>OX392537.1:1195000-11195000 GCA_947623455.1 Mimachlamys varia
AGCATCCAATTGTTCTTCTTCTAGTATCAACAATTCATCCTCCCTCTTTCTCATTAAAATAATAGCAGATTTAAAAAGTTGCCAATCCCCAAATTTCATGGTAATGACCTTGCCCAGTTCTCCAAGGTCACAGGTGGACAAGACCAGTCCACATACATTGTTGTCATGGAGACAGACTTGATATTGCTCCAACATGGAATGGTTAATACCTTTGATCTTTGACACAAAATCACATATTTCCTCCACATTCAGCATACTTAGCTTTTTTTCTTCGTAGCCCTGAAATTCAGAAAAAAATACATCATTGTAAAATGTTATAAACAGCTATTGTTAACTAGCTATTGTTAGATAATTAATTATATTTAAACCTATTATTAAAACATTGTTCATTAAAGTTATCATCCATTAATTTCCAATCAGCCGATGTTGCAACTGAGTGATCATAAGACGCCTATTTGTACCTTTTCTACCAAATACGTACCAGGGGAGGAAAATCAAAATAATAATTTGCCTTTTGAAATCATATATACAGTGGAGTCCACTTAATATCGTTCATTTTTAATATCACTTTCTTCTTTATATCATTTGGTTAATATCATGTATTTTGAAATATTTTCAACCAATCTCATAAAATATCCAAAAAATTACGTTATTTCCATCGATTTCAGATACAACTTGTACAAAATATTGCATAATCCGTAAAGTGGAAAAATATTTATTACAGAATATGTTTTTAGCCAATCACAGGCCGTGGTGGCCATCTTGGATGCTTGTTCCGGAAAAAAGAGCAAGGTGCACAACAAGACATCAGACTTATTATATATGAGAAGTTTGATGACAATCATATTAGTAGTTATTTTTAGATTAAAACATCTTCATATTTACATTGAGTAGCTTATAATGTTTAGTTATGGAGATTGGAAATACACTAGATTTAGTGGAAAGACATGTTTCTATTAATGTCACATGTACACATACCTGTTAATATCATGTTTTTGTCTGACAAATGCAACATGATATAATGAGGAATGCACTGTATATACATATATGTTAAAACATCTGAAGACTTGCCTCAACTTTGACTTGTATTACTGGATCACCGCTGTCAGCGCTCTGAGAGTTAAAAGTGTACGGCATGGTATAGGATGGGGAGTAGGGCATCCCCATGTAGGCCTGTGGGTGGTACACGCCCGGGTAGGGTGGGTACGGCATAGGAGGCATGGGCAGGCTTCTATCCAATGAGTAGGATGAGAATCCCACCCCCGGGGGTCGTGTTCCCTGCCTGCGCTGTAGAAGTAGAGGGTCCTGTCCCCGGGCCGGGGCTGCCATCTGCCCACCCATTGGTCCCATCATTGGGCCAGCCATCGGGCCAGGTTTTGGGCTGGCAACAGGGAACGGGCTCCCTTGTCCATACAGATCTGTATTCTTCTGCATTTCTGAGAAAATAAGACAGTTTGGACATGATTATCTTCACGTAAATGTTATGACCCCCCCCCCACCCCCCCCCAAAAAAAACCCAACAACTTTTGTTTTGTATTACAGGCGAAGTATTCAAAAGGTAAGTGTTTATATATCTCAAACATATGAAATTATTACTCAAGATGTGTAAATGTTTAACTCTTTCCGTACTTTGTGTTCTTTCCGGATGCCGTTCCATAACGTCAACTAAGCTTGTCGACTATAGTCGACAAAGGGGAAGAGGGAGCTCATTTTTATGTCGACTATAGTCGACAACGGTACTGAAAGAGTTAAACGTCTACAACCAAAAATTCTAAACGAAAACTACAGTTGAACCTTATTATCTTCAAGCCTGAGTATTCAAGTTTGTTAAGTTCAAATACGTCGTTTGAAGTCTGGCTGGTACCAATGAAATACTTCAAATTAAAAGGAATCTTTGAGTTACAACAGTTTGAGATGAAGAGGTTTGACTGTAATACATCTCATCCGTTTATCCATTGTATATATCTCCTTTTAAAAACTTACCAAAAATACCTTTAGTTATTATTATTTCTCATGGGGTACACTTTTAATTATTTTATCACATACAGTGTACCCTTGAGCTATCGCCACCTGAATCTACCGCCACCCTCGCATACTGCCACCTTAACCTCTAGAACAGATTTCCCTCCTATATAATTCCAACGTTAAGTTCTCCACCCTCGCATACTGCCACCTTAACCTCTAGAACGGATTTCTCTCCTATATAATTCCAACGTTAAGTTCTCCACCCTCGCATACTGCCACCTTAACCTCTAGAACGGATTTCTCTCCTATATAATTCCAACGTTAAGTTTGCTACCCTCCCATACAACCATCCGCCACATCCTTTAAAATACAAACGTCCCAAATTGCTATATTTTCCCCTTGACGATACTGCCATATTGTTGTGTTTTTGGAGATTGAGGAACTCTTTAGTGTTTTATTTATTGACATAAGGGTATTTCCAGTTTTCACAGCTCACGCAACTTGTTCATAAGGGTAACTTAGCTTTCGTTTGAATGATTTTCTATCACTCGGGTAGATTGATATGAGGATATTTTCATTGTGTCACATCCACAAACACTTAAGGCTTGGTTTGTAAAAAAAGCATGACTGATTTCTACTCACTTTATGTTTTTATTGTGTATGGAATGAACGTTTCGCTACGTCAGTCAAGATGGAAACTCCAAGACAAAGCATGTCCGAATATTTTCGCAGGGTTCGACAGAATTATTAACGGATTGCATGCGGCGAACACAGATCAATAACTATTTTCAGATATAAGTGAGTGGGAATATAGATCTCTATGACGATATATAATACTCAGCTTGTACTTAATAAACCTTGGGACTGCAATCTATTAAGCAATTTAATGGTTACAATTTTCATAATTTGATACTATCGCCATTCTCGTTATACTGCCATAATTGCTATGGATGAAAGGTGGTGGTATAACGAGCGTACACTGTACATGTAGGACCAAACACTTAGTTTGTATGGATACATCACCTCTTATAAGTTTACGGAGATAAGGGTCAAGGTTGATGGCGCACGGCAGGAATTTTTTTAGGTCCCCGACGTTGAGGATGGGACTACTCCTGGACCCTGTCCTAAGGAAGGTTTCCAATTTACGCACATTGCGGTCGATCTCCAGCAGTGGCTCGATATCCCGAGATGATGGCATACTGTCTACCACCCTGCAAAATACAGATACAGAAATTGTTTACCCTACAAATACTGAAAGGTAAAATATTCCTACAATGGGAGATAACTCTTGATGGCCCCCTTAAGAACACAGGATTTCAGCTAATATGCCTACCACATTGACATCTTTATTACTGATATGGCTATTCATAAAGACGGTTTCTGACCGCTGCATCAAATAAAGTGCTCAATTAAATGCTTTTATACTACATATCTATGTATATCTCGTGCGCTTTGTCCTTAATTGGACTGCAATCAGGATATTTTAGATATAGAGTTTATCCTATATCAAAAATACAATCTGAAATTGAATTAATTGTGGAGCTAATGAATATTCATGCTTAATATCTCAAATCTCGGTTTCACTGTTCCAGGAATAAATGTCAAAATTAAGCCCACCATAACTTCTTTTTTTTTAGGTTGTAGAGTCAAGGATGAAATATACTGAACATTCATTGATAAACTTACATTACCGAACAATACTACACAGGCAATACATTTTCATGAGAAGTTTTTTTTGCATGAAGTTCCCATCGTGAAGAAACACTGGCTGTGTAATGTCTGTACATGTTCTGTTTATCTGTACATGTTCTGTTTTTCTGTACATGTTCTGTTTATCTGTACATGTTCTGTTTATCTGTACATGTTCTGTTTATCTGTACATATTCTGTTTATCTGTACATATTGTGTTTATCTGTACATGTTCTGTTTATCTGTACATATTCTGTTTATCTGTACATATTCTGTTTATCTGTACATGTTCTGTTTATCTGTACATGTTCTGTTTATCTGTACATGTTCTGTTTATCTGTACATGTTCTGTTTATCTGTACATGTTCTGTTTATCTGTACATGTTCTGTTTATCTGTACATATTCTGTTTATCTGTACATGTTCTGTTTATCTATACATATTCTGTTTATCTGTACATATTCTGTTTATCTGTACATGTTCTGTTTATCGGTACATGTTCTGTTTATCTGTACATATTCTGTTTATCTGTACATATTTTGTTTATCTGTTCATATTCTGTTTATCTGTACATATTCTGTTTATCTGTACATATTCTGTTTATCTGTACATATTCTGTTTATCTATACATATTCTGTTTATCTGTTCATATTCTGTTTATCTGTACATGTTCTGTTTATCTGTACATGTTCTGTTTATCTATACATATTCTGTCGGATGGGACTATAAATGGTGGCCCGTGTGAGAATTGTCCAATCTTGCCCGAAAAAGATCCCTTTGAGTCTTTCGAAGAAGAGTAGGTGTGATAACGCCGGCTCAGAGGATAGCGCAATAATTCTAAATTAATAGAAATAGACCGTTGTTAGCTATTTTGGCAGACATTGAAAATCATAGATAATACCAAATTCGATAGTAAACCCTGGGCGGCCAGGTCGGTGCGGTTCGATGTTATTTTTTTTTTTCTGGGAACAGACTCGTCTCACTCTCGGTCATCTTCCATTCGCGCTAAGTCATCTTGGTACGACCGGCAAACTTCCTCCACTGAGTTTTAGGTAGGACAATTTTAGGCAAAGGGGTCGTCTTCAAAATTATAGCGCCCCTATGTAGGTTGGTAGGCCAGACGACTCCTATATCCACCCTCTCGACCCATTCCCCTTGCCTTTCCTTCTACATACTTTATCCCTTCTACTCTCTTTCCTATCTTTTCTCGTCCACCGAAGGTCGCAAGGCCATGTGAGGACGTAAAACTCTCAAAATAAATAAATAAATAAATTTATCCATTAAGCCATACTGCTGAGAAAGCCTTGCATTATTACCTGTCGTAAAGTGAGGCCAGTGTTACTGAGGAGTCGAGCATTTCGTTTTCCTCGAAGTATAGTATGATCCAGGACACCCTGTATGGCCACTGTTCTATCAGGTTGATCCAGGCTGCCAGGCGATGCCAGTTAAAGTCGATGTTATAGGCCCGTAGCAGTCGCCCTACAAATACAGGGTCATTCTCTTATATCAAATCAAATATTTACTAAATGTATACTAAACCAGTGGTAGATATCAAGTAACATCTTATATCTGTATATAATTATATACAGTAAAACCCCACTTACTCAAACCCGGTTTTCTCAAATAACCCTCATTCCTCGAACAGTTCATTTGGTCCTGACCAAGTTCATACATATTCCATCAACCTTGGATTAATCAAATACCATGTTTTCCTCGAAACTGCTGATCAGGTCCCAACAAGTTCGAGTAAGTGGGGTTTTACTGGAGTTTACAATTACGAAATACAGTATTTGAATTAAAAATAACTTAAATCTTCTCTATTTCAATACAGTATAACCTGTCTAAAATGGTAAAATAATCTGGCAAGTTCACACAGATGACTTGTTTGCAGAGATATAAGTTGATAGGAAATGCTGGAACCAAATGGGAAGGCCAGGACAGAAAGGGTTTCAGATTACTGTAATCTGTAATCCAGTTTTCATCAGGACATACTCTACAAACCTTTATGAGAATGATTAAAGGGAACCTCCACATAATAGGTTTTAATTTATGAATCAAACATTATCTGTTTTTGTTGAAATAACGCTAATGTAATCTGTAAGGATAAACTAAGACATGGTTTATACCTGTGACGGCCACAATGTTCATGAGCCGCCTCATGCTGCGAGGGTTGATGTCGCTGAAGTAGTCCGTCTTGGTCAGTGATTGGCTGATGTCCAGATTAGAGGCGTGGCTACTGGTGTCTTTACGCTGAGTCGATCGTTTTTTCCCGTCTAGACTGGAGTAGGACGACCACACAGACTCCTGATGCTGGAATGTCTGTAATGCAACGTTGTATCCTCAGCATCATATATTTCCTTTAACCTTACCTTATTCCCAAATTCAACTTTACCCTTACCTTATTCTTCGGTACAACTTTACCTTTACCTTATTCCCAGTTACAACTTTAACCTTACCTTATTCCCAGGTACAACTTTACCCTTACCTTATTCCTAGGTACAACTTAACCCTTACCTTATTCCCAGGGACAATTTTAACCTTACCTTATTCCCAGGTACAACTTTACCCTTACCTTATTTCTAGTTGGAGATTCGTCCCCGGGGGTGGGGCTTTCGGCCATGTCCTGCCTCTGTATTTTGATGCCCTGACTCTGTAGGTAGAACGGGAGATGTACAGAGTTCCTGAGGTAGTCAAACCCGTTTACATTT
Organism: Mimachlamys varia; assembly: GCA_947623455.1. NCBI lineage: Eukaryota > Metazoa > Mollusca > Bivalvia > Pectinida > Pectinidae > Mimachlamys > Mimachlamys varia. Next base: position 1,201,362 of record OX392537.1, read on the forward strand.
GAGTCGTGGATGTCAAGCTTCAGATTGGACTCGATGCCTTTTATAATGATGTTGGGGTCCACAGCCAGAATTGTAATGAAGGGTGAACCTTCGTCTGAGAACAAGGCCTTTATAATGTCTAGCACCTGGCAAAACAGAGGTACAACACTTTTAATTTATTTCTGTTTTATTTCGATAATATTTTTTAAGAACATACTTTACATCACCTCTCAAATAAGGCATACATTACAACTGAAATAGCAGTTAAAACAAACTAACAATGTTTTACTTGACACAAGATATGTAAGTAGATAGAAGTATTACCTGGTAATTAAATGTTACCTGTACAATACTATAAACAACATCATAAATGTACCAGGTAGGTTGTCCTGTACTATGGGCTGTGACCAATATCTGTTTAAGGGTGGTTAGGTGGTGCATTGGATAGCACACTTGCCTATCACCAAGGCAGCCGGGGTTTGATTTGGACGTGAAAAGGTATGGGGTAACCCTGCCCCACCACTTGGGTTTTCTCCAGGTACTGCGGTTTCCTCCCACAGTAAGACCGCTCACACACAAACATCCGGGCCAGCATGAGTGATTAATATAAGTTGACCCCTCGTGCGCTAACATCCAGGCCAGCAAGAGTGATTAATATACGTTGAATTATATATTTATAAAACCTAACCTGTAAAACTTTGTCCTGTTCACAGCTGTCCAGTCCGTCCACGATGACGACCAGGCGCGTCTGGCTACTCGTGAACTTATCCATACAGGTCACCATCCTCGTCATCAGCACCACCTCGTACTTCAGCTTCTGCATCAGGCCGTCCATCTTGATGACGTCAATCTTGTCGGCGGCTGCGTTGATCCTGGACTGCTGTGAGCGGAGCAATGCTAACAAAGCCTTGCCCCAGGTGAAAGCATTGCTGATGATGGACAAACCAACGATGGAGGCGAACGTTATCATGGCTGCGTTCACCGACACCGTGTTGTCATCATCGATACCGTTGGTGACCAATAGCGTGACACCCACGCCTATACACAGCATCACGATGATAACGATGAGGAAGTACGGAATACAACACAGCGACTTAAACCTTCCTGTGTATATCTCTGTAACACAGATTACATCAATGAAACACAACATTGGTATTTTTAGCGCAAAAACATGGGAATTTTGAGAATTTGCATTAAACTTTTTATAGTGTTACTGATATCCGATTGAAAAACTTAGTAGTTACTGAAATCATCATACTGAACACCTTACTGAATTTTGGAGGAAATGTTTTGGAATGTTCTGCTGTTTTGGGGTAAAAAACATGTGAATTTTGAGAATCAATAAATGTCAATAAATGAAGTGTTATAAGGTATACATACTGCCCGTGCTTGGTTTAAACACCCTGAAGAGCCGAGCCACCAGGACTCCGTATTCTTGCTCCAGAACATCCCCCAAGGTGCCGATCATGGACGCCAATGACTTCTCTCCTCCCACACTCACCAGGCGTGTACTCTCGGAAAAAAGGAATCTGTCAACATACAACATTCTACGATATGTTTCTGTGTACACGGAACAAATCTCAAGGTCAAACATCACAATGTCAAATATATCAGGCTTATGTACGCAGTACAGTGCACTCCGCTTAATATCGCACCTGTTAATATCACATTCCTCTTTATATCATGTTTTTGACTGACAAATGCAACATGATATAAAGAGGAGTGCTCTGTATATCTTTTTCAGTATTTTATCAAAATAGGAAATCAAAAAGTTTCTAGATCACCATACAGAGATATTGAAATATCATATTTATTTTAATTTACATGATGGTAATTCTTTATGAATGCGTTAACCCTGGATTTCTAAGATGAGTATAAGTGGTGACTAGCCGGACATTTTCGCGGGTTGAGCAGACAGACTTACTTGACTGAGTGGCCATCGTTGACCTGCTGAGGCCACTGGGCAGGGTAACAGAACAAAACTTTTAACAGTAGTTTAAGTAACAGCATCTTCCTCCCCAGAGAAAGACTGATCAACACTGCGATACGCACTTCATGCTTCTGGGCAAGGTGGTACTCCAGACCTACAGTAAAACACAATCGTCACACTTAGGCAAGACGGTACAGACACAAAATGACAAACAAGAGGCCAAATGGGCCTGCATGGCTCATCTGGTATTAATCTCATATTTGTAACCTTAAAGTGGTCTGATTTTAACAATATTTTTGTCCCTGGTAACATTGAAGGGATGTCAATGAGTAACTTCGGGCCAGGTGAGCTAACCAACCAATCTAAGATTAGCATGACAACACTAGAACAGATTTCCAAGACATAAGTACTGCAGAGTTGCTAATATTCATGAGGGTTTTTAATTTTTTAAAATTTTTTACAATTTTGCAAATGCATCAAAATACGCAAAAAATTATCAACTTGTAAATTTTTTAGACCATGACCCTAAAACTTTTTTTCATGACTATTTTGTGATCCATGAAATTGAAACCCTGCAAATAAGTTCCAGACAGATTGTTCACCTGCAAAATTAAACACATTCTCCCAACAAATTCTCATACAAAAGTACTTCAGGTTGACCCATCAGCAAGCTCAGAGATACTTGTAAGATAAATGTACTTACCCAGACAAAGGTACTGGAAGGGAAATAGGCCGAGACCCACGCCCAGGCCGTACTGCCAGCCCCAGATCAGGGCGATGGTGACACCGATGATATTGTTAAGGATGAGGAGGACAAAGAACAGGGCCCAACAGAAGGGAGTGAAGTGTTCCTCTACACTCTCCTTAGTGAAGGATTTCATCTCATCTGTAACACAAATCATTCTCCTTAGTAACAGAATGCTCTATATCCAACACAAATCATTCTCCTTAGTAACAGCACATTCTGTATCAAACATAAATCATTCTCCTTAGTAACAGCACGCTCTGTATCAGACATAAATCATTCTCCTTAGTAACAGAACTCTCTGTATCAAACACAAATCATTCTCCTTAGTAACAGCACGCTCTATATCCAACACAAATCATTCTCCTTAGTAACAGCACGCTCTGTATCAAACACAAATCATTCCCCTTAGTAACAGCACGCTCTGTATCAAACACAAATCATTCTCCTTAGTAACAGCACGCTCTGTATCAAACACAAATCATTCTCCTTAGTAACAGCACGCTCTGTATCAGACATAAATCATTCTCCTTAGTAACAGCACGCTCTGTATCAGACATAAATGATTCTCCGTATTAACAGAACTCTCTGTATCAAACATAAATGATTCTCCTTAGTAACAGCACGCTCTGTATCAGACATAACTGATTCTCCTTAGTAACAGCACACTCTGTATCAAACATAAATCATTCTCCTTAGTAACAGCACGCTCTATATCCAACACAAATCATTCTCCTTAGTAACAGCACGTTCTATATCCAACACAAATCATTCTCCTTAGTAACAGCACGCTCTGTATCAAACACAAATCATTCTCCTTAGTAACAGCACGCTCTGTATCAGACATAAATCATTTTCCTTAGTAACAGCACGCTCTGTATCAGACATAAATGATTCTCTGTATTAACAGAACTCTCTGTATCAAACATAAATGATTCTCCTTAGTAACAGCACGCTCTGTATCAGACATAAATGATTCTCCTTAGTAACAGCACGCTCTGTATCAAACATAAATGATTCTCCTTAGTAACAGCACATTCTGTATCAAACATAAATCATTCTCCTTAGTAACAGCACGCTCTGTATCAGACATAAATCATTCTCCTTAGTAACAGCACGCTCTGTATCAGACATAAATCATTCTCCTTAGTAACAGCACGCTCTGTATCAGACATAAATGATTCTCCGTATTAACAGAACTCTCTGTATCAAACATAAATGATTCTCCTTAGTAACAGCACGCTCTGTATCAGACATAAATGATTCTCTGTATTAACAGAACTCTCTGTATCAAACATAAATGATTCCCTTAGTAACAGCACGCTCTGTATCAGACATAAATGATTCTCCTTAGTAACAGCACACTCTGTATCAAACATAAATGATTCTCCTTAGTAACAGCACATTCTGTATCAAACACAAATCATTCTCCTTAGTAACAGCACGCTCTGTATCAGACATAAATCATTCTCCTTAGTTAGTAACAGCACGCTCTGTATCAGACATAAATGATTCTCTGTATTAACAGATCTCTCTGTATCAAACATAAATGATTCTCCTTAGTAACAGCACGCTCTGTATCAGACATAAATGATTCTCCTTAGTAACAGCACGCTCTGTATCAGACATAACTGATTCTCCTTAGTAACAGCACACTCTGTATCAAACATAAATGATTCTCCTTAGTAACAGCACATTCTGTATCAAACATAAATCATTCTCCTTAGTAATAGCACGCTCTGTATCAGACATAAATCATTTTCCTTAGTAACAGCACGCTCTGTATCAGACATAAATCATTCTCCTTAGTAACAGAACTCTCTGTATCAAACACAAATCATTCTCCTTAGTAACAGCACGCTCTATATCCAACACAAATCATTCTCCTTAGTAACAGCACGCTCTATATCCAACACAAATCATTCTCCTTAGTAACAGTACGCTCTGTATCAAACACAAATCATTCTCCTTAGTAACAGCACGCTCTGTATCAGACATAAATCATTCTCCTTAGTAACAGCACGCTCTGTATCAGACATAAATGATTCTCTGTATTAACAGAACTCTCTGTATCAAACATAAATGATTCTCCTTAGTAACAGCACGCTCTGTATCAGACATAAATGATTCTCCTTAGTAACAGCACACTCTGTATCAAACATAAATGATTCTCCTTAGTAACAGCACACTCTGTATCAGACATAAATGATTCTCCTTAGTGACAGCCCACTATGTATCAGACATAAATGATTCTCCTTAGTAACAGAACTCTCTGTATCAAACGCAAATCATTTTCCTTAGTAACAGCACACTATGTATTGGCATAAATCATTCTCTTTAGTAACAGAACTCTTTGTATCAGACATTCTCTGAACAAATTATTATGTTTGGTCACACAAAAACCTTTAGTGAAGCACCTGTTATTAAAACAGAAAAATAATACCATATTTATATCTCTGAGGATTACATGTTACCTTACACCTGGTACATGTTTTAGTGTTTGAGCTATTGCTTTTGATTGTATCTGATTTCCTTGATACCATATGCAGCAACTTGAATTGTAAATTATGATCCTTGAAGGCACATCAGTGTACCTTCAAAAGGTGGAGGAGGTGAGACTGGGGAGGATAAGTCACCAGTCATCATGCTCGTTTCGATAACACAAAAAACTTACTCAGTAACTTGCCGAGGAGTAAGGTCTCTGTACTTACTCTGTAACTTACCGAGGAGGAAGGACTCTCTGTACTTACTCTGTAACTTACCGAGGAGGAAGGACTTTCCGTACTTACTCTGTAACTTGCCGAGGAGGAAGGACTTTCCGTACTTACTCTGTAACTTACCGAGGAGGAAGGACTCTCTGTACTTACTCTGTAACTTGCCGAGGAGGAAGGACTTTCTGTACTTACTCTGTAACTTACCAAGGAGGAAGGACTTTTTGTACTTATTCTGTAACTTACCGAGGAGGAAGGACTTTCCGTACTTACTCTGTAACTTGCCGAGGAGGAAGGACTCTCTGTACTTACTCAGTAACTTACCGAGGAGGAAGGACTCTCTGTACTTACTCAGTAACTTACCGAGGAGGAAGGACTCTCTGTACTTACTCAGTAACTTGCTGAGGAGGAAGGACTCTCTGTACTTACTCAGTAACTTACCGAGGAGGAAGGACTCTCTGTACTTACTCAGTAACTTACCGAGGAGGAAGGACTCTCTGTACTTACTCAGTAACTTACCAAGGAGGAAGGACTCTCTGTACTTACTCTGTAACTTGCTGAGGAGGAAGGACTCTCTGTACTTACTCAGTAACTTACCGAGGAGGAAGGACTTTCTGTACTTATTCTGTAACTTACCGAGGAGGAAGGATTCTCTGTACTTACTCTGTAACTTACCGAGGAGGAAGGACTCTCTGTACTTACTCTGTAACTTGTCGAGGAGGAAGGACTTTCTGTACTTATTCTGTAACTTGCCGAGGAGGAAGGACTCTCTGTACTTACTCTGTAACTTACCGAGGAGGAAGGACTTTCCGTACTTACTCTGTAACTTGCCGAGGAGGAAGGACTTTCCGTACTTACTCTGTAACTTACCGAGGAGGAAGGACTCTCTGTACTTACTCTGTAACTTGCCGAGGAGGAAGGACTTTCTGTACTTACTCAGTAACTTACCAAGGAGGAAGGACTTTTTGTACTTATTCTGTAACTTACCGAGGAGGAAGGACTTTCCGTACTTACTCTGTAACTTGTCGAGGAGAAAGACTCTCTGTACTTACTCTGTAACTTGCCGAGGAGGAAGGACTCTCTGTACTTACTGTGTAACTTACCGAGGAGGAAGGACTCTCTGTACTTACTGTGTAACTTACCGAGGAGGAAGGACTCTCTGTACTTACTGTGTAACTTACCGAGGAGGAAGGACTCTCTGTACTTACTCTGTAACTTGCCGAGGAGGAAGGACTCTCTGTACTTACTCTGTAACTTGCTGAGGAGGAAGGACTCTCTGTACTTACTCTGTAACTTGCCGAGGAGGAAGGACTCTCTGTACTTACTCTGTAACTTACCGAGGAGGAAGGACTTTCTGTACTTACTCTGTAACTTACCGAGGAGGAAGGACTCTCTGTACTTACTCTGTAACTTACCGAGGAGGAAGGACTCTCTGTACTTACTCTGTAACTTGTCGAGGAGAAAGACTCTCTGTACTTACTCTGTAACTTGTCGAGGAGGAAGGACTCTCTGTACTTACTCTGTAACTTGCCGAGGAGGAGGGACTCTCTGTACTTACTCTGTAACTTACCGAGGAGGAAGGACTCTCTGTACTTACTCTGTAACTTGTCGAGGAGAAAGACTCTCTGTACTTACTCTGTAACTTGTCGAGGAGGAAGGACTCTCTGTACTTACTCTGTAACTTGCCGAGGAGGAAGGACTCTCTGTACTTACTCTGTAACTTGCCGAGGAGGAAGGACTCTCTGTACTTACTCTGTAACTTGCCGAGGAGGAAGGACTCTATGTACTTACTCTGTAACTTGCTGAGGAGGAAGGACTCTCTGTACTTACTCTGTAACTTGCCGAGGAGGAAGGACTTTCTGTACTTACTCTGTAACTTGTCGAGGAGGAAGGACTCTCTCTACTTACCAAGGAGGAAGGACTCTGTACTTACTCTGTAGCTTGCCGAGGAGGAAGGACTTTCCGCTGCCCCACTTGGCGTACAGGCCCACAGTTATTGGTGTGTTGAGGGCAGGGTCACTGAGGATGTCAGCCAGAGCACTGGTGTAGATGTTGTATCCCAACAAGTTCTCACCATCATTAGCATTCAGGTTCCCTGGAATATCATCCAAATGTTTAGTTTAATATAAATCTTACTTCACTGATGCTGATATATTCAGAATCAGCTTTAAACTTATCTTTAAATTTTGTTGGTGTCTAGTTAGAGTTAATAATTTTTGTCTCATCTACGCAGCAATTACTTTTCGTTTTCCAACAAGCGGCTCATGGGCCTTAATGGTTATCTGACTATATATAATTTTACTGGTTATTGCAGGAGATATTAACCTATTTGACCCCTGTGACCTTGAAAATAATGTAAACTTTACATTTTAATAATCTGTAAAAACAATGGTATATTATGTAAACTTTAAATTTTAATAATCTGTACAAACAATGGTATATTATGTAAACTGTATATTTTAATGAGCTGTACAAACAATGGTTTATTATATAAACTGTACATTTTAATGAGCTGTACAAACAATGGTATATTATGTAAACTGTATATTTTAATGAGCTGTACAAACAATGGTATATTAATTTATGTAAACTGTATATTTTAATGAGCTGTACAAACAATGGTTTTTTATGTAAACTGTATATTTTAATAAGCTGTACAAACAATGGTTTATTATGTAAATTGTATATTTTAATGAGCTGTACAAACAATGGTAAATTATGTAAACTGTATATTTTATAATCTGTACAAACAATGGTATATTATGTAAACTGTATATTTTAATGAGCTGTTCAAACAATGGTTTATTATATGAACTGTATATTTTACTGAGCTGTACAAACAATGGTTCATTATATATACTGTACATACGGTGCCCAAAGATCTGTGTGAGTATGCTCTTCTGGTGGTAAGCGTCGATGTTGTAGGGTGTGTCTCCAGCCTTATTGGACCGGTACAACAGTCGGCCGTTACGAGGACTCCTCAACAACAGTTCCGTGATACGTTTACTCCTTGCTCGTAGTGAGATGTGCAGGGCGTTGTCACCCCTCTATACAAATCAAAGTAAAGTTCATTCTTTATAATTTAATACCAACAATTTTGACAGTTTATTTCAGAAAATACATTTCACCATTTTGATGACTTTTATGTGACCTCCATTTAATTTACCCTCAAAATAATCTAGAATCCTCTTTTATTTATTTTTTTATTTAAAACGTCGATGACCCATTGAGCCAGAGGCTCATCTCCCATGAGGTCAACATAAGACATGCATCACATTGTACAAACATAATATGACAAACAATATTGAGATAACTATACTAAAATTAATTCTATGAAATCAAGAATCATGACTCTTCATCCAGCATGATGATTCCTCAAAAATTTACCTGTCCTTTGTGGAAAATTACCTTACTGAAGTCTATAGGCAATTTGTGTAACAATCTGTGATGTGTAAGTTACCTTGTCAATGGCCGATACTTTAGCACCCTTGTCCAAGCAATTTGTGTAACAGTCTGTGATGTGTCAGTTACCTTGTCAATGGCCGATACTTTAGCACCCTTGTCCAAGTAATTTCTGTAACAATCTGAGATGTGTAAGTTACCTTGTCAATGGCCGATACTTTAGCACCCTTGTCCAGCAATTTGTGTAACAGTCTGTGATGTGTCAGTTACCTTGTCAATGGCCGATACTTTAGCACCCTTGTCCAGCAATTTGTGTAACAATCTGTGATGTGTAAGTTACCTTGTTAATGGCCGATACTTTAGCACCCTTGTCCAAGCAATTTGTGTAACAGTCTGTGATGTGTAAGTTACCTTGTCAATGGCCGATACTTTAGCACCCTTGTCCAAGCAATTTGTGTAACAGTCTGTGACGTGTAAGTTACCTTGTCAATGGCTGATACTTTAGCACCCTTGTCCAAGCAATTTGTGTAACAGTCTGTGACGTGTAAGTTACCTTGTCAATGGCCGATACTTTAGCACCCTTGTCCAAGTAATTTGTGTAACAATCTGAGACGTGTAAGTTACCTTGTCGATGGCCGATACTTTAGCACCCTTGTCCAAGCCATTTCTGTAACAATCTGTGATGTGTAAGTTACCTTGTCAATGGCCGATACTTTAGCACCCTTGTCCAAGCAATTTGTGTAACAATCTGTGACGTGTAAGTTACCTTGTCAATGGCCGATACTTTAGCACCCTTGTCCAAGCAATTTGTGTAAAAGTCTGTGACATGTAAGTTACCTTGTTGATGGCCGATACTTTAGCACCCTTGTCCAAGCAATTTCTGTAACAGTCTGTGACGTGTAAGTTACCTTGTCAATGGCTGATACTTTAGCACCCTTGTCCAAGCAATTTCTATAACAATCTGAGATGTGTAAGTTACCTTGTCAATGGCCGATACTTTAGCACCCTTGTCCAAGCAATTTCTGTAACAGTCTGTGACGTGTAAATTACCTTGTCAATGGCCGATACTTTAGCACCCTTGTCCAAGCAATTTGTGTAACAATCTGTGACGTGTAAGTTACCTTGTCAATGGCCGATACTTTAGCACCCTTGTCCAAGCAATTTGTGTAACAATCTGAGATGTGTAAGTTACCTTATCAATGGCCGATACTTTAGCACCCTTGTCCAAGCAATTTGTGTAACAATCTGTGACATGTAAGTTACCTTGTCAATGGCCGATACTTTAGCACCCTTGTCCAAGCCATTTGTGTAACAATCTGAGATGAGTAAGTTACCTTGTCAATGGCCGATACTTTAGCACCCTTGTCCAAGCAATTTCTGTAACAATCTGAGATGTGTAAGTTACCTTGTCAATGGCCGATACTTTAGCACCCTTGTCCAAGCCATTTGTGTAACAATCTGAGATGAGTAAGTTACCTTGTCAATGGCCGATACTTTAGCACCCTTGTCCAAGCCATTTCTGTAACAATCTGAGATGAGTAAGTTACCTTGTCAATGGCCGATACTTTAGCACCCTTGTCCAAGCAATTTCTGTAACAATCTGAGATGTGTAAGTTACCTTGTCAATGGCCGATACTTTAGCACCCTTGTCCAAGCAATTTGTGTAACAATCTGAGATGAGTAAGTTACCTTGTCAATGGCTGATACTTTAGCACCCTTGTCCAAGCAATTTGTGTAACAATCTGAGATGTGTAAGTTACCTTGTCAATGGTCGATACTTTAGCACCCTTGTCCAAGCAATTTGTGTAACAATCTGTGATGTGTAAGTTACCTTGTTAATGGCCGATACTTTAGCACCCTTGTCCAGCAATTTGTGTAACAATCTGTGATGTGTAAGTTACCTTGTCGATGGCCGATACTTTAGCACCCTTGTCCAAGCGATTTGTGTAACAGTCTGTGACGTGTAAGTTACCTTGTCGATGGCCGATACTTTAGCACCCTTGTCCAAGCAATTTCAGTAAAAGTCTGTGATGTGTAAGTTACCTTGTCAATGGCCGATACTTTAGCACCCTTGTCCAAGCAATTTCAGTAAAAGTCTGTGATGTGTAAGTTACCTTGTCAATGGCCGATACTTTAGCACCCTTGTCCAAGCAATTTCTGTAACAGTCTGTGATGTGTAAGTTACCTTGTCAATGGCCGATACTTTAGCACCCTTGTCCAAGCAATTTGTGTAACAGTCTGTGACGTGTAAGTTACCTTGTCAATGGCCGATACTTTAGCACCCTTGTCCAAGCAATTTGTGTAACAGTCTGTGATGTGTAAGTTACCTTGTCAATGGCCGATACTTTAGCACCCTTGTCCAAGCAATTTGTGTAACAATCTGTGATGTGTAAGTTACCTTGTCAATGGCCGATACTTTAGCACCCTTGTCCAAGCAATTTGTGTAACAATCTGTGATGTGTAAGTTACCTTGTCAATGGCTGACACTTTAGCACCCTTGTCCAAGCAATTTGTGTAACAGTCTGTGATGTGTAAGTTACCTTGTCAATGGTCGATACTTTAGCACCCTTGTCCAAGCAATTTGTTTAACAATCTGTGATGTGTAAGTTACCTTGTCAATGGCGGATACTTTAGCACCCTTGTCCAAGCAATTTGTGTAACAATCTGTGATGTGTAAGTTACCTTGTCAATGGCGGATACTTTAGCACCCTTGTCCAAGCAATTTCTGTAACAATCTGTGATGTGTAAGTTACCTTGTCAATGGCGGATACTTTAGCACCCTTGTCCAAGCAATTTGTGTAACAGTCTGTGACGTGTAAGTTACCTTGTCAATGGCCGATACTTTAGCACCCTTGTCCAAGCAATTTGTGTAACAATCTGTTATGTGTAAGTTACCTTGTTGATGGCCGATACTTTAGCACCCTTGTCCAAGCCATTTCTGTAACAATCTGTGACGTGTAAGTTACCTTGTTGATGGCCGATACTTTAGCACCCTTGTCCAAGCCATTTCTGTAACAATCTGTGACGTGTAAGTTACCTTGTCGATGGCCGATACTTTAGCACCCTTGTCCAAGCAATTTGTGTAACAATCTGTTATGTGTAAGTTACCTTGTCAATGGCCGATACTTTAGCACCCTTGTCCAAGCCATTTCTGTAACAGTCTGTGATGTGTAAGTTACCTTGTCAGTGGCCGATACTTTAGCACCCTTGTCCAAGCAATTTGTGTAACAATCTGCTATGTGTAAGTTACCTTGTCAATGGCCGATACTTTAGCACCCTTGTCCAAGCAATTTGTGTAACAGTCTGTGACGTGTAAGTTACCTTGTCAATGGCCGATACTTTAGCACCCTTGTCCAAGCAATTTGTGTAAGAATCTGAGATGAGTAAGTTACCTTGTCAATGGCCGACACTTTAGCACCCTTGTCCAAGCAATTTCTGTAACAATCTGAGATGAGTAAGTTACCTTGTCAATGGCTGACACTTTAGCACCCTTGTCCAAGCGATTTGTGTAACAGTCTGTGACGTGTAAGTTACCTTCTCAATGGCCGATACTTTAGCACCCTTGTCCAAGCAATTTGTGTAACAATCTGTGATGTGTAAGTTACCTTGTCAATGGCCGATACTTTATCACCCTTGTCCAAGCAATTTGTGTAACAATCTGTGATGTGTAAGTTACCTTGTCAATGGCCGATACTTTAGCACCCTTGTCCAAGCAATTTGTGTAACAATCTGTGATGTGTAAGTTACCTTGTCAATGGCCGATACTTTAGCACCCTTATCCAAGCAATTTGTGTAACAATCTGTGATGTGTAAGTTACCTTGTCAATGGCCTATACTTTAGCACCCTTGTCCAGCAATTTGTGTAACAGTCTGTGATGTGTAAGTTACCTTGTCAATGGCCGACACTTTAGCACCCTTGTCCAAGCCATTTCTGTAACAATCTGTGACGTGTAAGTTACCTTGTTGATGGCCGATACTTTAGCACCCTTGTCCAAGCAATTTCTGTAACAATCTGTGACGTGTAAGTTACCTTGTTGATGGCCGATACTTTAGCACCCTTGTCCAAGCAATTTGTGTAACAATCTGTTATGTGTAAGTTACCTTGTCAATGGCCGATACTTTAGCACCCTTGTCCAAGCCATTTCTGTAACAATCTGTGACGTGTAAGTTACCTTGTTGATGGCCGATACTTTAGCACCCTTGTCCAAGCCATTTCTGTAACAGTCTGTGATGTGTAAGTTACCTTATCAATGGCCGATACTTTAGCACCCTTGTCCAAGCAATTTGTGTAACAATCTGTTATGTGTAAGTTACCTTGTCAATGGCCGACACTTTAGCACCCTTGTCCAAGCAATTTCTGTAACAGTCTGTGATGTGTAAGTTACCTTATCAATGGCCGATACTTTAGCACCCTTGTCCAAGCAATTTCTGTAACAATCTGTGACGTGTAAGTTACCTTGTCAATGGCCGATACTTTAGCACCCTTGTCCAAGCAATTTGTGTAACAGTCTGTGATGTGTAAGTTACCTTGTCAATGGCGGATACTTTAGCACCCTTGTCCAAGCAATTTCTGTAACAATCTGTGATGTGTAAGTTACCTTGTCAATGGCGGATACTTTAGCACCCTTGTCCAAGCAATTTGTGTAACAGTCTGTGACGTGTAAGTTACCTTGTCAATGGCCGATACTTTAGCACCCTTGTCCAAGCAATTTCTGTAACAGTCTGTGACGTGTAAGTTACCTTGTCAATGGCCGATACTTTAGCACCCTTGTCCAAGCAATTTGTGTAACAATCTGAGATGAGTAGGTTACCTTGTCAATGGCCGACACTTTAGCACCCTTGTCCAAGCAATTTCTGTAACAATCTGAGATGAGTAAGTTACCTTGTCAATGGCTGACACTTTAGCACCCTTGTCCAAGCGATTTGTGTAACAGTCTGTGACGTGTAAGTTACCTTGTCAATGGCCGATACTTTAGCACCCTTGTCCAAGCAATTTCAGTAAAAGTCTGTGATGTGTAAGTTACCTTGTCAATGGCCGATACTTTAGCACCCTTGTCCAAGCAATTTGTGTAAAAGTCTGTGACGTGTAAGTTACCTTGTCAATGGCCTATACTTTAGCACCCTTGTCCAAGCAATTTGTGTAACAGTCTGTGATGTGTAAGTTACCTTGTCAATGGCGGATACTTTAGCACCCTTGTCCAGCAATTTGTGTAACAGTCTGTGATGTGTAAGTTACCTTGTCAATGGCGGATACTTTAGCACCCTTGTCCAGCAATTTGTGTAACAGTCTGTGATGTGTAAGTTACCTTGTCAATGGCGGATACTTTAGCACCCTTGTCCAAGCAATTTGTGTAACAGTCTGTGACGTGTAAGTTACCTTGTCAATGGCCGATACTTTAGCACCCTTGTCCAAGCAATTTGTGTAACAATCTGTGACGTGTAAGTTACCTTGTCAATGGCCGATACTTTAGCACCCTTGTCCAAGCAATTTCTGTAACACTCTGAGATGTGTAATTTACCTTGTCAATGGCCGATACTTTAGCACCCTTGTCCAGCAATTTGTGTAACAGTCTGTGATGTGTAAGTTACCTTGTCAATGGCCGATACTTTAGCACCCTTGTCCAAGCAATTTGTGTAACATTCTGTGATGTGTAAGTTACCTTGTCAATGGCCGATACTTTAGCACCCTTGTCCAGCAATTTGTGTAACAGTCTGTGACGTGTAAGTTACCTTGTCAATGGCCGATACTTTAGCACCCTTGTCCAAGCAATTTGTGTAACACTCTGAGATGTGTAAGTTACCTTGTCAATGGCCGATACTTTAGCACCCTTGTCCAAGCAATTTGTGTAACAATCTGTGACGTGTAAGTTACCTTGTCAATGGCCGATACTTTAGCACCCTTGTCCAAGCAATTTGTGTAACAATCTGAGATGTGTCAGTTACCTTGTCAATGGCCGATACTTTAGCACCCTTGTCCAAGCAATTTGTGTAACAGTCTGTGACGTGTCAGTTACCTTGTCAATGGCCTATACTTTAGCACCCTTGTCCAAGCAATTTGTGTAACAATCTGTGATGTGTAAGTTACCTTGTCAATGGCGGATACTTTAGCACCCTTGTCCAAGCAATTTGTGTAACAGTCTGTGATGTGTAAGTTACCTTGTCAATGGTCGGTACTTTAGCACCCTTGTCCAAGCAATTTGTGTAACAATCTGTGATGTGTAAGTTACCTTGTCAATGGCCGACACTTTAGCACCCTTGTTCAAGCAATTTGTGTAACAATCTGTGATGTGTGAGTTACCTTGTCAATGGCCGATACTTTAGCACCCTTGTTCAAGCAATTTGTGTAACAATCTGTGATGTGTAAGTTACCTTGTCAATGGCCGATACTTTAGCACCCTTGTCCAAGCAATTTCTGTAACAATCTGTGACGTGTAAGTTACCTTGTCAATGGCCGATACTTTAGCACCCTTGTCCAAGCAATTTGTGTAACAATCTGTGACGTGTAAGTTACCTTGTCAATGGCTGATACTTTAGCACCCTTGTCCAAGCCATTTCTGTAACAGTCTGTGATGTGTAAGTTACCTTCTCAATGGCCGATACTTTAGCACCCTTGTCCAAGCAATTTGTGTAACAATCTGAGATGTGTAAGTTACCTTGTCAATGGCCGATACTTTAGAACCCTTGTCCAAGCAATTTGTGTAACAGTCTGTGATGTGTAAGTTACCTTGTCAATGGCCGATACTTTAGCACCCTTGTCCAAGCCATTTGTGTAACAATCTGTGATGTGTAAATTACCTTGTCAATGGCCGATACTTTAGCACCCTTGTCCAAGCAATTTGTGTAAAAGTCTGTGACGTGTAAGTTACCTTGTCAATGGCCTATACTTTAGCACCCTTGTCCAAGCAATTTGTGTAACAGTCTGTGATGTGTAAGTTACCTTGTCAATGGCCGATACTTTAGCACCCTTGTCCAAGCAATTTGTGTAACAATCTGTGATGTGTAAGTTACCTTCTCAATGGCCGATACTTTAGCACCCTTGTCCAAGCAATTTGTGTAACAATCTGTGATGTGTAAGTTACCTTGTCAATGGCCGATACTTTAGCACCCTTGTCCAAGCCATTTGTGTAACAATCTGTGATGTGTAAGTTACCTTGTCAATGGCCGATACTTTAGCACCCTTGTCCAAGCAATTTCTGTAACAATCTGTGATGTGTAAATTACCTTGTCAATGGTTGATACTTTAGCACCCTTGTCCAAGCAATTTCTGTAACAATCTGTGATGTGTAAATTACCTTGTCAATGGTTGATACTTTAGCACCCTTGTCCAAGCAATTTCTGTAACAATCTGTGATGTGTAAATTACCTTGTCAATGGCGGATACTTTAGCACCCTTGTCCAAGCAATTTCTGTAACAATCTGTGATGTGTAAATTACCTTGTCAATGGCCGATACTTTAGCACCCTTGTCCAAGCCATTTCTGTAACAATCTGTGATGTGTAAATTACCTTGTCAATGGCCGATACTTTAGCACCCTTGTCCAAGCAATTTCTGTAACAATCTGTGATGTGTAAATTACCTTGTCAATGGTTGATACTTTAGCACCCTTGTCCAGCAATTTGTGTAACAATCTGTGATGTGTAAGTTACCTTGTCAATGGCCGATACTTTAGCACCCTTGTCCAAGCAATTTGTGTAACAATCTGTGATGTGTAAGTTACCTTGTCAATGGCCGATACTTTAGCACCCTTGTCCAAGCAATTTGTGTAACAATCTGTGATGTGTAAGTTACCTTGTTGATGGCCGATACTTTAGCACCCTTGTCCAAGCAATTTCTGTAACAATCTGTGATGTGTAAATTACCTTGTCAATGGCCGATACTTTAGCACCCTTGTCCAAGCAATTTCTGTAACAGTCTGTGACGTGTAAGTTACCTTGTCAATGGCCGATATTTTAGCACCCTTGTCCAAGCAATTTGTGTAACAATCTGTGATGTGTAAGTTACCTTGTCAATGGCCGATACTTTAGCACCCTTGTCCAAGCAATTTGTGTAACAATCTGTGATGTGTAAGTTACCTTGTCAATGGCCGATACTTTAGCACCCTTGTCCAAGCCATTTCTGTAACAGTCTGTGACGTGTAAGTTACCTTGTCAATGGCCGATACTTTAGCACCCTTGTCCAAGCAATTTGTGTAACAGTCTGTGACGTGTAAGTTACCTTGTCAATGGCTGACACTTTAGCACCCTTGTCCAAGCAATTTGTGTAACAATCTGAGATGTGTAAGTTACCTTGTCAATGGCCGATACTTTAGCACCCTTGTCCAGCAGGAGACGGACACACTGTTCGTTTCTGTTCCTTACTGCTCGCATAAGTGGGGTGTCTTCATCCTATAGGAAAATTAGTGGAACAAATTACATCAAGGCAATTCAGTGAATTACACTCCCCCAAAGAATGTGAACCCCTCACCAATGTTAACCCATACCGTAAGCATGAACCTTCTTTCATTGGCTCACAGTGTATGGGAAAGAGCCTGGATAAACTGGTTCCTCCATGTAGGTCAAAATTCAAAAGGAAGGTCAGAGTGACCTACCATGTCACTAAGGTGAACCCATACCCTAAGTATGAAGTTCAGGTGGTTGTAGTGTATGAAACAGAGCCTGTAGAAACTTATTCATTAATTTAGGTCCAAGGTCAAAATGTAGGTCAGAGTGACCAACTTTTGTTGCAAGACACAACTGGATGACATTCAAATGAAAAGTTAGTTACATTTTCACAACTGAAACATTTTCTTTTAGAAAAAATCTCCTTTACAGAAGTAATGGGCCAAGAGATCTTCCATGACTGCATGCTTTTGTGACATCACAACTTTGAAGGAAATGATGGACACTGTGTCTTGCTCAGGAAATTAAACATGGTCAAATGTTCAATAATGTATTTTTCAATTAAATGAATGATGGAAAAAACTAAAAAATATGCTAGTCCTTTGGAAAGAATAATTTCTTCATCATCAGATTTTATTTACACATGGCATCAGTAACTCACCTTGGTACTAATTTCAAGGTCAGGATTGTTATCCAGTAGTGACCTTAGAATGTCCACATGACCTTTCTCTACTGCCCAATAGGTAGCCGTCTTCCCCTCCTACAAACAAACAATTCAACATCAGTACCATCAACATCAACACCATCAACATCAGTACCATCAACATCAACACCATCAACATCAGTACCATCAATATCTTTATCTAATAACATCAGTACCATTGATATCTTCACAAATGTTCTCTATGAATGTACACACAGTATAAGCTTTCATATTTCCCACATAGTTGGGGAATCAAACACCAGATGCTTGTTGAAGGCAAGTGCACTATCCACTGCACCACCAGGCCACCCATACAATGTGGGATGCAGTTTACAATAACAGCCAACCAATCATTAAATAATATCAAATTACCAAATGCTGAAAAGTTGAAAGAGATGCCATTCATCGTTAATAACTGAGACAAAATCGAGCAAGGTTTATTTCATGTTCGGTAAACTGGTTCTTCTGTAAAATGTGTTTCAGGTGACTAATACCAGTGTGAAGAAACAGGTAGATAATAGTGAGATACTTACACCAGTGTGAAGAAACAGGTAGATAATAGTGAGATACTTACACCAGTGTGAAGAAACAGGTAGATAATAGTGAGATATTTCCACCAGTGTGAGGAAACAGGTAGATAATAGTGAGATATTTCCACCAGTGTGAAGAAACAGGTAGATAATATTGAGATACTTACCGCCCCCTGTACATCCACATCAGCATACTTGTTTAACAGAGCTCGCGTAATCTCAACATGGCCGCTCTTTACTGCGTGGATTAGGATCGTGTCTCCAGCCTGTAATATAGACCAATTAAACAATTAGTAATAAGGAGTTTGTCTGACCTGGACAATCAGTACAATATTACAATGTTAGTTATATATAAGTTAAGATTATATGAATTGGAGTTGGGAGATTGTCATAAACCGAGGGTTAAGACTGTTCAGACTGTACATCCAGGTATCTTGTATTATAATAACCAGTAAAATTCTGTCCTGACGCACATCACAAACTGGTCCTCTGCCAATCAACTACATTGTCTAAATTATATTTTTAAACAATATGCTTGAATATTTTGAAACCTTTAATATTTTCCAAAAGAATATTAAATAATTGTCAGAGGTAAATTTGAAACAATCCTCACTCACCCTGTCTGCTATATTAACGTAAGCACCCTTGGCCAGCAGGTCATGTGCTATCTCTATGTAACCCTCCTTGGCCGCGATGGTCAGCGCCGAGAAACCGTCCTTGAAACAAATTACGGTAAAATTCATATACAATATATGTTTGATAAACATATCACAATATATTTAAATTATGAATGAAGTTTAAATAACATTTTTAACAATTTTGTGTTAAACAGAGATCTTGCTTTATTTAGTGATTTGATTCATCCCTGAAATTGCACAAGATATTCCATCCTTTGAATTGGAGGAGTTCAAATGTGT
This sequence comes from Mimachlamys varia, assembly GCA_947623455.1. Lineage (NCBI taxonomy): Eukaryota > Metazoa > Mollusca > Bivalvia > Pectinida > Pectinidae > Mimachlamys > Mimachlamys varia. The sequence goes on from OX392537.1 coordinate 1,220,657, forward strand.
TTTCAGGGGTGAATAAGTCTGAAGTGTTCATTTTATATTCTGGTTATAATTACCTGGGTAGGTATCAATATTGAAAAAATACTAAATATTTCCACACAAAAAACAGCAACATACATTTACAGTCTTGATTTATTTTCTGGTTTTATAAGAAATGTTTTTACAGTAATATTGAGATTGTTTAGGACAGTTGTCATTATTGAGATAAATTTACCTTATCAACAGCATTGACGTTTGGGTCATACTCCAGGATCTGACTGACCACCTCCGAGTTCCCGAACTTTGTTGCCACCAGCAGAGCCGTCCAGGAATTCTAGCAATGAAATGTACTTTGTGTTAAATGACTTTATATGGCAAACCCAGCACAGTTTCAGCAGATTTCCTTGGGTCTGGGAACTTTTTAGAGTCCACAATATATCAAAATAAAATACTTTGGAAACTTCTAGACAATGTGGATCTATCACAACTTTATCAGGAATACAGTAAAACCCCACTTACTTGAATCCAGTTTACTCAAATACCCCTCATTTGTCGAACAGTTTGTTTGGTCCCGACCGAGTTCATACATATTCAACCAACCTCAGATTTCCTGGTACTCGAATACCATGTATTCCTACTATTTATCAGGTTTTCACAAGTTCCAGTTAGTGGGGTTTTACTGTACTTTTTCTGTCCAGACATATTCAAAATCTTGAAGCAAAATTTATATTCAATTGCCAGAATTAGCCATGTGGGAGGGACGGAAGGTACTTGTTCACCACTCATCAAATATTAAAAGTGATTTAATATGAGGAATAGTATACAGATCTGGTTTTAACCCCACCACTCATGATATATTAATACAGGTGCCTCCCACCTCCCCCACACAATTAATTATGGAAAAGCCCTTAGGGAAACCATTTCCTTACTTGTAGATAAGATTGATTTTAAACCTAAGATGCTCTTTCAGATGATAGAAGTAATTCATGGCCACGGGTGTAGAATAAGGAAATTCTACCCTCTGGATTTTCAAATTTGCCAAAAAACCTCAGCAAAGAAAGCTGAAGGATTTGCCAAATTTGAAAATCCTGAGGGTGTGATTTTGCTATCCTACTCCCCTGGGTAAGAAAGAGTGGTTATAACCTACAGCCAGTCCTTACCATGCCTGTAGTGTCCACGTTGGCTCCCTCCTGAAGCAGGGCCTCTACAATCTCCAGATATCCTTTCCTAGCGGCCCAGATTAGAGGAGTGGTCCCATACTGTGAACACATCACCATACAGGAGTCATTTACCAAGATATTGTTTCATCTATATCGCATTAAACAAGGGGAACCTACATATAAAATTTGAGAATGATCCATCCAGTACTTCTCAAGAAATAGCGATAACAAGAATTGTTTTAGGACGGACCACAGACACAGGGCCATCTGAATATGATGATGGTGGGCTAAACAGTAAAATCTTAATGTGTTTTTGTCATGGAAATCTTGGTTATATCATAAACAATAGGATCTCTCATATTCGCATATTCAAAAACAACATGAACTTTTAGCTGTTTGCGAAATCAATCACCCAAAATGACATGTAAAAATAAAACTTAAGGCATATATTTGAAACAAAATTTAAACAGATTTTAATTGTCACAAATTGTTGATGTGTGAGTGCTCTATTTTGCAGATAAAAATTGTACTGTCGCAGCAGAAATCTGCCTTTCTTATAGAGAATTAATTTGAGAGTTTTTGTGTATTTTCTCATAAATATAAGTTATGTGATAAATTGAATCTTACACTCTTGTCAATGTAATATGGAATTTATTAAACTCGTTAATAACTGGTCTAAAGGCTCGTGACATATTAAATTATTGAACTCATTTAATAAATTCCATATTACATCGACACTCGTGTAAGATCCTTTATATGTAATAGGATTGGGAAAAGTGATAAAGATAGTGCCGACACTGCAGAACCCGCGACCCTTGGCTCTCCAGCCCGATGCTCTATAGCTGAGCTAAATGGAAATTTCCTACAACTTGCCCTTGTAAGGCATCCTAATCAATGGACATCTGTAACATATAATTCACACCAAATGCCTACCCAGCCTATTAGTATATAATTCTGAATATCTGAATCCTGACCTTGTCTGACATGTTGACCTTGGCCCCGTGCTTTAACAGCTCCTTAACAATCTGGGTGTGACCGCGACCAGCGGCCCAGGCCAGGCACGTCATGTTGAACTAGAAATAGAAACAAAGACATCTCCGAGATTCTCGTCTATATAAAGCAATGGAAAAATCCTTCGTATCAAGTGAAAAAGTTCAATAGCAAGTCTTCCAAGTGTTTCTATTCATGTTTTCCTTTCAATAATTCACAATACAAAGAAATCTGTATAAGGACATGCTGATGTTTAATACTGTAAGGTAAGATATAATTATACATAAATATTTGTAACACATTTAACCATAATCATGTCAGTAAGGCTAATCAAATCACCCTTACTAAGTAATCGTCTTGTAAAAGTGACTGTTGCAGGATTTGTGTTCTAAAAAGGAGGTCCTAAATAATTCAGATTATTTTGGAAGTATTTTACACAACTTTTACCTTTAACTTAACTTTTACAAAAACTGTAGATAACTGAACACTAAATAAAGATATTACTAACAACACACGATAGACGGGCCTTACCTCAGCCTTGATATTGCAGTTAGCTCCCCTGTCCAGTAGCTCGCAGACCACTTCCTCTCTGCCCTTGTAACACGCCCACATCAGAGCTGTCCATCCCATCTAACAACGACAGGCCAACAGTGTATCAAAACAGATGTGACAATTATATATAGTTCTTATTGCATATGTCATAAAATTTGTAACACTGCCAATAAAGTTAGTCAAACAACTAGTCTGAACTGGCACCTGTCTATTTCACTTTTAATATTTGGTACCGGCATTTCCCTCCAAGCTTTTATTATAGAGTATAACTTATCTAAACTGGCCCCTGTCTAAACCAAACTGTGTCTATTCTGAGCCTTAAGGTTTGGTACGGCATTTCCCTCTCAACTTTTATTGTCCTAGTTACTTCTGGTTTAAATAGATAATACTGTACTGTCACATGCTTTCATCATCTTTCTATGTTAATTGATGACAACTTAACTTATAATTTCATTCAGTGTTGACATCTTGACTTACCATCATTCTGTGGTCATTGCTGGCATCTACTTACAAATCATACCATACATGTTTATGCACTCTGTTAACGTACCATGTCTCTATGCTCAATGTTAGCATCCTTCTCACAAAGCTCGATCACGATCTCCAAGTGTCCTCCCTTGGTAGCACACATCAGGGCACTCCAGTTGTCCTGTATAATGTAACAATCTCATATTTATATAATCTGTACACATCAGGGCACTCCAGTTATCCTGTATAATGTAACAATCTCATGTTTATATAATCTGTACACATCAGGGCACTCCAGTTGTCCTGTATAATGTAACAATCTCATATTTATATAATCTGTACACATCAGGGCACTCCAGTTATCCTGTATAACAAACTCATATTTATATAACCTGTACACATCAGGGCACTCCAGTTATCCTGTATAACAAACTCATGTTTATATAATCTGTACACATCAGGGCACTCCAGTTATCCTGTATAACAAACTCATGTTTATATAATCTGTACACATCAGGGCACTCCAGTTATCCTGTATAATACAATAATCTAATATTTATATAATCTGTACACATCAGGGCACTCCAGTTATCCTGTATAACAAACTCATATTTATCTAATCTGTACACATCAGGGCACTCCAGTTGTCCTGTATAACAAACTCATATTTATATAATCTGTACACATCAGGGCACTCCAGTTGTCCTGTATAATACAACAATCTCATATTTATATAATCTGTACACATCAGGGCACTCCAGTTGTCCTGTATAATGTAACAATCTCACATTTATATAATCTGTACACAACAGGGCACTCCAGTTATCCTGTATAATGTAACAATCTCACATATATATAATCTGTACACATCAGGGCACTCCAGTTGTCCTGTATAATACAACAATCTCATTTTTATATAATCTGTACACATCAGGGCGCTCCAATTGTCCTGTATAATACACAAACTCACATTTATATAAATTGTATGCCCTGTTTAATATAGCAAACTCAATATTTACATATGAGTTTGCCTGTTTTTGGCCCCAAATCCGTCAAATTTGAAATTTCATTATTGAACTCTTAAACATTTTTTTTCAAATATAGACTACATCCCTCATGCAATTGTAATAATATTTATTTGTTGTTTGTACTATGGTTGCCATGGTACCCATCCCATGTGGGAGGAAACCGGAGTACCCGGAGAAAACCCACATGGTTGGGCAGGTGACCCATACCTTTTCACGTCCAGTTGGGGAAGCGAACCCCAGCCGCCTTGGTGAAAGGCAAGTGCGCTATCCACTGCACCACCCGACCACCCTTCATCCCAGCATGCTACATGCCAATTATCTGTACCCTGGGCCTTTCGGCTATCGAGACGAAGTTTCTTGAAGATTTTTACATATTTTACCCCTGTGACCTTGAACATTGGTCAAGGTCATTGATATGAGGAAACTTTGTAGCACTCTATCCCAGGTACTTACTGGCCAAATATCAGCAATCTGGGCCTTTTGGTTATAGAGAAGAAGATTCTTAAAGAATTTTACATATGTGACCCCTGTGACCTTGAAAATAAGTCAAGGTCATTGATATGAGGAAACTTTGTAACACTCTATCCGAGGGATATACTGATTAAATATCAGAAATCTGGGCCTTTTTGTTATTGAGAAGAAGATTCTTAAAGCTTTTTACATATTTGACCCCTGTGACCTTGAGAAAAAGTCAAATTCATTGATATGAGGAAACTTTGTAGCACTCTATCCCAGGTACCTACAGGCCAAATATTGGCACCCTGGGCCTTTTGGTTATTGAGAAGAAGATTGTTAAAGGAAAAGTTTATGGAATGCACACTGCAACAGATGAAGCACGACGGCAATCGGTCATCCTAACCCTTTGGGTCAGATGACCTAACAAAACCCGTAATATATGTTAAATATTATAGCTTTTTGAACAACTACACCAAATTTTAGAGGAATTTAAGAAAGCACATGGCCTTATGTACACACACGTACGAAGAGGACTAAGGTTTAGGAAAGACAACACCAAAAAGTTCTGATGTTTTCTACATAATGTCCGGAATTGCATCGCGATTGGCCATAACTCTAGTGAATATTGTTGAATAAAATTGTCCTTCAGGAAAACAAAACTTTATGTCATGGTGGTAAAGCCTAGAAAGTTTGAAAGAAATCAGTTGAAAACTGTAGGAGAAGATCTTCGGACAAGTAAAAGTTAACGACGGACGTACGTACGTGCAGACAACGCCATTTTCGAGGGATGTATAAAAACACATCTGAAGCAACGACAAGATGATAAATGCAACAGATATCTTCAACCTCCCAGAAATAACCAATTAAGGTCAAGTGTGATGTTATTATGTGATGTGTTTCCACTTTCCTAACTGGTTGGGTACTTTGGGACAAAACTAAATTTTAGGTAATGTAAGGGGAAACAACTCTGGTTATGCACGCATGTTTTACCATTCAAGTGCTTTGCTTGGGCGCCCTTATTAAACAGTCCAGTATAATTATGATGATGGCGGGTAATTTGACTGACTTACATTATCTACAGCATTGGTGTCGACATACTCGAGCAGCTCCCTGACAATGTTCAGTTCTCCCGTCTCTGAGGCCAGCATTAGGAATGTCCTCCCAGTCTACAACAGGTACCCATACTGGTAAACATCCTATACAACAGGCAACCATACTGGTAAACATCCTACATTTTCTGTGTATAGTATTGTACTCCATACTGGTAAACAGTTACCTGTAGTGTTATTTACCTCGTCCCTCTCCTCTGGGTTGATGGGTTACCTGTAGTGTTACTTACCTCGTCCCTCTCCTCCGGGTTGATGGGTTACCTGTAGTGTTACTAACCTCCTCCCTCTCCTTCGGGTTGATGGGTTACCTGTAGTGTTACTTACCTCGTCCCTCTCCTCTGGGTTGATGGGTTACCTATATTGTTACTTACATCGTCCCTCACCTCTGGGTTGATGGGTTACCTGTAGTGTTACTTACCTCGTCCCTCACCTCCGGGTTGATGGGTTACCTGTAGTGTTACTTACCTCATCCCTCTCCTCCGGGTTGATGGGTTACCTGTAGTGTTACTTACCTCATCCCTCTCCTCCGGGTTGATGGGTTACCTGTAGTGTTACTTACCTCGTCCCTCACCTCTGGGTTGATGTGTTACCTGTAGTGTTACTTACCTTGTCCCTCTCCTCTGGGTTGATGTGTTACCTGTAGTGTTACTTACCTTGTCCCTCTCCTCTGGGTTGATGGGTTACCTGTAGTGTTACTTACCTCGTCCCTCTCCTCCGGGTTGATGGGTTACTTGTAGTGTAACTTACCTCGTCCCTCTCCTCCGGGTTGATGGGTTACCTGCAGTGTTACTTACCTCGTCCCTCACCTCCAGGTTGATGTGTTACCTGTAGTGTTACTTACCTCGTCCCTCTCCTCCAGCTTGATGGGTTACCTGTAGTGTTACTTACCTCGTCCCTCTCCTCCAGGTTGATGGGTTACCTGTAGTGTTACTTACCTCGTCCCTCTCCTCCGGGTTGATGGGTTACCTGTAGTGTTACTAACCTCCTCCCTCTCCTTCGGGTTGATGGGTTACCTGTAGTGTTACTTACCTCGTCCCTCTCCTCTGGGTTGATGGGTTACCTGTAGTGTTACTTACCTCGTCTCTCACCTCCAGGTTGATGTGTTACCTGTAGTGTTACTTACCTGGGCCCTCTCCTCCAGGTTGATGGGTTACCTGTAGTGTTATTTACCTCGTCCCTCTCCTCCGGGTTGATGGGTTACCTGTAGTGTTACTTACCTCGTCCCTCTCCTCCAGGTTGATGGGTTACCTGTAGTGTTACTTACCTCGTCCCTCTCCTCCAGGTTGATGGGTTACCTGTAGTGTTACTAACCTCCTCCCTCTCCTCCGGGTTGATGGCTTACCTGTAGTGTTACTTACCTCGTCCCTCTCCTCCAGGTTGATGGGTTACCTGTAGTGTTATTTACCTCGTCCCTCTCCTCCAGGTTGATGGGTTACCTGTAGTGTTACTAACCTCCTCCCTCTCCTCCGGGTTGATGGCTTACCTGTAGTGTTACTTACCTCGTCCCTCTCCTCCAGGTTGATGGGTTACCTGTAGTGTTACTTACCTCGTCCCTCTCCTCCAGGTTGATGGGTTACCTGTAGTGTTACTTACCTCGTCCCTCTCCTCCGGGTTGATGGGTTACCTGTAGTGTTACTAACCTCCTCCCTCTCCTCCGGGTTGATGGGTTACCTGTAGTGTTATTTACCTCGTCCCTATCCTCTGGGTTGATGGGTTACCTGTAGTGTTAATTACCTCGTCCCTCTCCTTCAGGTTGATGGGTTACCTGTAGTGTTACTTACCTCGTCCCTCTCCTCCGGGTTGATGGGTTACCTGTAGTGTTACTTACCTCGTCCCTCTCCTCCGGGTTGATGGGTTACCTGTAGTGTTACTTACCTCGTCCCTCTCCTCTGGGTTGATGGGTTACCTGTAGTGTTACTTACCTCGTCCCTCACCTCCAGGTTGATGGGTTACCTGTAGTGTTACTTACCTCGTCCCTCTCCTCTGGGTTGATGGGTTACCTGTAGTGTTACTTACTTTGTCCTTCTCCTCCGGGTTGATGGGTTTCCTGTAGTGTTACTTACCTCGTCCCTCTCCTCTGGGTTGATGGGTTACCTGTAGTGTTACTTACCTCGTCCCTCTCCTGTGGGTTGATGGGTTACCTGTAGTGTTACTTACCTCGTCCCTCTCCTCCGGGTTGATGGGTTACCTGTAGTGTTACTTACCTCGTCCATCTCCTCCAGGTTGATGGGTTACCTGTAGTGTTACTTACCATGTCCCTCACCTCCAGGTTGATGGGTTACCTGCAGTGTTACTTACCTCCTCCCTCTCCTCTGGGTTGATGGGTTACCTGTAGTGTTACTTACCTCGTCCCTCTCCTCCAGGTTGATAGGTTACCTGTAGTGTTACTTACCTCGTCCCTCTCCTCCAGGTTGATGGTTTACCTGTAGTCTTACCTTGTCCCTCTCCTCCGGGTTGATGGGTTACCTGTAGTGTTACTTACCTCATCCCTAACCTCCGGGTTGATGGGTTACCTGTAGTGTTACTTACCTCGTCCCTCTCCTCCGGGTTGATGGGTTACCTGTAGTGTTACTTACCTCGTCCCTCTCCTCCGGGTTGATGGGTTACCTATAGTGTTACTTACCTCGTCCCTCTCCTCCAGGTTGATGGGTTACCTGTAGTGTTACTTACCTCGTCCCTCTCCTCTGGGTTGATGGGTTACCTGTAGTGTTACTTACCTCGTCCCTCTCCTCCAGGTTGATGGGTTACCTGTAGTGTTACTTACCTCGTCCCTCTCCTCCGGGTTGATGGGTTACCTGTAGTGTTACTTACCTGGTCCCTCTCCTCCGGGTTGATGGGTTACCTGTAGTGTTAATTACCTCGTCCCTCTCCTCCGGGTTGATGGGTTACCTGTAGTGTTACTTACCTGGTCCCTCTCCTCCGGGTTGATGGGTTACCTGTAGTGTTAATTACCTCGTCCCTCTCCTCCGGGTTGATGGGTTACCTGTAGTGTTAATTACCTCGTCCCTCTCCTCCGGGTTGATGGGTTACCTGTAGTGTTACTTACCTCCTCCCTCTCCTCTGGGTTGATGGGTTACCTGTAGTGTTACTTACCTCCTCCCTCTCCTCCGGGTTGATGGGTTACCTGTAGTTATAACCTTACCTCCTCCCTCTCCTCCGGGTTGATGGGTTACCTGTAGTGTTACTTACCTCGTCCCTCTCCTCCGGGTTGATGGGTTACCTGTAGTGTTACTTACCTCCTCCCTCTCCTCCGGGTTGATGGGTTACCTGTAGTGTTACTTACCTCCTCCATCTCCTCCGGGTTGATGGGTTACCTGTAATTATAACCCTACCTCGTCCCTCTCCTCCGCGTTTATGGGTTACCTGTAGTGTTACTTACCTCCTCCCTCTCCTCCGGGTTGATGGGTTACCTGTAGTGTTACTTACCTTGTCCCTCACCTCCGGGTTGATGGGTTACCTGTAGTGTTACTTACCTCCTCCCTCTCCTCCGGGTTGATGGGTTACCTGTAGTTATAACCTTACCTCCTCCCTCTCCTCCGGGTTGATGGGTTACCTGTAGTGTTACTTACCTCGTCCCTCTCCTCCGGGTTGATGGGTTACCTGTAGTGTTACTTACCTCCTCCCTCTCCTCCGGGTTGATGGGTTACCTGTAGTGTTACTTACCTCGTCCCTCTCCTTCAGGTTGATGGGTTACCTGTAATTATAACCTTACCTCGTCCCTCTTCTCCGGGTTGATGGGTTACCTGTAATTATAACCTTACCTCGTCCCTCTCCTCCGGGTTGATGGGTTACCTGTAATTATAACCTTACCTCGTCCCTCTCCTCCGGGTTGATGGGTTACCTGTAATTATAACCTTACCTCGTCCCTCTCCTCCAGGTTGATGGGTTACCTGTAATTATAACCTTACCTCGTCCCTCTCCTCCGGGTTGATGGGTTACCTGTAGTGTTACTTACCTCGTCCCTCTCCTCCGGGTTGATGGGTTACCTGTAGTGTTACTTACTTCGTCCCTCTCCTCCAGGTTGATGGGTTACCTGTAGTGTTACTTACCTCGTCCCTCTCCTCCGGGTTGATGGGTTACCTGTAGTGTTACTTACCTCATCCCTCTCCTCTGGGTTGATGGGTTACCTGTAGTGTTACTTACCTCGTCCCTCTCCTCTGGGTTGATGGGTTACCTGTAGTGATACTTACCTCGTCCCTCTCCTCCGGGTTGATGGGTTACCTGTAGTGTTACTTACCTCGTCCCTCACCTCTGGGTTGATGTATTACCTGTAGTGTTACTTACCTTGTCCCTCTCCTCTGGGTTGATGTGTTACCTGTAGTGTTACTTACCTTGTCCCTCTCCTCTGGGTTGATGGGTTACCTGTAGTGTTACTTACCTCGTCCCTCTCCTCCGGGTTGATGGGTTACTTGTAGTGTAACTAACCTCGTCCCTCTCCTCCGGGTTGATGGGTTACCTGCAGTGTTACTTACCTCGTCCCTCTCCTCCAGGTTGATGTGTTACCTGTAGTGTTACTTACCTCGTCCCTCACCTCCAGGTTGATGTGTTACCTGTAGTGTTACTTACCTCGTCCCACACCTCCAGCTTGATGGGTTACCTGTAGTGTTACTTACCTCGTCCCTCTCCTCCGGGTTGATGGGTTACCTGTAGTGTTACTTACCTCGTCCCTCTCCTCCGGGTTGATGGGTCACCTGTAGTGTTACTAACCTCCTCCCTCTCCTTCGGGTTGATGGGTTACCTGTAGTGTTACTTACCTCGTCCCTCTCCTCTGGGTTGATGGGTTACCTGTAGTGTTACTTACCTCGTCTCTCACCTCCAGGTTGATGTGTTACCTGTAGTGTTACTTACCTGGGCCCTCTCCTCCAGGTTGATGGGTTACCTGTAGTGTTATTTACCTCGTCCCTCTCCTCCGGGTTGATGGGTTACCTGTAGTGTTACTTACCTCGTCCCTCTCCTCCAGGTTGATGGGTTACCTGTAGTGTTACTTACCTCGTCCCTCTCCTCCAGGTTGATGGGTTACCTGTAGTGTTACTAACCTCCTCCCTCTCCTCCGGGTTGATGGGTTACCTGTAGTGTTACTTACCTCGTCCCTCTCCTCCAGGTTGATGGGTTACCTGTAGTGTTATTTACCTCGTCCCTCTCCTCCAGGTTGATGGGTTACCTGTAGTGTTACTAACCTCCTCCCTCTCCTCCGGGTTGATGGCTTACCTGTAGTGTTACTTACCTCGTCCCTCTCCTCCAGGTTGATGGGTTACCTGTAGTGTTACTTACCTCGTCCCTCTCCTCCAGGTTGATGGGTTACCTGTAGTGTTACTTACCTCGTCCCTCTCCTCCGGGTTGATGGGTTACCTGTAGTGTTACTAACCTCCTCCCTCTCCTCCGGGTTGATGGGTTACCTGTAGTGTTATTTACCTCGTCCCTATCCTCTGGGTTGATGGGTTACCTGTAGTGTTAATTACCTCGTCCCTCTCCTTCAGGTTGATGGGTTACCTGTAGTGTTACTTACCTCGTCCCTCTCCTCCGGGTTGATGGGTTACCTGTAGTGTTACTTACCTCGTCCCTCTCCTCCGGGTTGATGGGTTACCTGTAGTGTTACTTACCTCGTCCCTCTCCTCTGGGTTGATGGGTTACCTGTAGTGTTACTTACCTCGTCCCTCACCTCCAGGTTGATGGGTTACCTGTAGTGTTACTTACCTCGTCCCTCTCCTCTGGGTTGATGGGTTACCTGTAGTGTTACTTACTTCGTCCTTCTCCTCCGGGTTGATGGGTTTCCTGTAGTGTTAATTACCTCGTCCCTCTCCTCCGGGTTGATGGGTTACCTGTAGTGTTACTTACCTCCTCCCTCTCCTCTGGGTTGATGGGTTACCTGTAGTGTTACTTACCTCCTCCCTCTCCTCCGGGTTGATGGGTTACCTGTAGTTATAACCTTACCTCCTCCCTCTCCTCCGGGTTGATGGGTTACCTGTAGTGTTACTTACCTCGTCCCTCTCCTCCGGGTTGATGGGTTACCTGTAGTGTTACTTACCTCCTCCCTCTCCTCCGGGTTGATGGGTTACCTGTAGTGTTACTTACCTCCTCCCTCTCCTCCGGGTTGATGGGTTACCTGTAATTATAACCCTACCTCGTCCCTCTCCTCCGCGTTTATGGGTTACCTGTAGTGTTACTTACCTGGTCCCTCTCCTCCAGGTTAATGGGTTACCTGTAGTGTTATTTACCTTGTCCCTATCCTCTGGGTTGAAGGGTTACCTGTAGTGTTAATTACCTCGTCCCTCTCCTCCGGGTTGATGGGTTACCTGTAGTGTTAATTACCTCGTCCCTCTCCTCCGGGTTGATGGGTTACCTGTAGTGTTACTTACCTCCTCCCTCTCCTCCGGGTTGATGGGTTACCTGTAGTGTTACTTACCTTGTCCCTCACCTCCGGGTTGATGGGTTACCTGTAGTGTTACTTACCTCCTCCCTCTCCTCCGGGTTGATGGGTTACCTGTAGTTATAACCTTACCTCCTCCCTCTCCTCCGGGTTGATGGGTTACCTGTAGTGTTACTTACCTCGTCCCTCTCCTCCGGGTTGATGGGTTACCTGTAGTGTTACTTACCTCCTCCCTCTCCTTCAGGTTGATGGGTTACCTGTAGTGTTACTTACCTCGTCCCTCTCCTTCAGGTTGATGGGTTACCTGTAATTATAACCTTACCTCGTCCCTCTTCTCCGGGTTGATGGGTTACCTGTAATTATAACCTTACCTCGTCCCTCTCCTCCGGGTTGATGGGTTACCTGTAATTATAACCTTACCTCGTCCCTCTCCTCCGGGTTGATGGGTTACCTGTAATTATAACCTTACCTCGTCCCTCTCCTCCAGGTTGATGGGTTACCTGTAATTATAACCTTACCTCGTCCCTCTCCTCCGGGTTGATGGGTTACCTGTAGTGTTACTTACCTCGTCCCTCTCCTCCGGGTTGATGGGTTACCTGTAGTGTTACTTACTTCGTCCCTCTCCTCCAGGTTGATGGGTTACCTGTAGTGTTACTTACCTCGTCCCTCTCCTCCGGGTTGATGGGTTACCTGTAGTGTTACTTACCTCATCCCTCTCCTCCGGGTTAATGGGTTACCTGTAGTGTTACTTACCTCGTCCCTCTCCTCTGGGTTGATGGGTTACCTGTAGTGTTACTTACCTCGTCCCTCTCCTCTGGGTTGATGGGTTACCTGTAGTGATACTTACCTCGTCCCTCTCCTCCGGGTTGATGGGTTACCTGTAGTGTTACTTACCTGGTCCCTCTCCTCCGGGTTGATGGGTTACCTGTAGTGTTACTTACCTCGTCCCTATCCTCCGGGTTGATGGGTTACCTGTAGTTATAACCTTACTCGTCCCTCACCTCCGGGTTGATGGGTCACCTGTAGTGTTACTTACCTCCTCCCTCTCCTCCGGGTTGATGGGTTACCTGTAGTGTTACTTACCTCATCCCTCTCCTCTGGGTTGATGGGTTACCTGTAGTTATAACCTTACCTCGTCCCTCTCCTCCGGGTTGATGGGTTACCTGTAGTGTTACTTACCTTGTCCCTCTCCTCCGGGTTGATGGGTTACCTGTAGTTATAACCTTACCTCGTCCCTCTCCTCCAGGTTGATGGGTTACCTGTAGTTATAACCTTACCTCGTCCCTCTCCTCCGGGTTGATGGGTTACCTGTAGTTATAACCTTACCTCGTCCCTCTCCTCCGGGTTGATGGGTTACCTGTTGTGTTACTTACCTCGTCCCTCTCCTCCGGGTTGATGGGTTACCTGTAGTGTTACTTACCTCGTCCCTATCCTCCGGGTTGATGGGTTACCTGTCGTTATAACCTTACCTCCTCCCTCTCCTCCGGGTTGATGGGTTACCTGTAGTGTTACTTACCTCGTCCCTCTCCTCCGGGTTGATGGGTTACCTGTAGTGTTACTTACCTTGTCCCTCTCCTTCAGGTTGATGGGTTACCTGTAATTATAACCTTACCTCGTCCCTCTCCTCCGGGTTGATGGGTTACCTGTAATTACAACCTTACCTCGTCCCTCTCCTCCGGGTTGATGGGTTACCTGTAATTATAACCTTACCTCGTCCCTCTCCTCCAGGTTGATGGGTTACCTGTAATTATAACCTTACCTCGTCCCTCTCCTCCGGGTTGATGGGTTACCTGTAATTATAACCTTACCTCGTCCCTCTCCTCCGGGTTGATGGGTTACCTGTAGTGTTACTTACCTGGTCCCTCTCCTCCGGGTTGATGGGTTACCTGTAGTGTTACTTACTTCGTCCCTCTCCTCCGGGTTGATGGGTTACCTGTAGTGTTACTTACCTGGTCCCTCTCCTCCGGGTTGATGGGTTACCTGTAGTGTTACTTACCTGGTCCCTCTCCTCCGGGTTGATGGGTTACCTGTAGTGTTACTTACCTCGTCCCTCTCCTCCGGGTTGATGGGTTACCTGTAGTGTTACTTACCTCGTCCCTCTCCTCCAGGTTGATGGGTTACCTGTAGTGTTACTTACCTCGTCCCTCTCCTCCGGGTTGATGGGTTACCTGTAGTTATAACCTTACTCGTCCCTCACCTCCAGGTTGATGGGTTACCTGTAGTGTTACTTACCTCATCCCTCTCCTCCAGGTTGATGGGTTACCTGTAGTTATAACCTTACCTCATCCCTCTCCTCCGGGTTGATGGGTTACCTGTAGTGTTACTTACCTCGTCCCTCTCCTCCGGGTTGATGGTACCATTCTCCAGCAGGTTGATGGTATTGGTGAGATCACCCTTGTTTATACTGTCCCACAGAAGCTGGGTCTTGAAGGTCCCCATGTCGTGTACCGTTGTTTCCACCTCACTCAGACTAGTCACTTTTGTTTATCTGCTACGTCCAATCCATCACAACTTCTCACCTAAATAACAAATGGGAATGATTTTCATTGTGCATACAATTATACAGTAACACAGGTGTGTACACTGTAGGAAAACCCTAGGCCTGTACCTGTACTGTTACATAATACTTGTATTAGTAAGGGCAATTCCTGTAGATTCAATTCTGCATCAGTATAACTCCTGTGTACAGCATCGTAATGTCTAAACTCGTTAGCCAGCTGTCTGATGTTACGGTAAATACATCCAGATACCTAAGCATTAGTGTATACCAGGTACACCTGCATTGTGTGAGTTTGCGACTACAAACTATTTCAGTGAAAATTATCTCCTGGAGAATGGAATTACTTTTGTGCAATATACATGCAGCACTGCATACATTTAGTTTGGCAATAGAGAAATTGTCTGTATAATATATAAACTGGATACTGTAGGAATCTGT
The DNA here is from genome assembly GCA_947623455.1 of Mimachlamys varia. Lineage (NCBI taxonomy): Eukaryota > Metazoa > Mollusca > Bivalvia > Pectinida > Pectinidae > Mimachlamys > Mimachlamys varia. The sequence continues at coordinate 1,235,701 of OX392537.1, forward strand.
ACGGTATACATTTATATTCAGCAGGATGTGGTTTCTAAACCTTGTAAACCTGTTTTATTTACATTGAGGATTATACAGGTACTCAGAAATACTTAAACCAGCAATGAAGAAGTTATATAAATCCACTAATTTACACTAATTTAATTATCACCAAGATAAAAAAAGAGGGTTTTATTGTAAAGTAAATTGTAACATTAAGCTTTCTATATGCACCGTTGATGTTGAAATTAGTGATCATGAAGTGTAAATCAGTGATGTGTTATATGTTGTAAACAACATTTCTTGATGAATATTTCTCAACAAAAAGTCAAGCATGTCAGTCATGTGATTGTCATTAACTAGCTCTTCACAATTTTTTAACTTCTTTCGAAAGAGAAGAGATCATAGGCCGAAGCCTTCGGATGAGAGAAACTTTCTACTCAGAGCCGGCCGAGCCGTGAACCTTCCACATCCCGCACACGGCACACCAACACGATCTAGTCCAGCGGTCTAGACCGCTCAGCTACCGAGGCGGTTAACAGGGGACAAAATCCTTTTAAAGAGGTCACCCAGACTTACACATTTGTCAAGTTTAGCTTCCTGTAAACTGACAGTCGACATATTATTATGTTCTATAATGACCTATAATTTACATTTCAATATGTACATATATATATGTACCAGTATATAGGATATCAAAGGTCGGCCTAAATGTACACAAACTGATGCTAAATTTTCAAGATAACACTTTTATCATATGCTCAAATTAATTGTTACCCTAATAATTTAATAAGCAGAACAAAACTGACAATCGCTGAAGTAGAAAATTTTATATTAACATACAATGTACTTGCCAACCCTCCCTATTTATATAGGAGGGACACTCCCGATTTTGGACCCTAAAACGTTCCATTTTCAACTTTGGAATTTGCTTAAATGTTCCTGATTTTAAAGACCTGATGATTTCATCTGAAAGAAGAGCTCAAAAGAAGCCATTTAAAAGTGTTATTTTTCCTCTGAATGTACATGTATACATATCATTTATATTTTCAATCCTGAGCCGCGTAATCTCCCCCATGGAAATTTCAAAAAGTTGGCAAGTATGTATTACTGGTAATTAATATCAAATTCACAGAAGAGTAGCTAAAAGATAGTTTTTAATGAAATCCCCTTTCACAAAATATACGAGAACATTTCTGCTGTAATTAAACTTTTACAGTTCATCAAGATAGCTAGCTTAGAGAGGATGAAATTTATCTAACCTGAAGGATGGTATTTACACTGAGCAAATATACAATCTTCACAGTGGAAAATGTGTTTGTTTCATCGTTACTAACCAAAACAATTAAACCGGACACAGCAAATGTACATACAAATTTACAGAAAGCAATTAGCATTTTAAGTGTACATTTCTTGTACATGTAAACCAGATGCTTCAAAGATATTTGTCAATTATTGGGTCCAAAATCATTAAAAAGAAATTGCAAGATAAACCTCAATAGCACATGCATTAATTTAGATAATAAGAGTTATTTAACAGTAGCCTCGACCTTTGACAAATTGTTACCTTGACTGACTACTGATAAATCATGACCTTCACCACTAACAATCACGTCAAGAATTGCTCTTTCTCTTCCTGATCATTTTTGTTTTCAGTGATAATAACACTAACAGTGTTTGTGGCAGACAGTATTTATAAGCTACCATTAAAGGGCTTTAAAGCTTCATTTGAAACATCACTGGATCTCATAAACATTGCATGTACATCTCACCAAATGGTGTAACTATAGCTATATATATATCAAATGAAAACACATTGGTCTGACATCCATTCAAATTATAAGAGAATATCACACAATTCAAAGTGCAGTTGCGATCAACATATATACAGCCGAACCCCATCATACTGCCGAACCCCATCATATAGCCGAACCCCATCATACAGCCGAACCCCATCATACAGTCGAACTTGACTTGGACCAACAAAATACCAGGTACTTCAAATTAAAATGCGGCCTTCAAGTCACGTAAGTTAGAGATAACAAAATTGACCGTATATGGAACTTAATTTATAACTACAAAAACTACAATGTATGCTTGAAAGCAAATGTTCATACATACATATTGTTTCACACAGCTGCGTTGTACATGTAGACCTATAGCTACGTACAGTTTTCTTTACAGCATGGGAATGTATTGTTACAACAGGTAGATTATATTACATTAGACAAAATTCAGTCACATCTTGAAATATACATATACCTACCTGTACATACATATACATGTATCTATATCCTCACTCTTTCACTGTCGTAAGTGCAGAACTTACTGCACAAAATTATATTTCACAGCTACATTTTGTAAGCGATTTCATGTATCTTAAGGCAACCATGACATCTCTATCCACTATTAACAGCTAGGTAACTGTAAAGGTATATCCTCCAACCCTATTTTATATAGTCACAAGGTATATACCCGGTATACATACTACAGTTAGGTACAGTATATATATACCCTCCAAACCTGTCATCATCAAAACCTGTCACCCTCTGACCATCTGACCATCTGACCCTGTAATCTTCCAACCCTGTCACCCACTGACCCTGTCACCCTCTGACCATCAAAGCCTGTCTTCCTCTGACCCTGTCACCATCTGACCCTGTTACCCTCTGACCCTCCAACCCCGTCACCCTCTGACCCTGTCACCCTCTAACCCTCCGACCCTGTCACCTTCCGACCCTGTCACCATCTGACCCTGTTACCCTCTGACCCTCCAACCCTGTAACCCTCCGACCCTGTCACCCTCTGACCCTGTAACCCTCTGACCTTATCACCCTCTGACCATCTGACCCTGTAATCTTCCAACCCTGTCACCCTCTGACCCTGTCACCCTCTGAGCCTGTCACTCTCTGACCCGGTCACCCTCTGACCATCAAACCCTGTCACCCTCTGACCCTGTCACCATCTGACCCTGTTACCCTCTGATCCTTCAACCCTGTCACCCTCTGACCCTGTTACCCTCTGACCCTCTGTCCATCTGACCCTGTAATCTTCCAACCCTGTCACCCACTGACCCTGTCACCCTCTGACGATCAAAGCCTGTCTTCCTCTGACCCTGTCACCATCTGACCCTGTTACCCTCTGACCCTCCAACCCTGTCACCCTCTGACCCTGTTACCCTCTGACCCTGTCACCCTCTAACCCTCCGACCCTGTCACCCTCTGACCCTCTGTCACCTTCCGACCCTGTCACCATCTGACCCTGTTACCCTCTGACCCTCCAACCCTGTAACCCTCCGACCCTGTCACCCTCTGACCCTTTAACCCTCCGACCCTATCACCCTCTGACCATCTGACCCTGTAATTTTCCAACCCTGTCACCCTCTGACCCTGTCACCCTCTGAGCCTGTCACTCTCTGACCCTGTCACCCTCTGACCATCAAACCCTGTCACCCTCTGACCCTGTCACCATCTGACCCTGTTACCCTCTGATCCTTCAACCCTGTCACCCTCTGACCCTGTTACCCTCTGACCCTCTGTCACCTTCCGACCCTGTCACCATCTGACCCTGTTACCCTCTGAACCTGTCACCCTCTGACCCTCTGTCACCTTCCGACCCTGTCACCATCTGATCCTTTTACCCTCTGACCCTCCGACCCTGTCACCCTCTGACCCTCTGTCACCTTCCGACCCTGTAACCCTCCGACCCTGTCACCCTCTGACCATATGACCCTGTAATCTTCCAACCCTGTCACCCTCTGACCCTGTCACCCTCTGACCATCAAACCCTGTCACCATCTGACCCTGTTACCCTCTGACCCTCCAACCCTGTCACCCTCTGACCCTGTTACCCTCTGACCCTCCGACCCTGTCACCCTCTGACCCTCTGTCACCTTCCGACCCTGTAACCCTCCGACCCTGTCACCCTCTGACCATATGACCCTGTAATCTTCCAACCCTGTCACCCTCTGACCCTGTCACCCTCTGACCATCAAACCCTGTCACCATCTGACCCTGTTACCCTCTGACCCTCCAACCCTGTCACCATCTGACCCTGTTACCCTCTGACCCTCCAACCCTGTCACCCTGTTACCCTCTGACCCTCCGACCCTGTCACCCTCTGACCCTGTTACCTAGATACTATACATCCTCCATCAGTACTAGCTATATGTAACAATACTTACCCAGTATCTTTTTGAAAGCCCTACGATCAGCTGTTGTCACTTATAAGCCAGTATATAGAGATCCTGTTACACGTAATTGTCAGGTATACATACAAATCAGACACTACAGTTGGTAGGTATATATTCTCGGACTCCTTCACCATCCAACCCTGTCACCCTCCAACCCTGTCACCACCCGACCCTGTCACTCCCTGACCCTCTCTTAGACACTATACATATATATCCTCCGCCAGTACTAGGTAACCTATGATCAGCTGTTGTCCCTTATACCCAGTATATATACAGTCCTGTTACAGGTGATTGTCAGGTAAACATTGTTTATGCGTGCTGTTTGTCATTAGTATTAAGCTTTCTGACACGTATTATATGCTCATTTCCTTTGAAAACTAATGTTCATAGCTTGATGTATAGCATCCTCACTGTAATTAAATATACTTCACGATCCAAACCCTACCGACTAAATATAAAGCTACAACCAATAGAGTATTAAGCTAACCAGCATACCACAGTTATTCAGGGACATCTGCAGGTATAACCAACAGAATATAAAGCTAACCAGCATACCACAGTTAACCAGGGACACCTACAGGTATAACCAATATAATATTAAGCTAACCAGCACACCACAAGGTATAAAGTTCTAATAGAATATTAAGCTAACAAGCACACCACAGTTAACCAGAGACACCTACAGGTATAAAGTTCTAATAGAATATTAAGCTAACCAGCATATATATACTACAGTTAACCAGGGACACCTACAGATACCAATAGAATATTAAGCTAACCAGCATACCGCCACAGTTATCCAGGGACACCTACGGGTAAGTGTTTTTGTGATATGACATTTCTATATCACATCCCAGGGTTGGCAGACGCATTACGGTTAGCCAGGTACTGTTACAGTTTTAAGACATGTACAGCTATAATTATTCTGGAAAGCAATGTCCTGTTTCAAATAAATCTGATTTAATTCCATGTTCTCCTTATAACTTTATTCCAGCATAAAGGTCCTATTTTAACATGTACCTGTACATCCTGTGTAGCTTACTGAACCATTTATACAAAGGTGGGGTGAATTCATGTACATGTACGCTGCGCCCAACTCAAAACTTTTTAATTCTACTTAATGGAAATAAGCAGGATTCTGTAATCTCTCATATCGCGTCAGGTTGGATAGATTGCCCATGTTAGAAACCTACAGTATGTAAGAAAACTCTATCTGACATACAAACAAGAGGCCCAATGGTCCTGCTTCGTTCACCTGGTATCAATCTTGTAACCCTAACATTGCCTAAAATCTATTACTGTAAGACATTCAGAGAAACATGTTAAGATTTAAACATAAATTACCCTGTGACTTAGAAAGTAAGACAAGGTCGTTTTCATTCGCAAACTTTGTTCAGCTTCCTCGAAGGAAGCTACATTTGTGTACCATCCACATGTCATGTCTCTAGGCCTTTTGGTATTTCATGATAAGTTTTTTAAATGTTTTAACAGATTTAACCCCGTGACCTTGAATATGGGTCAAGGTCATTTCTTTTCACAAACTTTGTTGAGCTTCATCTAAGAAACCTTTAAGCCAAATATCAGGTTTCTACGCCTTTTGGTTAATTAGAAGAAGTTGTGTAAAAGTTTTAAAACAGATTTGACCCCTGTTACCTTGAATATGGGTCAAGTTCATTTCTTTTCCAAAACTTTGTTTAATTTGGCTTCATCCAAGGAAGCAACCATATATAGCTAGTCAAATATAAAGTCTCTATGCCTGTCGGTATTTCAGAAGAAGCCGTTTGAAGCTTTCAACATACGTGACCACTGTGACCTTGATAGTAGGTCAAAGTAATTTTTTTTGCAAACTTTGTTCAGTTCCTTCCACAAAATCTACCAGCCAAATTTCATATCACAAGGTCTTTCGGTATTTCAGGCCACCTTCGGACCAGGTGAGCTAAAATTGTAGCATATCGCGTGATGTGACATCACAATGGCTTAACAAAGATGTGATAATACACTAACTTTCGGCAAAACTTAAAGTAAAAATCATGCCTAATAACTTATTATATTTATAGATTTAGTTAAGATTAACTGATATCAGCAATATTCTAGATGAATTCTTTCGCAGTTACCGGTACAGCAGCAGTTGAAACACGCTATTTGTAAACATGCGTCCATTTCGAACCGTCTTCTACCTTCGGTTTGTTGTTGAATTGGGCCCCACCTGAATTATTTTCAATCCTTTGGATTTTTTTGTCAAGAGTTTCTTGTTAGTTACTGCTCAGGTTTACTTCATTTTAGCATGGTAATCAACTGGAATTTTTTTCAGAATTTTTCAGAATCACGAAAATTTCCCTGAAGTTACACGTATATTGGCAGTGATCAATCTACGTGCGAGTCCCAGGTCCAGTACTCATACAACTATGAAAGGACTCGTAGAAATTATGGAAATACTTCAATTTAACATTGTGGGACCCATAGTTTTCTGCAATATTTACAAAAAGGACCCATGGAAATAAATTGTAAATTGATCACTGTATTGGGCCTTTAACTGTCAACATTTAATGAAGCTGAGATTAATTTTGGGCAAACTGTGTTTTGAATATGGGGTATGTTTATCTTGCTGACTGATTTGTTTTCTTCAAAAAATCTCAAGGGAAAAGTTGTTATTTTCAAAATGGTAGCCGTGCAAAACATATTTTAATGGTTTTTGAGCTTATTCAGGCTATTAAAATAAGAGAAAAATACTCTTTTACAAACAGGTGTGTAAGATAGGGAAATTCCACCATCAGGAATTTCAAATTAGGCAAAACACTCGACAAAGCCTCAAGTTTTATCAAATTTGAAAATCCCTCGGATAAATAGTTATCAGGGGTGAAAAAAAAAGTTACACTCCTGGACATGAAAGAGTCTTATATATAATCAAGACACAACATCATTGATAAGCTTACTTCAAACCTTCAGTCGTAAAATGAAGTTTCATAAACATGTACTGTTAACCAAAATAGATGCTCTAATTCATATACATGTTCAGGTAACCTGGCCATGACCCCACTGGGAACACATGTACATTATAGATACCAAGCTATGTTTACAATAGGACCTACCAAACAGTGGTACGAAAAGAAAAATTGATCACTCACCAAGACCTATAGTGACAGCTACAGATGAAGTATAATAAGTGCACGTACCCTACTCCAAGTCTAACTGATAATCCAGGTGTGAAGTTTGATCAGCTGTACATGTTGAGGAATAACACAAAAGTGAGTTCCCTTTATATTGATGGACAGGGTCATGTATTACTCACAAAATAAATAAACATGATATGCCTAAATATCGTTTTTTTCCAAAAAGACAACAAAACTATCACACGCATGATGTAATTCCATTGTGTACAAACTATTTCAATCATTTCAACTTTGCCATATGACACTTGTACATTGTACGTCAGACACTGTCTAGCCATGGTACACAACTATATCTGAAGTTTCATTAAATACACTTGAACGAGCAAATACTAGTATCCTTTTATACAAGATTTATAGTCATGGAATCATGGGACTTAAAAAAAAAACCCACTTGCTGTGACCTTGACCTTGAGCAACAAACATGAGTGTAGTATTGTGGGACACACACCTATCTGTCATGACAAATTCATTCAGAACAAGTTATCTCCAAACATTTAGCCTGTCAGAGAATAAGCCTGGAGGAAATACATGCATTGTACAAGCATTTCAATCACTTGACCTCTGACCTATTTCCCTTGCACTTTTGCTGACCATGACACGGCCATATAGGTACAAATTAATTGGCAAGATTTTACTTAACAACCATTATTGGTAAATGCTGATTCATCAAAACAGATTGAGCCAGTCAGAAATCAGCACCATGCATGACCTTGACCTGGTCACCAGTATTACATGATACAATTAATATATTTAACCCCTTAATGTCACCATAATCTTTGAGAATTTATTAACATGAGAGTTGTATGTGAAATGCTTCCCAAACACAACGCTTAAAATATTACCAACAGAATTTTATGAAATGATATATATCTTGCTCCACTTTTCAGAAATATACTTTGATATAATGCATAGAAAACAATGTCATAAGTTTTACTTTTCAGAAATATATTATGATAGAATGCATAGAAAACAATGTTCTAAGTTTACTTTTCAGAAATATACTATGATATAATGCATAGAAAACAATGTCGTAAGTTTACTTTTCAGAAATATACTATAATATAATGCATAGAAAACAATGTTCTGAGTTTACTTTTCAGAAATATACTATGATATAATGCATAGAAAACAATGTCATAAGTTTACTTTTCAGAAATATACTATGATATAATGCATAGAAAACAATACTCTAAGTTAACTTTTCAGAAATATACTATGATATAATGCATTGAAAACAATGTCGTAAGTTTACTTTTCAGAAATATACTATGATATAATGCATTGAAAACAATGTCGTAAGTTTACTTTTCAGAAATATACTATGATATAATGCATAGAAAACAATACTCTAAGTTAACTTTTCAGAAATATACTATGATATAATGCATTGAAAACAATGTCGTAAGTTTACTTTTCAGAAATATACTATGATATAATGCATAGAAAACAATACTCTAAGTTAACTTTTCAGAAATATACTATGATATAATGCATTGAAAACAATGTCGTAAGTTTACTTTTCAGAAATATACTATGATATAATGCATAGAAAACAATACTCTAAGTTAACTTTTCAGAAATATACTATGATATAATGCATTGAAAACAATGTTGTAAGTTTACTTTTCAGATATATACTAAGATCATTTTCTGAACAGTCAACGTCTCAAACATCAATGGCCACAAGCACAATTATTTTTACTTTAGATATCGTTCTAGGAATGTGTAAGGAGACATAAAATCTCTATCAGATCATACTCAGGCTGGAGGACAGAAGATAACAAAGCAGTAAAAATCTTATTGTGTTATTAAACAATCATTAGATACCCATAAAATACACAAAAGGCTCAACTTTATCGAAGGTTCTACACTAAAATGTCAGTGAAGTGTAAAACAAAGGTCACAGTGAGCAGTGTATTGTAGTGGAAAAAATTGAACACAACTGGATTAATTGTTAGGTACATGTAGCTAAATATGTAGAGAGTTTGTTTGAAATAAGGAGGGTCCTGGGTTTGAACCCTGGTCTGGCCATGTACAATTTGTTACAAGGATTCTAACTTAACTATTGCAAAGAAGACTCTACATTGTATAAGGTTTTTAAATGTTTGATCCCTTTGACCTTGAAAGTAGGACAAGATCATGCAAAACATTATAGAACTTTATGCCAGGTACATACAGACTATAATTATCAGTACTCTGAGCATTCTGGTTAGTACAAAGAAGATTTTTATTTCAAGTTTTTACATATTTGACCCCTGTGACCTTGAAAGTTGGCTAAATGTCACTACCCTGCCGTGGGCTTTGTTGTTTGAAGTAAAATTTAGATGCCAGACAGATGATGGCTGATGGACATCGTGCCACAGCATCATATAATCAACCTCATTCCTGATTCATACGCGTATCAGCTTAGTTAGCTTTTCATGAGTTGTTATTACTATTTTACAAGCTAACCATACTAACAGCTTCATTATTTTACATATTGATAGAAAAAAAATTGAAACTAATGGATTTTTTGCAGCAGGTGCCAAAGGGAGAACAAGTTTATGGATTTTTTTTTTAAAACATGAAATTATATGATGTAAAGAATTTACATTAAAACAAATAGCATAGGTACTTCCTTTAGGTACATGGGTAATTAGATCGTTTATTTAAACAAAATATCAATATATGTAATGAATCTAATGATGCAACTGGAATGGATGAAACTCTTAAGCTCTTGTTTTAAACAAACAATATAATGTACATCTGACAAAAAATCATGCTTTTCTGAACGCCTTCAAAATGTGCATGTTGGTTTCATGTAAATTATCATAAGGATATTCTGTGATCAAGTTGAAATTTCTTATTTTCAAATCATTTCTGGAAGGGAAGGACTTTGTTGGATTTTATGTCCAGCAATTACAAAGCCCTGTGTAGATTAATTGTGTCCACATGTTTACAGTGGCGCTCATGATCAGGATCAATGCCATTTTTACTGACAAGTACTGAGAATCGACTAGTTAATGTTATAGATCTTCTACCTGGTATATTCACGTAAAAAGAAATTGGAATTATGATTTATTTTGAGCCAATTTAATTCTTTGACTGCATTTATCAAGTATCAAAATTACATCAATTATATCATTTATACAAGAAATGAAATATGATAGATGTTGCAGCCCTTGGTTCCCCAAGGAATCATGATCAGGGGACATAAAACAAAGTAAGTCATTGATATATATAGGAACAGATGTAGCATGGGAAATTGGTAATATGTGGTAACTGTACTAATGTAACGTAGTGTAATTAGGTTTGTATGTACAACAGAAGAGTGCACTACCAGGTATTACCCGAGATAAACATATTGATACAATTACGTGGTCACACATCTTTTCTTTAGTACATACAAGCTAAATATATATAGTACATAATAGTACATGGTGCACTTTGACATTAATGTAATATCACCTTTGTGTGTGGAACTGCCAGTTATAACTTATAATTACCGCCCCCCCCCCCCCCCCCCCCCCACCACCAGAATTATCTGAATGGCTATACAGTATACACATGTATATACACAGACAGCTTTACATACTCCATCTGTCTATACCCAGATATTACTAGAAAGATAATATTTCTCTTAATATACATCAATAATCACCAAATTATTTACCATAGTTACCCAGGTATGCAATTAATTAGAAAATGCAAAATATTTCTCTAAACAAGACAAGAATTATACTTTGCAGTTTGTGGTATTTCTTACTGACTTTAACCATTCAGATACTAACACATGAAGTAAACTTTTCCAATTTCTTCATTTTCTTCTGTTAAGGGAATAAACTCTTAGACAAGAGTACTAGTGTACAACATCCCTCCTGAGCGCATGTGCAAAAAACATAATTATTATCATTTTTTTTGTTCATTTTTAACGTATAAAAAGTCAACATGTACAATTACAGAAGAATTATGGAGGCTGGTGGACGTGTTTTTCGCTAAGCTGGTTTTAAAGGAGGAGAGAGTGTCGCTAGCGGCTATGTGCGTGGGTAAACTGTTCCAGTTGATGATAGTACGTGAAAAGAAGGAGTATTTCAGGAGATCTGTCTTTGTTTGTATTTGTTTGAATTTATGTGACCAATTTATGGCTATAAGACTGTTAACGTTGCTGTCTGTGGTAATCTTTTTTTCATTTCTTATCGACTATCTAAATAATAATACTTGGCCAAGCTTAAGGCAGTGAATGCATGGTTATCTACACAACATTCGGTTAAGTTAATATTACCTAGGTAAACCAGAAAAGATATTGAAAGCTCTACACAACATCCGGTTAAGTTAATATTACCTAGGTAAACTAGAAAAGATATTGAAAGTTCTACACAACATCCGGTTAAGTTAATATTACCTAGGTAAACTAGAAAACATATTGAAAGTTTCTGAGCCAATCACAGGGCAGGGGGTTATATTTAAGATTTCAAATGAACCATAAATAATTGTGCTGTTCACGTTTGATTAACTTTACCCTGCACTGAATTACAGTGAAGTAAACTTACTACTTCACATCACCAACTGTCAGAGAACATGACAGGAATCTTGAATTTTGAAATTTTGGAATAATTTTAGCTTCACCTGGGATGCATTGCTCATCTGTTATTTAATATTAAACAAATGTTGTCAGCGAAAATATACCTTGGATATGTAATCTTCAAAGATTCTTCTTGAAGGTGAAGGTCAAGATTATCTAAACAAACTTGAGGGCAACAAAGCTAACACTTACTGCCTAAACATGTGTACTCGATAACCTTATCAATATTTGATGGAAGCTGTTCACAGATTTTTCTCTCTTGCAACACTTTAATTTGGTCAAGGGCATAATGATTAAACTAACTGTACTTGAAGCAAAAAATATGTTATCTCTATATCTGAAGCTGTAAGGAACAGGTCAAATATAAGTAAGTTCTCGTTAGAACTATATAAACCTGTAACAGGAAAATGCAAGGCCAGACAGTGGCATGGTCGCTGACCCGATCTAGATCCACTACACTCATCCCTCCTTTAACAAAGTCTTTGACCCTGAAGACACACACAAGACTAGTACTCTATACCACCTTAAGCGTCTGTGGGTATATTGTGTTGGGCACCAAATGTAACAGGAGAAGAAAAATGCACAGTCAGACTGGGGTTGGAACCCAGGACCTTCCATGATTCGCTACAAACCCTTTTTGCATTATTTTCACACAGTTGTTCAGAAAAGTTTGTTTTTTACTTTTTTTTACCTATTGTACAAAACAATATCTGCATTTTTGTTTTTACCCTATTCCATAACCTCTTTTATGTTTTATGTTTATATACCTTGTATACATACCCTACTGTCAAATCTTACATATTTAAACTGGTCTATTAATTGCTATACATATGACTGCAAATAAAAGGCAAAGAATTAATTCTGACAGTGAAGACAAACTGGTGCTGTCAAATTTTCGGAGCAATCCGTTCCTTTATCAAGACACAATGCAATTATTTCATGTTTCTTTGCCTTTTATAAAATTTTAATAAATTTGTATCCTATAAAATATCCATTTGTAAGGATTGAGTGTTATTTGGAAAACTACCGATGATATTACTTCTTTGACCCGTATGACTGTAAATAGATACATTTATATGCTGTACATGTACTGATATGAAGGAGTCAGTATCTATATATACAATGTATTGTACATCTGACCCTGATGTCAGGGATCGTAACACCTATGCTTTGCTCTCCTCATCCTACACATCACAGGGCCCAGTTGTTCAAAAGGTCATTAGCTTTAATCAGTGATTTGCACAAATTTTTATTATCTTGTAACTTTAAAATGAAGCCATAGATTTAGTTAAAACTTTGCAGATATCAGATATCTAGTAATGTCAATTGACATACCAATTTGTGGGACTGTACCTTGTATACTATCAGAATTATAAAAGTTTGAAAAATGTCGTTAAATAAAGATTAAGCTAATCACCTTTCGAACAACTTGGCCCTGGTGTTATCATAGTGTCATAATGACCATGAGTAAAATGTACAAACAAATGTAACTGAAAGATATAAAGAGCAAAGTAATAGAAAGGTGACAAACCTTTCCACTGTTTGAAACCTGGGTTCAAACCTGGGGCCTGCTTTACCAATTGACCCAGTCTAGTTCTGTCCTTTCCCAAGCCTTATGTCCAGTTCTGCTACAGATGCATAAAATAAATATTTGTGAACACATCTGAAAAAGCTTTATAGTCCTTAATTCACCTAACATGCTATGCAAATGCTCTGATTTAATCCTAAATCGAACATGCATGTATATAAACTCTAATTTCACAATACATGTTGTACTATGATTGTACCTATACATGTATATGTCTCTGGATATGACTATAACTGCAGTAGGATGAGGAAAAGTGATAAGGACATTAGGACTCGAACCCATGCCCCAAGTTGCTCCAGCACTGCTTATGATATGGTCTACTATTGAGCTAAAGGAAAATTCCCACCAGCTATTGATGCTTGTAAGGCCATGCTACAGTACCATGTAATGATATTCAATCTACATTTTTTTATACTATTCCCCTTTTTTCCAATACCAACTCTTTGACTTTAATTCCCATCAAGGGTTCTCCGATCATGAATGGCACTAATTTGTAGTAGGATGATGAAAAGTAATAAACAGAGTGTAAATTATCACTGTAGGGGTTCTGACCCCGGTCTGGCCTTGCGTGTTTTCCCACTCTTGTTACATTTTTAAGCCCAACAAAATATAACACCCACAGAAGGACTGGTATAGAGTCTTGATTTCTTGATGAAACAAACCGGAAGCCTGAAAGTTTGCATGATGCTAGTTGAGCCAATTTAAGGGACATTCCTACTGCTCACATTTGTAAGGCAATTAACACATGCAATGCACATCTTATAATACATGTATGTACACATAATCCTTTCTCAACACCAACTCTTTGACTCCCTGAAAAGAAATTTCTCTGTGACTTTCTACCTTGAATGGGGAGGACTTAATCCACTGCAAGTGCCATCGCTGGGGCTTGATTCTGACTTTAACCAATGACCTCTCGTTCTAGTCAGAGGCTCGATCTACTGCTCATGAATTGAAGGAAAACTTCCTTACAGCTAACAGTGTAACAGGAAAGAGAATTATAGTGGCATGTGCTTCCACTGTGGATCAAACGTTAACATTATAACCCTCAACCGCCAGGTTCCTTATATTACAGTCGGACAGGCTCTAGCTACCACTGCATGAGCTTAAAAGGGATATTCCCTTTAGCTCGAAGCCACCCTAAATCTTAAATTATGTACAATTAAAATATGCCACACTTGTATGGCAACCTAATCGATGCACTTCTTTTACATATACACTGACATACTTAGGCCTATAGACTCCAGTTGAAGTAAGCAATGGAAGCATGGTAATTGTATATTTCTATTTTGTGACGATTGTTTTGATATTGAAAAGTGACATGTTATGGACGTTTTTGGCGATGAATCTTTACGAAATTGACATCTTTCCGATCCGTCGATAATATGTTCATTTAACATAGGGTTCTTTATGCGCAGGTTGGTCCTGAGTCAAGATAACAAAGGTTGTCACATCCACAAATCATGATCATGCACTCACAGTGAAAGCAAAGAAATTATTCTATTAAAGATACAGACTATACTGCAGTAGAGGAATTAATTTAACAAACATTTTAAAGGTTTTATGAGAAGATTGTTTCCCATCAAGTATACATACCTATTCTATAGTTCATCAGCGATATGTGGATAACGTTTGGTAACCCCATAGGCCTAGCTTGGCCTATATATGAGCTAGCTATCTTTAATTCTTGGTTTTGTTTCAATACGCATGCGCAGTGAAAATGCACTTTTGACTTCCGTCAACAAACACTGGATCCGGTGTGCGGACAGTTTCACTCTTCAGACGATTATGACTGTAAATTGAATGTGAACACAGCTCCGTCAATCAAATGGAGGAAGATGCACTTGAACGGTACTCTACAAAGCTTCGTGTATTTAGAGTTAACGCCGTATTGTGAAAGTAAATGATTATTAATGCGAGTGCAGTAAAACTAAATTTCAAAGAGGTCACATGAACAGTACGACACCCAAGTCGGATCACAGGTGCTTGTGGACATGAATGTGACTATTTTAGTTTTTTATAAGGCTACGCTGCATAGGTTGTTATTGTAAACTTTATAATTGAGCATTATATTATTAAAATTTATGAAACACCGTATATGTATATTACCTTCTACATTCAATGAAAAAATAGTCGCATTCATGTCCACAAGCACCTGTGGTCGGATCACAGGGGCACGCAAAGACTTTTATATTGATAGTTTTTGACCAACAGTCGCTGGGTGTGTTATATCCCAATACTCACACCCAGCGACTGTAAGTCAAACACTATCAATATAAACGTCTTTGCGTGCCCCTGTGGTTGGATCAATATAAGCTTCAAGGCCTACATATTGTAGTCAATACTCAAAATGAATTACTGAACACAAAAAATATCTTTAAATTCCATCATGAAAAACACATGTTCTCATTCTCATTCTTTCCCAGAATAATCACCGACTGGAATGCCTTATCTCATCCATTGATTCCTTCAAATCAGCACTTTTTCAGGCCTATTAGTAAACCAAAATTATTTTATCCATTTTAACCAGCGTTTTTAGCTCTCTCCTTTGCCAATTATCTTTAACTTAAATTGTTGAAGTTGGGCAATTATCCTATTGACATACTATATATGTAAGTAACAGAACTGGACTTTGCCACTTTCTATGTCCCATGTCAATCCAATATTGGTTGCCCTAGCTCACTCCTCATTTATCAGCAGATGAGAATGTATAAATTGTGTCTTCATTTCGAACATATTGTATATCATTGTATATATACAACCAATCTTTCTTTTTCAGACTTGCAATTGAGGAGATACTCAAAGAAACGAAGAAGGGAGCTGAAAGAGCCAAAGAATATGGTGCATTAGGATGGTATGTGTGTTAAACAATAAGTTTAATAATGATAAGTCCGAGGCATTTTGAGGTGGCCCTTTATTAATATTTCTTCAATTCATTGTACATTCAATTTATGTACATGTTTATTTTTAATATGTGTTCTGTATATATATATATAATTTAATTTTGCCTATTCCCGCAATGGTAAACTTTTTCAGGTTATATTGTATAACCTCAAAAATCAGACAACGCAAAAAGTGATGACGTCATATATATACCGCCATGTTTGGTGCGGTATTTTGTAATCAAACTTCTGATTGGTTATAGTTGTTTTGCGGTGAAATTTATGTACATGATTGTGTATTTTGCAAATCCATTCGATTTTTGTTATCGTTTTAATACGAAATCATTGTATAAGACGTATGTCTCATATATGTATATACGGAAATGAAATTATAAGGAATAACCACAATATTTTTTAGGGTTATACGGTATGTACCGAAAAAAACTGTGTGCACTTTTTTGCATAAACCACTTCGCGGATTTATGCAAAGTGCACACATTTTTTCGGTATATACCGTATAACCCTAAAAAATATTGTGGTTATTCCTTAAATCAATATCTGTTTTTTTGAGTGTGGTATAGAGGACTTCAAAATGTCCTGCACCAGAAATAAACTTATCTTATTATAAAAAGGATTGGAAAACTTCAATTCTTTTCTGAGTGAACATCTCTGTATCACTGGAGAATTTCACTGTTATTTAATTTTTTTTCATAAACTGTTCACTCAAATTTTCACTTTTAAATACAGGTACATGTATACTTGCATTTTGCCTCAGAAATATGAAATATCACGTGAGCTATAATTAATAAATGTACATTTGTCAACAACATTTGGGTAGTTTTATATAAACCTTGACAAAATCAGGATACATACAAGAAAGATGAAACAGCTGTATGGTGCAGTTTAATTCATTTTTTGACTTGACTATCTTATTCTAAATCACAAAGAGACTACCAGGTATTCTCACATGTCTTTTGTACAGTCGTTAGAGATCATAGGTGGTAGATACCACTGGTGGACTCTAAGTCTACAAGGTTTGCCGTAACCTGCATGCTATGTTGTAGTTCATTTGAAAAGTGGCATGCATGAATGGTTCAGAATATACACTTGTACATTATGCTCATTTGAAAATAATTAATGTTTGAAAATTTTAAATAGATTATTGAACCATAGGGCCAGTGCACCTCCGTTATATTTGAATAAGGACATTTCTTCCTGCCAGTTTTATTTCTTCAGTCAGCTCCAAGGCTTCACTGATTCAGTCCTTGTTTAGCATCACTAATGAGTCCTAGAGGGACTTAACAGCTGCTTTGGTACATTTTAATTCATTATTTGTCTCGACTTTATCTTATTATTAATTGTAAAGGTGCTAATCCCCCGTTTGTCTTTTGTGCCCTTTTTGATTGTTGTGTGTTTTATGTCGCAGGCAGAAGCCATCTGTTCCGCAGACCAACAAGAGGTTCCTCACCAACATGATTCTAAGTTCTGTGAACGATTCAAACAGGAAGAAAAGAAAACATCCAGACGATTCCAAATCTCCAAAGGAAGACATATCTGAAAATAGGTCGACAAGTGAAAAGGACAAAGATTACAAAAGACATAGATCAGAAAAACATAAACATAAAAAGAAGAAAAAGAAACATGACCATTTTGCTGAAAGTCCTAAAAGTAAACATAAACACTCGTCAAAGAAACATAAATCTGGACATAAGCATAAAAAACATCACAGGCATAAAGACAAGGGGAAGGAATGAAAAAGAGAGAGGAAGACAGAATAAGGTGAAGGAATAATTGTAACGAGGAAGACAGAACAACGTGAAGGAATGAATGGCAGAGATGAAGACAGAACAAGGGAAGGAATGAATGACAAAGGAAGACAGAACAAGGTGGAAGAATGAATGACAGTGAGGAAGACAGAACAAGGTGAAAGAATGAATGACAGAGAGGAATACAGAACAAGGTGAAGCTATGAATGACAGAGAGAAAGACAGAACAAGTGAATGTTTGAATGACAAGGAGGAAGACAGAACAAGGGAAGGAACGAATGACAGAGGAAGACAGAACAAGGTGAAAGAATGAATGATAGAGAGGAAGACAGAACAGGGTGAAGGAATGAATGACAGAGGGGAAGACAGAACAAGGTGAAGGTATGAATGAATGAATGATAGAGAGGAAGACAGAACAAGGGAAGGAATGAATGGCAGAGAGGAAGACAGAACAAGGGAAGGAATGAATGACAAAGGAAGACAGAACAAGGTGAAAGAATGAATGACAGTGAGGAAGACAGAACAAGGTGAAAGAATGAATGACAGAGAGGAATACAGAACAAGGTGAAGGAATGAATGACAGAGAGAAAGACAGAACAAGGTGAAAGAATGAATGATAGAGAGGAAGACAGAACAAGGTGAAGGAAAGAATGACAGAGGGGAAGACAGAACAAGGTGAAGGTATGAATGAATGAATGACAGAGAGGAAGACAGAACAAGGGAATGAATGAATGACAAAGGAAGACAGAACAAGGTGAAAGAATGAATGACAGAGGAAGACAGAACAAGGGAAGGAATGAATGAATGGCAGAGAGGAAGACAGAACAAGTTGGAGGAATGAATGACAGAGGAATACAGGACAAGGTGAAGAAATGAATGACAGAGAGGAAGGCAGAACAAGGGAAGGAATGAATGAATGACAGAGAGGAAGGCAGAACAAGGTGAAGAAATGAATGACAGAGAGGAAGACAGAACAATGTGAAGGAATGAATGGCAGAGAGGAAGACTGAACAAGGTGAAGGAATGACAGACAGAGAGAAAGACAGAACAAGGTGAAGGAATGAGCGACAAGGAGGAAGACAGCACAAGGTGAAGGAATGAATGACAGAGAGGAGACACAAACAACTTCTGATCGAGAGACTGGAGTAACAGATTTTGAATTTGTAAGCGAAGGGATCAAATGAGGGCTGTGTATATGAGAGTGTGGATATAAATATTGAGAAATAAATGTCATGCAGCTACTGTAGTTAGGATATTAGTAAGTGAATGTGGTTGATGGATGTTTCAGTGGGCTTGTGTAAGAAAGTGATCATGATGTTTTGATTAGCAAAATGTACAGGTTTGACAGATGTTAGATGGACGATTTAAACATAACTGAAAAAATATCATTTTAAAAACAATGGTAATTACAATGTAATATGTCACACTTTACATTTCATGATCTGTGGAAAGTGATGGCGTGTATTGCTTGATGAAATGTCAAAGAAATGCTCACATTGAGTACTACTGTCTTAAATTGTAGTCGTTCGTAATCGAGGGAGAAATAAAACTCAAGGCAGCAAAATATTGATATGAGATTGTGAATTATTTTTGTTTCCTTACCACAGTTACTTTAGTTTCTGTCAGTAGATAAACAAATATATATAATATATAAGGGGCCACCCATTATAGAATATGTAATAGGTGGCTCCTTATATATATACTATTTACTGACAGAAACTCAAGCAACTTGTCTTAACTCTTTCACTCCTGATATTTCATTATGAACTTTCCCAACCTTTGACTGGAAGAGTTCAAATGTGTCTTCAGGGGTGAATGAGTTAAATATCTCAATACATGTACTAACACCAATTTGAAAGTAAAACAGTTTTAATATTTCAACACAATTAATGAATGAAAATGTTACAGAGAATTGATTCTATTAATATTTTCTGATAATAAACCATTTTCCACAGTTTATTTTATCACGTGTTAAGAGAATTGTTATGGTATATGTCAAATGGAGTTATCTCCCTTTCATTTTCTGTTAGACACAAGTCATGTCAATTTGAATTTAAATTTAAAAACACAATATTTTTATTAAAATTTGACAGTTCGATATTGTTTTGTTTACTCTTTCACAGCTGAATTACACCATCAAAATACATATATGAAGTTTGATACTGTATTATGCATTTGTGAAGATGTCCGTTGCCTGAATTCATCGGTCACTGTTTCTATTCACATCGCTCCAGTTCATAGCTTATTTGTGATAACCATATGGTTACAGCCTGAAATATGACACTGTGATTCAACAATCTTACTTCTGTTCCTGGTGACGGCAGTAGTAATGTATAATATAAACAGGATACATTATCTAAACAGGCCCCTGTGTAATCCGAAACCCTGTCTAACCTTTACCGTTTGGTCCTGGCAATACTTCTACAAACCAGACACCTGTGTAAACCGACCAAAACCTGGTCCGAGTGACTTTCAGTTAAGACAGGTTACACTAAGAAGCATCGTCGGAAACCCACGGTACACTTCTCTGACGTATGCAAACGTCAGAGAAGTGTACCGTGGGTTTCCGACGATGACTAAGAATATATACTGACTGGATAAAGGTCAAGATCTATTCCCGTAAATGTTCACTTAATGAAGCTCTGATTAAGTATTAAACTCACCTGCCTTAAAACGGTATACAGTTTGTTTAAATCAACGGCCCAGATCCATTTTGATGATCATAAGGGTCATGTTTGTTGAAATACATGTATCTTCCAAACAACTTCTCCCGAATTAGCCAAGAGATTTTTGTATGATTTCATGTAGAATGCTTTGATGAAAGGCCTAACTTGATTTTTTCAAATGGATGACCTGGAATTTATTTGGAGGAAATGTGTTGAAATCTCTCTCCCCGCCCCCTCCCTCCCTCCCCCCCCCCCCCCCCCCCCACAAAAAACCCCATTAATAACCAAAGGCCTAGAATGACAATATATTGTCAGCTGTCATGCCCCAAATATTGAGAGACACTGACAATATATTGCTTGGACGAATGATCTTTGATGATTCTCGAAATTCCAGTGTAGTGATATGCTTACATACATTCTATTCAACGATTGAACATGCCATCAGATGGTGGACTATACAAATCACCCTGCACCCGTGGTTTGTCCGTAATCCTTCCATGGCCATCTTTTAAGCAATTCTGGTTGCCGCCAGGCCGCCATGTTGGATTTTGACTAATCGTTTGTGAGTGCATGTTTTAATATTTCTTGAGAAGTGCTGGATAGATCATTCTAAACATTTCATATTTAGGTTCCTCTTGGTCCCTACTTGCACATTATCTAATTTTTGGACTTATCAGAAAAATAATATGGCTAACAGACAGCCATTTTGGATTTTGACAGGACAGTGAAACATCGCTTAAAGACCACCTCAGAATTAAGACCACCTCACTACTCAGACCACCGTCCAAACACAAAGTCACTTGGTGTACTTGAAAGCAATAAATGTTGCCTCCCTTTCCTGACTATACGTGGAACTTTTTCAAATTTCATATGAAGATTCTCCTTGGTCCATAGTTGTGCATTGCTCCCTTTTTAAGGCGAATCTGAAAAAAACACCGCCAGGCAGCCATGTTGGATTTTGACTAATACCTTGTGATCGTTATTTCTTAAGTGCTGGATTTTGGATAAATCTTCAATTTTATGTGTCGGTCCCCCTGGTCCATTATTCTGCATTATCCAGATTTAGCACTCATCCGAAAAAAAACCATATGACAGACAGATGGCTATCTTGAATTTTGACTGTAATAGTTTGTGATCGCTATTCCTGAGAAGTCTTGGACCCTAATAAGCATACCATACACGAATACAAAATATTTCTCAATGAGAACAATATGGCGAACATAAAAGTTGCTCATAGTCTGCATAAACATGTATCTCTCATGTATCAAGCGATGCCAGCTTGTTAGAGCTGGCATCGATCACGGAAATCTCGATATTCAGGGCAAGCTCCAGAATAACGAATCAACTGCGACATGTTAATACCATAGGATGGAGTTGCATAGCCCGAGTTTCCTCTGGTCCTAACACCAGACTAAGACAATTTGACAGATAGATGTCTGGTATGGGCCAAACCAGAAATGGTGTCGGGGCCAGTGGAAACTCTGGCTAGGAGTTGCAGGGTTGGAATTATCAAGAAAGGGAGAGTTCATGATCGGGAAATAGAAATCGTCACATTTATCTTACAGCGTTGTCTTAAACTGCCCGTGTTGGTCATAGTTAAAGTAAAGATCGATGTGAAAAGCTGACGTAGAAGAGTCTGTTGTGTCATTGATTTCAAATTCAAACGAACTGAAAATAAATAAGAGAATACCGAAGCGTCAACATAATCATAATCCAAACTCAAAATCGATTAAACCAGGGGGAAAATTGGAACAAAAGAAAGATTCATATGGAGACCCTTGCAAAAGCACAAGAGAATAAGACCAGGTGTTCCGGAAGAGTAAGCGTCTTCTGCTTCATCGACGACACCCGCCATGTAAATCTTTGTCACGTCAAAGTAAACATCAAGTTCTCAAAATGAGAACCGAGTATCATTGTCAATCATAACAAGTAAACACACTAATGAGCATACTCAAAAACGTCCATCTTCATATCACTTAAAGATACAGAATATTTCTCAATGAGACAAAGATGGCGACCATAAACTTGCCCATAGTTCTGATCAACCTGTATCTTTCCAATCCTTGTGTTTTTAGTTTGTTTGTCAGCAGTCGACATCGATCACGAAAATCCCGATATTTAGAGAAAGCCCTGGAATACCGAATCAACTGCGACATGTAAACACCATAGGTTGGAGAAGCAGGGATGTTACTATCAAGAAATGGAAATTTAACGATAGGAAAATTGAAAACATCACATTTATTGTATAGCTTAGTAGTAAGTTGTCCATGTTGGTCGTAGTTTAAGTAGAGATCGAGGTAAACTGCCGATGTAGAAGAGTCTGTTGTGTCCTTTATTTCAAGTTCAGAAGGGTATATACGATCGACGTGGTCAGCAAACTTCTTGTTGTTTATAGACAACACATTGTCGATATATCTGAAAGTGAAATTAAAAGATTTGGCAAGGTTTTTGTTACGTGACCTGATTAGTTCCTCATGCTGTAGTCATGAAGTGAAATGATCACTTGGCGTCTTACAATCTCACAAGGTGTGACAGCTCTAGCTTGAGTCTCTTGTACTTTTGCAAGGGTCTCCATGTAAATCTTTCCTTTGTTCAAATTTTGCCCCTGGTTTAATCGGTTTTGAATTTGGAGTATGATTATGTTGACGCTTCGGTATTCTCTTGTTTTATTTCTGCCAGTGAACAGCTCTTTATTTATTAAAAACGAAAGAAATTAACATTACTATTATTTCCATGCTTTATTAGGCATAATACACAAATATAGACAACATGTATCAAATACAATGTGGCTTCAATAAATATACCTTAATGTAGGACGAGACCAAACATAATAAACTGTCGGCAATCCCGTCGGATGATTAGCATTATAATTAGGAATGTTGGCATACTATTGTCTATATTGTATGTATCACTGTATAACAGGATAAACACATAAAAAAATCAGAGAATACCAAAGCGTCAATAAAACCATAATCCGAACTCAAAATAGATTAAACTAGAGGCAAAATAGGAACAAAAGAAAGATTTACATAGAAACTCTCGTAAAAGCACAAGAGGATAGGTCAAGGTGTCCTGGAAGAGCAAACGTCTTCTGCTTCATCGACGGCACCCGCCATGTAAAAAAGACGTTATATTACATAACCAATAGGATACTTAGTTTTCAACAAGTGTGACGCTTGAACGACTACACTGTCACCTATGATGATTAGTGACGGTGACAGTGTACGGTCTTCGAAACGCCACACTTAAATATCATATTGGTTGAGTTTTAAATCTTTCTTTTGTTCCTATTTTGCCTCTAGTTTAATCGATTTTGAGTTCGGATTGTGGTTTTGTTGACGCTTTGGTATTCTCTGATTTTTTTACATAACTTATATTCTATTGATATTACCAACCTGAACAAATTGTTCCGAAATATAAGTAAATATCTTCCACATTAATCAAAACTCTGGAATGCAATGACATGGATGACGAGCATATTTGTTTTTGTTGTTTTTATAATTGATTGAATCTTTTCAGTTTTTTTGTAAGGAACTTTCATTACTGGTATTTTACATCCTGTATATATCTTAGTCACTTAGTCACAAATGACCTTTGACAAACTGACGAACACTTTTGTCTCTAAAATCGCAGTGTGTTTATTTGTAAAATTTATAAGTTGAGTTTTAATTCAGCTAATACGTTGTTTTTATTACCCACACAATGTTTTGGGAGACTGAAGCATTCTGTCAATATGTTGGAAAAATGACGTTGATATACCTGATAGTGATGTTGTAATTCAAATAACTGTTTTACCAATCATAAATTGTACTATTATTGATAAAGGAAAATAGCTACTTACAGGTTTAAATCCCTTGAGCTGAAATAACATACAGAAAAAAAATCTTTGTTATGAAAATAGTTGACGAGAAATTCATTTGCAATCAAATACCATCCTCAACTAGAAAACCTCCCCGAGTGATTTACCAGCTGATGGATTCACTTCGAAGACAAACCTACCGCTAACACCAATACAAATATAATCAATATCAATAAAAATGTACGTTAACAGTTTCTATGTACAACACAGGGACATTTAAACAAACAACATCCTTTACAGTTCCGTCTCTTTCTTCATCGTTGTAATTTCAATAAATAATACTGTTTATGTATTAATACATGTAACGTTATCTAATATTAACTTTTTATCAACAAATGACGTTTGATACCCGCCATTATCACTCTTCTGCCAAGACTCCTGCCATTTATTATTGGTTCAAGTATATCACATGTCAGTAAAGGTTCTCTACTGTTCCGTTTCAAGAGCAACAAAAACGTAGCTATGTTTCTCGTTAAAAATCATTTTGACTTCAACAAAAATCATGTTTGCTAATATAAATTCAATCCAATTTTATTGCATTTTACATCCAAATAACATTGTATAGATCGAGCTGAAAATAGCATAACAAAGCAATCAAACATTATCCAAAACAATTGCCAGAAAATATGACTTTTCCCCACAATGGTTACATATTATACGAAAGAATCAAATAATAAGAAAGTAGTGTTGGGAATTGGTTTATATTTTATAATTGATTATTGGTTTCAATAAACCGATCAATCATCGATTAATAATCGATCATATGTTGACAATAGTTTTGCATGAATTCATGGTGTATATTTAGTATATTTACTTTTTTTTTTTACACTTTTTCACGTAATTTGTAGCTATTAGCTACATGTATTAGCTCATTAGCATCTGCACTAGGGCGTATTTAATTAAAATAAGGTTAGATTGTCTCAGTTTCGTATGTCTGGTGATATGTTTTTAGATTTTAATCTTGTTCTCAAAAACCACAGTTTTTCTCTTGAAAATCGATCATGCTATTTGTGATCGATCAGTTAATTGAAAACAATAAACGATCAATCGTCGACGAAATCGATTAATCGGCACACCACTACAAGAAAGTAATCAAAATCACTAAACTGAACAAATGAAGCATTGCTGTCTACATTACGATATATTTATCAAATGATGCGTTGGAATCTTTGAATTAAAAGAGTTTACCTCTCAAATCTAGGGTATTTCGGTTTTATTAATTTTCAAAGAAACAAAAATGTTAATCGAATTATATCACGTTTAGTTTGACGTTAATAGGTACAATCAGGTGTATGTCTTAAATTTATAGTTCTGGCTTAGATAGTCGGCACTAAAATATCTATTGGTAGTCAAAGCTTCTTCGCTTCAAAACCTACATAATAAATATATAAACGTTCTGCCATTCTTAAATAATTAAGATATTTTCCGTTAAGTTGCTGTTTGTAAATAAAATGTTATCTGGGCATACGATATTTTTAAAATGCTTTTTTTTCCGATTTTAGTTAATGTAAATGTAAAACTATGTTCTGACTGAAACAATACCAGAAACAGACACGAAGGAAGCAATTATGTGAACTTTTATTTGTAGAGAAAAAAAGATAAACATTTTAGTCCACCATGCCACGATTTTGTAGATTTTTCTTTGGGATCTCCGGCTTTGCTCCACTCTAAAGATTACATAACACATACATATGTTGCACCTCTTAAACTTAGTTATAGATACAGTATGCCGAAAAAATGAATTAAACCATTGCACGTCAATTAAATTATCATAGCTGTCAATAGGACGCAAAACGTAAACACATCCAACAAACTACTTCAGATTCAGTAGTTGTAAAGTTAAAACATCACAACTAGTAAAATCTTACTTTAGACATAATGAGGAAGACCTTTACAATGTTACAAATTCACTTTCTTTCTAACAGAATATTTAAACATATTTATTCATTTTCCACGTCGATATAATAGTTAAATGATCACCAATATATTACACGTCTTAAATCAGTTTCCATCAAAATTCAGATTATTACACAAGACATATACACTATCTTACTGTTTCATCAAAATTCATATCATGTTACGTCAGTAACAAGACATATACAATATCTTACTGTTTCATCAAAATTCATATCATGTTACGTCAGTCACAAGACATATACAATATCTTACTGTTTCATCAAAATTCATATCATGTTACGTCAGTCACAAGACATATAAAATATTTTATTGTTTCACCAAGATTCATATCATGTTACGTCAGTCACAAGACATATACAATATTTTATTGTTTCACCAAGATTCATATCATGTTACGTCAGTAAAAAGACATATACAATATCGTAAAGAAGCAGAAGTTGTTTTTTCTCAAGTTTAGACATTGTATTTTTGTGTTGTTGGAATGGATTCAGTTTAACGAGCTTTCATGAAGAAAATATAACTGATTTAATAAAAATAAAATATTGAAAGATTGGATAGAAATAGCGCCGAGAACCCGTCATTTTTAGCAGAACACTTATTTTCCGTGAGATGTAATTATGTAAACGACATTTTTAATAAATTGGAATAACGAGAAAAAAAACTAACACAAAGGTAGACGTAGATAATTCTAATCTATGTTGAAAAATTATTACAAGCTTTTTTAATTTGGCAATCGAGTGTTACCTAATTTAAGTATCGGATTTACAGTATTCATATATTTGGCAAGGTTTAAGGCACTGTATATTAAAAAAAAATGCTGAATTATCAAGCTTTTAGCTGCATGATCAATACAATCATCTCTCAATATTTGTGTCAATAGAAAGTGCAAGCTATTATCAATACAGTGCGATTAATACTGGTGAAATCAGAACAATTGTAAAATGTATTATATATCTTATGTACTAACAATTCAATTATGATATTCTAATTAACAAGCCATATGAAATATTACTTATACAAGAATTTACAACACAACGGTTATTACCGCCTTCTAAGGTAATTCTTTTTAAACATTTAAAAATGCATTTTCACCTACAACAGTACATGTTTAACAAAATGATCACTCTTTCTTTTGTCTTGATAAAAGAACACACTTTAGTTAGGCAATACACTGTCAGTCATTTTTAATGTGTTTTGGGTAAAAAAACACCTTAGACTTATTGTTTTCGTCTTTAGGCATTAAAGATGATCTAACATTGTTACACAGTAACACGATTTTTTATCAATCTAGGGAACGGAAAATGAAATCCGTAAGTTACAATCTACAACAATGTGTCAAATCCTCTGTTTTGATATTTGAAGTAACGAAGCAACAGAGAACTTATATATTAGTTACTGCAGGACCAATTTTCCAGTAATAATGTATCAATTTTGTGCATTGGGAACATTAGCGTTATATAAAACGCACTAAATCATTGATTACAAGTGGAAGCAAAACAATTCAAGTCACTGTTTTACAGTTACTTATTTTCTACCTTTTCTTCAAACAATCAGCGTCATCGTATCAAAATGAGAAATGATTAACAAGGTTCTATAAATACATGTTTATAGCACACAATTTGTAGATCTGAGATTGACACGTGATTAACAAACCATACATATAATTAAGACACCTCTATTTATCTCGAGTATTCACCAGTAAATAGCGACAAACAAAATAACCATTATCCATCCGGCAAATGTAGGTGTTCATAGTGGGCCCGTTCTGTGTAATACATAAAACATAAACAATTACAAATATTATGAATATCTTATACAGTATCGGGATTACCTACGACATAACGTTACGGATAGACGTTGTCATAACGTCACGGACATGCTGTCGTAGCGTTAAAACGTCACGGACAGACACTGTCTAACATCAAGGACAGTCACTGTCATAACGTCACGGACAGATACTGTCGTAACGCCATAACGTCATGGACAGATACTGTCGTGACATCAAGGACATACAATGTCATAACGTCACGGACAGATACTGTCGTAACGTCATAACGTCATGGACAGATACTGTCGTAACAGCAATGACAGACACGGTCGTAACGTCACGGACAGACACGATCTTAACGCCACGGACAGATACGGTCGTAACGTCATATAACGTCACGGACAGACATTGTCGTAACGTCATAATGTCACCGACAGACACTGCCGTAAAGTCACGAACAGACACTATCGAAACGTTATAACGTTACTGACAGACGTTGTCATAACGTCACGGACAGATACTGTCGTCACGTCATGGACAGACATTGTCGTCACGTCACGGACAGACACTGTCGTAACGTCATATTGTCTCGGACAGACATTGTCGTAACATCATAAAGTTCACTGTCGTAACGTCACGGATAGACGCTGTCGTGTCGTAACGTCATGGACAGACATTGTCGTAACATCATGGTCGGACGTTGTTGTAACGTCACGAACAGACACTGTCGTAACGTCATAGACAGACACTATCGTAGCGTCACGGACAGACACTGTCGTTACATCACGGTCGGCGCTGTTGTAACGTCACGAACAGACACTGTCGTTTCGTCATAACGTCACGGACATACGTTGTCATAACGTCACGGACAGAATATCGTCGTAGTAGTAACATGTCAGTAATGAAAAAACAACAGATCAAACCCCAGAGCTATCGTTCATTGGTTATCACTTGACACCACTGTTTCTTGTACGTCATCAAACGTTCACACGTTCTTATGATCATATTGGTTTAGCATTAGCTGGCAGATCAACTGTTAAGACGTTGTTAAGGCGAGCTTGCAGGGTTACACAATCGTAGACTGGTTTAATAATCCACACGGCCATATATAAATGTTTTGCCAGTAACATAGCTTGTGTAATAGTATTTCGTCATTCACAATGAAGTGCCTCATATTTCTTCGTCGGAGTCCTGATCGTACATGTCCGGCTGTGTGTTGAGTGACTTGTAGGCACTGTTGCGGGGGTTAGGGTGTGGTCCCGTCACGATGTGACTAGGCACTAGACTGTCTGTGGTGGTCGTGTCCATATAAACACCGGCGTTTAACATAGACGACATCTGGGAACGCTTGGCTCGCCTCAGTTCTTCTCTCTCTCTGGAACAAAATCACACACGTTTTACGGCTAGATTCCAATAAAGTTCGATCGTCTCTCTCAACAATACTTACATTATGTCTAAAGATATACAAGTCTCTCTTGATAACACATACAACATGATATAACTTCTACTTTTCCTCTAAATATTAAACTTAGTCCAAAGGGTTCTGTCTACAGGTGCGTCCGCCAGCTTCCCCAATATTATTAAGTGGATCAGAGAGTCAGAACCCTTTGGACTATACTAAACTAAATGCTTGATTTCCAAACTTGTCCCTTCGGATTGTTATATAAACGTAATCAATGTTCGTTCAATATTCAATTATGTAAATCAGACAAACTAATGAGCAATCGACAATGGGCGAGATGTCATGAGAATCTGCTAATTTACCCTGAAAACAATCTATAAGGGTCCATAGGCATTTACAAAGCTCGCACTAGTGACAGCAAGTAGCTATGGAAAGAAAAAATGTATCGGCCAGACCGGGGTTTGAACCGTGGACCTTCCAAACTCTAGACGTACACTCTACCACTGAACTACCTGGTCGCCAATGAACGATCCAGCCCAGTTACAATCCCATCTATCAAGGTTTTGACAACACGCGTAGTATACACAAACTGACTACCAAATTCTGATGTGATGAAGTCTATAGGAAACTGAGACATACAGATCAATATCTGAACGTGTTATCTCCCTACTCTTATAGTAACACATATTAAGAACAGTACGTACTTCACCTACACCATGTTATACAATTATCATTGTCACATTGACTAAATAACAAACAGCAAGCTCATAAGCTTATCCAGCAACGAATAAATCTAGTGATCATTCGAAACAGAATATCTAGGAAAACAATTTAAAGTTGAGGTGCAAACATTAAAAGGAATCACTTCCATCAAACAGATTATCCTAATGCCAAACGTTTGAATGGCGTCAATAGCAAGGTAACAGCCATGAAACATCCTATTTCAACTGAGAGTAAAGACCAGGTTATGATATTTTACTTTTGCTTCCCTTTAAGCCCAGGAGTGTTGCAGCGTTAGAATATACACCGTAATCTGTTCTCAACGAGAACCATGTAAAACACAAGACAGAGACTGATAAATAAACTCAACTGAGCACTGCATGGAACAATGCAAATATACCCGACATTAAATTTCAAACTAGAAATGATAAAGCTGGTCCGACATTATCATTATGGCTATGCTTCCCTTACATTACGTATGGAGTATAAATCAAACGACAGATTACATGCTGTTTCCTCACTTATCCCTGTCTGATTTATCTAAACGTGTGCTTCAGAAGTTTTACTTCACTCTTTACTTCCCGGAATTAGAAATGATTAAGAATATCGGCACTACTTACCTTTTGTGTTTACGGTACATGAAAGCTGCTACAGCAAGAATGACAAGACAGACGACAATGCCAAACACGGCCCCGGCGATGGCACCTGGTGGAGAGAGATCACAGACATGCTACTTATAACAAAAATCAGAGAATATCGAAGCGTCAACAAAACCATAATCCGAAATCAAAATCGTTTAAACTAAAAATTCACATAGAAACCCTTGTAAAATTACAAGAAAATAAGACCAGGAGTTCCGGAAGAGTAGGCGTCTTCTGCTGCATCGACGTCACATCCAAGTAAACATCAAATCCTCAAAGTGAGAAACGAGTCATCATTCTTAATTACAACAAGTAAGAACACTAATGATTACACTAAAAACGTCAAACTTCGTATTACACAAAGATACCAAATATTTCTCAATGAGACAAAGATGACGATCATTAAACTTGAACTACACTTATGCTGCGTGTCAGATTTTACATTTTCTCTTAGTGGGCTAAATTTATTATAAGTTAAGGATGTGATCTAGATGTATATGGCGGGTTCAGTCAATGAAGCAGAAGACGCTTACTCGTCCGGAACACCTGGTCTTATTGTCTTGTACTTTTTTCAATTGTGACTGTGTAATATTTTCTTTGTTTATATTTTGCTCCTAGTTTAACCGATTTTGAGTTCGGATTATGGTCTTGTTGACGCTTTGGTATTAAACTATTTGTTATTTTTATGATGCGATTAGACATATTTTAGACCTTCTCTACTTATACTTCGCTGTGAATTTCTTTCTTATTGCAGGATATCATTTTGATAAACCGATGTCAAATTCAGCTTCCTAACGCTAAACCAGTAAAACAAGACAGATTCCTAACACTAAACCAGTAAAACAAGACAGATTCCTAACACTAAACCAGTAAAACAAGAGAGATTCCTAGCACTAAAAAATCCTCTTTTTAACCAACTGATCTATATTTTTACGTCATTGAAACGTACAAAGATGCTTGAAATAATTGCGTTGATTTCGTAATAATAACAATAATGTAACGTTTTTACATCACGGTTAGATGTATCCCTTATTATTTATTGTATTGTCTCAAGGTGATTTCGGTCTTATATTCTTGAACTTTTACAAGGGTCTCCATGCAATTTTTCCTTTGCGCATCGTTTAATCGATTTTGAGTTTGGATTGTGGTTTTGTTAACGCTTCGTATTCTCTAAAGGGGATTTCGATGTCGTGTCATGCACACTTGTTTATATTTACGGCGGTGGTATATTTATGGTACTTTCATTGTTAGATAAGATTCCTTGATCTTATTCCGTTTTGAACAGATAAAAATGTCAACCTTTTTATGTGTCGAACATCCTGTGGAGTTTACATCAAAGTTTACATATATAGGCTGCGCGGAGATATCCTTAAAGGATGACGTAACACACACATGCGTGCACCTTTTGAATTTAGTAATACTTAAAGGATGACGTAACACACACATATGCTCCACCTTTTGAATTTAGTAATAAATACATTATGCCGAAAAATGAATTAAACTTCATCATACAGCTGTTTCGTCCTCCTAGGACTCTTCAGTCATGCTAGGGGCCAACAGGTGGGAATAAAAAAATCTAAATAGATAAGAATGTCTACCTTTTTATGTGCCAAACACATCAAAGTTTACATATGTAGACTGCACGGAAATAAACCAGGACTTGTGTCCTTAATCTGTAACTTTAACACATAGCCTTTCGTGTGAAAACCTGATTCATTTCCGATGTAAAAGTCGGATTAACTCCAATCGTATCCGTCAGCCTGGTATGTATCGATTCTCTGACGACCATCGGTACATATATTTCTGTCATTGGTAATGGGGAAAACTCTCCGCTAAGCTTTAGAACTAGTTCAGGGGGTCATTTTATTACCGTGACAGACCAATCATTGCTTAGCTTTATCAAGCGAGTTTCTGTTAAGCCACTTAATTAAGAGTTAGAATGCAAACCACGCGCATTATTGCTAATGATTGATGATCCTAGAACATAATCCAAATAAACCGGGAAAGAAATTGCGCTTTCAGTTAAAAAAGATGTTCCGAGTGTAGCATTAAATTTCGTTAATTAAATATCACAAGCCTACCCCCTTACCACACATGGGCCTATAACCTAGCAGAGCCACGTACAAGTGTATTGATGACTCTGTACATAGTGGTGTATTGATAGCCTGCCAGGGTCAATAACATCCGTACATTGTTCATTGTCTGTGATGCCCATCCTTGGGATGTTTTGATAAACTTAAACCGAGATCTGCTCTGAATGGGATAATTTAATAGCAGTTGACAGTAAATGACTTGAAGGGCTCTCTTCACTTACTCAGTAAGGTTTCCACGTATTATTACAGAAGTAAAGGCCGTTAGATCGTTTGGTTGTCTATGGGAGTTAGACCTACTCTTGGGGAATACTTAAACAAGCTGGATTATAAAACATATCTATAGCTATCCTTTGGGTTTAGGATAAATTGATTTTGTGTCCAATATACATTGTTTATATTACGACTCTTATGTACTAATCAAAACCAATATGGCCCATAATGTCTGTTTAAGGCAGCTAAGAGTTTAATAATGGAAGCAATTATATGTAAGATTATTTCTTAAGCCTCAATCCAATGAAAACGTGCACAGTTTGTTTGCAATGTATTGTCTTTCTTTAAAAAAAAAACGACGTGTGCAATTTGTAACAATACATTGTCTTTCTTTCCAAATAAAGACAATGTTTTGCCTTTCTTTACAAATAAAGACGTTTGCAGTTTGTTGCAATTCCTCGTCATTCTTTGCCAGTATAGACGTGTAGTTTATTTAATGCCTTGTCATTCTTTGGTAATATAGACGTGTTCAGTTTGTTGCAATGCATTATCTTTCTTTGCTAATAATAATGACGTAGTGTGAAGTTTATTGCAATATATGTCCTTTCTTTGCCAACAGTGACGTGTGAAGTTTGTCGCAATGCATTATCTTCTTTGCCAAAAATGATGTATGCTGTGTGTTGCAATGCATTACCGTTCTTTGCCAACAATGACATGTGACGTTTGTCGCAATGCATTGTCTTCTTTACCAATAAAGACGTCTAAAGTTGATACAATACATTGTCTTTCTTTGCCAATAACGACACGTGCAGTTCGTAGCGATACGTTACCTTTAGTTGCCAATATAAACAACGCATTGCCTATCTTTGCCAATAAAAACGATGGAAACAATGCATTGCCTTTTTTTGCCAATAAAGACAATGCATTGCATTTCTTTGCCAATATAAACAATGCATTACATTTATTTGCCAATAAAGACAATGTATTGCCTTTCTTTGCCAATTAACATATGTCAAGTTAAAAGTGTTATCCGATATGTAACAACATTGACCACACCGTCTCGTGTTGCCTGACCCGTACCTGCTTCAGTAGGAGTTTCTTGGCTCTCGTCTCCCATATTAGGTCTAGGGGTTGTAGAAATAGGTTCTGGAACACAAGATAAACAACACGTATTTAATATAATAGTCCACATAGATCATCGATCAATGTCTAGGGTCTGAGAAAAACTTTCTATCTCAAGATTCGGAGATATAATCTATAGACAATAAAACAAAGCATGATTTGTTGAAATCATTTTCCCCATTCAAACTCTCATAATATTATTAAGGTGTTAAAGGTTGACTAATTTATAATAGTGTTTCAAACTGCAGTATGAGCCAAACTCCATATTTTACAGAGCATTGTTACATGTAGTTCATCATCTTGTTTGATTACATTGTCAGTTTCACGTCTGGCTTTTCAGTGATATCTTGTGCGTCATAAAGTGTTGTCAGCTTAACGATCAATGCTCACAGAGCGTTATGGGGCGTTTTTAACTTAACATGAAATAAGGTATACCTTATTTAAAGCCAGTTTTAACAATTAAATATTGGATATATTGAATTATAAAGCATTTTCAACTAATTTTATACGTAAGGTTTATGGATCTGTTTCATATAAACTTTAGATTGTCCATTTTTATTAACTCATTCAACCTGGAAGACACATTTGAACTTTCTAATGAAAGGCTGGAATATCATTATGACATTTCATGAATGAGTTAGTTTGAAGAGTAGATATAGGTCTGAATAGTTCATTAGCCTGACTATAATAAAAGCCTGACCAATTAACACCACTAGATCTGTCACACAGTCGTTTAAAGGCGACAGCTGACAGTGGTGTGTCACGTCAATATCTGGTATACAATGTATTAGAGGCTCGTTACTGAACTGACTTGTACTTCAAACAATCACGTTCGGTTGTCAGTGATTATTGTATACAAGATCTTCGACATTACGTCCTGACTGAAGCCTCTGGTCACGTGATATATAGTGTTCTGTAGAGAACGTGAATGGTTTCCGACTGTGACCTAGTTTTCTATAAAATATACAATTTGTATACGTCGGTTGTTTACAACATAAGTATACAGAGTATACTTTAGACATACATGTATAGAGTAGCATTGAATAAATTTCGTTCCACACACACACACACCTACATAGACACAAAATCAGCCGATTCTGTATACAGTAACTTACCTGTTATTGTACTGGCGTTCATGGATGAATGTCCGCCCCCTCCCAGCAAATCTTTAAGATAATGTAAAGCCATTTTACACAGTGAACAAAGATGATCGTGAACAATTGACTAGGAAATCTATTGTATACGTGGAATATACATAGTGTTATTAGTATACGAGTGATGTCATTGTAAAGTTAGTTTTGATTGGAGTTTGTTATCTCTATATGATACTCACAGTCCAACGTTCACATCCCCAGGTGATAGTTAACTTCAGGTAAGTCTAGGCTATGTACATATACAGGTGTGCTGTGCACATTTACCTGGAGAAATGTCGGTTCAAGCGATTGTAATTACAGGTATGGAGAGTAGAGCAAACATATATCACAAGCATATACTGAACCCGGGGGAAAGTTGTAAACAAGAGTACAGACTTATAAATACCACCACAGAGTCCAGACACAATGATGTAATGTCTATATAATAACTAGGGTGTATACAATGTACGTTAATCATACAGCCATTATAACATAACAAGCCCCCGTGGCATTATATCAGCTCGAGCGCAAGTTATTGTGTGATCATATGATAATAATAATACGAACAGGTAAAGGCATTTACTGTCGCCGAAGTTGTAGTTGGTCATTTTTGTCGTGGTCATATCAAGTGAAAATAATAAGGTATACAATGCGAGATATATCCACTTAGTACAACAACATAGAGAGAATACCGAAGCGTCAACAAACAAATAGGTACAAAATATATATCTAAATCTATTGCCGAAACATAATCATACTTGTTATTGTACGCTGTTAAATTAGTTAAAGAGGCATCACGGTAAAACTAAATTGTTTGTGCTTATTTAGAATGAATTAAACGTATTATTCTGTGGGAAATTAATGGGTGATTTGCGCTGAAATATGTTCTCAAAAACGTTTATAAATAATTAAATGAGGGAATCACTATTTTGTTGATCAACGTTTTGGAAATGTAAATTTGTTTGCGTCACATATGATAACGCATGCACATGTGCATTACAAGCTACATCGGTAAACAAAAAATTGCTATCCGCGTGACCTAAATGTAACTACTAAGCGAAAAGTTGCCGAATGGTCAAAGCATAATGAGGGATGGGAAGTATTCAAGGGAGAAACTATAACTGCCCCACTGTTTGCATGTTACAGTTTTCTTCTGTGTAACCGGTACACACAGCTTTGATTTGATTTTTGGGCCTCACAAGGGATAACTCTTTCATTCCTCTGTTACATGAAATGCGTGTATAAAACTTATAATATATTGTCGGAGAAAAAAGATCTTTTCACAAACAAGATAAGTTTTTGTACTTTTTAATGATGCACACGTTTTATGAAATCATTCTAAAGATCACGTAACACACACATATACTGCACCTTTTAAGTTTAGTAATAGATACAGTAAGCCGAAAAAATGAATTAAACTGCATCATACAGCTGTTTCGTTCTCCTAGGACTCTTCAGTTATGAGGATTCGCGAATCTAACTTTTTGCAGAAATTAACGTCTGTCTAATGGTTGTCGACTCATCGTCGGAATCACACTGCATTTAGACGTACGGGTGCATGGTTGTATATATATATCCCGTAACCATTTATACCGGTCTCAGTCAGGTACTGGTGTCGATAAATGATGCAGAGATGCCAACATATATTATTTCATATGTATATCGTGTGTAATTAACATCTGATTATTATATTAATGTGAATGTGATTCAATAAATTTATACACGGACTTTGTCTCCGTTTCATCATTTGACGTATAAATTACGCGTCCCCTCGCGTGGCCCCTTCGTCAAATAGACCGACAACACTGTCACTTGACGCGTAATCATCGCTATTTTTATCTGGCTTATCCGAGGAATGCAATTTTGCAAGTAGGTAATAAAGATATTTTGAGTGGACTACCAGTTACATTTACCTGTAATTCCAATATTCAAAAATATTGGAATTACAGGAAAATGTAACTGGTAGTGCAGACAGCACATTCAAGTACTTCATTGTAGGATTTCCCTGGATGGCCCCTTTAAGGTCGGCGGCAAAACAGTGACATGTAGGGAATTGATAAACATGACTAATAAGTCTCCACGTGTACTACGAAATGTGTATATTATGTGGTACCGTGCCACTACTCAAGCTAGATAAATGTGGCTATGGAGGCTCGAGCAAACCTCGAGGACTAACAAATCCACCAGCAGAGTCTGCCACCCCCTATCATGAAAGATGTCTAACACACACATATGCTACATATTTTAAATTTAGTAATATACACAGTATGCCGAAAAATGAATTAAATTGCATCATACAGCTGTTTCGTCCTCCTAGGACTCTTCGATGATGCTAGAGACTAAAAGGTGGCAATCGAACTGTCGAACTAACAACACAAGGATTCGAGAGATGCATGTTGGTCAGAACTATGGGCACGTTTTATGGTCGCCACCTTTGTCTCATTAAGGAATGTTCTGTATCTTTAAGTGAAGACGGACGTTTTTGAGTACGATTATTAGTGTGTTTACTTGTTGTGATTGACAATAATACTCAGTTCTCGTTTTGAAAACTTGATGTTTACTTGGATGTGACAAAGATTTACACTGCGGGTGTCGTCGATGAAGCAGAAGACGCTTACTCTTCCGGAACACCTGATCTTATTCTCTTATACTTTTACGAGGGTCTCCATGTAGATCTTTCTTTTGTTCCTATTTTGCCTCTAGTTTAATTGATTTTGAGTTCGGATTATTGGATTTGGGATTCTCTGATTTTTTCCTAAACTAATGTAGAAGTAGAGAGGTCAAGTGCGTAAAACGCCTTTACTTCATGAATTTAGAACAAGAATTAAATAAGTACAGTATCATTTCAAATCGTGTACCACGAAAATGTGTATATTATGTACAGTGCCAGTACTCAAACGAGAAAACTGTGGCTTTGGAGGCTCCAGCAAACCTGCCATCCACTATCATGAAAGTTGACGTAACACTCACATATGCTGAACCTTATGAATTTAATAATAGATACAAATTAGACCATTAAAATCTTCAATAGTTCGATACACGTTATACCATTTGACAATCTCCTCGGGGAGCAAAAAGAAAAATATTGATTAAGGTTCATAGAATCATTTTAATCCTTGAAGGCTCTTTGGTTAGAATTGTTTTAATTAGCAGGTTTTGAAGAATAAAAAATACTTTCCCAGTTATGTCCCAGTTCTAGAGCCCAAGGGGTATGTCAGTATCTGAAATATTACTACGTAACTTGCTACGATGTTTGTTATTCACAGCATCCTTATATAGTATTAATAATTTATAGTCTCTGGCCATCATTGTTATACAGATGAGTGATGTTCTATATATATATAACTTATATAATGGCCTTTGGTTGTGAGAGCTCATTATATGAAAATGTTTTGTTAAACCTTATGTTGATAAAGACACATGAAAGTCTATGTTACTGAAGACACATTAAAATCTTTGTGTAAATTCTGAAGTCAGTATTGACACCAGATATAAGCCATTTGATTTCTATTTACCAAACGTCACTTGGTGTGATATATATGGAACTGGGAGACTGGTTATCATGGGATATCACTGAACACAACCAAACAATCCATGTATTGTGTCGCTGCCTTTGTTGGAGCCAAAATAGGATGATCTGCATCAATAGCTGCACGATTGCATCAAAAACCTCTGTGTGTAGTCTACCAAACAGGATGTAGGACTTATCAATGGAGGGTTTTATCAAAGACCAGACACACATCTGATACGAACTGACAAAAACACTCTCGTCAGTGGATATTTCAACGGAGATTTTGAGTAGGAGTCTATCGAACGTAGTAGTGTTAGGTTTAGTTTGTATGGTTTGTTTGTGCTGTCTAAACCATAAGACGATTACTCCTAGATTAATGCAGTTGCTAGGTACTGACCATAGATCGGTAGTTTTCGCCCGGGTACTCCAGCTTTCCTTCATCTCCAAAACTTGACACGGCCTTAAATGACCCTAGCTGTTAATTTACAATAGGACGTAAAACAATAAAAATCCTAGATTATGACCAAAGTGCATCCTCCGGAACCCTTGGTCTTAATCTTTTGTACCTTTACGAGAGTCTCCATATAAATCTTTCCTTTGTTCATATTTTGCCTCTAGTTCAATCGATTTTGAGATCGGATTATGATTTTGTTGACGCTTCGTTATTTTCATTTTTTTAACTACATTTACCCAGCTCTGTGCCCTGAAGAAATGAAAACATTGCATCAAAAAATTAATCATTTCGGTTTCGCATGTATACAGTTTTTAATCATTGCCTTCGTCATAAATGGGCATTTTTACATACAATTACGCTTCTGGTTTGCATGATGTAGACATGCTTAAGCTGTGTATATATACATGTATAAACCACCTGATGACGTCTTCTGTAAACTTGTCTTTCCTGTCAACATTTTATCGTATATCCCAGCGGTTCTAGTGTATCCATGTACCAACTAATGCTTTATTTATAAACAAAATGCGTCGTAACGACCATAAAACTTGCCCATTATCTTCATCAACCTGATCTCTGGGATCCCGGTGCCGTTAACTTGTTCGTCAGCAATTGACATATATCACGAAAATCTCGATATTTAGTGCAAGCCCTATAATAACGAATCAACTGCGACATGTAAACACCATAGGATGGAGAAGCATGTGATGTAACTGTATATGCTGTAATATAAATATTGTATATTTTACTGTAGACGACTCGTAAGAAGTCGTGTACAATGTGTTACAAACCAATTTTAAATGTTTCGCTATGTTACGCTAGAAATGGAATCCATCGATGAAGAAGGATATGGAGAAGACCATTTTAACCGTTGGGATAAATATTGATCGACAATACTAGGTTGTTATCCCGAGGGTATATATTGATCAATATATGACAATGCTGATATTGACCCGTTGCCGGGGGTATCATGTGTATGTCGGTGAGATCCAGGGAAGACTATTTCCATTGGTAGGCTAACATGAGGAATACTTCTTATATTTGTCCTCAATGATATCTAAATCTAATGAATGAAAAGATATTTCAAATACAAAAACAAGTATGATTTAAAGCAACCCTGTAACTTTTTATAGAAAGGGGTGGGGGTGGAGGGGAGGGATGACGTTGTAAATGTGTCAAGTCTAGCTACATGGCAATGACGTTGGTCTAAGATTAATTTGATTAAGGAAACTTTACTATCCTTGGTAATATCCCGGTGTTTCTGTCAGCTAACGAACGAATACACCGTACTGAATTCTGCCCTAATTGAATATCCCTGATCAATCGAGCTGGTCTGATCGACCGCGGGACATAATCCATCTTGTGTTCATTTCAAAGATCTGGAGATTTATGTTAAAGTAAGCATACAGCTCTGCGAAAAGTAAGAAGCTAGGTAAATAGATAAACAGCG
This sequence comes from Mimachlamys varia, assembly GCA_947623455.1. Taxonomy (NCBI): domain Eukaryota; kingdom Metazoa; phylum Mollusca; class Bivalvia; order Pectinida; family Pectinidae; genus Mimachlamys; species Mimachlamys varia. Next base: position 1,276,782 of record OX392537.1, read on the forward strand.
ATTATGACAAAAATACTGGGATCAGTCAAACATACATGTAAGAGTGAGGCGCATATTAATATAAATACGAAGATATGACTACGTTTGGTGTGAGAGAAAATTGCTAGCTTTACGTAGTGTAAACACGAGAAAATGACTACGTTTGGTGAGGGAGAGAGCATTGTTAGCTTAACATAATATAAACACGAAGATATGACTACGTTTGATGCGAGGCAGAGCATTTCTAGCTTTACATAGTATAAACACAATTAGATGTATACGTTTGGTGTGAGACACAGCATTGTTACAAAGGCTTAGACTCGTACATTTAGACTCTGGTGTCAATACTTATAGTAAAAAAAACACTTGACATTTTACGCCACTTCAAATACAACGCAATTAACATCACACTAAATGTACATATTACATACAACCATGTGGCCAGCTTTTATTTCGTATAGCCCTGCTGAAATACTGACAAAATAATATCATCAATTTAGTACATTATAAACAATAATGTATCTCACTATATCACGAAGGAAATCACAATTATATCTGAAGACAGGAAAAGAAGATAAAAGATAGATAGGCACCACGCAAACCTCGTTTACAAGACACAAGATAATCACTATCATACAAAATAACGATCTTGATAACACAGGGAAGTAAATTTTTGATATAACACATTGCAGCATGGCACGTGTGGCACCACGGGAATTAGAGCAACACCATAAACAACACCATAAACAACACCAACACCATAAACAACACCATAAACAACACCATAAACAACACCGTAAACAACACAATAAACAACACCATAAACAACACCAACACCATAAACAACACCATAAACAACACCATAAACAACAACATAAACAACACAATAAACAACACCATAAACAACACCATAAACAACACCAACACCATAAACAACACCATAAACAACACCATAAACAACACCAACACCATAAACAACACCATAAACAACACCATAAACAACACCAACACCATAAACAACACCATAAACAACACCATAAACAACACCGTAAACAACACCATAAACAACACCATAAACAACAACATAAACAACAACATAAACAACACCATAAACAACACCATAAACAACACCATAAACAACAACATAAACAACAACATAAACAACACCATAAACAACACCGTAAACAACACCATAAACAACACCATAAACAACAACATAAACAACACCATAAACAACACCATAAACAACACCATAAACAACACCATAAACAACACCATAAACAACACCAACACCATAAACAACACCATAAACAACACCATAAACAACACCATAAACAACACCATAAACAACAACATAAACAACAACATAAACAACACCATAAACAACAACATAAACAACACCATAAACAACAACATAAACATCACCATAAACATCACCATAAACAACATAAACAACACCATAAACAACACCATAAACAACACCATAAACAACAACATAAACAACAACATAAACAACACCAACACCATAAACAACAACATAAACAACACCATAAACAACAACATAAACAACACCATAAACATCACCATAAACAACACCAACACCATAAACAACACCATAAACAACACCATAAACAACAACATAAACAACAACATAAACAACACCAACACCATAAACAACAACATAAACAACAACATAAACAACACCAACACCATAAACAACAACATAAACAACAACATAAACAACAACATAAACAACACCAACACCATAAACAACAACATAAACAACAACATAAACAACACCAACACCATAAACAACAACATAAACAACAACATAAACAACAACATAAACAACACCAACACCATAAACAACAACATAAACAACAACATAAACAACACCAACACCATACACAACACCATAAACAACACCTTAAACAACAACATAAACAACACCATAAACATCACCATAAACAACACCATAAACAACACCATAAACAACACCATAAACAACACCATAAACAACACCATAAACAACAACATAAACAACAACATAAACAACACCATAAACATCACCATAAACAACACCATAAACAACACCATAAACATCACCATAAACAACACCATAAACAACAACATAAACAACACCATAAACAACACCATAAACATCACCATAAACAACACCATAAACATCACCATAAACAACACCATAAACAACAACATAAACAACACCATAAACAACACCATAAACATCACCATAAACAACACCATAAACATCACCATAAACAACACCATAAACATCACCATAAACAACACCATAAACAACAACATAAACAACACCATAAACAACAACATAAACATCACCATAACAACAACATAAACAACACCATAAACAACACCAACACCATAAACAACAACATAAACAACATCATAAACAACATCATAAACAACACCATAAACAACAACATAAACAACACCAAAAACAGCAACATAAACAACACCATAAACATCACCATAAACAACACCATAAACATCACCATAAACAACAACATAAACAACATAAACAACACCATAAACAACACCATAAACATCAACATAAACAACACCATAAGCATCACCATAAACAACACCATAAACAACACCATAAACAACACCATAAACAACACCATAAACAACACCATAAACATCACCATAAACATCACCATAAACAACACCAACACCATAAACAACAACATAAACAACATCGTAAACAACATCATAAACATCATAAACAACACCATAAACAACAACATAAACAACACCAAAAACAGCAACATAAACAACACCATAAACATCACCATAAACAACACCATAAACATCACCATAAACAACAACATAAACAACATAAACAACACCATAAACAACAGCATAAACAACAACATAAACATCAACATAAACAACACCATAAGCATCACCATAAACAACACCATAAACAACACCATAAACATCACCATAAACAACAACATAAACAACACCATAAACATCACCATAAACAACACCATAAACATCACCATAAACAACACCATAAACAACAACATAAACAACACCATAAACATCACCATAAACATCACCATAACAACAACATAAACAACACCATAAACAACACCATAAACAACAACATAAACATCACCATAACAACAACATAAACAACACCATAAACAACACCATAAACAACACCATAAACATCACCATAAACAACACCAACACCATAAACAACAACATAAACAACATCATAAACAACATCATAAACATCATAAACAACACCATAAACAACAACATAAACAACACCAAAAACAGCAACATAAACAACACCATAAACATCACCATAAACAACACCATAAACATCACCATAAACAACAACATAAACAACATAAACAACACCATAAACAACAGCATAAACAACAACATAAACATCAACATAAACAACACCATAAGCATCACCATAAACAACACCATAAACAACACCATAAACATCACCATAAACAACAACATAAACAACACCATAAACATCACAATTAACATCACCATTAACATCACCATAAACAACACTATAAACAACATAAACAACACCATAAACAACACCATAAAAAACACCATAAACAACAACATGTTTACAATTTATAATGATTGAATCAGTGAGAAAGGAATTCCTAGAGAGCAGTCCTTCCTTAATCACCTTGATATTATATCCACAAACTTCTAGTAAACAGTCCTCTCATGATCCCCTAATCATTTTATCTACAAACTTCTAGTAAACAGTCCTCTCATGATCCCCTAATCATTTTATCTACAAACTTCTAGTAAACAGTCCTCTCATGATTCCCTAGTCATTTTATCAACAAACTTCTAGTGAACAATCCTTTCATGATCCTCTAGTCATTTTTTCAACCATCTTTTAGTGAACAGTCCTCTCAAAATCCCCTAGTCATTTTATCAACAATCTTCAAGTGGACAGTCCCCTCATAATCCCCTAGTCATTTTATCAACAATCCTCTAGTGAACAGTCCTTTCATGATCCTCTAACCATTTATCAACAATCTTTTAGTGAACAGTCCTTTCATGATCCTTTAGTCATTTATCAACAATCTTTTAGTGAACAGTCCTTTCATGATCCTCAAGTCATTTTATCAACAATCCTCTAGTGAACAGCCCTTTCATGATTCCCTAGTCATTTTATCAACAAACTTCTAGTGAACAATCCTTTCATGATCCTCTTGTCATTTTATCAACAATCCTCTAGTGAACGGTCCTTTCATTATCCCCTAGTCATTTTATCAACAATCTTCAAGTGGACAGTCCTCTCATAATCCCCTAGTCATTTTATCAACAATCCTCTAGTGAACAGTCCTTTCATGATCCTCTAGTCATTTATCAACAATCTTTTAGTGAACAGTCCTTTCATGATCCTTTAGTCATTTTTTCAACCATCTTTTAGTGAACAGTCCTCTCAAAATCCTCTAGTCATTTTATCAACAATCCTCTAGTGAACAGTCCTTTCATGATCCTCTAGTCATTTATCAACAATCTTTTAGTGAACAGTCCTTTCATGATCCTCTAGTCATTTATCAACAATCTTTTAGTGAACAGCCCTTTCATGATCCTCTAGTCATTTATCAACAATCTTTTAGTGAACAGTCCTCTCAAAATCCCCTAGTCATTTTATCAACAAACTTCTAGTGAACAGTCCTATCATGATCCCCTAGTCATTTTATCAACAATCTCAAAGTGAACAGTCCCCCCATGATCCCCTAGTCATTTTATAAACAATCTGAAAGAGAACAGTACCCTATAATCTCCTAGTCATTTTATCACCAATCTCAAAGTGCACAGTCCCCCCATGATCCCCTAGTCATTTTAGCAACAATCTCTAAGTGAACAGTGACCCCCCCCCCCCCCATGATCCCCTCGTCATTTTATCAACAATCTTCCCATCACCTACGACCTGACATCGACACACATTTGTGTATAGACAGTACAGTATATGTAAGTTGTTCTTTAAACTCGATGCTTTTCATATAGAAACACAACAAATAGATTTTGGTTTGTACCATCATCATGTGTGCATGTTGCTGATACAAACATGAATGTGGTTGTATGAATCTTCTATTGTATCATAATACAACAAATATATTTTGGTTTGCATCATCATTATATGTGCATGTTGTTTATAAAAATATGAATATGGCTATAACATTTTCTACTGTATCATAAATGCGCTAAACACATAATGACAAAACACCATAAATATATCTACTATGTGAATACAGCCCCACGCCTATAAACCACTATACTTACAGGAGCGTGATCACAAAGGCCCCTCCCTCAGGCACGACTGGAGAGTATCCACGCCCCTCCCTCAGGCACGACTGGAGTGTATCCCCGGGAGAACCGCCAGCTTCCCTGGTCCAGTTGTTGATCGACTGGTCATACTGGGTCAGAGCGCGTTAACGTTACCAAACTCGTGTTTCAGAGGCTGAGCTGGGGAGTGCGGGAGAGACACCTCGACATAAGGATACCGATCAATACTCTATGTCTCCGTCCCCATTTACATACGTGTGTGGTATATATGATTGGCCTCGTCATTAGTCAACGTCATATAGACCGTGCACGCTGCATCTTTAGTATGTATATATAATATACAAGGTCAAATGTAGTTATAGGGTAATAAGCCATTGCAGTAGCATTTATGGTAGGGACGCGTGCTCTGATACACGTATGGACTGGCAACATATAATCATCCGCATACAGAGGCAGCTTTTGAAGTAGGAAATTAGACAAAACAGCTGTGTTCGTGAGGAATATAATTGAGTAAAAAATGAATGATAGGACTTTTGCAAAAACTTAACTGACGTAACTGTATTCCGTAGCGCTATTAGTTCGGAAACAGGCAGTCATAGAGGATAGGAATGGATGGGAACTTATCGTCTACGTTATAGTAACAGGCAGTCATAGAGGATAGGAATGGATGGAAACTTATCGTCTACGTTATAGTAACAGGCAGTCATAGAGGATAGGAATGGATGGGAACTTATCGTCTACGTTATAGTAACAGGCAGTCATAGAGGATAGGAATGGATGGGAACTTATCGTCTACGTTATAGTAACAGGCAGTCATAGAGGATAGGAATGGATGGGAACTTATCGTCTACGTTATAGTAACAGGCAGTCATAGAGGATAGGAATGGATGGGAACTTATCGTCTACGTTATAGTAACAGGCAGTCATAGAGGATAGGAATGGATGGGAACTTATCGTCTACGTTATAGTAACAGGCAGTCATAGAGGATAGGAATGGATGGGAACTTATCGTCTACGTTATAGTAACAGGCAGTCATAGAGGATAGGAATGGATGGGAACTTATCGTCTACGTTATAGTAACAGGCAGTCATAGAGGATAGGAATGGATGGGAACTTATCGTCTACGTTATAGAAACAGGCAGTCATAGAGGATAGGAATGGATGGGAACTTATCGTCTACGTTATAGTAACAGGCAGTCATAGAGGATAGGAATGGATGGGAACTTATCGTCTACGTTATAGTAACAGGCAGTCATAGAGGATAGGAATGGATGGGAACTTATCGTCTACGTTATAGTAACAGGCAGTCATAGAGGATAGGAATGGATGGGAACTTATCGTCTACGTTATAGTAACAGGCAGTCATAGAGGATAGGAATGGATGGGAACTTATCGTCTACGTTATAGTAACAGGCAGTCATAGAGGATAGGAATGGATGGGAACTTATCGTCTACGTTATAGTAACAGGCAGTCATAGAGGATAGGAATGGATGGGAACTTATCGTCTACGTTATAGTAACAGGCAGTCATAGAGGATAGGAATGGATGGGATCTCATCGTCTACGTTATAGTAACAGGCAGTCATAGAGGATAGGAATGGATGGGAACTCATCGTCTTCGTTATAGTAACAGGCAGTCATAGAGGATAGGAATGGATGGGAACTTATCGTCTACGTTATAGTAACAGGCAGTCATAGAGGATAGGAATGGATGGGAACTTATCGTCTACGTTATAGTAACAGGCAGTCATAGAGGATAGGAATGGATGGGAACTTATCGTCTACGTTATAGTAACAGGCAGTCATAGAGGATAGGAATGGATGGGAACTTATCGTCTAAGTTATAGTAACAGGCAGTCATAGAGGATAGGAATGGATGGGAACTTATCGTCTACGTTATAGTAACAGGCAGTCATAGAGGATAGGAATGGATGGGAACTCATCGTCTACGTTATAGTAACAGGCAGTCATAGAGGATAGGAATGGATGGGAACTCATCGTCTACGTTATAGTAACAGGCAGTCATAGAGGATAGGAATGGATGGGAACTTATCGTCTACGTTATAGTAACAGGCAGTCATAGAGGATAGGAATGGATGGGAACTTATCGTCTACGTTATAGCAACAGGCAGTCATAGAGGATAGGAATGGATGGGAACTTATCGTCTACGTTACAGCAACAGCTTTAGTTTCCTTATTGTGTTGGCTGAATCCAACATTTCAATAATTTCTATGCTTTTATCTTTACCACGAATTTTACTAATCGTTTTTTTATATCTTATACCTATAGATAAACATGATATTATTACTGAACTTAGTCTAGTTCTTTATAATACTGTAAATCAATTAAGTTTCGCGCCGATTTAATTTCGCGTTCATATATGGAACGACTTTTTCGCGGCGATTTAATTTCGCGATAAATACTGTCTTAAATCCTTTGTACATAGCAGTACAGTACTTCTACAGTTGGCATACCTCTGATTGAAACTATTTCGCGTGGATTAATTTTCGCGAATTTTAATCAACCACGAAATACGCGAAAATTAATCGTATGAGAAAATAAGTTGGTTTAGTGTACTCTTAATTCCTTGAGGAAAATGCGATGAAATCGAGGGACCATCTAAAGTCATTTAATATACCTCATGGCTGGCATGCCCGACCTAGTTCCTCCAGATCAAGGTCGTCGTCAAGGAAGTGTGAAAGGTCAGAAGCTTAACCTACCAGTCTCTACAGCGCTAACCCGAAAGGTCCATTTTGCAAACAAATATGAACGTCTCGGTGGCCATCCAGGAATCGTAGTCGTGGTTCACTTACAACGAAGGCAGGTGAAAGGATAAATTCGTCTACTAGGGATAGGAGACATGGTTTTCGGGTGTTTTTTTTTTTTTTGCTTAAATTCAAACTTCTTACCTTTATAATGAAGAAGATTGCATACAGTACATGACACAAATTATATCGTTTTTATCACACGTTTGACAAAAAACGTTATATTTTGTGTCGATTTTTTTTCCATTAAAATTTACAATGTTTGTCCGTTAGGTTCAATGAACGTGCACTGAGGTATAGCTTGGCGTTCAACTGGTTTGGTTTTAAAACGACGTTAACACATTTAACTGCAACTGTATGAAGGCAAATACATGGAAACTGACCACAGCCTTAGCTGAAGGCACGTATTTCCCCAACGGTGGTGACCAAGACTGGACGCTTAGTTTATTCCCCAGAAAGTAAATCGATAACGTTAAAGCTCGTTTTGGGGGTAAAGGCGCTAATGCCTGACCAGCAGGTTATATATCGACGACAGGCATTCCAATATAAAGACAGTCCTTGAACTGCTATCCTCTGGGACATGTATGGTAGAAACCGATGACGTCAGCCGATATATTCCAATCCCCCATATACTGTGATTAAGTAAACACTCGGATCGAATTTTGTTTTTGAAATAAATCAGAGAACACCAGAGCGTCAACAAAATCATTATCCGAACTCAAAATTGATTAATCTAGGGGCAAAATATAAACAAAGGAAGATTTACACGGAATCACTCGTAAAAGTACAAGAGAATACGACCAAGTGTTCTGCAAGCGTCTTCTGCTTTAAGTCGTCAAAATGAGAACCGAGTCATCATTGTCAATCACAATAAGAGAGTACACTTATGAGCATACTTACAAACGTCCATTTTCATGTCACACAAAGAAGGAGAATATTTCTCAATGAGACAAATATGGCGACAAAAACGCTATTGTTTGCATAGATATTTCCGTCATATTTACGGCTTTTCATTGCTTAACGATTAAGTTCTGATTTTCTTCATTAGCATACAAGTCGAGAGACCAACTCAGGAAAAAGAAGGCGGATAAAAATGACCGTTAAAACTATTTTGAGCAGAATTCGACCTTTGCCTTGACCTCTGTTTACGGACTTCCAAGTCAACACTGATTCGCATTGCTTTATACTGCAGTCAACTCTTTTTATGCTTGTGTCCAAATTATCTCACACAGCATAGCAAGATATGTGTCAAATGCTTTTCAACCTCGTCTGTACAGTCATCTTCTAGATGTACACACTAAGTAGTTTGCCTCTTTTTTTATTGTTTCGAAATAAAATACTTATGTTATACCGAATCGAATTTGCCAACAAGGCCTTTGATGCCATTAACATCAGTAAATCGTGCACCAAAAGTCTGTCCAAGTTAACATACCACCGTATTTCCGATATAAGAGATCACCTATCATTTCCTTCAGTTATTCTATACCTATGGCACATAAGCTGCTTTTCAATTACTAGCAAACACCGCAACAGTTGATCATAGATGACCTTAGAATGACCCCTCCTTCAGCATGTTCATGTTCTTCATCCCCATATTGCTATGGCCCAGCCGGACATATAGTAACCGGCAATCTGAATATCATCCCCAACATAAAGCTACGGGAGCTTTTCATGAAAGGTCCTAAGTATCGCGAGACTCAATCCATCAAATGGAATATGAATTTCAAGATTCTTTTGGACTCTGTGGAAGATTACACCAGACAATGGGCTAAACGTGAACATGCTGAATTGGATTCACTTTCAAGTGGGTTAAATATTTCAGGTCTTCTATTCAGAAAAGATAAGCAGTCTGCGATACAAAATCAAAACTAAACATCTTATTCTAGGTATAATGATTTTCGTGGTCGATGTCGAATGCCGACAAACAAACTAAAAAAACAAGAATTCGAGAGATGCAGGTTGATCAGAACTATGGGCAAGGTTTATGGTCGCCATCTTTGTCTCATTGAGAAATATTCTTTATCTTTAAGTGATATGAAATGGACGTTTTCGAGTTTGCTCACTATAGTCCAGTCATTTTATGATATTACCTCAATCTAATTGCAAAAGAATTTATTTTTGGTTTTTCATACAGGTTTTAGTATACATTGTAACAGAAAAAATGTCTACATTAATCAAAATTGGGGAAAATAGTTTTTCTACCCCTAAAAAATCGGAAAAATATAAAAAAATTACTTGATGGACCATTTTTTAACCCAAATATCAACATCAGGTGCAATACAGGATAACTAAAAATCATTGTATGACAAGCCTGTTTGTTGTACAACACAAAATCAATAACAAAACAGTTTGAATGGTTTTACGAAAAAAATTATGACACCTTGAAAATCACTAAAGTGTTGTTAATTTATCAATATTTCAGCTTGTGTTGGATTTTTAAGAAAGATTACTCAATCAATCAACGCCACTATGGATTCTTGTTTTTATGAGAATGTATTCACATATAGTTTGCTTATTTAAATTTCAGCAAATGATATATTTAACTTACACCTTTTAAATTATATGGCTGCTCAAAGTTTGTCTGTTGGTCTGATTTGGAGCTGATTTTAAATAAAATTGAATGATTCATCGATTTATGTGAACAACATTTATAAATACCTTCAGCATATGCTAAAATGTGCATTAAATTATTTTCTATGCAAGTTATTCTTAACAAAAAATAAAACATTTGACAAGATACCTCCATTATATTACTTGAAATTAGGTAGATGAAAACCACATTTGGTGCAAATTGGACTTGACCACTAAAATTGGTCCACGTTTTTCAACAACAAAATTGTGAATATATTTCTTGTTTTTTTTGCTGGATTTTGAAATAATTTGGCAGTAATTACCACCATGACGTAGCCTTCTGGATAAAAGTAAATTTAAATTTATGATTGATGTCAACTTAAAATAAATTGATTTTTCATATTCTGATAATGGAAATGAATGGTGGGATACTTAATTTTTAATCAAAATACTAAAGTAAAGGAATCTTTACCTTCAAATTAATCTCATAAAATCATAAGTTTTATGGTGGTTCCATTGGCAAAATTATATTCAAATCGGACAAGACATATTCGAAAAAATATGATTTATGTTGTTCATATTGATGGACTTTGCCATTTTTGTAGTGTTCAGGCAAATATGCACGAATTGAAGTTTTTACCGCCAGTTATTGAATATACTTTTTGAGAGAACTTGCCAAATTTATTGTTCCTTAACAATATAAACAATACACAAAAGGATATGAACTGATTGGAAGCATTTGCTTTTCTTTTTATCAAAATATTTGTTAGAGAAATACGGATATTGTTCATGTAGGCATGAAATAACACCAAATTGGTTCAACTGGTCAATTAAGAAGTGTCATATTATTTGTTCACATAAAAATATACCAATTCTTATTAATAAAAATTAGTTAATGTGTTTTGGTTTCAGCAACTAAGTGTAGATTAAGTTTGTTTAGAGTCAGATATTTTTATCATTTCCATTCAAAATGAGCAAAAACGTTAAAATTGTTAAATTAAACAAAAAAAAAAGCCATTTCGATAGTTGATTTAATCGTTGATAGATTGCTTTTGGTGACAAATTTTGGTTATTCTGAGCTCTACTCAATTTGGTCTTCCTATACAATTAATTTCATATGTTAATTATTGTTAAATAGCTAAATATTTCACTTCAAAAACTGTCATATATGTAATTTTTCTTGTTTCTGGACCATAAAAATGGCTAAAAAGTTAATTTCCCAAATTTTGATCGATGTAGACTTTTTCCCTGTTATTGTACAAATGACAACCATTCCAAAAACCAAAAAAAAAAAAAGCGACCATTGAAAGTCTGCATGGCAGTAACGTGTGGTGTATGATCCTAAATAAGGTATTAAGGTCAAAAAAGCAACTCAACAAAGAATAGCAGGTACAAACAGATCTTAGTGATTAGCTATAATTATCATATGGTCAATTCAGCATGAAACAACACTAAAATGTGACATAACAGCGTATTAAGCTTTACCAAACGATAAGTGTATTAAACAAAACAAGCACGTGTTTCTGAGTTAAATAAGAACTTAAGATGTCAGAGTGAAGAATATGAGAAGCAGGTAGCTGTGAATTTTACTTTAACCTTTGATTTTGTTTTACTTTACCTCTGAAATATTTGGTCAGTGGAATTTATTTTATACATTGCACTTTTTATGTATAAACGTACATCTTTGTGTTAAAGAGTGCTTTATGATAGCTGATACCTACGCTTTGACCTTAGAAAAATTATCTGCTGCATAATATTATCTTCCGGACTTTTTTACCAAGACTCACAAAATAAGGCATACATGAACATCTCATTAAGGTTGAATGCAATACCACTCATTATATTATATTTTCACGTCTGCAAATTAGGGTATCAACATAGACGACATCTATATACTGACATTGTTTATCTAGTTCGTATTTATATGCATTTTTTATGTCTTCATATTAGCTTAGATTGTAATAACTTCTTTATGTATGCATTGTAAGTATCAAATTATTATTTACATGTAGTGAAGCGCTTTAGAGTAATTTTACAAATTATATAGAGCGCTACATAATGTTGTAGATTATTATTATCATTATTTATATTGTATAGTTTGACTTTTGACCTTAGTGAATTCAAAAATCTTATCGGAGCACATTTCATATATTATTTTATATGGAGTTTCATATCAAAATTTTATATGCAGATTATATCTTTTGAGAAGTTTAAAGTGGATATGGTAATATTTAAACTAACGAAATACTTCGCCCAAATATTATCTTTTATACTATTTTGCCTTGAGCAGAAAAATGTAACATGGGGGTACATCCTTACATGATGTTCCTTAGCTAGGAATATGTTTAGGTGATTTCAGTTCTGACCTGTTCTGAATCGACTTAAATATTTGCTTTGGCACACTGATGCTATCAGAGAGATAAATAACTCTTGTCCAAGAATGTACACTTTAGAAATGTAGACGTCAAGTAAATTTATTTCACAAGACTACAATCAAGCTTAAGGCATTCCTGTCCGATATGCTGCTAAAATTGTCAAAGATAATTAACTCTTTCCTATCAGTAAACACAAAAGCAAAAGGTACATATGAAGTTTATTTTATTCACACTATGATGACTACATGTTAAAAGTGGTACTTCTCAAACTCAAACTCGGTGATTGATCTGTAGTTGGGAAATACATCTATTCTTTTACAGACCAGTTTGACGGTTTGGTGTTAGGCCGAGATGGCGGAGAATAGAATCATACACACGAAGCCTGGAAGAATCGTATAGCTTCAGCTGTTGCTGCACCACCGACATGTCCTGGTCAGTGGAATTGAGATTCGAGCTGCCGAATTGCATTTGTAGGCCTGTTAGTATCGCTGTACCAGCATAGGTATGACATTTGACGATGGCGGAGGTGTTGGTTATTCCAGTGTAAGACCCTAGCGTAACACATGTTGTGTTTTTGTTCTCCATTGGTAAGTTAAACGTGTTCCCGCCATTAAAGTAGGCATTCAGGTCGATAGGATCCTCCTCCTCGTCCCCGGTGGTTGGGGAAATAAAGCGGAAGTGGATCGATGCAGCCTTGGCACCTCTGTAGTTGTAGTAACTGTAAGGACCGTAAATTGGTCCGCTACACATACCTATAACCGAAAATACCGAAGTGTCAACAAAACCATAATCCGAATTCAAAATCTATTAAACTAGGAGCAAATATGAAAAAAGAAAGATCCACATGGGACCCTTGTAAAAGTACAAGATAATTCTTGACCAGGTGTTCCGGAAGAGTAACGTCTTCCGCTTCATCGACGACACCCACCATAAACATCAAGTCCTCAAAGTAAGAGCCGAGTCATAAAAATTAATCACAAGTCTGTCCACCCGGTAACGAAAACCCAAGGAATATTCATACAAAATATATGCTTCCAATCTGACCAACCCATTATAGAAGCTAATAGATAAATTAATTGATTTCCTTATGTATTTGTAATGAGCCAACATGCATCAGTATTTTTGTAAAGGTCGATAAACCAGAAAGAATATACGATAAGAAACATTCTTAAAGAATTTCAGTTTTTATTAATAATTACATCAAATCAGCTCCAAACAGATAGGATAAAATTGATAGCAATAATCTGACCGAACGGTATAAAAAACTAAAATGTTTGAGTCACCTACATAAACAGCTGATAAAAATAATGCAAATTGTTCAATAAAACGAAATGAAACATCAACCAACGAGGAGTTGGTCTCGATAGATGTATAAATCAAATTATATTAAATACCACACAAAAACCATTAAGGACTCATTTATATTAATATGCTATTAATAACGACCAAAAACAAGAGGTCCATGGGCCTTAAGGATGTATTCGCCTGAGGTTTCAGTCACGTTCAAGTCTCGTTTTAATCTCATTTAAACATTTTACATTAATTTGATCAATTTTAATAGCGTATATGCATCTGAAAACTGTGTCTGTTGCTTGTAGATTATTTTTTACATGAATTTAAAAAAATTACCAATTCGGCAGCCATTTTGAAAATGCGTATTTCTGTATATATTTTGTACTTCGCGAAAGGCCGAAATTTCACCTTTTGATGTTGGATTGATCTCTTAAAAACAGCAATGTTATCCTAGCAAGCTAATTTTCGCTGTACAACTTTATAATGTTAAACATTATAGACATGTTATGCAACAAAGTGGATAATTAAATACTGTTGTATTTTTCATATTTTTTTTTTTTTGAACCCAAAATTGTGAAAAATAACACAAATAGTAACGGGACAAAAATTAAAGCACGCTAACCCCCTCTTTTTATGACAGTTTTAGACAGAGAAACCCTTTTTCTTTTTATATGCTAAATATTCAAAAAAGTTTAATAACTTTTGTTATTTCGCGTTAAATCTGCTAAAAATGGTGAAGAAAATGAGGATTTTCTCATTAAAAAATATGGGGTAGGGGTAACTAAAATCGCTTTTCTGAGTACAAATATAAAGTTAGAGAAATTTTACTTCCATAATTTAAAAGAAAGTAGTATTTTGATCATTTCTGCAAACATTTATACATTTTGGATTACAGATTTGGAAGCTATCGTATGAAGATATCCTGCAATTGGTCAAAACTGCAAAATTCACTTAAAATCACTTATCATGTCATATAAATACGAGGGGTGTTCCATAAATAATGTCATCTGCGCTTTATTTCGCGGAAATCGTGCAATTTATGCACAAAACCATCTCGTGTCGATTGAGTGATCACTGGCTCGTGACACAGGTAAATATCTCGTCCACACGTTCACTGGCCTCGGTACAGTGTACATCGTTTCATAGCCTATTATTTAGACTAGACACAAAATGACAGGAAAACGAGGTGAAAAAGTTCTTGAAATTATGGCCTATTTAAAAGGTAGGTCATTACTCGGCATAAAGGCTGTAGATATTCACCGCGCGCGAGGTGTGTGACATTTATGGGGAGGGCTAAATGTTGCACAGGGCTGTTTGTAGGTGGGTAGGTAAATTTAGTGCTGGGCAGCAGCAACTGAAAGATGCTGCTCACCCAGGGCGTCCTGCAACAACTACGACAAAAAGTAACATAGAAATAATCCGAAATATCCTCCAAACTGATGCTCGATTAACCGCAAGACAATTGGCTCGAATGACAAACTTGTCGTTAGCAAGAGTTCATGCAATTTTGAAGAAACACCTAAAAGTTAGAAAGGTAAATGCAAGATGGATACCCCATTTGTTAACGGATGAGCAAAAGAAGACGCGTGTAACAATGGCAAAAAAACTTCTCAAAATGTACCCAAAATATAGTAAAAAGGCTTTTGATAATAAAGTCACTGGTGATGAGACCTGAGTGTATTATTTTGAACCAAAGCGGAAGGTTGCCAACCGAATATGGGCCACTAAAAATGCCAGACGCCCAAATATTGCCAAACGAATACGAACGGTAAAGAAGGTTTTGTATGCTATTTTTTTCACTAATAAGGGTCCAGCTATTCAAATCCCGGTGCCAAAAGGCAGAACGGTCACAGGCAAGTTCTATAAAAACGTTGTTCTGAGAAAGTCGCCGCCCCAAAAAAGGACTTAAGTATGTCCGACTTTTGCATGATAATGCACCCGCTTACAAGGTACGCATTGTGACTGACTTTTTGGGGTCAGAGAAGGTAACCGTCCTTCCGCACCCTCCGTATTCGCCAGACTTGGCCCCCTGCGACTATTTTCTCTTTCCAAAACTTAAATATCATTTATCATTTAACAAGGGGCAGAGAAAAAGTCTAAAAAATAATACAATTCGAAAATAAATAATGGACGGACGTGACGGACGTACTATTACACATATACTGTCTCTTAATGCGCAAGGGTTGCGGGATAGAAGTAAGAGACTACGAACCTACGAATGGCTAAAATGTCAAAAATTTGACATTGCCTTTCTGCAAGAAACACATATCACTTTGGATATTGCCGAAACAGTGGAAAGAGAGCTAAACAATATTGCTGATACTTTCCATTGTTTTGGTAGTAGCCAAAGTAGAGGTGTATCGATTATTATTAACAAAAAATTTGAACATGAAATCATCAACTGCAAATCGGATGAAGATGGCAGGTTTATAATGCTAAATTTAAAAATTGAAAACAATGTATACACTATTGTCAATATATATGCACCAAATAGTGAAAAACATAGAAATGTGTATTTCAAAAATTTACTAAAAATCACTGAAATATTCAAACTAGGACCTGTTCTACTTGGAGGAGATATGAACGAAGTTTTAAATGTCATTAATAGAAAAACAAATACGAATAAACGTCACATAAAAAATACATACGGACTAAAACAAATAAAAAAGGTATTGAATTTAGTAGATGTATGGCGAGTTAATAATCAAACAAAGGGACAATAAACATGGAAAAGAAAGACAAAAGGGGAGGCTAGTAGAATCGATTATTTTCTCATTGAAAATAATCTTGTAAACTCGGTAAAATCTTCTGAAATAAGACCGGCCTTATAAAGTATACGGATCACCAAGGAATATCGATAAAAATTATGTTAAAGAATAATGAACAAATTGGACCTGGAGTATGGAAAATCAATAATAGTATACTAGAAAATGAGCGATATAAAAAAACGTATAGAAGAATGTATATTACAGACGGTGAATGAAAGTCAGCTTATGCATTTAGACAAAAGAAGTACGTGGGATTTTTGTAAAAGAAGAGACAATTAAATTTTGCAAAAACGCTTCAAAGGAAAAAAGCGATAAAATAGCAAATTTGGAACAAACACTTATAAAACTCAACGAACAAAACAATAGTAGGAACGAAACTGAAATTCAGGATATAGAAATTTAATTAGGTAAACAGTACGAAGAAAAAGCCAAGGGAGCACAGATAAGATCACGAATAAAATGGGCGGAAGAAGGAGAACAAAATACAAAATATTTTTTAGGAATGTAGAAACAAAGACAAACACGAAAAGTAATTAAAACTTTGGAGGATAACAATGGGAAATTGGTTACAGAGCCGGAAACTATATTAAACAACATCAAAAACTTTTATGAAACTTTGTATCGAACAACAGCACCGGATAAAGACAGTATAAAAAAGTATGTAAATGAAACTGGAGTAAAACGGAAGCTAACACGAAAAGAAAGTGATACATGCGAAGGTAAAATTACAATAGAGGAGAGCACTAGTGCAATAAATAAAATGAAACTAAATAAAAGTCCAGGGCTAGATGGACTATCTGTAGAGTTTTACAGGACATTCTGGAAGACCATAGAGGTTATAGTAACAGATTCGTTAAATGAAGGCTATGAAAGGGGGGGGGGGAGTTAAGTAGTTCGCAGAAAATGGGTTTAGTCTCATTAATATATAAGAAAAATAATCCTTTAGACTTATATCCCTATTGAATATAGATTATAAAATCGCAGCTCATGTACTTGCGACTAGGTTAAAAAATGTAATGCTAAATATAATTGAAACTGACCAAAACGGTCATATAAAAAATAGATTTATAGGTTACAATATCAGACAAATTTAGGACATTATTGATTATTCGGAAAAATTTAACACAGACACATGTATATTATTTCTTGACTTTAAATAAGCATTTGATACAATAGAATGGGATTATATGACAGCCGCATTGAAAAGATATGGTTTTGGAAAGTCTTTTATGAAATGGATAACTACATTTCATAGAAATATAACAGGATGCGCGAAGAATGATAATTGGATAACCGGCGAATTTAATATATCTAGAGGAATTATACAAGGATGTCCGTTGTCATGCTTAATTTTTGTGATAGCAGTTGAAATTATGGCAAATAGAATAAGAAACGACAAAGGAATATCTGGATTTCGGATAAACAAAAAACACATAAAAATATCACAACTTGCTGATGATTCAACACTTTTTCTAAGGTATTCAGACATACCTAAAGTTTTAAAAATTATTGAAGATTTTGGTAGAGTTTCAGGTTTAAGGTTGAATAAAGGGAAAACTGAAGGGTTATTGTTGGGAAGTAATAAAAGAAAAAGACGTTTTTACGAGGGAATAGATTAGTTAAAAAGAGAAATAAAAGCACTTGTAAAACTTGTAAAAGTATGCAGCAATCTGAACTGGGAAAGTAAAAAAACTACGATTGATCACATGCTTAAAAATTGGAAGAAACGAAAACTGACATTAATGGGGAAAATTATGATAGTACAGGCACTTCTGATGCCAAAGATTACATACTTGGCAACTACGCAAATTCTAGATTCGACGAAAATCAATGAATAAAAACAATTAATATATTGGGAAATACAAATTTGGTGGGTTAAATTTAAGAGACATAAGATCTCATAAAGATGTGTTAAGAATAAGCTGGGTGAAGAGATTAACTGATGAAACGGATGCGAATTAGAAGATCAATCCCCGGATAATGTAAGAGAAATACGGTTCAAATTTCTTAATATTTAAGATGAATATAGGTAATTTAAGAAATGTCAAAAATATTAAACGTGAGGTATAAGATTTTTATTACAATATACTTGAATCATGGGTAAAATTCAGAGGAATAGAAAGTACTTATGAAAATTATAGGAATATACGAAAATCAATTATATGGGGTAACAAAGAGATCAAAATATCAAAAACCACATTGATATACAAATCATGGGTAGACAGTTATATAATATTTGTTGAAGACATTATCAACCAACATGGGGAAATTGATGAAAATATAATATATACTAAACTTAGAGATAAGCACAACTGGATCATTGAAACAGCAAAAATTAAAAAAGCCATTCCGAATGAATGGAAGATTTGTCTGAAAAAGGAAAAATCGTATAAAACGAGAGTAAAAATGGAGAATGATATATATATATGTTCCGACAAAGCAAATCGAAATATAAAGCAAGATGATTTAACAAACAAGAGCATTTACGACATAGCATTGCAGCGCAAATTTGAAAAAAAATTATTGTTGGAACATGTATAGATTTAACACAGAACATTATAAAGCATGTGAGTGTATGTTCGAATTCATATATAGTCAGCCTCATTTGGTGGCACAAACACTGAAGATTGCTCTAGTTAGAAAATTACTTATGACTGAAAAAGTTCTTAATGGATAAAATATATACCTCAACTATATGCATGTGGTATGAAAAAGTATTCCTTAAATATAAATTTGATAAGTAACGTATAGATATGACTGGAGGAAGTTTTGGTCGGTAGGGATTGGCCCAACCACTAAAACCACCTCTAGTCATACCTATATATATTAAACGGAATTAATATTACTAAAGAAAGAACTAAATAACGCCATCACTAACTATCACAGTGAGAGTGAAAGGGAATGTAAAAAATGTCCAGACAGAGTGTAAGAATGTTACAATGTTTGAAAGAGAATGACTGATGTATATGAGTTGAGTGGGGATAATTGATGTTAAAGCGAAAATCAGATAAATAATGATTAAATATAAGAAAATGAATGAAAAAGACAACAACAAAACAAACATGTACGATGATGAAATGGCTCGGTGCTAAGTACCAAATAATCTATATACATCACGATAAAATGTTTGAGTAAAATACACGTATATGCACTTAATAACCACGCATGTACTAATAGATACTAACAGACTAATTTTTTTGTTTGATTTCTTGAAAGTGTACTTGGTAGAAAAGATGTGAAAAAAGGTAAAACTATATAACTATATACAATATATACATGAGCCAAAACTGAGTAAAAAAAAAATCATTTATCTGGAAGGAGATACAATTCGAGAAATGCCCTTGGATCTGCTATTTATCAGTGTCTGATGGGTGTACCCATTGAAGAGTATGATGAAAAATGCTTCCAAAAATGGATTGGCCGCCTAAAAAAGTGTGTTCTGACTGGCGGAGAGTATTTTGAAGGACAGAGCAAATTAAAATGAACAAAAGCACTTCCGCTATTTGAGCACCGATGCAAGTGACATTATTTTTGGAACACCCCTCGTATCTTTGGTCGGTCATAGCACAAAAACGAGCACGCTGACATATCATTATCTATGCATGTTCTGCCATGCCATGAACTACGTTTTCCAAAAATGTATATTACAAAAAAGATTAATACAGGAAAATTTTGACTTCTCACAATAATACATCCTTTACGGTCACCTGCATTTTGATGTACTAGTACCAAAAACTTTTGTCGGTATGTCCTTATATTGAAATAATCATTAACTTAAACCAAGTCTGACAGGTAAAAAATTGCCCGCTGATACGTCTAAATATCTCCCAAAATCATCGATCCTTGAGCTTTGAACCCAACCATCAAACTCAGTGATTTGTTCAACTGACTTCTCTCGAAAGAACTCTTTGTTTTAATTCTGATAAACTTTCTTCACAATGTCATAACTAAATGTTCATCAGTAAAGAGCTATAAACTTTGACTCTGAAATTCGAGCTGGTGACCTTGACTTTTGATCAGTTGAATCTTTGTTTAATCCAAACGTGATGATTTCAAGTTTTCGATCGTTAACTTTCCATTTCTTGATAGTAACATCCCTGCTTCTCCAACCTATAGTGTTTACATGTCGCAGTTGATTCGGTATTCCAGGGCTTACTCTAAATATCGGGATTTTCGTGATCGATGTCGATTACTGACAAACACACTTACAACACAAGGATTCGAGAGATGCAGGTTGATCAGAACTATGGGCAAGTTTTATGGTCGCCATCTTTGTCTCATTGAGAAATATTCTGTATCTTTAAGTGATATGAAGATGAACGTTTTTGAGTATGCTCATTAGTGTGTTTACTTGTTGTGATTGACAATGATACTCGGTTCTCATTTTGACAACTTGATGTTTACTTGGATGTGACAAAGATTTACATGGCGGGTGTCGTCGATGAAGCAGAAGACGCTTACTCTTCCGGAACACCTGGTCTTATTCTTTTGTACTTTTGCAGGGGTCTCCATGTGAATCTTTCCTTTGTTCATATTTTGCCCCTGGTTTAATCGATTTTGAGTTTGGATTAGGATTATGTTAACGCTTCGGTATTCTATTATTTATTATCCTCATAATGTCAAGATACAAATTTTGACCTTTGACCTAGTGACCTTGACTTTTGGAAGAAGATTGTTGAAATTTTAGCCAATTTTACCCTTTTTATCCCCTCCCCATTGCCTTGGGGGGTTAGGCCAGAGTCAAAATTCGCCCAATATCAAGCCGTCATGTCCTTCTATTATTTTAACCAAGTTTCAATTATTTCCAGCTGAAAATAAACAAAATATATCCTAAAGTGTCATTTTCCTATATAAAGTACAGTAATCTTCACCCCCTCCCCAGGGGAGAACCTGAGGTTTGGTGATCCTGAAATTCACAATTTTGATAAAGCACCTTAAGACCATGCCATTGGTGAACAGTATTTAATTCAAGCATAACTCGGAATGGAGAAAAAGAAGGTTGAAAGTTTAGCCAATTTGACCCTTTTAAGCCCTTCCCTACTGCCCCGGTTGTAGGCTAGAGTCAGATTTGCCCAATATCAAACCAAGTTTTAATTATTCCAACTGAAAATTAACAAAATATATCTAAAAGTGTAATTTTCCTATATAAGCTATGGTAAACTTCACCTCCTCCCCGGGGTATGGGGAGTTACTGTAGTTTGGAGTTTCCTGCAAAATTGCATACAAATCGGTTCAGGGTTTTTGAGAAGAAGTCGAAAATGTAAATTGTTTACGACGCACGACGACGGACAAACCACGATTAGAATAGATCACTTGATTCTCAGGTGACCTTAACAAAATAATTTAGATACGGAATAAAAACAATCTGATTAAAATACAGATCCTTGTGCTCACTCCGTTTTACAAGGATCACGTTCAGATGACCTTTGTCCCCTCTTTACTTAACACTGAAATAATTTTCTAATGACGTGTCATCTTGCAGCAAGCCATGACTAAACGGACAAATGCGATTATGCAAGCTTTGTCGCCTCAAAATTTCGCTGCCAAGATTTTGAATGTAGTAATTTGTTTAGCTAATGCAAAAGGTCATCGAAACATGACCTCATATGGGATTTTCTCAGATATTAACGCAGCAGAGAGGAGTTTACAGAACGGCACGGATATGATTTAAATCAGATTGGGAATAAAAATGTTTAACCAAACACTTGTTTGAACATCAATCCAAACACTTGCATTAATCATATATGATGTTCTACAAGATATTACCTGGATAGAATTTGAGCGGGCGGTCTCCTACCACCTCGTTTGGGCCGCCCAAATCAAACTCAATGCTGTCACAGGCGTAGTAAGACCCCGCCCCCTGGCCGAGGTAGGACCCGCCTTCTCTGACATAATTCCTGATCTTCTCGGCGCCTTCGTCCCCTAGAGATCTAATGAATCCTAGATCTAACTCTCCTGGCATCATGAATAGAGCTGCGTCCTTTGCCCAATCTCCTGCAATACGTATTGAAACATACATAGTACCCAAACAACGTGTCGACTGTCGCTAATAATAAATAGGAGAATACCGAAGCTTTAACATAATCATAATCCAAACTCAAAATCGATTAAACCAGGGGCAAAATATGAGCAAAGGAAATATTTACATCGAGACTCTTGTAAAAGTACTAGAGAATAAGACCGGGTGTTCCGGAAGAGTAAGCGTATTCTGCCAATGTTATTTGGCTATACATATTTTTCATTACAAACATTGCTGTGTTGAAGAAATGGTATGCATTCTAGTTTTGCATTTGAAAGAGCTAGTAGTATCTTCATATTGGGGAAAAGTCGCCTTTAGACTTGCCTTCTATAACTTTGTCGGCTCCAATTTTAACGACCGCATAAGAAGGCTCTAGGAGTTCCCCTAATTGTTCTACCATCCTCGATACGCCCATCTCGACCGAACCGTACCCATTGTACACATATACGTGTTTGTTCAATGCCTGGCATAGAACTGCCGGGAAGCAGAAAATCTGCAACAAAGTAAAAATTTATATAAACCTTGAAATGATAAGAAATCGTGTTGATAAAAGTAATGTAAACCATCGTCCCAAGATCCCACAATTAAGTCGAAGACTTTGGTAGTATTAAATTCAGGTTTATTCCAATGAAGGGACAACCTACAAATAGTAATATAGCAATGTTACTACCTTTCGCTCGGCACTCGCATTCAGGACTCATACAAGTACCTATTCATTTCTCTCACCCATCTTACTCACTACGGATACGAGTACATATGACAACTTACCAGGGAATGGTTTACCTGTGTTAAGCTACTTTGACCAGTACGACATCTGTACCTGTCAACAGGTGCTTCCAGAGTGAATCTACTTACCACCCGTAGCCGAGGCTTAGCCCCGACCACGTGACGGTGGTCAGGTGACACGGACAGAAGTCCGTGCTACCTGTGTACATTCATGCTAGCGCGCGCAGGGACAGGAACGGGTGACGTACCTATTTGTTACACCTGGCTACACACTCCCCCTCTTTATAAAATGTCTCCTGGCATTTCCCTAGCACTCCTCAGACAATACTATAAATCTGAAAGCTACTGAAGCTACTGTTCTAGAACCAGTAGTGTTAAAGCTATCCATTGAGAAGGATCTTAATATTCCTAAACAATATTAGATAAACTCTCACCAGCTCAGGAATTTATTAAATTTCAAGGGTTTATATACCTATCCAACAAGTGAAATTTATACAGATTACACAGAGCTCTAGCGTCACCTAAGCGTCTTTCCTACAAAGATCAACGCAATACAGGTTATAAATCCCAGCTCTTTGGAAAAAATATAGGTCAGCTTCCCGTTAAATAGCTAACTTCCTACCTTCACAGTAGAATTTTACACTATCAGGACAACGCAATCCAGCTGTACAGTTGGGGACTCCCCTACCATACACTACTGTGATTACTATCTTGACAAGGTTACCTTAACAATATCCTACTTAAAACTTAAAACGGATGTATAAAATATCAGTGTGATTAAATAATTATTGACTGCTAAAACACATTAACCCTGCACAGACATCCAGAGGTTGGGGGTCCCACCACCAGCTGGATATCTGGCTTTACAGAACAAAGGGGATAAATAAAAAAAAAGTTTCATTATTGCTAAAATTGGCTAATAAATAAAGTCCAGCTTTGACCAGTACGACATCTGTACCTGTCAACGGGTGCTTCCAGAGTGAATCTACTCACCACCCGTAGCCGAGGCTTAGCCACGACCACGTGATGGTGGTCAGGTGACACGGACAGAAGTCCATGCTACCTGTGTGCATTCATGCTAGCGCGCGCAGGCACAGGAACGGGTGACGTACCTGTTTGTTACACCTGGCTACAGTAATATAATTTTCGGAGTTTGATGGAACAGAATAAACCGAAAATCGTTTTCCCTTCAGTTTCAAACCTTCTGATAGGGGGCGTTGAAGTCGGGTGTCGCCCGTGCTGCGGTAAGTGACTGTCGGGTCATTCTGCGATATTCGGACCGACTGTTGACATATTTTTGTCATTTTTATAACTTTACATTTGTGTGTTAAAGTGAGATACTGTTATATAAATTGTTTGAATACGTCATTATTGACGTGGAACCACAGATATTGTACGGGTATACGAGAGATATGAGTGGGTTTTGTGTTGTAAAATACTGTCGCCGATTATGCGCTCCATACAATAAATGGAAAACAGTTTTTCTTGTAGAGCATAGTTTATAGTGAATTGATAGTATCAAATTGAAAAAAGTAATTCGCTTTACTTGAAGAGCATAGTTTATATCAAGTAAGTAAACCGCTTTAGTTGTATGTTGAAGGAAGAAATTGATGCATTTTATGTCGAATGAATTTAAGAGTATGCCGAATAGTATTTGAAACTACAAAAACAATCCCGGAACACTGCTCCGAAAAAGCAACAAGTACTTCTATAGTTAATGAATTTGATGAAGTCCTTTCGTACACATTACAAGTACATGTATCTTGTCTATTGCGTCTGCCAAATCCTGATTCTACTCTTCGAAACTACAACCTCATCGGTGGTAAAACGCCACCCCTATTGTGGCGTCGTGCACGATGAATTATAAAAGAAAAATATTCCAAGAAAAACACAATGTAAACTAAACCTTGAAGGAAGAAGCGAGAAAAAGTATAACAATACAATTCAACATTAGTCTATTTCAGTTTTTTGTCGGCAAGATAAAGCAAAGTAAGAAAAATAGGTATCTTACCAGAAACAATGCTGAAAACATGATTGTTGGCTGTCTGCAGTGTGGGCTGGCCGACGAAGGCTGAGGTTTATATATAAGTTAGCTGACCCTTTCCCGAACGATTAAGTAATACACACACATGCTGCACCTTTAGAATTAAGTAATATATATAGTATGCCGAAAAAAGGAATCAAACTGCATCATACAGATGTTTCGTCCTCCTTGGAATCTTAAGTGATGCTAATTGAGTTCAAGTATTGAGTTCAAAAATCGCATTAATTATGAACGTTTCGGAACATATTAGGAATATCGACCTTTCCTTCTGTCAAAGCAAGGAAATACTATATATCTAGAGAGCATGTGGTACAGGAAAACAGATGGCTCGTTTATTGTTTTCAACTACTAAAAATAGGTAGCAAGATTTGTTTATTTCAGTGGGCTAATGTCAGCTTCACTACGAAGATATACGGTTACTGATCTGTCAGCCTATCTTTAAGAGGTGCGTTACGTCATTTTTGAAAGACGACTCCAATGCCTAATGTTATCAAAAGAAAAATAATAATAAAGTGATAGCTATTTACTGAAATTTTGCATCTTTGAGCATAGTTTGCTTGTCAGATATCAACACGTAAATTGTTAACAAGAGTCCCAGAGGACCTGTATCTCTCACCTGGATAAATTTGTATATATTAAAGATAGGTTAATGGGTGGGTATCTCAACTCACTGTTTTCAAGCTCAACTGGGGGCTGGGCTAGACTCTTACATAAATGCTAATATCATGATCGTGTTTGTTTCTGTATAATTTTGGGGTGGGATGTCTGTAAGGGTGCGGCAGACCCTTGGGTCAAATCTAAATTCATATTTGTTATGTTCTCTTTATGCTAAGCAACTGCATATATGTAGTTTTGTGGTGGGGATCTCAACTGTTTAAAAGTTATATCAATATTACCAAATGGTCCCCTTGTGGCCCCGCCCCTCAGGCCCCTGGGGGGGGGGGGGGGGGTCAGCCCCATCATTTGTATAAATTTGAGTCCCAGTCACCTTTCTACCAAATTTGATTAAATTCCGATCAGTGGTTTAGAAGAAGTCGATTGATGACGGACGGACGGACGGACGCCGGACGCCACGGTATGGCATAAGCTCACCTTGGTCCTTTGGACCAGGTGAGCTGATAATTAAACATTCTAATACAACAATTAATTTGATTTGGTTTGTTGTGAAATTGTAAATAAAACATTGTGTTTAATACAATATTTTTTAAACCATTCACAATCAATCATAGGCCAAATAACGATGCATCATATTTAACATTGAATTGGTAAATCCTGTATCTATAATATAAACGCTTCGGTATTCTCTTATTTATTTCCGGGGTGAAATAAGAACTTATAATAGAATAGAATATGAGAAGCAGGTGGCTGTGAATTTTGCTTTAGCCTTTGGTTTTGTTTTACCTTAACCTCTGAAATTGTTAGTCAGTGGAATGTTTTTATACATTGTACGTTTTATGTATTAATGTATATCTTTGTGTTAAAGAGTACTTTGACATCACGGAGACCTGTGGTTTGACATTGACCGGTTTTCGAAAGATGAAATACTGTCGAACCATGCTTCTGTATTACAATCTTTCCAAGTACCGGTTAATGAGCACGACGCTGACATACCTTGTCTTTATTGGATACCAAAATTACACAAGGATCCTTATAAGCAACGTTTTATCGCTGGCTCTGCTAATCGCTCGACCAAGCCATTATCAAAACTTCTTACTACCATTCTTAGTACCATAAAATCAGGGCTTATTGTGACACTGTATACTCCAGAAGTGGAATTAATGGGATTTTGATTTTGAAAAACTCGTAAGATCTTTTGAACACCCCCTCCTGAAAAATTGTTTTTTCGGTCAAAACATTTGATTTTTCCACCCTGTACACTACCATACCTCATACAAAATTGAAGGAACGTCTTCGATATCTAGTTATGAGAACTTTCTTTTCCACGAAAGGCGGACGATGATTCAAATATATTGTAGTGAGCTATCTTGGAGCATACTTTGTGAAAAACACGACAAAAGCTCATAGGAAATATACTGAAGAAGATATAGTAAGGATGATTGAATTCCTGGTCGACAATATTTTTGTTGAGTTCGGAGGAAAGATTTTCCAGCAGACTGTTGGCATTCCCACAGGAACAAACTGTGCCCCACTCTTAGCTGACTTGTTTTTGTTTTCATACGAGTCTGAATTTGTGGAAGAGCTTATCAGGACTGATAACAAAAACCTTGCCAAATCTTTTATTTCACTTTCAGATATATCGACGATGTGTTGTCTATAAACAACAAGAAGTTTGCTGACCACGTCGATCGTATATACTTGAAATAAAGGACTCAACACACTCTCCTACATCAGCTTCTTACCTCGATCTCTACATACACTACGACCAACATGGACAGCTTACTACTAAGCTATACGATAAACGTGATGATTTTTATTTTCCGATCGTTAACTTTCCATTTCTTGATAGTAACATCCCTGCTTCTCCAACCTATGGTGTTTACATGTCGCAGTTGATTCGATATTCTAGGGCTTACTCTAAATATCGGGATTTTCGTGATCGATGTCGACTGCTGGACAAACAAACTAACAACACAAGGATTCGAGAGATGTAGGTTGATCAGCACTATCGGCAAGTTTTATGGTCGCCATCTTTGTCCCATTGAGAAATATTTTGTATTTTTAAGTGATATGAAGATGGACGTTTTTGAGTATGCTCATTAGTGTGTTTACTTGTTGTGATTGACAATGATACTCGGTTCTTATTTTGAAAACTGGATGTTTACATGAATGTGACAAAGATTTACATGGCGGGTGTCGTCGATGAAGCAGAAGACGCTTACTCTTCCGGAACACCTGGTGTTATTCTCTGGTACTTTTGCAAGGGTCCCCATGTGAATCTTTCCTTTGTTCATGTTTTGCCCCTGGTTTAATCGATTTTGATTTTGGATTATGATTTTGTTAACGCTTCGGTATTCTCTTATTTATTTAAAATGTTTTTGCTGCATATCTACTTATTATCTTACCAAGATAAGGCATACATACACATCTTATGACGGTAGAATGCCATGTTTCTCACTATATTGTATATTTGACCTTTGACCAGATTATATCTTTCGAGAAGAGAGTACGTTTAGTTGGGAAATGAATGGCGACATTTAAAATAATTGTTCAAAAGTTTGGCCGGAGCATATTTCATATGCTATTTCATTTGGAGTATTCATATTTGATATGCAAATTATATCTTTTGAGAAGGGAGTATGTTTAGTGGGGAAATGGATGGTGACATTTAAAATAATAAAAAAACTTTGTCCAAATATTATCTTCTATACTATTTTGCTTGAGCAGAAAAATATAATATATGGAGGTACATCCTAACATGAAGTAAGTAATTTCAGTGTTGATTTGCCTTAAATATTTGTTATCAGACAAATAATCAACTGTTGTACCAGACATATACACTTTAGAAAGTGATACGTCAAGTTAATTTATTTCACAAGACTACAATCAAGCTTAAGGCATTCCTGTCCGATATGCTGCTAAAATTGTCAAAGATAATTAACTCTTTCCTATCAGCAAACACAAAAGCAAAAGGCACACATGAATTTCTTTTATTCACACTATGATGACTACATGTTAAAAGTGGTACTTCTCAAACTCAAACTCGGTGATTGATCTGTAGTTGGGAAATACATCTATTCTTTTACAGACCAGTTTGACGGTTTGGTGTTAGGCCGAGATGGCGGAGAATAGAATCATACACACGAAGCCTGACAGAATCGTATGGCTTCAGCTGTTGCTGCACCACCGACAAGAATTGGTCAGTGGAATTGAGATTCGAGCTGCCGAATTGCATATGTAGGCCTGTAAGTATCGCTTTACCAGCATAGGTATTACATTTGACGATGGCGGGATTGTTGGTCGTTCCAGTGTAAGATCCAAGCGTTACACATGTTGTGTTTTTGTTCTCCATTGGTAAGTGAAAAGTGTTCCCGCCATTAAAGTAGGCCTTCAGGTCGATAGGATCCTCCTCCTCGTCACCGGTGGTTGGGGAAATAAAGCGGAAGTGGATCGGTGCAGCCCTGGCACCACTGTAGTCTTCGTAACTGTAAGGACCGTAAACTGGTCCGCTACACATACCTATAACCGAAAATACCGAAGTGTCAACAAAACCATAATCCGAATTCAAAATCTATTAAACGAGGAGCAAAATATGAAAAATGGAAGATCCACATGGGACCCTTGTAAAAGTACAAGAGAATAGGACCAAGTATTCCGGAAGAGAAAAGTCTTCCGCTTCATCGACGACACCCACCATATACGTCTTGGTCACATCCAAGTAAACATCAAGTTCTCAAGGTAAGAGCCGAGTCATAAAAATTAATCACAAGTCTTTCCGCCCGGTAACGAAAACCCAAGGAATATTCATACAAAATATATGCTTCCAATCTGATCAACCCATTATAGAAGCCAATAGATAAATTAATTGATTTCCTTATGTATTTGTAATGAGCCAAAATACATCAGTATGTTTTGTATAGGTCGATAAACCAGAAGGAATATACGATAAGAATTCTTCTTCATGAATTTCAATTTTTATTAATAATTACATCAAATCAGCTCCAAACAGATAGGATAAAATTGATTGCAATAATCTGACCGAACGGTTTAAAAAAACTAAAATGTTTGAGTCAACTACATAAACAGCTGATAAAAATAATGCAAATTGTTCAATAAAACGAAATGAAACATCAACGAGGAGTTGGTCTCGATAGATCAATAAATTAAATTATATTAAATACCAAAAAACCCCATTAAGGACTCATTTATATTAATATGCTATTAATAACGACCAAAAACAAGAGGCCCATGGGCCTTAAGGATGTATTCTTCTGAGGTTTCAGTGACTTTTAAGTCTCGTTTTAATCTCATTTAAACATTTTACATTAAATTGAAGAAAATTTGATCAATTTTTATAGCGTATATGCATCTGAAAACTGTGTCAAAAAGATAGGTGTACATGAATTTTAAAAAATTACCAATTCGGCAGCCATTTTGAAAATGCGTATTTCTATATATTTTGCACTTCGCGAAAGGCCGAAATTTCACCTTTTGATGCTGGATTGATCTCTTAAAAACAGCAGTGTTTTGCCATTTTTTATCATAGCAAACTAATTTTTGCTGTACAACTTTATAATGTTCAACATTATAGACATGTTATGCAACAAAGTGGATAATTAAATAATTTTGTATTTTTTTCATATTTTTAGTGTTAACTGGAGAACTTTTTATTTTTGAACCCGAAATTGTGAAAAATAACACAAATAGTAACGGAACAAAAATTAAAGCACGCTAACCCCCCCTTTTTATGACAGTTTTAGACAGAAAAAAAAACATTTTCTTTTAATTTGCTAAATATTCGAAAAAAAAATCACTTGCGTTAAATCTGCGAACAATGGTGAAAAAAAAATTGAAGATTTTCTCATTAAAAAATATGGGGTAGGGGTAACTAAAATCGCTTTCCTGAGTACAAATATTAAGTAAGAGAAATTTTACTTCCATAATTTAAAAGAAAATGATTTGTTCAACTGACTTCTCTAAAAAGAAGGTTACAAACAGTTTCCTTGGCCTTTGAATCAGTGACTTTAAAGGCCCAATATACGTAACTTCAGGGAAATTGTCGTGATTCTGAAAAATTCTGAAAAAATACAGCTGATAACCATGCAAAAATAAGCCTAAAACGAAATAAACCTGAGCGGTAACTAACAAGAAACTCTTGAGAAAAAAATCCAAAGAATTGAAAATAATTCAGGTGGGGCCCACTTCAACAACAAACCGAAGGTAGAAGACGGTTCGAAATGGACGCGTGTTTACAAATAGCGTGTTTCAACTACTGCTGTACCGGTAACCACGAAGGAATTTATCTTGGATATTGCTGATATCAGTTAATCTTGACTAAATCTATAAATATAAAAAGTTATTAGGCTTGATTTTCGCTTCTAGTTTTGCCGAAAGTTACGTATATTGGGCCTTTAGTTCTTGGTCATTTAACTGCTATTTTTAATTCTGATAAACTTTCTTCACAATGTCATAACTAAATGTTTATCAGTAAAGAGCTATAAAATTTAACCTTGAAATTCGAGCTGGTGGCCTTGACTTTTTGTTGAATCTTTGTTTAATCCAAACAACTTTGCTACATAATGTCAAGATACAAAATTTGACCTTTGACCCTGACTTTTGGAAGAAGATTGTTGAAATTTTAGCCAATTTTACCCTTATGAGCCCCTTCCCATTGCCTTGGTGGTTGACCAGATTCAAAATTGTCCAATATCAAGCTGTCATGTCCTTCTATTATTTTAACCAAGTTTCAATTACTTCCAGCTGAAAATAAACAAAATATATCCTAAAGTATAATTTTCTATATAGAGTACAGTAATCTACACCCCTACTCCTATAACATAAGAGGCCGCTGGTCGGCCTTTTTATTATCGGATATGATTTTGCCGACTGCGACCTCTTATTTCCGAAGCACTAATTCTTTGATGCAGATTCCGCCCTCGACTGAAGGGGAATGAAATCCGCTTGAAAAAACTACTTGTAGAACATTGTATGTATTTCTATTTTTGTATTAACCGCAAAAACCACGTGATATTTAAATTTACTTCCGACAATTTTGTCTGCTTCACTTCGACATAAGAAAAACATTTGTATAAAATTGAGTGTTTGACACAAAATTCTCATGATTTCATGATGGATTTATGGAAAGGAATGCTTTTTGGACTTTGTTGATCATTTAAATGTAAGTGACACGCTATATTTTTTTCAAAATCCTGACTTTGAAAAATTGATCGTCAGCATCGGGAAAATCAGCTATGGGCAGTTAGAGGTTACACGGCGCCTGTCAAAAAACATCTCGCCGTGTTAAACCCCTAACATTGTTGGAGTATCTACACCCCCTCCCCAGGGGAGAACCTGAAGTTTGGGGACCCTGAAATTCTCAATTTTGATAATGCACCTTAAGACCATGTCATTGGTGAATAGTATTTAATTCAAGCATAACTCGGAATGGAGAAGAAGATTGTTGAAATTTTAGCCAATTTGACCCTTTTGAGCCCTTCCCTACTGCACCGGGTGTAGGCCAGAGTCAAATTTGCCCAATATCAAACCAAGTGTTAATTATTCCAACTGAAAAGTAACAAAATATATCCAAAAGTGTCATTTTCCTATATAAACTATGGTAAACTTCACCTCCTC
Source organism: Mimachlamys varia (assembly GCA_947623455.1). Taxonomy (NCBI): domain Eukaryota; kingdom Metazoa; phylum Mollusca; class Bivalvia; order Pectinida; family Pectinidae; genus Mimachlamys; species Mimachlamys varia. Next base: position 1,309,906 of record OX392537.1, read on the forward strand.
CCCGGGGTGGCGAGTTACTGTAGTTTGGAGTTTCATGCAAAATTTCATACAAAACGGACAAAGTGCGATTAGAATAGGTCACTTCAGACTTTGTCTCAGGTGACCTTAACAAAATAATTTATATACGGAATAAAAACAATCTGATTAAAATACAGATCCTTGTGCTCATTCCGTTTTACAAGGATCACGTTCAGATGACCTTTGTCCCCTCTTTACTTAACAATAAAATAATTTTCCAATGACGTGTCATCTTGCAGCAAGCCATGACTAAACGGACAAATGCGATTATGCAAGCTTTGTCGCCTCAAAATTTCGCTGTCAAGATTCTGAATTTAGTAATTTGTTTAGCTTATGCAAAAGGTCATCAGGACGTGACCCCAAATGAGATTTTCTCAGATATTAACGCAGCAGAGAGGAGTTTACGGAACGGCACGGATATGATTTAAATCAGATTGGAAATAAAAATATTTAACCAAACACTTGTTTGAACATCAATCCAAACACTTGCATTAATCATATATGATGTTCTACAAGACATTACCTGGATAGAATTTGAGCGGGCGGTCTCCTACCACCTCGTTTGGGCCGCCCCCCAAATCGAACTCAATGCTGTCACAGGCGTAGTAAGACCCCGCCCCCTGGCCGAGGTAGGACCCGCCTTCTCTGACATAATTCCTGACCTTCTCGGCGCCTTCGTCCCCTAGAGATTTAATGAATCCTAGATCGAACCCTCCTGGCATCATGAATAGAGCTGCGTCCTTTGCCCATTCTCCTGCAATACGTATTGAAACATACATAGTACCCAAACAACGTGTCGACTGTCGCGAATGATAAATAAGAGAATACCGAAGCGTTGACAAAATCATAATCCAAACTCAAAATCGATTAAACAGGTGCAAATATGGGCAAAGGAAATATTTACATCGAGACTCTTGTAAAAGTACAAGAGAATAAGACCAGGGCCCGTATTCATGAAACTGTACTCATGCTCAAGCATGGATTTTGTGCTCAAGTCAGCTTTCTTGTAATTAACTTAAATCATGTCAAATGCTCAAGAAGTAAAATGTAAACATTCAAAACAGCATTTGGCTTCAACCATTTTCAAATTATTTCGAAATATTTGGCAAAATAACAATTCATTATTTATTTATAACTGGATCAAGAAATTGGGCTTGAGCACAGAATCCATGCTTGAGCACGAGAACAGTTTCATGAATACGAGCCCAGGTGTTTCGGAAGAGTAAGCGTATTCTGCCAATGTTAACTGGCTATACATATTTTTCATTACAAACATTGCCGAGTTGACGAAATGGTATGCATTCTAGTTTTGCATTTGCAAGAGCTAGTAGTATCTTCATATTGGGGAAAAGTCGCCTTTAGACTTGCCTTCTATAACTTTGTCGGCTCCAATTTCAACGACCGCATAAGAAGGCTCTAGGAGTTCCCCTAATTGTTCTACCATCCTCGATACGCCAATCTCGTCCGAACCGTACCCATCGTACACATATACGTGTTTGTTCAATGCCTGGCATACAACTGCCGGGAAGCAGAAAATCTGCAACAAAGTGAAAATTTATTTATTTATTAAAGTGTCAAACATTGTAAACATATACAATCCATCATTAAAATACATTTAAATGTCCAGTCTAAACAGACTTACGAGACACTATAAGCAATTAATAATGATTTCCATTATAAAATATTATAACTGGAAATACAATATATTGCTTGGTTATCTACTGTATCAACACAGTTTTATCATGTAAAACAAATAATTCCATATCATCAAGTATTCACTAGTGATGATATAAGTTTTGGTCCACTAGCATTGTGCATTTTTTGCGTATATTTTTTTTCGTTTTTCTAGAATCAAATCATACAAAGAAGGGAAACTGAAAACCTTTATAGTATTTTGGAGAAATTGATAGATATCTAATGATTAATATGCTTTTGTATTTTTACTATATTTTGAACAAAACAAATGAACTTTATCCTTTGGCGTATTGATATGCCCTGATGCTCTAAGCCTTAGGCACTCTGTCCCGATCAGTTGTAACCTCAAACAAAAATAATATCTTTGGGAATGCCGAAAATGTAATACAAAAAATTCAAAGGTTTCCTAATAAAATCAAATATATTTCATTCGTATAGCAGATTGTAAACATATTTTCACTTTTGCTACGCACTTGTGAAAATCTAAATAAAATCTGCCATACTCGTGGAATATATTTGATATTTAACAGAAACCATTGAATAGTCTCTATATTGCGTCTGTCAAATCCTGATTCTACTCTCTGAAACTACAACCTCGTCTGTGGTAAAACGCCACCCCTATTGTGGCGTCGTGCACGATGAATTATAAAAGAAAGAAGCGAGCAAAAAGATAAAAAATGCAAATCAGCATTACTCTATTTCAGTTTTGTGTCGGCAAGATAAAGCAAAGAAAGAGAAATACATGTATATATCTTACCAGGAACACAGCTGGAAGCATGATTGTTGGCTGGCTGCAGTGTGGTCTGGCCGACGTAGGCTTTGGTTTATATATAGGCTAGTTGACCCCTTCCTGAATTTGAGTTCAAGTATCGCATAAATTATGAACGTTTCGAAACATATTGGGTAATAATATATATCTCCGGGACCATGTGGTACATGAAAACAGGTAGCAAGATTTACTTGTTTATTTCAGTGGTTTATTGTCCGCTTCACTACAATGAAATAAAAAAGAAAATAGGTGATAGTTTTTTACTGAAATTTTCATTTTGCACATTGCATCCTTGTCAGGAGTCAACATGTAAAATGTAAACAATTTTTTTCTAATAAAATAATTAATTTCATGTGGTTTGTTGTGAAATTGTGAATAAACATTTTGTTGAACACAATTTATTTTAAACCATTAACAAACAATCAATTACCAGTTTATTGTGTTGGATATTGAATTGGATTATGGTTTTATTGACGCTTCGATATTCTCTAATTTTTTTGTTAAACTTTGTCACAATAAAATGAAAATATGTTTTTTTAAAGAATACAATATTACAAATACTTACGCCTCTCCTCAAATTTTACACTGCCCTGCTAGGTCGTTTCCAAGAAAAAAATATTCATTTTGCCTTTTACCCAATAATAGATTTTCTCGTGTCATTTTATTCCAATCTGATCGAAATGATATCTTGAGCTCTGCGCCGTTCCATAAACTTTTCTCTGATGCGTCAAGGTCTGACAACATCCCATGTTCTAGTGACCTTTAGCCAATAAAATTACCGCAGTCAGATTCTTGAATTTGTTGGCGAAATAGCTCGTATAATCCTATTTGTGTGTTTGGTCATTTTGTCACAACAAGCAAATGTGCAGTGATGTAACGAAATGACGTGCTCCAGATGCTGTCATCAATTTGACGATTCTACGGAAGAGGCGGCAAAGTTACCAGACCATTATCAGACCCTTGGAATGAGAACAAGGATCTGCATTTTAATCAGATTGATATTTGAGTTTGCTTGTTAGTGTGTACTTGTTGTGATGACAATGATGACTCGGTTCTCATTTAGAGGATTGAAGATTTACATGGCGGGTTTCGTCGATGAAGAAGAAGATGATTACTCTTCCGGAACACCTGGTCTTATTCTCTTGTGCTTTTCGAGAGTCTCCATGTAGTAAATCTTTCCTTTGTTCTATTTTGCCCCTAGTTTAATCGATTTTGAGTTCGGATTATGGTTTTGTTGACGCTTTGGTATTCTCTGATTCAATTTCGCATGAAATACACTGAGCAAGATATGGTATGAATGAGCAACTTTCTGCTTGATAGTATCTTTGTTGAATTTGGAGACAATTGAAATTAATTTGTTGAGAGCCTGACGCTTTTTTGACCAAGGGACAGCTTCATTGGCTTAAATACCTGTAACCCATCTAAGCAGACAATGACCTTGATCTAATGACATTTTATTAGTTACCTAAACACAGGATGATTCACAACTCAGTCATTCTGAACCCCATGAGAGTATAATTGATTGGTAGTAACCACGCGCATTCTCAAGTAGATAATATATCAGAGAGAATATCAGAGAGTGATCATGTTTACCTAGCGACCAGTTTGTTACTCTAGGACATTAGTAATATATATATATATTTTTCTAATTTGAGGGTGTCTGTGATGCATCATGACATTGATATAGCTCTATAAATTATGATACGTATCTACTAAATGGTTGTCACGTTACTCTGTCGACAACTCCTAAATCTGCCGCTGACGTAAATTTTTACAAATGTAGTTTATAACTTGAGGTCTCCAGTGTTTTTAATTCTATTACTCTGTACCAGTCAGCTTGTGAGTCATCGGACTGTCCAAATAAACAACTGCTTATGTGCACGGATGTATGTATTGAAAAATAACAAGAATGTGACAGATAACCACATTAGGACTAGGTACAGCCATATTGGTTGTTACCTGGTTGAAAATGGTAATATTGCAATTTAAATGTTACCTTCCCATATATGGCATACGCTTTATCCAATTATGTTTAATATTAATATAAAATTCAGTTCAGCCCCCAAAATTTAAACAATCTGTACTTAGGAAAAAAATATTCAGTAAAAAATATCCAAACGGGAGTGCGCAAATATTTTTCATATAGTTATTTGAAACATTTCAAAATAATAATACAAAGTTACAGCAATGTTCATAGAATGATAACCCAGTGTTAAAATTTCGATATTAGTCTGTAAATCAGAATATCAGGGAGAAATACACAGGTACCCCCTCTAAAAAATGTCGTCCATTGCATGCTGTTTTCAGTTCAGGTAAAAGTAGTTACCTGTATCTCGTGGGGGCAATATAGGGGCATTATTTTATATTAAAATGGGTCATTTGTCATGTAAATGTAAGTTTCGTGTCAAATAAATGTATAAAATTAAAATAATAACACCGACAATTTGCGCTAGCGATGTTTGACAGGTGCGAAGCCGAGAACGAATCTGTATAATCAGTGAGTTAATACTGTCCGATCCACGCGGAAGAGTATAATATATAAGAATTCCATTAGAATTTATACAACACAAATTAAACTTTGTTGACAATTCATTCAAAATCATTAATTTACATGAAAAAAAACTGCCGGAAGTGCCGAAGAACATCTTTTCACGTGCTGTTCCTTCGCCCCAAAAAGGAAAACTGGCAATCGCTAAAAACAATTTATCGTGATAGGAATGGTCAGTTTTTGCTTTGTGACGATATACCAAGTAACATTTACCTTTACTGCATGCTTGAATCCAATTTAATTGGTAATTTTGTCGATTTTTCACAATGCCTCTAAGTCAGGCGTATGAATATCTTAACAAGGTAAATAGTTCAAAATGGAGGGCAGATGAGTTTATTCTTTATATTGGAAATAAAAAGCATACTCTTGTCTGATTTTTTTTATTTATAATTATGTTCTACACGTCAAAAATACCGGCTTGTATTCAAAATACGTTTGATATCCAACGCAAAGGTAGTAAACAGTTATATATTGTACAGTACGGCACCGTGTCTTCTCAGATCATAAGTGTTTATATATTGTACAGTACGGCACCGTGTCTTCTCAGATCATAAGTGTTTATATATTGTACAGTACGGCACCGTGTCTTCTCAGATCATAAATGTTTATATATTGAACACGGCAATAACTATAAATATGTTTATTATAATATGAATAGACATTAGGCGTATATGAGTTTACTCTTTTGCTGCAAGAACAAGCTAAAGTTTGCTTTTGCGTTAATGTTAGGCTTGCTATACTCTACCTGAAGTAGAAGAGTATATTACATGTAATAATATTCCAATATATATATTATCTACTTTAGGGATAAGTACAGTCTTACTCTTCTGTTATCTAGTTTGGAGGAAAAGTTTTACAGCAGACTGTTTGCATTCCCGTTGAAAAAAAACCTGAGCCCTTCTCTCAGCTGATATCTTTTTGTTGTCATACATTGCTGATCCTATGGAAGAGCTTATCAGAATAGATAACAAAAACCTAATTTAAATTTAAATTTCATTTTTAAATGTCTATAATCAACGAGAGGTTTGCTGACCACGTCGATCGTATAAACCTTTCTGAACTTGAAATAGAGAACACATCAGACACTTCTTAATCAGCTGCTTACCACAATCTTTACTTTGATTGACATTCCTTGATTTTCCTAATAGTAACATACTAGCTTCTTCAAAGTAACGTGTTCTAGGGTTTGCTCTAAACATCGAGATTTTCGTGATGTCGACTGCTAACAATCAAACTTTGACACAGGGATTCGAGAAATGCAGAATGATGAGAACTATGAGCAAGTTTTGTGGCAAATGAGTTTTCAGATCTGCTCCATGAAAAAAGTATTGCAATTGCAATTAACAAAATGGATGCCATTTTAGGTTACTCGTACAATTGTTATACAGATTTATTTAATCGGTGTTCTTTTATAATAAGACGCTACATTTATGTAAGTAGGTGTCTTTCTACGATTCCTTCGATAGCACACTTCAAACGTCAGAGAGAGATCGAAATAACTTCCTTTCGGAAATTTTATTTAGTTACAAACATCACCAACATGATAGAAATAAGCATTATATTATGAAAAAAAATGTATCAGATTGAAGATGTATATGAAATAAATAAGAGAATACCGAAGCGTTAACGAAATCATAATCCAAACTCAAAATCGATTAAACCAGGGGCAAAATATGAACAAAGGAAAAATTTACATGGAGACCCTTGTAAAAGTACAAGAGAATAAGACCAGGTGTTCCGGAAGAGTAAGCGTCTTCTGCTTCATCAGAATAGTATTCTCTTATTTCCAGGTGTGTAATACTGGCCTGTCCAGGGCAATACACTATGATCGCTGTGGTTGTATTACACATCTACCCATGCAATACAGCCACGCCGTGACGTCACAATGGCGCAACAATGACGTCATGTCACGAGTTCGGTTAAATCTGATGCCAAAAAAAATGGCAACGCGATGAAATTAAAACCTTCCGCGATATTCTAACCGTGTACATTAGAAAGCTAAGATTAGTTTTTCCGTTCAAACTATATATATTTGCAATTATGAGGTCAAAGTTGATATTTTCAAAATGGTGGCCAATCAAAAGTATTTAATAAGGATTGTACCTCATTTTGACTGCGTATACGGTAGTATGCCCGCAGTTGGCAACGAACATATTATATGTTGCGCGTTAGCGCTCCATAGTAAATAAATTAAAAATTAAAAATGATGTAAATATTTGAATTGTACCTCATTTTGACTAGTATGCCCGCAGTTGGCAACGAACATATTTACTATTGAGCGCTAACGCGCACCATATAATATGTTCGTTGTCAAATGCGGGCATACTACCGTATACGCAGTCAAAATGAGGTACAATTCTTATATTTACATCATTATTAATTTTTTAGTGCTATACGAAGAAAAAAATTATTCGAAACGGGTTGCTAAGATGGTTACTACGATGGCAATGGTTGCTAAGATGATAAAGTCCCATCGAATTTCTTCAATATATTGGTAAGTTTAGAAAATACACAGTTAACAACACTATTTTTCTTCATTACATCATTTGTAAATTTTGTATAAAATAATATTACTAGCATTTCAAATTCATTTCTTTATTTATACCGGTTGTTATGTACAAGCATTGACACAACGATCTGGTTGTGACGCGGTCCGCGACGTCGGACATCACAACTGAAGGGCGCCACCATGTTTGCGTTACCGTCAAGAAATTTTGAATTTTGCCAGAAACAGATTATTGTATGATCAGACAGAATGGATACCATATATATTCCATGATTCGAAATCTTGAAGGAACCAAGCAATGACCGTCAGCGAATAGTTATTATTCTGAAGCGGGAACGACGCCATATTTTAAGAAATATCAATCCACCGAGCATTTTTTCATTGCGTATACAGTAATTTATTCGCAGTTAGAGTTTACTAAGCTCAAGAAGGGAGAGGTGTAAATATATGGCATTTAAGCTTATTCAGGTAGTTAGGAAAAAAGAGATAAAAAACTCTTTGATGACCAAAGGTGTAAGATAGGGAAATTCCACCCTCGGGATTTTTTAATTTGGCAAAACCCTCGGCAAAGCCTCGAGTTTTACCAAATTGGAATACCCCTCGGGTGGAATTTCCCTACCTTACACCCCTAGTCATGACCGGGTCTTATAACGTGACATAGTGTGAATCAAAAGAAGTGATAAAAAATATGTATTACAAAAAAAGGTTTTTATGGTCGACATCTTATATTTTGTTTCATGGTATACGAAGATGGACATTTTGAATATGCTCATTAGTATGCTTACTTGTTGTAACGAGAATGATAATTCTGTTTCACTTTGAGGACTTGACGTTTACTTGGATGTAACCAAGATTTACAAGATTTTGTTGACGCTCCGATATTAGTGGAGATGATACTGTGTTTCCGATCGTGGACTTTCCCTTTCTTGATAGTAACATCCCTACTCATCCATCCTATGGTGTTCACATGTTGCGGTGATTCGTTATTCTAGGGCTTGCTCTGATTGTCAAGATGTTCCCAATAGATGTCAGCTGCTGACGAACAAACTTACGGCACAAGAATTCGAGAGATGCAGGTTGATGAAGTCTACAGGCAAGGTCGCCATCTTTGTCTCATTGAGAAATATTCCGTATCTTTGTGTGATATGAAGATGCACTTTTTGAGTATGCTTATCAATGTGCTTACTTGTGATTGAGAATGATGACTCGGTTCTCTCACTTTGAGGATTCCCACCTTTTGGCCCCTAGCATCCCTGAAAAGTCCTAGGAGGACGAAACAGCTGTATGGTGCAGTTTAATTCATTTATTCGGCATGCTGTATCTATTACCAAATTTCATAGGTGCAGCACATGTGTGTGTTACGTCATCTTTGAGGACATGAGGATGTGACCATGATTTACAAGGTTTTAATGACACTTCGATATTCTCTGATTATCATTTTGATTTCAGTGGTAGTTAAACTGTGCTTTACGGATCGGATTCTTCAAGAACGATTTCTTTGCAAACGTATCCTGACCTCCGTGCCGTTTCGTAAACGTCTCTCTGCTGCCTCTAAATCTGACAAAATCCCATAGGGGGTCACGTTCTGCTGACCTTTTGCATTAGCCAATCAAATTACTACTTTCATAATCTTGAATGTGAATTTTTGAAGCGACAAAGTTGTGACGAAATGACTTGCTGCAGATGACAGCGTCATTGGAAAACAAGAAGATTTAGTGTGAAGTTAAGAGGCGACAAAGGTCACCAGAACTGACCTCTTATGGGATGTTGTCAGATCCTTATGTGACGGAGTAGGAATAAGGATATGCATTTTTATCAGATTGCCTTCAAAACGTTCCTCAGTTTCAGGCGCATTGAATCTGCATCCTTAGGGTTCTTGAGAACATCAATATCTTAAAAGATATCAACCGTGCAGAGGTTTCTCTGTTTACACTGAGCCTCGGTTTCCGCGGGATGGTGATCCTTAGTTTCCAGCCGGTGAATAACTTTGGTATTTGATAGACTTGATCAGGTTGTGCAAAAGAGCACATTTAAGGTTTAATAAGCCCCCTACAAAGTACAGTAGCAACCCTGAATCTCAACCTAGGAAATAAAAATTATCAATGACCCGAATTAAAATCATGACTTTTATATGTTATTAGAATATGTTTAAATCATAAATTGGCTATAAAACAAGTGAAGAAAAACAAAGCACAATATTAAGACTGACATCTTCAGAAAAATAATAATAATAAAAAAAAAAACAAACAAATATAGCTCATTGGACGTATTACACATCAATCCCTTTTTGCGACGCTACTGAGAACTACGAAATGATTTTTAATTTAAAGTTCATTTATATATCTAGGTTATGTAGAGCTTTATGTCACTTCTATTGAGAGGGACGCCGACCTCATAAAAAGATAGATGTTGTAATCTGAAACTTCAAAACTCAAATGGCAATATAATTTTGCAGATTATAGATAAGTCAATAAAAAAGATATGTAACCTTGATAGGTAAAAGATGTTTTGAATGCACTAGAAATGTTTTTATCATTTTAACTAAAGAATTATGTTTCTAGCATGTATTACAACATTAAAAGGAAAGGGCACTTTATATGAAATGAAAAATGTGGAGTTTTGTTGGAATTATGTGGTTTTGCTCTGATAAATCGGTTAAACAATGGTGCTGGGACGTTTTACAGTGGTTTGTGTATACTCTCCTAACTACAATCCTATATGTTTAATGCATTTCCACATCCTCTTTAAAAGTAATCATGCTCAGCATGACCTAGGTCTATAAATATAACAAATAAATATATAAACTTTATTTATTTAACAACAATTATGAAACAAGTTATACAATCTATATTAATATCACTTGTTGGCTCACGTGTTAGCACGCGATGGGTCTTACAGTGGGAGGAAATCGGAGTACCCGGAGAAAACCCATGTGGTCGGGTAGGTGACCCCATAACCTTTCACGTCCGGTCGGGGAATCGATCCCCGTTGGGCATGGTAAAAGGCAAGTGTATTATCCACTGCATCACCTGACCACCTAGGTCTATAAATGAACGTAAAACAAATGTGTTATTCTGAAGCATTTAGCTGGGTCCCTGAAGGGATTGACATGTTTTACATCTGGTGAGATATATCAATAAAGACATCAACATTGATGCCTTGTTACTAGCTACGTTAACATACTAATGTAAATTTTAAATGGAAAATGAACAAATTTAATATATCTAAATAACATAGCTTTTATATTTTTATTTTAAAAATAAATTTGGAATATAACTTACTAGAAGGTTGAGATTTATGGTGACTATTGTATCTTTTACGGGCTGGGTGAACCTAAGACCTGGCAAGTATCAAGAAAGTCCAATTTGCATGCGTTTTGTCAATAACAAAAAACCAAAGGGAACCCAATTTCACTCGGCAGAAGTAAAGCAGACCAATATATTGTTTTTCTCCATGAAATAATTCAAAGACAATGTTTTATTTTATTTTACATTAAAATGACAAATAGAAGTGACGATCCAACTCGAACAGATCCAGGGTAGTATTGTTTATTTGATGTCGTATACCTTTGTTGGCAATTCTTTCAAGATATGTGTATTAGCTTTTTCTTTTCTTCAAAACGAATTCATTAAGAGTTGATCTCATCATCCCACCACATTATGGCAATTGTTCAAAAATAAACCCTTATGATATACGAAGCATACCAAATTCATTCCTTAGTTGGTACCGATTTAGATGTTTTCAAGTTTTCCCTCTGTTATACACAACGGTGACCTGAAGAGAAGATACAGAGAAAGAAATGTTCTATATATACAGCGAGAGTTTGTAAACAATACAAACAATAAGACAAGATAGTACTATAATAACAGCGAGAGGAGGGGGAGGAGGAGGAGAGGAGGAGGAGGGGAGGAGGCTAGAGTTAGTTACATGTCTACAAATTTGAAATCACAGCATCAGAACGTAAGGTCAGGCCAAGGTGACGAAGAAGGAAATCAAATACACGAATCCTGTTAGACTCGTGTCCTTGCAATTCTTGCTGAACAGCCGCCAGGTTCTGGTCATTGATGTTGAGATGGCTGGTGCCGAATTCAAGATGGACGCCAGCTAAGACCACTAGACCACGGTAGGTATTACATTTGACGATGGCGGGAATGTTGTTCTTTTCAGTGAATGAACCCAAAGTTACACACCTTGTGATTTGGTTTGCCATTGGTAAGTGAAAAGTGTTCCCGCCATTATAGTATGCATTCATGTTGATTGGCCCCTCCTCATTCTCACCAGTGGTTGGAGAAATAAACCGGAAGTTGATCGGTGCAGCGCGGGCACCTCTGTAGTCATAGAAACCGTATGGGCCATATACTGGTCCGGTACAATTGCCTGAAACAAAATAGCAAAATGGGGTTAAATGTTAATGGTTCGCATACTCAATATTTGCAAACAGAATCTATACAGAAATAAAAATCATTTTTAAACACATATCTTACATACACGGGAAAAGAAATGAGAGAGAAAAAATGTTTCTTAAACAATTGCATCATTTTATGTCAACACTATCTACATCAGTAAGTAACAAAGGGGATTACCTGGATAGAATTTGAGCCGGCGTTCTCCAATCACCTCATAATCGCCGCCCAAATCAAACTCAATGCTGTTACAAGCGAAGTAGGACCCAGCCCCCTGGCCGAGGTAGGATCCGCCTTCTTTTACATACTTCCTAATCTCGTCAGTGCCTTCCACACCTAGAAAAGCCTTGTATCCAAGATCGAAGCCTCCCGGCATCACGAACAGAGCTGCATTATTCGCCCAGACACCTGAAATAGGTACCAAAGTAACGTGAGACTTTAAAGCAACGCGATGTGTCGCAAAATGATGTGGACGGTAATCGATGAAATATATATATCTGATCAGATTAGTTACTTATAGTTTGAATATTAACCCAAGAACACTTGAACTATATCCTATCTTAGTGATAAAGATGTTTTGTTTGCATTTGTTCACAAGCCTTCTATGTGTTCAGTACAGCTCTGCTATATTCCATGATGTGCTTTTTTGTGTTCTGTTAGTTTCCTTGCTATGTTTATTTTTCGAACCACGTTTTCTTGTTATGTTTTAAATTCCAAAGCCTATAATACATTAAACGTCAAATTTTCTTGACAATCAGACATTTGTCATGTTATGATATATGTTCATGAATTCAAGTCCTTGTTTAAGGAAATTGATTTCGGTAGAAAGAGAGTGTAATACCTACAGTGTCAACTACAGTGTCACCTCCAGTGTCATCAATAGCACCACCTACAGTGTCAACTACAGCACCACCTACAGTGTCAACTACAGCACCACCTACAGTGTCAACTATAGCACCACCTACAGTGTCACCTATAGCACCACCTAGCGTCACCTATAGCACCACCTACAGTGTCACCTATAGCATCACCTCCAGTGTCACCTACATCACCACCTACAGTGTCAATTACAGTGTCATCAATAGCACCACCTACAGTGCCCCCTACAGTGTCACCTACAGCACCACCTACAGTGTCACATATAGCACCACCTACAGTGTCACCAACAGCACCACCTACAGTGTCACCTACAGCACCACCTACAGTGTCACATATAGCACCACCTAGTGTCACCTATAGCACCACCTACAGTGTCACCTACAGTGCCACCTACAGTGTCACCTACAGCACCACCTACAGTGTCACATATAGCACCACCTACAGTGTCAGCTATAGCACTACCTCCAGTGTCACCTACAGCACCACCTACAGTGTCATATATAGCACCACCTAGTGTCACCTATAGCACCACCTACAGTGTCAACTACAGTGCCACTTCCAGTGTCACCTATAACACCACCTACAGTGTCACCTATAGCACCACCTACAGTGTCACCTATAGCACCACCTAGTGTCACCTATAGCACCACCTACAGTGTCACCTATAGCACCACCTTTAATGTCACCTATAGCGCCACCTATAATGTCATCTATAGCACCACCTAAAGTATCACCTATTGCACCACTTACAGTGCCCCCTACAGCGCCACCTATAGCACCACCTACAGCGCCACCTACAGTCTCACCTATAGCATCACCTACAGTGTCACCTACAGCACAACCAGTGTCACCTATAGCACCATCTACAGTGTCAACTACAGTTCCACCTACAGTGTCACATATAGCACCACCTAGTGTCACCTATAGCACCACCTCCAGTGTCACCTACAGCACCACATCCAGTGTCACCTACAGCACCACCCACAGTGTCACATATAGCACCACCTACAGTGTCACCTACAGCACCACATCCAGTGTCACCTACAGCACCACCCACAGTGTCACATATAGCACCACCTACAGTGTCAACTACAGTGCCACCTCCAGTGTCACCTATAGCACCACCTACAGTGTCACCTATAGCACCACCTACAGTGTCACCTATAGCACCACCTAGTGTCACCTATAGCACCACCTACAGTGTCACCTATAGCACCACCTAGTGTCACCTATAGCACCACCTACAGTGTCACCTATAGCGCCACCTATAATGTCACCTATAGCACCACCTACAGTGCCCCCTACAGTGTCACCTATAGCACCACCTAGTGTCACCTATAGCACCACCTACAGTGTCAACTATAGTGCCATCTACAGTGTCATCTACAGTGCCACCTGAAGTATCACCTGTTGCACCACCTAGTGTCACCTATAGCACCACCTACAGTGTCAACTACAGTGCCATCTACAGTGTCAACTACAGTGCCACCTGAAGTATCACCTATAGCACCACCTAGTTTCACCTATAGCACCACCTACAGTGTCACATATAGCACCACCTACAGTGTCAACTACAGTGCCACCTCCAGTGTCACCTATAGCACCACCTACAGTGTCACCTATAGCACCACCTAGTGTCACCTATAGCACCACCTACAGTGTCACCTATAGCACCACCTAGTGTCACCTATAGCACCACCTACAGTGTCACCTATAGCGCCACCTATAATGTCACCTATAGCACCACCTACAGTGCCCCCTACAGTGTCACCTATAGCACCACCTAGTGTCACCTATAGCACCACCTACAGTGTCAACTATAGCGCCATCTACAGTGTCAACTACAGTGCCACCTGAAGTATCACCTGTTGCACCACCTAGTGTCACCTATAGCACCACCTACAGTGTCAACTATAGCGCCACCTACAGTGTCAACTACAGTGCCACCTGAAGTATCACCTATTGCACCACATACAGAGCCCCCTACAGCGCCACCTATAGCACCATCTACAGTGTCACCTATAGCGCCACCTATAATGTCACCTATAGCACCACCTACAGTGTCACCTACAGTGCCCCCTACAGTGCCCCCTACAGCGCCACCTATAGCACCACGAACAGTGTCACCTATAGCACCACCTACAGTGTCACCTATAGCACCACCTACAGTCTCAACTACAGTACCACCTACAGTGCCCCCTACAGCGCCAGCTACAGTGTCACCTACAGTGTCACCACCAGCGCCACCTACAATGTCACCTCCAACGACCTACACCTACAGTGCCCCCTTCAGCTCCACCTACAGCGTCATCCGATCCCCCGGTAAACAGATAAAACTTAAACGCTTTATTGCCCGTGTTGTGATGAAATGTAATTGTCCAGGAAGTGTAAACATAACCCGCTCCTAAGATATGTACAATTATCTTTACACATCCTTTAATGTGTATCTCCAAATACATTATTATTCGATTTTATATTTGTTAATGCAATGCAAACAGGAAAAATATGTTTCAATAGTTAAATATTGAATTAATTAATTTATACAGAAAGATGATTGTCATTTACGTTTATTGAAGGGTGATCTCGCGTTTAAGGAATCGAATATAGAGGAAGTAGTATAAGGGAGAAGCAAAACAAAAATTTAACAAAAGGATCAGGGAAAATTGAAATCTTTATATATATAAATTGAAGTTTTCTGTCTGTTCCTCTACACGTATGTTTATATTAAAACATATGTGACCGTTGTCTATTTAGTTAAAACCAAATATTTTCAATAATAGTTTACTTACAAGATAGGAGTGTTATCTTATAAAAATAGCTATTTCTGTTTCAAGGGTGCTTATTTGCTGTAAAACAATCTTTCAAATGCTTGCAAATAAACAAGTTTACCTTGGTCTCCAATTTAGCACGTAATAATTAGCAAAATTGTTATCTCCGGACTATACTTGTCAAAGTGGAGTTGAGGCATCCTGTTTTCCCTGATTGTTAAGTCAATAACAGAACACCATGCATTCCTAGAATACTGCTGCCTCACTTTTGTCAGAGTGTTTTATAAACAACAATATGGACAGCCAAGTGTCTCCAATTATTGCCAATTTGCTTCCAAAGAAAGATGTTTCTTCCCGCGCCCCACTGATGTGTCAACAAAAATTGGATACGTGCATTTAAAGAAAACCAAGTTATTTTGAATACAAACACTTTTACTTTTGGTGTTCGAAACTAATTTATTTTTTTATTATTCATAACAAACTAAGGAATCTTATTCCGAACATGCAGTTAGTGCTTTTAGGTGTCAAAACAAGGCCGGTCGCTATATGTCGAAACCTTATATTCCAATACCGATTTCCCATTATGTAGGACAAAAAAGACAAACAAGAGTTTATCAAGAAAGACTCATTGAAAAATCCCATATCAATAACATGGATGAAAAAACAGTATTTTCTGTACGAACATAACATGAATGGTTTTATGCACTTTCTAGAAATCCTACAGATAAAGAAAGATGATGAAACCGTAAATGTAATAAATGTATTAATCTATAGGAAAACACGCATGCGGACCGACGATTATTAGGAAAACGACACATAATTATTAAAATTTACCTATAAAGCTAAAAATCATTATCCAAAGCCACACATTGTACACCAGATGTGATCTTCCACTCCCATAGTGCTGAGCGTCAAGCAGGAAGTAGTTTTGTTACCATTGTTAGAGACTCTGGTGTGTCTTGTCCAGGGGAAAGAAACCCTCTCAGGGGCGAACGCTCAACTAAAGGCCAAAAGTAAGTGAGGTTGTGTCCAGGGAGACATTTGGAAGGAGAAAGCTGGTTAGAAAGAACGGAAAAAAAATAAAAACCCAAACATCTAGTCGCCTCTTACGATCATGCAATGGGGGCAGCAGGTACAATTCGTGCGCAGATGTGATGTTGAAAAACCAAGAATGGGCACTTAAATGACCTTTAAAAAAATCCAGAGAAAACCGAAACGTAACCATAATCTGACTTCAAAATCGATTACGCTAGGGGCAAAATATGAACAAATGAAACATTTAAATGGAGACCCCTGACAATAAAATCTCAATCAATGATATAACGTGCCGGCGGTCACCCATCCAACGACTGTCCACGCACAACGTTACTCAACTAGTGAGCTTGACCCCGGGCTTGACCACATCACTCGAAAACTTAGCGTCCCAGAGAAGTCCGAAATTTTTTTTTTTTTTTTTTTTTTATTTTTTTTTTTATTGAAATTTGACAAACATGTATCACAAATATGTAGAAAAGCCCCTCAACAGTTAGCAGTTTTAAAAAGAATTGGTCATATGTTACCGAAGGGTACAAAAATGTTAATATATAAATCTTTTGTACTCTCAAATTTTGACTATTGTCCTCTGGTATGGCATTTTTGTAGCCAATCAGCCACCAGGAAAATAGAGAAAATTCAAGAGAGAGGCTTGCGCTTTGTTCTTAATGATTTTAACTCTGATATCAAAGAACTTTTATCACAGTCCAATACCTCATTCCTACATATACATAGAATGAAGCTAATGGCATGTGAAGTTTTTAAAATTTTCAACAATATTGCCCCAGATTACATTCGTAGCCTTATAACTAAAAAAGAATATGTGTATTCTTACAGGGCAGAAGGACAAGCACAGATACCGAGGGTAAGCACCACCAGGTATGGCCACAAATCTTTCAGGTACGAGGCGTCCCGCATATGGAACTGCCTGCCGAACGACCTGCGCAAGGTGGAGAACTACGGGGAATTCCGCAGGCGGCTCCGTGTGTGGGATGGCCTCGACTGTAAGTGCTCAATGTGTGTATCTGCGTGATCTGTTTTTGCTTCATGTTTTTGCTGCTTGGTACAAATTTTTGACTTTGTAAACCCTCAGGTTTGCTGTGCTTTTTTATGTTTGTTGCTATGCTGCTTGGTACGCTGTTTATACATGCTTTTCTATTTTTATTTTTTATACTTTAATATCAATCAATTGCATGTCCATAAAGATGTACCATGAAATTTAATCAGCAGGCATGGGGTGGGAGAGACATAATTTGTCGGTAGGGACTGGCCCAACCACTCTTATGTTTCTCTCACCCTGAGCTTTTTCGGGACAAATTCTGGTATTATGATTTTATTTATACACTAAAACAAAATACCCCGACATTTGGTACTATTTTTATTTTGCTATATTGCTTTGTTTAATCCTTTTCTTATTTCTCCAGAAAGTTTTCTTTTAAGTCACACTATATTAGTGTATATCCTGGAAATTTTTACTTTTTGCTATATTAGCATATATGTAAATTACACTTAGCCCTGATAGTGTTTTAACTTTACCTTTAGCAACACTGTATCCGAGTTATGCAAGTGTTCATTCTTAACTATCATTTCCTAACAATTAATCTGTGATACCTTAATCTCTCGTCTATTATAATTTATAGTTTCATAGCCATTTATTTTAAATTAATAGTGCTTTCTGTTCTTAAACGTATCTTCCATGTGCATGTGCTTTGCTATCATGTTTTATGCTTTATATATTTGTTACGTTTTGTCTGTACATTTTATTGTCATGTTTTGTCGAAATACAAGCTCTTGAGAGCTTATGTTACCCATTACTACATTCGACGTAAAATAAAGCTTCTTGTATCTTGTATCTTGTATCTTGTACGTGGAATCCGTAAGTCCTTCTCTGGGCATCAATGCAATAACATGATCCAACCGGTGCTACCAAATGTACCGCGTCGCTGGTCACCTAGCCAATTACTGACCAAGCTCGACGGTGAGTGCGTCCTCGGGTTAAACTGCAGCACTTACAAAACTAGCTTGCAAGTAATGCGCTTTCCCATCTCATACTGTAGCTGAACATTACAACGACTAGAATAAGTTCAGGTGGTATTTAAATTACTCGTTATCACTATCGATAAATATTACTAAAACTCACATAGTAGATACATCGCAGTTACGGCATATATTGTCAAAACAGAATGATTTGTATTATCCTGGTACATCCTAGGGATGCAACATGTACAGTAGGTTATACTGTACAAAATATGTAGTAAGAACATTTTTTCTTGGTCAGAAAATCTGAAAGATGTTCGACTTGATTAGAACAGGTATGACAACCAAGAGGATAAATGTTAAGTGTTTATTCAAGATTTTTCATACCAGTAAGCAAGGGTAGGGGTGTATTAAGTTTGGGGTTGATTTGTCCAAATGGAACTGAAGACAGATTTTCTATTTATAGTTAAAGTGATCTTGAATTTTTACTTTTATATAGGATAAGGAACCGTCAGCATGCACGTTTGTTAGAATGCACTGTATGAAGTTTGACCGAGATCAGCTAAAGCGAACTCAAGTTATCGCACAGAAACTGAAACTGTAAAAGCCAATATATTCGCGCGTGGAATTTTTCGCTTAGCCAGCCGCCAAACTGTTCGCGGTGTGAAAAGCGAGCACTTTTTGTTGGTAAGCACTGTATGAAGTTTAAGCTTGATCGGTTAAAGCCAACTTGAGTTATTACATGACAAATGATTTTCTATTTAAAGTAACAGTGACCTTGACCTTTGAGCTTTGAACCTGACAAGCAACCCCATGCAACACTTTTGGTGAGGCACTGTATGAAGTTTTAGCTTGATTGGTCCAAGGAAACTTTGATTATGGCATGGAAACCGAGTTATTCCATGATTGCCAAAAGCGAACTTATTGCACGAAAACAGATTTTTTATTTATGGCAACAGATCTTAATATTTCAACTTTGAACCTGAAAAGCAATAACAAGCAAGCACTTTTGGTAAAGAAGCACTGTATGAAGTTTGAGTTTGATTGGCCTAATGGAACTTAAGTTTTCGCACGGAAACTGCTGTGCGGACGACGACGACGCCCCCACGCTGACTTAGTGTTCCCTATAACAGGCGTCACAAAAAAAACTGTCATATGACTTTCAAGAGTACAGAACAGTATTCGAGTTTTATTATTGGACAAAATAGAATTAAAAAAACAATTCAAATAATTATATTATTGTTATCACTTACGCTATTTTTCTCATTTTTATGATAAGCATTTTGTTTCTACTGGAATCGATATTTGAATAGGATTTAATTGTAAACATGATAGACGCATGCTGAAATCTTCTCCCTATCAATACATATAATTGTTTACTTCAGAGAACCTCAACAAAACTAAAATGATTTTTCATCTCAAAACGCTGCTGTTTACCGCTAACGTTTACGTCTCATGTGCATGTTGACCACATGTACACTGAAGAACCAATTAAGCTTGATTTGTATCTTATATCACAAAGATATATGCATTAATAAATAAAAAGTATAACGTTTGAAAAGTTAAATAAAACACAAACATATTTTGTTTTGCTTTAATATGTTTTCCTCGTCACGCATATCACTAAGTGGAACAAACTGATTCAAGATGTCAATGAGCTTGACTCATATCTGTGACGTAAGTACAAGGGTCGAGTCCACTTAGGAACTACACACAATAGAAAAGGTTTCTTTTTTTTTCAAATGCAAAAGATGAAATAAATTAATAAATTCTTGTAGATTATTTGAGTTTTAGCGTGTTTTCCCCCTGTTGTTGATAATGAGGACAGACTTGCCTTCTTTGACAGCGGCGGGCCCGATGGTGGAGACATTATATGAAGAATGTAGGCGAGTCCTTAGGTGTTCCTGCATCCTCGCCACGTGTAACTCGTCCGTACCATACCCATTATACACGTAAATGTGTCTCCTTAAGGTCTGGCCTAGAACGGCGGGGAAACACAGGATCTAGGAGGGGGATCAAATATCTCACTTTAACAGGGATAAACAACATACCATACCGAAGGAATATCATTTCATCATATTTATCGGATTGAACAGGAAGCTAGGCCTAAATAGGTTCTTTCCTTAGATTGACATTTTCTTAAATTGACATAACAAATACAGTTCTTAGATGAAACTATAAATTTGAAAATATTGATGCAAGTAATATTATAGCATAAGAATTTACTGTTTAACATAAAGTAGTAGGAGATAAACTCCTGCATGTTTTACTTTGAACTATTCACACTAGAAAATAGTACTTTAATCTTGTTTGAAACAAGCATTTTCATTGGCTTAAACAATTATATTATTAGCACATAACGTAAAAATTACGTCGCCGTTTATAACGTCGCTTCTGATTGGCTGATGCAGCGGTGTAATTATTTGTAATTACAGAGTCCATCGATAGTGATTTTTGGCAGGATATGGATTAAGATATAAGAATTAACTTTAATCATTTTTTTATGTTATGGGGTTATGACACAAAAAAACGGAGAGTACTCTCATCATAAACCGCTTCGCGGGTTATCTAGACTACACTCCGGTATTTTTTGTGTTATGCCTCCATAGCATAAAAATTTTGATTCAAAACAATCCTTAAATAAAATAAGGCAATTAATTTGAAAAAAAATGATATACATATACATTACGAATGGATCTAAGTATAATTTAGCCGCATTATAGGTGTGAGATATAGTGAGCATGAATCCTTAAACAAAAGAAGAAGAAAAAAAGTAACCTAGCATAGGATGTGTTACTACTTATCGTATAAAAAGTTCAAGTGATTTCAAGTATGATTCAATAAAATAGCACAATAAGAAAAATGGTATCTTACCAGAAACACAACTGACTGCATGGTCACTGACTTACTACAATGTACAGTATGGACCGGCAAACGGTGGTATAGGTCTAGATATACCCATGTAGACAATTAAACTCTTACCGGAAATAAGTTCAAGTGACACCTACTTTAGGGTTGGTTTTGTTTGACTGTTTTTGCGTCCTATTAACAGCTAATGTCATTAAAGGCCCAATATATGTAACTTTCGGCAAAATATGAAGCGAAAATCATGCCTAATAACTTTTTATATTTATAGATTTAGTTAAGATTAACTGATATCAGCAATATTCAAGATGAGTTCTTACGCGGTTTGTTGTTGAAGTGGGCCCCACCTGAATTATTTCCAAGTCTTTTGATTTTTATGTCAAGAGGTTTTGTTAGTTACCGCCCAGGTTTACTTCTTTTTAGGCTTATTTTTGCATGCTTATCAAATGGATTTTTTCTCAGAATTTTTCAGAGTCCCTGAAGTTACGTATATTGGGCCTTTAAGGACGGTCTCCTGGTGTTTGCTAAGCGAATGTGTGTGTTGAGTGCATGTGTGTTTTGGAGGATGCGATGTCTTTGTGTAAGCCTTCTTGTGATAGTCCGGATCTTTTGGCGATTTAAAAGTGCTACCACACCAAAGTATACTACCTCAGGTCCCAAGCAGAACACCCCACCCTGTCACATTTTACTGACAACGGGTGAACCTGTTGTTAAACTCTCATAATGCTGAGAGCCAAGCAGCGAGTGGGAATTACCATCTCGGACTAGGGACAGAACCCAAAACCCCTCACAGGGGCGATTGCTCAACTAAAGGCCAAAGGTGCATCTACTTCAACATGTGAAGGTCACACCATCGATACATTTCAAATTTAACGAGGTCTTCGATTTTTACGAATTGGAGATAACAATGTCCGACTGTCGTTGTTTGATGTTCAGGTCAAGCTATGATTCACCTATTTCTTTTAGCGTTATGGGAAAATTCACTTTTGAAGTTGTTAGTAAATTGGTATGAACGACATAAGAGAATCTGGTCTAACACGAATAAAAATTATAAACAATTTCACAGAAAGTACTTTGGGCGGGAGATGACGTAACACACACAAATGCTGCACCTTTTAAATTTAGTAATAAAGGACTCTTCAGTGATGCTACGGGCGAAAAGGTTGGAATCCAAAATTTATTTCTAAACTAATGTAGAAGCAGAAGGGTCAAGTGCATAAAACCCCTATCATTTATGAATTTAGAAGTAAAATTAACATTGTTCTGTATAATGTCAAATCGTGTACTAAGAAAATGTGTATATTATGTTAGTGCACGAGGTACGAAAACGTACGATATGTTTTCGTAAAGTCTTGCTCTTTGCTGTTTTAAGCATTAATGGGATCAGGCATGTATCTCGTACGGGCTTCAGGAGTGCATTGGATGACACAAATGTGACGATTTTGATTTTCCGGTCGTGAACTTTCCAAGTTTTGATAGTAATATTTCTGCTTCTCCAACCTATGGTGATTACATGTCACAGTTGATCTAGGGCTTGCTCTAAATATCGAGATTTTTGTGATCGATGTCGATTGCTGACAAACAAACTTACAACGCAGAGATTCGAGAGATGCAGGTTGATCAGAACTATTGGCAAGTTTTAGGGTTGCCATCTTTGTCTCGTTGAGAAATTTGTGATATGAAGATGGACGTTTTTTGAGTATGCTCATTAGTGTGTTTACTTGTTGTGATTGACAATGATACTCAGTTCTCGTTTTGAGAACTTGATGTTTACTTGGATGTGACAAAGATTTACATGGCGGGTGGCAGAAGACGCTTACTCTTCCGGAACACCTGGTCTTATTCTCTTGTCCTTTTACTAAAGTATCCATGTAAATCTTTCTTTTGTTCCTATTTTGCCTCTAGTTTGAGTTCGGATTATGGTTTTGGTATTCTCTGAATGTTTTTGTTTGATTACTAAGAGTGATTTCTTGCCTACATCTCTAAAAACTTTGTGCTATACGTTACCTGTCGCCTATCAAGCGCCCGAGTCGCGGAAATACTAAATCACTTGCTACACGTACATGCGGGTAGAGGTAACAGAGATGTTACTATCAAGAAAGGTAAAGTTTGATATCTTCTTCAACTACATGTATGACCAACTATGACTATGACAAATATAAAACACGTATATTTCAAAGCAGTTATAATCTAAAGTCTGTCATAACAAAAAGCAGCTCAGGTACTCGAGGTCTACTGCCCGTAACCAGTATCCCCAGAAAATACTTTCGTTTTAAGGAAAATGAAACTAAAATAAGCAGCATTTCCTCCTCCTTATTAGAAATACTGTTTCGGTCTTTAATCACTTAGAGTGATTTCTAACCCAGCTAACAGCTCTTCAACCTACAAACAGATTAAGTGGTAGGCCACAAAGATTACACACATGAGTACACATATGACTTAACGCACACAGTTCAAGGGAGGTAAGTCTCGGAAATTCACTGACTTTTTCACTCCTAGATGCTGTAGACACATAAATCGAAAGCAGAAGCTAATGATTTTGAAGGGAGCCATCCATTGGTCATCTAGTTAGTCCGGAGGTCCACCTCTTGAGCGTGTCTGAGGAGATCAAGATAAAACTGCTTTTCCTCAAAGGGTCGACCACTGTCCTTGTTGAATATCGATGTATCAGCAAAATCATGATCCGAACTCAAAATCTATTAGAATACTGCAACATATAGGCAAATGGAGACCAATGAAATATCAAAGTGAAAAAAGGCCAGGCGTTCGGGAATGGAAAGCATCTTCTGTTTAATCGACGTCACACCCTTTTTAAATCGAGCTCGAATCCGAGTCACGTCCTCATATCGAGAACTCGAGTTGCGACAACAAAACGAAATGGCGTAAAAATGAACACAATAAAAACCACAAACCTTCATATTACACGCATAAAAAAGCTTTCAAGGCCTCCTATAATGAGGCCGTCCATGGCTTTCATCAACCTAAATCTCTGAAACCCTTGCTGTACCTTGCTGTTATTATCGGTCGCCTGGCAAGCGCCCAAGTCGCGGAAATATTAAATCTCCTGCAGCACGTACATGTAGATATAGGTAAAAGAGATGTTACTATCAAGAAAGGTAAAGTTTGTCATAGAAAATATGAATATGCTCATTAATTCGCTTGTTGTGATTGAGAATGATGACTCGGTTCTAACTATGAGGACTTGACATTCACTTGGATGTGATCAAGATTCTTATTTTGGTTTATCAAGGATTATCGTGTAAATATTTCCTTTTAATTAGCTCATGTTTTCTATTTCGGTCGAATTATTTCCAAATTAAGATAAATGTTTCCGTCTAGAAAATAAATGTACATGTCTACATCGTTTAAACCGGCACGACTTCCAATATTGCTATAATAATGATCAGTTAAGATGAAATTTAAATCAAACGAAATTTAAAATAATTTCACTTTTGTATTATAGAGAACATAGTTTGCAAAACAATCATTTTTCTGTAAGGCGTATTAACCTACACGGAACCAACAACAAATGAGAAAACGAATATAAAAGCATAATACAAGATGTAAAAGGAAATCAGGATTAGGTCTACGGAAGGTTAAGCTATTTATCTAATAGAAGAAGAGTCGGATGTGGATTTAAATCTTTAAGCAATGCCAAGGGAGTATCCGTCTGAACAACACATTCCTAATCGCTATTCTTCATTTGCCTTCCCGGATGGCAAGAGTGTCAAGGATTTTCAGCAGGATGTAACTATGAACAAATCACAGGGTCAAAGATCAAGGTCATAGGTCACCGTCAGGTCAAATTTACATGCATTAACTGCTTATCATTCTGCTATGACAATATGAAGAAAAGTTGGTTAGAATAAAAAGTACATGTCCGCTGAACAAACCTCAAGGTCATGGATCAAATGTGCAGCATATGTGTGTGTTACATCATCGTTAAGGCAGGTCTCTAGTCGATTTTGAGTTCTTATTATGGTTTATTGACACTTCGGTATTCTTCGATTTTTTTAAAACCATTTATACCATAGCCATTAACTTTTTGAACCAGAAGTTGGTGGTCAACCTTATCAAAAATTTTGCTGAAATCAATGATAAGAACTTCAGGCTGTTGCCAAAATCTAAGATTTTTGGGACATCGTCAACAAATTCGATTAGTTGTGATTCGCAGAAACGTTTATGACGGAAGACATGCTGTAGAGGATAAGGAACGCTGTGGTTATCGGTATACTTCATGATGTAAGATACACAGGCACTTGGGTATACATGTATCTAAATACTTTTTTTATCTGCAATAAAAATCACTTTCATTTGCACAGAGTAACTGATAACCGTACATACACCGTCGTCCCCCGAGAATTTCTGATAAATTTAGTAAATGGATTTAAATTACAATTACACAAGTATTTGTAATGTAACTAATCAAATTGCAATTACATGTAAATGAATTTTCCTTCTACTACAAATTACACCAATTACATTGGGATTTACAATTTTTAAAATTACCACAACCCTGCCGACAAAATGTTTTTTTTTTATATTGACAACTTTTGAAAGTTATTTTTATTGCATATATACCATCATCATCATCATCATCATCATCGTCATCATCATCATCATCAACAACATCATCATCATCGTCATCATCATTACAATTGCAATCCCTCTCCTCCTAAGCATTAGCATCGATATCATGAAATATGCTGATACATACAATCGAACTATTTCATCATCATCATCATCATCATAATCATTGCCTATATATTTCCCTAACACTGTGCCCCGTTATAAGTGTACGCTTCCGACGGTGCACTGTTATGACGTATTCAGGTATTTTACACAGGTGAAGATATCTAAAAAAAATCCCACATATTTCGGCATCACTTGTTAGGTGTAAAGATAATATATATGATTACCGTTGACATTTGGAGTGTTAAATAATTAACAATCATCAAATTTAAATCGATGTCTTCTCTACATTACACACATTACACACATTACACACGTGTACTATAGACGTGGACAGAGATTTGTTGACATGCTTCGATAGAGAATATTATTGACAAAACTGATGAATCAATATAACTAAGCCATTTAATACAAATACATGTAAAACGTTATTCCAGCGAAAAGAAATATGTGACTTTTTAAGGAAATAAATGAAATGCCATATATTATTAAGACAAGCGTGACTTTGTGTGGATTCGATCCAGGACCGTTTATTTCCTGGTCACAAGTATACAATAAAACCACGTTATACTGCGTTACACGTTCGGCTATATCCGACATGAACAAAAATGGTTTGTTTTTGCATATTACATCACGTGAATAAATAGTGTATTTAAAAGATGGTCCTCGGATGGGAAAGTGTTGAAAGTATTTTTTTAAGTCTAGGAAACCTCATCACTCATAGATCTATGTATAATGAATATGGCTCTATCTAAAGTGCAATGTATACCTCAGAAGTTCAAATATCGTATTGGTATTGTTTGAAATATTGCTTGTTATGCATTTGCACTAACAGAAATTATTTACTGTACACTTTACTAAATTTAAAAGGTGCAGCATATGTGTGTTACGTCATCTTCCTCATTTATATTTTTCCCTTTTCTTAAAGGCCCAATATATACGTAACTTTCGGCAAAACTTGAAGCGAAAACCAAGCCTAACAACTTTTTATATGTATAGATTAAGTTAAGATTAACTAATATCAGCAATATTCAAGATAAATTCTTACGCTGTTACAGGTACAGCAGCAGTTGAAACACGGTGTTTGTAAACACGCGTCCATTTCGAACTGTCTTCTACCTTCGGCTTGTTGTTGAAGTGGGCCCCACCTGAATTATTTTCAATTTTTTGGATTTTTTTTTTCAAGAGTTTCTTGTTAGTTACCGCTCAGGTTTACTTCGTTTTAGGCTTATATTTGCATGGTTATCAACTGGATTTTTTTTCATAATTTTACAGAATCCCGAAAAATTTCCTGAAGTTACATATATTGGGCCTTTAACGACATGTGCGGTCGCTTAAATTGAATCTTGGTTGACCTTCCCACTAGGAATACTGTATGTTGTCATGTCATCGTTAATTGTACCAGTGTTTTTGCCATCTCGACCATACTATGAACAATTAGTAATTTCATTTTCATTTTAAGTTTGTTTACATGATTAGGCGGACAATAACACTTCAGGAGTAATAATACAAGTGCTAAGCATGCGGTAACTACAAGTCCGTATAAAAAGCAAGAACGGATAGCAGGTAACTGAATTCCGAAATAGTCATTCATGAAGGCAAGTCCAAGTTATCAAACTCAAAATGAAGTGGCAGAGTGAGCTTATGTACACATGTGTGTGCAGTAGGTCTTGGTATTCGGTTGTTGGATTTATGCCGAATCCGAGTAAAGGTTCCTCGGCAACACGGGTAGCAAATTTTAAGATTTTTCCCAATGTTGCATTACCTCGTCTCGGCTGCAAAATATTGTTTAAAGAACTGACAATAAATTGCATAAACGCTACAAAATGCAAATGACACACAAAATATAGTAATAATAAGATTATCACTCGATATCGAATAAACTACGAGTACTATTTTTATCAATTTCCAAAAAAATGAATAACTGTTTATTCTTATCAGGCCAAGTCAACATAAGGCCGCGTGCCGATCAATCCCACTACAAAGGAATGTTAATTGGTACCTGAATAGAGTAACTACAAACTACACATTTTTGACATAAAATGTGTACGTACATATTTTTTGTCAAAAACCTTCTACTAACTACACGTTTTTGACATGTAATGTGTACGTACATATTTTGTGTACAGATAATTCTATTACTATAGTAGTAGATTTTTTGACACAAAATATGTACGTACGTATTTTGTTGACGAAAATGTGCTGCTAGTAACACTGTTTTGTCAGTCCGTTTTCGGCCATCGTACTCTTCAGTGAGGCTAAGGGCGAAAAGGTTGGAATCCAAAATTTATTTCTAAACTAATGTAGAAGCAGAAGGGTCAAGTGCATAAAACCCCTATCATTTATGAAATTAGAAGTAAAATTAACATTGTTCTGTATAATGTCAAATCGTGTATTAAGAAAATGTGTATATTATGTTAGTGCACGAGGTACGAAAACGTACGATATGTTTTCGTAAAGTTTTGCTCTTTGCTGTTTTATACATTAATGGGTTCAAGCATGTATCTCATACGGGCTTTCGGAGTGCATTGGATGTCACAAAGTGGCGTAGGGACCTTGGCTCATTGACTTTTGTCAGAGTGTAGCCTGTGAAACACCAGTATCTCTACAGTACAAAATGTACGTATGCCTTTATCTCTACAGTAAGTATGCCTTTATCTCTACAGTACGTATGCCTTTATCTCTACAGTACGTATGCCTTTATCTCTACAGTACGTATGCCTTTATCTCTACAGTACGTATGCCTTTATCTCTACAGTACGTATGCCTTTATCTCTACAGTACGTATGCCTTTATCTTTACAGTACGTATGCCTTTATCTCTACAGTACGTATGCCTTTATCTCTACAGTACGAATACCTTTATCTCTACAGTACGTATGCCTTTATCTCTACAGTACGTATGCCTTTATCTCTACAGTACGTATGCCTTTATCTCTACAGTACGTATGCCTTTATCTTTACAGTACGTATGCCTTTATCTCTACAGTACGTATGCCTTTATCTCTACAGTACGTATGCCTTTATCTCTACAGTACGTATGCCTTTATCTCTACAGTACGTATGCCTTTATCTCTACAGTCGTATGCCTTTATCTCTACAGTACGTATGCCTTTATCTCTACAGTACGTATGCCTTTATCTCTACAGTCGTATGCCTTTATCTCTACAGTACGTATGCCTTTATCTCTACAGTACGTGTAGCAGCGATATAAATTATGTATTTCTTTATATGTTATGTTATTTAATTATTTCGTCCGTAGCGCGCCGACTTTCCGTGTATATGTTTCGTATTTCGTGTAATGCAAAGTAGCGTATTCCCTGTTGTGATTTTGAGTTGTACAGGTGTATTGTGGTGTCTTGCTCTTTACGTTTGTTAATACGTTGGTATCCTATACAGTGGTTGTTGGTCAGTGTTACGTCAAGTTGTGTATGCTATATTATATTTTATGTAAAAGTGTATAAGTTAATATGATAAGACATATAACGCTAGATTATCTGTAAACTAAATATATTGTTCAGTGGTATTATATCCTTTAATTTAAACGTGAAGAGTAATTTGGAAAGTTACACTTTTCAAATGTATTGTTGATTTCTAATAATAATTGTAATGTAATCGTGTAAGAGTTATTTCCCTTGCATTTGAAATGTTAATGTATACTTATATATGTCTATTACTTTTTATGTGTCTGTAACTTGTACTTTGTACTTGTTGCAGGGTTAGGGCTTCACAACTTAATAAAAGTCTTAAGAAGACAGTGAACCAAAAAAAAACCTGAGGAGTTGTTTATTCTGAAAACACAACACGCCACCTCTACTACAATGGAGCCTCCAGTACCACTTTTGATTGGAACCAATCTTCTCACAGGTCTGATGGACAAGGTTCAAGAGGAATATGGTACTACTTTTCTACAGAAGGCAAGATTAGAGACCCCTATGTACTTAGCCTTCAGATGTATCACACTGCGTGAGAGGGAACTTAGACGACATAAGGACCGGTTAGCAGTTGTGAGATGTGCCTTGACAGACCCCTTGACTATTCAGCCTAATTCAGATGTGACCATCAAAGGATATATGGATAAGTGTTTGGCATATCCTCCGGTTTGTGCTCTAGTTCAAGCTACACCAGATTCCAGTATTCCAGATGATTTAGATGTTGTGCCTACTGTTGTGCAGTATCACTTTGACCAGAAGCCTGGTATCCCGGTACACATCAGCAATTTGTCAACAAGGACCGTTACTATTCAACCTCGAGCCCTATTGTGTGAACTCCAGCCAGTCACAGTTGAAGATGTCAACGAGTCGGTATCGACTGATGAGACTGAGGATGTTCTTCGTAAGGTAGCGATCAACACAGATGATCTAGATGAGGGACAGGTCACAAGAGTGAGGGGGTTGCTGGAAAAGTTTCGGTCCAGTTTTTCCACCAGTGATATAGACATCGGCGATACAGACAAGGTGAGGCACAGGATTGACTTGGTGGATTCAACGCCATTTAAGCAACGTTGTCGGAGGATCATGCCTACCATGTTTGAGGAAGTGCGAAGCCATTTGCAACAGCTATTGATAGCAGGAATTATTCAGCGTTCCCACTCTCCTTGGGCATCTAACGTTGTATTGGTGAGGAAGAAGAATGGGTCATTACGCATGTGCGTTGACTACCGCCAACTTAACCAGAGGCTGTTAAGGATGCATACGCCCTCCCTAGAGTGGATGAGATGTTGGATTCCCTGGCAGGTAACCGGTATTTTTCTGTCATCGACATGAAATCCGGCTATCATCAAGTTGAACTGCATGAAGACCATAAGGAACGAACTGCATTCACTGTTGGTCCTCTTGGCTTTTATGAATATACCCGAATGCCTTTCGGATTGGCAAATGCACCCGCAACTTACCAACGGTTGATGGAGGATGTGATTGGTGAACTACACACTACCATTTGTTATGTGTACATTGACGACGTCATTGTGTTTGCCAAGGACTACGAGGGACATATGGACAACTTGGAGAAAGTCTTCCAGAGAATATTCGACGCAGGATTGAAGTTATCGCCAGAGAAATGTTCGTTGTTCCAGCGGAAAGTAAAGTATGTTGGACATGTGGTATCTGAAGAAGGGATTGAACCTGATCCAGACAAAGTGGAGAAAGTAAAGAACTGGCCTCGCCCACAGAATCCAGAGGATGTACGACGCTTCTTGGGATTTATAGGATATTATCGGCGCTTCATTAAGAACTTCAGCCGAGTGGCCAAGCCATTGACTATCTTGATGCCGGTACCACAGAAGACTTCCAAACGTGGAAAGAAGAAGGACCAGATTGTGCAGTCCTGGACATGGGAAACGGAGCAAGAGGAAGCGTTTGCATCTTTGAAGTCATGCCTCTCCGGACCTCCTATAATGGGTTATCCAGACTTCACCAAACCTTTTGAGTTGCATACGGATGCATCGCTGTTGGGTTTAGGCGCCATTCTCTACCAGGAGCAGGACAACCGGAAAAGAGTAATCGCCTATGCAAGTCGTGGACTTTCCAAATCCGAGAAAAGATATCCAACTCACAAGTTAGAGTTTCTGGCGATGAAATGGGCAGTGACAGAGAAGTTTGGGGATTACTTGGTAGGACGACACTTTACTGTGCTCACGGATAATAATCCGCTCACGTACGTGCTGACCTCTGCAAAATTAGACGCGACATCACAGAGATGGGTAGCTGCTCTTGGATCGTACGATTTTGACATTGTATATCGACCAGGGACCAGCAATGCAGATGCAGATGCGATGTCACGACATCCCTTACTAGAAGAAACTGCAGAGTCAGGCGTAATCACCAACCAAACCATCAAGGCCATCAACAATGGAATGCACTGCAACACTTTCATCGATACCCTTTCCATGTCGGCAACTACTTTAGATGTCGTAAGTGACCCAGTTACTTCTGGAACAGTGGACGTTATCGCCGCTCAATGTCAAGACCCTGTGCTATCTACATGGATTCCACTTGTAAAAGCTGGTATTCGACCAAAACGTCAAGATCTCCCTTCTGGACAGGAGCACTCGGTTTACTTGAAGAACTTCGAGAAGCTCAAGATGAAGAATGGTGTACTATGTAGAGAGACTCGGCGGAATGGTGAACTGATTACTGCACAAGTGTTACCCCGATGCAAGATTGCCACTGTCATCACCATGGTACATAATGATATGGGGCATCAAGGGCGAGACCGGACACTTTCATTGCTCCAGGATCGTTTTTACTGGGTTGGCATGGGCCGAGATGTGGAAAAGTGGGTCAAACATTGTGACAGATGTATACGGATGAAGACACCAACTAACACCAGAGCACCGTTGGTAAGTATTAAGACGTGTCAGCCTCTGGAGCTAGTTTGTATGGACTTCGTTGGTTTGGAGAAATCCAAGGGTGGACATGACAGTATCTTAGTCATTACAGACCATTTCACCAGGTATGCCGTTGCAATTCCGACTAAAGATCAGAAGGCTCGCACCGTAGCGGAAGTGTTCTTTAACCACTTTGTGGTTCACTACGGATTGCCGCAACGGATTCATACGGATCAAGGCGCAAATTTCATGAGCGATCTTATGAAGGAATTATGTGTCATAACTGGAATGAGTAAGTCAAACACTACGCCGTACCACCCTATGGGTAACGGATTGTGCGAGCGATTCAACCGAACACTCATTGGAATGCTTGGAACGTTATCTGGGAAGCGTAAACAAGATTGGAAGTCGAATACGGCAGCGTTGGTGCACGCATACAATTGCACTAGACAAGAGTCTACAGGACAGACACCGTATTTTCTCATGTTTGGAAGGAATCCAAGAATCCCAGTAGATTTGGCATTTGGAGTTCTATCGGACAAACCCACAGGGTCATTGACTTCCTATGTTGAATCATTAAGACAACGACTCAAGGATGCCTACGCTTTAGCATCTTCGAGCTCAGACTACGCCAAAATTCGACAGAAGACTAATTATGACACGAAAGTGCGTGGAGCTACTCTCGCAGTAGGAGATCGTGTTCTGGTTAAGGTGGTGGCATTCGACGGTAAACATAAGATCGCCGATAAGTGGGAAGAATATCCATACATCGTGACAGACAAACCTAACCAGGACGTCCCGGTATTTGACGTACAGAGGGAAGATGGTGAAGGTAGGACCAAAACCCTACATAGGAACTTGCTACTCCCTATCAGTTTCTTGCCAGGACGTGTAACCAACTCCATACCGACACCCGCCCCAAGACGTCAGCGACCCCGTCAGACGAAACCGATTACACCCGTCGTATCAGATGAGGAGGATGAATCTGAGTCGTCGTCGGATGAGGAAATGATGGTAGTCAGAGTGGACAACAGAGATGAGACCACTGTAGACGCCAGCGATCAAGAGAACGTCGTTGATGAGTCAGAGGTAGGAGGGGACGCCCTCTCAGAGGAGTTGGGGGCGGAAGCGGAAGTGGAGGATGAACAACAAACTGAAGACGATTCGTCGGATGAGCAGAGTCTGCATCAGCTCAGACGATCACAGCGCGATCGGAGGAAACCTAAGTGGTTACAAAGTGGAGCATATGTTTGCGCACAGCAGCAGGGGGAACCTGAATGGATGTCCCGGGCTCATTTTCTAACTCAGCTGTCATCCTCCGACGTCTTCAAAGATAAGGGGGAGGAAGTCGCCATGACTCTTCTCCATATCATATCAGGAAAATAAGTGTGTTTTAATTCCATTTCATTACAGGAAACATGGGTGTTTTAATTTTGTGTTGTTTTTAGTCATAGTGTGATTTTTGGATTTATAGTACATATAGTAGTTAACATACTTGTTATTGAAGAAGTACCAGCAGCTGTAAATTCAGTTACAAATTGAAGTTTCGGGATTATTTCTCCTGTTAGCCATGTATATTGCTATTTACTGTATGATGAGTTGATTTTAAAGTTTAATTTCAGAAAGATACATATGTGAGACGCTTCATGTGGAGTCCAAGTATACTATTTTAATTATGATTCATTATTTCAGGGCATTATTGTAGTTATACAGTAATTATACCTTAAGAACTAATTTATCATTGTTTTTCAGATTTATTTTGTTTCAGTTTATGTTGTCGTGGACGACATTCTACAAAGCAGGGAAGAATGTAGCAGCGATATAAATTATGTATTTCTTTATATGTTATG
Source organism: Mimachlamys varia (assembly GCA_947623455.1). Lineage (NCBI taxonomy): Eukaryota > Metazoa > Mollusca > Bivalvia > Pectinida > Pectinidae > Mimachlamys > Mimachlamys varia. The sequence continues at coordinate 1,344,235 of OX392537.1, forward strand.
TTATTTAATTATTTCGTCCGTAGCGCGCCGACTTTCCGTGTATATGTTTCGTATTTCGTGTAATGCAAAGTAGCGTATTCCCTGTTGTGATTTTGAGTTGTACAGGTGTATTGTGGTGTCTTGCTCTTTACGTTTGTTAATACGTTGGTATCCTATACAGTGGTTGTTGGTCAGTGTTACGTCAAGTTGTGTATGCTATATTATATTTTATGTAAAAGTGTATAAGTTAATATGATAAGACATATAACGCTAGATTATCTGTAAACTAAATATATTGTTCAGTGGTATTATATCCTTTAATTTAAACGTGAAGAGTAATTTGGAAAGTTACACTTTTCAAATGTATTGTTGATTTCTAATAATAATTGTAATGTAATCGTGTAAGAGTTATTTCCCTTGCATTTGAAATGTTAATGTATACTTCTATATGTCTATTACTTTTTATGTGTCTGTAACTTGTACTTTGTACTTGTTGCAGGGTTAGGGCTTCACAACTTAATAAAAGTCTTAAGAAGACAGTGAACCAAAAAAAAACCTGAGGAGTTGTTTATTCTGAAAACACAACACGCCACCTCTACTACAGTACGTATGCCTTTATCTCTACAGTCGTATGCCTTTATCTCTACAGTACGTATGCCTTTATCTCTACAGTACGTATGCCTTTATCTCTACAGTACGTATGCCTTTATCTCTACAGTCGTATGCCTTTATCTCTACAGTACGTATGCCTTTATCTCTACAGTAAGTATGCCTTTATCTCTACAGTCGTATGCCTTTATCTCTACAGTACGTATGCCTTTATCTATACAGTACGTATGCTATGACCAACATGGAAAGTTTACTATCTTTGCGATAAATGTGACGATTTTGATTTTCGATCGTGAACTTTCCAACTTTTGATAGTAACATTTCTGCTTCTCCAACCTTTGGTGATGACATGTCACAGTGTGATCTAGGGCTTGCTCTAAATATCGAGATTTTTGTGATCAATGTCGATTGCTGACAAACTAACTTACAACGCAGAGATTCGAGAGATGCAAGCTGATCAGAACTATGGACAAGTTTTATGGCCGCCATTTTTGTCCCGTTGAGAAATAGTTTGTATCTTTGTGTGATATGAAGAGTATGCTCATTATTGTGCTTACTTGTTGTGATTGACAATGATGAATCAGTTCTCATATTGGATACCTTAACTATACAAGGATCCTTATAAGCAACGTTTTATCGCTGGCTCGTCTCATTGCTCAACCATGCCATTATCAAAACTGCTTACTAACATTAACATATTCCTAGTACCGTTAAATCGGGGCTTCAGTGATACTGTATACTCCAGAAGTGGCATTAATAGGATGTGGATTTTGAAAAGCTCAAAAGATCTTCTGATCAGTCTTGAGCAACCCCTTTTCAAATATGTTTCGTACATCAAAACTATTTATTTTTATACCATATACACTACAAAACCACATACCAAACTGAAAGAACGTCTTCGGTCTCTCATTATTAGAGCTTTCTTTTCCAAGAAAGGCGGACGACGATACAAATATATGGTAGTGAGCTATCATGGAGCACTTTGTAAAAAACACGACACAAGCTAAAGGAAATATACTGAAGACGCTATAGTAAGGATGATTGAATTCCTCGTCGACAATATTTTTGTTGAGTTCGGAGGAAAGGAAAGATTTTCCAGCAGACTGTTGGCATCCCCATGGGAACAAATTGTGCCCCACTCTTAGCTGACTTGTTTTTGTTTCATACATGGCTGAATTTGTGGAAGTTTGCTGACCACCTCGATCGTATATACTCTTCTGAACTTGAAATAAATGACACAACAGACTCTTCTACATCAGTTGCTTACCCCGATCTCTAATTAAACTACGACCAACATGGACAGCTTACTACTAAGCTATACGATAAACGTGATGATTTCAATTTTCCTATCGTTAACTTTCCATTTCTTGATACATGTAGTAACATCCCTGCTTCTCCAACCTATGGTGTTTACATGTCGCAGTAGATTCGATATTCTAGAGCTTGCTCTAGGTATCGTGATTTTTGTGATTGATGTGGACTGCTGACAAACAAACTAACAACACAAGTATTCGAGAGATACAGGTTAATCAGAACTATTGGCAACTTTTAGGGTCGACATCTTTGTCTCGTTGAGAAATTTGTGATATGAAGATGGACGTTTTTTGAGTATGCTCATTAGTGTGTTTACTTGTTGTGTTTGACATTGATACTAAGTTCTCGTTTTGAGAACTTGATGTTTACTTGGAAGTGACAAATATTTACATGGCGGGTTGCAGAAGACGCTTACTCTTCCGGAACACCTGGTGTTATTCTCTTGTCCTTTTACGAGAGTCTCCGTGTAAATCTTTCTTTTGTTCCTATTTTACCTTTAGTTTGAGTTCGGATTATGGTTTTGTTGACGCTTTGGTATTCTCTGGGTTTGTTTTTAATTACTAAGAGTGATTTCTTGCCTACATCTATAAAATCAAAAACTTTGTGCTGTATACGTTGCCTGTCGTCTATCAAGCGCCCGAGTCGCGGAAATACTAAATCACTTGCTACACGTACATGCGGGTAGAGGTAACAGAGATGTTACTATCAAGAAAGGTTAAAGTTTAATCTCTTCTTCAACTACATGTATGACCAACTATGACTATGACAAATATAAAACACGTATATTTCAAAACAGTTATAATCTGAAGTCTGTCATAACAAAAATCAGTTCAAGTACTCGAGGTCTACTGCCCGTAACCAGTATCCCCAGAAAATACTTTCGTTTTAAGGAAAATGAAACTAAAATAAGCAGCGTTTCCTCCTCCTTATTAGAAATTCTGTTTGGGTCTTTAATCACTTAGAGTGATTTCTAATCCAGCTAACAGCTCTTCAACCTACAAAGAGATTAAGTGGTAGGCCACAAAGCTTACACACATGACTTACCGCGCACAGTTCAAGGGAGGTAAATCTCTCGGAAATTCACTGACTTTTTCACTCCTGGATGCTGTAGACAGATAAATCGTAAGCCGAGGGTAATGATTTTGAAGGGAGCTATCCATTGGTCATCTAGTTAGTCTGGAGGTCCACCTCTTGAGCGTGTCTGAGGAGATCAAGATAAAACTGCTTTTCTTCAAAGGGTCGACCACTGTCCTTGTTGAATACACAGGGACCTGAGAATTTGTTACAGCTAGTTTTGGACATAAAATAGGGTGTTTAGCGTAATTTTACACATTTGGGGGGTTAAGATCAATTTTCGATAAAATCGACTAGAGACCTGCTTAGATAGCAATCTAAGTCCGTGCCTTAACGATGATGTAACACACATACATATGCTGCACATTTGATCCATGACCTTGAGGTTTGTTCAGCGGACATGTACTTTTTATTCTAACCAACTTTTCTTCATATTGTCATAGCAGAATGATAAGCAGTTAATCTTGTATTATGCTTTTATATTCGTTTTCTAAGATCAATGTTTCCGTCTAGAAAATAAATGTACATGTCTACATCGTTTAAACCGGCGCAGCTTCCAACATTGCTATACTAATGATCAGTTAAGATGAAATTTAAATCAAACGAAATTTAAAATAATTTCACTTTTGTATTATAGAGAACATAGTTTGCAAAACAATCATTTTTCTGTGAGGCGTATTAACCTACACGGAACCAACAACAAATGAGAAAACGAATATAAAAGCATAATACAAGATGTAAAAGGAAATCAGGATTAGGTCTACGGAAGGTTAAGCTATTTATGTAATAGAAGAAGAGTCGGATGTGGATTTAAATCTTTAAGCAATGCCAAGGGAGTATCCGTCTGAACAACAAATTCCTAATCGCTATTCTTCATTTGCCTTCCCGGGTGGCAAGAGTGTCAAGGATTTTCAGCAGGATGTAACTATGAACAAATCACAGGGTCAAAGATCAAGGTCATAGGTCACCGTCAGGTCAAATTTACATTAAATAACTGCTTATCATTCCGCTATGACAATATGAAGGAAAGTTGGTTAGAATAAAAAGTACATGTCCGCTGCACAAACCTCAAGGTCATGGATCAAAGGTGCAGCATATGTGTATGTTACATCTTCGTTAAGGCACGGACTAAGATTGCTATCTAAGCAGGTCTCTAGACGATTTTGAGTTCTTATTATGGTTTATTGACACTTCGGTATTCTTCGATTTTTTTAAAACCATTTATACCATAGCCATTAACTTTTTGAACCAGAAGTTGGTGGTCAACCTTATCAAAAAATTTTGCTGAAATCAATGATAAGAACTTCAGGCTGTTGCCAAAATCTAAGATTTTTGGGACATCGTCAACAAATTCGATTAGTTGTGATTCGCAGAAACGTTTATGACGGAAGACATGCTGTAGAGGATAACGAATGTTGTGGTTATCGGTATACTTCATGATGTAAGATACACAGACACTTGGGTATACATGTATCTAAATGCTTTTTTTATCTGCAATAAAAATCACTTTCATTTGCACAGAGTAACTGATAACCGTACATACACCGTCGTCCCCTAGAATTTCTGATAACTTATTATATGGTGAAGTGTTTTAGTAAATGGATTTAAATTACAATTACACAAGTATTTGTAATGTAACTAATTAAATTACAATTGCATGTAATTGAATTTTCCTTCTACTACAAATTACACCAATTACATTGGGATTTACAATTTTTAAAATTACCACAACCCTGCCGACAAAATGTTTTTTTTTATATTGACAACTTTTGAAAGTTATTTTTATTGCATATATACCATCAACATCATCATCATCATCATCATCATCGTCATCATCGTCATCATCATCATCATTACAATTGCAATCCCTCTCCTCCTAAGCATTAGCATCGATATCATGAAATATGCTGATACATACAATCTAACTATATCATCATCATCATCATCATATATATTTCCCTAACACTATGCCCCGTTATAAGTGTACGCTTCCGACGGTGCACTGTTATGACGTATTCAGGTATTTTTTACAGGTGAAGGTATCTAAAAAATCCCACATATTTCGGCATCACTTGTTAGGTGTAGAGATAAAATATATGATTACCGTTGACATTTGGAGTATAAAATAATTAACAATCATCAAATTTAAATCGATGTCTTCTCTACATAACACACGTGTACTATAGACGTGGACAGAGATTTGTTGACATGCTTCGATAGAGAATATTATTGACAAAACTGATGAATCAATATAACTAAGCCATTTAATACAAATACATGTAAAACGTTTTTCCAGCGAAAAGAAATATGTGACTTTTTAAGGAAATAAATGAAATGCCATATATTATTAAGACAAGCGTGACTTTGTGTGGATGCGATCCAGGACCGTTTATTTCCTGGTCACATGTATACAATAAAACCACGTTATACTGCGTTACACGTTCGGCTATATCCGACATGAACAAAAATGTTTTTTTTTTGCATATTACATCACGTGAATAAATAGTGTATTTAAAAGATGGTCCTCGGATGGGAAAGTGTTGAAAGTATTTTTTTAAGTCTAGGAAACCTCATCACTCATAGATCTATGTATAATGAATATGGCTCTATTTAAAGTGCAATGTATACCTCAGAAGTTCAAATATCGTATTGGAATTGTTTGATATATTGCTTGTTATGCATTTGCACTAACAGAAATTATTTACTGTACACTTTACTAAATTTAAACGGTGCAGCATATGTGTGTTACGTCATCTTCCTCGTTAATATTTTTCCCTTTTCTTAAAGGCACAATATACGTAACTTTCGGCAAAACTTGAAGCGAAAATCAAGCCTAACAACTTTTTTATATTTATAGATTTAGTTAAGATTAACTAAAATCAGCAATATTTAAGATAAATTCTTACGCTGTTACAGGTACAGCAGCAGTTGAAACACGATATTTGTAAACACGCGTCCATTTCGAACTGTCTTCTACCTTCGGCTTGTTGTTGAAGTGGGCCCCACCTGAATTTTTTTCAATTCTTTGGATTTTTCTGTCATGAGTTTCTTGTTACTTACCGCTCAGGTTTATTTCGTTTTAGGCTTATTTTTGCATGGTTATCAACTGGATTTAAAAAAATAATTTTTCAGAACCCCGAAAAATTTCCTGGAGTAATGTATATTGGGCCTTTAAATGCCAACTTAGGAAAATATGGAAAGATTTCCGACATACCTCTTTCCATCGCCATCACACTAGCAAGCTCGTCGTGGTGGTTTCATGTGAGGTTCATCATTAACATCACCATGTATGCATCATCAGTTTCATCAACATCATTATAATTATCACCGTGTAATAATAAAGGCACAATCAACAACTCCGTAATCATACAATTTTTATAAATGCGCCCTCGACGGAGGCACGGTGGTCTAGTGGTATGACGCCGGGCTCGTGATCAAAGGGTTGCGAGCTCGAGTCCCGTTCAAGGCACTTGTGTTGTATCCTTGAGCAAAATACTTAACTCTGCTTGTTCCAGTCTACTCAGCTGTAAATGAGTACGTGGTTGGGTAGTGATAGAAATGGTCGAATCCTAGCTATTGGCGTCGAAATGGCAGCACCGGTTACAAGTATGCTCCCCAGGGAGTTGAGAACGGTATTGGCTGGTTGCTAAGGCCCTATTACCACGGATAATAATTTGTGATGCGCTCTGAGGCGGCCTATAACCACGGATAATAAATTGGGAACCGCTTTGAGACACCCTTTAAGTTATTATAAAGCGGTATATAAGAACCTCGAATTATTATTATTTATTATTATTAATGATCATAACTTTTAGGCTATGGGTATTCTCAGGTCCCTGTGATAAAGAGGAAGACAGTCAGGCGGGCAAGTAGGCGGGCAGGTAAAAAGGGAAGGAGCTAAACGGGCAGTGTTGGGGACATAACACTTTAGAATAGATTACTTTTTTCTCCAGATTAATTCAAATTGCCTTTTCATTTGCTCGCTTCGGTTGTAATTCATAAAGAGTGAGGGTCTACCTGCATGATTTCGTACACTTTGACACATGTTAAGTTACATTTTTATTCTCAAATTCCCAATATTTATTTCTTCGCGTGTCTGTTTTTCTCGAATTTCATGATAAGAAACTTGTATCAACTTTTAAATCAAACGCGGGAAAAAGGGCGCTTTTTCTTTTCGACCAATCAAATCGCAATGTTTTATTTACACCGTATCATGTAAACCCGGAAGCCAGTTTGATACGAAGTGTGAAAACACAACTCTTGGTTAATGATAAACGTTTATCATGCAGCGGGTAAGTATTCACGTTATCTATTCTCAAGGACGGTGTATCTGGATCTATATTTATCAGTGACTTAACACCTGTGGTTCGTATTTCTATTTTATATCCGCAAACAGTGAGGTTGCGAGGCGGGTGTAGCCTCGGACACGTCAATGTGTACAACCAAGTCGTCGTATAAGTGTTCCACTGTGTCATACTAGGATAGGATTTTGTACCATGACAGTTAGACCATGTGATGGGTCAGTTGACAGATAACAGGGATACATTTCAATATTACACACATTGTTGTCTGCTATCATGACGCTTTTACTTTTTAGTTTCGCCCTGTAGTAAGATGACATCCGTAATACACAGACTAGCCTACACTTTGTATATGCTGATGATCTGTCACAGACCTCATATAGATGATCGTACACGAGTGTCGATGTAATTTATTAAACAAGTTCAATAATTTAAGATGTCACAAGCCTTTAGGCGAGTGACTTATTAAATTATTGAACAAGTTTTTATAATAAATAACATATTGCATCAACACTCGTGTGAGATTCTATTTATCACAAAACTTATAATTATATGTTTGAAAAAATACACCAAAACTTTATTCTCTATAACAAAGGCAACTACTGAGACATCATATGACGTCATAAAGACGTCATTTGTTTATGACGTCACAATAGTGTTATTACACGTGTGTAATACCATATTTTATATGGCATGGCCGTATGACATGACTGAACCGACCAATTATGTGATAAATATAATTGTCACATTTACTTACTGTTTACTCACTGTACTGCAGCAACACTTGATAGCCCCCAGACTAGTGATGTACATGTTTTCACTATCCCGCAGCTTGTAGACCTAAGGGACTATCTGATCCCCTACATATTGGTGTTGCTGGCAGATCGATCAGACTAATACTGTTGACATACATGTAACTGCCCTATCAATACTAACAAAGAATTTAGCATCAAATTTCTTGTTTCTGTGCCCTCAGGTCGAAAGTTTTCAACTGACAAATTAAAGAAAAACTAAAAAAGTAGTAATTAAGTTGTTTACTTGTTATCATCATCAATCCCTGCATAATTATAAACATCACTATAATGTGTTGGTTGGTAAATAAAAACCAAAGCCATTTTTACTGTGATTTTGACCTTTGCATTAACATAAGTCTGACAATACAGAAAAAACACTTGAGGACTTCAAGCGATTATAATGCATTGTTTTTGCTACCTTCATTTTGCAGCAGCCTGCTGTGGCCGATTGATTTGGAAAAATATAGTAGGTTTTTCAGATAAATTTGGAAAATATTCTTGAATTTTGCATCATTTTGGGAAAATACCACAAATTTTGACTAGGAGAAACAGCCTTTAATCGGCTGTAAAAATGGGCAAACAAAATCAGTTATTTTATAAGAATTGCCAGTAAAAATGCAAGAATAACTAGACTATATTAAATTACAGTTAGTTTGCATACTAGAAGCCATTGGAAAAGAATAAAATTAGCTTCTTGTTGGTATTTCTATTTTCTATGATTATAAATATTTTTTTCAAAATTATAATAAGTTACATGTATTTAGTAATTAATGCCTACTAATGGAGTATTGTTATGAACTGGATGTACCAAAATATGGACCACTGCTTCATGATCATGAGTCTGAAAAGAAAATCAAGCACTTTGAATGTATTAGAGAAATTGTGTAGCAGATTAATTAGTTCTCGTTGGTCAACAAGCAAAAGAACATTGATCGGAATAAATATAAATTGCAATCTAAAGGGAGATAAATAGTATGTACCTATTTAATAATACACTGTACTAAGAAAAAATATACCAACTCATGAACAAGTTCTCTGGTAAAACTTTACATACACTTAAAAGAAATGATAAATATTTGTCTCTCCCTTCCATTTTGATATACAGTTTTTGTGTATTACACTGAAAAAAATCTAAAAAATGCTTGAGATTGCAATCTAACAGGAAGTTTTTAATGTTTTAATGTACACTAGCCTCTTATATATAGGATATACCTACTTAAAGCTTGTACAGATTCAGAGTTGATGTATTAGTTCAAAACAAACAGGAATGTGGTGTAGGAAAAACAAAAGTGCCAAAAACTCCATAACCAAAAGTTATTGTATTGTAGGGGATCTAGACCGGGTCAGTTGTCGGGGACCGTGCATATAGCTCAATTGGTTGAGTGTCCGTCTAGAGTTCGGAAGGCCCAGGGTTCGAGCCCCGGTCTGGCCGTGCATTTTTCCTCTCCTGTTACAGTATTAACATAATATGATGACTGTTATGAGGTGTATATTACTAAGGTATCAATTTACAGGGATAGATGTAAATTTCCTCACTCTTTACAATGTTTCAAGCAAAATGAAAACTGAAACTATATAAATAATAAAAAACAACAAAAAACTGAAAGTACGCCAGAGAGTTTTTTTTCTTTGGTCCGGCTGAGGAAGCCTGAGAAGGCGGAAAGGCCTTGTGGCAAAGTCTCAGTTTTTGTTGCTTTTAATATTTACCTATGTAAGGAAATATCATTACGTTTTTTTTATATCAAATAATATATATTAGAAATTCAAAGATACTAAATGACAGAAATTGTTAAATTGATTTTAAAACCATTGCAAGAAAAATTGTAATATTTTTTCTGTATACAAAATGTGATCATCAATTTCGAACTGATATGAAAATAACTTGGGATTCCAAAGTAATTGAGCATCGAGTTAACTGTACTACTTTGCGTTTATTTTGATGAGTCATCAGCTTAGGAAGAAGTCAGTATAATGTAAATAGATGATAAATACACATCATAGACTTGTAGTTCTTTTATACCAAGATAACGCACACACTCAAGTGCCTGGAGTGCCTCTGAAAAGCCTTTCAAAATTAATGTAAACAAGAGCATAAAAGTAATAAGAGCATAATCTGGTGGCCATTCTGCTTTAATGTGTGAAAACGTCATATATGAATCCAAAATAAAAAGCTTTCCTTACACCCCGGTCCCCTCAGAAATTTGTTTCCCAATCTTGTGGTTAACTGTTTGAAAACAATTAACCAGAAATTATTCATGAAACCAATGATTTTTTATTACATGTAATGAACTATATCAAGACAACCCAAACCATGGATTACGTATTGCCAATGGGAAGGCAAAATTCAGTGATTATACCTGCTATGCAATAGATAAAAACATGTATATTATATGGGTTTGTTTATAAATACATGTATATATATGCAAGGGTGTTCAATTTCATATACACAATTAGAGTATAGAGGCCATGCATGGCAGATTTTAACATTACCCGGTACTAACTTGAAGTCTAGCTATATATATATAGTTTGCTGTATTATTATTAAGTCACCCCCAACGAAGTGGGGTGACTTATTGTTATTGTTCCGTTTCTTTGTTTTTCTTATTATTAAGTCACCCCCAACGAAGTGGGGTGACTTATTGTTATTGTTCCGTTTCTTTGTTATTCTTATTAAGTCACCCCCAACGAAGTGGGGTGACTTATTGTTATTGTTCCGTTTCTTTGTTATTCTTATTATTATTAAGTCACCCCTAACGAAGTGGGGTGACTTATTGTTATTGTTCCGTTTCTTTGTTATTCTTATTATTCTTATTATTATTCCTACACTCATTTTTGTCCGCGGCGTTTCTCTAAAATGACTAATCACATTCCAATGAAACTTTGAAGGATTATTGGTGGGTACGTGTACTTGTGCAACGTACTTTTTTTTGGTCGATTGCGCATCCAAGATGGCCGCCACAGCCTCTTTTTAAAAAAAAACAACGAATATTTGTGACGCTATAACTTTTTTCCTGTTTGACTGATTACGATTAAACTTGTGTTATATGATGATTGTATGATAGCCGTTAATTAAGCAAAGTCAAACCTGATTTTTTTTTTCAAAATGGCCGCCAATGCCCGGTGTCTGATTGGTTGGATTTCAGATATTGTACGATTTTGCTCAAAATTGGTACGAACGAGTAACAGGACACACCGAACACAACGGTAACTTCGAATTTGAAATCGACAAAATGGCCGCCATTTTATGGCCTCGGTTTGGTCGACATTTACATATCGTGAAATCACGCATTAACTTGTCACTTTACACTACCATAAAAATTTACATAAATGAAGATTTTATTGTGCCAAACATTTCTGTGAAGTCAAAGTCAAATTATTTCTTACAAAATGGCCGCCACCGCCTGCTTTCTGATTGGTTGAAATTTAGATATCGTCCGATTTTGCTCAAATTTAGTATGAACCTGTAACACGACAAACCGAACACATTCGTAACATTGGTTTTCAAATCAAACAAAATGGCCACCATTTTATGGCCTCTGATTGGTTGAAATTTAGATATTGACCGATTTTGTTCAAATTCGGTATGAACGTGTAACAGGACATACCGAACACAACCGTAACTTCGGTTTTGAAATCCGACAAAATGGCCGCCATTTCATGGCCTCTGATTGGTCAACATTTAGATCTTGTCCGATTTCCTTCAAATTTGGTTTCAATGTGTAACAGTACATTGCGAACACAATCGTACCTTCATTTTGGACTTTGGTGAAAATGGCCGCCATTTCATGGCTTCTGATTGGTCAAAATTTTGATATTGTCCGATTCCGCTCAAATTTGCTATGTATGGTCATTATGGCATTACGGAATCAACTATCATGTTTCACAAGGGATTGTGGGGGATCGGCTTGCGGGGAGGGGTGACTTCCGCTATTGCTCGCAATTGCAATTCTAGTTATTATTATTATTCTTATTATTCCTACACTCATTCTTGTCCGGGGCATATCTCGTAAACGACTTATCACGCTCCAATGAAACTTTGACGGAATATTGGTGGGGACGTGTAGATGTGCATAACACTTTTTTTTGGTCGATTGCGCATCCAAGATGGCCGCCACAGCCTCTTTTCCAAAAAAAATTACGAATATTTGTGACGCTATAACTTTTTTTCTGTTTGGCTGATTGCGATAAAACTTGTGTTATATGATGATTGTATGATGGCCGTTAATTCAGCGAAGTCAAAACTAAATTATTTTTTCAAAATGGCCGCCAATGCCCGGTTTCTGATTGGTTGGAATTCAGATATCGTCCGATTTTGCTCACAATTGGTATGAACGGGTAACACGACACACCGAACACAACGGTAACTTCGAATTTTAAATCGACAAAATGGCCGCCATTTTATGGCCTCGGTTTGGTCGACTTTTACATATCGTTAAATCACGCATTAATTTGTCACTTTACACTACCATAAAAATTTACATAAATGAAGATTTCATTGTGCCAAACATTTCTGTGAAGTCAAAGTCAAGTTATTTCTTACAAAATGGCCGCCAACGCCTACTTTCTGATTGGTTGAAATTTAGATATCGTATGATTTCGCTCAAATTTTGTGTGAACGTGTAACAGGACACACCGAACACAACCGTAACATCGGTTTTGACATCAGACAAAATGGCCGCCATTTTATGGCTTCTGATTGGTTGAAATTTAGATATTGTCTGATTTTGCTGAAATTCAGTAGGAACGGGTAACAGCACACACCGAACACAACCGTAACTTCTGTTTTGACATCAGACAAAATGGCCGCCATTTTATGCCTTCTGATTGGTCAAAATTCAGATATTGTCTGATTTCGCTCAAAATTTGTATGAATGGGTAACAGTACACACCGAACACAACGGCACCTTCAGTTTTGGAATCGGACAACATGGCCGCCATTTTATGGCTTCTGATTGGTCAAAATTCAGATATTGTCCGATTCCGCTCAAATTCGCTATGTATGGTCATTATGGCATTACGGAATCAACTATCATGTTTCACAAGGGATTGTGGGGGATCGGCTTGCGGGGAGGGGTGACTTCCGCTATTGCTCGCAATTGCAATTCTAGTTATTATTATTATTATTCTTATTATTCCTACACTCATTCTTGTCCGGGGCATATCTCGTAAACCACAAATCACGCTCCAATGAAACTTTGACGGATTATTGGTGGGTACGTGTAGATGTGCATAACACTTTTTTTGGGTCGATTGCGCATCCAAGATGGCCGCCACAGCCTCTTTTCCAAAAAAAATTACGAATATTTGTGACGCTATAACTTTTTTTCTGTTCGCCTGATTGCGATTAAACTTGTGTTATATGCTGATTGTATGATGGCCGTTAATTCAGCGAAGTCAAAACTGAATTATTTTTTCAAAATGGCCGCCAATGCCTGGTCTCTGATTGGTTGGATTTCAGATATCGTCCGATTTTGCTCAAAATTGGTATGAACGGGTAACAGGACACACCGAACGCAACAGTACCTTCGAATTTGAAATCAGACAAAATGGCCGTCATTTCGTGGCCTCTGATTGGTCAAAATTTAGCTATTGTCCGATTTAGCTCAAATTTCGTATGTATTATCATTATGACATTACGGAATCAACTATCATGTTTCACAAGGGTTTGCGGGGGATCGGCTTGCGGGGAGGGGTGACTTCCGCTATTGCTCGCAATTGCAATTCTAGTTATTCTTATTATTATTCCTACACTCATTTTTGTCCGGGATATATCTCGTAAACGACTTATCGCGCTCCAATGAAACTTTGAAAGATTATTGGTGGGTACGTGAAGTTGTGCAAGGTACTTTTTTTTTGTCGATTGCGCATCCAAGATGGCCGCCACAGCCTCTTTTTAAAAAAAAACAACGAATATTTGTGACGCTATAACTTTTTTCCTGTTGGGCCGATTACGATTAAACTTGTGCTATATGATGATTGTATGATGGCCGTTAATTTAGCGAAGTCAAACCTCCATTATTTTTTCAAAATGGCCGCCAATGCCCGGTCTCTGATTGGTTGGATTTCAGATATCGTCCGATTTTGCTCAAAATTGTTATGAACAGGTAACAGGACACACCGAACACAACGGTAACTTCGAATTTAAAATCGACAAAATGGCCGCCATTTTATGGCCTCGGTTTGGTCGACATTTACAGATCGTGAAATCACGCATTAACTTGTCACTTTACACTACCATAAAAATTTACATAAATGAAGATTTAATTGTGCCAAACATATCTGAAAAGTCAAAGTCAAATTATTTCTTACAAAATGGCCGCCACCGCCTGCTTTCTGATTGGTTGAAATTTAGATATCGTCCGATTTTGCTCAAATTTAGTATGAACCTGTAACACGACATACCGAACACATCCGTAACATTGGTTTTGAAATCAGACAAAATGGCCGCCATTTTATGGCCTCTGATTGGTTGAAATTTAGATATTGACTGATTGTGTTCAAATTCGGTTTGAACATGTAACATGACACACCGAACACCACTGTAACTTCGGTTTGGATTTCAGACAAAATGGCCGTCATTTTATGGCCTCTGATTGGTCAAAATTTAGATCTTGTCTGATTTTCTTCAAATTTGGTTTCAATGTGTAACAGGACATGACGAACAATATCGTACCTTCGTTTTTCACATTTGAGAAAAATGGCCGCCATTTTGAGGCTTCTGATTGGTCAAAATTCAGATATTGTCCGATTTCGCTCAAATTTGCTATTTATGCTCATTATGGCATTACGGAATCAACTATCATGTTTCACAAGGGTTTGTGGGGGATCGGCTTGCGGGAAGGGGTGACTTCCGCTATTGCTCGCAATTGCAATTCTAGTTATTATTCTTATTATTCCTACACTCATTTTTGTCCGGGACTATTCTCTAAAACGACTAATCGCACTCCAATGAAACTTCGAAGGATTATTAGTGGGTACGTGAAGTTGTGCAACTAACTTTTTTTTGGTCGATTGCGCATCCAAGATGGCTGCCACAGCCTCATTTACAAAAAAAACAACGAATATTTGTGACGCTATAACTTTTTTTCTGTTTGCTTGATTACGATTAAACTTGTGTTATATGATGATTGTATGATGGCCATTAATTAAGCGAAGTCAAAACTTATTTTTTTTTTCAAAATGGCCGCCAATGCCCGGTCTCTGATTGGTTGGAATTCAGATATCGTCCGATTTGGCTGAAAATTGGTATGAACAAGTAACAGGACACACCGAACACAACGGTATCTTCGAATTTGAAATCGACAAAATGGCCGCCATTTTGTGGCCTCGGTTTGGTCGACATTTACATATCGTTGAATCACGCATTAATTTGTCACTTTACACTACCATAAAAATTTACATAAATGAAGATTTTATTGTGCCAAACATTTCTGTGAAGTCAAAGTCAATTTATTTCTTACAAAATGGCCGCCACCACCTACTTTCTGATTGGTTGAAATTTAGATATCGTATGATGTCGCTCAAATTTGGTGTGAACGTGTAACAGGACACACCGAACACAACCGTAACATCGGTTTTGACATTAGACAAAATGGCCGCCATTTTATGGCTTCTGATTGGTTGAAATTTAGATATTGTCTGATTTTGCTGAAATTCAGTAGCAACGGGTAACAGCACACACCGAGCACAACCGTAATTTCTGTTTTGACATCAGACAAAATGGCCGCCATTTTATGCCTTCTGATTGGTTAAAATTCATATATTGTCCGATTTCGCTCAAAATTTGTATGAACGGGTAACAGTACACACCGAACACAACGGTACCTTCAGTTTTGGAAACGGACAACATGGCCGCCATTTTTTGGCTTCTGATTGGTCAAAATTCAGATATTGTCCGATTCCGCTCAAATTCGCTATGTATGGTCATTATGGCATTACGGAATCAACTATCATGTTTCACAAGGGATTGTGGGGGGTCTGCTTGCGGGGAGGGGTGACTTCCGCTATTGCTCGCAATTGCAATTCTAGTTATTAATTAAGTCACCCCCAACGAAGTGGGGTGACTTATTGTTATTGTTCCGTTTCTTTGTTTTTCTTATTAAGTCACCCCTAACGAAGTGGGGTGACTTATTGTTATTGTTCCGTTTCTTTGTTTTTCTTATTAAGTCACCCCCAACGAAGTGGGGTGACTTATTGTTATTGTTCCGTTTCTTTGTTTTTCTTATTATTATTCTTATTATTATTCCTACACTCATTTTTGTCCGGGATATATCTCATAAACGACTTATCGCGCTCCAATGAAACTTTGAAGGATTATTGGTGGGTACGTGAAGTTGTGCAAGGTACTTTTTTTGGGTCGATTGCGCATCCAAGATGGCCACCACAGCCTCTTTTCCAAAAAAAATAACGAATCTTTGTGACGCTATAACTTTTTCCCTGTTTGGCTGATTGCGATTAAACTTGTGTTATATGATGATTGTATGATGGCCGTTAATTTAGCGAAGTCAAAACTGAAGTATTTTTTCAAAATGGCCACCAATGCCCGGTCTCTGATTGGTTGGATTTCAGATATCGTCCGATTTTGCTCAAAATTGGTATGAACGGGTAACAGGACACACCGAACACAACGGTAACTTCGAATTTGAAATCGACAAAATGGCCGCCATTTTATGGCCTCGGTTTGGTCGACATTTACATATAGTTAAATCACGCATTAATTTGTCACTTTACACTACCATAAAAATTTACATAAATGAAGATTTTATTGTGCCAAACATTTCTGTGAAGTCAAAGTCAATTTATTTCTTACAAAATGGCCGCCACCGCCTGCTTTCTGATTGGTTGAAATTAAGATATCGTATGATTTCGCTCAAATTTTGTGTGAACGTGTATCAGGACACACCGAACACAACCGTAACATCGGTTTTGACATCAGACAAAATGGCCGCCATTTTATGGCTTCTGATTGGTTGAAATTTAGATATTGTCTGATTTTGCTGAAATTCAGTAGGAACGGGTAACAGCACACACCGAACACAACGGTAGCTTCTGTTTTGACATCAGACAAAATGGCCGCCATTTTATGCCTTCTGATTGGTCAAAATACAGATATTGTCAGATTTCGCTCAAAATTTGTATGAACGGGTAACAGTACACATCGAACACAACGGTACCTTGAGTTTTGGAATCGGACAACATGGCCGCCATTTTGTGGCTTCTGATTGGTCAAAATTCACATATTGTCCGATTCCGCTCAAATTCACTATGTATGGTCATTATGGCATTACAGAATCAACTATCATGTTTCACAAGGGATTGTGGGGGATCGGCTTGCGGGGAGGGGTGACTTCCGCTATTGCTCGCAATTGCAATTCTAGTTTGATTTTATATTTTATATCATTGATATGGCATTTTTTACCATTGATATGGCATTTTTAAACCACACAAACTTTGTTTAAGCTGTTTGTATGCACACCACTTACCATGAAGTATTTAGTTCCTGTTATTGTCATCAATTGAAAGGAAGTTAGTTTAAATACATCCTCACCCTACTCATTCATGTTTGAATTTTCTGGGTTTGACTTATACCTTGGACCTATATGTTTTTGCTATGATATCATAACCTATATCCCCTCAACTTATTAGGTCAAAGGGGACTCTTAGTCAGACTTACGATATGTTGGTGAAATACAGGTACAATGTACGTCGATAACTAACAAATTAAATACTGGATTTGAGGGACTTGGTGATCATCATTTATGGAGCAGACGATGTTGTTTATGACAGTAAATTATAACACTGACATTTTTTTCCCAGTGTTAGTTTTGGCCTTCACACTTAATTTATTACCCCCTAAAATTTCAGAATGAACTCTTCCACCCTTGGCAATAGAAGGGTTCAAATGTGTCTTCCAGGGTGACAGTGTAATTATCACATTTTATAGATATGATATTCTTTCCTTTATAGTTATATAGGTTGTAATAGTAAATTTACTCTCATTACGTCTGGTAAAAAGAAATTTATAAGTGAAAGTAAAAGGTAAATGTCTAGGTTTACTTTAGCTTAAAGTCTCTGTAATGTTATAATAAACACATGGTACAATTCCCTTTTACCTGCTAGCTATATGTATATAGACAATACACTGTAATATATTGTATTCGCTGTAATTAGCGCCCCTCCCCCTTCTACATGTACAGGGTATTGATATTATATAAGCGCCCCTTCTAATCGTGCTTACGCCTGCAAAGGGAAAAAAAACAAAAAATTGATAATATGTTTACAAATTGTCTGGAATTGATGAATAATGTCGCACATCGTGAGTACTACCAATTCTGGTCACAATACATCTTACTTATTTACTTCATAAAAATGACATTTTCCGTCCAGATCTTAGTTTCGTTATCCTCTTTAGTGCGCCCTATGGAACTAATGTTTTTAGGCGTTTGGGCGCTTATTACGTGAAATACGGTAACAGTGTCCTACCTCATAAGAAACATTTCTGAATTGTTTCATGTCATTAGCTACATAATATTTACACTAAGCTACCACTGAGCTAAAGGGAAATCCCATACAGCTCACGATTGTAAGACAATTTAACCTAATGCAAAATCAAAATATTTATTGCACTTCATTTACAATATTACCCTACTTGAAGATATATTACATCACATTGTACAATAATCAGAACAATTGAAATCAGGTCATGATAAAACCTATTTAAAGCCATTACAATGCTGATAGGAAGGAAGTTATTTTTGATAATAGCAGTTCACAGGGTTCTATTTCCTATTCAGAGTTGTTATTGTAATGAGATAGGAACAATAATTGATCTATGAACTATCACATCAGTAACAAAAATGTATAGATATATCTATACATGTATATCATTGTATTCAGTGATAACAGAGAGATACATTGTATTATAATTATGGAAGGATACAGAGTCTAGTCTCTATCAGCTGAAAGGTGTTTTGTTTGTTTGTTTGAGGTTATCACTCATGATGATCAACAAGGGTCAGCAATCACATGGTACAGTTACACCATAACTACAAGGCTGGACACTCTAGTATGATGTGTACAGTATAGGACAGTACTTTAATATATACATGTACTAGTACATTAATGTACACATATTTAAGTGTGTCCAGCACCTTTGATCATAACCTAAATAAGAATGTTTAATAAATCGCCAGAAGTTTCTCAAACATTTTGATTTAGCAGGTGGGACGATAAAAATAGTTTATGTCTGTTGATGTGCAAAATGAACATAGGGACTGGCCTGACAGTTTTGTCTGCAGTCTGTCAGAAGGGAAACTAGAGTTACTTCCCTTGTTACATAAACAGTGTGTCTGTTTGGGTATAGGCCTCGCTCGAGCTCCTGCATGGTCTCTGATGGTTGATGATATGTAAACTGTAACACGTAGATTTAAGTCAACCCCTTAACAAGCTACCAGTCATGGATGACTGAACACTAGCCGAGTCAGTAAAATTGACTAAATTTGAAATAGGGTTCACTCCTAACAAGTATAACTAGCTATAGATTGTGACCTGACTTTATAGCCATGGCCAGTGCCTACACTTGTAGTTAGTAATAATTAACTAACAGGTAAATGGTTCATTTACTTGACATTTATCTAGTTAAGTAACAACTGTGATATATATACCTCTAGCTGAGTCAGTAACAAGTGACTAGATGGTTCACCATGTTTGTTGTTGTGATATCTATAGTACAAGTGTACTAAGAAACACCACAGTTATTAGAGGTTACTATAGCCTCTATGATGAGTTATAATGATTCATTTTGTAGTACAATTGAAACTCCTATCATTTTGACTTGTGATAAACACACAATCGCCTGTATGTGGGGAGGATCTTGATCTGGTAATAGTATAGACTATTTAGTGTGTACCATTTAAGTTAAAAATGTAAGAATTAATTGTTTTCGCTCATCAATTTATCATATTGTATTCATAGATAAATAAGATCTGTTAACTTGTAATGAAAAGTAATAATCAAGTTATGATAATTGATGATAAAGTTTGATTTAATTATTGTACAAATGTACATCATATTACACAATCTTGTATACTGTATTTGCCGTAATTAATGCCCAGGGTGCCTAAAAAAGGGTTCCAAATGGGGTGCTTACTAGGATAAAAATAGTATCTAGACAAAAAATGTCATTTTCATGAAGTCAATAAGTACGAATTGAAAATGTATTGTGACCATACATGGTTAGTATTCATGATGTTTGACACCCTTGCCATCAATCACAGTGTACAGAGGTTTACCATACTGTAACATAGAACTGAAACACGTCCTGTCAGGGAAACGAACCCCGGCCGCCTTGGTGAAAGGCAAGTGGGCTATCCACTACACAACCTAACCACCCAGGTTTTGAATCATTAAAAATCTGCAAACCAGTAGCAAAAATATATCTTAAAATTTATTGGTACATTATATATGTTTTATTTGCCTTTGTTGACAGGAAGTGACTGGTTGATGAAGGGACGAGAATGGATGGTGATGAAGGGGGTCGCACATTAGCTACCTGGTTGGAGAGTCTTGACCTGGTACAGTACATCCAGAACTTCCGCGATGTTGGTATCTGTAATCTAAAGGATTGTGTGACCTTGGATAGCGACTTCCTCAATGACATCGGCATCAACTTACTGGGCCACAGGAAGAGGATTTTGGAACACCTTCCGCTGATTGACATCGATAAGTATCATGAAGAGCGTAACAAGGCCAAATCTGTACGAACATTACCACCGAATCAGGACTCTGTTTTCATGTACCCGTCCCCTAGTAAAGGGGAGGTAACTCCTGATATTGTCCTACCAAAGAGAAGCAGGAGTGAAAAGAAAGCGAGTAATAAGTCACATTTGCTTGTAGATATGCAGAAGGACCAGCCTCCTATCTCTCCGACCACACCAACAGATCCGCCGCCAAGGTGCTCTCCACAGAACGTAGCTCTCCCTATCCGTGTCAAAAGTCCTCCACCAAATGTTGTCATGGCAACAGAAAAACAATCTCCAAACACAACCCCTCCAGTTCCTGCCAAGCGAGGAGAAGTTCCAGCCCTCTTGCAGGAGACTGAGAAACCAAAGTCAAAACCAGTACCAAAACCCCGAAAAACTTTACAAAGGAAACAGGAAATGTCCGTGTCCACGTCTGTGCTTCCATCACAGTCGGAGTACTTCACTCCAAGACAGCTGCGGAATTCAGTGTCCATCTCGGGTCTGACCATAGAGGAATCTTCCGACTTCTCTGGGGACACGTTTGATCCTTTAAAGTCAGGTTCTGTAGATCCCTCACCACATCAGCCTGGAGAAGGAGTTGACGTGTCCCTACCAACAAATCGGTCTGGAGGAGGAAGTGACTCATCAATACCCACAAGTCCACGTGACTTAGATCTAAGCTTCGTACCAGGGAAATCTTGCGAGTCTGACAGACGAACTATGAGTGATGTTTACGTAAACATGGATATTTCTGGTGATAATGCCGCCACAAACAGTCAACCAAGTCCTGTGAGGGATGACAACAGTGATAAAATTGTTCCTCATGGAAACGGCATCAACAATGAATATGCTAATGTGGATCTCAATGAGGCTAGTATATATGAGCCTATATGGTTTGGGAAAAGTGACACTTCGCCTGTATCGTCTTCAGGCAGCCATTCTAAACCATCCCCACACATCGACAGTATTGTTCCTGTGACAGGAACGGACATGTTTGGACACTCTGATATGTTTGGACACTCTACAGGGTTGGGCGCTGGAGGATTGACGTCTTCAGTAATCTCGAACACTTTTGACTCCTCTGAGGCGACAGATGACGGTGTGTACGCTAACGTGGATTCTACTCCTCCCAAGGTGGACACCACCCCAAATACTTCCTCGGCACTGTCAGAGCTAGATTTAGACTTCTTCACCAAAACAACACCTACAACCTGCACATCTAGCACCCCGAATGTGATGGGAACCTCAAGGTCGGGGACCGTGACAAACACTCACTTAAGTCTCAACAGCAGTATCGGTGGTAACAGTACAGGGTCACCAGATGCGTCGTTTGAGATGCCGCCCCCAGATTTTCCTCCCCCTCCTCTACCCCCTCCTCCACCAGCAGACAGTCTGTCCATGTTTGATCCTCTGGCGTGTGAATCCAAGCCCACTTTTCACCCTGACGTTTCAATGCCTCCTGTTCCACCTCGGGTCTCTACAACATCCCTGAGTTCTGGCTACGTCAATGTGTTACCGGGACAAGCTCCGCCTCCTAGTAACCCCGAGCAACCCTCGCAGTCCCCTTGGCCTTCTGTCCAGGGTGATCTACCACTAGAACTCTGCTTTACACCAAATAAGGGGCAAACTTTTCCCACACCGATCCAGATGAATCCTTCCTCAGACTACTGTTTAGCTAGTTGCAATAAAACACCTCAGAAAACTAAACTACAAGAGAATATGAAACTTCCCTCTCTGTCCACTCCAGGGCCCGACCCCTTCAAAGGTGACGACCCGTTCACCGAGTTTGGCGAGGAATGTGCCATGTTTAACCAGGGAGGCGATGACTTCATGGAGACGAATAAGGATGGTTCAGCGACAACAAGGGCAGATAACTCTATGGGTGTTTATGAATTTGCTCAGGAAGATGATTCTGGTGACTTTGATCCATTTGGTTTAAAAACCAGTAACCAAGGAGCGACTGGTGGCGCCAAGGAGTGGTCCAGTTCCGCTAGTCCGTGTACGCTCAACGATATCCCGCCCCCTCCCCACTGGGACAAGGCACTGGAAGACCCGGGCAGACTGTACTCTATGGCCTTTGGATATAATAGTGAGTATATATCTATCTTAATTCATTACATTTACAGGGAAAACTATTCCTGGATCTTCATAGATTTGAGTTACTTTCATGGTTTACAGTTTTTAGGTCACCTGAGGCTGAGCTTTAATTTGGTCGCAATCATCCTAGGATGGAATCAAACT
This sequence comes from Mimachlamys varia, assembly GCA_947623455.1. Lineage (NCBI taxonomy): Eukaryota > Metazoa > Mollusca > Bivalvia > Pectinida > Pectinidae > Mimachlamys > Mimachlamys varia. Next base: position 1,367,287 of record OX392537.1, read on the forward strand.
GTAAAATTGGGATTGCCGTCTAACCCTAGGGACCAAGGAAAATTATTCAAAATTTCAGTAATCTTCTAGATCTCCAGACTCAGAGGTACTTCAATCTAAGACCTTGACCTTTGTACTGTCAAGGTTATAGAGGTTAAACATGTAAAAATATTAAACAATCTTCTCTATAAGTAAAAGGTCCATGGTCGTGATAGTTAGTCAGAAGCTATATATAGAAACCTTCAGGGACATTGCTATGAAGTACCCTCAAACAAATGACCTTAAGCGACTTGTAAGGTCATAGGGGTCAAATATGTAAAAACCTCAAAAACTCATATTCTGAATAACCAAAAGTCCCAGAGTACTGATACTAATTAGCCTGTAGGTAAATCTGGCAAGAAGTAGAAAAAGTTTCCTAAAACATATTTGCTATGTACTTTTATTGAGAATATTTTCCAATGATTGCACAAATATGAAATGAATGATACAGGCCCTCTTGGCCCCTTTAAGCATAGTACAGCTTCCTGGTTTGTAGATTCCTGTAGCTTTGTGTATTTGCTGATGAAACATTTGGTTTTGGAACAGTCTATGATCAAGCTGGTATATACATGTAAGTGAGGCATGGTTTACATGGGTAGGCAGTTATTAGGTTTGTAACCGTTTCAGTTGGCTTTATGATAGGGGTGTTTAGGAATATATCTGGCATTAAATTAGGGCCGTGATCATGCTCCAGTATGTTATATTATATCATGTTTGGTAAGGGACATAACTCTACTTCTTTGTATAAAGCCATGACTATCATATATTCGCCATAATTAGCGCCCAGGGCGCCAAAAATAAGTTCCAAATGGGGTGCTAAATAATAGGAAAATAAAACTTAGATCTTGATGAAACATATCTTTTTTATATTTTAATTAAATAAGTATGATGAATTGTGACCAGGATGGGTAGTAATCGTGATTCATGATGTGCGACATTATTGTCATCTATTTCGGACAACTTGTAAATATTTCACCAATATTTATGATTTTTTCCCCCTTGTAGACATACACACAGTGAGGTTTGCCATTCTGTTTTATAGAATCATTTAGTTTTGTATATTAGACATTTATATAATTTCAATACCCCCATAGAATGGGGAGGGGCGCTGATTATGGTGAATAAGGTACCAATATAATTTTACTGATTTGGTGTTTTTGTGAGGAGGCAGTATATCCTCCGTTTTATGTTTCTAGTTGTTATACATGTATATATAATTAAACACTGGTAGAACAGACTGAGGATAAATTAACTTGTTTTTGACATGACACTTGTGGGAGTGGTGTCACTATATATATAGCTACAAGTCCAGGTCCATGTGTACTGAATTCTCAAGTTTCAATAATGTGACATGCAAGTTGAAATTTAGGTAGCCCTATATTTGCAACCAGGAAGAGAATGTTAATCACACATATACATGTACCAAAACTTAAAGATATGTTTACATTTACCGAGACACTATCTTAGTAATATTACCCATATATAAACAGGTGTAGATTTATCCTTATCTTAGTAACATTACCCACATATAAACAGGTGTAGATTTATCCTTATCTTAGTAACATTACCCACATATAAACAGATGTAGATTTATCCTTATCTTAGTAACATTACCCACATATAAACAGGTGTAGATTTATCCTTATCTTAGTAACATTACCCACATATAAACAGGTGTAGATTTATCCTTATCTTAGTAACATTACCCACATATAAACAGGTGTAGATTTATCCTTATCTTAGTAACATTACCCACATATAAACAGGTGTAGATTTATCCTTATCTTAGTAACATTACCCACATATGAACAGGTGTAGATTTATCCTTATCTTAGTAACATTACCCACATATGAACAGGTGTAGATTTATCCTTATCTTAGTAACATTACCCACATATAAACAGATGTAGATTTATCCTTATCTTAGTAACATTACCCACATATGAACAGGTGTAGATTTATCCTTATCTTAGTAACATTACCCACATATAAACAGGTGTAGATTTATCCTTATCTTAGTAACATTACCCACATATAAACAGGTGTAGATTTATCCTTATCTTAGTAACATTACCCACATATGAACAGGTGTAGATTTATCCTGGTACCTAGTGTACATACATGATTACCAAGGCTAGTTGAAGTTAAAGGTCATTACATTTACGTATCATTCTGGCTACATCTTTGATCTCAATTTGTTTTAATCAAAGTAAATGTATTTTAAAAGACTTATGAAACATGTCTATCAGCTTGTATATATATATATGATTATGATGATAATTCTTTTGATGGTAGCATGTGAAGGGTGTCATTCCTTCCCATGTCAAAGTGTGACAGGGAACCAGAATACCTGGAGAAAACCCACAAGGCTGTACATGTGACCTTTCACCTTTTTGCCTTAACTGACCATGGTAAAAGGTTGGCTTACCAATGCACCACCCAGCCACACAAGATTTTGTAGACTATCATAAATCTCTCATCCACAATGGTGTCTTTGCCTGTAATTATAATATGTTCTTTGTTTTCATTACGGGTGATATAAACTTTATTCATTGTACAACAATTAATCATGAAACAAGCTATTAAACTTGTTTTAATCACTCTCCTTGACCCGAATATTAGTGCACAATGGGTTTTATTATGGGAGGAAACTGGAGTACCCAGAGAAAACCCAAATGGTCGAGCAGGTGACCCCATACCTTTTCATGTCTAGTTGGGGAACTATTAAACATCACATGATGTCAAAGTCAGTCAGATGTCAAGGCTGCCAGACAACAGGCATGGCGACTTCAACTGGAAAGTTGAGATTTGGAGTTGTCAATGAATACGGATTGATAGTTTTGTGGTTATTACCCAGATAATCGAATATTTAACTTTTTTACATACCACAGTTCACACGATACATTATAATATTGATTTATTATCATTAAAAAAAAAAAACATTTTCATTGATACAAAGTATGAGTATGTTTAAGTGTTTATGTAATAAAACAATTATATCATGGTTGTCTGTTCAATAGTCCAGAATATTTGACCCTCGGTACTGGTAATCGACCGATGTTCTATTGCATGGGGCCGACTATTGCACCGACACCCATGATATATTTGTATAAAATACATGTTAAAAGAATCAGGGCTCACTTGCCCTTTATATTTATAGCCACAGGAAATGACCAACACTCGTCTGACATTGAAAACTGATGTTCAGCTGTACAATGGCTGCTGGGGACATCTGTATCAAGGAATCAAATTGATTGTCATTATTAATATTGTTTACATGGATCTCGAGTGCGTTATCTCGTGTGTAATAAACAGTTTTTGTGGCTGTGTATCGGGTCCGATCACAATGTGGTACACTTATATTACCAGTACATGTATGTATCACATCATTTTGATCGTTCCTTATCAGTAACAGTACGCTATCAAGTGCATGTAAAACATTCCAGCAATGTTTGTTATTTACGTGTACATTATATTATAGTAGAAAAAAATGTTTTCTTGGGTGATATTATTTATGTCCTACATCTTACATAAGTATGAATTTAAACATTGCTTTATAACCTCCCTCCTCCCTCCCCCTACCCCCCCCCTACCCCCACCCCTTCCCATTTTTTGGGGAAGTGAAATACATGTAATAATTTTTCTCAAATTTGATGTTTGATGTTATAATTTCTTTCGATCCTCTTGTTAAAAATAACCCTTGGCCTAATGACAGGTAATCACTCGATGCCTTAATTGAATGACAAAAAATGGAATTTGGATATTTATAACCTCCATATATGCCATTCATGTATACAGGTATAATATATCAAAATGACCCATGCGTGGAGCCTCTATATATTCCAAAATGCATAAACATGTACTTGTGGAGCCCCTTTGTATACATATATAAATATTGAAATGCCCATATGGATCCCCTTAATATGTATAGCAAAATGACCTACATGTATGTACTTGTGGAGTCCATGCAATCTTTGATATTAAAATGCATCATGAGGATTCCCTCTAAATGCAAAGACATTACAATGCCCCGTATGGAACACTGGTTCCCGAGTTTGTAGCGTGTTTCCAAACACTTTCCATTCCATCAAGCCAGTGTATGATGCTTATTTAAAGAGTCGGCTAAAAAAATACCTCAGTCCCCTCCCAGCCCCCCCCCCCCCCCCCCCATATAAAGATATCTGAATACACATCAATATAGTGAGCTGTAAAATCAATACTCTCCCGTTTGGTGATTGGAGAATTCCTTTGTTGACCTGTTCTATTTACTGTTAGAATCATTTTGTTATATATGGTTTTAGTCAAATATATACCCCTCTGTCGTAATACACTTAACAGCCCTGTCTCTACCCTGTACACTACTCCCAGACACGGAAGTAACTCTAGACACACTGGGTAAGATTTTCTTATTGTCATAATACCACATCTTACGATATTAATTCACTTATTTGAAATGTTCTGTGAGTTATATTAAAACATCCAGACCAAAAGAAGTCCAGTTTTGTATATATGCTACAGCTTGGAGGGTATACACACCGGTCAGTTTGAGTGACCCCTCTCCGTCACTATCACATGTAGCAAAGCTTCAAGTCTGCAGCACTGTGATGACACATCGGTCAGTTTGAGTGACCCCTCTCCGTCACTACCACATGTAGCAAAGCTTCAAGTCTACAGCACTGTGGTGACACACCGGTCAGTTTGTGTGACCTCTTGCCATCACTATCACATGAAGCAAAGCTTTAAGTCTACAGCACTGTGATCATGATGACACACCGGTCAGTTTGAGTGACCTCTTGCCGTCACTATCACATGTAGCAAAGCTTCAAGTCTGTAGTACTGTGACGACACACCGGTCCGTTTGAGTGACCTCTCTCCATCACTACCACATGTAGCAAAGCTTCAAGTCTACAGCACTGTGATGACACACCGGTCCGTTTGAGTGACCCCTCTCCGTCACTATCACATGTAGCAAAGCTTCAAGTCTGCAGCACTGTGTTGACACACCAGTCAGTTTGAGTGACCCCTCTCGTCACTACCGCATGTAGCAAATCTTCAAGTCTCAGAGAACTGTGATGACACAACAGTCAGTTTGAGTGACCCCTCTCCGTCACTATCACATGTAGCAAAGCTTCAAGTCTGCAGCACTGTGGTGACACACCTGTCAGTTTGAGTGACCCCTCTCTTCATCACTATCACATGTAGCAAAGCTTCAAGTCTGCAGCACTGTGGTGACACACCGGTCCGTTTGAGTGACCCCTCTCTTCATCACTATCACATGTAGCAAAGCTTCAAGTCTGCAGCACTGTGATGACACACCGGTCCGTTTGAGTGACCCCTCTCCGTCACTATCACATGTAGCAAAGCTTCAAGTCTGCAGCACTGTGTTGACACACCAGTCAGTTTGAGTGACCCCTCTCGTCACTACCGCATGTAGCAAATCTTCAAGTCTCAGAGAACTGTGATGACACAACAGTCAGTTTGAGTGACCCCTCGCCGTCACTATCACATGTAGCAAAGCTTCAAGTCTGCAGCACTGTGATGACACACCGGTCCGTTTGAGTGACCCCTCTCTGTCACTATCACATGTAGCAAAGCTTCAAGTCTGCAGCACTGTGGTGACACACCGGTCCGTTTGAGTGACCCCTCTCTTCATCACTATCACATGTAGCAAAGCTTCAAGTCTGCAGCACTGTGATTGGACCAGAAAGTATGCAATTGCAAGTGACAGTCATTTATAATAATTTGGATGACTGTTAAAGTCTATATACAATGTTTAGGCTCTTGTAAGTTGTCTTATATTTAAATTTTTTGAAATGTTGTGATAATTACATTTTACAGTAAAGTTGTTGAAAAGTTACATGACTGTAACAATGATTATGTGCTTCAATAATAATATTGTGAAAAAAATAATGCAATACCATTGAATCCAGGTCGGCAAAGCTCCGGGACTTATTCAGGCTTCAATATTTTACAATAACTATATCCCTCTAGATATATTGGGTGTATGAATGTATGTTTGTGTGATAAGATCTGCTATTCAGTCTTAACAAACATTATAGGTACAGTTTGGAAGGAAATCAAAAAGGCAGTTTTACAATATTTATTTAAAAAGAGTAATGTAATAGGAGAGTATAATGCATGGCCAAAACATGGTACAAACACAGGACTTTCCCAACTATAGATGGATGTTTAACCAGTTGAGCTATCTGGTTGCTGACGCTGACCCAGTCCAGTTCCCCTACATTCCTTGTCCTTTTTCTAAGTCTTCGCTCCAAAAGACACACATACTTTCAACCCAGGTTTGGGTATCCCCTTGCAAGAAATATACCAAATGTTTACAACTAGGGTTGGTTGAAGGTACTACTGTCACAGGAGAGGGCCAATACACGGCCAGACGGGTTGGTTGAAGGTACTACTGTCACAGGAGAGGGCCAATACACGGCCAGACGGGTTGGTTGAAGGTACTACTGTCACAGGAGAGGGCCAATACACGGCCAGACGGGTTGGTTGAAGGTACTACTGTCACAGGAGAGGGCCAATTAATACATGGCCAGTCTAGAAGCTCAACCAATTGAGCCTGATCAGGTTGCCTAAACATCTGACCCAGTCCAGTACTAATTTATTCGTTTTATCTAGTACACTGGAATTCCATCTTCTTGTACTTCTAAACCAGGAAGTGCTTTCTGACCTAGCTAACAGGTATGTTACTGTTAGTGTTATTACATACCTGATGATTGTTTATTGTGGGTCACACCTGGTGTCCGATACAGGTGTGATACATACAGGTGTGATACATACAGGTGTGATACAAGTGTATTTATATATGAGCTGCACATCTACCTTTCAGTTTTACAGTGTACAGGTGTGAGACCAGCAACAAGGGATTCTCATTCAAAATGTATCTATCTAGTCCCGTCATTGCCAGTGTTTGTCTCTTAGAGATGTATATCGAATTGTCAAAATACGTATGACAGCTATCAAGCCTAACATCCAAGATTACCTGTTTCATCTACAATTGTGTGAATGTCTTTTTACTCCTCTCGTTGGATAATATAAACAATTCTGCATGTGAGGGACATCGTACAATAAAGTACTAGCTGTTCACTGACAGTAATCATTGATGTCAAGTTTCGTGGCAGGAGACAAAACCTATTGCTGTTTCTGACAGTGTGGCAAAGATATTTCACAGCCTTCTTATATTGGCTGTTACTGCAGTGAGTTTGCGATGTCACATGAAACTTCGATATTCTGTGCTCTGTGGATTTAAATAATACGTAATGGATTTCAATGAGCTATACGGACACCGATCTTCGCTCAGTAGTGAGACTTATTCATGGTCAACTGGTAAGTGTGATGGTCCAGCACATGTGTATATATAGCAGTCGTCATTTAAAGTCGGTGTTAATATTCATAGTTTGCTTTTGTTGAATGTACAGATGCAATATGTAACATGTTTTTGTTCTTGTAAATTATTTCCGAAAATGAAACATTTTAAACTCAGATTCACTCCTGAAGACACCATTTAAACTATTCCTATTCAAACATTGGAGTAGTTCATAACTTAATTTCAGGCGTGAATGAGTTACGGTGCTTAAACCACATACTGCAAAAACTGAAGCAATGTATTCAAAACTATTTCCCAATATGTCTATAGCTGTGATAAATCTAAACTATTTCCCAGTATGTCTATAGCTGTGATAAAAACTATTTCCCAGTATGACTATAGCTGTGATAAATCAAAACTATTTCCAAGTTTGCCTATATCTATAGCTGTGATAAATCTACACTATTTCCCAGTATGACTATAGCTGTGATAAATCAAAACTATTTCCCAGTTTGCCTATATCTATAGCTGTGAAAAATCAAAACTATTTCCAAGTATGACTATAGCTGTGATAAAACTATTTCCCAGTATGCCTATAGCTGTGATAAAACTATTTCCCAGTATGTCTATAGCTTTGAAAAAAAAAATTTCCCAGTTTGTCTATAGCTGTGATAAATCAATACTATTTCCCAGTATGTCTATAGCTGTGATAAATCTAAACTATTTCCCAGTATGACTATAGCTGTGATAAATCAAAACTATTCCCCAGTATGTCTATAGCTGTGATATATCTAAACTATTTCCAAGTATGACTACAGCTGTGATAAATAAAAACTATTTCCCAGTATGTCTATAGCTGTGATAAAACTATTTCCCAGTATGACTATAGCTGTGATAAAACTATTTCCCAGTGTGACTATAGCTGTGATAAAACTATTTCCCAGTATGTCTATAGCTGTGATTAAACTATTTCCCAGCATGACTATAGCTGTGATAAATCTATTCCCCAGTATGTCTATAGCTGTGATAAAACTATTTCCCTGTATGTCTATAGCTGTGATAAAACAAAGCTATTTCTCAGTATGCCTATAGCTGTGATAAATCAAAACTATTTCCCAGTATGTCTAAAGCTGTGATAAATCAAAACTATTTCCCAGTAGGTCTATAGCTGTGATAAAACAATTTCCCAGTATGTCTATAGCTGTGATTAAACTATTTCCCAGTATGACTATAGCTTTGATAAACTATTTCCCTGTATGTCTATAGCTGTGATAAAACAAAACTATTTCTCAGTATGCCTATAGCTGTGATAAATCAAAACTATTTCCCAGTGTGTCTATAGCTGTGATAAATCAAAACTATTTCCCATTATGTCTATAGCTATGATAAAACTATTTCCCAGTATGACTATAGCTTTGATAAACTATTTCCCAGTATGCCTATAGCTGTGATAAAACTATTTCACAGTATGCCTATAGCTGTGATTAAACTATTTCCCAGTATGACTATAGCTGTGATAAATCTATTTCCCAGTATGTTTATAGCTGTGATAAAACTATTTCCCTGTATGTCTATAGCTGTGATAAAACTTTTTCCCAGTATGTCTATAGCTGTGATAACTCCAAACTATTTCCCAGTAGGTCTTTAGCTGTGATAAAACTATTTTCAAGTATGTCTATAGCTGTGATAACTCAAAACTTTTTCCCAGTAGGTCTATAGCTGTGATAAAACTATTTCCAAGTATGTTTATAGCTGTGATAACTCAAAACTATTTCCCAGTAGGTCTATATCTGTGATAAAACTATTTCCCAGTAGGTCTATAGCTGTGATAAATCAAAACTAATTCCCAGTAGGTCTATAGCTGTGATAACTCATAACTATTTCCCAGTATGTCTATAGCTGTGGTAACTCAAAACTGTTTCCCAGTAGGTCTATAGCTGTGATATATCAAAACTATTCCCCAGTATGTCTATAGCTGTGATGGATTAAAAACTATTCCCAAGTATGTCTATAGCTGTGACGGATTAAAAACTATTCCCCAGTATGTCTATAGCTGTGATGGATTAAAAACTATTCCCCAGTATGTCTATAGCTGTGATGGATTAAAAACTATTTCCCATTATGTCTATAGCTGTGATAAATCATTTCCTAACAAGCAAAGGATCTGTAGCAGTTGTTAAAAAGAAAATTTAAAATGATATAAATAATAATAAATCAACAATTGTGAAAAAATGGCTGAAAAACCAAGACTGAACCCCTGAAAAATTGTTGTTCGGATCAGACAAGGTCTTCACTGTACATAACCAACTCAGCTGAAATTCTATATTAGTCTCTTAGGAAGTCCTCCATCAGAATGAACTTGTGTTATGTATATAGGTACCAAAAACAGGAAGTACACCATCTATAATGTACTTGTGTATGTACCTCAAACAGGTAGTACAACATCTATAATGTACTTGTGTATGTACCTCAAACAGGAAGTACACCATCTATAATGTACTTGTGTATGTACCTCAAACAGGAAGTACACCATCTATAATGTACTTGTGTATGTACCTCAAACAGGTAGTACAACATCTATAATGTACTTGTGTATGTACCTCAAACAGGAAGTACACCATCTAAAATGTACTCGTGTGTGTACCTCAAACAGGAAGTACACTATCTATAATGTGCTTGTGTATGTACCTCAAACAGGTAGTACACCATCTATAATGTGCTTGTGTATGTACCTCAAACAGGTAGTACACCATCTATAATGTGCTTGTGTATGTAACTCAAACAGGTAGTACACCATCTATAATGTGCTTGTGTATGTACCTCAAACAGGAAGTACACTATCTATAATGTACTTGTGTATGTACCCCAAACAGGTAGTACGCCATCTATAATGTACTTGTGTATGTACCTAAAACAGGAAGTACACTATCTATAATGTGCTTGTGTATGTACCTCAAACAGGTAGTACACCATCTATAATGTACTTGTGTATATACCTCAAACAGGAAGTACACCATCTATAATGTGCTTGTGTATGTACCTCAAACAGGTAGTACACCATCTATAATGTACTTGTGTATGTACCCCAAACAGGAAGTACACCATCTATAATGTGCTTGTGTATGTACCTCAAACAGGAAGTACACCATCTATAATGTGCTTGTGTATGTACCTCAAACAGGAAGTACACCATCTATAATGTACTTGTGTATGTACCTCAAACAGGAAGTACACTATCTATAACGTGCTTGTGTATATACCTCAAACAGGAAGTACACCATCTATAATGTGCTTGTGTATGTACCTCAAACAGGAAGTACACCATCTATAATGTACTTGTGTATGTACCCCAAACAGGAAGTACACCATCTATAATGTACTTGTGTATGTACCTCAAACAGGAAGTACACCATCTATAATGTACTTGTGTATGTACCTCAAACAGGTAGTACACCATCTATAATGTACTTGTGTATGTACCCCAAACAGGAAGTACACCATATATAATGTACTTGTGTATGTACCTCAAACAGGAAGTACACCATCTATAATGTACTTGTGTATGTACCTCTAACAGGAAGTACAACATCTATAATGTACTTGTGTATGTACCTCAAACAGGAAGTACACCATCAGTAATGTACTTGTGTATGTGCCTCAAACAGGAAGTACACCATCTATAATGTACTTATGTATGTACCTCAAACAGGAAGAACAACATCTATAATGTACTTGTGTATGTACCTCAAACAGGAAGTACACTATCTATAATGTACTTGTGTGTGTACCTCAAACAGGAAGTACACCATCAATAATGTACTTGTGTATGTACCTCAAACAGGAAGTACACCATCTATATTGTACTTATGTATGTACCTCAAACAGGTAGTACACCATCTATAATGTACTTGTGTATGTACCCCAAACAGGAAGTACACCATCTATAATTTACTTGTGTATGTACCTCAAACAGGAAGTACACCATCTATAATGTACTTGTGTATGTACCTCTAACAGGAAGTACAACATCTATAATGTACTTGTGTATGTACCTCAAACAGGAAGTACACCATCAGTAATGTACTTGTGTATGTGCCTCAAACAGGAAGTACACCATCTATAATGTACTTATGTATGTACCTCAAACAGGAAGAACAACATCTATAATGTACTTGTGTATGTACCTCAAACAGGAAGTACACTATCTATAATGTACTTGTGTGTGTACCTCAAACAGGAAGTACACCATCAATAATGTACTTGTGTATGTACCTCAAACAGGAAGTACACCATCTATATTGTACTTATGTATGTACCTCAAACAGGAAGTACACCATCAGTAATGTACTTGTGTATGTACCTCAAACAGGAAGCACACCATCTATAATTTACTTGTGTATGTACCTCAAACAGGTAGTACACCATCAGTAATGTACTTGTAAATATACCTTTATACATGAGTTAGGAAGTCTATCTACTGTCAATAATCTATTGTTTTATTATCTGAATCAGTAAGTTGACCTCAATTACATATATCTACTGTATACATAGTGATAGCTCCGAGTCAGGAAGGCAACCTTGATCAGTAATATATATTTACTTCTCAAATAGCTACGTAATAGAAATTCTCAAATTTGATGGTTTTTGCTGAGTCAAATTTATTTCCTGTTTAAAATCTATGTTCTTTAATAGTTTGATATTTCAAAAATTGAAAAAAAAAAGAGAATTTAATTTCAGTTTGCTGTGAATCATGTTTGTGGATGGTACATGGGGTTGTGGTTCTAAGTCTGCAATGACAAGTTTAGTGATGCTCGGTATTTTTATTGTGATTTTTTTGTTCCTATTGGGTGGTGAAAAATACATGTTTTTGTTAGTCAATACATGTCTTAGTTGATGTATATATGTAACTGAACAAACCAGCTTTATTGTGCCAAGTTAAAGATCTCAATTGCACATGCATCATTGCTTGTAAAACCACATCAAAATGTTTGTTTAATTCATAGTTTAAATTAAGTATAACAAAGGTTTACGACTGTTGTTTCTCCAGATGACCAGAGCACTGATGAGTCAATGTCTGACCTAGATGAGCCGGAACCTGTGGATGGAGGACATAGTCCAGTTATTCTTCCCAACCAAGTGTCGGTAAGTTCCAAATAGCCTCGCTCATATATATCTAAATAATCCTCAACTCCTTATGTTTTTAGGATTCTCTGTAACCTTGACTATACAAGAGAGCCTTACAATGTATATAGTCCTTTCCCAAAAGCATTGTTATTCCCGTTGATAGGCCTCAATGGTGGATACAAGATGAACTTCTCGGAAAGTGTTTTTGTGATGACTTGGTGCCATGTAACAATCGGATGACATGATTCCCATTATGGCATCATAATTACAGCTAGGGCCCCTCAATCACCTAAGTTTTGATACTCTCTACCCAATAGTATTTCAGATATCATACTTCCCATCATTATCAGAAACCCATGTGACACTGCTGTTAGGTTTTTTGTCCCGTGGGCTAGAACAGATGGAGAATTTCATTCTCCCGAACAGAAGACTATTTGGAGATTTTGACTAATAAGAATGGTCATTTCTCCTGGAACTGGGTTAGATCATTTTACCTATATTTCTGTAGGCATGAGTAGGCATGACACCGATGTCAATGTCCAGTAGGACTTATTGTCCCTTATGTTGTTTAAACAAAACCTACAGGTTTTTAGGCAACGCCACCTCCATGTTGGTTTGTGAAACATACAGCTACAAACAGGGTATCCGAAACGGATGTAGCCACAGATGAAAGGAGAATATTTTAAATCCAATCTCTTAATCTGTATTCAATATGACTGCAAGACCCATTAATTTACATGTTACAAACAATTTTGACGGGTTACGGGTTGGTTTTCAGACATTTCTCAGATTTCAGTGATGGATACTATATAAACTTTTGTTGGCTGAACATGTGGACGGTAACTTGTATATAAATACAGTATTTACAGACTACATAGAGTTTCACTCGATAACAAATGCTCAGCAAACTAAAGGACTATGTAGGGTTTTGCCTGTTTTTGGCCCCCAAATCCATCAAATTTTAAATTTCATAATTGAACAATCAAATGATATTATTTCAAATATAGATTACATCCCTCATGCAATTGTAATAATATTTATTTGTTATTTGTGCTATGGTTGCCATGGTAACCATCCGAAATATGCATAAATTATGCAAATGTAAATATTTGGTCTATTTTGATCAATTTTTACATAGATTTTCACACAGCAACCATAGAGCGCATTCTTGAACAAAGTTTATATTTCTCCTAAAGATGTGGTATAAGTGCCCACATATTCTCATTTGATATTAAGTTTGTTCAAGAATGCGCTCAATAGTTTCTAATAGAAAAACTATTCAAAAAGTGGCCAAAATTGACTAAATGGTCAAATTTCCCTAATTTATGCATATTTGAGATGGTTTCCATGACAACCAGAGTTGAAACAACAAATAATTATTGTTTCAGTTTTATCAGGGATGTACTCCATATTTGAAATACATTAATTTGAGAGTTCAATAATCTGCTTCAAAATTTGATAATTTGGGGGCCAAAAAAGGCCCAAACCATATATAGTCCTTTATCATCAAATAACTATACTTGAACATGTGCCAAATTTCTATGACGTCAACAACAATACATGTCTTCAGAGCTGTTCAAATTATCCAGGTTTGAGACAAGATTGTGTGATGTCATCAACAATAGACATGGGTGGAGTTAACAAGGCTTTTGCAAGTGTCATGCTTTTATCTAAACGTTCTCACGTTTTTAAGTTTTGAAAAGAAAAAGGACTTTTATGAAGTTATGAACCATTCACAGAAAATACTGTAAATAATAACAAAAATTAACTGTTTATTTTGTTTAGTTTATGAGATCATAAATCCAATGGAGCAGTCAGTAAATTAAATGTAAACACTTTGTGTTTACGCAATTTACCTCGTGCTCCATTGGATTTATGATCTCATAAACTACACAAAATAAAAGATTAATCCTTAAATAACCAGGCTGTTAAATCTGAGTGGTATTCACGATACATGCAAACAACAATATGTGATAATGTGTGATGATTCAGTATTGGGATATATCAGTGGAGAGATAACATTGGTCTAACATCTGTTTATATATATATATTGCTTGACTACTGAAAAATTCGTTCATGTACTCAATGAGAATTTTTTGCCATGTGTAAGTGTTTTGATATTATCGAGCTAGTAGAGCTTGAAATTCAAATTAATTCCTACTGTGTAACACGTACTTAAGTATTGAACAGAGGACGTCACCTGATTCCTTGCGACTATCAATGTAGGTCTGATTGTGAATCTCCATTATTTCAGAGGCCGATATCAATCGTGTCTGATGACGAAATACTGCATGTAGGTATCCATGATAAAAGTGATGTGAACTCTGTATTAAAATCATGGTCTTATCTTTATTATCTCATTGTGTATTCGGTATTAATGCCTCCTATTAATTATCTTTATCATCTCATTGTGTATTCGGTATAAATCCCTCCTATTAATTATCTTTATAATCTCATCGTGTATTCGGTATTAATGCCTCCTATTAATTATCTTTATTATCTCATAGTGTATTCGGTATTAATGCCTCCTATTAATTATCTTTATTATCTCATCGTGTATTCGGTATTAATGCCTCCTATTAATTATCTTTATTATCTCATCGTGTATTTGGTATAAAGCCTCCTATTAATTATCTTTATTTTCTCATGGTGTATTTGGTATATTAATGCTCCTATTAATTATCTTTATCATCTCATCGTGTATTCGGTATAAATGCCTCCTATTAATTATCTTTATAATCTCATCATGTATTTGGTAAAAATGCCTCCTATTAATTATCTTTATTATCTCATTGTGTATTTGGTATAAATGCCTCCTATCAAAGCTTGTAGTTTGGATTTTTTTAATTGTTTTTTTCGCAAAATGACCTGTTAACATACAGCTTATAATACTATAGTACTAGATTTATAACATTGTGCTGTACTCTGTGATAGAGGTAAGGTTTAGTAGCTTTTACTAATGAAATCACTCAGAGACAATGTTTTACCACAGTTAACCCTGAATCCTGACAATGTCTAAATGTGCTTAAACCTGCAATTACTCTTTTTGACAATTCGTTGCCAACTGCAGGCATACTACAGTATACGCAGTCAAAATGAGGTACAATCCTTATATTTACACCATTCTAAATTTTCAAATGCTATACAAAGAAAAAGCCTTCGAAGCGTGTTGCTAAGATGATAACTACGATGGCCGTGGTTGCTAAGATAATATAGTCCTATTGAATTTCATCAATATATTGGTAAATTTAGAAAATACAGAGAACAACACTATTTTTCTTCATAAATCATTTGTAAATTTGGTATTAAATAATATTTCTAGTATATCAAATTTATTTACTTATTTATAACAGTCGTTATGACTACACGCATTGACACAGTGATCTGGTTGTGACGCAGTCCGACGTGAGACATTACAACTGCAGGGCGCCGCCTTGTTTGCGTTACCATCAAAGAATTTCGAATGGGCATCATTTGGAATCAAAAGTTTGGTCGAATTATACCATTTATTATTTAATCACAGGAAATTGATTCCATATATTTTCCATGTTTCAAAATCTTGTAGGAACCAAACAATGGCCGACAGCGAATACTTTTTTTCTGAAGCGTGAACGACGCCATATATATATATTTGAACAAATATCAATCCACCGAGCCTTTTTTCACTGCGTATAAGCTAATATATTCACAGTCAGAGTTTACTAAGCACAAGACTTAAGGGAGAGTTGTAAATATAATGAGAACTTTTACTGATAACTACTTTATAATGTTAAATGACCACTCTGTTGTGACCTGACTTAAAGCTGATATATATCACCTGTGTGATTGTACTCTTTGTGTTTTACCTTTAAAATTTGTTATTCCTGGTACCATGTATTTTGTCTGAAAGACTTCAAAGATAATTAAGATTTATCTATTTTTGAAAAAAAAAAAAAAAAAATCAATACTGCACAAAAAATTGACTTTCATCTTTTTGACCAATCAAACATGAGCATTTAAAAAACTGCTGAAGTGTGTGAAAAATAAAAAAAATACATAAAATCAGCAAAGATTGGTGTGGATCAATCTGCAGTCAAATCTCATTATCTCGAAGTAGGCGGGACCATGAAAAACTTAAGAATCATCCATGTTTGATGAGTTTGAATACTCAAGTATCTGGCTGGAACCGACAAAATACTTTGAATCAATTAGGGTCTTTGAGTTACCCGAGCTCGAGATGGCGGGTTTTGACTGTATATACACAGATATGTTTGCCTGCATTGTAATAAGGCCCACACAAATTTTACCACATAACAAAATTTAAACCGATCAGCACAATGATAAATTAGTGCAACCACAATACTAAGAAATCATAGAAAGCAAGAACAGAATTAAAAATAAAATAAAATAACTGCTAAAATAAAAGTACTGATAAAATAAAATTACTGCTAAAATAAAATAACTACTAAAATAAAAGTACTGCTAAAATAAAATTACTGCTAAAATAAAATTACTGCTAAAATAAAATAACTGCTAAAATAAAAGTACTGCTAAAATAAAAGTACTGATAAAATAAAATTACTGCTGAAATAAAATTTCTGCTAAAATAGAATTACTGCTAAAATAGAATTACTGCTAAAATAAAATTACTGCTAAAATAAAATAACTGCTAAAATAAAAGTACTGATAAAATAAAATTACTGCTAAAATAGAATTACTGCTGAAATAAAATTTCTGCTAAAATAGAATTACTGCTAAAATAGAATTACTGCTAAAATAAAATAACTGCTAAAATAATATAACTGCTAAAATAAAAGTACTGCTAAAATAAAATTACTGCTAAAATAGAATTACTGCTAAAATAAAATTACTGCTAAAATAAAATTACTGCTAAAATTAAATAACTGCTAAAATAAAAGTACTGCTAAAATAAAAGTACTGATAAAATAAAATTACTGCTAAAATAAAATTACTGCTAAAATAAAAGTACTGATAAAATAACATAACTGCTAAAATAAAAGTACTGATAAAATAAAATTACTGCAAAAATAAAAGTACTGCTAAAATAAAATTACTACTAAAATAAAATTACTGCTAAAATAAAAGTACTGATAAAATAAAATTACTGCTAAAATAAAAGTACTGATAAAATAAAATTACTGCTAAAATAAAAGTACTGATAAAATGAAATTACTGCTAAAATAAAATAACTGCTAAAATAAAAGTACTGATAAAATAAAATTACTGATAAAATAAAATTTCTGCTAAAATAGAATTACTGCTAAAATAGAATTACTGATAAAATAAAATTACTGCTAAAATAAAATAACTGCTAAAATAAAATAACTGCTAAAATAAAAGTACTGATAAAATAAAATTACTGATAAAATAAAATTTCTGCTGAAATAAAATTTCTGCTAAAATAGAATTACTGCTAAAATAGAATTACTGCTAAAATAAAATAACTGCTAAAATAATATAACTGCTAAAATAAAAGTACTGCTAAAATAAAATTACTGCTAAAATAGAATTACTGCTAAAATAGAATTACTGCTAAAATAAAATTACTGCTAAAATAGAATTACTGCTAAAATAGAATAACTGCTAAAATAAAAGTACTGCTAAAATAAAATAACTGCTAAAATAAAAGTACTGCTACAATATGTCTATTTACAGTATCTTAGTGTGATCCCAAAATTTTACAATTAGAATTTGGATGTTTCTTTTGAAAGTCCAGTTTATTTTCCTTTCAAGATTTTGCAATCTAGCTAATTTTTATTACTAAAATACAGTATATATCAAACTATAATAGTTCAACCTTTTAAACTAAAAGTTTACAACATAGGTTTTACATACATTTAGATGATAAAATAGATACAATGTATATATGCATGCATTTATTTTTCCATTGTGTGGTAAATTAAATTATTAGTTTTATGTATACCTGCTTAACTATTGCATAGTAAATAATTTAATCTACCGTATTCGCCGTAATTAGCACCCCTCCCCCTATAGGTGCCAACCCTGCTACTTATAACGGAGGTAATAGAATTATTTAAGCACCCCTCTCCCTCTAAATACGTATAAATTATATAAGTGCCCCTACCAATCGTGACACAACTAAATTATTTGATTTAATGGTACGGTAAACCTTAACTGTGCATCATGTTTACCAGAAAAACACTCACAAATATAGGTATATGTGTACAAATTGTCTGAAATTGATGGCGTCAATAATGTTGTACATCACCAGTACAGTGGACTCCACTTAATATCACCCCTGTTAATATCACATTCCTCTTTATTTCATGTTTTTCTCATGCACCATTTTTCTTCTATATAATCTATGTAATTTTATTTGGTTAATATCATGAATTTTGAGGTAAATTCCTCTTAATATCATTTTTTTTTTCAACAAATCACATAAAATATCCAGAAAATGATGTCATTTCCATTGATTTTAGATACAACTTGTACAAAAAGTTGCATAGAAAATAAAAAATAACTCCAAAATTAATTTTTAATTAATATAATGTTATCTTTATATTGAAACATCTTCATATGTACATTGAATAGCTTACTTTTAGTTATGGAGATTGGAAATGCACAAGATTTAGTGGAAAAAGATGTTTCTCTTAATGTCACATTCCTGTTAATATTATGTTGTTATCTGACAAATTCAACATGATATAAAGAAGAGTGCACTGTACTACTCTTTCTGTCATATTACATCATACTTATCTACTTTATTAAGAAACGAAATTTTCTTGTCCGAATCCTAGCTATATAGTTTTGTTATCCTATTAAGCGCCTCCCCCTTTAGAACTAAATTTTTCAGCCCCCCTGCAGGGCGCTAATTATGGTGAATACAGTAATACTTTAATGATTATGATTTGGTCTGAGGTTCTCCTTTCACAACTTGGATTAGCTAATGGTTTGGGTTTTCTTCAAATTAGAAAGACTTTCATTCTTGTCTAACCTGACCTACTGAACTTAGCCTCTTGTTCTTTTTACAATAATTAATAATCACCTGATAATTATCTGCCGACAGCTCGTGTGTTGAAAATTAATTCAGCTAACAATTCGTTGGATGACTAATTGAGGCTAAGTCAGTAGGTTAGGACTGCTAAATGGAATTGCTATTTTCAACAAATCTTTATTTAGTAGAATTCTGAAGTTCATTTCAGTTGGATTCCCCATTTGTGTATGTTGAGCATAATATATAACATTGTATTTTTTAGAAAATAAACTAAATGATTTTCTCTTGAATTAAAAGTTGGTATCCTTGAAATTATTGTAAAATTGAAGATTGGAAGGAAATTTAAAATTGCCAAATTCTGAAGTCTAAGATGACCACCACATCTGCGATTTTGAAAAAAAAAAAAAATTCTATATTTTCTTGTGTGTTGATACTCTAAGCTTTGTATTAAAACTTATCTATTGTCCTCATATATCAATCTGCCCCGTTTGACCAGAAATATTGGTCCAGAAATGTTATTTTTTGAACTTGTATAATGTAATGAGAATATCTGTTTTCTCTTCTGTACCGCAAGTTTACAACTATAATAAAATATGAATAAGAAAATGAACTCATTTATCCCTGTTCCATGATGGACTTTTCAAACTTTTGAGTTAGAAGAGTTCAAAGTTGTCTTCAGGAGTGAATGAGTTAAAAATTATTTTAACTTAAAGTTATGCCAAAATTGTTTTCTAAACTGGTTATAAGATACGTAGGAAGGATTTGTTTGTCATTAAGGAAACATAATTGATCCTGATTTCTATATTTGTAGCAGAACAAAGGTGAACGAGCGGGATACCTGTATAAACAAGGAGGGTAAGTCACACTCCTTTACCTTTTACTTTTCCTTCTTCCTCAAGTTCTTTCTTCATCTCGGCTCGCGTTTCAACATCTTATATATCCAAGGTATGCAATACAGGAAACTGTAGAGCTGCAGTCATTCCGTTATCATTCAATATCCTCACATCAAAAGTTAAGATATTTTTGATCATTTTCTTTTCCCGTCAGCAAAATTTATTTTTACAATATCTTGATTGCTAGATCCATTACATCAGGAAGATTTTGAAATACATTATAACTCATTCACCCCTGAAGACACATTTGAACTCTTCCAATTCAAAGGTTGGAATAGTCCATTATAAAATAACAGGGGTGAATGGTTTTAAGAGGCAATATTTAAGGGGTTTCAAGTTTGAAATATTGATGTATGTGCCTAAAGTTTTAATTATCGTAATGAAGATTCTTGTTATTTAAATTGATACTTAAATGGAAATAATGCTTCTTTCCATTGTCAGATAATGTCATATTAAAGAACTTCAAAATGACATTTACTCATGGTATCAGCTAAATGACAGAACTGAAACCATTTTAGCTATCATCCTGTGAGGGATTGTTCAACTCGCCCTTTGTCTGAAATGTGCTGTCCATCTGTCCTGTATCTGAGGTGTGCTGTCCGTCTGTCCTGTATCTGAGGTGTGCTGTCCATCTGTCCTGTATCTGAGGTGTGCTGTCCATCTGTCCTGTATCTGAGGTGTGCTGTCCATCTGTCCTATATCTGAGGTGTGCTGTCCATCTGTCCTGTATCTGAGGTGTGCTGTCCATCTGTCCTGTATCTGAAATGTGCCGTACATCTGTCCTGTATCTGAAGTGTGCTGTCCATCTGTCCTGTATTTGAAATGTGCTGTCCATCTGTCCTGTATCTGAGGTGTGCTGTCCATCTGTCCTGTATCTTAGGTGTGCTGTCCATCTGTCCTGTATCTGAGGTGTGCTTTCGTTCTGTCCTGTATCTGAGGTGTGCTGTCCATCTGTCCTGTATCTGTGGTGTGGTGTCCATCTGCCCTGTATCTGAGGTGTGCTGTCCATCTGTCCTGTATCTGAGGTGTGCTGTCCATCTGTCCTGTATCTGAAATGTGCTGTCCATCTGTCCTGTATCTGAGGTGTGCTGTCCATCTGTCCTGTATCTGAAATGTGCTGTCCATCTGTCCTGTATCTGAGGTGTGCTGTCCATCTGTCCTGTATCTGAGGTGTGCTGTCCATCTGTCCTGTATCTGAGGTGTGCTGTCCATCTGTCCTGTATCTGAGGTGTGCTTTCCATCTGTCCTGTATCTGAAATGTGCTGTCCATCTGTCCTGTATCTGAAGTGTGCTGTCCATCTGTCCTGTATCTGAGGTGTGCTGTCCATCTGTCCTGTATCTGAGGTGTGCTGTCCATCTGTCCTGTATCTGAGGTGTGCTGTCCATCTGTCCTGTATCTGAGGTGTGCTGTCCATCTGTCCTGTATCTGAAATGTGCTGTCCATCTGTCCTGTATCTGAGGTGTGCTGTCCATCTGTCCTATATCTGAGGTGTGCTGTCCATCTGTCCTGTATCTGTGGTGTGCTGTCCATCTGTCCTGTATCTGAGGTGTGCTGTCCATCTGTCCTATATCTGAGGTGTGCTGTCCATCTGTCCTGTATCTGAGGTGTGCTGTCCATCTGTCCTGTATCTGAGGTGTGCTGTCCATCTGTCCTGTATTTGAAATGTGCTGTCCATCTGTCCTGTATCTGAAGTGTGCTGTCCATCTGTCCTGTATCTGAGGTGTGCTGTCCTTCTGTCCTGTATCTGAGGTGTGCTGTCCATCTGTCCTGTATCTTAGGTGTGCTGTCCATCTGTCCTGTATCTGAGGTGTGCTTTCGTTCTGTCCTGTATCTGAGGTGTGCTGTCCATCTGTCCTGTATCTGTGGTGTGGTGTCCATCTGCCCTGTATCTGAGGTGTGCTGTCCATCTGTCCTGTATCTGAGGTGTGCTGTCCATCTGTCCTGTATCTGAAATGTGCTGTCCATCTGTCCTGTATCTGAGGTGTGCTGTCCATCTGTCCTGTATCTGAAATGTGCTGTCCATCTGTCCTGTATCTGAGGTGTGCTGTCCATCTGTCCTGTATCTGAGGTGTGCTGTCCATCTGTCCTGTATCTGAGGTGTGCTGTCCATCTGTCCTGTATCTGAGGTGTGCTTTCCATCTGTCCTGTATCTGAAATGTGCTGTCCATCTGTCCTGTATCTGAAGTGTGCTGTCCATCTGTCCTGTATCTGAGGTGTGCTGTCCATCTGTCCTGTATCTGAGGTGTGCTGTCCTTCTGTCCTGTATCTGAGGTGTGCTGTCCATCTGTCCTGTATCTGAGGTGTGCTGTCCATCTGTCCTGTATCTGAAATGTGCTGTCCATCTGTCCTGTATCTGAGGTGTGCTGTCCATCTGTCCTATATCTGAGGTGTGCTGTCCATCTGTCCTGTATCTGAGGTGTGCTGTCCATCTGTCCTGTATCTGAGGTGTGCTGTCCATCTGTCCTATATCTGAGGTGTGCTGTCCATCTGTCCTGTATCTGAGGTGTGCTGTCCATCTGTCCTGTATCTGAGGTGTGCTGTCCATCTGTCCTGTATCTGAGTTGTGCTTTCCATCTGTCCTGTATCTGAAATGTGCTGTCCATCTGTCCTGTATCTGAAGTGTGCTGTCCATCTGTCCTGTATCTGAGGTGTGCTGTCCATCTGTCCTGTATCTGAAGTGTGCTGTCCATCTGTCCTGTATATGAGGTGTGCTGTCCTTCTGTCCTGTATCTGAGGTGTGCTGTCCATCTGTCCTGTATCTGAGGTGTGCTGTCCATCTGTCCTGCTTAAACAGCTCTTGTTAACAGATGACAGATCTTGTGAAAGTTTTGCCTCAAAAGTCTATAGCTGATACCGGTTTCATTTTGAGAGTGAATGGAAAAAACAAGATGGCCATCGGAAAGGCAGTCATCTTTGATTTTGGTAATTATACCCCCCCGCAACGAAGTTAGGGGGGGTATACTGGAATCAGCTTGTCTGTCCGTCTGTCTGTCCGTCTGTCTGTCCGTCTGTCCGTCTGTCTGTCCGTCTGTCTGTCCGTCTGTCCGTCTGTCCGTAGAAAAATGTTGTCCGGACAACTCCTCCTAAACTACTGGATCGATTTCAATAAAACTTGGCAGTATTGTTGGGGACCATGTGTAGATGTGCATGCAGGGTTTCGTTTGTCAAAATTTTGGTTGCCATGGTAACCAGGTCACTATACACAGGTTTCCATAATAAAATGTTGTCCGGACAACTCCTCCTAAACTACTCGATCGATTTCAATAAAACTTGGCAGTATTGTTGGGGACCATGTGTAGATGTGCATGCAGGGTTTCGTTTGTCAAAATTTTGGTTGCCATGGCAACCAGGTCACTATACACAGGTTTCCATAATAAAATGTTGTCCGGACAACTCCTCCTAAACTACTCGATCGATTTCAATAAAACTTGGCAGTATTGTTGGGGACCATGTGTAGATGTGCATGCAGAGTTTCGTTTGTCAAAATTTTGGTTGCCATGGTAACCAGGTCACTATACACAGGTTTCCGTAATAACATGTTGTCCGGACAACTTCCTATAAACCACTGGATCGAGTTTAATGAAACTTGGCAGTATTGTTTGGGACCATGTGTAGATGTGCATGCAGAGTTTTGTTTGTCAAAATTTTGGTTGCCATGGTAACCAGGTCACTATACACAGGTTTCCATTATAATGTGTTGTCCGGACAACTCCTCCTAAACTACTGGATCAATTTCAGTGAAACTTGGCAGTATTGTTGGGGACCATGTATAGATTTGCATACAGGGTTTTGTTTGTCAAAATTTTGGTTGCCATGGTAACCAGGTCACTATACACAGGTTTCCATAATAAAATGTTGTCCGGACAACTCCTCCTAAACTACTGGATCGATTTCAATAAAACTTGGTAGTATTGTTGGGGACCATGTGTAGATGTGCATGCAGAGTTTCGTTTGTCAAAATTTTGGTTGCCATGGTAACCAGGTCACTATACACAGGTTTCCGTAATAACGTGTTGTCCGGACAACTTCCTATAAACCACTGGATCGAGTTTAATGAAACTTGGCAGTATTGTTGGGGACCATGTGTAGATGTGCATGCAGAGTTTTGTTTGTCAAAATTTTGGTTGCCATGGTAACCAGGTCACTATACACAGGTTTCCATTATAATGTGATGTCTGGACAACTTCTTCTAAACTACTGGGTCATTTTCAATGAAACTTCGCAGTAAGTAATGTTGAGGATTACTATACACAGGTTAAAATTTGTCCGTTCGGCTTTTAAAATTCTGCTGACTGTTGACATTATATAATGCATGTTATATACAACTTGTACTACATCATGTTTTTTTCAAAAACATGTCAGACACCTCTAATAAGAGGTAGCGGGGGGGGTATAAGTCAGCCATCGGCTTACAGTTCTAGTTGAGTTTGCAATTGTTATTTCTCATGAACTCTTGGACTGTTATCATTCTATTTGCTTGATTTGGCTGAAGCTGTTTTCTAGTACTGGACATATTTAGAATGGATACACCTCAGAATATTTTTTATTTTAGGATGCTCAGTACGTTGCAGCACCCAAACTCGGCTTATAAATATATGGCCGGTTTTGAGTATTTAGGTGCCTAAAAAATATCTCCAATTTTTTTAGATGGACGATTATGTGTTCAAAAAATCTTTTTTTTTCTTCTTTGCAAAATGTTTTATTCATTTTTTCAACATATAGTGTACCCTCGACCTATCGCCACCCAAATCTACCTCCACCCTCGCATACCGCCACGTAATCCTCTAGAACAGATTTCCCTCCTATATAATTCCCTCATTAAGTTTGCCACCCTCGCATACTGCCATCCACCACATCCTTTAAAGTACAAACGTCCCAAATTGCTGTATATTTCCCTCAACAATATTGCCATGTATACTGTATACAGTGCACAGGACAATGACACAACTTTCACTCACACTAACTCACCCCATATGCTGAATTAAAAGCAAACGTAGTATAATCCGAGATATTGAAGGTCCAATATTCTGGACCTAATATAATTACATTAAGCAGGTTTTTAAAAAATATTGGTCATGATTAAAGTTAATAAGTAAAGATACAAGAAGTACTTAGGTGCTTGTGAATTAAACAGGAAAGAAAGAGATTAAAAACTCTGAAAGCTGGTAATTATAATGATAAAACATAGCTCTCTCTATGGTACGGACATCTCCTGTCATGTGTGGATATAGAGGGTAATCCCCGTTGTGATACACATTTCTAAATATGGGTTCTGGAACTTTTAAAGTCATCTTTGTCCTTGAACTTGATACCTAGATCTTGCCACAGTAAGTGGGGCTATAAGGATGGTTATTTTGTCTGTCTGTTAACTGTTTCCTATAAATCATAGTACCGGTAGTACATACTTCTGGCAAGGATTGGGTTCATTGGGTTATCATTACTAATGTGCTGTGGTCATCTCTCCCTGTTATCTAGTTTAAAGTCACGTTTTTTCTCTCTCCGATATGTCTAGCTGTTTTATTTTTGTGTTTTACATATTAAGTGTTATACACACCTGATGGTATCCATTCCTGAAGAAATACGACAAGTCTCAACTGTAGCAGCACAACCAAACTTTATCATTCAGATGTTAATAAGTTTTACTTAAAGAATGAACATAAATTTTTCAACATCCATGAGGTCAGAATAACATTTGAATGAATTTCTGGGCATTCATATATTCCATGAATCGCATTAGAGATTTTTAGTAACATGATAATCATAGTTCATTTATTAAATTGACCTTATGAATGTTTAAAAAATATATTTCATTCTTTATTTTTACATTTAGAAGTGCTTTAAGTTTTCAATGCAAGCATAATTTGTATGGTGCAGATAAAAATAGGTAATCTATTTTTGTTAGAAATGTGTTTTCTTTCAAAAATGTTTTTCTGTTTTGCTTCTGTTTCAAAATGAATGTGCTACATGTAACTCTATACTAAAGATGGTATGTTGTAGATAAAGGTACCTGTTGTTTTTGTTTACTTACCTGGCTAGTTGTCCTAACTAAAGGTGCTATAGTCTGTAGACCAGGAAGAGGAAGGTGGATCTAGGCCAGTGGAAAGTCATTTCTTTATTGATTCAATGTACTTAATCTAGATCTGTGGAAGAAGATGTCAGTACAGTAGAAACTTCCTATCTCAAACTGTATACCTCAAAAAAACCCATTTAATTCGTCCCAGCCCAGCTTAAAGGCCCAATATACGTAACTTCAGGGAAATTTTCGTGATTCTGAAAAATTCTGAAAAAAAAATCCAGTTGATAACCATGCAAATATAAGTCTAAAACGAAGTAAACCTGAGCGGTAATTTACAAGAAACCCTTGACAAAAAAATCCAAAGAATTGAAAATAATTCAGGTGGGGCCCACTTCAACAACAAACCGAAGGTAGAAGACGGTTCGAAATGGACGCGTGTTTACAAATAGTGTGTTTCAACTGCTGCTGTACCGGTAACCGCGAAAGAATTTATCTTGACTATTGCTGATATCAGTTAATCTTAACTATATCCATAAATACAATAAGTTATTAGGCTTGATTTTCGCTTCAAGTTTCGCCGAAAGTTACGTATATTGGGCCTTTAACACTAGCATTCAAACTCACATAATTCAAATACTCAGATAACAGGAAGATTTTCCTACAGTCCTCATTACTGTGGACTACAAGATTCCTACAGTCCTCATTACTGTGGACTACAAGATTCCTACAGTCCTCATTACTGTGGACTACAAGATTCCTACAGTCCTCATTACTGTGGACTACAAGATTCCTACAGTCCTCATTACTGTGGACTACAAGATTCCTACAGTCCTCATTACTGTGGACTACAAGATTCCTACAGTCCTCATTACTGTGGACTACAAGATTCCTACAGTCCTCATTACTGTGGACTACAAGATTCCTACAGTCCTCATTACTGTGGACTACAAGATTCCTACAGTCCTCATTACTGTGGACTACAAGATTCCTACAGTCCTCATTACTGTGGACTACAAGATTCCTACAGTCCTCATTACTGTGGACTACAAGATTCCTACAGTCCTCATTACTGTGGACTACAAGATTCCTACAGTCCTCATTACTGTGGACTACAAGATTCCTACAGTCCTCATTACTGTGGACTACAAGATTCCTACAGTCCTCATTACTGTGGACTACAAGATTCCTACAGTCCTCATTACTGTGGACTACAAGATTCCTACAGTCCTCATTACTGTGGACTACAAGATTCCTACAGTCCTCATTACTGTGGACTACAAGATTCCTACAGTCCTCATTACTGTGGACTACAAGATTCCTACAGTCCTCATTACTGTGGACTACAAGATTCCTACAGTCCTCATTACTGTGGACTACAAGATTCCTACAGTCCTCATTACTGTGGACTACAAGATCACGAGGTGTAACTCTACAGTTATTACAATGAGTAACAAGAAATGTTGACAGGTATTGACTTGACAGAAGTTTTTCTCTCAACCAAAATGTCTCAAGTAGCTGTAGAATATAATAAATAATTCCTGTTATAAATATTACTTATTGTTTACCTCTACTTAAACTATGACCGACATGTGCAGCTTACTGGCTTACTACCAAGCTATATGATAAATGTGACAGGTTTAATTTTTTGGTCACTTGAGTAATCCCGATCGCTTTCCGTCCGTCACCGTGAAGAGTCAATTGTGCATTGTGCGTAAATTATTTACATTTTCAACTCTTCTCAAGAAACCAGTTGATGGAATTTTTCAAACTTGGCAAAAAAAAAGCCTTGGTTAATGAAAATACGGACTTTTGAATTTGGGATTCCTGTCCCTACCCAAGGGGCCAGGGTGGGGCTTGAAGGGAAAATTAAACAATATGTAACAGTCCTCACTTTGAGGACTTGATTTTTACCTCGATGTGACCAAGATAATAACCAACAGTTGCATGGTCACAGATATGGAGCAGACTAACATCGGGCAGGTGTCAGGTACTGGTTGTAGGTTTGAGGCCAGACTAATATGGGGCAGTTGTCAGATACTGGTTGTAGGTTTGAGGCCAGACTAATATTGTCAGTTGTCAGATACTGGTTGTAGATTTGAGGCCAGACTAATATGGGGCAGTTGTCAGATACTGGTTGTGGGTTTGAGGCCAGATTAATATGGGGCAGTTGTCAGATACTGGTTGTATGTTTGAGGCCAGACTAATATAAGGCAGTTGTCAGTTACTGGTTGTAGGTTTGAGGCCAGACTAATATGGGGCAGTTGTCAGTTACTGGTTGTGGGTTTGAGGCCAGACTAATATGGGACAGTTGTCAGTTACTGGTTGTAGGTTTGAGGCCAGACTAATATGGGGCAGTTGTCAGATACTGGTTGTGGGTTTGAGGCCAGATTAATATGAGGCAGTTGTCAGATACTGGTTGTGGGTTTGAGGCCAGATTAATATGGGGCAGTTGTCAGATACTGGTTGTAGGTTTGAGGCCAGACTAATATGGGCAGTTATCAGATACTGGTTGTAGGTTTGAGGCCAGACTAATATGGGGCAGTTGTCAGATACTGGTTGTGGGTTTGAGGCCAGACTAATATGGGGCAGTTGTCAGATACTGGTTGTGTGTTTGAGGCCAGATTAATATGGGGCAGTTGTCAGATACTGGTTGTGGGTTTGAGGCCAGATTAATATGAGGCAGTTGTCAGGTACCAGTTGTAAGTTTGAGGCCAGACTTATATGGAGCAGTTGTCAGATACTGGTTGTGGGTTTGAGGCCAGATTAATATGAGGCATTTGTCAGACACTGGTTGTGGGTTTGAGGCCAGATTAATATGGGGCAGTTGTCAGATACAGGTTGTGGGTTTGAGGCCAGACTAACATGGGGCAGTTGTCAGATACTGGTTGTAAGTTTGAGGCCAGACTAATATGGGGCAGTTGTCAGATACTGGTTGTACGTTTGAGGCCAGTCTAACATGGGGCATTTGTCTGGTACTGGTTGTAGGTTTGAGGTCAGACTAATATGGGGCAGTTGTCAGATACTGGTTGTTGGTTTGAGGCCAGACTAACATTGGGTAGTTGTCAGATACTGGTTGTAGGTTTGAGGTCAGTCTAATATGGGGTAGTTGTCAGGTACAGGTTGTAGGTTTGAGGCCAGACTAATATGGGGCAGTTGTCAGATACTGGTTGTAGGTTTGAGGTCAGTCTAATATGGGGTAGTTGTCAGGTACAGGTTGTGGGTTTGAGGCCAGACCAACATCGGGTAGTTGTCAGATACTGGTTGTAGGTAGTGGTACATTGTACTCAATTTTCCTTCACCACATAGCCCAAGCATATCCTTCAATGACAGTTAAGTTGTTAATAGGATGTAAAACACAAACCAACGCATCCAGATGTGTTTTAATTATATAAAAAAAAAATTGTATTTGCAGACAAAAAGGAAACAAAGGCTGGAGGAGAAGATGGGTGATCTTCAACGGGAAATCTGTACGCTATTACGCCAACGCAAAGGTGAGAATAGCCCTAAATCTGTACGCTACTTTGCCAACGCAAAGGTGAGAATAGCCCCAAATAGCTGCGTATGTTTATTGGAATTGTGAACTGTTTATGGAGAAGGAGAACCAGTTTTATGAGTTGGTGAATTGTTAGCTGTGATACATCAGTCAGTTTTAAAGTTTATTTTATACACAATATGTCAAGTGACATAGAATATTGTACCACATAGCGGACCCGTTCTGTCATGCCATAGGGCTATGTCATAAATTTGTGTTACACACATGTAATAACACTGTTGTGACGTCATAAACAAATGACGTCTTTATGAAGTCATATGATTATCTCTGTAGTGAAAATTAATTGTACCGTCAAAGTAAAAACTTGACTATATTTTATATAAAATTAAGTTAAGAGTTTTGGAATACTTTCTCAACGAATGTAAGTTATATATTAAATAGAATCTTACACTTGTGTTGATGTCATATTGAATTTGTTAAACTCATTAAATAATTTCATATTTCACTCGCTTACTTTTGAATTGGAAATAGATGCTGTGTTAACCTTTGACTAATTCAATAAATTGTTTATTATATTTTATACAGAGCCAAGTTTCCAAGAGAATTGTGCCTGTATCATGCATGACGGGGGTTAAGAACCAGATTAAGGTAAAACAACAAGAGAATTGTGTCTGTATCAGGCATGACGGGGGTTATGACCCAGATTAAGGTAAAACTACAAGAGAATTGTGTCTGTATCAGGCATGACGGGGGTTACGACCCAGATTAAGGTAAAACTACAAGAGAGTTGTATCTGTATCAGGCATGACTGGGGTTACGACCCAGATTAAGGTAAAACTACAAGAGAATTGTGTCTGTATCAGGCATGACGGGGGTTACGACCCAGATTAAGGTAAAACTACAAGAGAGTTGTGTCTGTATCAGGCATGACGGGGGTTACGACCCAGATTAAGGTAAAACTACAAGAGAGTTGTATCTGTATCAGGCATGACTGGGGTTACGACCCAGATTAAGGTAAAACTACAAGAGAGTTGTGTCTGTATCAGGCATGACGGGGGTTACGACCCAGATTAAGGTAAAACTACAAGAGAGTTGTGTCTGTATCAGGCATGACTGGGGTTACGACCCAGATTAAGGTAAAACTACAAGAGAGTTGTGTCTGTATCAGGCATGACTGGGGTTACGACCCAGATTAAGGTAAAACTACAAGAGAGTTGTGCCTGTTACATGTCTGATTACTAAGGTTATGGTTCTGATTGTAGTAATTAAACAGCAAGAGAATTACATCTGTAACATACATAATTGGTCACAAACCACTTTAACGTAAAATTAAGGTAATACATATCCTATTACTTTTTTTACCCACAACTTCTATTATAAAGTATCCTCACTCTCATCTCATGGGATTAGGAACTTTTTCAGGTACCGTCTAATGAGTATGTAACACTCCGGCATTTCTTGTTTGAAGTTGACTTCATCAATTTGATATTATTTTATATTATAAACAGTCTGCATTAACAGGTCATTTTGCTAGATTTTAATTTGAGAATGATTACAAAATATCCTTATACATGTATATCAATTAACTCTTAAATTTTAAATTTGAAGATGAAATAATAGAATTTAATTTTAATGATTTTTTTCAGCCTAATGACACACACAAGTTCAAGTTCAATGTGGAGACAAAGAACAGAACATTCCAGTTTGCTGCTGAAACATTAGGTATGGAGCTTCTATTGAAATCACCCAGTCCGACCGTCCGTCTGTCTGAAATATATTAATATTGTATACTTGGCATTCTACATTCTGATGATATAAAAATAAAAAACATTCTACTTAATATGTTACAGCCTCATTCTGTTAAAAAAAAATACAAAAGGCCGCCATCTTGGATTTTGGTGGAAAGTTTGTTATCCCTTTTTCTCGACAACAAATTTATGAATCTTTCTCAAATTTCATAAGGTCCCCTTGTTGCCTGGTTTTCCTTAAAACTTCTTTTGTGGAAAAACTTTGAAGGAAGAATGGCTAGAATCTCCAGAAAGATTTTGAATCAAATTTTATACATGTCATGAGAATTTATGCAGAGAAATCACTTTTTTTGAGAATTTATCATAGTACTAAGTGGGAAGAACTTTTTCTAAATACAAAAACTTCAAAAATTCCCCCTGAATGTGTGTCACACTGACACATCTTCTTATGATATGAAGGGAGGGGGGGGGGGGGGGGGGTAGTAGTTAGCTATTGGCTTAATATTCTAGTTTTTACCCCATATTCACAAAACTTAATATTCCACGGTTAGCTTCGGAAGCTGAATATTTTCTGTTATTTTTGTTCTAGATGACTGTACTCACTGGTGTAGCTGTTTAATGGCTGCAATTATAGCGAAGGTAAGTTTCATCTTAACTTCTGACTTCCCGCTCTTGTTCCCATGACATTCTGTAAACCAACTTATTTTCGTGCACAGTAAATTTTTGCATATTTCACAAAAATTTGTGAAAATTAATCGCTGCAAGTAGTTTCAATCAGAGGTATACCAACTGTAGGAGTACTAGTACTGTACATAGGAGTTACAAAATCAAATCGCCACAAAATATTTGAAAATGCGAAATTAAGTCTCTGGAAAATAGGTTGAGTTTACATTATTGATACAGATTTACACGATTTACAGGCTGTTACATATTTATTTACAGCCCCCGGCCGAGGCCCTACTCGAGGGCGGGGACATGAACCATCCCGACAGACAGGTAAGGACTTTATACAGTCAAAGTTTGGAATGTTGTTATGGCTGTCAGAAAATTGGGATGATGAGATAAGCAAGGAAATAGATACATACGGTAAAACACGTTTATAGGAATCTCTCGGGAATAGATACATACGGTAAATCACGTTTATAGGAATCTCTCGGGAATAGATACATACGGTTAATCACGCTTATAAGGAATCTCTCAAGAATAGATACATACGGTAAATCACGTTTATAGGAATCTCTCGGGAATAGATACATACGGTTAATCACGCTTATAAGGAATCTCTCAAGAATAGATACATACGGTAAAACACGCTTATAAGGAATCTTTCGGGAATAGATACATACGGTAAATCACGTTTATAGGAATATCTCAGGATCAAGGATATTAGTGTGATTGAAGTATAGTTCGTTATTGTGTATAACATACCGGTACAAATGATAGGGCGTGTGGTAGGAAAAGAAAAAACTATGTTATAACCAAAATTTGTATAAGCCTGTTTGTTACAAACATGTTTTACTGTATAATGTTGTGTAAAAACAAATGTAGGGTAAGAATGGATAAAAAGGTATTAGGAATAACAGATGAAAATACATTTACAAACTGAATTTTAATTATTTTATTTACCAACTTTTATTGAATGAGATATTAGAAGTTTTACGTTTTACTGATTGATTTATTTTTACATTTTTATTTTATCATGAGATGCTGAACAGAAAATCAGTACCTATTGTACAAGCACTAACTACCACCTTCTGACTTCAGTAATGTTATTATGACTTGGTATTTAGGGGTCTATTCGGTTTGAGAGGTACCGGCGGAACCTCCATGTGGTGTTGAAAGCAGGTCGGATGTGTTATTACAACAAACTAGAGGTAGGTTATCCTTCACATGATACGGTTTACGTATGGTGCAACAAAAAGTTGCAAGACTGCAGCTTTATTTTGTTAAATATTTTCTTTGGTAGATACTCTGTTAGCATTTGTTTTTTTAAATTTCTGGGAATAAGATTTGCTTATCATATCAATACAAGGTTATAAAGGAGGACTATGAGTAAAAATGTTAATCAGGGTTTTTCCCTGACTCCCAAAAACCTGCATTTTAAAAATTGACTCCTAAAATTGCCAAAGGACTCAAAAAATTGATGAAATTTTGCTATAGTATTTGTGATTGGAGTCCCATGACTACTAAAAATTGATGAAATTTTGCTATAGTATTTGTGATTGGAGTCCCATGACTACTAAATTAAATTTGAGGGTCCCAGGGAAAGCCTGGATTAATATCTCTTTACAAAGTGTGGATGATTTTTTACAGACTTTAAAGAAATATATATGACTGTTTGTATTGGTTGATGTTTTCAGGACTATAAGATAGCGTCCCCAATCCACGAGATAGAGATGAAGCTCGCCAGTGTGAAGGAGCTCCCGAGGAACAAGTTACGACTAGCAACTCATTACACTCAGTTTGTGTAAGTCAAAGGGACACTACTCTGTCAGCACTACTGCTGACTTTGTGTGATATGTAGATTTCACTTATTACACTCAGTTTGTGTAAGTCAAAGGGACATTACTCTGTAAGTCAAAGGGACACTACTCTGTAAGTCAAAGGGACACTACTCTGTCAGCACTACTGCTGACTTTTTGTGTGATATGTAGATTTCAGCTAGTAGAACAGTTAGGGCAATGCTGGTCAAGATTGTCTCTTATCATCTTTACCTATGTTTGAGCATTTATCTGCTCTTTGGGGAGGATTGCATGTTATGATTAGACTAGACTATTTAAAGTCACAAGACATTGTATAGTCACGAGTGTGTGTGGTGGTTTATTGAAAGTGATCTTATCTAATAGGATCATGTATATGGTAATCATTTAATTCGTCATGTTGTCTTCTTCTACCTCTGTTAATTGTCGCTTATGATATGATTGTATCTGTTATGTAGTCATGGTAAATTTATTTCTTTTTATACCCAAACCTAGCTAAGGGGAGCATATATTATAATCACTATGTCTGTGCATGTGTGTGCGTTCGGACATTGTGTACAAGATATCTCATGAACCCCTGGCCCGATTTGGTCCATATCCACACCATAGCATAACACAGTTAAGATCTACACCTGATTAGAGTTTGGTGGTCATCGGTCAACGTTAAAGGTCAAAGGGATGGGGGTATATCTATATGTGAGCCCCTGAGCCCCTGCTCACTTTGCTTTTATTGCATAACACCTGAGTGACCTTTGACCTATCTTATTTTTCGCTGCCATAATGACTCCTTAATGAAAATGTCTGATACTTATGTAGCCATCTGACAGCTAACCTGCCAACATAATTTTAATATTATTTGCACCTCCCAGTCAACAGGATGAATTTTACTTGTTTAGATAGATGTCACGATATAAACAAACAGAAACTATTAATATGATGATGCTAATTTATCCCTTTGTTAGGTTGGCGTTTGAGAACTACGAGGATTGTGTCACATGGAGAATGGCAATGGAGGAGTCGATAGCTGATGCTCTGGGGGATAACACGGTGTGTATATGTCACTCTGTGTATATAGTTTTCATTTCTTTATATATCTAAATAAAAACAAAATCAGTTAATGTTTAAACTTTATTGTGAGACACTGTTGTAGTTGTGTAAAACTTTCCATAGCCCTGATTGGAGGTGAAATCTTTATAATGCCAGTGTATAATAATTATTTGTATTTCAATCATGTTTTTAGGAATTTTACTTTTTTGATTCATTATGTTGAGAAAGAACATGTACTACTATGTAAATGTTTATCTTTCATTTCGTTTCTTTCCGTTGTTTTAACAGATTTTGGACCAGATCAAGGAGAATCCCAGTAACCATGAGTGTGCTGACTGCAGTGCTCCAGGTAGGTGATCATGTTCCCACCTGTGTGTGTCTCGCCCACCTGTGTGTGTCTCACCCACCTGTGTGTGTCTCACCCACCTGTGTGTGTCTCCCCAACCTGTAAGTGTCTCCCCAACCTGTATGTGTCTCCCCCACCTGTGAGTGTCTCACCCACCTGTTTGCTCACCTTTGTCATTTACCTTTGTGTATTACGTTTGTGTCTTACCTGCATGTCTCACCTTTGTGTCTCACCTGTGTGTCTCACCTGTGTGTCTCACCTGTGTGTCTCACCTTTGTGATTTACCTTTGTGTTTTACATTTTTGTCTCACTTGTGTGTCTTATATTTGTGTCTCACCTTTCTTCAACATACAATACAATCTTTGGAGGATGTTATTATACCCTATATTGAGATCTTATAACTGGATTTATAGGGATGTTATCACTAAATAAGGATGTCAATGTTATCCTACTCTGTTATCTAGATGTTATTTTGTGTTACAGATCCTCACTGGGCCTCCATTAACATGGGTATTGTGTTGTGTAAACAGTGTGCAGGTAAACATCGTCACAAATATAAAGTTTATCTTACTGTGACAGTAGAACCCTTATACAAGGGACTTTATTAATGTAGAAAACCTTTGTACATCAGAACCTCTGTATTTTGTTGTTAAATTGAATGAACTCCCATTCAGTGAAATTTCTCAGGATTATAAGGAAATCGGTTTCTCGATGATATAAACATGTCGGAACTATAAGCTTTCCAAGCTGTTGTGTATATTTCCATACTTTTAAACTTGTACAGCATCCAATAGATATAATGAAATGTTAATGTTTGTTACCAGTTAAGAGTCTATACTTACGTGTGTATATGATACTACACCACGAAGACATTGTTTGTTTCATGTTGTAACTGATTTAATTAATCTATACTTATGAGTGTATATGATATTACATCACGGAGCTAGTCTTTGTTTCGTGGTGGTCACTGTTATAACTTATCTTTACAGGTATTCATCGTAAGTTTGACCTAAACGTGTCCAAGGTGCGGTCTTTACGAATGGACACGTCTGTGTGGTCACCGAGTCTTATAGAGGTGAGTACAGATGTATCTTGTAACTGTTC
Source organism: Mimachlamys varia (assembly GCA_947623455.1). Classification (NCBI taxonomy): domain Eukaryota; kingdom Metazoa; phylum Mollusca; class Bivalvia; order Pectinida; family Pectinidae; genus Mimachlamys; species Mimachlamys varia. The sequence goes on from OX392537.1 coordinate 1,403,839, forward strand.
ACCAAAGAAGAATAACTGTGTATGATAGAGAAGCTAACAATGTTTTAATGTACATCAGTCGATAAAGCACAGACAGCTCCGTACATTATTCCTTGGAAATACTTCAGTTGCTCTTTCATCCCTGAAGACATATTTAAACTCTTCCAATTCAAAGGTTGGAATAGTTAATCATGAAATTTCAGGGGTGAATGAGTTAAATATCAGATATTATCGTTACTTTGGGGAAAAAGATGTTTTGCTAGTCGGTAATCTGAAATCAATGCAACAAAGGACAATTTAATCTGATGTATACCGTACAATGGGGAATTTGCACTCCGTCTTTAGTCGTCCTCTCATGAAAAGATTTGAATTTGCCCTATTTCAAGTTCGCCGTCTCAAACTTGGGTCCTCATCATACATGTAAAATTAGATGCATAGACCTGTGTTTGGAAAAATATTCGCCCTGTCTTAAATTTGCCCTTCCATTGTTGTGCAAAAAGGGGGAAAATAAAATGAGCGTGAATTTTTCCAGTTTTACATTTAAAATACAGGCAAATGGTTTGTAAAACATTTAAATAACAGATAAATGGTCTGTAAAACATTTAAATATTTCCTTTTTAGATGATGAAACAAATTGGTAACTACAATGCGAACTTGTTCTGGGAAAAACATTTACGGGCCAAGAGTGGATTTAATCAAGACATGGAACCAGCCCAGCGAAAACAGCACTTGGAAAACAAGTACGAGAGCAGGAAATATATAGACCGACACCCACTCAGCGATAATAAACACTCGCTTAATGAGGTCAGTAAAGGTCAATATATAGACCGACATAATAAACACACACTTAATGAGGTCAGTAAAGGTCAATTATCCGTCACAAATTAAAATTCTACTGTTTAATTGTTACAGCTACTGTTTAATTGTTTTAAGAAAATGTAAGTTGGCAATTGAGCTGACATTATATCTCAGATATATCTTTACTGAAATTATAGTGAACAGTTGATTATCTTGTATTTGATAACTATAGAAACCTGAACAACAATTACCTTTTGACCAATCTTTTAGATGGAGGTATATAAACCATGAGTAACAGTTGAAATATGTTAATATACTCTTATTTGAGAGAATGAGTGCAATGCTAAGAAAAAGGAATTAGATTTATAATTGACCTAAGGGAGGTAACTCATTCTTTATGTAAGGAATCTTGTTACACAACCAGTGGATGTTTTATGTTTTGATGACTAGTATGTTATATAATCATGTCACCTTCATCTGACAAATAACCAGAAAAGCGTATGTACACAAATGAAAGATGTAAAGTTTAACAAGTTGTCCACAAAACTGGATGTCAATTTTGGCTTCAGTCTGTAATGCATATAATGATATTCAATTGTACCGAAATGATTCTTACACATTTTCTATCTTTGTGTACTTATGTTCTAATGGTCATTTGTCTTATGAAGGTGAGAGTACATACCATAAAATATTTATTGATAGTTTAACAAGAATCATAACATAATTTATTAGTTTTACTGAAAAGAAAATATTTAAGAAATATCCGAACAAATCTGCTAGTTCTTGCTTGGTTTAGGACGGTGTTGTTTGTTGTTGACAGGAACTACTGAAGGCGGCCTCCACAGCCGACGTCCTCCTAACCATGATGCTTCTGTTCTCGGGGGCAGACGTAAGTTGAAAATAATTTTAAAAAGTGCTGTAAATGTTTGACTTTGGTTTGAAGTTGTCCTGACAATTAATTCTACATGTTGTAAATGTTTTCACAATCTGATTCAAATCATATCTTGATCTCCGCGCCGTTCCATAAACTTCTCTCTGCTGCGTCAAGATCTGAGGACATCCCATAGGGGTCACGTTCAGTTGACCTTTGTCGCCTCTTTATTTAACACTGAAATAATTTTCCAATGATGCCGTCATCTGCAACAAGTCATATCATCACAACAATGCACATTTACTTTCTGTGACAAAATGACTTAATGTACAAATAAGATTATGCAAGCTGTGTCGCCTCAAAAATCCACATTTTAGATTCTGAAAGTAGTAATTTGGTTTGCCAAAAAAAAAGGTCATCTGAACGTGACCCCTTATGTGATGACCTCAGATCTTGATGCAGCAGAGAGAAGTTAACGGAACTGCACAGAGTTCAAGATATGATTTTAATCAGATATATGTTTTAAATAATTGACTGGTGGTTATCATGTTAATCCGACTCTAGATAGCTCGTTTTAAACATAACAATGAAAACATGCTTTGATGTGTTTCTCTTGGATGATTTGAAAATTTACTACATGTAATAACAGTAATACAAGCATGATCATCAACATTGATGAGTTTTGGAACTTGTTTCTACCACAATTTTTAGAAATATTTTTATTGTTTTAAAATATTTGTATCAGGCTGCATAAAAGTTTGAGCTGATGAATCCACTCATTGATAAGTTAAAGTATGACAGCAACACTTGGAGCTCTATATAAAAATTATATTTGATATACACCTACATGATATTTTTGAGATATTTAATTTAAACCAAGGATGTTGACTTTGTAAAAATAATTATTTACAAAATCTCAACATTTATTTAGTAATAAGAGTGTTACATTATGAAATCCATGACAGAGTGCTTGAATTTTAAGGGGCACAACTCATGACATCAAAGGGGCGCAACTCTTCAAACATGTTCTGTGTAGTTTGACTTATTAAAATGATGTGAAGTGTATATCCACACCAGATTTCCATTCCTTAACCAATACCTAGCTCTGCTGTTTAATACTAGATGAAGTATGAAAATTGGAAAAATTGTGGTAGAAATTAGTAAAAGGAGTTTTATTTGATTTTAATTGATAACTAGTTAAAGTGATGTATTATGTTTTGATGTGAAGCATGATCTTGTAAGAATGATACGGAGAGTATTGTTGTGGTTATCGAGGTATCATTTACTTACACTAAGTTTTTTATTTGCATGACAGATAAATTTGTAAACAAAAAAAATTCCTCATTCATTTGAAACATAATTTTTACATGGTTTTGTTTTAAATGCTAACATTTATTAAATCTATAGTCTACCATGAATGTGATGTTAGCAAACGTTTTGAATTTAAGATTCTTTTGCAACTGTATTTAACGTTTTTATAAATGTATTTCTCCAGCATCATAATTGTCATTAGTTTTATCCTTATATCATCAGTATGACTTCCACTGCGAAGGTGTATGAGAGTTACAGTAAAACCCCACTTACTCGAACTCATTGAGACCTGATCAATAGCTCAAAGAATTCATGATATTCGAGTAATCTGAGGTTGGTATTATATGTACCAAATCGCTCAAACAAACAAACTGTACAAACTTGTCGTCGAATGAGGGGTATTTGAGTAAACTGGGTTCGAGTTTGTGGGGTTTTACTGTATGATATCTGTATTCTGTATAGTTAGAAATGCCTGTACGTATATAAACATTGTGTTGTTTCTGTGACTTTTAGTTTGTGTGTAAGTGTTGTATTTAATTCTGTCTGCAGGTCAAGTTTATCAAACCAGGCTCACAAGAGGAAACAGGTAGATACCATAAGTTTATATTTATTATCTGTCTGTAATAAGTTACCCTTTAGGCGAGTATATGGGCTGGCCCTGGTTTCATCAACGTTCCTTAACTTAAGGAAACTCCTTAACTTAAAAATTTCCATAGGAGAGCATTACAGAAGTTAAGGAGAAAATCCTTAGTTAAGGAACTTTCCTTAAATTCTGTAATGCTTTCCTATGGAGAATTTTAAGTTAAGGAATTTCTTTAAGTTAAGGAACGTTGATGAAACCGGAGCCTGGACCACTATAAAGGGGCTTTGATCGTTACATGGATACTGTACACAGCTGTTTAGCTTTTGCCTGTTTTGTCGTCTGTAATGAAGGCAAATAAATGTGAGAAAGCAAGATTTTGTAAACAGAATAATAGATATAGCATTCAGATGTGGAGGGTAAATTTAGCACTGGGTAAATTTAGCACTTGGCAAATTTATCACTGGATGAATTTAGCACTGGATGAATTTAGTACTGGGCGAATATAGCACTGGACAAATTGAGCACTGCGCGAACTGGACAAATTTAGCATGGGATTTATGTAATACCGGGCGAATTTAGCACTGGACAAATTTTATACTGGGCAAATTTATCACTGGATGCATTTAGTTCTGGGCAAAATTAGCACTGGATGAATTTTATACTGGGTAAATCTAGCACTGGATGAATTTAGTACTGGGTGAATTTAGCACTGGACAAATTTATCACTGGATGAATTTAGCACTGAATGAATTTAGTACAGGGTGAATTTAGTACTGGGTGAATTTAGTACTGGGTGAATTTAGTACTGGGTGAATTTAGTACTGGGTGAATTTAGCATTGGACATATTTATCACTGGATGAATTTAGCACTGAATGAATTTAGTACTGGGTGAATTTAGCACTGGACAAATTTATCACTGGATGAATTTAGCACTGGATGAATTTAGTACTGGGTGAATTTAGCACTGGACAAATTTATCACTGGGTGAATTTAGCACTGAATGAATTTAGTACTGGGTGAATTTAGCACTGGACAAATTTATCACTGGGGGAATTTATCACTGGATGAATTTAGTACTGGGCAAAATTAGCACTGGATGAATTTTATACTGGGTAAATTTATCACTGGGGGAATTTATCACTGGATGAATTTAGTACTGGACAAATTTATCACTGGATGAATTTAGCACTGAATGAATTTAGTACTGGTTGAATTTAGTACTGGTTGAATTTAGTACTGGTTGAATTTAGCACTGAATGAATTTAGTACTGGGTGAATTTAGTACTGGTTGAATTTAGCACTGAATGAATTTAGTACTGGGTGAATTTAGTACTGGGTGAATTTAGCATTGGACATATTTAGCTCAGCTCTAATTTAGTATTTGGTATATATGTCACTGGGTGAATTTATTACTTGCTGAAATCAGATTTTTCGAAGTACTATTTAAACAAGGTGAAAGTTTTCTGGAAGAGTATACGAAAGTATAATTCTACAAAAGTATATGAAGGACAGGTTTCCTTCCAGTGAGAAGTTTCATTTCAGCTTATTATATTTTGTACAGGTATGATATTATACGTGTATCCAGAAAGATAATATTGATGTTGATGATTGTAACAATGACTGTAAGACAGTCTCTTATATATAACACACATACAAATACTGTGTGAAAATCATGTTATAACTGGTGAGACATTGTCCTTGTGTTTAACAAGTGGGTGGGCTTATTACCGAGCATGAGGCTCATTTACAGACAAGAAATAATACATGATCGTCTTCAAATCTTACAAGTTATCCTTAAAACCTTAAAAACTTTTAGAAGAAAGTCAGAAATCCCAGATTGATATTAAGTCTGCGCCATAAAAAGGAAGCTGACAAGATGATGTCATAATGCAGTTACGGTGTGTATTAAAGGTCACAGTGGTCAAATCGGTTAAAAGCTTTGAGTGACTTCTTCTGATAAACCCAAATGCCTAGAGACATATTTGGCTGGTAGCGTCCTGGGATGAAGCCAAACAAAAATTGAAAATGAATATGATGTTGTCTTATAAGGTCACAGGGGTAAAATATCTTTAAATCTTAACATGTTCTTCTAAATGTCTTACAGTAAAAGATTTCAGGGGACTTTAGGGTTACACTATAATATAAGTCAGAGATTGATACCAGGTGAGCGATGCAGGCCCATTGGGCCTCTTGTTTTGTGTACACTGAGATTTCCTTACACAAAAACATAAACGTGACTGTACCAACTGGTCACATTAGGAAAATGTTTTTAACATAAAACTATACCTTAATACTGATAGAGTAAATTTAGATACTGATAGAGTGGAAGGTTTTTCTTGGATGAATCTGTTAGATATATTATGAAACTGTGGCCAGCTGGTAAGCTGATCGGTTAGCTCTGTACATATTTGTAGATAGGGTGTGGAAAATACTTAACAGTACAAAGAAAGAACCCTTTGTTCTTAAATTGAGGAAGTAAAGTAAAAAACCAGGGCTCTACACTGGGTGTGTTACACCTGGAGAATTGACTATAATTATATACATTACTTCCTTTACTTAAACAGTGGTACATGGTTCCTTCTCTTGGCCTTTGGAATAAATTTGACTTCCTTTTTTAGCATAAAATGAAGTATTGAGTGATAGATCAGAAACAGGTAGAGGAAATGCTATTTCATGTACTTTGAAATGATTAAATGTAACAGTTTGTTTTGACAACATTTTGATTATTACTAATACCAAGATCACCAAAAATACTAATAAGGTTCCTCATAGAAGTTAAATAATTTTTAATGACCGCCAAACAGCTGCAGTGGAATTCCTGGCATGTTTGTGAACAAATTGTTCTGTACGATCCTAAATAAGATAATTATATCATTAACCCATCACAAGTACCTGTCACCAGCCGTTACCTTCACTAAAGAGTGTGCCTCCCGACCCTTTGTACTGTGTTACACACTGTCACGTTACCCTACATGTGTCTGGACATTTGTTCGACCACATTTATGTCCCCTTTGTTCCCCTGGTGACGACCTTTCTGTGTTAGCGGATGATTCACACATATATCTCATTTGTTTTCATTGTCTTGAATTTCTCTCTTCTTTTATCACAATACGTTTCTGCAATAGTCATGTCACGGTTGAATTATTTTCTTTTAAACCAGGATTGTTTAGTTTCTTTTGATTTTTTTACGCAAGTTTTATAAGAAGGTCTTTTTACGTCTTATAGTGTTACGTCAGTACTGGTTAATCTTATACTATAAATATAAGTATACACTATGATATACCTGGTCATAGTTAGAACATCAAACAGGACTCTATAAAATTATATTACAGTAATACCTCATTATCAGGAAGTCGACAGAACTATGGGTAAAACTTCAAGTTATCCGAGTATTCGAATAAATTGAGAGTGAATGTTTATAGTTTGAAATTTGATTCAGACCAATGAAATGCTTCAAATTAAATATTTTCTTTAAATTATACGAGTCTGAGATAAAGAGGTTAGACTGTAACTTCACATCATGATGGTATATCTGTTTTGTACACTGTGGACAATGTATTATATACAGTTACATGCCAAAAGTCTTTCAATTTTTTTTATTTTGCTATATATTCTTTTTATTTCCAACTTTTTTCAATGAATTTTCCTGACTTCGTTTATGGATGGATTTTGACAATTTTTTGTTATTTGGTACAGAAATATACAAGGTTTCCTCTCATAATATTTATTTAATTTTCCATTGTGTATTTATGGAGCTATACAGAATTATCTACACTGCTAATTTCCGTGTGACACCATTTCTCTATATAACGTTACCAAAATGACGTCAAAATGGCGTCCCGAATATTGGATGTTGTAAATAAATTATGACTTCTCTGATTAAACATAACGGAAAACAGTAAAAATATTATGAGATGAACAATTCTCTATAAGTACACAAAATTTCATTTAAAATGATCCAGAAACGAAGTCAGGAAAATTCTTTGAAAAAAGTTGGAAATACAAAGAATACATAGCAAAATAAAAAAAAATTGAAAGACTTTTGGCACGTAACAGTAGAAGCTATATATGATAATGGTTTGCACCAGTGACATGAGTCCATGTTTAGCTGTATCTTGGCTATCAGTGAGATAAGGTAATAGACAGATTTCAATTTAGTTAAGCACAGTTTATGGCTCTGACTGCCTTTTAACATTCAATTGAAATGTGCCATGTATCCATTATGATAATCATTTACTGAGTACATTGTTAGAAATTCAATCATATCTGGTATAGATAGGATATTCACTCATGTTAAGTGACTTGTCATAGTATGAGTCAATTTAAATAGGTATGTACACTACATAGAACCCTTCCTAGCTGAATCATGATGTGGATTGTATGTGGTTTTATATATAAGTAAACTGATAACCTAAATAACTATATAATAAAACATACATCTAATTTTTTTTTGTATAATATTATGACTGTTTCAGGATTGTAAAAAATCTTAATTATTCCAAAATAGAATAAAATAGTTTTTCAGATACACAGTGTGTCTTAGGAAGTAAGTGTCTGTTAAAGTTGTCCGAGATTGTTCATTAGGACTTTGAAATGGTGTAGAATTCCTCTAATCTACACGGTGTAGAAGATGACGTCTCTGTGCTTGGCGAGACCTTGTGCCATCTCCGCGAGGTTTTTGCGGTTACAGATCAGTCAATTAAGTCATACCTGCCTGTTTGGATCCCGACTTTATTGCATTTTAATGTTGTATGAGGCCCATCATGTACCCATAGGTGCATATTTACCCAAAATAGCCGGCCTGACAGGTGTCATAATTATACATTGGTGGTCTCCCCTCACAGCAGGTGCCTTCCTCATTGTTCTCATTATCCCAGGAGGACTGTAGGGATCACTTTTACCGACAATTTGGTGTTTACAGTTTTTGTCATTGTCGTTAGATTAGATTTCAATCTGTTGTATGGTCATTTAATGAAGATGGTTGAGTTGTCTAGTGTTACGCTATAATTACATTGCCTCCTCTCAGCCGTAATGGTGTAGATAGAGGATGTACAAATCTAATGGTCCCATGAGACTTAAGATAGATTCAGTGGTAAAGTTTAGATGGATTTGGGCTTAAATACATTAGGTGTGTAAGTTTGTATAAAGGAAGAAATAATGTCCTCAAAAATTCTGAGTTTTCTTCTCTAAATATACAACCCCGCTCCCTGTATTAGTAAGGTCCTCTTTAAAGAGGTTATTTAAACAAAGGAAAGTATTCCCTATATAAGAACCATCAGTAATCAATGTGCTCTCAATACATATTCATAATAGTATACACAAAAGTATGAAAATATGAAGGCAGATACTTGTAAAAAAAATAATTAGAGACTACCAAAGTGTAAACAAAACCAAAATCTGAAATCAAAATTGAATGAACTAGGGGCAAAATATGAACAAATGAAAGATTCACATGGAGACCCTTGTAAAAGTAGAAAAGAAAATATAAGACGAGGTGATCCTGAAGAGTAAGCACCTTGGTATTCCTGATGTGTAAACATTGCTGGCAGTCTTGATTTCAATAGGAAATTTAATTTCGAGGTAATTTCCTGACTAAGGTTCAAAACACCTTAAGTCAAACACAGGTTTATTCTTTATTTATAATCTATTTACCTGTGAGTGATGGTGATGTTTGAACTAGGAAAGTATTGCTAGTAACTTTTCTCTCTCCTATTTCTTTGTAGGCATGTTTTTCCTGATAAGACGATCAGGAAATGATTTATTGCGTTTAATAAAAGCATGTTTAAATCCATACAGGTGCTAGCAAGTTTTACACTTGTAGTGCCTACCATATGTGTTGAATATTTTAATTATGGTGAAGGAAAATATTGAGTGGATTCCTGGATTGGTGTTTATGAAGTTTTTTTGCACATCTTCTTGTCTTTCTTTGTGGTTGAAGCATGGGTTATACTTGTTTATAATTCTGGAGGTTTGTGGCTGTTATGTGATTTATTGATCAGAATGTTACTCAAGGAATTAAGAAATGTTGTGAAGGATTTTTCTGTTCAAGGTCATTCCTGAAGGTGATGTTCTACTGGGATGTTTTAAAAGGAAATCATATCAAGGGTTATTTGTCATACTGACTAGCACTACTGACCACAGCTCAGTTCTGTTAGGTATAACTAGTTTAGGTAGGGGTATAACTAGTACAGGTGGGGTATAACTAGTACAGGTGGGGGTATAACTAGTACAGGTGGGGGTATAACTAGTACAGGTAATTAATGGCTAGTACTACTGACAACATCTCAGTTCTGTGGGGGTATAACTAGTACAGGTGGGGGTATAACTAGTACAGGTGGGGGTATAACTAGTACAGGTGGGGGTATTACTAGTACAGGTAATTAATGGCTAGTACTACTGACAATATCTCAGTTCTGTGGGGGTATAGCTAGTACAGGTGGGAGTATAACTAGTACAAGTGGGGTAATAACTAGTACAGGTGGGGGTATAACTAGTACAGGTGGGGGTATAACTAGTACAGGTAATTAATGGCTAGTACTACTGACAACATCTCAGTTCTGTGGGGGTATAACTAGTACAGGTGGGGGTATAACTAGTACAGGAGGGGGTATAACTAGTACAGGTGGGGGTATAACTAGTACAGGTGGGGGTATAACTAGTACAGGTGGGGGTATAACTAGTACAGGTAATTAATGGCTAGTACTACTGATAACACCCCAGTTCTGTGGGGGTATAACTAGTACAGGTAATTAATGGCTAGTACTACTGATAACACCCCAGTTCTGTGGGGGTATAACTAGTACAGGTGGGGTAATAACTAGTACAGGTGGGGGTATAACTAGTACAGGTGGGGGTATAACTAGTACAGGTAATTAATGGCTAGTACTACTGACAACATCTCAGTTCTGTGGGGGTATAACTAGTACAGGTGGGGGTATAACTAGTACAGGAGGGGGTATAACTAGTACAGGTGGGGGTATAACTAGTACAGGTGGGGGTATAACTAGTACAGGTGGGGGTATAACTAGTACAGGTAATTAATGGCTAGTACTACTGATAACACCCCAGTTCTGTGGGGGTATAACTAGTACAGGTAATTAATGGCTAGTACTACTGATAACACCCCAGTTCTGTGGGAGTATAACTAGTACAGGTGGGGGTATAACTAGTACAGGTAGGGGTATAACTAGTACAGGTGGGGGTATAACTAGTACAGGTAATTAATGGCTAATTAACTACTGACAACATCTCAGTTCTGTGGGGGTATAACTAGTACAGGTGGGGGTATAACTAGTACAGGTGGGAGTATAACTAGTACAGGTGGGGTATAACTAGTACAGGTGGGGGTATAACTAGTACAGGTAATTAATGGCTAGTACTACTGACAACATCTCAGTTCTGTGGGGGTATAACTAGTACAGGTGGGGGTATAACTAGTACAGGTGAGAGTATAACTAGTACAGGTGGGGTATAACTAGTACAGGTGGGGGTATAACTAGTACAGGTAATTAATGGCTAGTACTACTGATAACACCCCAGTTCTGTGGGGGTATAACTAGTACAGGTAATTAATGGCTAGTACTACTGACAACATCTCAGTTCTGTGGGGGGTATAACTAGTACAGGTGGGGGTATAACTAGTACAGGTGGGGGTATAACTAGTACAGATTGGGGTATAACTAGTACAGGTGGGGCATATAACTAGTACAGGTGGGGGTATAACTAGTACAGGTGGGGCATATAACTAGTACAGGTGGGGGTATAACTAGTACAGGCAGGGGTATAACTAGTACAGATGGGAGTATAACTAGTACAGGTGGGGGTATAACTAGTACAGGTGGGGCATATAACTAGTACAGGTGGGGGTATAACTAATACAGGTGGGGGTATAACTAGTACAGATTGGGGTATAACTAGTACAGGTGGGGCATATAACTAGTACAGGTGGGGGTATAACTAGTACAGGGAGGGGTATAACTAGTACAGGTGGGGGTATAACTAGTACAGGAGGGGGTATAACTAGTACAGGCGGGGGTATAACTAGTACAGGTGGGGGTATAACTAGTACAGGTGGTGGTATAACTAGTACAGGTGGGGCATATAACTAGTACAGGTGGGGGTATAGCTAGTACAGGTAGGGGTATAACTAGTACAGGGAGGGGTATAACTAGTACAGGAGGGGGTATAACTAGTACAGGTGGGGATATAACTAGTACAGGTAGGGGTATAACTAGTACAGATGGGAGTATAACTAGTACAGGTGGGAGTATAACTAGTACAGGTAATTAATGGTAACAGACAGTGAAACTCAACATGTCCAGCATTTTAATATCAGGTAATTATGATGTCCAGTAAATGTCAGTAAAGGAAATCAGTAAAAACTGTTTTTTACAGGATACCATTGTACAATGTAACTCTTACAGATTTGTACTGTTTTCGTCAGATCGGTATCAGTATCATTGTGAAATGTGACTACACTGTTGTAACACCGTGTAGAGTTTGTACGTATCCACCTGCTGGTATCAATAAAACAGGTTTAGGCGGACGTATTCCATGTCAGTAGGTAATGTTCTACCGACATGCCAAGGTCATGTGAACTCTTGTCTGCCTCTGTTATAATAGTGAAGTTCCTTCGACAACAGTCTGTTGAATTAAGAGTCTAGTCAACTTATGGAGTTACATCTTGATTCCTAGATGGACCAACGTTCCTTAATGGAAAAAGTTTAACTGTTATCTGTGGGGCTGCGGTTAATCCAACTGACACTCTCCTACCTCCAACCCTCCACCGATGGGTTGATGGTTAGATTACTACAACATTGGACAGTCCCAAAGTTCTGACTGTAGGTCGGATTTTTTTCCTTGGAGCTCGGGCTTTCATCCACCACCATACCTGGCATGTCCTTGAAGAATGACCATTGCTGTAATTAATAGGGCTTAAAAACCTTATACATACTGTAAAAGTGGAATTGTTCGCAGTGTGGAAATTTTAGCTTAAATCATTTGCATTAAATCACCATAACTATATCAACATGCATACATATTTAGACCATTTTGCTCCTGTCACAAGATTTAGTTGCTTAAAAACAAGATCTGAATGTCCCCTGCAAAAGGTCAAGGGACTGGCTTGTCATGCTCACATGGTGGCGGGTAAAGCTGCCCACGGTTTAGCCGAGCCCTCCCCATGGCCTGGGAGAGTTTGGTGGTGGGTAAAGCTGTCTACGGTTTAGTTGTGCCCTCCGCACGGCCTGGGAGTGTTTGGTGGCTGGGTAAAGCTGTCCATGGTTTAGTTGTGCCCTCCCCATGGCCTGGTGGAGTTTGGTGGTGGGTAAAGCTGTCCATGGTTTAGTTGTGCCCTCCCCATGGCCTGGTAGAGTTTGGTGGTGGGTAAAGCTGCCCACGGTTTAGTTGTGCCCTCCCCATGGCCTGAGAGAGTTTGGTGGTAGGGTAAAGCTGTCCAAGGTTTAGTTGTGCCCTCCCCATAGCCTGGGAGAGTTTGGAGGTGGGTAAAGCTGTCCATGGTTTAGTTGTGCCCTCCCCATGGCCTAGAAGAGTTTAGTGGCGGGGTAAAGCTGTCCAAGGTTTAGTTGTGCCCTCCCCATGACCTGGGAGAGTTTGGTGGTGGGTAAAGCTGTCCATGGTTTAGTTGTGCCCTCCCCATGGCCTGGGAGAGTTTGGTGGTGGGTAAAGCTGTCCATGGTTTAGTTGTGCCCTCCCCATGGCCTGAGAGAGTTTGGTGGTGGGGTAAAGCTGTCCACGGTTTAGTTGTGCCCTCCCCATGGCCTGAGAGAGTTTGGTGGTAGGATAAAGCTGCCCACATTGTATACGTGCCCTCCATTTGGCCCTGGACATCCCGACGACTGATGATAACCAGATAGGTCTGTATCAGTATTGTATGGCCACTAACAGGTGTAGTCGGGCGTATCTTGTATCACACTTTGTCAGGAACATCCATTCATAAACTCCTACTCTATACCTATTGTAGTCTGTCTAGGCTTTCTGAAACTCGTTAAAGCAGTAGGGTGTCTTTGTAGTGTATTGGGTCGGGTGTTACCTGTTCTTATGTACCTGTATGGGATACCTGTGCTGGTTAACGAGCCAGAAAAAAGGATACCTGTGTAGAGTTCTGAAGGAGAAGAAGCAGTGTTGGGAGATATAGAGATATGTTGGGGTTTCCCCTGATAGTAGACCTCACCATCTCACACAGCTATCATTAAGGAAAACTCATATCTATTTTATGGCCGATATCTATTTTATGGCCGATAGCGCAATGGAGTAGAAAAAAGTTTTTGTTTGTTGGAGAAAATTGTTTTTGCCAGTGTTTGTATATCCTTCTTGTGACAGAGAACTAGAAAATAGTAATTATTTTGGGAGGGATAAACCTTGATCAGATGATTCCAGTTATTGCATGGTCTGTGATTGTGGTAATTTGTGCTAATTCTCCAGGATAAGTCTTGTGTCTGATGTATATATATAACGCTGAAGGATGATACACACAGTCTGATATCAGAAGCCTGTGAGTTGAGAGGAAGGAAGGAAGCGACGCGTGAATAAAGACGAAGGATGACCCTAGATCGTCCAAGTGACCAGAGATCAATATAAGTAAACAAGTTTGATACTGTGTACACAAGATTACGGGGGAAAAAATTCAATCTTTTCAATTTTTAAAAACATATGAGGAAATCTTAGTTAACCTGGATGAAAACTGTTGTGTGGTGTTAGTAATTAAAGTGATTGTGATAAACTTCCTGAAGGATATTACCTGGAGCTTTAGATCTTATACACAGGAAAATGAAAACTGTACAACGAGTGTCAAAAGGTTTGTTTGACGATAAGTGATATGATTTCTCTCTTTGTGTGGTTGTGTTTGTTAATCTTGTAAAATCATATACAGTGTACTGTTAGGTTAAACTGAAATTTTAGTCTGTAATATAGTCTATATCATATTGGTTCTATGTTTTTTTCACCGGTAAAAGATGATAAAATCTTGTTGAAAAAGTTGATGATATATTTCACAGTAGTTGAATATCTCATTGATCGCGGAGTTTGTCTATTGTACTGTATTTGACCCAATAAGCGCCAGCAGGGCTCTTAAAAAAATTAGAAAACGAAGGGGGCGCTTATTGGGATCATTTAATGTTTAAAATCACTTGAAAATAACTAACTCTTAAGTTTTCTTGAGAATATCTCCTGTTGAACAGGCTTAAAAAGATTCTTAATGATAAACAGGTGAGTCAAAATGGGTATCACATCTGGGAGTGTGACATTCAAACGTCTTCGAAAAGAGGGGATGGGGTGGGGGGAGGAGCTTATAGGGACATGGGCACTCATGGGATCAAATATGGTATGTAAATTTCTTGTGGGTCAAACTGTAATATATACTGAAGTTAAATTCATCATCAAAAGTTAAGAAGAGTTTTGTTCCATCTAAATTGAAACACTTAAGATATCATTGCATCTGCCATTAATCTTCATCTCAGGCATAATATCATATAGTGATGATTGTTGATGATATGATTTGTGTACAGTGACCTCATTTCAGTAGTTTCAAATTGATTTCAGAAATTTATCTCCTTTTATGATGAATATTTCTCATGCTTGAGTTGAAATTTTGACTAAAAGGACTTGATAATTTATTCAACATAGATTTAAGTATGTCAGTTTATATTTGTTACTAAGTATAGACTTGTCATGTTACACTACATGGTGTCTATCATTGTTAGGGTATATTTGTACCAAAGTTTAAACATAAAAAGATTGAAATTTGTCAAAAACTTCAGCCTAATTTTATGTATGAGGTGGGTTAAAGTGTAGGAATGTGATAATAAATTAGAGAACACTGAAGCGTTAATAAACCATAATCTGAACTAAAAATCGATTAAACCAGGGGCAAAATAAGGACAAAGGAAATATTTACATGGAGACCTTTGTAACAGTACAAGAGAATAAGACCAGGTGTTCCGGAAGAGTAAGTGTTGTATATATACTATTACAATGACTTATGATGTTGATAGAGCAGTATCTTCATTGACGTTCAAGGAATGTTTGTCTTTTCTTTTCATTCAATTTTGATATTTGACTTAAAATTCTGTTTGTTACTTACATAACACAGAAATAGAGGGTTTAATCAAAATTTAGTGGTGAATTGGAAAATTTGACATTTTTCACATATTTAATTTCTTTAAGTTTGAGAAATTATATTATGTACGTCTGAGATGTTCGGTAACAATTCTAAAATTCAGTTTTGCAATAAATCAGCCTGTCTATAAATATATACCATGTAACTTGTCCTTACAGTATAGGCCTATCTCAAAAGTGTTGTTATCTCCCTTGTTTGCCATATCATGACTACACTGGGAAGTGTTTTTGAAACAAATTCACGCCATGTAATTATGATGTCAAAATGGGAGTGACGTCATCCAATTGTCACATGGCGCCAAATCGTTACAAAACACTTCCCGGAGGTCCATCTTGTACCCACCATTTTGGCTAATCAAGGGAGTAACAACACTTTTGGGAAAGGCTAGCTATGCCTGTCTACCTGAATATAATAACTTAATTGTTATTAATGTATTCGCCATAATAAACGCCCCTTCCCCTTTAAGTGCCCCTCCCCTTCTATGGGGGTATTGAAACTATATAAGCACCCCTAACTAATCGTGATACAACTTCATAAAAAAATGGTGAGATACCTAGGAAACAGACATAATGTACTTTATGAAAAATTCACACCAAATTTATTGTAACTTTACTAAGGTTTCAAGTAGACTTTAATCCTGACTTTTCTTTACCACTGATTCAATGACATACAGCTATATAATTATATTGGACACCAGGGAACTCTGTCAGTTAGGAGGTTTACAGTATTTGACAGATAAAAAGCTATGTCGTAAAAATGGTCTTACCCTGCCATAAAACTTACTTGACATCATAACTGGATATTATTGTAATCACTCTGTCTGTCTGTCTGTCTTGTCTGTCTCTTTGTCTGTCCTTTCTTCCATCTGTCTGTCTTTTTGTCTGTACTTTCTTCCATCTGTCTGTCTGTCTTGTCTGTCTCTTTGCCGGTCCTTCCTTCCATCTGTCTGTCTCTTTGTCTGTCCTTCCTTCCATCTGTCTGTCTATCTGTTTGTGTTCTTTCTTTCCATCTGTCTGTCTTACTCCTGATCAGGTTTTGAGACAAAGCAAGTTTCTTGAGAGAATTACCAAGCAACCAGTGTTTGTACTACTGTGCTAATTTTGGCAGTGACAATTCTTACAGGGTTCAACATTGGTTCAACATGCATTGGTGTCAAAATTTGGACTCTAAATAGTTTACTATGTTACTGGTGATAGATTTTCGGTTACCAGGTATAACTAAGCTCAGAGATTGGGGTTTGGTAGGAATATTAGGCTGAAATAAAGGGGTAACAACTTTTTTGAAGTAATTATGTAATAGTGCCCTTTTTCAGAGCCGTCTTAGATGAAAAATTACTACCGGATTGCCCATACAAAATGAATATAAATTGTTGTATTTCACTGTTTAAAAAAATGATAAAATTGGTATTTCCTCCGATATTTCAGTATATTTAATGAAGGTATTTGAAAGAATATTTAATCATACATATAAATTATCTTTTGCAGCCTTCAGCATCGCTAAGGCAGCTGGCCAGAGATTGCAGATGGTGAGTACAGTATATTATTTATAGGGACCAGCTTCATTATATAATACTGATACAATTATTGTAAGTACCTCTATCTTCAACACATCCCCAGCCCATTCTTTATTAGACAATGGACTGGGTCCTTCTGTAGACTGATTATATATATAATTACATGTTTATTAAACGAAGGTTTTCTCCGGGTACTCTGGTTTCCTCCCACAATAAGACCTCTCACGTGCTAACATCCGACCCAACAAGATTCAGATTAATATAAGTTGGATAGCTTGTTATACCCCCCCACAACGAAGTTAGGGGGGGTATACTGGAATCAGCTTGTCTGTCCGTCTGTCTGTCCGTAGAAAAATGTTGTCCGGACAACTCCTCCTAAACAACTGGATCGATTTCAATAAAACTTGGCAGTATTGTTGGGGACCATGTGTAGATGTGCATGCAGGGTTTCATTTGTCAAAATTTTTGTTGCCATGGTAACCAGGTCACTATACACAGGTTTCCATAATAAAATGTTTTCCGGACAACTCCTCCTAAACTACTGGATCGATTTCAATAAAACTTGGCAGTATTGTTGGGGACCATGTGTAGATGTGCATGCAGAGTTTCGTTTGTCAAAATTTTGGTT
Organism: Mimachlamys varia; assembly: GCA_947623455.1. Taxonomy (NCBI): domain Eukaryota; kingdom Metazoa; phylum Mollusca; class Bivalvia; order Pectinida; family Pectinidae; genus Mimachlamys; species Mimachlamys varia. Next base: position 1,421,659 of record OX392537.1, read on the forward strand.
GCCATGGTAACCAGGTCACTATACACAGGTTTCCGTAATAACGTGTTGTCCGGACAACTTCCTATAAACCACTGGATCGAGTTTAATGAAACTTGGCAGTATTGTTGGGGACCATGTGTAGATGTGCATGCAGAGTTTTGTTTGTCAAAATTTTGGTTGCCATGGTAACCAGGTCACTATACACAGGTTTCCATTATAATGTGTTGTCCGGACAACTCCTCCTAAACTACTGGATCAATTTCAGTGAAACTTGGCAGTATTGTTGGGGACCATGTATAGATTTGCATACAGGGTTTCGTTTGTCAAAATTTTGGTTGCCATGGTAATGAGGTGACTAAACACAGGTTTCCGTAATAACATGATGTCTGGACAACTTCTTCTAAACTACTGGGTCATTTTCAATGAAACTTCGCAGTAAGTAATGTTGAGGATTACTATACACAGGTTAAAATTTGTCAGTTCGGCTTTTAAAATTCTGCTGACTGTTGAGCTGCGGGGGGGTATTAGTCAGCCATCGGCTTACAGTTCTAGTTTTATTATTGTTGTAAAATAAATGAAGTTTATATATATATGATACATGTTCTGTCACTTTCTGATTTTCACATGAAGATAAAAGAAAGAAAACAAAATATTGAAGACAGTCCATATTTTGGATTTATATATAATTTGGGAAACCAGCTAAAATGTATTCTGTAACTTTTATCCTGCATCTCACCTTATAATTTCAGGAACTGCTGTACCAAAATGGTGGAGATTGTGAGTATATTAAGTTAATTCTGTCTACATGACAGTCATGTGACCTATTTCTATACACAAAATAGTTTAAACGAAGTACTGCTATTTTCAGATCTGTTCTTGAATTGATTATCCAATGAAATCATGTGTGCGATTAATAAGGCCCCATTAGACCTATCGCTGTACTAAGGCCCCATTAGACCTATCGCTGTACTAAGGCCCCATTAGACCTATCGCTGTACTAAGCTAAGATAATAGTATTGATATCTGGTGCTAAATAAAAGTTTAACATAAACTGATGCTTGAATCTGTATTAAACATATTCTGTCATGCCCAACTATAGTGTTTTGATATTGCTGTACATTTTGCAGTATCATCAGCCCGACTGTGTGAGGAGCCAGATAAGGTAATTACATTGTGTTAACTCACTATCAGATAAGGTAATTACATTGTGTTAACTCACTATCAGATAAGGTAATTACATTGTGTTAACTCACTATCAGATAAGGTAATTACATTGTGTTAACTCACTATCAGATACGGTAATTACATTGTGTAAACTCACAATCAGATAAGGTAATTACATTGTTTAAACTCACAATCAGATAAGGTAATTACATTGTGTAAACTCACTATCATGTAAGGTAATTACATTGTGTTAACTCACTATCAGATAAGGTAATTACATTGTGTTAACTCACTATCAGATACGGTAATTACATTGTGTAAACTCACTATCAGATAAGGTAATTACATTGTGTAAACTCACAATCAGATAAGGTAATTACATTGTGTAAACTCACAATCAGATAAGGTAATTACATTGTTTAAACTCACAATCAGATAAGGTAATTACATTGTGTAAACTCACTATCATGTAAGGTAATTACATTGTGTTAACTCACTACCAGATAAGGTAATTACATTGTGTTAACTCATTATCAGATAAGGTAATTACATTGTGTTAACTCACTATCATGTAAGGTAATTACATTGTGTTAACTCTCTACCAGATAAGGTAATTACATTGTGTTAACTCACTATCAGATAAGGTAATTACATTGTGTTAACTCACTATCATGTAAGGTAATTACATTGTGTTAACTCTCTACCAGATAAGGTAATTACATTGTGTTAACTCACTATCATGTAAGGTAATTACATTATGTTAACTCACTATCAGATAAGGTAATTACATTGTGTTAACTCACTATCAGATAAGGTCACATTGTTTTTGTCAATTTATAAGGCTTCGAAATGAAAAAAAAAACAAATTTTCAGCATTGTTTTTGTCAATTTATAAGGCTTCGAAATGAAAAAAAAAGACTTTCAGCATCTTAAAAATTCAATCAGTTTTATGGACAGGTTCCGTCCTCCAAACTAAGATATTTGATATACAGAGACCCATCATGACCTAAACACATTGAGATCTATCCATTTTCAGATTTTGGTGACAAACAAATTTTGTTTAGATGGTGCACAATATGTTATTTTACCCACTCCAATTAAAATTGAGGTTTATATGAACACATAACCAAATTATAACTATACTGTGTTTCATTCACATTTCTATTGATCTGAAGCCTGGTTAACGATTTCTCTTTCTCAGGCTAGAGAGTCCAAAATCAGGTCTGATGTCCGTACACAAGGATTCCTACTGAAAACTGGCAGTGACAAGAAAGGTCAGTATATCCTGCTGCTTATTATGTACAGATTGTCAAAAACTTACCACATGTATATTTGTATTTGTCATAACTAGACTTGGATGAACTAGCTGTAAAATGCTCAGGGTCTCAAAACTCAAAAGGGCATCCTTTGGAACAGATTACCAGTTTGAAACCGAATTCGGTGAACGTTTTATCTGACAAAAGGGACTCAAAGTTGTATAAACAAATAGATTAGCTCCTGACCAACACATCCAGAGAGTACAGGGATGGGTGGGCACATACAGGAAAAAAATTGTAAAATATTTGAAATAAAGAACGTATCTAACTTAAGGTTACCCAAAGCAAGCCTACATTGCAAGTTACCGTAGGCTCTACTAGGTCACATGGACGTTTATTTCCCTACGCCTTTGTTTCTGAATGAATATTGATTGGTTATTTTCAGATTTCCTGAAGAGGTTTTGTGTACTGGAGCATGGCTGTATGCGATACTTCACTAATGAAAAGGTAGGTGATACACACAGCAGGGTTAGAATTAAACTGAACACATCCATCTATAGATAAATCGTAATTAATATACATGTCAATTTAAAGATGTGCATTGATTAAGTTGCCTTACAAGCGTGAGCTGTAGGGAATTTCCCTTTAGCTTAGTTGGTAGAGCATCAGAGCCAAGGGTCACGAGTTTGAACCCCAGCGATGGCACTATCTTTATCACATTTCCTTGTCCTATTACATTAACATATTTGTTATTCTCCTTTTTTGCTTAATTTTTTTTACCCTTCTGTGATGTTGTATTTGGTTGTTTTCATAAAAAGGATCGATAATCGAAACTTAACTTACCCTGTTAGGTTAGACAAAACATCAGAATATACGGAATGGTTAGATTTATAAAATAGTCTAATGTAGTACTGATTGTGTTTGTATTGTAGAGTGGAACAGCTAATAGACAAAACATCAGAATATACGGAATGGTTAGATTTATACAATAAAGTAGTACTGATTGTGTTTGTATTGTAGAGTGGAACAGCTAAGGGAGTTATAGACCATGAGAACATGCTGTGTATCCAGGCTACACCTACTGACCGGTGAGACATCATGATCTAAAAATAAAACTCTATCCCCACCATCCCCACCCCTGTTGTCCAGTCGTAAATGGGTTTGTCTCTTACATCTCGACAACAGTGGATCTGACTAGCCAATTATCTCACTCACCCCTGAAGATGTATTTGAGCTCTTCCTCTTCCAATTCCAATGTTGGAAGAGTGCATTATGAAATTTCAAGGATGAATGAGTTATCTAGATCCTGTTTTAGCATTAACAAATCCCCCCCCCCCCCCCATCTCCCAGACATGAATCATTCCAATATTCATGTAACTATCAGAATTCTATACCTGTAAACACTTTTATCAGGTTGAATACAAGTTTTGTGCCCAGTAGATTTTTTATTGGTGGACTTATATATAGTATATAAGAGTATATATACAGTAAAATCCCACTTACTTGAACAACGGGGACCTGATCAATATTTCGAGAAATACATGGTGTTTGAATAATTCGAGGCTGAATATGTATGAACTCGGTTGGGACCAAACCAATTGTTCGACAAGTGAAGGGTATTCGAGTAAACCGGGTTTGAGTAAATGGGGTTTTACTGTATAGTGTTGTAGTTGTGCCCAGTAGTTTTATTGGTAAACTCGTCTATAAGAGGATGTATACTCGAGTTAGTGCTTTATTGACTCTCAGTGTTTGGTTACACCAGGTCAATTCTGAGTATCAAGGCACCATTAATAAACCAAAAAATGGAGATCACAAACAGGTGAGGCCTAGTGTACCACTCATAGCTCTCCACCAGCCTGTCCTCCCCTAACTCTGCTGCTACTGCTTACATCAGCCTCCTATCTCTTAATACAGTTTACCATAATCATTCAATAATTATTTTTTATAATCTACCATATTCATTCAATAAAGTTTTTACAATTTACAATATTCATTCAATAAATTTTTTACAATTTACCATATTAATTCAATAATTTTTTTTTAATTTACCATATTTATTCAATAAAAGTTTTTACAATTCATTCAATAATTAAGTTTTTACAATTTAACATATTCATTCAATAAAGTTTTAACAATTTACCATATTTATTCAATAAAGTTTTTACAATTTACCATATATATTCAATAAAGTTTTAACAATTTACCATATTTATTCAATAAAGTTTTTATAATTTACCATATTCATTCAATAAAGTTTTTACAATTTACCATATATATTCAATACAGTTTTTACAATTTACCGTATTTATTCAATTAACTCTGTCAGATCAAAGGTTTGTAATTTTTCTAAAGCTGAATTAATTAGATTCTATTTTCATTTAAAAAAAAAAAATTTAAATTGTCCAACCGGTTTATAGTTTATTTACTCATTCAAGATTGAAGACACATTTGAACTCTTCCAATTCAAAGGTTAGAATAGTGCATTATGAAATTTCTAAGGTTAAATTGTATATGAATGGGTACCAGTGCATTATGGGTATTATTTGAAGGAAATGGTTGTTGATTAATATGGTTCTCCATATTTGATATAATATTGTAATGTGTTGAAATAAGCTTCATAATCACATACAATGAAGCCCCACAACCGAGACTGAATTCTGTCTATGTGCTGGTACACAGTTCCACAATAATTTCTCTGTGATACACAATTAATACAACTGGTGTATCAGTCAATGAGATCATTTTAATTATTAGATCTTCATCATCATCAAAAGTCTTACCTGCTGTGGTTTCATTGTATCATTTTGAGATAACATTTGGTTACGGATATTTTTAACTCAGATAATAATCTCAGTTCTATTTCTTTTAAGTTATTGCATTGTTTTCGTTTGGAAAGAAATTAATGCATTATTTCAGTCAGGTCAAATATCTGTCCGTGTGTTTTTCGCTCTTTTTATTCACATAGCTAATCAGGATGCTGAAAATTTAAGCTCAGACTTGGTACGCTGCTTGCTGTAGAGAAGAGGAAACAATCTTAATTTTTGACATTTTTTGTCAAAGGTCAAGGTTAAAGTGATCAATCAATATGAATTTCTTTACTAATATACCAATCAAAACTTCAGAACAAACAAGTCAGACTTAATCTTTTGATTAGCAGAAAGGAACAAACATAATTAGAAATATTTGATTTTGAAGGTCAAGGTCACATTACAAAAATAAAAGTATTTTCTTGTCTAAACAACACAGTAACACTTTCACAGATGTTTGTTGACGTTGTCAACGGATCACATGTAGTTTGTACAAAAGCCTAATGTTACCGATATAAAATACAGTATATAATCATATCAGTCTAACCTTAATATCATACTCACAATCTAGCAATCAAAGTGTAGTCAAAATCTGTTTTAACAAGAACTATGTCTATATTTGATATCAGTTCGCTTATATCACTTCATTTTTGTGCAAGTTACCTGTATTATATTTAATTACGGTTGACATCTAAAATAACACTTTAATACCAGGTAATTAAATTTTCACTAATTTTTTTTCAAAATCGAAATAAAAACTTAAGCAATATGTATATTTTCTTTCTGTACACTTTTGTATGAGTATTAATTTATTGAACTGATAACTGAAGTGTTCAGCAGTGAGGCAGTGGTATATGGGAGGACATTTTGGAGGAGAGTGTTGTATATATTGTATGGTGAATGGCTTGTACTCCACTCCGTTGTCGCGGTAATATACCAACATATATCTCCACTACAGCATGCTGTATTGTCTGTATATACAAAATATGTTCAACATTCATTAATTGTACAAATGTGTGCTGTATCTTATTTAAAAAATATTATTTTCACCTTTGTCTATTATAAGCCTTTCCCAAACGTGTTGTTATTCCCCTTGATTGGCCACAATGGTGGATACAAGATGGACTTCCAGGAAGTGTTTTTGTGATGATTTGGTGCCTAGGACAATTGGATGACGTCATTTAAATTTATGACGCCAGTATTACATGGCACAAATTTGTTTCAAAAACACTTCTCAATGTCACCGTGATATGGCAAACAAGGGAGGTAACACTTTTGAGATAGGTCTATGGCAAACAAGGGAGATAACAACACTTTTGAGATAGGCCTATAATCTATTGATGATGTACTATAAGCCTGAACATTGTAGATCGGTGAGATTTGTGGTAAATACAGTTTTCACATCCATACTTTCAGCACAAGAAATTGTGACCACTTTTATCGGCACTTTAATGGCCAACCTATCAAACTGTAGACTGTTTCAACCAATCAGATAGCTTCTTACAAACTGTTGTCCAATCAAGGAACCTCTTATTAAGTTAAGAAATGACTCTTCATTTGAAAGCCAAGAATGGTTTATTTAACAGTGAAATACATTTACTTTTAACAGAAAAAAAAATAATTATTTCAAATAAGATAATTCAATAAACAATTAAGAAACAGGTATATATAAATTGATATTACCAGAGTTCTAAGTCATACATGTACTGTCACACCTTTAAGAATGTCCACTGCATGTCATTGTCAATTCTTTTCCAGTCTTAACACTTTATAATACTTTATAGATATATTTGTAATGATACTAGGTAAGGAGTAAGTTCTTATGATACTAGTTAAGGAGCAAGTTCTTATGTTACTAGTTAAGGAGCAAGTTCTTATGATACTAGTTAAGGAGCAGGCTCTTATGATACTAGTTAAGGAGCAGGCTCTTATGATATTAGGTAAGGAGCAAGTTCTTATGATACTAGTTAAGGAGCAGGCTCTCATGATACTAGTTAAGGAGCAGGCTCTTATGATATAAGGTAAGGAGCAAGTTTTTATGATACTAGTTAAGGAGCAAGTTTTTATGATATTAGGTAAGGAGCAGGCTCTTATGATATTAGGTAAGGAGCAAGTTTTTATGATACTAGTTAAGGAGCAAGTTCTTATGATATTAGGTAAGGAGCAAGTTCTTATGATACTAGTTAAGGAGCAGGCTCTTATGATATTAGGTAAGGAGCAGGCTCTTATGATATTAGGTAAGGAGCAAGTTCTTATGATATTAGTTAAGGAGCAAGTTCTTATGATACTAGTTAAGGAGCAGGCTCTTATGATACTAGTTAAGGAGCAAGTTCTTATGATACTAGTTAAGGAGCAAGTTCTTATGATATTAGTTAAGGAGCAGGCTCTTATGATACTAGTTAAGGAGTAAGTTCTTATGATACTAGTTAAGGAGCAAGTTCTTATGATACTAGTTAAGGAGCGAAGTTCTTATGATACTAGTTAAGGAGCAGGCTCTTATGATACTAGTTAAGGAGCAAGTTCTTATGATACTAGTTAAGGAGCAAGTTCTTATGATACTAGTTAAGGAGTAAGTTCTTATGATACTAGTTAAGGAGCAAGTTCTTATGATACTAGTTAAGGAGCAAGTTCTTATGATACTAGTTAAGGAGCAAGTTCTTATGATACTAGTTCAGGAGCAAGTTCTTATGATACTAGTTCAGGAATAAGTTCTTATGATACTAGTTAAGGAGCGAAGTTCTTATGATACTAGTTAAGGAGCAAGTTCTTATGATACTAGTTAAGGAGCAAGTTCTTATGATACTAGTTAAGGAGCGAAGTTCTTATGATACTAGTTAAGGAGCGAAGTTCTTATGATACTAGTTAAGGAGCAGGCTCTTATGATACTAGTTAAGGAGCAAGTTCTTATGATACTAGTTAAGGAGCAGGCTCTTATGATATTAGGTAAGGAGCAAGTTTTTATGATACTAGTTAAGGAGCAAGTTCTTATGATATTAGGTAAGGAGCAAGTTCTTATGATACTAGTTAAGGAGCAGGCTCTTATGATACTAGTTAAGGAGCAAGTTCTTATGATACTAGTTAATGAGCAGGCTCTTATGATATTAGGTAAGGAGCAAGTTTTTATGATACTAGTTAAGGAGCAAGTTCTTATGATATTAGTTAAGGAGCAAGTTCTTATGATACTAGTTAAGGAGCAAGTTCTTATGATACTAGTTAAGGAGCGAAGTTCTTATGATACTAGTTAAGGAGCAAGTTCTTATGATACTAGTTAAGGAGCAAGTTCTTATGATACTAGTTAAGGAGCAAGTTCTTATGATACTAGTTAAGGAGCAAAGTTCTTATGATACTAGTTAAGGAGCAAGTTCTTATGATACTAGTTAAGGAGCAAGTTCTTATGATACTAGTTAAGGAGCAAGTTCTTACGATACTAGTTAAGGAGCAGGCTCTTTTGATACCAGTTAAGGAGCAGGCTCTTATGATACTAGTTAAGGAGCGAAGTTCTTATGATACTAGTTAAGGAGCTAAGTTCTTATGATACTAGTTAAGGAGCAAGTTCTTATGATACTAGTAAAGGAGCGAAGTTCTTATGATACTAGTTAAGGAGCAAGTTCTTATGATACTAGTTAAGGAGCAAAGTTCTTATGATACTAGTTAAGGAGCAAGTTCTGATGATATTAGGTAAGGAGCAAGTTCTTATGATATTAGGTAAGGAGCAAGTTCTTATGATACTGGTTAAGGAGCGAAGTTCTTATGATACTAGTTCAGAAGGAATTTTCTAATGTTGAAGAACTCTTAGTATTAGTGATTCTTATAATATATTAATGTTGCTAGTTCAGGAGGAAGGTTTAGTTCAGGAGGAAGGTCTAGTTCAGGAGGAAGGTCTAGTTCAGGAGGAAGGTCTAGTTCAGGAGTGAGGTACATGTAATGATACCACAGCTGTAGATACTGTATATACCAAGCCTAAAGGTACAGTCAACATCTAGTTGTTTTTTTCCCGTCACAAATTATGATGAGGACCATGGTATTATACTATTGATGTGACCAGTCCACCTTACACATTCACATTATCAGTCATCACTGCCCAGGTAGATCAGCGGTCAAGATAATAGCATTGTCCGGTTTTAACCTCCTACAGTATCAAGGAGTGTGGGTAAATTGCCATAGGGTGAAGTTTAGTGTTCTATCCTACGATCTAATTGTACCTTGTACAGTCATCTTACATTTCCTGTTAATAACTACAGTTAAGTGTAAGTTGTTTAGATTGTAGATGTTAGCTTCATTTCTGTTTCCTGTTGACATAAAAACATTTACACAGGACACTCATTATATGAATATAGCCTTATGTTAATAATGGGGTCATCGCAAGGTCATACAATTGTGTCAAGGTCAGACTGTCCTGATCAGCCCCATGGTAACCGTAGATTTAGCCTAACTTGAAGTTGTTACTTTACTGATTGACTAGCTAGCCTTCCTGTGATGTCGGTAAACACAAAAGCATGCTGGGATGTCCCTAGCTAGCTAGCCCTCCTTTGATGTCAGAAAACACTAAAGCATGCTGGGATGTCACTAAAGCATGATTTCTCTTAGATCTATAGTGACATCATTGCACAGTGAATGTGAAATCATTGTTCTGGACATTTTTTTTGGACAATCTGTCTCCATGACTTTTGATAGCATGTACCTTTTATACTCTTTATGATACTGTGTATGTTGCATGTAACATGTATGTTTTCTATAAACTTCACTATTATATTGTATATTATACAAAACAAATTTATCATTATATATTAATTGATGAATCAATTAAAGCAATAGCCTAAATTTAAGGATCAATTCAAATTGATACTCAGTCATTTAAATTGCTTCTTTTAAAAAATTACTTCCATTTTGTGGTATTTCTCTTGTAAATATACCATGCCAAATTCTAGAAAGCATGGAATGTTTCACAAAAATGGTTTATGTATATACCAGGTATGAGTATTTATTGATATATGTACCCTGGTCCGATTCTCAGGGATAAAGAATGGGGATGTTCCATTTCCATATGTAACCAGAAAGGGTATTGGGGGGGGGGGGGGGGGGGGTGATAGTGACATCAATGCTGAAAATGCAAGGGTTTTAAAGAAGACTGGCATTGAGATGGGAAAGGGTTTTTAAATGATTGATGGCAAAGTGTTCTGTTTCTTATAGTAATGGGTAAGTCATATTGAGGTCAAAAGTCCAATTCATTGTCCACATCATAATGTCTGATTGACTGAAATAAGCCAAATGAAATATTAAGGACAATATAGGAGAGTGAGAGGAGGTGTGAAAAAAAATCACTATATAACTACGATCAGATAAATCTGGTCAAGGTAACATAAGTATGAGGTCAGCATTGCCAAAGCTCAAGGTAACATTAGTATGAGGTCAGCATTGCCCAAGGTCAGGTAACATTAGTATAAGGTCAGCATTGCCCAAGGTCAAGGTAATATTATTATGAGGTCAGCATTGCCCAAGGTCAGGTAACATTAGTATTAGATCAGCATTGCCCAAGGTCAGGTAACATTCGTATAAGGTCAGCATTGCCCAAGGTCAAGGTAATATTAGTATGAGGTCAGCATTGCCCAAGGTCAGGTAACATTAGTATTAGGTCAGCATTGCCCAAGGTCAGGTAACATTTGTATAAGGTCAGCGTTGCCCACGGTCAAGGTAATATTAGTATGAGGTCAGCATTGCCCAAGGTCAAGGTAATATTAGTATGAGGTCAGCATTGCCCAAGGTCAGGTAACATTGGTATTAGGTCAGCATTGCCCAAGGTCAGGTAACATTCGTATAAGGTCAGCTTTGCCCATTGTAAAGTTCTCCCTAATAACAAATAAGTATGCCAAAGGTCAAGGTAACAATCATGTTGAAGCCATGCATTATTCCAGTCTTGGTGACATTTTCAGGAGCATAATTCATCAGTTTCTAAAGTTGAATTCACCAGAATTGTTTGCATTTTGCTTTTTGGCTCATTTTGAATTAATTCTCAAAATAAAACTTCATTATACAAGGGTGATTGCACAGCTTAAACTACAGTATTTTACATAACATTATCATTTTATCAAAAAAGGGTAATTATATGCACTTTTTCTAGGTCTTACCTCACGATTGCTTCTCCATAGATAATGGAATAATTGACAAGCATGGAACAGCCAGACAATTAAATGTTTAGAATTGTTTTTATCATATTTTGAAGTTAAAATTCATCAAATCCTATTTAACAGATAATTCAAAACCTGTATACAGCAGAACAAATTTATAACAACCCCTGGGGACCAAGAAATTTAGTTTGTTATAAGCATAGTTCATTATAACATATGAATGGTAGGGTGCTTGGCAGGGAACAGCAAAATTACGTAATAACCGTGAATTCATTGTTAGCATGTTCGTTTTATATATGTTTTACCATATACATATTATTTTATAAAACAATCGTTCAATGTACAAAATTATAAAAGTATTTTATTTACACAATTACTTCAGATCTGTCCCAGACTTGACAATAGTTTGTGTTCAAGGAAAACATTGTTTAGGCTTCCTTTTACTTATATTGATCTTAACCTGGAATAATCTTCAAACTGTTGGACCCAGTCATAAATTGGTTGCAGGGAATTTATTTCCTCTTCGAATGTTTTATGTGATTTTCCAAAACGATTTAGCAATTTGGTAAGATGATGGAATGGTTTTGAAAATTTTGTTGGATACTCAGAAGTTGAAAACAAACTTATCAGGGATTTACTGCTGATTTAGCTGTGATTTGTTCATTAAGCAAATACATACCTGTAATGTGTACTAGATTAAGATGATATAGTGCTTTAGGGTTAATACCTAGGTTATCTGTGACCTGTGACCTATGACCTTACAGGTACCCGGAGGCCTTTGAGCTGAGTACCTCAGGGACTACAGGTAGTCGAGTTTACCTGTTCGCCGCAGCCTCACCTGAGGAGAAGATGACATGGATGAGGAAAATAGCAGAGGTGAGAATGACAAGTAGTGACCAGGAATTACAGCGGACAAAACTCAGAACAGGAAGTGACTTATACTTGCATTCTTAATGTTGAACAAAATTCAGAAGTAAAGATTCACCAGTCTGGTAGGAGGAGTAAAGATTTAGTGTGTTTTTGTACTCGAACAAGAGTTGCAAACTTGTTTTGCTTGCTGATTAATTCTTCAAACAGAATTGTATTTGGTGATTGTTGAGCCCTAACACATGTATTTCCCGATCTATTCCAGTTAATCTGTCCACTATCCTTGATGGAGGACGTGCGGCAACAAGACTTCTGTTTGGCGGGGAAATTCTACATGAAGGAAGGACTCTCAGCGGTCAGTCTTATACATAAAACAATTACTAGCCACATTAGAAACAGAGAATTACAATTATTTGTCCTTAATTAGTTTGTGACTATTTTGTTCCCTTAGAAACTGCCAAGGACTATGGCAACCAGCTATCTGAAGATATAGCAAGGATGAAAATCCTACTCCACCAGGGAGGAATTCCTCATTTTTGATAATTTTGCTGTAATGTTATTTATTTAAATTTTCCATTAAAACCTCCTAAAATGTGTGTTTTCTTCCTTTTTCACAATTGGCTGTTTTCATATTTAATAGGATTTAATAGGATAATTAATGGACGCAGGCATTGGTATGCCTCTATGTCCATATCTTCAATTTTATAATAATACACAATTAAACATTAGTTAGTACTTCCGGGTTGCAGTCTGTAACTAGCTAAATGATTATATGTAAGTTCCAGATTTGCCCAATGGTTATCCAAGCTTATCTCAAAGTCCCTTAATGTTGTAGAGTTTATAATATATCCAGGTAGACTGTTCCATACATCGATAACTCTAAATCCAAAGGAGTATTTATGTATGTCTAATTTGCAGTGTTTTTTCTTTAGTTTCTGTGAATGACCTCTGGTCCTGGATGATGTATCCTGCTCAAATATTCCCATTGTAACTTTTTCGTCATGGAAATTGTTCATGATTTTGTATGATATCTCCTCGTAGTCTGCGGTATGCTAATGAAGGGAAGCCTAGTCTCTTTAATATATCACTGTATGGTAGGTCCTTTAGCCCTGGTATTAGTTTTGTTGCCCTTCGCTGTACCTTTTCAATTATTTTGATGTCTTTTGTTTTGTAAGGATTCCAGACACTTGCTGCGTATTCCAGTTGGGGTCTGACTAGTGCCTTAAATAGTTGCTTAAATGTTATCTCATTTAGGTATACAAATGATCTCCTTATCAGTCCAAGGATACTGTTCGCTTTGTTGACGGCCTGTTGGATATGTAATGAGAAATTGATATCCTTGTCCACATGAACTCCTATGTCTTTTTCCGATGATATGTTTTCCAGATTCACCTTTTCGCCGCCAGCACCTGTCATATAATAGTTCCGGTTTTCGTTTCCTTTTCCTTTTACAGTGAGAATTTTACATTTTAGTGGATGAAATTTCAAAAGCCATGTATTCGACCATTCTTGTAAATTATCCAAGTCTGCTTGTAGTGCCTCTCTATCCTCATCATTCTTTATTTCCCTGTAGATTTTGGTGTCATTAGCGAAAAGGAAAGTTGGTGAAAGGGTGTGGTCTGGTAGATCATTTATATAAATTACAAATAAGATCGGGCCTAGGACACTACCTTGAGGGATGCCGCTTACTACCGGATAGTCCTTAGATGTTTTCCCGTTCACTATCACTCGTTGTTTTCTGTGACTCAGAAAGCTCTCTACCCAATTGACTACTCGATTACTAATTCCGTAACTTCGTAGTTTAGCGATTAATCTCTTGTGTGGTACCTTATCGAAAGCTTTCATAAAACCCATGTATATGACATCAATTTCACCGCCACGATCTAGAATATCTGTCCAGTCTTCGAGGACCATCAATAACTGCAAGACTGTCGACCTTTTTGCGATGAATCCAAATTGTTTGTTACTGAGTAGATTATTCAGTTCCATATGTTTAACTATTGCATCCCGGACTATTCTTTCCATGGTTTTCCGACTTTACTGGTTAAACTCACTGGTCGATAGTTCCCTGCGTCTGTTTTTGATCCCTTTTTGAATATAGCTGTTATGTTTGCTTCCTTCCATGCTGTTGGTACTATACTGTCCTGAAGTGATTTATTGAAAATAATACGGAGTGGATTACAGATAATAGATTGAAGTTCTTTCAGCAGTCTCGGATGCATTTGGTCCGGCCCCTGCGATTTGCTGTTATCCATCTTAGTTAGCAATTTTCTTATACACTCTTCAGTGCAGTTTAGTTCTTCAAATGCATGTACAATTTGTTTTGTGTTCATGGTTGGTACATTTCCTATCGGTTCCTCTGTGAATACACTGCTAAAAAATCTACCTAGGACATCAGCCTTATCCTCGTCCATTACTGCCATTTGTGTGACATCGCCGTTCAGGCCTTTTAGGTCTGAAATACCAGTTTTTACTTTTCGTTTCGAATTGATGTACTTCCAAAATCTCTTTGGGTTCTTCTTAATATTTCCTGCAATGTCTTTCTCCATATCGCGTCTAGCTTTCCTCAATGTACCTTTTAATTGATTTCGTAGTTTAGTATATTCTTTGTATTTTTCTTCCGATCTTACTTCTATGTAGCGTTGCCATGCTCTGTGCTTTTTATTAATTTTATGCCGTATATCCTCATTTAGTGGAAGGTATCCATTCTTCAATCCATTTAGCTTTTTGTTACCCTTGCTCACCGGGATATGTTTGTCCATACTTGCGTGAAGAATTTCCAGAAATTTCCGGTACATACAGTCGGCGTTTCCATCCAGTGCCTCTTCCCATGAAATGTCTAGATCCTTACGCATGTTATCATAATTTCCTTTATTGTAGTTTCGGCGGCTTAGGGTGAGATTAGATTGCTGATGGTAGCATATAAATTTAAACTTTAAAACAAAATGGTCACTGTGTCCAATGGGGCTCTTGTGAATAATTTCTCTTATCATTTCTTCCTCGTTTGTTATGACCAAGTCAAGTACACTTGGGTCACTACCTATTCTTCCTCTAGTAAACTCCCTGATATGCTGTGTTAAGTAGTTATCTCTTAAACATTCGATAAAGTGCTCACCATCTTGATCATTCTTTGCCGATGAAGCGTTCCAATTAATCTTAGGGAAGTTGAAATCTCCCATGATAAGTATATGGGAATATTCATTGCATTTTTCTGTGACAGAGTTGAACAGGTTATAGAGTTCTTCCATATTATTGACATCGGTGTTTGGGCTTTTATAAATACATCCTATTAATAGTGAATCTCCTTCTGCAAGTTTAACTTTTACCCAGATACTTTCTTTAAATGTTGACCCCATGTTCACCTCTACAGCCTTGAGTTTCTCTATGACGTATATCGCAACTCCTCTGTGGTAGTTATTTTCGTTTATAAAAAGATCGAATCCATCTATTGCAAGCTCTCCTTTGTTCGGTAGAAATCTCTTGTTTTTTGGATATACCTCCGTTATTCCAATAATATCAATGTCATCTTTAGATTGATTTATCCTTACTTTTAGCTCATCTAATTTGTTTGGAAGGCTGTCTGCATTTGTGTAGAAACATAGCAAGCTATTTTTTCTTGGCTGGGTATTTGAATTTGATGTGTTATAGCAAGTTTGGTTGGTTCGTAGTCCTGGTTTCTATTTCTCTTCTTGTTTCTTCATTTTTCTTATTTTTCTGTTCCATGGTGGGCCCCTTACTCGGTAGACGAATTCCCCCGATGATTGACTAGTTTTCTTTTTGGCCTCCTCTCGAAGTTCCAATTCTGTATCCCTTTCCTGTTTTGTTAGATCGTTGCTTACGGAGATCTTCTGATATTTATCGTGATCCTGGAGTTTCTGGATGTTTTTGAAGAAGTCCCTTTTGTCTTCCCTCGAGTTAAATACGACTAGGATTGGTCTCCCTTTATTTCCTGCTGCCTTTTCCTTGTCAAATTTTCCAATCCTCAAAACCTTTTTGACCTCATCCTTTATCCGTGTTGATACTTTACAATCAGAGAGAATATCTCTAACTACTTTTTCCTCCGTTCATGACCATCCTCATTGGATTGTTCTTTGAACCCAAAAATCATTATGTTGCATTCCCTTCTTTTTCTGTCTTCCAGTTCCGATATGACTCCTCGGGTGTCCGGTTCCTTCTGGGGGTTCTGTTGTGCTGTTTCCAGGCTTGGCCACTCGCTTTCGGGCAATTTAGCAAGTTCTTCTTTCACAATGTCCCTGACTTGTTTTTCCTCGCATTTTTTGGTGAGTGAGTCTTCTAATAACTTTATCCTTTCCTCGTATTTCTCCATAGCTTTGGCACATTTTTTCTCTATCTTGAATGACGTATGAATGTTCTGCTGAACAATGATCTGACAAGGAGCGCAGAACCACATGGAAGATGTTTTAGACATGACGCTATATTCCTGGTCTCCCATATCGAGGCATTTCGCACAGAGGTGCTTCCGACATCTGTCACATTCCATGACTTTATCATTTTCTCCGGGGAAATTCTTATTACATAACTTACAAGTCCATGACTCATCGTCCAGTTGTGTTCTGAAGGTGCTATCACTGTCCTTTTGTCCCTTGGAGGATGCCGTTCGAAGTTTCCTTCCGCTTGCCATGTCCTTGACAACGCCGGGGTCTGTTCAGTCCCGGATTGCTGATTTCATAAATATTACGCAATTCCTTGATCGGATTGCCGAAAAATTTTGCAAGGAGGCGAAGATGTTGCTTATTTTGAAATGTCTATACAGGAATCACTGGAATGGTGAAGTTAACAGGTGCAATCTTGTAAGAAATAGCTCTAGTCCATCGGAGCTAGGAACAATTACGACCGTCGCCATGTGACGTCATAACATATACAAAATGTAGTCAGTGATAGAAAAGATTAAGCAGTAAAACTCATTTATAACGAACATGTTTAGTGTATTTCATTCCCCTCAAGCACCGTAGAATTTGTATTTATAAACATATGACGAGGTATGGTTGTAACGAAGTGGTTTCATTGGTCCCGAGAGATTTATTCTGATGTATTTTACATACGTCAGAATATATCTCTCGGGACCAATGAAACCACTTCGTTACAACCATACCTCGTCATATGTAACTATAAAATTGGAGATGGAACGTATAAGATCAAATACCAATGGTCTTTTGTTACTTGTATTAGAAATAATTTCAAAATTTCTTGCAGACATGATAGATCTTAAACAGACTATTTTTGAGTTTAAAGAAATACTATGTACATGTATAAGGCAAACATACATCATATGAACCAAAACACAAGATGAAATTATAAGTTTCAAAAACACATGGCTGGTTGCCAAGGCCCAATCACCGCGGATAATAATTTGTTAGCCGCTTTGAGACAACCTACAGGTTGTGATAATTTGGCATATAAGAACTTTGAATGATAATTAATATTATTACATAAGCATGTATATAAAGTTACGTTTTGTGTTTATAGTCATGGTACGAGTCCTGGGTTATGCTCAACAAGAAGGTCGTGCTATATACAGACAAGGTAAGATATCAAATCATTTCACACCTGTATAAATGAACTTAATGAAGTTATAGAAATAACAGGTCACTAGCTAGTAGAGTACAGAAAATTAATTTTCAGGTATCTATAAAGGGTATCAAGTGCTAATAGACAGGTGTTCATAATAGACAGGTGTTCATGATAGACAGGTGTGCAGTTCATAATTGTGTGGTCATTATAGACAGGTAATCACAATGGACAAGTGTATAGCTTTCTGTGTGTTCTTTAAAGACTGATCACAATATACATCTGATCACAATTGATGGGTGATCACAATTATATAGGCAGGAGATCACAACAGATTACATTAGACAGGTTATCACAATAGATGGTTGATCACAATAGGTAGATCATCACACTGCAGGTGTATAGGTTTATGTGTGGTGATTATAGAAAGGTTATCATTAAATGAAAGGGACCTTTGTACATATTCAAAATAAAGTTGTTATATCCTAAAAGTCACAGAGAGATAGTCACTTGATTTTGACACTGGTGACGTCTGTATACAAAAAACCTTTATCTGCAGCCAAGATAGGTGGTCCTTTTAGGCAGGGGGTAATTACAGAAAGTTGACTCATATCATGTGTGTAGACAAGTGATCAGTATAGATAGGGAGAGGGTTACTTAGCCAAGCTTCAATATAACAAATGATTCTTATTCTTTCCAGGATATGAAGTTAACCGAGGATGTGGACCTCAGGAAAGCTGTTAACATCAGTACGTAGCACCTTAATATAACATTCAAGGTCACCAAATGAACTCTCAAGGTCACCAAATAAAACTCTCAAGGTCACTAAATTAACTCTCATGGTCACCAAATTAACTCTAAAGGTCACCAAATAAAACTCTCAAGGTCACCAAATAAAACTCTCAAGGTCACCAAATAAACTCTCAAGGTCACCAAATATACTCTCAAAGTCATCAAATAAAACTTCTATGTTCCCAACATTCTCTGTTGATCTCAAAATTCCAGGGAGCCAGAAATTCAATAATTTAATATTCATATTTGGCAGCAAATCAATCACAATTCTTGTCTTGTTTTTAACACAAATCTTGATTTTATCAGAATATACTATTTTGTGAAGCTAAATATACTTCCAGCATCCAATTTTTGTCGACATCACAATACTGTTAAATGTATTTCTGTTATGGACTCTCAGCTTTAACATTAAAGTTCCTCCCCAGATTAAAGGTATTGTGCTATACTGTCTTACAATGTATTACAGTTTTTTGGGTACATCCATACCAGTATCATTGATGGTATGGTTTGTTGAAGTGAGTCTTTGTGTTGTTATCAGAGTACCAAGGCGATGTTTTGAGCAACTGTACCTCTTGTAAAGAAAGTGGCAAACACTTTGTGCTCGATTTACCAGGTGGCAGGTAAGAGAACAGTTTTCTTCAAATGATGATATTTTAGGGACTAGGACTGATGTGTCGACAAATAGACTGATGATATTTATAGGGTCTGGGTCTGATGTGTCGACAAATAGACCGTTGATATTTATAGGGTCCTAATAGATGTGTTGACAAATAGACTGTTGATATTTATAGGGTCTTGACCAATGTGTCGAGAAGTAAACTGTAGTTAACGTTGTATCATATATCAGGGTCTTTTGAGACTGATGTCAAATATATATAAAAATTTACCTGCTAGTTAAATATTTTAAAGCTGTCTATATTTCAACTTATGTAGCCTGTGTAATATATTTATTTTGTAGAAGACAGAATTGTCATTAATTGTCTTCTATGATATCCAAGACCCATTAGTATATACTTAGCATTGAAAAAAGCAGTACACTGTATGTCTACCTTGAAAATCAGACAATAATTTCAAGATAAAAATATCAGTGTACATCACATGCAGGGTATGACATTTTCCTTTCAGAGCCCTGTACTTCCAGGCAGACCTAATTAAGGACACAGAGAGGCTATTTAATGCTATAAGTAATTTGATGAAGGTAAGCATAATTATTGTACTGAATTCATTAATAATACTTAATTAAGATTGAGAGAGTCAGTTAAAGTGATAGCTGACACTGGTTACTACAAAACTCTAATTTCCTCGCTGACTTTTCACAAATCTCTCTGACTTTTCACCCACAACTCTAAAAAGGTCAGAGTGGTCGATTAAAAGTCAGCACTCCCGAGGAAATTAAGAGTTTTGTATTTATCAGTGTGACAGGGCAGGAGCTGAGCATTCTATGTAGTCCTTACCGAGGCCAGTGTTTTAATAATGCATTTGTAACAAATCAATGACTGGTGTCCCTTAAAAAATTTCTTTATTGTCGACATCTTGGACTCATTGAGAAATATTCTGTATCCATGAATGATACGAAGGTGGATGTTTTTAAATATGCTCATTAGTATGCCTTCCTGTTGTGGTTGAGAATGATGTCTCAGTTCTCTCTTTGAGGACGTGACATTTGTTTGGGTGTGACCTAGATTTACATGGCAGAATTATGGTTTTGCTGACTCCTCACATTCTGGCCAGTAAGTTGATGATCAGATTATGTAATTCCGGCTGTTGTATGGTAAATGTCGGCTGTGTCAGAAATTACAAACACTTATAGACAAGAGGATTTTATCAAATTCTTTTCTGTTTCAGTCGGGTGGCAACACACTGGTTGACCAACAGTTGACGTCAGATGATGTACCGGTCATAGTGGACAAATGTGTCAAGTTTATAGAGGACCACGGTAAATTCAAATCATCCAAGTTTGAAAATATTGATAAAATTAATGTTTATTTAGTGAAATCATAATGATATATCTAACACATAGCCAGCACTGATAGAGTAGGGAATCATCATAATGAGATCGGGGTCAGACAATCAAGTTTACATGAATGTTTTATCCCAACAGGTCTGCAAGAGGAAGGCGTATACAGACAGGCCGCTACCCACTCCAAAGTCGATACTCTGCTCGCAACGTTTGCCAAAGGTAAAAAGGAAGGCAGGACACACATTTTGGTCACTTGTTCTTAATTGGAGAATTCGGGTATTAGAGCCAACGATTCAAACAAATTTTCATTTCAGCAATAAATGTTTTAGTTAATGTTATTATGGTCCTGTAAAACGTATTGCTGTTCACCCTTGAAGACACATTTGAACTGCTCCAATTCAAAGTTTAGAATTGTTCACTTTGAAATATCAGGGGTGAATGAGTTTATGAAAAAAAACAAGCTCAATAAAGCCTGGCTTGAATTGATGTAATTTTGGCAGCTGTACAGATATGTAGAGTTTCATGTCCATAACAATATTTGCTTATACAGTGGACTCCACTTAATATCACTCCTGTTAATATCACATTCCTCTTTATATCATGTTTTTCCCAAGCACCATTTTTCTCTCTATATAATATATGTAATTTCATTTGGTTAATATCATGTATTTTGAGGTGAATTCCTCTTAATATCATGTTTCTTTAACCAATCACATAAAATATCAAGAACATAATGTCATTTCCATTGATTTCAGATACAAAAATGATTTTTAATTAAAATAATGTTATCTATATATATATTGATACATCTTCATATGCACATTGAATATAGCTTACTTTTAGTTATGGGGATTGGAAATGTACTAAATTTAGTAGAAAAAACATGTTTCTGTAAATGTCACATTCCTGTTAATATCATGTTTATGTCTGACAAATGCAACATGATATAAAGAGGAGTGCACTATACATTCATTATACAAATATACGTAGATTAAGGGTTAAACTGTGTTGCTATGGACGAAATAGTGGAAAAATATTAAAAGCTAAATATAGCATCTCTAAACAGATAAGTTGGTGTTGACTTATCAGATATCGTTTTGTTACAGATAAGTTGGTGTTGACTTATCAGATTTTGTTGTGTTACAGATGCTAACGCTGTGAAGTTGGAGTTAGGCACTCACTCCGTACACGAGGTGGCTAACGCCCTCAAACGATTTTTCAGGAACCTGAAAGAGCCGCTACTCACGTCACGCCTGTACGACACGTGGATCGAGAAAAGTAGGTCAATGTTTGTAGTCATAACATCTACAAGATGTCCGTCACTCTGGCAAAAATGTTCTCGGGTTTTGGGAATATCGACTTATGGTAGTAGAATTCTCACCGATACTTTCACAAGAATCTCTATATATGACCCCTGACAAAATTGCATGAAACGTGTTCTTAGTTGGTGGGGAAGTAGGTTACCATGGAAACAGACTAGCTTCATCCTACAGACTTCAACTTTCGAGGTAAATTGGGCTTAGCTTTTCATGTAAAAGGTGTATAGAGGCATTGTAGCAATTCTCGCTGCCTGATCCAATACGTGTATTAACGACAAAGAGATTTTATAACAAATTATATTCATCGGCAGGTGTGGGGGGAAAAAACACATGATAATATGTAAAATATTATACTGACTTGATAAGTGGACACTTTAATAGCTATTTTGAAAACTTTTAATGATAATGATAAATAATGTAAATAGCAATAATATTTGTTCAGGTAAAAAAGCAACAGTATTATAAACATACATAAAATCAATATTTGGATTGCCAATTAAGTATCACCGATGGTAACAATCACAGGTTTTGAATTTAATAACGTTTTAATCCTTTTACCTGGGATGACCAATAAAGCCTTATAGACTTGAGGGAATCTGGAATGAGGGAATTTGGAATGATTGAGGATTCATCAAAAGTTCCTGTTTAAAATTTACCAAGATAAACATCTTTGCATAGAGATAGGATTCTCGTCAGTTTCTCAGACAAGAAAAATAGATTGCTAGTACTAAAAATTCAGCATATTTTTGTTTCGAAGTTTTAAAAATCAGCCAATGAGAGTAAACTAACAAGCAAATAGTTTTTTCAAACTTAATTTAGCTGTCCCTTTTAGGATTCGGATAAATTGTCCAACATTATGTTTTTACAAACAATAGATCACTGTAACCTTATTAAGCATTTTTTCATCCCATTTTGTAAACAAATATGCTCCTTTCATTCCTGACCCAGGTTTACAGAAAGATGACGCAGGTAAACTTATTCTCCACAGCAATTAAC
Source organism: Mimachlamys varia (assembly GCA_947623455.1). Taxonomy (NCBI): domain Eukaryota; kingdom Metazoa; phylum Mollusca; class Bivalvia; order Pectinida; family Pectinidae; genus Mimachlamys; species Mimachlamys varia. Next base: position 1,444,453 of record OX392537.1, read on the forward strand.
ACTAACTACTGTACCGGTATTCTCCTGGCCCAGTACACGGTAGTTTTCTCCCACATTTCACAGGTTCACTTCATTAAAGACTAAAAAAAAAATCTCAGTCAAAGATGAGTAGCTTATCGACTCCCCAGCTAGGGGCTGAAGCCACTCACAAACTGAGAAGGGAGATAACTCTGTGAAATGTGGTAGAAATGGGTCGGTATTATACAGTGGGATATAGACAAGAAACTTATTACAGGGGAGATAATAAGACTTTTGTGTCCAGAACTCTGCAAAGTTTTGTTCTGGTCTAAAACGTCTTGACAAGCTGAACTGAGTTTATTGTTTACATCAAACGGGTCAATATGTTGCTGTCTATCAAATGCTGCTTATACGGCCGCTGCTTACGATATGCTGGAAAGGCTTGCATGGCGGAGAAAAATGTACCTTGTTAATTGACTAAAAGCATGGGAGATAACTGGGGTGATCTCGGTCAACAGGACACAGAGAGGGACTTAAGGTCATGAAACTTGTTACTGTGCATGTTTATTTACATAGGGAATCTATCACGGATCAGTTTATTTTTCAGGCATTTTCAGGAAATGGATAAAGAGCAGTTGCCTTTTGTTCGATTAAGATATTTGAAGAACTGTTGCCAAAATAACAAACTAACCAATTGAACAGCCATTTCTCTGAATCTTTTGACAGCTTCTAGTAAGCCCTATTCTCTGGTAAATGCATGTAATGGTAGTAGTTATCAGAACTCCTAACCTGTTAAAAGTATTCTAATAGATAGCCTGAAATAGGAGTACTTCTTTAGACTCTAATCCGTGGGAAAATTAAACCTTGGAACAGATTTCATTTTATTTTACTGTCAAAGATGATTCTCTTTCACTTGATAAAAATAGATCATAGTGCCCAAACTTGGATTTATTTTTAAAATTTGCATATGATTAACTACATTTGTACAAGCAAAACAAAAAACCATTTCCACTTCCCGACATTTTTTTCTTTCCTTTGATGTGGACCATGTACTTTTAAGTATACAATATTTAATTTGGTTTGACAATAGATGCATTTTAGGATCATTGTAATACTAGCAAACACTGTCAAAATTTACTATACATCTGCCAGCTACCTCAGTAAAAACCAGGCCCAGTCCAAAATGGTGGTATCCAATTGGATTTCACGATTTTTTCAAGTCTTTTTTTGCTTTCCTCATTCCATCAGACAAAATTCAGTTACTAAGTTTTGTGTTAAAAACACTGTTGTACAAGTCAAATGACTACCGGTAATAGCAATCTCTAGCAGGAAAAAGGTAAACTGGTAATATATCGTGTGTTTACACTGTTGTAGGTAAGACTATATAGTAATGCTAGCGAACACTGATATATCGTGTGTTGTAGGTAAGACTATATAGTAATGCTAGCGAACACTGATATATCGTGTGTTTACACTGTTGTAGGTAAGACTATATAGTAATGCTAGCGAACACTGATATATCGTGTGTTTACACTGTTGTAGGTAAGACTATATAGTAATGCTAGCGAACACTGATATATCGTGTGTTGTAGGTAAGACTATATAGTAATGCTAGCGAACACTGATATATCGTGTGTTTACACTGTTGTAGGTAAGACTATATAGTAATGCTAGCGAACACTGATATATCGTGTGTTGTAGGTAAGACTACATAGTAATGCTAGTGAACACTGATATATCGTGTGTTGTAGGTAAGACTATATAGTAATGCTAGTGAACACTGATATATCGTGTGTTGTAGGTAAGACTATATAGTAATGCTAGTGAACACTGATATATCGTGTGTTTACACTGTTGTAGGTAAGACTACATAGTAATGCTAGCGAACACTGATATATCGTGTGTTTACACTGTTGTAGGTAAGACTATATAGTAATGCTAGCGAACACTGATATATCGTGTGTTGTAGGTAAGACTACATAGTAATGCTAGTGAACACTGATATATCGTGTGTTGTAGGTAAGACTATATAGTAATGCTAGCGAACACTGATATGTCGTGTGTTTACACTGTTGTAGGTAAGACTATATAGTAATGCTAGCGAACACTGATATATCGTGTGTTTACACTGTTGTAGGTAAGACTGTATAGTAATGCTAGTGAACACTGATATATCGTGTGTTTACACTGTTGTAGGTAAGACTATATAGTAATGCTAGCGAACACTGATATGTCGTGTGTTTACACTGTTGTAGGTAAGACTATATAGTAATGCTAGCGAACACTGATATATCGTGTGTTGTAGGTAAGACTACATAGTAATGCTAGTGAACACTGATATATCGTGTGTTGTAGGTAAGACTATATAGTAATGCTAGCGAACACTGATATGTCGTGTGTTTACACTGTTGTAGGTAAGACTATATAGTAATGCTAGCGAACACTGATATATCGTGTGTTTACACTGTTGTAGGTAAGACTGTATAGTAATGCTAGTGAACACTGATATATCGTGTGTTTACACTGTTGTAGGTAAGACTGTATAGTAATGCTAGTGAACACTGATATATCGTGTGTTTACACTGTTGTAGGTAAGACTATATAGTAATGCTAGCGAACACTGATATATCGTGTGTTTACACTGTTGTAGGTAAGACTACATAGTAATGCTAGTGAACACTGATATATCGTGTGTTTACACTGTTGTAGGTAAGACTATATAGTAATGCTAGTGAACACTGATATATCGTGTGTTCACACTGTTGTAGGTAAGACTATATAGTAATGCTAGCGAACACTGATATATCGTGTGTTTACACTGTTGTAGGTAAGACTATATAGTAATGCTAGCGAACACTGATATATCGTGTGTTTACACTGTTGTAGGTAAGACTATATAGTAATGCTAGCGAACACTGATATATCGTGTGTTTACACTGTTGTAGGTAAGACTATATAGTAATGCTAGTGAACACTGATATATCGTGTGTTTACACTGTTGTAGGTAAGACTATATAGTAATGCTAGCGAACACTGATATATCGTGTGTTGTAGGTAAGACTACATAGTAATGCTAGAGAACACTGATATATCGTGTGTTTACACTGTTGTAGGTAAGACTATATAGTAATGCTAGTGAACACTGATATATCGTGTGTTGTAGGTAAGACTACATAGTAATGCTAGAGAACACTGATATATCGTGTGTTGTAGGTAAGACTATATAGTAATGCTAGCGAACACTGATATATCGTGTGTTTACACTGTTGTAGGTAAGACTATATAGTAATGCTAGCGAACACTGATATATCGTGTGTTTACACTGTTGTAGGTAAGACTACATAGTAATGCTAGCGAACACTGATATATCGTGTGTTTACACTGTTGTAGGTAAGACTACATAGTAATGCTAGTGAACACTGATATATCGTGTGTTGTAGGTAAGACTATATAGTAATGCTAGCGAACACTGATATATCGTGTGTTGTAGGTAAGACTATATAGTAATGCTAGTGAACACTGATATATCGTGTGTTTACACTGTTGTAGGTAAGACTACATAGTAATGCTAGCGAACACTGATATATCGTGTGTTTACACTGTTGTAGGTAAGACTACATAGTAATGCTAGTGAACACTGATATATCGTGTGTTTACACTGTTGTAGGTAAGACTATATAGTAATGCTAGCGAACACTGATATATCGTGTGTTGTAGGTAAGACTATATAGTAATGCTAGCGAACACTGATATATCGTGTGTTGTAGGTAAGACTATATAGTAATGCTAGTGAACACTGATATATCGTGTGTTGTAGGTAAGACTACATAGTAATGCTAGTGAACACTGATATATCGTGTGTTTACACTGTTGTAGGTAAGACTATATAGTAATGCTAGCGAACACTGATATATCGTGTGTTTACACTGTTGTAGGTAAGACTATATAGTAATGCTAGCGAACACTGATATATCATGTGTTTACACTGTTGTAGGTAAGACTATATAGTAATGCTAGCGAACACTGATATATCGTGTGTTTACACTGTTGTAGGTAAGACTATATAGTAATGCTAGCGAACACTGATATATCGTGTGTTTACACTGTTGTAGGTAAGACTACATAGTAATGCTAGTGAACACTGATATATCGTGTGTTTACACTGTTGTAGGTAAGACTATATAGTAATGCTAGCGAACACTGATATATCGTGTGTTGTAGGTAAGACTATATAGTAATGCTACAAACACTGATATATCGTGTGTTTACACTGTTGTAGGTAAGACTATATAGTAATGCTAGCGAACACTGATATATCGTGTGTTTACACTGTTGTAGGTAAGACTATATAGTAATGCTAGCGAACACTGATATATCGTGTGTTTACACTGTTGTAGGTAAGACTACATAGTAATGCTAGTGAACACTGATATATCGTGTGTTTACACTGTTGTAGGTAAGACTGTATAGTAATGCTAGTGAACACTGATATATCGTGTGTTTACACTGTTGTAGGTAAGACTATATAGTAATGCTAGTGAACACTGATATATCGTGTGTTTACACTGTTGTAGGTAAGACTATATAGTAATGCTAGCGAACACTGATATATCGTGTGTTGTAGGTAAGACTATATAGTAATGCTAGCGAACACTGATATATCGTGTGTTGTAGGTAAGACTACATAGTAATGCTAGTGAACACTGATATATCGTGTGTTGTAGGTAAGACTATATAGTAATGCTAGCGAACACTGATATATCGTGTGTTGTAGGTAAGACTACATAGTAATGCTAGTGAACACTGATATATCGTGTGTTTACACTGTTGTAGGTAAGACTACATAGTAATGCTAGTGAACACTGATATATCGTGTGTTTACACTGTTGTAGGTAAGACTGTATAGTAATGCTAGTGAACACTGATATATCGTGTGTTTACACTGTTGTAGGTAAGACTATATAGTAATGCTAGTGAACACTGATATATCGTGTGTTGTAGGTAAGACTACATAGTAATGCTAGTGAACACTGATATATCGTGTGTTTACACTGTTGTAGGTAAGACTATATAGTAATGCTAGCAAACACTGATATATCGTGTGTTTACACTGTTGTAGGTAAGACTATATAGTAATGCTAGTGAACACTGATATATCGTGTGTTTACACTGTTGTAGGTAAGACTACATAGTAATGCTAGCGAACACTGATATATCGTGTGTTTACACTGTTGTAGGTAAGACTGTATAGTAATGCTAGTGAACACTGATATATCGTGTGTTTACACTGTTGTAGGTAAGACTATATAGTAATGCTAGCGAACACTGATATATCGTGTGTTTACACTGTTGTAGGTAAGACTATATAGTAATGCTAGCGAACACTGATATATCGTGTGTTTACACTGTTGTAGGTAAGACTATATAGTAATGCTAGCGAACACTGATATATCGTGTGTTTACACTGTTGTAGGTAAGACTATATAGTAATGCTAGCGAACACTGATATATCGTGTGTTTACACTGTTGTAGGTAAGACTATATAGTAATGCTAGCGAACACTGATATATCGTGTGTTTACACTGTTGTAGGTAAGACTACATAGTAATGCTAGCGAACACTGATATATCGTGTGTTGTAGGTAAGACTACATAGTAATGCTAGTGAACACTGATATATCGTGTGTTTACACTGTTGTAGGTAAGACTATATAGTAATGCCAGCGAACACTGATATATCGTGTGTTTACACTGTTGTAGGTAAGACTACATAGTAATGCTAGCGAACACTGATATATCGTGTGTTGTAGGTAAGACTACATAGTAATGCTAGTGAACACTGATATATCGTGTGTTTACACTGTTGTAGGTAAGACTACATAGTAATGCTAGCGAACACTGATATATCGTGTGTTTACACTGTTGTAGGTAAGACTATATAGTAATGCTAGCGAACACTGATATATCGTGTGTTTACACTGTTGTAGGTAAGACTATATAGTAATGCTAGTGAACACTGATATATCGTGTGTTGTAGGTAAGACTATATAGTAATGCTAGCGAACACTGATATATCGTGTGTTTACACTGTTGTAGGTAAGACTATATAGTAATGCTAGCCAACACTGATATATCGTGTGTTTACACTGTTGTAGGTAAGACTATATAGTAATGCTAGCGAACACTGATATATCGTGTGTTGTAGGTAAGACTATATAGTAATGCTAGCAAACACTGATATATCGTGTGTTGTAGGTAAGACTATATAGTAATGCTAGCGAACACTGATATATCGTGTGTTGTAGGTAAGACTACATAGTAATGCTAGTGAACACTGATATATCGTGTGTTTACACTGTTGTAGGTAAGACTATATAGTAATGCTAGTGAACACTGATATATCGTGTGTTGTAGGTAAGACTACATAGTAATGCTAGTGAACACTGATATATCGTGTGTTTACACTGTTGTAGGTAAGACTATATAGTAATGCTAGCGAACACTGATATATCGTGTGTTGTAGGTAAGACTATATAGTAATGCTAGCAAACACTGATATATCGTGTGTTGTAGGTAAGACTATATAGTAATGCTAGCGAACACTGATATATCGTGTGTTGTAGGTAAGACTACATAGTAATGCTAGTGAACACTGATATATCGTGTGTTTACACTGTTGTAGGTAAGACTATATAGTAATGCTAGTGAACACTGATATATCGTGTGTTGTAGGTAAGACTACATAGTAATGCTAGTGAACACTGATATATCGTGTGTTTACACTGTTGTAGGTAAGACTATATAGTAATGCTAGCAAACACTGATATATCGTGTGTTGTAGGTAAGACTACATAGTAATGCTAGTGAACACTGATATATCGTGTGTTGTAGGTAAGACTATATAGTAATGCTAGCGAACACTGATATATCGTGTGTTTACACTGTTGTAGGTAAGACTATATAGTAATGCTAGCAAACACTGATATATCGTGTGTTGTAGGTAAGACTACATAGTAATGCTAGTGAACACTGATATATCGTGTGTTTACACTGTTGTAGGTAAGACTATATAGTAATGCTAGCGAACACTGATATATCGTGTGTTTACACTGTTGTAGGTAAGACTATATAGTAATGCTAGCGAACACTGATATATCGTGTGTTTACACTGTTGTAGGTAAGACTATATAGTAATGCTAGCGAACACTGATATATCGTGTGTTTACACTGTTTTAGGTAAGACTATATAGTAATGCTAGCGAACACTGATATATCGTGTGTTTACACTGTTGTAGGTAAGACTATATAGTAATGCTAGCGAACACTGATATATCGTGTGTTTACACTGTTGTAGGTAAGACTATATAGTAATGCTAGCGAACACTGATATATCGTGTGTTTACACTGTTGTAGGTAAGACTATATAGTAATGCTAGCGAACACTGATATATCGTGTGTTGTAGGTAAGACTATATAGTAATGCTAGCGAACACTGATATATCGTGTGTTTACACTGTTGTAGGTAAGACTACATAGTAATGCTAGCGAACACTGATATATCGTGTGTTTACACTGTTGTAGGTAAGACTATATAGTAATGCTAGTGAACACTGATATATCGTGTGTTTACACTGTTGTAGGTAAGACTATATAGTAATGCTAGTGAACACTGATATATCGTGTGTTGTAGGTAAGACTATATAGTAATGCTAGCGAACACTGATATATCGTGTTTACACTGTTGTAGGTAAGACTATATAGTAATGCTAGTGAACACTGATATATCGTGTGTTTACACTGTTGTAGGTAAGACGATATAGTAATGCTAGTGAACACTGATATATCGTGTGTTTACACTGTTGTAGGTAAGACTATATAGTAATGCTAGTGAACACTGATATATTGTGTGTTTACACTGTTGTAGGTAAGACTACATAGTAATGCTAGCCAACACTGATATATCGTGTGTTTACACTGTTGTAGGTAAGACTATATAGTAATGCTAGTGAACACTGATATATCGTGTGTTTACACTGTTGTAGGTAAGACTATATAGTAATGCTAGTGAACACTGATATATCGTGTGTTGTAGGTAAGACTACATAGTAATGCTAGTGAACACTGATATATCGTGTGTTTACACTGTTGTAGGTAAGACTACATAGTAATACTAGCCAACACTGATATATCGTGTGTTTACACTGTTGTAGGTAAGACTATATAGTAATGCTAGTGAACACTGATATATCGTGTGTTGTAGGTAAGACTACATAGTAATGCTAGTGAACACTGATATATCGTGTGTTTACACTGTTGTAGGTAAGACTATATAGTAATGCTAGCGAACACTGATATATCGTGTGTTGTAGGTAAGACTACATAGTAATGCTAGTGAACACTGATATATCGTGTGTTTACACTGTTGTAGGTAAGACTATATAGTAATGCTAGCGAACACTGATATATCGTGTGTTGTAGGTAAGACTACATAGTAATGCTAGTGAACACTGATATATCGTGTGTTGTAGGTAAGACTACATAGTAATGCTAGTGAACACTGATATATCGTGTGTTGTAGGTAAGACTACATAGTAATGCTAGTGAACACTGATATATCGTGTGTTGTAGGTAAGACTACATAGTAATGCTAGTGAACACTGATATATCGTGTGTTGTAGGTAAGACTATATAGTAATGCTAGTGAACACTGATATATCGTGTGTTTACACTGTTGTAGGTAAGACTATATAGTAATGCTAGCGAACACTGATATATCGTGTGTTTACACTGTTGTAGGTAAGACTATATAGTAATGCTAGCGAACACTGATATATCGTGTGTTGTAGGTAAGACTACATAGTAATGCTAGTGAACACTGATATATCGTGTGTTTACACTGTTGTAGGTAAGACTATATAGTAATGCTAGCGAACACTGATATATCGTGTGTTTACACTGTTGTAGGTAAGACTATATAGTAATGCTAGCGAACACTGATATATCGTGTGTTGTAGGTAAGACTACATAGTAATGCTAGTGAACACTGATATATCGTGTGTTGTAGGTAAGACTATATAGTAATGCTAGTGAACACTGATATATCGTGTGTTTACACTGTTGTAGGTAAGACTATATAGTAATGCTAGCGAACACTGATATATCGTGTGTTGTAGGTAAGACTATATAGTAATGCTAGCGAACACTGATATATCGTGTGTTGTAGGTAAGACTATATAGTAATGCTAGCCAACACTGATATATCGTGTTTACACTGTTGTAGGTAAGACTATATAGTAATGCTAGCGAACACTGATATATCGTGTGTTGTAGGTAAGACTATATAGTAATGCTAGCGAACACTGATATATCGTGTGTTTACACTGTTGTAGGTAAGACTATATAGTAATGCTAGCGAACACTGATATATCGTGTGTTTACACTGTTGTAGGTAAGACTACATAGTAATGCTAGTGAACACTGATATATCATGTGTTTACACTGTTGTAGGTAAGACTATATAGTAATGCTAGTGAACACTGATATATCGTGTGTTTACACTGTTGTAGGTAAGACTATATAGTAATGCTAGTGAACACTGATATATCGTGTGTTTACACTGTTGTAGGTAAGACTATATAGTAATGCTAGTGAACACTGATATATCGTGTGTTTACACTGTTGTAGGTAAGACTACATAGTAATGCTAGTGAACACTGATATATCGTGTGTTTACACTGTTGTAGGTAAGACTATATAGTAATGGTAGTGAACACTGATATATCGTGTGTTGTAGGTAAGACTACATAGTAATGCTAGCGAACACTGACATATCGTGTGTTTACACTGTTGTAGGTAAGACTATATAGTAATGCTAGCGAACACTGATATATCGTGTGTTGTAGGTAAGACTATATAGTAATGCTAGTGAACACTGATATATCGTGTGTTGTAGGTAAGACTATATAGTAATGCTAGTGAACACTGATATATCGTGTGTTTACACTGTTGTAGGTAAGACTATATAGTAATGCTAGCGAACACTGATATATCGTCTGTTGTAGGTAAGACTATATAGTAATGCTAGTGAACACTGATATATCGTGTGTTGTAGGTAAGACTACATAGTAATGCTAGCGAACACTGATATATCGTCTGTTGTAGGTAAGACTATATAGTAATGCTAGTGAACACTGATATATCGTGTGTTGTAGGTAAGACTATATAGTAATGCTAGTGAACACTGATATATCGTGTGTTTACACTGTTGTAGGTAAGACTATATAGTAATGCTAGTGAACACTGATATATCGTGTGTTGTAGGTAAGACTACATAGTAATGCTAGTGAACACTGATATATCGTGTGTTGTAGGTAAGACTATATAGTAATGCTAGTGAACACTGATATATCGTGTGTTGTAGGTAAGACTATATAGTAATGCTAGTGAACACTGATATATCGTGTGTTTACACTGTTGTAGGTAAGACTATATAGTAATGCTAGTGAACACTGATATATCGTGTGTTTACACTGTTGTAGGTAAGACTACATAGTAATGCTAGCGAACACTGATATATCGTGTGTTTACACTGTTGTAGGTAAGACTATATAGTAATGCTAGTGAACACTGATATATCGTGTGTTTACACTGTTGTAGGTAAGACTATATAGTAATGCTAGCGAACACTGATATATCGTGTTTACACTGTTGTAGGTAAGACTATATAGTAATGCTAGCGAACACTGACATATCGTGTGTTTACACTGTTGTAGGTAAGACTATATAGTAATGCTAGCGAACACTGATATATCGTGTGTTGTAGGTAAGACTACATAGTAATGCTAGCGAACACTGATATATCGTGTTTACACTGTTGTAGGTAAGACTATATAGTAATGCTAGCGAACACTGACATATCGTGTGTTTACACTGTTGTAGGTAAGACTATATAGTAATGCTAGCGAACACTGATATATCGTGTGTTTACACTGTTGTAGGTAAGACTACATAGTAATGCTAGCCAACACTGATATATCGTGTGTTTACACTGTTGTAGGTAAGACTATATAGTAATGCTAGCGAACACTGATATATCGTGTGTTTACACTGTTGTAGGTAAGACTACATAGTAATGCTAGTGAACACTGATATATCGTGTGTTTACACTGTTGTAGGTAAGACTACATAGTAATGCTAGTGAACACTGATATATCGTGTGTTGTAGGTAAGACTACATAGTAATGCTAGCCAACACTGATATATCGTGTGTTTACACTGTTGTAGGTAAGACTATATAGTAATGCTAGTGAACACTGATATATCGTGTGTTGTAGGTAAGACTACATAGTAATGCTAGCGAACACTGATATATCGTGTTTACACTGTTGTAGGTAAGACTATATAGTAATGCTAGCGAACACTGATATATCGTGTTTACACTGTTGTAGGTAAGACTATATAGTAATGCTAGCGAACACTGATATATCGTGTGTTTACACTGTTGTAGGTAAGACTACATAGTAATGCTAGTGAACACTGATATATCGTGTGTTTACACTGTTGTAGGTAAGACTACATAGTAATGCTAGCGAACACTGATATATCGTGTGTTTACACTGTTGTAGGTAAGACTATATAGTAATGCTAGTGAACACTGATATATCGTGTGTTTACACTGTTGTAGGTAAGACTATATAGTAATGCTAGCGAACACTGATATATCGTGTGTTTACACTGTTGTAGGTAAGACTATATAGTAATGCTAGCGAACACTGATATATCGTGTGTTGTAGGTAAGACTATATAGTAATGCTAGCGAACACTGATATATCGTGTGTTTACACTGTTGTAGGTAAGACTACATAGTAATGCTAGCGAACACTGATATATCGTGTGTTGTAGGTAAGACTATATAGTAATGCTAGCCAACACTGATATATCGTGTGTTGTAGGTAAGACTATATAGTAATGCTAGCGAACACTGATATATCGTGTGTTTACACTGTTGTAGGTAAGACTATATAGTAATGCTAGCGAACACTGATATATTTTGTTTACACTGTTGTAGGTAAGACTACCGAGACCCAGAGTAAGCTAGATTGGTATCACTACTACATACGGGAACTGCCCACAGTACACAGCCGCACACTCCGACGACTCGTCATACATCTCAAAAAGTAAGTGATGTGATTTCTCCTCCAGGACAGAGTCCCATTCAAATGAACACAAGGTCACAGAGGTCAAATATGTAAAACAAATGACCTTGAATTTTTTGCAAGTTCACTTCAGAGGTCCAATATGTAAAAATCTTTAAAAATCTTCTCCTGAAGGCCAGAGGGCCCGGAGTACTGATGCTTGACCAGAAATTACCTGCCATGAAATATTTTATGGTTTCTTCCATTTAATGACCTTAAACTACTTTCAAGGTCACACAATTCAAACTTTGAAAAAATCTTAATGCAATTTCTCCTGAATAACCTAGAGGCCTAAAGTAATAGGATTTAGCCACTGGTTACTTGGGACAGGTTGCTATCAATTTTCCTCCAATAAAAGACATTAATTTCTTTGAAGGTTGCAGGGGTCAAAAGGGAAAGAAAATATTGAACAGTTACTTCAAAATAATCCTGAGGCCCAGAGTACTAATATTAAGGGACCTGGGAGATACATTACCTTTACTGACTCACCTTCACAGGGGTCAGATATGTAAATATATTTTAACAACTTATTCTGCAATACCAGTAGGCACTAGGGGATGCTAATTGACCAGTAACATTTTGAGATAGAAAGTACAGCTGTAATATAAAGTTTCTTAAGCCAAGGAGACTCAAGATATGGAAATATTTGCAAAGTATTTAATTGATTCAAAATATTTTTTCGTAACAAGTGTGACTACTTGAGTTGGTGATGGACAGTACTGCAGTTTGTGTTTTCAGTCATATCAAATATCTACAATTTCTGTTTACAGATTGTCAGGCTACAGTAAAGAAAATAAGATGACTGTAAAAAACATTGCAGCCAGCTTTGGTCCTACCCTGATGAAGGCTGGAGTCGACACTGCTCCCACAACAGTACTCGGGGTAAGTCTCTACGTCCACAACAGTACTGGGGGTAAGTCTCTACGTCCACAACAGTACTGGGGGTAAGTCTCTACCTACAACAGTACTAGGGGTAAGTCTCTACGTCCACAACAGTACTCGGGGTAAGTCTCTACGTCCACAACAGTACTGGGGGTAAGTCTCTACGTCCACAACAGTACTGGGGGTAAGTCTCTACCTACAACAGTACTAGGGGTAAGTCTCTACGTCCACAACAGTACTCGGGGTAAGTCTCTACGTCCACAACAGTACTGGGGGTAAGTCTCTACGTCCACAACAGTACTCGGGGTAAGTCTCTACGTCCACAACAGTACTGGGGGTAAGTCTCTACGTCCACAACAGTACTGGGGGTAAGTCTCTACGTCCACAACAGTACTGGGGGTAAGTCTCTACCTACAACAGTACTGGGGGTAAGTCTCTACGTCCACAACAGTACTGGGGGTAAGTCTCTACCTACAACAGTACTAGGGGTAAGTCTCTACGTCCACAACAGTACTGGGGGTAAGTCTCTACCTACAACAGTACTGGGGGTAAGTCTCTACCTACAACAGTACTGGGGGTAAGTCTCTACCTACAACAGTACTAGGGGTAAGTCTCTACGTCCACAACAGTACTGGGGGTAAGTCTCTACCTACAACAGTACTGGGGGTAAGTCTCTACCTACAACAGTACTGGGGGTAAGTCTCTACCTACAACAGTACTAGGGGTAAGTCTCTACGTCCACAACAGTACTAGGGGTAAGTCTCTACGTCCACAACAGTACTGGGGGTAAGTCTCTACGTCCACAACAGTACTGGGGGTAAGTCTCTACCTACAACAGTACTGGGGGTAAGTCTGTACCTACAACAGTACTGGGGGTAAGTCTCTACGTCCACAACAGTACTAGGGGTAAGTCTCTACGTCCACAACAGTACTGGGGGTAAGTCTCTACGTCCACAACAGTACTGGGGGTAAGTCTCTACGTCCACAACAGTACTGGGGGTAAGTCTCTACGTCCACAACAGTACTGGGGGTAAGTCTCTACGTCCACAACAGTACTAGGGGTAAGTCTCTACGTCCACAACAGTACTGGGGGTAAGTCTCTACGTCCACAACAGTACTAGGGGTAAGTCTCTACGTCCACAACAGTACTAGGGGTAAGTCTCTACGTCCACAACAGTACTAGGGGTAAGTCTCTACGTCCACAACAGTACTAGGGGTAAGTCTCTACGTCCACAACAGTACTGGGGGTAAGTCTCTACCTACAACAGTACTGGGGGTAAGTCTCTACGTCCACAACAGTACTGGGGGTAAGTCTCTACCTACAACAGTACTAGGGGTAAGTCTCTACCTACAACACAGGTAGTGTACTCTATCTCCACAACAGTACTGGGGGTAAGTCTCTACCTACAACAGTACTGGGGGTAAGTCTCTACGTCCACAACAGTACTGGGGGTAAGTCTCTACCTACAACAGTACTGGGGGTAAGTCTCTACGTCCACAACAGTACTGGGGGTAAGTCTCTACCTACAACAGTACTAGGGGTAAGTCTCTACCTACAACACAGGTAGTGTACTCTATCTCCACAACAGTACTGGGGGTAAGTCTCTACCTACAACACAGGTAGTGTACTCTATCTCCACAACAGTACTGGGGGTAAGTCTCTACCTACAACACAGGTAGTGTACTCTATCTCCACAACAGTACTGGGGGTAAGTCTCTACCTACAACACAGGTAGTGTACTCTATCTCCACAACAGTACTGGGGGTAAGTCTCTACCTACAACAGTACTAGGGGTAAGTCTCTACCTACAACACAGGTAGTGTACTCTATCTCCACAACAGTACTGGGGGTAAGTCTCTACCTACAACACAGGTAGTGTACTCTATCTCCACAACAGTACTGGGGGTAAGTCTCTACCTACAACACAGGTAGTGTACTCTATCTCCACAACAGTACTGGGGGTAAGTCTCTACGTCCACAACAGTACTGGGGGTAAGTCTCTACCTACAACAGTACTGGGGGTAAGTCTCTACGTCCACAACAGTACTGGGGGTAAGTCTCTACCTACAACAGTACTAGGGGTAAGTCTCTACCTACAACACAGGTAGTGTACTCTATCTCCACAACAGTACTGGGGGTAAGTCTCTACCTACAACAGTACTGGGGGTAAGTCTCTACGTCCACAACAGTACTGGGGGTAAGTCTCTACCTACAACAGTACTGGGGGTAAGTCTCTACGTCCACAACAGTACTGGGGGTAAGTCTCTACCTACAACAGTACTAGGGGTAAGTCTCTACCTACAACACAGGTAGTGTACTCTATCTCCACAACAGTACTGGGGGTAAGTCTCTACCTACAACACAGGTAGTGTACTCTATCTCCACAACAGTACTGGGGGTAAGTCTCTACCTACAACACAGGTAGTGTACTCTATCTCCACAACAGTACTGGGGGTAAGTCTCTACCTACAACAGTACTAGGGGTAAGTCTCTACCTACAACACAGGTAGTGTACTCTATCTCCACAACAGTACTGGGGGTAAGTCTCTACCTACAACACAGGTAGTGTACTCTATCTCCACAACAGTACTGGGGGTAAGTCTCTACCTACAACACAGGTAGTGTACTCTATCTCCACAACAGTACTGGGGGTAAGTCTCTACGTCCACAACAGTACTGGGGGTAAGTCTCTACCTACAACAGTACTGGGGGTAAGTCTCTACGTCCACAACAGTACTGGGGGTAAGTCTCTACCTACAACAGTACTAGGGGTAAGTCTCTACCTACAACACAGGTAGTGTACTCTATCTCCACAACAGTACTGGGGGTAAGTCTCTACCTACAACAGTACTGGGGGTAAGTCTCTACGTCCACAACAGTACTGGGGGTAAGTCTCTACCTACAACAGTACTGGGGGTAAGTCTCTACGTCCACAACAGTACTGGGGGTAAGTCTCTACCTACAACAGTACTAGGGGTAAGTCTCTACCTACAACACAGGTAGTGTACTCTATCTCCACAACAGTACTGGGGGTAAGTCTCTACCTACAACAGTACTGGGGGTAAGTCTCTACCTACAACAGTACTGGGGGTAAGTCTCTACCCACAACACAGGTAGTGTACTCTATCTCCACAACAGCACTGGGGGTAAGTATCTTCCCGCAACACAGGTAGTGTTCTCACCATTTACTTTCAATTTCAATATGTTTACTTCATTTTGATTATGAAACTTTAATTTTCACTGTCATGATGAAAATCTGTTCGTATTACAGAAGTAAAACAAATTACCAAAGAATCAAACTTCAACGAAAACTAATCTGTATCCAGTAATGAGATTCCTACTGTATTGTCATGGTTGTTTGGCCTAAATAGGATGCTGAGTCCATGAAACTGTTAATTGCTAAACCGAGACACTATAAAAGAAAGCATTGTCTGACTTTCACTCCCCCAAATTATCATTATTACGTGTTTGTGTTGTAGGGTGCAGAAGGAGGACAGAACATCCCCCACGAGATGAGGGTGATTGATGACATCATCACTCACCACGAAAAACTGTTTGAGGTATAGATAATTAAACACTAAAATACAAAATATTTAATGTCAGCTTCCTGTGAAAGAACGTAAAAAAGATAGTTTTTATGAAGGGAGAGAAGGCTATGATAGAATATACTGGTCATAAAATATAGTATCTAAACCTATCATTCCAGGTTATCATGGAATTTACAAAAATGTTACTGCGTGTTGTTCAACAACTTTGTTGTTAATGATCTGTATTTCAACAGGAAACCTAATGTTTCAGATTGAGAAAGAGAAGGAAAATCAGATTGCAGCAGGCGAGAAGCTCTTCAAGGTCTTACAGGCACAGGCCAGTAAAAGGGTAGGTACTATAACAGTGTCTTAATACTTTGAAGTTATCCTCCTTATCCGTGTAGGTAGAGATATATCGGAACACACCAGCAAATGGGTAGGTGCTCTAACACCATCCTTTGAAGGGATTTATCTCCCTTTTCTTTAATGATAGAAATTTGCTTGGACAGGGTAGTAAAAGGTTAGGTGTATGGTATAACTCCTGAGTTATCTCCCTTGTCTGCGGTGATAGAGATTTACAGGGAAAGGGTAGTAAAAGGTTAGGTGTATGGTATAACTCCTGAGTTATCTCCCTTGTCTGCGGCGATAGAGATTTACAGGGACAGGGTAGTAAAAGGTTAGGTGTATGGTATAACTCTGAGTTATCTCCCTTGTCTGTGATGATAGAGATTTATAGGGACAGGGTAGTAAACGGTTAGGTGTATGGTATAACTCCTGAGTTATCTCCCTTGTCTGTGATCATAGAGTTTTACAGGGACAGGGTAGTAAATGGGTAGGTGTATGTTATAACTCTTGAGTTATCTCCCTTGTCTGTGATCATAGAGATTTACAGGGACAGGTCAGTAAAAGGTTAGGTGTATGGTATAACTCTGAGTTATCTCCCTTGTCTGTGATCATAGAGTTTTACAGGGACAGGGTAGTAAATGGGTAGGTGTATGTTATAACTCCTGAGTTATCTCCCTTGTCTGTGATGATAGAGATTTACAGGGACAGGGTAGTAAAAGGTTAGGTGTATGTTATAACTCCTGAGTTATCTCCCTTGTCTGTGATGATAGAGTTTTACAGGGACAGGGTAGTAAATGGGTAGGTGTATGGTATAACTCCTGAGTTATCTCCCTTGTCTGTGATTATAGAGATTTACAGGGACAGGGTATTAAAAAGTTAGGTGTATGTTATAACTCCTGAGTTATCTCCCTTGTCTGTGATGATAGGGATTTACAGGGACAGGGTAGTAAAAGGTTAGGTGTATGGTATAACTCTGAGTTATCTCCCTTGTCTGTGATGATAGAGATTTATAGGGACAGGGTAGTAAACGGTTAGGTGTATGGTATAACTCCTGAGTTATCTCCCTTGTCTGTGATCATAGAGTTTTACAGGGACAGGGTAGTAAATGGGTAGGTGTATGTTATAACTCCTGAGTTATCTCCCTTGTCTGTGATGATAGAGATTTACAGGGACAGGGTAGTAAAAGGTTAGGTGTATGTTATAACTCCTGAGTTATCTCCCTTGTCTGTGATGATAGAGATTTACAGGGACAGGGTAGTAAATGGGTAGGTGTATGGTATAACTCCTGAGTTATCTCCCTTGTCTGTGATTATAGAGATTTACAGGGACAGGGTATTAAAAAGTTAGGTGTATGTTATAACTCCTGAGTTATCTCCCTTGTCTGTGATGATAGAGATTTACAGGGACAGGGTATTAAAAAGTTAGGTGTATGTTATAACTCCTGAGTTATCTCCCTTGTCTGTGATGATAGGGATTTACAGGGACAGGGTATTAAAAGGTTAGGTGTATGGTATTACTCTTGAGTTATCTCCCTTGTCTGTGATCATAGAGATTTACAGGGACAGGGCATTAAAAAGTTAGGTGTATGTTATAACTCCTGAGTTATCTCCCTTGTCTATGATGATAGAGATTTACAGGGAATGGTCCGTAAATCGATAGGTGTATGTTCTAACTCCTGAGTTATCACCCTTGTCTGTGATGATAGAGATTTACAGGGACAGGGTAGTAAAAGGTTAGGTGTATGTTATAGCACCTGAGTTATCTCCCTTGTCTGTGATGATAGAGATTTACAGGGACAGGGTAGTAAAAGGTTAGGTGTATGGTATAACTCCTGAGTTATCTCCCTTGTCTGTGATGATAGAGATTTACAGGGACAGGGTATTAAAAGGTTAGGTTTATGTTATAACTCCTGAGTTATCTCCCTTGTCTGTGATGATAGAGATTTACAGGGACAGGGTAGTAAATGGGTAGGTGTATGTTATAACTCTGAGTTATCTCCCTTGTCTGTGATGATAGAGATTTACAGGGACAGGGTAGTAAAAGGTTAGGTGTATGGTATAACTCCTGAGTTATCTCCCTTGTCTGTGATGATAGAGATTTACAGGGACAGGGTAGTAAATGGGTAGGTGTATGTTATAACTCTGAGTTATCTCCCTTGTCTGTGATGATAGAGATTTACAGGGACAGGGTAGTAAAAGGTTAGGTGTATGTTATAGCACCTGAGTTATCTCCCTTGTCTGTGATGATATAGATTTACAGGGACAGGGTAGTAAAAGGTTAGGTGTATGTTATAACTCTGAGTTATCTCCCTTGTCTTTGATGATAGAGATTTACAGGGACAGGGTAGTAAATGGGTAGGTGTATGGTATAACTCCTGAGTTATCTCCCTTGTCTGTGATGATAGAGATTTACAGGGACAGGGTAGTAAATGGGTAGGTGTATGTTATAACTCTGAGTTATCTCCCTTGTCTTTGATGATAGAGATTTACAGGGACAGGGTAGTAAATGGGTAGGTGTATGGTATAACTCCTGAGTTATCTCCCTTGTCTGTGATTATAGAGATTTACAGGGACAGGTCAGTAAAAGGTTAGGTGTATGGTATAACACCTGAGTTATCTCCCTTGTCTGTGATGATAGAGATTTACAGGGACAGGCCAGTAAATGGGTAGGTGTATGTTATAACTCCTGAGTTGTCTCCCTTGTCTGTGATGATAGAGATTTACAGGAAATGGTTGGTAAATGGGTAGGTGTATGGTATAACTCTGAGTTATCTCCCTTCTCTGCGATGATAGAGATTTACAGGGACAGGTCAGTAAAAGGTTAGGTGTATGGTATAACTCCTGAGTTATCTCCCTTGTCTGTGATTATAGCGATTTACAGGAAATGGTTCGTAAATCGGTAGGTGTATGTTATAACACCTGACATGAAAAATTACAAACAAGTCAAAACAAAATGGAAATAAAAAAAAAGGTTTTATTACTTTTACAAGCTGTATTTGCATATTATAGATAATATTTAAAAATTATAGAAAATATTCATATGTAGAAAATTTATGTACGAATGATATATATGGTGGTAAATAATATGTTCGTATTATAGATGATATGTATGACAATTAAGTATAAACTAATAATGATGGGTACAAATTACGTTATGCATTAACATTATAGAGTGTGTATACAGTAACATTATAGAATGTGTATAGAAATGTACAAATTATATTGTTATACATCATATGTCTGAATTACAGATATGTATACAAATGCAATGTACTTATACATGTTATGTATGGATGAAAAATTCCAATGAAAGACAAAATATCACAATTATACCACAGTATTCTTGACTGTAATTGATAATCCTTATATTGAAGTCTTATTCTGCATATTAAACAAAAACTATTGAAATGTACCTGATTGCCAGTTAATAAGTAAAAATTGTAGACCACATATTCATGTATTCAGATTGAACGCAACATTTTTTCAAAGGTAAATTACTTCTTTTTTTTGTTGCGGGTCGTTTTTCTTTCAATTCCAATAAAACGCATGAGATGATTTGGAATTTTTCTTTTGGTATTACTCTTATTTATAACCATTTGGACCGCATTCTTTGATATCGAGGTCTGTTCTCTAGGAATGTAATCTGCACACAATCCAGCATGTTCCCATTAGGTCCTGTTCTTCTGAAGCTCTTGTTTCCGTTAATTATCCTTAACCTTATAAAATTATGTTGTTGTAATAACTTTTATCCAGAATTTGCTATCCGGGGAGTTAGTCCTTCTACGGTATAGTCTAAAAACTAAAACACTCCTGCAGACTCCTTCCCTTGGCAGATAACCTCCACAGTTGATTGACCATCCAAGTTCAAGGAAGGTCCAATCTGTATTTAAACCCAATTTTCTTAACATCTTTTATTTCACAGAAGCGACATGTTGGACAATCTTAATTCCAACTTCAATTTCCAATCACCGCATCTTATCTTTTAATAACTTGTGCATGTTTATCTCAGGGTAGATAACAAGTCCATCGCTCTGTTGATTAATATAATCTCTCACCCCTGTGTGATGTAGACTGAGAAATCTTAACCCAAGGGTAAGATTTATGAATATCATAATGAGGCTTTGCTGAGTGATAAAATTCTTAATCTTATCCCGAGGGTTCTACATTATACAGGGGTGATTGATTTGTTTTCTCCCACACTTTCCTAATGTAAAATAAGTTGTAATGTTTGACGAAATTGATGACCTTACTCTGGTTACAATGCATAATTAAGTAATGATGTGATAGTGCCGTTTTATAAAAAAAAAAAACTTGTTTGAGTTGTCTTTTCCCTACCCCGGTAAAAGACAGATTTATCTTTTCCCTAGCAAAACTGGGAATGAACCAATGAACTGTGGGAGAACAATTTTTCATTTACATGATAATGCAATTGCCAAGGGAGATAGTCTACAGGGCCGTTGTACTTGAGGGAGTTAGTCTAGAGGGGTGTGTGAATTTTTGCATGTAAAATTCATGTGAAATTCATGTAAAAATTGAATGAAAAAATATGCAAGTAAAAATCAACTAAATTATTAAATCACATGAAATTCATGTGAAAACCATATAATGTATTCAGTATATTTAATTTTTTTCCCATATTAAATCATTAACCTCATCATTATAAGACATCTGAATTTCTTTATTTGAAGACGTTTATGGTTAATTCTGATCACTTTGGTTTGACAGCACTGTAGACTCGGAACTAATTGGGTACATTCGTGCTACCGGTTGAAACGACATAGGAGGCACAGAAATATTCTACAATAAACAAATTTAAAGTACTTAGACCGAACTAAAGGGAGAGCTAAAAATCCACAATTTCGAAAGAAGAATAACAAAATTTAAAAATATCTTGTCCTTCTATTAATCTGACAATACATTATATCACATACTTTAATATCTGCATTTGGATTTACATTATTTTACACGAAATAATGCAAATTTGCAAATGTCAGCAATTTAGTCTCGGTCAGGTACATCAACGACCCCTCAATCTGCGTAGGGCAAAAATTTCCAGAGGTGAGACTCGGTCCAAATCTGGTGATTTCATTCAGGTTGAACAGGTTCAACTATTACAACCGGTAGCACAAATGTACCCATGGATATCTGAACATGTACCCCCTTGGAGTTGCTATATTCAGCACCTCTACAATTTTTCTAGGTATTCTGAATTCAAACAACCATCTAGATATATGATGATTTGTGCCATAATCTGATATATTTTATGCGTATCATGCCACAGTTAACTCAAGTTTTTATTTTAACAGACCAGTACCATTGGCGACCCCATGATGGTTTCTGTACATTTCCTCATCTACAACGGACATAGCGAAAGTATACATGTAAGTGTCAACTCCTCATATATCTTCTAACAGTTTATATTCATTTAATAATAATAATAATTCACGGTTTTATATACCGCTTCATCACAACCTATAGGTCATCTCAAAGCGGTTCACAAATTATTATCCATGGTTATAGGGCCGTAGCAACTAGCCATTATCATGCTCAAAGTATTTTAATGAAGGATACATCACAAGTGCCATGGTCGGGACTCAAACTCGCAACCCTTCATTAATGAGCCCAGTGTCCTACCACTAGACCACCGTGCCTCAAGGTGAAATGAGGACCCAGTGTACTGTAGACTGAGGTCTATCTCCCTGAAGTACAGTAGTAAAGTCTACGGCTATAAAGAAGCCACCTCAGACATTGATAATCTAGTTTTGGTCACACATTTGATATCCCAGAGTTCCGCCTTAATTTTGATACCATTTCACCTCTGCATCTGTACATGTGAAATATGTCTTGAGTTTTCCTAAAATGGAGGATGGGTGCATATAGTGTTACCCATGTCCGTCCCATCCCGTCCCGTGGTAATGAAACCAGCTCATTCAAATAACTACTTATGCGATTGTCAACAAACTTTGCATACATAATAAGCATAATGTGTTGTTGTGCACCTTGCCCTTTTTTTCTGGATTAAGCATTCAAGATGGCCAGCACAGTCTCTGATTGGCTGAAAGCATATCCTTTAATAACTTTTCTTCTACTCTACCGATTTTGATAAAACGTGGTGGGAGGGATGATAACATGATGGCATTCATAATAAGCAAAAAACTGGCCCATTATGATTCAAGATGGTGCCAATTTGAGGCTTCTGATTGGTCGAAATTTAAGTATTGCCTGATTTTATTGAAATTTGGTTTGTATATATAATCTGGCAATACGAAGGCAATGGCAGTATTCATTTTATGAAAACCAAAATGGGAGACATTTCATGGCCTCTGATTGGTCGAAATCTAAATAATCAAGCTTCATGAAATTTTGCAGAACAAATTTCATATGGGGACGTCACAGGGGCATTTTAGTCTTAAGACACACCACTGCAAAACTATGTGACCTGTTTTAAGTTTTGATATTCAAGATGACTGAAGTGTCCTCTAATTGGCTGAGAAAATAACAAAATTAACGTAACTTTCGTTTCAATGGGGGTGAAATTGGTCGAAATTTTGTTCGAGTGACACATGGTGTTGAGAAACAGGCCCAATTTTAAATTTTTGGATTCAAGATGGCTGTTATTGCCTCATATTGGCTTGTTATTACTCCATTTCTTGGAATACCCATTGAAAGTTTAAAAATTGGACAGATATGGTATTTATGTATCAAAGTGATTTTCAAACTCATAATGTGATATATAACTGATGTGAATGAAGTTTAATGTGTGTCACTTGAGGAAAAGATGTAAGCATAAACTAGTCAATCTTAACCTCCGGCCATAGAGTTTATAGAGCCTATAGTGAAGAGTTGAATCAGATAGTGTTTACCATTAACCATATATATTCTGGAAGAGGAAAAAATTATGGCGTTTCTCTTTCAGTAATTAGCCTATGTATGATCACAAAAATGCTGATGCATACAGCCATTTAATCACATAATGATAAATTGATACAGTGGTATTTTCTGATGTAACCAGATCCTTTTTCGGTATTGATCCCCCTTCAACAATAAAACATTGTGTTTGTTGGAATTTGTTTAATCATCTTGACATGAAGTTGTGTTTTCCTGAATAACAGTTTGTTTCAACAATATTTACCAGAGTTGTGGCCCTTTTGAACTCCGTATCTGATGCGATTTCAGACCTTAAGTAAAAAATGTCAGAACTTTTTTGCTTTTTCTTCAATTCCACTAAAATTTTGTATGGTACTTCGAATATCTATAATATTTAACATATATTACGGGTTTTGTTGAGTTATTTCAACTTTTCGCGTAACAGCGTTGCATAATTTCAATTACAAAATATAGGCTTTATGTAGAAAATGCATTTCTGTGCAAAACTGTTGTTTTGTCCGGAGATCTTCTCCTACAGTTTTCAACCGATATCTTTCAAACTTGCTAGGTTTAATATTCTTGACATGAAGTTGTGTTTTCCTGAATAACAGTTTGTTTCAACAATATTTACCAGAGTTGTGGCCCTTTTGAACTCCGTATCTGATGCGATTTCAGACCTTAAGTAAAAAATGTCAGAACTTTTTTGCTTTTTTAGGTCATCTGACCCGAAGGGTCAAGATGACCTATTGCCATCATGCTTCGTCCGTCGTCGTGCGCCGTGCGCCGTCCGCCGTCCGCCGTCCGTAAACTTTTCCTTTAACAATCTTCTTCTTAGTAACCAAAAGGCTCTAGGTGCTGATATTTGGCCAGTAGGCACCTGGGATTGAGTGCTACAAAGTTTCCTCATTTCAATGACCTTGACCTGTTTTCAAGGTCACAGGGGTCAAATATGTAAAAACCTTTAACAATCTTCTTCTCAGTAACCAAAAGGTCTAGGGTAATGATATTTGGCCAGTAGGCACCTGGGGTAGAGTGCTACAAAGTTTCCTCATATCGATGACCTTGACTAACTTTCAAGGTCACAGGGGTCAAATATGTAAAAAAGCGTTTGACAATCTTTTCCTCACTAACCAATAGGCTATGGGTGATCATATTTGGCCAGTAGGTACCTGGGATAGAGTGTTCTAAAGTTTCCTCATATAAATGACCTTGACCTACTTTCAAGGTCACAGGGGTCAAATATGTTAAAAAATCTACACAACATTATCTAAAGAACTAAATGATCTAGAGCAATGATATTTTTGTATGATATGTAGACCAGCAATGCGAATCTTTTTCTAATATATTGTGTTTAGGTCAAAGGTCAACTTTGAGTGCTGGACGGGGTCAAAGGTTAACATGGGTTATAATAGGTAAAAAGCTTTAAGAATCTTCTTCTCAAGTTCCATAAGGCCCAGGGTTCTGATATTTGGCCAGTAGGTACCAGGGATGGAGTACTCTAAAGTTTTCTCATATAAATGACCTTGACCTACTTTCAAGGTCACATGGGTCAAATATGTTAAAATATCTACACAACATTATCTAATGAACCGAATGATCTAGACCGATGATACTTGCATATATTATATGTAGACTGGCAATGCAAATCTTTTTCTGATATATTGTGTTTAGGTCAAAGTTCAACTTTAAGCGCTGGACGGGGTCAAAGGTTCACTGGGGCTATAATGGGTAAAAAGTTTTAAGAATCTTCTTCTCAAGTTCCATAAGCCCCAGGGTCCTGATATTTGGCCAGTAGGTACCTGGCATGGAGTGCTACAAAGTTTCCGCATATGAATGACCTTGACCTACTTTCAAGGTCACAGGGGTCAAATATGTAAAAATCTTTAACAATCTTCTTCTCAATAACCAAAAGGCCCTGGGTGCTGATATTTGGCTCGTAGGTACTTGGCATAGTGTGCTATCAAGTTTCCTCATATGAATGATCTTGACCCACTTTCAAGGTCACAGGGGTCAAATATGTAAAAATCTTTAACAATCTTCTTCTCAATAACCAAAAGGCCCTGGGTGCTGATATTTAGCTGGTAGGTACCTGGCATAGTGTGCTATCAAGTTTCCTCATATGAATGATCTTGACCCACTTTCAAGGTCACAGAGGTCAAATATGTAAAATCTTTTAACAATCTTCTTCTCGCTAACCAAATCCCCCAGAGTAATATAGTATTTGGCTAGTAGGTACCTGGGATAGAGTGCTACAAACTTTCCTCATACAATGGACCTCAACCTACTTTCAAGGTCATAGGGGTCAAACATGTAAAAATACCTTTAACAATCTTCTCCTCAACAACTTAAAGGCCCTGGGTGTTGATATTTAGCCAGTAGGTACCTCTAATGGAGTGCTACAAAGTTTCCTTGTATGAATGACCTTGACCTACTTTCAAGGTCGCAAGGGTAAAACATGTAAAAATCTTTTAACAAACGTCTTCTCGCTTACCAAAAGGCCCTAGGTGCTGATATTTGGCCAATGGGTACCTGGGACAGATTGGTGCAAAGATTCCTCATATAGACCTTCACTTATACTTTCAAGGTCACAGGGGTTATAAACATGTATGTAGATATCTTTGAACAACTTGGCAAAAACAAACACAAATTATATAGATCTTTATAGTCAGATGACCGTTGAGGCCCCTGGGCCTCTTGTCTTCAATTCCACTAAAATTTTGTATGGTACTTCGAATATCTATAATTTTCAACATATATTACGGGTTTTGTTGAGTTATTTCAACTTTTCGCGTAACAGCGTTGCATAATTTCAATTACAAAATATAGGCTTTATGTAGAAAATGCATTTCTGTTGTAAACTGTTGTTTTGTCCGGAGATCTTCTCCTACAGTTTTCAACCGATATCTTTCAAACTTGCTAGGTTTAATCATCTTGACATGAAGTTGTGTTTTTATGAATAACAGTTTGTTTCAACAATATTTACTAGAGTTATGGCCCTTTGGAACTCCATATCTGATGCAATTTCAGACCTTATGTAAAAAATGTAAGAACATTTTTGCATTCTCTTCAATTCCTCTAAAATTTTGTATGGTACTTCGAATATCTATAATATTTAACATATATTACGGGTTTTGTTGAGTTCTTTCTACTTTTTGCGTAACAGCGTTGCATAATTTCAATTGCAAAATATAGGCTTCATGTAGAAAATGCATTTCTGTTGTAAACTGTTGTTTTGTCCGGAGATCTCCTTCTACAGTTTTCAACCGATATCTTTTAAACTTGCTGGGCTTAATCATCATGAAATGAAGTTGTGTTTTCCTGAATGACAGTTTGTTTCTACTATATTTACTAGAGTTGTGGCCCTTTGGAACTCCGTATCTGATGCGATTTCAGACCTTATGTAAAAAATGTCAGAACTTTTTTGCTTTTTCTTCAATTCCTCTAAAATTTTGTATGGTGCTTCGAATATCTATAATATTTAACATATATTACGGGTTTTGTTGAGTTATTTCAACTTTTCGCGTAACAGCGTTGCATAATTTCAATTACAAAATATAGGCTTTATGTAGAAAATGCATTTCTGTTGTAAACTGTTGTTTTGTCCGGAGATCTTCTCCTACAGTTTTCAACCGATATTTTTTAAACTTGCTGGGCTTAATCATCATAAAATGAAGTTGTGTTTTCCTGAATGACAGTTTGTTTCTACTATATTTACTAGAGTTATGGCCCTTTGGAACTTCGTATCTGATGCAATTTCAGACATTATGTTGAAAATGACAGAAAATGTTGATTACTCTCGTTACAGTTAAAACACGACACGAAAGTAAAGGATATTATTGGTACTCTACTCTCCAAGTTCAAAGTGCAAGCTGCGTCCAGTAACTACTCTCTCCACGAAGTGGTGTGTAGCGGTGCGGTCGGTAAGTCTGGCCAACGTGACTTATAGAATGACATAACCTCTTTTTTAAAGAATCTGAGTAACTATGGTTAATTATGGCTGACAGACTTTCCCCAGGAATCTAGATTTTAATATATAGAAGAGAATATTTTGCTCGGTCAAACTTTTGTACTTTGCCAGTGAAATTCAGATTCAAACAGTTGACTTTCACCGTTGGATATTATTACTGGATTTAATTGCTATATTATATACTGAGATTGTTTTGTACACAAACAGGAATTGAAAACTTAATTTGCAAGCTTTCGAAAACGTCTATTTCCTTTGTCAAGGAAAGAGTACAATAGCTGCGTGTCGGTGTTCTGACTGCTGAAATCAGCTCACTACCCAAAATAGGGCAAGTTAAAGAAGTCACCTGTCAAAAACAAAGCGCGACATTTCGTCCAAATGTACTCTAGTACTACAGGTAGACAGAGGGACGGGTAAGATGTTTACCCATTCCGCCCCTTATTGGATGTTTAAATAGATAGATGAGATAGATCAGCTATATTATATACCTTTCTGTTATCCCCCTCAGAGATCAGCTATATTATATACCTTTCTGTTATCCCCCTCAGAGCGCCTGCTGTACCTATATTATATACCTTTCCGTACTCCCCCTCAGAGATCAGCTATATTATATACCTTTCTGTTATCCCCCTCAGAGCGCCTGCTGTACCAATATTATATACCTTTCCGTACTCCCCCTCAGAGATCAGCTATATTATATACCTTTCTGTTATCCCCCTCAGAGATCAGCTATATTATATACCTTTCTGTTATCCCCCTCAGAGATCAGCTATATTATATACCTTTCTGTTATCCCCCTCAGAGATCAGCTATATTATATACCTTTCTGTTATCCCCCTCAGAGCGCCTTCTGTACCTGAGATAGATCAGCTTTATTATATACCTTTCTGTTATACCCCTCAGAGATCAGCTATATTATGTACCTTTCTGTTATCCCCCTCAGAGATCAGCTATATTATATACCTTTCTGTTATCCCCCTCAGAGATCAGCTATATTATATACCTTTCTGTTATCCCCCTCAGAGATCAGCTATATTATATACCTTTCTGTTATCCCCCTCAGAGCGCCTTCTGTACCTGAGATAGATCAGCTTTATTATATACCTTTCTCTTATACCCCCTCAGAGATCAGCTATATTATATACCTTTCTGTTATCCCCCTCAGAGATCAGCTATATTATATACCTTTCTGTTATACCCGCTCAGAGCGCCTGCTGTACCTATATTATATACCTTTCTGTTATCCCCCTCAGAGCACCTGCTGTACCTGATATAGATCAGCTATATTATATACCTTTCTGTTATTCCCCTCAGAGCGCCTGCTGTACCTGAGATAGATCAGCTAGATTATATACCTTTCTGTTATACCCGCTCAGAGCGCCTGCTGTACCTATATTATATACCTTTCTGTTATCCCCCTCAGAGCGCCTGCTGTACCTGAGATAGATCAGCTATATTATATACCTTTCTGTTATCCCCCTCAGAGTGCCTTCTGTACCTGATATAGATCAGCTATATTATATACCTTTCTGTTATACCCGCTCAGAGCGCCTGCTGTACCTATATTATATACCTTTCCGTACTCCCCCTCAGAGATCAGCTATATTATATACCTTTCTGTTATCCCCCTCAGAGATCAGCTATATTATATACCTTTCTGTTATCCCCCTCAGAGCGCCTGCTGTACCTGAGATAGATCAGCTAGATTATATACCTTTCTGTTTAACCCCTCAGAGATCAGCTATATTATATACCTTTCTGTTATCCCCCTCAGAGCGCCTGCTGTACCTGAGATAGATCAGCTATATTATATACCTTTCTGTTATCCCCTCAGAGCGCCTGCTGTACCTATATTATATACCTTTCTGTTATCCCCTCAGAGCGCCTGCTGTACCTGAGATAGATCAGCTATATTATATACCTTTCTGTTACCCCCTCAGAGTGCCTGCTGTACCTGAGATAGATCTGCTATATTATATACCTTTCCGTTCTCCACCTCAGAGCGCCTGCTGTACCTATATTATATACCTTTCCGTTATCCCCCTCAGAGATCAGCTATATTATATAACTTTCTGTTATCCCCTCAGAGCGCCTGCTGTACCTGAGATAGATCAGCTAGATTATATACCTTTCTGTTATCCCCCTCAGAGATCAGCTATATTATATACCTTTCTGTTATCCCCCTCAGAGATCAGCTATATTATATACCTTTCTGTTATCCCCCTCAGAGATCAGCTATAGTATATACCTTTCTGTTATCCCCCTCAGAGATCAGCTATATTATATACCTTTCTGTTATCCACCTCAGAGATCAGCTATATTAAATACCTTTCTGTTATCCCCCTCAGAGCGCCTTCTGTACCTGAGATAGATCAGCTAGATTATATACCTTTCTGTTACCCCCTCAAAGTGCCTGCTGTACCTATATTATATACTTTCCTGTTACCCCCTCAGAGCGCCTGCTGTACCTATATTATATACTTTCCTGTTACCCCCTCAGAGCGCCTGCTGTATCTGTATTATATACTTTCCTGTTACCCCCTCAGAGCGCCTGCTGTACCTGTATTACATACTTTCCTGTTACCCCCTCAGAGCGCCTGCTGTACCTATATTACATACTTTTCTGTTACCCCCTCAGAGCGCCTGCTGTACCTGTATTATATACTTTCCTGTTACCCCCTCAGAGCGCCTGCTGTACCTGTATTACATACTTTCCTGTTACCCCCTCAGAGCGCCTGCTGTACCTGTATTATATACTTTCCTGTTACCCCCTCAGAGCGCCTGCTGTACCTATATTACATACTTTCCTGTTACCCCCTCAGAGCGCCTGCTGTACCTATATTACATACTTTTCTGTTACCCCCTCAGAGCGCCTGCTGTACCTGTATTATATACTTTCCTGTTACCCCCTCAGAGCGCCTGCTGTACCTATATTACATACTTTCCTGTTACCCCCTCAGAGCGCCTGCTGTACCTGTATTATATACTTTCCTGTTACCCCCTCAGAGCGCCTGCTGTACCTATATTATATACCTTTCTGTTATACCCCCTCAGAGCGCCTGCTGTACCTGTATTACATACTTTCCTGTTACCCCCTCAGAGCGCCTGCTGTACCTGTATTATATACTTTCCTGTTACCCCCTCAGAGCGCCTGCTGTACCTATATTACATACTTTCTTGTTACCCCCTCAGAGCCTGCTGTACCTGTATTATATACTTTCCTGTTACCCCCTCAGAGCGCCTGCTGTACCTATATTACATACTTTCCTGTTACCCCCTCAGAGCGCCTGCTGTACCTATATTACATACTTTTCTGTTACCCCCTCAGAGCGCCTGCTGTACCTGTATTATATACTTTCCTGTTACCCCCTCAGAGCGCCTGCTGTACCTATATTACATACTTTCCTGTTACCCCCTCAGAGCGCCTGCTGTACCTGTATTATATACTTTCCTGTTACCCCCTCAGAGCGCCTGCTGTACCTATATTATATACCTTTCTGTTATACCCCCTCAGAGAGCCTGCTGTACCTGTATTATATACTTTCCTGTTACCCCCTCAGAGCGCCTGCTGTACCTATATTATATACTTTCCTGTTATCCCCTCAGAGTGCCTGCTGTACCTATATTATATACTTTCCTGTTATACCCCCTCAGAGCGCCTGCTGTACCTATATTACATACTTTCCTGTTACCCCCTCAGAGCGCCTGCTGTACCTGTATTATATACTTTCCTGTTACCCCCTCAGAGCGCCTGCTGTACCTGTATTATATACTTTCCTGTTACCCCCTCAGAGCGCCTGCTGTACCTATATTATTAGCTTACCTGGTCCAAAGGACCAAGGTGAGCTTATGCGATACCGTGGCGTCCGTCGTCCGTCGTCCGTCGTCCGTCCGTCAACAATTGACTTCTTCTTTATAACCACTGATCGGAATTTGACCAAATTTGGCCAGAAGCATCCCTATGGGGTGGGGACTCAAAATTGTACAAATGGTTGGGCTGACCCCCCAGGGGCCTGGGGGGCGGGGCCAAAAGGGGTCAATTTGGCTATTTGATATAAACGACTTCTTCTCTGAAACCGAGCAATGTATATTGCTCATATTTGGCTGGTAGTATTACTATGGGTTGGGGATTCAAAATTGTACAAATGGTGGGGCTGACCCCCCAGGGGCCTGGGGGGCGGGGCCAAAAGGGTAAGTTGGCTATATTGATATAAACGACTTCTTCTCTGAAACCCAGTAATATATATCGCTCATATTTGGCTGGTAGCATCACTATTAAGTGGGGATTCAAAATTGTACAAATGGTGGGGCTGACCCCCAAGGGGCCTGGGGGGCGGGGTCAAAAGGGGTCAATTTGGCTATATTGATATAAACGATTTCTTCTCTGAAACCCAGTAATGTATATCGCTTATATTTGCCTGGTAGCATTACCATGGGGTGTGGATTCAAAATTGTATAAATGGTGGGGCTGATCCCCCAGGGGCCTGAGGGGCGGGGCCGAAAGGAGTCAATTTGGCTATAATGATAAAAATGACTTCTTCTCTGAAACCAAGCAATGGATATTATTCATATTTGCCTGGTATCATCACTATGGGATTAGGATTCAAAATTATATGATTATGATCACGGAGGGGCCTGAGGGGTGGGGCCAAAAGGGGCACATTAGACAATATTGGTATAAATGATCTCTTTCCTGAAACTAAGCAATGTATGACATCTATATTCTAGTGGTAGAATCCAAAGGTTGCTTGAATTCAAATTTATACAAATGTTTTGGTAACCTCGATCACAATCATGGATTTAGATATGACCCCAGGGTCTGCCACGCCCTTGCAACTTGACTCCTGACTCATAACTTTTAAACGGCTGAGATCCCCACCCCAAAACTATATATACAATTGCTGGGCATTAAGAGACAATCACAATTATGATTTTATATTTGACTCCAGGGTCTGCCACGCCCTTGAAACTTGACTCCTGAGTCATAACTTTTAAATGGTTGAGATCCCCACCCCAAAACTACATATACAATTACTAGGAATTAAGAGATAATCACAATCATGGTTTTTGATTTGGCCCTGGGGTCTGCCACACCCTTTTAATTTGACCCCTGAGTCATAACTTTTAAACGGTTGAGATCCCCACCCCAAAACTATATATACAATTACTGGGCATTAAGAAATGATCACAATCATGGTTTTTGATTTGGCCCTGGGGTCTGCCACACCCTTTTAATTTGACCCCTGAGTCATAACTTTTAAACGGTTGAGATCCCCACCCCAAAACTATATATACAATTGCTGGGCATTATCAGATGATCACAATCATGGTTTATGTTTTGACCCCAGGGTTTGCCACGCCCTTGTAAATTGACTTCGGAGTCATAACTTTTAAACAGTTGAGATCCCCACCCCAAAACTATATATACAATTGCTCGGCATTAAGAGACAATCACAATCATGATTTCATATTTGATCCAAGGGTCTGCCACACCCTTGCAAATTGACTACTGAGTCGTAACTTTTGAATGGTCGAGATCCCCACCCCGAAACTATACATACAATTACTGGGCATTAAGAGATGATCACAATCATGGTTTTTGATTTGGCCCTGGGGTCTGCCACACACTTTTAATTTGACCCCTGAGTCATAACTTTTACACGGTTGAGATCCCCACCCCAAAACTATACATTCAATTACTGGGCATAAAGAGATGATCACAATCATGGTTTTTGATTTGGCCCTGGGGTTTGCGACACACTTTTAATTAGCTCACCTGGTCCAAAGGACCAGGGTGAGCTTATGCCATACCGTGGCGTCCGTCCGTCGTCCGTCCGTCAACAATTGACTTCTTCTTGATAACCACTTGTTGGAATTCAACCAAATTTGGTCAGAAGCAGGACCAAGGTGAGCTTATGCGATACCGTGGCGTCCGTCGTCCGTCCGTCAACAATTGACTTCTTCTTTATAACCACTGATCGGAATTTGACCTCCAAAGGACCAAGGTGAGCTTATGCGATACCGTGGCGTCCGTCCGTCGTCCGTCCGTCAACAATTGACTTCTTCTTTATAACCACTGATCGGAATTTGACCAAATTTGGTCAGAAGCATCCCTATGGGGTGGGGACTCAAAATTGTACAAATGGTTGGGCTGACCCCCCAGGGGCCTGGGGGGCGGGGCCAAAAGGGGTCAATTTGGCTATTTGATATAAACGACTTCTTCTCTGAAACCGAGCAATGTATATTGCTCATATTTGGCTGGTAGTATTACTATGGGTTGGGGATTCAAAATTGTACAAATGGTGGGGCTGACCCCCCAGGGGCCTGGGGGGCAGGGCCAAAAGGGTAAGTTGGCTATATTGATATAAACGACTTCTTCTCTGAAACCCAGTAATATATATCGCTCATATTTGGCTGGTAGCATCACTATTGAGTGGGGATTCAAAATTGTACAAATGGTGGGGCTGACAGGGGTGACAGATTTATAGCCCTAAATTTAGCCCTATTTCTTTTTCAAAAAGTGTTGGACAGCCTGCTGTATGTATGTTCCAGCTGGGGCAATTAATATAACATTTTGGGTTGAAGTTTCTTTTTGTTCGCCGTTTTCATTTCCATACAAATAAAACAAGTTCATTGAAATCTTTTTGTGTATTGTATTCATTCATTTGATCATTAGCTGTCTAAAGTCAGCTTTAAACCAAATTCTTACAACCTTCTTGTGATAAATCTCCTTGGAGGTAAACGAAATATAAATACAAAGACTTCCAATTCTACATTGTCTTGAATAAAAACACTGAGACAGTATTGATAAATATTTTATAGACATAAACATAAGCTACTAAGCCCAGGCAAGCTGACACTCGGTCTCTGATCGAGTTCAAAAACACAAACTAACTCTAGATCTTATTGTCATTAACAAAGAATTACCATATTGGGTCTGTAGTGAGCAGTAATGGAGGGCTATCAAGTTTATTCAAATGAATGACCTTGATCATTAAAGGTTACAGGGGTCAAAATGGCTTCAATCTTCAAACAACTTCTTATCATTAACAAGAAAGCTCAGTTATTCAAAAGATGATTCACTTCTTGATGTCCAATTTGAGGTATAAATACTGGCAGGTTTTGCAAAAAATTAGAAATCAAATGATTAAGCTAATCATAAGCTTTTGAACAAACTGGATCCTGAAATTAGTCAATATTAGTAATATTAAGTCTGTAACAAGCAGGAATGTATGGCTATCTAATTTCTTTAAATAAATAACCATGACTTTCATACTAGGTCACAGGTGTCAAATAGGCTAAAAAAAAACATAAATATCTTGTTGTTATTACCAAGAAACCTGATATTAAACCTGTAGCAAGCTGGGATGCAGGCCGGGGCTACCAAGTTTGTTCAAACAAATACATAGACCTTCATTCACGGGGATCAAACAGGTTAAAGGGTCGCGGCGCCAAATACGGGAACCAGAAAATTCTTTAACATCTGTTTCCAAAAAAATCAAGGATTCTGTGCATGTATACCCGGTAGCATGTTTGGAAAAATAATATCCTATTTTGTTGGACTATGTATTGGAGCCTTTTTCTTTATCTATTCTTTTATCAGATATCAACATTTTAGTTTAACTGGCAGGTCTCAAACTGAAAATGTGTACATAAAATATTTTGAACCAGGTGAGCGATACAGGCCCTCTGGGCCTCTTGTATACCTTTCTGTTATACCCCCTCAGAGCGCCTGCTGTACCTGTATTATATACTTTCCTGTTAACCCCTCAGAGCGCCTGCTGTACCTGTATTATATACTTTCCTGTTATCCCCTCAGAGCGCCTGCTGTACCTGTATTATATACTTTCTTTTACCCCCTCAGAGCGCCTGCTGTACCTGTATTATATACTTTCCTGTTACCCCCTCAGAGCGCCTGCTGTACCTATATTATATACTTTCCTGTTACCCCCTCAGAGCGCCTGCTGTACCTATATTACATACTTTCCTGTTACCCCCTCAGAGCGCCTGCTGTACCTATATTACATACTTTCTTGTTATCCCCCTCAGAGCGCCTGCTGTACCTATATTACATACTTTCCTGTTACCCCCTCAGAGCGCCTGCTGTACCCGGAGGAGAATGTCTACACTGTGGTGATGTCCTGGGCAGACTGGCATAGTGAATACAGTAGAACTGCGTGTCTTTGTCTCAAACCGTCGGAGCTCGCCGAGAAGTTGGAGGCAAATGTAAATCATTATACACGATAGCTAGCTTTACTGAAGAACTCTAAAGTTAAAAGAAATAGCTGAAATGCTTTTATTAAAGTGCAGATCAAATTGAAATACTGATAAAATCCTTTGTTGTAGAATTGCTTTGATTATATTATCATAATTACGTTGGTGAGGTCTGTTTTTTTAATCGGACATTTTATATTACCTGGTATTATGATCTGTGATTTAGAAGTTAAATATTGTTATTTTGTCACAATAATATAGAACAAACTGATGTTATGTACAGCAATCTGACCTGCTTTAGTTTGTAAAATATCTAAAATATACCAATATATTTATGCAGGTGCTCTTGAAATCAGTTGGACGTAAAGATTTACTCATTGTGCTGAATCAATAATGTAACAAATATTTCCTTGTTTTATTTTCTTCAGTTTAAACCTGAGAAAGGTCTGTTTTCTGACTTAAAGTTCAGCAAGATGAAGGACAAAAGTTTCAACAAGTTTGCTTTTCAGTTTAGAAGTAGTAAACTGACCTACAGTAAGAGGGTGAGTATACATGTTGTATCATCAAAATTCTGTACGACGATTTAAGTTGACTGTAAAATTATAAGACTCTTTCATGACCAGGGGCATAAGATAAGGAAATTACACCTGACAGGCTTTCAACCTTAGCAAAGCCTTTGGTTTTACAAAATTTGAAAACCTTTTCCTATCTTACACCTTTGATTATGAAGAGTATTTTTTCTCATTTTAACTAGCGAAATTATCTCAAGAGCAATGAACGTCTGCTTTGACTAGCTGCTATTTTGTAAATACCATATAGAGGGAAATTTAAAGCAGGGCTTTAATTTGGCGATTTGGCGGATCCGTATATAGATCGCCAAAATTAACCCGTCAAATTTTAACAGCGCCAATTAAAAATGACACGAATATTTCACTTTCAGCAATGGTTTGAAAACTCCTGTTACTCGGATAACTCCCGAGAGTAACGAGTTGTTCAAATTGTTGGTATAATACACAACAAACTTAATCAACATGGATAGGATGTATGCACATAACATAATTATCTATATATAAAGGTAGAAATGTATATATACTCAACGCCAAATTAAAACTGTAGATTTAAGGGAAACCACCAAATTTTAACCCCCAAAATTGAACTTTCAGTTTTTATGACCAAATCGACAAATTTTATGACCGCTAAAATTTCCCGCTATACAATATCTACTTTCCCTTGAGTGCATGCTTGGACGTAAACGAATCAGTCAATAGGATTAAGCAAACTCAATATATGCAAAGTTTGAAATCTCATCTCACCTTTCTAATGCGTACGGTTATAAAAATATCATGAAAGGTTTTTATTTTGCAACATGTCACCTTTTTCCACTTTTTGGCATCAGATTTTTTCAAATTGTCATTGCTGAGCCATTGTTACTTCATGTCACATGATGTGCTATTATAAAGTAAGAATGAGTTTGTTTACATAGTTTTCTTGCCTAGGAAAACTATCTAACATGGTGAGATATATGAGAGAATATGGAGTATTACAAGACATTTTTAGTACAAATTATGTTTAGCTAAATATGTCAATTTTGTTTGCAGCAGTTGCAGATCAATCAGAGGCCTTTAAATTCTTGGAATGTAGAAGATTTAAGCATTTATATTGGTGCTGATCCAGAACGCAGGGCCAAGTAAGTCTCTACACACACGATATATAATAATAGGTCCTATAGAGGGGTGAGGCTAGGGGTCATCTTAGAACTTATTTATTTATTTATTTTATTTCAATTCAACAGACCCTGAGGTCCAATAATAGAATTGATATCAACATGTAGATTATAATATATATAATGCAGTTACAAAGATATAAGCAATAACAACATTAAATAGTGAACGAAAATTGTCTAAAAAAGTACTCTCTTCAGTTGTTTCTTAAAACTTGACAGAGAGTGGCACATTATGTCTAAGTTATGAGTGTCCATAATAACATTAAAATATCTTTGGCTTCTCATAAAAAGGCTGAATTTACGAGCATTAAGTCTGCTAAAGTGATTGTAAAATAACGTTTTCACACGATGTCTAAGATTTCGTCTAGGTACATGATAAGATACAGAATTGATTAGATAAGAACAGACAAAGAGGCTATGGACACATTTAAATAGGAAAACAATGTCTAAATATTTCCGTCGACATTCGAGACTTGCTAAATTAAAATGGTTACAAACATCTCTATAAGGTTGGTCATCAAAATTCATTTTGGCTTTAAAACATAAAAATCTTAAAAATTTTCTTTGGACCATTTCTAAATGTTTAATAAAAGTTGACTGATAAGGAGACCAGATTTCTGCACAATACTCAAGTCTGCTTTGAACCAATGTAATGTACAAAGTTCTTAAAACAGAAGTATCTGTAAAATGGTTGCAGGAATGTTTTAAAAAGCCTAACAATTGCATAGATTTTGATATAAGTTTTTTGATATACGTATTAAAATTTAAATCTTGAGATAACCACACACCCAAGTCTTTCACACACTCTTCTTTCACCAAGATCTCTCCTCCCATACTGTAATTGTAGCTGATTTTGTTTTTCTTCATAGAGAAATTCACATGACAGCATTTTTTCGCATTTACTTTCATCCCCCAGTTTCTACACCATTCACCTCGACTGTTTAGAGTTTACGTTGAGATGAGGGGTTGGAAGTCATCTTAGAACCTCTGTTTGGAGTTTCTGTATGGGGGGGGGGGGGGGGAGTAATCTGATTGCTTCTGTCAGTTGACAATATTATGCCCATACTACTCAACCAGAAATACTCAGCATTTCAAATTTTCACACATATAGCTTACTTCCAGAGTTTTAGGTATGGACTTGAATCTTTTTTTAGCTAGGTAATACTGACTTCTGTCTGCTGTATTAATATTCATTTTGTTTTACCTTATTTTCAGGTTTCCTTTGACTTTCATGAAGAAAGGAGACAAATTAGGGTGAGTTTAATATATTTTACCAGTATACCCCCCCTCCCGCCATTCGAGTATCCTTGATCTATTCTAGTCCATTCTATTGAATGACTTTCTGTTATCTGTTATTTCTATCTGTATAGTGTTAAATTTGTCAATTAAAAATTTTACATTTATACCTAAATCTAAATACAAATTCTCTTCTATGGATCACTTTTTGAATAGCAAAGACATGTATGTATAGTTATATTTCTGAAAATGTTTATACTAATATCGTCTATGTCTTTTTCAATGCCTGTGTTTTATTTTCCAACAGTTCTAAGGAGAACTTTGGCCACACACTGAGTTTATACTAATATCGTCTATGTCTTTTTCAATGCCTTTGTTTTATTTTCCAACAGTTCTAAGGAGAACTTTGGCCACACACTGAGTTTATACTAATATTGTCTATGTCTTTTTCAATGCCTGTGTTTTATTATCCAACAGTTCTAAGGAGAACTTTGGCCACACACTGAGTTTATACTAATATTGTCTATGTCTTTTTCAATGCCTGTGTTTTATTATCCAACAGTTCTAAGGAGAACTTTGGCCACACACTGAGTTTTGGGTCGGAGAGTGACCAGCTAGAATGGGCAGCAGCCATGGTCAAGGCACAGGTAATCGTCCAGATCTCTCTCGGACCAGTTTTAGTTTTATAAGACTAATATAAGTACAGTATAACTTGCATGAATGGCCCCTGTCTAATCCGAATCCCTGTCCTCACCAGTCTTACCATTTACAGTAAAACATTTTATAGTGAACATGCTTACAATCAATTCATGGTTAAAACCTGGTGTTTTCCCCACCAAGCGCCCTATCATTTGTATGTTATACACATATAATGAACTATGCTTATAACTAATTTCCTTGGTCGCCAGAGATTCGTTATAAACATGTTTTACAATGTTGGTCGCCAGAGATTCGTTATAAATATGTTTTACAATGTTGGTCGCCAGAGATTTGTTATAAACATGTTTTACAATGTTGGTCGCCAGAGATTCGTCATAAATGTGTTTTACAATGTTCCCAGCGCTCCTCTCTAAACTTATATCATACCTCTACAAACCAGACTCCTGTGCAATCCGACCAAAACTTTTTGTACAAGGTATATAGAATTTTGAATGCATCTCTTGACTTAATCAATACCTGGGTTTGTTAATTCTAACACTACATATAGTTCTAGGGAGGTACCATACTTAGGTCACTAACTGAAGTTATCAGGATCAAGGTTCTCATTAACATTGACTGAAGTTCTCGGGATCAAGGGTCTCATTAACATTGACTGAAGTTATCGGGATCGAGGGTCTCGTTTACATTGACTGAAGTTATCGGGATCAAGGGTCTTGTTAACATTGACTGAAGTTATCGGGATCAAGGGTCTCGTTAACATTGACTGAAGTTATTGGGATCAAGGGTCTCGTTAACATTGACTTAAAATGACGTCATTGTACTGTAAAACCTGATTTCATGTTGGTTGTTATTTTACACAATGGACTATGTCACATTGAATATTGTCTAATATTGAATATCATCTCCCGTTAATATTGTCTAATATTGAATATAATTTTATATTTAATATTGTCTAATATTGAATATCATCTCCCGTTAATATTGTCTAATATTGAACATCATCTCCCGTTAATATTGATTAATATTGAATATCATCTCCCGTTAATATTGTCTAATATTGAATATCATCTCCCGTTAATATTGTCTAATATTGAATATCATCTCCCATTAATATTGTCTAATATTGAATATCGTCTCACATTGAATACATAAAATTATTGTCTAATATTGAATATCATCTCCCATTAATATTGTCTGATATTGAATATTATCTCACATTGAATACATAAAATTATTGTCTAATATTGAATATCATCTCACATTGAATATTTAATCTCGCATCAAGGAATATGTGAAATTGGATATTATCGTATCTGACATTGCAGATTATCTCATGTTAAAGTTTATCTCGCATCAAAGATCTTTTCAATAGGAAAGGATTATTCAGAAAACATTTAAAAAATAATATCCAACATGTTCTCCTAAAAAAAATGAAAACGATTCTCCTACTTACAGAATCCTGGACCTCTGATAACGTGAGATTACATCGACCGTTAGCTGTGAAGCCAATGGTATGTATATTCACCCTTCAGCAGGTAAACCTACAGTATTTAGTTGGTATACAGTCTACCTTTGTGTGGTAAACCTACAGTATTAAGTTGGTATACAGTCTCCCTAGGTGGTAAACCTACAGTATTAAGTTGGTATACAGTCTCCCTTTGTGTGGTAAACCTACAGTATTAAGTTGGTATACAGTCTCCCTTTGTGTGGTAAACCTACAGTATTTAGTTGGTATACAGTCTCCCTTTGTGTGGTATACCTCAGTATTTAGTTGGTATACAGTCTCCCTTTGTGTAGTAAACCTACAGTATTTAGTTGGTATACAGTCTCCCTTTGTGTGGTAAACCTACAGTATTAAGTTGGTATACAGTCTCCCTTTGTGTAGTAAACCTACAGTATTTAGTTGGTATACAGTCTCCCTTTGTGTAGTAAACCTACAGTATTTAGTTGGTATACAGTCTCCCTTTGTGTGGTAAACCTACCGTATTAAGTTGGTATACAGTCTCCCTTTGTGTAGTAAACCTACAGTATTAAGTTGGTATACAGTCTCTCTTTGTGTAGTAAACCTAGAGTATGTAGTTGGTATACAGTCTCCCTTTGTGTAGTAAACCTAGAGTATTTAGTTGGTATACAGTCTCCCTTTGTGTAGTAAACCTAGAGTATGTAGTTGGTATACAGTATCCCTTTGTGTAGTAAACCTAGAGTATGTAGTTGGTATACAGTCTCCCTTTGTGTAGTAAACCTAGAGTATGTAGTTGGTATACAGTCTCCCTTTGTGTAGTAAACCTAGAGTATGTAGTTGGTATACAGTCTCCCTTTGTGTAGTAAACCTAGAGTATGTAGTTGGTATACAGTCTCCCTTTGTGTAGTAAACCTACAGTATTAAGTTGGTATACAGTCTCCCTTTGTGTAGTAAACCTACAGTATTAAGTTGGTATACAGTCTCCCTTTGTGTAGTAAACCTACTGTAATAAGTTGATATACAGTATCCCTTTGTGTAGTAAACCTAGAGTATGTAGTTGGTATACGGTCTCCCTTTGTGTGGTAAACCTTCAGTTGGTATACAGTCTCCCTAGGTGGTAAACCTACAGTAATAAGTTGATATACAGTATCCCTTTGTGTAGTAAACCTACAGTATTTTGGTTGGTATACAGTCTCTCTAGGTGGTAAACCTACAGTATGTAGTTGGTATACAGTCTCTCTTTGTGTGGTAAACCTATAGTATTTAGTTGGTATACAATCTCTCTTTGTGTGGTAAACCTGCAGTTGGTATACAGTCTCCCTAGGTGGTAAACCTACAGTAATAAGTTGATATACAGTATCCCTTTGTGTAGTAAACCTACAGTATTTAGTTGGTATACAGTCTCTCTAGGTGGTAAACCTACAGTATTTAGTTGGTATACAGTCTCCCTTTGTGTAGTAAACCTACTGTAATAAGTTGATATACAGTATCCCTTTGTGTGGTAAACCTACAGTATTTAGTTGGTATACAGTCTCCCTTTGTGTGGTAAACCTACAGTTGGTATACAGTCTCCCTAGGTGGTAAACCTACAGTAATAAGTTGATATACAGTATCCCTTTGTGTGATAAACCTACAGTATTTAGTTGGTATACAGTCTCCCTTTGTGTAGTAAACCTACAGTATTTTGATGGTATACAGTCGGCCTTTGTGTGGTAACCCTACAGTATTTAGTTGGTATACAGTCTTCCTAGGTGGTAAACCTAAGTCTTAGTCAGCCTTCAGATCACAGTTAT
Organism: Mimachlamys varia; assembly: GCA_947623455.1. Taxonomy (NCBI): domain Eukaryota; kingdom Metazoa; phylum Mollusca; class Bivalvia; order Pectinida; family Pectinidae; genus Mimachlamys; species Mimachlamys varia. The sequence goes on from OX392537.1 coordinate 1,487,277, forward strand.
AGTTACACAGCTTCATCTCATAAACATCAATGTTTATGTACCAAGTGTTAAGTTCATCACACAATTACCAGTCACAGAAAACATTGGATGGGTTGGTTTGCATGGAACTTTTTTGTAAAGGAGGCAAATTTAATAGTATTTTTTAAGTAGCGTTTAACCTTAATGTTACAAAATAACTTTATTGTTTGTGTATTAGCCAGTGCCCCAATGCTGATGTCACTAATATTACATGTATTTATTTACCCATTCCAGGATTATCGTATATGAGGATAAAAGAGAGCGAGTCCCTACCCAGTGTTGCTGTTAACATTGACCTTGAAATGACATTCCGTAGAAATAACTGTTGTGTACAGTCACGGAACTGTCATACTCAGTGGAGGACGAGTCTCTAGTGTTCTGTTCAGTGAAAGGGAAGACGTACCTCCCAGAGACGGAACTCAAGGAGCAAAGGAAAAACAGGAAATAACAGTTATTGAACCTCATTGTTTTCCCTGGAAGTTGAGCCTGTGTGCGCGCGACCTTGAACAGGTGTAGGAGGTGATAAAAACACATGTGCAATATTATAAGTGTTCTTAAACAAAGTGATCAATTTGAACACAGACTCAAGTTGTTGTGAAGCCATTTTAAATGCCAAAATTGTGTAGCTGTGCCTTCTCTATATATCTGTAGATATAACTGATGTTTGTTACACAGTGTTTTAACATGTCTGCTTGTTATATACTTCTTTTATGTAGGTCATATCTTTGTGTGTTTGTAAGCCACATCTTCAAATATAGATCATATCCCTGTTTGCATGCCACATCCTCACATTAAGGTCACATCCTAGTATTTAGGCCACATTCACAAATGTAGTTTACATCCTCAAATGTAGGACATGTCCCCTAGTATGTAGGCCACATCCTCAAATATAGAACACATCCCAGTATGTAGGCCACATCCTCAAATATAGGTCACATCCTCAAATGTAGGTCACATCCCAGTATGTGTGCCACATCCTCAAATGTTGGCCACATCATAGTATGTTGGTCACATCCTCAAATGTAGGCCACATCATAGTATGTAGGCCACATCCTCAAATGTAGGTCATATCCCATTATGTGTGCCACATCCTCAAATGTAGGCCACATCATAGTATGTAGGCCACATCCTCAAATGTAGGTCATATCCCATTATGTGTGCCACATCCTCAAATGTTGGCCACATCATAGTATGTTGGTCACATCCTCACTGAAAAAATTGTTGCTATGTATGGTGGTAATTTAGTTATGCTTACTTGCCCAGCCCTTTTCTACTACATGCACTTCATATCTACTTACAAAATAACTGTGACGGTCATAATCATACCATTGTGAAGATTGACAAATGTGTTAAAGAGAAATTATGGCAAAATATTGAAAATTGATAAATAGAACTTGATATTTTCATAAGAAAATATCCAATGTTGCTCTTACATATTCCAAACTTGTTGAACCATTCCCTAAAGTGTTTTTTATCAGATAGACACTGTTAAAACAACATTCCTTGTCAACAGATGCTAGAAAAGTCCAAACCAAAGAAAGGTTGGCGGTCAACATTCTTTTATACCTGATGGTCATCTTGGAGAACTTGACCACCAATGTTATAAGACAATAAAAATCAATATATCGTTTCTTATGAGCAAATTGTTACAGTTGTGATGTCTATTTTTAGCAATATTTTTGTATATATATATTGGATTATAATTTATAAATGCTTGCATAATGATGTAACAACTGTGATTATATAGAGAGTTGAATGATGATTGGCATACTGTACACTTACTTCATTTGGCGCAATCAGATTTTAGTGCATTGTCGGTTTTTGGCATATTAGCTCAATGATAAATTTGTTCATCCTTGAAAACTACTTTATAATTAGCATATCAAAACTCCTATTACCGCAATCATATTTCAACCCAATACTTTCAAAGTTTAAAGCGCTAAAATAAGATTACCACAAAAATATGTACGCTTACAGTATTGTGAAGCTCGTTCAACTTTACCGATTAACGTATAAGTTGAATTACGTCTGTGTATCTTTTACTCAATGGCCATTTATCTTCATGTACGCTAATTATGTTATACACATGCCATAAATTATTTGAGAAAACAAGCAAGTGAAGTAAAGCCATTAAGGATACCTTCCCACGGAAATGAATGGCAGTGAGCTATTTATAGCTACGGGCGCCGTATTACCCAAAGATATCACTATTTGTCAAAGATATATATTTGATGACATATCTATAATGTAAGAACATTTTAAGACGTTGACTTGCTTGTGCTTATTTGATAGTAGTGGTATATTTGGTTGTTATGTGTAGATATTGTCTATAGAGGAAGTTTTCTTAACTTATCAGTGATGTGTCTTTTTACATATTATGGGTGAAAAACTAACATGACAATTTTCAGCATAATTTTCTTAGAATTTTTTAAAATGTTGAAAGAAGCTCTTCTTTATAATTTTCCCAAAGATGTATTTTTTTATATAAGTTCTTTCCACACAAAATACATTCCAGAAAAATGGCTGGACAACCAGTGTATACAACCTGTCGATAGAGAAGGTCTGGTATCACTACAAGGATTGTCACGAGAGCGAGAGTAAACAACCTGTATAGTTAATTACAGACAGTAAAACTCACATCCCTATATCAAATATTTCTGCAAGTTTGTTGGTGACATTAAGCAGTCATTGACTTTGTTTGAGAGTAAAAGGGGATTTGTTGAACCCGAAGTTCATTAGATAATATTATATCTTGCTCAAGTTCTTACGTATTATTGCTAAGGGTAACAATGCTATATAATGTATAGGGAGGTAGGAAATGTGCTACTTTACTTGGACTTGTGAATATAAATAATTTTGTTGTTAGATTAAGATGCAGATACCAGTTTTAGGTTTACTCAGTGATGACTGTTACCCAGGGTTATAAGTTACAGAGGGTGGTAACTCTGTATTAAGAGTCAAGGTATCACTGATGGTAAAGTCTGGTACCAGTTAGGGATAATTCTGTATAGTCTGACTGTTAACCAGGGTTATAAGTTACAGGGGGTGTTACTGTGTCGTACCAGTGTGACGGTTAACTCTGTGATGTCTGATTGTTTATCAGGGTTATAAGTTACAGAGGGTGTTACTTTGTCGTACCAGTGTTAGGGTTAACTCTGTGATGTCTGACTGTTTTTCAGGGTTATAAGTTACAGGGGGTGTTACTGTGTCGTACCAGTGTTTAGGGTTAACTCTGTGTGGTCCGACTGTTTATCAGGGTTATAAGTTAAAGGGGGTGTTACCAGTGTCTGGGTTTACCCAGTGATGCTTTATGTTAAAGTTAGTTGTAGTGATTTGTTATTCTAGTCAGATATAAAGGCTTAGAAATAGTTTTAAAAAATTGGAAACCATGGAGTAATAAACAGAGTAACGGAAATGACTATCAGAATATATTTTGGAAGATGAGGACGTTCTGAACCTATACATTTCCTATCAAATTTTTGTTACTAATTTTTCTCGATCTGTGATCATATCATAATTTTGGTGATTTCTGCTGAAAACAGCAGATGTTCTTGATTTGATGGAGTTTGATTCTATTTCTCGTTAACATATTAAGATCAGATGTGTAGGACTCACATCTAGAGTACCCGGATAGATACTTAATTCTTTTCAGGGTGATAGCAACGTACAATTTTTTTTTTAGGGTGAAAGAAAATTATATATGGGATTTACCAATTGATTAAAAGGCTTTCATGAAAATAGCAAATTACAGAGAATAGTGGTTTTACCAAAATAGTTTTCAGGGTGATAGCTAAATACAGAGAATAGTGGTTTTAGGACTTGCACAACTAAATGATTTACTATTTGTTATTACTAAGCTTTCGAGCTAATAAGATAAATTTAATATTTGAAGTTCAACACTTGTGACAATAAACTGCCTAGATTCACAGATACAAACATGACAAAGGCTTCAAAGGGCATTTTATGAGGAGTTTATTGGCATTTTAGCTCAGTGAAATGAGACGAGAATTAACACTCCCTGACTTTTGACCCCATATCAATCCACCATCACATAGCAAAATCTACCAAAAGTATGCATTTTTGTAAAGTTAAATATCTATAGATTTCATTCAATGCAGAATGTGTCAACAATTACCTATTTAAATTACTCAAAATCACTGTACTTAGCCAGAACAAATTTTCATTAGGGACTACAAACATATGAAACATGCACTTTGTGATAGGCGGATTTAGTTGTGTGAGTCTTTTTACCAAAATAGTTTTCAGGTTGAGAGCAAAATACAGAGAAAATAGCGGTTTTACCAAAATAGTTTTCAGGCTGATAGCTAAATACAGATAATAGTGGTTTTACCAAACTAGTTTTCAGGGTGATTATAGCTAAATACAGAGTTCATCAATTGCCAAATGCACCATTGACTTCCTGGAGCTGTGTGTGTTATTGATACACTGGCTGATCACAGTCCTTAGGGTGCAATGTATGTACTGTCCTTTCATGGAGACATATATACTTACAAACTCCATGTGGTGACTTGACGATGTATGTTTACTATGTGTAGTGAGTGTATAGAGGAACATGTTGACTAGGTCCGATATGGCTGTGAGACACTTCCCTCGCCTACCAACATAACAAACCTGGTCCCGGTTTCATCAACATGCCTTAACTAACAAAAACTCCTTAACTTGAAAATCTACATAGGAAAGCATTACAGAATATAAGGAAAGTTCTTTAACTGAGGATTTTCCCCTTTAATTCTGTAATGCTTTCCTATGTTGATGAAACCGAGGCCTGTATAACCCTTGGAAGCTTTCCTGGGAGACCATCTTTCCTTCTGATTTATTAGTCCACTAAAATAATCATTGTTTAAAATGATTGTGTATTTTTGCACACGGTATTTTTGTAAAAGTATTGTTTGTATATATATTTTACATACAATGATCAAGGCCTGTTTCAATCCATATTTTATGTATGTGGTAACTGTTCAAAGTACTACATGTCCAAAGTTGTTATTGAATCATATTTGTAAAATGGTATTTACCATTGTCAAAATATTTTATTATCTAAAGTATACACACTAATTCATTGTAGATGCTTTATTGCTTTTAAACCTTACAAGATTTGTTCTGGAAAAGCTGTATCCTCCGTTTGTTTCAAAGTCATCGCTTAAATTTTATTACTAATTTAAATTTGCATACAATTGACAGAAAGGATATAACCAGACAAAATCCGCTACAGTTGAAAACAAAAACGCCTACCACTACAAAATATTATTGGACTTTTCTGATAAATGTCATGCTGAATATAAGATTTGATGTAACCCAAGAATGTGGTCAGAAATTATTGCGATTTCATCCATTTGTTGGTGTGTTTTTTCACATGGTGAAATTACTCTCAGAGCTAGTGTAAATGATGAAAAGTTCATTGATAGAAATATACCTGGTAGTGTCACCATTGCTCACTAGGTGGCGTAGTAGCTGTTGTTAACGACACCATTATCTGTTGGTAGGGTCAGTGATTAGGCTATGGGACTGGATCCGTAGTGATATACAGAAATTAGGGGAAACATAGGCTATGTTTCTAATTTGAGTTCTCATGTTTTGTGATCTATAGATGTGTTTCATGAAGTTGGTAGAATATGACCTTAACCCCTCCCCTCTAAATTTATAAAATATATTTTTAAAGTGAAGCCTGTCTAATATAAACACCAAATATATATTTCCTGTTTCATATACAGAATGATAAAATGGGTTTTTTTTTACTGTTATACTGTGGACGGAAACGTTTTCGCAGTTTTGAAAAAATTCAGGGTTTTGTGTAATTTTTGCATAAAGATATAGCTATGTAATGCTGAGTATAGTACAATGCTGTAAAACCATAATAAAATGGCTTTTAGAAAGTTGTTATGCTAGCACTGTTTTATAAATACTTTTTGACTTGCTTAAGTTACTGTTAATTATAATAACAATATACCCTGGCTGTTACTTTATTCCACGGAGGTACAAGTTATATCACATATACACCGCAACATTTTACTTTAATGCAAGATTTAATTATAACCTATATGTTTCGTATGACATATTGACATGTTATACTCGAATAAACTTTATCAAAGTTAACTTCTGTTGTTTGTGATTTTTATCAACGAATATTTAACATTTAGTATTGTTTACAGACAATTACTCATTAACCTGTCAACTGATTCAAGTGAAACTACACAGGAATGTTAGGGATCATGTGTAAATGTGCATGCAGGGTATTTTTTCTGCAGTAATTGTGGCTGCCATAGTAACCAGGTCAAAATACCCGAATTCTTGTTGAACACTAATTTGTCAGCACAACTCTATGTAAACTTATGAACCGATTTCAATGAAACTACACAGGAATGTAAGGGACTGTGTATGTAAATCTCTTTCCTAACAGAAATATAGGTTGCCATGGTAACCACATCATATAAACAGGGTTTTGACAAAAACGAAGGGACAAAATCTACTATGCCCCCTGGCGGATACTTGGTTTTGACCAATCACAACTTTGCTTTGTAGTGACTCCATTATTCTGTGCAGTAAATATTTGTACAACTTCATGGTAAAAAAGATTTACAGTGAAGTTCTAGCAGTGCTATGGAATAAAATCACCTTTTCATTTGTAGTATTTTAGAAGCAAGCTAAAACGACAACGATTTTTAGTACATATAGATGTAGGTTACAGCACCTGCCGATGTTTGCCCAATGGCTACGATACATATTTTCTAGTTCAACAAAGCAACATAAGCCCAAGCGATATATCTAAACAGTGCTTGTCTTGCATGGCTAGGATTTTTAAGGACTTTGGTGAGAGAGACACTGGGCGACAACTCCTATAACTTTTGGAATGTTAGAAACAATGAACTGAAAAGGGCAACATTTTGAATTCATCTCATCATAAGCATAGATGATACCTTCTAGAAGCTTAAAAACCTACATCACCCAGTGCAAGTTATCTGTGGCTCACGTACATGTACATAACAGGAAAACACCACCTTTGTGTTAGTACTATTTATTTTTCAATCATTTCATTCAACAACCAAATACACCGATATGAAATTGTTTTCAGTGGAACATAAAAATGACATGTGTACCAGGAACATAATATAATACATGTAATGACCTCTATACAAGGGCTCAGTTGTTCAAAAGCTGGTTAACTTTATCCCTATTTAACAAAATTGTTTAACCATAAATAATTTTGTCAATATACAAGGTACAATCCCACAATTTCGCATGTAAATTGACCACACTGAATAAGTGATATCTAGAAAATTGTAGCCAATTCAATGGTTTCGTTTTCAAGTTACATGAGGATAAATATTTGTGCTAATCAATGATTAAGCTAATCACCTTTTGAACAACTGGGCCCAGTAGAGCAGTGTTGTGTGCTTGTTAATGTTATCACATTTACTTACATACAAGTATACTGAACCAGGACTAGACCGGTTAATGTCGCAGACTCTACACCACTAAACAAAATGGACATTGTACAACTCCTCTCAACATCTGTACCCGCCGTACATATCGGCAAAGTTTTCACCTTTCCATGGTAAGACTCTACACCACTAAACAAAATGGACATTGTACAACTCCTCTCAACATCTGTGCCCGCCGTACATATCGACAAAGTTCTCATCCTTCCATGGTAAGACTCTACACCACTAAACAACATGGACATACAAATTGTACAACTGCTCTCAACATCTGTACCCACCGTACATATCGGCAAAGTTCTCACCCTTCCATGGTAAGACTGTACACCACTAAACAAAATGGTCATTGTACAACTCCTCTCAACATCTGTACCTGCCGTACATATCAGCAAAGTTCTCACCCTTCCATGGTAAGACTGTACACCACTAAACAAAATGGACATTGTACAACTCCTCTCAACATCTGTACCCGCCGTACATATCGATAAAGTTTTCACCTTTCCATGGTAAGACTCTACACCACTAAACAAAATGGACATACAAATTGTACAACTCCTCTCAACATCTGTACCAACCGTACATATCGGCAAAGTTGTCACCCTTCCGTGGTAAGACTCTACACCACTAAACAACATGGACATTGTAAAACTCCTCTCAACATCTGTACCCGCCGTACATATCGACAAAGTTCTCATCCTTCCATGGTAAGACTCTACACCACTAAACAACATGGACATTGTAAAACTCCTCTCAACATCTGTAACCGCCGTACATATCGACAAAGTTCTCATCCTTCCATGGTAAGACTGTACACCACTAAACAACATGGACATACAAATTGTACAACTGCTCTCAACATCTGTACCCACTGTACATATCGACAAAGTTCTCACCCTTCCATGGTAAGACTGTACACCACTAAACAAAATGGTCATTGTACAACTCCTCTCAACATCTGTAACCGCCGTACATATCGACAAAGTTCTCATCCTTCCATGGTAAGACTGTACACCACTAAACAACATGGACATACAAATTGTACAACTCCTCTCAACATCTGTACCCACCGTACATATCGGCAAAGTTGTCATCCTTCCATGGTAAGACTCTACACCACTAAACAAAATAGACATACAAATTGTACAACTCCTCTCAACATCTGTACCCGCCGTACATATCGGCAAAGTTGTCATCCTTCCATGGTAAGACTCTACACCACTAAACAAAATAGACATACAAATTGTACAACTCCTCTCAACATCTGTACCCACCGTACATATCGGCAAAGTTCTGACCCTTCCATGGTAAGTCTCTACACCACTAAACAACATGGACATACAAATTGTACAACTCCTCTCAACATCTGTACCCACCGTACATATCGGCAAAGTTCTCACCCTTCCATGGTAAGACTCTACACCACTAAACAAAATAGACATACAAATTGTACAACTCCTCTCAACATCTGTACCCACCGTACATATCGGCAAAGTTCTCACCCTTCCATGGTAAGACTCTACACCACTAAACAAAATAGACATACAAATTGTACAACTCCTCTCAACATCTGTACCCACCGTACATATCGGCAAAGTTCTCACCCTTCCGTGGTAAGACTCTACACCACTAAACAAAATAGACATACAAATTGTACAACTCCTCTCAACATCTGTACCCACCGTACATATCGGCAAAGTTCTCACCCTTCCATGGTAAGACTCTACACCACTAAACAAAATGGACATACAAATTGTACAACTCCTCTCAACATCTGTACCCACCGTACATATCGGCAAAGTTCTCACCCTTCCATGGTAAGACTCTACACCACTAAACAAAATGGACATACAAATTGTACAACTCCTCTCAACATCTGTACCCACCGTACATATCGGCAAAGTTCTCACCCTTCCATGGTAAGACTGTACACCACTAAACAAAATGGACATACAAATTGTACAACTCCTCTCAACATCTGTACCCACCGTACATATCGGCAAAGTTCTCACCCTTCCATGGTAAGACTCTACACCACTAAACAAAATGGACATACAAATTGTACAACTCCTCTCAACATCTGTACCCACCGTACATATCAGCAAAGTTCTCACCCTTCCATGGTAAGACTCTACACCACTAAACAAAATGGACATACAAATTGTACAACTCCTCTCAACATCTGTACCCACCGTACATATCGGCAAAGTTCTCACCCTTCCATGGTAAGACTGTACACCACTAAACAACATGGACATACAAATTGTACAACTCCTCTCAACATCTGTACCCACCGTACATATCGGCAAAGTTCTCACCCTTCCATGGTAAGTCTCTACACCACTAAACAACATGGACATACAAATTGTACAACTCCTCTCAACATCTGTACCCACCGTACATATCGGCAAAGTTCTGACCCTTCCATGGTAAGACTCTACACCACTAAACAAAATGGACATACAAATTGTACAACTCCTCTCAACATCTGTACCCACCGTACATATCGGCAAAGTTCTCACCCTTCCATGGTAAATACTAGTATTATTGCTATTAACACTTTCATAGGGAGACATTTAATCATATCAGCTATCCCACACTAAACTCTAACTTTGGTAATAAAATATGCAGGAAAACTTGGTATAATATTACGCTCTGTTTAGCACCAAAGCAATATACATACAGTATCAACATTAATATTGGTTTACTTACAAAGTATACATTGTACATACATACATTATATAATTACTGGTCACACACTGAGTATTCTGTGACAAACATTACCACTTCCTGTTACACATGGTCTACAAACATCACTACTGATCTGTGTAACTGACACTACTTTAAGAATGCTTACAGGTATATAACTTTATAATGTGTCAAATACTGTTGTGTAAAGGTGATCCTCTGACTCTGTCTGGCTACTTATATAATTCATGTCAGGGTTCAGTTTTGTAGGGTTTCTAAACTGTTTCATAATTAATAATAATAATTCGAGATTCTTATATACCGCTTTATCATGACCTTAAAGGGCACCTCAAAGCGGTTCAAAAGATATTATCTGTGGTTATAGGGCCTTAGCAACCAGCCAATATCGTTCTCAACTCCCTGTGGAGCATACAACCGGTGCTGCCATTTCGGCGCTCACAGCTAACATTCTACAATTTCTAGCATTACCAAACCACATGCTCATTTACAGCTGAGTAGACTGGAACAAGCAGGGTAAAGTATCTTGCTCAAGGATATACAACACAAGTGCCGTGAACGGGACTCAAACTCGGGACCCTTCGATCACGAGCCCGGCATCCTACCACTAGACTTCATTAGGATCTTTCTAGATACATCAGTGCTGTACAGCCAGACAGTAAACTGGATCTGAAAAGGTATGAGGTGATCACTTGCCTGACTATTTGAGTATTCTCTGGGTACTCCGGTTTCCTCTCACAATAAGAATTCACACCCACAAACATCTGAGCTAACAAGAGTGATTGATATAAGTTTGATAAGTTGTTTCATAATTGTTGTAAAATAAGTTTTTTTATTCATAAATTGAATGATAATTCCAACAATTCTATGTATTATGAGAATAACAAAAATCACCAGAATCTGGCATTTTAAAAAAGTCTTCACTTAGGCCATACAACATATATACTGATACATCAACAATCCAATATACTGATACATCAACAATCAAATCTCATCATTAAATGTTAATTCATCATATGTCATTTCAAACACAAATATTCATGAGTAACAATTTGACAGAAAAAAAAGCATGAACACACCGGCATATACACTGAAAATTTGGCAAAATCAATATTGTTTTTCTTTCATTCTGAGATAAATATGACATGTCAAGAAAAAAAAATCCCAAAACTTTTACATGTACGTCTGTGTAACTCCACCCAAATATAAATTCACGGTGGAAATTCAAACAAATATTGACTTTAAAATGACCTTCACCTTATAATTATATATGTGGATATATTTTTGAAAGATGAAATACTTTGCAGATGATTCTATGACATATTTCTGATAAATGTCATGGAAAGGAAAATGAATGTCATGAATTCTATGACATGTAATACAAAGATAAACCTCATTTTGATACAGTTTATTATTTACTCAAAATATTATATATGAATATTACTGACCATGGAAAAACTTTTATTTGGAATTTGCTTACACTCTAACAAGTAACATAATAAACATTTCTGTGATCGATGGGAAACAGATATACCTTTCCTAGGGCAAGACTGCAGCACAGGGCCAAACGTAACCATGGTAACCCACACTCCCGTTCTCTCTCTCATTGGTGCAACCAGTTATCAGCAGGCTTGTAATAATGATTTATAGGGAATATATATATACAGTACTGTAATTCAAGTTTTCGAAGAAATAAGGAATCTGCCGACCACCATAATATATCTTCCATGTCACACTTACAATTTTTAATGTACAGAGTGTATATACTACCATATTTAATGTCACACTTCATATATATCAAACATCCTGCTGACCATGAGCAGCGACTTGAGTGCTGGATACAACTGTGTGAACATCACTAAACATGCAAACCAACTGTAAAATACATTTTAAATTTCATAACTGCAGAGTCAAATTATGATGACCAGCTCATGCCAGGATAATATTTCCTCAATGTCCAGGCAGTGTCTAAAGTTGTGATGTAGCTAGGTAGCTAGGTCCCAGGTGAAGTGTGATGTAGACAGGTAGCTAGGTCCCAGGTGAAGTGTGATGTAGACAGGTAGCTAGGTCCCAGGTGAAGTGTGATGTAGCTAGGTCCCAGGTGAAGTGTGATGTAGCTAGGTCCCAGGTGAAGTGTGATGTAGCTAGGTAGCTAGGTCCCAGGTGAAGTGTGATGTAGCCAGGTAGCTAGGTCCCAGGTGAAGTGTGATGTAGCTAGGTCCCAGGTGAAGTGTGATGTAGCTAGGTCCCAGGTGAAGTGTGATGTAGACAGGTAGCTAGGTCCCAGGTGACTTGTGATGTAGCTAGGTAGCTAGGTCCCAGGTGAAGTGTGATGTAGCCAGGTAGCTAGGTCCCAGGTGAAGTGTGATGTAGCTAGGTCCCAGGTGAAGTGTGATGTAGCTAGGTCCCAGGTGAAGTGTGATGTAGACAGGTAGCTAGGTCCCAGGTGAAGTGTGATGTAGCTAGGTCCCAGGTGAAGTGTGATGTAGACAGGTAGCTAGGTCCCAGGTGAAGTGTGATGTAGACAGGTAGCTAGGTCCCAGGTGAAGTGTGATGTAGCTAGGTCCCAGGTGAAGTGTGATGTAGACAGGTAGCTAGGTCCCAGGTGAAGTGTGATGTAGCCAGGTAGCTAGGTCCCAGGTGAAGTGTGATGTAGCTAGGTCCCAGGTGAAGTGTGATGTAGCTAGGTCCCAGGTGAAGTGTGATGTAGACAGGTAGCTAGGTCCCAGGTGAAGTGTGATGTAGCTAGGTCCCAGGTGAAGTGTGATGTAGACAGGTAGCTAGGTCCCAGGTGAAGTGTGATGTAGACAGGTAGCTAGGTCCCAGGTGAAGTGTGATGTAGCTAGGTCCCAGGTGAAGTGTGATGTAGACAGGTAGCTAGGTCCCAGGTGAAGTGTGATGTAGCCAGGTAGCTAGGTCCCAGGTGAAGTGTGATGTAGCTAGGTCCCAGGTGAAGTGTGATGTAGCTAGGTCCCAGGTGAAGTGTGATGTAGCTAGGTAGCTAGGTCCCAGGTGAAGTGTGATGTAGCCAGGTAGCTAGGTCCCAGGTGAAGTGTGATGTAGCTAGGTCCCAGGTGAAGTGTGATGTAGCTAGGTCCCAGGTGAAGTGTGATGTAGCTAGGTAGCTAGGTCCCAGGTGAAGTGTGATGTAGCCAGGTAGCTAGGTCCCAGGTGAAGTGTGATGTAGCTAGGTCCCAGGTGAAGTGTGATGTAGCTAGGTCCCAGGTGAAGTGTGATGTAGCTAGGTCCCAGGTGAAGTGTGATGTAGCCGGGTAGCTAGGTCCAAGGTGAAGTGTGATGTAGCCAGGTAGCTAGGTCCCAGGTGAAGTGTGATGTAGCCAGGTAGCTAGGTCCCAGGTGAAGTGTGATGTAGCCAGGTAGCTAGGTCCCAGGTGAAGTGTGATGTAGCTAGGTCCCAGTTGAAGTGTGATGTAGCTAGGTCCCAGGTGAAGTGTGATGTAGCTAGGTCCCAGGTGAAGTGTGATGTAGCCGGGTAGCTAGGTCCAAGGTGAAGTGTGATGTAGCCAGGTAGCTAGGTCCCAGGTGAAGTGTGATGTAGCCAGGTAGCTAGGTCCCAGGTGAAGTGTGATGTAGCCGGGTAGCTAAGTCCCAGGTGAAGTGTGATGTAGCCAGGTAGCTAAGTCCCAGGTGAAGTGTGATGTAGTCGGGTAGCTAGGTCCCAGATGACTTGTGATGTAGCCGGGTAGCCAAGTCGCAGGTGAAGTGTGATGTAGCCAGGTAGCTAGGTCCCAGGTGAAGTGTTATGTAGCCAGGTAGCTAGGTCCCAGGTGAAGTGTGGTGTAGCCAGGTAGCTAGGTCCCAGGTGAAGTGTTATGTAGCCAGGTAGCTAGGTCCCAGGTGAAGTGTGATGTAGCCAGGTAGCTAGGTCCCAGGTGAAGTGTTATGTAGCCGGGTAGCTAGGTCCCAGGTGAAGTGTGATGTAGCCGGGTAGCTAGGTCCCAGGTGAGGTGTGATGTAGCCGGGTAGCTAGGTCCCAGGTGAAGTGTGATGTAGCCGGGTAGCTAGGTCCCAGGTGAAGTGTGATGTAGACAGGTAGCTAGGTCCCAGGTGAAGTGTTATGTAGCCGGGTAGCTAGGTCCCAGGTGAAGTGTGATGTAGCCGGGTAGCTAAGTCGCAGGTGAAGTGTGATGTAGCCAGGTAGCTAGGTCCCAGGTGAAGTGTTATGTAGCCAGGTAGCTAGGTCCCAGGTGAAGTGTGATGTAGCCAGGTAGCTAGGTCCCAGGTGAAGTGTTATGTAGCCGGGTAGCTAGGTCCCAGGTGAAGTGTGATGTAGCCAGGTAGCTAGGTCCCAGGTGAAGTGTGATGTAGCCGGGTAGCTAGGTCCCAGGTGAAGTGTGATGTAGACAGGTAGCTAGGTCCCAGGTGAAGTGTGATGTAGCCAGGTAGCTAGGTCCCAGGTGAAGTGTGATGTAGCCAGGTAGCTAGGTCCCAGGTGAAGTGTGATGTAGCCAGGCAGATAGGTCCCAGGTGAAGTGTGATGTAGCCAGGCAGATAGGTCCCAGGTGAAGTGTGATGTAGACAGGTAGCTAGGTCCAAGGTGACTTGTGATGTAGCCAGGTAGCTAGGTCCCAGGTGAAGTGTGATGTAGACAGGTAGCTAGGTCCCAGGTGAAGTGTGATGTAGCTGGGTAGCTAGGTCCCAGGTGAAGTGTGATGTAGCCAGGTAGCTAGGTCCCAGGTGAAGTGTGATGTAGACAGGAAGCTAGGTCCCAGGTGAAGTGTGATGTAGCCAGGTAGCTAGGTCCCAGGTGAAGTGTTATGTAGCCAGGTAGCTAGGTCCCAGGTGAAGTGTGATGTAGCCAGGTAGCTAGGTCCCAGGTGAAGTGTGATGTAGCCAGGTAGCTAGATCCCAGGTGAAGTGTGATGTAGCCAGGTAGCTAGGTCCCAGGTGAAGTGTGATGTAGCCAGGTAGCTAGGTCCCAGGTGAAGTGTGATGTAGCCAGGTAGCTAGGTCCCAGGTGAAGTGTGATGTAGCCAGGTAGCTAGGTCCCAGGTGAAGTGTGATGTAGACAGGTAGCTAGGTCCCAGGTGAAGTGTGATGTAGCCAGGTAGCTAAGTCCCAGGTGAAGTGTGATGTAGCCGGGTAGCTAAGTCGCAGGTGAAGTGTGATGTAGCCAGGTAGCTAGGTCCCAGGTGAAGTGTTATGTAGCCAGGTAGCTAGGTCCCAGGTGAAGTGTGATGTAGCCAGGTAGCTAGGTCCCAGGTGAAGTGTTATGTAGCCGGGTAGCTAGGTCCCAGGTGAAGTGTGATGTAGCCGGGTAGCTAGGTCCCAGGTGAAGTGTGATGTAGCCGGGTAGCTAGGTCCCAGGTGAAGTGTGATGTAGACAGGTAGCTAGGTCCCAGGTGAAGTGTGATGTAGCCAGGTAGCTAGGTCCCAGGTGAAGTGTGATGTAGCCAGGTAGCTAGGTCCCAGGTGAAGTGTGATGTAGACAGGTAGCTAGGTCCCAGATGAAGTGTGATGTAGACAGGTAGCTAGGTCCCAGGTGAAGTGTGATGTAGACAGGTAGCTAGGTCCCAGATGAAGTGTGATGTAGACAGGTAGCTAGGTCCCAGGTGAAGTGTGATGTAGCCAGGTAGCTAGGTCCCAGGTGAAGTGTGGTGTAGCCAGGTAGCTAGGTCCCAGATGAAGTGTGATGTAGCCAGGTAGCTAAGTCCCAGGTGAAGTGTGATGTAGACAGGTAGCTAGGTCCCAGGTGAAGTGTGATGTAGACAGGAAGCTAGGTCCCAGGTGAAGTGTGATGTAGCCAGGTAGCTAGGTCCCAGGCGAAGTGTTATGTAGCCAGGTAGCTAGGTCCCAGGTGAAGTGTGATGTAGCCAGGTAGCTAGGCCCAGGTGAAGTGTGATGTAGTCGGGTAGCTAGGTCCCAGATGAAGTGTGATGTAGCCAGGTAGCTAGGTCCCAGATGAAGTGTGATGTAGACAGGTAGCTAGGTCCCAGGTGAAGTGTGATGTAGACAGGTAGCTAGGTCCCAGGTGAAGTGTGATGTAGCCAGGTAGCTAGGTCCCAGATGAAGTGTGATGTAGCCGGGTAGCTAGGTCCCAGGTGAAGTGTGATGTAGCCAGGTAGCTAAGTCCCAGGTGAAGTGTGATGTAGCCAGGTAGCTAGGTCCCAGGCGAAGTGTGATGTAGCCGGGTAGCTAGGTCCCAGGTGAAGTGTGATGTAGCCAGGTAGCTAGGTCCCAGGTGAAGTGTGATGTAGTCGGGTAGCTAGGTCCCAGATGAAGTGTGATGTAGCCAGGTAGCTACATGTAGGTCCAAGGTGAAGTGTGGTGTAGATACTAGGTGACGGGCGAGCATCATAAGTCTAGAGCAAGGGTGTCCTTCAGCAACTTCCTCATAGTGGTCCCGACTGAGGTAGGGTTCGGTCCTGTCGTCTGGTGGGAAATCTGCAAACATAGACATCACTTTGTGTCATTTCATTACAAATTTATCACAACATACCAGTCTAGACCCTATACAACATTGAAACCTGTGTATACCCAACATTTCCTTAACAGACAAACCTGTGTATACCCAACATTTCATTAACAGACAAACCTGTGTATACCCAACATTTCCTTAACAGACAAACCTGTGTATACCCAACATTTCATTAACAGACAAACCTGTGTATACCAAACATTACATTGTCAGATAAACCTGTGTATACCCAACATTACATTGTCAGATAAACCTGTGTATACCCAACATTACATTGTCAGATAAACCTGTGTATACCCAACATTTCATTAACAGACAAACCTGTGTATACCCAACATCTCATAAACAGACAAACCCGTGTATACCCAACATCTCATTGTCAGACAAACCTGTGTATACCCAACATTTCATTAACAGACAAACCTGTGTATACCCAACATTTCATTAACAGACAAACCTGTGTATACCCAACATTTCATTAACAGACAAACCTGTGTATACCCAACATTTCATTAACAGACAAACCTGTGTATACCCAACATTTCCTTAACAGACAAAACTGTGTATACCCAACATTTCATTAACAGACAAACCTGTGTATACCCAACATTACATCGTCAGATAAACCTGTGTATACCCAACATTACATTGTCAGATAAACCTGTGTATACCCAACATTACATTGTCAGATAAACCTGTGTATACCCAACATCTCATTAACAGACAAACCTGTGTATACCCAACATTTCATTAACAGACAAACCTGTGTATACCCAACATTTCATTAACAGACAAACCTGTGTATACCCAACATTTCATTAACAGACAAACCTGTGTATACCCAACATTTCCTTAACAGACAAACCTGTGTATACCCAACATTTCATTAACAGACAAACCTGTGTATACCCAACATTTCATTAACAGACAAACCTGTGTATACCCAACATCTCATTAACAGACAAACCTGTGTATACCCAACATCTCATTAGCAGACAAACCTTTGGGTATACCCAACATTTCATTAACAGACAAACCTGTGTATACCCAGTATTTCATTAACAGACAAACCCGTGTATACCCAACATTTCATTGTCAGACAAACCTGTGTATACCCAACATTTCATTAACAGACAAACCTGTGTATACCCAACATTTCATTAACAGACAAACCTGTGTATACCCAACATTTCATTAACAGACAAACCTGTGTATACCCAACATTTCCTTAACAGAAAAACCTGTGTATACCCAACATTTCATTAACAGACAAACCTGTGTATACCCAACATTTCATTTCATTAACAGACAAACCTGTGTATACCCAACATTTCATTAACAGACAAACCTGTGTATACCCAACATTTCATTAACAGACAAACCTGTGTATACCCAACATTTCATTAACAGACAAACCTGTGTATACCCAACATTTCCTTAAGACAAACCTGTGTATGCCCAACATTTCCCTAACAGACAAACCTGTGTATGCCCAACATTTCATTAACAGATAAACCTGTGTATACCCAACATTACATTGTCAGATAAACCTGTGTATACCCAACATCTCATTAACAGACAAACCTGTATATACCCAACATTTCATTAACAGACGAACCTGTGTATACCCAACATTTCCTTAACAGACAAACCTGTGTATACCCAACATTTCATTAACAGACAAACCTGTGTATACCCAACATTTCATTACATTAACAGACAAACCTGTGTATACCCAACATTTCCTTAAGACAAACCTGTGTATACCCAACATTTCCTTAACAGACAAACCTGTGTATGCCCAACATCTCATTAGCAGACAAACCTTTGGGTATACCCAACATTTCATTAACAGACAAACCTGTGTATACCCAACATTTCATTGTCATACAAACCCGTGTATACCCAACATTTCATTGTCAGACAAACCCGTGTATACCCAACATTTCATTAACAGACAAACCTGTGTATATATACCCAACATTTCATTAACAGACAAACCTGTGTATACCCAACATTTCATTAACAGACAAACCTGTGTATACCCAACATTTCATTAACAGACAAACCTGTGTATACCCAACATTTCATTAACAGACAAACCTGTGTATACCCAACATTTCATTAACAGACGAACCTGTGTATACCCAACATTTCCTTAACAGACAAACCTGTGTATACCCAACATTTCATTAACAGACAAACCTGTGTATACCCAACATTTCATTACATTAACAGACGAACCTGTGTATACCCAACATTTCCTTAAGACAAACCTGTGTATACCCAACATTTCCTTAACAGACAAACCTGTGTATGCCCAACATTTCATTAACAGACAAACCTGTGTATACCCAACATTTCATTAACAGACAAACCTGTGTATACCCAACATTTCATTAACAGACAAACCTGTGTATACCCAACATTTCATTAACAGACAAACCTGTGTATGCTTGCCAATCACTATCAGACGAACATGTTATGTGTAATCTAAAACCTGTGTATACACAATCCCTGTAATGTGTTCTGATTCAGTAACTCACCTTGAACAGGTAGGGCTGGACATCCCTGTAACTTGTATCAAATATGAGGTCCAGCTCGGACTGGTTTGGCATTTTTGGGACATATTCATGGCGGTTCATAGCCTCAGCTACATGCATCACCTTCTCCGCCAGCATCTCACCGAGCTTTTCTCTGCACACCTGTCGTTCTGTGTCGGAGGAAGTTAAACACATTATTAAGAAAGTTAGCCTAATTATAAGGGTCACTGGTGAAAAAATTACACTACAGGGCCGTTTTCATTTGATTTAAGTGGTGGAACCAGTTGAACCACAGTTGTTGTTTATTAAATAAGATCGGACCTAGTAATCTGGTGCTGCTTTCAGGCGAGTTTTAAAAAATCCTGACCAGGTCTCAATAAACATTTGCAGGTCTGCCAGAATTTTTCCCGAAGAGGTTACATTTAAAAGCGGATAAATCGGTAGTTATGCATACCAGTAAAAGAAATTGGCCCAGGAGTGAGAGTATCACATATGTTGTTTTTTTTCTGTTTTAGATGTCATTGATATATGTTGATAAAGGTGTCATCAATGGTACTGATGATAAGATTACAATATTACTTAGTGTTGAGTCCTGGAAAGCAGTTCATATTTAACTGTTGACTAGGTCAGCAATCTAGTTATCTAGAAAAGTAGGAATATGTAACAAACTATTGTTTTTAATTTACAGGGGGTGGCTAACTTATTTGCCTTAATTCATAAAAGAAAATATAACAAATTATTGTTTTTAATTTACAGGATTCTTAATTCATGAAAGAACTAGAAAGGTTGGGGAGACATAAATGCCCCCTCCCCCCCCCCCCCCCCCCCATATGAAATTAGTTCTTCATGCTTGTTATGTATGTGAAGTTTGATGACAATCGGATCAGTAGTTATTTAAATAAGCTGGTTACATTACCATGGGATGGAACGGGACGGACATGGGTAACACTTTATACCCTCCACCCCCACATTTCATGGCGGAGGGCATAAAAAATTAATTCCAGAACATGATTAAACAATTTTGTGTCAGAGTATTTGTAAATATTACTGTAGTACATGTTTATCTATAAGTAACAAACAGGCCTAGTATCAAATAAACAATGTACATCACTAATAAGTAAAGTAGTCACCGTTCTCGTTAGCTAAGGTGAGCGTGTCCAGTTTAATTGTCCACACTTCCCATGGTATACACTCAGCCATGAACGGCCATCGTGCCCGCTTCTTCTGATAAAACTCCAGGGAGATCTGAAAACAAAGGTTAAAGGTCGTCTCAGTACAAAAGTAACAGTTTCACTGACACACTGGTTTATTATGTACAAAGCTGTACTGGCTCCATCAGTGATGTCAACAAAAGTGAATGATGGCAAGATCCTGTGGCATATGCTATAACTCTGATACAATACAAAAGGTATCAATTACATAATTATGACTTAAACATAAGACACCAGAAGAAATCCTGAATATTCTAGTCTACCAAGCTGTACAAATTGGCATCAGCTTACAGTGGAATCTGTGAAAGTTTCCATACAGTTGAAAGGAATTCGTTTGCCTTCTTAATTCAGCATTTACAATTAGCAGGACAATATACACACATTAACATATTTTTACATGTTGAACTCAGAAATCATTGAATTGCCAAAGCACAAATCTTTCATATTATAAATATCAAATGGATCTGTGAAAGAGCTTGTTATTTTCAAAGTTGTACTCTTCGAATGATGTACATGTATCATATCTATAGATTTGTCCCTCCCTCAGTGTGTTACTTTGTTATTCAATATAATATGTAGATAATATATTATGTCAATCACTAACCTGGCCGCATCCAGGTCCCTCTCTTAGCGTGTCCCTAAACACACCAACCTCCTTCTGTATGTATAAGTCAAGGTCATCTGACGCAGCCCTCACCTGTAATTGGTATTTAGTTTCTCAAACTTGGAAAAAAAATCCATCGCTGGATACCCAGGGCTGATTTCGCGTAACTTACTGGTAATTACCCGAGTTAGCAAAGCAAGATCAGTTGTGGGTATCCGACGATGGCAAGGTTCCTCTGCAGAAATACTATGATATAAACTAGTTGTTCAAAAGGTGATTAGATTATACCATCAGTGATTATAGCACAAATTTGGATTTTCATGTAACTTGAAAATGAAACCATTGAATTAATTGAAACTTTCCAGATATCAAAAATTCAGTACAGTCAGTATACGGTATACAAAAGAAACTGTGGGATTGTACCGTGTTTATTGACAGAATTATTAAAGTTGAAACACTGTTAAATAGTGATTAAGCTAACCAACTTTTGAACATCTAGGCCCAGGGGTCGCTAACCATTTATATCCATTTAACAATCAATTTTTCAGATTTTTATCTGACACATCTGTAATATATTAATTCATTACTCAATTATAAACCAACTTACATATGTAAAGTCAAGGAAGTCACAGTCTACGTCGACCACGCCCACCGTCCCTATAGAGTAACTTCCCTCCTGTTTGTAATGGAACTGAAAGTAAAATATATCCAATATAATTATAATATGTATGTACAGTCATACAATATTTCATATATCCCTAATCATCTATATAGGCAGTATTTGCCAGTAATATGATAATTATATGTAGGTTTAATGCTTACAAAATATACAATTAAATAAAAAATATGATATTTTTAATTGATATCGTGTAGACTTAACATTCTATATAAATCGGTCAAAGTCGGTCTCAATAGGTTCAACATGTAATTATTTAAACTGGTTTACAGTACTATAACATTTTTCTGTAAATGTTTTATTTATTCAAACATACATTATATTCTAATGAAATATCCTAAAAAAGATATGGCATGCAAACGACAAATGACTTATATATCATTATAGATTAATTATGATGTACTGATTCTGATTCAGTATCCATACACTTGTATTACGAACAAAATTGTGAAAAGTACCGCAGAGTTCTGATGTCACAACTGAAGACATAACTCACCTTGCCGAGGGTTCTGTGGAGGAGTAGCGTATGAAACACACCTACAATGAGAGGTAACATGTCATTTAGACATATTCCACTTCTGGAATGATTGATTTGGCTGATGGACATTTTCTGTCATAATGATTGAAACATGTACATATATTGTACATATCAAATGGACCAGAGTTTGAGTTCTGCTTTCTTTGCCAACATTCCACCACATACTAACAAATTGCACTGATAATGCAAGCAGATCTAATTTTGTTTCTTTTATTTTCTTTAAAGACGATTAACCTGTGTATTGTAATCACTCATTCAATGACAAACACATGTACATGTACATGGATCATATGTAAAGGACAATTAATGTTTTGCCTTTAAATCTTCATATAAATTGACAATTGCTTTAATCATAAAGCAATGCTTATATACATGTACAAAATGTATAACAATGAAATAGAAAGCCTTACACTTCTATTTTGTAGCACTAGTTCTATAGTGATTGTTTATGTCATATAATTGGTCATTATATACTTACTACTGACCACTTCCTCTATCTGCCTTCCCTCTACCGACTGAAACACAAAACATGACAAACTTGAATATCAAGTTTATAGTGTACTCATGATCAGAGCTTGCATTGTTTGAGAGGGAAAGAATGAAATATAATAATTCTATTTTGTAGAGCACAATATAAAAATGTTTAAAACCAGTGATTTGAAACAGCTATAGTTTTTTTTTTAATTTGTTGACATTTCAATATCCATTTTTTCTATGATTTATCAAGTAATGCTGGCAGACAAATGTTTGGAATAGATTCAAGTGGAGAAGATGTAAATGTAATAAAATGTACTAGAATTAATCTTCTTACCTAGTAGATTTTTGTATGAACTTAAATTATCACCAAACCTAATAATATAATATAATTACTGGTCCTTTGGCCATGGGTTTGTGTACATTTGAAAATATATAATAATTACGGAATAAGAATGCATCTTTTTCTTCAGAGCTTCATGATCATGATTCAAGAATTAAGATATTATTGTATCTTGGACCGTCTTATAGTTCCACTAAATCAATCTAATACCCACCCCCCCCCCCAGTTACTGTAAATAATATAACGATTTCTTTCACCTTTTTAATAGCGTCCAGTGTCGTACCTACATGTACCTTCCTGTAATCATAATTTTTTTTACAGAAGGCAAATATAATCAAAGAAGAATTAAGAAGATACATTTCTTTTTCTTCCTATATTGGTATGTTCAGGTTTTTGGTAGGCCTATAAACACCACAATGTCCTATGCCTGAATGTCCCATTTTTTTTTCTTTAATCAACCCAATTTATTTTTGCATTAATGTCCCAAATGCCATGCCACAATGCATATGTCACTTGATTAAATGTGTATAGTTTTAAATAGAAAAATATCTGTTCTTTCCATTGCTACCTAATTTACATGTGATCGAAAATGTTTTATATAATAAAACACAGATTAAACAGTGGCCCGTGCACGGGTTGGTAAAATTTCCACTTTTTAACTTTAAGTAAGGAGGAATTCGGACTCTCGCATCCGCCTGTCGTCCAAATATTTAGCAGGTCAGAGATCTAGAGTCGGAAACCTTCGGACTAGCATTTCCCAGACTAAATATAACATTAATTCCTATTCAGTTATCAAGATTTACCCATATAACAGTATGAGGCGACATGGTAAATCATTTGGGCGATATATCAAATTTTGGCGAAATATTTTGGGACATTGTGGCACTCGGGCGATCTGGCATGGGCGAATCGATCTGTTCGCCGAAAATATTTTTGGACATTATGACATAGTATTTGGGACAATGCAAAAATAAATTGGGGCGATAAGGGAAAAAAATGGGACATTGTGACATTGGGGCGAAACGTCAGGCACCCGTACATCTGCACGGTCTACAATAGGCTTGTTCAGGCTATATATATATATATGGACAGATGGGTGGGGTATAAAATATAATGATGCTTAGTTTATGCGACGTTATATATAGCAATATCAGGCATACCGAGTACACACAATTACGTATAACCAAATGTCATAGTAATAAGTTCAATGTTTATGTTTTGACAGCTGATCGACGAAAATCTGCGCAGATCCACAACAAAGGATTACGCCAGTTCGACCACTGACAAGTATAAGTTAAATAGCAAATAACTCTTTCCACCATACTTACAAGCTCAAAAACTTGGCTTCTTGCATTCATCTTCCCATATCATTGATATTTCCTATCAACAAAACATGACGAAATATGGATAACAAATTCTCTATTTTTATCATTTACACATTCTGATCAACAAATGTCAGCCGGAAACCAGTCCGGTTTGTTTGTCGTAAAAATGAAATTATAAGCAATGAAATAGCATATCGAAAATAAAAGTTCTTAAATTGTAACTGCATTGATCATAACTCGATGAAATATCTTTTTAGAAAATTGTAGTGTATATGTAGTTGTATGTACTGTATCCCATTGGTTACGACATTACAGGTAAACGTAGTTATCTCCCTTAGACCATTAACATCATACACGATGAAACTTTTCCCCCAATCACCGTATATATATATATTTACCACGGAATTAGATTAGATTGCTTTCTAAGTCCGTGATATTTACAAATAATTGAACATACAGTTTCGAATATAAAACATTTATTTACAAATTATTGCCATTTATTTGCAAATTATCGAATATATCATTGAACCAGAGACGTATACACTTTTAATTGGCTTTATACGTCTCTGATTGAACACATTCTTACAAATTATTGAACAAATATGTTTTACTTATGCTAAATATTCTTAATTTATATGAATTATAGAATATTGAATATCCATATGGAATAATTGATTATTTCCATTTTGACTTAATTTTGGTATAGCGTTCTTCTTCTTCTTCTTCTATTTGGGTTGATTCCATCAGAGACGTGCACTTTTGTATAAAGCCTTATACGTCTCTGCTTAGTGTAATACTTTATTTTTTATTACAGTGAGCGTAGCAGTCGCAACACTTAGTGTGAAATTTATTACATTAAGCGTCGAAAGTGTACCTGTTACAAATTCAAAAAAGTGCTTGATGTAATAAAGTCTGAATATCCATGCAAGTCTCTAACGAATAAGAGAATTCTTGCTTTTGTTCGGTTGCCTATCCTTATTTTCATTCCCATTAAAAAAATAATAATAATAATAAAATAAACCCTCGGTAACTAACATTTCTCACGCCACTGCTTTTTTGAAGCAACGTTAGTCAGAATTAAGGAGTAAACTGACCAAAAATAAAGGTCACCGGGTCAAAGGTCAAGGTCACATATTGTACCGTTTCATTGATGAACTCTTTATTATGACATTATGATGCAAAGTTGGTTTAAATTTAACAAGAAGTCAGCTTACCAAAATTCAAGGTGACAAGCTCAAAGGTCAAGGTCACATATTGTACCGTTTCATTGATGAACTCTTTGTTATGGCATTATGAAGCAATCGTATTTTTAGATGGGTATGATATGTCTACATCATAATGCAAACTTTTATTATCTTACAATGACATACATATGCATTTTACTATTGAAACAAACCAACATATGTCGTTTCAACTTTGATTTGCCCGGGGAAATGGCGGGAAAATGTGGAAGGAATTATAACTAAAAGAACTGTAATCGGGATAGCCGATTAATATTCCTCGCAACCCCTAAGATAGAAAAGTTGAAAAATTGGAGAAAAAAAGTGCACAACTCAATCAAAATGCACAATTTCTTCTAAGGACCTAACTCCATATTGCGCTAGCCCTTTTCACAAAAAGAATATGTTGAAAACTGAGAGATTGCATAGCCAGACAAAACTTTGTTCATTTAAAGTGGAGTATCTCTATGTAAAGGGTCGAACATGCAAAGTCATTTCAGAGGGCACATCTCAATTTGGAACTGGCTGTTTCAACAAAATTGAAGGGGGAAAAAAAGAAAAATCCATTGAAAACTGCAGGAATGCATAGCCGGAAAAAATGTGTTCATTTTCTATATATCACATTCTGTGTTGCCTTCGCCTATATATCATTAGTAAACGAAATTGTAGTATATTTAAGCATTGAACTGTTACCAGATGTAGTATATAGTTGTAGGGCAACATAATTATATTACTGATAATTTTAAAATATGCCTGAATCTATTTCTTTGGAATATAGTCGATCGGTAAACGTTCTCCATTTTTCCGTGTGTGTTTCTTTACTGGAAGAGTCCGATTTAAATCAATATCATCTGAGTCATTGACTCACAGCCATTACACATGTTATCTGAGGCGAAATGCAAAGCGTTGACGTAACGTAGACCAACATGGCGTCAGAAATAACGTCATGTGATGCGGATTGCAAATTGTAGTATACAGTGTGACATACTACAATTCGGTTTAGTAATGATATATAGGAAAATACAACACAGAATGTAAATATTACACTATATTTACATTCTGTGTTGCCTTTGTCTATATATCATTACCAAACTAAATAGTAGTATATCACACTGTATACTACAATTTGCAATCCACATCACATGACGTTATTTCTGACGCCATGAGGATGAGGATGTGGATAATGAGAATGAAGTGGAGGATGAAGATGAAGATGTTGATAAGGCGGATGCGAGGATGATGTGGAGGAGGAGGAGGATATGGAGGATGATTATGTTGATGATGTATATGAGGATGGAGTGAATGGGAATGATGATCATGTTGTTGAGGATAATGGTTAGGACGAGGATGTTGATGATGTAGATGTTGATGACGGGGTGGATGATGGTGAGATTGATGATTTCGATGATAACGATGTAGATGATGAGTAATTGAATACGGATGATGTGGATAAGCAGGATGCAGATGATGAGAATCAGAATGACAACTTGGGCCCAGACCTTTGCTTCTTAAGATGAAGATGTTGAAAAGGGAATATGATGACGGAAGCTGCACCATGGCGTTATATAATGAAGATGAAGTTATGGAGGAGAAGGAAGATTATGTTGATGATGCAGATGATGATGTTGATGATTAGGAAGTGGATGATGAGAATCAGAATGGTGTCTTGAAGGTGTTGAGGAGAATGTGGTTGATGGTTGGGAAGAGGATGAGGATGCAGATGATGATGAAGATGTGTATGAGGATAATGTGGATGATACAGATGGTGTGGATCATATTGATGAGGATGAAGATACTGATGAGAATTAGATAATGATGATGAGGTGGATGATGGTGAGGATGAGAATGGGGATTAAGATGGGTCGGATGCAGAGGATGATGACCAGAATGTTGAGGATGAGGCAGATTATGGTGAAGATGATGATCTGGATAATGAGAATGAAGTGGAAGATGAGGATGAAGATGTGGAAAAGGAGGATGCGATGATGATGTGGAGGAGGAGAAGGATTATGAGGATGAGGATGCTGTTGATGAGGATAAGTATGATAAGGATGAGAATGTTGATGACATAGATGAGGATGAAGTGGTGAGGATGAGGATGCTGATGATTAGGATGTGGATGTTGGTGAGGATAAAGATGAGGATCATGATGTGGATAAGCATAATGCAGATGATGATGAGGATGGAGGAGGATGTGTGGAGGGGGACGAGATGGATGATAGCGAGGATGATGTTGTAGATGATAAAAATGAGGTTGAATATGAGAATAAGACTCACATCCTTCTCATCCAAATCATGATGTTGATGCAGATGGTTATGTGGATGGAGAATGATAAAGAATAGGATCAGAATGGTGAGGATGATGTAGATGAGGATCTTGACGATGAGAATGAAGTGGAGGATGTAAAGATGTTGTAGATGATGATGTTGATGAGGATGCAGATGATAATATAAATTGAGAAGGATGTGGATGATGAGGATCATGTGGATGAAGCAGATGAAGTGGATGAGAATGAGGATGCTGTTGATGAAGAATGGTGAAGATGAGGTGGATAGTGAGGATGGGAATGTTAATTATAATTAGATCTCTTTTGGTTCTTAAGGTGAGGTTGTTGAATAAAGGAAAATGATGTCGGAGGTTGCACCATGGCATAAGATGATAAAGATGATGTGGATGATGGTGAGGATGTTGATAATGTAGATGATGAGATGGATAATGGTGAAAATGACGATGATGTGGATGAGGAGAGTGTAGATGAGGATCTGGATAATGTGAATGAAGTGGAGGATGGGGATGAAGATGTGGAAGAGGGTACAGATGTTGATGAGGAGGATGATGTGGTGGATGATTATGTGGATATTGCAGATGAGGATAAAGTGGATGAGACCGAGGATGATGTTGATGAGGAGAAGAATGGTTAGGATAAGGATTTTGATAATGTGCATGAGGATGAGGTGGAGGATGGTGAGGAAGAGGATGTTGATAAGGATGTGGATGATGAGAATGAGGATAAAGATGATGTGGATGAAGAGAATCAGAATGGTAGCGTGAAGATAGCAAGGAAGAGGATGATGTTAATAAGCAGGATACCAATGATGATGAGGTGGAGGATGAGGATAAGGATGATGAAAATGAGGATGCAGATGATGATGATGTAAAAGAATGATGTGGATAAGCAGAATGTGGATGATGAGAATCAAAAGGACAGACATTTTTGGTTCTTAAGATGAAGATGTTGAATAAAGGAAATGATGACGAAGGCTGCACCATGGCATCAGATGATGTGGATGGAGGAGGATAAGGATTATGTGGATGATGCAGATGAAGTGGATGAGAATGAGGATAAAAATTGTAAAGATGGGGATGAAGATTATGGGGTATGATGGTTAAGATGAGAATGAAGATGATGAGGTGGATGATGGTGAGGATGTTTATGAGGATATGGATAATGAGAATGGAGAAATTACTCGCATCTTCCTCATCCACATCATGATGTGGATGAAGATGGTTATGTGGTAGAGGAGGAGGATGTGGATAATGATAAGGATGATGATGTGGATGATGCAGATGATGGGGATCATATTGATGAGGATGCGGATGTAGATAATAAGGATGAGGTGGATTATGAGGAGGATGTGGATGTGGGATGATGAGGATGAGGATGATGCATATGAAAATGATGATAAGAATGTGGATGATGAGAAAGAGATGGAGGATGAGGACGCAGAGGAGGATGATGGGGATAAGAATGATATAGATGAGGTGGATGGTTTTGAAGATGAGGATGTTGTAGATGATGGTGAAGTGAGAATGAGGATGATATTGATGAGTATAAGAATGGTAAAAATGAGAATGTTTATAATGTTGATGAGGATGTTGATAAGGATGTGGATGATGAGAATGAGGATAAAGATGATGTGGGTAAGGATGATGCATATGTTGATATTGAGGATGATGTGATTGATGGTGAGGAAGAGGATGGTGATGTGGATAAGCAGGATGCAGATGAAGGAGGAGGATGTGGATATTGAGGAGGATAATGCAGATGAATGAGTGATAAAAATGATGAGATGAGGATGCAGAGGAGGAGGATGTGAAAGGATAAGGATGCGGATAATGTGGATAAGCAGGATGCAGATGAATCAGAATGACAACTTGACCCAGATCTTTTGGTTCTTAAGATGAGGTTGTTAAATAAGAGGAAATGATGTCGGAGGCTGCACCATGGCATAAGATGATAAAGATGACGTGGATGATGGTGAGAATGTTGATGAGGATAATGTAGATGATGAGATGGATGATGGTGAAAATGACGAAGATGTTGATGATGATGTGGATTATGCAGATGAGGATGAAGTGGATGAGAATGAAGATGGTATTGATGAGTATAAGAATGGTTGGAATGAAAATGTTGATGATGATATGGGCGATTATGATGTGGTGGATGATGATGATGTGGATGAAGATGTGGTGGATGATGATGTGATGGATGATGATGTGGATGATGATAATGTGATGGATGATGACGTGGATGATGATGATGTGGTGGATGATGATGTGATGAGGTTGGTGATGTGGTGGAAGAGGATGGTGATGTGGTTGATGATGATGTGGTTGATGATGATGATAATAATGATGTGGTTGATGATGACGATGTGGTGGATGATGATGATTTGGTGGATGATGATGATGTGGTGGATGATGATGTGGTTGATGATGATGATGTGGTTGATGATAATGTGGTGGATGATGATAATTATGATGTGGTGGATGATGATGTGGTGGATGACGATGTGATTGATGATGATGATGATTTGGTGGATGATGATGATGTGTTGGATGATGATGTGATGGTGGATGATGATGATGTGGTGGGTGATGATGTTGTGGATGATGATGATGTGGTGGATGATGATGATGTAGTGGATGATGATGATGTGGTGGTGGATGATTATGATGATGTAGTGGATGATGATGTGGTAGATGATGATGATGATGATTTGGTGGATGATGATGTGGTGGATGATGATGATGTGGTGGATGATGATGTTGTGGTGGTGGATGATGATGATGTGGTGGATGATGATGATGTGGATTATGATGTGGTGGTGGATGATGATGATGATGTTGTGGATGATGATGATGTGGTTGATGATGATGATGATGATGTGATGGTGGATGATTATGATGATGTAGTGGATGATGATGATGTGGTGGATGATGATGATGTGGTGGATGATGATAATTTGGATGATGATGACTCGGTGGATGATGATGATGTGAT
Source organism: Mimachlamys varia (assembly GCA_947623455.1). Classification (NCBI taxonomy): domain Eukaryota; kingdom Metazoa; phylum Mollusca; class Bivalvia; order Pectinida; family Pectinidae; genus Mimachlamys; species Mimachlamys varia. The sequence goes on from OX392537.1 coordinate 1,518,113, forward strand.
GGATAATGATGATGTGGTGGATGAGGATGGTGATGTGGTGGAAGAGGATGGTGATGTGGTAGATGATGATGATTTGGTGGATGATGATGTGGTGGATGATAATAATGACGTGGTGGATGATGATGTGGTAGATGATGATGATTTGGTGGATGATGATGTGCTGGATGATAATAATGACGTGGTGGATGATGGTTGATGATGTAGTGGATGCTGATGATGATGTAGTGGATGCTGATGATGATGTGGTGGATGATGATGATGATGTGGTGGATGATGATAAGGATGATGATGATTAGGATGAGGTTGATGAGGATGAAGTGAATTAGTATGAGGGCGAAGAAGAAAGATGATAGTGAGAACGAAGATGATGATGTGGATGAGGAGGAAGTGTATGACGACGATGAGAAATATCGGAATGGTGATAATGAGGATGATGATGTTGTAATACCCCAAAAAGCATTGAATGAAGGTTTACCATCTGATGATGCTGGATATATACAGTATAACCTGTTTTAAACTGCAAGTCACAAGCCAAAATGTTTGGCTAGTTTTCTCTAGTGTCCCATTTGTAGAGGTAGGATATCAGTAAATGATAGTGCTGGACTAAACAGCAAGGCCATATTAGACCTAATTATTTATTAGACAGGTCAAGTTTTGACAAGTTATACTGTATAATAAATTTGGCTTTAACACTACATGGAGTATGCCACATTTAAAATTAAGTTCCGTGTTTGTCGTATATGATTCCTAAGTTTTTATCATGTATGTTGTCTGTTGTTTATTTCATTCATTTTCAAAAAACAATTAAATATTTCAACTTTTTGACGAATTTTAATGTTTGTCTATCATGGTCTGGGATGGTCATTCTGAAGCGTCCTGCAAAATACAAGCAACAGATTTTTTTTAATTCCAGGAGATGCATACAATACATCGTACATGAAATCAAAATTTGTTGAAAATAGTAGTTAAAAGTGAAAACAAGACTCTCATGCATGAAAATTGTAATATCAAATTTAAAATGGAGTGTTTCTTTTTGCAACGACGTAAGAAAGTTTTCATCCAGAGTAAGATAACAAGAGGCCCAATGGGCCTGCATCGCTCACCTGGTATCAATCTCTGACTTATATTATAGTGTAACCCTAAATAAAGTCCCTTAAAATCTTTTAATGTAAGACATTTAGAAGAACATGTTAAGATTTAAACATATTTTACCTCTTTGACCTTATAAGACAACATCATTTTTATTTTCAAATTTTGTTTGGCTTCATCCCAGGACGCTACCAGTCAAATATCATGTCTCTAGGCAAATAAAGATCAAGGTCATTTCTTTTCGCAAACTTTGTCAGGCTTCATCCAAGAAACCTTTCAGCCAAATGTCATGCTTCTAGGTCTTTTGGTACTTCAGAAAAAGTCGTTTGAATGTTTTAACAGATTTGACCCCTGTGACCTTGAATATAGGTCATGGTCATTTCTTTTCGCAAACTTTGTCGGGCTTCATCCAAGGAACCTGTCAGCCAAATATCATGCTTCTAGGGCTTTTGGTATTTCAGAAGAAGTCGTTTAAAGGTTTTAACAGATTTGACCCCTGTGACCTTGAATATAGGTCAAGGTCATTTCTTTCGCAAACTTTGTCGGGCTTCATCCAAGGAACCTTTCAGCCAAATATCATGCTTCCAGGGCTTTTGGTATTTCAGAAGAAGTCGTTTGAAGGTTTTAACAGATTTGACATTTGTGACCTTGAATATAGGTCAAAGTCATTTTTTTTCGCAAACTTTGTTGGGCTTCATCCAAGGAACCTTTCAGCCAAATGCCATGTTTCTAGGGCTTTTTGTATTTCAGAAAAAGTCGTTTAAAGGTTAAAATAGATTTAACCTCACTGTGACCTTGAATATAAGTCAAGGTCATTTCTTTTCGCAAACTTTATTTGGCTTCATCTAAGGAAGCTACTGGTCAAATATGAAGTCTCTATGCCTGACGGTATTTTAGAAGAAGTTGTTTGAAGGTTTCGACATTTTTGACCCCTGTGACCTTGAAATTAGGTCAAATGCCATGTTCGGGCCAGGTGAGCTAATAAATGTGTCTAAAGTTCAAGTCACAGAAACAGGCAAATATGATAACAAAACTTTTTCTTACTATTCTTCATGATCCCATGGTCATATAATGGCGGTCATCGTTCCTCGTGGTTCTGGTGGGGTCGTCATTCCCATCTTCCTGGTGGTCCCGGTTCACGTCTTCCTGGTGGTGGTGGTTGTGGTTCTCGTCTTTCTGGTGGTGGTGGTGGTGGTGGTTGTGGTTCTCGTCTTTCTGGTGGTGGTGGTGGTGGTGGTGGTGGTGGTTGTGGTTCTCGTCTTTCTGGTGGTGGTGTTGGTGGTGGTGGTGGTTCTCATCTTTCTGGTGGTGGTGGTGGTGGTGGTTGTGGTTCTCGTCTTTCTGGTGGTGGTGGTGGTGGTGGTGGTTCTCATCTTTCTGGTGGTGGTGGTTGTGGTTCTCGTCTTTCTGGTGGTGGTGGTTGTGGTTCTCGTCTTTCTGGTGGTGGTGGTTGTGGTTCTCGTCTTTCTGGTGGTGGTGGTTGTGGTTCTCGTCTTTCTGGTGGTGGTGGTGGTGGTGGTGGTTGTGGTTCTCGTCTTTCTGGTGGTGGTGGTGGTGGTGGTGGTGGTGGTTGTGGTTCTCGTCTTTCTGGTGGTGGTGGTGGTTGTGGTTCTCGTCTTTCTGGTGGTGGTGGTGGTGGTGGTGGTGGTTCTCATCTTTCTGGTGGTGGTGGTGGTGGTGGTTGTGGTTCTCGTCTTTCTGGTGGTGGTGGTGGTGGTGGTGGTTCTCATCTTTCTGGTGGTGGTGGTTGTGGTTCTCGTCTTTCTGGTGGTGGTGGTTGTGGTTCTCGTCTTTCTGGTGGTGGTGGTTGTGGTTCTCGTCTTTCTGGTGGTGGTGGTTGTGGTTCTCGTCTTTCTGGTGGTGGTGGTTGTGGTGGTGGTTGTGGTTCTCATCTTTCTGGTGGTGGTGGTGGTGGTGGTTGTGGTTCTCATCTTTCTGGTGGTGGTGGTTGTGGTTCTCGTCTTTCTGGTGGTGGTGGTTGTGGTTCTCGTCTTTCTGGTGGTGTGGTGGTGGTGGTGGTTGTGGTTCTCATCTTTCTGGTGGTGGTGGTGGTGGTGGTGGTTGTGGTTCTCATCTTTCTGGTGGTGGTGGTTGTGGTTCTCGTCTTTCTGGTGGTGGTGGTTGTGGTTCTCGTCTTTCTGGTGGTGTGGTGGTGGTGTTGGTTGTGGTTCTCATCTTTCTGGTGGTGGTGGTGGTGGTGGTGGTTGTGGTTCTCATCTTTCTGGTGGTGGTGGTGGTGGTGGTTCCCATATTTCTGGTGGTCATCGTCATTTTGCATGGTTTTTGATTTTTGGTTCTGCAAAAAAAAATTAAATAAAATTTGAGAAGTGATTTAATTTTAGTTGCTAGATTATTAGAGTATCCTATGATTATGATTACCGGTATGATTAATTTTTTATTGAAAACACCACTTCTACAAAACCTGAATGTGGTTACCATCATTTTTTTTTATCAAAAATCTGTTTGTAATGCATCCTGGATACCCAGGGGTTACAATCACCTACGCTCTCTTCACCCCTGGAATATGTCATGGCAAAACTGAAGGCACACTCAGGTAAAAGCAAAAATGCCCAATCACTAGGCTGCATGCCTGTCTTTTGAAGATTACAAAGGAGCCGTAACCGACTTCAAAGCCTGTCAACTTTTACAATTATGTGACCACAAGACTTTTTTGATGTTCATCAAAGGGTCGAACCCGTCTTCTTGTCTCATCAACAAGGTGCCACACAAGGAGCTTTCAGTTTTGTCATGACATATTCCAGGGGTGTAGAGAGCGAAGGTGATACATGTATTTGCAAGAAAACGAAATTTTCATGAATTCAAGGGTGTACATTGTAATAATTAACAGTCCACCTTTCTCCCCTTAATTTACCTGAATACTTATTTCAACAAATATGCACTATTTGCTAAACTGTGAGCTCCGATTTAGTCTTAATATAATTGTAACATTCTTTAAACATAAATGTTTTTATTATGAATAAGACTGTCCTATTTATTTACTTAATAGGCATCTCTGTTCCCATAGGAACTCAACCCTCAAAGAGTTTCAAATATCATTAAATCTGTGCAGTGATTTGGTCAAAAGGCTAAAAATGTTCTCAAGAAAAGGGCGTAACGCCACAATTAAGGGAAGTAACTCTATTTTTTATAGTTATGTTGTGTACAAGTGAAAGTATCCTTCATACTGTTATATTTATGGGGTTTTTTTAAAACTTGTTTTGTGAACAATAGTCGTAAGATAGACAACAGAATTCCAATATAATTTAATTTTGTTACACTTCCCTTCATAATTTTAAGGAAAGTACAGCTAAGCTTTACTTACTTTGGGGTCTTAAGATCCAGGCTCTCCGCCCTGCAGGCCATAATTCTTCAAACTTGTATCATCTTCACAATAGACAGACTTCCCAGCAATGACGATATACGAAGCCTTAAGAAGATTTACTCATGCCCCAGCTAGTTCTATCCCCTCTTTCACAAAAAATTTAATTCCAGATACAAACAATCACCCAGCACAAGATTTACAGAGCAGTACAGCACCATGATGGTCCATTGGTCCATCAGGCCGACCACAAACCTGATGGATCAACCATGATACTGTAAAGCGCTAGTACCAGACTCATGTCTGTATTTGGAATTAAACACATTTGTCAAAAAATGGACAGTTCGAAGCTGAGAAATGACTAAACCAACCAAGTTTCATATATTTCCATTGCTAAGTAAGCCATCTATAGGAAGAATCCACACATTCAAAGAACCTGACCAGGTGATTGTCCTAGCCGTTGGACAATCCCTACAAAACAAGAATACCAAAACTCAATTACACTCATGCCTACATACAGTGTAGTAATTACACACATTCTTATATACAGTGTGTAGTAATTACACATATTCTTATATACAGTGTGTAGTAATTACACACATTCTTATATACAGTGTGTAGTAATTACACACATTCCTATATTCAGTGTGTAGCAATTATACACATTCCTATATACAGTGTGTAGTAATTACACACATTCCTATATACAGTGTGTAGTAATTACACACATTCCTATATACAGTGTTAAGTAATTACACACATTCCTATATACAGTGTAGTAATTACACACATTCCTATATACAGTGTGTAGTAATTACACAAATTCCTATGTAGTGTGTAGTAATTACAGACATATTCCTATATACAGTGTGTAGTAATTACACACATTACTATATACAGTGTGTAGTAATTACACACATTACTATATACAGTGTGTAGTAATTACACACATTCCTATATACAGTGTAGTAATTACACACATTCCTATATATAGTGTGTAGTAATTACACAAATTCCTATGTAGTGTGTAGTAATTACAGACATATTCTTATATACAGTGTGTAGTAATTACACACATTCCTATATACAGTGTGAAGTAATTACACACATTCCTATATAATGTGTAGTAATTACACACATTCTTATATACAGTGTGTAGTAATTACAAACATTCCTATATACAGTGTGTAGTAATTACTCACATTCCCATGTAGTGTGTAGTAATTACACACATTCCTATATACAGTGTGTAGTAATTACAAACATTCCTATATACAGTGTGTAGTAATTACACACATTCCTATATACAGTGTGTAGTAATTACAAACATTCCTATAAACAGTGTGTAGTAATTACTCACATTCTTACATACAGTGTGTAGTAATTACACACATTCCTATATACAGTGTAGTAATTACACACATTCCTATATACAGTGTGTAGTAATTACACACATTCCTATATATACAGTGTGTAGTAATTACATACATTCCTATATACAGTGTGTAGTAATTACAAACATTCCTATATACAGTGTGTAGTAATTACACACATTCCTATATACAGTGTGTAGTAATTACAAACATTCCTATAAACAGTGTGTAGTAATTACTCACATTCTTACATACAGTGTGTAGTAATTACACACATTCCTGTATATATTGTGTAGTAATTACACACATTCCTATATACAGTGTGTAGTAATTACAGACACATTCCTATATACAGTGTGTAGTAATTACTCACATTCCCATGTAGTGTGTAGTAATTACACATATTCCTATATACAGTGTGTAGTAATTACACACATTCCCATGTAGTGTGTAGTAATTACAGACATATTCCTATATACAGTGTGTAGAAATTACTCACATTCTTACATACAGTGTGTAGTTATTACACATATTCCTATATACAGTGTGTAGTAATTACACACATTTTATATACAGTATGTAGTAATTACACACATTCTTACATACAGTGTGTAGTAATTACACACATTACTATATATATATACAGTATGTAGTAATTGCATACATTCCTATATACACAGTATGTAGTAATTACACACATTCCAATATACAGTGTGTAGTAATTACACACATTCCTATATACAGTGTGAAGTAATTACATGTTGGTATGATTTCTTCCGAAGAATTTGCCGTCATAATTCCAAAACCTAATATATCTGTTAATTTTAAATTTTTATTTTACATTCATTTGGTATGTATGTACTGGGGCAAACAAAAACTGTAAGCAGAATGGCTAACTAATACCCATGAATACTCCTTTAAATATATTTCTAGAATATTTTCCAGTTTCTGATAAAGATCAGTTCTCACTGCTAAATAATAACAAGAATTACCCATAATTGTATGTGTCACCTGTCCACTTTGTCCCTATTATATGCATTTTACACATCCAACAATAAACCTATAATCCAAAATTGATTTTTCTTCTAAATCCAGAAGTTTGAGGTTTTTACCCCAACAGTGTTTTTTTAGGGTCGATTTGGGGCCGAATTTCGGCCCCTTCCCCTAGAGAAATTTTGTTGTATTTTCCCAATTTCTTACTCATATTTTCCCATTCAGAAAATATTCCTTCATATGTGTTATTGACTTATTGTTATTTTTTGCATTTAAAACCAACAGCAAATTTTCCCAATCGGGGAAAAATACCGCTGTATTTTCCCAATTGAAAAGGTACAGGCCCCTGTAAAAAAGGGATGAAAAAATCACTGCCCAAAATTACAAAAACAGTTAAAATGCTAGTAAAGAGTATAATGCATTCAGGTATACATCCCACGATACACCTATACCCCAGGTTTTGGCCACCCTAGCTAGCTTTTATACCTTGTGAGGAACATTTATTTAACTTCTAAGTCCAGAAATTTTAGGTTTTTACCCCAAAATTACAAAAATAATTAAAATGCTAGTAAAGAGTATAATGTAATCAGGTAAACATGCCACGATAATCCTATAACCTGAATTTGGTTGTCAAGTACTGTATTAATAATTTGTCAGAAACAGCCTAATATTGAAAGAGCCAAATGCAAAACTTAAACATTGATTTTTTTCAAAGTCGAGAAATTTGATATTTTACCCCAAAAATGCAGGAAGCAATGAAATATTTGAAGTACAGTAGGCTCTACAGCCCATGCTACATCACTGATTGAGGTTTTGTTGGACTAGCTTTGTCAAAAACAGAGCTTAACCCAAAGCTTTAAAATTGTTGACAACGAAAATGGCAATATATAGCTGTGTCCTGTCAACCAATTACCGGTATATATGGCCTGTATTTCACCTCTTTAGATCTATTGTTAAATACTTGAATTTGAGATGGGATGAAAATCATTAGATTATTTCAAACTTGAGTAATTAGGTCACTCATTCTTTAAACTTAAACCGTAAGCCGAATGAGTATCCCTCCCCCCTCCCCCCCCCCAATCATTAGAGCTTGCTTCTGTGCCAAGTTCCTTAACATAGTAGTTTCATTGAAATTTACAGATTTAGGAGGAGTTGTCCAGACAACATATGTCTACAGACAGACCGGACGGACAGACAGATGGACAGACAACCCGATTCCAGTATTATATCCCTCCCCCAACCCACTTCAACTTCATTGTGCAGGGGGTATACTACTATACATATAGTTGATCATAAATAATCTGTAATTACCAGTAATGACTTGAAAATAAACCAAGGTTCAAATAATTAAATCAACATTTATAGAAATTGGTTGCGGTGGGATCTTCATGACCAGATTATATCATAATAAATGTAATTATAATACATTGCACTCGATCCTCTTTATATCATGTTGCATTTGTCAGACAAAAACATGACATTAACAGGAATGTGACATTAAGAGAAACATGTTTTTTCCACTAAATCTAGTGCATTTTCAATCTCCATAACTAAAAGTAAGCTTTTCCATGAACATATGAACATGTATCAATCTAAAGATAACATTATTTCATAAAAAAACCCACATTTTTTGGCATTATTTTTTTATTTTCTTCGCAATATTTTGTACAGGTTTTATTTGAAGCCTAATTGAAATGACATCATTTCCTGGATATTTTACGTGAATGGATTAAAAAAACATGATTTTAAGAGGAATTCACCTCAAAATACATGATATTAACCAAATAAAATTTCATAGATTTTATAGAGGGAAAAAGGGTGCTTAGGAAAAGTATGATATAAAGAGGCATGTGATATTAACAGGGGTGATATTAAGTGGGATCCACTGTACCGCTATACCATTTTTTTTATTCAGGCCTCTACATTTAGCAGTAAACAAATTTATTTCCAGAACTTATCTATTGAATTTCATAAAACACATAATTTAGAAAAAACCTTGGTTTATTTGACAGTAAAAATAAAACTATGATGCCTTTTTTTTTGTCAGTGAGAACCAATCTTGCAATAAACATTTATCTTTCCATCCAAACTCTGCACAATATTCATAAATCATCCTACCTTCAGGTCAAGGCACTAATGCTTCAGATGAGTCCAGTAAAGTTGTGGATCACACATCTTACTGTAAGAGAAATTAACAATGATACATATATACAATTTAGCATTAAATCAATTTTATAAATACAGGTTATGACTTCAGAATAGAACAAGACATAATCTAATAAGCAAAAATATATAATTGCGATACATGTAATTAAAAATCTTAATAGTTTAAAGACATTATTACAATGTAGTTTTGTTTCATATGTGGAAATAAAAAAAAATTAATAAAAAAAATCTTAAATTAGCTTACGTATATTAAATTATATTCAATACTCACCTTGCCTTACGGAATGCCCCGCTATATGGTGCTTCATAGACCTGCCACTATGACAACACCCCTGGGCCTTTGAGCGTGGCCCTGTTTGACTGCCTCCACACTAGCTACGGCCAAAACAGGAAATTGACTTTATTAAAAATTGAAATCATAAAATCTTTGAAAGCTCTATTGAAACAAGACGAAGAATACTTGTCAGAACGATGACTGAGTGATTTAATAAAAACTAGTATGAGAAATCATCAAGGGACTACGTGTAAGTTTTACAATAATTTAATTGTTCCCATACATCACCTTTGAACAAAATCTGCCAATATTTAAAATTCAGCCAATCAGAGGGCACAGCCAATCTATCAGATGACCAATCAAACCAGAGTTCCCAGAGGGATCTTGGTGCCCACCTTAGACGATCTTTATTTGTTCTTAAATTGTTGGATCTTTTCCCTTCTTTTCTCTTGCAATGAGTATTTAATTTTAATTCAATAAAATTTGAGAATTCCTCTTTAGAAAAAACACCATTGAATAAGATGGAAGCAGTATTTTTTTTTCATTTTGATCAGTCCCAAAAACAAACTAAGAACCTTAGCAGCACCTATACATGAAATAAGAAATTTCCATTCTCAAAACCAAGATGGCCATCATTTGAGGATGATCCATCCAGTACTTCAAGAAATAGCAATAACAAGCTATTACTTACAAATCCAAGATGGCCGAGTGTCAGCCATTTTGTTTCAGATTAATTTTTGTCCAAAATCAGACTATGCACAACTAGGCACCAACAGGAACCTACATTTAAAATTTGAAAATGATCCATGCAGTCCCTAAGGAAATAGCGATAACAAGAATTGTTTAAGGTGGGGGAAATGGGGGCATATCTAGGATTCAAAAAGAACCTACACATAAAATGGGAAAGATTGATCCAATACAATTCTCAAGAAATAGCGATAATATACTTTCATTGTACCAAACCAAGGTGGCAGCCTATCAGACATTTTAGTTTTCTGATCAGTCCCAAAAAATCAACAAGGAACAGCTAAGGACAAAGGGGAATCTACATATGAAACTTGAGAAAGATCCTTTCAGTTCTAAAAGAAACACTAATATTAAGAATTATTTAAAGACTGGCAACAGACCATAGCACCAACACAGCTCCAACTGTCACATTTTTTACATTACTACTTACCTCAGTGTGAAGGAAGTCAAACCAAAGAGACACGGCAGTGTCTTGGTGCCACCTCCAGGCACGGCCCCGGTGTCCTTCATGAAAAGAAATAAAATAACTATGGAATCTTCTCTCTTATGAAAGCAATTGCATTATAGATAAGATTAAATAATGGTCTGAAATGTACATTATATGCAAATTTGATGTAATCTTTTATTTCCTAACTTTGGCTATATTCATGCAAGGTCAACATTTAAGAGAAAATAAATGATTTGCATTGGAACATAAAGAGTGTCAATTACCTCCTATGGACCGGGAGCATATGATAAAGACCGGGAAGGACGACGGTCTTCTCCTCCTGGCCGGGAAGGACGACAGCCTCCTCCCGTCTCCTGGCCGGGAAGGACGACGGCCTGGCCGGGATGGACGACGGCCTCCTCCTCCTCCCGTCTCCTGGCCGGGAAGGACGACGGCCTCCTCCTCCTGGCCGGGATGGACGACGGCCTCCTCCTCCTGGCCGGGATGGACGACGGCCTCCTCCTCCTTCTCCTGGCCGGGAAGGACGACGGCCTGGCCGGGACGGATGACGGCCTCCTCCTCCTGGCCGGGAAGGACGACGGCCTCCTCCTCCTCCTGGCCGGGACGGACGACGGCCTCCTCCGGGTCTAAAATATTTAATACGCGATAAACAAATATTTCAGTTGAATGAAATATTATGAATCTTCTTGTCAACGTACATTTAATTATTTTTTTTATAGTTTGGGATGTAATAATCATTTTCACTTCACATTCCAAGATTTGAGACCAATAATGGGCAATAACTCTAGTTAGAAATTTAATCAATAATTTTCTACCACATGAAGGAAAGGAACTGGAAAGCTAAATATGTAAACTAAGTTACATGTTCCATATTATAAGCACATAATGTAAATATTATTCCAAATATGGAATAAGTCTTCAATGAAATGACTAAAAATAATTTTTATTATTTACCCTTCCCAGAGGCTGGAATATGCCATCCTATTCCATCAGTCAGATATTCTGTATCAGATGACCTTCACCCTAATCGGACTTTCCGACGCAAGGGGTACTGATGCTAAATAGATTTATTTCCATTTCAGCTGCACTCATCCCTCCAGTAGCAAGCGAGTTCAGCCCCAGCTCGGAAACAACCAATATTGAAGCACTCAAATCAGTATGATTACATGTTCCCCTCGCGGGACTATCATGGAGGGGTACATGATATCGGATCCCTACATATAAACATAAAGATCCTTGTACCTCAGTATTGATTATTTGCCAGGGCTAAAAACCTTGCTAAAGGAGGGCAGATTACAACTGAAATTTCATAAATCTATTTAGCTTCAGTACCCCAGACGCCAAATCGTCCAACCAGAGCTCAGATCACCCTTCCAGATATATATCTGACCAGGGGTCTGTCCACTTGCAGTAAGACAGTCCTGTTAAAAAAAACAACACATTAAATAACATCATGTTGGTATATGTTTTACATAAATTGGTAAAATGAAATGGTAGAAGTTTTCTTTGTAGCATTTTGCTGATTTGCCATACTTTGCCTGACCGACAGGCCATATGTAATGTTAATGGCTAACTCTTGGAATAAAACCTTTTGAAAGAGATAAAAACTTCTGTCCTGTTAAGGCAAGCCGTTCGGGCTTTTACCTATTGAAATAAAGATCTCTCTATTTAAAGATATCTTTAAAGAATAAAGATGTCTCTTTTTCAAATACAGACATCTAATATTTAATACGGCTATATCTCTATTTCAAATCTAATCATCTTTATTTATACTGAAAGTTGAGATATTTTTATTTGAAATTGAGATATTTGTATTTCTTTTTTTTCCATATAAATATAGATATCACTTTAAAAGTGAGATATCTGTATTCCTTTATTTTCCATATAAACAGAGATATCACTTTAAAATTGAGATATCTGTATTTAAAGGGCAAGAATCTCCCCCTCATCCGAGCTCTAGTGACGGATGAGGAGGATTCTTTGACTATCAGTCGGTAGGCTGAGGGGGTAAGGTAGCATAAACATCTATGCACAACAACCTCGATATGAGGACTAAAAATATGCTAATGAGATGGCCTATAAGAGGCCATGGTGCTTGTGAAACATCATATTTCAAAGAGACAAGCTGTTTACATCATGGGCTGGGAACAAAAGGGATGGATATGAAAACTTTCCCCCTCAACCTACAGGCTGATACTCAAAGAATCCTCAACATCCGTCACTAAAGCTCGGATGAGGGGGAGATTCTTTTCTGTAAGCCTTTCGGCTTTCGGGGGTAAGGTAGCATGTTTAAAGGATGTAAATGGCTGGTAGTAAATGAAACAAATAACACAACAAAATAAAAAGCCTGTATAAGGAAAATTCAAATTACAGCTGTCTAAACAAACGCGAATTCAAAACCTTCAAGTTAACAACCACATGCTAATATCTTCACTTACCTGCGAGGGATCGGGTGAAGTACACCCTATGTGTGCTCATTATAAAAATGATGTTTCACGTGCGCGCATGGGCTTTTATACCCCATCTCATTAGCATATTTTTAGTCTTCATATCGAGGTTGTTGTGCATAGATACGCAAATGATACCTTACCACCAAAAGCCGAAAGGCTTATATGGAAAAGAACCCAAACGCCTGGCTGTAGTCCTATCTCTTACACATCAATAAGTGGCTCTACCAATATCAATATTTGTAAACAAATGGTGAACCAGTGATTCATCTTGGTTTTTATGAAAGCGAGTCAGGACAGGAAGTGGTTGGGTTGAACCAAAAAAGAAATATTCATCAATAATTAAATCTTGTGCATCACATTGCTGTAAGAATTTTATTTTGATTTGTGTTCGTAGGTTTATATTTACCATTGCAAGGCATTGCCACAATACAACTCGGTCAGTTGGCATTGATTAGCCAATGAATGCCATTGATAGATTGTTGACGTCATCATGAAATACCACCGTTATTGTTAAGTGGGATACCACTGACCGCCCCCTGCTTTACAATGAATAAGCATGTACATGAAAGATACATAATTTGAGCTAGAAGCTGAGAAACGGAAAAAGAAGAACGGATTCTAAAAATGGTAAACAAGTATTTAACTGCTTTAGGCGGCATTCTTATAGCGCGCTTCATTGATCTGCTTTCAGTTGGCATTCATATTGCCTATGAATGCCAACTGAAAGCAGTTCAATGCTTAAAGCTGACAATGCAAGTTATAAAGCTTTTTTGTTGAGATTAAAAAAAAATACGGCAAAGTTATATTTCAGAAAGCTTCTGAGATGCCCCCTAACCGGTTACTAAGGAGAGGCAGACATTTTAGTTTTTGCCTTGCTTGGAAACGAGAGTCGGCCTCCCTGGGTATAAAAGGCACTCAGCCTGTCAAACCGGTTTTTACATGAACACTGGCCGTGCAAAGTGCAACACACCTGCGGACACAACAGGTGACACTGGAGTTACAAAACTGGAATGACAAACACACACTTACCTTGAAGTTGAAGTTACATGAAGATGGCCACTCTCTCAGCCACCATCATAAATCGTGTGCCAAAGCAAAATGAAAAAAAAAATAAAACTGAAAACACCCTAACTGTCCCTTTACCTATGTATACGTAATGGACATCAACATGTTGATTTTACATTCGGAAGCAGAGCGAAACATTCCGAACAGAATATGTACTCGCTTGTAATGAAAATGTAGTGTAACACGCGAGCAAAGTCTTGATTATGTAAAACACGTGCACGAACACATGCGAGTGAGGGGAACTTATTTTGACGAAAATAAATGGATGTTATAGCAATGTTTATCACACAGGAACTGATTACTCGTAGCGACATGATGTTCCAATTGAATACTAAGGTAGGTTTATCAGTTGTCATTCATGTACTTATTTTTTATTCGCACGAGTTTTGGTGTAATCTAATGTTTTTTTTCTTAATTTTGCTCATATTGTATAATATCGTTATAATAACAACTTCTATATCCATGTCAACGTTCTTCAGATACTGATCGAAAATATCGTAAACAAATCAGAAAGTATGTGTTGGCTAGCAATATAGGTCTATAGAAGTGTCGCCGTGCGGTTTCATCACGACAATGAGAACCGGTTTGACGGTCTGGGTTCCTTTATACCCAAGGAAGCCGACTATCGTTACCAAGCAAGGCAAAAACTAAAATGTCTGCCATTCCTTAGTAACCTGTAAGGGGGCATCTCAGAAGATTTCTAAAATTTTTACTTGGCCGTTTTTTTTTTTTAAATATCAACAATAAAGCTTTTTAACTTGCATTGTCAGCTTTAACTATGCTGTAACTTATTACTATTAGTTTCGTAATTCTATATTTTCTTTAAATTTGCTATCATCTTTATCATCATCATTTTCAGATGCAAAAATACGGATTTTCACATAAAGATTAATTCTGTCATGTTTGACAACTAGTTTCTTTTTTTAATCAAATGATATTGCGGAACAAACCTAATTTTTTTACATATATTTCTAGTCAATAAATGAATAATACACCCTTTCATGGAATGCTATGCAATGGTTTGTTGTGAAATTTCATCTGTAGGCAAATTTAAACCCAATAAATTATTTACCCAAAATTCAGGGGAGATAATCCAATAAAGTGACATTATTAAAAACAATCATTTTATTAGTCATATCATAACCAACTTCGCAAGCCAAGGGTGTACAATACGCTACTCTCCTTTTCACCCTTGGCGGATCTCACGGCAAATTTGAAGTTCCCGCTCCTGCATTTTGATTGGATGCGGCTAGGTTTAGCCGACCAATCAAAATGCGCGCTGCAATTATTAATAACAAAGATGGCAGCGCCCACGGAAACATGTCGTGTCTGTAACAACATGTTGCCAACGAAGTCTAGACGTGTGTTTTTTGGCCCGTCATTCACCGTTTTCGACCAGTTGAGTCAGATTTTGGGATATGTTGCCGATCAGGCAAATAAAAAAAGCAGATACATGTGTGGATTTTGTTTTACGAAGTTGAACAAACTATCGACTATGATCTCATTCATAAAATGGAAATGTTACAAAAAGAAAACACAAGCTTATTTTCCTGTTCTTTTTCCAACAACCAAGATATTTTCGGGGCAACTTAATTTCATGTTTTCATTTGAAATAACGATTTCATGGCAATTTAATTTCGCGATTAATAAGGTTGTAAATGCTATCTATAGTACAGTAGAGTACTCCAGACCTATAGCTGGCATAACTTATTGAAACTATTTCACAGCGATTAATTTTTGCGGATTTCATTCCCCTGCGAAATATGCAAAGATTAATCGCACATGAAAATAAGTTGGTTTACAGTAAACAGAATTACAAACAGTATCATCTGTTATATATTTCATGAGCATGGCTATTATTTTTATATTTCTCACAAGTATGCAGCACAAAAATATTGGCCACACAAGTGAAATATATTTGGTATTTATACTGAAGACACTGTGTTAGATAGCCCCTATTTATTTACAGGGCTGCATGGATGTATATATACCAAGTAGACACCCTGGATGAATTTACACACATACATGTACAGACAAGCGACTGGAATAGGGCATCTAATCTTAAACTGTGGGACACATGTTGATTGAAATTGAATTGTTATACAAGAATTATGCGTATTTATATGTGTCGCCTTTCCCGCTTTGTCAATAGTGATAGTGTTTGTCAAAGAGTCATAATTCACCTATATACCAAATTTGAGTGAAATCGGACAATATCTAAATTTTGACCAATCAGTGGCAAGGAAATAGCGGCCAATTTGCTGAATCATGAAACAGAAGTGGCGATAGTGTTTGTAGAGTCCCAACACACCTACATACCAATTTTGAGTGAAATCGGACAATATTTAAAGTTCGACCAATCAGTGGCAAGGAAATGGCAGGTATTTTGTTGAATCATGAAACAGAAGTTGTGATAGTGTTCGTAGAGTCATAATACACCTACATACCAATTTTGAGTGAAATTGGAGAATATCTAAATTTTGACCAATCAGTGGCAAGGAAATGGCGGCCATTTTGTTGAATCATAAAATGGAAGGTGTGATAGTGTTTGTTGAGTCATAATACACCTACATACCAAGTTTGGTTGCTGTAGCTTTTATACTTAGTCAGAAACAGCCTAATATGCAAGAGCTTAACGCAAAACTTTAACGTTGAAATTCCAGAAATTTGAGATTTTTACCCCAAAAAAGCAGAAATCCAGGAATTTTTTTAGCCCACTATCATCTATGATTGAAGTTTGGTTGATGTAACTTTGTCAGAAACAGAGCTAAACGCAAAACTTTAACATTGTTGACGCCGCCATTAATTGATGAATAGTAAACTTATTTACCTGTCGGCCTGGGGTAGTTCGCTTGCGGCATTGGTCACAGGTCGGCTGTGCCTAATGTCCATCCTGCAAATGAAAATATATGCATGATTATCTCCCTTGAACTGTGAGCAAAAATCTTAATATTTGGTCATTAGTAGATTACATTTGTACATTTGAAATTGACTTTAGATTTAAGTATGGCATTATCAATCATTAACTTTTCAAATTTAAAAAAATGGCTATTTATCTGGTAAAAAGTGAAGTGAAACAATTCAAAAGGAAGAATATCCCCAGGGTTTAAACCAAGAGGGATACAATGTATAATAATATACATACCAGAACCGCTGACGGCCTTCCCATCCAGCTTTCATGGACAACGCTGTAAAGAGAGTGAAGAATTTCAATTATCGTATTAATTGTAATTAGCGTCCAGGGTAAGTTAATAGGATAACAAAGTAGTCAAAAAGTGTGACTTAATGTGACCAGAATTGGTAGTACGGTGGATTACACTTAATATCACCCCTGCTAATAACACATTCCTCTTTATATCATATTTTTCCAAAACACCATTTTTTCCTCTATATAATCTATGTGATTTCAATTGGTTAATATCATGTGTTTTGAAGTGAATTCCTCTTTATATCATGTTTTTTTTAACCAATCACATGATGAATTTACCCAAAAAACATGTCTTTTCTATTGATTTCAGATACAACTTGTACAAAATATTGCACAGAAAATAAAAAAAATAACCTAAAAATATTTTTTTTATGAAATTATGTTATCTATAGTTTGAAAATTCTTCATATGTTCATTGAATTGCTTAATTTTAGGTATTGGGTTTGGAAATGCACTAGATTTAGTGGAAAAAACATGTTTCTCTTAATGGCACATTCCTGTTAATATCATGTTTTTGTCTGACAAATGCAACATGATATAAAGAGAAATGCACTGTACTCGTAATATGTGATATCTAGCTGTAAGGTTTACTTTAATTTCAATACATCCACAGAAGGAGGGGGAGGGGGAACTTATACCGGAAAGGGGGGGATTATACTGAAGGAGAGGCACTTATTCTGAAGGAGGGGTGGGCCACTTATACTCATACCTAAGGGGGGGGGGGGCACTTATACAGAAGGAGGGAGGGAACCACTTATACTGACCGAAGGGGTGGGGGGCACTGATACCAAAGAAGCACTTATATCAAGGAGGGGGGTACTTATACCTAAGGGGGGGGGGGCACTTATACAGAAGGAGAGAGGGTACTACTCATACAAAAGGATTGGGGACACTTATACCGAAGGAGGTGGGCACTTATATGGAAAGGGGGGACATTTACACAGAAGGAGGGGGGCACTTATACAGAAGGATCGGGGACACTTATACCGAAGGAGGTGGGCACTTATATGGAAAAGGGGGGACATTTACACAGAAGGAGGGGGGCACTTATATGGAAAAGGGGGGACATTTACACTGAAGGAGGGGGGCACTTATACAGAAGGAGGGGGTACAAATACAGAAGGGGGGCACTTATACCGAAGGAGGGGACACTAATACAGAAGGAAGGGACACTTATACAGAAGGGAGGGCACTCATACAGAAGGAGGGGGGCACTTATACAGAAGGGGCACTAATAACGGCAATTCATTGAATCTAGGAAGTAGAAAAATTTTGTTGTAGTTATAGCCAAATTGTGGGAATGATTCCCAAATGATACGAGAATCACAAAGTATATAGGTATCATCTTACAATATTTCAGTTAAGATGTTAGATCTAAGTTGTGATTTCTTTATTATTTAAATGGAAGATTTTTTAAATATATACTAGGGGGAAAATGTACTTGTTTCAAGGGGTTGGACCAGAAAATTGGGCAAAAAACAACCCTGGCATGATATTAACTAAATAATATTACATAGAATATGTAGTTGTGACCTTTAACTTTTCATCCAATTTCAACATTGTTAGAGTTATGCCCCTTATTGTAAAAAATATGTTGACTGTATCTAGTAAAGTATTGAAGTAATATTTCTTGAAAACTAGTTATCCTACAGCTGACAGTTCTAGTTTTGTCCAGTTTCAGTAGAATATTTATCTATTATATCATACTTTTGATGACAATCACCCTTGGAGGAAGATGATATCAAAATTGTAAAATTAGGATCCCTGCCCCTAATGCAAGGGGTCAAGGCAGGGCCCCAAAAGGGTAATTAAAGAGTATTTTTTTGAAAATCTTCACCAGTCTCAGAGGTACATGTACTACAGCCTATTTCTTTGCATGTGTATATTAAAAGATCATCAGGGGCTCTGTTAAGGTTATACATTTCAATACCCCCGGGCCCTCAATTATTCCCTTTGGGAGGGGGCAAAGTTAACTATAGTTTATATTACCTGGTATGTCCATTTTTAGTAGGAAATTATTCTTACATGTACTTGGTGATTATCATCCTCGATAGCAAAATAATTTGTTTTAATTGTTTTTAAATCTCTTATCCTTTGGTGACAATTAATATTGTATTTCACTTTGTTATTAGAGTTATAGCCCTTTGCAATTCTGATATCTTTTCTCGTTGCTTATAATACTTGAGGTGAACTCCTCTTAATTTCATGTTTTTTTTAACCAATCACATAAAATATCCAGAAAAAAAAAATATATAACTTTTTTTAATGAAATAATGTTATCTTTAGAGTGAAATATCTTCATATATACATTGAAAATGTTTCTTTTAGTTATGGAGATTGGAAATACACTAGATCTAGTGGAAAAAACATGTTTCTCTTAATGTCATATCTCAATGTTAATATGTTTTTGTCTGACAAATGCAACATGATATAAAGAGGAGTGCACTGTATCATGTTTTTTTTGTCTGACAAATGCAACATGATATAAAGAGGAGTGCACTGTTTTAGAATATCTTCAAAAAGGGGCATAACTCTCTCATAAAAGAGTCAAAACTTCACGAAAAGTGAAAGGACACCATATACCGAAAAAATGTGTGCACTTTGCATAAATCCGTGAAGCGGTTTATGCAAAAAAGTGCACACAGTTTTTTCGGTATATACCGTATAACCCTAAAAAATATTGTGGTTATTCCTTATAATTTCATTTCCGAAGATATGTATATAAGACAAGTCTTATACAATGATTTCGTATTAATTATAACAAAAATTGAATGGATTTGCAAAATACACAACCATGTGCATAAATTTCACCGCAAAATAACCTTAACCAATCAGAGGTTTGATTACAAAATACCGCGCCAAACATGGCGGTATATGACGTCATCACTTTTTCCGTTGTCTAATTTTTGAGGTTATACAATATAACCCGAAAAAGTTTAATATTGTGGGAATAGGCAAAATTAAATTATTATTAGATACACTTGACACAATATTCCGGTCAGAGAGGGTAATTCCAATATACCCCCTCCCCACCAACTTTGTTCTGGGGAAATAATTACCCAAAAGTATAATTTCTCTATAAGTAAACTTTACCCCCTCTCTAAGGGGGAATGGGGCCCCGGGGTACTAATTTCACATAGAGAAATATACTGTAGTACATGAATATCCAGACTGGAGAAGAGGTTTTTGAAATATTATTTAACTATTTAACTTTCCCTTTGGTGCCCCACCCTGGCCCTGAGTGTCTGTCAGTCTAACCATTTGTACAAAATTAAATCCCCTTCACCCTATGATACTATCAAATAATATGTTCCTTTTCCTGTTATTCATGAAAAAGAATTTTACAGTCTTTCAGGCCCAAGGGATATCTCCCACCATTTATACAAAATTGAATCTCCTTCGCCAAAGGATCCTTCACATTAAATTAGGACAGTTCCTGTTTTTCTTCTGTAGAAGTATTTTAAAGAATTACTTTTATTTTGAATTCCCCTATCTGCCCCCACCCCCGAGGTCAGTCTTATATAATATTGAACCACCTTCACCAAAAGATGTCTCACACTAAATATGGACAGTTTCGAGGATCCTACACAATTTAGACAATATATCTTGTCAATCCTTCAGCAGAGGCATTTATTTTAAAGAATTAACTACCCCTTTTTTGGGCCCCACCCCTCTGGCCCAGGGCTCAGTCCAACCAGTTATACAAACTAAATCCCCTTCACCAAAGGATGCTTCAAACCAAATTTGGACATTAATATCATTTCAAAGCTTCAAGAGACAGAATTTGAAAGAAATAAAAGGTTTTTATTTTTTTGCCAAATTTGCTCAAAATATGTTATGTGGCTCATGACTAGAAGCAAGGGATTTACAGGAAATGTTGGCCGACTGACGCTGCGCCAAGGCATCGGGCTTACTGTCCTTCTTATAGGCGAGCTAATAACCATTGAAATATGTCGTTTTTACTGAAAGTCGATTCAATCTAAACCCCCTTTTATATGTAAAATTACTCTGAATACCCTACCCTAGATCCTACAGTACCTGTACAAGTTCTCGGGTCCCTGTGATCTGAGCAGCTTAGATCATTATCAAGTGGTATTTTATTTACAACAATAATCTTAAAAAAGTACATCTAATCACGTGAAAAGTCGGTCTTCACGGAAGTTTAACAGGAGCTTTTCGTTTCTGTTTCTAATATTAATAGATCCAAGATAAAATAATCAGTAATTGAAAGCTTTTAAGTCATTTCCATGTGTACGATACTTGGTCAAACAATAAAAGTACTAATTCGTCAAAAGATGGATAAAAAGGCATTCGATATCAAAATTCATTGAATCAGAGATTAAACCTATATTTCAGCATCAATTTAACAACGTGATCAAGTCATGTTTTGCTATAGTAATGCAAACAGTTGGACTTACCCAAATGTCACTCCACGAGGGTTGACTGTGCGGGAAAAAGTGGCGCGAATTTTCAGCTCGCCCGGCCTAGTACATGGCCAGAACGTTTTGATTGGTCGAAAGCTATAAACGTACTCAGGTCCCTTTGACGCCGTGAACGAGGGTATTTGAGGGATCGGTTATAAACAGGTATCTGTTCTTATTGAAATTTGATGAAAGATTACTTAGTGAAGAAACACCGAAATAAATGTCTTTTCTGGAAAAAATATAAACCTTTTATTATCCTGGTTTCCACACATGCAACGTTTTGTTTAACAGACTTCCTGTCCCCATATATGAACCCCAGCAAAGGTGCAACTCTGTCGGTTGCAAAAAACTGTTCGTGGCAATGTTTTTGACAAATTATTTGCAAGACAATCATGAGAGAGTGTTATGTATATTGAATTCCAACAAATTAATAGGCAGATTGTGATTTCTAATCAAAATCTTGGGATTTAAACCAGGGACGTATATGTCACATATACGTCCCTGTTTAAACATATAATGTAATTCAGTGTATAACAGATGTCATTAAATACTAAATAACATAAACTTAAAAGAATCGAATGACACTAATCTACAAAATACAACAGTTTTTGATATTGAATGTCATACAGGGGTGGATCGAGAAATTCCGAATGTAGAGGTCCAAATCTGTTTATAGTTTTCGGTCTTAAAATACGACAAAATAATTTCGTATCTATTATCAATGAAAACATAAACCAATTACTTTTTCAACAATTTAACATTATGTGAGATACATGTACAGCAGTGTTCCCGATCTAATTAGTAACATCGCGAGTAAACATGAAAATTGTAGGAGAGCACTTAAATGTCCACTCTTCCAGTCCAATACACATTCCTGAACGTTAGAATGAAAAAAAACCGCTGTCGCTGGAGTACGAATGCTACACTGTATTTCACTCATGCTTTCTACAAACATAAAAACCAATAATTAGAAAAAATACGCACACGTATTAAGGAAAAACGCGATTAAACAAGCTTTACAATATCAATAATCCCCTCCCCCACCTTTAGAAAAAGAAAGAGAAAAACAATATACGTCCGTTGCTATGAAAAATCTCGCCGAATGCTAATACGTGCTGAAAGCACGTGCGCCATACTAAACTGCACCCGTAGTACAAATTTTAAAATATCGACAAACGAAACGATAATCATGTGTGTTCTTCTTCGTTCCTCATCCGTATATATTTTCAATGGAAACATAAACCAAATACTTTTTAGACAATTTAGCAGCACGCGAGATACGTGTATAGCAGTGGTTCAAACATCAAAGGAATTAGAGAAATCCTAATTAGGCCTAAATACAAAGATTGGCGGGAATAGAAAGTTTATGTTTAAGATCATCCATTTAGTTAAAGTATGATGCATATATGATCGTTGTTAATAATTCACTTAGAATCTGAATGACATTCTTACAAATTGTTATCAATGCCATTTTTTTAAATGACATGTAATACTATGTGTCTTGCATCTAAATACTATAGTGTGATGATGATGATGATGATGATGATGATGATGATTACCATGTTGAAAGTGTGAACGATATTACTGTCACATGTGTACAGGTGTGAGGGTAAGTATGTTTGTTTATGGCTTGTAATTTATTTGTGAGAAATCTGAAGAAAACAAAAAATTTAAAAAAAATTAAATACTATATTTGCTTTATAATAATGTCCCATATAATAAATTTTGTTATTTCTGAACCACAAGTTTTCTTGTGTCATACTGTTCTGAGGGAGTTTGTCTTCTTGTATGCATATTTTGAAGTAGGCTGCAAACATATGTCACCTAACAAATGGCAGATTAGCAACACCATCCATGCTAATAGGACATATATCGCTTATAAAGTAGCATTGATCATACAGACATCGATACCTTTATCATTATGTGATATTATAGAAGAGTTTGACACATGCAGACGGTCACCCATCCAACTACTCTACCACGCACGCTCAACGCTGCTTATCTAGAGAGAGCGGGCCCTCGGGTTATACAGCATGACTGGAAAAGCTAGCTTGGCAGTTAGGCAGTATTTCTCCTTCATATACCTAGGAAGCCATCACAATTTTTTTTCAAATTTACATGTAATTTAATAAAACATCTTTTGTATACCAATTTTTGACATCTCAAATAAAGTGTTGCTATGGTATAAAATGGACGCTAAACCTACAACCACTCGAAATACTCAGGAAACGTCAGAAACTGGTAATCATGTACAAAGCGGTTGAGGGACTAGCACGAGTGTGAAAATATCACACAATATCAAAATAAAACGATAGGCGTGAGTGAACTTGTCAACATTATTGAAATAAATTCATGTTCATGTATATCTTTTACAGCTTTTCATTATTGGTTTAAATAAATAAATAAATAATAATTTCTCTCTTCAGGATGTTTCGTGCCAAATTTAATTAAGAGTTACCGCCCTTCGACTGTGTGGTTTCGTGCGACTGTGTGATTAGGAGTTATTGCCCTTCGACTCTGTGATTTCGTGCCCATTCCAACTTGTTAAAGGGGTGCGACCGTTAAAAATCACCAATATATCCTTATTTAAGACGTTGATAAAAAAATACTGGTAATCAGTCTATTCAGTGGCATAGTCACATGTGTGTTAGTCCGAATCGTTCTGACTATCTGATTCTTGCCGCCAGCAACACAAATATTTAGCGATCGGCCATTTAGCACCATTCGGACTACATGTACATGCACACAAGAAAGCCATGGTTCAATTAACAATGCAATTGATCGCATTTTTAGGATATAACTTATCAAAAAAGTTCATTCGTTTCATATGAAACGAACCTTTAACGCGTTCAAGCTGCATGCTACCTTACTGTGACGTTAAGGCTGTATGCTACCTTACTGATACGTTAAGTCTGTATGCCACCTTACTGTGACGTTACGGCTGGATGCTATCTTACTGTGACGTTACGGCTGGATGCTACCTTACTGCGACGTTAAGTCTGTATGCTACCTAATGAGACGTGAAGGCTGTATTCTACCTTACTGTGACGTTAAGGCTGTATGGTACCTGACTGAGACGTTTAGGCTGTATGCTACCTTACTGTGTCGTTAAGGCTGCATGCTACCTTACTGTGACATTAAGGCTGTATGTTACCTTACTGAGACGTTAAGTCTGTATGCTACCTTACTGTGACGTTACGGCTGGATGCTACCTTACTGTGACGTTACGGCTGGATGCTACCTTACTGCTACGTTAAGGATGTATACTATCTTACTATGACGTTAAGGCTGTATGCTACCTTACTGCTACGTTAAGGCTGTACGCTATTTGCTGTGATGTTAAGGTTGCATGGTACCTTGTTGAGACGTTAAGGCTGTATAATACCTTAAGTGAAGTGGCAAAATTCACATTTCTAGGGGTAAGTCACATTTACTTTTTGATCGGAAACTTTATGTATCCCCGTTAAATATATTTTCCCGCAGCAGAACTGATATTGTGATGTTTCAATCTTGTTCTCAGTAATTGTAAAAGTTTCTTCTCATATTCCTGAGGTTGACGTCAGCATCATCTGAGCATGTGTAATACTTCTTTAACACTCAACTCACAAATATAGCAACGAATGGAAATACACTTGAGATCAATTATTAAAAATACATTATGATATATTAGCTATCAATTTACAGTAGCTGCTATGGGCAAACAAATGTAAGTATAAAACGTTACTAGTAAATACGATATTTTTACTGTTAGATGATCTGTATACTGCTGAAGTTTGTTTTTTTCGACGTGGATATAGAGGCAACAGCTAGGGCCTGTGTCCACTAATATCCTTTCTTAAAAACAGCGGCTTCTATTTTGCTGTTTTTAATTACACATACTGTAAAAGCCAATATTTTTGCGCGTGGAAAATTTTCGCTTAGCCAACCTCCAAACTTTCGTGGTGTGACAATTTTCGCGCTTCGGCAAAGCTGTTTTATACTGTGTACTTATAATACTATTATAGTTTGAGTGGTGTTAAATATGTTTGCGTGTGGATTGTTCGCAGAGATTTAATGTAAGCGAAATAAGCATGAATGTCCACACCGCGAACAATTCCACTTCTACAGTACTACAAGACAAAGAAAATATCAACAATCATCACGCTGATATTTTCATTTTTAATTAACGGTACATATCTATTTTCTTGAGTTTTTGACGAAATTAATTTGCAGGTTAAATCTGAAGATAAACTATTATAATTGGTCAAGTCAACAACATTTTCTTTCGTAACATCTCTGAAGAATGGCCGTTTTTTCAGGATTTAGAGAATATTTTGATAATCTACAAGAGTTAAAAAATTCGGAAAAATATCCAACACATGAGGATTGATTACTGATATTTTAAATGATGAAATAATAATAAAGAAAAAAAGAATTTTAATCAACTTCCTCTTCCTTTTAAAGCTAGACCAGATTTACCACAAACAGATTAACAAAATACCAATAATGAATGATTTTGTTTATTTGCTTTTGTTGAGTTAGCGCACTTTCTCCCGTTGCGGTAATGCGCTCTCTCCTCCGTTGATTGTATGCGCTCTCCCCCTCCCAATTGAGTTAATGCGTCCTCTCCTGCTGTTGATTTAATTCGTTTTCCCCTCTTTGAGTTACTGCGCTCCCCCCTGTTGAGTATATGCAATCTCTCTCCGTTGAGTAAATGCGCTCTCTCTCCCATCAAGTAAATGCGCTCTCTCTCCGTTGAGTAAATGCGCGCTCTCTCTCCCATCAAGTAAATGCGCTCTCTCTCCGTTGAGTAAATGCGCTCTCTCTCTCCCATCAAATAAATGCGCTCTCTCTCCGTTTAGTAAATGCGCTCTCTCTCTCCCATCAAGTAAATGCGCTCTCTCTCTCCCATCAAGTAAATGCGCTCTCTCTCTCCCATCAAGTAAATGCGCTCTCTCTCCGTTGAGTAAATGCGCTCTCTCTCTCCCATCAAGTAAATGCGCTCTCTCTCCGTTTAGTAAATGCGCTCTCTCTCCGTTGAGTAAATGCGCTTTCCTCCCGCCGAGTTAAAGCGCGCTCTCTCTCTCCGTTGAGTTAATGCGCGCTATCTCCCGTTGAGTTAATGTGCGCTCTCTCCCGTTGAGTTAATGAGGGCTCTCTCCCGTTGAGTTAATGCGCGCTCTCTGGTTGATTTTATGCTCTCTCCTCTCGTTGAGTTAATTATATAATGTGCCCTCTCTCTGGTTGAGTTTATGCTCTCTCCCCCCGTTGAGTTAATGTGCCTTCTCTCTGGTTGAGTTTATGCTCTCCCCCCCTATTGAGTTAATGCGTCTTCTCCTGTTGATTTAATTCGTTCTCCCCTCTTTGAGTTAATGCGCTCTCTCTCCGTTTAGTAAATGCGATCTCTCTCCGTTGAGGTAATATGCGCTTTCCTCCCGCTAAGTTATAGCGCTCTCTCCCGTTGAGTTTATGTGCGCTCTCTCTCCCATCAATTTAATGCGCCCCCCCCCCCCATTGAAATAATGCGCGCGCTCTCTCTCCCATCTATTTAATGCGCCCCCCCCCCCATTGAAATAATGCGCGCGCTCTCTCTCCCATCAATTTAATGCGCCCCCCATTGAAATAATGCGCGCGCTCTCTCTCCCATCAATTTAATGCCCCCCCCCCATTGAAATAATGCGCGCGCTCTCTCTCCCATCAATTTAATGCGCCCCCCCCCCCCATTGAAATAATGCGCGCGCTCTCTCTCCCATCGAGTGAATGCCTTCAACGTACACATCGAAATTCAGATCTAGAGTTTTAAAATACGGGATTTGTTTACACTTCTTTCTTATTTTGATTTTATACTATTTTAGTTTTATGTTTTGTGGTTGGCGTTCCTCACAGTTCTGACAAT
The DNA here is from genome assembly GCA_947623455.1 of Mimachlamys varia. Classification (NCBI taxonomy): domain Eukaryota; kingdom Metazoa; phylum Mollusca; class Bivalvia; order Pectinida; family Pectinidae; genus Mimachlamys; species Mimachlamys varia. The sequence continues at coordinate 1,545,544 of OX392537.1, forward strand.
TCCATCCCAAGGAGGGGTTTCGCTTATGGATATTTGTCCTGCACCCTAATTAATCTCACTGCAAGTTCCCCTGAATGTGCCTTATCGCGATATGTTTTACTGTCAAGCAATTGAAGCAAATACCGCCCGCTCCAAATGATTACCTACTGAACCGTAACGCTACTTCCTACCCCTACTTCATTTGTCTTTCTTCTAGGGATCGACATTGTGATGGGGGGGGGGGCATTCTTATCGTTTTCGATTATCGATAGACAATATCCCGCTGGTTTGAGTTGGTTAGTTCTAAAGTTGTGTTGATTAGACGAGAGAGAGAAAAGATTATCTTAGTAATTCTCTTAATAAGTGTACTTTAGGCAGTCTGAGATATTTTTAGTATCATTTTAATACCCTTTCATAAGTATTAGCGTTGCATTGACTTGTGTGTGTGTTGTTTTCTTTGGTTTGGTTAATTTTGTTTTACGTCCTTTAACAGCCAGGGCCATTTAATGACGTGTAAGGTTTTGGAGGCAGAGGAAAGCCGGAGTACCAGGAGAAAAGCACTGACCTACAGTTGTTCGTTTCTGTGACCAGGACAGAGGTGTGTAAAGTGAAGGGACAGCTAACCTCACTGTATTAAGTGGGTCGCGTCCTTTTGCAGGTCAACGGGTGCTGTCGACCCTTGCCGTTTTGAAGGTTCATTCCCACTCAGCCAACATCTTAAAACAACATTACCTGTATTTACCTGGACAAATCTGAGTATAGTCTGTTTCAATATATTAACAAGTATAAATCACCTGTTCTTTTATTTCCAAGTGAAACTAAGCCAACTACAATAAAAGATACTTTGTAATTAAAAAAAAAAAATAAAAATAAAAAAGATACTTTGTGATCGAAAAAAAAAGAAATAAAAACAAAACTTCATAAACCATTTCACCAAGCACATAGTTACACTGTATGTTATTTTTTTTACCAGAGACGTATATAACACATATACATGGTATGACTTACTTTTTACATTAAATCACAGAACTTGATTAGATGCTATTAAGTCCGAAATTACGAATGCTATATAGAAACAATGAATAATTATTCACTCTTAATTTGAGTGAACAAATTTGAATTAGAATTCTTCTTTTAGGTTTTGGTTTTTATTTTCTAATTTACAAATAATCATTTTTTAGACTGTAATAAACAACTATACATTGTATTTGTTTCATACTAGCAAACACTCGGATAACAGTTGATCACCTGGAAAATGGTAGGAATTGATTATCATTCGGTTCCAGGTAGATTCAAATTCTTAGTTAAATTATTTTCATACATAGATACAAAATGTCATAAAATCTTTTAAAATTTAACTTAGATGGTTTTAACTAAATAATGTTTTATGCAAGGAAGAAGTTGTTATTTCTCTTAAGCTTCACCAATTAAAATAAATCATGATCTGATGATAATATCTGTTACATTTATGAATGATCGATCTGTATATCAAACTCTTTTATTTCCTTTTTGAATAGGGATAAGAAACAAAACAGTTGCTAGCAGGAAACATATATAAAGCATTATTGAAAGCATAACTGGATAATGCTTCAATTTCATTCATGTTAACAGCAAAATTACAAAAGTATAAACAAAGAATTATACTTTAACTTTGATTATTAAGGGATTGAGACAAGGAGAAGGGTACCAGATTATTATTTATTTGAAGCAAGGAAGAAGTTATTTATTTATTTGATCTTTTTTATCTTCCTTGTGTGAGATTTTTATCAAAGAGTATGATTCAATGCATATTAATAAAAGTACTAAATTCAAGGAATGAACTTATGAAAATATCTGTACCCAAATGATACAAAGTTTATTCTATAAATTCTTAAACTTCTTTAGCTAGGGAATATTATAAATGCTGGAAATTAAACGTAATAATATAACAAAATCTAAGGTATTTCCAAAACATAGACAGTTTTTTATAGTTGTTATAAGGTTTAAACAAGAATTCCACAGAAGCAAGTACCGTCTATGTGATCAACTGAAATAATATTATGAGACAGATATAAGCACTTTTTAATTGAGAAATGTTATTCATGTGAACATTTTCGCTGGAGTTAGACAAGTCTCTCCAGATAAGGTAACACCAAGAAAACTTGCAATGTATGGTCTGATTCTGCAGGTATATTATTATGTTTTCAGAGCTTATCAATTCCCAAAAATTCAAAACTTCAAGGAACTTATATAACAGTAAGTTGATTAAGGCTTGTTTAAATAATAATTTTATCTTGATTTCTCCATATACACCTTGTATATGTGTTGTTTAAACCTTATTACAACTATAAAAACTGGCTATGTTTTGGAAAATACCTCAGATTTTTTTTTTAATGAGATAAAAATGAATAAGTTCAAGATCAAAATAATTCCACATGTAAGTTGTTACCTAAGAATTAGACACTTTCCAAAAACAGACTATAGCCTTACCTGTAATTAGTACCTATTGTTCTCACCCTGTAACAACACTACCTGTGCCCTATACTAAAATAGGATATGTTGGCTGAGTGGGAAGACACCGTTTTGAAAACCACATCAAGTAGGGAAACGGCGATTGGTCTCCATATTACCTCACGGCGTGATTGGTTTCCGTATTACAGTCACAATCGTAGCCAACGGACCAGACTTTTCACAATTTATGAGGCTTCATGACACCCATCCCCCCCCCCACCCCCAGTCTCGGACCCGTTCAGAGCGACCGCATTATGACGGCGGCAGTGTACACGGCAGTATATCTCGTTCGTTATTTATAGAACAAACACCAGCTTCAGGTATACAACATGTGTTTTAATGGAATCAACAATTGAAATTAATATGATTATTACAATATGGAATTTAAAAGTTCAATTCTGATTAAGCTAATTAATTTTAATCTATGATATACGTATTAAAAACTATTGTATTATACTGTAAATAGAAAATAATCTAACAAAAATATAGTCTGTCAAGTCTATTGAACTTTTGAAGAAATTGCTGTTAAAAAAAAATGGATTTTTTTACAAATTATATAAAAGAAAATCACATTCAAACGGTTATGATTGAGCATTGATTCAAATTCAGTAATCTTATGCCCATCAGTTTAAAACTGAGTAAAACAATTTAATCTAATTTTTATATTTAAAGGAACATATAATTCTCGAGCAACAAAGGGACAATATTAATTCAGATATCCTCCTCTAAACTGTTTTACACGTCGAGCTCTTCATCTTTGATTTAATTGTCATAGTTTCTATAACAGCCCAGTCATAATATCACTACAGTAGTAGACCGCGTAAACGTGATGAGAATTACACGGCCTTCGTGGAAGGGTCTTCAAGGTATCTTTTAATCGCCCATTATTTGTTAATCAAATCAACTGAAGCTATGACGTCATTGTAGTACTGTCGTGCTATACGACGTCACTGTGGTATAGGCGTTCTTCTTCTTGTAGCATGGCACCAAGACTCCAACCTGCAACATCAGATCACAAGGTACAGCTACCTCACTAGCATGGTAATGACTTATGGATTCGTTACAATCTAACTACATGGCTCCACTGACTTCGTATCACCCCTAGTCAGGCGTAGTACGTATATATACGAAGTCAGTAGAGCCACGTGATTTTAGTCAGATTGGGAATTGTTAGAACTTGCTATATGTCATTGCTAATGTGTTTGGAGTTTACCGACACTTGGTCTGTCAAATAGGGACCACAGGGACTTGGGAATTTGTTACAGCTAGTTTTGGACCTAAAATAGGGTGTTTAGAGTAATTTTACACATTTGGGGGGTGAGGATCAATTTTATGAGGTATGAGATGCCCCCTCAATGGTCATAAAAGCTAAAGTTTAGCTTTTATGACCATTGAGGGGGCATTTGTTTTATCGAAAATTGATCTTAACCCCCCAAATGTGTAAAATTACTCTAAACACCATATTTTAGGTCCAAAACTAGCCGTAACAAATTCTCGGGTCCCTGTGGGTCTGTTACTCTCTTTGTTACTGACTGTTAGTACTTACATTACAAGCCGTAGTCAAGTGCAGTGTCTTCTCTTTATATCGGTCGCTGTTTTAATGATTTCAACATACTGTAGTCAGCAATTATACACCAGTTCAATATTTACTTAAATCAGTTGCAGTCAAATAGGTCTATAATGTAGTCAAAAATTGGGGAATATCTGAGCAAGCCTTCAGTTTTTTCATGACAAATTCCAGGGGCATAGAGAGCGTAGGTGAGCGTAACCCCTAGACATCGAAAACGATAATGCTGTCAAGTTATTTTTGTAGTGTACGCGACCTTTTCATATCTTACCAATTTTTATTCCCTCAGCCTTGGTCTTTGTCTGTATGGCCGTGGTGTCTGGTTGAAACCCCAGAGCCTCTAACAGCATGGCCACATACAGACCATTCTGACAGTCCGAGGACGCCCACTTCTCCTTTATTCCGTACTGACTTGCAGCCTCATTTAGTCGCTGATAAGCAAAAAAGAATATAAAAAACAAGTTGCTGTACTATATTGTAAATCCAAACATTCACTGAAACTAAAAAGTCTAAAGGGTTCATAACATGAAATTACTTTCCGCAACTATTTTTAAGTAGCCGTATTTTTTTTTGTAATTCTAGCGATCTTTTTAATTATTTCGAAAAATGACCATATATCGACTGGATGCTACACCATGGCAAAAGCTTCCATCATTTTCTATACTGTAAATATTCTAAATTCTGCGCAATCAAATTTTAGCGCAATGATAGATTTGCGCATCCGTGATAATTACTATAAAAGCAATTCAAAAACTCATTTTAACGCAAAAATATGTTTAGCGTAATACTTTAAGCGCAAAAATCGTTAAAATAAGATAACCGCAAAAATATATACGTCTACAGTATAACATAACAAATGCGGGAACAGTATATTCGTCTGTATACTCACCAGTCTACAGAATTCCTTCGTCCTGGCTTCTAGTTCACTGGGTACCAGGCCGATGTTTCCATCCGTCAGTAGCCCCAGTTCTTTGGCGGTAGTGTAGATGACGCCCATGGCGACGAACTTCCGGTTGCCTACTGGTGGTCCGTAGACCGTCCCGATGGTACATGGTTTGGGGGAACACATGTACTCGGGAGCTCTGTCCAGGTAGTGGCGCAGCACGCTCTGACATTCCGTGGCGTTACTTCCCCCAACGATCGTCACCGTCTTTTCATTGGTTGTGAGGTTGTAGGTGTCGTCTGGCAACGAGATCATGTATAAGCTTACAACAGGAATTAGTCAAATCAATAAAACGTTCCTGTTTCTGTTTCTTTAGCTGTATGATGCAATTCAATAATTTTTTTCGGCATACTGTATCTATTACTAAATATAAAAGGTGCAGCATTTGAGTGTTACGTCATCTTTAATGATAGGGGGTGGTAGACTCTGTTGGTGGATATTTTAGTCCTCGAGGTTTGCTGGAACCTCCAAAGCCACATTTCATCTCATTTGAGTAGTGACACGGTGCATAATATACACATTTTTGTAGTAAACGATTTGAAATTATGCAGATCTAGCTCAAATTTACTCCTAAATTAATAAATTAAAGCGGTTTTACGCACATGACCCCTCCGATTCTACATTAGTTTAGACATTTTGGATTCCCACCGTTTGACCCCGAACATCACTGAAGAGTCCTAGGAGGACAAAACAGATGTATGATACAATTCAATTCATTTTTTCGGCATACTGTATCTATTACTAAATTTAAAAGGTGCAGCATGTGTATGTTACGTCATCTTTCAAACTTATATATGGGAAATGCAATGTATCATATATTTTATTTTTATATATATTTTACAAAACAAAAATACCGAAGCGTCAACAAAACCATAATCGCACTCAAAATCGGTTAAACTATGGGCACAATATGAACAAAGGAAATATTTACATGGAGACTCATTTAAAGTGAAAAATAAGACCAGATGTTCCGGAAGAGAAAGCGTCTTCTGCTTCATCGACGACACTCGCCATGTTAATCTTGGTCACATCCAATAAAACATCAAGTCTTCAAAGTGAAAACCGAGTCGTCATTCTCATTCACAAGTGAGCACATAAAACATAACCAAACGAGATACAGTGGACGTACACAAGGCCCACAAGACGCCATTGTTAGCGTTTTAACTACGGAGTAGTCAATGCGTCTGTTGCTGCCACGATTCTGTGACCTTTGATTTTCATAAGCATTTTCCTTTGGGTGTTTTTTCAACACCGAGCACACTTAGAAATATTCGTATGTCATAAACTACGCACGCCAAACATAACCTTGATGTAATCTGTAATATGTTTACCCACCTTTCAGCATACAGGGATCCACCAGGGCGATCGCGTGTTGGTTCCGCCGCACGAGGTGGTTCCGGATGCGTGACGTCATTGTCTGCGCCCCGTAAGAAAGGAAGCTGTGGGTGTACACCTCGTAGGTGAGACCCCCAATTTGTACCGGCATCTTGTCTTCGTAAATAGGCACTTCCGGGATGAAGGCGACCTGACAGGACCCGCCCCCTACTTCTATAACACCGAGACTCTCCTCTATTGGACTACAACAAACAAATTTGTGGACTTACCGTTTATCATGTTCAACTTCATCTTCGATATCCAGGGGTTACGATCACCAACGATCTCTACACCCCTAGAATATTTAATGGTCAAACTGAAGGCTCCGCATGCGTCACCTTGTTGATGAGGCAAGATGATTGGTTCGACTCTTTGATGTACATCGATCAAAGGAATCTCGTGGGTACATAACGGTAAAAAATGAAAGGTTTTGAAGTCGGTTGCGGCTCCTTAGTAATATCTAAAAGACAGGCATGCTTTTAAGTTTGTTTTACCTGAGCGTGCCGCCAGTTTTGCCGTGGCATATTCCAGGGGTGTAAAGAGCGTAGGTGAACGTAACCCCTGGATATCGGGAATGGTTCGATCTCTTTAACGACGAAATAAGGTTTTAAAATGTGACTTTTTAATAATAAATGCATTTGTAATATATTTATCTTTGATAATTGAGGCCAAAAAATATTTTAAAATGTTTTTCGATAATCATGAACTTATTTGTAATATATTTATCTTTGATAATTGCAGCCATAACGTGTCTCGTGCTAAGAACTACAGGGGGAGTACCGCTGGTTGGTGAAGAATCCATGGAGGTAATTGACGGAGATCCAGGCTAGGAATCCCTCCTCCTCTCCGGACAGAATCCGTACGGACCGCTCCTCGTACAGGAACGGGTTCAGGCTGGAGTTGGACAAGACGGAGTGGACACCTTGTAGAATAGACTGGGCTGCAGACTCGGACAACAATCGGACACCTAGCAATATCAAACATATATATTCATATCCAGTTCAATTTACTTTAAGCTCATGAACAAATTACCACATACACTACATTTTGGAACACCACGTCTTAATATTAGGTTACAAACGCCTTCTTACATCAAAGCAGTTGGAGGCCAATGAACTTTCTGAACTATGAACAATTTTCTGACGATACATTCCCATGTGGCATTTTGGTATCTAAACTGAAACTACTGAAAGTTTGAAAAAGAAAAAGTCAATTAGAGATGTCATTACCTGCAGTTGCCATGAACAAAACGGGTGTTGTATTATGAGCTTGAGCAGGAACGTTCGACGTCAGAAAGTCTAGGATATCTATGACGTAACCTGCCATCTCGTGTTCCCGGTATGCGTATGCCCCGACTCCTGGTTTGTACTTCCGGTATTGCACTTCCGTTATTTGTGGCACGGTTATCTCGTGGTTCTTCCGCTTCCAAGAGTAAACATGGGCCTTTGTACCGGTACTTCCGGCATCAAGAATGACGCCATATTTCATGTCTACGTCATATCCGCTGTTTGTTGTGTTCGTTTCTGTAACTGTGTTGTTTGATGACAAAGAATCGTTAGCTGCAGCTGGAGCCGAAGAACTCAAATGCACAAACAGTAGAAAAATGCCAAACACCGGAGAAAACGAGTATTTCTGAAAACCAACAAATAAAAGGAAATTCCTTTGGTTGTGTACATTTTGCATCTGTGGATATGGGATATGGTACATCTTGTATGTCAATGACTGTATTTAACGAGTCAGCTGTACAAATTCCGATTGACGTGATTCGCTAGTGAATAATAACTTACCATAAAAAATCATCTCCGAGCAACATACTGTTTGTGAACAAATAAAAATAAAAATACCTAACTAAGCGGTCGTTGAAATCTGTACTGTACACAACACACCATTTTTCAAAGCTAGAGAGTTACATTATTGACGGTAACTTATGGTAAAGATGGTAATGACATAACTATGATAAAGAACAACATCAGGTTACATTATAACGACCAATACGGGATGTAAATCAGCGTTATTTTAAATACTCACCCGAGCCATAGCGTTATGTAAGAGGGGCAGCACACCGTACGTACAGGCATATATACAGTGTTTTAATATACACTGACCAGATGTCTCCTGTCCTATTAACAGCCTCATTACAGCTAACGTGATAATAGGTCACTCTCCAGACCTAGACATCATGACCTATTTTGGAAATATTTTGTAGATAACGACGAGAGGTTCAGCATCTCATAAGATACAATAAACCCCGTCTCGTGAATACAAACCAGTATTTGATGTTTTTCTGCTGCTTTTATACATTTTGTTTACGTGGGACTTTTTGATATAATCACAACATGAACTCCGTCACTTTTATATGACGAATGGTAAGCGCAGTGTATACACATATGAGTTAGAATTGACTAGGTTATATGCAAATGCATATGGTCCCCCTCATCTCGATTCAGAACTATCCCTACAGCGACGCATTTTCAACCGGGGAGGGGTAATAATTTTGCATTCCGTCCATTCGTTCGAGACGTTTCACCTGGAGAAACACAGGGCAAAGAACAGAGTGTTAAAAACTCACTACATCATCACTGTGATAAAAATGTCCTGGTATATTTTCTATACTTTTTCCCCATTGAGCAGAGGACAAGAATCAAGTCACTCGGAAGTACATATATGGCAATTAAGTAGTATCTGAAAAGCGTCCGGTGCGTATCTTCTATACTGTTTCATCTGAAGTAACCAGCTTTGACGTGCGAGGTTACCTTGTGACGGAGGAGTGCAAAATGTAAACCACTTAATTTGACCTCTGCACTGTCACCTTTGCTTTGACCTTTCACCTTACCTTCTGAAATTATTTGTTCGGGTCATATCATCTGCACCATATCCTCGGTTGTTAACAGTCATCGGGTTTGGTGAAAACATCTAGAACATTTTCCATAATTACTTATAATAAGCATTGAACCGTTTGATATTGGAACCATTATCGGTGGGCAATGGGTTACAGAGACTACGACTTCCGGTCACTTCGTTCTCAGTCAGGGTGCTATTCTTTGTTGCTCTTGACTTTCTTACTCTGTTGTTAAGGAAATAGGCTTGTAGATGTGTACACACTTTCCACAACGTTTCAGTAATGACGACTATGCCGTACGGCAGTATTAGGATGTTTTTAGAAATTCTTTAGAATTCGTGGTTGTTGCTATGCTATAATCGCTATATATATCTTCTGGAAGGTTTCGGAAACTACACAAAGGGACACTTTGGTAACCATAACTTTTCATTTTATTCCTCTAAACAAGTTTTTTTTTAAGTTATCTGTATGTTCTTTTTGTGAGTTTTCTTTCAAATTGTTCTTTATCAAAAATGCATGAGGTTAGATTTATTGAATGTATCCGTGATCTAATATATAGAACATAGTGCAAATTAAACCTTCATTCAGTGCTGCTGGTTTTGGTCAGATTTGTCTTAAAAAAGCAATAGAATTATCCTTCAGTTTGTATTTTAAGTTTAAAGGTAGGTGAAGTAATTATGACCTAATCAAAATTTACTGTGTACATCTTTAAGGTCATCTTATGAAGGGGCACGGCACACCTGTACATGGTGATGCACATGCTGGTAAACTATTCAGGTCAAGGTCATTGAAATAATTAAAGCACTTTATCTTCAGTAGATTGTAACAGATACTCTATGAATCTCATCTGCGGATATTACATGGAATAAAAGTTATGATTACGACAAACTGCCACGTAAAATCTTACACTTACAAAAATGTATTTGACATTTAACCTCCTGTTGAAAGTGACAGTGACCTAGTTACACCCCACTCTGTACCTCCTTTAGTATTCTTCATCTTTCTTTAAGAATTATTGTACACGTTAACATTTTCATTATATAGAAGATAGTGGTTGTGGGAGTTAGGAAATATAGTGGTTGTAGGAGTGAGGAAACCTATAGTGGTTGTGGGAGTAAGGAAACATACGGTGGTTGTGGGATTGAGGAAACTGATAGTGGTTGTGGGAGTGTACAACATTCCTGTGTAATTTTATTGAAATTGGTTCATAAGTTAAGTTCAAACAAAAATCTGTTTATAGTGACCTGGTAATCATGGCAACCGAACGTCTGCATAAAACAACTTCCATGCATATCTACACATGGTCCCTAACATTCATGTGAAGGTTCATTGAAATTGGTTCACAGGTTTAGGAGGAGTTGTCTGGTCATTTTTTTTTACAACAAAAACATGTTTTTAGTGACCAGTTACCACAGCAACCTAAATTTCTGGTAAAAAAACACCAAAAAACATCTGCATGCATAATTACACATACATTGCAGTCTTTACTATTTCTGCGTTTATAGTTCCATTGAAATCGGTCCATAAGTTTAGGAGTTTTGGAGTATTACGTTACCTTGTTACCATGACAACCAAAATGTCTCCATAAAAATACCTTGCATGCATATTTTCAAATGGTCCCTTACATTTTTTGTTGAAATCCCCTCAGTAGTTCAGGAAGAGTAGCTGGTACATTGATCATTGTGTCTACAGATGGACAAATGGACGGACAACCCAAATGCAGTATATCCTCCCTAATGTCGGCAGGGTGGGGTACAATTTGTAATAACTTTGTTGCACGGTGGTATAATTATATTAATATAAATAACTCAGGTTTGGTATGCACTTGTATATTTATTTATGAATAAGGCAATAAAATACAAATAAATATTCTCATGAGCGTTAGTATAAATACAAAATTTAAACAGTCCATAGCAAAAAGCACATCAAGATTATGAAAAATAATCAATTACAAAATGTAAGTCATGCTCTGAAATCTTCAGAATCAATTATCTCAAAACACTTCTCTACAAATATTTTTGTAAAGAGAAACTTGCACTATGACATATAATAATGACTAAGAATTTCTTATAAATATGTATGATTGCAATTTATATTTCTGTAAACGTGCAATTTTTTGCATTAATGTTATTTTAGCATAAAAAGCGCTGAGAGTATTACCCTAAAATATCATTGTGCTAATTGGAGATTTTATATGTAATTTTTATATAGTTATTACCTTGGGTGCGCAAATTGATCATTGCACAAATATGCTAAAAACTGACAATGCACTAAAATGAGATTTGCCAAATAAAGTATGTTCACAGTATTCTTTTTTTTTTCAATAAATGTTGTCCAGGTTTTAAAATTTACCTTAAATTCACCATTACTTTTCTTGATAGCCTAAACAAATAGTTCATAACAAATTCTTATAAGTTTATATCAGTACAAAATGTAGTAAGTATATAAATCATTAAAATTAATTATGTAATTATCTCAAAATGAACAACAAAGTTCTATATACTAGTGCCCTGCAGTCAATGTAAGATCTCCCAGGAAATATCATTGTCCTGTGTCGGGTTCATCTTCAAAAACTTCACAAACAAGTTATACATGTATACAGAATAAATAATTGTATACAGAATAAATAACGGATTAATATCATATAGTAGATAACCTTATTCTAGACCTTTGTTACTACCGGTTAATGGTTTAGTCACATTATTCCTGAACAACTTAGTTTCCCCCCTTTGAATAAAAACAAATTACTAGCTAAAAGAAATCCCCAAACATGGGTGCATATTCCCAAAGATCGGGAAATTAAAACAAATGTAAAAAAAAAAACATTGATCTCTTGTTTCAGGGTCATTGGTTCTCAATGAAATAAGATCTACAGTTGTCCTCTCATACTCTCACCTTGAGGTCTGATTATGACAGTCACACAGAGGCCTGGGGCCTAGGATATTGGCCTTAGGCCAATGGCCAGAAGATCCTGGTGGCCGAGTGGTTAAGGTGTCCCCACATTCTACCACTAGCCCTCCATTTCTGGGTTATGAGTTTGAAACCCAGGTGGGGCATGCACAGTTGCCAGGTACTGGTTTTTGTCCAGGTACTCCGGCTTTTCTCCACCTCTAAAACCTGGCATGTCCTTAAATGACTGGCTGTTAATTATAATAGGACGTGAAACAAAGTAAACCAAACCAAATTTAACCAAGTGTAGACGAAATTCTTCAAATTATAAAAAAAGGTAGAACCAGGTATATTCCCAAAATCCTAGATTAACCAATGCCTTAGCAATCACATGGTACATTCATATCAACTATGACTGCCATGGCCAGTACATATGTTAATGTCACATTATAATTACAATTTTATCATTGTTACATTGGATATTTTATTACTTACCCTTACTTAATTAAGACATCTTGTTCTATTCATACACAAGTACACACTTATCTAAAGGTATTGATTTTGATTATAAATGAAACATTTTATAACATTATATATATATAAAACAAATTCTAAAGCAATGTAATACTTATTTAGTAATTGTAACAACAATCCATTAAGCCATATTGCAATAGTGTGTGCTTTCTATGCAGACAGGCACTATGACTAGAGGAAGAATTCACATCCCATTCCTGATCATTGAACTGGCTGGTACATGGTTTACCATTACTGCAATTTCTGTTAGAGTGTCCTATCCCATCTTTTCTAGCTAGTAAGGGTTAACAAAGATCCAGAAGTGAAGACAGTTCTATCCTAGCCTGATACAGTGGACCTGCCAACATTTGTATGCCGATAGTCCAGAAAACTCACACTATCTTGACGGAAATGCATGGGAACAGATTTCTGTAAAGTTATTTGTACTAACCAGTCCAAAATTAGTCAGTGCGGAAAACTTGTAATCCGGACAGTTTGGGCTGGGAATGAAGGTGTCCGGATTATCGAGGGTCCACTGTATATCTATAATAATATGTTCTAATGGACAGCTATAATATGTCATGTAATTTTCAAAAATCTTTCACCATGTTAAACCTACATTGTATTTTCAATACTGAAACTGACCCGTAAATGTAGTATTCTGTTCTGTGATAAAATCATTACAAAAATAATCAAATATACTGTATATGCTATAATAAGTGCCCCTCAACATTTCTGTGGAGGCACTAAAATTACATAAGTTCCCTAGCTAATCGTGACAACACTAAATTATTCTATATTACGATAAGTTAACCTCTCTGTGCACAGATAACAGCAAATACGGTAAAATGTATCTGTGTATAACAGTGCCAGAAAAGCAAGATTTCAAACTGGCTTCCAACTGTACCCCAAGGCTGCCGACACTCTGTCCTGCATTTCTTGTTTCCTCTGTGAGTCAGGGTGCACTGACTGATGAAACCTTGCAATTCCAACAAGATAATATTCTCCGTCCTCACCAGGGGCAATAACTCTGTCATCATCATCATCGTAGGTAGGTATATCTTGGACCGTGATACAGTTGGCGGGGATATCAAATTCTTTCCAACTTGTACCATGGAGTTGAGCCAATTGTTCAACTGATTCACAGCTGAGGCGTCCATGATATATAAACTGCTTCAGGTTTGGAGATTTCATGGTAAGGGAGACAACTTCATGTTCCTTGCAGGAAGGATCACAATAGCAAGCAAATTTCTTCAAACTTTTGCAGTACATATCACTCAGAGAGGCAACGATCTGGGAATCACATCGTGAAAATTTCATGAATGTGATTGCGGTGAGTGGACAGTCTGTTTTCAACATGGATGCTAATTCTAGATGAGGTGTTCTGACCAGTACTGTACATTCCATCTCCACTTCAGGGTTAGCCAGTACAAACTGTTTCCAAACTGACGATGCGATCTCCGGTATTTTGAACGTTTCATTCTCTGGATGAAAGTGCACAAAAACCTGTAGAAGTTTCAGCTTACATCGTCCTGGCTTAGACAGTGCGAGCAAGATGTCCTTATCTAGCATCGGTGATCGCAGGCTCAGCTTTTTAAGATGCTGAAAATTGTGCATGATTGGTAAAGTTGCCTCGGGAGAAGGAAGGATAGGCATTCTCTCCGACCATTCCGTAGCCTTACACCAGAATAGACTGAGAGTCTCTAGGTCTTTCAACTTGGGATTTTTGAGGATTACTTCAAAAATATTCAAATCCGGATTAGATAGGCTGCTCGGATACATTGGCCATGACTTTATATGGAAGTGTTTCAATCGGACAGCATTTTGAATGAAGGACACCAACGTTCCGATATCTTTTTCCGACGGTTGGTATCCATCAATATGGTAGTATGATGTCAACCTCCCTATCTCCAAAGTCAAGCTTTCCAGGCGACACTGCTTGCTAAGCTCCCGCATGATGCTGATCCATTCCTCGGGGAATCTGTTGAGATATTCAGTAACAGTCAGGGTAAGCTGTTTGAAGAATCTACCAAACCTGTTGATAAGTTTAATATATTTGTTCGGAATAAAAATCTTGCTTCTAAAAGCACGAGAGAAATTGTCAGTACTTCCGAAAAGATGGATCTTCATTGTGTGCCATAAACTTGGGTGGTTGAAAATCTCATACAGCACTTGGCATGTTTGAGATACTGCATACTGTTGGTAGAGGGGGAGATAACTCATTATTTCTACCCAAACCACCTCTGGCAGCTGACTGAAGTCTGGCTCTGGTTCCTGGCAGTCATCAGCAGGTGACTGGATCTCTTCCCTGTTGACTGGACTGTCAGGATCCGTTACATCACCCATACAAGTAGCGTTGTAGGTTTCAACTTCAGGCCATGATTTGTCCTCCTGGACGGGAGGTGGGATTTTGTCCTGCTGGACAGGAGGTGGGACACTACTCATTTCATTGGATTCCTTGTCCATTTCTCTAGGAAGCTGACATCACCTGAAACAAAATGAAAAGGATAACAAATCTGGTAATTTTTACACAGGTCAATCAAGTCAACAGAATTTTAATCATTCATCCCTATAGAATTTTATATCTCTTTTTTGAGATTTTGTATTGTAAAACTGGAAAAAATTTGCCCTCATTTTGTTTTTGTCTTTTTCGGCCAATGATCCAAGGATGAATTTAAGACAGGGTGAACATTTTACCAAACATAGGCTTGCGTCTCATGTTACATGTACGATGAGGATTCAACAAACATAGGCTTGTGTCTCACGTTACATGTATGACGAGGATTCAACAAACATAGGCTTGTGTCTCATGTTACATGTACGATGAGGATTCAACAAACATAGGCTTGTGTCTCATGTTACATGTATGATGAGGATTCAACAAACATAGGCTTGTGTCTCATGTTACATGTACGATGAGGATTCAACAAACATAGGCTTGCATCTAATGTTACATGTGCGATGAGGATTCAAGTAAATATACCACATAGGTTGCACAATTTGAGAGAGTGAATTCAAGACAATTTTTAAGGCAAATATTTGCTCTACAAGAGATTAGTAATCAAGCAATTTGACATCCATCTGAGGCAATAGCCGAAGGTCACCTAACCATGGGTAAATTCTTATAATCCTGCAAATGTAAATATTTTAGCAGTAATCTTATTTTAGCAGTAATCTTATTTTAGCAGTAATCTTATTTTAGCGATTTCTGCACTTGTAGCATTCAGCAAAATTATGATTGCGCTAATTACAGTTCCTCAACATTGCTTTCTATAACAATTACTGTGTACACCACAATTCATCATTGCACTTGTGTGTTTCGTGAAGTGTAATAACTGATTATATAAACTGCCTATAACAAATATGCAGATGCAATAATTCTTTATCATTTACTTATTAATTTTTAGTTACTTAGTATTGCTATAATGCAGTATATCTGGTTTTAACAAAATAACTAAAACCAGTTGTGAATTATTTTTTGATTTGAAGTTTGCATCTTAAATACAAGGGGAGATAACTCCACAGTATTAGGTTCTGAAGAAATTCGGGCTAAAAATATCATCTACCCATCAGACACTTTAATATCAGTTGAAATAAGAACCTGTGAGGTCTAGTTATCATACTTCTACAAATTAGGTGCAACAGGAGAGGGAAATTGCACAGCCAGACAAGGGTTCAAACCCAGGACTTGTCAAATTCAAGACAGACGCTGAAATAATTGAGCTATCTCGTTACCAAAGATCGACCCAGTTCAGTTTTAATAGTACTGTCTTCGCCCCCGATGACACTTTATAACCTCAGGTTCAGCTAGGTGTCCCCTTGCCAAGCATATAAATTACCAAGTGTAATGCAACAAGGGTTGGTCTCAAGCACCACTATAACAGGACAGAGAATACTTAGTGTGTTTCCACCAGGTTCCCAGTCGGGCACTCTATTACTGAGCTAAATGGAAATGCTGTCTAGCTCAAAGCTAGAAGGCAACTAAATCCTAGCTATGCATGTACAATCAAAATCTTCTGCCCTCACCCTCTTTCTAGTAGGAGCATCATGAAAATACTATCTAGTTTTCAACCTATTTCAAACTTATAACATACCAGGTATGTAAAAGGAGGAGTTTGGTGTAGCTTAAATTCACTAGCTTGCACATATATATATATATATAAGTAACAATGTCTGTTACTCAGCTGACGGAGCAATATAAATGCTTAATTCTTGACACAGTTCATAGAGGCATGAACTATCATGCTGGAGACCCAGGTTTGATTCCCATTGGGGCACTGGACAGGATGGCACCCAACTTTATGCCATTGTCTCTGAGGTTGAGATTTAGGAAATCTGCAGAAAAACTGTGAAGGGTATGTCTCTATTAGTTAAGTGTAACAAGAGGCCCAATGGGCCTGCATCGCTCACCTGGTATCAATCTGACTTATATTATAGTGTAACCCTAAAGTCCCCTAAAATCTTTTAATGTAAGACATTTAGAAGAAATTAAGATTTAATCATATTAACCCCTGTGACCTTATAAGACAACATCATTTTCATTTTCAAATTTTGAAAGAAGAAGTCGCTCAAAGCTTTTAACCACTGATTTGACCACTGTGACCTTTAACATGGGTCAAGCTCATTTTCCTTCCCAATTTTTGTCAAGCTTCATACAAGGAACCTTTCAGCCAAATATCATGCTTCTAGGGCTTTTGGTATTTCAGAAGAAGTCGTTTAAAGATTTTAAAAGATTTGACCCCTGTGACCTTGAATATAGGTCAAGGTCATTTCTTTTCGCAAACTTTGTCAGGCTTCATCCAAGGAACATTTCAGCCAAATATCATGCTTCCAGGGCTTTTGGTATTTCAGAAGAAATCTTTCGAAGGTTTTAACAGATTTGACCCCTGTGACCTTGAATATAAGTTAAGGTCATTTCTTTTTGCAAACTTTGTTGGGCTTCATCCAAGGAACCTTTCAGCAAAATATCATGCTTCTTGGGCTTTTTGTATTTCACAAGAAGTCGTTTAAAGGTTTTAACAGATTTGACTCCTGTGACCTTGAATATAAGTTAAGGTCATTTCTTTTCGCAAACTTTGTCGGACTTCATCCAAGAAACATTTTAGCCAAATATTATGCTTCTAGGGCTTTTGGTATTGCAGAAGAAGTCATTTGAAGGTTTTAACAGATTTGACCCCTGTGACCTTGAATATAAGTCAAGGTCATTTCTTTTCGCAAACTTTGTCAGGCTTCACCCAAGAAACATTTCAACCATATGTCAAGCTTCTAGGGCTTTTGGTATTTCAGAAGAAGTCGTTTGAAGGTTTTAACAGATTTGATCCCTGTGACCTTGAATATAGGTCAAGGTCATTTCTTTTCGCAAACTTTGTTGGGCTTCATCCAAGGAACCTTTCAGTCAAATATCATGCTTCTGGGGCTTTTGGTATTTCAGAAGAAGTCGATTAAATGTTTTAACAGATTTGACCCCTGTGACCTTGAATATAGGTCAAGGTCATTTTTTTTCGCAAACTTTGTCGGGCTTCCTCCAAGGAACATTTCAGCCAAATATCATGCTTCTAGGGCTTTTGGTATTTCAGAAGAAATATCATGCTTCTAGGGCTTTTGGTATTGCAGAAGAAGTCGTTCGAAGGTTTTAACAGATTTGACCCCTGTGACCTTGAATATAAGTCAAGGTCATTTCTTTTCGCAAACTTTGGCGGGCTTCATCCAAGGAACCTTTCAGGCAAATATCATGCTTCTAGGGCTTTTGGTATTTCACAAGAAGTCGTTTAAAGGTTTTAACAGATTGGACCCCTGTGACCTTGAATATAGGTCAAGGTCATTTCTTTTCGCAAACTTTGTCAGGCTTCATCCAAGGAACATTTCAGCCAAATATCATGCTTCTAGGGCTTTTGGTATTTCAGAAGAAATCTTTCGAAGGTTTTAACAGATTTGACCCCTGTGACCTTGAATATAAGTTAAGGTCATTTCTTTTTGCAAACTTTGTTGGGCTCCATCCAAGGAACCTTTCAGCAAAATATCATGCTTTTTGGGATTTTGGTATTTCACAAGAAGTCGTTTAAAGGTTTTAACAGATTTGACTCCTGTGACCTTGAATATAAGTTAAGGTCATTTCTTTTCGCAAACTTTGTCGGACTTCATCCAAGAAACATTTTAGCCAAATATTATGCTTCTAGGGCTTTTGGTATTGCAGAAGAAGTCATTTGAAGGTTTTAACAGATTTGACCCCTGTGACCTTGAATATAAGTCAAGGTCATTTCTTTTCGCAAACTTTGTCAGGCTTCACCCAAGAAACATTTCAACCATATGTCAAGCTTCTAGGGCTTTTGGTATTTCAGAAGAAGTCGTTTAAAGGTTTTAACAGATTTGATCCCTGTGACCTTGAATATAGGTCAAGGTCATTTCTTTTCGCAAACTTTGTTGGGCTTCATCCAAGGAACCTTTCAGTCAAATATCATGCTTCTGGGGCTTTTGGTATTTCAGAAGAAGTCGATTAAATGTTTTAACAGATTTGACCCCTGTGACCTTGAATATAGGTCAAGGTCATTTTTTTTCGCAAACTTTGTCGGGCTTCCTCCAAGGAACATTTCAGCCAAATATCATGCTTCTAGGGCTTTTGGTATTTCAGAAGAAATATCATGCTTCTAGGGCTTTTGGTATTGCAGAAGAAGTCGTTCGAAGGTTTTAACAGATTTGACCCCTGTGACCTTGAATATAAGTCAAGGTTATTTCTTTTCGCAAACTTTGGCAGGCTTCATCCAAGGAACCTTTCAGGCAAATATCATGCTTCTAGGGCTTTTGGTATTTCACAAGAAGTCGTTTAAAGGTTTTAACAGATTGGACCCCTGTGACCTTGAATATAGGTCAAGGTCATTTCTTTTCGCAAACTTTGTTGGGCTTCCTCCAAGGAACATTTCAGCCAAATATCATGCTTCTAGGGCTTTTGGTATTTCAGAAGAAGTCGTTTGAAGGTTAAAATAGATTTAACCTCACTGTGACCTTGAATATTGGTCAAGGTCGTTTCTTTTCGCAAACTTTATTTGGCTTCATCCAAGGAAGCTACTGGTCAAATATGAAGTCTCTATGCCTGATGGTATTTTAGAAGAAGTTGTTTGAAGGTTTCAACATTTTTGACCCCTGTGACCTTGAAATTTGGTCAAAGTGATTTTTTTTCGCAAACTTTGTTCAGCTCCTTCCAAGAAATCTACCAGCCAAATTTCATGTCACTGGGCCTTTCAATATTTTAGAAGAAGTCGTTTAAAGGGAAAAGTTGATGGACGGACGGACGGACGGACGGACGGACGGACGGACGACGGACGCTGCACCATCACATAAGCTCACTTGGCCCTTCGGGCCAGGTGAGCTAAAAATTAAGGAGTTTGTCAGTGTGGCTTTTACATCAAGTGTTAAATACAGTTTCTGTCACTCAGCTGATGGAGGGGTCAGTGTGGCTTCTACATCATAGGTTAAATACAGTTTCTGTCACTCAGCTGATGGAGGGGTCAGTGTGGCTTTTACATAATAGTGTTAAGTACAGTTTCTGTCACTCAGCTGACGGAGCATGCCGCTTTTGCTCAGTTGGTACAGAACCATTGTTTATCAATTAAGCCAGGAGACTCTGAGGTCTCCATAATGGAGAACTTGAGCACTCCAAACTCTAATCTATACCTGTTAAAATAATGTTATATTTCTTTGGAGCTATATAGGAGGTAATTCTTATTTTAAACATTATAATTACAGTTAGGTCTCAACCCTGTATGGGAGTATTATAAATTATTATTTACCAGAAAAGGATGAATTGTAGAATATAGTTAAATGACACTAATTATCCCTGAATCTATAGAAAGTTCCATATACAAGTTATGTTAATTCTCTGCAGAGCGTGGAGTAGCTGTGTCTGCAGCTGGTCCATTAACTAAGGTAGCAGCGGTCACCCCGGTGGTGTACATGTTCCTTCAGGGGGTTTGACATAGTGAGACTGTCAATCGAGGCCTTACATGGGTCGCCATCATTCACAGCATCTTTAAACCAAAAGTTACAGAATATGTGCACTCAACATCATAATATTTACTTGTTGGAGGATTAGCCAAACATTTTCTTTAACTTATGTTTAGGTGAGTAATGACATCACCAAAAATATATATACTGTTAATTAATTTAAGGGGGTCTTGGCTTTTCCCAAATCATCAACCCCCCCCTCCGACTGCCTTCGTCCAACCTATCTGGAGTGGAGCATCAGCAACCAGGCGACCTGCCAGCCACAGCTTCCTCCCTGGTTGTCTTCAGTCTAGTATCTGGCAAGGCCTTAATTCATAAAACAAAGAGTGTGGGGAATTACAGGTGAGTTGTCTCCCTTGCACCATTGACAGCCACGAGTATTCGTCGAGCTTCACATTGAAGTACAAACACTCTGACATCTTTCCATCCTGACTTCAACAATTAACACAAGAGTTTCCTCCCCATTGTATCTAAGCTTTCGGGAGCTGATCATGAGGGCATATGCATGCCGTTCTCTTTACTTAAATTTTTGTTCACGCCAAATTCACTGTACACGTCTAAGAAGACCCATAAATCGACATGGCAATCATTTCATCTCGGACATCGCACAAAACAACAGTTGATAACTACTCTTCTTTGGAAAAAGGGAGCCGACACTTAAAATTCCATGTCCAGCAATGGCCAGCATATATAGGCCTATACCCATAATCTTGTATCTCTCCATTCCTTTCTATGTAGATAAGAGATTAGCATTCTTCATAGATTTTAGTTTTAATTAACTTGACTAAACATACAGTGTAAATTCTAGTTTAATTATAACTCAAAAATTAAGTTAAAATATTTCCCTTTTCGCAGTTCTTGTGTGCAACACTCGATCGTTACTAAGTGCTCTAAACAATCTTATAAGTTTTATAAGCCAGTGATCGATTGCATGATCAGGTGAGGAACAGGAGAAGAAAGATTAAACAGCAAAATGTTACTTACGTGTATAATGTCGCCGCTACCGACATGTGTAATACAGTCATGTCGAAAATGTGTTTTATAACGACCTCGATGAATGTACAGTCTAGACTAAATATAAATATGATTCGGTATCTTGTCAAATGTAAAAATAGCACCAATATACGTCATGAGCAAACCGAAAGGAGACTTCTAATAAAAAAAACTGATCCGGACTCCAATTTTGTGACCGGAACTCGTCAGATTGTTATTGAAAACATTTTATATTGCACTAGCAATATTTTATTATGTTAGACAAAACTGAATGTATTGTCAAGTAATTACCAATTGTTTGCGTTGTTATGTCGCTTTAATTCAACTATTTCTAAATATATTCGGATAAATTTCCGGTTGTTGGTTTCTATTTTAACTGTAGGATTGAAACTTCCGCGGAAAAAGCTGGGAGTAACTACAAGTACGCTAGCTAGTTCTGCAGTCCTGACTTCTGCTTCATTATTGCGAGGTACATGTTCCGTTCAGTATATATATATATATATATATATACATGAACCATACACTATTCTACTAATTCGTATTTCAGTATTATACCATTCGCTACGTTCTTAGACTGTACCTTTCCTTCTACGTGTTACCCCTCTCCCTTACCGATTTAAATTTATCATTAATATATAAACTTTATATATGTAGGCCCTAATATAGAATCTGTCATTTGTGCTGTACAAACCCAACATCATGACAAAATGTTCAGTTTGTTGAAGGCGTTCACTATATGGAAGAAGTAGACCAAGAAAATAAATGAACCTGCGACGCGCGACAAGATGTCAGTAAGCTGGTTATTTTTTAGAAATGGGTGGCGACAGTTAGTTAACGACCTCATGTGACTTGTTTAAATATGTAGGTTAGAAGAAAAGTATCTGTTTTTTCCATTTATACTTAATTTACATGTGATCGAAAATGTTTCTTATTATAAAACAGCTGCTTCAACAGGGACCCGCGCAAGGGTCAATAAAATTTCCACTATTTAACTAGAAATGCATTCTGACTCTCGTACCCGCCTGCAGTCCAAATGTTTACTGGGTCGGAGTAAGTCAGAACCCTTTGGACTAATGTATATTCAGTGAATTACAGATGTTTCGCCCCAATACCACATTGTCCCATTTTTTTTTCTTATCTCCCCAATTTTTGCATTGTCCCAATTAAATGCCATGTCATATAATGCCCCAAAATATTTGGGGCGAACGGATCGATTCGCCCCATGCCAGATTGCCACAATGTCCTAAAATTTGACATTTGACACGCAAGAATTTCTTTCTTAACTATCTATTTTTTATCATGTGATGTTAAATTATTTCGCAACAAATGTGATCTGAGACATTTGAGATAGTTAAGTTGCACAAAATAAGTAAGAGAGTAGCTACCAGTCTTGGTGTAACGGCACTATTTTTTCACATGAAGGCAACTGGTAATTATAAGTACGAGCTAGTGTAGTCATAGGGTCAGTCTGTACCATGAGAAGACCCTGGAGTAGGTCTTTTACAATTTACACCTGGGATGGCTATAGAGTACTAGGTCATTGGCAGTCTAGCCCGAGAGGCCGCCAGGTGGGCTACAGAACAGGGCATGTCAAGATGTAGGAGAAACTTATGATTTGACTTAGCCAGATTGAGACATAACGCCGAAGTGCAGTCAGCTTGATGATGTTGTATTATAATCTCCATGAACATTTACTTGTGATGTCAGTGTAATTCACTATCCTGAATAAATTATGTCTATTACCCAATATTATGTGTCGTTGCCTTGAACTGTGTCACATTGGTCCTTTACTTTTTCAAGAGTCTGTATTTCTCAATCTTCAATTTTTAGATATTTTTAATGCCCAAGTGGAATTGATTTTGCTAATTTATCTATTTCATTTTTTTCAAAGAAAATTCTACTAGATATGTTACTTGTTAATTGCTTACAATGAAAAAAATGTCAGAATATATTTTTATAAAAAAAAATGTCAGAATAGATTTTTATAAAAAAAAATGTCAGAATAGATTTATATGTAAATGTTTAGTTACAGTGTAGTTATGTCTCCCCTTCGTATGAAGACAGACATATTGTATTACCAGGAAGTACCGATTCTGGGTTCTACTTCTGGTTCTTCAAATAATTCTTGTCCGGGTCATAACTTCTAAACTGTTGAAGATATCTTGACGAAACTTGCATTATATATGCATCACCTAAAGCAGATGTGCAGTGCAATGTCATTATGTCACTGTGACCTTAACCTCAAGGTAAGAGGTCAAATAAGTGTGAATATTTCAATAATTCTTGTCCAGATGATAATTTTCATACGGTTAACCGTTAAAGATATATTGATACCTGCACCATCCATAGAAGATGTGCAGTGCACTGTCAATAGGCCAGTGTGACCTTCACCCAAAGGTCAGAGATAAAAAATGTATGACTTTTTCAAATATTCAAAGGTGTACGCTAAGGTGATGCAATCTGCCCCTCACTGTCTAATTATATAGGTAACTAGGGCCCTGTATCTCTTCGATGCAGGTGTGCTATAGTAATAGCTTGTCCATCCATCTGTCCTTCTGTCTGTCTGTCCCATTTTTAACTGATTAATATTTTGTTATGACATTATGAAGGAAAGATAGTCAGAATAAAAAAGGATGTCCACTGACCCGTGAAAGTGACCAAATCTCAAGATCAAAGGTCAAGGTCAAATTCTACATTTATTAAATGCTTTACATTTTGCTGTGACACCATGAAGCAAAGTTGGTCAGAATCAAACAAGGTGTCAACTGACCATACCTCAATGTCACCGGTTGAAAGTTCAAAGTCATATTTAACATTCATAGCATTAATTGCTTGACATTTTGAAAGAAAGCTTGTCAGAATAAACAAAGATTTCAACTGACCAAATCAAAGGGGCAAAGGTCAAGGTTATAGGTCAAGGTCAAATTAACATTAAATTACTGATTATCATTTTGTTTTGACATTATGAAAGAAAGTTGGTCAGAAAAAAAAAGATGTCAACTGACCATATATTGTAGCTACCAAACTTTATCCAACATTGTTAAAAGTAACACAATGTCAAATAAATAAGAATAAACAAATTCTTGATTTTTATTCCTCCTCACACAACCTACTACAAAACCAGCAAATACACAGATTTGCTTATAAAGGGGGACATATGTTTTAGTTCACTAAAACAAGTTTCTAGCTTCAGTTTAAAGTTTCAATATCATATATGTGTGACAAAGTGGGCATGCTGATATGATATTGAGATGGATAGATCACGCTTACCAGCTGAGAAGTATTAATTAGCCAATGTGTTAATTAGTCTGCGTGCGGTGTTGATGGGAGGTGTTTTATCGGAGTTATTATATTTCGATACTTTGCCTGTCTAATATGTGTGATTATAATTGGTAACATAAGTTCAGGTTCAGGTAACAGTAGCATCAATTAGTGTCTCGAGGCATATTTAGTAAACCTTTCTGAGGGTAGAAGGTATATGAACAGGTTAGTTTGGACGTAGGGTCAGTCTACACCTGGGATGGCCATGAAGTACTAGTTCCAGGGCCCGGGCTTTATCACCCCTCTTTTTAGGTCCAGTAAACGGACTCATTCCCAATGAAAAAAGGTGTGATTTTTCCCAAATGTCCCCTTAAAAATTCCCAATTCAGACACTTGGTGGTTTTACATGCTTGAGGAGCTTCTTGTGACATTAAGTTTGATAAGAAACAAGAAAGATTGGTTTAAAATGTCATGAGCACTGACAGTGCTTTAAATAGTAGTTTAGAAAAGAAATAATGTATTTAGTTGTTATAATAGTGTTTGTCAAAATTACAGTCAGCTTGATGATGTTGTACTACCATGAATATGTAATTATAAACTATGTCTATTATGTATACCCACTATCGCCTATCGTTGTCTTGAACAGTGTCACATGTGTGCATGTATGTTTTCAATGTGCTAATTGATGTGCATTTACTGACATAAATATCATTTTAAAGTAATAAAATATATTATCAATTGTCCTTATACAAATACAGGTGTATTGACAGATAGGGCTACCCGTCAACTCATTATACAATCAATATGAAATTTGATAACTGTTTTGAGTGGGGCAGCATTGTGTGACGGGACGTGTATTTGAATCATCAATCAAGTAAGAAAACACAAATCATTTAATAAACATACAATGATATGCACACTAAAATAAACATGTGGCTTAGAATCTTTCTTTTTCTAAAAGAATGATTGGACAGGATATTGTCCAGATTCTGCCATGATCAGTTAGATCCAACTCTTTCCCTGAGTAATATACATGTACAGGCCCTATGGGACTCTTGTTATTTCATTTCTGTCAATAAACAGAATGTATGAGTCTGCTTTTAAATTATACATATATTTACATATTAAAAGCTTACCTTTCTGAATCATGTATGTTTTTTTTGACAGAATATGTTTTCAGAACTTTATCACTGTTATGTATAAAGTGAGCCAACTTTGGTTCGGGCGGCTTATCTTTACTTTAGCCAGTCCCTTGTTACTAAATTTAGATTTGGTTTGTGAAGAGGAACGGAACGAATGGAAATCTCGCGTGATTTTGCAACGAGTGTCGTCTGAAAGCGGCTTGACATCAAAAAAGACGAAAATGCGTTATAAACAGGTAATTTTGTAAAACTATATTTATTTCTATGAATTCATGTATTTGCATGCCATAAGTCCATTTTATCACAACGTTAAATCCTTAGTCCGGAGTTCTGTGATATCGCGGTACGAACAACGAAAATAGGCCTCTGTTGAAAAACGACACGGCGGAATATAATAATAACTTTAAAATCAATAAACTATCTGTTCCCGACCATAAATATCAATATATATATAAACCGGAACAAAGATCGTATTTATAAACATTTTACTGTGCAAACACATTATTAGC
This sequence comes from Mimachlamys varia, assembly GCA_947623455.1. Classification (NCBI taxonomy): domain Eukaryota; kingdom Metazoa; phylum Mollusca; class Bivalvia; order Pectinida; family Pectinidae; genus Mimachlamys; species Mimachlamys varia. The sequence continues at coordinate 1,572,041 of OX392537.1, forward strand.
CTTTTATAAACTTTTGTGATGAGGTTCATTAATCGACGGGGTCGAATTTTCGACTAAATTTCTTCCTACTCCGCCATCTTGTTAACATGTATCACGTGAGCCCGCGCGTGACTTCGCAAAGAGTGTACGATCATGATCATACCAATAAAGTTTTTTTAATACAAAAAAAAATGTGTGTCAAAACACTTGACAGATGATTTTTCATAAAAATTGTCACTTATAAACTTAAATGATATTATCAAATATATTGCACAGGTGCTTGTGAACATGAATTTGACTATTTTTTCATTGAATGTAGAAGGTAATACCAGGGACGTATATGTGAGAGGGATAGGTAACTGTCTCTATCTGCTTGTAAATATCTAGCGAGATGAATTCACAGTTACCTCCCCTGATTTTAGCGCCCTCTAGCGTTTACCGCATGGCTTCCACGCCGCTTCGATGATCGAAGAAATTGCCGTGAAAACAGACCACTTGAAGTAAGTATTGCACCATCATTACGGTTCACTGTTGATACAAGTTGTTTAAACAACATTTTATTAACAATTGTTTCAGTATGGATGGCGTTGACGCCTGTGATTTTGGTCATATTTTCGTTTCTCTCGCAGTCATGGAGATGGAGATCCAAAAAATGGCCGCCCGGTCATGAATGGATATAACACGGGTCTTTGAAATACCTGCTCCGGTTGAAACCAATTATCTCAATAACTACTCGACCAATCGATTTAATTTTTGAACCTTTTTAAATCTGAGTGTTTTTCACATGTATTACTACATTGTTTGTGACAAATGTGTATGATATAAACTAGTTAAATATTTCATTGATGTTTGTCAATTTTACAACATGGCTGCCCATTCGTGAATGGAAATAACACGGGTCTTTGAAATACCTGCTCCGGTTGAAACCAATTATCTCAATAACTGCTCGACCAATCGATTTAATTTTTGAACCATTTTAAAGCTGAGTGATTCTCACATGTATTACTACATGTTTGTAACAAATTTGTATGATATAAAATAGTTAAATATTTCATTGATGATTGTCAATTTTACAACATGGCCGCCCACTCGTGAATGGAAATAACACGGGTCTTTGAAATACCTGCTCCGGTTGAAACCAATTATCTCAATAACTACTCGACCAATCGATTTAATTTTTGAACCATTTTAAAGCTGAGTGATTCTCACATGTATTACTACATGTTTGTAACAAATTTGTATGATATAGAATAGTTAAATATTTCATTGATGATTGTCAATTTTACAACATGGCCGCCCACTCGTGAATGGAAATAACACGGGTCTTTGAAATACCTGCTCCGGTTGAAACCAATTATCTCAATAACTACTCGACCAATCGATTTAATTTTTGAACCATTTTAAAGCTGAGTGATTCTCACATGTATTACTACATGTTTGTAACAAATTTGTATGATATTAAATAGTTAAATATTTCATTGATGATTGTCAATTTTACAACATGGCCGCCCACTCGTGAATGGAAATAACACGGGTCTTTGAAATACCTGCTCCGGTTGAAACCAATTATCTCAATAACTACTCGACCAATCGATTTAATTTTTGAACCATTTTACAGCTGAGTGTTTTTCACATATATTACTACATGTTTGTGACAAATGTGTATGGTAGAAACTAGTTAAATATTTCACAGATGATTGTCAATTTTACACCATGGCCGCCCAGCCTCTGTAGTGAACGTAGGCTACATATGTAGAGTATATAGGCCTATACAGTCCCTGTAACTTACATGTATTTGGGGCAGTACAGCTCCTGTAAAACTTAACATGTACTGGTAAATTGTGCATCTGTGTAATGTATATACAGTCCCTGCTATATGCACGCAAAAGGACACTTGCTAAATACTTGGGCACATGCTGTCTTGTAGTCTCATTATAGAATAGAAGATTGACAAAAAAAAAAGAATATATATACATAATGCACATGTCATATATAGTGGAGCACCTGTTAGATATTTGTACTACTGGGTATCATTGCCATCAACAATTATGATTTTAAGATTATGTGTATCAATATGAGTTATCTATTGTAATGAGAGTCTAAACATTGATATGATGAAATGATTAGTAGACATTAAACTTTAACTTGATGTATTTTCAGGTATGTGACCCAGGCAGATTCAGGAACCTTCCAATCATTTAAATCTCCAGCATCTGTTTGTTGTCGCTGCTTGTGACTAAAAACATATTCAGTGAAGTGCGAGAATTATGACTATCATATTTCGAATGTATTTGAGAAAATTAAAATTATAGATATATAGATTCTGTTTCTGTTATTTTTTTTATGAAATTAATCTGATCATATCATGCAGCCTTTGGTATAAATTCCTGAACATGAATGTACCATCAACAAGGATACGGATATTAATTAAAATAACTTTACACGGGTTAATGTAATAATTTGGACCGTATATATAAAACTGAAGGAAGCAAAGAAATGATACAATCTGCCTAAACAGGAATTTATATATAAACATGGTCTCCTAAGTTAGATTACCGGTATGTATAAAAACCATATAGCACACATAGATTGACAGCATGTCTGTTGAACAACATTAACCACCCTGTTTTAATCTTTGCTCAGAAAAAAAAATAAACCAAAAAAGATTTTTTTTTCAAAAACTCATTTTTATAACTTGGATATTTATAATTAACGGGAGACTATCTTGGATTTTGAGTGAATTGTTTATGATCGATAATTCAAGGACAGTACTAGTTACTGGCTGGATCTTTCTCAAAATCTAAATCTAGTACAAAGACATGAATTCCGAATCATTTGCCGTGGTAGACAAGTCGAGAATCGGACTTTTAATAATGATTCAAAACCATGGCTTGGTAGCTACATCTACCAGACAGTAATATACCTAGACACAGTGGCAACAATAATCATTCAACATCATAAATGAAGACCTACTAATTCACAATCTAATCATATATACCCAGTATGAAATGATAAACGCAATCAACACACGAGTGTTGACATTACAGCGGAAATAATCTGTTGAGCTACTGCGCAAGCGCACACTGGGGGAAAACCGCTGTCGCTAACTTCACGGTTCGGTGCACAAGTACAAAAGCTCTCGCTAGACCATCGTCCAAATGGGTCAGTTACCTATCCCTCTCACATATACGTCCCTGGTAATACACATATATGGTGTTTCATAATGATATAATGCTAAATTATAAAGTTTACAATAACAACCTATGCAGCGTAGCCTTATAAAAACCTAGGTTTTAAATAGTCAAATTCATGTCCACAAGCACCTGTGATATATTGCATGTAAGTCTTGATACACAAAGTTAAAACGTTAATTTATAATTATATTGATGTATTATATTTATTACAGTAGACAGCAAATTAAAGAGCCTTAATATCAGGGACGTATATGCACAGTTGCTTAAGTTTCTGTCAGTTTATAAAAAAAATGTTTATATATATATATATATTGAGCCGCGGCCCATCATTTCATACAAATAATTATATTATTTACTGACAGAAACTCAAGCAACTGTGGTATATATGTCCCTGATAATATTGACAATTACCTACTGTAGGCTTATCTCTGACTGATCACATGGTATTGAACCTTTCCTAAAATATTAAATAAAAATTGTATGCACCGGCTGGCAATGAATTTACTGATACTTCCAATTCGATTCTCAGAAAGAATATTCTAGTTGAAATATTTATTTGTGTTTAAATCATATCCTAAAATGTCGAATTTTGCGGTAAGATTAATGAAAGACTGAAAAAACAAAGCGTTAATTGAAGTTAGATACCTGATCATGTTTTACCCAAGAATCCCGAAAAATATTAATTTTAGAAAATGGAAATGCATGTATAGAAAGTTTCTCTATTATGATATCGATGTGCCAAAAACATATATAATTTTATGATTTTAATAGGGAAAATGTTATGTTTAATAAAATAAATTAACAAAATATTACCTTTAGGTAAAAGTTAACTTTAAATGAAAACTAGTCTGTTATATCTTTATAATCTTTGAAAATTATATGATCTGCACAAAAATGTTCATTTTCAGTTATTGTATAACTTTGATCTGATCTGATGATTTTATCTGATAGCTAGAACAGCTCAAAAAAAGCTGTTTAAAAGTCTAATTTTTCCTTTTGGTGTACATAATAAATGTACATATTTGTGCTTTCAATTCTGAGCACGAGTAATCTCCCCCATGGAAGATTAAAAAGTACACCATATGTACTGTACAGCGTTTAACAGCGTCGGTCAAATTGACAACCTTAAGACAAAACTATTTAAACACAATCCTGCGTCTAGCTGTAATATAATCACATGACTTTTTGTTGACATCAATGCGAGGCCAAATGAATTTTGCATTTTAAAGTTTGTTAACTGCAAAATTTATTTTTGTGGCTAAAATGAAATGGCATATTTTCAATGTTTATTTGTGCATTAATTATAACTTAAAGCAATGGCCAAATGTCACAAATTTATTTTTACATTTGACCAAATTAAGAACAATAAAAATATACAGTAGTCAGTATAGAAGGTAATGATAGGTAATTTGCCATTGTGTAAATTTCATTATATAGATAAAATGATCATGATCCCTCTGTATATCTTAACATTGTATCTTAACATCCAAATAAAGCCTGTTATACTGAACCTTTATCTGTTTCTTATTGTAGATTTGTCCACAACAACACAAGAACCAGTACCGGTTGTACTCGGCAGCAGCCCTTGCCGAAGCATACAAGGCTGTGATCGAAGATAAAAAGTCGGTGGTTGGGACGGCTAAACTATTTAAAGTACCAGTAACTACTTTGAGAGATCGTGTCCTGGGCAATGTGGATCCCGAGACAACAAAGAGTGGGAGAGGCCCTGTGCTTAGTGCTGCCCAGGAATCTACTATTGTTGAACACTTAAAAGTCATGGCTGAGTTTGGGTATAGCTATTCTCGGCCAGAAGTCACCGATGTTGCCAGCGACTATGCTGTCCAGATGGGTGTTAGGGATAAAGACCATCCATTTACTATGAACTGGTACCAAGGTTTTGCGAAAAGGTGGCCCGAGTTAAAAGGGTTGAGAGCCAGATCGTTGGAAGTAGCCCGAACAAAGTATGCAACAGTATCCGTAGTGGATAAATACTTCGAAGAGTTAAAAGATGTCATCACAGAAAATGGTTTTGAGGAAAATCCTCATTTGATATATAATGTCAGCGAGAAAGGATTTTCACTGTGTTGCGACAACCCCCCAACAGTAGTCTGTTCTTCACTAAACCCCTCCAAATCGTCGATGTCTGGGAAGTCCAGTGTAACGACAGTGATTGGGTGTGGAAGTGCCAGTGGAGCATTTGTTCCTCCGTTCTTTGTGTTTGCCGGGAAAAAGATGATGGATGCTTTGATGAAAGGAGCGACACCGGGAGCAGTAGGGAGGATTTCAGAAACAGGATTGACCAATTCTGTCTTATTTAAAGACTATCTTGAAAATCATTTTTTAAAATACATCCCACTTAAAGAAGGACAAAAGGTGTTGCTGATAATGGACGGACACAAAACTCACGCCACTGTTGGACTCGTAGAATGGGCAAAGGAAAGGAACATTATTTTGTATTTACTTCCTGCGCGTACTAGCCATGTTTTGCAACCATTGGACGTTGGTTGTTACGGTCCACTGGAGCGTATGTACAATGCAGAGTGTTACGAATTCATGCAGGAGTCAGATAGTGCCATCACCCGTTACAATCTCTGTAGCCTTGTGTGCAAAGTCTACCATAAAGCTTTGTCTGCTGAAAACTTAATGGCCGCTTTCAAGAAAACTGGAATTTTCCCGTGTGATAGGGAGGCTATTTCTGCAAGTATGGAAAAGAAGAATCAGAAAGGACAAGAGAGTGCAAAACCAGCGAAGACGTCGACATCAGGTAACAGCAAGGAATGTAAACGAATAAACAAAGGGAAGAAAACAGTAGTGGAAAAACAAAAAGACCAGAGTAAGAAAACAGATACTGAAACGGACGACCAGGGGCAGGGACCATCAGGCTCCGGATCTAAACCAGAAAACACAAAGGAAAGTGATGCAGAGGTTTCTGAATCGGAGGACTCGGAAATGGATACCACAGATGAAGACGAGGAACTGTGTTGTGTTTGTAATTTATTCACACCGAAAGAAGTCAAAGGAAGCAATCGGCTAAATATTACCAAGTGGGCACAGTGCGATGGGGTCAGCAGTGATGGCAAACCATGTGATCATTGGACCCATTTGAAATTTTGTTCCCCAATAAATGTTGCACTCAAAAACTCCAAATTCCTATGTCCACATTGTGAAACTGCAGCTGAGTAGATACAAGCTTGAGACAGCTGTGATCGATTAAGTCTGTTCATGATATTTGTTATACATGTAACTGTTACATTCTCAAGTCTATGTACATGTACACTGTTTCATCATTTTCATCATATTTGTAAAAAAAAGAGTTTTGTTAAAAATTGATTGACTTTAACTTGAACTTATTCAAATCACCCTACACTGAAAGTCCGTTGTCCGTCCATTCATCATCCATCCTGAAACAGTTATTTGTTTTTCTATATTTCTGGAGAAGCACTGAATAGATCTTGCTCTAATTTCATACAGTATGTAGACTCCTCTTGGTCCTTTGTTGTGCCCTTTCAATTTTTGGACTGATCATGCTCGAGGGGGGGGAAATGGCTGAAAGCTTCAGATTTGCATCTTCAATTTTGACGTTGAAAAATTAAAGTTTGTTATTGTTACATGTATTTCTTTAAATAGAAGTAGTTAATGGATCTTCCTTAAAAATCTTGGTCCTATAATATAATAAAGTTGTGGGTATTTTATTTAATTTTAGGACTGATCATGATCAGAGAAAGTTGCTCACAGGCTACCCTCTTTCAACTAAAATAGATAATAATGCCTTTTATTTAGAGACCCTCTCCAATTTCAGTTAACCAAAATTAAATACAAATGTACATGTACATGTAAAGAGAAAAGAAGGGAAAAGATCCAACTTTTTAAGAACAAATCCAGATTGTCATATATGATTGGTGCCAATTCAAGATCCCTCTGGGATTTATTGTGTATTAATGCACAGAGTGTGTTTTAATTAAACATATATAGAACTATACAAGTTTAAGTAGGAGCTGTTAATGTTACTTTTCATGAAATGATATTGTTGAATTTTACTGTTTACAATGTATGTCAAAATGTGACACATTTTGTAAGAATAGTGATATAAATTGATAAGTCACTTTTCATGAAATCATGATAAGTTTTTGCAAGACTTAGATTGTAAATTATTAATATTAGTGTCACTTTTCACTAAAAATATTATCAAAACTTTAACATATGTTGTTTACTTGTATATCAATTTGTGACCTTTTTTTTTTGCAAAATTTATCATAAAAAACTAATTTTATAAACTACATGTATTGGTTTGTGACAATTAATGTTTCCCTATTTCAAAATGTGATTGCATCTTGATATGGCTTTAAATCTAAATAAATCTTCTGAAAAGCCAGGAAGTGCCACTGCCAATATTCAGACCCTGTACATGTCAATATATGGCAGCCTCCATGAAGTGCTCAGCAGAAGGAAAATGCCAGAATTGAGATGGATAAATTATTGATGGACAATGCAAATAGACATTTCTACTGGTAATTCTATGTACAATGTACAGTATATGGTAATACCGGTAGTTATTAATATGTTATTAGACTTTTGAATAAATGATTTTTAACATATATTTTATTTATAGTTGTTTTAATTTGTATGATCTGTATCCTTCAAAAAAGAAACACTGTTGTGTAAATTCTACTGAACCTGTACATATTTAAAAAAAGCTATTTATAAACCTGCTTTATTGGAGTTAATATAAGTGGAATTCCCTTTATAATTAGCTGTCAGTGGTAGCTAGAGCATCAGACAAGGAACGTGGAGATCATGGCTACGATCCCTTTTGAAACATACTATTCTCTTTACTGTTACAATTATATGTGTAAATCTTGACCAATATCATATCAGAAATATTTATCCCTGAACAACAATACTGTTTTATTAGGTCGTCTGACCCAAAGGGTCAGCATGACCTGTAGCCATTATGCTTTGTCCGTTGCTGTTTGCTGTGCGCCATACGTATACTCTGTCCTTAAAGTTTTCCTTCAAACAACTTCTCATTAACCGAAAGGCCAATGGTAACGGTGCTGATATTTTGCTAGTAGGTACCTGGGATGTGGAGTACTATAAAGTTTCCTCATATGAGTTACATTTTGTACCTTAAGCTTGACCTATATTCAAGGTCACACTGGTCAAATATGTAAAAACCTTTAAAAACCTTCTTTTCACTAACCAAAACCCAGGGTAATGATAAATATATGGCCAGTAGGTACAGTGTACCTGGGGTGAAGTGCTACTCTTATGAATGAACCTACTTTCAAAGACATGAAGATCAAATATTAAAAAAATAAACATTTTACAATATTCTCACTAACTGAAAATTAAAGCCCAGGGTAATAATATTTGGCCAGTAAGTACCTAGGGTTGAGTGCTACAAAAGGCCTGGGTTACTCATGTTTGGCTGGAAGCATGCTAGGATGAAGGGCTATACTAATATAAGATGGTTCAAAGGAATTACCTTGACTCATTTTCAAGGCCACAGGGGTCAAAAGTGTTTCTTAAAACAACTTCGGAACAACCAACCCAAAAAATATATAGATCTTAATAGTCGGATAACCGCTGAAGCTCATGGGCCTGACGTTATAAATACAATTCTGATTCTTTTTTTTTAAGGTATTTAGCACATCCACTGGTGTAAACAAACAGACATGGTATGGTGTAGCACATATTTCACGGAGAAATGAGTGATAAGATATCGGGTGTGGAGGCAGCGGCCAAGAAGGTGCTGACCCGCGCTGTAGAACTTGATGTCAGTCGGAGGTTTGATGAATCGGTCGTCTGCTATCAGGAAGGGATCCATCTTTTGATGGAGGTCCTTAAAGGTTTGTCAACATTTCTTTTAATTGTGAAGGAAATAACACAATGACTGTATAAACATAATTATGTTGTTGTTTAAATTGACTATTAATTGTTAAGCTTGATGTCCAGGGGTTGCCGGGGACATTCACCTACACTCTGTACACCCCTGGAATATGTTGCCAAATACAGATTTTACACTGACCTCATATAATCCTGTATTCAACCTTCACTAACCATGTAACTAATAGTGTAATTCTTTTTAGAGTATTTTGAAAGAAAATACAAATTTGGAGTAATTTTATCTTTGTTGATAATGTGTTTAAAAATTTGTTAAGACACACATGTACACTACCCTGTTATTGCTTACCCCAATATTACCTCATATAAAGTAAAAAAGTAGTTTGTTTCCACGTGTACTAGGTAGGTTTAAAGGTGAAATAAATGAAAACACAACCAAATTCCAAACACTTTCACCCTCTTAAACTTTCCTGATGAGCCATGAAGAGGGTGAAAACCATTTAATTTTACCTCATATACATGTACATGTATATTAAATATGATCCAACTTTTCTTAATTCTAATTGCCTTCACTCTCTGTAAATATTTTATTCTACCAGGTTGGTATAACACCATATTGATCTCACTAAAGGTCCATAATTGGTAAATATCTGTAGACTGTGATAGAGATGTACAGAATTGGTTGGTTGGGTGGTGCAGTGGATAGTGCATTGGTCTTTCACCAAGGCGGCCGGGGTTTGATTCCCCGTCTGGACGTGAAAAGGTATTGGCATGGGTCACCTGACAATGTGGATTTTCTCCGGGTACTACAGGTTCCTCCCACAATAAGACCCCTCACGTGCCAACATCCGGGCCAACAAGAGTGATTAATATAAGTTGGATAACTTGGTTAATAATTGTTGTAAACTAAAAGTTTATATATATAATTGATTCAATTTTATATGTGTACTTAGGTACTGGTGACCAGACAAAGAAGAATGCTGTAAGGAAGAGGATAGAAGAGTACATGGGCCGGGCAGAACAGATAAAAGTTCACGTCCAGGAAGCCAAGGAAGGTACTCGCTATAGTTTCCTTGCTGTCTGTCTGTTTGTCTGTCTGTCTGTCTGTCCGCTGAAGTTTGTCAGCACTCTAGCTAGTTCATTCTTTGGATTTTTATCAAATTTCAAATACTTGTAAAGGATATAACTATCTTGGACAGATTCAAATTTCAGGGTTGTCAGGTCAAGGTTAAGGTCACTTTTGCTATTTTTAGAAAATCATTGTCAACACCTAACACTAGGGGCTTTGTTTCATTATGGAATTTCATGAAACTGTACATACAAAATGTATACTTATAAACAATCTAACTATCTTGGACCACAAGTTTGAGTTTTAGAGCTGTAATTTATTTGATGAATGGTTGCATCTTTATAGTTTGCAGGGGCTGGTAGTTTGTTTAAGCAATACTCAGTATGCTTTTTTTTATGAAGCTTGCTTAGTATCGTTTCAAAAAATACTTCATACATGGATCAGTATGAACAGTTATAGTAATGCTTTATGTGTTCTGTATAGCTGGGAAATCCCACGAGCAGATCCAGATAGACGAGTACTCTACTGGACATGGGTATGAGAGTCTGTTCGGGAAATACCTAGATGGCTTCCTGACAGAAGTCCATATAGAGGACCCTTACATCAGATCTACTCACCAGGTCAGTCAAGGGGCAGGAAATGGGGATATCATTGAAATGCTTTCTTATAAAATGTATTACCAAAATACTTTGTTTAGAGTTATTTCCCTTTGGCTGAACTTCTCAGATATACTTTTTTTCACTGGTAAAAATTTGAGTTATCTCCCTTTGGTTTGACTTGTGAGATTATGTACTGATGAACTGTAATTTCACGAGTACAAATTGGCGCTATCTCCCTTTGATATGACTTGTCAGATATACTGATACTACATTAAAGATAACTGTAATTTCACGAGTACAAATTGGAGTGATCTCCCTTTGGTTTGACTTGTCAGATAAACTGATACTACATGAAAGAGAAATGTAATTTCACAAGTACAAATTGGAGTGATCTCCCTTTGGTTTGACTTGTCAGATATACTGATACTACATGAAAGAGAACTGTAATTTCACGAGTACAAATTGGAGTGATCTCCCTTTGGTTTGACTTGTCAGATATACTGATACTACATGAAAGAGAACTGTAATTTCACGAGTACAAATTGGAGTTATCTCCCTTTGGTTGGACCTGTCAGATATACTGATACTACATGAAAGAGAACTGTAATTTAACGAGTACAAATTGGAGTTATCTCCCTTTGGTTGGACCTGTCAGATATACTGATACTACATGAAAGAGAACTGTAATTTCACGAGTACAAATTGCTGCTTTCAAAATAATCACAGTTTAGTTGATAATTTATCAATAGAGGTAAAGACGAATGCTAAAACTGTACTGTAACTTTTGTATTCTCAGAGGAAATAGGTCTAAAAAAGATGAAAACTTGACTACATTCTGAACACGAGAAGGAAATGACGTTATATTTCTTGTAATAGAATATCTACCATATCTACATTATTTCTGTTGGCAAGTTAAGATGCCGATGCTATGCCTATCTTTCTGAACATCTGTCTTATATATTGACATTGTTTTGTAATTCTGTGGAGTATCTGTTTTAGATCTACAATTTGCTGCGTTTCTGTGAGATGCTGGTGAAGAGTCAGTCTCCAGTGAACAAAATCCGTCTGTACACCGGCAGAGATGAGGTACGTTGATTCTTGCATGGCCTTTAATTAAAACTGAAGTTAACTTATAATTACACATTAATTATTAACAATTTATCCATCCTCGATATCCAGGGTTACCCTCACCTACGCTCTCTACACCCCTGGTATCTGCCAAGGCAGAACTGAAGGCTCCGTGTTGGCTACCTTGTTGTTGAAGACTGGTTCCAAAATTTGATGTACATGAAAATAAATCTTGTGGTCGCATAATGGTAAAAATTGACAAGTCAGTTGCGGCTCCTTTGTAATCTTCAATCAGCCTAGCGATTGTTCAGGTTTTTTTACCTGAATGTACCTTCAGTTTTGCCATGACATATTCCAGGGGTGAAGAATGCGTAGGTGAGCGTAACCCCTGGTTACCGAGGATGCAATTTATCATGACAGTTAGTTCCAGGAGAGACCCACAGTGTATTTCTCAGAGGCTATTTTCCCACACTTATTACTTTTCCTGAAATATGGATCATGGAGTTCTGGTTCTGTCATGGAATCCAAAAGATCAATCTGTGTGAAATTTGGCATATTGATGAACCATGATATGTAAATAAATGATATTAAAAAAAAATTCCAAGGGCAAGGTCACTGTTGCTACAATATGCCACAAGTGTTATGGTTCTTATTTCTGAGTAAATATATCAAAATTTTGATATTAAGTGGAATCCACTGTATAAGGTAGATTATTTTTGTATTTGATTGATAAAAACATTCCAGACAGTAATACTGTCTAAAACAAAAAGTTCCACAAGGGGCAACAATCAAACACAAGACACACAGAGTTATTTCCCTTCCACTAAACTATATGTACCAGGCCGATTTCGAGCGTCGACTATTTACTATAGTAGGGCTGTTACATTTAATGTGTTTACACATGCGTGTTAACGTCAACCAATTACTGCCTTGCTGTCAAATCATCATACATGCGCATACTACCCCTAGTTGCTCTAAGTCCAACTAAAATAAATCAGTAGTTTGAACTATAGTCACTAGACATGCACTCTGTCTACCTCTTGTTTCTATATACATGGACAAAACACATAACTAAAATGAGTTTGATCGTACTATAGTTAGACAACAGCTGCTAAAGTTGTTGCTCGAATTCGGCCCAAGTCAAACACTCTTAGAATTTGATAGTTCTTTATACAACACAGAAAACATAAAGATATCAGAAGGTTTGTAGATAGACTGATTAAAACCCAGTAATTACTTTAATACAGAATGAAGACTCTAGAAAACAGCAACATAACCGACTAGAACAGCTAACTAGGAGTCTACAGAAACACAACATCCAACTGCTGGTCGAGTACAACGACGCTCTACATGACCGCGAAATCAGGTGAGTGGTACATGTAACTGCAATCTACCCTCTATATACTGCCAACTGCTGGTTGAGTACAACGACGCTAGCTCTACATGACCATGAAATCAGGTGAGTGGTACATGTAACTACAATCTCCCCTCTATATACTGCAAACTGCTGGTCGAGTACAACGACACTCTACATGACCGTGAAATCAGGTGAGTGGTACATGTAACTACAATCTCACCTCTATATACTGCTAACTGCTGGTTGAGTACAACGACGCTCTACATGACCGTGAAATCAGGTGAGTGGTACATGTAACTACAGTCTACCCTCTATATACTGCTTACTGCTGGTTGAGTACAACGACGCTCTACATGACAGAGAAATCAGGTGAGTGGTGCATGTAACTACAATCTCCCCTCTATATACTGCTTACTGCTGGTCGAGTACAACGACGCTCTACATGACGGTGAAATCAGGTGAGTGGTACATGTAACTACAATCTCCCCTCTATATACTGCTTACTGCTGGTCGAGTACAACGACACTCTACATGACGGAGAAATCAGGTGAGTGGTACATGTAACTACAGTCTCCCCTCTATATACTGCTTACTGCTGGTCGAGTACAACGACGCTCTACATGACGGTGAAATCAGGTGAGTGGTACATGTAACTACAGTCTACCCTCTATATACTGCTTACTGCTGGTTGAGTACAACGACCCTAGCTCTACATGACCGTGAAATCAGGTGAGTGGTGCATGTAACTACAATCTCCCCTCTATATACTGCCAACTGCTGGTCGAGTACAACGACGCTCTACATGTCAGAGAAATCAGGTGAGTGGTGCATGTAACTACAATCTCCCCTCTATATACTGCCAACTGCTGGTTGAGTACAACGACGCTCTACATGACAGAGAAATCAGGTGAGTGGTACATGTAACTACAATCTCCCCTCTATATACTGCCAACTGCTGGTTGAGTACAACGACGCTCTACATGACAGAGAAATCAGGTGAGTGGTACATGTAACTACAATCTCACCTCTATATACTGCCAACTGCTGGTTGAGTACAACAACGCTCTACATGACCACGAAATCAGGTGAGTGGTACATGTAACTACAGTCTCCCCTCTATATACTGCTAACTGCTGGTCGAGTACAACGACGCTAGCTCTACATGTCAGAGAAATCAGGTGAGTGGTGCATGTAACTACAATCTCCCCTCTATATACTGCTTACTGCTGGTTGAGTACAACGACGCTAGCTCTACATGACCGTGAAATCAGGTGAGTGGTACATGTAACTACAGTCTCCCCTCTATATACTGCTTACTGCTGGTCGAGTACAACGACACTCTACATGACGGTGAAATCAGGTGAGTGGTACATGTAACTACAATCTCCCCTCTATATACTGCCAACTGCTGGTTGAGTACAACGACGCTCTACATGACCACGAAATCAGGTGAGTGGTACATGTAACTACAGTCTCCCCTCTATATACTGCTAACTGCTGGTCGAGTACAACGACGCTAGCTCTACATGTCAGAGAAATCAGGTGAGTGGTACATGTAACTACCATTTCCCCTCTATATACTGCCAACTGCTGGTTGAGTACAACGACGCTAGCCCTATATAACCGTGAAATCAGGTGAGTGGTGCATGTAACTACCATTTCCCCTCTATATAATGCCAACTGCTGGTTGAGTACAACGACGCTAGCTCTACATGACCGTGAAATCAGGTGAGTGGTACATGTAACTACAATCTCCCCTCTATATACTGCCAACTGCTGGTTGAGTACAACGACGCTAGCTCTACATGACCGTGAAATCAGGTGAGTGGTACATGTAACTACAATCTCCCCTCTATATACTGCTTACTGCTGGTCGAGTACAACGACACTCTACATGACCGCGAAATCAGGTGAGTGGTACATGTAACTACAGTCTCCCCTCTATATACTGCTTACTGCTGGTCGAGTACAACGACACTCTACATGACGGTGAAATCAGGTGAGTGGTACATGTAACTACAGTCTCCCCTCTATATACTGCTTACTGCTGGTCGAGTACAACGACGCTAGCTCTACATGACGGTGAAATCAGGTGAGTGGTACATGTAACTACAGTCTCCCCTCTATATACTGCTTACTGCTGGTCGAGTACAACGACACTCTACATGACGGTGAAATCAGGTGAGTGGTACATGTAACTACAGTCTCCCCTCTATATACTGCTTACTGCTGGTTGAGTACAACGACGCTAGCTCTACATGTCAGAGAAATCAGGTGAGTGGTGCATGTAACTACAATCTCCCCTCTATATACTGCTTACTGCTGGTTGAGTACAACGACGCTCTACATGACAGAGAAATCAGGTGAGTGGTACATGTAACTACAATCTCCCCTCTATATACTGCCAACTGCTGGTTGAGTACAACAACGCTCTACATGACCACGAAATCAGGTGAGTGGTACATGTAACTACCATTTCCCCTCTATATACTGCCAACTGCTGGTTGAGTACAACAACGCTCTACATGACCGTGAAATCAGGTGAGTGGTACATGTAACTACAGTCTCCCCTCTATATACTGCCAACTGCAGGTCGAGTACAACGACGCTAGCCCTATATAACCGTGAAATCAGGTGAGTGGTGCATGTAACTACCATTTCCCCTCTATATACTGCCAACTGCTGGTTGAGTACAACAACGCTCTACATGACCGTGAAATCAGGTGAGTGGTACATGTAACTACAGTCTCCCCTCTATATACTGCCAACTGCAGGTCGAGTACAACGACGCTAGCCCTATATAACCGTGAAATCAGGTGAGTGGTGCATGTAACTACCATTTCCCCTCTATATAATGCCAACTGCTGGTTGAGTACAACGACGCTAGCTCTACATGACCGTGAAATCAGGTGAGTGGTACATGTAACTACAATCTCCCCTCTATATACTGCCAACTGCTGGTTGAGTACAACGACGCTAGCTCTACATGACCGTGAAATCAGGTGAGTGGTACATGTAACTACAATCTCCCCTCTATATACTGCTTACTGCTGGTCGAGTACAACGACACTCTACATGACCGCGAAATCAGGTGAGTGGTACATGTAACTACAGTCTCCCCTCTATATACTGCTTACTGCTGGTCGAGTACAACGACACTCTACATGACGGTGAAATCAGGTGAGTGGTACATGTAACTACAGTCTCCCCTCTATATACTGCCAACTGCTGGTTGAGTACAACGACGCTAGCTCTACATGACCGTGAAATCAGGTGAGTGGTACATGTAACTACAATCTCTCCTCTATATACTGCTTACTGCTGGTCGAGTACAACGACACTCTACATGACGGTGAAATCAGGTGAGTGGTACATGTAACTACAGTCTCCCCTCTATATACTGCCAACTGCTGGTTGAGTACAACAACGCTCTACATGACCATGAAATCAGGTGAGTGGTACATGTAACTACAGTCTCCCCTCTATATACTGCCAACTGCTGGTTGAGTACAACAACGCTCTACATGACCATGAAATCAGGTGAGTGGTACATGTAACTACAGTCTCCCCTCTATATACTGCCAACTGCAGGTCGAGTACAACGACGCTAGCCCTATATAACCGTGAAATCAGGTGAGTGGTGCATGTAACTACCATTTCCCCTCTATATACTGCCAACTGCAGGTCGAGTACAACGACGCTAGCCCTACATGACCATGAAATCAGGTGAGTGGTACATGTAACTACAGTCTCCCCTCTATATACTGCCAACTGCTGGTTGAGTACAACGACGCTAGCTCTACATGACCGTGAAATCAGGTGAGTGGTACATGTAACTACAATCTCCCCTCTATATACTGCCAACTGCTGGTTGAGTACAACGACGCTAGCTCTACATGACCGTGAAATCAGGTGAGTGGTACATGTAACTACAATCTCCCCTCTATATACTGCTTACTGCTGGTCGAGTACAACGACACTCTACATGACGGTGAAATCAGGTGAGTGGTACATGTAACTACAGTCTCCCCTCTATATACTGCTTACTGCTGGTCGAGTACAACGACACTCTACATGACGGTGAAATCAGGTGAGTGGTACATGTAACTACAGTCTACCCTCTATATACTGCTTACTGCTGGTCGAGTACAACGACGCTAGCTCTACATGACGGAGAAATCAGGTGAGTGGTACATGTAACTACAGTCTCCCCTCTATATACTGCTTACTGCTGGTCGAGTACAACGACGCTCTACATGACCACGAAATCAGGTGAGTGGTACATGTAACTACAGTCTCCCCTCTATATACTGCAAACTGCTGGTCGAGTACAACGACGCTAGCTCTACATGACCGTGAAATCAGGTGAGTGGTACATGTAACTACAATCTCCCCTCTATATACTGCTTACTGCTGGTCGAGTACAACGACGCTAGCTCTACATGACCGCGAAATCAGGTGAGTGGTACATGTAACTACAGTCTCCCCTCTATATACTGCTAACTGCTGGTCGAGTACAACGACGCTAGCTCTACATGTCAGAGAAATCAGGTGAGTGGTGCATGTAACTACAATCTCCCCTCTATATACTGCCAACTGCTGGTTGAGTACAACGACGCTCTACATGACCACGAAATCAGGTGAGTGGTACATGTAACTACAGTCTCCCCTCTATATACTGCTAACTGCTGGTCGAGTACAACGACGCTAGCTCTACATGACAGAGAAATCAGGTGAGTGGTGCATGTAACTACAATCTCCCCTCTATATACTGCCAACTGCTGGTTGAGTACAACGACGCTAGCTCTACATGACCGTGAAATCAGGTGAGTGGTACATGTAACTACAATCTCCCCTCTATATACTGCCAACTGCTGGTTGAGTACAACAACGCTCTACATGACCACGAAATCAGGTGAGTGGTACATGTAACTACAATCTCCCCTCTATATACTGCCAACTGCTGGTTGAGTACAACGACGCTAGCCCTATATAACCGTGAAATCAGGTGAGTGGTGCATGTAACTACCATTTCCCCTCTATATACTGCCAACTGCTGGTTGAGTACAACAACGCTCTACATGACCACGAAATCAGGTGAGTGGTACATGTAACTACAATCTCCCCTCTATATACTGCCAACTGCAGGTCGAGTACAACGACGCTAGCCCTATATAACCGTGAAATCAGGTGAGTGGTGCATGTAACTACAATCTCCCCTCTATATAATGCCAACTGCTGGTTGAGTACAACGACGCTAGCTCTACATGACCGTGAAATCAGGTGAGTGGTACATGTAACTACAATCTCCCCTCTATATACTGCCAACTGCTGGTTGAGTACAACGACGCTAGCTCTACATGACCGTGAAATCAGGTGAGTGGTACATGTAACTACAATCTCCCCTCTATATACTGCTTACTGCTGGTCGAGTACAACGACACTCTACATGACCGCGAAATCAGGTGAGTGGTACATGTAACTACAGTCTCCCCTCTATATACTGCTTACTGCTGGTCGAGTACAACGACACTCTACATGACGGTGAAATCAGGTGAGTGGTACATGTAACTACAGTCTCCCCTCTATATACTGCTTACTGCTGGTCGAGTACAACGACGCTAGCTCTACATGACGGAGAAATCAGGTGAGTGGTACATGTAACTACAGTCTCCCCTCTATATACTGCTTACTGCTGGTCGAGTACAACGACACTCTACATGACGGTGAAATCAGGTGAGTGGTACATGTAACTACAGTCTCCCCTCTATATACTGCTTACTGCTGGTTGAGTACAACGACGCTAGCTCTACATGTCAGAGAAATCAGGTGAGTGGTGCATGTAACTACAATCTCCCCTCTATATACTGCCAACTGCTGGTTGAGTACAACAACGCTCTACATGTCAGAGAAATCAGGTGAGTGGTACATGTAACTACAATCTCCCCTCTATATACTGCCAACTGCAGGTCGAGTACAACGACGCTAGCCCTATATAACCGTGAAATCAGGTGAGTGGTGCATGTAACTACCATTTCCCCTCTATATACTGCCAACTGCTGGTTGAGTACAACGACGCTAGCTCTACATGACCACGAAATCAGGTGAGTGGTACATGTAACTACAGTCTCCCCTCTATATACTGCCAACTGCAGGTCGAGTACAACGACGCTAGCCCTATATAACCGTGAAATCAGGTGAGTGGTGCATGTAACTACCATTTCCCCTCTATATACTGCCAACTGCTGGTTGAGTACAACGACGCTAGCTCTACATGACCACGAAATCAGGTGAGTGGTACATGTAACTACAATCTCCCCTCTATATACTGCTTACTGCTGGTCGAGTACAACGACACTCTACATGACCGCGAAATCAGGTGAGTGGTACATGTAACTACAGTCTCCCCTCTATATACTGCTTACTGCTGGTCGAGTACAACGACACTCTACATGACGGTGAAATCAGGTGAGTGGTACATGTAACTACAGTCTCCCCTCTATATACTGCCAACTGCTGGTTGAGTACAACGACGCTAGCTCTACATGACCGTGAAATCAGGTGAGTGGTACATGTAACTACAATCTCCCCTCTATATACTGCTTACTGCTGGTCGAGTACAACGACACTCTACATGACGGTGAAATCAGGTGAGTGGTACATGTAACTACAGTCTCCCCTCTATATACTGCCAACTGCTGGTTGAGTACAACAACGCTCTACATGACCATGAAATCAGGTGAGTGGTACATGTAACTACAGTCTCCCCTCTATATACTGCCAACTGCTGGTTGAGTACAACAACGCTCTACATGACCATGAAATCAGGTGAGTGGTACATGTAACTACAGTCTCCCCTCTATATACTGCCAACTGCAGGTCGAGTACAACGACGCTAGCTCTACATGACCGTGAAATCAGGTGAGTGGTACATGTAACTACAATCTCCCCTCTATATAATGCCAACTGCTGGTTGAGTACAACGACGCTAGCTCTACATGACCGTGAAATCAGGTGAGTGGTACATGTAACTACAATCTCCCCTCTATATACTGCCAACTGCTGGTTGAGTACAACGACGCTAGCTCTACATGACCGTGAAATCAGGTGAGTGGTACATGTAACTACAATCTCCCCTCTATATACTGCTTACTGCTGGTCGAGTACAACGACACTCTACATGACGGTGAAATCAGGTGAGTGGTACATGTAACTACAGTCTCCCCTCTATATACTGCTTACTGCTGGTCGAGTACAACGGCACTCTACATGACGGTGAAATCAGGTGAGTGGTACATGTAACTACAGTCTCCCCTCTATATACTGCTTACTGCTGGTCGAGTACAACGACGCTAGCTCTACATGACGGAGAAATCAGGTGAGTGGTACATGTAACTACAGTCTCCCCTCTATATACTGCTTACTGCTGGTCGAGTACAACGACGCTCTACATGACCACGAAATCAGGTGAGTGGTACATGTAACTACAGTCTCCCCTCTATATACTGCTTACTGCTGGTCGAGTACAACGACGCTCTACATGACCACGAAATCAGGTGAGTGGTACATGTAACTACAGTCTCCCCTCTATATACTGCTTACTGCTGGTCGAGTACAACGACGCTCTACATGACAGAGAAATCAGGTGAGTGGTACATGTAACTACAGTCTCCCCTCTATATACTGCTTACTGCTGGTCGAGTACAACGACGCTCTACATGACGGTGAAATCAGGTGAGTGGTGCATGTAACTACAATCTCCCCTCTATATACTGCTTACTGCTGGTCGAGTACAACGACGCTCTACATGACCGCGAAATCAGGTGAGTGGTTCATGTAACTACAATCTCCCCTCTATATACTGCCAACTGCTGGTTGAGTACAACGACGCTAGCTCTACATGACCGTGAAATCAGGTGAGTGGTGCATGTAACTACAATCTCCCCTCTATATACTGCCAACTGCTGGTTGAGTACAACGACGCTAGCTCTACATGACCGTGAAATCAGGTGAGTGGTACATGTAACTACAATCTCCCCTCTATATACTGCCAACTGCTGGTTGAGTACAACGACGCTCTACATGACCGTGAAATCAGGTGAGTGGTACATGTAACTACAATCTCCCCTCTATATACTGCTAACTGCTTGTCGAGTACAACGACGCTCTACATGACAGAGAAATCAGGTGAGTGGTACATGTAACTACAGTCTCCCCTCTATATACTGCCAACTGCTGGTTGAGTACAACAACGCTCTACATGACCGCGAAATCAGGTGAGTGGTACATGTAACTACAATCTCCCCTCTATATACTGCTTACTGCTGGTCGAGTACAACGACGCTAGCTCTACATGACCGCGAAATCAGGTGAGTGGTACATGTAACTACAGTCTACCCTCTATATACTGCCAACTGCTGGTCGAGTACAACGACGCTAGCTCTACATGTCAGAGAAATCAGGTGAGTGATGCATGTAACTACAGTCTCCCCGCTTTAAACTGCCACCTGTTTTTAACGCTGATTTTTATAGACATTATGCAAAGTTGAAAATTACACATTCTTTAAAGGCCCAATATAATATATTTAGTTAAGATTAACTGATATCGGCAATATTCAAGATGAATTCTTTCGTGGGTATCGGTACAGCAGCAGTTAAAACTCGCTATTTGTATACATGCATCCATTTTGAACTATCGTCTAACTTCAGTTTGTTCAATGGTCCACACCTAAATCATTTTTGGGAATTTTCTATCTAAACCACTCAGATTTACTTGGTTTTAGCCTTATTTTTTGCATGGTTAACAACTTAAGTTTTTTTCAGAATTTTTTCAGAATCACGAAAAATTCCCCAAAGATGTGTAAAGACCCATTTAAACCCTTCCAATTTAAAGGTTGGATTGTCCATTTTGAAATTTCAGTGGAAAATTGGTTAAGAAGGAAAACTCTAGGTTTAGTGGTATTGGTCTGTGTGCATGTTTTGAGTCATCTTTATGACCCTATTTTAACATCCAATAAGGGGCGGAATGAGTAAACATCTTATACCTCTGTCTACCTGTAGTATTAAAGTACATTTGGACGAAATGTCAAGCTATGTTTTTGACAGCTGACTTCTCTAACTCGCCCTATTTTTGGTAGTGAGCAGATTTCAGTGGTCATAACACCGACACTCGGCTATTGCACTCTTAGCTTGACCACAGGCGCTCGAATCTGGACCCCGCCCCCTTTACTCACCAAATACTCTTATAATATTGACGTTTTCCAAAAGCTCGCAAATTAAGTTTTTAATTCCTGTTTGTGTACAAAACAAACTCAGTATATATCATTCATACCAAACTGATGAATCTTGTTCCTAATATTTATCACGCATACAAATTTTAATATGTTATTAATTTATTGTTGTCTTTTATATATCCTGAACATTATCAATTAAAACATTCTACAAAACTTAAATTCTATGATGGAATATATTTTCCGCACAATATCTATTTGACAGTGTATCAAATCGTTTCAGGTTCAATAATGGCTGGATATTGAAAATTGGACGAGGACTGGATATATTCAAAGCTACTGAGTCTAAGTTTACCATAGGATTTTGTGACTTTGACCTGCGACCTTGCCACAAAACTACTATCGACATTTACCACACAAACTATTTACACAAGACTGATACAGTGTAGTGATTCGCCCTTGTGTTTTCACCAGAAGCTGTGTTGTTTAATGGTGTTCTGTGACCATATTATCATGTTAATTGATATTTACCTACACACTAGAACCTCGTTATCTCAAACTAGTAACTTGGGAAACTCCAAAACCTATTATTTGGAGTATTGCGTTGGCCCTGGCCGAACGTAATACCTAACATTTAGTTGTTAAATCAAACGACTTCTCTGATAACTCCAACGTTTCTCCACAGTCCTTCAAACTTCAAGATAATGAGGTACGACTTTTTTGCTGAGGCAGGACAAAAGCAGCCCTCTTTACCAGGGCGTTGGATATATATTGAACAATGTCTGTGGATATCAAACCATTTATTTGGATATTGTTCAATTTTGTGGATTTTGGACCATTTCTGTGGATATTATACAAATTCTGTGGATATCGGGCCATTTCTGTGAAACTTCCCAATTCTGTGGATTTTGGATAATTTCTGTGGATTTAAAACCATTTCTGTGGATATCATACAATTTTTGTGGATATCAGACCATTTCTATGGCTTTCTGAACATTTCTGTGAATATTGGACCAAATCTGTTGATATCGGCAAATTCCGGGGATTATAAGTGGACTCTTTCATCAGATATAGTTCAACAAATAGATGATTTTGATCAACTGTACATGTACATGTACATGTGATGTCACTCACAATTATTGTTATCATGATATCGTCAAATGTTGTGTACAAGTTAAACAACAATGGATATGTGTGATAAATAAACATACTTGCCGACCATCCCTATTAAGAAGGGAAACTCCCAATTTGGCCAAAAAATTGGCATTTTCAACCAGTGATATGCTTGTTTTACCTTTTCCTGTCTTTTAAGATTTGATGATTTCATCTGAAAGAACAGCTCAAACGAAGCCATTTTTCCTTTGGTTGTTCATACATAATATGATATCTTATTTATGCTTACAATTTTAAGAACATGTAATCTCCCCCATGAATTTTTTTTAAAAGTTGGTAAGTATATTGTATGGTGATAAAAGATGAGTCAGATATATGCCCTCTGTAATGCAAATTGTAACCGTTTTGTTTCATTTATCATTTTTAGGGTACTCATGAGAGCAGTAATAATTGATAGCGTTGTATGACATCATCAAATGTTGTGCAAAAATGGTGCCTTATGTTATAACATGTGATGTCATCAGATGTTGTGTAGTGGTTTAATGTCATTAAAAGCTTTGTAAACTATATAAAGTAGATTCCACTTATATCACTTCTCATTTGTTGGAGAAAAATGTGATATTAACTAGAAAGTGCCCCTATGCCAAAACATGTTAACTGACCATTTCAGACTGTTCAAAACATGGATATTATCACATAACTAACTGGTTCAGTCATGTCATACAGCCATGTCATAAAATGGTATTACACACATGTAATAACACTATTGTGATGTCATAAACAAAATATGTCTTTATGACGTCATATGATTGTCTCAGTAATGAAAATCGCACCGTTAAAAGAAGAAATTTGCCTTTCTTATAGAGAATGAATTCTAGAGTTTTGGTGTATTTTTCTCATTTATAAATATAAGTTATGTGATAAATAGAATCTTACACTCATGTCAATGTAATATGGAATTCATTAAACTCATTGAATAATTCAATATTGACATTAAATTATTGAACTCGTTTAATACATTTAACATTGATACTTGTGTAAGATCCTCTATTTATGATGTTCAACCGGAATACAAATCCTTGCCTTCCAGTTCAGTTGTTTCAGTGATTCATTATGAAATTTCAGGGGGGAATGTATTCATGTCATGTTACAATTGAATTGGGGCAGAACACTTCATACAAGAGAGTCCTGGTATAAATGTATTGATTGATAGAAAGAGAGTGCCATATCAAGTTTATCTAAAAGTTAATTCTGCACCATGCAAGGATGTGATTTTCTGATGTTAATACAGTTAATGTTACTCATATGTAAATCATGTTTTATCCAATATGTTGCCCTGTGATATCGATTATGATTTTTTTGTACCATTCTTATGAATATCTTATGTTATATTTATGCCACTGTATAATTGTGCACTGTAAGAGTCCACATTGATCAATTACAATAGAAAATATTTGAATTTGAGTCTTAAAGTTGCATTATATGAAAAATCCAAAAGGTGGAAATTAATCGGAAATTTTACATATACAGACCCGTACACGTTCGCTGTTCCATCTTAGACGCAAACGGTACGGAAGTGCTTCGGAAATGCTACTCAAATGATACGGAAATTCTACGCAAACGGTACGGAAATGCTACGCGAACGGTACGGAAGTGCTACTCAAATGGTACGGAAATGGTACGGAAATGCTACGGAAATGCTACACAAACGGTACGGAAATGCTACGGGTGACGCTTGCAAACGGATTTTTATAAAAACGGATCCACATAATCACACATACAAACGAAACGAAATACCCATAATGCATTGGGAAACGTGTGCTGTAACCAAATGTGGAGATCCATCGTGTACACATGCGTACGATTGTTTTTTAATGTTTGCTTTGCCATTAAGATAATGGTATGAGAGTGAAACAAACAGACATGCCTTAAAAGTAATTGGGAACAATATCAAATATCGGTAATATTGGAACATGTATTAAATTTTTCCTTCATATTCTTCCGTCATAGAGACCTGACGTACGCTGACAGGTAGCCATGGGCATCAGTCGGAACACCTCGGGTATTCTCTTCCGAGCTTGCCGGAGAGGCCCGATGTTGTCCGACTGGCTGGGGCATATGACCTTGATATTTTTATTTTATTTTATTTAATGTTAAATTTAGTCAGATTCATACATATTGATAAAAGCCTTGTTTTTAGGTCATCTGACCCGAAGGGTCAGGATGACCTATAGTCATCATGCTTCGTCCGTCGCCGTGCGCCGTGCGTCGTGCGTTGTGCGTTGTGCGCCGTGCGCCGTCCGTAAACTTTTCCATTTAAACATCTTCTTCTCATAAACCAAAAGGCCCATAGACCCAATATTGGGCTTGTGCCATGCTGGGATGAAGGGGTACCAAGTTTGTTCAAACAAATGACCTTGACCTTCATTCAAGGTCACAGGGGCCAAAAAGGTCAAAATCTTTGAACGACTTCTTCTGAATAACCAAAAGGCCCAGAGACCTGATATTGGGCCTGTGTTATGCTGGGATAAAGGGGTACCAAGTTTGTTCAAACAAATGACCTTGACCTTCATTCAAGGTCACAGGGGCCGAAAAGGTCAAAATCTTTTTAAACAACTTCTTCTGAATAACCAAAAGGCCCAGAGACCTGATATTGGTCCTGTGTTATGTTGAGATAAAGGGCTACCAAGTTTGTTCAAAGAAATGACCTTGACCTTCATTCAAGGTCACAGGGGACAAAACGGTCATAATTTTTAAACGACTTCTTCTGAATAACCAAAAGGCACAGAGACCTGATATTGTGGCATGCTGAGATAAAGGGCTACCAAGTTTGTTCAAAGAAATGACCTTGACTTTCATTCAAGGTCACTGGGGCCAAAACGGTCATAATCTTTAAACATTTTCTTCTGAATAACCAAAAGGCCCAGAGATCTAATATTGGGCCTGTGGCATGCTGGGATAAAGGGCTACCAAGTTTGTTCAAAGAAATGACCTTGACTTTCATTCAAGGTCACTGGGGCCAAAACGGTCATAATCTTTAAACATTTTCTTCTGAATAACCAAAAGGCCCAGAGACCTGATATTGGTCCTGTGTTATGCTGAGATAAAGGGCTACCAAGTTTGTTCAAAGAAATGACCTTGACCTTCATTCAAGGTCACAGGGGACAAAACGGTCATGATTTTTAAACGACTTCTTCTGAATAACCAAAAGGCACAGAGACCTGATATTGTGGCATGCTGAGATAAAGGGCTACCAAGTTTGTTCAAAGAAATGACCTTGACTTTCATTCAAGGTCACTGGGGCCAAAACGGTCATAATCTTTAAACATTTTCTTCTGAATAACCAAAAGGCCCAGAGATCTAATATTGGGCCTGTGGCATGCTGGGATAAAGGGCTACCAAGTTTGTTCAAAGAAATGACCTTGACTTTCATTCAAGGTCACTGGGGCCAAAACGGTCATAATCTTTAAACATTTTCTTCTGAATAACCAAAAGGCCCAGATACCTAATATTGGGCCTGTGGCATGCTTGGATAAAGGGCTACCAAGTTTGTTCAAAGAAATGACCTTGACTTTCATTCAAGGTCACAGGGGCCAAAACGATCATAATCTTTAAACGACTTCTTCTGAATAACCAAAAGGCCCAGAGACCTGATATTGGGCCTGTGGCATGCTGGGATAAAGGGCTACCAAGTTTGTTCAAAGAAATGATCTTGACTTTCATTCAAGGTCACAGGGACCAAAACGATCATAATCTTTAAACAACTTCTTCTGAATAACCAAAAGGCCCAGAGATCTAATATTGGGCCTGTGGCATGCTGGGATAAAGGGCTACCAAGTTTGTTCAAAGAAATGACCTTGACTTTCATTCAAGGTCACTGGGGCCAAAACGAAACTGTTGTTATTTTTCGTGTAGTCAAAAATCCAAGATGGCCTCCACAGCGGCCATTTTGAAAACACATTCTAAACTTCTCAAGTTCTACCAGTGGAATTGAGCTGAAACTTGCCAGAAATGATATCCTGAGATGGTCCCAACAAAGTGTTGTTATTTTTCAAGTCCATCAGAAATCCAAGAAGGCCACTATCTTGAACTTGGCAATCTATACAGGCATATTATAACTTGATTTAATGACTACACGTATTTTCATAGTGATTTTACAATTGGTAGTCAGATGACCGTTAAGGCCCGTTGGGCCTCTTGTTTGTTTTGTAAATTTTTGAGACTGAGATTATTTACAAAATTCTGAGTTTATGCAGCTTATAAAAACATGAACTATTCGTTTCGTCAGATTTATTCCGTAAAATTTCCAACCGAACGTTTCGCGAACGCTTTGTAAATGACGCTAGTGCTACGGAAATGGTACGGAAATGGTATGGTAGTGCGACGCAAATGCTACGGTAATGCTACGGAAATGCTACGCAAACGTTACGGAAATGCTACGGTAATGGTACGGAAGTGCTACGGAAATGCTACGCAAACGGTATGCTTAAAGTGGAACAGCGAACGTGTAAGGGTCTGTAGGTTAATAGAAGAAATTTTTGAAGTTTGTAAAAAGCAAATGAGAAAAATTGTTGATAAAGAACGTAACTGTTTGAAATAATAACCTTTTTGTGTTGTCAAGTTCACAGCAGAAACCATGGACAAGCTTAAACAGGAAGGGAAGTAACTCTTCCAGTCTTCTGCACCAACATGATTTCAAGGCTATGGATATTAGACGTCATGTAGCTTTATTGATTAATTTAAATGCCTGATTATCAATTCCACACCTTTTGTTTCATTTCTTTTTATAAAAGATGATTAATGCTTGTTTTACAATAAAAGATGTGTTTATCAAAATGAATTTGAAGAAAAAATTGATGTATTATTTGTGTGTTAAATCGAAGATGAAATGCTAAAGCTTTTTGATTGATATACCGGTACATTAATAGAATCTATCATCCTAGGTATGTGATTAAGACAGAGAAATCTTAATTCCGATGTTAGTCTGGTTAAACTGCAGAAAGTGGTGTGATAATGATCATGACGTCACAATTAGCACGTGTGAGATGTCTTTTTCCCTACACCAGTAAAAGACAGGTTTATCTTTTCCCTAGCAAAACTTGGAATAAACCTGTGAAGTGTGGTAGAATAACCAGTGTTGTATGTTGTATAAAAACTTCATGTTCAATTAATGGAACCTTGTTAGACAGAAGTAGGACAATGGTACCGCGGGGGGGGGGGGGGGGGGGGGGGTAGAACCTTGTAAGACGACTTGCTGTGTACAGTGAACAAGTGAGGAATTAGTGTTAACAGTAGATTTATATCTACACTAACCTCATTGCTACAACACAGCCTCCCTAAACACCTTCATCATACTGTACAGCTGCTTGTATCCCCCTCGAGCTCCCTACTGTATACACTGTACTCCATACCCCACCAAACATATACCTGTCTCATCCTCCTTGGCTACATTGTATATACATGCATACCTGTCTAACACTTTTCCATGATACTTTATACCCCACCAAATATATATACCTGTCTCACATCCCCCCCCCCCCCCTCCCCCCTGGTACTTTTACACCCCACCACACATATACCTGTTTCACCCTCCCTGGTACTTTACACTCCACCACACATATACCTGTCTCACCCTCCCTGGTACTTTACACCCCACCACACATATACCTGTCTCACCCTCCCTGGTACTTTACACCCCACCACACATATACCTGTCTCACCCTCCCTGGTACTTTACACCCCACCACACATAGACCTGTCTCACCCTCCCAGGTACTTAACACCCCACCATACATATACCTGTCTCACCCACCCCTGGTACTTTACACCCCACCACATATATACCTGTCTCACCCTCCCTGGTACTTTACACCCCACCACACATATACCTGTCTCACCCTCCCTGGTACTTTACACCCCACCACACATATACCTGTCTCACCCTCCCTGGTACTTTACACCCCACCACACATACCTGTCTCACCCTCCCTGGTACTTTACACCCCACCACAGATATACCTGTCTCACCCTCCTTGGTACTTTACACCCCACCACACATAGACCTGTCTCACTCTCCCTGGTACTTTACACCCCACCACACATATACCTGTCTCACCCTCCCTGGTACTTTACACCCCACCACACATATATACCTGTCTCACCCACCCCTGGTACTTTACACCCCACCACACATATACCTGTCTCACCCCCCCTGGTACTTAACACCCCACCACACGTATACCTGTCTCACCCTCCCTGGTACTTTACACCCCACCACACATAGACCTGTCTCACTCTCCCTGGTACTTTACACCCCACCACACATATACCTATCACACCCTCCCTGGTACTTTACACCCCACCACACATATACCTGTCTCACCCTCCCTGGTACTTTACACCCCACCACACATATACCTATCACACCCTCCCTGGTACTTTACACCCCACCACACATATACCTGTCTCACCCTCCCTTGTACTTTACACCCCACAACACATATACCTGTCTCACCCTCCCTGGTACTTTACACCCCACCACAGATATACCTGTCTCACCCTCCTTGGTACTTTACACCCCACCACAGATATACCTGTCTCACCCTCTCTGGTACACCCCACCACACATATACCTGTCTCATCCTCCCTGGTACTTTACACCCCACCACACATATACCTGTCTCACCCTCCCTGGTACTTTACACCCCACCACACATATACCTGTCTCACCCCCCCCCCCCCTGGTACTTAACACCCCACCACACATATACCTGTCTCACCCTCTCTGGTACTTTACACCCCACTAAACATATACCTGTCTCACCCTCCCTGGTACTTTACACCCCACCACACATAGACCTGTCTCACCCTCCCAGGTACTTAACACCCCACCATACATATACCTGTCTCACCCACCCCTGGTACTTTACACCCCACCACACATATACCTGTCTCACCCTCCCTGGTACTTTACACCCCACCACACATATACCTGTCTCACCCTCCCTGGTACTTTACACCCCACCACACATACCTGTCTCACCCTCCCTGGTACTTTACACCCCACCACAGATATACCTGTCTCACCCTCCTTGGTACTTTACACCCCACCACACATAGACCTGTCTCACTCTCCCTGGTACTTTACACCCCACCACACATATACCTGTCTCACCCTCCCTGGTACTTTACACCCCACCACACATATATACCTGTCTCACCCACCCCTGGTACTTTACACCCCACCACACATATACCTGTCTCACCCCCCCTGGTACTTAACACCCCACCACACGTATACCTGTCTCACCCTCCCTGGTACTTTACACCCCACCACACATAGACCTGTCTCACTCTCCCTGGTACTTTACACCCCACCACACATATACCTATCACACCCTCCCTGGTACTTTACACCCCACCACACATATACCTGTCTCACCCTCCCTGGTACTTTACACCCCACCACACATATACCTATCACACCCTCCCTGGTACTTTACACCCCACCACACATATACCTGTCTCACCCTCCCTTGTACTTTACACCCCACAACACATATACCTGTCTCACCCTCCCTGGTACTTTACACCCCACCACAAATATACCTGTCTCACCCTCCTTGGTACTTTACACCCCACCACAGATATACCTGTCTCACCCTCTCTGGTACACCCCACCACACATATACCTGTCTCATCCTCCCTGGTACTTTACACCCCACCACACATATACCTGTCTCACCCTCCCTGGTACTTTACACCCCACCACACATATACCTGTCTCACCCCCCCCCCCCCCTGGTACTTAACACCCCACCACACATATACCTGTCTCACCCTCTCTGGTACTTTACACCCCACTAAACATATACCTGTCTCACCCTCCCTGGTACTTTATACCCCACCATACATATACCTGTCTCACCCTCCCTGGTACTTAACACCCCACCACACATATACCTGTCTCACCCTCTCTGGTACTTTACACCCCACCAAACATATACCTGTCTCACCCTCCCTGGTACTTTACACCCCACCATACATATACCTGTCTCACCCACCCTGGTACTTTACACCCCACCACACATATACCTGTTTCACCCTCCCTGGTACTTTACACCCCACCACACATATACCTGTCTCACCCTCCCTGGTACTTAATACACCCCACCACATATATACCTGTCTCACCCTCCCAGGTACTTAATACACCCTACCACACATATACCTGTCTCACCCTCCCTGGTACTTTACACCCCACCACACATATACCTGTCTCACCCTCCCTGGTACTATACACCCGACCACACATATACCTGTCTCACCCACCCTGGTACTTTACACCCCACCACACATATACCTATCACACCCTCCCTGGTACTTTACACCCCACCACACATATACCTGTCTCACCCTCCCTGGTACTTAATACACCCCATCACACATGTACCTGTCTCAAACTCCCTGGTAATTTACACCCCACCCCATACATACGTGTCTAACACTTCCCCCGTGGGAGGTGCTAACAAGCCTGATTACAGGCTGATTGTGTCGTGATTTATGTTCGCTGTGTTTTGTAGCGTCGGACCAATCATTACTTATTTACAGCTTCCATAGTTTGGTATTTCCCCCACCGTCCATTATAACACATACCACCCTTAGCCAGCCACCACCAACTGTATTTAACCCTATTAAAAGACTACAAGAAATAGACCTGTATATCGGATTCATTGATGCTTGTTTTATTTGAACTTTTTTATTCAAAATGTTTTTACCTCCAGTTTTGTTATCAATAATATATGGATGTAAAGTGTTTATCTCAAATTTTGTTATCAATAATATTTAAGGAATAAAACCACAATTTGTTTAGGGTTAAAGTACAGTATATACTGCAAAATATGTGTGCACTAAGTGCAAAAAAACAGTTTTTTTTTTCGGTGTACCTAACCCTAAAATAAATTGTGGTCATTCCTTAAAATTTCATTTCTGAAGATACATATATAAGACATAAGTGTTATAGAATGATTTGTTATTAACCAGTACAAAAATCGAATGGTTTTGCAAAAAACACATCTATTTGCATATAAATTTCAACTCTTAACAACTTATCAGAAGTTTGATTACAAAATACAGCGCCAAACATAGCAGTATACCACGTCATCACTTTTTGCGTTGTCTGATAAGATACAACCTGAAAAAGTTATCTTTGGGGGAATGAGTCAAAATTAAATTATCCACATGTTATAAGGTGTTTCTGGAGTATCAGTTTTACTGTTAAAAGGGAAGCGAAAATCACTTGTTTATTGGGTCACTTGGTAAGAGTTTTAAAATATTATTAGATAATGTCAGATATGCTACTTTTTCCATACTTATTAAAAATGTACCTGTTTACATTTACCTGTTATATAAAAGTAAATATGTTGTAAACCATATGCCACAAGCATACACTGACTTATAAGGTAATGTCATAACTGAAATAATTAAAAGACCTACAGCATGTAATATGCCTCTTGGTTTAATATACATTTTGATGAAAACCTTAGATAGATGTCTCCTAGCCCAGTTCACTTAAATTGACACTAGATATTGTTTTGTGATTAGAAGCATGAATAGGTCAAACAATACTGTAGAGATGTTCATATTTGCGAGGGTTTTAATTTTGCGAATGGATTTAAATTTTAAAAAACAAAGCATTGTGATTATTTTTAAAAAGCTTCCAAAGCATCTAGTTATTGCTCCTCATTGGGATGTGTGTTAAATATACACCCCATGTTTAAGATACTTTAATGCTCATTTCCATTAGCAACAAACATTATAGAACTCTGGGAAACTGACAGGAGATTTGAGTCGCAAAATTAAACCCCAGCAAATAGGATCTGGACACAAAATTGTGATATTTTAATTCTGAAAATTTAACAACTGTATAGTAATGGTAAGTTTGAAATTAAAAAAGTAAAATTGGGGTCAATGGGTTTTTTCAAAAGGAAAAACAACTCCTTGCAAAGAGGAATCATGGAGACCGCCATGGAGAAGGGAGACAACTACTAGGTACGTCTAAACACTCAATGGGAGTATATAATATGTGTTATATACAGTATGTCTCTTCTTCTATAGTACGGAACATTTGGTGTTGCTATAAATACAGTGCTACATAATGTTTGAACCAAATCCTAACAACCTTCATCAGACTGGTTCATCTATAAAATTATATGTATCCTGAATCCATTGAATTAAATATTATGATATTAGATATAAATAATCAATAAATAATATATTAGATATAAATAATAAATAATATATTAGATATAAATAATAAATAAATAAATCCTTTTATAGAAAGTATGTCAGGATCACAGAATATGAACTTGATTTGTGATTCTACACCAATGCTGATTTTCATCTGAATCAAAATTGAGAAGAGATTAATTGCTAATGATAATAATCATAATACTTATTATGTTAAATATGAGTATAGTTGGACTTTAAATCTTCCTGTGTATGTTTACCATATTCTATATTATATTGCTTTTACCACTGAACTAAATTGCTTCATGGTGAAGTCTTAGTCTGCTAATCTAGTTAAAGAATCAAAAGAAATAATTAAAGGCAAAATGTATCATATTTTATCAAGTTTTCAGTACCAGACAAAATTTGCTTTTTCACAAGACTGATATAGATCTGGTAGTCGTGTTGAGTCTGGTGATACAGATCTACCAGCTAAATAGGCTAGCGGGTATATATGATTTCAATGTGAGGAAGCCTGACGGAGATGACTAATATTTTGACATGAGGAAGCCTCCAGTTGAAGAAATTACAGTGTTTAGAAGTTTGTACTTCCTCAAACTCGGGTTTTTTGTAGCAGATACCTACAGCTCTGTAATTATCCAATTGCCTTGCTGTACCTGTGGCCGTGAAATGAGAGAGACTTTTCAATTGAATGTTC
This sequence comes from Mimachlamys varia, assembly GCA_947623455.1. NCBI lineage: Eukaryota > Metazoa > Mollusca > Bivalvia > Pectinida > Pectinidae > Mimachlamys > Mimachlamys varia. The sequence continues at coordinate 1,606,439 of OX392537.1, forward strand.
TCACTGTATCGTATTTCACCGATGGCAACATTGCTATGGAGGTGCCTATCAGAGCTGACAAATTATAGGTAAAGGACTTACAAATACGGTCATTACTCGACCATAAACCCCCTCACTGTCCTATTTAATAACTTGACCAGTCACTCCCGTCTTTAGGATTTGTTATTTTTCGCAAATAAAAATTATTGTTCATCCATTTGGAAGTCATCTGCTTTATGATGTGTAATGAACGTGCATTGTTCGCGGTCATTTCTGACGTTATCTTGGACGGGGACACTTTGATCTTTTCTGTCTTAAAACTGTCTGTTGAATTGTTCATTCGTATTTTGACGAACCTACCCAGTGTGCCGTGAAACTGTCTGCGGGAGATGTGCCTGTGACTAAAAGTGTTCGGGGCTAGTTAGAGGCGTGGCCCCTTGATTAAGTACAAGGCCCTGAGGCGGCGGTGTGTGAACACTACAGAGATCTTCAATGTTTCATTTTCCAAATCACTTCTAGACATTACCTTGACTTTGTTGCTGAGGAAACGGTGGAAATGTTTGTTTAGGGGCCGACTGTTTGAAGACAGGGGGCGTGACAAGTTAACTGGTTTAAGGTCTGGACAATGTTACTTACCTGCTGAGAGGGAAAGTGATTTTATTTTAAAATGGGAACCATTAATTAATTATAATGCAGTTGTTGACCCAGAAACGTTATATCTGACCAACAGCTGTTTCTGTAGGGCCTGGGTGCTGTCCCTGATTGCAATTCTTTATTTAGTATCAAGAACCTGGAAACATCAACTGGTACTGTAACACACCAAGCCCATTTTGTTACAGTACACCTAAACTATACTTGTACAGTACGTTTACTTGTAATTTTATCCCATGTATAGGTTCTAATAGTATGTACAGTGGATCATTTCCAGGTACTAATTATTCCTACTTTTCATGCTTATCTCTATGTTTGGTCTCAGAATAAGGAGAAAAACACTTTCTCTAGATATTCCATCCTTATAACTACTTCAGGCCCACGTTTCATCAACGTTCCTTAACTTAAGGAAATAGGCCTTAACTTAAGGAAATTCCTTAACTTAAAAATCTCCATAGGAAAGCATTACACAAGTGAAGGAGAAAATCCTTAGTTAAGGAACTTTCCTTAAATTCTGTAATGCTTTCCTATGGAGATTTTTAAGTTAAGGAATTTCCTTAAGTTAAGGAACGTTGATGAAACCGGGGCCAGGGATCGAACCCCGGCCACCTACATAGAAGGCCCGAGTGTTACCACTCACCCAATCCACCATTAGTACTGAATTTGTGATTTTCTTTGCACTATCTAGACTAAAACAGGAAAAAAGAACACTTTCTTGTCTCTATGACCTATAGCCCTTGTGCATCGTCCTTCGTAGTCCGCCATCAGCAGTGTGTAAACTTTCACTTTAAACAACTTCTTCTCAATAACAGAAAGGCCCAGGGTGTTGATATTATGCATGTTGGGATATAGAGCTACCAAGTTTGGTAAAATGAACGACCTTGACCTACTTTCAAGTTTACAGGTGTCAAACGTGTTGAAAATGTTTAAGAATTCCTCTCCATAACCTAATATAAAGGCCTAGGGTACTGATTATTGGCCTATCCACATAGCATGCTTGGATAAAGGGCTACCAGGTTTGTTAAACTGAATGACTTTGACCCAAATTCAGGGTCACTGGGGTCAAATATGTATCATAACCAACTCAGATTATATAAAGTTAAGGCCCCTTGGACCTCTTGTTCATTAATTTATTCACTCATTAATTCCTGAACTCTGTGATTAGCTCTACAAAACGAATCTTGGTAATTGTTATTAATTGCATGGTTTAGAATACAGTAGCTTGTCAATAATGAATTAAATCTTTGTTTTGAAAAAAAGTGGTGAAACGGTGATATTTTGTTTAGATAACTTGCACTCTATGAATGTTTATTTATTTCCTTAGCTAAAAAACTGCTGACCGATATAATTACGACTTACAACATGAACTCCTATAGATTTACTCATAATAGCTTAGTTCTTAGCCGTGTATAATGGTATTTAAGTACTACCGGTAAGTTTGCCTAGTGTCTCGGACTGTTTACATAGATGACTTAATATTTAAAAGATGCCGGAATCATCTGCCAAAGTCTAGAGTACTTTAGAATTAATCATCAGGTTTTATGTTGTCAAATCCTTTTCTACTTTATTTCTTATTATAATATCATATCTCATGGTGACAGTGGAATACTGCAGAATAAATACAAAATTTTCCTGAAGAAAAAAAAGTACTTTTCATGGCTGTCAAATAATAGCAATATTATGTGTTTTCACTTCACATGACATTTTCTCATTTGTAGTTTAAAAAGATGGCGTTTCATTTATCATATTTTGGAGAATCTTTGTGTGGCTTGGAGATGTGTGGGGTAAAAATGGCTGGTAATTTAGAAATGATGAGCAGACGACAGGATGAAAGATGGCCGCTGATGAGGAGACATTAATTTCACCTTCGGTAAGTTAAAGATTAATATCTTTTTACTATGCTCCATAAATTCTTCCCATTCTCAATTTTTTTTTAGAAAAATTTTAAACAAATTTTGGTACAGCTGAAAAATGAATTCTAAAGGAGGTCCTCGCCATACAGGTGATAATTTATGCAAAACTGACCGAAAGGCATGAGAATAATCAGGGCCAGGTATCTCGGCTCATGGGTAGATCCTCCCCGTGACAATGTATATGTAACAACTATACTGGATCTTACCAGAAAGCCTAGTTAGCTTGATTTGGAAATTTTAGACTCTGTAACAAGGATCAATAACAAAAAAATGCCAAAAGTTTAATATGCATTGAATTTTTTTGTTTGGCATAACAATCTACGTAAAGATCACATTATTCTGAAAGGACACCAAGTCTTGCGAGACATTCCTAACAAAAAATGAAGCAAAGATGAAAATAAAAAAAAAAACAGGAAAAGTTACAGTTCTGTGTAAAAATGCAACGGGACTAGACTATAGATCTTAAACCCTGAACCTAGGAAATTTATACCGGCACCCTATAGTGGAAGATCCTGCCACAGTCAGGCTTGTAATGGTTATATATATACCAAACAAGGGTTAATCACCATTGGTACAAAAATACATACCACACACTTGCCCTGTGTTTCTTTTTCAGTTGGACAGAAATTCTGAATTTCTATATTTTTATTAAGTTATTTGAAGAATGCGGTTATAATTTAGAAACCAGAAGGTAAACTACATAAGTGTTACTCATTTAAAAAAAAAAAAATATTAAATGATACTATTTATAGGCCAGTTGTTATTTATTTTTGAGTTACACTAGACAGTGCATGTAAACATTTGTGTTTTCATGGGCAGATTGGTCAGATGGTTAAACACTCTGGCTTTTCACGCAGATGACTAGGGTTCGATCCCTGAAGTCATATGCATGAAATATTCAGAGATAGTGTTTTTCTTCTGCCCACACAACTCCAATGACCCAGGTGGAGTAATGGTCTTGGATTCATGTGAGGCAGCACTATAGAAGCATGGTCCCACTACCAACAGAACACAATACATCTTCAGCAAACACGCATACATCAAATCATATTATCAAGGGAGATATTAATCAGGTGGCATAGGACCAGTTAGATAGTGTTTGATAAGGCAGCTCCTCACAACTCCTCAGAATTGTGTATGGTAATTTGTAAACAGTTTTGTATACTAGATGTACTGTAAAGCACTTTCGAGTAGTATGTGTTAGCTGGATAGGGCGCTATATCAAATATTGTATATTTATTTTATTTATTTGTGTAAATGGACGACAGAGGAGGCTATTATAGGCAGTATTGTATGTCATAGTGACACATTTTGATTAATATGATTTTGATTTTAATGGAAAGCTGTTAAAATGATATAAAACTGCATTTATTCTGAATTGTGAATAAAATCATTTAATGTTATATACTTTTATCAGCAAAAAAGTTTGTGGTGTGATTGTGAAATATTTCAATGTGATACTGATTCATGTTTGGTAAAGAAAAGGGGGCAGCTTGTCCTTTTTTGAGGTGTTCCGTACTTAGGGCAAAATTTAGGTAAGGTGTTGATTGGGCATTAGAAAGGTAGGTCTTACACGGAGCCAAAAATAAACTGTAGAACACTTTCTTATGAATACATTGAATGAGTTTTGTTCTATGATATAAATATTCGTGGTTTTCCGCAACATTACAACATATTTATTACCTGCATTTTCACATTCAGCGGGGGGCCTTCAGCAAAATACTTCAGTGTTGTAGCACTCTAAATCGGAAGATGATCTGGCCTATTGCAAAAAGGATAGCATGTACATGTTACTGCCTCCCAAGTACGCATGCACTAAGATAATTCACCTGGAGGTCGTCCTTAGCTGTTAATAGGTTAACCTAAAAACAATCAAACCAAACATTAGATGGCCTGCGATTTATCAACATGGACAAAGTCGGATGTCAGAGACTTCCAAATAGGTTTTCAGTAAAACTGTTACATTTCAGAAATACAGGTAAAATACAGGTAAAATAATGGAATTATGGGAAACTGATTGTGTTCACATCCACCCACATACAGGTTAACAGGTGTGAGAGTGTATACTGGCAGGTATAAATGTTAAATTTCAAAAATACAGGTAAAATGCAGGTAATGATTATGGAATTATGGGAAACTGATTGTATAAAGTCCACCCACATACAGGTTAACAGGTGTGAGAGTATAAATGGGTGGTCTGTGTTAATTCACCAGCAATGAAGACCATTAGCTCCTATAATGATGACCATTGATTTATATACCCATACAGGACCATTTAAAACATATTATCAATATTTTCCAGAATAATACATGTTGACATTTTCATCATTCCATGGTCGACTTCAAAGATCTGCGGTGGATGTTGCGGTCGGCTTGTTTGATGACAAGGGTAAAGCGTGATCACCATCTGTACAGGTCCCGCTGGAACTGTCAAGTGTATGTATGATTAATTTAATTCTGTTAAGTGTTTTATTACTTTTATTGAGGAGTTTGATAAATTTTGAAAAACAGATTTTCTTTTGTTTTAACAATTGGTTAAAATATATAAAGTACCACGGTGGCCATGTGGTTATAAGGTGTCCTGACATTCTACCACTAGCCCTCCACCTCCAGGTTGTAAGTGCGAAACCCACGTGGGGCAGTAATGCCAGGTACTGACTGTAGGTTGGTGGTTTTTCTCCGGGTACTTCGAAAAACCTTCAAAAACCTTCAAAAACCTGGCATGTCCTTAAATGACCCTTGCTGTTAATAGGACATAAAGCATAAATAAAAACCAAAAATCCTAAGTATTATTGGAAATTGAATTATTGAACAAAAATGGTTAACATTAAGTTGACCAATCATTTTGTGTTAAATATACTGTATAATACACATCATTCCTAATATGGCTTTGATATAGCTTTATTTTACGGTGGTGATACTTTTAATTTCTGAACACAGTCTGTATAGCAAGGATTAGGAAATTCTTTCAGGGTCAACTGAAAACTGTTTTCCTATCCTCACCATAAGTCAGTAATGTTCAGGGATAAAATAAAACTGTTGAATCACAAAAAACGACATATCTAGTCAGTCGACTGGTTTGATAAATGTATGGTAATACAGTACTCTAAACACCAATGTTAAGATTGTAAATGGGTGATTACTGGTATCAAAGGGGTTACGGCAATACCTTTAACTGGTGATCACAGAGATTCACCGCCTTTGTCGAACCTCTGACAGAACCCATCTGAACATCATTTACACAATCCCATAAATTCTGACTTCATTTGTTCCATTTATCTCCAACAGACGTTTTTTGGAGGATTTTAGCATTTTAGAAAAGGGAAGACATTGTCAGTGACTTGTGTGGAAGGCAAATGGCCCTATACATCTCCTGGAGATAAAGCTTCGACCTGGTGTCAATGTTCGATCACAGAACGTCTTACGGCGAACCCGGCAAGATTGAACCATTGTCAAAACTGCAGGTATACGGTCAGTGTAGACAATGGGAGGAAATTGATGAACGATTATATCTCCTACTATCTCACGAATGAATTAATTTGCACTGAAAGATTGTAAAAAAAGATAGCTTGAGGTCAAGATCTTTTAGTAGTCACTTGATACGATTACATGAGCGCTTGACTGGTCACTAGAAGATGATTGGACACATTCACGGCACTAGGTATCGCCATGGAAGCAACCTTGATATGAGATATCACCTTCGTGGATATTTAAGTATTACTGCCTCAGATTGTCCCGGTGTTTGGTTAAAGAGACTACGGCTGCTCTTCTGTATTGTCTTTTAGGGTTAAAACTTTATACTGTTTGAGGTAATGCACAAAGTTTGATGAGTAAGTGGCCAAGTGGGCGGGAAATCTGATTCATACTCCGCAATTAACTTTCCGAGTCCGATCTTTATCAAAGGGTCTCCTCGTCCAGTTTTTTTGTATGTATTGCATAGGATTACTAATGCTGTATAATTTCTACAGATCTTGCACAACAATAAACAGAAAGTTTTGATACTCTAGCACATCCAATCTACTGTCAAACATGGACTGATTCATTGAGTAATGAACTGCATCTGACATCATTGTCAAACAATTTACGTATACAGGAACATGATCGTAAGATGTGTGTATACGAGTGTCATTACAATGTATACCTGGTATCAAATTTGCCTTTTTTATGTTGTATGTCTATAAATATATGTAATGGATGCAACAAAAACCAGAAATCACAAGTACTCTTGCCCTTGCCTTAAATAACTATAGTAACCATCATAAGGATAATTATTTATATGTATAGCCTTCTAAATATAGAGCTGCCAAAAAAAGTAAAAGGCCTAAAGACATTGCCATTACAGTTTTGTTACATAATTAATATAACTTGAACATATGTGTCAAAACCGAGTGACAGCAAGTCATTGAGTGGGTACACTTACTTTTTTCCTTGTTTTAGATTGTTATGATTCTATTGAGTACTGTTAAGTCACTGCATGTATTTTCATTAGGGATTTTAATTTCCTTGATTTTGTACACTGTGAACATTCATCCACTTCTGATTCAGAAAACTACAAGGTCATTATATAATATACAAGTTTGATGTGAAGCATTCAAGTCATGAATTCATGAATTCATATAAGGAAACAATGTGAGAATATAAGTTACCGGGACGAAATATTTTGGCTGGTTTATACAGTTGTTCCATTTGTAGAGGTAGGATATAAGTCAAAGCCAGAATAGACAGTGTTTCAGATTAGGCAGGGGTTGATTTTGACAGGTTATACTGTAATTCTATTTTTGACACATTGCCATTGTTGTAGATAAAATTTACTCAAAAGTTTCCATCAGCTGTCCCACATCTCTGTCACTCAATGGTATGTTTTATGATGCAATTTTCTCTCTAATTATATATGTAACAAGTGAAAGAGAAATGTACCAGGACAGGGTTTTGAATCAGTGACCTCCCGAACACTTAAAAGGCCCAATATACGTAACTTCAGGGAAATTTTCGTGATTGTGAAAAATTCTGAAAAAAAATGCAGTTGATAACCATGCAAAAATAAGCCTAAAACAAAGTAAACCTGAGCGGTAACTAACAAGAAACTCTTGACAAAAAAATCCAAAGAGTTGAAAATAATTCAGGTGGGGCCCACTTCAACAACAAACCGAAGGTAGAAGATGGTTCGAAATGAACGCGTGTTTAGAAGTAGCGTGTTTCAATTGCTGCTGTACCGGTAACCGCGAAAGAATTCATCTTGAATATTGCCGATATCAGTTAATCTTAACTAAATCTATAAATACAATAAGTAATAAGGCTTGTTTTTTCACTTCAAGTTTTGCAGAAAGTTACGTATATTGGGCCTTTAAGACACTCGGACATTCTACAAATTGAGCTACCTATAGATGCCAACGATTGATCCAGTCCAGTTCTGTTACATTCTCCTCTATTGTTTCTATGTCTTTGTTTCAAGGACTTCACTATAAAACAGTCTTACCAGGATTCCTGAACACCAGGACCCTCTAATCTCTAAACGGACACTCTACAAATCAAGCTCCATACTTGCCAACAGTTGACCTGCAGAATCCAGTTCTACTACATGTACAAAGACACCAGGTTCAGTTACATTTCCTTTAACTTTTAAGCAACTAAGACATTTATCTATTTTGAAAAAAATCTTTTCCTTCTTAAAAATGAAACTTTTCTTTTTTCTATTTGATAGAAATATATCTTTTTAGAGAAGCACTGATAGAAGTTTTCAGCAGATTTTGTAGACCAGTGTATCTGTTTATATCCACAAAAATTAAATAAAAAATGAATCATTTTACTATTTCATGTTCATACCAACAAAAAATGAATCATTTTACTATTACATGTTCATACCAACAAAAAATGAATCATTTTACTATTTCATGTTCATACCAAAAAAACAATCATTTTACTATTTGATAGAAATATCTTTTAAGAGAAGTGCTGGTAGAAATGTTCAGCAGTTTTGTATACCAGTGTCTCTAGATCTGTTTATACTCACAATAATGAAAAAAAGTTTTATTACGGTAGATAGAATCTGCTTTTAGAGAAGCATCTGGAAAAGGAAGATTTTACTACTTCGTTGAATTCTCTTTTAAAGATCGAAGCATAAGTGTCTGTGTTGATACCGAAAAACATATGAAGTCCTTGATTTTCCTGGACTGTAGTGTCAGGTCAGGTAGATATAAACTATCTGTAGTGTTCATCACACTATAGCTCAGCACTTTATACTCCTCTGATCTGTTTACAGAGTAAAGGGCCTACCATTGTCTGGCCCAGGACAAACCACCCGGCACCCAGGTGGCCCAACAGTTATAAAAGATTACAGGTAAAAAGTCAAGGTATGTTAATTATAAATAAGATCACTCGACCTAGGTGACCGTAGATAAAATACATCTAGTCAATGGTGTCCTATGGCGGGTTAAATATAAACAACCTCTGTGAATGAAAACAATAAAAGAAGAAATCCAACACACAAAAGCATGAACATCAAACAGTTTCAGCCATTTTTATAACCACACGATGTGCTAAACACTGGAGTCGGGGTGTAACAACTCACCTAACAAGGGAGGTAACTCACGTGTTATATGGCTGTGAGGTAACCCATTCTAAAGGTGTAACAGTGTGTCGCACCTCAGCGAATTTCTGTCCAGTGTATAGCGCGGCCCCAAGGGTTGGTCCTCTTTGAAGTCCCAATCAATCTTAACACCTCTTTGTATTGTATTTACAATCAAAAGAAAAATAAAATTGAATTACCTTACAACGTGTAATAAATAATTTGATAATTATATCTGCTTGGTGTAGAATATTTGGCGTGTGTATCCTGTGTCCTGGAGGCTGATGACAGGAGATAAGGCTGGTTTACTGTTAGAGATTACAGTGTACAGAGATAGGTGTGAACAACACTGTTTGATCATTGTCTAACTAGTAACAATTACAAATTACAGAAAGAAGTTTTAAGTTTACTGCCCCACACCCTGACAACAGAACAAAAAGGACTGATGCAGCCATACAGAACCCCACAGTGATGAAGAAAAGGTAGGATATTCCCTTTGTTTCTGTCATTAAGACATTCAAAATTTAGATTCAAATTTCTATTTCAACATAATTAATCTATGTTTTTGAGAAAGTTAAGATAGGTTTAAAATTGTTTAAAATATTAAGATAGTCTTCAGAAATAAGTAGAGAAAAATGTTCATGAACTACAGTTTATAATTCTGTTAAAGTATGGTTACAGAATTATAATTTTATTGACTTAATTAAAGATGTTACTGTAAGAGGAGACTGTTATTTTAACATGTAGTTTACATAATTATATGCATCATAATTATATGGTAAATGTACATTAACATTTTGATAAATAATTTCCTGATTTCTTCGCTGGTAAATGATTCATTCTCGTATTATGCATCATAATTATATGGTATATGAAATATACATTTTTATTTTGTTCAATAAATTCTTTATTCTTTCTCAAATTCTGTTAGTATAGTTTCCATCATTACATGTAAAATATAAACAAGTTATTAAACTAATATTAAGCGATCTTGTTGGTGCAGATGTTAGCGTGCTATATACATTTGTATATATACCTATCACTTCCTTTGCAAATTTAAGGTAAAGCATGTTACTCTTTATTAATACTGGCCCACATTTGACCTGTGACCTTTAACCTCTTTCTTAAAGCTCATTGTTACCCCCAGGTTAATTGTGTATAAAATCAGCGCAAATTCTATTTTTGAAAAAATAAATCTCCATGTTTGAATATTATTAAGCTGATTAATAGCATGACCTTGCCTAATGATTGTTTATCTAAATTAATGAGCATTGCATGCAAAAAAGATCACTGAAAAATATTCAATTATTGTGTCCATATTGTTCGCATTAAGTTGTCTCTTTTGATAAAAACAGGTAATAACACCATGTGTACATAATATCCCGTATTTAGGCGCTTCACAGCTGACCTCATGCTCCCGTCCTCCTAATAAGGATTTCCCCCTTTTGACTCAATTAATCTACTGTGACACTAATGTAGCGGTAACCTGGTGTACAGTCTGTGTAACATAGGCACTAATTACCCCAGGTGTACCTGTACAGCTCAGGCCAGACAGGTGAAACATGAGTTATAGCTGACCTATAAAAGGCCACCCTTTGATTTAGACTGAGTAACTACAAAAAAACATGACTAGCCCCTAACTGGTCAGTCTTACTCATACAGCCATAGGTCTGATTAAATTAGTCTTATCTGGATATCTGTGTAGTAGGAAGTGTTTTGTAATGACCTGGTTACATCACAGCGGTCAGCACAGGTCACTGGAACGGTATACATCTTTGTAATACATCCATTTTAATTAACTCTTATTTATTTTAATAGTCATATCTGAGTGGTTAGGTGTCCTGACATTCTACCACTAGCCCTCCAACTCTGGGTTTCGAGTTTGAATCCCACATGGAGCAGTTGCCAGATTATAACTGCCCATGGGTCAGTGGTTTTTTCTCCGGTACTCCGGCTTTCCTCCACCTCCAACACCTGGCATGTCCTTAAATGATCCTGACTGTTAATAGGACTTAAAACAAACAAATACCAAACCAATATTTAATCATTATTGTTCCCTCCTGATACCTCCTGGAGTAATATGATGTAGATTACTATCAACCATAAAGTAATTATTGAGAGTATATTCCATTTTCTTTGGTTAAGAATCTTTGACTGTTCAATTTTGGGCAATTTTCATGCATTCATTACAAAAAAAAAATCTAATTGGAAAATCCACACAGATGAAAGATATTTATCATACTTTGTTTAGCTATATAATAATAATAATTTAAACATTTTTATGGTATGCTATATAATTTGTAAAATTTCTCTAATTTAAGGGCTTCACAACATGTGGATAATGATTTAATACGTGTAATGCACAAATAAAGAAAGTCTTACAATCACCATCTATCATGTAATAAAGGCCACAGTCATGGCTGTTGATTGGTATGCATATAACACTAGAAAACTTTAACTTCAACATTAGCAAACTTTAACTTCAACATTAGAAAACTTTAACTTCAACGTTAGAAAACTTTAACTTCAACATTAGAAAACTTCAACTTCAACATTAGCAAACTTTAACTTCAACATTAGAAAACTTTAACTTCAACATTAGAAAACTTTAACTTCAACGTTAGAAAACTTTAACTTCAACATTAGCAAACTTTAACTTCAACATTAGCAAACTTTAACTTCTGAAGACCAGCTTTAAGACATAATAGTTCACAAATGTTTTAAGATGTATATATATATTAATTATATAGTGTTTAATATTGGTAGAGGATGTTGATGATAAATCAGTCATAATTAATTTTTCACTTAACATTGTTAGTAAACAGGCAGTTTGATTTCAAAATATCTTATTGAGATATACCGCAAATATGTATACATTTTACCGTTCTTCCTATAGCTATCCTTCAGTGTGATATATAGGCCTACCGCAAGTACGTAAAAATTTTACCGTTCTTTAGATCCATAGTTATCCTTAGTGTAATAAATATCATTTTAATACAGTTGTTCCGGTAAATCTACATTCATAATTCTAAACTAGTCGATTTACACTCGTCATATGATAAATTTATTTTTATAAGATGCGGACCTTGGATTGTGTTCTGTAAGATTTCTAGTAGCCATTAGTAGAGTTTGTTTAGCTGAAATTATCGACTATGTCTTTTTAATGAACAAAGAGGTTGATAGATATGTTTTTGGATATTTTGACTTGTGAAATACATTTTGGATGAGGTAAAGCCTTGAGGAAAGTGAACTTAGTGTGAGTAGACTTCTAGAAATTTGATATTTTATTAAGAAAGTGGCTAGGTCTTCAGCCTTTTAAGTTATTTATATGGAGCTTGAGAACCGCCTTTGAATAATGTCCTTTCAATTTTGTTCCGTTTTATGATACATGGACTTGATAAATATGATTTTGATGACCACAAATATAAATCTTTTCTTAATACACTTGTATTACAGCAAAAAAATCTAAAAGTTTGTAGCTGAAATATTCTGAATTATTATTGAATTTCTTAAAACGAAACGAAAGGATTTATCAAAGAAATTAATTACAATGGTTTAAATGCTGTTCGTGGAATTCTGTGACTTCGGGTGAGTGAGATGTTTTGTGGTAATGAGGTTACCCAATGGGATGGAAGTGTAAGAACATGAACTGGAAACATCAGTGTGAACTAAATGTATTAAATATGACTCATGGAAGATGGATGTTTAAATGATGAGACGCTCTCGTATGGCTACTGGATGCTTCAAAGTTTATAGCTTTATTGAAATCAGGTCATAGAGTGATTGAAAAGAATTATTATCTTTTCAGTGAAGTCATTGAACTTTACAGCATTGAATATTGAAAAACTTCCATCAGTTAGTGAAAAACTAGCGAAAATGGATTTTTTAACACTTATATGTTCCTTTTAATATGACCGCTGAGCTATGTAAAATGGTATATATTGAAAGTCCGGCCAAAATAAATATGAAATAGATAATGATCTTAACAATATGGTCAGCATATTCTTCCATTCCCCAGGGTAACATAAAATGGCTGAACTGGAACACAAATTCACAAACCAAACCTGCCACAGGTAACATGTGGCCATTACAGGATGTTAATGCTGAGATTCCGCAGAGATTTCATTGAGCAAGGTCCCTACGAGGGGCCATTAAAGGCCCATTACAATCCATGGCCCTGCATTGCAATAGGGACTGGCCTTGATCCTACTATTGACATCACCTTAGGTAGTCTGGCCCCTTATTGTCCTTCCTAGGTATTTAGGGGTCAGTCTGTAAGGAAAAGTACCCATGAGAAATTTTACTTTTGTAAATCACAGATAATTTAGTCCTCCTGATAGGATAGGGCTTGTATGGATTTAGTCAAATTATGTTTGAACCGTTACAAGATTAAGATGCCATTATACATTTCTGAATAAATGTGCCAAATTAGTTTTCTACCATTAAACAAGGAATCACTGAAATATATAGAAAAAGAAAATGCAACAAGACTTTGGATTAAAGTCTGAACCTCCTATTAGTAACTCTATAGTAAGACAAATTGTGAGCTTTGTGGTTGCAACACACTCTGCCATCCTTCAACAACTTCAAGCGTTTACCTTACATGTATATACAATTATAACTAAGTAATATAGTGTGATTGTCCAAAGAACCAACATCGAATAAGTTCATGAGCATGTTGTAGATCAATCAGCTTCCAAAAAAAAAAAAAATAATAGTGACGATAGCTATAGAAAACATGCCAATATCATGATTAAAAAAATAATTTGTCATTAGCCTTCAGATTCTGAGAAGCTAACTTGGATGGATATAATGTCCACCAATTTTAACTGCAATCTGCATTTTTTGATAAAGGACTATTTGTTGGATGTTTATTGTCTTTACGGACAGTGATTATCTGTTCAGAATAAAAACCATACAATTTAAATGACCGGAACATTGTCCTAAACATCTGGCTTTGTCAATCCGTCTCCGATCTGCCGATGTGTCATACATTCAAACTGGCATTGTTTTGAAATTTGATCACAAATTTCCTCAAAAGCCTTGGAGTATCTCGGAGTTACTAATACGGTCAGTAGGTATAGAAAGACATGACTAATTTGGGTATCAAAACACACATTCTTTTAAACATCCTGATTTTATCGGAACTGAACAGGTCACAATTAAAATTGTTGGTGTTGGTTTGGGGACCAGGAAGGAGGGGCGTCCGTGATAAATTAGACGTCAAATGTAGGGTTATATTTGTACAACTATAGGGGAGGATTTCTATCACAATCATTGAAACATGACACGTCATCAAAGACTTTGTCAGGGTTGATATTTAGTGTTGATATGTAGGGGTTAAAAAGTTCTCTTAGCAACTTTATTAACAAAAGAAAACGGATTCACTCTTTTGATAATGAATAATTACTATAACAAGCTTAAGAATACCTTAATTCATAACCTCTTCAAGGATGGTCTTACTTTATCATAAGTTCAAAAGAGGATTTATTTTCATATTTTAATGCATGCATGGCTGCTTTAAAAGCATTTCAGAACATTGATGACCTCCTTAAAATTCTATATTTCCAATACAATTTCTGTTTTATTTTTTTCATTTTCATATTAAAAAATAATGAATATATCACACAAATTCAAATGCTGATATTCAAGGATAAAATTTCACGGAAAGCTGCCCAGGGATGAAAGTTGAAAATAATCAGAAATATAGTATATTTATTTCATTCTAAAGGTAGGGTTTAAACATAAATAAGCTGACAACTAGAGCACAATGACATTTTAATTTTCCTTTGCATCCATTTTAAGTTGGTTTTAAGTCAACTTTAGTTTGACTAAAACCAGCTGTAACAGATCAGTCCAGATGAATAGGCAGATGGTCAATTAGTAGAGTGGTTTGAAGTGTTTCAAAAATTCAAATTTTGATATTGTAAAATTTTAAATTATTGGTATGGTACATTGTATGTTGTATGGGCCCACCTGTAAGTTTCTGTTCTGCATTGTTACACCAAACATCCAAACATTCCTCTACATCTGTTAAACCAGACTGCGACCCGTATAGGAAAAAGGTTCATTTTTGGGCCAAATAAGTCTTTACTGAGAACATATTGACGGGGAAAATAAGACGATATTAATTCCTCGGGTTTAAAAACAGATTGGATGCAGATTGACGTCTACAAAAGCCAAAACGGAGCTACATGACGGGCTAGACTTGCTGCATAATATGGCGATCTTGTACAGTCTGACAGACTCTCTAAGCTGAAGGGCCGAGTTGTTTACTCAAGGCAGAACTGGTGTTTATCTTTGAGATTCCATTTCCATCCCTACCTGTTATTGGGCAGCTGAAGAAGCTAGGGCACTGTTTGTTCTTCCTTTGACTTTACGATCTATTGTCTTGATGTCTTGATCCTGTTTCAGAACTAGCAGTATTTCACTGAGATCTATAAAAATCTAATGTTTACACAAGGGTTGAATCTGGATACTGGAATTTGTTCTCTGTCAGAGCCATAAAAAGATGATTAAATGACGATTTTACGCCCACAGACCGACTACCTTAACCTTCGCAGACCCCATCAAATTATCGTTGACATATTGTTTACTTTTTTCAGTTCGGACTGTGCTTGACCATTCAGGTGTGTTTACCTATCGGCTCAATTTAGACATCATGTGGTCAGTTTGATAGATAAAAGATAATGAAAAAGAAATGACTCTTTAATAAGCCATCAGCAGTCAAGATGACCAGCACTGACCATAGAACATGTGGTCAAGCAAGTCCGGCCGAGTGATATGGATCCATTACAATTAGTATATTGCTCTTTGATGGACATTGTTGTCCAATTGATTTTTATTTCGTGAGCGTGTGCAGCTCGATACCCAGGCCTTTACCGCAGATATCAGCTTAGGCCGCGGAAACGGAAATCTTGTAGAATAGGAAGCGTTCTGATTTACTGCTAATTACAAACTTGTAGAATGTTCAAAGGATTTTCTGTTGTACGGTATATTTCCTCTCATTATAGTTAAAATCTTAAATAGACACGTATATGACACAGCGGCAATGAACTAAACATCATATATCAAGCAGGAAAATAAATATTTAATTTATTTTATTAGAAAATAAATATTTAATTTATTTTATTAGAAAATAAATATTTAATTTATTTTATTAGAAAATAAATATTTAATTTATTTTAGGCTAAATAAACAAAGACAAAAAAGGGAATTATAATTGTTTAGGACTGAGCCAGGTAGAATATATATACAGTATAAGCTGTCAACACTCTAAGCCCCTGTCTAATCTGAAACCCTGTATTTCAAGCCTTAACGTTCAGTTCCAGCATTTTTCTATGATATTCTACCTCTACAAACTGGACAACTTTAATTTTTGTATACCAGCCAAACATTTTGGCAATGTTTACATACATTACTTTGGGACGGCCTTACCCTAGTTGTCTGTCTGCCCAGGTACATGTATCAAACAACACATATTTACTTTGGGTTGGCCTTCCCCCAGTTGTCTGTCTGCCAAGGTATATGTATCAAACAACACATATTTACTTTGGGTTGGCCTTACCCTAGTTGTCTGTCTGCCCTGGTATGGAGGTGGGTTATACTTTGTCAATCATAATCAATAACCTTGACATAAATAGTTATGATATTCTTGTAGATTTGGTCATTCATTTTTCATGTGGCTTATAGTCTAATAGGCAGCACTATCCTAGAATGCTTCAAATATACCTGTGTATCTGTAGGAAACTATGTACATGTATGTTAATATTGGTTTTAGAATTAATATGGTTACATTATTTTATTGCCCTTTCAAAAATTTAATGTAAGGAATAATTTAAATATCAGTTATAATTCTATAATAGGACGAGGAAAAGTGATTAAGATAGAACCGTCGCTGGGGCTCGAACCTGCGACCATTAATTGGCTCTCCAGCCAGCTGATACTCTGCCACTGAGGTAAAAGGTAATTCCCTACAGCTCACACTTGTAAGGCAACCTTATCAATGCACATCTTTTACACTATTCCCCCTTTTTTCTAAAAATCTCCAACCCAGGTTCTTTGACTCCCGTTTTTTCAGGTTTTTCCTTTCTTGAAATGGGGAGGGTCATCGGCACCTGCAGGTTGTAATATAGAACAAGGAAACGTGATAAAGATAGTGCCCCGTACGCTGGGGCTCGGACTCTCGACCTTAATGGCTCTCCAGCCAGATGCTCTCCCTACAGGTCACACTTGTAAGGTAACCTATTCAATACACATCTTTTACAATACTGTTCCTTAATGCTGATTACATTTTATTATCATTTAATGTAACACAAATCAACAATATTTATTCATCCATATGTCATTATGAAATGTTGACACTCATTCCTTTCATCTTTTTTTTTGCAAAATTTAAATGTTGAATTAGATATCTTTGTTTGCATCAAATGCAACAAATCATGTATAATATATAAGGATACGTAAATAAGTCAGCGTGGATAAGGCTTCAAGACATTGACCTATCTTTCTAGTGACCTTGAAGAAAGGAAACATTCCAAATAAGTCTGCAGCTATTAAATTCAAACTTCTACTATAAGAAATAAAAAAGAAATAAAATAGAACTACATGAATGAAATGTATTGTGGTTATACAGAGACCAGATTTTCCTCGGTACATAAGTCAGATTTCTGGGCCAGTTATATGGGGAGTTATAACAGAGTTATAATAGGGAAATTCCCTTTAGCTAGCAGAAGAGCTTTATTTGGGCTGGAGAGCCAAGTGTTGCGGGTTTGAGCCCCAGCGACGATATATGTACTATCTTTAGCACTATTCCTCGTCCTGTTAGAAACTAGTGCCAATGACTTTCCCTGTATAAAGGGAGGAGAGATATCAATTTACAGAATTATGGCCCTTCACAGTTGTACCAAGTCTTAAGCACTTTTCCTCATCTTACTACAAGCTGGTGCTGTTGACTCTCCCTGTTTGAAGGGAGGTGATTCCATGGCGACCTTCTTGATATGAATTTACAGAGTTATGGCCCTTCACAGTTGTACCACCATTGGACCTTAAATTGTGATTATGATGATTTGAGTAAATATGGACAAAGTATGTAGCTCACCATCAAGTAGTACTGCATGAACATCTTATTAGTTGAATCATTTTGTAGGGAAACTGGATAAATAAGAATGATCAGGATTCTTCTTCTTTCTCCAGTAACTGGCGAAGGCTCCAAGGTTGGAGCGATGAATGTCAGTGGTTCATGCTTTCTTTGTGGCTATTCTAGACGTCAAAGTTGCCAGCTCACTTTCTGTTTCATATTTGATGAGGGAAAGGTAGGTATTTGAAATGCAGTTGCATTGTATGATGTACAGTTTGTGTGCATACTGTGCATGTAAACATATATATTTTAGGGGTAAACATATTTTAGCGATTTTTGCGCTGAAAGCAGTGTGCTAATTATAGTTATTATTGTGCTAATTATAGTTATCATTGTGCTAATTATAGTTATCATTGTGCTAATGATAGCGGGTATTGATTTCTATAGCAAGTAATAATGAATGCCTCTATTCATCATTGCACAGTTTAACTCGGTTATGAGCTAAAATTTGAGTTTATAAAATAAGCATGTTTAAAGTAGTTCATAATATAATTAATTACTGCTTTTCAGGTAAGATTTATGAGCTTTCGTTCAGACAAACATGAAAAGTACATAACATTAGAACTAATAACATTTAGTGTACATTTATAGTTGAGTGACGGTCATTTATAATGCATGTCAGGCATATATCATCAACTTTGATTCAAGGATGACCGGCTCGCGGAGTGGCAAGCTACTTTATAAAACTGGATATAGCTATGATATTTCTACTGACCAAGGGTCAGTGGTCAGCTACGTTTCGTCTGTTGATGACTGACACTGTCATTTGACATCCCTGGGGTCAGCAGACATTTTGACCCTCCAATTTTACACCAGGCCCCGTCCTTCAGTCTCAATGCCCTGGGGCGAGGGAAGTCGTAACAACATCAACAGTTGTTTTATTTCAGCTGCAATAAACATTGAGTCAGAGAAAATCATCATCTGTATCATCACACCTGTAGGGCTTTATCCGGTTTGACACGTCCGCTAATTAATTATGTCGTTACCTGTGACGGGTTTACACAGGTAAAACACATTCATTGTACCACCTAGGTCTGTTAGAGATTCCATCACTCCAGGGGGAGACCTTTCCTGTGTTACTCCTCACACAGTCCCACACTGTTGATAAGTACACTGGACGGAGGTTAGTCACTGCTACCTGTAAAGTTAATCTGGGTCTGTATATCTGTTAATTGGAATCCCAATCAGCTACCTGTTAACTGGAATCCTGTTCAGCTACCTGTTAATTGGAAACCAGATCAGCTACCTGTTAATTGGAAACCAGATCAGCTACCTGTTAATTGGAATCCCGATCAGCTACCTTTTAATTGGATTACAGTTTGAGATACCGTAAAGTGGGAAAATCCTAAAATACATTGATGAACTTTTTGGACTGCTCCGAAGTTATATACATCTACATTACATTTTTTACATGAACTTTTGTGGGGAAAAAAATATGCTGGAATATAATTTTGTAAGTATGAATTAATTTGCTTACATATACTTTCCTGATATATTAATGATTGTACTCATCCATCACTACAGAAATCACAATGTATTGGCTTGTCAGAATAATTAGATCTATTTAACCAGTATATGTATATATACATGTATATGCATGAAGAAGTTGGTATACATTATGTATCTTTTCCCCTGAAATTCTGTCTGATTAACTTGACATCCTTTCGTCTTTTGTTGTTAAATGTTACTGATGTATTGAAGAGTTGGCCCGTGCAGAATTGTTTGTTTTGATGTTTAAAAAAACTATGGTTAAACATACTTAACCAATTTTTGAAATTTCCATGGGGGAGATTACGCTTGCTCAGGATTTAAAGCAAATGTACGTACACCCAAAAGAAAAATATCACTTTTTAATGGCTTCTTTTGAGTTGGTCTTTCAGATGAAATCATCAGATCTTTAACGGGAGGAATAGTTAAGCAAATTCATTGGTTGAAAATATTCAATTTTAGGGTCCAAAATCCTGAGTTTCCAATTCTAAATATGGAGGGTTGGCAATTATGGTTAAATATTACTAAATCATGTTTATGTTCATCTAAATCTGATAGTTTGTCATAACTTCACTACCTGTAATCTTTTTGATGATTATAAACTTGAGAAGACCAGAAGAAAAAAGATATACTAAGGTAACAGTGATTTGAGCATGAGTCATCTAGATGATATAAGACAGATATAAATTTGCTATTTTAATTTCTATTTTTAGTAATACGCATGTTATACAATTCTTTAGTTACTTTGAATAGTCATCCATATACCATGCATATGTATGTGTCAATTTACATCTGTCCATAAAAATGGGGTTAGGGTAAAAATATCAACTCCTAGCTGTCTCTTACAATTGCTTGTTCATGAAGATGGACTTAAACCACAAGTGGTGTTGATAGACAGGTTTTTTAAGTAAGTTTTAGGACTGATAAAAAATTTAAGCTTTAAAAAGAAATTTAAAAACGTATTTAAATACAGTTGGCAGTTACAGACAGATGACAATATAGATACAACCAGTGGAAGTTATAGAAAGGTAGCTTAGCCTTTAATATAGGTTAGGCTTTAGACAGTTGGTTGCTATAGACAGTTTGATCTGTCAGACTAGTTGGACATGTAGACAGTGGTCATGGGTTGTTTTAGACAGGTGGTCTTTCAGACAGGTTGGTTTTTGGTGTAGACAGTGTTATAGAAAGGTGGTCTTTGATAGACAGTTGGTTGTTATAGAAAGGTGGTCTTTGATAGACAGTTGGTTGTTATAGAAAGGTGGTCTTTGATAGACAGTTGGTTGTATAGACAGGTGGTCTTTGATAGACAGTTGGTTGTTATAGACAAGTAGTCTTTGATAGACAGTTGGTTGTTATAGACAGGTGGTCTTTGATAGACAGTTGGTTGTTATAGACAGGTGGTCTTTGATAGACAGTTGGTTGTTATAGAAAGGTGGTCTTTGATAGACAGTTGGTTGTTATAGACAGGTGGTCTTTGATAGACAGTTGGTTGTTATAGACAGGTGGTCTTTGATAGACAGTTGGTTGTTATAGAAAGGTGGTCTTTGATAGACAGTTGGTTGTTATAGACAGGTGGTCTTTGATAGACAGTTGGTTGTTATAGACAGGTGGTCTTTGATAGACAGTTGGTTGTTATAGACAGGTGGTCTTTGATAGACAGTTGGTTGTTATAGAAAGGTGGTCTTTGATAGACAGTTGGTTGTTATAGAAAGGTGGTCTTTGATAGACAGTTGGTTGTTATAGACAGGTGGTCTTTGATAGACAGTTGGTTGTTATAGAAAGGTGGTCTTTGATAGACAGTTGGTTGTTATAGACAGGTGGTCTTTGATAGACAGTTGGTTGTTATAGACAGGTGGTCTTTGATAGACAGTTGGTTGTTATAGACAGGTGGTCTTTGATAGACAGTTGGTTGTTATAGAAAGGTGGTCTTTGATAGACAGTTGGTTGTTATAGACAGGTGGTCTTTGATAGACAGTTGGTGGTTATAGAAAGGTGGTCTTTGATAGACAGTGGGTTGTTATAGACAGGTGGTTTTTAAGACTGGTTGGACTTAGTTGTAGACAGTAGATTGCTATAGACAGGTGATATTTGAGACAGGTTGTACTTAAATTTAGACAGTGGATCACTATAAACAGGTATACATCTATGAGACATTATGACTGCAGTATATTAGGTGTTCATGGTTATAATACAGAACAGGAAATGGTTTGGTACTGTGTGACCCTCTTGGTATACATCTATACCTACTATCTCACATTGCTCTCCTACAAACATCATTGTACAACTGTCTAAAATACTCCAGATTTCTACGACTTGATTATCACCTAATCTCTAGCTGACACGAAATCTAAGATAACTTGCTACAGGGTACATGGTGATTAACATTATCAAACTATCTTATTTTACATTTCATCTTTAGTTTCATTCTGTGCTGGTTCACCTGTAACCTGACCGGTCCGAGGGAGTGTTAAGGACACATGGACACGATGTTAATTATCTGTGTATTTCTTTTCCGTATGACCGAGTCAGTTGTGAGACAGACTCAATCCCATCTCGGGATTATGATTTGTAAACCCTTCTGTATCATACACGCTCGTGATTTTCGGCACTAAGTCACAACCTAACACAATAAGAAATTTAACGCTTCATGTTTTCTCGACATATTTCTTACAATGTCATTCATGTAATTTGTAGTTTTTCTACTCGAAATGAACTTTTTTTCAAGTGGTTTTCACTTCATATCAACAAAATTTCACATATGTGTAGAATTTCTCTGACAAAATAATGTCCCAGGTGATTAGGTGTTGAGTGGTGTTTATTGACTTGACGTACTAGAACGTATATGCTTCTGCACCTGACCGGTACAGGTAAACGTGGTTGGTTACGCCTGTAAATTTCTTCTCTGTATGGAATGGCATGTACCCGAACAAACATTATGGAAATCAGCAGGAAATGTATGCTCGATATTGTACAAAAACCCAATCCCTGAAAGAAAAAGATCTTTCAATGGGCTACCCTGATTAATGGTGAAATGAAAGCGATAAATTCAAATTAGAAGAATATGAAAAGGTTCTTTGGACATTGGACATCATAATGCAGCTATATTGTCACATTTTTATGAATAATTTATCATATTTGGAATAATTCCGCCACAAGCCCGCACTTAACATTTGAAATGATACAGGGAGAAGAGGAAATCTCCTCCATGTCTTTGTTGACATAGTCGCTATGACAACACCATAGCTTTTGTATTTCTCTTGATTAAAATGGCCGGCCCTATTCATTTAGCTCTGTGTGGTCGAAACAAAGAAACAGACAGACTGGATGATTATTTAGATTAAAAATTATCCTGGTCAGAATCAAGTGTTGTCACTAGTGATGAACTGATGAGAAAACCACACACAATCAAATAGAGGCCATTTTTATGTGAAGGGATGTGACAAAATTGTCGGAGGGTGGTCGTCAGATGTTGGTGTACGAGGGGAGATGGGTCGTTGGTGGCGACAAATACGTTAGATTCATTGTCAGCTGATGGTTTATGATCAGGGTGATTATTATGGGGGATGTGGTAAACGTGTTTTCTCATAATTATACTGAAAGAAAGAGTGTTAATTAAATATTAGGATTATGTTATAGTCCTCATTATGTTGAAACAATTGCAATGCATGCATACTCCTGTACATTTTTTTATGCTCCTCTAAAAGTTCGAAAGAGTGTATAGTGACACTTAGTCTGCCTTTCCATCCGTCCTTTTCATGGCTGGAGATCACTCTGCCTACATTTCAACAATGATTATAAAACTCGATGATGCATTAGCCTACAACCCATTTTTACAGAGTTATTGCCCTTTGTTAAAATTTCATGTATGGAGCATAATTTTCCCCAGGGTAAAACCAGTTTCACAATGTCGCTTTGCTTGCATTTATACAGTGATGATGAAACTGGGTACATTGGTAATACTAATTAATGCAATGTTCAGTGTTCCAAAGTCAACTTGACTTTTGTCTAAAAAAGAAAAAAAAAACCTGTTTCAAACAATATGTGGGAGCATCCCTCACTTCTAGTGACTGATTCAGTGCAGTGAAGCCTTGTCTTCACTGAAAATATATCACATGTTGTTGCAAAAAATTGCATATATACCACTAAACAATTCTTATTCTTATCAATTATATTTCTTAAGAAGGTTTCAAAACTCTTTCTCAGATTTTATATGTAGGTTTCTCTTGGTCCCTAAGTTCTGCCCTTTACTGATCAGAAAAAATGCTAACATCAGGTGGCCATCTTGGAATTTGACAATGAAAGTTTAATTTTTACTGGATGGATTTTTCTCAAATTTGATATGGTTAGTCCTCAGTTGTGCTCATTTTATTTTTGTACTGATCTGCAATATAATAAGTCAATAACAAAATGGCTGAAAGGAAGCCATCTTTGATTTTGACAATGCTGTTTCTTGAAAACTATAGAATGGATCTTTCTCCAATTTCATTTGTAGGTTCCCCTTGGTCGCTAGTTGTGTCCTTTAGATTTTTGGACTGATCAGAAAGAAAAAATTGCTGTAAAGCGACTATATTTTATTTAACAATATAATACTATTTTTGCTATTTTTCAAATTTCCTAGAGGAAAGAATGGATTAAAACTTTAAATAAGAAATAAAGATCAAACAATAGTGAGTGCCAAGGTCCCTAAGGGATCTCATGTTAACTTGATGGTACAGCTAGCTAATGTAGGAATCTATATATCCGGTACAGGAAGCAAGAGAAGAATCCTACGATGAATCGAGGGTTTCACTGTACTGGAAGGGCATACTTTGTTATTGTAAACACTTTAAAAAGCTACTAATTTATAGCATTCAGTAGCAATTTTAGACAAGAAAAACACTAATTTACTAAATTGATTTCAATCGGAATTATAGTCTTTCAAGTCAGGAGCCTAAATAAGTCGCCGGAGCGTGAAGAGGCGGCAATCATACCTGTCGCCTTGCCTCCTCATCCAGTTTTGTTTATGTCGGTAGCTGATAGTTAGGCCCGGTCTAATGTTTCGTTTTCTATCAAGGTGACATGTTTATATTCCAATCATAGAATTGTAGCGGGGACTTAATACTGTGGTGATTTTCATGTTTTTTACTTTATTATTTGTCTCGTTTTACAGAAAATTAATTTAACAAAATTATAAGAAAACAGTCAGTGTTGACGTCCTATGGAGTCTGGGTTTATTGCGAGCTATGGGGTAGATGTCCTAAGTGTTAAACTAAAACATGAAGCCTGCTCTATGATAACAATGCGGTCCCAATTTTAGTAACCCTGAGGGGTGGTAGGGCTGACTCCTAAATCAAGATGGAGGATACAGATAAGAAACACTCTCTCTGAATTTGACGAACCTTGGACAGAAATCGTGGTTTCACAATACCAACATTTGCACGCTAATTTCATGATTTAAAATCTTAATTAAGTGAAAAATCAGATAACGTCAATCTCGGTATCGACACACACAAGTTGTGACCACAGTCCCCGGGTAGATTGTATGGTCGAAACAGCGTGTTACCTGGCGGAGAGGTTAATCCTCCTGTCAGTGGTATCAGGTTTGATTCCAATGACATCTCCAGCAGGATACTTGACGTCTGCTCACGATCATTGAATGACGGAATTTTTTTAATCAGGTTCAAATATTTGAGACACTTTTGTTTGAGAACAAAAATTGTCAAAATATATTTGTGTAGTAATCATTCGTATCTTAACCAGGAGTGACTGTAGTGGTGATGAATGAAGTGCTTACTTCTGATATACAAGATTCACGGTCATTATAATCTTATATTACAAAGGAGATTTCACTCGTCCTGCTGATCAGCTATGTAAACATGTACTGAATCCTCCCAACTCAAGAGGGCTTGTTAAGGCCAAAAATCTTCAGTTTCCTTATTTCCTTATTAACGAAAAAGTGTATCATTTCTTTTGTTGCCCCTCGTCTTTTTCTGAAATTGTTCTATCAAATTTTAATTCATACAGCAGATTCCTTTTCCATCAATTTCTATACAGCCTTTGTTTGGCGTGACGTTTTCTCCGTCTCTGCCAGTTTTTGGTTGGCTATTGAATGAGTCTCCTGCCACTCTGGCGAGTGTTTGTGGTACCAGGGTTTGAACCCCGCGGCAGCGTCGCTATTACCAGTCAGTACACCTCCCCGCCCATTTGTATACTTTCGTTTCCTCGCTGTCATGCTTTGGATTTCAAAACGGTGTCCTTTTACAGTCCCTTTAGACTTCAAATATTTTGGTGTCAATTATCCTCATCGTATTCGTCACAATGACTCACTGTTGTACAAAAGATTGTTTCCTTTCAACAGCTTTTGATAAAAAATGCTTAAATAGTGTCCTCTCTTTCAAGGTATTTGCTAATTTGAATTTGGCCGCCAGACAGTTAAATATTTGGTTTATGTATGGTGGACAGATTTACTAGGTAGATCACGGTGCACTGGAAACAAGGTAGGAATTGTTATAGTCAGTTTCGTATGTCAAATTCAACATTGCAGTTCTTTTTCAAATATTTAACATACCTATCGCTAGACTTGTAAACAATAAATTTCGTCTGTCTACATAAATGGTATTTTAAGTGAAGATAACGAAAAGTCGCAGAAACAGATTTGATTTCATCAAAGGTTTTGATATAATCAATTTTCAACCAAATGTAACTATGTCAAAATGCCTCACAGTTGTATTTCTAAGTTTCTGTACCAAAAAAACATGCATTTGATATCGTATTTTTTTTTTTTTTTTTTAACATTTGGAATTTTCCTGCATTTTTTTTTAAAGGATCATTTCACATGAAGGAAAGGGAATTTTGGACAACATATTTATTGAAAAAATATTCAGTTGAAAGATTTTTTTATATGAAATGAATATGTCTACAAAATTTCCAGCATATTTCTTTCATTGAAAAAATATTCAGTTGAAAGATTTTGATATTAAATAAAATCGTCTTCAAAATCAAATTTCCGAAAATTTGGTGATCCTTTGAAAGAATGCTGACTATTGTTTGGATGCTGTTTGGTACTGATAACAAAGGCGTACCCTGCCAGGTAATGGGTGGACCGGACATGGTATAACGACCGGTACCTACTGTTAGATGTGTAACGGGGCCCCGCGTCACGGAGGATGACACACCGCCACCACTGGACCACGACATTCTATGGGTCTGGCTTTATACCTTTCTCCACAGGGTACAGCTAATTATGGTCAGGACAAAGTTTTCTTTAAATCAGTGGACTTAAGTAGTCAAAAAGTCTCAATAGAGACTTGATCTTAGATTTGAAAAAAGAAAATACCGAGAATGTTATGTTAACTGACTCTAACTAGGCCTTCTGGCAAATACACACAGCCCATTCACACTCGCATGTTAAATGGGCAATTTGGTGGTCGCTAATACCCGAAGTAGCAGACTTCATTATA
Source organism: Mimachlamys varia (assembly GCA_947623455.1). Taxonomy (NCBI): domain Eukaryota; kingdom Metazoa; phylum Mollusca; class Bivalvia; order Pectinida; family Pectinidae; genus Mimachlamys; species Mimachlamys varia. The sequence goes on from OX392537.1 coordinate 1,633,613, forward strand.
AACTTCTTCGTCTGATCCCATAGTTTGTAGTGTAAGATATATCAATTCTAATGGTGGAAATATTTAACCGCAGTTTTATGGACTATAATGACAAAGCATTCCTCAAAATGAACACTACTCTCTTTATCCAAAAAAAACAATAATAAAATAAAAAAATGTTCTCTTTATCAAAAAAAATGTTGGAGTCTGGACAGGAACTAAGGGTCATTTTAGGGAAATTAATGCATGTGTGTAATAATTTTTTGTCATGCTAATTCAAAAATTGGTCTGAAAAAAAAATAACAGTGGAATGAATTCTTTGAAAAAAAAAACAATGAAAATAAGAAAGTGTGAAAGTGAAATGTTGAAACAAAGGTTGACAGATTGGAGCTAATTTTATGTTTTCCTGTGTAAGACAGATGAGGAATCACCGGAAACATTCACATAAAACACAGATGTAATTGTTGGGGGAATTACACTTCAAGGGTTCATTAAAACAGCTTTGACTTTTTTAGGGTTGAAAAGGTTAATCGTATTGGAGATTCGAGTTAATTTAGGTAACAAGAAGAATGGGAGGAAACAGACTATTTTTTACCGGTTGATACTTCGCCGCGGTATCTGCCATCAGTCGTAACTGTTTCTGTACGAAGGTGTTTTGACACTGCTACACCAGGTATTTTCAGAGTCAATCTTCCTCGTAGAAGTGGGTAGACAATGTGACGGAGAAGCTTGACTCGGCTGGGTATTGTAGCGACCCATTGTGGGGCAGAGATGTAACTCTACTGTTCCTCATTTGGAGGTAATTGGGTAGAAGAATTGTGGCCCGGGGCTGTCAAATCCTCGCGCGGGTGGTGCACCCATCATCGCACACCGTATAATCAACCCCTATTGTAAGGCCTGTTGTGATTGGTCAGTCTGTCTGGCTTCAGATCTGATATCCAGCCCTTGGATTGACGATTCAGTGAGCGTGTAGCATGACGTACATTTCGCCTGGTATAGTGTTAACATGTGCGTGTATTTTGGAATACTCGAGACTTATTTAATTTTCCTGAAAACTTTACTTTAAATGTTTGACTTTGTGACTATATACAAGGCTTATGGTGTTGGGACAACCTTTAAGTTGAGACGTTAATCTGCCTGGGATTTCGATGATCTATATTCTGGTGAGTTTATATCATGTAAAATCTATAATAATAGTGTTTTATTTCATAACTTTGTTATCAATATTGATGATTGAGTTTGATGATTAAGGTTGTCAAGCAGAACAGTACCGATAACAGGAGTTGATGTATCAGGCTGTCATGTAGGTAATACAGTATGTATATAGTACTCCATCACTATCCTATAAACAGTTAAACCCACACCTACTGGGCCCAGTAACATGCCATGTACACACCGCCGTCACAAAATACTCAAAGATACATGAAAATGACATTTAATAGATCTTATTTTCATAAATTTCTATACTTGGATAGTTGTGTTATTATTAGGTTAATAAAGTTCAACAACAAACACATTTTATGTTGAATGATCAAAATGTACTGATTATTAAATATTGCTGTTATAGAAATTAACATATTTTCTGGAAAAATCATGTGTAACTGAAATGAAAACACCCATCATTTTGATTCTTAAAATAAATCCTTGAATTATGTAAATATTATTTTATTATGCATATCAATGGTATTTCTATCAATATACATGTACCAGTATATAAAAACTGATACTTTTGAATAAGATCTTTTATATTCTATTTTTATTTCATTTTTATTTTATTTCTATTTTTAAACAGCTTCATTGTTATATTTTTCAAATAAAAAAATCAATTATCTATGCATGCAAAAGTCAGAATTTTTTCTTTTCATTTCTCAATGATAACGATTGTTTGCATTGGAGAATGTCTTAAAAAGATAAAGCAGATAAATATTTCACAAAACGTATGAATAATTGTAATTAAAAAAATGATGATCAACTTGACGTGTTTTCTGTTATCCAGGATAGCTTTCAAATGTATTCATTAGAAATTATGTTGATTGTATGTATTTTTAGATTTTAAAAAGACAAGATAGGCTTAAACAGAATTTGTTTTTATATCTACAAAAGAAAGGTGTTTTTCATCCTAAAAATATCTTTTCAGTAATGTTTAATGGGTTGAAAATGTACCCGATAATTTTTAAAGGTATAGTGTGATGTTGTATCATTTCCCTAGTCTTACTAATGGTGATGGAATTTTAGGTTACTTAGATTTCTATTACGTGTTAGGATTGTAAGTAACGAATAGCAAAAAATGGCTCCATTCAATATATGTACATTTTTGTGATTTTTTTTTTAATTTTGAAATCTGTAATGAAGAAACTAAGTTAGAGTGAGAAGTTATAAAGACTGTCAGTAAATTGCTTGCTTTTATCAATTACAATTTAAGCGCACCTTGTGTCAACAATATCAAAGTTACAGACTATCTTGTGGCATATCACATCAAAATGTGTGGCTCACGACGATTCATTTCATTGTCCGACATTTTTCAAAAACTAGTTACCAAGGATTAAAGTATAAGGTAGATCATGTAGCTCAATCAGAGAGTTCCTTCACGAGTTTGTAGAGGAGGACTGAATGGTACGTTATATATAAAATGTAACTTTACTCTGCCTTTCTGTGCGGCTACAAAAAAGTAGTTTTTTACAAAGTAGGAGTCATCGCCCATGCCGGAGGTGAGCGATACCTCTATGGCTAAATTAAGGCTTGTTTTTTATCATCATTCATCTGTGTGTGAATCTAAGGCTTTGGTATCTTTTTACCTGATCAGGTGTACAAGACAACAATGATTCCAGGTGTATGAATCTCGTCAACAGGTAGCTTGTTACCCCTCGGCTGGAATCCTCGTGTAGCTCTCACAAACTGTTGCGTGCTGATTAACCATAAAACACAAGTTTTGGTCAATTTTTGGTCACCGATGTATGAGAATTAATTGGTATCAGTTTCAACAGTGGTTTGAGTATCTCGATCAGACTTTATTGACTTAAATGTTCGACAATGACACACACAGTGTACTGATTATCAGATAAGGTAGTAAGGCTTTAATGCCCTTTTATGCTTTTAAAAGAATTTCAATTTGCTTATCATCTTTTCCTGAAAGTATATCAGGTTTTGAAATCCTACTTTTATATTTGTGACCCTGAAGAATTGTGTGTCAAACTCGCTGTTTAAACCACAAGGAAATCTTTTTCTGATAAGAATCATTGTCGCCATCGTAGATGGTTATATCATTGTCAAGGTGAAACGAAACATAAATTTGATGATGAAAAAAGTTACACAGACAAAACAATTTCAGCAGGGTTTAAATTTTAATGCCAGTCTTTAAAAACACTTATTTTTGTGTACAATTTTAATAGAACGAATTTAAATTTCAAAATTTGACATGAGGTCAATACGATTTGTCTGGCCATTGTAAGAAAATCGACTGCATATGCCGTTATAATTTTGAAAGGTTCAGCAGGCCGTTGAGTACTCTTGTTTTTGTTCTTTTGATTTTCTGAAAAGGAAAGTGAATTGCCACTCAGTAAAGTATAAAGTTTTAATGAACTTGGTTCTGATAATTATCTTAAAGCTTTTATATCTGAAGAGATCTGTCTATTCACTGGTTGAAATAAACATTGACATGTTGACAAGGTCTCCACCAATTAGAGACGATGTCCCGCTCCAACAAACGTGATTTTCCTTATACCAGCCCTCCGTCTCTCTGCTACAATGCTTTCCCCCTCTCCCATAAAAACACAATAAATCGAAGCAATGTGAAAATAGCTCTAATGCTTAAATAATGAGCGCTTGAAATGTTTACTGCTATAGATGATTTCGTTTGGAACCAAATCTATTCATTGCTCCGTCATCCATTTTTCTCCAGTCATAAATTTGATATGATATGACAGGTCAAGATGCATAGATATTAGTACTTAGCCTGCTCGTGAGCACTGGTTTTCAATCCGCCTTCCTTTTGCTTGTGTCTGTCACTGTCCCTCCATTGATGGGGAGGGGACAGTATTGATAGGGAGGGGACATTATTGATAGGAAGGAGATCTACCTTTTATGGTTACATCAAGTCGGAGAGTCACCGAGTACGTACTGGTTGTGTATTTATCTGGGCTGGGGTGTTGACAGGCCGAGTGCCATTCTCCGTTTTGTGTTTCGTATTTCTGTTTTGCGCGATACAATCAAGAACGGGACCGATACAGAAACCGCTGACAGATTGATCAATATCTATAGAAATCCTATGATCTACATGTATTTGTGACCCGAATTGAACCCTGTATTGACATGTACAATTGACATGGGGCAGGTATCGTAGGTTATTGGGATAGTCATCCTATCGCGTGTCGGGGATGTTAAATCTGTGATACTGCTCTCCTCACCAACCCTGATCATAAACTGCAGTACTGTCCATGTAGAGTTTATGCTGTATCATCCTGAAACGACAAATGTGTCATATTTGTTTAAATGAATTACAGATATTTGAAATATTCATTAGCTTATAATCTCTATTTTGTATAAAAAATGCAGCCATGCCTTGGTTTGAACTTTTTTGTAACCAAAAGATATACAGTTAATTAGTCCTCCACAAAAATTTGGGTTTCATGTATAAAATTTTGTTCTGTAATAATTTTTCTTGAATTAATTGCTGTTATTTGAACTTGTATTTAAAACAAAAATTTGATGATCTGTAATAAATTTATTGGTTTAATAATTCTCTAAATACAAACAATGAAAACATTTCACTCTTTCAAAATATTGGGCTTACTTACCTTGTTACTGAATTATGCAGTCAGTCAAATTTATAACAGATAAAACATTTAGAGAAATATGGTTCTTAATTTTTATTTGATATCAATACTGTAAAACCATTAAATTACATTGAACATTTAATTTCTTTAATTTTGTGGGGATATGAGGAACAACGTAATTATAAAACACCAACAAAATTTTTATCTCTCAACAATCTTTATTTCAGCTATTGTACACAACAAAATTTTACCCCAACGAAATAAAATGTTTTTACAGTAATTAAACATACTTTTAATCAACAGCTTACAAGTTATAGTGACCTGCTGAAAAAAATCTCAGTAAAACTCCAGGTAAATGTATTGCTTCAGGAAACTTACTCTAGTCAAAGTTAAATTGTTTTAGATTATTCTATCAAGAAAGCAATGACCCCAGAGCTCCCTAACCCTGGAAGCTCCTATTAAAACAATATATGTAGGTATTTATGCTTACAAGCAGTAAATATATACAAATATTTATGAAATTGCTAGGGAATAAAATATTTCAAAACCGGAAAAAAAACCACCAAACAAGTTGATGATGATTTTCTGTGATTGGATTAAATGTTGGCCCTGAGGTAGGTACAAATATTGGACAGAACACCTGATATACTGTTAATTAAGCCAGCAGAGAGCTATAAAAATGTACAATGGATCAGGTAGATTAGCATATTTAAAAAATAAACAACTTTATGGTGATAGATGTTACACAATGGTTTGTGAAAGTCTCGAGTGAAATAGGATTATAACTGTTCCCCAGGTGGTTAAAATACCTGTACTTGTATAACTGTAATCGGCAATAAAAGTGTAAAACTGGTCTATAGATAGAATTGATTACAATATTGAAAAAGAAAACAAGTTTACAACGGGGACCTATACAAAAAGGATGTTAATACCACTTAATCCCGCTCAGGACAAATTGGATTATGTTGGATTATGGAATTGAAAAACATCAAAGTGAAATTTCTCTTGTCCTCCAGACATTTTAACTCCTGTGGTCAAGTACTTGCATGATCCTGGTCAGTGGACCAAGAATAGAGAGCTTCCTAAAGATCTTAGAGATATATATTGAAACAAGTTAACTGACCCGAGCTAGACAGACTAATTTCTTCAATTGTCCTTTTTAACACACATTGTATAAGTTAGATAGACAATACTTCTGACCAATAATGACCAAACTACAGGTAATTTCTACCGGTCAATTGACTTTGATATGGGTTTGTGGTATTGTGGTGCTAAGCCAGTTTTCTCCGGGGCATGTTAGGGACGACTATATAGATAAAGGGATGACCACCAAACTGACCATTCAGAACTCAACTTAGGTAACTAAAGTCTCACAGGAAATCAAAAGTGAAATTTACCAGTAATTAATTAATGACCAGGTGTGCGTACCTGTCTGGACACTACACCATAAAATAGACTGACCGCTGGTTTTTATGGGGTAACGGTCTGGTACTTTAATGACCAAACACCCCGGACAGGTCTGCAGTTGATCAGTGTTCTTTATAGGAGGTGCAGTGTTTCATTGATGTAAAATTTATCATAGGGATTATAAACCACTATACACTCAGGTAAGTGATGTTTTGATTAATACTTTTTATTAATTAATTGATTTAAGTAAATTAAAATGTTAATCTACACTCTCAATTAAAAGAATATTGAATAAAATCATTAAGAACTGTAAAACTTCATAGGAATTATACTGAAAAAAAATGAGTTGATAGAAAATTATGAAAAACAGTAAATTTATAGGAATTAATTGTACTGAAAAAAAATAAATTGATAGAAAATTAGGAGAAAGAGAAAATTTATAGGAATTGAATTAAAAAAATGAATTTATAGAAAATTAGGAGAAAAAGTAAACTTTATTGAAATTGTACTGAAAAAAACTTTTGGGAAAAGCGTTATTCAACACAAAGATCTATTTAAAAGATTGTCATTGTAGTTCATAATTAAGAAATTTTATTACCTGACCGAGTTGAGATGTTTTAGAAGATAAGATTTTTTGTGTGTTTCCCTGACAATGGATTTCTAGTCCAGAATACTTATACATGTCTGATATGGACGGCTAACATGGAATAGCATGACACATGTCTTTTGAATTATCAATAGAACTTTGTTAATCTGGAGAAAGTTGATGGAAATCTTTAATTATATTGTCAGAGTTTAGACTGATTTATATGTGTCAAGTAACAATAGAATTAAAAATAGAGTACAAAATAAAGTAAGGTTTATATATACACGGCCCGAGGGACGGGGTACCTCTGTGTAGGTAAATACCAACATTACTGTAGGATAACTACAAATTGATCTTAAGTATATGGCAATTTGTAGGTAACATACCTTTAGCCAGGTAAATTGGTAGTAGGTAGTATAATGTGGAGGAAGAGCGAGACATTTATTTTCAGATCTGGAGCCTTGCAGTTAGATTAATGTTCGAAGTGGGTTACCTGTAACACCTTTAGCCAATATTTTGTCATTAATGGGCCATAATGGTCAAGTATGATTTATGTGGTACTGGTCAGTTCCTTTGACCAGTGTCCAGGCAGGGTACCATTAGGCCAGCAGGACATTGGACATCACTTACACTGCCTCACTGACCCCATTATCCTTGACCACTGGCCCTGTAATGGTGTGACATCATAGTCTAAACACACTGTGCTAATGTCCAATTTGTTCCAAACTGTCCCAACCTTGTGGAGGGCCACCTTATTGGACCACAGTTCAGGTTTCTCGGAGTAACGGAAACTTTTACTTATAACAGTGTTATTGCTACATCCCATAATTTTGATGTAGTGTGTTATTTGTGGATCAGATTAACGGAACATTTAAGAACAATTTTCTGGAGAATGTCTTGCGCTCTACGGAGATCAAAGGTAAATATACCTTTATGTGATGGGAAAACACATTAATTAACAACATTTTTTTTCCCCAAAACATTTTGATTATGTTCAGAGATAGAAATCAAACATATTCATCTATCATTCTTATCATGGAACGGCATCACACATGTATAGACAAAGCAGAGATATCCGTTTAAAATGAATTATATGTTATGACTTTTACGGAAATATTTTAGTTGCCGTATAAATATTCCATTAAGTCGCATACAAATTAGTAAAACATGGCCTTTCTCTACGTTATGTTAAAAGCATTTGCATTGCAGTTCATATTCAGAAAGCAGGCTAATAAAGAAATACCAGTGTATGACAAATCTAAATCGCGAGGTCTATCATTAAAATGGAAAAATCCATTATCATTTAAAACATATTCATTATTCGTAGATCTATAAGTCGTGTGTTTGTTATATATAGCGTGATGTGGCTCTACCGTGTAGGTCGGTAGAATTCTTTTTTCTATCGGGTGTTATAAATACCGCATTTCATGTCAAAGGGCAGAGCTACATACAAAGGAACTGCATTAGTGAATTGGTTTTAAATGGAAAATTAATTCAAAATTATATTAAAAATCATTTAAATATTTCCCCTAGTGAACATAAACTTTTTCCCTGTAAACTTTTAGCTAAGGACATGACTTGGTATGCGGAACACTTCTGAGCACGTTATAAACGGGTACAACTTTCTCAGGAGTTTAAGTTTGTTTTCTTGAAATGGTATACCTTCCCGAACAGCAATGTTCTGTTTGATTTTGATGGGGTAGCAGATATCCCATACAACTACACTTTTGTAATATACAACAGAAATCTCATTTTTTCATATATATTTTAGTGTTAAAGCCTTAGTGACCAAAGTGGAAACAGTTGCATGTGTAGAGTATTTAATCTTAGATGTATCGCTGATAAGCCCGCCTCAGTTTACACCCGATAAATAGGAGATGTCAGGCTTTCCTCGGGCTAGGGTTCAAACTCTGAAAAGTGAAACATGCTATTATCGTCTGGACTGTGCAAAATCTAATTCATACAGAGTATTCAATTTCACAGGTTTTATAGAATTTAGACAACGCCTGCTTCTTATGTTGCATAATTTATTTCATAAAATAAAATTTTCACTGATCAAATAAAAACTGATATACAATGGATTATTATTCAGCTCATAGAAACTATGAAGAGTCCTTTAAAAGCCTGGGGTCACAGTTCACCTGATATTTTACAAGTTGATAAAACCCCTAATAATGTTACAGAATTGTTCTTTATAGTCTTGTGTAGCCCAGCAGTTTTTATTCACCTAACCCCGCCTTCTAAATTGATATGAAAGTAGACCTTACTTTTCTTTATTTCACCTTTTGGGCAGATTTTGGGATAGAATATAAACTTTATGAGAAGTTATTATGATCCTGAGATAGATAAGACTATAGGATTACAGCGAGGGTACGGCCCCATCTATGTTCTGGTATAATTGGACGCTTTGTTAAAACACTTTCCCTGTCCCTACCGTGACAAAGACTCGACAAATATTGTCAAAAATTCACTTAAGATTTTAATGACAAAATAATTATTGTTTACTGCTTGGAGGTTCAGAAATTATCTATAAGTCTGTTTATGGTAGCTTTTTCTTTATAGTTACAAATTTGTTTATGACGGGAAGAGTTACAATGATGGCAATAATTCAACAATGAAAATTTTAAATAGAATCAATTTTTCTTTCATGCAGAAAATTTGGTGTCGCTTGGTTCCATGTACATAACACCTTAGCTCACAATTTTTTTCTTTAAATGACTGAACCAATTAAGAAAACATTTTTCTGTCCATCAAGATTAAAAGATACAAGTGTAACCAGTTAACATGTAACTGTTCCAGTAAATCCAGGGTAATTGTTTTATACATGCGTAACCTGCTGGTGGCCAATCACTTTAGACATGCAAATAAAGCATTTTATAGAAAGATTTATTTGATTCTACCCTGCACTCTTCCACACAGATTTCAATTGAAACAAATTAGTATTTGTCATGGTGGTTCTTATGTTTCCAAAAATCAGATTGGTTTTTAAACGGTTCACTCAGGTAAAACTGTAGCGATCGGGCGGACAAACCACCACGATTGTAACCTATCTCTGTAGAACTAAATGCCTCCTGACCCGTGGCCACCTCGAAACCAGAAATACTCGACCTTCTTAGTTTCTACACATGCAAACCACACTTTTTTTAAATCGAGTGCATTAAAACAGGAACTCCTAAAGAAAGCTTTGACCAGTCTCTGTGAACGTTTAGCAGTGAGAACGTTATAATACAGTCTGACTTTACATAGAAAAGCTGTATTCTGTTTATAAATACTGAACCTGATGGACTCGTAAGGAATCTCCGTTATTTTACACAGTTGTAACATCTGGAATTCTTTAGTTGTTATTCTGAACTTGTAAGTATATAATGTCTATCTTATAAAAATATTTCTCTGTGCACTTCATATTTAACAAGGGCCCTTTATACCAGTCTACTTTATCCTATTATAATCCACAGGATGTGTTACGATTTTATTTTCTGTTACTTGTATAGACAGTTCCGAGTCACTTAAAAGTTTGGTGACCCTTCAGTTTCTTTGCCAATTATAAAATACTTCTACATGACCTTAATATACAAAACAATGTAATTTATAAAACCATAAGTGTCATTGATATCACAGCGTTCAATAACATCCTTTAATTTTTCATTTGCGATCTACTTGAGCAGTCTTAGAAGTTTGGTTTAGTGTATCGTTTTTAAGGACAAGTGGACAAATTCTTACGATCAATATTGGCGTTGTTGAACACCGATTCGTCCACATGTCTTTGTCGGGTAGAGGCTTGAAGTCTACAGAAGGAAGGACACACCAAATCTGTGTATACAGTAAAAGCAATGCCACCCAGATGGGTGAAGTAAATATTCACAAATTCATGTTATATCTCAAAAATTCATATTTCTTTGAAAAGCGGTACATAAAAAGTCTACTTTATCAATACTAAACTTATCTTTATATTTGAATTTTTCATCACAAATTTTCTCTTTAAGAAATAATTTCAATTTGAATATTATGAATTCTTCTTTATAATAAATGTACAGTACTGTATACAAATTTTCTGAGTATTTACCATAAAGCTGAATCTGTTACATTTAAATTTCTCTTGACTGAATAGGTTTTCAAGGATTTTGAAATGAAATCATGTGTTTGGTCATGCTTTCTGCGATCTTGATAACTTTTCATAAAGGTTTACACTTGAACTTGAACAGATGATTTGTTAAACATGATAAAGAGAAAAGATAGAGTTTCTTACAAAGATCAAAACTGTCCCGGAATTTGATATGGTTCATTTTTTGGAGTTTCTCGTTTACTGACCTATTGCAGCCTTCAGAAGAAGGAAAAAATATCTACTTAATTACACATCTGAGACATATCGACAAGATTATAGTTTTAAGAGAGTAATACTTCAATCATTTGAATTAGTTATGAACAAAAAAAAAGCATTGGTAAAAGTAAAAAAAAGTTCTTGGATGTGTAAACATGAAAAGGGTATTTGACAGAGGACCTTATTACAAAAACACACTTTGAGTGTACAGAACGGATACTGTGGTAGAGGTTTTAATTATATTACATTTTTATATAATTTCTGAGATTGCCAGTATTGTATTAGCCCGGTGCGATACTTTCTGTTACTGTGGTAGAGGTTTTAATTATATTACATTTTTATATGATTTCCGAGATTGTCAGTATTGTATTAGCCCAGTGGGATATTTTCTGTTACTGTGGTAGAGGTTTAAATTATATTACATTTTTATATAATTTCTCTGAGATTGTCAGTATTGTATTAGCCGTGTGGGATACTTTCTGTTACTGTGGTAGAGGTTTTAATTATATTACATTTTTATATAATTTCTCTGAGATTGTCAGTATTGTATTAGCCCGGTGGGATACTTTCTGTTACTGTGGTACAGATTTAAATTATATTACATTTTTATATGATTTCCGAGATTGTCAGTATTAGATTAGCCCTGTGGGATACTTTCTGTTACTGTGGTAGAGGTTTTAATTATATTACATTTTTATATGATTTCCGAGATTGTCAGTATTAGATTAGCCCGGTGGGATACTTTCTGTTACTGTGGTAGAGGTTTTAATTATATTACATTTTTATATGATTTCTGAGATTGTCAGTATTAGATTAGCCGTGTGGGATACTTTCTGTTACTGTGGTACAGATTTAAATTATATTATATTTTTATATAATTTCTGAGATTGTTAGTATTAGATTAGCCCGTTGGGATACTTTCTGTTACTGTGGTACAGATTTAAATTATATTATATTTTTATATAATTTCTGAGATTGTTAGTATTAGATTAGCCCGGTGGGATAGTTTCTGTTACTGTGGTAGAGGTTTTAATTATATTACATTTTTATATAATTTCCGAGATTGTCAGTATTGGATTAGCCCGGTGGGATACTTTCTGTTACTGTGACTAAGTACTACAAGTGTTTGTTTAATCTGTGTCAACATTACCACCACTAACACTGATCTCGTCGATAAACAAGTGCTGCTTTATTCTAAAGATGGTACTTCCCTCTGTTACACAACCGGTGGTAACGCTTGCCTTGGTTTGACCACTCGGACAGCGGATAAGGCCGTACGTGGCCTATTGTTACATTGCTACTGGGACAGGACTGAGGCTGGTGGTCTATTGTGGCCATGCCACTTCATGCCAGCTGAAGATGTTGGTTCTAGGATGTGCCACCTGTCAGTTTTGTACCTGTGCAAATTTGGACAAGGTTTTAACATCAAACATCAAGTCCTTTGATATTGTTAGAATTTTGTTAAAGAAATCTAAATGAAATTCATTGAAGTGTTGGACAGGTAGCTTAAGTAAGACTTAATAGTAAATACATTTAATTCTAAGATATTTGTCAGAAACTGTTTCAGAATACATTAATTCTGTGATATTTTGTCAGAAACTGTTTCAGAATACATTTTATTCTGTGATATTTTGTAAGAAACTGCTTCAGAATACATTTAATTCTGTGATATTTTGTCAGAAACTGTTTCAGAATACATTAAATTCTGTGATATTTTGTCAGAAACTGCTTCAGAATACATTAAATTCTGTGATATTTTGTCAGAAACTGTTTCAGAACACATTTAATTCTGTGATATTTTGTCAGAAACTGCTTCAGAATACATTTAATTATGTGATAATTTGTCAGAAACTGTTTCAGAATACATTTAATTCTGTGATATTTTGTCAGAAACTGTTTCAGAATACATTTAATTCTGTGATATTTTGTCAGAAACTGTTTCAGAATACATTTAATTCTATGATATTTTGTCAGAAACTGCTTCAGAATTCTTTAAATTAAAGGTACATAAATATGCCACAATGCTAATTACAATGACACTAATTCAATATGAATATTAATTAAGGTATAATTAGTGTCCTATTTTCTTCCTGTTAGCACCCCCACACTGAATTAGTCCTGTGCAGTGATATATAGTAATTGGATCGTCTCACTGACAATAAGTCTATGATAGGGCCAGGACTTGTGTTACTGTCAACCATATAATGTTATAATCACAATATGTTCCACTAAGATTAAAACCTATATCATATATCTGTATTATAGACATTCAATATGTATAGACATACAAAGAAATCCTGATAATCAACAATTAATTTAAAACATTATACATACTGTGTTGTAATTAACTTATCACCACTTGTTAGGTATATATATTGATAACGGCAAAAATCATCACTAGACATTTAAAAACTGTACAAATAATTACTGGCTATAGAAGTATACCTGGTATATATGTAGTTTGTGTTTACATTATCTGGTACTTTTTCTGGTCTAGTCCTAGTCTGTTCACGTGTATGTCCATCTGTCCACACCAGGATATGAATGAGTAGACTTACACAACTGTATGAAATGCAATTTGCCCAGCATTGTAATCTCAATATGTTGTAGAATGATTCTTTATTTTTGGTATGTGTTACAATAATGATATGAAGACTATTCAATTACAACCTGTAATGCTATTATCTTGTACCAGTTAACACTTTATAAACTAATTAGATGATTTTCCTGTCTAATTGACTTTCCTTAACACTGTAAAAACATGGACACTTATTAAATTAGCCCTGCAGACATCTTCATAGTAGTTTGAAAGGAGGTGTAGCTCAAACTTGTCCAGATCTGTTACAACTGATCTGATTGGTCGAGCCAGTCTGCTAATTGGTCAACAATTGATGCAAATTTGAAGGTGCTAAAACTTGGTGTGAGAATGGTCACATTTGGTGTGGGGTAGGAGTATTATGGGATATACAGGTAGTAATGGATCAGTATTAGAACACCATTTTGTCTGCCTTCAGGGGAATTATAATTAAATTATTACTTGACTTTTTTCTCACATTACAGCAAACAGAAGTCCATATAAATAGAGTTTGCTGAGCAAACATGTTCATTTTGAAGGCGAGATCTTAAGTACACACATACAGAGTTAGTCCACTTTTCTTCACCTTTGTGTTGTGTTACAACCCTGCTTGGATAATGTTTGTTCTCCCAATGTGTCAGAAGTAACTGGTAAATAAGTGGCCAGCTTGTGTGTACCTAACAGTGGTAGGGTGTCTCTACATCAACGTTTACCTACGACCAATGAGCTGTGAACACTGTTTGTTTTTCCTATTTTACAGACTTTAAAGCTCTAGATTGGACCGATTCTACACAGTGCTATTAACAGAGAACCAGGAAACGGGACATTTCACAGTGCTCGGAGAATTGTGGATTTTAACGTTTTCATTCATAAATTAACAGTAAGTACCTTATACCAGTTATTCAAATACAGTTAATGAGATTTTGTGAAATATTACCAGAAATTGATAATCCATTCCAGTTAATTCACCTTTCATATATTATATATCTTTTTCCCCCCCCAAAATAATTTTTCATAAAATAATTTGTAATCATATTATATACCTGTCTATCATTATATTAATTTAAGATTTTTTTGGAAACAACATATTTCAAAGTTTTACATTTAGGTTTTGGTGAAAGCTTGAACAAATACAAAATAATATTACAGTGATAAAGCTTTTAATAATTTGAAACATGAAAAAAAATATTTTAGAAATAAAGTATAAGAAAAACTCATGGCATACAAAAAATCACAATTGTGAAATAGGATATATTACAAAGAAAATGGGAATTATTACAGCAATAATCAATCATTATAGCAGTGTTTACATTAACTGTGAAGATTGTTTTGGGTATCAATATAGAAGTTCTGTACCTATCCCTGTAACATCACTGTCGGTGTATCCACTTGACATTACAGTGATCCGTAAGTTGACATTTCTTACATCCCACAACATACCAAACACCTTGTAACTGACGGGAGATTTGATAAATAATTACGCTTGTTTACAATGCTAACCCCTACATTCCCTCCGTCAGCCCATTATCTGACCAGAACATACCCGGGGTGTCGGGTCGTCACGGTAACGGATCAGCCATCAGGGTATCATGCTAAGTTTATCTACTTTGAAACATTAAGTCTCCTCAACATTTCGTTGTTTTCCTTTTTCAAAGGAATATGTGAGTGATAAGATTGGCTGGTCATCGGAAAGGCCTGTGTGACCTCCGGGGTCATTTCCAGAATCTCTCCGAGATTATGTATTGTTTTAATAACTTAGATAGTAGGGTAGACAGATCACGAAGCCCTTACACAAATATTGTGTTTATCTGTTGTCTTAGAGTGACTTTGTATACAGAAGCTCCTGATCCTCAGCCGTATCGCAAAATTTAATTAAATTTTAATTGAGAATATCGAATCATCTGTGGTAACATGTTAGATCAGGCAGTGAGTTGTGAGTTTTAAATTGGAAAAAAAAAAAGTCTAATCATATTAGATTGCATTTGTTGAAAATCTGATTTCATTTTAATTGAAAGAAATATTCAATATAAAATCCTAAAATTGCCGAAAATAAATTCATTTGAATCACAAATAAATTATAATTCTGGAAAATTTAAACTTCATCGTGCCATGAAGAAATTTATCAGGTGTACAATCTACTAATGGTCATCAATCTCCCTGACAGTTACACATGAAAGCTCTATATTTGATATAAACTTATTATTTTAGTTTAACTTAATTATAAATGTTTATCTGATGTTCTGGGTATATTAGGTAGAGGCATGCGACATATCTATCTATCTGTCTGTAAAAACATTTAAAACTCCTGCTAAATATATTTTATAACCGTTTGGTGATAAAGTTTCTCTATTAACTTCCCATCTATAAATGAGGATATAGCATGCTAAGGTATTGGTAGGATTTTATTGGACCTAAAGAAAACATTAGTGTCACACTGTTAGGTCAGTGGTCAGTTCTTGTTCTCACCTGACCAACATCTTCCAGGTGGTCGTTGTCTGATTTATTAATTAGGAACTATAATAATGTCAAGGTAAGCATCATTTATGCTCAGGTAATGGTGCACAGGTGACAAATGACTGTCTTTGTTTCTGACCCGTAACTGGCCATAAAATGTCTGAGCACGGACAGATGGACACGGTCAGGGATGTACCTACTCCGCACTAACTATCTACATGTATGCAACCTCATTTGGTCAAATGGTTGGTCATTGGGTAAACATTTTGACCAGCGGTCAGGGATGGAGTGTTTACATAATGACATACGCCTGGTCACGGCCTACTGTTGAAGCAGCCCCATGAGCTGTTTATGGTGTAGAATTCCATTGATTTATTAACTGGTAGGTGTTTGATTAAGCATTTCCGTAATCAAGAGAGGGTCATTTAGACGCTGGATAGCAGGGATTTACACCTGCTAACGAGCACACCTGAGTCTCCAATGGCTTTGTTGCATGTTGTGTACCTACCTGAAGTAAGGGCCATTAACATCGATACATTGAACACACAAGTTTGTTGGCTGTACATTGCCGATATTTCACGTACTTTATACTGGATCTATACCTATACAAGGCGGCTCTCTTTATCACCAACTTTTCTTTGTTTCTTGGAGTAGCGCTATTTCTACTCAAGGGCTTCACACATTTTTGTCGGCCTATCCAGGAATTAGGAAAGTCAATCCCAGTTTTCATCCCCTAATCCCTAACTAGCAATATTGCAATAGGTTTATTGAAAGTAGGATCTCATTAAGGACACAATGTTAAGTTAGAATCCAGCGTCTCTAGGCTCGGGCCACCGGTAGTGGACACTGGTCACTGTGGTCTTGCTAGGGCGTACAGGTAACTTTAGAAGACAAGATAGCCAAATGGGGCGCAGTTATTCATTGTGGCAAAATCTCGGCTACCTTACACAGGTAAATATTAGTCAGTACAGGTGAGCACTGACTTCAGTGAGTTAAGGAGATTGGGCACAGGTAGATCGTAAACTTAGGTGAAACATGTGTGGAGGAAAAAGTGAGTTTAACGTAAGTGAAAGTATCCTACTTTATTCTGTAAATCTCTGCTGGTGTTAATTTTTCATTTGGTGAACTGATGATAGTCTCTACAAAGTTATCTCAGAACAGACTTTGTAAAATCTGTATTTCATGTTATTAAGTTATATTAGGAACTGTTATTTCATGACATCTTGGGAAAAAATAATTTTTTCTGTCGATCATTTTGTGAGGATTAAGGTATGATATTTGATCTGTCAATGGAAGAAAAAGCCTGTTGTACGTTCACTGTACATTGTAGTACGATTTTATGGACTATCTGTATAGTACATCATTTTAGCTTAATTGATTTCTCTGTCAGCAACGCGATGGATTTTTGCTTTTATTTGTTATTAAGACAAGTTTCCCAGGCCAGGTAGCACTTTGACTTTTCATTGCAGGATTATGTTCATTTTCTATGCAACTCTTCATGAATAGGAGGTAGAAAAATCCATACCGACACAATTCCTTAATGTGTGCAGATTGAGCCTAATCCTTATTTGCTCTCCCATACATTAATACAGGTATTCACTAAGATTCTCTGTGATACTTCTCTACTTATGGATCGTCCTGTAATACTGCTAATTATTTCAGGACAAAATCTTTCTTTAAGATGAATATACATACACATTGTAATATGTTATATTGATTATGAATATTTGAAAAGATAAAGAACATGCTAATAATAAAAAGACATTTTTTAACTAGAATTACATTTTTATATATTTTCAGGAGAGACATGGAGAGATGATTTTCAGAAGAACTGGAGTATAGAAGTTTTCGGATCTAGTAGACAACATTTAAGATGAAGCCTGTGCTAGTGTTCCTTTCGCTGACGGGATTGTTCTGTAGTACCTTGTCCCAGACCACTGTCATTAAATTTACAATTTCTGAGGAACTCCCAACTTCAACTCCGGTCGGAAACATCGGTGAAAAGAGTGGATTACATCTAAATTACACGACGGAGGAATTTAACAGCATTCACTACAAATTTCTGGACCAAAGTATCATGCAGACACGTTTCAGTATTAATGAGATCTCGGGAGAAGTGCTCACGTCGGAGATACTGGACCGCGAGTCTATTTGTGGCTATAAGGAGACCTGTATTCTGGACTTTGATGTAGCCGCCTACTCCAATATGATCACGCTGTTTGAAATTTTGTCAGTGGAAGTGGAACTCACTGATGAGAATGACAACATTCCGACATTTCCTCAGAGCAACGTTACGTTTCAAATGCAGGAATCGTCTGTGATTGGGTCGACAATATCCTTAGATTCTGCAACAGATCTGGACTCGACTCGTCTGAACTCTATCAAATCATATGAAGTTGTTCCTGAAAATTTCGGCGTTTTTGGTTTAAACGTGACAACAAAGTCTGGCGGAGGATTTCAGTTGACACTTGTGCTGAAGCAGCAGCTAGACAGAGAAACCACCGACCATTACCAGTTTTATGTGATCGCGAAAGATGGGGGTGTCAAACAGAATATCGGAACGATGACCGTGAATATCAACGTCACTGACTACAACGATCACTCTCCGGTGTTCGTACAGCAGATGTACAATGTTACCGTGGCTGAGGGTGTTGCCATAGATACATCTATTTTGACTCTGTCGGCCACCGACAAAGATATCGGAGATAATGCCAGAATCACCTATGGATTTAGCTCAAGGCAATCCGATCTAGACTTGATCACCAGCTTGTTTGAAATAGAACCTGCCAGCGGAGTTGTGAAAGTCATCGGAGACTTGGTATACGAGACCGGGAAAGTTCACAAGTTTAACGTAGAAGCGCGTGATCACGGAGATCAACCTCGGGTCACACAGACAACTGTGTATGTAACAGTGTTAGATGTCGGCAACAACCCACCAACTGTTAGCATCAACTTCCTGTCGTCAGGAAGTGCGGGTCTAGTCAATGTGTCCGAGTCTGCAAACCTTAAAACAGTCATTGCTCATATAAATGTGATAGATACAGATTCAGGGCCTAATGGCCGGGTGGATTGTACCATTTCGGGAAGTGACTTTGAACTGTCCCCTGTAGGTGACAAGGGCTATATAGTGCGCGTGAACCGAACGCTGGACAGGGAGACGAGGGAGATACAGAACATCTCTGTTGTCTGTCGGGACCAGGGGTCGCCTGTCCTCAGCTCCTCGCTTCACTTCCTCGTCAGAATCCTCGATGAAAATGACAACAAGCCCGTGTTTAATCAGGACACATATTTCGCGTTCGTTGAGGAGAACAGTAAAATCGGTGCCATGATAAAGCAAGTGGGAGCTACTGACATCGACGTTGGGCGTAACGCCGTCGTGTATTACTACCTCACAGACGACGCTCAAGGACGATTCGCTATCAACTCTATCTCTGGTGTGATCACAACCTACACTCACTTTGACCGTGAGCAGAGAAACCACTACGAGTTTACCGTACTGGCGGTAGATAGCGGTAACCCTCCCATGACTGGCTCGGCCACCGTGGTCCTAACCGTCACAGACGTCAACGATAATTACCCAACATTTGACGGAGACTCTTTCCAGTTTTTCATACAGGAGAATCTGGCTGTAGATGCCTACGTTGGAACACTGAGCGCTAACGATGATGACGAAGGTGAGAACAAAGAGGTGATATTTTCAATAACACCTTCATATGCCGATCGGGTGCCATTTTATGTCATGTCAGATGGAGCTATCAAAACAAACATCCGCCTTGACAGAGAGACCAAGTCCATCTACACCTTCGAAGTTCAAGTGAGAGACAAAGGGTCGCCATCTCTGAGTACCGCCACAAACGTCATCATTCACGTCACCGATGACAACGATCAGGCTCCCGTCATTCAGTTCCCCAACAAGGGGAATAACTCTGTGTCAGTTTCCTTCTTAGTTCCAGTAGGAACAACAATCACCAAAGTTTTAGCTTATGACTTGGATGAGGAAGGTCCCAACAGTCGCCTAACCTATTCTATTAAATCTGGAAACCACCATGACATCTTTGCCATTGGTCAGACGTCTGGTAATATTTATCTGAAGAGAGCTTATTCACTGGAGAGTGACGAGACTTTTAGACTGGAGATCTCGGTCAAAGATAATGCACCTCAGCCCAAAGAAACAGTTCACCAATTGGAAATCATACTGAAATATTCCAATGAGTCCAGTGCTTCACTTGTCCCAAAGACCGGAAACACGAACGTGATCATCTCCATCGTCGTCGTGGCATTCACCTTTGTCATATCTGCCGCCATTATTACCACTATATGTGTCTTACGACGTCACGACAAAAAATTGGAGATGAAACATTCTGAGAAAATGTTTGACAAACCTGAAGTTGTAGCTGACGATAAAATTAAAAAGGGAGATTTAACGTATAAAGTTGAAGATGTGTTGGACTCTCCGAAAAAGAAAAAGAAGGAAGTGAGTTTTTCCCTGGATGAGGCGTATGGGAGCATGCAGCATGACTACACTGGTACCACGGATATCACCATCCCCGATCCTCTAGTGGTAAGTCAAACATGAGGTCCTACTGCTGCGTCAAACACAGCTGTTAATTTGTGAAAATGTTTAACACATTCGTAGTTAAAAAAAAATCATACAGTAATGGCCGGGAAACTATTCTTTGTAATTACAATAGTTCTAAATGAATAGATTTCACCCAAGCTGCTTCTTATGAAAATCTTAAACACAGTAATGGTTATAAAGTTATACAGTATTTAAAATGGCATGGGAAAAATTCTTTGTAATTACAATAATAATAAATGAGTTGTGATACTTTTGTTGCTAATCAGTATTCACAATAGTTTTGTAAAATTTTATAAAAAAAAATATTGATACAAAATCTAAGATAATAATATTTATAAATAGAATAGAGTTATGGGATTTGAACAGAATTTAGGAAAATTGTTATAAGTACTATTCTCTAGTATACATACTGTAAATATTCATATTTGAGTGAGAATCTTAATTTAGCGACGTTAACACTGAAAGTGCAAATTTAGAGTTTTTGTATAAATTGTTGTACCTGTTTACAACAATTAGTATTGTGAATGCGCCAATTCATTATTGCGCTCCGTTTAAACTTGGTTATGAGCTTTCTGAGTGCGCCAAATTAAGTATGTTGACAGTATTACTGATCAGATTTCTGGTATGGAATGAGATTAGTGGTTAATTATATATGTAAGTACCCGGGGATAATTAGTAGATTGTAGTTCACAGATCAGAGGAAGGATAAAGAAATGTTACCTCTAAGAGTATATTACTATCAGAAAAATGATTAGGAAAGTCTCCAGGAAAATAAAGAATTAAAGATAGATTTTAGAAATGTTAGTGAGGTTGCTATCTGTACCAGGGGATTTACGGTGATAGGTAAACTTTCCTTTGTGATATCTGATCTGGTCCTTACATCACCCAGTAGCTACATCTTTATAGTGTTGTTGTTACCTGTGATAAGTGGACAAACACTTTCTGTGACAAAGATAGCGGTCAAATGTTGACCAACACAGTGTCCTACACCCAGACTTCCGTTAACTGTAGGTGTTGCATCACTGACCAAATCTCCGTCCATCTCTCAAGTAAATTTACTCAGTAAATACGATGGTCTTTGGCGGTACATCAGGTATCAGCCGTTACAAAGACGGCTTTTGTTTACCAGCTCACCCGCGCGTTTGTACAAGATAAGGGACATAATCTGGCCCTCAATAGGAGTGAACACACTGGGAGCTTTGATAAGTCTGTGGCGGTCATTGTTACAAAATCACATATTATCATAACCTATAATAATCCATACTTGTCCAATGTTAAAATCACATATTATCATAACCTAATAATCCATACTTCTCCCGTGGAAATTGCCCCCTGTGAGATTTGTGAAAATGTTTCATGTATGTGTCATAATGTCAGGTTGTACGTATTACAAAATAGCGAAAATTAATATTTTTTTTGAAAATTCATGGTAATTCTTTTGCAAATTTGTGGTGTCTATAATCTATTCCATTAAATCTAAAACAAATTTACTATTAATATATTAAAAACATAAGATTCTTTTGAAATACATGTTAAATACTGTGACCAAATCACTTGTTCTGTGAAAAGATAATATTCAATTATTTTTTATTTTATTAGAATAATTTTTTTTAATATGATTTTCTGTCATGCTTCATTATTTTATTACAGCTAAAATCTATTTATAATATTAAATATAAACTTTTCTTAATCTGTGTCTCTGTCATGCTTTGTTATTTTATTACAGTTAAATTCCGTGTATAATATTAAATATAAATTTTTCTAATGTTTTTCAGGTTGATATGTACCACGACCAATCAAACAAACAGATCAAAAGTTTACAGCATCACAAGCTCCACCTACAGGCTTACGACAAGGAACAGCAGGTAATTAGTCTGATTAATTAAAACTCGTAAAAATAATTTCCTTTCATGTTCAAAATATTCATATCAAAACAAAATAAATTTACTTCAAGCCCAACAGACTTCATACTATGCGAATTTTTTTTTTTTTTGGTCTCCAATTTCAATTAACTAATTATCGACTATCGAATCAGTAAACCCAAGGTTTTCTATACTATTTAAGCTCATTCATTAAATTTTCAACATTATTCCCCATATTAGTTGTTAACAGAATGTGTTTTCGTACACTTACATGTAATTTGGTGTTGTATCATGAGTAAAACAACCTTGAGTTTGTTATGAAGTACGTTACTTTCTGACAGCTGATGTCAGTGTCAGTCTGCGTAGCGTAATGATTCGTATTCTGACATTTCAGAACATGGTCCGATTCATGTTTTATTTCTCCGTAATTGACATGAATGTCTTCTAGGGCAGTGTAATTACCAGTACTGTGAAATTGATTTTTGAATGCTTCTTTGAATTTGAAAATAAATTTAAAATGTCCGAAAATAATTGTGACACAGAAATAACACTGGCCGTCCCCCTGCGTGTCAGCGAGGGGTACAGGATATCCTTTCAAGGTCCCGGATCTGGCCGTCACTCGGCCACATTAGCGTTGTTACCAATCCTCCTAAAGACCTGATTTATACTGTTGTAGCGCGCATTCCTTTTATTATTTTTGGAGAATTAATGGAGGTAAAATTGACTTGTAGTGCCCATTCATACACAACCATGTTTGTCCAAGCCTGGTGGGTGGGTTGAAAGATTTCTGTTGATGAAAATAAAAAAAGGAACAACATTCCAGCAGGGAGATTTATGTTAGTTTTAGAATTTCGCCACTGTTTGGTTTAATTACCTTTTTAATCGTGAAGTATCCCCCTGTCTGGGTTATGTGTTATGTATGACTACAGGTGGGTAGCCTGCCGACTACAGCAGCTGGCTGGTAAAGGTAGAAGGTCCGGGGGTTCACCGGGTACTCTAATAAAATGATGTCCAGCAGAGTCGATATAAAAGTCCTCTGTATTGTATATCCAGGTCTAGTGACCAGTGATCATTTCTACACAGCAGTGGGTCTCGTATCTGTAAAATTAAACACGACATAGACACTTCTCCTTGTTAAGTTCAAACAAAACGATGCTATTAAATTGAAACATGTATAAAATTTTGATTGAAAATTGAGAGGATCAAAATAATTGTCGTAAAAAAAAATTCAATACAAATGTAATTTCAAACTATTTTCTTAGATTTTGGTACAAAGTGGGACAAATTAATCATTTATAAAATTTAATTTACTGTACAAAACATATGGTTGCCATTAAATCGAAACATGTATACAAATTTGATTGAAAAATGAGAGGATCAAAATTATTCTCATAAAAAAACTCATCAAATTAAATGCTTATGTCAATTGAAACTATTATTTTCTTGGTTTTTGGCTCAAAGCGAGACAGATTAATTAATAAGCCTGTTTTTTTTGTTTTCAGAAGAACATCTTAGCGCAGCCTCTGTTTGACAACCTGAGCGATACGTCTGGGGAGACGGCGAACTCGGACAGCGGTCGTGGAGGAAGTGATGTTGATCTGTCATGTCAGATGAGTATGCAAGGTATGCTACCTATATAAATAAAAAGCAGTAGATGCTATATATAGATTTGTCTGGTACACTCTTTTCAATTACGATCTTAAAATTCAACCAATTTTTTTCAAAATATTAAAAAAAAAAAGTAAAAAAGTAATGCTGCTTTGATAAAAAGAATTACTCAGATGAATATGTAATTATCATGTTTATAAAATGGAGACCTCATTTAATTTTTGTTTCATATTTTTCAGATGAGCTGAAGACTTTCACATTTAATTATTTTAACAAGAAACAAAAGTCATCGACACCTTCAACTTCATCAAATATTTCATCTTCACAACCAACCAGCAACAACAAACACAGAACGCCGCGAAGCAGTGAAAACAGTGGTCGCTATGGGCAGAAACACATCACAGGATCTGTGGATGTTTTTCACACGGGATCCGAGTTTCCTAGAGACAAAATGGACTCAAGAGTGGGAAATTCTATGGATAATTTTACAAAAGACAATTCTAAGAAAAGTGGCCACAAGTCCAAATCAAAATCGGAGAAATGGTTTCCATCCTATGTATGAAAGGCACATGTGTGATAATTGTAATGGCGAAGTGTTTCTGGACAGATCTCGTCTCCGGAATTCTGATCTCGTTTGATGACTTTACCTGGACAGGTGTGGTTCATTAGTACCTGTCCACAGGTGTAATTGGTGTTGTAGAGCAGAAAGTGCTGATACAAACCCTAATACTCCTCGTCATGAGGATATGAGATCTTAAAGATAATCAAAACAACCTATGTGATATTATTAAACATTAAATGTATATACATTGATGTTGTTCACCTACCCAAAGTCATGAATCACCAGTGTATTGATTAGACAGACTCTTCATCAGTATCAAAATCTCCAGCCAGTACAGTTTAGTTCACAAGGCTTATACAAGAAGTAGAACCTATCTATCCCGATGACCCATCCCAAGGAATCCACCAGCTCCAGTGAAGAATTTCCTCCTGTCTTAGCCCCTCAAGGAAAGGTAGCAAGATGAGGCCCTCGGCTCTAGAGACCAGTACATGGCTTCATCAAAACTCTGCTATTTCTATATTGTAAGTTTTTCCTGTATTGTATATTGTGAAACTTGTTCATAAAACCCTATTCAGAACATTTTTTTTTTTAAAAAGATTTTCTGGTAAAAAAGGTTATAATTATTTTATACATTTATATAGGGAGGGAGGGACCTGGGATTTTCTGCAGTTTAATATAGGGTTTAATTTAAGGGTGTATGCTACCTTACAGTAACTCTTTTACAAAAGAGTTCTGTGCAAATAAAAAAAAAATTATTGATGATATTCAGTCCTGATTTATTAAATACAGGTATAATAAAGGGTAAAAAACGCACAAATCACAGGTATAATATGCAAGGACGTAGGTATAACCTTAAATTCACTGCATTATTGTAATTTAGTTCTTAGACGACTTGTACAACATACAAGTAATTGATAGGTACAAGCTAGCGGAATTACAACTTCTCTAAAGGGGGTATGGAGGTCATTTTTCAACCACCGGGACCTCCTTCTACTTATGAAATTACTGCTCATAGTTTAAAGGCATTGGAGTGAAAGAAGGATTGGTGTGAAATCTTGATATGTCCGTTCTGGTATGACAGCTGGTGTCATAATGGTATTGTTGCCATTGTTCTAGTGTAACAATAAGTAGGGGATACAATCTCCCGTCGTCAAATCCACTGAATACCGCCTGTTTACAGACAGTAAACAAACTCCAAAATCACAAAACGAAATATTTTCCGCAATATTCACAAGGTAATTTGTCAGTGAAAAGAAATTGTTCAAATCTTTACTTGACTTTGTCAATAAAAGCTTACTACCGAGAGAGGAAGTGGGACTGGAATGTACGTAAAAATGGCAGAACTTTGTTGACTCGTCAAACGGTTATTTAAACATCCATTTTAGGAGAATTTTGTTGACTTGCGATCGTTGGTTGGTTATTTAAATATCAATTTTATATCTTTCTCCTTTAATTTACCTACCAGATGGTAAGGATACTTTAAGTATAGAAACTCTGTGGTCATTAACTGTTTAAATACACGTTGATCAACATTTCGGCGTGTTCTAATACACGAAGACTGGGTGGCCGCCTTCCGGCCGGAGTCAATACTGGTCCTGTTTACTGAACCCTGTGTGTTAACAACAATATTGTCGTAGATTATCATTCAGCTGTAATTTTGTAGAAATTTCACAGAAATTGTTACATTTTACTGTATCAATGGGAGAAAATATTAGAACTTCTGTTAATGTTCTCACGTTCATTTCTAAAACCTAAAATAAAGATATTTACTGAGGGGAAAAAAAGAAAAAATTTAAAATTGAAATACCTCCATCAGCTAGGATAATATTTATAGAACAACGAGATAACTTAGACTTGTATAACACTTGAGGGAGAAAGGGGTAGGGTTGAAATAATCCCTCTTATTATTTTGGTTGACAGTTCAGAGATTTCAGTTATATATCTTTGTTATACAATAAATTAAAAATTCCAAATGGTATTTACAAATCATCATTGCCATGTATTACATGTGTCAAAGATGAGCGATAATAAAAAAAAAATGTTAAAACATATCTCTGTTATTTTTTATGCAAATTATTTACAACTTATATTTAATATGTAACTTCGAGTACATACAAGAATATTTAAACTAAATTAAATCTTTTAAATATCTTCAGGATTGGAAAGAAAAGTCATCCACATCTTTGAGAAAACATGCAAGAGAACCATCAACCTGACTGGATGCTGTTCATGAAGCCTTCCATATTTCTAGAGCCATGGCGTACGTGTCAATGGGGAAAAAATGGAGAAGCAAAGTTTCCTAAGGATTTCAAACGTTGTTTGGTCGACGGGAAATCATCACTTTATCGCCCCCTGCTGGATGATGTAAACTCACTGACGAAATGTGCAGCAGTGTTGAGACTGTAGCTGGACTATATCAATGTTAACTGATTTGGGGTAGAGATAACCGTTACATCAGGTGTAAAACCTCAATGACGAAATGTGCAGCAGTGTTGAGACTGTAGCTGGACTATATCAATGTTAACTGATTTGGGGTAGAGATAACCGTTACATCAGGTGTAAAACCTCAATGACGAAATGTGCAGCAGTGTTGAGACTGTAGCTGGACTATATCAATGTTAACTGATTTGGGGTAGAAATAACCGATACACCTGGTGTTAAAACTCAATGACTGAAGTACTGGTATATAATACCTATGATATTACACAATCAAATGGTGCTAAATGATATGTTTGTCCCCTTTAACTTGCATACATACATAGGGCTCACTGACTCAGGTCTGGTTTACCACGTCTGGTCTCTACTTGTAAACAGAAGGTGATTAGATTCCTTTATCTTGGTGCTAATGATTTACAATTAGAGTAAAAGTTGATTGACAATCAGAAAAACAAATAGAACATAACAGGATACAAAATTAGATTTTGGATCGAATAATTACTCTGTGAATGATGATTTGTGACATAAGATAAACCAGATCTGACAATGCCCTGCTAATTTTGTTATGTATTTGTAATGTATTCTATAACATGTTACGCATGATGTAAAATATCACAATATCAGATAAATATATTATTTCAGAACTTAAGGATGTATGCTACATCACACATTTGACCTATGTCTTGTTTATAAGAGTTATTTCCCTTAGAAACTTTAACTTAGAATATCGTATGATGTATGCATTCTGGTGTATTCTTTTGATTGAGACCACATTTGCTTAAATGGAAATATTTAATTAGAGGGAAACAAGTCACGGTATTTAGCATATATCCTTAATATCTGAAATATTTCACTTTATTTCTTCCTTCACTTTATTTCTGTCTTCTTAAAAACAGTAATTTCAAAAAGTGTATATCATATTGTTCAATTTACTTTAGATAATTCTAATCTGAATTCTAGATTTGTAAAGCTACATTTTATTTTTTTGAGATTGTATGTTATATTTTCTTGATGAAGTAGAATGCACAAACGAGAGAAAAATGCTTTGAACTTTTTGAAAATAATTTATTTAATGAAAACGAGAAGATGGTACATAGCTGAAAGTTAGTGCCATTTACAAAGCTATTATTTTTTAGTCCTTGTTTATGTTTGTTACTTATGTGAAATTAATGTTGTTGTTATGATGATAAAATATGTTCATTTCAATGTTGACAATAATAAAACTGAAACCTTTAACTGAATTGTCTGTTTTGTTTGATCATACAAGGATGTGTGTAGGCTGTTACCGGTTTAGAAAGGAATGAATACCTGAATTATAATTCCTAAATTAGTATGCTGCTACCATAGCAGTTGTAATAATGCGAAACTAAAGACACAGTCATTTCAAAGTGTATAATTCAAACAAGACACTAAGGTTGACCAACACAAAATATTAATTTAGATTAAAAACAGAAAGCTTGTATGACTTCCAGGAAGTTGTGGAGGAAAACGCTTTCTTGAGGGAGTGTTGTAGTTAATTTCATTATATCATCAACAAGTAAAAGATTACGTAACACACACATGTGCTGCACCTCTTAAATTTAGTAATAGATACAGTATGCCCAAAAATTAAATTAAACTGCATCATACAGCTGTTTCGTCCTCCTAGGACTCGTCAGTGATGCTAGGGGCCAAAAGGTAGGAATCCAAAATTTCTAAACTAATGTAGAAGCAGAAGGGTCAGGTGCGTAAAACCCCTTTAATTTATGAATTTTTAAGAAAAATTAAACTAGTTCTGTATAATTTCAAATCGTGTTCTACAAAAATGTGTATATTATGTACCGTGCCACTACTCAAATGAGATTAACTGTGGCTATGGAGTCTTCAGCAAACCTCTGGGACTAAAAAATCCACCAGCAGAGTCTGCCACCTCTATCATAAAGTAAAATATATTTATCGCCAAGGTTGGAAAAGAGTTAAAATAATAAAAAACTAAATTAAAATAAATATTACAAAGAAATATTCACCAAAGAGTATATCCAAGACATTTGATAAAATCATATTTACAGTAAATCTATTTTTCAAGTCATAAAAACAAGTGTTGTGATTCAAAAACTATTTCAAGTAATGCTTTGGATTATAATTACTAATAGAAATTATTATTATCAGAAACTCGTAAGTCATTGTTGTAATTACTTTTTAGTCCAGGGGAGTGACTGTGAATAAGGAGATTGAAGTATTTGCTTTGATTACAATTTTATATTCATAAATCAATTATGTTAGAAAAAATGTTAAACAAATTGGAACTCTTCTTTGTAGGAGATTCAACACAGAACATAGTGACTATCCACCTTAAAGTTATTATTTGAAAAATATTGCAAGATGAGAAACTAAAAACAAAATATTATCATATTTAATTTCCATGAAAGCATAATGTCATAATTTCTAAACATGAATTTCGTGTGAAATTAATGTGACTTTTTATTATAGTTATTTTTAATGCTAAATTCATTATATGGTTTTCACATAAGTTTCACATGAATTTCATATGAATTTAATGTAAATTTATAATTAGGTTGATTTTAACATTTACTAAAATAAAGTATATATTTTCGTTCAAATTTCAAATGGAATTCTTTTCATGCAAATTTCAGGTGAAAAAAATGCACATGATATTCACGAGAAGAAACATTGGCTGTGTAGTATTCACCAAGTGAAAGAGGAAAGAGGAAACAAAATCGAACTAAAATGAGACCCTTTATTTTACTACTAAAACATTGATTTAAAAAAAATCAACGGCAAATTTATTTCATCAGTGGAAATCGGAAGAAAGGATATCTCTTCCAGTCTACCACACACTAAAGGCTGTTATACAGCGTGTATCTGTAATACACAGCAGATCAGCATGTAGTCTGTTCATTTCCTGGTGACGTCAGAGTTTAGGTAATGATGCTGCACAAACACCTAACAGCTGTGACGTCCAAACGACGTCAGAACAGTGGTCTGAACGCCGGGCATGTAACATGTTGTAATCTACACCGCGCAATCAATGCACCGTACAAATTTGTAATGATCGTGTGATACAAGTTATATTTACCGTACAAATTTGTAATGATCGTGTGATACAAGTTATATTTAATTAAACTACTTCAATTTGAGAAGTCCGAAGGGTTCTGACTCTCTGGCCCTGGTTTCGTCCACAGGGACCTGAGAATTTGGTACAGCTAGTTTTGGACCTAAAATAGGGTGTTTAGAGTAATTTTACATTTCGAAAATTGATATTAACCCTCCAAATGTGTAAAATTACTCTAAACATCCTATTTTAGGTCCAAAACTAGCTGTAACAAATTCTCAGGTCCCTGTGGTTTCATCAACGTTCCTTAACTTAAAAATTTCCATAGGACAGCATTACAGAATTTAAGGAAAGTTCCTTAACTTAAGATTTGCCCCTTAAATTCTGTAATGCTTTCCCATGGAGATTTTTAAGTTAAGAAGTTTCCTTAAGTTAAGGAACGTTGATGAAACCAGGGCCAGATCCGCTAAATATTGGGACTGCTCCAGCCGTCCCAATATCTAGCAGATCAGAGTCCGAACCCTTAGCCAGCCGACCTGATATTTAACGGATCGGAGAGTTAGAACGTCAACCAATCGGAATAAAATTTGGGTATCTCAGATGGAAGATGGACTGATGGATAGAGGTGAAAGGTTGGAGTAAACTTATTCAGATTTTTTAACTCCCAATTTTAAAGGCCCAATATACGTAACTTTTAGCAAAATTTGAAGCGAAAATCAAGCCTAATAACTTATAATATTTAGAGATTTAGTTAAGGTTAACTGATATCAGCAATATTCAAGATGAATTCTTACGCGGTTACCGGTACAGCAGCAGTTGAAACTCGGTATTTGTAAACACGCGTCCATTTTGAACTGTATTCTAACTTCGGATTGTTGTTGAAGTGGGCCACACCTGAATTATTTTCAATTCTTTGGATTTTTCTGTCAAGAGTTTCTTGTTAATTACCGCTCAGTTTTACTTCGTTTTAGACTTGTTTTTGCATGGTCGTATCAACTGGATTATTTTTTCAGAATTTTTCAGAATATCGAAAAAAATCCTGAAGTTACATATAATGGACCTTTAAGTATAATATAATTTAACATGGATTTGGAATGGCATCTGTATTCTGCTGGTAATTGAATGTATTTTCTATACATTCTGTGTTTAATTTAGAATCATTCCAGTCTTTAATTCATCAGAAAGAAACCCTAAAATGCTTTGCACTGCGTACCATACATTTGAACCGATCTACAAATTAAGGCCCTTAAAAGGTTAATTTTAACATTTGTGTTAAAAGGAAAAGGAAACACACATTAATTAAATCTGTCGAAAAATACATTATATCTGGCCATTAAAGGTGATGGTGATTACTGTAAATTGTGTGTTTACAGTTAATGATAACCCCGGTAAACATATCTAAGTTTACTGGCGAGTCGTTAGTAGAGGTTTGTTAATAGGCTGAATACATATTTACTGTCGAATTCATCACAGAAAAAATCCCGTTATGTCCTTGATCGTCTAACCTGGTATGTATTCTCGCCAGGGTCCAATGTGTGCTGGGAGTCATGAAAAGTGTCACCGCTTATCTCCTACAGGAGGAGGATCAATGCCTCGCCGATTTGACGAGGAAATTATGGAAATAGCGCATGGAGTATTGACCGAGGAAAATGGAGCGAGACCTAACGACCATCTAACCACCCTAAAACTCCGGTAAAAGTTTAATATGAAATTGATTTATGATAACTGAAGACTGACCCAATAAAGGGGCTGGCATTTCTGGCATTGTGATGGTGTTTCTTCACATCAAATACGTATATGTGTGTCTAGCACACGGCAGGAAATACTGATATACAATTATGATATATTACATATATTTTATTGTGTGTATAGAACTTATTTGTGTTAACGGCACACACGTCGTTTGTAAACTTTGTAGAAAACGGAAATATATGACACCAATAGTTAAAGAATTTATCATATATAATATGTAAAATATTACAAAACCTTTGTTAAGATCCTGGCGACATAGTTTTACCATTCCTAATGTATCACTCGAGTATCATAAACGTAGAGACGGAATATTCGCTAATCTGTGCAGGAAAATATAAGTAACCATGGGGAAAATATCAAAATTGAAACCTCGCCAATAGCAAAAGGCACAAGTTGGGCACCAGCCTATTCCCTAATATGTACAAAATTTGGCCGAGAACTGTAGAATGATACTGGGCCGGAAAAACTAGGAAACAGTAATGTTGTATTTCAGATTTTATTTCCATGATAACGGAAATAAATATCCAAATAGAAACCTCCCCAGTAGCAAAACGCACAACTATGGCACTAGCATAATATATATACAATTTAGTTGAGATCTGTTTGAACGATACTTGGTTGGAAAAGCCAGTAAATAATACTATTATATTTCAGAATCTGTCTTTGTTTCAATGGTAACCGAAAAACATCGTACTTGCAACCTTGCCAATAGCAAAAGGCCAGGGCAAAAACTAGGGCATGGACCTAATATGTATTGAAAGTTTTGTCGAGGTAATGTTGAACGGATTCCTAGTTATAGCCCGGAAAAGCCAGAAAACAGTAATATAGTATTTTTGACTTTGTTTCCGTGGTAACAAAAACATATCAAAATTGAAACCTCCCCAAGAGCAAAAGACACAACCAGGGCACTAACCTAATACATGTATGTATAGAAGTTTTATCGAGGTCTGTTGAACATTTTTCAGGTTATAGCCCGGAAAAGCCCCACGGACAAAAGGAGCCCATATTAATATTCCCCGCAAATTCGTTTCACGGGGGATAAAATCGTACGCAAAATATCACATTTGCATTCAGGATCATTTAAGAGCTTACCTACAGTGACATAACGAGGAAGCAAGCAACCGACACGTGTAAACTAATATACCCCATCTTCTTCAAAAGGCGACATAAATATGAGTTTGACCTTTGATCCGATGGCTTTGTCAGTTATTGTTATATATAATAAGAAACAGTGAGGGACCGATGACATCACCTTGGCTTACACTTTTGTTGCGCAGATACTAATATATTTTGTAGTTTTCACCCTCTGACTTTTGACCATTTGACCTGAAAAGAGTGAAATCAATACCAAACAGATTCATTATTAAATAATAGTGGAACGGACCACAAAATATTGAATTCTATACACTTACTTCGTCCTGCAATCACCAGTTACAAGAAAGCCGGGGTGAGCACAGAATCTATGCTTGAGCACGATAATTGTTTCATGAATATACGGGCCCAGGTCTTCCTCCAAATGTGATGATTTCCCGATAGATGCCGAATGCTGACGATCAAACAACGGAGTTTCCATGTTGAAAGAGTTTAATGGTCAGTGTAATTGTCGCTAGTGTCATTCTGATCTCATTGAAAAATCTCTTATTTTTTGTGTGATTTGCGGTTCGATGTTTTTTATAAATTATGCTAATTTGTTTGACTTGTTGTTTGTCGTCATTACCCTGCTATAAAAGCGTGGCATTACTTAGATTTGACATAGATTTAATCAGTAGACGCTTACCCTCCTGGAACACCTGATACGCTTAGCTGATCAAAATGGGGAGGTTTTTAGTGCTTAAACCAAGTCTGCTTATGAGATAACATTCTGAGAAATATGTCAATAATGACGAATTTACCCACCCGGCTCCGTTGTTGAATAAAAGCCAAACTATGGGAGATATAGTTCACGGTTGAGCATACAATCCCTGATCTGCCGCGCTATACAAAGCCTACAGATTCTCACTTAACTGTGCCATCATCTATTGTACTGCTATTTGGATAATTGACTTCGCTATTTCAGATTGCCTTCTTTAGTGAAAATGCCTTTTTACTCTTTTTTTTTAATTTCTCAAGTTTGGCGAAGTTTCAATGAGAAAGTGTCATCTTTCATCCCAACATTTGCAGTTTTCAGCTTTGTCTTATGACGTCATAGTTAGTGTTACGCACAAATGTATGACATCATAATACACAACGTTACGTTGCAGAATTCAAGTGCTGTTGGCTAGTCCTGTTGTGTTTGAAAACTGTTCATGTGCTAAGAGAGCTAACTCCTGTTTGGTGTGGAAGGGGTAAGTTATGAGCTACTTATCTGAACTGACCAATAAGTTTTACTGAAAATCTAAATTTGGCGGGCAAATTTGTACGTCTTGTGTCTATCAAATATTGGCGGGCAAAGTAAATATCAAAGTACTGACACTGCCTCTCGGCAGGACAGTGAATAGACTAGTCCTGTTCTAAATTTTAAATGATTCGGTTTTTTTAGAGAGTCAGATCATCATAATTCAATTAAATATCTTCAAGTTAGCATACGCAAGTGGTAAAAAGATGTTATCGGACCCACAGGCGGGACCTGAGAATTTGTTACAGCTAGTTTGGACATAAATTATGGCTTTCCTACCTTTTACAGTGTATGATCATTGAGGGAGCATTTTTATCGCCAAAAGTGTAAATCACCTAATTTAGGCCCTAAACTAGATGTAACAAATTCTCAGGTCCCTGTGAACGGACCTGGACTTGGTCAATCATCAGCGACCTGGTAGCGAACGAGTAGAGCTTTCGTTTAAAGTTCGGACGGTCTTTGGACTGACCGTGCATTTTCCGTCTTTCTTGTCACAATTTTAAAATTTCAAGGTCGCCATGGCGTCCGATGAGATCGAGCCGGACGATTTGGAGACTCCTAACGATGCCATGACGGACCTCCATGATAAACTCGACAACCTTCGAGGTGCCAATCTTGACCTTAACGCTGACCTCGAAAAACGTCACAACGGTCTGAAGGAGGCGGGAAGTAAGATACAGAAGATGTCCAGTCATATGCATCAGTTCCAGATGACCTTGAGGGCCTTAGACAAGCACATGCTAGAAAACAGCACGCGCATGACCGACCTTGACCGCATGTGTGAGGAACTACAGCGAGAAAAAAGTAAACGTTGTATATTATGTACTGACAGTAACGTAATATAATTGAGCTTATGCGACATAAAAGCAATATTAAATATACTTGAAAAAGATTAACTCGACAGTATCAAAACCTTAATTGTTACATCAATAATATTGAATCTAGAAACCTATCATAGTAACAAATTGCACTCTAAAAATTATGGGTCGGAGAATTTAAAACAGTTTTATAATATTTGATCACATGGACTGTCAACATTAAATATCAACTGTGTAAGATATTAATTGACTCCACATGTCAGCTTATTATTTCATTGACTTATTACCGTAAGCCTTATTCAGTTATCTACTTGTTCATGTAATTTCTTTCCCTGTTTAGGTGACATCAACACAGAGTTACGCTTCCTGTCGTCCG
The DNA here is from genome assembly GCA_947623455.1 of Mimachlamys varia. Taxonomy (NCBI): domain Eukaryota; kingdom Metazoa; phylum Mollusca; class Bivalvia; order Pectinida; family Pectinidae; genus Mimachlamys; species Mimachlamys varia. The sequence goes on from OX392537.1 coordinate 1,669,123, forward strand.
AAGGCGCATGGGCAGAGCTCGACTCGAGTCAGTCACATGTGGACGAGGACGATGTTGCGACGGAGAAACGTCTCACAGGTAAGACGGGTTCAAGGTCGTTATACTGAGTCAAGGTCGTTTTACAGAGGTCATGGTCGTTATACTGAGTCAAGGTCGTTATACCTGGTCAGTAGTATATTTATAGCTTCCTGACTTTTTTTATGGGACGCGGTGGCCGAGTCCCGACATTCTACCACTAGTCCTCCATCTCTGGGTTGCGAGTTCGAACCAACGCGGGGGAGTTGGTAGGTACTGACCATAGGTTGGTGGTTTTTCTCCGGGTTCTCCGGCTTTCCACCTCCAAAACCTGACACGTCCTTATTTAACACTGGCTGTTAGTAGGACATAAAAAAAATAACCAAATCAAACACTGGTTTTCAAATAGCACAGTTTTGTGATTAAACTGAAGAGTATGTTGGTTATCTAAGCAACACATGTTAACACCAAAGCTAAACGTAAAGCGTTTAGGAAATATATTCATTACATCAAAGAGTGATTAATATAAGTGTAGGAAAAGTTGTTTCATAACTGTTGTAAAATGAAAAAAGTTTATTTTTAATGTATTTTTTCGTGATAAATGTATGTCATGTAAGCTGTTTTTGAATGTCTCCGACTCCTTGGCTATTTGATAAAGACGACACGCTTGCTATGATGTTCATGCACATAAGTTAATCACTACAATATCGGAGTTATTACATAGTTAAGTAATTAATTTTCGTGTTTTTTTATGACATTGACAACGCCAGATTGGGCACGAGATGACCTCTTCGCCAAGCTCGATGACCTTGAGGCAATGAAGAGGCGACACGCCGCCAAGCTAGCGGACATTGACGACCAATGGGTGAGTGAGACCGGCGAAGGTTTAGGTCGATGATTATTTTATTTAACACATATACATGGTGAGTTTTACTGTGCATACACTGCCTTGCATTATAATTTGATGCTTTATTATTCCGTCAACGACGTCGTTTTTCTGCATGGTTGACCGGTTGAATGTTTTGGGAAGCAAACCCCGCAACGGTATTGGTTAATATCGTAAACAGAGTTGTCTCCCATTGCGGTGGATATATTCTCTACGTCATTTCCATTGTGACGTCATTATATTGCTACTGTAGACTGAAAACCCCATCTCCTTAACAAATTAATGATGTCACCATGTCATAGTATTTACATATAATCTGACGAAAATTGGAGGCGACTCATGTTTAGTCAGTTTTTAGTAAGTAACGTTTCCGGAAAACGACTCAGACTGGTTCGAATTTCCCGTATCCATTATAATAACATTTTGCCTAAGATTTGTGAAGAATGATATTAATTATTCGTGTACATTGCATTTATTTATGTCAACAAATGCTGATCAGAGACGCTGAGACCCAATTTCTGCGTTTCAAACATTTTTCTTTCAAATATGAGCTAGCACTCTTTTGATTAATGTTTAAGGGAGGACGGCTCGGTCGTTTTTTTATAATCGTTTAGGTATGATGCAGATGACTTGCGGGTACCAATGTTTTGTATGGTCGTTTAGGTATAATGCAGATGACTTGCAGGTTCCATTGATTTGTATATATGTTATACATGTAATTCAGGAGATGTACAAGGATCAGGTACGGAAGAGTCGGATGGAGTCGAAGTCCTACCTTGATGATATCAATGACGTCAACTACCAACTGGTGTCAAGGTTCAACAGCCTCCTGAAATACGGCCGGCAAGGTACAGCCTTACGGAGCGTTGAACTGCTGTCACTTGGCATTCATATTGCCTATGAATGCGCACTAGAAGCAGTTCAATACTTATGTTTACCATTTTTGGAAAGCAGTTTATCTGATAAAAAATTCATTTAGGCTCTACTCATTTTTAATTTTAAGCATTTTATTCAAATTATGTATTTATCGTAACCATTATGATGTTATAACAATTATTATGATAACGATGACGTCAACATTCGGTCCATGGCCCGGCATTCATAGCCTTAATGAATGTCAACTGAGCTTGGTAGTATGACATAGTCGCACTTCCATACGATGGTAATTATATACCGGGAGTGCTGGGTTTGTACCATCTTCGCTAGCCAAGGGTTACGATCCGCACACTCATCTTCACCCTTGGCATATATAGACCACATTTCGTAAATCCCGCGACGAGAATTTTCATTGGATGCAGCTAGGTCTGGCTGCGTCCAATCAGAGCGCACCTTACATTTGATCACGCGCTCTTATGTGACAGAAAAAAATTGTAAACAAGGTGCACGTGCAGTGTCGACTGTGTCATGGATCTTTACCAGTAAAACAGAGAAGTGTTCTGCCCCTAAGCACAGGCCGACCTCGAGACAGACAGATAACAAGGCTCCAACAGACACGGCCACATATTTATTGGATCCCGTAAAAACTATAACATACAAAGATTAAATTGACATTATTCTTCTATCGAGTTTCATTACTACATTATTTGTAACCATTCTGCATTACAATTACAATCCATAGTTTTGTATTTACTTGTACATTAATTCTGCTTAGACATAATTTGATTTCAATGACATACAACTGTATATGTGTTTCTTACAAAATGATCCAACAATAAATCAATCACAAATTATGAATCTCATTTGACTTAGTGAAATTTAAACAAGTTTCAATACAATTACCAGTTTAGTTGATAATCATGCATTTATAATATCATCAACGTATCAACATTCATGACTTACATCAGAGTGCGCCAGTAACAGACTATATGACTGGTTCCATACAAGTGACCTGAACGTAGCTAGGCGTTCGACTGAAAACGATACAAACACTATTATTCTATACTGTATCTGCAATGCAGCTACATATGTATACCTTCATACGTAAACAATGTAATATGGAAATATTCTGACTAGATTAACATACTGGTATTATGCTTGAAATATATCTGCAACAATGTGACTAGATGTATTGAGTATTCCATATTTCACTTCATGATACAAAATACAACACAGCAATATGCCGATCATACACTGATACTATATGTAAACATGAGGCTGTAAATTGGGACGAAACAGCCTACGCTAATTTAACTGCATGTAACGTGTCCTAGTATACGAAACACTCTCGGTGTCATCCAAATACATTTAAACAAAGGGAACTATGATCAGTTCTTACATCATATTATCGATATGATGTTTATCAAAACTTACACAGAATGTCCACACGATCAGAATACGATGAGAGTTAGACAGTTCCTTCCACATGTCGTTCCAGTAAGGGGAGATAACTCTGTTCGACGAATTGCATGTATAAGCGTGAAACCAAACCGCGGAACACGGAATTGTGTTCCAGCACACTCCCCGTCCTGAAAATATCTTCACATATTTGAAAGCCTCTTTTAATATTACATAGTTACTTTTCAAGTAGAACAATCATTTCCGTTACTGGTCGAGTTAGCAGTGTCACACTACCATCCCTTGCAACTCTTACTTCGGCCTTGCGAATTTTGTCATCACAAGCACTTTTGAACACTCTTTGAACAACGCCCATAGCCCAATTGCAACGAGGAGCTGATTTGTCGCGCAGAAGTATGACGTCACCTGTCGCAATGTCCCGCTGATTATCCTTCCATTTTCTTCTGGTTTGAAGGTTCTGTAAATAGCCCTCGCGCCATCTCTTCCAAAACATCTCGGAAAGAACCTGAACCTGTTTCCAATGTGACTTATACAAGTCTTTCTCAGAGAAAGTAAGTTCTGCAACAGGATCAGAGTAGCCTATTTTCTGATTCAAGAGTGTGGCAGGACTGAGAATCTCGGGAGCATTGGGATCATTCGAGATCGAAGCGACAGGTCGAGAATTTAATATGGCACACACTTCTGCCATAAGGGTGGTGAGTACATCGTGCGTCATGTGTTTTGCTGAAACACTTGACATCATGGAATCCAGGATCCTTCGTACAAGTCCTATCATTCTTTCCCACACTCCTCCCATGTGGGAGGAATGGGGTGCATTGAATCTCCAAACTATGTCTGAATCATCCAAGTACTTTGAAATTGATTCATCGCCGACGTTGATACTGGTGATGCCAAGTTCGTTCACCGCTCCAACAAAATTGGTGCCACAATCAGATCTGATCTCCTTTACATTTCCACGAAGAGCCACGAATCGTCTAAGTGCATTTATGAAACACGCGCTGGACATTGACTCCACAACTTCTATATGTACTGCTCGAGTAGTTAAGCAACTGAACAGTATTGCCCATCTCTTGGAGTTGGCAGAACCTCCTCTCGTCTTCCCGGTGATAACCAACCATGGTCCAAATGTATCAATTCCTACCGCAGTGAAAGGGGGGCCAGGCACAAGTCTATCCTGAGGAAGATCAGCCATCTTCTGATGTTCAAGCCTACCGCGAAGCTTTCTACATGAGACACAGTCTCTGATAATACTGGAGATTAGTCTTTTTGCACCAATGATCCAATAACCATTATTCCGCAACGCTCCCTCAGTTATCAGACGACCCTGATGATGGACGCGTTCATGATAATGTCGTACGATGAGACGCGACACATGGTGTTTCCTAGGTAAAATCAATGGGTTTGCCTCCTGGATCGGTAGATTACTGACCCTGAGTCGACCACCAACCCGCAGTAGACCTCTGTAATCTATATAGGGATCGAGGCCTTGGATAGAACTACCCTTAGAAATTGGCTTGCGATTTCTTAGGTGGAATATTTCTTCTCCGAAGACAGATTTCTGAACCTGCCTAATGATCGTATCCTCCAAGTCCCTCTTGGTTAGAAGAGGTGGTGTTTCCATACTGTTTCCGGTTCTGACCTGCTTTCTTTGTCTGAAACGTTGAACTGCGTGTTTGATCATGAACATCACATTAACGAGACGACGCCAACTGGAAAATCTCTCGAATCGGTTGCAAAGATCTTCCACAACAGTTTTACTTGAAACAACTGCAACGTTGGGTCGGATTTCCTTGTCTCCATCAGGTTCGACCAAATCATAAACATCAGTTGATTCCGATTCAATATGCTCCTTGAGCTGTTTTGGTCCCTGAAGCCACATACTGGACTCAAAACCGTCTACTCTAGCTGAAGATCGTGTAGCATGATCTGCTGGATTTGTGCTGGTAGCAACATATTCCCACTGGGAAGGGTGGGAACTCCGGAGTATCCTTTCCACCCGATTAGCAACGTAGGTGTAAAACCTCCTGGTTCTGTTATTGATGTACCCAAGAACTACACGGCTATCACTGTGGTATCTCACATCTTGAAGTCCCAGTGTTTCACACACTACCTGGCCAACTTCAACTGCCAAGACTGCAGCGCACAGTTCGAGTCTCGGAATAGTGTGACCCTTTGATGGAGCTAATTTAGCTTTCCCCATAACGAATCCGACATGAGAAGCGTTGTTGTCATTAACTTTCAAATAAGCAACTGCTGCCACAGCTAATTCGGAGGCATCACAGTAGACGTGCAGCTGAACATTCTCTGCCGTGCTTGTAGACACAGGTGTGTACATCCGTGGAATCTGGATGTCCTTCAACTTCTCCAAAGATGTCTTCCAGTCTTTCCATTTCCTTTGGTATTCAACGGGTAGAGGCATGTCCCAATCTACTCCGGAAGTGAGCTCCCTCAACAAAATCCGTCCTTGGATCGTAAAAGGGGATAGGAAACCTATGGGATCGAAGACGCTATTCAAAGTCGACAACATCTCTCTTCGTGATTCGGACTGTTCTGGAAGACATACATCAAACTGGAATGTATCCGAGGCCAAGTTCCATGATACTCCAAGGCTACTCTGAGTGGGTAGGCTGTCCGCCTGGACATCTAGTGATTTAAGCTCTTCACCTAAATCTTCAGTGGGAAACGATTTAACCACCTCCACACTGTTTGATGCAACCTTGTGTAGCCGAATATTGCCATTCTCTTGCAACGTCCTCTGAGTTCTTTTCATAAGGTCTGTGACACTCTTTGAATCTGGGCCTGATGTCAAGGCATCATCTACATAGAAATCATCTGTAACAAAGTTTTGGACATCTTTTTCGGCTCCTTCTACTGCCCTGCGGAGTGCAAAAGTTGCTATTGCGGGGGAGGGACTATTGCCAAAGGCATGGGCACGCATCCTGTACTCGATCAGGTCACGATCTGGGTTGTTGTCACGGTACCACAGGAAGCGTAGATAATCTCTGTGTTCTTCCTTCACTAAAAATCGATAAAACATCTGCTCCACATCTGCAGACACAGCGTATTTGTCCCGACGAAAACGGAGCAAAATTGCAAGCAGACTGTTTGTCAAATTGGGGCCTGGCAACAAAGTCTTGTTCAACGAAACACCTCTGAAATCGGCAGAAGAGTCAAACACTCCGCGAATCTTCCCTGGTTTTTTCTGGTTGTAGACGCCGAAGATCGGAAGATACCAAACATCTCCTTGTGGAGGTGGCGCCACCTCAGCAGCTCCAGAGCTGATGACTTTCTGCATAAAGTTGACAAAGTGTTCACGTTTGACTCTGTCCTTCTTTAGGCTGGTGTCCAGAATCATTGCGCGCTTCAATGCTACTGGTCTGTTGTTTGGCATTTTCTGCAATGGATTGCGGAAAGGTAAAGGGGTAGTCCAGAAACCATTTTCCCTAAAACACTCACGATCCATGAGTTCCATAAACTCCCTATCTTCAACCGACCAAGCTGGTTTCTCGTCATCCTTAGTTTTGACGAACAAGGGGTCATATCTGAGGTCCTCGTTCAAATGAAGGCAATGTGTGCATGGCGCAAATATAGATTCATGCCCATTAACGATGCTTGTCTTAAAGGAGCTGATCCTAACTTGTCCATCAGGCGGGTGCACTTTGTTGAGGCACACTTCACCCACAATTACCCATCCTAGCTTTGTCTTCTGGGCAAAAGGAGACCCACGGGGACCTGTGATTTGTTTGTGCACGTGATGTGCTTCTGGGACGTCTCTTCCTATTAACAAGCCAACTGAACAGTCTGGCCGATATTCAGGAATGCATGATGCTATACCACCTAAGTGACTGAAGTGTCGCACAACTTCCGGTGTAGGTATTTCTGAATCGTCAGATGGGATGCTGTTACATTCAATCAATGGAGGTAAGTGAAGGCTATCAGATCCGCTGCTTGACCGAATTACAAGCCCCTTTGTCTTGCGACCAGTAAATTTGAAGTTTCCTGAGCAGGATGACAAAGTATAATCGATTTCAGCTCCTGTGACCCCTAACGCGTCTAAAAGTTCACTTGACGCCAACGACCGGTTGCTCTGGTCATCAAGGAGAGCATAAACAGAAACTGGGTTCTCTGGCTCACCTTCCAAAAATACATCAACCAGGACCACCTTGGCACAAGAGCGTCCATGAAAACCTCCTCCACAAATTGAAGTGCATTTACTGTTTACATCATCAGATCTCTCCCCGCCATGCGGCATTTTCGCCTTGAAATTAGATACATCCTTCTTATCCATTTCATCAGTATAGTATTTAGGCTGGTGCAAGGCGGTGATATGTTGACTACTGCCACATTCAGAACATTTCACTTGGACATTACAGTGTTTCTTGATATGCTTATCGCTAGCACAACACTTGTAGCAAATCGATTTGTCTTTCAGGAATTGTCTCCGTTCTGACAGGGGTTTCTTGAGGAACTCTCTACAATCATTTAGGGAATGAGTGTAGCTGTCTGGGTGGATGGGACAGCATCTTTCAGATGTTTGAACAGGGTTTTCTTTCTGTATATCAGTCTTGTTCACTCTAACACCTGGACGACGGTCTACACGTGAACGATAAGAGCCACTGTCTCGTACTTGAGCAGTATCTGATGAATTCAACATCAAACCAGGGTCATTCATTTGGCGAGCCATATCCTTTATGAAAGACACAAAATACGAAAATGGAGGGAAGGCAACATTTTTAGTTTTCTTGTAGGAAAATGCTCTGTCTGTCCATTTTGATTGCAAACGGGTATGTAGTTTCGTCAACACTGGTCTCACACCCAATGGAGAGTCATAATGTGACAAAATCACATGGTACTTCGGATTCTCCTTCAGCACCAGGATCTCAGTGAGCACGTCGGCAAGCTCATACATCCTAGACCCATCGATAACTTTCGGAAAGGTATCCAACTTCTTTCGTAGGGCAGCTTCCACTGCTTCCGGGCTGCCATAACGCTCGTCCAGTCGTTCCCATAACAGTCTTCTGCCAAGAACAGGGTCACTGCCATTACTGCTTCTAATGCTTAAAGCATACGTGGAAGAGACTGGTCCAAGCCACTTTACTAGGAGGTCAAGTTCCTCTCCTGGAGTGACAGATGCTTCCCTCATGACCGCCTGAAAGGTAGCTTTCCAGCATAGGTAAGAATCCGGCCTATCATAAAAGGTTGTTAGTCGTGATGAAGCAAGTTCCTTGCGCATGAGGAAATTCACAAAAGAAGGAATAGTTTCATCCTTTGTGTTGAGCATGTAGTGAGGAGTCATCTCATGTTGACCACCATTACCAGCTGTTTCAGGTATGAATGTTGATGCTGCTGGTCGTAGTTCTGCGCCAGTACCTTCAGCACTTTGATGTGAGTTTATGTATGCCTGAGTTCGTTCATATGAACTTTCAGCATGCTGCGGTAAGTAAATGTGCGACCTTCCTGACCCTCTACTTTCTTGCGAGGTAGAAAACTCCTCGTACACTTCTGCTTCAGCCTCTGCTTCTGCACACACCTTTTCCTCCTTAATGAGATTGAGGTCAACTTCTAATTCCTGTTTAATGCGCTGAGCTTTAGCTTGAGCAAGGGCCTCCTGCTCCTCTAATTCCGCTTGCTTCTTACGAATCACAGCCTCCTTATGTAGAAACTCTCTCGCCGCCTTGGCCTTCTCTGCTCTGGCTCGAGCTTTCATTGCTTCTGACCCTGTGTTCGACTTCAATGACCGACGACTGCTACCATGACTAGACTGGGACGAACAATGGGACCTTTCAGTTAGCGCTCCTGTCTTATTGTCCAGTTGTGTGAAGATGTCCTTTACCATAGTATTACAATGGTCATCCTCCCTCATGAAGGCAGATAGGAGACGAATACTGTCGTCGGTATAGTTGTTGTGTAAGTAGTTCACATAACCTCTAGCCTTATCTCTGTACTTTTCATATGTAAGGCTCAACTTCATCCTAGCACTGTTAATGGCTGTTTTGTTGTTCTCAACATCTTCTATACTACTTAAGAGTTCATAAACATCTTGCCAAGTAGATATGGTTAAAGATTGGTGTTTTTGTACAGCATCATTATAGGCCTCCAAAGCCTTTGGAGAAAGGACCCGCACCCGCCTTTCTCGTTCTGGGGTGGGGGTTGTGTCATCCTGTAGCTGCTCAACTGGTGAGCCTTTGCTAGCTTGATCTGTTCCTGACATAATATGAGTTTGGCTACTCAAAATACAAAATGATGACAGGTGAAGGCTTACCTGTGACCACTGGACCAGACTGGCCTACTCTGATTTTTTACTGTTCTGCCCCTAAGCACAGGCCGACCTCGAGACAGACAGATAACAAGGCTCCAACAGACACGGCCACATATTTATTGGATCCCGTAAAAACTATAACATACAAAGATTAAATTGACATTATTCTTCTATCGAGTTTCATTACTACATTATTTGTAACCATTCTGCATTACAATTACAATCCATAGTTTTGTATTTACTTGTACATTAATTCTGCTTAGACATAATTTGATTTCAATGACATACAACTGTATATGTGTTTCTTACAAAATGATCCAACAATAAATCAATCACAAATTATGAATCTCATTTGACTTAGTGAAATTTAAACAAGTTTCAATACAATTACCAGTTTAGTTGATAATCATGCATTTATAATATCATCAACGTATCAACATTCATGACTTACATCAGAGTGCGCCAGTAACAGACTATATGACTGGTTCCATACAAGTGACCTGAACGTAGCTAGGCGTTCGACTGAAAACGATACAAACACTATTATTCTATACTGTATCTGCAATGCAGCTACATATGTATACCTTCATACGTAAACAATGTAATATGGAAATATTCTGACTAGATTAACATACTGGTATTATGCTTGAAATATATCTGCAACAATGTGACTAGATGTATTGAGTATTCCATATTTCACTTCATGATACAAAATACAACACAGCAATATGCCGATCATACACTGATACTATATGTAAACATGAGGCTGTAAATTGGGACGAAACAGCCTACGCTAATTTAACTGCATGTAACGTGTCCTAGTATACGAAACACTCTCGGTGTCATCCAAATACATTTAAACAAAGGGAACTATGATCAGTTCTTACATCATATTATCGATATGATGTTTATCAAAACTTACACAGAATGTCCACACGATCAGAATACGATGAGAGTTAGACAGTTCCTTCCACATGTCGTTCCAGTAAGGGGAGATAACTCTGTTCGACGAATTGCATGTATAAGCGTGAAACCAAACCGCGGAACACGGAATTGTGTTCCAGCACAGAGAAGAACAATCTTCACCGACACATTTACGGTAAGGACTCAGTGCGTGGATCGCCGTTTCCTGATGCTGTCTAATTTGATCAAGCTTGAATTTTTTCACAGACCAACCGAGTGATGAGATGTTTTTCCATGTTTACATTCATTGCTGAAGCTGTTTTGTTATACGCATTTTGATTGGTCGGTGATTACGTGATTCAAAAGGACACAACGCACACCGACCGCTAGGTGGCAGACCCGGGAGCTTTCAATTTTGCCATGATATATTCCAGGGGTGTAGATTACATAGGTGATCGTAACCCCTGGATATCGAGGATGGGTTTGTACACAACGGAAACCGTTGGCACTTTCTGTAAACGAGAATTGACTATTTTCTCGTTTACGGAAAGTGCCGACGGTTCCCGATTAGGTTTGTACATATCCACTTCGCGGCATGTTTGTCGCCATTCGTCTAAAATGTTATGTGGTTATTTTACCTACTTATCATCAATACCAATGAGCAATGCTTAACAAGTACGTAACTACAATTTATGTTTCAACATAGAATAAGTACTAAAAGGCTTCAGAAATCCTAATGATTATTATAAAAGTGTACTGGACCGGACTTAGATTCTAACTCCGTGGTGTTTCTAAAGCGATGTTTTATATCGACCCAGCCTACAATAGCAAGTATTAATTCACTTTTATCCAAATTCCTTCCATTCATTACAACCATTTTGTTTTAGGGTTAGGAGATACAGAAAGAGAATGTCTCCGAAATACCATAAAATCCATAGCAATAGAGTCCGAACTCCGCAATGAGACCGAACAGGTATGTACCGAGAGTTGAATGGACTTTCTAAATAAAGCCCAATGGTAGCTTAGTGTTGTTCGTATTTCGTGTTAAAGGATGCCCCAAAGGAACACACACTATCGTCCCCTAGCCCGATGTAATGTCAATCACCATTCATTTAATGCATCGTCTTTCTAGAGGACGCAAAACAGGGCCCATGTTTTGCGTACACAACCTTTCTCTTTAGCGGTGTCCTCATAACTTATCCTGATCTACCTAGGCCTGTCTTCAGGGGAAAACAAAAACGGAATGGGATCTCAGGTGGCCGTTATCACTTATAAATTATAGTTACCTGATGTGGGCACTCAAAACACTGAACACACAAACGAAACGAGTTTGACTGCTGTAAACCACTCAATCTCCAAAATTCTAAAGATAAAGTCCACTAACGAGTGATTTTGGCCCAAGAATAATGGAAAATTAAATGTAAAACCACATATTTTTTAATTTTATTTCTGTATTATTTAGGGTCCCCTGAATACTGACAGATTGTTGAAATGATCGATATCCGGTCAAAATGACGAATTCTTTGTAGAAATAGACTATGAGCCTAATCGTGTAACAATAAGAAAATTCAATATAGTGTTTATAATTGTGATTTCTAATTGCAGGCAAAATTTGGTATTGTTACTCGATTAGGCTGCCCTTCAAATCTGACATAATAAAATAAATGTCTCGGGGAAGGGCCTAACTAAATGTTATATGAATCTGTATGACGTCGGTATTTTCCGGAACAGTCGAGCACACAAAACTAGAATTTAAAGATGTGCATTTTAAAACTGTATCTTTCAAGTAACTTTAGTTGTAATAAATAAGTTCAGATTAATTTGTTACCAAAATTCGATCACAAACAACGTTTTAAGTATTTTTAATAACGAAATCGGTGTGTCCGTATGCCACCAAATCCTGATGAGCAAACGAAACGAAATTTGGACTGCTGACTGTAAAAACGCTCTTTCTATAACGGATACAATTTAAACGTAATCCTCTTTGATATTTGAATTATATTTAAATTCCTTTTAACATTAGTTATGACCGCCAGTTTTTGTCATTTTGTCCAGGTTTTAGAAACAGAGGCGTTCATTTCGGATATTGAAGAGGAAATCGACCATCTGTTGAGACAAAGGGAACAGATGTGGGAACAGAACGCCGCCCTGACGGAGGAAATATCTACCCTACAGTCTAAGGAACAAGGGGAGACAATTATACCCCTAAAGTCGTCAGGAAAACATATAGATCTACCCAATAGGGATTCAACTTCTCAGAGGATTCCAGAGAGCGGAGAGCAGGCCGAACAAATGGAACATGTTGGAGGGGGCATTTCACTCCACAAGTATGTAGCATTATTTTGTTTTAACTCTTAAAACATATTGGGTGACGTCATTTTAAAAGTTAGTGCATTACCAATGTATTTGAGTCATACACAGTGTCTAATTTTGTATACATAATGTATGATGATTCTAAATCAATTAAATTGTACTGAATATTGTTCTAACTGCGCGGTACTAATCATATGATGTCATCTCTCTTCTTTCTTGTCACCACGAAATTAAGTCCGTGTTGTCACGTTGCAATTTCGATGTATATTAAATTGTCCTTGTCTATTTTATAGGTGTGTCAAGCTCACCGACCTATCCCACCTGTATAACGGGCCGCAACAAATACAGCCGGCCATGGAGGAGGTCTCTACAGCCCAAGACGAGCATTTGGACGCCGGAAATGACCAACTGGACATGGACTCAGCTGCTGGGGGGCACGACGAACCCCCTTCGCCCCCAGAGGAAGACTCGGAGGACGAGGACGATGAACCGGAACCTGAACACGACGAGAGCCGACCGGAACCGTCACAGGAGACGGGCGTGGCTCGGAGTCACCACCAACACATGGAGAACACAAGTAGGTAATATCTATACAGAATTTCAAAACTACGGTAGGACAAACAGCACAAAACTACGGTAGGACAAACAGCACAAAACTTAGGTTGGACTAACAGCACAAAACTACGGCAGGACAAACAGCACAAAACAACGGCAGGACAAGCAGCACAAAACCACGATAGGACAAACAGCACAAAAGTACGGTAGGACAAACAGCACAAAACTACGATAGGACAAACAGCACAAAACTATGGTAGGGCAAACAGCACAAAACTTAGGTTGGACTAACAGCACAAAACTACGGCAGGACAAACAGCACAAAACTACGGCAGGACAAGCAGCACAAAACTACGGTAGGACAAACAGCACAAAAGTACGGTAGGACAAACAGCACAAAACTACGATAGGACAAACAGCACAAAACTATGGTAGGGCAAACAGCACAAAACTACGGCAGGACAAACAGCACAAAACTACGGCAGGACAAGCAGCACAAAACTACGGTAGGACAAACAGCACAAAAGTACGGTAGGACAAACAGCACAAAACTACGATAGGACAAACAGCACAAAACTATGGTAGGGCAAACAGCACAAAACTACGGCAGAACAAAACAACGGAAGGACAAACAGCACAAAACTACGGTAGTACAAACAGCACAAAACTACGATAGGACAAACAGCACAAAACTATGGTAGGACAAACAGCACAAAAGTTAGGTAGGGCAAACAGCGCAAAACTTCGGTAGGACAAACAGCACAAAACATGTTATCTCTAAGAAAAAAGTTCGTGTAACGCTGTTTTCAATTTTGTGTAAGACGTGTGTGTGTTTTTTTTTAACTAACTGTTATTTACATTTTGTATTTGCACTATGTTTTATTAATTGATCCATCTACCAGTGTGTCTTAATGTGCATGCCTTGTGGCAGAGTAAACTTTTCAGTCTCCATGAAAGCTCTCGATTTAGTCTCAATCATTAAATAGTCAATCATTGATACCAACTTCTTCTGACTACGTTGTATTGCAGCGATGTCCGATCTCATGGTGTCCAAGATCCGCGGGAGAACGCTAGGACCCAGTCTGCATTCCGCCCACAAAGACGCTGAGACGGTTACCGGACATTCCAGCGTGCCAACCATGCGCAGACCGTCCGCCTTCTCGTTTACTCCGGTGTCATCCAGGAGCAGTCGGTCCAAACGTCAGTAATCTATCATTGAACATAACATTACATGATACATTTTTCATCAAATAAAATTGTTTTTCTTATTTTTAAAAATCCAAACAATCCAAACACATGATTGTTGTTTTTCTTTTTCTTTCGCATCATCTGTTCCAACAAGACTGTTTAGTCTTTCGCCCAAAGACTCTCCAGTTAAAACCTTATCTATAATGAAGTGTATCTATGATGTCCCATACTGACATGCTCCTTGTCACTAACACAGATGAGTCTTCTCGACCTAGTCACCCTTTTTCAAGATACAGGAGGGGTGCCACCATTGCTTGTAAAGTGTGGAATCCCCATTGTGGAAGGTTACCAGACCACAAGTAAAATAGTCCCCTTGGCCCAACATTACTCCACACCATTCGTTCAGCTGTTCTCGAGGAGTAGCATTTTAAAGTAAAGATATTAGGGCTTCGACTTATTCTCCTTTTCTAATCATATTTTTGTCCGTCGTCGTGGGTCCATACACAATTTACTTTTCCAAATTCTTCTCAAAACCCTTTAACCAATTTGAATGAAGCCTTCCCTGGCCAAAGATGTACCAAAATTGTGAATTGTATGGCTCTGACCCTTTAGGGCCCTGAGGGAGGGGTCAAATTAACTAAAATGTCAATTATCGTCTTCAGACCCAAATTGAATAATACACATTTCTGCAGTATGTATTATAGAAAAGAGGGGACTATTTTTTTTAGATCTACTCAACATTTTCTTACAAAACTAACCTATTTTTTTACAGAAAGATCATCTACAAAACCGTGCCTCATATTTTTCATACTTGCTCTAGAATTGAGGAACTTGGGAATCAATGGTCCCGGGATGGGTTTTCTTCCATGTCCTTTTTAAATTGGCTTTGAATCGTGTTGTGGCTGAATCTTTCAGAACGTGAGGCACGGTATTGTTGCCCGCGTAATTCCAAATCAACTTGCAAACAAGAGGCCCAATTGGCCTGCATCGCTCACCTGGTGTAACCCTAAAAATCTTTTACTGTAAGACATTTAGAAGAACATCTTAAAATTTAAACATATTTTAACCCATGTAACCTTATAAGACAACATCATTTTCATTTTCAAATTTTGTTCGGCTTCATCCCAGGACGCTACCAGCCAAATAGCATGTCTCTAGGCATTTCGGTTTATCAGAAGAAGTCGCTCAAAGCTTTTAACCACTGATTTGACCACTGTGACCTTTAATATGGGTCGAACTAATTTTCATTCCCAAACTTTGTCGGGCTTCATCCAAGGAACATTTCAGCCAAATATCATGCTTTTAGGGCTTTTGGTATTTCAGAAGAAGTCGTTTAAAGGTTTTATAAGACTTGACCCCTGTGACCTTGAATATTGGTCAAGGTCATTTCTTTTCGCAAACTTTGTCGGGCTTCATCCAAGGAACCTGTCAGCCAAATATCATGCTTCTAGGGCTTTTGGTATTTCAGAAGAATTTGTTTGAAGGTTTTAACAGATTTGACCCCTGTGACCTTGAATATAAGTCAAGGTCATTTCTTTTCGCAAACTTTGTCGGGCTTCATGCAAGGAACCTGTCAGCCAAATATCAAGCTTCTAGGGCTTTTGGTATTTCAGAAGAAGTCGTTTGAAGGTTTCGATATTTTTGACCCCTGTGACCTTGAAATAAGGTCAAAGTGAATTTTTTTCGCAAACTTTGTTCAGCTCCTTCCAAGAAATCTACCAGCCAAATTGCATGTCACTGGGCCTTTCAGTATTTTAGAAGAAGTCGTTTGAAGGAAAAAGTTGACGAACGCAGGACGGACGGACGGACGGGCCATGTGAGCTAAAAATGAAGCAGAGCTATTTATAAATGCCAAATGTATGGTTGTTTGAACGATATACTCCTCCCGTGGAACAAAAGGGTTATCAAAGACGGCGCATGTAGTAAATGAGTCCGATGTGTTCATTCCTATAGTAGGGGATATATAAGGATTGTACCTCATTTTGACTGCGTATACGGTAGTATGCCCGCAGTTGGCCACGAACATATTCTATGGTGCGCGTTAGTACAATCCTTATATTTACATCATTATTAATTTAAAAGGTTTTATACAAAGAAAAAACACATTCGAAGCGGGTTGCTACAATGGTAACTACGATGGCAGTGGTTGCTAAGATAATATAGTCCCACTGAGCCTTCATCGATATATTGGTAAGTTTAGAAAATACACAGTAAACAACACTAGTTTTCTTCATAACAGCATTCATTTTTTTAATTTGGTATTGAATAATATTTCAAGCACTTCGAACTTATTATTTTATTTATAACGGTCGTTACATGTATGTACACGCACTGACACAGTGATCTGGTTGTGACGCGGTCCGACGTCGGACGTCACAACTGCAGGGCGCCGCCATGTTTGCGTTACCGTCAAAGAATTTCGAATGCACATCATTTGGAATCAAAAGTTTGCTAGAAACCATTTATTGTATAATCATACGAAATTGATTCCATATATGTTCCATGTTTCAAAATCTTGAAGGAACCGTCAGCGAATACTTCTGAAGCGTGAACGACGTCATATTTGAACAAATATCAATCCGCCGAGCCTTTTTCATTGCGTATACACTAATATAGTCGCAGTCAGAGTTTTCTAAGCTAAAGATGCGAGAGGTGTAAATATAGTCATATAACATCAAAGACTAACTACCATTCTGTACACTATATATATAGTAGTATTGTAAGTCATCACTTCATACCTCCACAGCACAGTGCTAGTGACTATATAACTGACCACACGATTGTAAGGAGGAATATGTTTCTGTTGTAAACAGTACCAAGTGCTGACCTGTGCACAGGGACTTGAAAATTGGAAACAGCTAGTTTTGGACCTAAATTAGGGTGTGGTTTAGATCAATTTTCGATAAAAATGCCCCCTCAATGGCCATAAAAGCTAAAGGGTGGAAAGCTTTCCAGGTGGAAAAATCGACCACAACTACCTTTATTGCATCAAAAATCACATTTCTAGTTTAGGTACGAAAAAACGCTTCGTACTGATGGACAATTTAAAAAAATTTAAAAGAAATCCTAAATGCAAGTGAAATGTATCATTTTCCAGTAGAAATTATCTCGATTTCCTCCAAAAACACGCCAAATTTCCATGTCTCAAAGTTTTCGTCGGCTAGCCGGCCAGTATTACATATTAGATGAGTTTTGACGTCACTAAACGTGGACGCCTTACGCTGTCATTGGATGTCGATCTTCCTTTAAATTTAGGCATCAAATGACAGCAAAAGACCAGCGCGCGGGGTGACGTCAAAACTCATTGAAAATGAAAATATTAAGAAGCTCATTTCATAAACATACCTACTGGGGTGAAACACTAAGGTCCAAGGTCAAGGTTTCTCTCTTAAAGGTCAAATTGAAGCTTTTGAGTTTTGGCTGATGAACATTTCGTTATGACATGATGAAGCAAAATTGGTTTGAATTAAACATAGAGTGAACCAACCAAAAGTTAAGGTCACCGTGTGAAAGCTTAAAGTCAAATTTTGTAGCTTTTTACTAAAGAGCATTTTGTTTTGACATTACGAAGCAAAGATTGTCCGAAGTAAATAAGGAGTCAACTGGCAAAGTCAGAGATAGTAGGTCAAAGGTCGAGGTCTCATGTTGTAGTTTTCACTGATGAATATTCTGTTATAACATTATGAAGTAGAGTAGGACAAAATCAAGCAAGGAGTCAACTGACAAAAAGTCAAGATCACAGTCAAATTTTGTACCTTTTCACTGAACATTTTGTTACACGACATATTGAAGAAAGTTCGTCAGCATTAAAACAAAGAGTCAACTGAACAAACGTCAAGGTCACAGGGCCAAAGAGGCCAAGGTCACTGATTCAAAGGTCAAGGAATACGTTTGTAACTTTTCATTTTAAATTAGTCAATTGAACACAGATCAAAGCTACTGGGGTTAGATCATATGATCCAAAGCTCAAGGATTGATGATTTTGGGAGATATTTAGTCTTACAAATTGCCAATGATGACATGGCAGTGCTCTAGTTAAAAGCTGTGCTAATGATAATTTCAGTGCAAGGACACAACAAAAGTCATGGGTACTGGTATATCAAAACTCAGGCAATCATTAAGGCCCATAGGCCACTTGTTATAAGGAAAATTCATATCTTTCTGAAAAAGTACCGAGTTCAAATCCTGCAGTGTTTTCTGCTTTTTGTTTTTATTTTCAAACGTTGGACAGCTTTTTAATTCAACCCAGTATTTTTTCCAATATTTCACTTTAAATCAAATTATCTACACAAAGAAATATTTTGAAATAGTGAAAATGATTTTAAAATAGTTTCAACCTTGCTGATTCCCTTTCAAGAAAAAGTGTAATAGCCAATGAAAAATACTGCACAACACCGTAATCTCACTTGGAACTACGGACCAGGTGGGCCACAAACTGAACAGGAGATTCCCACTGTTAGAATGTCAAACTCAGAAAAGGTTCTGAGGTCAACTTAACCTGCTCTGGTCAACTTACCTGCTCTGGTCAACTTAACCTGCTCTAACTTACATCAATGTAATCCACATCACCAAGTACAAAACAACACTAGTAATCAGTTATTAACATGGTTTTATTTTTCTATAATGAAAACTTCAAAATAAATGAAATACGGTTTAAAAACTGAACCATGACTAATCTCAATGAGATATAAATTGAATCTTTACTAAACTAAATATGAGGATACTCAGAAATATGAATGGACGGAGAAGAAGAAATGTATGTTGTTTCTCGTAATGTATATACAACGGTCCACAGTGGACAGGCAAAGTTACAGAAAAAAATTGTCAATAATATTCTGTTAATAGACTAGGCTAGATCTTAAAACATATATTTACATACAGATCAGGGTTTGCGTTGAAGCCGTCCCTATATCTTTTTCAACCATAGACACTGAAAAGGACCCCATTTATTTTCAGGATTCCCCTTTGAACTATGCAGAATGACCCCATTTATTTAGGAAAGGACCCCATTTATAAAATACCCATTGCAAAACCCTGCAGATATATATAAGATAAAATAACTTCACAAAACTGACCACTTGGCCCTAATTTCTGCCGCCTTGGGTTTGTTCAGCTCTAAAGCAGCCTGAGAAGCCAGAAAGGCCTAGCGGACAGTTCTTTGTACTGTACCTGTTAACGTTCCATTTTCCTTTTGAAGAGCTTGTGTTACTATATTATCTATTTATAAATTTATGTTTCTATTTAGGGGTTGTGGCCCCTAGACTTTAGCAGCAGTGGTCAAATTAAACGAGAAAACTTCATTACTGTATCGGTTTCTTCATTATGAATGGACTTTATATATATCTTATAATATAGATGTGGTAAATGTAATATTGCAATAAAACTGTAAAGTTTGTGACAAACATTAAATTTCCTCTGAGAATCACTAAAATAGGCAACTGTAAAAACTATGGAACAGTTTAGCATGCAGTACCCGATTGAAGATAAACTGATTTACACCTCCAAAGAGAGATAACTCTAAAATATCCTGATCAATACTAGCTATCTCCATTACATTACATCAAAGTCTGTTAGGTCCAGAAATGATCCAGGTTGTTTTTTCAAAGAAGATATAACTCAAAATAGTGATTTGGTCTGATCAGGAAACACATACAGGAGACCCACTTTTTCTTGTCGAATATACAAAATAAAACTAATTCAAAATGGTGCAATAAATTGTGTATACACTTGATCTAAAACATGATCATGATGGAACAATACAAAACAGTTAATTTTTTAATTAAAAATAAAATCCACTTAAAATGAATCATAACTACTTGCATGTATACAATATTAATCAAAGTACTGAAAGTACTGAAACGCTAAAAGTATGTATTTTTTAACAGCTATTGAAGTGATTTTGTTGTGTGGGTTACTAAGTTTCGATATCAGAAGGTTTCAGAATAGGGATTAGGTTAGTAAGTATTTAGAGTAAACATAATTTACACGCTAATTGTTTAGATTGACGAGTTGTTTTCAATGTACATGTACAATTTAGTGCAGTGCTTTTACAATTTGACTAAAATATCATTTTTTTTATTTTGAAATGAATATTGATCAATTTACAGGGAAGCGAATGTGTTTCTTTTAATATATGCATTGAAATAAACGGTATTAGTTTGTTAGACACAAAATGAAGCTGTATTTCATAAACCTTCCCTGCAACACTTAAAACAATTTAAACAAAAAATCACACCTGAGATCCAGTTGGAAATGTAAGCTGAGGATTAATTACGGGAGCAATGGCAGATCAAAGTTGAAACGACATATACTGGTTTGTTTTGATAATAAAATGTTTGTTTGTAAGGTAATAACAGTTTGCATTATGAAGTAGACATATCATACAAACCTCCTAAAAGTACGATTAATGAAAATGGATGTAATGAAGCAATTGAAACATTTCGTTTCATTTCATTCTATATCATACATACGTACCGTAAAAACTCGTGTAATCTACGCACCAGTGTAATTTGCGCACCCTAAAAATCACCCCAAAACTGCTGGAAAAAGGTCTGTATCAATATAATTTACGCACCAAAAAAAATCGAAAAAATCGCAAAGTTGACGACCATTAATTTGTCTCGTTCTCATGTCATTCAATATTCTTTTTTCTCTTTTTAGGTGACGATTTTCTCCAGTAAATAAAAAAAACATGGATGAGTTTGTGTTATTCATTTATTAGAAAAATGCATAATTATTAGCAAGCATAAGAAAAACGTATTTTGTGCCTACCGGACCCTACACACGCCTGGTCGATCAAAAACCATCCTCGGTCAAGCTGACATGTAATTATCGACGACAGGTGTAATTAAAAGCACAATTATACTGATCTCATTGAGTAGGGTATCTTGTTTAAACGGTAATTACCTTAGAAGTGTTCTCCTGATCAATTAGACGATAATTACTTTCATTAAAACCCATTCTGACGGCTTGGTATAATTAGGCTACCGCAATCACACGGGTACAGGCCTAGGACAGTCCCACGGGTTGACCAATGAAAAATTGCCTTTTTTGACACGCTCTCAGTCCTCGATAATAGGCTACCTTTGATTGGTTATATCTAATGTAAACACAAAGGCGACAACGTGGAGACGGTGAAAGCATTGTCGCGATAATTAGCGGTAACAGCATAGATGATATGGCATAAACGTTACGTTGCATTAATTAATAATATGTGTAAATGTTATAACTCTTACGGTAAACTCCTCGGCCCCTGTTAACGCCTTTACGCGCTTTATTTGCTTCGTGTGGTCTCTGTTATTTCTTTTATGAGACATCGTCCGCCATCCTTGTGGTTCCGACGGTCGTGAAGAAGCGATTTTACGATTGGTATAGAAAACATGTTACGACGGTTTTGATTGGCCGAATGTATCACGCGACTCTGGCGACCGAAATAGTAATGGAAATTTCCATTCATAAAGGCATCACATGACACGATATTCCCGCGAAAACCAAAGAATTTACTACGAAAGTTACTCACGTAGAACGCAATGGCGACTTTCGATTTTGAAACGAGTTCCTGCGAATTCGATGACATTTTGAAATATTTACTGCCGAAGATGTTGCAAGTGCAATTGAAATGGCTGCAGGATTACGAGAAGAAAAGCAAGGAACTTAATTGGACACGCCTTTAGTGATTATTCGTCTGGAACTGAAAACGAAAGTATGTCAAAGTGATAACGAGATGAAACTTTTACCGTGGTCGGAATATTTATCGGCAATATCAATACCTGATTTTTCCTAAACTATTAGATAAGCTATGGTTTTAGATGACCACACGAGTGAAATAGAATGCCTGTATTTGCGTTAAATGTTTTGTTTACCTAATTATAATTACTTGTCAAATAAACGTTGTATGCCGAGCGGCCGTCTCAACTCTGGCCTAGTCCAAATTACATCGGGACGTCAATCATAAATAACTTATCGTCAATTCCCGTGTAATTCATGAATAACAACACAAATACAGTATATATTTTGAATGTTTTTAATTTTAATTAATTTATTCTGCTTGCGTCGTCTGGATCTTGTGTACAAAAGGAAACAATCCCGACTTTCCAATATGGCGGCGTCCTTCAGATTTCTCGATCTTTCACTGAAAAAAAACTTGACACACATCTATATCATTGTAATTTACGCACCCCCAACTATTTAATTTTAATTTCCCTTAAAAAAGTGCGCAGATTACACGAGTTTTTACGGTACATGTATATCTCATAAAAGATTTAAGATATGATGTCGTTTGTAGAAAACCAAATGCGACATTAACTTTAGAACATATATATAAACTATTAAGTCTTATAAACATTTAAGACATCGGATAAAGAATATTCCGTGCATCAGAGACACTTACGTATGCACATACAAACGATAGGTCCAAGAAGGATCTCGGTACCCACCATAGACTATCTTCATTTGTTTTTTAAAAAAGTTGGATTTTTTCCTTTCTTTTTTCTTCTTAAGAAAAGGCATTATCAACTGAAATATGGTATTCTGTGAGCTAAACGTCCAAGATGGCCGTCGGTCAGAAATCAAATCAAAACCAGGACTGTTGGCTATGAAGCGATTATAAGTTTAATACAAATTGCATGACAGTACACACGCACCTGTTAGCAGTGTGTCTGGGACATACCACGATCCGTACATACGAGTGTATATATAGCACCGATCACGAGAGCTCGAGGTTATACAGTTATATGCTATACACCGAGAGGTTATGTATACACAGAGGGGTCAAACTAAGACCAGAGACGTAATATTTAAATGAGCTGTGGGAGTGAAAAATTGATTTCTTTGTTACAAATTGCATATAGATTATTAAAGTCGTCATCATTATCAACAATACCATGGGAACATCATTTCCTTTAATGTTCAGGCTTTCAAATAGTTCATATATCATGCGATTGGTAGTTATTCAAGCTTTTCCGGAGCGGGAGGGGAAAAAATGACATGGGTCAAAAGGTCACAGAATAGTGGCAGCAATAGACGCCAAAACTACTCGTAGTTTTAGCGCTAAAAACCGTTTTGCTTATATAAAATATTTTTTATCATAAGAAGAGAGAGCACATGATGAACCCATATTGTCCAGCTTCAACTTGGTGCTGTTGGTAAGCACATTTCATACTTGTGACCTTCAAAGTGGGTCAAGGTCAAATTTATCAAAACAATAACAAGTAGTATACAAATTCAACATCATTACTTTACCCCAACGATTTTTGAGAAATTTTTTATTATGTTAAAATTATGCAGCCTTTAAACTGGGTCAACACATACGGACTAGGCAAGGACCGTACCTATATCTATGTCACAGTGAAATGATTGCCAGATACTGATAACTATTTTACCTCTCTCGAAATATAAACCCTCCCGCTACTATATATCTGTCACAAATATATATACATTTATAGTAGTGGGAGGGATTATATTCAAGAGAGGTAAAATAATTATCTGACAATCATTTCATAGTGACATACAAAAATGTAGGTCCGTGCCTAGCCCCTGTTGGTCAACATCATTCCAAGGAGTCACTTTGACAGACCTTCATCACAACAGGTCACTGGAAATTATTACCCAGCTAGCTGTCCTAGTTAAAAGATAATAAATCATGCACTGTATTAAATATACACATGCAATGTACCTATATGTGACAGGCAAGCTAAAAAATGAGTATCGTAAACCTAATTTTAATGAAATCATTTACACATAAAAAGAGTATGGTAACAATAAAGAAAACACACCATATTACATTCCAGCAGCACCTTAATGTTTACAGGCACTGATATATAGTATACATATATACACCAAACTTAAATACTTATGAATATGTACGTATACACAGATGTACATTCAAACATATAAGCATGCATAGAACACTAAATGGACAAAAAGGGGTTTTTTTCTTGATGTCTTAAAAAAGCTTTATATTATCCTCTTAAAAGTCTTAAAATGTAGTTTCCATTGTCTTGTTTTTGAATCTGTAATTTTTCAAATTTGAAAAACATTGTAGGGTATAATTAAAAGGTCCCCCAAATATCAATATGGCAAATCTACATTGTATGTGTTGGATTCAGTCACAATGCAGAAACCAAGAAAATATCACTTATGAAAGTTACCCTGTAGATTATTAATATTGCCAATGTCCGTTTGCTTTACGACCCCTTCTTTGACTCTCAATAAACATTTTGTGTGTTTTACGATAATGCCTCGTCAGATCTTTTTGAAGACCAAACAAAGCTGGACACTTTGAACACTGAAATCTTTTGAAATGCACACGATGGATGTGATCGTCTACTTTTTTTGTAGTGTCTGCCTTGTAATCGCACGAAGAACATAAAAACATCTGGGTTTCCGATTCACACCCTATAACTGGTTGTACTAAGTTTGTTGAAGCCAAAAGTGACTGAGGGACACCAACTCCCTCACCTGTCCATTGCATGTTAACATCTTCGCTGGTACACGTGCCACGGCCTGTAGAATTTGCTTGTGAGCGGTCTACTGGGGAAGAATCTGCATGTGGTACAGTTAACAATGTTGAAGCTGATCTTGAATCAGAGGACAAAAGTTGATGAGGCTGGATGGTTATTGTTCTCAAACTTGAACCTACTGGCACTCCACCCTGGAATCCACCATCACCACAATCGTTGTCTGGCGAGTTTTCATCCTTTATGAACTTGTTGGAATAACTAGCGTCAGTCACAGACTTAGACACTTTGTGATAATCACTATGCCTGTTATTAATGCACGACTCTTTGGATGTCTCACCAGAACTTCCATAATCAAAAGGTTCAAGCTTGATAACACCAGGAACTTTTTCAGTTTCTATATACATTTCAATGTTTTTTTCTGTGCTATTATTTGCAGAGCCTGCATTAACACTTTGCACATCAGATTTGTCAAGTCCTTTGATGGAGGTTTTTATACTGCTCATCATCATCGTGTCACCTACGGTTACCGTAGCATCCATATCAACAATATCATTATTGCTCATGACAGTATAGGATGGTTTCATGGAGGGACTGGGTCGTCCAAGTGGCTCCCTCTGAGGTCGTTTGTAAACTCTACAAGATCTCAATGACTTGTAATGTCGTTGTAAATCTTTCTGCAGTCCAAACCCCTTGTCACAACTTCTACACTTCCAAGGTCGCAGATGCACGCGTACTCGATGATGAAGAAGATTACGACCACATTGAGTGGTGTAGTTACATTCTGAACAGGCAAGTGTTTCTCCATCTTCTCCCTGCAACTGTACTGAATCATTATTTATATCTAGATCAGTTGTTTCACAGTTGTCTCCTTCCACATGAGTATTTATTCCACCTGTCACAGAATGTTCAAAGTCATCATTATGTTCTAAAGGTGAGTGCCACGACGTGGGAGATAAACCATTCTCATCAGTATCACAGAGACTGTTTTCGTCATTCTTGTTATCCTCATGATCACTCGCTACTTCAGTCAATGTTATCACCTGTACATCCCTATAACGCATATCATCATCACCTTCCTGTTCCCCATCACAAAACTCTCGTTCATTTGTATGATAGTTTTCATGATCATTTCTCATGTCAATATTATGTACGTCATCTGATGACGGGATTGTTGTAACATGTGACCCTGTTGCTGGTTTTTGATTTCTTAAAGGCATGGGGTGATGTACACGAGTTCTTTTCGACACTGCTTCGCGTTCTGGTGGGCGACTGGCACCGACATCAAATTCATTCAATACTTTGTAATAAAGCACTAGGCCTGATAACAGATCATGCACAGTTTTCATCGTCTGCCAATTTCCTGCTAGTTTGGGTTGACGATCGTGCACAAATACAGCTCCAGTCATGTCACACACCTTTTGTATAACGTTCTGGAAAGGAAACGACTGAGTGCAGAGTTCTTGAAACTCGGGGGTGATGTCCGCGTATATATTTGTGAATACAGCAGACATTTTGACATTCATCAGGATCTTGCATAAGTCAAGGTTCATCGAACAGATGTATTCTCACACATATAATCTTGCACATCGCTTTCAAAAGCATTCCCCAAATTTATGACTGACATAGGCCTTCTGTCAGTAATTTCGGTCGCTCCCTGTCAGACAAGAAAGATTTCTTATCAAGGGAGAAAACTCTGTGTGACTGGAAAAATAGGTAGCACACTACAAAAATACTATATTGGGATGCTACACTTACTAATACGAAATTGTTCATACCAACAATGTAAGTCTCATCCACATGGGGAATTATTGTTTCCGATACAATTCAAAGATTACATTTTATTTACAGTAAGACTTATCAATAAACACCACTCATCGCATTAATCATTATGATATACATGTACCACATTTAAATCCCCATATTTAGCTTCCGGTTTAGACAAGTTACACTGTACTTGTTTTATACATAGTGTAAAGTCTACCATTATTTGTGGCACTGGTATTTTTTTTATTCAAATATAAATTTTACTACCTTTTTTTTCACCGAATGGTTAAATTAAAAACTTGTCTTTGTTTGCTCCATTGATGCCATCTTCACCAATAGTCCTGTACCCTCCGTTTCTGTTTTCAGTTTCCTTTGGCTCTTTTCCTTTCCTTTCTTATTTTCTTTTCTCCTCTTCAAAACAGTACAAAGTGTTAAATATACAAACACATATTAGATAGAACATTTTTTATTCATTTTTATTTTTCTTTCATCATAAATGAAAACCAGTGAATGTTTATTCCTCCCAAACATTTTATAATAGTCAAAATATATACCTGTTATTTTTGTACATGTAAATGTTAGCTAAATAAATAATTGTCAACATGTAGATCTAATGACATTATCATCCCTGAGATATCTGTAAAGAATACGCTTGGTAGCAAAAAGTGATTAATATAAGTTTTTTTTTAAAAAAAATTTCCGGATTCTATTCCTTTATATTTTCTGTTTGCAATGTTGTAATGATTGTGTATTTGGAATTAAATAAAGTTTATATTAAAAAGTGAATGAACCTGTGTATGAAAGTGAAAAATTGATGAACAAATGTAATATGGTGTTGGAAAAATCTTTGAAAAAAACTATGTAAAAGAAATATTTGCTGATTTAAGACCAATCATACAGAATATCAGGGTTAAGCTAAGTCTGGTGTCAGGGCCGGAGGAAACTCGGTCTACCCGCGGACCGAACTTATCCCGGTCTTCCCTAACCCTCCCACACTAGATCACAAATGGTAACTTTTTTTTCAAAGCGCCAGAAAATACTTGCAAAAATCTATTTTTGTGATACAATGTACACAATTACAACACTCATCTACAGATGGCACATGGGTAGAGATACGTAACCGTAGATCTGCCTTTTTTATTGGATAGTTCTGAACGGTATTTATTTTACATTCATATTTCTAATGAAAGTGTATAAAAACATCCGTTTTGATTATTGCTTTCTTGGAATCATATAATGATATTGATAGAATTCGGAACATTTTAAGATTATCATACAGTTCGATCCCTAACCATCTCGTACACTATGTATACATTATTATTAGTTAATACGCTTCACATTAGTCTGATTAAGGGGACAGTGTAGTCATCGTAACTTCACACTTAAATATTCTAGTGGTTGTGTTTTATAACTTATATTCTACATGTAAGTTAAAAATCAGATTGGTCACATTTGCTTCATATGATATGGCTATGTCTTCAATTTTGTCCATTGTTTTTATTTAGAATTCCTTTTACCTTCAAAACAATGTTCGAGGATCACAAACTTAGCCTTTAATTATTAATCCTTCAACAAAACACACGCATTGTGCATAATTGCATAATTGGCCCGCAATTCTACTTCTAGCCCTCCACCTCTGTGGTCGCGAGTTCGAAACCCATGTTGGCAGTTGCCAGGTACTGACCGTAGGTCGGTGGTTTATCTACGGGAACTCCGGCTTTCCTCCAACTCCAAAACCTGGAACGTCCTTAAATGACCCTGGTCGTTAATAGGACGTAAAACTGAATAAACCAAACCAAACTAACACAAACCAATTCCTGCTGTCGACAATTCGATTTACCTTTGTTCATTCGAGAAATCAGATCCCCCAGAATAATGTTCCGTGTATGTTAGGTGCAGTGTTGATGTATGGAAAAATGTCACCAGGAATATGTTTTCTAACGACTGTTAAAAAACGTCCTCCGCTCCTACACATGTGTCAGAATACACACTCATAATTATGTCAACATGACATTGCATATACAGCAAGAGAAACCACAGGATGTAATCTTTAAAAACGTCACATAGGAATACAAAAACGTACAGTTCCGTAACATTTTTCTTTCAGCGTTACAATGTATGTACGTAGATTTTTGTGTAAGAACAAATCGCTGTGCTTGTTGTTAGTACCACCGGTACTACTGCTGCCGCTGATAATAGTAGGGGACTCGCAGGTAAGTCAACATAACAAATAGTACAACCTGTACTACTGCTGCCACTGATAATAGTATGGGACTCACAGGTAAGTCAAACTAACAAATAGTACCACCGGTACTACTGCTGCCACTGATAATAGTAGGGGACTCGCAGGTAAGTCAAACTAACAAATAGTACCACCTGCACTACTGCTGCCACTGATAATAGTATGGGACTCACAGGTAAGTCAAACTAACAAATAGTACCACCGGTACTACTGCTGCCACTGATAATAGTAGGGGACTCACAGGTAAGTCAAACTAACAAATAGTACCACCGGTACTACTGCTGCCACTGATAATAGTAGGGGACTCGCAGGTAAGTCAAACTAACAAATAGTACCACCTGTACTACTGCTTCCACTGATAATAGTATGGGACTCACAGGTAAGTCAAACTAACAAATAGTACCACCGGTACTACTGCTGCCACTGATAATAGTATGGGACTCACAGGTAAGTCAAACTAACAAATAGTACCACCCCGTACTACTGCTGCCACTGATAATAGTAGGGGACTCACAGGTAAGTCAACATAACAAATAGTACCACCCCCGTACTACTGCTGCCACTGATAATAGTAGGGGACTCACAGGTAAATCAAACTAACAAATAGTACCACCCCGTAGTACTGCTGTCACTGATAATAGTAGGGGACTCACAGGTAAGTCAAACTAACAAATAGTACCACCCGTACTACTGCTGTCACTGATAATAGTAGGGGACTCGCAGGTAAATCAAACTAACAAATAGTACCACATGTACTACTGCTGCCACTGATAATAGTAGGGGACTCACAGGTAAGTCAAACTAACAAATAGTACCACCCCCGTACTACTGCTGTCACTGATAATAGTAGGGGACTCACAGGTAAGTCAACATAACAAATAGTACCACCCGTACTACTGCTGTCACTGATAATAGTAGGGGACTCGCAGGTAAGTCAAACTAACAAATAGTACCACCTGTACTACTGCTGCCACTGATAATAGTAGGGGACTCACAGGTAAGTCAACATAACAAATACATGTGATGAAGTCAAACCTTCGTTTTCAGATTCATTATGAAATATTCAATTTTCAATATTCAAAATATACAGTTGTCTATTTCATTTTGTGGGTTTTTAATGCAACT
This sequence comes from Mimachlamys varia, assembly GCA_947623455.1. Lineage (NCBI taxonomy): Eukaryota > Metazoa > Mollusca > Bivalvia > Pectinida > Pectinidae > Mimachlamys > Mimachlamys varia. The sequence goes on from OX392537.1 coordinate 1,699,128, forward strand.
TGATTTTCTATTTCTTTAACAAACAATTCAAGCATGCTAAATATATACAATAGTTTTATGATTAACAGAAAAAGAAATAACGCTACGTTGTCGTTGAATTAAGAATGGGTTATACTATAATATTTAATGGGATCCGAATTGGTTAAATAAGAACCAATAAGGAGCTGAAACCATCCATTTCAATTCTGCTTCCGGTTCCGGAAACGTACGTTGCTGCAAAATAAGAACCCCCCCCCCCCAAAAAAAAGCTGGGGTCCACAAACGGACCCCAGCTTTATCTTTAACACGTGTTATGTCACTTTTTGCCTAGTATCATGAGTTGACGTTGTTTATACGATCTTAAATCTAATTTACACGTGGTTTTCCAGCAGTCCAAATGTGCCTACGGTCTGATACTGATGGCATTCTACTGGACAACTGAAACACTTCCGGTGTCCATCACAGCCTTACTGCCCGTCGTTCTATTTCCGGTTATGGGCGTGAGTAAAGTCGAAACCATGTCTGCAAAGTACTTCAATGTAAGTTGTCCGTATAGTATAGGTTTTATTTATTCACCTGTGGATAGGAGTAACATCGAAACATAACTGCTTAAACTGCATTCTCATCTAACACCCTACACACACATTGATTTTTAATCTAGATTATATCAAAAACTGCCAAACAAAATGTTGTAGCTTATCAAACTCCATCCTCGATATCCAAGGGTTACGATCACCTTCGCTCTCTACACCCCTGGAATATGTCATGGCAAAAATGAAGGCTCCGTGTGCGTCACCTTGTTGATGAGACAAGAAGACTGGCCGATCCTTTGATGAACATCAAAAGAATTTTGTGGTCACATAACGGTAAAAATTGACAGTTTTGAATTCGGTCGCGGTTCTTTTGTAATCTGAGCGTGCCTTCAGTTTTGCCATGACATATTCCAAAGGTGTAGAGAGCGAAGGTGATCGTAACCCTTGGATATCGAGGATGATCAAATTCAGAATGCTTTTATAATGGAAATGAACCCCGTAATTACAAAATTCATTACTTAAGTTTATTTATCCCAGAAAACATCAAGTTTTATTGCACTTCCTGTTAAACAAAAAACTTATTCTTACAGCCTACCATTTTTAATCTGATTGGAGGATTAACTGTTGCCATAGCAATAGAAAGATGGGATGTACATAAAAGGTTTGCCTTACGTTTACTTCTATCGCTTGGAACGACACCGAAGTGGTGAGTCATTATATAAATATTTGGGGGCACGCATGTCAAATGTGAAAAAAATGCAGGAGCTTTTAAGTGTTCATATCTTGTAATGATATACATTCATACTTTTATTCCTTTATTGGTGCCAGTTGTACAAACGCCCCTGTCACAAACTTGTTAATTGGGGTTAAGACAATCTTTCTCTTGTAGTACATGTATGACTATATACAACCACAATTGCTTGAGTTTCTGTCAGTAAATAATAAATATAGATGTGTGAAATGAGCCTCCCATTACAGTAATGTAAGGGGAGTATACCAACGTTATTTCTCAACTATTTGTAAACAATGCACATAGCTTACTGGTTACGGGTCTGTTGTGCAATTCTCAGACGAAACACCGACATTTCCGATGAATTTAGATATCAATCCACCACTACATGCTAGTTTCGTTTCATCTAACGATAATTTCTCCGTCGCCTAGACGGTTTTTTTATGAGGAGCGTACCGGACACTTTTTAAGCAAGCCGCCATGGCCTGTACATATCTGAGGTCACAAAGCCGCATGGAATACAAAAGAATAAATAATGTCTTTTATTCAAATTAAATATATACTGACGATTGTTTAGTCCATCAAATTATAGACGAGCACGTGGTACGTAAATTGCATTTTTTTTAAACACGAAGAGATTTCTTTAGAACTGTTGAAATTTACACAGATAAGAGAGATAATTCTTACTCTTGGGGAACATTTGAAAAAGTCCGAGGAATTCCTAATGTTTCGTCCTGCACTGAATTGTTCAGAATGTGACGTTACATATGTACAGGCCATGGCGGCTTGCTTAAAAGTTGCCGGTTCGCTCTTGATAAAAAAACGGAAAAATTATCGTTAGATGAAACGAAACTAGCATGTAGTAGTGGATTAATATCTAAATTTATCAGAAATGTCGGTGTTTAGTCTAAGAATTGCACGACAGCCTCACAACAAGTATGTTATGTGCATTGTTTACAAATTGTTGAGAAATAACGTTGGAATACTTCCAGTACATTTTATTACATAATGCATTTGATTTTCCTTAACTATACGCATAAGCTATATTTTGGACCATTTACTGGTGAAATGAACTTTTGCACGGCTAAAATGACTATTGCACGGTCACGTGCGAACTATTGCACGGTCACGTGCGAACTATTGAACACCGCGTGACGTTTCCTACCCTTTCAAGCGTCAAAGTCAGTCAAGATGTCAATGCTGCCACACAACAGTCATGGCGACTTCTACATGTACAGGAAAGTTGAGATTTGGAGTCGCCAATGAACACGGATTGATATTTTTGTGGTTATTACTCAGATAATCGAATATTACCTTTTAATTGTTTTACATACCAGAGTTCACGCGAAACATTATAAAATTGATCTATTATATTCAAAAACAAGTTAATAAAATAAACAATTTCAGTGGTTCAAAGTGTGTTTTAGTGATTATGTAATAAACCAAGTATATCATGGTTGTCTGTGCAATAGTCCAGAATATTTGACCCTCGGTACTGGTAATCGACCGATGTTCTATTGCACGAGGCCGAAGACCCAGATACCCATGTTATGCACAGACACCCATGATATATTTGTATACTATACGAAGGGTGTTCCAAAAATAATGTCGCTTGCATCGGTGCTCATATAGCGGAAGTGCTTTTGTTCATTTTAATTTGCTCTGCCCTTCAAAATACTCTCCGCCAGCCAGAACACACCTTTTTAGCCGGTCAATCCATTTTTGGAAGCATTTTTCATACTCTTCAATGGGTACACCCATCAGACACTGATAAACAGCAGACCCAAGGGCATTTCTCGAATTGTATCTCCTTCCAGATAAATGATATTTAAGTTTTGGAAAGAGAAAATAGTTGCAGGGGCCAAGTCTGGCGAATACGGAGGGTGCGGAAGGACGGTAACCTTCTCTGACTCCAAAAAGTCAGTCACAATACGTGCCTTGTGAGCGGGTGCATTATCATGCAAAAGTCGGACATACTTAAGTCCTGTTTTGGGGCGGCGACTTTTGTAGTAGTTCTTCAACTTTCTCAGAACAACGTTTTTATAGAACTTGCCTGTGACCGTTCTGCCTTTTGGCACCGGGATTTGAATAGCTGGACCCTTATTAGTGAAAGAAATAGCATACAAAACCTTCTTTACCGTTCGTATACGTTTGGCAATACTTGGGCGTCTGGCATTTAATTGGCCCATATTCGGCTGGCAACCTTCCGCTTTGGTTCAAAATAATACACCCATGTCTCATCACCAGTGACTATATTATCAAAAGCCTTTTTACTATATTTTGGGTACATTTGGAGAAGTTTTTTTGCCATTGTTACACGCGTCTTCTTTTGCTCATCCGTTAACAAATGGGGTATCCATCTTGCATTTATCTTTCTAACTTTTAGGTGTTTCTTTAAAATTGCATGAACTCTTGCTAACGACAAGTTTGTCATTCGAGCCAATTGTCTTACGGTGAATCGAGCATCAGTTTGGAGGATATTTCGGATTTTTTCTATGTTACCTTTGGTCGTAGTTGTTGCAGGACGACCTGGGTGAGCAGCATCTTTCAGTTGCTGCTGCCCAGCACTAAATTTACCTACCCACCTACAAACAGTCCTGTGAGACATTTGGCCCTCCCCATAAATGTCACCCACCTCGCGGTGAATATCTACAGCCTTTATGCCGAGTAATGACCTACCTTTTATATAGGCCCTAATTTCAAGAACATTTTCATCTCGTTTTCCTGTCATTTTGTGTCTAGTCTAACGAATAGGCTATGAAACGATGTACACTGTACCGAGGCCAGTGAACGTGTGGACGAGATATTTACCTGTGTCACGAGCTAGTGATCACTCAATCGACACGAGGTGGTTTTGTGCATAAATTGCACGATTTCCGCGAAATAAAGCACAGATGACATTATTTATGGAACAACCCTCGTATTATCACTATTATATATGTATACCCCCAGGCTGATGCTCGGGTCTGTGACTACAGTATACCCTATATTATCACTATGTATACCCCCAGGCTGATGCTCGGGTCTTTGACTACAGTATATTCTATATTATCACTATGTATACCCCCAGGCTGATGCTCGAGTGTGTGACTACAGTATACCCTATATTATCACTATGTATACCCCCAGGCTGATGCTCGGGTCTGTGACTACAGTATATTCTATATTATCACTATGTATACCCCCAGGCTGATGCTCGGGTGTGTGACTACAGTATATTCTATATTATCACTATGTATACCCCCAGGCTGATGCTCGGGTGTGTGACTACAGTATACCCTATATTATCACTATGTATACCCCAGGCTGATGCTCGGGTGTGTGACTACAGTATATTCTATATTATCACTATGTATACCCCCAGGCTGATGCTCGGGTGTGTGACTACAGTATATTCTATATTATCACTATGTATACCCCCAGGCTGATGCTCGGGTGTGTGACTACAGTATATTCTATATTATCACTATGTATACCCCCAGGCTGATGCTCGGGTCTGTGACTACAGTATATTCTATATTATCACTATGTATACCCCCAGGCTGATGCTCGGGTGTGTGACTACAGTATACCCTATATTATCACTATGTATACCCCAGGCTGATGCTCGGGTGTGTGACTACAGTATATTCTATATTATCACTATGTATACCCACAGGCTGATGCTCGGGTGTGTGACTACAGTATACCCTATATTATCACTATGTATACCCCCAGGCTGATGCTCGGGTGTGTGACTACAGTATATTCTATATTATCACTATGTATACCCCCAGGCTGATGCTCGGGTCTGTGACTACAGTATATTCTATATTATCACTATGTATACCCCCAGGCTGATGCTCGGGTCTTTGACTACAGTATATTCTATATTATCACTATGTATACCCCCAGGCTGATGCTCGGGTCTGTGACTACAGTATACCCTATATTATCACTATGTATACCCCCAGGCTGATGCTCGGGTCTGTGACTACAGTATATTCTATATTATCACTATATATACCCCAGGCTGATGCTCGGGTGTGTGACTACAGTATATTCTATATTATCACTATGTATACCCCCAGGCTGATGCTCGGGTGTGTGACTACAGTATACCCTATATTATCACTATGTATACCCCCAGGCTGATGCTCGGGTCTGTGACTACAGTATATTCTATATTATCACTATGTATACCCCCAGGCTGATGCTCGGGTCTGTGACTACAGTATATTCTATATTATCACTATGCATACCCCCAGGCTGATGCTCGGGTCTGTGACTACAGTATATTCTATATTATCACTATGTATACCCCCAGGCTGATGCTCGGGTCTGTGACTACAGTATATTCTATATTATCACTATGTATACCCCCAGGCTGATGCTCGGGTCTTTGACTACAGTATATTCTATATTATCACTATGTATACCCCCAGGCTGATGCTCGGGTGTGTGACTACAGTATACCCTATATTATCACTATGTATACCCCCAGGCTGATGCTCGGGTCTTTGACTACAGTATATTCTATATTATCACTATGTATACCCCCAGGCTGATGCTCGGGTCTTTGACTACAGTATATTCTATATTATCACTATGTATACCCCAGGCTGATGCTCGGGTGTGTGATTACAGTATATTCTATAATTATCACTATGTATACCCCCAGGCTGATGCTCGGGTGTGTGACTACAGTATACACTATAGTATCACTATGTATACCCCCAGGCTGATGCTCGGGTGTGTGACTACAGTATACCCTATATTATCACTATGTATAGAATCGGGTCTTTGACTACAGTATATTCTATATTATCACTATGTATACCCCCAGGCTGATGCTCGGGTTTGTGACTACAGTATACCCTATATTATCACTATGTATACCCCAGGCTGATGCTCGGGTGTGTGACTACAGTATATTCTATAGTATCACTATGTATACCCCCAGGCTGATGCTCGGGTCTGTGACTACAGTATATTCTATATTATCACTATGTATACCCCCAGGCTGATGCTCGGGTGTGTGACTACAGTATATTCTATATTATCACTATGTATACCCCCAGGCTGATGCTCGGGTGTGTGACTACAGTATACCCTATATTATCACTATGTATACCCCCAGGCTGATGCTCGGGTCTGTGACTACAGTATATTCTATAATTATCACTATGTATGTATACCCCCAGGCTGATGCTCGGGTGTGTGACTACAGTATACCCTATATTATCACTATGTATACCCCAGGCTGATGCTCGGGTGTGTGACTACAGTATACCCTATATTATCACTATGTATACCCCCAGGCTGATGCTCGGGTCTGTGACTACAGTATATTCTATATTATCACTATGTATACCCCCAGGCTGATGCTCGGGTGTGTGACTACAGTATACCCTATATTATCACTATGTATACCCCAGGCTAATGCTCGGGTTTATGTTGACTATGTATACCCCCAGGCTGATGCTCGGGTTTATGTTGACCACCTTCGTCCTGTCTATGTGGTTACTGAACACTGCCACAACCTCTATGATGGTCCCAATAGCCCAGGCCGTGCTATCACAGCTTCTGACGTCACCAACACCATCTCACAATACTCCACACCAGGAACACGAACCAGGTACTGGTTTTATTTTTGAAAAGCAGTGAGCAATTTCCGTAATGCACGATATCAAATAGATAGAAATAGTTTTTGTCATTATCAGACTTCATTGTAGGATGTGTAACTTTTTAAATAGGTTTACCAATATCATGAAATTAGCACATACATTTTTTTTCAGTATGATAACATTTTTATCAGTTTGTCTAGGTAATAACACCAACGAACACGATTTAATCGGTAAAGGTTAGTGTATTGCTCCAGCAAATATGTTCAGATTTCATTCTTGCTTTAATTAACCGATTTCAGCAGCGGGTACATTGTAAAGTTTAAAATAAGTCCCATGTGTGAGCTTCTTTGTGCAGTTTTAGCTCCTCCTCTGAAAAAAGCCCACATGTTTGTCATTGAAATGGCAAACCAGAAAGCAATTTTTCCGGAAATAACAATTGATACTTAATACTTAATCTTTATCCTTTATAATTCTAGACAACGACACAAGGAGGGGTGGCGGAGAAGTATGTGTAGAAATAGACTCGGACAAAGTGACTGACCATAGGATACGGTAGGTATTCGGATTTATTTTTGAATAACGGTACTTTTCAAGGCCATGCATTTCATTTTGAAGTCGAACAAAGTCGTTTTCAATTTCCAGTCCATGTGTTGTAAAGATGTCGTCGACAAAACTAACAGAATTCGACTTCGACGCCCTGGACGCGGAATCTAAGAAAATATGTAAGGCTATGATGCTGTCTGTGTGTTATGCTGCCAACTGTGGGGGCGTGGCTACCTTGACCGGAACTGGACCCAATCTCGTGATGAAAGGGCACGCTGACCAGTAAGGCTAGAATCTTGTTGACCTTTCTGACAACATATTTACACACTTCTGTACCTTACTTGTCAATGTTGACCTGGTATTTAGTAGTGCTTTGTACTACGTAACTCATTTACCAAACCCCGGTATCATTAACCAATCTAAAATTCAAGTTTTTGTTTTGCCAATCGAAAATCACGAGGTATTTTTGAGCTGAAAAACCCTCTACCGATGAGTAGACTTTCTCTTAAATAGTTGATATGTATACGTTTCGTACAAATGTATAATGAAACATTCAGTCCTTCAAACGTTACATTAGATCATAGCTATTTGTTAATTTGATAATATAAAAAGCTTCTTGCCAAAAAAAACCCCAGTATTGATATTAAAATAACGTGGGTTAAGCTGAAATACATTGAGGGCACCATAGATACAGCAGAATATGTTTCATTTCCTGAAGACTTGAACTTAATCTGTTTTTTTTCTTCATTTTAAGAGGTCACCATTTAAATTTTGCGTTAGTTTGATCATTTTCGAACTTGGATTGTTGTTTTGTTGACATTTCGGTATTTTGTTGTTTTTCTAACCTGCATTGTGTTTAATTTGATTTCGAGAATATCGGGCGGTCAGTCGGGAATCACCTTCGCTACATGGTTCATCTTCTCCTTCCCCGTGGCACTCATCAATGTTCTCCTTGCCTGGCTGTGTTTACAAGTCGTCTGCTTCGGAATACGGTATGCAACAACAGTGCGTATTCTTACGAAAGTATGATTAGTACTGACTAGATTCTGTCACTGCTGAGGCGATTTGAAATTATACATTACTACTTGTTTTTCTTCTAAATTCCCAAATTGAAGAGGTTTTACGCCCCTAACCGTTCTGCTTCTACATTAGTTTAGAAAATTTCGATTTTCATTTTTTGACCCTTGGCATCACCGAAGAGTCCAAGGAGGACGAAACAAATGTATGATGCATTTTAATTATTTTTTCGGCATACTGTATCTATAACGAAGCTTAAAAGGTGCAGAATTTATGTGTGTGTTACGTCATCCTTTAAACTCGATAGTTTTTATCAATTGTATTAAAGGGTCATGTTGTCAAATAGCATGATACAATTTACATCCGTTGGTAACTGTTAAATAGTGTCCTGTTTTGTGAGCGTGATTGTAGATTTGTGAGCAAGCTTGTAGACTTGTGGATAAGCTTGTAGATTTGTGAGAGTGATTGTAGATTTGTGAGCGTGATTGTAGAGATGTGAGCGTGGTTGTAGAGTTGTGAACGTGATTGTAGAGTTGTGAGCGTGATTGTAGACTTGTGAACGTGATTGTAGAGTTGTGAGCGTGATTGTAGAGATGTGAGCGTGGTTGTAGAGTTGTGAACGTGATTGTAGAGTTGTGAGCATGATTGTAGATTTGTGAGCGTGATTGTAGAGATGTGAGCGTGGTTGTAGAGTTGTGAACGTGATTGTAGACTTGTGAGCGTGATTGTAGACTTGTGAGCGTGATTGTAGATTTGTGAGCGTGATTGTAGAGTTGTGAACGTGATTGTAGACTTGTGAGCGTGATTGTAGAGTTGTGAGCGTGATTGTAGACTTTTGAACGTGATTGTAGATTTGTGAGCGTGATTGTAGAGTTGTGAGCGTGATTGTAGAGTTGTGAGCGTGATTGTAGACTTTTGAACGTGATTGTAGATTTGTGAGCGTGATTGTAGAGTTGTGAGCGTGATTGTAGCATTGTGAGCTGGTTTGTAGCATTGTGAGCAAGCTTGTAGCATCATTTGCAAGCTTGTAGCATTGCGAGCAAGCTTGTAGACGTGTGAACACGCTATTAGAATTGAGTAGGCATATATAATTGAGTAGGCTTGTAGAATTGTGAGCAGGCTGGTAGAATCATTAGCGTGCTGCTTAGCATAATGTAAGATTACTTAGTTCAATATCATTTTAAACGTGTTTTATTAAAACCTGTTATTATATACAATGTATACTTATGACTATATCGTTGTTACACATTAACATTATTTAGTCCTCTTTTTGAGAACATGACATCTCTTGAATTTGACCTAGATCTATATGACGAGTGTCTATGAAACACAAGATATTCCGGACAACCTGGTCTTATTCTCCATGTATGTTTTCTTTGGCTTCGACTTCAACATTTCTTCTGTTCCTATTCTTCCCTAGTTTTTCGATTTTGAGTTCAAATTGTGGTTTTGCAAAGGATGCATATTCTCTTTTTTCAGTTCTCTATTTGAATCCAGTGCCACCGATAACGGAGATGTTGTGAAGAGTTACATACGTAATCAGTACCAACAACTTGGTCCGCTAAGGTACTGTATGTTAGTGTACGACCTCCTGAAACCTTATTAAACCTTTTCTAATTGCTTATAATTATATTATTCATGTACGTAAATGTTATGGCACTTCTATTCATTCAATTTTATGTTTACTTAAAAATATAAGCATGTTATGTATCATAATTAAATTCTAAATATTTTCTTTAAGGAACAGCGCTCAGAAGCAAAGCTCATAGTCGATGCAAATACAGTGAATAATACTAAACAGTCTTTATAATTTTAAGAATACCTTAGTACAATGTGAGGGCTTTTATCAGACAGAAAATACGTGTATAGCTTTATAAATATTGTTCTATAGGAGGGGTAAGCTATTTCAGCAAGTTTTCATACATAAGTTGTGCAAAGACAAAAACAACACCCCCCAATTCTGATGTAATACATGAAATGATGATTTCATTGTGTCTTTTGACCGGTAATCATAAACTATTACAAACAAACTAATAAACACAAGGATTTGAGAGATGCAGGTTGATTAGAATTATGGCATGTTTTATGGTCGCCATCTTTGCCTCATTGAGAAATGTTTTGTATCTTTAAGCGATATGAAGATAGACGTTTTTGAGTATGCTCATTAGTGGGTTTACTTGTTGTGATTGAAAATGATACTCGGTCCTCGTTTTGAGAACTTAACGTTTACTTGGATGTGACAGAATTTACATGGCGGGTGTCGTCGATGAATTAGAATACGCTTACTCTTCCAGAACACTTGGTCTTATTCTCTTGTACTTTTAAAAGTGTCTCCATGTAAATCTTTCCTTTGCTCATATTTTGTCCCTGGTTTGATCGATTTTGAGTTTGGATTATGATTTTGTTAACGCTTCGGTATTCTCTTATTCATCGTACAATAAGTCTCTACTGCTCTGATGATTTCCCCCAGGTTTGCGGAGAAGGCGGTACTGTTACACTTCGGAGCTCTAGTCCTTGCATGGTTTACGTTAAACCCCGAGTTCTTTCCTGGGTGGGGATCTCTATTCCGTGTAGGGTAAGTCAACATTAAACAGGTCCGGCTATTTTTCTCACAAATCACCTAGCACCACTGCTATATTGTAGTGGACAGTTCAGAGTTTTGTTTCTGTTCTTTAGTGCCTCATTCTTTTATGTTTCCTTTGTCGATGTTTCCTTCATGCTAACATTTTATAATAGGCTCATTAGCATGCCTGCTTGTTGTGATTGAGAAGTATGCCTCCATTCTCACTTTGTGGACGTGACATTTATTTAGATGTGACCAAGATTTTCATTGCAGTTTTCGCCAACAAAGCAGACGACGCTTAGTCTTCCGAAACACCTTGTCTTATTCTCTGATACTTTTTCGTGTTAATCTCTCCTTTGTCATTGTATTGTCTTTAGTTTGTCGACGCTTCGGTATTACTGCAAATTGCTGGGACACTTTTGTTAAGAAAACACGCCAGAAAAGCTTAAACAATGATTTGGGTATTGTGTATAATCAAATACTATATCATGTACGTTTTATTATTGCTACTAAGCTATACGATAAACGTGACGAGTTCAATTTTTCGATCGTAAATTTTCCATCTCTTTATAGTAACATCCCTGCTTCTCTAACTTATGGATTCGATATTCTAGGGCTTGCTCTAAATATCGTGAATTTTGTGATTAACGTCGACTGCTGACAGACAAACTGAAGACACAGGGATTCGAGAGAGGCAGGTTGAATATCAGAACTATGGGCAAGGTTTATGGTCGCCATCTTTATCTCATTAATAAATAATCTATATCCTTGTGTGATATGAAGAGGGATGTTTATGCTCATTAGTATGTTTATTTGTTGTGATTGACAATGACTCGGTTCTCATTTCGAGGACTTTATGTTTACTTGGATGTGACCAAGAATCCGGAACATCTGGTCTTATTCTGTTGTACTTTTACAAGGGTCTCCATGTAAATGTTCCCTTTGTTCATATTTTGCCCCTGGTTTAATCAATTTTGAGTTCAGATTATGATTTTGTTAACGCTTCAGTATTCTTTTTGTTTTGTGATAGAGCGGTATATAGTAATTCCAAATTATTATTCGAATAATATAAGTTATAAAGAGTTATATAATTTTATCTCAATTGGTATATTGTGAAGGGAGAAAATTGTCTTATGTATGAATTATCGATGCATGTTGTATATAATGTAATAATTGATTTGTATAGTGTCTTATAAGCCGAGTTTGGCTGGGCATCACATTTTAACGTACTAAAATATTTTAATTGTCATTTTAATATAAGATTACTGTGATAGGTTATTATGTATATGATGCGTGACACTTAAATAAATAAACTATTGATTGATTGATTAATTGATTGATTGATTGATTATTATAACATTAGTTTATTCCGTACATAGGTATCTTAATGGTGCGGTACCAGCAATGTTGATCGCTTGTCTCCTGTTTGTGTTCCCGAGCTCGCGACTAGGGGATTGTGGTGAGTGCGAAGTAAAGATAACGATAGTGTACCTTGGGAGAACACTTAAATTTATGAAAATCAATGTACAAGATATTTAGATAAGATAATCGTTGTGATCTGTCGGAGACACCTGACATACAGTAAATATACATACATGTATTTAAGCGGTAAACTTATTACCGCGATGAAATTTCCGGTAAATGTTAATTGACACTTATGGTAATTTCTGTATACATGTTTATTGCTTTCTACATCAAGTAAAGTATGGTACTTTGTTGTCCAGTGAATAACCCATAGAATAATTTTGAGTATTACCAGCTGTGTTTTGTTTCAATTATGATGTTAATTCTAGGATAAGTACGTACATGTACCGTTAGACTACGCACTGTGGTCAAATGGCGTCTTTTTAAATATGTGATACTTTTTGTCCCCCGCTTCCGGAGGAACGGGGGATATTGATTTGGGTTTGTCCGTCCGTCCGTCCGTCTGTCCGTCCCTCTGTCCGTCCCTCCGTCCGTCCCTCTGTCCGTCTGTCTGTCACACTTCGTTTCCGTGCTCTATCTTTTGAAGGAATAATCCGATTTTCATTAAACTTGGTCAGGATACTTATCATCTAAGTACCTCGGATGAGTTCGATTTTCGTGAAATTCCGCGCATATTTTATGGAGTTATCCCCCTTTTATCACCAAATATAGGCATCATGTTCAAAATGCCATAACTCTTATGTTTTTTATTTAATTCACTTTAAATTCTGTAGAATATTATATAAGGTAATGATGTTTAACATATATTACGGGTTTGGATGTCGTATCTCAACTTTCTTTGGAATCCGACAGAGTTTTGTCCCTTTCATTGCCAAATGAAAGCATTATGTACAAAAAATTGCTTTCCGTGCTCTATCTTTTGAAGGAATAATTCGATTTTCATCAAACTTGTTGAGGATACTTATTATTCAAGTATCTCGAATGAGTTCGATTTTCGTGAAATTCCGCGCGTATTTTACGGAGTTATCCCCCTTTTTATCATGAAATATAGGCATCATGTACAAAATGCCAGAACTCTTATGTTTTTTATTTATTTAATCTACTTTAAATTTGGTACAATATCATATCAAGCAATGATGTAACATATATTAAGTGTTTTGATGCAGGTATTTCAACTTTCTGTGGATGAGTGTGTCTTTGTAATAGGTATGTAAAAACTATGTATTCAATATAGCCTGCATGTGAAACAATTTGCTATCTTGTAGTCCATTTCTATACGGCACCAGTGAAAGCTTGCCTGTTCAATATGGAATTATTTTATATAAAAATTCAAACTTGAATGCAACAGTAGTTTCGGAGGAACGGGGGATATTGATTTGGGTTTGTCCGTCCGTCCGTCCGTCTGTCCGTCCCTCTGTCCGTCCCTCCGTCCGTCCCTCTGTCCGTCTGTCTGTCACACTTCGTTTCCGTGCTCTATCTTTTGAAGGAATAATCCGATTTTCATTAAACTTGGTCAGGATACTTATCATCCAAGTACCTCGGATGAGTTCGATTTTCGTGAAATTCCGCGCATATTTTATGGAGTTATCCCCCTTTTATCACCAAATATAGGCATCATGTACAAAATGCCATAACTCTTATGTTTTTTATTTAATTCACTTTAAATTCTGTAGAATATTATATAAGGTAATGATGTTTAACATATATTACGGGTTTGGATGTCGTATCTCAACTTTCTTTGGAATCCGACAGAGTTTTGTCCCTTTCATTGCCAAATGAAAGCATTATGTACAAAAAATTGCTTTCCGTGCTCTATCTTTTGAAGGAATAATTCGATTTTCATCAAACTTGTTGAGGATACTTATTATTCAAGTATCTCAAATGAGTTCGATTTTCGTGAAATTCCGCGCGTATTTTACGGAGTTATCCCCCTTTTTATCATGAAATATAGGCATCATGTACAAAATGCCAGAACTCTTATGTTTTTTATTTATTTAATCTACTTTAAATTTGGTACAATATCATATCAAGCAATGATGTAACATATATTAAGTGTTTTGATGCAGGTATTATTTGCTCTAATTTCCTCATAAGACAGTCAAATGTTTAATGCATAAACGGCTCAGCCAATTTCCATTGCCAAATTTCGCACATGATCTTTCCCCCCAAGTGGCCCTGAAGCGGGGGACATAAATTCCACGAATTAGCTTGTTCTGCCAGTTTTTTTGCAGCTTTAGTAAAACACATAGCAATTTTGATGAAAGTTTCAAAAAATATAAAACACTGTTTTCGAAAAGCGACCATTTGTTACTTTTGTTCCACAATTTAACCCCTCCCCATTCTAAGACAGGCCTCCAAACTAACCTTGATTAGGTGTCGTATTACGGATCAGTAGTTCTTGGTGTGTTTATACAAAAATGATAGCCACGTGCACCAGAAAGCTTAAAATTACACCCATCCTTTATAAAAACCGTCATGATATTTTCAGTTTAGCTTGCAAGAGTTTCGCCGAATTGAAAATTTCTGACACCAATTTCACAAATTTAATATACAGTGATGTTATATCCTAAATTACTTCACTTTTATGTTACATAGTTCTCACTTGCTAGAAAACATTACATTAACGAACATTTATCTGACAGCACCTATAAATTTACCATTATATTTCCTGTATAAGCCACCGACTCCTCACGTAGGACTTTACTGGATTGGAAAACAGTCAGCACCAAGTTTCCGTGGGGTGTGACGTTACTTCTTGGAGGTGGCTTTGCACTAGCGCATGCATGTCAGGTGAGACTGTTTCTAAATAAACAATATGTAATTTTCCTATTATTGAAGTAATTAAGCTGTCTCAGTGTCATTGTAAATAAATTTATTCACATCTTCTGGGAAAAGTACACGTTCATCTTCTTAGCTTGTTGAGTATATGTCAACTTTGCTTTTTGACCAGGAATCAGGACTGTCGCTGTGGCTTGCCCACCAGATGACTGTATTAACTTGCTTTGTTTTGACCAGGAATCAGGTCTGTCGCTGTGGCTTGCCCACCAGATGACTGTGCTAACTGGAGTCCCTAAATGGGCTATGGTATTCATCATCTGTTTGATTGTCTCCCTTTGTACCGAGGTGACCAGTAATAACGCCATATGCAGCATCTTCATGCCGATACTAGCTGATTTGGTAAACACGTTTGTTTTAATATACAGTCCAACCTCGTTATCTCGAAGTCGAACGGACCACAAAAAACTTCGAGTTATCCGAGAATTCGAGGAAGGTGGGTTTGAATGCTTAGCGTGAAAGCTGGCCGGGGCTGACGGGATACTTCGAGATAACAAGGTTCAACTGTACTCATAATTTGTTTATGACTTCCATGTAGACTTCAAATAAATAGCTACATGTATAAGCGACTTGACAAGCTGGTATTTTCCCTTTTATATATATACGCTTTTGTCTGCTCAGACCTACTGTTTGATTTCTTGTGTTAAAGTAATTGAATTTATTTAATGTTCATAAAAATCATTCTTTCAAAAGATATAAAAAAAAATTATGGTAGAGCTTGATTTTTTCTTAGACATCCACTGTGCTATACAAGGAGCGTAGAAAATACCCGCTAAATAGTCCGTCATAGTAAATATACTCCATGATCACAACCTCTATGGTAACTGAGTTTCTGTTCTTACATTTAACATTTTGGAAGAATTAATTTCTCGTTTAATGTATTAATCTTCCATTATTATTATTAATTGCATATAAATTAACACGCCATTTTAATACAACTCCACTTGAACTGATGACGTCACGTGATATTATGCTGTGCAGGGTCAAGGTGTAGGGGTCAATCCGGTGTACTTCATGCTTCCGGCTGCTATCTCAACTTCCTTTGCCTTCATGTTACCGGTCGCCACTCCCCCGAACACAATAGCCTTCTCCTACGGGTATCTTAGGATTGTAGACATGGTAAGTGAAATATTATGTACGTACGTGACACACACATATTTCTGATTTACTTTATGTTAAACTTGTTATTTCTGAATCTGGCACCAGCAGACAGATTTGTTATTTTTGCATGTAGGCTATTTGTATTCCCATTGCAAGCAGGCGAATTAGAAAACAAAAATGCCAATGTCATACATACATTGTTTAAAAGTGTGTTTCCTATTTTCAAACATTGTGATGTTTTTGTAGTGCGATGAAAAACTCCATTAAAAATAGGAAATACGGGAGTGCCCATTTAAACATTCGGTTTGCTGATGTGAAAAGCAGAACGAAAGAATTCGTTCGTTTCATGAAAAACAACAAACGCAGTTATATTTGCCTCTTAATCCTCTGTTATAAATTTTAGAAATCTACATCTTCAGGTTAAAGTAGATAATTAGGATTTTTACCCACATAAGAATTAATTCGGGAAGTGATGTCCAGTATACAACGCACTTTGAACAAATAAATAATTAAGTTTGTGAAATTGCAATTCATACTGGACATTTTGTTTTATTATCAATTTGAATAAAAAATAAAAAAAAAAGTTTGTCTTTGACTTTTTTGACTATAAGAGAAGAGTTCCTCGGTCACATCAGAAGAAAAAAAACTAATTAAAAGCAATGAATAATTCTTGCAATCAAAAATATCGCTTTATGTTTTATTGATACAGTTACATTTTACAAATGTTCTATAAATAATATAACATGCTTTTTCAATCTTTATAGGTCAAGGTTGGCTGGGGGCTGAATCTCTTATGCGTGACGGTTGTTTCTGTAGCAGTAAACACATGGGGAATGGCATACTTCCGGTTTGATGTCCTTCCGGACTGGGCAAAATTGACAGATGTGACAGTATTTAACTCCTTCAACTCAACCTACTTCAACGTAACTCCTTCAACTAAACCGACTTCAACGTAACTCGTACAACTCAACCTACTTCAACGTAACTCCTTCAACTAAACCGACTTCAACGTAACTCGTACAACTCAACCTACTTCAACGTAACTCCTACAACTCAACCTACTTCAACGTAACTCCTTCAACTCATCCTTCTTAACCGTAATGCCTACAACTCAACCTACTTCAACGTAACTCATACAACTCAACCTACTTCAACGTAACTCCTACAACTCAACCTACTTCAACGTAACTCGTACAACTCAACCTACTTCAACGTAACTCGTACAACTCAATCTACTTCAACGTAATTCCTACAACTCAACCTACTTCAACGTAACTCCTACAACTCAACCTACTTCAACGTAATTCCTACAACTCAACCTACTTCAACGTAATGCCTACAACTCAATCTACTTCAACGTAATTCCTACAACTCAACCTACTTCAACGTAATTCCTACAACTCAACCTACTTCAACGTAACTCCTACAACTCAACCTACTTCAATGTTACTCCTACAACTCAATCTACTTCAACGTGATAAATGATTCAACAGCCGGGGCTACCAAACCCTTTAACGTTTAGTATTTTACTTATTTTTATGTAGTACCTGTATTTAATGTTTTGCTATTATAAATCAAATAAAAACGCCTTCAAAACAATCAAGGATATGAGTTTCGATGTTATTGACAAGTTGTTTGTGTTGCTAGCATTTGTTAGGGGAAATGCTGAACTCGAGCGATCTTTTTATGAATATCAGTTACGCGCTTCTTTGTCATCCAACAGGAGAGAGAAAACCCCATTCTCCACAAGAGGAAACAGTAAAAATAAATAGAGTATACCGAAGCGTTAACAAAACCATAAACCGAACTCAAAATCGGTAAAAATAAAGGCAAAATACGAAAAAAGGAAAGACCCACATTGATACCCTTGTTAAAGTACAAGGGAATAAGACCAGGTGTTCAGGAAGAGTAAGCGTCTTCTGCTTCATCGATGACACCCGCCATGCAATTCTGTGTCACATCCAAGTAAACATCAAGTTCTCAAAATGAGAACCGAGTCATCATTGTCAATCACAACAAGTAAACACTAATGAGCATACTTAAAAACGTCCATCTTCATATCACACAAAGATACAGAATATTTCTCGATTAGACATTAAGATGGCGACTATCTAAAACTTGCCCATAGTTCTGATCAACCTGCATCAGATTCTCTCGAATACCTGTGTTGTTTGTCAGCAGTCGACATCGATCGAAGCCCTAGAATTACGAATCAACTGCGACATGTACACACCATAGGTTGGAGAAGTAGGGATCAAAGCATCAGACTTTGGGATTTAGTAGTATGTATATTTTACTGTTTAATCAGTAGTAATCATTACGGATTACAGCCCACACTCTTCTTGCTTCCTGACATTATTATTCACGAGAATATTTGAATCAATGCTCATTATAAGTAGATATAGTTAAGTATAAGTCATTTCGGCAATAACAGACGTGGAAATAGCGATTTACCGTTCATTAGACATTTAACAAGTCAAACATTGACGAAACATCTAATTTAAACGCACTATATATGTGTGACTTTCGGTAAAATGTTGAGTGAAAATCAAGCCTAATAACTAAGTATGTTTATAGATGTATAGACTGTACAGCAGGAGTTAAAACTCGGTATTTGTAAACAAGCATCCATTTTTAACTTTGGCTTGTTGTTTTGGTGGTCCACACCTAAATTATTGGGAATTTTCTGTCAGGAGTTTTCTCGGTAGTTACCGCACATCGTTTTAGACTTATATCTGCATGGTTGTCAACTGCGGGATCAGTAACTTGCCAAATATACATTATTTTGATGTAGAGGTGATACTTGTTGTCAATCTATTTTGGAGTCGGTTAATGGAAGTTTTCTTAATTTTCTTAAAGTATTTGATGTCAAAATAAACCAGATAGAAATTATGTGACATTGACCTACTTTTTACGTTTTACTATTTTTTTCTACTGAGATCTTACAATCTGCTACTTAGCAGAAAATACAAAAACTAAATGTGGTACAACAATTTCCAGTTCATAAGAACTTTTACAACAAATTTTGAATTTTACAACCTCCTCACTTTGACCCCCAAATTTTCTATGAGCCCACAGAAAATCAGATGTTTTGAACATACTACAATATCCAGCTGATTTCAAAGTATCTTCCTGCAAAATATTAGCCTTATCACTGATGGGCCGCAGAAAGAAGGCCCAAATTGGCACCCCTCCTTTCCTCTGCTGCATCCATTCTCCCATTTTTGTTAAAGCCACCCTTCCTTTCAAGACATCTTACTTTGCAGTGTTTCGACTTTATCCTTAGTGTTGCGGTAACCAAAATTCTTTAAATATTTTGCTCTTAGTAATTTAATTTGTTAATACTTTATATGCGCAAATACACCATGCAGTTAACATTCTTTATTGTTTTGCAAGCGTACACGTAATGTAACTTCTTGCAATGCTAAAATGCATGTTTTGAGTCCCTCCTAAAATATGACGTAACCGCGACAGTACATGTACAAATGCACATTAAAATGTGTATGATTATTTACACATTTGTACACATTGTTTAGGGAACGACAGTTTAAATATTTATGATGTTTTTCAAATGTATTATAGATATTGCTAGCTCATTGTATACCTTTATTACACTAAATAATAAACCAAAATCACCACCTTCTCGGCCTATTCGAAGTCTAGCCTTTTGCGTATAAAGGGAGGTAACGCTAACTTATTTGTGTTCGTAGCTTAAGGAAAGATACCGGAAGTGAAAATGAAGTAGCAGCTGCGATGAGATTGCAAACCAAAACTAGAACTTGCAGAACAGTTGTGCGTTCTTTTCGTCCGGATTTATAGAATGGCATAGTTTTCTAGAATAAGAAGACAGCTCGATTAAAGGTAAGTAGCAATCGTGAGATGTTTCCACTAGCAAAGATGTTTTACTACACTGCTGTACTGCTGTATGTTCTGTAACCCAGGGGTATCGACGGGTGCATGTCATGTATGTTTTTTTTCAGCACTCGATACGTGTCGTTTGACTCATTTTCCTCAAGTATTAATGATTACTTGTGTTCTTTGTTGATATAAAACGGATCGGGCTATTGAGCGATGAGATATAGCTACTCATAATTATATACCATATCATGTCATATGACACCGTCTGTTATGGTCTTTTGTTTTCGTTGTAGAGTATGTTAGCTTCGTATCATGTGCAAGACTGTTTGCTTGGTAATGTCTGGAAAACCATTATAAATGGAATTTATTGAATGTCATTTTATTATTGAAAGTGGAATCTTGTGTAACGCCCTACTTTCGTTTTATATACACATTATATAGGCCCCTTGGATCATCAGGGTTTTCATCATTGTCTCAGACTCGGGGTTGAAATGGATTAGCTGTCCCTATTGATATTGTAGCCGTTGGGATTTTTGTCGTTTCACATTTTCCACGAAACCTTTCCCGAATCCCTTTTGAAGTTTTCTCTAGGGGCGGTGTCCCCCTAGGTACTCGCACCATGTGACTGTACCCCCCCCCCCCCCTCCTATAAACAAATATCTGTATCCATAGATTTCACATATATCCATTTCCTGATATTTCGTTTTTTTCATTTTTTAAAACATTTTTTTACATTTATATACATACGAGTTACAATATACACATACATAACATAAACAAATAATTATAGTGCCTGTTATTAGTAGTGTTGGAGTGACGTGGAGGTAGTATGATAGAACCAAACAATAAAACATCTTAAATGTCCAGAAAAAAATGCTACATACGCAATACATTTCGTTCCAATGTTTTTATAGTGTTGAAATAGGAGAGTGTTCTTGGCAGGGTTTCTTTCAACATTGTCAAAAATGTTAATGGCCAGAAAATTGTAATATCACTTAGGATAACTTAAGTGCTGTTTCACACCACAACGTAAATATTTCCGTACACAGCTAAGCACACCTTTGGTGGAA
This sequence comes from Mimachlamys varia, assembly GCA_947623455.1. Lineage (NCBI taxonomy): Eukaryota > Metazoa > Mollusca > Bivalvia > Pectinida > Pectinidae > Mimachlamys > Mimachlamys varia. The sequence goes on from OX392537.1 coordinate 1,720,388, forward strand.
ATAAATAAATTATTTGGGTAACAAGCCTGAAAAGATAGGATAGATCGGCAACCTATCTAACCTCTCAAAACCCCTACATCCCTTGTGCAAAGTGTACAGTCTGCAAACATTTATCAATGAGCACCATATGATTATGTAAGTTCACTGGATACAATTACCAGTCGGTACACAGGGTCATGTATAGACTTATATGATAAAATTACCGATAAATACTTATATATTGACAATATATATAGGTATTTATCGGTAATTTTATCATATAAGTCTATACATGACCCTGTGGTCGGCACATGTGTAAATCATCCTATACATATTTCACTCTGACAACATGTAAACGATGGAGGTTGAGAACATGTGGGGGACATTCGCGCTAGCAGTCGGACAAGTTTAACGTGAGGGAAAACACCAGGCACAGATTTGGACCGAGCTGGAGTCTGTCTTTTCGGGATCCAACCGTACCTGACCAAACCTATATTGATGACCATGGCTAGTTTGTATTTTTTATTTCTTAAACAATATCAATCCAGCTGAAGATGTTAATATACGTTATGTAATTTAGTGGACGTATGAAAAAGGGCAATTTTTTCTTTATTTGTTGTTAATTTCTCCTCCGACATTATCGATTTTTATCTCCGCCTATTGTTCGGTCCAAGTGCGTTCTTGTATCCTGGAATTTGTCTGTGCCTCCTGTGCAGGTTCAACATGTAGCGCGAATGTACCCCGTAAAACCCCTTTAATTTATGAATTGAGGAAAAATTAACAAATAATAAATTAGTAACAAATTTATTTTGAAGCAGGAGTTGTACCATAAATGACGTAATTAATTACGTAGCGCCTGGATCGTATACTGCATCTGACCCTCGAGCTTCTACAGCAATTCAGCAAATTTCCAATCTCACCTTTTGGTCCCAAGCATCACTGACGAGTTCTAGGAGGACGAAACAGCTGTATGATGCAGTTTAATTCAATTTTCGGCAAACTGTATCTATCACTAAGTTAAAAGGTGCAGCATATGTGTGTGTAACGTCATCTCTTCGACAGACTCTAAATTGTTACATTGTACATTCGCCCCCTTTTCATGAAGAAATTAAATTTTCTATTTATAGTTCTTTAAAAGCAAGCACATTACTACGTTACAGAGCCAGCGGTGCCAAACCAATAAAACACAAGTAGGGGCCAAATGTATACTATACTCAGGAAAAAAACTTTATTCCTTATAATTTACTAACAAATAATAATAAAAGTGGTTGTGATTCAATGGCAGTAATGGTGATTTATGAATCAAATACAGCCATTCTTCGATCATGTAACATGTTGCTCTTAGCTATAAAATGGCGTCAAATTACATATATACCAAAAGTCAATAACGATTATATCCTTCATTCGCCGCCATTACAGCTGTACAACGTCGCCTCATGCTGTTGACCAGGGCCCGTATTCATGAAACCGTTCTCATGCTCAAGCATGAATTCTGTGCTCTAGCCAGCTTTCTAGAAACTTTCCTTAATCACGTCGAAGAGTCAAAAAGTCAATGTAAATGTTGAAAACAGTTTTTGGCTTCATGTCTCTTCAAATTTTTTCCAAAACTTTGACAAAGTTAAATTTCTTAAATAATTTATGGCCAGAACAAGAAATAAGGCTTGAGCACGAAATCCATGCTTGAGCATGAGAACGGTTTCATGAATACGGGCCCAGGTTTCTGACGTCAACAAAGGCAGTCCTGATGAAGAGCGTGCGTGAGTTCCGCAACGGAATTCACGTCATGACGTTGTCGAGCACGACGTCCAAGGTCATCCCACAGGTGATCAATTGGGGATAAATCAGGTGATTTAGCTGGCCAGTCAAGTGTTTGAACATTATTCTGACGTAACACAGCTTGAGTGAGACGTGAAGTGTGAGTGTTATCCTTTTGGAATACCGTCACCATGTTACATGAATGATACAACAACCGGAATGACAATTCCTTCATATTACTGCCGTGCAGTTAACTTTCCCCTCTAGCTGATCCCTCCCTACATCATCACATTACTGCCATGCAGTTAGCTTTCCCATCTAAATGATCCCTCCCCACATCATCACATTACTGCCATGCAGTTAGCTTTCCCATCTAAATGATCCCTCCCAACATCATCACATTACAGCCATGCAGTTAGTGTTTCCCCCCCCTCCCCACATCATCACATCACCGTCGCCATAGCGATCGCGCTGGATGATATTGGCAGCGTCATACCGTTCGTGACGTCGTCTCCACACACACACCCTTCCTTCAGCAAACTGCACGTTAAAGCGGAATTCTTTGGTAAAAACGACTTTTTGCCATTGGCGTTGGATACACCGACGACGCGCTGTAGCCTACATAAGGCGAATAAGCGGATGAAGTCGCGTCAACGGAACACCGGTCGCTGAACGTCTATCGTGTAATCTGGCGGCGTGGAGACGATTCCGCGTAGTTTGACTAGAAACGCAAAGCTTGGTAGTTCTGTGGTATTCGTAGGAAACTTTTGGTGCAATAACACGGTCCTGTTGAATCGTCGTTTTCTTTGGTCGTCCAGATCGCGCAAGGTCAGAAACAAATCCGGTCATCCGATTACGTGGCCTCAGTCGTGATATTGTTGAAGGATTGACATTGAAGTGAAAAGCAACGTCTCAAATGCACCTACCAGCATCCAACATCACAATCACCATATGATGGTGGTTTTCTCTTAAACCTGGACGCCGACACGTTTGACGTTTTTTACAATGTTTAACGGTTTCGTTTATCAAATCTTCTCTGATGAATTCACATTCCAAAATGGGTGTCAAGAGTGTGTGCACTCATGCGATCAATGATTCAATGTAAAACTGACAGAATGCTCTTGTGTTTCATTCCGGTCCGCTATTTTATCAAAATCATCATTTTACAACAGAGTGTTACTATACCCAACTAATCTTACATAAACAAAGATACATAAAAATATATTTGACGTGATAAAATAATTCAAAATATATTTGCTAATTTTTTTTTCTGAGTATATTTCCAAAAATATTTTAATACGCCGTTTCCGAGGTAGTATTACAAGAACTCTTTTGAAGCGGAGGTAGAAATCGGTGATTTGATCATGGGACCGCGATAAATTTAGGGCACTTCACAATGGCGGCATTGACGACGGAATGACAGCTAGATTCGATTCGATTTTATTAGTTGCTTTAGGTTAAAAAGGGACGAAACAAAGGGACTTCAAAACTAAGTCATGGTGTGTTGTACATAAATGTGTAACCGTCAGTTGTAAAAGCAACAATCTGGCAAAATGTAAGGTTCAGATCGGTTCGAACAGCAAAGAGAAACCCCGATTACGAGCACTGTGGATTGCAATACAAGATAAATTCAGTTCATCAGTGACCTCAGCTAATTTTACTAACGTCCCTTTTGTTTTATTTGAAGTTGTTATCCCTCTTTCGACCAAAAAACTTTACTTCGCTTACCGTCACTGAAAACTTCTATTGAACCACAGTTTTGTTTTGAAAGTGCCCTAAATAAAGTCACGTGGTGATGAAAGTCACATGACTAAACCGATTGAAAGCTGTATCCCGGAAACAGCGCATTGGATCACAGGGACGCGTATAATCTAATCTTTACATGATCAAGTCAGTGATAAATACCGTTATAGGTAGGTATTTATCGCTGATTTTATCATGTAAGGCTATAGTGGTCTAGCTGTGATATCGTAACCCTTCATGACGAGACGATGTTTAGTGTTTAGTAAAATATATATAAATATTACGTTACAGTTTTAGTAGAGGCTAGATATTCTGTAGGAAGACTCAAAATGACGCATAAAAATGTGAACAATTAAAATTATATCCCCCCCCCCCCCCAAAAAAAAATGGAGACAATTTCTCTTGACCACTTCCAGGAATTTGATTTGTTATGTTCCAAATACGTCCCCTGATGACGTTTAAATGATGAATTTTGACCGAAACAACGTCACTTGCTGTTTGTTTAGGTTGTAATCTTTGACGGTAAAATACGATATGTTTACGCGCACATTGTTCGATGTTAAATTTTATTTAATTCAATGAAATACTGCAAAGTTTCAATGTTTAAATGCTTTACTTTGCTTTTGTTTCCGACAGAACAACTTTCAAAGTATTTAGATTTGCAAAACCAAGACATTTTTTTTAATATTAACTAGCCTTGTCCACAAAACATTTTGTGTATGTGTATTCAAACCAGGTTACGATTAAGCTGAAATTGGGGTAGAAGCAGCTCGTGTCTGTCTGCCCGTCTGTCACCATTTGTTTTGAGTTTCCGTACATTATCTCTGCAACGTGTGAACATATTGAAATTTGAATACAGATACATCAGGAGGATAGCTAGGTCAAATTCATATTTGGATACGGTTGAATATATTTTACAGAGTTACGGCCCCCTTGAACTCAGAAATTCTCAATAATTCAGTTTCCGTTCATTATCCCTGCAACGTGTGCACATATTGAAACTTGGTATACTGATACATCATAGGAATATCTAGGTCATGGTCTGATTTGGTTACAGTTGAATTTTTTTACAGAGTTACGGCCATCAAACACTTGTTACCTTTTGAAATTATCTAACTTTAGTGAAGTAAATACCATATCCAACACCCATTTATTGAGTACTCTAATTTCTGTTAGCTCATGGTTTCCTGTTCCACTGACGGTTATTAGTACTTTTTGTTATTACGGTTAGTTGGTTTGTGTGTTTCAGAAATGGATTTGGGTGAGTTGCTGTTCCAGAAGTTGGAAGAAGCAGGACTTGATGCCAAAGACGTGGACGATGAGGAGGACGACTTTTACAAAATCATGTCCAACACTATGTACGGAGATGTCAAAAACCACGCTAAATGCAGAGAAAGTATCTGCAAATTTCAAATAGAACCGGAGAATATACACTATTTTGCACTATTTTTGCAAAGATCCGTTACCGAAAATCTACTCGATGTATCTACACAGCAAGCATTTTTAGATGACGTGAAGAAAAGCAAGTTAGACAAAACACCCCCTACTGCACGTGAAATATACGCGGCGTGCGAGATGATCGGACGACCCATTGAAGCTTTGGTATGCGACTTACGCGGGGACGATTCGGTCCCACCGCGGCTTGAGTGGAGGAATTTTGTCCCTGTGCTTGGAAGAGTGGAGCCCCAAACAAATCTTAGTCTCAGAATGGTGATACTGTTGACAAAACATAGCACGATATTTCATGGATTTAAACAAAGAGCAGAAGAACCTGCCGGATCGCCCAGTCAAAGTTCAGAAGATAACCAAAGCGTCATTAATCAAATGTCTGAAAGCACCACCAATCATACACAAGTCATACATAAGCGTTGTTACGACAGTAAATTTTCTAACGAGTTATTTGTGTCTCCTACCCCTGCAAGGGAAGCAAACTCTCCTGATGATAGTGACTGGACGCCGAAAACAGATGACAACACATTTTACCAGTGTCTAAGTCGGGAAATGTACGGCGACAGTGACCACTGGAAACGGGTGAAGGATCTAATCTGTGTTGTGGAAGAAGAGGAAGAGAGCAGAGATGCATTTGCGGCTATTATCTCAGACAAAGATTCAGAGAAGGATCAGGCACTTAAAGAACACATTTCGAAAATAAAAGAAGAGAATAGTAAGCCCACAAAAACCGAAATATACGCTGCTGCAAGTCTTCTCAATGCACCTGTTTATGTTCGAAGTTTCATAAATGGTGCAGACACATGGGAAATCTACCCACCAATCAGAAGTAGACTACCGAACGTGCGACCAATGGATTGCTTTGTTGCATTGAGATGTGCCAATTTGACCGAGTTGTACTCTGTTGTACTGACATTTGATACAGGTGGTCACAATCTTAGGGAATCGGCGCCGAAGGTTCCCGGAAACCTGTTCACGATCAGAGAGCAGATTGCCAGTATTGCACGGGATATGTTGGGTAAGTCGTATGGAACTTGACTAACAGGCCACGTTTTTGTCATACTTTGCAATGTGTGTGTGTGTGTGTGTTACGCCATCTTTCATGATGGGAGGTGGTAATCCCCGAGTTTTGCTGGAGACTCCATAGCCACAGTTATCTCATTTGAGTAGTGGCATGGTAATACTATGCACACGTTCTTAATACACAATCTGAAATTATACCGTACTTATTTAAATCTGCTCTGCTAAATTCATAAATCAAAGCCTGATTACACCTTACTCTTCTGCTTCTACTTTAGTTTAGAAAAAATCCGATTCCCACCTTTTGGCCAGCAGTTTGATTCATTTTTTCGGCATACTGTATCTATTACTAAATTCAAAAGGTGCAGCATGTGTGAGTATTACGCCATCCTTCAAATGTGTGCTAGTATGCCCAGTTTGTCCTTCCATTTCTAATCAAGATCCTGTAATGCCTACCCAACATTTTAATACGGGACAGAGCCTAGTAAGCCGAAGGAACTTGAGCCCAATTACTTCGGTTTTTTGTTGTCAAACGTTTGAATGACAGTTTTAATTCCACTTCGTGATACGACACAATTGACATTTACATATTTTGATAGACTGTATATATATACTTCGGGGTATTTGTTTCTTCAATTAAGTTAATGATGACTTTATAAAAATTCTAAATAGATACAGTTTTTTTTACAGCAAGAAGGGTACCTTGTTGTGAGGAGCATCAGCACTTCCGAAACATGTATCCTACAGGGAAGGATAAAGTCCAACAGACAAGGAGGAATCCATTCACAGACCCGCCATCTAACGTTCGGAATATCCTCAGACTTCTTCGTTCAGAGAGTCGAGAACTTGAGAAGATCGAAGCTTACGATTCTACATTGTTTCGCTGCATCAGTAAAGAGGTTTTCGGATCTGAGAGCGAGTACAAGTTTATCCGCAACCAAGTTTCAGATGCTTGTACACATTTTGATGGAGATGAAATGCCTTCGTTGATGAATATGAGCGAACACGATCAAGGGCAGATTGTTCAGGCGCTTGCAGATTGGTTACGTGTTTCCATATATATTTTCACCCAGGCGGACAGGAGTAGTGTAGTGCAGTACCAGTGGCGTCCATACCATCCGTCTAGATCGCAGACCGAAGAGGATTCAATTCACTCCCTGGGCTGCCGTTACTACATCACACTCTTCTATGATATGCGAAGCCGGAAATTCGACAGAGTTATCCCGATCAGAGGTTGTAACTGCCAAGTCATGTCGCCAATCCCACTGTTTATGGAGACTTACGGTAAATAACATTAATCTAATGGATATTGCATATTTAGTTGAAATGTTGAAATGACCACCTTAATATGTTTTTAACTCCTCCTTTATAGGTTTGTAATTTAATATTCATATATACTTTGTTCGGTTTCAGGAGATGTCCAAAATCCTGGCGTCGTCAGAGTTGCTGAATCGGATCGCCACATGACGTTAAAGCGACGTGTATTGTTACCGTTCCTCGAGGAACAGTTTACAAGTGAGGTACGAAGACCCTTGCTAGCACGACAGTTCTCCGAGAGTTACAGCGTACTGCATGATCGCCAGGATATGTCGGGTCGATTTATCGACTCCGTCTTTCAAGACTCGCATTCTTTCTATAGATGCCTCAGCAAAGAGCTGTTTGGATCACAGGAACACTATGGCCTCATACGTCAACGTTTCCTAGATGTCATAGAGGAAGCGCGTGCCGAACTTCAGGATGATTTAAAACATCTCGCTCAGCTGCACGGAAGGTCTGCTTTAACAGTTGATGAGTTGAAACAAAGAATCTTGAATCTCGAAAATGCTGATAAAGAGGAAATTTATCTTGCCAGTGTTGTGTTTGCAACTTCTATTTATGTGTTAGGTAGAGTTGATAGTCAGGAGATAAACAATTTTACGTGGAAACACTACTCCTGGAACGTCATGGCGAAAACTGGCGTCAAAAATGACGCTGACAATCGTAGCAAGACAATGTGCCCGTCCAATGGGAGATATTACATTTCTCTTTTCCAGAGTTCAGCTGGCCATTACGATCGTGTTGTTCCCAAGTACGAATTGTGTAACTGTGTGTTGACGCTCCCTGGGGACGAAGAAACCGACCCCCTGGACATCGGTCAAATCAAATTGGACATTCCGAAACTAAGCTTTGGTTAGTGTTATTCAATGCAAGCAGAGATAATGTAATGTTGATTCATATAAGGGGCTATAATGGGCGCATTAAGGACTCACACAACTAAATCAGCCTATCACGAAGTGTTTCATACGTTTGTAGTCCCTACTTAAAATTTGTTCCGGCTAAGTACAGTGATTCTGAGTAATTTAAATAGGTAATTATCGACCTATTCTGCATTGAATGAAATATGTAGATATTTGATTTTACAAAAATATATACTTTTGGTAGATTTTGATATGTGATGGCGGATTGATATGGAGTCAAAAGTCAGAGGGTGTTCCCGTCCCATTTCACTGGTTTGACATGTAAATTTCCGGTTGTCCAAAGCAGACGCCTGTAGCAAGCTAATATGCCAGTAAACTCCTCATTAAATGCCCTTTGAAGCCTTTGTCATGTATGTATATGTGAATTTAGGCAGTTTTCACAAGTGTTGTACTTCAAATATTAAAGTTATTAGCTCGAAAGCTTAGTAATAGCATATAGTAAATTATTTAGTTGTGCGAGTCTTTAATAATGAGTCGGACCTTCGTTTGACAGTTAATTTGCTGAATAACATGTATGATACTGGTAGTGCAGGCTGTAATTCAAGCTGTAAAACCCCTATGGTGTTTACATGTCACAGTTGACGCATTATTCTAGGGCTGGCTCTAAATATCCAGATTTTCGTAATAGATGACAAACAAACTTACTACGCAGGGATTCGAGAGATGCAGCATGATCAGAACTATGAGCAAGTTGTATGGTCGCCATCTTGGTCTTATTGAGAATAATTCTGTATCTTTTTCTGATATGAAGGTAAACGTTTTTGAGTATGCTCATTAGTGTGTTTACCTATGATTGAGAGTGATGACTCGGTTCTCACTTTGATGACTGTATGTGTGCTTGGATGTGACCAAGATTAACATGGCGGGCGTCGTCGATGAAGCAAAAGACCCTGGAACACCTTGTGCTATTCTCTTGTACTTTAACAAGGAATCCATGTATTTATATCATGTTGTTTCTCGACAGTGACCAAGCGATTAATATGGCCTAAAAAAATAACGAACTCAAAGCTAATATCATGTTTTAATATTTCTCATTTAACGACACTGGAAGAGGAGTGATAGTCTTTTACATTATTAACTTACATTGTATTTAGCATGATAAAGCAGATTACATTATAAAAGCGCAGCTCTTGGGCGCTTCGGCGCCCTATCTAAGCTCTTGAATGGTAACACATGCGTGTGTGAACAGAGTTGGGTTCCCTTGCTACCCTTTGCTTTTGATTTTTTTTCGTCCGTAATTAGCCCTTCAGTGGGGGAACCGGAAACACGTCACAAAGTTACGTTACGTCACACTCGGCCTTCATCGGTTATTTCCTGAAGGTTGAAAATAACTGGAATACATTTCAGCTGGTGTCTGTTGCATTTATCTCTGTCGTTTAAATGGTTTTATCTCATTCTGAACCAGTACATGATGCTTTTTAGTAAACATCAAAGATTAACTAAAGCTAAGCTATATTAAGTCTTTGCGTTTGTCATACTAGCACTAGCATATTTGAGAATTATGAACAAATATTTTCATTATTTGTTGATTATTTGCTTTTACATTTATGTTGATAGAGGAGAGGAGCGTACTGGTGACCCGAAACGTTGACCTTTGTCTGACAAAGCTGAAGATAACACTTAACACGTGGCTGCAGGTGAGCGAGGAAACGGAAGGGCTGTGTCATCAGATTGTTTCAGAGCTAGAAAACCGACGTTTCGGGGTCAACATTGCCACTATAGTGGGCGGGTCCACGGGTCTTCTGGGGGCTGGGCTAGCAGTTGCAGGTGTAATTGCTGCACCTTTTACAGCTGGATTGTCCCTTGGGCTCACAATAGCAGGGGCTGCAGTTGGAGGGGCGGGAGGGATAACAATGGCCGGGTCAAAGATCACGGAGGTCGTTCTCGGTAGTAAGGCCACCGATGTTCTCAAGGTCAAACAGTCTTTGTTAAAAACAAAATCTGACGATCTGAAGACAGCTGTAACGGAGTTTCAAGAGAGCGTCAAGACAATGGAGGTTGACGTGAAGGAACTTCTCCGTGAAGATAATCTCCAGGTCATGGACACCGCCATCTTTTCCACAATCAGCACGCTGGTCCGTACACTACATCACCTTTATGTCATCCCGATGACCGTTCTGAGGGTGTCGTTTCAAAGTGTTGCTGTTATATCCGCCATTCTCATCCCTCTTGCCGTCATAGTTGATGTGGGATCCATTGCGCATGCGGGATGGAACCTCTCCAAGAAGTCTAGGACGAATGTGTCAGAGGACTTACGGCGAATAGCGGTCCTACTCAGGTCGTGTAGGATACAACTGGACACGTGGGCGTACGGTAACATGGATGCGGACGACCGATGACGAGTCATAGACGGAAGACTTTTGTCCATAATGTGACGTGAATGGACGACCGCTTGAGAAAACTCGAATATAGGAAACCACTGATGAAACACAAAATGCCTTCGACAATGTACAGATATACAATATACATTCATAAATATAATGACTTAATAATATGATATAAAAAATTATTATACGCATCCTATCAATAATATCCATGCATAATATCCCCCGTTATAATTTTATGGACGCATAAATATGTAGTAAATTGAATAAGGCCTTGTTTGAGAATCTTCTCGTTTTATTGATCTACAGATGTTTTTTTTATACATTATAATTTTTGCGTTATTTAATGTTGTTAATCTGTCGATTGTTTTTTTTTTGTTTAATTTTTGTTTGCTCAATGTTGAAATTGGATTTCAAAGATTGTTTTTTTTTATTTATGGCACATTCATGGCATGTTGTTGATATCATATCAAATTATTTTTGATAATAAATGTTGGCTCTCAAAAGGAATCCATACTTGCCCTCAAAATTGTCATTTGAACTCGAGTTTGATAAATCGATGTATTCCCATGACGGTGGTAGCTCTACTTTACATTCCATCTTTGTTTCAATTGTTTACGTGTTTGTTTTTATAACTGTTGTCTGTGATTCTTTATTTACTTTCATCTATCAGATACATCTTTACATAAAATTTATTTGTATCCCATGTATAGTCACCAGTCATATTAATACATTTATATATATTTCCTAATTTACCTGTCAGTAACACCGATATCTCTATAGTTTACCTGTCAGTAACATCAATATCTACAGTTTACCTGTCTGTAACACCGATACCTATAGCTTAATTGTCAGTAACACCGGTATTTATAGTTTACCTGTCAGGTACACCGATACCTATAGTTAACCTGTCAATAACACCGATATAATACAGTTTACCTGTCAGTAACACCGATACCTATAGCTTAATTGTCAGTAACACCGATACCTATAGCTTAATTGTCAGTAACACCGATACCTATAGCTTAATTGTCAGTAACACCGATATCTATAGCTTAATTGTCAGTAACACCGATATCTATAGTTTCTTGTCTTTTACGTCTTTACGTTAGCTCTACTTAGGTAATATCACATACTTTTTCAGATTTACCTTTATCAATATTTACAAAAACCTGTCATATTCATCAGTATTCATATCAATATTTATCTCGCAGATTGAAACCGGTTTGACAGGTAATGCGTTTTATACCTAGCAAGATCCATAATTGTAGAGTAAAACCGGGTTGACAGGTAATGCGTTTTATACCTAGCAAGATCCATGCTTACTACAAATTGAAAGAGCAGCACGTCCTTAGCCTCAGTCGAGAGATACTAGAAAGATCTCAAAAGAGCGAAAAAAAACTTTACATTTTTAATAATTGTAATCGTAAATGATCTTTTTAGCTTGAACCATTAGCTTTGCAAAGAACCCTATATATTACATTTCTATTTGTTGTTGATACTTATAACTAATTTACTTTTTTTTTAATTTTTCATTGATTTGTTGTTTATTTTACATTGTATTACATTTGACAATATAGAGTGGTAATACATCTCATTGTTTTATTTTTGATGTTTTGGCCTGTCTCATTCATAGACACTTACCATGCAACAATAGCACTTGACATGATTACCTGTACATTCCTTTATTAATGGCGTTTTCGGACGTCTGTAGTAATAGGGGTATTTAATATCCATTACAAATATTGATTTTCTGAAATAAATACAATTTGTTTATTCATGAAAAGAACGAAAGTGCACAATCTATAATGTATTACAGGTAGGTGGTTGCGTACAGAATACCTGTGAGGTAAGGTGATGAAGTGTAGAGATACCTGTACAGGTAGATGGTTGGGTACAGAATACCTGTGAGGTAAGGTGATGGAGTGTAGAGATACCTGTACAGGTAGATAGTTTGGTACAGAATACCTGTGGGGTAAGGTGGTGGAGTGTAGAGATACCTGTACAGGTAGATAGTTGGGTACAGAATACCTGTGAGGTAAGGTGATGGAGTGTAGAGATACCTGTACAGGTAGATAGTTTAGTACAGAATACCTGTGAGGTAAGGTGATGGAGTGTAGAGATACCTGTACAGGTAGATAGTTTGGTACAGAATACCTGTGAGGTAAGGTGATGGAGTGTAGAGGTACCAGTACAGGTAGATAGTTGGGTACAGAATACCTGTGAGGTAAAGTGATGGAGTGTAGAGATACCTGTACAGGTAGATAGTTTAGTACAGAATACCTGTGAGGTAAGTTGATGGAGTGTAGAGATACCTGTACAGGTAGATAGTTTGGTACAGAATACCTGTGAGGTAAGGTGATGGAGTGTAGAGATACCTGTACAGGTAGATAGTTTGGTACAGAATACCTGTGATGTAAGGTGATGGAGTGTAGAGATACCTGTACAGGTAGATAGTTTGGTACAACATACCTATGGAGTAAAGTGATGGAGTGTTATCGTCTTCTTTTAACATCTTCTTAAGTACTGTGAAGTCAACCTTCAATATATTCTACACTTTTATTCAATTCAAATGAAAGGCAAATGACTTTGTTCAAAGGACTTAATTGTCTTAACATATTAAAGGTTGACCTAATGACATTGATCGAAATGTTAACATGTTATGAAGCAGTGGTACGTAATATATTGTTTGTATATTGACTGACAGAATATCATCAATAACTCCATGCTTAGAAACTGGTTCGTAATTTCTATTAAGTATACTATGATTACATATGGGTGTAGCTTATCAAACAGTTATTAAGAATGAATGGAAGCTTAAAGCTAATCATCCAAACGGTAGAAGTAATGATATTTAATTCATACCAAGTCGGTAGAAGTAATGATATTTTTTCATATTATCTCAGGTTTGCAGCTAGCCGAACAACCGGTATAAATAATGATATTTGGTTATAAGCTAGGTCCAAAGTCGAGGTAAGTACATGTAATGGGTTTGGTTCATACCCAGCTACGTAGTCGGTATAAATGATGATATTTGGTTCCTTACTAGCTACCAAGTCGAAATAATTAGTGATATATGGTTCCTAGCTAGTTACCAAGTCGGTATACGTAATGATATATGGTTTCTAGCTAGTTACCAAGTCGATACACGTAATGATATTTGGTTTCTAGCTAGTTACCAAGTCGAAATAAGTAATGCTTTATGGTTCCTTACTAGTTACCAAGTCGGTATACGTAATGATATATGGTTTCTAGCTAGTTACCAAGTCGGTATACGTAATGATATATGGTTCCTAGCTAGTTACCAAGTCGGTTTACGTAATGATATTTGGTTCCTTACTAGTTACCAAGTCGGTTTACGTAATGATATATGGTTTCTAGCTAGTTACCAAGTCGGTATACGTAATGATATATGGTCCCTAGCTAGTTACCAAGTCGGTATACGTAATGATATATGGTCCGTAGCTAGTAACCAAGTCGGTATACGTAATGATATATGGTTTCTAGCTAGTTACCAAGTCGGTATACGTAATGATATATGGTTCCTTACTAGTTACCAAGTCGGTTTACGTAATGACATATGGTCCCTAGCTAGTTACCAAGTCGGTATACGTAATGATATATGGTTTCTAGCTAGTTACCAAGTCGGTATACGTAATGATATATGGTTCCTAGCTAGTTACCAAGTCGGTATACGTAATGATATATGGTTTCTAGCTAGTTACCAAGTCGGTATACGTAATGATATATGGTTTCTAGCTAGTTACCAAGTCGGTATACGTAATGATATATGGTTCCTAGCTAGTTACCAAGTCGGTATACGTATTGATATATGGTCCCTAGCTAGTTACCAAGTCGGTATACGTAATGATATATGGTTTCTAGCTAGTTACCAAGTCGGTATACGTAATGATATATGGTTTCTAGCTAGTAACCAAGTCGGTATACGTAATGATATATGGTTCCTTACTAGTTACCAAGTCGGTATACGTAATGATATATGGTTTCTAGCTAGTTACCAAGTCGGTTTACGTAATGATATATGTTCCAAGCTAGTTACCAAGTCGGTATACGTAATGATATATTGTTTCTAGCTAGTTACCAAGTCGGTTTACGTAATGATATATGGTCCCTAGCTAGTTACCAAGTCGGTATACGTAATGATATATGGTCCCTAGCTAGTTACCAAGTCGGTATACGTAATGATATATGGTCCGTAGCTAGTTACCAAGTCGGTATACGTAATGATATATGGTCCCTAGCTAGTTACCAAGTCGGTATACGTAATGATATATGGTCCGTAGCTAGTTACCAAGTCGGTATACGTAATGATATATGGTTTCTAGCTAGTTACCAAGTCGGTATACGTAATGATATATGGTTCCTTACTAGTTACCAAGTCGGTTTACGTAATGACATATGGTCCGTAGCTAGTTACCAAGTCGGTATACGTAATGATATATGGTTCCTAGCTAGTTACCAAGTCGGTATACGTAATGATATATGGTTCCTAGCTAGTTACCAAGTCGGTATACGTAATGATATATGGTTTCTAGCTAGTTACCAAGTCGGTATACGTAATGATATATGGTTTCTAGCTAGTTACCAAGTCGGTATACGTAATGATATATGGTTCCTAGCTAGTTACCAAGTCGGTATACGTAATGATATATGGTTCCTAGCTAGTTACCAAGTCGGTATACGTAATGATATATGGTTCCTAGCTAGTTACCAAGTCGGTATACGTAATGATATATGGTTTCTAGCTAGTTACCAAGTCGGTATACGTAATGATATATGGTTTCTAGCTAGTTACCAAGTCGGTATACGTAATGATATATGTTCCAAGCTAGTTACCAAGTCGGTATACGTAATGATATATGGTTTCTAGCTAGTTACCAAGTCGGTTTACGTAATGATATATGGTTCCTAGCTAGTTACCAAGTCGGTTTACGTAATGACATATGGCTCCTAGCTAGTTACCATGTCGGTAAACGTAATGATTTATGGTTTGCAGTTAGCCAACCGTTCGGTAAAAAGTAATATTTGGTTCATAGCTAGCTCCCATGTCGGTAAAGTAATAATATTTGGTACATAGTTAGCTAAGAAGTTGGTATAAAGCTTTTTTGTTAGTGAGTGAATATTCTATCTTCAGAGGTATCCTGCTGTTGTAATTGGTTTTGAATTACTTTTACAGGCTAAGAGTCAATAATGTGTAAAAATATGTATTATTACCAAAGGAAAGATACATGTCTCTTTAGATACCTAGGTACGAAACCCGAGTAGTAATTTTACATGATGGTTTGCGTTTTGTTAGAATATTAAAAAAACCCCTCTTTTTTCTAAGTTGATAATATTTCTAGTTTTGTTTGATTAAAATAACAACTGTATGCCAAAGCAGAACGTATTTCTTGTCTTGTGTCAACTTTCTGTGCTTTCAGTGAAAACATCATACACACACGAACAACCAACACTAACACACCTACATTCGTTTGCACATAATAAATTAGAGAATACCAAAGCGTTAACAAAATCATCATTAAAAACTCAAAATCCATTAAACCAGGGCCAAATAAATCTTAAAGTAAATCTTGGTCGAATCCAACTAAGCATCAATCCTCAAAATGAGAACCGAGTCATCATTTGTCAATCACAACAAGTAAACACACAAATCAGCATACTCAAAAACGTCCATTTACATAGTATCACACATAGATACAGAATATTTCTCGAAGAGATCATTGGTTTAGTTTTCATTTTGCTTCGCGAACCGACAGGACCTGAGACACTTTATCCACTCTGAAAGTGAATCCTATTTAGTATGTTCAAATTTAGCCCACTGTCGTTCATAATCGTTCACAGAGTCCTTAAGTATCTCGAATTCACATTCAATTTGATAGATGGAATATCTCGATACTTGTAACTTTTTGTAAAATCTCCCGTCGCTACACAAATGTACATGTTGGGGATACTATTCAGATTGCCGATTACTATATAACCAGCTGAACAATAGCAATATGGAGATAGATAAAGAACATGATATGCTGAAGAAGGCGCCATTCTAAGGTCATCTATATTCAACTTGGGCAGTGTTTGCTTATAATTGGACTGCTTTAGTGTAATAGGTACAGAATACATGTAGGAAGTGATTGGTGTACTTGTAAATCGGAAGTACGATGGTATGTTATCTTGAGTCGGTGGTGCATGATGGCTATACGATCACATGCTTTCAAAGTTGAGTATCAACGACGATAATCTTACAGAGTCTTGACGCCAATTTCCATTTTGGATCGTTTGCAGAGTTCGTTATGCATCCCGAGTAAGTAGTTTTTCCACACTACGTTTGTTTGTCAGCAACCGACATCTATCACAAAAATCGATATTTAACGCAAGACCTAGAATAACGAATCAATTGCGATATGTTAACACCATAGGTTGGAGAAGCAGGGATGTTATCAACAAAACGGAAAGTTTAAAATCAACTTATGATGTAGGAAAATATAAAACTTTATTATACGACCAACAAGCCATTTCACATTCGTTTCAGAATAATATATTAACATTTTCTTAACAAATAACCCCTCTAAATGCATTTTTAACAAACACCAGCGGTTTCATGTCGTGCTTTTAGTCTCAACATTATTGTTTTATAGCATCATACACCAGTGACAGGGTTAATAGAACAGCAGCACGTTCTTCCTACGTCACAACAGTTTGATGATGTCGTTGCTAACAGCACATACAACAGCAGCACACCCCACAGCCAATCAGCAGGCCGATGATAATCACCGCCACCAGGATCGGCACCCATCTGACAACAATACACAAGTAGTAACGTGTTATAATGTAGTGAAACTATCTAGGGTACATACATGTACATATCTACATACTAAAGCTGGTGTAGCGTCAGAACGCATCATGATATGACGTCATGAAGTTACGGCTAAAAGTTGATGACATGTGCGTGTTTGACAAAACATGTTATTTAATGTGATATCCGATTCAGTGAACCATATAAAGAACAGAAAGTGTAACGCCTTTTCTCAATTATGTATGTCATGGATTATTAATCCACGCTGAATCTACATGCATATTGATGGAATATAATACCCCATATTGTTGTATTGACACAAAACAAATTTACTTGTGTCCATGATTGAAGATGAAAGTTAGATAAATCCATAGTTTGTGTTATTTGTAATATTAAGTTATTTGAAAGAATTGTTTAGAAGTCATTTAACGATTAATGAGCTATTTATGCCATCTGTGATATAATCGAATCAGATGACTAACAGTTCAAATGCAACGGAACTTATGGCTCAACAAAGTCCCTCATCATTAAAACAACTTTTTTATGTTTATTAGAAAAGCCCAACAGATCCTATTAAAGAAATACATAAAGAAAATGTTTTCTTTCAATATGTTTTCATTTGCTTAAAGGCCCAATATACGTAACTTTCCGCAAAACTTGAAGCGAAAATTAAGCCTAATAACTTATTATATTTATAGATTTAGCTAAGATTAACTGATATCAGCAATATTCAAGATGAATTTTGACGCGGTTACCGGAACAGCAGCAGTTGAAACTCGGTATTTGTAAACACGCGTCCGTTCTGAGCTGTCTACTTCGGTTTGTTGTTGAAGTGGGCAACACCTGAATGTTTTTCAATTCTTTGGATTTTTTTGTCAAGAGTTTCTTGTTAGTTACCGCTCAAATTAACTTCGTTTTAGACTTATTTTTTGCATGGTTATCAAATGGATTTTTTTTCATAATTTTTCAGAATTCCGAAAAATTTCCTAAAGTTACGTATATTGGGCCTTTAAGCTGAAACGCTTCCGAGATGGAATATATTTCCTATAACGAGAGAGACATATGGTCATACTACCAAAGGTGCTAGCTCCAAAATTAATATTTTAGTTTTACGGGGGAAACTACAATTACAATTTAGCTTTGAGTCCATGTCATTCAAACACCATGAAGCATCATTGTCGGGCATATTAAAGTACAGCATGTGTGTGGGTATTGGAGACCGGTTAAAACTTACATATGGCGAGTGAACCAGTTGACACAGAATGTAGATCTGTCTCGGGCTGGCGCGCGCAAAAACCAATTGTTA
Source organism: Mimachlamys varia (assembly GCA_947623455.1). Taxonomy (NCBI): domain Eukaryota; kingdom Metazoa; phylum Mollusca; class Bivalvia; order Pectinida; family Pectinidae; genus Mimachlamys; species Mimachlamys varia. The sequence goes on from OX392537.1 coordinate 1,739,012, forward strand.
CAGCAGCTGTACATGTTTCCTTGGATACAGCAGTAATTATCACACCACCGTTCCGTCATCACATGACCAGTGACGTCATAGTGCGACCTGCAGCATTCGCCGCCTTCCGACAGCTTCACTTTCAACAAAAACGAAACACGAACAGTTATGTAATATTTAGCACGCATGCAATGAATAACATAATTATTATATATCTAGTGTATTATATATGAATACGACAAAATAAATTATCATATTTAAAATTGTAGCCGTCAATACATATTCAAAGACTTACTTTCAGCAGTTGTCTTGTATTAATCTTCACTGTCGGTTAAAATGTTTATCTTTTGATGAACTTTAATATCAGTATAGAATGACAGTATTATAGATAATGAAATTGTGAGCATAAAAAAAGAAAGTGATGTCATGATCAGTCGAATTTTATACATTTTCTACAATATTGCTTAAAATAGACAAGGACTTATATAAATAATTATCTAAGAATTGAGATCTTTTGTTGAACATCACATATCTATAAAATCAGTAGCTAGACTTACCTAAAACACAAAGGAGGGCCAACAGCCAGACGAGGGAGAATTTCCCTCCGCTCATCGTGAACTGTCCGTGAACACTTTACAGAAAGTTTCATGGTCAGTCACGCAGGCGTGGACCACGGAGGGTGCGGGGTGACATTCAAACTAATTCCTCATCTCACGCGCTGTGTTTGATGTGTTACCGTGGCGACCCCCTGCGGGGAGGCAACGCATGTATGCTAGTCGGGGTCAGATTTTTGACGTCGGACAGTAACCAGGGGGCGTGATGTCTACAACACGTGACAGATATACAACAGTGTGATGGTAAGTCTTAATCATACTTACATGAGCTGGATATAAACAGGATTTTCTCCTATTTAACGGATCATTGCTATCCCCATTGACAGAAGAGCATGTATACAGAGCATCTTCATCATGAAGAATTCCTATATGAGTTTCCCTTATAAGATCATGAATAAGCCAAATTAGAATTGCCATGGGTGGTCGAGTAATTTAATCATATCCTAGGGATCCTAATTTTTGATTGAGTGTAACTTTAATAGTGATATTGATATCCTCATTTGATTCATATTAATGTATAGCTCTTTATTTGATTTATATCAATGTTCAGATCTTCATTTAAACTATATTAGTATATATAGATCCCCATTTGATTCATATTAATGTATAGCTCTTTATTTGATTTATATCAATGTTCAGATCTTCATTTAAACTATATTAGTATATAGATCTTCATTTGATTCATATTAATGTTCATGAACAGATCCTAATTTGAAATATTATAATGCACATATCCTCATTTGATTTATATTAGTATATAGATCCTCATTTGATTAATAGAAGTGTATAAATCCTGATTTAAACTATATTAATGTACAAATCTTCATTTGATTTATATTAATGTACATATCCTCATTTGAATCATATTAATGCACAAATCCTCATTTGATTTAAATTAATGTACATATCCTCATTTGATTAATAGAAGTGTATAAATCCTAATGTACACTATATTAGTGTATATATCCTCATTTAAAATATATTTGTGTACAGATCCTCATTTACTATATACTAGCGTTTATATCTTCATTTATATCTATACCGTTGTAAAGATCCTGATTTACCCTATAATTGATGTGTAAAGATCCTGATTTACCCTATAATTGATGTGTAAAGATCCTGATTTACCCTATAATTGACGTGTAAATATCCTCATTTACTATATACTAGCGTTTATATCTTCATTTATATCTATACCGTTGTAAAGATCCTGATTTACCCTATAATTGATGTGTAAAGATCCTGATTTACCCTATAATTGATGTGTAAAGATCCTGATTTACCCTATAATTGATGTGTAAAGATCCTGATTTACCCTATAATTGATGTGTAAAGATCCTGATTTACCCTATAATTGACGTGTAAATATCCTCATTTACTATATACTAGCGTTTATATCTTCATTTATATCTATACCGTTGTAAAGATCCTGATTTACCCTATAATTGATGTGTAAAGATCCTGATTTACCCTATAATTGATGTGTAAAGATCCTGATTTACCCTATAATTGATGTGTAAATATCCTCATTTATAGCTGAGATCTTTTGTTAGTGTAAATGGGACCCTCATTAATAGATCAGTACCCGTGCTTGTGCCAGTGTAAATAAGTTCTTCACTAATGGCCTAACACGTGTGACAATACACCCTTCCTATATCCACTGAAAATGATGAACCTTGTCACCAAGTTTACTTTTCATCTCAGCAGACTAGATTAAAAGAAACATTATGAAAACAGGTTTCATCAAATTAAAAAAATATATCTGGATCCTAAATTTAGTTTGTTTATTTTTGAAGGATACTATTTATAGGGTCTTACAAGAGTTTCCATCTTATAAGGGATTTATTGAATTTTTCAATACAGCAAGGCACTGTCGAGATTTAATCAACCACTCGTGATAGTTTTCATAAAATTTAAAACGAGTGTAAGAACATTTTATAACATTACCAAGTTTATTTGTGTAAAACGACAATTTTCATACATCATTAAAATGTAAAAAGTGATTTTATTTTTACTCTGGTGTTGAAGTCGACGACGACATGTAATTGTCTTAGGTGTGATGTCACAATAGAACAACTGAAGCTGACATCCAATTACAGTACAAATGTTTAATATGCAAATGTATGATATGAGTATAGGACGACAAAAAGATCAACAAAACCATAATTGCACAAAACATCAATAAGTGTAGGGCGTAATATCAACAAGTAATTATTAACGTATAAAAATACATGTACAAAAGTATAATGATTATAAGACTGTTTGGGTAAGGCATCATCCATGTAAGTCTAAAAATCAAAATACTTATCAACCATCTGTTTTAGACATAGCAAGACACAACAATTAGTCATATAAACAAAATCTGTGACATCTATCACAGAAGTGGGCCATCCGGAGCACCCTTAAACCCTCTCAACGGAATCATACTCAGTTCAGTTCTTATAACTTTGATAATAAACCGTTTGGTGCATCAGTTCAGTGCATAAAGATATAGTACAACTAGCCACAAATACAAATTATATAGACACAACACTCACAGCATACTTAGAGCACGGGCGCTCGAATCTGGACCCCGCCCCCTTTACTCGCCAAATACTCTTATATTATAAGAGTATTTGGCGAGTAAAGGGGGCGGGGTCCAGATTCGAGCGCCCGTGCTTAGAGACATCTCACATTACAATTATCTAACAGTCACCCTTTAACAGTTATTACACTGATATTTATACTTGTTATGATTGTGACTATCAGGACAGATAGTGTATGCCCGGAAATTATCTACATTTTAAGTAGTGATATGAACAAAAAAAGGGTTGGTCGATTTGGTCCATGAATAACACACTTGTCTTTCACCACGCACTAACATGCAGGATAACAAAAAGTGATTAATGATATTATATTTTTTCACAGCAACTACAAGTAATCAAATCTATAATTTATATTATAATTAAAAAAAATATAAAGTTAATATCTAAATTGTCTACATCTCTATGCACTTAAGCAAAACGAAGCTATCAAACCCCATTGCTTTAATACAATAGTGTAGTGATATGTACACGTTCTAATAGCGGTACATTGTATTACAGCTTGATAAATAGCTCAATTTACAATAGCGTTTACGAACTGTATACAATATCTGTGTTTTCACACTGTCATGAAATTATGCAAAGCAGATATTAACTTAAAATTTAAATAGTTAACATTTTGCATCTTCCTGGTGGCCAAGTGTACTGTTGACTACTTGATATATAAGTAGATGCTGTTAAAGTAAACATCGCCGTGTGACTAAGTCATCACTGAATTACGTCCCTAGATAAACATCTCACCTGCAGTACACCAGATAAATAGGATTAGTATATACACAGGGTTGTTTACCGTGATGATCAGACAGGATATCATAATGACCCAGAGTCATCGGTCCAGTGTTCACCTGTTACCGTATTTATACACTAGTCAGGGTTGTTTACCGTAATGATCAGGCAGGATATCATAATTACCCAGAGTCATCGGTCCAGTGTTCACCTGTTACCGTATTTATACACTAGTCAGGGTTGTTTACCGTGATGATCAGGCAGGATATCATAATTACCCAGAGTCATCGGTCCAGTGTTCACCTGTTACCGTATTTATACACTAGTCAGGTTTGTTTACCGTAATGATCAGGCAGGATATCATAATTACCCAGAGTCATCGGTCCAGTGTTCACCTGTTACCGTATTTATACACTAGTCAGGGTTGTTTACCGTGATGATCAGACAGGATATCATAATTACCCAGAGTCATCGGTCCAGTGTTCACCTGTTACCGTATTTATACACTAGTCAGGGTTGTTTACCCTGATGATCAGGTAGGGTATCATAATTACTCAGAGTCATCGGTCCAGTGTTCACCTGTTACCGTATTTATACACTAGTCAGGGTTGTTTACCGTGATGATCAGGCAGGATATCATAATTACCCAGAGTCATCGTTCCAGTGTTCACCTGTTACCGTATTTATACACTAGTCAGGGTTGTTTACCGTGATGATCAGACAGGATATCATAATTACCCAGAGTCATCGTTCCAGTGTTCACCTGTTACCGTAGTCATGCAAATAAACTGGATATGAATGAAAGTTCATATCTTTGATATACTCATGTTGATATCCGTGCATGTGGAGTGTGTCTATTATATATAGTACTGTTATTGTTTTTAGTCTCGGGCCTCGTAACGTTTGTCTGCTTCAGTAGAAAGAATGTTACGTACATGCATTTAAAAAGGTATTCAATAAATATTGAGTTTTAATATTAGGAAGATTCTTTCAAGATTTCCTCCCACAGACAGTGGTTCAAGTTCAGATTTTTGATACAAGGGTTGTTAACTAGAAAAAATTACTTCAAGCTGAACTTATGACTCGATTCTCATTTGAAAGAATGATGCTAACTTGGATGTGACCAAAATTTACATGGCGGGTGTCGTCAATTAAGCTGAAGACACTCACTTTTCCAGAACATCTGGTCTTATACTCTTGTTCTTTTACAAGGGTATCCATGTAAATATTTCCTTTGTTCATATTTTGTCTCTAGTTTAATCGATTTTGAGTTCGGATAATGGTTTTGCATTCTCTGATTTTTTTATACAGTTTCAGTTACATCTGCTAGGGAGCAACTATCCCAGAGGCCAGGGAGCAACTATCCCAGAGGCCAGGGAGCAACTACCCCAGAGGCCAGAGACTCTATCCGAGAGGTCAGGGAACAACTATCCCAGAGGTCATGGAACAACTATCCCAGAGGTCAGAGAACAACTATCCCAGAGGTCATTGAACAACTATCCCAGAGGTCATGGAACAACTATCCCAGAGGTCATGGAACAACTATCCCAGAGGTCATTGAACAACTATCCCAGAGGCCAGGGAACAACTATCCCAGAGGCCAGGGAACAACTATCCCAGATGTCAGGGAACAACTAACCCAGAGGTCAGGGAACAACTATCCCAGAGGCCAGGGAACAACTATCCATGATGCCAGGGAACAACTATCCCAGAGGTCAGGGAACAACTATCCCAGAGGCCAGGGAACAACTATCCCAGAGGTCAGGGAACGACTATCCCAGAGGTCAGGGAACAGCTATACGAGAGGTCAGGGAACAACTATCCCAGAGGTCAGGGAACAACTATCCCAGAGGCCAGGGAACAGCTATCCCAGAGGCCAGGGAACAACTATCCGAGAGGCCAGGGAACAACTATCCCAGAGGTCAGGGAACAACTATCCCAGAGGCCAGGGAACAACTATCCCAGAGGCCAGGGAACAACTATCCCAGAGGTCATGGTACAACTATCCCAGAGGCCAGGAAACAACTATCCGAGAGGCCAGGGAACAACTATCCCAGAGGTCAGGGAACATCTATCCCAGAGGCCAGGGAACAACTATCCCAGAGGTCAGGGAACAACTATCCCAGAGGCCAGGGAACAACTATCCCAGAGGTCAGGGAACGACTATCCCAGAGGTCAGGGAACAGCTATCCGAGAGGTCATTGAACAACTATCCCAGAGGCCAGGGAACAACTATCCCAGAGGTCAGGGAACGACTATCCCAGAGGTCAGGGAACAGCTATCCGAGAGGTCATTGAACAACTATCCAAGAGGTCAGGGAACGACTATCACGGAGGCCAGGGAACAACTATCCGAGAGGTCAGGGAACGACTATCCCAGAGGCCAGGAAACTACTATCCCAGAGGTCAGGGAACGATTATCCCAGAGGTCAGGGAACGACTATCCCAGAGGTCAGGGAACAACTATCCCAGAGGCCAGGGAACGACTATCCCAGAGGTCAGGAACAACTATCCCAGAGGCCAGGGAACAACTATCCCAGAGGTCAGGGAACAACTATCCCAGAGGTCAGGAAACAACTATCCCAGAGGTCAGGGAACGACTATCCCAGAGGCCAGGGAACGACTATCCCAGTGGCCAGGGAACAACTATCCCAGAGGTCAGGGAACAAATATCCCAGAGGTCAGGGAACAACTATCCCAGAGGCCAGGGAACAGCTATCCGAGAGGTCATTGAACAACTATCCCAGAGGCCAGGGAATAGCTATCCCAGAGGTCAGGGAACGACTATCCCAGAGGTCAGGGGACGACTATCCCAGAGGTCAGGGAACAGCTATCCGAGAGGTCAGGGAACAACTATCCCAGAGGCCAGGGAACGACTATCCCAGAGGCCAGGAAACTACTATCCCAGAGGTCAGGGAACGACTATCCCAGAGGTCAGGAAATTACTATCCCAGAGGTCAGGGAACAACTATCCCAGAGACCAGGGAACGACTATCCCAGAGGTCAGGGAACAACTATCCCAGAGGCCAGGGAACAACTATCCGAGAGGTCAGGGAACAACTATCCCAGAGGTCAGGAAACAACTATCCCAGAGGTCAGGAAACAACTATCCCAGAGGTCAGGGAACAACTATCCAAGAGGCCAGGGAATAACTATCCCAGAGGTCAGGGAACAACTATCCCAGAGGTCAGGGAACAACTATCCCAGAGGCCAGGGAACAACTATCCCAGAGGCCAGGGAACAACTATACCAGAGGTCATGGAACAACTATCCCAGAGGTCAGGGAATAACTATCCCAGAGGTCTCGGTTCAATTCCAACACACACAACACATTTCAAAATAAGATTTTCTATTCATCAAACTTTCAAACTGTGCGGATGTCACCAATGAAGCAGAAGACGCTTACTCTTCTGGAATACATGGTCGTATTCTCTGTCCTTTTACAAGAGTCTCCATGTAAATCTTTCCTTTGTTCATATTTTGGTCCTAGATTAATCGATTTTGAGGTTGGAATATGGCTTTGTTGACGCTTCGGTATTCTCTTATTTATTTTCCAAGGCATTCTCTATTTTTATATTTGATGATGTATTACTCACTTTTTTAATCAAAAATGTTTTCTATATGACTTTGAGTAATTCGTAATAACATTATCTACAATGTCACTAGAATTTATCTTATATCAATATGGTTGTCATATTGATATCTGTGTTGGATATGGTCTTAACACATTTACTAGCTTTATGAAGCAGATTTCGTTGTTGTGATAAGGACACGCCTGGGAGAAATATATTACCTTATTCACCTGCCATGATGTTGTAACTGTTACCCAGTTATTCTTGTCATCATTTTAAACGTTAATATTCTCAACATTATTTTTTCCAAATCAAAATTCAAGCAGAGATAGTAAACGAAATCTTATTTCTGGAGATTGTGCATTTACTTAAAGAAAGGGAGGGAATTCTCGCATCACTCATGGCAATCACAAGTGAGCTATTCTAAACATTTACAATTTTTAGCACTTTGTAAAACAAAATTTCAAGTGATATTGGTCTAATATTTCAAATATTTCCCAATCCCATATTTTAGATCTATATTGCTTAATATGGTCACAGGTACTTGTGGCCAGGAGAATAACCATCTACATATATAATATATAGAATATAGCGAAATTTAAAAAATTAAAATAAAATATATAAACTAAATTTTCAAATCTTCTTTTTATGTTATTAATCATCTAAAACCATAATGAAAATTATTGCCAAATTTCAGCTTGATACGTCAAGCGGTTAAATTTCACAAAAAATCGACTTTAAGACCGCTTGACGTATCAAGCTGAAATTTGGCAGCTATTTTCATTAAGGTTTTAGATGATTAATAACATAATAAGTAAATTGAAAAATTTAGTTTATATTTTTATTTTATTTTTTTTTCAAATTTCGCTATATTCTATATATAGATGATTATTCTCCTGGCCACAAGTGCCTGTGGATATGGTATGGAATGATGTTTTACGATACATATACAGGATAAGTGGATTACGATAGGCATACATGATAAGTACATACAGGATAAGTGGATTACGATAGACATACATGATAAGTACATACAGGATAAGTGAATTTCGACGCATACAACATAAGTGGTTTATAATTAAGATACACATACAGGAAATTCATACCCAGGTTTATGTAGGTAAAATATAACTTGCTCGACACTTGCTAAATGAATGTTTCCTTTTCAAACAGTGTTTTATCTTTAGCCGTTACTTTCAGTTTTGGTCTTTTGCAAACACTAACACACTTTTTAACCCCCCTTATCGAGCCATGTCGAGCATAAAAAAAACGAAATTATTTCATCACTTTTTCAACAAGATTAAAGCATCAATTGAAACATCAGACTATCACCTCATCAATGAAATCAATCACCTCTGTTTTATAATGTGACTAATTCTAGATTCATCAAATATGTCAATTAACAGTGTACATTTAAGAATATCCGAAGCGTAAACAAAACCATAATCCGAACTCAAAACCGATTTTATGAAAAAAGGAAAGACTTGTAAATGTTCAAGAAAGTAAGACCAGGTGTTCCGGAGGAGTCTTCTGCTTTATCGACGACAACCGCCATGTAAATCCTAGTCATTCAAGTTTACATCAAGTCCTCGAAATGAGAACCGAGTCATCATTCTCAATCACAACAAGTAAACACACCATTGAGCATACTCAGAAACATTCTTTTTCATATCAAAGATACAAACTATGTCTAAATGAGACAATGATGGCGACCATAATAATCATAAACATGATCACAAACATCAACATTTAACAATGAATAGTAAACAAGTTTCTCTTATTGAGACGACTATTACTCATAAAAATTAACACCGTTTGTACATAGCCATAATCCTGGGCCATGATAATATGCGCACCATTAAACTTCATTAACTCTATCTCTAACTCTATCTAAACTCTAGCATACTGTATCTATTACTAAATTTAAAAGGTGCAGCATGTGTGTGTTACGTCATCTTCAAATCACTTAAAGATACAGAATACTACTCAATGACAGAAGCAATTCAAAAACATGTGACATCAGTGTGTATTAATAGATAACAGGGTATGAGGATGGGCACCTGCTACTTTTATATACACCTCTGTACTGTACTCATTACAAGGCTCGAGTACAGATTAGATATTACACCACACTAACTTTTAGGAGGAACACTCCCTAAGGCGTGACATCGAGGACTCTGTAGAGGAACACTCCCTAAGGCGTGTCACCGAGGACTATATGGAGGAACACTCCCTAAGGCGTGTCACCGAGGACTATGTGGAGGAACACTCCCTAAGGCGTGTCACCGAGGACTATGTGGAGGAACATTCCCTAAGGCGTGTCACCGAGGACTATGTGGAGGAACATTCCCTAAGGCGTGTCACCGAGGACTATGTGGAGGAACACTCCCTAAGGCGTGTCATCGAGGACTCTGTAGAGGAACACTCCCTAAGGCGTGTCACCGAGGACTATGTGGAGGAACATTCCCTAAGGCGTGTCGCTGAGGACAACTGATTTTCCCTTGTTACAAATAGGTAGAGGGATTGGTTACCATGTAAAAAGTATATTTTAAAAAAACGTAATGAATTATTTCCAAACAGTTTTTCAAAGGACGTTAGGGACTTAGGTCTAATCTAATTATATAGAGATTGATGTCTCTGAATATTGATTGAGTATTGATTTTGACTAGTAAAAACTTTCCTTTGACAGATACAAAATGTATATCTTTCCTAATTTTATCCATTTGGATTTCGGATTATGGTTTCGTTTCGGTATTCCCTGATATTTTGTATTTTTTTGTACAAAATCATCTGTACAATGTATCACGATTAACAATGGCGGTGATCTGTCGTTTGATTGTTTATGCCAGTGCTACATGTAGTAACCATCATTTCATCATCGTCCCGGACTGGAACTACAACATGTAACTCCCGTGTGGAGTTTAGGATGTAGTATCCTCAGCGGCATGCTACAAGCATATGCCCAAGCAACCACTTAGAAACAGTAATAATTATTTGTTTTTAAAAAAGAAAAAACAACATTCAAGGACTTTTGTGCTTTCTTTTAGGAAGTTCAAGTTAAAAATTGGGACATTAAGTTTGGAGGTTCCTCCGTCTCCTTGATATTGTCAGGTAGACGATTCCATAGGATAATGTATTCTGGTAGGAATCTTTGCTTGAATAGATCTAGCTTTGCTGGGATATGTCTATTGTTGGTGCGAACACTTGTCCTAAAGACAATAGGTTAAGGTGCCCCTCTAAATTAATAAATTCAAGGGGTTTTACGCACCTGAACCTTCTGCTTCTACATTAATTTAGAAATTTTGGATTCTCATCTGTTGGCCCCTAGCATCACTATAGAGTCCTAGGAGGACGAAACAGCTGTATGACGCAATTTAATTCATTTGTTCGGCATACTGTATCTATTACTTAATTTAAAAAGTGCAGCATATGTGTGTGTTACGTCATCTTCAGAGCAATCGTTTGGTACATAGCTTCAACAGTTTTTAAAAGGTATGTTCATGTTAAAATAATTTATTTAGGTAAAACAGTGTACAAGTTTATACAAATATACGTAATTTATTACGTATGTATTCCAATATGTATCACAGATTAGATAAAAAGAAATGCCCGAAAAAACAGGGTAGGTCTGAAGATGAATTATTTCATTTTATGTTTCTTAAATGAGGATTTTATATATAGTTTCCAATTTTACAATAAAAAACACCAGAGAATACCAAAGCTTCAATAAAATTATAATCCGAACTCAAAATCGATTAAACTAGATGCAAAATAGGAATAAAAGAAAGATTTACATTGAGACTCAATACAAAAGGTTTTTTTTTTGGTTTAATCACAATTATTGGATTTTTACAATATACATGATGATGATGTAACACAAAATTCAAAGGCACAATACACAATTACATCCATAATTTATATTATGCATATATTCATAGACGATGCTAGTACCTGTGCATATTTTGGTATATATTTAACCGCAATAATGACTTTACTACGTTAGATATTACGGGAGTCATATGGTAAAATAATCCGAAAAGGTCCTTACTGACATTGTCCTTGAAAAGGATATACACAGTATCATTCATATTTTGTTTTATCATTTCCAGGACAAAGTATGAATCAATCAAACACTGACATTGCATGAGATACCTAATCAAGGCGGACTAGTCCACGCGCATTTATTTTTATTTTAAATAAATTTATATATATAAGTTTATAATCTTATTCGATGTTTCTAGCGTATTTAAATACAGGTCATGAACATTTTTGCGCCATTTTATAAAATCAATTGATCATAATCGGGAATCTTCCATGTCATTTAAACAACAGCGATCAAAGCCGTCAGCCTGTTCAGCTGATAATATGTGAGGATGATCTATCATTATTTTTTATGTTTAATCAGCCAAAAGGCATACGTACGGAAGCCAAATAGGCCCACTAGAAAAAAAAATCGTTATTACGAGAAAGAAACTCGCTGTTGTGAGAAATAATGTCGTAATTACGATGAAGAAATTTATTAATTTCTTGTTACAAGAAATGTATGTATTTTCTTGTTACAAGAAATGTATGTATTTTCTTGTTACAAGAAATGTATGTATTTTCTTGTTACAATAATTTTTATTTAAGTGGTCCTTTTCGGCTTTCGTACATTAATACATATCAATGCATTAAGATACCTTAATTAATATCAAAACAATTTCATAGCCGTCATTTATTTTCTATTTACCAATTATTTTTTATCACAGATAGCACCTTCATAATACCTAACGTAATAATTGTATCTTTAAATAAGAAGTACATTATTAAAAATCAGTGATATGATCACAGATTGATAACATTTTCAATCAATTTGGAGTGGAAAAAGTAATTAAAAATTAATTAAATAATTAAGTTCAGTAAATTAATTAAGTTCAGTTATGAAAATAAATAGTAACACTTTAACATTGCTTCAGTTGCCTTAACCTACGACAGCAGTTTAAGTCTTAAACACTTCAAATTTTCTGCGCATAAATATTCGCTGTCGTCCAGAAAGGTTTGATATAAAGATAAGTTGAAAAGATATACCAGATCACATGCTGGCTGTGTGACGTCACACGCTATTGTTAAGGTGCGTCTGGTTCAACCAATCAGAACATTTCAAGATACACACACACATATTGACTTGTAGAGTTAGCACGCATTAGTCAGCCTGCTCTGATTGTTGATGAATTTGATGGATATAATGCCCATGAACGTTGTTTTTCTCTTAGTGTAATAAGGAAATACTGCCAAGAACAAGTTTTAATTCATCAAAGGTGAGTCTCGACACCATAGGATTCAGAAATACGAGATAGTGTTCCCACGTGTTCCACTGACACTGTCTTGTAAACAGACCGCCATAGCTTGATGTAGTATATAGTAATTATGTGTGTTATCCCATGTTTTGTATATTTTCTGCCGAATTGTAGGTATTTGTGTTGCTGCGCGCCGACTAGATGTATAGATTTCTGATAGAATCACTCAGATAATAGAAATTGGACGTTTTATCTTTGAAAAGCAGTACTCATATATGTATATCACAAAAACAACAACAACAACAACAAAACAGAACTCATATTTATGTATCACAAAAAGAAACAAAACGCCTGCTTGTAATTTTGATTTCGGTTACATTGATTAGTATGATAATAATTGATGAAAATGTAATGGGTACAGGTACCATCTCAATGTTGATGTATGTGTATCGACCGCTCACTGATCCGTTCAGTTAGTCATGAATTAATAAGGATGGGCTTTTGTGGCCTAGCTGATATATAGTATATCCTTCAGCGTTCCTAAAGTGCCTTGATGGTAATGAAATTAAAATACTTTGCTTGTGTTATTTAGACATATTGTAATGGTTTGTGTGTGTGTGTTTATAACCTAGTCAATAGTCAAATAATTTTTTTAATATAAATCTTTACATAAATCTTACAACAGAATTTAATAAGATATACGCCCTAGAAGTTATTTTTGAGAGGTTTTGAAAGATTAAATTTTGTTTTACCCAGGATTTCATCAATTTCTAATCATCTGACATTTAATCATCCACTGTGGTACGCCTTAGGGAGTGTTCCTCTACAATGTTAGATATTGTGCAATATACTTTTATCTGTAGAGACTTGTTAAGTATAGTGATGTATTCACTAGTACTGGTAGTGTAGGCACCAATCCCTTATGGCTGGCTAATACTCCTTACCTATCAATATACACTGATGGCACATATCACTTTCATATTTTTTTTTTTTTACTTTTGATTACTATGGATGGAAAATCACAATCAAATTTTACCTTAAATGTATAATAATTAGTATATGAAGAGTTGAAAGAAAAGAAGTAAATATATATATATGCTTATGTAATTACAATTCAAAATAAATAATGCTTAACAGTGTATTTAACATACACATTTATTCACATTTCAGATTCGTACCAACTATACCTACCCACTTTCATCCCTAACTCACAAACTCTAATCTCCGAATACCAGTTTTAATTTTTACATCATTTATATAACTTCTGAGATAGATGGACAGAAGTGGGCGGATATTAATATCAGTACTTCTGTAATGCCAGACCAGTGTTACAATTCTGTACCATTTTATTAATGTTTAAAGTTTTCCCAAAATTCTTAATTGTTTATACAAACAAAAATAAAAACAAGTAATTCAGAAGAAATAAAACAAAAGATGTATTAACAGAAAGACAAGACGACACGCTAAGTATATACATAATTTGCCTAATTTTATAATGTCAAAGTCATGACATGTAAAGAAAAAAACAGAGAATACCAAAGCGTTAACAAAACCATAATCCGAAATCGAAATCGATTAAACTAGGGGCAAAATAAGAACAAAGGAAGGATTTACATGGAGACTCTCGTAAAAGCACAAGAGAATAAGACCTGGGCCCGTATTCATGAAACCGTTCTCATGTTCAAGCATGGATTCTGTGCTCAAGTCAGCTTTCTTAAAACTCTCCTTCATCATGTAGAAGTGTCCAAAAGTCAATGTAAATGTTAAAAACAGCTTTTGGCTTCATGTCTCTTTAACTTTTTTCCAAAACTTTGACAAAATTAAACTTTTTAAATAGTTTATAGCCAGAACAAGAAATAGGCTTGAGCACGAAATCTATGCTTAAGCATGCGAACGGTTTTATGAATACGGGCCCAGGTGTTCCGTAAGAGTAAGCGTCTTCTGCTTCATCGACGACATCCGCCATGTAAATCTTGGTCACATCCAAGTAAGCATCAATCCTCAAAATGAGAACCGAGTCATCATTGTCATCACAACAAGTAAACACACTAACAAGCTAACTCAAAAACATACACGTAATATACATTTCACTATATAATGTGTTGATATTTTGGAATTCCAGGTAGCCACTCTGCCTGGGAAGCATGGCTATGTGGATGCCGTATCAGAGTTTCGACCGCCGATGCCTGGTCCTGATGCTGGTCCTTCCGCTGGTATGTGGAGGCAAACTTCCCTACTGCCACCCCCCGGGCAAACAAATGTTACAGGACGGGGTGTGTGTGGACTGTCCACGGTGTGTCCCGGGCCAGTTCTTCAATAAAACAAAGGTAATATTTACACTGGTGATCTATCGCGAAATCACATGGTACTTCAAGTAACGTGCAGGGCTCTTAACAGAACATAAAGCCGAGGAATGGGGGGCGTTATTTTACATGGATTTTATTATACCGAGAAACGTAAACAGCGTGTTTACATTTAAACCATGAGTCGTGTCTCTAATACTTGCTTATACATAAAATGTCTCTAAAGCAGGTATACACATAAATAGTTAGCTAGCGTGTCGGGCACACACGAGACATTTATCAAGAAATGAAGATCGTTGAAATGTAGTTTTATTGCGCGAGAAATGTTTCCGTTTATACACCGATATGTGTTTAATGCCCTGTTATTTTCCATTCACCTTTTTCAAGGAGTGGTGTTTATTCATCGACTCGTGATCTGTTATTGTTTACGTTTAACTAGACAACCTGATTGGTTGACCTCTTTGAAATCTGATTGGTTGACCCCTTGAAACCTATGAAGGTTAAAAATACATTTTGTAAAACATAATAATGACAGGATATCTATAACAAAATAAATGTACTCAACTTGTTATTTATTTGTTTATAAAGTATTACTGTGTTTTGTTAAAATTACAATGCATAATATTATATAGATTATGAATGATCTAATCGATGAACATTTTAGCAATTGCTGTCATGGTCCTATAACACACGTTTCGATTGCTGACAAACTGGTTGGACTTTATGTAAGTTGTCTGAGCAGTAGAAATGTTGTGAGTCTCATACAAACACTAAATTATCTTCACAATGCCTTACAATGTACATATAGGAGTTACATCACAATGTATGTGACATATGTGGTTCTTTGATAAACTAATATGTGCATGTATTTAGCCATTACATGTACATGTTAACCATACATTTATACATTGATGCGACAACTGTGTCATCTGTCTATCATAATGTATATTATCTATACAACATGTTTAATTAGATTTAATAGATCTATAAATCATCTCAAACAATGTAATAAATGTGGTATGTGTGTTACTGCATATTTAATCGATGCATCTGACATTATTTTTATATAAAATAAGTAGATTTATATTTACCATTATTACTTGTTTTTATATCTACTAACAATCTATCTGTGACTGAATTTACCACGGAATAGAGCTACGTTTAATCGTACAGAATTTCGTAAGGTGGCAATGATTCCTATATACAAACATGTTTTTATTGACACTTTCTTCACACAAACACTGAAAGAAGTTGTTTACAGTTAAGTTAACAGGTGTGGTATGTGACATTCCAAGTGTAAACAATGTGTGAAAAGAGGTGTGACAATCTGGAGGATTTTCATCTCAAGGTCACGAGGTGTCTAGCTGTAGTACGATAATATGATACCCAACATACCTGTAGATAAACAAGTGTGTACATACCTAGATAGACAAGCATGACTAATTCACAGGTAGGAGGCGACAGTCAAAATCGATTATAACGGTAATACAAGAACCTGACTGGCTATAGTAACACATCCTTTTCTAAGTACGCCGTGTTGTTATTGACTCTCTATTGATTCGTTTAGTGTTAGGAGTGTTGTTTATCTAAGTATTACAACAGCCTATTTTGATTTTTTTTCGGGGGGGGGGGGGGGGGGGGGTAACACTATTTGAATTGAAATGGGGACTATATTTATATTTTAGTCATTTTAGGCAAACTTTTAAGCCAGGTGAAACAGCCTGCTTTTGGCTTTAAAACTTTAAAACTGATCGAAAAAGACATTTTTCAATAGGATATATATGACATGTTTTACAGGTGAAAAATATTAATTTTTAGAATTTTTCCTATCCAAACACTGCTTACAAAGACAGTGGGGAAATTGAAAACCTGCCTGGGTAGGTTTTGCTATAAAAATGTAATAAACAGAATATCTAACAATGTCTTCAATATATACCAAATATATTTCACCTGTGTGGCTTATATTTTGATATATTTCATTCGAAGTGCGCCCTCGATAAAAATGTCAAAATATTAGCCCCAATCGTCATATACATTTAGTATTACTGAAGACACTGGTAGATATATATGTATTCTCACTATGTGGATATAAAAGTAAATAAAAAAAGGCATATCAAAGAATTAGTCAAATTTCAGGACACCCTCCATTTTTTCAATTCTATCTTCACTCCAGTATGTTCACATTAACACAAAGCTGAAGATTTCTGACTACACATACTATCATATACTCCACATTACAATTATTGTTATATTTATCAGCCAACTTCCATGTGATGGGTCACAAATATGTGTATATATACCATATTATAATGTAAGCTGGGGTTCAGGTAGACTGGCTACCAGACCCTAAGTTTCTATAGAAAAGTTCTTTATTTTACTTCTAGCTTATCTCCCCCTTGTTTCAAACTTAGCTTCAGACATCCAAGTGATCAAAATGATTTTACTATTTTTATATAACTTAATCTGGAGCCGGAATACAGTCTAGGGTTCGGGTTAATTTTGATAACACAGACTAAAATGTAGCTGAGAATGTAGGCATGGCACCCTGCAGCTGCCATGTCAGTGTTCTAGTGGTCTAGTATTTGTTGCATGTACCTCCATTACTGACCACGTGTTGTCATGTCAGTGTTCTAGTGGTCTAGTATTTGTTACATGTACCTCCATTACTGACCACGTGTTGTCATGCCAGTGTTCTAGTGGTCTAGTATTTGTTACACGTACCTCCATTACTGACCACGTGTTGTCATGTCAGTGTTCTAGTGGTCTAGTATTTGTTACACGTACCTCCATTACTGACCACGTGTTGTCATGTCAGTGTTCTAGTGGTCTAGTATTTGTTACATGTACCTCCATTACTGACCACGTGTTGTCATGTCAGTGTTCTAGTGGTCTAGTATTTGTTACATGTACCTCCATTACTGACCACGTGTTGTCATGTCAGTGTTCTAGTGGTCTAGTATTTGTTACACGTACCTCCATTACCGACCACGTGTTGTCATGTCAGTGTTCTAGTGGTCTAGTATTTGTTACATGTACCTCCATTACTGACCACGTGTTGTCATGTCAGTGTTCTAGTTGTCTAGTATTTGTTACATGTACCCCCATTACTGACCACGTGTTGTCATGTCAGTGTTCTAGTGGTCTAGTATTTGTTACATGTACCTCCATTACTGACCACGTGTTGTCCTCAGAGTTAAGTCGAAGCTTCTGTTGCCTGACAGGTGATTACCGTAGACAGAGTGTTTGGCAGCCTGGAGTGTTACCCATGTCAGGACTGCCCAGCTGGAAAATACAGTAGCGACAGGAAGTGGGACGAGTTTAACGGCTACATCTGCTACACCCACAAAGATTGTGGAAAACGGGGACGAGTGGTGGAAACACCGGGAACTAATCGTACTAACACTGTCTGCGGGGATTGTCGTAAAGGGTAGGTATATTGAACTGTAGGTCTGTCTTAACTTTGGTTTCAACTTTATCTCATTGTGGTAATAGCAATAGTAAATACAAATAATACAAACTTAAGGATACAGAAACAAGTACATAGTACTTATATTAATCCGCATCCTAATGTAGATATAAGCTATGGACCGATATTACAAAATTATACATGTGTCATATTTATTTATAGATATACATATAAAATGTGCAGGGAAGAGAAAGAGAAAGGGTGTAGGGGTCGGGATGGGGTTTACTTAAAGAACAATCGCAATGAATAGTATACTAAAGTATGTATAAGATGTCCCCAATTCAAAATCATGCATATAGTATGTATGCTATACTAGCTTACGTGAAATCTCTATATATATGTCCCCAATTCAAATTTCTGTAGTATATGTGCACAGACAGTTTATATTATAGACGAAACTAGTGCGTGTGGTGTATGGACTTGTTTATACGGTTTGTAGGTACGTGTCGGAGGACTGGCCTATCGTCGACAAAAATTCTTACTGTTTCCCTTGTTCAGCTAAAGATAAAAAGAAGCCAGAGTGTCGGGGTTTCATCACCTCTCCGACCAATACTGCACATGTTAACCCTGGTGACCCTTTCGCTTTGAACCCTGGTGACCATGTAATCTCTGGTCATGATGACCCTTCAGATCCTGGTGACCTTGTGGATCACAGTGACCCTATACTATCTGGTAGGTTTGTCAGAGATATTTTATACATCGTAGAGTGAAGATTTTATAAAAGATAATCTGTCATGTCAGAATATTAAATTTAACAGCTTTAAACATAAGCGTACTAGTCTATCTTGTGGTATGGTGTTGCTCAGGATAAGATAACAAATTATTAAAACGTAGAAAGCAAATAATTTGTTTCTGCAATTTTCCGAAGCATATGTTAATGAAAATAAAAAAAAAAACCAGAACATGTCAAGAGTTGATTTCCAGTAAGAAATTAGAGCAAATACATAAAACTAATTAAAATAACTATGACTTTGTAACCAAGGTCATATTTGTTCGATGCCTCTGCCAGGGGTAAAAATCCATTTTGATAAAAGGTGGTATTCATATTTACTACAGAAAATTATATTCTTGTTATGATTTTTTTCTTTTACCTTACCAGGTTTGGTTCCGCCACTGGCTGTGACTGTGGCCTCGTGTGTTGCATTCCTGGTTGTCTTCTTTATCATTGTATACATTTACAAATATATTCAACAACAAGGAAGTGAAGACGGACAGCAGGAGAATCTGGAAACCAAAACAGGACTGTGTATGTATATACGAAATTTTCTTTTTAAGGCCAATAAGCTACAGTTCAGTTACGGTGACGCATTCGATGTCTTTTAGTATAACTTAATATGCATATGTAAAGAAACAGAATATAACCGCTGACTTCTTAACATATATACGCGTCACAATACGAGTGTTCAAACAAACTTTCGATAAAAAGTTGTGTTAATAAAAATAGAGAATACCAAAGGGTCAACAAAACCATAATCCGAACTCAAAATCGATAAAACTAGAGGCAAAATAGAAACAGAGAAAGATTTACATGGAGACCCTTGAAAACGCACAAAATGATAATGACCTAAAAATGGTGTATTTCCTCAATGTGTCTATCAGTATGACCAGTGTCTCCATTTCATAAAACAGATTGATAACGTATGAACATTTCAGTAAAACACATAACGATCACTATTATGGTATATAGTATCTAATGATGTCTGTGCATATTGGTCCATAATTATAAATATCCTTGTTTATCGTTTCTTTAAGGTTAATTTCAATGTAGATCTATCCTTTATTCGTATTTTTTGCCTCTAGTTTAGTCGATTTTGAGTTCGGATTACGGTTTTGTTGACGCTTTGGTATTCTCTGATGTTTTTCTTTTGTACATATACCTGTCGGTCAACATGTTTCTTATTATGTTTTTCCCTTGTGACATGTCTTCTGTCCCCTTTTTGTCCGCCTGTCTATCGTTGTGTCCTCGTGTACATAATGGATTGTTTTGTCATTTGCTAAACAGCGGTATGTCATTGTTTCAGTGGCTGGTCATGATGTGGAGTATGATGGTCCTAAAGTCTTCAGTAGTATAACAACTGGTGTCAGTGTGGCAACCATGGCGACCACGTCGACTACATCAGGTAAAATATACTGTTCCTGGTCGTAAGAACAGGGGCGAGGTGGGTTACAAAAGTGGGACGAGTAAGACTAACGCACAAGGGGACTGAGCTTATATTTACGTTTCTGCCACAATAGGTGAATGTTAATCAATATTATCATGGTATCAAATAATCATTACAACTGTTGAATAAGATTTCTGTTTATAACAAACCAGGAATAAAGTATTAACGCATTTTGATTGGCTGACATGGTGAAATATTACCAGAACAACGTCACTTGTTGACGTCGTCATCATTTGGCGGGAAAATACAATCCGATATATTTACGCCCATATTGTCCGATGTTCATTTATATTTTATTCAATGAAATTCTGCTGTTTACAGGTGAAATAAAGGTAGAAACATGTTACACAACGAGTGGCTGTTGGATATGGTGTTTATTTAACTCTTGCTTTTTAGCGAGTGTCTTTTGACACTTTTTGAAAATTAACTAACGAGAGTGAAATCAATACCGTATCGAACAACCACGACTCGTGTGACTTATATATATATAAAGATGTTGTAAGAAAGTGTTGATATATCTTTAAACAAGTGTTTATTGCAGGTAAATTAGGTAGATGCATACCAAAGATTGTGTATATCACGTGATCCAAATAACAATATCATGACGTCATT
The DNA here is from genome assembly GCA_947623455.1 of Mimachlamys varia. Classification (NCBI taxonomy): domain Eukaryota; kingdom Metazoa; phylum Mollusca; class Bivalvia; order Pectinida; family Pectinidae; genus Mimachlamys; species Mimachlamys varia. The sequence continues at coordinate 1,760,303 of OX392537.1, forward strand.
GTGTTATGAACTGTAATTTACACCTTAGCTTCTGATCATGTATCAATGCCATTACCAAATTATTCTTATTGCGGTAGACCGAGTCTACCAAAATATGTTAACAATATAACGGCTACTATAACGGAATATGTTGTATTGACGTGCCTTCGTTAATTTGCTTCATTCAAAGAATTAAAGAGATGAAATATAAATAGAACATATTAAGATCTCATAGCACTGAAATAGTATGATAGAGGAATGATGTTTAATTACCTTCTTTTGTTTCCCAGATGTTTCGGCCGACATGGAGTTGCTAACAGAAGAAGGTAAGAATGTATTAATTGTATTACTAAAACAATGTTTAGCATTTTGATCCGAGTGTTTACTTGGCTTGATTCATACACTCAGAATAGTGTACATCTATTTAAGCTTTAAACCTTACTTCACTCAGAATACTGTACATCTATTTAAGCTTTAAACCTTACTTCACTCAGAATACTGTACATCTATTTAAGCTTTAAACCGTACTTCACTCAGAATACTGTACATCTATTTACTGTAAGCTTTAAACCGTACTTCACTCAGAATACTGTACATCTATTTAAGCTTTATACCGTACTTTCCTCATGAATAGCCTCCTTAATTTAGGCTTTATTTTCAATTTACGATGTCCAAGTTTTACGATCGCCATCTTGAATTCATCGAGAAAGTTTCTGTATCTTTGTGTGTTATGAAGATGGGCGTTTTTGAGGATGCTTATTAGTGTGCTTACTTGTTGTGATTGGCAATGGTGACTCGGTTCTCATTTTGAGAGAATTGATGTTTATTTGAATGTGACCAAGAGTAACATGGCGGGTGTCGTCGATGAAGCAGAAGACGCTTACTCTTCCGGAACACCTGGTCTTATGCTTTTGTACTTTTACGAGGGTCTCCATATAAATATTTCCTTTGTTCATATTTTGCCCCTAGTTTAATCGAATTTGGAGTATGGTTTTGTTGACGCTTCGGTATTCTCTAATTTTCCCTCCATAGTGTTGATGCTTTTACTGTTTTACTGCGAGTTGTTTAGGGATCCTTTCGATAAAAAGGATGAAAATAGCATGTCGGTGTTCTAACAACCATTACAGTATTATGTGATGATGTGCGTTGTTTTATATTCCAGAGGAGCGGATTGCCTCGTCCACACGCCTGCAGAATGATGACCGTTACGTCAGAGCTGTTGGAAATGCAGACACAAATCTTCGGAGACAAAACGATATGAGGAGTCTGATGTTCACTCTGGAACTGCAGCAGGTGCAGATAGACGAGATAGCAGATGAACATCCTATTTCCTACCTCAATAAGTTCATACAGTGTAAGGGCAAAGAGGCTACCTTGTTAAAACTTTATAATGCTCTAAAAAGGCACAGACTTAGAGCGGAACGGGACGCTTTGATTACAGAATTACGGAAAAAACTCTGACAAGGTTCAGTGCAAATTTTACTGCTACAGAACAGATCTTCCAAAGCCAAATGATCAACTAAGGTCTCGCCGACAGTTTTCCATCAGTTCTAAGAGTTCGGTTTCTAATAGTTTTATCATGAAGTGAGTATGATAAGGAAGCTTCTGTAAGCTTTAGCATCAAGACAGGGTTTGGCTTACATGGAGCCCATATCTTAGAGAATTAGGGTGACATCACTTTCACGAATTTAAGTCGGGTGGGACTTCCAACAAAGAAGTGGCTTTATATTGATATTTTACCAACACTTCTTGAATGATCTGATCCAGAATCTCTGGTAGAGTTCAAAGCTGTACCTGATTAATGAGATTAATTAGGCTAGTTCATTGCCAGCTTATATTAATTAACAGAATTTGTTCCTATCTCTTGTTAACATCTATAATTCGAAATTATGAAAGTGAACAAAGTACTGTAGTTTGAATCTTCGTTACACTTAGACCAAAGCATGTAATTAAGTTGTCATCCTTAGCTCGGTAATCAGTCAGAAAGGTGGTTTTATCCTTTATCGCTTTAATACCAAAACCAGGTTTGTAAGTTCTTACCTTGCACCGATTGATCGGTCAGACAGGTGGCTTCTAACCTTAATTACACTTATACCAAAGCAAGTTACTTGGCACCTTGAGCCTGATAATCAGTCAGACAGGTAAATGTATCCTTTATTACACCTATACAGTGTACCTGTTGCAAAGTTGTCACCCTCAGTCAGGTGGTCAGTCAGATAGGTGAATTAAACCGTTGCTATTCAGCTAGTACCTACAGTAACCAAGCTGAATTTATCACCCTCATACCAAAGTTGCGAACATTTCCTGGCCTTTTGTATATTTTTTACCTAACCTAGTCTATATGGTTTAGATTGTTGAGGATTTGCCCAAGAAAAAACAAGCAGCAAAGGAGTCTTCTTACACACAAAACCTGGCAGTTGATAGTTGCTCAAAGTACATACTTAAGTCTGTGATACTTATGAAGTATACGTCCAAGTCTGTGATCTGTTCCTAGGTTGTATTAGTGGAGAAATAAGTTTAACTACGGATGCATCAGCAGCATCCTCGATATCCAGGGGTTACGATCACCTACGCTCTCTACACCCCTGGTACCATCCTCGATATCCAGGGGTTACGATCACCTAGGCTCTCTACACCCCTGGTACCATTCTCGATATCCAGGGGTTACGATCACCTAGGCTCTCTACACCCCTGGTACCATCCTCGATATCCAGGGGTTACGATCACCTAGGCTCTCTACACCCCTGGTACCATTCTCGATATCCAGGGGTTACGATCACCTAGGCTCTCTACACCCCTGGTACCATCCTCGATATCCAGGGGTTACGATCACCTAGGCTCTCTACACCCCTGGTACCATTCTCGATATCCAGGGGTTACGATCACCTAGGCTCTCTACACCCCTGGTACCATCCTCGATATCCAGGGGTTACGATCACCTAGGCTCTCTACACCCCTGGTACCATCCTCGATATCCAGGGGTTACGATCACCTAGGCTCTCTACACCCCTGGTACCATCCTCGATTTCCAGGGGTTACGGTCACAAAGGCTCTCTACACCCCTGGTACCATCCTCGATATCCAGGGGTTACGATCACCTACGCTCTATGTATAGTTTTTCTATGACATATTCTACGGATGTAGAGAGTTAGGTGATCGTGACCCCTGGATATCGAGAATGGTACCAGGGGTGTACATGTATACCATGGATAAACATGGTATAATTGTTTGAATAAATGTACATAGAATAATGACATGAATGTATGTGTTATGCTTGTTTGAATGTACATAGAATAATGACATGGATGTATGTGTTATGCTTGTTTGAATGTACATAGAATAATGACATGAATGTATGTGTTATGCTTGTTTGAATGTACGTAGAATAATGACATGGATGTATGTGTTATGCTTGTTTGAATGTACATAGAATAATGACATGAATGTATGTGTTATGCTTGTTTGAATGTACATAGAATAATGACATGAATGTATGTGGTATATATTTTTTTAAATGCACATAGCATAATCGTTTGAATAAATGTACGTGAGATAATGGTTTGACTGCTAGTGAGATAATTCTTTGCCTGTATGTGGCATAAATGTATGAATGACTGTATGTGATAGCATTGTTTGAGTTAATGAATGTTGTATCATTATTGTATACACATAGTATTAGTTTAATGTGTATAGTATCATTGATGACTGTTATTTATATATAATTGTTTTGATGTTTGTGTAGTTTATTTTTCATAATTTATACTGCCAGACTTAAAAATGTATTTTATATTTTTTCACATACTTGTATTTGATCTCAGGAAATCATCAGGATTCATTGGCAATTCTGAGTTTCGCTTGAAATAAGAAAATAAATAAAATACAACATATACAAATGTCTTGTTTAATTATATAATCCTAAATGGAGAATTAAAGGTAAAACCTACCATCACTATATTTATTACATGTTCACCAGTAAAATATCGGAAATTGTTCATCATATAAATTAGATATTTTTCACTAGTGAGAAATAAAGTATATGACCAAATATCACCAACAAAAAACACTGTTTGGGGGAAATGAAAAGCTATATTTTCACGGGTGTTGCTAATATTTTGATATTTTTCACGGGTGCGCAGCAGTTTTGTTTCCTACATACATGGCCTGAAATTTGCATGGGTTGGCTTTCGTGCAATTTGCTGAAACCCCGTTTATTAAGAAATTGCTTCCTTTTTCTAGAGCGTGTTAAATGGTAAAATGTCTGATATATGAAAGGTGTTATTATCAGTGCAATTTTTCAAATTGCAGTCTTTTGAAAACATAAATATAGCATTAAGAAAGATGTTTACAGTTAGTGGGCCAACAAAAGATCCCTGGGGGACACCCTTCCTGAGCAGCTTAACTATATATACTAGTCGCTGCCTTCGGGGCCAAGCCTTGTCATCTGCTGTCTGCCATTGGGGTGGCTGCTGATGAAACTGACTGCAGTATCAACCAGCTTATTTATAGGCGTGTAGCTTCCCCAGTTGCAGATTATGAGGAATGCAATTAAAAGCCTTGGACAGATTACTAAGAATTGCACCAATGTACCAATCTGCAAGTAGACCGGCACACAGAGTCCCTTATGAAAGCTGCTAACTTAGGGTTGATCGGTACGGTTTACCCCGGTTTATAAAACTTTGGGCATTCGTAATACACCGTGGGCAATACCGGTACAATATGACCGGGGCTTTAACCATCTTGAGCGGATCCCGGTGTTAAACCGCATGACTGGAAAAGCTAGCTCTCCCGTTAGGCGGTATTTCCCCCTCATATTCCTAGGTGGACATCACACATTCGCTTTTCTAAGTAGACTTGAAAAATGGGGGCTTGCATGTTTACCTTAGGCCTTTTCTCCTTAATTAATACAGAGACGTATAAGGCAAAATATATGACTTTACACGTCTCTGATTGCCCAGATAGCAGACATGCGTTGGCCCAACGTCGGAAACCTGTTGGCATGGTCGGCCAACGTTGGAGTCGGCTATCACGCGTCGGGCCAACGTTGGGCCACCCTCGTTCTTAAGTAATAATTTCGCATCAGAGGTTGGCTGGCTGTTGAATGTTGGTACAATGTTGGGCCAACATCGGAATACGATTGATGTAATTGCACCATGGATAGACAGTTGGACAACCATGACCTATACATGTATATACGTTAGATGATACAACTGTCAGTATGGGAGTCAACGTTTTCTTTATTAAAACATTTCTTAAAGTGGAAAACATTAATCTAAAATATATGTGTACTAATTGTACATATATATATAATTCATCAAAACATTTTTTCTATAGTAATCTCCTATAAAACACAAGAAAACGGCATACATATATTTATATATTCAGCCATGGGAAAGGCAAATATCAACCTTACTAGAACCTGTACATAAATACATGCACATTTGGCTGATAAGATGGCTATGAAGTACATTGTAAGTCAGTTAAGTCCTGAGTAAAATCATAGCTGGGATCTGGTCAGTTACCGTAGCAACGTGGAATATGATACTACAGGATGGGCACTGGCATCAGATTAAACCGGCTTGGTCAGTCTTTGTGAAGGAAACGGTGTGACCACATGTACGTTTCAAGACTATAATTTAGAAGGAGCTAGGAATTAATCTACCCATGCAGCGATTCAATATGTAAGTATTTTTCTTCTTATTATTTTTCAAAGTTTCATTCAGAAAACTTGAACTTACCATCAACCCATCTCTTAATATAAGTCGATAAATCTTCCCTATTGTTTGTGATCAGTATGCATATAACTGGGTTGTTGATATCTCCCCTAAACGCTATGATAGAAAGTTTGTAATGTATTGTGAACTAGAAAATATGTGTATAGTACATATGTATGTATAAAATAAAACTTATTTGTATAAAGTACTGTAGGCATGCTATTCCATTCTCTTTTTTAGGTGTAGGAACCGATTATGTTCAGGAGCTTCTCATCAGAAGATCCATTGTGTCACCAAAGACTGGTTTAGATATTCATGAGATAGAGAAGGAGAGAGATAAAGAAGAGAGTGAAAAAGAAAAAAATCAAAGCGACCAAGAGGCATCCAATCAGGACAGTGACTAAGAAACAATAATGACAGTCAATTCAGAAACATCTAAAATAGAGTGAATATATCAATAATAAATAAAAATTGATATATATATTTTTTTCATACTTTTCATTCTTATTGCTTTTTCGGGCATACAATTGTAGGCTTACGTTACAGGTGAGAGAAATCTCCTGTCATGCATACCTTACTGTCGGATTTAAAGTTATTCTCTTGAAGCTAAAAGTATGGCATTACCGAGATATAATCCATATTCAAGTGATTTAGTGCTGTCTATTAGGCTGGTACTTTGAGCAATCATGGGATCAACTTGGTGTATCAATTGAACTCCAACACAACAAAAAGCCAACACACACTGTCAAACATCTGACATTAAACCAACGTTGGTCCAATGTTAGTTTCCGAATAATACCAACGCAGAACCGACATAAATTGTATATTCCGATGTTGGACCAACGTTGGGCCAATATCAATTGTTTTGGGCTGACATTGGACCAACGTCGGGCCAACACGTCAAAACAACCTAACTTCGTTGGCCCAATGTTGGACCAACACGTTGGACCAACGGTGCGCCGATGAGCAACATTACGTTGGCCCAACGTGATTTACCGATATTGGCCCAACGTGACTGCTATCATTGGCCCAACGTTGGCCCAACGTATGCTTGCTGTCTGGGTGGTAGCTATAGGTGTTCATCAATTACATCTTTCAATATGCATTCATGGGCCCAACAAACATCCCATGGTGTTTATTGGGCTCATGATATACATTGTAATTGCATGAATGGTGTTTAATCATTTTCTATGCAACACGAATGGTATTTAATCAATTTCAACGCAAAAAATATTCAGATAAGCGGGGGCTTTAATTAGCCTATCTCTGATATGAGTGATCGCGCAACATGACAGTAGAGTAAGTGTACCTGGAAGGGAAGATCACGAGGACTCCCGATAGAGTAAATGTATTTTGCAGGGAAAATGACGAGGATTCCGGATATATACAGCAGTAGATACGCATGTAGTAAATAGTCACTGTTAGGAGTACAAAGTGGACGAGTACAAAGTACATGAAACCTTCACATGTCTGAGAGTTCTTTTTATCTTCACACAAAATAAAGGTTTTTGTACCAACAATTTATAATTTTCTATAAGTTCCTAATAAGTATGTAAATATGTGAAAAGTAAAATTCTGATAGAATTCAAATTCAAAATTTATTGCATTTAACATCCAAATAACATTGTATGGATCGAGCTGCAAATATCATAACCAAACATTCAAACATATATATAAAAGACCTATGCATATAAAAGTATTGAACAAACTGAAGAACCATGCAAGCCTACCTTCCTCAGTTCAAAAGACTGTTTAATGAAGAGGCCAATATCGCGCAAAAGTTACGGTTTATTATTCCATAGTAACATCTGTAGATTTTGTATATCGGAAAAACTGATATCTTTTATATATTTCACGAAAAGAAAAAAAAAAGAGTTTTATTAGGTTAGCGTTGTAAGTTCAGTGAAAAATAAAATGAATTTCGTCTTCTAGTATGTTGCAACTTTTACAGAGACGAAGTTGCCTGCGAATATTTTAGTTCTATCAGTACTAGTCTCAATCCCTAAAATTTGATTAATTATTCTCATTTTTGCTGGCAGTTGTCTGTGCTCAAAATTTAGCAAAAATAAGTAAAATTCTTCGTCATATTGTTTCTTAATATTACTGTAAAATGAATAATTTACTGTTTTCATCAATACAATGACAATTATGCCTCGAATACAATTATGTACTACAGTATTATACATTGTACTAGTAATGTATAGTTGAAGTGTAGTACAATGTATAGGTATTGCAGAGGAATTTAATTTTAAACATACCACAATTTTCAATTTAATTTTTTTTTTATTGCATTTTATATCCATAAAATTTCTTTCAATATAAATAAATTTCTCGAGAAAAGTGATCAAAACCTCGCCTGCGGAAGATACAAGATACAAAAAAAAGTTAAACAAGTCGTATACATACATGATAACATAACAGGACCATCAGCTCTGAGGAGCTATTATTTCGACAAACATAGGAAAATATCACAGCAGAGTATTAATAAAATAGATATAAACAGGAAAAATAGCTTGGTAGTATATATATACTAAGAATTATGAAGATAATACATATAAGATAAGTACATGCAAGTTAAAGCAGAAGTTTGAGAAGACAGTAGAATATGTGCTTATTTTCACATGCTGACCAAGATTGAAGAAAGAGTTCGTGAATTTCAACACGTGTTTTTTTCATATTTCATAAAAGAACTTTTTATGATGGAAATTTGGAATTCCACTTAAATGTACTTCGTCTTCTTATTTCATGAACGGACGAATAATTACATGTATACTGAAATCTGGAGGAAGTTTGTATTTTACTCGGGAATAGATATGTTAACATATATTTCTTTGTAGGCCTATATACATGTAGAACTAATTTGTTAAAATAAAGTGAAATCATTTCTTATCTTGACAGTATATGCACTCGTTTAAAAACTCACCCAGCTAAAAGTGAACGGGTAGGATCCAGTGCGGTTGTTATATATATAGGCTATAGAAGTCTCGTGACTTTTTGTGAATGGCAACTGATGAACATGTTCCGGCTCTAGGCCTAAAGTTGACCTCAGCATCAGTCACTCTAACGGCTGATGATCGACTGTTTTTGAACACAGAATTTAACCACGCCGAAAACTCAACAAATCTTCACGAAGCTGGTGAGTAATTGATATATAAAGGATGTTACACGTATATTTCGTAAGACAGTCACAATCATGATCACGTGCCCACCCGCGCTGTGTTTGTAAACATTTCACAATCAAAACACTGCCATTAACATTGATACGTGATCTTTTGAAGACTGTCTATGGAAAGATTGAAGTAATATAATTACAATTCATTTAATTCATATAATAATTACCAATTAGGTTTGCTGATTTTTAATGAAACATGTACATGGTGATACTTACGTAGTATTATAGCTATATATAGCTACATATGTAGTTGACCTTGCAATTGCCATTCCATACGTCTCTGGCCCAGTTGGAAAAATGCCAATTTAAACAACCAACGTTTTCCGTCGGATTTACACCTCTCCAAATTGATCGTTTTTTTATGTATTTAAAAAGCACTTATATTAGTATATTTATGGGCGTTTCAGTAAAAAGATGTTAGACATATACTTGTAATCAATGCACAGACAATCTAATCAATGCACATCTTTTACATAATAAAATATATATGGAAATATGTATAGACTAAAATTAATTAAATGAGCGATATCGATAGAATACTGACATAGAGGCCTGCATATATGGGTTTCTTATAAAAATGTATATTCCATGCATGTATATTTGTATAAACAATATATAACATGGTATATTTTTAGCAAATTTAAGACTTAATAGGTAATATGATTAATTGATTAATTAATTAATAGGCCTTAATTTATATGACACACCCCATTAGCAACCTAGGTGCTCGCGATCGACACTTAATATGATGTCAGTGTTTTTGCTAAGGAGATTTAACAGCAGCCTGTGCCTTATATATTGAATTAGGGAAATAAAGTATGATTTTCAGATAAATTGGGAAAATAATCTTGAATTTTGCTTCATTTTTGGAAAATAGCACAAATTTTGACTGGGGGAAACTAGCAGCCTTAAATCTGCTGTAAAAATGGGCAAACAAAATCACTGAATGTGTTATTATTTATATATTGTATACATCATATTATTGTGTCCAGCACCCAGTGTGCCTCTATAGCTAGCTAACTGTATAGGTAATTAATATAACACCATCATATATATATAGTGAGGTCACAGCGATTTACTATTAACTCATTTTACCCCAGCATTTCATAATGAACTATCCTAACCCTTGAATTGGAACAGCTCAAATGTTTCTTAGAGTTGAATGAATCTGATACTGGAATCTGTTTCTGTACAGTAAAACTCTAATTATAAGACCCCTGTATTTCCAGAATATCGTGTATAACTACCATTATATTCCTGATCAGGGTGTATAATTACAATTATATATCAGTCATGATCAGGGCCCAGTTGTTCAAAAGTTGATTAGCTTAATAAGTGATTAGTGCAAATTTGTATTCTCCTGTATTACTGTAATACAGAATCATTGAATGAGTTATAACTTCCCAGGAAATTAAAGTGTGGGATTGCAAATTGGATATAAACTATTGACAGAATTATAAAGTTAAATGATCGTCTCATATGTCTCCTTGTCTCTCAAAATAACACAAACAAAGATGTTCATTGTCTGTCAACCCGCACTGTCAGATATTTGTTCAGGGTTTTTCAACACCTTTCTGTGTTCAAGATCTGTCCCCTATCTTGACCACTAACCCACTAACGAGTTCTGTGAACACATACATGGGTGTTCAAGTGTAAGACTGACCTAAGCTTTGTAATTACTTGCATTATAAATTAAAGATTGATTTGTTTGTACATTCATGCTGGACCATCTTGTGAATTGATATGATTGACTTGTCTTTCTGATGTAAGACTTACTGTTATTTATATCTTTATAATTCTATGTCCTGTCTCCCTATCACTGACCATGTAACACTCACTTTGTTCTATGTATTGCATTTTCAGTATTTTCAAATGGTGGGGGCAGTTTTTGCCGTATCCTTGGTGTGGCTGTTCCTGGTTGTTGTTCATGTCTACGCGACAGACACGGGTACTGGTATAGTCTATAGGTACTGTAAACCTTGGAAGTTCGTCAGCACGGACAACGGGGAGTGTCGCAGGTGTTCAGGCTGTAGGCGAGGCCAGTATCACGACAACTCAACGCTGGTAAGTTACGCCCAGTATGAACATGTTAAGAATTTAGCGGTTAATGTATAACAACTTTGAAAATGTAAAATGTATTTGAAATTTTTTCAGGAATATGACAATAATTAATGCAGCATTTTAGATTGCTTATTTCTGTATTCAATTATCTTTGATCTAGTTATTGTTCCCATGGCAGTTCTGTTATATATATTTGCCACGGGCAATACACAGGGCTTATGTATGTAGCAGGCCTCGGACCATGTTTAGCTGGCCCTATGTATGTAGCAAGCCTCTGACCATGTCTAGCTGGCCCTATGTATGTAGCGGGCCTCGGACCATGTCTAGCTGGCCCTATGTATGTAGCGGGCCTCCGACCATGTCTAGCTGGCCTTATGTATGTAGCAGGCCTCAGACCATGTCTAGCTGGCCCTATGTATGTAGCAGGCCTCGGACCATGTCTAGCTGGCCCTATGTATGTAGCAGGCCTCGGACCATGTCTAGCTGGCCATATGTATGTAGCAGGCCTCGGACCATGTCTAGCTAGCCCTATGTATGTAGCAGGCCTCAGACCCATGTCTAGCTGGCCCTATGTATGTAGCAGGCCTCGGACCATGTCTCGCTGGCCCTATGTATGTAGCAGGCCTCTGACTCATGTCTAGCTGGCCCTATGTAGCTGGCCCTATGTATGTAGCAGGCCTCTGACCATGTCTAGCTGGCCCTATGTATGTAGCAGGCCTCGGACCATGTCTAGCTGGCCCTATGTATGTAGCAGGCCTCAGACCATGTTTAGCTGGCCCTATGTATGTAGCAGGCCTCTGACTCATGTCTAGCTGGCCCTATGTATGTAGCAGGCCTCGGACCATGTCTAGCTGGCCCTATGTATGTAGCAGGCCTCGGACCTTGTCTAGCTGGCCCTATGTATGTAGCAGGCCTCCGACCATGTCTAGCTAGCCCTATGTATGTAGCGGGCCTCCGACCATGTCTAGCTGGCCCTATGTATGTAGCTGGCCTCGGACCATGTCTAGCTGGCCCTATGTATGTAGCAGGCCTCAGACCATATCTAGCTGGCCCTATGTATGTAGCAGGCCTCCGACCATGTCTAGCTGGCCCTATGTATGTAGCAGGCCTCAGACCATATCTAGCTGGCCCTATGTATGTAGCAGGCCTCGGACCATGTCTAGCTGGCCCTATGTATGAAGCAGGCCTCAGACCATATCTAGCTGGCCCTATGTATGTAGCAGGCCTCAGACCATATCTAGCTGGCCCTATGTATGTAGCAGGCCTCGGACCATGTTTAGCTGGCCCTATGTATGTAGCAGGCCTCAGACCCTGTTTAGCTGGCCCTATGTATGTAGCAGGCCTCGGACCATGTCTAGCTGGCCCTATGTATGTAGCTGGCCTCCGACCATGTCTAGCTGGCCCTATGTATGTAGCAGGCCTCGGACCATGTATAGCTGGCCCTATGTATGTAGCAAGCCTCGGACCATGTCTAGCTGGCCCTATGTATGTAGCAGGCCTCGGACCATGTTTAGCTGGCCCTATGTATGTAGCAGGCCTCAGACCATGTCTAGCTGGCCCTTTGTATGTAGCAGGCCTTGGACCCATGTCTAGCTGGCCCTTTGTATGTAGCAGGCCTCAGACCATGTCTAGCTGGCCCTATGTATGTAGCAGGCCTCGGACCATGTGTAGCTGGCCCTATGTATGTAGCGGGCCTCAGACCATGTCTAGCTGGCCCTATGTATGTAGCAGGCCTCAGACCATGTCTAGCTGGCCCTATGTATGTAGCAGGCCTCGGACCATGTCTAGCTGGCCCTATGTATGTAGCAGGCCTCGGACCATGTTTAGCTGGCCCTATGTATGTAGCAGGCCTCAGACCCTGTTTAGCTGGCCCTATGTATGTAGCAGGCCTCGGACCATGTCTAGCTGGCCCTATGTATGTAGCTGGCCTCCGACCATGTCTAGCTGGCCCTATGTATGTAGCAGGCCTCGGACCATGTATAGCTGGCCCTATGTATGTAGCAAGCCTCGGACCATGTCTAGCTGGCCCTATGTATGTAGCAGGCCTCGGACCATGTTTAGCTGGCCCTATGTATGTAGCAGGCCTCAGACCATGTCTAGCTGGCCCTTTGTATGTAGCAGGCCTTGGACCCATGTCTAGCTGGCCCTATGTATGTAGCAGGCCTCAGACCATGTCTAGCTGGCCCTATGTATGTAGCAGGCCTCGGACCATGTGTAGCTGGCCCTATGTATGTAGCGGGCCTCAGACCATGTCTAGCTGGCCCTATGTATGTAGCAGGCCTCAGACCATGTCTAGCTGGCCCTTTGTATGTAGCAGGCCTCGGACCATGTCTAGCTGGCCCTATGTATGTAGCAGGCCTCGGACCATGTCTAGCTGGCCCTATGTATGTAGCAGGCCTCAGACCATGTCTAGCTGGCCCTATGTATATAGCAGGCCTCTGACCATGACTAGCTGGCCCTATGTATGTAGCAGGCCTCAGACCATGTTCAGCTGGCCCTACATATGTAGCGGGCCTCGGACCATGTCAAGCCGGCCCTATGTATGTAGCAGGCCTTGGACCATGTCTAGGTGGCCCTATGTATGTAGCAGGCCTCGGACCATGACTAGGTGGCCCTATGTATGTAGCAGGCCTCAGACCCTGTCTAGCTGGCCCTATGTATGTAGCAGGCCTCAGACCCATGTCTAGCTGGCCCTATGTATGTAGCAGGCCTCGGACCATGTCTAGGTGGCCCTATGTATATAGCAGGCCTCGGACCATGTCTAGCTGGCCCTATGTATGTAGCAGGCCTCGGACCATGTCTAGCTGGCCCTATGTATGTAGCAGGCCTCAGACCATGTCTAGCTGGCCCTATGTATATAGCAGGCCTCTGACCATGACTAGCTGGCCCTATGTATGTAGCAGGCCTCAGACCATGTTCAGCTGGCCCTACGTATGTAACGGGCCTCGGACCATGTCAAGCCGGCCCTATGTATGTAGCAGGCCTTGGACCATGTCTAGGTGGCCCTATGTATGTAGCAGGCCTCGGACCATGACTAGGTGGCCCTATGTATGTAGCAGGCCTCAGACCCTGTCTAGCTGGCCCTATGTATGTAGCAGGCCTCGGACCCATGTCTAGCTGGCCCTATGTATGTAGCAGGCCTCGGACCATGTCTAGGTGGCCCTATGTATATAGCAGGCCTCGGACCATGTCTAGCTGGCCCTATGTATATAGCAGGCCTCGGACCCATGTCTAGCTGGCCCTATGTATGTAGCAGGCCTCAGACCTTGTCTAGCTAGCCCTATGTATATAGCAGGCCTCTGACCATGTCTAGCTGGCCCTATGTATGTAGCTGGCCTCGGACCATGTCTAGCTGGCCCTATGTATGTAGCAGGCCTCGGACCTTGTCTAGCTGGCCCTTTGTATGTAGCTGGCCTCGGACCATGTCTATCTGGCCCTATGTATGTAGCTGGCCTCGGACCATGTCTAGCTGGCCCTATGTATGTAGCTGACCTCGGACCATGTCTACAGCTGGCCCTATGTATGTAGCAGGCCTCGGACCATGTCTAGCTGGCCCTATGTATGTAGCAGGCCTCTGACCATGTCTAGCTGGCCCTATGTATGTAGCAGGCCTCAGACCTTGTCTAGCTAGCCCTATGTATATAGCAGGCCTCGGACCATGTCTAGCTGGCCCTATGTATGTAGCAGGCCTCTGACCATGTCTAGCTGGCCCTATGTATGTAGCAGGCCTCGGACCATGTCTAGCTGGCCCTATGTATGTAGCAAGCCTCGGACCATGTCTAGCTGGCCCTATGTATGTAGCAGGCCTCAGACCCATGACTAGCTGGCCCTATGTATGTAGCAGGCCTCGGACCCTGTCTAGCTGGCCCTATGTATGTAGCAGGCCTCGGACCATGTCTAGCTGGCCCTATGTATGTAGCAGGCCTCGGACCATGTCTAGCTGGCCCTATGTATGTAGCAGGCCTCAGACCATGTCTAGCTGGCCCTTTGTATATAGCAGGCCTCTGACCATGACTAGCTGGCCCTATGTATGTAGCAGGCCTCAGACCATGTCTAGGTGGCCCTATGTATGTAGCGGGCCTCGGACCATGTCAAGCCGGCCCTATGTATGTAGCAGGCCTTGGACCATGTCTAGGTGGCCCTATGTATGTAGCAGGCCTCGGACCATGACTAGGTGGCCCTATGTATGTAGCAGGCCTCAGACCCTGTCTAGCTGGCCCTATGTATGTAGCAGGCCTCGGACCCATGTCTAGCTGGCCCTATGTATGTAGCAGGCCTCGGACCATGTCTAGGTGGCCCTATGTATATAGCAGGCCTCGGACCATGTCTAGCTGGCCCTATGTATGTAGCTGGCCTCGGACCATGTCTAGCTAGCCCTATGTATGTAGCAGGCCTCGGACCATGTCTAGCTGGCCCTATGTATGTAGCTGGCCTAGGACCATGTCTAGCTGGCCCTATGTATGTAGCTGGCCTAGGACCATGTCTAGCTGGCCCTATGTATGTAGCAGGCCTTGGACCATGTCTAGCTGGCTCTATGTATGTAGCAGGCCTCAGACCCTGTCTAGCTGGTCCTATGTATGTAGCAGGCCTTGGACCATGTCTAGGTGGCCCTATGTATGTAGCTGGCCTCGGACCATGTCTAGGTGGCCCTATGTATGTAGCTGGCCTAGGACCATGTCTAGGTGGCCCTATGTATGTAGCTGGCCTCGGACCATGTCTAGGTGGTCCTATGTATGTAGCAGGCCTTGGACCATGTCTAGGTGGCCCTATGTATGTAGCTGGCCTAGGACCATGTCTAGCTGGCCCTATGTATGTAGCTGGCCTAGGACCATGTCTAGCTGGCCCTATGTATGTAGCAGGCCTTGGACCATGTCTAGCTGGCTCTATGTATGTAGCAGGCCTCAGACCCTGTCTAGCTGGTCCTATGTATGTAGCAGGCCTCGGACCCTGTCTAGCTGACCCTATGTATGTAGCGGGCCTCGGACTCATGTCTAGCTGGCCTTATGTTTCATGGAAAGTGAGCAACAGTTCAGAAAGCATCAATGATAACACTAAGAATGGCAGAGATTGTTTTATATATTTTTGTTGTCTATATTATATAGCCATGTAAATATTATTGATGTGAATTTATATAAACCAAAGGTGTTTGAGTAAGATTTGTTAGTTATAGTAAGGTAAGGCCTCTGTTGTGTAAGATGTGGTTAATCATGGATACATGAATACAATGCACATTGTTTTGATAGATATATGTGATTGTGAGGTATAGATCCGTTAATCTTCCCTGAGTATAATTGTCTATTTCCACTAGCGTAAAATTTTCCTTTGAATTACCTTGAGTAAGTTTCCACCTGTGCGTTGTCAAGAGATACTTGTATTGCGAAATATACATAGTCATGGGAATGGTTACATTTTCCATTACGTATATACGCATAGTTCCAATGAATGGGAATGATATTATTCTACTGTGATTGTAAATCAATAATTGAGTTCATTGAGCATGCCTAGTGTTGTCTAGATTATGTTTAAGGTCATAGAGCATGCCCAGTTGCTGTCTGTAGTATTTTCTGTCTAGACACCGGAGGTATGTGATACAGGTACATAATTATGTTACTGGGTACCTGACCTACTTAATATACAGTTTAATAGATCATAGTGTTTTTCCACATTGTACATTTTTTTTGTCAACTGCACTGGGCCATGATGACACAGGTCGCTATATATAGCAAACTTAAGTTTGGGAAAAGGATTTTGAACTTTCTGCTGTGAATCTTGGGAGGTTATTTCTTTTTACTGCGGTCGGGGGTGGGGGATTGGGAGGTAATTTCTTTTTACTGCGGTCGGGGGTGGGGGATTCCATTTTATAGTGGCTGGGAACAGGACAGGACGTTTTACTGTGGTTGGGGAGGGGATTACATTGTACTGTGGTAGGGGTGGGGATTACATTGTACTGTGATTGGGGAGGGGATTACATTGTACAATGGTTGGGGAGGGGATTACATTGTACTGTGGTTGGGGAGGGGATTACATTGTACTGTGGTAGGGAGGGGATTACATTGTACTGTGGTAGGGGAGGGGATAACATTGTACTGTGGTAGGGGAGGGAATTACATTGTACTGTGGTAGGGGAGGGGATTACATTGTACTGTGGTTGGGGTGGGGATTACATTGTACTGTGGTTGGGGTGGGGATTACATTGTACTGTGGTAGGGGAGGGGATAACATTGTACTGTGGTATGGGATAGGATTACATTGTATTGTGGTAGGGGAGGGGATTACATTGTATTGTGGTTGGGGAGGGGATTACATTGTATTGTGGTAGGGGAAGGGATTACATTGTACTGTGGTAGGGAAAGGGATTACATTGTACTGTGGTATGGGATGGGATTACATTGTATTGTGGTAGGGGAAGGGATTACATTGTACTGTGGTAGTGGAGGGGATAACATTGTACTGTGGTATGGGATGGGATTACATTGTATTGTGGTTGGGGAGGGGATTACATTGTACTGTGGTAGGGGAGGGGATTACATTGTACTATGGTAGGGGAGGGGATTACATTGTACTGTGGTAGGGAGGGGATTACATTGTACTGTGGTAGGGGAGGGGATAACATTGTATTGTGGTAGGGGAAGGGATTACATTGTACTGTGGTAGGGGAAGGGATTACATTGTACTGTGGTATGGGATGGGATTACATTGTATTGTGGTAGGGGAAGGGATTACATTGTACTGTGGTAGGGGAGGGGATTACATTGTATTGTGGTAGGGGAAGGGATTACATTGTACTGTGGTAGGGGAGGGGATAACATTGTATTGTGGTAGGGGAAGGGATTACTTTGTACTGTGGTAGGGGAAGGGATTACATTGTACTGTGGTAGGGGAGGGGATTACATTGTATTGTGGTAGGGGAGGGGATTACATTGTACTGTGGTATGGGAAGGGATTACATTGTACTGTGGTATGGGATGGGATTACATTGTACTGTGGTAGGGGAGGGGATTACATTGTACTGTGGTAGGGGAGGGGATTACATTGTACTGTGGTATGGGATGGGATTACATTGTATTGTGGTAGGGGAGGGGATTACATTGTACTGTGGTAGGGGAGGGGATTACATTGTACTATCGTAGGGAGGGGATTACATTGTACTGTGGTAGGGAGGGGATTACATTGTACTGTGGTTGGGTTAGGGATTACATTGTACTGTGGTAGGGGAGGGGATTACATTGTATTGTGGTAGGGGTGGGGATTACATTGTATTGTGGTAGGGGCGGGGATTACATTGTATTGTGGTAGGGGTGGGGATTACATTGTATTGTGGTAGGGGAGGGGATTACATTGTACTGTGGTTGGGGAGGGGATTACATTGTACTGTGGTTGGGGAGGGGATTACATTGTACTGTGGTTGGGGAGGGGATTACATTGTATTGTGGTAGGGGAGGGGATTACATTGTACTGTGGTTGGGGAGGGGATTACATTGTACTGTGGTAGGGGAGGGGATTACATTGTACTGTGGTTGGGGAGGGGATTACATTGTATTGTGGTAGGGGAGGGGATAACATTGTACTGTGGTTGGGGAGGGGATTACATTGTACTGTGGTTGGGGAGGGGATTACATTGTATTG
The DNA here is from genome assembly GCA_947623455.1 of Mimachlamys varia. Taxonomy (NCBI): domain Eukaryota; kingdom Metazoa; phylum Mollusca; class Bivalvia; order Pectinida; family Pectinidae; genus Mimachlamys; species Mimachlamys varia. The sequence goes on from OX392537.1 coordinate 1,778,852, forward strand.
TGGTAGGGGAGGGGATTACATTGTACTGTGGTTGGGGAGAGGATAACATTGTACTGTGGTTGGGGAGGGGATTACATTGTACTGTGGTAGAGGAGGGGATTACATTGTATTGTGGTTGGGGAGAGGATAATATTGTACTGTGGTAGGGGAGGGGATTACATTGTACTGTGGTTGGGGAGGAGATTACATTGTACTGTGGTTGGGGAGGGGATTACATTGTACTGTGGTAGAGGAGGGGATTACATTGTATTGTGGTAGGGGAAGGGATTACATTGTACTGTGGTAGGGGAGGGGATACCATTGTACTGTGGTATGGGAGGGGATTACATTGTATTGTGGTTGGGGAGGGGATTACATTGTACTGTGGTAGGGGAGGGGATTACATTGTACTGTGGTTGGGGAGGAGATTACATTGTACTGTGGTAGGGAGGGGATTACATTGTACTGTGGTAGGGGAGGGGATTACATTGTACTGTGGTAGGGGAGGGGATTACATTGTACTGTGGTTGGGGAGGGGATTACATTGTACTGTGGTTGGGGAGGGGATTACATTGTACTGTGGTTGGGGAGGGGATTACATTGTACTGTGGTTGGGGAGGGGATTACATTGTACTCTGGTAGGGGAGGGGATTACATTGTACTGTGGTTGGAGACCCTGGCTGTTACTATGAAGTAAAACTAAATAAGCCAAAATAAGCATAAGTCTTGATGTGAAATAAATGCTATGCTTTGTAGTGATATGCCTTAAATGTCTGTTATGTTTGCATTCAGTATGCCTGAAAACTTTGATGAAAGTTGCCTAACAACATTGACCCGATCCCTGCTAATAATAATTGAGATATGCATTACAAGCAGTGTTGTAACAAATAGTTTACTTGTCGATGTAGATTCAATATGCAAATATATACCAAGTAAACATGACTTGCTAGATATTAAAGCTTAGATAAAGTTCTTTACAACTTGATGTGATACAAACATACGGCATGTATAAATTCTACAAACTTATTTTGAAATTGGAACAGAATTTTGTATTTTTTGTTTTGATTTATTGTCAAATGCTGTTTGTTGCTAGAAATCCAACCGTTATCAATTATTATTGTTACATTATATATAACATTTGTGGTTATTAGTTTTCTCGTAAAAACACGCTGTCCTCTCTACCGTGTGTCGCTCTATGTTTAATTATAAACGTACAAAACAACATGAAATATTTTTCTTATTTTCGTAAAATTTATAATTATAAGCATTTGAAAATGTAAAGGTTATTAAGGAAGAAAAAACATAATTTTGAACATTCATGAGGACCTAACAACATTATCTTTCTGGACATTTTTGTCATGAATTGATTACACAATTCATGACAAATACCAGGTAAGTCCATAAAACTAATGTTGTTATAACCTGAATTTTGTGAAAAAATAATTCCTTAAATTGATTCTGAAACTAAAGGGGATGATGGTATACAATCTTTGTTGTATAAACAGGTTCCACTTGACGAAAAGCGAGGAGCACTCCAATGTCCTATTTGTAGGCCATGTCCAGAAGGCTACTATAGCGACCAGCACACACGCAGCCATGATAATATCCGCTACTGTCGGCGGGACCGTAACTGTGCCAAGAAGAACCGTCTGTATAAGAAGAAACCAAAGCTGAGAAGAAAGTCGGAGTGTGGACCTTGCTTGGACGGGTAAATGTCAGTCACGGTGTAGATATGTGACTATCGATAGGCAGTTAATTCAATATAGATAATATATACCTCAGCTGGCCCTGATACTGTATCAATGTTAGGGGCTCACCTGGCCCTGATACTGTATAGATATTAGGAGCTCACCTGGCCCTGATACTGTATAGATGTTAGGAGCTCACCTGTCCCTGATACTGTATAGATGTTTAGAAGCTCACCTGGCCCTGATTCTGTATAGATGGTAGGAGCTCACCTGGCCCTGATACTGTATAGATGTTAGGAGCTCACCTGGCCCTGATTCTGTATAGATGTTTAGTAGCTCACCTGGCCCTGATTCTGTATAGATATTAGGAGCTCACCTGGCCCTGATACTGTATAGATGTTTAGTAGCTCACCTGACCCTGATACTGTATAGATGTTAGGAGCTGACCTGGCCCTGATTCTGTATAGATATTAGGAGCTGACCTGGCCCTGATTCTGTATAGATATTAGGAGCTGACCTGGCCCTGATTCTGTATAGATATTAGGAGCTCACCTGGCCCTGATATTGTATAGATATTAGGAGCTCACCTGGCCCTGATACTGTAAAGATATTAGGAGCTCACCTGTCCCTGATACTGTATAGATGTTGGGAGCTCACCTGGCCCTGATACTGTATTGATGTTTAGTAGCTCACCTGGCCCTGATACTGTATAGATATTAGGAGCTCACCTGGCCCTGATACTGTATTGATGTTTAGAAGCTCACCTGGCCCTGATACTGTATAGATATTAGGAGCTCACCTGTCCCTGATACTGTATAGATATTAGGAGCTCACCTGTCCCTGATACTGTATAGATGTTAGGAGCTCACCTGGCCCTGATACTGTATAGATATTAGGAGCTCACCTGGCCCTGATACTGTATTGATGTTTAGAAGCTCACCTGGCCCTGATACTGTATAGATATTAGGAGCTCACCTGTCCCTGATACTGTATAGATATTAGGAGCTCACCTGTCCCTGATACTGTATAGATGTTAGGAGCTCACTTGGCCCTGATACTGTATTGATGTTTAGTAGCTCACCTGGCCCTGATACTGTATAGATATTAGGAGCTCACCTGGCCCTGATACTGTATCGATGTTAGTAGCTCACCTAGCCCTGACTCTGTATCAATGTTAGGAGCTCACCTGGCCCTGATACTGTATCGATGTTAGGAGCTCACTTGGCCCTGATACTGTATCGATGTTAGGAGCTCACCTGGCCCTGATACTGTATAGATGTTAGGAGCTCACCTGGCATTGATACTGTATAGATGTTAGTATCTCACCTGGCCCTGATACTGTATAGATGTTAGTAGCTCACCTGGCCCTGATACTGTATAAATGTTTAGTAGCCCACCTGTCCCTGATTCTGTATAAATGTTTAGTAGCTCACCTGACCCTGATAATGTATATATACTGTATATACATTATCAGGGACAGGTGAGCTACTTATATGAAGTATGATACATCATATAAGTAGCTCACCTGGCCCTGATTTTGTATAGATGTTTAGAAACTCACCAGGCCCTGATTCTGAATAGATGTTAGGAGCTCACCTGGCCCTGAAATTCTGTATGGATGTTTAGTATTCAAGGTCACAGGTTCATGTGAAGGATATAATGGTAAATGAATTACAGGGTAAGTGATAAGTAATCGATCTGTTACACCTATTGTATTATGTTGTAGATATGTTGAAGAGTGGAACTGGGATGATGATGATGGTGTTTGTGAGATAGAGACGACCACCAGTACACAAGATGTCAGTAAGGTCACCGATTCAGAAGTCAAAAGGCTGGCATATCCGGAGGACTACATTGCACCAATAAAAAAGAAAATTCATGAGTCAGTCCAGGAAACTAAGTATAACATAGGTAGGTCTCTGTCATGTCAGTCTTGCAGGAATAAGTAGAGAATGATATATATTGTCACTTAAGTTCACATTGACCAGGGCACTAGTGGTTATGAAAGGCTGTCGTAATTTTAGGTCATCTGACCCAAAGTGTCAGGATGACTTTTAGTCATTGTGCTTTGTCCCCTGTATGACGTTCGCAGTGAGTAATATATTTTCATTCAAACGGCTTTTACTCAATAACCGAAAAATCCATGGTGTTGATATTATTATGAATGTAGCATGATGGGATGAAGGGCTATCAAGTTTGTTAAAATGAATGACCTTGACCTACCTTCAAGGTCACAAGGGTAAAATTTCCTTAAAACTTTAAACAACTTCTTTTGAATATCCAAAAGACCCAAGTTACAAATATTGGACCTGAAGCATGCAAGGATGAAGGGCTACCATGTTTGTTCAAATAGATGACCTTGACCCACTTTCAATGCAATAGGGGTCAAATATGTTAAATGTTTTTTTAAACATGCTTCTTAATAGCCAAAAGGCCCAGGGTACTAATATTTGGCTGGTAGCATGAATGAATTCAACTGAATGACCTTTACCTACTTTCAAGGTCACAGCTGGGTCAAATCCCATATAATTATATTAATCTTTAACAATTTGTTTCTCAATAACTGATTGACCAGGGGTACTGATTTTTGGCCTGTAGAATGCTGGGATGAAGGGCTACAAATTGCATGTTGTTCAAATGAATGATTTTTACTCACATTTAAGATCACTTGGGTAAAATATGATAAAAATCTTCAAGTAACTTCTCTAGTTCCTCTTCACCCATGATGGTGGTAAAGTCGGCTTTGTGATTTATATCAAGTAGGGATTTATAGGTAAAATTGGCCGACGGGCGACAGAAACTGTGTCATGGTATCTATCACTTACCCTTTTGACAGAAGAGCTAGTAGAAACAACTTATTACACTCACTGCTCCAGATAATAAACAAATACATAATATTCAGAAAAAAACAGATCTTCTGTTATATGTTTCAAACAAGGTACGGTTACTGTCGATTGATGGGTATACATGAGGCTTAATACAGTGCACTCCTCTTTATATCATGTTTCATTTGTCAGACAAATACATGATATTAACAGAAATGTGACATTAAGAGAAACATGTTTTCCCACTAAATCTAGTGCATTTCCAATCTCCATAACTGAAAGCAAGCTATTCAATGTACATATAAAGATGTTTCAATACATAGATAACATTATTTCAATTAAGGGGTATTTTTTTATTTTCTATGCAATATTTTGTATATGTTCTATCTGAAATCAATGAAAATTACATCATTTTCTGAATATTTTATGTGATTGGTTGAGAAAAAACATGATATTAAGAGGAATTCACCTCAAAATACATAAAATTAACCAAATAAAATTACATAGATTATATAGAGGAAAAAATGGTGCTTGGGAAAAACATGATATAAAGAGGAATGTGATATTAACAAGGGTGATATTAAATTGAATCCACTATATATGACCAATATAAAGGAGATATGTTATCGGAAAATGGTGCTGTCTGACAAAGTTGACAAATAAGATGAACAATATTATTATAAAAATTGCATTTAACAGAAATTAATATTTGGTTAATGATATTATAAACAGATAACCACACTAACAATGTATTAATTTTGATTTCCAGGTAGTCTGGAAAAAACTGTGAAGAGGGAAGCCAAGAAAAACAGAGATCATCATCAACTGCTTATAACAATAAGCCTTGTCTCGGCTTTCATAGTCACTGCACTGTTAATCATCTTTGGTTATAAATTCCGCAAGAAATGTGATTGTTTCAACTTTTCAACAAACGAAGATGGAACTGAATCTCCACTTGGCAGTTCAAAAACACCACTTATGGGTAGGTGTTTTGTGATAAATGTCAGCACTGGCCACAATTGGCCTCTATGTACTGTGACTACCTCAGGTCACCTCTCCCCTCTATGTACTGTGACTACCCCAGGTCACCTCTCCCCTGTATGTACAGTGACTACCCCAGGTCACCTCTCCCCTGTATGTACAGTGACTACCTCAGGTCACCTCTCCCCTCTATGTACGGTGACTACCCCAGGTCACCTCTCCTCCCTTTGTACTGTGACTACCTCAGGTCACCTCTCCCCTCTATGTACTGTGACTACCTCAGGTCACCTCTCCCCTCTATGTACGGTGACTACCCCAGGTCACCTCTCCTCCCTATGTACTGTGACTACCTCAGGTCACCTTCCTACCTCTATGTACTGTGACTACCTCAGGTCACCTCTCCCTCTATGTACTGTGACTACCCCAGGTCACCTCTCCCCTCTATGTACTGTGACTACCTCATGTCACCTCTCCCCTGTATGTACGGTGACTACCCCAGGTCACCTCTCCTCCCTATGTACTGTGACTACCTCAGGTCACCTCTCCCCTCTATGTACTGTGACTACCTCAGGTCACCTCTCCCTCTATGTACTGTGACTACCCCAGGTCACCTCTCCCCTCTATGTACTGTGACTACCTCAGGTTACCTCTCCCTCTATGTACTGTGACTACCCCAGGTCACCTCTCCCCTCTATGTACTGTGACTACCTCAGGTCACCTCTCCCCTCTATGTACTGTGACTACCTCAGGTCACCTCTCCCCTCTATGTACTGTGACTACACCAGGTCACCTCTCCCCACTATGTACTGTGACTACCTCAGGTCACCTCTCCCCTCTATGTACTGTGACTACCCCAGGTCACCTCTCCCCTCTATGTACTGTGACTACCTCAGGTCACCTCTCCCCTCTATGTACTGTGACTACCTCAGGTCACACCTCCCCTCTATGTACTGTGACTACCCCAGGTCACCTCTCCTCTCTATGTACGGTGACTACCTCAGGTCACCTCTCCCCTCTATGTACTGTGACTACCTCAGGTCACCTCTCCCCTCTATGTACTGTGACTACCCCAGGTCCCCTTTCCTCCCTATGTACGGTGACTACCTCAGGTCACCTCTCCCCTCTATGTACAGTGACTACCTCAGGTCACCTCTCCCCTCTATGTACGGTGACTACCTCAGGTCACCTCTCCCCTCTATGTACTGTGACTACCTCAGGTCACCTCTCCCCTCCATGTACTGTGACTACCCCAGGTCACCTCTCCCCTTTATGTACTGCGACTACATGTACCTCAGGTCACCTCTCCCCTCTATGTACTGTGACTACCTCAGGTCACCTCTCCCCTCTATGTACTGTGACTACCTCAGGTCACCTCTCCCCTCTATGTACTGTGACTACCTCAGGTCACCTCTCCCCTCTATGTACTGTGACTACCTCAGGTCACCTCTCCCCTCTATGTACTGTGACTACCTCAGGTCACCTCTCCCCTCTATGTACTGTGACTACCTCAGGTCACCTCTCCCCTCTATGTACTGTGACTACCTCAGGTCACCTCTCCCCTCTATGTACTGTGACTACACCAGGTCACCTCTCCCCTCTATGTACTGTGACTACCTCAGGTCACCTCTCCCCTCTATGTACTGTGACTACCCCAGGTCACCTCTCCCCTCTATGTACTGTGACTACCTCAGGTCACCTCTCCCCTCTATGTACTGTGACTACCTCAGGTCACCTCTCCCCTCTATGTACTGTGACTACCCCAGGTCACCTCTCCTCTCTATGTACGGTGACTACCTCAGGTCACCTCTCCCCTCTATGTACTGTGACTACCTCAGGTCACCTCTCCCCTCTATGTACTGTGACTACCCCAGGTCCCCTTTCCTCCCTATGTACGGTGACTACCTCAGGTCACCTCTCCCCTCTATGTACTGTGACTACCTCATGTCACCTCTCCCCTGTATGTACTGTGACTACCTCAGGTCACCTCTCCCCTCTATGTTCTGTGACTACCTCAGGTCACCTCTCCCCTCTATGTACTGTGACTACCTCAGGTCACCTCTCCCCTCTATGTACTGTGATTACCTCAGGTCACCTCTCCCCTCTATGTACTGTGACTACCTCAGGTCACCTCTCCCCTCTATGTACTGTGACTACACCAGGTCACCTCTCCCCTCTATGTACTGTGACTACCTCAGGTCACCTCTATGTACTGTGACTACCTCAGGTCACCTCTCCCCTCTATGTACTGTGACTACCTCAGGTCACCTCTCCCCTCTATGTACTGTGACTACCCCAGGTCACCTCTATGTACTGTGACTACCTCAGGTCACCTCTCCCCTCTATGTACTGTGACTACCCCAGGTCACCTCTATGTACTGTGACTACCTCAGGTTACCTCTCCCCTCTATGTACTGTGACTACCCCAGGTCACCTCTATGAACTGTGACTACCTCAGGTTACCTCTCCCCTCTATGTACTGTGACTACCCCAGGTCACCTCTCCCCTCTATGTACTGTGACTTCCTCAGGTCACCTCTATGAACTGTGACTACCTCAGGTTACCTCTCCCCTCTATGTACTGTGACTACCTCAGGTCACCTCTCCCCTCTATGTACTGTGACTACCACAGGTCACCTCTCCCTGTAGAGGCTACCTTAATATGTCTATACAGTGCACTCCTCTTTATATCAAGTTGCATTTGTCAGACAAAGCATGATATTAACAGGAATGTGACATTAAGAGAAACATGTTTTTCCACTAAATTTAGTGCATTTTCAATTTCCATAACTAAAAGTAAGCTATTCAATGTACATATGAAGATGTTTCAGTATATAGATAACATTATTTCAATTAAAAATCAGTTTGGGGATACATTATTTTCTATTCAACATTTTGTACAAGTTGTATCTGAAATCAACGGAAATTACATAATTTTCTGGATATTTTATGTGATTGGTTGAGAAAAAAACATGATATGAAGAGGAATTCACCTCAAAATACATGATATTAACCAAATAAAATTACATAGATTATATAGAGAGAAAAATGGTGCTTGGGAAAAACATGATATAAAGAGGAATGTGATATTAACAGGAGTGATATTAAGTGGAGTACTCTGTACTAGATAACAATGATAATTCTTAAAAACAAATCCTCACTGTTTCAGTTGATGGAGGTCCTTCTCAACAGAGCAGCCCACAGCAGTCGGCTGTACATATAGGTGAGTGGAGTACAGTAGTGTTATATTAATCAGTGGGAAAGGTTACAAGAACGTGGTTGGCCGCGACTATCCTAAATCTGACTGCAGAGGTATAGCAGTATGACATTCTTAAAAGACTGTAAATCTAAATATTGAAAATAATGTTCTGTCTCTCTAGCCTTAATATCATAGGAAACATTACAGAAGTTAAGAAAATTTGGAAAGTTCATTTACTTAAGATTTTCCCCTTAACTTATCTATGTACATGTAATGATGGAGATTTTAAAATTAAGGAATTTCCTAAATTAAAGGGAATTTCCTTAACTTCTTATCCCCCTCCCCACCCCACACTTAGGTAAAGGGCCATAATTATGATAATCACTTTAATTTGTTTGTACACCCCGCCCGTCCGTTGGTCTCTCCATATCTTGTGAACAACAAATCTTGAAAATTCCTGTTCTGATTCATTTTATATTCACACCATCACACAAAGTCTACGCCTGATTAGATTTTGGTGGTAGTTTTTCAAGGTTAAGGGTCAAAGGTCCAATGACCATTTTGTGTAGTTGGGGGTATACATCTATATGAACCCCTGCTCACTTTGTTTTGATTCAGATAAGGAACCTTCATGAAACTGGTACCAGGTTTGTTATAATATACCATTTCTTTGTACTCTAGGCATGCCTAAAGTAACAATCCTCCAGGATGGTTTCTGTGGAACTCAGGGGTCCAGCGTTGTCCTGCAAGCCAAAGTGACCGGTGCTCATGTCCAGTCGGTGGTCTGGAAGAGAATCCAGGGCGGTTTGACCCCAGACGTGGTGGTGGACGATCAGAAGTATGCGAGGTCGACCATCGCTGACCCCTCCCTCCTCATCTCTCACCTGGCTTTAGAGGACGACGGGGCTTACCAGTGTACAGCTACTAACGACATAGGGACTGGTGAAAGTACCATCTGTCGACTCGAGGTCACAGGTAACTAACTACATGTACACTGTAGCTAGGTATCTCAAGATCACAGGTAAGTAACTACATGTTCACTGTAGCTAGGGACCTCAAGGTCATGGGTAAGTAACTACATGTACACTGTAGCTAGGGACCTCAAGGTCACAGGTAAGTAACTATATGTACACTGTAGCTAGGGACCTCAAGGTCACAGGTAAGTAACTATATGTACACTGTAGCTAGGGACCTCAATGTAATATAAGGTCACAGGTAAGTAATTATATGTACACTCTAGCTAGGGACTCTGAAGAAAAGTATTGTCTAGACTGAGATGATCCAAATTTACTGACCACAGTGTAATTAATGAAAGAGTCTTGTGTAGTAGAATAGGTAGGTGGGGAAATCTATTACAGTTCAACCCCACTTCTTCGAACCCCGTTTACTCGAATGCTCCTCATTCGCTGAACAGTTCATTTAGTCCTGACCAAGTCCGTACATATTCAACCCACCTCAGATTACTTGAATACCATGTTTTCCTTGAACTATTGATCAGGTCCCCACAAGTTTGAGTAAGTGGGGTTTTTAGTTTTAGTGGGGTTTTCTGTAGCTATTTTTATAAAGAAGAATATGAATGTAATTTGAATACAGCAACAAAAATTCTAAATATTCTGCATACAAGATCAAGATATGCCTGTACATTTGATCTGTATAGAGTAAACATTTATTACAAGTTTATCTGTGGTAGGTTCTGAATTCTTTTTTCTTTCACCTCTCTCTTCACTCAGTTGTTCTTTCATTCTTTTTTATCTTCTTTTTTTTTCATTCTCTTTGATGATGCCAACTTGCCATGTTACCATTGTAATATGGTTGATAATATAAGTACATTGTATGAAACATTCGTGGGAGAATGCATCATAGATGGGTAGTGCCTAATTTCATTGCAAACTACAATAGAACCCCTTCTGTAAACTGTAACATTGTCATGTGAATGTGATGCAAAATCTGAATGGGGTGATAAATCATAAAATAAGAAATGTTGAACTTTTCTGTCTTGTCTTACAGAAAATCCTGACCTGGTGTTAACTCCCGAAGGTAAGATTGTGTGTGTGCTGGGGTTGGAAATTATAATTTGGGTGAGATTCACACCACAATATCATACTGTATTTTACCGCGAATAAGTCCTCTCTCGTAAATAAGCCCCCCCCCACACTTTATGAAATTTCTGGGAACAGGGTGGGTACCTGCAACTAAGCCCCCCTCCCTACAATCGATCTTTATATACTCACACTAAATGCATAACATTTGGTATGACACATTCTTGGTCCTCGAAATCAAATCCTAGAATTATTTGCTTTTGCTCATTCATTTTACTTCATATGAATTGGGGACATATATGATCTACCTTATTTGTCGTAACAGCGCCCAGCAGGGCACCTAAAAATTGGTTCCAAAGGGGGCATAAAAAGGATGACAAAGCTAAGATCTGGACGAAAATGTTGTTTTTATAAAGTCCATTTAAAAGTACAAAACCTCCCTGAAAGCTTTTATAAAAAAAAAGAAAGAACTCTTTTGTCTGTTCATCTTGGTTAAGGTCTTAACTGAAAATCCTTAAAATTCTTTAACCCAATCTGAATTAACCATAGAAAACAAAAATGAAATATTTTATGTAAAAAAAAACATAATGATATTTCCTTGCAAATATCCTTCTGCCTGAAGAAGCGTGAGAAGGCAGAAAGGCCTTGGGGAATAGTCAAAGTTTTTTGTTGTTTTTTGAAATATTTTATATTTACTTGAGATTTATTTTATGACCTTTTGACCTTGTAGAGATTTGCAGAGCTAAACACATACAGCTACAGCCATTGGATGATAATCTGATCCAGTGTGTAGCCAATTACGCCAAAGGTGATGAGTTAGAGAGTCACATGATGGAGAATCTGTATGCCCGCCTGAAAGTCCCCGCTCACAAGGCGACACAGATCCGCCAGGAGAATGAGAGTAAGGGCGTGAGGGAGTGTGTACTGGAAACCTTGAACTATTACGTCAAGAGAGACGGCAGAAACGCTACAGCGTTCTCACTGTATCAGGCTCTCACGGATTGTCAGTATCTCTACGAGCTGGAATACTTTGTTAAAATATTCCGAGATCAGTTTTCAGATGAGAAAGAAAGAGACGCAGACATTCCAATGACTGAAAATGGAACCAAACACTGTGCTGATGATAATCAGCAAGGAAGCAACGTCAATTCTGGTGTAGAAATGCCTAATGAGCAAACCATTGTTGAAGGTGAAGTGAAGCTTGAAATGGAAGGTGTGAGTTTCACCAATTTGGAACACTGAGGATTCTGCCAAAACATTGTACTTGAAACACTAGGGATCTGTCTAAACTTTGTATTTATCTCATCTATGTTTCTTAATTCTTGATGAGTTTTAGATTTTGTTTGCTATAGATTCTTAAATCAACAAGTAAAATTGACCAAAATATAAAGTTCTTCAGCCCTCTTACTAATATTGATACTCTACAGGAGTCGGACTTTAGGGCTACCTTGATTAGAAAATCTTCATTGATCTTCCAGTACTTAATTATCAGGGCCAGTTGATAAAAATATGTCAAATGTATAAACTGAAAAAATGGGTTTTTGCAACTTATAATGCCAGGTGTATAACAAAAAAAATGGTTTTGCAACTTATAATGTCAGGTGTATAACAGAAAAATGGTTTTACAACTTATAATGAAAAATGAATCTTGCTTAACCAACAAAATTCTGTTCCTAGGCTGAGGAACTTAAATGTAAATGCTCAAAGTACACAGCTTATTCCAAAATTAAGAATATGTTTTGTACTAAGGGAGACAACTTTTGTATTTTTATACCTAGTCAGTTTTGAAAACCGTTTGGACAAATTTTGGAGTAACGTCACAACATAAACATTGTTATATTTTTTGTTTAAAAATTTTATGGACGATGATCTGAATAGAGAGACAATTTATTGCCTGCGTTCAGAATAAACTAAGTTAAACGAAGTTAAGTTATAATGTCAAGTGTATTACTGAAAAATGATTTTGCTCAACCAACAAAATTCTGTTCCTAGGCTGAGGAACTTAAATGTAAATGCTCAAAGGGCACAGCTTATTCCAAAATTAAGAATATGTTTTGTACTAAGGGAGACAACTTTTATATTTGTATCTGTTTGTGTTTGTTGAAAGGCATGTTACTTTATTTTCACCTAAAGCCAAACAATTTGCCAGGAAAATAGTGATGATCACATGCAGTAACCTTTATGTCTTTCCAAGTCTTTCCCTCTGTGATAATGTAAATACTGACAGTCTGTGTCTGATAGTGAATGATCTTTACAGTAGCTGTAATGCATGTCTTGTGCTGTCTATAAGGAAATCTTAATATCCTTATATTTATAATTAGTTCAATCTGATTAAAATCATATCTTGATCTCCGTGCCGTTCCGTAAACTCCTCTTTGCTGTGTTAAGATCTGAGAAAATCCCATATGGGGTCATGCCTCGATGACTTCATGCATTAGCCAATCAAATTACTACTGTCAGAATCTTGACAGCGAAATTTTAAGGTGACAAAGCTTGCATAATCGCATTTGTCCGTTTAGTCATTTCGTCACCAAAAAGTCCATGTGGAATAATGTGACGAAATCACTTGCTGCAAGATGACAGGTCATTGGAAAATTATTTTAGTGTTAAGTCAAGAGGCGACAAAGGTCATCTGAACATGATCTCTTATTGGATGTTGTCAGATCCTTGTAAAACGGAATGAGAACAAGGATCTGTATTTTATTCAGATTGTAATTATTTGATATTGACATTGTTGAAAAATGTCTTTAACTTTTAAAGCATCCAGTGCTGACATGGAACGAGACTTAAAAAGATCTTATATTGTTTTCTTTCTGCAGTTAATGAATACATGGTATTTGTGTCATCAAGGATACAACTAAACAATACAAGCCTATTGGGACTGTTGCTTAAGACACTTTTCATATACTGGTACTACCGTTAGTACAAAAATGTTCCTTTTTTTACTCAATGTGGTTTTTATGCATGTTTTCATGAGTGCTTTTGCTAAAGTGTAGATTTTATAAGAACATAGAGTTGTATGTGCTTGAAAGCTATTTTTCATATAGACTTTAAAAGGCCCCCTTTACTAGCCAAATACTCTTATTATGTTGATATTATAAGAGTATTTGGCGAGTAAAGGGGGCTGGGTCCAGATTCGAGCGCCCTTGATTGTATTGATAAAAAAGAGCAGAAGAAAAACATCACTTTTCTAAATTTTCATTGTAATTTATGATTCTCACAATTATATTGTGACCTATGTTTGCTGTAACATTAAAATGTCTTGTTAAATTATTTCAAGCACAATTTTTTTTTTTCAAAATTTTTGATATATTTTTTCCCATGATGATCAAAGATCCTTAACTGTCACCATGTTATGGTTTGGTGTGGTTAATTTTGTTTTCCTGCCTCAAGCTCTGATGCTTTATGTACTTGTATACCTTTGCTTAAGGTAAAATGATAAACCTATTCTATATTCTATGTCCTTGTATTTCCTGTTATACATTTCACAAATACAAATTTGATAATTAAGCTATTTTCTATGTGATTTGAACATACTGTACCTGGTATATCTTGTGTATGCATATATAGTTGTTGTTTATATTGGCTTGTAATTGTTCAGCTGGATGTGTATGTAAATACAATACGTTTTATAGAGCCATGCACTGTTATAAGATAGAAAATTGCTATATATATATACCCTGTCTAAATATTTTTTATTACAAATATTATGAACAAATTGATGAAATCCTACGAGTAGTTAGATACAGTCCCGGGTTGTATATGTACCAGTGCTGCTGTGTCCAAGGTTTACTGTTTGATTAATTCTGTTTTTGTTTGTCCTCAAGATGCTTTATTTAAAATATGTTATACAGAATTTGGCATAATAGAACCTACTCTGTATATATTTAGAATATTTAAGAGGCTTTATTTTTACACATTCTTTAAAGTTGATATTGGTTGTATAGATCTGTCTGTAGCCGCAACACTACTAACTTAGGGATCCCTGCCACACAGTACTTGTTTCCTATACAGAGTAATCTCCCCTAAGTTTTATTTTGAATCCTCTCTGTAAGTTATTGTAAACAGAGTAATCTCCCTTTCAACTCATTTTGGATTGAACTGAAGCATTGTTAAGTTTTAAAGAGACACTGTTTATTATTGTATACAGAGTTATCTCCCTTTAAACTCATTTTGAATTGAACTGAAGCATTGTTAAGTTAAGGTACTGTGTCGGTTAGAGCATTAGGATAATAATTTGAAGGCAAATGTTCTATCTTGGTGTATATCCGTGCCCCACAAAACACCAGGTCAGAACACTGCTGATGATTAATTGTGTACATGTCAGCCTGACTTGTTCATAAATTAAGGTCCCTCAATGTTTGGTTTTCCTACTTTTAAAAAAGCAATTTCTGGAATTATGTGGTACATGGATCCTTAATGTTTTGGCATTCATAGTCTAGTATTTGTTGTCAATGAAGATTTTATTGATGTTATTGTTGATTTTGTTTCTTTATCAGTGTATCCAAGTCTTAGTGTCCAATCTCCAGAGACAGTACAGTCCGAGTTAGCTTGTAGCGATCTTCTTTTGTCCTTCATCCATCCATAAACAATTCACATTTTTGTCACCCATTCATACACTGTACTTTGGAGAGAGTAAAGTGTATTTAGTTTTATATGGGAAATGTTAATTTTTGGTATTTTTGTATGTTTTCAATTGGATATTGTTTAAATTTTTGGTACCAGCTGTTAACCATGAGATTGCAGTTCTGATGGTATGAAAGACAAAACCCTGACTTTAACCCCATGGGCAGGCCAAAATTGGTCATACTGGCTAAAGACAGACTAAGATTTGCTAGGATGAAAGCTGGTAAGAAAGTCCTGTTACAATCACTACACAGGTAATATTTCTTCATGTCAATTCAGGTCGAATCGAGGTCAATTCCAGGTAAAAATGTTCAGGGCAAATAGACCTGGAAAAACAGTCAATTCATGTCATTTTTTACCTGAAATTGACCTGCAATTGAGGTAAATTTTACCTGAAATAATGAAATTGAGGTTAATTTGGCATAAACCATATTTCAGGTCAATTTGACCTCAATTTCAGGTCTAGAGTTTTCCAGTTCAAATTTACCTGAAGACATTTTTCCTGAGTAGGTCAACCTTTTCCTCTGGATAGGACATACGTACACCTTACTAAGGTTTAGATAGGGACATTTTTATATTGGAAATGTAATTTCAAGGATTATAATATGCATATATTTTTTTTGTCACAAATATCATGATATTGAAACAGGTGACTGTTAAGGCCCATGGGCCTCTTGTACGCAATAAACAATGCAATGGAGAAGGAGAAAGTGTGACTATAGTTTTATAGTGTAAAGTCGTAAGTGTGTGTAATATATGAATAACGTGTAATAATAGTTTTATAGTGTAAAGTCGTAAGTTTGTGTAATATATGAATAACGTGTAATAATAGTTTTATAGTGTAAAATCTTAAGTGTGTGTAATATATGAATAACGTGTAATAATAGTTTTACAGTGTAAAGTTTTAAGTGTGTGTAATATATGAATAACTTAATCGTTTTACACTGTATGTATGATGTTAAATGTGAGAATGCTAATAGTTCGACTTCCGCCATATTCCATGGTCACAATCACTTGCCCTTTGTATCCCCGGCAGTATATGTCGTAGCAAAGTTAAAGAGTAACTGTAGTGCAAATAGAAACTGAAATGATCAGACTCGTTGTGTCGGCTTTAATACATTGTCGAAAACCGCATCGAAATCGGCCGACCGGTTACAAAGTTACGACAGGTTGAAGTTTGGTTTTTTACCTGTTTTGCCACACGCTAATGAACCGCTAAAAGTTGTACACACGTATTGGTGACGTCACAACGGGAACACAAGAAATTGGGTCCTATGTCTCTCTATATATAACAGTAATATGTACGTCTGGTTGATTAATGATTCAAAATGTATTATACAGTGGAATTAAGGGACGTACCATAATATGGGGGTCGGGAGAATAATCTGAAATCGTCATTGAAATAACTTTATTTTTGATTCTTTCATAAATATAGTGTTTATTGATTGTTCAAATTCATTTTAATGGACCCATATATATATGCGCTATCATATTGTAATACTCTGTGTCATTTATAATGTCAGTTATACATATCATTTATCCAATGATTCAAGAGTGACTCTTATAATAATACCTTTGAATATTGTAAATCTCCTGTTAGTGTCCATTATATTACGTAATCAGATTAGCGGGATAATCTACCTGGTCAGTTCGATAACTTCACACGTAACTTGTTACTCAAATAGCAAGTAATTAACATTTGAGAGGGGGGGGGAGGGCTATCAAAGTTAACTAAATTGTAATAGTTGAGTATGTTGCGGTTATTATCCCCTCTTTATAACTTCAAAATGTTTACTCTAAATCTGCAGTTACATGTAGATCTCGACTGGAACATAGACTATCGAGTGCACGCGTATCTTTTGAAATCTCCGTAATCCACCGTCAACTCACACAGTATATGACACTTTTTTTAATTTCGAGTTTGACTCTTCTATTCAACGAGAAAAGTTCTGTTGAAAACTTGCTTGATATGTCTCAGGGACGTATATATGCACATATACGTCCCTGGTATGTCTGTATCACAGTTTTTTCATATTTTATTTTTAACATAAATGAATGAAATGCGGATTAAAACCACAGGCACTTGTGGCCAGGAGAATAGCCATCTAAATATATAGATAATATAGCGAAATATGATAATTAAAATAAAATATAAAAACTGAATTTTCAAATTTTCTTTTTATGTTATTTATCATCTAAAACCATATTGAAAATAATTGCCAAATTTCAGCTTGATACGTCAAGCGGTTTAATTTAACAAAACATCGACTATCAGACACGCTTTTTTTGTGAAATTTAACCGCTTGACGTATCAAGCTGAAATTTGGCAATTACTTTCATTATGGTTTTAGATGATTAATAACATAAAAAGAAAATTGCTGAAGTCAGTTTTTATATTTGATTTTAATTATTCATATTTTGCAAATTATCTATATATTTAGATGACTATTCTCCTGGCCACAAGTGCCTGTGATTAAAACCAATTAAGTAATCTTCTCATCTTATTATAAAAAAATGTTCCATGTTCATTTCTTGTCAGTAAAACACAGGGGTTTTCAAAGATCTAATCTTATTTTTCTTAAACAGAATTCGAAATACATTGTCTTGATTTCTATTTCGATGTATGTGCCTGAAGACAGGTAACATCAGGATTTCACTCATATTCTATTTATTTTACAATATTCACGATTTGAAATGGTTTTTTTATGCTGCACAGATAAATAAATTATCAATGGATAGAAAGCTGTTAACTTTTAATATACACACCTATAATTTCTCAAACATATATAAGGATAAAAAAAAGTCGAAATGTGATACCCGTCAAAACAGTTTATACAGGTCGAAAGCATTGATAAAAGTTATATATTTTTATTTTCCAATATACGTTTATCGTATTGTACGTATAAAAAGACTGGTCTTGTCGTCCTATATGATGGTACTAACTGTTCTTCTTTGAAGTCCAATAAAATATATGGTTTTCAAAGTTCCGAGTCTATACACGGAATTAGATTATATCTAAGTCCGTGGTCTAAAGCAACACAAATATCCTTTTCCTTATCTGTTTGTTTGAGGTTGTTTCTAGGTAGTTTTGTATTTATACAGCCGACCGACATGCATTAAAAATTTTCAGCGTGCATTTTAAAAGGTGTTACGATCAGTTCCCGCTGATATGTGCATGCAATCAACGTGACCATCAGTGAATACACACGCCGTTTTAGCGGTGTTATATGAAATAAAATATGAGAAAATTAATACCTAATCATATCAAGTGCATGTTTTGAAGTCTTTCCGCAGAATAATAACCTGTTAATCATGTTAGCGAGTCCGGCGGTTATTGATTTATGGTCGAGTGATCATGACCACGTGCACGTGTGCCGCACACCTGTGGAACTCCCGACCCCCCTCACCGCTAATTACGGCCCCCTGGGGCATACAACACCTTGGAATTATCAGTAGGGTCATTAATGAACTCCATACAACCTTGATATATAATAAGTGTCATATTCTTGAATAGAAGACTCTATACAAATAACAAGTCGTGATACGATTCATATAATTTTAATATAATGACTACACAAGTCTATCAGTGCGGTCACCGTTGTGACGTCACTTCCGGTCGTATGGCAAAATCGGGGATTTTCTGATTTGCGCTCAGGTGTGATTTTTAGAAAAATGGTCAAAACTTCGTAATTTTTACAAAAAAAAAAAAAATTCGTGAGAATTATCTCACTTACTATTTACCAATCTTTCCATACACAAAAAATGGTTTTGCACTACAGTTACTCTTTAAAGGCATGTGGCGTAATGCTATGATTGGTCTCTGGTGAAACAAAACTGACCAATCACTGTCCTTCAAAGACGGTCTATTTTATTGTTATACAATCATTAGGTGTAATCTGACCTGTTTTTGTTTTTTTTTTACACACATGGAACCTTCAATATTGCTTTGACATATTCTAAGGGTGCAGAGATCGAGAGCGAATGTGAGTGTAACTCCTGGAGTATCAATGATGATATTGTGACTGAGTTAAATGTAAGAATATTTCTATCTAACTGCATGGAATGAAGTGAATGGGAATACTCAATTGTTGTGAGAATGAATTTGTATATGATGAAGACTGAATTTTAGTCAGTATTTATTGTAATTGTATCATATGAAATGAATTTATTTTAAAAGTTTACAATTTGAGGTACTTGGATTATCCAATAATAAGGATTTATTTTTTTAGAAAATGTTCTCAATTTTTATATAATGAATTTTGGAATTGATCATTTACCTGACACTGCCATACAAACAGTAAAGTGTGTGCTGACAATACTATGTACATCTGAGTGAAGAACAATCGTTTGTGTAGAATAATTCTAGGAAAGTGTTCCACATTATCTAAACTAGGACCTCATTTGACAAAAAATGGCATTAAGTGGGAATAGTTATTGATTTTATTTAACATTGATAATGATGTTATTAACATATCTGATGAAACATTAATTACTTATCATTATATTCTACAATTTTCCAAACAGAATTTTGTATTTTAGAGACAATAACTTGAATTGGTAAAACATTTGACAATAAATCACACCAAAAACTTTGAAATTCATGATGTGTATATGCAATAAATAAAGTGTAATTATCCACAAAAGATTTATCTTTTAGTTGCACTAAATGTGTAAAAAAAGAAGACAATGTAACAATATTGTATATATTGCTAAAGATAAAAAAAAGAAGATTATATACATGAGCAAGTAAGTAGATGTTTTTTGAAATAATAGAAACTAATTAAATCAATTCCAAAGATATAAAGCTGGGACGTGTATATATATATATGTGAGAGTCTCACATATATGTCCCTGTATAAAGTAGGGAAAAGTTCATAGAAAACATATGTTCATTTTCTTATTTATGAAATAAATTATCAAAAAAACATTCAAACAAATCTCGTTGTTCATTACAAAAATCGAAAAGAGTTGCTGGTTATAGTGAAGTTATACAGATTATATATATACACTTGAATTAAGCTATATAAAGTCTAAACCCTTGGCGTGTTATTGTATACCAACAAGGGCCATTACAGTGTTTACCACAATGTCATTTTGAATTTTGACAGTGATAGTTTATCACAAATTTATTGGATGGATAATTTTCAAATTTCATATAAAGGTTCAAATTGGCCCTTAGTTGTGCATTGTCCGACCTTCTGATTGATCTCAATAAAAAATGGCCGACAAGCAGCCATCTCTGAGTTTGAGAGTAACAGCTTGATTTAGCTATATGTTGCCAAGAACTGGATGGATCATTCCTGAATCTCTTATTAACACTTACGTTGCTAGTTGGGCA
The DNA here is from genome assembly GCA_947623455.1 of Mimachlamys varia. NCBI lineage: Eukaryota > Metazoa > Mollusca > Bivalvia > Pectinida > Pectinidae > Mimachlamys > Mimachlamys varia. The sequence continues at coordinate 1,799,523 of OX392537.1, forward strand.
ATGTGTCATTTTCGGACTAATTGAGAATTTGGCGACGGATGGTCATTTTGGATTTTGACAATAATAAATTGTTATGGCTATATTTCTTGAGAAGAATCAGAAGGATTATTCCCAAATTTCATATGAAGGTTCCCTTTGGTCCCTTGTTGTGCATTGCCCAAATTTGGGACTGAATCTGAAAAACAATATGGTTGACGGGCATCCATCCTTGATTTTAACAGTAATTGTTCGCTATTTCTTGTAAAGCCCAGGACAGATCGATCTCAAATTTCTTAGAAATATTTACTGGTTATGTGTTGTGTTGTTTCTGATAATTGACAAAGCAATATGGCTGACAGGTTGTCATCTTAGTTATTGACAGATGCGTCGTCTGTCTGTCTGTCGTCCATTAACATTTTCTTCAAATCGCTACTAGTCAAAAAGTCTTGATTAGATTGTGACCAAATTTGGTAAAAAATATCCTTGGGGGGAAAAAGAACAGATTTTGCATAAATGGTGACTTACCCTCAAGGGGCCAAATAGGGGAAAATCCTTTAAATCGCTACTAGTCATAAAGTTATCAATGAATTTTGATCAAATTTGGCCAGAAACATCATTGGGGAAGGGGAACAGATTTTGCATAAATGGCGACTCTGACCCTTAAGGGGCCAGAGAGATGGGGCCTAATAGGGGAAATAGGTAATTCCTTTAAATCGCAACTAGTCATTAAGTTATCAATGGATTTTGACCAAATATAGTCAGAAACATCCTTGGAGGTATGGAAACATATTTTGCATAAATGGTGATTCTGACCCGAAAGGGGCCAGAGATCTGGGGCCAATAGGGGAAATACAGGTAATTCCTTTAAATTGCTACTTGTCTTAAAGTTATCAATGGATTTGGACCAAATATGATCAAAAACATCTTTGGGGAAGGGGAACAGGTTTTGCATAAATGATGACTCTGACCTTCAAGGGGCCAATGAGGTGGGGACCAATAGGGGAAATAGAGGTAATTCCTTTAAATCGCTACCGGTCATAAGTTTTGATTGGACTTATAGCGGCCAAAAGATGGGAATCCAGGAATAAATGCCCAGTGATCTTATTTTTCTTTTGATATTATCGAAATATGTATCTTAAATAATCATCTGACAAAATATTTCTATTTTTTAATAATCCCTCCTCATTTTTCTATCTTTCAGAAATAATCTCTCCGAGTATTTTTTAAGGGAAATCTAGACCAGTTCTTTTACCGCCAAATTTCAAATCAAAACTTATATCTGCGAAATAAGTACATTGACCTTTCAATATTTTTGCTTATATCTAATGTTTATATGTAATATTAATAAAATAACTATTTTCACGAAAAGTAAACAACTCTAATGCACATGAGACTCATAAAGTGTAATTTTATTTTTCCACTGTATTTTACCATGAATTTTGAATGACAGGCCAATGGTACAGGTCCATTCAGCCTCTTCTTTAATGATGTTTTTAGCACTTTAGTGACGACACTGTTTGTATGTGACAATAATTGTACAGCTGATAATGACCACAGGCCGTGGTAGTGACGTCAGAGTACGGCCATTACTTCAGGTATTACCGTATCTATGTAGGAGGCGGCCCAAATCTCGGTGAAAATTATATTTAATGAGGACATTAGACTTTGGTGGTGACATTTGAAGTAGGAAGTGACCGTAACCGTTGGATTGGATGTTTACAGACAACGTTAACGTTGGTAGTCCTGTTTTGTTTTTGTTACATTGCACATACATATCACACAGTGTACTGTCATGTCACTAATCAATTTGTTCTTTTTACTAACCAATCTTAATTACCAATAAGGAAACAGATGATATAATTACGAGTTATTTTGTATTTTATCATCTTCTAAAACACCGTCACCTTTTCGTTCAACTCAGCCATTGTAAACTTCAAACTAACTTGTCATATTTAAATCGTGTCACTATAAATGTCAGGAACATATGCGTATTTTCATTCCCTTAGCTCTAAAAACACTTGTAAGGCCAGCCGTACGACAGAACGTCAAAGCTTAAACGAAATGACGTCAATATTACATTATTGTGCGTCATTATTATGACGTCATAATATTATTCATAGGCAACTTGACTGCCATGTTTCTTATATTGTCCTGTTATAATTTAATCTTGTTTGAAACAAGCATTTTCATTGGCTTAAAAAATTATGTTATCAGCCCATAACGTAAAAATGATAACGCTGTTTATAACGTCGCTTTTGATTGGCTGATGCAGCAGCGTAATGATTTGTAAGAGAAAAGAGTCCATCAATAAAGTGAATTTTCGCAGGGTATAGATTAAATTATAAGTATTAACGTGAATGTATTTTTTTATGTTATGGGGGTATAACACAAATAACGGAGTGTACTCTAAATAAACCGCGAAGCGGTTTATGATGAGAGTACACTCCGTTTTTTGCTTCGCGGTTTTTTTGTATTATACTCCCATAACATAAAAAATGATTCACGTTAACCCTTAATTAATATCAAATGTGGCGTAAAAATCAGTAGAAACTGTTTTGACTTAAAGTTACATGATCAGATCCCAATGAAAGCAATTGTACGCTGATAATTGCTCCAATTCACATACAAACTGCCATGACCTCGGATGAGGAAATTTAACCGACTGATTTGGCAGTTAACAGATAATAATTTCTGGTGCTAATGCTCTTGTGTAATGATGGTATAAGATAGTTAATGTGTGACGATAATCGTCTCATCTGTGGATAATAACAACAAACTAATAATTTTGTATTTCAAATAAACAAGTTCCGTTGTTTCATTGTACATGTTAGAATCACAACCATAAGTGCGACACCATTGTATGACGTCACATCCGGAACCAATTCTAATATAGTGTTGTTCCTGAAAACATTACTTCATCTTTCTTTGAAATCGTCAAAGTCATGTATCTGCCTGGCGATTGGTCGTTTTGTGTTTTCCCGTGACCAATCAAACTGCTATCGTTGTTCGTTCATGTTTGTCACGATCGACATATCCCAAGGGGTGTAGAGAGAGTAGATTATTTATGTTACAAAATATCCCAGAGGCATTTTGATCGCTATTTGCTCAGTATTACTACTACCCCTACAACGTTAACACCCGCCTCACCCCCCCCCCCAACCCCCCCCCCCCCCCCAACCCCCCCCCCCCCCCCCACAAAGATACCCTTGAAATACCAAACGATAACCTCAACATTACAAAATAAATAAGAGAATACCGAAGCGTTAACAAAATCATAATCCAAACTCAAAATCGATTAAACCAGGGGCAAGATATGAAAAAAGGGAAGATTTACATGGAGCTTCTTGTAAAAGTACAAAAGAATAAGACCAGGGGTTCCGGAAGAGTAAGCAATTTATAGAGTTTGTAACAATGCAAAGAGGAGATGCACGCGATGGTGACGTGGATAGGAAGGGACAGTTTCAGCAATGAATATACTGTGCCATACTGCTGTCCGTCTGTCAGTAAGAGTAAGCGTCTTCTGCTTCATCGCGATATCCGCCATGTAAATCTTTGTCACATTCAAGTAAACATCAAGTTCTCAAAATGAGAATCGAGTATCATTTTCAATCACAACAAGTAAACACACTAATGAGCATACTCAAAAACTCCATCCTCATATTACTTTAAGATACAGATCATTTCTCAATGAGACAAAGATGGCGACCATAAAACTTGCCCATAGTTCTGATCAACCTGCATCTCTCGAATCCTTGTGTTGTTAGTTTGTTTGTCAGCAGTCGACATCGATCACGAAAATCACGATATTTAGAGCAAGCCTTATAATATCGAATCAACTTCGACATGTCAACAATTAGTTTTGAGAAGCAGGGATGTTACTATCACGAAATGGAAAGTTAACGATCGGAAAATTGAAATCGTCACGTTTATCGTATAGGAAGTAGTAAGCTATCATTGTTGGTCATAGCTTAAGTAGAGATCAAGGAAAGCAGCTGATTTAGAAAAGTCTGGTTTTTCCTTAAGAAGGCCAATATTGATTGACTTGGTCAGCAAACGTCTTGTTGTTTATAGACAACACTTCGTCGATATATCTGAAAGTGAAATTACAAGATTCGACAAGGTTTTTGTTACCTGTCCTGATATGTCCTTCTACAAATTCAACCTCGTATGGAAACGAAAACAGGTCAGCTAAGAGTGGGGCACAGTTTGTTCCCATGGGATTGCCAAGAGTCTGCTAGGAAATCTTTTTTTCAAACTCAACAAAAATATTGTCACCCAGGAACTGAGAATGATCCATCCAGTACTTGACACGAAACTGCAATCAGAATCAGTTCAAAAACTGCATAATGATCCATTCAGTACAATAGCAAGAATTGTTGAAGGACGGACGAACGGGAGGACGAACCACGGACGGACGGACGACGGGAGGACGGACGGACGACGGGAGGACGAACCACGGACGCAGGTTGATTTGAATAGCCCATCATCAATATAAGTAATTGGTGATACCACCAGATGGCCCTAATTGGCACCCCTTCTTTATCATTGTTATTAACCCAAAACTGACCCAATACTTTACAACTGTTCTTCATTTCATAATACATTACATAATTGATATAAAACCAATTATAAAAATAATATGTTTATAATTATAACGACGGAATAAGTGTCATATTCAGCGCCCAATCATACAAATATTGTTGTTTTACAAAAAGGCATGATGATATTCGATATACATGTACGTGTTTATATATGATGTGTATATTCATGGTCTAGTGAGTAATATCAACGCGGAATGATCCACTATATGTGTACTGGATCCTAACAATCAAATTTTCGTTATTACTAAAAATAGATATATGATCGTTGAAGTAATAGCGACAGAACGGACCAATAAATTGTCAGATAGGGTGTGTGTATATGTTTATACAATACAGATAATCATTACCAGTCTAGATTCTATGACATTTCTAAAGCGTGTCTTTTCATCTGAATAAGCATACATTTAAACCATAAGATTTTAACAAAAAATCAGGGAACGGGCGTCCGACCTGTGTCCACCAACATCACATTAAATACACACAGACCCATTCTAGCAGCGGAAAGCCGGGACATTGGCGTTTCGAATTTAGGGAGATGGTGCGAAAGGCAACGGAGAAACACAATGCACAGATAGGTTTTGAAAGAGTGAGAAATAACAGACAGTGAAAACCCTGAGATAGAGAGCGAGAAAGTGGTCTCACCAGTTGGTAGGCTGAGGACTGCATATATTTTTTGGGTCAGCATTGGCACGCGGACAGTGCTATCTTGGAGGTAATTCAGGACGGGTATAAAATTCCCTTTATTACTTTGCCGACTTGTGTAGTTATTAAGAATAACCTTTCGGCGAAAGAGCAGTCAGATTTCGTTGAGCAAGAAATAACCAAGCTTTTAGAGAAGGAATGTATTTCGGAATTAACAAAAACGAGAAACCCCGAGTAATAAACCAACTGACAGTGGACGGTAACAAAGAGAAACTAAGGCTGGTTTTGGAGTGCAGGCATATGTATAAGTCAAAAGAATGAAGACAATGTGGTGGCCGAAGATGTTTTTTCCTAAAGTGATTTTGTTTTTGGTTCCGATTTGAAGATTGAGGTTTTTTAGAAGCAGAGATAATTTTTGGGTTTAGCTTGGGAAGATAGGACGTAGATTTTTTTTCCTTCAATGTTTTACCATTTGGAATATCATCAGCAGGATACATTTTCACCGAGGTAACAAAAGCGTTCGTTACATTTGGGAGATCATGGGGAGAAAGCCTGATGACGGCTGGTTTTTTATTGCACACGAAAAATGTAGCTGGGGCCGCAAAGAGATTTAATGTGGTTGGGTTTGCGATGGCAGATGAACGATGGAAAGGTTTCTGTGACAGACAGAAGGGTAAAATATTTGTGCCATAGTATTGAACAGCTAGAGGAGAAATTGGGAAAGGGAATACCGTTCCAGTGAAGGAATTTGTAAGTGTACAGGAAGATGACTCGTTTGTATTACATTTTTACCAGTGAAATATTCATTCTATTAAAGTGATATTTTTCACTGGTGCGAAATATGATATTTATCACTAGTGAAAAATATCACTTTTTCTGATTTGACCAATCAGAACGCTGCTTACAAACGACGTTTGGGAAAATCAAAAGCTGCCACTGTAAATTTTGCTATAAAAGTATAATAAACAGAATATCTAACAGTATCTTCAGATATCCTCTATGTATTTGGTAGGTGGACAGCCTTGGAGAGGCAGCAGAGCTCTACACGGAGAGATTTAGAGGCAGTCAGACAAGTATTTAATTCTAAAAGAGCATGTCTGGAAAGTCATAGAGTGCAGTGGCACACAGACAATCAGAATGTGTTTAAGATCATTGAGAAAGGCAGTAGAAAGCTAGGGTTGCATGGTATTGCTACAGAGATATACAATACATGCCATGATATGGATATAGTTATCAAACCATCTGTATCTGTGGGTTACTGGAAGTCCTCGTGTTCGAGTATAATATCCAGGTGGGAGGAGTGCGCAATGAGATTAATTTACAGTTAAGTTCTTAAATTCTTTGGTGTCTGAAGCTTTAACAAGATCTTCTGATAAGTTGTTCCAATCGTTGGTTGTTCGTGGGAAATAAGAATTTTGATAGATGTCGGTGTTACACCTTAATTGTCTATAATTGTTGCTGTTTTTAGCACGAGTTCTAGAACTTGTAGGATTAACAGGTATGGCCACTAGCCCCTTAACTATTTTAAAGAATAGAGCTAGGCGTTGTTCTCTTCTGCGATCTTTCAGGGATGGTAAGTGTAGGTGTTTCATCATGGCTATTACGCTACTTTCTCGCTTGTAATCTGATGATACCCAATCTGGGTCAAGAGGGATAGGAATGAGAGAGCAGATGAGTTGAGTAGAGTGAAAGACAGTGATGATTGGTGCATAAATAACTGTATGTTTCAGATGTTGGACACACTGTGGGGGCCTCATTATTGTGACAGGTCCGCAAATAAATTGCCAACTAAATGTGCATGCTGTAAATCCAGATGGTGGGTTCAAGGTACAAGTGGTATTGATGCTTTCGAACAGTTATGGGGTACTGGGGTTAACCTGTGAGTTCCTCCTCCTAGACTGATTTGTAAAACTCTTCAGAAGGCAATAAAGGGAATGGCTAAGGGAACTCTGATAAATCCAATGTGGAAGTCGGCACATTTTTGTTGTGTTGTTTGAAAATAAATGGAGAAAATGGTATTCTAGGGGAAGGAAAGACCAAGTTCAAAAATGTGGCTTTGCGTCTCATAAAATGAATGTTTGTATTTTCAGGCCTAGGAGTAAAAGGCGCCATACAGGAAGAGTTAACGAGAGCGGGAGGTCTAACAAGCAACATGAGGAACATGGCAGAGAGCATGTCAGCACACATTATGAAATCCTGAGGTGACAGTACAAAAACGAGAAAGTTTTATAACAGCAGAAGGAGCTTGTGCAATTCCAGGACAGGCTTTTCATGTGACCCTATATCTAACTAAACTTATAAATAACAAAGTTTCATTCACCTCGATACAAGGAGCTTATTAATCCATTTAGTGGGCGCACAAGATCCGCGGTTTGTCTGATCCAACTGATAATTATTTTGTGTCTTCCATATTCGAATCGGCTAAGAGACAAAACGGTGTTCCTGTAACTAAGAAATACGTTATTTCAACCAAAACTATCCTAGATTTATGTAGGAAGTATGAGAGCTCGAGAGATTTGCTTGTGTTGAGGGATTTGTCTAGGATTACTTTGTGTTATGCTGGTTTTCTAAGGTTTAATGAGGTTAACAATCTCAGGTGAAATGATCTGAGGTTTGGAGACGGGCTTTTACAGCTAGTTATACAAAAAAGCAAGACAAACTACTACAGACAAGGAAACAAGGTTGCCGAGGGTGTCACGGTAGCATGTCCTTGTGAAATGGTAAGGCGAGGCATTGAGGTTGCTTAAGTTGATTTAAGTGTACATGATTTTTCATTTAAACCAGCTTACATGTCTGGGTCTAGATGTGCTGCCATACATAAAAGAGAGGCCATTAGTTACACTAAAGCAAGGGACACAATTCTGGCAATACTGAGAGACGTGTGATGCAACGAAAAATGTAACAATTTCGAAAAATGTAACAATTGTTACATTTACGTACACAATGCACGAAAAATGTAACATTGTTACAATTTTCGTGTACCACGCACGAATTGTTACATTTTTCGAAATTGTTACATTTTTCGTTGCATCAGACGTGTATGGATCACATGTAAATTTAGGATTGCATTCCATGAGAGCCTCAGGGGCTTCTACGGTGGCTGGTTCTACAGTCAATGAGAGATGCTGGAGAAGGCATGGTAGACGGAGGAGTGACAGTCCAAAGATGGTTACATAGAGGATTCAGTAGAGAAGCGATTAGAAGTTACTCAAGTTTGAAAAAAATCAGAGAATACCAAAGCGTCAACAAAACCATAATCTGAACTCAAAATCGATTAAACTAGGGGCAAAATAGGAACGAAGGAAATATTTACATGGAGACTCTCGTAAAAGCACAAGAGAATAAGACCAGGTGTTCCGGAAGAGTAAGCGTCTGCTGCTCCATCGACGACACCAGCCATGTAAATCTTCACATTCAAGTAAACATCAAGTTCTCAAAATGAGAGCCGAGTCATCATTGTTATCATTGAATCTATAATGGGTTAATAAGTGAGCATCTTTTCAGCCGTGTTTTCTTTATGTATTAGTTAAATATAACCATATGTTCATTAGGTACTAAAGCTTTGCAATGCTCGTTATTCAGTGTTTAATTCTCGGAATTGGAATTTACTTCCACTAGTTAGGTTATTCAGCCATTATGCGGGCTTTCCCGTTCTTTGTTTTAATATCATATCAGTCTTAAAAGCAGAAGAAATAGTTTTGACTCAAAATCCGAGACTCAGATTCTGGTGGAACAATTGTACGCTGATAATTTCTTCAAATGACACACAAACTGCCAAGACCTCGGTTGAATTAACCGATAATATTGACTGATTTGGCAGTGTGCCGGTAATAATTGTTTGGTGCTAATGATCTTGTGTGATGATGGTATAAGATGGTTTATGTGTCACAATAATCATGTCACCTGTGGATAATAACAACAAACTTATATATAAAACAAACAAATAATCAAGTTTCGTTGTTTTATTGCACATGTTAGAATCACAACCATAAGTGTGACACCGTTGTATGACGTCACGAAACAGCCTCTACACATCCGGAACCAATTCTGATATAGTGTTATTCCTCGACACGTAACTTCATCTTAAAAATGCCAACATTTGTAAGACGCACACTCATCTACATTTGTTTACACTCAATATGATTGTACACAACTGACATTCATTTTTACATATCACGGGTAACCTTATCATCGCGTAGTGATACACTAAAACATATATATATATATATATCACGACATACTAGCATAGTTCACGTCCACCGTACGCCGAGTAGTCCTCGAGGTACGTTTTGTTGTGTCAGCACATTTACATAATGCATGCCAGGAACCAAGAACAAAAACAACATTCATTTTTGCATAACACAGGTAGCCTCATCACCACGAATCGGTGCATTAAAATGCCAAACATATACGGCGTATATGTACTTGGCTTACGTCCGAGCATACATATTCTAACTGGAGTCTAACCAGGGCAGAGTAAGTAAGGGTTTCGACCCGTCTAGTGCATCTAGACATGTTGCGACGCAAGAATCCTAGAGTTCTGTGTGCCTGTGTGGACCCAAGGATAGGTTATGGGATAAAGTTACCCATACTACTTGCGAACAGGACTGCCTGAAATGATTTCTGGCGATGTGAGTAGTCAAATGAGATGGGGGTAAGTTTTTTTGATGTCCTGATAATGACAAATTTATCAACATTAAAATTCATCTGTAAGTCAGTTTCCCAATTATGGAGGCTAACAAGATCTAACTTACTGTTGTTGTTAACAGTCTCCTACTGCATTGATTGATCTATAGAGAAGAACATTATCAGCAAACACACGTGCATTTAAAAGTACAAACTCTGGAGATCGTTTATAAAGAGGAGGAAAAGGAGTGGCCCGAGAATTGCGCCGTGTGGAACACTAGGGTCCACAGGAAGGGAAGCAGAACTGTTATTGTTGAAAAGAACCCTATGTTGTCGTTTCTGTAGAATGAGGAAATCCAAGTGAGTTGTTGCGGATATCATAGAAGTTTAGTTTATGTAATAGGCGTTGGTGGGGAACATTATCAAACGCCTTTGCAAAATCTGATAGAACTATGTCAATCTGTTTGCCATATTTTACATTACTGGTGATGTTACGTAGAAAGGATATAAGTCGTGATTCGCATGATCGTTAGCGTTTAAAACCATGTTGAGAATCGGCAAGTATATTGTGATAGTCTAGATGAGAAATTATACTGCTGTGAACAATGTGCTCTAGGAGCTTACAGCAGATTGAAGTGAGTGATACGGGCCTGTAATAAGCGGATGTATGCCGATCCCCATTCTTAACGATTGACACAACATTTGCCTATTTTTAATCAGGTGGAACAGTGCCGCCAGTGTCTAGTGACAACTGAAAGAAGAACGTTATGAAGGGAGCTAACTCGTGCGTCAATGACTTGGGTAGCTGAGCCGATATGCCACATGAACCTGTGGCCTTATGTTAAGTAAGGCCTAGTAGAAGTCTGTTTACCCGACCCTAATTGACTTCGATACGTCCCATGTCTGGGTAGGGACTGTTTACCCCACCCTAATTGACTTCGATACGTCCCATGGCTTGATAGGGACTGTTTACCTCACCCTAATTGACTTCGATACGTCCCATGGCTTGGTAGGGACTGTTTACCTCACCCTAATTGACTTTGATACGTCCCATGGCTTCGTAGGGACTGTTTACCTCACCCTAATTGACTTCGATACGTCCCATGTCTTTGTAGGGACTGTTGACCCCACCCTAATTGACTTCGATACGTCCAATGTCTTGGTAGGGACTGTTTACCCCTCGCTAATTGACTTCGATACGTCCCATGTCTTGGTAGGGACTGTTTACCTCACCCTAATTGACTTCGATACGTCCCATGTCTTGGTAGGGACTGTTTACCCCTCGCTAATTGACTTCGATACGTCCCATGTCTTGGTAGGGATTGTTTTCCTCACCCTAATTGATTTCGGTACGTTCCTTGTCTGGGTAGGGACTGTTTACCTCACCCTAATTGACTTCGATACGTCCCATGTCTTGGTAGGGATTGTTTTCCTCACCCTAATTGACTTCGGTACGTTCCTTGTCTGGGTAGGGACTGTTTACCTCACCCTAATTGACTTCGATACGTCCCATGTCTTGATAGGGATTGTTTACCTCACCCTAATTGACTTCGATACGTCCCATGTCTGGGTAGGGACTATGCCCTTTAGATTGTATTGATGTTAGGTTTTAACGGATACATGGGTAATCGCCCAGGAGCAGAGAGTGTCTGCCATTGGACATCTAGGCGATTGAAATCTCCAGCTAACCAGATAATTTCTTTCTCGTGGTTTTTCTTAATAACCTGGAGCTGCTTGGCGATAAACTCAATGTAGCTGTCATCAGTTTTGTTTGGAGGTCTGTAGGCTGATGCTACAATTAGGTGATGTCATCTGATAGAATAGATTTATATAGGATCGAAGAATGGTTGGATAAGAAGCAGTTGGGACATATTCATACTGAAGATGAGTTGAAAAAAACTAGCATAGATATCTGGATGTAGACCAATACAGTGTGTATGGCACCAGTGTTCGCAATCGTTACATGCTATGTATTGTTGATTCCACTAAAAGGCTTTATTGCAAATAAAACATGGATATTCCACTGAGCCTGGATTAGGCTGCATCTTATTACTAAGGAGAATCTGGATCCGGGGGTATTTGTTCATCTGCATTTAGGGGCGGGATAGGGTTTGCGAACATAACATTGTATGAATGGCGAGACCAAAACATAAAAACAGCTGAGCTATTTAGCTCTGGTTGGGTATGAAGGACAATCTGTCATAGACATGAATATTTACATAATATAATGAGTACGAAGTAATCGAGGTCAGATTTCTGTAGTGAAATGAAAATACATCGCACAAATTGAACACAATGAGAATGGTATTTATGTTGCATATGCCTACCTGTATGCTGGTTTCGGGTTGGATTGTTTACACCGGATATGGCGGGGATACATGTCATTTACAAGTTGGCAGAGCGTTTAAATGACGACGGAAATATGTCAAGAGTGTGGTCGATTGCTCTCGATATGTATACTAACTAGGACGCTGGGAGGGATTAAGCAAAGTTACCAAGTTGAATTCGACTGGGAAATTACCAAACCAAAACAATCTTGGGACGAAAATCTGGTCCACCTCTCTTTCGTACATGCTCACAATTTTTCAGCTCTCCATCACACTTACCTACTTCACGGTCATTCTTGCTTTACGAAAAGGAGTGAATAAGGCGAAACCGACAGATATTCGATATATTTGTATATATATATAATGTGTATATATGTGCATATAATACAGATTATCGTTAACAGTAGATGGCATTTCTAAAGCGTCTTATCACTTCATATATATTACCAGTTCCAATTGGTCGCGTGATATATATTACCTGTTATAGTTTGTCACGTGATATATATTACCTGTTACTGTTTATCACGTGATATATATTACCTGTTATAGTTTGTCACGTGATATATATTATCTGTTACTGTTTATCACGAGATATATATTACCTGTTATAGTTTGTCACGTGATAGATATTATCTGTTACTGTTTGTCACGTGATATATATTACCTAATACAGTTCGTCACGTGATATATAATTTCTGCTAGACAGTCGATATAGTTTTAGGGGATAACATCTAGGAATTGATGGTTACCATCGCTGTTGTAACGATCTAAACAATTATGTGATCCTGTTCTGTGACATTTTGTAAATTTACTTGTTTCGTAATTAATCCAACCTGAGGTTTTTCCAGTTGCCATCCAGTGTTGTGAATGGGCATACATTTCATATCCATATCGGTTTCTTACGTACAGTCCGGGGTTTCTCGGCACGTTTACCAACTGGCCATGGAATCTCAGCTTGGTGGGCATCAACTTATTACTCAGAAGTATTTCAGAATCCATAACGTGTTGCCCATATAATTCAGCATGCCAATGCTTACTGGATATTTTGAATTTCCCTCCTGCTGTACGCTTATCTACACAACACCACAACGACGCCCCGTCCGAGAAAGAATATCCAGCTGTTCCGAAAATACTTTTCAGATTTTGAAATTTTGAATAATTAGCTGTGAGGAACGTGATGTCAGCATCCCGTTCCCATGGCAATACTTTCTGAAGTTTTACCGCTCCCAGTAATGTGCCCTCTTGTAGTTCACATATCACCCCCGCCTTTGCGCACGCGTTCATGATGAACAATGTAAGATTGGCCAGCTCCTCGAGACAGCACGGGGTTACAGCAAAACCTGTTCCTCCAAAACAGACCGACCGCTCTGAACACCCAAAGTCCAGTTCTAAATTCGAAGACAGAAATTTTACCCTTTTCAGTTCATATTTCTTTCCAAACTCCTCCCAGTCTAATGGACTGGAACTTCTAACTGGTCTCCGGACATTAAACATAGCATCAGGACAGACAACAGACTCTCCGCCAACCCTCATAAAGAAATCCTCCCACATTCCGTCACCTGGAATTATTTCATCAAATTTTATCTTAGAAATTATTTCTTTACTTATAACAAATGCACTTTCTATATGGTCACAGAATACACACTCATGGATGGACTCTTGGTAACCTTCCTCGTACACAAGCGTGTGGTTCCTGTACGCTCGCTGTAAACATCCGAGTTCCCAGTAGCCATTGGAATCCCGAGATGCACCACCAGCGGAAGTAAGTTTGAGGCGTTCAATCTCACGAACGAGACGATGCAAACGAGTATCGTTATCAAACATGACTAGATCACATGCAATCAAAACATATGGAGTCTGTACAAGCTCGATAAGGTCATTCCAAATGTGACCTTTATTGGTTGCTCTATCGTAAGCTTTGAATAGCATTTTTGTATAACTGTCATTTGAAAAAAGACGGAAGTCTTCAGCGTATACACCAACTATTACAGACATATTTTTATCATATTTTTGTATATTGTCCAAAAGTCTGGGCAGATCATTTATTCGAAACTGGTCTAGTTGTATCACTACGGTTATCAGTTGTGATTCAGGTATGTGGTGGTCACACTTGAGTTGTTCGAACCCACGGTAAAAGAAAGGGTATCCGAATGTCGTGCCGTTGTATGTTTCTTTACACACACTCTGTGGCTCGTGTACAACACGATGCGTCACCGACATATAATCCAAATCAAAGGCATGTAGCGCCTCATCCATCACACGTGTAGCTTGCATTAAAGCATCTCCTGACTTTGTTCCGCGAACATGGAGTTTTGCTGTGTTTATCAATTTCGCAGCCTCTATCAATTTTGTTTTGATATATTCGTTGTGATCACTTGTAAACGACTGCAGTTCTATGTTATTTGAATTCTTTTCGTTTGTGTCGGCAATATCCGACCGTTCTTGTCGTAATGGCCGCAACTTCCAGTGAGTAACTTTTGCAGTAGTGACGCTGTCTTTCATGTGTACATGCATGGTGAGCAACAAAAGGGAGGCGAAGAACAAAACTAGACCGACTGCATACCACTTCAGGTAGATCGTCTGCATGATGTGTCCCTCTACAATATAGGAAAGGGGATAGGAGTAAGTAATAGCTACATACATGTTCTTATTTTGGAATACAATTAGCTTTTAGCGTATAACCGACTGATATGTGTAATGATGGATTGGTGCACTCACTTGGTTTGATTTGGTTGATTGTGTTACGTCCTATTAATCATTCAGGATCATTCAAGGACGGCCGCCTTCCGGTGTATGCGATATGGATGCGTGTGTTGAATGCATGTATATTTGGGAGGCTGCCGTATGTTCGTGTAAGCCTTCTTGTGATAGTCCGGATCTTTTGCCGATTTAAAGTGCTACCATACTGAAGCATACTGCCGAAGGCGCCCACAGAACGCCCCACCCGGTCACATTATACTGACAACGGGCGAACCAGTCGCTCCTATCCCATAATGCTGAGCATCCAGCAGGACGTAGTTACGACCATTAATTATAGAAACTGTGGTTAACGCAACCATAGCCTAGCGGAATTATTTCAGCACAAAAATCGCGAAAACAAGACTACCATTAAAATATTACGTTTACAGAAAACGTGTGACATGCTATAAGACAGCTATAGGAGTAAATAAAGTGTGTGATTTAATATACTATCAGCAAAGGAGACGTTTGAATCTTGGTTTCGACCTTGACATTTAGCAAATGGACGGTGCTGTTGTACGTTAACCCATCATAATGCTAAACTTTATGTAAATATTAACAACATTCTTGACGTATACCTGGCAGAATTGATAAACAAGCAATTTTGGTGAAAAATCAGTTTCTCAAAGATGTATCATAAAAACAAAAAGATGACAGCAATATGACAGAATGCGGGGCATATTTGCAGAAAATGTCCACAACCCGAAAGGAAAGCAGAGAAAACCCTTTTCTAAAAATTCACTCCCAACAATTGGCTGTTCTCTTTATAAAGCAATTGGTTACTAAAACAAGACTTTACGATAAAGAATGACAATTGCCTCTTTTAAGGATTTTTCACTGTAAAAGAGCAAAACTCTCCAAACACATAACAAAGAAACTGCAAATTACTTGGTACGGAACACAACGAGATGTGTGTTACCCTATCAAAACAAGATGCACAGCACAGACCAAATGTGAGCTTGTCAGTTTTGAAATTTACCAAAAAGAAAGGAGAAAGTAAACTAAATTTTCTGAGCATATTACACCGTGTAAAAGAGAAATTGGTTAAACATTACGTAGCATAACTGTTAATTAAAGCATGGAAAAGTTAACGAAAACCCGACAACTGGACAAAAGATATTAAGAAAACATGACAAAATAGAGAAAGATATCATAGTACAACAGAATAAAAGGTTGACATGAAATACATACAGCATCAAGACTGCAGCAAATGTAAAGCTAATCTCATATATCTGAAAAGGAAATTCTTGTTTGAATTAACAGTCTAATAACCAAAACATTACTTCATTTGTCAACATTAAGTTAAAACAAAAGAATTGAGACTGGGAAGAACGCTATAGACTGTTCACTCACAAACAAAATATCAGTATAAGATTTTGTCAGGAGGAGCCATTCGATCCCACAAGATCCCAGAGACCGGCAAAGGGTTTGTTACACTAACCCTTTTTGTAATAGAACAAATTAAAGGCCCAATATACGTAACTTCAGGAAATTTTCGTGATTCTGAAAAATTCTGAAAAAAAATCCAGTTGATAACCATGCAAAAATAAGCTAAAAACGAAGTAAACCTGAGCGGTAACTAACAAGAAACTCTTGACAAAAAAATCCAAAGAATTGAAAATAATTCAGGTGGGGGCCACTTCAACAACAAACCAAAGGTAGAAGACGGTTCGAAATGGACGCGTGTTTACAAACAGCGAGTTTCAACTTCTGCTGTACCGGTAACCGCGAAAGAACTCATCTTGAATATTGCTGATATCAGTTAATCTTAACTAAATCTATAAATATAATAAGTTATATGGCTTGATTTTCGCTTCAAGTTTTGCCGAAAGTTACGTATATTGGTCCTTTAAACTGCATTTGTAATTCAAAGAGGAATTACGTTAGGACATAACCCTAAATAAAATGTATTCCTGTATATTGAAAAGGAAGAATCACCAAAGAGCTGAAATACAATTGACAAAGATTACAACCTGACTGTCATTCAACTCACCAAAAGGATAAAAGCGAACCTGAAAGATTCACATAGAATAACAGGTGCAATACAAATAGCAACGACCCAACTTGATGCTGCCAGGATAATAACAGGATTGCTTAGACGTACCTCACAACATATTAAGTTTATTAGTTTTACCTTCATCAATTAAATTATTCGCTTCATGAAAAATCTAAAAATATATATGGAGACCCTTGTAAAAATACAAGAGAATAAGACCATGTGTTCCGGAAGAGTAAACGTCTCTTGCTTCACCGACGAAACCCGCCATGTAAATCTCAAAATTGTCCATCTTCATATTACTTTTATTACTTCAATCAATTATAATAAAATAAAACTTTATATGAAAACAAATGTAACTTTTTTTGTCAAATTGTTTATCCATGCCAGAAAAACAATTGATGCTGACGTCATCTGACACTGTTATCATGTCAGTAAGTCGTGACATTCACAGTCTTATAATTTCCAATTTATTCTGATAATTACATGCTTATCATATATGAAATACACGACGCAGTAGAAACAGTGCAGGTCTACTACTGAGTATCATATCGAATGTTGAAGACAAGCTTTGCATACAAACAGCCTGTTTCTCAGGCTTTGAAAGCTTTATTTAATGTTTATTTACAAAGAAATCAATTTCTCTAGAGCACAACTGAACACGCTATAGCTTGTGTCTAGTTGTCGGTGTATCAGGAATTGATCCTAATAAAACTCCATTAGGAAACCCAGTATTACTGTCTGTACAACTCAAAGATAAACAGGTAAGAACTCCCCAAACACATCCCAAACCAAACGTTAACTTCAAACCCCATCAATCCTCTTTCCTAGCACGGCTCGGTGTACTCGACTTCTCCTTCACGTATCGGTCTCGTGAAACGCTTCCACTGCTGAAGACAATAGCTGTTGGTGTACGACAATACGTTTTACGCTGATTGGGAACGTTAGAAAAACAGTAAAACTTCTATCTTTTGAAAGTATAAAGATGAACAGCACATGTCTATGGAGAGTCTAGCATAACCATTATGATACCGTGATGATGATGTCATTACGGTACAATAATGACATCGTGATGACGTCAGTTCGGTACAATAAGGACATCGTGATGACGTCAGTTCGGTACAATAATGACATCGTGATGACGTCAGTTCGGTACAATAATGACATCGTGATGACGTCAGTTCGGTACAACAATGACATCGTGATGATGTCGGTACGGTACAATAATGACATGATGATAATGATGATGTCGGTATGGTACAATAGTGATTTATTTTTAGTTTCAATGACAGACCAACACGACTACGAACCATGGTTAGATTGTCGTTTAGTTTCCAAGACAGACCAACACGACTACGAACCATGGTTAGATTGTCGTTTAGTTTCCATGACAGACCAACACGACTACGAACCATGGCTAGATTATCGTTTAGTTTCCAAGACAGACCAACACGACTACGAACCATGGCTAGATTGGCGTTTAGTTTCAATGACAGACCAACACGACTACGAACCATGGTTAGATTGACGTTTAGTTTCAATGACAGACCAACATGACTACAAACCATGGCTAGATTGACGTTTAGTTTCAATGACAGACCAACATGACTACAAACCATGGTTAGATTGTCGTTTAGCTTCAATGACAAACCAACATGACTACAAACCATGGTTAGATTGACGTTTAGTTTCAATGACAGACCAACATGACTACAAACCATGGTTAGATTGTCGTTTAGCTTCAATGACAAACAAACACGACTACAAACCAAGGCTAGATTGTCGTTTAGTTTCAATGACAGACCAACATGACTACAAACCATGGTTAGATTGTCGTTTAGTTTCAATGACAAACCAACATGACTACAAACCATGGCTAGATTGTCGTTTAGTTTCAATGACAAACCAACATAACTACAAGCCAAGGCTAGATTGTCGTTTAGTTTCCAAGACAGACCAACACGACTACGAACCATGGTTAGATTGTCGTTTAGTTTCAATGACAAACCAACATGACTACAAACCATGGTTAGATTGACGTTTAGTTTCAATGACAGACCAACATGACTACAAACCATGGTTAGATTGTCGTTTAGCTTCAATGACAAACAAACACGACTACAAACCAAGGCTAGATTGTCGTTTAGTTTCAATGACAGACCAACATGACTACAAACCATGGTTAGATTGTCGTTTAGCTTCAATGACAAACAAACACGACTACAAACCAAGGCTAGATTGTCGTTTAGTTTCAATGACAGACCAACATGACTACAAACCATGGTTAGATTGTCGTTTAGTTTCAATGACAAACCAACATGACTACAAACCATGGCTAGATTGTCGTTTAGTTTCAATGACAAACCAACATAACTACAAGCCAAGGCTAGATTGTCGTTTAGTTTCCAAGACAGACCAACACGACTACGAACCATGGTTAGATTGTCGTTTAGTTTCAATGACAAACCAACATGACTACAAACCATGGTTAGATTGACGTTTAGTTTCAATGACAGACCAACATGACTACAAACCATGGTTAGATTGTCGTTTAGCTTCAATGACAAACAAACACGACTACAAACCAAGGCTAGATTGTCGTTTAGTTTCAATGACAGACCAACATGACTACAAACCATGGTTAGATTGTCGTTTAGTTTCAATGACAAACCAACATGACTACAAACCATGGCTAGATTGTCGTTTAGTTTCAATGACAAACCAACATAACTACAAGCCAAGGCTAGATTGTCGTTTAGTTTCCAAGACAGACCAACACGACTACGAACCATGGTTAGATTGTCGTTTAGTTTCAATGACAAACCAACATGACTACAAACCATGGTTAGATTGACGTTTAGTTTCAATGACAGACCAACATGACTACAAACCATGGTTAGATTGTCGTTTAGCTTCAATGACAAACAAACACGACTACAAACCAAGGCTAGATTGTCGTTTAGTTTCAATGACAGACCAACATGACTACAAACCATGGTTAGATTGTCGTTTAGCTTCAATGACAAACAAACACGACTACAAACCAAGGCTAGATTGTCGTTTAGTTTCAATGACAGACCAACATGACTACAAACCATGGTTAGATTGTCGTTTAGTTTCAATGACAAACCAACATGACTACAAACCATGGCTAGATTGTCGTTTAGTTTCAATGACAAACCAACATAACTACAAGCCAAGGCTAGATTGTCGTTTAGTTTCCAAGACAGACCAACACGACTACGAACCATGGTTAGATTGTCGTTTAGTTTCAATGACAAACCAACATGACTACAAACCATGGTTAGATTGACGTTTAGTTTCAATGACAGACCAACATGACTACAAACCATGGTTAGATTGTCGTTTAGCTTC
Organism: Mimachlamys varia; assembly: GCA_947623455.1. Taxonomy (NCBI): domain Eukaryota; kingdom Metazoa; phylum Mollusca; class Bivalvia; order Pectinida; family Pectinidae; genus Mimachlamys; species Mimachlamys varia. The sequence goes on from OX392537.1 coordinate 1,819,808, forward strand.
AATGACAAACAAACACGACTACAAACCAAGGCTAGATTTTCGTTTAGTTTCAATGACAGACCAACATGACTACAAACCATGGTTAGATTGTCGTTTAGTTTCAATGACAAACCAACATGACTACAAACCATGGCTAGATTGTCGTTTAGTTTCAATGACAAACCAACATAACTACAAGCCAAGGCTAGATTGTCGTTTAGTTTCCAAGACAGACCAACACGACTACGAACCATGGTTAGATTGACGTTTAGTTTCCAAGACAGACCAACATGACTACGAACCAGGGTTAGATTGACGTTTAGTTTCCAAGACAGACCAACACGACTACGAACCATGGTTAGATTGACGTTTAGTTTCCAAGACAGACCAACACGACTACGAACCATGGTTAGATTGTCGTTTAGTTTCAATGACAAACCAACATGACTACAAACCAAGGCTAGATTGTCGTTTAGTTTCCAAGACAGACCAACACGACAACGAACCATGTTTAGATTGACGTTTAGTTTCCAAGACAGACCAACACGACTACGAACCATGGTTAGATTGTCGTTTAGTTTCAATGACAAACCAACATGACTACAAACCAAGGCTAGATTGTCGTTTAGTTTCCAAGACAGACCAACACGACTACGAACCCTGGCTAGATTGACGTTTAGTTTCCAAGACAGACCAACACGACTACGAACCATGGTTAGATTGTCGTTTAGTTTCAATGACAAACCAACATGACTACAAACCAAGGCTAGATTGTCGTTTAGTTTCCAAGACAGACCAACACGACAACGAACCATGTTTAGATTGACATTTAGTTTCAATGACAGACCAACACGTCTACGAACCATGGTTAGATTGTCGTTTAGTTTCAATGACAAACCAACATGACTACAAACCAAGGCTAGATTGTCGTTTAGTTTCCAAGACAGACCAACACGACTACGAACCCTGGCTAGATTGACGTTTAGTTTCCAAGACAGACCAACACGACTACGAACCATAGTTAGACTGTCGTTTAGTTTCAATGACAAACCAACATGACTACAAACCAAGGCTAGATTGTCGTTTAGTTTCCAAGACAGACCAACACGACAACGAACCATGTTTAGATTGACGTTTAGTTTCCAAGACAGACCAACACGTCTACGAACCATGGTTAGATTGTCGTTTAGTTTCAATGACAAACCAACATGACTACAAACCAAGGCTAGATTGTCGTTTAGTTTCCAAGACAGACCAACACGACTACGAACCCTGGCTAGAATGACGTTTAGTTTCAATGATAGACCAACACGACTACGAACCATGGTTAGATTGTCGTTTAGTTTCAGTGACAAACCAACATGACTACAGACTATGGTTAGATTGTCGTTTAGTTTCAATGACAGACCAACACGACTACGAACCATGGTTAGATTGTCGTTTAGCTTCAATGACAAACCAACATGACTACAGACCATGGTTAGATTGTCGTTTAGTTTCAATGACAAATCAACACGACTACGAACCATGGTTAGATTGTCGTTTAGTTTCAATGACAAACCAACATGACTACGAACCATGATTAGATTGACGTTTAGTTTCAATGACAAACCAACACGACTACGAACCATGGTTAGATTGTCGTTTAGTTTCAATGACAAACCAACATGACTACAAACCATGGTTAGATTGACGTTTAGTTTCAATGACAGACCAACACGACTACGAACCATGGTTAGATTGTCGTTTAGTTTCAATGACAAACCAACATGACTACAAACCATGGCTAGATTGACGTTTAGTTTCAATGACAGACCAACATGACTACAAACCAAGGCTAGATTGACGTTTAGTTTCAATGACAGACCAACACGACTACAAACCAAGGCTAGATTGTCGTTTAGTTTCAATGACAAACCAACATGACTACAGACCATGGTTAGATTGTCGTTTAGTTTCAATGACAGACCAACATGACTATGAACCATGGTTAGATTGTCGTTTAGTTTCAATGACAAACCAACATGACTACAGACCATGGTGAGATTGTCGTTTAGTTTCAATGACAGACCAACATGACTACAGACCATGGTTAGATTGTCGTTTAGTTTCAATGACAAACCAACATGACTACAAACCATGGCTAGATTGTCGTTTAGTTTCAATGACAAACCAACACGACTACAGGCCATGGTTAGATTGACATTTAGTTTCAATGACAGACCAACACGACTATGAACCATGGCTAGTTTGTCGTTTAGTTTCAATGACAGACCAACACGACTACAGACCAAGGCTAGATTGACATTTAGTTTCAATGACAGACCAACACGACTACAAACCATGGCTAGATTGTCGTTTAGTTTCAATGACAGACCAACACGACTACGAACCATGGCTAGTTTGTCGTTTAGTTTCAATGACAAACCAACATGACTACAAACCATGGCTAGATTGTCGTTTAGTTTCAATGACAGACCAACACGACTACGAACCATGGTTAGATTGACGTTTAGTTTCAATGACAGACCAACACGACTACGAACCATGGCTAGTTTGTCGTTTAGTTTCAATGACAAACCAACATGACTACAAACCATGGTTAGATTGTCGTTTAGTTTCAGTCACAGACCAACACGACTACAAACCAAGGCTAGATTGACGTTTAGCTTCAATGACAGACCAACACGACTACGAACCATGGCTTGATTGACGTTTAGCTTCCATTTGTGGATCTATGAAAACCCGAGCAAAGAAAACCACTTAATGCTAACCAAAACTGGACGCATTATGTTGTAATATAATCCATAGTCGGTCTCACGGAGTCACTCGCTGCTAATGGTCGATCGACGGTCCAACTCGAGCACGAAAGAAACTTTTACGCACTGTCTTCAATGTTCTTGTTTATATTGCTATGTACTATCAAAGTAAACATATTGCTTTCTTATATTAGAAGCAATTACCATCTTTACTGAATCACCGCAGAAGGGTCGTCCTTCATATGAAATGTAAAGAGGCGTTTAGTCACGTGCCATGTAAAGTGGTCGGCAATCACGTGACCTTGAATGTGGTCATAAATCACGTAATATATACATGTAAAGTGGTTTTTCAGACACGCGATACGTTCAATGTTTTTTTCTTATTTGCGCGACTTAGTTACTTTCAGTCACGTAATGGTTTATTTCAATTATTTTAGTGACTTAATTAGTTGCTGCCAATCACGTGACATGTATATTCGTAAGACACGTACGTAACACGTGTCATGCTAGGTGGTTGTTCGCTTATCGGAACAAAATAATAGTTTCGTTGTTTGCGAACACTCTATTTCAATTGTGAAATTAAACGTGTACTATAGATTGGCCCTTGTTAATCCAAACCCTTCACATCAACACAATCACAGACAGAACTTGTGGTGTTGCGGTGAGAGTGTAAAATCAAGGATTTCGCCATGTAATTAGCAGGAAGCTACAATATCAAATGCAGTTACATAAACGTTTTCATATCATAAAGAATCAATTTCTTACAATTTTTACCAGCACAAGTCTTTATTCTGTTTTATTTCTTCATACTCAGACTTCAAAGTTATCGACTTATATCGAATGTTAAACATCATTAGCGGTTCTGGACCTGTGTTTTCCTATATTTATTAATTATGATATATTTGATATTGCCATAGGACATGTCCTTTTTCCTCAGCTCTTGTTCCACTTTCTCTGTATCTGACCTTGGAATTTCATCAAACTCATAAATCAAACTTATTAATCGTTGAGCTTCGACTCAATGGTCAAACCAAGTGTCTTTGATATTTTGTCTTTTGTCCTTCACCTTTGGTCAATAGACCCTTTGTTAAATTCCCGCCAACTTTGCTTCATAATGTCATAATTGCCCTCATTTATATACAATGAAACCCAAGTATAATGTCTATTATTTACATACTGAAAGTAACACTTCAATATAATGTCCATTGTTTACATACCAATAGTAACACTTCGATACAATGTCCATTGTTTACATACTAAAAGTAGAACTTCGATATAATGTCCATTGTTTACATACTAAAAGTAGAACTTCGATATAATGTCCATTATTAACATACATAAGTAGAACTTCGATATCACGTTCATTATTTACATACTGAAAGTAGAACTTCGATATAATGTCCATTATTAACATACTAAAAGTAGAACTTCGATATAATGTCCATTGTTTACATACTAAAAGTAGAACTTCGATATAATGTCCATTATTAACATACATAAGTAGAACTTCGATATCACGTTCATTATTTACATACAAAAAGTAGAACTTCGATATAATGTCCATTATTAACATACTAAAAGTAGAACTTCGATATAAAGTCAATTGTTTACACACTAAAAGTAGAACTTCGATATAATGTCCATTATTTACATACTAAAAGTAGAACTTCGATATAATGTCCATTGTTAACATACTAAAAGTAGAACTTCGCTTTAATGTCAATTGTTAACATACTAAAAGTAAAATTTTGATATAATGTCAATTGTTTACATACTAAAAGTAGAACTTCGATATAATGTCCATTGTTTAACTACTAAAATTAGAACTTCGATATAATGTCAATTGTTTACACACTAAAAGTAAAACTTCGATATAATGTCCATTGTTAACATACTGAAAGTAGAACTTCGATATAAAGTCCATTGTTTACACACTAAAAGTAAAACTTCGATATAAAGTCAATTGTTTACACACTAAAAGTAGAACTTCGATATAATGTCCATTGTTAACATACTGAAAGTAGAACTTCGATATAAAGTCCATTGTTTACACACTAAAAGTAAAACTTCGATATAAAGTCAATTGTTTACACACTAAAAGTAGAACTTCGATATAATGTCCATTGTTAACATACTGAAAGTAGAACTTCGATATAAAGTCCATTGTTTACACACTAAAAGTAAAACTTCGATATAAAGTCAATTGTTTACACACTAAAAGTAGAACTTCGATATAATGTCCATTGTTAACATACTGAAAGTAGAACTTCGATATAAAGTCAATTGTTTACACACTAAAAGTAAAACTTCAATATAATGTCCATTGTTTACATACAATGTAAAGTAGAACTTCGATATAAAGTCAATTGTTAACATACTGAAAGTAGAACTTCGATATAATGTCCATTGTTAACATACTAAAAGTAGAACTTCAATATAATGTCCATTGTTTACATACTAAGGTTCACATACACAAGGATTCGAGAGATGCAGGTTGATCAGTACTATGGGCAAGTTTTACTGTCGCCATCTTTGTCTCATTGAGAAATATTCTGTATCTTTGTGTGATATGAGGATGGACGTTTTTGAGCATGCTCATTGGTGTGTTGGCTTGTTATGATTGACAATGATACTCGGTTCTCATTTTGAGACCTTGATGTTTGCTTGGATGTGACAAAGATTTGCATGGTGGGTATCGTCGATGAAGCAGAAGACACTTACTCTTCCGAAACACCAGGTCTTATTCTCTTGTACTTTTGCAAGGGTCTCCATGTAAATCTTTCCTTTGTTCAATTTTGCCCCTGGTTTAATCGATTTTGAGTTTGGATTATGATTATGTTGACGCTTCGGTATTCTCTTATTTTATTATACTAAAAGTAAAACTTCGATAAAATGTCCATTATTAACATACAAAAAGTAGAACTTCGATATAATGTCCATTGTTAACATACTAAAAGTAGAACTTCGATATAATGTCCATTGTTTACATATTAAAATTAGAACTTCGATATAATGTCAATTGTTAACATACTAAAAGCAGAACTTCGATACAATGTCCATTGTTTACATATTTAAAGTAGAACTTCGATATAATGTCCATTGTTAACATACTAAAAGTAGAACTTCGATATAATGTCCATCATTTACAAACTAAAAGTTAAACTTCGATATCACGTCCATTGTTTACACACTATAAGTAGAACTTCGATATAATGCCCATTCTTTACATACTAAAAGTAAAACTTCGATATAATATCAATTGTTTACACACTAAAAGTAAAATTTCGATATAATGTCCATTATTTACACACTAAAAGTAGAACGTCGCTATAACGCCCATTCTTTACATGCTAAATGTAAAACTTTGATATAATGTCCATTATTAACATACTAAAGTAAAATTTCGATATAATGTCCATTGTTTCTTTTGCTATTTCTTTTTTTGCAAACTTCAAACTTCAGTGTCCCTTTTATCTCATTTTCATGAGGTTACTGTATGCATTTCCTTATCCTTAACCCCATTAGAGAAAAGTGCCAATTTGCCTTGGACAAATAGCGGCAGTTTACCTGGTTTTCCTGTTTATTGCAACATTTTAACAGAATATTCTTGCACAAAATAAAGTTTATCTTTCAAACTGATTTAAACTTCTAGCTGTAACAAAGTAAACATTATAACATGTTTAAGCATTTTATCCACAGTTCATTTGTATACCTTATCGTGAAATAGATTGCGTTTCCATCGTGGAGACTCACTGTATGAAATTATTGCTGCAAATGATTCGTTGCCGAAGTTGAACTAAAACCAGATAAGTTTTATCCACGACAAAAAAACAATTGGACCCAGGGTAAGTTTTATCTACATCTCTTAGTAGCTATGCTAGTTATCTTTGATAGCTAATTCACGGCGTCGATAGTTTTACACACAACCGATGTCTAAATACTGCACATTGGGACGCAGATTCGATTCCTTTTAGCAGCTGTCACTCTCCTGATTGTTGCACAACCTTAAAGCTGTATCTTTAAACTAGTACTGGATACATACGCCCTGGTCACAGGTGGTTGAGCATCGGAGTTGTGTTTATTTATGTTTTCCCATATAACAACATATTAATGTCGATAACATCACGTATGTGTGTGTTACGTCATCATTCATGATAGAGGGTGGCAGACTCTGCTGGTGGATTTGTTAGTCCCCGAGGTTTTCTGGAGTCTCCATAGCCATAGCTATCTCATTTGAGTAGTGGCACAGTTCACAGTATACACATTTTAGTAGTACACGATTTGAAATTATACAGAACTAGTTTGATTTTACTTCTAAATTCATAAATTAAAGGGGTTTTACACAGCATATGTGTGTGTTACGTCATCTTCCCTTCACTCATAACATAAATTAATTTACACCACATAAATCACAGAACAAACAGTCACTCCCGTTAGAAAATGACAAAGCTCCTCACCTGTATGTACGTCCTCACTTGTCCAACATAATCACGTGAATTCAATTACTTTACTATATCTCCGAATGATAACATTTCTCTGAAGGTCCGCGCGGTGGTAACAGTAGAAGTATCAACTCTTATCACGAAAATTTTACACGGCAATATTTTAAACATGTTTGTGTAAGAATGCACCGTGTTAAACTACACGGATGGCGTGGTGTAACGAGACAAGCGGCTTGGTGTAAAACTCGTCTGTGACATTTATGATCAGATATATGCTAACCCAGACGAAATGATCTACTGTTGTTCTAATCAATATTGTATAATGAACGGCCCCATTCAGACCACCTCTTCAGAGATGATGCCAAAGTGAATCAGTTGCCAATACATATGTCAATAACTCCAGCTGACCTACCAAAAACCTTAAAATATCAGTTAGAGCATCAAACACTATCCCCTGGGCATAAAAATATCAGTTAGCAATCCAGGCATTATCCACTCGACATAAAAATATCAGATAAAACTCCAGGCGTTATCCCCTCGACATAAAATATCAGTTAGAATTCAAGGCGTTATCTCCTCGACATAAAATGTGTCAGTTAGATCTTCACGAGTTATCCCCTCGACATAAAATATCAGTCAGACCTTCGGGCTATACCCAACGACATAAAATATCAATCAGACCTTCGGGCTATACCTCTCGACATAAAATATCAATCAGACCTTCGGGCTGTACCCCTCGACATAAAATATCAATCAGACCTTCGGGCTATACCCCTCGACATAAAATATAAATCAGACCTTCGGACTATATCCCTCGACATAAAATATCAGTCAGACCTTCGGACTATACCTCTCGACATAAATATCAATCAGAACTTCAGGTGATACCCTCGACATAAAAATATCAGTTAGCTATCCAGGCATTATCCCCTCCACATAAAATATCAGTTAGAACTTAACGCAATACCCCTCGATATAAAATATCAATCAGACTTTCGGGCTATACCCCTCGACATAAAATATCAGTCAGACCTTCGAGCTATACCCATCGACATAAACTATCAATCAGACCTTCGGGCTATACCCCTCGATATAAAATATAAATCAGACCTTCGGGCTATACCCCTCCACATAAAATATCAGTAAGACCTTCGGACTATACCTCTCGACATAAATATCAATCAGACCTTCAGGTGATACCCTCGACATAAAAATATCAGTAAGTTATCCAGGCATTATTCCCTCCACATAAAATATCAGTTAGAACTTCACGCGATACCCCTCGACATAAAATATCAGTCAGACCTTCGGGCTATACCCAACGACATAAAATATCAGTCAGACCTTCAGGCGATACCCCTCGACATAAAATATCAGTCAGAACTTCGGACTATACCACACGACATAAGATATCAGTCAGACTTCTGGCTATACCCCACGACATAAAATATCAGTCAGACTTTCGAGCTATACCACACAACATAAAATATCAGTCGGACCTTGGGGCTATACCCCCACATAATAAAATATCAGTCAGATCTTCGGGCTATTCCCCACGACATAAGATATCAGTCAGACTTCGGGCTATACCCCACGACATAAAATATCAGTCAGACTTTCGAGCTTTACCCCTCCACATAAAATATCAGTCAGACCTTCGGGCTTTACCCCACGACAAAAAAATATCAGTCAGACCTTGGGGCTAAACCCCTCGACATAAGATATCAGTCAGACTTCGGGCTATACCCCTCAACATAAAATATCAATCAAACCTTCGGGCTATACCCCTCGACAAAAATATCAATCAAACCTTAAGGCTTTACCCCTCGACATAAATATCAATCAAACATCCGGGCTATACCCATCGACATAAAATATCAGTCAGACTTTCGGGCTATACCCATCGACATAAAATATCAGTCAGACCTTCGGGCTATACCCCTCCACAGAAAATATCAGTCAGACCTTCAGGCTAAACCCCTCGACATACAATATCAGTCAGACCTTCGGGTTATACCCCTCGACATAAAATATCAGTCAGACCTTCGGGCTATACCCCTCGACATACAATATCAGTCAGACCTTCGGGCTATACCCCTCGACATAAAAATACCAGTCAGACCTTCGGACTATACCCAACGACATAAAATATCAATCAAACCTCCGGGCTATACCCTACGACATAAAATATCAGTTAACACTTCAGTCGACACCTCTCGACATAAAAATATCAGTCAGAACTTCAGGTTATATCCTACGACATAAGATATCAGTCAAACCTTCGGGATATATCACACGACATTAGATATCAGTCAGACCTTCGGGCTATATCCCACGACATAAGATATCAGTCAAATCTTCGGGCTATACCACACGACATTAGAAATCAGTCAGACCTTCAGGCTATACCCAACGGCATAAAATATCAGGCAGACCTTCAGGCTATACCCCTCGACATAAAACATCAGTTAGTAATCCAGACATTATCCCCTCGACAAAAAAATATCAATAAGAAATCCAGACGATACGGCGTTATCCCCTCGACATAAAAAAAACCCAGTCAGACCTTCAGGATATACCCCTCGACATAAAAATATCAGTCAGACCTTCGGGCTTTACCCCTCGCATAAAATATCAGTCAGACCTTCGGGCTGTACCCATTAACATTATAACCCATTGACATTATAGCCCATTGAAATACAATGTAAGTCATTCAAAGTACCTTCGGGTTATACCCCTCGAAACATGTGTTGTCTAAAAAACAATGTTATACTGACACGACTTGTTCAATGGACGATGATACAACCATCTGTGTTTCGTAATCTGCTCACTCATCTCAGCCAGCCATCTCACTGTCTGTCAATTGTGGACAAATATGCTTCTGTAAACATCTCGGCAACAAGATTATCATTTAGACGCTTTAACTTGTAACCAAGTTTTAAGAAAATCGGATAACATTTGTTGCGTTATTGCACGGAAACGAAATGTGACAGATAGACGGAGAGACAGACGGACGGACGGACAGACAAATCCAAATTAATATATCCCGTTTCTGTGAGAGAGGGGAGAAACAACTCATTAATACTGTGATACGGAATACAGTCTCCTAAGGATTCTTTCTAAAAAGCACTATAGGGCTACGGCCTAGATCTCATGTTATCGACCAACGAAACTTTTTTTCATTGGGGAAATTATATCAATTGAGTAAATAAAACATCCAATGCAGTCCCTATGCCTTATACGGGTTGTGAATTATATCGAATTTCTCATCGGATGAAGAAACTGCATAAATCAATCTGAAACTGTGAGTATGGATTGGAAATATAACAACCCGACAGTCCTGTCTGTATATAACAACCCGACAGTCCTATCTATATATAACAACCCGATAGTCCTGTCTGTATATAGATATAACAACCCGATAGTCCTGTCTGTATATAACAACCCAACAGTCCTGTCTGTATATAACAACCCGACAGTCCTGTCTGTATATAGATATAACAACCCGACAGTCCTGTCTGTATATAACAACCCGACAGTCCTGTCTGTATATAACAACCCAACAGTCCTGTCTGTATATAACAACCCGATAGTCCTGTCTATATATAACAACCCGATAGTCCTGTCTGTATATAACAACCCAACAGTCCTGTCTGTATATAACAACCCGACAGTCCTATCTATATATAACAACCCAACAGTCCTGTCTGTATATAACAACCCGATAGTCCTGTCTGTATATAACAACCCGATAGTCCTGTCTGTATATATAACAACCCGACAGTCCTATCTATATATAACAACCCAACAGTCCTGTCTGTATATAACAACCCGATAGTCCTGTCTATATATAACAACCCGATAGTCCTGTCTGTATATAACAACCCGACAGTCCTGTCTGTATATAACAACCCGACAGTCCTGTCTGTATATAGATATAACAACCCGACAGTCCTGTCTGTATATAACAACCCGACAGTCCTGTCTGTATATAACAACCCAACAGTCCTGTCTGTATATAACAACCCGATAGTCCTGTCTATATATAACAACCCGATAGTCCTGTCTATATATAACAACCCGATAGTCCTGTCTGTATATAACAACCCGACAGTCCTATCTATATATAACAACCCGATAGTCCTGTCTGTATATAACAACCCAACAGTCCTGTCTGTATATAACAACCCGACAGTCCTGTCTATATATAGATATAACAACCCGACAGTCCTGTCTGTATATAACAACCCAACAGTCCTGTCTGTATATAACAACCCAACAGTCCTGTCTGTATATAACAACCCGACAGTCCTATCTATATATAACAACCCGATAGTCCTGTCTGTATATAACAACCCAATAGTCCTGTCTGTATATAACAACCCAACAGTCCTGTCTGTATATAACAACCCGACAGTCCTGTCTATATATAGATATAACAACCCGACAGTCCTATCTGTATATAACAACCCAACAGTCCTGTCTGTATATAACAACCCGACAGTCCTGTCTGTATATAACAACCCGACAGTCCTGTCTGTATATAACAACCCGACAGTCCTATCTATATATAACAACCCAACAGTCCTGTCTGTATATAACAACCCGACAGTCCTATCTATATATAACAACCCGACAGTCCTGTCTGTATATAACAACCCGACAGTCCTATCTATATATAACAACCCAACAGTCCTGTCTGTATATAACAACCCGACAGTCCTATCTATATATAACAACCCGACAGTCCTATCTATATATAACAACCCGACAGTCCTATCTATATATAACAACCCAACAGTCCTGTCTGTATATAACAACCCGACAGTCCTATCTATATATAACAACCCGACAGTCCTATCTATATATAACAACCCGACAGTCCTATCTATATATAACAACCCAAAAGTCCTGTCTGTATATAACAACCCGACAGTCCTATCTATATATAACAACCCAATAGTCCTGTCTGTATATAACAACCCAACAGTCCTGTCTGTATATAACAACCCGACAGTCCTGTCTGTATATAACAACCCAACAGTCCTGTCTGTATATAACAACCCGACAGTCCTGTCTATATATAGATATAACAACCCGACAGTCCTATCTGTATATAACAACCCAACAGTCCTGTCTGTATATAACAACCCGACAGTCCTGTCTGTATATAACAACCCGACAGTCCTGTCTGTATATAACAACCCGACAGTCCTATCTATATATAACAACCCGACAGTCCTATCTATATATAACAACCCAACAGTCCTGTCTGTATATAACAACCCGACAGTCCTATCTATATATAACAACCCGACAGTCCTATCTATATATAACAACCCGACAGTCCTATCTATATATAACAACCCAAAAGTCCTGTCTGTATATAACAACCCGACAGTCCTATCTATATATAACAACCCGACAGTCCTATCTATATATAACAACCCAATAGTCCTGTCTGTATATAACAACCCAACAGTCCTGTCTGTATATAACAACCCGACAGTCCTGTCTGTATATATATATATATAACAACCCGACAGTCCTGTCTGTATATAACAACCCAACAGTCCTGTCTGTATATAACGACCCGACAGTCCTGTCTGTATATATATATATATAACAACCCGACAGTCCTGTCTGTATATAACAACCCAATAGTCCTGTCTGTATATAACAACCCAACAGTCCTGTCTGTATATAACAACCCGACAGTCCTGTCTGTATATAACAACCCGACAGTCCTGTCTGTATATAACGACCCGACAGTCCTGTCTGTATATATAACAACCCGACAGTCCTGTCTATATATAGATATAACAACCCGACAGTCCTGTCTGTATATAACAACCCGACAGTCCTGTCTATATATAGATATAACAACCCGACAGTCCTGTCTGTATATAACAACCCGACAGTCCTGTCTGTATATAACAACCCGACAGTCCTGTCTGTATATATATATAACGATCCGACAGTCCTGTCTATATATAGATATAACAACCCGACAGTCCTGTCTATATATAGATATAACAACCCGACAGTCCTGTCTATATATAGATATAACAACCAGACAGTCCTGTCTGTATATAGATATAACAACCAGACAGTCCTGTCTATATATAGATATAACAACCAGACAGTCCTGTCTGTATATAGATATAACAACCAGACAGTCCTGTCTATATATAGATATAACAACCAGACAGTCCTGTCTGTATATATATATAACAACCCGACAGTCCTGTCTGTATATATAACAACCAGACAGTCCTGTCTATATATATATATATAACAACCCGACAGTCCTGTCTGTATATATATATAACAACCCGACAGTCCTATCTATATATAGATATAACAACCCGACAGTCCTGTCTGTATATAGATATAACAACCCGACAGTCCTGTCTGTATATATATATAACAACCAGACAGTCCTGTCTGTATATAACAACCAGACAGTCCTGTCTGTATATATAACAACCAGACAGTCCTGTCTATATATAGATATAACAACCAGACAGTCCTGTCTATATATAGATATAACAACCAGACAGTCCTGTCTATATATAGATATAACAACCAGACAGTCCTGTCTATATATATAACAACCAGACAGTCCTGTCTATATATAGATATAACAACCAGACAGTCCTGTCTATATATAGATATAACAACCAGACAGTCCTGTCTATATATAGATATAACAACCCGACAGTCCTGTCTGTATATAACAACCCGACAGTCCTGTCTGTATATATATATAACAACCCGACAGTCCTGTCTGTATATATAACAACCAGACAGTCCTGTCTATATATATATATATAACAACCCGACAGTCCTGTCTGTATATATATATAACAACCCGACAGTCCTATCTATATATAGATATAACAACCCGACAGTCCTGTCTGTATATAGATATAACAACCCGACAGTCCTGTCTGTATATATATATAACAACCAGACAGTCCTGTCTGTATATAACAACCAGACAGTCCTGTCTGTATATATAACAACCAGACAGTCCTGTCTATATATAGATATAACAACCAGACAGTCCTGTCTATATATAGATATAACAACCAGACAGTCCTGTCTATATATAGATATAACAACCAGACAGTCCTGTCTATATATAAAACAACCAGACAGTCCTGTCTATATATAGAAATAACAACCAGACAGTCCTGTCTATATATAGATATAACAACCAGACAGTCCTGTCTATATATAAATATAACAACCAGACAGTCCTGTCTGTATATATAACAACCAGACAGTCCTGTCTGTAAATAAATATAACAACCAGACAGTCCTGTCTGTATATATAACAACCAGACAGTCCTGTCTATATATATATATATAACAACCCGACAGTCCTGTCTGTATATATATATATAACAACCCGACAGTCCTGTCTGTATATATAACAACCCGACAGTCCTGTCTGTATATATATATAACAACCAGACAGTCCTGTCTGTATATAGATATAACAACCCGACAGTCCTGTCTGTATATATATATAACAACCAGACAGTCCTGTCTATATATATATATAACAACCCGACAGTCCTGTCTGTATATAGATATAACAACCCGACAGTCCTGTCTATATATATATATAACAACCAGACAGTCCTGTCTATATATATAACAACCAGACAGTCCTGTCTATATATAGATATAACAACCAGACAGTCCTGTCTATATATAGATATAACAACCCGACAGTCCTGTCTATATATAGATATAACAACCAGACAGTCCTGTCTATATATATAACAACCAGACAGTCCTGTCTATATATAGATATAACAACCAGACAGTCCTGTCTGTATATAGATATAACAACCAGACAGTCCTGTCTATATATAGATATAACAACCAGACAGTCCTGTCTGTATATATATATAACAACCCGACAGTCCTGTCTGTAAATAAATATAACAACCCGACAGTCCTGTCTGTATATATAACAACCCGACAGTCCTGTCTGTATATAACAACCAGACAGTCCTGTCTATATATAGATATAACAACCAGACAGTCCTGTCTGTATATAGATATAACAACCAGACAGTCCTGTCTATATATAGATATAACAACCAGACAGTCCTGTCTGTATATATATATAACAACCCGACAGTCCTGTCTGTAAATAAATATAACAACCCGACAGTCCTGTCTGTATATATAACAACCAGACAGTCCTGTCTGTATATAGATATAACAACCAGACAGTCCTGTCTATATATAGATATAACAACCAGACAGTCCTGTCTGTATATAGATATAACAACAAGACAGTCCTGTCTGTATATAAATATAACAACCAGACAGTCCTGTCTATATATAGATATAACAACCCGACAGTCCTGTCTGTAAATAAATATAACAACCAGACAGTCCTGTCTGTATATATAACAACCAGACAGTCCTGTCTATATATAACAACCCGACAGTCCTGTCTGTAAATAAATATAACAACCCGACAGTCCTGTCTGTATATATAACAACCCGACAGTCCTGTCTGTATATAACAACCCAACAGTCCTGTCTGTATATAACAACCCGATAGTCCTGTCTGTATATATATATATAACAACCCAACAGTCCTGTCTGTATATAACAACCCAACAGTCCTGTCTGTATATAACAACCCGACAGTCCTGTCTGTAAATAAATATAACAACCCGACAGTCCTGTCTGTATATAACAACCCAACAGTCCTGTCTGTATATAACAACCCGACAGTCCTGTCTGTATATATAACAACCCGACAGTCCTGTCTGTAAATAAATATAACAACCAGACAGTCCTGTCTGTATATATAACAACCAGACAGTCCTGTCTATATATAACAACCCGACAGTCCTGTCTATATATAGATATAACAACCCGACAGTCCTGTCTGTATATAACAACCCGACAGTCCTGTCTGTATATAACAACCAGACAGTCCTGTCTGTATATAACAACCAGACAGTCCTGTCTGTATATAACAACCCGACAGTCCTGTCTGTATATAACAACCAGACAGTCCTGTCTATATATAGATATAACAACCAGACAGTCCTGTCTGTATATAGATATAACAACCAGACAGTCCTGTCTATATATAGATATAACAACCAGACAGTCCTGTCTGTATATATATATAACAACCCGACAGTCCTGTCTGTATATAGATATAACAACCAGACAGTCCTGTCTATATATAGATATAACAACCAGACAGTCCTGTCTATATATAGATATAACAACCAGACAGTCCTGTCTATATATAGATATAACAACCCGACAGTCCTGTCTATATATAGATATAACAACCAGACAGTCCTGTCTGTATATATAACAACCAGACAGTCCTGTCTGTATATAGATATAACAACCAGACAGTCCTGTCTATATATAGATATAACAAATAGACAGTCCTGTCTATATATAGATATAACAACCAGACAGTCCTGTCTGTATATATATATAACAACCAGACAGTCCTGTCTATATATAGATATAACAACCCGACAGTCCTGTCTGTATATATAACAACCAGACAGTCCTGTCTATATATATAACAACCAGACAGTCCTGTCTATATATAGATATAACAACCCGACAGTCCTGTCTGTAAATAAATATAACAACCCAACAGTCCTGTCTGTATATGACAACCCGACAGTCCTGTCTGTATATATAACAACCAGACAGTCCTGTCTATATATAACAACCCGACAGTCCTGTCTGTATATATAACAACCCGACAGTCCTGTCTATATATAGATATAACAACCAGACAGTCCTGTCTGTATATATAACAACCAGACAGTCCTGTCTATATATAGATATAACAACCAGACAGTCCTGTCAGTATATATATATAACAACCCGACAGTCCTGTCTGTATATAGATATAACAACCAGACAGTCCTGTCTGTATATATAACAACCAGACAGTCCTGTCTGTATATAAATATAACAACCCGACAGTCCTGTCTGTATATAACAACCAGACAGTCCTGTCTATATATAGATATAACAACCCGACAGTCCTGTCTGTATATAGATATAACAACCCGACAGTCCTGTCTATATATATATATATAACAACCAGACAGTCCTGTCTGTATATAGATATAACAACCCGACAGTCCTGTCTGTATATATAACAACCAGACAGTCCTGTCTGTATATAACAACCCGACAGTCCTGTCTGTATATAGACATAACAACCCGGCAGTCCTGTCTATATATAGATATAACAACCCGACAGTCCTGTCTATATATAGATATAACAACCAGACAGTCCTGTCTGTATATAGATATAACAACCCGACAGTCCTGTCTATATATAGATATAACAACCCGACAGTCCTGTCTATATATAGATATAACAACCCGACAGTCCTGTCTATATATAGATATAACAACCCGACAGTCCTGTCTATATATAGATATAACAACCCGACAGTCCTGTCTGTTAATAGATATAACAACCCGACAGTCCTGTCTGTATATAGATATAACAACCCGACAGTCCTGTCTGTATATAACAACCAGACAGTCCTGTCTGTATATATATACAACAACCAGACAGTCCTGTCTGTATATATATATAACAACCAGACAGTCCTGTGTGTATATATATATAACAACCAGACAGTCCTGTCTGTATATATATATAACAACCCGACAGTCCTGTCTGTATATAGATATAACAACCCGACAGTCCTGTCTGTATATAACAACCAGACAGTCCTGTCTGTATATATATACAACAACCAGACAGTCCTGTCTGTATATATATATAACAACCAGACAGTCCTGTCTGTATATATATATAACAACCAGACAGTCCTGTCTGTTTATAAATATAACAACCAGACAGTCCTGTCTGTATATAAATATAACAACCCGACAGTCCTGTCTATATATAGATATAACAACCAGACAGTCCTGTCTGTATATAACAACCCGACAGTCCTGTCTGTATATTAATATAACAACCAGACAGTCCTGTCTGTATATAGATATAACAACCCGACAGTCCTGTCTGTATATAACAACCAGACAGTCCTGTCTGTATATAGATATAACAACCCGACAGTCCTGTCTGTATATAACAACCAGACAGTCCTGTCTGTATATAACAACCAGACAGTCCTGTCTGTATATAACAACCCGACAGTCCTGTCTGTATATATAACAACCCGACAGTCCTGTCTGTATATATATATAACGATCCGACAGTCCTGTCTGTATATAACAACCCGACAGTCCTGTCTATATATAGATATAACAACCCGACGGTCCTATCTGTATATATATATAACAACCCGACAGTCCTGTCTGTATATATATATAACAACCCGACAGTCCAGTCTGTATATATATATAACAACCAGACAGTCCTGTCTATATATAGATATAACAACCAGACAGTCCTGTCTATATATAGATATAACAACCCGACAGTCCTGTCTGTATATATATATAACAACCCGACAGTCCAGTCTGTATATAGATATAACAACCAGACAGTCCTGTCTATATATAGATATAACAACCAGACAGTCCTGTCTGTATATAGATATAACAACCAGACAGTCCTGTCTATATATAGATATAACAACAGACAGTCCTGTCTATATATAGATATAACAACCCGACAGTCCTGTCTGTATATATATATAACAACCCGACAGTCCTGTCTATATATATATATAACAACCAGACAGTCCTGTCTATATATAGATATAACAACCCGACAGTCCTGTCTGTATATATAACAACCAGACAGTCCTGTCTATATATATAACAACCAGACAGTCCTGTCTATATATAGATATAACAACCCGACAGTCCTGTCTGTAAATAAATATAACAACCCAACAGTCCTGTCTGTATATAACAACCCGACAGTCCTGTCTGTATATATAACAACCAGACAGTCCTGTCTATATATAACAACCCGACAGTCCTGTCTGTATATATAACAACCCGACAGTCCTGTCTATATATAGATATAACAACCAGACAGTCCTGTCTGTATATATAACAACCAGACAGTCCTTTCTATATATAGATATAACAACCAGACAGTCCTGTCAGTATATATATATAACAACCCGACAGTCCTGTCTGTATATAGATATAACAACCAGACAGTCCTGTCTGTATATATAACAACCAGACAGTCCTGTCTGTATATAAATATAACAACCCGACAGTCCTGTCTGTATATAACAACCAGACAGTCCTGTCTATATATAGATATAACAACCCGACAGTCCTGTCTGTATATAGATATAACAACCCGACAGTCCTGTCTATATATATATATATAACAACCAGACAGTCCTGTCTGTATATAGATATAACAACCCGACAGTCCTGTCTGTATATATAACAACCAGACAGTCCTGTCTGTATATAACAACCCGACAGTCCTGTCTGTATATAGACATAACAACCCGGCAGTCCTGTCTATATATAGATATAACAACCCGACAGTCCTGTCTATATATAGATATAACAACCAGACAGTCCTGTCTGTATATAGATATAACAACCCGACAGTCCTGTCTATATATAGATATAACAACCCGACAGTCCTGTCTATATATAGATATAACAACCCGACAGTCCTGTCTATATATAGATATAACAACCCGACAGTCCTGTCTATATATAGATATAACAACCCGACAGTCCTGTCTGTTAATAGATATAACAACCCGACAGTCCTGTCTGTATATAGATATAACAACCCGACAGTCCTGTCTGTATATAACAACCAGACAGTCCTGTCTGTATATATATACAACAACCAGACAGTCCTGTCTGTATATATATATAACAACCAGACAGTCCTGTGTGTATATATATATAACAACCAGACAGTCCTGTCTGTATATATATATAACAACCCGACAGTCCTGTCTGTATATAGATATAACAACCCGACAGTCCTGTCTGTATATAACAACCAGACAGTCCTGTCTGTATATATATACAACAACCAGACAGTCCTGTCTGTATATATATATAACAACCAGACAGTCCTGTCTGTATATATATATAACAACCAGACAGTCCTGTCTGTTTATAAATATAACAACCAGACAGTCCTGTCTGTATATAAATATAACAACCCGACAGTCCTGTCTATATATAGATATAACAACCAGACAGTCCTTTCTGTATATAACAACCCGACAGTCCTGTCTGTATATTAATATAACAACCAGACAGTCCTGTCTGTATATAGATATAACAACCCGACAGTCCTGTCTGTATATAACAACCAGACAGTCCTGTCTGTATATAGATATAACAACCCGACAGTCCTGTCTGTATATAACAACCAGACAGTCCTGTCTGTATATAACAACCAGACAGTCCTGTCTGTATATAACAACCCGACAGTCCTGTCTGTATATATAACAACCCGACAGTCCTGTCTGTATATATATATAACGATCCGACAGTCCTGTCTGTATATAACAACCCGACAGTCCTGTCTATATATAGATATAACAACCCGACGGTCCTATCTGTATATATATATAACAACCCGACAGTCCTGTCTGTATATATATATAACAACCCGACAGTCCAGTCTGTATATATATATAACAACCAGACAGTCCTGTCTATATATAGATATAACAACCAGACAGTCCTGTCTATATATAGATATAACAACCCGACAGTCCTGTCTGTATATATATATAACAACCCGACAGTCCAGTCTGTATATAGATATAACAACCAGACAGTCCTGTCTATATATAGATATAACAACCAGACAGTCCTGTCTGTATATAGATATAACAACCAGACAGTCCTGTCTATATATAGATATAACAACAGACAGTCCTGTCTATATATAGATATAACAACCCGACAGTCCTGTCTGTATATATATATAACAACCCGACAGTCCTGTCTATATATATATATAACAACCAGACAGTCCTGTCTATATATAGATATAACAACCAGACAGTCCTGTCTATATATAGATATAACAAACAGACAGTGCTGTTTGTATATATATATAACAACCAGACAGTCCTGTCTGTATATATATATAACAACCAGACAGTCCTGTCTGTATATATATATAACAACCCGACGGTCCTATCTGTATATATATATAACAACCCGACAGTCCTGTCTGTATACATATATAACAACCCGACAGTCCAGTCTGTATATATATATAACAACCAGACAGTCCTGTCTATATATAGATATAACAACCAGACAGTCCTGTCTATATATAGATATAACAACCCGACAGTCCTGTCTGTATATATATATATAACAACCCGACAGTCCTGTCTATATATAGATATAACAACCCGACAGTCCTGTCTGTATATATATATAACAACCCGACAGTCCTGTCTATATATAGATATAACAACCCGACAGTCCTGTCTGTATATAACAACCAGACAGTCCTGTCTGTATATAAATATAACAACCCGACACTCCTGTCTATATATAACAACCCGACAGTCCTGTCTGTATATAACAACCAGACAGTCTTGTCTGTATATATAACAACCCGACAGTCCTGTCTGTATATAACAACCAGACAGTCCTGTCTGTATATAACAACCAGACAGTCCTGTCTGTATATAACAACCCGACAGTCCTGTCTGTATATATAACAACCAGACAGTCCTGTCTGTATATAACAACCCGACAGTCCTGTCTATATATAGATATAACAACTCGACAGTCCTGTCTGTATATAGATATAACAACCCGACAGTCCTGTCTGTATATATAACAACCCGACAGTCCTGTCTGTATATAACAACCCGACAGTCCTGTCTATATATAGATATAACAACCCGACAGTCCTGTCTATATATAGATATAACAACCCGACAGTCCTGTCTATATATAGATATAACAACCCGACAGTCCTGTCTGTATATATATATAACAACCCGACAGTCCTGTCTCTATATATATATAACAACCAGACAGTCCTGTCTGTATATATATATAACAACCCGACAGTCCTGTCTCTCTATATATATAACAACCTGACAGTCCTGTCTGTATATATATATAACAACCCGACAGTCCTGTCTATATATAAATATAACAACCCGACAGTCCTGTCTGTATATAGATATAACAACCAGACAGTCCTGTCTGTATATAGATATAACAACCCGACAGTCCTGTGTGTATATATATATAACAACCCGACAGTCCTGTCTGTATATATATATAACAACCCGACAGTCCTGTCTGTTTATATATATAACAACCCGACAGTCCTGTCTATATAAAGATATAACAACCAGACAGTCCTGTCTATATATAGATATAACAACCCGACAGTCCTGTCTGTATATACATATAACAACCAGACAGTCCTGTCTGTATATATATATAACAACCCGACAGTCCTGTCTATATATAGATATAACAACCAGACAGTCCTGTCTGTTTATAGATATAACAACCCGACAGTCCTGTCTGTATATAGATATAACAACCCGACAGTCCTGTCTGTATATATATATAACAACCCGACAGTCCTGTCTATATATAAATATAACAACCCGACAGTTCTGTCTGTATATATATATAACAATCCGACAGTCCTGTCTATATATAGATATAACAACCAGACAGTCCTGTCTGTTTATAGATATAACAACCCGACAGTCCTGTCTGTATATAGATATAACAACCTGACAGTCCTGTCTATATATAGATATAACAACCCGACAGTCCTGTCTGTATATATATATAACAACCAGACAGTCCTGTCTGTATATAAATATAACAACCAGACAGTCCTGTCTATATATAGATATAACAACCCGACAGTCCTGTCTGTATATATATAACAACCCGACAGTCCTGTCTATATATATATATAACAACCCGACAGTCCTGTCTGTTTATAAATATAACAACCAGGCAGTCCTGTCTATATATAGATATAACAACCCGACAGTCCTGTCTATATATAGATATAACAACCAGACAGTCCTGTCTATATATAGATATAACAACCCGACAGTCCTGTCTATATATAGATATAACAACCAGACAGTCCTGTCTGTATATATATATAACAACCAGACAGTCCTGTCTATATACAGATATAACAACCCGACAGTCCTGTCTATATATAGATATAACAACTCGACAGTCCTGTCTGTATATAGATATAACAACCCGACAGTCCTGTCTGTATATATAACAACTCGACAGTCCTGTCTGTATATAACAACCCGACAGTCCTGTCTATATATAGATATAACAACCCGACAGTCCTGTCTATATATAGATATAACAACCCGACAGTCCTGTCTATATATAGACATAACAACCCGACAGTCCTGTCTATATATAGATATAACAACCCGACAGTCCTGTCTATATATAGATATAACAACCCGACAGTCCTGTCTGTATATAGATATAACAACCCGACAGTCCTGTCTGTATATAACAACCCGACAAACCTGTCTATATATAGATATAAAAACCCGACAGTCCTGTCTATATATAGATATAACAACCAGACAGTCCTCTTATTTGGTACAGGTTGAGACAAATATACGATAATATTTGCGAAAAGAAATCGAATGATCCTTTTCTCAGAGGACTTATCTGTCATTAAATGTAGCATACAAAACAAAGTCTGACGACTTCCCTGCGTGCTCCTGTACTATTACAGATAACATAATAAGGACCATTCCGTGATACGATAAAGTTACGACATCATCTATGCGGGTCATTCCCAAGACTTTCTCGTCAGTAAAAGCAAACCCATACACATGGCTCCACTATACTCCTCCCTCTCCGATACCTACTAGTCTACTGACTCGTTCCCAGTACATATATGCAAACTATACATTAAATTCCATCTTCCTTTTTGGCATGCCAAATAAACATTTGATACGCCATGTGTAAATTTTAATACTACTCCAGATTGTATTTCAGAGTATCTTGATCATTATATTAAGTGGTTTATTCTAAATAGCTCCCATAATTTCAAAACTTTCAAAACTACCGTTAATGGTACTGGGTCCATATATCATTGTTTAGATATGTCTTTACTTCAAAATTGCGCTAAATGTGAAAAAGCCCAAATTATGTAAATCCTATAACAGATTAGCTTTTGCTATCAACTGCTTAATCTTCGGGTACATCGTTTACAGATAGAATGTCGCCAAGTACTGTCAAAAATCAAAACTAAAACTCCTACAAACCCATAATTATTCGGAACGCTCTAAATCGTTAAAACTGACAGGTAGTACAAAGGAAACATTGGCCTGGAAACGTTTGTAAAAGTAAAAGAAGATTAAGACCATATGTTCAGGTAAGGTATACACCTTCCTCTTGGACTCACACAACTAAATAATTAACTACCTCGCATTGCTAAGCTTTCGAACTAATAACTTATATATTTGAAGTTCAACACTAGTGACAACTGTCTAGATTCACAGATACATAATTGTCAAAGGCTTCAAAAGGCACTTTATGAGGAAATTCGTGGCATTTTAGCTCGCTACATGCGTCTGTTTCGAATAGACTAACTGCCTACAAGAATATACGTCACTCGAACTTACTAATATAAGTTATATATCACTCCTACTAACTATATACAGGTATATACCTTACTCCTACTAACTACATACATGTATATACGTCAATCCTACTAACTACATATAGGTTTATACGTCACTCCTACTAACTACATACAGGTTTATACGTCACTCCTACTAACTACATACAGGTATATACGTCACTCGTACTAACTACATACAGGTGTATACGTCACTCCTACTAACTACATACAGGTTTATACGTCACTCCTACTAACTACATACAGGTATATACGTCACTCCTACTAACTACATACAGGTGTATACGTCACTCCTACTAACTACATACAGGTATATACGTCACTCCTACTAACTACATACAGGTATATACGTCACTCCTACTAACTACATACAGGTGTATACGTCACTCCTACTAACTACATACAGGTATATACGTCACTCCTACTAACTACATACAGATATATACGTCACTTCTACTAACTACATACATGTATATACGTCACTCCTACTAACTATATACAGGTATAAACGTTACTCCTAATAACCACATACAGGTATATACGTCACTACTACTAACTACATACAGGTTTATACGTCACTCCTACTAACTACATACAGGTATATACGTCACTCCTACTAACTACATACAGGTGTATACGTCATCCCTACTAACTGCATACAGGTATATACGTCACTCGTACTAACTACATACATTATATTCGTCACTCCTACTAACTACATACAGGTATATACGTCACTCCTACTAACTACATACAGGTATATACGTCACTTCTACTAACTACATACAGGTGTATACGTCACTCCTACAAACTACATACAGGTATATACGTCACTCCTCCTAACCACATACAGGTATATACGTCACTCGTACTAACTACATACAGGTATATACGTCCCTCCTTCTAACTACATACAGGTATATACGTCACTCCTACTAACTACATACAGGTATATACGTCACTCCTACTAACTACATACAGGTATATACGTCACTCCTACTAACTACATACATGTATAAACGTCACTCCTACTAACTATATACAGGTATATACGTCACTCGCCCTAACTACATACAGGTGTATACGTCACTCCTACTAACTACATACAGATATATACGTCACTCGTACTAACCACATACAGGTATATACGTCACTCGTACTAACTACATACAGGTATATACGTCACTCGGACTAACTACATACAGGTATATACGTCCCTCCTTCTAACTACATACAGGTATATACGTCACTCCTACTAACTACATACATGTATAAACGTCACTCCTACTAACTACATACAGGTATATACGTCACTCCTACTAACTACATACAGGTATATACGTCACTCGGACTAACTACATACATGTATAAACGTCACTCCTACTAACTACATACATGTATATACGTCACTCGAACTTACTTATACAGATATATACGTCACTTGTACTAACTACATACAGGTATATACGTCACTCGAACTTACTTATACATGTATATACGTCACTCGAACTTACTTATACAGATATATACGTCACTTGTACTAACTACATAAGGTATATACGTCATTCGAACTTACTTATACAGATGTATACGTCACTTGTACTAACTACATAAGGTATATACGTCATTCGAACTTACTTATACAGATATATACGTCACTTGTACTAACTACATAAGGTATATACGTCATTCGAACTTACTTATACAGATGTATACGTCACTTGTACTAACTACATAAGGTATATACGTCAATCGTACTAACTACATACAGGTTTATACGTCACTCGAACTTACTTATACAGGTATATACGTCACAGGTACTGATAAAAACGTCATAACCACGTTGCCAATACTTATCTTACACTTAAATATATATACTTAAATTGTTTTTGTCACGTAGCACCCTGTATATGACTGTGTAAACATGAGGTTGAAGCTGATACATGTATATACAATAGTAGAAGTTATACTGCTATGGACAGAGCCACGCATAAGACGTCTTTTCGTTATTTAAGAGGCTTACCTTGCCAACCGCCTGTTGCTTAGCGACCCTTCAATCTAAAGCTTGCCGCAATACCACCAAATCAGTGCTGGTTCTGACAACCAATAATGGCAGCCACGAGTGGCTCTGTCGAGGGTCAGTAGACTTACTGTGCTCTAGCTGACCGTTCGAGTCGGTATCTACTACCCACATGGACCATGGTAGCTGTTCGCTAGGCTGGTCAGACTGAGCACGCGCCTAATCGACAGGCGGATCCCCGATATCAAAGTGATCTTCCGTGCCAATAATCAATAGCACACACCATGCCGTTCTAATGCATTGGGGGACAAGCTGTAGTACCGTACCACGTATCGTAAGCGCCGTACCACCGACTCTGAGTCCGTATTCCTGACAGTAAGCGCTGAAACACCGACTCCAAGTTCCATATTCCTAACAATAAGCGCCGTACCACTGACTCCGAGTTCCGTATTCCTGACAGTAAGCGCCGTACCACCGACTCCAAGTTCCATATTCCTAACAATAAGCGCCGTACCACCGACTCTGAGTTCCTTATTCCTGACAGTAAGCGCTGAAACACCGACTCCAAGTTCCGTATTCCTAACAATAAGCGCCGTACTACCGACTCCGAGTTCCGTATTCCTGACAGTAAGCGCCGTACCACCGACTCCAAGTTCCGTATTCCTAACAATAAGCGCCGTACCACCGACTCCGAGTTCCTTATTCCTACCAATAAGCGCCGTACCACCGACTCCGAGTTCCTTATTCCTAACAATAAGCGCCGTACCACCGACTCTGAGTTCCTTATTCCTGACAGTAAGCGCTGAAACACCGACTCCGAGTTCCGTATTCCTGACAGTAAGCGCCGTACCACCGACTCCAAGTTCCGTATTCCTAACAATAAGCGCCGTACCACCGACTCCGAGTTCCGTATTCCTACCAATAAGCGCCGTACCACCGACTTCGAGTTCCGTATTCCTAACAATAAGCGCCGTACCACCGACTCCAAGTTCCATATTCCTAACAATAAGCGCTGAAACACCGACTCCGAGTTCCGTATTCCTGACAGTAAGCGCCGTACCACCGACTCCAAGTTCCGTATTCCTAACAATAAGCGCTGAAACACCGACTCCGAGTTCCTTATTCCTACCAATAAGCGCCGTGCCACCGACTCCGAGTTCCTTATTCCTGACAGTAAGCGCCAAAACACAGACTCCGAGTTCCGTATTCCTAACAATAAGCGCCGTACCACCGACTCCGAGTTCCGTATTCCTAACAATAAGCGCCGTACCACCGACTCCGAGTTCCTTATTCCTAACAATAAGCGCCGTACCACCGACTCCGAGTTCCATATTCCTAACAATAAGCGCCGTACTACCGACTCCGAGTTCCGTATTCCTGACAGTAAGCGCCGTACCACCGACTCCAAGTTCCGTATTCCTAACAATAAGCGCCGTACCACCGACTCCGAGTTCCTTATTCCTACCAATAAGCGCCGTACCACCGACTCCGAGTTCCTTATTCCTAACAATAAGCGCCGTACCACCGACTCTGAGTTCCTTATTCCTGACAGTAAGCGCTGAAACACCGACTCCGAGTTCCGTATTCCTGACAGTAAGCGCCGTACCACCGACTCCAAGTTCCGTATTCCTAACAATAAGCGCCGTACCACCGACTCCGAGTTCCGTATTCCTACCAATAAGCGCCGTACCACCGACTTCGAGTTCCGTATTCCTAACAATAAGCGCCGTACCACCGACTCCAAGTTCCATATTCCTAACAATAAGCGCTGAAACACCGACTCCGAGTTCCGTATTCCTGACAGTAAGCGCCGTACCACCGACTCCAAGTTCCGTATTCCTAACAATAAGCGCTGAAACACCGACTCCGAGTTCCTTATTCCTACCAATAAGCGCCGTGCCACCGACTCCGAGTTCCTTATTCCTGACAGTAAGCGCCAAAACACAGACTCCGAGTTCCGTATTCCTAACAATAAGCGCCGTACCACCGACTCCGAGTTCCGTATTCCTAACAATAAGCGCCGTACCACCGACTCCGAGTTCCTTATTCCTAACAATAAGCGCCGTACCACCGACTCCGAGTTCCATATTCCTAACAATAAGCGCCGTACCACCGACTCCGAGTTCCGTATTCCTGACAATAAGCGCCGTACCACTGACTCCTAATTCCATATTCCTAACAATAAGCGCCGTACCACCGACTCCTAGTTTCATATTTCTAACAATAAGCGCCGTACCACTGACTCCGAGTTCCATATTCCTAACAATCAGCGCCGTACCACCGACTCCGAGTTCCGTATTCCTGACAATAAGCGCCGTACCACTGACTCCTAATTCCATATTCCTGACAGTAAGCGCCGTACCACCGACTCCAAGTTCCATATTTCTAACAATAAGCGCCGTACCACCGACTCCAAGTTCCATATTTCTAACAATAAGCGCCGTACCACTGACTCCGAGTTCCGTATTCCTGACAGTAAGCGCCGTACCACTGACTCCGAGTTCCGTATTCCTGACAGTAAGCGCCGTACCACTGACTCCGAGTTCCGTATTCCTAATAATAAGCGCCGTACCACCGACTCCGAGTTCCGTATTCCTGACAGTAAGCGCCGTACCACTGACTCCGAGTTCCGTATTCCTAACAATAAGCGCCGTACCACTTACTCCGAGTTCCGTATTCCTGACAGTAAGCGCCGTACCACTGACTCCGAGTTCCGTATTCCTAACAATAAGCGCCGTACTACCGACTCCGAGTTCCGTATTCCTGACAGTAAGCGCCGTACCAATGACTCCGAGTTCCGTATTCCTGACAATAAGCGCCGTACTACCGACTCCGAGTTCCGTATTCCTGACAATAAGCGCCGTACTACCGACTCCTAGTTTCATATTCCTAACAATAAGCGCCGTACCACTGACTCCGAGTTCCGTATTCCTAACAATAAGCGCCGTACCACCGACTCCTAGTTTCATATTTCTAACAAAAAGCGCCGTACCACTGACTCCTAATTCCATATTCCTAACAATAAGCGCCGTACCACCGACTCCTAGTTTCATATTTCTAACAATAAGCGCCGTACCACCGACTCCGAGTTCCATATTCCTAACAATAAGCGCCGTACCACCGACTCCGAGTTCCGTATTCCTGACAATAAGCGCCGTACCACTGACTCCTAATTCCATATTCCTGACAGTAAGCGCCGTACCACCGACTCCAAGTTCCATATTCCTAACAATAAGCGCCGTACCACTGACTCCGAGTTCCGTATTCCTGACAGTAAGCGCCGTACCACTGACTCCGAGTTCCGTATTCCTGACAATAAGCGCCGTACTACCGACTCCGAGTTCCTTATTCTTACCAATAAGCGCCTAACTACCGACTCCGAGCTCCGTATTCCTGACAGTAAGCGCCGTACCACCGACTCCAAGTTCCATATTCCTAACAATAAGCGCCGTACCACTGACTCCGAGTTCCGTATTCCTGACAATAAGCGCCGTACTACCGACTCCGAGTTCCGTATTCCTAACAATCAGCGCCGTACCACTGACTCCGAGTTCAGTATTCCTAACAATCAGCGCCGTACCACTGACTCCGAGTTCAGTATTCCTAACAATCACCGCCGTACCACCGACTCCGAGTTCCGTATTCCTAACAATAAGCGCCGTACCACTGACTCCGAGTTCAGTATTCCTAACAATCAGCGCCGTACCACCGACTCCGAGTTCCGTATTCCTAACAATAAGCGCCGTACCACTGACTCCGAGTTCCGTATTCCTAACAATAAGCGCCGTACCACCGACTCCGAGTTCCGTATTCCTAACAATAAGCGCCGTACCACCGACTCCGAGTTCCGTATTCCTAACAATAAGCGCCGTACTACTGACTCCGAGTTCAGTATTCCTAACAATCAGCGCCGTACCACCGACTCCGGGTTCCGTATTCCTAACAATAAGCGCCGTACCACCGACTCCGGGTTCAGTATTCCTAACAATCAGCGCCGTACCACCGACTCCGAGTTCCGTATTCCTAACAATAAGCGCCGTACCACTGACTCCGAGTTTCGTATTCCTAACAATAAGCGCCGTACCACCGACTCCGAGTTCCGTATTCCTAACAATAAGCGCCGTACCACTGACTCCGAGTTCCGTATTCCTGACAATAAGCGCCGTACCACCGACTCCGAGTTCCGTATTCCTGACAGTAAGCGCCGTACCACCGACTCCGAGTTCCGTATTCCTGACAATAAGCGCCGTACCACCGACTCCGAGTTCCTTATTCCTGACAATAAGCGCTGTACCACCGACTCCAAGTTCCGTTAAAGTTAAAGCGCATTATTTTTTTAGTAAGTCGTTTTTATATCCAATCTCCCATAGAGGTTTCAATTAAATTTCGAGGCCAAGGAAAATTGATTATTCAGGAGGACAAAGGCAATCAAATTACAGACAGTTTTTCTAATTATCCTTATAAATATTTCATGTACCAGAGCATCCTTGAAATGCAGGGGTTACGATCACCTACGCTCTCTCCACCCCTGGAATATGCCATGGCAAAACTGAAGGCACGCTCACAGACGTACTTGTGGTCATGAAAGTTTACTATATTTTCATTGAAAGTAGAAAGTAATAAACATATACGGTGTTTCATAATAATATAATGCTAAGTTCACAATAACAACCCATGCAGAGTAGCCTTATAAAAACAAAGACACTGAATTTTACAGTATACATATGCCACTGTCGTTACTCCGGGTATACAATGTTTCATTTGTTGCGTAGCTAGTCAATACATACCGCTCGAAGGATATTGATGTCCTACAGTCCGTCCGTCTGTCCATGTAACATGTTAATATATTCCTATAGAAATGTTCTTTTGGGGAGGTCACTGATTTGATTAGTTATTAGTAAAGTACAAATAGATGTCAACAAAAACTAAACTATCGTATGACTAGAGACAAATCGAGATCATCATTAATACTTATTTAGAGATATAGCAAATGTATGATCCCCCCACCACCTCGTACTCCTCCGCCAATGGAATTGTTTTCACCAGTGATCATATGTATTTGCTATTTCCCGAACTACCAATTCTATCCGCTGTCATCAATTCATCAATTTAGTTCTTGGCCAATTTCAAAGGGGAAAATGTACAGTCCTTACTTCTAGCATTCCTGAAGTGTTTCTGTAGATCGTATCTGATATCAAGTATTGATTTTCGTACACACGTTCGTGACTATCCCAGCCACCCAAACAAAGGGAGGAAACTCTTCTTTTTTACGAAAACATCCAATATGATGCTAAGATTACGCTTTTAGAAAACTAATGTAACAAGAAAATTGTTTCATGATGGAAGCGTAAAATCGGACCAGAAAACATGGAACATTGTATTGAATGCATATGTATAATAAACCTCAGTTTCAATGGGTTGATATTTTTTTATTTCCTTTATTTAGAACACAGTTTCGTCAGAAAAAAGAAATGCGTCATCCATTAAACCAGGGGCGTAGCTGCCATGTAAGCACATAAGCACGTGCTTGCACATCATTTTCGAAAGTATGTGTATTAAAGTCGAGAAATTTCATAATTCAAGTTATATTCTTAAAAGTCCATTGATATTGTTACTCCTTTTTTCGTCAGATTAACATATTAGGCTGCAGAAAATTGGTTAGCTATAAATACTTCAAATTCAATTCTATTTCATTCCGAATGCAATAGCATATAGGATTACGATACACATACATATTAAATCATACATCATTTTGCAAGATGTCGGAGACCGCAGCCAACATAACTCAAATAATATTTATAATACATCTCACTACGACAATATAGGTAATGGCTTTATCGTGAGAAAATCCGTATACAAATGAATACCAAACAATATCCAAACATAAGCATCAGTTTGAAACTACCTTTACTTAGGCTGCCTTTTTTGTAAAATCATGTCGTTTTAGGTTTTAGTGATAGATATCAGCTGCTGACGAACAAACTTATGGCACAGGGAAAGGAGAGGTTCAGGTTAATGAAGACTATGGGCAAGTTTTATGATCGCCATCTTGGTTTCATGTTCTGTATATTTAAGAAATATGAAGATGGACGTTTTTGAGTATGCTCATTAGTGTTCTCCCTTGTTTAGAGAATGTGATGTTTACTTGGATGCGACCAATATTTACATGGCAGTTGTCGTCGATGAAGTAGAAGACGCTTACTCTTCCGGAACACCTGGTCTTATTCTCTTGTACGTTTACAGAGGTCTCCATGTACATCTTTTCTTTTTCATATTTTGCGTCTAGTTTAATCGATTTTGAGTTCGGATTATGGTTTTGTTGACGCTTTGGTACTTTGTTTATTTTTTAGTAAATCTGTATTAAATTTAATATAAAAAAATGACCCTTTTATCATTCTAAGAGTTATAAAAGAAGGGCCAATTTTTACAACATTTCGGTTGAAACCAAATGTCAGTAAATACAGTTATTAATGAGCTCGGTTAAATATCTCCATAGGAAAGCATTACAGAAATTAAGGAAAATTCCTTTAAGGATGTACACTTCTGAGGTTTCAGTCACGTTCAAGTCTCGTTTCTGTCTCATTTAAAGATTTTTTGTTATATTGAAGAAATTATTATCAATTTTAATAGCAAATATACATCTGAAAATTGTGTCAAAAATGTAAGTGTCTGTTGCTTGTAGAACTTTTTTACATGAATTTAAAAAAATTACCAATTTGGCGGCCATTTTGAATATGCTTATTTGTGTCTATTATATGCAATTTGCGAAAGGCCAAAATTTCACTTTTTTGATGCTATTTCGCTCTCTTTAAAACATCAGTGTTTAGCCATTTTTAATTATAGCAAGCTCATTTTTGCTGTACAACTTTATAATGTTCAATTTTATAGAAATATTATGCTATAAAGTGGATAATTATACAATTTTAGTATTTTTGTCATATACTTAGTGTAACTGGAGCAGTTTTTATTTTTGAACCCAAAACTGTGAAAAATAACACAAATAAAACAGGGACAAAAAATTAAGCACACTAACCCCCCATTTTTATGACGGTTTTAGAAAGAGAAACCCATTTTCTTTTCATACGCTAAATATTAAAAACAGTTTGATACCAGAACTTTTTTTATTAAGCGGTTAATCTGCAAAAAATGGTAAAAAAATGGTAATTTTCTCATAAAAAAATAAGGGGTAGGGGTAACTCAAATTGCTTTCCTGAGTAAAAATATAAAGTTAGAGAAATTTTATTTCCATAACTTAAAAGAAAACACTAATTTTGTCTTTCTGCAAACTTTCATACATTTCGGATCACACATTCGGAAGATATTGTATGAAGATGTCCCGCAATTGGTCAAAACTACAAAATGCACTTAAAATTGCTTATTATGTTATATTGGTATGTTTGACCGATCATAGCACAAAAATGAGCACACTGACATAGCATTGTCTTTGCATTTTCTGTCATGCCTTGAACTCCCTTATCCAAATATATATATGAGAAAAAAAGTTTGATACAGGAAAATTTTGACTTCTCAGAGGTGTACATCCTTAACTGAAGATTTTGCCGTTAATTCTTTCATACTTTTTTTATGAAGATTTTTAAGTTAAGGAACATCGTGAAACTTTGCCTGTTCGAATTATACAAAATTATGCTTAATAAGAACACAAGCATGAGTTCTTACTTCCTTAGTCCTTCACAGAACATACATACTTATAAACAGAGACGTATGTATATCAAAGATGGTTTTACATGTAAATGTCTCTGGTTTTACTTACTGGCGAGTTAATAACTTAAGAAAGGTATGGATAATGATTTTGTTTCCATACATCATAGAAATAAAACATATCGTATTCCATTTTCGGATTAATAATTTGTTTAATGATAGGCCAGACAATAATGATTTAAACAAGTCCAAAACAATGGCACCATTTGATGTCCGAATGTGATCCCCCCCCCCCAACCCCCCCTCCCGAAGTACCCCCTCCCTAAAATTGAAAACGTCGCGGGGCTTGCACATCAAAATACCTCCAGCTACGCCCTTGTAAACAGTATTTGCATTGACAATAAATTGAAGGATAACTCTTTCAGCAGAACTAATCGTCCTCGTGGTTGTTCTCAGTTTGATAAGTCAATGATAACGCTGTATTAATTCATTAAAATATCCGTAATAACTGTTTCATGTATAAGCGGAAACCCCAAAAAGTGACAGACGGACAGACAGACGACAGGTAACTCATTAATTGAAATAACTGTTTCAAGTTTGATTTTTTAGTGTACTATCATAAAGATTGAGAATGAAAGATAACTATGGAATTAAACGCCATTTTAGATTGTAGACTAAGCAGGTCATGTCAGGTAGATGTACCTACTGCCAATATTATCACTATTCTGCACATCCTCGTTATTCTGAACACGTGGTTTACATAACTGACTCTTGAAAGTAGGTCAAGGTATTATTTTATTTTAGAAAAATGTCGCACTTTAACGTAATGATCAACCGACCAAATAGCGATTGCTATGTTTAAAGAACACTTTTGAAAATTGTGACCTTGAAAAGTAAGTCAAGGTCATTTATACAAGGAAATTGTTCAGCACTTTATGCACGGATCCAACCGGCAAACTTTTGCTCTGTGCCTCCTGGTTATGCAAAAGAAGGTGCCAATGTTTTTTGGGGGTTTTGGGTTTTTTTTGACATATTTGACAGCTGGGACCTCAAATGTATGTCAAGATCATTTACTTGAAGAAATATCACTTGATGGCAGGTACAGACTGGCCAGGTATTATAACTCTAGGGCTGCTGGTTATTAAGAATAGAGTGTTTAAGGGTTTTACATATTTAATTAACACTTGTGACATTGAGGGTAGATAAAGTTTGTTGGAGGATACCTTATAGCACCTCATGCCAGGTACCTACTGAAAAATACACCTCATGTCAGGTACCTACTGAAAAATACACCTCATGCCAGGTACCTACTGAAAAATACACCTCATGCCAGGTACCTACTGAAAAATACACCTCATGTCAGGTACCTACTGAAAAATACACCTCATGCCAGGTACCTACTGAAAAATACACCTCATGCCAGGTACCTACTGAAAAATACACCTCATGTTCTAGAAGTTTTGTTGGTTTTGTTTCATATTTTGACGTCTGTAACATTGGAAGTAGGTCAAAGTATTCATTTGGCGACTTTTACATACATATACAGGCCAAATTTGGTTGTTTTATTATCTTCAAATTCTAGGAAGAAGTCATATCAAGAAATGTTGATGGACGAGAGACAACACACCATATCGTAAATGTTATTGGTACTAAGTGCAAGATGAGCTAAACAAAATTCAAGAGAATACCAAAGCGTCAACAGAACCTTAATCTGAACTCAAAATCGATTAATCTCGAGGCAAAATATAAACAAAGGAAAGACTGACACGGAGACCCTCGTAGAAGAACAAATGAATAAGACCAGGTGTTCCGGAAGAGTATGCGTCTTCTAAGTCAATTTAGATTAATGCAACTGTCTCCAACTGAGACAACTAGAGAAACCAAAGTAAATATTGTGATATATGTCTGATGTTTAAACATTAGCCATCATTATTATTATAAGTACTGAGAAACGGATAGGCTAGATGGGTATATAGCGAGTTGCTTGCTGGTGTAACGTCATCTATAGGGGCAGGCTGGCTGGAATATAGGAGGGGTGCCGTGGGGATGGAATGTTAATTAATTACCTCTGAGGTTCCAGCCTACTAGACAGATGGTATAGCTGATACATATAAACGCCAGCTTCTGTCCGTCGGTTTCGTCTGTTGTATGTATACACCGATCTTCGCGGTAGTAAAGCTGATGTATGTACCAAATCAATCAATCAATCAACGGTGTCCGTCAATGACACGGGCCCCGGACATATATGGTCGGAGATTAGTACGGCGATAAATATGTGACGTCAGGGGGTCAGGCGTGTTTGGTATGATGGGCGTGTAATTTAGTATGATTTTCTTGCATTTCTAGGTCACAGACTACCATCTTCCATTTAATAATGCCATTTCTTAAGAGGAACTCTAAAATTTCATATATATATAATTAGAAACATATAAGAGAAAAGAAGGGAAAAGATCCCTCATTTTTCAGAACAAATGAAGATTGTCTATGGTGGCGCCAAGATCCCTCTGGGATCTTTTTTACTGTTTACAAATTACATTTTGTGCTTACCAATAATGCGCATATGTTGGTATACATACATGTATCTGACGCAGGGGAAATTCTTTATCAGATGTCTTAAATGTGTATAAGTCATATGATTTATGTTAGATATGTCCTTGAATGAAAGATGTCGCATTTGGTTTTCTATATAAGACTTCATATTTTATATCAGATATTATATAGAATGAAATGAAACAAGATGTTTCATAAAAAAAAACCGCTCATATTGCTACATCACATTCGTTTTCATTCATTGCACCTTTAGGTGGGTATAATTTATGTCTACGTCATAACGCAAACTTTTATTACCTAAAAATAACATACATTTATTTTTGAAACAAACCATGTCGTTTCAATTTTGACTATGGCATTGCTTCTGTAGTCGCATTCTTTCATTTCCAGCCGGTTCTCGGGGATGCTAATTGCTTTCTTCCAAGTGTTGTAGGGAAGGTTTATTAAATAAAGTTTCATTTTATTTATAACACACTAATACTTCAAGTACCGTTTATTTCGGTGCATATATATTAAAATAAACATATTCGCTTCCCTGTAAATGAGTCAATATTCATTTGAAATAGAAATTGATATCTTAGTTAGGTTGTAAAATATTCATTAAACGCAGTAGCTTGAAATACAACTCGCCAATCTCAACAACTTTCGCGTTATTGGGTTTACTCTGAACTCTTACACAGGTTCTATTCCGATACCTCTTTATCCTGATATTGAAACTGAGTAACCCATACAACAAAATCACTTTAATAGCTGTCAAAAAATACATACTATTGTTAAAAGTTTTTGCGTTTCAGAACTTTCAGTACTTTGATTATAATGGCGAAAAAGATGTCATACAGTAACATTACCTTATGTCGCTCAATCTCCTGGTATGGATGGTTTATGCGAGAAAGGTAGTTCCCTCAATCTCCTGGTATGGTTGGTTTATACGATGAAGGGTTTGTCCCTCAGTCTCCTGGTATGGATGGTTTATACAATGAAGGGGGGGGGGGGGGGGTGACACTAAAGATGGGTTGGTAAAGCCCGTATGTAACATCAAAGGATGAGCATGCCTGAAGTAAAGCGGGTCGAACATGGTACGGGATCTTTATCACATGCGCATTAAGGTGTTTTTGCAGTTCTATTAAGGTGCACAGCTTATGTGTACTTCCCTAAGGACCAACACCAATATTGAAGCATATCTCATTTTAAAATCTTAATTGACAATTGTCAAGACGTTTTAACATTGCATTGTTGGTTAATTTGAACGCGAGTGTTTGTGTCACACAGAACGGTCTTAATAGAGTATCTGTCCAAATATATCTTTAATATTTAATGGATTTGATGGAAAATAATGGACGCAGGCTAGAAGCCTCTAAGTCCATATTACAATATATAATAAAATGTTACCGGCAAAGTTATGCATGAGTATATATATGCTCATTAGAATAATTTATCAGTTATCATTATAGATATTGTCCTTAAAATGATCATCTAGCAATATCTCAAAATCTCTAGTAGTTTCCGCATTTACGACATAATCTGGTAGCTTGTTCCAGGCATCTACTACCCTAAAACTGAACGAGTTTTTTCTCAGTTTTGTATTGCAGCGTTGTTTGTACAACTTAAATCTATGACCTCGAGTTCTTTCGTTATTATATAAATAAATATGCTAGATGTAACCCTCTCATCGAATTTTTTGTTCACAATTTTGAAAACGTTTATCAAATCTCCCCTGGTCCTGCGGTGTTTAAGTTTTGGAAGTTTCAGCTTCTTGCACTGACTGCATATTCCAGGTGTGGTCTAACCAGTGCTTTGAAAAAGCTGTCTAAACATTGTCTCATCCAAATAAGTAAAAGATCTTCTGATGACTCCAAGGATTGAATTTGCTTTATTCATGGAGTTTTGGATGTGGGTTCGAAAATCCAGGTTGGCATCCACCGTTACACCTAGATCCTTTTCACTGACGATATTTCCAGTCCGACTTCTCTATTTTGACTCGCGAGACGATAACATCGGTTATTGTTTGGTGATCCTTTAACTTGCAGTACCTTGCATTTATTTGGATGGAATTTTAAAAGCCAGTCATCAGACCACTTTTGAAGATCATCTAAATCTGCCTGTAGAATTTCCATATTCTCATTTTTTCTAATCTTACGGTATATTTTGGTATCATCGGAAAATAGAGGACATTACGACAATGTGTTATTTGGCATGTCATTTAATTTAATATAAAGAACAAACAATATTGGTCCCAATACACTACCCTGGGGAATTCCGCTAAGTACATTATGTAATTTTGATGCAGATCCGTTTATCACTACTTTTTTTATGTCTATCACTTAGGAAAGTTTCTATCTATTTGACAGTTTTTCGGCTTATGCCATAGTTATAAAGTTTGTGTATCAGACGGCGATGGGGTACCTTATCAAAAGCCTTCATAAAATCCATGTAAACAACATCAATTTCTCCTCCAGTATCCAACATACGAGTCCAATGATCTAAGACAATAAGCATCTGAAGTGTTGTTGATCTTCCAGGAAGAAATCCAAACTGATTATCACGGAATAAATTATTTATCTGCATATGTTGCACTATACTATCACGTATAAGTTTTTCCATGGTTTTAACAATGATACTTGTAAGACTAACAGGTCGGTAGTTTCCAGGATCGGTTTTTGGACCCTTTTTTGTATATGGCTGTAATGTTCGCGTCCTTCCAAGACTGGGGTAGCTTACCTTCCGACAAAGATTTTTTTTTAAATATTATCGTTATTGGTATACAAAGAATATCAATGAGTTCTTTTAGCACTTTTGGATGCATTCCATCGGGCCAGGTGATTTGTTAGGATCTAATTTACGTAGCAGTTCTTTAACCATATCTTCATTGCATGTTGTGTCTTGAAATGGTTGACTCACGGGTCTCGCTGTGAACGAAGGTAGCTCTCCGGATGGTTCCTTGGTAAAGACGCTAGTGAAGAAATTTACCAATACTTCTGTTTTTATCCAAATCACTTGTTGCGTTTTGTGTTGGATCCCCATTTAGTCCCTTAAGAACCGGTATTCCTGATCTTACTTTTCTCTTAGCATTTAGATATTTCCAGAATCGTTTAAGCTGCTGTTTAGCTTTGAGTGCAATTTCTTTTTCCAGCTCCTTCTTTGCCTTCCGAAGTTCCCAATTGACTTGGTTTCTGAGCTTGGTATTCTCCTTGTATCGGTCTGTTGTGTTTTTGTTTCCATATATCTTGTCCATGCGCGATGTTTTTTGTTGATTTTGCTCGTAGTTTCCCTGTTTAAAGCTAAGCCATTTCTGATATTGGTGGCTGTGCTCTTCCTTTTTGGAATATGTTTTTCCGCAATAGTATGGAAAATACGAAGGAAAGTATTGTAGGCATGTTAGACCAAGTTTCATTCCAGTCTACTCCCCGTAGTTCCTTCTTCATATTTTTATAATTCCCTTTGTGATAATTATAACCTGTTTGTAACTTATTCAATTCCGTTTTATGGAAGGTATATTTAAAGTAAAGAAGAAGATGATCACTGTTGCCAATAGGATCTTATAAAGAACTGTGGCGGAAATTGGCTCTTATTACCCCAAGTTGGTATTACGAAAACAAGCGAGTAAATGATTACCTGAAGGGAAAATACATATACATAGTGTATGAAAGATGAATCCTAATAGATTGTTAATATAGCACTCAGGGGCGTAGCTGCCATGCAAGCACATAAGCCCGTGCTTGCACATCATTTTTCCAAAGTATATGTATTAAAGTCGAGATATTTCATAATTCGACTAATATTCTTAAGTCCACTGATATTGTTACTCGTTTTATCGACTCGTCAGATTA
Source organism: Mimachlamys varia (assembly GCA_947623455.1). Lineage (NCBI taxonomy): Eukaryota > Metazoa > Mollusca > Bivalvia > Pectinida > Pectinidae > Mimachlamys > Mimachlamys varia. Next base: position 1,860,697 of record OX392537.1, read on the forward strand.
ACAGACCAGGCTGCATGAACTTTGTTATTTGTATCACCATATGTCATATCGGGTTTTATCACATAACTGACCCGTTCAGTCATGCCATACGACCAAAGTCATGAATATAGTATCACACAATGTAATAACACCATTGTGACGCCATAACAAATAACGTCTTTATGACGTTATATGACTTAAATAAAATCTTGTTTGAAACAAGCATTTCCATTGGCTTAAAAAAATATGCTATAAGCTCATAAAGTAAAAATGACGTCGCCGTTTATAACGTCGCTTTTGATTGGCTAATGTAGCAGCGTAATATTTTTTAAGAGAAAAGAGTCCATCAATAAAGTGTATAGATTAAATTTTAAGGATAAACTTGAATCTGTTCTGTTTTTTATGTAATGGGGTTCAAGTCAATCTTTAAGTCTCGGAAGTGATATTACCTTTTTTATCAAGAAATAAATTTGAGAGTTTCGGTGTATTTTCTCATGAATAGAAGTTATGTTATAAATAGAATCTTACACTCGTCTCAATGTAACTGTATAATTCAATATGTCACTCGCCTTAAGGCTCGGGACATATTAAATTATCTAACTTGTTTAATAAATATCATATTACACATTGACACTCATGCAAGATCCTCTATTTAGTGCATCTATATTTTAATAATATAAATATTGCCAATTTTGTTTATTGACTTTTCGGTCAGCAAAAAATATTGATGATGAGCCTGTTAAATTATGCGAAAGTATGCTGAAGAAAATAAGTAAGATTTCTAACTATAGCTGTACCTGAGTTGAAAGCGGCAAAATCACATTGCATTATACTTACTGACAAAAGACGTGAATGTAACACAGATGACTTTTATGTCTCTGTTATTACTTACTAAAGAGTAAATGACTTAAGAAACGTATGTATATTAATTTGGTTTCAAGACAGAAAACAAACCATCTTATTTTATTTTTATATTAATGATTTGTATAATGATACGACCAAATGGCACCATTTGAAGTAACTGCTAATAAACGCTCGCAAGGTTTGCACATTGAAACACTTCTAGCTATACCCCTGGCACTACAGATATAACTGTATTCATATTCACTATATCTATGTCAAGACGAAGGCCTAATATGCAAATACAACTCGTTCGACAGAAAAGTGGTCCTCCATTTGGAAATGGCTCAAATGAATCGAAGATGACGTAACACACACTTATGCTGCACCTTTTAACTTTAGTAATATATACGGTATGCCGATAAAATGAATTAAACTGCATCATACACCTGTCTCGTCCTCCTAGGACTCTTCAGTGATGCTTGGGGCCAAAAGGTGGAAATTCAAAATTTCTAAACTAATGTAGAAGCAGAAGGGTCAGGTGCGTAAAACACCTTTAATTATGAGTTTAGAAGTAAAACTAAACTAGTTCTGTATAATTTCAAATCGTGTACTACGAAAATGGGTATATTATGTACCGTGCCACTACTCAGATGAGATTAACTGTGGCTATGGAGGCTCCAGCAAACCTCGAGAACTGAAAAATCCACCAGCAGAGTCTGCCACCCCCTATCATTAAAGATGACGTAACACACACATATACTGCACCTTTAAAATTTAGTAACATATACAGTATGCCGAAAAAATACTGTAATTACTGTAGCGCTAAAACTTCATTTGAAAGTTAAGTTTCAAAATATTTGGTAAGATACAACGCAAAGAGGTTACCAGCAGTACACCTATGTTGTATAACATAACTGTCAATCTAATAACACCTCATCTTAATGGAAACTTTAGATAGATACTTGTAATGGTGTCTCAAAAGTAGACATGCATATGACACATTGTCTCATTAAGTATTTTCCCACTTTATTAAGACAAAGAAAGTATATATATTGATAGCTAATAATAATAAAATCATCACTACATGGACTTCGAATGATGGAAATATTCTACCAATCTATAAAATCATCACTTTGATGAAAAAGTTGGATCGAATCCTGCTATGGTGCCTGATACATGTATAAATCAACATGGACACATTTTCTCTTCTCCTTTTAAGATACAGAAAGTAGAACCGATCAAATTACTATCACATATATACAATGTAATTGAACTAATCAATAAATACTATAAATACTATAAATAGATTACTTTGATGGAAAATTTGGATATAATCTTATAATAAATCATGATCGGTTATGCCTCATTGTCTTTTTAAGTATTTTATCTCATAATTTTTTAAGATAAAGAAAGTAGAACTAATTAAAGCATTACTACATGTACATTTTATGATGGAAAATATCAATCTGTCAGCCTAAAAATACTTCATTTTGAAGGCAGATTAGGTTGGATTTGCTATAGTGTCTCATAAGTCAACACTGGCTGGATGTCAATATGTTTTTACTGATTTAAAATAATATATCATTTAAAGGCCCAATAAACGTAACTTTCGGCAAAACTTGAAGAAGCGAAAATCAAGCCTGATAACTTTTTTATATTTATAGATTTAGTTAAGATTAACTGATATCAGCAATATCAAAGATAAACTCCTTCGTGGTTACCGGTACAGCAGCAGTTGAAAAACGCTATTTGTAAACACGCGTCCATTTCGAACCGTCTTCTGCCTTCGGTTTGTTGTTGAAGTTGGCCCCACCTGAATTTTTTTCATTTTTGGATTTTTTTGTCAAGAGTTTCTTGTTAGTGACCGCTCAGATTTACTTCGTTTTAGCCTTATTTTTGCATGGTTATCAACTAGATTTTTTCAGAATTTTACAGGATCACAAAAATTTCCCCGAAGTTACGTATATTTAGCCTTTAATAATTGTGTGATTTGTTATTGACATGTGACACTTAAATAAAATAAATCTTTAACTTTAAATTGAACTCTATTAACACGAACGATTACAACAAAACTAGGCCTGTTAGCTTAGTCGAAAGGAACATTATGCAGATAACGCAAATGACTATATACAAGTCAATTATGTCCATTAAACACCAAAGTAAGCCCTAGAGGACTCTGAGGGCCTATCTTAAATAGTGATCAGTTGTCTGATCAGGTATATCGCTGTATATCACCGTGACGTGTAGTTGAAACTTGGAGGGTTGAATGGTTACCAGCCCCAAAGTTTCTATAGAGAATTTCTTTACTAGATTTTACTATTAGGTTATCCCCCCTTGTTTCAAACTCTAGTACAGGCATGCAAGTGATCACAATCATTAGACTATTTTTTTCAATATCCGTGTACTATTCTAGAGACGGGGAGGGGGGCAGTCTAATCAAAGAGTAAAACCAGTCTCCTTGTCTCATCAACAAGGCGATGCAAACGGAGCCTTAAGTTTTGCAATTTTGCAATGTAGTTTTCCAGGGGTGTAGAGAGCGTAGGTGATCGTAACCATGCACTGGGTATCGAGGATGATTCTAGGGGTGTAGAGAGCGTAGCTGATCGTAACCCCTGGATATCCAGGATGGTACGATATCTGCCCTCTTCTTTCGATATAAAGGACTTGGCAATTCAACATATCTAAGTCGCTGTTTATATGACATTTTTTTATGGGGAAAAAGTTGGTTTTGCACTATAATGATAAACAGAGGATATTCCACATTTGAAACAAACAGATAGTATGATTTTTTTAAAGCTGGTTCGGAAGCTTTACATCTGTCAGAAATCACTTTTTAACCATTATGCAACTGTCTCTTATTTAACTGATGTGCTGAAGAAGGCTCAGGTTTCACGAGAAATAATCCTAAGGAAAAAAGTAACTGCATGCTCGTCAGTATTTCACCCTCTTTATCATAATTTATGAAAGAATCATGCATAATCAGCTTAAGCCTATTTTTAGTCCTTTCTTGACAGCGTTTAGGGGGTGTTATGGGTGCCGGTCCGTCTTGCTGCGAGCTCTTGGAGACTGGAGACGGGCCTTGGACAACCATCAACATGTGGGAGTGATTCTGATGGACCTGTCAAAGGCCTCTGACTGCATTCCTCATAATCTGCTGCTTGGATTCAGCTATTGACTTCATCAGCAGCTACCTAAGTGGCAGACAGCAGCAGGTCAGACTGGGGCCTGGGACCAGCAAATGAGCTGATGTGAAGAAAGGGTCCCTCAAGGTTCTATTGTAGGCCCTTTGATGTTTAACATAATTATAAATGATATTTTTACCTTTGTAGACAAATCTAGTTTATTAAGTCTAATTATGCTGATGATAACACGCTCTCAAAGATAGGGCTTTTTTTATATGTGAAAGAGCCTTTAGAAAAAGAGAGCGAAGTTCTCAAATGCCCAATATACGTAACTTCGGGAAAATTTTTGTGATCCTGTAAAATTCTGAAAAAAAAATCTAGTTGATAACCATGCAAAAATAAGCCTAAAACGAAGTAAACCTGAGTGGTCACTAACAAGAAGCTCTTGACAAAAAAAATCCAAAGAATGAAAATAATTCAGGTGGGGCCCATTTCAACAACAAACCGAAAGTAGAAGAGGGTTCGAAATGGACGCGTGTTTACAAATAGTTGTAATCAAGAGAAATTTCAAGCAATATGTTTTGGGGGAAATACCAACAGTTCCATTAATTTTTTTTAGATTGAAGGCTTAGAGATCAGATGTGAAGACAGTTTGAAATTATTAGGAGTAGATATTGACTTTCTTCTTAAATTTGATATACATATCTCTCGCCTTTGTAGAAATGCTTCTAAGCAACTTGGTGTTTTAAAAAGACTGGGGAAAAATCTTATAAAAAAGGAAAAGTAACAATTTTTATGTCTGTTATTCTGTCTAATTTTGATTATGTTCCATCTTCCTGGCACTTATGTATATGACGAATACCAGGAATATAGAAACCGTGCAGGAGCGAGCTCTTCGTTTTATAGAAAAATGATTATGTTTCCCCAGTCGATGATATTTTAAAAAAACACAATCTTGATTATTTTACATGTAACATGTATAAAAGGTATGGCGTCTGAGGTTTCTAAGATTTTAAACAGTGTTTCATCGTCTATTTTACATGATCTTGTTGAGAGGAAAGAAATTTTTTACAATCTTGTACAAGATAATTTTGCTAAGTTTCCGAAGGTGAACACCTCCACATAATATGGCGAGAAATCATTTTGTTTTACGACGTCCCATGTGTGGAACAGCCGACCAAATGAACTCAGATATGCTGAGAATTAAGGCTGCTCCACACCTCGGCCACCCAGACCTGCTCATGCAATGTTGTGCGAGTTGTACCCCTTGGGATTTTTTTTACCATACACCAGTAATTTGTTTTATCATTTCTATTACAGCCTTTTTATGAAATGACATCTCTAGCTTTCTGTTTCTGTTTTTGACTCTCTTTACACTACTAGTGTATATCCTGTATTTTTATCATTTGCTGCATTTAAAACAAATATAAAAACAACATTTTCCAATTTTCTTTTTATGATATTAATCATCTAACACCATAATGAAAATATTTGCCAAATTTCAGCTGGATACTTCAAGCGGTTAAATTTCACAAAAATCGACCATCATACACTAAAAAAGAGAGTGTATGATGGTCGATTTTTTGTGAAATTTAACCGCTTGACGTATCCAGCTGAAATTTGGCAAATATTTTCATTATGGTGTTAGATGATTAATAACATAAAAAGAAAATTAGAGAATTTTGTTTATATATATATATATTTTAATTATTCATATTTTGAATAATTACCTATATATTCTCCTGGCCCCAAGTGCCTGTGACTTGCTTCACTTTTTCACTTCAGCATAATTCCCATGTTCCGAAGCATGTTTCCCTTTATCAAAACGTTGTTTGTGAGAAAATAATGTACAAATGTATACGTTCCCCGTTTATTTTTTACATGAAGATGTTGACTTATTGGCACTCTTCCTGAGCTTCTCTTCCAAAGGCTCATTAGCAATGTGTACATTGCACTTTGAAAGTGGCCATGCTTTAACTTGCTGCTTTGTGTAACTCCTATGTGATACACAATTAGGGTTCAGTATTAAATTATATCTTTATGGTTAGTCAAGTTAAGTAATTGTGATTTCTTATCCTTATTCTGTATAAACCTATTGTACAGCTAATTGTTATAATTGTATGTACTGTGATATTGTTAAAAATACTTGTATGCTTATGTTTGTGGCAAGAATAGCACTATGTACAGTGCTAATGTTTCATATGTTGCATTTTGTGACGTTAAATATCTACACAGTTTCTTCAATAATTGACTCTTGAACTCTCTTCTTTTTCTTTTGTTGTAATAACAGTATCACATTTCAAATTGATTTGACATCAATTTTTTTGCATCGGGTATGAAATATCTTACATTTGATTTATATACTGAGACGCTCAAGATTACTGGTCGAGACAGATTTCGGCAGGTGCTTGTTATTCTTCTTTCCGGATATTAACATTTTGTATATTAGAACCGCCGATACCCACGTGACTCCGAACCTGAAACAACGTAACGATGAATCCTGGAGGAGGGTAAGTCCTTCTAGCTTTTATTAACACATTGTTATGTAGGTTTAGACTACATTAGCACAAAACAAAGACAAATAGACATGTCTTCTCGGAGATTTGTTAGTAATTATTAATGTTAATATATATTTGTCGATTGTTTGAACGTACACTGTAGATCCAGGTAGGCCGACCTGGTTCCAAGTCTTACTAAGACCTTATATATTTATTGTTTATTTTTGTAGCTTCAACTTCAAAGGATTTGGAACTCCGGCACCAGGTAAGATATATGTTATACAAATGTTTGTTTGGAGTACACGGCTATTCATTTCAACACAGGTAATCTTCCCTCTCTGTAAACTTTAAAATCCTCCATTTTGGATGTTGTGAAAAGGGATTCCCCTCATCTAAAAATAGCTTTACAATCAACACAGTGCTGGATAATCAGTAGGCCTACATGTTAGTCAGCCGGACGTAAATTAAACCGTTAAATCAGCCAGCTTTAAAAAAATGCATGTGGGCACTTATATAATTACAATTAATTGCTAGCCCGAGTTTCCTCTGGCCCTGATCATGATCATGACTCCAGACTAATAATTAATATAAGCTTAAGACATTTTGAAGTAAAGATGTCTAGTGTTGGACCAGAGTACACTAGGACCTGCAACCACTACAAAATAGAAGGAAGAGGAATAAATTTAAACTTATATTCTTCTATAAGGTGGTTGAGGGCAGAGACTTATAAAGCCAAGTCTCGCGTCGTAATTTAATTTACCTGTACGTATACACACTCGCACAATAGCAACATGCGAGATTTTGCGAGACCTGTGGGAGTTGCCAATCTCTGTGTTATATACGTCTCTGTCGAGGGGCAGGTGCCAGCACTGTCCACTCAGGATTTTCTAACTCTGATTCAGAAAGGATGTTGGTTAATAAAACCTAAACAATTCAGTGATTGTGAATCCAAAAATTTCATGGAAAAACATTCATATAATAACTCCAAATGTTAACAGCCTCTGACATGTAACACTGACAAAAACTTTTATTTTCTATTAACAATCCTGGAGTTTTTAAACTACAAGACAACATAGTGTGCCGCATTTAAAGCAGCCCTAAACCAAAAAGACTAAATCTTGCTGTAGCATCGATCTCTCTCCAAGCAGGGGCCTTCGATGTATGATCCAGTTGAGATCCAGAAGACAAAATTGAAATGAATACGAAAACATACACAGAAATCAGTAATAGACATGCCAACAAAAATCACAATTGGATCTGTGGTTTATGATTTTAATTAGCATCGACATATGACTTGTTTGTGTCTTGACCTACAAACAGGTGCTCCTGGGGCTACAGCTGCCACAGCCGCCACACCATCTTTAGGGACGGCTGCTCCTGCGACTGGCTTCAACTTTGGGGGGGCAGGGGCTACTCCGACTCTGGGAGGGTTGGCAGGCGCTGCTGCTTCTCCCTTGGCAGGTTTTGGTACACCTGCATCAACAAAGCCCACCGGTGGTCTCCTGTCTCAAACTTTAGCAGCAAACACAACCAAATCTACTGGCTTCTCTTTTGGGGGTGCTGCCACTCCAGCAGCAACCACGGCAGCCCCCTCCCTCCTTGGAACCCCGGGAGGTTTTCTAGGATCAGCAGCTTCTGGTGGAATAGGGACAGGAACACTTGGTGGGACCCCAGCAACAGTAGCGTCTGGTGGTCTCTTCGGGACAGCTACTGCAGCAAAAACTACAGCCAGCTCTGGCTTTAGTTTGACAGCTTCTGCCACTACAGTTGGGACAACAGGTGAGTGTGTGTATGTAGTATTTTTGTGTTTATAATTACTGTAGTTCATTCAAGTTATTTTCTTACTGGCTGCATGCATCACTGTCCTTTATAAATTACTTGTAATTAATTTTTGTTACAGCTCAGGACTTCAACTTTTAGTATATAACCAAATGTATGCCATGAGTTAGCATGTAATGTCATATAATTTTGAGTTTTAATTATCATTTATGAAAATATTTTAAAGTGAAGCTGTTAGAATGAAAAATTAGATAAAAATATACATTTATGATCCCTGTGTTTGATGCAAAGGTACACAGAGTCGGATGTTGTCAGTTTTGACTGTACCTAGGTTCAGTGTTATTCAGAGTCGGATGTTGTCAGTCTTGACTGTATCTTGCCTTGTTTGCCAGGTCTCGCGTTACCTGGAGCCAAACCCAACACCACTACAGCGGCGACTACAGGCAGCCAGCCATCAGGCTTTGCTTTTGGTGCCAAAGTAACTCCAAGTATGTTTACTGTTTGTAACCATCAAGTTAGTATACGGAAACCAATACAATGGGAAGGAGGATAAAGAAGAAGGTTCAATTGAATTAATCACGAATCAAATTAGGATTTAGTGCTGGTCCTTTAAATGATTTAATGAATGATTTAATTGTTTACTTCCAATGACCTATTGATCATGATTTCCCATGAATACTTCATTGGAAATGCTTAATGAAATTTGAAATGAAGCATTATACATGTATCAATTTACAAAACAAAAATTAATCTCAAAAAAATTTACCTACCGACCAACCCTATTTGTTCAGGTATGTTACTTGAAACATACATTTTGTTTTTGCCTTATGATATAAACACAAAATGTTCCGTCCAATCAATTTGAACTTGGTTTCTATAGTTGTCTAGCTGATTCTGGTGTATTAGTGACTAAAATATTCTTCTTCCTTTCTTAAGTCACCACAGGAGGTACTGCCGCAGGATTTGGTTCCCTAGGAACTGCTGGCCTGGGAGGTAAGACGACAACTGGCCTCGGGGGAGTGGCAGCGGCAGGACTTGGGGGAGTGGCAGCGGCAGGACTTGGGGGTACGGCTACAGGAACAAGTGTCTTTAGCAACATCTCTACCAAACCACAAACGACGGGTCTTGGAGGAGTTGATCCGAAAACCTCACAAGCTGCTGCAGGTAATGTTCTTACAACCTACTGAAGGTAATCATGTCAACAAACTTTAGAAAATAATACCAGGTAAGTTACTGTAAGGGATGTCATTATTACGTTATATTGGCTATGATATTATCTTTTTTGGACTCACAAAACAGTAGTCTTATAGTAGCGTTTTGTACATGTATATATTAACTCATGAAATTTCATAGTGGACTATTCTAACCTTTGAATTAGAAGAGTTCAAATGTTTCTTTAGGGGTGAATAAGTTAAGTCATGCCTGCTTCAAAATCAAACACATAATTATGTGATATCTTAGACACGATGTCATAATAATAAACAACATAATATTTCACAATCAGATTCTGTATGTCCATCGATAATTACCATATTTTTAAGACTACATACTTTAGAGATAACTTGTGGGAAGCCTTTTATGGCAAATAATTATCTTCTTTGATATTAATTTACTAATTTATAACATTATATTTAATGAAATGACATTGGTAGTGTTTTGGTGTGTTATAGTTGATTATCAGTATTATCTTCAATCTGTTATAAAAGTTATGTCTGTTTGATATCAGTTTGTATGTTAATACAGGCGGAACAGCTACAGATGCTAAGCCTGGGTAAGTACACCAACCTTCCCTCGTCACTCCCTGTCTGCTCAGTACCTATAGTACTATAAAACATATGCTTGTACCAGGAAAATTTCACCACAGTCTAGTTTTCGCCTTGTTCGTCTTGTTCGCCTTCTGGAATGAGGTTGAATTTATTATACAACATACCTTAGTCAACATCACTTACATAGTAAATACATAAAAGGATGCATCACTGTTAAGGAGATTCATTAAATGAATAGTCCCGATAAGGTAGCATTACAGAAGTTAAGGGGAAAATCTTAAATCAAGAAAGTTTCCTTAACTTCTGTGTTAATGCATTCCTATGGAGATTTTTAAGTCGAATGATGATAAAACTGGTGCCAGATACTGTGCATAGGCCTAGATAAACCTTAAACTCAGTAGATTGGTCGAGCAGTAAAACTCTAGCCTTACATGCAATCGGTTGAGGTGTTCTCGAAGTTGTGGTACACATGGAATATTAATTAAGAGAAAGCGTTTTTCTGCTGTCCACACAACCCTGGTGGAGTATAAAATGGTCTGGGTAGGGTGATGCACTATCTGTGCTGTTACATTCAATTGAGGTGACATTTTAAATGATGCCGTTGGAAGCACGGCCCTCCTACCAACAAAACACAATACATCTCCAGCACACATGCATAGTTGCACACATAGGGATATATTAGTCAGGTGGTATAGGACTTATTTAGCGCCTGATAAGGCAACTCCTGTGAATTGTTATGTTAGAACTTATGTGTTAATTGTACTGATTGTATCAAATTGTATATATCTGTGTACTGTAAAGTGCATTAGAGTATAGCTAATATTAGCTAGATATGGCCCCAAATCAAATGTTGAATATTTACTTTATTTAAATTTATTTAATACTGGTAAATTGATTTGCATAGAAATATTAACACTTACCAGTACTGCAGTAGTTTACCTTGGCTAAGCAAGTTTTATCTGACAAGCTGTTTATTGATACAGGCCCTGTTTAGACTTGAAGATTTTCTACATTGACAAAGGTTGTAATATAACTTGTTTCTGGTTTAGGGATGGTAAGGCTCTGAAGAAGACATTCATCCCCCAGCCCATTGTAGAAACAGTGGAGGAATTTAAGTAAGTATGGGAGATTAGGTGTAATTACTCGTGTGATAAGCTCGGCAGCTCTAATGAAATGGTTTGGATCATTGTATACAAACTTAAAGGTACTAATTGAGACTTGTGTTTTATAACCAAGTTACAACCTCTCATATATATTTCAATTCAAGTTAGGGTTGTTCCAGAATTAATCGTCCTTTACCATCAGAAAGTAGTTGAGTCTTACAGTGACATGTTTGTTGACAGGAAGTAGTTGAGTCTGACATGTTTGTTGGCAGGAAATAGTTGAGTCTGACATGTTTGTTGACAGGAAGTATGTAAAAGAGGAGAAGTCAGTCCAGGATGGACTAGCGCGTATGTCATCTAAACCCATGTATAAAGTCCAGGAAGATGTGATGGCACTGAAGCAGCTGCTGTCTGTTGTTTCCAACGGTGTCCAGCGAAACACATGTGCTGTGGAGAAACTGAAGAGGGAAATGACACAGGTACTCATTGTTGGTCAATATTTGTGTTTATGCACATGTAAGATATTTTGTTAATTCTCTGTATGAAAAGAATCCTCTCTAACAATCTCAGTAGCCAAATTTATTACACTTTTCAGAAAATGACATTCATCCTAGGCAACACTGTTTCTGTAACAACCACTTATTGAAAGGAACATAATTAAGGAACAGTCATTTATTTTTTATGGTAGAGGTGCACGTGGGTGGCGATATATTTTGGGGCAAGGAGAGGTGTTATAGTAATGCATCTTCTTATGAGCAGTATTGCTGAGTTCTAATATAGACCGGTGATAATATAAATGTTTGGAAATCCATACAAATTGTTCACAGAGTATTACATAAACCAAAAATTAAATAGACCCATTTTAAATTTTGATTATTTGGAAGGGTAATTGTACATCCCTGGTATGTTGGGTTCTTGATGAGTTCTTGGGTTCTAAATGATGTATTTCGATATTCAGGAACTTAAGCATGCGGAGATGGCACAGCGTACAAAAGACATCCCACCAGGACTACAATACGAGAACACAGCCCCGACAGAGTGAGTCATTCTGTATCTAATCTTAACACTTCTAATTGTGATAATGAGTCACATATTCTTTGTTTAAATTTCCTGTTTACTAAGAACTCATATCATGCAGCACTGTTGAATCTACATATGAGGTCCGAGTCCTTCACTAGAAGAATTTTGATTGGACTTGTAGAAATTACGAAATGCTGAATTTTAACATTAAGAGACACATTTTTTTAGCAATTCTGTTGAAAGGACCGTTGAAAATAAATAGTAGATAGATCACTGATGTTGTAATCTTGTTTACCAGATACTTCCAGCACCTTGTTGAGGACTTCGAACACCAAATGCTGCTATATCGACAACAGATAGAGACCCTAGAAGGCCACCTGGCCTCCCTACATCAGCCCAGTAAACTGTCTCCAGAAGGTAGGTACATCGTACATTTCCTATCCTAAACATAACGGTAACCCATTACCCTAATGACAATAGTTGTTTGATGGGTTGTTAAACACAAACATTTATTTCTGTGAAAAATGATAGAAATACCATGTAGAAGAAATCTTACAAATTCTCTATAATTCTAGTTCTATAGTTCTATAGTAATTACAGGAATTAACCAGATTGAGACTTGTAACATTTCTTCACCCCAATACGAGTGAATCCATACAAACTAAGGCTGTCTTCTCAAAACTGAGTTTGTGAGTTGTAGGGCAGTGAAAGTAAGAACGAACCTGTAGTTTAAGTAAACAGCAAACATTTACTGAAGTATATAAACCCTAGTTGCTGCTGTTGTTTATTTTACGGTAATGTAGTAATAATTGCACTGTTGAACCACCAGTACTCTTGTTTGATTTCAGAGTTGATTGTGTTGATGAGGAAGTTACATGAAGCATTCATTGCGTTAGCAGCACAGCTACATCATGTTCACGAGGCGGTCAAGGTGAGAAGGACCATTACAATACTTATAAATAGAGGGGGGGGGGGGGGACACAATGTCTTGGGATGTAGTAAAAAAAACCTTGATGTCCAGTTGAACCTGCTGTGTATACATTGTGTCTACAGGTGTATACAAAAGGTCTCACCAAATTCCAGGTAATATGTTTAGTTAAACAGTGAGTCCAGCACAAGAGGTTCGTTCAATTTTTCCGTAAATTTTTCGGAGAATCAAATGAAGCTCTGTGTTGGGCTCATTATTTAACTACATAATTTTTCTTATCGTTCACGTCTCAAAAATACAAATAAACGATGTCGCAAAACATGTTTTCTGTGTAATATTTGAAAATATTTTCTTGATATCGTGATGAGAAAAAAATGTCACCTTAATAAAATACTAGCCACATCCTACTGACCCATCTATAGAGAAATTCTCTTCAATAGCTCATTCGGTAGAGCGTTAGATTAGTAAGCCAGAGGTCCTGAGTTCGACTCCTGCCGGAGACATCAAAAACATAATGACCTTAGCTACATTTACCCTTAATAATGTCTTTTCAAGAAAAAAATTTATAGAAGGAAAAAATTGTTTTTTAAACCTCATGAAATGGAATTTTGTTTATTCATTTGGGCTATTGCATAAATTATTAAACTATTAAACATGTGGGTGAGTTGGAAGGCACCAATATTAATATATCATAAGTGGTAGGGTTAAAATTAAATTAAAATTAACTAGATCTGCATACTATTCCTTATGTTTAAATCTCTTTTAATATTAAATGAAAAAGTGCCTACCAGAAGGGGCTTCCATTCAGTTAACTCTGGAACAGCTCTAATACATGTATATGAAAATGTTTTGATATTATATGAAGTAGAAACTTGGGTATTATTACACAGACACAGAAAGATCACTACCTCAACTACAGGAAGATTTACCTCCACGACGGTAAGAATATATTTGACCGTGAGAAAAAGGCCACATCCAAGGCTCACCTCCACCCAGTTACCCAGATGGGTCCAAGCCCCTTCTCAGACATGTCAAATGCTGCAGCAATCGCCATGGCGTCTGCCCTGTCAAGGTCACAACAACCAACAGGTAAGTGAATGTCAAGGTCACAGCATAATTAGCAGTACTAATCCTGTACAAGAATCGGCTGGCTAAATCTGTGTATGTACATGTGTAGTAGGACAAAGAATAGATATAAAGATAGGGAAATGCTAGGGAAAAGATAAACCTGTCAATCACTTTATGCAGTGTAACCAGAGTAGCATCGCCAATTTCATCATATATTGCATCTGCCACAGGTGCGCTGCAATGAATTATTAACATAACTTATTTTACGTTAGGAAATTGTAGGAGAAAAATAATCACACCTGTATAATGTAGACAGAGAAATCTCAACCCTCAGGATTAGATTTACTCGGCAAAACTTCCTGCTAATATTCATAAATCTTTCCCTCGGCTGAAATTTCTCAGTCTACATCACACAGAGGTGATAGATTCTATTAGTCCCTGGGGCTCAAGCCCGCGACCCTTGGCTCTCTAGCCAGATGCTCTACCGCTGAGCTAAAGGGAAATTCAGGCTGGAGAGCAGAGGATTGAGAACTAAAGCTCCAGCAACGACACTGTCTATATCACTATTTCTCATTTTACTTTATTGTACAAAGACACACACAAGAGTAGAACCTTTATGATTAAGATACAGCAGGGTCAAATAATGAATTCTAGGACTCATCAGGGATGCTAAGGAAGGGCCTCAAAATTCAGGTCTAGGAGGCAACTGATGTCCGACATTGACCCTCCTTGTTAGGAGATTAGGGAACCATTAGCAGGGAGGGTAATCTTAAGTTTGTGTTGAAAAGATAGGGAATAGAAAAGATTTGCATTGATTGTGTTGCCTTACAAGCATCAACAAAAGGATATCTCATTCAGCAGTAGAGCATTGGGCTAGAGCCAAGGGTCAAAAGGTTTGCGCCCCAACGACAACTCTTCATCATTATTATTCCGTAATCGTTGTCCTACTACACATGTGTTAATGTTTAGGTTGGGTAAAACAGGTAGTTAGCTAATAATGTATAGTGGCGTGCTTCTATCAGTGTCAAGTTACTTAACATGGTCACAATAATTAGTTCATGACATTCTATATAAAAGTAATATACAAATTATCATCAATAAATGTAATGAAGCATGTGTTTGATGTTTCAGTAGCAGGACCGCCTGTAGCTGGACTGGGAACGGGAGGATTCTTTACAAACACCACTACCACCCCGGCAACTGGTATGAATTAAATATCAACCATCTATACCCACACATTTATACTTTGGCCTAATCTGATTCAAACCTGGGAATCTATACATGGGCCAAGTCTCGTACAAAACCGCAATTCTTAAATGTAATAGTATACCATGGAATTAAAATTTGTGTTCAATAAGCTTTTGTCCTAGCAAACTGTCAGATTTAATTATTGTATCACCGTGTATTCTGATGCATGCCTTTCATTCTGTCTTCAAAACGATATTCAGGAAGGATAATTATGTCCCCCAAACGAAGTGGGGGGACATATTGTTTTTGCTCGGTTTCTTATTATTATTATTATTATTATTATTCTTGTTTCTTCCACTTTCTTCCGCCGCGGAGGTTTCCGACCGTTTTCTCAAAAACTACTGGACGGATCTTCACGAAACTTCACACACATACTCATCAGGGGCGGGGTGTGTGAAAACGGGTTGTTTTTTCGCGACCGGAAGTCCAAGATGGCCGCCAGAGCTAATTTCCGGTTTTCAAAATTCAGTCTCCGATTTCAGTAAAAATTGGTACATTGGTGTTTTAAGGGATGCTGAATAACATGGTAACATTTTTGTAAAGTTTGGTTGCCACCGAAACGAAAATGGAGGCCTCTGATTGGTCGAAATTTATATATTGTCCGATTTCAATGAAATTTAATATATATGTGTAGTATTACACCAACAACATTGTCGTCACATCCGTTTCATGATTCGTCAACATGGCCGCTATTTCCTGGCTTCTGATTGGTCGAAATTTATATATTGTCCGATTTCAATGAAATTTAATATATATGTGTAGTATTACACCAACAACATTGTCGTAACCTCCGTTTCGTGATTCGTCAACATGGCCGCTATTTCCTGGCTTCTGATTGGTCGAAATTTATATATTGTCCGATTTCAATGAAATTTATATATATAACTATAGTAGGACACCACGGACATTGTCGTAACCTCCGTTTCGTGATTGTCAACATGGCCGCTATTTCCTGGCTTCTGATTGGTCGAAATTTATATATTGTCCGATTTCAATGAAATTTTATATATAACTGTAGTAGGACACCACGGACATTGTCGTAACCTCCGTTTCCTAATTCGTCAACATGACCGCTGATATATGGGGTGTCAGCTATATTTCCATTGTGAGTTCATTGGGCTCATCAGTTCCGACCAAAGGGGTAGTTTGGGGGACATCTGTAATGGTACCCCATTACAATTAGCACTTGTTATAAGTAGTATAAAGCATTCTTTGACAGAGTGTCCTCTTTGGTACAGGAATAACTTTCACACCAGTGTTATATAAGACAGGTCACCTTCACTAGCTTTGTTCGAGTCTCACAGCTCCAGGACAGCGACTTAATTTCACATTTCATATGAAAGTCTATTTCACGAAGATTCAATATCGCGATAATAACAGACGTAATTCCTATGTACAATACACAGTACAGTACTCCTACAGTTGGCATACCTCTGATTGAAACTATATCGCGAAGAGTAATTTTCACGAATTTTAATCACCTGCTTAATACCTGAAAATTAATTGCACACAAAATTAGTTGGTTTATATTTTATAATCACAATGGCCCACCTAGACCTGGATAAAATATATAATAAAAAAGATCACCATGGACAAGCAACTATCTGTTAATGGATGTGGCCATCTTTTTTGTAGGGTTTGGATTCGGGACCAACACAGCCACACAGTCCAGCACAGTGCCAGGTATATGTAGTTTGTTATCATAGATTTATAACTTCATATTTAGCTAGGGTACTAATGCATGGCAAATCTTTTTCCCAACTTACATTTTCAAAGTAATTCATTAAAATGTTCACAGCTCTAACGTAAAATCTTCTAATCTGTTGGAATTGTACACCATTTTCTGGACCCTTAACAGTATTTACAATATGTAGTAGTCAGCCTACCTAACATACATTAACATCTACCTTATTGTTTGATGTCTGTACATTTGTGTGTGTTGGTCTCTGAGGTCAGATGCTTTCATTCACTACATTGCTGAATCTTTCAGGCTTTGGCTTTGGTACGACTACATCATCGTCCTTTGGACTTCTGGGCTCTAAAGGTGTGTATTTATTAACGTGTAAATTCGTAACCTTTATATCCTGGGTAACACAGTTGGTGACCTACATACCTTTTACAGCATAACTGGTGACCTACATACCTTTTACAGCATAACTGGTGACCTAGTTTTATTTCACTCTGGTAAAATACTTGCAGCTTCCTACCGACTCGGCTATGGAGAATTCCTCTCTTTTAGCTCATTCGTAATTCTGGGGTTCAACTCCTTTGGGAAGCATTGAAAAAAACCCAGCATTTGTACCCACTTGGAGACCCGGGTAGTAAGCCAGACATCCCAGGTTCAAACTCTTGCAGAGGTTTTGAAAAATTAATGACCTTTCTAACATGTAACAAATAATTTTGTTAATATGACAATAGGAAGTAAAGTATAGATTCCCATCTGAACGAGACTAGGCCCGAGTATAGATTCCCAGGTTTGAACGAGACTTGGCCCGAGTATAGATTCCAAGGTTTTAACGAGACAAGGCCCGAGTATAGATTCCAAGGTTTTAACGAGACAAGGCCTGAGTATAGATTCCCAGGCTTTTAGGAGACTAGGCCCGAGTATAGATTCCCAGGCTTGAAGGAGATTAGCCCCAAGTATAGATTCCTAGTTTGAACGAGATTGGGCCCGAGTATAAATTCCAGTGTGAACGAGATTAGCCCCAAGTACAGATTCCCAGATTTGAATGAGACTTAGCCTGATTATAGATTTTAAGGTTTGAACGAGACAGGGCCCAAGTATAGATTCCCAGGTTTGAACGAGACTTGGTCCGAGTATAGATTCCCAGGCTTGAAGGAGACTAGGCCCGAGTATAGATTGCCAGGTTTGAACTAGACTAGGCCCGAGTACAGATTCCCAGTTTGAACGAGATTTACCCCGAGTATATATTCCCAGTCTGAACGAGACTAGGTCCGAGTATAGATTCCCAGGTTTGAACGATACTAGGTCTGAGTATAGATTCCCAGGTTTGAACGAGATTAGCCCAGAGTACAGATTCCCAGTTTGAACGAGATTAGGCCCGAGTATATATTCCCAGGTTTGAACAAGACTAGGCCCAAGTACAGATTCCCAGTTTGAACGAGATTTACCCTGAGTATATATTCCCAGTCTTTAACGTCTCTTATCATTCACCACTGTTTTTATCAGGCTTTGGGACCGCTGCCACAACCGTAGCTCCCTCGGGTATTGGAGGTTCGTTGTTTGGTGGTTCCTCTTTTGGCAGCTCCAATACGACCGGCATGGGGGGCACGGCCACCGTGAGACCTCTAGGTTAGTGGTGGTAAGCAGCCTCACTTTCTATCACCTTTCATCTCCTGCATCCTTCCTGTCATATTTTGACCTTTGACCCCTCATTCTTTTGTTTGTTGTTCCACTTCCCAAAACCCTCATGTCTAATTTTGACCTCCGATAATTTTTCATAACACGTTTTCCCAAGAAATATTTCCTCGCTTCTTGTAACTGATCAGAATGTTCTGTGCTTAACTGTCTTTTGCCAACTATGTAAGACACAAAACTTGCAGTGTCATTTTAATGCTTTGTCCTGTGTTGCTTATAGTGTGTGCAATTGCAAAAAAACTTCAGGTGTTGAATTTTAATTTTAACCCTATCAATCAATCATCAGATGGTGGGCTATTCAAATCGTCCTTGGTCTGTCGTCTGTCCGTCCTTAAACAATTTTTGTTAATGCTATTTCTTGAGAAGTACTGAATGGATCTTTTTCTAATTGCATTTGTAGGTTCCCCTTGGTGCCTTTTTGTGCCCTGCTGAAAGGCAGCCATTTTGGATTTTGAAATGAAAGTTTGTTTTTGCTATTTCTTGAGAAATACTCTATGGATCTTTCTCAAATTGCATATGTAGATTCCCCTTGGTCGCTTGTTGCGCCTTTTAATACGCCCGTCAAAAATGACGGGACGTATTATGGTATGGCGTTGTCCGTACGTCTGTCCGTCCGTCTTAAACTTTTATTTGTCCAGAGATCTCCTCCTACAGTTTTCGAACGATTTCTTTCAAAGTTGCTAAACTTCACCACCATGACATGAAGTTGTGTTTTCCTGAACGACAGTTTGTTTTTACAATATTCACTAGAGTTATTGCCCTTTGGGATGCAATTTCGGACATTATGTAGAAAACATCAGATCATTTTTGTGTTTTCTTCAATTCCTCTCAAATTCGGTATAGAACTTCAAAAAACTATAATATTTAACAAATATTACGGGTTTTGTTGAGTTAATTCAACTTTTTTGGTTACAGCATTGGATATTTAGATAAAGGCACTATGTAGATAATGCATTACTCTCTTAAACTGTGTTTTGTCCGGAGATCTTCTACAGTTTTCAACCGATATCTTTCAAACTTTGTAGGCTTAATCATCATGACATGAACTTGTGTTTTCCTGAATGACAGTTTGATTTGACAATATTTACAAGAGTTATGGCCCTTTGGAACTTCGGAAAGTTTTTTGTGTTTCCATTCAATTATACTTCCAATAGAATACGACGGGCGTATCATGCCTCTGCTTGTGGAGCTCTTGTTGATTTTAAGACTGATAGGAAAAACAAAATGGCTGATTAGGCCATCTTGGATTTTGCCATTGAAAGTTTGTTATCACTATTTCTTGAGAAGTACTTGATGGATCTTTCTCAAATTTCATATTTACTGTCCCCTTGGTCCCTAGTTGTGCCCTTTTGATTTTTGATATGATTGAAAAAACAAAATGGCTGAAAGGTGGCTATTTTTGATTTTGCCATTGAAAGCTTGTTATTGGTATTTCTTGAGAAGTACTGAATGAATCTTACTCAAATTTCTTAGGTAGGTTCCCCTTGGTGCCTTGTTGTGCTGTATTGGTTTTGGGTCTGATCTAACCAAATGGCTGAAAGGTGGCCATCTTTGATTTTGAAATGAAAGTACTTGATGGAATATCATACTCAAATTGCATATGTTGATGCCTAGTTGTGCCCTTTTGATTTTGGGTCTGATTGCAGCCATCTTGGATTTTACCATTTAAAGCTTGTTATCACTATATCTTGAGAGGTACTAGATGAATCTTTCTTAAATTTCTTAAGTAGGTTCTTCTTGTTTAAGAAATACAAGATGGATTTGAAATTTGGTACTGATAAGAAAAATAAAACTACTGACAAGAGACCTTCTCTCAACTATTTAATTTTCAAGAGAAATTCATAGAACTAAGATTAAATACACAAATGAAAGTTGAAATAAGAAGGGAAAAGTTCCATCTTTTTTAGAATGAATAAAAAATCATCAATGGTGGGCATCAAGATCCCTCGGGGATCTCTTGTTGACTTGTTAAATCTATTGTGCTATTGAATATTAGGAAATGTAAGATTATTATCTGCGGTAGTCAGATTTAGTTTAAAGTTGCCACAGTTTCTTGTGGTGTATGACATGAGTTAGAAGCATGGTGTCCACATTAGCTGCACGTGATCGATACTCACACTCAAATATGTTGTGGTATTTCCCCATAGTCACATTCAAGTGAGTTCGTGTCATAGCAATCTATCATTGCCTGTCCATTGACTAATCCTTTACAAGTCCATGAAGTAGTTCCTCAGGTTTCCACCCAGATTTCACATCAAAACTTTTCCCTGTACAGAGTTTTATCACATAACTGAACCATTCAGTTCAAATCATAAAATTAATATGGTATTGCACATGTGTAATAACACTATTATGACGTCATGAACAAATGACGTCTTTGTGACGTCTAAGAATGTCACGGTAGTGAAAATCATACCATCAAAGTAGATTTGCCTTTCTTATAGAGAATGAATTTGTGAGTTTTTGGTGTATTTTCTCATAAGTATAAGTGATGTGATAAATAGAATCATACACTCGTTCATGTCAGTGTAATATGGAATTTATTAAACTCGCCTACAGGCTCGTGACATTGAATTAATGAACTTGTTTAATAAATTTCATTTCACATTGACACGGGTGTAAGATACTCTATTTATTAACCCCTCTACTCCTGAAGACATTTGAATTCTTTCAATTCAGTGGTTGGAATAGTCAATTATATTCAGGGGTAAGTGAGTTAACCCTTTCACCCCTATGTAACTACAGTAGACTGTCCCATGCATTGATATGGGCGGCTCCATTATGGTTTAAAGCAGTGAAATGGTTAAGCCCCCCTCCCCTTTGAGTTTTTGAAAGGGCAAAAGTTTAATAAGGTAGAAATAATTTCAAAGAGATGTGGCCCAGCACATGACTTAAACATGTTAACTTCATTAACCAAGTGAACATTATATACCTTGACATATCATTTTACAATATTTTGTACCTCACTATCTGCAGTATACGAGTTTGAATATTATTTTTTTCTGAATTATTTTGTGTATGCAAGGGACCTTATCCTGATTGTTGCAGGGTTCGGATCAACTCCCCAACCCCTTGGCGGATCTTCCGGATTTAACCTGAGTACCACTCAGCAGACTCCTGGGCTGACTTTCGGAAACACGCCTGCCTTTGGCGTGGCGGCACCAAACCCAGAAGCCCCCTTCCAGCTGAACAAACCCCCTCCCCCGGGGAGTAAGCGTGGGAAGAGATAAAGGACTTGAACAGTACAGGAAATACCTGGACATTAGACCTAATATTTAGTATCATACCTGTTTACATGGTTTTCATGGATTAAATTTGAGACTTTAACATGACAATGAAACATTTCTAATGAAGAAACGCTCTATAGTAGCAATCATTTGACTGCTTGATCACAATGGTGTATATTTCCATCTATGAAAAGATAAAGAGCACTGTAAAATATGTGATGGTGGTATTTGTTATGTTGTAAATGTGGATGCTTTATTGTTTGTTTCATTGTAAATATATGGATGCTTTACTGTATATAAAAAATTACATTGTATCATTGTTGTTGTGTAAATCATTGTACTGTATAGTTGTTTAATTTCACGGGGAGTAAATTTCGTGTTTTTCTTATTGTGACTTATTCACCGCTATGAAATTTTGCGCTCTTCCGAGATTATTTGTTCTCTCATGTTAATGAGTATTAACAAGGGTCGTTTTCATTTAAGCAGTTGAACTAGTCAGACAACAATTGTTTGTTTATTTAATAAGGGCGGTCCTTGAAAAACATTTCCTGGTTTGTCAGGATTTATACCAGAAAATGCTACATTTTAAGAAAGGACAACCGGTTGTTCTGCATATTAAACGAAAACGGCCCAGATGTTACATTTCACAGATATTTAGTTTTGCGGAATTTTATTTGTTCGCGAAATTAAATCCCCCGCAAATAAAAGCAACTATACAGTATATGGGGAGGTAAACACAGTGAGGATTTTTTGGTTGTACATTTTTCTTAAATTCAAAGCAGGCCCTGGTTTCATCAACATTCCTTAACTTAAGGAAACTCCTTAACTTAAAATTCTCCATATGAAAGAATTACAGAATTTAAGGAAAGTCCCTTAGCTAAGGATTTTCCCCTTAAATTCTGTAATGCTTACATGTACCTATGGAGATTTTTAAGTTAAGGAATGTCCTTAAGTTAAGGAATGTTGATGAAACCGGGGCCTGCTCTATTAAAGAAGGCAAAATGTCTCCATTAATTAACTTTGTTAATATGTGATACTTACTTTAACTTTATACAAAAGTATAGTTTGTGGAGACAATACCAGAGTTACCTAAAGTCTTACCAAGGCTAATAAACGTATCTAGACTCTCGAGTCGTACAACACTGAGACACATTTTGTTACTTTAATGATACCAGAAACACGACTGTTGTCCACTGGTGGAAATCGTAGGTAGGTGATATTACTTTACCGTTTACCACTCCCAGAAATTACACATAAGACAGCATTACTCTAGTCCATTTACAACTCCCGATATCACACAATATATGATTACCAACCCCGGATATCACACAATGTATGATAACCAACAGCTGAAATCACACAATATTTCATTGCCACTCCCGAGCTCCTGGAGCTATTGCACGAGAAAGGCCGTCTAGGAGCGAGGTGAACAGAAAGACCTGGGGCCTGTAACTGAAACATCATTCTTAAGTAAGCACTTAAGGGTGTCTTAAGATGACACAAAGATTATGGTAAGAGTGTAACTGAAAGGCACTCGTAAGTAGCTTTTCGTAGCGTAAACCATTCTTAAGAACACGAGGTTAAGAGCGGGATTTTTTCCGGAAAATTCCCTTCACCGCCTTCCGGATCGACGACTACCTGCATCACGGCGTCTTTGTTGGGTTTGTAATACGTATACACTGCGTTTTTTCTATAAGCTTTTGATTAACACTGATGTTGTTATTTGTTGACAAAGCGCGCTAACAATGGCCACACATGTACAGTAGAGCTGATCGAAGATGGCAAGTAACAGGAAAAGAAAGCCAAACTACACGACTAATGAGTTGGAATGTTTGTTGAAAGGTGTTTCAGCCCACCGAGACATTCTAATGGGCAAATTTTCTGACACCGTCACGAATGATAGGAAAAAGAAACTTTGGAAAGCAATAGCTGCTGAAGTCAGCGCAGAGTTTTACATTGAGGACAGACGAAGACGTGAAAAATGATGGGTGACATGATTATATGACACCACACATTATAAACAAATCAAAATATACAGAATTGAGATTCAAGATGGCCAATTGTTCGAAATTGATACATTTCACACAGTGCTATTTTATTGAAAATGCTTGCTTGGCATTGCTGTTAAAAGTCAGAGAATTTTTTGAGTATTCTTGAGCTAGTTGAACTCAAATTTCATACATTACTTCCTTATTGTAAACACTTGCGTTGGATTGCTTTTAAATAGCAAAGTCAAAGGTTAAGGTCACTGTTATCAAATATATAAAATAATTTTGTATGCAAAATATAACTGCTCAATCTAACAGAAACTCAATTTCTTTTAGTACTTCTTTACTGAAAGCATTTGCTTAAGGATTGAGAGTGTGAAAGATAAAAGGTCAAGGTCATTGTTATAATAAGTAGAAAAGTAGTTTCCATGCAGTAAATTCTATTTGCTTTTACCAAATAGGTGTAAACTTCATATTAAAGTGCTTCTTTTTTTATGAAGGAATTGTGTGTAGTTGCTTTTCAGCTTTGAAGGTCAAAGGTCACCGTTACTCAAAATAGAAATCAAATGTCCATTACTGGTAGCTCCATAGACTACTGTTAAAATGCATTTTGTAACTTGTTTTCAGTAAATAATAGATTACATTAAACAATGATAAACACAAAAAAATTGACTGTCTCCTGCAGGGATGTGTGTGTCTCTAGCCCCACTGCGAATTTGATCATTTTTTGTTCTACAATTGTCCAAAATTATGTTTTGTTTATGCATAGAAAATAACAGTAGTTTTGTCAAGACTGAAGATTATATGGATCCCCGTTAATGTTATGATGATAGCATCATGTTGTGTAAGTATTATTACAAGCATAATTTCACATTACTTGAAAACATGTGCAAGTCAGTTAATAAAAATACAAGTATTAGTATTTTTATGACAAAACAGTGCCAATTTTAATTATATGATCAAACAATGCTCAATAACATTATGTTTTTTACACTGTAATGCAACTGTTGATCTAAAATAAACCTTTTGTCTTAAAAAGTTTTGCAGTTTTTTGGTCATAATATTTAGGCATTAGAGAACACCTGCTCGATCAGTTGATCTCTCACTCTAGTACCCGGAATATCATTGCCTCCATCATGATCATCATCATCTGGGTCATCACCCTCTTCATCGTCATCCTCAACCAATGGGATTCGCTTCCTTATGCATATGTTATGCAGCACTGCTGTTGCAATGATGACATTGCAAGCTTTCTTCGGCGCCAACACAAGACCTTTATGAAGACATCTGAATCTCATCTTCCATATTCCGAATGTACGTTCAACGACACAGCGGGTGCTACGGTGAGATGCATTGTAACGCCTGTCACCGTGTGTTTGAGAATTCTGTTTAGGGGTAAGCAACCATGGTTTAAGCCCATAACCACTGTCTCCAAGTAACCAACCATCTGTTATGGTCCTTGCTTCGAAAGCTGCACTCATACCACAATTGTTCCATATGTGAGCGTCATGTGTTGCACGAGGCCATTTAGCTACAACATTTAAAAACAAATGGTTTGCATCACATACTCCCTGAATGTTCAAGGCATGAAACCCTTTTCTGCACACATACAAATGTTCATCCTCTGTAGGTGTAGATATTGGTATCAGCGATCCATCAACAGCCCCAAGAACATTTGGAAATCCTCTTATTAAAAAAATCCTCTCTTTATTTGACCTTGACTCTGAAAATCCATTGGAAAACTGATATGTTGTTGATTTTGACGTGCAAGTAATAATGATAGTGTTTTCACTGCACGAGACACTGCCATTTTGCTCACCCCATGAGCATCGCCGATAACCGACATGTAGCTACCACTGGCGTAGTATCTGAGCGCTATCATGACCTGTAATGAAACTGGAAGGGCATGGTTTCTCATTGTTGGTCTTGATAGTTCCATATTCATATCACGACATAAATCTAATATGGTCTGTCTGTCAAGACGATAACTTGAGATAATTGCCTCATCACTGAAGTAATCCAGAGGATTGTTTCTGTCTCTCAGCAAACGTCTTGGGACGTTTTGGTTGTGTTGCTGAAGATGGAGAAGCAATGCAGCCATTTTCAATGTGGTTTTTTTACCATAAGAGAACGTAAAGAGAGGGTAGGACCACCTTTAGTTAAGAGACAAAAATGATAAAGTAAGAAGTGTTTCAGTTACACCTGAAGGTGCTGTTTTTGGGCTTAAGTGCGACTTAACTAAGTAAGAAGGCTTTCGGTTACACCCTATCTTACTTTGTCACTAAGAGAGCTGTAAGAGAAGAAGGTACTGCTACCCTTAACAGATAAACAGTTATTCTCTTAAACCAACCTTAAGATGGCTTTCATTTACACAAAGAACCGTTACGATCATCTTAAGTTTATCTTAGTGCTTAAGTATGCTTTCAGTTACAGGCCCCAGATCAACATCAGTCCCTTAACTCTTTCGGCGCCAAAGTCGACTTTTGTCGACAGCATGGACGAGCGCCAAAGTCGACTATATAATCGACATTTTGAAAACAATAATGGGCTGCAAATCTAAAATTTTCATAAAATTTTAGAAATCCAAGATGGCTGCATGGACACATGACCTTGACTGAATGTGAACAATGTCCAAAAGTTACAGCGCTAGCTTCATTTGAACTTAATATCCATCAAGTAGCATGTTCCTACACCAACTAAAACAATGCTATAAAGTGGAAATCTATATTTAGCAATAAATATATATTATGTCAGAATTACATGTTTTGGTTACTTTATTTCCTATTGCAATATATGCCTGCCACCACTTATATTCTTCATTATATCAGTAGATATATATACAGACACTCATAATATAGATTGAAACCTACAGATAAGTGAAAAAAAAAAGAAATATAGCTGTAAAATCAACAATTTTATCAAATTATGAAAATCAAAGATGGCCGCCAAGGTTACATGACCTTGATTGACCTTGAATGACCTGTGATTAGGTGCATTTCGTAAAGCATCATTTGAACTTTATATCAACCAAGTAGCATGTCCCTACACCAAATAATAAGAAAAACATACATAGTTAATTAAACATTCCTTTAATATTAGTAATTAATATATGGCGCTGGGCCAATATGTTAAAAAGGTATAATTTGCCGCCGAAAGAGTTAACCCAATGGAATACCTATAAGGTAAACAAGAACAGGCTCGCAAAGAGGTTATGGCGGATGTTCGAGGTAATATGACGAATGAGAAGACTGGTGTAGAAGTGGTTCTCTACAGAAGGATGTGACATTCCAAAGGAGGGGATTAAAGTGACATGTCACAGTTTTGGACATCTGCTCTTCTTGTAGTTCAGGGCAAAATGTTCTAGTGACGCTGACAAGAATGGGCAGTAGATGACCGACAGACGAAATGGCACAGACTCTGGGTATGGATACGGACAGGCTCTGCTATCTGAAATCGCTCTCCTTGCAGCTGCTATGAATGTCCATGTTAAATCAGCGGAGAAGATGGGCTGGGGGCCTTACTTTTCAACAAGGATAAGGCAACCACCAAAAGAGCCTTTATGGATGACATGATTTTAACAAAGAAAGCGGTTAGCAAAGGGAGATAGTGAAAGATTTAGAGGAGATGGTCCATTGGCACGTAGCTGGAGGTATTTTGATGTGCAAGCCCCGCGACGTTTTCAATTTTGGGGAGGGGGTACTTCGGGAGGGGTTGGGGGGAGATTACATTCGGACATCAAATGGTGCCATTGTTTTGGACTTGTTTAAATCATTATTGTCTGGCCTATCATTAAACAAATTATTAATCCGAAAATGGAATACGATATGTTTTATTTCTATGATGTATGGAAACAAAATCATTATCCATACCTTTCTTAAGTTATTAACTCGCCAGTAAGTAAAACCAGAGACATTTACATGTAAAACCATCTTTGATATACATACGTCTCTGTTTATAAGTATGTATGTTCTGTGAAGGACTAAGGAAGTAAGAACTCATGCTTGTGTTCTTATTAAGCATAATTTTGTATAATTCGAACAGGCAAAGTTTCACGATGTTCCTTAACTTAAAAATCTTCATAAAAACGTATTAAAGAATTAACGGCAAAATCTTCAGTTAAAGGAATTTTCCTTAATTTCTGTAATGCTTTCCAATGGAGATATTTAACCGGGCTCATTAATAACTGTATTTACTGACATTTGGTTTCAACCGAAATGTTGTAAAAATTGGCCCTTCTTTTATAACTCTTAGAATGATAAAAGGGTCATTTTTTTATATTAAATTTAATACAGATTTACTAAAAAATAAACAAAGTATCAAAGCGTCAACAAAACCATAATCCGAACTCAAAATCGATTAAACTAGACGCAAAATATGAAAAAGAAAAGTTATACATGGAGACCTCTGTAAACGTACAAGAGAATAAGACCAGGTGTTCCGGAAGAGTAAGCGTCTTCTACTTCATCGACGACAACTGCCATGTAAATATTGGTCGCATCCAAGTAAACATCACATTCTCTAAACAAGGGAGAACACTAATGAGCATACTCAAAAACGTCCATCTTCATATTTCTTAGATATACAGAACATGAAACCAAGATGGCGATCATAAAACTTGCCCATAATCTTCATTAACCTGAACCTCTCCTTTCCCTGTGCCATAAGTTTGTTCGTCAGCAGCTGATATCTATCACTAAAACCTAAGACGACATGATTTTACAAAAAAGGCAGCCTAAGTAAAGGTAGTTTCAAACTGATGCTTATGTTTGGATATTGTTTGGTATTCATTTGCATACGGATTTTCTCACGATAAAGCCATTACCTATATTGTCGTAGTGAGATGTATTATAAATATTATTTGAGTTATGTTGGCTGCGGTCTCCGACATCTTGCAAAATGATGTATGATTTAATATGTATGTGTATCGTAATCCTATATGCTATTGCATTCGGAATGAAATAAAATTGAATTTGAAGTATTTATAGCTAACCAATTTTCTGCAGCCTAATATGTTAATCTGACGAAAAAAGGAGTAACAATATCAGTGGACTTTTAAGAATATAAGTTGAATTATGAAATTTCTCGACTTTAATACACATACTTTCGAAAATGATGTGCAAGCACGTGCTTATGTGCTTACATGGCAGCCACGCCCCTGCATTGGGCACGAATATTGGCAAGGTACAACAGTTGAATTTAAAGATCCAAGGAGAAGAGATACAAATGATGGCAGACAGTAAAATTCCAGGGAAATGGTACGAAGACACACTCAATGACCATGACATTGTGTGGGAACTAAGACTGGATGAGTAAGTCAGTAAGTAAGTAAGAGCAAGCTGCCGAGAAAGCATAACGCTTGGATATACCAGCATGGTGCAATACTACTGTGCCCGCTGGTGATATCAGAGTTCCCTCTTACAGCAAAAGAAGAAAAAGGTCCATGATCAACTGACATCTGCGCAGATGGTTTTGTGTTTCTCGTAGCTGGAGCAGTACAGTACATGTATGTAAGGGAAGAGAAGCAAGCTGCAACCCCCGCTCCATTCCACCACAGAGGATATCAGGTCACCAAGGTAAGACTGCAAAGGATACTGGGAGTTAGTGCAGATGAAAAAGTCATGATCAGAATGGCGATGGTGAAAGCAAGAATCGGCAGAAAGTGTAACTCTGGGAAAACAAACGAACAGAATCAAGGTTCCTATATAGTGATATCATCGGAAAAGTGCCGTCCGGCAGACAAGGGCTGGGTACCATCACTAGAGACAGCTGAAGAAGTGTAAAAAGGGGGAGGACGAAAAATGGTTCAGGGGAACGCACGATAAACGAAGGAAGAGGAAAAGCAACAAAAATCAGTTGCTATTAGAAAGCAAGGCACCAGGGCCCGTATTCATGAAACCGTTCTCATGGTCAAGCATTGTTTCTGTGCTCAGTACTGATTTCTTGTTCTGGCTCTAATTTATTTAAAAACTCTTATTTTGTCAAAGTATTTGGAGAAAATAGAGATCTTTGGAGCAGAATACTAATTTCAACATTTACATTTGACTTTTTGATAATTGACATATTTTTGTTGAGTTTCAAAAAAGCTGGCTTGAGCACAGAAACCATGCTTGAGCATGAGAACGGTTTCATGAATACGGGCCCTGGCTAAAATGGGAAGGAGCTAAGAACCAGACTTTGAAATAATGATAACTGGTCCACGCAAGTAGCATGGATAGAGTTTCTGCTGTTCGTCATCCTCAATATCCAGGGGTTACAATCACCTACGCTCTCTACACCCCTGGAATAGGTCATGGCAAAACTGAATGCACGCTCAGGTTAAAAAACCTGTCAAATCGCTTGGCTAATTTTTGTCTTTTGAAGATAACAAAGGAGCCGTGACCAACCGCAAATAAAGGCTATATATATGACCATTGACTGGGCATTTTTATCGAAAATTGATCTTAACCTCCAAAAGTGTAAAATCACTTTACACCTTAGTTTAGGTAAAAAAAACTAGCAGTAACAAAACTAATTCTCGTGTCCCTGTGGGAAGAATCAGTATCCCTTTCTGTAGGTACAAATAAATTACCTCAGCCAACATCAATATGTTATCACCGCAATGACATTTGAATAACAAGTTTTGTAAATAAAATTAAGAAAATTATATAGTTCAGAGCATGTTTATTCTTATTTTGTTCTGAAAATATTATGATTTGACCAGAAGAATTAAGGGGAAACTATCCCTTAATGGCAAACATGTGTTACATCTACAATGAAATTGGAAAAAATTGACGTATTGCTATTATAAAGTTGTAAAGAATCCGACCCCTTTTTGAATAATCATGTAATACCCCCGGTATAACGTTTAACGATCAAGTGTTAACCAAGTGCCTAAGGTATAATTAAAGGCCCAATATACGTAACTTCAGGAAATTTTTCGGGATTCTGAAAAATTCTGAAAAAAATCCAGTTGATATTCATGCAAAAAATAAGTCTAAAACGAAGTAAACCTGAGCGGTAACTAATAACAAGAAACTCTTGACAGAAAAATCCAAAGAATTGAAAATAATTCAGGTGTGGCCCACATCAACAAGCCGAAGTTAGAAGACATTTCAAAATGGACGCGTGTTTACAAATACCTAGTTTCAACTGCTGCTGTTCCGGAAACCGCGAAAGAACTCCTCTTGATAATGCTGATATCAGTTAATCTTAACTATTCCCATAGATATAATAAGTTATTAGGCTTGATTTTCGCTTCGAGTTTTGCCGAAAGTTACCAAGTGCCTAAAATATAAAATATAATATATAATAAAGTGCCGAATTAACCAAGTGAAAAAAAATGCATGTGCCAGGTGCCGATGCCTCCATGATCCTAAACTATTAAAGCAATATGTATACACTTGTCTCTGTGGAGTATACTGACATATAGATTGATAGAATCTAATCCTGTTAGGTTCTCATTGAAAGTTTTCTTACAACACACCAAACAAAATTGAAACCCAATATAAAATATTAAAGATTCTTACCAAGAGTTTGTACAAGATACAACCAGAAACTGTTTTAAAATAGCACTATATTTCAGTTATAATTCCAACAGAGTACATCAGGTCATTTGTAATTTTACATGATAATTTAAGAACCTTTATAGATACAGGTACGTGCCAAAATTATTTCCTTTTTTTTTGCTCTATATATTAGATCTATTTGTATTTCAAACTGTTTTTTTATTCAATTATCCCGACATTTTTTTTAGATTGATTTTGACAAATGTTGGTCATTTGGTACAGAAATATACAAGGTATTTCAGGGAAGGATGATATTTATTTCATATTTTCCGTTGTGTGTTTCTGGAGTAATACAGAATCATCTTACAACTCTCACTGCATGAGAGTTATTGTTGCATTGCAAGTTACTTCCCTTGATTATAAGTTTTCCGCGGAAGTTGAACAAGTTTGAACATGAAAAATCATAGTCGTTACTGCGTTTGTTTCAAAGGTTAACCCAAGGTATAGTGACAAGACAAGTAAAGACCTGGAGGATAAACAGAGCAAGCAAGAAAAATAATGGCTCTCGATTTTAAACGTCAGCCATGAACGTTGATTGATCTATTGCTAATTTTCATTCAAGGAGGTGTTAAGCTACCTTCAGAAATGGCAGCAAACGATCTTTCCAAAACGTTCGATGAAATCGAATCGGACGAGTTGAGTGGATTGGAAACAACCGCTCCAACCGATTTAACTCTGTCACCAGATCGAGACATCGACAGGCGAGAGAGGAAAACGAAAATAACTCGGCAGTTAATAGAAAAGAAACAGTTAGCACATGATTTACAGCTGCTTAGAATAGAACTTTCACAAAAGAATTTAAACATGGAAAACATGAAAGCACAATCGTTGCAAAAAGTGGAAGAACTTGAAGAGAAACTTCACGATGCTTTGCATGATAAACAAATTCTGACAGCTCGTTTAGAATCACAATTAAGCATACAGGAGCAAGAATCGCGAAGAAGACAAGAACTAATTAACAGTGAATTAGAGGATGTTCGACAAAGACAAAGACATTTAGAATCGACAAATGAAAGGTTGCAAGAAAAAGCAGGAAATGTTCGAAGAACATTGAAAGATTTGGACATATCTGAAGATAAATATTATGAGCTGCGGAGTAAGAGTGAAGAAGACATATCTTTGAGAGATTACGTCTCGGTACAATAACAGATTTTTTAACTTCCCTTTTTATTGCAATGTATTTACATTTATTTTAACCTTTGTAGTTATAGAAATGCAAATATATTACTGATATATTATTACCAGGACAATGCAATATACAAATGCATATTAATTTTCATGTTGTCAGATGGTACATCATTACATCTTATTTGGAAAATATCTTACACCTATTGTTAATTGCATTAAGGTGAAAAAACATAATTAATCATTTAAGTCACTAATAGTTACATATGAAAGTTTTTAATTACTTTTTATAACAATGTAATTCTCAATATCAGGTACAGTATCTCGTGAAAATCTTGACAATAAAAGAATTTTTATTTGTACTTACAGATGCGTTTGTATGAGGCAGTACGTCCACTGCAGACAGAGATAGACCAGCTGAGACTGAGGAATAAGACCCTGGAGGAGGAGACGGATTCATACTCAAAAGACGTCGTGGAGCTCCGAGAGGTAGCTTTAGGGCGGTCCATTATCATTATCCGTGGCAGTGTGATGTGAAAGTTATAATGTTTGTGATAAATAATATAATAAGAACCAGCTATAGTAGGGAAGTAAGTTATTAGTTGTGTTTTGTAAATTCAACTCACTATGAAAAATGCAAGCGCACCAAAATGCAAGTACAAAGTACCATATGTACTTAATTAACCAAATTATAAGTCTTTTTGAATTTCTTGAGATTGATTCCCATGCTGAACTTGGTTTAGAAGCCAACTTTTGCTATCCTTGCTTGATGATTATAATTACTGTACATGTAAAACCCCATTCCCCAAATTCCTGGATAATAATGACTTGCTATTCTATAGGTGATAATAAATCTGTAATATATATATCAGACTTATTTATGTCATCTCAGATTACATGAACTGTGTACAAGGGTGTCTCACACAATGGGCTTTATAGTCAAAATATAAGTATTGATTCACCCAAACAACAAATATGTTTTTGTTCAATAAACAGGGTATTTACTTGAAATTTAACCAAAAAATTTCAATATAATTTCAACCATCAATTGTTTGAAAAATCAAATCAATTTTCAATTACAGAAACTAGATGAGGAACGTCAGGGTCATGGTGAACTGCGTGTGAAGTTTCAAAAACTATCTATGGATTATACAGACACCAAGTCACAAGTTAAGGTGGATGACTACCGTGTAGAGAACTATGACCGAGTGAAAGGGTAAGTTGGTGTAAATAAATCAGATACACTGACCAAAGTGTAAGTTGGTGTAAATATATCAGATACACTGACCAAAGTGTAAGGTGGTGTAAATATACCAGATACACTGACCAAAGTGTAAGTTGGTGTAAATATATCAGATACACTGACCAAAGTGTAAGTTGGTGTAAATATACCAGATACACTGACAAAAGTGTAAGTTGGTGTAAATATATCAGATACACTGACTGAAGTGTAAGTTGGTGTAAATATACCAGATACACTGACCAAAGGGTAAGTTGGTGTAAATATACCAGATACACTGACCAAAGGGTAAGTTGGTGTAAATATACCAGATACACTGACCAAAGGGTAAGTTGGTGTAAATATACCAGATACACGGACCAAAGTGTAAGTTGGTGTAAATATAAGATACACAGATCAAAGTGTAAGTTGGTGTAAATATACCAGATACACTGACCAAAGTGTAAGTTGGTGTAAATATACCAGATACACTGACCAAAGGGTAAGTTGGTGTAAATATACCAGATACACTGACCAAAGGGTAAGTTGGTGTAAATATAAGATACACCGACCAAAGTGTAAGTTGGTGTAAATATACCAGATACACTGACCAAAGGGTAAGTTGGTGTATACCAGATACACTGACCAAAGTGTAAGTTGGTGTAAATATATCAGATACACTGACCAAAGGGTAAGTTCATGTAAATATACCAGATACACTGACAAAAGTGTAAGTTGGTGTAAATATAAGATACACTGACCAAAGTGTAAGTTGGTGTAAATATATCAGATACACTGACCAAAGTGTAAGTTGGTGTAAATATACCAGATACACTGACCAAAGGGTAAGTTGGTGTAAATATAAGATACACTGACCAAAAGTGTAAGTTGGTGTAAATATAACAGATAACTGGACCAAAGTGTAAGTTTGTGTAAATATACCAGATACACTGACAAAAGTGTATCTTGGTACAATATAACATATGTTTTCCAGTACTTCTACCAAGATCCTTGAGATCTTGGAAGGTCCCTGTAGTGTCTCTATACCTGGTTATCTGATAGTAACAGATTAAACTCATCACAGACTTGATGTTAATAGCAACCATTTCAATGAAGTGACAGGTTAAAAAGAAAGCTTCAAATCAGAAAAAGCTCACTCTGACCTGTAATTTGACTGATATAGACAATTACAAAATAAGATTGATTGTTTTTCTCCCACACTTTCCTTAAGTAAAATCAGTTGTAGTGTGAACTCATTGCGTCACAGCATCATCAGTGGCAGATGCATTGTCTGCTGAAACTGGTGACGTTTCTCTGGTTACACTGCATAAAGTGATTGCGTGATTGCATGAATTGTAATGTTTTGGAATAATAGCAGTTTTGACCTGTCTTCCCTACCACGGTAAAAGACAGGTTTATCATAATTCCTAGCAAAAATGGGAATAAACCTGTGAGGTGTGGGAGAAAAAGGTTCTTTACTTCCAATGACTCTATCCAAAAACACCCTTAACATTTTCAGCTTCAAGCAATAGTTTCTGCTTCAAGTTTGCAGTGTCTAACTTTATTTTTGTTTCTGTTTTCAGTGACAGAGACCACCTTGAATCTGACACCCTTGATTTGCAGCGTCAGTTGTCAGTCCTTGATGGTGCTCATAAAAGTCTCCAGAAGGAAAGAGATGACCTTTATAGCGATGTAGGTGACATGACTAACTGAGGTCCTATCAAATATATATTCAGTAATCATACAGAATGGTGGAAAGGATGCCTTAGCTTTCCGGGTATTTGTTTACATATACGTAGTACATGAACAGTGTTGCCATTTAAATATCAATCCATCAAATTCTTTTTTTTATTTTTATTTTTGCTTGATTTTGTTCAGGGTACCATCAACAGTTAAATATGGGAGGGACGGGAGGCAATTTTTCAGAGACCCCACCACCCATCAAATATTGAGTGATTTTATATGATGAATGGTTGTGGGCAGATCTGGTTTTAACCCCACCACCCATGATATATTAATACAGTAGCCTCATACCTTCCCCGTATGAATATGTATGGAATAACACTTATTTGGGCCTAATATAATCTGTAATAAATTGTCTCATGTACAGACCTCATACTTCATTGTGAGAAGACAGTACAATTATTTAATTGACCAGTATATAGATCTGTTCATTAACATGTAACAGCTAGGAACGTAGTGTAGTGGTTCTGGTGTATGTTTTACTAATGGATAGAAGATACCTACTTGTAGGTGTTATATATACTGGGGTAACTTAGTTGAACTTTTTTAACCAATCGGATTAAAATCATATATCGTGATCTGCGCGCTTTTCCGTAAAAGTCTCTCTGCTGCGCCAAGATCTGACAACATCCCATAGGGGGTCACACCCTGTGACCTTTTGTATGAGCCAATCATGGAAAATTCTATTAGTGTGAGGTAGAGGAGCTAAAGATCACCAGAACATGACCTCTTATGGTATGTTGTCAGATCCTTAAGTACCAGAGTGAGAGTAGGGAT
Organism: Mimachlamys varia; assembly: GCA_947623455.1. Lineage (NCBI taxonomy): Eukaryota > Metazoa > Mollusca > Bivalvia > Pectinida > Pectinidae > Mimachlamys > Mimachlamys varia. The sequence goes on from OX392537.1 coordinate 1,897,053, forward strand.
ATGCATTTTCATATTTAACCAAGTTTGACTTTTAATATTGACCTGCTGTATTTGTGTGTCAGTGTATGACGGTATCTAGGTGTTGTATATAACCAAGTTTGACTTTTAATATTGATCTGCTGTATTTGTGTGTCAGTGTATGATGGTATCTAGGTGTTGTATATAACCCAGTTTGACTTTTAATATTGACCTGCTGTATTTGTGTGTCAGTGTACAGCAGCCAAACAGTCCCTGTCCCTCCTCAAACAAGACAAGGAGTACCTCACCAAGCAGGTGTCAGACCTGTCAAACCGCATCACCTTCGCCGAGGAAAAGACCCAACAGAGTAATCTCAATCTAGAGGACGCAAAAAGGTCCCGCGAGGAGATGTATGAAAAATATGTCGCTTCCAGGTAAAATGTTACATTTTTCACTTGTCCTACTTAAATTCTCAGATACGTCAAAGTAATCACTTATCTTTTGTTGAGAAAGTCATTTTATAACTGTATGGTCTAATGATGTATATATGCATGGTATGCATGACCCACATAAACATGTGGTAATCGTAATGTCGGTTAATACCACTGATCTTCCATGGAAGATGATAGTTCTGATTATTGAACAAGAATACACAATATTTCCCCACTCAACAAGTTGGGAATGGGGGACGGGGTTTGTGTGTGCATGCATCGTCCATGCAACTGGTGATTTAGTAAGAAGAATTCCTCTCCTCCATATCTTGCCTAATTCAAGTGCTACGTTGATAATACTAGCTTGTAGCAGTTATGTAACTACAGTAAAACCCCACTTACTTGAACCCGGTTTCCTTGAATACCCCTCCATCATTCGTCCAGCAGTTTGTTTGGTCCCGACCGAGTTCATACATATTCAATCAACCTCAGATTATTTGAATACCATGTATACCTCAAATTATTGATCAGGTCTGCACGAGTACGAGTAAGGTGGAGTTTTACTGTATTCAAGGTGGCTTTATATTACCGAATACATATTGTGGATGCTGGTTTTGACCTATATTTTATGCTTCATTGACTTTGTAAAAAGAATTGCTCACATTAATATCTTGCCAACGACAAGTGGTTTGTTGGTTATATTCGTATTAGTTGCCTGTCTAGTGTTGCTCTTCTGTACTGACGCGCGATACAGATGCTGAATTTGATCTGTATTTTATTTTACACTGCATGGTTTTAGTGACTCTTGTTTGTATGGTGAGTGAAGGATATTGATGACAGCGTCTTCTTAATTTGAACTGAATGTCGAGTTTTGATCAGCATATCTTAATTTAGTATGATGATACATAATAGGTAAACATAAGCATTTAACTCTATTGTCATTTAGCATTTACAGTCTATCTGAACTATACGGCTTTAGATTTGCAGCACTTCGCAATGTTTGCAAAGTTGTGTCATTCGTTTAGACTGTAAATGTTGCAACCTTACATGTTTCAGTATAATATGTGGTATTGCTGTCATGTTTTAATTAATTTAAACTCCTATTTACAGTCATAGACTTTTATTTGAATTTAATTGTGTTGCAGAAAGTGCTATATTTTTCACTTTTGGTAACCGTTTTTCATACATTAATAGTTATAATAATTTTGTTATTTTTACACAGAGATCAATACAAAACTGAATATGAAAACAAACTGAAGGATGAATTGGAGCAGATCAGGACGAGAACAAACGCAGAGATAGACAGACTTAGGACAAGTACACGGGAGATGTATGAGCGAGAGAATAGGTGAGGGATAAGTACATGGGACACATAAACATGGCCAGAGATGTAGTATGGGTCAGTTTTATTTGTTGTATGGGTCAGTTTTATTTGTAGTATGGGTCAGTTTTATTTGTAGTATGGCTCAGTTTTATTTGTAGTATGGGTCAGTTTTATTTGTAGTATGGGTCAGTTTTATTTGTAGTATGGGTCAGTTTTATTTGTAGTATGGGTCAGTTTTATTTGTAGTATGGGTCAGTTTTATTTGTAGTATGGGTCAGCTTTATTTGTAGTATGGGTCAGCTTTATTTGTAGTATGGGTCAGTTTTATTTGTAGTATGGGTCAGCTTTATTTGTAGTATGGGTCAGTTTTATTTGTAGTATGGGTCAGTTTTATTTGAACCAGAGAGTTTATGTCTGCTGTGACAACTGCTACATGGTCAACATTTAGTAACATGTATCAACATGTTATAATTACTTAGCTTACATAAGATAGAAGTCCAGTTTTTTTATTCAATCTAAAATCAAGATTGTTTCCCAGAACTCTTTTTCGCCAACAATGTTTACACCAGTCCAATACTAACTAGTCTGGGTATAAATCTTATTTTTATGGCTAAGAGATGATGTTTGACTGATTGTAAATCCAACATGGCTGTCCTAGCCTCCAATTGGCTTAGACATCTAGGGTTCCACCAGGTCAAGTAAAGATCAAGTTGAAATATGTTCAGCTTAAAGGAATCGTGGTCTGTTCATTTTCAGATGACGAGTCAATGTCTGTGTATATCCCGACAAATTTACAGTATAAATGATTCTTTAATCAATAAAATTTAATGTTTATCTTTTGAATTAAAAATGCATGTTTTTTTTTTTTATGTCTACACATGAAATTTCTTTTCTAATATATCTTACACACTACATTTGCATCACCTTTGTGTTCTGTCAGTGATCACTGATAAATTCTTTTCTCTGTAGGAACTTACGAGAGGCCAGAGAAATGGCGATATCTGAGAGGGATAGAGCTCAGGCTGGGGAGAGGGAAACTTCGACAAAATATGACCAGCTGTTGACCGAGTAAGTCTGTAATATATACCTCGTTATCAGTGTCTTGTAGAATAATTACCAAGGAAAGGCCAATTCTGAAGCATTTTACCTGGAGTTTCCTGGCAGTTACACATAAAAGATTCAAAAGTTTATAAAGCTCAGATGTGAAATTAATGTTGTTTGTGATTTTGTTCAAATATCACAACTGATTGAAAGCAATTAATGTGTGATCAAAAATTCAAAAAGGAGATGTTTCGATGGTGTTCATATTAAGAGATTTTAGTGATGAAGCAATATATTATTTCATAATACAATTTTCCTGATCTTAAACTTTGATAACATCACCAAGTTATCACATTGTTGTATTAGGTTGTCTATTTCCTACAGGACAATACTTTTTCTGTGATAAAACTCCTCCTGATTATGACAATTCATAGTTAACTGTATGGTATGTCACTTAGATTCAGACAGCTTCAGATGAGCGGAGATTCCAGACTGTCGGAGCTGAAGAACGAGGTGAAGCTGAAGGGCTTTGAAGCAGAGAGAACACAGATGGTACACGAACAGGCTGTACGTAATCTGACCGAAAGTCAGCTGGAGGTGGAGAAGCTTCAGAAGAAAAACGAGGTAACAATGTTTTTTTGGGAGGAGTGGGGGAGTGATTACCATTTTCCTAGAATAATTTAAAGTTCAAAGTTGGAAATTTTCTGGAACTCTATACAGATCTATAATACATACAGGGGAACATATTGTGTTTATTGTCACTAACACAACCTTTTAGTAGTATTATATAATTATCTAACTTTTCAATTTGTGTTTATTGTCACTAACACAACCTCTTAGTAGTATTATATAATTATCTAACTTTTTAATGATTGCTAATTTTCAGTTTGCTGATGACCATTGAGTACATTGGATTGAGGCTTTCAAGAATTACACATCTTATAATTAACACATGATCATGCGTTGGAGATCCTAAAATTACCGTTATCCTTTTTTTGTGTGTTTCGCAGGTACTGACTAAGGAGTACTACTGTCTCCAGGGTGCTATGGACAAACGCATTCTAGAACTGGAATCAGAAATCTCCGACAAACAGTCTAAACTTACAGCATACGAGAAGATAGAGAAGGAGCTGGATGATGTTGTCATGCAGGCTGCAGAAGGTACTGTCAAGGTCATATAAGCTGTCAAGGTCATATAAGCTGTCAAGGTCATATAAGCTGTCAAGGTCATTTTACTGTGAGAGTCATGTTAATTGTCAAGGTCAAGTAAAATGTCAGGGTCATGTAAAATGTCAAGGTCACATAAAATGTCAACATCATGTAAACTGTCAAGGTCATGTTAACAGTCAAGGTCATGTAAATTGTCAAGGTCATTTAATATGTCAAAGTCATGTAAAATATTGAGGTCATGTTACTGCCAAGTGCATGAGTAGAAAGCTGCTCTATAACCTGAATTTATAAGGTATTAAATACACTACTTGGATAAAGAATAACTGTTCAGTGTATTATCTTGCTTAATTATGAAGTTTAGGCTTCATTCCTTTCTAATACTATGGACTCCACTGTGTTTAATTTCTGTGAAATCAGAAATTCTGCAGGTCGCAAGAAAATTTGTATTACAAGTGTAGAACTTAGGATTGCTCATACATTTGATACTGGTTGTGTTCTATATATAAAGATATACTGTGATCAACATGTTATATGTTTCTGCAGTGGAAAATGAACAGGAAGCAGAGAAGGTGCTGTTTTCCTATGGCTACGGAGCCAACATGCCTAGTACAGCCAAGAGGAGACTCCAACAGAGGTAAGCTGAAAGGCAAAGAGGGGGATTTACACAGAGAAAATTACTACAGCCTACTTAGGACGTGTATACCTATTTGTGTGGGGGATGTATTTTGTCTAAAATTCAGTGTATGGTCATAACAGGCCATGAAGTTTGTGTTAGTCTACCTGGATATGATATTTGTTGGTACTGGACTGACAATTTATTTTGCATGTTGTGATAATAATTACTATTCACACAATTTGTGTTCATTCCAGAATATTTGCATTTGCTGCACATTTTCCCATTGTTGCTGTCATATGCCTATAAAACACAGTGCCTCAGACTATAACATTTGCTATTGTGGCGTCATCAATTTCTATTTTGTCATCATCACTTTCATTGTTGTTTACACTTGATTTGCTGTTCAAAATCAGTTTGAAATAACTATGAATAAAGCACAATAGTTCAGTCGAAATTGAATATAAGTAATGAACATTTAAGCAACTATTGTTAACGTCCTATAAAACATATTGTTATTGCTGACTAACTTACATAAAGCCAAAACAATGTGTGTTATAAGACTATGAAGACATTTGCTAAAACATTCATTGTTTAAATATACCTTCAATCTTCATGATCAACGTATTGTTTCAGTGTACATCTGGCCAGGCGGGTCCTGCAGTTGGAGAAAATCAACACAAACCTAAGAAAGGATGTAGACCGAGAGAAGAGCAAGATCAAACAGCTAGCAGAGGAGGTAATGGAATACTTGTAATTTGTGATGAATTAAGTGTGTGTAGCAGCTCTGCCTAAGTTTACCTCAAAACGTTTTAAGTTAATATGACAGTATTTTAGCAATGTATTACGGTCTAACATCTCAATTTGGCTTTGGGGGTCTTTTGGACCCCCTTGATTGAATGCTGGGGGTCCGAGATAAATGATGGCTTTCAGTATTCATTGCTGTGGATCATATACATCATTTAGGCTGGGAACTGGAATTATTTCAGTTATCATTTCAAGGGGTCCAGGGGACCCAGGTGTTCAGATTTTAGGGGTCTTATAACAGAAAATAGGATTATTGGAGGAAGGATTCTTCTTTATGTAAATTAAAACCCTGAATTTATCTATTATATATATATATCTATTTACAGCTGAAGAGCAGTAATTCTCTACTGGACCAAGCACAGCAGCCGTATAATTACCTGATAGAGAGTATACGACAGAGGGACGCCAGCCTTCAGAAACAGAAGGAGTATATCTACAGTCTGGAGCATGACAAGGAGTAAGTAATTATAACAGCCAACAGAAAAGGTTACTCCAGCAATAAACCCAGGGGGCAGGGCATTGAATATAGTCAAAAGTGGGGGGGGGGGGGCTTATTACCGAGCATGGGCTTATTGCCGGAGAATTACAGTTATAAAATATAACCCCAGTAATTCTAAGAACAAGGGTCAATAAATATTATCTCTGGAATTCCAAAGACGAGGGTCAAAAGTGGTCGTTTTAAACGGAAGAATTACTGATTACAGATATTAAAATGTATCATTTCGAGTTGTTCATCACCTTTTTATTTTATTTTACAGAGCTCTGGAGAAGGAAAGAGAAGACGTTTTGAGGACAAAGAATCAAATGTCTCTGGATTTAGAGCGACTCTTGAACCAAAAAGAGGTTTGTGATGAACGTTTTTTAAACTAGAAAATGTAAGACATGAATGCCCTCTCTATCGCTTTTGATTTACTATTTATAGTAACTCTGACCTTGGCCTTTTAACGCTGAAATGCAATGATGTCCAAGATATCCTATTACTTGTCCTTTATATATAAAGTTGTGAGTGGATGGTACATACCCGGTAATGGGATGGAATGGACAGACATTGGCAAATATGTATGCCCCTTCCCAATTTCATGGTTGAGGCATATAAAGAAAATGATTTCTGCTGTAATCAACTTTACCAAAACTGTTGGACAGAAATCTCAGAACAAGTTTCAATGTTAACATAATTTTCACTGCTTATGTTCAGGAGATGTCAGTCATGAAGCAGGTGGTGATGAACTTATCAAAACATCCAACAGGAGCCAAGAAAACTTCGGGTTTGCCGCGGGATATGGTTAAGCCTAAGAGTTCTACTGTCCATGTACCACACAACACCTTCGAGCCACAGGACGACCCGAATGTCCTCAAACCTGGATCTATTTCACTGGTAAGGTGTCCTCATGTTAGGGGCCATCTTTCTCCTATTACAAGTATACAAGTTCCTACAGTGGGGATCTTTCTTAAATTTTCAGATGATGTTCTAGAGTCTGGATCTGTGTAAAACTTTTAGATAATGTTCTAAAGCTGGGAACGGTGTAAAATCTTCAGATAATATCTGGGTGGTAGGGTAGTGGAGTGGATAGCGCATTGCCTGTCACCAAGGCGGCCAGGGTTTGATTTCCCAATCAGACGTGAAAAGGTATGGGGTCACCTGTCCGACCCCTTGGGTTTTCTCCAGGTTCTCCAGTTTCCTCACAATAAGACAAGACACCCCCTGGTGCACTAACATCTCAGCCAACAAGAGTGATTGATATCAGTTGGATAACTTGATTCATAATTGTTGTAAAATAATTAAATTTGTTTAATATTTATTCAGATACTTTCAAGATGTATACGGTGTAAACTCTTCAGGTGATATTCTCAAGCCAGCTACTGTAGGATCTGTGTTGTGTTTAAACTTTCAGATAAAGTTATCAAGTCCGGATCTATCTAAAACGTTCAGATAATAATCATTCTCAAATTAAGATTTTATTTTTAATCACTGTTTCAATAATTAAAATAAATTCTGTTTTTCTGTGTTTCAGATTCGAGACAAGTCACAGTGGGCCAAGAAACTCAAGCAGAAAAACATGTCTGAACAGCCAAAATATTCTCAGGTGTATGCTACAGCAACTTCATAACCCCTACGCCATCCTTACCAGAGTAACGCAAAAAACATCAAGAAACAGACGTGTCGAACTGTAGAAACAGGCAGAAATCTTCCAACACATCTATACTTCAGATCATCTTCAAAGATATAGATTATAATTTAGTCACTTAAACACCTCATCATTGTAGAGATGTATAGAGGAAAACTAGCTATGAATTATTTTTCAAAACTTTTCTTAAAATTTTTCCTGACAAAACTGACTGTTCCATATAACAGGTAAAGTGAAAGCAATTCAATTTGATTCTTGATTTTCAATAAGTCTCAATCCGTCCATAATCATTTTAGCTGGTCTAGGATAGTTTTACATGGATCGGTAAATCATGGGTATGTTAACAAGTATACATATTGGAAAATTTCACCGAAATATGTCGGTATTTTGTCGTAATTGCCAAGAAAGGTTTTAGCAGCGTTTCATGTGAATTGCAGGTTTTAGCAGCATTTCTTGTGAATTGCAGGTTTTAGCAGCATTTCATGTGAATTGCGGGTTTTAGCAGCATTTCATGTGAATTGCGGGTTTTAGCAGCATTTCATGTGAATTGCGGGTTTTAGCAGCATTTCATGTGAATTGCGGGTTTTAGCAGCATTTCATGTGAATTGCCTTCGTTTGGCCTACAGCATTGACCGTGTCCAAGTTTCAGTATCTAAGTTAAAGGTTCCTCGTGTCTTTACTGATTGTTTGTACTTATTTTATACAACATTTATCAGAACAAGAAACATGGACCATAACTACAACAGACGTTTAAAGGCCTGTTCCAGAATTAATCATATGTGAGCGGTGGGAGGCACTTTTTCAGAGACCACACCACCCATCAAATGTTAAAAGTGATTTAATATAAGGAATATCTGGGAGATTTAATTTTAACCCGTTCACCCATGATATATTACTACAGGTGCCTCCAACCTCCACAACACAATTAATTACGGAGTATCCCTATCTGATTCTTAGCATTAAGATGATTGGGAGAAACACCTGACAGTGGAAGGATAGGGATCTGATAGTTGTACATCTATTTTATACAAATCTAAAACTGTATGTATATAAAATTGTATTTATTTGTAACAATGTATATTTATAGTGATTAAAATCATGTATATTAATCTTGATGTATTGATGGTGTTTGCCTTAAAGTTAAAAGAAAAATAGAAGTTTTTTCAGGAGTGAGAATGACACCATGTTTTAATACTGGGCAGGAATTACTGAACATAGTCGACAGTGAACAGTGTTCTTGTTTTCTGTAAGCAGCGACAACCTCTGATACAAATGGTCAAACAAATTCGAAGGTGATAAGCAGTGTCCTATTAAATATATTAAGTCTGTCAAATTGATGGAAACATGATGAAAAAAAACCATCCCAAATTCTTTGATATAGACAACTTTAACATTTTATTACAATGATACTCTGACAACTAAATCACAAATTCACAAATTTCTGTTTACATCGAAAGTTTTCACTGGTGAAATTCGTGAAAACACTTTTGAGGATTGAAATGACTACTGGTATATATATATGTAACCCTGGTAAATACTAGCTGCAATATAACGCTCGGCTAGAGAGATCTTGTCTTTAGCTCGATCGGTTGAGCGTAAGACTAATAGCCAGAGGTTCCGAGTTCGACTCCTAGCGGAGGCATTGAAATATTAATGACCTCTGTTACATATGGCGCCCACGTAGGGACCTGGAAATGACATACACTAGGGATACTTGCAAAGGAATCCCTATGACCCCTGGTAAACTCGGGACGAGTTCTTTCCTGGAGGGGGAGTATGTAACCCTGGTAAATACTAGCTGCAATATAACGCTCGGCTAGAGAGATCCTCTCTTTAGCTCGATCTGTTGAACGTAAGACTAGTAGCCAGAGGTTCCGGGTTCGACTCCTAGCGGAGGCATTGAAATAATGACCTCTGTTACATATGCATTTGTGACTAGAAGTTTATACAGGCAAGACTTGCTTTGTGTTGGATGATCGAGGCCTGTTTTGTTCCGTCAATCCTAACTACATGTCATTTTAGTATTCAAAGCAGTATTCATCCTTGATATCCAGGGGTTACAATCACCTATGCTCTCTACAACCCTGGAATCATCCTCGATATCCAGGAGTTATGATCACCTACACTCTCTACGCCCCTGGAATCATCCTTGATATCCAGGAGTTACGATCACATATGTTCTCTACACCCCTAATCCTCGATATCCAGAGGTTACTATCACCTACACTCTCTATACCCCTCATCCTCGATATCCAGGGGTTACAATCACCTACGCTCTCTACACCCCTGGAATCATCCTTGATATCCAGGAGTTACGATCACCTACACTCTCTATACCACTGGAATCATCCTCAATACCCAGGGGTTCACCTACACTCTCTATACCACTGGAATGATCCTCAATACCCAGGGGTTATGATCACCTACACTCTCTACGTCCCTGGAATATGTCATCTTCCATATTCAGGGGTTACTATCACCTACACTCTCTACACCCCTGGAATATGTCATCCTCGATATTCAGGGGCTACTATCACCTACACTCTCTACGTCCCTGGAATATGTCATCCTGGATATCCAGGGGTTACGATCACCTACGCTCTCTACATCTCTGAAATATGTCATCATCGATATCCAGGGGTTAAGATCACCTACGCTCTACCCTCCTGGAATATGTCATGGCAAAACTGAAGGCACGCTCAGGTTAAAAACTGTCAAATCGCTAGGCTGATGCTTGTCTTTTGAAGATTTATACAAAGGAGCCGTGATCATGAGCACAAGATTCTTTTGATGTACATCAAAGGGTCGGACCAGTCTTCTTGTCTCATCAACAAGATGGCGCACACAGAGCCTTCAGTTTGCCACGACATATTCCAGGGGTGTAGAGAGCGTAGGTGATATCGATGATGAGCAGTGTTGTACTTAACAATGTATGGAACATGAAATGCTGTTTTGAGGATAATTTGTATAATTAAATCAACTAGAATAATACAATGTATTGCACAAAATACAGACAAAAATAACAATTATTGAACACTACTGAATATCTCGAATTTAACAAGAATGAAAACACCTAGGATTTAAATCTGCAACTTAACATAGTCCAACAAACAGTCATGAGGTACATTACGCCTTGAAACATTTAACACCATTTCACGACAGAAAGAGTGTACAGTAGAGTATAGGGAGAGAAAGTAGAAGGATACGGCCCAGTTAATCAAAAGATGGTAAGCTTAATCATTATATAACAACATATTTCAACCTCTAATAATTCTGTCAATATACAAGGTACAATCCTACAATTTTGCAGTACTATTGACTGTACTGGATATTTGATATTTGGAATGTTTTAACTTATTCAATGGTTTGTTTTTAAAGTTATCGAAGAATTAAAATTTTCACTGATTAAGCTGATCAGCTATTGAACACTGGGCCCAGCTGGCAGTAAAGAGGGATATTACAAGGAGAGTAGGGACTGCTCCCTCCTAAACAAAACTATTGACCTTGACAATACACTAGACCATCTATACCAACAATTCCAAGGGTATATTTACTTTAGGGTCAAATGTAACTGGAAAGAAAGAAATCTGCAACTTAAGAAGTCCAACAAAAACTTATAACTAAAGGTACTTTTAGTTTGTCACTTTGATTATCCAGTTCTGTTTCCTTACATTTAATACACATTGTATAAAACATCCATGTAACTATAATAGAAGTGCATGCTCATTATGTAAATATGTATTTTATGTCAATGTAACCTTGTGTTTAGGATTCTTCCTTATATAGAGGATCTTGCACGAGTTTCATAATTTCCATATTACATCGTCACGAGTGTAAGATTCTATTTATCCCATAACTTATATCCATGAGAAAATACATATTACACAAAACTCCCAAATTCATTCTCTATAAGACAGGCAAATTTCTACTTTGACGGTAAGATTTCCACTACTGAGACAATCATATGACGTCATAAAGATGTCATTTGCCTATTATGTCACAATATGTTATTACATGTGTGTAATACCATACTTTTGACATGGCTGTATGACATGACTAAACGGGTCAGTTATGTGACATTCACATTTAAGTTATACAGAATTCATCATCACATAATTAAGAATATACAAGATTTGTTTTCAAAATCCTACATATATAAGAATCACTGATACATGTATTTGGCCTTACAAGCATGTAATGAGACAGATATAAACAGTTGGCTAGGCCTGGTAATCGTCTATGTTACAACAATATCCCCCTTCCAACAGCGCTCGGGATCAAAATTTTACTTTGTTTTATGTAGGTATCAATAAAATTAACCAATTACTAGGTAACGTAGAAAAAATCTGATGTATATATACATTGTTTGTATATAAGTAATAGACACAATATACATAGTTCCGAACTGATGAATCCTGCTGAAGACCCAAACTAGGATTTAGAAAGCCACTGCCTGCATTGATTGGTGGTTAAACTTGTAAGGGGATAGAGAGAAATTACAATCAAATGACACGAAGCAATACAACACAACAGTCTGACAGAACTGATGTGATAATCACAGGAGGTAATGTTTCCAGCCATATAAATAATAAAACAAGATTGTTGACCCTGAATGTGTTGACACAGGTTTGTTAAGTCTGATGTAGTACACCACTATACCCAATACTACTATTACTAGCTCCAGTAACCATAGCAACACTGGACCAGCAGTGTCGGATTCCTCAAAATTATCAGTTTTTAACTTGGTTACCAGGTGCAACCAGCTGTTGTCGCAAAATTTAGCATCAACATGTGTATCGGGTCTCTCCTGAAGGTACAGGGCAATGTATCAAATATTGGCTGAAAGTAGACCCGAGTGATATAGTAAATGTTGGCTGAAAGTAGACCCTGGTGATGTATCCGATGGCGACAGAAAGTAGACCTTGGTTATTCATCAGATGTCGGCTGGCGGCAGCATCAATAACCCTGTTTGTCGTAAGACGTCGATGCCTTTATGGAGCACACAAACTTTAGAATATCCTAGGCGTACAATCTCATTCGCAAACTGAAACAGGAAAGAACATACAGGGTGACGTGAATTATTCATACGTAATATTATGTGAGTATACTCTTAATTTTACGACTGACTGAAGAACACAGTTATGATATATTCCTTTGTGGTTGAGGTAACCAGGCTATTTTTGCTCTCAATAAAATTTTCTGAATGTGTATAGGTGAATCCCGAGATGCTGGTGAGTGAAAGCACCAACTTTGGTTGCTGAACACCTTTCATATCATTAAAATTTCTATTTCTACATGTACATAATGATTTATATAATCTAAAAAAACTTAATTCTTGAATATAAATTACACCACTATGAAACAGTTGCTAATTGTAGGTATTATAAGGAACACGTTGGTTAAATGTGTTTTTTTGTATATATATATTATTTCTACCTTGTGATTCCTTCCTGTTTACAGATTAACTATAATGTAAACGTGTGATGACCAAATGACTTACATTTACAGCATTTTTCCCTCTGCTTCCAACAATGACCTTGACCTGTGGCCTGCTGGAGGTCAAGGTTGTGACGGCAGGACAAGGGTTAAGGTCTCCCTCAGGTGAGAAAGCAGAATGGAAGGGAATGTTGATACTTCTCTCCACCGTACCTTTATTGTATCTGAAGCGGGACTAAGGAACTTCAATCAATCCTTTCCCACTCTTTAGTTGTTTTTATTCGCGGGGGTTTAATTTCGCTATATTCGCAGACAAATAAAATTCAGCTAAATTAAATAAAATAAACAACGGGGCACGAAATTTCATAGCTGTGAAATTAAACAACTTATATACAGTAAAATGTTCATTATCAGCCAATAAAATATCTAAAAGGAGAAAGTTTTTGGATGAAATTTGATAGAAGCATTTTTTTAAGAGACCACATAACAGATGAGAAACAGTTGTTGAAGTTATGCCTCAAAATGAATCTGTTTCTATTTAACTATATTAATTCTTTGCTGAAACTTTGGAAAATCACTCAGTAAAGTAGAACTGTAATGATTATCAACAAGATGTTACGTATAATTTAAACATTTAACAGTTCACAATTCCATGACTATCAAAAACTTTTCAAAGGATACTCTTCCTCACTGCGAACATCCACCACCAGCAACATGGGTTTGCTGTTTTGTTTACGCTTTGTTGGACTTTTGCTGTGGGCAGGACCTGTCAGTTCCCCCAACTCAATCAGGTCCTCTGCTGAAATCCTTGGCACCTTTTCTCGCTTCAACTCCTCAATCGGTATCGGCTCCATAGACTAGGAAAGAGACAGGAGAGTCAGTGACAAGAGAAGTAATGCTTCATCAAATCTTGATTTTCATTGACAACTGTTTTAGCAGTGTTGTTAATACAATATACAGGTGCATTTGTTCACAATAGAAGAAGCTAGATTGTGAGATAACCGAGTTATTCGGAAAATTATATATAAAAAAAACTAAAAGCTATTTCTGCACTGTTGAGAGTGGAACAAATCAATTAAAGATGATTGAATTAAAAAATGTCTGTATAAAACTTATCCTGATAGCTATTAGAATTCGTCACGATAAAGCGATCATAAACTGAGGGTATTTGCTAAATAACACATGTTCACACTAGCACCAGGGCCCTGGGAGTGTTATGAAGGTTCCTGGTATAGAGGATCTTACACGAGCGCCAATGTGATAAAGTTTGATAGTATATTACAACTACTGAGTAGGTCCTTACCAGATCTGTGGAGGGCTGATCGTTATAATCACGAGAGTAATACGACAGGTTTGGCCGACTCTCCTCCTTCTGCGATTTCTTGGGTGGTCGAGCATGCTGGCGGTAGGTGGCGCTTTTTGGCGTACTACAGAAAATCTTGATGGAGTCTTGCACACATCTCTGGATGTCGATCTCTGTATCAGAGGATTCCATTTTAAGGGTATTCATTGGAAGCTAATATCCGGTAGTAACAGTTTCTATATATTCGATAAGGGACTTTGTACAAATTGTGTTTCAAAAAAGAATTCCATTGTGTTGATGATAAAACCTATTGCAACCTCATTGTCAGGCATGAAGCAGAAAGATCTGTACCTTTTATATAAACACATGAATAAACTTCAATACATTGTATTTCAACTTATTATTTAGTCACACTGTTTGGTCTGGTTGTTAGCTCAAAGGAGTTCTCAATGTGGGGGGAGCAAGAGTACCTGGAGAAAACTAGGTGCACATGATCAGGCGGCAAATCTAAGGCACAGGTGAGAAGGAACATACATATTATTACACTGTACCTAACAGGGTACCATGTCAGAGATACATTACCTAGGGTATCTGAGAGAATATAATTTAATTTGAGAGTTTTACGTCCTCGCATGGCCTTACAAACTACGGTGGACGATGAGAGAAGAAAAATGCACTTTCAGAACCTCGCAATGACCTACCTGGCAGGATTTTGAAAATTTCTCAAAGGTTAAAATTCGTACAGAACATAATTAATACAGTACTTACCTGGCATATCTGAGAAGAGTAGAATGCATTCATTGAAACCGAAGGAGAGTAGGCGGTCACGGAACTGCTGCAGGATAGCTACTCCAATACACAACGGGAAGGAGGAATTCCCCAACAGTAGAGTGTCCCATAAGTGGACAATCTTATGGAGGGGGAACACATCTATCAACAAAGATACAAGTAAGATTGTTACTACGGATGAAGGCAACTGAGAACAGTATAAGGTATGAGGGTGCATGATATATACTATGTGCAATGTGAATGATATATATATGATGAAAATTGTACTTTAATTCATACCATTGTGTTAGTTAAATAATTATATAACATTATCAGGTTTAAAAACATCCAGTGTCTGTTAGTGAAATGTAATTTATAAATTCTTGTACTGGTAAACATGTAAACATCGATTTCATGAATGTAATTACAACATGCAATAGTCTGACATAGAAAAAACATAATATCAATTATACTTTTTTATTTATATATATAAATAGCCTCTTATCCAATCTTAATTACAAATTATAGACATAAATAGTGTCTTACCCAATCTAACTAATCTATAAAGGCATATAAACTAATATATCAAATATGAAACTGTGAGAAGCCAAGGTCTATACAGTGAGATTCCTGTCACTAGTAACACCATCTAACATCTTCCTATACTTACGTGCATACATGGTCAGGAACCAAGGGATCGCGTACAACTGTAATGAAATAACAGACATTAATAGGGTAACTCTCTAAAGTTTTTATTTTCTGTTGTACTCAATTCAGTGACAATCTTACAGTGACAACCTTACACAACAAAGACAGCTAGTCTATTCAGTGATACTTACATCAGGAATGAAGCCGATTCCGTCGAGGTGGTTGCTGAGCTCCGGGTCGTGGAATGCTATCAGGTGACTAAACACGGCTAGATATTCTGTAAATCAGCAAAGAGTCATGTGACTATGTGGTCCTTGGTATATTTTATCTTGGTATAATTCATAGTATAATAAATCATATATAAGACTCATGGTATAATGAATCATACTTAAAGGCCCAATATATGTAACTTTCAGCAAAACTTGAAGCGAAAATCAAGCTTAATAACTTATTATATTTATAGATTTAGCTAAGATTAACTGATATCAGCAATATTCAAGATGAATTCTTTCGCGGTTACCGGTACAGCAGCAGTTGAAACACGCTATTTGTAAACACGTGTCCATTTCGAACAGTCTTTTACCTTCGGTTTGTTGTTGAAGTGGGCCCCACCTGAATTATTTGGATTTTTTTGTCCTGAGTTTCTTGTTAGTTACCGCTCAGGTTTTCTTCGTTTTAGGCTTATTTTCGCATGGTTATCAACTGGATTTTTTTTCAGAATTTTTCAGAATCACAAAAATTTCCCTGAAGTTACGTATATTGGGACTTTAATGACTGTGAGCGTTTCTTCACTGTGGGAGTTTGAAATAATTCATTGTCATATTATTACACCAACACAAAATACTTAACAGTAGTTTATACCTATAATATAAACAGGAGATTCCTGTCTGTAAACAGATTGTTATTAATGGGTGGTAAAATTTTTTTTATCTAAACTGAGAGTAAATTATAGACTATTTGATATCAGAAAGTATTTCAAACATCTCGGAGTCTGGTTATAGTACTTACCCTGGATTACCTGAGAGTTGTCTTTCAAAAATATTTTATGGAGATATTTTGGAATGAAAGCTGATAGACAGGCATATGCTAAGGCTGAAAAAGAAAGCATTATTAGTTCAGTTTTATAGAGTATATCTTTGTGGGTGGTCAGGTGGTGCAGTGGATAGCAAACTTGCCTTTCACAAAGGCGGCTGGGGTTTGATTCCCCAACCGAATGTGAAAAGGTATGGGGTCACCTGCCCAACCACATGGGTTTTCTCTGGGTACTCCAGTTTCCTCCCACAATTAGACCCCTCACACGCTTACAACCAGGCCAACAAGAGTGATAAATATAAGCTGGATATATTGTTTCATAATTGTTGTAAAATAAATAAAATTTACATTTCATCTTTACCAAGATATTGATAATTCACAATGAAACATCATAGGATAATTTATCAAACAATTTTCATTGAAACAAAATAACACTGCATGTTCTTCTAAAGACTTCAAAAGAATATTAAATTTTTCTCATTTTTCACAAGGCTAGTCAAAAAAGAAAATATCAATGAGTAGGTATGAGTGGAAAGGAAAATGATCAATTATTTTTACCTTCATTTGTAAAGTTAAGGGCTAAGAATGGAGCACACAGACTGTCCAGTCCCTGCCAGTATACGTACTGGGGGTGGCTTACCACCCACGCCTTCAGGACACGCTTAAACTTAACGTGTGCTGTCGGGGACGACAGTAGCTCATGGTACTGATGGCACCGCGGGATGTCAACCTCGATCTTGGGAAATAAGGGAGATAACTACATTAGTAAGACGACAGTAGCTCATGGTACTGAGGGCCCAAGGCGATGTCAACCTTGATCTCGGGAAAAAAGGAAGATAACTACATTAGTAAGAAGACAGTAGCTCATGGTACTGGTGGCACCGCGGGATATCAACCTCGATCTGGGGAAATAAGGGAGATAACTACATTAGTAAGACGACAGTAGCTCATGGTACTGAGGGCCCAAGGGGATGTCAACCTTGATCTCGGGAAAAAAGGAAGATAACTACATTAGTAAGACAACAGTAGCTCATGGTACTGGTGGCACCGCGGGATGTCGACCTCGATCTGGGGAAATAAGGGAGAAAACTACATTAGTAAGACGACAGTCATATGTCCTAACTGTAGGGGGCATAAGGTAAGATTGCCGAGGTCTGTAGGAATAGAATAATAATGATCTAGGTATTGATGTTTCACTAAATATGTCCCAGTAATAAAAAGGTATAAAAAAGATCAAATTGTTATTAAATTTAAGATATACAATTTTATTCATAGTTTTATTTATGTCTGTTTCAGTCTGACAAGTCAAACATTAGAAGATATCTTGTATCAAAACAACATATATATATATACACTGTATATGTGAAGCAATGATATAAATTGTTCCTTATAAATATAACATACCTGTCTTTCACCAGGTATAACTGTATAAATATAACATACCTGTCTATCAGTGGGTGTGACTGTGTCCTTATCAATACTGTTGTAATAGCTTTCAATATCTCCCTGAAATCATCAAAAAGTCACGGAAGGTTAAGGCTTATTTACATCTAAATATGCTGACCCTTAATGTTCATTAATTGGGCCAGTCTACGTTTACACAAAGCTATCAACTGCAAATCATTGTTGATGATGCTGAGACTGGCAGGTAAAAGTACATATTTATGTACAACTTTATTACACCATTAGTTATCTTTTCTGAAATTTCACTTATGTTATCATTAATTATATGGTAAACAATAACAAATACACTTTTCTCAGTTTAATGATAATTAACAAGCCTCGAACGCACCAGAATGTGACAAATTTTTTTAGATGATTGTGATATATGACCAGTGTTGCCTTTTATTATATTTTGAGCTTTATGGGCCCTGGAGACACAATAGGAACCAACTATCGATAGTATCTTGTACTACAGCTTGTACACCTTGTAAGCCTATATAACTTCACTTTCAGAGCTTCCAGCCCCACTTAGCTGATAGATAGTACAAACCTACCTCCACCTCCAGGAGAGCTGCCCAGACGTGTGCCCTGACCAGCGGGGGGATGTCCACACGCGCCTCCTTCCAGATGTGAGCTCTTTTATAGGGGTAGGCTTTCAGCAGCCGCTCGTACAGTATTACTCGATGGAACTATGAACAGTTAGCAATACAGGGTGTAATAGATTTCATTTCAGAATCAATCACAGTTTCAAGGTCACATTAAACTACATAGTTATTTATAATCTGAGCCAATTTGTTCAAAAGGTGGTTAGCTTAACCACTATTTAATGACATTTTTCAACCTTAAATAACCTAATATTTTTGCATATACAGTTTCACTACTAGTTAAATAAAAGCAAATCGAGAGTAGGGGCTTGCAAAGATATCCCCCCCCCTCATCCCAACAAAGTGGTCAAGTATGACCTTTGACCTTCAACATTGACCGTTGACCACCTAAATCTTATCAGGCATAGAACTTAATATGATGGTACGGTGTGAACATGAACCAAATCTATCCAGGGATTCATGAGATATCTTTATTCCCAAATTGGTCAAAGGTAACCCTTGACCTTTAATGCTATCCGATGACCACCATATTCTGGTCATGTGTAGGCCTTTACCATATGATGCTTTGGTGTGAATATGAACCAAATCAGACGACGGGTTCATGAGATGTTTTGTACAAAAAGACTGGACTCCCGCACAGATGTTCCAACAAAGTTATCACATATGACTATATAATGATAATTTGCAAAGTTGTTACTTAATCAATGGTTTTATTTTAAAGCTACAGTATAATTTATATTTGCACTAATCACTGTTTTAGCTAACCATTTGAACAACTAGTGCTCAAACAAATTCTCGATTCATTTCTTTCATTATCAATGCAATACAAACCTAAGACCCCAATGGATTGATAAAGATTATTATCCTTCCACTAGTAATTAAGAATGTAAGTATTTGATAAGTTTAAGGCATCACATGACTACTCCATACATTTCTGTATTCTCCCCTTCTCAGTTTGTCAGTCGTGTGAAATCACGACCCTTCTGCGGACAGCAGCAACTTGGCGTTTGCCAAGCTCACAACTCAAAATACGTTAAGGAGCTACATGTAATTAACCGAAAAAGGGACAGGATCTTGACTTCGGACATACGTTAATATATCAACCCGAGTTATTTGATTGCCTGCTGTAAATGTACCTGATATTCGACGTCCTTTTCCTTGATCACCAGTGGTAGACTAGCTGTATTGGAGAGATCAGAACTACTGGGGGACAGAGGCAGGCTACTTGTCATACTGCTTTGTCTGGGGTACAGAAAAAATAAACAAGGTCAAACATCTGCGGACAGGTAGCTATAGGTAGTGGTATCACACTTATATCAGTTAGCTTACACTCTATGTATAATATATAAAGATATATCTATAGGATAATGATTGTAAGTAAGTAATATTGACAGTATGATCTATGTAGAATATAATTATATTTCACATGAAGTGATATCATAGCTATATGAGTTACCCTACATTCAATGTAGAAAATGTTATGTATATAGTGATATACATGTAAAACCAATCAAAACCGACCCATGTCTAATCCAAAACCGACCCATGTCTAATCCAAAACCGACCCATGTATAATCCAAAACTGACCCACGTCTAATCCAAAACTGACCCACGTCTAATCCAAAACCGACCCATGTCTAATCCAAAACCGACCCATTTCTAATCCAAAACCAACCCATGTCTAATCCAAAACCGACCCATGTATAATCCAAAACCCTGTATATTCTAGCCTTATCATTCAATCCCAGCATTCCCCTTCTTACTAACTTAAATCTACAATATGGACATCAGTGTAAACTGGCCAACTTTTTGGTCCAAGTGACTTCCGATTTAAATGGTTTATATTTGCTATAAAAGGATAAGTACTGTGTGTGTACTGTAGTAATATATAAGTACAAAGTTATCAGTAAGTACTGTGTGTGTACTGTAGTAATATATAAGTACAGAGTTATCAATAATAAGTATGATACAGACTTGTACTGTGTGTGTACTGTAGTAATATATAGGTACAGAGTTATCAATAATAAGTATGATACAGACTTGTACTGTGTGGGTACTGTAGTAATATATAGGTAAAGAGTTAACATTAATAAATATGATACAGACTTGTACTGCGTGTGTACTGTAGTAATATATAGGTACAGAGTTAACATTAATAAATATGATACAGACTTGTACTGCGTGTGTACTGTAGTAATATATAAGTACAGAGTTATCCGTAAGTACTGTGTGTGTACTGTAGTAATATATAAGTACAGAGTTATCAGTAAGTACTGTGTGTGTACTGTAGTAATATATAAGTACAGAGTTATCAGTAAGTACTGTGTGTGTACTGTAGTAATATATAAGTACAGAGTTATCAGTAAGTACTGTGTGTGTACTGTAGTAATATATAAGTACAGAGTTATCAGTAAGTACTGTGTGTGTACTGTAGTAATATATAAGTACAGAGTTATCAGTAAGTACTGTGTGTGTACTGTAGTAATATATAAGTACAGAGTTATCAGTAAGTACTGCGTGTGTACTGTAGTAATATATAGGTACAGAGTTATCAATAATAAGTATGATACAGACTTGTACTGTGTGTGTACTGTAGTAATATATAAGTACAGAGTTATCAATAATAAGTATGATACAGACTTGTACTGTGTGGGTACTGTAGTAATATATAGGTACAGAGTTATCAGTAAGTACTGTGTGTGTACTGTAGTAATATATAAGTACAGAGTTATCAGTAAGTACTGTGTGTGTACTGTAGTAATATATAAGTACAGAGTTATCAGTAAGTACTGTGTGTGTACTGTAGTAATATATAAGTACAGAGTTATCAGTAAGTACTGTGTGTGTACTGTAGTAATATATAAGTACAGAGTTATCAGTAAGTACTGTGTGTGTACTGTAGTAATATATAAGTACAGAGTTATCAGTAAGTACTGTGTGTGTACTGTAGTAATATATAAGTACAGAGTTATCAGTAAGTACTGCGTGTGTACTGTAGTAATATATAGGTACAGAGTTATCAATAATAAGTATGATACAGACTTGTACTGTGTGTGTACTGTAGTAATATATAAGTACAGAGTTATCAATAATAAGTATGATACAGACTTGTACTGTGTGGGTACTGTAGTAATATATAGGTACAGAGTTATCAGTAAGTACTGTGTGTGTACTGTAGTAATATATAAGTACAGAGTTATCAGTAAGTACTGTGTGTGTACTGTAGTAATATATAAGTACAGAGTTATCAGTAAGTACTGTGTGTGTACTGTAGTAATATATAAGTACAGAGTTATCAGTAAGTACTGTGTGTGTACTGTAGTAATATATAAGTACAGAGTTATCAGTAAGTACTGTGTGTGTACTGTAGTAATATATAAGTACAGAGTTATCAGTAAGTACTGTGTGTGTACTGTAGTAATATATAAGTACAGAGTTATCAGTAAGTACTGTGTGTGTACTGTAGTAATATATAAGTACAGAGTTATCAGTAAGTACTGTGTGTGTACTGTAGTAATATATAAGTACAGAGTTATCAGTAAGTACTGTGTGTGTACTGTAGTAATATATAAGTACAGAGTTATCAGTAAGTACTGCGTGTGTACTGTAGTAATATATAGGTACAGAGTTATCAATAATAAGTATGATACAGACTTGTACTGTGTGTGTACTGTAGTAATATATAAGTACAGAGTTATCAATAATAAGTATGATACAGACTTGTACTGTGTGGGTACTGTAGTAATATATAGGTACAGAGTTATCAGTAAGTACTGTGTGTGTACTGTAGTAATATATAAGTACAGAGTTATCAGTAAGTACTGTGTGTGTACTGTAGTAATATATAAGTACAGAGTTATCAGTAAGTACTGTGTGTGTACTGTAGTAATATATAAGTACAGAGTTATCAGTAAGTACTGTGTGTGTACTGTAGTAATATATAAGTACAGAGTTATCAGTAAGTACTGTGTGTGTACTGTAGTAATATATAAGTACAGAGTTATCAGTAAGTACTGCGTGTGTACTGTAGTAATATATAGGTACAGAGTTATCAATAATAAGTATGATACAGACTTGTACTGTGTGTGTACTGTAGTAATATATAAGTACAGAGTTATCAATAATAAGTATGATACAGACTTGTACTGTGTGGGTACTGTAGTAATATATAGGTAAAGAGTTATCAGTAAGTACTGTGTGTGTACTGTAGTAATATATAAGTACAGAGTTATCAGTAAGTACTGTGTGTGTACTGTAGTAATATATAAGTACAGAGTTATCAGTAAGTACTGTGTGTGTACTGTAGTAATATATAAGTACAGAGTTATCAGTAAGTACTGTGTGTGTACTGTAGTAATATATAAGTACAGAGTTATCAGTAAGTACTGTGTGTGTACTGTAGTAATATATAAGTACAGAGTTATCAGTAAGTACTGTGTGTGTACTGTAGTAATATATAAGTACAGAGTTATCAGTAAGTACTGTGTGTGTACTGTAGTAATATATAAGTACAGAGTTATCAGTAAGTACTGTGTGTGTACTGTAGTAATATATAAGTACAGAGTTATCAGTAAGTACTGTGTGTGTACTGTAGTAATATATAAGTACAGAGTTATCAGTAAGTACTGTGTGTGTACTGTAGTAATATATAAGTACAGAGTTATCAATAATAAGTATGATACAGACTTGTACTGTGTGGGTACTGTAGTAATATATAGGTACAGAGTTATCAGTAAGTACTGTGTGTGTACTGTAGTAATATATAAGTACAGAGTTATCAGTAAGTACTGTGTGTGTACTGTAGTAATATATAAGTACAGAGTTATCAGTAAGTACTGTGTGTGTACTGTAGTAATATATAAGTACAGAGTTATCAGTAAGTACTGTGTGTGTACTGTAGTAATATATAAGTACAGAGTTATCAGTAAGTACTGTGTGTGTACTGTAGTAATATATAAGTACAGAGTTATCAGTAAGTACTGTGTGTGTACTGTAGTAATATATAGGTACAGAGTTATCAGTAAGTACTGTGTGTGTACTGTAGTAATATATAAGTACAGAGTTATCAGTAATAAATATGATACAGACTTGTACTGTGTGTGTACTGTAGTAATATATAGGTACAGAGTTATCAGTAATAAATATGATACAGACTTGTACTGCGTGTGTACTGTAGTAATATATAAGTACAGAGTGATCAGTAAGTACTGTGTGTGTACTGTAGTAATATATAAGTACAGAGTTATCAGTAAGTACTGTGTGTGTACTGTAGTAATATATAAGTACAGAGTTATCAGTAAGTACTGTGTGTGTACTGTAGTAATATATAGGTACAGAGTTATCAGTAAGTACTGTGTGGGTACTGTAGTAATATATAGGTACAGAGTTATCAGTAAGTACTGTGTGTGTACTGTAGTAATATATAGGTACAGAGTTATCAATAATAAGTATGATACAGACCTGTATTGTGTGTGTACTGTAGTAATATATAGGTACAGAGTTATCAATAATAAGTATGATACAGACTTGTACTGTGTGTGTACTGTAGTAATATCTAGGTACAGAGTTATCAATAATAAGTATGATACAGACTTGTACTGTGTGTGTACTGTAGTAATATCTAGGTACAGAGTTATCAGTAAGTACTGTGTGTGTACTGTAGTTATATATAAGTACAGAGTTATCAATAATAAATATGATACAGACTTGTACTGTGTGTGTACTGTAGTAATATATAGGTACAGATCTAGAGTTATCAATAATAAATATGATACAGGCTTGTACTGTGTGTGTACTGTAGTAATATATAGGTACAGAGTTATCAGTAAGTACTGTGTGTGTACTGTAGTAATATATAGGTACAGAGTTATTATTTATAGTAACTATGATATATTTATATACAGAATTATCAATATTAAGTATGATATATTTTTGAACAGACTTATCAATATTAAGTATGATACATTTATGTAGAGAATTATCAATAATAAGTATGATATATATATACTTACTCGTCTTCCAACAAAGGATAATAGGCCTTCTCATCCACTTCTGATAGTCTCTGGGTTTACAACAATAAAAAGCTTGTTAAAAAACTTCATCAAATCATAAAACCAAGTCTTAATCTACACATGACTTTTTCAGAAATAATCAACACATATGCACTTAACTCATGCCATCCTGTTTCCATAGTTACATTGAGGATGTGTACAAGTAACCCATCCTGTTACCATAGTTACATTGATGATGTGTACAAGTAACCCATCCTGTTACCATAGTTACATTGATGATGTGTGCAAGTAACCCATCCGGTTACCATAGTTACATTGATGATGTGTACAAGTAACCCATCCTGTTACTAGATAGTTACATTAATGATGTGTACAAGTAACCCATCCTGTTACCTTAGTTACATTGATGATGTGTACAAGTAACCCATCCTGTTACCATAGTTACATTGAGGATGTGTACAAGTAACCCATCCGGTTACCATAGTTACATTGATGATGTGTACAAGTAACCTTGCTTGTTACTATAGTAACACAGTGGAAGTATATGAGTAACCTTGCTTTTTCAGAGTTTGGATTTAACACTCGCACGTACACTCACCAAAAGTGAGTTAATATTCTGAAATTGCAAGTAGGAAATTACTGTACTTTTATTTTTCGGCGAGTGGATATAATGCCTGTTGAGAGTTATATATTATTTACTTGTACACATGTCAGAAAATGCCATCAAAGGTATACAAAGAATTGTGAAATGAAACCACACCCCAATAGTGCAATGTCTTGTTGACACTTGTCTAAATTGTAAATTAGACCGATTCAGAATGTATCGTAGCGCTTTCATTAGCCACTCAAAAATTGCAAGTAAGATTCTAATTTGGCAAGTTAATATTTATCGCGCTCGCCCACAAAATGCAAGTTGCGAAAGAAGATAAATTCTACCCTTGCTTGTTCCAATAGTTACAGAGGATTTGTATAGGTGACCCGGTATGAGTTTCTATAGTTGATCCTGTTACCATAGTTACATTTCTGACTTGATCCTGTTACCATAGTTACATTTCTGACTTGATCTTGTTACCATAGTTACATTTCTGACTTGATCCTGTTACCATAGTTACATTTCTGAGTTGATCCTGTGAAGCAGTGATCACTATGCTGTCCAGTAGTTCGGCGCGGTCCCTCCTTTGTCCAAATACGTCACCATCATTGGTACAGAAGCTGGCACAGACATAAAGATACAGGTTTACTATATACCACAGAGGTATATAGATATTTTAATTAACTTGATTTTAACTGGATTGCAACTTCATCAGAGGACAAAACTGAAATAAGATCTACACATCTCAATATATAAACTGAGTTAAATAAGACAACACTGAAATAAGATCTACACATCTCAATATATAAACTGGGTTAAATAAGACAACACTGAAATAAGATCTACACATCTCAATATATAAACTGAGTTAAATAAGACAACACTGAAATAAGATCTACACATCTCAATATATAAACTGAGTTAAATAAGACAACACTGAAATAAGATCTACACATCTCAATATATAAACTGAGTTAAATAAGACAACACTGAAATAAGATCTACACATCTCAATATATAAACTGAGTTAAATAAGACAAAACTGAAATAAGATCTACACATCTCAATATATAAACTGAGTTAAATAAGACAACACTGAAATAAGATCTAATCATCTCAATATATAATCTCCTGGGAGGGAGGGTGATGGGGCTTTTATTTACCTGGGGAGCAGGGTGATGGGAGGTTTTGTCTTGACTAGTCCTTCTTTGCGTAGTAAAGCCTCCAGGTCACCGCCCGCCAGTCTCCACAGGTAGTACACCTCCTCCATGTTCCTCAACGACAGGTGGTCAAAGTTCAAATCTGGACAAATTAACCAACATATCAACTATCATAGCATATATATATCCCACCTGGTACTTCTCCTATAAACTAAAAGTTCAAATCTGGACAAACTAATCAACATCTAAACTATTATATTTTACACCTGGTACATATCCCACCAGATTCTTATTCTTTAATCTTTCATCTCACTATTTACATATTAGGGTGGTATATAATACAATGTTTTGCTACTTAGGCAAACAACTAGATTTATCTTTATCCGTATATAAGCCAGTTAAATATATCTGGTAATTACTAATCAACAGTGGATTGTAAATCTGTTCATTCACTCCATCATAAAACCGAACAGATAACTAGGTAGGAGAATAGACATCAGACATCTTCCTGATCAGGGCCTATAACAGGTACTGTGACTCCTCAGGTAGACCTATAAACAAACCTTGCATTGTGCCGTTTTCTCCGTACACAGGCAATTCTAGATCTTTACAGCGTGACTTGGTCGAGAAAAGTTGGAACCCGTTCCTGTATGGCACCTGAAAGCATAAATGTGGCCAATTAATTTTACCTCTCACCAAATTGTATTGAAAGTCATCACATTGAGACACCACTTTGTTTTAAGCAACTTCACTGAAGTGATCTTGAGTTCTCAACCTTTTGAGCTCTATAGTACTATATTGTACTTAATTCTGCGCCAACAAATTTTAGCGCAATGTCCGTTTTTGGCTTATCAGCGCCATGATAAATTTGCTCTTCTGTGATAATTACTATATATAAGCGACCTATAAAAACTCATATTTCATATGGCGCAATCATATTTTAGCGTAATACTTTCAGCACGAAAAGCCTTGAATAAGATAACCGCAAAAAACATGTACTTTTTTAGTAACCAGTTTCTTGTTTTCATTAAAAAGGTCTTCTAGTGATCATGGTGGGCATACAATACTGTAAGTCTTATATACATGTTCTATTAAAACATAAATCTTACCTCTTTTAACCTGAGATCTGTAAAGATGTCATCCTTCAGTAATTCAGAAGGACTAGGCCTGCAAAACAATGTTACTCAATATTAATAATTATAAGTTGTTCAGAACGACTAGGCCTGAAAACCAATGTTACTCAATATTAATAATTATAAGTTGTTCACAAGGACTACGCCTGAACAACAAGGATTACTCAATATAAATACTGTAATTTAAGTTAACAGAAGTCAGTTTAAATCAATAATTAACTTTAAACAAACAGAAAACATGGACTCTGAAAATGCACAGACCATTTATCATTAACTTACAGGACATCACTTAAATCATCCATTTCCTAGTGTTCAAATGGTATCATTTTAGCAGTTCTTTCAGGTGAAATCATCAGATCTTAGAAAATAGATCTGAAATAGTTTGATGGTTCAAAAAACTCAACTTTAGGATTCAAATTGAGGAGTTTCCCCCAAAGTGGGGAGAATTAGCAAGTATAAATGTGAGGGTCAATAATAATACAGATAACAAGGTATCTCCCTTATCATTGGTTATCTCACTTATCATAGGTTATCTCCCTTATCATTGGTTATCTCACTTATCATTGGTTATCTCTCTTATCATTGGTTATCTCCCTTATCATTGGTTATCTCCCTTATCATTGGTTATCTCCCTTATCATTGGTTATCTCCCTTATCATTGGTTATCTCTCTTATCATTGGTTATCTCCCTTATCATTGGTTATCTCCCTTATCATTGGTTATCTCCCTTATCATTGGTTATCTCCCTTATCGTTGGTTATCTCACTTATCATTGGTTATCTCCCTTATCATTGGTTATCTCCCTTATCATTGGTTATCTCCCTTATCGTTGGTTATCTCCCTTATCGTTGGTTATCTCCCTTATCATTGGTTATCTCCCTTATCATTGGTTATCTCCCTTATCATTGGTTATCTCCCTTATCATTGGTTATCTCCCTTATCGTTGGTTATCTCCCTTATCATTGGTTATCTCCCTTATCATTGGTTATCTCCCTTATCGTTGGTTATCTCCCTCATCGTTGGTTATCTCCCTTATCATTGGTTATCTCCCTTATCATTGGTTATCTCTCTTATCATTGGTTATCTCCCTTATCATTGGTTATCTCCCTTATCATTGGTTATCTCCCTTATCATAGGTTATCTCCCTTATCATTGGTTATCTCCCTTATCATTGGTTATCTCCCTTATCATTAGTTATCTCCCTTACCTGTGTTTCACAGAGACTGTCAAACATTTACTTAGCAAGTCTACCACATCAGGATTTAAAGTCTGAAAAAATAGAAACAATGGATAAGTGAATATGGTTGACCTGATCTGTCAGTTTACAGAGATACTGTTACAGTGGAAATCTTAACAAAGCGACCTATCTAATCCACTGAATTAATCGATGTATACTATTCATTGTTTTTTTTTCAATTATATATAGATATAAAAAATATAAACCAGTAATCTCCACTTACCTTCAGTGTTTCTGTGAGACTGTTATCCTTGGATATACTTTGTAAAGGGGACTGATCTAAAACACATGATAAATAGTAATCAACATATAGGGTCCCTGTATCACTACGTTGTTATCCTTAAACACCATACAATAAGCCGAATCTTATAAGCTAGATGAAACATGTTATTTTCATAAAAGATACTTCTAATAGTGATATGTATCATGAATATTAACATCACTCTTAGGTGGAAAAAACATCTCAAATTGGAATTCGAAAAAAAAACAAGAAGTATTTCATGTTAGAGAACAAAAGATAAGACATATAAAGTGGGGAAATCAAATCGCCTAAGAACAAACATTCATCCAAGGTAGATAAGGAAAAAAGCATGTCTTCAGGGTCCCAGGAGGATTCTAAATAGTATGCAGGACACTCTCAAATGTAGATTTTTTTCGATTAAAATCACAGTATAAAAAAGGGGCAACAACTCCGGATCCTGAGGCAAGGTTTGGAAAATATGTCTTTGACTGCCGACATGTTTCTGCCAGCTCAGGCTGAAATATGTCCGCAGTCACATATTTTCTAAACCTGGCCTCAGGAGTTGCTGCCCCTTTCATATATACTGTGAAAAGACAAAATATAGACAAGTTATAACCGTACTACCAATTGTATACTCATTAAAGGAAAATACTCTGTAATGACGTGGAGCATTATTATTTTATTTCATTACATTGTATATCTAAATATACATTCGCATTACAATATTTCTGGCTCGGCTGACTATTGATGTTGTTTATGTATACATACCTGATTTTAGAAAAGCAAATATCTTGTGAAATATCTGGGGCATGGTCAAACCGGTCCATAAGTCTTGGGCCTGAAAAAATTAACATAAGTCTTAAATCATCTTGGACTACACCATTAGACAACCACTCCTACTCTCGTGTCTTAAAGGAGTGACAATAAACACTATCCTACATAAAACTCAGAAAAAATCTCAACTGTAATTAGTTTTAATACATGTTGTAACCTTGACCCTAAAATACATCACCCTTTACAGGCCTAACGGTTCTGAAGAAGTGTTTTAAAGATTCTAATACATTATCATACACTTAATCAATTCACCTACTGTAAAACTGGAAAAAAATAAAATAAAATAAAATCCAAAATACAAGTGATCATCACAAATGGTATGGATCAGGAAAATGATCAAACTTACACAAACCATCTCCAGTAAGATCGTACTTACACACCTATCATCTCCAGTAAGATCGTACTTACACACACCATCTGCAGTAAGATCGTACTTACACACACCATCTGCAGTAGGATTGTACTTACATACACCATCTGCAGTAAGATTGTACTTACACACACCATCTCCAGTAAGATCGTACTTACACAAACCATCTCCAGTAAGATCGTACTTACACACACCATCTGCAGTAAGATCGTACTTACACACACCATCTGCAGTAGGATTGTACTTACATACACCATCTGCAGTAAGATTGTACTTACATACACCATCTGCAGTAAGATTGTACTTACACACACCATCTCCAGTAAGATCGTACTTACACAAACCATCTCCAGTAAGATCGTACTTACACACACCATCTGCAGTAAGATCGTACTTACACACACCATCTGCAGTAGGATTGTACTTACATACACCATCTGCAGTAAGATTGTACTTACATACACCATCTGCAGTAAGATTGTACTTCCACAAACCATCTGCAGTAAGATTGTACTTGCATACACCATCTGCAGTAAGATTGTACTTACATACACCATCTGCAGTAAGATTGTACTTACATACACCATCTGCAGTAAGATTGTACTTACATACACCATCTGCAGTAAGATTGTACTTACATACACCATCTGCAGTAAGATTGTACTTACATACACCATCTGCAGTAAGATTGTACTTACACACACCATCTCAAGTAAGATCGTAATTACACACACTATTTCCAGTAAGATTGTACTTACACACACCATCTGCAGTAAGATTGTACTTACATACACCATCTGCAGTAAGATTGTACTTACACACACCATCTGCAGTAAGATCATACTTACACACACCATCTGCAGTAAGATTGTACTTACATACACCATCTGCAGTAAGATTGTACTTACACACACCATCTGCAGTAAGATTGTACTTACACACACCATCTCAAGTAAGATCGTAATTACACACACTATTTCCAGTAAGATTGTACTTACACACACCATCTGCAGTAAGATTGTACTTACACAAACCATTTCCAGTAAGATTGTACTTACACACACCATCTGCAGTAAGATCGTACTTACATACACCATCTCCTGTAAGATCATACTTACACACACCATCTCCAGTAAGATCGTACTTACATACACCATCTCCTGTAAGATCATACTTACACACACCATCTGCAGTAAGATTGTACTTACATACACCATCTGCAGTAAGATTGTACTTACACACACCATCTGCAGTAAGATCATACTTACACACACCATCTCCAGCAAGATTGTACTTACACACACCATTTCCAGTAAAATCATACTTACACACACCATATCCAGTAAGACCGTACTTACACACATCATCTCCAGTAAGATTGTACTTACACACACCATCTCCAGTAAGATTGTACTTACACACACCATCTCCAGTAAGATCATACTTACACACACCATCTCCAGTAAGATTGTACTTACACACACCATTTCCAGTAAAATCATACTTACACACACCATCTCCAGTGAGATCATACTTACACACACCATCTCTAGTAAGACCGTTCTTACACATACCATCTCCAGTAAGATCGTACTTACACACACCATCTCCAGTAAGATCATACTTACACACACCATCTCCAGTAAGACCATAGTTACACACACCATCTCCAGTAAGATTGTACTTACACACACCATCTCCAGTAATATCATACTTACACACATCATCTCCAGTGAGATTGTACTTACACACACCATCTCTAGCAAGATCGTACTTCCACACACTATTTCCAGTAAGATTGTACTTACACACACCGTCTCCAGTAAAATTGTACTTACACACACCATCTCCAGTAAGATTGTACTTACACACACCATCTCTAGTAAGATTGAACTTACACACACCATCTCCAGTAAGATCGTACTTACACACACCATCTCCAGTAAGATCATACTTACACACACCATCTCCAGTAAGATCATACTTACACACACCATCTCCAGTAATATCATACTTACACACATCATCTCTAGTGAGATTGTACTTACACACACCATCTCCAGTGAGATTGTACTTACACACACCATCTCCAGTGAGATTGTACTTACACACACCATCTCCAGTAAGACCGTACTTACACACACCATTTCCAGTAATATCATACTTACACACATCATCTCCAGTGAGATTGTACTTACACACACCATCTCAAGTAAGATCGTACTTACACACACCATCTCCAGTAAGATTGTACTTACACACACCATCTCCAGTAAGATCGTACTTACACACACCATCTCCAGTAAGACTGTACTTACACACACCATCTCCAGTAAGACTGTACTTACACACACCATCTCCAGTAAGATCGTATTTACACACACCATCTCCAGTAAGATCGTACTTACACACACCATCTCCAGTAACATCGTACTTACACACACCCTCCAGTAAGACTGTACTTACACACACCATCTCCAGTAAGATAGTACTTACACACCATCTCCAGTAAGATCGTACTTACACACACCATCTCCAGTAAGATCATACTTACACACATCATCTCCAGTAAGATCGCACTCACACCACACACATCATTTCCAGTAAGATCATACTTACACACACCATTTCCAGTAAGACCGTACTTACACACACCATCTCCAGTGAGATCGTACTTACACACACCATCTCCAGTAAGATCGTACGTACATACACCATCTCCAGTAAGATCGTACTTACATACATCATCTCCAGTTAGATCCTACGTACACACATCATCTCCAGTAAGATAGTACTTACACACACCATCTCCAGTAAGATCGTACTTACACACACCATCCCCAGTAAGATCATACTTACACACACCATCTCCAGTAAGATAGTACTTACACACACCGTCTCCAGTGAGATCGTACTTACACACACCATCTCCAGTAAGATCGTACTTACACACACCATCTCCAGTAAGATCGTACTTACACACACCATCTCCAGTAAGATCATACTTACACACATCATCTCCAGTAAGATCATACTTACACACACCATCTCCAGTAAGATCGTACTTACACACACCATCTCCAGTAAGATCGTACTAACACACACCATCTCCAGTAAGATCATACTTACACACACCATCTCCAGTAAGATCATACTTACACACATCATCTCCAGTAAGATCGTACTTATATACATCATCTCCAGTAAGATCATACTTACACACACCATCTCCAGTTAGATCGTACTTACACACATCACCTCCAGTAAGATTGTACTTACACACCCATCATCTCCAGTTAGATCATACTTACACACACCATCTCCAGTAAGATCGTACTTACACACCCATCATCTCCAGTTAGATCATACTTACACACACCATCTCCAGTAAGATCGTACTTACATACATCATCTCCAGTAAGATCGTACTTACATAAACCATCTCCAGTAAGATCGTACTTACATACATCATCTCCAGTTAGATCATACTTACACACACCATCTCCAGTAAGATCATACTTACACACATCATCTCCAGTAAGATCGCACTCACACCACACACATCATTTCCAGTAAGATCATACTTACACACACCATTTCCAGTAAGACCGTACTTACACACACCGTCTCCAGTGAGATCGTACTTACACACACCATCTCCAGTAAGATCGTACTTACATACACCATCTCCAGTAAGATCGTACTTACATACATCATCTCCAGTAAGATCATACTTACACACATCATCTCCAGTTAGATCATACTTACACACACCATCTCCAGTAAGATCGTACTTACACACACCATCTCCAGTAAGATCGTACTTACACACACCATCTCCAGTAAGATCATACTTACACACATCATCTCCAGTAAGATTATACTTACACACACCATCTCCAGTAAGATCGTACTTACACACACCATTTCCAGTAAGATCATACTTACACACACCATCTCCAGTAAGATCGTACTTACACACACCATCTCCAGTGAGATCGTACTTACACACACCATCTCCAGTAAGATCGTACTTACACACATCATCTCCAGTAAGATCATACTTACACACACCATCTCCAGTAAGATCATACTTACACACACCATCTCCAGTAAGATCGTACTTACACACCATCTCCAGTAAGATCGTACTTACACACACCATCTCCAGTAAGATCGTACTTACACACACCATCTCCAGTAAGATCGTACTTACACACATCATCTCCAGTTAGATCGTACTTACACACACCATCTCCAGTAAGATCGTACTTACACACACCATCTCCAGTGAGATCGTACTTACACACACCATATCTAGTAAGATTGTACTTACACACACCATCTCCAGTAAGATCGTACTTATACATACCATCTCCAGTAAGATTGTACTTACACACACCATCTCCAGTAAGATTATACTTACACACACCATCTCCAGTAAGATCGTACTTACACACACCATCTCCAGTAATATCATACTTACACACACCATCTCCAGTAAGATCATACTTACACACATCATCTCCAGTAAGATTATACTTACACACACCATCTCCAGTAAGATCGTACTTACACACACCATTTCCAGTAAGATCGTACTTACACACACCATCTCCAGTAAGATCGTACTTACACACACCATCTCCAGTAAGATCATACTTACACACATCATCTCCAGTAAGATCGTACTTACACACATCATCTCCAGTAAGATCATACTTACACACACCATCTCCAGTTAGATCATACTTACACACATCATCTCCAGTAAGATCGTACTTACACACACCATCTCCAGTAAGATCATACTTACACACACCATCTCCAGTTAGATCATACTTACACACATCATCTCCAGTAAGATCGTACTTACACACACCATCTCCAGTAAGATCATACTTACACACACCATCTCCAGTTAGATCGTACTTACACACACCATCTCCAGTAAGATCGTACTTACACACACCATCTCCAGTTAGATCATACTTACACACACCATCTCCAATAAGATCGTACTTACACACATCATCTCCAGTAAGATCATACTTACACACACCATCTCCAGTTAGATCGTACTTACGCACACCATCTCCAGTAAGATCATACCCAAGGACCATACATCTGTCTTTGGCCCAGAGGGGTGTAGAACTTCAGGTTCCACATCAGAATGTTCGTCCACTGTGATTGGGGCCTCTGCCAGTACCTCCGGAGCAAGGTATTGGGGCTTCCTAGGAAACAAAAATAAATAGGATTTACCTTCTGCTTGGCAAATGTAACAGTTTCAGCCGGACATAATGAAAATGAGACTAAGTGAAATATACACACCCAATAGGAAAGGCGACCTCAGCCCCGTAGCCCGTCATGTAGTACAGACCATACTCGGCCAACTTCACTTGACCCTGTAAACAAATACACTCTGAATGTAAACCTTCCTCACAACAAATACTCTGGCCAAATTCAAGAAACATCTGAAGACGTACCTTTTCGCGTCTGCATATTAGGGTACCAACTTAGACGACATGTATATACTGACATTTGTTTATCTACAGTAGATGTAGTTCGTATTTTTATGATTTTTTTTATATCATCACATTAGCTTAGATTGTAATAACTTCTTTATTTATGCAGTGTAAGTATCAAATTATTATCTACATGTTGTGAAGCGGTTTAGAGTAGTTTTACAAATTATATAGAGCGCTATATAAATGTTGTATATTATTATTATTATTATTAACTGAGAAAACGGCATTACATTCTCTTGGCCTTGAAGCACTTTAGCAGTCATTTGTGTCATTTTATAATCTTGGCCTTGAAACAGTCAATTTTGTCATTTTATAATTGATATTCACGTTTCACAAAAATCAACAGCAGTAAATTGATTGATCTCTAAAGACCAAATATACATATTCATACCGGTAGGTCCCTGTTTTATGAATATTTGTGAACTTTAAAAAATGTTCTCATTCCTCAAGTACGTTAATCTTTCTTTGGTAGGTACATCATAAAAGTTATGGTAAAACCTCATATTGAGAAAAGTGAACTAAAATTCAGTATTTCTTTCCTAAAGCTGAGGACATATGTATTAAAAAAAATTAACTAAAATTCACATGCCTTTACCTTAGCATCAAATAAGATGTTTTACCTCAGAATCAAATAAGATGTTTTACCTCAGAATCAAATAAGATGTTTTACCTCAGAATCAAATAAGATGTTTTACCTCAGCATCAAATAAGATGTCTTTACCTCAGAATCAAATAACATGTCTTTACCTCAGCATCACATAAGATGTTTTACCTCAGAATCAAATAAGATGTCTTTACCTCAGAATCAAATAAGATGTTTTACCTCAGAATCAAATAAGATGTTTTACCTCAGCATCAAATAAGATGTTTTACCTCAGCATCAAATAAGATGTTTTACCTCAGCATCAAATAAGATGTCTTTACCTCAGAATCAAATACCATGTCTTTACCTCAGCATCACATAAGATGTTTTACCTCAGCATCAAATAAGATGTTTTACCTCAGCACCAAATGAGATGTCTTTACCTCAGAATCAAATACCATGTCTTTACCTCAGCATCAAATACCATGTCTTTACCTCAGCATCAAATAAGATGTTTTACCTCAGCATCAAATAAGATGTTTTACCTCAGCACCAAATAAGATGTCTTTACCTCAGAATCAAATACCATGTCTTTACCTCAGCATCAAATAAGATGTTTTACCTCAGCATCAAATAAGATGTTTTACCTCAGCATCAAATAAGATGTCTTTACCTCAGAATCAAATACCATGTCTTTACCTCAGCATCACATAAGATGTTTTACCTCAGCATCAAATAAGATGTTTTACCTCAGCACCAAATAAGATGTCTTTACCTCAGAATCAAATACCATGTCTTTACCTCAGCATCAAATAAGATGTTTTACCTCAACATCAAATAAGATATTTTACCTCAGCATCAAATAAGATGTTTTACCTCAGAATCAAATAAGATGTTTTACCTCAGCATCAAATAAGGTGTTTTACCTCAGAATCAAATAAATGTTTTACCTCAGCATCAAATAAGATGTTTTACCTCAGCACCAAATAAGATGTCTTTACCTCAGAATCAAATACAATGTCTTTACCTCAGCATCACATAAGATGTTTTACCTCAGAATCAAATAAGATGTTATCCTTGGAGAGGTTTCTGTGGGTGATTCCTATGGAGTTGAGGTAGGCCAGGCCTCTCAGCACTCCGTAAGCTATCTCTGCCAACTTCTCCTTGCTGTGAAATAAAGTATCCAACAAATTAATGCCAAGCTGAAGTATATCTACCTTTCCACACCTTGAACATTATAATCTTTTTACCAAAGTACATAATGGAAATTCAAAAAATTGGATTTATATTAATATGAATGAAACTAAATCTTGACAAAATACACATATATATATAACAGGTTGTTTTGATAAAACTAAACAAGGGATGTTTCATCACATTGTCCCTGTTACTGATCACTAAAACTGTACCTGGTAAATCTGCCTGGGTTACTGTTGAGACAGTTTCTATAATGTTCTGATACGTATACTATCACCACGTTATACTGATCACTAAAACTGTACCTGGTAAATCTGCCTGGGTTACTGTTGAGACAGTTCCTATAATGTTCTGATACTATCACCATTCGTTCTGTGGAGTAGATTAAACATAACGTTAGTCATTAACATATTTTTTTTATCAACCAGAAGAAATATTATATTGATTAAAGTTGAGCAGTCTCTTTAGAAACTACTGTGTTAATGAATCTGAGCCAATCGATTTTGACTTTTGTCATAGACTACTGTTGACGTACCGGTATTTAATTTGGCGCAATCAAATTTTAGCGCATTGCCAGTATTTGGCATCCATGGTAATTACCTTATAAGCAACATAAAAACCTCCAATAAGCGCAATTATATTAGCACTAAAATAAGATTACTTTACAAAAAAATGTACATTTACAATAATTTTTAGGCCTATAGCTATAGGGACCCCATTTGGTAAAAGCACTACTTAATTATCCTGTTAATTTTAGGCTTATATCTTATCCCTTCATTTTTGAGGTTTAATGTGTTGACAAACCATGTTTATCTTTGACGATGTCCAGGTATTTACAGATCTGTGGATGTTTCACATGTTTGAGGCCCTGGAAACGTCCGAGGACTTTCACAGAGTTGGGTGTCAGAGGGAGGCCGTTAGCTCCACACTTGTCATTGGGATGGCTTCTAGTGAAAAAAGTTGTCACTCCAAATTCTGCTTTTCCAAGCATCGTCATATTTCTTGTAGAATATGGTCAACACTGAAATGAAATGTACGCACTGATGTGTACAATTTATGGTAAACACTTGTGTACAGCTGTTACAGCTGTGCTATAAACACTTACAGTAAAACCCCACTTACTCAAACTCGCGGGGACCTGATCAATAGATCAAGGAGTACATGGTATTCGAGTATTCCGATGTTGATCGAAAAATTAATGTACAAATTCGGCCAGGACCAAATAAACTGTTTGACGAATCAGAGGTGTTCGAGTAACCTGGGTGTGAATAAGTGAGATTTTACAGTATTTAGCCTTAGGGACACCTGTTACAGGTAAGACATAAGTGGTGTTTTCACGTTTATCTGGTGTCTGGCAATATGTATCTCTACACATTTGGCAGGGGGAGGGGGGACTTTCTCAGCCTCATCCCTTGAAAACACATTACAAATGGTCTGGTTTATTTTGTTTAATATCCTATCAACAGCTAAGGTAATCTAAGGAGAACCTCAAGCTCTAGGTACCAGCGTGTATGTTGATCATGATTCACTCAGTGTATTTGGGAGATACAATGTACATGTATAAGCCTCATTACCCTTACATTAGTTACAACAGTTTGAAATTGATGCAGACTTTATAGTGCTACCACAGTAAAGAATACTGTAGTCTGTAACATTAACATTTTCAAGCACTAGTCCAGACAAGCGAAATGTGGTGTTTATTATAACACACATATTTTGAAATTCAAGGAATTTCCACTAGTCCAAACCAAAATTAATAGTCATGGGCATAGGAATAGTGGCTAACTTCGCAGACTGTCATACTGCTGAAGGTCCCAAGCAGAACAATTTCCATCTTGTACTTACATTATACTGACAAATGATTCTAAACACAGATTAAGGAAGCAGTGCAAATTAATCATACGTATAAATTAAATTAGCTAAAAGCGTGAAACCATTAAATATATGACATATTATTTCTCAAAATCTAGTGTTGGGCCAACATGAGCCTCTTTCATTAAAACATGCATCTTTTTCAATTGCTGTATCAAGCTCACTGTGATAAATAAACTGATCCATACAAATTAAATAAATGTATGATTTGATATAATTATAAATCAGATAAATCTGTTTCCTTCTCATTAGTTATAAATATAATAGTTAATTCATGATAAACAAGGCAACAGAGGCATTGGCGTTACATATACAATGTACTTTGGAATTCCCTGGTTATCCAGATAAGTCCAAAATATATATTGAATCACCGATCATTATACTATACGCCCGGGGCAAATTTTTGGAATACATTGTACAGCTGTAGTGTGGGTAGGCCTATCCCAATATTTACTTTCTCGGCGACTGAGCTAGCGGGTCGTTTGATACATGTAGTTTCGACAGATATTGATTTGTAAAATAAACACATACGTTACGGTATTACATCGTGTGTGTTGTTTCCCTTGTACACGCAGACGTATAGATATGTTGTTATCTCTTTTGCAACACTCAGTTGATTAACATTGTACTGTGGGCAAAATGAAACTACAGGAACCGGGGGGTGTAGCCCTCTCAATCAAAGACTCAGTTTCGTATAATATTGTTAACAGTATTGTTGGCACTTATCTTGACACTTTATACACAATTTTGTATCAATAAATAAATTTAATAATATTATTTAATGAATTTTTATTTTGAATGAAGAAATTCATATATAAAACTGAGATACGAAACTTCGGTTATTATTAGATAAACAAACCAACATGGCAGACGATTTACCTTCAGACTTTGACGTTGTCGTTCTGGGTACAGGTATGCGGTTTGTTTCAGAGAGTGTGTCACGTCTGAGTATAGAAAATACTTAGATAAAATGAGAATGTCTTAATTTTGATAATATCATCCCTTTTTGTTGTTCCATTAATGGATAATATCTAAAACTGATACCATCTTGGGCCGATCGCGACTTGGCTGTTTAGTTCATGATCATGACTCACCGTCATATTTATAATTATATTAAATTCCAGTGATAAATCTACATGTACGTGCGCATCCCGAGTCCTGTACTCATAAAAGTTTTAAATAACCCATTTAATTTAATGGTTAAATTTCATTTTTTGAGACCCATTGCTTTTACAATTACAAATGAAAAAAGGACCATACAAAAAGATTGTAGATACTTTTATTGATCACTGAAATTCCACCTTAGACTTTGGCTTTATCTTTCGATTTATTGGTAAAAACTGAATAGCAGAATACAGAACTAGAACGATATTTGTGCTTATATGATGGAACTTATATAATATGGGTGCCAGATGTTTCGCCCCAATCAGGCACAATGTCCCAAATATTTTTCTTATTGCCCCAATTTATTTTTGCATTGTCCCAAATGCCTTAAATTGTCATAATGTCCCAAAATATTTGAGTCAAACGGATCAATTCGCCGATGCCAGATCACCCCATATAGACCTGTAGACAATTTATTTTCAATAAAAAGTTAATATTTGTCAAACTTTGTTTGTGCATCATCTTTAATCTGGACAGCAGTCTAAAGGGGATATCTTTAAATCAGTGTCTAACATGTAGCCTAATAAAAACCTTTCTAAACAGAATCAAAGTATTGATTTTTTTTAGATAGAGCAACATTGTAACATAGGCCAGAAACACTGTGTCATCCTCGAAATCCAGGGGATACGCTCTGACACCTACGTTCTCTACCCCTGGAATAGGTCATCCTCGAAATCCAGGGGTTACGCTCTCTACCCCTGGAATATGTCATCCTCGATATCCAGGGGTTACGCCCTGACACCTACGCTCTCTACACCTCGAAATCCAGGGGTTACGCTCTGACACCTACGTTCTCTACCCCTTGAAATATGTCATCCTCAATCCAGGGGATACACTCTGACACCTATGTTCTCTACCCCAGGAATAGGTCATCCTCGAAATCCAGGGGTTACGCTCTGATACCTACGTTCTCTAC
This sequence comes from Mimachlamys varia, assembly GCA_947623455.1. NCBI lineage: Eukaryota > Metazoa > Mollusca > Bivalvia > Pectinida > Pectinidae > Mimachlamys > Mimachlamys varia. The sequence continues at coordinate 1,938,596 of OX392537.1, forward strand.
CCCTGGATGTGTCTTGGCAAAACTGAAGACTCAGTGTACGTCACCTTGAGACAAGAAGACTGGTGTGACCTTTGAAGTGGTCGTATAATGTCAAAAATTGACAGGCTTTGAAGTAACTGTGATTATAAATGCCAGTGCTTCTCATGAAAAATAGTAATAAATGATGTTTCAATTGTTTGTCTTGTATAGGGATGCCTGAGTCTAATAAATGATGTTTGTCTTGTATAGGGATGCCAGAGAGCATTCTGGCTGCAGCTTTGTCCAGAGTTGGTCAGAAGGTATTACACATTGACAGGTGAGTTACAATTATCAATCATTATGCAACATGCTACTCCGGAAAAAGTTAAAATGTTTGGGATAATTTATATTGCAACTAAAAGATTTCAAATAGATGGTATGGAATTTGTGTGAGCCCCAATTCATTCAACTGTTCTCATGCTCAAGCATGGATTCTGTGCTCAAACCAACTTTTTTTTAACCGGGTTATATCACGCCAAATGATCAAAAAGCTAAATAAAAACACAGAGAAAAGGTATCTGCATTGATTCTCTTCTGTGTTTTTCCAAATCATGAACAGAATAATGTTTTTTGATTATTTTAAAACTAAAACAAGAAATTAAGCTTGAGCACAAACTTCATGCTTGAGCATGAGAATGGTTTCATAAATACGGTCCAGGGTTCAAACCTAACTCTAGAAAGACACTCAATCAATTATAGCTGACCGGCCACAACAATATTACAGCAAGGGCTATATATAGTCCTGATCTTGCTTGCTAAATTACAACAAGCTGATCTTATGACCTGTGATTGTTGAAGGCTACCTTACAGCCGATGTCTTGTAATGTTACATTAAATCCATTATCCTGGTGAGGGTCCAAATTTTCCAACCTTGTCAAAACTTAAACATGAGCACCTGCGTTAGTTAGCATATCAACCAAATGTTTGACATTCATGTGTAAGACTTGGTACACACTTAATCTGACGTTTGGTTTGGATTTCTACAGGAACGAGTACTACAGTGGGCAGTGGGCATCATTTAACTTAGAAAATATCACCAAATGGACAAAAGAGGTGAGATAAGTGAAGCATTATATTGACAATACATTTTCAAGACAATCAGGATTGCTGTTAAATTGATGGAAATCAAAGTAGATTCTTAATATAAACAAGTACCGTACATTAAAATTGTTTTCCCATGTACCTTTCATAAGCTATTTGTATAATATATATAATTGTATTGTATTTTTCATTTCTTGTTGTAAAATACTGTAGATGTAATATTTTCACAGTAATCTTATAATTATTGCCCTAACATACATACATGTACATTTGTATGATCACCCTATTAGAGTTTCATCATTGCACTAATATGTCAAAAAGCTGATAGTGTGCTAAAATTTGATTGGGTAAAATCAAGTACACCGTACATGTACTGTAAGTTGATAATGAAATATAAGAAGTAGAAATGATTTAAGAAAGGTGCACTCCATCAATTACAGGCAACGGGTGAACTTGACCTTAAACACCCCACTATAGAAGAGGATGTCCTTCTGCAGCCCGGAGAGACACTGTCCCAACTAGATTTGTCTGTAAAAGGCAAAACCTACTTCAACATCGCATCAGAATACCATGTTGGGTGAGGTGCTTTTCTTTTTGACACTTATTCAGCTTAAAAATGTTTGAAATTCTCTTTAAAATGTACATATAATTTTCTTTTAAATTCCCATTCATGCCAACTTTTTGAATTTCCATATGGGAAACTAGAAGTCTTCTGTTTGATCCAAGTCCAGGAGGCATAGAAATAAAGTTTTTATTTATATTTACGCAGTGATAATGAAGAAGCATCGAATAAAGCTGACATCGCAAAGGAATGTAAATCAGATGACAAGACTGACAAGTTAAGTCCAGAAGCTGGAGGAGATAAAGACGACAAAGACTCAGAATCCAACAAGGATACTTTAGTAGCATCAGAGGAGGCTAAGCCGGAGAAAACCGAATCAAATGCGGACACAGAAGCCGTATCAGAACCTAATGAGACAGAAGCTACATGTTTGTCAGAACATAAAATTGAGGAGACCATCAAAACACCTACTAGTGGTGCAGACACTGCCGCGAAGGCTGAAGTGACAGAAAGTAAGAAACGGGAGACATGGACAGCCTCCAGGCTGAAGAAGGAATGGCGCAGATTCAACCTAGACCTAGCACCCAGAGTGAGTAATGGTTTATCAGACAATTTATTCATTTACCCCTGGTCTGACGACACACAGGAACTCTTCCATTTCAAAGGTGGAAATAGTTCCTGATTAAGGGGGGGGGGGGGGGGGGGGTGAGTTTAACATTGTAATACTTCATCCTAAGGTAAGAAGTGCATTTGTCTGTTCATCATTCATCTTGAATTTTAAAGTAAAGTTTATTAGCACTAATTCTTATTTGTACTTGAGGAATCCTTTTTTGAATTTCACAGGTTGGTTCCTAATGGTTCTTAAGATTGATCTTTATTGTATTTCTTATGAATTCATAGGTCCTACCGGTATATTGTGCATGTTTCATAATTATTTAAAGTTGCATGATCAAAAAAAACAAAATGGTCACCAAACAGCCATCTTGGATTTCAACAGTTCAGATCTGTTATCACTGCATTGTATTTCCCAGTAAGTACTTGTCTGATTTAGAATGTACTGGTATAGCCAGCTATAGGTCTCCTGTAGTTTTGGTTCTAATAAATAGACCAAATCTCAATTGACACTTCACTATAATGTTTATACACAGAAGTAGCTAGAAGCATTTTATAAAAAAAACATGACTTCTTGATGCATTTACTTTCAATGATTGACTCTGTCCCACAGATAAAATGAAAGATCAGTCTTACATAGAACTTATGAAAATGGTATGATTGTACACGTACCCATGGGTACCAGATCTCTCTGAGGTCCCTCGCTTTATGACTCAAAGCTAAAATTAACATCAGTTTTTCTTTTCAACTTTTGTGATGGCCTGTTCCAGTTGCTGTATTGTGCCGGAAGTATGGTGGAGCTACTGATATCGTCTGATATAGCCAAGTACTGTGAGTTCAGGACAGTAACAAGGGTACTCACCCTCCTCAACAACAAACTGGAGAAGGTAAACACACAGTGTAACTGTATATGGTGGGGATACAACGCAGTGTAACTGTATGGTGGGGATACAACACAGTGTAACTGTATGGTGGGGATACAACACAGTGTAACTGTATGGTGGGGGTACAACACAGTGTAACTGTATGGCAGGGATACAACACAGTGTAACTGTATGGTGGGGATACAACACAGTGTAACTGTATGGTGGGGATACAACACAGTGTAACTGTATATGGTGGGGATACAACACAGTGTAACTGTATGGTGGGGATACAACACAGTGTAACTGTATGGTGGGGATACAACACAGTGTAACTGTATGGTGGGGTTACAACACAGTGTAACTGTATGGTGGGGATACAACACAGTGTAACTGTATATGGTGGGGATACAACACAGTGTAACTGTATGGTGGGGATACAACACAGTGTAACTGTATGGTGGGGGTACAACACAGTGTAACTGTATGGCAGGGATACAACACAGTGTAACTGTATGGTGGGGGTACAACACAGTGTAACTGTATGGTGGGGATACAACACAGTGTAACTGTATGGTGGGGGTACAACACAGTGTAACTGTATGGCAGGGATACAACACAGTGTAACTGTATGGATGGGTTACAACCTGTTCAATGTTAATTGCTTATTATGCAGTTATAATTCAGAGCATGCTCAGTAAGCAGTTTTGTTGTGGATAATATTGAAGTACCAGTACAGGTATTCCCCTTGATAGGCTACAATGATGGATACAAGAAGAGGAACTTCGGGGAAGTGTTTTTGTGATGTAAAAGCAGCACTGACCCGTCCTTTTACACTTTCATTAGAAACAGTTTTATTCAGTATTACATGTACTAAAATAGCTTTGGTAAATTATTCTGGTAAGGAAACCATACCTTGTATCTCTTTTACAAAGATAGAAATAATTGTGAAAATAAACAAAATATAATAAATCAGTAATAGTGTTTTGAATTCAAGAAATTCAGTTTGGCCAGACTGGGGCTCAAACTTTGTACCCTAGAGAGTCATACTGTCACTCTAACTGACTGTCAGAGCTATCTAGGCCTGGAGAAAGGCTGGCCCAAATTTACTCTCATTAAATAGAAATTATTGTAAGTTACTTTATACTGTAAATATGGAAATCAACGCGAGGGGGAGAGGGAGTCAGGACAGAGATCCTTATGGGGAGGTAATTTCATATGGGAAAAGGCACAACACAATGTGACAGGGATATCCTTAAGGGGAGGTAATTTTATGTAAGAAAAGCTACAGAGCAGTCAGGATAGGGAGCCTTAAGTTTAATTTCATTAAGTTCTAACACTTTTTTCTGGCGTGTAGGTTCCTTGCTCCCGTGCCGATGTGTTCAGCAGTAAGGATGTGTCCATGTTGGAGAAGCGCATGCTGATGAAACTGCTCACCTTCTGTGCTGATTACACCAACCATGAGCACCAGTATAAAGGTACATATTAATAATAATATTTCAAGGTTCCTATACATATACCATTTTATCACAACTAAAATGGCCGTCTCAAAGCAGTTCACAAATTATCATCCATGGTTACAGGGCCTAAGCATTTAGCCAATATCGTTCTCAACTCCCTTGGGAGCATACAACCAGTGCTGCCATTTTGGCGCTCACACCTAGCATTCTACAATTTCTAGAACTACCAAACCATGTTCTCATTTACAGCTGAGTAGACTGGAACAAGCAGAGTAAAGTATCTTGCTCAAAGAATAAGAATACAACACAGGTGCCTTGCGGTGACGAGCCTGGCATTCTACCACTAGACCACCTTGCCTCCAATTAGATGGCTAGTCAGTTTGTGTATAGTTCAAAGTATTAGAATGTAAAGAGTGACTATAAAAAGAACATATTAAGGGGAAACACTTCAGCATTGTAGCTATAGGCAGTGATCTTAAGTCATTGATCATTGTAACAGTTTTAAAAGATTTTTGGTTTGATATGTTTTTTAAAATCTTACATTTTGTTTCTGCGTCGAATACATTTTATTACCAGGGTTTGCGCTGGGTATGTTATTATTGGAGTCTTTTCCTCAGTAAATGGGGTCCTCCTACATAGTTTAAAGGGGAATCCTGAAAATTAGTGGAAGTTCTTTTCAGTTTCTATGCTTGAAAAAGATATAGGGACGGCTTCAACGCAAACCCTGATTACATGATGGAGACATGGGTTGAGTCACTATCATTCATCTACATGTCAAACAGCTATGTTTGTTTGATATTTCAGATTTTGCAGATAAACCTTTCAAAGAGTTTTTGAAATCACAGAAATTGACCAACAATATATGCCATTATGTTCAACATTCCATTGCCATGGCAACAGATACCATGACAACAACAGAGGTATGATGTTATGATATCAGAATATATAAATTACAACATTTATTTGTGGCACAGTTTCATCATTAAAGTCTCTGTATGAGTGGTATAAGTGTAGTCTTTGGTAGGTCTATCAGCTGCATCACCCATTAAAAGCTCTCCTATTCCAAGAATAGCAGGACTTAAGCAATCGACTCTGCCTCAGTGTTAAGCAGGTATCAATGTACTTGTATATCTATTGGTATTTTTTCTATGATAATGATATTTGATATAATGATTCATGCATATAGCTGTCAGTTACTAATTTAGTGATGTAATCTGTTTGCTGACTATCAAAATTGCTGACCAAACATATAATAAATAAATATGTGACATTTGTTCCAGATTCCTATCAGACAAGTTTGCATTAGAAAAACAAGAGTTCTTATAATAATTATTGTAATTATGCAGTGTAAATTAATAGTTGTCTCAAAGTGGATTAAGATACATGAATAACCAGGTATATTGCTTTCCTTGAAACCTAATATTTTATCAGGTAAAATTTACATTTGTTCATCTTTACACAGGGTTTAGCGAGAACAAAGAAATTCCTCCACTCTCTTGGTCGCTATGGTAACACAGCTTTTCTGTGGCCCCTGTATGGCAGTGGAGAGCTCCCGCAGAGCTTTTGTCGGTAAGTTTTGTAGAACCATTGTTGGTAAGTTTTATAGAGCTTTTGTTGGTAAGTATAGTTGAGTGTTTGTCTGTAAGTTTTGTAGAGCTTTTGTTGGTAAGTATAGTTGAGTGTTTGTCTGTAAGTTTTGTAGAACTTTTGTTGGTAAGTTTAGTTGAGTGTTTGTCTGTAAGTTTTGTAGAGCTTTTGTTGGTAAGTATAGTTGAGTGTTTGTCGGAAAGTTTTGTAGAGCTTTTGTTGGTAAGTATAGTTGAGTGTTTGTCTGTAAGTTTTGTAGAGCTTTTGTTGGTAAGTTTAGTTGAGTGTTTGTCTGTAAGTTTTGTAGAGCTTTTGTTGGTAAGTATAGTTGAGCGTTTGTCAGTAAGTTTTGTAGAGCTTTTGTTGGTAAGTATAGTTGAGTGTTTGTCTGTAAGTTTTGTAGAGCTTTTGTTGGTAAGTATAGTTGAGTGTTTGTCGGAAAGTTTTGTAGAGCTTTTGTTGGTAAGTATAGTTGAGTGTTTGTCGGTAAGTTTCGTTGAGCATTTGTTGGAAAGTTTCGCAGAGCTTTTGTCGATAAGTTTCATAGACTGTTTGCAGGTAAGTTTCGTAGAGCTTTTGTAGGTAGGTTTGGTAGAGGTTATGTCAGTAAGTTTTGTAGAGCTTTTGACAGCAATTTTTGAAGAGTTTTTGTTGGTAAGTTTCATAGAGCTTTTATTGGTAAGTTTCGTAGAGTGTTTGTCGGTAAGTTTCGTAGAGCATTTGTCGGTAAGTTTTGAAGAGTTGTGACGGTAAGTTTCATAGAGCTTTTGTTGAAAAGTTTTGTAGAGCTTTTGTAGGTAAGTTTCATAGAGCTTTTGTTGGAAAGTTTCATAGAACTTTTGCAGGTAAGTTTCATAAAGCATTTACTGATTAGTTTTGTTGAGCTTATGTTGGTTATTTTTCTTAGAGCCTTTGCCGGTACTTTTTGTAGAGCGTTTGTTGGTAAGTTTGGTAGAGCTTTTGTCTGTACGTTTTGTAGGGTGTTTGTTGGTAAAATTTGTAGAGCGTTTGTCGGTAAGTTTCACAGAGCTTTTGTTGGAAAGTTTTGTAGAGCTTTTGTCGGAAAGTTTCACAGAGCTTTGGTTGGAAAGTTTTGTAGAACTTTTGTTGGTAAGTTACATAGAGCTTTTGTAGGTTACAAGGTTTCGTAGAGCTTCTGTTGATAACTTTCGTAGAGATTATGAGTTAGTGTCTGTGAATTTTACCATGTGTTTACTCAGTTGTTATTCAGCTATTCAATCATATAAATAATTATGTAACACTTTCCTGTATTTTTCATCATTTACTCAAATATGAATTTCATTTTATTTTGGCATGTACTATAGCAATTTTCTATGTGCCCTGATCAAAATTGATTTGTTGAAATTGTATGATATGTGATATATTCTGGATGGTGGGTTTGTTAGTTTTACTCGTCCACAGGATGTGTGCAGTGTTTGGTGATGTATAGGCCTTTCCCAAAAGTGTAGTTATTCCCCTTGATAGATCACAAGGGTGGATACAAGATGGACTTCTTGGAAATGTTTTCATGATGATTTGGTGCCATGTGACAATCGGATGAAGTAATTTTCATTATGACGTCATGATTATATGGCACGAATTTGTTTCAAAAACACTTCCCAGTGTAGCCATATATATGGTATGATAAACAAGGGAGATAACAACACTTTTGAGATAGACCTACATGTATAATGTATAATACTTCTCTGCAGGATGTGTGCAGTGTTTGGTGGCGTATACTGTTTACGTACTGCTGTCAGTGCCCTCATCTGTGGAGATGATAACAAGTAAGTATAGGAAACAGCAAGGTTTTACATGCAATGCTGTATGGAAACTGCCAGACTTCAGGTCACTGTCGGTAATCATCCCCGCCAACTTCGTGGGATATACAAATGGGTTCTGTGCGTCTGTCCTTCCGGATTTGCTTTCTGCACGATATATTTTAAGGAATTACAGTTGAGTGTAAGCTAACCTTTACACCTAGTGCACTAGTAGTGCACTACGTTTAAACTAGTAGTGCACTACATTTAAACTACAGGTAAACTAGTAGTGCACTACACCCTGAACCCCATATAGGTCAAATACCCCTACAGGTAAATGGGCAGTCCCATCCATCTACCTGTGATTTTTACCTGTACCGCACCTTTGTCGTCTGCTTGTACTTTGAAGCTGGCCTTATCATTAGTTAATATTTATAACTTTAATGTATATATATCTTATGTAGTTATTTTTCTCAAACAACATTTTTCCCCTTTCATTTCAAAACTAGAAATTGTAAAATCATGATAATTACTCTTACAATTTTCCCAAAAAAATTCTTGCATACATCATATAAATAAAATAGAAAATTAATATTTATCTAGCAGTTTTGATGTCTTATATTTCATTTAATATACACTATTAACGTTTTTTATATTAATTTACCAATTTACAATCAAGTTTATTGAAAAATGGAAGGAATATCTATTGATTATTATTTGTTTAGAAGTATATTTTTAAATATTGTAAAAACTTATTGCGAAAATAACAAATAAATATTCTTTTATTACTTAATTAAACTAGATATATATTTTTATAAAATACATTCATGCCTCAGATCTATATATTTATGACGCGCTATAGAGTTTTGATAATCTTTATTTTTAAATGTTTTCTATATTAAGATCTGTATGTATATATATCACCACATACAACAGTGTAAATATAAATATAAGAATTTGAAGTTAAAAAAAATGTAATACAACAATAAATTAAAATTTAGTCAGATTGTTAAGTATGGGACAGATGTTTTGATTTGACCCTCAGGCAATTACCTGACCTGTCTCAACCTTGTCTAGGAACACCTGCTGACATAAGCCTGTCAGTGACATAATTGAGGTGTGAATTTCTCATCTGACTATCACTGGTCAAATTTGAAACCAATTTGAAAAATAAAGGGCTAAGCTGGATATGGCCAGGATCATAAATATGATAATAAATATATAACTTTTACTCGGGTTTATCAAGTTTATATGAAATTAAAAATCTTTGATAATAAATCTAGATATTTACACATTTCCCTTTAAATAGTGGATATTTTGAGGACTTTAATCCATTTTTTTTTTCATTCAAAACATTTAATTATACAATAATAAATTGACAGTACATAAAATAACATTGATATTAATAATAATTAGTTGGACAATAATGTAAGTCTATATCAGTCCTTTACCAGATTCTGGTTTTCTTAAAAATTAACTTTAAATACCAAGTATCTTATGACACTTGATTGAATCCAATCCAATGACGCATTTCGATTTCTAAATATTTACATATATATACGTGTTAAATGTTGAAAAATTATCTAGTTTATATTGGGTGTAATCAGGGACGTACATGGGGGGGAATATATACTCTCTGGTTCAGTCGCTTCATATATATAGTTTGATAATAAAATACTAACATTCATTACACTTAATTTTATTCTAATTATCAGTATAAAAGTATTTTAAAATGATGCATTTCAAATATTTAGGCCTAAATATTGAAGGCAATTACAGGTTGTATTAAATATGACTTGCAAGGTCAGTTTAATGGAATCATTTTAATTAATTCTATATTGTAAGACTAAGTATACAACAAATAAATAATATGCAGTTATATTAACCTAATTTAGAACAAAGTTAAGCCTATGCCAGTCACATTTATTGTACTTTTAAATCAACCTCATGACTTATATAAAATCTAACTAACAGGGACAAATATAGATCTTCAGGTAGAATCCTTTACCCTCCAGGCATAATTACATACATGTACCTGACCTGCCTGGGCTTCATCCTCACCTACAGAGGTCAAGATACCTGGGGACACCCCTAGGCTGCCTGTAGTAATTAGCCAGGTGTGAATTTCTCACCTCCCTCTCCCCCACAGCCATCACTGGCCAAGTCTGATAACATTGATTACAGTCAATTGGATTACATGTATATGTATGTTGGTATTTTGATATGAAGAAGGAAATGGCTTTAAATGTTCTGGTGAAAGTAATCTTTTCTTATATTAGTACTTGATGTTTATATAACCTTTCATTCGTATGCATTGTACCTGAGGGTATGTGAAACAGAATAATAATACTGGTACATGTAGGTAGTATTGCCTTGTACGTCTCTGATATATAACCTTGTACGTCTCTGATATTGCACAGCTAGCTTCTTAATGTCAAATATTAAAAGTAATTTGTGATTGAAACAACTATACTAAGTACAAAATATGTTCTTCTAATATCTATTTTTCTTATATTACAATCTGTTGTTTACTTTATTTTCTGTATATATTTTTAGTAGGATTAACATAATAATTTCAACATAAAACATGTGTTATACCATTTTTTTTATTTGAACACATACCTTTCAATTTAATTGTAGAATACAAATATTTAAATAGAAAAGAATCATTGTTACTTCTTTAAAAAGAATTATAAGTTAGTATATCTAAATTATTATTTTATTTAAAATTTTGACATGCAGTGAATTAATTTATTTAAGTTATTATGATAAATATCTTCTGGCATAAACTCAGAATTGTTCATTCTTTTACTTATATGAGGAAGTACTGACAAACTAATGACTTCAATAGTATAACATAAGTACAGGTAAATCATATTACATCTGTACAGGTAAGGACACAGGTAGGTATGGACCCTCCTATTACCTGTGAGGGTTTTTGTGGTCACACCTGGCTGGACGTAGTGCGCTACTAGTTTACCTGTAGTTTAAATGTAGTGCACTACTAGTGTAAACGTAGTGCACTCCTAGTGCACTAGGGTGTAAAGGTTAGCTTACACTCAACTGTATCAGATTTTTATGAAACTTGCTTGGTAGACTTATTATTTTAACCCCCCACTCAAGTTCGATTATCGGCACATTCTTTGCATATTTAATTAGGCTGCTGTGACCTGATTAGCTGAAAAAAATAAGGAAGTAAGTAGTTTTGTTGGTTCAAATGATATTGTTTGGAAATTCTGCAGTTATGTAAGCTTGTGTGACTGTCACTCATGTGTAGTGTTTTGTTATTTTGCTTCATCAAGCCCGTTTTCAGAATGCTTGAAGATATTTAAATATCCATTAAGCTTGAAACCAGGAATCTTATTGGTTAACATTGACCAATGGAACATGAATGCCTGTCAAGTATTATGACTTCAAAAACTTCAAAATCGACAACAATGAAAAAGTTACTTTTTTTGTATATCACATGTTTATCCACACTCTTAGTCTATTTGGTACAATACTAGCCACTTGCACTTCATACTGGGGTATGGGTTCACATTGGTGAGGCAGTCACATTGGGTTGGGGTCTGTAATTTCCCATATTGTCTTGTTATCTTTCTTTTTAGATTCAGTAAGTAACCAATAACATATGTATATACTATTGTGGTAAGTGAATTATTGTTGGTTGTTTCAGGTGTAAAGGGGTTGTTCTGACAAATGGACAAAGAATTAATTGCAAGTATGTAACTTAATATTTCTATTTGATAAAAATAGAATGTTCAACATGTTTACCTTTATAACCCTAACTTAACATTTATAAACATTAATAGAACCAATCAGATTTTTAATACTAAGGCAATTCCAAAAACTGTGTATTCAGCCAATGTTTCTTCGTGTGAATTTCATGTGAAAAAACCTTCACGTGAATTTGCTTGAATTTCATGTGAATTTTTTCATTTGAAATTTAATGAAGAAAAATGCAATAAAGATAAATTTAATTATAAATTCACTTGAAATTCATGTTAAATTCGTTTGAAAACCTTATAATGAATTTAGCATATAAAAAGTCACATCAATTTTTTGTGTGAAATTGATATGAAGACATATTGCCTGTGTAGTACGTCATCAAAACAATTGACGGAATTTAGCGATTAAAAAGATGATGTGTAACAACGTTACTTTGTAAACAGGTATGTCATCATGGAATCTTCCTATGCCAATACAGAGGACATGAGGTATCGTGCCAAACGGTAAGTATAAAGTGTCTTTAAACAGGATGATAATACAGTAATTTAATATCAGTTCTTGAAATTGCGTTACCTTGCATTTTGATAATCATTTATTTAAATGTTTCTCCTTAAAAAATGCTTAACTGTATTCTTGAATTATTGTCATTTCTTCTACCAACCTGTATTTTGCTACAGGTTATTTTTATAATATTATCATATTTAAGTACATTAGTCGCACCTTTATTCTGAAGGTCAAACATCTTTATCTTTCTCTCTTTCTGTCTATCTCTTTTATGTCTGTCTATATTTGTGATATTTATTGTCATAGTTGTTTATATAAATCTTTGAAAAATAAACATTTACAGGAAATAAACAATTATAAAAAAACTATAACTTTCTTTTAAAAGTAAGTATATATTATATATGTAAACATAAAGAACTCAATTTGCAATAGCAGTTGATTATGGCTAACGTTTTTAAGCCATTACACTAAAATTCCACTTATTCGCACCCGGTTAACAAGAATACCCTTCATTCGCCGAACAGTTTGTTTGGTCCCAACCGAGTTCGTACATATTCAACCAACCTCAGATTACTCAAATACTGTGTATTCTTCAAACTATTGATCAGGTCCCCACAATTTTGAGTAAGTAGGGTTTTACTGTATATATATGCATGTACAAAATACTGTACCTGACCTGATGTGTGTGGTTCAGTGTTAGAACAGTGTTACGTATGTGTTTGATATATTAAATGACATTATGTAAAACCATCTGATGTATGGGACAACAAAGTTTCAAGATTGAGGAAATACACTGTTTACTGATCTTTGAAAGTTAATTGCTATATTAAAGGGAAAGTTGGACAAATATATATATATAATAACACTGTTGTCTGTACCACTGTATATATTTCAGGCATGTGAATCGCGGAATTTTCATCACAGACAGATCTGTTTTACCGACCGAAGATCAACAGGTAAATGTTGTCAAGGAATGACTTTTTACTTTACTTTACACTATACACATATTTCTCTTCTGATTGATTTTATTGATTTTAGTTTTCTTCTGTTAATATGATGTCAATCAACTCACTTGTGAAAATTGCTTCCAAGATATAGAAATCTGTTAGAAATAGATACAGATGCAACACATGCATGTATCCTGTAGTACAAGACTGTGTCAGATATAATATTTTGGAAAAGATCATATCTTGTATTGAATTTCCTGAAATTTCACCATTATGAAAACTTCCTACCATTTTAATTATGATATATGTATATATAATAATTAATGTTCCATTGATTGTATTCAGAATGTGGCTTTCTGATTGGTTGAGATTTTCTTTTCATACATCTATGAAGAAAAAAAAAATCCAAAAATGGCACAAAAAATGTGACGTCACAATACGGCAATTGACATTGCGTATTGATTTGTAAAAATTAATCCGTTGTTAGATCAGTCAAATTGTACATAAACATGTTTTAAAATGGAAAATAAGTTTCACAAATTAATCATAAGTGTTGATGTCAATTATTTGGTAGATTCATAGGGTTATGAAACAAATTTTAAACTTTTGTAAGAATCTGCTACACAGATTCTTACAGTTTGCAAACAGAATTTTTTTCATACCCCAATGAAACTAAAAAAAATTGTCATCAATGCTATCAAGTATTTCTCCATATCACCTGGTAAGGTACATATTTACTCTTTGTAAATATTGCCCCTCACCTATATAGTGTAATTATTATTTGGTACTGTGTGTTAGTATTATTGTCATCATTAATTTGTTCTAATATGGAAAACCTTTAACGAAATGTCTGAAGTTAATCTTACGTTCTTCCATAAATGTCCAAACTGCTGCAGCACTGCTGTGTTTTGTGAACGGTAAAATACCGTTATTTCTTTGATTTCAGTTATCACTGATGTTCCTACCAGACCCTGAGACTGGAGATCGACCTACAGCAGTATTGGAACTACCTCCGTCCTCCATGACTTGTCCTCAAGGCTTACGTAAGTCAGCTACCTGTGGTAACACAACAACTTTCCCCTCCTGTTAGAGGCTATGTACTTTAAGAAGCAATATTTTCACGTGTGGAATTTTTTGCTTAGTCATCCTCGAAACCGTTTGTGATGTGGAAATTTTCGCGCTACAGTCATGTTTACCTATAGTACTATTATACACTGTAAAGTTTGAGTGATGCTAGAAATGTTCGCATGTGAATATATTCGCAGGGATTTAATGCCAGCGAAAAGCGAAAATTTCCACACCGTGAACAATTCCACTTTTACAGTATACACCAGTGACATAAGAATCCATCCTTCTCTTGAAACTTTACAAACAAGCTGAATACTGACAGTGTTTTACAGTACCTGAAAGTTCAAGATCATGACATGGGACAAAGCTGAATACTGACAGTGTTTTACAGTACCTGAAAGTTCAAAATCATGACATGAGACAAAGCTGAATACTGACAGTGTTTTACAGTACCTGAAAGTTCAAGGTCATGACATGGGATAAAGCTGAATACTGACAGTGTTTTACAGTACCTGAAAGTTCAAGGTCATGACATGGGATAAAGCTGAATACTGACAGTGTTTTACAGTACCTGAAAGTTCAAGGTCATGACATGGGACAAAGCTGAATACTGACAGTGTTTTACAGTACCTGAAAGTTCAAGGTCATGACATGGGATAAAGCTGAATACTGACAGTGTTTTACAGTACCTGAAAGTTCAAGGTCATGACATGGGATAAAGGTGAATACTGACAGTGTTTTACAGTACCTGAAAGTTCAAGGTCATGACATGGGATAAAGCTGAATACTGACAGTGTTTTACAGTACCTGAAAGTTCAAGGTCATGACATGGGATAAAGCTGAATACTGACAGTGTTTTACAGTACCTGAAAGTTTAAGGTCATGACATGGGATAAAGCTGAATACTGACAGTGTTTTACAGTACCTGTAAGTTCAAGGTCATGACATGGGATAAAGCTGAATACTGACAGTGTTTTACAGTACCTGAAAGTTCAAGGTCATGACATGAGATAAAGGTGGATAGATACCTTACCTCGCAACTAACCGGGGTACATGTTTGATTTAAGTTCTAAAACTGATTTTGCTGTTGCAATGATCACTCAATTCAACATTGATTAAATTTCATCAAATTTAAGACTGCTTTCGTCGTTTGTCATTCTCAATATCCAGGTGTTATGCTCATCTAGGATGATTCCAGGGGTGTAGAGAGCATAGGTGATCTTAACCCCTAAATATCGAGGATGATTGCAGGGGTGTAGAGAGCGTAGGTGGGTGTAACCTCTGGATATCGAGGATGATTCTAGGGGTGTAGAGAGCATAGGTGATCTTAACCCCTAAATATCGAGGATGATTCCAAGGCTGTAGAAAGCATAGGTGATCATAACCCCTGGATATCGAGGATAATTCCAGGGGTGTAGAGAGCATAGGTGATCATAACCCCTAGATATCAAGGATGATCGTTTGTCAGATATGTAAAATGGCGTATGAATGAGCGTTGTTTTGTATTTTCTATAAGATGCTGTACACATGACCAGGCCAGGATCAGGAAATGTCCTTCCTCAGGAGGATTTGAAAAGCATAAAAGAGAAGCTATTTAATCCTGCAGGTAAGTAGTATATTTACCATTGGAACTCCTCTTAGCTAAGATAACCAAAGTCATTGTTATTTGTACCAGTTGTGTATGATTACTACTTGAATACCTGTAAAGCTAAGCTTACCAAGGTTAGGATCCGTTGTCATTGTACCAGCTTTGTCTACTGCCTGATATCGCCAATAAAGTTGCATGATGAGAATGAAATAATAAATTTTTTTTTTTGCAGATGATGATGACAAGCCTAATATATTGTGGTCTATGTACTTTAGTCAGACCTATTATGAAGATTTACAAAGAGGGGAGAGTACTCCTGATAATATAATTGTGTTACCGGGACCGGGGCCAGAAATAGACTTAAATGATGTGGTCACTCAGGTAAGTTTTTCTCAGGGGCATCAACATAGAAACATTCTGTAATTAAATGGTTTTATCATGTTCTGACAAAAACATTATGTTACCAAATTTTGTCAGACCTTTTTGTGGCATTTTAAAAGGTGATAATAGGGGTCACTATGTTGGCGTCGCCGGTCATTGTTGCTGTGGATGGTGTTGTCAGAACGAAGATTTCATTGCAATAACTTAAATAAGTTCCCTTTGACCTTTCAACCTCAAACTTCCTGCACCATTTCTTTACTGAAGTCCTTGCTTTGGATCACTCAGCAGGTCCAAAGGTCAAATATCAAGGTCACTGTTACTATAGATAGAACTGAAGTCCAGACAAAGGTTTTTGTTAACTTTCCTTGGGCCTCTATGATTCTTGTTTACCAGGTATTTTAAAACCATTTCTTATATTATGAAGCGTTCTTTCTTTTTATTATCTGTATTCTGTTGGCCACACAAGTCCTTGTTGTACTTAATTGGTGATTATCATCTTTTTACAGACAAAGCAGATATTTGCAGACTTAATGCCAGGAGAAGAATTCTTGCCCCGACCCCCAAACCCAGAAGATATTATCTATGTGGACGAAAATGAGGCTACAGTTGGAGAAAATAAACAGTCAGATTTTACAGGGGAAGACAGTGAGACGAATAAATCTGGTGATCAGTCTGACGGTAACAAAGACACAGCCATCCAATCAGAGGAGTCTACAGTGGACCAATCAGAGGAGTCTACAGTTGAACAATCAGAGGAGACCACGCCAATTACAACAGAGTCAACAGTGGACCAATCAGAGGAGTCTACAGTGAACCAATCAGAGGAGACCACGCCAATTACAACAGAGTCAACAGTTGACCAATCAGATGAGTCTACACCAATTACAACAGAGGCAACAGTTGACCAATCAAATTAGTTAACACAAATAACAACAATCAACAATGAACAATCAGATTATTGGAACAATAAACAAGAAATCTCATCAGTCATCAGATGTTTGTGAATTAGGAGGCTCAAAAGGAAAGAAATGGAACAAAATTATAATGGGGACCCTTTATCCGAAATAATCAGAAACATTTACATCATACTTTAAGTAATTATAATGGGGACCCTTTATCCGAAATAATCAGAAACATTTACATCATACTTTCAGTAATTATAATGGGGACCCTTTATCCGAAATAATCAGAAACATTTACATCATATTTTCAGTAATTATAATGGGGACCCTTTATCCGAAATAATCAGAAACATTTACATCATATTTTCAGTAATTATAATGGGGACCCTTTATATGAAATAATCAGAAACATTTACATCATATTTTAAGTAATTATAATGGGGACCGTTTATATGAAATAATCAGAAACATTTACATCATATTTTCAGTAATTATAATGGGGACCCTTTATCCGAAATAATCAGAAACATTTACATCATATTTTCAGTAATTATAATGGGGACCTTTTATCCGAAATAATCAGAAACATTTACATCATATTTTCAGTAATTATAATGGGGACCGTTTATATGAAATAATCAGAAACATTTACATCATATTTTAAGTAATTATAATGGGGACCTTTTATCCGAAATAATCAGAAACATTTACATCATATTTTCAGTAATTATAATGGGGACCTTTTATCCGAAATAATCAGAAACATTTACATCATATTTTCAGTAATTAAAATGGGGACCCTTTATATGAAATAATCAGAAACATTTACATCATACTTTAAGTAATTATAATGGGGACCCTTTATATGAAATAATCAGAAACATTTACATCATACTTTAAGTAATTATAATGGGGACCCTTTATATGAAATAATCAGAAACATTTACATCATACTTTAAGTAATTATAATGGGGACCCTTTATATGAAATAATCAGAAACATTTACATCATATTTTAAGTAATTATAATGGGGACCCTTTATATGAAATAATCAGAAACATTTACATCATATTTTCAGTAATTATAATGGGGACCCTTTATCTGAAATAAACATTTACATCATATTTTCAGTAATTATAATGGGGACCCTTTATCTGAAATAAACATTTACATCGTATTTTAAGTAATTATAAGGGGGAACCTTTATCTGAAATAAACATTTATATCGTATTTTAAATGCTGAGCTGGTATGGTAGAAGTCGCGCTTTAAGGTTTGATTGATATGTTATACAGTTTCAGGATCATGAGACAGTCGTGTGACATGAAATACAAGTATGGCTTTGTTATAAACAGTATTTTGCAATAAGTGTATGGTTCCTAAGTTTATTTCATTGTGCTTATTTTGAAAGTGAAGTGTGCAAGTCGAAGTAAGTTGATGTGTATTATATTTAATATTGTGAACATGGATGTCTGCATGGCTAAGTGTATTGTACTGTGTTTTCAAACGGTATCACTGTTTGTGTTTAAGGATATTCAGTCACCTTCTGAGTAATCTTATATTTATTCACCAAAAAGGGAGGGTATTTTTGTAACCAATAATGTTGACAATTATGAATATTTATGGTATTTTGATATGCTCCCATATATAAAGTTAAGTTCAATTTTAAAGAAGAAATTGATTTTTCCAACATAACTTGAATTTTTACATATGAATACCTTGGTGGCTTTTAATTGATTCTGTATCTTCCATCCATCCCTTGTCCATTGTCTCTCATCTGGGGAGGACAAATAGTCAACCATAATTTTAGAGGTTGCAGTCCTTTCATGGGAAGTTTGTCTATTAACATTTCAAAAAAGTATATTTTCTAGTTAAGTTATTAAGTGAAACATTGCCAACAGGTCTATGAACTGACCAATATCAAGACATCTTGACCTGCATTCATGAAGGAATTCTCATTCTCAAATAAGTACAAATAACATATTAACAATGATTTAGAGAGGAATACTATTTCACTATCAAACCTTTGCTCTTTCAATAATGTTTTATGGTCTTATCATGTTAAAAGACTATTGATTTGAGCACATTTCAGACTTGTGTAAGGAAACAGTTTTATAAATACACAATAGGCCTAGATAATCAATTGCATGCTCTATAATTGAAATGCTTAAGGTTCGTTACCTTCAGTAAGGGTTTTAGGTATTGAGGATTGCCTTTAGTTGTATAATTTTTAATTAAAGCCTTTTCAAAGTAGCCTGAGGTTTACATGAAACAAGACATAACCTGTTTAATGTCTATGGGCAGTATTGATTATGTTTCTGATGGGTATAGTATAATAGCCTGTAAATATCACCCAATTCTGGACTGATTTCCACTCCTTAGCATTGTTAAACTTGTTTACATTATGTTAATAAATATGAAATAAAACCTGTCTTAATTGTCTTGTTTTTCCTTTATGTACATTCACATGAACCATCTTCTCAACATGTCTGCAGGATTACATACTGTGCTTTTGCACATGTTCAAATGTGGAAATCCAGGGCCAAACTGACCAACACTATTGTTTATCTTTTTTTTTCAGCAAATTAGCATTACAGTATTACTGTGTATAATTTATACTAAAAGAAAGAAATTGGATAAAATGTGGATTTTGAAATTCAAGATGAAAAATGTCTTCAATCATTCTCTAATTTAACATGTTTTTTCTTCACAGAAAGGCAAATTATGATACAGTAAGAACTATAAGCCTCAGACTTATACCATGCCTCATACACCACAGCTGTTACCTAGAGCTAACTAATACCCTGTCCCCATACACCACAACTGTAAGCCTAAGGCTAACTAATACCCTGTCCCAATACACCACAACTGTAAGCCTGAGGCTAACTAATACCCTGTCCCCATACACCACAACTGTAAGCCTGGGACTAACTAATACCCTGTCCCCATACACCACAACTGTAAGCCTGAGGCTAACTAATACCCTGTCTCCATACACCACAACTGTAAGCCTAAGGCTAACTAATACCCTGTCCCAATACACCACAACTGTAAGCCTGAGGCTAACTAATACCCTGTCCCCATACACCACAACTGTAAGCCAGGGGCTAACTAATACCCTGTCCCCATACACCACAACTGTAAGTCTGGGGCTAACTAATACCCTGTCCCCATACACCACAACTGTAAGTCTAGGGCTAACTAATACCCTGTCCCCGTACACCACAACTGTAAGCCAGGGGCTAACTAATACCCTGTCCCCATACACCACAACTGTAATCTAGAGCTAACTAATACCCTGTCCCCATACACCACAACTGTGAGCCTGGGGCTAACCAATACCCTGTCCCCATACACCACAACTGTAAGTCTGAGGCTAACTAATACCCTGTCCCCATACACCACAACTGTAAGTCTGGGGCTAACTAATACCCTGTCCCCATACACCACAACTGTAAGTCTGGGGCTAACTAATACCCTGTCCCCATACACCACAACTGTAAGCCAGGGGCTAACTAATACCCTGTCTCCATACACCACAACTGTAAGTCTGGGGCTAACTTATACCCTGTCCCCATACACCACAACTGTAAGTCTGGGGCTAACTAATACCCTGTCCCCATACACCACAACTGTAACCTAGAGCTAACTGATACCCTGTCCCCGTACACCACAACTGTAAGCCAGGGGCTAACTAATACCCTGTCCCCATACACCACAACTGTAAGCCTGGGGCTAACTAATACCCTGTCCCCATACACCACAACTGTAAGCCTAGGGCTAACTAATACCCTGTCCCCATACACCACATCTGTAAGCCAATGGCTAACTAATACCCTGTCTCCATACACCACAACTGTAAGCTTAATGTTAAAACTAATACCCTGCCCTATAAACTAAAACTGTAAACAGGATTTTGTTTTCCTCTGAACTGAACTCTTATATTATTGTATATGTCACAGTAACAATCATACTTGCATACCAAATGATGTTATCCAATCTACTTGGATGTACAACGTTGGAGAGTAGGTATCCTATAGTCCATATATTCATCAAAAGCATATCATCTAGAAACAAGACTCAGAGTTACCATATTATGCCTGTTTAAACATCGTAATGTCGAGCTCAAATATGTCGTCAATTGTTCCAAGCAGTTTTCATTTTATCTTCGCGTGTGTGTTTTACAAAATAAAATGCTCCAAAGAATTTACAATAGCTCAATATAGCGTTCTTATTTCTCGGAAAAGAAAAATAGCCTTCAAAATCAGACGAAGTTATTTCTTCAATTTGTTCTAATGTATGATAGTTCATGGTCGAAAAATCAACAGTTTTGAAAAAGAAAGTGTTTTTGAGATAAGAATCTTTCAAATTCTTCTGATCGCACATCAGTGTATTTTTACCTGGATTACCTCAGATTAACTCAGATAATTTCGAAGACAACAATATTGGGTTTATTGAATTTCGAATGTATTGTGTCTATAGAAGCAGAAGTCCTTTGTTTATATTATATAATTATATTGTTTAGCTTTTGTTTGTTTGTGTTTTTGTTTTTGTCTAAAATCGATGACTACAACTCTTGCGGGTACTGTTCGACTTGGGGTGATCACGACTGTACATGTCGATACCACAGGGACCTGATAATTTGTTACAGCTAGATTACGACCGAAATTGAAGTGTTTAGAGTAATTTTACAATTTTGTGGCACAGGGACCTATGGGTTTGTTACAGATAGTTTTGGACACAGTGACCTGATAATTTGTTACAGCTAGTTTTGGACACAGTGATCAGACAATTTGTTACAGCTAGTTTTGGACACAGTGACCTGATAATTTGTTACAGCTAGTTTTGGATACAGTGACCTGACAATTTGTTACAGATAGTTTTGGACACAGTGACCTGATAATTTGTTACAGATAGTTTTGGACACAGTGATCAGACAATTTGTTACAGATAGTTTTGGACACAGTGATCAGACAATTTGTTACAGCTAGTTTTGGATACAGTGACCTGACAATTTGTTACAGATAGTTTTGGACACAGTGACCTGATAATTTGTTACAGATAGTTTTGGACACAGTGACCTGACAATTTGTTACAGCTAGTTTTGGATACAGTGACCTGACAATTTGTTACAGATAGTTTTGGACACAGTGACCTGACAATTTGTTACAGCTAGTTTTGGATACAGTGACCTGACAATTTGTTACAGCTAGTTTTGGATCTAACTAAACTAGTATGCTTAGAGCATTTATGCTGATTGAGGGGGCTTTTTTTTTATCGAAAATTGATCTTAACCCCATTGAGGGGACATATTTATCGAAAATTGATCTAAACCCCTAAAAATCTAAAATTACTCTTAAACACCTCAGTTTAGGTCCAAAACTAGTTGTAACGAATTATCAGGTCCCTGTGGTCGATAATCCATGTTGTAGTAGTTCATTACCCAAAAGATCATATATATCGGAGGTGAATATTGACTATTCACGGCTACGTTTCTTGAGTTTCCGATATAACCTGAAGGACAGCTAGTATTTAAGATCAAAAGACCATAAAAGATTGATTATTAATAATCACAGGTTGCCTGAAGTTATTATCGATAGCAACGACACAAGGTTTGGTTTAAGCTTAGGTAAAATCATGTACATTTCAAAAGTAGCCCGAGTTTCCTCTGACCATGACACCATATCTGGTTTGGGGCCTCCACACCAGACATTTATCTGTCAAGATGTCTGAGTCTGGTGTTAGGGCCAGAGGAAACTCGGGTTTATTTCAAAAGAAGAGACGCACAGACACTACGGTATATAGGTGGTGTCCCATCTAACACTGGCACGATAAGGGGGGGGGGGGGTAAAACTTTGCATGATAAACGTATAGGGTTTTTTTCAATGGGAACCCTTAATGGTGAAAAACATTTCATTCTGCTCCATAACGTGGTAATCTGTTATTAGAAGAACGATGGAACTTGGCATGATTGTTAAAGGCCCAATATACGTAACTTCATGAAATTTTTCGGGTTTCTGAAAAATTATGAAAAAAATTCCAGTTGAACGCCATGCAAAAATAATTCTAAACCGAAGTAAACCTGAGCGGTTACTAACAAGAAACTCTTGACAGAAAAATCGAAAGAATTGAAAATAATTCAGGTGTGGCCCAAACAACAAGCCGAAGTTAGAAGACAGTTCAAAATGGACGCGTGTTTACAAATACCGAGTTTCAGCTGCTGCTGTATACCGGTAACCGCGTTAGAATTCAAATTGAATATAGCTGACATCAGTTAATCTTGACTAAACTTATAAATGTTATAAATTATAGGCCTGATTTTCACTTCAAGTTTTACCGAGAGTTACGTATATTGGGCCATTAACCAATATTAGATGATGTGCGGTGCATTCTCGTTAGGTCATTGTGACTGTCACTAAAAGAGCAAAAGTTAAATGTCTAATTGCTGCAAACATTCAAAGGTGATTGTCAAGGTGATGATGTGGCTATATACTAACAGGAACAATAGTCTGAACCTCAAACATCACATCAAAGGTCACACACATATTTACATCTTTTTCAACATTTTGTTACGATATTATGAAGCAAAATCAATACTGACCATACATCAAAGTCATTAGATCAAAGGTCATGTTAAATAAAATTATTTTACATCTCAATTCAATGATAATTTTTGTACTGCAATATATTCTTCATATATTTATTGACTTTATCAGGGATAATTCTGACTCTTAAAACCTATGGGAGAATTTAAGGGAATTTATGGGATCAGCAAAATATCTATGAGGATTTTTCTATTTAAAGTAATACAATTTTAAATTTTCAATGAGATTTTCAGGAAAAATATGGGTAAAAATCCCCCAATCTCGCCCCAAAGTGATCCCTGCTTTATATTACAGCGATGTGATGCCCTTATAGATGGCTTATTTCTCCATGCTATCTAGTTGGCTCTGGAATTAAGTATTGGTAATCCAATAATTAGCATATGAGAACAATTAGTAAGTACAATTCTCCACAATTCTTTTCGTGGAGGTCGGCGGGGGCATCACGTGTCATACTGGCCCATCTAGATCTGGTATCCTGCCAGTCAATAATATGGTCAGAGTATACGTACCAGGCCCTGAATATTGTAAACATATTTAGGACCACTGTTTCATGGCTGTGGTCAGTATGGGTGATGACCTGTTCTCGGAAACTATTCTTGATTTCAGTCGACTCCAGCTCGACAGTCCCGCCAGTAGCTGGTAGATACCAGTTTCTCCCAAGAAGTGCAACTTTAATTTCCTCAGACAAGCACGCTTACCACATAAACATTTAATTCGAGATGTGAAAACGCAGCGCGCGTAAAATTTTCTTAGATTTCTTTAATCATTGAATTTTGAATAATTTCATTTTATTTCATGAAAGACTATCTCCGCATCAGGGATATAAAGATTGATGATGATGTTGATCTGACAGGCTACATTTGCAGTTAGAAGTACCAGCTCGATCATGCATGGTATTGCTACAATTACTGAGACGCAATCAAATATTTGGCGCAATATTTGGCGCAATCAAATGTTAGCGCATTGTCTGCAGTTTTTGTTTTTCACATTAGCTCAATGATAAATACCTGCAACCGTGGTTATTTCTACATGTATATAAGAAGCATATAAAAATTCAGATTAGCACAATCATATTTTAGCGCAATAATTTCGGCGTGAAAAACGGTAAAATCAGATTACCGCGAAAATACGTCAAAATAAAATCTTGCACGGGTGCACAATTAACTGTTCCTAGCGGTCTCGGGTAAACAGTTCCCTGGGTCTTCCCTCTTCCTCGGGTAAACAGTTCCCCAGGGTTCTCCTCTACCTCGGGTAAACAGTTCCTCTGGTCATCCCTCTTCCTCGGGTAAACAGTTCCCCCGAGACTTCCCCCTACCTCGGGTAAACAGTTCCCAAGGGTTCTCCTCTACCTCGGGTAAACAGTTCCTCTGGTCATCCCTCTTCCTCGGGTAAACAGTTCCCCAGGGTTCTCCTCTACCTCGGGTAAACAGGTCCTCTGGTCATCCCTCTTCCTCGGGTAAACAGTTCCCCAGGGTTCTTCTCTACCTCGGGTAAACAGTTCCCTGGGTCTTCCCCCTACCTCGGGTAAATAGTTCCCCCGAGACTTCCCCCTACCTCGGGTAAACAGTTCCCCTGAGACTTCCCCCTACCTCGGGTAAACAGTTCCCCAGGGTTCTCCTCTACCTCGGGTAAACAGTTCCTCTGGTCATCCCTCTTCCTCGGGTAAACAGTTCCCCAGGGTTCTTCTCTACCTCGGGTAAACAGTTCCCTGGGTCTTCCCCCTACCTCGGGTAAATAGTTCCCCCGAGACTTCCCCCTACCTCGGGTAAACAGTTCCCCCGAGACTTCCCCCTACCTCGGGTAAACAGTTCCCCAGGGTTCTCCTCTACCTCGGGTAAACAGTTCCTCTGGTCATCCCTCTTCCTCGGGTAAACAGTTCCCCAGGGTTCTCCTCTACCTCGGGTAAACAGTTCCCTGGGTCTTCCCCCTACCTCGGGTAAACAGTTCCCCAGGGTTCTCCTCTACCTCGGGTAAACAGTTCCCTGGGTCTTCCCCCTACCTCGGGTAAATAGTTTCCCCGAGACTTCCCCCTACCTCGGGTAAACAGTTCCCCCGAGACTTCCCCCTACCTCGGGTAAACAGTTCCCCAGGGTTCTCCTCTACCTCGGGTAAACAGTTCATCTGGTCATCCCTCTTCCTCGGGTAAACAGTTCCCTGGGTCTTCCCCCTACCTCGGGTAAATAGTTCCCCCGAGACTTCCCCCTACCTCGGGTAAACAGTTCCCCAGAGACTTCCCCCTACCTCGGGTAAACAGTTCTCCCGAGACTCCCCCCCCCCTCCCCCTCGGGTAAATAGTTCCCCCGAGACTTCCCCCTACCTCGGGTAAATAGTTCCCCCGAGACTTCCCCCTACCTCGGGTAAACAGTTCCCTGGGTCTACCCCCTACCTCGGGTAAATAGTTCCCCCGAGACTTCCCCCTACCTCGGGTAAACAATTCCCCCGAGACTTCCCCCTACCTCGGGTAAACAGTTCCCTGGGTCTTCCCCCTATCTCGGGTAAATAGTTCCCCCGAGACTTCCCCCTACCTCGGGTAAACAGTTCCCCCGAAACTTCCCCCTACCTCGGGTAAACAGTTCCCCAGGGTTCTCCTCTACCTCGGGTAAACAGTTCCTCTGGTCATCCCTCTTCCTCGGGTAAACAGTTCCCCAGGGTTCTCCTCTACCTCGGGTAAACAGTTCCCTGGGTCTTCCCCCTACCTCGGGTAAACAGTTCCCCAGGGTTCTCCTCTACCTCGGGTAAACAGTTCCCTGGGTCTTCCCCCTACCTCGGGTAAATAGTTTCCCCGAGACTTCCCCCTACCTCGGGTAAACAGTTCCCCCGAGACTTCCCCCTACCTCGGGTAAACAGTTCCCCAGGGTTCTCCTCTACCTCGGGTAAACAGTTCCTCTGGTCTTCCCTCTTCCTCGGGTAAACAGTTCCCTGGGTCTTCCCCCTACCTCGGGTAAATAGTTCCCCCGAGACTTCCCCCTACCTCGGGTAAACAGTTCCCCAGAGACTTCCCCCTACCTCGGGTAAACAGTTCTCCCGAGACTCCCCCCCCCTCCCCCTCGGGTAAATAGTTCCCCCGAGACTTCCCCCTACCTCGGGTAAATAGTTCCCCCGAGACTTCCCCCTACCTCGGGTAAACAGTTCCCTGGGTCTACCCCCTACCTCGGGTAAATAGTTCCCCCGAGACTTCCCCCTACCTCGGGTAAACAATTCCCCCGAGACTTCCCCCTACCTCGGGTAAACAGTTCCCTGGGTCTTCCCCCTATCTCGGGTAAATAGTTCCCCCGAGACTTCCCCCTACCTCGGGTAAACAGTTCCCCCGAAACTTCCCCCTACCTCGGGTAAACAGTTCCCCAGGGTTCTCCTCTACCTCGGGTAAACAGTTCCTCTGGTCATCCCTCTTCCTCGGGTAAACAGTTCCCCAGGGTTCTCCTCTACCTCGGGTAAACAGTTCCCTGGGTCTTCCCCCTACCTCGGGTAAACAGTTCCCCAGGGTTCTCCTCTACCTCGGGTAAACAGTTCCCTGGGTCTTCCCCCTACCTCGGGTAAATAGTTTCCCCGAGACTTCCCCCTACCTCGGGTAAACAGTTCCCCCGAGACTTCCCCCTACCTCGGGTAAACAGTTCCCCAGGGTTCTCCTCTACCTCGGGTAAACAGTTCCTCTGGTCTTCCCTCTTCCTCGGGTAAACAGTTCCCTGGGTCTTCCCCCTACCTCGGGTAAATAGTTCCCCCGAGACTTCCCCCTACCTCGGGTAAACAGTTCCCCAGAGACTTCCCCCTACCTCGGGTAAACAGTTCTACTGAGACCCCCCCCCCTCCCCCTCGGGTAAATAGTTCCCCCGAGACTTCCCCCTACCTCGGGTAAATAGTTCCCCCGAGACTTCCCCCTACCTCGGGTAAACAGTTCCCTGGGTCTACCCCCTACCTCGGGTAAATAGTTCCCCCGAGACTTCCCCCTACCTCGGGTAAACAATTCCCCCGAGACTTCCCCCTACCTCGGGTAAACAGTTCCCTGGGTCTTCCCCCTATCTCGGGTAAATAGTTCCCCCGAGACTTCCCCCTACCTCGGGTAAACAATTCCCCCGAGACTTCCCCCTACCTCGGGTAAACAGTTCCCTGGGTCTTCCCCCTACCTCGGGTAAATAGTTCCCCCGAGACTTCCCCCTACCTCGGGTAAACAGTTCCCCCGAGACTTCCCCCTACCTCGGGTAAACAGTTCCCCCGAGACTCCCCCCTACCTCGGGTAAACAGTTCCCCAGGGTTCTCCTCTAGTTCGGGTAAACAGTTCCTCTGGTCATCCCTCTTCCTCGGGTAAACAGTTCCCCAGGGTTCTCCTCTACCTCGGGTTAACAGTTCCCTGGGTCTTCCCCCTACCTCGGGTAAATAGTTCCCCCGAGACTTCCCCCTACCTCGGATTAACAGTTCCCCAGGGTTCTCCTCTACCTTGGGTCTTCCCCCTACCTCGGGTAAAGAGTTCCCTGGGTCTTCTCCCTACCTCGGGTAAATAGTTCCCCCGAGGCTTCCCCCTACCTCGGGTAAACAGTACCCCCGAGTCTTCCCCCTACCTCGGGTAAACAGTTCCCTGGGTCTTCCCCCTACCTCGGGTAAATAGTTCCCCCGAGACTTCCCCCTACCTCGGGTAAACAGTTCCCCCGAGACTTCCCCCTACCTCGGGTAAACAGTTCCCCCGAGACTTCCCCCTACCTCGGGTAAACAGTTCCCCAGGGTTCTCCTCTACCTCGGGTAAACAGTTCCTCTGGTCATCCCTCTTCCTCGGGTAAACAGTTCCCCAGGGTTCTCCTCTACCTCGGGTTAACAGTTCCCTGGGTCTTCCCCCTACCTCGGGTAAATAGCTCCCCCGAGACTTCCCCCTAACTCGGATTAACAGTTCCCCAGGGTTCTCCTCTACCTCGGGTTAACAGTTCCTCTGGTCATCCCTCTTCCTCGGGTAAACAGTTCCCCAGGGTTCTCCTCTA
The DNA here is from genome assembly GCA_947623455.1 of Mimachlamys varia. NCBI lineage: Eukaryota > Metazoa > Mollusca > Bivalvia > Pectinida > Pectinidae > Mimachlamys > Mimachlamys varia. The sequence continues at coordinate 1,967,185 of OX392537.1, forward strand.
CCTCGGGTTAACAGTTCCCTGGGTCTTCCCCCTACCTCGGGTAAATAGTTCCCCCGAGACTTCCCCCTACCTCGGATTAACAGTTCCCCAGGGTTCTCCTCTACCTTGGGTCTTCCCCCTACCTCGGGTAAAGAGTTCCCTGGGTCTTCTCCCTACCTCGGGTAAATAGTTCCCCCGAGGCTTCCCCCTACCTCGGGTAAACAGTTCCCCCGAGACTTCCCCCTACCTCGGGTAAACAGTTCCCTGGGTCTTCCCCCTACCTCGGGTAAATAGTTCCCCCGAGACTTCCCCCTACCTCGGGTAAACAGTTCCCCCGAGACTTCCCCCTACCTCGGGTAAACAGTTCCCCCGAGACTTCCCCCTACCTCGGGTAAACAGTTCCCCAGGGTTCTCCTCTACCTCGGGTAAACAGTTCCTCTGGTCATCCCTCTTCCTCGGGTAAACAGTTCCCCAGGGTTCTCCTCTACCTCGGGTTAACAGTTCCCTGGGTCTTCCCCCTACCTCGGGTAAATAGCTCCCCCGAGACTTCCCCCTACCTCGGATTAACAGTTCCCCAGGGTTCTCCTCTACCTCGGGTTAACAGTTCCTTGGGTCTTCCCCCTACCTCGGGTTAACAGTTCCCTGGGTCTTCCCCCTACCTCGGGTAAACAGTTCCCCCGAGACTCCCCCCCCCCCCCCTCGGGTTAATAATTCCCCCGAGACTTCCCCCTACCTCGGGTAAACAGTTCCCCAGGATGCTCCTATACCTCGGGTAAACAGTTCCCCAGGGTTCTCCTCTACCTCGGGTTAACAGTTCCCCAGCGGGTAAACTGTTCCTCACGGTTCTCCTACCTCGGGTAAACAGTTCCCTAGGGTTCCCCCTACCTCGGGTAAATAGTTACCCCGAGACTTCTCCCAACTCGGGTGAACTGTTACCCAGGGTTCTCCCCTACCTCGGGTCAACTGTTATCCAGGGTTCTCCTCTACCTCGGGCCAACTGTTACCCAGGGTTCTCCTCTACCTCGGGCCAACTGTTACCCAGGGTTCTCTTCTACCTCGGGTAAACAGTTCCCCTGGTCTCCCCCCTCACCCTACCTCGGGTAAACAGTTCCCCTGGTCTCCCCCCCCCCCTCACCCTACCTCGGGTAAACAGTTCCCCGAAGGCTCCCCATATAATTACCTCGGGATGATAGTTTTGATTGGTCCCCAAATAACAATGAAACACAAATGTAAAAATACCTGAATCGTCGACACCTTCCTTTCAGTCAAAATTTCATGTAAAAAGATCCGAGATGTTTTGATGACTTAAATGAAGGTGCGTGTAGACATGAATGTGTGGTTTTTTTCTCATTAAAAATGGCAAGTAAGACTAAATCTTTGTGGTTACATTATAAATTTCAACTATCGGATTCTTAATTTCAAAAGTGCATGAAAATAATAATCGCTACCGAAAAGCCTTATAAACACTTTATATAGCTAGATCTATATATATACAATACCATTGCAACAGTAGGCCTAACTGTTACATGTATATCTCAAGCGTCACAATCCACGTCCAAGGATGCCTGTGAAATTATTAAAGCTAGTTTCGGACAAAACAAAATGAGCTGAAAGAGTAAGTTTAATTTTACTTTAAATGACTATACGGGTGGCATTTTTATCGAAAATTTATCTACGGTAACTTGTATTTAGATAATATAAAAAAAAACTATGCTTAAGCTCATCAAATAATTTTCTATGCATATTTTTCTTAACAGAAATGTCATCTTGGTGAAGACTTCTAGAAAAAGTGAACCAATTCATGAATGTTAAACTTCACATACAGTTCAGTATCTACATTCATTTAAGGTGGCTTTACTGGCAAAGTCATTTGTTAATTGAAAAACAAAAGCGGACATTTTTTTTTCATTTTGTGTTGTTCAGAATCATGGACTCTGCAATTTTCCCAGGATTGGGCCAAATATGCATGGGGTGGAGTTCTCACAATCAAAACTTGGCTACATTTGTAAACTCATCATACCAAAATTAGTATGAGCAGTAAGTGTTGCTCATACACATACATGAATAGATATAAGATGCTTTAATTCATTTGCTTGCCCTTATTAAAATAATATGCTTCAGAAATCGGTAAATCGTTCGATTTGGGCAAAAGCCAAAATAGTCTTGTTAAAAATGCTTTTCGGCCATATTGACAGTTCTCTATTTTTTCAATACAATACTTCGGGTCAGGTCCCTGCTTGGGTGGAAGATTTTTGCATATATCTGTTTTCTATATTAGTTGGGTTTTACATACTGTTAAATGCATATGTCCAGTGTTACAAATGAGGTGGATATTACACTTCAAATATGGTTATACGTGTGATTTTCTTAATTTTCCTGACCCTTTAGAAGGCCAAAAAAACATTTTCCCTCATTGGTATTTTCTGATTCTTTTTTCCTGTGTAAAGTATGATCAGGGACGTATATATGTGAGACATATACGTCCCTGGTATGATCCTCATCTACTAAAAAAATGAAAGAGTAAATTCTGTTGCAATTAGTTCGTGGTTAAATCATAAATTGACTGGACTACCGTGGGTGTATGTCTCCTTCTAATAGGCAAGTAATTTATATTTCAACAAAATTAAAACAGTGATAACTTGATTTGAGTGGTATTGCAAGCAGACGAATGTTGCTGTGCGTCTTTTCTGATACAGCCTATATACTGTACACATACCGGAAGTTGTAGACATTAAGCGTGAATCACGTGGACTCTGACAATTAGCTAGCTGGTGACCTTATACGTTTCCTTTTACGTAGTCCACATGGTCGCTACCCTTCTGTCTATTTTTGCAGCGTTTCAACGTTCAGAAGTAAAGATGTCCGGTCAGAAAGAAGTTTCGTTCATAATGGTGAAACCCGATGGGGTTCAGCGAGGACTCGTTGGCGAGATTATGAAACGGTTCGAGAACAGAGGTTTCAAGCTTGTCGGATGTAAAATGATGACGGTAGGCTATGTAAAAGATTATCTTCATTTATAGGAGATGCCGGCCGGCATTTTACATACCGGCAAAGCACATGGGACATACGTCACACTGCAAGACACGTTGAGTAGCACGAGTTCACTTCTGCTCAAGATAAAGGAAATGTACAACATTGTATAGTTCTTTGAGTCTGACGTCATTGTAACTCAGTGTAACTAATTTGAAATTAGTATATAGGTTTAATTGAATTTAATTAATATTTCTTACATTGCATTTCCTGTATCGACACAATGTAAAGGTCGTACATATTGAACGAGGATCCGGAAGGCTCGCCTATTTAAGCATGCATGAGACGCGCCATGTCATCATGATCAGTTTCAATTATAAATAATACAAAGAGTGTTTTTATGAAGAGTTTGGAGGGAGGGTTGCACGTGCATGGGATCCGGAGTCGATAACGAGATCGATCCCTCGGGTCTAATTTTCGTGTCGCCCAACAGTAGTACCTTGATGCATTCTCTTTCTTTTGTTTCTCTTGGATTTTTTTTTTTTGTGGAAATAAGCATATATTAATTAATTATATAATAACTTAATTATAATTTTTAATTTTATAACTTAATTAGAATTTATAATTAGAGAATATTTGGTCATATATGAATTTTGGTATTGAGTTCTTTGGGGAATAGGTGTGGTACTTAAAAAAAACTAGGCAACCAAGAAACTTTTGATGGGCACCAGCTGGTAACCAATGTTATTAGCAGACTTACCTAATATATGTATGTATTATACTACAGAAATAGTTATTAATAGGGGGTGCAATTTAGGAAGTCTTGCCAAAGTTGTTACTGCCAGAGAGGTCTATAAGCTTCATGCATATAGTCATGCCTGCATGTGAGAATAAATATTTCTTAATAAATCAATGACATATTTTTCCCCTTTGATATTATTTATTAGTTTTCTGCGGAAATTTGTGAAATAGTTGACTGATTTCAAAGGAATCGCTTGGTGATTGTTTACACTGCATCTATATACATACGCTAAAGCTTGCATTGACATGCCCATGTCCGTGGTACCAAGTTTTTCAATAATTGTTTGACTTTTAAAAGAACAGCCGGTTTAATTGTTACATGCTATATTGTTGACCTTATAACATATTTTTAAAATTCTGAAAAAATTGCCAGATCAAAGTTGATACACTTTAGTAATGGGCTGATAATCGATTATAATCGAAAATCCATTGGTTTGTTCTTTCTGATGTTGATAATCGATTACAATATCCTAAGTCAATATAATCGGGGTTTCCATTAAAATAAAAGGGTAATATGTTTTTTATATGAAATATTTATTATTAACATTAACAGTCATATGTTTTTATAATTTTTGCCATATGATTGATAAAACTATATAAAAAAAGAACGAAACCTAGTCTTAAGAAAGCAGCATTGACTATTTATGTTATAGTAGTGTTCTCTCCTTATTTCGGTATTCAGTTCCATAAAATTATGAACCAATTATGTTATAGATCATTGATTGGTTTACTGATTACAAAACAATTATCCCAAGCCATTGCCCATCACTAATATGTACAATGTACAGCAACCTTTCTTTTGCTTGCATATACAGTATATATCCACCTACACTACGTTAAGTGTACGTGATATGCACAACACATTTAATACAATGCATGTACAATGTTAGTGTGCTGGATGCTCTCAGCAAATCAGCTTAATTAAGCCAATTACCTGTATTCCATTTATTACTGGCTATTATCTATGTTACCATAACAACAGTGCTGTACAGAATTATCTGTGGATCTGCCTGGACTTGTCCGTCTCATTACTTGCATTCGAAAAGTACCGTCTATATATTGCTAGGCCATGTAGATCTAGTGGTGTCGGGTTGGATTTCACACGAGATTGAGAATGTAATATTTCCACCTTTAGACCCTGTGACTAGCCATGTAAATTACTCTTTTTTATAATCAACGTAGCTGAAGATTTTCTTGGTCTTTAATTTGATAACTGCAATGTAGAGATTTATAAAAATAATCCATACATATACTATTACTGATATACATGGGTCATCATTTTTAATTCAGGCAGAGCGACAGGACCTACTTATCGAAAATCTTTCTGTTTGGTTGAAGGTGTTTTGATCAAATTTAGTCAGAAGCATCCTGATTGGCAGAAGGGAAACTAATTTTGGATAAATGATGGGTCAGAAATGGGGCCTGGAGGGAGGGGACCAAAAGCGATATATGTATCAAGTTCTTGTGTAGGAATGATGGGATTTTATATACTGAGTTTGTTTTGTACACAAACAGGAATTGAAAACTTCATTTGCGAGCTTTTGAAAACGTCTGTTTCCTTTGTCACAAAGAGTACAATTACAAAACAAACTCCGTATATATCATTCATACCAAACTGATGAATCTTATTCCTTATATTTGATTGAATTTTGTCCATTTGGTCTAAACTGACTAAATGTCTATTGGTTTTGGAAGCTAATTTAAAATTAATTTATGCATCCACCCCTGAAGACCATTTGAACTCTCTCAGTTTAAAGCTAGGAATAATTCAGCATGAAATTTCAGAGGTGCATTATTTGTATGACATATATGATAATAAATAAACTGAAAAAGTTCCATTTTGCGCCAACATACAGTTTGTATTTCTAGTTTTAAATGTCTAAATTCAGTGTTTTTCCATCAATATTTGTTTTAGCCATCCAAGGAACTGTTGGAGGAGCATTATACAGACCTTAAAGCCAAACCTTTCTTCCCTGGACTGATCAAATATATGTCTTCTGGACCAGTCGTCGCTATGGTAAGGTCAAATTCAGTGGTTGCCATGGTAAATTTCACTCAAAACTTCATTCTTTGCCGTAGTATAGTGGTACAGCTTAAGCTTCTAAGTGTTTACTATATTGATGTATATATATACTCAACGCAGAGAAGAGATGTACACTGTATTTCTGGTCGTCCTGTGGAGGTATAGACATTACACAACTACAATGTATTGTTTGTTGGATATATATATATGGTACATTTATATTTGTGCCATTCCAATTCCACCAAGTTCATTAATTTCAAAAGTAACAAAACCTAGGAGCTTTAGCTAGGCAAAGACTGAAGTCATCTACTCATCTGACTACATTAGTATTTTATAGAATTTTGTCTATCAATTCCATATCTTTACTGCCATTTTCATTTCTTGTCAAATAACAACAAAACGAAGCAATATTTCTCAAACTAGGAATACTTCATCCTTGTGACACATGTACAAATGTATAAAGTTGTGCCGTTTCACCTTCCGTTAAATTTCGAATACATGATTTTAAAGAGTTTTGCCCCTTTAATTAAGTAGATATTCTTTATAAAGTAATTATACTGAAGCAATATTTCTCAAATTTAGTAAACTTCATAATTTAGATATAAAGTTGTGTTGATATGCTTTTCATTAATTTCGACATCATTTGTTATAGTTTTGTTTTGCCCTTTCTTTTAGATATTCTGTTGAGAATATGGTGACAAGTAGATCTAATAAAATACTAAAGTAATATTTCTTAAAATTGGCTTAATTATTACAGCCCTAAGATTAATGTAGTTGTGCCCCTTTGCTTTCCGTGAAATTTTGACAGTATTTTTAGAGTTGTGCCCCATTTTACATATTCTATTTGGAATCCTAAGGATGACAATTCTTGTCATGAGTAAGAATTTAATTTTTACAAAGGTGATGACATTATTCCCCCCCCCCCCTACTGCTTGGTAACACCAAGGATAAGACCTACTTGACACATAACACAATCAAATCCAACCAAAATTACATACATGCTGTTTAAAGTTGTTAATTTTTCCAGGCATGGCAAGGAAAGCAGGTTGTGAAGACCGGGCGTGATATGCTAGGTGCCACCAACCCGTTGCAATCCAATCCAGGCACCATTCGTGGAGACTTCTGTATAGATATTGGAAGGTATTTGGTCTTTCTACTTTCCACATATTTGCATCTTTCAAAGACTTGTATACATTATAGATATCAGGGCTCCAAGTATCGCCTTGGTCTCCCTCAAATTTTTACTCGCCATATTTTCTCCTCCAAGTTAGGCTTCATCCATACCTTTCATTTGTAGCATGTAGTATAATTCTTGTATAATGACAGTGTTTTTCCTGCCTATATAACTGGGTACACCAAACGACCCCATTCCCAAAGCGTTTTAGTGTTATATTTTCCCAAAATCAACTTGAAAATTCCCAATTATTATGACTTTTCAAAATCCAGAAAAAAGGAAAAGCACATGATGTTATAATGAATAAAACATCATTAAAAGAAATATCAGTGAGTGAGTGAGTCTGTGACTCAGACTCGACTCACCATGTGACTCCCAGTTCTTTGTTTTCATTGTTTACCATACCATAAAGCTAAATGATACACTGTGCACTGTAAAATTAGTTAGCATGGAACATTTAATGAGTGTGGTTGGGTTTAATTTTTTCCCAATTTATTACCTGTTCACGCTAATTTTTTTAGAAAAAAATATAATATAAAAGAAAATCCAATGCTAAGTTGGAGGATCAAACAAAGCGAGAAACAGGATCTAGCAACCAATACCATTTCTATTTAACCATGCCGCCTTAAAATAGTATTGTGAAGTCAATGTTAATTTTACAATGGTGCTACCTGGTACTTATAACTACAGGATCACAAATCTTCTTTTCCTACTCAAACAGATGGTTTTCTTACAAATAAAATGGATTCTTCCAGAAACGGTGTCATTTTATCAGATTTAGAGATCAGACAAATATTTTATGGAAATATTGTGACATACCGTATTTGACAGGGAATAAGCCCCCAGCCCCTGAGAAAAATAATTGATCAAAAGTAGGGAGGGGTCTTATTCACGAATACGTCCCTGTTCACAAAAGTCTGCCATCTTGGATATTCTACTGTTTTGATTTAGGAACTCAGTGAGTCCACACTATACCAGTAATGTAATTCTAGTTGTTTGTTTTGTTAAAATAACAATATACATTTATAATGTTTAAAAACAGTCACGTAACAAGTTGATGCCATTTATGGTGTTGTTTCTCTGAACAGATTTTCTATTAGCAATTAATCACATTCAGATGTGTAAAAGGAATTAATAGCATGACAATAAGACTGCTTGTCGTTTGGCTACTGCCATTACGAGATTTGAGATAGGCCTACAAGGCAGTAAATAGCTCAAGAAATTTGAGTAAACAAGGTAGAATTAACACAAAACCAATGCATGAATCATACAAAAACAACAACCCAACTTATTTGCATTGAGATATATATATTATAGATATTTATTTTTTTTGCACACAGTTAAATATATTTTATGTTCAGACACAAAATTAGGAAGAAATTAACATGTTTTTTATTGAGAGAAAGACAAAATTTAGGGAGGGGGCTTATTCCCAGGCTCCCACCCTGTTCCAAGAACCTTTGCCAAAGTGGGGAGGGGGCTTATTCGTGAGAGGGGGCTTATTCCCGGTAAAATACGGTACTCACAAGAGTTTTGTCATGGGTATTGGCATGTCTAAATGGTCATTAAGCATTGATCTCTATGAGGAGACAGTTAAAAAGACAGGGTTCTTGTTAAAAGCCGGTTGCCGGCAAAAGTACGTAGTCTGTTATTCACTAACTTTGAACCGGCTATTTTTCCAGAATTTTATATACATTGTATGTCAACATTACAGAAAGTGAAAATTCAACCAGCTATTCTTGCGAAATCAACAAACTATTGCAAAAATTAGTGAGGACACTGAAAGATAACAATTCCTGCTGAACATTGATTACTATAACATCCTTTTATACTTAAAGCTGTAGGATTGTCCAGATTGAGCTGGTTACTAAAACGTTTGATTGATAAAGGTCTTATACGAAGCTCTAACACTACATTGATGCAATAATTTTATACTAATGATAAAATCTAGATTCTTCACCAAAATACCCGTAATTCTTTTTACTCGCCACATAGCGATGCCCATTATTTTTTAACTCGCTTTTCAAACTTTTCAAATTTTAACATGGACCCGTGCACAGGGAAAATTTCTGATGAGGCAACTTGCAAGTGATGATTATCAAAAAACTGGTGTAAGATTCTTAAATTGATGTATATGTTTATTTGTCAACAGGAACATATGTCATGGTAGTGATTCTGTAGAAAGTGGAAGTCGTGAGGTGGGACTCTGGTTCGACAACAAAACAGAAACATACAGTCTATGTACAGAAAGTATGATTTATGAATGAACTGTGCACACGAGGAACTAACTGTGGCCGAGATCAAGGAGGAGTGGTGATTTAGTGGATTGTAAGATCTGTGATACAAGTAATATTTTGATAATGTTCTTCTATTCCGACCAACAAACATGACCATGATGTATACATGCAACACAAAATGTTGACTTTATTTAACATTTAACAATCATGTATAAGTTATATGCCGAGGAAAATCTGGTATATAAATAAAACAATAAAACACTTGCCAGTGCCTTTGTTACATTTGTATATAGAGCATTGCTGTTAACGGTAGGAACTTGTGAGACTATTTGTCATTTGTACACAAACATTCCTAAAGTCCGTCTGTCCAGGCATCTACTGTCCAAATTGATCTTTTCTAGCCCACTATGATCAGATGGTGGGCCTTCATCCATGGTCTGTGGTCCGTCTGTCCTGTAACAATTCTTGAGAAATGCTGGATGGATTTAACCAAATTTCGTCTGCAGGTTACCCTTTGTCCCTAGTTGTGCATTGTCAAGTTTTTAGCTCACCTGGTCTGAAGGGCTGGTGAGCTTATGCCATGGTCCGTCGTCTGTCAACTTTTCCTTTAAATCGCTACTAGTCCAAAAGTCCTGGTTGGATTTTGACCAAATTTGGTCAGAAACATCCTTGGGGGAAGGGGAACAGATTTTGCATAAATGATGACTGACCCTCAAGGGGTCAGAGAGGTGGGGCCCAATAGGGGAAATAGAGGTAATTCCTTTAAATCGCTACTAGTCATAAAGTCCTGATTGGATTTTGACCAAATATGGTGAGAAACATTCTTGGGGGAAGGGGAACAGATTCTGCTTAAATGGTGACTCTGATCCCCAAGGGGCCAGAGGGGCAGGGCCCAATAGGGGAACTGGAGATAATTTCTTTAAATCGCTACTAGTCATACAGTCCTGATTGGATTTTGACCAAATATGTTAAGAAACATCCTTGGGGGATGGGGAACAGATTCTGCTTAAATGGTGACTGATCCCCAAGGGGCCAGAGGGGCAGGGCCCAATAGGGGAACTGGAGGTAATTTCTTTAAATCGTTACTAGTCATACAGTCCTGATTGGATTTTGACCAAATACGTTAAGAAACATCCTTGGGGGATGGGGAACAGATTTTACTTAAATGGTGACTCTGATCCCAGAGGGGCAGGGCCTAATAAGGGAAATTGAGGTAATTCCTTTAAATTTCTACTTATCATAAGCTATAAATGGATGTTGACCAAATATGGTCAGAAACATTCTTTGGGAAATGGGGAACATTTTGCATAAATGGTGACTCTGACCCCAATAGGGGAAATGGAGGTAATTCCTTTAAATCACTACTTGACATCACGTTTTGATTGGATTTTAACCAAATATGGTCAGAAACATTCTTAGGTGATGGGGAACAAAATTTGCATGAGAGGTGATGCTGACCCCTAAGGGGCCAGAGAGACGGGGACTAAAAGAAGATTTGGATTTTGACTAAAGTACTGAATGGATCTTTTTGGAAAATATTTAACCAAGATTACCTACATACCAATGCATCCAGGTGGGCGATACAGGCCCTCTGGGCCCCAAGTTAGGTCACCTGAGATAAAGTCAATTTCATTTCAATAACCGTAAGGTCATGATAATGTATGTGTAGCTTGCTGGGATGAAGGGCTACCAAGTTTGTTGAAATGAAAAGACCTAGGGTACTGATATTTAAGCTGTAGAATGCTGGGATGAAGGCTTAGGGGTACCAAGTTTGTTAAAATGAATGACCTTGACCTATTTTGCAAGGTCAAAGCCGTCAAGATCTGTCTTAAAATCTTTAAAACAGTCCCAGATAACTGCTATTTTGGTGGTCGCCTGAGTTGAAGGAGTACCAAGTTTGTTCTGTGACCCTCTTATAAGGTCACATGGGTAAAACATATCTGGTAATATCTTAAAACAGCTTCACAATTACTTACAAAAATCATAGATTGTCAGATGACTTGAAGCTCATGGGCCACTTTTAAGGTCACTTGACCTTAATTTAAAATCTTTAAGTATCTTCTCAATGACCTGAAGGCCCAAGGTACTGATATTTGGCCAATGGCATGCTGGGATGAAGAACTACCAAGTTTGTTTAAATACATGACCATGACCAACTGCCTGAGGTACCGACATTATTTGGGATGAAGGACAACTAAGTTTGTTTTACATTTACCTACATTCAAGGTCACAGGTCAAAAATCTGAGAACCTTCCAAGAAACTTTTTCAATAACCAAAAGGAACTAATAAAGGCTACCAAGTTTGTTCAACTGATTGACCTTGACTAACATTCAAGGTCAAAGGTGACCTTGACTAACATTCAAGGTCACAGGGGTCAAATGTCGTAAGATCTTCAATAAACCTCCTCTCAATAACCAAAGCCCTTGTACCGATATTTGGCCTGTAGCATACCTGTAAAAAGAGCTACCAAAGTTTTTAAAATGGATGACTTTGACCAATTTCCACAGGGGTCAAATGTTCCAAGGTCACAGGGGTCAAATGTTATTGAAATATTTAAAAAAAACTTTTCCCTGTAACTAAGGGCTTAGGTTACTAATATTGCTGGTATGAAAGGATACCATATATGTTAATATCTTTTAAACAACTTAGCAATTATCAACAACATGTTATATACCGGGTAGCTGACTTGTCAGTCTTTCAAGTCAAATGACCATTAATGTCCATGGGCCTCTTGTTGGACAGTCCGAAGGGTTCTGACTCTCGTCTTGGCCTTTTTGTTAATGTTGTGCCCTTTTGATTTTGGAACCGAGCAGGAAGTCAAAATGCTGGCAAGCAACCATATTTCGATCATCATTGGTATTTCTTAAAAGGAAATCTCAAATTTCATATAATGAAGATAAAATACATGCATTCCTTTCAAAACATATGAAGTTTTTAAATAGTGGACACGTGTCCCTTTTGGAGCTTTTTGTTTACCATTGCATGAAGTAGTGTTTTCCTGAACATCGGTTCGATTGGACTATATTTGAGTTACTGCCCCTTACATGCTTGATCCAACTATATTTGGAAGAGTTGTTCCGCCTGGCATACAATTTCTCTATCAAACTTGATTGAGAAGATGGAAACTGCTTTCGAATTCTTGGTGACATTTTTCAAGTGACAAGTTTTCATATTTGCATTGTGATATAATTACATCTCACTTTGGTATGAGACGGGCGTATATTTATTTGTACCTATCTTTAATTATGAAAAGATAGGTACAATTAATTGAACCGATCTTCATTTGAATTGAACAAATCTTTAATTTAATTGTACCTATCTTCAATTGAATTAAACCCATCTTCAATTGAATTGTACATATCCTGACTCTTGTTTCGGGGAGCTACGGCTCGGCGCCCGAGACACTCTTGTTTCGGGGAGCTATGGCCCGGCACCCGAGATACTCTTGTTTCATAGAGTTACGACCCAGCACCCGAGACACTCTTGTTTCGGAGAGCTACGGCCCGGCACCCGAGACACTCTTGTTTCGGGGAGCTACATGTACGGCCCGGCACCCGAGACACTCTTGTTTCGGGGAGCTTCGACCCAGCACCCGAGACACTCTTGTTTCGGGGAGCTACGACCCAGCACCCGAGACACTCTTGTTTCGTAGAGTTACGACCCGGCACCGAGACACTCTTGTTTCATAGAGTTACGACCCGGCACCGAGACACTCTTGTTTCATAGAGTTACGACCCGGCACCGAGACACTCTTGTTTCATAGAGCTACGACCCAGCACCCGAGACACTCTTGTTTCGGGGAGCTACGGCCCGGCACCCTAGATACTCTTGTTTCGGGGAGTTACAGCCCGGCACCCGAGATACTCTTGTTTCGGGGAGCTACGGCCCGGCACCCGAGACACTCTTGTTTCGGGGAGCTACATGTACGGCCCGGCACCCGAGACACTCTTGTTTCGGGGAGCTTCGACCCAGCACCCGAGACACTCTTGTTTCGGGGAGCTACGACCCAGCACCCGAGACACTCTTGTTTCGTAGAGTTACGACCCGGCACCGAGACACTCTTGTTTCATAGAGTTACGACCCGGCACCGAGACACTCTTGTTTCATAGAGTTACGACCCGGCACCGAGACACTCTTGTTTCATAGAGCTACGACCCAGCACCCGAGACACTCTTGTTTCGGGGAGCTACGGCCCGGCACCCTAGATACTCTTGTTTCGGGGAGTTACAGCACGGCACCCGAGATACTCTTGTTTCGGGGAGTTACGGCCCGGCACCCGAGATACTCTAGTTTCGGGGAGTTACGGCCCAGCACCCGCGACACTCTTGTTTCGGGGAGTTACGGCCCGGCACCCGAGATACTCTTGTTTCGGGGAGTTACGGCCTGACACCCGAGATACTCTTGTTTTGGGGAGTTACAGCCTGGCACCCGAGACACTCTTGTTTCGGGGAGCTACGGCCCGGCACCCGAGACACTCTTGTTTCGGGGAGTTACGGCCCGGTCATGTTGAAATGGCACATGAGGCCTTTGATATATGGATACCGACTCCAGAGCTCTGTACCTGTCCAAATAAGGTCATTGATGACTATTTTGTATAGGACCGTACTAAGGATCTCCCGTTGACGGACGCCTTGTCTTATAAGGACTGCTGTCGAGTACTCTCCTCCCCATTTGATATGGGTGTTGGATCCCTTGTTTAAACTGTTGATAATTCCCCAGTCTTTCCTCTAACTCCAGTAATCAAGATTTTCCTATCTAGCTGATTGCCAGTATCAGTATGCAGTAATTATATATATATGTAAACGTCAAAAACATATTCTTTAGCGCTTTCACTCCATCAAAGGGAGCTCTTCAGACTGTTCCTTTTATGTATATAGAGAGATGGGTTGAGAGACAAACCGCTCTCCAGTATGCCTTCCCTCAATATAAGGCCTGCTAGTAGTGGTGGTACATTTTTTGTAAAACCTCGTTGAAGATGGTTCCGTTTGGTTGAGAGTTCCTCCTCTACTCGCAGCACTGACTCTGTGATTTTCAGTATTACTAGAAGCACTCTGTCCCAGGGTAGTTCTCGGCATCGTTCTTGTTTCTTTTGTAGATTAGAGTTAGTTGTCCTGTCGTCAGTACGTCAGGTATATACTACCTTTATTATATATAACTAGTTTAATTTTACTTCTAAATTCATAAATTAAAGGGGTTTTACGCACCTGACCCTTCTGCTTCTACACTAGTTTAGAAATTTTGGATTCCTTCCTTTTGGCCCCTAGCATCACAGTTTAATTAATTTTTCGGCATACTGTATCTATTATGCAGATATAACACAATTATAACACAAAAAAACCAATTGACTCTCATCATAAACCGCTTAGCGGTTTATTTAGAGTACACTTCGTTTATTTGTGTTATAACCCAATAACAGAAACAATAGATTCATGTTAATCCTTAATTGTTATAAATTATAATTCCCTGGTATAGATACCAAAATATGAAAATGAGTTTGACAACTAGTACTAGTACCCGCCTTTTTACATGCTCAGAAATTACTTTATGAATTTATTGTGTGCTTGCTTTAGAACTAAAATTTCACCAATAGGTTAAGCACACGGGCACAAAAAGACGTCCACTTGTTTCCTGACTAGTAAAACCATCACACGAAGCTCGTCAAGTAGAGTCTCATTGTTATTTTTAAGTTGATTATCTCTCACAAACCTCATTCATTCAAAAACAGCCTCAAGAAAGTTGACCATACGTTCGTATATTGGTGCATGATTGACGTTTTCTTGAGCTTCTACCTTTCCACCTTGCTGGTACTGAACTATGTGTCAGTATTGGTGAGAGATAGTAACAAGCCGCAAATAAAAAGATTAAATGAAAAAAATGAAAAAATGAAATTTTCCCAAACCAATATCAACAACCCTGAGAGATATATTTAATGAGATAATTAATTAACAATTGTCTCTTTATGAATATATCTAAAGTAATTAAAAAACACAACAGTAGTATTACTGAAACATAATCATATCTGTGTATGTAAACTGACATCATTTTACACGTGTACACTGACAATTACTATCTGTGTATGTAAACTGACAATTACTATCTGTGTATGTACACTGACAATTACTATGTGTATGTAAACTGACAATTACTATCTGTGTATGTACACTGACAATTACTATCTGTGTATGTAAACTGACAATTACTATCTGTGTATGTAAACTGACAATTACTATCTGTGTATGTAAACTGACAATTACTATCTGTGTATGTAAACTGATAATTACTATCTGTGTATGTAAACTGACAATTACAATCTGTGTATGTACACTGACAATTACTATCTGTGTATGTAAACTGACAATTACTATCTATGTATGTAAACCGACAATTACTATCTGTGTATATACACTGACAATTACTATCTGTGTATGTAAACTGACAATTACTATCTGTGTATGTAAACTGACAATTACTATCTGTGTATGTATGTAAACTGACAATTACTATCTGTGTATGTAAACTGACAATTACTATCTGTATATACAGTACAGTGACAATTACTATCTGTGTATGTAAACTGACAATTACTATATGTGTATGTAAACTGAAAATTACTATCTGTGTATGTAAACTGACAATTACTATCTGTGTATGTAAACTGACAATTACTATCTGTGTATGTATGTAAACTGACAATTACTATCTGTGTATGTATGTAAACTGACAATTACTATCTGTGTATGTAAACTGACAATTACTATCTGTATATACAGTACAGTGACAATTACTATCTGTGTATGTACACTGACAATTACTATGTGTATGTAAACTGACAATTACTATCTGTGTATGTACACTGACAATTACTATCTGTGTATGTAAACTGACAGTTACTATCTGTGTATGTAAACTGACAATTACTATCTGTGTATGTAAACTGACAATTACTATCTGTGTATGTAAACTGACAATTACTATCTGTGTATGTAAACTGATAATTACTATCTGTGTATGTAAACTGACAATTACTATCTGTGTATGTACACTGACAATTACTATCTGTGTATGTAAACTGACAATTACTATCTATGTATGTAAACCGACAATTACTATCTGTGTATATACACTGACAATTACTATCTGTGTATGTAAACTGACAATTACTATCTGTGTATGTAAACTGACAATTACTATCTGTGTATGTATGTAAACTGACAATTACTATCTGTGTATGTAAACTGACAATTACTATCTGTATATACAGTACAGTGACAATTACTATCTGTGTATGTAAACTGACAATTACTATATGTGTATGTAAACTGAAAATTACTATCTGTGTATGTAAACTGACAATTACTATCTGTGTATATATACTGACAATTACTATCTGTATATACACTGACAATTACTATCTGTGTATGTAAACTGACAATTACTATCTGTGTATGTAAACTGACAATTACTATCTGTGTATGTTAACTGACAATTACTATCTGTGTTTCTACCACAACACCCTGTGTTTTTCCTCTCTCAGACCATTGTTTATACGTATAAATAATAAAGTTATGGAGATAAAAAGTGGATGACAAATGTAATTAGACTTAAAATCAGACAAAAAAATAGGGCACATGGAAAAGCAAAGTTCAGTAACTCACCATGTCATTGGGAATGCTATAGAAATATCAGGAATGAAGTCGTTAGTAAAGTAAAAGAAGCCAAGAAAAATTATATTGAAAATTTGCAAAAATAATTACCTAATAAAAATGTTTCTCCAAGTAATTGGTGAAAAATTGCAAAAGCTGTTTTAAATGTAAATAATAAAGGTAACTATTCCCCCTCTTAAATGTGATGATACTTTCATCCAACAGCCATTAACTGAATATCTTAAAAAGTATTTTACCTCTATAGCTACCAATTCTGAGAATCTTGAATCCACTCCTGATATTGAAATTAATTGTCCTCACTAATTGGAAAACATAACAATAACACATCAAGATGTGCTTGATCAGCTATTTCTTCTAAATTGTAATAAACCAGCTGGTCCTGATGGCATGGTACCTAGAATAATCAAAGAGCTAAAACATTCTCTTATTCTTCCTTTAACTTTACTTTTTACCAAACACTGCAAACAGGAGTTATCCCCCTTAGTTGGAAAACTGCTAATATTAATGCCACCTACAAGAGAAAAGGTTTAACTAATGAAGTTTCTTATTATTATAGGCCAATTTCTATTTCTTCATGTTTTAGTAAGATTATAGAAAAATATATAAAAGTATTAGTTAAATTATCTAGCTAGATATGAAGTTATTACCATGCATCAATCTGGTTTTATGCCTAGGATTCAACTACAGTCTACAAATCAGCTTCTTTCTTTATACCACACTATTGTACAATGTCTTGATTAGTATAAAGAATTAAGATTTGTTTTTTATGACATAAGCAAGGCATTCGACGTACAGAGTATATGCAGATGTTGTTTGGAGTAATTGCTCACAAAATCTATAAAATCTTCCGTAATCAATCCAACTGGAGGCTGCAAGAATAAATACACGACTGCGTAGAGGCACCCCCACAATATCTTGTACAGAGAATTAGGCTGGGTCTCTCTTGAAATTAGGCGAAAACAACATCAAATACTGCTGATGTTTTCAAGATTATGACTAATCAGACTCCATACTATCTGTAAGAAATCATAGAGCCATATTTCCATAATACTACGCTAGCTAGGTACAATCTTGGATCAATTAGAATATTCGATCCCCCTCTTTGCCAAACTACTAAGTATAATAATTGTTTTTTCCATCTATGTTTAATGATATGAATAACATTTCTTCAGATCTCAGAACTATTCGCCCTTCCTATCAGTTCAAAAAATTGAACTGCTATTAAATAGCTGGAGGTGTTTCAATGTGCAAGCCCTGTGAGCGTTTAATAGCAGTAACTTCACATGGTGCCATTTGGTCGTATCATTATACAAATCATTAATGTAAAAATAAAATAAGATGATATGTTTTACCTCCATGATGTCTTTAAAACAAAATTAATATACATACGTTTCTTAAGTCATTTACTCATTAGCAAGTAATAACAGAGACATAAAAGCCATCTGTGTTACATTCACGTCTCTGTCATGCAATGTGATTTTGCCGCTTTCAACTCAGGTACAGCTGTAGTTAGAAATCTCGCTTATTTTCTTCAGCGTACTTTCTCATAATTTAACAGACTCATCATCGATAATTTTTGCTGACCGAAAAGTCAATAAACAAAATTGGCAATATTTATATTATTTAAATATAGATGCACTAAATATAGGATCTTGCATGAGTGTCAATGTGTAATATGGGATATATCAAACAAGTTAAATAATTTAATATGTCCCGAGCCTTAAAGCGAGTTGCATATTAAATTATACATTTACATTGAGACGAGTGTAAGATTCTATTTATAACATAACTTATATTCATGAGAAACTACACCGAAACTCTAACATTTATTTCTTGATTAAAAAGGTAATATCACTTCCGAGATTGAAGGATTGACTTGAATCTATTTTTTATGTTATGGAGGTATAACATGAAAAACCGGAGTGTACTCTAAATAAAACCACGAAGCGGTTTATGATTAGAGTAAACTCCGGTTTTTTGTGTTATAACCCCATTACATAAAAACAGATTCAAGTTAATCCTTAAAATTTAATCTATACACTTTATTGATGGATCTTTTCTCTTAAAAAGTATTACGCTGCTGCATTAGCCAATCAAAAGCGACGTTACAAACGGCGACGTCATTTTTACGTTATGGGCTTATAGCATCATTTTTTTTGCTTCTTCTGTAAATTATACCAGTAGAAATACTTTTTTTTTTTTTTAGTGATGTTCCATTTTAGCTATGTGCTGACCCTCCTCACAATACAATTGTACATATTTTCATATACCATCTCCATGCTGTGAAGCTCTGTTTGCTTCATTGTATATTTAAATAAGACACAACTGCAAAATAAGAAACCAAAACAGATGAGTGGCGATAAATTGGCTCACTTCTTTTAGAAGTGGCCGTTTTATTTAAATTTTGCATATTTGAGTATAGTTGAATACTTGAAACCAATTTGTGATTAAATTTGTTGAATTTTTGTTATGATTTCACAATCCACAATAAAATATAAGCAAAGGTGAGCGGACGAAAAATTATCCGTTACAACATAACCTTTAGAAAAAGTATACATAAAAGTATTCATAAAACTCTGTATCTAATTTATAATACACAATACCTTTATGACTGAACTAAGACATAACTGAATCATATGAAGATGTACACATGTATCTTGTATCTCAAAGTTTTCATATCTATATACTGTATTCGCTTAAACAAACACAACATATCAATCATAATATATATGTCATCTATCTCATAATGATACACCACAACAATCTTGGTGATATTTCCAACATAAAAACTAATACAATTAATAAAAACAGGGAGGGATGGGAGGGCAAGCACAAAACGTGTAAAATTCACAATTTAACGATGTCTTATAAAAAATGGCGATCTTCTGAAAATTTCTTTTGATAATGATGATGTGCGCACCAATGAGCGCTGACCTCTGATCTCTGAACCCGTATGTGACGCTTACCAAATATGGACAAGAGGGCGTGGCTAACCCATCAATTGTAGACAGATACCAAAATAGAAATACTGCTGGCCCGCTAACGTAAACAAATACAAATTAAGAAAAGATATGGCCAGTGCGAGCAAAAACATGTTTGTTTGTTACAAACTGTCATTTTTGCTTCTTCTGTAAATTATACCAGTAGAAATACTTTTTTTTTTTTTAGTGATGTTCCATTTTAGCTATGTGCTGACCCTCCTCACAATACAATTGTACATATTTTCATATACCATCTCCATGCTGTGAAGCTCTGTTTGCTTCATTGTATATTTAAATAAGACACAACTGCAAAATAAGAAACCAAAACAGATGAGTGGCGATAAATTGGCTCACTTCTTTTAGAAGTGGCCGTTTTATTTAAATTTTGCATATTTGAGTATAGTTGAATACTTGAAACCAATTTGTGATTAAATTTGTTGAATTTTTGTTATGATTTCACAATCCACAATAAAATATAAGCAAAGGTGAGCGGACGAAAAATTATCCGCCAGAATGACAATATATAAAAATAGATATTGTCATCCGCCACCCGTAACAGCATGGAGAAAGCTATAGAATAAATTTATAAACCCGAAGTAGTACATGAAACATTTGCCTATGTACCCACATATATACAGTATATGCTGGCTATGTATATACATTATATATACAACATACACAATGTATCTCTAGATGGACATAGGGACCCACGCGCCTATGTTGCCAAGCTGGATAGTTGCCTGAAGTGGACGTACATGTAAAATTATAAATAAATAACCAAGAACAAGTTATGCAATAAAACACACAGGAATTCTCAGAATCCTTTGTTTGATTTTATATGTCTTTTCAGCTATGTTCAGAGTAGGGACCCACGCGCCTACCAAGAACCCAACTGGGTCTTGACGAATGTCCAAAATTTGTTATTTGCAACACAGCAGGGGCCCACGCGCCTGCAGTGTTACCTTATAAAGTATGTGTAAGCATACTATTTTTGAAACATAATGGCATAGCACAGGGGCCCACGCGCCTGATATGTACGCCTGTTTTGAGTGTATTAGTTTTATGGAAAACTACTTTTTGGGAGTCGTTATTTCATGGATGGGGACTGCACGTATATACTTCTTAAATGCATCAGATTTCCACCTACCTAACAACCTAATTTGAGCATCAGTCATGCCTCTTTCTGCTGCTAAAGTTGCCCCACCGATTCTAAATGAATGACCTTTATACTGGGAACTGTCTAACCCGCAAAAACGGAGACAGCGTCGTACTGTTAGATCAAAGCTATGCCGGACCACTGGACGATTATCTTTGTTGATGTACAGAGAACCTTGGCTTGCCCCACGAACTGACAAATATTCCACCAATGCCTTGACGGGACATATCGTGTTATCTTTCTCCAGACTAGCTACTGTGACATTGTGAACTTGATTATCTGAGTTGTGCTTAAAGTTACTAAATTTGATTTCCATACTGACAGGAGTGCTGAAACGATAGCCTATATGTATGTCTGAAATTTTAAGAACATTTTTGACAGCCATAGGGCTGGTGTAAACGAGTTCACCTATGCGAGCTAATCCATAAAAAGCTAAAGTAAAAATGGATCGATACATGTGATGATCGTAGTGGTCAGGACACAGGAAACTCAATGAAGAAACTAACTTTCGCAGAATTGGCTCAGTAATTGGAAGGCGTGTGTCGTATGTTGGAGCAGTTTTTGTTGCACCTGTTAACAGTTTCCTAATAGTAAAAGCCTTTGTTGGATCTGTATGACCACCTATATTGTGAACATATGCGATTGCTGATAAATGTGCAGTAATTGTGGAAGATGAGAGTCCTTTTTCGTGACAATGAGCGACATAGAGAGCAACTGTGGTATAACTAAGCGGAATATGAGCGTGAGTGTGCAACACTGAGGTGCAGAAACTTTCTAAGTCTGACAAAACTTTGTTATAAGCTTGTTGGGTAGAGGGCGCCAGACATGCTGTCATCAATTTTGTCAAAGTACCAGGTAAAGTTCCTGATCCAAAAGTGTCCGGACTTGTGTTGGCACCAGGGAAGCCGATGGACACAATTTTTTGAACTTCTCTACCTGTAAACGAGACAAAGCATCTGCTAGCGTGTTGTCATGGCCCCTTATATGAACGCATTTAAAGAGAATATTGTACTCTAGACATAGCAACACTAACTTGCGTATAAGCCTCATGATAACTGGATCTCGTGAAGTCTGTTTATTAATGACTGGAATCAAGGCTTGGTTGTCTGTGAAAAACCATATGCATTTATGCTGAAGGGATTTGCCCCAAGCTAAAATTGCCAAGACAATGGGATATAGCTCTAGTATGGCTATGTTAATGTTTTTCTGTTGCACTTTAGGGACCCAAGAACCATAGAACCATTTGTCCTCAAATACACCCCCATAGCCTATGGAAGAAGAGTCTGTGAAAAAATTGATCTTGTTACTAAACAACCATCTATCATCCAAGAAAAACTGGGAACCATTAAAACCTCTCAAAAACTCTTCCCACATGATAAGGTCAGCCCTAGCTGCATTTGTCAAACGAATGAAATGAAATGATTTGTGAACCCCCATAGTCAAATCAATAAGACGTCTCAAGAAAGCACGACCCGGCAAAACAACAGTTGTGGCGAATTGTAATGTACCGATTAGGGACTGTAAATTCATCAAAGTTACTTTCTTGCGAGTTTTAAGGGATGTGATTAATTCTCTGCATTTAACCAACTTGTCTTGAGGTAGTCTAGCTTCCATTTGTAAGGAGTCTAAGGTGATACCGAGAAATGGTAAAACTTGTTCTGGGCCGAAGGTTTTTTCAGGGGCTAATGGGATACCAATGTACGAACACATGTCTTGAAAGGAGTGAAGAATGGCCCTGCACTCTGTTTCTGTTTTTGCGATGAAAAGGAAATCATCTAGTACATGGACAACTCCTGGTGCATTGAGTTTTGAATATGCTACCCATTCTAGCGCGGTACTGAGTTCTTCGAAAATTTTACAACTCTCAGATAACCCCATCGGTAAACATTTGTCGAAATATAAATTGCCTTCCCAGTGTAAACCTAACATCTTACGGTCGTCAGGATGTATGGGTACAATCCTAAAAGCTGCTTCTATGTCGGTTTTGGCTAAGAAACTACCTTGACCTAATTTCTTTATTTGTATAATAGCATCCGATATAGTAGCATATTGCACGGTTGATGCCTCTGGACCAATACCATCATTAATTGAAAAACCTTTCGGGTGACTTAGGTGGTGAATCATGCGAAATTTACCCTGTTCTTTTTTTGGAACCACACCTATGGGGCTAACATGAAATGTACTGTATGGAGGGGTACTAAATGGTCCTTCAATGCGCCCAGCTTTTAATTCTTTTTCAAGTTTTTCTTTAATAATGTGAGGAAAATCTCTAGAAGACCTTAGGTTTTGACATGTTGTTTTGAAATCCCCACCATTATAATGAATGTGGAAGCCCGACTTAAAACCTTGAACTAGATATTGGGTTTTAACTTCATCATACCCTTCTAACATTGTTTGGAGCCTATCTGCGATAATAGGTGTGACGATTTCGGGGGAAACCGCGGGTTCTGGGGGAGTATGGTTGGAAACGGCCCCCGGAGTAAGGATGTTGGTTGCGTTGGGGTCGAAAAAGGTTCATAGCAACATTGGAACGTGGTGTCGGTGGTGAAACCGGGCAGGAACTGGGGTGATGATAGCCCTGGCATGTGGTACAGCCATGAAAATGTTTGCAGCCACCCTCAGGACCCGGGCAGTTTTTACCATCCAGAAATTTAAAACAGAAACCCTTGGGGTGAGTGGAAATGGGGGCCTGTTTTGGTGATTGGGAGATTTGCCCCACTTTGCGTACGATGGCTTCATGCCAGAGTTCCCATTCTACACGGTCCCAGCCCTGTTCCCCATTTTTTGCTTGCAAGCGACGAAATGATGTATCATAATATTGCCAATCAGCCCCTTTACTGGCAAGTTTACGAATGACCGACATGTATTTTAACAGGGCTCCAAACTCATTGGGCTTCTTTTCACAATATATGCTGGCATATATGTGAAAATTATTTGTCCACTGATCCATGGACAAAGATCTGGCCTTGTGTTTGGGTACCCACTGTACCACAGGAGATCCAGCATTATACTTAATGATCTGCTCGTAGCTTTCATTTTCTTTCTTATCTATCAGCGAGAGATCAATATATTCCCCAGCCCAGATTTTTTCTTTAACAGGCAGTGTTACGAGTGCTTGAAGGGGAATTGCAGTGGACATGAAAGGGTCAAAGTCATTGTCGTCATCTGGGGAGACTTGTGACACAGTCGCAGCCACTTCGACTGCATTGCGTACTACTGAAATTTCCTCACCGATGGCGTCTCCAACTGGACGTGAGCCTAGGGATGTTGACGAGTTGTTTGCAGGGGCAGGAATGGCTGCTGTACTTGAACTAGTAGATGGTATGTTGTCAAAGTGAACTTGGGGAAAAAACTGCCTGCAAGCTGTTTCCACTCCTCTCTGTACGGCCCTCTGTACAATGAGCTCAACATCTGCCTCAGGGATCATTCTCCCAGGTTGGATATCAGTATCGCTGTGCGGTGCCTCCACCAAAGCCGGCTCTTGTACTGACGGTGCATTTTCCGCCCGTCTTGGAGGAATGGTGGTATGATTAGCAGCGGCTTTACGTCTTGGCCGCATACTGCTATATCTGAAGTGATATTATCGAGAACAGATGTGTAGCAGATAGAATATTTTGTTGTTCATCATTATTATTTTCTTTATTTTTTAGTAAAAAGAAACCACCACCAATTGATGAATAAGATTGTTATATTGTTTGGTGGCAAACGCATTTATCTGTATAATAAACAGAATAATATGGCCATTATAAACATGTCACCTGGTGGCCCAACTAAGCATGTTGCTATAATGTATAAACCACTCGGGTCTTGATTACAAAATACATAATAACCAACATGACAGACAGGGAGAACACACCATTTATACCGACAACCTACAAGTAGGAAGTATTGGCAATAGTGAAGACATTACTGTAAACACCGGTGTGAACCACACTGCTGTACAAGACATGGTATATGTATATTATAAATGAAAAAACTGAACCAACTGGGGGCCAGTGAAAAAATGTAGTTTATAATATTCAAAGAAGGCTAGTAATGATATAAAGATTAATAATGTCAGTGTTATAAATGAAACCCAGTGGGCCATTGATTACAATTAAGTAAAATTAAAATTATACAGTTGAGAGCCAGCGAGACAACTGAAACCACTAAAGGGCCAGCACACTTGATGAATTCATAATACTCGCTATGTCATGAATAATTAAAAATAATAACTATGGGCCACCAGAGATGCCTTATATATATATATATATATGTTACATTTGACTTTATTATACCCATGGTATAAAGAAATAATTAGATAAATATAAAACACACCAATGTGTACCAAAAGAAAAATAATCAATGCAACCATTCATTAACTATATGATTACAGATATATCAAATATACAAACACTATGAATGAATGTAATGGCATGTGAGTTTTAACTGAACACCAACAAAAGAGTTTGGTTATAAATGTTGACATTATAAGTGTTACTTGATCCTAATGTGGTAGGGGAGATAACTCGTGTCAAAGTCGTAGCTGTCTGTCGTTGACATATTAAAAATGTGGGGCAGTATCACTTGCTTTAACACTAAATAGAACACCCCCTCGTACGGATTTGAAGTATGGATGCTGTCGTTTAAAATGCACTCCGTCAGAGTCATACAACTGTCCCAAATCTGACATTCTGTCGTGTTGCCAGAATTTGCAGAAAACACTTCCAGCTAGGGTGGTACGAAGTCTGTCATTGATTTCTTTGACTCTCTGGTTATACTGTATGACATCAACATCGCCTTTGTAAAAACGTGTTTTCTGGCGGGGGAATAGTTCAAATACTACGACGTATTTAACGAAGGGAGCAGCAAACAACTGATCTAACAGCGAATTAAAGTTGTTGAAAACAACGTCGGGGGTTTGGTCTGGACGACTGAGGTCATTCCCCGCTATCTGTAAACAAATTACGTCAGGTCGATAGAAAAATACATCGTCCATGTGCCGTCGTAATGTGTCGATTGTCCCGCCTGAATAGCCAACCATTTGTATCTTGTGAGAATTTTGTCGAAAACCTAGATTGGTTGTGGAAGGCTGATCGTCACAATATTGCCCTAAACGGCGGACGAGGCTATGTCCCCACACTAACACAGTCTTGTTCGACATCGTCATGATGTGAAAAAACACACACGTTGAAGTATAACCTACTTACGTACCGGAGGATATTTAAAGAAAAAACATCTACTCTCCTTGTCTTTGGTGGCGATTTGCTGTCTGTCAGCAGACGTCCTTCTGTTAGGCTTGGTTTACCGCCATATTGTTTGTTATTGTTTTTAGGGTCACTGCCTCCGACGCATGGAAAGCTTCACAGCTCCACAAACAAACACTTCTGGACGATCTTATATACACCAGATGTAAAATCGGTAACGTCCGAATAAGAACACTTGAAACTTCGACTTAACGACAAGCACAAAACGTGTAAAATTCACAATTTAACGATGTCTTATAAAAAATGGCGATCTTCTGAAAATTTCTTTTGATAATGATGATGTGCGCACCAATGAGCGCTGACCTCTGATCTCTGAACCCGTATGTGACGCTTACCAAATATGGACAAGAGGGCGTGGCTAACCCATCAATTGTAGACAGATACCAAAATAGAAATACTGCTGGCCCGCTAACGTAAACAAATACAAATTAAGAAAAGATATGGCCAGTGCGAGCAAAAACATGTTTGTTTGTTACAAACTGTCATTTTAAGCCAATGGAAATGCTTGTTTCGAAATAGATTTAATTAGAGTCATATAACGTCATAAAGACGTCATTTGTTATGGCGTCACAATGGTGTTATTACATTGTGTGATACTATATTCATGACTTTGGTCGTATGGCATGACTGAACGGGTCAGTTATGGATAAAACCCGATATGACATATGGTTATACAAGGAACAAACTTCATGCAGCCTGGTCTGTTAATCTGACGAGTCGATTAAAAGAGTAACAATATCAGTGGACTTATTAGTCGAATTATGAAATATCTCGACTTTAATACATATACTTTGGAAAAAGTATGTGCAAGCACGGGCTTATGTGCTTACATGGCACCTACTCCAAACTCAAACACAAAAACAATTGATCACTCTATGTCCGTTAAAAAATGAGGCTAGTAACTTAAAAATGACTTTTATGATGACTATATAACTGAGTCCTTTGCCTGTTCTTGTGGTTCTAGATATGAAACGGCATCCCCCTATTTCCTTGATTGTATTATATATACATCAATATCAATATTTACTATTGATGCCATTTCTTCAAGACATTCTTTCCCCAATAGACAGGTTCTAGCAGTCGACAATGCTGAGCCTCCAATGCCAGGGGGCAATGGGGGAATACGATTCGATCAAGGGGAACAACTCATACAAAAGTTCCGGTGTAACGTGAAATAAATGACCCAATGGAAAACTACTTACCGTTGAAATTTACGGCGGGTCGCTTTTTCACGGGACGAATTACAGAAATATCGAGTGGGGTCATTTTATCTACAGATGGCCGAGTAAGATTTTTTTTACTGTGAAATAACGACCCCGGGTAACTTTTGCAACGTAGAATAATGACCCCGGGTAGTTTTTTTAATTAGCGGGTCACGTTTTCATGTACACTGAAAAAGCCTTGTATTCTAACTGCAAAATCTTATATTTTCACTGCTCATCACTGCAGTGAAAAAACAAGTTTTATCAGTTTGATAACTTTCTATTTTTCACTGGCAGAAATATAATAAAAATGTATATAACACGGGTAGTAGTATTGCTTGTTACGCCCACGGACCATTGAATTGAATATTTCCGTCTTCATAGTAATTGTCAACGCAGTCCTGTTTGTCAGCAATTAAACATTTTGAAAATGGGTTGTAAACGTTTGTCACTCCACCACCTTCTCTTAGATGTTGTTTGTGTCGGAATAAACCGGGATACACGTTACGTGTAACTAAAGCCGGGTTTTTGTTTACATTAACTAAACGTCCATTATGTGGAATCGTGGTTAGATCACGACTTGTAGATCTTAGAAAGAACGTACCGTGACCGGACGAGGCAGACCATATATCGATATGCCAATGTTTGCTGCTTGCAATTAAAACCGAAGGATGTTCATATGAAGAACAATTCCGGGGATATCGATCCATCCAGAATTGAATGCCTTTGGACCACAGGGTGTTCCCGGCTTTCTCTAAGGTGTTGAAGTCTTCACACCAAAATTTTATATCTCCATCTATTTCCCAAGGTAACACGTTATACAATTTCACAGCTCCTAGGTGTGTCCCGGCATTCAACGCACATGGCACTCCTGCTATCTCGCATATCTCCATGACAGCGTTGTTTAAATCTGCCAGCTCCTGAATGCAACACGGAGATCTGACGTACCCTTTCTCCTGGCCACACGGGTAAGGGTAGTTACACCCAAAATGTATAGTCAAACCCATAGAGAATCCTAATTTGTAAAGATTTCGTTTTCTTCCAAACTTTTCCCATTCAGTGGTTACCTCGCTACGGCGAGGGAAGTCCATACAAAACATTGAATCGGGACAGACAGCAACTTCACCTTCAAGTCTCATGAAAAAGTCTTCATATAATCCCATAGGCGTCAAACTGTCATCAAATTGCATCTGCTTCAATGTATCTGTTCTGACCAAAAAAGGTCCGTCAACGTGATCACAAAATACACAGTCGTGCATGGACTCGTCGTATCCCTCCTGGTATACCACTGTGTAATTTCGGAACACCCTCTGATGACAACCTAAACTCCAAACTGTGTCCGAGTTTCTGATAGACCCTCCTACTGCGGTAACTTTCAGTCTCTCAATTTCCCGTATAAGTCGCTCGATTCGCGAATCTGAATCTAGCCCCGTCGCATTTCTCACAACTAAAGTGTATTTGGTTTTCACTGCAGCTATTAACTTGTTTAAAGCTTGCCCCTCCTTGACCCTAGACGCCATGTGTATTACACGTGTACGCTTTTGCTTCTTGATTTTACCACTATAGTCCCCGACTACAGTCCAGATATTTCTATCGTAACTATTTGAGAAGAACTTTGCATCAGCATGTGAACCATACTCAAGGCGAACAATTGTGACTATTTCCTCCATGCGTTTATAAAAGGAGCAGTTTTGGACACCATATCCATGTATTTTGTCGATGTAATACTCTGGACACACACTGTCAGACTCGAACACTTTACGTTTTGTGACGCTATCAAACGAGGTCCCGAGTCTTGTCAGTATTTTATCCATATGTTCACATGCATATTTCAGTGCTTTGCTTGTTTTCGAACCTCTTGCGTGTAACCTTGCTTGCTTTAGATACAATGCTACGTCTATTATTTGCCGTTTGAAATTTGACTCGTTAACGTGATCTACTTGAATATTCAATGACGTCGATTTTTGGTAAATTTGAGAGAAAACACGATTTGTGAAGCTTCGAATATCTGTCCCTCTGTATGTAAAGAGTGTTTGAAGTGCTAACACAATTCCGATCCCGAGAAGTAATATGAGATATTTCTTCCTTGTTACAGCCTGTAAAACAAAATATGAAATCAATAAATAATATCATCACGAAATGTAGCTGGTATAACCGCACGTGAATGAGGGGGTTCTGACGTAACAGAAGTTTACCTTGAGGTCAGGGATATCACTAAAGGATATTACTCTCATAATAGGTTTTCCAATTATATCAATCGCACAAACGAAGTTTAGGCTAGTTAGTTTTTATATTACGCATTACTATACAAAACAAGTGTTTTGTGCAATTTTGGGAGAGCACCATTTAGGTTGTGCCTTTATTTCAAAAGACGTTATGCAGTTTGAAAAAAAATAAAAAAAGGGAATACCGAAGAGACAACAAAAGCATAGCCCGAACTCCAATTCGTTTGAGCTAGGGGCAAAATATGAACAAACTTAAGGGAATATTAACATGGAAACCCTTATTAATAATAAATAGATAATACGAAATAATATAAATTTAAAAGATAATAGGAAATGGGAATATGATGGATGTGTATAAAAGAGAGTGAATTAATTTCACTATCTTTGAGTCTTATCAAATTATAATGGAAAATTTAAACAAACACAGAACAAATCCGAACAAGACAGAAAAGCATTACTGGGAGTACATGTGAGTACGTTTTAAATGTGGGACTCAATTAGCAGTGTTTAATACATATGTAAGAATTATAGTCAATTATAGTTCAGAAGTATGGGGATTCCATAAAGGCCCTGATATCGAAAAACATTATGTTATTTTTGTACAAACTTGCTAAGTTATGTAAATCCACTATGGTGGTGTAAATTTATTTCGAATTAGGTCTAGGTCGTTATCCATTGTATATAACAAGGAAACTAAGAATTTTTAAATTTTGGTTTAAATTGCTCAATACTGAAAATTGAAACTGTGATGAAAATATGCTACTAATTAAGTCACTCATGTGAAAATAAATAAGAGAATACCGAAGCATTAAATCATAACCCAAACTCAAAATCGATTAAACCAGGGGCAAAATATGAACAAAGGAAAAATTGACATTGAGACCCTTGTAAAAGCACAAGCGAATAAGACCAGTATTCCGGAAGAGTAAGCGTCTTCATCGACGGCACCCGCCATGTCAATCTTTGTCACATCCAAGTAAACATCAAGTTCTCAATGAGAACCGAGTATCATTGTCAATCATAACAAGTAAACACACTAATGAGCATACTCAGAAACGTCCATCTTCATATCACTTAAAGATACAGAATATTTCTCAAGTTAATCAAGAACTTTAATTCGATGCGATCATGTAGACTCAACTTTGACGCTTGCGTCACCAAACTTTCTTGCGATATTTGATGATGGTTCTCTGTAATTAAATTTTATTTAGCTATCTTGAAAAGGAAAGCACAATCGGCATGTTAACAAATTTAATCTGATTTTGAAAAATAAACCCTTAATATATGAAAATACATATACCATAATTACCTTCCTAAATACTCTGCACGGAGATGAATGGCATCTAGCTAATTGTCGACAACGCTTCATCCCGCAAAAGCAATGTTGTTCATCCGTGTCTGAAGCACGTTCTGTATAAAAGATTGACCGATAACCCTATAGTAAGATGTTATCCCTTGTGACTCCTTAATTCCGTTACTACCTGTCCTGGTGCGCTACAGAATATCGACTGACTTACCCAGCTGGTACCTGTGTATGTGAGGTACAGCACTTACGTTAACACTTCCTCCTACATCACATGGTACTGGTACACGTGTAGCCCACAAACATGCCCAGGGTGATCTCGTGATTATCGTTACATGGACATTTGTTCGTGCAAATGGTGATTTGAAGCATCTGGCAGTATACAATATTACTGTGTATCAATTTATAAGTGATAAGTTTATTTTGATATTCAAGACAAAATGACCTGAATTGAAAAAGGCCATCATAAGATGACAATTTATTTTGCATGACATCATGATATAAACTATGAAAATGATGATGAACTGTCAATTTACATCATTAGGTGGGGATTCAACACATTAACGCCCGGTATCACAATCAAATAATCAAAATCATTTTTAAAGGGTGATGTGTAAGGGTAGTATGTAAGGGTGTGCTTTTCAATAAAGTAACACTTTTATCAATTTCTTTAAAAATGCTGGTAAAAACGGCACCGTTGAAAATTTTCTCAAAGGTGAAAAAGAAGGCTTTCAGCCAGGCAGCTTGCATTGACACTGATTACCAATTAACCTGAATATAGATTACCATTATTGACATTGGTTGCCAATTAACCTGAAGAAAGATTATCATCATTGACACTGGTTACCAATTTATCTAAATATAGATTACCATCATTGACACTGGTTACAAATTAACCTGAATATAGATTACCATCATTGACACTGGTTACCAATTTACCTGAATATAGATTATCATCATTGACACTGGTTACCAATTTACCTGAATATAGATTATCATCATTGACACTGGTAACCAATTAACCTGAATGTATTTGTATTTATTAATGTATATGTATTACTGAAAATAAAAATACTGTTTAAATCAATGATGATAATCTTTCTTCAGATTAATTGGTAACTAGTGTCAGTGATGATTATCTATATTCAAGTTAATTGGTAACCAGCGTCAATGATGATAATCTTTCTTCAGTTTAATTGGTAACCAGCGTCAGTGATGATAATCTATATTCAGGTAAATTGGTAACCAGCGTCAATGATTAAAATCTATATTCAGGTAAATTGGTAACCAGCGTCGATGATGATAATCTATATTCAGGTTAATTGGTAACCAGTGTCAATGATGGTAATCTATATTCAGGTAAATTGGTAACCAGTGTCAATGATGGTAATCTATATTCAGGTAAATTTGTAACCAGTGCCATTGATGGTAATCTATATTTAAGTTAATTAGTAAGCAGCGTCAATGATGATAATCTTTCTTCAGGTTAATTGGTAACCAATGTCAATGATGATAATCTGTATTCTGGTTAATTGGTAACCAGCGTCAATGATGATAATCTTTCTTCAGTTTAATTGGTAACCAGCGTCAGTGATGATAATCTATATTCAGGTAAATTGGTAACCAGCGTCAATGATTAAAATCTATATTCAGGTAAATTGGTAACCAGCATCGATGATGATAATCTATATTCAGGTTAATTGGTAACCAGTGTCAATGATGGTAATCTATATTCAGGTAAATTGGTAACCAGTGTCAATGATGGTAATCTATATTCAGGTAAATTGGTAACCAGTGTCAATGATGGTAATCTATATTCAGGTAAATTTGTAACCAGTGCCATTGATGGTAATCTATATTTAAGTTAATTGGTAACCAGCGTCAATGATGATAATATTTCTTCAGTTTAATTGGTAACCAGCGTCAATGATGATAATCTTTCTTCAGTTTAATTGGTAACCAGCGTCAATGATGATAATCTTTCTTCAGTTTAATTGGTAACCAGCGTCAATGATGATAATCAATAAATTATGATAATCTATATTCAGGTAAATTGGTAACCAGTGTCAATGATGATAATGTATATTCAGATTAATTGGTAACCAGTGTCATTGATGGTAATCTATATTTTGATTAATTGGTAACCGGTGTCATTGATGATAATTTATATTCAAGTTAATTGGTAACCAGCGTCAATGATGATAATCTATATTTAAATTAATTTGTAACAAGCTTCAATGATGGTAATCTATATTATATAAGCTAAGAGAAAATATATGGATGAAGATATAATAAGGATGATTGAATTCCTGGTCGACAGTTTTTTTGTTGAGTTGAGAGGAGAAATTTTCCAGCAGACTGTTGGCATTCCCATGGGACCAAACTGTGCCTCAATCTTAGCTGACATGTTTTTGTTTTCATACGAGACTGAATTTGTGGAAGAGCTAATCAGGACAGGTAACAAAAGCCTTGCCAAATCTTTTAATTTCACTCTCAGATATATCGACGATGTGTTATAAACAACAATAAGTTTGCTGACCACGTCAGTAGTATATATCCTTCTGAACTTGAAATAAAGGACACAACATACTCTTCTACATCAGCTTTCCACCTCGATCTCTACTTAAACTACGACCAACATGGACAGCTCACTACCAAGCTATAAGATAAACGTGATGATTTTAATTTTTCCCTTTCTTGATAGTAACACCCTGCTTATCCAACCTATGGTGTTGACGTGTAGCATTTTCTAGGGCTTGCTCTAAATATCGTGATTTTCGTGATCGATGTCGACTGCTGACAAACAGACTAACAACAGAAGGATTCGAGAGATGCAGATTGATCAGAACTATGGTCGCCATCTTTGTCTCATTGAGAACTATTCTGTATCTTTAAGTAATATTAAGATGAACGTTTATGAGTATGCTCATTAGTGTGTTAGCTTGTTGTGATTGAAAAAGATGACTCGGTTCTCATTTTGAAAATTTGATATTTACTTGGATATGACAAACATTTACATGGCGGGTGTCGTCGATGAAGCAGAGGACGCTTGCTCTTCCGGAACAACTGGTCGTGTTCTCTTGTACTTTTGCAAGGGTTAAAATGTTGTTTTTTTTCATATTCTGCCCCTGGTTTAATCGATTTTGATTTCGAATTATGATTTTGTTAACGCTTCGGCATTCTCTAATTTATTTTCTGTCATTTTTCATTCTTTCACATACGCCTTTTAGTCTTCAAAATCAGAAAATGATTGTTTTTTACAAGCTTATTTCGAGAACAATGCATCATATTTGTTATGTAACCCCCCTCCCAGTTACAAATACGTGCATAGAAAGCATGGTGTTCTGCACAAAAATCGCAAACTCAATAAAATTGAGTTAGGTATGAAAATAAGTATGAGTTACCTCCCATTACCTGGTCTATCTTTTCGCGACGTTTAATACATCTAAATGATCTTGAAATTTCGTTCACTTATATTTGAGGTTATCATAATTAAAACACACTTCGTAGCATTAGAAGGACCCGTGTGTACAAAAAACACATTGACTTTGGTTTATTCCTGTATGAAAAATGTAAATTGCCTAAAAAAGCATGTACAAAAAAAAGGATAGATTTAGAAAGCAATTCAGATTGACCCTAATCATTTAATTGTTGAAAAAAGAACATTAATGTAACCGGCAAAAACCTTTATGATTTTTTCCAAGGCTTCACTTTCTAACGAGTCATATAAAAAATAGAGAATATCGAAGCGTCAACAAAACAATAATAAACTCAAAATCGAATAAATTATTGGTAAAATATTAAAAACAGGAAATATTTACATGGATAAAATTACATGAGAATAAGACCAGGTGTTCCGGAAGAGTAAGCGTCTTCTGCATCATCGTCTACACCATTCATGTAAATCTGCGTCACATCCACGTAAACGTCAAGTCCTCGAAAAAAAAGAGAAGACCAAAGCGTCAACAAAACCATAATCCGAACTCAAAACTAGAGGCAAAATATGACCAATGAAAGATTTACATTGGGACCTCGTAAGAGTACAAGAGCCCGGATCATCGGTGTCATCGTAGCTGTTTGTTTGGTGAGTTTCTTCCTCTTAGCCTTTATGCCTACCTTCATGATTACTTTAGAAGTAAAATTAAACTAGTTCTGTATAAAAGAGAATAAGACCAGTTGTTGCGGAAAAGTAAGCGTCTTCTGCTTGGTCACAGTTAAGTCCTCAAAATGAGAGGAGAGTCCTCATTGTCAATCACAACAAGTAAACACACTAAAGAGCATACTCAAAAACGTCCATCTTCATGTCACACAAACAGTATATGTCTCAATGAGTCCAAGAAGGTGACTATAAAACTTGCCCATAGTTCTCATCAACCTGCATCTCTCGAACCCCTGTGCCGTAAGTTTGTTCGTCAGCAGCTGACATATATCACAAAAGTCTCGATATTCAGAATATCAAATCAACTGTGACATGTAAACACCAAAGAAAGGAAAATTTCACGATCGGAAAATCAAAATCGTCACGTTTATCATATAGCATGGTAGTAAGCTGTCTGTGTTGGTCATAGTTAAATCAAAGATCGATATAAAAAGCTGAAGTAGAAGAGTCCTTTGTGTCCTTAATCTCAAAATCGACTAGGTCAGCAAATTTCTTGTAACACATCGTCGATATAACTGAAAGTGAAATTGAAAAATTTGGCAAGGTCCTGACCAGCTCCTCGACGAATTCAGCCTCGTATGAAAACAAAAACAAGTGAGCGAAAAGTTGGGCATAATTAGTTCCAATTGGAATGCCAACAGTTTGTTGGAAAATCGTTCCTCCAAACTCGACAAAGATACTATCAACCTGGAAATTAAACATTCGTACTATGTCTTCCTCAGTATATTTCATCTTAGCTTTTATTGTGTTTTTCACGAAGTATGCTCCAAGATAGCTCACAACCATGTATTTGTATCGTCGTCCATCATTCTTGGAATAGAAAGCTCTCATAATGAGAGACCAAAGACGGCCTTTCACTTTGGTATGGGGTATGATAGTGCACAGGTTGGAAAAATCAAACGTTTTGATTAACTTGTTTTCCAAAATCCACATCCCATTCGTGCCAATCTTTGGGTATACAGTGTCACAATAGGAATATAGAATAAAGAAGTTTTGATGTACTAAGAATGGTAATAAGAAGTTTGATGTACTAAGAATGGTGTTAGGAAGTTTTGATGTACTAAGAATGGTGTTAAGAAGTTTTGATGTACTAAGAATGGTAATAAGAAGTTTTGGTATACTAAGAATGGTAATAAGAAGTTTTAATGTTCTAAGAATGGTAATAAGAAGTTTTGATGTACTAAGAATGGTAATAAGAAGTTTTGGTGTACTAAGAATGGTGTTAGGAAGTTTTGATGTTCTAAGAATGGTAATAAGAAGTTTTGATGTACTAAGAATGGTAATAAGAAGTTTTGGTATACTAAGAATGGTAATAAGAAGTTTTGATGTACTAAGAATGGTGTTAAGAAGTTTTGATGTACTAAGAATGGTAATAAGAAGTTTTGGTATACTAAGAATGGTAATAAGAAGTTTTGATGTACTAAGAATGGTAATAAGAAGTTTTGATGTACTAAGAATGGTAATTAGAAGTTTTGGTGTACTAAGAATGGTGTTAGGAAGTTTTGGTGTACTAAGAATGGTAATTAGAAGTTTTGATGTACTAAGAATGGTAATTAGAAGTTTTGGTGTACTAAGAATGGTGTTAGGAAGTTTTGATGTACTAAGAATGGTGTTAAGAAGTTTTGATGTACTAAGAATGGTGTTAGGAAGTTTTGATGTACTAAGAATGGTAATAAGAAGTTTTGATGTACTAAGAATGGTGTTAGGAAGTTTTGATGTACTAAGAATGGTGTTAAGAAGTTTTGATGTACTAAGAATGGTAATAAGAAGTTTTGGTATACTAAGAATGGTAATAAGAAGTTTTGATGTTCTAAGAATGGTTATAAGAAGTTTTGATGTACTAAGAATGGTAATAAGAAGTTTTGGTGTACTAAGAATGGTGTTAGGAAGTTTTGATGTACTAAGAATGGTGTTAAGAAGTTTTGATGTAATAAGAATGGTGTTAGGAAGTTTTGGTGTACTAAGAATGGTAATAAGAAGTTTTGATGTACTAAGAATGGTAATAAGAAGTTTTGGTGTACTAAGAATGGTGTTAGGAAGTTTTGATGCACTAAGAATGTTGTTAGGAAGTTTTGATGTACTAAGAATGGTAATAAGAAGTTTTGATGTACTAATAATGGTGTTAGGAAGTTTGATAATTTGATAATACCTGAAAGTGAAATTAATGTGTTTGTTACATGTCTTTGATAAGCTCCTCGACAAATTTTTAAGCACTGTTCGTAAAACGAAACAAATGGATTGATGGCAATCCTCTGGGATTTTTATTGAAAATATGATATGAAAACATAATGCACCCTATAAAAATACGGGATCGAAAATATGCAGTTATTTGAGAGAAAACTAGCAAACAAGATTCAATAATACCCGGGGTATCTCTTGAAATAGAAATACAAAACCAATATGACATATAACCAAGAACTTTTTGTACTTGCGATGAAAAAGACACGAAGGCAAGCTATGATATTCATAAAAAATGAAAATCGGTCATAAAGATGGAAATGTATTCGTGTCTAGATTAGGTTATTTCATATCTTTAAGTTCAATTGTGAGTGACACAACCAGCACAGCAAAACGTTTTATTCAGAAATGTAGCTTTCCGAATGTAGAGAGGTCCTGTGACAGTGTCTATGTATAGGTGTATTATAATGATAAATCCGTCGTCACACATGGCTACCTCCCCATATCAACGCATTACGCCCATCATTGCATGTCCCGTAGTGGAAATGACGACGTCAAAGATTGCTGTGGATTACATTGACAAAATCTGAGGGGTTCACCAAGGGGAAAAATTTAAAATCTGAAAGTTTAATTGTATAAAGTCATTTGAATATGTCACAGACTTTTAAAGTCGTTCAAAACTACAGTGCAAGATATTTTTTCTGAAATTTGAATTATAATCGTAATAAATAAGTTTCGTTTTTTTTTTAAATCACGTCCCTCGTATCGCCTCCTATTTGATTTACAAAGCCACTGGTTATATTGATTTAAAATTATATATTAGGGAGCATCCCAAGATACAGGTTGTCGTAAATAGTATCTTGTCTTCGATCATAAATACCCGTATTTATACAAAACCCGAACGTCCCGTTCTGTTAGCTTGGATTACAAATAAACTTAATACTTGTATAAATGTATCAAGCCTTCCTATCTCTACTTAATACACGATAGGTTTAAAAGATTGAATATTAATTCATCATGATGAATTAAATCCCCAACTGGATAAGTACTTGGTCATTGTTTATTCGCGACATCACTTTAACATGTTCCGATTTTGAACGGCTGACTATGCGTTCACGTCAGGTTTATGATAATTGTTACGAGATTAAAAGTCGTTCGGTGAGTTTAAAACATCTGATGCGGAGGACAAACGTAGATAGTTATATGGGAAAACAAGAACAACTGACAACTTTCAGCGGACGACTGAAACTGATCAGGGTCCCATTGACACGAAACTCTAACATAAACAGGAAGCAACAGCTATATAGGACCAGCTAATAAAAAATTAACGAAGCGAGACGATTTCACTTTTTAAACTCGTTCGTTACGCTTGGTATGAGAGGTGAAGTAACATGTGTCAAATGTTTAGACTCGAGGACCTGTCGACATGGAAATATTATGTTGTGTTGGATGAATACAAATCAGGGTGAAAACAAAAGGTGTCTTTGTGGACCTCCAGGGCTTTCAGACCAGTAGAGCTCTGCTACCGTGAAGATTGAATGGCATCTGTGTGCTAACTACTCTTTGGTCTGACTCTGTACCAACGTTTGTCATTTATGGATTTGCTAAGTGTTTTCAAAACAAGGGAACAGCCACTTCCGGATTAAAGATTTAAAGCATTACTTGTATTGGATGCTGTCAGATAAACTACATGTTGTGGATATTGAACTCTTCTGCACCTGCCAGTAAGGAAACTGCACTATAACAGTGAATGCAGAAGAAGGTTATGTAACCTCCGTTGTGTAGTGCGTTCGCCTCAGGTCGAGTGGGCTGTACACCGTCAGCATCAAGTCATGCACATTGTGTTTCCTCGGCAATAACAGTTTGTATTCAGTAACTGTACCAACAAGCACTGAAATAAAAAACGTGACAGCAAACTGTTCAGCGATCAGCTGAGACTCACCTGCTGCAAGTCTGGGTTGTCAACATATTCTTATATTAAGTACACATATAAAACCTAATTACAATGTACAGGAACTTGCCTCACCGAAAGCAATTAAGCCCTGAGCTCTAATATCCTCGTCCACTTCCACCCTCGGCACAGTTTAGGATCGCCTGAGAACAGCAACTGCATCTCTAGGTTTGTAACCTTTAACCTTTTAACAATGTATAATCGAAATGCTTTAAATAACCACTATATTTTGCTTGTGAAACATCGGGATTTTTGCACTTTAAATTGGTATTGTGTAAAGGTTGAGTGTCTATAAGGCCCGTTTTGGGCTCGATTTTCGCCTTCTCAATATATTCAAGGAAGTCCTATTACACGTGCAATAACTTACTTGAGATAAAAGTTTGACCGAAAAAGGGGTTTGGGGTACCAAAGGAGTAGGGTATATGACAAATATAATTAAATTGTTTTCAAAATGAGCTATGCAATCAAACAAATGTTTTGGGTTTTTTTTTTATCTAAAAACATGAATAATCAGAATAGGCATATGTTATAGAATGGAAAATGACAGATTTTTTTCACTATTCTTATTGGTAAGTCATCTATAACATTTGGTGGTGAGTAAGGAGATGGACTTTAACCCTTCTACTTGAAAACACAAGAAAAGATATTTCAAGTAAAAAGGCATCGTTGGATAAGTTTGAAACTTTCACAAATCAACTATCATCACCGATATCTATGCCAAGTTACATGCTAGTCCTAAAATGCCATAAATATACAGCGAACACTAAAACATTGAAAATCGGCAAGATGATTAAATAGATGGAATCATTTAATTTACTTCATTTGAGAGCCATTTGAAACTGCCAATTTTGAGTCACAACGCAGTGCAATGTATAATACAGCAAGGAAGTTCGTAGTTAGTATGCATTTTGAGCAAGTTGACTCAAATGAGAATTTCCGCTCAAAATATAAACACCCCACTGATTTACTCCTCTGTTTTATATAAAAAAGATATTTATTTGAATAACCAAAGAATTTCTGTCATTTCATTCATTAACACATGTATATGCTCATTTTGAAAGCCATACATAATATTTACATTTTACCCTACCCGTGAGGTGAAAATTCGAATTTACGATGGTCCAAAAGTAGGCCTAAAATACACCCATTCTTTGTATAGGTATTATTTCATGGCAATTTGTTAAGTACTGCCTTTTCAGAATCCAAAACACTTTTTTTTTTTTAAATATCTGTAATGCCATATTTTGCAATTCTTTTAACTATAACGTCATGATACCATATATCATTTGTACTTCGATCAGATTTGACAGTTTTACAGCTATATCTTCAGTAAAGGGTGCGAGATTTTGTTCGTTTTTCAGCCATGATGAGAACACCATAGAACAGGCTTTGGGATTTTTTTTCTTTCTCTACCAGTTGATTTACTTCTTGCAATAATATATAACCTTTTTGAAATGACCATATTCACTACAATTCATTCAATACAAACAAGATTATCGTATCATGTTTACATTGAAACCTACCTATGATGATTTTCTGGGTTTCTGAATGTTTGTTTTGAAGCTGTCGTGTTCTCTTACAATTTCGTAGAACCATGGAAACACTGATATATATCTACTTTGTTATATCAACAGCGGGAACACAGATTTACTTTCAAGTTCAAGTTTATAAAAAACAAATCAGAGAATACGAAAGCGTCAATAAAAACCATAATCTGAACTCAAAATCTATTAAACTAGAGGTGAAATAGGAACAAAGGAAAGATTTACATTGAGACCCTCGTAAAAGTACAAGGGAATAAGACAAGGTGTTCCGGAAGAGTAAGCGTCTTCTGCTTCATCGACAACACCCACCATTTAAATCTTTATAACAATAATACAACATCCAATAAGTTGCGGAATGGGTAACATCTGTCCCTCTATCTACCTGTAGTACTAGAGTACATTTGGACGAAATGTCGCGCTACACTTTTGACAGCTGACTTCTCTAACTCGCCCTATTTTGGGTAGTGAGCTGATTTCAGCGGTCAGAACACCGACACTCGGCTATTGTACTCTTTGCTTGAGTATTCCAGGGGTGAAGAGAGCGTAGATGATCGTAACCGCTGGATATCGAGGATGCCAATAGCTGACACGTCGAAGCTATTTTTGTAGATGTCAATAACAGCTTGCTATATGTTATGATTTTTGATTTCCATCTTTATTGATTTAGGACTTCAACTGCTTCTTTCTGGTTGGATTTTTGAAAATCTTGATCATACCTCCTGGATATCGAGAATGGGTTATTGGGGGAGAGAAAGAGGCGTTTACAAAAATCAGTTTGCGACTTAGTTCCCATTCACATCAGCGTTAAAGTTAAACAAGTTTACATAATGATGACTCGGTTCTCATTTTAAGGATGTGACCAAGATTTACATGGCGGGTGTCGTCGATGAAGCAAAAGACGCTTATTCTTCCGGAACACCTGGTCTTATTCTCTTGTGCTTTTACGAGAGTCTCCATGTAAATCTTTTCTTTGTTCCTATATTGTCCCTAGTTTAATCGATTTTGAGTTCGGATTAGGGTTTTGTTGACGCTTTGGTATTCTCTGATTTTTTTATTTTTTTTACCTAATTATATTCTGTTTAATTAATGACATCCGTGGAACATATTTACGTAATATGACCGCTTTATACAGCATATTTATGATCTATCGCTTGGCGATTTGTTCAGTGTCAAATTATTACATCCTAAGGCTTAGCTTGAAGGGCGAACAAGTTGATGTTCCTGTTTGTTTGACCTTGATGCTGCTGTTAAACTTTGCCGAAGGAGTTTCTGCTATTTAAGTATTTATTTATTCTAAAGAGCCGGTGTTAATTTCAATGACAAACGTGATATGTGTTGACAGATAGTCAGACGTTGTGATATTTTGAGCACAAAAAAATCAATATTTCATCTCCCAGTAAAACCTGTTTTGGCATACTCAAAGGTAAAATACATGCTTAAATATGCCGTGTTGATGAAATCGCAACTCATTTCCATAATTAACACATATAGAAACAGTGTCAACTTCATTCCCACACAAACGGTCGTCATGGCAGTTTATACATAACGATAGGCATACGTAACCACGGTAACGAAAGAAACTGCTATTCCTGATACATGTTTAACTTTAAAGGTACTCCTGATACATGTTTTGAAATCAGTGCTATTTGTATGGAAGTTTTTCTGAACAATCATGACACACAACACAAATACAGACTTTGGCTGAGGGCAATCCATGGTTTTACAGACTTGACCTGAGAAATATTTACTCAAGCCAAAGGCCGAGGGGAATAATTTTCAGATCAGCATGCTTCGCAGTTCACTTCACTTCACTGCGCGAGGTTCACTCGACTTCATCAGCCGATGCAAGCAACAAAGTAGTTATCCAATCCTTAAATATATTTAAACTGCCAAACCATAAACATAAGTTTACACATACAAACTATCCTACCATTGAACGTGTGTATAAATATATACAAACTATCCTACCATTGAACATGTGTATAAATATATACAAACTATCCTAACACTGAACGTGTGTATAAATATATACAAACTATCCTACCATTGAACGTGTGTATAAATATATACAAATTATCCTAACATTGAACATGTGTATAAATATATACAAACTATCCTACCATTGAACGTGTGTATAAATATATACAAACTATCATAACATTGAACATGTGTATAAATATATACAAACTATCATAACATTGAACGTGTGTATAAATATATACAAACTATCATAACATTGAACATGTGTATAAATATATACAAACTATCGTACCATTGAACTTGTGTATAAATATATACAAACTATCCTACCATTGAACACGTGTATAAATATATACAAACTATCCTACCATTGAACATATGTATGAATATATACAAACTATCATAACATTGAACACGTGTATAAATATATACAAACTATCCTA
Organism: Mimachlamys varia; assembly: GCA_947623455.1. NCBI lineage: Eukaryota > Metazoa > Mollusca > Bivalvia > Pectinida > Pectinidae > Mimachlamys > Mimachlamys varia. Next base: position 2,010,402 of record OX392537.1, read on the forward strand.
ACATTGAACGTGTGTATAAATATATACAAACTATCATAACATTGAACTTGTGTATAAATATATACAAACTATCATAACATTGAACTTGTGTATGAATATATACAAACTATCTTACCATTGAACACGTGTATAAATATATACAAACTTTCTTACCATTGAACGTGTGTATAAATATATACAAACTTTCCTACCATTGAACGTTTGTATATATTATAAACTATCCTACCATTGAACATGTGTATATATTATAAACTACTCTACCATTGAACATGTGTATAATTATATACAAACTCCTACCATTGAACATGTGTATAATTATATACAAACTATCCTACCATTGAACATGTGTATAAATATATACAAACTATCTTACCATTGAACTTGTGTTTAAATATATACAAACTATCCTACCATTGAACACGTGTATAAATATATACAAACTATCCTACCATTGAACATATGTATGAATATATACAAACTATCATAACATTGAACACGTGTATAAATATATACAAACTATCCTAACATTGAACGTGTGTATAAATATATACAAACTATCATAACATTGAACTTGTGTATAAATATATACAAACTATCTTACCATTGAACATGTGTATAAATATATACAAACTATCCTACCATTGAACATGTGTATAATTATATACAAACTATCCTACCATTGAACTTGTGTATAAATATATACAAACTATCCTACCATTGACCATGTGTATAAATATATACAAACTATCTTACCATTGAACATGTGTATAAATATATACAAACTATCTTACCATTGAACATGTGTATAATTATATACAAACTATCCTACCATTGAACTTGTGTATAAATATATACAAACTATCATAACATTGAACGTGTGTATAAATATATACAAACTATCATAACATTGAACGTGTGTATAAATATATACAAACTATCCTACCATTGAACACGTGTATAAATATATACAAACCATCCTACCATTAAACATGTGTATAAATATATACAAACTATCCTACCATTGAACGTGTGTATAAATATATACAAACTTTCCTACCATTGAACTTGTGTATAAATATATACAAACTATCCTACCGTTGAACGTGTGTATAAATATATACAAACTTTCCTACCATTGAACGTGTGTATAAATATATACAAACTATCCTACCATTGAACTTGTGTATAAATATATACAAACTATCCTACCATTGAACACGTGTATAAATATAAACAAACTATCCTACCATTGAACACGTGTATAAATATATACAAACTATCATAACATTGAACACGTGTATAAATATATACAAACTGTCCTACCATTGAACGTGTGTATAAATATATACAAACTATCCTACCATTGAACATGTGTATAAATATATACAAACTGTCCTACCATTGAACACGTGTATAAATATATACAAACTATCTTACCATTGAACATGTGTATAAATATATACAAACTATCCTACCATTGAACGTGTGTATAAATATATACAAACTATCTTACCATTGAACATGTGTATAAATATATACAAACTATCCTACCATTGAACGTGTGTATAAATATATACAAACTATCTTACCATTGAACATGTGTATAAATATATACAAACTATCCTACCATTGAACGTGTGTATAAATATATACAAACTATCTTACCATTGAACATGTGTATAAATATATACAAACTATCCTACCATTGAACGTGTGTATAAATATATACAAACTTTCCTACCATTGAACGTGTGTATAGATATATACAAACTATCTTACCATTGAACGTGTGTATAAATATATACAAACTTTCCTACCATTGAACGTGTGTATAAATATATACAAACTATCCTACCATTGAACGTGTGTATAAATATATACAAACTATCCAACCATTGAACGTGTGTATAAATATATACAAACTATCCTACCATTGAACATGTGTATAATTATATACAAACTATCCTACCATTGAACATGTGTATAAATATATACAAACTTTCCTACCATTGAACGTTTGTATATATTATAAACTATCCTACCATTGAACATGTGTATATATTATAAACTACTCTACCATTGAACATGTGTATAATTATATACAAACTCCTACCATTGAACATGTGTATAATTATATACAAACTATCCTACCATTGAACGTGTGTATAAATATATACAAACTATCTTACCATTGAACATGTGTATAAATATATACAAACTATCTTACCATTGAACATGTGTATAAATATATACAAACTATCTTACCATTGAACATGTGTATGAATATATACAAACTATCCTACCATTGAACGTGTGTATAAATATATACAAACTATCCTACCATTGAACATGTGTATAAATATATACAAACTATCCTACCATTGAACTTGTGTATAAATATATACAAACTATCCTACCATTGAACGTTTGTATATATTATAAACTATCCTACCATTGAACATGTGTATATATTATAAACTACTCTACCATTGAACGTTTGTATATATTATAAACTATCCTACCATTGAACGTTTGTATATATTATAAACTACTCTACCATTGAACGTTTGTATATATTATAAACTACTCTACCATTGAACATGTGTATATATTATAAACTATCCTACCATTGAACATGTGTATATATTATAAACTTTCCTACCATTGAACGTTTGTATATATTATAAACTATCCTACCATTGAACGTTTGTATATATTATAAACTATCCTACCATTGAACGTTTGTATATATTATAAACTACTCTACCATTGAACGTTTGTATATATTATAAACTGTCCTACCATTGAACATGTGTATATATTATACAATGCCCTAACAATTACCATTGGTATATATGGATATTTTCGCTACTATTTACCATTGAAATACATATTTAAGCTCCCCATGCACTAACCACGGGTATTTCATTCTGCCGCAGTATACCTGTTTCTTTAAACTATAGAGTAAGTCACGGACAGATTTTGGGTGATAGTGCATGGAAATATGATACCTTGTCGGGTACACCATCGCCTCTTATATACAACATCATTTTGGTTTACGTAGCCTGCATTTCAATGAGAATGTCGTAAAACAGTGTGGGGACGTGTGGGGACGCTGCACTTTACGCACTGACGGATTGATCGCAACAGGGTGTTACTACAAAGGAGGCATCTCTACAGAAACTTAGAGAACTATCTAGGTTTGTTATTTTGTCCTACTTAAATCACACCGTCATTTCTTGTGCAGTTATATCTAGCTATATTTTTTTTTATTTAAATAGTAAGGCTGTTTATGATCTTTCTGAGCGGGATTGTCGGAAATATATGCAGAAAAAATATTTTATGATTTCATGCTGTAGTAAACATCACAGTCGTGTAGTAACTTAAGGTTCTGTAAGGAAAACATCATCATAGCAATGAATATACAGTTATAATGGAAACATTATAGGGTTTGAACGGCAAACCCGATATACAGCCAAACCCGTTATATCGCCAAACCCGATATACCGCTAAACTCGTTATATCGCCAAACATAAAAGTAAAAGAAACTAGGTATATGACAACTTTCCAATCATGATTTAACGGTTATGCTTTCGAGAAATTAACTTTAACATTGGAGTGTTGTATTATGGACCAAGAAATAGTCCGATACTCTGGTACACATTTTATTTGTCCAGAAGATGTAAGGAAATTCTGGATATATTTTGTCACGTACATGTCTCATACCACTTTGACTTTCACAACAAAAAGACGTTTACTGACTTAGTCGATCGTATATTCCCTTCTGAACTTGAAATCAAGGATACAACAGACTTTTCTGTCCTGCAGGTGTGGCGTAAGAATGGTACCTGGCGCCTTCATTGCATGATCGTACAAAACAACTAAACTTTCTAAACAACTTTCTCTTTCCTTATGTCTCCCTTGACACTACTTCACTTTCAGTCTTTAGTTTAGCGTTCGCCCCTGTGAGGAAGGCTTTGGGTTCTGTCCCCAGGCCGAGACATACACTGTACCAGAGTCTCTGACAATGGTAGTTATTACTACCTGCTTGACGCTCAGCATTATGGGAGTAGAACGACTGGTTCGCCCGTTGTCAGTATAATGTGACCGGGTGGGGTGTTCTGCTGGGGGCCTTCATTACTATACTTAAGTGTGGTAGCACTTTAAATCGGCAAACTATCCGGACTATCGCAAGAAGGCTCACACGAACATACCACAGCCTTCCAAATACACATGCTCTCAACACACACACCCACATCGCAAACACCGGGAGGCCGTCCTTAAATAACCCTGGCTACTAATAGGACGTAAAACCAATCAAAAAACCTACGAACCAACTCTCCTACATTGTACATCAGCTTCTTACCTCGATCTTTACTTAAACTAAGACCAACACGGTTAGCTTACTAATACGCTGTGTGATAAACGTGACGATTTCGATTTTTCCTATCTTGAAATTTACTTTTTTTGATAGTAACATCCCTGCTTATTCATCCTTTGAGATTTACATGTCGCAGCCGATTCCCGGAACACCTGGTCTTATTCTCTTGTAAATTTACAAGTCTCTCTATGTAAAATTTTCCTTTGTTTAGATTGCCCCTAGTTTAATCGATTTTGGGTTCCGATTATGGTTTTGTTGACGCTTCAGTTTTCTCTAATATATTATTGTACAGCGCCCAGTGATGGACTCTAAATTTTTAATCCACTTGTGGACCGTGTTTTTATCAGCACACTTAACCAATCACGGGTTTATCCCATTTTTGGAAAACAAATTCGAGACAGTGCCTGAATATTGAGCTGTAATGGTAACAAATGTTGGTAACTTGGTGGTAATTTGGTGAAGACAATCTTACCTTAGTCACTGTACCAAGTAAACCCCATGATACGATTAGTGTATTCTAAAGTATACCACAACCAATTACAACCATACTACGTAATTCGCTGAAGGCAACCCTAATACGACATTTCAATATGGTCTGTGTAATCTCGATGAGTTGTTATGATGAAACAAGAACAGATTTAGAAAACATACAGCGGGAACGTGACAGTCCAATCGCAGCAAGCACCAGATAATCCGTGGCCTTCATTTCTGTCCGTCGCCTCCATGTCCATGTAGTATAACAGACGCGATGTACAAATGTTTCATGATGGCATAATTCAAAAAGACCCATTTAAACTTTGATAATAACTAGCATGGTGGATGGCATAAGAAAATGAGAAAACGAAAACCAGACGTCATCTTTTAAACGGTCAAAGAAACACCAGACAATATTCAATCAGAACGAATGTCTTGATAAACAAAATACATTTTAGCCGTGTTCTAGGAGTTCCGACACAAAGTATTCAATAAAACCTCGAAAGATTAGCATCCGAACGTCGTAGCTCTTTCAGATAATCAGTTGTGTAGGAGGGAAAAAAGCAGAGAGACGCGAATGCCAAGTTTGTTTTGAATATTCGCAGGAATTGATAACTTTTCTCCGAGCTTACGTAAACGTCTGCTCCAGAAAGGCCACGGATCTGTACCAAGCTGTTCCTAAATTCTGGATCGGCAGTGATAGCATGATATACAGGACTCAAATAATTTCCCGAACTTAAAAAGAATTGAGAAAAATAATCACTAGAAATAACAATGTGAAAACAGCCAGACAAATTAGTTTCACCGAAACATATGATGGATGGCAGTTGTTTTTTGGATTAGAAAAATGTCAAGTTCCCCATCTTGTTCTGTCGACAGGATCAAACTAATCGCAGGCACTTGTGGCCAGGAGAATAACCATCTATATATATAATATATAGAATACAGCGAAATTTGAAAATGAAAATAAAATATATTAACAAAATTTTCCAATTTTCTTTTTATGTTATTAATCATCTAAAACCATAATGAAAATAATTGCCAAATTTCAGCTTGATACATCAAGCGGTTAAATTTCACAAAAATCGACTATCAGACACTCAGAACCTGCATAATGCACATATCATTTGGCTAAACACTTGATTTATTGAAAATAACACTTATACTTTTCTTTGGCAAGCAAAAGCGCATGCCTTTATACGTCTCTGTGCTTCATATATTGCTATAGACCTTTATATACGGATTCTCACTATAGGTACACGTTTTTGTTTTAACGGAACTTTATCAGTATATAGCAATCGACACAATATAAGTTATCATGTAGAAATAACACTTTTATTATTTCTCTAGTTTGCAAAGCCCTTAATGGGGTAAATTCCCGTAATTCTGCGGGGCCCTATATGGGTCACGCCAACATGATTGTTATTTTCTGTACTTTGTGTAAGAACTTGATGATTGATAATAAGGCCTAGAGATGTAAGTGAATATGACATATTTACTTACCATATTTTTTTTCCCAACTTATTAAATATATCGTAATAGGCCGTCGTTCTTATGGAACAACAATTTGACTGTTTATTGTGATTTTTTATGTCAAATTGGATAGTTCGAACTTTAACTTGGAACTTGAAAGGAGAGAGATGTTTGCAAATTCTTTAATTTTCATCGAATATATTTCAATGATTCATTCGCCTTCCTCGGAACGATAATGTTAACAGGAAGGTTTATTTTATTGTGTTAAAAAACTTCTTCAGTCAGTTTCTCAAATTGCATGTGTAGATTTCCCTTTGTGCTCTGTAATGCCCGCTAATTTCCTACTGATGAGTAAAAATAACATGGCGGAAAGGCGTCCATCTTTTATTTAGACATTTGAAGATTGTTAACTAATTGACAACTACTAGAGGGATCTTTCTCATATTCCATATGTAGGTTCGAAAAACAAAATGGCTAAAAAACAGCCATCTTGGATTTTGATTTTGATTATTATCACAATTTATAAAAGAATTAATGGACGAATCATTCTCAAATTCCATGTGTATGTTCCCTTTCGTGCCTTGTGCCCTTTTGATTTTGAGACTGATCATAAAAAACAAAAAAGACAAACCGCCATCCTGAATTTTAACATTTACAGTTTGCTATAGTTTTTTTTTTTTGAGAGGCAGGTACATGTAAAAATCGATCTTTCTCAAAATTCATATGAAGATTCCTCTTGTTTCTTAAGAAGAAAAATGTTGTATGTAACCTTAGTTTCATACAACAAAATTCAATAGCTGTTGAAAAATACATACTTTTGTTAGAAGTTTTAGCGTTTCAGTACTTTAGTACTTTGATTTTTATAAACTTCGTCCCTGGGTGGTGACATTGTGGCATATACCTCGTTCTTGTGCGTTTCCACTAATGAAAGAAACATACGGGATACTTTTGAAAACGTGTTTATCAAATTCCATTATTTTGAAGGTCGTATTCAACAACGGTTCTCATCGAAACAATGGTTGTTTTTACTAGTATTTCAAGGTTGTCGTAGGAGCGAGGCTACGGAAAGCTGGTCTAATTAGGAAATTCTATACCATTACATGTAGTTACCTTACAATGTTGGCATTTGTAATAGGGGGTCTGGAGAAACAAACATGGCAATTAAAATCGCTGTATTCGTATTGTCAGGCAACCGTCTTCTTAACTCAAGTTCATCAGGTAGTCGTCGTCTTCAGCTGCTGACAAACAAACTTACGGCACATGAATTCGAGAGCTGCAGGTTGATGAAGACTATGGGCAAGTTTTATGTCCGCCATCTTAGTCTCATCGAGAAATATTCTACATCCCTGTATGATATGAAGATGGACGTTTTTGAATGTCTCCTTGTTTGGATAATTATATCGCAGCTCTCACTTTGAGGCCATGACATTTACTTTAATCTGACGACCTAATTTTACATTTCTGGTGTCGTCGATAAAGAAGAAGACGCTTACTCTTCCGGAACACCTGGTCTTATTATCTTATACTTTTACGAGGGTCTCCATGTAATTTTTACTTTTGTTCATATGCTATCCCTAGTTAAATAAATTTTGAAGTCGGATTATGGTTTTGTTGTCGCTTTGGTATTCTCTGATTTTTCTACTTCATTGATATCGTTAAAATATTCCGAGACGTCATGAGGTTGTAGTTATCTGATCACTTCGGTCTATTTTTAAAACAGAACAGTTTACAGTTGATGATTTACTGGTGTTGTGGACATGACGTTGTGAACGCTGCTGTATAGATTATCGTCTCAAGGTTTTCGCTGAGTGCAGAAAGCCGAGATTCACCTCTTTAAACCTGACTATAACTTTGAGCCGTTCTAACGGATTGGAATGTACACTTGGAGTGAACTGTATTTCTATAGATCTACATGTGTTTATTGCCCTCTGGAGTCGGGCATAGGGCTGGTCGAAAGTCGTAAAAACACATATTACAATAGTGTAAGTAAACTTATATTTTTTTCACGAGCCTCTTTATCGTACATTAAAGATCAGTTATGGGTGTCTTGGGACTCGTTTTTAAATACAAAAACAAAAATTTAAACAACAAGCGAGTGTGACGTTCTGGTGTAACATATGTGACAAAAGACAATAATGATGGGCACCATACAGTTTGTCTCCGGCGTATGCTGTATTTATACAAAACACTGGCCCTGAACATGTCTACACAGCCTGTCGCTACAACTGTTTATATTTATACAAAACACTGGCCCTGAACATGTCTACACAGCCTGTCGCTACAACTGTTTATATCCAGGCACAATTTCAATTATTACATTTATACAAAACACTGGCCCTGAACATGTCTACACAGTCTGTCGCTACAACTGTTTATATCCCAGGCACAATTTCAATTATTACATTTATACAAAACACTGGCCCTGAACATGTCTACACAGCCTGTCGCTACAACTGTTTATATTTATACAAAACACTGGCCCTGAACATGTCTACACAGCCTGTCGCTACAACTGTTTATATCCAGGCACAATTTCAATTATTACATTTATACAAAACACTGGCCCTGAACATGTCTACACAGTCTGTCGCTACAACTGTTTATATCCCAGGCACAATTTCAATTATTACATTTATACAAAACACTGGCCCTGAACATGTCTACACAGCCTGTCGCTACAACTGTTTATATCCAGGCACAATTTCAATTATTACATTTATACAAAACACTGGCCCTGAACATGTCTACACAGTCTGTCGCTACAACTGTTTATATCCCAGGCACAATTTCAATTATTACATTTATACAAAACACTGGCCCTGAACATGTCTACACAGCCTGTCGCTACAACTGTTTATATCCAGGCACAATTTCAATTATTACATTTATACAAAACACTGGCCCTGAACATGTCTACACAGTCTGTCGCTACAACTGTTTATATCCCAGGCACAATTTCAATTATTACATTTATACAAAACACAGGCCCTGAACATGTCTACACAGCCTGTCGCTACAACTGTTTATATCCAGGCACAATTTCAATTATTACATTTATACAAAACACTGGCCCTGAACATGTCTACACAGTCTGTCGCTACAACTGTTTATATCCCAGGCACAATTTCAATTATTACATTTATACAAAACACAGGCCCTGAACATGTCTACACAGTCTGTCGCAACAACTGTTTATATCCAGGCACAATTTCAATTATTACATTTATACAAAACACTGGCCCTGAACATGTCTACACAGTCTGTCGCTACAACTGTTTATATCCCAGGCACAATTTCAATTATTACATTTATACAAAACACTGGCCCTGAACATGTCTACACAGTCTGTCGCTACAACTGTTTATATCCAGGCACAATTTCAATTATTACATTTATACAAAACACTGGCCCTGAACATGTCTACACAGTCTGTCGCTACAACTGTTTATATCCCAGGCACAATTTCAATTATTACATTTATACAAAACACTGGCCCTGAACATGTCTACACAGCCTGTCGCTACAACTGTTTATATCCAGGCACAATTTCAATTATTACATTTATACAAAACACTGGCCCTGAACATGTCTACACAGTCTGTCGCTACAACTGTTTATATCCCAGGCACAATTTCAATTATTACATTTATACAAAACACTGGCCCTGAACATGTCTACACAGCCTGTCGCTACAACTGTTTATATCCAGGCACAATTTCAATTATTACATTTATAAAAAAACACTGGCCCTGAACATGTCTACACAGTCTGTCGCTACAACTGTTTATATCCCAGGCACAATTTCAATTATTACATTTATACAAAACACAGGCCCTGAACATGTCTACACAGCCTGTCGCTACAACTGTTTATATCCAGGCACAATTTCAATTATTACATTTATACAAAACACTGGCCCTGAACATGTCTACACAGTCTGTCGCTACAACTGTTTATATCCCAGGCACAATTTCAATTATTACATTTATACAAAACACTGGCCCTGAACATGTCTACACAGCCTGTCGCTACAACTGTTTATATCCAGGCACAATTTCAATTATTACATTTATACAAAACACTGGCCCTGAACATGTCTACACAGTCTGTCGCTACAACTGTTTATATCCCAGGCACAATTTCAATTATTACATTTATACAAAACACTGGCCCTGAACATGTCTACACAGTCTGTCGCTACAACTGTTTATATCCAGGCACAATTTCAATTATTACATTTATAAAAAACACTGGCCCTGAACATGTCTACACAGTCTGTCGCTACAACTGTTTATATCCCAGGCACAATTTCAATTATTACATTTATACAAAACACTGGCCCTGAACATGTCTACACAGCCTGTCGCTACAACTGTTTATATCCAGGCACAATTTCAATTATTACATTTATACAAAACACTGGCCCTGAACATGTCTACACAGTCTGTCGCTACAACTGTTTATATCCCAGGCATAATTTCAATTATTACATTTATACAAAACACAGGCCCTGAACATGTCTACACAGCCTGTCGCTACAACTGTTTATATCCAGGCACAATTTCAATTATTACATTTATACAAAACACTGGCCCTGAACATGTCTACACAGTCTGTCGCTACAACTGTTTATATCCCAGGCACAATTTCAATTATTATATTTATACAAAACACTGGCCCTGAACATGTCTACACAGCCTGTCGCTACAACTGTTTATATCCAGGCACAATTTCAATTATTACATTTATACAAAACACTGGCCCTGAACATGTCTACACAGTCTGTCGCTACAACTGTTTATATCCCAGGCACAATTTCAATTATTACATTTATACAAAATACTGGCCCTGAACATGTCTACACAGTCTGTCGCTACAACTGTTTATATCCAGGCACAATTTCAATTATTACATTTATACAAAACACTGGCCCTGAACATGTCTACACAGTCTGTCGCTACAACTGTTTATATCCCAGGCACAATTTCAATTATTACATTTATACAAAACACTGGCCCTGAACATGTCTACACAGTCTGTCGCTACAACTGTTTATATCCAGGCACAACTTTAATTATTACATTTATACAAAACACTGGCCATGAACATGTCTACACAACCTGTCGCTACAACTGTTTACATCAATGCACAATTTTAATTATTACATTTGTACAAAACACTGGCCCTGAACATGTCTACACAACCTGTCGCTACAACTGTTTATATCAATGCACAATTTTAATTATTACATTTGTACAAAACACTGGCCCTGAACATGTCTACACAGTCTGTCGCTACAACTGTTTATATCCCAGGCACAATTTCAATTATTACATTTTTACAAAACACTGGCCCTGAACATGTCTACACAGTCTGTCGCTACAACTGTTTATATCCAGGCACAATTTTAATTATTACATTTGTACAACGAGATACAATCTACCAATGAGCTTCATAAATCACACAAACAAGTTATTAAATACACCGGACTATCAAAACTGTTCGTCATCCTCGCCCCATCTGTTTATTACTCCAAATTGATATTAACACGCAGTTGTATTTCCAAGGTTCTATATATCATCTTAAATAACAAACATTATTTACTTGTTGATAGAAATCAATTTTAGAATCTCAAGCATGCCTCCATGATTTTGTATGACTGTATAGAATGCCGTCCTGATCAGAATACTAATTAATACAAATGTTAGGCGATGGTTTATATACTAACACCTACACAACACGACCGTAACTTATACCTGCTGATCATATTGATAGCGGACTCTCTCCTTAACACCCCCCATACTGATAACACGCCTACTCCACTCTCAGAACTCACCAGTTAGGTGAGAAAAAGTTTTTTTCGGACCCTCAATTTTGTTTTCCATTGAAATTTTTTAAAAGTCTTTTACGTACAACTGCATTTAAATGAATAACAAAATGTGTTTTCGGTTTTTATTCTCCGTTGTAATGACAGTATGGAAGTTCGTCCACACTGAGCTTAAGGGGAATGTAGGAATATGGTGACAAAGATGACGTAACACACATATGCTGCACCTTTTAAATTTAGTAATAGATACAGTATTCCAAAAAATGAATAGTATAAATTATAATGTTTATCTGCAACAAATAAATATGCAGGCATCCCTATGTTTAAACATGAGATACAATTTAACATGAATGGAATGCAAATGCCAAACTGTATATGTACAATGTAAATTATACCTATCACAATATACACTGTACATGCAGCAAGTAATTTATCAAAACTTTGCATGACTAATGTGCACCTATTAATTTGAAGTGTGCCTAGCAAGGTGATTAATCGTATGGTGGGGCCCCTTGCATCAACGTATGAATTAACTCATTTCTAACCAGAAAACAATAAATTTGTCAATGGCTTCGTTCTGATCATACCAACATAAGAAAGCTGAATACCTCGTCGTTTGACCTTTTAATTTAACACAGTGTTTACTATGTCGGTTTGTAGTGCTGCTTAATGACTTTAGCTGAATAGAAATCTGGATATGGTTATTGAGCTACACTATACTGTGTTAGTTTCTACTTAACTTTACCTCCTGGGGACACTTTTGAACCATTCTAACCCAATGATTGGAAGGATTTATTATGAAATTTCAGGGGATGAATGCGTTTTATATATGTACTTCTTTTTTTTTATATGAAGTCCTAAATGTATTCGGTGTAAGATCAAATAACACATCTATATGCGTAATTGTTTATATATAGTTGACTGTAGATAGGCGTCGTATATGTATGTGATATTTATCCAACATGTATTCTGTTTCTGGTTACAATTACTTACATGCTGTCGTAACCGGGAAACAAACACATTCACAAGTCACGTGACAGAGTGGGGACGAACATTCCTTTTGAGGCAGTGGCATCACATTAGACAATGACAAATCGCAAGTTTTGCAATTCAAATTCGTCCCACTTGAAATGTCAGAGTTTTATTATTATACAATGTAACATACAGACCGGTAGGTGATTTAATCCTGTATAAACGACGTGAGCCCCCGCGTGTAATTAGTCTGAGTGGTATGGAGAGGCTGGTTTATATTACGTCCCGCTAACAAGGTGCCCTTCTCTCATCGTTTCAGATTGATCAGAATATTGAACGGACATCAAATTCTGGGTCAGGCCGAAGCTTGACTAGACGGCCACGTGACCTATTTGGAACTTAACTGTGATACTATGGTAAGTAAAGGAGGGTTTGTTCCAGACACTTTGTTATCTTGTTCGCCACAATTTCGTTAAGTAAAGTGTTACACTTAAATTCGGCATCCATCACGGGCTGGCCGTTTTCAGTGTTTTTTATCGGATGCATTTATGGCGCCATTCTCCGGAAATAGACAGCCTCGCTCCTCGGCCTCCTGTTTTGTCTTATATACGAGACCATGGGATCGAGGTTACACTGTATGATAATTTTAATATCTTCCATCTTAAATGATGTTCAGTTATCGAAAATAGATTCACCACCGGAGAGCATACACATTTTCACATGACGTAATGAACATCCGTGTAGCGCGAGATTGCGTTCGATGCGTCAATTTGATGTTCCTCTTTACAGAAACAAACGTACCAATTAGTCCTCAGTAAACGTAGCTCGGTGTTCAGTAATTAACTTTTCTAACTGCGGTAATTAATTGGTTTATTCTTAAAGTGTACTAAGGGAAGTTCAACGGAATACTGACGGTAATTGTATGATGATCTTGACCTTATCGAGTTCATATGGCAGTAGAAGGCATTGAACTGCTCTTACTAGGAATTTTCGTCAAATTGTCGGTTTCATTTGGCATTCATTTTGACCATGAATGCCAAGTAAATCAATTCTTGAAAAATGTTAAATTATACATTGTTATTACAAAGTGGAGGTTAGCATACTATTACAGGTTGATATCACAACATAATAAACGTCATAGTCGGGGAGAAAAGGTCTATCATTGTTACTACAGATTAGTTTTGGCGTCAATTTCAACGTCAGTCCGTGTACCGTGTGATGTAGTAGGAACTACAAGTAATTGTTTTGGGGCGACTTTGGTGAGTTCTACAAAAAGAATTCAGAAATATTCTAATCTGTATCATAATTACTTACATTGTGATATAGTTCTAGTCAATATGTATCATTTAGCTAATAACATTAGGAAAGATGATTTGACGAACAATTATATACTGGTTGAAACGATACACAATTTACAGAAAAAAACACTATAGAGGTTCTAGTTGCCCCCCTTTACTGTAAGGTCAAGGTTTCCGGTTGACCTAGTTTAGAAGCGTACCTCGCGGTATTGACATGGTAGTACTGTGTAATTCGCAATTTATTTCATCTTTCATTACGCCTTGTACTTTTGGGAGAGTCGATGTAATTAGCAATTGCAATGCTACCTTAAAACTAATTAACTATTTATTTGAGAAAAAAGAAAATTATTTCTTAATCAATAGTTTCCCGTGAGAGCAGGATGTCGTGAATGATTAAGTATTGATAAGGCTTTTGTAACCGAGCCGACGTCAACAGAAAGCTGCAATATACGTATACTGGTAATAGATTTTGACTTCCGCCAGGACGGGATACCACGAGAACACGTCTTACTTCGATAGGGAGGTCCCCTCTAGCACAGAGGCTCGTAGACTTAGAACCTCGTTATCTCGGAGTCGGCGGGGCACGTAAAAAATTCGAGTTATCCGAGTATTCGAGTTAGGTGACTTCGAATACTTTGAGATAATTCTGTCCGGGATTGATGGAATACTTCGAAGTAAAGGGACCTCGAGTTACAAGGGCTACATATAGCGAGGTTCGATTTAAGTTGAAAATATGTAAAGCGTGACATTTCAATTCAAGACACATCGAATCTCCATACAACATGTAAATGTTCTCCGTACAACATGTAAATGTTCTCCTTACAACATGTAAATGTTCTCCGTACAACATGTACACGTTCTCCGTACAACATGTAAACGTTCTCCGTACAACATGTACACGTTCTCCGTACAACATGTACACGTTCTTCGTACAACATGTAAATGTTCTACGTACAACATGTAAATGTTCTCCGTACAACATGTAAATGTTCTCCGTACACGAAAAAAACTTCGAGTTATCCGAGTATTCTAGTTAGGTGACTTTTTTTTTGACGAATTTTTTGAGATTATTTTTCCGGGATTGACGGAATACTTCGAAGTAAAGGGACCTCGAGTTACAAGGGCCACAAATAACGAGGTTCGATTTCAGTTGAAAATATGTAAAGCGTGATATTTCAATTCAAGACGCATCCATTTTCCGTACACGTTCTCCGTACAACATGTAAATGTTCTCCGACAACATGTAAATGTTCTCCGTACAACATGTAAATGTTCTCCGTACAACATGTACACGTTCTCCTTACAACATGTAAATGTTCTCCGTACAACATGTAAATGTTCCCCGTACAACATGTAAATGTTCCCCGTACAACATGTAAATGTTCCCCGTACAACATATAAATGTTCTCCGTACAACATGTAAATGTTCTCCGTACAACATGTACACGTTCTCCTTACAACATGTAAATGTTCTCCGTACAACATGTAAATGTTCCCCGTACAACGTGTAAATATTCCCCGTACAACATGTAAATGTTCCCCGTACAACGTGTAAATGTTCCCCGTACAACATGTGAATGCTCTCCGTACAACATGTACACGTTCTCCTTACAACATGTAAATGTTCTCCGTACAACATGTAAATGTTCTCCGTACAACGTGTAAATGTTCCCCGTACAACATGTAAATGTTCCCCGTACAACATGTAAATGTTCCCCGTACAACGTGTAAATGTTCCCCGTACAACATGTGAATGTTCTCCGTACAACATGTACACGTTCTCCTTACAACATGTAAATGTTCTCCGTACAACATGTAAATGTTCCCCGTACAACATGTAAATGTTCCCCGTACAACATGTACACGTTCTCCGTACAACATGTACACGTTCTCCTTACAACATGTAAATGTTCCCCGTACAAGATGTAAATGTTCCCCGTACAACATGTACACGTTCTCCGTACAACATGTAAATGTTCCCCTTACAACATGTACACATTCTCCGTACGACATGTAAATGTTCTCCGTACAACATGTAAATGTTCTCCGTACAACATGTAAATGTTCTCCGTACAACATGTAAATGTTCTCCGTACAACATGTAAATGTTCCCCGTACAACGTGTAAATGTTCCCCGTACAACATGTGAATGTTCTCCGTACAACATGTACACGTTCTCCTTACAACATGTAAATGTTCTCCGTACAACATGTAAATGTTCCCCGTACAACATGTAAATGTTCCCCGTACAACATGTACACGTTCTCCGTACAACATGTACACGTTCTCCTTACAACATGTAAATGTTCCCCGTACAAGATGTAAATGTTCCCCGTACAACATGTACACGTTCTCCGTACAACATGTAAATGTTCCCCTTACAACATGTACACATTCTCCGTACGACATGTAAATGTTCTCCGTACAACATGTAAATGTTCTCCGTACAACATGTAAATGTTCTCCGTACAACATGTAAATGTTCTCCGTACAACATGTAAATGTTCTCCGCATTACATGTAAATGTTCTCCGTACAACATGTAAACGTTCTCCGTACAACATGTAAATGTTCTCCGTACAACATGTAAATGTTCTCCGTACAACATGTAAATGTTCTCCGTACAACATGTAAATGTTCTCCGTACAACATGTAAATGTTCTCCGTACAACATGTAAATGTTCCCCGTACAACATGTAAATGTTCTCCGTACAACATGTAAATGTTCTCCGTACAACATGTAAATGTTCTCCGTACAACATGTAAATGTTCTCCGTACAACATGTAAATGTTCTCCGTACAACATGTAAATGTTCTCCGTACAACATGTAAATGTTCTCCGTACAACATGTAAATGTTCGCCATACAACATGTAAATGTTCTCCGTACAACATGTAAATGTTCTCCTTACAACATGTACACGTTCTCCATACAACATGTACACGTTCTCCGTACAACATGTAAATGTTCTCCATACAACATGTAAATATTCTCCGTACAACATGTAAATGTTCTCCGTACAACATGTAAATGTTCTCCATACAACATGTACACGTTCTCCGTACATCATGTAAATGTTCTCCGTACATCATGTACATGTTCAGCTACGCGTTGTTTCTAACAGAACAACACTGTATAAGGAACTTATACGCCTAACAGGTGAACTGTTACACACATTGTATATATACGTATACCTTACACGTATGTGTGGTAGATTAAGTAATACTGAATGAAAACAAAACACTGCCACACAGCTACACACATAAGCATGTTCTATAATTCAACATAAGGTACGTGTGGTACAACACCACACACGCTGTGCCATCACAGATAAACCATTTCGATGTTTTAGATGATAAAAAGATTGTATATTTATTTATTTATTTCCAAATCTACAGACCCGGGGGTCCACTTACAGAACGGATAACAAATACAAAATAAGTACAACAAAAGAAATATCATTTACGATAAACAAACTTAGTTACATTTTTATTGACAATCTCATGGTATTGCTACCATTTAACCCTGCCGAATTTCGTCGGCATTCATAAGGATATGGATGTCATTGGCCCATTGTCAACGTCATTATTATTATGACGTCGTAATTGTTAAGTTAGACCGTCCCCGGGCGATGACAATTCTATTCATTGAACAAACATACACGATAGATACATTATTTTAAATAAATACAGAAAAATATAAAGAGTAATGAACTTTTTATGAGATTAGCAAATTCTCATAATGGTAAATATAAGTTGTATTTTTGTATTTCAAGGTCCAAGCTCATACATGTACAAGGAAACTCAGTAAAATGTCTCCCTCTTCTTGATATCACACCTGTATTCGTATTGCCCTCATGAACAGGTAGAACAGGTACGCCTTTCACGTGCCCTATGCGTTACAGGTGAGTGCGCAATGCCTCTTAATCAATCAGGCATGAACATTAATCAAACGAGCAAAATAACATGCATACAAGCTCTTCAGTTTAGTAAACCTGTCGCGGAGACATACCTTTTTATCGTTTGTATATATGCAGACAAGTTTGTTGTCAATTAATACTTCAGAGATTTACCTGTGATTAAGACACCTATTTACCTGTGCTGTTTTACATGCACAATCTGTCTTGTCATCGACTCTAATGAAGTTTTACCTTGCTGTACAGGTGCGCTACCTGGTGATGTGAGGTATACCGTCGGTATTTACCGCCTGCGCATTCGTCATACGTTTATAGCTTACCTGTAGTGCAGGTGCCAACGCCCGTGTCTAAACGCTTACAATATACTTACTTACCTGTTCAAGTGTTGACATAAACTAGTGATAAAAAGCCCATCCTTAGTAAGACTTTATTTAAAACCCACTCAACTAAAGGTTCATAATGTCGATACTTTGTTTACTAAGTACTTGTGATTATTCCTTCATCTTTTGTCAAAAATACCAATTACACGTTTGCTTTAATACGTTAATGAACAGCCAGTTATTGACACTTTGATTCATATTAAAGGCCCGATATGCGTAACTTTCGACAAAACTAATAACTTTTTTATATTTATAGATTTAGTTAAGATAAACTGATATCAGCAATATTCAAGATGAATTCTCACGCAGTTACCGGTACGACAGCAGTTGAAACTCAGTATTTGTAAACACGTGTCAATTTTGAACTGTCTTCTAATTTTTGCTTGTTGTTGAAATGGGCCCCACCTGAATTATTTTCAGTTCTTTGGATTTTTCTGTCATGAGTTTCTTGTTAGTTACCGATCAGGTTTACTTCGTTTAAGGCTTATTTTTGCATGGTTATGAACTGGAGACTTTTCAGATTTTTTCAGAATCATGAAAAATTTCCTGAAGTTACGTATATAGGGCCTTTAAAGTATCTTCTCCCGTATAATATGTCTTGAATCACGGTGAGGTTGTCCACGTACGTTAGCAAGATACCGATGTTACCAAACAGTTACATATGGACACCAATCGGTACAATACAGGTCCATGCTATTTGTCGGTTAATTCATGGAACTTGTGTTACTTATATAAAAGGAAAGAGAATAGTGTGCTTCTAAACCCTCGATCTCCAGGTTCCTAGTCTGACGCTCTACCACTGGGATAAAGGGAAATTCCCTCTACCTCGAAGCTAGAAGTCGACCGAAGTCGACCGAAGTCCTATATATTTGATGGTTTTTACCGAAACAAGATATTGATCAAAATGAGATTATCGGTGAACATTATCAGAATATGATCAATACAAATCTCTGAGTAAGATGTATTCGTTGTAAGCAATCAAAATTGTTTAAAATTTTATTCGCATAATAATCAGACATTTTGTCCATAAAAATTAAATGAGTTTATATTTAATTTATTATCAGTACTCTTTCTGCACTAACTAAGTATAATTATCAAATATTCCACACGTCAATACACCTACCTAGAGTACATCAGTGATCATAGAGTGTAACAATACAGAACGGGGCAGCATAAAATGTTAAACAGAATGGAACAACATGTTTCCAATACTTCTACATGCTACTGACTACAGCTGTACTATTCGCATTTTTTTTATTATTAATTGTCTCTTTTTTTGCGATTTCAGACACAAGGTGTTCCAATTTGATGATACAGCAAAGATAATGGAGGCTGAGGAACTGGACGATCTGGCTGATGTGCAGCCTAAAGTCCGCAGCAGCTTCGTCTCAAGATTCTCACTCTACAAACAACATGGCGGCACGTTGTCAGCACTCGATTCTAACACAGGGTTGCCTCCTTCTACTTACAGCCGACAAATGTCTCACAGATCATCGTCTTTGTCATCGTTATCGACAGATTCCGGGTTCCCAATGTCCTGTGGTTCCCCGTCTCCGACCATTGACGTCACGTGTTTTGAGGACATTGACCGGAAGCTCCGGCGAACATCAAGTTCCGTGACGTCACCAAAACGAGTGACATCTTTCAAAAGTTTGCCGTCACCAACACGCTTTATATCTGTCTTCACTCCAAAGTGCAATCCAAATTCAGAGCGTTCCGATGTCGAGTCGCCACATTCTAAACTTCAAAAATCCAAATCGCTTTCGATGTCGAATTTGACATCATCAAAACTTGTGCTTCATCCCCAGGTTTTTGATAGCCAACCGGATGTGTCCATAACTTCAACTGTCGAAAATGAACAAAATTCTTCTCATGGAAATCGCTCAACTGAAACATGCTCTAATGATATTGATAAGAAACAGAGTGCTTCCTCACAAGTGAATATCACGTTTAAAGATATTGGTCCTGTAAAACATTACACAGAAACAATACAAGCTGACAAAAGTGTGCAAAAACATTTAAACTCGGACCAATGTACTCCAGGTACCGTTTGTGAAAAGTCTCAAAATTCTGAAATGTGTTATTCAGCGTACCCTCTTAAAACGTCATCTCCCAGAGTACCCCGATTGTCTCGTCCTATAAAGTTTCCCGCGGATTTTCGGAAGTCCTCTGCCTCCTCTAGTCATAAAACTACCGATTGTTCCCAGCCTTGTAGCCGCGATACTATGACCGCACAAATCAATGCCAAGAATGCGGTTGAATTAAATTATGGCGATTATTCAGACATTGACACTGTAAAAGTCAGTGCCCCTGAACAACATAATCCACCGGGATCTTTAAAGCATGCTAGCTGTTCGGACCCAGCTATTATTGACTCGATACCTGATGATGACCACAGAAAATCAGAACGGACGGAAAAAACCCACACCAGGCCTCGTCAGGTCCGACATGCGAGTATTGTGAACCAGCCAGAGTTCCATACAAAACTACCGTTTACGATTTCAAAATTTGAGGACACTTCAAAAACGGTGAGGAAGAGAATTCCGCCTGGAATGGTTGCAGACATGAGACAGATGTTTTCTGCACCAATCAGAAGGCGACAAACTATGCCAGTTTTATCGGATCTTAACAAATACAAGAGTACTTTGCAAACATTTGAATTCCCACCAGTGTCAAATGGCGGCGGCATTTGTAGTGCTACAAAAGAGGAAATGGCTTTATCCGAAAGTTCACCGGAAAAAGACGAGCGTTACTGTGGTGATGATTCCAGTCCTGGAGTATCTGACGAAGTTGTTACGAACAATTCAAACTCTGATGAGAATGAAGTGAGTCGTGGCTTAGAAACATCACAAAAACCAGACGTGTTCATCACAAAAAGTGTTGCTAAAAATGAACGCGACAACGAAAGTGACGATGAAATGTCAGACGACAGTGAAACCGTAAACTATCAACCTGACTTACAAACATCTGAATTAAACTTCTACGTTCAAAATGGCAGTCTTATGCATGACGACGACGACGACGACAACGAAAGTAACGATGATTCTTACAGTAACGATTTGGACCAATACTCCAATGATTCTGACGATACTGCAGAGGAATATAACATTTACGCTAGTAAAGATGACGTCACGTTTAGAGTCAGACGCCCTGACGACCCACCCTCCACCCTGACTACCCCGTCATATATAGACAACATTTTAAGGCTTAGCAGAAACTCTCTCAATTATGATGAAGAAAATCAAAGAGTCAATCCATCTGAAGACAATAACAGCGATGAAGAATCGACGGAAAGTGTCCAAAACTATACTGACAGGTCGGTTGAAACAAAATCATTGTACGAGAGTAAAGACAATGGCGATGACGATGTTGTTACGTCACAAAACAAACCAGTCATAGTCCCTCGTCGAACAGTAAACATGTATTCTGTAATAAACGAAATTAAGGATACTGACAAACAAAGGCGTCAATCAAATCTGTGCACGTGCATAGATTTACACACAGAATCACGCGAGGATGATAGCAACAATACACAAACTAAGGGCGTGGTGGTACGGCGTAACGACAAGAATGTACTCCACACTGACAGAACGGCCGGTTTACATACCGAACCTGGAGCGAGCACAGGTGAAATAGAAAGTAAAGGCAAAACTCGTTTGAAGAATGACAAGAAAAATGAACAAATCAGCGAGAAAGGTGGGATATACTGCTCCAGAATCACCGTTTCACCTCTGGCCATTGGAAATAAATGCACTGATGGAAAATTGTCCATTAATAACACGCCAACGAGGTCCCGTGTCACCTTTGATAAACCGCGAGCAGACGATAAACTCACCGAAGCGTGTCCGACTCCGGGCGAAAGGGATACACCTGAAGATGATCACGTGGTCTTAACGAATAATACATCGCCACAGGTAGAATCAAAACAGTGTCGTACTCCGAGAGTCGTCAACGTATCTAGTGAATCCTCTTCGTCAAAACCGTCGGATTATAACGGGGATTCTTCCCAGGGAATAAACAGCATGCCTGAAAGATCAGCAGGACCAACCAATAACTTTTCTGAAATTTCAGAATATTCAGGAGGGAAGAAAATAACAACAAAAACCTCGACAACCGACGTCAATATGAATGAAACATCTGAGGAGGCAAAACAAACACTGGCTATACTGGCCGAGGCCATGTCAAAACTAAACGGCGATAACAATGACGACGTCCTACCGGAAATTAAACAATCTGTTTCTAAACTAGACGGTGGTAACCTTGTCATAACGACCTTGACCCGTAAGATTATTGAGGAGGAGGAGGCCGTATCGTCCGGTCGGGGAACCCCCATCCCGGATTATAACGATGTGTTTTACGTCAGGGATCACAAGGGCAATATTTACATGGTGGAGGATCTGACGGAGGATTCACAGGAGAGTGCTTACTACAGCTCCTCCAACGTGAGTCAGGAAAACGATTATAACAGAATACACAACCTAAGGTCCGTCGGTCAGTCCAACATTGACCACGCCACGGCCGAGGAGGTTCTGTTAGGGCTTTATAACCAGGGTCGGAGTGGGGTTCAAATCGAGGAGATCAACGAAAACGAAAAACAACTTGTCGTTCATAAAGGTAATACTGCTGTTGACTTGCACAATCAGTTTTCTGCCGATAGCTCGTTTAACAAACAGAGCACCAAATATGAATACGACATGGCGAATGGCGGTTCACAGATGCCGGCCCAGGCAGGGCCTCGGTCCACCTCCAAAATCAAGACCATCAAACAGTCGTACGAAATGACGTCAGATGGCCGGAGCTACAAAGATGGACAACCAACGGAAGAGGATATCAAAATGGAGACAGAGGAAACATCAACCATCAAAAACATGGATAGTTCTGGGTGTAAGACGATGTCATCAAGCTTCCGGTATCAAACCGATGCCAGTCTATTACCGCAAGTCGTACCGGAAACGACTGTCTGCGCAATGCCTCCCCCTCCTATGATTCTACCTCCGGCACTGCCGAAGTTGGTACAGCTTGATATGACACCGGTACTTCCTGTCACTACGGCAGTGCCATTGATGTCCATGGTTCCCGTGACAACTACCAAAGTCACCGAGACGTCGAGCGACAGAATCGTGACTAGTACGGAGGACAACGACGCTAAAATGAAACTTTCTGAGCATGGTAGGCCGGTGTACAAATCTGTAGCTCTCGTAAAGGGGCCGTACGAAACTCCAAAATGGCAAGTAACGAAAAGCAAGACTGAAAAGATCAACGAAGACGCAGAAGATTCTAAGCGGTATAAAATTGTGCGTTCGCACGCGTCAAATGAGACGCAACAGAGGGAGTTATCGTTTCAGAATTCATCGTCGAGGTTTCATGAGATAAGTGGCTGCGTAAACAGAGCGGCCGTCAATGAAAACCAGAACATGTACAAGAGTGAAAGGGTGATGCACATGAATGGTGGTCCAGTTGTTGAACCAAAGATCCACCGAACTCGGATAGACGTAGCATCGCCGCCGCTTCCTCGTATGGACTATGGGGATGGAGGCATGTGCGAATATTCGGAATCAAACAGGACTATCACGACACAAAAACGTCAATCGGAACCGGTATTCCCCGCTCGCGTCCCATCACCACCTAGACTCTCAGCCTCCACAGCCGAGAGAGATATGAGGGTAGTGCGAGGGAATATTCTAATAAAAAATACGATGGATCAGGGATTAGAACAGTTTGACGACAATATTAACATGTTTAGTAACGGTTTTAATATGTGTAAAGAGAATCCTCTGTACCAGAGTGACGAGGATTTACAGCGAAGACTTCTGGAGGAGGAGGCGAGGGAAAGGCAACGTCAGATGGACCAAGAAGTGGCCTTCGAGACGTGTGATCGATATTCAAAGACCAAACAAGGTAGGTAAAACCGAATCAAAGGTAACCGGAAGTCCCCTAAATTGACCTTGAAACTGTAAGTCTCCTTTATTTACCTTGTAATAGTGAGTCTCCTAAATTTATCTTGTAACCGTAAGTCCCCTAAACTTACCTTGTAACCGAAAGTCCCTTATGCTTACTATCTAACCGGAAGTCCCCTAAATTTACCCCGTAACTGTAAGTCTCCTAAATTTACCTAGTAACTGGAAGTCCCTTACTGTTTTTATCTTGTTTATATCTTGCAACGTTTTTGACGTAAACCTCCCATACTATTTGTTGTCCCCTTTGCCTATTTCCTCGGTCTGACCTTCGATGTGACGTTGATGAGCCGTGAAGACTCCAAACTCATCAATCCACTAATACATCAGTTATCGATCAGTCTATTTAACCGAAAAAACACCGGTTTTATACATTCCGTGCGTCTTTGATAAAGTTTATTTTGCTGTTGCTATATTTCTTAAAGCCGTTTGATTTATGATTATTACAAGATTTACATTTTCTAACTAAATTTAAACTGGTAACTGATCAGGAAATGTCTCTGTGCTCTATAGCACAAACACACCAGAAATTGTTTATGTGTGTACATTGTAGGAGCAATGTAAGCTGTTTACCTGTAAAAATCAACCTGGAGTCCACTTATTTAGACCTCGGTCCAGAGGTAAATAGTTTTAGTGGAGTACCCTGGGGGATTCCTTTATAAATCAGCAGTCTTATATCGATACCTGGTCGGGTCACACACAGGTGTCTCGGCGTTTACCTGTCTCCTAATTATAACCCTGGAAATTACAACCGAGATTTATCTACACAATACAATAAATGTACTCGACCTCCGTACCTATACAATGGGATAATACATACGTCTATCTAGTGTCGGAGTTCATAAGGCTATAAATACACCGAACAGGGTCAGTCAAGCTACAAATTTACGGTACGGAAGTAGAAAGGTCAGTCAACCACAGTGTCGTGGTAGATTATCCGGTGGCAGACCCGGATGGGCTTTCTGGGTGGCAGAAGCTCACAACATTCCAAAGCATGAGAATTTTTGTTGTAACGAAGACTTCCATTGGTCTC
Source organism: Mimachlamys varia (assembly GCA_947623455.1). Lineage (NCBI taxonomy): Eukaryota > Metazoa > Mollusca > Bivalvia > Pectinida > Pectinidae > Mimachlamys > Mimachlamys varia. The sequence continues at coordinate 2,036,109 of OX392537.1, forward strand.
AATGTATGCATTACTATACGACACTTCTTGCACGTGACACAATAATGCGTGCGCATGCATTTACTCACTTCCGTATGTACATGCATGTATACTCCCAGCCTGTTGGTTTTAATGTCAATAAACCGATGTTTATTTTATGATTGACAGGACAAAATAATCAAACGACATACAAATGCATGTGCATGTTTAAGCTCCTCTGACTCTACCTATATATGTGTTTGTTGTCGACATTTCATTAGCGTGCCCTTTGGTTTTAGACGGGTGGGTGTAGATTCTGTATGTCGAAGTCTTGGCCATATAAGAGTTTTAAAGGTCGTCATTGCAAATGTTGACATGGCAAATCTATACCGTAAATATTAAATTTACGAGATCGCTGGTTTTTGTTTTATGAAAAGGGATACTGAAATGCTTATGAGCAACGCTTAAGAAGTTCTGAAAAGTAGTCAATTCGTCGTTGGCAGCCCACGGTTCACTTCTCTATCGTTATACGGTATACAAACGACAAGGGAGTGTACCGTGGGTTTTCGACAATGTAATCAATTAGGATATCTGATCAGATTCGTGTAATTAATTCATACATATTATGTAATTTGTTCCACACAATAAAGATCAGTGGACGGAGAAAGTTATATCACATCGAGTTTGTACTCCTGGTACATATTCATTACATTAGTATACTGTTAGACCCATGACAGCTACTGTACCTTCATTGTAATTCTAGGTATGTACTTTCATAGGTAATAATTACGTACGTCACTCTTACGACATCTAGCGGGGAGGGTTCACTAACCTGGTGGAAACTACGACCACTTGGGACTAAGCCTTAGATGTTATTCGATTAAATGTTCATTGTCGCTGGAGCCACGTGGAGATAGATTTGTTTATTTTCCTGGAGAGAACAAACTTAACGTGTAATTTTGTTTTACTTTAAATATAAAAAAGAGTATCTGAAGTTGTTATCTTTAGGTAGAGTATGATCAATGTTTAGGTTTCCGTGGAGAATACAGAATTTACTTTAATCTACATTAAAACATAGGAATAAACGTTCCCCCGCTCTTATATGGTGTGAGCTTGTTCATATATATCTAGAGAATCTGGCGGAGCCCCTGACTTCCGACACTGATTATACAGTTGTAGTGTAAATTGGTTATGGGTACAGCTGTATATATCTACAGTTTATGTACCGCAGGCGATATCGACTCTATGTAAATTACAGGTTATCGTCTGAAGAATCTGCGAGTGAAGTAGATCAGTTTGACATTTAGTGAACACAATCCACGCTCTGGCTATATTTCTCGGCGTTAAACAATTGACACGACTGTACGGTGTTATTTAACTCCGTACAAGGCACGAAAGTTAAACTGGTTATACAGTCTGAAGTTGTTGTTGTAGAAAACAGGTCTAAAGTTATGACATTTTATAATGAGGTACTTCCTCACTAACCGGTTACAATATCTATAATAATTGTCCGGAACAGATTTTAATGACTTTGCTGTCTATGTTGTAACTATCGACTCTTAAATCTTTCTAAAAAATTGCTAAAATTTAAGTATGATAATTTGTTATTTTTTAACCTAAACTGATTTTTAACGCAATTTTACACCTCTGGTGCGTTTAAATCAATTTCCCATAAAATCCCCCTTCCCTACTTTTGGGTGATTTTAGATTTTTTTCGATAAGTTTGCATTTCATTAGAAATTAACCTAGAAAGACCTAGACCTGCAAAAGAGCTCAGATGTTGTTTGACATTGAACAGAGATGATTTGATCGAGTTTAGCTACAGCTTAACAGAGCTCAAATACTTCTCCATATATTACTAACTACTCGTGTTTATATTTTACAATTGTACAGTACAGGTCAGTTTGACCATCATGCCTAGATTTCCCCATTCATGCTTTTCTTTCATGTAACACTTACATATAGTATCGGTTTATAAAGGTCGTGTTTAAGGAACAAGACGTATTGTATCACGTGGAGCTATATATAGCAGGACCTTATGTAGGTACTTGATAAGTTTACCTGGGTGTTTTAATAGGTACAGTATCTGTCTCAAAACTGTTAATGATAATCAGGATTCCTTCCTTGGTATTTAAACGCTTATTTGTCTTGAATAATCAATGGTTTTCTGCCCTGGGTATTTTACAGTATGGGTAAAAGCGGGTAAGGTCACTGTTTAGAATTCGAGGTATCTTTTGGCTATATACCGTAAACAACACCCTTACCTATACTTTTCGTCGATTATATAATCGATATGTTGGCTCACTACATTAAAAACAATAATTAAAGTTAATACTTAAATAAAAATCAGTAGTACTCTCATCTGATCGGTTAGCATACCAGGAAATTGCCTAAGATTTTACCACAGTTTTAATTAGACGATAAACATCAATCTTCTTTAATTCGTCTCTCTTCTTTTCTTCTTTTCATTACTTTTCGATAGTAATATATCAGTTCATTGTTTTTCATGCTGGTCCATTTTCTGTCCTCGTAAAGTTTTCAGATAGAATGTAATAAGAAATGAAAAAAACAAGTGCGTTCTTTATTAGCTAAAATCCCCTAGGCTTATATGTACATACAGAAATACACAGGAGAGTGACATCACACTATAAAGACAATACAGTTCAATAATGACATCATAGAATATAACAGTACTTAGTAAGTAAGCCCTATCAAGGAAGCGTTACGTTCTCACATCTAGAACTCCGGAAGTGATCATTAAGCCTTAATTCACACCAGGCTCTAATGAGCTTATCGAAAACATATATATTGTAACGTACAGGCGGTCACTCATCCAACTACAACTATCGTGAGCGGGTCCCGGTGTTATACCGCATGACTGGACAAACTATCTCACCAGTTAGGCAGTAGTTCCCCCTAATTTACCTAGCTCTCGATCAGAGGATGTTTCGAGTGTCCCCGGGCTTAACTAAAACTAGACATATTTATTTTGTAAAATCGAAACAAGGATATACGAAGTATACAACAGAATAACAGGACATGTTATTTGATTTGTTTGGACGTTATTGGCGCTGCAATTCGGTCTCTGTGTGATACTAAGATGTAGCTGTTGTCTTTTGATGTCTATCGTCGGAATCTCACGGTACACTTCCCTGACGCTTGCATACCGTGGGCTAGAATAGACGGAAACCTTCTTTTTCGTACTAAAATAGTAGCCAAACATTTCGATACTTTCAACCATGATTACATCCACCCGGAACATTCAGCCGGGGTATCCCGTTTAATTTGTAACACTGTCTGTCAACAAAACCTGTTGATTGTGTTATAATTGTGTCGATTGTGTTAGAATATAAGGTCCTACTAGACAGAGATTGACATCGGTGTCATGCCAACAGAAATATACTGGCCGTGGTCAAGGTAAAATGATCTAACAGAGTGTCACGAGAAACGACCATTCTGATCGGTCGAAGTCTCCGAATAAACTTCTATTCGGGGAAACGAGGGTTTCCATCTATTCTAGCCCACGGTATGCAAGCGCCAGAGAAATGTACCTGGGTTTCCGACGATGATTGATGTCCGAGTTTTATGTAACTAGTTGATATTTTGTCGGGGTGGGGTGTTAAAGTGTGTGGATCAGCAAGTGTGACTACCCGATCTAAGACTGGTATACTTGACGATACCTGGTATGTTTTTAATAGCATCTGTCTGGTGCCAATAATTGAATGCAGTAAATGCTTCGATTAGTCGGTAAATTTAAGCTGTAACAATTGCACGATACCTGGTTGTGTTTAATAACAGCTGTCTGGTGCCTGTCATTGTATGTAGTAAATACCTAGATTAGTCGGTAAATTAAGATTGTAAGATAACGACCACACTTACAGATAATTATCTTCAGAATGGCTTTATGAAAGGTTGTCCTAATTGTAGTTGCAGTGCGAGTACATCTTGTTCAAAGGAATCTAAACAATGTTGTTTTTGTGGAAGTCAGCCAACCGTAGCGTCATATCTACTAGTGACAAAGGTTTACCGTGTCGGACCTTTTTGTTGTAACACTATGTAATGTGATACCATCATAGTAAGTGTACTGGTGCACAAAACAGACCAACAATAAGGATGGGAGGCGATTTTGTTACCTAGCAATTTACTTTTAAAATTTAAAATTCAGACTAACTTACGGTGTACGCAAGAGTTACTTTGGGCTCGGTTGTAAACTGATGTAAATTGTTTGGATCCCAGCGAACATTGAAGTAGCTGGACTTACAACTTAGGGAGATACAAGATTTGTTTAGCCACTTAAAGGCCCAATATACGTAACATCAGGAAATTTTTCGTGATTCTGAAAAATTCTGGAAAAAAAAATCCAGTTAATAACCATGCAAAAATAAGCCTAAAACGAAGTAAATCTGAGCGGTAACTAACAAGAAACTCTTGAAAGAAAAATACAAAAACTTGAAAATAATTTAGGTGGGGCCCACTTCAACGACAAGCCTTAGTTAGAAGACAGTTCAAAATTGACGCGTGTTTACAAATACCGAGTTTCAACTGCTGCTGTACCGGTTACCGCGTAAGAATTAATCTTGAATATTGCTGATATCAGTTAATCTTAACTAAATCTATAAATATAAAAAAATTATTAGGCTTGATTTTCGCTTCAATATTTGCCGAAAGTTACGTATATTGGGCCTTTAATACATTGATAAATTTAGATTTACAAGGGAGATAATAAGATTTGTTTGGCCGCTAATTGCATTGATAAAAGACTTACAAGAGAGACAAAGGATTTGTTTGGCCACTTAATACATTGATAAATTCAGACTTACAAGGGAGATAATAAGATTTGTTTGGCCACTTAATACATTGATAAATTGAGACTTACAAGGGAGATAATAAGATTTGTTTGGCCAATTAATACATTGATAAATTGAGACTTACAAGGGAGATAATAAGATTTGTTTGGCCACTTAATACATTGATAAATTGAGACTTACAAGGGAAATAATAAGATTTGTTTGGCCACTTAATACATTGATAAACTGAGACTTACAAGGGAGATAATAAGATTTGTTTGGCCGCTTAGTGCATTGATAAATTGAGACTTACAAGGGAGATAATAAGATTTGTTTGGCAACTTAATACATTGATAAATTGAGACTTACAAAGGAGATAATAAGATTTGTTTGGCCACTTAATACATTGATAAATTGAGACTTACAAGGGAGATAATAAGATTTGTTTGGCCACTTAATACATTGATAAACTGAGACTTACAAGGGAGATAATAAGATTTGTTTGGCCGCTTAGTGCATTGATAAATTGAGACTTACAAGGGAGATAATAAGATTTGTTTGGCAACTTAATACATTGATAAATTCAGACTTACAAGGGAGATAATAAGATTTGTTTAGCCACTTAATACATTGATAAATTGAGACTTACAAGGGAGATAAAGGATTTGTTTGGCCGCTTAGTGCATTGATAAATTTAGACTTACAAGGGAGATAATAAGATTTGTTTGGCCACTTAATACATTGATAAATTGAGACTTACAAGGGAGATAAAGGATTTGTTTGGCCGCTTAGTGCATTGATAAATTGAGACTTACAAGGGAGATAATAAGATTTGTTTGGCCACTTAATACATTGATAAATTGAGACTTACAAGGGAGATAAAGGATTTGTTTGGCCGCTTAGTGCATTGATAAATTGAGACTTACAAAGGAGATAATAAGATTTGTTTAGCCACTTAATACATTGATTAATTGAGACTTACAAGGGAGACAAAGGATTTGTTTGGCCGCTTAGTACATGAATTAAGACATACAAGAGAGATATACGATTTTTTGGTCCCCGTTGGACGTTGATGTAGGTTGACTATCAAGGGAGATAATCATTTGTTTGAATCCCGTTGTACGCTGATGATGTCCGTAGACTTGCAAGGAAGATTGAAGATTCCTTCAAGGTAAACACAGACGTTTCCCCGTTGTACATTGGTAACGTCTCTGATTGGGCGTACAGTCAATACGATATCGCAGGCTCCACACTCACGTTCGCTCTGTGCAGAAAGCGAAATTGAGCGCACTCCTGGAAACGTGGGATTGCGTCATTACGATCACGTTACTCAAAGAGACGGATTATCTCCACGTCTATAGAATCAAATCCGAATTAAAAGAAATGTTCGTGATGTCCATGTTGATTATCGATGTCTTATATTGTGTAATTTATGTACAATCCTCTGATTAACGTTCTCTGTTAATGCGATTTTACTAAGATAAAATCGCCGCCTGGAAAATCTTTATTGCACGTCGCTGGAGTTCCAGGCTGCCAATACAGGAGAACCGCCACCAGCACGATCCAGCTAGAATTATTGTGTAAAAAACGACAATCTTTGTGAGATTTCATCCAGTGTAATCTGCGCCAGCCGCACGTAAAGTTGAATTAAGGGTCACTGTTGAAATGTTGGATGTCAGCAGCTTAGTTCACGTGTGCGCCAGACTCGGTAGCCGGGAAATCCGCAGTTATATGTGCAATTTATGGCGTGCGTGTTTCCCTAGCATTCGCAATTTTTACAATCTCTTCCTCCATTACATTATAATTACAGTCTTGTTTTTGGGTTCCTGTATTTGTTCAGGAACCCCAACAATTGTCTACTTGGCCTGTATTCTAGATCAAACGCCATCTTGAATGATTTGAGTTAAAATGAATATCACTCTCGATGTCAGAAATTAAATTTCTACGGACACAATATAAAACTGTAATAAAATGTTCTTCATACATGCAAGTAGACAAAAGAATGGTAAATCGTGTTTCAAAAAAAAAAAAAAACGGTCAACGTTAATCAAAATAAAAAAACAAACAGTCACACTTCAAATAGATGTCAAAAACAACAGTCATAGTTTACCAATGCCAAAAACAACTTTCATAGTACATACATGTCCAAATATTGCACAAATATTAAACATATGTCATATTACACATATGCCCAAACAACAGTCATAGAATAGTATAACAATATCAAAATCAGTAGTTATGTTACACACACTTCAGAAACAACAGTCATCGTACACCAGTTCAGAAACAACAGTCATCGTACACCAGTTCAAACAACAGTCATCTTACATCTTTTCAAACAACAGTCATCGTACACCAGTTCAGAAACAACAGTCATCGTACATCAGTCAGAAACAACAGTCATCGTACACCAGTTCAGAAACAATAGTCATCGTACACCAACTCAAACAACAGTCATCGTACATCAATTCAAACAACAGTCATCCTACATCAATTCAAACAACAGTCATCCTACATCAATTCAAACAACAGTCATCCTACATCAATTCAAACAACAGTCATCCTACATCAATTCAAACAACAGTCATCCTACATCAATTCAAACAACAGTCATCGTACACCAATTCAGAAACAACAGTCATCCTACACCAATTCAAACAACAGTCATCCTACGTCAATTCAAACAACAGTCATCGTACACCAATTCAGAAACAACAGTCATCGTACACCAATTCAAACAACAGTCATCCTTCATCAATTCAAACAACAGTCATCCTACACCAATTCAAACAACAGTCATCCTACATCAATTCAAACAACAGTCATCCTACATCAATTCAAACAACAGTCATCCTACATCAATTCAAACAACAGTCATCCTACATCAATTCAAACAACAGTCATCGTACACCAATTCAGAAACAACAGTCATCGTACACCAATTCAAACAACAGTCATCCTACATCAATTCAAACAACAGTCATCGTACACCAATTCAGAAACAACAGTCATCGTACACCAATTCAAACAACAGTCATCCTACATCAATTCAAACAACAGTCATCCTACATCAATTCAAACAACAGTCATCGTACACCAATTCAGAAACAACAGCCATCCTACATCAATTCAAACAACAGTCATCCTACATCAATTCAAACAACAGTCATCGTACACCAATTCAAACAACAGTCATCGTACATCAGTTCAGAAACAACAGTCAACGTACACCAGTTCAGAAACAACAGTCATCGTACACCAACTCAAACAACAGTCATCGTACATCAGTTCAGAAACAACAGTCATCGTACACCAGTTCAGAAACAACAGTCATCGTACACCAACTCAAACAACAGTCATCGTACATCAGTTCAGAAACAACAGTCATCTTACACCAGTTCAAAAACAACAGTCATCGTACATCAGTTCAGAAACAACAGTCATCGTACACCAGTTCAGAAACAACAGTCATCGCACACTAATTTCAGACAATAACAATTTATTATAAGTTGTTTTAAGAAACAAACATTCAACACTGAGCGTGATTGTATTAAAAGTAGTTCGTGGTTAATTATGCTAAAACAACAAAATTTGAAAAAAAGTAGACTTTAATAAATCATGTTACGAAACAACAGTATATATTAGGTCATTGTTAAGTTGATTTGGTAAAGGGAGTCATTTACATCGCGATGAAGATGTCTAGAGAACCGTTGCTGAATAAGAACAGTCTATGCTTTACTAAACATTTTTGTAACGTTGGGTTTGAAACAAACCATGTGTTAAACATGCATCTCTTTAACGAAATATGTTGCTCGAAGTCTGATTATTTTTGTAATTCGTTAATATGACAATGATATGACCCACGAACAGTGCACTATGTCAACCTGTGGATAAATGCATACGGTCGCCTCGGGCACGATTAGCACACAGACACGTACAGCAACCAGCTTGTTCTGTCATTCACATGTGGCAGTCTTGTTTTCAAACCATTAAACGAAATCCCAGCTATTAACGATGATCTTTAAGTCATAAACCGAGGACTGACGCCAGCGGTGAAAAGGCGACAGACAAACGTGCTGACCTTATACGTAATTAGGGATTATAGTACATGTTAGTGTCGCGCTGCCTAGAACTCCGTTATATAAGTTATCGCCCTTGTTATTACTCTGATATATCGCCCTTCTGTAGTATCATTTCTTGGATCGCCATGTACATGTACACGTAGTATTGTAGAACCCAATAAATGGATTATTGTTAAAACAAACATATGTATAGAAGCTGGTAAACATAGATATCATTGAAAATAAACGCGATGACATCAACAAAACTAATAGTTAAGGTGTCACTAAATATATGGTAACTTTCATAAAGAACAATGGTGACCTCTATAAATATCTATGGTGACATCTATAAATATCTATGATGACCTCTATAAATAACTATGGTGACCTCTATAAATAACTATGGTGACATCTATAAATATCTATGATGACCTCTATAAATAACTATGGTGACCTCTATAAATAACTATGGTGACATCTATAAATATCTATGATGACCTCTATAAATATCTATGATGACCTCTATAAATAACTATGGTGACATCTATAAATAACTATGGTGACATCTATAAATAACTATGGTGACCTCTATAAATAACTATGATGACCTATATAAATAGCCATTATAACCTCTATAAGTATATATAGTGACCTCTATAAATAGCCACGGCAACCTCTATTAATAGCCATGGTGACATCTATAAATAACCTCGTTGACCTCTGTGAACACAAGGTACGACCTCTGTTTAAAGGAAATAATACATTTTACTTGACCTTTGGTAAAGGTTCCGAAGTGGATGGTTAGTTTGTGAACAGGTATGCTTTCCTCGAAAACGATTTATGTATGCATCTACTTCACAATAATTAAGGTGATCGTCGTTCAGTTTTCGCTCACCTTGCCCATATTAATCAGGAACATAAATGAAGAAATACAATGTGCATGAAATAATAAGACCCCTCTTTTATCGAGATGCTCTGTTGGTAATGTTTCGGCGTCGGGGGTGACTTTAGGTTACAAATCTGCAGTAAAAACTGGTTGTCGAAACGGAAAGCTCTGTTTAGCGGTCCAATAGACGTGGACACGGAGCTCTGTTTCGGGCCCCGATAGATGTGGACGATGTTATCAGCTACAGAACACTAACGTTACTGTCATATCCCCTTCAGTACACAGCGTTATCAGGTCTAGCGGCTCTCTAGGTCAGCCCGGGGGGACTCACTTCTCACTCCGTCTGCCCCGGGACGAGATTTCCTAGAAATTCCGTATATGTCAAATGATGTTTATGTCAGGCGGGCATCTCTATGATATAATCTGTCGTATTACAATATAACTGTATAGCCTATATTGATCTCTCTACCAGTATATTATAGCTGAGGGAAAGACGGAACTAAATCCAAGAGATATATTTCTGTATTTTGTTTAACATGATCACCATCATATAGGGATGTCGGCGCCATTGGTGATCTCGAAAATTCCGTCGTCAGAATAAAGATTTCCGTGCGATAACTTGAGTTCCCTTGGGCCTGTTAAACTTAGATTCCATACAGTGCATCCTTGCTGAACGTCCTTGCCGGGGATCGCATTGGGAAGAACTGAAGGTCAAAGATCAAGGTATCTGTTACTTATAAATAGAACTGAAGGCAAAACATGGATTTAGTGTGATAACTTCAGTTCCCTAGAGCCTAGCAGTTCATACTTCGAACAGGGCTTTCTCACTGAGGGTCAATTATCAAGGTCACTGGCACTATAAATAGAACTCAACAAGATAAAAATTGATTTCGTTCGATGACGTATGTTCCCTTGTGCCGCTATGGTTGTTGTTTATTGAAAACAAAGATTCTTTATTTATAAAAAGTACAATTTGCATTATAGCGATCTGTCGGAAGGGAGACATTTTGTATAAGTACTGGGCCTTCATGATATTGTCCGAGTTGTAACATCCAAACCGTTTCAAATAAATTGATGAAACTACAAGTTTACATGTACCTGCATCAGCGGTAGTCGATGTGCAGTGCACTGCCATTTTGTTATTTGACCTTGACCCCAGGATTTTCTTTACATTTTTTCTGCAGCTTTTGAACCACAAAAGATACCCTGATTAAAATTGCAATGTAACTATCACCAATTAACGACGAGGTCAATTTAGCTTTAGCATTAAGGTCATAGTAAAAACATACTTTTAGATATATCCATATTTTCTGGATCAAAACATGTTATTCCCGTGACATTTTTTAAGAATGAGATTCCAGTGATAATTTCAGAGAGTAGGATTCCCGTGACGCTACAACATAGTGGGAGTCATATGAAAATGTTATAGATGTAGAGACTGTGATTCCAGTGACAATATCAGAGAGTGGGATTCCCGTGACGCTACAACAGAGTGGGAGTCATATGACAATGTTATAGATGTAGAGAGTGTGATTCCTGTGACAATATCAGAGAGTAGGATTCCCGTGACGCTACAACAGAGTGGGAGTCATATGACAATGTTATAGATGTAGAGAGTGGGATTCCCGTGACAATATCAGAGAGTGGGATTCCCGTGACGCTACAACAGAGTGGGAGTCATATGACAATGTTATAGATGTAGAGAGTGGGATTCCCGTGACAATATCAGAGAGTGGGATTCCCGTGACGCTACAACAGAGTGGCAGTCATATGACAATGTTATAGATGTAGAGAGTGGGATTCCCGTGACAATATCAGAGAGTGGGATTCCCGTGACAATATCAGAGAGTGGGATTCCCATGACAATATCAGAGAGTGTGATTCCCATGACAATATCAGAGAGTTGGGTTCCCGTGACAACATCAGAGAGTGGGATTCCTGTGACAATATCAGAGAGTGTGATTCCCGTGACAATATCAGAGAGTGGGATTCCCATGACAATATCAGAGAGTGGGATTCCCGTGACAATATCAGAGAGTTGGGTTCCCGTGACAATATCAGAGAGTGGGATTCCTGTGACAATATCAGTGAGTGGGATTCCCGTGACAATATCAGAGAGTGGGATTCCCGTGACAATATCAGAGAGTGGGATTCCCGTGACAATATCAGAGAGTGGGATTCCCGTGACAATATCAGAGAGTTGGGTTCCCGTGACAATATCAGAGAGTGGGATTCCCGTGACAATATTAGAGAGTGGGATTCCCGTGACAATATTAGAGAGTGGGATTCCCGTGACAATATCAGAGAGTGGGATTCCCGTGACAATATCAGAGAGTGGAATTCCCATGACAATATTAGAGAGTGGGATTCCCGTGACAATATCAGAGAGTGGGATTCCCGTGACAATATTAGAGAGTGGGATTCCCGTGACAATATCAGAGAGTGGGATTCCTGTGACAATATCAGAGAGTGGGATTCCTGTGATAATATCAGAGAGTGGGATTCCCGTGACAATATCAGAGAGTGGGATTCCCGTTACAATATCAGAGACTGGGATTCCCGTGACGCTACAACAGGTTGGGAGTTTTGTGACAATATTATAGATCTAGAGAGTGGGATTCCCGTTACAATATCAGAGACTGGGATTCCCGTGACAATATCAGTGAGTGGGATTCCCGTTACAATATCAGAGACTGGGATTCCCGTGACGCTACAACAGGTTGGGAGTTTTGTGACAATATTATAGATCTAGAGAGTGGGATTCCCGTTACAATATCAGAGACTGGGATTCCCGTGACAATATCAGTGAGTGGGATTCCCGTGACAATATCAGAGAGTGGGATTCCCGTGACAATATCAGAGAGTGGGATTCCCGTGACAATATCAGAGACTGGGATTCCCGTGACAATATCAGAGAGTGGGATTCCCGTGACAATATCAGAGACTGGGATTCCTGTGACGCTACAACAGGATGGGAGTCTTGTTACAGTATTATAGATCTAGAGAGTGGGATTTACTGGAATGTATTTTGTGATATAACTAAATTAATTATCTCCATCTAATTGAAATAATAAATGTTGAATTACAGTAAATTTATGTTTCTACTGCCTATCCTGGTGTTCATGTGCAACGTAATTGTTTTACTACATGTAGTCATATCTGTAGATTCCAACACATATGTGCGTCACTTAGCTTGGGGCCCGGGATACATTAATATTGAGACATACAATTAGGAATAATCATGGCTTGGATGGATTTTTCAAATTACACGACTGCTGCAAAAACTCCAAAGAAAAGTGTTTTTATTTCATTAGAATTAGAGGGTTACGTGTATCGGTCGGTCGGAACGACTTCCGGTAAGCATTGTAATAAGGGCGTAAAGTGTCTAACCTCCCTCGGAAGATACAAATCCGCGTGTACATGAAGTAGTCCGTGTCTAAGAATAGCTGATCAGAGACGCCCTAATGACGCAGTATGCAAGGTCTTAGTACTTATATAACTTCTCATGCTGCCATGTCTTCTCAACTTTAATCAATTAAAGCCGGGTCATTGTAACACGTAGAGCACGCAACGTTCTTAGTTTAGTAACAACTCGAACTCGTGCTTGACTATCAGTATTAAACTTTTTGAATACTGGTAACAAAGTTATTATTCGGTTCTTTTTATAAAGGACAGTAAAAAGTGTCCTTTTCTTTATGATACAGCTATGTATTTAGTTATACAAATACAAATGTCTTTACTCTATTAAGACAACCTCAATTGTCTTTATAGTCAAAATACTTAGTTTTAATTTAATCTTCGTAAAGAAAAGAAGAATATATATATACATATCTACACCACAATACTCCAATTTCAGAGGCTTAAATCTCTCCGGATCATAGAAAATGCCTTGTTCGTAGTTTGGTTTGGGATATTCTTGAATAAATGTAATGATGTAATATAATGACGTAATAAGTGACAAAATATTTTAATTGGATTCCTAAATAAGAATAACGAAAACCTAAACTTGTAGACCTAGTTTTGTATCTAGAGTTATGTGGATGTTAATGTGGAACAAATCAAAGACTATCGCACTATATAGCTGATCATGTGAAACCGTCAACGCGGCTATCATTTACTTGGTGTCTGGCGTTTAGCAGCAGTCATGTTTGCTCCGTGTCATGTTTGAAATATTTACAGGGTTGCCTCCGTATTGACCAATTTAGCACAAAAGGACACAGAATGGCGTCAGTCTTGTATTCTTACGGCGGGGTGGTCAGAGAAATATCTGTGGAGAACGGCAAAATACCAAAATAAAACAACGGCTGAAGAATTTTATTGTTTCGTCTAGAACCTGTCCGGAAACAATCCATATTTGTATACAGATGTCACATGTAAAGCCATTTATCCTGCCTCGATTTTCGGAAAAGTAAGACAAATGGGACCCAATAGAATATCAAACCTGCCTAAAACCCAATATAGAGCAGTCAAATATCATTGAATCAAACAGCTTTGAATCAAATATCACTGAATCCTTTAAAATTTAGACGTCTGACTCTCCGCATGCAGTTGAAATGTTGCTCGCGCAATCGTCTGGGTTTTGGTTTGGTAGATAGGTGTCTGGAGTTTATTCCTTTTCGACTTATGTTTCAAGAACCACGCTGAAGTTTTAACAAGAAGGTGAAGTTAACGGTCTCCCCGCTCAATTCCGAAATAAGAGCATCCAGATTAAAGCGTTTTTTATAAATGAACCGATATGTAGCACTAAAAATGAGAATTTATAAGCATAACCTGTATAGGATAATATATTGTCTGACCAACTTATGAACACAAACTTACAATCTGATCCAAATCACACGACAGTAAGCGTAATATACCCGGTTCCCTTCTACTCCAAGAATATCAAACAACAGGTTCATCGCCATCATTCAGTAAAACTTTGCAGTTTTGACTATTTAATCTTGGTTAAATGGAACCCTTAACCTTCATTGAAAATCGGGGATTTAATCAAGCTTTAATCCTCATTTAAAGTTAATGAACGTTTGTGCGACGTTACATTTTCTGGAAATGACGTCATAAAGTTATTGATGGTTTAATGGAACTTTAATCCTTGAATAACTTTTAATCAACCTTTGAACAACCGGCCCCAGAACAACATGCGAGTTAGCTGGACACGTAAAGATATATGTTACAGTAGATCGACAATTAGATCGAAAACCTGAGCTGGATCTGCTTCCTGTTTGAGCTACATTTACAATACAATACAGGTGGCAACATGAATAGTTTGAGTTAGTTCCTAGATACACACTTCAACATTTTCCTTCACCTAGAAACGTCACAGTCAATTGAAGCGCAAAAATAAGTCAAATGCAGCATCTGCATCTTGTACTGATGCTGATAAAATAGTTGTGTTGTATCAACAGCTAGTGAGATATAGACTTAGCAATCCTTAACCTGTAAAGGACGGACGAAGCCCACTTTAATATTCCCTTGTCGTCAATAAAAGAAGTCTTTAAGGTTTGGTATACAAGGCTACAATGTGATAGTGTGCTGCACTATGAGTCAGAAATATCACACGCGTAGATATACCACCTCGACACTACTCGTGTTGTATAAGTGGACTGAACTTACATGTAGAACCAATCAGCCAATTCTTCTGCTATAGATGTAAAATATCAAATAATCTTTGTTTGTTAAATTCGAGGTTACGTGGTTGTTGTTGAATCGCGAAAATGATAACACGTATTAGAATGATGCAAGTGTGCGATGTTTGTAGGTATGGATATCAACGAACGTTTGTACCGCAACACGTTCTAAGTGGCTTTAAACCACTAAGACAAAAATTAGAGAATACCAAGCGCCAACAAAACCATCATCCGAACTCAAAATCGATTAAACTAGGGGCAAAATTAGAACAAAGGACAGATGTACATGGAAACCCTTATAAAAGTACAAGAGACTAAGACCAGATGGTCCGGAAAAGTTAGCGTCCTCTGCTTCATTGACGACACCCGCCATGTACATTGAGGTCAAATCCGAGTAAATGTCATGGCCTAAAGAGGAGAACTGAGGATATTAAAAAAACGTCCATCTTCATATCATGCAAGGATGAAGAATATTTCTCAATAAGACCAAGATGGTGACCACTAAAAGAAAAGTATCCAAGAAAATTTTCGTAATATTGCTATACAATTTGTATACCTATTGTGGGAACCATGCACAGGTGGTCGATATCTTGTATATTTGTATGTTGTCTGTGAGGTTGGATTGGACTAGTTTACAACGGAACATAGTTATGCGACTAGTATTTACCACTCTATGACGTTGTCACTATATTACCTTACACAACATAAGATGAGCATTATAATAATTTCCATCTCATAAACTGTCAACCGGTGTATTAACAGCAGTTGCAGAAAAATATCAGACACGTTTTCCTTTTCAAAAACAAGACGTTCAGTTTATATTTTGTATTTTCGTAATGTTAATTTACATAAAATATTTTTATTATATTTATTTTTCTGGCCTGGTTTTCTACTTTCTTAAGCACAATTGTTTTTATGCGGAACAACATGGTACAGCTGTTAACAGGCTCACAGCCGAGAATGGCGGGAAAACTTAAATTCCGTTAATTAGGCTATGAATCGCAAGTGGTAAATATAAGCATTGAACTGTATTCCGTTGGCAGTTATGGGCCGATAATGCCAACTGGACAAATGCAAATTTAATGAAGCTCGCTAGTGACATCATGTAGCTTAGGTAACGGGGTCAGAATGCAAGCCGGTCGAAGGTTCACAAGCAACCGGTAACGGGGCTAGACCATAAACCATAACGAGTCTAGGCCCAAATAATGTAAACATTTATCGATATTATAAATAACGTTTCATATACATATAAAAGTTTACAAAGTGCCAAACTATTCACAGTGATGAAACGTCCGCATCTTCAGCCACGGGTCTGGAACGCGGAATAGACACATACACACCCAACTAATTACATTACGACTTTGGTAGACTCTCAAATGTGTGTCCTGGGAAATATTCAATGACGGTGTAAAACTTCAACGTGTACTTTAGTGTGAATTTTATCAAACCAAAATAATCGATTGAGCTTTAATTGTTCATAAAATAGATTTACGGAAGGTAATTGTCTGGCTGGTGATGTCTGGGCACGAAGTCGTTATTTTACTGGGACCAATCAGGGCACTGCTCTGATAGTAAAATATCCTCCTGGAGACTAGGTCGATAGTAATATCTAAACCATATACGGTCAGTCGTATCCGGATCTGCTACATGTCGTATATTATCAAAATGTCTTGATCCCGCCCAAAGACGGAACTAACACTTTAATGTCATACAGTTAATAACGACAAAAGGGAATGTTGAAATGTTTACCAAAAGTTAATGTAGATATCTCTATTGTTGTAAAAACTGCTTTGATAATCTACATTATTAGTATTTTACATGTTGATTAATGTCTGTATGGAGAATATCGGCTTTTCATTTTTGGTCAGAAAATGTTTCCGTGAACAAAAGTGTATACCAGCCCGCCATGTGAAGATTATTCATAAAGCAGTACGTAATGTATCTTCGAAACTAGAGAGTTACTTCCGCTTAGAGGAATAGTTGTTTTCTGTGTAGTAGAATATTAGGAATCAAGGTTAAACGTCTGTTTTGTTGTAATTGCCCTGATATTGAATGAGACGTTCGATCTCTCTTGTGAGTCTTGTCACACCTGAACGAAGTCATTTTGACAGGACGGCGCTGTTAAATCCGGGTTATTTGCGCAATGGCCTTCAGACTCAGTAGAGTGCTGTCAAACAGCTGGTCTATATATGGTATCATTATACCTAATATATCCTATATAAACAGCTTCACTGATTGGTTATACTTATCACATGCCGAGGGGGAAAATACTTTGTAATATTTCCCAGTCGTATTTCCGACATTCGAATACTTTCGGTCCAGGCATTTTACACGTTTTCCAAATGACTGAAGAAAACGAGAATAGCTATTTGTACATGTCTGTCGCATCACCTGCATTGCTGTTATCAAAGTTGTCTACCCAAAACCGTTTAGTCATATTAAACTAATTGTGTATCTTGATACATACGAGGTTTTGGACATTTTCTCTTCTGATGCTTCATGTTTCCATTGGGAATTGCTACATCAAACGAAATCATTATGCACATATTATGTATTTCCTTCAATTAATGTACACAGTACATAATAATATACATTTATGATGTGCGGTTCAGATCCCAGTCATACAGCGAGCTATAACAACAGTCAGTAGTCAGATGAAAACCAGTTATACCACAGTATGAATTGAAAAGGCCGTTTATTACAAAAATGACTTAAAATATAAAACATGTACATAACAAACATGTCACGTTGTATATTCCAAAAACAACGTAAAATAAAAACGTGTAAATAAAACATGTCACATCATACTGATCTGGCCCTGGTTTCATCAACATTCCTTAACTCTTTAACTTAAAAATCTCCATAGGAAAGCATTACAGAATTGAAGGAGAAAACCCTTAGTTAAGGAACTTTCCTCAAATTCCGTAATGCTTTCCTATGGAGATTTTGAAGTTAAGGATTTTCCGTAAGTTAAGATGAAACCGGGGCCAGAATACATATAGGCATACTGCCAAATGAACACAATTATGTGACTATTAAAGGAGGGGGGGGGGGGGGCAAAACCGCCACCAGGCCAATTGAGTTATGACAGGATAACTGTTGTATGAAACCTTAATACAGCCAACCCCCTCATACATTTTTCGTGTACGACATACATACAGCCTTGTACGCGTAGCTGTCCGTATTTATAAAGTCCGCTGTTACACCGGCTAACGTTTATATCGACACATACCCAGGGAAATCGACTCCATTAATGACATCACCAGAGGTTGTCATGATGAATGCTGATCCTGCCTCTGGGTTTTGGCTTACATCCGGTCTACCGGAAGACATACCATGGTAATCACAGTGTTCTATTTATAGAAACATAAAGACAGCTGATTGGCCAAGGAATGACGTATTACGTCAATACAATTATGGCGTGTCGCTTTCCGACCTCCCGATAGAATACGTCCATCGATGTTGCATCTTAATGCAGAATTATTTCTCTCGAGAGGTAAACGTTCCAGGGTATAATAGAGCGTCGGAATTGGTAATCCTGATCTATGATGTCACTGGGATACGAATGGGACACTGGTTTATCATTGTCTGTAGGTATAGTGGTAAACGAGTTAGGTTTGTTCGCACAAGGGAAATGAGTGGTAGGGATAGTTGATAGTCCTTGTATGATACGTTTACACTGGTTAAACATTGTCAGGTAAACTATTATACCCCCGCAACGAAGTTAAGGGTGTATGCTGGAATCATCCTGTCTGGATGTGGTCTGCAGTAACTTGTCCGGATGTCTCCTTAAGGACTAGGTACAGCCATATTGGTTGTCACCTGGTTGAAAATGGTAATATTGAAATTTTAATGTTTCCTTCCAATATATGGCATAAGCTTTATCCCATTATGTTTAATATTGATATAAAATGCAGTTCAGCCCCCAAAATTAAAAAAAAATCTGTACTTAGGAAAAACATATTCAGTAAAAAATATCCAAATGGGAGTGCGCAAATATTTTTCATATAGTCATTTGAAACATTTCAAAAACTAATACAAAGTTACTGCAATGTTCATAGTATGATAGCCCAGTGTTAAAATTTCGATATGAGTCTGTAAATCAGAGTATCAGGGAGAAATACACAGGTACCCCCTCTACAAAATGTCGTCCATTGCATGCTGTTTTCAGTTCAGGTAGAAGTAGTTACCTGTATCTCGTGGAGGCAATATAGGGGGATTATTTTATATTAAAATTGGTCATTTGTCATGTAAATGTAAGTTTCGTGTCAAATAAATGTATAAAATTAAAATAATAACACCGACATACCGTAATTACATTTACGATACGGTTACTTAATTACTAAGTAAGTTTGAGAAAAGTATTTTGATACCCATGTGCCTTAACTGCCACACATGTTTACAATGGCAACAGTTTACGCTAGCGATGTTTAACAGGTGCGAAATCGGTGAGTTAATACTGTCCGATCAACGCGGAAGTGTATAATATACAGTATATGAATACCATCAGAATTCATACAACACAAATTAAACTTTGTTGACAATTCTTTCAAAATAATTAAATTACCTGAAAAAAACACCACCGGAAGTGCAGAATAACATCTTTTCACGTGCTGTACATTCGCCCAAAAAAGGAAAACTGGCAATCTCTAAAAATTATCGTAATAGGAATGGGCAGTTTTTGCTTTGTGACGTTATACCAAGTAACATTTACCTTTACTGCATGCTTGAATCCAATTTAATTGTTAGTTTTGTCGATGTTTCACCATTCCTCTAAGTCAGGCGTATTAATATCTAAAAAAGTAAATAGTTCAAAATGGAGGGTAGAGGAGTATATTTCGCTTTATGCAACGGGAAGATGTTTGATTTGAGAGATCTGACATATTGTCATAACTCGTCATACCGCAGACGGTAAGATTTTTGTTTTGGCTATGCGCAGATTTCTATGAAACTTCACATGGATGATCAGTATGTCATGGAGTTGTGCATTGGCATTTTTATTTCTGATTTCGACACCTTTTAACGGAGTTATGCCCTGTTTCCAATACAGTGCAATTTGACTTTGAACATTTCATTTAAATGGTATGACCGACATTGCAGACCCTTGTCTAACACCAGTGGACTTTAAAAAAAAACAACATCAAAACTGTTTAATTCTCTTTGAATGTCAGTGGGAGCAATCGTGTCCACAATGATATCTCCTGTTCATATTTTCAACTGATATTTCATATTTAAATTCTTTTAAGGGAGCTAATTATGTCCCTTGATGCAAAATAACGTCCAGAAAATCTGTCTTCACTTACAGGACATACTCATTTCATTAAAGTTTCACATAGATGATCAGTATGTTATGTAGCTGTGCATCACATTTTATTTTCATATTTCGACCCCTTTTAAGGGAGTTATAGATAGACCTTTATGGGAAAAACTGGTTCAGATAGATTCTGATGAAACTTCACATGATTGATCAGTATGTTATGTGATATTGACGAATGTTTGGATTTAAAAATAACGTTAGTTTTACAATTAAATGTATATATAACGATTGACATGTATTCGTATGTATATTTGCAGTTCCCATATAGATGTACATATACTGTAATACTGCATCAGTGTCGTCTCGCGATTTCGTTCCAGACCCTTATATTCCACAAAGAAAGGGAAACAAGATATTTCTACATTCATTTTGTTAATAGACGTGATGCTATAAACATGACCGCATAAGTTGATGCTATATAATAGATGGTGACCCTGTATATTTAGTGCAGAAGGAGACCCTGACTAAACGAACACTGCATTACACATGGTTGCGTAGAGTCAATGACATGTATTTTGATTGACAGTCATTAATGTATGTTGACAGAGAGGCGTGTCGATTTTAGGATATGGCAGTGCTATTGTCACGCTGTTACTATGAAACCATTGCGACACGTAAAACGATTCTCTGAAGCGCATCAGACCATTAAACCATTAAAGGGTCAATATACGTAACTTTCGGCAAAACTTGAAGCGAAAATCAGGCCTAATAACTTTTTATATAATAGATTTAGTTCAGATTAACTGATATCAGCAATATTCAAGATAAATTCTTACGCGGTTACCGGTACAGCAGCAGTTGAAATTCAGTATTTGTAAACACGCGTTCATTTTGAAATGTCTTCTACATGTAACTTCGGCTTGTTGTTGAAGTGGGCCCCACCTGAATTATTTTCAATTCTTTGGATTTTTCTGTCAAGAGTTTCTTGTTAGTACCCGCTCAAGTTTACTTTAAAGATGTGTTACAGGTATAGCATTGACACGACAAAAATCGCCATAAATAGTCACTAAAAAGGAAAAACCATTTCCATAGGCAGAAGGAAATAAATCGTATTACAAGGTCAAAAGATAACTTTTCACTGAATACCAAGAACTATTGTTTTATGATATCACTGCTATCAAGTATGTCGTATTGTTTTATCATTTGTTCACCTTCATATTGCCATCGTTGTGTAATAGGACGAGGAAAAGTGATAAAGATAGTGCCGTCACTGGGGCTCGAACCCACGACCCTTGGCTTTGCAGCCTGATGCTCTACCGCTGAGCTAAAAGGAAATTCCCTACAACCCACGCTTGTAAGGCAAACCTAATCAATGCGCATCTTTTACAGTTATTTTTAAAGGCATGTGGGGTTTGCTTTCGACAATTATCACAAATAGCCTTCATTGAGGGGTTCCAAGCTTTCGTTTCTGTACCCTACAACCTAATACTCTAGCTGTGTTTTATACATGTATCAATGCAAATCTACACAGTATTTAATGAACTTAAAGTTCACGGGAGTTGCTAGGTCCCAGAAAATCCCTCTAGCCCCAGCCGCTGTATATACTACTGAAATCGCTTACCAAAGTTGGTCATACAGTCTATATGCATTGCAGACTCCGATATATTCTGATCTTTTGCTGTTACTCGTTGGTTTTTCACATCGTTTCGTGTCATGGCGTTGAGTTTCAGTGTATCATCCTGATTTCTGATCCTTTGCTATTTTGGTCTGTACATGCCTTATCAGGAATCTATGTTTAAATCGATTTTCACAATCCAGAGCATCTGTGCAAGTCCAGTTATCGACATGGGGAAATGTTTTCCTATCTATGTCAAAACCTGCACAATGTATTTCTTTAAGAACAAACCAGATGAGTCCATTATTTTTCTAGGTATCGTACCCGTCATCCCTTTTAGTGTATCCCCCTCAATGTAGTGTTAGAAATCGCTCACGCAATACAACTCACGTCCGCCATTCCCAAGCTCGAGATTTATTTTTCGTCCTGATATCAAAAATGATAGTGCACTACTGCAGCACATACTAATCAGCGAGTCGGAGAGGTAGTGCTGGAATTAGCCGGTCGTGTTTGTAGCAATAACGTTCTAATTAACTAATGTTAGACCTAATGCTGCGAGCGTCCCTAATCACACCGAAACCCGGGCGCATACGTCACTCTCACTCCGCTTCCATCTCTAATTGTACGTTAAGTGCAAACTAAACGTAAACACTTAAGGAGCTCTAATAGAATTTATTTCCCACCATTCAATGTCCATCAAGATTCAGCTTGTCGAGGATGTTTTTATGGTCTGCGCATGCGTGTTGGCTTGACGTATTTATCACAATGGCGGCGAGAGTTGATACCGTAACTTGCTTCCCCTGCCTTGTGTGGCATTTCTTACTAGTGAGAATTGTAAAGAGGGACACGACGTCTACTTATGCTTTGTCAATGTAAAACGTCATTGTGATCCCTTAGGTATCAGAAAGCGTTTCAATTTAATGCAATAAACCATTAGGTAGGCTGTAAAGATACAGATGTAGAAGTGGCGATATTATAACCGGAATAAACATGTGGATGATTATCTCCTGTACCCAAAGCCGTATTGACTCGTGTCACATGTAGACATTTCTTGCAAAACGTTGCGTAAAATTATATGCAGAAAATGTCAAACAAAAATTCAATGAGGTTTTTATGTGCGACTTCCCAGGTAATATGGCTTGCATACTTTTCCCCCCAATTGTTTACATTGAAAGTATAGACATTTGAAATTTCATTTTGTTTTGACTTTTTAAAGAAAGCTTATTCGTACTCTTATATATTTTCAGTGAAAAGAGACCAGCCCCCGGCCGGCCGACAGAACTTGACGAGCCAGCTTCTCCTGTCTAAACTCTCAAACATCGATGTGAAGGACATTCGCCAGCATATTGACGTTCAACACCACAACGAAGATATCTATGGAGACGCACGCTTCATGCATGCCGACGGAAGTTCGACCATGGCCGGCGCCAACAACTTTGATTCCGTCAACGAGAATATTGACCTAGTGATGCGTGGCGGGAAGGCATACATCACCATCACCGTGACGGCGGAGAGATACACTCCTATCGACAAAGAGTTCAATGTTTGGCGGAAGAGTCAGGCGGTCGTGACAAGGGTTATCGAGATTGATTTCCTAGCCAACGAGCAGCGCAGACGACTGTACATGAGTGTCATGGAAAGGGCAGGTGAATGTGAAGGCGAGGCTGACCGCAGCGCCTATGGTGGCGGATTCGGAGGTCAGGAACGTGTGCTTTCAACAAAAGAAACTCTGGATTTGTTTTCGGAAATAATGGATGCTACGGAGGGGGAGGGGGATCACGAGGATATTACTGTAAAAACAAAACAACACAGAACGACCCTCCCACCTCATGACTTTCTCTACTGAAAATACTGCCTTACCGAATAACCGGGGTCCTACCAAATATGTACAAAGGTGGGCGGGGTCCTACCAAATATATACAAAGGTGGGCGGGGTCCTACCAAATATGTACAAAGGTGGGCGGGGTCCTACCAAATATATACAAAGGGGGGCGGAGTCCTACCAAATCTACCAAGACCGTTGCAGTAAGTGCAGTTTCGTTCATGTTTGTACAGCCACGTGTTTCACGGATACGGTATGCTGCGTGGTGCAGGGACTGCCGTTCTGCAACTGGTTCGGTACAGTAGTACAGTTTTCAACAGTCTTTGAGAAAGTGTGATATTCTTCTTTCAGTTCGACATGCAACTCTTGCAGAAAGAGTTGGTGTAATTGATAAATTCGCGTCTGTTATTCGTGTTTTGGATTCGAAGACTTTTCGTTCAGGATTTATTTCGACCTTGTGGACTGATCATGATGTTTTGTGGTTTCCCGTATATCAACGTCATCACGTCGTCATGACACATCTGTAGCAACGTTATCACGTAGCAACAACACATAGCAACGTCATCACGTCGCCATGACACATATGTAGCAACGTTATCACGTAGCAACAACACATAGCAACGTCATCACGTCGCCATGGCACATATGTAGCAACGTTATCACGTAGCAACAACACATAGCAACGTCATCACGTCGCCATGGCACATATGTAGCAACGTCATCACGTAGCGAAAACACAAAGCAATGTCACCAAGTCGCCATGGCACATATGTAGCAACGTTATCACGTAGCAACAACACATAGCAATGTCATCACGTCGCCATGGCACATATGTAGCAACGTTATCACGTAGCGAAAACACAAAGCAATGTCATCACGTAGCAACAACACATAATATTGTCATCACGTCGCAACGATACATAACGATCTTACGTCGCAACGACCTTTGACAACGTCATCACATTGCAACGACACATAACAACGTCATCACGTCTGTTTCCACGCTGTCGGTCAGATTACGTGAGGTAGGCACTGAAGCTCGTCTTAAGTCCGACCTTGTGACAAGTGGTCTGATTAAGTTAGCCACGACATACAGTATCCATTTTAGGCAGAGGAGAAGGAGATCAGCTCGGGTCCCATAAGGCTTGACTTGTTACTGATCTCTCCCCTAAAAGGTCCACGCCATCATATTCTCTTGAGAAGTCAAACAGAGGGACAATCTAAAATAGGCGGATCTGGCATTTCAAGACGTACGGGTTGACACCATGTTGTGAGATTATAGCTCCTCGCGGTTTGACATTCAGGGACTTTTCCTCTGCATATTGAAGGGCATTATTGTTGATCAGAAATTTAATTCAATACGGACTTTTATAATAATTTTACTGCAACATCGATAGATGGACATTTATTGACGTCATCCCCTGTTGGTTTATTGAACTTGTAGATGATTATTTCTGACGGATGATATTATAGGGGGTTCTGTATTACCTTGTGTGTGGTAGTCACCAGAGACTGTTGTGACCGTAGCGAGTATGATGTTATTTCATTACAACTAATGCCTCCTATTCTGTATTACACGCGGTCGTCGGCTTTATTACCGATGCTATGACGATAACTTATATATAATATTATCGGTACGTATAACCATATATATATGATGTGATTTCCGGACGGGGGCTGTTTTCATATTAGATTTGTATATTTCCGAATGGGTGCTGTTTTCGTATTATATTTGTATATTTCCGGACGGGTGCTGTTTCCGTATTAGATTTATATATTTCTGGACGGTTGCTGTTTTTGTCTTAGATTTATAAATTTCCGGACGGTGCTGTTTTTCAAATTAGATTGTATATTTCCGGACGGGTGCTGTTTAATATTGGAATCTATTCATAGCACCGTTATATATAGCCAGGCAGGTACTATATCGAATTGCCTTGTATGTGCTCTATATAAACCTTTGTAATATAATACCTTAATGTGTTATCAATTATCTACAATAACTTTTTATACTTGTGTAACTTAGATGTGTTCTTTTGTGCTTTAAATGGACGTTACGTGTTAATTATATAAGTAGTCTACATAAATGTGTACATGTAATCTACGTGTACATTCCGAAAACACTGTAAAGCAGTTTATAAGTAGTTTCTTCTCTAAGATAACTACAATGTACTTGCACTTACAAATAGACGCAAAGGCCGGAAACCCCAATTCCTTATATGGTCTTAGCTCTTAACAGGGCGTATAATCTAATAACACCAGCCTTTTTTTCTTTTTAATATTTAATTCAAAGTTCGATATAGAAGTTGCTTTGCGGCCCTTTGTTCCTCTTAGGCTATCGTTCCTTACCGTCACACTCGCTCGTGTGTCATGTCCGTCTGTGATTAGCCGAGCCCTGATGATGTATGTTGTATTTGAATACTTGTTTACGATGTTAATGACTGTCATGTTTCCGGATCTGAGAGGAGAGTTATTCCCCCGTGGGTTCCCCGTTTCCGGAGTGTCTGGGTTGCGTCGGAGTTTTATGGGTTTCATCGTGTCTTTCGCTAGTTCCTGCTGTGTTTTTTATTTATATTTCTTTGTTTTATTGTTGTCTTTGTTGATATTGAAATATTTGTATTTTACCTGTTGGCATTTCGAGAAGGGAAATGTAGACTATTTATGCTCATATAAATAATAAGATAACACCCAATGATACATATACTGTTCTACGTGTTGTGTCATTGTGAACTAGGACACACCGATTACAATATTTAGAAAACAACTCTGCCCGTATTCGGTACTATACCACTTCTGCTTGGGTTAATTGAACAATGACCATCGTCTATACGTAAGTCTACATTTGTTTTCAAGGTTTGGTTAATTTTGTTTTACGTCCTATTAACAGTCAGGGTCATTTAAGGACGTGTCAGGTTTTGGAGGTGGAGGAAATCTGGAGTACACTAAGAAAAATCCCCGACTTACGGTCAGTACTGTACCTGGCAACTGCCCACGTGGGTTTGAAATCGCAACCCAGAGTAGGAGGGCTAGTGATACATGTAGATTAATGTCGAGACACCTTAACCACTCGGCCACCGCGGCCCCTCAAACGTTTTTCAAACGAACCATTGGACAAAATTGTCACATTACAACTTGTGGATATTCTATATTGTGAAAAATTAGGATTCACCACAAATGCCTGCGGAACGGGAGTGGTTAAAATAACGTTAATGCATGGGAAGTATTGAGTAAAAAACAGTTATCTTATATATCTGATTGCTGGGCATAGGGACGGACACACATGTAAATATATTCTAGTAGGTTTAACTCCTCGGTCCTTTAGAGCCTTTGGGACCTAGTCCCCTGGTTACGGCATGGGGACAGTTGATACCCCAATTGTACATAATGTATAGAGTAATGTTGATTAATTACAATAGGACGAAAGGAATGTACGCATGCCGATAGGTTTAGCAGGTAGGGTCAAATCGGTCATAAAGATTGTTTAACGGTTGTGGTCCCCATCCCATAACCAGGTACCAGTATACAATGTGTACTGCTTGGTTGGGGGTGGGGTTGGGTGGGGTAGTTCGGAACTCGACCCGTTTGTCTTTAAGTATAAACAGAAAAGTGCACATAAGCTAAAATAGCTTGTTTCAGGTTCGGCTCAGTATCAGTACCGTTCATGAACATCAGGGTCAGGTTAGCAGACAGCAGAAAAAGTAATTACTGAAGACATATCCAATTCATTTTTAGACAGGTGTATTTCTTTCGGATATAACTTTTTTTTTTGACAAATAGAAAGTTATTGCGTTATTGCAAAAAAGCAAAGTGTATATATTTTATAAAAATATTGTTACGTCAGGATGCAGCACAAATATATTTTTGTTTGTCTGATTTGTGTATCGGTAAACGTGTACTTTCCCACCGAAATATTGTACTTTCTTTAAGCTACAAACAGATTACTTGATATATGTGGGCAGGAACATGCATTAATTGTTTAAAATGTGCAATATTATACTATTTTTAGTATTCATATAATATATGTTTATATTGTATAGTATGACATAAATAGTTCCTACTTATAGTCTACCTGACCCATTGTATCTTTTACATACACACAACGAGCATACGGTTATATGTTGTACACAAATTATGTAACTATTTTAATTTAGTTAAAATAATATCATGAGTAGTGCATTATGAAATATTGGCTGTGTTTTATATACATTTATATCAGAAGACTCGTGTTGTTACTTTGTTAATAAAGCTATTCCTTGTACGTGCCTTCAGCTCATACAGTAATAAACGTATATCATTTACATTCTGTTATCTTTGTCTGTAAATGTCAGGTTCGAGGTAACATAACTCATTTTATCTCTGGGAGGTAACGACGCCTTGCGTATGAAATATTTTAAAGCGTCGTAAATTAGACGAGCCTCTATGACGTAGGACAGTATATACAGGATGCTGTAGAACTGGTGGGCTGATGACGTTATTGTATGACTTATCACCTCTGTCAATATCAGTGATATACGTCGGTGATTTGGTTATTTTGTTTTACGTCCTAATAACAGCGAGGATCATTTAAGGACGTGTCAGGCTTTGGAGGTGGAGGGAAGCCGGAGTGCCCGGCGAAAAGCCACCGATCTACGGTCATCATCAGTACCTGGCAACTTCCCCACGCGAGTTTCGAACTTGCAACCCAGAGGTGGAAGGCTAGTGGTAGATTGTCGGGACACCTTAACCACTCGGCCACTGCGGCCCCTATATGCGATGAAGTCACCTTATGTAGAAATAAACAGGATACAATATTTTTAATTTCTCCTCCTAACTAACTGAAAAAAATAAACAAACAAAAGAAGAGCAATACTTAAAATGAAAACAGTAAACTTTTCTATCTAAATCTGAAGTATTTACAAAACTAACATAACGTTTAAATGGATAAATCAGGTCAGCAATATGTTTGGTCTGTCAAAACAACGTTTAAGCGATAGACGTCAACGAATAACAACAAACACAGTTTGATATTTAACAATTTACATGGAATTTCAACAAGCTCAGACTAAGTACAAACTCTCCGCGTGTAGTATGTGTCTGTATGGTGTACACGTGATATAAAATGTTGTACATGTATAACATAAACAGACAAAACTAAAGCACATTTTAATGGAACTCTGTGGTTGGTTCACTGTCGTGTTACTGTGCATACGTACGACACCGGCTATTTTGTGTCCTTTCCTGACGCTTTAGTTGATTTCAGCGATCGGTATGTTGACCTGAGATGTTTCCATACTCAATACGGACGTGTAGCTTAGAGACTATTGTTTTACACATTGTTTCCTGCATTTTAAACTCTCCCGCTCCCAATATTTCTTGACTAACATTTAGCGACGGTTTAACTCACATCCATGCAAAACTGTTGATATAAGTCAACACATCTAACTAAACCAAAGTTCAGTAAGTCGTTGTGAAACCTATCTATATCTTTATATATAAAGCATGGACAAAACAATAATTATGAAGGGAAAAGAACATTTGTCGATACTCTGAAATTAACAGCGTTAGCAGGAAAAACAACCCAGTTATTTACTGACAAACTTGCGGGAAAACAACCCAGTTATTTACTGACAAACTTGCGGGAAAACAACCCAGTTATTTACTGACAAACTTGCGGGAAAACAACCCAGTTATTTACTGAAAAACTCGAAAATTTTTATTAACAACCTTTTGTGGTGGGGTACCGTGGCATCTTTTTTTCTGTCTGTCCGTCATCGTTGTTCGCTCCAATACATGTACCTGTGTTGCAGTTCACACGAAAATTAAGACGAAACTGATTTTTATATGAGATCTTGCATACATATACAGGGCGGTCACATGTATATATATTATGTATCTAAGGCCACATGACAAACAGCACTTGTTTTTCGGACATAAAGTACAGATGTATTTGAACGATGCAGAAAATTCAAAAATTTACATTCACTACGCTTCCTGCGGTATGTGTGACGTCAGATTCATATGAATTAATATTAATTACTCATCAATCAAAACTGTAAAACATATTACCTTACTCCTACAACATAAAGCTAGATACAGCTTTGATAACATTGAAATGGCATTGTTGATTATGCATAACCACACAGCCAGGCAGACAAGCCAGGGATGGACTGTAAGTATGTAAGGTATCGTAATAACGTCACCAAATAGCCCTTATTAGGGACCCTACCTACTAAACCTGTGTTAGGGACATCTAGCGGGAGAAGGACATAGATAACCGGATATAAATGACCCCAAAAGGATTTGTTCTTATCTTGTCATCAAAACGTTGATGATGTGGCACCATCGCCAGATGAAACGCATTTGTTATCGTCATAGACTCCGAGATATAGATATTACTCTCCGACAATCATTGCTCTCAGAGGGATGGATACCAATATTCGACAAAGACAATGTTCTAATGCCAAGATCAAATACTAAACAGCATATTTGTTGTGCATGTGTAATGATAACGAAATGGTATACACGTACCCTGCTTCAATACCGTTCGTAGCCCGATAGATCTATTAGATGCTAGGCCAAGTAAAAATATACTTCTCATTCCTGGGATAAACTTCCATCCTATTTTCAAAAATAATGTTAATATATTTCATCTGGTTACATTTCCACTACACACCGTGTCTTTATATTTTCATATGCTATTAAAAGGGTAAACAACTATCTGGCGAACATAGCTGTTCACCAGCTTATCAGCAGTGTTTGAATTCAAATAAGACTCTCATAAACACAGCCGTCTTGTCCTTGGACTTATTTTGTAGAAAAGTGACATTTATAAAAATGATTTATTTTGATATGCAGCTCAAGGATAATTTTTCATCATAAAACGTCATCCCTGATTCAATAAAAGCAATAATTTACACAGATTGGATACACATGAAAACCTCATTAACGTCAAGGAAATTGAATTATACAAGCCCTTAGGCTACGTGTACAGTTATTCATAAATTTTACACGTATTTAATTACGCACTGTACACTATCTGACTCGCTGACAAACAGACGTTTAAGAGATAAACAAAACAAAAACTTAAAATTATCAAATATCGCCCCTAGCTGGCAGGTTTTTGCACCAACAGATTATTTGGTATGTCTGTAGGGCTCATTCCCCGAACACCAACATCTGTAGTAACTTTCATCCTTAAGATATTATATTGAACATTTTTATCATCAACGAACACTACATTACAACACTGTAGCTATCCTACAATATTTGCTCGTGCACCGGTACCACCTAAACAGGAAGTGGACCAACGTCATATTGGTCAGCTTCACGTCGAAAGCACACTCCCATAAAACAGTTTTTGTGAGAAAACTTAGAATTTTTGTAAAAAGAATCCGTCTCACTTTAGCAAAGGTGACGTAACACGCATACACATTCATGTTGCATCTTTTAGATTGAATAAAGCTGTTTCGTCCTCCAAGGACTCGTCATTGGTGCTAGAGGTCAAAACGTGGGAATCGAATTTTTTTAAACTAATTTTGAAGCAAAAAGACCAGGTTCAAAGATAACTTTCATTAATGAATTTAGAAGAAAAAAATAACTTAGTACTGTAATTTCAAATCGTGTACTTCGAAAGTTAGCAAGTTACAGATTGTATACAGCTTTAAGACCAGCTCAACATGTATGGTGTGATATAACCTACCGTCCGTCTGAGGTCACACGAGGTCAACGTGGCGCTGGCCTGTGGCCATCTCGACCGAGCGATTTATGATCCTATGAGAGCCAGAAGACAGGTATATATTACGCCCTGTATCCACGGGACCGCTACAAGGCGCTCTCCTTCAGGCCCCACGATTACACACTGATAAATCCAGATTAAAGTGTCACAGTATTATAACCATGTATCTAATATCTACATGTATATATCATAACTCGTTCTGATCAAATGTATCTCCTGTCAAAACGTAATGGTCCAAATTACAAAGTAAAGGGTCCGTCAGCTTCAGTTGAACACAGAGCGCTTTATAATAAAGTAAACGGGAAGATAATATAAGGTAATGGTGCGCGTCCTGTACATTAGGGTTAGGGTATAAGGTAAAACGACCGAATACTTCGCCGAGGCCTATTTAAGTGGTCAATGTATATGTCTTTCTTATCAAGATTCTTCACAGTGAACAATAACTTAATCTAAACATTCGTCAAAATGTCTAGATTTGTCAAAATCTGCTATATACTGGTACTTGTCGGGATCTTTTCTTCTCATCAGGTATTCGTACCTAATTCAAACATAGATCGGGGTCATATGGATCATAGGTATTTACTGAATCGATGAGAAGTTGTGTTAATTAACGGTAGATCTATATTCATAAATTCACTCTAGTAGCTCTATGTCTCAAACGCATATTCTATGTATTCGTAAGTTCAATTTCTTCTTGCTGTGATAAAATATTCATATATGAAATTTATTAATTGTGAAGTTTGAATAACAAAGATTGTTTCTATGACGAGTCTGAAGAATTCAGGCGTGGAAGCTGGAAAAAGGATGATTTCAGGGACACAGGCCCGAGTATATTCGTAAGATAATTATTAATAACACAATGCCGGGTAATTTGATTATACACATGTCAAATATTTTAAACGAGTTCTCATTCTTGTTACACCAGTATATGTTTATATATATCTATTTTATCAATTATTATTTTTTTGTTGAATTAAATTTTTGGTTCAATGAGAGTTACATAATATGATATAATACTTGAAACTTATAAATGATAAACGAATGACGGTATTGTATGTTATTATTCAGTAAAGATTTTTTAAGATTCATGTTTGCGCAAAATTTCCATATATTGTTGGTATGGATTAAAATGATTTTAAATTCTATTCCATTTCAGCTGAACCTTATGAATATTCATCCCAATATTTACTTGTAGCTTGCTCAAAATAGAAATATTTAACAAATATCGTATGAAAATAGAAAGTCACGTAATATCCCATATATAAACACAATACATGACACTAGGCACGGCGACATACGGGACATACGGGATGGTAGCGATGGTGTGTGTTATCCAGAACTGCCTACGGGATTGGAGAAGTGAGAAACAGAGGAGGCCGAGCACGAATTAAACAACAAGAGCAGGTAATTACGGCTGATTCGTTCCGTCATCTGAACTTTACAGATCCAAAATAATTACCGGTAACACTGAACTGTCCTAACGCAATGCTAAATTACATTCCCAGGAAAACAAATTTAAGTTACTGTCATTAAACCGTAGCTATTTCCGGAGACAATCAAGGTTCAGCCCCAGTTAGGTATGTTGTCTCTGAAGTGTTAAGTTAATTACTTGGTTTAACACAGTCTGGGATGGTTTCCGTGTTGAAAACCCAGAAACTAGACGATGTTCCTATACACGTGCCGGCATAATTCCGACGTATTGACGTCACAACTATACTCATGATGACGTCACAACGCTGCTACATGTGTACCAATATTACAACCTGTTTTGCTTACCATTTCTGATATTGGTGTCTCTTCCGCTCTAGATTTGTTAATGACGTAACTTCCTTGTACTGCTATTCCAAACCCAGATGACGCACATTGGACATCTGTACTGGGTATTAAATAAAATTAAAACCTTGTTTATTTCTGGAAAGTGTTTGCTACAATTGTAAAGTACAATGACGTCACGTCCGATTTATAACTTCTAATAACGTTATGTTGTACATCATTGCACAGCGCTATTTCCATGTAGAGGGCATTGTCTCGGACAACTCTACAAGTTATTACATGGACCATGGCATTTAGATCTAGTCTATTACTGGAAAGTTTTGATAAGAGTATAGTGACGTCACATCCGCTTTATATCTTTTAATGACGTTACATCATTGCATAGTTACATTGTATTTATTTTTTGAAAAGGGGAGGCATTGTCTTGGACAACTCTACAAATTATTAACATAGCATTCAGATCGGGTTTATTTCTTGGACGTTTGGTGAAAGTATTGATTACCTTTTTCTGTGAGACAAGAGTGTTCATCATCTGCCGTGATCCATACAAGTCACAAAAATACAACCAGCAATTTGTACTTCCCAATTTGTTTTGCCGAGTTTAACCCGTCGTTCCTTTTATGAATCTTTTATGTTTTAATTTAATTTGACGTTATGCAGGAACTCGTTTGAAACGTTAAATAATTATACACGTGAATATCGTTTATTTTTTCAGATTAATTTACAAGAAAGATATAAATCGTTGACGGGTACCAGCGAAAACATTAACTGACAAAAACAGCTATCAGTGATACAAACGACCAACTCAGCAACCGTGCATTATTTCATATCAGTAAAACTGTCAACAGTTTTCAAAATTCAATTCCGTTCTGAAAGAAAACCGAATGCAATTTCGAACAATAGACGAATTATGATGTAATAAACATCATTGATCACGAAAGACAGAACATATCAACTTCAATTACACACCAGTTATATTGTACGTCACGGAGAGGAGTGTATGTGGAGACGGTAATTCAGTTGGAACACCATTTCTCCCTAAACTACTACATGATGTATATGCTTCTTAACTACAACAACCATCTACTATAAGTTTTCTCACACAACAACCACTATAGGTTCCATCATTTCAAAACCACTATTTAGGTGTCCTCACTCCAAAAAGCACTATAGGTTTCTCATTTCCAAAACCACTATAGTTTGCCTCACTCCCAAAACCACTATAGGTTTCTCATTTCCAAACTACTATAGTTTCCCTTACTCCCACAACCTCTGTAGGTTTCCTCACTCCCACAACCACTGTATGTTTCCTCGCTCCCACTACCACTGTAGGTTTCGTCACTCCCATAAACCACTGTAGGTTTCGTCACTCCCACAACCACTGTAAATATCCTCACTCCCACAACCACTGTAGCTTTCTTAACTCCCGAAACCACTGTAGGTTTCCTCACTCCCACAACCACTGTATGTTTCCTCGCTCCCACTACCACTGTAGGTTTCGTCACTCCCATAAACCACTGTAGGTTTCGTCACTCCCACAACCACTGTATATATCCTCACTCCCACAACCACTGTAGCTTTCTTAACTCCCGAAACCACTGTAGGTTTCCTCACTCCCACAACCACTGTAGGTTTCCTCGCCCCCACAACCACTATAGGTTTCCTCACTCCCACAACCACTATAGGTTTCCTCACTCCCACAACCATTGTAGGTTTCCTCACTCCCACAACCACTGTAGGTTTCCTCCCTCCCACAACCACTGTAGGTTT
This sequence comes from Mimachlamys varia, assembly GCA_947623455.1. Taxonomy (NCBI): domain Eukaryota; kingdom Metazoa; phylum Mollusca; class Bivalvia; order Pectinida; family Pectinidae; genus Mimachlamys; species Mimachlamys varia. The sequence goes on from OX392537.1 coordinate 2,071,373, forward strand.
CCTCACTCCCACAACCACTGTAGGTTTCTTAACTCCCACCATCACTGTAGGTTTCCTCGCTCCCACAATCACTGTAGGTTTCCTCGCTCCAACAATCACTGTAGGTTTCCTCGCTCCCACAACCACTGTAGGTTTCCTCACTCCCACAATCACTGTAGGTTTCCTCACTCCCACAACCACTGTAGGTTTCCTCACTTCCACAACCACTCTATGTTTCCTCACTCCCACAACCACTGTAGCTTTCTTATCTCCCACAACCACTGTAGGTTTCCTCGCTCCCACTACCACTGTAGGTTTCGTCACTCCCATAAACCACTGTAGGTTTCGTCATTCCCACAACCACTGTATATATCCTCACTCCCACAACCACTGTAGCTTTCTTAACTCCCGAAACCACTGTAGGTTTCCTCACTCCCACAACCACTGTAGGTTTCCTCGCCCCCACAACCACTATAGGTTTCCTCACTCCCACAACCACTATAGGTTTCCTCACTCCCACAACCATTGTAGGTTTCCTCACTCCCACAACCACTGTAGGTTTCCTCCCTCCCACAACCACTGTAGGTTTCCTCACTCCCACAACCACTGTAGGTTTCTTAACTCCCACCATCACTGTAGGTTTCCTCGCTCCCACAATCACTGTAGGTTTCCTCGCTCCAACAATCACTGTAGGTTTCCTCGCTCCCACAACCACTGTAGGTTTCCTCACTCCCACAATCACTGTAGGTTTCCTCACTCCCACAACCACTGTAGGTTTCCTCACTTCCACAACCACTCTATGTTTCCTCACTCCCACAACCACTGTAGCTTTCTTATCTCCCACAATCACTGTAGGTTTTCTCGCTCCCACAACCACTGTAGGTTTCCTCGCTCCCACAATCACTGTAGGTTTCCTCGCTCCCACAATCACTGTAGGTTTCCTCGCTCCCACAACCACTGTGGGTTTCCTCACTCCCACAATCACTGTAGGTTTCCTCACCCTCACAACCACTTTATGTTTCCTCACTCCAAAAAAAATCACTATAGATTTCCCCACTCCCATAACTACTATAGGTTTCTTCACTCCCAAAACCATTATAGGTTTTCCCATTCTCAAAACAACTAAAGGATTTCCTCATTTCCAAAACCACTATAGGATTTCCTCAATCCCAAATCTACAATAGGTTTCTCACTCCCAAAACCACTGTAGGTTTCCTCACTCCACAAACCGCAATAGAATTTCCTCACTCCAAGATCCGCTTTATAGTTTTCCCCACTACCACAACGACATCTACTTTCCTCACCCCATTTCGACCACGGCTTTGTTTCCTAACTTGCACAACCTCTTTAAGATTCCTTACTCCTACACCCACTTTAAAGTTTCAAAACTTCCACAACGACTTGAAATTCCCTTACCTCATTCCACAACCACAATAAGTTTTTCCACTCCCACAACAACATTACGTTTTACAATTCCTGCAAACCACTATATATATGTGTGTGTGTGTGTGTACAGTTCGTATCCATCCATATAATTATATGCATTGCAATCCAGGTGCTCACACCATCTATAATAGACGATTTGCCACTATGATCATGTCAGAATACCGGACTATCTATCACTGTGACATCGAAATATCTCCTTTTAGGGATGTCGAGTTGGTGCGGTGGTAACAATATAACAATATAAAACATTGAACACATTAATAATTATTGGACATATTGACAATAACAGTATGGGGTATCTCGACAATAACCACGTTAGACATATCTACAATTTTGTTATTGGACAATTTCCATGAGTAGGAGAGGGTATGATACTTCAATCCCACAATTTCCTGTCTAAGATGGCGGCGTCTAGAAAACATGTGTTGAATGGCGATACGCTAACTGTAACATGGCGTCATTTCAGTTTCTAGGTTACTGCCCTTCCATGTCTATCAGTCAGACGTCAGTGAACGATGGAAGCTGGCATCTATGACAACTACACATTTCAAGAAACTTCTAACATACAGTATAAATTTACAGTAATCGTGAAAATCACTTTTGTGGGAGTGCGGGTCTTCCATTCCCTCGAAATGACGGCCATACTGTTGCTCAAAACCTGTTAAATTTTATAATGATGCTCGTTAAAGGTGAACGTTTCATAAAGGTCACCATTATATCAATAAACATGTTTGAATGGTTTAACGTGATTCCCACAGGCGACAAAACCTTCCGATTCATATCTTGACCTTTAGGGCATGGGGCATCGCTTTACTATTGCAAGATTGATTAAAAACAAAAACGTTATTCTTCTTACATTTTCAAGGATCCTTATTGCACACACCAATTAGAAAAAAATGAAAAATACTGAAAAATACTGAACAAAAAATAAACACGCGCCTTGTTTTTTGTTTTTGTTTTTTGCTTTTTGTGTTTTTTTTTATTATGTTGTTGTTTTGTTTGTTTGTTTTTTATTTTTATTCATTCTCTGCTTTACTCGCCTTTGCCACATGCTAAAATCAGCAGTGTTAAATGTGACCGTTAATCTGAACTTGACGCCGTTTTTACGCTTAGTGAAAATCAATCTTTGTTTTTAAGATTTTTTGAAAAATAAGAAATACAATTGATTAAGGATCAATTTGAATATATTTTTTTGTGTTATAACCCCATAACATAAAAAAAGATTCAAGCTAATACTTATAATTCAATATATACCCTGCGAAAATTCACTTTATTGATGGACTCTTTTCTCTTTGCAAATCATTACGCTGCTGCATCAGCCAATCAAAAGCGACGTTATAAACTGCGACGTCATTTTTATGCTATGGGAAAAAACAGAATTTTTTAAGCCAATGAAACTGCTTGTTTCAAACAAGATAAAAATATTAAACTGTCAACAATTTATCAAAGTCAATAGAAAGCGTAAATATCAATTGGATTGGAGTGTATTCTATTCAGAGCAAAACGCGTTGTTCGATTAATGAGCAATGCTGTTCAGACAGAAAACATTAACTATATCGTGGGAAAATAAATCAGAGAATACCAAAGGGTCAACAAAACCATAATCCGAACTCAAAATCGATTAAGCTAGAGGTAAAATAGAAATAAAAGAAAAATGCACATGGAAACTCTCGTAAAAGCACAAGAAAATACGACCAAGTGTTCCGGAAGAGTTAGCGTGTTCTGTTTCCTCGACGACACCCGCCATGTAAATCTTTGCCACAGCCAAGTAAACTTCTCAAAACGAGAATTGAGTATCAATGTCAATCACATCAAGTATACACACTAATGAGCATACCCAAAAACTTCCTTCTATTTCACTTAAAGATACAGGATATTTCTAAATGAGACAAAGATGGCAACCATAAAACTTGCCCATAGCTCTGATCAACCTGCATCTCCCGAATTCTTGTATTGTTAGTTTGTTTGTCAGCAGTCGACATCGATCACGAAAATCACGATACCTAGAGCAAACTCTAGAATATCAAATCAACTGCGACATGTAAACACCATAGACTGGAGAAGAAGGTATGTTACTATCAAGAAATGGAAAGTTCACGATCTGAAGATTGAAATCATCACGTTTATCGGATAGCTGTCCAGATTTCTGATTAAAATTGAATAAGTGTACATAAATATAATATTGTTTTAATGATTCATAGATAGATTTAACAGTTTCCGCCACGATATGGCAGGCACTAGAAATATGAATGACATACATACATTGTATCTGTTTAAGTTCGATAGTTTTGTAGGTCGATGATAGATGCGGAAATACATTACTTTGTTTAACAGTGAACAAACCACCAACCTATAACCATATTTTTATTTTAATTGACGGAGCTCGCTCCAGTGGAATGGGGACAACTAATGAATGGATGCACGCCACGATTTTATGCTTATTTAATGGGTAATATCCTCCGTGGGGTATATTGAGTATTGAACGACTTGATCGAGTCAGTGGGTTACAGCACACTCTGCCGCTACTGCGACCGAGAGGAGCTTCAGGCAAGGCTGATGGAGGATTATTTAAATAGCAAAGCAAGCGATACACAGATATTGAAATTGAAAGTTTCAATTGGTATAACTGTTATCAAAATCAATAACAACGCATTGTTTGTAGGAGAACTGTAAAATATAAAACAAGTGCTTCTGATACGGGAATTGAGTTTTTGGAAAAAAATCGCCATTGTTTATTTAATGACATATGCAGTAATGGAGAAGTACCTAAGGTTTTGTATTCTAGTTATACATCCATAACAGTAAATAGACCTGGGCCAGTATACATGAAGCCGCTCTCATGCTCAAGATTGAATATATATAAAAACAATAAAAATAGTTTTCGGCTTCAAGTCTCTTCAATACTTTCCTAAATCATAACCTGAATAAACTTTTCTAATTAGTTTATAGTCGAAAAAAAAAGGTTTGAGCATAAAATCCATGTTGGAGCATGAGCACGGTTCCATGAATACGGGCCCTGGTTACAAACCACGCGTCTTTCTTCAAAGACTGATAAGAATCCAAAATTTCACAAATTAGCACCAACGATGAGCAAACGTTTGAAGATTTTAAACGGATTGTGTTAAAGGAAGTAACGGTGATTAGGCCTGCATAAGGAGTAATATTCTAGCAAGATGTATTACGTTATCAAAAGATGACGAAAGAATTTTAATCAACCACACCAACTAGTCCAAGTAGTTTACTTTGCCCAACGGAAACCAAATATTTGAAGCGATGAAGTTAAGTTAGATGTTTTGTAGACTGAAAACTGTTCGCTCTTTTTTAACATCCCATGATTGAGGATGGCATGTCGACATGTTTAATGATAGTCTTTGATCGATTGATCGATGGATCGATTTTGAGTTTGGATTATGATTTTGTTAACGCTTCGGTATTATCTTATTTATTTTCAAATCTGGACAAGTTAAGATACACATAGTTAAATATGTTTAAGGATCATCACACAAATATATAAATACATAAAATATTTGATACACAAAGGAAATGATATCTATATAAACAAAGAACAAACCGAAATAAGCGTCATCACACAGGGAAAAATATGTAAGGGGGGGGGGCGTCGAGGTTGAATAATGACTTCACATTACGCCATTATCTTTGCAGGAAAAGAGTAGGACTGAAAATGATAATTAAAACACAAATTGTATCGTCGCGGTGGAGATCAAAACCCGTTGTATGGCAAGGCTTAGACATGGCGGTATCAATGGTGAGGTGTTAAGTTCGATTTATCACTGGCGGTATATCTTCCTCTACGCGTTAGAGACAGCGGAAGTCGTAACGACCACAGGCGAGATAGCGCAGCCGCAGAAACACTCCAAACACGTACAAGTGTCGGTAACCAGTCATCAACGGGACACAAGATACCATTCAAACGTGTCTGTCGTTAGTTGATTTTCATAAAGACAATTCCATATTGATCTTGTTGTAATAAAGGACAAAAGGGATTAGTTGTGTAATGATATGTGATCAATTATCAAATTAAAGGATGCTTCTGCACATTTATAGTGCAAGTGACATACCACTAGAAAATACTCACCACTGCTGCAAAGAAAATCTAACAAACACATGACAGCTTTCCAGTCATATAACTACGTATTTAAAAACGTTGATACCAGTCTCAAAGGGAACACAGAAAACAGTTAGATTTGAAGTTACTTGTGTTTCCGGACGAAAAGCTATGTTATTTTGAATGTCTATTACATAACATGTCAGTTACAATGAAACAATAGAAACATTTCTCTCATATAATAACAAAATATTGTTTATGAAATGCGATTCTCTTATCAAACAACTCAAATGGCAAACCACGAAGAATAAGTAGTGAAATAACCACCAGATGATGAAGTGTGATTGAAATTGGCCGTTCACTAAAAACCGACATAAATAAAACACACACACACATTAATAGTATACGGTCATATAACATGATAACCAAATATGTTACACCACACAGATATACAATACATGCAAGCATAAGCCATATATATAATTTATGAATTTCCAATTGTAGGCAAAAAACACAACTCTCTATCACAGCATGGACAATAAAAAGTTTAGTTTATTTTAGTTTTACGTCCTATCAACAGCCAGAGTGGTGAAGAAAAACAGGGGTGGAGGTTATAACAAAACTTAAACAGGACTTCTTACCTTTGGCCCAAAAGATTTCTTTAGAAGTGACGCTAATTTTCGTCCGTAACTTGTGTTCCTACGCCCACTGATGTGAAGCGGTCAGAAGCCAGTCTGGCAATTAACAAAGATCTGAGAGGCCAAGTTAAGAAGTTCCTCCGCCTCAAAAAATACACCAAAAATATACCAATATTATGACTATAATTAAATATCGTGTATTTTTATCTTAATTTTAAAAGAGTCACAACAATCACTGCACTGTCTGCTATAATCAACGTTTTATCACTGGCAGTGCTAGTAGCTCAAACAAGCCTTTATCAATGCATATAACTTCTAGTCCTAGTACCATTAAATCAACGTTTTATCACTGGTAGTGCTAGTAGCTCAAACAAGCCTTTATCAAAACATATTACTTCTAGTCCTAGTACCATTAAATCAGAGTATTCAAAAAGTGGAATTGACAGCGTGTTTTTTTGTTTTTTGTTGTTTTTTTTTTTAATCAAAAGATCTTCTGATGTATCTTAAACGACCCCTCCTCAAAAAGTTTCGTCTATTGAAACTTTTTATTTACCAAGAAATATCTCATACCAAGAAAACATACATTGTTAAAAATTCAGAGAATACCGGAACGTCAACTAAACCATAATACTAACTCAAAATCGGTTAAACCATGGGGAACATACGTAAAAGGAAAGATCCACATGTAAACCCATATAAAAGTACAAGAGAATAAGACATGATGTTCCGGAAGGGTTACCGTCCTCTGCTTAAGACACGCAGCAGAAGCTAAGATGAAATAGACTTAAGAAGATAAACATGTAGTACAAATGATTGAAATCCTGCTTGATAACATATTGGTTGAGTTTGGAGCAAAGTTTTTCCTGCATACTGATGACATTCTTATAGGAATAAACTTTTCATACGAGGCTGAATTAGTCCAGAAAATTATCAAGACAGGTAACCAATAAAGTGCCAAAAAGAAGGGAAGTTGTAACAAGAAGTGTGCTGACCTAGTCGATCGTTTATACAATGCAGCCTTCTGAACTTGAAATCACAGACAAAACATACTCTGCTACATCAGCTGCTTACTTTGATTTTTACTTAAACTATGACTATCATGAGCACTATTCGATCAACGTGACAACTCTATTTTCCGATCGTGAACTTTCCTATTCTTGATTGCAACATCCTTTTTCTCAAACCATGTCGCAGTTCATTCGAGTTCTTGCTCTAAATATAGAGAAGATCGTGATAGATGTCAGCTGAAGCCGAACAAACGTTTATGGCACAGGGATTCGAGATATTCAGATTAATGAAGACTATGAGCACTATCTAAGTCTCATTGAGAAATATTCAGGATCTTTATATAATATGAAGGTGCATTTTTGATATGATTATAAGCATGCCTTTTCGCTGTTTATGAAAATGATGCCTCAGTTTTCACTTTGAAGACGTGAAATTTTCTTCGATGAAGCAGAGGACGCTTACTCTTCTAGAACACCTGGTCTTATTCTCTTGTACCTTTTTCAAGGGGACTCGTGTAATCTTTTCTTTGTCATATTTTGCTATTGATTAAACGATTTTGAGTTCGGATTATCGGTATTCTGATTTTTTTTAAAAAAGAATGAAAAGAGAACGGGAAATTGGAAAACACGAAACAAAAGAGTTCCCGGACGAATGATGACCTTTTAATAGAACAGGGAAAATAATTCTGAAGGAAATGAATATCATTACAAGCAGCTAAAATCATCTGACCTTGACGACAACGGGGGAATTTAAAGGAAATACAATAAAATGGCAATTTTGAAAGACATTACGGGGCAATCACATCTCAAATGCGTGCAACACCGTCAATGAAGTCGCAAGGTCTCTGGATTAGGAGTTTGAACAGGTCGGTCAGGTTAAAGAGAGATAATATAGGACTCTCACGGGACCTTAACCACAATAGGCCTAAATGCGGGAGTATTACCCTCAGGAAATCAGTAGGATCGTCAAGAACTGAGCTGCAAGATATTGCAGAAATATGGTCATGATCATTGGTTCTATTAATCATTTCATTTTCGTTTCAGAATCGACTTGAATGAATGTGAAATGTTCTGATTTTTTGTTCGCTGATCGAGGAAAGCATTTCCTGAGAAATTTTAAAGTTTCTTAAATAAGTAAAGTATGGAGGATTGAGGAAGACTGAAAAATATAAAGAAAATAAGAGAATACCAAAGCGTCAACAAAACCATAATCTGAACTTACAATCTATTAAACTAGAGGCAAAATAGGAACAATGGAAATATTTACATGGAGACCCTCGTAAAAGCACAAGATAATAAGACCTGGTGTTCTGGAAAAGTAGGCGTCTTCTGCTTCATCGACAACACCCGCCATGTAAATCTTGGTCACATCCAAGTAAGCATCAATCCTCAAAATGAGAACCGAGTATCATTGTCAATCACAACAAGTGAGCACACTAATAAGCAAACTCAAAACGTCCATCTTTATATCACACAAAGATACAGAATATTTCTCGATGAGATTAAGATGGCGACCATAAATAATAATGTTAGATATGAGAATGTCAATGGGGAAATTCTGTAAACCAAAACCATATCGGCAATGTACTACTTGTTGACACTGGAACCATCAAAATACATTGTACTTGTATTAAATCTTTGGAAAGGTCGATATAAGGTATGTGTTCATAGGATACCCCAAAACATAGTTGTGGTTGATATTGGGTCGGACGTTCTGAATGTATAGATTGATACATAGGATACGGCAGTACATGTTGTGGTTGATATGGGGTCAGACGTTCTGAATGTGTAGATTGAAACAAGAGATACACCAATACATGTTGTGGTTGATATGAATTATGGCTATTGACTTAAGGTATATTCTAACGTAAAGCCAATGTAATTGTGATTTTTGTTCCTCAGGTTATAAGTTGTGAGTCACAGGTGTGTTCATGTTAAGCTTGTTGTTATAAAGATCACATAACACACACACATATGCTGCACCTTTTAAATTTAAAGATACAGTATGCCGAAAAAAAAAATTAAACCGAACCATACAGCTGTTTTGTCCTTCTAGGACTCGTCAGTGATGCTAGGGGCCAAAAGGTTTGAATCTAAATTGTTTAGGCTTATGTAGGAGCAGAAGGGCCAGGTTCGTAAAAAAACCCTTTAATCTTCTAATTAAGAAAACGAATTACTTTACTACGAAAATATTTGGGTCTGATGGAGCATTCAAATAGCCCTTGTTATGGTATGTTACTGCTTATATTGTACATGTAAGGATATGGGAAACAACTCTTAAATGATCGGCAGATAGATTTTAAGAGTATTATTCTTTATTGAGAATAGGATTACGCTTTTTAACGTTAATGTTAAGTTAAATCATGTGAGATACGGGAGGGCATAGAGGGCAGGGAGGGCAGGGAGGAACTTCGTCTTAACGGGTTATGTTACAACAATGCTAACACACATCCGACGTTGCAACCGACTAAGATTGTAAGATTGTCCGTATCATACGATGGATTCTATTGTATAGTCCATGGTTTGTGACCAGGCTCGTTTGTTTCACACCCAACCTTCAGATAGGCCGAGGTATCGATGCATCTGTCTGACTTATAACAGGTTTAGAAATATCTTTATCTTTACTACCTCCTTTACGCTTGTTTTGCATCAATCGTGTACTCGTGTTCCCGCATGACATTTCATGTTCTACATGATTCAATTGTTCGCCATAAAAGTGTTTTTGCAAAAAAAAAATCTAAATCGGCGAGAAGTATTTTATTTCACCGAAGTTATCTTCGTTGATCACGTACTAGCATGCATCTATCATTCCTTTGCTTTTAAGTCGACAGAGAAGAAAATTAAAAGCAAAAAAAAAATAAAAACAACCGCAGACAGTGCTGGTTTATTTGAGGGAAAAGTCGCAGAGAAATGAAAAATGGAAATAGAAAACACATTATTTTCTTTTTCTTTTTTATTATCATAAAGTAAACTAAAATACTATTTCATTCGGCTGTAGAATTTGTTTTGTTTTGACGTAGTATAACGCCTTTTTTAGACGCGTCCGTTACTTTGTTTATGTAGAACTATCTTAGACAAATACAGTTCTATCGCAAAGCGGAATTTTGACAAAAAAAATATCTAAAAAGATAACGTAGCACACACATATGCTGCAACTTTAAAAAAAATCGGAGAATACCAAAGCGTCAACAAAAACATAATCCGAACTCAAACTCGATTAAACTAGAGGCAAAATACGAACAAAAGAAAAAATTACACGGAGACTCTCGTAAAAGCACAAGAGAATAAGACCTGGGCCCGTATTCATGAAACCGTTCTCATGCTCAAGCATGGATTCTATGCTCAAGCCAGTTTTCTTGAAACTTACCTGAATCATATCGAAGAGTAAAAAAGTCATTGTAAATGTTGAAAACAGCTTTCGACTTCATGCTTCTTCAACTTTTTACCAAAACTTTGACAAAATTAGATTGTTTAAATAATCTATAGCCATAACAAGAAATGAGGCTTGAGCACAGAATCCATGCTTGAGCATGAGAACAGTTTCATGAATACATGCCCAGGTGTTCCGGAAGAGTAAGCGTCTTCTGCTTCATCGACGACACCTGCCATGTACATCTTTGTCACATACAATTAAACATAAAGTTCTCAAAACGAGAACTGACTATCATTGAATCCAGTTAAAGACACAGTATGCCGAACAAATGAATTAAACTGCACCATACAGCTGTTTCGTCCTTCTTGGACTCTTTAGTGATGTTAGGGGCCAAAAGGTGGAAATCAAAATTTTCTAAACTAATGTAGAAGCAGAAGGGTCAGGTGCGTAAATTCCTTTAATTAAGGAATTTAGAAAAATAATTCAATCAGCACTGTATAATTTCAAATTGTGTACTACGAAAATGTGTATACTGTGTACCGTGCAAGTACTCAAATTGATAACTGTGGCTATGGATGCTTCAGCAAACCTCGGGGACTAAAAAATCCTCTAGCAGAGTCTGTCAAAATAAACATTTGAAGTTGTTGCAATAAAAAAACACTTGTTCATTTATCTAAGTTTTGGTGAATGTATTGAAAGGTTTATCAACAAAACCTTACGAGTCAGCAAGAATCCGATTGACTCTGCACAAAGAAAGAGAGGTAGCAATCACGAGTGTAAAATATATCAAGTTTTCATGAAAATAAAGACAGAAATCACTAAAAGAAATCATATGTTAACAAAACACACAATATCAGTCTGATATTAATGAAAAACAGGAGAGGAGGAGAGAGTTGTGGACTTAGGAAGAACAACGCAATCACATATGCACATCTGTCTTCATAATCTCTCCTTTCTGTTTGATCACATTTGTCCGTTTGCTGACAACAATCGAGGACAAAAAACGCTTTCATAAATCCTTGATTAAACTGAGTTATAGCACGTTATGTCATCAGTAATGTATTGTAGCCTTACCCATCACAAAAATCAATCTGGTATATTAAAAACCAACCGAGGTATACGTGTCTGTATGAATGCGGCATTGCATCTTCAGAATGGCTGATGCGCACCCACGTATTCCTAGAAAGAGAATATGAGATAGAATTAAAATATGGACGTTTATGTGTTCAAATCAATAATTTCATATTGCCTCTCAGTCATCAATGTGGGAGTCCAGACTCGGAAATTCAATTTCGTCTGGAAAGTGTATGACGAAGAGCATGTATGAAAAAAAAAACAATTCATATTACAAAATACGAAGGTATCGGTTGATGTATATTCAAACATCAGTGCAATATAATAGATACATGTAAATTTAACAAAGAAAATAATTAAGTACAGATGAAATAGTAAATAAAATAGAGAACGGGGTGATACAAATACAGAAAACGTAAATGGAGTAAAATAAAACGGGATTAAATACAACTGGGAAAATAGGGGGTGGGTGGAGGGTGGGGGGAGTCCAACAAAAACAAAGTTATATATACTTCCGGATTATAGGTTATATATAGACAGATATAACAAAAACACATAACATAAATACACAGTATCTAAAACCGGGTAAAATACAGAGAAAAAAACATGAATTTATATCCCACAAATAGGTCCAAAAACAGAATAGAAAACCGGGTACAAATACTGAGAATATAAATTCGGGTACAAATACCGAGAATATAAATCAGGGTAAAGATACCGAGAATATAAATCTGGGTACAAATACCGAGAATATAAATCAGGGTACAAATACCGAGAATATAAATCTGGGTACAAATACCGAGAATATAAATCCGGGTACGAATACCGAGAATATAAATCCGGGTACAAATACCGAGAATATAAATCCGGGTACAAATACCGAGAATATAAACTTGGTACGAATACAGAAAATATAAATCCGGGTACGAATACCGAGAATATAAATCCGGGTACAAATACCGAGAATATAAATCCGGGTACAAATACCGAGAATATTAACTGGGTACGAATACAGAAAATATAAATCCGGGTACGAATACCGAGAATATAAATCCGGGTACAAATACCGAGAATATAAATCCGGGTACAAATACCGAGAATATAAATCTGGGTACGAATACCGAGAATATAAATCTGGGTAAATATACCGAGAATATAAATCCGGGAACAAATACCGAGAATATAAATCCGGGTACAAATACCGAGAATATAAATCCGGGTACGAATACCGAGAATATAAATCCGGGTACAAATACCGAGAATATAAACTGGGTACGAATACAGAAAATATAAATCCAGGTACGAATACCGAGAATATAAATCCGGGTACAAATACCGAGAATATAAATCCGGGTACAAATACCGAGAATATAAATCTGGGTACGAATACCGAGAATATAAATCCGGGTAAATATACCGAGAATATAAATCCGGGAACAAATACCGAGAATATAAATCCGGGTACATATACCGAGAATATAAATCCGGGAACAAATACCGAGAATATAAATCCGGGTACATATACCGAGAATATAAATCCGGGTACGAATACCGAGAATATAAATCCGGGTACATATACCGAGAATATAAATCCGGGTACAAATACCGAGAATATAAATCCGGGTACGAATACCGAGAATATAAATCCGGGTACAAATACCGAGAATATAAATCCGGGTACAAATACCGAGAATATAAATCTGGGTACGAATACCGAGAATAGAAATCTGGGTAAAAATACCGAGAATATAAATCCGGGAACAAATACTGAGAATATAAATCCGGGTACATATACCGAGAATATAAATCCGGGTACAAATACCGAGAATATAAATCTGGGTACGAATACCGAAAATATAAATCCGGGTACAAATACCGAGAATTTAAATCAGGGTACGAATACCGAGAATATAAATCTGGGTAAAAATACCGAGAATATAAATCCGGGAACAAATACCGAGAATATAAATCCGGGTACATATACCGAGAATATAAATCCGGGTACAAATACCGAGAATATAAATCCGGGTACAAATACCGAGAATATGAATCCGGGTACAAATACCGGGAATATAAATCAGGGTACGAATACCGAGAATATAAATCTGGGTACATATATGGAGAATATAAATCCAGGTACAAATACCGAGAATATAAATCCAGATACACAAACCTAAAGTCGTGTACAAATACATGTAAACAAGGTACAAGTACTGAGAACATTGAAAGTGTTAATATAAACAAAAAGAGTAAGGTACAAAATGACAAAGAAAGTAACGTACGAGGTAATGTAAATACAGGAAATATTTTTATACGTTATCACAGATTTGTTGGATTTATTATAAATCATTATTATCAAATTACAATAATGCTCCACGGATCGTATAGGTGCATCCGGTGGTTATGGCACATATTGAACACTTAATGCGGTGAATTAGTCGGTGTTCTGCAGTACGGAAGGTTTGGTGTATGGAGGGACAGCCTGGGATCAGCTGGCGCCTGGATCTCCGTGGCTAGATACGGAGGCTGGCTGGAGTAGTGTTATACGCGCGCTCCGAGTGTGTGGCGGTGACATCCAGTTGTAGTTTACTTGGATAGCATGGCGCTTACGTTCTAGCCTACACAAAGGTCGGGGTGCCAGTGACTATTTTGGAATCTTTAATACAGGTAGGTTGTTGTTTTTGAATGCAATATTTCCGCTTCATATATTTGTTATATATAACAGTCTCAACATTTAAAACCATTCCGTATGTAGAGTAGGCACTGCATTGCTTTTAAACCTAGCTCTGTATTCAATATAGGTAAATTATCGTGAACATTTTTGTTCAATAAAGAAAATATTGTGTTTATAGATATCAATATAATTCATTCAACTACCCCATGAACTAAAACTCCCCATCTGATTTTTTCCTTTATTTTTTAAGATCAGCCTGCATATCCAGTTCATTAAACCCTGGTGCCATGTTTTCTTTATCGGGATTTCTATCGCTCCTCGCGTGATTGCTCTACTTTGAGGCAATTATAAAAACTAAATGACGAATTACGAACAGTACATGTGACGTGCTCAGACACGTGAGTCACTCCCTTCCGTGCGTTTGTTAACAGTATAAACGAGAAATAGACAAATCGTTATAAATTGATATTACATCGATGTATTCCACCTAAGGGGGTTTCACGATTAATGCCGGGAGACTAGCCAGCAACGTCTTCGGCGTCGGATAGTCAACGGAAACGTGAGTTATACCGTCATGTGTTATACAGGAATAGGCACTTCGTGTCGTTAACTTAAGTTCGAAGTCATTATTTCTATACTATAAGAAGGTGTTATGATCGCCATCTTGCTCTCATTGAGAAATATTATGTAAATATTTCCTTTGTTCTTATTTTGCCCCTAGAATAATCGATTTGGAGTTCGGATTATGGTTTTGTTGACGCTTCGGTATTCTCGGTATTTTTTTCAGCTGTCGACATTGACATTTGTTGTAACTACGCTAGTGTTACCACTCTAACGAGAATTAAGAGCAATCTTTTATATTTACCTTATTGGTAGTGTCACGTCTTTATTTACTGTACAATGGTAATATTCTAAATAAATGTTTACACAATCAAGCTCTTTTTACTAACAGATGATAAATACAGCGTATCACCAGTTTGTGCAAGGATTGACAAAAAGGTGCATACTTCAAATGTTTGTGACCTATTTATAGACAGGTATTATACTGTTTGCCAGTAGATAAACTTTATGTGGAGAATTCATCTGTTGTCCAGCAGAATAAGCTCTAAGTGTGTGAAGGTTTTCTAGATAGTGAATGATGATGATGTTGTTGTCACTATAGTATATTTGTCCATGTTTGTTGTCACTATGTAAGTTTATTGTCACAGTGGTATATTTGTCCATGTTTGTTGTCATTATGGTATATTTGTCCACGTTTGTTGTCACTATGGTATATTTGTCCATGTTCGTTGTCACTATGGTATATTTGTCCTTGATCGTTGTCACTATGGTATATTTGTCCATTTTTGTTGTCACTATGGTAAATTTGTCCATGTTTGTTGTCATTATGGTATATTTGTCGCCATTTGTTGTCACTATGGTATATTTGTCCATGTCGTTGTCACTATGGTATATTTGTCCATTTTTGTTGTCACTATGGTATATTTGTCCATTTTTGTTGTCACTATGGTATATTTGTCCATGTTTGTTGTGACTATGGTATATTTATCCACATTTGTTGACGTATTTTGGTACCATGCTTTATCTGTATAGACGATGTTGTTTGGTAAATTTGAGGAAATGCATTGTTCTGTTATTGGAACTTATGACAAGGCAACTTCGTGATTGTTTTGACATCGCAAATAAATGATGGTAAATGATTAATAACCCCAAGGTACAGATAACAGAGTTAGATATATGAGAGATATGTATTCAGTCCTTGTTGATCAAATTACTCCTACATCGAAATGCTATTTTTATGTAAATTAGATTATGGGCTCTTTGACTCTTTTCCTGATTGAATTTGGGCTGAATTGAGACATGGTGTACATAGGAGCATAGATACAACATTAACAAGACAAGGCGCCGATATGGTGTCTGATATCACAGTGATTAGACACATAGTCTATGTGTGAATACAAATAAAATATTTCCTGAGGAATGTATCCAAACGAATACAGGTTAAGTGTAAACTGTACCAGCCCCAATGTAAACAGACCATGCACTGCCTAAAAAAATGTTCACCTAAATACGGAGGAAACATTGGGTAGATTTCGCCCTAATACCGATTACATGTAAACTGTGCCAGCTCCAATATAAACAGACCATACTGCCTCAGGTAGGTTTCGCCCTAAAACAGAAAAATATTACGAAGCCATGAAAGCTAATTAAAGCTTCCCTGTCGCTAAGAACTCTTATCGTTAATTTTCAAGGACAGACGCCAGCCACGACACAATGCTTCTTATAGAGTCACCCATGCCTGGTATACTGTTTGGGTCTGAAAGATGGACATAACATACACTTGTGCTGCACCTTTTAAATTTAGTAATTGATACAGCATGCCGCAAAATTGAATTTCGCTGCATTAAAGAGCTGTTTCGTCCTTCTAAGACTCGTCAGTGTTGCTAGTTTGTTGTCATTATGGTATATTTGTCCTCGTTTGTTGTCACTATCTTAGTTTTTCGCTGCATTATAGAGCTGTTTTTTCGTCCTTCTAGGACTCGTCAGTGATGTTAGGAACCAAATGGTGGGAACATTTATTTCTTAACTACTGTAGAAGCAGAAGGGTCAAGAGCGTAAAACCTCTTCAATTTATGGTGATGCTCAGAATAGTTTAGACGTACTGTTCAGATGAGTTTTAGATATGTTGAGCCACTTGACGACAGCATGACCTACCTCGTTACTCATAGCAACAACACTGATCATCTTGTCTCGGATGATGTACGGTGCAATTTCTCACAATAGCTACAATCGATAAAAAACACAAAAGATGTTTCCATATATTTGGGGTTTAGTACAAACTTTTCTTCCCAATGTGGGGCAACATGATGTAATGATTTTACAAAAGACACAAACGCGAAAATCACCTGAATAATCTAGAATAAGATAAAGTCGAGCCAAATAATGAACTAAACTGCATCATACCGCTGTTTCGTCCTTCTAGTACTTGTCGGTGATGCTAAACAAAAGCCTTATAAGTGAAGCCTAGGAGGCGACTAAGGAAACAAATTAGGCCGAAAGAAATGTCCTTATTCATATAGGGAGGTGCACTAGCCCTATGGTTCAATTATGTTTTAATTTTCAAATATTGAAATATTCCAAATGGACATAATGTACATGTAAATTATGTTTAAAATGTTTTACAATGACGTACAATTAAAAACGATGCAATGAATCCTATAACCGTTATACTTTACATGGTAGTTTCACGTACCTAGTAGGTCAATAGACACATGTAAAACGTCTGCAGGATCAATTTTAACAGACCGTAAGATCAAACCAAACAACAAGTGGGTCGCACTTTGTAATTGTAGCAAGTTCATGTTTTCAGTGCAACTTTATAATGTTCAATATAATGAAAATAGGATGTAACAAAGAGGAAATGAGCACACTATTGCGGGTAACTGATTGTTTTTATGTTTTATCTCGAAATATGGTGAAAAATAACGTAAGTAATAATTGGACAAAACAGCAGCCCCCCCCCCCCCCCCCCCCCCCACCACCACCACCACCACCACCACACGGACACACACACGCTCGGGGGATAAGATTGATGAAGTTTAGCACGAGGCTTTATGGTGGTACAGTGGTATAGAATAAATATTCGGACATATGATGTATTAGTATTTCATAAAAGATTGCTATCTCTTTCATCTGGTTTGTTTAAAGACTTTTCCAGGGATTAATTTTACCTATTTCCCCAATGTTATTTTTTTCAGGTTATATCTTATAACCTCAAAAATCAGACAACGCAAAAAGTGATGACGTCATATGCTGCCAAGTTTGGCGCAGTATTTGGTAATCAAACGCCTCATTGGTCGAAGTTCTTAAGAGGTGAATGTTTTTGCAAAACTATTCGATTTTTGTCATAAGTAATACCGGATTATTGTATAAGACCTATGTCTTATATATTTTATGTATCTTTAGAAATGAAATTTTACGGAATTACCACAATTATTTTAGTGTTATACGGTATATACCGAAAAAACGGTGTGCACTTTTTTGCAAAAATCGCTTTACTGATTAATGCAATGTGCACACATTTTTTCGGTATATACCGTATAACCATGAAAATAATTGTGGTCATTCCTTAATTATACAAATGCTGTGGGAGGAATGAGCAAATAATGTTTGTTACGGGTGTGTGAAATTTTGATAAATGAAAATTAAGTCATAAAACTTAAAAAGTTGTCAAAATCATGAATTATAGTAAATGTGTCCGAATATTCATTGCACATCGCTGTATATGTCTGCAATGCAACGATTATAGACTGAATGTATCATAAATAGTATAGCCAATGGCATCATTCAAAATACAAATTGAAATTCTGAAAATGGACTTCGTTTTATTCTTTCTGATACCTCTCTTCTTGCTCAAATGATTTATGGTGTATTAAAACAAACAGACGATGGTAATAAATCCTGGCGATCTTCTCCTCAAATCAATACCCTAGCAACCCGGTATCATATTCCAACCAGCCATGTTTAATGCATAACCAAAGCGGTAGCAAATGAGCGGGCAGAAAACCCGGTTACAATCCAAGTTAAACTAGAAAGAATATCCGCTCAAAAAATAATATCGATGCTCATAAAAATACTAATCTTACACCTAGTTATTGCATCTCATCAGATACAGGGTAATATAATTGCTTCAGAGATCCGTTTTTTGGAGGAACAGTCCCATTTGGTATTTCTGTTGACACATTAAGTAGGGATGATGAGTTTGAAAGCCTGATTGCTAGCCATTGTCTTTATACAACACCTGCGCCGTGAAACAGGGAAGTTGGAAAGTGATTTAGTTACCTCATCTTTCACACACACACTCACCCGCCCACCCCCTTCTCCTTTTATCTTTCCCACAGGCGCTAGGATGATGACTCTCCAGTCTAAAGCAACAATTTCATTATTACCTTTCCTTATTTTTTTCCATTAACAAAGGAATAAGATTTCAAAACTAGAAATAAAGGAAAATTTGGAATTTAATTCTATTAGTTTTAATAGATAATAAAAGTGTAAAGTACTAAAATATGTACCTTATAATACTAAATTGTCAACAAAGCCATAATCCGAAATCAAAATCTATTAAACCTGGGGCGAAATATGGAACAAGGAAATATTTACATGAAGACCCCTGTGCAAGTACAAGAGAATAAGACCAGGCGTTCCGGAAGTTAAACGTTTTCTCGATTTCGACGAACCAAGATCAAAACCGAAGGTATCATTTACAGACAATTTATCATCCTATCTATACACTACCATATCTCATGCCAAACTGAGAGAACGTGTCTGAATGCTCATAATGAGATAAGGAGAACCAAAATGTGGTTGTGGTCTTGGAGAATACTTTGTGAAAAAAAAAACACAAAAATATTAAGATAGAACATACTGAGAAAAAAACATAAGTACGAATGCTTGAATTAACATCATTTGTGGAGTTTGGATGAAAGATTTTCCAGCTGCATATTGCCATTTCTATAGAAACAAACTATGCCAAACTCCTATACTAGCCGACTATTGTCTGACTGAATGTGTCGAGGAGCTTATCTGGATAAGTAACAAAAAGTTTCAGGTACAGGCATATCGAAGATGTGTTGTTTATAAATAAAAATGAATGATGACAACGTCGATCGTGTATACCTTTCTGAACTTGACACCAAGGACACAATATATTCTTCTACTGCAGCTGCTTACCTTGATCTTTACTTACAATAAGACCAACATACTGTATGATTAACGTGACGGTTTCGATTTTCCTATCATGAAAAATTCGCCTTTTTTCATTTCAATACATTTTATTGACAAAAAACAAAGTTGGAATATAGTCGAAAGGATTGAATGAAAAGCGACACCTTGATAAATTCTTTTCTTTCGGTGGCTTAATAGTTGAACAGTACAAAAACCGCAAAATCCGTAAAAGGGGCAGTAACTCAAATAAGCCTAATTTAAACACAGTGTCCACACAACATACTTACTTTTCGCATATAATTACCATCATACTATAAGAAATTAATTATATATATATACATTATGTTGTTCACGTGTCAAAGTTGGTACGTTATTCTAAGACTTCCTCTATATATCAAGATTTTCGTGATAGATGACGAACAAACTTACGGCACAGGGATTCGAGAGATGCAGATTGATGAATAATCGTGGTATCATCGAAAATATTATGCATCCTTGTGTGATATAAAACTAAAAGTTTTAAAATATCCTCAATGGTACGCCTTTACGATTGAAAATAATACCCCAGCTCTCACTTCGATGGTAAGGCATTTACTTTGATTCCCATGGCGGATGTTGTCGATAAAGTAGGGAATGCTTGTTCTTCCGGGACACCTGGTCTTGTTCTCTTGTACTTTTTCAAGTTTCCGTGTACATTTTTTCTTTGTTCTGTTGACGCTTCAGTCTTCTCTGCTTTTGTTGCAATGCCCATATCATGATTTGGTCGTGATCATTTTGGAATCGCTTTGACATAATTCTGTGAAGAGCATGTTAACGAGAGTATTTAATATGAACTATCACCGTAAGTATCATACTTGTTACGGTGTAGACTAGTTTGTTCATGTGATGACCTTGTGGTACATTTTGTCCTATGATGACGTTGTGGTAATTTAGTGTTTGTGTGTTTACGGTGTGATGAATTGGCCCTATATAAGGATGCTGTCGTTTATCTTGCGCTTGTGTATTAAGACTCTGGAGCATTTCTTTACGTACTTGGAAATATCATATATTCACAACGTGGGGTACATTAACGCTAACCCAGTATTGATCGATCTCTGTCAATTATGGTTATATAATACATTTGCTAACGTGACGCACTGTAAGAAAACCAAAGGCATCTGGCACCTAGAATAATACCATGAGGATTTTCCTCTTGATATTCCAACAAAGCGTACAGCAATTTGTAAAACAGAACGTCAATACGAATACGACCACCAATCCATACAGAGATCGTGTAATAGCGTAGCTAAAGTCTGTAGTTTTGAATCCTAAGCACGGATGAAACTCGCTGATTAGATGTCATTGTGAATTGAGTTAAAGATTTTTTTCATTTGGATGGCATTGCCTCGATTCATGTCACAAACGACTGACACAGGAACATTTGTTTCAAGATTCAATTAGATTTTAACATATAATCTGTGGATTTAATCAGGGTTTTTTTTTTCTCAATTTCCGTCCATCAGAATAACTTTATCGTTTAGATTATTGTTGCTCGTTGGCAAAGTATGCTTCGAATTGATATGTGATGCTAACTCACATTATACCAGTAAAGGAAAGGCCTAACATCATTAGTGAGTAGTGTTACTATGAAAGGTGGGATTTAATCATATAAACGATTACAGAAGTAGTGCATTTCACTAGGAAAAAAATAAATATAAACTTTATTAATGTTATTCTTTAACAATTTTGAAACAAGTAACGTTATCCTACTTATATTAATCACTCTTGTTGGCCCGGATGTTAGGGTGCGAGAGGTCTTTTTTGGGGAGGAAACAGTTGTATGATGCAATTTACTTAATTGTGTCGGCATACTGTATATATTACTAAATTGTAAAGTTGGTACATGTGTGTATAATACGTCATTCATCTACAAGATTTCGTAAGCCTAGCTAATACCTATTACAATTTTCTAGTAAGGAATTCATACATTTGCTACTATATCTTAACGTGTTGAGTATACCTATTAAAGTAATACCTTCTGTAATACAGAGCTTCTGGGAGTGTTTTATATAACAGGACACGTAGATTTATGTCCATATTTTATTGGGATTATAATCTCACTTATACAGACGTGCTACATTTCGATACTGAGTGCAAACATTGTTGAGCTGAAAATCTTGCTACACAGGGATTCGAGAGAAGCAAGTTGACGAGAACCATGAACCAAATTTTTGGTCGCTATCGTTGTCTCATTGAGAAAAAATTGTATCGTTCTGTGGTGTAAAGAGTATGCTCATTATGGGTGAGTTATGACTCGGCTCTCATTTTGGATGTGACCAAGATTTACAAGGCAACTAGATACACTGTATATGTATCTGTATGTATTGTTGGTCATGTACAGGTAACTACGAGCTCGTTACAAAGTTTTGATTCAATCATTCTTGCTATGACAGAATATCAATGGTGTTACCAATCAATATGTGGGTGAGCTCTGTTCAGCATCGTTTGCATATCAAAAACAAACATTTATAAAAAGTTGACTTCATACAAGGACAAACACCTTTTGTTCCAATAATATGGTTAGGCTTTTACGTGTAAATCACCTTACTACTTTGTATAGTAACCGTTCATGATTTAATCAACAAAACTGCAGCTTATAAATATCCATGATGATTTTTATTTGGATTCAAGAGAAACGGTAGTGCCTGCAATTATGTTCCAAGAATTTCAAAATATTGATTTATATATCAACAAGAGAGTAAATATCCGTTAACAGCCATACAGGCGGACAGTGAACCTCCTTAATTCTCGTATAATCCTATTACACTATAATAGGATTACAAATGTACATGTAAAAATACAAGGGTGCGTGTGTTGTGCGACATGGCATCATCTAGAGGGAGGACCACCAAGGTGCCACACATAACATCTGGAGGGAGGACCACCAAGGTGTCACACATATCATCTGGAGGGAGGACCACCAAGGTGCCACACATATCATCTAGAGGGAGGACCACCAAGGTGCCACACATATCATCTAGAGGGAGGACCACCAAGGTGCCACACATATCATCTAGAGGGAGGACCACCAAGGTGCCACAGATATCATCTAGAGGGAGGACCACCAAGGTGCCACACATATCATCTGGAGGGAGGACCACCAAGGTGCCACACATAACATCTGGAGGGAGGACCACCAAGGTGTCACACATATCATCTGGAGGGAGGACCACCAAGGTGCCACACATATCATCTAGAGGGAGGACCACCAAGGTGTCACACATATCATCTAGAGGGAGGACCACCAAGGTGTCACACATATCATCTAGAGGGAGGACCACCAAGGTGTCACACATATCATCTAGAGGGAGGACCACCAAGGTGTCGCACATATCATCTGGAGGAAGAACCACCAAGGTGCCACAGATATCATCTAGAGGGAGGACCACCAAGGTGCCACACATATCATCAGGAGACGTTAAAACAGTCGTGAGGTGTAGAAGTGGTAAACAATGGTTACCGTCATGTATTGTGTCAGTTGGTTTAGTTCTAGCGGGACCGGGTTATTATATCACCATTGTTATTTCAGGGAAATTGTTGTTGTGCGAATTATATCATCGCTGTTTCTCTGGGGAAATGGTATCTTTGGGATTTCTATCAGGAACTTTGCGTCCTTGTTATTATAACAAGACTGATGTTTTTATGAATTGGTATCCATGTGCTTTTTATGTCATCGTTGCTCTAAGGGAACAGATGTACTAGTGATCTTAGTATTCTATCCTTTTCAGTCTCACTAAGGAAAGTTGTTCTAATATATGTCTACTTAGTATGATTGTATACGCAGTTTTATCTTTAGAGCTGAAAAGAATGACATAAATGATGTTTTTTATTGTGAGGAATGGACAAGGGCGAAAACATTTTATTTTTTCGTTTGTTTTACACAAACTTCTTCGTTGTTATAGTTTAACTTGGTGCTTAAGAAATGTATCAATTATGGTAAAAATGTCTAAAAATCGAGTTTCGGCGATATAAAGATCTGAAAGAAAATTAACTTACTAGCTATAACATAATTAATCGAGACGAGTTTGTTCATTGTTTCTCTCTATACGTAACGTAAATATTGCTAGTGTAACTTGTCGGTTCGTTATTTAGCTCTGTGATATTATCCAGGTTTATCTTTAGATATTAAGGGAAGGCAAGACATTCTTAACAAGTACATTATGTACGTATTTCTGAAATAACATGTTTGTGCTTCGGGAACGGAGATCGAGAAATGGCGTCCTGATAATCTAGTCTCCAGTGTACAACGACGTTGTTACACGGTATTCTGTATTAAATTTCTTTCTGTCTGACAAATCCGCCGAGGACTGACACTAACATCACCGCCAAATTGACAGGACAGTTAACATGATTTGGCGGGACTAAAATCAAATGAGATTCTGTACATCTAGGCGAGGGAGTCATACATCGAATTGTGTCCTACGCGGACAGTTAATGATAATGTCAACTATGACTGACGTAACACTGACGTAACACGAACTATGATTTCCCGCGTTAACTTACATGTAGCTCGAGACTGACGTAACACGAACTATGGCTTTCCGTGTAAGCTTAGCTCGAGACCAAAATAATGTCTCAGTGTTTTATGCATATCAAAAACAAGACGGTTTAAGCGCATTATCCATGCTTGAAAAATGACCAAGTTTGGTTGAGTTAAGTTGACTAATCCCTGCTTCTCCGTCCCATGGTGTTAACATGTCGCAGTTCATTCGTTATTCTAGAGCTTGCTCTGAATATCGAGATTTCCGTGATCGATGTCAGCTACTGACGAACAAACTTACGGCACAGGGTTTCGAGAGATGCAGGTTGATGAAGATTATGGGCAAGTTTTATCGTCGCCATCTTGATCTCATCGAAAAATATTCGGTATCTTTCTGCGATATGAAGATGGACGATTTAGAGTTCGCTTATAAGTGTGCTTATTATGATGTAATCTGGATATAGATGGCTGATGACGTCGGAAATGTACAAGACGCTTACCTGAACATCTGGTCTTATTCTCTTGTACTTTTTGAAGGGTCAATCTTTCCTTTGTTCATATTTTACCCCTACTTTAATTTTCAGTTCGGATTATGGTATTGTTGACGCTTCGGTATTCTCTGATCTTTTTAACCACTATTACGATTTTTTTGCTATTCAAAGTGAAGTGATTTAACACATTGTGTGCACTTTATGTTGGTGATATGTGTTTGATTTTAACAAACTACATGATGTTTAACGACAAACTGTGTGGTGACTAGTCGTTAACAAGGTTAAAAAACACACACATGCGCTGTACCTTTTATTTTGTGATTCCTTCCATCATGGTTTGACGAAACAGTGTAACCGTATTTTAAACGTGATACTTTTTAATAGTACGTCGGATATTTGCGTTGTTATAACGGCAAGTTATACAGAAGTCATTTAGTTTAAAGATGACGTAACACACACATGTGCTGCACCTTTTAAATTTAGTTATAGATACAGCATGCCGAAAAAATAAATTAAACTGCACCATACAGCTGTATAGTCCTCCTAGGACTCTTCAGTGATGCTAGGGGCCAAAAGGTGGGAATCCAAAATGTCTAACCTAATGTAGAAGCAGAAGGGTTAACATACTTAAGGAATTAGGAACAAGTTATATAACAATTTATCCAAGCCTCCGTATGATATTTATAGCTGGCTTCAAGCAATATGGATGTAACCGCTGACTTTTCATAGCACTATAAATATTTTTTAAAAAAATGACTTTCAATCCATATATTTACATTTTTACCATAGTCATTTTAGCGTTTGACGCAAGGGCATTCTCCATGCTATTCGAAGCGGCGCAACAAGACATAACCTCGAACTTTATTAAAACAATCACCGACACGGGCAGGTTGCTACTAACCTAAACGATACACGTGACGATTTTGATTTTCCAATCGTAAACTTTCCATATCTTGATAGTAACATCCCTGCTTATCCAACCTATGGAGTATACACTTACTTCGCTATTCTGGGTCTTGCTCTTTCATTGAGTGAACTTGGACCGGAACGACGTCACTTGCTGATTGTTGAAGATGTCATCTTTTGGCGGGAAAATACGGTTCGATATGTTTCCACTCATATTGTCTGTTATTCTTTATATTCAGTTCAATGAAATTCTGCTGTTTTCGGCTAGAATTGTGTTAAAACAGGTCACACGACTCGTAGTTGTTGGATATGGTATTTATTTCACTATCGTAAGTTAATATTCGGGTGAAATACCATATGCAACAACAATTCGTTGTGTAACCTCTATTTATTAGGAATTAAAAAAAGAGTACTGAACAATTTCAAATAGTGTACTACGAAAGTGTGTATATTATAAACCATTGATCAAATTAGATATATGTGGTCATCCCGATAACAGGTTTTGATAATTAACGGTTTTAATTATATACTTACTATAAAATACAGGGAAATTGTATTCTTGATAAATACGCATGTTTTTAGCACATATCAGCTTACCGGGCCAATATGGGCAATTCTTCGCTAAGCGGGCCGAAAACACTGTATCAGCCCGCTGCAGAAATTGTCGTGACGTCATATGACGTTCATGACGTTGCAACAATCGAAAATGGATAGGACAGATGTTGACGCTGACATTGGTGAGAAAGTTATGGAGTATGTCGTATCATGAATACAAAAGCTTGATACATTATTAGAAGAAAAAGAGACATAAACGAAGACGCCGATGTACAGGAACAGGTAAATAATTCCGAATCCATTGCTTTGCTATTGGTATGAATTATTATTAATGTCTAGACGATGACAAATCAAGGAACAAAAAAGAGACTTCATCAAAAACAGATCATCATGAACCGTCACAAACTTCAAAGTATACAATAAATAGAATGTGACATGACCATTTCCATATCAGGCCTTGTATCAACCCTCGACCCAATATCGACCCTTGGGCCTTCGGCCCTCAGACCGATATTTGGATCTCGGGTTGATACAAGGCCTGATATGGAAATGACCATGTGATATTCTCTATGTATTGATCAGTTGTATACTACAAAGTTTTAACACATTTGACCAAACATCGCACTTTCTCCCAAGAGAGGCATATTGAAAAGGCATTCTTCTCACAGTAAAAGGAAAACAACCACACTTGCCGAAACCCGACGAAGCAAGGGGGTCCGAACGGTGTTTGTTTTTATCAGTTGTCCAAGATGTATCATATGTCTTCTATACATAGTACGTTCAAGCAGGTTGTCTAGCTCGTCCCCCTGGGAGTCACTTCCGGTTCCGATATTCACTTTACAATGACATTTGTGAAAGCGGTGTCTGACATGGAATCATTGAAAGTGGCATGCAGTTACTTTGCCAGACAGAAGCCATTATACAGCTCTGAGACGAGGCGGTATGACATTGACTCCATAACGCAGTACCTATAGCAGGGTCGTCTCCGACTGTTAATATCGCGACGGAACTCTATCAATTGTCGGACTATATACCTCTCAGGTTACAATCGGTATTTAGCGAATCTTTAAAGACAGATAGATGTTTGGATAGACGGGCTGACAGGAAATTAATACAACACATGTTATTACACAGACGGACGATCGGACGGACGTACGGACAACCAGTAAGCCTTACATATCACCTAGATTACCTTGCGTTCTTTAAACAAATAAAATAAAAAAGAGGATGTCCAAGTTACGAAAATCATTATTAACTTGATAAAATAGCGAAAAAACATGAACCATTGCATGCATTACACCTGAGAAAGTACAAGGGGAAGAGGACCATGCGTTCTAGCTAGGTAAGTGCCTTTTGCTTCATCGTCTACCATCGTTATGTCAATTTCAGAGGAATTGGCGCAATATGACTCCCTTCCAATTATATAAATGAGCAGAACAAAAAAAACTGAACTGGCATACCAAACAAAAAATAGCATGTCTTGCTGCGAGATCCGGATGGATCATTGTCATTATTATTTATCAATCTTCATCTTTGGCATCCCTTAAATATTCAGTCTGTGATGTAAATTTGTACGTAATGTTCCTATAAGGAATGCAAAAGTTCATGTTTTAAAAGTAACCCAGTCACATCGGACCTGCAACTAGGTTACGACTTAGCTGAAACTGAAAAATGTTTTAATTGCATGCAAATCGCAGGATCGTAGAACGACTAGTCGCAGAGGTTGTGGGTGTCCGTTTGGAAATAAGGTTCAAACATCCTACCTGCTTTTTCTGTTAGTCTGGCATTGACGCAACAACACTCATGTGTTATCATTAGTTAGTCACATGGCTGGTTTGCTACTGGTCCTGTGACCTTGTAACCTGTCCCACGATCCACAGTCAGTAGTGCGACTAGTTCCGACTGGTTGCTCGACCTTGTAAACTGTCCCACGATTCCACAGTCAGTAATGCGACTAGTTCCGACTGGTTGCGCGACCTTGTAAACTGTCCAATGATTCCACAGTCAGTAATGCGACTAGTTCCGACTGGTTGCGCGACCTTGTAAACTGTCCCACGATTCCACAGTCAGTAATGCGACTAGTTCCGACAGGTTGCGCGACCTTGTAAACTGTCCAATGATTCCACAGTCAGTAGTGCGACTAGTTCCGACTGGTTGCGCGACCTTGTAAACTGTCCCACGACTCACAGTCAGTAGTGCGGCCAGTTCCGACTGGTTGCGCGGCCTTGTAAACTGTCCCACGACTCACAGTCAGTAGTGCGGCCAGTTCCGACTGGTTGCGCGGCCTTGTAAACTGTCCCACGACTCACAGTCAGTAGTGCGACCAGTTCCGACTGGTTGCGCGGCCTTGTAAACTGTCCCACGACTCACAGTCAGTAGTGCGGCCAGTTCCGACTGGTTGCGCGGCCTTGTAAACTGTTCCACGATTCCACAGTCAGTAGTGCGACTAGTTCCGACAGGTTGCGCGGCCTTGTAAACTGTTCCACGATTCCACAGTCAGTAGTGCGACCAGTTCCGACTGGTTGCGCGGCCTTGTAAACTGTCCCACGACTCACAGTCAGTAGTGCGGCCAGTTCCGACTGGTTGCGCGGCCTTGTAAACTGTTCCACGATTCCACAGTCAGTAGTGCGACTAGTTCCGACAGGTTGCGCGGCCTTGTAAACTGTTCCACGATTCCACAGTCAGTAGTGCGACCAGTTCCGACTGGTTGCGCGACCTTGTAAACTGTCCAATGATTCCACAGTCAGTAGTGCGACTAGTTCCGATTAGTTGCGTGCCCTTGTAAACTGTCCAATGATTCCACAGTCAGTAGTGCGACTAGTTCCGATTAGTTGCGTGCCCTTGTAAACTGTCCAATGATTCCACAGTCAGTAGTGCGACCAGTTCCGACTGGTTGCGCGACCTTGTAAACTGTCCGCGATTCCAAAGTTAGTAGTGCAGTCAGTCCTGATTGGTTGCGCGACCCTATGATTAGTGGTACAGTACCTCAAGTCTTTATATCGCCGACAAGGCAAGAGTAAGGGGAGCATATATCTCTCCACTACAATACCAGACTGAAAACCAGTCTTTTTATGGAGAATTTCTCTACTGAATTTTAATACTAACTTATCTCCCCCTAGTTTAAAACATAGAATCAGACATCCAAGTTATCAAAATTTTAGGACTACTTTTTTTCTAAATAATTCAAAATTTGTATACTATTCTAGAGACGAGAGCTATTCTACTACAATACCTAAAGATAACTATGGTGAGTTTACAATGTCTGTCCTTCAATTAAATAGCTTGGTGCTGTGGAGGCAGTCGTAATTCTGCCAAGATATCTGATCACGTGACCAATCGCACGATCAGCGGCGACCTGCCGCATCAGGTTGTAGACGGCCACGAATGATCGCACGGGTATATACCATTGATATTAAGGTCGATCTTGTGCAATCGTGAGTAATCGGCTGATCACTCGTACCTTCCGTCACACGATGATCAAACACCAATTTCAATGAGAATTGCAATATGCGATCTGAGACTAGCAGCAAAAATTGCAAACTAGTCGTACCTCCGCCAAAATGGCAACAGCCCGGCGTTCAAGACATATAGTACAATCAAGTGCGATTAATGTTAGAAGAAAGTGCTGAAGTGAAAATAAATAAGAGGATACCGAAGCGGTAAACAAATGAAAGATTTACATTGAGACCCTTGTACAAGTATAAAACCAGGTGTTCCGGAAGAGTAAGCGTTTCGCTTCATCGACGTCACCCGCCATGTAAATCTTTGTCACCATCAAGTTCTCAAAATGAGAACTGAGTATCATTGTCAATCACAACAAGTATACACACTAATAAGCATACTCAAAAACGTCCATCTTCAAATCACTTAAAGATACAGAATATATCTCAATGAGACAAAGATGGCGACCATAAAACTTGCCCATAGTTCTGATCAACTTGCATCTCTCGAATCCTTGTGCTGTTAATTTGTTTGTCAGCAGTCGAAATCGATCACGAAAATCCCGATATTTAGAGCAAGCCCTAGAATATCGAATCAACTGCGACATGTAAACACCATAGGTTCGAGAAGCAGGGATGTTACTATCACGAAATGGAAATTACACGATCGGAAAATTGAAATCATCACAGCTGTCGTATAGCTTAGTAGTAAGCTGTCCATGTTGGTCGTAGTTTAAGTAGAGATCGAGGTAAGCAGCTGATGTAGAAGAGTCTGTTGTGTCCTTTATATCAAGTTCAGAAGGGCATATACGATCGGCGTGATCAGCAAACTTCTTGTTATTTATAGACAACACATCGTCGATATATCTGAAAATGAAATTAAAAGATTTGGCAAGGTTTTCGTTACCTGTCCTGATAAGCTCTTCTAAAATTCAGCCTCGTATGATAACAAAAACAAGTCTTTTCCAAGTCTGTGTGCAAGGGCTTGAGAGTGTATACGAATGATGTAGTCTTTTCTTTTTATTCAAGGACAGAGGACAGGTTTTTGTTTCTATATCTATTCTGTATCTATAGCAGGACAGTAAAAGCCTGTCAAATATCCTTCCCTCGTATATCATTATTCACTTTGTCTAAAGCACAAAACAGGGGTGAATGGCGTTAGAATCTAGAATCTTTCAGACCGACTTCAAACTAATGGTCTATGAGAGTGTCATATATAGCGTCCTGTAGAGTAATCGCGCGCGAAGCTAACTAATCAAGCTTTTAGAACTCTGTACTGTAGTGACGCGGATAAACTGCCAGCACTAGATAAGAACTTCAAGACACCAACCCGTTACATATGTATAGAAGCTTATATGAATCTTTAACATAAAATGTCGATAATCTAGCTTTCTTGTATGATTGTTTCCTTGGAACACTCCGATGGGAATTGTTTTCATTACATTTCTCGGAGTTATTCTGCTGTACACCGTTCCATTATCGCCCGTGCTAACTGTCGATGATTATGCGAGTTATACCGGACGTTAGCCGTAACTCGTGCTGCTATAATTGTGCTACCATCATTGCCTATATATTCACGGCTTATCTGTAACAGGCAAAATATTGGAGTTCCGTCCCTTTTTGTCAACATCTCACACTTCCGTTTCTCGGGGGACTCTGGAGGTATTTGTGTTATATTATGATAGATGGGTATGGTGTTGGTGAGGACGACGTAGGTTGTATACATATATAGAACAATTGATTGAAAGATATGCCAACGAACCACTGGTAGGTAGGGAAAACAGAACCAGGAATAATTCATCGGATTACATTCGACCTTTGACCCTAGTATATCCTTATATAGGCAATATCTGTCGATCGGCATGACAATAACATTGAAAATGATTTTAGAAAGTATGCATTTGAATATCGAGATTCGCTTAATTGATGTAAACTGTTGACGAACAATCTTACGGCACAGGGATCGAGAGATACCGGCTGGTGAAGATATTGGCAAGTTCTATGGTCGCCATCTTGGTCTCATCGAGAAATATTCTACATCCCTCTATGATATGAAGATGAACGTTTTTGAATATGGTCATTAGTATACCTGCTTGTTTAGTTTGAGAAATGACGTAACACACATATATGCTGCATCTTTTAAATTAAGCAATTAGATACAATATGCCAAAAAACAATTAAACTGCATCAGACAGCTGTATCGTCCTCCTATAATAATGCCTCATTTCTCACTTTGAGACCATGACATTTACCTGGATTTGACCTAGATTTGCATGGCAGGTGTCGTCTATCATGCAGAAGACGCTTACTTGTCCAAAACACTTGGTTTTATTTTCTTTTAATTTTACATTGGACTTCATGTAAATATTTTATTTGTTCTTATTTTGCCTCTAGTTAAGTCGATTTCGAATTCGGATTATGGTTTTGTTTACCATGGCATTGTGTGCCGTCCGTTCGTAAGATGGTTTAACAAAATCTATTTTTATAATCATACCCAGACCAATCCGTCAAGGTGGCGAGATAGACTGCTATTTGTTTTTAACCAGACCTCGACTAGCAAGTCTGTCTGATCAGACATGACTGTCTGCCTGATTAAACACTCGCCAGTGTTTCTGTTCGGGAGCCGTGTACGTGTGAATTTGTGATATGATGCGGGGAAGTAGTCCCAACAGACCCAAACCTCGAAACACTAACACTTTATAAAAGAATATACATATAGCAATATTCGCCATCTTTATCTCTTTGAAAAATATTCTGTATCTTTGTTTGATAGATGGACGTTTTTCGGTATGCTCGTTAGTGTGCTTACTTGTCGTGATTGACAATGACTCGGTTCACATTTCGAGGACTTGATGTTTACTTGGATGTGATCAAGATTTACATGGCGGGTTTCGTCGATGAAGCAGAAGACGCTTACTCTTCGTAAGTTTCGGAAACGGAATAAGAATTTCAGGACCTATGAGTACAAATAACGTGACGGAAATCCGTTCCCGTGCATTTCCGTCAGGGTTGTGAGTTTTCTGGACTATCGGCATCCGGATAATCGCGGGTCTACTGTAGATCTAAAACTTTCTCAGAATTTCAGCCTGATCATTTACCGGCATCTGTCGGAAGTCCATTTCAATGCTCTTTTCTGCTTCAAAACAGCGGAGGACAGTATTGATGTTTCTGTTGCTATTCTAGTATTCTTGGCATCCTTATCGTTAAACAGCCTAGTTATATCTTCCTCAGAAATACTTCCAAATCTTGTTTGTGTATAATAACACAGGTGAAGCGTCTCTGTCGTCTACTATATTTACAATATACGGAATAAAATTTTACTGACATCTGATTAGTCAATATTCCACAATTCAGTTATTAACCTGCGTGGCTCGCGGCGGGGTTTTTGGATTTCAATATTTAACTTCTCGTGCAGACTTTTGTTAATCCAGGGTAATATCGCATTTTATTTTGACCTGCCCTGGCTGTTTAGACCAATCAGTATTGAGTAAATAACGACGTCCTATAATAACACAACGTTTAGCCAAT
The DNA here is from genome assembly GCA_947623455.1 of Mimachlamys varia. Taxonomy (NCBI): domain Eukaryota; kingdom Metazoa; phylum Mollusca; class Bivalvia; order Pectinida; family Pectinidae; genus Mimachlamys; species Mimachlamys varia. Next base: position 2,104,793 of record OX392537.1, read on the forward strand.
CAGAAAGTGTAAAAAAAATATCAATTTATAATAACATATCATCTCGATATTTACAACATATATTTACAACGTTTGACAGACCATTTTCTCCTATATACATGATGTATACATACAGGGCGAGGAGATGTAATAATGTCCCCTCCCTGTCTCCCTCTTTCCCTGTTCCGGTAAGGGTCACTCTCGTGAAAGGTTTTTTTTATCTAAAAGCAAAAACAAAAGTTGTCTCTAATCACATTTTATGGCACCATTCTATTAGCAGAATAGCGCTCAGACCAGTCAGGAAAACTGTAAAAGTCTTAATTGCCTCCTAAATTAGGGAGAGTGAAAGAAGTTTCAATGTACACTGATCACCGCCCCTAATACCAGACTCGTATATATAAGAATAAACACGGACTATTTTCGCTGACTGGGACGTAATTAACAGAAGCCCAATGACGTGGACCTCAAATTGTTCGGACCCAGTAAAGCTTGTCTACCGCGGATAATTGACGGTCTAGGACAGTGATAGGGCCTCAGCGTTAACCAGACTGAAGGACGGCAGATGTGAACTAGGAAATCACGTTGTTTAACAGACGTTGTCAATGCCATTCCAGAGTTACTTACCTAGACTAGATTGGATAAAATGTCTTAAGTCCTTGTCGTGATGATCCGTCTGGGATTCCTCTACAAGAGAGACGTCGTATTAGCCATGACGAGTATAGAGTGTATGTTCCCGTCTAGACCACAGGAAACACAATTCTATCCGTATTGTTGTAGATTTAAACCCCCATGTTCCGTCCTGGTGATCGCAAACATCTTGTTTAGGAAATAAGGCCTCTGGTGATAAATTATGGCCTATAGGAAATACATGTCCCGCCGACCCCTGATGTTATAAGTTGTAAAGGCACCAAAAGATTTCAAATGACATATTTTTGGAAAGTCAGCGATGAAAAAGTTGTTTTATAATAAATTAAGTGTCTATCATTCCAATTGAGTAATATTTCAATTTTCGTATCTCATTTTTCACAGACGTTACATTTGGCAAATCAGTTGCGCTGCTTAAAGAAAGTCTTTTTTTTCAAACGATATTTTCATTTAAAGTCAGTCTTTTGAAAAAAAAACCTAATTGTTAATTGTATATCAGTTTAATTGAGCAATATTACAGCATCCGTATCTCGTTTGATATGTCAATTACGACAGGAGACATTTGGATATGACGCTTCGGTTAATTTTCAATTGTGTACTTACGCATTGCAAACTTTTCTAGGCAGCTGTACCATAGTATCATAGTATCATGCTTAGTATTGCTTACTGTCGCATTTCTTCGAAACGTCGGAGTAGTGGACAACTACATGTATATGAATCTTACATATTAAAACTATCAAATAAATCACTTGGTCGCCACCACTAAGTACCTAATGAGCGAATGCTTTACTCTGTTGAAGTTTTATGGCCGTCATCATTGGCAAATATGTTGTTTCTCTGTGTGATATGGAGGTGACATTTTTTATTATGTTCATTAGTGAACCTTGTGGTGTTGGCGTCTCTCGTGTTGTGGAACCTATACTTTGATTAACCTAGATTTACACGGCAGGTATCGATAAAACAGAAGACGCTCACACTTACGGGTCTATATATTCCCCTTAGCCTTCCTTGTTGTCTTGGTGTTTCTACGTTTACCAACATCTAAAATCTTATATCACTGCGTATTTATAATATGAACATATCAATTTGCGACAAACTTGATTAAGTCGCAATCCAAAGCACAGAGCCGGGTGTTTTATGTCTCAAGCCATGCAATGTTGCCATTGCCAATCTTTTTAATAACTGACCGACATTTAAATATCGATTTTCTCTCTTTCGCGTTCAAAGAGTGTCTGGAAGCTTATAAGCGCATTACGCATGTATCTCACGGGGAGTCGTTCGGCAGCACGTGCAGTAGACTGCGCGTGACTTTATCTAATTGAGACGTTGTCATTATGTTAGAACTTTGTCAGGACGTATTGCAACCTTGAGAAGTCAGCTGTTAGCCCGCGTGCTGTAATGTATAACGGCTACAAACACGCCACATAAACTGCAATACTTCTAACCAGTCACGAAGTCGAATTATCAAAATTGTCAAAGTCAATCTAATGTGTCAATAAAGAACAGCGTGCTTGAAGGTGAAAGTCGCTGCTCTTCTTTGGTGCAATATATTCCATTGCTTTACAGCATTGTCGGCAATCAACAGCGATACACAACTGTTCTCAGAGGACACTGGCAGGTGCACGCCAGACTTTGATAACCATTACTCGACATTACAGGAAAAACGTGTAATTTCAGAAATTATTAATATCTCTATATCGATGCCACCTTATCCTATGATTTTATTAACGTGATTAAAACGACGAAGAAAAAATCTGTTGTCTCGTACGATAATGCATTGGGGATAGAAACACAATTCTAACATCCCCTACAGGGGCTCTGTCTCTGTTATTTATTACGTAGGTACAAACTGGCCCTGGTTTCATCAACGTTCCTTAACTTAAAAATCTCCATAGGAAAGCATTATAGAAGTTAAGGGGAATATCCTTAGCTAAGGAACTTTTCTTAAATTCTGTAATGCTTTCCTGTGGATATTTTGAAGTTCAGGAATTTCCTTAAGTTAAGGAACGTTGATGAAACCGGGGCCTGTTACTGTTGTTATACCTCGTGGCAAGGGTATAAAGAGTTCGGCCAATACGTACGTACTGGGATGGTCGGAGGGTGCAGTCGATAGCACACTTACCTTCACCAAGGCGGCCGGGGTTCGATTCCCCGAACGGACGTGAAAAGGTATGAGGTCACCTGCCCGATCGTGTGGATTTTCCTTGAGTACTCCAGTTTTCTCCGACAATATAATCCCTCGAGCTTACACCCGGGTCAACAAGACGGATCGATATAAGCTCGATAACTTGTTCCATATTTTTTGTAAAATAAATATGGTCATATAGTGTATAGTATACGTACATATATATGTATATTTGTATGCACGTGTCCCAAATAGACTATATTCCTGAACTGATTGTCCATTGTCACGAAATTTCAAACAAATGTTCACAAACATCCTATGTTATACTAGCTCGCGTTTCGACCTTTTGTGGTAAGAAACTAGGTCACTTTTACTATAAGTAGAATTTTGGCCTGGAGAGCGGTGACGTCGAAAATATATTTATAGTAATAATGACCTAGTTTCTGACCACAAACGGTCGTTTTGACCACTTGCAGCCAAACACCTGAGTCACTGTTACTATAAATAGGCTTTTGGCATCACATCTCTACAGATTTCGTTCTTTACCGAATGCCACAAAACTTTACGTAATTGTTTTCAAATATCACGCCTGATAGGAGTCTGCGTTCGGACGGTCAAAAACTAGGCCTGTCTAACTATAAATAGAACTTTGGCATCATTAATGATACATTTATTATGCACGCATGCCTTGTCAAGAAAGCAGGTCTATATACTCTACATTTCCCTATTCACTTTATATTTCTTATTAGTTTAAAGAGTGATGCTATTAGTATCGTCAGCACATCTTGACTTCCCGGGCGCTATTTGGTATGATATAATATCACTGCTAATTATGATTCAAATCAATAACCTGTCACTTTAACGTGTTATATAACCAAAGTTAATTATTATAATTACACTGCCATTATATGTACCATATACTTGAAAAATCACCGAGGAAGTTTTTAGACAGTACAAAATTGAGAACCGGGAGCATTTCGACGTGAATATTTTATTTTTGTTGTGAACATTAAATGAAAATAGTCTTTATTTTTCTTTTACCTATGAAGCCAATAGGTGTCTAGAGAATATATTTCTTCACAAATCATAGATTCGATTTAATACTCGACACATTCTCCTGATTTACCCAAATTTATGATCCGAGAGGGAGTAAATTCTCTAACAACATCCGTTATATATGATCGGAGAACATTTCAGCGCCATGGCGGCAATCTAACTCAGTTTTAAGTATAGGTATAAAATAATTGCTGTTTGTAGGACTGCGATTTTCATACTAGGTATATTGAACCATCAAAAGTCTGGAAAAAAATATATCTACCTAGGACATATATCAGAGTTAAAGTGAAGGCTGGGACCCGGGGAGATATAGAGTTGAGATGATTTATCTTATAATGCGCGTTAATGACCACATTTACAGCCCGATTTGTACGATTTGTACATGACTTTAGAAACTGCATAATGTAGATCATATGAAAATTGTCAATAAATCTATTTGAGTTTAGAAGTAATCGCTTGTTTTTTCTTTAAATCTCAATTTGTCGTAGAAATGGCGACATTTATAATCCGGATTAGACGGATGCTGACTAGTTCAGGAGAGGATTGCCCACTCCCGCTCCGTTAACCTCGTCTGTATCGTACCAATCCTTACGATCTATGAGTCCCAATGTCATTCTGTTTCCGGGAAGAAATGTGAAAATGTTGGCAGTGAAAAACTGCCTACTGCGGTTAATGATGTATTCACACGACATATGACGTACAGATGTTGCTATTGAGCTGGATATGCAAAGATCATATACATCACTATATTCCCTTGGTTGTAGATATTAATATACACACAGATACTTGTTCAGGGTTATAGAATTGGCCCGTGGTTTAAACAGGCTTTCCCGGAGCAAAAAACATTGACAAATCCTGATAAAGATATAGTAATGCCCCGGGGTAAAGACATAGAATGGTACCGGGATACAGACATAGAATGGTCCCGGGGTATAGACATGGAGTGGTCCCGGGGTACAGACATGCAATGGTCCCGGGGTACAGACATGGAGTGGTCCCGGGGTCCAGGCATAGAATGGTCCCGGGGTATAGACATAGAATGGTCCCGGGGTACAGATATAGAATGGTCCCGGGGTACAAACATAGAATGGTCCCGGGGTACAGACATAGAATGGTCCCGGGGTACAGCTATATAATGGTCCCGGGGTACAGACAAAGAATGGTCCCGGGGTACAGACATAGAATGGTCCCGGGGTACAGCTATATAATGGTCCCGGGGTAAAGACAAAGAATGGTCCCGGGGTACAGACATTTTGTAGAATGGTCCCGGGGTACAGACAAAGAATGGTCCCGGGGTACCGACATAGAATGGTCCCGGGGTACAGACATAGAATGGTCCCGGGGTACAGACATAGACTGTTCACGGGGTCCAGGCATAGAATGGTCCCGGGGTAGAGACATAGAATGGTCCCGGGGTATAGACATAGAATGGTCCCGGGGTACAGACATAGAATGGTCCCGGGGTACAGACATAGAATGGTCCCAGGGTACAATCAAAGAATGGTCCCGGGGTACAGACATAGAGTGGTCCCGGGGTAGAGACATAGAATGATCCCAGGGTACAGACATAGAATGGTCCCGGGGTAAAGACATAGAATGGTCCCAGGGTATAGACATGGAGTGGTCCCGGGGTACAGACATGGAATGGTCCCAGGGTACAAACATAGAATGGTCCCGGGGTACAGACATAGAATGGTCCCGGGGTACAGACATTTTGTTGAATGGTCCCGGGGTACAGACATAGAATGGTCCCGGGGTACCGACATAGAATGGTCCCGGGGTACAGACATAGAATGGGTCCGGGGTACAGACATATAATGGTCCCGGGGTACAGACAAAGAATGGTCCCGGGGTACAGACATAGAATGGTCCCGGGGTACAGCTATATAATGGTCCCGGGGTAAAGACAAAGAATGGTCCCGGGGTACAGACATTTTGTAGAATGGTCCCGGGGTACAGACAAAGAATGGTCCCGGGGTACCGACATAGAATGGTCCCGGGGTACAGACATAGAATGGTCCCGGGGTACAGACATAGACTGTTCACGGGGTCCAGGCATAGAATGGTCCCGGGGTAGAGACATAGAATGGTCCCGGGGTACAGACATAGAATGGTCCCGGGGTACCGACATAGACTGGTCCCGGGGTCCAGGCATAGAATGGTCCCGGGGTATAGACATAGAATGGTCCCGGGGTACAGACATAGAATGGTCCCGGGGTACAGACATAGAATGGTCCCAGGGTACAATCAAAGAATGGTCCCGGGGTACAGACATAGAGTGGTCCCGGGGTAGAGACATAGAATGATCCCAGGGTACAGACATAGAATGGTCCCGGGGTACAGACATAGAATGGTCCCGGGGTAAAGACATAGAATGGTACCGGGGTACAGACATAGAATGGTCCCAGGGTATAGACATGGAGTGGTCCCGGGGTACAGACATGGAATGGTCCCAGGGTACAAACATAGAATGGTCCCGGGGTACAGACATAGAATGGTCCCGGGGTACAGACATTTTGTTGAATGGTCCCGGGGTACAGACATAGAATGGTCCCGGGGTACCGACATAGAATGGTCCCGGGGTACAGACATAGAATGGGTCCGGGGTACAGACATAGAATGGTCCCGGGATACAGACATAGAATGGTCCCGGGGTACAGACATGGAATGGTCCCGGGGTAAAGACAAAGAATGGTCCCGGGGTACAAACATAGAATGGTCCCGGGGTACAGACATTTTGTAGAATGGTCCCGGGGTACAGACATAGAATGGTCCCGGGGTACCGACATAGAATGGTCCCGGGGTACAGACATAGAATGGTCTCGGGGTACAGACATAGAATGGTCCCGGGATACAGACATAGAATGGTCCCGGGGTACAGACATGGAATGGTCCCGGGGTAAAGACAAAGAATGGTCCCGGGATACAGACATAGAATGGTCCCGGGGTACAGACATGGAGTGGTCCCGGGGTACAGACATAGAATGGTCCCGGGGTACAGACATAGAATGGTCCCGGGGTACAGACATAGAATGATCCCGGGGTACAGACATAGAATGGTCCCAGGGTACAATCATAGATTGGTCCCGGGGTGACTTGTCATTTACCTTCGGGTTATATACATCAACTTGTCCCTTACCTTCGGCTTATATACATCAACTTGTCCCTTACCTTCGGGTTATATACATCAACTTCGGGTTATACATATTGACTTGTCCCTTACCTTCGGGTTATACACATTAACGTGTCCCTTTCCTTCGGGTTATACACATTAACTTGTTCCTTGCCCTCGGGTTATATACATTAACTTGTTCTTTACCTTCGGGTTATATACATTAACTTGTCCCTTACCTTCGGGTTATACATATTGACTTGTCCCTTACCTTCGGGTTATACACATTAATGTGTCCCTTACCTTCGGGTTTTGCACATTGACTTGTCCCTTACCTTCGGGTTATACACATTGACTTGTCCCTTATCTTCGGATTATACACATTAACTTGTTCCTTATCCTCGGGTTATATACATTAACTTGTTCTTTACCTTCGGGTTATACACATCAACTTGTCCCTTACCTTCGGGTTATACATATTGACGTATCCCTTACCTTCGGGTTATACACATTAACTTGTCCCTTACCTTCGGGTTATACACATTAACTTGTCCCTTACCTTCGGGTTATACATATTACTTGTCCCTTACCTTAGGGTTATACACATTAACTTGTCCCTTACCTTCGGGTTATATACATTAACTTGTCCCTTACCTTCGGGTTACACATATTACTTGTCCCTTACCTTCGGGTTATACATATTGACGTATCCCTTACCTTCGGGTTATATACATTAACTTGTCCCTTACCTTCGGGTTATACACATTAACTTGTCCCTTACCTTCGGGTTATACATATTGACGTATCCCTTATATTCGGGTTATACACATTAACTTGTCCCTTACCTTCGGGTTATACATATTACTTGTCCCTTACCTTCGGGTTATACACATTAACTTGTCCCTTACCTTCGGGTTATACACATTGACTTGTCCCTTACCTTCGGGTTATACACATTAACTTATCCCTTACCTTCGGGTTATACACATTGGCTTGTCCCTTACCTTCGGGTTATATACATTAACTTGTCCCTTACCTTCGGGTTATACAACTTAACTTGCCCCTTACCTTCGGGTTACATACATTGACTTGTCCCTTACCTTCGGGTTATACAACTTGACTTGCCCCTTACCTTCGGGTTATACACATTGACGTGCCCCTTACCTTCGGGTTACATACATTGAATTGTCCCTTACCTTCGGGTTACACACATTGGCTTGTCCCTTACCTTCGGGATACACACATTGACTTGTCTCTCACCTTCGGGTTACACACATGGAATTGTCCCTTACCTTCGGATTGCATACATTGACTTGTCCCGTACCTTCGGGTTACACACATTGACTTATCCCTTACCTTCGGGTTACACACATTGACTTGTCCCTTACCTTCGGGTTATACATATTAACTTGTCCCTTACCTTCGGGTTACACACATTGGCGTGTCCCTTACCTTCGGGTTACACACATTGACTTGTCTCTTACCTTCGGGTTACACATATGGAATTGTCCCTTACCTTCGGATTGCATACATTGACTTGTCCCGTACCTTCGGGTTACACACATTGACTTGTCCCTTACCTTCGGGTTATACACATTAACTTGTTGCTTACCTTCGGGTTATACACATTAACTTGTCCCTTACCTTCGGGTTATACACATTGACATTCCCCTTACCTTCGGGTTATACACATAAATTTGTCCCTTACCTTCAGGTTATATACATTAACTTGTCCCTTACCTTTGGGTTAGATACATTAACCCGGGGTAAAATTCCTAGTTATAGATACTCATAGGGTAAAAAATGAATATATTGACTTGCCCAAGTGTTCATTGAAAATGAATAAAGGCATTATCTTAATTTAATTACAAAATTAATATGAATGTTCACTCATGCGCATAAACTGTTTATATCTAGAATCTATTTTCTTCAGAGGAATTATGACGTCACTGAAGGAATCCATTTGATTGCCTTTTATCTTATTTTTATTTTGATCACGTACAACTCGGTAGGCTGTACTAGTGTATCCGCATCGCCCCGTATCCTATCTATCAAATGGCGATGGAAAAGGTTCTTGAAATAAACTATTGCGTAATTACATTACAACATTTATAATGCACTTTCGTATTAAATAAAACATTTTACAGGATGATAACAATCCGAAAGAACTGTTAAGCAATGTAACTGAAAGAGGAAGATTGGTGAACCAGAAAAGTACAACTACATAACTCACTGTTTAAGAATTAGGTGCTCCGTAGAAATCTCAATATTATACCAATAAGTCAAAAGCACGTTGAAAATGTACACCGATAAAATAGCGCACTACCCATTAGTACATAATCACTGCCTTCTCCCGGGGCTGTTTATTACAATCACAGACCTAGGGGTTTGGTCCGTTACCCAGAGATTCGTAATTTGGTTTAAATTATCAGTGTTATTGCACGATACATTCAGAGTGCTCTCATTACAGAAACCTTTTACGATTGCAAAAACGTAATATCTATTAAATTACAACATTAAATTTCTATAATAATTCAATTATTTATGAGAAACTTAAAATCAAATGAGTCCATTACAAGAGAGAGAGCTACTATCGGCACGTAATCAAGTGTGCTATGTAATTTGGGTGTAGGTTTCTTACTTACTGCATTGTCAACCTAATTGGGCGCTACCAATGGCCGCGGTTAAATCAAACTCTTTCATGCTATTTTGTTATGTTATCAAAACACAACTGAGGTATTTATGTCCGCAATAAGTGGTTTCTGACAGAGATAAAGGGATGCGTATTATTTCACGTAAGAAAGGAGAACAAAGAGCTTATACGAAATGTCTTGACACTAACAAGGCATGAGTTGCTACCGTATTCGGTTTTGATACAAACAGCATCTGAATCAGTGATGGACTGGCGTTGTTCTGTGAACTGCCTCGGGTGATGGAGAAATACTACACAATCAAGTTAGATATAAAGTCTGTGGGCTTAAACAGTATCTATCTTACACGTCATCTCGAGCTCCCGGGTCCAGCCGCTGTTCCACGTCTATATCAGAATGGACAGCTCGCACGTGACACACAAGAACATGCCTTACGGTAATCCGCCGTTATGTGACGTTTGAGATTTTATTAGAATGTTAACGTAATAATTTAATAATTGAAATTCAAATAGAAATTCCCAACTTCTGACACTTGAGGCGTACAGTTTAATTAAGCCCTCGATAACCGTACAGTTTAATTAAGCCCTCGATATCCGTACAGTTTAATTAAGCCCTCGATATCCGTACAGTTTAATTAAGCCCTCGATATCCGTACAGTTTAATTAAGCCCTCGATATCCGTACAGTTTAATTAAGCCCTCGATATCCGTACAGTTTAATTAAGCCCTCGATATCCGTACAGTTTGATTAAGCCCTCGATATCCGTACAGTTTAATTAAGCCCTCGATATCCGTACAAGCCTTGTCTGTGATTGGACCAGCATTTCTATATATGTTTACAGTGGATTACAGACGTCAACGTCAACTAGCACCAGCGAAATCATCTTAGGCTTCACTGTGCATGAAGCTTTATGAAATCGATGTGTTTCTGCTACCGTCAGACAGGCTGTTCGCGGCTAAGCCGAGTCTCGGTTTAAACGAGAGATGACGTGATTACAATCTAAAGAATAACGAGTAGCGGAACCGGAAATAGCTATATTGCAATAACGGTATTAAAAGGAATCTCTTTGAACTGTGATGTGAAATCAAAAATCTAGAATACTTTTGGGAGTACGTGGTCCTATCTGTGATCCTAAATTCGCCGGGACGATGGATTCGCTCTATGCTATTCGGGAAAAGATCTAAATCACAAAAAGCATAACAAGAAGTGTCCATTCCCGTGGTCTATTTGTTAGAATCACAGCAGCTATAAACACGAGCAGTGATTCCCAGGAAATCTAGGAGGGTGCCCTGTCGAAATAACACCGAATCTAAGGTTCCGAGGTTCAACGGCGAATATGAGGCACAAACGTCATTGTCCTGTGGTCCGAATTACCTGCTTCACTTTGAATTCCCGGATTTTACTGTTTCTAATGGTTACCATTTTGAATATATACAGGGTTCTCCCTGATGCACAAAAACCTGCATTTTGACTACTAAAACTGTCAAAGGACTCCCAAAATTGATGAAGTTTTACTATATATCATTTGTGATGGGAGTCCCAGGACTCCTAAATTCATTAAATGTGAGGGTCCTAGAGAAAACCCTGTATATATGTTTAAGATCGTTGTTGGAAAAGGAAATAGGTGTAACACCGCACAACCTGGTGCTAACAGGGTTCACTCTATGGTATGGTTATAAACGAACTATGCCACCAGTTGTTTGTTTGTTGGGTATTTTAATTATACTGCAGTTCGAGTTTTATCTAAACATGTGTGATTTGATTTCAGATTGACCAGAAATGTCCGACTCGAGTGAAGCAAGTAAAGACGTAATACGAGCAAAATGGTACGACGTGAACCGGAAGTTACTTCCGGTAAAGATGTTTTACTTCTTCACACTTGCAGGTAAGTCAAAAACCGGAAGTGGTTGAATTTCTTATCGCTCTTCTTTGAACTGGGTTATATTTCATTAAAAGGCCCAATATACGTAACTTTCGGCAAAACTTGAAGAAAAAATCGAGCCTAATAACTTATTATATTTATAGATTTAGTTAAGATTAACTGATATCAGCAATATTCAATGTGAATTCTTACGCGGTTACTTGAAAAGAAGCAGTTGAAACACGGTATTTGTAAACACGCGTCCATTTCTGAACCGTCTTCTACCTTCGGTTTGCTGTTTAAGTGGGCCCCACCTGTATTATTTTCAGTTCTTTGAATTTTTCTGTCAAGAGTTTCTTGTTTGTTACCGCTCAGGTTTGCTTCGTTGAAGCTACTATATTGGGCCTTTAAAACGTAAACAACAATCACGTAGAGTCGAACCTCGTTATCTAGAACCCATACATATATAACTCGAAGACTTCGCTTAATTTGAAGTATTATGTCGATCCCGGCCAAGCTTTACAGCAGCATTTAAACTCGTGGTACTCAAATTCTCGGTTAACTCGAAGTTTTCGCATTGTCCCGTCGACTTCGAAATAACGAGGTTTGAGTGTATGTCAACAAATAGTTGTACATTGTATGGCATGTAGGCCGTGAACCGGAAGTTACTTCCAGTTAGGATGTTTAATTTCTTCACACTTGCAGTTTAGTCAAAAAGCGGAAGTCTTAAAATGGTTAATTTCTGATCACTCTCCTTTGATTTAGGTTATATTGAATTAAAAACGTATACGACATTAACAAAAGTCTGTAAATATTTTGTATGACGTACAGACGGTGATATTAAAGTCTCTTTATTGCTTTCAGAGACGTTTGCCGTCTATAAATAGATACGTTGCCATTTTGTTACATTGTAAAACGAGTCTATATAAGCGCTACCGTAGCTAAATATACCAGGAACTAGACGGTATTAAAGCAGAGTGTTGCAGCCGTTAAACCTTTGTAAATGTTACTTCTGTTATTCCGGGAGGCGTTTGATGACCTTAACAAACGCTAGAATACACAATTAATCCAATCTTGTTTTCAAATAGTAAGCTCGTAAAATGTTAAAGTTCTTTTGGGACATTTGTACATTGACCTAAAGAAATTTATTTTTGGAATTTCGACCAAGGTCAATGTGTGATAATATTTCAAATGTAATTATTTTGGCGCACTCGAATTTTGGCTGGTAACTGAATTAAAATAGGCGATCGCAATGATGAACCGGCGAATTCACAATAGTTGCTATGGAAATCAATAAAAACAAACGTACTTAGTGAAATCATAAATTAGCAGAACACTTCAGCGAAAAAACGATTATTCGATACAATAAAATTACCGTTAAAATAATACTTTAACCGTGGAGACACAATCTTTTATTCGACCAGGTTAATAAAACTCCAATGTTTGAAGTTTGACTACATTACATGGCAGCATTTCTGTTTATTAAACCAGCACAATTGTAAATGATGAATCCTCACTACGGGCGGATTTGATCATTTACGTAGTGCATCTCTTTTCCAACGTGATGACTCTTGTTCTATGTAAACTGTTTTAAGGTATGTACTACAAAGTCAGGGTTAAATGGGGTTTATTATTATTTATATGTTTCTCGTTCTGTTAACAGTTAAATTTTTTTTTTTGACAAAAACAATTACTAATATCCTAAAAGTATAAAATTAAATAGAATGGATAAATGCATGAATAAATTGAATGAAATAATTAACGAAAGAAAAATTAAATGAATGAAGCATGGCGAATGATATCCTTGTCATATGAGGATATTATTGTATATGCTGTTGCCAAAAATAACAATATTTCCAACTGAAAATGAACAAAATATGTCCAAAAGTGCCATTTTCCTATATAAAGTTAAAACTATAGTGAACTTTACCCCTCCCTATGTGGGATGTTAGGTCCGGGGGGCTTTCAAAAATAAAATTTATTGAACCTGGATTTTTCTTTTTCTTTTACATAGAAAAGATGGAACTTTCTCTGGTACAATTAGCACTAATTAAAAACATTATTATAAATGACATACAATGCAGGAATATTGCAGTTTACTGTTTTATCTTCGTGAGTAATTATCATAAACTGTGTAACCGTCACCTAACTGTTCTATAACTTACATCAGTCAACCTCGTGTATGGCTTTATTATATTTATATCTCTATTAACACTCACTGCACCAACACCTATCAAGATGAACTTTACTGAATTCTCACAGATTAAAAATGCCAGCTGTGTGACATGAGATCATTAAGCGAGTTTAACGTGGAGCCCGTATTGTAAAATATTGGATCAGAATTGATGTGTTAAATGTCATTCCATGTGTAAACTATATCCAATAGGATTCTGTAGACAAAAAGTACGAGATATTCGACTATGTCTTCGTATACCTTCGCTACAGCATAAAACAGATGATGGTAAAATTGTCAAATGTTGTGTACAAGGGATATACCGGGACACTTGAGAGTTTTAGCTTTAATGGTGGAAGGGGAAAACACATTTTTTTGTTAATATTCACTCACTTCGTGGGAACTCTTTTGTAATGAAGTAGAGGAAAAACATCACACAAATTAATCTCCTTGTTGATTAAATAAATAAATATGAAGATGTCGCCAGTCATGTGACCCTTAGCAACTACAACTCTTAAGTGTCCTAAAATATGACAGATATAGTGTCTATGTGATGAAAATATGACAGATATAGTGTCTATGTGATGAAAATATGACAGATATAGTGTCTATGTGATGAAAATATGACAGATATAGTGTCTATGTGATGAAAATATGACAGATATAGTGTCTATGTGATGAAAATATGACAGATATAGTGTCTATGTGATGAAAATATGACAGATATAGTGTCTATGTGATGAAAATATGACAGATATAGTGTCTATGTGATGAAAATATGACAGATATAGTGTCTATGTGATGAAAATATGACAGATATAGTGTCTATGTGATGAAAATATGGCAGAGATAGTGTCTATGTGATGAAAATATGACAGATATAGTGTCTATGTGATGAAAATATGGCAGATATAGTGTCTATGTGATGAAAATATGACAGATATAGTGTCTATGTGATGAAAATATGGCAGAGATAGTGTCTATGTGATGAAAATATGACAGATATAGTGTCTATGTGATGAAAATATGACAGATATAGTGTCTATGTGATGTTGTTTCATCACTCCCTTCATAAGGTACTTTCCTAGTGTGAAGTAACAATCTCGTTTTAGTATGATATAACATCGTTTTTGAGAGAGAAAAAATAAATAACCTTTATCAATTTCTAAATTACAACAATCATGATACAAGTTATCCATTTTATATTAATCACTCTTGTTGGCTCGGATGTTAGTGCGCGAGGGGTCTTGTTGAAATTAAGAAGTTCGATGTGCTATAATATGAATCGTCAATCAAACGATATCGTTAATTAACGATAAGGTATGGAGACGGATAGCAAGAAACGGGCGATAGGAATACAGTGTTCTACGGGGGAAGTAAAAACGGGGTAAAATGGGATGATTATCTGTAAATGTAAATGTCATTTATCTTACAACAGTTATAAATCTAGTTATCCAGCTTATCAAGGGTCTTTTTGTGTGAGAGGAAACCGGAATACCCTGAGAAAACCAACATGGTCGAGCAGATGACGTCCCTACCTTTTCACGTCCGGTCGGGGAATCGAACCCAGGCCGCCTAGGTGAAACACAAGTGTGATGTCCACAGCACAACCCGATGATTTAAGGGGATGAGGGGGGTGGGGGGTGGGTATGAAGAAGTAATGGGAAGGGACTCTATGGGAGGGTCATTATATAAGGGTAATAGCCCATGGGTAAAATGGTAGCGTGGAGAGACAGTGGAAATGTACATGGTGTACAAGGGGAGTGGTTAAAGGGGAGAAGTTTTACGTAGGGGGAAGATTAGTTTGTCAACCCAGTTCATTCTATTCGACAATTGTGACATTTGCGAATTGTGTAATACCGCCGTGAAATATTTCATTTTTATGTACTAGAAGTTACGTTTTAAGTGAGATTAAGAGCGAACTTAGATACCTGATCTCCTGTTTAAAGTGTCTCTAATAACACCTGTACCATGTTTTAATTACTTGTTATGTTTCCAAATATACCTAAAGGCAGTTACTTACATTACTGTAACTAAGAGCGCCGAAAGTACATTGTCAGTACAATGCTCAAAATAGAAATCCTGGATGTTCTGAGTCGGATTGAGGAAACGGCTAATAGACGAGTGACGTAACCCTGTCTCTGTAAAGTTCATCAGTACTGTCAATAACGTGGTTATTTTTGTTTTACAGGTATGGGTTGTCTGTATCCCTTTGTGACTCCGTCATCAGTACTGTCTATAATGTGTTGTTTTTGTTTTACAGGTATGGGCTGTCTGTATCCCTTTGTGACCCTCTGTGAAGTTCAACAGTACTGTCAATAACGTGGTGTATTTTGTTTTACAGGTATGGGCTGTCTGTATCCCTTTGTGACCCTGTCTCTGTGAAGTTCATCAGTACTGTCAATAACGTGGTATATTTTGTTTTACAGGTATGGGCTGTCTGTATCCCTTTGTGACCCTCTGTGAAGTTCATCAGTACTGTCAGTAATGTGTTGTTTTTGTTTTACATGTATGGGCTGTCTGTATCCCTTTGTGACCCTCTGTGAAGTTCATCAGTACTGTCAGTAATGTGTTGTTTTTGTTTTACAGGTATGGGCTGTCTGTACCCCTTTGTGACCCTCTGTGAAGTTCATCAGTACTGTCAGTAATGTGTTGTTTTTGTTTTACAGGTATGGGCTGTCTGTACCCCTTTGTGACCCTCTGTGAAGTTCAACAGTACTGTCAATAACGTGGTATATTTTGTTTTACAGGTATGGGCTGTCTGTATCCCTTTGTGACCCTCTCTCTGTGAAGTTCAACAGTACTGTCAATAACGTGGTATATTTTGTTTTACAGGTATGGGCTGTCTGTATCCCTTTGTGACCCTCTCTCTGTGAAGTTCAACAGTACTGTCAATAACGTGGTGTATTTTGTTTTACAGGTATGGGTTGTCTGTATCCTTTTGTGACCCTCTGTGAAGTTCATCAGTACTGTCTATATGTTGTTATTTTTGTGTTACAGGTATGGGCTGTCTGTATCCCTTTGTGACCCTCTACATGAAGTATATTGGCCTCACCTCGCGGGAAGTCGGAATTATATATGGAATGATGCCGTTTATTGGTTATTTAGTTAGACCAATCATCGGCAACCTTGCTGACAGAATACAGAAACATAAACTTATCCTGATCACGTGTTGTCTGCTGAATGGCGTCTTCCATCTTCTGCTGCTACTTGTACCGGAAAAAGGAATTTATAAACATTCCGTAAAAATGAAAACCATTATACATTGTAACCAGTTCAATTCATACATTCATGATTGCATTCCTAAACATTTTGAAAATGGCGTCCATTGTCCAACATTGTTCACGAATTACGTTCAGATTGATTTCAGGAAATATCGGACAGAAAAATTGACGTCACTTGATGAAAAAATGAATACAGGGAAATTTTGGCCTTCCTTTTCATGGATGGAAAGCCATGGTATTAAATGTTCCTTGGACTGTAAAATTGGAAGTGGAAATTCGAAACCGGAAGTTGGATTTTGTGGGTCTCCGCGAAGCAAGCAACAACAACAGCGATGCAAGGATTACGTGCTGAATTTAAATCATAATGACAATTTAGGCATATCACTATCACAGATATACCTGTCGTTAAGGAAAGATACTTCCGGTGAAGTTATCATAGAAAAGGATACAAACTGTGCCAACTTCCTCCTCAGCAATATGACGTATAACAGCGACAGTTACTTCAACATGAATTGTGCTGTAGATATGGAACTCTCGTGTAACGTCACGTGTACGGACGTGACCAATCAGCCGTGTCTACACATGGAGAAAATCGACACGGGAGAAATGACCTTGACCTTCTGGCTTTTCCTCCTCCTGTTTCTCCTTGGTAACGTTTCAGAGGCGCCAATATTAGGACTCGGGGACGCTATAACTCAGAACATTCTTGGAGGTGAAAAACGTAATTTATGGGGTAAACAAAAGTTATGGGGTACACTAGGATTCGCTATATTTGCTGTTACCTCCGCCATTTTGGTAGATCTGTTGAGTACAGACACAAGCACTAACTACAATTTCTCATTTTATATTTTTGTATTTTTGCTTACAATAGCGGCCGCTGTGTCATGTCTTCTCCCAATAGACCGAAATATTCTGTGTATAAATTTCTCTCGGAATTTAAGTGTTTTCCTGGATCATCCGAATATTGTTATGTTTCTACTTGCATTGACTTGTCTTGGGTTTATGCTTGGCGCGTGCGAAACATTTTTGTTCTGGTATTTACAAGATCACCTTGGCAACACACTGCTTATTGTTCCCGGGGCGACACTCCTCATCAGCTGTATGGTGGAAACAGTGTTTTTATTCGCATCTGGTCCTATCATCCTTAAACTGGGCCACCTTAACTGCATTTATCTCGGATTTGTGTCGTTTGGGATACGGTTTCTATGCTACTCGTTGCTAACCAACGCATGGCAGATTCTAGCTGTGGAAATACTGTACGGACTCAACATGGGCCTCGTTCTGGCCGCAGCTACGTCATACAGTAGTATACTGGCGCCCCCTGGGACGGCCCCGACACTTCAGGCTGTCATACGTGGCTGTCATTTTGGATGTGGTAATTATTTTTCTTTATTCATGAACATCAAATATGTCTCCCATTTGAAGCTGATTATACGCCTGCTACCAACATGGTTTAATTAAGAATATCGCATAGTTCGACATCAGGGTTACAAAGTCATTATTTTCAATTATTACTGTTTCAACGTTCACAAGTTCTTTATTATCTCTTGAACATTTTGTTTTTTAATTGATTGATTAAATCCAGTATACGTTGCAAAGAGTTTACAGTTTATCGATACACGTGTATAGTATACTCCTTAGACCACACAGCAATACCTTATACGTACCATGGATCCTTCATATAACAATACTTACATTTTGCATTATGCCCACCCATTAATTCAATTTTAATTTGTATTCAGCGGAGTAAAGATAGAATCTAGTCCCCTGGACAATAACAAAACCTCATTTTGTCGCCTACGTTATGTCAACGCTTTGCACGTTGCATCAGAGAGTAATCCGTCAGCTGATCTTGATTTTCCAAAAGCTCTTCTGGCATGTTAACAATTAAAGAAAAGACCCAGATTGCATTCATACTGACAGTAAATACAATCTGATGGACGTTCATTGGTTAAATGATTGCTGTAAAAACTGGTTAAACTTGTTGTTCTATGCATTTAATGACTTGGTTGACTTGAAAACAGTTTACTTATACTATTTATACCTTTAAATAATAATTCAATAGCTCGGAGTTTTCTCATGTCTGATTTTTTGTAAGAACGCGAAGATTTCCGATTGTCGACGGTTGTCAGTTTTGTTTTTCTATTAACGTCATTCCTACCTTTGATCTGTTTTGCCAAATCACCAATGACGGAACCCATCACTTGCTGGGAGATACCAATGTTAGGGTTGTGTTTCTGCCATTAGAAACGACTTAACTGAAGCCTTGTTCGATAGGACATTGGAAACGCTAGTTGTGAGAACTGGATATGTATTTTCGTCCTTTTTTTCCCCTATTTGTCATTTTAACGCTCCCCTGTCTGCTTCATACCAGCTAACAGTTTTAGATCAATCGTTTTGTCTGGATTTTTTTTTCTTGGCGACACACACACCAATTTCGGCAAAATGCAGATAACTTCCATTTATATGACTGATAGGAAAGTTATATGAGGCAAATATACAAATGAAAAGACATTTCTTCTATTTATAGAGTATATACATTTGATATAAGCTATCTTTATTTACACCAGTAAAACAATTACAAAAATAACGAAGCCATGTACATGAAGTTACTGTTGGTTGTCATAGCAACCCGCCTAGGCATAACAGTAAAGGGAAACTAGCTTTGACAGAGAATGGGGGCCGTGCATAACGAGCTGTATTAGTGTTCTTGTAATGGTCCGTAATGTATCCCCTTGGTAATTCTACAGCCCATGCATGTTGTACTAATAGCAAGCTGTCGTGTAGAAAGATTAAAGTTCACACAAGAAAAAAAAATCTGCGATCGAATGGCCACAGAGAATAGTTTTCAGTTTGTAGCGACATACAGTTTTAGGTTGCCTTAAATCCACTTTTTCGGCAGAGCCATTTAAGATCGCTTTCAGATTACTTCCATGTAATTGAGAAGCCTCTCGCGTTATTTGAAAGCTACACCGACAGAATGGATGTTGATTAAGAATGCAGTTTTATTTAGAATGCAAACTAGATTTTAGATCAGCATGGCAAATGTTTTCCCTGAAAACCAAAACAACTTCGAGCATATGGACTCAGGCATAACGACATCGCGTTTTCCAATAAACAATTTATTATGGTACTTCTTCTATCTTCGTTCAATGTGGTACTATTCTTATTTCGGAAGAAGGTCGATGTCTCGCTCCGGTTTCGTTTCGATTTTATTTCACAAGCGTAAGATTGTAATCATGTGATTTTGATAGTGATAGAATCATAGTGATTGAATTAACACGATGGGAACAGATACTATTTATGCTGTAAAAGACATTAGAACCTTCGTTTTAGTGATAAACATGTCCCTGAATATTAACCAGCATCTGACTCAAGAAACCCATCAATGTGTGATGGTTGTTATATTTAATAAAACCGCAGCAAGAAGGAAAATAATAATTTGACGTCTTGGTTTTTTTAAAGCATGCTTCAAGAAAAATTTTGGTGAATTCAAAACATTTTTTTATAGAATTAAAGTAAGGGTTTTAAAATGGCAAAAGTCGAAAATTGAACTACCTTTTTCAAAACCGCTTCCATATCAGCCTTCTTCGACTACATTTACAATCTAGGAAATAAACGAAATAGCTGACAAGGTAAACAGGACGCTGCACAACGTGATCCAACATGGTCGCCATGGCAACGATGTTTAATTTGGAATCAACCCAGCAAGTGTGAGCTGCAATAGCTGTAGTTCTTACCAAGTTTCAACTGATTCGCATACAGAACACGACAGAAAGATGCAATTAATTTGATCTACACCATCTAAAAATCCTTACCGGCGAGTTTTGTATGAGTAGCATGTGGAATCCGATAGGTTACTCTGTATGACAGTAGTTTGTAAACGTTAAACGTGACTCGAAGGTCTTCTAACCTCAGATGGTAAATAAACCGGATGTCCGAGAACTGGCATGTGATAGTTTCTGTGGTAACGTCAAATGTGTCCATTGACACCTTCTAAACTACTCCGTCACTTCTAACTAGGTCGTTCCTTTCCCCATCTATAGGGAAAATGACGTAACACACAAATGCTGCACCTGTACAGTTTTGTAATAGGTGCAGTATACCGAAAAAATGAAAACTGCATCATATAGCTGGTTCGTCTTTCTAGGACTCGTCAGTGATACTAGTATATAATAACGTCTTTTATTTGTGTTAGTTTGTTTATGTTTCTGGTTTTCTGTTTATTGTAAGTTGTCGTATTTTATTTTTTTAAACTGTCCCTAGAAATGTTCGCGGAGTTAAAATTTCCTAAAATATGTAGATTCTAAAAATAGCAATCTGTAAACAAATATTTGCTTGTGGATATACCTGTGCTTATTTACCTGACGCGACCATCGAGGACATTCCCTAACCGCGAAAATCGAGGTCAGTCACTAACCGCGAACATTTCATAGTTTACAATACGTAAAGGACAATAACTGGTCCGAAATACTGTTGAGGACGGGGAAGCCCTAACGATTACTTTGTAACGGAAATGAATTCTTCAAATAGTTTGATTGACTTTCCAGGTCAATGAATTATTGATCTACACACTGACTTCGAATTTTTTATATTTATTTCTGTAAATTTAATGCAAAAAATCAAGTTTAGAAGCAGAAACCAGAAAGCATTCTGCCTTCACAAAAACTGTCTTCATCGCGTAGGAGTCGCGCTGCTGGTTTTCAATATTTATATTTAA
The DNA here is from genome assembly GCA_947623455.1 of Mimachlamys varia. Classification (NCBI taxonomy): domain Eukaryota; kingdom Metazoa; phylum Mollusca; class Bivalvia; order Pectinida; family Pectinidae; genus Mimachlamys; species Mimachlamys varia. Next base: position 2,126,338 of record OX392537.1, read on the forward strand.
AACACTTTAAGGTCCGGAGTGTTCCGTTTTCCTGTTGATGGTAGTGATAGCCATGATGTCTACAGCCCGGCAGCCATTCATCATCAGGGTCAGACTCACGCTTGTGATATAGCGCTATATATCTTTCCTCGGAATAATTCGGCACCTTCTGACAAATGTCCCGGAATAGTTCCAAGGTTAAAGTTGTATTGATTTTAGCGGTTTAAATTGGGAGGCGACAGGTCCCGAAATAGTTTACCACGATCTAAATGCCATCACAAATCAGAGCTGTGCGCGTGCGACTGTAAACCCGACATCGATCCCGGACACAGCCTTCGTTTAGATATCCCGCAATACGCAATCAGGGAATTCAATTTCTAAATAATATCTTAAATTATATCATATTTTCAAAAAATTTAATAGCTGCTTTCTGATCACTTGTGTCAGTTTTAAAATGACTGCTATTTGTAAAAAAGATATTCATTTTTTTTTTAAACAAAATGACACAGAATGTTTTTAGTGCTTATTATTTGTGCCTTATGTCTCCAACATGTTCTCTGTATATTAATTATGTAAGCGTTGGGTACACTCGAACGATGACATCATCGTTATAAAAGTGACCGTGTAAGTTACAAGTTTTGTCAGGCTATAAATAAGCCTCCGCGTCATTGTTATTTGAGCACGCGTAATCGGCAGCATCTATTGCCGCCGTGTGACTTGTGAGCCTAAATGGGAATTGTTTGTGTGATATCAAATACCGGTCTTCAGATCAATAATTGTATTTTCTTCTTTTGGTGGAAACTTTCCAATAAAACTAACATTAATGTTTGCCGTATGTGCTAGTCTGTCGTAGAATGGGTTCACCGCTCTCCCTGATGTGTCTGTGTAGAATATCGTACCAAATAACGACAATTATAGAAGCAGGCCTGTAAAGTACATTTCTAAGCTATAAGGTCAAAAGACGGGTGGCTCTCCAACGAGAATGCGCGAGAATGGCTCTCCGACGAGGACGCGCGGGAATGGTTCTCCGACGAGAACGCGCCAGAGTGGCTCTTCGAAGAGAAAGTGCCAGATCTCTCCGACGAGAACGCGCGAGAGTGGCTCTGCGACGAGATCATGCGAGAGTGGCTCTGCGACGATCTCGCGCGAGAGGTATTTGTGTCAGTATAATGATCAACAATGTCCGTGTCCGACGGAAAGCGCGTGCTTTCACGTGCAGTAATTACTTGGAGAAGGATTTTCTTAATCAGATTTTCATCTCATCGGAAAATACATTGCAGTCATGGAGAAGATTTTTTTTTTAAATAAATGGTATAGAGAACGTTATTACTTGTCTATGTACATTAGCCTGACGGGATAATATACCATTAGTGAATTGAATGAGTGTTTCTGTAGACAAAAGATACATACGGGTTCTTCTATGCAAAAAACCAAGACATCATGACTTATAATACTCTCGAAAAACACAACTAGTGATCCATGTATTTACATTGAGAGCGCGCGGGACCCTTAGATTTCGAAATTGCGTACACGTTCCTAATAAAACGTAAGCAAAACACAATACTTGTCTTGTTGAATCAATTTTTTCAATCATATAATATTTGCTTATATATGTTTACCAAATGTTTTTTCTGAATACATTTGATAATTTGTATGTTTGTTGTTTGTTTTTGGCAGGAAAACTGTAGTCTTTCAATCAATAGTCTATAATTATAAGTTTCACATGCAAATCTGCCAACGGACTGGAGATCCACAACGGTCTTCTGAAAAGAGATAGTGTTGATCTATAAGAGGTATAAAAGACCTGTAAAACACACCTGTGTTTTATTTCCAGGTAAGGGACTGGGTATGTTCTATAAGAGGTATAAAAGACCTGTAAGACACACCTGTGTATTATTTCCAGGTAAGGGACTGGGTATGTTCTATAAGAGGTATAAAAGACCTGTAAGACACACCTGTGTTTTATTTCCAGGTAAGGGACTGGGTAGTGTGCTGACCGGTCTGCTGTACCCGGACCACGTCCTGGGGATGGTGTGGACGTTCCGGTTATACGGCGTGCTGTCCTTCTCCTGTCTCTTCCTCTACCTGACCTTCAACAAAGTGTGGCTGGAGAGGAAAAAGCGGCTCCAGAAAGGCAAAAACAGTATGCATACCATCGAGGAGGACCTAGGTAAGACATTCCGTTTCTAATGAACACTTCTATTTCCTCATCGTAGATTTATTTATATAATAGTATATGGACTAGTATGTTGACGATAGCCTTTTTCTGTTGATGATAGTCTTAGTCTGTTGACAATAGCCTTAGTCTGTTGACGATATCATTAGTATGTTGACGATATCATTAGTCAGTTGACGATATCATTAGTCAGTTGACGATATCATTAGTCTGTTGACGATATCATTAGTCTGTTGACGGTAGCCTTAGTCTGTTGACGGTAGCCTTAGTCTGTTGACGATAGCCTTAGTCTGTTGACGATAACCTTATAATTAGTCTGTTGACGATAACCTTAGTCTGTTGACGATAACATTATAATTAGTCTGTTGACGATAGCCTTAGTCTGTTGACGATAACATTATAATTAGTCTGTTGACGATAACCTTAGTCTGTTGACGATAACATTATAATTAGTCTGTTGACGATAACCTTATAATTAGTCTGTTGGCGATAACCTTAGTCTGTTTGCGATAACTTTAGTCTGTTGACGATAACCTTAGTCTCTTGACGATAACCTTAGTGTGTTGAAGATAGCCTTAGTCTGTTGACAATAACTTTAGTCTGTTTGCGATAACTTTAGTCTGTTGACGATAGCCTTAGTCTGTTGACGATAACCGTAATATGTTGACGATAGCCTTAGTCTGTTGACGATAACCTTAGTCTGTTGACGATAGCCTTAGTCTGTTGACGATAGCCTCAGACTGTTGACGATAGCCTTAGTCTGTTGACCATAACCTTAGTCTGTTGACGATATCATTAGTCTGTTAACGATAGCCTTAGTCTGTTGACGATAGTTTTAGTCTGTTGACGATATCATTAGTCTGTTTGCGATAACTTTAGTCTGTTGACTATAGCCTTAGTCTGTTGACGATAGTCTTAGTCTGTTGACGATAGCCTTAGTGTGTTGACGATAGCCTTAGTATGTTGACGATAACCTTAGTGTGTTGACGATAGCCTTAGTATGTTGACGATGTCCTTAGTCTGTTGACGATATCATTAGTCTGTTTACGATAGCCTTAGTCTGTAGACGATAGCCTCAGTCTGTTGACGATAGCCTTAAGCTGTTGGCGATAGCCTTAGTCTGTTGGCGATAGCCTTAGTCTGTAGACGATAGCCTTAGTATGTTTACGATAGCCTTAGTCTGTAGACGATAGCCTTAGTATGTTGACGTTAGCCTTAAGCTGTTGGCGATAGCCTTTATCTGTTGACGATAGCCTTAGTCTGTTGACGATAACTTTAGTCTGTTGACGATAGCCTTATCTGTTGACGATAACCTTAGTCTGTTGGCGATAACCTTAGTCTGTTTGCGATAACTTTAGTCTGTTGACGATAACCTTAGTCTCTTGACGATAACCTTAGTGTGTTGAAGATAGCCTTAGTCTGTTGACAATAACTTTAGTCTGTTTGCGATAACTTTAGTCTGTTGACGATAGCCTTAGTCTGTTGACGATAACCGTAATATGTTGACGATAGCCTTAGTCTGTTGACGATAACCTTAGTCTGTTGACGATAGCCTTAGTCTGTTGACGATAGCCTCAGACTGTTGACGATAGCCTTAGTCTGTTGACCATAACCTTAGTCTGTTGACGATATCATTAGTCTGTTAACGATAGCCTTAGTCTGTTGACGATAGTTTTAGTCTGTTGACGATATCATTAGTCTGTTTGCGATAACTTTAGTCTGTTGACTATAGCCTTAGTCTGTTGACGATAGTCTTAGTCTGTTGACGATAGCCTTAGTGTGTTGACGATATCATTAGTATGTTGACGATAACCTTAGTGTGTTGACGATAGCCTTAGTATGTTGACGATGTCCTTAGTCTGTTGACGATATCATTAGTCTGTTTACGATAGCCTTAGTCTGTAGACGATAGCCTTAGTCTGTTGACGATAGCCTTAAGCTGTTGGCGATAGTCTTAGTCTGTTGACGATATCATTAGTCTGTTTACGATAGCCTTAGTCTGTAGACGATAGCCTTAGTATGTTGACTATAGCCTTAGTCTGTTGACGATAGCCTTAGTCTGTTGGCGATAGCCTTAGTCTGTAGACGATAGCCTTAGTATGTTTACGATAGCCTTAGTCTGTAGACGATAGCCTTAGTATGTTGACGTTAGCCTTAAGCTGTTGGCGATAGCCTTTATCTGTTGACGATAGCCTTAGTCTGTTGACGATAACTTTAGTCTGTTGACGATAGCCTTATCTGTTGACGATAACCTTAGTCTGTTGACGATAACCTTAGTCTGTTGACGATAGCCTTAAGCTGTTGGCGATAGCCTTAGTCTGTTGACGATAACCTTAGTCTGTTGACGATAGCCTTAAGCTGTTGGCGATAGCCTTAGTCTGTAGACGATAGCCTTTATCTGTTGACGATAGCCTTACTCTGTTGACGATAGCCTTAGTCTGTTGACGATAGCCTTAGTCTGTTGACGATAACCTTAGTCTGTTGACGATAGCCTTAGTATGTTGACGATAGCCTTAGTCTGTTGACGATGTCCTTAGTCTGTTGACGATAGCCTTAGTCTATTGACGATAGCCTTAAGCTGTTGGCGATAGCCTTAGTCTGTTGACGATAACCTTAGTCTGTTGACGATAGCCTTAAGCTGTTGGCGATAGCCTTAGTCTGTAGACGATAGCCTTTATCTGTTGACGATAGCCTTAGTCTGTTGACGATAGCCTTAGTCTGTTGACGATAGCCTTAGTCTGTTGACGATAACCTTAGTCTGTTGACGATAGCCTTAGTATGTTGACGATAGCCTTAGTCTGTTGACGATGTCCTTAGTCTGTTGACGATAGCCTTAGTCTGTTGACGATAGCCTTAGTATGTTGACGATAGCCTTAGTCTGTTGACGATAGCCTTAGTCTGTTGACGATAGCCTTAGTCTGTAGACGATAGCCTTAGTCTGTTGACGATAACCTTAGTCTGTTGACGATAGCCTTAGTCTGTTGACGATAGCCTTAGTCTGTTGACGATAGCCTTAAGCTGTTGGCGATAGCCTTAGTCTGTAGACGATAACCTTAGTCTGTTGACGATAGTCTTAGTCTGTTGACGATAGCCTTCGTCTGTTGACGATAGCCTTAGTCTGTTGACGATAACCTTAGTCTGTTGACGATAGCCTTAGTCTGTTGACGATAACCTTAGTCTGTTGACGATAGCCTTAGTCTGTTGACGATAGCCTTAGTCTGTTGACGATAGCCTTAGTCTGTTGACGATAGCCTTAGTCTGTTGACGATAGCCTTAGTCTGTTGACGATAGCCTTAGTCTGTTGACGATAACCTTAGTCTGTTGACGATGTCCTTAGTCTGTTGACGATAGCCTTAGTCTGTTGACGATAGCCTTAGTCTGTTGACAATAACCTTAGTCTGTTGACGATAGCCTTAGTCTGTTGACGATAGCCTTAGTCTGTTGACGATAACCTTAGTCTGTTGACGATAGCCTTAAGCTGTTGGCGATAGCCTTAGACTGTTGACGATAGCCTTAGTCTGTTGACGATAGCCTTAGTCTGTTGACGATAGCCTTAGTCTGTTGACGATAGCCTTAGTCTGTTGACGATAACCTTAGTGTGTTGACGATAACCTTAGTGTGTTGACGATAACCTTAGTGTGTTGACGATATCCTTAGTGTGTTGACGATAGCCTTAGTCTGTTGACGATAGCCTTAGTCTGTTGACGATAGCCTTAGTCTGTTGACGATAACCTTAGTCTGTTGACGATGTCCTTAGTCTGTTGACGATAGCCTTAGTCTGTTGACGATAACCTTAGTCTGTTGACGATGTCCTTAGTCTGTTGACGATAGCCTTAGTCTGTTGACGATAACCTTAGTCTGTTGACGATGTCCTTAGTCTGTTGACGATAGCCTTAGTCTGTTGACGATATCCTTAGTCTGTTGACGATAGCCTTAAGCTGTTGACGATAGCCTTAGTCTGTTGACGATAGCCTTAGTCTGTTGACGATAACCTTAGTCTGTTGACGATGTCCTTAGTCTGTTGACGATAGCCTTAGTCTGTTGACGATAGCCTTAGTCTGTTGACAATAACCTTAGTCTGTTGACGATAGCCTTAGTCTGTTGACGATAGCCTTAGTCTGTTGACGATAACCTTAGTCTGTTGACGATAGCCTTAAGCTGTTGGCGATAGCCTTAGACTGTTGACGATAGCCTTAGTCTGTTGACGATAGCCTTAGTCTGTTGACGATAGCCTTAGTCTGTTGACGATAGCCTTAGTCTGTTGACGATAACCTTAGTGTGTTGACGATAACCTTAGTGTGTTGACGATAGCCTTAGTCTGTTGATGATAGCCTTAGTCTGTTGACGATAGCCTTAGTCTGTTGACGATAACCTTAGTCTGTTGACGATGTCCTTAGTCTGTTGACGATAGCCTTAGTCTGTTGACGATATCCTTAGTCTGTTGACGATAGCCTTAGTCTGTTGACGATAACCTTAGTCTGTTGACGATACCCTTAGTCTGTTGACGATAACCTTAGTCTGTTGACGATAGCCTTAGTATGTTGACGATAGCCTTAGTCTGTTGACGATGTCCTTAGTCTGTTGACGATAGCCTTAGTCTGTTGACGATAGCCTTAGTATGTTGACGATAGCCTTAGTCTGTTGACGATAACTTAAGTCTGTTGACGATAGCCTTAAGCTGTTGGCGATAGCTTTAGTCTGTAGACGATAACCTTAGTATGTTGACGATAACGTTAGTCTGTTGACGATAACGTTAGTCTGTTGACGACAGCCTTAGTATGTTGGCGATAGCCTTAGTCTGTTGACGATAGCCTTAGTATGTTGACGATAGCCTTAGTCTGTTGACGATGTCCTTAGTCTGTTGACGATGTCCTTAGTCTGTTGACGATAGCCTTAGTCTATTGACGATAACCTTAGTCTGTTGACGATAACCTTAGTATGTTGACGATAACCGTAATATATTGACGATAACCTTAGTATGTTGACGATCGTTTTAGTCTGTTGTCTTTCCAGACCGTGTCACGGTTACGAAATTGATGTAAGTTAAAATGTCCTATGTGATATCTTAACAATACTTTATTTCTTTCAGACGAAAACGTGACGTCACCTACTAATGTTAATAAGAGTTTATTGGAGAATTCTGTGAACAGCCAATCAGAAGAAGGCATTAAAAGTTTAATGTTAACTTCAGTCACAAATCATTCCGATGAAAACAGGGCAACACGGGATTTCTGGCATTCCGACGATGAGAATTTTGCAAATATAACATTGGAAAACGATACTTCTCAGCGGTTATAGCATCCTCACATTTACTGACATTTTGATACAGTGCACCGTTCTTAAATTATTTCCACATTTTGTACATAAACACCGGTTAAGTTTAATTTCGTTTGTGAAATTTCTTAAACATCAACGATTTTGATGAATATTTGGCTTAAATTCAGACTTAATTCATTGAACAATCATTTTGTATTATATTGATGTCATCACGTTCTGTAAAATGTTTTATACGAAATCGATATTTTCAATGCATGAATACTTGTCACAATGTGTTTGTTTATTCATTTGGATCATTGACGCAATCGGGTTAATACTGCTGTGTCGACCTGATATACTGTAAAAGTGGAATTGTTCGCCGCGTGGAAATTTTCGACTATTTCGCTTGCATTAAATCTCCGCGAATATATCCACACGCGAACATGTTTAGCAACACTGTGATACAGTGTTTCATAGTACACATGTACAAACAAGCGCGACTGACAACGCGAAAATGTTTGCACCGCTTGCTAGGCGAAAAATTCCACTCGCGAAAATATTAGCTTTTACAGTAATTTATCAGTCACGTTACGTGATAGGGTTAAGGCGACAGTATGGCAATATGTAATAATAAATAAAACAATTGACCGCCTGTGACAGGGTCGACGGTCTGTCCGAGCTGAAAAACCACAATATGGACATTTGACCTTCCATATCTTCCTAACAAAATATAATAACAACAATAATTTGAGGTTCTTTTATACCGCTTTATCGTGACCTAAAAAGGCATCTCAAAGCGTTTCACAAATTATTATCCGTTGTTATATGGCCTTAGCAACCATTCAATATCGTTCTAAACTCCCTGGGGAGCATACAACCGGTGTTGCAATTCCGGTGCACACAGCTAGAATTCTTCATCTTCTAACACTACCCATCTCATTAACAGCTGAGTAGACTGGAAACAAGCGGAGTAAGTGTCTCGCTCAAGGATACAACACAAGTGCAGTGACCGGGACTCGAACTCGCAACCCTTGGATCACGAGCCCGGCATCCTACCACTAGACCACCGTGCCTCCTAACATAACGAGCAGGACGGGTGTGCCACATCGGGGCGGGGTTGAAGGGGGAATCAGAACAAACTGGAACACAGAGTAAAAAATCACCATGCAAGACAAAAAAACCCAAATGTTCGTAAATTTATAAAAGACCACAATACGTCACAGACTCGACAAATATGTGATGATGTGTTGCAATAAATAAAAAAGAGCGAAACAAACCCATAATACAAACACAAAACGATGTGAATATAGACAAAATATGAACAAATGAAAGATTTAAACCGAGACCATTGTAAAAGTACAGAGAATGGATCTGTATTCATAAAACCGTTCTCGTGCTAAGCCTAATTTTCTTGTTCCGGCTGGGAATTATTTGAGAAATCACATTATTTCAAAGTTTTTGAATAAATGAAGATCCATGAAGATGAATACTTTTTTCAATATTTACAATTGAATTTTTGACCGTTGACGTAATCTTGGTGCAAAAGCAATCTGATTAAAATACATATCCTCACTATTACTATCGTGTGTAGGATCTGACAGCGACCAGTAGAAAGTCATGTGCAGATGACCATTATTACTTCCATTTCTAGGAAATTAACAGCCTATGAAAATGCAGACGAACAAAATTGGCGGCGGATCGAAGCGAAGAAGAGAAAATCATTCAGATCGTTATATAACATTTTGATTACCGGGTAGTATATTTTGTGATAATTTCTTCATCTTCAGCTGTTCCTTTTTTTCCGGACAAACGAAAAACTACATATCAAACAGATTGTCTAAAATGAACACACGCCTTGGCGTAAAGACGGCTGAACTTTACTCTGGTTAAACGACAGGTGTAGAAACAAATCGAAATTAGCTTTTCACTTTCAGAATCTGGCAAGCAGCGATTCGATTGGTGAATACAAAGGTCATCTGTACATGACCTTCTACTGGTCGCTGTCAGATCCTACACACGATAGTTATAGTGAGGATCTGTATTTTAATCAGATTGAGTTTAAAGAAGACTAGCTTGAGTACAGAATTCATGCTTGAACAAGAGAACGGTTTCTATACAAGACCATGTGTTCCGGAGGAGTAAGCGTAATCTGCCTCATCGACTACATCCGCCATGTACTTATAGGACACATTCAAGTTAATGGCACGTCCTCAAAGTGAAAACAGGGGTATTATTTTCAATCGTAACAAGTAGGCATACAGATAAGTATATTCAAGGATACAGAATGATTCTCAATGCGACCAAGCTGGCGACCATTAAACTTTACCATAGTCTTCATCAACCTGATTATTTCGAGTACTTGTACTTTAAGTTTGATTGTCAAGTGCCGACATCTATCACAAAAATCTCGATTTAGGACACGCCCTAGAATAACAGATCCTGAAGAAACAGGGATGTTGCTATCAACACCGTTGTTTTGTAACCCAGTTTTAACACAAACTGCCTGGATTCATAATTAGTTTAGAAATTTTGAATTCCCATCTTTTGGTCCCTAGCATCACCGAAGAGTCCTAGGAGGACGGAACAGCTGTATGATGCAGTTTTTATGACTAAATTAAGGTGCAGGATATGTGTGTGTTACGTCGTCTTTGTAAATGCCGAGGGTCATAACGTGGTTATATATATTATATTGGTATACTAGTAGCACCAGAATAGGATCATATCACCAATAGGGTCAGGAACGATTTCCTGGTTTTTTGATGGGTTTTCTTTCTAATGCCTCCGCTAGGAGTCGAAACCGTTACCTTGTCTTACTAGTGTATCGTTTGCGCCAGAGAAACTCTCAATGGCGAAGTCGGTATGACGCAGATTGTATTTTACCTGGGTTACATATTGAAAATGAAAATTGTATATAATACTGCAGTTTTATTGATGCTCCATAATCTGTGTAGAGACAATCCGAATAGTTCCCGTGGTTGACTGGTAATGGGGATGGTAGGAGGAAATGATAAACACTGACGATGGGTTTCGTTTTGTCAATATTAAAACAGGAGAAAACACTGCAAGAGAACAATGTTTTATTATATACAAGAACAGTACTTTCCAGAACACACATTTGCTATTAAGATCATTCTGATGAAAATATTGTAAACGTTTTGACATGATAGTCAAACTAATATTTAAACTCAATAAAAAGAATAAAGTTTATGGACAACAACCTAGGTTTTCAAATAAAATGTCAATGTAGTGTAGGAGAACGGTGGCAAAGCTCAACAGACAAGGAATATACATATATACAGTTTATTTACACAAAAATACACTATACACATACAGATGATTATACGTACACCACATTCACTCATTCACGCCAATGAATATTTACAATGAAACCACACTATATATCTGTAAAGTTCATGGCCTGCCCCGATGATGTAGTCTGCTGTCATCTCACTATGAAAGTCTATTCTTCGTGAAATATAACACAGTCCTGAATGACGTCACTGTCATAGAACATTAACATCCGGGTCCACAGGTTCTACCCAGTATCATCTGCTGATGACTTCTATACCTCTACAGGTATTACAATCAAGCTGTAGCCGCAGCATCACACAGCTTTCTGTCCATTAAATGGTGTCACTCCGACCCCTGCGTGCTTACAGGCGCACCCATGTTGCAGGCAATCTGGCGAGTGTATATATAATATGTGGAACCAATGTCGTGTTGGTTGTCTTATCCACAGTCCACCTTAGGCCATGTCTCCAAGTTGGAACCAGACATCCTATTTCATAGGTGGTCACGATGACTCTGTCTGGTTTTATGCTTTCTTGAAATGACACACGTGTTAACCCAGCAATGGCTATCGACTGTGTGTGAACCGTACTCACCTGGTCAGTCTAATTTCTCTATTATACTTACCCTTTTATAGCGGAACGAATTATTAATACCATAAAATACAATAATAACAGTCATATACCCTTATAATTCTAATATGCTTCGTGACAAAATCCCCCTATTCCAAGAAAGTGTTTTCACTTTTCACATACACGATGCATATTCCAGGAAAAACAGAATCCTCACTATGTACACATCTAAGTCCGACTGAGGTAATCGGCACCTATGTTGCCCTTTCCTTTGATTGCAACGATCCGGAATCGATACGGCTGTAGAAGAAGTGCCCATCTCATCAACCTTCCATTGGTTGTCTTAGAACGCTGAAGATAAATGAGTGGTTGATGATCTGTTTCTAGGACGAATTCTTTGCCGTACAAATATTGCTCAAACTTTTGGATGGCCCAAACTATAGCAAGGCATTCCTTTTCTACCACTGCATAAGCCCGTTCTCTAGGAAGTAACTTTCTGCTATCATACGCAACTGGTAGTTTCTCATCAGTTTCCACTTGCAGCAATACCGCTCCGATCCCGGTATCGGGTGCATCTGACCTAAGTATGAATTCTTGACTCAGATCTGGTAACTTCAGTGTCGGCTTGGCTGTCAACGATTTCTTCAGAGTGACGAATGCTTCCTCATGAGACTCTCCCCAATCCAACTTATTAGGAAGTCCTTTCCTTGTCAACTCTGTAAGTGGTACCGCAATGACAGCGAAGTTTGCGATAAACTTCCTGTAGAAGCCTACCAATCCTAGGAAAGATCTAAGTTGAGTCTTTGTTTCTGGTCGTTCAGCATCTTCGATTGCCTTGATCTTTTGTGGTTGAGGTTCTAATCGCTCATCTCCAACAACATGACCCAAGCATTCCAAAGACTTGAACCCAACAAAACACTTCGTTGGTCGTGCAGCAAGACCCGCTCCTCGAAGTCTCTCGAATAACTCTCTAAGAACAACCATGTGCTCTTCAAATGTCCTGGTGTATATCAGAATGTCATCAACGAAACTGTCGGTGTTCTGTAATCCGTTCAAAACTTTCCTCATGAGCCTGCAGAACGTAGCCGAAGCGTTGACCAAACCGAATGGCATTACTCGAAATTGGAAAAGACCTACAGGAGTGATGAAGGCTGTCTTTTCCTTCGCTGACTCTACCATGGGAACCTGCCAGTACCCTTTCGTCAAATCCAACTTTGAAAAGTAATGGTATCCTGCTAGTCTGGAAAACATGTCCTCGGTGTTCGGCATCGGCTCAGAGTCAAACACTGTGACGCGGTTAAGCTGCCGAAAGTCTATACAAAACCGATTGGTTCCGTCCTTTTTCTTCACAATTACCACTGGAGCTGCATAAGGAGATGAAGACGGCTCGATGACCCCCATCTGAAGCATCTTATCGATTTCTTCTTTTATCGTCTCCTTAGTGCTAAATGGAATTGGATATGGTCGGACTTTGACTGGATCTTTGGTAATGGTAAGTATGTCATGCTCGACAACACTTGTCTGTCCAGGAACATCGGTAAGTATATCCTTGAAATCCTTCAATAACCGCTTCACATCCACCTTCTGGTCAGAAGGTAAGTCATTGTTGATTACGACATCTTCGACTGTTTCCTTTCCTGTCTGTCTCGGAAACTCTTCAACCATGCTGTATCGCATCTCTGTGGATGTGTCAATATCCTCTTCAACAACTACTGCTCCTATACAAGCTTCCTCGCTTTCAGCTTCAGCAGACTTTAATCTATCGATCTCCTTCCCTCGTTTCCTCTGAGGTTCTTCTGATACATCTCTGCCCAGATATCTCTTTAGGAGATTAATGTGGAGAGTCTTGATTTTCCCGTCGTCCATTTTCACTAGGTAATCCATAGTTCCTTGTTTCCCCTCAATCATGTACGGACCTCGCCATTGCATTAAGACTTTATTGGCCTTCGTTGGAAGTAGAACCAAGACTTTATCTCCCTTTTTCATATGACGCAACTTGGCCTTCCTGTCGTAGTACTTGCGTTGTTGTACTTTTGATGTCCTCAAGTTGTCACTTGCAATCCGACAAGTATCGTCAAGTCTGTTCCTGAGGTCAACGACATACTGATAAGTTGTCTTAACCTCCTCATCATCTATGTCTTTGGTCCATAATTCTCTAAGGATCATCATGGGTCCTCGGACTGTCCTTCCATACAAGAGCTCAAATGGTGAAAACCCCATGCTTTCCTGTGGCACTTCGCGATATGCAAAGAGCAGTGCATTTATGTACTTGTCCCAATCTCGAGGTTTCTCTGAGCACATCCGTCTTAGCATCTGTTTGAGCGTTCCGTTAAACCTTTCCACTAAACCATTACACATGGGATGGTACGGAGTTGTAGTAAGGCGTCGAAATGATAGCAAACAGCTGACCTCCTTCATCACTGCCGACGTAAATTGGGCGCCCTGGTCGGTTAACATTTCTGAAGGAATCCCGACCCGACTGAATATGTCCACCAACGCTTCAGCTACCCTTTCTGCCTCTATCCCTGGCAATGGCACAGCTTCCGGATACCTCGTCGCATAGTCCACGACTGTCAAGATGTACCTGTTCTTTCTTTCTGTCGGTGGATCAAGTGGCCCTACTAAGTCGATGGCAATACGCTTAAATGGTGTGTCGATCAGCGGCATGGTGCCCAAAGGTGCTTTCTGGACTCGTCCTTTAGGAAACGTCCGTTGGCAAATATCACAAGACCTGCAGTACCTGGTGATATCCGCCTGCACTCCTGGCCAGAAAAATTCCATCAAGACACGCTGTATCGTTCGACGAATACCAAGATGTCCCGCCAAGATAGACTCGTGTGCCATCTTAATCACCCTCGCTCTGAGCTTGTCTGGAACAATAACTTGTTTGAATTCTTTACCTCCTGCAATGTTGTCATTCTTGAACTTTCTGTAAACAAGTCCCTTCCGTTCGAAGTATGACGATACAATTCCAGGTTTTTTCTCAAACACATCCCCCTTTTCCACGAATGATCTGATTTTTTTAAGTGAAGGGTCTTCTTGCTGCTGTCTCTTCAACTCGTCTACACTGATGTCGTCATTCAGCGGAGCTGGAACCTTCAAAGATCTGTAAGGTCTCTCATTGGCTCGTCTCTGTGACCTCGTCTCTACTGCCTGAATAATTGGTCTATCCACCTTCCAATCTCGATCTGGATCGTTTGGCTCCCTAGCACCATTTACATTACCTATGATAAGGTCGTATAGTGGAGTTTCTAACGTCCAAACTTCACAGTGTCCAGTGTAGAATGGTGTGTCTACAAAAACACTTGCAACGGGTGCATGAATCGGAGTCATATCCGCCAAGTAGCACACTTGTGTCTTTCCAGTCATCTGATAAGCTTTCACCAAACTTCTTCGTACGACAATGCCGTCACTTCCGCTGTCTCTAAGAACAGTAGCCAACTGGCCACCAACATAACCTCTAGTAACTGGTCGTCGCTTCCCAACTCCAGCACTGTTACAAGAATCGCTGAGGCTCATAACTACTTCATCGGACTTACCACGACCTTTCCTTTGTCGTCTGCCTGATCCTCTGCCTCTATATGATGAAGAACCCTTATCACCAGTGGACGTGTTGATAGGAACCTCGTCATGGATACTTACAGCTGCAATATGTTTGCTACCACTCTTCTTGTTCTTACATTCGTAAGATACATGGCCTTGCTTCCCACAAACGTAGCAAGTCCTAGTGTTGTTTCCCAGTTTCTCCGACCTGGATGGGTTGCTATGACATGGTGATTGAGTCTTACTAGGTTTCCCTCCAACACTCTTACCTGTCATCAAACCAAATGTTGTGTTCCGTGCCTCTGCAAACTGGTCAGCTAGCTTTGACATCTCTCCGAGGTTACCTGGAACTCTCTCCTTAAGGAATAAAGACAATTCCTTACCACAACAATGCAGGAACTGGTCTCTGATCATCAGATCCTTTAATGAATCGAAGTCCTTATTGGTCTCAGTCATCTCAATCCAGCGTAGGAAATAACTATCCAGCCTAACGCCAAACTGTGTGAATGTCTCTCCTAGTTCCGGTCTAGCTGATCTGAACTTCTTTCTAAACCCTTCTTCGGTCAATTCAAATCGCTTTAACAGTGCTGCTTTCAGAATGTCAAAATCTAATGCATGGTCCACTGGAAGTCTAGAGAAAACGTTCAACGCTCTGCCTTTGAGTAAAGCACTAAAATTGGCTCCCCAATTCTGCTTTTCCCACTTTTGCGCCACGGCATACCGTTCAAACCTGCTAATGTAAGCGTCCATATTATCTTTCCCTTCCTCAAAAGGTGGAAGTTTGGGACCCTTGACTGTTGCTGTAGACGAGGACAAAAGCGCTTGGTTTGGTTTCTTTTCTTCAGCCATCACTAGTTCCATCTTCCTTAAATGCTCCTTCTCGGCTACTTGCTGTTCCAGTGCCAGCCTCTCCTTCAACAGTTCTTCCTGTCTATTGTCCGTATCACGTTTTTCCTTCTCTATGGCTAAACTCGCCTGTAGTCTGAGTTCTTCCATCTTCAACTCATGTTCTCTCTGTGCCTGTGCCTGTTGTTCAGCTCTAGCTTCTGCTCTATCAGCTCTCTGCAATGACTGCTGCTCACTCACAAACTTCTGTAAATCTTCTCCTTCTAACTTCATATCTTTACCAAGAGCCAACAAATCCTGGGGTGACGATATTCCTTCCGCCATGGTTGATTTAATGCACGAAATACAACACACACCTAAACACTTTCAATAAAATGATACCGAAAACTAGTAAAGCAAGCAAAAAAAACATGCCTACTTACCTTCAATCCGGTGTGTTCCGTTGGTCCTTCTTTCCAATTATGAAGAATAAACTTCTATGTTTGTATATGAAAGTAAGGAAAGACAAGAGAGAAAGGAAATCGGGTTTAAGATCCTACCATCTACCTATGATATTCCTTACTGTATAAACCTGTCGGTTCTGAGCAATACCAACTAATTCATCCCACCGCTGCCACCAAAATTGTAGTGTAGGAGAACGGTGGCAAAGCTCAACAGACAAGGAATATACATATATACAGTTTATTTACACAAAAATACACTATACACATACAGATGATTATACGTACACCACATTCACTCATTCACGCCAATGAATATTTACAATGAAACCACACTATATATCTGTAAAGTTCATGGCCTGCCCCGATGATGTAGTCTGCTGTCATCTCACTATGAAAGTCTATTCTTCGTGAATTATAACACAGTCCTGAATGACGTCACTGTCATAGAACATTAACATCCGGGTCCACAGGTTCTACCCAGTATCATCTGCTGATGACTTCTATACCTCTACAGGTATTACAATCAAGCTGTAGCCGCAGCATCACACAGCTTTCTGTCCATTAAATGGTGTCACTCCGACCCCTGCGTGCTTACAGGCGCACCCATGTTGCAGGCAATCTGGCGAGTGTATATATAATATGTGGAACCAATGTCGTGTTGGTTGTCTTATCCACAGTCCACCTTAGGCCATGTCTCCAAGTTGGAACCAGACATCCTATTTCATAGGTGGTCACGATGACTCTGTCTGGTTTGAGGCCTTCTCTAAATGACACACGTCTTGACCCAGCAATGGCTATCGACTGTGTGTGAACCGTACTCACCTGGTCAGTCTAATTTCTCTATTATACTTACCCTTTTATAGCGGAACGAATTATTAATACCATAAAATACAATAATAACAGTCATATACCCTTATAATTCTAATATGCTTCGTGACAGTCAAATCTACCGTTAGATCATGTTTATGATTCAGCATGGTGATGTTTGGATCCGAAGCTCACTTGTGATTGTAGCTGTTGTGTGTTAATTACATTCTGGTTGTTTGAGACGTGACATTTTGAACAATGACATGTAAACCTACGACTTTAATTAATACCAACATTCTGCAAGAGTCTCTAATAGCGCTGTTTCGGGTTGCGTCCGGATCAAGTCGGTTCTGGTTTTAGGCGCGACGGAAGTCACGTGATTTCATGAAAAGTCTAGGCATGCATACTTCCGGCGTCGGTAGCAACACTGCCCACCCTAGTCCGAAGGGTTCTGACTCTCTAACCCGCTAAATATTTTGACGACAGGCGGGTGGAGAGTCAGAATTCCTCATTAGTTAAAAAGTGGAAATTTTACAAACCCGTGCACGGGTCACTGTTTAAGCTGTGTTTATAATATGAAACATTTTCGATCACATGTAAAATAGGTAGCAATGGAAAGAACAGATATTTTTCTACTAACCTACACATTTAATCAAGTCACAGGAGGTCGTAAACTAACTGTCGCCACACATTTCTAAAAAAATAACCAGTTTCCTCACATCTGTTTGAAAATGGCCGCGCGTCGCGAGATCCCGCGAGAATTATGTTCTGAACTAACCTATTTTGATCACGTGATGTTAGGCGGCGGCCATTTTCAAACAGATGTCAGGAAACTGGTTATTTTTTAGAAATTGATGACGACAGTTGGTTTGCGACCTCCTGTGACTTGATTAAATGTGTAGGTTAGTGGGAAAATATCTGTTCGTTCCATTGATACTTAATTTACATGTGATCGAAAATGTTTCATATTATAAAACACGGCTTAAAAGGCGACCCGTGCACGGGTCGGTAAAATTTCCACTTTTTTACTAAGCAGGAATTCTGACTCTCCACCCGCCTGTCGTCAAAATATTTAGCGGGTCAGAGAGTCAGAACCCTTCGGACTATGCCCACCCTTGCGAAAAAGCATCTGCATTTTACATTGTGCCGCCTACCAATTATTGATATGTTGTCCCATGATGTAATTCGGACGGAAGAAAAGCCGACATATCATTTCATTCAAAATGTCCAGTTTTTTCCGTTTCGTCGCATTAGAAGGAAGCCAAAACTTTGAAAAAAGTGGTTGGAGTTGGACAGATCACGAGGAAAAAAAACAGATGTACGTCAACAAAACGACAGCCGGGTAGGCTCAATATCTCCCATTGAACTGTTGTATAGTTGAAATGCAATTATTACAGTTTTTATAAGTTATATAAAATATTGTAAATAGAAAGAACGGAATATTTTTATCAAGATTAAAGATATTTAAATGATGTTTGAACCTCCTAATTGGCCCGAGGTTCCTCTGGCCCTAACACCAGACTTAGACATTTTGACAGATAGATGTCTGGTGTGGGGGCCCAAACCAGATATGGTGTCGGGGCCAGAGAAATCTCAGGCTATTTCTTAATTAGAACTTTTCATATATTCTCAGTATAAACAATATTTTGAGACTTAAAATTAATAAATCAATTAAGACACATTACCCCCTTTTCAATCAGAACAGTAAATTACATGTAAATGTGTGTTTTGGCAGAAAACAGGTATACAAAGGACTAAGGGGTACAATCTATAACTTATTCATTTCATACCAAAATATGTGGTTTGTTTCTCCTCTCCAAAAAATACCTCATTTATTAATTTCAAAAGGAACACCTGCAGGGCTACATGTAGAAATTCCAGAATCTGTACCATCAGCATCTGAAAGTGACATGATGTGTTCGTCTCCATTTTGCTCTACTGCAGAAGTTGAAACAGCTGTTAATGCCACAGAATTCTACTCAGACCTTTCAAACATTTGTGGTGAAGTTAATGAGTAATATATAGTTTGAACCTTTACATGTATCCCATTTATTAACACAGTTAGTAGCCCCTGAACTTTCATAACGAACTATTCCAACCATTGAATTGGAAGGGTCCAAATGTGTCTTTGGGGTGAATGAATTAACTGCAGAGGGGTGGGCTCTGGATTCTAGCATTGCATTACAAAGATATGCACAATATCATCAAAGACATTTAGTTTAATATGCATAATGCAAACAGTAACTTTATATGATTATGTTATTATGCAACTAGCAAATGTGCACAGTACACTTCATCAATTTGAAAAAAATTACTTATTGAATGTGTGAACATTTGTTATTTTATAACATTCCAGTTATGGACTGATCAAAAGACCAAAGCTACTCTACGAGATATTGTTCATCAGACACGGCTGAAGATGTCACAGATTCTTGAACCTTGAACAGAAGCTTGGTGACAAGGATACCCTACTTCACCACTTGTTTGTGGACAAAGTTACCAGAACAGATGAGAGTGTGAGGCAGTACACAGGGATACCATCCAGGGATTTGCTCTTAGGATTATTTGGTTTGTATAGGTATGTTTACATATGTCCATATATTTACAAACACTGTAGCAGTTAAGAAATTTGAAGACCTTTTTTAGTTACATTGGGCCACAAGCAAAAAGTTTGATTTGGTATTAATATAAAAATGTATCATAGTCTCCTGGTGAACCCTTTAAGAATCTTTAAATTTAAAAGTATAGCTATACAGCGAATAAATCAGATTCCAAAGTACTTGCAATAAATTGTATTTATAGTTGTTGTAGAGGAATTATGACACAGACCTCTATCACAGGGGCTTGTCTCCATTAATGCATAATCATAAGTTTTGATTTTGCTTACCTAACATTTGTAGTTTTATACTCATTAAATTTATATCACAAATTGTTGCATAAAGCTTACAGATCATTATGCACATTTATTGTGAATTTGTTAAAATGCTTTCAATATTCTTTAAATCAAAATTTTGCTGCTGTTTTCAATTTTGTTTAGTTTAAATGATTTGTTTCTTCAATTTTTAATAGGAATACTGAATAGAGCTTCACCAACACCGAAATACTGGTCTGGACAGAAAACTAAAGTATGCCTAGCTATCAACAGGATTTACAGAAGCAAAATAGTGTCCTGAAAAGAAAGCTATCATCGTTTGAGGAGTTGATTCACACTTTAGTGAGGCTTTATCTGGCATTGTTGACATTTGTCTAGCAGATCTTTGGAATCGCAAAAATCAAAATGTCTCGAATTCATATTATGTAGATTAACTCATGTTTGTGATTTCCACTCTTTTACTGAAGTGGTCTTCATGCATCCAGAAAAAGATGTTTTCAGATGCTTTGTCCAAATGAAAGACAGCATGTATCATTGATTGTATAGAATTCTTTATTGAAAAGCCAAGATCACCATCAGCAAAAAGTTTGACATTCACGGTTGAGTTCATATAAACAAAGAAACACTTTCAAAGTTTTGATGCGTCTTCATGCTAGTGAAAATAAGGAAAACACGAACCAATCCCAAACTTAGAATATATGTATATGTTGAGAGCTATTGAGCAACTGTAAAATGTTCACAGTTTGTCCGACACAATGCCTTTAAGTTGCAAGCTAGTTGAAAACCTGATGTAATCTTCAGCAGCCATTAGTGAAAAAGTTATTTTTGTTATCAATCAGTGCATCATACATACATGTATATATTATATATACATATACTTTTTCAGGAATCCATCATTAATTGATATAGAAATTAATTGATGATTTCATAATAATTCATGCTTGGCATGTAAGTTTAAATGTATTCCTTCATGTACTTTATATTGTGAACTTACTATGAATATTTTTCTTAATGTCGCAGTGTTCAAACTCTTCTATAGTTTAACCTGTATTAATATTATTAAATCTGGTAGAAGTACTTGCGCTGTGTATCATGTTTTGTCTCTACATGTCCCTGTGTCAATGTATATTGTACCCGTGTATAAAGTTGTTATTGTGACGTATGAGAGGTGAGCGCAAGGACTGGTTGAGAGTGTCACTTTGACCCTGCATGACCCTATACTCGTGCACGTGGAAAACCTCGCCTGGGCCCGGCCCAGGTGAGTATGACCCACAACACATTTAGACCCCGCACAGAATAGATCGTCATACATATACGGAATCAGCCTGTGCGCTTTACGGCCACAGTGCTATTTGAAGGTAAGCTAATTTAATTATAATAAAAGTATTTAACTAATGTAGTTAATCTATTTAAACCATTTATTAGAGATTCTTTATATATAGTTAATTTAATATTTAAATATCTGGTCCACACTGTTGAAATATCTAACAGCAGACATATACACGTGGTCAGGTCAAAGTGAGGATAGAAGTAATGTAATTGTCATAATGTAAATTGTAATAAGTCTTACATGTAACTTGAAATGAAATAGAATTTAATATATAAAATATACCTGTTAATGTTTAATACTTTATGGTTTTAAATATTTTAATTAACGGCATTGGTTACACGTGTCCGTCCATATATTGTCAGGTAGTGTTCTTTTTATTTCAGGTTGCTGTCTTCGTTACGTGTTTTTATGTGTCCTAAATAAATGTTGATATAATCTATACAACGTGTTGGAACATAATTAATGCTTAAGAAGAAACCCATTTATATATACATCGTGTGACACTTAATATATTATCCATCATCTTATTCTTACTCAGATACTGTTAATATTGCTTATAGCAAAATCAAACAATTAAGATACAAATTGAAAGAAAATTATGTTTAATATTTATAAAATTGAAGTGATTCACCTTATAGTTATCAGCATTTTTTTCTTCCATTTTTTTGTTATGAAATTTAAAATTAAGGAAATCCAGACTTGTGTTTATGTGTTTTGTATGACTTAAGAAACTATTTTTAACTACAATAAAAATGATAATTATTGAAATGTTTTTTGTCTTCCTTTTGTTTCATTTAGCTACATTTGTATAAATGCATACAAGAAACATGCCCTACAATTAGCCCATCAATATTTACTTGTGAAATTTCTAATATGTCAACAAAACATTATTCTTCTGTAATAATTCAGTTCAAGTTCAAGATGAAAAATGAAAACTTCATTATTCAACTTGAATTATTGAATTTGATGTATAAATCACACATGGCAGTTACATGTATGCAAGACCAAAATTACCACAAAAGTACAATAATTTGTATATATGATGACAGTGTACAATAAAGACGCGCATCACTGATATGATTGGAAGAGGGATCCATAGATCTACAATTTGTATCCATTGTCAGTCTTATAATTATTCTCGATTCGGACCAACTGCATAAGTTCATAAAAAATGACAAATTATCACAATTCTCCACAGTTGGGGCAGAAACCAGATCTGATGTCCTAACCTGTATCTTGCTGACGTCAGTAGAATTTATAGCACGTCGCAAAAATGCTTCAGTGATGGTCATCACAAGCCCCAACCTCATTGGTCTTATATAGCGTGCAAAGTTTCACCAGCTCGTTCTTACGATACAAACTGCATGCTATACACCTCTCTTGCAGGTAATATTTAAAAAAAGGCACTGAAACCTTTCAAAATCCATCTTTATAGGAATTATCGTTCCCTATTAGAAAGTCAATGAATGTCGCGGGAAATGTCAGCGTAAACCGGAAGTATACATGCCTAGAGTTTCGTTTCCAAGGGTACCTTTTTTTACCTCCACACAGGAGTTTCTCTTAACCCGAAACAGAGCTATTGTATAATCCGTGTCAACCATCACCTCTCTAACAATTTTGCGGAAGTGGGAACCAACTTCATGTTCCCACGTTTAAAAAGGACATACACAACATCGAATATATACATTTGTAATTATACACAATTTAATTTTCTCCACAAATATGCAATATTAAGTGTACCATACATAGTTTACATGATTCCACAATATATGAGTATTTCAGTAAGTCAAACTCATTCAGATACGCAAGAACAGGCTACTATGTTTGACCAGAGACGTCTCTGGTTTCACTTCTCGCGACCTTGTTGAATAAGAACCGTGATTAATAAGGTAAAGAATCCACAGTAAAAGGTGATCTATTAAAAAAAAAAACGCGTCAGCTCGTATATCTTATACCATACGAAAAAGTCTCCGTGTAAAGTATATCTATCTGAGTTTGGTAAATTATCAACGAAACAACAAAACCTTAATTTTACTTAGACTTATTGAGTAGGAGAAATTCTTCACGTGACAACTGAAGATTTTTTATTGTAGAAAATAGCTCAAGAACCTTCCCTCAAGAAAACTGTAACGTACACGTACTTTCGTTCAGAATACCCGAGTTCAGAAAGTTCTCTACTTAACATCTTCAGCTCCTTTTTTGCCAGCTCAGACTATTTCAGTAAGATAAATGATCCAGAAACAAAGTAATACAGACTATAAGTACTAGAAATTGTTCACGGGACATCTTCGTCTGTTCTATCTGCCCTGTACCTCTATGTGATGTTTCCACAGAATATTTAGTCTGTGGTATATTCATCTTTGCATGGGCTGGTTGCAATTGAAAATCTCCGTTAGAAATATTTTTGTTTGTCATTTTTCGATGATGTTAACGATTTGTATATGAGGTAAAATATTCTTTAGTAATATACATAGTGAAACACGCTGTCTTCTTCTATACAGTGTATTTTACACGAAAACATTAAATTGTAGCTGAAGTGGTAACGATGCTGCTACTATTTCTTTTCAGTAAATTATTTTTTGGCGGTATAACACAAAAAAAAACGGAGTGAACTCTAAATAAACCGCGAAGCGTTATGGGCTGATAACATAATTTTTAAAACCAATGAAAAAGCTTGTTTCAAATAAAATGCGACTACCTAACAACGAAAAATTCTCCACGAAACAAACTCAACGATTCAACTAAAGCTGAACGTAAAATTCTCCACGAGACAATTAAAGCCTATTTTGTACATACCACCTGAGCACGAGAAGTTCTCCACGAAACAACTCAACGATTCAACTAAAGCTGAACGTGAACTAATTCTCCGCGAAACAAACTCAACGGTTCAACTAAAGCTGAACGAGAAATTCCCCGCGAAACAAACTCAACGATTTAACTTAAGCTGAACGAGAAATTCTCCACGAAACAAACTCAACGATTCAACTAAAGCTGAACGTGAAATTCTCCACGAGACAATTAAAGCCTATTTTGTACATACCATCTCAGTACGAAAAGTTCTCCACGAAACAAACTCAACGATACAACTAAAGCTTAACGAAAAGTTCTCCGCGAAACAAACTCAACGATTCAACTAAAGCTGAACGAGAAATAATTCTCCGCGAAACAAACTCAACGATTCAACTAAAGCTTAACGAAAAGTTCTCCGCGAAACAAACTCAACGATACAACTAAAGCTGAACGAGAAATTCTCCGCGAAACAAACTCAACGATTCAACTTAAGCTGAACGAGAAATTCTCCACGAAACAAACTCAACGATTCAACTAAAGCTTAACGAGAAATTCTCCACGAGACAACTGAAGCTAATTGTATACACACCATCTGAGTACGAAAAGTTTTACGCACGTGCCAATTACGTACGTACGGGACGTCGACATTGTTCACAATAACATCATAAAACCATTATCTTGAATAATGCGAATTTTGCACTTGACGGATTATTGTGGCGCCCCTAGAGAAATAGTGATTGATAGCGTCGTTTACACGTATCCCAAGGGAGCCACATATGGTACCCCGTGTTATAGGTGAAGAGTGAACGAACCCCCCCCCCCCCCCCCCCCCCCCCCCCCGATAAAGTAGTTAGACTTTCCTTCTGCCCCTAATTGATTGAGGCAATAAACAAAAGAACACTCCTCCTTATAATTATCCTACAGTCACGTATTATTTACAGAATTAACTTATAAACATGGCATCGTTCGTGACAATTAGATTGACACATAGCTTTCGTCAGGGACAATTATATTGACAATCACGAGCTGTGAGAATTCGCAAGGGAGGAACCGTTGCGTTAAGCATCAGTATAGATAAAAAGATGTACACAGATTTATTCAAAGAAAGATACTGATTGATGATACGCAGTTACTAACACGCAATGTTTGCATTGCCTGTAGTTGTTATAATTTAGAAGATCGTGGTTTGAAATAGCGAACAAATTAGGATAGAATTTATTGGGGTACCGTGTCTCCTCAGCAGTAGGTCTATCCGGTATGGAAGGGAATCATCCTCTCAATCTAATATTGTTTGAAACAAGCATTTCCATTGGCTTAAAACAATATGCTGTCATAACGTAATAAATGACGTTGGCTTTTATAACGTCGCTATTTATTGGCTGCGTACTAATTTGTAAGAGAAAAGAGTCCATCATTATAATTAACTTTTGCAGTGTAAAGATTGAATTATACGGATTTACTAGAATCTATTTTTATTCTTTTGGGGTTCACATGTAACACCAAAAACTGGAGTGTACTCCAGTACTGGTTTATTTAGACCACAATCTAAAGTTTCGTGTTATATCTCCATACCCGGTAACATAAAACCTAGTTAATCCTTAAATATTAACATTATTATATAGGCTTTTATATAAAGTAGTTAAAACAAAATTAACATTTACAGGTATAAAACATTGTACAATTGGTTGTGATGATTGAAAAACAAGTGTTTAAGTATTTACACAGTCTTTCTTGTAGACAATTCTGACACTTGACATGAAGCACCTCGCCTATAATAGATACCATGTTTGCAGTACTACGTTAACGCCGACCTTGCTTCATGCAATATAGATGTATCCGAATTGCGTTCATATCGGTATGAATTTTTTAAAAAAAACTGTTCAATCCCAATATGAAAAAATTCTTGTAATGCTGTTTGATAATACAAAATGTTTAGCATTGACACGTTTGAGGAGTACAAAGTGTGTAAAATCAGGTATTCTCAAAGGCAAGAGTCTTCTGGTTTGTTTAGATCTAGGTTCAAATACAAGTAACTATTTTTGAATCTGAATATAACAGGACATTATTTAACTCCTATTTTTACTATTCAGGAAAATAAAAGTGCCACTAAACCCTCATACTTTTATCTCTAATTAAATGACAGACAGAGAGAAAACAATCAGAAACCATCAAAATAGATAGAAGGTAAAGTATTCACATCGTCGGAAACCCACGGTACACTGCTCTGGCGTTTGTGTCCCGTGGGCTAAAACGGAAAGAAACTGTCGTTTTCGTACTAAGAATAATAGCCAATCATATCGATTCTTTCATCCGTGGCCTAACATCCAGTAGGGATATCCCGTACGTAGCAAAACAAACCAATGTGGCGACGGCATCGCCTGCAAAGAAAACTTGTGGGTTGTGTTTAAACAAAATAAGGGACAACAAGTCATATCGTCTTAACAGAAAGATACACGTCTTTTTACTTCAATAACGCGTCTATGGCTTTTTTCTGGAACTCTTCAAAGCTGGTGATGCTAAATCTCTCTTCTATACTGGAAGACGCCATATTGGAAAATGATCTAGCCGAGTGCCTCTATAAAACGACCTTTCTGATTGGTCGAAATCTCCGAATAGATCTCTATTCGGGGAAACGAGGTATTTCGATTGTTTTAGCCCACGGGACACAAACCCCAGAGCAGTGTACCGTGCGTTTCCGACGATGGAGTATTCATAGCATTACTGAATATTTGTCCGCGCAAACAGCAGAAACACGAAACATGAGAGCACGTTCCTGAAGAGAAGATTGACTTTTTATATCTTTGGTCAAACAAAACAAACTTTTCACTTTGGTTTTATTTTCAGGTTTCTGTAAATCTGATGAAATCTCTAGAACAGGGAGCAAACAATGATACTACTCTCTGCTAGTATATCTGTCGATTTCCCAGGATAAACTCCATAAAAACAGGCCACGGCCAACAGCCTTGGAGCCAGATAGTCTATCAGGAGTCATGATAACTAATTGTGTAAAATAATTACTGGAATAAAGCTGTTTGTAGACGAAAACAAGTTTCCCTGTAACACAATGCCGCTTTGTCCATCTAGGACTCTTATAAAAAAGTGTTGCTAAATTGTAGAAGTCAAATAAGCGAATAGCAATATGTATTTCTAAAGTGGCACGGATCATTATTATCTAGAATTACAATGAAATGCTGTTATCTCCATGATATTAACGACAACTTAGGTAAACATCTACCACGGAAAAATACAAGATGCTTGTAAAGCTTACCATTATAAATTTCAACTGTATGTTTCAATCAACCTCGATAGTTTTCAAGCTATCAACCACCTGTTTGTGCAAGATGACGCAACATACACACATGATGTACCTTTTAAATTAAGTAATAGATACAGTATGCCGAAAAAAATGAATTAAACTGCTCCATACAGCTGTTTCGTCCTCATAGCACTCTTCAGTGATGCTAGGGGCCAAAAGGTGGAAATCCGAAATTTCTAAGCTAATCTAGAAGCAGAAGGGTCGGGTGTGTGAAAGGTCTTTAATTGACGAATTTAGAAAATAAATTAAATTAATACTGTATAATTTCAATCAAGTCGTGTACTACGAAAGTGTGTATATTATTTACCGTGCCACTACCCAAATGAGATAAGTGTGGCTATGGAGGCTCCAGCAAACTTCGGGGACTAAAACAATCCATCAGCAGATCTAGAGTCTACCACCTTCTATCATGAAACATGACGTAACACACACACATGGAAAATGAGACACATGTACAAAAATGACTGTGTATGGATATAGGACCAGTGATCGTACTGTTCCCTGCTCACATCTGAACTTTATTTGACATATTCCACAACAGTATTTACAGTAATAAAACGTATAGGTCGAGGAAGCTCCACGTATCACTAATGGTCATTTCCAGGTGTCACTGCTGCAAGTTTCGTCGATAAAGTAGAAAACGCTTACTCTTCCGGAATGTCTGGTCTAAATATCTTGTACTTTTTGAAAGGTCTCCGTGTTAATCATTTCTTTCTTCATATTTTCCCCCTGATTGATTTTGAGTTTGGATAATAGTTTGGCCTGTTAGTACTGTTACCTGTCGTCGGGGTATTTTTGCTATCGGTCGGCGACCTCTCAATCCCCTTATATCGGCTTTTGTATTTTCTTATTTACTTTTTTCATTAAGAAAGTAATTTATATATAACAAAAAAGACTGAGGCAAATATAAAAATGACAATAGCAATTCATTTTCATTTTATTAACATACAATGTATATACATGTACAAAAAGTGTATTCCAGGAAAGAAATTCCATTATAATAAGACTAGATAACTAGAAAATATCTAATAAGATACTACATGATAAACACCGTTATAATATCACCGGATTAATATCTTTGACGTCTCGAGGCAAATAAAATCATAATGTCAAACGTTTACGTAGTATATAATAACTACGGGTGTGGAGACACAACGCCCTATAAGTAGAATTCGGTACTGATCCTGATGAAACAGACGTGGATCCTAGTAGATACAGAGGTCTCACATAAAATCCAGGTAATAAGTATAGCAAGAGTGAGTCCAACACAGTGTTTCTTCCAGAAATGTATTCCTAATAAATTTATGGAAGAAACACCGTGTTGGACTCAGTCTTGCTATACTTATATAATAGAAAGAACAAGCGAATCCTTAATCCTTCAAAGTTTTAAAATTAAACAGGTACATTATGTATATACATGTATCAAAAATATGAAATAGATTGTTTCCTTTATTATTTTTTCGTTTTATCTCATTATTTATTAAAAGATTTGAAGTATTTTTTTAATCAAATCCGTTAAATATGTTTTTGAATTAAAGGTGTAACTACTAAATATAATTACTATACAGAACGACAGTCGCCTATTAAAAGCGATATAAACAGTTTTGACGCGAAAGACACAAAAAATTGCACAAACGTAATGCCAGCATTTTTTTTATATGATTATAGTCGATAACAATTATAGAAAACTGAATATCAAATTAAGAGGCAGCGTAGACGGCACCCCGCTTGGTTCTAAAATGAAGTTTGTCATACTATATTCCATTTCCTAATGTACTGTAGACTAGTATACAAGACTACTAGTGATGCTCGTCCATTGAAAAGCATCTGTTGTTGTCTGGTTGGCATCACTAGAAGAACACGGAATGGAGTGTGGCAGGCATCATTACAACATCACTTGTATCACTAGAAAATGACACGGAAACATTTTGCCGGAATAGAAAGGTACATCATGTTTTCAATATTTTGTTTCGCCTTTGATATCCGGTTCAGTGTTTCCATTTCCGGTTTCTAGCTTTGTGTACCCGAGTTGTTGTGTGCTGTTGTGGTCTACTATCAGAGGATTTTGCTGGTTTCTTTTCTTCGTAAAAATAGTCTGTCAAAATCTCGGCGAGGTCAAAGGTGAAAGGTGACAGTATCGGCTTCTGTGTCTGTTTCTTAGGTTTACGCTTTTTCTTGCTCTTTTTCTCGTCGCTTTCCTTAGTTGCCTCCCCTTCCGAAGACTCGTCTTCTTGCTCCTCCTCTTTTGACATCCCCATACCAATCATATCGCCTCGTCCGCCAGTCATCGTGCTCAACTGACGCTTGAATTGCTGCAAATTACAGAAACCAAAATGTCAATTTCCATAAACATCAACAAAAAATATTTCGAAATTAATAAATATGAAAGAAAGGCAATATCATGTTGTTATGTGTGATTCATGTCACTAGTGATTGATAAAATACCGAGAAGTACTTTTAGTACACTAAACCATCATTCGAATCCAAAGTATAACACTTAAGATAAAGGAATGATAGTTTTACATGGATAGCCGTGCAAAGTGTGGGAAGAACAAGGCCAGGTGTTCTGGAAGGGTAGGCCGCCGTAAGAGTATTCTATTCCACTGATGACACGCCGCGATGTAACCCCTTTAACGTCGGGGCGGGTGATGATACGGCGCGATGTAACACCCTAACGTCGAGGCGAGTGATGATACGCCGCGATGTAACCCCCATCGTCGAGATGAGTGTTGATACGCCGCGATGTAACGCCATAACGTCGAGGCGGGTGGTGATACTCCGCGATGTAACGCCCTAACGTCGAGGCGGGTGGTGATACGCCGCGATGTAACGCCCTAACGTCGAGGCGGGTGGTGATACTCCGCGATGTAACACCCTAACGTCGAGGCGGGTGGTGATACGCCGCGATGTCACGCCCTAACGTCGAGGCAAGTGATGATACGCCGCGATGTAACGCCCTAACGTCGAGGCAAGTGATGATACGCCGCGATGTAACGCCCTAACGTCGAGGCGGATGGTGATACGCCGCGATGTAACGCCCTAACGTCGAGACAAGTGATGATACGCTGCGATGTCACGCCCTAACGTCGAGGCGGGTGATGACACGCCGCGATGTAACGCCCTAACGTCGAGGCGGGTGGTGATACGCCGCGATGTAACGCCCTAACGTCGAGGCAAGTGATGATACGCTCCGATGTCACGCCCTAACGTCGAGGCGAGTGATGACATGCCACGATGTAACGCCCTAACGTCGAGGCAAGTGATGATACGCCGCGATGTAACGCCCTAACGTCGGGACGAGTAATGATACACCACGATGTCACGCCCTAACGTCGAGGCGGGTGGTGATACTCCGCGATGTAACGCCCTTAGGTCGAGGCGAGTGATGATACGCCGGGATGTAATGCCCTAACGTCGGGGCGAGTGATGACACGCGTCGATGCAACGCCCTAACGTCGGGGCGAGTGATGATACGTCACGATGTAACGCGCTAACGTCGAGACGAGTGATGATACGCCGCGATGTCACGCCCTAACGTCGAGGCGAGTGATGATGCGCCGCGATGTCACGCCCTAACGTCGGGGCGAGTGATGATACGTCACGATGTAACGCGCTAACGTCGAGACGAGTGATGATACGCCGCGATGTAACGCCCTAACGTCGAGGCGAGTGATGACACGCCGCGATGTAACGCCCTAACGTCGAGGCGGGTGATGACACGCCGCGATGTAACGCGCTAACGTCGAGGCGAGTGATGAAAACTTATTAAACAGGATTTAACAGGACGTGGACGCAATCATTGCTGCCCCTTTTAGAAACATCGACGTCCATATTCCTCAAAGAATTAGATATAGTTTGCGAGATCATAAAGGCATCCATGAAACTTGTCCATAAGTTTCATGTTTGTCGCTGTTTTATTTTGTGCAACACATGCTCCAAAATACGTTTGAAAAAAAAGCAAAAGCTTTCATCAAAACAATATGAAGCGGTCCTGTAAATAGGTTTGAGAAATGGTGGTGTAAAAACTGGAAACATTCAAAAGGAAAGGATATTCATGAATGTTCTAAGGAATTCTTCAAAATCCCACCACTGTTAGAATACATTATCAGAATTCACGACAATGCAGTTTTGCGCAGTTCTCGTTTTTTTTGCCAAATCAGTGTATGAAAATGTTT
The DNA here is from genome assembly GCA_947623455.1 of Mimachlamys varia. Taxonomy (NCBI): domain Eukaryota; kingdom Metazoa; phylum Mollusca; class Bivalvia; order Pectinida; family Pectinidae; genus Mimachlamys; species Mimachlamys varia. The sequence continues at coordinate 2,157,731 of OX392537.1, forward strand.
GTATAATGTTGTAATGGATAGATGATATATATATAGCTGACAGTAGCTAGTGTATAGAACGAACATTGGGTTTGATAAAGACATCGGAAAGCTGGGGGACTAGAGGTGATCCTTGAGGTCCTCCACATTTTATATTTATTTTTGCGTTATGTGTAAGGGGAGGAACCAGAATAGGATGTAGTGTCATTAATTAGTTATGTAGTCATGACACTTACATCTTGAACTTTTGGATCGAAAAATGACTGGTTCATCAACTTCGGGAACATCAGGAGAAAAACCAGCGGCAGCAAGATAGTCATCACCTAAAAAAATGACGTCACTCTATAAAGGCTTATTCTGGTGAAAAGCAGCTAGTTAATATAAGTAAAAAAAATGTCATTACATAGAGACATTACGTCATATTACAAAATACTGCACATTTGTATTTTTAAATTGAAGTCAGTGATTGTCATTTATAAATCCATTTCTGTGGCATTACAAAATATTAAACGTATAAATGGCAGTCAGAACTTGTCTAATTATACATGGCCTTGGCAAGACGGTCATCCTTCAGAAAATGACGTTTTATGACATAAACAAATGGCCCAGAGGGCCTCTATCGCTCACCTATATACAGTTGTATCTCAACAATCAAGGAATAGCTTGGACACTATCCAGTCATACATACAGAGGAAGAAGGATTTTAAAGAGTTTACTTTATTTCCTCTATGGGGCCATACCTCTAAACCCCCGGGGTAGTCCGACCAACCGTTTATAAAATATTGAACCCCTTTACCCAAGGATGCTTCAGACTTTTGGATAATGCCCTGTCATATCGTGTACTGGGTACATACCATTGGGTTATATATTACGTCTTCCAGCTTTAACGAGGCCCTTTCCTGGAAGAACTTTGACTTTTTAGCCTCACTGAACAGTAACGGGTACTTGATCTGGCGGACGTGGCTCGGGTTGACCAGGTCTAACTTGCTTGCCCGCTTTCTCCCGTCTCGGAAGATGTAGACGCGGGCTGGGAGGAACTCGTACCGGGGATGGAACACTTCCACGATATAAGCCCCGTTGGGTAGTCCGTTAATGGTGAACTGTCCATCTGTTCTGAAACAGGACATAAAGCATAACGGTTTAGACATAAGAATTAACAATGACTGTTTTATCTCAAAGTGACTAATAAGTTTCGTAAAATGGGGCTCGTTCTGAGTTTTTAGAACATCTTCCATGGCTTATTATAATTACTGTAACATGATTAAAAGCTTCCTGTTATGAAATAACGCCACCCCTTAAACCTAATTACCATTGTATAGTCTGATCATTTGAAAAGTATATTACGCATGCCCAGTATGAAAAAGATATGGAACGCCAAATTAACATATACTCAATTAATTGCACATATCTTTGCAGAAAGGTACAATTAATTGAAGATAGGTCCAATTATTTGTACCTATCTTTAATTAGTTAAAGATAGGTACAATTGAGTTGAACGTACATGTATCTTCAATTGAATTGTTGCTATCTCCAATTGAATTGTACCTATCTTTAATATTTTATCTGGCGGCCGCCACTTAATCAATCTGGATCTAGATATTCTAGATAAATTAAGTGGCAGCCGCCATATAAACTATTTAATACCTGCTTTTTCTGGTGTGTTTTGAGATTGTTCAACGGGAGGTAACTCGCGTAAGAGTACGTTTACGAAGAGAGAACTTGTAGGCCCTGTGGCCGGCGCCAGATTGCAGCGCAGTTCGGGTCGTACCTAGGCTAGCCATATCATCCCGAGTTCCTTCATGGAAAATGAGAAATACCTTTCGGCATCATAAATGACATTTTAAACCCCAAATTGGTGTTCTACCTATTGAATATCACAGAATACTATATTTCGGTCAAAAGATTTTTTAATCTGTTAACGTCACACAAAAAAAACTCATTTTCGAAGTCTAGATTATCGATGAATCACGTTACATTGACACGTATGTTAGCTGTTATCATGTCTGTATATCCGTGAGGTAATCACAGCAAACCTCTGAATACATGCATGACGTGTTATAAGCTTTTATCTGTAGCCAAAACTTCAATATGTAATAACATTATATAACCAAACGTCCTTTTAGCACGACTAAATGCATTTCATTATAAGTGTAGGCTTTTCAAAACCGAATTGGCGTTAAATTGAATGCATCATAACAACTCAAGGTCATCTGTATGTTACGCAGGACGTTGAAAGTTCCGGGTTGTAACAGCCTATCATCGTCCTTGATGAATATACCATTACAAGACCCAGATTTTCAATAGACATTTATTTTGTTTCCATTTGATAGATTTCCTGTATTACACACGCCGATTTGTTGCAGGTAAAACAGGGCTATACACGTTGTCTAAAGCAATTTTAACTTAGAAAACACCTTGTTAAGCGATACACTTTGTCTAAAACAATTTTGACTTAGAAAACACCTTGTAAAAACATGATACTGCGGTATTTGAGCCTGTCACACGAACCATGCTATGTTGTAAGTATATTGTATTAATGACATGTTTACCAGTGAAATATTGAAAAAAAAATTCTATAACAATGAAATTTTGAGAGATATGAGATTTTCTTATTTAACCAATCAAAACACTTCTTACAAGCGGCAATGTGGGGAATAAAAGCTGACCGGGTAGATTTTGCTATAAAAATGTAATAAAATCATATCTATAACAGCATATTCAGTTATACCAAATATACTTCAGTCGTGTGGCTAATATATTTGATATTACTGAAGACACTGTTTGACATCCTCTATATATTTGATTTTACTGAAGACACTGTAAGATATCCTCTATATATTTGATATTACTGAAGACACTGTTAGATATCCTCTATATATTTGATATTACTGAAGACACTGTTAGATATCCTCTATATATTTGGTATTACTGAAGACACTGTTAGATATCCTCTATATATTTGGTATTACTGAAGACACTGTTAGATATCTTCTATATATTTGGTATTACTGAGGACACTATTAGATATCCTGTATATATTTGATATTACTGAAGACACTGTTAGATATCCTCTATATATTTGGTATTACTGAAGACACTGTTAGATATCCTCTATATATTTGGTATTACTGAAGACACTGTTAGATATCCTCTATATATTTGATATTACTGAAGACACTGTTAGATATCCTCTATATATTTGGTATTACTGAAGACACTGTTAGATATCCTCTATATATTTGGTATTACTGAAGACACTGTTAGATATCCTCTATATATTTGGTGTTACTGAAGACACTGTTAGATATCCTCTATATATTTGGTATTACTGAAGACACTGTTAGATATCCTCTATATATTTGATATTACTGTAGACACTGTTTGACATCCTCTATATATTTGATATTACTGAAGACACTGTTTGACATCCTCTATATATTTGATATTACTGAAGACACTGTTAGATATCCTCTATATAGTTGGTATTACTGAAGACACTGTTTGGCATCCTCTATATATTTGATATTACTGAAGACACTGTTAGATATCCTCTATATATTTGGTATTACTGAAGACACTGTTAGATATCCTCTATATATTTGATATTACTGAAGACACTGTTAGATATCCTCTATATATTTGGTATTACTGAAGACATTGTTAGATATCCTCTATATATTTGGTATTACTGAAGACACTGTTAGATATCCTCTATATATTTGGTGTTACTGAAGACACTGTTAGATATCCTCTATATATTTGGTATTACTGAAGACACTGTTAGATATCCTCTATATATTTGATATTACTGAAGACACTGTTAGATATCCTCTATATATTTGGTATTACTGAAGACACTGTTAGATATCCTCTATATATTTGATATTACTGTAGACACTGTTTGACATCCTCTATATATTTGATATTACTGAAGACACTGTTTGACATCCTCTATATATTTGATATTACTGAAGACACTGTTAGATATCCTCTATATAGTTGGTATTACTGAAGACACTGTTTGGCATCCTCTATATATTTGATATTACTGAAGACACTGTTAGATATCCTCTATATATTTGGTATTACTGAAGACACTGTTAGATATCCTCTATATATTTGATATTACTGAAGACACTGTTAGATATCCTCTATATATTTGGTATTACTGAAGACACTGTTAGATATCCTCTATGTATCTGGTATTACTGAAGACATTGTTAGATATCCTCTATGTATCTGGTATTACTGAAGACACTGTTAGATATCCTCTATGTATTTGGTATTACTGAAGACACTGTTAGATATCCTCTATGTATCTGGTATTACTGAAGACACTGTTTGATATCCTCTATATATTTGATATTACTGAAGACATTGTTAGATATCCTCTATGTATCTGGTATTACTGAAGACATTGTTAGATATCCTCTATGTATCTGGTATTACTGAAGACACTGTTAGATATCCTCTATGTATCTGGTATTACTGAAGACACTGTTAGATATCCTCTATGTATTTGGTATTACTGAAGACACTGTTATATATCCTCTATGTATCTGGTATTACTGAAGACACTGTTAGATATCCTCTATATATTTGATATTACTGAAGACATTGTTAGATATCCTCTATATATTTGGTATTACTGAAGACACTGTTAGATATCCTCTATATATTTGGTGTTACTGAAGACACTGTAAGATATCCTCTATATATTTGATATTACTGAAGACACTGTTAGATATCCTCTATATATTTGGTATTACTGAAGACATTGTTAGATATCCTCTATATATTTGGTATTACTGAAGACACTGTTAGATATCCTCTATATATCTGGTATTACTGAAGACACTGTTAGATATCCTCTATATATTTGGTGTTACTGAAGACACTGTTAGATATCCTCTATATATTTGGTATTACTGAAGACACTGTTAGATATCCTCTATATATTTGATATTACTGTAGACACTGTTTGACATCCTCTATATATTTGGTGTTACTGAAGACACTGTTAGATATCCTCTATATATTTGGTATTACTGAAGACACTGTTAGATATCCTCTATATATTTGATATTACTGTAGACACTGTTTGACATCCTCTATATATTTGATATTACTGAAGACACTGTTTGACATCCTCTATATATTTGATATTACTGAAGACACTGTTAGATATCCTCTATATATTTGGTATTACTGAAGACACTGTTTGGCATCCTCTATATATTTGATATTACTGAAGACACTGTTAGATATCCTCTATATATTTGGTATTACTGAAGACACTGTTAGATATCCTCTATATATTTGATATTACTGAAGACACTGTTAGATATCCTCTATATATTTGGTATTACTGAAGACACTGTTAGATATCCTCTATGTATCTGGTATTACTGAAGACATTGTTAGATATCCTCTATGTATCTGGTATTACTGAAGACACTGTTAGATATCCTCTATGTATTTGGTATTACTGAAGACACTGTTAGATATCCTCTATGTATCTGGTATTACTGAAGACACTGTTTGATATCCTCTATATATTTGATATTACTGAAGACATTGTTAGATATCCTCTATGTATCTGGTATTACTGAAGACATTGTTAGATATCCTCTATGTATCTGGTATTACTGAAGACACTGTTAGATATCCTCTATGTATCTGGTATTACTGAAGACACTGTTAGATATCCTCTATGTATTTGGTATTACTGAAGACACTGTAATATATCCTCTATGTATCTGGTATTACTGAAGACACTGTTAGATATCCTCTATATATTTGGTATTACTGAAGACACTGTTAGATATCCTCTATATATTTGGTATTACTGAAGACATTGTTAGATATCCTCTATATATTTGGTATTACTGAAGACACTGTTAGATATCCTCTATATATTTGGTGTTACTGAAGACACTGTTAGATATCCTCTATATATTTGGTATTACTGAAGACATTGTTAGATATCCTCTATATATTTGGTGTTACTGAAGACACTGTTAGATATCCTCTATATATTTGATATTACTGAAGACACTGTTAGATATCCTCTATATATTTGGTATTACTGAAGACATTGTTAGATATCCTCTATATATTTGGTATTACTGAAGACACTGTTAGATATCCTCTATATATCTGGTATTACTGAAGACACTGTTAGATATCCTCTATATATTTGGTGTTACTGAAGACACTGTTAGATATCCTCTATATATTTGGTATTACTGAAGACACTGTTAGATATCCTCTATATATTTGGTGTTACTGAAGACACTGTTAGATATCCTCTATATATTTGATATTACTGTAGACACTGTTTGACATCCTCTATATATTTGATATTACTGTAGACACTGTTTGACATCCTCTATATATTTGATATTACTGTAGACACTGTTTGACATCCTCTATATATTTGGTATTACTGAAGACACTGTTAGATATCCTCTATATATTTGGTGTTACTGAAGACACTGTTAGATATCCTCTATATATTTGGTATTACTGAAGACACTGTTAGATATCCTCTATATATTTGATATTACTGTAGACACTGTTTGACATCCTCTATATATTTGATATTACTGAAGACACTGTTAGATATCCTCTATATAGTTGGTATTACTGAAGACACTGTTTGGCATCCTCTATATATTTGATATTACTGAAGACACTGTTAGATATCCTCTATATATTTGGTATTACTGAAGACACTGTTAGATATCCTCTATATATTTGATATTACTGAAGACACTGTTAGATATCCTCTATATATTTGGTATTACTGAAGACACTGTTAGATATCCTCTATGTATCTGGTATTACTGAAGACATTGTTAGATATCCTCTATGTATCTGGTATTACTGAAGACACTGTTAGATATCATCTATGTATTTGGTATTACTGAAGACACTGTTAGATATCCTCTATGTATCTGGTATTACTGAAGACACTGTTTGATATCCTCTATATATTTGATATTACTGAAGACATTGTTAGATATCCTCTATGTATCTGGTATTACTGAAGACATTGTTAGATATCCTCTATGTATCTGGTATTACTGAAGACACTGTTAGATATCCTCTATATATTTGGTATTACTGAAGACACTGTTAGATATCCTCTATATATTTGGTATTACTGAAGACATTGTTAGATATCCTCTATATATTTGGTATTACTGAAGACACTGTTAGATATCCTCTATATATTTGGTGTTACTGAAGACACTGTTAGATATCCTCTATATATTTGGTATTACTGAAGACATTGTTAGATATCCTCTATATATTTGGTGTTACTGAAGACACTGTTAGATATCCTCTATATATTTGATATTACTGAAGACACTGTTAGATATCCTCTATATATTTGGTATTACTGAAGACATTGTTAGATATCCTCTATATATTTGGTATTACTGAAGACACTGTTAGATATCCTCTATATATCTGGTATTACTGAAGACACTGTTAGATATCCTCTATATATTTGGTGTTACTGAAGACACTGTTAGATATCCTCTATATATTTGGTATTACTGAAGACACTGTTAGATATCCTCTATATATTTGATATTACTGTAGACACTGTTTGACATCCTCTATATATTTGATATTACTGAAGACACTGTTTGACATCCTCTATATATTTGATATTACTGAAGACACTGTTAGATATCCTCTATATAGTTGGTATTACTGAAGACACTGTTTGGCATCCTCTATATATTTGATATTACTGAAGACACTGTTAGATATCCTCTATATATTTGGTATTACTGAAGACACTGTTAGATATCCTCTATATATTTGATATTACTGAAGACACTGTTAGATATCCTCTATATATTTGGTATTACTGAAGACACTGTTAGATATCCTCTATGTATCTGGTATTACTGAAGACATTGTTAGATATCCTCTATGTATCTGGTATTACTGAAGACACTGTTAGATATCATCTATGTATTTGGTATTACTGAAGACACTGTTAGATATCCTCTATGTATCTGGTATTACTGAAGACACTGTTTGATATCCTCTATATATTTGATATTACTGAAGACATTGTTAGATATCCTCTATGTATCTGGTATTACTGAAGACATTGTTAGATATCCTCTATGTATCTGGTATTACTGAAGACACTGTTAGATATCCTCTATGTATCTGGTATTACTGAAGACACTGTTAGATATCCTCTATGTATTTGGTATTACTGAAGACACTGTTAGATATCCTCTATGTATCTGGTATTACTGAAGACATTGTTAGATATCCTCTATGTATCTGGTATTACTGAAGACACAGTTAGATATCCTCTATGTATTTGGTATTACTGAAGACACTGTTAGATATCCTCTATGTATCTGGTATTACTGAAGACACTGTTTGATATCCTCTATATATTTGATATTACTGAAGACACTGTTAGATATCCTCTATGTATCTGATATTACTGAAGACACTGTTTGATATCCTCTATGCATTCTATTATTATACTAATTGTTTGGTTTATATCTATTTACAGATATGATAAAAGTAATGATAATAAATAATAATAATTAGAGGGTCTTATATACCGCTTTATCACGACCTTAAAGGCGGCCTCAAAGCGGTTCACAAGTTACATTATCCATGGTTTTAGGGCCTTAGCAACCAGTCAATATCGTTCTCAACTTCCTGTTGGCATACAGCCGGTGCTGCCATTTCGGTGCTCACAGCTAGCATCTACAATTTATAGCACTACCCAACCACGTACTCATTAACAGCTGAGTAGACTGGAACAAGCAGAGTAAAGTATTTTAATCAGGGATACAACACAAGTGTCGTGACCCGGACTCCAACTCGGGACCCTTCGATCACGAGCCCGGCGTCCTACCACTATAGATGGCACTAAAACATCAATCGTTAAGTACTGGAAATTATCAAAGAAGTTCTATTCGATTTACTCAGTACACGACGAGGCTTCTAACACGGTAACAGTAAACTTGCATGCATATGTATAGCAGAAGGCAAGGTAAGGGGTTATTTGAACTGGTAGAATTTATATCAGGACAGCCATGGGTAAATGATGTATCTATACATAAAATACATTATAAAGAAAAAGGAGATGAAATCTTTATTGAATACTTCAAACAATAAAATGTGGTTTCCTGTATACAAAAATATAAAGAAGAAATAGGTAAGGACATTGACTTATATAGGGAGTTTTAGCCCACCATCTGATAGGCTGTCCTGATCTCCCAACGTCCGTGGTCTGACCGTCCGTTCGTCCGTCCGTCTGCCCTTCCGTTCCATCCTTAAATAATTTTTGTTATCGCTATTTCTTGAGAAATACTGAATGGATCTTTCGCAAACATTTGAAGGTTTCTCTTTGTTCTTTGTTGTGGTTTTATAAGTTTGTGACTGATCGGGGAAAAAAAGTAGAAATAATTGATATGCGGCCATTTTAGATTTTGACTATGAAAATTTGCTATCGCAATTTCTTGAGAAGTATTTGATGGATCTTTTTCATATTCCATATTTATGTTTCCATTGGTTCTTAGTTGTACCCTTTTGATTTTGGGACTGATCAGGAAAACGAAATGACTGACAGGCGGCCATTTTGGATTTTGAAAATAAAAGTACAGGATTTACCCTTTCAAATTTTAAATTGTGTAGTTTCCCCTTGGCCATTAGTTGTGTCCTTTTGATTTTGTAACTGGGAAATAATAAGTTAGCAAGCGATCATCTTTGATTTGACTGCTGCTGTAAAGACTATCATTGATATTGCTTAAGATGAATTCTCATAGTGTATGTAGTCAATATTTGTAGCCACTAAGAGAAACGCAATAACAGAACGAATGCAGATAAAACAAGGATGTACGCCAAGATCCCTCTGTGATCTCTTTTGTACACTGTTTTACGTACCTATAACCTAGATCTTAATAGGACGAAAAAAAATACAATGTATACACTAAACCAAATAAACCCTAGGATTGTTTACACACGTTCGCACGTTCTCTGGGGTTGAAATACATGTAGCCAGATAAGGTATATACACGCTTAATGCTATAATGAACAAGTACAAAAGCCTGTGACTCTTCTGTGACGCGAGTAAAAAACATTTTTGGTTTGTTAATGATATGATAGGCTTCGCTGTGAGACTTTAAATGTCCTTTAAATACTCCCACATATAGACACTGTGCATTGCTGTATACCGTAGTGTAATTAGGGATATATATGGGTAGTACATTACAAATATTGGGCACAATCGTTTATTGTAATTCAAAGGGTTCAACCGGTTGGTTCAAAGATGTTTTGTTTACGAAATAAGATCAGGCTTTGCAATGTGATGATGCTAGACAAAGCCTTGCATGACAGTGCATATTTTACGAATCAGATAATGTGAACGGGTCGGTGTCTTGTGTTTGAGTTAAGGACCAATGGTACCATGGTACGTTACATATATTAAGACACAGTTGCATGGTACATGAATATGTGTGCTAAATGACATATACAGTGCCAAAAGTGATTTATTTTTCATTTTGCCACATATTCTTACATTTCCAACTTTTTTTTCAATGAGTTTTCCTGACCTCGTTTATAAATGTTCTATCTTCATTCGTTTTTCTATGATATATTTTAGTATTTCAACATATATGATATATACATGAACCCATGTGTGTATTACGACATACATTGTATATATCAGCGGCTCGCCAACTAAGGAAGAACACAGGACTATTAGTGTAGCAATTTCCCAAAGATAGTCCATTTGTCATTGACAAAAATACCTCAAGATGCAAGCAGGTTCAATGGAGAGGCCTATTTTCAATAATGTTCAAAAATGAATAAGAAATTGTTTTTCTTTCATTTGCAAATTGACATTGCTTTACAATGATCCACAGTCAGAAATATTATAAAGAAATACAATTTTGAAACATATATATTAAAAACGTGAAATTGCGAAAATATTGCATTTTGAGGATTTTAATTGTAGCAAACCCCATATACTGTCGAAATACAAGAACAATAAACATCTAAAGTGATGACCCCCAAAAATGCAATACAAACTTCGGAATTGGCTTTGCTCAATTTCAAAGTATATTGCGTAAAAAGTGTATCGGAACTGTTAGATTTCAGTGCATGAATATGTATGAGTTACGACATAATGCTATATATGAGCACACGTCATGTGAATTTCGTAATACAGATAATGTGACATACGTGTATTTCAACATCCGTGTATACCTTCAAATTTCATCAATTACAGCAAAATAACAGCATTCTTCGTCGTAATAAATTAAACATTATGTATAGAAGTACTTGTTTTCAACACCACCTGGATTGCGTATGAATCACATCTACTCGTGAAAATTCAAATCAACGACTTTAGGGCTCAGATCTAGAGGATAAAAGAACACGCAACGGTGTGAGATATTTGGATTGTCGCCAGAGCCGAACGGTTAGGGATTTCCAGTTTACTGTCATGTAATTGGGATTCCCGTCCCATCATACTTAAATATATACCGGATGTATTTCATAGGGGCTCGGTTTGAATATGTCGACGAAAATCGCAGTTCATAGTTAATATATACACAATCTAAAATCTTAGAAAAATTGAAGGTATAACTATTCAGGTATAAAAACAGTTTCTTTCCTGCTTATTATACCTCGATATCCCAATCATCTTATAAGGTATTATAATGTGTATAAACACCAGTAGTCTCTGATAATATACTTTTTGTTCGTGTGATACATGTGTTGTTTTTGAGTTGTCATAATTATTAGGAACCGGGTTGATAAACAGATTTCACTCTGGACCGATAACCATTTATTAGGGACCGGGCTGATAAACAGATTTCACTCTGGACCGATAACCATTTATCAGGGACCGGGCTGATAGACAGATTTCACTCTGGACCGATAACCATTTATCAGGGACCGGGATGATAAACAGATTTCACTCTGGACCGATAACCATTTATCAGGACCGGGCTGATAGACAGATTTCACTCTGGACCGATAACCATTTATCAGGGACCGGGATGATCAACAGAGTTCACCCTGGACCGATAACCATTTATCAGGGACCGGGCTGATAAACAGATTTCACTCTGGACCGATAACCATTTATCAGGGACCGGGATGATAAACAGATTTCTCTCTGAACCGATAACCATTTATCAGGGACCGGGCTGATAGACAGATTTCACTCTGGACCGATAACCATTTATCAGGGACCGGGATGATCAACAGAGTTCACCCTGGACCGATAACCATTTATCAGGGACCGGGCTGATAGACAGATTTCACTCTGGACCGATAACCATTTATTAGGGACCTAAACAGATTTCACCCTGGACCGATAACCATTTATCAGGGACCGGGCTGATAAACAGATTTCTCTCTGGACCGATAACCATTTATCAGGGACCGGGCTGATAAACAGATTTCTCTCTGGACCGATAGCCATTTATCAGGGACCGGGCTGATAAACAGATTTCACTCTGGACCGATAACCATTTATCAGGGACCGGGCTGATAAACAGATTTCACTCTGGACCGATAACCATTTCGCTTCACTTCGGATTTCAGTTTTTCGCTTAGACGCTCGTCAGATGGCACCATTTTAGAGTTTGACTTTTTGTTGTTAAAACTTATTTCTTTTGTTTTGTTTTTGAACAGTGCGATAAAAATGTTATGTCTTGACTTTTTTGATATCACACCTTTTATCAGCCATTGACTTGATATCAAAATAATGGGATAATAAAGGATGTGATATCAAAGAAGTCATATAATAACCAGTAATTATTTAACGTAATCGTTAAACTTTTTGTCGAATCCCAAAACCGAGCCCCTGTGGTATATTTTAGATTTATTACAATGGTTTATGTCAAAATTCAAATTTAGCTTTACGCGTACGATAGATTGTGGTACGGAATGACGATTTGAGATGGAGGTGAAATACACATAAATACGGAATACACAAAACAGTTGATTGTAGGTATGAATACTTTCCAATTAGCGAAATGGTCGTTTGGCAATCCTTTAAAGAGGAAAGATAAAAATATTACAGATATAAATTGGAGTCGCCAGAAACAGACCGCATGACCTCATAAAAAATGACGAATCTGAGTCCCCCTCTATGGAAGCCAAATTAACATATACTCAATTAATTACACCTATCTTCAAATACATTTATTAAAGATAGGTACAATTCATTTTAAGATATAGTTTCAATTCAATTGAAGACAAGTACAATTCAATAAGATATAGGTTCAATTCAATTGAAGATAGGTTCAATTTGATTGAAGATAGGTTCAATTCTATTAAAGATAAGTTCAAATAAGACGAATTGAACCTATCTTCAATTAATTGAGTACAATTTTTGTATATGTTAATTTGGGGTTCGATACCCCTCTAATATATTGTGGCCTTGGTCCCCTTTTTTTCTCGAACTCGCACTTATAGAGATGCACATAACTTTTGGTTTACCTTATAAATCCCTGATATTTGCCTCCATCCACTAGAACCCGAGTATGGGATATCCACGACGAGTCATTTGCAGACAACAGTTCGACCTTTCCTTCCAAGGAGTACAGCTTCCCCTCCCCCTCGTCCCGACTGCCCCTCGCCCCAAACGTCTCCCCACATGAGAATGTACACAAGAGGAACAGTCCAAAGGGTAGTGCACCGTCCATTATAGGGCAGTGGAACAGGAAACTCGTCCGCAGTCCAAAGTTTAAAAAACGTATTCAATAAAAAAAAAAACCTAATGAACCGTCAAACTTCTCGACCAGTATCAATGGTCTATTGACAAACTAAAGACATGCAAATAATGTACAAACCTATACAATCCACAGGTCTTTAATTTTACGCATAAATAATAGACAGGTCAAAGTTCAAACATATCTAGTTTACCATTCGTCAGCAATAATAGACACACGTCATCTGGAAATACCTTATATATATGTAGGTATAACGCAATTACCCTTGTGTGAACTTCCTATAATTATTCAATATAGCATTTTACAAGTGGGACAACTACAGAATTAACCTTCCTTTACTTTGAAACAAGAGACATGCCTTGTGAAGTAACCGTATGTTGGTGAGACAGCCAAACGTTATACTAAAGAAAAATGGTAACCTCCACTGTGTATAGACACATGCAGGAAGTGAAGCCAAAAATGGAAAATGGATGAAAACGGAAACTACACGAAAGACGAATCTTTGACGATGAAGATTTCAATATTTACAAGGGACCAGTCCTCCTCCGCAAGGCTACAATACGGATAGTTGAAAACTGGACCAGATGACAAACATCTGAAGCAGTAACTTTGGTACAGAACGCCGAATGGCTGACATATTACCGTTCACAAGTAGGTAACTATAGTTCTGAGGGCATTCCATAGATACATCGTGTCGTGACCTGGTACGTAACTAAGGTTCTGAAAACATTCCATAGATACATCGTGTCGTGACCTGGTAGGTAACTACAGTTCTGAGGACATTCCATAGATACATCGTGTCTTGACCTGGTAGGTAACTACGGTTCTGAGGACATTCCATAGATACATCGTGTCGTGACCTGGTAGGTAACTACAGTACTGAGGACATTCCGTAGATACATCGTGTCGTGACCTGGTAGGTAACTACAGTCCTGTGGACATTCCATTGATACATCGTGTGGTGACCTGGTAGGTAACTACAGTTCTGAGGACATTCCGTAGATACATCGTGTGGTGACCTGGTAGGTAACTACAGTTCTGAGGACATTCCGTAGATACATCGTGTCGTGACCTGGTAGGTAACTACAGTCCTGTGGACATTCCATTGATACATCGTGTCGTGACCTGGTAGGTAACTACAGTTCTGAGGACATTCCATTGATACATCGTGTCGTGACCTGGTAGGTAACTATAGTACTGAGGACATTCCATAGATACATCGTGTCGTGACCTGGTAGGTAACTACAGTCCTGTGGACATTCCATTGATACATCGTGTGGTGACCTGGTAGGTAACTACGGTCCTGTGGACATTCCGTAGATACACCGTGTCGTGACCTGGTAGGTAATTACAGTTCTGAGGACATTCCATAGATACACTGTGTCGTGACCTGGTAGGTAACTACAGTTCTGAGGACATTCCGTAGATACATCGTGTCGTGACCTGGTAGGTAACTACAGTTCTGAGGACATTCCATAGATACACTGTGTCGTGACCCGGTAGGTAACTACAGTTCTGAGGACATTCCATAGATACACTGTGTCGTGACCTGGTAGGTAACTACAGTATTGAGGACATGACACAGATACACCGTGTCGTGACCTGGTAGGTAACTACAGTTCTGAGGACATTCCATAGATATATCGTGTCGTGACCTGGTAGGTAACTACGGTTCTGAGGACATTCCGTAGATACATCGTGTCGTGACCTGGTAGGTAACTACAGTACTGAGGACATGACACAGATACACCGTGTCGTGACCTGGTAGGTAACTACAGTTCTGAGGACATGACACAGATACACCGTGTCGTGACCTGGTAGGTAACTACGGTTCTGAGGACATTCCATAGATACATCGTGTCGTGACCTGGTAGGTAACTACGGTTCTGAGGACATTCCGTAGATACATCGTGTCGTGACCCGGTAGGTAACTACAGTTCTGAGGACATTCCGTAGATACATCGTGTCGTGACCTGGTAGGTAACAACAGTACTGAGGACATGACACAGATACACCGTGTCGTGACCTGGTAGGTAACTACAGTTCTGAGGACATGACACAGATACACCGTGTCGTGACCTGGTAGGTAACTACGGTTCTTAGGACATTCCGTAGATACACTGTGTCGTGACCTGGTAGGTAGCTACAGTTCTGAGGACATTCCGTAGATACATCGTGTCGTGACCTGGTAGGTAACTACAGTTCTGAGGACATTCCGTAGATACACTGTGTCGTGACCCGGTAGGTAACTACAGCTCTGAGGACATTCCGTAGATACATCGTGTCGTGACCTGGTAGGTAACTACAGTTCTGAGGACATTCCGTAGATACACTGTGTCGTGACCTGGTAGGTAACTACAGTTCTGAGGACATTCCGTAGATACATCGTGTCGTGACCTGGTAGGTAACTACAGTTCTGAGGACATTCCGTAGATACATCGTGTCGTGACCTAGTAGGTAACTACGGTTCTTAGGACATTCCGTAGATACACTGTGTCGTGACCTGGTAGGTAACTACGGTTCTGAGGACATTCCATAGATACACTGTGTCTTGACCTGGTAGGTAACTACAGTTCTGAGAACATTCCAAAGATACACTGTGTCGTGACCCTGTAGGTAACTACAGTTCTGAGGACATTCCATAGATACACTGTGTCGTGACCTGGTAGGTAACTACGGTTCTGAGGACATTCCATAGATACATCGTGTCGTGACCTGGTAGGTAACTACGGTTCTGAGGACATTCCGTAGATACATCGTGTCGTGACCTGGTAGGTAACTACGGTTCTAAGGACATTCCATAGATACATCGTGTCGTGACCTGGTAGGTAACTACAGTTCTGAGGACATTCCGTAGATACATCGTGTCGTGACCTGGTAGGTAACTACGGTTCTTAGGACATTCCGTAGATACACTGTGTCGTGACCTGGTAGGTAACTACAGTTC
The DNA here is from genome assembly GCA_947623455.1 of Mimachlamys varia. NCBI lineage: Eukaryota > Metazoa > Mollusca > Bivalvia > Pectinida > Pectinidae > Mimachlamys > Mimachlamys varia. The sequence goes on from OX392537.1 coordinate 2,174,402, forward strand.
TGAGGACATTCCGTAGATACATCGTGTCGTGACCTGGTAGGTAACTACAGTTCTGAGGACATTCCGTAGATACACTGTGTCGTGACCTGGTAGGTAACTACAGTTCTGAGGACATTCCGTAGATACATCGTGTCGTGACCTGGTAGGTAACTACAGTTCTGAGGACATTCCGTAGATACACTGTGTCGTGACCTGGTAGGTAACTACAGTTCTGAGGACATTCCGTAGATACATCGTGTCGTGACCTAGTAGGTAACTACGGTTCTTAGGACATTCCGTAGATACACTGTGTCGTGACCTGGTAGGTAACTACGGTTCTGAGGACATTCCATAGATACACTGTGTCTTGACCTGGTACGTAACTAAGGTTCTGAAAACATTCCATAGATACATCGTGTCGTGACCTGGTAGGTAACTACAGTTCTGAGGACATTCCATAGATACACTGTGTCATGACCTGGTAGGTAACTACGGTTCTGAGAACATTCCATAGATACATCGTGTCGTGACCTGGTAGGTAACTACGGTCCTGTGGACATTCCGTAGATACATCGTGTCGTGACCTGGTAGGTAACTGCGGTTTTTAGGACATTCCGTAGATACACTGTGTCGTGACCTGGTAGGTAACTACGGTTCTGAGGACATTCCATAGATACACTGTGTCTTGACCTGGTAGGTAACTACAGTTCTGAGGACATTCCATAGATACACTGTGTCGTGACCTGGTAGGTAACTGCAGTCCTGAGGACATTCATAGATACATGGTGTCATGACCTGGTAGGTAACTACAGTACTGAGGACATTCCGTAGATACATCGTGTCGTGACCTGGTAGGTAACTACGGTTCTGAGGACATTCCATAGATACATCGTGTCGAGACCTGGTAGGTAACTACAGTACTGAGGACATTCCATAGATACACTGTGTCGTGACCTGGTAGGTAACTACAGTACTGAGGACATTCCATAGATACATCGTGTCGTGACCTGGTAGGTAACTACAGTACTGAGGATATTCCGTAGATACATGGTGTCGTGACCTGGTAGTGAACTACAGTACTGAGGACATTCCATAGATACATCGTGTCGTGACCTGGTATGTAATTAGAGTTCTGAGGACATTCCGTAGACACATCGTGTCGTGACCTGGTAGGTAACTACAGTACTGAGGACATTCCGTAGATACATCGTGTCGTGACCTGGTAGGTAACGACAGTTCTGAGGACATCCCATAGATACATCATGTCTTGACCTGGTAGGTAACTACGGTTCTGAGGACATTCCGTAGATACATCGTGTCGTGACCTGTTAGGTAACTACCGTTCTGAGGACATTCCATTGATACATCGTGTGGTGACCTGGTAGGTAACTACAGTTCTGAGGACATTCCGTAGATACATCGTGTCGTGACCTGGTAGGTAACTACAGTCCTGAGGACATTCATAGATACATGGTGTCGTGACCTGGTAGGTAACTACAGTACTGAGGACATTCCGTAGATACATGGTGTCGTGACCTGGTAGGTAACTACGGTTCTGAGGACATTCCATAGATACATCGTGTCGTGACCTGGTAGGTAACTACAGTACTGAGGACATTCCATAGATACACTGTGTCGTGACCTGGTAGGTAACTACAGTACTGAGGACATTCCATAGATACATCGTGTCGTGACCTGGTAGGTAACTACAGTACTGAGGACATTCCATAGATACATCGTGGCGTGACCTGGTAGGTAACTACAGTTCTGAGGACATTCCTTAGATACATCGTGTCGTGACCTGGTAGGTAACTACAGTTCTAAGGACATTCCATAGATACATGGTGTCGTGACCTGGTAGGTAACTACGGTTCTGAGGACATTCCATAGACACATCGTGTCGTGACCTGGTAGGTAACTACAGTTCTGAGGACATTCCGTAGATACATCGTGTCATGACCTGTTAGGTAACTACAGTTCTGAGGACATTCCATAGATACATGTTGTCGTGACCTGGTAGGTAACTACGGTTCTGAGGACATTCCATAGACACATCGTGTCGTGACCTGGTAGGTAACTACAGTTCTAAGGACATTCCGTAGATACATCGTGTCGTGACCTTGTAGGTAACTACAGTTCTGAGGACATTCCGTAGACACATCGTGTCGTGACCTGGTAGGTAACTAGGTAACTACAGTTCTGAGGACATTCCATAGATACATCGTGTCGTGACCTGGTAGGTAACTACGGTTCTGAGGACATTCCATAGATACATCGTGTCGTGACCTGGTAGGTAACTACGGTTATGAGGACATTCCGTAGATACATCGTGTCGTGACCTGGTAGTTAACTACAGTTCTGAGGACATTCCATAGACACATCGTGTCGTGATCCGGTAGGTAACTACAGTTCTGAGGACATTCCATAGATACATCGTGTCGTGACCTGGTAGGTAACTACAGTTCTGAGGACATTCCGTAGATACATCGTGTCGAGACCTGGTAGGTAACTACGGTTCTGAGGACATTCCATACATACATCGTGTCGTGACCTGGAAGGTAACTACGGTTCTGAGGACATTCCATAGATACACTGTGTCGTGACCTGGTAGGTAACTACAGTTCTGAGGACATTCCATAGACACATCGTGTCGTGATCCGGTAGGTAACTACAGTTCTGAGGACATTCCGTAGATACATCGTGTCGTGACCTGGTAGGTAACTACAGTTCTGAGGACATTCCGTAGACACATCGTGTCGTGACCTGGTAGGTAACTACAGTTCTGAGGACATTCCTTAGATACATCGTGTCGTGACCTGCTAGGTAACTACGGTTCTGAGGACATTCCATAGATACATCGTGTCGTGACCTGGTAGGTAACTATAGTACTGAGGACATTCCGTAGACACATCGTGTCGTGGCCTGGTAGGTAACTACAGTTCTGAGGACATTCCATAGACACACCGTGTCGTGACCTGGTAGGTAACTACAGTTCTGAGGACATTCCTTAGATACATCGTGTCGTGACCTGGTAGGTAACTACGGTTCTGAGGACATTCCATTGATACATCGTGTCCTGACCTGGTAGGTAACTACAGTTCTGAGGACATTCCATAGATACATCGTGTCGTGACCTGGTAGGTAACTACAGTTCTGAGGACATTCCGTAGATACATCGTGTCGTGACCTGGTAGGTAACTACAGTTCTGAGGACATTCCGTAGATACACTGTGTCGTGACCTGGTAGGTAACTACAGTTCTGAGGACATTCCATAGACATACCGTGTCGATACCTGGTAGGTAACTACTGTTCTGAGGACATTCCATAGATACACTGTGTCGTGACCTGGTAGGTAACTACAGTTCTGAGGACATTCCATAGACACATCGTGTCGTGACCTGGTAGGTAACTACAGTTCTGAGGACATTCCATAGATACACTGTGTCGTGACCTGGTAGGTAACTACAGTTCTGAGGACATTCCATAGATACATCGTGTCGTGACCTGGTAGTTAACTACAGTTCTGAGGACATTCCATAGATACATCGTGTCGAGACCTGGTAGGTAACTACGGTTCTGAGAACATTCCGTAGATACATCGTGTCGTGACCTGGTAGGTAACTACGGTTCTGAGGACATTCCGTAGACACATCGTGTCGTGACCTGGTAGGTAACTACAGTTCTGAGGACATTCCATAGACACACCGTGTCGTGACCTGGTAGGTAACTACGGTTCTGAGGACATTCCATAGATACACTGTGTCGTGACCTGGTAGGTAACTACAGTTCTGAGGACATTCCATAGACACATCGTGTCGATACCTGGTAGGTAACTACTGTTCTGAGGACATTCCATAGATACACTGTGTCGTGACCTGGTAGGTAACTACGGTTATGAGGACATTCCATAGATAAACTGTGTCGTGACCTGGTAGGTAATTACAGTTCTGAGGACATTCCATAGATACACTGTGTCGAGACCTGGTAGGTAACTACGGTTCTGAGGACATTCCATAGATACACTGTGTCGTGACTTGGTAGGTAACTACGGTTCTGAGGACATTCCATAGATACACTGTGTCGTGACCTGGTAGGTAACTACAGTTCTGAGGACATTCCGTAGACACATCGTGTCGTGACCTGGTAGGTAACTACGGTTCTGAGGACATTCCGTAGATACACTGTGTCGTGACCTGGTAGGTAACTACAGTTCTGAGGACATTCCGTAGATACATCGTGTCGTGACCTGGTAGGTAACTACAGTTCTGAGGACATTCCATAGACACATGGTGTCATGACCTGGTAGGTAACTACAGTACTGAGGACATTCCGTAGATACATCGTGTCGTGACCTGGTAGGTAACTACAGTACTGAGGACATTCATAGATACACTGTGTCGTGACCTGGTAGGTAACTACAGTCCTGAGGACATTCCATAGATACATCGTGTCGTGACCTGGTAGGTAACTACAGTTCTGAGGACATTCCGTAGACACATCGTGTCGTGACCTGGTAGGTAACTACGGTTCTGAGAACATTCCATAGATACATCGTGTCGTGACCTGGTAGGTAACTACAGTTCTGAGGACATTCCGTAGACACATCGTGTCGTGACCTGGTAGGTAACTACGGTTCTGAGGACATTCCGTAGATACACTGTGTCGTGACCTGGTAGGTAACTACAGTTCTGAGGACATTCCGTAGACACATCGTGTCGTGACCTGGTAGGTAACTACGGTTCTGAGGACATTCCGTAGATACACTGTGTCGTGACCTGGTAGGTAACTACGGTTCTGAGGACATTCCATAGATACACTGTGTCGTGACCTGGTAGGTAACTACAGTTCTGAGGACATTCCGTAGATACATCGTGTCGTGACCTGGTAGGTAACTACAGTTCTGAGGACATTCCATAGACACATCGTGTCGTGACCTGGTAGGTAACTACAGTTCTGAGGACATTCCATAGACATATCGTGTCGATACCTGGTAGGTAACTACTGTTCTGAGGACATTCCATAGATACACTGTGTCGTGACCTGGTAGGTAACTACAGTTCTGAGGACATTCCATAGACACATCGTGTCGTGACCTGGTAGGTAACTACAGTTCTGAGGACATTCCATAGATACACTGTGTCGTGACCTGGTAGGTAACTACAGTTCTGAGGACATTCCGTAGATACATCGTGTCGTGACCTGGTAGTTAACTACAGTTCTGAGGACATTCCATAGACACATCGTGTCGTGACCTGGTAGGTAACTACGGTTCTGAGAACATTCCGTAGATACATCGTGTCGTGACCTGGTAGGTAACTACGGTTCTGAGGACATTCCGTAGACACATCGTGTCGTGACCTGGTAGGTAACTACAGTTCTGAGGACATTCCATAGACACACCGTGTCGTGACCTGGTAGGTAACTACGGTTCTGAGGACATTCCATAGATACACTGTGTCGTGACCTGGTAGGTAACTACAGTTCTGAGGACATTCCATAGACACATCGTGTCGATACCTGGTAGGTAACTACTGTTCTGAGGACATTCCATAGATACACTGTGTCGTGACCTGGTAGGTAACTACGGTTATGAGGACATTCCATAGATAAACTGTGTCGTGACCTGGTAGGTAACTACAGTTCTGAGGACATTCCATAGATACACTGTGTCGAGACCTGGTAGGTAACTACGGTTCTGAGGACATTCCATAGATACACTGTGTCGTGACTTGGTAGGTAACTACGGTTCTGAGGACATTCCATAGATACACTGTGTCGTGACCTGGTAGGTAACTACAGTTCTGAGGACATTCCGTAGACACATCGTGTCGTGACCTGGTAGGTAACTACGGTTCTGAGGACATTCCGTAGATACACTGTGCCGTGACCTGGTAGGTAACTACAGTTCTGAGGACATTCCGTAGATACATCGTGTCCTGACCTGGTAGGTAACTACAGTTCTGAGGACATTCCATAGATACACTGTGTCGTGACCTGGTAGGTAACTACGGTTCTGAGGACATTCCATAGATACACTGTGTCGTGACCTGGTAGGTAACTACGGTTCTGAGGACATTCCGTAGATAAATCGTGTCGTGACCTGGTAGGTAACTACGGTTCTGAGAACATTCCATAGATACATCGTGTCGTGACCTGGTAGGTAACTACAGTTCTGAGGACATTCCGTAGACACATCGTGTCGTGACCTGGTAGGTAACTACGGTTCTGAGAACATTCCATAGATACATCGTGTCGTGACCTGGTAGGTAACTACAGTTCTGAGGACATTCCGTAGACACATCGTGTCGTGACCTGGTAGGTAACTACGGTTCTGAGGACATTCCGTAGATACACTGTGTCGTGACCTGGTAGGTAACTACAGTTCTGAGGACATTCCGTAGACACATCGTGTCGTGACCTGGTAGGTAACTACAGTACTGAGGACATTCCGTAGATACATCGTGTCGTGACCTGGTAGGTAACTACGGTTCTGAGGACATTCCGTAGATACACTGTGTCGTGACCTGGTAGGTAACTACGGTTCTGAGGACATTCCATAGATACACTGTGTCGTGACCTGGTAGGTAACTACGGTTCTGAGGACATTCCATAGATACACTGTGTCGTGACCTGGTAGGTAACTACAGTTCTGAGGACATTCCGTAGACACATCGTGTCGTGACCTGGTAGGTAACTACGGTTCTGAGGACATTCCGTAGATACACTGTGTCGTGACCTGGTAGGTAACTACGGTTCTGAGGACATTCCATAGATACACTGTGTCGTGACCTGGTAGGTAACTACAGTTCTGAGGACATTCCGTAGACACATCGTGTCGTGACCTGGTAGGTAACTACGGTTCTGAGGACATTCCGTAGATACACTGTGTCGTGACCTGGTAGGTAACTACAGTTCTGAGGACATTCCATAGATACAATGTGTCGTGACCTGGTAGGTAACTACGGTTCTGAGGACATTCCGTAGATAAATCGTGTCGTGACCTGGTAGGTAACTACGGTTCTGAGGACATTCCATAGATACACTGTGTCGTGACTTGGTAGGTAACTACGGTTCTGAGGACATTCCATAGATACACTGTGTCGTGACCTGGTAGGTAACTACAGTTCTGAGGACATTCCGTAGACACATCGTGTCGTGACCTGGTAGGTAACTACGGTTCTGAGGACATTCCGTAGATACACTGTGTCGTGACCTGGTAGGTAACTACAGTTCTGAGGACATTCCGTAGATACATCGTGTCGTGACCTGGTAGGTAACTACAGTTCTGAGGACATTCCATAGACACATGGTGTCATGACCTGGTAGGTAACTACAGTACTGAGGACATTCCGTAGATACATCGTGTCGTGACCTGGTAGGTAACTACAGTACTGAGGACATTCATAGATACACTGTGTCGTGACCTGGTAGGTAACTACAGTCCTGAGGACATTCATAGATACATGGTGTCATGACCTGGTAGGTAACTAGAGTTCTGAGGACATTCCGTAGATACATCGTGTCGTGACCTGGTAGGTAACTACGGTTCTGAGGACATTCCGTAGACACATCGTGTCGTGACCTGGTAGGTAAGTAGTCACATATAATGTAGAACATTTCATACTAAGAAGGTACGATATTGTTCCAGTAAAAGAAAACTATACATGCTTTTTAAGCTACACTTTCTAGTACAATCTTTCTCTAGTTTGAATTTGATTTTACCCTTTTGACATTAACACTGACAGCTACATCAATATCAATATTTATTTGATTGAAACATAAAGCCTCTTAATTGCTTCGCAATCCTAGTAAGCATACGCACCACATGATGATCAGAGCCTTTTAAATTATGACCAAATGACCCCCAATCCCCGTGGCTTGAAATGTATTCGTCCAATGTTCCTTCTGGGTTCGTATTCATGAAACCCTTCTCAAGCTCAAGCATCAATCTGGTGCTCAAGTCTATTTTTTCGGTTATGATTTGTTTTAACATCTTACTTTTTCAAAGTTTTGGTAAAAATGAAGATCAATTAAGCCGAATACTGTTTTCAATATAAACAATCGATTTTTTGACCGTTGAAATGAAATGATTGAGGTGAGACTCAAGAAAGATTGCTCGGGCACAGAATCCTTGCTTGAACATGAAAACGTTATCATGAATACGGAGCCTGGAGTTGATTCTCATCTAGGTAGCATAATACCTTCATGTTGACACAGGCACTTGTGGCCAGGAGAATAACCATCTTTATATATAATATATAGAATAGAATATAGCGAAATTTGAAAAAAATAAAATAAACTATATAAACTAAATTTTCCAATTTTCTTTTTATGTTATTAATCATCTAAAAACATAATGAAAATAATTGCCAAATTTCAGCTTGATACGTCAAGCGGTTAAATTTCACAAAAAGTCGAAAAAGTCACTGAAAAAGTGTCTGATAATCGTTTTTTGGTGAAATTTGGAAAAATTAGTTTATATATTTTATTTTATTTTTTTCAAATTTCGCTATGTTCTATATATTATATATATAGATGGTTATTCTCCTGGCCACAAGTGCCTGTGCATGTTTCTGTAGGGTTGGAATCTCAATCGTTTCTACATTATGACGAAGGACACCAGAACTCTAACAGCACGGCTGTATTTTTCTCTTGGTGTCCAAGAGTTTGCTATGCTTGCTTATAGTCGACATCTCAACTAATTTGCAACTTTAACAAAGGTCATGCACCATCCTCTGGGACCACGGTCAGGTCAAGGTAGTAGATGTGTATGCATATGTCTGTTCGGAATCTCACGCGTTTCAATGTTACGTCATAGGGACCAAGTCGTTAGAATCAGAACGGACCAAGCTCAAATAACGATAGCATAGCATAATCATATCTTATAGGTGAAATTTCAGTTGTTTGTATGATCACAGTTGCTTGAGTTTCTGTCAGTATATAAAAAAAATGTTTATATATATGGAGCCGCGGCCCATTACAGAACTACTGTAATGGGAGGCTCATTTCACACATATATATTTATTATTTACTGACAGAAACTCAAACAACTGTTTGTATGATGGTGGGCATCTTCACAAATTCCAAATTACTACCCAAAGGACTAAACCCAAACGCAAGAGGTCGGACCAAGGGACAATCCTGGTAGCATACATATTTAATTTCGTGTATGATTAAATAATAATCCCAAAGGTGCAATCCTTTCGGGTGGGGTTCGGTCCAATGTTTATACATTTGTTGCCATCTTAGGATGATTACAACTAAATGTAGTTGATATTTCATTGTTTAAGAGGGAATCACGGAACAATTACTTCTCTTTGGCCACGCTGGATTTCAACCATTCATTTTGTATATAATTATATGAATCAGTCAAACATTACCCTTAGATAACGCTAACAGACAAGTCTTCTTTAAATTTAACATTATGCAATATGCCAAAAGTATCCTTCTTAAGCGCTAGCCTAGTCCTTCACCGTGCAGCTCTTGTTGACAACATTCCGTTTAGCGTGAACCACTGATGTTAGTTTCTGGTAAATGAATCCAATACAGCATAGAAAATATTACGATAAATGTCCAAATGTTACAAGGCAACATCAGTACTGATAGCCTATATATGGCTATATTAGATAACCTCTTTACAGTATTCACTAGTTCCCTTTCCAACAAGTACACAAATAAAATTAAGTCGATATTTGAAAATGTTTCTTTTATTTACATTTAAAACAACATCAGAATCTTTAAGAACACTTTCTGTGGATCAAAAGACATTCCCTGTGTCTTTTGGATTAACAGATAAATACATACCAGAAAACTTCTCGAATATTTTGCAATGATTACTGCAGAATATTTAACAGGTTGATGTGCAACATACCTTATACTGTTTACTGGGCATTTCAAATCTTTAATAAAAGTCTTCACGTCGATAAGTTTTACTAAGGCTGCATATCTTTAATATAAGTCTTCACGTCAATAAGTTTTACTAAGGCTGACTGCACATTTAACTTTAAAACCACTAATTGTATTGCACTATTGACCCTCAGGCCAGTATTACCCGGTATGTGACGAGTGCAGAGTACAATGTCACGATAAGGGGAGATAATCCTGATGTAATATATGTATTCATAATTATCGAAAATAATAATGTCACCACAAAAATCTACTTTTTAAGACAATGTGTAATTTTCATCTGAAACAGAATTTACATTTACTATTTTTCAACAGCTTAAAACACATTTATGGCAGTGTTTAATTGCTTTGTATAATATGATAAGAAAAAATTCAGGGTTCAAAGTAAAATCTTGCATATCCAAAACCGTTCTTTGAAAATGATGGTCAAAGTTAAAAATCAAATTACCTGCTATCGTTTGTCTTTGATTACCATTTCCTCACAGTTTGTGTATTCAATATTAACTGAAGTTCTGATTCTGTTTTGAAGAGTACATTTCTGATTTATCATTTTAGTAGTGGTAAAGTCACAGAATATCTGTTTAACTATATATCACGACAGCTGAGCAAGAGTTGAACCTCAGAACAGCAATACATCAAAAACACAATATTATTACAAAAATCTACCACAAAAATTACGAGTAAGACAAAATGGTTTTTTCTAAATACATGTACAAATATGAACAGATTTCACCACAAGTGGTACATTCCATTTGACCTCTCTCATTCTACAAACTCTTACAAAATACCCTCGTATTGTTGTTAAAAACTAAACATGGAAACATTGTCACTATTCAGATATATAAATTCAAAATTACAATAATAAAGTTCTGTTTGATGTTTAATTTCCTCCTGTTCTCTTTACAATGATTAAATGTTCAACAACACAGGTTATAAATGCTTGTCTCGTCTGACCTCACTTATCAAAGGTCGCCGTGCAACATATCCCAGCATTGAGAGGTACACACTGGAATCCTCTGTATGATGATAAGTGGCAGGGATGTAAAGTAACGTCCACAACTCTGGCTCTACTTCTGAACCTCTAAGTAACAATACAATCAGGAGTCACAAAACACACGAAAGGTATACACAGGCATTATGTTTTCACATGAATTTCACCTGATATGTGGTAAAAAACAAATGAATTTCACATAAAAAACTTCCACCTGAAAAAAAATGTTACTTTATATTTTAGTTATTTTTTAAAATGCTAAATTTATTACCCGTATATGATTTTCAGATGAATTTCATATAGATTTATAATTCAGTTGATTTTAACATTGAATATTTTTTGTTCAAATTTCAAGTGAATTTTACATGTGAATTTTATGTGAAATTTTTTATTTGAATTTCATGTGAATTTTATGTGAAAAAAATTTCATGTGAATAATATTTCACATGAACTGTACTGTACTGAATGGCCTTGTAAACAGAATGTCTTTTTTATGTACACGGAATAAATTACTGAGAAATTCACACATATAACTGTACAAATATATTTGATCAACGATTATCACATCACATAAAAGACATAAATTTCATAAATTAAGAATCAAATCCATTGATTCCTTAACATGACATCTTTATGAATTGATTTATACATTAAGAAACAGTTCATCTTGCAGTGTTTTATAATTTGTTGACATTATGACTGACATCTGAGTTACTTAGACATTTTAACATTTACTTCACATGTGGCTCAACTTAATTATCTTGACGCTGAATTTGTATTGGTCTCCACTCTGATCATCCAGACTAAACATTTGTCTGATATATATGGGTAACAGTACATGTAATAGATTATCAGAAAGGATAAAGAACTCAATTTACATTTAAAAACTTTCCTTTACATTTTGTGTGTCAGATGAAATAGATTTGATCTTTAACTTTTTATTGATCATTAGATCTAATTACAACATGTGATGTTTGTACTACAGGAACGACCCTAAGGGCTAGCATGAGGAAATGATCGGTGGAATGGGAGAGAAAACTCACTTTTCATCAATACAGGGACAGCATAAAAAAGGAGAAACATGTGGATGATGAACAATGTAGGTGAAGAAAACCACTCATTTTCCCGGTCAGACATTACGTCTGATATAGCCATAATGAAATACATCAAGTATCTACAATATACAGGAGTTGAAGAAGGAGACTAAGGGAAAGTACATTGTACAATAATTTTAGCCAAACACTTATAATTACTTTTGTACTCATTTAAAAAAAATGATAATAATAAAAAAAAACTGACTGTAGTTTTTATAGTCAAATAAGAAAGGAATTAGCTAATTTATACCTATGAGATCAAAAATTCTGTGGTAATTTGTCAGGAATTTCCAAAACATAACACAGCTTTTATTTACTGGAATCCTGTTAATGATTAAGTCTTCTTTACATCTAATGCTAAGATCTTCGTTTGACTGATTTTGTTTTGGATGTTTTCTTGTTATCATTGCCCCCGAGCCATCCTGCTAACATCTCCGATATATCTGGCATCGCTGATTTGTCATTTAGGGCTTTCATCTGGTTCTGCATTTCCTGTAAAAACAAATTTAATATGATATATAGATATTGATACACAATTGAAAAACATGATAGTAATTAATACATGAAAGAAAATAGAATGAACTTCAGAAATATTTTAAATATTTAACCTACATGTCCAAAATAATAAAAATCTTGGGTTGATAATCCTACAGAAACACGTACATGTTACATTTTTTTGTATTGGTTATAAGACAAATTCAACGTAGTTACCTTCTGTGCACCTGGATCAGCTGCGTTCATCATCTTCGGTAAAACCATGATTAAAAACAGCGGTAGCACCATAGTGAGAACCTGCAATAGTAAACATTAAATATATAATCTTCTGGACTGGCTCGTCTTTCTGTGTATTTCTGTGTGTCCTTGCAGTGTTACAGCATAGTCTTATAGACATAATTTATATTTATATGAAAGTGAATAAACAGCAATTTATATCACCGTGTACATTAACAGGATACATACTCTTATTACCCATAATGATATATTGTTTCATGAAATGAATTGTGACTATCGTTTACTACCCAAAAAGTGCCTTGAGCTCTAAGGGAGGGAGCTTATTATTATGTGGTCTGATTTGGTACAGTGTTTTTCCTGGGTATTTTGGGAAAAATTCAATTTGCCAAATTGGGAAAAAAATTAGCGTGAACAGGTAATAAATTGGGAAAAAATTTAAACCCAACCACACTCATTAAATGTTCCATGCTAACTAATTTTACAGTGCACAGTGTATCATTTAGCTTTATGGTATATGGTTAACAATGAAAACAAAGAACTGGGAGTCACATGGTGAGTCGAGTCTGAGTCACAGACTCACTCACTCACTGATATTTTTTTAATGATGTTTTATTCATTATAATATCATGTGCGTGTCCTTTTTTCCGGATTTTGAAAAGTCATAATAATTGGGAATTTTCTAGTTGATTTTGGGAAAATATAACACTAAAACGCATTGGGAATGGGGTCGTTTGGCATACCCAGTTATATAGGCAGGAAAAACACTGTGGTATATCATTAAATATCAAATTTCATTTAATATAAGTATTATTAATGCTCATCATACCATTGGATTCATCAGGAAGTCCTGGAATCTCCACTGTTCTCTAGTTTGGAAATAATTTGCTTTCATTCTTTCTTTAATTTCCAATGGGTATTGTATATTTTTTACAAGGGAAGGCTGTAGGTAGTTGACTTTTCTTGCCCTCATTTTGCCTTTGGAAGTAATGTCAACTCTTGCTGCGTCAAATATGAAATTTGGATGTGAAACTTCCACCACATAAGAACCAGACGGAACTCCATTGATAGAAAAGGAACCATCAGATCTGTAAATAAAAACAATACAATGTAAAATAAAATTATTGAATACCATTTCCTATTCTCATGATCAGTTGTGCCTATTTATGTAATAGGACGAGGAAAAGTGATAAAGATAGTGCCGTCGCTGGGGCTGGAACCGCTTATGTATATGAGAGGAGATTTCATTTTTAGAGAGGACTTTTCATATGGTCTTAAAAATAATGTTTTGATCCCCCGTCTAATGTTAACGGAAAAGAGGTCTCTGAGGATATGAGTTAATCTTTTCAAAGCTTATCAGAGCAACTTACATTTGTTCATAACTATTGGGGTTAAAATGTATCAAAAGTTGAAGGAACCAGTAAACGCAGTACATGTCAAAGAGTGCGGGGGGGGGGGGGTTATAGGTCAGGTGTTTAGCGAGAATTACATAGAGCTTAAGGGGGAGGGCGGATATGGTAAAATAACTGTTAGTGGTGTTTCCTAGATCTCCAAAACAGTTCATATTAGTATTGATATATAACACGAAGACATCCCCAGATCCACGTCACCTGAGCAATCCAACGTAATCTCCACCATCAACCAACACCCGGGTTTGCATCATCCAATCTTTGTCTCTGTATGCAACCAAATCAACTTTCCCGTCGATCTTGAAAAGTCCATTGCTTTCAGAATCTAATGTTTCATCGCATAGAACAGAACATATCAAGCATATAGCGACAAATACTACATATAACACGAAATAATTCCACTGGAAATTCATCTTCAACATGTTCAAACCGGAAGTTGACGCGAAAGGCGATAGTAAACTGCAACCGGAGAAAAAAGAAAGTCCGTCAAATAATGTCTTCGGAAATATTTTATTGACCACCATGCCTTATCGCTATATGTCATCACATGGGGCATGAGAATATGTTGCAGCTAGTTTGGTACATAAACTTAGGTGTTTAGAGTAATTTTACACTTTTGGGGCCTTTAGATCAATTTCAATAAAAAACACGCCCTTATCAGAAAAATCACATAAATACGTCCCTGGAAAAATGATCTCTCAAATTTGTGGGGTTTTCTTGAACTGTTTATAAGACGCTGTCTTCCTCTGTTTTGACAAGCAATAATTACTAACAACAACAGAAGGTCGCTCATTTCTGTTTCAAACTCACCAAGGAAGTTTTTTTAACATTATTTTACAAATTAACCACGGATTTATATTAGATAATGGATTAACAAGATTAAATTAGAAAGTCTTCTGGTTTTGTGAATAATATTATCATGTAAACTGCATAAATGCCAAACCAAATGTCACTTATAGTGCACAATAAGATGATTGTCCAGACCAGTTGAAAATTAATTACTCACATCATCCCAGGAGGAAAATAAACTAGAAACAAGTAATTATGCAGTCATGCAAGTAAATGTACTTCCTGTGTGCGATTTTCTTAAGTTCTCACTTGATCATGAGCTTCCAGCCGTGATCAGAGATACAAGAAATCACAACGTCAGATTTGTACCCGCGTTACGTTGTATATACCCGTGGTAGCTTAAACCAAATAGAAAATTAATCCATAATTAATGAAGCTTAAATCACACCATGTTATAATATTAACAGTGGTCTTTATAAGATCACATTATGAATTATTTGCAATTTCATTAAGACAGAGACGTATAAAGCGACTTCTCTGATTAAGAGCAAGCACATTAATTCTGCGTCAGGGCTACGCAGGTCTCTATCAATGGCCGTCTTCTTTTCAATATTTTGATAAATGATAACCATTGTTTACTAAACTATCAAAGGGCGATATGTCCAGAGGACCATAAACTAATTTAAAGCACCAGATTCAATTAAAATTCTTTATTCCAAATGCATGATACAGAATATAGGACTTAACAATAACTATAAATATGCACTAGCGGATCCAGAGGGGGAGGGGGGTGTCATGTCAGGTCAGGACCCCCCCCCCCCTTTTTCTGGTGGAGGAGATTTTTTACAGCCTTAAAAATGGAAGCTTTTACAGTTGTATCATTGAAAAAGCGTCAGCTGGACCCCCTCCTTTCGAAAATCCTGCACCCGCGCCTGTTACAATATATGTATAATTAGCAATATTGCAATCCATTTATGTAAGATAAGATGGTGGAAAACATAAACATACAATAATTGTTTTATATTTATCGGTGGCACAAAGCTGGAACATACATTATTAATCAAAATTTTAGGTTTTCTTTTAGAAGTGACATGAGTTAAATACTAATACACTTGCCTTTCACCAAGGCGGCCGGGGTTCGACTCCCCGTCCGGACGTGAAAAGGTATGGGGTCACCTGCCCGACTACGTGGGTTTTCTCCGGGTACTCCGGTTTCCTCCCACAATAAGACCCCTCGCGAGCTAATATCCGGGCCAACAAGAGTGATTAATATAAGTTGTATAACTTGTTTCATAATTGTTGTAAAATAAATAAAGTTTATATAAATACTAATAAGTTTTCTTAATTGCTTTGCAAATAATTGTACTAAGTTATTGACGGACAGACGACGGACATAATAGGATTTAATATATTTACTTCTAAGCTCTGAGTAGACTGGACACAATAAAATAAAGTGGGTTTCATCCTCAACATCATTTCTATTCCAAAGTGGACACCGCCGTTGACGACCTATATCTACCCGCCCATGTATATACGTACCGTACAAGAGGTGGACATCACCAGGCCCCACAGAACGACACACACTCATGACCCGGCCAGAGTAAGACATACCAAGGCATCAGATGATGATATTATACCCAGATTTACCATATACAGTTGTGAGTTCTACACGCCTTTATCTTCCCTTTCGTATGTGTGGTGTTCTAAAGACCGCGGTCTCATTTTAACGAGAGAGCTTGTTTCTTCAAAAACATTTCTCGCACATCAAGACATAGTCATTTGCACAGATAAAGACATTTATATCATCTTTTGTCTTCAACATATACTCAATTAATTGCACCTATCTTCAAATACTTGAAGATAGGTACAATTTATTGAAGATAGGTTCCATTCAATTGAAGATACGTTCAATTCAACTGAAGATAGATTCAATTCAATTGTACCTATCTTTCAATAATTAAAGATAGGTAAAACTAATTGGACCTATTTTCAATCAATTATTTTAAGAAAGGTGCAATTAATTGAGTATATGTTAATTTGGCGTTCTAAAGATGCGGGGTGCCTTAGCGGAACGGACTGGGTCGATGGTCGTTGACTATACTAGTACCCTCAGTACGTTTAGCGTCCTTCGAGTTTGGAAGGTCCCAGGCTCGAACCCCGCCTGGTCGTACATTTTCCTTCTCTGTTACAAAAGATGTGCATTGATTAGGTTGCGAGAGTTATATGGAATTCCCATTAGCTCAGTCGTAAAGCATCGGGCTGGAGAACCAAGGGTTGCTGGTTCGAGTCCTAGCGACGACATTATCTTTATCAATTTTACTTGACTTGTATTGAAATAGCATCACACGTGATCTGTTAATGTCTGTGTCATCACCAATAACTTTGATGACGCAATGCATTTAATGTCTCGTCGTCAGAAGCTAACCTTACACAGCTAGTGTCAAAACGCACTGCTAGGCCTATTATTATTACTATTATAATCATGGTATGAACAAGAGGTCCAGTTGGTTCAAATTGCTCACTTGCTCTGCAGCTAAAAAAATGATCAAGTTATTATTAAATCAACTCTTGCAAACTTGAAGCCAACTTCCGACACATGCTTCTACATAAAGATAACACCAGCTCTGGTAATCTTTAAACACATTTGACTCATGTGACATTGAAAGTGTGTCAAGGTCATTCATTTGAACAAACCTGATCCAGAATTTGTACAGTCCTTTAAGATAGTAGGTGGTAAACTCTGCTGGTGGACTTCAAAGTCCCCGATGTTTGTTGTAACCTGCATGACAGGTGTTTTAATTCATTCGAATAATGGCACGGCTAAGACACGTTCTCCATGCATATGCTCAGTATACTACCCATTATCACAACAAACACGTCATGTCAGCGTCGGAAACCCACGGTACACTTCTCTGACGTTTGCATCCCGTGGGCTATAATGGAAAGAAACTCTCGTTTTCGTACTAAAATAGTAGCCAATCATATCGATAGTTTCATCCGTGACTACGCACACATACAGCCGGGACATCAAGCCGGTGTATCCCGTTTCATTAATTGCACCGCCTGTCAACAAATACTGTCGATTGTGTTATAATTTTGTCGATTGTGATTAAAATATAAGGTCCTGCTATACAGCGATTGACATCGGCGCCATGCCTACAGAAATATACTGGTCGTGGTCAAGGTAAAATGATCTAACAGAGTGTCGCAAGAAAAGACCATTCTGATTGGTCGAAATCTCCGAATAAACTTCTATTCGGTGACACGAATTCGAAGGTTTACACCGATTCTGGCCCACGGGATGCAAACGTCAGAGAAGTGTACCGTGGGTTTCCGACGATGACGTCATGTACGTATACCTTATATTCATCTGAAAATAAGTAAATTGCATAATATATTGCATTTCCAACATTTTATTAAACAAGCTTAGTATTATATGTCGTCATATAGATATATTTATATATTCATTATTTTCTGACATAAACTCAAGCAACTGTACACGTACATGTACATGATACATATATGTATGTGGACATTAATATTTTGGTAGGCGCTGATCATGAGACGCTGGCTATATCAAGAATTTGTTACAGCACGGACTTGGGTAGTGGCTTTATACGTCTCTGCCCCAAAAAGGTATGAATCCCCTAAAAGTGTAATATCATATTTAAGATCCAAAACTTAATATAAGCTTTAACAAATTCGCAGGTCCCTGTGGGCTATATTTGTTTAATTTTCAGCCCGGATCATAGTGATACGGTTTGTTGTTTAGTCATACCCATGACTGCGAAAATGGCGTTCGCAAAGGTGGGGAATTTTGAAAGATTGAGACTGATAGATGGAATACACTCACAATCATATATGTCTTTGTTATCTGTCAAAATTTCTTAGCATGGTGATCATGACAGGGCCGGCCAGATCGGGCGCGACGAATTACCCAAATCTACCCAAATCTTACCCAAATCTTACCCAAATCTACCCAAATCTACCCAAATCTTACCCAAATCTACCCAAATTTTACCCAAATTGTACAAATACACCACAATTATAAGAAAACCAATAGCTTTCTTAATTAATTATTCGCAAATTTTGATGATGGATGTCGTTTTCTCCTGATTTTAGCCATCCAAACTTCAGTAAGGGTTATCTCCCCTGTATCACGCATGACAAAGAATATTATCAGCAAAACGTGACTATATTTCTAT
Source organism: Mimachlamys varia (assembly GCA_947623455.1). NCBI lineage: Eukaryota > Metazoa > Mollusca > Bivalvia > Pectinida > Pectinidae > Mimachlamys > Mimachlamys varia. The sequence continues at coordinate 2,193,505 of OX392537.1, forward strand.
TTCTATATCGTACTAATCATAATATCAATCATGTTAAATAATATAACTATAGAAACAATATAAATGCAATAATCAATAGAAAATTGTCGTGCTCGAAAAGCTTATATTTCATAATATAAAAATCACATTACCCAAATATACTAAAATCTTACCCAAATCTACCCAAATCTTACCCAAATCTACCCAAATCTGTCCCAAATCTACCCAAATCTTATCCAAATCTACCTTAATCTTACCCAAATCTACCCAAATCTTACCCAAATCTACCTAATTCTTACCCAAATCTACCCAAATCTTACCCGAATCTACCTAAATCTTACCCAAATCTACCCAAATCTTCCTAAATCTTACCCAAATCTACCCAAATCTTACCAAAATCTTATCCAAATTTACCTTAATCTTACCCAAATCTTACCCAAATCTTCCCCAAATCTACCTAAATCTTACCCATATCTCACAAATAACCTATTACCAGAGAGTATATATATACGTTTCTAAAAATTATGCAATCAACATTTCAACAACGAATGATTACACTGATAGACAATTATACATTTTACAAAGAGTGGAAACAGGTGAAAATCTACGTAATTATGAACATACATGTTAATTTACAGGTAAAGCATGACCAAACTGAATAACCAATAACTGGGAAATTATCCAGTTATCATAATGCTATATAATACATTCCGTAATAATGTATATATACCTACTTGACGTCAAAGCTTTTTTTAGTATATGTATATTCCGAAGTGTGCTAAGTATGTAAATAACATCGTAATGGCCACAAACTCCTTGAGGCGACAATTATATATAGGACTCTGGCATTATCAGTCATCAATATGTATTGTATATGTAGTTGCACTGTTATTTACTCGTAAGCTTTCTAATACTCATCCAACTTTTTACTTTAATAACCATACTATAACGCAGCATGACTGCCACAACATTTAGGACTAACATTAATAAAAAAGGTACCTGGTCCAATCATATTGATAACATTAACGATCAAGCTTTATCGAGATTGAATATACTGAGAATTCTGAAATATATAGTTGACACAAATACATTTTTAGATTTACTTGAATCTATCCAAATTGAAGCTATGAAAATAATAACTGGATAAAGGTAACTTATGTTTAAAATTATCAACGACTATTCTCTTACATATCTCTATACAACCATTCCTTAATACAAATACATCTTATTCGTTTAGAAATGAAAGAATATTTAATGTACCTACTGCTAGAACTAATAATTATAAAAATCGTTTTTTCCTTCTGCTATGCATAACTGGAACTCTCTGGAAGACCCAATAAGAAATTCTGTTTCAATCTCTAGCTTTAAATCGAAACTTAAAAAAGTATCCCCTATAACTATAGTATTTCTGAAATGTTTAATAACTGTAATCCTAGAAATCTAAATATCATTTGTGTCAATTGAGAAACAATGCCAGTGATTTAAATTATGATAGATTGATAGAACATTTGGTTGATGATGGTTCCTTATTTATTTATTTATTTATTTATTTTGAGAGTTTTACGACCTCACATGGCCCAACGACCTTCGGTGGACGCTGCTGTACCGGTAACCACGTAAGAATTCACCTTGAATATTGCTGATATCAGCTAATCTTAACTAAATCTATAAATATAATAAGTTATGAGGCTTGATTTTCGCTTCAAGTTGTGCGGAAAGATACGTATATTGGGCCTTTAATTAATAAGAATGGTATGTGAGTGAGTGTGTTTGACTTTGTGTTAACGTACGAATCAGTAATTTGACATTTTATCAAAATATGCCTGTGAAGTTCTTATAAAAACGTCACGTTACGAATATTTTTTAAAAATTTTCTTCTCTTATACAATACCTTTTAATATCACCCTCCCAAATCCCTATAATATAACGTCAAAATAAAAATGGGACTAAATAGAAGTTATTGTGACTTGGAATTTTGATTTATATCAGAGACGTATAAAGGCTGTACAAGTCTCTGTTTATATACATCCCATTATCCTAAGCGAAATATTCCAATTAATCCGTAAACCAAAAAATTATTTTATCAATTTTGATATCTATACGTCCTTCTTTTGTAACTGGCGTATTATTCATCTAATTACCCCGTGAGTTATTTAAACCACGGACTTAGATAGCAATCTAGTGTTTAAACTAATGATATAATTATAAATATACGCAGGGACGTATATCTCACATATACGTCCCTGTATCTAGCGATTTATTCAAATTGCAAGTCCCATTTTATATTTCGTAAGAATTGATCGATATACGTCCCTTCGTACTTAGCGAATAATTTATTATAAATATATGTTGTTAGATGTTTATTGACACTTAACATGGACTAATTGATTGACATATGTCTCTTTTGTTCACGTTCGTTATCAGTATCTGAGTTCCTCGTATATTGTAGTAGCCCCCAGGACACGACCAAGTATATTGGCCCCAGTCAACAATGAAGCTGGACTCCAGATAACAGACTTGTGTTATTTACTAATTAGTGTCACAATATCAATTGGGTTATATGAAAGCGACGAATATAGTAAACATGTTTACATCACACTAATTATGCTGTATAGTAACAACTTATCAAATGAATAAAAACGATCGTTTTATACATGTCCCGTTTCTATTATCAAATGAATAAAAACGATCGTTTTATATATGCCCCGTTATATTTATAAAATGAATAAAAACGATCGTTTGATACATGTCCCGTTATATTTATCAAATGAATAAAAACGATTGCTTTATACATGTCCCGTTTCTATTATCAAATGAATAAAAACGATCGTTTTATATATGCCCCGTTATATTTATCAAATGAATAAAAACGATCGTTTGATACATGTCCCGTTTTTATTATCAAATGAATAAAAACGATCGTTTGATACATGTCCTGTTATACTTATTGAATGAATAAAAACGATCGTTTATATATGCCACTTTATATTTATAAAATAAATAAAAACGATTGCTTTATACATGTCCCGTTTCTATTATCAAATGAATAAAAACGATCGTTTTATACATGTCCCGTTTTTATTATCAAATGAATAAAAACGATCGTTTTATATATGCCCCGTTATACTTATCAAATGAATAAAAACGATCGTTTTATATATGCCCCGTTATATTAATCAAATGAATAAAAACGATCTTTTTATACATGTCCCGTTTCTATTATCAAATGAATAAAAACGATCGTTTTATACATGTCCCGTTTCTATTATCAAATGAATAAAAACGATCGTTTTATATATGCCCCGTTATATTTATAAAATGAATAAAAACGATCGTTTGATACATGTCCCGTTATACTTATCAAATGAATAAAAACGATCGTTTTATATATGCCCCGTTAATTTATAAAATGAATAAAAACGATCGTTTTATATATGCCCCGTGTTATATTTATAAAATGAATAAAAACGATCGTTTGATAAATGTCCCATTATACTTATCAATGGAATTATTATATAGAACGATTATTTTATGCATGTCACGTTATACCTATCAATTGAACTAAACTGAATATTGGGCAAGATTTGGGGAGTTTTTGGCATGGACTTAGATTTGATTGTTATCTAAGTCCGTGATTTGGGTAAGTCTTAGGTAAGGTTTAAGTAGATTTGGGTGATGTGATGATTATATAACGTCTATTGATTATTGCATTTCTAAGGCCCAATATACGTAACTTCAGGAAAATATTCGTTAATCTGAAAAAATTCTGAAAAAAAATCCAGTTGATAACCATGCAAAAATAAGCCTAAAACGAAGTAAACCTGAGCGGTAACTAGCGAGAAACTCCTGATAGAAAAATCCAAAGAATTGAAAATCATTCAGGTGGGGCCCACTTCAATAACAAACCGCAGGTAGAAGACAGTCAAAATGGTCGCGTGTTTCCAAATACCGAGTTTCAACTGCTGCCGTACCGATAACCGCGTAAGAAGTCATCTTGAATATTGCTGAAATCAGTTAATCTTAACTAAATCTATAAAAATAATAAATTATTAGGCTTGATTTTCGCATCAAGTTTTGCCGAAAGTTACGTATATTGGGCCTTTAATGTTCGCAGAAACCCGGTAAATACAAGGTTGAACTTGACCCCGAATATGATCTTGCTCAACCAGGCGCTTGCAGCTTACATAAAAGACTCATGATCGAAACACATGGACAGATGCATGGACATTAGCCTAAATATAACTGTCTAGGCTTTTTGCACAAACATAAATCAATGATAAATGCCCTATTATAGAGCCAAAGACTATCGGACTTTGCTGTTGTCAAAATAAGGTCGCTAGGAACTTTGGAAGGTAAGATTAGACTGTTTTCTGGTTCAGTGGTTGTTGGATGCACGCGCGCACAGGTGCCATGAATGTTATATATTTTTTCATGTTAAATAGACGTTAATAAACTAATACACTTTTTATAGCAATAAGATGCTTGATTCCAAAAGTGCATAATAACAGTCCATGTACATGTAGTAGGGGTGTACAGTAGCTTTAGTTGTTAAAAAAAAAAAAAAAAAAAAAAATAACATTCATGTTCACAAGCCCCTGTGGTTGGATATATATCTATATTTATCAGTAAATAATGCATACATCTGGAGCCGCCTATAGAATGTAATATATATTATTTACTGACAGAAACTCAAGTAAATGTGCCAGGCCCACTTGCGTATAATAGGCCAGTTTGCATATATATATTATGAAACAGGAGAGGAAAATGCACGGCCAGACCGGGATTTTAACGCGAGACCTTCCAAACTCTAGACGCTCAACCAATTGAGCTATTTGGTCGCCGACGATCGACCCGGTCTAGATCCGCTACATTCCTTCCTCCTTTAACTAAGTCTTTGACCCCGAAGACATCATGATTTACAACCCAGGTTCAGGTATCCCCTTGCTAAGTATGCACCCAATACTTGAAACAAGGTTTGGTCTCAGACACCAAATGTAACAGGACTGGATGTTGCCACCTATACCAAGTCCCACGGTCAACCCATGTTCGATTAGGTTGCCCTTGGTATCTTCTTTTAATTCACTAGCTCAACCTCAAAATACCACCAGTCTATACATCTCAAGATTTCTTTTATTATGCAATACCCATAAAATATTCCCTGTTCACATCTATTTACACTTAAGTCAGAGGAACATAAAGGGAACAAGTAATCAAGAACCCAATCCATTCGTTACTCAGGGTCAAAGCTAAAACTTTGTCCAAAATTGACTTCCAAACATACTCACCATATAATAATATAAACTATATATAAAATAACAGGTGTCTTAGTAATTTGCATATTGTACAATAAGAAGTTAATTAATTTATCAGTATTATATACATTTATATCTTTGCATCAATTATATTTTACAAAACCCTAAAAATAGATTTAATTATGCTTCATCACACTAATAACAGAATAGTTGCAAGATAAACATGAATTCAAGCAACAGGGGAAGTAACTCTGAACCTCCCCTGTTACAATTATAAGCAAGTTTGTGGTTTACCATGCCACAATCTGTTCATTCGTTTCTGTGGAGGCAGGGGTCATCCCAATAATTGAGCACTCAAAGTATGTTGAACTGAAATAATATATTAGGTGAAGGAAAATATATGTGAAAACAATTCCTGCCGATTGCCCATATGGGAATTGAAGCATTGAAAACCTGTCTTTAATGCGATAATCCACAGCTCTAGCTACCAACTTGTAGCCAAAGAAGCATGCTGTTATCGGAGTGATGGAGAACGTAATTAACACTATGTGCAAGCCACACCGAGTAATTTCCCAAGGAGTGTGTAATGTCCAGCTGGGTATATGAGGGGGAAATACTGCCTAACTGGCAAGCTAGCTTTTCCAGTCATGTTGTATAACCCGGGGACCCGCTCACGCTAGTTAAGCAACTGAAAAGGTGGTCAGTAGTTGGATGGGTGACTGTCTGCACGTTACATTTGGTGGCAAAGTAGTGACTCTGTGTGATAATGTAAGGCCAGTTACCGGTGGTTTGGGAAGGTGTATTGATATGCAGAGAAGAACCTACGGATTCCCAAGGCCAAGTCTTGGGACAAGACTTTTCGGAGGGGGAGAAAATGTAATGTCCAGCTGGGTATATGAGGGGGAAATACTGCCTAACTGGTAAGCTAGCTTTTCTAGTCATGCGGTATAACCCGGGGATCCGCTCACACTGGTTAAGCAACAGTGAGGGTGGTCAGTAAGGGTCAGTATCTGACCCTACTGGGTCAGTATCAACCCAGTGGAGTTCCGTTACATTCCCTTCCTCCTTTTTCCTCATGTCTTTGTTATGCCCTGCCCCCCCCCCACCCTGCCATGAAGAACTTATTTTATATGGGTGGGGGGAGGGGGGCATGTATGTCTCACAGATATTTCTAGTTACACTGTACTTAAGGACTCAATTTGCAACCTAGGTTTGTCAAATGTACACCTTTAGCTCAGTGTTAAGAGTGACCGACTTATAGCCAGAGTGTAACAAACTTGTGAACAAAAAAAAAAACAAACGAAGTGTGTTTCAAAAGGGTGATGGGTTTGATCCCTGGTGGAAGAACCCTACTGTACATGTCTTAACTATTGCTTTTAGACTTAAAACAATAATGCACTACTTGAACAAGAAAATGTACCACCACTTCCAGACCAGGTTTCTAACCTTGCAATCTCCAAATTCTTGACAATCATTCTATCAATTCAGCTTACTGGTCGCCAACAAACCTCCCAGTCTGGTTATGCTACAGATACAATAAAAGTACTCCTCTGTGTAGGGTTCTGTCTGAGTTATCTATACTCTTCTATGGAGAAGTATTTAATATATACAGTTCAGTTATCTACAAACAAAGAATGTTGTAATATTTAGATTTGTTACAGGAAGGTTGTATAAAAATAACCAACAGAAAACCAAGTATAAACAGGATTCTGATAGAGATAAAGTGACCTTTTACATTGTCAAACTTAATTCTGATTCATTTTGGAAGTATTTAATATATTACAGCATTTGATTGGTCAGTCAATGAATTAAATGAAAATATTTTTTCTACTCTGCAGGTGACAGCGATGGAAGCCAAGGAATCCAAAAAGAGATGGAATACCGTAAACATGCGCCTCCTTCCGGTCAAGGCCTTCTTTTTCCTCAGTTTAGCAGGTGAGTGTCCTTTCAGCCACCATCATCAGATGGTGGGCTATTCAAATCACCCTGCATCTGTGATTGTCTGTCCAGTGTCTGTCATCCATCATCAGCCAGTCCTTACAAATCTTATTATCGCTACTTCCTCAAAAAGTATTGTTAATGGATGGCTCCTTCTCAAGTTCCATGTAGGTTCTCCATGGATCATAGTTGTGGCCTTTTGATTGTGGGACTGATAAAAAAGCAATATGGCTAACAGTTGCTAACAATTGCTAAAATGACCAGTGAATTGTCCTTATGCTACAGAGTTATAAATATTTTTAAACCTGTTTGTCTCTATAAAAAGGAAGTGATGTTTATTGATCATATGATATTGTGCTTTGTCTATCGTCATCGGCCAAGAGTCATTTAAAAAACTTTTCACAAATTTAAACTTCTTCTGATCAAGTGTCACTGGTGGGAACTTTATGTCATAGCCAGATGACTGTTAATGCCGATTGGCCTCTTGTATGTTTATAAGTACTGTTTATATTATAACAGAGATCTACATTTATGTATACATGTATTTATATTTTTGTAGGTGTTTAAGTTATTAATATTTAAAGGGGCATCCCGGGGAAGTCTACGATGAATTTATTGAATGTACATGCTGTCTGCACTACCAGATGCATTTTCCTGTTATTTCAATATTCAAAGTCCTCTCAAAATGTGTTTATTAGCCACTTGCAAAATTGCATTTCTCGGGAAAGCCCGATAAAAATAGCGATGATCACGCGTCAATCACGTGACTATTTTGTCGTATGTCGACGAAGGGGCCCAACGGGAGGGGACGCGTAATGTATAGGTCCGATGATGAACCAGACACAAAGTCCGTGTATCAATTTATTGAATCATATTCACATTAATAATCAGACGTTAATTACACACGATATTCATATGAAGAAATTTATGTCGGCATCTCTGCATCATTTATCGACATCAGTATCTGACTGAGACCGTTAGCCATGCATTGTCAGAAACCAATACGACACTGCACTATCTTACATTGTACGTTTAACAGTGTCATGTGGGTTTCCGACGATGACAACCATAGGGCAAACCTTAATTTCTGTAAAAAGTTATCTTCACGAATCCTCATTTAGAACCATTTCACAAAAGGTGTGCATGCATTGAAAAGTGCAAAAATGAAATGAAATGATTCCGATTTTTTTTATACAACTCGATGTCTTGAAGAATTTTTTTCAGACTTTCTATATATTCATCTAAGATCTATCCAACTTTCAGCGTCAACATAATTTAACACTTACAATTATATATGTATCACGGAAGTCCGTGCACTCATATATGACGCACCACGTCGCACTAAACATGTAGAATACATGTATAATATATATATCAAAGGAACTTGTCGAGAAGATAATTGTCCAATACTTAATCCATTTATATATGTTATGATTCATTTTACTTTTTTTTTATGTAAATTTAAAGGTTCGTTAACATTTTCAACACAACTGCAGACATGGGACATACATGTATATGATATTTTTTTTATGAATTAATGACTTCACTTATATAATGCATATATTTTGATTCATATCAAATTTAATACCGGGGTCAAAACACGATAATATTTGTACAATCCGTATTTTATAGATTAGGTATGACAAGAATTATTTATCCGCACATGATGATATAAATTTATTCATTTTGTCCAAATTGAATCTGTACTGGGTCGCGACCAGTTACCGTGATTTTTTCGCTGTTTTTTGGCATTTGTTCAAAAACGAACCAACCGAAAATGTTCAAAATCGACATGAATAATCTCTAGTGTCTTACCTTTGAGTTACAAGAGTCATCTACCAATTTTTGTAGTTATACATTAAACTCAATCGCCCGGGATACCGGCGTTTTATAACGTAACCACCCCCCACCCCCCCTATCCGGTTTTTCTTGTATGTGAAAAGGTCTTTCTCTTCAGCAATATAATTCAATAATGCCGTTTTACTGGAATATTATAAAGGGAATATTACAATACACGTTTTCAAGTTTTACACACGCATTTCATGTAACAGAGGAATGAAAGAGTTATCCCTTGGGAAGCCCCAAAACCAAATCAAAACTGTGTCACCGGCTATCCAGAAGAAAACTGTAACAATGCAAACAATTGGGCTGTTAGTCTCTCCCTTGAATACTTCCCATCCCTCATAATGCTTCCGTAATATAATCCTTACGTTAAAATTTGACCATTCGGCCACTTTTCGCTTGGTAGTTACATGTAGGTCACGCGGATCGCCATTTTTTGTTTACCGATTTAGCTTGTTATGCGCATGCGTTATTATATGTGATGCAAAAAAATTTGCATGTCCAAATCGTTGATCAACGAATAGTGATTCCCTTTTTTAATTATTAATTAAAATTTTTGAGAACATATTTCAGCGTAAATCGCCCATTAATTTTCCACAAGAGTATACATTTAATTCATATATACAATAATTCTAAATAAGCATAAAAAAATATAGTTTTAACGTGATGCCTCTTTAACAGACTGAGTTCTATATATATATATCTTATTCTATAAAAAAGGAACAAAAAACAAAGACTTTGCCGCAGTATATATATAAATATTATAACAGACATGTACAGGCTTCTACACATTATGTATATTATAACAGACATGTACAGACGTCTACACATTATGTATATTATAACAGACATGTACAGACGTCTACACATTATGTATATTATAACAGACATGTACAGACTTCTACACATTATGTATATTATAACAGACATGTACAGACGTCTACACATTATGTATATTATAACAGACATGTACAGGCTTCTACACATTATGTATATTATAACAGACATGTACAGACTTCTACACATTATGTATATTATAACAGACATGTACAGACGTCTACACATTATGTATATTATAACAGACATGTACAGACGTCTACACATTATGTATATTATAACAGACATGTACAGACGTCTACACATTATGTATATTATAACAGACATGTACAGACGTCTACACATTATGTATGTGTAGACCAGGGTTATACCTGCGGTATACCACTATGTGTATGTGCTGTGTGAGCGAGACAAGTGACGAGATGTCACACGTGTGTGTATGTGTTGGAATATGAATGCGTCCGACTGACTGTTGACAGACGGACTGTATGACTTAGCACGCGCTTTTCCCATCATACCCTAACTGGTTTTCCCTCCTATCTTCCGCCTATCTATCACTCGGCGCCGGCACTCTCACTAGTACGGACGTGCTTATGATATACTAGATACATACATGGTTGCAAGACCACTAGCAGATATCTACTACTTGGGCCTGGGACGCCTGGTAAGTTATACACGCGTGAATGGTTTGTACTTTCGTTTCTGTGTACAGTCCGTTTCGTAAATGTCGGTATTCGTCGTTGTTTTGTTTCTGTTTTAGGTTTCCTGTACGTGTAATTAAATATTGGAAGGATCTACGGCTTGTTGTGTCTTATATTACGACCACACCCTGCAAATGGCGCCCAACGTGTTTTTACGTCTTGGAACCAGGGTCCTGGCATTTATGATTGGCCAATCACAATTCTTTATACGGGAGAAAGCTTCTACGAACCAGTAAGGGAGAATTCTGGAACGGGCTATAGGAGTGGTTTCCGTGTACACATGTGTAAATCTGTAAAGATGGCGGGACTGGACGGTGATGCGAACGTGGAGAACGTCAACGTGACCCCAGTAGCAGCGTGAGGGACCAGAACTTTTGTGTGAATTGACATTTTTGTTTTTGTAACTATATATATTATGTGTTTTTCTTATTTTGTCGTAGAGTGAGAGAGAGAATGAGCTTCAGTTGGGTTGTTGGTTGAGTGTCGCTCACGCGTGTGTACACTTACCAGGCGGCCTATATATATAGCCTATCTCGCGTTATAGTGATAGAATCTATATAAAATGATTATATAAGTAATTTTATATTAGTTTCTGTGTATTTTATGAAATTTCTCGATTTTGTCTACTCTTTGCTATATCTAACAGTTCAATTCCCGTACCTTCACGACATATATGATCAATGACTGCATTACAGTACGTAAGATAATGAGTGTGTTCACAAGTGGTATGAGTGTATTATTGATGGGGTTATAGGAAATTAATTTGTATCTTTAACCTTTTTACAGGCTTTCAGTATTATACAGCATTTCCTTGTAGACCTGTATACATGCCACAGTGCTGAGCTGCTGTCCAACTCTTGATTTGCATGATTATTGACAGCTGCATGAAGACAAAGTTTTTGTGAGTACATAATTTGTGTTATGAGCTGTAGCAAATTGAATAAATTCCTTGCCCAGCCAATTACATGTACAAAGGCAAAACATAAAAAAGTTATTATTTTGACTAGCAGTAAAGGGTTCTATCTAAAAAGAAATTTAGATTTAATTAAACCATTTAATGTAGATTTGGAAATTGTTTGTAAAGCTGGGGCTCAACTCCCTGATTTTCTGCCTTGGCTGAGTGCTAATTTGTCCAGAAAAGTAGAAATATTTGGTTCAATTGAACTCTATGTATGGCTTGGTACATGTGATTTGACTGTGAAGGAAGGTCGGTTCATATATTTACGCCATAGTACTGATGAGCTGGCACATGAATCTTCAATTTGCTATATTGATAAATATGTACAGTTTGTAAAACATTACCATACTGTCAAACTCATATTTGCTGAAATTCCCCCATATTCGATTGTGGAATGGAATAGGGTAAAAGGGCACCCTAATCCCCAGATATATTCTGATCAAGATCTGATTTTAGATACTAGGTTGAGGAATTTGAACACACATTTTCATACTTTAAATAATGAATCTTCAGTGAAATCGCCTAGTTTCAGAGTAGATGTTCTCAGGTATCGAAAGTCAAAAACCCAGAGTAAGGCCAGGGTTAGCATCAATTTTAGTCTGTATAAGGACGGAGTTCATCCAGGTTCTGTACTAGCTAGGTGTTGGCTCAAGAGATTCTTGCTGTGTATTCTGGAGGTTTGAAGCTACATTTTGATTTTATAAGTAGGTGTATACATTTGTGTTTTTTATTAGTATTGTGAACATAAGTGTGTATATATGCAGTGTAGTCAGCTTTGACTTGCGTGTCGGTTGGGACTGCCCTATCACACATATATTGTGTCAATAGTTGCTGCGCTGCCTATATATATATCTTAGCAACCATGTCGTTGACTTCAGAAGAAATGTCGATGATACAGAAACTTACAGCTTCTGGTAAGTTTAAGATCACTCCTCTGCAGGAGGGGGAGGAAGCTGGTACCCAGGAAATGTATATGAAAGTAAGCACTCCTAAGCAAGAATGCAATTTTGGATTTGAGGAGTCACTAGCAAAACCCCATGGCAGTAACACCCCCAAAATATCTCAGTTCTCAGGTGACCCGAGTCCTCAGAAGAACGAGGTTACATATAGAGAGTGGAGATATGAGGTTCAGTATCTGTCCGATGACCCTTTGTTATCGCAGAGTACTCTGGGGCAGGCCATTCGGAGATCTTTAAGGGGTGGTGCTAGGTTAGCTTTAATGGGGATTGATAATCAACACAGTGTCCTTGAGATATTGAACAAATTTGACATCCTCTATGGTGATGTTCGCACCAAAGACATGATAATGCAAGAGTTTTTCAACTCATATCAAAAGTCAGGTGAGTCAGCAACTGAGTTTGGGTGTAGGCTAGACTGTATGCTGCAAGTTGCTGTTGAACAGGGACATTTGGATAGTTATTCAAAGAATGACCTTTTGCGTAGGAAATTTTGGTCATCCTTGGAATGTGAAAAGCTGAAAAGCCAGACAAGGCATAAGTTTGACACTATATTAGATTATAATCGGCTATTAAAGGAGATTAGGATAGTGGAGAGTGAGATTAACATCAGTAGTGGAGTTAAGACTGCAAGTGGTAGTAGTAAGAAAGCAAGCCAGCATGCTGTTCAAGGTGAGAGGGTAGGTCAACCTCATACTGTTGAGGAGTTGGAAGAAAAGTTTGATAGAAAACTGGAGAAGTTGGACGAGAAGGTTAGTGATCAGTTTTCTAAGGTTATGGAAAAGTTGAATAGCTTGCAGGTGAACAAACCACGTTATTCTAATGGCAATAGACACCAGAATGATGACAACCGTAGTAGGAAAGGGTATAATGGCCAAGGTCAAAGTCAGAAAGGTCAAGGTCAGAAAGGTTATGGTCAGAAAGGTCAAGGTCAAAAGGCTAAGGATCCAGGTAGTGGGCGCAAAGACCCAAACGCCTAAAGGGTTCTGCAGCTGGCCATGCGGAGACCCTCAAAGGTTTAGATAAAGGCCAACCAATTCTGCATAGGATGGTAGGGGAAAGGAATGAAAACTGTGTAGTTTTGCATGGTGAGGAAATGACTGGGTTGATTGATAGTGGATCTATGATTACAACTTTGTCTAAGAACAGATATCTGCAGTTGAGAAATAGGCCAGAATTGTTAGGTTTGGACAAGTTGGGTCTAGAGGTGACAGTTGCCGACGGTACCAGGTTGAATTATCTTGGCTACATTGAAACTTGGGTTCAAATTCCATTTCTAGGTAATGTTGAGATACCAGTGCCCGTGTTAATAGTGCCAGATACTGAATACAATGAACGGTGTCCAGTGATCATTGGTACAAATATTATTAGACCATGTAAAGCTATTTCAAGTGAAACAGGTTTTGAAAAGGTACCCCAGGAGTGGAAGGTAGCTATGAATAGTATAGAGTGTAACAAGTTCCATGTCAAGTCCTTAAGTAAGAAGACAGTAACAGTGCAACCTTATGGTTCCTGTATGGTTGATGGGATAGTTAGAGATATAGGACAGGGGATTAGTGAAGTTGTGACAGAAAACTTAGACAGTGGAGAAGCTGGATTTGCAGTGAGTCCTAGGGTAGTTAAGTGTAATCAACAGTCAAATGTGGTAAGGGTACGTGTTCAAGTTTGTAATTTGACTGCAAAGCCTGTTTTGATAAGGCCCAGGACAGAGTTCTGTCAGGTTCAGGAGGTCAAGGTGGTGGATGATTTAGCTTCAAGTGTAGTTAGGTTACCAACAAAGTCAAGTCCTGAGGAGTTAGGGGTACACATTGATCCCAGCACTTTATCCCAAGAACAATTAGCTACCGTTAGGGAAATGTTGACTAAATGGAGTCACATCTTCTCAAAAGATGCTTCAGATTTAGGTAACGCAGATATTGTTAAGCATAAAATAGAGCTGATGGAGGAGAAACCATTCAAACAACCATATAGGCGTATCCCTCCTGGAATGTTTGAGGAGGTACGGCAACATGTTAAGGACATGCTTGACATAGGTGTCATCAGAGAGTCAGATTCTCCATTTTCTTCTAACATAGTACTCGTTAGGAAGAAAGATGGCTCTCTGAGATTCTGTATCGATTACAGAATGCTCAACAATAGAACTCGGAAGGATGCGTACAGTCTCCCGAGGTTTGATGACATAATAGATACCCTCAATGGCTCAAAGTTCTTTTCCAAGCTTGACCTTCGCTCAGGTTATTGGCAGGTGGAAGTGGAGGAAGAGTCAAAGCCATACACAGCCTTTACGGTAGGTAATTTAGGCTTTTACGAATGTAACCGTATGGGTTTCGGATTGACAAATGCTCCAGCCACATTCCAACGGTTGATGGAGAAGTGTATGGGGGATTTACATCTCCGGGAGTGTTTAGTTTTCATTGATGATGTCCTCATTTTTGCTAAAACATTTGAGGAGCATATGAAAAGGTTACAGGCTGTGTTTGGTAAGCTTGAGGAGCATAATCTGAAACTGAAGCCTTCCAAGTGTGAACTGTTTAAACCCTCAGTCACATATCTTGGTCACGTGGTTTCAGAGCAGGGTATCGGTACTGACCCAGATAAAACCAAAGCAGTCAGAGACTGGCCTGAACCCAAGAGTTTGAAGGAGCTTCGACAGTTCCTCGGGTTCACCGGTTACTACCGACGGTTCATTAAAGACTACTCAAAGATAGTCGAACCACTCAACACGTTGTTGAGGGGACATGGTCCTCCTAACAAAACCAAGGTTGGTAGTAAACGGAAGGTGGCACCTGCAAAGTGGAAATGGGGTGATAGGCAACAGAGTGCCTTTGACACTGTCAAAGAGATGCTTGTTAGTCCTCCAATTCTGGGATATGCAGATTATTCCAAACCATTTGTAGTTCACACCGATGCCAGTGGCGACGGTCTGGGTAGTATTCTCTATCAAGAACAGGAAGGTCGACCAAGAGTCATAGCGTATGCTAGTAGGGGGCTTCGGTCCAGTGAAAGAAACTATCCAGCTCACAAGTTGGAGTTTCTAGCGTTAAAATGGGCAGTCACCGATAAGTTCCATGACTACCTCTATGGTACCAAATTTCAGGTGATAACTGATAATAACCCATTAACTTATGTCCTCACCAAGGCTAAGTTAGACGCTACAAGTCAGCGCTGGATAGCCGCCTTGGCTAGCTATGATTTTACTATATCATATAGGCCTGGGAAAAACAACTGTGATGCTGATGGGTTGTCCCGTTGCCCACAGGTTTTTGCCGACACGGTCAAGGCAATTTGCCAGGCTGCCACCGCATCAGTGCCACTTGTCGACTCGGTGACGCCGGGTCCCACCTCTCTTTCGGCCGGAGATGAGGCTGGGGACCGTCCGACCGAGTTTGGCAATGTGGATTGGGCATTAGAACAGAGTAGGGATCCAGTAATTGGTAGACTTGTTCACCTTTACAGTAGGAAGCGTTTCCCCGGGGGAGTGGAGCTGAAGAATGAGCCTCCTGAGGTACGAAGGTACCTTAGGGAGAAAGGGCGTATCTCCTTCCTTAAGGGTGTGTTATACAGAACCGCTACTGTAGATGGTGAGCAGGTGAATCAGTTGCTGTTGCCCGAGGCTTACAGAGCCCAAGCACTGAGAGGTGTCCACGATGAGGTAGGTCACCAGGGTAAAGAAAAGACCCTATGGCTAGCCAGGCGAAGATTTTATTGGCCAGGCCTCGAAGGTGATATTAACGCCAAAGTTGAACATTGTGGCAGATGCATAAGGAGGAAAACCCCTGTGAAACCAGTGGCTGGGTTGGTTCCCATTGAAACAACAAGGCCATTGGAGTTGCTGTGCGTAGATTTCCTGAGTTTGGAGAGGTCAAAGGGTGGTTATGAAAATATTTTAGTAATCACTGACCACTTTACTCGTTTCGCACATGCAATACCCTGTCGTAATCAATTAGCCACAACGACAGCAAAAGCACTGTATGAACATTTTATAGTGCATTACAGTTTCCCTGAGAAGTTGCTGTCTGACCAGGGCAGGAACTTCTGTAGCAAGGTCATCAGGGAACTTTGTAAAATCGCTGGAGTGAAAAAGGTTCGCACCACACCCTATCACCCCATGGGCAATGGCTCAGCTGAGCGATTTAACCAAACACTCCTTAAAATGCTAGCCACTTTAGAGTCTGAACAAAAGTCTGACTGGAAGAGTTATGTCTCTCCCTTAGTACAGGCATACAATGCTACTAAAAGTGACGCAACTGGGTACTCTCCCCACTATTTAATGTTTGGGTGGCATCCACGGTTATCCGTTGACGCATTCCTGGGAATTGGTGAGCCTGGGTGTGATCAGAATAGTAACCGGGAGTCCTATGCCCAACGGTTGAGACAGAGGCTGGAGTATGCCTACAAATCAGCCGCACGAGTTTCTGGGAAGCAGGCTGAGCAAAATAAAGCCGCTTACGACGCTCGGATACGCGAGTCGAAACTCTGTGTGGGAGATAGGGTTTTAGTCAGGAAAGTTGGACTGCAAGGTAGACAAAAACTTGCCGATAAGTGGGAGCAAGCTCCTTACAAAGTAGTGGCAGCGGAAGTAGATGAGCTTCCGGTCTATAAAGTACAGAGGGAAGATGGTGTTGGTGTCGTGCGAACGCTCCACCGGAACATGTTGCTGCTATTTACAGCAATTCCAACTGACCTACAGCAAAGTGAGGCTGGGGCCAACCGCAGGGTTCGTCCAAATAAGGTCAGTAGGGTTAAGGCTCGGGTTGAGTCAAGTTCCAGCTCGGAGGAGACCGATGGGTCGAGCACGGACAGTGGACGGTATGTCATTCCTCAAAGGAGGACATCCAAGAGGGTAATTACCCTTGGGGCCCCTGGACCGGTCAGGAGGTCTACACTGTCACCACCATTAAGTCCATTGGTACATGAGTTGTCTTCCCCTGATGATGACCCTGGTGAGTTATCTGCCATTGACCCAAAATCAGATGAGAGTCCATCAATACAAGAGTTGTCTCCCCCTGTTGACGACTCTGAGGTGTTGTCTGACCCTAACCCCGAAGAGGGTAACGTTCTGCCTGAAAACCCAGTTGAGATTTGCCCAAATACTCCACCATCCCATGACACTGAGAACCGACGTTCCAGTAGAACACGAAATCCTCCGGATAGATACGGAGTCTGGACCACGTCGCAATTGGTTCTCAAATCATTTGATGAATCATTTTAATTAACCTTTGTTTTAAAGTTTGGGATGACATGACTAGGTCACTATTATGTAATTAATAACCCTGGAATTTACAATATTCCAGCAATCTTGTAGTAAGACAAGGTTTTGAGGGTTTAACTGTATTAACTGCAAATGTGCATAGATTCCTGGTCATATTGTGTGAATGTACGACATTTTAAAAAAATAAGTGTTTAGTTATAAGGTTGCATTATTTTTATACACAGTTTATTGTTTAACTGTGAAATAGTTCCCCAGTTATTGAATATAGGGGTTGGCCCCTGTGTTCGAGCTCAGACATGTTCAATAAGGATTATTTTATTGAGTGACAGTCTGGGAAACCGCAAACTGTACTTATTTATATGTTTATAGTTTGTTTCCAGGTGCATAATTTCATTTAGTTTGAATTTTCAGATTTCCTGTGATGTTAACTTTGTTTTCTATTTTCATTGCAGGTGTACTTATATTTATATACATACTGATGTTATAATTTGCCTTTTCAGCCTGTGAACATGGTGCTGGTTTGTTCATTCCGGAACAAAACTTAATCTCTATATGTTTCTACATGGTTATTAATATTATAAAATACATGCTCCGTAATGTGGAATATGGGACATATTCAAATTAAGGGGGAGTATGTGTAGACCAGGGTTATACCTGCGGTATACCACTATGTGTGTATGTGCTGTGTGAGCGAGATACGTGACGAGATGTCACACGTGTGTGTATGTGTTGGAATATGAATGCGTCCGACTGACTGTTGACAGACGGACTGTATGACTTAGCACGCGCTTTTCCCATCATACCCTAACTGGTTTTCCCTCCTATCTTCCGCCTATCTATCACTCGGCGCCGGCACTCTCACTAGTACAGACGTGCTTATGATATACTAGATACATACATGGTTGCAAGACCACTAGCAGATATCTACTACTTGGGCCTGGGACGCCTGGTAAGTTATACACGCGTGAATGGTTTGTACTTTCGTTTCTGTGTACAGTCCGTTTCGTAAATGTCGGTATTCGTCGTTGTTTTGTTTCTGTTTTAGGTTTCCTGTACGTGTAATTAAATATTGGAAGGATCTACGGCTTGTTGTGTCTTATATTACGACCACACCCTACATATATTATAACAGACATGTACAGGCTTCTACACATTATGTATATTATAACAGACATGTACAGACGTCTACACATTATGTATATTATAACAGACATGTACAGACGTCTACACATTATGTATATTATAACAGACATGTACAGGCTTCTACACATTATGTATATTATAACAGACATGTACAGGCTTCTACACATTTATGTATATTATAACAGACATGTACAGGCTTCTACACATTATGTATATTATAACACATGTACAGACTTCTACACATTATGTATATTATAACAGACATGTACAGACGTCTACACATTATGTATATTATAACACATGTACAGACGTCTACACATTATGTATATTATAACAGACATGTACAGACGTCTACACATTATGTATATTATAACAGACATGTACAGACTTCTACACATTATGTATATTATAACAGACATGTACAGACTTCTACACATTATGTATATTATAACAGACATGTACAGACTTCTACACATTATGTATATTATAACAGACATGTACAGACGTCTACACATTATGTATATTATAACAGACATGTACAGGCTTCTACACATTTATGTATATTATAACAGACATGTACAGGCTTCTACACATTATGTATATTATAACAGACATGTACAGACGTCTACACATTATGTATGTTATAACAGACATGTACAGACTTCTACACATTATGTATATTATAACAGACATGTACAGACGTCTACACATTATGTATATTATAACAGACATGTACAGACGTCTACACATTATGTATATTATAACAGACATGTACAGGCTTCTACACATTATGTATATTATAACAGACATGTACAGACGTCTACACATTATGTATATTATAACAGACATGTACAGACTTCTACACATTATGTATATTATAACAGACATGTACAGGCTTCTACACATTATGTATATTATAACAGACATGTACAGGCTTCTACACATTATGTATATTATAACAGACATGTACAGACGTCTACACATTATGTATATTATAACAGACATGTACAGACGTCTACACATTATGTATATTATAACAGACATGTACAGACTTCTACACATTATGTATATTATAACAGACATGTACAGACTTCTACACATTATTTATATTATAACAGACATGTACAGGCTTCTACACATTATGTATATTATAACAGACATGTACAGGCTTCTATACATTTATGTATATTATAACAGACATGTACAGGCTTCTACACATTATGTATATTATAACAGACATGTACAGACGTCTACACATTATGTATATTATAACAGACATGTACAGACGTCTACACATTATGTATATTATAACAGACATGTACAGACTTCTACACATTATGTATATTATAACAGACATGTACAGACGTCTACACATTATGTATATTATAACAGACATGTACAGGCTTCTACACATTATGTATATTATAACAGACATGTACAGACTTCTACACATTATGTATATTATAACAGACATGTACAGACGTCTACACATTATGTATATTATAACAGACATGTACAGACTTCTACACATTATGTATATTATAACAGACATGTACAGACGTCTACACATTATGTATATTATAACAGACATGTACAGGCTTCTACACATTATGTATATTATAACAGACATGTACAGACGTCTACACATTATGTATATTATAACAGACATGTACAGGCTTCTACACATTATGTATATTATAACAGACATGTACAGGCTTCTACACATTATGTATATTATAACAGACATGTACAGGCTTCTACACATTATGTATATTATAACAGACATGTACAGGCTTCTATACATTTATGTATATTATAACAGACATGTACAGGCTTCTACACATTATGTATATTATAACAGACATGTACAGACTTCTATACATTTATGTATATTATAACAGACATGTACAGGCTTCTACACATTATGTATATTATAACAGACATGTACAGGCTTCTACACATTATGTATATTATAACAGACATGTACAGACTTCTATACATTTATGTATATTATAACAGACATGTACAGGCTTCTATACATTTATGTATATTTATATTATAACAGACATGTACAGGCTTCTACACATTATGTATATTATAACAGACATGTACAGGCTTCTACACATTATGTATATTATAACAGACATGTACAGGCTTCTACACATTATGTATATTATAACAGACATGTACAGACGTCTACACATTATGTATATTATAACAGACATGTACAGACGTCTACACATTATGTATATTATAACAGACATGTACAGACGTCTACACATTATGTATGTTATAACAGACATGTACAGGCTTCTACACATTATGTTTGTTATAACAGACATGTACAGACGTCTACACATTATGTATATTATAACAGACATGTACAGACGTCTACACATTATGTATGTTATAACAGACATGTACAGACTTCTACACATTATGTATATTATAACAGACATGTACAGACGTCTACACATTATGTATATTATAACAGACATGTACAGACGTCTACACATTATGTATATTATAACAGACATGTACAGACGTCTACACATTATGTATATTATAACAGACATGTACAGACGTCTACACATTATGTATATTATAACAGACATGTACAGGCTTCTACACATTATGTATATTATAACAGACATGTACAGACTTCTACACATTATGTATATTATAACAGACACGTACAGACTTCTACACATTACATGTATGTATATTATAACAGACATGTACAGACTTCTACACATTATGTATATTATAACAGACATGTATATGTACAGACGTCTACACATTATGTATATTATAACAGACATGTACAGACTTCTACACATTATGTATATTATAACAGACATGTACAGGCTTCTACACATTATGTATATTATAACAGACATGTACAGACGTCTACACATTATGTATATTATAACAGACATGTACAGACGTCTACACATTATGTATATTATAACAGACATGTACAGACGTCTACACATTATGTATATTATAACAGACATGTACAGGCTTCTACACATTATGTATATTATAACAGACATGTACAGACGTCTACACATTATGTATATTATAACAGACATGTACAGACTTCTACACATTATGTATATTATAACAGACATGTACAGACTTCTACACATTATGTATATTATAACAGACGTGTACAGACGTCTACACATTATGTATATTATAACAGACATGTACAGACGTCTACACATTATGTATATTATAACAGACATGTACAGGCTTCTACACATTATGTATATTATAACAGACATGTACAGGCTTCTACACATTATGTATATTATAACAGACATGTACAGGCTTCTACACATTATGTATATTATAACAGACATGTACAGACGTCTACACATTATGTATATTATAACAGACATGTACAGACGTCTACACATTATGTATATTATAACAGACATGTACAGACGTCTACACATTATGTATATTATAACAGACATGTACAGGCTTCTACACATTATGTATATTATAACAGACATGTACAGGCTTCTACACATTATGTATATTATAACAGACATGTACAGACGTCTACACATTATGTATATTATAACAGACATGTACAGACGTCTACACATTATGTATATTATAACAGACATGTACAGACGTCTACACATTATGTATATTATAACAGACATGTACAGACATCTACACATTATGTATGTTATAACAGACATGTACAGACTTCTACACATTATGTATGTTATAACAGACATGCACAGGCTTCTACACATTATGTATATTATAACAGACATGTACAGGCTTCTACACATTATGTATATTATAACAGACATGTACAGACGTCTACACATTATGTATATTATAACAGACATGTACAGACTTCTACACATTATGTATATTATAACAGACATGTACAGACGTCTACACATTATGTATATTATAACAGACATGTACAGACTTCTACACATTATGTATATTATAACAGACATGTACAGACGTCTACACATTATGTATATTATAACAGACATGTACAGACGTCTACACATTATGTATATTATAACAGACATGTACAGGCTTCTACACATTATGTATATTATAACAGACATGTACAGACTTCTACACATTATGTATATTATAACAGACATGTACAGACGTCTACACATTATGTATATTATAACAGACATGTACAGACATCTACACATTATGTATATTATAACAGACATGTACAGACGTCTACACATTATGTATATTATAACAGACATGTACAGACGTCTACACATTATGTATATTATAACAGACATGTACAGACGTCTACACATTATGTATATTATAACAGACATGTACAGACGTCTACACATTATGTATATTATAACAGACATGTACAGACGTCTACACATTATGTATATTATAACAGACATGTACAGACGTCTACACATTATGTATATTATAACAGACATGTACAGGCTTCTACACATTATGTATATTATAACACATGTACAGACGTCTACACATTATGTATATTATAACAGACATGTACAGACTTCTACACATTATGTATATTATAACAGACATGTACAGACGTCTACACATTATGTATATTATAACAGACATGTACAGACGTCTACACATTATGTATATTATAACAGACATGTACAGACGTCTACACATTATGTATATTATAACAGACATGTACAGGCTTCTACACATTATGTATATTATAACAGACATGTACAGACGTCTACACATTATGTATATTATAACAGACATGTACAGACTTCTACACATTATGTATATTATAACAGACATGTACAGACTTCTACACATTATGTATATTATAACAGACATGTACAGGCTTCTACACATTATGTATATTATAACAGACATGTACAGACGTCTACACATTATGTATATTATAACAGACATGTACAGACTTCTACACATTTTGTATATTATAACAGACATGTACAGACGTCTACACATTATGTATATTATAACAGACATGTACAGACGTCTACACATTATGTATATTATAACAGACATGTACAGACGTCTACACATTTTGTATATTATAACAGACATGTACAGGCTTCTACACATTATGTATATTATAACAGACATGTACAGGCTTCTACACATTATGTATATTTATATTTAACAGGTGTCGGAGTCTTGCTACCTTTCATCGCCCTGTACATGAAACAGATCGGTCTGACGAAATCTCAAACAGGATTAATATACGGCGTGATGCCATTCATCGGATTCTTTACTCGACCGATCTTTGGATACATCTCGGATCGTTGGAAAAAGCACAAGTTGGTGTTGATATTATGTTGTGTCCTGACGGGCATCTTCTACTTGTTCCTCCTGTATGTGCCAAGCAGCCAATCAGAGTACATTAGTGTAACGACAGACATTCACTGCGGACAGTACAACTCTTACATACACGATTGTTACCATGTTAACAGAACAAATCCTCTCGAATGTCCTCTCAGCTTTGATACCTATGCCAATTTATCGGAAAGGATTGTTAGAGAAAAGTCACCGAGTGTCGTAGGGTTAAAAAATTACAATGACACTGGTTCGTACTTACAAGTTGGTGACAGTCCGAGAGCCAGTGCAGATTTATCCTGCAGGTTTTCTTGCCATTATAAGACAGAGGACACGTTTCAAACAAAAGCCTGTTTCACAAACGAAGTAGACACCTCAAACAAACACTGTTACGATATATCTGTCAGCCTGAATAAAGAACCCGATTTAGGATTTACGCTTAGAAACATTTCCAACATCATCAGACGTGAAGTTGTGCAAGACCTGCAGACGGCCGGAGACCTAGTCTGTCGAGACTTCGATATCAAATCAGTCACATACAAAGAGAAGCCATATTGGCAGATGTTGTGTGACAGAGACATAGAGATGACTTGCAGCATGAAATGTTCCGGGTCAAAAGACAAAACTTGTGAAGTGATGGAACTACAGAATGGCGACATGACTGTAGCATTCTTTTTTGTTTTATTCTTGTTTGGAAATATATTCTTCGCCCCGATCATCAGTATAGGAGACGCCATGACTTACGACATTCTTGGCGAGCAGAGAAATCAGTACGGGAAACAGAGGCTTTGGGGAACACTGGGATTTGCGTTGTTCAGCATTACCTCAACATTCTTCATGGAGTTCATGAGTTCAGATCCTGCTAATGCCGATTTTACCGTTTCTTTCTACCTATTTTTAGCTTTGTTTATACTCACAGGAATCAGTGTCTTTAGAATTTCCTTGTCAGAGGACATTTCATGCAGTAGTAGTTTCAGAGATGTATGTAAGCTATTTCGCTACTCGAAGGTTACGATATTTTTGGGCGTGGTGCTGTACTTTGGACTTTTAAATGGAGTGATCGAGACATTTCTGTACTGGTACCTGTCAGGTTTGGAAGGTTACATCACAATAATACCTGGCCTGTGTTTACTTGTCTCCTGTTCCGTGGAAACGCCTGTCCTGTTTTTATCGGGATACATCATAAAAAGAATCGGACATCTGTGGTGTTTATACATTGTGTTCACTGCGTATGCGTTACGTTTCTTTTTCTACTCGCTACTCCCCAATGCCTGGTATGTTCTGCCTGTGGAGGTTCTCCACTCTCTCACGTTCGGTCTGATGTGGGCTACCTCCACGTCCTACGGCAGCATCATCTCCCCACCCGGAATGTCCGCCACTGTACAGGGCATCCTTGGGGGTCTACATTTTGGATTTGGTAAGTTTATTGATTTACAATGCAATTTTATGGATATACATCATAATGTGTAATATGTTGGACTAGAGAATATGATGTACAGTAAAACCTCACTTACTCAAACCGGGTAATATAACTAGAATACCCCTCATTCGTCGAACAGTTCTCTTGGTCCCGACCAAGTTCGTACATTTTCAACCAACTTCAGATTTACTCAAATACTTTGTATTCCTCAAACTTTTGATCATATCCCTACAAGTTTGAGGAAGTAGAGCCGGGTTTTACGGTAGTTTACAACAGGTTCTTTGAGCGATTGAGAGTATGATACATGGGTGTAGTGGCCTGTAAATTGTCGAAACACACTCACACATTGGCCTGTTCTTATCATATTCATATATACTTCATGGTTTTGTCATGTAACGATATATGATTAATAGTGGTGTGCCGATTAATCGATTTCGTCGACGATTGATCGTTTATTTTTTTCAATCAACTGATCGATCACAAATAGCATGATTGATTTTCAAGAGAAAAAGTGTGGTTTTTGAGAAAAAAGATTAAAATCTAAAAACATATCACCAGACATACGAAACTGAAAAAATCTAATTATAAACCTTATTTTAATGAAATACTCCCTAGTGCAGATGCCGATTGACACACAAAAAAGCTAACTTTCACTTCGCCATGGGCCGCTTCGCCATAACGCCGTCGCTTATAACTTTAAAAATAGTTTTTTTTGTGTAAAGGGGGATAACTCTAACACTTCAATTCTTAAATGACACAAGATGGCGGACGATGTAGCTGTTCCACTGTATCCCCGTAAGCAAGCCAGGTCGTATGTTTCAGTTTTCATTCTATTAATGTTGTTTCCAAGGAGGAGATAAAATATTTGTTATGAACTGATAGTTTGTTGAGTTTTATTTCAAGAGTCAAGACAGTACAATGTTAGATAAAAAAAACAACAAGTTAACATTGCGTAAAAAGTTTCATTATCTGCATCAAAACAAAATCCATTCAGAATGCAATTCAATTACTGGTAATAAACAATATGAATATGGCTAATGAGCTAATACAGCTAATAGCTACAAGATATACACAAAAAGTGTCAAAAAAGTAAATATACTAAATATACACCACGAATTCGTGCAAAACTATTGCCAACCTATGATCGATTATTAATCGATGATTGATAGGTTTATGGAAACCAATGATCGATTATGAAATATAAACAAATTCCCAACACTAATGATTAAGTAAAACAACAATCCACTGTAAGTCCTTCTTCAGATTCAGCCTAAAATGCAAAATGATTTGAAATGACAACATTAATATTTTAAGCATAACTTAAATGCAGAGCAGTTATAATTAATAATGTACATGCATATGTATGATGTATAAGTATGCTGGCAGACACTGTAAAAATTGAGTAAGAGTATTTTAGGCACACAGTGCAAAACAGCATGGAAATATCCACACCACAAATAGTTTAAAGGCTGTCTAAGCAAGAAATTCCACACACAAAAATATCGACTTTAACAGGACTTTATTGTGATTAAATTGCAAAGAAAGTGTGATTTTTTGTGACAATACTTTCTTGATATTTTTTTAACACTGATGTTTTCCAGACCTTTGAACCTTTGTTTTACACTAATGATTATTATTTATAGCATACACAAATGTTGAGCCACTTTCTTTGTTGCCACAGGAAAGGGAATTGGCAGCATCATCACCGGACTGATGCCACTAGGGTTTGTGTGGATATTCCGTCTATACAGCTTCACCACCCTCGGCTTTCTAATACTCTACGTCATTACCAACCGACTATGCCTGCAACAAAGCACGCTTGACCAGAAGAAAGAAGGTCAAGGTATGTTAGATCGCCGATGTTACATACACACATGTACAGTGGATTCCACTTAATATCACCCCTGTTAATATCACATTCCTCTTTATATCATGTTTTTCATAAAGGGCCTGTTTCCAAAATGGCCCCTTCTCTGATTCAAATTTCCTGTTGGTGGTGCATTGCCCATGCCGTTGTGGTCACAAATCAATAAAGTATAAAGATTTAGGTCACTTGGTTTGTTTTTTATGGCTCCTCAAGTTTGTACCTTTCAGAAGCTGTCTAAGTGTTGATAAAATGTGCATGTTATGTAAAATATTAATGAAAATCTAATCAAATGATAGTCACTGTAAAGAATACATTCATGGCATGATTGTGACAAAAAATCATGTTTCCATTGTGCCATTTGGCTGTTTTATGGAAGAAACAATCTCAAAAATGCCATTTTCGATGATAACATTTTAGACACAAAAACTTTGTTTTTTAGAGAATACACCCTTTTATGGGCGTTGGATGCAAACCAATTTTTATCCTATCAAACAGTACGTAATATGCTATTGATGAGAGGAAAAATCATCAAAATGTAAGTGGTGGAACATTTTCAAATCTTGGGTTGAATTAGCCTATGGTTGAATTGCCGATTTTCGACTTTCTTTAGATAATTAACAAAAACACGAGAGTATTTGCTCGGTATGTTGAGAATATGTACACAGATATGAAAAAAAGTGAGAGAAACACTTTTTCATGAAAGAAATCCAAGATGGCTACTTCACAAGTCCCAGTGGTTGAAGACATTGGCTGACAAATAGACAGAACAACACACAAAACGTGTTCCTTATGATTTTGGTTGGTTTTTGCATTTACGAGAGTGTTCATAGCTACGGGCGATTGTATAATACCTATATTTATAAGTTTGGTGAGTCACATGGTAACAGGGATCTTTCATATCGAGCCCCAAACATACTTTTGACATATGACATATGACATTTTGACATGTTGCCGCATGGAAAACTATTTCAAGTTTTATCGGAATTTCTTTACCTGTGGTTGTAATGGTCGAGGGTTTTCCAGCGCCCTGTAATACCCAAGGTACAATTTTAGTACAAGATACTGGAGATATGCGCACACATTCCCATCGTTCTCTCTCCAACTGGGCACTGGCAGTAGTAGTCTTTTATTGGGGCCTCATCATCAGATGAAACGGTGAACCGTACCCAAACGTTATATTTCGTTTGGCTTTTGTATCGCGAATGTATTTGTCATCACTTAAATGTTCGGCGATGTAACCAGGAGCCAGAGATATCTGATACGTTCCACACGTAATGGTTCTCAAGTGATCGAGATCAAGACGGGGAAACAGTACGGAAGATGCATCCATCTTGACAAAATCGGACCTTGCCCGTCTAGATAGATCCGGATCTGTCTTGACTCTCTGAGCTAAACCATTCGGTGTTGTCAAAGGTCCTTCATACGTTCAGCCATTAGCCTATCTTTGGCATCTCTCTCTGGAGATCTCTGGTAGATCGGTCCTCTATAACCATTCAGACAGGCTGTGACGGTTTGAAACAAAGCCTCAATGACATTGATAAAGCTGTTGGAAGAACGTCCAGTGTTTCAGACGACCATGATAGGATTCCACAATCCACCTCGATTTGGTGATAGTTCTGTCAAGATTTGCTTGGACGTCAGAATGTTGACTTTGACCGTGTATCAGGTATGACAGCATGCATGCTAGCATTGAAGCCAGAGGCTTCGAGAACTTGTAGGACATCTCTAAAACCTCGGTCAATGACAACATTGTCATCTGGTTGTAGCCAAGTAACTAGCTTGTCCATGACATCTTTTGTAATTGTAGCATCATTTTCGCTGCCAGTGAATGGTCCTACTGTGTCCAGAATGTAGCCATCTAGTAAGGCGATGCTCATGAATTTGAGATAGTTTCTCTTCTTCTGGCTATAGTAGGACATTCTCTGGAGCTTGTGGTTGAAGCTTTTCTGGATATAAATATAGGTGCCATCTAATATGGCATTGGCTTTATCTCCAAAAAATGCTTCTGAAAAGACAGTATTGTGCCCGAGCAACTGTTCTCTTGTCAAGTGATCCGGCCCTAGCAATTGTGGGTCTATCGATGTGTCTAATGCCTGTACTATGGAGTGGAAAGTTTTGGACGCACTTGACTTGGAAATTCCAAAAGGAGAAGAACACTGACTCCAGGAAATGTCGGTTTTCAGTTTTACCCAGAACAGTAGTAGAGCATCGTATGTAGTCTTGGTATACATGTATATACCAGATGAAAGATATGGGGAACAGTGCGAGTGGATTTCGAGGAACTGATCTTTGGACCAACCTGTCCAGGCCATGCATGCCAAGTCATCAAGAGAAGAAAAGCTTATTGCAAACACAGACTGGTTCTGTGAAAGGACGTGAGACACTTCTAAGAGGTCATTAATGATTTCGGACGATTTTGATGGTAACTGAGATTCCAAGGAACCTCTACCATCAAGGACTACCTCTGTAGACGGATCTAAGTCGTTACCAATAAGGTGAATGGAGCAGACGCGGGATGAGGTGGGGCACCACAGATTGTGTGAATAGATCAGGTGATGTCTTTGATTTTGTTCCATTTATTGCAAAGATAACAAGACAGAGACAGCATTTTTTGTGTGAAGATGATCCATTCAAAAGATCATGAAGGGTCAGCAACGGCAGGATATGGGACGGGGAGTCGTCTTCTTCCTCTATTTCCTGGTTCTCCTCGGTTTCAGGTTCAGGCTGATTTTTGTTCCGAAGATACTTCATGTAGCACTTCTGGCAAATGAGTGCTTGTTCCTTTGCTGACAACAATCCTTGTTGCACCAGCGTATCTAGGAGCCATTAATATTGTGAACTATTAACATTGCGTGCACTTCTGTTCTTATTGCCACTACGTTTCTTGAAGTATAGTTGACAGCCTTCTCCAACCCATTTACCCTCCATCTTGAAACAATAACGATTGGTTTATAAAATTATGAAGCGTCGATAAAGTAACAAAATAGCAAGCCACCGATGATTGCTGTAAACAGCTAATACTTAGTAGTGTGGAACAATTATGCGAAAATGTGTGATAATAACGAATTGATTGATTACTTAGAACAAAATAAAGTATTTCATATGGATAATCTATCTAATCGATGTGGCGTGGTCGGCAGGCACAAAGAAAGTGAAACAAGTCAGGGTCCCAACCCTGACAGAGCCACACACTTTGGAGATGGGACAATAAAACAAGGAAAGTGAGACAAGAATAGCTAGCGTCGAGTCAATGATTCCGTAAATGTATAGACAAAGACAAGAAGATACGGATAAATGTTTAAGGTCACACGATCAGAAAATTCAGAAGAGGACAACTTGAGATAGAAAAGTATTCATGTATCAGGGTGTCCTCAGTGTAAATCTTTATATCGATACTGTTTATTTAGTCGTTTGATATCATAAAACTGTCATGAAAATAATCGCTCTGATATTCAATATAAAATTTTGTATATAATAAGCTACAGTATATAATAGGGTTTCAGACAAGGTTGTTACTCATTTCCCCTTTTCTTTCAATTTACAACCACATTCAGGCGGCGATATGAGAACGTTCCACCACATGGAATTAGCTGATTTTTGGTACACATATGAAACAAGTTAAGCTCTATCCGATTTTGTGATGGAAATTTGCATCCAAAACTATATAACGGGAAAAAATTGCAATTTTATGGCATTTTTTTCCCTAATTGTGTCTCTGCAAGAGCATTTTCATCCGAGAATTTTTTTTTTTTATGTTTTATGAATAAACACGATGTTTTGCAAATATTTATCAAAAAAAAATTATATTATGTTGCTAATTACAATTTCGAGATAACCTTCTTTTATTTACGACCTTATGTCTTTAAAGCTCAAAATGACAACTTAATAAAAATACATTTTCACTGAAATTATGAAATCGGGGTGTCGGAAAGGTGTAAAATTATTCTTCGGAAAAGAAAAAAACTGTAGTGGAGCTAGATAAGAAATTATACGGGGGCAGGCTCCTATGGAGAATTAACATTACTGGAAACAGGCCCTTTATACCATTTTTCTCGCTATATGATCTATGTTATTTATTTTGGTTAATATCCTGTATTTAGAGGTGAATTCCTCTTAATATCATGTTTTTAAACCAATCACATAAAATATCCAGAAAATGATGTCATTTCCATTGATTTCAGATTGTTAATGAAATAATGTTATCTTAATATAGATTGAAACATCTTCATATGTACATAGAAGAGCTTATTTTTAGTTATGGAGATTGAAAATGCGTCACTAGATTTAGTGGAAAAACATGTTTCTCTTATTGTCACATACCTGTTAATATCAAGTTTTTGTCTGAAAAATGTAACATGATATAAAGAGGAATGCACTGTAGTATTAACTAGCTATTATTGATGTGATATATTTGTATGTCAATGTGGTGGGAAATAATGATTCTGTTGTTGAGGATTGAGTGAGGACAAAGTGTAGAAGTTTCTGCGGTTTATAAGTATTCATGTGTAACTGACTTTTGATATAGTGATCATGTCTTTGTAGATATTTCACATTTAATTTATGATTGACTTAATTATATACACACACATGTATATGTTTGCTTTTCAATGGTTTATATATAAAAACTGTTCTGGCTACATCAAAAAATGTTATGAAGCTGCATGGTATTACATGTATTAACAAAATAAAATGAAATAGATTATATAGAGGGGAAAATGGTTATTGGGAAAAACGTGATATACAAAATGTAAAGAGGAATGTGATATTAACAGAGGTGATATTAAGTGGAGTCCACTGTATCACATAGAAACTGTGGTGTGATGAACACTGTAGTACATGTACATTGTATGTGGTCCAAGTACAAGTGGCCCCATGGTTGTACTGATGATTTTGTGTCTTATTTCATTATTTAAATATTTGTTTTAACATTTCATTCACAGATAATACAGAGGAGGCCCCGATAACAAACGATGGTAATTTGGATGTGGGCCAGAATCTTCTATCTGATGAGGAAAAGCATGAAATGGGATCCCTCTGAGGAACACATCTTTCAAGGGACCACAGTATTTACAGCATCTGATCACTAAACAACATGAAATGGAGCCCCTTTTAGGAAAAGAGTACTAATAGTATCTGATCAGTAAATAAATGACATGGAGCGCCTCTGAGGAACGGTAATAACAGCATCTTATCACTAAACAACATGAAATGGAGCCCCTTTTACAATAAAGTGTGGTACAGTGTTTAGTAGGCCACACTCTAAACTAAGACAGTTTGTCAGATATTCCTGACTTTAACAGTATGACACGTGTACATGGACGGAAAAAATATGTGTTGGTGCTGTATTAAGTTGACTTGATGTGATTTTCTTCAGTCCATCTGTTACTCTTTCACCCCTGAATTTCAGTGGCCGAGTGGTTAAGGTGTTCGGACATTCTACCACTAACCCTCCATCTCTGGGCCGCGGTGGCTGAGTGGTTAAGGTGTTCGGACATTCTACCACTAGCCCTCCATCTCTGGGCCACGGTGGCCGAGTGGTTAAGGTGTTCGGACATTCTACCACTAGCCCTCCATCTCTGGGCCACGGTGGCCGAGTGGTTAAGGTGTCCCGACATTCTACCACTAGCCCTCCATCTCTGGGCCGTGGTGGCTGAGTGGTTAAGGTGTTCGGACATTCTACCACTAGCCCTCCATCTCTGGGCCACGGTGGCCGAGTGGTTAAGGTGTTCCGACATTCTACCACTAGCCCTCCATCTCTGGGCCACGGTGGCTGAGTGGTTAAGGTGTTCGGACATTCTACCACTAGCCCTCCATCTCTGGGACGCGGTGGCCGAGTGGTTAAGGTGTCCCGACATTCTACCACTAGCCCTCCACTTCGGGGCCACGGTGGTTGAGTGGTTTAGGTGTTCCGACATTCTACCACTAGCCCTCCACCTCTGGGTTGCCAGTTTGAATACCACATGGGGCAGTTGCCAGGTACGGACTGTAGGTTGGTGGTTTTTCACCGGGTACTCCAGCTTTCCTCCACCTCCAAAACCTTCAAACCAAACCAATTCATAATGAACTGTTCCAGTCTTTAAATTGGAATGGTCCATGTGTGTCTTCAGGGGTGAACGAGTTAAACATTGGTAGATGTGAACTTGAAAACCTCTTTAATTTGCAAGTGAGTGAAATCCTATGATCTTTCTTGATATATCTTGAAATTTGTTTTTTAGTAGAACTGTTTTTACATGTGACTAAATTTTACTTCTTTTAACTTGTTTTGCAGTTTACCATTATATAACTATCTCTGTGCAATTGAAACATGACCAGTGTATGTTTCATGTGGCATTTAAAATACAATTTTGTTAAACCAGTGTATAGTGGTGATGTTGCATTGCTCCAGGTAAAATTGAATTTTGCTTTTATTTTGTTTCCATGACCCATTGATAAAATCAGTCATTTAGGGCCAATGTCACCATATATTTTTTTTTAATTGTTTTTTGTTAAGATGACAGGGCACACTTATTTGTAGTATCGGGTATACTGTGCACATTCCATTGTATATATTTATGTATTGTCTACGCTTTCATGGAGTCCTTTTGACTTTGGTTTTGTGTTGGTAGAGCAGATGTGTCTTTATTTGGTTCTCTTTTATTACTAGGTAGCTATATATAGGTACATTAAAGAGAGGTCTATTAAGTTTTGATGGTGTTAGAAATACTAATTACATACCTGCCATGTCACCTGTGTATGTCCAGGTCAACCAGCAGTTGACCATAGTTCATCTCAGATCTCCTACATTTACTCTTACTTATCCAAATTGGAAGGGATTGGAAGGAAGGGAGTTAGTCATTTAAAAGGGATTAGAAGGCTGGGAATGTCAGTCATAAATAAGGGATTAGTAGGCATCATATATATATATTCACTTAGAGAGTTAACCTGGTGCTAGACATGTTGCCAATCTCTTGCTATACAAGATGTCTGCCACAGTCATGTTTATCTGTTATCTGTGTATACATCCTGTTATTACCTGTTGTAAGTAACAATAATGCTATTACGTGAAATGTATTATTATCTACATTATCTGTATTAAGGATATAGATAGGGGGTACAGTCTCTTCAGATGTTTTGCTTAATAATTTGGATATACATTTAATCACATACATGTATCATATATCATTGGAAAGGTTATTAAATTTTCTATAACGTGAACATATAATTATAGTGTTAAATTAATTCATAATTGCATAATAGTATATAATATAAAAAATGACGGACACTTTTGAATTTGGATCTTCTTTCACATTTTCTTACAGAAACTGACAATACTTTTCC
The DNA here is from genome assembly GCA_947623455.1 of Mimachlamys varia. NCBI lineage: Eukaryota > Metazoa > Mollusca > Bivalvia > Pectinida > Pectinidae > Mimachlamys > Mimachlamys varia. The sequence continues at coordinate 2,228,258 of OX392537.1, forward strand.
TATTGATGGACAGAAAGGTCATCTACAAAAATGTGCCTCAGATTTTTCCTATATGTTCTAGAATTGAAGTAATTTCGATTTTATGGTCTCTGGGTGGGATTTTCATGCCCAAATTCACTTAATTGGTTATAAATCTTGTTGTAGCTAAATTCTTCAACAACTGAGGCACGTTATTGTTGACAAGGTCATGCCCAACAATCCTGCAAAGTTTGGAAGAAATCGGTCCACAGATGCCAAAGTTATGGCTGTTTGAAGTTGACAACTTGTTGAATTTATGAAAGTGCTCTAAAGACCATTTCCACTCTTTGAAATCGGATATCTCTGGTTTTAACACTTATCTGACCGATTCTGCCTACCAAACCATTAATCATGACTACACATGTATCCATCAAGCTGTCCTCCGAAAAAACGGAGCATGCATTGGTTCAAATAACTGAGAAATTAATGAATATTAAAATATTTCTCAGTGAAAATGCCCCTTTCCCGCGAAATGTCAGACTGGACATAGGATAAGCTCCTCCCATGTAATGAAGGGGTCATTAGAAACGCTCCGGCCCCTCTCTTATAGTATGTATTACATCAAAGACTGACCATGACTTAATGGATTATAGCAGCATGATTACGCAGCACTTCACACCACCATAGCACAGGGCTAATGACTTTTTAACTGACCACGCCACTGTGTGATGTATCTGTTTATGGTGTAAACAGTACCACGTGTTGATCTGTATGAGCGTGTTCAATGTTAAATCACGTTAATTGACACATTTGGGAACATAATTTTGAAAGTTACTTTTTGTTATATGATGTAGTATGTTTATAAGTAATCAATTTTGCAAAAAAACAAAAAATCAAAAAAAAAATTTGTTACCCCCTATCTATATCCTTAAGAAATGGTGTTTACAGTAATATACCGCGGGTGACAAGTCCTCAGGTTTTATTGTTATTGATCCCAAAAATAGCACTGCCTCTATGGGTGATAAGAGTCCTCAGGATGAATCATAATTCCTATTAATACATGGACCAGTCTAAACTGTTAGTCCAAATTGTTCCTCACTAACCTTCTGTAGAAAAGTACCGTAGTTTTCCTTGTCTAAGGGTTTGAGAGATTCTATAGGGTCAAGGTTAATATTAAACACTTCAGTACATGACAGAGTCTATTACAATTATTTTTGTAAACTTTATGTTAATATACTTACTGTGAGAAAGAAATTAAAGGCTACTTCACTGTCTAAGTGATTGTTTATCAAAATGTTGTTTTGTTAATTTGGATAGCAAAATGTTATACGATTGTGTGTTAATTTGGATAGCAAAATGTTATACGATTGTGTGTTAATTTGGATAGCAAAATGTTATATAATTGTGTGTTAACTTGGATGGTAAAATATTATGATTGTGTGTTAATTTGGATGGTAATATGTTATAATTATGTGTTAATTTGGATGGTAAAGTTATTTTTATAAATATAATGTTAAATGATGAATGTTATTCGAAGACAAAAATCTGTCAAATGTTTTACAATTTTGAAAAATACTCATACTTGTTAAAATGACAGGAAAGTGATGTTTGTACTTATATAAAGTGTTATATAGAGAACTATAACATGTGAACCATCAGGGTTGATATTGACATTTGTGATTGTTTGTTGTTATGTATAAAGATACAAGTCATGACATTTCCTTTTGTTTTCTGCACATCTTTGCTCGCTAAGACGTCTCTAGAGGGGTCAGAGCAAGTTATGCTTTGTTCAGTGTCAGCTAGCTTTTATATATTCACAAAGACTGTCTGTTGAATGATTGATATTCACAAAGACGGCCTGTTGAATGATTGATATTCATAAAGACTATTGTAAATTATTGATATTCACAAAGCTTTTAAGACTGCCTGTTGAATTATTGATATTCACAAAGCTTTTAAGACTGCCTGCTGAATGATTGATATTCACAAAGACTACCTGTTGAATGATTGAAATTCACAAAGACTACCTGTTGAATGATTGATATTCACACAGACTGCCTGTTGAATTATTGATATTCACAAAGGCTACCTGTTGAATGATTGATATTCACAAAGACTGCCTGTTGAATGATTGATATTTACACAGACTGCCTGTTGAATTATTGATATTCACAAAGACTGCCTGCTATATGATTGATATTCACAAAGACTGCCTGTTGAATGATTGATATTCACAAGGACTGCCTGTTGAATGATTGATATTCACAAAGACTGCCTGTTGAATGATTGATATTCACAAAGACTGCCTGTTGAATTATTGATATTCACAAAGACTGCCTGTTGAATTATTGATATTCACAAAGACTGCCTGTTGATTAAAATAACAAATAATGCCTGTTTACTGATAGGCAAAGACATTAATTATCAACTTGTTAAAGGATGTGATTTTGCTAATATATTCCTGTACTGGTGCTGCTATTCTTTTTGAGTCTCCACCATTTTCTTTGATGGACTCTTGACATTTTTGACTAATTCTCAATTCAACCAGATCAAATATATGAGATGGCTATATAATCCTAAGGCTTATAATTTAGCACAACCTTTTTATACCCTGTCTCGTTCAGGAAAAACAATAAAGTTGTGAGGGTAACAAGCTATGAATTTGTGAGGGTAACAAGCCATTTGGGCTTATTGTTTTACTGCATTTAGTTTTATTTACAATGTACATTTTGATGACTTAATGATTGTTTTCAATGCAAAGATGTCTGCATGTTTGAAAAAAAATAAAAGCTGTGTTTGACATGGTATCATTGTTGTGTAATTGTTTACAAGGGATCTGTTCAACAGATTCTGGATAAAAAACTATGGTAGGAAGAGTGGCTTGCCTTCATCAGGAGAGATTGAGGGTGCATTCGCGCTACAGATTGCACAGGCACAGAAATATTCCACGATAAACGAACACACTTGGACTGAACCATAGGCAGAGCTAAAAATCCACAGTTTCAACTGGTTAAACCAATAGCACGAAGAAATTGGAACATAGGGCCGGTGTGGAGGACTGGATCCTCTTGATGAGGACCAGTCCTCTAAAAGGGGGACCAGTCCTCCAAAAGGGGGTCCAACACTCCACAAGGGGGGCCAGCCCTCCACAAGGTAGTCCAGTGCTTCACAAGGGGGTCCAGTCCTTCAAAGGGGGGTCCAGTCCTCCACAAGGGGGTCCAGTCCTCCACAAGGGGGTCCAGTCCTTCACAAGGGGGTCCAGTCCTTCACAAGGGGTCCAGTCCTCCACAAGGGGGTCTAGTCTTCCACAAGGGGGTCCAGTCCTTCACAAGGGGATCCAGTCCTCCACAAGGGGGTCCAGTCCTTCACAAGGGGGTCCAGTCCTCCACAAGGGGATCCAGTCCTCCACGAGGGGGTCCAGTCCTCCACGAGGGGGTCCAGTCCTTCACGAGGGGGTCCAGTCCTTCACAAGGATATCCAGTCCTCCAAAAGGGGGTCCAGTCCTCCACGAGGGGGTCCAGTCCTTCACAAGGGGGTCCAGTCCTTCACAAGGGGGTCCAGTCCTCCACAAGGTAGTCCAGTCCTCCACAAGGGGGTCCAGCCCTTCACAAGGGGTCCAGTCCTCCACAAGGAGGTCCAGTCCTCCACAAGGGGGTCCAGTCCTTCACAAGGGGGTCCAGTCCTTCACAAGGGGGTCCAGTCCTTCACAAGGGGGTCCAGTCCTACACAAGGGGGTCCAGTCCTCCAAAAGGGGGTCCAGTCCTTCACAAGGGGGTCCAGTCCTCCACAAGGGGACCCCGTCCTCCACAAGGGGGCCCAGTCCTCCAAAAAGGGGTCAAGCCCTACACAAGGGGATCCAGCCCTCCACAGGGGGATTCAGTCCTCCACAAGGGGATCCAGTCCTCGACCAACAACGGGGTCCAGTCCTCCACTGGGGGGTCCAGTCCTTCATATGGGGATCCAGTTAACTTTTTTTAACTTCAAAGTTAAGAAAATTTATTACTGTAAAAACTTTTCAACTGTAACTGTTTGAGAAATGCATCCATTAATGTTATGCTTACAGTGAACATTAAGAATGTTTAATGTTGTTTGGTGTTTCTGCAGTAGGTACCTTAAGAACCACAAAAACTACGGCATCGGATATCTAAAATTTTATTTGCCTGAAAAAACAGTCAAATATATCACAGTTATATATAATAAACCATTGGGTAGGAGGGAGGAATGCTTTACCCAAACACAGACGTCCAATCATCTCCCGCTACTCCATACAATCTGGTCTCCTAGCAACAAATGTCCGCAACAGTATTCAAAGTACAAGCAATAATAATCATTGTCATTATGTTGAGTTCATCTTCTTTAAATTTGTAAAGCAATTTGTAGCACTGTAAAAGTAATGCATTAAATAATGGTTCATTTGTAGTTTTAAGCTGTGTCAAGGTTTCATTGATGACTTTCGTAGTATATATATTGATCATCACAACTCCTTTTCAAACATTTTCTGTATTACATATAAATCTGATAAATGAATTGAAATAATTTTGATGTCAATCAAAGCAGATATTTATACAAATGTATGTTGTCCCTAGTTACAACACAGACAAAGTTACACAAAAAATCTCATTCACATTTTTTCATCAGTTTCTCTCAATTCATCCATCCCCTTACAGTTAGAGAAAAACCATTCCATTTGTAGACATTTTACATCCACATGAATACACTGTCGCTATAAATACCACCTCAGACTTGATCAATGTCGTAATACTGTCACTTCTCTCGTACACTATCACACCTGACTTCTGAAAGGTTTCAAACAAGTGGAATTTACATACTTCGCTCAGATATATGGATTATAAATACCCCATCAATCCAAAATCATAAAATAATGCATCGTTACAAAATAAAAACTTGTATCGAAAACAAAATCAGCCAGTTCATTTTGTAGACAACTAACGTGGACAGTACCATTAAAAGTAATTGTGTAATATAATCATATTCTTGATACATTAATATTTTGTATTCATCCTATCATGTAGGACTCTGATCATGTAAATATTAAATATTTTATCCCAAATACTCTAAGACCAGGTTCATATGACCTGTTCACAAAATTTAACCAATCGCCTTCAGTATCAAAGATTACTGACGTTTTTAAATTTTGATAAAAACTTCTTCTAAAATACTTCAAGGCCTAGAGACATATTTGATGGGTATCTTCCTTGGAAACAGCCAAAAGAATTTTCAACAATAAGAGTATATTGCATACTTTCTTCTAGAGACTTATTGTAATAATGTACCATGAAACAGAAAGTTTGTTTATCCTAAACTAGTGAACAGATTTTCTCTTTATGTCAGGAATTTGTGAAGAGGTACTGTAAAAATGGAATTTTTAGAGGTGTGAAAATTTCGCTAATTTCGCTGGCAATAAATCTCCGCGAATAAATACACACACGAACATATTGAACAATACTCAAACTCTGCATTGTGGAATAGTAGCATATGTACACAGTGAAAATTTCCACATCGCGAACAGTTCGGAGGCTGACTAAGTGAAAAATTCCACACGCGAAAATATTAGCTTTAGCAGTATACTTGCTGTGCTGTAGATTTTCTTGATGAAATCTAATGATAACAAACATTACCATGGCAATAACCAGTAACAACAATACTAATCACTCGTTAACAATACATATATTAAAACTCATTAATTAGCCTTTGGCAATTATAAGTTATTTCTTTGTGTTACCATGGATAGCGCGAGAACAGGCGGAGATTGTGAGCAAGGCTATATCGTCTAGTAAAAAGCAACCAACAGTTTAAAATACTTCACATGATTTCACTTAAAGATGATAAAGGAACACTTCAGCATGTTGACAAACACACAGGGTCTACAGTGTATTTAAACAACCTGTTTTTAGCACTGTTTAACTCCATATGACTAGAGTTGAAACCTGTCGGTATTCCCACAACCAAACATTACACTAGTGGCCTGGTAAAACTTGTTCGAGTCTAAATCTGAGTGAACTACTCTGATGAGAGGCTAAAATGTGTGTGCATTTCTACACACTCCACATCCCAAAGCAAACTCCTCCCCGGTGGGCGGGTGTTGGACATGGAGTGGGCACTCATCTCCTTCTAGCTGTTTCCCTCTAGGACCTACAATGTAAACACATTTAAACATTACTGTCCTTAATATCAATGTTTCTTCACTGAGGAACATTTCTAACATCTTATTATTCAATCATGATTAAGGCGCCTTCTGAATAAACTACAAATCAAACGAAAGATCACTTTCAAGCACTCTTGTCAAAATGTAAGAACTAGAAACAAATTCTGCTAGAGAAAGCTTAGGTTCAGCGCTTACCAACTAGACACAGGAAGCTGTTGAGGTAAAAGTAGCTGGACACAGTGTAAAATCTTTTGGGAAAACTGAACTTTGCCTGTGTTACAAAGGTAGATTTTACTCTAAATGTATTTATTTTTGTGGTAGTTTAATTTTTGCACTGTTTGTGCAGCGCTAAATTTTTTTAAAACTGAACATGTACAAAATACATAATATGTAAAGCAGTTTCTATCAGTGTATGGGCTGTATCCAACATGAAACTTTACCTGTGGTACAGAGAAGTTGAACAGGTAGAACTTTACCTGTGGTACAGAGCTGTACAGGTAAAACTTTACCTGTGTACAGAGAAGGTGTACAGGTAAAACTTTACCTGTAGTACAGAGAATCTGTACAGGTAAAACTTCACCTGTGGTACAGAGAAGCTGTACAGGTAAAACTTTACCTGTGGTACAGAAAAGCTGTACAGGTAAAACTTCACCTGTGGTTCAGAGAAGCTGTACAGGTAAAACTGTAACTGTGGTATAGAACTGTACGGGTAAATCTTTACCTGTGGTACTGAGAGGCATGAAGGTAAAACTTTACCTGTGGTACAGAGCTGTACACTCAGGTAAAACTTAACCTGTGGTACAGAGAAGCTGTACAGGGAAAATCTTAGTTGTGGTATAGAGATTCTTTAAGGTAAAATATTATCTGTGATACAGATTATCTGTAAATAGAAGTTTTACCTGCCGGACAGTGTGGAAGCTCATTCTTGGGTAGGTTGGTGACGCGCTGGAAGTCATCATGGCAGATATTACAGAAGTGAGTTGTCCCGAAGCAGAAGAAGACGGCGACAGAGCAGCAGTAGCGACATTTGTATTCCAGGAAGTCAGTTCCGTGTTTAGGACACATCTAAATGTGGAATACCATTTAGGGTTAAAAGCATTTTCAATCTTGAATATGTTTTAATCTGCATTTTAAGATTAAATAAATTTCTGAATTTGAAAAGCTTTTAAGTTTGCGATGTAAATGATAAAGCTATAGTGTCAAGATTTTGTTATAAAAGTAACAAAGCTACAAGCTAGAACAGTTTAAATCAGAGGTTAAGGAACAATCACATAATCCAGTACATCCTAGCGGTTACATAGATAATGGAAATCAAACCTAAATCTATATCTACAAATAGATGTCAAACAAACTTCTATACATTTTGAATTGAACGACGGAACATTTCACTTTGGACTGGTTAGATTATTTGTTACCTGGGCCCGAGAAATATCAGAACAAGCCCCACACACCAGCTCCTGTGGGTCGTAATCCTCAGCAACTCCGGCCTGCTCATCACAGCGAGCCTCGCCTCCGTAGTAGGCCTGTTGTACGACACCATTATAATATAAATATATCACAGCATTCCCAGTTTATATAAGTACCTGTACATGACTGTATTGTGTTACTTTAACATTATAAACTATCCTCTAGTTAATTCCAAATTTAATATGTACATATCGTTTTCAACTTCCAGTGGCTCAGTTTTCCCTCTTATGTGCCAGTCCTGTCTCTCCAAACAATGTTCACCGAGTAATTTACTCAGAACCCCTATATTGTTTTGTCATTCTTGGGGAGTATAAATTATTGTTATACACGCTGCCGTTCCAATAGTTATTTTTTAAATTAAATTTACTTCCCAAGATGGAAAATAAATCTGCTGACTTACCTTTTAACATACATCTATTAAAATATTCAAACTGAAAATTACCTTATCTGTTTTTGGAATTAAAATGACACAACTTCATTTAAATTGTTCAGGTATGTAATTACATACAAGTACCTTTTTACATTTGTAGCAGACATAATAGGCATATCTCTCCATGGCGAATCCTGCGGGATCCTGGTAGAATCGAGCCCCTGGTGTAGTGATGGCCTCCGCCTTGTGTAGCCCCTCGTACTCCAGCCTCATCATAGCCTTCCTCTTCACGTCACTGTACAGGTCTCTGACAGGCTTCAGTAGGTCTCGCAACACTGGCTGTTCTATTGTGCTCTAAAATAGTGTCCATTGATGTTTAAGAGAGTATAGAAAACCTTATATTTCTCTGCTTAGGTTTTCAAATCAAAATTATAGTGGTTAGAAAATTTCTGGTTTAACTCAATGAGATAGAAAAGACAAAAAGATAGCTAAACTTCAAATTGAACATACCATTGTAACAACTCAGAATATGGGGGTGAGTAAATCCCGTCTCTACAGACTGATTATAAATTTGGCCAAAATAATAATACTTAAATTGGCAATCCTTTTAAACCCTGAAATTTGACATACATATGTTTCAGTTTTAAGTTACATATTTCCTTCTTTTGTTTCTTGTGTTTCTTACCTTGCATATTGGACAGAGTGAGAATCCGAAGGTGATACGTGGTCCGACCCAGCACTTCTCCAGGATGTTCTTAGTACAGTGTAGATGGAACAGGTGGTTACACTTGAGCTGTAGATACAAATCATACACATTACACCATGGAAAAGGTGGTTACACTTGAGCTGTAGATACAAATCATACACATTACACCATGGAACAGGTGGTTACACTTGAGCTGTAGATACAAATCATACACATTACACCATGGAACAGGTGGTTACACTTGAGCTGTAGATACAAATCATACACATTACACCATGGAACAGGTGGTTACACTTGAGCTGTAGATACAAATCATACACATAACATCATGGAACAGGTGGTTACACTTGAGCTGTAGATACAAATCATACACATAACACCATGGAAAAGGTGGTTATACTTCAGCTGTAGATACAAATCATACACATGTTACACCTGATTCAAATGTCCCGAATGTATCTTACTCATCATATGTACACATTAACTTTCCTATTACATTTGACACACATAAATACACATCCCACAGATATCTTAATTTTCATATATCTGGAAACAAGATCTGGAACAATGATGACCACTTTCTGATACCTTGATTGCAGGTGCCGCAGCAAGAGCCTCTGTGAAACAGATCATACACATGTCATCAGCGTCTTGTTTTAGAGACTCTTGGTTTTCGGTGCGACAGCGATGGAGACAGGGTAGACATGGGTCCTCATTCTTGATCCCTCCACAGGCGTGACCACATGGCAGCACCTTGATACAGGCATTCTGGGCGTGCTCCTAACATACAGAAGGTTTTATAGTTCGAGTTAACTATTTAACAAGTTAGCTGTTAATCTAAAACACTTGCATGGCCTGCAAAGTAGGAATTTTGAATTGAAATACGGAATCAGTAACTGATAGTCTATTAATTTGAAACACTTGCATGGCCTTCAAAGTAAAATATTAAAAGAAAACTTTGAGATATTCTTCACAACTTAAAAACATAAAATACAAATAAGTAAGCATTCAATTTAGCTAATATTTTAAAAATTACTAAAAAAAAATCTGATAGGTTTCAGAAATATTGATATGTTTATAAGGCAAAGATAGCATGTATTGATATTACATCACATCATTTTTTTTTTATCCATTATATTCATACCTGACACTCAGCATCCGCACACACATTACCAATGGCTAAGAGTCCTGTGTTGTTACTGGTACCACAGAATCGACAAGTACCCGGACCAGCTCCCCCGGCCGAGGTACGACCTACAATGTAAACATACTATTTGACATACAACTAAACAATAAGTCTCCACAAAGATATCTTAGATCAAATTTGGTCAAAATGCCTTGCACAGTTCTGGAGAAGACATGAAAGAAATGCTGATCCCAGACTATTACGGACCAGGTAAGCTGAAGAACACTTGGCCAGAGGCCGTGACTGTAAGGTATTTCCTGGCCCTAGGATCATGAAACGATCTTAAATCTGAATTAATGTCTTAAGTTTTGACTTAGCCAATCACACATTATACAAAAACTTAATTAAGTCTAAGATTGTGGTTTCATGATCCTGGGGCCTGATGTAACTGATTAATTTACCTTCCCTGAACTCCACCATAGCCTTCAGTGTCTTGGAGTCGGCCAGAGACATGACCCAGAACAGCTTGGTCCGACCACATCCCTCGTGTAGGTCCACCTTGATGGCCTCCTCCTCCTCCTTAAACACCTGGCAGGTGAAAATTAAACAGGTGTGACAATCAAGTAACGAGAGCATAAACAATGAAACAGTTTGAGAATTCATAGACTGAAGATCTCAATCTTTATCCCTAAAGAAACAATCTGGAAAACCTGTTTTATAAAAGAAGTATATTGTGTCACAGGATGAATAACATCACAATTTCTGATAAATCTATACAATGTCATGTTTTATACACTATACATTATGTTATGTGAAATGTAATACTAACACAACTTTCAAATGAATGTCTGAAATTTTACAGTATCTCTTTTGAAATAAGCCTACACAAATGTCATGTAACATTCAAAGAGGAAAACACAAACATTCTGCATTCAGTGTGTAAATATGATCACATTCCAGTTTTTGTAAAACTTTTATTAATTTTGTTTGATGTTTAAAGCAAAAATATCAACAACATTTACATATCCGTACTAAATATTGTTTAGTTTTAACAGAAGGCTCTCATTTATACCTGCTACAAAATGACCTGATATTACCAAACAACATTTTATCTGACAAATTAAAGATCTGACCAGTCTGAGATCAGACTAGATTAGCTGTAAACACAATAATGACACAGATAATTAGCTTAACCGGTATATTGTAGCAAATTAAATGACTACAGTAACTGTGTATTTTTTATCTGCCAGATATATTATCATGCACTTTAAAGGTAATCACTTTGATTTTGGTAACCTCAAATTTAAGCAAGGTATGGGGGCAATAATAGTTACCTAAATGATTATTTCTAGCTTATAACACAACTATCTAGATATTAACAAAACTAACTAATCTTTTAAGTAATATGACTACTCAGCTAATGTGGGATCTGCCTACAGATTTTGAGACACAAAACACTCAAGTAAATCTGTGGCACCCACTGTCGTACATGACTTCCTTAAGATACTACATTATGCACTATTTTTGGGAAACTTGCTTCTGGCCGGAGTGTCTAATCCGTACCCGTTAACCCTCCCACTTTAAGAGAGAGACTCCCTCATTTTGACCATAATTTACCAATCTCCCTCAAAATCTCCCTCATTTAAGTCCAATCTCACACAAACTCAAAATCTACATCCTGTGGTCAAATGATATCCTAGTTAATGTAGGGTGTGTGTAATGACCATAACAGGTTTTCTTGGATCAAATGAATACTTTTTGAAATTGTTTTGATACATAAAAAGGGGAAACAAATTGAGTGATGCAGTTTTAGACCTATATCACACACTTTCTCCCTCATTGGAAGTTTCATAGGTTGACACCTATGCAGTAATAAAATTCCTTAGAATTAGTACTGTCTATTGTTTGCTTGCTGTTCTGTCTCAGATGGTTGGCAAGTAGCTACTGGGTAGTATAATGACCAGGAGGAGTAAGATACCACTAACTCAACCCTTGACACTTTTAAAGTGGTCAATGGCCCTGTCATCCATACAACCCTTGATTTTGACAGGATATGAAATGCTAAAATGAACAAATACCACTCCTATCAAGCTTAGTACATACACGAAATGGAACTATCCAGAGAAAATCAGAACTACCTAGCAAATAAAAGCTTTTTTTGTACTGTTATAATAACAGTAATCTTTTAATTGCCTATAAACTTTTTTTTACAGATATTCAGGATTGCTTTGAGAAATCCATCATGCAAGCTGAAGGCTCTTTAATGATCTAACAATTGTATTACAGGGAATTGTATCTGTCATTTCTAAGTGTATAAGCTATACTTATTATAGTAGATCCAACCTCATGGACCTGCTCTGTCTACATGGCCATGGAAAGGTGTAACTCTGCCAGGGGTTAGAGGGCAAATAGGTTAACAGGAGGAAAGGTCAATGTAATCAGGTTAAAGGTCATTGCCTATCATTACAGACCTGTTGGTCTGACCAAGTTGATGTGAACACTGAATGGGCCCAGGTCTGAAACAAGACATTTACTTAAATATTCATTGTGTCCAGCTTTCTGTTTATGTTGTGTTGTGTTTGTGATTTAATTCAAAGCTTTGCTGTAGTGGATATAGAGTGCAATGTTTAATAAGTAGAAATACTTCTATGAAAAGCTACAAAAAGAACACTGTTGCATTCAGTTTTATACAGTATATATAACACAGACTTTGGTGTGTGATTTCGTGTTTATTTTACAGTTGAGAACGTGGTCAGATGTGTATGGTTCCATGTACCTTGTATTGGTGTGCTGACTGTACCTAGGGTGGCGGTCAGATGCATAATATGTTTTGTTAACCTGGTGTTGGTGGGTGCGTTTTTTTCCGTTAAAGATATATTTTGTTTACCTGGCGTTGGCGAGTGCGTTTTTTGTGCGGGAGATATATTTTATGTACCTTGCGTTGGTGGGCGTGTTTTTTGGCGCAGGAGACATATTTTGTTTACCTGGCGTTGGTTAGTTTTTTTTTGCGCTGGAGTTATATTTTGTTTACCTGGCGTTGGTGAGTGTGTTTTTTTGCATGGGAGTTACATTTTGTTTACTTGGCTACGTGAGTGCATTTTTTGCGCAGGAGATATATTTTGTTTACCTAGCGTTGGTGAGTGCGTTTTTTGTGCGGGAGATATATTTTGTTTACCTGGCGTTGGTGAGTGCGTTTTTTGTGCGGGAGATATATTTTGTTTACCTGGCGTTGGTGAGTGCGTTTTTTGTGCGGGAGATATATTTTGTTTACCTGGCGTTGGTGAGTGCGTTTTTTGTGCGAGAGATATATTTTGTTTACCTGGCGTTGGTGAGTGTGTTTTTTGCGTGGGAGATATATTTTGTTTACCTGGCGTTGGTGGGCGTGTTTTTTGCGTGGGAGATATATTTTGTTTACCTGGCGTTGGTGGGCGTGTTTTTTGCGTGGGAGATATATTTTGTTTACCTGGCGTTGGTGGGCGTGTTTTTTGCGTGGGAGATATATTTTGTTTACCTGGCGTTGGTGAGTGTGTTTTATTGCGCGAGAGATATACTTTGTTTACCTGGCTAAGTGAGTGTGTTTTATTGCGCGAGAGATATACTTTGTTTACCTGGCTAAGTGAGTGTGTTTTTATGCGTGGGTGATAAATTTTGTTTACCTGGCTACGTGAGTGCATTTTTTGCGTGGGAGATACATTTTGTTTACCTGGCGTTGGTGAGTGCGTTTTTTGTGCGGGAGATATATTTTGTTTACCTGGCGTTGGTGAGTGCGTTTTTTACGGGGGAGATGTAGGAAGCGGTCACACTCGGCACACAGGTTGCCACACTCGTTACACAAGATGATGGCCTGCGTCTCTCCGTCGTCATGGTTATCACAGGTAGGCTGACAAACAAACAAATCAACTGTAAACATCTTCATATATATACAACAGTCAAGATCTTCATACATCTGACAAACAGACCCATTCAACAGGAAACGTTTTCATATATATATAATTTGTTCATATTCTAAGAAGACTTGTTAATTCTTGAGTCATACACTACACTTGATAACATCAGATTTTGTCAGCTGATGACTAAGCAACGACATAAGTCTAAGATTGGTTCATGACCTTGGGGCCAGGTCTGTAATCATCCAGGTCCTTTTGCCTTAGTATTACATTGATTGTTATTGGTGACCTTGACTCTACAGAGTATGACTTACCCTAGGTTGCCCATGCTGACCATTAGGGCTGCTCACCCACTGACCAGAGGTCAGTCTCTCCACATGGTCTTGGTCCAGTACACAGAGGGAGGCCAGGGCCAGCCACAGCTTTGAGAGAGAAATGTTACCATTATAATCCCAAATTTAGAAAATTGTTATGATTAAAATCAAGCTACAGCTATATGGAAATACGTTATCACTTGACTTTTCAAAATCTATTTTAACAAATATGGAAACTCTTTTGTGTGATATTGTAGTAATAAAATTGAGTTTGCGACAATGCTCAAGATTTCCAAAAGTCTAAGATTTCCTACAGCCAGTACATAGCTGGAGATATCCCTGAACCAGTTTCGGCTGTTACTAGGTTCTAGTCACTGTTGTACAAACACTGTGTAAAAAACACTACAACACCAGATTATCACTTATCTATGATCAAATTCAATATCACATTCAACATTTCTTGCAACGATAGACTTGTTTTAAAGCACCATTACTATTTAACATAACTGGGATACACACTGTTGGAGTTTTGACACAGGCTTCAGGTACTCTGTGGGCCTCGTCCAGTTTGGTGAGGTTCAGAATGGCCTCAGCAATGGCTGCCTTAGTCACTGTGGCCCACGTCTCCGACAATTGTCCCTGTAGAATGAAAAGGTGCAAATCAGAGCCATAAAGATACAGGTATATTGATATAAGAAAAGTAGATCTCCATATATTATCATGAGTTTTTCAAATGTTCAACTATAATGATAATCAAGTCAATGTATGTTACAATTTAAGACATTTAAAACTATTTCAGTATCATCAATGTCGGTGTAAAATTGGGGAATATTTTTGTAGGATACAACTACTACCTTGCCCATGTCGTGGATCAGACAGATGATGTTATTGGCGAGGACAGCTGACATTTTACCCCTCATCCACCACCGCGGACCGGACGCCCTGCAATGTCATCACAGTGTTACAGTATCATTCCATACATTCTATTGATAATTCCAAACAAAATGTCATTCTATGGTTGCAGACCATATTATACCTTACCTATACATTGTATGTATGTTTACTGAAAATATCACTCCATGCTCTCTACTAGCACAGTTAAAGGGGAAAGATATACAGTAAGAGCAGAACTACCTACCCCTGTTTGAAGACACATATATTACTTGATTTTTCAAACTATGGTATCAAACATTAGGCTGAAAAATACTGCTGATATTCTTAGAGGAGTACCAGAGCTGGTTTAGTATATTCTTGGTCACTTCAGGATACATGTATGTTTAAAACTACATGATATTAAAACATTTATGTCCCCTTGATGTCAATATCATCAAATATATCTCTGAGCCGAAGTATGTTTCTGACATTTATTCTCAGACTTTCTTAAAATTAATGACAGATCTTGAATAATACTACCTGTAAAGCTGGAAAAGTTTGCCCTCTTTTTATTTTCGCCCAACAATGGAAGGACAAATTTAAGACATACGTTGCATCTCATATTACAAGTACGATGAGGACCCAAGTTTGAGAGGGCAAATTAAATTCAAGACAGGGCAAATTAAAATCTTTTGTGAGAGAGAGAAATAAATTTCCTGTTTTACAGTTTGTGTTTTTTACCGTTTTGAGCTTTTGTCTGCCAGGCACTCGGACAGCGTGAGACTGCTAACACCTTTCTGGGGTCCACTGACCTTCACCTTGGTCTGTACAGTGAGGGCCTTACTGACACAAGACAACAGAACATCAAGGATGTTAGGTTTCTCCGGGTGGAACGAGGAATCGCCCTCGTCTCGACTGGCAAGGTTAACGATGCTGTACTCCGCTGGAGGAAGTGATGTCACAGACAGGATGCTGGCTAATGTCTGGGGCTTCACATCAGGCAGGACACGCCGCAACACCGCTATCACCTACAATTATAAGTATGTCAGAAATATTGGTTAAAGATAAGAGTCTAACAATTGATAATCATCAAAATATGCATTCATAAAAAGCAAGTCAGCCATTATCTTTCCATAACAACATATAATCCCACGCGAACATTCCAAATCCTTTCCTACAAGATCTTTTCACTATCTATCAGCAAGGTACCCTCCCCACCACAGCATCCTTACCTGTCTCTGTACCCTGGGCGATGCAGTATGCAGTAGGCTGAACAGGTCTTGGAGGAGCGGGTACTGCTGAGCCAAGTAGGCCCTACCCACACCAGAACCACTCAGGGCGAGCACCATGGACAACAGCTCAAAACAATAGGCATCCTGATCACTGTCAACACAAAATTCATTAACATGACTTCATTTTATTATTTTAACTTTCAAAATCATTAATGTATGCCATATTTTTAATTGATTGCCCTCTCTTGTTCAATGATGAATAAATAAATGATAATCTGACTCGTAGTTTTTGAAAAAAGGGAAAGACAAGTATAGTAGAAGAAGAAACATTAAAATGTGTAAAACAAATAAATCTCTCATCTTAACAGCCCTGATTATGTAAGATTTACTGAGGCCCAGTCCAGTAAAGAAGCTTTCCCACCCTAGCACATCAGGTTTTGTTTAGGAGTCCCATGGTTATACCCATAGAATTTTATTAGCAGTTTACACTGAAGTAATAGGCAGCAAACACCACCATGGACACAAGTGATTTATTTAGGAGTCCAGCTGAGGTCAGGGAATTCTTTTACTAGAATAGCCCTAAGCTATGATTTATAACAGTCAATAAGAATCAACCTTATCTATTTGTTAAAACAAGGAAAGCTCCGGTATACTGACCTGGTATCAATGATTTGCTGGTTATTGTTGAGAGACCTATATAACTAGCTATAAAGACAAGGAAAGCTCTGGTATACTGACCTGGTATCAATGATTTGCTGGTTGTTGTTGAGAGACCTATATAACTAGCTGTTAAGACAAGGAAAGCTCTGGTATATTGACCTGGTATCAATGATTTGCTGGTTATTGTTGAGAGACCTAGTATATAACTAGCTGTTAAGACAAGGAAAGTTCTGGTATACTGACCTGGTATCAATGATTTGCTGGTTGTTGTTGAGAGACCTATATAACTAGCTGTTAAGACAAGGAAAGCTCTGGTATACTGACCTGGTATCAATGATTTGCTGGTTATTGTTGAGAGACCTATATTACTAGCGGTTAAGACAAGGAAAGCCTGGTTTACTGACCTGGTATCGATGATTTGCTGGTTATTGTTGAGAGACCTATATTACTAGCTGTTAAGACAGGGAAATTTTTAAGCTCTGGTATACTGACCTGGTATCGATTGATTTGCTGGTTATTGTTGAGAGACCTCTATAACTAGCTGTTAAGACAAGGAAAGTTCTGGTATACTGACCTGGTATCAATGATTTGCTGGTTATTGTTGAGAGACCTATATAACTAGCTGTTAAGACAAGGAAAGTTCTGGTATACTGACCTGGTATCAATGATTTGCTGGTTATTGTTGAGAGATCTATATAACTAGCGGTTAAGACAAGGTAAGCCTGGTATACTGACCTGGTATCAATGATTTGCTGGTTATTATTGAGTATATAACCAGCTGTTAAGACAGGGAAAGCTCCGGTATACTGACCTGGTATCAATGATTTGCTGGTTATAGTTGAGAGATCTATATAACTAGCTGTTAAGACAAGGAAAGCCTGCTATACTGACCTGGTATCAATGATTTGCTGGTTATAGTTGAGAGATCTATATAACTAGCTGTTAAGACAAGGAAAGCCTGCTATACTGACCTGGTATCAATGATTTGCTGGTTATAGTTGAGAGATCTATATAACTAGCTGTTAAGACAAGGAAAGCCTGCTATACTGACCTGGTATCAATGATTTGCTGGTTATTGATGAGAGATCTATAAAACTAGCTGTTAAGACAAGGAAAGCCTGGTATACTGACCTGGTATCAATGATTTGCTGGTTATTGTTGAGAGATCTATATAACTAGCGGTTAAGACAAGGAAAGCCTGGTATACTGACCTAGTATCAATGATTTGCTGGTTATTGTTGAGAGACCTATATAACTAGCTGTTAAGACAAGGAAAGTTCTGGTATACTGACCTGGTATCAATGATTTGCTGGTTATTGTTGAGTATATAACTAGCTGTTAAGACAAGGAAAGCCTGGTATACTGACCTGGTATCAATGATTTGCTGGTTGTTGTTGAGAGACCTATATAACTAGCTGTTAAGACAAGGAAAGCCTGGTATACTGACCTGGTATCAATGATTTGCTGGTTATTGTTGAGAGACCTATATAACTAGCTGTTAAGACAAGGAAAGCCTGGTATACTGACCTGGTATCAATGATTTGCTGGTTGTTGTTGAGAGACACCTCCCATTCATCCCGTACTCGACTGGTCTCCTTACGGATACCCTGTACTATGTGGGAACACACCTTTAATGACAAACACCATACGTCTCATGTCGAGATGTAAACGGAGGCCACACAATCTAGCAGAAATTCATATTTCCAGGTTTGGTATTGTACAGTTGTTAAATGGGGGAGTACAATTTCACAATTTTCTGTCAAGAATATATTAGCGGGGTTTAAATTTGCAGGTTACAAAATAATTCTGAAACCTAAATTATATAGCTGTAATATGTAATTTTTCACAGGGTATTAATTGTTGTGAAACCTAAATTATATAGCTGTAATATGTAATTATTCACAGGGTTTTAATTAAATTTTGAGGGATTCGCAAATTAAGCAAAATTAAACCCATTGCCAATATTAGTAACTATATATACAGTAGATACTAGCATTTATATATTATGATAGACTATTGGTATAAAACGTCCAGCTAAAAAGAGAAAATCATATTTCAATTTCTAGGGGCCTGTTGATAATGATATTTCATGATTTATTTTTCTTTACTGGCAATATGACACTAACAAATTCTAACATTAAATTTGGTATAACAGAGAACATGAAGATATCCCTATTATTGAGATCAACTTCATTTATCAAGCACTTAACTCTTGCCAACCATGTGTAATCCGGTTTCTGCCCAGGAGAGAGTTTGCTACTTGGCTAATTAAGCTGAGTCAGTGAATGAGTTTACCTGTTTCTGTAGATGGGACAGTTTGCCGCTCCGACTGAACAGAATGCCGACCATGTGTTCCTTGAGGTTGTGGTCACCATCTAGACTGTCCCCGCTGACCAGTCCACCGTGGTCAACCTTCTCATTGACCAGTTTCCCAAACACCTGTACAAATTCATATTACTATTAACATATCAAGTTTACAATGGGTCTTACAAATTATATACAGTTAAAATAAAGGAGGAAATAACTTTGAAATTAATACCATGGTTGTTTGAAACAATAATTTTATATTCTATATTACATAAACTTTGAACAAAGAAACAGGTAATATATTGTAATATAATACCTCATTCATTTAAGTGCCTATACAATTCTAGTAGTTGTTCCGGTCACTATTTTCATATATTGGCCCGGAGCAAAGGACTACAAGCTGACACTTTATATTTTGACGTCATAATCGAGGATAACGTTATATACAATGTAGTGACGTCATTATTCCAGACACTGAGCAAGATGGCGTCTTGACAGTGTATAATTTATATGGTCTGTTTTTATTTTTTATTGCATATTATGTGGTCGTATATATAGGGTAAATTCGGTATCATTTATAATATAACAAATATTGCACGTCACTTCGGGCAATATGGGAGTTTATGGACTGGTCAGTCAGCCGAAAATATGTTTATGGACCGAAACGAAGCTGAGATGGCATTGTTAAAACATACCCAGGAAATTTTACTGCTCTGTTACATGTGATGTGATGTATCAAACACCCGTTAACCTACCTGTGAGGTGAGGTGTCAAACACCCGTTAACCTACCTGTGAGGTGAGGTGTCAAACACTCATTAACCCACCTGTGAGGTGAGGTGTCTAACACCCGTTAACCTACCTGTGAGGTGAGCAGTCTGAACACCTTGAGGGTCTCGGCCTCACAACTATCCTGCTGAAGGTCCTGGGCAGATTTCTTGGCAGGGATGCCGGAGTTCTCTCCCTCCAGGTCCCCGAGGACTTTAATCTGTCGGACACGCAGGCTGTGGTCAGGACCCTTCAGTTCTAGCTGGATACAGCGGTGCTGTGTGTCTGGGATGTGGCAGCTGATCCACCCACTCTGACGTGACTCAATATCTACCTGTAAAAAGGGATATATTGTACAGGTAAACTCTATGTAGATGAAACCATTTCTACCTGTAAAATGAGACATATTGTTACAGGTAAACTGAATAAGGATTAGACTCAATATCTACCTGTAATAGCGAGACATTGTCATAGGTAAACTCAGTGTAGACAAGATTATATCTACTTTAAAGAGACAACCTTATTACATGACTTATACATGTAAACTCAATATACATGCAGATGAGCCTCTATATCTACCTGTAATATATAGGAGAAAACGTTGCAGGTAAATTCAATGTAGATCCAACTCTAGATATACCTGCAATAGCTAATAATTTTTACCACTGGTATACAACATCTGTTTACCTGCTGTAGTTTTTTACCACATGTATTTAACATCTGTTTACCTGCTGTAGTATTTTACCACCAGTATTTAACATCTGTTTACCTGCTGTAGTATTTTACCACCAGTATTTAACATCTGTTTACCTTCTGTAGTATTTTACCACTGGTATTTAACATCTGTTTACCTGCTGTAGTATTTTACCACTGGTATTTAACATCTGTTTACCTGCTGTAGTATTTCACCGCTGGTATTTAACACCTGTTTACCTGCTGTAGTATTTTACCACTGGTATCTAACATCTGTTTACCTGCTGTAGTATTTTACCACTGGTATTTAACATCTGTTTACCTGCTGTAGTATTTTACCACTGGCATTTAACATCTGTTTACCTTCTGTAGTATTTTACCACCGGTATTTAACATCTGTTTACCTGCAGTAGTTTTTACCACTGGTATTTAACATCTGTTTACCTGCTGTAGTATTTTACCACTGGTATTTTTTTGTTTACCTGCTGTAGTTTTTTACCACTGGTATTTAAAATCTGTTTACCTGCTGTAGTATTTTGCCACTTGCATCTAACATCTGTTTACCTGCTGAAGTATTTTACCACTGGTATTTAACATATGTTTACCTGCTGTAGTATTTTACCACTGGTATTTAGTATTTTACCACTGGTATATAACATCTGTTTACCTGCTGTAGTATTTTGCCACTGGTATTTAACATCTGTTTACCTGCTGTAGTTTCTTCAGCTCCTCCGTGTTACCACCAGCACTGATCCCCATCATGTTCACTTTACTCTGTAATTACAACAGAACATCAATTAAACTCACAGGAAACAGATAAATACCCAGGGTAATGTTTACCTGGACTCTTAATATCCTCCATAGTACAATGCATTCTTCACAGTACCTGGATATCTCCCGATCTAAATTTCTTGTCCTTTACCCAAGTATCTGTTAAAATGTCCTGTTTTATACTCTATAACAAAATTGACTAATAAGGATTAATTATACCTACCCCGAGGTCGCGTGTATTGTCAATATGGATGTACACTACTTTTGGTAGTGAACGATTGTGACAGTTTATTGTCAGGGTCTTCATCTTGTTCCTGTCCTCGTCACCACTCTCCCAGAACGTCTCCGTGGAATTGTCTGTCAACACAAACACATCTCTCTTAATTGATGTTGAGCCCCGTTGTATCAACCCAATTTTTTTTTTTTTTTTTTTCTATCATTTTGGTTGCTTTTGTAGGTATTGTCTATGTTTTGGAAAAAACTATCACAACGACACCAGCCAGTGCATTGAGACTTTTACAAAATTTAAAATCTGTCTGCGATTGAATCGCACACACGCACGATTTGGTACAATTGGTCGATACATATTACGGAATGAAAAACAGATGGAACCCTCTTGTCCAAAAACCATTTTAATTTGCATCATATTTATTGGGATAAGGTCAATTTAACAATATACAGTAAACAGTATTACAGTGACCACGAGACAGCCAAATGCGGGATTAGCTACCAGGTAACAGAAAAGCTAAATAACATGCCAGAGTTTTACCTGTCCCGTGTGCGGCGATACGCTACGACAGCCATTACCCAGCGACCGTTATGAAAACAAACTCTTAATAATAATTAGTTATTTGAAAACCCCCTCCCCTTCCCAGCCTTTTACCTGTGTTTTCACACCTAGGCGAGTTTTGTAAGTGCCCCGGGCCAGTGACATCTACATATAGTGTCCTTGTACAGATGCAGTGTATAACTTGGTAAAAACTGGCAATATTTACTTGAATGAGAACTTGTCAATATGTGTTGAAAGTTTACATGTGTCTATTTGGTTGTTTCAAAAACTACAGAAAGACTATTACTAATTTTTAGAAATATATAGATAGAACTATCAGCTAATGTAAATAGTTAAA
Source organism: Mimachlamys varia (assembly GCA_947623455.1). Classification (NCBI taxonomy): domain Eukaryota; kingdom Metazoa; phylum Mollusca; class Bivalvia; order Pectinida; family Pectinidae; genus Mimachlamys; species Mimachlamys varia. Next base: position 2,250,681 of record OX392537.1, read on the forward strand.
ATATAGAAATATATTAAAAACAACTAACGCGAAACCGTATATATTTTTAAACCATTTCTAAATTTACATCAACCACGATTGTCATCGCACAATGTTAGTTTATCGTGCGCCCACATGTGCGTTAGAAATAATCGCCCAAGATCGCATTGTTCGCACATCGTGCATACACCGTTCGCCCATCGTGCGCCCACCGCACATCGTGTAACGTTGTGCGATCTCACAACTGTATGAGTGAAACTGTGAGCACAAGTAACAAAAAGCAATATCTACAGATGTCAATTTGGCACTTTTGCATTAAGCATTTAATTAAAATCTAAAGAAACCATGGAAATGCCATCAAAATGAAAAAACCTTTAATTTTAAATTAGAACATTACTGGTAAGTCTGTCACCACTAGGTATTCAATACGAAACAACATAACCACTAAAAACCTCATTGAAAGAAGACTTTAACACACATTAACTATATTTTAATGGTTAATACCATTTCAAAATGGCATTAATAACTCCAAGGCTTTTAATGGCAATGAAAATCTCATTAAAAATGTGTTCTTATTTTTTAAGGTTAAAAATGACATTAAAATATGTTAATGTTATAAATGAATTTTATAAAAATTCATTTCAATACTTAATTAGAATGTAGTAATCTTTAATTTTATTTTTACAGCATTTCAAAACTATGAAAACACTGTTTTAATTGCTCCCATCAAAATCTTACTTCAGTGCTTTATGGTTGGGAATTCAGTACTGTTCAAATGTTGATTTTTGTAAATACACATATTTTGTTGTCAATAAAAGTGAACATCACTAATTGTAAGTTTTAAGTGGAAGTTTAACCAAATATAATAATCATTATGTCTTTTATTCAACACAAGTTGAGAGTAAGAATATTGGCCAAGTCTAGAACAAATATATAGAGTAAGAATATTGGCTAAGTCTAGAACAAATATATAGAGTAAGAATATTGGCTAAGTCTAGAACAAATATATAGAGTAAGAATATTGGCTAAGTCTAGAACAAATACAAGAGTAAGAATATTGGCACAAATATATAGAGTAAGAATATTGGCTAAGTCTAGAACAAATATATAGAGTAAGAATATTGGCTAAGTCTAGAACAAATACAAGAGTAAGAATATTGGCACAAATATATAGAGTAAGAATATTGGCTAAGTCTAGAACAAATACAAGAGTAAGAATATTGGCACAAATATATAGAGTAAGAATATTGGCTAAGTCTAGAACAAAGATAAAGAGTAAGAATATTGGCTAAGTCTAGAACAAATACAAGAGTAAGAATATTGGCTAAGTCTAGAACAAATACAAGAGTAAGAATATTGGCACAAATATATAGAGTAAGAATATTGGCTAAGTCTAGAACAAAGATAAAGAGTAAGAATATTGGCTAAGTCTAGAACAAATATATAGAGTAAGAATATTGGCTAAGTCTAGAACAAATACAAGAGTAAGAATATTGGCTAAGTCTAGAACAAATACAAGAGTAAGAATATTGGCTAAGTCTAGAGCAAATATATAGAGATTAAGAATATTGGCTAAGTCTAGAACAAATACAAGAGTAAGAATATTGGCTAAGTCTAGAACAAATACAAGAGTAAGAATATTGGCTAAGTCTAGAGCAAATATATAGAGTAAGAATGTTTGCTAAGTCTAGAACAAAGATAAAGAGTAAGAATATTGGCTAAGTCTAGAACAAAAATATAGAGTAAGAATATTGGCTAAGTCTAGAACAAATATATAGAGTAAGAATATTTGCTAAGTCTAGAACAAAGATAAAGAGTAAGAATATTGGCTAAGTCTAGAACAAATATATAGAGTAAGAATATTGGCTAAGTCTAGAGCAAATATATAGAGTAAGAATATTGGCGAAGTCTAGAACAAATACAAGAGTAAGAATATTGGCTAAGTTAAGTGTACCTACCTGTGAGACTGGCTATCATAGCCTGACGACTGGAGGCCTGGATGTCCGCATTGGCCGTGAGATCTTTGAGTTGCCAGATTCGATGGGAAGCCTAGAAGGATACAGAAAAAGTGTGTTAGAACTTGAGGAGAGAACTGACACTCTACACTTACATAAATAATAGGAACACAAGCACATCAGTATCAGTATTTAATTTGTTGGTTAATGCAAAATTGAAATTTTAAACCATAACAGATATCATAGTATGTTTCAATGAAATAAGCCATACTCAGCATCAGCACCATACAATATTATAATGTAGGGGTAAGTTTCAACTACCAGTACATGTGTAAACCAGGTACAAGTGCTCCACAGCACTGAGACCTACTGAGAAATGACCTACAAACACATTTCACATTAGAGTGAAATTCAAACATTGATGTGACAGCCGCAGACTTTGCTAGCTACTTTGTCAGTGGTAAAATAATGTAGTTTCAGGGAATTGATATTATAGTAATAGCACAAAAAGCTTAAACATTAGGAGCACAACATTTTATAGATATAGATAAACAGGAGAAATTCATAATTATCTGAATACATTAAATATATAGTTGGTGTTAATTTATAGGTTTATACTTAAACACAACAAAAGTTAACATAAGGGTTAATAATGAAATCAAAATCATCAAAAACTCACAAAAAAATAAGAAAAACTACTTTGATGGAGTAAAACATCATGTAAATATTAAAGCATAAGAAAGTTAATACAGATTATAAAACCTAAAATCTTTACAAACATCAATATTATTTTCATGTTTACAAATTTCCGTAGATATTTGTATGTTAGTTTGAAAACTCTAACGATATATAAATAAAATAACAATCTGATTAAAACAGAGCTCCTCTATCATATTGCGTGATAGTATAATGAGCTGTACTTTGATCAGATTGGTAAAAGTTTTAAAACAAAGTTCTGCAACCTTTTTCGTTTTGGGAGGGATGGGGGAGCATATTTATGTGACTGAAGTTGTAAGTTCGTGTACTATGGTGACATTTCCTAGATCTGTTGCTATTTAAAGCCACATCATGAAAATTACCAGAACTTGTCAAGACGACTATTCCTATGAGTTATGTCTGACATAACCTTTTACAAAATTTTGTTTTTTTAAACATTATATATTCATGTATGTGAAATTAATACAAATTTTAACAAAAATTTGCATAATGACCTGATATGTCATGATGTTAGTTATTCCCGGAGATGTTATATAACATCGGGCATTAACCTTAACTTTGTACTATCCGTAACTTATTTTCGGCATAACTATTTCAACGACATATCAGAGCATTATAGCAAACTTTCGTCAAAATCTATGATGTTTTGATCTATCATATACAGGATATCATCTCTTCATGGCAACAATTTTTTTTTTAATTTTCAAAATAGTATTGATTATATTCTTATTCATATGCAAAAGCCTGGATTGTGATTAGTTGAGGGCTGTGTGATCGGCCAGAAGAGCTGCAGTGCGGTGAGACACACAGGCAAACATACAGTATTTTATTGGAAGAGTTATAACAAAACCATGAACTCTTTTTAAATATTAACTTTCAACCGTTTTGATAATTGATATGAAGCTGATTAACTGAAGTTGTAAAAGACTTGGGTTCCGGCTACCTTTATTGGTAGAACACGGTTTATGTCCTTTGACTTGGTTTGGTGTAAGTTATAGCAGGACAGTATAAAATTATGTCAGGTGCAAATCCTCTCGTAACCTTGAACCTACTCACCAGCTTCTTAACGGTTTCGACTTCCTTCACCTGCTCAGGGGAGACAATTCATTTCATTCAACTAAATACATTTTTACCCCTCTCTTTTATATCTAACTTTTCTTCTTATTCTAGATAAAAGGCTCACCATGGCACGTCGTGTGTATGCAGTTCGTTACGTAATTTATTTTTTGTTAAAACACATATTAAACTAAATGTACTTGTTATCATTCAAAGGAACACTCTCTCTATGTAGTCACCATGCCATATCTCAATACCCCATAGAACACCCCTAGTTACCATGCCATGTATCAACAACCCATGGAACACCCCTAGTTACTATGCCATGTATCAATAACCCATGGCACACCCCTTGTTACAATGCCATGTATCAATATCCCATGGAACACCCCTAGTTACCATGCCATGTATCAGTAAGCCCATGGAACATCCCTAGTTACCATGCCATGCATCAGTAACCCCATTGAACACCCCTAGTTACCATGCCATGTATCAGTACCTCATTGAACACTCCTAGTTACCACGCCCTTCCTGGACCCTATGAAACACCCCTAGTTATCATGCCATGTATCAGTACCCAATGAAACACCCCTAGTTACCATGCCATGTATCAGTAAGCCCATGGAACATCTCTAGTTACCATGCCATGCATCAGTAAGCCCATGGAACACCCCTAGTTACCATGCCATGTATCAGTACCCAATAAAACACCCCAAGTTAACATGACATGTATCAGTACCCAATGGAACACCCCTAGTTACCATGCTATGTATCAGTACCCAATGAAACACCCCTAGTTACCATGCCATGTATCAGTAAGCCCATGGAACATCCCTAGTTACCATGCCATGTATCAGTAAGCCAATGGAACATCCCTAGTTACCATGCCAAGTATCAGTAAGCCCATGGAACATCCCTAGTTACCATGCCATGTATCAGTAAGCCAATGGAACATCCCTAGTTACCATGCCAAGTATCAGTAAGCCCTTGGAACATCTCTAGTTAACATGCCATGTATCAGTAAGCCCATAGAACATCACTAGTTACCATGCCATGTATCAGTAACCTCATGGAACATCCCTAGTTACCATGCCATGTATCAGTACCTCATGGAACATCCCTAGTTACCATGCCATGTATCAGTACCCAATAAAACACCCCAAGTTACCATGCCATGTATCAGTAACCTCATGGAATACCACTAGTTACCACGCCCTTCCTGGACCCTATGGAACACCCCTAGTTACCACACCCTTCCTGGACCCTATGGAATACCACTAGTTACCACGCCCTTCCTGGACCCTATGGAATACCCCTAGTTACCACGCCCTTCCTGGACCCTATGGAATACCACTAGTTACCACGCCCTTCCTGGACCCTATGGAATACCACTAGTTACCACGCCCTTCCTGGACCCTATGGAATACCACTAGTTACCACACCCTTCCTGGACCCTATGGAATACCCCTAGTTACCACGCCCTTCCTGGACCCTATGGAACATCCCTAGTTACCACGCCCTTCCTGGACCCTATGGAACATCCCTAGTTACCACGCCCTTCCTGGACCCTATGGAACATCCCTAGTTACCACGCCCTTCCTGGACCCTATGGAACACCCCTAGTTACCACGCCCTTCCTGGACCCTATGGAATACCACTAGTTACCACGCCCTTCCTGGACCCTATGGAACATCCCTAGTTACCACGCCCTTCCTGGACCCTATGGAATACCACTAGTTACCACGCCCTTCCTGGACCCTATGGAACACCCCTAGTTACCATGCCCTTCCTGGACCCTATGGAACACCCCTAGTTACCACGTCCTTCCTGGACCCTATGGAACACCCCTAGTTACCACGCCCTTCCTGGACCCTATGGAATACCCCTAGTTACCACGCCCTTCCTGGACCCTATGGAATACCCCTAGTTACCACGCCCTTCCTGGACCCTATGGAACATCCCTAGTTACCACGCCCTTCCTGGACCCTATGGAATACCCCTAGTTACCACGCCCTTCCTGGACCCTATGGAACACCCCTAGTTACCACGCCCTTCCTGGACCCTATGGAATACCCCTAGTTACCACACCCTTCCTGGACCCTTTGGAATACCACTAGTTACCACGCCCTTCCTGGACCCTATGGAACACCCCTAGTTACCATGCCCTTCCTGGACCCTATGGAACACCCCTAGTTACCACGCCCTTCCTGGACCCTATGGAATACCCCTAGTTACCACACCCTTCCTGGACCCTTTGGAATACCACTAGTTACCACGCCCTTCCTGGACCCTATGGAATACCCCTAGTTACCACGTCCTTCCTGGACCCTATGGAACACCCCTAGTTACCACGCCCTTCCTGGGCCCTATGGAATACCCCTAGTTACCACACCCTTCCTGGACCCTTTGGAATACCACTAGTTACCACGCCCTTCCTGGACCCTATGGAATACCCCTAGTTACCACGTCCTTTCTGGACCCTATGGAATACCCCTAGTTACCACACCCTTCCTGGACCCTTTGGAATACCACTAGTTACCACGCCCTTCCTGGACCCTATGGAATACCCCTAGTTACCACGTCCTTCCTGGACCCTATGGAACACCCCTAGTTACCACGCCCTTCCTGGACCCTATGGAATACCACTAGTTACCACACCCTTCCTGGACCCTATGGAACACCCCTAGTTACCACACCCTTCCTGGACCCTATGGAACACCCCTAGTTACCACGCCCTTCCTGGACCCTATGGAATACCCCTAGTTACCACACCCTTCCTGGACCCTTTGGAATACCACTAGTTACCACGCCCTTCCTGGACCCTATGGAATACCCCTAGTTACCACGTCCTTCCTGGACCCTATGGAACACCCCTAGTTACCACGCCCTTCCTGGACCCTATGGAATACCACTAGTTACCACGTCCTTCCTGGACCCTATGGAACACCCCTAGTTACCATGCCCTTCCTGGACCCTATGGAATACCCCTAGTTACCACGTCCTTCCTGGACCCTATGGAACACCCCTAGTTACCACGCCCTTCCTGGACCCTATGGAATACCCCTAGTTACCACGTCCTTCCTGGACCCTATGGAACACCCCTAGTTACCATGCCCTTCCTGGACCCTATGGAACACCCCTAGATACCACGCCCTTCCTGGACCCTATGGAACACCCCTAGATACCACGCCCTTCCTGGACCCTATGGAACACCCCTATTTACCATGCCCTTCCTGGACCCTATGGAACACCCCTAGTTACCACGCCCTTCCTGGACCCTATGGAACACCCCTAGTTACCATGCCCTTCCTGGACCCTTTGGAATACCACTAGTTACCACGCCCTTCCTGGACCCTATGGAACACCCCTAGTTACCACGCCCTTCCTGGACCCTATGGAACACCCCTAGTTACCACGCCCTTCCTGGACCCTTTGGAATACCACTAGTTACCACGCCCTTCCTGGACCCTATGGAACACCCCTAGTTACCACGCCCTTCCTGGACCCTATGGAACACCCCTAGTTACCATGCCCTTCCTGGACCCTATGGAATACCACTAGATACCACGCCCTTCCTGGACCCTATGGAATACCACTAGTTACCACGCCCTTCCTGGACCCTTTGGAACATCCCTAGTTACCACGCCCTTCCTGGACCCTATGGAATACCACTAGTTACCACGCCCTTCCTGGACCCTATGGAACACCCCTAGTTACCATGCCCTTCCTGGACCCTATGGAATACCACTAGTTACCACGCCCTTCCTGGACCCTATGGAACACCCCTAGTTACCATGCCCTTCCTGGACCCTTTGGAATACCACTAGTTACCACGCCCTTCCTGGACCCTATGGAACACCCCTAGTTACCATGCCCTTCCTGGACCCTATGGAATACCACTAGTTACCACGCCCTTCCTGGACCCTATGGAACACCCCTAGTTACCACGCCCTTCCTGGACCCTATGGAACACCCCTAGTTACCACGCCCTTCCTGGACCCTATGGAACACCCCTAGTTACCACGCCCTTCCTGGACCCTATGGAACACCCCTAGTTACCATGCCCTTCCTGGACCCTATGGAATACCACTAGTTACCACGCCCTTCCTGGACCCTATGGAACACCCCTAGTTACCACGCCCTTCCTGGACCCTATGGAACACCACTAGTTACCATGCCCTTCCTGGACCCTATGGAACACCCCTAGTTACCACGCCCTTCCTGGACCCTATGGAACACCCCTAGTTACCACGCCCTTCCTGGACCCTATGGAATACCACTAGTTACCACGCCCTTCCTGGACCCTATGGAACATCCCTAGTTACCACGCCCTTCCTGGACCCTATGGAATACCACTAGTTACCACGCCCTTCCTGGACCCTATGGAATACCACTAGTTTCCACGCCCTTCCTGGACCCTATGGAACATCCCTAGTTACCACGCCCTTCCTGAACCCTATGGAACACCCCTAGTTACCATGCCCTTCCTGGACCCTATGGAATACCACTAGTTACCACGCCCTTCCTGGACCCTATGGAACACCCCTAGTTACCACGCCCTTCCTGGACCCTATGGAATACCACTAGTTACCACGCCCTTCCTGGACCCTATGGAACATCCCTAGTTACCACGCCCTTCCTGAACCCTATGGAACACCCCTAGTTACCATGCCCTTCCTGGACCCTATGGAATACCACTAGTTACCACGCCCTTCCTGGACCCTATGGAATACCACTAGTTACCACGCCCTTCCTGAACCCTATGGAACACCCCTAGTTACCACGCCCTTCCTGGACCCTATGGAATACCACTAGTTACCACGCCCTTCCTGGACCCTATGGAACATCCCTAGTTACCACGCCCTTCCTGAACCCTATGGAACACCCCTAGTTACCATGCCCTTCCTGGACCCTATGGAATACCACTAGTTACCACGCCCTTCCTGGACCCTATGGAATACCCCTAGTTACCACGCCCTTCCTGGACCCTATGGAATACCACTAGTTACCACGCCCTTCCTGGACCCTTTGGAACATCCCTAGTTACCACGCCCTTCCTGGACCCTATGGAATACCACTAGTTACCACGCCCTTCCTGGACCCTATGGAACACCCCTAGTTACCACGCCCTTCCTGGACCCTATGGAATACCACTAGTTACCACGCCCTTCCTGGACCCTATGGAACATCCCTAGTTACCACGCCCTTCCTGGACCCTATGGAATACCACTAGTTACCACGCCCTTCCTGGACCCTATGGAACACCCCTAGTTACCACGCCCTTCCTGGACCCTATGGAACACCCCTAGTTACCATGCCCTTCCTGGACCCTATGGAATACCACTAGTTACCACGCCCTTCCTGGACCCTATGGAACACCCCTAGTTACCACGCCCTTCCTGGACCCTATGGAACACCCCTAGTTACCATGCCCTTCCTGGACCCTATGGAATACCACTAGTTACCACGCCCTTCCTGGACCCTATGGAATACCACTAGTTACCACGCCCTTCCTGGACCCTATGGAACACCCCTAGTTACCACGCCCTTCCTGGACCCTATGGAACACCCCTAGTTACCACGCCCTTCCTGGACCCTATGGACCATCCCTAGTTACCACGCCCTTCCTGGACCCTATGGAGTACATTATATAGCTACTCTTACCACTGGTGGGTCCCCGACGTCATTCTCCTCCTTCTCCTCGTCAGATTTACTGAGAATGCGACTGATATTGCTGAACACATGACACTCGTGTAGAAACTGATGGTCGGTCTGCTGGAACTTCAGGCAGAAACATCTGACAGCCATCAGCTGGAGAAAAACACACACTGGATAGTAAAGTCAGTCACTTATAATAACAGACTGTTACTCTATTTAATAAGAAATTCTCAATGCATTGCAAAATATGCCACTGAATTCAGAGACCATTTATTACTAAAAGACTGTAACATATCTCATTTACAAGAATATTTTAAATCTTTTTCTACATTTCATCTTCAAGAGTATTTTAAGACTAATATTTCTACAGTTCTTAAAACTTTTTGGATAAAAAGAGAGTTCATGTAAAGGTTTTATTTTTCGATTTACAGATCTGATTACAGATAGCTAACAGGACACATGTAACAACATCAGGCGGTACAATGCTGAGGTATGACTGTCTCACCTGGACTGCCGAGCCCCAGGGCAGATGCATCATGACGTCGGCTATAGTTTGTAGGAGGGTGTGAAACACCTCTGGGAGGGGGTCCACAGCACTACCAGCTATCTTGATATCTGCCAGGGGGTGTTCACACAGTGGAGCCTCCTGTAACACAAACACATACAGTATAATTATAATAATTCGAGGTTCTTATATACCTCTTTATCACAACCTATAGGTCGTCTCAAAGCCGTTAACAAATTATTATCCATGGTTTAATAGGGCCTTAGCAACAATCTCAACTCCCTGTGGAGCATACAACCGGTACTGTCAGTTTGGCGCTCACAGCTAGCATTCTACAACTTGCGCTATCCAACCACATAATCATTTACAGCTGAGTAGACTGGAACAAGCGGAGTAAAGTATCTTGCTCAAGGATACAACACTTAAAAGTGCCGTGCCCAGCCACCTGGACTCGAACTGGCAACCAACCCTTCCATCACGAGCCCGGCGTCCTACCACTAGACCACCATGCCTCCATAGAGAGCACCAACGCTCATTTTGCTTAAAGTAACATTAAGTTTCAGGCTGTAGGTGTATCCGGACGATCCAACATTGGAAAATATTTTAACTCATTCCACTAGTTTATTTTACATCTATGCAAAAACAAACTTAAAACTGTAAACAAAAATGAATGTTCTGATATTCTCCTGATTATCCTGAAAATTGATATTATTTTCCAAAAACACAAATCCACAGTAATTATTGGTTAAAATTTAACCATGAAGAAATTACTGTAAATGACTTATTTTGGCCCCCTCAAATTTTAGTGCATAACTAAATTCAAACAGATAAAGGGTACTCGAGAATGATACACTCACAATACGTGCTGTAGAAAGAAATATACAAATATGTTAATAGTAATTTGAAATCAGAAACAGATGAGGTGGCGAGTCTTACCTCTGCATCTTTCTTGTTTGGTGGTTCCTTCTTTGGTGCTTTCTTCTCCTTATCTTTGTCCTTTTCTTTATCCTTATCCTCTTCTTCCTCCTCTTCCTCCTCCTCCCCCACGGGAGGGGTGAGGGACATCACCAGGTACCATAGTAGGTCGTGGATACATACAGTACGTGAGACAGTCCTCATCAACCAGTTCATGGCCTGTTGGAATAATAATAATAATAGGTTTAGAAATGGATGTTCACTAGGAAGAATAGCTTTGTAAAGAATAGTAATGGCCTGTTAGAATAAAAATAATAATAGGTTTAGAAATGGATGTTCACTAGGAAGAATAGCTTTGTAAAGAATAGTAATGGCCTGTTAGAATAAAAATAATAATAGGTTTAGAAACGGATGTTCACTAGGAAGAATAGCTTTGTAAAGAAATTAAGTGAAAAGGATTGGAAGAATTTATCAAGTGTATACACTACATAATTTTATATAGTAACATCGACTTAGTCCAATGCTATATCGTAAATATTGAACTTCATTGGTCACCTGGCTGGCAGGCCAAAGAAATCCTCGCACTAAATAGTCAAAGCTGACTTAACATGTCATAGACTTGATCCAAGCAAAGTCAGCATACACAATATAAAGTCAAACCCAGGCGCAGTTGGACGATGGATCTGGAATGATGATGGGTGTTTAACTGATCCTTACCTGCATAGCAAACACTCGACAGGTGGCCTTCCTCAGGGCCTGTTTCATGGCCAGCTGGAGCCCGTCTAGGTCATGTCTCTGTACAATGAAAGCCATCACTGGACGCTGGAGTGTCCGGTCACCCTCATTTCGGGACGAGTTGGACTTTTCCACCGTGGTCATCAGCTTAGACATGGCAGCAGACGGGTGTTTGATCAAGGACATTCCACCATCTAGACAAGTTGTTAAAAAATAAGTAAACTCACTCTCTCAAAATTGGATAAGGCAACTTAAGATTAGTATGTGCTGTCATTTTAGTTATAACTTCAGCTGTAACTTTGGAGATGTCACAAGAATCATATTAATTAATTTATAATTTAATATCCATTTGTATTTTTCACTAGTGGAATAGCATTAAAGCAACACTGATGCAGCATAAATGTTGAAATGAACAGTATCAGATTTGGCTTATTTGCAGATTGCCAATATAAAGCAACACTGATGCAGTATAAATGTTGAAATGAACAGTATCAGATTTGGCTTATTCGCAGATTGCTAATATAAAGCAACACTAATGCAGTATAAATGTTAAAATGAACAGTATCAAATTTGGCTTATTTGCAGATTGCTAATGTAGTCATGAGAACTCTTTAAAAGTCAAGAACCCTATCTGAAGGTAGCATCTAGTTAACTTAACTTTTGATTCATCAGAATTACAATATGATTTGTAATGAAGTTAATACATAATACATTTGTATTATGATGATTGACGACTTACCTCCTACGCCCCCACTATTGTTTCTCCGTCGTCCTGCGTACTGTCTGTTTCTGTCGTTACCCCCGAACCCTTCATCACTATCGGACACGATCTCCGATATGCTCCTCTGGAAGGCTGTCTTTTTGTGGACCTGTTCCAGCTCAGAGTCCGGACTTGTTCCCGCACTCTTTGGCACTGGTTTATCTGATTCACTGGAGGCATTCATACTGGAATCCTGAAGTCAAAAGTTGTTGATTATATTGGAACTCTTATTCATGGAATATACACTTTGTGTACAGAGCACTTGAACTTTCGATCATGTGCTAAAATTTACTTGATAAATATATAGAAGCTACCGTATTCAATGGTTTCCTGTCAAATATCAAATATATTTCAGTATGGCAGATTTTTTTTCATTTTTTCATGAGTGGATAGCACATGTGAAAATTGAAAATAAATCTGCCATACTAGTGATTATATTTGATGTTTTACATGAAAACACTGAATTTCCTTTTAATTACATTTTTCAAATTCCTAAAAGCTTTAAAAGTCTCTGATTTGTGTCAACAGTTATCTGGAAAAAAATAGTTCAACCAATGGATACAAATAAATATTTTACTGACCTTGGGACTAGAAGGAGATATTTGAGACAGTGGTGGTCGGATATCTTGACCGAGTGACCCTGATCTAGCTAACGGACTATGGCGGGGCTCTGTTGGTAGTCTGGGTCGCAGGAATGATTGTTTCTGTGTGATGCTGAGTGATCCTGACCTAACAAAAACTCGCTCATCCATGTCGATGAAGAAATCATCGGCGAAGGCAGAGTCGGAGTTCTGGGCGCTCTGAGATATAAGGTATTGGAATGGCACAGGAGGGAAGGGGTTAAGTTCCGACCCATACTCCTCATATACACTCGGCAGGAACAGGTCTGACCGATTCGCACCGTTGTACTTCTTGTGTGTCTGAATGGGGATGGTTATCCCTGACGCACTGGCCAGGTCCATCAGAAACATTGCATTGTTCTTAAGCACAGTATGAGGTTCCAGTGTTGTCAGCACACTTTGCCGCGACTGATTGTTCTTCTTTTTCATTTTTTTCACCTTCTCCTTGTCTTTCTGTTGTTGGCGTTTCTCCTTGAGGTACTTCTCTCGACATCGCTCACATATGAGGTACCAACTGCTGCCCCCGTATCCCCCTTCCCCACAGTTCCCGGCCCAGCCTCCACAGTAGTTACCACTGCTGTTGTAGCCTTTACCTCCAGCGTGCCTCCCACACCCAGGGTGAGTCTGTCTCATGTGGAATGTGACTGGGTGTGAGAACATGAGCCCACACAGTTCACATGACGTCTCTCCCTTGTCGGGCCCGCCCCCGGCAAACACACCCGCCATGGCATCCCCAACAGCATTCTCTCGCCAAGGTACTTTCTCTTTTTTCTTTTTGCTCTTTTTATCTTTTTCTTTGTCTTTCTTTTCGCTCTTCTTGTTGCGGAGCATGACTGCGGGACTAGGGTATATGAGCTCCTGTGTGATGACCCTGAGGACCGTTGAGGACAGCTCCTCCCAGAAGTACACCAGATGATGGAGTGTGGGTGGGAGGGGCGATGCCTTGTCGTCGTCGTCCGCCACATACAGAACCCCCTCCGACTTGTGACGTTCCACCGTAGCCTTCCTGTACACACCGTCCTTACCCTTCTTCACCTCTAACGTCTTCTCTAACAACTCCAACTTGTCCGACTTATCTGACCGGTCAGACCGGTCTGAGTCGCTACGCACCAACTGTGGTTCCAGGTTAAACCTCACTCTCGCCTCATTAATATTCATGTTCTCCTTCCTTTTGTTGAAATCTTTACTGGAATCTGTCGCATGTCTCACTCGCATCTTCTCCTGTTTCTTACGGTTTGCATACTTTGACATTTCTTTCTGAAGGTCTGGATGGAACTTCAGAAAGGATGCACAGGCCATGGCGTCATGTACGATTCCTTCATGCCAAAGAAACGCAGCAAATACAGAGCGAAGACACTCGGCCACAGACGGAGAGAGAGCATCCTTCACAGGATCCTTGGATTTGTCTAAGATTGAGGATGCCGAGGATGACCGAGCCCTACCTACAGGGGTTATGTCCCTTGAAGAGGGAGAAGAGGCTCTCTCTCGTTTTGAACGCAGTTGTCTTCCCCTGTCCTTCCTGCTTGGTTTTGGGGACATCCTGGAATAAGTGAGCATGTGCCATATTATTACAAGTCTACATGTAAGACTAACAGATACAGTCATATTGTATGATGGTACTAGATTTTAAATAAATTGTCAAAGAACTGAAAACATTCTTATTTTGTTGCACTCAAATTCAAGAGGATGTTATCATCAATATTTGTTTTATCCTATTAATGTGAAAACTTTCAGTTTTAGTAATTACATCCATGAGCTTATTCTGAAGATAACATACAAATTTGTTAACAACAAAAAATTGAAATTGTAATAGACAGGTTTAGTTCATATTTCTTCCCAAAATGTGTAAAACATTGTTTAGGTGGTTGGCTTTGCAACTTCTTGTAATCTTTTAAGATTTACAGAAAATTCACATTATGTACTATAATGATGAAGACTACCATTGATTCCTCTACTTTATATATAATAATTATATATATATACTGATGAGAGTGTAATGCTTTTTGCCCTACCTAGGGGATTCATCCTTGGGAGAAGCTGAGCCGATGTTAAACAAGCGATCTGAATTGCCTGATCCTGGGGTAGGGGACACATTGACAGGTGAGGCACGGGAGGGGCTGGAGTGTAGACGGGGACTTCCTGATCCCCTCCTAGGACACACAATCAAAGGCATGTTAATACCAGAAAGGAAGACATTTTCAAATAAATAACAACTCTAATTATTGGTGATATATCTTCTGTATTCCATGAATCAATCCCATTCAACCGGATATACCAAACATATAATAATTATGTGCTAACTGGTTAGATAATATACATGGCCTGTTGACTACATGATTTCAATAAAAGGGGATTATCAAATTTATTTTCCAATATTGTTTTTATAAATAGGGACACATTCACAGACAATACATGTGTATTTCCATGCCAACAAATCCATTTTGATGTTACCTGCCACTCCTAGCTGGAGAGGTATGTGGACTTCCTATACTGCCTTTCCGTGGCACTGCGGGGGGAAGACCAGCTAGTCCTGCCTCCTTCTGACTGCTTGCCGCGGAACCGGAAGGCTGGTGTTTTGGGCGGACAGCTGGTGAGCCCGGAGGCGACTGGGAATCCCGGTCAAATGACGCCTCCTTCTTGAGGTGAGCCCGGCGGACAAGGCTGGGACTGTCTGGGGGCGTGCTGTACGTCTCATCTTTGAGGGAGGCCTGAGACGATGACTCGGACACACCCCTGGACGACTTACTGTCCACCTTGGTCAATCTGGGACTCAGGCTACGGATAGGGGAGCCAGTTCTGGGGGAGGCTGAGTATAAACAAAACACTTCTGTTTATAGTTGTAGTAAGACATTACCACACAGGTACTGTACATAAACAAAACACTTCGGGTTATAGTACAGCACAAAGGTTCTGTACTTCAAAACATGAAATCAGTGTTTCCAAGAACAATTAACAAGTTAACAACTCCAAAGATATGAGCTCTGAGGTTACAGTTAGGTGATCCCTGTGATTATCATGCTTACATTTTGTTGACAAATGAACTGAAGGAAGATTGATTTCTTTATTTTTAGAAGAAGAGTCAGATTGATAAAGAAGACAGTGATACCTGATCTGTCAGGGGCTAGATGAGGACTGGAGCTTCGTGAGCCACACTTCTTGGGTGTGCCTGGAGGCGAGGGTACCGGGGTGGGACCATTCCCGTTGGCTCTACTCTCACCTGTAACACAGCGTAGGGAACTGAACACGGCTGTCATCTCATCATCACTCACACATTTGTACTTAAAATAGAACATTTTAAATAACGGATCTTCAATACATATTTCAGAACAAAAAACAAAAGTGACATTTTAAAGCACTGAAAGCAAAATCATCTTCATTTCTTCCTGCAATGGAAAACCAATCTGATATGAGTCACGTGATGTTGTGTTGTTCAATACTCTTCCCTACAAATTATTATCTTTATAGTGCTTTAGCATATCATAATATACATGTAATTTCTGTATTCATACCACATTCACTCAGTAGCAATAACTTCTGTATGCCATCAAATTCAAACATTGCTATGTTGACACCTGAGAACAAAACAACAATTCCATCTGTTGACTTCATAACTATTGGACTTTGAGTGTTCAAAAAGTAGAAATAAAAAAGAAGGAAAAGGAAAGAGATCATGCAATTTAAAACTATGAGAGGATAAAATTTTATAAAAGAAAATGCATCAAACAAAATGAGAATTCAGTTCAAGGATTTAGCCTGTTAAAACCATTCTTGGCCATGTTAAAACCTACACTGTATGTTATTACAAAATCTACACTGTATGGTACATGTATTATAGATATATAAGTTTACCAGGTACTTTAGAAGGTAGTCAAGTTATTGGTTTACAACATTAGATAACTCATTAATGAAATACCTGTACTGCACAAAGACAATAATAATACCAGACATTAATTGGGTAGAAGAACTATGAGGCATCACCATATAAAATAACAGCTGATAGCGGGACATTTTACAGTAAAACATGATACAATTGGCTCACAGTAAAGAATTTGACCAATCATGTCATTCGATAGAATATATAGGAAGCTTAACATTCACATAGAAACATCACATGCAAGGTTATAAGTCAATAAATGTCTGTTTAAGTTCTAATATTGTTCTTGATATACTTTTAACTAGAACTGTAAACAGGATGGCTGAATAATACCACCCACAACCTCCATCAGATGAAATACGAAAAAAAATGAATAAAAAGTACATAACTCTTTCAAAAGGAGTCAAAATGCAAAATTACTTCTGAGGACAAAACTCCATATTGGGCTAACCCATTTCACAAAACAAATAAGCTGAAAACTGAGAGATTGCATTGTATAGCCAGACTAAAACTGTATTTATCTAAAGGGGGATAACTTATTGTAAAGGGTCGGAAATACAAAGTCATTTCAGGGGGCACATCTCCATTTTGTACTGGCTATTCCCACAAAATTTTGAAAAGATCTCTTGAAAAATAAACACTGTATAGTGGGAGAAAATTGTGTTCACTTTTTACATGAAGGGGGATAACTCTTTGTAAAGTGTCAAAAAATGCAAAGTTCCACAAAATTAAAAAAAAAAAAAAATTGTTGAAAAATAAGCGAATGCATATTTCCGGACAAAATCTGTCAACAGACAGATGAACAGACGAACTGACTCCAGTTTACACACCCCCCACCCCCCCAAAAAAAATTGCAAGGGAATGGGGCCAGGAAATGAAAATTATAATCTTTACACATAATGACTGCATCAGCAAACAAGAACATGAGGAGCATGGCATATTTATATATAATAACATCTAACAAGGTGTATTGGCTGATCATAGGCAAGGTAAAAGAGACTACATTGTGTATATCTATTTATATTCCTTATTGTGTATATCTATTTAAAGGCCCAATATGCGTAACTTCAGGAAAATTTTCGTGATTCTGAAAAATTCTGAAATAAAATCCAGTTGACAACCATGCAAAAATAAGCCTAAAACGAAGTAATCCTGAGCGGTAACTAAAAAGAAACTCTTGACAAAAAAATCTAAATAATTGAAAATAATTCAGGTGGGGCCCACTTCAATAACAAACCGAAGGTTGAAGACGGTTCGAAATGGACGCGTGTTTACAAATAGCGTGTTTCAATTGCTGCTGTACCGGTCACCGCGAAAGAATTCATCTTGAATATTGCTGATATCAGTAAATCTTAACTAAATCTATAAATATAATAAGTAATTAGGCTTGATTTTCGCTTCAAGTTTTGTCGAAAGTTACGTATATTGGGCCTTTAAATTCCTAATTGTGTATATCTATTAAATTCCAAATTGTATATCTATTTAAATTCCTGTCTTTTCACTAGCTGTTTCAATTAAGTATATAATGAGTTGGAATTGCAGCAAAATGCCTAGACCTATGAAGATGTTAGTCTAGTTTTCCATGCAATCACAGGATGATAATTCTAATAAGTGTTGAACTATATCCCTTTGAAAAAACAAATTATGCCTAAAGTGTTATTTCTCTACATAAACTTCTGGTATAGTAAACCTTACCCCTTCCAAGGAAAGAATGGGTGACTCTGGGGTCATGTAATACACAATTTTGAATAAGTACTTTTTAAGCTCAGGACCTTTCCTCCCATTTGATTCCAGTATGTGGATATCTGAATCCACAGCAGAAGATTGTTTAACTTTTTCCAAATTTGAATCCTTTGACCTTTTGGCCCCATCCCTCAGGTAATTTACATATATTTCTTATGATTTGCCTTTGACTATGGAATTTCTCAACTGAATCTTATTGAAATTGGGTCAGTTGTTTTGGAAAAGAAGTCAAAAATTGAATGCTTGATGCATGACGACTGATGAAGACGGATGGTAATAGTTCACATAAGCAGTCACTTGTGCTTAAAATGAATCATTAGTAAAAAATATAGGTTGACCCAATACATAGACTAGTACGGTGATCCTGGAAGTATTTTAAGTCAGTAAATAATTGTTCACACCTACAGCTATGAAGGATGTATTTAACAGTCAGTAAAATATATAAAGGATATTAGATACCAATGAATCTGAAGGCTTAGTGTTGTCCAAAACAACACATGTCCAGCTGTTAGCCTGTCTACTCACAATATCTAGAGCACAATACCAAAGTAAGAGGGTCACATGACTAACGGGTTCCACGACATCATACGTTACCAATAATGGCTGCTAGGCGCCGCGGGCTCACAGCTCGGATTTGAAACGGAAACCCCCTAAGGTCCTGATAAATGGGTGAGGAGGAGGTTTTGTGTTTTAACTCTGGGCTCTGTCGTAACCAGTCGCCCTCAGACTCATCGCGATTGATCCCTACCCGTTCGGTAAGGTGACGGAAGGCACAATAAAACAGAAAGTACACCAAAGCATTTCAGTAAGCAAACTTAACAAACAGGTTTGTATGAAAATAATGGAATAACACCAGGCCAACAACACTTAGGAGACCTTATCATACACAGTATAGGTCTTACAGGTATCACAAAACTGGAAATCAAAATCAGCATACAGAAATAATAAAAATTAAAAAATTAATATTTTTCTGAAACCAACATTTAAAACTTAGGCCTGTGTAGACAGCAATGGAAACAAAAATTCTTGCCAAAAAATTAATGTCACATCGTAATAACAAAATTAAGGCCAACAAATCAAAATACAAGAAAATGTCCTATTTCAATAAAATAATCCATTTTTTTTAAAAAGTATCATACAACAAAACGGGCATATCATGATCAGTCAATGTAAATTTTCTTTTATTCAAAACATGATTTAAGCTGTGTTACCTCAGTATATATATGTATATAGGTATAGGGAGTAGTTAATGGTTTAGTCTCCTGACATGAATGTTGATACATGTCAACCATATCAACAGTACCAGTATTTCGCTCCTAGCATTGATACATACATATACGTCAAACTTAAAACACGAAACACAAAAAAAGAACTGAAATCATGTGTGGCTGAAGAGTATTTTGTACAGAAACCACAAAGAAGGCAGCCAACATACACAAAGAGAAATGTTTCGTACCTCCTGATCCATAGAGTCCCTCACACTCACCGTAACCCTTCGACATAAAATCCTTGCAGCCAAAGACTTAAAAAACATAGCAATGACATTAGACAGCTGGTGTAAGATGGTGAACCTTCCTACACTGACGGGTAGCATGCTCTGGCTAGTATGGAATATCGGATGGAATTTTGTAAAATGACAGACTCGTTAAGCGTTAATTATCAAAGAAAGAGCAAGTTTTCTACAGTACAATTTGGGTCTTATTAATTCTGAGGTCACTGACTGGTGCTAACTCAAATCACAAAGACTCTTCACCTTTTATAGGAGCAAAAACATGTAAATGACGAAGGCCTTGATTTGTCAACATTTTTTTTTCAATATGATGATTTTATATTTGATAGATGCTGTTTCAATTACTCTAGAATCCATGCTTATTTTTCAACATACTACATGAGTATACGATGTTTACATATCGCAAAAAGCTTGACCAGAGTAGCCAGCAGTAGTAGATTTCATAATATGACTGACAGATAAACATGCTTCAGGTCAAATGATGGGTATAGACAAAAGAGTTCTCTACATTGATGAAAGATCCTCGGTCAGGGTTTAAATATAGTCATCAGACCACTTACAATTAATTTAACAGTAACAATTATAACAGTCACGACAAAGGACAGAAAAAAACCTGACAAAACAACAGAAAAAACCCACTTAAATACAACCAAAATGGAGGTGTATGCAACTGAAAAAAAATACTGCAATTCAGATATCTTGTAATCTAGCTACTGGTATCCTTTACCATGATGTCCTTGAGACCAGGATAATGCATGCATGCCATAACATAGGGACAAAAAACACATTTACGCCTTAACAAATAAATCCAAAAACTAAAAGTTATTAACAAAGTGGCTACATAATAAACATATTAAAATACACTTTGATTTTCATGAAAATAAGACGCTATTACTTATACTGAACATTACATCAGAGCTCAAAACGAAAGTGATCTGACACAAAATTAATGAAAAGAATATCACAATGTCTTATACTTTAAAAATTACAAACATTTTGCTTTATTGTAAGCATGCTTCCGCTGGATAAAATCGTATCTAGGTTCATTGTGTTGTATTAATACAGATTCAGATATAACAGACCGGTCAACGGTGTATATGCATGAACCTTTTCATTCTATAATGTGCATGCAGAAATCCCAAACATCCTATTTCCAAAAGCTTTTGGTATTCAGGAACCATATCCCTCAGAAACAATTTTCTTGTTTTGCTCTTTTGTGAAATTGGAACTCCTTTCTGTAGTCCAGACCTGGCCCAAGACACTCAAGTTTCTGGACTAATGGAGATTAACTACAGGTTCTGATGTATAATCTGTCTTATCTATATATTCCTGGTTATTTGTCCTCGTGCTTGTGTATCGCTCTTCTCTCCTTTCTGTTTATTTGTCCTCCATTGTATCCATATCTTTTCTCTCTTCCTCAATATTTTGGTTTGGTGAAGTTGCTTTTAACTCCTACTAACGGCTAGGGTCATTTAAGGACGGCCTCTCTGTGTATGTGATGAGTGCGTGTGTGTTTCTGCAGCTGCGCTATGTTCGTGTAATTCTTCTTGCGATAGTCTGAATCTTTTGCCGATTTAAAGTGCTACCACACTGAAGTACATATACCGCAGAAGGCCACCAGCAGAACACCCCATCTGATCACATTATACTGACAATGGGCCAACCAGTCGTTCAACTCCCATAATGATGAAGTAGAGAGTAGTAGCTACTATTTCTTAATCAAATTGTTCGTACTTTTTACTCTTGAGCAGAAATTTTAACAGTTGATGTCCATTTTTTGACATCTTGGATCACTATATATACTCATCAAAATACCCACACTAGCTCATGAATTGTTATTTTTTCCCAATTTTCAAAATGTTAATTTGGAAATATCTGTATTTTGAGAAGGTAAACATCCCAAATTATCCTAGACTGTAGCTGTAATTAGAGGGGTAGGTATTTTTGTGTGGAAAAAAGAAAACCTACATGTCTAGCCTAGTCCTACCAGAGAGAACAACATGAAAATACCAAAAGCTGCAATAAAACTGATAGGTGCAATTAAATGTAACAAAATCTTAACAAAAACAGGACCAACTAGCAAAAACAAAGAGCCGTGCTCAGACTCTAAATAGTAATAACAAAGTACACCACTCACCTAAAGCTTTGACAAGTTCCTTGACAGAAACACCCTGCAGTTCAGGGGGAACAGAATTGCCATCACGTCGGGACGATTTAGGTGAGCCAGGGGCAGGGGACCTATTGCTGGTGATGACTGCGAGAGATGGCGAGTCTAATCGTGCTGGTGACACAGTCTGGGGTGAAAAGGAAACTGGGGATGATCGCTTCCTGGCAAAGCTGGACGAGGGAAGGGAGTGGACACGAGTCAGTTCTTTGGTGTGTGAGGTCCCACCTTCAGAGTGGTAACCGTTGCTCATTCCAAATGATGGTGCTGGCGACTGGCCGAACGATGGTGCATTTGGTCCCACACCTACAGGCAAAGAAAACCCTTATCGTACACAGGCATGTTTTGGGTCTAAACTTTATTGTACACGTTTGCTTTATCAGAAAATATAGATAAAACTATTCTATTGTTTTAAACCAGGAAAGAATTTGCGACAAACAGTAAAAAAGTTTTACCAACTTAAAATTAGTTCTTTTGTTTTTGTCTTTCCACCTGAAAATGTTGCAGTTTCTGTCAACATACAAAGTCTCAGAAATAAAAAGAAACGTGTACTTACCCTGGTTACCAAAGGCAAATGCACTTGCTGGAAGACTAGCACTCCTGGCAAAGTTACCTGTAATAAACAGTGGAAAAATAAGTAAAATCTCACCAAAAGCCTAGGTAGGGATAACCAAACACAGACTCTTGGTACCCAAAACAGTGTACAAAACACAGATCAAAGGGGACTAATTACAAACAAGCAGTATCAACAAGAGGCCCAGGGGCCTCAACGGTCATCTGACTATAAAGATCTATATCATTTGTGTTTGTTTTTGCCAAGTTGTTCAAAGATATCTACATACATGTTTATAACCCCTGTGACCTTGAAAGTATAAGTGAAGGTCTATATGAGGAATCTTTGCACCAATCTGTCCCAGGTACCCATTGGCCAAATATCAGCACCTAGGGCCTTTTGGTAAGCGAGAAGACGTTTGTTAAAAGATTTTTACATGTTTTACCCTTGCGACCTTGAAAGTAGGTCAAGGTCATTCATACAAGGAAACTTTGTAGCACTCCATTAGAGGTACCTACTGGCTAAATATCAACACCCAGGGCCTTTAAGTTGTTGAGGAGAAGATTGTTAAAGGTATTTTTACATGTTTGACCCCTATGACCTTGAAAGTAGGTTGAGGTCCATTGTATGAGGAAAGTTTGTAGCACTCTATCCCAGGTACCTACTAGCCAAATACCATATTACTCTGGGGGATTTGGTTAGCGAGAAGAAGATTGTTAAAAGATTTTACATATTTGACCTCTGTGACCTTGAAAGTGGGTCAAAATCATTCATATGAGGAAACTTGATAGCACACTATGCCAGGTACCTACCAGCCAAATATCAGCACCCAGGGCCTTTTGGTTATTGAGAAGAAGATTGTTAAAGATTTTTACATATTTGACCCCTGTGACCTTGAAAGTGGGTCAAGATCATTCATATGAGGAAACTTGATAGCACACTATGCCAAGTACCTACCAGCCAAATATCAGCACCCAGGGCCTTTTGGTTATTGAGAAGAAGATTGTTAAAGATTTTTACATATTTGACCCCTGTGACCTTGAAAGTAGGTCAAGGTCATTCATATGCGGAAACTTTGTAGCACTCCATGCCAGGTACCTACTGGCCAAATATCAGGACCCTGGGGCTTATGGAACTTGAGAAGAAGATTCTTAAAACTTTTTACCCATTATAGCCCCAGTGAACCTTTGACCCCGTCCAGCGCTTAAAGTTGAACTTTGACCTAAACACAATATATCAGAAAAAGATTTGCATTGCCAGTCTACATATAATATATGCAAGTATCATCGGTCTAGATCATTCGGTTCATTAGATAATGTTGTGTAGATTTTTTAACATATTTGACCCCTGTGACCTTGAAAGTAGGTCAAGGTCATTTATATGAGGAAACTTTAGAATACTCTATCCCAGGTTCCTACTGGCCAAATATCAGAACCCTGGGCCTTATGGAACTTGAGAAAAAGATTCTTAAAGCTTTTTACCTATTATAACCCATGTTAACCTTTGACCCCGTCCAGCACTCAAAGTTGACCTTTGACCTAAACACAATATATTAGAAAAAGATTCGCATTGCTGGTCTACATATCATACAAAAATATCATTGCTCTAGATCATTTAGTTCTTTAGATAATGTTGTGTAGATTTTTTAACATATTTGACCCCTGTGACCTTGAAAGTAGGTCAAGGTCAGTTATATGAGGAAACTTTAGAACACTCTATCCCAGGTACCTACTGGCCAAATATGATCACCCATAGCCTATTGGTTAGTGAGGAAAAGATTGTCAAACGCTTTTTTACATATTTGACCCCTGTGACCTTGAAAGTTAGTCAAGGTCATCGATATGAGGAAACTTTGTAGCACTCTATCCCAGGTGCCTACTGGCCAAATATCATTACCCTAGACCTTTTGGTTACTGAGAAGAAGATTGTTAAAGGTTTTTACATATTTGACCCCTGTGACCTTGAAAACAGGTCAAGGTCATTGAAATGAGGAAACTTTGTAGCACTCAATCCCAGGTGCCTACTGGCCAAATATCAGCACCTAGAGCCTTTTGGTTACTAAGAAGAAGATTGTTAAAGGAAAAGTTTACGGACGGCGGACGGCGGACGGCGCACGACGACGGACGAAGCATGATGGCAATAGGTCATCTTGACCCTTCGGGTCAGATGACCTAAAAACAGACCTGGACATGAAAGATCAAAGGGTACAAAGCATAGATCCCGGGTACCAAAAACAGACCTGGTTAGACCAAACAACAGGAGGCCCAAGGGCCTTAATGTTCATCTGACTAGAGTGATATGTGAATTTAGGCAAGGCGCACAACACCAGGCAAAGCATGATCATGGCAATAGGTCACCTTGACCCTTTGGTCCAGTGAGGTAAAAACTTAACACAAAGAGTATATGTTTTAGACAGTGTGTTGGATACATACCTGGAGAAGGGTGTGTCCCTCCAAACACAGACCCAGGGGTACCAAACACAGAATATTGAGACGGGGTTTGATTGGAAGCTCCAAAGTCGAAGCCTTTGGCGACAGCAGTATTGAGGGTGTTGAAGGAGAAAGGGTCCTTGTCTCCAGCGAGGGGTAGTTCCGGGATGTCAGCTTCGTGTTGGAGGTACACAATTCCTTCCTTCCCCGCGACCAACGACCACGTCTCACCCTCCTGTTGACAGAACTGTTCAGCACTCTCAGGGTCAATCTTTACCCAAAGGCCATCCTGATTGGTCACCTGGAAATGTTACACGTCATTTCATTGGTTAATCTGCATTTCCTTCTGTTACAACATTTTACCTAGAAACTCAGATGTTACAATTTACAGTTACATGACAAAATCTAGAACTGGTTAATATGGCTGTGATTCTCTGTATCTCTCTAATTGGATCAATTGTATGTAACTTAAAACTGACGACATAATACAATTCTATTGTATATAAAAGCCTGTTTGTTAACAGATGATCCAAGTTGTTAATGTTCCCAAACACATGACAAATGCCTGTATATACTGGTAATGTAAAACAGACTTACAATGAAAACAACTGAGATGGTAAGAGTATTTATTGTTTATCATGATGTAGATTGTCTGTAATGACAGAAATAAGTGACAAAGTTGTGTTTACAAGTAATTGCGTGTTTAGTACTTGCAGTAATTGTGTGCATGCCAGTTATCATGAATGTTGCCAGAGATGAAGTGAATGGTACATGTATGTAGGGGCTGCCATATTTGTCAAAATCTTTACAGTGGGGATGCTGAAAACTGTATGTAATCAAGATGCATATATATAGATTAAATGAAATAAGATAATATAGATTGGAGAATTTAAGATATTCTTAAACGAAGAATAGCTGTATACTATTGTAGATGAAGTGGCTAATATAGATTGAAGATATTTAAGATATTCTTAGACAAAGAATATCTGTGTACTATTGTAGATGAAGTGGCTATACATCTGTGTACTATTGTACATGAAGTGGCTTTATATCTGTTTACTATTATAGATGAAGTGGCTTTATATCTGTATACTATTGTAGATGAAGTGGCTTTATATCTGTATACTATTGTAGATGAAGTGGCTGAATATCTGTATACTATTGTAGATGAAGTGGCTGAATATCTGTATACTATTGTAGATGAAGTGGCTGAATATCTGTATACTATTGTAGATGAAGTGGCTTTATATCTGTACACTATTGTAGATGAAGTGGCTGAATAGCTGTATACTATTGTAGATGAAGTGGCTCATATAGATTGGAGGAAATAAAATATTCTCAAACAAAGAATATCTGTATACTATTGTAGATGAAGTGGCTTATATAGATTGAAGATATTTAAGATATTCTTAAACAAAGAATACCTGACATGTATACTATTGTAGATGAAGTGGCTATATATCTGTATATTATTGTAGATGAAGTGGCTATATATCTGTATACTATTGTAGATACAGTATGAACTTTATGACCCTTACATCCTCGAGAGCGGTGATTCTGTCCCCGAGTGTCAGCATGCCGACAGGAGTGGCCTTGAGACTGGGGCGGCATCGAATGTTGTGGCCAAAGGACCCACACTTCAACACCTGGTAAACTCCTGGTCCTAAAAACAGGCAAGAATAGAATCATAGTCCTATAAACACAAAATTCTGCTTTTGATGATCAAGCACAGTATCATTTCATTTACAATTTTAATATACCAGAAAATATTTAATGATCTTTTGAGATAAACAGGTTAAAAATACACAACACAACAGAAAAGGAATAATTTATATAGTCTTCAGGTATTAAATTTGATTCCAACCTTTTTTCAATTTGATTTCGCTTCAGATTAATTAAAGAAGGAAATTTCATCTCCTCAATTAGTAATCTTTCTAATCCTGCTAATTTTGTGATATTGACATCGAACCTGACCTGAACTTACCTCTCTTAGGTTTATGAGATTCGGCGCGGACCAGCTCTGGCAGCTTTTTGAGGATGGTTTCCTTGATGATCTCGTCCATGAGAGACTTGGGCTCCTCCAGTGGTACGAGCAGGGTCTTACCTAGGTGCTGGTTATACTGGAGACACCAGCCCTCTATGTGTCCACTGATACACCACTCATTGAGGGACTCCTGGCTAAGGCGTAGCCACACCCCATCGTCATTGTGTACCTGTGGACATTGTCACGATGAAATACAGGGTTAGTGTTGTGGACCATATGGGGATAGTCAATGTGGATTAACAGATTTAAGATTTTTTCTATCTGGAAAGCTTACATCTATAACCGATTTAAGGGGGGGGGGGGGGGGGGGGGGTATATGGAAAGCTTTCATCTACAATTTATCTGGTTCACCTGTGGAGACAGTTTTAGTACAACTAGAGTATTACTGCAGGGGCAAAGGCTTTTGGGGTAACAGTAAAGGAAAGATGGTTCACTTACCTCATCCACAAAGGAAATGATGCCCTCAGGTTGTATAACCCCGAGTTGTTCACTCTGGAGGGACGGGTTCACTCGTATCCTCAGACCAGCACTGTTCTTTGCTACAAACCTACGCATCTGAAATTCCAAGAAGAGACCTCATAATAACCTAAAGAAATCTTTCTTTACAAAGTTTTTTAGGAGTTTCATAAAGTATTTTGATGTACTACATCGACAGCCAATCAGAAACGATATAACTAATGTAAAAGATTTCATGACTTTACTTTGTTTCTTATCTACTACCTATAACTGGTAAAAATACATTTATTTCTAGAATACTACTCTTTTGAAAACAAAGACCATCAAACTTTACTTAAGCCGTAGATTATATCTAAATGAATCACCATAGTGTACAAATGAATCCTATAAAATAAGCTGATTTACAATGCAATAATTAATTTTCCATTGATTGTATGCAGAATGTGGCTTTCTGATTGACTGAGATTTTCTTTTCATACACGAAAATGGTGCGAAAAATGTGACATCACAATGCGGCAATTGACGTTGCATATTGATTTGTAAAAAAGAATCGGTTGTAAGATCAGCCAAATTGTACATGAACATGTTTTAAATTTGAAAATAAGTTTCAAAAATTCATTATAAGCGTTTATGTCAATTATTTTTTAGTTTCATAGGGTTATGAAAAAAATTTTTGCTTGCAAACTTTTGTAAGAATCCGCTACTCAGATTCATACAGTTTGCAAACAAAATTTTTTTCATACCCCAATGAAACAAAAAATAATTGTCATCGATGCTTAATTAAACCTGAGCTAGCTTTTGGTGTTATGTACTCTGACTACTGTTTTTCTAAATTCCTATCATTTTTCATCCAAAGAACAACGCCATCGATATCTTCAGACAATTACATCTATATGATATGGATATTGAATCAAGGTGTATTCCACAACCATTTTGAACTACTCATAAACTAGTATAATAATTTTAGAATTGTAAATTGTCAAATTATAAAACATATAATTTATCTCATTTATTACCAGCAACTGTAATTTCTTTTAATACAATAATTAGACTAATATTGACAGGTTCTTCCCAAATACAACCCTGATATTTGTCTGATAGAGAGTAACTGTTATTGACCCGGGGACCAGATACAGCACGGGAGAAACCTTACCCTGATTTGCTGGTGTGGTTTGTTCTCGTTCTTTGTGGGCGGGGTCAGGCCCTGGGGAGCCTCCTTCACCTCCACCTTGACCACCTCTCCTGTAATATAACATACATTAGTAGATCTAATGTTTTAATTATTCTTTATTCTCTGATGCAAAATCTTAACCATACGCTATATAAAACATATAATGATAATATTGGTATGTCGAGCCAGTCAGCCTACAATCAAACAGTGTACAAATAATCCTATAAAATTCATGTATAATCTGACACCCGTTTAATTTACTCTGAAGTATTTTGTTGGTCCCGGCCAAGCTTTACACTAGCATTCAAACTCAAACTTGAATACTCCGTTAACTCCAAGTTTTCCTATGGTCCCGTCGACTTCATTAATTTGTCTTCTATAATTTTTCTCTCTTGCAAATATGTCTAATTCCTATATGCACACTAATAAGATTTTTATCTAATATAATGAAAAACCATTATTTGCAAATAAACAGTTTCTTTTATTTTTCACATTCCAAACTGTTTTTAGCAGCATCCTATGCTACGACCCTACAGAGTAGCACTGCAGTAAAGCTGTGTGTCCGTACCTGCTTCAAAGCCATCAATAGTGACGTGGATGTTGTAGAAGCCGACGCTCCCCGGTGTCCAGTTAGCGCTGAACGTTCCGTCGTTGTTGGCTCTGACTAGCATGTTCTCACTGGGTCGTAAAACGGCCGGGGCTGCGAACCTCAGTTCCTCAAACGAGTAGTTCTCGTAGGCCTACAGTGGAATACAAACTGTTTACATACAAATACTGTTGGTGTAGAACGGCTGGGGCTGGTCTGGCTTTATCTCCTTTTATATCCTTTTAATAGCTAAAGACAATTAAAGACTGACCCAGTGACGAAGATTATGAATGCAATTGTATGAGTACAACTGAATTAATCAGTATTACACTTTGAATATTACCCTAACAGAAATGTGTTACAGTAACTGTGATATCGTGATATAAATGAAATATACTACAGTGTCCTTGACCCTGATTATAGAGCTCCAATCAACAAACCCACTAAGACAGTGTACCTTCATCATACAGATGGCGTGGAACACATCCTTCCTGTCTTTCACCGTCGGTTCATAGGGCGTGTCCAAACAGGGAGGAGGGTGACCTCCAAAGGTCATGTTGCCCTCGTCAGGACGGCTCAGTCTTCGTACACGTTTCTCATCCTCTCCTAACGTGCCCATATCTACAGGTACAGCCTTCACCTCAACCTGTAGAATGTTAATATATCAGTCATCATAGGCAAGCACTGACACCAAATAAACTGTGTTTACAGTTAATATCTGCCAACAATTAAAACTATAAATCATGTTATGTAGGCCTTAAATGAAACCTGTACACGTTGTTTCATAAGAAACTGCTCGAAGACCAACATATACTCATTCCAACTTAAGTAGCCTTTATTTGGTTTGTCCTTACCCTGAGCTCCGAGACGTTGACCAGATGGCTGTATTGATCTTTGGTCAGTACGGTGATGACCGCCGGCCAGCTACACTTCAGCTCCTCCTTGGCGTAGAGAATCTCACACTGTGACGGGTCGAGGTAGGAGTCGGGCTGGAGCCACCTACAAAACAGTGCACAGCCTCTCATATATATAGTGCTATCACAACTAAAGTGATGTTGTATTTCTCTGGCAATAAGCTTATGCTAAGTAAAAAGCCCACCATTCACTTTTGACCTCCACCTTTGCATTGAGAGGATGTCTGGTAATAAGCTCGAAAATGTAGGTCACATTGGGGCTCATATCTTGCAATAAACCCATGCAGACTCTACTTTTGACTTTATCTGATGCTCTGGCCCCCTGGACTTATTTCTGGAGAAATACAGTACATCAAAAGCCATCACAGATTTTCTTTACACTGATTTTAATATTTCTTGTCTGATTTAAGATTTTGATGCTGTTATCAGTTATCAAAAAATATTTTCAGACCAGAATCCAGCTTTTCTGGCATAACAAGTGTATCTCTGTGCATCGAAATATGAGCCAAAGAACTAATATCAATATCAAAGAGGGATTCTCGAATAACACTTGAGCATCTATATATAAATATTCTTAAAAATTCTGTATAAAGTTTTTACATCTATTTTTTTTTTTTGATTTGATGGGAGAAGAAGTGTTTGTACCTTGCTAGTCGCCCACCGCTAGTGCCAGGGCTGCAGGACACAAAGTCCTTGAGGAAAGACCGCTCGTTAGACTGCCAGCAGAACGGGAGGTTTCCTTCCAGGGCCTGCATGATGGTGGGAGGGTGGGACAGGGCAAAGCCTTTCTCCAGCAGTGACGAGTGGGCACTGAATACCTTGGCAGAATTACATCATTTTATAAAGTATTAGATATAGCGGTACAATGTACTTCCTACAAAATAGGTCACTCTCTACACATGTGATTTCTGTATAAAAACTTTCACACATTTATTATCACATATAACTACCAGGTAGGTATTATAATATAAGTCATTCTCTAACATATATAGTGTGGGATAACACCTTCTCCACACATCAATAAAATCCCCCAGACATATACTCAGAACGGTCATGCTGTACTTACCAACTGTGTACTCTCATCAATAAAATCCCCCAGACATATACTCAGTACGTTCATGCTGTACTTACCAACTGTGTACCCTCATCAATAAAATCCCCCAGACATATACTCAGTACGTTCATGCTGTACTAACCAACTGTGTATTCTCATCAATAAAATCCCCCAGACATATACTCAGTACGTTCATGCTGTACTAACCAACTGTGTACTCTCATCAATAAAATCCCCCAGACATATACTCAGTACGTTCATGCTGTACTAACCAACTGTGTACTCTCATCAATAAAATCCCCCAGACATATACTCAGAACGTTCATGCTGTACTTACCAACTGTGTACTCTCATCAATAAAATCCATGTCCTCGTCAAGTTCCTCCATTGTCACTGTAAAACACGTCAAAGTTGACAGTTTTGTTTTAGGCAGGCACACATTGCATTCAACTTTTTTATAAAATATACAGACATTTCAGGCATTTTGTAACTGCCCCAAAATCTTATATTTCAACACTATGTGTGTATCATAATACTTTTAAGCGATGTTCGGTTTTAAACATCTTAAAGTAAACACTTCTAAGCTGGCAAATTGTGAATAATGCAGAGATATTAATTTGACACTTCAAATGTACAGTTCCAATTCATACACATATTTTTGCTTTGTTGAAATGATAAATGAGTAACACATTAAGAAACAACAAACTTGATTTTCCTTTTATTTGAAAATTTGACCGGACAGAAAAAGTTTCCTTGTGTCATGTAAACTGCTCATTTGATTTCAACTAAATTAATTTTCTGTTTGTCTAATATAACACACAATATGAATTATTTTGTGACGTGATCCTGTAGATTTACCAACAGTAATTCTACAGGAGACTGACCTGGGGGTAGGCCGATATCCTTCTTTATCAGAGAGCCAGCACACATACCACCTAGGTAGGCTAACTCCTGTTCCAGCTGGATCAGGTTCTGTATATAAGATAATACACACATCAGACTGACAATTCAATTCACTATACAATAATGTAAACCAACTGGTTTTCCTGTGCGATAAATTTTCACCTATTTCGTTGTTGATTAAAATTTGCGAAATCAATAGCCACAAAATAGTTTCAATCAGAAGTATGCCAACTGTAGGAGTACTATAATGTACTATACATAGGTTTTAAGACAATTTTATTGTGAAATTAAATCGCCGCGAAATATTCGTTTCATATGAAACGTAAAATTAAGTCACCGCAAAAATAAGTTGGATTACAGTACACCCTATATAAAGGATTCTTGACAAAGTGATTAATTAGAAACAATTAATTGGAATTAATTTCACGTCTAGAAATAATGATATAGAAGATACATATTTTTATACAATACTTTCAAATTTTCTAAAATTTGAAAATGGTAACTAAATAACATATGACGTCTTCTTTTTAAATCTTTCACACGAAAATGAAAATATATTTGTTCTGTGAAACACTTCTCAGCCCATTACATAGACCAAAGTTTATTTTTAAGAATTAAGTTTTATCTCATTCATTTTGTCAATTTATGAAAGTTGTTATGTATGATATGTAACTAAATGCTGATTACCTCTGAAGGTTTGGAGTGCCACTCATACCCAACAATACAACATTTAAAGCCGTAGAAACACGACTTCTCGTCCTTGATGTAATCTGACGCTGTTTCTAAAGAAAACACCACTTCACACCCTGTAAAGAAAAAGATACATCAATTTCATGATTTTTAACACTCAAATATTGCATTTGAAAGAAGTTCTTCTGATTAAGACTTTTGAAAACAAATAGAAACACAGATTTCTGAAATTTTACAATTTTTTAACCAAAGTTGAAGTTCCTGTCCTAAAGAACATCTCACTTAAAATTCACCATCTGTTTGTGTAACATGTGTAACACATTCATTTCTTCTACTGCAGATGGTGTAATATAAATTTAACTAGTAAGTATTATTATATACTGTATACTAATTAGTTAGTTGCTTTTATTCGCGGGGGATTTAATTTTGCTATATTTGTGTTAAAAAAAGTTGAAATGAATTTAAATACCAGTGAAATATAATACCCTGTTGACTAGTTACCATGAGAGAAAATATAATCCCGGCATAGCACAAAATTTTATAGCTGTGAATAAGTCCCAATAAGAAGAACACAAAATTTTCTTCCCATGAAATAAAACAACTACACAGTGGTATTTACCTGGAAGAATGATTGCATTCTTGGGCCAGTTGTCTCCCCCTGAGAACTTTTTCCTGAGTGGACTGTAGTTCTGTTTGTTAGGTAGATCGTCTATCTCCTTGGTAATACTGGTGGTGACCCCGTTAGAGTTGAGGACGCTGGGTATTAACAGCTGAAGTGTATCCTCAGCCTGAGCAGTACCACACAGGGGGTCGAACTCCAACACCATCCAGTTAACAGACTCGGGGAACATCACCTAAGTTACATATTCAAATAATTACAGTTCTACTCAGGTTGTTTTATCAGTTAAGTGATACTCTATTATTATGTATTCTTATCATACTCATATTCTATGAAAATTATGCTTGCAAGCAAAAATGAAATTGCTCACTGTTTCTAATAGATAAAGCTCACTGTCATCATCGCAACACAGGACAATATCCATTACATGGTACAGTGATAGATATTGCTCACTGTCATCAGCCTAACACAAGTAATATTTGTGAGACAATATCCATTACATGGTACAGTGATAAAAATTGTGTTTATCAGGCTAGAGTTATCTCATCATGTGGGGGAGGTGGGAGGCACCTGTATTAATACATTATTGGTGGTAGGGTTAAAAGTAAATCTGCCTTCCACTGTAAAAAGTGTTTCCAGTTTCTCCCATGTGGTTAATCCTGGAACAGCCCTTAATAATAGGTCTAAATGACTGATAATTTAGGACAGATTTTTGGCAGACTTGTCTGTGAAGTGATACCTACCTTGTAGTTAGCTACAGTGGCTGGTTTATAGGGATGGTCACTTTCCACTACAGCGTAGTGATGGGAGGTTGTGCCTCCGTTGGTCTCTGAGCCGCCCTCGATGGAGGGTAGGGGTGGGGCTACTTTACTGTTGATACTGGTTAGGGCTGGCAGAATCTCCTGTATCATACCCAGCACTTGTACCGCGCCCTACAAATCAATTTTATATAAAAAGTTTTAATGTGGACAGGTTCATTTGTAAACATCGCTGTAATGACAATCTGGTCGTGTGTTTTGTTAACAAGATGAAATTGTGGTATTGCAAGATTAAAACATGGGTTATAAATAACTACATAATAACACCATTACTTGATGATGACTTCAACGTATCAGCAAGCATATCACTACATACCCTGGGGTCCTGAGAGGCTACTGGTCCAATGTACGCCAATATAAGTGGTAGTAGTGAACAGAACAGGTGGGAGTTACCCAGGACTGACCCAGACTCCACTGTATAACACAGCGATCTATCATCTACTACACATACTCACCCTGGGGTCCTGTGAGGCTACTGGTCCAATGTACGCCAATATAAGTGGTAGTAGTGAACAGAACAGGTGGGAGTTACCCAGGACTAAACCAGACTCCTCCACTGTATAACACAAACACCGATCCATCATCATCAAATGTCACCAACATTAAAATATAGGAGTTTTACAAAACAATGTAAAAGTCACCATAAGACTAGAACATCATTATAACTTTATATAAATATTGTAAACGTACATCCTTAAGTGGCAGTCTTATTTTATGAAGCAACGTTTGCTCTATCAGAGAGCGTATCACTAAATTATGATCACTAATTACTGGGTCTACATATTGTTTTCTACATTAAGTATTGCGAGTGCAAAATTCATCATAGTTGTGCTTTAATATCTGATTAAATTCTGCTAGGTGCTAAAATTTGAGTGTGCCTACATGCACAGTAAATGATTTATTAAATTTTGTATAGATAATCTTTGTTGTACATCTTAAATAGACTGTGGGCTTTCAAGATACTATCTCTTGATAGGTTTGATTATAATCAGTAATAGACAATATTACTACTTTACAACATTGCTCTCAGAGTTTCTTTAAAATATAATTCACCTGGATTCATGTCAGGGTTATATTGTCCTAAAGTGGGGAGAAATGGGAAGCTAAGTTAATGACGAGAACAAAATATTTGATGATGTACTTACCGGGTAGACTGTTGGCACGATGTAGGATTGTACTTACCGGGTAGACTGTTGGCACGATGAAGGATTGTACTTACCGGGTAGACTGTTGGCACGATGAAGGATTGTACTTACCGGGTAGACTGTTGGCACGATGAAGGATTGTACTTACCGGGTAGACTATTGGCACGATGTAGGATTGTACTTACCGGGTAGACTGTTGGCACGATGTAGTATGTCTGTTGTTGTCCTACAGATAGCGGCCACTATATCAATAGCGTTCTTACGAGCCTGGAGCTCGGCCAGACTTTTACTGTTCTGTTGATACGACTCTCCATCCTGAGGGGCACTGAACACAAAACAAAACACAAATTAGTGGAGTCATAACTCTACTACTTACAAAAACAAAAAAAACAATTACTTGAGTCATAGCTCGCAATAAACTCTGACAGAAGTGATTTATTTTAGAGTCCTGGGTCAGGGTGATTATAGCCCTGATCAAGTCTTGGTTAATATATTACGGGTGATCTGATACATACCTATAGTACAGGATCTGGGGTATCTGTCCACGCATGTGGTTGGTTCCGTTACTACTGAGTGAACAGGCAGCGAAGGTGAAGGTCGTTCCATCAGGACACTTGACCTTGTTAATACCGTTGTCCCCATTCAGAGTCCGGGCTCCATGGTTACGCAGTCGGATGGTATACTTCACTCCTTCCTATAAAAGAAAGCATTTACCCTAATATATGACTTTTTCGTCCACCAAAAGGTTGTAAGACCATGTGAGGACATAAAACTGACAAATCCATGACTCACCAGAAGCTGGACGGGGTCATGACTTCCGATACTTTGGAAGTTAATGTGTAAAAGATAAAAAAATATTAAATGCAAGATTTTGAGTTACAGAGATACGTATAATAGGGCATTGCCAATAATTTTTCTCAGCAATCATTACCCCAGAGACTGTTAGTGTTTATTAACAGATCATAAGGGTATGAGGGTATTTTTATATCCAGTCATTACAAATCAGGAAAGTGACAATAAACATACAATAGAAAAAAAATAATTTTCCTGTCAGCTTCATATGACATCATTTGATTGTAACTCATGACAACGTTTTGTCATCATTTCAACAGAGAGGCCATTGTAAAAGGTAACAGTGTGTCTTTTTCGTGGTTTGTGTACAAACTGTAGGCGCAATTTGTATGTGTTTGTAGTACAACTTAGTACTGTAGTGGATCACACTAGAACTGGTATATACCTTGATTGAGACAGGACGGTCAAACTTGATTTCAGCAATGTCATTGACACAGTCTTCGGGACTGTATGTGCCTTTGACAAACTCTATGCTCCGCCATCGCTGAGCGTGGTTAGTGTCTGTGGGACCATCACTCTGTAAAAGATAAAACAACAAATATAAATCAACAAATCTATCATAAAACTAGCAAATTATAGCCTCATAACATCTGGCTGTTCATTTTTCTTTAAATTACATTTTATGTCTTTGTAACCTTGTCTTTGTGAAGTTCATATGTTGATGGTGTAAATCAACAGCGACAGCTAAGGTAATATCATGACAGCTTCAGACTAATGACAATTTCCACAGATAGTAATTCAATATATAGTATGCTCAGTGTTCCAAACCTGTTAATGCTACACATGATCATTGTACTTGAGGTTCAATACAACAATTATCAATTATGGACCTTTGGTGAGGCTACTATGATAGAATGTAAAATATTGACAGAATCAAAGGTCCTGAATTTTATATTAGATATGAAATTTGTTTGTAAAAGACTGCAATTGCATTATCTTTATCTTGATCGAGCATGAAATTTACAGTGCGACACTTTGACATCACAATGATTATGACTTCATAAACACAATATTGAATCAAAATTTCTAAAAGTAGAAACATCAGGTCAATATCACAAAATCTGGACCTTCACATGACCATATTTTAGCCAATGAGAATTGAGGAAAGTGAGACAATATCTAATATGTCAGTATGTGACTCACATCATCGAGTAGCTCCAGCTCATACTCGTAGCGCCCCTCCCCACCGTAGACACACACTCCAGCTATCACAATACCAGGCTTGTCCACACTGAAGGAGATCGCATCCGGACTGCCGTTCCCAGTGTTCCAATACGCACTCTGACTCGTGCGCGTGAACCTGTTTGGGGTCACCAACAGTGGGCGTGTTGTTGTGCCCAGATCCATCTGAGATAATAAAGTTTTATTTTGTTAATTACTACGAGCTCACAAACTACAGTTTAAATCACAAAATGTATTCCAATCTGCTTTACCTGGATCTATGGAAACTTTGAAACGAATTTCATTATCTCAAAAGAAATATGATATACCAACCAGATACAATCTATGCAAATTCTTTATTTCAACTACAGTGTAACTTGTCTAAACCGGATGTCATAGGGACCAAATTTTCGGCTGGTTTGCACAAGTGTCCAGTTTGTAGAGGTTTGATATGAGTTCAGAGGGAAAAATTGGGACTGAACTGTAAGGCCAGAATAGACAGGGGTTCGGATTAGACAGGGGCCAGTTAAGACAAGTTATACTATAA
Organism: Mimachlamys varia; assembly: GCA_947623455.1. Taxonomy (NCBI): domain Eukaryota; kingdom Metazoa; phylum Mollusca; class Bivalvia; order Pectinida; family Pectinidae; genus Mimachlamys; species Mimachlamys varia. The sequence continues at coordinate 2,288,814 of OX392537.1, forward strand.
TAAAGATATCAGATCAAACTTATGATATAAAACTTAACTTGTATTCAGTATATCTCTGCCAACAAAGAGCAAGAAAATTGTTTGTGTATCTACTTTTTAATTGCTCACTCAATTTGTAGAGTGAGCCTATAAATACAATCTCAGTGAAGTGTGACAGACCTACCTCGAGCCCGGTGGCGGTGGCTGACAGTTCGCTGACGATGGTTGACAGTAAGGAACATGTATTGCCCACCAGTACTGTAGGGTAGAGGGACATGTCACTACTCAGAGCCTGTCTCACTGGTAACATCACAATCATCAGCAGCTTGTCAAGTATTTCCTTGAATGTCACGTGAGTACCGCCAATACCCGACATCTACAACAAACAAGTTGTTGGCACTCTAAGAATGGTTTTACTTTAAAACATTTTGATGTTTATCATAACATTTAGTCACACAGCCACTTTAATTTCATATCTTGGTGAAGAAATTTCAAAGCTTGGACATACAATCCAATATATTTTCATGTTTTGCAAAAGAAATATCGTTAATAAATACATCTTTTAACTGTTGAATATTTTCGATCATAATATGTCATTGCTACTATTTACCTTTACCAAATACAAATGGCATTCATATAGGCTATGAATGCCATGGAAAAAAATGTTGATACTACAATGTCATAATTTTTACTATTAAGACTGACCCTCCCAAGGCAATGCCTATTCTATTCATTAAATAAGTATACACTATTAATACATATTTGAACTAAATGTGGAAAAACTAAATGCATTTATAAATGAAATTTGTATTCCAAAAATGGTAAATATAGGTATTGAATTACTACTAACACAGAAGAATGTTACCAAGTAAATAATATACAACTGACCTCAATGCGATAGGTCATGTGACCGACAAGGATAGGGAATTTGTGGACCTCGCCCATGCGAGCCATGCTGTTGGTGTTGTCGTCCATTATGACAGATTGTCGGCGTAGAATCTCCTCGGTGTGTGGCTCACAGTTGATGGGCATTATATTGGTAAGGCGGATTGTTGGGTGGCACATAGCCTCCATCACAGCGGCCAGGAGTCGGCCGTAACCATTCACATTCATCATGTCCTATACCAAAAATACAAATCATTTTACCACCTCCTCTACCATCACAGCGGCCAGGAGTCGTCCGTAACCATTCACATTCATCATGTCCTATACCAAAAATACAAATCATTTTACCACCTCCTCTACCATCACAGCGGCCAGGAGTCGGCCGTAACCATTCACATTCATCATGTCCTATACAAAAAATACAAAACATCTTACCACCTCCTCTCCCATCACAGCGGCCAGCAGTCACAGAAAAATAATAATAATAAGCACTTATACCATAAACAAGCAATTGTTGCTGAATAACTAGGATAAATGATCCCTTTTATTTGATTCATGCCAGGAGAAATCTGAGGATGTTTCATTTAGAACAGAAAAAGAAACAGTAATAACTGTCTATGGTTAATTAATTTACATAAAAAAATGAAGTCATTATTATATAGGTGCGATTTTTTAACCAATATTTAAAACACAACTGATGTCAATACATTCCAATATTGGGAACTTTGTTTTGAACCAAGAAAAAAATCACAAAAAGAAAGTCTGGCATATCTATAAATTATATTCCCAAGCTTTTGTAAAGGGTAATTTTTCACATTGATAGAAAATGCTAATTCACAATTCATATTTACATATGCTTACAACAGATACATAGTCAACTAGGAAACAATGTGTCTACAGATTGTTAGTCAGAACTGCCTAGCTTGCCCAGTTTGCCCAGTAGGTACTTCCTAGCATGTGGTACTAACCGGTTCTAGCTGGTTGAGGAGGTCACACAAACACAGCCATTTAAGGTTACCGGTCGGGTAGAAGGCATGGAAACAGGCTCGGAAAGTCCTGTGACACTCCAGTAGGATCTCCTCCTCAAGCTCCTCAAACACTTTTCCTGGAGGCTCCGACAGGTACATATGTACTTTAGTGGGTCGGACTTCCTCGGCCAGGATACGCCGTAGTAGGTCCTGTGTGTCGCCTACACAGTGAGCTAGCTTTGTGGATTCTGGCATCCCTTTCTGTAGCTTGTCTGGTAGGGAGAGAAGGTACGGGGTTAATGAGGCAGGAACCAGGGCTGTATCGTCATTATTTCACTGAACAGACCATACATCATCCTAATCTTACATATACTGTAAACGTACATATCTTGGGAGTAATCTTATTTGAGGGATTAACATCCAGAAAGCATTCTGCAAATTCACGCTGAATCATTATGAATCCACTAATTACAGTTTCTTTAAATTGATTTCTACAGCAAGTATTGTGAGTGAATCAATTCATCATAATGAATGCACTTATCTGTTTAAATCTGGTTATGCCCCAAAAATTTGAGTGCCCTAAAATAAGTATGTTCTCCTTGGATAGATTATCAAAATCATTAACGGTGTGTTTTTCTAGTTGAAGTATGTTTGAGTGTCAGATAAAGAGTGGTTTTCTAAATATCCAGGTGATATATTCAAAACAAGTAATGACCACTAATAAAGGGATCTCTGGAATTATCCGTTTCAAATTTTTCAACTTAAGTTGTTCAAAACGTTTTCCCCGACAAACATAACAAGTTACAATTTCTCACCAGACAGCTGAGAATTAATATTATAAAAATGTATTGGAAGGTGAGGTTCTCTAGCCAGACCGAGAGTCTGTGGTGACTTACTTCCGTCGGGGTAAATCTGTGTGACATAGATCCGGAGGAGACAAAGGCTAGCCTTACAGATGTACACCACCCGCCGTAAGTCTGACAGGGCAGCCATGTAGTTGTCTCCCTTGAGGCCGTCCATTTCCCCCAGAGAGGAGTGGAATGTGTTCCAGCTCCACTGCAGCAGCTTCAGCAGGGCCTCAAAGTTCTCCTGTAAACATCATTGGTTTGGTTTATTTTGTTTTACGTCATATTAACAGCCAGGGTCATTTAAGGACATGCCAGGTTTTGGAGGTGGGGAAAAGCTGGAGTACCCGGAGAAAAACCACCGACCTACGGTCAGTACCTGACAACTGTCCCACATGGATTTCGAACTCACAACCCAGAGGTGGAAGGCTAGTGGTAGAATGTCGGAACATCTTAACCACTTGGCAACCGCAGCCCCCAAGCATGAAACCAGTGCTTTGTCATTCAAAAGTTGAATTTTGATTATCATTAAGGATGATTTACATTCTTACTTACAAAGCTGAATTAGATCACATGGCTATGATAAACAATTAATATATATGGATATATATGGCTAATAAAGTTTGATATATTTCATTATTGTTTCTTGGATGTCAAACGTTGAAGGTGCCATATAGTGGTAATTTTCGTAAAAGTAACATGTCTGATCATGCCCCTTGTAGACTTGTCACACCTCCAATACCAGGGTTCTGACCGAGTGGCTCCAGTACTAGGTTTCTGACAGAGTTGACGACTGATGAGCGGATCTATTTGTGACAGAGTGGACTTACTGGTGAAACAGAACAAGCAAAGTCGGAACTAAGGACATGGGCTGGTTCTGTGTGGTCCACCTTCCTCACGACCCCAGGGCTGTCTCTCGAGGGCAGTCTGGTCACATAAAAACGCATATTTAAGACATTATAATTCGCCCAAATGTATAAAGCTATAAACTTAAGTCATGTTACTCCCAAGAAGGAAGTTTATCATCAATATTTATTTACCTGTAAGTTAACTGTGGTATTTAGTTAATCATCAATATTTACCTGTAAAGTAACTGTCAGTGGTATTTAGTTTATCATCAATATTTACCTATACAGTAACTGTGATATTTAGTTAATCATCAATATTTACCTGTAAAGTAACCGTGGTATTTAAGTTTATCATCAATATTCACCTTTACATTAACTGTGGTATTTAGTTTATCATCAATATTTACCTGTAAAGTAACTGTGGTATTTGACCAGCATTGACATCTGTTCCATTATTAGACTTGCGAGAACTTCTGAACTTGAACACAACTCTGCAATAGGAAAGCATCATTTTTATTGAAGAAGAATATTTAATAGCATAAAATCTACATATACAACAAAATATCAGTTCAATAATTTCAATATTCATTTGCGAGAAATGATCTTCATAGATCAGTCCACTTTCATCCCATAAAGCACAATCCATCCAAAGTCCACTGAAACCTTACATGTATACTTCTAGGTCAAATACTCAAATTTGACCTCAATAACTTCATCAAGTTATTCACCCCTGAAATCTCATTATGAACTTATCCAACCTTTGAATCGGAAGAGTTCAAATGTGTTTCCAGGGGTGAATGAGTATATACCTTGAACTTGAGGCCTACCTAACCTAATTGAGTACTCACTGGTCATCAGTGGTGACGACGGACTGGCCCGTGGAGCCACAGTCACTGCTGGGACCGGAGATCCTCGCCCACGCCACATACCAACTGTTGGCCTGGAGAGTCACAGGCTCCTCAAACACCATGGCAAACTTCTCTCTACAACATACAGACAACTTTAAACATGTGACGAAGAAGTGATTAAACTGTCTTCTCAGAATAATTATGTAATTCAGGTAATGGTAGGTGCTTATTTTAAACATCTAAAAATCTCTGACAATATCTTTCAACTGTCAGATTAATCTCGCTACTGTCAGCACTAGCTTGCAAGATCTTTTCTATCTCAAATTTCCTCAAATGTAAAAGTATAACAACATACCTTGCTCCACACTCAAACGCCATCTCCTCTGTCTCAGCCAGCAGTTCTCCATCCTGGGACTCGTTCTCGCCTCCGTCCGGACCCAACTCAAACAACTACAACATCAAGCATTGGGTAACAATCTATTTGGTGAACTGAAAATCATTGTGTTGTTAATTATAAGCATGTTATCATAGGAAATTCAATTCTCACAATTGGTCCTATGAACGGAATAGAAATTATCATAACACAAGTGGTAGGAGCTGACTCAAGTGTGATGTTTCGATGACTACACTGTCGCCTTCAACCGACAAATGACCGGTGTGAAGCATACAAGCACCAACACTTTTAGTGTGTGAGATGGTAAGGCAAACAACTAGGGCTGATCTCATGGAAATACAGTCGAACTTTGTTATCTCAAAGTCGACAGGACCATAGGGAAACTTTGAGATATCAGAGTATTTGAGTTACGTGAGTTTGATGCTAGTGTAAAGCTTTACCAGGACCAACAAAATACTTCTAATGAAACAGGGTTTATGAGTTATACAAGTTTGAGATAACAAGGTTCTTCTGTAGTTGAGAAACCTTCCACTGACCTTGATGCGACCGTAGTACTCGCCACGGCCACCGAACAGTCCGAAGCCGCCCAGGATGATGTCTGTGTCCACCATGAAGCGGATAGCCTCTACAGAGTGACCAGAATATCCCCAGCCTCCTCCGTGACCTGAAACGTAACAAATAGTGTCCACCATAAAAAATACTTTGACGATGTAGTGTTATCTATGTCGTAAATGACTCATGTAGATGTACAGTACAACCTGTCTAAACTGGCCCCTATCTAATCCGAACCCCTGTCTATTCCGGCCTTACAGTTTGATCCCAGCATTTTCCTCTGAACTAATATTAAACATCTACAAACTGGACACCTTTGTAAACCAACCAAAACAAACTGGTCTCAATGACATTCGGTTTAGACAAGTAACACAGACTGTACATAGTTTAAGGGCAATCTTCTATTAGCTATTTTTATGTTGAGAGCATTCCATTAAATTATGATTGCGCTAATTACAGTTTCTGTAAACTGCTTTCTACACAAAGTATTGTAAGTGTGCCAATTCATCATTGTGGTTATCTGTTAAAACCCTGTTAAGAGCTAAAATGTGAGAGATCCAAAATATATGCTTACAGTATAACATTTGCTTTTTCTGAATCCAATTGCATGCACAATGAAAGTGCCATTAATATTGAAATAAGATACTATGAACGTACAAATTTTAATCTTATTTTTGCGATTTTCTTGCAAAAAGTATTCCGCTAAATTATGATCATGTTAATTACAGTTTCGGTATATTGCTTTCTACAGCAAGAATTGTGAGTGCCCCATTCATTATTGCACTGATTTGCTTAATCTCTGTTATGTGCCAAAATATTTACATTTATAGTACTTGAGTTAGGATAATGACTGTACTTACTTTCAAACCTGTTCACCACGGAGAAGTCCTCTTTACAGTAGACTTTGGAGGCAGTCATCTTCTCCTTGGTCTCCTCCATCACGGTCAGATTGGACAGCTGGGCCGAGGTCAGTGTATCCAAACAGCCTGATACACAAACAAGATTGATACATTGGCATATTTGTATAGAAGCAAGTATAAGACGTCCATTTTAGATCCACAAATGTGCAAAAAAACTTTTTTAAACATCTAGGTACCCACCCAAATACTCATATGAACTTTCATTAGAATCAAACTTCCACTGTAAATGGTTTTCACAGGTGTTCTTAGGAACTTGCTTGATTCCAATGAACCTTCACAGGAGTATTTGGGTGGGTGCCTAGATATTCCAAACAAATTTTTTTGCGCAGTTACCCTTCAAAAATGGCTGCCATATATATATACTGGCTTCTGATTGGTCAAAATTTAGATATTGTCTGATTTTCCTCTCAAATACTTGATAATTTTATTTCCCTTTTAAAACATTATTACTGTCATAATAGTTTTGGTAATCATACATGAGAAATGATTTTCATCAAAAAGAAACATGAAGGATCATGTTGTTCATTTCCATAGTAGCGTACTAAATATGAATGAGTGATGTCACTGTTTATCTAATAGATCATTTCTACCATCAGGATGGACCTTATTTCAACTTCAAGTTACCTAGCAAGTGGAGAGCACAGTGGGAACGTGTGGCCTGACAACCCATTCTAACAGGTACAGAAATCTCCGGCTTGAATAAATCATGCATGTTTGTCATCTGGACTCGAGACTTGAGAGGCCGCGCCTCCGAGGCCATCACATTGTAACAGGCCACCTCCTGTTTAGTTGGTGAGTAACTGCAAATTTTAATGAGTATAGCATACTTAAATATAATAGTATGATTGCATATTTCAAATATATGATGCACTACAACTCTGATTCAAAATTAATACATTATGGCATAAGTTTATAATAACATGTTAACAAGCTAAATTTTTAAAAGTAAAGCTATTGATGTTGATTACCTATCAGTGCTACCTTGGATATTTCATACTAAAGGCTATTCTGTAAATTAATTGTGTGGGGGAGGTGGGAAGCCCTGTATCAATATATCATGGGTGTTTGGGTTAAAACCAAATTTGCATTCTATTCCTAATATTAAATCCCTTTTAATATTTGATGGGTGATGGGGTCTCTGAAAAAGTGTCTCCAGCCTCTGTCACATGATTTATTCGATAGGGTATTTATTATATATAATAAGTGAATTCACAAGAACACTGACCTCCAAAGCACATCATACACGGGATCCAGACAGACCGAGTCCTGGGACAGATCCACCTGGTCCGCACCTCCAAGGCTATAGAACCAAAAACAAGGTCAGTCAATATCTTATACCATGACAGTTTGTATCAACGCTACCATCATATGGCTGAAGTGAAATAACTGGTTAAATATGTCCAATGAAATCAACTCAACTAAAATTAGAATTGATCTAAATAAAATATTTCCATCTAAAATACTGAAGATAAAATCAAATGAGGATGATGTGTCCAAAGTTTCAAACACCAACGTACCTGCGACAGCTGCCATCAGTTTTACTGATCATTAGACACTTCATTATACCAGCATTCTCTTCCCCCATTGGAATCAAACCTGTTCAAACAATGACACTCTATACATATATCTACAAACATAACATACATTTCCTGTCTTTTAAGTATTTTAGACAGATAATTGAAACATTTCTTTGGCATTCACCTGATCTAAAGAATTCATTTAGAAAGAAAAATCACCTGAACATTTGAGAGAATGATTTTTTGTTTTGCCTCTGCACATATTTCAACATATATTTTTTCAAAATTCAGACATCAACAGCTTACTTATCTACACTGGGCAACACATCTAAAAGAATGAATACAATGAATTACCTATACAAGATGTATTGGCGAAGACTTTCGAAGAAGCTAGGATATGGGCGTTGATGAGCGACTCGTCAATCCTCATATAGGTCTGGTCCCCACTGGCATTTATCCAGGTCGCACGTCGACCGTATCGGGCACCTGAGACAGACAGATTTTAGTATTTACAAATAAAATAAACAGGTGATCCCTGTTATGAAGGAACAAATTTACCCTCCCTAAAACACATCTATACTTTCTTTCGTGTTGTTTCTAGATTGACGAACTTAAACAGAAGTTTCTTTTTCCTTTGCTGCCATTTCTAATTCCGTATTGGTGATTTATGAATAATATATTTTTTTTTAACTCATATAGCAAATTGTTGAAAATATGTTACATATTGACACTCTTGCTTTACTCACCAATGCCAGGAACTGGGCCAGGAAGGGCGTACCAAAGCCCCTTCTTTGTCTTAGCCCCAGCCTCGTCTGGGCCTGCTCTGCCGAGGGCACCTTTCTGTAAACACAATCACAATGTTTCTAAACAATAAATTTCTTCATTAGACATACAATAAATGTCCACAGGTTACTGTTTTCTTGGCTATTTAGAGTTCATTACAATGGTTTATAAATTCATTGTATGCTATTAAAATCAATTAGAAAATATACCTGGAAATTTCCGAAGGTGTAAACTTGGCCATTTGAGAGTAGGACAACAGAGTGATGGGCTCCTGTAGCTACCTGGGTGGCAGTCAGTGGAAGGTGCACCTTTGTCGGCACTCCTCTGTGGGAAAATATCATGTAAACACGTCATTTGAGGGTGCATTACATTAAGTAGGAATATACATTTTAATTACTGGATAATATAGAGTATCCATCAAAGAAATTATCTTGAAGGCAACATCAGTTTAAATTTTTGAAGATAACATTACAGATTTAACTGAAACATGAACATTTGTCAATCTATGGACATTATAATTAGTTTCATTTTTGAAGATAACATTACAGATTTTAACTGAAACATGAACATTTGTCAATCCAACATTGATAGTAATGTTACAAAACTGAAACAATTTGAGAAAAACAAAAACAGAGGCCTGGAACTGAAAAAAGAAATTTTATAAAAAAATTTAACAGGAATATTATACAAAACTGGGAGTACTTACCTGACATTAACGTCCCCTTGTCCTAGTTGACCGTACTGGTTACTACCAAAAGCATACACCTCTCCAGACTGAAGCAACACAACTGAAAAAACACACAATACTTGAAGTTTATGTATACTATCTAATATACTGCATTAAGTTATCTTTAATATATACTGCCTTAATTGTTTTTTAGCAACACCAGTGTATCCAAGGAAGCACATTTGTGGAAAGAATTGAGATAATTGTAAATGGAAGCGATTCTTGAAATCAAATGTTTAATAAGTATTTCTTTTTAATCTCAAAGATTTGAAACAATTCTATTTCATTTCTGTACTTTCCTTTCAAAACAGTCAAAGATATTATCCTGTCCCACAAATACAAGATAATGTTGGTATGTTACCTGTTCTACACAGACAATATATTGTTGGTATGTTATCTACCTGTATGGTGTTGACCACACGATATCTGCGTAACTGGTATGTCGCCATCCCCAACAGTCACCTCTAGAGGCGGTAGACTGACCACCTTATTATACTCAGTCTCCTGGTCACTTCCTACGTCAGCTGTGGAAGAAAACATTAAACAAATTGATTTTTTTGGGTGAGTTAGAACTGAGTTAAGGGAGATAATATCCATAATCATTTAAGGTGGTGAGTAAAAACTGAACGAATTGAAATTTTATTATTTTTTCCCACACAATTGATTTTATTATTTGCGTAATTATACACAAAAAGTAAATTGACTAAGAAATGAGACTTACGCTGTGATTTGCTTTTCTGTTTATTGTTGGAGGATTTAGAACCAGATCGGTGATGTTGTTTGGATGGTCGCTCTAGGAGACGCTTGAAGAACTGTTCTAAAGGGGTACCATGGTTACGACCGCCTGAAATGTAAACAACTGATTTAGTCAATACCATGGTTACAAATGCCTAAAATGTAAACAACTGATTTTGTTAATTACCATGGTTGCGACCACACAAAATGTAAACAACTAATTTAGGGTACATTTGCGCTACCGGTTTAACCAGTTGAACTAGTTGAACCTGGAGCAAAAACACCAAGCAGATTTGGACCGAGGCTGAGCTCTGGAAAATCTGGCACATGTGGTTTGAGGGGTCCAGACAAACCTGGCCAAAACTAAATTGCTGACTATTGCTAGTTTGCGCTATTTATTTCTTAAACAGTGTCAGTACAAGTAAAGATGTGAAGAAACACTATATCATTTAGTTCACGCATGAAATAATGGTATTTTATTCTTGATATGTTCTCAATTTCTCCTCAGAAACTGTGGATTTTTAGCTCTGCCTATGGTTCGGTCCAAGTGAGTTTGTTTATCGTGGAATATTTCTGTGCCTCCTATGCCGGTTCAACCTGTAGCCCGAATGTACCCCATGTCAATACCATGGTTATGGCCTCATAAAATGTAAATAAGTGATTCAGTCAGCATTTCGTCCCCCAGTCAACAAATTCACTGACCAAGTGCTATTCCATAATGAACAAGAGGCCCAAAAGGCCTTAAAGGTCATCTGACTATATATAATTTGGTTATGATATTAACATATTTGACCCCTGTGACCTTGAGAGTCGGTCAAGGTTATTCATTTTAACAACTTGGTAGCCAAAATATTAAGTTTTGTTTCTGAATTTTAAGTGTTTTCGAAACTCTTAAGCTGCAAAATCAGATTTGAAGACAAATTTAAAATATTCATTGGTAAATCAAGCTTTTGTTAACCTTCAGATCATATACTAGAGGAGTTTTGTTCTGTCTGATGTCTTTGAAGTGTTTATTTTACCTTTAGGTCCCACAAGGAGGTCAAACTGGGCTAGGTCCTTGTTCTTAGTGAGGACATGAGCAAGCTGATGGGCCTCATCCATGCTCTGTTCAGCGGCACACATCTTACAGATACCACACTCGCTACAGCCTGAGTCTCCAGACCCACAGCCACACGGCCTAAAACATAGCAGTGATATGTCAAACTAATACCACACTCACTACAGCCTGAGTCTCCAGGCCCACAGTCACACGGCCTAAAACATAGCATTGGCATTATTTTCCTCGCTATATTCTACATGACAAAATATCCTGCTACTCTCATATGAAAAGTCAAAACCATAGAAGAGCTTAAAAAATTAAAGGCAACATGCAGCAAGGGGAAGGATTACGTACGTATGTGTTAACATTCAAGAACTTCTCTCGACGCTGAAGGCTCCCGAGAGATACATACTTATAATTTAAGGAAAAAAGACCTGTTGGGATAAGTGATCTTAAGAATTACTATATGAAAACATAGATTTGGCCAACTGAGTGCTTTTAAACTAGAAATGTCTGTGAGACATAATTGCCCCCGGCCATATATGAAAGCAGTTCCGCAAAATTTCTTGGAACTTGGACAATATTTGGATTTCCAATCAGAGGCCATGAAATGTCCCTCATTTTAGTTTTTTACAAAATGGATACCGGCATTGCTTTCGTATTGCCAGATTACATACACATACCAAATTTCATTTAAATCTGACAATATTTAAATTTCGATCAATCAGAAGCCTTTATTTGGCGGCCATCTTAAATCATAATGCCATCTTTTTTGGTTTATAATGAGTGCTATCACATTATTATCCTTCATAATAATCTGTGAAAGAAAAAAAAATTTATTACAGGTTATGTTTTTAGCCAATCAGAGGCAGTGGCAGCCATCTTGGAACTTTGATCCGGAAAAAAAGAGAACAACAGACTTATTATATATGCGAAGTTTGATGACAATCGCATTAGTAGCTATTTAATTAAGCTGGTTACATTACCATGGGATGTGATGGGACGAGACGGACATCGGTAACACTATATGCCCCCCCCCCTCCCCCCTCCATTTCATGGGGCAGGGGCATAAAAACAACATGGCCATAAATTACATCTTCTACATATTATGTCAAACAAGTTCAGCGATTTCTTTCTGAATAAGATCAACACGATCAGGAGAAACATTGACGAAGTGAATTCGACAACTGACAACGATGTATCTGTCATGAGTGCTGACATTCAATTTGACGGGGAACCATTGTCAAAGCTCACTCCAACAACTCCGGATGAACTACGCAGAATCATTCAGACATCGCAATCAAAATCCTGTGAGCTTGACCCGCTTCCAACAGACCTTCTGAAAAAATGTCTTGAAGCACTGCTTCCTTTGATTACCTCAATCATGAACAAATCATTGGTTGAGTCAAAGGTTCCATTGTGTTTCAAGAAAGCACATGTAAGACCATTGCTGAAGAAGCCTGGATTGGATAAGGAGGAGTTGAAGAACTATCGTCCAGTGTCAAATTTGCCTTTTCTGTCTAAGATCTTGGAGAAGGTTGTGTCCCGGCGTTTAGAGGCCCATCTCCATGCAAACAGTCTCCATGACAACCTGCAATCGGCCTATCGCATGGGACACTCAACAGAGACGGCCCTCCTACGTGTGCATAACGACATAGCTTCTGCATTGGATAACAAGTGCAGAGCGGTGCTCGTCATGCTAGACTTGTCAGCTGCATTCGACGTCATTGACCATAGCATACTCCATAAACGTCTGGAGTATTCGTATGGAGTGACTGACGACGCATTATGCTGGATACAGTCCTATCTAGGTGATCGACGGCAGTGTATTGCTATCTGATCTTCTGTTTCACGTGACCGCATGCTGGATTATGGGGTTCCTCAAGGGTCGGTGTTAGGACCCCGTAAATACTGCATGTATTCAAAACCAATCGGTGAGATTTGTCATAGACATAACCTTTGCTATCATTGTTATGCTGATGACACACAGATTTACATGGTCATCAGACCACAGGACAGCTGGGACACCGTATCAGAAAATCTGGAAGCTTGTCTGACAGACATCAGAAGCTGGATGAATGCCAACATGCTAAAACTAAATCAGGAAAAGACGGAACTGATCGTCTTTTCTCCAAAGTGTAAGCAATCAACGGCTCTCCAGCTCAAGGTCGGAACAAGTACTGTAGAGGCTGTCCCAACTGTTAAAAATCTAGGGGTGTACTTTGATAGTTCACTGAACATGGAGAAACAAGTGAATGCTATCGCCAAATCCTGTTACTACCAGATCAGGAACATCGGCTGTATACGGCAGTTTATAACTGCCGATGCATGCAAGATTTTGGTTCATTCACTTGTTACCTCACGGCTGGACTATGGAAATGCCCTACTCTGTGGTATATCTGACAAATTGACAAGTCGCCTACAGAAGGTCCAGAACACGGCAGCACGTCTCGTTTCTCGGGTTAGAAAGAGAGAACACATCACTCCTGTTCTGTATTAATTGCACTGGCTACCTGTGCAATACAGGTCACAATACAAAATCTTGGTATACACATACAAGGCACTTGATGGAACAGCTCCCCAGTACATACGGGAGCTAGTTACCCTGTATCAGCCGTCACGATCACTGAGGTCGAAGACAGAATCACTGTTGTGTGTCCCAAAATCTCGTACTGTGACCTATGGAAACCGGTGTTTTGGGAAAGTTTCGGCCACGTTGTGGAATAGATTACCATCCGCTATCCGGAAAACAAATACTCTGGCCAAATTCAAAAAACTTCTGAAGACGTACCTTTTCACGTCTGCATATTAGGGACAACTTAGACGTCATGTATATACTGACATTTGTTTATCTACAGTAGATGTAGTTCGTATTTATATGCAAATTATTATATTATCACATTAGCTTAGATTGTAATAACTTCTTTATTTATGCAGTGTAAGTATCAAATTATTATCTACATGTTGTGAAGCGCTTTAGAGTAATTTTACAAATTATATAGAGCGCTATATAAATGTTGTATATTATTATTATTATTATTAAACTGGGTTTCTGCCTCCCTGTACAGAGTGTACACAGGCAATACCATACCCCGTACACTCCCCACACACACCATACATAGTAAACATGAGAATGTGACGATACTTACATGCCCGGGTTTCTGCCTCCCTGTACAGAGTGTACACACCCAATACCATACCCTGTACACTCCCCACACACAACACACACACACACACACCATACATAGTAAACATGAGAATGTGACGATACTTACATGCCCGGGTTTCTGCCTCCCTGTACAGAGTGTACACACCCAATACCATACCCTGTACACTCCCCACACACAACACACACACACACACACTATACATAGTAAACAGGAGAATGTGACGATACTTACATGCCCGGGTTTCTGCCTCCCTGTACAGAGTGTACACAGGCAATACCATACCCCGTACACTCCCCACATACAGAACACACTATACATAGTAAACATGAGAATGTGACGATACTTACATGCCCGGGTTTCTGCCTCCCTGTACAGAGTGTACACAGGCAATACCATACCCCGTACACTCCCCACACACAACACACTATCCATAGTAAACAGGAGAATGTGACGATACTTACATGCCCGGGTTTCTGCCTCCCTGTACAGAGTGTACACAGGCAATACCATACCCCGTACACTCCCCACACACAACACACTATACATAGTAAACATGAGAATGCGACGATACTTACATGCCCGGGTTTCTGCCTCCCTGTACAGAGTGTACACACCCAATACCATACCCCGTACACTCCCCGCACATAGAACACACTATACATAGTAAACATGAGAATGCGACGATACTTACATGCCCGGGTTTCTGCCTCCCTGTACAGAGTGTACACAGGCAATACCATACCCCGTACACTCCCCACACACGGAACACACTATACATAGTAAACAGGAGAATGTGACGATACTTACAAGCCCGGGTTTCTGCCTCCCTGTACAGAGTGTACACAGGCAATACCATACCCTGTACACTCCCCACACACGGAACACACCATACACAGGTCTGTCTTCCACTTGTGTCTCCCTGAAATATCAAATTTACATCATGACGTATCAAACACTAATACCACATTTCCTTAAAACAATATTAAAGTTTGATTATTCTTCGTCACAACAGAGGTAAAAGTATGTCTAAATCTATATTCCAATTTCTTTTACACTTTCCTTTTAATATAGTGATAGTCACTATACTTTATATCAGCAATTACATTCCATGTTTCCATGGTAGTATTGTTGCTGTTCACGAACATTATGTAAATTACTTAGGGCTGGCTATTCAAGTAAAAACTCTCCCTGACCCCAGGACTCCAAAATAAATCACTTCTACCCATGATTGGATTTCCTTCCTATTGCTTCTGTGTAATTTATTTAATAAATTATACAGGTGGTACCCTTGACAAAACCTAGAGTCCTGGGATGGGTTAGATATTTTACTGGAGTAGTAAGCCTTAACAAAGCCTAGAGTCCTGGGATGGGTTAGATATTTTACTGGAGTAGTAAGCCTTAACAAAACCTGGAGTCCTGGGATGGGTTGGATATTTTACTGGAGTAGTAAGCCTTAACAAAACCTGGAGTCCTGGGATGGGTTGGATATTTTACTGGAGTAGTAAGCCTTAACAAAACCTGGAGTCCTGGGATGGGTTGGATATTTTACTGGAGTAGTAAGCCTTAACAAAACCTGGAGTCCTGGGATGGGTTGGATATTTTACTGGAGTAGTAAGCCTTAACAAAACCTGGAGTCCTGGGATGGGTTAGATATTTTACTGGAGTAGTAAGCCTTAACAAAACCTGGAGTCCTGGGATGGGTTGGATATTTTACTGGAGTAGTAAGCCTTAACAAAACCTGGAGTCCTGGGATGGGTTAGATATTTTACTGGAGTAGTAAGCCTTAACAAAACCTGGAGTCCTGGGATGGGTTAGATATTTTACTGGAGTAGTAAGCCTTAACAAAACCTAGAGTCCTTGGATGGGTTAGATATTTTACTGGAGTAGTAAGCCTTAACAAAACCTGGAGTCCTGGGATGGGTTAGATATTTTACTGGAGTAGTAAGCCTTAACAAAACCTGGAGTCCTGGGATGGGTTGGATATTTTACTGGAATAGCCCTTAAGAAAACTTAAAGCTAGTGTTTGAATTAAACTGATAAACTAGATGATTTACCAGCACCACAAATGGCCTCCTCCTGTTCCGTCTCCTCCTCCTCCTCGGTCATCGTCACATTGTTACTGGCTGTGGGGTATATAACATGTGATATGTCAGAGAAATATTTGATTTCAGATTACTAATTGTAATTAGGTCTTACAAGGGATTAGGCAACAGACATAGCCTGAAATGAATTCAAGTAAAAAAGATACATAACATACATCAAAATAACACAGAAACACTAATGACAACAATTTTTTACTCGTGCCCTGTCCGGGCCTCCAACTCACGATCTAGCCAGATATACCTGCGGCCGCTACCAATGTGCCGACTCAACATCCCTAAAGAGGATGTTTCGATGTCGCAGTGATAGACGGTCCGGTATTCTGACATGATCTTAGTGGTAAATTGTCTATTTATATCACATATTATTACATATATATTGATAACTACATGTCATTACTATTTTTACCGTTTCTTTTAATTGTTGTAACAGGAACTAAGTATTATACATCATTGAAAAATTATGAAAAGATGCTGGTGGCCCGCACATAGTACAATTGTGTGCTGGGATAATTCTGTGACAACAGTGTCATGGGAAGGTAGTTAAACAGAGGAATATTATTAAACAGACATTGAGAAAATTATTTAATAACAACTTGCTCATAATGACTAAAATCAATTCTTGTTATTGATTTAACATGAAAACATTCATAGCAAATAACAATACATGCTTGTATGTTTTTGCAGTGTTATTATTAAGTTCTTAAAAATACTGAATGAGTTTAGTAGACAAACCTTCTTTGGAGCCGCCCGGCTGGAACTCATTAAGTTATTAAAAATACAGTATTTTTTGAAAGGTGAAGTAGACAAACCTTCTTTGGAGCCCCCCGGCTGGAAGTCACGGCCACACTGGCCCTTGTTGTTGATACCGAAGCTGTAGATGAAGCCTTTGTTGGTAAGAACAATAGCGTGAGCCTTCCCCAGGCATATGTTAGTCACGACCACATCCTTCAGGTCCGTCACGTGACCTTCAAATCAGAACAACAAAACCTGTACATTCTCCCTGATGTAGCATACACACTGCTGAACTACTAAATCACACACAGAATTAAGCTATATTAGTCACTACCACATCCTTCAGGTCCGTCACGTGACCTTTAAATCAGAACAATTATAATGATTGTACATTCTCACTGATGTAGCATACACACCGCTGAACTTCTAAATCACACACAGAATTAAGCTATGTTTATGCTGTTGAATTAAAAGGAACAAAGCAGATTGGATTTATTAACTCGTGAAATATTTTTAACAAATGAATATTATTTTGTGATAATTTGACTAATTCTATTTATAATATTTCGAATACTTCTGATTGTTGACAAGTACTGGACAGGAGATAACTGTGATGCGTCAACCAAGTTATAGTGTTCTAGGTATTACTTAGTAAGTAATTCCTAACATAACTTGTTGCGATTAACTTCCGCGAATTTGTTTTGATTGTGAAGTTCGCGAAAGTAAGTTTCACACGAATGAAAGTTGGTTAACAGTACAAAGGATGAGTACTTACCACTAGCATGGTCACAGTAAGACGAGTCCTTCCCGAACATGTACACCTCACCCTCCTTGGTGACAAATGCACTGCTGCCATTGTTACACGCAGCCTGTAGCACAGTCTTAGACTCAAACCGTACCAACTTCTTTGGTTTTACAGCCTTTGGTTGGCGCCTTCCTTTGGCTGTCAAAATAGGAAGGTAAAAACTTAGCAGCTCTATATTATTTCTTTATGTTATTGTACTGACAAGTTTTTTTGGCTGCCAGAATAGAATTATGTAGGTGAAAATTTAAGATCACTTAATAATTCTTTTCTTTCTTCTACTTAGTCATTGTTCCTACAAAGATCAAGTTGTGTCCTTAACTAAAGCATAATATTAACATCTCAAAATATAATTCGTGTAAGACAATTTATCTTCATTTGGTCCACATGTGTAAGTGTTTTATCTGTGAGTTGGGGTATAGAGATTGTCTATCCTCCTTCTGACAGTATTTGTTACAGATTTCAATATAATGCAACACCACAATTATTCCTATTACTAATTCCGCAAATTTTGTAATCATATGAATTAGTACAAATACGGCCCAATCCAAGAGCATAGAAAGAGAAAGCCAGACAATATTAAGAGAAAGACTTGAATTCATTTCATTTCAAATTATGCTACATCAAATCACTTACACATGCTGGTATCTCCATCTTCTCCACGTCGGGGCGTCCCAACAAAGAACAGGCTACCATCCTCTGACACCATCAGGGCATGTTGGCCCTCGTGTCCCGTGGCCACCTGTACGATCTTGGGGGACTTGGTGATAGGTAGCTCCGCCCACTTCCCCTGGGCAGGTGCTCCTTGTTTAATGCCCAGGGACTGAGATTTCCCACTGTATAACACCTGTAATAAAGAAATATCAATGTCTTCAACCAATCAATATTTAAATGTTTACCTCTTGAACTCTAGATATCAAGATATTTGAAAACTATTTGTTCAAAATTGTAAAAAAAGGTCACTGGCACAAGAAAAAAACAAAAATAAAATGGTTATCTCACAATTTCCTTAATGTCCCAGCCTTACCTTTCCACCAACAGTTCTTATTAGAGCGAAGTCTTTTGCTCCAGTGATGGCTACAGAATCTTCATCATATGCAGTATCTGAAAATATACATACGCCCATTATTGGAAATATCAACGTCTGTTTAATCTTTATGCCATGTCGATATCAAGTTCTTCAGTATATTTCCAGTTATTATAATTTTATATATTGTAAATGGATGATTCTAAGGCCAATTTTGCTTATATTTTCATATTTCGATACAAACACTACCACTAAAACAAACTTGGATAGAAATTTGTGTCTACATAAATATATTTAGATTTGCATGACAAAGCCAATATATAAACTAACCAGGGAGATGATTTTGACAATGTTTTGGCATAGAAATGGAAACGACTCACCGTCAAAATGGCCGTTCCATTTTTTATTTTAGATATCGATAATGAAGCATTTATCATTGTTTAAATTAAATAGAACTCTGTATAAGTCAGCAACATATGGATAGGAAATGTTAATATAAGCATCAAAGTGTCTTAATAAAGTCTTTATGGTCGTTATAAATGACAAGAGCTTTGCAGGCAAACATCATATTGCAATTGGGCACAAAATGATATGTATGCCTGCAGAGTTCTGCTACTTATATCAACCATAAATGCCATATCAAGACACTTAATTAAGTAGCTACATACTGATTGAGTGTCTCTCTGTGGTCTGGTCGTACGAGGCCGTCCCAAACACATCCATACACTTGCGAGTAAGTTTGAGGGGCAGCTCTCCTGCCACCGTCATGGGACTGACCTTCGGGTTATACAGGCGCACCACAAAACTGTCTTGCTGTTGAGGGAAGGACATTTCAATATTTGTGCAATTCATTTTTAAGTAAAACACTTGTGTCCTGTGTGGAACATATGTACATCAAACAAAATGTTTTATGACACTATTGCATAATAAGTTTTTTTTAATAAAACCTTTCTATATCAAAATCTGTTTCATTCTAACTCTATATATATATATATATATACCTATTTGGTTGGTATGGTCTTGAGAAAATGTGATATATTTATTGACAATGAAGAATTTTTTCATTTTTCAGTAGCAAGCATTCTGAAAATAACTGCCATTAACTATATACAGGCTATCCCCATACATTCCAATAAATTGATCTTTTTCTGAGAAGGTAGGTGTTATACATACATCCCTAAGAAACAGATCTTTTTCTGAGAAGTTAAGTGTTATACATCCCTAAGAAACTGATCTTTTTCTGAGAAGTTAAGTGTTATACATACATCCCTAAGAAACTGATCTTTTTCTGAAAAGTTAAGTGTTATACATCCCTAAGAAACTGATCTATTTCTGAGAAGGTAAGTGTTATACGTACATCCCTAAGAAACTGATCTTTTTCTGAGAAGTTAAGTGTTATACATCCCTAAGAAACTGATCTTTTTCTGAGAAGTTAAGTATTATACATCCCTAAGAAACTGATCTTTTTCTGAGAAGTTAAGTGTTATACGTACATCCCTAAGAAACTGATCTTTTTCTGAGAATTTAAGTGTTATACATCCCTAAGAAACTGATCTTTTTCTGAGAAGTTAAGTGTTAAACATACATCCCTAAGAAACTGATCTTTTTCTGAGAAGTTAGGTGTTATACATACATCTTTGGCAGCTGCAATTTGTCCAATGTTTTCTCCATCACTAAATAAAGCACTGGGTCCAGGGCCCTTACCTGTAAACACAAACAAACCGATCACAGTAAAGCTTGACGGGGGGGGGGGGGGGGGGCACAGCCATAGTACAACACTTAGATTAAAGTCTGAGTCTTACAAAAACAATTCGGTCACAGTAAAGCTTGACGGGGGACAGCCATAGTAAAACACTTAGATAATCTGAGTCTTACACAAACAAATCGGTCACAGTAAAGCTTGACTGGGGACAGCTATAGTACAACACTTAGATTAAAGTTCCGAGTCTTACACAAACAAATCGGTCACAGTAAAGCTTGACTGGGGACAGCTATAGTACAACACTTAGATTAAAGTCCCGAGTCTTACACAAACAAATCGGTCACAGTAAAGCTTGACGGGGACAGCCATAGTACAACACTTAGATTAAAGTCCCGAGTCTTACACAAACTCAAACTTTAGCACACCAAATCTTTACAGATAAGTACGATGATGAATTGGTGCACACACAATACTTGCTGCAGAAAACAATATAGCGAAACTGTAATTAGCAGAATCACAATTAGCGCATTTTGCTTTCAGCATAATCAATTGCTAAAATAAGAAGAAAACCAATAAAATTGGTATGTTTACAGTCTACAATCGAGTCTACATAGTAACCACAAACCAGGCAACTGAGGATGTTACCGTTCATCAAATCCTTTCCCTATCATAATAGAAATGGTGGTCTACATAGATCATAATGTATAATGTAGGATATTAATTGTAATCTTCTACACACTTTTGACAGATAATAACATATCAAATATTGTATACCTGTATGTACCAGTAACATTTTGCAAGTAAATATCCCTTTGCCGATAAAATTTACGTTCTTCTAGTTTTATAGCATGGTATTTGCTATACGTAAATATCTGATGCTGTGTACTGATTTTTTTGTTGTCATATCAATCTTGACATGGGGGAAGTGAAAAGGAGAATAGTGATGAAAATTTTCTGGTACATAACTATTACACCTACCATCCAGTTTACAGGAGTTGGTTACGGACAGGTCATCTTTACTGATGGTACACAGACAGGGTTGGGCATTCTCATCTGACCGACAGAATAGCTGATCCTAGACAGAAAACAAAATCAATGTCAATAAACAAAAAATACCTAATATTGGTGCTGGCCACATTACCGGAAGAAGAAGAAATGAAATAAAAAAGATCTTATTAAAGTATTTTTATATGCAATACCCGTAACATAATTATGAGGTTCAATGTGTGCTTTGTGCTTTTTAACATGTAAACAATTATTTTATTTGAGGGAAAACTATTGGTCAGTGATCAATCTACGTACGAGTCCCGAGTCCAGTACTCATAAAATTATGAAAGGACTCATAGAAATTCTGGAAATGCTTCAATTAACATTGTGGGACCTATTGTTTTCAGCAATGTGTACAAAAAGGACCCATGAAAATAAATTGTAAATTGCCCGCTGTATTGGTACATCCTAATTTTACAAACTTGTCACCTGTATCGTTACATGTGAAAACTCACCCCTGCACAAGCAAGCCACACACAGGAAGTGGGCACCGGAAATTCTTTCTGAACGTAAATGTGTCCCTGAAAAATTAAACAATTTTAATTAATATGTTAAACAAACATACTCTGTGTAAAGATATTTATGTTCAATTCATCACGTTGACACACTACATCAATACCAGACCTTATATACCAGCCACATCATCCATACCTTAGTGGTGTCTCCGTATCCGGTTCCCACTTTTGCGATTCCATTTTTATTGTCCAGTATGTACAAAAACTTGCCGTCAGATGCTACAGCACAGTCTATTCCACCTATAAGGAATATATTTATAAGAAAAATATTTTGTTAAATACAATGCACTTCATAGGCCAATCACCTAAGTTAAAATCATTTACCTGGTAGAAGAAATTTATATAATATTCCAAAAATCAGTAATTCCACACCTAAATAATTTTTATGTTTGTGTCTTGAAAATAGGTTTTCAGTTTTATTTTGACAAAGAAAATTACATGGCAAACTAATCTGAAGCTATGCATGTATATAATATATTTGGATTTTCCAAACTCTGTTTCGTAGACAATACAACAGTAACAACCATTTACATTTTAATTTGATATTAAAACACACTTATTCTGGCTTGTATGTTTTCACACTCAGATTTCCTCATTTGATATTACAACATATCTAGGACCATTCCAATAAAATGTCTATGACCCGTACGTACCAGGGTCCGAGATCATGAAACAATCATAGACTTCAGTTTGTGCTTAGCCAATCACGTATGACGTTACTTTTCGTAACGTTAATTGTGATTGGCTAAGTCAAAATTTAAGACAAATTTAAACTTAAGATTGTTTCATGATCATGGGGCCAGGAATCCAGGTTTTTTTTTTAAAGGGGATACTACTAACAAGAGTTTCACCAAAAATCCACATTGTTAAAAGTAATAGACATTAAAAGCAAGGAACCTAACCATGGACAAAAGTGGTTGTAATATGGATTCCGGAGTCAGGGAGATTTTTACTGGAATATCACTTATTTTCTCAGATTTCCTTACCTATTGAGTCATTGGTGATGATTTTATCCAGTGAGAATGTGTCGATCAGTCCCCCGGACTTGACGCCCTGATTGAACCAATCGGGAAGCTGGGTCTTCCCCAGGAGTACAGCCTGGACACTTTTCTGTAGTGATGTTAGTATACCGGGTACCTAGTCACACAAAAATAACCTCTTATAATGAACCCACTCGTGTTTTATATAAATTTAAAGCAACTGTAAATTTAAGGACACTTTATATAAGCAGAGGAAAACAATTTGTTAGAATGCATCCACTCATGTTTTATATAAAAGCAACTGTTAATTTAAGTACACTTTATATAAGCAGGGGAATACAATTTGTTAGAATACAACCACTCAAGTTTAATATAAAAGCAACTTTACATTTTCAAGGTAAAGGACATTTATAAGCAAGGGGGAAACTTATTACATTTGCTGTAAATGTCACCTGATGGTAAATGAAGAAATGGTCACTGAAACAGTGACTTATGGCTACATTACAAGGTGATATTACCATAACATTCTGCATGGCCAGTGGAGCAGAACTCATCAACATTGACGAGATGGCGGTCAGCAGCTTGCCGGTATCCCCCAGGGCGACAGTCAGCGAGATCAAGGAGGAGCAGGCCAGGGAGGACAGACTCAAATCCGACCCTCCGACCATAGCAACCTCCATAAGGAGCTGGAACAGTCCGTCTGTGTACAAACACAACATGTTATATAAATGGGTGACAGAATCAGGTCAGACTCTCTCCACCTCCCCTACTACCATGTCCGACCCCCAGACCATAGCTACCTCCATAAGGAGCTGGAACAGTCCATCTGTGTACAAACACAACATGTTATATACATGGGCGACAGAATTGGGTCGGACTCTCTCCACCTCCCCCTACCATGCCTGAACAATTGATAACATTGGGTGGTCAGGTGATAGAGTGAACAGCGCACTTTCTTTCACCAATATCCGGACCAAACAAGAATGATTGATATAAGTTGTTAAAGCTTTGTTGCTATTGTAAGATAAATAGAATTTATATTTCATACGGATATCGTTTAAGCTAGACCTTTTTTTACCGTAAGTGAAGTGCAAAGTCATCACTAATCAGTTAATGTATATAATTTTGTTCTTATTTCATGTTAATTGCATACAAACAATGCAAGGACACACTGGTATATATCAGTATCATGTTGCTCAGCATCAAGCCTCTCTACAAGATTAAACAGGTATATATCAGTATCATGTTGATCCACTAGTTAGTGGACAAGCCTGTACACATTATATGTCTCCTCACCTATGATGTCTGGTGGCTCTAACTTCATACTCTCGGGCTGCTGTCCCTGTAGAAGGTTGAGCAGGGCCTCCAAGGCCCGGACACATAGCTCTGGGTACTTGGTGCGTGTCTCTCGTACTAGCTCAAATAAACCACTCAGTCCAAAGGTGACAATCTGGGACACAATAAAGCATTGCCTCACAAATAAACATTAATGCCATGTGCTCGATTTCTTTTCCAATTGATGAAGTGCAAAATGGAAAATGATATTACCTTCATTTTAGATAAAACTCTATTATTTGACAAATGTCAGAATCAGGTTATCATATAAGTGTTCCTACAATATTGATTAATAGATAAAGTTCATCTGGAAAATATACTCAATACAGTAAAACATGTTTATAATGCACACTTACAAAAAATTCATGGTTATAACATAGTGTTTTTCATTCCCTGCTAAGCACCCTATCATCTGTATGTTATACTTGTATAACAAACTATGCTTATAACAACATGATTTCCTTGGTCCCAAGAGATTGGAAATTAAATTGTTTTACTGAACATCGTTCTATTAACGGTCCTGTCAGATTTTTTCCAAGTGATTCCAAATAAACTTAAGTTCTATACAAAACATAATATCTATGAATGTTCACAACTGAAGTAAACACCAAAATGAAAACATCAACAATGAAATAATATACATCAAATTAACTCCATGCTATGAATTCTGCCAAAGTTGTTCGCATATAAATTATATAATGTAATGTTACATGAAAACCTCACTGACACTGTACCTAGTAAAAGATTACAAATCATGTAAATACCCCAAAGATACTAATGCACTATAAGACAAACCTTTGGCAGTTTTATAGAAGACTCCTTGTTTTTTTCGTCACCAGTATCATCGCTGTCGGAATCTGATTGAGCAGTGATGCTTTGATGGTAGATCTGACTTGCTTCTTTCATACATCGCTCAAGGACGGCCTGACGAACGGCCGAGTACACATTAAATACGGATGGGTTCAGACTCACATCCAAGTTAGGCACCTGGTTCTCTGCATTATCCGGACTTTTGTCTCTCTACACATTACAAAATTTCAGTCTGTCAGTCATTTGTTAAAAATATACCTAATGATTTATGACACCTTATTTAAAGCTCAACTTATATGAATAGTTCAAATGTTTATATTTTATAAGTTTGGCTCTTCTTGTCAACAAAGGGTCGGTGCACAATTCCAATTGGTTGATAATCAAGTCTGTAAATTTATGAATGGGTATTGAAAATATCTGGCATCTACTGGTACTTCGAAGATGTAGGGTTGGCTTGTCAAAAGCTTTTGGTGGACCTACACGTATATCCTAAATATGACCCTGCACTATCTATATATATAGTACACACTCACTTTTATCTCAATGTATAAATAGTTTGCTGAGAATTGGTATAATTAGATATGAATATATTTGTACCAGTAACAAGGAAGAAATAATTCTTATTAAATTTGATTTTCCTGTAAGTTTTGGGTTCATTATACTTTCATGCAAATATAAAGATATATTACCTTTTGTTTCTTTTCCTTTCCCTTTGTCTTTACTTTCTTTTTTGCCTTTTTCTTTTCATTTTTCTTTCTGCAAAAGATTAAGAAAACATTGTTAGAGAAGTAATTTGACAGAACTTTTACTGCAGTTCATTGATTTTATATGGTACATGTGTATCATGGGTTGATTCTGTATCAGATGTCATTCCAAAACAAGGATTTATGATTTCTTGACTAATTAATGCATTAACATTTAAAATTTGGAAAATAATTACATCAATTTTTCATCAAAAGTCTCCCCAACAATGATTAGTGCAATATTTTCCCTTACTGACAATATTGACACTTTTTTTATGCATCATATCAGTAAGATTTTTTATTATAAATTATAACTACTGTAGCCATTATTTGTGAGAATTAAAAAGTCAAAGATTTATTTTTGTACAGGTCTATTATATGCAAAGACAAAACCAAACATCCTCAGAAATATGTATCATTACATCAAATTCAGGTTTTGATCATTTTTTCTCCTAATATTTGTTTACATGTGTTGGTTGTTATTAATATATAAACATGCTAGGTTGCATAGCATGTATTTTGAATTATTTATACATCTAATTATTTAAATGAAAATCCATTTTACAATTTAGGTATATCACTTTATGTTTACTTCTCTGGGTACCATTTTACCATTGGAAAACTTTAGGCCTAGCTAATTTATAAGTAGTTAACGTTACAAGCTTAATTATGGCTCATTATTATCAGTGTTATATTTCTGACATTTCCTGTAACCACCCTCCCATAAACTACAAGTGGTAGTAGCTGTCAATCACAGTAACCATATTTTTCACCACATCAGACACCTTTATCTTTGAAACATTGATGTGTTGTGCACATATATGCATATGTGGTAAGATTTTACTTTGAATATTCAGCTATGCACTGTGCTTAGCTTTAGATATTAATCATCACTATGATTCTTATAGAAAGTGTACCTTTTTTATGTGCATCATTGATACATTTTAGTATGAGCTACAGTGTATTTAAAGGGTGGAAAGCCTTATAATTAATGATCTGTCTAGCCCAGAGTTTCCTCTGGCCCCGACACCATATCTTGTTTGGGGCCCCACGGAGCCATTTATCTGTCAAAATGTCCAAGTCTGGGCCAGCGGAAACTCGGGCTAGTGTCTGTCAGCACTATTTTTGGAGCACACTCAATTTACTCTTTGATGTGATCATGAAATGAAAGTGGACATTCATTTTTTGAATACAAAAATGAAAACGCCAAAATGAACACTCCACTTTCTATGTGACCGAGTAATTATTTCAGAAAAAGCATACTACTTAAGTCATCGTTTCATAATCACAGACAACGAATACTAAGCAGCCGTACTTAGATGTAGATGTCTCGTCGATATCAATATCGAACAGTTCATGAAATTTGCTGCTCAGTGTTCCCCCTTCTAGGAACCGATCCAGCTCGCTTCTAGACGCAGGCAAAATTTGCACTGCCGCCATTGTTACAGGGACAAAACGGCCGATTCCTCAAATCTCCAAAATCAATTATAAAATCACACATCCATGATATAGTATATGTCACAACCAGAAATAACCACTAGATATTCTGACGTCTGACTTTCAACCATATTGAATGAAAAGCAGTAGTTGATATATTTTTCGGATTGCTGCGTAGAATAAAACAAACGGAAATTTCAAATATGCTTTTTATATAATATTATTAAAAATAAAGTATATAATTGACCGTTTACAAATTTGCATAAATAAAATAATAATACATAATTTATTTATTCATTTAATAAAATGATTACGAGTAAATAATATATCTAAATCCGTCTTGTTTATCATATTGAAATCTTATTACAAACTAAATTACGGAATTATCAGGACGAAACCGGATACAGGGATTTCCCTGACGATTTGTATTAAAAAAATGTATCCGACACATGACATTTTTTGCAAGGTTGACAAAGTCTATATAATTATTTAAAATACCTACGATGGATACTTAGTGAGTGTTTACCTTCAGCATTTCTCATTCTTCGTGTCATAGGCATAATCACTTTCATTTTTTTAGCACTCCACAAGAGCCTGGTTAGCTTGCAAGGTATTTTTGGAATCTTTTTTAGCTTTATTATTATTTTTTTAATTTTTATTTCAAGTTACTAACACCAATTAAGGAATCAGCATTTTGATGGGTCAAAACAAATTTTTCAAAAAAACAAACAATTAAACAAAAGAAAAAACACCAAAAACGAAAAATAACAGAAAAAGAGAAGAAGAAAATATTTTGTGGTTTTATTCGAAAAGCATCAAATATCTTTATTAAGGCGTTTAAAATGTGTTTTGCAAGGACCAAAGAATATTGACCAAAGGACTATCTGGTTAAGAAATATTTGATTCATATTTATTTCTTTTTCAAAACTGCAATTTACCAAAGCGTTAAGTTATTCTTATTATATTACATCATATACATAATGTGTTAGCTTATAGCTGTTTTGTTGGACACTGGATTGGGGAGTTTCGGTTAAGTTCGGCCAACCTCATTTTTTATATTGAGTAAATATACATGTACAACTTTGAAGATGGTTTGTTGAGTCGACTGGAAATGACATTCACAGCAAAAATATCGAGGAAAACTCATTGTGAAATTACCAATGCAAGGAAGAAAGTCACATTTGGGAACGTGCATACATGCCAGTGATCAATTTACAATTTATTTTCATGGGTCCTTTTTGTACACATTGCCGAAAACGATGGGTCCCACAATGTTAAATTGAAGCATTTCAAGAATTTTTATGAGTCCCATCATAATTTCATAAGAACTGGACTCGCACGTAGATTGATTTAAGCATTAAACATCATTCTGTTCCGTGTTATGGTCCTATAACACGGAACAGGATTGAAGACAAAATGAATAACGTGCGTTAGCGCGTTATGATTGCTTGTCTGGTTTTGATAACAAATTCATATTTATATTCTAATTTAAGGTAGATTTCTAATAAATGGAACGGCGAACAGCCAGTATCGGCCGGCTATTTCCAACGTTATGATCATGACGTCACAATCGTAATGACGTCATAATGACCACTCCAGTGTTATGCTCTCATAACACGGAACTGGCCTTGGTAGTGTTATATAGTGGCAATGCAGAGCAATGTAAATATTACTGCATACTTGTACTTTCACCAAATTGACAAATTCTTTATATGTTCTACATAAACCTTACTGTATCACTTATTAAATCAAGTTATTGCTGTAGTGTACAAAGTATTTTTTTTTTTTTTTTGCAGTTTTTGCGAATAATACCTCGAGGTTGAGGCAAGTTCGGCCTATACAGCGTATAAAAAGTCGTGGAATAGGCGTGCAAATCTGACGTCACATGCTTTATGACGTCATAAAGCAGCTGATTCCAACGTAGGTTGAACTTATTCCGGAATGTCGTCAAATTCAATAAAAATACTAGGATTCCGAAAAGAAACTCTGGTCTCCGAAAGACTAAGAATAGTTCTTATCAACAGAGTAAACCGATGGTATGAAAGGTTCGTGATATTAAATCATCTAAACTTTTCCCCAACAAACATAATAAACAAATCATACATTTTTGTAAAAAAAAAAAAAATGGTTTGTAGAGTACTTATGAAAAAATGGAGTAGTGTTAGGTCGCTCTAAATCACAAGGCGGTAATTGCATATATAGCAGTTGCTTCCCCTAGCACACAAAGGACTCGATTACCACACTAGCATAAATACAGTTCCTTACGGAACGGAGCGGAAACGAAGCTTTGTTTGGAGGAGATATTTCGAGGAAGACACTTAAGAAATAGGAACATTAATATCGTTTAGTATTGAGAAGACAATTATAGAAATAATGACATAGTTAGTTTTGGTGAATACACAGATTAACAACCTTGTTACCTAAACAGAGTTACAAGAAATGGGAAATAGTGAGGTATTTCATACGTAGTCTACTGGTCGATATACGTACGGTAAAACTTAACATACTTATATATAAGAAAAAATACATTGTTTCAAAAAGAAAACCCAAACAATAACAAAACAAATATTCTTGACCCCGATTTCCAAACCAAACTCAACACTGCAGTACATATAATATGTAGCTGTGCATACAACATTTAACAAAGCATCTATATAATAGCTATTCCTTGTCTAAAGATGAAAAGGGGAAAAAATGAAATATACTGAAAAAAGCGAAAATGACTGAGTTTCTGGTTGACCATGCCTTTATCGAAACTTCGTACCATTAAATCAAGGCTTCAGTCTTATTGGGATAGTTTATACTCCAGAAGTGGAATTAATGGCATGTGAGTTTGAAAAACTCGAAAGATCTTCTGATCAATCTTGAGCACCCCGTCCTGAAAATGTTTCGTGACGTCTATAAAACATTTGATTTTTCCTCACTGTACACTATCATACCTCATACCAAACTGAAAGAACGTCTTCGAGCTAATGAAAGCTTTCTTTTCAAGAAAGATGGGCGAAGATACAAATACATGGTATTGAGCTTGGAACATGCGTTGTGAATAACACAAAAAGCAAAGATGAAATATACTGAGTAAGACATAGTACCAATGATTGAATTCCCGGTTGAGAATATGTTTGTTGAGTTTGGAGGAAATGCTTCCCCGCAGATTGTTGGCATTCCCATATAGAAACAACCTGTGCGCCACTTTTAGCTGACTTGTTTTCGTTTTCATAAGAGGTTGAATATGTGGAAGAGCTAATCAGGACAGGTAACGACAACCTTGCCATTTTTAATATCATTTTCAGATATACGACAATGTTTGTCTATCAATAATTTTGCTGACAACGTCGATCGTATCACAGTTGCTTGAGTTTCTGTCAGTATATAAAAAATGTTTATATATATAGAGCCGCGGCCCATTACAGAATGTACATTACTGTAATGGGAGGCTCATTTTCACACATATATATTTATGATTTACAGACAGAAACTCCAGCAACTGTGATCGTATATACCCTTTTGACTTGAAATAAAGGACACTTCAGACTCTTCTACATAAGCTGATTACCTCGATCGCTACTAAAAGTATGTTCAAATACAGACAGCTAAACACTAAGATATACGATACACGTGACGATTTCAATTTCCCGATCGTGAACTTTCCCTTTCTTGATAGTAACACATATCACTGCTTCTAAAACCTATGGCGTTTACATGTCGCAAGTGATTCGTTATTCTAGGGCTTACTCTGAATATGATGATTTTCGTGATAGACGTCTGCTGTTGACAAACAAAGAGAAAAGTTTTATGGTCGCCATCTTTGTCCCATTGAGACTATTGTGTTTCCTTGTGTGATATGAAGTTTGACTCTTTTTAAAATATACATATCAGTGCGCTTTCTTGTTGTGATTGACAATGATGACTCGGTTCTCACTTTGAGGATTTGATGCTTTCTTGTCGTCGATGAAGCAGAAGACGCTGACTTTTCCGGTCTTATTCTCTTGTACTTTAGGGTCTCCATGAAAATATCTCCTTTGTTCATATGTTGCCCCTGGTTTAATCGATTTTGAGTTCGGATTATGGTTTTGTGCATTCTACGATGTTCTCTGACCTTTTGTTGAGTTAAGAAAAAAAAATCGGAGAATAACAAACCGTCATCAAAACCACAATCTGAACAAAACATTAATTAAACTCTAGGCAAAATAGAAACAAGGCAAAAATTTACATGAAAACCCTCGTAAAAGTAGATGAGAATAAGACCAGGTGTTCCGGAAGAGTAAGCGTCTTCTGCTTCATCGACGACACCCGCCATGTAAATCTTGGTCACATCCAAGTAAACATCAACCGTCACAAGAAATTCCTATATCGAAGATTTCGGGGGTTTTCTGAGATGTTACAACCCCGCGTTCGCAATCGATCGATAAAAGTTTGAAATATTATACCTTTTTAGAAAAGGAAATATAAAGGACATGGATGGAAGCTGTTCGTTATTCTCTAGTGTGAACGGAAAGTAAGTTTTTTGACCGTTTTGCAACGTGGTCAAGGTATTTTCTGCCACTGAGTTGCATACCTTCTCTCTTTTTCAGTGTTTGATAGTCGACTATTCATATTTTGCTATATTTTCTATAAATAGATGATTATTCTCCTGGGCATTCCAGGTTTTATTCATTCTGTAAGATTTTCAACGTTTTCCATGTGTACTGTTATTATTTTATACACTGCCCTAATTTTATCAAATCGTGTTTTTGTTGATCATAAACCACGACAAAATGTCTGTCACTGCGTCCTTGCCCTTCATGTCCGAATGAGAAATTTGAAATATAAGAGAATTATCGGTAAATTAAAACTTTGGATTAGACATGACAGTGCAAGGTATGTGGTGAAAAAAATAACACTTAAACTTTGTTTGAAAAGGGTGAAATATACGTCACTCGTGTCCTGTAAATGTACTACTTTACATGTACAGACAAATGTATCCATCTGTATGATTGTCTTTCTGATAAGTTAACGACCAAGTCTTGAGATCGCTGGACTTTTCATGAATGATTGTTTTACGAATAATAATGTAATAGTAATTAACTAAGTTAAATTGTATGAACATGTATTTATACATTTACATGTTGTTGTCGGTCTGGACATAGAATCGTCAGTATCGTGTGTGGGTAACTCAAGAGATTTATCGTGTTTATGTTTGGGTGTGATATTGGTCGCTTGCTGCTTAGTTATCCAACACAGAACTACGATATCTTACTATCTTAAAAACAAACTGCACGTGACATATCTTATTCAGTGTATATAGTATACACACACTCTCTATCAATATGTCAAACGTTGCGAGCCGAAAAGCAGCAAAAAAAATGGAGGAGAGGGGAAGCGATTTCGTTGTGCAGGTAAAATACAAATCACTCACGCAGCTATGGCTAAATATATATTATACAGTTATTTACTCCTTACTTTAAATATAGTAGTTTTTGTAATTTAAAATGTATCTAGTTGCTTGGCTCTGCTGGGTGACTTATCTATTTCAATTGTGTTGCTGAAATGTATACCGAAAGGTTTTTAAGTACAAACAAAGTATTAATGATCTGTTGCAGTTAAAAGTTTTAGATTTGTAACGTTTTTGAAATTAGCGTCTGTCCTCTCAGTGGCGTAACAATTATGTATCGTTGTAACGCCCTAAGACTCGTTCCATATTCCATAATTCCATACATTTTTTCTCTATCTTTTATTGGATTTAATTTTTCTTTGTGTAAACTGTAAACTCAATCCCTAATAGGATGAAGCAGTAACTAAGTATAATAAACAAATCGTTGTAATTCAACGAAGTAATTTAATCTAATGTGAAATTGTCTTCAAATATTAAAATCAACCTTATTTTTATTCTTTTTAAAGATGATGTATCACACACATGTGCTGCACATTTTAAATTTAGTAATAGATACAGTATGACGAAAAAATGAATTAAACTGCACCATACTGCTGTTTCGTCCTCCTAGGACTCTTCAGTGATGCTAGGGGCCAAAAGGCGGGAATCCAAAATTTCTAAACTAAGATAAAAGTAGAAGGGTCAGGTGCGTAATTCAATACATATTGAGGAGCAATACACAAATGTTTGAAATTGGATTTGGAAACAAGTTTTGCAACTTAAAACTCAAATATTAGTTGGTGTTATTTATAAATGCATGAAACTTCATATTTGATTATGTAAACACTGATACCTTTAAGGGAGGTTTTGCCCTCAGATCCCCAAACTAGGGCCTCGTCCCTGGACCTTGAACAGGGGACTAGTGCCCCCGGTAACCGTGCCCCCTACATCCCAATTAAAAGCATACTAAAACTTTTAAAATAGGTTGGCTACGCCACTGCATTTGTATTATGATTTTGCTGTTTGCTACTTATGTTCTTCCGAAACACTGATGAGTTTAAAGTTCAGTAAATGTTGTTTTGTTTGGCATTCTGCTTGAGCTTCATGTATTTCTGACAATGTTTTATCAACATTTGGATCACATTCAACATGTCGAGAACTTGTAACGTTACTTTTAAATTGAGATATCAACACACACGCATTTTGTTATCATAGCTAAATTCTATATGATCTCAGCTATGTGGTTTTGATGGGCGTCATAGAGAGAAATTATCACAGAAACTAAATAAGCAATTCCAAACCGCACAATCGCGTATTTAACACATTTTCACATACTTTCTATCATTTGCAAACGTTTGCCAAAATTTTAATCAATACTTGGAATTTTCAGTCGATCTAACATACTGTGATTTAAAGGCCCAATATACGTAACTTCAGGAAATTGTTCGTGATTCTGAAAAATTCTTTAAAAAAAAATCCAGTAGATAACCATACAAAAATAAGCCTAAAACGAAGTTAACCTGAGCGGTAACTAACAAGAAACTTTTGAAAGAAAAATTCAAAGAATTAAAAATAATTCAGGTCGGGCCGACTTTAACAACAAACCGAACTTAGAAGACAGTTCAAAATGGACGCATAGTTACAAATACCGAGTTTCAATTGCTGCTGTATCGGTAACCGCGAAAGAATTCATCTTGAATATTGCTGATATCTGGTATCTTAACTAAATCTATGAATATAAAAATTTATTAGGCTTGATTTTCGCTTCATGTTTTGCCAAAAGTTACGTATATTGGGCCTTTAAGACTGCCTCATTTTATGCGGTGATCCATATGTAAGCAATGTAATCATGAGAGCAAGGTGTAAATGTAAGCTGCAATTTTAAATCAGTACTAGTGCTTTAGATAAGAGAAATGATTGGCGTAGGCTTGTGACCTTTATAACATGTTTCCAGAATGATTATTACTTAGATTTACTCTCATCTTGATTAATATAAGCTTAATTTTATTCCAAATGTATGTACAATCATTACAGCATTACAAACAGAAAATATAAAGGAATAGGATCAGGAAACAATTTATTTTGGTGAGTTTATCAGTTGGGTGTTTCTTTTTTTTGTTTTGTTTTGTTTAAGTTAAACGGGCCATCGACAACTATGGTCATTTAGGGCCAAGTTGGTTTTGTTATCCCTAAGGGTGGTAATTTCATATAGGACGTCTAAATAAGATAAAATTGAAACTTGTGTATTAAAAAAAAATATGAACAACTAACAAGGCCATTTAAAAGGTTTTGAGAAATAAAATAAAGTTTTTGTAAAAGTCATGTAAAAGTGATTACGGAT
The DNA here is from genome assembly GCA_947623455.1 of Mimachlamys varia. NCBI lineage: Eukaryota > Metazoa > Mollusca > Bivalvia > Pectinida > Pectinidae > Mimachlamys > Mimachlamys varia. The sequence goes on from OX392537.1 coordinate 2,323,950, forward strand.
GATAACAAAACGATGAAAGTTTGGAACGACAAACTAATTATAACTTTAGCAATACACAGATAGAAATGGAGACAAACGAACGGGGCTAAGTTAGCAAAATAAAAGAATCAAAGTACTGAAAGTACTGAAACGCTAAAACTTCTAACAATAGTATGTATATTTCGACAGCTATTGAAGTGTTTTTGTTGTATGGGTTACTTTGTTTCGATATCAGCAAGTTTCAGAATAGGGATTAAGTAAGTATTTAGAGTAAACCCAATAACACGCAGGTTGTTTAGATTGACGAGTTGTACAATGTAGTTCAAGCTACATGTACAATTAAGTGCAGGTGCTTTAAAAATTTAACTTAAATATCAATTTTTATTACAAATGAACATTGATCAATTTACACGGAAGCGAATGTGTTTATTTTAATATATGCACCGAAATAAACGGTATTAGTGTGTTAGACACAAAAAAAAGTGGGATCTGTTCCCTTTTTTCTTCTTAAGAAAAGGCATTATTAATTGAAAGATGGCAGACTATGAGCTAAAATTTCAAGATGGCCGTCCGTCGGCCATTTCGTTTTTTCTGATCGGCCCTAAAAGCAAAATAGCACAACTATAAGGACCAAGAGGAACATACATATGAAGTTTGAGAAAGACCCACTTCACTTGTACATCTCTAGGCCTAATTATCAAAATTCAGGATGGCAATCTGTCAGACATTTTGTTGATCTGATCAGTCTCAGAATCTCTCAACGGGCACAACTAGGCACGAAAGTGAAACTACATATGGAATTTGAGAAATATCCATCCATTACTTTTTTAAGAAATAGTGATTTCAATGTCAAAGTCCAAGATGGCTGCTTTTCAGCTATTTTGTTTTTCTGATCAGTTACAAAATCAAAAGGGCACAACAGTAGGGACCAAGGGAACCTACATATGAAATATTAGAAAGATCCCTCTAGTAGTTGTCAATTTCAATGTCTAAATCAAAGATGGCAGCATTTCCGCCATTTTGTTTTTACTGATCAGTATGATATCAAACGGGCATAACTAAGCACAACGTGAAACCTACATGTGCAAATTTTGAAACTGACTAAAGAAGATTTTAACACAATAAAAAAAACTTCAGGTTAACATTATCGTTCGGAGGAAGGTGAATGGATTCGCAAACATATCTCTCGTTACAAATGATAGTTCCAACTATCCAATTTGTCATAAAATATCACAGTAAACAGTCAAATTGTTGTTCCAAACGATCGAACTATTACAATATCTTTACCAAGCTGGAGAAAAGTAATGGTATGCAAACATGTCATATTCACTTACAGCTCTAGGCCTAATTATCAATTATCAAGTTCATATATATACAAAGCAGGAAAAAGTATTTGTATGTTGGCCGTGACCTATATATGGCCACACATAATAACGGTAATTTACACCATAAAGGTTTTTGCACACCAGAGAAATAATATAAGTGTTATTTCTACTAAATAACTTATATTGAGTCAATTACTAAGTACGCTTTACAGGTTCTGATAAAGTTTCGTTAAAACAAAAATGTGAACCTACAGTGTATAGTGATATGTGAAGCACAGAGGACGTAATTATAAAACCACGAGCTTTTGCTCGCCATAGAAAAGTATAAGTGTTATTTTCAATAAATCAAGTGTTTTGCCAATTCATATGTTCATTAATTATGCAGGTTCTGATAAGGTCTAATTAAAAATTGTATACTCAGTACAATATTAAGTAACAAAATCGATCAAGCTTGTGCATTCAGTATATATAATATATACTGTTTATCACAACGTTAGTGACAATCAGGGGAAATAACTCGTAAATAACGTTATCATATCCAGAAGGCGGATTTTCACTGTAGTTACGAATTAATACTTCCGACCGACAAATTGATCAATTATTTTGGTTTATGCACATGTATAAGGTAATATATCATTGAAATCAAAATCAGGCTATTTGGCTATGGCGCGATTATATAATCAAAGTTTAACAGCAAAGTACACCATGCCAGTACATTCCACGATCCGTATACGAGTGTAAAGATGCTAGAGATGTATAGCACGAATGTATACACGAGAGGTCAGGCATTGGGCAGACGTAATATTTAAATGAGCCGTGGGAGTGAAAAACTGATTTCTTTGTTACAAATCGCATATAGATAATTAAAGTCATCATTATTATTAACAATACCATGGGAACATCATTTCCTGTTAGGTTAAGGCTTTCAAATAGTTCAGACATCTTGTGATTGGTAGCAATTCAAGCTTTTCCGGAGCGGGAGGGGAAAAAATGACATGGGTCAAAGGTCACAGAATAGTGGCAGCAATAGACGCCAAAACTACTCGTAGTTTTAGCGCTAAAAACGGAAATTAGAAAAATAGTGCGGATACGCTAGTTAGTACACATGTATGCCTAGCCGATTATGTTTTGTCAGAGAAAAGAAATAAAACAAAAAGTAAAAGCTGTTTATCCACTTGCTCTAAATGACATATAGGTTTGTATATAAGTTTAAATACCTACACATGACTAGATACCGCAGTGACATCGATCGCCTACTCCTACAAACACCCCATCACCAAGTAACAGACGACTCGATCACTCGGAAGTGACGTAGGTTGCTATTAAATTGTCACGGCCACACGTTTAACGCCGTTACAGCGCGCGATTTGCCGCCACACATCGCCGTATATAGAGCAGCACGTGCCGGGGGCTGGGGAGTCCACGCGACAGGCAGCAGACGCCTTGGGGTGATGGCCTGTCATTATACCGCGGACCCCAAATCACCTACAACAGGAACAACGTCTTCTTTCAGGCCACGCTGACTTACACTCAACACTTGTGACATCTGCAACTAGGTATTAACTTCCCCGAACAAGGTCCCGTGTTTCTGCGTGGGGTAGGATATGTATCGCGAGCACGCGCAACCAAATCAGTGCTGCTTGTCTAAGGTAAGGAGCACACCGAAAACGTTTTACTCAGTCTCCAATGTACGTATTTAGAGAAAGCAATTACTATAAATTCTTATCTAGACCATGAAGCCAAGATAGAATTAAGTTGATTGAATTTCATTGTGTGTTACTCGACAGTACTAACCAACCATAAACATACTTAATGTTTGAACATGCAGCGTCAGCTTTACGCATGCGTGCTTATCACGTGCGTTCGAGGGCACCAAACTGTTAATTATATGGTCTAAACAGCTATAATGGTATAATGGTCACTTTTTTAGCAGCTGTATTTCATACACTTTTAAATGTTAGAATACACTTTTAATATAATACTGACTGTAGGATTAATGGACAATAAAATAAGACCATAAGGATAACTTTGATGGAGCCCACTCGTCTCTATTCATCTAATGAATATACAAGGTAAACCTATCACCGTCTGATTGCCTGCCTTTGTTTAATGGGGAGAAATAAGCTTGGACTTTTAACAGCGTTGGCACACTGTGTGTTATTTTTTAGCGGTTAAGGGTTGAGAAAGAAACTTTTTCGAAAGATCGATTCCTGTTTGTGTTCAAAACAACGTAGTCATAAGAATATTATTCATACCAAAGTGATGAACCCAACTCAGCATAAATGGTATTTTCCCCTTTAATTACGAAATTTATGCTGTACATAATGTAGCAAAACATTTTTATCTTTCTTGGTTATTTTCGTTTTAGTTTGTTTTAAAATAACTTACGATTGAAAACATCTTTTGAGTAGAAATATTTATTCCAGAGCTCTGGAATAAAATCACTTTCACATACAACACCACTTAATCAAGACCACAAGTCTACGGAAAGCACTAATTAGTCCCCCAAACAAATGTTTGGGGGACTCATAGGTTTTACTCCCGTTTCTTATTATTATAATACTTCTTCTTCTTCTTCTTCTTCTTCTTCTTCTTCCGCCGTTTTTTTGACCGACCATTTTCTCCTGAACTGTTAGTTGGATTCCAATGAAACTTTTTTAGTCCCCGAGATTTGCTGGAGCCTCCATAGCCACAGTTAATCTCATTTGAGTAATGGCACGGTACATAATATACACATTTTCGTAGTACACGATTTGAAATTATACAGAACTAGTTTAATTTTACTTCTAAATTCATAAACTAAAGGGGTTTTACGCACCTGACCCTTCTACTTCTACATTAGTTTAGAAATTTTGGATTCCTACCTTTGGCCCCTAGCATCACTGAAGAGTCCTAGGAGGACGAAACAGCTGTATGATGCAGTTCAATTAATTTTTTCGGCATTCTGTATCTATTACTAAATTTGAGAGGTGCAGCATATGTGTGTGTTACGTCATCCTTCAGATATTATTTACCATTGTGAAAATATTTGAATGCAGTTCTTAAACTACTCCCGATGCATAACTCCTTATCTCGTTATTATAGTCGATGAATTCTCTGATGAAAGAACTCGGCTGCCAACAGTGAGACAACAGAAAATGATTCTACAGGCGCAACCTACCACAGTCCAGGTACCAAAACAGCAATCTTACCATTTATAACACAAGGTGGTTGTGGGAGTATTGGATAAATTAAGTAGAGATCCATATACAGGTATCTTAGAAATGTAATCGAAATATATTTCTTAATGAAAGCGATATCCGTAGACGAGATGTGATATAAATCAGTTAAAACCAGAAAATAAAAAATAATAAATTGTCAAATACATGTACAATCAAAGTTGATAAAACCAAGGTAGGACAATATTTACAAATGAACCTCTCCTTCAGCTTCATGATCTTCATCTCCATATTGCTATGGTCCAGCTGGGTACGTCGTAACGGGCAATCTGAATGCTATCCCAAACATATAAAGCTACGGCAACTTTTCATGTAAGGGGTTTAGTATCAAGAGAATGGAATGTAATTTCTCAAGATACTTATGTATAATGCTATGCCAGTCCATTGGCTATATATATGAACATGCTGAATTTAATTCACTTTAAATTTTGTTGTTTTTTCTTTCAGGTCCTCTATTCCGAAGATAATATGCAGTTTGCAATACAAAATGAAAACAAAACACATGTCGATATTTCCAAACCCCGATGTAAAAAAAAGCGTCAACAAAACCATAAACCGAACTCAAAATCGATTAAACTAGGGACAAAATACGAAAGAGGAAAGATCTACATGGAGACCCTTGCAAAGGTAAAAGAGAATAAGACCAGGTGTCCTGGAAGAGAAAGCGCATTCTGCTTCATCGACAACATCCGCCATTCAAATCGAGGTCCACAAATATCAAGTCCTCGAAATGATAACCAAGTCATCATTGTCAATCACATCAAGTAAGCACACTAATGAGCAAACTTGAAAACATCTATCTTCATATCACACAAAGATACAGACTATTTTTCTCAATGGGACAAAAATGGCGACCATAAAACCATAGTTCTGATCAACCTGTATCTCTCGAATCCCTTTGGTGTTAGTTTGCCAGCAATCGACATCGATCACGAAAATCACGATATTTAGAGCAAGCCCTAGAATATCGAATCACAGAATCCACTCCGACATGTTAACAACATAGAATGGAGAACAGGGATAATACTATCAAGAAACAGAAAGTTCACGATCGGAAAATCGTGAAATCGTCACGTTTATCGTATAGCTTAGTTGTAAACTCTCCCTGTTGGCCATAGTTTAAGCAGAGATCGAGGCAAGCAGCTGATGTGAAGGAGTCTGTTGTGTCCTTTATTTCAAGTTCAAAGGGTATATAGGATCGACGTGGTCTTCATAACCATACTGTTGTAGTCCCGTATGACTTTTAACTAGCTATATCTTATATTATATCTAACTAATAACTAATTTAACTTGGCGTGTGTCGTGGATGCAGCAGAATACGCTTACTCTTCCGGGACACCTGGTCTTATTCTCTTGTACGTTTACAAGGGTCTCCATGTAGATATTCTCTTTTTCCTATCCCCCCCCCCTTGTTTAATCGATTTTGAGTTCTGATTATCGTTTTGTTAACACTTCGGTATTCTCTATTTACTTTTTCATATGCTAACGATTATCGTTGTATGGTAAATTAACAAAATTCCGTTATGAAACAAAGACAAGTCTTAAAAATAATAACCGAAAAAAGCAGACGAAAAAGATACGAGTAATTTTCCAAATTCCAAACTCGATAGAACAAGATACCACACTGCTTTTGGGAAATATCCATTAAAGTTGGGTATTTCAAATTAGCATTTTTAAAACTGATAGGGGCACCATTACGGATGGCTCAGGTGTAACAGGACAAATTTATACAACTCCCCCTTCTTACAATAAGAAATGTTTATAAGAACATGTCTCTGAAAATGCTTATTATTTAAAATAATGCTTTGCGCATGTGCGAGAATAGTTAATGGAATACATAAGGCATGTTATACGATATATTCGGTGGAAATTGCATTGTATAAACATATCAAACTCCGCCCCATCGATCACAGATGTAATATATAAAGACAATACTCGAAGGTTGTTGTCATGCGATGTTGAAAGCTGGAACGGAAACGAATTATTTGCTCCATGATGACTTCCGGTGTAGAGTTAGATATGTAATACTTTTTTTTCTCTAAAATCGGTGAGTGTCCTTACTTTATCAGTAAATATCCTATATTTAGGACACATGTCCTAATATAAAATATCAGATGCCCTACATTTGTTGACAAGATAGTGACGTGTTATTTTGTGTAATATAACGGTCACTTTGAACACATTGTCCGTCCAATGGAACTGTGATGCTAATTATTGAAGATTTCTATAAAATCAACAATAGTATTGACAGGCCTGGTATATTGATTAGATAATGCCACGTCACGAGCCGGATTATAGTAATCAATTCCTCCAACAGGCATGCATTACACACGTATATATATGATAAGGCGAGAATAGCCCATTCCGACGTATTTGTCCCTCTGTCCTTGTACCTAACTCAAGGTCACTCGCCAGTAGACTCGTCCTTGGGATGTAAATTTGTCTCCGGGAATCTTAAATAGATTTCAATTCGATCTTTTAGAAATCAATTAGTTTAAATATGTATGACAGAAATACGATAACCCTGACATGTTACTGGTAGCCTCGGGTCGCCCTGTACATGCGATCAGAAATACTCGATCTATGTTAGCCTCCCGATAACAATATGTTGTCGGGGAATCTAACATTAAGTGTGTTTATTATGAAACATTCCAATACTAGTAAGTATTATTAAAAATGAATATAATGACGTTATATATTTTACATAATAATACCAAATAGCACTATGCATTACATATTACAACTTATATGATGGAATAATGAAATTAAAACTAAGTAATGATTAATAAAAAACACTATGGCGACATAATGAATACTATGAAAACTTAATATAGTTAAACATGATACGGAATGTCATTAAATATCATGTCTCGAGCTCTTAACCAAATTTGAAAACCTCATTGGGTGGAATTTTACCATCTCTGGACATGAAATTGCTTTATACTCTTCTGCATGTAAAACCAAACCATTATCCAATCTTCTAATTACCGCTTTTAATTCCGTTAAACCAGGATCACTGTGGTATTACGATCTAACACTACAAACTGCCACAACTGCTCTCCTCGAGATTCGACTTTCAATAAGACCGACAAGGACGATTTACTGGTAAGCAGAATGATAAGCGTTGCGATTTCGATTTTCCAAACATGAACTTTCCATTTCTTGATAGAAACATCACTACATGACAACTTAGGGCCTTTACATATGTATAGTAGATTATAATATCACATTTCCCCCCAGGTTTTATTGTCTCCATCATTTATTCATTTGAAGAAATATTTTAGACATATCAAATATTTTAGACAGTTTTATGGTTGCCATCTTTGTTTCATTGGGAAATATTCTGTATCTTATAGTGATATGAAGAGGACGTTTTTGAGTTTGCTCATTAGTATGTTTACTTGTTGTGATTGACAATGATACTCGGTTCTCATTTTGGGAACTTGATGTTTACTTTGACGTGACAAAGATTTACATGGCGGGTGTCGTCGAAGACGCTTACTCTTCCGGAACACCTGGTCTTATTCTCCTGTACCTTTACAAGGATCTCCATGTTAAACTTTCCTTTGTTCATATTTTGCGCCTGGTGTAATCGATTTTTACCAGGAATTAACATCAAATGCATTGTTAAAACTGGGAGAGGAATTTCTTTCCATTCACTAGCACATTGGTAATATACGAGGGGTGTTCCATAAATAATGTCATATGTGCTTTATTTCGCGGAAATCGTGCAATTTATGCACAAAACCACCTCGTGTCGATTGAGTGATCCCTGGCTCATGACACAGGTAAATATCTCGTCCACACGTTTACTGGCCTCGGTACAGTGTACATCGTTTCATAGCCTATTCGTTAGACTAGACACAATATCACAGGAAAACGAGGTGAAAATGTTCTTGAAATTAGGGCCTATATAAAAGGTAGGTCATTACGCGGCATAAAGGCTGTAGATATTCACCGCGAGGTGTGTGACATTTATGGGGAGGGCCAAATGTCTCACATGACTGTTTGTAGGTGGGTATGTAAATTTAGTGCTTTGCAGCAGCAACTGAAAGATGCTGCTCACCCAGGTCGTCCTGCAACAACTACGACCAAAGGTAACATAGAAAAAATCCGAAATATCCTCCAAACTGATGCTCGATTCACCGTAAGACAATTGGCTCGAATGACAAACTTGTCGTTAGCAAGAGTTCATGCAATTTTGAAGAAACACCAAAAAGTTAGAAAGATGGATACCCCATTTGTTAACGGATGAGCAAAAGAAGACGCGTGTAACAATGGCAAAAAAAATTCTCAAAATGTACCCAAAATATAGTAAAAAGGCTTTTGATAATATAGTCACTGGTGATGAGACCTGGGTATATTATTTTGAACCAAAGCGGAAGGTTGCCAACCGAATATGGGCCACTAAAAATGCCAGACGCCCAAGTATTGCCAAACGAATACGAACGGTAAAGAAGGTTTTGTATGCTATTTTTTTCACTAATAAGGGTCCAGCTATTCAAATCCCGGTTTCAAAAGGCAGAACGGTCACAGGTAAGTTCTATAAAATCGTTGTTCTGAGAAAGAACTACTACAAAAGTCGCCGCCCCAAAACAGGACTTAAGTATGTCCGACTTTTGCATGATAATGCACCCGCTCACAAGGCACGTATTGTGACTGACTTTTTGGAGTCAGAGAAGGTTACCGTCCTTCCGCACCCTCCGTATTCGCCAGACTTGGCCCCCTGCGACTATTTTCTCTTTCCAAAACTTAAATATCATTTATCTGGAAGGAGATACAATTCGAGAAATGCCCTTGGATCTGCTGTTTATCAGTGTCTGATGGGTGTACCCATTGAAGAGTATGAGTATGGCTGGCGGAGAGTATTTTGAAGGGCAGAGCAAATTAAAATGAACAAAAGCACTTCCACTATATGAGCACCGATGCAAGTGACATTATTTTTGGAACACCCCTCGTACCACTTTTAAATGAGACACTAAGCTGTTGAAGTCGTCACATTTTTACGAACTTTTGCTATATAATCTGTTATATCCTATAATAAAAATCTTCCGTAACCCCTGGTCTTATTATCTTGGACTTTTACAAGGGTCTCCATGTAAATCTTTATTTTTTTCTGTCCGCCCCTAGTTTGGTCGATTTTGAATTCGTATTGTGATTTTGTTAACGCTTCGGTATTCCCTAATTTATAATTAGACATACCTTGTACCCTGGTGTTATGGTTCCTGATTCAAGGATATGACTTCCGTAGGTTATACCAAATGTAACTGTAGCGGTCGACTCGTGAAATACATAACAACTACTCATGGAACATGAGATAATTTTCCTTTCGCATTTCCAACCCATTTTTTTATTTTAGCAATTGTTTATTAATTTTGAGAAGAAATCAAAGTTTTGTTGACACGTTGAGTAATGGTCAGTTGATAAACCGTTGCATATGTGCTATACCTAAGTAATTCCAATTTACCCAAAAACGAAATCGATACTCTAAATGTGTACCAGTCTCTAGCTATATCAGTTTTCCCTATCGCTCTTCCACATCAGCTGCTCTACTTAAACGATGACCAACATAGACAGCTTATACTGCGCTATATGATAAACGTGACGATTTCAATTTTACGATCGAGAACTTTCCATTTTTTATAGTAACTTCCCTGCTTCTCCATCCTATGGTGTTTAGTCTGTTTACATGTCGAAGTTGATTCGTTATTCGGGCTTGCTCTAAATATCGAGACTTTCGTGATCGATGTCGACTGCTGACAAACAAACTTACAACACAGGGATTCGAGAGATGCAGGTTGATCAGAACTATGAACAAGTTTTTATAGTCTCCTTCTTTGTCTCATTGATAAACATTTGTTTTATATTTGTGTGATATTAAGATGGACGTTTTTGAGAATGCTCATTAGTGTGCTTTCTTGCTGTGATTGAGAATGATGACTCCGTTATCACTTTGAGGACTTGACGTTTACTTGAATGTGACCAGAATTTATATGGCGGATGTCGTCGTTGAAGTAGAAGACGCTTACTCTTCCGGAGCACCTGATTCTATTCTCTTGTAGTTTTGTGTGTCATCTTTTAGACAATAAACCAAAGGCATAGGCTTATTTACTAAATAAAGTCGATTAAAACAATGACGCTTATATATCTAATCCGTTTCCACGAGAAAATAATGAATGAACTAATGTACTATTGAATGTATGTTTCAATGACGATACGGTATTTTTTACAATATACATATGCTTCTAACCTCCATGTAAATATGTTCCTCTTTTTTATTATCTTATTTAATATATATAGAGCATGCTTATTGAGTGAAAGAAAACAAGCTTTATTACGTTTCTGTTTTTATTTAATAAATCACAATCTATTCCAATTTACAAACACCACAAAACAATTTAAAAATACATTTTCTATCAAAGCACTAACCCATACTTGATACTTACACAACATATATATTGTAACTAGATATAATCCACAAGTACTCGCATGGTTACAGAGATATAAATTTACATAAGGGAACTCTCACCACAAATAGCCAAATAGGGTTACTACTGATACTAAACCCAAGGGATCTGTCACCACAAATAGCCCAATAGGGTTACTACTGATATTAAACCCAAGGGATCTCTCACCACAAATAGCCCAATAGGGTTACTAACTGATACTAAACCCAAGGGATTTCTCATCACAAATAGCCCAATAGGGCTACTACTGATACTAAACCCAAGGGATCTCTCGTCACAAATAGCCCAATATAGCTACTAACTGATACTAAACCCAAGGGGTCTCTCATCACAAATAGCCCAATATAGCTACTAACTGATACTAAACCCAAGGGATCTCTCATCACAAATGGCCCAATATAGCTACTAACTGATACTAAACCCAAGGGATCTCTCACCACAAATAGCCCAATAGGGTTACTACTGATACTAAACCCAAGGGATCTGTCACCACAAATAGCCCAATATAGCTACTAACTAATACTAAACCCAAGGAATCTCTCATCACAAATAGCCCAATATAGCTACTAACTGATACTAAACCCAAGGGATCTCTCACCACAAATAGCCCAATAGGGTTACTACTGATACTAAACCCAAGGGATCTGTCACCACAAATAGCCCAATAGGGTTACTACTGATGTTAAACCCAAAGGATCTCTCATCACAAATAGCCCAATAGGGTTACTACTGATACTAAACCCAAGGGATTTCTCATCACAAATAGCCCAATATAGCTACTAACTAATACTAAACCCAAGGAATCTCTCATCACAAATAGCCCAATATAGCTACTAACTGATACTAAACCCAAGGGATCTCTCACCACAAATAGCCAAATAGGGTTACTACTGATATTAAACCCAAGGGATCTCTCACCACAAATAGCCCAATATAGCTACTAACTGATACTAAACCCAAGGGATCTCTCACCACAAATAGCCCAATAGGGTTACTACTGATACTAAACCCAAGGGATCTGTCACCACAAATAGCCCAATAGGGTTACTACTGATGTTAAACCCAAAGGATCTCTCATCACAAATAGCCCAATAGGGTTACTACTGATACTAAACCCAAGGGATTTCTCATCACAAATAGCCCAATATAGCTACTAACTAATACTAAACCCAAGGAATCTCTCATCACAAATAGCCCAATATAGCTACTAACTGATACTAAACCCAAGGGATCTCTCACCACAAATAGCCAAATAGGGTTACTACTGATATTAAACCCAAGGGATCTCTCACCACAAATAGCCCAATAGGGTTACTACTGATACTAAACCCAAGGGATCTGTCACCACAAATAGCCCAATAGGGTTACTACTGATACTAAACCCAAGGGATCTCTCACCACAAATAGCCCAATAGGGCTACTACTGATACTAAACCCAAGGGATCTCTCACCACAAATAGCCCAATAGGGCTACTACTGATACTAAACCCAAGGGATCTCTCACCACAAATAGCCAAATAGGGTTACTACTGATACTAAACCCAAGGGATTCCTCATCACAAATAGCCCAATAGGGCTACTACTGATACTAAACCCAAGGGATCTCTCACCACAAATAGCCCAATATAGCTACTAACTGATAGTAAACCCAAGGGATCTCTCACCACAAATAGCCCAATAGGGCTACTACTGATACTAAACCCAAGGGATCTCTCACCACAAATAGCCCAATATAGCTACTAACTGATACTAAACCCAAGGGATCTCTCACCACAAATAGCCCAATAGGGCTACTACTGATACTAAACCCAAGGGATCTCTCATCACAAATAGCCCAATAGGGCTACTACTGATACTAAACCCAAGGGATCTCTCATCACAAATAGCCAAATATAGCTACTAACTGATACTAAACCCAAGGGATCTCTCATCACAAATAGCCCAATAGGGCTACTACTGATACTAAACCCAAGGGATTTCTCATCACAAAAAGCCAAATAGGACTACTTACACTACTGATACTATACAATAGCCAAACTTCACTTTTTAGCCGTTGGTATCTCAAAACTAAAGTAAGATTTATCAGATATGACAACGCCAAATATTTGGCAAGTAAAAGAAATGCTTACAAAAAGTGTTTAAGAGCAAAATTTGATAATGCTTATGATGCAGATAATATATATGTTGACACAGCGATCACCACATAAACTTTAAACTCTTTTTCAAAATAAACCTACGGTCCTCCGAAACATCGAATTCATCATGTGTGTGTTTTTTTATTTTGGCGTCATCAATTTTGTGTCCGACGTCATCAGTTTTAACATAAAGGCAAAATCACATTCATACATACAATCTACAACATTATCGAGTATGTACTATATACACATATATATACACATGCAATGTATCGAGTGATTCCTCCGACACCCATACAAGACGACATCTTCTTATTTTTAATTTTAATTACATATCAGCAGAACTCCATACTGTTATTTGCGAATTATGGTCAAAACACAACAGTCCATCCTTGGAAAATCGTCTAACGACACCAAATGTAATATATTAGTCACCACAAGTCAGTACTTCGTTAATTCCAATTGTAAATAAAGATGATGACATTTTGAAAATGACCTCGACACCAAGAGAACAAATTATAACTTCCTTTGGTTTTGGTTCGGTGACACATTCTTTTTTATGGTACGAGTACATCGACTGCACATGAGATAAAACCACCTTTACAACAAATTAAAAATTCTTTTCATTTCATATATGCACTCGATAATATATTGGAAACTTTCAATTGAACAGAAATAGGAGACACAGCAAAAACCAATACAAACCAGTGCTGAATTGCATTCGATATAGACACAATAAGGATAGATTTGCTAGTTTAGTTGTTGAAGTCCGAATATCTATCTAGGTTATTCAAGATATACAGATATGTGAAGACTATGAGCAAGTTTTATGGTCGCCATCTTGGTTTCATTGAGAAATATTCTACATCCTTGCATGATATGAAGATGGGCGTTTTTGAGTATGCTCATTAGTATGCCTGCTTGTTGTGATTGAGGATTATGCATCAGTTTGAGGCCATGACATTTTCTTGGATCTTTATTTACATGGCGGGTGTCGTCGATGAAGCAGAAGTCGCTTACTCTTCCAGAACACCTGGATCTTGAAAATTTGTCCTTTGTTCATATTTTGCCCGTAGCTCGATTTTGAGTTCGGATTACGTTGTTGTTGACGCTTTGGCATTCTCTGATTTTTTAATAACACGTTATAATTATCATTATCGGACAATACCAAGGCATGAGCAAAATCAACATTCTTACTCAAAATCATACTACGGGCAAAATATGAACAAAGGAAAGATTTACATGGAGACCATTGTAAAAGAATAATGTTAGAGAATAAGGCCATGTGTTCCGGAATATTTGTATTATGGGATATAACTGATTATATAGCAAAAGTTCGCAAAACGGTGACGACATCGACAGCTTTGTGTTCTCACTTTAAAGTGATATTTTACCAATGTGCTAGTAAATAGAACGAACTTCCTCTGGTAGCTGTTACAATTTATTTGACTTAGACTGGGCTGTGACTGTTTAAATGATCAGCATGTTATTAGAATTAATTAGACATGGATTGTACAGTTCAGTTTGAGGTACACAATATCTGTAACCCTGGTAACAACTTACCATGTGACCAACGGTGTTATGACACGTGGTCTTAATTTGAAAAGTGATATTTCATGACGCAGTGCTGTGTGACTTTGGGACGTAATGATAATATCAGACAGCAGACAAGAATAAAATATGAAGTTGATATAGACATCTAATGACTAAAGTATACCGTAAATCGTCGTCGTTTGCTATCGTTTGATGAAGAGGAATGGCGGCACTAACTGGTCGGAGACAACTCACTTGTATTACCTTATGTAAGTGGACGTTATGAATTAATAGCACGGCGAGTGAAGCGTGATCGAACCAGACTGTAAACCACAGACCCTATCTAACACAATTAATGTAAGTTAACGAAGCATTTCAAATTTTAAGTAACCAAAATGATATGTTTCTCCCATAGAAACAAAAATGTATGCCAAAAAGTGGTGTATTTGAATGCAACGTATGTCGATGTGACTAGTTCCCATATTGTGCTCTTTTTATATTTTGGTGTTAGAGATTATAACGACAAAATGACAGCTATTATTGTTGTATATAAATTATAACACACACTATAATACAACAACTTTAAATGACATTGCCGGTTTAATACCCCATTGACTTATATATATACACGTATTTTACATCTTATTATCACAATACTTTCTTTAATTAGTACACTCAAAGTACAAACTACAATTCAAATATTTACATATTGCCGTTCCGATACAATATTTGATATACACATAAGTTTGATACTTGATATATACGTAAATATGTGCATTATGTGATATGAGAGCGAGTCAATACCGATTGATTTGAGGTAGTTGACTTTATCCAAAAACTTGCTCCGAATACGTACAAATTTGTATATGTGATGGAACCTTTTGAATATTTTATTTAATAGTAACTATCCCGAACCCCAGCAACCTTCTAATAATATCCATGATAACAATCATATTTGAAACCATCACCTTACCAATCATATCCATAGTAACCATTATATTGGTAACCAGCACCCTACCAATCATATCCATAGTAACCATTATATTGGTAACCAACACCTTACCAATCATATCCATGGTAACCATTATATTGGTAACCAACACCTTACCAATCATATCCATGGTAACCATTATATTGGTAACCAACACCTTACCAATCATATCCATGGTAACCATTATATTGGTAACCAACACCTTACCAATCATATCCATAGTAACCATTATATTGGTAACCAACACGTTACCAATCATATCCATAGTAACCATTATATTTGAAACCATCACCTTACCAATCATATCCATGGTAACCATTATATTTGAAACCATCACCTTACCAATCATATCCATAGTAACCATTATATTGGTAACCAACACCTTACCAATCATATCCATAGTAACCATTATATTGGTAACCAACACCTTACCAATCATATCCATAGTAACCATTATATTGGTTACCAACACCTTACCAATCATATCCATAGTAACCATTATATTGGTAACCAACACCTTACCAATCATATCCATGGCAACCATTATATTTGAAACCATCACCTTACCAATCATATCCATAGTAACCATTATATTGGTAACCAACACTCTACCAATCATATCCATAGTAACCATTATATTGGTAACCAACACCTTACCAATCATATCCATGGTAACCATTATATTGGTAACCATCACCTTACCAATCACATCCATGGTAACCATTATATTTGAAACCATCACCTTACCAATCATATCCATAGTAACCATTATATTGGTAACCATCACCTTACCAATCATATCCATAGTAACCATTATATTTGAAAACCAACACCTTACCAATCATATCCATGGTAACCATTATATTTGAAACCATCACCTTACCAATAATATCCATAGTAACCATTATATTGGTAACCAACACCTTACCAATCATATCCATGGTAACCATTATATTTGAAACCATCACCTTACCAATCATATCCATAGTAACCATTATATTTGAAACCATCACCTTACCAATCATATCCATAGTAACCATTATATTGGTAACCATCACCTTACCAATCACATCCATGGTAACCATTATATTTGAAACCATCACCTTACCAATCATATCCATAGTAACCATTATATTGGTAACCATCACCTTACCAATCATATCCATAGTAACCATTATATTTGAAAACCAACACCTTACCAATCATATCCATGGTAACCATTATATTTGAAACCATCACCTTACCAATAATATCCATAGTAACCATTATATTGGTAACCAACACCTTACCAATCATATCCATGGTAACCATTATATTTGAAACCATCACCTTACCACTAATATCCATAGTAACCATTATATTGGTAACCACCACCTTACCAATCATATCCATGGTAACCATTATATTTGAAACCATCACCTTACCAATCATATCCATGGTAACCAATATATTTGAAACCACCACCTTACCAATCATATCCATGGTAACCATTATATTTGAAACCATCACCTTACCAGTCATATCCATGGTAACCATTATATTTGAAACCATCACCTTACCAATTATATCCATTGTAACCATTATATTGGTAACCATCGCTTTACCAATCATTTCCATTGTAACCATCATATTGGTAACGATCACTTTACCAACCATATCCATGGTAACCATTATATTTGAAACCATCACCTTACCAATCATATCCATGGCAACCATTATATTTGAAACCATCACCTTACCAATCATATCCATGGTAACCATTATATTTGAAACCATCACCTTACCAATCATATCCATAGTAACCATTATATTTGAAACCATCACCTTACCAATCATATCCATATTAACCATTATATTGGTAACCATCACCTTACCAATCACATCCATGTTAACCATTATATTGGTAACCATCACTTTACCAACCATATCCATGGTAACCATTATATTTGAAACCATCACCTTACCAATCATATCCATGGCAACCATTATATTTGAAACCATCACCTTACCAATCATATCCATGGTAACCATTATATTTGAAACCATCACCTTACCAATCATATCCATAGTAACCATTATATTTGAAACCATCACCTTACCAATCATATCCATGGTAACCATTATATTTGTAACCACAACCTTACCAATCATATCCATGGTAACCATTATATTGGTAACCAACACCTTACCAATCATATCCATGGTAACCATCATATTGGTAACCACCACCTTACCAATCATATCCATGGTAACCATCATATTGGTAACCATCACCTTACCAATCATATCCATGGTAACCATAATATTGGTAACCACCACCTTACCAATCATATCCTTGTGGGCACAAACACGTTGACCAATGATACCCATGATAATCGTGATATTAGTAACCAAAACCTAGCCAGGTAACCACTAACTTATCAATCATATTCATAGTAACTTTCACATCGGTACCTACCATCTTATAAATCATATCCAAGGAAACCTTTACCATCTTGACCAGCAATCCCGTTGATATCTCTGCAGTTTCAGAATGACATATACGTAACCTTGAAGTATCAGAGCATATATCTCGGTTAGTAAACAAAGAACTTGTCAGAGCTTACATCTCATTGCCTTAATAATGACTGTAAAGACATTTACTTACAGGAAGTTACTTTGATCAAAATTAAAACAATTAGAAGAGTAAGGGATGTGTTGAGAACTCTTATCAGAGTGGAATTGAAGCTCAACCTTAGTCAAATCGAAAAATCTAATCCTGATTTGATCGTGGATATTCCATGTTCTATAAGGATATGTTAAAAACTTATCGATAAAAGTTGTCATATGTCTATTTTCCTCTCGAAAGAATTCCATTGGTAATGTTGAATGTCAAAACTTTCCTCCTGATTCACACAAACTGTTCGTCGATCATCACTTAACTCAACTGAACGCTTACTTAAAGGTCAATTAACACTATTCTGATATGAAGTACTTGTTCCAAACACTGTTAAATATTCGATATTTACTAAAACAATTTTATTCTGGTTTGTCTATAACTTGGAAACAGGCGTTCATCCGTCTAACATTTTGTTGACTTTAACTTGGAAACAGGCGTACTTCCGTCAAACATTTAGTTGACTTTAACTTGGAAACAGGCGTACTTCCGTCTAACATTTAGTTGACTTTAACTTGGAAACAGGCGTAATTCCGTCTAACATTTAGTTGACTTTAACTTTGATACTGGCGTACTTCCGCCAAACATTTAATTGTCTTTAACTTGGAAACAGGTGTACTTCCGTCTAACATGCATTTTATTACAACTTGACGACGGGTGTACTTCCGTCTAATAGCGTTTTATCTGTGATTTCATTCATTGGCTGTTCCTCCAAACAACCATTAGTGTAATCCTTCTGTCTTTCCTGGTTCTTCCGGTATTGTCTGACGATGCGAGTTATCTCCTCTGCTGGTGGGGCAATGATGACGACGAGCGCCATGACGACCGCCCAGGCTTGAGTAAACCCTACCCAGACAACGAACTGTGTCTCGTCCATCATCGGGAAACTCGCCATAATGCCCGGGATGACAATGGCGAAGACGGCGATGCTGCACGTTCCGCCTATATACGCCGTCATCTTGGCCTTCCGGAAAGTAGACGACATTTGTTCGAAGGTTGGTTTTGTGTCGTAGTGGAGCCCCTTGAGTTCCTCGCGGTAGTTGAGCTCCCAAGGATTGAGCGGGTTATCAATGTCGTACAACTTCTGCCATTCGACGTCCTCGTCGTAGTTCGTTTTAATTTGATTGGTGAATATTGACACGACTATACAACAGATCAAACTAGCGCCGAAGCTGCAACATGTCCCGGCTAGAATGCTGTAATCCTTTACGGTGTTGAGGAGGAAGTTGTTAAGTCCGCCCTCGTACATGGTCGCGGTGGCCAGGGTAGCCGTCACACCAAGCAGCAAACCAGCAAGTCCTCCTGTAATGACAAAAGCATACACCAAATCAGTGATTAATACGTATACCAACACAACAGCTCGGCGTCCATACTGACTTCTCCTGCAAACCATCGAATTCCTTCTTTAGCAAGTTTTTTTGTGCATTTCCGTTCTGATGTATTTAAAAAAAAAACATGTTTCACAGTCGTTTTACTTTTTTAAATTAACAGAACATGTTTAAGAAAATTTCGTGTATGAACCCTAACTATCGTGTATGAACCCTAACTATCGTGTATCAATCCTAACTATCGTGTATCAACACTAATTATCGTGTATCAACCCTAACTACCGTGTATTAATCCAAACTATCGTGTATCAACTCTAACTACCGCGTATCCACTCTAACTATCGTATATCAACCTGTTGACTTTGATGATGTGGCATTTATTTGATGTGATATAGATTTACATGGAGGGTTCAATCGATGTAATCGAGTAAAAGGCGCTTACTCTTGCGGAACACCTGGTCTGATTCAAGTGTCTGTGCGTAAACATATTTTGATGCTACTTTAATCGATTTTAAGTTCGGTTTATGATTTTATTGATGTCTTGGTATTCTCTAAAAAAAAAGTCTGAATGCATTGATATAAATCCTTAACGTTTATGAGTATAACATATTCAATTCGGGCCAAGTGAAAACTTGCTATGAAGAGGTTAAGCAGAATGCCGGCAATGTATCTGTTGACATTTTTATTAAATTTTGTTATTATCGAGCTTTTACAACATAAAATTCAAAACTGTTACCATTTACCTACAGTATGAATACGATATACTTACATACCTTTTAATATTTACAGTTTACCTTTTACCAAAATTGCACACAATGTGACAAAATGGTCACTTTACTACTCTAGTCTATGATATCGATTACAGCGGATTCAGTGCCCGAGAGGCTGTCCTGGACACCAGGACTAGTTGTTAAAAATGTGATTAGTTACTCAGGGACAAGTACAAACTTTAATTCTCCTGTTACTTTAAAACAAAGCCATTTCATTAGTTATAACCTTCCTGATATCAAATATTGTGTGGAGTCAATTTGCATGAAAAAGTGTGGGGTTATACCTTGTACATTGAGTTATGAAATGTTGAAACATGTCGTAAAATAGTAATTATTTTAAGCTAACCAACTTTTGAACAACTGGGCCCAGGAAATAACATTCAAATATATGTGTATTAGAGGTGGATAAAAAATAAAACGCCGTATTCTAATTATTGATATTGAATCCACTATGGAATGTATACTGTACAATTATAGTTAGCCTTTATATCTAAAACACCAACGCTGCAGTAGATTAGACAACACACCCGCGATAAGCACAGATATTGTATGTGTGTGGTTTAAAATCGATGAACGTTTTACCAAAAACTTGTGTTATGATAACAGACTTAAAACTCTGATAACGATGTTTAGTTCCGTCTTCCCCTGGTAAACGTGATAGTAATCGGTGCACCAACTCTGAACATAAATAAACAACCTTTTAATTGGGACAGAGATATCTTTAAAAATCAGGAAACGCGCAGATTGTTGGGGCACTTACTTTTAATGCTGACACATTTGGACCTAGTGAGCGAACATTTCTGTTTCAATTTGAAAGACTTTTAATCAAACAAACTGGCATCTATCACCAGTGAATGCAAAGACGCGATCTGTTTGAGTGAAGATAGCTGTCTGCGTTCATTTAGTGCTAGCTCCAATCCTCTTACTACGGGCAACTCATGTCTGCCTTTTCATATTCGGAAAGATTCATTTTGTTACATGGCATTTTTTGTGCCTTGTGAACACATTGCTGAACTGTAGACAATCTGACCCTAATCCGAGATTTTTATTTTTATTTCCATCTTTTTTTAATTCCCAACTGTAAATAAATTGCATCTTTTTATTTTAAAAGTAGCAAGCATGTATACCCTAAACAGTTGTGACGTCACTGTGGGCTGCAAAGGCTGATAAGAGTTCTATTGCCCAGTGTCTCGTGATTTATCGTTCATTGATTGGCTTACAAAAAAACATTAATCACTTCCGCAAAGACACCAATTAATTGATACGTAAACGGCTAGCGGGAAAGGGGAAATCCACTTCCAGTTCTACAGGTTACTGGAGGTCACGACCTATGTACTTTAGACTTTCTGTTACCGGGGCAACTACCGGTCGCGACAGAAGGCGCCATTACGAATGGGGTGAGAACGAGGCGTTAACCAGAAATAGCTGCTACTCGGACAGGTGGAATGACTGGCGATATTCCAAAAGGCGTATTTGTTGATATATCCTGTAAGAAATGGCCAACACATGGGGGGTAACTACATGTCAGCAGAAACTCTGCTGGTATTCTACTTTACTTTATCATGGCAAGTTTGCAATTGGCATGAATTAAACACTGGCTATCAATACACGTGCAGAGGTAATAACAACGCTATACAAACTAACCAAAACCCAGGCGTGTACAGTATCTCACCGTCACGTGTAAGACAATGATATACAGTGTTTAACAAGGGAATGATATACGATTCGCATGATATATTAAAAGGCATGGAAGTTCTTAAAATGACATATCAGGGGTAAGTTTGTTTCCATCATTTATATATGGCAAATATATCACAGTTAAGAAAGCACTAGTTTCACGATTCACAGAGCAAAATAAACCGATCCGGGTCATTGAATTTAGAGAATTATGTAATTATCATTCAGAAACGAGCGCTTACGAACGTAAATCCGATGTCATGAAAGTTTACTGTAAAAGTTTATATTTTCGTGGGTGAAATTTTTCGCTTAGTCAACCTCTAAACTGTTGGCGGTGTGTAATTCTTTGCGCTGTCGATCGAGCTGTTTTGTACTTTGTGCCTATACTATTATTAGACAATTTGTGCGAGGATTGTTATTTTGTTCGCGTGTGGATATATTCGCTGAGATCTTTGAGATTTGGTTTCATTACAAGCACTACAATGACCCTTGACAATTATTTCAGTAAAGTCAGTGTAGTTCACACTTCACCCGCCAAAGTAGCAAAACCGAGACAAAACTCATTATAAAGGTAGCAGTATACAGTAGCATACGGCGATCACGTATGATATCTTTGTACAATACATAACCCATACAAAAGTAAGCGTATCAAAAGGAAAAACAAACTAAGCAGTAAAATTGGCATAAGCATGATGAAGTGGGCTACGCATTTGTAAAAAGACAGAAAAAAATGGCTATATATTAACTTGTTGGCCTTTCCAAAAGGGTGTCTACACGTGAAATTCTAACTTTACAGGAAGTGACAATCTGATTAAAATACAGATCCTTGTTCTCACTCCGTTTTAACGAAGCAAAGAGACGTTTACGAAACGGCGCGGAGATCAAGATATGGTTTTAATCAGCTTGCAAGAAGTGAAATTTTCACAACAGCACACGAGGGAAAAATACGGAAACTTTAAACAAACGACCTATGTTGGGACACAGATAATTCTGCAACCAAGTATGTATTCTTTATTTTTAGATCGAACTTAAGAAAACTTGTGGGGCTCAAATTAGGTCAAAAATAGTATTTGTTGGCCTTTTTTTGGTAATTTTTGATGTGGTTACCATGGCTTTCACACAAGTAACATACATAGAAAAATAGGTTTATAAACTTTATTATTTATTATTTAATTAAGGATTAACCTTTGATTTTGTTTAGTTTATTAGATCATAAATCCAATGGAGCACGAGGTAAATTGCGTAAACGCGAAGCGTTTACGTTTAATTTACCGACTGCTCCATTGGATTTATGATCTCATAAACTAAACAAAATCAAAGGTTAATTCTTATATTTACAGTATTTTCCTGTAAATGGTTCATAATTTTTCTGTTCAATTTAGCCCCATCTGCAGACATTTTTTCATTTCAAAACTTACAAACGTGAAAACAGTTCAATAAATGTAACAGCATGAAATTTGCATAAGCGGTAGCTAGCTCCGCCCATGTCAATTGTTAATGACGTCATACAATTGTGATTCGAACGGGATAATTTGCATAGCTCCGCCCTCATATATTGTTGTCGACGTCATAGAAATTTTGCACGTTCTCAAGTATATTTATTGGAAAATAACACTAGTTTGCAGTACAATGGTTATCGAGTGAATATTAGTGTAGACTGTAAATATTATGTATTGCAAATATAATTCAGTTTACAAATATACATGTTTATATGTGTTGTGTAAGGTGATACTGCTGTATTTTGATTTCTAAGACATGGACCTTGGTAACCCAACGTTGACACCAATTGACGTTATAATGAACTGAGACGGTACTAACACCAAAGGAGAGACTCCAGAGATCGTGGATATAGTACGTTCATCATGGCGAGAGATAAACATAGTCCAAAGGAAATTATCCGTTTGTACCATAACTAAGAAGATGACGTTTTTGAGTATGCTCCTTAGTGTGCTTACTTGTTGTGATTGGCAATGATAACTCGGTTCTCATTGCGAGTACTTGATGTTTACTTGGATGTGACCAAGATTTACATGACGGGCGTCGTCGATGAAGCAGAAGTCTCATACTTTTCCGGAACACCTGGTCGTATTATCTTGTACTTTTACCATGTGGATCTTTCTTTTTTTCGTATTTTGCCCCTAGTTTAACCAGTTCGGATTATGGTTTTGTTGACGATTCGGTATTCTCTATTTTTTAGACCTAGCAGTAGAATAGGATACCGTTTGAAGAATGACATGAAAGCGTGGATCCTTTTTTATTTCTATTTTATCCTTATCCTTTCTAGTGTCTGATGCGGCATGTTCGATTCATTTCATGTTTACCGATCTATTTTTAGAAATAAAACACTAAGCGTTTGCGATGTCCTCACCTGATACCAGCCCCTTGGAGGTGGCCTTCACCCAAAGGATGGACAGCATGACGGGAGGGAAACATGGGATAGTTATAATGGCGCCTGAGTAGAATATCCAGTTGAGGTCAATACCGGTCTCAAATATGAGGAGTCCGAGAGGTATGATGGAAATAGTCACCCATATAATACACCAGTTTTTAAACTCTATCAAGTAGTCCTGGTACTCGCGGTAACGGCCGTGAATTGGACACTGATATGGCGGTTGTATCCCCGACGATGACTTCTGGCTCACTCTGCGCATGTCCTCGACACAGTGGTGACATCGACTGACGCTGCGACATTGACAGAGCTGGTCCCGCTCCGAGTCGTTAGCATACGTCGCGGTTATCGTCTGCTTTTTGGTCCGGCCACACAGTACACAATGTGTTCTCTTCAATCCCTTGCTGAAACGGAATCGACAAATTTAAGGATTTTCACTATTTATTTACCATCCCGGCCCCAGTTGTTCAAAAGGTGTTTAAGCTTAATCAGTGATTAGCGATTTTTTTAATTATCCTGTAACTTTAAAATGAAACCATATATTTACTTACAACTTTGCAGATATCAAATATCTACATGTAATAGTGTCAATGTACATGCAAAATTGTAAGAGTTTTACTTTGTATATTTACTGAGTTATTGAAGTTTGATAAATGTCGTCAAATAGTGATTAAATATGTTTTAAAATTTAGTAATATTCACGGTATGCCTAAAAAGGTTAATCATCCTTTAAACAACTGGGCCCAGATATTATGATATCCTCAATTTCAAACGGACAATTTGTATTATTATTAGATATTTAAATCGTAATATAGATTAGATAAAAAGCGATTTTTATTGAATGCAAAAATGAGTCATTACATGTATGACATAGGTGATAAAGAATGACCATATGAGAATATGTATCGTGTTTGTTTATTATCATATCGTAATACACGAGTAGTTTAGTTCATACCGGAAGGGCCGGACGTAGGTCTGGTAGATGTCGTAAACGACGATGGATGAAATGGCCATCACCTCTCCGGACCCAGTGGACATCAGGGCCATGGCTCCCATCGTAAGGATCAGGATCCCCCCAGCAGACCCGAGGATCTTCTCGGCGATCAGCGGCGTCACCAAACCTGGAATATTCCAAAAGATACAGGAAATAATACAGAAACCTAAACATTTCTAGAAGATGGTGATTTTTTAGGACAGTCCTTCCAGTATTGTTAAGGTATAAAGACTAATATCGATTGTCGTAATCTTTGTTGAGAAAGAATGAGCAACAATGTCAGGCTTGTCATATGTTTTGAGGTGTAGACAACCTACCTTGATCAATTTGACCGTTGTTTAGAAGGTGTGTGCCATTTTCAGCACTGAGGGCTATATATGCCATGCCTGTGGTGGTTGCCATGGTAGAAGGGATGGAGAACCACATAAAACCTGCCAAAATGAACCCCCACACGCCCTGCACAGGTTTGGCGGCGATTCTGCTCTGCCAAGACGCTTGATCGCAGTATGTCACAGCTGACGATACAAACACTTCGATGACGCCGTACAGAAGCGCTACTCCAGACCGGAAGGTGAGGAAACTATACTCGGCATTCTCTTCCGGTCCTTTCACACAGGAAATAACTTTATACATTTTTGTTACGTCACCAATATTTTCAAATTCACTTTCACTGTGAAGAATTTTAACAACAAACACTATTAAAAGGGTGAACACAAGGCATGCATTGAAATAGGACACGTAGAATGTTGTTCCTATTCCTCCGATTAGAGAATAAGATCCAAATAAGGTCGCCATGACAAGCAAGCAAAATTCGTCTGACGCGTACTTGGTCAACGATTGGATAGTAGCCCTTCCCGCCAGTAAAAGACCTATCATGATGACTAGGTTTGTAAGAAGAGCGAAGCAGCAGAAAACGATGTGTGCAGTTTTTCCAAATCTGGCGTGGATGATCTGTAAAGGAAAGAAGATAGCATTATGTGTAACAAGGGAGTATGCTCATGGTAACTTGTAAACGTTGTTATGTAAGTTTGGCAATCCCCCCAAACGTATTTTTTCTGCAACAAATGTTTATGGTGTTCACGTTCTAATGACGAAAACAAATATAACATTGATTCTTACAGCTTTACTTTATTTCTAGTTCAATGGTGTTAAGTCTTTTAGTTTTAAAACGTTAATATATTTGAGCATATCTTAACGACATCTGAAGAATGTTTGTTATTGTATTTTCCAAAGAGAGATGAACACGATAATCAATAAACTGCTGTTGTATAACTGAAATGATTTCGGAAATAAAACGGGGATTAAAGTTCCATCGCGATATTGCGCGGAAGTTACCAGCACAGGTAGTTTTAGTACAGGTGGGTTACAGGTGACAAGCAGGTGAGTTACACGTGCGTTGCATGACACAGGGATTGACTTCTCTTAGATGATGGTAAAACCTCTGTTTGATGTTGTTTATCAAAACCGTTTAGTTTTTAATCAATCAGAAGTCACTTCTCTCAGAATGGCTTTTCCAGTCAAACTCGACTGACATGCCATGCACGCGTAAACAATGGTCGAGTTAATAGCGTGGTGCAAGTCAGCGGTCTAAGAATCAGTGCTAGAGTTTGTGTGAGCAGCACTTTGTATTAATAAAGCGCAATGATGATCCTGTTTTCTTGTAAGTTGATAAGGTAGAAGACATGACGTACCCTCAACAACACGGAAGTAATGCACGTTTGTAACAAAACAGCACTTCAACAAAAACAATTCAGGACTTGAATTGAATATTACATTTTGGGTTCAAATAATGCTTTTGTTTTGTTTTACTGTAGCAAGCATCAAAGGGAAACTGATGATAAAAAGTTCGGAATCATAACAATATGATTGTCAATACGTCGTTCACTACAACGACACTACAAGCATCTACTGTGAACATTTCAACTGGCGAAAACCGATTAATATTCCTTGTATATATTGTCACCAGTTTTAACAAACTCCCATCGGATGGCAACTCGTCTAAATGTACGTCACCTGACGTATCGGTTAGATTAACACGTGCAATTAAACTAGAATAAACCAACTCAATCCTAAAATAAAGTAAATACCTGGAATAATAATTTAGAGATAGAATAACGAATTAACAGATCTTCATTTTGTTTTTAATTTCTTCAGAAAACACCAGGAACCATTTATATTTTTTAAACAAATAAATACGAAAATATTCTAGGCTCCTCTTGTAACTTAACTTTGCGATAATTAGGGTGGGTTTACCTCACCTATAGCAAGTCAGCTGATTTGGAATGTCAATATGGTAAAAGTACAACAAATACGGGTAAACAGATCGTCAGTTTTCTTAAAGAAAAGCTCAGAAACATAAGAACCCTTTTTATGGTTTCTTCCTTACCTGTAGGTAGGTCTTGGCCCCCGGGGCACGGGTTTTAAACTGTACTGAGAAGATAGGGAAGATAAAGATGTTGATCATAATTCCAACAGCATACCAGAATGGTCCGGCGATCCCGTTCTGTAAGAAAAACGTAAAAGTTGTTAAACTGTGTAAGTAAGTAAATTTCAGTTGCCGTCTTTTCTTCATTATTAACAAAAAATAACGTTCGTTATTCTCATTGCGTGTATGTATTATTATTAGGAGGGGGGGGGGGGGTAATACTATAGTAAAGGAGCAAATTTTTGACATGTTCATGTGTATTTATGGGCTGAGATGGCAAAACGAGCGTTTATCTACTCTTCTCTCGTCTTTTCGAGGCGGCGTTGAAACGAAATGGCTCAAGTCAATCACTGAACAGTGCATATAAAGAAACATTAAAGGTTTTTCCTTTAAGAATAAAGCAATCTAAAGAGGAAATATCATGTCATTTGTACGGCGAAGAGAAACCAGCAATATTCAAATGTAGTGACTTATATAAGTCCAATACTACACAAGTGGAATACAAAAAGAAGTACACAGTTCATGTATTTATTTCTGAAATATTGAAGATGCCCCTTTGGGATACATTAAGGT
Organism: Mimachlamys varia; assembly: GCA_947623455.1. Classification (NCBI taxonomy): domain Eukaryota; kingdom Metazoa; phylum Mollusca; class Bivalvia; order Pectinida; family Pectinidae; genus Mimachlamys; species Mimachlamys varia. The sequence continues at coordinate 2,352,410 of OX392537.1, forward strand.
CACGAGATTGTGGAGTGGTATCTATACGTCATAATGAATATCCACCTTGCTGTAACAGTGCGTCAGATGTCCATGACCTTGCTGTAACAGTGCGCCATTTGTCCGTGACCTTGCTGTAACAGTTGCGTCATTTGTCCGTGACCTTGCTGTAACAGTTGCGCCATTTGTCCGTAACCTTGCTGTAACAGTGCGCCAGTTGTCCGTGAGCTTGCTGTAACAGTTGCGTCATTTGTCCGTGACCTTGCTGTAACAGTGCGCCTGTTGTCCGTGACCTTGATGTAACAGTGCGCCAGTTGTCTGTAATCTTGCTGTAGCAGTGCGCCAGTTGTCCGTGACCTTCTTGTTAGATTTAGGGGAGATTGGAGTTCGGTTGTAAGATGAACCGTTAAAGGTTTTCTTATAAACTTATCTCCGTGACAATCTATTGAAGAACATTTAACACTTCACATGGGTTCCTTGGCTGTGTCTACCAAAACAGACTTGTAAGTAAATGTAAACAATCGACATACCACATGGGTGGGCTCCACGGTCTACTCCGGAGTGGGTCGTATCGAACACTTCTCGTTTAAAATAAATACTTCAAATGCATATTCACGGAAATGATTAGAAAGTTAAACAAATAACATTACAGTGCCTTTGTATGTGTTAGAGAGTTATTTATCTGATTTAATTTTCAGTGCAGTCCTCGGGACGATGATGTTTATCGTTCGTTTGAGGCTTCATACCGTTACCAACGTTATGAGCCCAGCGTTCCGCTCAGAGAGACGCCTCTTACAAAAACAAAAATGGTGAATATATTTATCAAATAAAGACAACACAAAACATGGAACTTTTAACATAAAAAGATCATTCGGCTATAATCTGTCGGATGTTGTTCCGGGTTACATATCGTGATATCGCTACACCATTACACATTAAACACATTGTTTGAACTGAGGCGAGCGTCACTTGTCTGTTCGGCCTCCGATAATATCGAGGTCAATCATTATTTGACTCAGCAACATATTCGGTCCAAATAGGTCAAACATCGTTCTGATACGAAAACGCCGACATTAAAAGTTTCTTCCTACAGTACGCCCTGTTGTGTGACAACAAGTCTACACATACAAAAAATCAAAAATAAAATCTAGCATTGGAATCAAGGTGTTAAACTGTTAAAAGATCATTGCATATTTTTGATAATGTTAATGTTTAAAAAAAACAACCTTTAATACTATCACAAATTGTGTGTCAAATCGAATAGGTCTTTAGAATGAATATCAAAAATGTCCATCTGTGTTTGTAAATACTCCCCAAGGGAAATGAGGAAATACGTTGCACCTGTCTTTGCTTTGGGAAACTGATTTTTCCAGCAGATAGATACTTCGATTTCGTTTGGTTTGACTTGGTTTGTGTCCCTTTTACAACTATGATTATGTAAGGACGTGTCAATTTTTGATGTCAGAACCACCGACATGTAGTCAGGATCAAATGTATATTTTCGGGACGAACTGAATTGATTAGGAATAAATTAGAAATAAGAATTAAAACACCAGTAGTTGTAAAGTTATTTACTATTTTACAAATGGGTTTGCTCCGTTTTGATATTGTTTTTTGAAAATTATATACTAATATAAATGACCGAATTTTATTGAGAATAACCGGTAACACGCATGAGAAATGTGAACTTAAAACAAGCAGTCTCTGGTTGACAAAATAGCCTTAGTTTTCTACAATCAACAAAGTGGAAGCCACAACACGGCGACAAATTGTGCAATGGGTCACAAAATGTGTACCAGATGACGTTACACACACATATGCTGCACCTTTTTTTCAAATTAACGCGAATCGTGTGTCAAATCGAACAGGTCTTAAGAATGAATACCAAAAATGTTCATCTGTGTTTGTAAATACTCCCAAATATAAGTGGCTCATAGCAAAAGTCTTCCATTTCTCTCTTACTGAGAAGGAGTTCATGTCGTGATAAACCACCAGAAGACAGAAAAGACGAGGAAATATAACCACCTACAGTGCTATATGACGCTAATGTATTCTTACGTTACCCGCGACACTTATCGGACATATCAGCAATAAGGAGGTCTGATTTAATTTTATTGAGATGGCTGGCCGCTAGAACGTGGACGAGTCGTGCTACACCGGGGACACACTCCCAGGTTTACTGTAAGCACGATTGATACCAGCCACTCTAATTGACACGGGTTGTCCTCTTAAGTGAATATTTATTCCGGGCAGAGGTTTTCAATGATAATATTTCCTAATCAAATTGTGAGGCCCAATCCCTTACAACAAGCACCACGTCTCTTGTTGTCGTTTGATAAGCATATTAGTTATAGAATCAATTAGTCCCATACGTCTTGGCATTCTTCAGCTTGATAAACTTACAAAATCATCAAATTCGAACAAGCTAAAGGGGAGCGAGGAAATAGGAGTAATGAGGGTATTAAGCCGCCAGGGGGCGCTGATTGCATTGCGATTGAGATGGAGGGTAGGTAACGGTAAAATGATGCAGAGGCTGAGGCCCGAGTGTGAATTTGATTGTTTATTGGGAGGCGGAGGAGAGACGGCTGATAGGACACGTAGTATTAACACGGCTGATTGTCTGTAGAGCGCGCAGGGAGGATCAGAGAGCGGAACGACGCCCTCTGGAGAGCATACCTATTATACCAGGTCCCTGATGACCGGAAATAAGGGACGGCGCTTCTGTCACAACAAATTTATTTGTTTTTCTTATACAATATAATGATGTTATATGTGGCTATACGACGACGGAGTGACCGCTGGTATCACATTGTACAGAGTACTGGGGTGATAGTTCATTACTGTAATATGTGTCGAGTAAAAATGATCTAAAATGATATCATTGAAATTAATTTCAAAAGAAAAGTTCCATTCCCATTATTTAGCCCTTATCATCATTGACAGTCCTGGAAGGACGAAACAGCTGTATGTTGCAGTGTAATTATTTTTCGGCATACCAGTACTATATCTATTACTGCATTTAAAAGGTGCAGCACATTTGTGTGTCAGTGTGTTGAGTTCATCTTCCAGGGTGATAAAAATCGTGTTTTTGCGTTTAGACTGATTCCTCTAAGTAAATGTTCATACTGACACCAATTCTATCAAACTTCATTTGTTCCGCTGTTGACGTTGTTCTCTTAAGTGGTAACGTACGTTCTCAAGTTAATGGCGTATTGACTGAACACTTAAGCTCGCACTGTAATGCTTTTTCAAGTTTACAATTAATATTGATATGAGATAATGTACAGCATAAAAAATAAATACTATTGTTAAAACTACTAAAGATTCTTCTTCATTTTCTGGAACGTGCCAACTAGAAAAAAAAGGTATCGATCATTTCTATTTTAGAATTTTATTTAATGATTTTATCCGACAAAGAAAAAAAATATTCGGTTATTGAGACAATAGCTTCCACTGCGTGTTAAACTGTTTTTGAGTGACGTGTACAACATAGGGCGACGGGAGGTTGGATCTGTCTGAGCTCGCCACCGGAAATTATTTACTATGACAAAACTTAAAGTACGGTTTTAAACGTCGAATGATGCGACGCTTCGACTCGAAAACCCTCCGAACTGACGTCCACTCGGAAGTCCTCGAGTATGTGTGGGGAGGCGGACCTAGGCAGGCCAATCGGATTACGTTTGTAACGCTCGTAGGCTAGTGATTAAACGACGGCTTGTGTCAGCACACACTTACCCAGGTTTGAACACCACTTTTGAGTTTTAAATCAGGCTCGTTAGAGAAGCTATACATCAGTCTTACAGAACAAGTGTAAGATCTTAGCACTGGCGATACAAGCAAGTACCAGGTGAACCCCCGGGGCTGCAAACACGCTGGCAAATATACTGTCTGTATTAAGCCTCCCCCAGCCGGCATCTTTTCGTTTCCTATCTGAAACATAGTCCTACTTCTCTCATTTTACCTTATCTCAAGTATTCATGAAGGTGTACAGGAAAACTTTCTGATAAATAATAGGCTAATTATATGGATTTAAAAAAACAGCAAATAGATTGAATCCGACATTTCCTCGATAGCGGGATATCCGAGAAGCATCTTAAGCATTCTTTAGATATGGTATTTCATGCGCCGTGGCCCGTTCCGAAACGTTACGGTGTTGTATTCAAATGTGTTTATAATATATCCTTGTGTATCAGTCTGGGATTGGGATAATTCACGATGACTTTATGATGTCATCGTACGACATAGGACCTATATGTGAAGGTGTTTAGTAACCAATAACGAAACCTAGATGACACCTAATACTAAAATATAAATCTATCCGACAATGCGCTACAGTACATATGTACCCCCAGCCACCACCGGGTAGGCCCGTCTCCAGTTTCCTATCCTATTCAATCTTTACGTTAATATCTTTGGCCTACTTTTAAATGATCTATTGTTATAAACTCAGAGGTTGGATATATCATGTTTGCTAAAGATCTTCTTTTGTTGTTAGAAACTCCAGAGTGCCTACAACGTTCGTTTAACATCTCCAGTCGTTTGTTAAAAATGGATTCTGTCCAATCCATTTGCATGGTGATTTTTTTTGTAATTTAACGAATGTAAAAGTATATATCGAATCAGAATTAGAAATGACATTATTTGCTCCAAAACAAGAAATCTTTGTAAGAAGTTTGCTGATCTTATCGGTTGTGTACATTGTATATATTATATACTCTCTGAACTTTGAGAAGCAATGACAAAACTGGCTTCCAACACCGGCCATACAGTAAACGTGACGATTTTCCAATCGTGAACATTTCCTTGCTTGATACAAACATCCTTGCTTCTCCAACATATGGTTTTACATGTTGCAGTTATTCTGGGGCTTGCTGTGAATATCGAGATTTTCGTGTTTGCTGCTGACGAAAACGAAAACACTTACAGCACAGGGATTCGAGAAATGCATGTTAATTAAGACTATGAGTAAGTTCATCGAAAAACATCCATATTCACTTAGATGTCACCTAAATTTACATGGTGGTCGTCGTCGATGAAGCATAAGCCGCTTACTCTTTCGGAACACATGGTCTTATTTACTTGAGCTTCTTCAAGGATCTCCGTGTAATATTTAATATTTATGGTTTTGTTGACGAGGTCTTTTTGTTTTGATGTTAATTATATCAATGATGTGGGAAGTTAACCCCCTCTGTAGGATTAATCTAATAAAAGTCTTAAAAAATATTCCAAAATATTAAAAACCTTACTATTAAGGCTCAGTGCAAACTATTTGATTCTTCAGTTAGATCACCAATAACTGATAGCTCTGAAATGTGGTATTTGGATCTCTATCAAAAGTCGCTGATTGTCCAAACCAGAGGGACAATATATCAGGCGACAACGTTCTGAATGTATAGACTTGCGAGTATGACTTAGAAATGGCCCGTGAGCGTCTTCTGCTTCATCGACGACACCCGCCATGTAAATCTTGGTCACATCCAAGTAAGAATCAATCCTCAAAATGAGAACCGAGTCATCATTGTCATCACAACAAGCAAACTCAAAAGCGTCCATCTTCATATCACACAAAGATCTTCATCAACCTGCATCTCTCGAATCCCTATGCCGTAAGCTAGTTCGTCAGCAGTTGACATCTATCACGAAAATCTCGATATCCAGAGCAAGCCCTAGAATAACGAATCAACTGCTACATGTAAACACCATAGGATGGAGAAGCAGGAATGTTACTTTCAAGAAAGGGAAAGTTCACGATCGGAAAATCGAAATCGTCTCATTATCATACAGCTAAGTAGCAAGTTGCCCGTGTTGGTCATAGCTTAAGTAAAGATCTAGATAAGAAGCTGATGTAGGAGAGTCTGTTGTGTTTTTAATCTCAAGTTCAGTAGGGTATAAACGATCGACTAGGTCAGCAAACGTCTTGTTGTTTATAGACAACACATCGTCGATATACCTGAAAGTGAAATTGAAAGATTTGGGAAGGTTTTTGTTACGCGTCCTGACAAGCTCCTCGACAAATTCAGCCTCGTATGAAAACAAAAACAAGTCAGCGAAAAGTGATGATTATCAAACTGCCCGGCATGTAGAGGGCAATAATACCTGCTGCCCCATTGCATGATCGTAAGAGGCAACTAAATTCTTATCTTAAGAAAATCCCAGAGAATACCAAAGAGCCTATAACTTTCTCCTTCCTGATGTCTCCCTTGACACCACCCCACTTTGGCCACTGTGAAGAAGGCTGTGTGTTCTGTCCCCAGGCCGAGATATACCAGATACTCTAACAGTGGTAGCTACTACTCCCTGTATGGAAGGTTGTGTATTCAGTCCCTAGGCCGAGACATATACCAGAGTCTCTAACAATGGTAGTAACTGCTCCCTGTTTGACGCTCAGTATTAAGACTCATCTGTTGTCAATATGTGACCGGATGGGTTGTTCTGCTGGGAGCCTTCGGCAGTATACTTCGGTGTGGTAACACTGTAAGTCGGCAAAATATCAGGACTATCGCAAGGAGGCTTACACGAACATACCGTATCATCTCAAAATACACAGGCATTCAAAACACGCACCCATATCGCATATTTAAACGATCCTGGCTGTTAATAGGACGTAAATATAGTTAAACAAACCAAATACTCCCATCAAAATTCTTCTGTAATTCGAGTTGTGCAATAAAAGTTTGAATTTGAATTTATAATACAACACGTGATTTTAAATTGTTTTTTTTTTATGTCAAGTAGGTATATTCAAATTACCATGACAACGAGTATTGCGGGAAATGGTGACATCGAAGTGAACCATTTCATGTTTTTATCGAATTTGCTTTCTTCCGTCGAAAGGTGATTGTAACATCAAATACCCGTAGTTGTATTCCGAAATGGTATCGGTGCACTGGTAAGGCTGACACAATGCAAAGTAGTGATCGTCTTCTCGCAATTCTTTTTATCAATAATCTATCAGAAAAAAGCCACCTATTGAAGGTCATTGTTCTTATTTCGAAGGTTTTTAATTTGGCGGGAAAATAACTGCTCTAGATTTTTCTTAAGAAGTATATTTAGCTATATTTTTTTAGCTGAACTTATTGATGAATAATCAAACTTCTGAAATATTGTGTCGGATGACTATTTGAGATCTTTATTTTCATAATATCAAAAGCAAAGTAGGGATAATTGGGCAATTTGTAACACGTGTTTAAGAAATAGGCAGAGGAGTTCCGAAAACATCATCATTTTTTAACAATCAGATCCAACGGTCCATGGCTTGGTTCGGTTTCTTTTGTTTTACGTCCTATTAACAGCCAGGATCATTTAATTTCATTTACATTCATTACCATTCATTTATTCTCTCATTTACGAAATGCAATACCTCCTGGTTTTCAATAATAATGGTACATTGCATTTTTACATTTTTTGTTTACATTTCTCTTAATTCTTCGTTTTATTTCTTGTTGTTGGTCACTTTAATACTGATAATGTAAAAAGCTTCCATTTAGCTCGTCTGTCTCGAATATGTTCCCGGCAGGTTTGGTTCAGAAGACCAGTTGTACTATTTTGCCAAAATTGGGAAACAACTACATAAATAATTATACAAAGCTTTTGAACATGCTCTTTTTTGTTTAACCTGTATTTAATGCATAAACTGAACTATTTAGCGGGATTGAATTTCCAAACTCATCAGTGGATGGCCTTGTGTATTACACAATGGACATTTCTGGCCTGTATCTGTTGGACAAGGTTATTTAATCCCACCAAATGTTTATACATGCAGCACAATGAAAAAAGTCTCTTTCTTTTCTGATGATTTTAGAAGAACCCGTTTGGAAGTTTTACACATTTGACCCCCGTGACCTTGAAAGTATGTCTAAATGATTTTATTTCACAAACTTTGTTCAACAACTTCCGGGAAAGCGACCAGCCAAACACCATGTCTCTATGCCTTTCGATATTTCATAAGAAGTCGTTTGAAGGTTTTGATATTTTTGACCCATGTGACCTTGAAAGTAAGTGAAAAATATTTTGTTCGAAAACTTTGTTCGTCCCAGAGCAATAACCAGCCAAATATCATTTCACTAGGCTTTGCCGTATTTCATAAGTTGTTTAAATGAAAAGCTGACGGACAAGAGTTCGAACTATGGTGAATATAAGAACTTATGGTGAATTTCTTGATGCATGAATTATGGTTTGTGATTTGGGATACGATTTCAAAATATTTAGAATTTAGAATGAAGAATAAGCTTCGGATGCGTTTTGAAATCCCCTTCCTATACTATACTATGACAAAAAAAACCCAAATAGTAATTAAAAAGTTTACAGACTTAATAACGAGGAAACATTTTAATTAAAAAAAGAAGAAAACCAGGAGAAGCATCTGTTTCATAACAGCATTTATGAGAATATCTTCTGAATAAAAGGAGACCAAACTAAGAAAACCGCCGATGCCTGAATGTACTACGTCACTATGTAGGTCAGATCGAGGCTGTGTGGGAAGACAGCTCGTCAGTTGTCATCCAGTCACTCCACCGTCATGATTGCTACTTCGAGTTCCGGTATTAAAAGGTCGTGTGCATCACTTAGCTGACACGCGTTCTCAGATCAGATATATCCGTCAGAAGTCATTTAGCTTTCGTCTATAACAGTACCAACCTCAAATTACAGGGCCTACTTGACAAGGTTCGCTTCGGGATTACAGACTTTCATGTTATATAAAGATTATATGTGTACCCTATAGATAAAATCTGATAATAAGTTACGATTTATGTCGTCCATCCAATTGTTGTTTCCAGCACTATAAGTACAAACTGTATTGTCAGAGAACGAGCCAGACAACGTTTATGGGCGAGTCTTTATCAGACAGCTTTGAAAAAGAAAGGGTCTTGATCAGCTGACGTTGGGTAAGGAACAGGTCGTGATCAGTTGCCGTTATTAGGTACGGGTCTGATCAGCCGCCGTTGTTAAGGTACGGGTCTGATCCACCGCCGTTGTTAAGGAACGGGTCTGATCGTCTGCCGTTATTAAGGAACGGGTTTCGATCAGCTGCCGTTGTGAGGTACGGGTCTGATCAGCTGCCGTTGTTAAGGAACGGGTCTGTACAGCTGCCGTTGTTAAGGAACGGGTCTGTTCAGCTGCCGTTGTTGAGCAACGGGTCCTTGTCATTGTTTGCTTAAAGGGAACTAATCTCGACACGACTTCCTTTAAAGTTTGCTTTGAGTATGTTGAAAGAGGATGGGTGCTGATCATACTGTGCTGCGTTGCTAAGGGATAGATTTTGCCAGACTCTTGTTACTAAGGAACTAGTGTTGGTAATACTTTGCTGTGATGAGACAGTAACACACTACTGTCCCGATTAGCGCGACACGTGTACAATCATCCTGTTCGGACACGTATATGGACCAGCCATAATGCCACGTAATCACCATTGTCCAGTCAGGCTGACTGGTCATTTACTGATAACATTGACGGGTACCCAACACTAGATTGGAGGTTACCGACCACAGAACATTACTGACTTGGCAAGAGCTGTCAGGGTTTTAGTGACCCCCCAGGAAACATTGCACGGCTGGCCATAACTGTCGATGGGGCCCTCTGCTGTTACCGACAGGATACACAGTACTAGTAACTTGTACACAAACCCTTGACACAAAGACAAATTATCTTTACGGAGTTTATGGTAAAAAAAAGAACATAATCCGAATTCAAAATCGATTAAATAAGTGGCAAAAGGGAAAATTTACATGGAGACCCTTGCAAACGCGCAAGAGAATCAGACCATGTGTTCCGAAAGAGTAAGCGTCTTCTGCTTCATCGATGATACACGCCAGGTTAATCTGCATTGCATCCAAGTAAATGCCATGAATTTGCACCTGTCCCACATACAGGAACAGCGTTTGTGACCTGTGTACACGTGAAAACCCATATCAATATCAACAGAAACAATAAGGCTTTGTAAATAGTGAAGCAAGATGTCAGTATTAACAGAAACCATAGGGCTGTGTAAATAGTGAAGATGTCAATATCAATAGAAACCATAGGGCTGTGTAAACAGTGAAGCAAGATGTCAATATCAACAGAAACCACAGGGCTGTGTAAACAGTGAAGCAAGATGTCAATATCAACAGAAACCATAGGGCTGTGTAAATAGTGAAGATGTCAATATCAACAGAAACCATAGGGCTGTGTAAACAGTGAAGCAAGATGTCAATATCAACAGAAACCACAGGGCTGTGTAAATAGTGAAGATGTCAATATCAACAGAAACCATAGGGCTGTGTAAATAGTGAAGCAAGATGTCAATATCAACAGAAACCATAGGGCTGTGTAAATAGTGAAGATGTCAATATCAACAGAAACCATAGGGCTGTGTAAATAATGAAGATGTCAATATCAACAGAAACCATAGGGCTGTGTAAATAGTGAAGATGTCAATATCAACAGAAACCATAGGGCTGTGTAAATAGTGAAGATGTCAATATCAACAGAAACCATAGGGCTGTGTAAATAGTGAAGCAAGATGTCAATATCAACAGAAACCATAGGGCTGTGTAAATAGTGAAGATGTCAATATCAACAGAAACCATAGGGCTGTGTAAATAGTGAAGCAAGATGTCAAAATCAACAGAAACCATAGGGCTGTGTAAATAGTGAAGATGTCAATATCAACAGAAACCATAGGGCTGTGTAAATAGTGAAGCAAGATGTCAAAATCAACAGAAACCATAGGGCTTTATAAATAGTGAAGCAAGATGTCAATATCAACAGAAACCACAGGGCTGTGTAAATAGTGAAGATGTCAATATCAATAGAAACCATAGGGCTGTGTAAACAGTGAAGCAAGATGTCAATATCAACAGAAACCACAGGGCTGTGTAAACAGTGAAGCAAGATGTCAATATCAACAGAAACCACAGGGCTGTGTAAATAGTGAAGATGTCAATATCAACAGAAACCATAGGGCTGTGTAAATAGTGAAGCAAGATGTCAAAATCAACAGAAACCATAGGGCTTTATAAATAGTGAAGCAAGATGTCAATATCAACAGAAACCACAGGGCTGTGTAAATAGTGAAGCAAGATGTCAATATCAACAGAAACCATAGGGCTGTGTAAATAGTGAAGCAAGATGTCAATATCAACAGTAACCATAGGGCTGTGTAAATAGTGAAGATGTCAATATCAACAGAAACCATAGGGCTGTGTAAATAGTGAAGCAAGAAGTCAATATCAACAGAAACCATAGGTCTGTGTAAATAGTTAAGCAAGATGTCAATTTCAACAGAAACCATAGGGCTGTGTAAATATTGAAGCAAGATGTCAATATCAACAGTAACCATAGGGCTGTGTAAATAGTGAAGATGTCAATATCAACAGAAACCACAGGTCTGTGTAAATAGTGAAGCAAGAAGTCAATATCAACAGAAACCATAGGTCTGTGTAAATAGTTAAGCAAGATGTCAATATCAACAGTAACCATAGGGCTGTGTAAATAGTGAAGATGTCAATATCAACAGAAACCACAGGTCTGTGTAAATAGTGAAGCAAGAAGTCAATATCAACAGAAACCATAGGTCTGTGTAAATAGTTAAGCAAGATGTCAATCTCAACAGAAACCATAGGGCTGTGTAAATAGTGAAGATGTCAATATCAACAGAAACCACAGGTCTGTGTAAATAGTGAAGCAAGAAGTCAATATCAACAGAAACCATAGGTCTGTGTAAATAGTTAAGCAAGATGTCAATTTCAACAGAAACCATAGGGCTGTGTAAATATTGAAGCAAGATGTCAATATCAACAGTAACCATAGGGCTGTGTAAATAGTGAAGCAAGATGTCAATATCAACAGAAACCATAGGGCTGTGTAAATAGTGAATCAAGATGTCAATATCAACAGAAACCACAGGTCTGTGTAAATAGTGAAGCAAGATGTCAATATCAACAGAAACCACAGGTCTGTGTAAATAGTGAAGCAAGATGTCAATATCAACAGTAACCATAGGGCTGTGTAAATAATGAAGCAAGATGTCAATATCAACAGAAACCATCGGGCTGTGTAAATAGTGAAGCAAGATGTCAATATCAACAGAAACCATAGGGCTGTGTAAATAATGAAGCAAGATGTCAATATCAACAGAAACCATAGGGCTTTATAAATAGTGAAGATGTCAAAATCAACAGAAACCGTAGGGCTTTATAAATAGTGAAGCAAGATGTCAATATCAACAGAAACCATAGGGCTGTGTAAATAGTGAAGCAAGATGTCAAAATCAACAGAAACCATAGGGCTTTATAAATAGTGAAGCAAGATGTCAATATCAACAGAAACCATCGGGCTGTGTAAACAGTGAAGCAAGATGTCAATTTCAACAGAAACCACAGGGCTGTGTAAATAGTGAAGCAAGATGTCAATATCAACAAAAACCATAGGGCTGTGTAAATAATGAAGCAAGATGTCAATATCAACAGAAACCATAGGGCTTTATAAATAGTGAAGATGTCAAAATCAACAGAAACCGTAGGGCTTTATAAATAGTGAAGCAAGATGTCAATATCAACAGAAACCATAGGGCTGTGTAAATAGTGAAGATGTCAATATCAACAGAAACCACAGGGCTGTGTAAATAGTGAAGCAAGAAGTCAATACCAACAGAAACCATAGGGCTGTGTAAACAGTGAAGCAAGAAGTCAATACCAACAGAAACCATAGGGCTGTGTAAACAGTGAAGATGTCAATATCAACGGAAACCATAGGGCTGTGTAAATAGTGAAGCAAGAAGTCAATATCAACAGAAACCATAGGGCTGTGTAAATAGTGAAGCAAGAAGTCAATATCAACAGAAACCATAGGGCTGTGTAAATAGTGAAGCAAGAAGTCAATACCAACAGAAACCATAGGGCTGTGTAAACAGTGAAGATGTCAATATCAACAGAAACCATAGGGCTGTGTAAATAGTGAAGCAAGATGTCAATATCAACAGTAACCATAGGGCTGTGTAAATAATGAAGCAAGAAGTCAATATCAACAGAAACCATAGGGCTGTGTAAATAGTGAAGCAAGAAGTCAATATCAACAGAAACCATAGGGCTGTGTAAATAGTGAAGCAAGAAGTCAATACCAACAGAAACCATAGGGCTGTGTAAACAGTGAAGATGTCAATATCAACGGAAACCATAGGGCTGTGTAAATAGTGAAGCAAGATGTCAATATTAACAGAAACCATAGGGCTGTGTAAATAATGAAGCAAGATGTCAATATTAACAGAAACCATAGGGCTGTGTAAATAGTGAAGCAAGATGTCAATATCAACGGAAACCATAGGGCTGTGTAAATAGTAAAGCAAGATGTCAATATTAACAGAAACCATAGGGCTGTGTAAATAGTGAAGATGTCAATATTAACAGAAATCATAGGGCTGTGTAAATAGTGAAGCAAGATGTCAATATTAACGGAAACCATAGGGCTGTGTAAATAATGAAGCAAGATGTCAATATTAACAGAAACCATAGGGCTGTGTAAATAGTGAAGATGTCAATATTAACAGAAACCATAGGGCTGTGTAAATAGTGAAGCAAGATGTCAATATAAACAGAAACCATAGGGCTGTGTAAATAATGAAGATGTCAATATTAACAGAAACCATAGGGCTGTGAAAATAGTGAAGCAAGATGTCAATATCAACAGAAACCATAGGGCTGTGTAAATAGTGAAGCAAGATGTCATTTTCAACGGAAACCATAGGGCTGTGTAAATAGTGAAGATGTCAATATTAACAGAAACCATAGGGCTGTGTAAATAATGAAGATGTCAATATTAACAGAAACCATAGGGCTGTGTAAATAGTGAAGATGTCAATATTAACAGAAACCATAGGGCTGTGTAAATAGTGAAGATGTCAATATTAACAGAAACCATAGGGCTGTGTAAATAATGAAGATGTCAATATCAACAGAAACCATAGGGCTGTGTAAATAGTGAAGATGTCAATATCAACAGAAACCATAGGGCTGTGTAAATAGTGAAGATGTCAATATCAACAGAAACCATAGGGCTGTGTAAATAGTGAAGATGTCAATATCAACAGAAACCATAGGGCTGTGTAAATAGTGAAGATGTCAATATCAACAGAAACCATAGGGCTGTGTAAATAGTGAAGATGTCAATATCAACAGTAACCATAGGGCTGTGTAAATAGTGAAGATGTCAATATCAACAGTAACCATAGGGCTGTGTAAATAGTGAAGATGTCAATATCAACAGTAACCATAGGGCTGTGTAAATAGTGAAGATGTCAATTTCAACAGAAACCATAGGGCTGTGAAAATAGTGAAGCAAGATGTCAATATCAACAGTAACCATAGGGCTGTGTAAATAGTGAAGATGTCAATATCAACAGTAACCATAGGGCTGTGTAAATAGTGAAGCAAGATGTCAATATCAACAGAAACCATAGGGCTGTGTAAATAGTGAAGATGTCAATATCAACAGAAACCATAGGGCTGTGTAAATAGTGAAGCAAGATGTCAATATTAACAGAAACCATAGGGCTGTGTAAATAGTGAAGCAAGATGTCAATATTAACAGAAACCATAGGGCTGTGTAACTAGTGAAGATGTCAATATCAACAGAAACCATAGGGCTGTGTAAATAGTGAAGAAAGATGTCAATATTAACAGAAACCATAGGGCTGTGTAAATAATGAAGATGTCAATATCAACAGTAACCATAGGGCTGTGTAAATAGTGAAACAAGATGTCAATATCAACAGTAACCATAGGGCTGTGTAAATAGTGAAGCAAGATGTCAATATCAACAGTAACCATAGGGCTGTGTAAATAGTGAAGCAAGATGTCAATATCAACAGAAACCATAGGGCTGTGTAAATAGTGAAGCAAGATGTCAATATAAACAGAAACCATAGGGCTGTGTAAATAGTGAAGCAAGATGTCAATATCAACAGAAACCAAAGGGCTGTGTAAATAGTGAAGCAAGATGTCAATATCAACAGAAACCATAGGGCTGTGTAAATAGTGAAGCAAGATGTCAATATCAACAGAAACCAAAGGGCTGTGTAAATAGTGAAGCAAGATGTCAATATCAACAGAAACCACAGGGCTGTGTAAATAGTGAAGCAAGATGTCAATATCAACAGAAACCATAGGGCTATGTAAATAGTGAAGCAAGCTGTTAATATTAACAGAAACCATAGGGCTGTGTAAAAAGTGAAGCAAGATGTCAATTTCAACAGAAACCATAGGGCTGTGTAAATAGTGAAGATGTCAATATTAACAGAAACCATAGGGCTGTGTAAATAGTGAAGATGTCAATATTAACAGAAACCATAGGGCTGTGTAAATAGTGAAGCAAGATGTCAATATCAACAGAAACCATAGGGCTGTGTAAATAGTGAAGATGTCAATATCAACAGAAACCATAGGGCTGTGTAAATAGTGAAGCAAGATGTCAATATCAACAGAAACCATAGGGCTGTGTAAATAGTGAAGATGTCAATATCAACAGAAACCATAGGGCTGTGTAAATAGTGAAGCAATATGTCAATATCAACAGTAACCATAGGGCTGTGTAAATAGTGAAGCAAGATGTCAATATCAACAGAAACCATAGGGCTGTGTAAATAGTGAAGATGTCAATATCAACAGTAACCATAGGGCTGTGTAAATAGTGAAGCAAGATGTCAATATCAACAGTAACCATAGGGCTGTGTAAATAGTGAAGCAAGATGTCAATATCAACAGAAACCATAGGGCTGTGTAAATAGTGAAGCAATATGTCAATATCAACAGAAACCATAGGGCTGTGTAAATAGTGAAGCAAGATGTCAATATCAACAGAAACCATAGGGCTGTGTAAATAGTGAAGCAAGATGTCAATATCAACAGAAACCATAGGGCTGTGTAAATAGTGAAGCAAGATGTCAATATCAACAGTAACCATAGGGCTGTGTAAATAGTGAAGCAAGATGTCAATATCAACAGAAACCAAAGGGCTGTGTAAATAGTGAAGCAAGATGTCAATATCAACAGAAACCATAGGGCTGTGTAAATAGTGAAGATGTCAATATCAACAGTAACCATAGGGCTGTGTAAATAGTGAAGCAAGATGTCAATATCAACAGAAACCATAGGGCTGTGTAAATAGTGAAGCAAGATGTCAATATCAACAGTAACCATAGGGCTGTGTAAATAGTGAAGCAAGATGTCAATATCAACAGTAACCACAGGGCTGTGTAAATAGTGAAGATGTCAATATCAACAGTAACCATAGGGCTGTGTAAATAGTGAAGCAAGATGTCAATATCAACAGAAACCATAGGGCTGTGTAAATAGTGAAGCAAGATGTCAATATCAACAGAAACCATAGGGCTGTGTAAATAGTGAAGATGTCAATATCAACAGTAACCATAGGGCTGTGTAAATAGTGAAGCAAGATGTCAATATCAACAGAAACCATAGGGCTGTGTAAATAGTGAAGCAAGATGTCAATATCAACAGAAACCATAGGGCTGTGTAAATAGTGAAGCAAGATGTCAATATCAACAGAAACCATAGGGCTGTGTAAATAGTGAAGCAAGAAGTCAATATTAACAGAAACCATGGGGCTGTGTAAATAGTGAAGATGTCAATATCAACAGAAACCATAGGGCTATGTAAATAGTGAAGCTGTCAATATCAACAGTAACCATAGGGCTGTGTATATAGTGAAGATGTCAATATCAACAGAAACCATAGGGCTATGTAAATAGTGAAGCTGTCAATATCAACAGTAACCATAGGGCTATGTAAATAGTGAAGCTGTCAATATCAACAGAAACCATAGGGCTGTGTAAATAGTGAAGCAAGATGTCAATATCAACAGAAACCATAGGGCTGTGTAAACAGTGAAGATGTCAATATCAACGGAAACCATAGGGCTGTGTAAATAGTGAAGATGTCAATATCAACAGAAACCATAGGGCTGTGTAAATAGTGAAGCAAGATGTCAATATCAACAGAAACCATAGGGCTGTGTAAACAGTGAAGATGTCAATATCAACGGAAACCATAGGGCTGTGTAAATAGTGAAGATGTCAATATCAACGGAAACCATAGGGCTGTGTAAATAGTGAAGCAAGATGTCAATATCAACAGAAACCATAGGGCTGTGTAAACAGTGAAGATGTCAATATCAACGGAAACCATAGGGCTGTGTAAATAGTGAAGATGTCAATATCAACAGAAACCATTGGGCTGTGTAAATGGTGAAGATGTCAATATCAACAGAAACCATAGGGCTGTGTAAATAGTGAAGCAAGATGTCAATATCAACAGAAACCACAGGGCTGTGTAAATAGTGAAGCAAGATGTCAATATCAACAGAAACCATAGGGCTGTGTAAACAGTGAAGATGTCAATATCAACGGAAACCATAGGGCTGTGTAAATAGTGAAGATGTCAATATCAACAGAAACCATTGGGCTGTGTAAATGGTGAAGATGTCAATATCAACAGAAACCATAGGGCTGTGTAAATAGTGAAGCAAGATGTCAATATCAACAGAAACCACAGGGCTGTGTAAATAGTGAAGCAAGATGTCAATATCAACAGAAACCTTAGGGCTGTGTAAATAGTGAAGATGTCAATATCAACAGAAACCATAGGGCTGTGTAAATAGTGAAGCAAGATGTCAATATCAACAGAAACCATAGGGCTGTGTAAATAGTGAAGATGTCAATATCAACAGAAACCATTGGGCTGTGTAAATGGTGAAGATGTCAATATCAACAGAAACCATAGGGCTGTGTAAATAGTGAAGATGTCAATATCAACAGAAACCATAGGGCTGTGTAAATGGTGAAGATGTCAATATTAACAGAAACCATAGGGCTGTGTAAATAGTGAAGATGTCAATATCAACAGAAACCAGAGGGCTGTGTAAATAGTGAAGATGTCAATTTCAACAGAAACCATAGGGCTTTGTAAATAGTGAAGATTTCAATATTAACAGAAACCACAGGGCTGTGTAAATAGTGAAGAAGTCAATATCAACAGTAACCATATGGCTGTGTAAATAGTGAAGATGTCAATATCAACAGAAACCATAGGGCTGTGTAAATAGTGAAGAAGTCAATATCAACAGTAACCATAGGGCTGTGTAAATAGTGAAGATGTCAATATCAACAGAAACCATAGGGCTGTGTAAATAGTGAAGCAAGATGTCAATATCAACAGAAACCATAGGGCTGTGTAAATAGTGAAGATGTCAATATCAACAGAAACCATAGGGCTGTGTAAATAGTGAAGATGTCAATATCAACAGAAACCATAGGGCTGTGTAAATAGTGAAGATGTCAATATCAACAGAAACCATAGGGCTGTGTAAATGGTGAAGATGTCAATATCAACAGAAACCATAGGGCTTTGTAAATAGTGAAGCAAGATGTCAATATTAAAAGAAACCATAGGGCTGTGTAAATAGTGAAGCAAGATGTTAATATTAACAGAAACCATAGGGCTATGTAAATAGTGAAGCAAGATGTTAATATTAACAGAAACCATAGGGCTGTGTAAATAGTGAAGCAAGATGTCAATTTCAACAGAAACCATAGGGCTGTGTAAATAGTGAAGATGTCAATATCAACAGAAACCATAGGGCTGTGTAAATAGTGAAGATGTCAATATCAACAGAAACCATAGGGCTGTGTAAATAGTGAAGATGTCAATATCAACAGAAACCATAGGGCTGTGTAAATGGTGAAGATGTCAATATCAACAGAAACCATAGGGCTGTGTAAATAGTGAAGCAAGATGTCAATATCAACAGAAACCATAGGGCTGTGTAAATAGTGAAGCAAGATGTCAATATCAACAGTAACCATATGGCTGTGTAAATAGTGAAGCAAGATGTCAATATCAACAGAAACCATAGGGCTGTGTAAATAGTGAAGATGTCAATATCAACAGAAACCATAGGGCTGTGTAAATAGTGAAGCAAGATGTCAATATCAACAGTAACCATAGGGCTGTGTAAATGGTGAAGATGTCAATATCAACAGAAACCATAGGGCTGTGTAACTAGTGAAGATGTCAATATCAACAGAAACCATAGGGCTGTGTAAATAGTGAAGCAAGATGTTAATAGTAACAGATACCATAGGGCTGTGTAAATAGTGAAGATGTCAATATCAACAGAAACCATAGGGCTGTGTAAATAGTGAAGATGTCAATATCAACAGAAACCATAGGGCTGTGTAAATGGTGAAGATGTCAATATCAACAGAAACCATAGGGCTGTGTAAATAGTGAAGATGTCAATATCAACAGAAACCACAGGGCTGTGTAAATAGTGAAGATGTCAATATCAACAGAAACCATAGGGCTGTGTAAATGGTGAAGATGTCAATATCAACAGAAACCATAGGGCTGTGTAAATAGTGAAGATGTCAATATCAACAGAAACCATAGGGCTGTGTAAATGGTGAAGATGTCAATATCAACAGAAACCATAGGGCTGTGTAAATAGTGAAGCAAAATGTCAATATCAACAGAAACCATAGGGCTGTGTAAATAGTGAAGCAAAATGTCAATATCAACAGAAACCATAGGGCTGTGTAAATAGTGAAGATGTCAATATTAACAGAAACCATAGGGCTGTGTAAATAGTGAAGATGTCAATATCAACAGAAACCATAGGGCTGTGTAAATGGTGAAGATGTCAATATCAACAGAAACCATAGGGCTGTGTAAATAGTGAAGATGTCAATATCAACAGAAACCATAGGGCTGTGTAAATAGTGAAGCAAGCGTATATAGCGCTAATGATCAACTCATTGTCCAAAGGGAAGATCTTTTACGGTAATTAAGGGAATCAAGTTATTTTTGCTCGAACCCCCCTTTTTTGCTTTCCCGTTTCACAGAAGTTTATCTTTCAAACTAACCGGAGCATGTGTCACCATTGTTGACAACCTTAACATATGATGGGGGCGGTTATTTAGGTCGGCTGCCGGCTATCGGTGGTAGGACTTATTGTCATATTTTGCTATTGTGTCCTCGTATCACGGCTAAATATAGCAAACGAGTAAAACTAGCTATAACTAGAACACTGATACATCAGAAAGGGCCCCGCAATATGTCTGATGCTCCAATGAATTTTGGTATTTTAGAGTTATAGTACAGTGATGTTAAATTTGTAAGTGTTAGAAAACAATTATAAACAAGATCATTCATTGATAGGAAAATGTCAGAATTGTTTTGACAGCTAAAATCCAAAAGGGTCGATTACCTGGCATTTTGTAGCCTATCCAGGATAACCTTGACCGTTGACCTTTGAACTTGTGACCTTGAACTATGAGTTTGATCATTGTCAGTTAACTCTTGGTTTATTTGTTCACTACTTTGCATAATCGATTAGTGAACAGTTAAAAACAGCAAAGATTCAATATTTTCATGTTAATGTTAAAATCCAATATGGCCGCCTAACAGCCATTTTGAATCCGATTTGCATGAAATACTACACATGTGATCTAGGATGCATGAGGAATCATCAGTTCCAATTTGATAGAAATCCTTCATCTCCTGCAAACATTTCTGTGCAGAAGACAAAAAACGGACAGACGAACGGACAGACAGACGGACGGACAACCTGATTACTATAGGGCATCCGCATCTCTCAATGCGGGGCCCTAATAACAACATTTTAAAGAAACCATTATTGGCTCAACTGAAATAACAACAGATATCCAAATAGAGGCAAACATTTCATTGCCATCATGACAAAAGTTCAAAGTACTTGTCAGCAATATGACAACCACGGTTCTGTAACATTTGTGATAGACAGTGAATCATCCCAACGACAGATAGGTAACAAGAGTTCTGTCACAGATAAAACTGCAAGAACGCTGTCACCAATTTAACAAGGCGAGCACTAGAGCACTGTGACAAATATAAGCGTCTGTTTTACAAATTTACAACGCTAACACCTCGGAAGACATTTGGGGCTAATTGGAGGTTCAAATACCATAATTATATCTGAAGACATTCATTGTGATCGTAGCATTAACGAGTCCGGTCAGTGGCCGACCTACTTTGGGTCATTTTGGGTCGGTGATACTCATCGCAAGGTTGTCATGACAACACAACAGAATGTTCACCGATTGATACAAAGTGATTGTTTGCCGTTGTCTCCAATTCTTATCATTTCAGTGAGCGGAAAACTAGGATTATGGCAGCATTATTATAGCCTTTTGAAGTACAGAAGGTTTTGTTGACTATTCGGTATTCTCCATTTATGTTTTACAATTTTTCATTTGCGCAATTGTTCCCTGTAATATCAGATGTTTTTAACAATAATATACATATTTACTTATACTCTATGTGCTGTTGCCATGCTATACTGTATGTGTTGATGTCATGGTGACAGGCTATACTGTATGTGTTGTTGCTATGGTGACAGGCTATTATGTATGTGCTGTTGCTATGGTGACAGGCTATACTATGTGTTGTTGCTATGGTGACAGGTGATACTGTATGTGCTGTTGCTATGGTGACAGGCCATACTGTATATGCTGTTGCTATGGTGAAAGGCAGTGATGTTGCTATGGTGACAGGCTGTGTTGATGCTATGGTTACATGCTATACTGATTAAAATAGTATCTTGATCTCCGCGCCGTTCCGTAAAGTTCTATCTGCTGCGTTAATATGAGAGAAAATCGCATAGGGGTCATGTCCCGATAACGTTTTGCATTAGCCAATCAAATTTATTACGGTCAGAATCTGGACACTGAAATTTTGAGGCGACAATGCTTGCATAATCGCATTTGTCCGTTTAGTCATTTCGTCATAAAAAAGTTCATGTGAAACAATGTGACGAAATGATTTGCTGCAAAATGACAGGTCATTGGAAAATTATTTAAGTGTTAAGTAAAGAGGTAACAAAGGTCATCTGAACGTGACCTCTTGTGGGATTTAGTCAGATCCTTGTAGAACTGTAGTCACACGATTACGGCAATGTTAAGACATTGTCAGGTTTACGACATCAGCTGTCGTAAACCAGATAAAGTGTCTATGCCAAAAGTGCCATTTCACGAGTAGACGACCATGTCTTTCGAAGACGAAAAAACAAACGATTATGGACATTTAGATGAGATAGTTTCGTGTCTCAAAGATATACAAAAATCACTGAGGTCGTTCGATTGGCTATACTGTATGTGTTGTTGCTATGGAGAAAGGCTGTACTATGTGCTATGGTGACAGTCTATACTAACCTTTGTGGTGAGAGTGGCACTGTGGAGGATGTCGCCGGGCCAGAACAGCTGGGACGCCACAGTGACGGCAGTGAGACTCATGCTGACGTTTCCACCGGCGTCAAACGTCGTGTCCAGGTTGTGTTCGTCGTGAAATATGTGTTTACGGACGGCATTATGTAACATAGCAAGGATGATGGAGAACCCACCAAACCCAAGCAACATCAGTAAGGCCGACTCGTGTTTCTCTAACACAGGTTTCGGTCTGAAACAAAGGCAGGAAATCTGTTTTATAATACCTGATACTATTTTACAATGCAGATCGGTTTAACATTACAGCTGGGTTTGTCTGCAGCTGTTGTAAATCTAATTAAGGTTAAACATTAAAACACAAGTTACAGTGTAAAACTAATAGTTATTGGCATAAAACAAAAGTACCACCCACCAAACACATGCAAATTAGTACAGAAGATGTGAATTATGTCGAAAAACGGATGCAAGTAATGCCATTATTTCATTTAGAAAATATTTTGGAGCTCACTTGATTGTGTTATGTGTAATTTGCCGACTTGGAAGATCGTGAACTTGAAATCGTGATCGTGAAATAATTTGAAGAGCCATCCTTCAGTTTTAGTGACCTGTATTATTTTTTTTCGAATTGACAGCTGTTTGACTTGATTTAAATATTCTGATCTATTACATTTTCCCCATAGTGAAATATCAAAAATAAGTCATTCTAGAAGTGACATTTTTTACTGGTGATAAAAATGATACATTTTACTCGTGAAAAATATCACTTTTTCTAATTTGACTAATAAAATCACCGCTTACAAAAAACAACGGGGAAAATCAAAAGCTGTATTATATACTTATGTTAGCTTCAATCTACAATTAATTCATTTATAAACCATTAACACCGAAGGTATTCTGTGTTATCTACAAGCATCACATACGATGTAATTCTTCTTAATAAATTATTGAACAGAACTGACTGCATACTGTCATTAAAACGATGCAATTATATTAACGTCTAAAACAATTATTAATTTACTGTTCTTTACTTTATGGCCTTATTCCATTTAAATAGAAGTTACCCAACGAATGGTTGTTGGACTTGGTATTTATTTCACGATATGGGCGTATACCTATCGATCGTAATCTCCCGCCAAATGTTGACGACGACAACAATCAGCAAGTGACGTTGTTCCTGTCAAAGTTCACCATGTCAGCCAATCAAAATGCGTTTAGATTTTTGCCATGTGTGGTATAAACAGAATGTTATTCAACAATTAGAATGATTATTTGACACCCCGAGAGTTGAATAACACCGGCCTATTATGGTAGAAAGTAGTTTAAAACATTTGTTTTACCAATTAGCAGACCTGATGTACCTTAATATGGAAATATTCAGATTTAATTTACATTAAACTCTGGTATTACGAGTACCTAGATGTGGATTGGACCTTAATCGTGCCGTGATTCGACTGTTGTTAAGATAATCGCCAGATTAAGAAATCCCAATTCCCAATTCTTTTTCTCCTAATTGAAACAATTTTATTGGATTAATGGTTCAATGATGCTTAACAGAAATTTGTAAAAAAATGAAGTTAAACAATATCAAACGTAATTTGCTCCTTCAGCAGATGAATTAACGATCTACATCGTTTGTAAGGCTGTACTTAGGTTGAACTCAATTTTAATCTGAGATTTGAATTGCAGTATAAAAGCAAACAATAAAGACCTGAGAAGTAAATTATAATTTTAATTTCTTGTCAATATTTCCACATTTTGAATTGCTGACAACCGTTTATTCTTTACACATTATATGCAAGAAACATCTTATATATGCGTAAGCATGCACAACCAAGACAGCAAAAACTTTTATTTCAACCACAGTTATGAATTTTAATTTCATAAAAAATACTTTTTGCTTGCCGTATTAAAATTCGCGATGCTTTTACGGTCAATAGCATGTATACTATCGTAAAGATGTCCTAACGAACCGCTTAGTGGGGAGTAAGATTAAGTTTTCACACTCTCGTCTTATTCATACATATTCATGACAATGTTACAAAAAAGTGACATGGAATGTATTGTTGAATCATGATTGATATGTATTTAATGTTTAATTTAAAATCAGTGGAAAGGATTAAGAAAATGATGATAAAGGATGTTTGTCTCTGTGAATATGTCCCTGGTCGTGTTACAGGGGATAAAATATATCTATCAACAAAGATTTAAATTGCCGCTATGATTAATAAACTCAATGTAGACAGCCACGGGAGACGAAATGTGAAAGGAACGAACGAAATGTTGATAGATAAAGCATGTTCAAATAAAAGGTATAACAATAACATTTAAAAATTTGCATTTTCAAAAAGATTTATGAAAACCCAAAGTTACGACCTTTGCGAATTCAAATTAAAACCGTTTTAAAGCTACATAAAATATGCTTCTGAGGCGCCTTTCTTTGTGTTTTAACAAGTTAACAAAAACATAACACGGTTATAGCCGAGACTGTCATGGTTGTGCTGTCGAATATCAACAGACTGTCCAAAGTTTCCTCAGGTTTGAACATTTCCTTTGGTACTTTGATTTGTTTTACAGCCAATCGACACTGCTAGTCATTTAGGCCTTGGGTGGCATACCATGATTTCCAGTCTCACCCCTACTAAGGTCCAGCTGCTCCATCAAAGTTTGTCTATATATTCTGTAAAAACTTCACATAAAATGCCGTTAGGAAAGATCAATCACCTTTTTGTTCAATGGTCCGACTAGACCACATGGTGCCGGGCATGAAGCACTACTTCAGTGTATGTTGAGTACGCCTGTCCCCTGTAGGGACGTGATCCCAGACTTATCCAGACGTAAGATACGGTTAGCAATTACTATTATATGTTTGAACCGAAGCTTGCTTTCTAAATACATCTTTAAGTTCTAAAATCATTCTAATTTTATAAATCTCCGGTAAATGTATATGACATCCTTGAACGCCTTTAAAATTGCTCGTTTTTGACTACGTTTTTTTCCTGATACAAACATGGATACGATAGTCCTCTCACTCAAACACAGACAGTCAAGGGGTTGTATACTGTACGGGGCCTTACAGCACCCCTTACAACTTCAGTCAGTGTGACTTGTGAAAACCCGTGATTTGTTTTCGTAGGATCATTCGTGATGTACTGCCTTGCACTTTAAAAGAAAATATAGAGAATACAAAAGCGTTAACATATACAACCATAATCCAAACTCAAAATCGACTATAGGCAAAATAGGAACAAAGGAAAGATTTACATGGGAAACCTCGTAAAAGTACAAGAGAATAAGACCAGGGGTTCCCGAAGAGTAAGCGTCTTATGCTTCATCGACGACACCCGCCATTTAAATCTTGGTCACATCCAAATATGCATCCATCCTCAAAATGAGAAGCGACTCATCATTGTCAATCACAACAAGCAAGTCCATAGTCTCCATCAACCTGCACCTCTCGAATCAATGTGCCGCAAGTTTGTTCGTCAGCAGTTGACATCTATCACGAAAATCTCGATATTCAGAGCCCTAGAATAACGAATCAACTGCGGCAGGTAAGTTACTATCAAGAAAGGGAAAGTTCACGATAAGAAAATCGCAATTGTAACGTTTATCATACAGCTTCAGGAGATAGATTCAGCTGCAGCACGCACTGGTCAGGTAAGGAGACAGGCTGTTTACGTCTTCTTATGGATGTGTTGCTCCGTGCATGTGTACGCCACTAGGGTTCGGGTTAGGTCCAATTCCCCTGTACTTTTACAGGGGTCTCCATGTGGACCTTTCTTTTTTTTCATATTTTGCCCCTAGTTTAATAAATTTTGAGTTCGGATTATGGGGTTTTGAGCTTCGGTAATCTCTAATTATTTTCTCCCCTGTACCCAATAATAAATTACCGAAAGACAACTGATGGAAGCTGTGAGATCTAAATAGATTTTTTGTGTAACTGTTTAACAACCAAGTCGCTAATACTAGTAATGCCGGTTACAGAGTAAGCAGTAGAATATAAGCGTTACTGTAGTACTTGTTATTGAATTTACCGATAGGATTTCTAAAGTTACCAAAATGCTAATAAACAGCTTATAGTTAACAGGACAAAAACAATTAGAGATCAACAACACCATAATCAGAACTGAAAATAAATAAACTGGAGCAAAATATGAAAAATAAAAGATTTAAACAGAGGCCACTGAAAAAGTACTGTTGAAGTCCCTGGTAGTTAATACGACATATATATAACGTATGCTTGTGTGATCGAATTAATGATTATTGTCGAAGAAATAACACCACAGACATTGTTTATTTTGGAATGAACACATATTCATTTGTTAACAAGACTTGTAAAACAATCTGTATTTATCACTGAATCCTGTGGCACATGGGCACCACAGGCGTCCTATTGAATGATGCGCCATTTGGTGGCAATTTTACATCTTTGTAATATATAGCTTTATTCTCTCATCTTCTAAATAACTAAAATGAGGTTTATAAATTGTTTTCGGTTCAGTGATCACTATTACATAACAAACCTGAAGTTTATTTTGTTTCAAATTTGAATTATTCTTAATTTCACAGCCATTCCTTACTGAAGTCAAAGAACAGGGGGGGGGGGGGGGGGGGGGTATGGAGAATACCATACTACACTCTAGTAGCTCATAGCTCTTGGAAACTTATACAGTACAGTATAACCTAGGAAAACCTAGAACACCGACTCTCAAGGAAAGAACCCGTTATGTATATGACCTTTAGAATTTAACAGTTAGACATTTGAAATATGAACATGTCCTCTTTTCAGATTGACCTGGAGTTTTTGGTCAGCAAACACCTTGTTTGATCCTAACTAACTGTGCTTCATAATGGCATACCAAAATGTTAAACAGCTAATTAAAGTAGCAGATTGCATTGACCTTTGGTCCAGTGACTTTGAGGTTTGGTCAGTTAACATTTGTTTTTGTTCGTTAATAATGTGATAAATTATTGATAAGAAAAAAAATGGAAAGATAGACGGACAGACAGAGAAATAAGTTTATAATAGTATAATGGATATTAATCACAATATTTATTTTTTTTAATGGGAAGTTTTTTTTACTCGTGACAAAAAAAAATTGTTCTGATTCAGTGTTCAGTATATGTTCAAGCTTGGAAATGATGACTTCATAATCAACGGTGAGAATATAATAATTTCACTAATTTTAGCACTAAATACTGCTCTTCGATTGCTCAAATTTCCCTAAATGCTACAGGCGTTTACTTTCCTAACAAAAATATAATTTTTGTTCCACTTATAAAACATAACATGGTAATTTAATGAGAATATATCATGTTTCAAATTTTCAAAACATTCAAAAAAAATCAGAGAATACCAAAGCGTCAACAAAACCATAATCCGAACTCAAAATCGATTAAACTAGGGGCAAAATAGGAACAAAGGAAATTTTACATGGAGACTCTCATAAAAGCACAAGAGAATAAGACCAGGTGTTCCGGAAGAGTAAGCGTCTTCTGCTTCATCACCGACACCCGCCATGTGAATCTTGGTCACATCCAAGTATGCATCCATCCTCAAAATGAGAACCGAGTCATCATTGTCAGAAATAGAACTTCACAGATATATATACGCTATCAGACTGAGATCGCGACACCAACATCGAGGTAATAAAACTCTAGTTAATCGGAAATCTCGATACAATCCTTACAAATGGTCCAGTTTGTCTATTGTATATACAGGGATTAGAATTCATAAACAAGATTGTCCGTCGATCGGTGTCCGGTTTGTTTCTTCCTAACGCCTAATCTAATCTTCACGTGGTATTAGTTTGTAAGAGATACACACCTACACCTTCCTTGTCATACATCTTCAAGGTCATGGTCAGCCAATATTGGCGCTACAGTTGGGTTTCATTCATATACTATTGCCCTAACCTATTATCAGTATGAACAATCAGGAATCAGCGAACGAATTTCGAAGTTGTTGACGTAGGAAATGGTTTGAAGTAGTTAATAGATAATAATTATCCGCATGGCCATTTAGGCTTTGAAAAAAAACATCTCGCCTGCATATACAAGCTCTTTATTCTTTAATTTGAGTTAAATTTGTAAAATTTCATATTCTATTGATAGTGGTCTGTTTGTCATTCCGGTAAATAATGCCAATTTCAATGTGTTACGTTTTAAATATCGATCATATTTTTACAGATCCAACAAGTATGTATATCGAACTTGCGAACGATACTAAATTACCATTGTTGCTAGAAATATCGAAATTTCGGTTAAATTCGGAGTACACCAAAAAGTAATAATATAACTCAAGTTTTTTTTAAACAAAGACTTGCATGGCGGGTGTTGTCTAGGAACGGAGGACGCGTACTCTCCTGGAGCACCTGGTCTTAATCTCTTGTCTCCATGTAAATATGTTTCCTTTTCATATTTGCCCCTAGTTTAATCGATGTTGAGATAGTATTATGATTTTGTTAACGCTTCGGTATTCTCTCATCCCCCTCCCCCTATGTTCTTACAGATGAACAGTCTGAATCATATCTTAGCAAAGTCGCAATCTAAAATAACGTACACGGGTAACGACTCTAGTAGAAACAACATGATATTGAACACTAAACTACGGAAGACGTGACCGAAAGTAACTTAAAATTGCCAAAATATAACAATAAACCTCCGAGCAGTTGGCAAATGGAGCAGACGACATTTTCCGAGCAAAATACCGAGTAAACCATAGAAGGCAGATGGATACGATTTGGCGCCATTTATAAGAGAGCTCGACCTTGACCTTGGCATATTCACCATGGTTATATATCGACCTGACCTTGGCGAACCGCTGTGCCCTTGGGCGCCGGATGTCAGTTGCATTCCAAAACAGTAGACTCCAATACTACACTTGGCGGATCAATTTCCCGGACGGATCGCGGAAGGACTTTCTGATAGACGGGTTGGAAATAAAAGTTTCTGGGGTTCAATGATAGGTGATCAATATTTCAGGAAAAAGTCAAATGAAAGAAGATAACTTTGAAGAATATGATATGTTATATATTGGTTCGCTTCCAAATGGATATTTTGTCCTTGGAAAATATCGATAAACGTTTTTTAATTTTTATTTCCTATCCAATTTAACAGAGTGACATTCGCCATTTAATCAGGGAGGCTCCTAACCCCATGTATTATTACAATCCTTAGTGATCAGGTAATTAAGCAAACAGAACTGTAAAAAACATTACTTATTTAACAGTTTCATTTTTTTATTGAAGGGAAATTTAGAAGTTGTCGGTACAAACATGTCAGGAAACTGCAACACAGTACAGCTGCCCTGATGCTCCTATTGCATGATCGTAGAAGGTGACTAAACTTGGAATCTTATCTTATCCATTCTTTCTAAGCAACTTTCTCCTTCCTAATGTTTCCTTTGACACAACCTCATTTTAGGGCTTTTAGTTAAGCGTTCGCCCCTGTGAGGAAGGCTATGGGTTCTGTTTCCAGGACGTGACATAGTCTTACTCCCTGCTTGACGTTCAGCATTATGGGAGTGGAACGAGTGGTTCGAACGTTGTCAGTACAATGCGATTGGGTGTTGTGTCCTGCTGGAGGCCTTCGGCAGTATACTTCAGTGTGGTAGCACTTTAAATCGGCAAAAGATCCGGACTATCACAAGAAGGCTTACACGAACATATCGCAGCCTCCAAAATACACACGCACATCGCATATACCGGGAAGCCGTCCTTAAATCAATCTGATTAAAATACAGCTCTTTGTTCTCGCTCCGTTTTACAAGGATCTGACAACATCCCAGAAGAGGCCACGTCCAGATGACCTTTGTCGCCTCTTTACTTAACACTAAAATAATTTTCCAACGACCTGTCATCTTGCAGCAAGCCATTTCGTCACATTATTCCGCACGAACTTTTGGTGACGAAATGACTAAACGGAAAAATGTGTTTATGCAAGCTTTGTCGCCTCAAAATTTCACTGTCAAGATTCTGCCAGTAGTAATTTGATTGGCTAATGCGAAAGGTCATCGGGACATGACCCTCTATTGGATTATCTCAGATCTTAACGCAGCAGAGAGAAGTTTACGGAACGGCGCGGAGATCAAGATATGATTTTAATCAGATTGTCCTTAAATGACCATGGGTGTTAATAGGACGTCAAAACCAACTAACTAAAAGTAAACAGGTTTACGTCTATCATCCACGGGCACATCCCTGATCACTCACTCAACTAGTGGACGTCGTAACGCAGTACACGGTGTCTGTTTTCGTGATTTCACATTGTATATACTTAACGTGTATCATAGGCCGTGTTCAGTCAGGTTAGAATTACATGTTACTTAACGAAGTCATTTAATCTAATGTAAAATTGCTTTCAAATATTGATATTAACATTATTTTATTTCTTTTTAAAGATGATGACGTAACACACGAACATGTGTATATTAAGTACCGTGCCACTACTCAAATGAGATTAACTGTGGCTATGGAGGCTCCAGCAAACCTCGGGGACTAAAAAATCCACCAGCAGAGTCTGCCACCCCCTATCATAAAGATCACGTAACACACACATATGCTGCACCATTTAAATTTAGTTATAGATACAGTATGTCGAAAAAAATTAATTAAACTGCATCATACAGCTGTTTCCTCCTCCTAGGACAGTGACACTATTACTATAATTTATATCATGTATTATTGGTAGTTTTATCTCGTATTACAACGTTTTTTATTCAATTCCGTTTGCCTTAATAAATTGACTCGATGTTCAAATGTTGAAATAGATTTACCCAACACGATAGAAAAAGGTGACGATGTTTCCAATTCTCCGTTTAAAATCCTGCTGGTAATTGCTATGGATGATTGTGTCTGTACTGATAGCACACCAGAGTAAACTACTGCGGTAGACATTGGCTTACATTTCCTAGACTCCGCGTTCGTGTCCAAACTACCATACTCTGTTCAAGCTCCATTTCTTATTCCGGTAATGAAACTCACGTTTTGACAATGATTTGCAAGATTTCTTGGAAGATTTAATACTGTCATAAGATTTAAGGGACATGTCTGGCCAATAGAACGGTTTTATCCATGTTCTTTTCTCCAATTTGTGTACAACTGTTTGTTGAAAGGGATGCATCTTTAAGTATTTAACTTGCTGCACACTTTATTAAGGATATGAACTATAATACTAAACCCTGGACTGTTCGCTTGTTCCAAGGAGAAAAAGAACAAATAATGTTTATCAAAATTCACCTCAAACAATTAATCCTTCTTAAAATGCATGAAGAAGTAATACGTGTTGTGGTTGCGTTTCATATGACGTCACCAATATAAATGGGTTAAGCTATTTCCCGTCCCCTTTTAGCACTGACAGGCAAAACATTGTTTGATCCCTCGTAGGTCGCGATACAGAAGAAAAACATATTCAAAATGTACACTCATACTATATTACCTGTAATTCATGAATTGGTAAGCAGCGTCGCTCTAAAACATCTTTTTGTTATTGGTGCACAGCTCATGGCCGTACAACATGGGTGGTAATAATAAAAAAGAGAATACCAAAGCGTTAACAAAATCATGATCCAAACTCAAAATCGGTTAAATCAGAGGCAAAATATGAACAAAGAAAAGATTTACATGGAGACCCTTGTAAAAGAACAAGAGAATAAGACCAGGTTTTCCGGAAGTGTAAGCGTCTTCTGCTTCATCGACGACACCCGCCATGCAAGTCCTTGTCACATCCATGTAAACATCAAGTTCTCAAAATGAGAACCGCGTATCATTGTCAATCACAACAAGTAATCTTCACTTATAAAGGGGTGCAGTCCATTTTGATAAATGTCAATTCCTGCCAATGAATTTAATGAGATTTAGAGTAAGTCCTACTGTTCTAATTGTTCCCCACTGCATTTCACTATTGCCAACCATTTCCCATCCCCTCGACAGACTTTAACATCAGTGATTTTGACGAAATGGTTTGATACTACATATTTTGACTTTATTAATTGTTTTCAGGTAGATTTTGCATTAAAAACACGTGAATCTTAATCCGAATAAAATGTTCTTTGCTAAGTGAGTATCAAATACTCGGACATCAACTCATTCTCACCTGAAGCTTAATAATGAACTATTCCAAACCTTTTAAAGGGAAGAATCCAATTGTGTCTTCAGGAGTGAAAGAGTTTATAACAAAAACATGTATATGATTATGAGGGATTATTGATGAACCATTCGGGAAAGTATGGTGGCAGATAGACATCGCTTTTTCATGTCAACCTTTTTCTTTTTAGCCTTTGCTTTAAAGATATGCTGATTACGATGTCGCACTTTCAGTAATATCATCTTGTTAATAAGCCAATTTTTTTCTACAGTAACTATCGTACTTCTTTTAAAGCGGATGATTGATAAGAATCACATTCAACTTTTGTCAAAGTTATACGGATGGCGGTACTTTATACCATTAACGTGTATCTGCAGTGGATGATAATCTAGGTCGATTTGCGAGTGAAGCAGGCTACCATTGTCATTTATTTCACTCCCGTAAAGTTCAGCTTCGTACATTCTAATTGAAATCCACGAACGCATTTTGGTCCTAATTATTTTGGTAAAAGTGTCTTTTTCCTTACGTACAGATATTTGTGAACAGTACGCCATTCGTTATTAGACTAGAGACAGATCTTGGTGTATTGAAATGTAGACAAATGACCAAATTAAAACGTTACGTACGATATTTGTTGTTCCTTCAATGGTCCCTCTTGCTTAGCGACTAAGTGCTTCACCGAGGAAATTTCGCCCTGTAAAATATTCTATCTAAAAATCGAAACGTTTAAACCGTTTAATAAGAAAACCTTATGTTCAATGCCAATCTCAAACCACGTTTGTTACTCTTTTAGCAAACATAATGCTAATCATCTCGTGACTATAAAACCATCATCAACAACGAAATAATTGATAAAAACACACTAAAATTAAACATGCTTAAAAAGGAAGATGATTCTTATTTTTTTTTTAAATTAAAACAAGACTTGTGTGAGCACAAGTAGGATATTCCGGATATCAGGTCCGCCGTCTACGGACTTTATACAACGCCCAGCAAGGCTTGTTCTCGCTCTCTGACTACCCGCAACTTAAAACAGAACACACAAAATGTTACGGCAAAATGTTTGTTTCTGGAGGTTTAGAGCATCTTATAATATAAAACTCAAGTATTTAAATGTTAACAAAAACCAAGTAGGAACAAAAATGCGTTTAAAGATATTTTGAAATAGCTTAAGACCAAACACGTGTGATAGACGTACTATGATCTTAATACCATTCCTAGACACATAAAGCACCTGTAATATGTTGTTGGAAAGGGCGATCACATCTAGTATGTCTAAAAAAGTGATGTATTACTCTCCCGTTGACAGATATCACTGGCCAAAATGTAAAAAGTTAACGACTTTACAAACTGTGTATTTGTATTGGGTTTTTTCGCATATGGCATATGATATGTATGTAACCATTGAAACTTGGGTATAAAATATCTTTTTTAATAAGTATTTGGTTATGTTATGACTTCATGCGTCCAATTATATGGCAGCCATGTCATGCTGGATGAAAGGATTGAACATGATATGTGTCAAATTTCAAGTGAACAGTTGTATTATGAGTTGTATTTATATTTGTTTGTGTCATTTCCACAATTTAAATTTATTTTTAACTGATGACATCAATGCGAGTTTCATATTTGTTGTTTAGGTCTACCATGTTCACTGAATACAACGTTTTAAAGAATTATCACCAAGACCAACTAGATTTTGTTAACCCAGCTATACGAGAATAGAGAATACATCCACATAACATGCGGAATTCGAAGGCCAAACCCGAAATCATCCTGAAGAT
This sequence comes from Mimachlamys varia, assembly GCA_947623455.1. Taxonomy (NCBI): domain Eukaryota; kingdom Metazoa; phylum Mollusca; class Bivalvia; order Pectinida; family Pectinidae; genus Mimachlamys; species Mimachlamys varia. Next base: position 2,386,511 of record OX392537.1, read on the forward strand.
GGACGAGGAGGTCAATTGCATGGGCTAACAACTTTAGGAAGGTAACAGGCATATGGAAAAAATACGTTGTGGATTCAACACCAGCAGAGCTACAGAAAAAAAGAGTGCCTTCATTGGAAGTACTTCTTCTGCTCAACAGGTTGCAGTGATTGAACGTAACTTCGATGAAGAAGAAAACACTTACACTTCCAGAACACCTGGTCTTATTTGTACTTTTACAATGGTCTCCATGTAAATATTTCCTTTGTTCATATTTTGCCACTGGTTTAATTGATTTTGAGTTCGGATCATGATTTTATTAACGCTTCGGTGTTCTCTAATTTATTTACAAAGAGCATTTTCATCGGACATTTTGAAGGAGCTTGCCCTCCACCCTTTTGGGCAGACTGTTAGACGGAAAACGGCACACTTCTTTACTTAACCATCAAGGTTACACGGCTACAAAAATAGGACTGCAGAAAGAACAAGTCACCATATACTTAACCTTCTAAGGTAACGCTGCTACAAAAATAGGACTGCAGAAAGAACAAGCCACCATAAACTTAACCTTCTAAGGTAACGCTGCTACAATAATAGGACTGCAGAAAGAACAAGTCACCATAAACTTAACCTTCTAGGTAACGCTGCTACAAAAATAGGACTGCAGAAAGAACAAGTCACCATAAACTTAACCTTCTAAGGTAACGCTGTTACAAAAATAGGACTGCAGAAAGAACAGGTCACCATAAACTTAACCTTCTAAGGTAACGCTGCTACAAAAATAGGACTGCAGAAAGAACAAGTCACCATAAACTTAACCTTCTAAGGTAACGCTGCTACAAAAATAGGACTGCAGAAAGAACAAGTCACCATAAACTTAACCTTCTAAGGTAACGCTGCTACAAAAATAGGACTGCAGAAAGAACAAGTCACCATACACTTAACCTTCTAAGGTAACGCTGCTACAAAAATAGGACTGCAGAAAGAACAAGTCACCATAAACTTAACCTTCTAAGGTAACGCTGCTACAAAAATAGGACTGCAGAAAGAACAAGTCACCATAAACTTAACCTTCTAAGGTAACGCTGCTACAAAAATAGGACTGCAGAAAGATAAAGTCACCATAAACTTAGCCTTCTAAGGTAACGCTGCTACAAAAATAGGACTGCAGAAAGAAGTCACCATAAACTTAACCTTCTAGGTAACACTGCTACAATAATAGGACTGCAGAAAGAACAAGTCACCATAAACTTAATCTTCTAAGGTAACGCTGCTACAAAAATAGGACTGCAGAAAGAACAAGTCACCATAACCTTAACCTTCTAAGGTAACGCTGCTACAAAAATAGGACTGCAGAAAGAACAAGTCACCATAACCTTAACCTTCTAAGGTAACGCTGCTACAAAAGTAGGACTGCAGAAAGAACAAGTCACCATAAACTTAACCTTCTAAGGTAACGCTGCTACAAAAGTAGGACTGCAGAAAGAACAAGTCACCATAACCTTAACCTTCTAAGGTAACGCTGCTACAAAAGTAGGACTGCAGACAGAACAAGTCACCATAAACTTAACCTTCTAAGGTAACGCTGCTACAAAAATAGGACTGCAGAAAGAAGTCACCATAAACTTAACCTTCTAAGGTAACGCTGCTACAAAAATAGGACTGCAGAAAGAACAAGTCACCATAAACTTAACCTTCTAAGGTAACGCTGCTACAAAAATAGAACTGCAGAAAGAACAAGTCACCATAAACTTAACCTTCTAAGGTAACGCTGCTACAAAAATAGGACTGCAGAAAAAACAAGTCACCATCAACTTAACCTTCTAAGGTAACGCTGCTACAAAAATAGGACTGCCGAAAGAACAAGTCACCATAATGTTAACCTTCTAAGGTAACGCTGCTACAATAATAGGACTGCAGAAAGAACAAGTCACCATAAACTTAACCTTCTAAGGTAACGCTGCTACAAAAATAGGACTGCAGAAAGAACAAGTCACCATAATGTTAACCTTCTAAGGTAACGCTGCTACAAAAATAGGACTGCCGAAAGAACAAGTCACCATAATGTTAACCTTCTAAGGTAACGCTGCTACAAAAATAGGACTGCAGAAAGAACAAGTCACCATAATGTTAACCTTCTAAGGTAACGCTGCTACAAAAATAGGACTGCAGAAAGAACAAGTCACCATAATGTTAACCTTCTAAGGTAACGCTGCTACAAAAATAGGACTGCAGAAAGAACAAGTCACCATAATGTTAACCTTCTAAGGTAACGCTGCTACAAAAATAGGACTGCCGAAAGAACAAGTCACCATAATGTTAACCTTCTAAGGTAACGCTGCTACAAAAATAGGACTGCAGAAAGAACAAGCCACCATAAACTTAACCTTCTAAGGTAACGCTGCTACAAAAATAAGACTGCAGAAAGAACAAGTCACCATAAACTTAACCTTCTAAGGTAACGCTGTTACAAAAATAGGACTGCAGAAAGAACAAGTCACCTTAAACTTAACCTTCTAAGGTAACGCTGCTACAAAAATAGGACTGCAGAAAGAACAAGCCACCATAAACTTAACCTTCTAAGGTAACGCTGCTACAAAAATAAGACTGCAGAAAGAACAATTCACCATAAACTTAACCTTCTAAGGTAACGCTGCTACAAAAATGGGACTGCAGAAAGAACAAGTCACCATAAACTTAACCTTCTAAGGTAACGCTGCTACAAAAATAGGACTGCAGAAAGAACAAGTCACCGTAAACTTAACCTTCTAAGGTAACGCTGCTACAAAAATAGGACTGCAGAAAGAACAAGTCACCATAAACTTAACCTTCTAAGGTAACGCTGCTACAATAATAGGACTGCAGAAAGAACAAGTCACCATAAACTTAACCTTCTAAGGTAACGCTGCTACAATAATAGGACTGCAGAAAGAACAAGTCACCATAAACTTAACCTTCTAAGGTAACGCTGCTACAATAATAGGACTGCAGAAAGAACAAGCCACCATAAACTTAACCTTCTAAGGTAACGCTGCTACAAAAATAGGACTGCAGAAAGAACAAGTCACCATAAACTTAACCTTCTAAGGTAACGCTGCTACAAAAATAGGACTGCAGAAAGAACAATTCACCGTAAACTTAACCTTCTAAGGTAACGCTGCTACAAAAATAGGACTGCAGAAAGAACAAGTCACCGTAAACTTAACCTTCTAAGGTAACGCTGCTACAAAAATAGGACTGCAGAAAGAACAATTCACCGTAAACTTAACCTTCTAAGGTAACGCTGCTACAAAAATAGGACTGCAGAAAGAACAAGTCACCGTAAACTTAACCTTCTAAGGTAACGCTGCTACAAAAATAGGACTGCAGAAAGAACAATTCACCGTAAACTTAACCTTCTAGGTAACGCTGCTACAAAAATAGGACTGCAGAAAGAACAAGTCACCATAAACTTAACCTTCTAGGTAACGCTGCTAAAAAAATAGGACTGCAGAAAGAACAAGTCATTATAAATAAGTACGTATAATGTAAAGGGAGGACACATACAAATGCAGCCTTCCCTCCAATTTCTTGTGTAACAGTCCAGATGGAATCGTTCGTGAGAAGGTAGGATTGTTAGAGACAAAGAACTTTACAACAAACCAATCGATTTGACAAATGCAGCACAGTTCAAGGCCATAAAAGAATTTTCCCTGGAACTCTTAGGCAAGCAATAACACCTCAAGGAGTAACGTAACAAATACAAAATGGATGGATTTTATTGTACGAACAGAAAACCTTCATTGAATCAACAGTGATAAGCGACTGTGGGAAGATATGCTACCGAAGTCTCAGCATTTTATCGTAAATCTCTTCTGCCAAGGACAACAACAAAACCCAGGAATTCGTGAACCTAGATCTTTGGTATCTGCGTGTATGATTTTAAGGGGGGTAATATATAAGTATTTTTTCGGATTAATCGAGGATGTAGGCAGGGGGATCCAATATCTCCATATATTTGTTTACTGTGTGCAGAAATTTTGGCGACCATATTGCGACATAACAAGAAAATTAAAGGAACAATCTGATTAAAATACAGATCCTTGTTCTCCCTCCGTTTTACAAAGGTTGTGACAACATCCCAAAAGAGGTCACGTTCAGATGACCTTTGTCGCCTCTTTACTTAGCACTTGCAGCACTTTTACTTTCCCAGTATGCTGATGACACTACATTGATTTTAGATGGCACACACATTTCTTTAAAAGAGGCAATAAAAGAATTGAAAAGTTTTGCAAATATTTCTGGACTTAAAATAAATGTAGAAAAATCACATGTGATTTGGATAGATAGTAAAAAATATAGTAATGAAATTCTTTTTCCTGAATTAAATTTGCAGTGGGGGGATAGGAAATTTACTCTTCTTGGTATTGAGTTTCATGTAGATTTACATAAGATTACAAAATTGAACTATGATAAAAAATTTGTAAAACTTAAGAATCTGATTAAAACTTGGAGAAGGAGACTATTGACTCCCATTGGTAGGATACATATCATAAAATCATTATTAATTTCACAATTTAATCACCTTTTTATATCTTTACCAAATCCAAGTGACTGCTTTCTCAAAAAATTAAATACAGAACTTTTTAATTTTCTTTGGAATAGTAAAGTAGATAAGATAAAAAGAGATGTTGTAATTAAGAAATATATAGAAGGGGGTCTTAAAATGTTACATGTACAATCTTTTATTGACTCATTAAAACTAACATGGGTTAGGAGATTATTTATAAACTCTGGTAAATGGCAAGCTATCTTAAAATCATACTGTGATAAAAACTTTCTGGCAAATTTAGGCACTGATTATATTTCAATAGGCCAAATAAAACTACAAATCTATTTTGGATTGATGTATTTAGAGCATGGAGAAAAATTAATGAAAAGTATAAGTCATCAAGCAGTAAGTTCAAAATGCCCATCTGGTATAACAATAAAATTATAATAGAAAATAGAAGTATTTTTTATAGAGATTGGTACAATAAAGGGATAACTATAATCAATGATCAAATCAAAGACAGAAATACCAAAACATTTTACACATTTCAAGAATTCAAATTAATTTATAATATTGATACAAACTTTTTACGATACCAGGGTCTAGTCACGGCCATGACAAAATATATTATGCAACAAGATATGTCAAATGTAGAGGTAAGCTATCCATTTATACCAATTAATTTAGAAATATTTTTCAAAAATAAAAAAGGGACAAGGGATTTTTATAGCTTATTTTGTGAAAATGATAATATTTCAACTGGTAAAAAAAGATGGGAGTGTTTATTTCAATTTGATTGGGAAATTTGGAAAAAAAATATATAAAATGCCATTTAAGATTACAAAGAATACCAAATTACAGTGGTTTCAGTACAGAATTAATCAACACCTTTTGACAAGCAATGTATATTTATTTAAAATAGGAATTGTAGAAAGCCCTTATTGTGAAATGTGTAATATAGAAATAGAGACAATTGAGCATGTATTATGGGAGTGCAACAAAGTACAAAATCTTTTACAAAATTTTGAGTTTTTATTGGAAACATTAATTATTCCATTTGATTATAATAAACAAACATTTATATTTGGTTTCTATAACTATAATGGATTTAATAATTGTGACAATAGTATTATTTTAATAATAAAACAAAATATATATATAATTCATGATGTCGTAAAGTGCCTTTATCTGTACATGGGATTATAAATTCAATTAAAGAGCAGTACATCACTCAAAAATATATTGCAAATAGTAAAGATGAAAAATATCTCTTGAATTTTCAGAACGAGTGGAAAAAATGGAAAAAACTTATTGATATTCCTTAAACCTGTGATTTGCCGATCATAATCTTATCCTAATAACAATATTTGTTCTTCAGAAAAAAAAATTGCGAAATTAAACATCTTAATTAATTACCTACTGACTGACATCTACATATTTAATCCCAGATTTGAACTTTTTATATCTGACATTTTATTTTCCATACTTTTATTTTTGCTTTCCTCCTCTCATACCTTTACCTGCTTTTCTTTCGTTTTCTTTCTTTTTTTCCTTTTTTCTTTCTTTCTTTCTGCTTCTCATTCCTTTTTTTTCTACTCTAGATCTGATTTTTCTATCCTTTCTATATAGCATTACAATAGATAAAGTGCCACTTACAAAAAGAGTGAATGGAGTGTTATAAAAGTGTGTGAAAGTGGAATATATTGTGTATAATTGTAATATGTATACTATTGTAACGTGAAAAAAACTTTGAAAATAAACAAATAAAAAAAAACAAACACTTGAAGCAAACCATTTCGTCACATTATTCCACATGAACTTTTTGGTAACGAAATGACTTAACGAACAAATGGGATTATGCAAGCTCTGTTACCTCAAAATTTCACTGTCAAGATTCTGCAAAAGGTAATCGGGACGTGACCCCCTATTCGATTTTCTCAAATCTTAACGCAGCAGTGGAGTATACTGAATGGATGGCGCGGAGATCAACATATGATTTTAATCAGATTGATTAAAGGAATAGAAATAAAGGGTGTCCAATTTTATTATCACAATCCGCTGATGGTTCTTCGTTTATTTTAGACGGAACAAATACTCTAAAAATCTATCAAAAGAAAGGAAGCAAGAAATACAGTGACGACAAACTTCCTCCAGACTAAAATCTAGAGTTGACACACTTTTACATTGTTAGGAATTCAGATGCATGTAGACCTTCATGTTATACCAATCTGATTAAAATACAGTTCCTTCCTCTTACTCCGTTTTACAAGGATCTGACAACATCTCATAAGAGGTCACGTTCAGACGATTTTTGTCGCCTCTTAACTTAACACTAAAAATAATTTTTCAATGAACTGTCAGCTTGCAGCAAGCTATTTCATCACATTATTCCACATTAACCTTTGTTGACGAAATGACTAAACAAACAAATGCCATTATGCAGGCTTTGTCACCTCAACATTTCACTGTCAAGATTCTGACAGTAGTAATTTGATTGGCTAATGCAAAAGGTCATCGGGACATGACCCCCAATGGAATTTTCTCAGATCTTAACGCAGCAGAAAGAAGTTTACTGAACAGCGCGACGATCAAGATATGATTTTTATCAGATTGATGTAATACCAAAATTAAATTACAAGAAACTAGTTCAACTTAAGGCAATTATTAACACACAGAGAGTCCTTACACCTATAGGCAAAATACGTAATAAAAACACTTTTACGTCACAAGTCAACCACTTTTTATCGCAATACCAAATCCAAACCAACAATTTTTAAATAAACTTAACACTGAACTTAAAAACGCATTATGGAATAGCAAAGTAGAACAAATGTTTCGGTTCGAGAAAATGAAATTGGGTGGCTTAAAATACTATATTTAAGTTCATTCATTGAATCTCTAAATCTAACTTGGATAAGAAGATTTGTTTCAATTAGCTCAGTACGTAAATGACAAGAAATATAAAAGACAAGTATTAAAGTAAACATATTAGCAGATGATATAGAAGAAATATAAAAAGAAGAGTAAAAATAAGTTTTGGAAAGTATTCTAATACACGGGAGAACTTTTCTGGCAAAGAAGACTATATCAATCAATACTCAGTTTTAAATTATCTGGTAAAATAATAATAAATCATAAAAGGCATTTTCTTTAAAAGTTGGTTTGATAAGGGTGTAGTGGTGTAAGTAAATAAAAACCCTACTTACACATTGATCGCTTTTCGAAAGATGAAATACTGTCTGAACATGCTTCGGTATTTCAATCTTGCAAAGTACCGGAAATGAGGAAGACGCTGACCTAACTTAAACGATAGTTTGATCAATCTTCAACACCCCCTCCTAAAACATGTCGTTTCGGTCAAAACATTTTATTTTTCACCCTGTACACTGCCATACCTCATACAAAATTGAAGGAACGTCTTTGATCTCTTGTTATGAAAGGCGGATGGCGGTACAAATATATGGTAGTGAGCTTTCTTGGAGCATATTTGTGAAAAACATAACACAACTAAGATGAAACATACTGGCGATGATTCAGTAAGGATGATTGAATTCCTGGTCGACAATACTTTTGTTGAGTTCGAAGGAAAGATTTCCCAGCAGACTTGGTATTCCCACGGGAACAACCTGTGCCCCACTCTTAGCTGACTTGTTTTTGTTTTCAAACGAGGCTGAATTTGTGGAAGACCTAATCAGGACAGGTATCAAAAACCTTGCCAAATCTTTTATATATCGACGATGTGTTGTCTATAAACAACAAGACGTTTGCTGAACACGTCGATCGTATATAACCTTCTAAACTTGAAATAAAGGACACCACAGACTCTACATCAGCTACTTACATCGATTTCTACTTCTACGATGATTTTTCCGGTCGTGAACTTTCTATTTCTTGATAGTGACATCCCTGCTTCTCCAACCTATGGTATTCATATAGTTTTATGGTCGCCATCTTTGTCTCATTGCGAAATATTCTGGATCTTTGAGTGATATAAAGGTGGACGTTTTTTTGAGTATGCTCATTAGTGTGTTTTCTTGTTGTAATTGACAATGATACTAGGTTCTCATTTTGTGAACTTTATGTTTACTTTGATGTTACAAAGATTAAATCGCGGATGTCGTCGATGAAGAAGAGGACGGTTGCTCTTCCTGACCCCCCTGGTCATATACTCTTTTACAAGGGCTTCCATGTATATCTTTTCTTTGTTCATATTTTGCCCCAGGTTTAATCGATTTTTTGTTCGAATTATGATTTTGGTAACGCTTAACGCTGGACAGATAAATGAAATTAATATTATTTTTCGTAAATACCAAGGGGTTGCTTTAGCTATACGTAGGTACATTTCGAAACAATTCAAATATTCAATATCTTGTTATGCCTATTCACCTAGAGATATGTTATAGAAATAAAAAGAAACAAGGGACTGCTATTACATTTTATTGAAATGTAATAACTGTAGCTGTGGGAAAATGGGATGGATCTTCCGATTTTCATTAAGAATGATAGATAATATATGAGGATATCCTTTGAAGTGACTAAATTACAATGGTTTCAGTTTAGAATCAGTCAACATATCTTAACCATTTTATATTGCTTCAAGGCCTGATAAGTGGATAGCTCATACTGCTATAGGTTTAAAGGTGAATTAGAAGAATATTGCACATTCAAAAGTTTTAGTATTATTTTCCTGTTATGACATGACAAATGTTGTATTTCATCTAGTTAATATGTTGATTCCATCATTGAAATTTAGCTACCATACCTAAAACATTACTTAGGTGACCGCTAAGGCCCTTGGGCCTCTTATGTTATTGAATGCTTTAAATATTCTTTAGCATACAAGAAAGACAGTTTTATTTTGGGTATTTATAATCAAAACAAAACAATGTATACAATACATAATCAAAACTTCCTTATTATTAAGTGTTATTCAAGATGTGAACAAGTACCATGAAGTAAAGAAATGCATTAAAAAAATAGAACAATATATTGCAAATGGTTAAGGAGGAAAGACAATCATTTTGAAAATTACTGTAAAATGGCAAAAACGTATTAATATAACCTAGTGTCTGCCAGCAGCTCCTTATCAATAATATTCATGCCGTCTTTCCGTCATAGTTGTTTTCGTTTCTTTTCATTTACTCATTAACGAATACAGATAATGAAATGTAATTTGGTATGTAGATTCATCATGCTAACATGCAGGTCAAGTTTGGGTCCATTCTAAAGTTATGGTTAATTGAAATTGGGAAATTTTAATTAATGAGGGATGACCCAATTCGGAACCTTGGCTAACCGAGGTATGTGCTATTTAAGGGGGGGAAATCAGAGAATACCAAAGCGTCAACAAAAATCGATTAAACTAGGGGCAAAATATGAACAAAGGAAAGATTTACATGGAGATTCTCGTAAAAGCACAAGAGAATAAGACCAGGTGTTCCGGAAGAGTAAGCGTCGTCTGCTTCATCGACGACACCCGCCATGTAAATCTTGGTCACATCCAAGTAAGCATCAATCCTCAAAATGAGAACCGAGTCATCATTGTCATCACAACAAGCAAATACACTAACAAGCAAACTCAAAAACGTCCATCTTCATATCACACAAAGATACAGAATATTTCTCGATGATATCAAGATGGCGACCATAAAACTTGCTCATAGTCTTCATCAACCTGCATTTCTCGAATCCCTGTGCCATAAGTTTGTTCGTCAGCAGTCGACATCTATCACGAAAATCGCGATATTCAGAGCAAGCCCTAGAATAACGAATCAACTGCGACATGTAAACACCATAGGATGGAGAAGCAGGGATGTTACTATCAAGAAAGGGAAAGTTCACGATCGGAAAATCGAAATCGTCAGGTTTTGTCATACAGCTTAGTAGTAAGTTGCCCGTGTTGGTCATAGTTTAAGTAAAGATCGAGGTAAGAAGCTGATGTAGGAGAGTCTGCTGTGTATTTAATCTCAAGTTCAGTAGGGTATATGCGATGGACTAGGTCAGCAAACTTCTTGTTGTTTATAGACAACACATCGTCGATATACCTGAAAGTGAAATTGAAAGATTTGGCAAGGTTTTTGTTACCCTTCCTGATAAGGAATATTTGTAAGTGTTTTTTCCCTGGGACAATAAACATAAATACTATTATTAAACTACTGATTGATTACTACAGTCAGGTTGAATTTGGTCTCATCAACTGTTGTCAGAATGTAGGAATTATTGCTTAGAAAATTGATAACCATGTAAAAATAAGCCTTAAACGAAGTAAACCTGAGCGTTAACAAGAAACTCTTGACAGAAAAAATCCAAAGAATTGAAAATAATTAAGGTGGGGCCCACTTCAACAACAAGCCGATGTTAGAAGACAGTTCAAAATGGACGCGTTTTAACAAATACCGAGTTTCAACTGCTCCTGTACCGGTAACCGCGTAAGAATTCATCTTGAATATTTCTGATATCAGTTAACCTTAACTAAATCTATAAATATAAAACGGCTTGATTTTTCGCTTCTAGTTTTGCCGAACATTACGTATATTGGGCCTTTAAATTTGGTTGATTAGGCTATTAAACACACGTCTATCAGATAAACACTTCCATGGTAACGACGTAATGATAATATTGTACCCTTGTGGTGACTTCAAAAATAGCTTAAATATCTGTGCTTCTACACTCGTCTATAAAAGACAGCAACAGTCATATAATTTGGTCTGTTTCCTTAGTTAGAATCTTTGAATTTAGAAAATATAAAGATATACAACTGTGTATGATCTTTCCGATTCTTTGTTATTAATTAGCATTTGGATTCAGCATTGGTCACCCAATACTTAGCAAGTGTGCAAAAATTTATGAGTTCACGTGTTAAAAAGAAAATTATCCTTGGTTGCTGGCGGAGGCATTCGTGTCAATTTGTAATTTGAATTTCTGTCTCTATGCGTTATATGTTTAAAGGTTATCGTAAATACAAAGGAAAAACAAAGAGAATTAGATATATGTGTAAATTTTAGGAAGTATATATATTGTCATGAATTTGATGAAATGTTTTTCGCTGTATTATTAAAAGACATTATACAAAAAATAAATAATACAAGTTATCAGCAGGACGCGTTAGAGTGGCAGTCCAAGTGCAGATTAGATTCCATGATGCATGCATTGACACAGTGCCAAGCACTACCAGGATATCTGTGTAAGTAACTGCAGCATACAAAATAATTTTGACACCGGTGCCACTACCCCACCACCTGACTCCTCTCAATAGGTTAGATCCAAGATATGGAAGTGTTTTACACTCCCCAGTAAAAACATTTGAAAACAAATGATACATGTAATATTATTGATGAAATGCAAATGAAATGCAGAATGCCCGTAATGAAAATTTTAAGTCTGTGTCTCTGACCTTTATTTGAATTGTGAGAAAATAAATTAGAGCATAACGAAGCGTTAACAAAACCATAATCCGAACTCAAAATCGATTAAACCAGGGGCAAAATATGAACAAATATATTTGAATTGTGAGATATATAACCACATGATCCTGTGTTATTCAACTCTTAGACCATTGTATAAACGTGCTAACTGTTGGATTGATACATGTTATATACCCCTATGAACTTCCTATGTTTTGATTGGTTGCGAAGTTGAATTTTGACAGGAAACCACGTGGTTCGATGCAACATGCTGATTGTTGACGTCGTCACAATTTGGCGGGAATATACACGAGATGATGTATTTTCGCGCAAAAATTCCGGGGTTCACTCAAAAACACAACACTGATACTGCCGACTTAATATTGTGGTAGAAACATGACTGGTGGTTATTGGATATATAATTTATTTCACTCTCGTTAATTTTTTTTAAAGTAAGAAAAGACATTCGCTAAAGCTTGTGTCGTTTGTAACTTTGAAAAGAAAATTAACTGGAGTGAAATAAATTCCATTATCCAACAACCACTCGTGAAACCTTTATGTATATTATGAAGACTATTATAAATGCCAGGTAGTTTACAAGCCTATCTAAATGTTGTCACTGCAATGTGTGATTCTTGTAATATTACTAAAAATTATAAACATGCATTTGTGTATTATAAACATGCATTTGTGTAAACTATGTCTGCTGGGCGAAGGATCTCCCAAAATAGTTGATGAAGAAAGGAAAATCACTGCTCTAGCTCATGTTTTCTTCTTAAAGTATTAGATATCAAAAGACCATTTAGGAATATTGTGACTTTGACCTACTTTATCTGCTTTTTACTGATTGTTTTCTTCTTAAATCATACAATCTGCACCCTCCCCATTTCAACCCCCCCCCCCCCCCAATAAAGTTCGTATGAGCCCACATAAAATCAGATATTTTGAACATAATACTATATGCAATTGACCTTAAAGTAAAACAGGTGAGCGATACAGGCCAATTAGGCCTCTTGTTATCAGACGTCAACAATCAGTCTGGATAAAACACTTGATAGTTCCTCCAGCGCGGAAAATGCCGTGCAAGCAGCAGTTTTTAAAAATATTTTTATTAAGCTTTTATTACCAAAATGAAAATAGGTATCTGTTAAACAACAGCTGTCTCCTATGTTAAGTATTGTATTATGGGTTTGAATTGGCCAATGACATACGACATAACAATGAGAGCGAGCGGAAAAATAACGATATGAATATGAAATTAAATCCCCATATGATCAACAGGGATATACAGTTAGTGTAAAGCCCTTTATGATTTTCGTGTTCATGCTCGATGGTCAAGCAATGATGACTTCGGTCATTAAGTGAAAGCGTTGATATCGGAATATGTATGACTATACAGCCATGGCTACTCTTAGGACAAGCACGGCATAAATCTCGCAGTCGTTTACATTCCTTTCTTGGGCAGCAACATTCCGCCCTCCCTCCTTGTAGCAGTTGATTATTATTCCAGGAACACTATAGATAATAACATTTATTCCGTCCACTCTGAATGTCACTATTTGTCTAAAACAAATTAAATTTCAAATATAACAAGAATGATGTAACGTTTTAAAACAAAAGATGAGATAGAAAGCCTATTTCAATTCTTGAATGTACATAGTGCCAAATGGGTAGATTGACCACTTATTTTGTTAGGGAAAGCCCCGATAAAGGAACAAGAGAATACCGAAGTGTAAACAAAATCATAACCCGACTTCAAATGATTAAACTAGCGGTTAATATGAACAAAGGGAAGATTTACATGGAGACCCTTGTACAGAATAAGACCAGGTGTTCTAGTAGAGTAAACGTCTTCTGCTTCATAGACGACACCAGCCGTGTAAATCTCGGTAACATCCAAGTATATGCCAAGTCCTCAAAGTGGGAATCGAGCCATCATTCTCAATAACAACAAGTAACGGCACTAATGACCATACTCAAAAACGTCTTTCATCATATCACACAGTAAACACAAATCGCCTTACCGATTGGCGAAGGGGCCCAAAGGGCGGGAGACGCGTAAGGTATACGTCTTAAGCAAATTCAAAACATTTTGAATCTCATAAACATTGATAATCAGGGGTTAATTATGTCCCCCAAACGAAGTGGGGGGACATATTGTTTTTGCTCGGTTTCTTATTATTATTATTATTATTCTTGTTTCTTCCACTTTCTTCCGCCGCGGAGGTTTCCGACCGTTTTCTCAAAAACTACTGGACGGATCTTCACGAAACTTCACACACATACTCATTAGGGGCGGGGTGTGTGAAAACGGGTTGTTTTTTCGCGACCGGAAGTCCAAGATGGCCGCCAGAGCTAATTTCCGGTTTTCAAAATTCAGTCTCCGATTTCAGTAAAAATTGGTACATGGGTGTTTTAAGGGATGCTGAATAACATGGTAACATTTTCGTAAAGTTTGGTTGCCACCGAAACGAAAATGGAGGCCTCTGATTGGTCGAAATTTATATATTGTCCGATTTCAATGAAATTTAATATATATGTGTAGTATTACACCAACAACATTGTCGTCACATCCGTTTCATGATTCGTCAACATGGCCGCTATTTCCTGGCTTCTGATTGGTCGAAATTTATATATTGTCCGATTTCAATGAAATTTAATATATATGTGTAGTATTACACCAACAACATTGTCGTAACCTCCGTTTCGTGATTCGTCAAAATGGCCGCTATTTCCTGGCTTCTGATTGGTCGAAATTTATATATTGTCCGATTTCAATGAAATTTTATATATAACTGTAGTAGGACACCACGGACATTGTCGTACCCTCCGTTTCGTGATTCGTCAACATGGCCGCTATTTCCTGGCTTCTGATTGGTCGAAATTTATATATTGTCCGATTTCAATGAAATTTTATATATAACTGTAGTAGGACACCACGGACATTGTCGTAACCTCCGTTTCCTAATTTGTCAACATGACCGCTGATATATGGGGTGTCAGCTATATTTCCATTGTGAGTTCATTGGGCTCATCAGTTCCGACCAAAGGGGTAGTTTGGGGGACATCTGTAATGGTACCCCATTACAATTAGCACTTGTTACATGCATACCGATATTGAAATGACGAAATATTTGCCGGCATATCGGCATCATTTATCGACACCGGGAAATATCTATGTACCTGACCGAGAACGGTACAAATGGGTACAGGACACCTATCCCACTTTCAGTGCTTTCATACCTTCACACTTATCACGGAATATGCTTATTTTAGTCCATGCACTCATACTGCTCTTCACACACTAAACATTTAAAATATGTATCAGATTTTAGACGTGTCGAGATACTTAAATCATTCAATACTGAACCCATTATGAATATGTTATCACTAACATTTTTCTTATCTTCCTGTAAAGGAACGTTGACTTTTTCAACACAAATGCAGGCATTGTTCATAGATGGAGTATTTTTTTTTTTTTCAAATTGATGACTTCAGTTGTGCAAATGTTTTCGGAAAAGATTCAATACCGGTCGCATCCCGATAATATTTGCTCTTTCACTAATTCTGTATTAGGTATGATTGTATGAGTAGAACCTGTAGTTTTTTTGTCACGTATGATGACATAAATATATCTGTCCGAATCGAAGCCGTATACCTCGGTCGCACGTACCGTTTTACAACATATGACTTTTTTCTGTTTTAATCTTTCCTATTTTAAAGCAAAAAAAAATGCATAATATTATACGTTATATCTTGAATGTGAACCGGTCTTTCAATTCAGCAATACTATTAGACCGTAGTTTTACCTGACCTGAAAGTATTATAAAGGGAATTTACGCCTTTCACAGAGGACTGAACGAATTTTCCCTTGGGATGCCCCTCAACCAAATCAAAAGAGTTTTTGTGTGTGTACGGCTTCACAGAAGAAATATGTAACATACAAACTTTTGGGCAGTTATTTGCTCCTTCAAATACATCCCACCTTTCATTATGCTTCCGTAACGTAATACTTGCGGTATATTTTGCCAGTCGACAACTTTTTGCCTGGAAATTATCGGGGTAACGGTTTACTAGGTTGGCTGTTTACAATGGAAATGACGCTCGCTGCGCATGTGTTGGTGGAGGAAAACCCAAAATATATCAATAACGTATGGTCAAACAAGAAGAATTCCACTTATCTTGAAAAAAAATCAAAGAACACATGTACCAAAGTGTCAACAAAACCATAATCCGAACTGAAAATCGATTAAACTAGAGGCAAAATAGGAACTAAGGAAAGATTTACATGGAAACCCACGTAAACGTTGAAGTTATTGATTTTTATGGTTACAATATCAGCAAAATCCTGTTGCCATAGTCCATAAGAATACCAATGGTCAGCCATTACATCCATATTGAATGAAGCCCACTAGGGATTCATGCTACATATGGATTTAACGGCTGACCTTTCATAGCACTATGAAAGTTAAAAAATGACTTTCAATCCATATATCTATATTTTTACTATAGAACAATTGCTTAACTTCATTTTTATTTTTTTTTTCCAATTAATAGTTTATTATCTGCGTTTATATATTTGTCGTCATTTAAACGACATGGGCGGAACAACCCGGCTTGAATAAAATTGGCGCCAATGATAATAATTAGTCATTTGAGCGTTTGACGCAAGGGTATTCTCCATGTTATTCGAAGCGGCGCGACAAAACTCTCATTGAACAAACTTGATCTATGTCGTCATAATCAAACCACGTGCTACGTCTCGGGGAAACACTGCTTTCATACATTTACGAAAGGCATTTTATGCTGCCTATGTTCATATAGTGGATTGCAGCGCACATGTAAATATATGTGTGTGAAGCATTTAGAACACTGTGAGACATAAATACCTCCGCCCCCCCCTCCACCCCCCCCCCCCCCCCCGCCCCCCATATGAAATTAGTTCTTCATGCTTATTACGTATCCGAAGTTTGATTATAGTCGGATCAGTAGTTAGTTAAATTAACCGGTTACATTACCATGGGACGGGACGGGACGTGACGCAACGGGACGGCACGTGCCGGACATGGGTAACATTATATACCCCTCCATTTCATGGCGGGGGCATCAAAAGATGAATAAACGTTTGCTTTCGTGGGATGTCCCTCACATACACGCTGTCGCGAATATAGTAAACCGGTGATTACAAGACAGGTAAATAAATGACCAACCTCCATCACCCTTGCCTACAAAATATCATAAGATGCAAAACACAGGTATAAAGTAGTGTTTTTATGAATGTTGCAAGAGCTGTTGATGTTTTTACAGCAGCTGGTAAATCATTGTCGTCTAAACCTTCAATAGAATTGCGATATGCAATAAAATGAACTAATCAAACCAAATCAAATTGCTGCTTTCATTTGGAACACACGTATATATCTAACAAATGTCAATTTGGAACACACGTATATATCTAACAAATGTGTAGTAAGTGTTTAATGGATGTTATCAAGTGATGAACCGCGAACGTTGCAATGTTTACAAACACCAAATATGCAATTTATGTATATTCATTAAAAATATTTTTGATAAAATAGCTTTGTTCGTTAATAATAATTATATGTCTATAAATATGTTTATCACATAAAAATCCAAATGAGTTGACAAACGTTATTTGATGTTCGATACGTTGTAATTAATTGAACGATTAAAATCACAGAACCGAGTTTTTCCATTTAAACGGGAGCTTAAATGTATTTTTCTAGCTAAACTGTTTTTGCCAAAGAGAAACCAGGTGCCTGTTAACTAACACCTGTCTCCGATGTTTAAGTATATTTACAATTGGTATGGATTGACCAATGAAATACGCCGTAACAAGAAGAGCGAGCTAAAATATCACGATATGGATATCATAGTTTCTGTTCTTTCTAAAACATTTTTCTTACTAATGTCTCCCTCCCTTGACACTACTTCAATTTAAGCCTTTATTTGAGCAATTCGCCCCTGTGATGAAGGCAGTGGGTTCTTTCCCAAGGTTAAGAATACCATAACAATGGTAGTTATCTCCCTGTTTGACGTTCAGCCTTATGGGAGTGGAACGACTGGTTCTCCCGTTGTCAGTATAATGTGATCGGGTAGAGTGTTCTATTGAGGGCCTTCGGCAGTATACTTTAGTGTGATAGCACTTTAAATTGGCTTACGATCCGGACTACCGCAAGGAGACTTACACGAACATACCGAACCCAACACGCATCAACACACGCATCAACAGCGCCTACACCGAGAGACCGTCCTTAAATGACACTGGCTGTTACTAAGATGGAAAGACAATGAAACCAAACCAATCAGGCGAATAAGACTTTGGTCATTAAATGAACGTGTTGTATATCACACAGTATAGCAGACATGATCACTCTAGGACAGCATAAATCTCACATTCCTTTCCCTAGCAGCAACATTCCGCTCTCCCTGCTTGTAGCAGTTGATTGCTATTCCGGGGTCTGATCTAGCTATCAACAGTACATTTGCGGGAACAGCTAGTTTTTGTTACATTAACTGAAATTTCTAGCGTTATTTTATACCTTTAGGGGCTGATTTCGACTAAAATGGGTAAGCGGCATAACTTTTGTTTCTATTGTAGACAATTTAACAACATCATACATTGACATAATCATCATCATCTACTCTTTTTCGTGTTGACGGGCGACACATGGGTTGCAGTAATCACCTTGATCAACCCCTTATTTCTAGTTTTGGATAAAAATTATGACTTTCCGTTTTGTGTTTCAAAAGTTCCATTTTATAAGATTTGTTTTCAGCTTATATTCTTATTGGTTGACTTTGCTTCATTTGTTTTAATTTTATTTGCGAACCATAACCGCTCCTGGCTCTGTATTGGAATAGCACAATGAACGCTTTTGTGAGAGATGGAAATTCGTAGTTAACTGTTGTCTAAAGTGCACGGTTGCTATTGGACAGGATGCTCAAAATGATGGCCCCCTGCCGCCAACTATAGTTTCCATATTGATATAAATCTCACTCTTAATTAACAATAAACATCTCTTAAATACGTTTATTTCTCTCCCAGCAGGAACCGATCTTTTTTCTATTTGCTTTATTGGTTACGTGGCAGGTATAATGGACATTTTGATAAATTTTGGCTCCGATGCTTTAAACAAATGATAAATCTGCTTATACCAATAGATTGTCTGGGAGAATCTTGGATGGATGAACGAAGGTTTGACGAACAAGCGCACGTGCTAGTTTGTTTACCCAGATTACGGCAGGTCGGTCAGGTATGTTTACCGGGATTCAGCTCGTGTATTCATTGATAAAAATAGCATACAAAACTGTGTCAAAATCTCGGTATGATGTTCCCGATTAGATTAACGTTCACACAAAGACCTCTGTGGTTACGTCGTTGTTATGTGGGGCCGAGGCACCATAGAAATAACAACCATTACACGTAAACTGAAAGGGACTCCAATGTTTAGATAATCATTTGAAATATGTAGTGTAGACCAAATATTTAGTTATTTATTCGATAAGCGGTACAGCTCGAGGGGAAAACAGCGAAATATTACTTTAGTTTGTATGTAAATTTTACTTAGTATGCATTCGTTAACCATTTCATGAATATTATCCAAATCGATCTTGCCTGGGTTTCATGAAAATTTCTTTAATTCTAAAGATATTCTTTAACTTAGAAATATCCATAGAAAAGCATTTAAGAAGTTTAAAAAAGTTACTTTTGCAATAATTTTCGATGAGATGTTTAAGTTAAGGAGCATTCATGAAACTGGGTAAGTGTTCATAAAATCGTTCTCAAATCAATTACATTGTCAATTAGGAAATCCTACTATGTCGATAATATGGAAGAATCGTGGACAGACGACTTAAAGCCAAATACTGTTCTTAATGATTACACTTTACATTAACATTGTTTGTCTTGATTTGGGTTAGTTATGTGAAAGTTGATCTTATCACATAATTCATGCTTGTTCATAAGAACGGGTTCAGATATTGGTTACGTTTTCTTTCTAGTTACTGCATCATTTTGGGCAATCGACCCGACACCATACGAGTTGTGATAAATGAGACTAGGGCCCAATTGTTCAAAAGGTGATTAGCTTAATCAGTGATAAGTGAAAATTTCAATTATCCTGTTACTTTTCATCCCAACCATTGAACTTTCCAAATATCAAATATCGAGTACCATCAATTGTATTGCAAAATTGTGGGATTGCACATTGTATATTGACCGAATTATAAAAGGTTGAAAAGTGTCGTTAAATAGTGATTAAGCTAAATCATCTTTTGAACAACTGCGTCCAGATGGCCATAATTAGCACACGATGCACAAGTTATAGATGTCTACGATATTGCACAGTAGTCTTTAAAACAAGATCGCTTAATTATTGTCGCTCACGTTTTGCCTATTGTTCATCGCAGGTTTTAGTGTTGGTGTCCATGTGGTATAGTGTTACACAGAAATATGTAGATCACTTGATTACGGTTACTTTTGAAAAACTTTGGAGGAGAAAACAAAATGTAGCATACTTACCCTGTATTCCCCGAGGGAGGGGCCAGATCTATCGGACACTGTGAACCGTTAGCTGTTGCACCTGCCGTAGCAAGCAAACATGAGACAACTCCAATTACACACACTAGGAACGATGAAGCCATGACTAAAATATTCCAAATAAACTTTGAAAACAAAATCACAAGAATATATCCTTAGTTACTTTTACCACAAACCGGAAGCCATCATATACACAGCCGGGTCTTTCATTGAAACCCGGATATTGGTCGGTCAGTGTTAGTTGTGAAGTATCCAAGAAACAATTTAAGTTTTGAGAACTGTGGATTGGTGGACCTAGCATCCAAGGTTTTGTAAAATAGGATCAGGAATAAAACGCTAAGTAGGAAACATGTGCCCGTCTGAGTTCAAAGTTAGCATTGTGTGGGACCCGTCAGTAATCACTTCTGTAGGTACACCAGCGAAGGTCATACAGGAGGAGTGCCCTGTCTCCGATACCTGTGTGTGGTGGAGGTGAGAACACACGTGAGCGGCTTCACTCCGTACCGTATATCGGCGTTATCTACAGACGGTGTAGCTCTGGCGAGGAGAGCCTGCATTGGGCATTGTGGCTCTCGCCGTCCGATGACAGGCCTGCTAGCCTATCACAAAAGGGCAAGTAAATGGTATGCAGGGCGATCGCTACTCATCACCTCACGGTGTATAAGTAGCTAGCAATGATATGGCACAGAAAAAACTTGTGTTCGGACGTTTAACCGAATCCGTCTTTCTGGATGTAAATATTGACATAGAAAGAGTAAAAGAGAGTTCATGTCTTGATTTCTGTCTCGCTCAATCATTACTCGCACGTTACATATACGCTTTTTTGCTTTTGTTGTTTAGATTAACAAGTCAAGTTGTTTAAAACATATATACCAGAGCATGGGATATTTCGGACGTAAATGATCTATGGTTGCCAATGGACGCAAAGTCTCGTGATACCCAAAAAAGTTGTTTATTTAAGGGGTCAGAGTGGAGAACGTTGTAATGAAGATAACGTTTCCTAAGACACAGGCGTTGAGTTTGTTGATCGAGTCTAACAGTGGTTACGGATGAAACTAAATACAATAGACCCTTTTCACAATCGCTGTTTGTTGTTACCCCCCCTTGCCAATGTGATATCCAGAACGAGGCGGAGGTTGTAAGAATCATTTCCGGTTTGATGTTGAGTTGTGAGTTGTAAACACATGAATCACAAACAGATATACAGACAAGAAAGCGACAAAGTATAGACATATACATGTCGGCCGTGACCACGTGTACATATTAAAGAGTGTATTGTAGTAAATGCTATCACATTCATCAGTCAATATTACGGCATGTTGCTTTTACCGGTGCTTGACGATCGCGAGGGTACATGTGTTCAAGCTGTCACAGGTACACATATATAGGGTGCTGAAAATGGGTATGACTTCCGTTGTCGGCAATAAATTCAATACCTAATGAATTCCGTGTTGCGAGGTAACTGTTTCTCATACTTAGATAAATGATGGTTATTATATAATTAATCTATATAACTTATGACCGTTGAAAATCGATTGCCAGTCTCGTCAATATACCTGAAGTCTTGATCGTAGTCACTGACTGAATCGTGACACGTACATGTCGGTGCACAAACGTCTAAAATGTCACAACGCCTAGAATATCCATCGTATAAAATACTAGTTTCCTAAATAACGATATAAATATAGATCTAGCAGGTATATTATACATTTCTTCTTCTAAATAAAGAATCGGGCATTTGACTCTGGAAGATGGCGCGGCATTGAGAGAGTAAACACATACTTATTTGTTTTTAACTTTAGCTTACTATAACATCACAGGCAAATAATTAAGGGTAGATTAAGTTCTGGATTGACTCCGGTTCAAATGTAGCAGGTAGAGATTTTTAGAAGAAAAAAAAATCCAGTCACATTAGCCAAAACATAGGCCTAACCAGGGACGTATATATATGTGAGATACACTTGTATGTCACATATAATTATATAAGTCCCTGGCCGAACCAGGACAAAATTACAACAGAATATATTTTTATATTTTGTTAATGGTGGGTCTACACCCCAACTAGTTCATGTTTAATACAAACAAGTAAACCATCCGAATGTTGAACTTTCCCGACAAAAGAAAATAAAAATTATAATAAATACCATTGCTAGATATGAATAAATGTATTGATATATTACACATTTATTGTATTCTTATACGAGACATGATGCTTTCATACAGTTTATTTTTTTTCAATCTTGAAAGTTGGTAAGGGGGCCAATTTTGAACTGTTTCAATGTCAATATTGAATGATTTCTCAATTCATGCAACCTGTATTTTAATAATGTAAAACATATCTTGTTAAAATCTTTTCACATGCTTTCAGGGTATAAAGTCTTCAGGTAATCTGATTAAACTTGGCAGAGAAATAAGGAATTTTGCTGTTCAGAATAATGAACCGTCCAGATTAAACTGAATAAGGTATATAGTGTTTTCAAGGTTTGTTTTAAGCGTATTGGCTCATTTATCTTATTCGAGCAATGTTCACACTTTAATGGAAATGAAAATGATTTGAGAGTTTGTCTTTCTTATCAATAAAACACGTGTGAAGGAAATATGTAAAGCATTTAATATAGATTTCGAAAAAGTGCAAAATCAGCACATTTTGACGACTTTTTTTGTGTGTAAATAAATTACCAATCAAAAACAATAAAATTAGATGCCATTGTTAAAAATTAATTCGATCTTATTTTGCTACAGAGATTATTAAATGGTATTTTCTGCACTTAAAATGTGAAAAAGATATTATCGTCAAGTAAAAAGGATTTTTAGGGATATTGCTTGATTTTTTTTTTAAGACTTATCAGTAAAATGATTTTGGCTAATCTGTAATATACAATTAACTGGTTATGAAATATAGCTATTCATTTCACAATCAGAATTGTGTAATAATTAGTTATTGCACTTCAAATTTGGCCCAGTGTGCAATTACGCTGACCCCAATTTGTGCAAAAACAAAAAAAAAACCAATGGTAAATTTTGGTACGCTTTTTTTTTACATTCTGTTGCAATTTTGTCCCGTTTAATCCTTATTTTGACTGGACTAATACGTAAAATGTATGATGTTCATATTTGCATTAACATGTTTTGATAAAACCACAATGTCCTGTTTGTATGTAAAAATCATAGACAAAGACGTATGGCTTAAATAGCACGGACTTAGATATCAAATATAATTCCGCGGTAAGAATTTATTAATCAACACAAAAGTGGAAAACACATTTTTTTTTCCTGTATTCACTACTCTATACATTTTTGTAATATAATAAAAGTGTCTATTTCATGATTACTTGAATTCATGATGGGGTTGGAGTTCGCCGGTAAACGACCGTGATGCGAATTTCATCAGACTGGTTCGCTTTAATTTGGTTGTCTCCGTCGATCCAGCGTAACGACTATGTAGCGACAAGCTAGCCTTATTTTAAAGTAATACTTTTGTCGTCTTCCTTGATATTTCTCTTGGTTTCACATATGATAATCGCCATAATGAAGCAACCCAGATAACCGGAAGTCAGTCTTACAACCTCCGCCTCGTTTTGACTTTGATACAGCGACTATTTTTAGCTACCGAGACGATTGTGAAACTGGTCTATTGTAATACAAACAAATGGAGATACCGAAAGGGCATCAAAACCATAATCTGAACTCAAAATCGATTAAAATAGGGGCAAAATATTAACAAAGGGAAAGATTAACATCGATACCCTTGTAATAGTGAAAGAGAATAAGACCAGATGTTCCGAAAGAGTAAGCGTCTTCTGCATCATCGACGACACTCGCCAAGTAAATTTTGGTCACATCTAAGTCCTCAAAATGAGAACCGAGGAACTAATGACTCTAAGAGAATTTAAAACCACAAAGTGTATGTGGTTAAAGATGATGTTAAACATAGCAATGTGTGGAACATGTATCGTGAGAAATCACAATCCCAAGAAATGTAGATTAAATAGATATCAAGTTATATGTTGTAATTTCATAATAATTTTTTATTAGGGGTCAAATCATTTAATTTCCGGGATATTAACTTGATACATGATTGACTTCAAGGTTACACAAATAAAACTTGCTAGTTTGACTGTCCTCGATATACAGGGGTTATGCTAACGTAAGATAGGCAGTTGCCTAAACTACCCCCCCCCCTCCCGATGAACCGTTGCCCTAAAACGATGATTTCAATGTTTGCATCCAAAGATATATTAACTAAGTCAGTAATGCATCTTCTCGTGACTTAGAATAGTAATTCACACCATTCCATATTTATTCTGGCCCTGAAAGCCTCCAAGAACTACCTTGTATGTTGGGTATTTGTGTGTGTAAGGACAAGATAATTGATTGAAAAACAAGCGTTTGTATCTATTACTATTCCTCGTATACTGCATATATATGTTATTTTTTAAAATGAATTAGTATTCATGGGAATGTTTTGACCACAACTCAAACGAATTGTTTATCAGTCTAACATCCCAGGGGAGCGTGGTAAGGGGCGAGTCGGTCTATTAATAAGCGCCTGATTCGTTTATATGTAAATACCCGTGGGTGGCTGTATATTAGCCCGTATATGGCTTCCCTATATTAACGTTTTTGTTTTTCAATGCTGTATAATTGGTCGGAGGAACCAAACCTGATCAGATTTTTACGTAAAAATATCAAAAGTATGTTCATGTTTATTCCACAAGTTTTGTTTATACCGTCAATTGTTGAAAACAGGTCCTTAAACAGCAACAAGTGTATCTATATATTGTTGGAACCGTCCGCATTTCATTTTGTTTTGATCGCTCGACAGTTACAGTTGTTTTGATATCTCAAAAAATATTGTGCTGATATTGAGTAACTTTACATTTATGGTTTGTCAACGTTGTGCTCTTTTAGGGTCGCTATCGTTATCTAATTGAAAAATATTTTGTATCTATGTGCGTTATTAAGTTTTTGAGTATGCTCATTAGTGTGCTTACTTGTGATTGAGAATGATGACTCTGTTCTCACTTTGAGGACTTGATGTTTACTTGGATGTGATAAAGATATACATGGCGGGTGTCGTCGGTGAGGCAGAAGACGTTTACTCTTCCGGAAAGCCTGGTCTTATTCTGTTGTACTCCATTGTGTTCCTATTGTGCCTCTTGTTTATCGATTTTGATTCCGGATTAAGGTTTTGTTGACGCTTCGGTATTCCCTGATTTTTATTGACATTCATGTTTATGTATTTATGTTTCTTGATTTATCAGGAAGCAAGATGGCATGTGAGATAAACCCCTAATAATTTTGTGGGTAAGAATTGAGCTGTTCACGGTAAAAACTCACCATTTCAAGTGACGACGTCACAATGACTAGATAATGACGTACTTTACGCCATTTGGAAATATCCGATGTCGGAATGTTGAAAAAGGCGATATTGATATTAAACAAAATTAAGGGTAGGACATTTCCACCTCGGGATTTGCAAGTATGGCAAAACATTCGGGTTTTAGTTATTTAGTAGACCATCGGGTGGAATTTACCTTATGGCATGAAAGAGTCTTAATTTTTTTTATCCTGATTTATCCACACCGCTGAACAAGTTCGGAATAATTGCGGCAATCATCCAGGTTACATAATAACTCCCGAATCATGTGTTAAAACGTAGCTTTTCACTACACCACGTGACGTATAAATTAACCAATGAGCTGCCGGTAGTCATTTTGCGTTCGAGACATTCAGTTTATCGACTTCCGGTGACGTCAAAACTAGAAAGCTCTCTACTGACTGTTGTCCGCCATACAGATCGCAATTATGAAATACTGGCCAATCTGTTCGGACACAGCTAATGACCCATTAAATTCTCAGAGTTCGACTGGACACTTGTTTGTCAGAAACGTGGCAGAAATATCGCCATGGTCAGTTCGTATAAGATAAAAACGGTAACACACTTTTGGACACGTGTTTGACGATTCAAGAAATGCATTTCGTCTGATGTAACCAGACACACTGGACGCTTGTGTGTCTCCACTACCATATTACGTATCAATCACGTGGCGCAAAGATGACGCTCCTGGTTCCGATCGCTCAGCATAATCTGTCTCCACAGACGAGGCCGGATGTACTTTTCTCACCACTTCCGGGGCCGCCGTCGACGGGGTTGATAATTGGCGATTCAGGAACTTCGCTGAATTTGTGACAGGTGCGTGCCATAAAGTAGACAACCTGCTTGTTAAAACATGGCCATTTCTGTCACGGCGTATCTCCGTCGTTTAAGATTATATCCATCAAGGTTCCTACTTCTAAGCATGGAGGTTTTCCAGGTTCACGTTTGGAAAACAATTTATGTGTCAATATCTGAATAAAAAACAAATCAAGTGCAAGATTTTTCTTTTTCAGTATCATGTACAAAATACTTAAAGAGAATGAAATAATCATTTATGAAAACCTCAAATATGATTTGTTTTCGATAAGTTAGTATGCCTTCATATTGAATGTAAGTAGATATTTAAATATTCTTTAAAGAAAGTATTAAATTTGCAAATTCTTTCATGTTTTGTAAGTGAACTAAGTACGAATTTGCAAACGCAATTATAGAACACATTTAGTAGTTTCATTCTAGTAGGAAAGCGCACGAATTGAACTACATCGTGGGGGTTCAGAATAAAAAAAACATAACGGAAGTAGACGCACTTCCTGTTAATTTCTCGTTTCCGATGACCTCGCGGCCGATTCGTCCACTGGCTGGTCATTGATACTACCAATGCTGTATACGTTAACGTCACGTACTACAAGAGTTTACACGATTAAGGCCAATTAATAAAGCATCCCTACATGTAAACAACGCGTACTCAGCAACTCTCGTCCCGTCACGAGATCTTACAGCTATCTCATTGATGTTGAATACACAGCGTGAATTATGCATACACCACTTGTAAGATCTAGTTCTGCCTGTAACCGACTAATTTCCTGTACGTAAATGTCGAGGATGGGTTCTGCTTTGCTTAATAACTTACTCAGCCATACTAGGACCCAGGCAAGATATGTAATAAACAAATTTCATATTTGATCAAGGTGGCGGCTGAGGGAAGGATGGGAGACAACTGTCGGTTTTCATTAGAAACGCTTTTCTATGACACCACAGAATAGTGTTCCTATGTGTGAGGAAACAATTGTATAGATGACCTGTTCCTTCTGTACACGTTCGTGCCTCATCCTAATACACGTCTAAATCTGATTGCAGATCTATATTGAGCAAAATTGATACAATTAAGTATGTTTGATGGTACATATGCTGTACTGCATCAAAACGTACAACTAAACAACACAGCTGACAGGTTAACATCGCCGATATCATCTCTGGTAATGAACTTGGCTATTTATGTTACAGAGATGCTATAAACAAGCAAGTCAGTTATTTTGTCTCCCATCTCACATTAACTCACGGTCACACTATCATTAATGTACGACTCAGTTCATAACAGTTATCAGAACGGAACAAACAGTTCTAACAATTTTGATTTAAAGCCGTGCTGTGACGTCTGCACGACCGATGTACGTAAAGAGTGCAAAGGGACTTTTCAAAACTGGTCTTAATAGCGGGATGGTCTTATAGTGAGATGGTCTTAATAGTGAGGTGGTCTTATAGTGAGAGGGTCTTTTAAAATAATGAGGTGGTCTTATAGTGAGATGGTCTTAATAATTAGGTGGTTCTATAGTGGGACGGTCTTATTAGAAGAAGTCCAGTGTTTGCATTATTTTAAAACGTACAGCAAGTGTGTGTTACGTCATCTCAGATGGAAACAGACAGTTTGTAATTATCTTGTCAAGAGGAAACGATAAAGCCGTACAAAGTGGGGACATGTTTTTGGAACACCTTTATATTCAATTCTCGAAGATGAAACAGAAGACGCGTACTCTTCCGGAACACCTGGTCTTATTATCTTGTACGTTTACAAGGGTCTCCATGTAAATCTTTCCTTTGTTCATATTTTGTCCCTGGTTTAACCGATTTTGAGTTCGGATTATGAATTTGTTAACCCTTCAGTATTCTCTAATTAATCTTCAGTAGATGACGACACACCGTAATATCCCTCCCCAATATATTTATTGGTTTGAGTCCTACACATATGTCGATGTCTATATATAGTCCTTGTCAATGTCAGTGCCTGATTCAAAACTATTCTGCTCCTTGTCGAAGTTTCCCCTTGGGAGTCGTTGAAACACAGAGAATTGTAATGTATCTGACGACAGCAATGAGGTTGCGGTTGAATGATATTGTTTTACCTGTGGCGTGTAAAGAGTCTTACACCGGCCATGTGTCATACAACAAAGGGTATATGAGAAAGCAATGGCCAAGGAAGACTTTTGAAGTAGTTCTTTTATTTAGGGACATAAATAACGTGAGTAATATTATATGTGGACGGATCAAACAGGAGGTTGGCGATTATCGGGCATGTATCAGTTACTTAATGATAGGATTTAAATTCTGACTATTTTAGTTTTAAGAAATGGTTTATGGACCCTAAATCATCCACCACATTAATATATGCATCACATTCGCCAGCATGATATCTTATAAGCTTTTAAACAAAACATTCGTCCCCTTTGTCCCTGTGCTACCACTCCCGAGAAATAGGGCGAGGAGCCGGGTTACAATAATCCCATGCTATGATAGCGTTTATAGAAGCCACCGGGGTTCGTTGGTTAGTAGTGCTCCTCTCCCTGGCTATACAACAGACCAATAATATTTTGTTCGTCGTAAGAGTGTTTTTACCATTTTGATTTTGAAGCATTTTCATAAAGATATAACATATTGACATATAACGAAAACCAAAACCTTTTAGGCCGGTTGAATGTATGGTTGTTATTATTAGTTTAAGTTATTAAATATCTAAAATTATAAGTATCCTGGTTTGTATACATCACGCTTCGTTTATACAACTTTTGTTCTGAACAACAAGTATTTATTATTTAATCTATATAGAAGTTATCCCCGAGGAGGCTTTGAGTTTTCAAATCTACATTTTCATACCAACTAATGCTAATTTCGAGCGAAGTGTTCAAGACCCTGATTCTAAGAGAAGGATTCAAAATAGTTATGATAGTCTTTGATTATAATACTATAGATGTGTTGTTTGAGATGAATGAGAAATACGATCTTCTTTAAAACAACAGGTGACAACACTGGATATTTGTTTTGGTCTGTTTGTGTTTTACTTCCTATAACAGCTATGGTCATTTAAGGACGTGATATGTTTGTTTGTGTTTTACACGTCCTTGTTTAACAGATATGGTCATTTGAGGATGTGATAGGTTTGTTTGTGTTTTACTTCCTATAACAGCTCTGGTCATTTAAGGATGTGTCACGTTTGTTTGTGTTTTACTTCCTATAACAGCTCTGGTCATTTAAGGACGGACGTGATATGTTTGTTTGTGTTTTACTTCCTATAACAGCTATGGTCATTTAAGGACGAAATATGTTTGTTTGTGTTTTACACGTCCTTGTTTAACAGATAGGGTCATTTGAGGATGTGCCAGTCTTGTTTGTGTTTTACGTTAACAGATATGGTCATTTGAGGATGTGCCAAGCTTGTTTGTGTTTTACGTTAACAGATATGGTCATTTGAGGATGTGCCAAGCTTGTTTGTGTTTTACGTTAACAGATATGGTCATTTGAGGATGTGCCAAGCTTGTTTGTGTTTACGTTAACAGATATGGTCATTTGAGGATGTGCCAAGCTTGTTTGTGTTTTACGTTAACAGATATGGTCATTTGAGGATGTGCCAAGCTTGTTTGTGTTTTACGTTAACAGATATGGTCATTTGAGGATGTGCCAAGCTTGTTTGTGTTTTACGTTAACAGATATGGTCATTTGAGGATGTGCCAGGTTTGTTTGTGTTTTACGTTAACAGATATGGTCATTTGAGGATGTGCCAAGCTTGTTTGTGTTTTACGTTAACAGATATGGTCATTTGAGGATGTGCCAAGCTTGTTTGTTTTACGTCCTATTAACAGATATTATCATTTGAGGATGTGTCAGGGGTTTGTTTGTGGTTAACGTCCTATTAACAGATATTATCATTTGAGGATGTGTCAGGGGTTTGTTTGTGTTTAACGTCCTATTAACAGATATGGTCATTTGAGGATGTGCCAGGTTTGTTTGTGTTTTACGTCCTAATAACAGCTGTAGTCTTTTTGATGACGTGCAAGGTTTTATTGGTTGAGGGAGCCGGAGTTCCCGGAGAAAACCCATCGATCAACGTCCAGTACCTGGTGACTCGAACCAACGACCAAGAGGGGGCGGACTAGTGGTAGTAGACACCACTGAAATAGTATTGGTGAGCATTGTAATCGCAAATTGAATCTTAATTGTGATGTTTTCTAGTGTTATACCATCACAGTATACCATTTATCTGATGTACGTCTTGTATTCTCGTCCGGTCTCGGTTACAACGGGACTCATCAGACTATTGGCAACACAAGCTAACAGCGACGTATATTTGTATGAAGAATGGTCCGTGTTGGGCAGTAACATTTCGCCAATTGGACGATACCCATCTTCTGGAGATATTTTCTAGACGTCCTAGTTTCATTCATTCACACCTAAAGACACATTGGAACCTTTCCATATCAAACATTGGAATAGTCCATTATGAAACTTCAGGGGTGAATGAGTTAAAACTATTGCTCTGTCGGGTTCGTCATTGATTGTAATGCGATTTTTGTCTTTTTCGACGCTCGTTTGTTTCCGTCATTTTCCGGTAAGTGGACATTTTCCGTAGTGAGAATAATGAATTGTCGATCATTACAATGTGTCTATCAGGTCTCAATTGCCCTAGGAATGAATAGATCCGAGTAACCTCCGTGAGAGCGGTGACCACTCCGTTACAGGAGATTGTGCGTATCATGACACCCATGATGTATTGCCAGTCTGCTTAAGTGATGGCAAGAGTCCTCAGAGACATCCCAAGCCTCAGCGGCCGTGACACATCATATTTTCTTATCGTTCCCTAATTTTATCGAGACGATTTGTCTGATACATAATTGGGGTGTACATATTGGTTGATATTATTTGACAAGGAGAACAAAGAAGTTTAATGACAGCACAACTAACAATTAAACCATGGTAACTATTACATCTGTACAGTAATACCGTAATGTCAGATAGGCATCAATCAACCTTATTTCAGCTCATGGTGAGTAAAAGTAAACAGACATGCCTGAACCAGGTGTTACACAAACAGTCTGAAGTCGACTTTCGCCCAGTGGAATCGAGCTGCACAACATTATTATATCTGTCATACGGGGACCCGCCAGGTCTGATCAGGTGTTCCTATACTTGCGGAGATTGGTTAACATCTGTCTAAATCGGTAATGATTCCAGGACTGGCCAGACTACCTGAGCTCATATATAAAGCCAAAGATTCTTCCCCTTCTCAGTTGATTGGGTGGCAAAAAGTGCTATGCGCATATTTTCTTATATGAATTCTAGATCTACAGGTGGTTATAAATGGGCTACAGACGATTAATGTTAGTAATATACCAAAGCCATGTGTAAATCATATAACTATTGTCATGAAACATAAATATTTATTTTAAAATATCCGGCATAAAATGTCATGTTTTATGTCGATAGTGACACATGGTTTGATTGGCACGGTACATGGTGAGGCATGGGTTGATTAAGAGAGTGTATATTGTAGTGTAGGTCTATTGCCAAATGTCTTTTGTATTTGTGATCTATGCCATCAAATATTTTGAAATGAAACTAGTGGCTCTGTGGAGACATCTTAGTCCTCAGATGGTAGCTGATTGATCCTTTGGTACGGAAACACATGTAAGTTTTGATGAATTGTTTATGACTCGAGGAAATTAAATCCACGTACTTTGTCGTAAACCGTGACAGAGAGAGTAAATATTTACATGCCATTTATTTTAACTACGACTAATGTATCCGTCTCACGACCTATATCAAAGTAGATTATCGCCAAAGAAATCATCTTGGCGAGGGCATCCCATCCACAATGACCTAGTTACGAGGATACGGAAACACTTACTGGCACGTGCGCACGCAAGAGAGTTGTTGTTGACGGGTTGGCTACGCTGTCGTACGGACTGGTTCAACAGGGTTGGTATGACGCGCCGATATGTAGGAAACCACAACAATGGCGTCGAACGTTTAGCAACCCAATCAAAATGACATTGTCTTTACTGGCCCGGACAATTCGTCCAGCTATTAATTCAACGCAACTTTAACGTTGTAAAGTGCCCGGTAAGCTGCATATTCGTGGCTCTTTGATAGGCAATCGTACGCCGATATTTCTCTCTCTAATGGCAGAGTATGATTACGGCAGCGTTTGATCTAGACACCTGGGTATCAAAAAAAAACAGAACAAGTAAAAACCGTTTTGTCTTATCAAAAGATCATCTACACTAAGAAATTGGATTAGTATAATCAAAAGAGCATCATGGCTGCTAGCTCCTCATTTAAAGGGTGGTGAAAGCGTTGATGAGTCCCGAGCTGATCATATCACTATGCCACTAGGGCGACACAGCGCGGGTGTCATGACAACATTATATATTCTGTTAGATTAAATAAGACATAATTTGTAAGTATTTTGTGTGCTGGATAGTGTGGCCTGTCATCCCGCCATAAGTTATGTTCTCGAGTAAGGCACTTTAACCACGATAAAACATTTTCTCCGACAATTTACGACATTTAGTCTTCTACATCGACATGTTCACATTACGACATAGATTTAGGACAAGTGCTCTTTAATTAGCCAACGAGAAAGAAACGTCCATGATGAATTAAGGAATCGATATCCGCTGCTACTGATAAGACTTCAGCTTTTCCTAAAAACCTGTTTTGTGGTTTTTACGGAAAAAGTATATTTCTGCTGCAGTATTATCTTGTATGAAATTGAGGAGGTGAAGTATAATGTTCTATATTTTGTTGCAGAAAGTTCGTGCAATATACACGACTATTTAATGAAGATTATCGTCAGCTTGTCATAAGATTTAACACAAATTATGGATGATTGGTGCGCTTGATCTAGCTGTCGTAATCAGCTAAACCTAGGTTTATATCAAACTAAAAGATAGAGAACATAACTCAACACACTGAAATCATTCTATGAAAAGTATCACCAAAAGAGAAAGTCGGAACTTCATACAAACGTTGAACTACGTCGAATGGTATCAAAGAAGAATGACGCAAAAACATGCTACACCTTAAATAGAGAACACCAAAGCATCAACAAAACCATAATCCGACCTCAAAATCAATTACACTAGAGGTAAAATAGGAACAAAGGACAGCTTTACATGGAGACCCTCGTAAAAGCACTAGAGAATAAGACCAGGTGTTCCGGAAGAGTAAGCGTCTTCTGTTTCATCGAAGACATCCGCCATGTAAATCTTGGTCACATCAAAGTAAGCATCAATCCTCAAAATGAGAACCGTGTCATCATTATCAATTACAACAGGTAAGCACACTAAAAAACGTCCATCTTCATATCACACAAAAATACAGAATATTTCTCGATGAGATCAAGATGACGACCATAAAACTTGCCCATAGTCTCCATCAACTTGCATCTCTCGATCACGAAAATCTCAATATTCAGAGGAAGCAAATTTAGTAATAGATACAGAACGCCGACAAAATGAATTAAACTGCATCATACAGCTGTTTCGTCCTACGTCTTCAGTGATGCTAGAGACCAAAAGGTGGGCTCAAAATTTTCTGATCTAATGCAGAAGCAGTAGGGTCATGTGCGTAAAACCCCTTTAATTTATGAATTTAGAATAAGAATTAAATAAGTACAGTACTGTTTAATTTCAAATCGTGTACTGCGAAAATGTGTATAATATGTACCGTGCCACTTCTCAAATGAGATAACTGTGGCTATGGAAGCCTTAGACTACCTCAGGGACGAATAAATCCACCAGCAGACTCTACTACCCGCTATCGTGAAAGAATGACGAAACAAACACATATGCTGCATCTGCTGAAAAAATGAATTAAACTACATCATACAGCTGTTTGATCCACAACGTTCATCCAAACATTTAAAGTAAAGTAGATGCATGCTTGCCCTATTTAGGTTGCATAAGTATGTCTATGCTCTATAACTAATGAAATTATTTCTTCAACATTCATGATGCCATAACAACATTGGCCTTCTGGACATTTTCAATGAATTGCGTAACGTCATAATAGTGTGTACTAATACGCAGTGATAACACGTTTTATGCAGAAATTAATGTTGTTTTTGGCCAATGCGTCTAGACATAGAAAATGTAAAGTTTGACAATGAACTTCATACAAAAGTCACGGTAGATATATACAGTTCGCGTGCGATGTTGATGTCTATGTAGGTACCATGTCTACTATTGTAAGTAACGTCACGTCCGCCACTCGTACCTATAATATAGCGACCCATTACTTGTCCCATTAATGGACCAAGCTTAGTTTGCTGGACCGCACGTGACCAGAATTAACCACGATGATAGGAGTGAAAACTGGGGACGAGGCAGCCGGGTCCTGTAATGACTTGTAATGGTTTGGAACTCACAAAGGCGCTAGAATATATCAGATATATATCGGAGACGTTATCTGTAGTACATGCGTCTCTGGGCATATCTTTAAATTAAAATGAGATGAAAAAAAGCAAAGATGTACATGATGTATGATAAAACTGAGTATAATCAAATGTCGTTAAACGTATTATTGACAGTGTTAAGGATCACTCAAAAATAAATTGAAAATACATTGTCATGTCATAGAAATATTTCGTGCAATTAGAATGCATAAAATTAGGCCTAATAGAAGATGACGTAACACACATATACTGCAACTTTTAAATTTCGTAATATATACAGTATGCCGAAAATATGAATTAAACTGCATCATACAGCTGCTTCACCATCCTAAGACTAATGGAGGCATGATATGTGGCATTTTATTGTAGGTGTTAATTATAAAGTTAATTTGCCTTAAAAGTTGGGCAGCCTTAAAGGGGACTTGGTTCCGCAACTTTTATCTCGCCATTGTGGAGAAGTATATCTAGTATGGTCATTTACGGACTCATAACTGAATAACTGATATTTGAAGACGCCTAGCGATATGCCTAAAGGACGAAATAAACCCTAAACAGAATCAATTTTCGAACGAATTTTAATTGATGATTGACATGCTTTCTTAATAGCGTCACAAAGGCCCGCCTCTGGAGTCGAAAGCATTTGAGGAACAAATCGTTGATTTGATTATGAAAAGGTTAATTTATCCGCGTTCCTTTTTCATCTTTAATTCATACCGATGTCATTAAACAGAACATCCTAGATAACAAAAAGACAAAAGGTTGGTTTGAAAGCAATTTCATGAAATGAGAAATCTCAAATGTTGTAAAATGACTTTTCATCTAAGTAAATTATACGGCGATAGATGCTGGTCACGGATATGTTACCAAGGTGATAAGACCAGTATAACGTCACTCTATTCTACTGTCCTACACTAAATCTACATTTAACAGGCGTAATGGGTGATCGTAGTTCATATTAACATCAATAATTCCTTATCAAATAGAACGGCCAATCAGTATGTGCTTATTCACCTCGAGTGATACCTCCTACTCTATCATCACAGGTATATTATTATGTTCCCTTGACAATCGACACACGGGAAGTAGTCAGGTTCGTGTTAGATCAGTTTTGAAGAAAGAAAGATCACACAGAAAGATTAATTGTTCTCCCAAATAAGAAAGAAATATCCCAAGTCGTACACCGTGCTAAGTTACTAACTTTTTGATGCCCTCAGATATCTCAAGCTGCATATTAAACATAAGCTATAAAATACGTTTTCTTTTCTATATGGACGGACTTCATGGTGTAGAGGCCTCGGACGAGAATGTAATTAGCGACGTTGAACTTTGTTCTATTCAAAAACTAGTCAAACAATATGTTTATGAAGAGAGTAATATCTAGTCAAACAATATGTTTATGTAGAAAGTCATATCTAGTTAAACAATATGTTTATGCAGAAAGTAATATCTAGTCAAACAATATTTTTATGCAGAAAAACATATCTAGTCAAATAATATGTCTGTGCACAAACTCATATCTAGTCAAACAATATGTTTATGTAGAAAGTCATATCTAGTCAAACAATATGTTTATGCAGAAAAACAAATCTCGTCAAACAATATGTTTATGCAGAAAGTCATATCTATTCAAACAAAATGTCTGTACAGAAAGTCATATCTAGTCAAACAATATGTTTATGCAGAAAAACATATCTAGTCAAACAATATGTCTGTACAGAAAGTCATATCTAGTCAAACAATATGTTTATGCAGAAAAACATATCTATTCAAACAATATGTCTATACAGAAAGTCATATCTAGTCAAACAATATGTTTATGCAGAAAAACATATCTAGTCAAACAATATGTCTGTACAGAAAGTCATATCTAGTCGAACAATATGTTTGTGCAGAAAGTCATATCTAGTCAAACAATATGTTTATGCAGAAAAACATATCTAGTCAAACAATATGTTTATGCAGAAAAACATATCTAGTCAAACAATATGTCTGTGCAGAAAGTCATATCTAGCAGAACAATATGTTTGTGCAGAAAGTCATATCTAGTCAAACAATATGTTTATGCAGAAAAACATATGTAGTCAAACAATATGTCTGTGCAGAAAGTCATATCTAGTCGAACAATATGTTTGTGCAGAAAGTCATATCTAGTCAAACAATATGTTTATGCAGAAAAACATATCTGTTCAAACAATATGTCTGTGCAGAGAGTCATATCTAGTCAAACAATGATTTAAGGCAGAAAGTCATATCTAGTCAAACAATATGTCTGTGCAGAGAGTCATATCTAGTCAAACAATATGTTTATGCAGAAAAACATATCTGTTCAAACGATATGTCTGTGCAGAGAGTCATATCTAGTCAAACAATGATTTAAGGCAGAAAGTCATATCTAGTCAAACAATATGTTTGTGCAGAAAAACATATTTAGTCAAACAATATGTCTGTGCAGAGAGTCATGTCTAGTCAAACAATATGTCTGTGCAGAAAGTCATATCTAGTCACACTATTTCTTCACAGCTAGTCACGTTCAATAATGTATCTGCACGCAACTATGTTTTAGAACTGTAACTAGGACACACTGCAAATCAGGTTTTAATTATGACAAAATAATGTGTACAACAGTTAATCTAAATGA
Organism: Mimachlamys varia; assembly: GCA_947623455.1. Classification (NCBI taxonomy): domain Eukaryota; kingdom Metazoa; phylum Mollusca; class Bivalvia; order Pectinida; family Pectinidae; genus Mimachlamys; species Mimachlamys varia. The sequence goes on from OX392537.1 coordinate 2,424,225, forward strand.
TATCCGTAAAGCAATGATTGGTGGTAAAATAACATTAAAATTGAATTCTGTCCCAAAATCATTTCTCACAGAAAGTAACAATAGTTATTGAAAGAAGGCTTCGCTCCATCGACGGAAACCCACTGTACACCTCTCTATCGTTTGTATATCGTCGGAAACCCACGGTACACTTCTATATTGTTTGTATATCGTCGGAAACCCACGGTACATTTCTCTATCGTTTGAACATAAACCTATCGTTTGTAAACAAACGACAGAGAAGTGTACCGTGGGCTTCCGGTGATGTTATAGCTCATATATTCTAATAGTTTTCGAAAAAACAGGTAATTCCAAAATAAATAACCGTGAATGTTAAGGTGCGTAAACCCCCCTTTAATTTAAATTAAACTAGTTCTGTATAATTTCAAATCGTGTACTACGAAAATGTGTATATTCTGTACCACTATCAGCATCATAGTACCTGGAGGTTAGATCAGTGAATAAGGGTACATAGTACACAGTCCCAAACCATACTTGTTAACGTAGTGACAATGTAATACTCTTCGTAAACAACTATTTTGATGCAAACACATCTTCGGTGGTTCGTTGGCTGGTGCTCTCTTTTTGATGACAAGGCGTAGTTCCCATAGCTCAAATTAGCTTTCAGTTTCGAACATATTGTTGCATTGGATATCTTAGCAATTCTTTCCTCTATCGGCGTCATCGGCGATGCCCCGTCTTGATCCAGAAACCACCCAGCTACTCCACTCTACATGTTGACTGATTCCGAAGGATAAGCTGCCGGTGTTTGCTCTGGGTTTGCTCTGGTTTCACAACTTACGTTCTCTACTACGGTTCTGACCTTTGCCACGAGGAGTAAGAGTCCTTCCTTGAGGGATGCACGATCTCTGAGTAAAGTATATCTTTGCAAAAGTCTGCCAAACACCCAATGTCACTGTACGAACAGGAGTGTTGTCAAAGTAATATCTCACAAGGCTCAGAAGCATTCTCGGAATTTGTCCTACCGACCCGAACTGTTGGTATGTTTGATTTCGAATTCCATGAAACAGTTTCAAAATAACAATTTGGCAATGTCATTATTGCTGGAATTCGATGCGTTCAAAAACATGGGTGTGTACAATAATATACAATAGTATTGGAAGGAATGGCAGAGGAAAACCAAGATAAGTTTAATGTTTTTGGAGTTGTTTGTGGTTAACATCTAATGAGCATACCTTACAACCCGGGTCTTGCAGCGTCGAATATTTTGGACTCACACGGAATGTGTCCACGCCTAAAGTCTACGTTCACAGTAAGTCTTTCTGGAGTCCATCTTAAAGGGCACTTAGAAGTCTTGGGTCGTAATGGCTTCTGGAGTCTATGTCATCGAAGTTTTTTGTTTTTGTTTTTTGTTGCATAGTTGACTGACATGATTATGACCTCAACGACCTTAACAGTATAAAAATGTTAGTTTTATTGGTATTGAAGCCCCATGCCTTTTCTGGTTTACCTTTTACTTGATGGAACAAGTCCTATCCTAATATTTAAAGCCACAGAAAGTTAAGTTGTTGTTCTTACCATCAAGTGAAAGGTAAAACAGAAAAGGCATGGGGCTTCAATACCAATAAAACTAGCATTTTTATACTGTTAAGGTCGTTGAGGTCATAATCATGTCAGTCAACTATGCAAAGAAAAACCAAAAAACTTCCGATGACATAATCTCCAGAAGCCATTAAGACCCAAGACTTCTAAGTGCCCTTTAAGATGGACTCCAGAAAGACTTACTGTGAACGTAGACTTTAGGCGTGGACACATTCCGTGTGAGTCCAAAATATTCCACGCTGCAAGACCCGGGTTGTAAGGTAGGGAAATTCCACGCGGGGGGGGGGGGGGGGGGGTCTTAAAATTTGAAAATCTCCTTTGTGGAATTTTCCTTTCTTACAACTCTGATCATGAAAAACATATTTCTCTCCTTCTTACTACCAAAATAAGTTCAATAACCAAGAACATTTGACCTGGCCATCATTTTGAAAATGTCAACAGGCTTGACGGAAATTAATCAGTCAGCGAAATTAGGCATATCCCATACTTACAACAAATTAATCAGTCAAAGCGAAATTAAGCATATCCCATACTTACAACAAATTAATCAGTCAGAGCGAAATTAAGCATATCCCATACTTACAACAAATTAATCAGTCAAAGCGAAATTAAGCATATCCCATACTTACAACAAATTAATCAGTCAGAGCGAAATTAAGCATATCCCATGCTTACAACAAATTAATCAGTCAGCAAAATTAGGCATATCCCATGCTTACAACAAATTAATCAGTCAGCAAAATTAGGCATATCCCATGCTTACAACAAATTAATCAGTCAGGTAATCATTGGTAGTGAGACAGGAGGGAAACCCTGTGTTTGGCAGCTTAAGATCTTACTCCCCGGATTAAGATCCCCCTGTCTCACCGCAAAGGAGGTGGAAGATTCTTTTAGACTTTCCTCTGGTTAAAATGGAAAAGGACCTGTAGCGTGTGGGAGAAATAAGGATTGTACCTCATTTTGACTGCGTATACGGTAATATGCCAACTGCGGGCATACTACCGTATACGCAGTCAAAGTGAGGTACAATCCTTATCTTTACATCATTATTAATTTTCAAGTGTTATTCGAAGAAAAAACATTCGAAGCGGGTTGCTACGATGGTAACTACGATGGCCGTGGTTGCTAAGATAATATTGTCCCACTGAATCTTCATCGATATACTGCTAAGTTTGGAAAGTACACAGTGACCAACACTATTTTTCTTCATTACATCATTTGTAAATTTGATATTAAATAATATTACTAGCACTTCGAATTTATTTCTTTGTTTATAACGGTCGTTATGTACACGCATTGACACAGTGATCTGGTTGTGACGCGGTCCGACGTCGGACGTCACAACTGCTAGTCGCCGCCATGTTTGCGTTACCGTCAAAGAATTTTGAATACACATCCATCGGAATCAAAAGTTTTCCAGAAATCTTTTATTGTATATTCAGAGGAAATTGATTCCATATATGTTCTATGTTTCAAAATCTTAAAGGAACAAAACAATGACCATCAGCGAATAGTTATTTTTCTGAAGCGTGAACGACGCCATGTTTGAACAAATATCAATCCGCCGAGCCTTTTTTCACTGCGTATACGCTAATATTTTCGCAGTCAGAGTTTACTAAGCACAAGAAGGAAGAGGTGTAAATATAGCTGTATCTAATACCCATGGAAATGAAAGGAAGGTGACTCTTCAGCCGATAAAGGAGTCGCCAATAGCTATTTAAGTTTAGTTTCTAATAGACAGTTACAGTCAATAATAGATAACTGAAATTTTATATAGAACAAAGTATCCAGCGGACGTTGGTGATTATCATACAGATACAGAAGTAGTATCAGCGTTTCCTGTTTCTCGTATACTACAGAATAATTATTAGATACATTGAAAAAATGCATTTATTTTTAAGAGGCGTTTGAATACTACATTGCCTGCTTCATGTGTGAAATGTTTCACCTGTACAAGACAATTTAACACACGCACACACTTCCTCCTCGCCATCACCCCGTCTCTATCTCCAAACAACATCACACGCACGTGTATTCAATACAGGGTCTGCATTAAGTGACGATACTTGACAACAATCCTGCACTATAGGTTGTGTGACCGCGTGTTTAAATTTGGAACCAGTCATTAGACAGTGTTTTGTTTTACATATTTGAATGTTTAGTAGGAGTTTGAACACCATGGTGAATACATGTCTGTATTTCCTGACCTCGATGTCCGCCAAACCAACCTCAACAATTAACATAGTACGCGTATGATATAGCACCTAACACAACGATCCTTGTCTGTTACATATTCTGCTTCAATGGTTTGGCAGAACGGCATACTACCTAATCATGTTTCTGTATCACGATGTTTCTGATTATCGCATAACTGTAAGTATACGGACCAGTCAAGTTTGTATTGGTGTCAGAAATCTCACGATCAGTCTTGTTAACAACGTTCCATCGCTGAACCTTCTAGTTACAACAACCAAACCATTATTTAACATTGTTACTACAATTACAGCAGAGTACCGTTAATAGGAATTCTTTGAATTTTGCGATCGTTTTTGGCACCCTCTCTTCAAATATTTCGATCAGTTCTACTCTTTACCCTGTCATGCTTCATACCAAACTGACGAAATACTTTCTAATAAATACGTAATTAATCACGATTGTTTTGTATTTTGGATTTAAAGCTATTAATGGATGGTTTATCATTTTGTGAAAATGAATTAGTTTATGTTTGAAGAGCTTAACAAGAATGATAACAAAAAGCATGGCAAGTCTCCCAATATCATTTTCATTATTATGATGAAAATATATATGATACATTTTGTGATGTCTTGTGATAACTTTTTGGGACATTGCCTATCGTATAAATATTATATTCAGTGATTGAAATCAAGGACATAACATACTCCTCCACCACCACTGGTTACTCAATGGTCGATACTACTACTGGTCGATCAGCGTGATTTTTCCGGCTTCCTCGGCAGGGTCGTCCCAGACGTCCGTTTTCGAGAGTTAACTTTGACTGTCATTGTCTCTATGATGTCGATGATACCCTCCTAGAACACCTCATCCTCGATATCCACGGATTACGCTCACCTTCGCTCTCTACACCCCTGGAATAGGACCTGTGTCATGACAAAAAACTGAAAGCTCCTTGTGCATTCCCTTGTTGATTAGACAAGAAGACTGGTTTCACAAAAAATCGACTATCATACACTGAAAATGTGTTCAGTGTCTGAGAGTCTATTTTTGTGTGTGAAATTTAACCGCTTGACGTATCAAGCGGAAATTTGGCAATAATTTTCATTATGGTTTCAGATGATTAATAACACAAAAAGAAAATTGGAAAATTTAGTTTATATATTTTACTTTATTTTTTCAAATTTCGCTATTCTATATTTTATATATATATATATGGTTATTCTCTAGGTCACAAGTGCCTGTGGTTTCGACCCACTGATAGACATCAAAAGAATGTCGTGGTCACGTAATGGTATTGTAATCTTCAAAGGACAGACAGCCTAGCGATCGCTCAGGATTTTCCTGGGCGTAGAGAGCGCATGCTGGATATCGAGGATGAGAACACCTGGGCCCATAGTCACTACTGTTCTCGTTATCGGACTCTTTACTGAGGCTCGACTATTTGTTATGGAGATGCATTAATTAAAAAGACATGGTTTCGATGTTTGTGGAAACATTTTACAGAGACATCACGCCATATTCTGGTTTCAATTTACACCTACCACGTCATCACAATGCTTGGGCACAACTTTTTCATGAAATATAACTTGATCACAATTAGGCAGGAATATATCGCCAACTATCTGACAGCTCAGTCGGTTAGCGGCTGTTGGTAAGTCTGGTCAATTCTCTTCTTTTCCCTTCTTTTCTTCCTTTTATTTGTTCAAATCTCCAACCTCTTTTTCCTTCATGAAAGTTATGCCATAGAGAGAAAAGTTGGTGTTTTAAGAGAGATAACTCGTATAGAAATCGGAAAACTGGTTTATTGCAACTTGCGTCAGTATTCAGCTTTATAAGCTATTTCAGAGAATTATTTGCCTCATAAAATATATTTATAATCTTTGACTACTCTACCTACACACTTTTTTGAAAAATCCATTTGATACTTACTTTTTTCAAAACCAAAAGTGCTACTGAAAATACCTCGTGCGAATTTCAGCTCAACTTTAGTCGTTAGATTTTAGTGGAGAGGAAAATGCTCCCGTTTTTAGACCCGGAGTAAATTTTTCTCGTGTTAATAATTTGCATATAGGATATAAAATTTTGAATCAATAACAACGTGATTATCACACAAATAAATCGGTAACACCAGCAGATCCAGAGGAGGGGGGTGGTTTCCTGAGGTCGTGACACCCTTTTTCGGAGGAGGAAAATTTGTATAAATGGAAATTTTTACCGTTGTATCATTGAAAAAGCGTGAGCTGGACCCCTCCTTTCGAAAATCCGGCATCTGCGCCTGAGTGAAAGGGTTAATACGGATTCGTCTCCCAAACAGTTGAAACAGAATTGGACTGACATTTCGATCGTTAAATTTCCCTTTCTTGATAGCAATATCCCTGTTTCTCCTATTTACGGTGTTTACACAATTGTTTCGTTAATCAATAGCTGGCTCCGAAAATCGTAACTTCCGTGATATATCGACTGCTCACCAACTAACGGTATGAAGGTCTGTGTTTTATTTGTCATCTATTGCCTCTGATTTAATCGATTCTGAGTTTGGATTATGATTTTGTTAACGCTTAGGTATTCTCTTATTCGTTCTCACTAGTGACTTGTGGTTTAGAAAGTCACAGTATTTTGATTCGACTTTATATCACCTGCCGGTTTATGACAAGCCGTTTTGGTTTTTTATTAATTGAAATAAAGATATCTCTATTTTAATACAGATATATATTTTTGAAATACAATATATTTACTCTTTCAAATAAAGACATCTTTATTTCTACTGAAAATAAGATATCTGTATCCTTATTATACAGTTTTTTGTTAATTGGAAATGTTTATTTGAAAGTTGATATCGCCTATTGAATAAAAGAGAAGTCTGTTTTTCAATGGAGATGTGTTTAATTCAAATACAGACATATGTAATTTAATAGAAATTTATATATTCTATTGATATAAAAACCCAAACGGCCTGTTATACGGATGTCAATGAATCATATTTTCTCCTTTAGTTCGTTCCCCATGTAAATGTTTCTTTCTTTGCCTGAGATGAACAAAGGAAACATGTCTAATTGGTCTTCGGAAAATAGTTAATACTAATGTGTTAATAGTTAATACGAAATACATGTAATGTTTAAGTTATGTTATTAAGCAAAGTTATTGATATATATATTATAATTTCATTTTGATTTGTCAACATTATCAAAAATGTATGCCAATTAAAAAAAAGACAAAGGATTAATATACAGTATTTAGTCCCAAGGGACCCCATTGGAAATAAGCCTACAAGGCTTTATGGGTCATCCCGGGTAAAAGGATGATCAACTAGTATTTTATAAATATAAATATATAAACTTATATAAATATATTTTATACCATCTGTGAAAAAAAATCCGTTGTTCATCAACATTTTGAGAAATTAAAAGAAGTTTTTGTTCCACGCTGGGGTTTTTTATCCGCTCGTTAGTACTTCCCTTATCACAAAACGTCTTTGTGATCTAGACTTTAGGGTTGCTATAATTTTTCAAAAAGAAAGCCAAACCGGGCAGGAACGTTACGCCGTTAGAAATTCAATCCCGTTCTTGTGAATGATGGATTTTATTAAATGATTGATAACATTGGATATAGTTTTCCTACATTTTTGGTAAAATTAAAGTTATTTAGTTTGTATTTGTATTCAATACATTATAGTTTATGTAGGCAAACGTCTACCTTGCCGTATATATTAGACCGTCCACGTGATCAAGTATTAGAACGACTTGGATGTCAACAACAGATTTCGTCCGATTTCGTCAGCTTGACCCACGTTGCGTTGTTACAGTGAGACTTTAAATATTGTGTTTGTCGATCACTGAAGAGAAGCTGGCTAATTCGTGATGTTGCAGTCAATTATAACGTCATTAAATTGCAACAAAATCGTGCTGGCGAGTGGATCTCCACGAAGGAAAACAATTCTAGAGAACCATGTTGTAAGACGTCTATCTACAGTGTATTTCGCATTATATAAAAAATTGCAATCAGTATACACCTGTTGGTCTTTTCCCCAGGGTCGACTACGTTACGACCCTGGTCTACTCATATAACGTAAGAGGCCGTTTGGAGTAAATATCTTTTCTCAACACAACAATTGTTTTAAATGTAATTGATCAGTTCGCTTAACAAAAGATAAACTGTTCAGGAGAAGTAGATGTTTTAGGACACAAATGACTGCAAATTAAATCAACCACTTTTTAGGCCCAACCTGTGACAGATAAGCTTTTCTCTAAACTATCAGCTTTAATTGAAACCTATGATGGAAAAATCAGGAACCCTTTAACATTTAAAAGTACCATAGGTACTTGAACATGTGCTTGTAACAATTAAAAAAAATTATTGTGAAATATATTCCGTAAAAAATCCATGATTTCAGAAATGAAATGATAATATACAACATGTATTTAGCACCCTTCATATTTTGCAAAATTATGCTATGGCCATTAATATAACAACAATATTGAAAAATTTGTAATGCCATTGTTTTAACTTAATTATTGCAAAATCTTGATTTGATAAAGTTCTGTCATTCAGTTTTTGAATTTTTTGAATTTTTTTTTTTTAAGAAAAAAAAATGACCATAATAACTGTTCCCATGATCAATGGTTTCAGTGTAGTGCCTGAGAAGATTTATGTATCTTTATTTCAGGGATTGAAGTTTGATGTAATTCCATCAACATTTGAAGAAAATATTGACAAAAGTCTTCCTCCTATTGACTATGTAAAAGAGACAGCCAAACAGAAGGCTTTGGAGGTGGCTCAGAGGCTATGTATTGGAGAGGTAAATATATATAAAGTTGTTTTTAAAACTTTAGGTCACTTCAATGGCCTAGTCTATTAGGCTGATATACAGACCTGTAGTTTAAACATAGTGCACTCCTAGTGCACTAGGGTGTAAAAGTTAGCTTACATTCAACTGCACATGTGTATATCAATTCACAGTTGTTTGAGTTTATGCCAGTAATTAATATATATATGGAGCTGCCCATTGCAAAATGTAATGGCATTATATTCTACAATGGGTCACTGGGTGGTTCCTTTTATTTACAGGCAGAAACTCAAACAACTGTGATCCGAGTGTACATAGCATTTTCTACATGTCATGTCAGAGGGGGATGTCTCAAATTTGTCACATGACATCTTTGATAAAACTGATCATGTCATATTCGTTTGTGTCTGTGCATGTGGCATGTTTCCTTGTGACTTCTGAACCAGAGGGGAACATTGTTTAGATGACCTGTGTCTATCTTCAGTGTGACATCTGAACAAGAGGAGAACATTGTTTAGATGACCTGTGTCTATCTTAAGTGTGACATCTGAACCAGAGGGGAACATTGTTTAGATGACCTGTGTCTATCTTAAGTGTGACATCTGAACCAGAGGGGAACATTGTTTAGATGACCTGTGTCTATCTTCAGTGTGACATCTGAACAAGAGGGGAACATTGTTTAGATGACCTGTGTCTATCTTCAGTGTGACATCTGAACCAGAGGGGAACATTGTTTAGATGACCTGTGTCTATCTTCAGTATGACATCTGAACCAGAGGGGAACATTGTTTAGATGACCTGTGTCTATCTTCAGTATGACATCTGAACCAGAGGAGAACATTGTTTAGATGACCTGTGTCTATCTTCAGTGTGACCTCTGAACCAGAGAGGAACATTGTTTAGATGACCTGTGTCTATCTTCAGTGACATCTGAACCAGAGGGGAACATTGTTTAGATGACCTGTGTCTATCTTAAGTGTGACATTTGAACCAGAGGGGAACATTGTTTAGATGACCTGTGTCTATCTTAAGTGTGACATTTGAACCAGAAGGGAACATTATTTAGATGACCTGTGTCTATCTTCAGTGTGACATCTGAACCAGAGGGGAACATTGTTTAGATGACCTGTGTCTATCTTCAGTGTGACATCTGAACCAGAGGGGAAAATTGTTTAGATGACCTGTGTCTATCTTCGGTGTGACCTCTTAACCAGACGGGAACATTATTTAGATGACTTGTGTCTATCTTCAGTGTGACATCTGAACCAGAGGGGAGCATTGTTTAGATGACCTGTGTCTATCTTCAGTATAACATCTGAACCAGAGGGGAGCATTGTTTAGATGACCAATGTCTATCTTCAGTATAACATCTTAACCAGAGTGGAACACTGTTTAGATGACCTGTGTCTATCTTCAGTGTGACCTCTGAACCAGAGGGGAACATTGTTTAGATGACCTGTGTCTATCTACAGTGTGACGTCTGAACCAGAGGGTAACATTGTTTAGATGACCTGTGTCTATCTTCAGTGTGACATCTGAACCAGAGGGGAACATTGTTTAGATGACCTGTGTCTATCTTCAGTGTGACATCTGAACCAGAGGGGAACATTGTTTAGATGACCTGTGTCTACCTTCAGTGTGACGTCTGAACCAGAGGAGAACATTGTTTAGATGACCTGTGTCTACCTTCAGTGTGACGTCTGAACGAGAGGGGAACATTGTTTCGATGACCTGTGTCTATCTTCAATGTGACGTCTGAACCAAAGGGTAACATTGTTTAGATGACCTGTGTCTATCTTCAGTGTGACGTCTGAACGAGAGGGGAACATTGTTTAGATGACCTGTGTCTATCTTCAGTGTGAAGTCTGAACCAAAGGGTAACATTGTTTAGATGACCTGTGTCTATCTTCAGTGTGACATCTGAACCAGAGGGGAACATTGTTTAGATGACCTGTGTCTATCTTCAGTGTGACATCTGAACCAGAGGGGAACACTGTTTAGATGACCTGTGTCTATCTTCAGTGTGACATCTGAACCAGAGGGGAACGTTGTTTAGATGACCTGTGTCTATCTTCAGTGACATCTGAACCAGAGGGGAACGTTGTTTAGATGACCTGTGTCTATCTTCAGTGTGACATCTGAACCAGAGGGGAACATTGTTTAGATGACCTGTGTCTATCTTCAGTGTGACATCTGAACCAGAGGGGAACATTGTTTAGATGACCTGTGTCTATCTTCAGTGTGACATCTAGATCTGAACCAGAGGGGAACATTGTTTAGATGACCTGTGTCTATCTTCAGTGTGACATCTGAACCAGAGGGGAACATTGTTTAGATGACCTGTGTCTATCTTCAGTGTGACGTCTGAACCAGAGGGGAACATTGTTTAGATGACCTGTGTCTATCTTCAGTGTGACCTCTGAGCCAGAGGGGAACATTGTTTAGATGACCTGTGTCTATCTTCAGTGACATCTGAACCAGAGAGGAACATTGTTTAGATGACCTGTGTCTACCTTCAGTGTGACGTCTGAACCAGAGGGGAACATTGTTTAGATGACCTGTGTCTATCTTCAGTGTGACATCTGAACCAGAGGAGAACATTGTTTAGATGACCTGTGTCTACCTTCAGTGTGACGTTTGAACGAGAGGGGAACATTGTTTAGAAGACCTGTGTCTATCTTCAGTGTGACGTCTGAACCAAAGGGTAACATTGTTTAGATGACCTGTGTCTATCTTCAGTGTGACGTCTGAACCAGAGGGGAACATTGTTTAGATGACCTGTGTCTATCTTCAGTGTGAAGTCTGAACCAAAGGGTAACATTGTTTAGATGACCTGTGTCTATCTTCATTGTGACCTCTGAACCAGAGGGGAACATTGTTTAGATGACCTGTGTCTATCTTCAGTGTGACATCTGAACCAGAGGGGAACATTGTTTAGATGACCTGTGTCTATCTACAGTGTGACATCTGAACCAGAGGGGAACATTGTTTAGATGACCTGTGTCTATTTACAGTGTGACTTCTGAACCAGAGGGGAACATTGTTTAGATGACCTGTGTCTATCTTCAGTGTGACATCTGAACCAGAGGGGAATATTGTTTAGATGACCTCCTGTGTCTATCTTCAGTGTGACATCTGAACCAGAGGGGAACATTGTTTAGATGACCAGTGCCTATCTTCAGTGTGACATCTGAACCAGAGGGGAACATTGTTTAGATGACCTGTGTCTATCTTCAGTGTGACGTCTGAACCAGAGGGAAACATTGTTTAGATGACCTGTGTCTATCTTGACATCTGAACCAGAGGAGAACATTGTTTAGATGACCTGTGTCTATCTTCAGTGACATCTGAACCAGAGGGGAACATTGTTTAGATGACCTGTGTCTATCTTCAGTGTGACGTCTGAACCAGAGGGGAACATTGTTTAGATGACCTGTGTCTATCTTCAGTGTGACCTCTGAGCCAGAGGGGAACATTGTTTAGATGACCTGTGTCTATCTTCAGTGTGACATCTGAACCAGAGGGGAACGTTGTTTAGATGACCTGTGTATATCTTCAGTGTGACCTCTGAACCAGAGGGTAACATTGTTTAGATGACCTCTGTCTATCTTCAGTGTAACATCTGAACCAGAGGGGAACATTGTTTAGATGACCTGTGTCTATCTTCAGTGTGACATCTGAACCAGAGGGGAACATTGTTTAGATGACCTGTGTCTATCTTCAGTGTGACATCTGAACCAGAGGGGAACACTGTTTAGATGACCTGTGTATATCTTCAGTGTGACATCTGAACCAGAGGGGAACGTTGTTTAGATGACCTGTGTCTATCTTCAGTGACATCTGAACCAGAGGGGAACGTTGTTTAGATGACCTGTGTCTATCTTCAGTGTGACATCTGAACCAGAGGGGAACATTGTTTAGATGACCTGTGTCTATCTTCAGTGTGACATCTGAACCAGAGGGGAACATTGTTTAGATGACCTGTGTCTATCTTCAGTGTGACATCTAGATCTGAACCAGAGGGGAACATTGTTTAGATGACCTGTGTCTATCTTCAGTGTGACATCTGAACCAGAGGGGAACATTGTTTAGATGACCTGTGTCTATCTTCAGTGTGACGTCTGAACCAGAGGGGAACATTGTTTAGATGACCTGTGTCTATCTTCAGTGTGACCTCTGAGCCAGAGGGGAACATTGTTTAGATGACCTGTGTCTATCTTCAGTGACATCTGAACCAGAGAGGAACATTATTTAGATGACCTGTGTCTATCTTCAGTATGACATCTGAACCAGAGGGGAACACTGTTTAGATGACCTGCGTCTATCTTCAGTGACATCTGAACCAGAGGGGAACACTGTTTAGATGACCTGTGTCTATCTTCAGTATGACATCTGAACGAGAGGGGAACATTGTTTAGATGACCTGTGTCTATCTTCAATGTGACATTTGAACCAGAGGGGAACATTGTTTAGATGACCTGTGTCTATCTTAAGTGTGACATCTGAACCAGAGGGGAACATTGTTTAGATGACCTGTGTCTATCTTCAGTGTGACATCTGAACCAGAGGGGAACACTGTTTAGATGACCTGTGTCTATCTTCAGTGTGACATCTGAACCAGAGAGGAACATTGTTTAGATTACCTGTGTCTATCTTAAGTGTGATATCTGAACCAGAGGGGAACATTGTTTAGATGACCTGTGTCTATCTACAGTGTGATATCTGAACCAGAGGGGAACATTGTTTAAATGACCTGTGTCTATCTACAGTGTGATATCTGAACCAGAGGGGAACATTGTTTAGATGACCTGTGTCTATCTTCAGTGTGACATCTGAACCAGAGGGGAACATTGTTTAGATGACCTGTGTCTATCTTCAGTGACATCTGAACCAGAGGGGAACATTGTTTAGATGACCTGTTTCTATCTTCAGTATGACATCTGAACCAGAGGGGAAAATTGTTTAGATGACCTGTGTCTATCTTCAGTGTGACATCTGAACCGGAGGGGAACATTGTTTAGATGACCTGTGTCTATCTTCAGTGTGACATCTGAACAAGAGGGGAACACTGTTTAGATGACCTGTGTCTATGTATTGGTTACACCATAGTTTACGAGTTCTTCAGGATATAACCCACAAGGCACGAAATGATACCTACTTGTATCATAGATGTGACATATTTCTTTCATCGAGAACAATGTTCATTTACCTACAATGTTAAAATGTACACTGAACTGGGGCAGGCGTGGGAATCAATGGACTGATTCTGTCAATCCCGAGTTGATGATCGATGCTTTACTTCAATTTGATTGGCTATTGATTCTGTCAATCCAGAGTTGATAATACACATAGGCACGCCTTTTAAAATATGATTGGTTATTTCTTAATCATTCCTGGGAATATTTTGATTTTGAATTTATTATTGTTTTTATTAATTAGACTAAGCAATAACCCACCCACGCTCACTTTATTGCCAAGCATGCTATTTCAAAGTGTCGGATTTCGTAAAGAACTTTGATTTTGACTTCCTGAAAAACACTGATGACTTTGATGAATTCACTGTTCCACAAGTTCTGGACAAGTATGACATTTCAAAATATTTAAGAGGACTCTGTTTTCCAAAGTTTCAACGTGGAATTACCCGAAGAAAGACGGAATCCACGAAATACACAAAAATCACGGTTCGGACCGCCTGTTAATTCGGAATGTAGATCTACTTGAATATACAGGACTCTATGAATTTAAAGAAAAACACACGCCTTAATTGATACAAATGAAACCAAAGCTGAAACGCGAATCACAGGTACGTGTAAAACCAGAGAATTATACCTTAATAATTGTACAGTGACAATCAATTTAATTTGAAGTGATCTGTTTTATTATGTCCCCCAAACGAAGTGGGGGGACATATTGTTTTTGCTCGGTTTCTTATTAAGTCACCCCCAACGAAGTGGGGTGACTTATTGTTATTGTTCCGTTTCTTTGTTATTCTTATTATTATTATTATTCTTATTATTATTCCTACACTCATTTTTGTCCGGGAAATATCTCGTAAACGACTTATCGCGCTCCAATGAAACTTTGAAGGATTATTGGTGGGTACGTGCAAGGTACTTTTTTTGGGTCGATTGCGCATCCAAGATGGCCACCACAGCCTCTTTTTAAAAAAAAACAACGAATATTTGTGACGCTATAACTTTTTTCCTGTTTGGCGGATGACGATTAAACTTGTGTCATATGATGATTGTATGATGGCCGTTAATTTAGTGAAGTCAAACCTGCATTATTTCTTCAAAATGGCCGCCAAGGCCCGGTCTCTCATTGGTTGGATTTCAGATATCGTCCGATTTCGCTCAAAATTGGTATGAACGGGTAACAGGACACACCGAACACAACGGTAACTTCGAATTTGAAATCGACAAAATGGCCGCCATTTTATTGCCTCGGTTTGGTCGACATTTACATATCGTTAAATCACGCATTAATTTGTCACTTTACACTACCATAAAAATTTACATAAATGAAGATTTTATTGTGCCAATCATTTCTGTGAAGTCAAAGTCAATTTATTTCTTACAAAATGGCCGCCACCGCCTACTTTCTGATTGGTTGAAATTTAGATATCGTCCGATTTCGCTCAAACTTTGGGTGAACGTGTCACAGGACACACCGAACACAATCGTAACATCGGTTTTGGCATCAGACAAAATGGCCGCCATTTTATGGCTTCTGATTGGTTGAAATTTAGATATTGTCTGATTTTGCTGAAATTCAGTAGGAACGGGTAACAGCACACACAGAACACAACCGTAACTTCTGTTTTGACATCAGACAAAATGGCCGCCATTTTATGCCTTCTGATCGGTCAAAATTCAGATATTGTCCGATTTCGCTCAAAATTTGTATGAACGGGTAACAGTACACACGAACACAACTGTACCGTCAGTTTTGGAATTGGACAACATGGCCGCCATTTTGTGGCTTCTGATTGGTCAAAATTTAGATATTGTCCGATTTCGCTCAAATTTGGTATGTATGTTCATTATGACATTACGCAATCAACTATCATGCTTCACAAGGGTTTGTGGGGGATCGGCTTGTGGGGAGGGGTGACTTCCGCTATTGCTCGCAATTGCAATTCTAGTTATTATTATTATTATTATTATTATTCTTGTTTCTTCCACTTTCTTCAGCCGCGGAGGTTTCCGACCGTTTTCTCAAAAACTACTGGACGGATCTTCACGAAACTTCACACACATACTCATTAGGGGCGGGGTGTGTGAAAACGGGTTGTTTTTTCGCGACCGGAAGTCCAAGATGGCCGCCAGAGCTAATTTCCGGTTTTCAAAATTCAGTCTCCGATTTCAGTAAAAATTGGTACATGGGTGTTTTAAGGGATGCTGAATAACATGGTAACATTTTTGTAAAGTTTGGTTGCCACCGAAACGAAAATGGAGGCCTCTGATTGGTCGAAATTTATATATTGTCCGATTTCAATGAAATTTAATATATATGTGTAGTATTACACCAACAACATTGTCGTCACATCCGTTTCATGATTCGTCAACATGGCCGCTATTTCCTGGCTTCTGATTGGTCGAAATTTATATATTGTCCGATTTCAATGAAATTTAATATGTATGTGTAGTATTACACCAACAACATTGTCGTAACCTCCGTTTCGTGATTCGTCAACATGGCCGCTATTTCCTGGCTTCTGATTGGTCGAAATTTATATATTGTCCGATTTCAATGAAACTTATATATATAACTGTAGTAAGACAACACGGACATTGTCGTAACCTCCGTTTCGTGATTCGTCAACATGGCCGCTATTTCCTGGCTTCTGATTGGTCGAAATTTATATATTGTCCGATTTCAATGAAATTTTATATATAACTGTAGTAGGACACCACGGACATTGTCGTAACCTCCATTTCCTAATTCGTCAACATGACCGCTGATATATGGGGTGTCAGCTATATTTCCATTGTGAGTTCATTGGGCTCATCAGTTCCGACCAAAGGGGTAGTTTGGGGGACATCTGTAATGGTACCCCATTACAATTAGCACTTGTTTGCACTAAAATAGCAAAAACACTGACAAAAGGTACGTTTGTACAGTGTCGCTCAATTTGAAGACATTTTTTTATATTTGTGAAAAGGTGAATTTTCTATTGAGTTGGAAAAGCTGAAAATGTGTGTATATTTTTAAGGTTAGAAAATGTGTGTATTTTGTAAGGTTAATTAAATGTTGAGTTGGAAAACTGAAAATGTGTGTATTGTTTTTTAAAAGTACATGGCAACCTATTTTCGCTTGTTGTACAATGTATATATTTCAATGTACTTGGGGTCATTTTGCAACATTGTACATTTGGGGAATTAGGCCATGGTAAGAACCTATGTTCTTACTAGATAAGAACATGGGTTCTTACTGGGTGAGGTCAACTCTTCATAATATATTCAACGGACGAGATGAAAGAAATATGACACATCTATGATACAACTTTAGTGTAACATCTGAACCAGAGGGGAAAATTGTTTAGATGACCTGTGTCTATCTATGACCTACCTGTTTATGATGTGACCTACCTACAGATGATGCAACCTACCTACAGATGATGTGACCTACTTACAGATGGTGTGACCTACCTACAGATGATGTGACCTACCTGTTTATGATGTGACCTACCTACAGATGATGCAACCTACCTACAGACGATGTGACCTACCTACAGATGATGTGACCTACTTACAGATGGTGTGACCTACCTACAGATGATGTGACCTACCTGTTTATGATGTGACCTACCTACAGATGATGTGACCTACCTGTTTATGATGTGACCTACCTACAGATGATGTGACCTACCTACAGATGATGTGACCTACCTACAGATGGTGTGACCTACCCACAGATGATGTGACCTACTTACAGATGGTGTGACCTACCTACAGATGATGTGACCTACTTACAGATGGTGTGACCTACCTACAGATGGTTTGACCTACCTACAGATGATGTGACCTACTTACAGATGGTGTGACCTACCTACAGATGATGTGACCTACTTACAGATGGTGTGACCTACCTACAGATGATGTGACCTACTTACAGATGGTGTGACCTACCTGACAAAGAAGGTATTACACCGTTTCTCAGGAAGTGTAATAATTCAGTAATATAAAATATGTTATTTTATTACCAGGGATCACCAGATTTGATCATCAGTGCTGATACCGTGGTAACACAAGATAACCAGATATTTGAAAAACCAAAAGATCGGGAGGATGCATTCAATATGTTAATGGGGTGAGCAACAGTTGTTCAGTAATTAGACTGAGTGTATCCAGTGATATAAGTTTTCTCCTGTGATAGAGTTTCAGTATTGTCCAGTGATGTAAGTTTTCTCCTTTGATAGAGTTTCAGTATTGTCCAATAATAAAACTTTCTCCTTTGATAGAGTTTCAGTATTGTCCAATAATATAACATTTCTCCTTTGATTGACTTTCAGTATTGTCCAGTGATATAACTTTCTCCTTTGATAAAGTTTCAGTATTGTCCAATAATAAAACTTTCTCCTTTGATAGAGTTTCAGTATTGTCCAATAATATAACATTTCTCCTTTGATTGACTTTCAGTATTGTCCAATAATATAACATTTCTCCTTTGATAAAGTTTCAGTATTTTCCAGTGATATAACATTTCTCCTTTGATACAGTTTCAGTATTGTCCAATAATATAACATTTCTCCTTTGATACAGTTTCAGTATTGTCCAATAATATAACATTTCTCCTTTGATAAAGTTTCAGTATTTTCCAGTGATATAACATTTCTCCTTTGATAAAGTTTCAGTATTGTCCAATAATATAACATTTCTCCTTTGATACAGTTTCAGTATTGTCCAATAATATAACATTTCTCCTGTGATAAAGTTTCAGTATTGTCCAATAATATAACATTTCTCCTTTGATTGACTTTCAGTATTGTCCAATAATATAACATTTCTCCTTTGATTGACTTTCAGTATTGTCCAATAATATAACATTTCTCCTTTGATAAAGTTTCAGTATTGTCCAGTGATATAACTTTCTCCTTTGATAGAGTTTCAGTATTGTCCAATAATATAACATTTCTCCTTTGATAAAGTTTCAGTATTGTCCAATAATATAACATTTCTCCTTTGATAAAGTTTCAGTATTGTCCAGTGATATAACTTTCTCCTTTGATAAAGTTTCAGTATTTTCCAATAATATAACTTTCTCCTTTGATTGACTTTCAGTATTGTCCAATAATATAACATTTCTCCTTTGATTGACTTTCAGTATTGTCCAGTGATATAACTTTCTCCTTTGATAGAGTTTCAGTATTGTCCAATAATATAACATTTCTCCTTTGATAAAGTTTCAGTATTTTCCAGTGATATAACTTTCTCCTTTGATAAAGTTTCAGTATTTTCCAATAATATAACTTTCTCCTTTGATAAAGTTTCAGTATTTTCCAGTGATATAACTTTCTCCTTTGATAGAGTTTCAGTATTGTCCAATAATATAACATTTCTCCTTTGATACAGTTTCAGTATTGTCCAATAATATAACATTTCTCCTTTGATTGACTTTCAGTATTGTCCAATAATATAACATTTCTCCTTTGATTGACTTTCAGTATTGTCCAGTGATATAACTTTCTCCTTTGATAGAGTTTCAGTATTGTCCAATAATATAACATTTCTCCTTTGATAAAGTTTCAGTATTTTCCAGTGATATAACATTTCTCCTTTGATAGAGTTTCAGTATTGTCCAATAATATAACATTTCTCCTTTGATTGACTTTCAGTATTGTCCAGTGATATAACTTTCTCCTTTGATAGAGTTTCAGTATTTTCCAATAATATAACTTTCTCCTTTGATAAAGTTTCAGTATTTTCCAGTGATATAACTTTCTCCTTTGATAAAGTTTCAGTATTTTCCAGTGATATAACTTTCTCCTTTGATAAAGTTTCAGTATTTTCCAGTGATATAACTTTCTCCTTTGATAAAGTTTCAGTATTTTCCAATAATATAACATTTCTCCTTTGATACAGTTTCAGTATTTTCCAGTGATATAACTTTCTCCTTTGATAAAGTTTCAGTATTTTCCAATAATATAACTTTCTCCTTTGATAAAGTTTCAGTATTTTCCAGTGATATAACTTTCTCCTTTGATAAAGTTTCAGTATTTTCCAGTGATATAACTTTCTCCTTTGATAAAGTTTCAGTATTTTCCAGTGATATAACATTTCTCCTTTGATTGACTTTCAGTATTGTCCAATAATATAACATTTCTCCTTTGATAAAGTTTCAGTATTGTCCAATAATATAACATTTCTCCTTTGATAGAGTTTCAGTATTGTCCAATAATATAACATTTCTCCTTTGATTGACTTTCAGTATTGTCCAATAATATAACATTTCTCCTTTGATAGAGTTTCAGTATTGTCCAATAATATAACATTTCTCCTTTGATTGACTTTCAGTATTGTCCAATAATATAACATTTCTCCTGTGATAAAGTTTCAGTATTGTCCAGTGATATAACTTTCTCCTTTGATAAAGTTTCAGTATTTTCCAATAATATAACATTTCTCCTTTGATAAAGTTTCAGTATTTTCCAGTGATATAACTTTCTCCTTTGATAAAGTTTCAGTATTTTCCAATAATATAACTTTCTCCTTTGATAAAGTTTCAGTATTTTCCAGTGATATAACTTTCTCCTTTGATAAAGTTTCAGTATTTTCCAATAATATAACTTTCTCCTTTGATAAAGTTTCAGTATTGTCCAGTGATATAACTTTCTCCTTTGATAAAGTTTCAGTATTTTCCAATAATATAACATTTCTCCTTTGTTAAAGTTTCAGTATTTTCCAGTGATATAACTTTCTCCTTTGATAAAGTTTCAGTATTTTCCAGTGATATAACTTTCTCCTTTGATAAAGTTTCAGTATTTTCCAGTGATATAACTTTCTCCTTTGATAAAGTTTCAGTATTTTCCAGTGATATAACTTTCTCCTTTGATAAAGTTTCAGTATTTTCCAGTGATATAACTTTCTCCTTTGATAAAGTTTCAGTATTTTCCAGTGATATAACTTTCTCCTTTGATAAAGTTTCAGTATTTTCCAGTGATATAACTTTCTCCTTTGATAAAGTTTCAGTATTTTCCAGTGATATAACTTTCTCCTTTGATAAAGTTTCAGTATTTTCCAGTGATATAACTTTCTCCTTTGATAAAGTTTCAGTATTTTCCAGTGTATTTAGTTAATATACCCATGATCTCATGGAACATATTTGTCCCAATTTAATTGAACAGAAATTGAATACTATACTTTGGAATCAAATTTCATTCATACAGGTACATGTATCCTATTTTGACTTCATATGTCCACAATAATTAATTCCAACTTTATACTTATTTACTAAAAACTTTAAATTGCTGTTTTCAGATTTAGTGGCAGAAAACATTCAGTGTGTACAGGTGTAACGTTAGTGTGTCCGGCGACTTCTAAAGGTAGGTCACACAGTTAACAGGTAGGTCACACCAGTAACACACCATCAACAGGTAGGTTACACCATCTGTAGGTAGGTTACACCAGTAACAGGTAGGTCACACCAGTAACAGGTAGGTCATACCATTTACAGGTAGGTCACACCATCAACAGATAGGTCACACCATCAACTGGTAGGTCACACTGTTAACAGGTAGGTCATACCATCTGTAGGTAGGTCACACCATCAACAGGTAGGTCACACCATCAACAGGTAGGTCACACCATCAACAGGTAGGTCACACCATCAACAGGTAGGTCACACCATCAACAAGTAGGTCACACCATCAACAGGTAGGTCATACCAGTAACAGGTAGGTCACAGCAGTAAGAGGTAGGTCACACCAGTAACAGGTAGGTCACACCATCAACAGGTAGGTCATACCAGTAACAAGTAGGTCACACCAGTAACAGGTAGGTCACACCAGTAACAGGTAGGTCTCACCATCTGTAGGTAGGTCACACCATCAACAGGTAGGTCACACCATCAACAAGTAGGTCACACCATCGACTGGTAGGTCACATCATCTGTAGGTAGGTTACACAAGTAACAGGTAGGTCACACCATCTGTAGGTAGGTCTCATCATCAACAGGTAGGTCACATCATCTGTAGGTAGGTTACACCAGTAACAGGTAGGTCTCACACCATCAACAGGTAGGTCACATCATAAACAGGTAGGTCACATCATAAACAGGTAGGTCACATCATCTGTAGGTAGGTCACACCATCAACAGGTAGGTCGCATCATCTGTAGGTAGGTCACACCATCAACAGGTAGGTCACATCATCTGTAGGTAGGTTACACCAGTAACAGGTAGGTTACACCAGTAACAGTGTGGTCACACCAGTAACAGGTAGGTCATACAAGTAACAGGTAGGTTACACCAGTAACAGGTAGGTCACACCAGTAATAGGTAGGTTACACCAGTAACAGGTAGGGTACAGCAGTAACAGGTAGGTCACACTGTTAACAGGTAGGTCACACCAGTAACAGGTAGGTTACACCAGTAACAGGTAGGTCACACAGTTAACAGGTAAGTCACACCATCAACAGGTAGGTCACACTTTCTGTAGTTAGGTCACACCATCAACAGGTATGTCACACCATCAACAGGTAGGTCACACCTTCAACAGGTAGGTCACACCATCAACTGGTAGGTCACACCATCTGTAGGTAGGTCACACCATCGACAGGTCGGTCACACCATCGACAGGTAGGTCACACCATCAACTGGTAGGTCACACCATCAACTGGTAGGTCACACCATCAACAGGTAGGTCACACCATCTGTAGGTAGGTCACACCATCAACTGGTAGGTCACACCATCAACTGGTAGGTCACATCGTCTGTAGGTAGGTCACATCATCTGTAGGTAGGTCACATCATCAACAGGTAGGTCACACCATCTGTAGGTAGGTCACATCATCAACAGGTAGGTCACATCATCGACTGGTAGGTCACATCATCTGTAGGTAGGTTACACAAGTAACAGGTAGGTCACACCATCTGTAGGTAGGTCTCATCGTCAACAGGTAGGTCACATCATCTGTAGGTAGGTTACACCAGTAACAGGTAGGTCACACCATCAACAGGTAGGTCACACAAGTATCTTAAATAGAGCCTGTTGATTGATTGTATGTCAGGGGCCAAAAGTTGGAATCAAAATTTTCTAAACTAATGTAGAAGCAGAAGTGTCAGGTGAATAAAACCCCTTTTATTGATGAATTTAGAATAAGACTTAAATAAGTACAATATAATTTCAAGCTCTTTTCTGCATATAAAGTAACTTAAGATCAGTTATATTTTTTGTAATTCTGAAAATTTATTTTCATTAAAAACAATTTTTTTTCAGTCTTTACCGGATCAAAAGTGGATGGATATGAAAACCTGTTGATGACACAGTTTCACGAGTCAACAGATGTTATGATGACAACTTTAACATCAGAGATTGTTAACGCCTACATAGACACTGGGGAATGCATGTAAGTTTAAATGTCTTCCGAGAACGTTCTGTCAACTAGTCTACTATTTATCACTACATCAATTCCCTGTCCAGACCGTCTATGTCCCACTATTCAAGCAAAGCTAGCAGACATAATACCAGGGTTCTTCAAAAAATTTTATCTTTAGTTACTAGGTCAATTAGGTAGGAGGTGAAATTATTAGAAGCTTCATACAGGGGAATAACACTTGAATTTTTTTGTTTATTTTCATTGTTAAAAAATATTTAAACCTCTAGGTTGGGGTTAAAATCCTGTGATAGCAGATTTGAAAATGATAAACTGTCTCTGTCCAATGTCAAGCCCAGGAAACTTGTCAGATTATCTCAAATTTCAAGTACAAGTACCTTATTTGAAGGTATTTCATAAAAAGGTGTGAAATTCAGTACCTTTAAAGAGAAAAACAAAATTCATAACAGGAAATGAAAAATAACAAATTTGTACATTTTTGATGAAGAATTATCTTAACTTGATTGGAATCGTTTGAAAAACAAGACTCTGTTATAACTGTCATAGGAGTACAGGGCTGGACACACCAATCCCGACGTGTGGCAATTTCTCTGTGTTCGAGTCGGGGCATGACTAGCACACTCCAAGACAGATTTTTGCATTGATTTCAAGAGTTATCTCCCATTATACAGCAAATAACCACTTTGCAGGAAGAGATAAATTAGACCGGTTGGATGCTTGCTTCATCCGTAATGTATTGTTATTATATTTTACAGGGATAAAGCCGGTGGCTATGGTATCCAGGCGTTGGGAGCGTCTATAATAGAAGGAGTGTACGGGGACTATTACAATGTAATGGGCTTTCCTCTCCACCAATTCTGTAAACAACTGCTTGCAATATACAATAAAAAATAAAACAATACTTTCAGCTTTTCAGTTCTTTTGTAAAATGTTCATCTATTTCAAACTCAAAATATACTTTAAGCTAACTATTTTCAATGTTTACCCGAAATTGATTTGTAAATAATGTACAACAGAATCCAACATCTCGGACTGGAACTCGCGACCAAGCTTTACACTAGCATTCAAACTCCCGTAACTCAAAGTTTTCTTATGGTCCTGTTGACTTCAAGATGAGGTTTGACTGTAATAGAAAACCAAGAAAGCAAAATTGAACAGTTCTAAATAAATGGTGTTTTGTCCGGCTAGGTGTTTAAGGGTGAAATGCTGTCTAATTGGAAAGCTAGCTTTTCCAGTCATGTGGTATAACCTGGTGATCTGCTCATGCTAGTTGAGCAACGGTGAGTGTGGTCAGTAGTTGGTGGGTGACCGCCTGCACGTTACACTATCACAGTTCAAATTTTAGCATCAGTACAAGTCTGCTCCAGATATTTATTAACACAGGACGGTCAGGTTCGCTCCAGATATTTATTAAGTCTGATCCAGATACTGTAAAAGTGGAATAATTGTTTGTGACGTGGAAATTTTCGCTTACATCAAATTTCCGTGGATATATCCACATACAAACATATTTAACACCCTTCAAATTCTGCAGTGTATACTAGTAAAAGTATACCGTACAAAACAGCTCTGAAGTTTTCACATCGAGAACAGTTTGGAAAAATTCCATCAAAGAAATTATTGGCTTTTACATATGTTTTAATGGTAGTCTGATTCAGATATTTATCAATGAGGCGACAGTAAAGTCTGATCCAGGAATGTATTAACGGTAGACAGTCAAGTTCACTGCAGATATTTAAAAGGAAAACGCAACAATTCAAATTTTTGGAAGCAAACAAAATACTTTATTGAATACCATTCAGTTTACACTCATAACAAAACGTGTGAATAGACAATAAAAATGAATTACCGTTGTACAGTTTGTCAAATATATATATAAGTTAACACAGAACCGTCAGTTCATCAATCAACGTAGAGATCAAGGCTAATTAGATATATATATATATATTGTACTCAGGGTCATACCCAATTTGTAGGCCTGCAGTTCCTGTGGGAGTGAGAAAGGGCTGCTATACCTATTGCATGGTGGGGTTCAAATAGTCCCCCTCAAAAAAATACAAGGTATGTAGCCTCTCTTGGTATTTTTCTACTGACTGAATATTTCTTAATACATGCATATACAATATGCCACTCTCTGGTTAAGTGCTTGGCGACACTTCGACGTCTTGTTTGTAGACCTATAACGGACACAGAAAGAGGCAAGTAATATTTTCAAACTCATTTTCTTTCTGAAGGGAGGGTTAACCTGTTAATTCATAGCTAGTGCTCCTCACAACAGGCAACTGCAGTAAACCTGACAGAAAATTCACACAGCATCCCATACATCATCTATTCTACTTCTATTGTCCAAAAAACATAAGGAGCAACATTATCAAAAACCCTTTTTTATGAAAAACTTTGTATAAACACACGCACACACTGAAAAATAAGTCAAAAGCACCTTATATTGATTATGATTTTTTTTTTTTTAAATTTAAAAATTATTTTTAAGTAACAAGATTTTTTTGTCATATTGTGAAAAACAATAGCAATAGATGGGATTTGTGTATTTTTTAAAATAAGTAATTACTATGCAATGTTTTTAACATTAGCGCTAACAACTGTGTGTGAGAGAAGATTAACCTTGGAATGTCATAAAAAGCAACATAACAGATCTGTCCTGATGTAATAACCCCTGTCACCCCTATATCACTGTAATAAACTCGACTAACCTTCGATCTGGACAAGTTGATTACAATGAATAGGGGTGAAAGGGATAACTAGAGACTGGCCCAGGGAAGAAACACAAAAACTGACCCTAACAACAGATAAACACAACTGGGTAGAACAGAAAATTACTACAGCCAATCAGATTCATTTCTTATTCTCATCACTATTTATCATAAATTCTCTTAATTTTGTTTAAATGTATAATTTTTTTCTGAAGAAGTCATTGTTGAAGTAAACCTTTTAAATGTGTGCAGCCAAGTGACATTTCTTAAAAAAAAAAAAATTATATTTATATGTAATAGAACATTTTGGCAAAAATTAACTGGAAGAGTAAGGATTTTTACTTCATGAAGATATATTTGTCAACTGGCAGGGGGAAATAAAGTATGGAAAAGAAATATGACCAATGAAATAATGACAACAGTGTGATCTAAATTCTACCACGAGGAAACTTGATAACCGGTTTAAATCAGAAGCACCGTAATGTGTGGTGTAATTTACTCTTTGGTCACACGTTTGATTCACTCACAATGATATTTTCGGAGGTTAACAATGATGATTTTCACTATCTAATTCTAGCAATGATTCTCATGATCTTAATATCAAAATTAATTTTCTTTACTAATACAATGATATGGTAGGTAAGTCGGTTGGCTGCACACATAAAATTTGTATTTGAACATGTTAAAGCAGAAATTTCAACAAAAAGTGTTTTTGTATCGTGCAACTAACTTGAAAGCAAACAGGTTTTGAATGAGCATGTTTAGGGACTGAAGAGGATTGTGGAGTAGAAATGGTTTTTACTGCGTTGAGGATAGATCCATGGTACAACTATAGACTAACTATAGAGACTACAATCTATATATACAAGTACAGTTATTACTGACCAACGTAACGATAATACAGTAACGGCGCCACCAACTATTCCCTTGTCTTAATCCTCAGTCTTGCATCCAAGTCGAGCATTTCCACATAAACCTTACTTCCTACATCAGTATCATAACATTTCAGCTGTTCCAAGCCTAATAATGGGGATATTTGATTAAAACTATTTATTTCCTAAACGATCGAGATTTTAAGATAACATTGTCAACATTGATTCACATGAGCTTGGTACATAAAGGGTCAGATCTATTGAGATACTCAGTCATGTAAAAAACCTCAATTGTCTCGAATTCGCATCATATGGCTTACTCAACTACAGAATGCTATCATATAGTTTTGCTAGATTTATCGACGTCACAGCGACAATGTGGTCATCATGGAAACGAGGCTCTTATACTCTGCAATGTACATGGCTTGGTACCACTTGGTACTGGTAACGGTGTCCCGTATTTCAGCTGCAGGTTTTTTTTTTTCAAATGCATTTGAATTTCATGACTAGTCTCTATCAATAAAACATGGTCTTTTCTGTCCAGTTTAAAATGAAATTTGAAATAAACTTTAGAAATTTTAACTGAATATTTCCAAACAAGGGCGTAACTGACGGTACCTATTGTTCGCTCAGCATCACGTTACCAAGTGGAACCAACGTTACCAAGCGGAACCAACGTTACCAAGCGGAACCAACGTTACCAAGTGGAACCAACGTTACCAAGTGAAACCAACGTTACCAAGTGGAACCAACGTTACCGAGTGGAACCAACGTTACCAAGTGGAACCAATGTAAGACGGGGACTGAAGATGGAACTACACATTGCTGTGAAGACTAAATAAGTATGTACATTTAAATTATGAATAAATAATAAAACTTAACAAAGATAAATCAATATCATGGATGACTAAATAGGCAAATAATGAAAGCAGTTAATATATTATTGTTTATCTGTACACTTTAATGAGGGATTCTCCATAGCTACCCTTATTCAATAACCCTCGTTTCCATAGTGACCACATTTTTTTTTTTTAAGAAACATTTTAACTGCTTACTTTGGATGCAAGACCGAGTCTATAACTTTCACACTACGTGTATTTTTTCTTAATGGGATAATACTCAAGATCAGCATTCTACAATATCAATGGAACATACATTGTTCACTTTGAAATTTCTTTACCATTAATTTATTGCAACGAAAAGTGTATTTCCTCCATACAAAATACTTACATCAAATGACAAGCTTAAAATTCCGAACGGTTAAGTGTACATAGGATAGCACGTTGAGCATGTATGTATCTACTGTGGTGGGGAGGGTTCTAAACTACTATTACAAAGGCACACAACAGACAAGAGGCTCCCCACACACACTACAGCATCAACCAAGGCAGTCAAATCAGGGGCTCACCCCAGAGATCTAGTGACAACAGGCTACAGGATGTCGGAACCTGGCCCAAAGGACCTCCCCGGGACATAAACAGGCTACAGGATGTCGGAACCTGGCTCAAAGGACCTCCCCGGGACATAAACAGGCTACAGGGTGTCAAGAGCCTGGCCAATAGGACCTCGAGTAGCTGTCTTAAAGTCACAACAAAGGACCTCCCTGGGACAAGAACTGGATACAAAGATTCTGTGTTCAAATCAAAGGACCTCATCAGGACATGAATTGGATACAGAGTGTCAGAGTCAAATCCAAAGGACTTGTGATGATGGCAACATGCGTTACTCAAAAGTACCCGGGTTGGGCTCCAAGGATGTCCTAGTCACATCAACACGGGTAACTCAAAAGTATGTAGGCCAGGGTCACTCAAAAGTATGTAGGCCAGGTTCAAAGTACATCCTTGAGAAATGTAGCATTCTGATGTCAAATTTGAATTTGGGGAAGATGGGAAGTTGTTTTGAACTAATCGAGGGAGATAAGCAAAAACAAAGGCAATCTACAAATTCCTGATCATGTGAACGTTTATACAACACTTCCATTAAAACATGGCTGGCACTCACTCTAAATGCTAGTCAACAAAATGTGAATAATTCAAAATTGTGGATACAGTACCAGTAAAAACTTAACATTCAAGAAAAATCTAAGAACAGATATATAACATATTTAAATACATTGGCAATAAAAAATGTTTCTTTTTTTTTTGTTATGTTTTATTTTTTGTTTAATATCCACTTCATGCAGTTTCTTTCTAAACTATTTTATTAATTCATTGTTAGACAAACAAAAAAGGAAAAGAAAAACAAAGCAGACACTATATTTGATAATTTGTGATAATTGAACAACAGATTAATATGGGTCAACATGAAAAAAAAAATATATATAATAATAATAATAATAATAATAAGTAATAATAACCAACTATAATGTAAGAATTGGTATGTTTGTTAGCCGACACTAGTCTGAACATCTTTTGGTCAAAACGTGTCTCGGCACAAGGTCCGTATGAGGTCTCCTATTCTTTTAACAGAAGTCTTTAACCTGGTTAAACCATGAGCAATTACAGGTCTAAATGGGTAACAAACATCTAAGATTAAGTAAATGGTTTTCATGAACCCAATATAGCCTTTAATCAGAAATTTAGTTTAATTTAATTAAATTTTCAATATGCAGAGCAAATACTTCTTTTTAACTATAACAGGTCTGAACATACGTTTTGAAAAAAAAATTGTAGTTTCAAAAAGAAAAATTCCAAAAAATGTCACTCAAAGTTAATTTCACCCACATGTTTGAAACAAACATAACGGTCTGGGAATTTGCCCATTTAAATGTTAAACAATAATTTATTTGACATTGTTTCTTCTTAAAAACAGTTCATGAATAAGTATATAATATGAGGCTAAGGTCTAACGTACAAATATCTCCAGTTAATGTGATTCGTATTGCTTATAGTTATTTTTGATAATGACTGATATTTAAATCTAACAACCAACAAATTGCAAGTCAACACTTTCTTGAGTATTACTATTCACCTCCATTCCAAGAAGTTCAATGATTACAAAATACTACAAAATGGTACAAAATTCATACAACATTTTCTGCATTCAATGCTTGCGCTATCATCAAATTTGATTCTTTTTCTCCATATTTTTGTCATGTTGTAACATAAGCATATATATCTTTTTCATAATACCTCAGGATGAAAAAAGGTAAGCAATAATATCATTAAAAATACTTGAATTTCCTTCCATCAAAAACAGAAAAAAGGCAAACAAACCAAAGAAAAATTCTACAAAACCTGAGCTCTTTGTTAAGTCTGGACAAAACTCGGGCTCTCCCTTAAGCGTGGACAAACTCTGTAAGTCGGAACAAAATCTGAGCTTGCTGTTAAGCGTGGACAAAACCTGAGCTGTCCCTTAACTTAAGCCTTGACAAACTTTGAGCTCTCTCTGAACTTAGACTGGACAAAATCTGAGCTTGCTGTTAAGCTTTGACAAACTCTGAGCTCTTTGTTAAGCCTGGTACTTTCCTTTTGCCAGAGAACATATCTTGAAGATAAATCGGAATGAAGCCTAAAAAACAACACTTAATATTGATAATGTTTGACAAACAATGACCACACAACAACTTGTAACTACCTAAATATATTATGTGTTTTATATATATATCTGTAGATATACAGTCATATGGAAATGTCCTCCTCGCGAGCACATGACAAAAAGATAACCATCATATTTAGATCCAACTTGTTTTTGGCAGGTTTTGGAAAATAAATTCCATGAATTGTTCATATAACTATGGTAACAAGGCCCCTTATGTCAACAGCACAAATTGAGAATGTGAAGCAGATCCTAGACTAACATACTTAGTACTACAACACCCCTACAAGGAACCAAACCCTTGTTCCCAGTATTGAGAATAAAAAAACACATGATTATGTTTTGTATTTGAATCATGAGTAACACTAGCTGGAATTCTTATAAAAAAAAAAAAAACCCAAAAAAGCAAACAAACATTGCAACATATTTTCAAAGGCAACATTTATGTAAATTCAATGATTCCATATCATCATGAAAAAAAAAAAGTACGGGTTCAAACCTACCTCTGTTGGACCTTTCATTCAACAATCAACAATATATTTTTGTTTATTTTTTTTAAAGTGTTTTATTTTTTAACCCACAACTTTGCTGCACCAAACCTAACACTATATCAACAATGTCTGCCCTTCATAGCTCTGGTCAAACGTCGTCCATGCTGAACACCTCTACAAGATCCACAACAGCCATGTCAAAATTGAAAACTCAAAAAGAGCGACAAGATTGAGTCTTGTCCAGATACAGCCCACCAACGGCTATCAGACATTAATTTTAGATACAGATCTCTTTCAAAGTCAAACTGGACTCCAAAGGTAACTCCTCAAAATAACAATTTGTTTCAATAATAAAATATACAACATGCAATCCATCTACAAAATTGGACACGCTAGCCTTTATACACAATATACAATTCTCAATGCCCAGTGCCATTCACAATGTTGATTAAAAAATCTCTTTACAATCATAACATGCCTATTCACAATTCATCTACATATAATTTGTTTTACCAAGTAACATTAATTTATTCGTAACTTAAAAAGTTAAATTAAATATTAAATTAAATAGATCATTGAGTCAAGAATTACAGGTATGACAAGTCGGTCCAGGTTGATAACTAAACACATTTTGAAAAGGTGAAGAATAAAATTTGTTGAAAGCTGTCAGTAATTTTTGTTCTTGGACAAATCTCAAATTAATCCCTTATATCTCAAAATACAAACGTACTGACCCAGCCATTTGTTAGGTACATTTGTACTGTCAGTAAAGTAATTAACGGGGGGGACGTGACCAGTTAGAATGAGCCATCTAACCGTGTGAAAGCACATCCAGGGACTTAGAACTACGTAACAATGCATCCGGCCATGATTGTAGTTTATGAGGATAACAATATATTGCTTCAGTTTGATGGGATAACAACATGCGGGGTGAACACAGACTCCATCTAGTGGTGATAACGGCTGATTTTACATGAGTTTTATGTCTGTTCGTAAAAAATATCTAACATGGGCCTAATCTTAACATATAGCTACACCTGTGATCAGACAAGTCTACCAAATAATCAATTAGTTAAAAATGTACTAGAAATCAATGTGGACTATAACTGACTTAGATCACAGACACGAACACTGGCTCCAGGGCTGGCTACATAGACATGCAGGCATCATCAGTGTATACACGGACAGAGAGACATGAGCGCTACCCACAACAACGACCCACCTACACACCCACGGGTACACACAAACAATAACAGGCAACAAACGGGAACAAACCAAGAAATTACTTTAAATAATGGCACTTTCTGTAAATAATGTTAGCAACAGACATACAATATACTTATGTGGTCACTTTACATTAAATATAAACAAAAGCTGGACACTGTCTCAGTGTATTGACCAGACATCAGGTGGACATCTCACAACAGGAGAGGCTGAAGCTCTACACACCTACCGAGACGTCAAAGGGAGATAACTTAGGATTGGGATTATTCATAACAAATGAGGTGTTTCTAATCAACAAATTGCAAAATAAATTATAATAAACAAAAGGGGTTGAATTAGACTGAGGCAAACATTTCTTGTAAAATCTCGGGATTATACTGTGAGCATTTGTGTATACAAAAATCTACCAATGCACAAAAACATGGCTGGATAATGATCAATAGTGGCGACATGTGGTCACCACGGTAACAAGGACGTGTAACTACGGGGAATGTACTATCTAAGGTAGCAACACTTTGACGACAAATGCACATTCAGAGTCAGGAGTTAGTTGCGAAAAATTCAAAGCCTAGAAATTACTTCTTATATCCTCTCAAACAAAACAATTTCAAAGTCTGCACTCGAGATAAAACGAGACATTTGTTTAGCACTAATATTAGAAAATTAACAACTTAACACGACATGTTAACAAGGGAAATAACAAAGTTTGTCTTTTATATAAATTTTGTGGATTTTGTTAGAAAAAAACCTGTTAACCATGATATTGATAACCAGAGAGCTACCAAACATTTAAAGCATACACACAAAGCTTAAACAAGGCCTTTAAAAAATACCAGAATATATAATGGTCGTTTTAGACAATGCATAAGGCAATCACACTTAAGAGATGAATTTGATGACAACAGTGAAAATGAGGATGGAACAAATTACATTTCAATAAAAGACCGGGCTTTTCCAATGCATGCATGATTTTAGATTTTTTTTTCATTTCATATAAAAAATGATGAGAGGAATTGGTGATTATACTCATGGTGGCTTCAGCACCGTTTCTTACCACATAATGCATTGACTACACAGGTAAAACTTGTAACAAGCCCGCTTGGCCGGGTAGCGAGATGGGGCCAAACAATGAGAACAGCAGACCCAGATCTCCCTACCCGTAGCTGGGAATCTCAACAGAAAATTCACGTAGCAACATGGATAATGATATCAAAATGACAGTGAACAAGCAAAAACAGTTCTTTGTATTTTTTCATAATATTTTTTTTTAAAC
Organism: Mimachlamys varia; assembly: GCA_947623455.1. Taxonomy (NCBI): domain Eukaryota; kingdom Metazoa; phylum Mollusca; class Bivalvia; order Pectinida; family Pectinidae; genus Mimachlamys; species Mimachlamys varia. The sequence goes on from OX392537.1 coordinate 2,457,448, forward strand.
TTTTTTTTTTTTTACAAATTAAGGCCTATTCATGCTTATGCATTCTCATAACTGCTTAAAACAACAACGAACGGTTATGATTGCATGTCTGTCCACCCCTACTATTGATGACAATGGAACAGTCCATCGGAGCAGGTAGACTGTCAATGGACTGGTCCCCGACACGGGAGTCAGGGTTGGACAAACACATGCATACTGATAGGAAGACACCGTGGTATATTTGATAACGGTTTGGTCAACACTTCTCCCCTATATAACGGTTAACATACTTAGAAAAATAATTCATACTTTTGAACACTTACACATTAAATGGCAAAATCATCTTCAGCTAGTGAGATAAGCACTTATAACAGGAAAGAGTACTTGAATCAAAATCTAACATGACCTTTTTTTTTATTCTTTCTTCAAAATATCAAAACCATGATTTAATAGAATCTAATAATGATAAGAGTACTTAAATCAAAATCTAACATGACCTTTTTTTATTCTTTCTTCAAAATATCAAAACCATGATTTAATAGAATCTAATAATGATAAACACGTTCATGATGAAATTTGGTGATAACTGAAGTAATTCTTTACTAAAATCCTGTAAACTTTTCCCTTCTCATTATAAGACATTTAACTCCAACAGGATGACAATAACTAGTCTAAACTCATCTTCACTTTGTTCATGATTTGCTGAGAGGAATTTGTTAATTGTGGATATTCGTGGACATCGTGAACCCACGTACACCTCCAACAAAATAAAGCATAACTAGACAAGCTACATAATATTGGGCAAGAGAGGACTCCTTGTGTAACAGTTCCCCATAGAAATTGTAACATATACCAATTTGCAAGAATGTACACAATAAAAATAACTCAAAATACACCTAGGTAACAGCTAACACCCAACTCCACAATAACACTCATAATGCTTGTCATCAACAGGTATTTTGATTTTGAAAAAAGTTCACTTTTGGACTTAAGAGGCATGTAAACTTCGACAATAACTTCGCACAGTGTTACATGCATTGGAAGAAATAGGAATAGGCTTATAACTAGTATCTAAATATTATCAAATACTTCATAAAACTCTTACTAAAGTTTTCCATTTCCTTAGAAACAAACAATTTGGTCTATAAACGGAGTGAATCGTTTTGCAGACAGCCTGCAACACTAACTCCACATTCTCCAGCGTAAGATATGGATAAATGAGCAAGGCTCTCTATGGAGACAAACATGGTGAGGTAACATTTTGGCCGTCATACCAGTTTGTCTCGGACTAACTAACACAGCTACATCGCACACAACACCTAGAACATCGAGTACAAAACTCCTTGTGACCAGATAATAAAGACATACAAAAAAATCTCAGGTAGTATAAAAATACAATACGAAATCACGATATCTCTCGGAAAAAACAACTTGCATGAAATATTCTAGCAGATTGTGTGCCGTTTAGTAAAGCTTAACTTTAATTGGTGAAAACACAACATTGGTACAAAAAAAAAAAAAAACATTAAAAACTTGAATATGAAATATATTCGGAACTTCTCTGTTTCACTTTCTACAATAAAATATGCAGAACACTTGTCTGCAGGCATAAACTCTTCTTTCTTAATAATAGGCTTTTGTTTTTCATAAATAAAATAAAACAAGAGAAAAAACAATATTATGCCATGAAGCTAAACACAATCATAAATTTTATATTGTTTTTCACCACTGACCAGAATCTTACCAAACAATGTTGTAAACTATAAGTGTCGGAGAAAATGAACAACCTTTAATTTACTGGTATCGTCACATCAAAATTAAGGAGATGAAGAAAAAAAACTATGTAAACATACAATAATTGTTAAATTTCTGTGTATATGAAGAACAGTGGTGTAAAATTTTTGGCATCTTTCTTCTATTGAATAGTGGTCTCTCTTTTAACTCTGATGAAAAACTTCCTTTTTTTTGACATGTTACATAAATATTTAAATGAAAACAATCCTTTCACCAGTTTTGACTGCTATAAAGTTTTGATCTACTTGTATATAAATACAGTATGATTTGAGGTAGCCACGCCAGCAACAAGTCACTGCGGCAGCACAGTGAGGTTTAACGGAGAACCAGCAACCAATTATAATATCATAAAAAAGGGAAAACAACAACAACAAAAATCAGGGGGTCAAATATTAAACAAGGCGGGAAAACAATGATAACCAAACCAAACAACTATATATAGAAATCTAGGACAACATGAGAATATTTCAACGCTATATATATACTAAACTACAAATTAAATAACACTGAAAAACCTTTACAAAGCATAATTAAATAATCTGGTCATATTGTGAAGAACAGAGTAACTATGGAACAACGCCACACAACATGGCTATCACATCAGTACAGCAGGAGGGGCCCGTGAATCAACCGTCATTTGCTGGCCTGAAACGTAGTCTTTGATGGCATCAATGTTTCCATAAACCTCCAGCTTTGGAAACTGACTTGCCATTTTCCCGAAAATTGTAGAATTACCATAAAGAAAGAAAGCCAAGAAAGAAAAAGACAATGACAAAGTTTTGTTCAGGCAAGAAGCTTATTAGCAGTTGACAAAGATGATACAGTCGGGTGACCCTTTGGTTTTCACGTTTCTCTTTTTGCAGAAAAAATATTTTTTCACATTTCTTTTTCAATAAATTAGTATAAAAAGAAAAGGAGAAACTATGTTTTTCCTTTCCTGTAAGGATTTTTTTGCAGCCACATCAGCACAGCATTCGCAAAGGTGTAGCCGGGTGATGTGAATACTGATTTTAAATGTTTTATATGATGGCCATGCAGAAACAACATAATAAAGGATAATAAAAAATAACAATTCCCCACCCATGGGACTGCTGGGCTGATGCAGCGACACAATATAAACTAGGACCCAAAAATCTGGCATGATATGACGATTGTTGTCATAGCAACACAACAGACATGACCAGATTTAGTTCCGTCATGTGATAGAAAATGTCTGACTAGTGTCGTTACTGCTGAGTAAATTCTGCGGAATCACATTCCAGATTTACGTGTTGACAAGCACACGCAATAACAAATAATAGTCATCCAAAAATGCTTTCTTGCTGAAGCAGTCGTATACAATTATATGAAATCAACGTCACATATCAACCAAAGCCGACAACTCTGTCATCTCGGTCATAACATTGTAAACAATATATATGGCAGCCATAAAACGGGGCAGTCTTCGGTTCCATCCACGGTAGGATTTCTCGCTTTGTCTCCAAACTAACCAAACTCTTTAACGATCCGGATCAGTCCGACAACCAGGCAATCCCAAAACAACAACCACTTATGTGCAAGGTGGGTGTGTGGTCATTAAATGCTGAAACAGACACGGGTCCCGGTCTGGTCCGGCCTCCCAGTCTAGTCACATGCCCATCCCCGGTATCTGTGAGTAGCGGTAGATGTAGAGTCGGTAGTCCTTGCTGGCCAAGACCACCGATCCATCATCCATGAGGGCGACATCGAAGCACTGAGCATGCTTCACCTTGCTTTCCAGGGCGTTGATGAGCTGGCCCTCCTGAGTGAAGATGGTCAGATTGAAGTTGTTGTGATTGTCAGCTACGAGGATGTCGCCTTGACTGTTGATCCCCACGCCTATGGGATAGTTTGTGATGCCCTCACCTCCTATCTGTCGTAGGAACACTCCCTGGTAGTTGAACACCTTAACACAGTGAGCACGATTGTCACTGATGAAGATCTCTTCCTTATCGTTTACGACTACGCCATTCGGGAATTCCAAGTGTTTTGAGCAGCCAAACTTGTGTAGAACGTTTCCATACTGGTCGAAGATTATCACCCTCATCACCTTGCACTCCACAATAACAATGCGACCTTTGTTATCGACAGTGACTCCTCTTGGGTGCTGGAGAATGTTGGCACCAAACTTACGGACAAACTGTCCGTACTGGTTGTAGATCTGGATTTGATGGGTCGGGCTTCTCTCCGTCACGATGATGTCACCGGACGACTGCACAACGGCAACTCTGTTAGGATACAGCAGTTGTCCGTCTCTCTTTCCACATTCACCAAACTGGAATTTGAATCGTCCCTCCTTGTCGAAGATCTGAATGCGATGGTTGTTGGTGTCTGCGACAATGATGTCGTTTTGAGCGTTGACAGAGACGCCACTGGGTTCGGTGAACTGGCCCTCCATCACACCAAACTCGCCAAACTTACAGTGGTAGATCATCTTCTGCCGTTTGATCTGGGATTTCGGTGGATACAGACTGGTCAGGTTCATCTTGGATGTCAGATCAAAGAGAGGGTCACTGCTTGTGGAGAACACATCAACGCCATTCTGAAAGATGTCCAGACCTACCGACCATTTCTCATACATGCTTGTATCGGACTGCGGGAAGATCAGGCTGTTGGACGAACCAAACTCGCTCTTAGTCAGTGGTGGAGGCTCGAAGATGTGACCATTAGTGAGAGCTGGGGTCTGGGTCACAATGCCATTTGGTCGAGCGATGGGCTGTTGTTTCTGGACGGGGGCGATCATGTCCTCCCCTTCGCGAATGTACCCGAAGGTGTTGCGCACGCCAGTGGTAATGGCCTGGAAGTTGGACACAAACTCCATGTCAAAGTAGGCCTGATTATCCATGTCTGGGCTGAAGTTGAACATGTTCTGGAATCTCTGCTCCACAAGGTTCTTGAACAACAATGCCTCGGTGATGCTGGCGAACTTGAGGACTTTGTCAACAAATTCACATCCCTGGTAGAGCCTGTCGATGTTCTCCTGAATCTTCTGCGCCAGTGTACTGATGGACACCTGCTTGGTGTTGAAGACCTGATCCAGTTCCTTCAGACACTCTTGTTTGCGCTCCTCAATCATCGCGCGATAAAAGTTGTAAGTATCATTGATGTCGTTCTGTGCCTTGTGGTACTGGACTTGTAACCTGCTGGACATATGTTCGATTCCCTTGGCAGATGTTCGCAGCTCGTTGATTTTGCCCTTAGCATCTTCGTCAAGACTTTTCAACTGATCCATCTGTCTCTCTCCGATGTCCATGATGAACTGGCAGTCGTGCCCACGGCCATGGTCGAACACTGTGCATTCCTTACAGATCGGCTGGGAACAGGTCTTACAATAAAACTTGAGTACGTCAGTCTTATGCCGTGGACAGTAGATGGGCTTCTCCGTCTTGTTCCCGCTGTCTTCTTTGTTTCCTTGCAGCTCGCTCAGACTTGCTACTCGGTGACCTTCGAAACAATGCATAAACTGGTGAGCCATGACACAGTTGGCGCACAGGAAATTAGCACAGTCAAAACAGCGGGCTACTGCATTGAGGTCCTTGCTCTTGCAGCCTGTGCAATGTAAGGCACTTGTGTCCAGAGCATTTGTTTCTAACAAATTGCTGACCGCGTAGTCCGGCAGGAGACCGGTCAACCCCTGACCGCCCAGGAACGTGTCCTGGTGACATTCAGAGCAGCTGACCTTGTCTGCGACCTCCTGCTGTTTCTCCAAGCAGGGCTGACAGAATGTATGGAAGCAGCTTAGCACCTTAGGTATGGTGAATGTTTCGTGGCAGATGGAGCATCGAGTGTTGGGCCCTGTATTCTCGCCCATCTCGCTGTCTGATGAATTAGACGTGGTTGACGCCGAGGTCGTCGTGTCACTCTGTGAGGGTGTGGGTGAAGCCATATTGGTTGATTGGGTATCAATTGCACCTGAAAAACATGAAGGTAAAGGCAATGTTAGATACATGTACAGACTACGTATCGCTTACATATACCATTCACATCTTATCATTAACAGGACCTCATAAAGGTAGGTCAGAAAGCTCAGATATTTTCAAAACTCAATTCACTCTGAGAATTTCAAAATGAACTAGTTCCAGGTTGGAATAATATCATAATATAACGTTTACATATTATATGGGTGTACATTTATTGGCAGACGAGACCAGTCCCTAAATGTCCTGAATCAATTCTCCTAGTGATACAAGCTTATAGCCTACTGGACCACTGTACCAGATACATACAGCTTTACCGGTTTTTAATACTTCAATTAAGGTTACCAAAAACACTACTTAAGCAAATAATTGGTCCCCTACCTGTACCTGCAATTTGTATTTTGATAAAATTACAACAGCCAATTGTTTTAATGGGAAATTAAGAAGAATTAACATTACCGCAAAATTATCCTTTTTGAGGAAGATTTTCATTCCTGATTTGTTTATTTAAATAATAGAATCTTAATGATCATTACTATTTATACCAAATTAGTATCATTAATATAAAAGAAATTGCAACAGTTTCCGAGTAAATATTAAACTAAGATACAGGTCGTCATTTTCTGGGTTTAATGATTTACGTTGCCTTCATATCCTGTAATTTGTAGCGGAAACTTTAAATAAACTCGCATTTTCCAAATAATACTGTTTGACCCCATTAAGTCAGAAAGGGACCCCCTTAATGACACATACAGAAGTATAAGTTCTAGAACCCAGTTTTTAGGATTTGTGTGGCTGTGTGTGACACGTGTTTACAGTGAAACATCTGTTGGACAAGTCGCCATTATATATAAGTTATAGTTCCTCATTACCACACCCGAACAGCTGACACCAACTCCACATAGAATACAGCGTAAAGACCATACACAGACCACATATAATGTATCATAAAACATTGTATAAGGACACGTAATGTTTCATAAAATACAGCGAATAAGTACGGTATATTAGTAACCCAATCCTCGTCTCTACATCTCCCTACACTCTCCCTGCTGTTGCCGTATTATATTATTATAACATTTTTCAAGTAAAGTTTTATAGACCTTTCGGTAAACATTTTAATCCTTGCTGAATGGTGTCAGTGTGCCCATTATACTAATATCACTGCTAACGTTACAGTTACACACAGAATAATTTTAAGATTATTTTCTTTAATCTCAAATTAAATGTCCCTCTCCTCCAATTAAACGTAAGAGTCAAGTTAAATTCTGGAAATCAAACCATTTACATATTGTCAAATATTGAATTTCAAAATTAATATTAAACCGACCCTGGTCGAGGATAAAGTCTGAGGTAGGTATAAACATAGGAACATCTGTATCACACATCAGCCCAAACAATTTGCCCCAGCTGCTCCGTAATATTTTCTAACCAAGGAAGGAGACCAGTCCACAGACCATATTGAAACAAGTTCTCCACGTTTACAGTCACAATGCAACCCTAAAATTTGTGCTAATTCCAATCCAAAAATATCTGACAACCTTGTCCTGATCAAAGTGAATGGACCCCGGAGTGGATGTAGGGGCTGTATATACCTACTACAGTGCCACGTTCTCACTGCGAGACCTGGAGCTGCAGCCAGAGAATTAAATAAAGAATGACTCAAAAGCCTTACTCAGACAAGCAGCCGCAGGGTCTGACTGTCAGTGAGTGGCTGGGTTTGTTTGTCAGTCAGCTGGCAATCCTATGTAACTATGCCAGCATCTTGAGGCGTACAGCTAGCAGAGAGGCTTCTCTCTCTAGCACACCCCAGTCTGGCCGTGGCCAGCTAACCAGACCGTCTGATACCACTCAGCACTGCTGGTGTAAAGTCAGTCGTATTATGACTCATGATAATTATTCCATAATTCAAGAGGGGGAAAATAGAATGGTTTTCTTTCTGGTCTCCCAAGAGAGATGAGGTGCATTCAGCATGCCATTCACACGACACACAAAGCACCAGCGACTGGCTGACTAATGTCTGGGAGAAAATCACATTTTTATTTTTAAAGCTGACAGACCCATTGGTTGTGCTATTATTAATCTGTTCCTGCTCAGTCTTGCTTGTACATGTCGCTGATTCTACCAGTCACAACCAGGACATTTAAACCCAGCCCAATAGACAACATCAAGCTCTATTATACAGGTAAAGGAACAGGTCAAGTGAAAACAATCCGTTCTGATCATTATCTCGAAAATTATCACCAAGCCTGCAGAAACCAATGTCAGAAAATCTCGCCTTTGTGTTTGAGCGCTGGGTAACCCGATACACCTTGCCTCTGGGTTGCCGATAGGACAATGGCAGACATCGGCCAGAGTGTCATGGTTCAATGACTCGCGTCCTGGACAGCGCTCCTTGATCCTCCCAATCAGCAGAGCTGATAAACAGACCTGGCTCCTGATCCTTTGTCTGCGACATGTTCTCGTCCCAACAACAGTTCTTAGGACAGATACACAACACCACAACACAAAGACAGTGCTGCCCAGTTAAGACACAAAGACAGGTGCTGCCCAGTAAACACATTCAGACACAAAGACAGGTGCTGCCCAGTAAACACATTCAGACACAAAGACAGGTGCTGCCCAGTTAAGACATTCGGACACCGACAGGTGTTGCCCAGTAAACACAGTCAGACACAAAGACAGGTGTTGCCCAGTAAAGACACAAAGACAGGAGCTGCCCAGTTAAGACATTCAGACACAAAGACAGGAGCTGCCCAGTTAAGACATTCGGACACAAAGTCAGGAGCTGCCCGGTAAACACATTCAGACACAAAGACAGGTGCTGCCTAGCAGAGACATTCAGAGTTATCAATTGAAAGAAATTGATTTGAACAATATCTATTTTAAACTGAAGATCTCGGTCCCATGGATTAAGAAGCTACTTTTTAACTACGATATTTCATATTCTCAATTAAAACTTAATTAGCTTATAAAGTTATGTAAACTTACATCTTATATTTCAAGTAATAAGTAGTACCAATTCCCTGTTAGTGTTTCCTATACTGAGGGATCACTTTGGGGCAAGATTTTGGGATTTTCAGGCTGAAAATCCCATTAAAAATTCAAAAATATATTGCTTATAAAGAACAATCTCAAGATATTTTCCTGATCCCATATAATCCCTCAAATCCCCCCCCCCCCCCCCCAAGGTTCTAAGAACTATATTTTATGTTTTGTGCTTTTATAAATATACGAATGAATTTTAAGCAACTTCTACATGGACAATTTGATCATAAGTCAAAGAAAATTATCTTTTAACATTCAAATATATTTTGATAATAAATCAATTATATGACTTATAAAATTTAATAAATTTCCTTGGTATAGGGCGAGAGAGCCAACGTCCTGGTTGTGGTAAGGTCGTAGTGGTATGTAGTAGGTATCTTGGGATGGATTCGCTAGACCTACGGTATAATAGAGGATGGAATATGGAGTATCAACAACTAGATTCCGTAGTTTATGATCAGGTTGCAAATAAACTATGTAATCTAGATGTTGACACCCAATCCTCATTAATTATTATACTTACGAAATTTGTAATTGATTTAACAGACTGGTTGATTTTCAATTATATCATTGATCACTAACATCATCAGCCCAATATCATGAATTGAACATAAGACTTATTGGTAGACTGTACTAAGTTGAAGTACATCAGCATTGTGGTCTGTATAACAAGGGTGTACTCTAGGTATGTGACCACACACACAGTACAGAATATCAGAACATGATGCCTTTACACAGGATCGGTCCCGGGGGTGACAGACAGACACAACTCCCTATTGCATTTCATTTCATAATAACATCCCTACCCTGTCCATTTTTCGAAGCCCAAATTAGATCAAGTCCATTATACCCACACAACAGACGGCTAAATCAAATCATCTCCAGAATTAGAGAGACTCATAGCTACCAAATCAAAGCCTTTAGTTCAAGGCACCACAGCAGTCAGACAGTACAGACGCCGGCGAGGCAAAAAATGTCGCAGAGAGGGGGTGAACAATACCCGATTATATATAAATGTTCACTATGTATCTAGTAAAAGGAAACACAATTCTTGCACAGTAAAGTATAAAATTTTAGACAGTACTTATCTGTCAAGTAGTGTATATTATGGGAAAATACTGATCAGTGCATAATTTGTGAAATAATGAAAAGCTGGATTAGAAGTGGAATTTCCAACCCATAGTATATTTATAACCCATGTATAAACTGTAAACACACAACCCACAAACAGTTAATAGCTATGTATTATAAACAATCCTGTAATTAAATACAAAACATCAATTATGTACACATTCCACCTAACTTCAAGGACAAGTGAGAAGCTAATGACCTTAGATGACCCCACGACTTGCTCTAGCCTGTAGATATGTTGTGAAGAGTCTGTGTGAACTTTGACCCACGGTAGTAGATTACTACATAAATCACAGTCAGTATCCAGCTATCAGATAGGACTACTTGACTTAATGAGCAGACCTGCAGCGCTGTATACAGGTAAACAGGCCCCAGACAGGTAGACAGCCCATCAAAATGATGACCGCTCAGTCAATACACTGATGACCTCACAGGTAAACAAGCCCCTAGATCATTGCTACTTGATCCTGTGATTCGACAATGAATGCTCCTATAAATACCTATTATGTTTTTAGTTCCGTCTGTGCTGGGAGTCATTTTAGTACCACACCTTTGTGTAGTATCACAGACTCGTCTTTAATTACAATATTGACATTCTTCACCACTGATCCTGTTGATTAACATTGTGACAATAATATTTATAACCCAATACACTGTTCAATTAAGACGAGTTTACCGACCCCTTTCAGGGGTAAACATTAACTGTTTTAAGGTAAGGGCCTGTTCAAGGGAAAAAATGAACTGTTTTAAGTTAGGGGCCAAGTTCTTTTAAGAAGAGAAGTCGCAGTAGTAATAAATGGCAAAATTTCTGAAATAATCTAGGGGCCTGAACAAATTTTAGGGACTATTGGCTACCGGACCCCTTCTAATTTTAATTCCTGCCCTTGCAAACTTCCATATATGGGCATTAATTGTTTTCATTATTGTTGAAAAATAATCAAATATTTCAAAATTTAAAGAAACTATTCCGTCTTTTAAGAATAAAGAACCAGGTAGAGGGCGAGACATATTTATAAGGCCACAGTAAGTGCTAAGTATCCATGTAAAGTCATTGTTTAAATATTATGTATGAACAGATCTAAGTCTAGCTTCCCAGTCTTTCCATGCTCAAAATAAAATACTCATGTGGGTACATTAAATAAACCTTACAGTACATATTCATACAGTCTGTGACATTAACATTTTCAAGCACTAGTCCTGACAAGCAAAATAGTGTTTATTAGAACAAATATATTGAAATTCAAATAAATTTTAAGGACTTTCCACTCGTACAAACCCAAATTTACTAGTCGTGGGCGTAGGACTAGCGGCTAACGTCGCAGACTGTTCATAGATAGCCCCTATGAGACAAAATGATCTTGCAACAGGACATCTTTGAAGCTGATCCCTCTGATGAAATGAGGGTTCAATTTAAATGTCTAAAATTGGGAGTCTCCTACATTCCCTATATAGGGAGAATCGGCAAGTATGTTTACGGTCAGAACTATACATGGAGATGTCTGGGACCTCAGACTTCTCCACAATAAGTAGTGTGAGGCTGACGCAGCCCCATCATCAACCCTCGATCACCGATCTGTCTGACCTCCATCGTATAATACGTACAGCACCAATTAAACGATTTTCTTCCAACAGACATTGCTGACGATAATGTGTATCACTAACAAAACAGGCTGTGTTAGACACACGTGTGTGTAAAAAATGTTACATATCTTTAGCTCACAAAAATAGATGTATACAGATTATTTATAGTTTGTATATAGGACCTAGAAGGCCGGCCCAGGACTTGACGCTGTACACTGTGAACTAGAAAATTGCTGACATCAGCTCACAGTTATGTATATAAAACACTGGTATTTCTGTTCCCAATATCTTGACCTAAATATATATTTCTTATCTGTTTAATCATTATATCAAATCTGTCAATGAAGTTATCAATTAAACTCTTTTTTTTTTTTTAGTTTTCACTTAAAATTTGTCTGAAAGCATTTATTTATTGAATTTTCCATACTTGTCAATGAGCAGGATAATCTATGTTTATCGATAATTAATATTTCCTTTTACTCTTCCAAGTATTTTTCAACTGAAGAATTCTTCTAATCGACAGGATTTGCCAGGCATTAATAGACTAGAGTCTGGTATTCTATTCTAAATTGATAATTGACCCTATATTTCACCCAATTTCAGTCTGTATTTTCCACCTTGAAATTGTTTTCCCAAAATCCCAATTTGTGAAATATGCCGATGATATTTCCCAATATTTGCTCAGGGGCACTTTCCCAATAGCTGGCAAAATCCCTGAGATAGTACATGTATAAGATTTTTAAAATCTAGACTAAATTCAGCAATCAATCATAGAAATCTTGTTTCAGCAGGGTAATCCCAAAATTTTAACTTTCAGGGTTCTTATTAAAAGCCGTTTGCCGGCAAAAGTAGCCTGTTTTTCAACTTTGAACCAGCTATTTATCATAATTTTATTATGTCAACATTACAAAATGTGAAAATTAAACCGGTTATTCTTCTGAAGTCAACCAATTATTGCAAAACTAAGTGAGAACACTGACTTCCAAGTTAACCCAAAATTGTATTTCATGTTATTTCTATGACCATTAATCAACTACAACTAGTATTAAATTAATAGTTGTATCCGTTCTTACAACAGAGAACTACCAACTTGACCTGACATATCGTTCTTACAACAGAGAACTACCAACTTGACCTGACATATCGTTCTTACAACAGAGAACTACCAACTTGACCTGACATATCGTTCTTACAACAGAGAACTACCAACTTGACCTGACATATCGTTCTTACAACAGAGAACTACCAACTTGACCTGACATATCGTTCTTACAACAGAGAACTACCAACTTGACCTGACATATCGTTCTTACAACAGAGAACTACCAACTTGACCTGACATATCGTTCTTACAACAGAGAACTACCAACTTGACCTGACATATCCGTTCTTACAACAGAGAACTACCAACTTGACCTGACATATCGTTCTTACAACAGAGAACTACCAACTTGACCTGACATATCGTTCTTACAACAGAGAACTACCAACTTGACCTGACATATCGCAATGGAAGAAGCTATACACGCTATAGCTGACAGTAATCTCTAACAGGAGACTGATCCTGTGGCTGAGACAGGTACCACTACCCTACTACGAGCTGACAGTAATCTCTAACAGGAGACTGATCCTGTGGCTGAGACAGGTACCACTACCCTACTACAGCTGACAGTAATCTCTAACAGGAGACTGATCCTGTGGCTGAGACAGGTACCACTACCCTACTACGAGCTGACAGTAATCTCTAACGGGAGACTGATCCCGAGGCTGAGACAGGTACCACTACCCTACTACAGCTGACAGTAATCTCTAACGGGAGACTGATCCCGAGGCTGAGATAGGTACCACTACCCTACTACAGCTGACAGTAATCTCTAACAGGAGACTGATCCCGAGGCTGAGACAGGTACCACTACCCTACTACAGCTGACAGTAATCTCTAACAGGAGACTGATCCTGTGGCTGAGACAGGTACCACTACCCTACTACAGCTGACAGTAATCTCTAACGGGAGACTGATCCTGAGGTCGAGACAGGTACCACTACCCTACTACGGCTGCAGACCCAATTGAACCAGTGATATCAACAGGACTGGCACTTGATCAAACCCCAGTCCTTAGCTTTCATTCACTGTAACACTTATCATATAGTGCTCGCTCGTCTGTCATACATCCTCTACCCCCGACTACTGTCATATACACCTTCAGGGTTACTATACACAGGCCAAGACCACAGGACTCAAAATAGTTAAACTTACATCTTTTCGTGATGACAGCAATTAAAATCTGGAGACTCGATCCTTATAAAAATACAGAGACTTAGATTTGTTGAACTGGAAACAACCTTAATGAACTGTTGAATAATACTAGACAAGATTTTCAGGTCTATATTTAGTGTATTTCCTGAATGATAAGCTGTATTTATATAAACACAGGTAATACACAGGTACGTGGGGTCAGTTTAGAGTACACGGCCAGGTAACACAGTAAACACACCTTACAGTTCCAATCAGGAACATTACAAAACAGTCAATGAATCATCAACACAATATACGTCTTCCTGATCGGGGGCGTACCAATCCTAATATATAGGTGGTTGGGTATCCTTAGGTGTGATGGTTTCTTCATAAAATGATAAGAATATGGCACAGGTAGGGTGTCCTATCTGTATATTTAGGTGGCCCCTCGCGAATTAACACAAGGGGACAATGCATCTCAGTATATTGACTCCCCTTAAATGTATTGAACCTTTCAATGTAAGGAGACAGGGACACTGCATCTCAGTATAAAGACTCCCCTTAAACGTACTGAACCCTTCAATATAAGGAGACAGGTAGGGACTGGGGAGTACTCAGATCTAGTTCCTTAAGTATTCATCACAAACTTTAACCATGTTAATTTTTCACAAATTTCAGCTACAGTGTAGTCAGCCCATATATATATCAACAAATCAACACAAGTCAAAATAATTGATTATGATTTTTTCTTCCGATTTAAAAATTACTTGCAATCCACTGATCATGATCAAGAATCTGCCAAACCATACTACTATGTATCTGATAAATCATATAATAATGTAAGCCAGTACATTTATGTACCCTAGCTGAGTATATTATACTCTAATTGCTCCAAGTAAGGGGGGGGGGGGGGGGGGCTTTAATATTTATATGTTTAGATGGTCTAATTATTTATATGCCCCACACAACAATTAGACCCCTGCATGCTGTGCAATACATCAGGGGCGAGAGGGTCAACTGACTCGTACATCTGTATATCTACAGTTCATTACAAGTAATTCACTAGCACAAATTCAGAAAATTACGCAGACATGTGTTACTGCAATCTTGATACCGACATCAAATAAATATTCGACAACGATAATTTTCTGATGTTAAAACAGTTGATAAAAACACTTCAACACATCTAGATTCCCTTCATCAGAAAATGTGTCAAATAAATTGTTTACATAAATAGTCAAGAGTTTATACAAGATTCAAATAGAATTAATTTAAATGATAAAACAAATTTGAAGACCCAATTTTTTTGAAACCTGACCAATTTATCAGAGGCACATACAATTCTGCAGTGTCAACATGATGTACAGCAAGCCTACATGGAACATGGTTACTTATATAACTGAATCAACTAACTTTAAAGGGGTTTCACAGCGAGCTTCCTGGGGGGAAAACTTGTTTCAATTCATCACATACATATATATATGTGCAGGGCTTTTTCTGGGTAAATTGAGAAAAGGCCCCTGAGTGAAATTGGGAAAAATTAACGACAAATCGACAAATAATACAATGTAATTTAATCAGATAAAAGCAATAAAAATTGATAATATTTCTTTTCAAATAGCTTCTTTTTCAAATGATGCAGATGTTCAGTTTTAAAATGCACAATTTATTTATTTTTTTTTTTAAAGTAGATCTAACATCAGATTGGGAAAAAGTCCTTTCATTGGGAAAAATGAAGCCTAAATCTCATCGGGAATGGGGCCGAATTTCGGCCCCTGAGAGACCCCAGAAAAAGCCCTGATGTGTGCATTACGTAAATATCTATAAATGTTGATATTTAGCTAGGGAAAACCATGTACGGTATTGAACACTATAAAACTGGGTGTTTATAAATGCATGGATACTATATATATATATAAAATTATAAGTGGGTGGAGTTCTTGGCAAAACCATCAGCATTTTGCTATTTCACCCTACAACACTTATACCTCGCCAGCCGTTTGTATACACTTGACCTAACAACTACTTACAGTGTAGATCTAAAACTGGGTCACACATACTGTACTGTACATGTCCTACATTTTTAATGTAAACGCATCACAATAAATCAGAAGGGATAATGAGATAGAACTATTCATGATCATAGTCCAGATATCTATAACATTCCATTTCGAAGAGTAAAGGACGCTGGCACCAGTAAATGATGACAACCCCATAATCCGCAACATATACATATATTAGCCTCATATTTTTCTCTACTTCTTGACAGAACCTTGCTTTCTTTAAATCACACCGCCAATTCACCATCAATTAAGTTGGATAATCATTACAGAGATACTATAAATACATGTTCATAATTTAGCGATAATCTTATTTTGGAAATTTTCACGATGGAAACCCTTTGGCTAAATTAATTGTGATTGTGAGAATTACAGTTTCTATACATTGCTTTCTTCAGTAATAATTATGGGTGTGCTTATTTATCGATTGTGCTAATCAGCATAAATATATGGAATCGATCACCAAATAATTTCACATGTTAATTTTGCTCTCGATTATGAACAGCATGATGTTTCCTTCCATGGCAAAAGTTGTCTGTAATGTATTCAACAAAACCTTGCAACCAGAGCACTCCCCGGGCCGAAATAAAAAATATCACAATGTTACCCAAGTAATAATTGATCTTTCATTGCTTAGAACGGTACGATTACCCCTGCCTTGGGGTCAAATATATGAACGGCTTGGGTGCCATAATCTAATATACAAATGTACATCAAATATGGTTATCAATATAAGTTTCGACAACAAAGTACATTTTTGTTACATAAAGTAATGAGGGATAACACCAGGTGATCAACTCCAGGTAGTCACGTTATAAAGATACAACCACGTACATCTGTATAATGTAGACAAAACATAAATCGGCACTAACACCCCACACAGGAAGTACTGTCTGTATCGACTGATCAATCTCACTCACAGGACATCTATTTCCTGTAGTTACTTCTGTACCTAAACAAGTCTTAAAATCCACAATGACCGAGTGGTTGTTGAGAATATTGTTACATGAATATCGGGCATCTTATAGTTTGTTATTACTAACTGGGTCTGCATTGTCTTGGGAGCTGGTTAGTATTGCAAAGTCTATGTTGTATTGTAGCCTTAAATTGTTGTCAAATATTTTGGTCTTTAAATCTTTTCATCTTGTATCATTTCACAAAGTCTGTATTGCCGTGTAGCTTGTCATCAAGTCTGTATTGCTATATATATAACATGCTT
The DNA here is from genome assembly GCA_947623455.1 of Mimachlamys varia. Taxonomy (NCBI): domain Eukaryota; kingdom Metazoa; phylum Mollusca; class Bivalvia; order Pectinida; family Pectinidae; genus Mimachlamys; species Mimachlamys varia. Next base: position 2,474,431 of record OX392537.1, read on the forward strand.
ATCATCAAGTCTGTAGCGTATTGATTTTTAGTTTGTCATTCAGTCTTAAGTTTATAATTCTAATTTGCATGGTAATCAAACAAGTACACATATGATATTTTCCTGTAACTTTCTACTACGACTGTTCTACACAATATACCAAGTGATTAGTTTCATGCCAGCGAGTCTTTAATCCTGTCCTCAAATTCTTATACAATTTTTGAAGTGACTTGTAACGAGACAATTTAAATAAACTGACTCATTAAGAACAAGAGTTACGTAAACATGCGACTCTATAATAATCAGCTCCTGAATCCATTGTCTTATGACTATATTACAGGCATGATTTCGCACAAAATAAAAATCACAGAATTTCTGAGAAAAAAATTGGAAACCCCCAAAACCGGTATATAATTTGTACATTGTATGAATTTCAAGTCAATATATATATGGCTTTGATATTTCTTAATTTCAAGATGAAAATAGTTGAATTTAGTTCATTAGCTAAAAAGAATCATGTATCATATATATTACATCACTAAATTGCCCTATCGTTATAAGTACTCTAAGCATTCATCTTACCTGTACACCCGACGGATACATTCCCCGTATAGATCATACCGCTAACTAAACCCCTGCAGCACCAGGGTACCAACCCACTTCACATTTCAATGAGACTGATCAGGATGATTCGACAGTGAATGAGTCACAAATTCATTTTCTATGTTTGAAGGAATCAATGATGAGGGACCCCCCCCCCCCCTTATAGTTTTATTGATCCCTTACAACTGGTCCAGCAGTGAATCACTCATCACAACTAACGATGACTTCATTCATACCCTCAAACACACTATTCCCTAGTCAAAGTGCCACTACAGGTATGGCATCTTCCTTTCATGGACGTTTATGAATCTTTTAAAATATGTTCCTTTAAATGCTCCATTATTATGCCAATTGTATTGCATGTATTGTTAACAACAATCATACCCTAGGTAACTCAACAACAAATATTATAAAGCTATCCTTATTTTTCAGCTTAACAACAAATATGACGCTATCCTTATTTCTCAGCTTAACAACAACTATTAAAAAGCTATCCTTATTTCTCAGCTTAACAACAAATATTAAGAAGCTATCCTTATTTCTCAGTTTAACAGATATTATGACACTATCCTTATTTCTCGGTTTAACAACAGATATTATGACACTATCCTTATTTCTCTGTTAATACAAGCATTATGAAGCTATCCTTACCTCTATGACACTTGTGCCAGTGATTGTTGCCCCATTTATATTATTACCATGGTTACGTATCAGTTATGTGAGTAAGACCGTGGTTTCTGCGACACAACTTCTAGCAGCGACTATTGAACTACCTGAGTGTTTTGAATGGTTACATTAGATTTTAATTCTCTTACTTAGACATCTTGTGTGTGTACTACATGTCGATGGTTTATTGCGAGTTAACATCCTATAATTAGCCTCTTTTGCTCCATCCTGCCATTATACAACTTAGGCTAATGACATTAACCTTGATGCATTTCTTTTTTATCTGTGACTAACTTGTTTACTAGGATTACAATTTTGTACAAAGAGAAACATAAGAGTACTAAAAAGCAACACGAGCACAACGTTGACAGATGACAATGGATTATCTACATTTTAAACAATTTTCGAACTTGTTATGAACTAACGATGTGGAAAATACTTTATATAGTCAAATCGATGATGAAGATATATACATGTATAAGTCATCTGAATGTGTTACTACTGACAATGACAAGAGGTATATATACTATACATGTAAATAAACTCACTTTATGGATGTTATTTACTGGACTAAAGTACATTTATACAGATAAATATGGTTGTTGTTCACTCTGATAACCTCTGAAAATATGGCAGTACTTTTTTTGGATTTGAAATCATAATTAATTATCAGTTGAAAATAAATAACTAATAATTGATCATGTAATCAGCTGGCCATATATTGTCACATTGAAATGTTCTGTTTTTTGGATGTTGTGATTTTTTAGCTCAGTTTTACGGCTAAATACAGACTTCCGTAGCAAAAAAAAGTAAAAAGTACCTGATGTCCACAAAATGACAAAAACAACAACTGTAGAATAAATACAATTAATGCCCAATTTTCCCCAATTAGGTAGCACAATACTGATCCTGGGAGATGTTTGTCAGGGAATTATGAATATAATTATTAATAAATAATGTCTCTGTCGGTCCCCGACTTGTGATCATTCAGGCAAGTTTAATCTATAATCAATGAAGGTCGTTGTTTATGACCGTCATCACAGACAAATAATTTGGGTTTATTATTGGAATCAACATACAAGTTTCCACTCATCTTTCCATCTTGAGGGTTTTTGTATCCCCAAGGTTAACAAAATGGGGGGTCACTTAGCAGAAATTAGGGGCACAAGCATTGATTTTATAATAAATAAATTTTTGCTGTCTGAAATTACATACATGTATGTATGCAAATGATATAAGTTTGTTTACAATTTCGGTCAATATTTTGCATTTAATATTCATCAAAATATTTATTGATACTATTTCAAGGTCCATTATCACATGTTTCATTTTACTGACGGAGTAAATGATTTTGAATACACTAGTGTCAGATATTGATGGGTAATTTGTTGTACCTTCAATTAAACTGACGAGATGATCAAATTCTGTGTGTGATAACCTTATTCTCACTACTCATCTGTCCTCAAACAATCGGGTTCCTCATGCCAATTGGTTTGAAATCTTTCAATATTCTTACATTTTGCATGATTCATAATATGTAGTGCCCATTCCTTCAGAAATTAAATTTACCGCCACTTCCTGTTTGTTTTACCACGGCATCAAAGTTTGGACAGACTAAAGTAGGCAGCTGTAAACCTTAAAGTGTTTGTTTCAACATTTTGTCTAGTATCTGTATTATTCTCGGTTGATGATGCAATAACCAAACAGTCAAATGGGTCATCAAATTAAAGTGTTTCCATGAGCAAGACTACCTGTTGAGAAAATGGGGGAACCCCACAGCTTGAGTTTTGACTTCAACTAATTTTTGAAAGCAAGACGCACAATTTGTGTGTCTACACATCATGCAAGGAATAAGATCTAGAGTCTGCAACATGCATGATTTCTATATGACTAGGGAATACTGTATACAGGTATGAAATGTAGTATCAAACTGGCTTGTCAGTAAATGTTTTTTTTCCTACTATGTTTAAATCTAAACAAACTTAAAGGTACAATGTTTTTAGGTCAGATATCTGTATGTGATCAAAACCAACAAAACTTATAAAGCGGAGTAAAGACATAAAGATCATGTTACACAACTCCCCACACCAATAAACAGGATTCAATCTACATTGTTCATGATTACGATATTTATTCACTAGTCTAAACAAAAACAATAATAGTTAATCTCTAATCATTGATCAGTATCACTAATCACTATCCGTGTTTTTTTACCAAGTAGACCATGTATCATTGGACTGCGGTTCCTTTAATGCCATACGAGTGCTCTGGGTTTATAAATTGTAACAATCAGTAAACAACAAAATATCATGGCCAAAAAATCAGTGAAGCCTTCCAAACTGTTCATAGTTCACCTGTTTTTTTTTTTATACTTCGGTTAACCAAAACAACATTGTGATCCATATGATACCGTCGTTAATTACGATTTAAAAAGGATCAGAGTGTGAACTAACAAGGCCACAGACAGATTCGGAAATATTTCTTCAAGTTCGAAATTAATGATATTATACCGCTTTTGTTCTCTAGTGCTTTTATTTTTTTAAATACATGTACTTTAAATAAATGGAAGATCAGAAACTTTCACTTTAACTTGACCTGTAGCAATGCAGGTAGTTGTGTAACGCTTCACCAATGTATCGGATCGCAGGACAGTGCATTGATGCATCGTCTGGGTTAGTTTGGTATCGCGATACCAGAAATGAGTTGTTTCCCTTATCGCATTATGTAACCATTATGGCTTATGAACTCGAAAGGGGGTTGAACAGAAACTTGTCCCTACTCTAGCAAGTTTGAAAGCCATGTGTTGGACTTGTTCTAATTTTAGATCAACCAAAAGCGAGATTTGTTTATAAGAAACTGATAAAACGTCTGTATATTGTAATGAAAGTGGGAAAGGGCTCAAGTATTCAGAGAAGAGACAAAGACAACGCATTCACGACATAATTGCCATGACATCAACTGTGGATATAATGTGTTAAGTCCAGCGCTTTATCAACGATCACAGTATCTAAACAGGCAAAAAGTTAAATTCTAGGTTTCAAAAGACAATCAAATGTGACTGTACAATTGCGAAACTGATCAGAGTCAAACACAAACTTTATCAGTTGAAAACAAAACAGGAAAATAAACTAAATATAAAACAATTTATGTATTGATTTGCCTATTTATTTTGTATTATTTCCACATATATATTACACTACGTACCGTAGGTAACTTTTAAATGTGACTTGTAGACCTTATAGAAGTTAAACTGGCAATGGAATGTTCATTGTCAGACTGTTAGTTGTTTTCTCATATATTGTGGCAATAGGGTATCGTGGCCCTTGTATCGTGATACGTATCCCATCGCCAACCACCCTTCCGATACACAGCTCTAAATACAGTAAATGAATATTTTTACTTTTATTCACTAGTTTAGTAATTTAGATAAAATCCTCTAACCTCAGGCCTGGGTCAGGTTAACATGTATTAAGTCACTGGTTATTTAATATACATCATGTGTACATAGATATCAATGATTATATCTAATGGGAGTCATCTACTACAATATAGAATACTTACTGGGGTGGGGGCCATGTACATGTAGATAGTAAATACATTACGTGTTGTTCAGAAATATTTTTAGATATTATATTCAGTAACAAGTATATTTATACCTTCACACCACAGTGTATAAACCATCAAAGTGTTGTTTAGGGTCCCAATATTCTGAGACTTTATTTGCTACAGTACACCTTTATATTAGTTATCTAATCAAAGTTTTACGTGAAAATCTATCATTTACGTACAGCAACACACTGTTCAAATTCATGTAAGACAAAGACATGAATAAGTGTCAATACCCTGTGAACATTCTATCAAACTGTCATTGTTGTCACTGGTCAATTGTTTAACTTGAATCTTATGGTGATAGAGATAGAGATCAAAATTTTAAAGGACTTTATTTACAAGTATCTCTCGGTCGGTCAATGATTTACTCTTTAAAAACTCTAAATATAATTTATGAAATTAAACACGAGGATTGACAAATAAACTATTTATAAGGTACTTGACAAAGAATGATAGAACATACAAACTGATTTGAGTTCATCAACCTATAAAACAAAGTTCAGTCCCCTCTACCGATAGCAAACAAAGTGATCCTTTGTGTAACATGATCTTTATGTCTTGAAGACTACAAACCTCTTACCTCTCATACCAACTGGCAATGATGAAGTTAACAACTCAACTCATACTTTACAGCCATACTGTTGAGTAAGTTCCATGTTAATCAGCCCACCTACATGTATTTATTAACACATTTTTTATATGACCGACCCGACGGGCGTATCTTCTTCTGACTCATCACTTATGTATAAGCTGAGGGGGTTGCTATTTAGATTCTGGACACATTCCTTAAAATATTTCAAATAAAATTGGTTCGTTGAGTAATCTTTGACATATTGTTTTGACAACCGTCGATAACTAAGATAAAGTAACGTTTCGTGAACAATAATTTCCATCTAAATATAAATCAGTTGCGATATAAACAACTGTGACACAGAAATGAACAAGGCACCCAGTTTCAACCAATCAGATTCCCCGAGAGAGATGAACTATGCTCGGTCATGTCTGAAACTTGACAATTTTCAAAACAATGTCATCCCGTATAAACAAAGAAAGTCACTGAGAAAAAAGGAGTAAATGAGAGAAAAACACCAAGAGATACTCTAGTTTATATCACGTTACTCTCCATTCGCGATCGAAGGCTGTTCACAAAAAAATCTTTATGTATCATTGTTTCACTTCCCAACAAAACAAAATCGCCATGTTTTGACACACAATGGACCCGGCAAAATTTTGGCGTGGTATGAAGAATCGGGGGGATCGACATCTCTAACACATGGTACTTTAAACAAGAATCATATGATCTTTAAATCGGTAGAGTACTTTCACACATATACTTACTTGGTGGATGAAAATAATGAATCGTTCTTCTGGGAAGACATGTGCGCCTTAGCGTCCCGCCATGACAAAAAAGATTTCTTGCCTCGATATGGACATGAATATATGATTGAATTAATTAGCTCGAAGCGCCACCTATCGATTCGGCGCGCACCTTGCAAACCAGCTGATTGGGTCTGAGCGGTGATCACAGAGATTCCAGCGGGAACTTGGGATTTAAAATAAGAACTTAGTGCTTCTAACTTGTTCTCACAAGCTGGACAGGAATGTAAGCGTAAACAACATGATTTAGTGGTCATGTACGCTTGCCTACTTTACTAAAGAGAGGTCACTCGCGAGGTTCAACATAGATAAAGCTACCGCACTACTGGAAGATTTTACAGCTTACTAAGAAGGGTCAACTTCTATTTTTTACACTGATCTGTCGAACAGTGAAGAGTATCACATACAATTAATTAAAAGGAAAAATATACTGTCAACAAAGAGATGAAAACATGTTATATAACACTTTTTTTTCAAACAAAATAATATGCATATACTGTTTTAATCACTGCTATCTAAGTCCGTGGTTTTAATGTACTTTATTTATTAAGTAACCGTGATTAAACTAGGATATTGAACTCACATTTGAGTTTATAAATGATGATATTATCAAACATGAGCTGTGAAACTTGCCATCAATACATTTTATTTACATGAGTAAACAAGTATTTGAGTTGGAATATTAGAGGGGTCACGGACTAAATTATCTAAGTCCGTGGAAGGGTCTAGTTTTGGACAGAAACTAAGGTTTGTAGAGTAATTTTACACTTTCGTCGGGTTAATCCAATCGAAAATTGATATTAACCCCTCAAAAAGTGTGAAATAACTAAAAAAAAATAGTTTTGAAAGAAACCTACACGGCCGTATATGTGACTAACATATGTACTAGCCTTACACAACAAATTCTCGACGAAACACTTCCAGGCCCCTGTGATAAGACATGTCATTTAACTGTCTAGTAAGTACTATATGATAATCAGACTGGCTCACCAATGATAAGTTATAGCGTACGTGTTCGGGTGGCTGGGGAGGGGTGTAGTGAAAGCTGTGACTGTCTTTTTGGGATTATGTTAATTTCTTATCAAACTTATTCAGTGATCAGCTGGGTGGGGTTGAGGGTGTGGGGAGTGTGTTGGGCTGACGTGAGGTCGACAATGATATGTAAGTAGATGGGGGTTGGGCGTTGAGAACATGAGCTTGAGCACACCCAGAAGTGACTGATATTGTTTCTCTGTGGAGTGGAAATGTGAAAAAAAATGTACTTAAACATTTTCAGCCTGTCCTAGCACCAAGGCAAATTTATAAATCCATGAACAAACTTAAATTTTACAAGACTCTTAGACCATCTTGGTTGCATTTACTTGCCATATTCGATCATTTCAATACATATAGATGTCTTTCTCAATTTCAGAATATATTCAAGTAACTTACGGAAAAGTACCAAAATATTATTTTATTTATTTCTTTTCTTTAATATTCTTTTTTCTGCTTTCTTCCTTTCTCCAAATATACAATGTAAATGTTAGATATGGAAAAATTCACCAACAAAACTGAATGATTGCGTGGAAGTTGAAGGAACATGAGTGTGTGTGATATTTTCTAAAAATTCATGTGATACACTTTTGAGTAATATTGTACTTTGCATTGCATGGTAAAATTTTGAAATAAAACAAACACCAAGAAAAATGTTTTTTTTTTATAACTTTTTATTTTTGAAAATTTTCAGCATCACAAAACAGTTTACATCAATATATAGATTCCATACTCCTCACTCACTTTTTCTTACAACATAATTAAAATAATATCTGTATAGACCATGATAATTCATGATTCATATTTCAGACATATGATTCTTAAATACAGAATAGATACATTAATACCTGGTCTAATTATCAAATCAAAACATAATACATTTTATGATTTACTCAATTTTGTAATGCTTTAGGAAGGAGAGAGAAAGAAAGAGAGAGAGAAGGGGGGAGGGGATAGGAGAAGTTGAGAAGACAACATAAGGGGTGATGAGAATGTTGCGTCCGCAAGTGTCCATTAACAAGTACATAACATATAGTGATATTTCTAATTATAAACGTTAAGCGATAGGGACTGGGACTTACCTTTCAATATTTCATTAAACAAGGGGTGAACTAACAGGTAAAGAGTATGTTACATGTATATATTTATTAGTCAGGGGTTGGATGTGATTTCTAATAATTTATTCCATTTCTTCCACATATTTTCCATTCTTACAGTAGTTTCTACGCCTTTGCCTATAGAAATATATTTTTGAATTCTGTAGTGGTCTTTAATAATGTTTTTCAAAGCATGAGTTGATAAAGTTTGCTGCAGGCATCTCGATCTATAGATATATTGCTTCATTATTAATAGAATAAGGTTATCAGTTGTATAGTAAATACTTTTATAGTTATGCATACCAAATATGAAAGTTTCCTTATTAAAAGTAAAAGGGATAAACAATGAATCTAGTAAGAATTCAAATCTTTGAAAAAATGCTTGTACAATTTCACACTCCCATAGCAGATGAACTATTGTTTCCAATTCTGTTTTGCAAAAAAAACAGTAAGGTGTTTCCACTAATCTTATTTTAAACAAATAGGAGTTGGTTGTCAAAATATGGTGGTTTATTCTGTACTGTAACCAGTGTAACTTTGAATTTTTTGTAACTAAAAAGGGTGTCTTATGAAAAATGTTATCGGTCGCTAAATATGTGCATCGAACCATTTGTTTTCTTCAATTTGAAAATAGTTTCTTTCTGTTATTATGAGTGAATATAAAGACACATAAATTAATCATGCATACTTGAATACTATAATGTTTATCGACGAAAGCGGTTCACCGCGTAGAAACTATTATAAAAATAATTTTTGGTACAGTGTACGTCCGTCTGTTTATTACGTTCACTGCTGTACAATATAACTACTGGTACTGGTACGTCCGTCCGTTTATTACGTTCCCTGCTGTACAATATAACTACTGGTACAGTGTACGTCCGTCTGTTTATTACGTTCACTGCTGTACAATATAACTACTGGTACAGTGTACGTCCGTCTGTTTATTACGTTCACTGCTGTACAATATAACTACTGGTACAGTGTACGTCCGTCAGCTTATTACGTTCACTGCTGTACAATATAACTACTGGTACAGTGTACGTCCGTCTGTTTATTACGTTCACTGCTGTACAATATAACTACTGGTACTGTGTACGTCCGTCTGTTTATTACGTTCACTGCTGTACAATATAACTACTGGTACTGTGTACGTCCGTCTGTTTATTACGTTTCATGCTGTACAATATAACTACTGGTACAGTGTACGTCCGTCTGTTTATTACGTTCCCTGCTGTACAATATAACTACTGGTACAGTGTACGTCCGTCCGTTTATTACGTTCACTGCTGTACAATATAACTACTGGTACAGTGTACGTCCGTCAGTTTATTACGTTCCCTGCTATACAATATAACTACTGGTACAGTGTACGTCCGTCAGCTTATTACGTTCACTGCTGTACAATATAACTACTAGTACAGTGTACGTCCGTCTGTTTATTACGTTCCCTGCTATACAATATAACTACTGGTACAGTGTACGTCCGTCAGTTTATTACGTTCACTGCTATACAATATAACTACTGGTACAATGTACGTCCGTCAGTTTATTACGTTCACTGCTGTACAATATAACTACTGGTACTGTGTACGTCCGTCAGTTTATTACGTTCACTGCTGTGCAATATAACTACTGGTACTGGTACGTCCGTCTGTTTATTACGTTCACTGCTGTACAATTTAACTACTGGTACTGATACGTCCGTCTGTTTATTACGTTCGCTGCTATACAATATAACTACTGGCACAGGGTACGTCCGTCTGTTTATTACGTTCACTGCTGTACAATATAACTACTGGTACTGTGTATGTCCGTCTGTTTATTACGTTCACTGCTGTACAATATAACTACTGGTACAGTGTAAGTCCGTCTGTTTATTACGTTCACTGCTGTTCAATGTAACTACTGGTACAGTGTACGTCCATCAGTTTATTACGTTTCCTGCTGTACAATATAACTACTGGTACAGTGTACGTCCGTCCGTTTATTATGTTCATTGCTGTACAATATAACTACTGGTACTGGTACGTCCGTCTGTTTATTACGTTCGCTGCTGTACAATATAACTACTGGTACAGTGTACGTCCGTCTGTTTATTACGTTCACTGCTGTACAATATAATTACTGGTACAGTATACGTCGTCCGTCTGTTTATTACGTTTCCTGCTGTACAATATAACTACTGGTACTAGTAAGTCCGTCTGTTTATTACGTTCCCTGCTGTACAATATAACTACTGGTACAGTGTACGTCCGTCTGTTTATTATGTTCATTGCTGTACAATATAACTACTGGTACTGGTACGTCCGTCTGCTTATTACGTTCGCTGCTGTACAATATAACTACTGGTACAGTGTACGTCCGTCTGTTTATTACGTTCACTGCTGTACAATATAATTACTGGTACAGTATACGTCGTCCGTCTGTTTATTACGTTTCCTGCTGTACAATATAACTACTGGTACTAGTAAGTCCGTCTGTTTATTACGTTCCCTGCTGTACAATATAACTACTGGTACAGTGTACGACCGTCTGTTTATTACGTTCACTGCTGTACAATATAACTACTGGTACAGTGTACGTCCGTCTGTTTATTACGTTCACTGCTGTACAATATAACTACTGGTACAGTGTACGTCCGTCTGTTTATTACGTTCACTGCTGTACAATATAACTACTGGTACTGTGTACGTCCGTCTGTTTATTACGTTCACTGCTGTACAATATAACTACTGGTACAGTGTACGTCCGTCTGTTTATTACGTTCACTGCTGTACAATATAACTACTGGTACAGTGTACGTCCGTCTGTTTATTACGTTCACTGCTGTACAATATAACTACTGGTACTGTGTACGTCCGTCTGTTTATTACGTTCACTGCTGTACAATATAACCATACTTGCCAACCCTCCCTATTTAGGAGGGAGACTCCCGAATTTAGACCCTAAAATGTTGCATTTTCAACTTTGGAATCTGCTTAACTGTTCCTATTTTTAAAGATCTGATGATTTCATCCGAAAGAAGAGCTCAAAATAAAGCCCTATAAAAGTGTTATTTTTCCTCTTAACGTACATGTAAACATATTATTTATGTTTTCAATTCTGAGCACGCGTAATCTCCCCCATGGAAATTTCAAAAAGTTGGCAAGTATGTAAAACTACTAGTACTGGTACGTCCGTCTGTTTATTACGTTCACTGCTGTACAATATAACTACTGGTACAGTGTACGTCCGTCTGTTTATTACGTTCACTGCTGTACAATATAACTACTGGTACAGTCCGTCCGTTTATTACGTTCACTGATGTACAATATAACTACTGGTACAGTGTACGTCCGTCTGTTTATTACGTTCACTGCTGTACAATATAACTACTGGTACAGTGTACGTCCGTCTGTTTATTACGTTCACTGCTGTTCAATGTAACTACTGGTACTGTGTATGTCCGTCTGTTTATTACGTTCACTGCTGTACAATATAACTACTGGTACAGTGTAAGTCCGTCTGTTTATTACGTTCACTGCTGTTCAATGTAACTACTGGTACAGTGTACGTCCATCAGTTAATTACGTTTCCTGCTGTACAATATAACTACTGGTACAGTGTACGTCCGTCCGTTTATTATGTTCATTGCTGTACAATATAACTACTGGTACTGGTACGTCCGTCTGTTTATTACGTTCGCTGCTGTACAATATAACTACTGGTACAGTGTACGTCCGTCTGTTTATTACGTTCACTGCTGTACAATATAATTACTGGTACAGTATACGTCGTCCGTCTGTTTATTACGTTTCCTGCTGTACAATATAACTACTGGTACTAGTAAGTCCGTCTGTTTATTACGTTCCCTGCTGTACAATATAACTTCTGGTACAGTGTACGTCCGTCTGTTTATTATGTTCATTGCTGTACAATATAACTACTGGTACTGTTACGTCCGTCTGTTTATTACGTTCACTGCTGTACAATATAACTACTGGTACAGTGTACGTCCGTCTGTTTATTACGTTCACTGCTGTACAATATAACTACTGGTACTGTGTACGTCCGTCTGTTTATTACGTTCACTGCTGTACAATATAACTACTGGTACTGTGTACGTCCGTCTGTTTATTACGTTCACTGCTGTACAATATAACCATACTTGCCAACCCTCCCTATTTAGGAGGGAGACTCCCGAATTTAGACCCTAAAATGTTGCATTTTCAACTTTGGAATCTGCTTAACTGTTCCTATTTTTAAAGATCTGATGATTTCATCCGAAAGAAGAGCTCAAAATAAAGCCCTATAAAAGTGTTATTTTTCCTCTAAACGTACATGTAAACATATTATTTATGTTTTCAATTCTGAGCACGCGTAATCTCCCCCATGGAAATTTCAAAAAGTTGGCAAGTATGTAAAACTACTAGTACTGGTACGTCCGTCTGTTTATTACGTTCACTGCTGTACAATATAACTACTGGTACAGTGTACGTCCGTCTGTTTATTACGTTCACTGCTGTACAATATAATTACTGGTACAGTATACGTCGTCCGTCTGTTTATTACGTTTCCTGCTGTACAATATAACTACTGGTACTAGTAAGTCCGTCTGTTTATTACGTTCCCTGCTGTACAATATAACTTCTGGTACAGTGTACGTCCGTCTGTTTATTATGTTCATTGCTGTACAATATAACTACTGGTACTGTTACGTCCGTCTGTTTATTACGTTCACTGCTGTACAATATAACTACTGGTACAGTGTACGTCCGTCTGTTTATTACGTTCACTGCTGTACAATATAACTACTGGTACTGTGTACGTCCGTCTGTTTATTACGTTCACTGCTGTACAATATAACTACTGGTACTGTGTACGTCCGTCTGTTTATTACGTTCACTGCTGTACAATATAACCATACTTGCCAACCCTCCCTATTTAGGAGGGAGACTCCCGAATTTAGACCCTAAAATGTTGCATTTTCAACTTTGGAATCTGCTTAACTGTTCCTATTTTTAAAGATCTGATGATTTCATCCGAAAGAAGAGCTCAAAATAAAGCCCTATAAAAGTGTTATTTTTCCTCTAAACGTACATGTAAACATATTATTTATGTTTTCAATTCTGAGCACGCGTAATCTCCCCCATGGAAATTTCAAAAAGTTGGCAAGTATGTAAAACTACTAGTACTGGTACGTCCGTCTGTTTATTACGTTCACTGCTGTACAATATAACTACTGGTACAGTGTACGTCCGTCTGTTTATTACGTTCACTGCTGTACAATATAACTACTGGTACAGTCCGTCCGTTTATTACGTTCACTGATGTACAATATAACTACTGGTACAGTGTACGTCCGTCTGTTTATTACGTTCACTGCTGTACAATATAACTACTGGTACAGTGTACGTCCGTCTGTTTATTACGTTCACTGCTGTACAATATAACTACTGGTACAGTGTACGTCCGTCTGTTTATTACGTTCACTGCTGTACAATATAACTACTGGTACAGTCCGTCCGTTTATTACGTTCACTGATGTACAATATAACTACTGGTACAGTGTACGTCCGTCTGTTTATTACGTTCACTGCTGTACAATATAACTACTGGTACAGTGTACGTCCGTCTGTTTATTACGTTCACTGATGTACAATATAACTACTGGTACAGTACAATATAACTACTGGTACAGTGTACGTCCGTCTGTTTATTACGTTCACTGCTGTACAATATAACTACTGGTACAGTCCGTCCGTTTATTACGTTCACTGATGTACAATATAACTACTGGTACAGTGTACGTCCGTCTGTTTATTACGTTCACTGCTGTACAATATAACTACTGGTACAGTGTACGTCCGTCTGTTTATTACGTTCACTGCTGTACAATATAACTACTGGTACAGTGTACGTCCGTCTGTTTATTACGTTCACTGCTGTACAATATAACTACTGGTACAGTCCGTCCGTTTATTACGTTCACTGATGTACAATATAACTACTGGTACAGTGTACGTCCGTCTGTTTATTACGTTCACTGCTGTACAATATAACTACTGGTACAGTGTACGTCCGTCTGTTTATTACGTTCACTGATGTACAATATAACTACTGGTACAGTACAATATAACTACTGGTACAGTGTACGTCCATCAGTTTATTACGTTTCCTGCTGTACAATATAACTACTGGTACTGGTAAGTCCGTCTGTTTATTACGTTCCCTGCTGTACAATATAACTACTGGTACAGTGTACGTCCGTCTGTTTATTACGTTCACTGCTGTACAATATAACTACTGGCACAGGGTACGTCCGTCTGTTTTTTACGTTCACTGCTGTACAATATAACTACTAGTACAGTGTACGTCCGTTTCATTATTGATACCCTCGTTAACTATGTTGGCATTGCCGAATAATAGGACTATTAGTTCGAGGTTAAATCATAATTTGACTGGACTATATAGGCACATTCGTCCGTTTCTTACGTTTTCATTCCTATACAATGTATAGAAGTATTGGCACATTCGTTCGTTTATAGTGTAGGCATTGTTGTGCAATAAAACATTGATACACTCGTCCGTATATTTTTTGAAATTTCTTTCCAGTATAACTATTGACACATTCGTCCTTTTATTACTGAACATTTCTTTACACTATAACTATTGAAACTTTTGCCCGTTCATTATGTTGAAATGTCTGAACAATACAGTCATTGATAAATTCGTCCGTTCATTATGTTGAAATGTCAGTACAATACAGTCATTGGTACATTTGTCCGTTCATTACATGCGTTCGTCAGTTCATTATGTTGAAATGTCTGAACAATACAGTCATTGATAAATTCGTCCGTTCATTATGTTGAAATGTCAGTACAATACAGTCATTGGTACATTTGTCCGTTCATTACATGCGTTCGTCAGTTCATTATGTTGAAATGTCCGTACAATATAGTTATTGATACATTCGTCCGTTCATTATGTTGAAATGTCTGTACAATAGAGTCATTGGTACATTTGTCCGTTCATTACATGCGTTCGTCAGTTCATTATGTTGAAATGTCCGTACAATATAGTTATTGATACATTCGTCCGTTCATTATGTTGAAATGTCTGTACAATAGAGTCATTGGTACATTTGTCCGTTCATTACATGCGTTCGTCAGTTCATTATGTTGAAATGTCCGTACAATATAGTTATTGGTACATTTGTCCGTTCATTATGTTGAAATGTCTGTACAATAGAGTCATTGGTACATTTGTCCGTTCATTATGTTGAAATGTATGTACAATACAGTTAATATTAACTTTATTTCATTCCAACAGTATATATACAACAATATAGACAGAGAATATGAAGGAATAGGATCCGGAAACAAGTTAATAAGTTATAGTCCAGTCATTTTATGATTTTACCTCAAACTAATTGCAACAGAATTTATTTTTGGTTTTTCATACAGGTTTTAGTATACATTGTAACAGAAAAAAAGTCTACATTAATCAAAATTGGGGAAAATAGTTTTTTCTACCCCTAAAAATCCGAAAAATATAAAATAAATACTTGATGGACAATTTTTTAACCCAAATATCAACATCAGGTGTAATACAGGATAACTAAAAAGCATTGTATGACAAGCCTTTTTGTTGTACAACACAAAATTAATACAAAACAGTTTGAATGGTTTTACGAAAAAAATTATGACACCTTGAAAATCACTAAAATAATGTTAATTTATCAATATTTCAGCTTGTGTTGGATTTTTAAGAGAGATCACTCAATCAATCAACGTCACTATTGATTCTTGTTTTATGAGAATGTATTCACATATAGTTTGCTTATTTAAATTTCAGAAAATGATATTTTTAACTTACACCTTTTAAATTATATGGCTGCTCAAAGTTTGTCTGTTGGTCTGATTTGGAGCTGATTTTAAATAAAATTGAATGATTCATCGATTTATGTGAACAATTTTTCATAAATACCTTAAGCATATGCTGAAATGTGCATTGAATTATTTTCAATGCAAATTATTCTTAACAAAAAATAAAACATTAGACAAGATACCTCCATTATATTACTTGAAATTAGGTAGATGAAAATCACATTTGGTGCAAATTTGACTTGACCACTAAAATTGGTCCACGTTTTTCAACAACAAAGTTGTGAATATATTTTTTGTTTTTTGCTGGATTTTGAAATAATTTGGCAGTAATTACCACCATGACGTAGCCTTCTGGATAAAAGTTAATTTAAATTTATGATTGATGTCAACTTTAAATAAAGTGATTTTTCATATTCTGATAATGGAAATGAATGGTGGGATACTTAATTTTTAATGAGAATACTAAAGTAAAGGAATCTTTAACTGAAAAATTAATCTCATGAAATCATAAGTTTTATGGTGGTTCCATTGGCAAAATTATATTCAAATCGGACAAGACATATTCGAAAAAATATGATTTATGTTGTTCATATTGGTGGACTTTGCCATTTTTGTAGTGTTCAGGCAAAAATGCACGAATTGAAGTTTTTACCGTCAGTTATTGAATATACTTTTTGAGAGAACTTGCCAAATTTATTGTTTCTTAACAATATAAACAATACACAAAAGGATATGAACTGATTGGAAGCATTTGCTTTTCTTTTTATCAAAATATTTGTTAGAGAAATACGGATATTGTTCATGTAGGCATGAAATAACACCAAATTGGTTCAACTGGTCAATTAAGAAGTGTCATATTATTTGTTTACATAAAAATATACCAATTCTTATTAATTAAAATTAGTTAATAAGTTTTTGTTTCAGCAACTAAGTGTAGATTAAGTTTGTTTAGAGTCAGATATTTTTATCTTTTCCATTCAAAAGGAGCAAAAACGTCAATATTGTTAAATTAAACAAAAAAAATAGCCATTTTGATAGTTGATTTAATTGCTGGTAGATTGCTTTTGGTGACAAATTTTGGTTATTCTGAGCTCTACTCAATTTGGTCTTCCTATACAATGAATTTCATATGTTAATTATTGTAAAATAGCTAAATATTTCACTTCAAAAACTGTCATTTATGTAATTTTTCTTGTTTCTGGACCATAAAAATGGCTAAAAAATTCATTTCCCAAATTTTGATCGATGTAGACTTTTTTCCTGTTATTGTACAAATGATAACCATTCCAAAAACAAAAAAATAAATTCTTTTGCAATTAGTTTGAGGTAAGGCCTGTTTTTTTGCTAAAATGACTGGACTATTAAGGAAACAATACAGTTAATACGTTCATCCGCTTATTACGTCCGGGGATTCCAAAAGCACTTTTACTTCGCCCGTTCGTTTACTATTGATACGGTCGTAGGTAGATCCAGGCAGAGACGTATACGTCTCTGATCGAAGGAATGGATGGTAGAGAATTATGATGAGTTTTTTCTTCGGTAGGAAATCCCGTATTTACCCTTTTTTCACCTTTACCCTTTGGACCTCATTAAAACGACGCTTTGTCGCTCTTTACACTGTAGTAAAGCGAAAAAAAAACAGGGAAACTTGATGATAATTTACCAAGAATGGTACCTTTTCATTTACTATTTAAAACTGGGGTAGGGTCTTTTCGCGGCAACACAACCAACAACAACAGGGTTCTGTTGTTGTTTTTTTCGGGCAACAAATCGAGAAGGTGGAAAGCAAAATTGACCCTTTAGCAACATCAAAACAAAAGCAAGGACCTTATGATTAAATATGTGTAACTCGAGATGATATATGTATATAAACAACACCTAATGCTCGGATCCGGTGATAGAAACTGTAAGTGAAATCTGAGACATGAAATATACTGTGACCTCGAGGATTATATACTTACACTGACCACTGTCCACTATCTCCGGCTTAGTGGTGCGGTGTAATCCGATGGTCAGCGATTAGATTCACCTCGCGTTTCTAGCCTGACCGATCTATATGAAATCTCGATAAAGGTTGCATAATCCCCGACAAAAACTTGTCGTAGCAAGTTCCAATCCTCTTATATCTAGATAAGTGTGCTCGTAACCTTTATTTTATAACAGATGATTTTGACTAGAATATATTATTTATCGTCAAAGTATAAATTATTTTTACGTTGAAATATGTTCCTGTTACCTATTTCAATCAATATAATATCATTATGGTTTACATTTTCACGAAAATCATTGTTGAAGCTGTACGGTATAGCATATTCAAAATTACTAGCCTTTGATAGGCCTGCTTGAGATTCATAATCACTATAGTCCGAAGGGTCCTGACTCTCTGACCCGCTAAATATTCTGACGACAGGCGGGTGCGAGTCCCGCATGTCCTCAAACTATTTAGCGGGTCAGAGAGTCAGAACTCTTCGGACTATAATCATCTAGTGTTTCAAATTCAAAATTACTGGTCTGTCATAGGCCTGCATGCAATTCAAATTACTAGTCTGTGATATGCCTGCTTGCAATTCAAAATTACTGGTCTGTGATAGGCCTGCTTGCAATTCAAAATTACTACACTCTGTATAGTCTGCGATATGCCTGCTTGCAATTCAAATTACTAGTCTGTGGTAGGCCTGCTTGCAATTCAAATTACTAGTCTTTGGTAGGCCTGCTTGCAATTTAAATTACTAGTCTGTGGTAGGCCTGCTTGCAATTCAAATTACTAGTCTGTGGTAGGCCTGCTTGCAATTTAAATTACTAGTCTGTGGTAGGCCTGCTCGCAATTCAAATTACTAGTCTGTGGTAGGCCTGCTCGCAATTCAAATTACTAGTCTGTGATAGGCCTGCTTGAGATTCAAATTACTAGTCTGCGATAGGCCTGCTTGGGATTCAAAACTACTAGTCTGCGATAGGCCTGCTTGTAATTCAAATTACTGGTTTGTGATGGACCTGCTTGGGATTCAAAACTACTAGTCTGCGATAGGCCTGTTTGCAATTCAAAATTACTAGTCTGTAATAGGCCTGTTTGCAATTCAAAATTACTAGTCGGCGATAGGCCTGCTTGCAATTCAAAATTACTAGTCTGCGATAGGTCTGCTTGTAATTCAAATTACTGGTTTTATGATGGACCTGCTTGGGATTCAAAACTACTAGTCTGCGATAGGCCTGTTTGCAATTCAAAATTACTAGTCTGTGATAGGCCTGCTTGCAATTCAAAATTACTAGTCTGCGACAGGCCTGCTTGGGATTCAAAACTACAAGTCTGCGACAGGCCTGCTTGGGATTCAAAACTACTAGTCTGCGATAGGCCTACTTGGGATTCAAAACTACTAGTCTGCAATAGGCCTGCTACTTAATACTATACCCTGTGGTATGTCCTCTACGGGTATACACCCACCTTTAGTAACCGAGGTATAACAGTGACATAACGGTCAGTGACTGAAACAGCTAGTACGGAAAGTGTACTTTTTAAAAATATTTCAATGGACGTTTTATTACCGATTTATATCGGTAATACGGTCGTCGTTTCAAGACGTAATCATATTAGATTTGTAGTGTATGATTTATGTTACACATATATATATCTGTGGAAAACGTGACCTGAATTCCACATAAACGATGTCTGCTTCATACCGCTAGTACCTGGCTGTCGTCAGATAATCCTACTAAACAGAAGGGATGTGTGGTATTGGCCAGTCTCTTGGTATTTGTCAGGGACGCATATACGTCCCTGGTATTTGTACAGTTTGTCGAGGGGTCCGAAAGGTCACCTGTGGTTTGAGCGGCATCCGTATTAACTAGTCTTTGTAGTGTCAGTCTCTTGACCACCTGGCGACAAAAGCTGCTACGCGGAAAGTCTCTACAATGAGAGCAACTTAGTTGTCTGACCAGTATGGCTATCTTACCGCGGAGGTGGTCAAACAGACATAAACTATGGCTTTGTATTACAGGTCTAACCAGTGAAATATCGGAAATTATTCAGTCTATGTGAAAGTGATATTTTCCACTTTATGAGAAATATGATATTTTGTACTAGTGAACAATGTCACTCATCTGATTTGATCATTTTGACATTGCTTATAAACGATAATGAGAAAAACGCTGCACCGGTAAAAAAAAGTGATAAACTGATTATCTAACAGCATCTTCACTGATACCAAATATATTTCACTCGTGTGGCCACGGACTTAGATAATCAAAGTCCGATGTGGCTGATATTTTATTATTTTCACACATGCTGTGCACTAGTGAAACATCAAAATATTATTACAAGCCGTGAAATATATTTGGTAGTACCGAACCCACTGTTATAGATATCGATGTCTACGCAGGTGTCTACCTGACCACTCTCCGGTATAAAAATTATCCGGCCATGGTCTCTACACGGGTAGCGTATCTGTAGTACCTAAAACTGACCACTGGCCGGTAAAATAACTCCTTACCCTACCTAGAAAGTTGGTAATACATCGAATATATACCTGTTAGAGACACATACAGGTAGCTAGATATACTACCCAGGTCTTAGAGACATTGGCCGAAGTTGTTTGACCATTCTGTGTGAGGGGGAGATAACCAGTACACATCCAGGTATATACACTACCAAGGTCATAGAGACATTGGCCGAAGTTGTTTGACCACTCTGTGTAAGTGGGGATGGGCGTGGCGGTGGCTAGCCAGAATATACACCCATGCATGGCAGGTGTAGACAATGGTCGAAGTTATTTGACCACTTTGTGAAAGTAGGGGTGGGCGTGGCGGTGGCTAGCCAGTACACACACCCAGGTATATATGTTAACCAGGTAGATACAATAACCGAAGTTCTTTGACCATTCAGTGGGTGGGAGGGGCGTTGCGGAGGGGGGGGGGGGGGGGGGGGCAGTACACAAACAGTTAGATTTTATTATACCCAGGTAAAGTAAGTGGCGTGGTACACAGTACACACCCTAATATGCTACCGTGGTTTGGACAATGGCCTGAGTCATCTGACCATTCAGTCAGCCGAAATCATGGAAAGTAGGCAATATGTATTGAGAGGTCCGGATTGTCGCGAAGATTCAGTTTTGTTTTGTCAATTTTTGCTTACATCTAACAAAAGGCAATATACCATATTTTCATTCTAGAGATGTCATTGTTTTACTCTGCATCATTATATATGATTTTATTTTCATTTAGATACATATAAACACATGAAATGGAATCTTATTTTGATAATAGAACAGTTTTACAGTACAATCTATATCGAACACTAGAAAGATAAAACTGACTGCAAACGTAAGACAATTTTTGACCTATTAATTTGGTTTTCAGTTTTAATGTCATGTATTTAAATTTTACTTTTGTATTACGGTATTTTCCCTTATTTATGAATCAAATTATCATCTCGTACACAAAGGTGCTTGTGGTAATGAATGTGATTTTGTTTTCATTTAATTCACAAGGCTAATCTACACGGGTTATTTTTTTGCACTTTCTAATTAAGCATTCTATTTTTATGAAATACTGAATTCGCCTGCGCCTGTTACTTACTATTTTTAATGTAAAAATAACCCACATTCATGTCAACAAGCACAGGGTCTGTGCTCATGCAGCGCAACTGTTCTAAGTTTAGTGGAGTTATCTCCCCTATAAGTAACGTTCAATACGTAGAGATGATACCTATTGTGGACGCAGGTCTACAGGGAAAGGGTTTTAGGAGGGGGTGTATGTCTCAAAGTACTCGCTTTTTGTTTGCTGATGATTATAGTCATATCAAGCTTTGAGTATATGCTCAGCAAACTGATAAATACGTCACGAAAAAGTTGATAATACTTTAATAAAGTCTTGGGAATACAATCTAACGTAAATTAACCGGTAGTTAAACATCTACACAACCACAGTGTGATGTTTAAATACCATCTTTTTCGGATACCTGGTTGGTTTAAGTAACCCGAGGTGACGGTAATTAATAAACGACCCCAATCACAAACTGAATTAAGGTACAATGGTAAAACCTTACGCGAGCCCGCTGACATTGTAGAGGCATGGGCGTTACATTTTGGTACGATATTTCAAGATAAATCGGATGAATGTTTTGAAATAGGCTTTAAAAATGATATTAACACGCATATTGACAGTATTGAGTCCAATGTTAAGTTTGAACAGGATAATTTCCTGAATGACGTCATTACGCCAGTAGAGATATCGACGTCATGCAAGAAACTCAGCACAAATAAAGCTGGAGGGCATGATGGTTTAGTTTATGAGCATTTTAAGTACGGAAGTAATAAACTATTCGAACATATGGCTGCGTTGTTCAATATGATAATAAAAAATGAATACATCCCAAAACAGTGGAAAAAGGGATTAATTGTTACGTTGCACAAAGGTCAAGGGAAAGTAAAAGATGATCCCAATTATTATAGAGGCATCACCCTACTGCCAGTCATGTTTAAGTTATTTGAAATGTCTATATCAAATAGAATCAGCCCAGTCATATGTTCTGATACGTTTCCCAATAAGCAGCAGTCTGCATACCAAAGTAATCTGTGTAGCCTATGTACATCTTTTAACTTGCAAGAATGTATTAATTATAATTTAGAAAATGGATCAAATGTATATGTTGCATTTTTAGACAGCAACAAGGCGTTCGACACAGTGTGGCACGCAGGTCTTCTTTTTAAAATACACGAAATTGGACTGAGAGGCAAGATATGGGTTATTCTTAAAGAAATGTATACACATGTAGAAAGTTCAATCTTATTTAATGGCTTAACATCACCTTTGATCAAAATGGAGAGAGGGATTTTGCAAGGGGGATCTTTGTCTGCCAAACTGTACCTAATTTTCATAAACGAATTATTGAATGAAATAGAAAATTGTGGAAACGGCGCAGTTATTGCAGATTTAAAAGTTAACATCCCAATTCAGGCAGATGACATTTGTGTTGTTAGTACAAATTTTCAAAGCCTATAAAATGGTTAATATATGTGAAACCTATAGTAAGAAGTGGAGATTCACTTTCTCATCTACGAAAAGTAAAATTGTATTGTTTTCTGAAAAACGCATATCCCATAATATACAAAATGTCTACCTACACAAATGTGTACTAACTGTAGTTGAAGAAATTAAACATGTCGGAATATTGTTAAACGGCAGAAGAAATTCAGTTGAAAGAACTACTAGAGCATGTTGTAAATTAAAAACTGGTGTTATGTCTCTTCTTAAATCTGGTGCTCATCCCAACGCCCTTAACCCTCTCACTGTTGCTAAAATAGTCAAAATTAAAGTGTATCCTTCTGCACTTTTCGGATGTGAACTATGGTTACTCTCCAAAACTGAAGTATTATTATTAGAAAAGGCACAAAATTTTATTGTGAAAAGTATACAAATGTTTGAAAAGAGAACTAGGACAGACATGTGTGTATCATTGCTCGGCTGGACTAGTATTGAATCTTATATTAATATCAAGAAAATAATATTCCTGGGACGAATTTATAATATCGATAATAGTATGCTAGTACACAAGATATTTATTACTAGATTTTTTATGTTCATTGTAAACAACGAAAAACAACAGGGATTTATACCCGACATTATTTATATTTTAAGAAAATAATAAGTCTAGCAATAGACAACTTTTTTCACAAACGTATCAATTAATTTTATATTTCCCGCCTTTACATTGTGGGGTACAATTTCATTGGTCGAGAATACGTCACGTGATCTCCGACCCCTGGTGTCAGCAGTTGAACCCCGCAGTAGCCGTATCAAAATTTCTAGCTGACCGCCATCTTGACATTATCATCAATACAATCGAAAGAAGTTTATCATTATCAGTTATATGTTGAAATAATGGTCTTTGAGATAACATGGCCAGCAAGGGTGGCGGCGTCATCATAACGTTTCTCTTTTATGATGTCTTGTGGCGCTTTATTTATAGGCCACACCTTTACTCATTAAAAATGCAATATTAAAATGTGTTCAATTCCCTATAAATGAGGTAAAATAAATATTCGGCCATCGACTCCGATGAGCCATATTCCGCCAATCCCTTGTTGTGTCATTTTCTCTGAGTAAACAAAGCTTACTGTCATGTAATAGTGGTGTATATCTTGTCTCAAATACAACAAGGCCACGGGGTTATGTTCAAGGTTTATTCCCGTAGGACGTCATTTAAAAGCACTGTAACAAATAATTAAACAATAATCAATACACTATCAAGCTAACCATACATTCACAACTCGCATACACAAAGGGAAATAACTCGTACAATGACATAATTACTGAAACAATACTTTACGCTATTACAATTACAAAAC
Organism: Mimachlamys varia; assembly: GCA_947623455.1. NCBI lineage: Eukaryota > Metazoa > Mollusca > Bivalvia > Pectinida > Pectinidae > Mimachlamys > Mimachlamys varia. The sequence goes on from OX392537.1 coordinate 2,499,001, forward strand.
TACATTTCTACAAAGATCCACAGTTAAAATGATAGGTAAAAGATAGATTTATCTTTACATTTTAAACAAGTTGTACACAAATAATCATTCGGATATGTAATACACATACCTGAGTGTGACTCAGCACTCACGTCCCAGGTACGGAGCACCCGTGCATATCTCGCACGTCTACAGGGTACAAACGTTACACACTAAAAACACAAACAAAACCCTTCTATACCTCCACGCATATTACACACATAAAACTATCACTTTTATCAAATACATCTTTTTAATAAAACATTTACATTAGTTTATGAAATAAACTAATTAATTGAATATATAATTTGACCATAATAATTACTTCAAATATAAAGCAATTGTAGCTATATAGATAGTTTTCATACAAGTTAAATAACGAGATCTTATTCATATTTCGTCGTAAATTTGCTCTTACTAATAAATCCATAATAAAGTACAAAACCTGTATCCTATACTTATTTTAGTGACGTATATAGACAAAATAGAGAATATTAGAAGATTAAAATAGTGAAAGACTTACAGAGAGATTGGTCAGGTTGGAGTAAATTAGGTAGGTCCTGTCCAGTCGATGGAAAATATATGTCTACACTAACAAAGAATAAATCCCGCCAAACGTCCAATAAAAACAACCAATGAAATTACAGACACTACATGACGTAACATTACAGACTGACCACTCGAACACTACAATTACAGAGTACAAAACAGACGAAACGAACGCACACAAAACGTATACATTACTACAGTAATACGGACGATACTATTACGGACGACATACGTTACGGACGCGTTACCAATTACGTTGGAAGAACGGGAAAATCCTATAAAATATCAATACTACATATACAAGTACATTAATTAAACTAATCGCTAAAATATGTCCCTGCTACATCCTCCCCTGCTTTGTGAAAAGTCGTCCTCGACGCAGATCACAGAAGAATAGATGCTGAAACAAATGGAAACTTCAGTTAGAATAAAAAACTACATGTACATTAAAACACATTTACTGGCCAGAGATGATGTTGAGTAGGGTTGAAGCGACATCATCTTCTTTTCCCTTCAAGACATTAGACCTTGCGATAGACTCCAGATAGTGAGCTCGCACCTTCCAATCTGGCTCAGGCTGCTGTCTGAACTGATATGCGCCACTTCTCATCCAAGAGGGTTTTCTTCTGTCTCTCTGGGACCTTCGTGGAACAGTTGAACTGTCCTCTTGGATTTCACTATCGCTGTCTGGGTTTTCTTCAGCACCTCCCGTCGCAGTAGATGAGTCATCCTGAAGAGCGTCCTCTTCTCCCTCCTCATCAACCTGCTCAGACTCATCTTGATGGTCAATTCTGGGCCCGGATGTGACGTCATCAACTTCACACTCCAAAACTACCATCATCTCGTCTGTCGAGGTCGTCTCAGCTACACTTACACTGTCCTCGTCCTGCACAACAGGTGTAGTCTGAGGTTTCCTTGATTTTCGGGGTCTTGGTACTGGTATTGGTTTGTCCGATCGTCCAGGTAGATAGCTAATAGGAAGAAGTAGATTACGATGAAGCGTCTTCGACCTTCCCTCTCCATCTTCTCTCTTAACTTCATACACTGGTACGTCTGGGTTAGGCTGAGTTACAACTATATATGGATATTCCTCCCACTTGTCAGAAAGCTTGTGCTTTCCATCGAAAGCGACAATCTTGACAAGTACTCGGTCACCTATGGCAAGGACAGCACCTCTGACCTTCGAGTCATACACATCCTTTTGTCTCATCTTCTTCCGCTGCGAGAACGCGGATGATAGTTCATACGCCTGGGAGAGTCTATCCTTCAGCGAATCAACGTAAGTTGTCAGAGATCGTGATGAATCTGCTGTGTTGTCTATACCAAAGGCTAGATCTACTGGTAATCTTGGGTTTCGTCCGAACATGAGGAAATATGGTGTGTAGCCAGTCGACTCCTGCCGAGTACAGTTGTAGGCATGCACTAGGGGACCGACGTGGGATTTCCAGTTTGTCTTCTTATCTTCGGACAAAGTTCCCAACATACTAAGAAGCGTGCGGTTAAACCTCTCGCAGAGCCCGTTTCCCATGGGATGGTACGGTGTGGTGTTAGACTTCTCCATTCCAGTGATGGTACAAAGTTCCTTCATCAGTCGGCTCATGAAGTTGGGACCTTGATCTGAATGTATTCTTTTAGGCAATCCATAGTGAATGACGAAGTTGTTGAAGAATACTTCTGCTGTTGTCTTTGCTGTCATGTTCCTGGTGGGAATCGCCACAGCATACCTCGTGAAATTGTCCGTAATGACGAGTATATACTGTTGTCCTCCTTTAGATGTTTCAAGTCCAAGAAAATCCATGCAGACCAGTTCAAGAGGCTGATAGGTGTGGATACTCACTAATGGTGCTCTTTGGTTTGCTGGTGTCTTCTTTAGTAGACATCTATCACATCTCTTGATGTAGTCCTCAACATCTCTGGTCATGCCGATCCAAAAGAACCTGTCCTGGATGAGAGATAGAGTCCTATCACGACCTTGGTGTCCCATGTCATCGTGTACCATGGTAAGTATAGTAGAAATCTTCGTTGTAGGTACAACCAACTGGTATAATGGTTTCTCCTCTCTAGTTGTCTTTCTATACAGGAGGCCATCTCGAAGGCACAGCTTCTCAAAGTTCTTCAAGAATGTAGAATATGCAGCTGATGGTGGAAGCTCATCTCGCTTAGGCTTCTGTCCAGACTTTACTCGAGGCATCCAAAATCCTATGATAGAATCAGTCTTTTGAGCTTCTCCAATATCAGGCATCTTCGATGGTAATGGAGCGTTCGGTATGTCATCCAGCACCTGCGTGGACATAGCCAGGCTATCCAGCAGTGGTGACGCTATGGCTCCTTGGTTAATGGCTTTGATGATGTCATTGGTGATGACTCCTGTCTCCTCCCCCTCACGAAGAGATGGGTGTCGCGACAAGCTGTCAGCATCAGCGTTGCTACTCCCTGGTCTATAATGGATGTCGAAGTGGTATTCTCCAAGAGCAGCAACCCATCGCTGAGAAGTGGCATCTAGCTTGGCTGAAGTCAACACATATGTCAAAGGATTGTTGTCGGTGATTGCTGTAAACTGACGTCGGTTAAGGTAATCGCTGAACTTCTCGGTTACAGCCCACTTCAACGCCAGAAATTCAAGTTTGTGTGCAGGATATCTCTTCTCTGACTTGGATAAACCTCTACTTGCATAGGCAATGACCCTCTTCACTCCGTTTTGCTCTTGATATAATACGGCACCAAGTCCTAACAAGGAGGCATCTGTATGGAGTTCGAACGATCTGTCAAAGTCGGGATATCCTACAATTGGTGGTCCTGTTAAAGAATTCCGAAGTTTCTGGAAAGCATCTTCTTGCTCAGACTCCCACACCCAAGGCTGAACGGCTTTATCCTTCTTCTTAGATCCTTTGGGTTTAACTGGAGTAGGCATCAGGATACTCAACGGTTTGGCAACACGGCTGAAGTTCTGGATGAATCTACGGTAATACCCGACAAAACCAAGAAATTGACGCACCGCCTCTGGTGTTGTAGGTCGCGGCCAATTCACAACTTTCTCAATCTTATCCGGATCCGGTTCAATCCCAGCCTCTGAGACAACATGTCCAACGTATTTCACTTTCCTCTTGAAGAGCGAACACTTGTTCGGTGCCAACTTGAGACCTGCATCCGTGATCTTCTGGAAAACTTGATCCAAATGCTGAACATGTTCCTCGTAACTCTTGGAAAAGATGATGACATCGTCGATGTAAACAAAACAAATCTTGCAATGTAAGTCTCCCATCACTAGAATCCTTACGTCAGGCTACGAAGTAACTCCGTTACTTAGAATAAATCCTCACTGGAGGCTCCAATGTAATAGTGGTGTATATCTTGTCTCAAATACAACAAGGCCACGGGGTTATGTTCAAGGTTTATTCCCGTAGGACGTCATTTAAAAGCACTGTAACAAATAATTAAACAATAATCAATACACTATCAAGCTAACCATACATTCACAACTCGCATACACAAAGGGAAATAACTCGTACAATGACATAATTACTGAAACAATACTTTACGCTATTACAATTACAAAACTACATTTCTACAAAGATCCACAGTTAAAATGATAGGTAAAAGATAGATTTATCTTTACATTTTAAACAAGTTGTACACAAATAATCATTCGGATATGTAATACACATACCTGAGTGTGACTCAGCACTCACGTCCCAGGTACGGAGCACCCGTGCATATCTCGCACGTCTACAGGGTACAAACGTTACACACTAAAAACACAAACAAAACCCTTCTATACCTCCACGCATATTACACACATAAAACTATCACTTTTACCAAATACATCTTTTTAATAAAACATTTACATTAGTTTATGAAATAAACTAATTAATTGAATATATAATTTGACCATAATAATTACTTCAAATATAAAGCAATTGTAGCTATATAGATAGTTTTCATACAAGTTAAATAACGAGATCTTATTCATATTTCGTCGTAAATTTGCTCTTACTAATAAATCCATAATAAAGTACAAAACCTGTATCCTATACTTATTTTAGTGACGTATATAGACAAAATAGAGAATATTAGAAGATTAAAATAGTGAAAGACTTACAGAGAGATTGGTCAGGTTGGAGTAAATTAGGTAGGTCCTGTCCAGTCGATGGAAAATATATGTCTACACTAACAAAGAATAAATCCCGCCAAACGTCCAATAAAAACAACCAATGAAATTACAGACACTACATGACGTAACATTACAGACTGACCACTCGAACACTACAATTACAGAGTACAAAACAGACGAAACGAACGCACACAAAACGTATACATTACTACAGTAATACGGACGATACTATTACGGACGACATACGTTACGGACGCGTTACCAATTACGTTGGACGAACGGGAAAATCCTATAAAATATCAATACTACATATACAAGTACATTAATTAAACTAATCGCTAAAATATGTCCCTGCTACAGTCATGTATATATATTTGTATATGCAGGTGTCAGGGTTGAACAAGAGAAGTGCAGGGAAAAAATAATAAGTCTAGCAATAGACAACTTTTTTCACAAACGTATCAATTAATTTTATATTTCCCGCCTTTACATTGTGGGGTACAATTTCATTGGTCGAGAATACGTCACGTGATCTCCGACCCCTGGTGTCAGCAGTTGAACCCCGCAGTAGCCGTATCAAATTTCTAGCTGACCGCCATCTTGACATTATCATCAATACAATCGAAAGAAGTTGATTTGCTTACATATATTGGAAAAAATCTTGTTGAACCCTCCCACCTCTCCCTTATTTATTGAATATGTCGAAATGTTTTGAATGTAATTTTGTTAAGAGTATTCACATGTAATTATGTTAAGTGTTATGCCTCATGGTGAGACAACACCTGGCTAGCTGGTCTGAGCATTGGGTAAACCTACTTCCCTGATTCAGGTTGGGGCAGCCGGCTCGCAGCACATTTTGTAGTTCACGATTTAGTTATAGGTGTAGGCGCTTTATTTATAGGCCGCACCTTTACTCATTAAAAATGCAATATTAAAATGTGTTCAATTCCCTATAAATGAGGTAAAATAAATATTCGGCCATCGACTCCGATGAGCCATATTCCGCCAAAAATATTCATTGTATGAGACTTTTGTTGACTATATAAAGCTAGGGTATTTTCCAGGGAAACTACAATGGAAAAAAAGTGTCTATGAAATGGATATAGAGTAGAGGAAATTGCATGGTTAGAACGTATGCATAACCACAATGATTTTTTCAGATTTAAATTTATTCATTCTAAGATTAAACCACATTATTTATGGAAATTGGCTAATAAATATCCTCAGTATTATAGCTCTATACACTGTATCATAACATTATGTACAACATCTCGTATGTTGGACCATATGGCTTTATGCCACTACTGTGGTATTTTATACAACGATACTTTAATGCATATAATTCTACATTGTGAAAAGAATACTGCTATTCGTGATAAATTATGGTGTTTCTTATTTAATATGTTGGGTATTGATTTTATTGCGTACCTTCAAAATTTATCAGATTTTGACCTAGTTAATGCTTTATTAGGAGGCAAGTTAGACTATGACATGTCTAACGAAGACAACGAGCAAATGTAAATTTTCTGAATGAAATGCTTAAAAATATAACCCAATTTGCTAACAATTGATGTTTCAATATAATTACTTGTGCGTGAAGTAACTTTGTATATGTATATTCAGACTATTCTTGTTTATATGTTGATTGTATGATATAATTATTCTATTTGTGAATCTTCATTTGTGGAGGAAATAAAGAGAATAACAATAATAATAATATTAAGGTACATATGGAATTTTAGTTTCACCAAGTTAAGGTACGTTTATAAGTCTCTGGTGGAAGGTTAAGATTTAATAAAATCAAAGAGAGGTATTTTTTTGAAGTTGAAGTACTATCAAGTGTCGCTTCCTGTAAAGTAATACAAACTTAATTTTGTAACGCAAAGTTTACGTCCTTGAAGTTCAAAGTTACATACAATGAAAACATGTGAAGTTTTAGTAACATACTGTTTATATACTCGTTTGATTTTGACAACATCAGTTTTAGATACTCGTGATTTCAGTAATATCAGTTTTAGATACACGTGATTTCAGTAGCACCAGTTTTAAATACACGTGATTTCAGTAACATCAGTTTTAGAATCCCGTGATATCAGAAACACCAGTTTAAGATACCCGTGAATTAAGTAACATCAGTTTTAGATACCCGTGTATTTAGTAATATCAGTTTTAGATACCCGTGATTTTAGTAACATCAGTTTTAAAAACCCGTGATTTCAGAAACATCAGTTTAAGATACCCATGAATTTAGAAACATCAGTTTTAGATACATGATTTTAGTGACATTAAAGGCCCAATATACGTAACTTCAGTGAAATTTTTGTGATTCTGAAAAATTATGAAAAAAATTCCAGTTGATAACCATGCAAAAATAAGCCTAAAACGAAGTAAACCTGAGCGGTAACTTACAAGAAACGGTTGACATAATAATCCAAAGAATTGAAAAACGTTCAGGTGGGGCCCACTTCAACAACAAAGCCGTAGGTAGAAGACAGTTCGAAATGGACGCGTGTTTACAAATACCGTGTTTCAACTGCTGCTGTACCGGTAACCGCGCAAGATTTCATCTTGTATATTGCTGATATCAGTTAATCTTAACTAACTCTATAAATAAAATAAGTCACTAAACTTGATTTTCGCTTCAAGATTTGCCGAAAGTTACGTATATTGGGCCTTTAAGTTTACGTACCTCAGCAGATTTGACACCCTGTGAGGTTTTAGTAACATGAAGTTTAAGGAGTAGAAAGTTAACCAGTCCCTTGTGAGACATTATTCTAGCTTTAGGTCTTTCTTATATGCCGTTCTGGTGATTTCCAGACAATTATGGACGACAGAAATGTCAAACCGTGTTGTGGACTCACCAGACTGAGAGTACACGTGTGCACGTGCTGTATGACAACAAACAATGGTATTATGTCTAAAACGTTTTAATGTTTTAAATCAAAATATGTTTTTTTGCGGAACTCACTTGGAGTATTATCAAAAGTAGCACTAAATTCTCCAATGCTATCAAACTGATCTAGTAACAATGGCAAGTTAACAATCACTGGCTATAAATATAGCAGGTTTTAGGGGGTCACAACACATTTGGAGCGAATTACGATATATCGTAACGTGTACCTCGACACACTCATAGAGAAAAGGCGACAACATCAAAAACATTATCATCATCATATGGAACACACTGATATAAGATATTTTGATTTAAAGAGATCATTGATTTCGAATGTTAAACTGGCCTCATGTTCCCCTAATAGACTGTGTTATTAATCGTTTTATTTAATGGAAAGTAATTTGAAAGGCTACTTAACCCAGCAAAAACCTGAAATTTTGGTGTTAGAAAGTACAATGTATTGCAATACAACTGTATTGCGATAGGATACAGTAAATGTTTGTATTGTGATACACACTCGTTTTAAGAAATTTGTGCCAGCACTTAAGAGGTTCCTATTATTGTTGATGAAAGACAACAAGATGACTGTCATTGGTATGGAGTGGATTAAAATTCTGAGCAGTGAAAAACCACCGCTGTCCTTCAATTATACTGACAGTTACCAGTTCTGCTATAGGTTAATGCAAGAAGCAGAAACTACAATGCTATAGAATCTACAGTAACCTACACATTTCTGATCAAATCTATAACAGTCATTTAATACTAATATATATATATTAAACCCACATCAGAGCACCGCTACGCTGGAACCGCAGGTTATGTGACCATTTAGGGGACATTTTTATTGAACAATTGCTCCAAACGCCTTAATGTAGATCTAAAACTAGCTGTAACAAATTCTCAGGCCCCTGTGGGTGGAGCAATGGGAAATAGCCACTGGTTACACCGTAAAGTAAGTCAAGAGTTATCGTCCCTGGTCTGATATCAAGGTTATCACATCGGAATATGTTATCAGGTGGTCTTATTAAATGTGATAATTTATGTTGTTATTTAAAAAAACCCCACTAAAACCAGATCAAAATACAACTTGGTTCAACAAGTTTAACAAAAAACAAAGGCGATCTGATCACGTGGTCTATCACAGCCGAAACCTTGGCCATCCATCACAAAACTACATTCTAGGTCAATTATAACAGGTACATACTATTCCAAATCACAGGCCAAAATTATCAACACATCAAATTCAACCATTACGTACATCTACACAGACCTCTCTACGATCAAACGGACTCCCCGAAAGAAACGGAATAAGCTAGGGACCAACACACTGCCTAAAAGTATAACAACAGCTTCAAACCAACCCACACCCGCCCTAAAATTGTAAAACTTTCTTCAAACCAACCCACAACCGCCCTAAAATTGTAAAACTTTCTTCAAACCAACCCACACTCGCCCTAAAATTGTAGAACTTTCTTCAAACCAACCCACACCCCGCTCTAAAATTGTAGAACTTTCTTCAAACCAACCCACACCCCGCCCTAAAATTGTAAACCTTTCTTCAAATGAACCCACACCCCGCCCTTAAATTGTAAAACTAGTTTCAAATAAACCCACTCTGTATATAAAGCATAATTCTAAAGCAACATTTACCCGATCCGAAAAAAATCTTGCTTCAAAAAACCTTACTCTCATTAAAAGTAAGCTTCAAACCAACTCACACCGACCCCAAGAGTGTCAAACTGGCTTCAAATCAACTCACTCTGTACTTAAAGGATAACTCCAATGAACTATTTACCCGACCCTAAAAAGTGAAAAAAATCACTTGTTGAAATAACCGTACTCCCACCAAACCAATCACACTCGGCATTACTGTAAAGTGTAAAACTAGATTTAAATCAGCTCGCTCACTATATACACTATCTTCGATATCCAGGGGTTACGCTAATTTTCACTCTCTGTTCCCCTGAAAGTTTGTCATAGAAAAATTGAAGGAACACTGCCTGCACCCAAACACGGATTAATCACTAGGACGATACTTGTCCTTTGAAGAGCACAGATAAGCTATGTCCGATTTTAGAGCAAATACGTTTTACCGTTACGTAACCGCGAAATTATGTTCGTGTAAATTTAAGGATTTCGTCTCACCCTCAAGGCGGTACACGCTGAACCTTATTTACTGTGACACTAGTTCGGACCAACACTCTGAATAGGTTTTTCTAAAATGCAATTGTTTCATTTTTAATCGATTTGCATAAAAATATTCAAAAACAAGAGTTTAACAACGACAACAGACGTACATGAAATTCTGTTAACCAATACTGGTAGATATAAGTCCTCAGTATAAGAAGTAGTTTGTTTTACTTATGTATAAAATATAAAAACAATACTATGGTGTTCACAAATCACGTAATGTGTGCCACTCAAGACTTCATCAGGGCAATCGGAACACCTCGGGAATTTCCACGAAAGCCCCGATGATTTCCGATTGTAAACAGGACTGATTTCTTCCCAGTGGCCACTGATAGGATGCAGTTATAGGTACTTGTATCGTCACATTTTTGTGTCACTTATTTATGATACATACCTAAAGTTTAAATGTATTTGCGTATCTCACAGATCAGTTCTGTAAATGCTAGTTACTATTGTATCGGTTGGAAGTGTATGTGTGGGACCCGTGCTCCCTAGTAGACGCATGCGTAGTCGGAGGTGTGGGATGTCTAACAACTCTGACCCCACTTTGGGGTGACCTAGACGCCCGAGAGGTGGACCCTCCTCGGCTCGTGGTGCTTGAAGAATGTCTTGATGTCGGACTGCTTTCAACGTCCTCATGGGAGGTATTCGTAGGTTCGTCCCCTTGCCTCAAAGCCTCCGCCATTTCCTCGGCGCTCTCGTTCAGACGGTTAGCTATTCTCATGAGGTAGGTTGACGCAAGGGCTTCCCGTGCGTGCCTCTCTTCGTCATCATCCAGCGGTTGGACATATTCTTCGACGTTGACGCCGGTTGGGTCCAGCAGCGATGACTGCAGGTTACGACGTGTCAGTCTCGCAAGAGTACCCGAGCTATCGGATGTTCGCGTTGGGACCCGACCTCCCCTTGATATGCCTGATCGAGAAGTCCTAGATGAGGTTGCCCTAGACGGGGTTCCACTAGACGTGGAAGTCCCTCCTTCCTGGCTCCCGGTCACTTCCGGTGCCTCTTCCTCTTCCTCATAATATTGGGGACGTTCCCAACTGTCCAATAACACTAGCTGGTGAGCGGGGACGGGGTTCTTTAAGTCAAAATTTTGTTCAGTAACAACTTCGCCCAATCCACTCATTTCTGACAAAAATCCTAATTCACTTGGGTTATTGAATTTGCACCCGATGAATATTTCGTCGTCATTTGCCTCTGCTGTACACGTAAATTCTGTTTCTCTTTCCTTAATCTGCTGTTGTATGGTGAACAGCTGTCGAATATCGTTGCTCGCGCGCGCTGTCTTAAACGTGTCATACATTTTTTGAAGGTCAGACCCCTGCGTGCAAATGTCTACAAACCGCGTGTTGATCTTCTGTTTTTGCTCTTGGGCAGATTCGCGTAGAATCCTAATGAGCGCCTCCTGTCGTCTCTCCAACAACAGCCGATATTCTATAAAAGTGTCTTTGATGGTTGCCTTCAGTTGGCGCTCCTGTAGGTCTAGCTGTTTGGAGGCGTTAGCCAGGGAATCCGTCCTACCTTTCATTTTACTAAGCAAGTCTTTACTTTTCTCTTCGATTACGTTAAAATCTGTCGAGCTTTCATTCAATGCCTCTGCTACATCCACGATATTGTGACCTTGTTGTTCTTTGTGGTCTAAGACAGTACAATCCCGACACACTGGGATAAGACACTTTTTACAGAAAAAGTTCAAAGGTTGGTTCTCGTGTTTTGAACAGACGTTTTGAGACTTCGCCTGCACTGTCGACAAAAAGTCCATCATTTGAATGACGCGATGATCTCTGGGAAGGGCATCGATTTCGCTCCGACTCAAGAATATCTCCACTCTGCATTCTGGACATTTGAGCACCCCCTCAAACGTTTCGTCCAGCCATGCCACCGACCTGCGCTGGTTCTGTTGGTTGTGGTCGAACACTTGTTTGAGACAGGGCAGACAGAAGGTATGGTTACAGGGAAGGGACTTTGGGGAGCGTTCGGTCTGATCGAATCGCTCGTTACAGATGTGACATCGAAGGAACTGCTCTTCGAATGCAGCTTCGTCTACGATTAGACTCCTCTTGGTCAGGTCCGTTGGGTCGGCGCTGTCTGTAGCGGTCGCCATGGTGATACCTTGGTACCTGTTGGGATGGAAGTAGATATTAGAAACATGGTAACATAGGGGAATGTCACACTGCGTTAGATACATACTGTACTATATATTAACATTTTCTTCAAGTTGGAAAGTATGATTTATGTAAAGATAATTTTACACAACCAACATGACGTTTCGATGACTAGTACGCGATGTGTTCCCGGGCACCTTCATCAAGCAAATGATCAGAAAAGAGTATGTACAAAAAAGGTGTAAAATGCGTACGCGTTGTATTATATACTTTAAAAGTTCCTGGGACGTGTTTATAATTATTTTCAATGACCATTCGGGGCGGTAAACAGTAAACATTTGGACGTTTTAGGACATAAACCAGGAATGGTAGAGACTATTATGTCTGGTCTCAATTTCACGAACGTTCCTTAACTTAAAATTCTCCACAGGAAAGCATTACAAAAGTTGAGAAGATTTCCTTAACTTCTGTAATTCTTTCCTGTGGAGATTTTTAAGTGAATGATAAGTTGAGGAACGATCGTGTCTCTGAGGCCTGTCTGGCGACATATTGCCAATGTTTCTGTCAGCCACTTTTTCAATTATCTTTTTCGGTTAGTTATGACTTTGGTTGATGTACGTTTTATGTTTAAACAAGTACATATCATACCAATACAACTAAGAAAGGGTGCAGTTCGAATATTTCTTTCGGAGTAAATCGTGAGTCTCAGTATGAAACTGTTAATAATGAATTCATTTTACCCCTGACTAAGTACCCGACACACGAGAACCTAATGTTGGTAGGTATGGCGTTGTGACGTAAAGCTTTAATCATGGTTCAGGTAGTGCGATATAAAAATATCCGCTTTATGGACACCCTATCCCAATAAACATACAAATGTAATCCGCATATTGATGTTGGACCCATTCCAACTGTTATCTACGACCTAACCATTGCTGAACCTACTCCTAGGGTTCTGTCACTTATTACAGATTCTTGTTCTAGGGCCTATACCTTGTCCTATAGTCTACTTCTATGGCCTATACCTTGTCATATAGTCTAGTTCTAGGGCCTATACCTTGTCATAGAGTCTAGTTCTAGGGCATATACCTTGTCATATAGTCTAGTTCTAGGGCCTATACCTTGTCATAGAGTCTACTTCTAGGGCCTATACCTTGTCATATAGTCTACTTCTATGGCCTATACCTTGTCATATAGTCTAGTTATATGGCCTATACCTCGTCACAAAGTCTAGTTCTAGGGCCTATACCTTGTCATAGAGTCTAGTTATAGGGCCTATACCTTGTCATATAGTCTAGTTCTAGGGCCTATACCTTGTTATAGAGTCTACTTCTAGGGCCTATACCTTGTCATATAGTCTAGTTCTAGGGCCTATACCTTGTCATAGAGTCTAGTTATAGGGCATATACCTTACCACAGAGTCTAGTTCTATGGCCTATACCTTGTCATATAGTCTAGTTCTAGGTCCTATACCTTGTCAAAGAGTCTAGTTATAGGGCCTATACCTTGTCACAGAGTCTAGTTCTAGGTCCTATACCTTGTCACAGAGTCTAGTTATAGGGCCTATACCTTGTCATAGAGTCTAGTTCTATGGCCTGTATCTTGTCATAGAGTCTAGTTATAGGGCCTATACCTTGTCATAGAGTCTACTTCTAGGGCCTATACCTTGTCATAGAGTCTAGTTATAGGGCCTATACCTTGTCATAGAGTCTACTTCTAGGGCCTATACCTTGTCATATAGTCTAGTTCTAGGGCCTATACCTTGTCATAGAGTCTAGTTCTAGGGCCTATACCTTGTCATAGAGTCTAGTTATAGGGCCTATACCTTGTCATAGAGTCTACTTCTATGGCCTGTACCTTGTCATAGAGTCTAGTTATAGGGCCTATACCTTGTCATAGAGTCTACTTCTAGGTCCTATACCTTGTCATAGAGTCTAGTTCTAGGGCCTATACCTTGTCATATAGTCTAGTTCTAGGGCCTATACCTTGTCACAGAGTCTACTTCTAGGGCCTATACCTTGTCATATAGTCTAGTTCTAGGGCCTATACCTTGTCATAGAGTCTAGTTCTAGGGCCTATACCTTGTCATAGAGTCTACTTCTAGGGCCTATACCTTGTCATTTAGTCTACTTCTAGGGCCTATACCTTGTCATATAGTCTAGTTCTAGGGCCTATACCTTGTCATAGAGTCTAGTTCTAGGGCCTATACCTTGTCATAGAGTCTACTTCTAGGGCCTATACCTTGTCATATAGTCTAGTTCTAGGGCCTATACCTTGTCACAGAGTCTAGTTCTATGGCCTATACCTTGTCATAGAGTCTAGTTATAGGGCCTATACCTTGTCATGTAGTCTAGTTCTAGGGCCTATACCTTGTCATATAGTCTAGTTCTAGGGCCTATACCTTGTCCTTTAGTCTACTTCTATGGCCTATACCTTGTCATATAGTCTAGTTCTAGGGCCTATACCTTGTCATGTAGTCTAGTTCTAGGGCCTATACCTTGTCATATAGTCTAGTTCTAGGGCCTATACCTTGTCCTTTAGTCTACTTCTATGGCCTATACCTTGTCATATAGTCTACTTCTAGGGCCTATACCTTGTCACAGAGTCTACTTCTAGGGCCTATACCTTGTTTTATTGTCTAGTTCTAGGGCCTATACCTTGTCATAGAGTCTAGTTCTTGTCCTGGAGTCTAGACCTTGTCCTGGAGTCTAGACCTTGTCCTAGAGTCTAGTTCTTGTCCTGGAGTCTAGACCTTGTCCTGGAGTCTAGACCTTGTCCTAGAGTCTAGTTCTTGTCCTGGAGTCTAGACCTTGTCCTAGAGTCTAGACCTTGTCCTAGAGTCTAGACCTTGTCCTAGAGTCTAGACCTTGTCCTAGAGTCTAGACCTTGTCCTAGAGTCTAGACCTTGTCCTAGAGTCTAGACTTTGTCCTAGAGTCTAGACCTTGTCCTAGAGTCTAGACTTTGTCCTAGAGTCAAGTTCCTGTCCTAGAGTCAAGTCCCTGTCCTAGAGTCAAGTTCCTGTCCTCGAGTCAAGTTCCTGTCCTCGAGTCAAGTTCCTGTCCTCGAGTCGATACATTGTCCTAAATTCTAAGCCGTGTACTAAACTCAATTCCATATCTTATAGTCTGGGCATTGACTTAGTTATAAAGCCTAGTTCTTATCATCGAATCTTATTCTTGTCATAAACTCTAGTCTTTGATCCTACGCCTAGTTCTTGTTCCACAGCCTAGTCCTAGTCGTAGAAACTAGTTCTTAGTCATGTTATCTAGTATTTTCATATAATATATAGAATTTGTCATTGGCTCAAAATCTATTCATAATGCCTACTACAGCGGTTCATTTCCATCAGCGCTATTAATAAAAGTGACAGTCTTGTTGTACAATCAAATATAATCTATACAGATACACAAAGGAACTTGTCACATATACATAAGTAATCCTGGCAAATTCTTATCAGCAGATACTAGCAGAGCGTTTCTAGCCCGTTTCGGCGATACCATTTTTAATTCTTTATGCATATTAACGGAAACATATCAATTTCAAAACAGGTAAATCATGTCTTATAGTTTATTCTTTTAACATTTACTGCCACGTACATTTCCATGAACTAGTCTATTTGGCACGAATCTAGTTCCGTTGTATTATTTAAGTGTTACGATACTAAATAAATATCGACATAAGGTTCGTTTGGTAGTAGTTTAACTGAAATCACAGACAAATGCGCAGTTTTGATTAAAAAAGGTCACATGGACCAAATATAGACCATGATTAGAGCTAACAATGAAACTAAATCGATAATGTGCTTCTGGTTGACTCAGAGACTCCCAGACAAAGGTGGCGCCGTGCCAACTAAACTGTGTCACCTCCAGGACACACACACCGTGCTACAGACAATTAAACTGAATCATAGCTTCAAATAAAATAAATTCAACTGCTTTTGTCAAGATTGTCCTTCACGTTAGCGCGTGTAAACAAAAGATAACCCTATTATTGATTCCCTTGTTTATAAATTACAATTTTATTGAGATGTTTTAAACTTAATGACAGCAAAATAATTTCACTTCTTGTCTGAACATTCTTTGTTTCGACACTGTATCTGACAAACAATTTCACGCTAATCAAATCAATTATGAGTCACCACTGCTAATTTTCTAAATTACAAAATCGATACTCCGTTGATTTTCTATAGCGTTTTCCGTCAACACAAATCAATAAAAAACATTTAAATGGCGGATACTAAACACTAGTTGGGCTTACCTTTAGTAAGGAAATTGTCAATGCTGAAATCGACTTTTCCTTGCGTAGATTTCGTAAAAACTGATCAGCGATCGCAATATAATTACTAATATATAAAAGCCAATGTGAAATGAACACGTGATCAGGTATGTATATATTTACCACCTTACGTATTTTATTTTGTAAATAAGCAGGTTGTAAACAAACTGTACCTTGTTATGGCTACAAGGGGCGGGGACATTTGTGAAACCCACGTATCACGCCAAGGTGTGTTGGCGACTATATCAGAGATTGATAATTTACATATTTATTATTGGGTCCACCAATGCACCTACACAACTGTTTCAATCTAAAAATAAAAATATCTATATGCAATATAAGCATATTTCTCATTTGAAATACTTTTTTCACACTTAACCGAATAATTAATTGAATTAACTAATTAGAATAAATTCAATGATGATGATTTTAGATGCGAAATTAATAGATATTTAAAGCTAAAGCGAGGACGAATACCCCGCGGCCTCACTATCAATAACACCCCCTCATGAATATATTCATGAGTTGTCTTTGTCGTCCCAAACCTTGTAAATAGTGCCTTAGTCATACCTAGATACATAATATTGATCTAACACGGCCCACTGGACAAGGAAATCGATCTGTAGATTAGGTCAATCGGGGTAACAGGTCGAAGGTCAAACACCAAATATACAATGTAATGTCTATTGCACGCGTTATTAGACAGCGATAATTTAGTATTGCAGTACCCGTATATATATAGGTAGTATTTAGTGTTAATAAAGATATCGTAGACTCGAACATGTGTACATACAGAGTTCATCAATGGCTGTGCAGCATGAATAAATAAGACGAACAGTCGGCCTCACGTGATTAGACCCAGCTTCATAAACCTGTGAAATATACCTGTGCAATTCACCTGCAAATACATACCTGAACTGGCAATTGCAGGTAATTTCAGAATTTGTCTAAATCATGTGGAGTCTGTCGATATAAACCTAAGTCCAGACGGTTAAAATGGAGATCGACAGAGTTGGCGTTTACACATATACATACAATGTACACTAAATCCTACATGTTTCGACTTGTACTGGAGTACATACTGGGAGTCTCCATTATACCTGTGAAATCGATAAGTCTGCGGTATATATATCATTATAGGTGCTATCTCAGGTAACAATTCTTTGTGTACTTATATCAATGTGGGGTCTGGTAAACACACGAAAAAAGTACGTGACAGATATTAGATTTGGAAAATTTTCAACGCAGTTTTGTCTCCCTTTGAACGAATTAAAGAATTTTACTCAATGCAAGGGGCATAACCCTTTGTAAGTGATCCAGGTATCATAACAAATTCAGGACTTGGAGCCATAGGTGCTGGGCACATACATATGATGTGTATAGTCCTATATAATATAGTACTATACATACACATACATATGTTGTGTAAAGTGCTGTATAATATAGTACTATATATAACATATTTATGTTATGCTATATAATAAAGTACTATACATAGCATATTTATGTTATGCTATATAATATAGTACTATACATAACATATTTATGTTATGCTATATAATATAGTACTATACATAATATATTTATGTTATGCTATATAATATAGTACTATACATAACATATTTATGTTATGCTATATAATATAGTACTATACATAATATATTTATGTTATGCTATATAACATAGTACTATAATAACATATTTATGTGTCCAGCATCTGTGCTTGGAGCTGGGGTTCGGGTAACACTTTTTTTAATAGATTCATATGTTTACCCCCTTCTTGCGGGTCTGGGGCCTTACCCAGAATACATACTTCGGTGCAAAGTTTTTTTTATTATTAAACGAGTTTTTTTTTTCTTTTAACATTTATTCAATATTGCATTATATTTTTTTCTTCAAATTTTGTATAAAAATTCATGAAAACGTAACAAAATTTGATTTCAAATGAAGCGTAGCAATATTTTAGCTGCAACATATCTATCGGATTTTCAAAATCCAGAAAAAAAGTTTTCCCGAGGGTATGGTACCGAGCTACAAGTACCTCTTTATCACCACAGGAGCGAGCTCTTCGTTTTATAGAAAATGATTATGTTTCCCCAGTCTATGATATTTTAAGAAGACACAATCTTGATTTTTTACATGTAGCACGTATAAAAAGTATGGCGTCGGAGGTTTTTAAGATTTTAAAAGGTATTTCGCCGTCTATTTTACATGATTCTGTTGAAAGGAAAGAAGTTTTTTACAATCTTAGACAAGATAACCTTGTTAAAATTCCCAAGGTGAACACCTCCACATATGACAAGAAATCTTTTCGCTTTACAGCTTCCCAGGTGTGGAACAGTCTACCGATTGAACTCAGGTTAGCTGAGAATTATGGGTGTTTTCGTGGGCTGCTCCGCACCTGGGACACCCAGATCTGCTCATGCGCTATCTGCACAGGCAATGCTGTGTGAGTTGTCCCCCTCGGAAAATTTTTATCATTTGCTAATAGTCTGTGATACCGTTTCTAATAAAGCCTTTTTATGAAATAACATTTCTAGCTTTTTTTTTCTATTCTGACTTCATTGTCTCTTTTTAATACACACTACATTAGTGTATATCCTGTAAATTTTTATCAATTTGCTATATTAGCATATATGTACATTACACTTTGATAGTGCTAACTTTTTCTATTGTAACACCTGTGTGATGTATACAAGTGCTCATTATTAAATTACATTTTAAGGAGTAATTAAGTTAAGCAATTGTGATTTCATATACTTATGATGTAATGTATGCCTATTGTATATCTAGTTGTTATAATTATATATGTACTGTGATATTTTGTTAAAATACTTTTTATACACATGTTTGTCGCAAGAATAGCACTACAGTACTAATGTTATTTTGTTACATGTATGCGACGTTAAATAAAGCTCCTTGACTCTTGACTCTTGACCACATGTAACAATGTCCCGAGGGTAGGTACCAAGCTACAAGTACCTCTTTATCAACACGTGTAACAATGTCCCGAGGGTAGGTACCAAGCTACAAGTACCTCTTTATCATCACGTGTAACAATGTCCCGACGGTAGGTACCAAACTACAAGTACCTCTTAATCACCACGTGTAACAATGTCCCGAGGGAATGGTACCGGGTTACAAGAACCTCTTTATCACCACGTGTAACAATGTCCCGAGGGTAGCTACAAGTAAGGTACATTGATCTGATGTTAAGGTAACCTAAGGTTAGGTAACCCGAGGGTAAGGTAACCTGAGGGTAAGGTAACCCGAGGGTAAGGTGACCCGATGGTAAGGTAACCCGAGGCAAAGGTAACCTGAGGGTAAGGTAACCTGAGGATAAGGTAACCCGAGGGTAAGGTAACCCGAGGGTAAGATAACCTGAGGGTAAGGTAACCCGAGGGTAAGGTAACCTGACGGTAATGTAACCTGAGGATGGTACATTGATCTGAGGGTAAGGTAACCCGAGGGTAAGGTAACCTGAGGGTAAGGTAACCAGAGGGTAAAGTAACCCGAGGGTAAGGTAACCTGAGGGTAAGGTAACCTGAGGGTAAGGTAACCCAAGGGTAAGGTAACCCGAGGGTAAGGTAACCTGAGGGTAAGGTAACCTGAGGGTGGTACATTGATCTAAGGGTAAGGTAACCTGAGGTAAAGTAACCCGAGGGTAAGGTGACCCGAGGGTAAGGTAACCCGAGGATAAGATAGCCAGAGGGTTAGGTTACCTGGGGGTAAGGTAACCTGAGGGTAAGGTAACCTGAGGGTAAGGTAACCTGAGGGTAAGGTAACCCGAGGGTAAGGTAACCCAAGGGTAAGGTAAACTATTAGTAGCCCCATTGGACATAAGCCTATAAGGCTTAGGTAAAATTAAATTAAAAATATGTGATTTGTACCATCTGTGATATTTCATTGTCCATCCAAATATTGTTTTTATGTATTTACTGTTGCCTGTCTACCTGAGTAAATATTAGTATTATTATTATGAATATCGGCGGTTAAAAATGAGGGAGGGGGAAGAGTACAGTTCTCTCGAAACTCCCAGAGTTGCTTCACGCCCCCCCCCCCCCCCCCCCCCGCCCGACCCCAATCACCACCTCAACTCGAACCTTTCCATTAAGATGCTCAGACTTGTGCACTGAAGGATGAAACAGCTGAAATATAAGTAACCACGTGTGTGATGTCTAATGTCAGACCTTAGCAGCTACATAACTTTATTTTCTTTTTGGTTTTGTAATATTGCAAGACTTATAGACACCCGGGGTTATGTAAGAGCACAATATCATATTACCCAAAACTTTCATTAAAAACTTAATCGGTACAAATATGTTTCCTTAAACCTTGATACTTAGAATACTGAAGTTAGGTCACGACCTCTTTTTCCAGTCATTGTTCGGTTTA
This sequence comes from Mimachlamys varia, assembly GCA_947623455.1. Classification (NCBI taxonomy): domain Eukaryota; kingdom Metazoa; phylum Mollusca; class Bivalvia; order Pectinida; family Pectinidae; genus Mimachlamys; species Mimachlamys varia. Next base: position 2,519,538 of record OX392537.1, read on the forward strand.
AACTACACGTACCTGTCATATATACACCGGATACCGGATATATCGACGGCGTTTTAACGAAGAGTAATTCCAAGGTCTTACCACACGATAATCAGACTAAGGTTACTGGATTACCGGATACAATGTATAAAGATCTAACTGTCTCGTGACGTGTGAAAAGCATTAGTCTCCCTATATAATACAGGTTTAAAACACAATACAATAACAACTGATCATTTTGTTCTCAGGCATGTACAAATCATACAAAAATCAATTCTTCTTAAAATCGATTTGAACTATACATGTTGTGGAAGCCTATTCAAGGACAAACCAGACTTTGAGCAAAGAGTTATTAGTATCGTTATTAGACATTCGCACATATGTCTGTTAAAGCGCTACATACAGACACAGTAATGTATAACGAGGAAGAAATCGTACACAAACGAACACATTCCCACTGTGTGTATCAATACAATATACCTATATTATCTGTTGGTATTTTTGACTTAAAGTTTATTTACAGAACTGTTGGTGTTGGCTCAAGGAATTAAAACCGGACGAATCTTTAACCGTTCTGAACACAGAAAGTAGTGTCAGAATTTGACTTATAATGTATCTTAAGGCCCCTTATATAGGGACAAAGTCAACATCGCAATAGTTAGTTCACCAATGGTAATTATATACCGTAGATATCCACCGTTATTTTTTGTCACACTAACATGGACCAAACATTTCTTCGATACTGTCTGGTTAGACTCGAGAATTTCGAGAGCTGATTATTTCTGAACATGTGTTTTGGCTAGTGTGTGAAACAGAAGTGACTTGACCGGTAGATTAATTGTTTATAGGGTATGTAATCCCGTGTATTAGCTGTTTTAATTCTCCACGATTGACCGGGCCGTGGACCTTGGCCGTATGGTGAGGACACTGTGTGCTCAGATCGCGATGTGTTATTACTAGTTTCTTGTGGATTCTACAAGACCAAAATGTTGTATTTATGATGGGATACATCGGGACAACTTCATTTCATGAGACATGGAAAGAGAAGCCACGCTTCTCTGTCAGCTTCTCTGTCAGGTATAACATGAAATAATTTCAACAAATTCGCACATGTTATATTCTGAATGAACGGGATTAAAAATGGCAAATGCAAGACCGGTCGGTTCTTCCCGCCATTTCCCGGAAAAGTCGGGATCCCTCCCCGGGACTCGGCTAGTTACGGATACGTACTTAGGGGTGCCGAGAACAATGGCCGTCTCCTCTTCCCAAAACTCATCCACGCGGAACACCTTTGTGGTCACGAAACAGCCGACAAAGTCTAAAGCAAAAGAGGCGAAGCAGCCGAGGTTTATGAAGGAGAGTAACGTGGACAGTGGACTGACCATCCTCCCGTGGGAGGATTTTATCTACGAGCCACGGGTCCTTAACGACTTGTTTATTCTGGAAAGAGACGGGGTTATAACCTATGACCCCGAGGAGGTCAACGTCTTCTTCCACGCAACTCGGATGATGACACCAACTTTTGGGGATGTATCAGAAAACGGCAAATCATGGTAAGATATTACCAATGAATGTTTCCAACTTGTACTTTGTGTTAATAGTTTGAAAAGCCCCTTATACTAGGTAAAGTAAATACCGACAGTTGAGGTAACAGTACATCAAATCCTTTATCAATAAGAAGTGCATTCAAGTTCTCAGCAGTATGATTGCTAAGCGCTTATGTTTTAGTATGTAATCAATAGTTCTATAGGAGACAGTATTTTTCAATGGGTAAAGTGTTGAATGTCTATAAAGGCATTGACCGTGATGCTGTAGGGAGTCCGACTTAGAAGAGACAATGACAAGTCGTATTTGTAGACACAGTATAAGTAAGCCTAGGTATGGTGCTGAACATCACAAAATATAACTATTTACCCTCTATGTAGGGCGCGTTAAGGACTAGGTACAGCCATATTGGTTGTTACCTGGATGAAAATGGTAATGTTGAGATTTTAATGTTTCCTTCCAATACATGGCATAAGCTTTATCGCATTATGTTAAATATTGATATAAAATGCAATTAAAGGCCCAATATACGTAACTTTCGGCAAAACTTGATGCGAAAATCAAGCCTAATAACTTATTATTATTTATATATTTAGTTAAGATTAACAGATATCAGCAATATACAAGATGACTTCTTTCGCGGTTACCGGTACGGCAGCAGTTGAAATTCGGTATTTGTAAACACGCGACCACTTTGACTGTCTTCTACCTGCGGTTTGTTATTGAAGTGGGCCCCACCTGAATTATTTTCAATTCTTTGGATTTTTCTGTCAGGTGTTTCTCGTTAGTTACCGCTCAAGTTTACTTCGTTTTAGGCTTATTTTTGCATGGTTATCAAATGGATTTTTTTTCAGAATTTTTGAAATTAACGAAAAAATTCCTGAAGTTACGGATATTGGGCCTTTAAGCCCCCCAAATTAAAAAAATCTGTACTTAGGAAAAAAATATTCAGTAAATAATATCGAAATGGGAGTGCGCAAATATGTTTCATATAGTTACTTGAAACATTTCAAAAAAATAATTCAAAGTTACTGCAATGTTCATAGAATGATAACCCAGTGTTAAAATTTCTATTTTGTTCTGTAAATCAGAGTATCAGGGAGAAATACACAGGTACCCCCTCTAAAAAATGTCGTCCATTGCATGCTGTTTTCAGTTCAGGTAAAAGTAGTTACCTGTATCTCGTGGGGGCAATATAGGGGCATTATTTTATATTGAATAGGTCATTTGTCATGTAAATGTAAGTTTCGTGTCAAAAAAGGTATAAAATTGAAATAATAACACCGACATAACGTAATTTACATTTACGATACGGTTACCTAATTACGAATTAAGTTTGAGAAATGTATTTTGATACAATTGTGCCTCAACTGCCACACATGTTTACGATGGCAACAATTTACGCTAGCGATGTTTGACAGGTGCGAAGCCGAGAACGAATCGGTATAATCAGTGAGTTAATACTGTCCGATCCATGCGGAAGTGTATAATATATACGAATTCCATCAGAATTTATACAACACAAATTAAACTTTGTTGACAATTCTTTCAAAATCATTAAATTACCTAAAAAACACTGCCGGAAGTGCCGAACAACATCTTTTCACGTGCTATACATTCGCCCAAAAATGGAAAACTGGCAATCGCTAAAAACAATTCATCGTGATAGGAACGGGCAGTTTTTGCTTTGTGACGATATACCAAGTAGCATTTACCTTTACTGCATGCTTGAATCCAATTTAATTGTTAATTTTGTCGATGTTTCACCATGGCTCTAAGTAAAGCGTATGAATTTCTAAAACAGTAAATAGTTGAAAATGGAGGGCATAGGATAATTTTTCGCTACATGCTACGGGAAGATGTTGATTTAAGAGATCTGACATAATGTCATAACTCGTCATACCGCAGACGGTAAGATTTTTGTTTTGGCTATGCGGCGTGCCACATAAATTTGCCGATCGGCGATGGACATTTTTAAAATTTGATCCAGATGTAATCGGTGTCCTGAATGTACGTAAATTGCCATTCATGTGACGAGTACGTTCTCTTATTCTGCGGTTTTCAATTGAAAGAGAGATTTATTCAAAAATCGAAGGCTCGTCTATCATTCTGTGTATATTAAAGTAACAAAAAATGATATTCATTGTTTTTATTATCTTTCGCAGTATTCTGCAAACGTGCACGCGTTTTTAGACATATAACATCAAATATCAGAAAAACCACCAAACGTACCAAAATATGGTTGAAATTATCGATTCTCCATCACAAAATGTACTTTGTGGTCTATTTTGGTCATGCATTTTGCAGTATTTAATAAAATAACAAGTTTTGGTAAAAACACCTCCGCCATATTGAATTGTCCTGTACCTAGTCCTTAACGTTGTGATTTCACTTTGGGGCCGCGGTGGCAGAGTGGTCAAGGTGTCCTGACATTCTACCACTAGCCCTCCACCTCTGGGCCGCGTTGGCCGAGTGTTGAAGGTGTCCTGACATTCTGCCACTAGCTCTCCACCTCTGGGCCGCGGTGGCCGAGTTGTTAAGGTGTCCTGACATTCTACCACTAGCCCTCCACCTCTGGGCCGCGGTGGTCGAGTGGTTAAGGTGTCTGACATTCTACCACTAGCCCTCCACCTCTGGGCCGAGGTGGCCAAGTGGTTAAGGTGTCCTGACATTCTACCACTAGCCCTCCACCCCTGGACCGTGGTGGCCGAGTAGTTAAGGTGTCCTGACATTCTACCACTAGCCCTCCACCTCTTGGTTGTGAGTTCAAAACCCACGTGGGGCAGTTCTCATGTACTACCGTAGGTCAGGAGTTTTCCTCTCGGTCCTTACCGTAGGTTGGTGGTTTTATATCCGGGTATTCCAAAAACTCCAAAAATATACTGGCACGTCCTTAAATCAACCTGGCTGTTAATAGGACGTAAAAGAAAATAACCAAACAAAACCAATCACTCCGGGATAATTAACTGTTTATGGTGCTAACCGAACCTTGCATATTTCAATCCGGGACGCCTACCTTTGTATGGTACTAACAATATCTTGTAAATTTCACTGTAGGATGTTAACTTTGTGGGGTACTAACCGTATCTTGTAGATTTTACTCTTGGACGCTGATCTTTGTGGGGTACTAACCGTATCTTGTAGATTTCACTCTGTGACACTTATCTGTGTAGGGTGCTAACCGTATCTTGTAGATTTCACTCTGGGTCACTTATCTGTGTAGGGTGCTAACCGTATCTTGTATATTTCACTCTGGGACTTTTGCCTTTCTTGGGTGCTAGTCGGTCTGAGACGCTTGTGTTTATGCTGTGCTAAGCATTATTGTTATTAATGAGTTAAAACTAGGACGCTTACCTTTTTAGGGTGCTGACTGTTGAGAACGTGGTAGAGCTGGAGAGGGTTCGAATTTGGCTAACTGAGAGAGTATCAGTGTTTGGCGTAACACTCGTTAAAAAGGAGGGAACGTGTGGTAAAAGTCAGAGAGGTGAGTAATTGTCTTCATACCAACATTCGGAACCTCTTCCAACGTTACCGTTCCCCGGGTAAGTAGATATAAACTAGATAGGCATCGAATGGACCTGTAATATGTCTGTTAAAACTATGTCACATACCACATATATATTAACACTTTAATGATACAGGGAATAATATGCTAAAATGTTAAAGTGATGGAGGAACACAGTCCTACAAACAAAGACAGAGAGAAGCAGAATCATTAGGCCTGAAAAGATTACAATTCTGCTGTCTTGAACACAAAGCTATGGAACTGAAACAACTTGTTGTGGTGTTCGCAACTAGCGTCGTTGGACTTGGATATTGTGGCATTAACTCCATTGTGTTTGGACACGATGATCAGCTCCATTTGGCACGGACGTCGCGGTAAACTCTATTGTTATGGAATATTGTGGTGAGCTCCATTGGGCTCGGAAACTGTGCTGAGCTTCAAAAAATGACTCGAATAAACTCTACTGCCTCAGACACTTTGATAAGCTCCATTGGGTTCGAATACTGTGATGAGCACCATTGGGTTCGAATACTGTGATGAGCTCCATTGGGTTCGAATACTGTGATGAGCACCATGGGGTTCGAATACTGTGATGAGCACCATTGGGTTCGAATACTGTGATGAGCTCCATTGGGTTCGAATACTGTGATGAGCACCATTGGGTTCGAATACTGTGATGAGCACCATGGGGTTCGAATACTGTGATGAGCACCATTGGGTTCGGATTCTGTGATAAGCTCCATTGGACTCAGAATCTGGTACTACCCGATGGGATTTTAAATAGGATATGAATATTGTGATAACCTACATTGGGCACAGACACTGCGGTAAGCGTCAATCGGAAACTGTTGTAAGTACAGTGGGGTAGAATACTGCGAAAATCGGAAACGGATGTAAGCTTCAATTGGTTCGGAAACGGTGGTAAGCAGTATTGTGCTCGAAAGGTGTAGTAAGCTCCATCGGGCCCGGATACTGCGATTAGCTTTATTTGGCCCGGAAACTGTGGTAAGCTTCATTTGGCCCGGAAACTGTGGTAAGCTCTATTGGACTCAGAAACTGATAAGCTCTTTTGGCTCATTAACAGTGGTAAGCTTGGATTGGCTCGGATAGGATGGTAAACTCTATTGGGCGCGGGCATTGTGATAAGCTCCAGATTGAAGCTAGAATAAGCTATATCACTCCATGTCAGGATCAAAAGGAGACTCTACTTGTGCCAAGTGACACACATATACATAAATTTCAGCACATAATTTTAACTCAGTATCTATGTAAGTTTGGTGACCGTAAACGCTGATTAAAGGAAAGAAAGGATTTCGTGTGATCTTACAAGTTTTATAATCAGATTTTAATCCTTAAGAATGTTCAGACGTCAATTAACCACACAGATTAAAATTCAATGCACAGCGTGCAGTCACCATTTTAGACGAAATTGTCGATCTGTGCCAAAATTTTATTAAATCGATTTATATCTGGGTGGTTTCGACTTAGTGATTATGCTCGAGTCTGGCAGGATTCAAGAACTTGTGAGAAAATCTAGATACTTAAATTTGGACCAATCTTTGACATACACACCAACACTAAATGGTACTAATATAATTGGAGTGTAAAGGTCATCGTAACAATATTTTTTCCAATCGACAATATTTCAATTTTATGGAGTACATATAGTACAAAAACCAGTCTTTGTAGATGTTTTTATATAGACAGCAATGTTCCGAACGTCCCCTCTATCGGATCTCTATGAAATTTAAGCGCGCCATATTACATTTATCCACACATTTCAATACACGTTTTTCGGAGACTCTTTGTTTTGGAGGACGTTTTTACAATAAAACCCATCAAAACAGCTTTGAAAGAAGACGGTCAGTTATTTCAGACTACTACGTATACGTATATTGACTGTCAATCACCGATCTTTAAATCTCGACTCCATTTGACACTTTGTTTCAAATTGTCTAGGTTGAAAAGTAGATTGATGATCTCCCAATCTTCCTCAATACAACGAAATGTCAAATAGTGCTTCCTTAATGCGTCCTGTTACAGTGCCTTGTTGAAAAAGTTACAGTTCATTTCCTTAATGATTCCACACAATATTTCTCGTTACAGCGCCATGTCTGATAGTATTTGACCCAAAGAAGGGCAACATCCGGGACCAGTTGTACCACGCATTCGTCAGGTCCGTCAGCGCCATGGATCACGACCGGAAGTTCTGTATAGAGGTAAGCTGACCACTTCAACTGTGTTCGTATCGTTGTTATCCGCCAGGTTATCTCCCTTTGTTACTCTGTCTCCGATTTGGTTTGGCTGGATTGTTTTTACGTCTTATGAACAGCCAGGGTCATTTAAGGACGGCCTCCCGGTGTATGCGATGTGTGTGTGTGTGTTGAGAGCTCGTGTATTTGGGAGGCGCCGGTATGATCGTGTAAGCCTCCTTGCATAGTCCGGACCTTTTGTCCCAGGCGATAGGTAGTAACATGTATGGAACATGTTCTTTACCTATCCGAACGATACCATTTTACATTATGCTTATCTAAGGAAATCTTATAATTATGACATTGTAATTATGCCAGTAAAAGTAAACTTTTACCTCCGAAGGTGAATCTCAACGGATGTGTGCAAAACTGGTGCACACGTGTCACCGGCGCCAAATGTAAAGCGGTTGGCGCCAAACTCATCATCACGAACGGAGAAGAGCGAGACCACTTCCTGTCTGCCGAGAACCTGGTCTGCTGTGTCGTCTGCCTGCCAGTGTGGGCCATACAGACAAGTATCCTTCAGGTACAACGGGGTCAACGAAGTGTTGTTAAAAAGATAAATAACTAGATATTGTAAGAAAATGAATAAGTTTCTGACGACTCATAATACATAATTCTCAGAGACCATATTTCCATCAAGAAATTCGTGCTGAAGGCCTATGGCAATGGAATACATTGCAGCGTATGGACATATTAAACGAAGTATACCTGGTATTGCAATTGATAGATCTGTAAAATATGTGCATTGATTAGGATGTCTAACAAGCTGAAGCTGTAGAAAAAAATCTCTTAAGCTGCTCAGCGGTAGAACATCGGGCTGGAGAGCCAAGGGTCAAGTGTTCGAGCCCCCAGCGACGGCACTATCTTTATAACAGTTCCTCGTCCTATTACATAATTTCTATTTTTGACCACAACAGCGTATCTGTTCAACAGGCACACCGACATTTCCAGTACATGGACTACAATCTCGATCTGAGTATGGAGGAACTGAGGCTTCATGGATCTATGGGAGGCACAGCGAGTCAACGCGAGAAACTTTTTGCAGGTAAATAGAACCAAGACACGATGTTTTAATAGGGCGCTCATTAATTAAATGTCTTGGATATGCTTACAACAAGGTTTGGTTGCATGGGAAACCATTGATAGTTACATGCATCTGAAACGTAGTGATTTTTTGAAAACAATAACGATAGGAACACTTACTTCTCAATTTTGAATATACAAGACCCATTGTTTCAGACGATGTACGAAAAGACCCATTTATTCAGACGATGTACGAAACAGTCAAACGATATCTTTAAAATCTCCATATTCAGAGTAATGCTTTTCTTTGTTCTTCCATTACAGAAAACAAACGTACCGGAGTATTCCGAACGAAGCCGTCGGAGGCGGGCGTGGCGTCTCTAGACCCTCGGCGTGGATTGGAACTTGATGGACACAAGTACATCTGTATCAAGAAGTATGATAAAAAGGACAACAAGCCTATGGAGGAATCTATTGACGAGCACGAGACGACAACTCTACATAACTTACTCGCTCATATAGCGAAAAGTAAACTAAAAAACGAGGGAATCGAGAGCGAGGTGTGCGCAGGCTCCGTGGGCAGCTCCGATGAAGTCGCTGACAACCTGACGGATGACGTTAAGGCGAAGACTACACCAAGTTTACCCACAGACAAAGTAGGACTCCTCCACACAAACGTGCAAGTTCATCGTGACGCGACTTCCAAAAAGACAGCTGTTGCAAATGTGCGATTGAACGAACACGCACAGGTGAAAGTATACGACGACGAAAACGAGATAATGAATGACGATGAGAGAGAGGAAGTTGATCGAATGCAAATGATGACAACATCAAAGGGTTTAAAGAATACGGAGAATAAACAGAGAATGGGCCGAGACCAGGACAAAGATGTCATGAACGAAAGGATTCGTGCTGCAACATTAGAAACCGCAGACGAGCCTCGGAATAACAATGTATACGGAAATGGAATGGAAACGTTGCTTTTGAAAGGTTATTCAAGACACGAAGAGAAGGAGGAAGAAGTTGAAACATCGAAAACACCCAGGACAAAGAAAGTCAAAAAGAAGACGAAAAAACGGACTAATAGTGTAAACAGACGTAAAGCGACTTTAGTGAACGGAGATTTTCAGCCAGATAATGGTATAAACGACGACCGACCAGTTAGTAGGAAAGGATATGTAAATCAAGGCGATGATTGCTCCGAGGACAATGCTAGGGCATACAATGTAGGTGATGACGTCACGCGTCTGTCCCAGACGGCGGAAGTCGACACGTACACACAGGAAGTACGCGCAAGGCGTCGGAAAAAGTCAAAACAAGTGACCAAAGTTTCTGAGTCATCTGGGGATGACAGTGAAGAAGAATTCACGAAATATTTACAAGATGCTAATTCTACAATTCTGAGAAATATCGACCAAGAGCGATTGTTCACCGAGCGTCATTATCCCGACCAATTGAAAGATGGGCCGGCGGACCAGGCGCAGGCCAATCCGAAGCCCTACCTGTTACCGGAAGAGGACGAGTTCGACGGTAGGACAAGTAGCATTATCCCGGTCGGGAAGACGGACCGTACGTATCTCATAGACAATACCGAGGACGATGTGCAACAAAACGGGGCCGAGGGTGACATTGAACTCACCGACTGTGAACTAGATGATGATGATGGTGAGGAGGAGGAAGATGAAGGTGTAACACAGGAGCAATCGGACGTCACGCAGAAGAAGAAGCGACCGGGTACGGCAATGGATCGTTCCAAGCGGCCAAGCAGGTACGACTCGACGAGAAAGTACCTTGGAATCAGAACACCGCGACGTAATAAACGACCCATGACGACAGACACCGTGCAGCATCAAGCCGTCTACGAAATGGAACTAATGTGATGGATTAGTAAAGTGGCCTCTATTTTTTCATATATGATCGGCCTTAAAAGAAAGGTTTTCAATACTGTCGTGTCCCGGTTACATAGTTCACGTGATACGAGTTGTGATCGACGCCGGATTACGGAAATTGCGCATACGCAAACACTGAATTATATATAATTGTATACGATCAAGAAATAGTGTTGTATCTCCTAAAATTTGCAATCCTCAACGTGCCGTATGCTGTCGGACTTTCCGTATATTGAAGAGAATTTCTGTGTGTTGTTCCACATGCAGAACTGCAATAAGTATATCATTAGGACCTGAAACTTTCAGATGGTTTCTTTGTAAAGGGTGAAATACAGTTGAAGCGCAATTTGAGGATATATGTCTGTTCGAGTCCCTGGTGTCTGGATTACTATGACGACATACTAGGAGTACTAGGTGTTATAGCAGTTCAAAGCAGTAGTTCACCAAACTGATTAAAACCATATCTTGATATCCGCGCCAAGATCTGACAATGCCCCACAGGGGGTCACGTTATGGTGACCTTTTGCATTAGCCAATCAAATTACTACTTTCAGAATATTGAATGTGATGTTTTTGGGTGAAAAAACTTTCCCATCTTTGCGTTAATCATTTCGTCACAACAAGACGATGTACATGTTGTGGTGCAGGTAATAGCTGTGTCTTGTCACCAATTTGCAAAGTAAAGAGGCAACAAAGGTTACCAGAACAATGACCTCTTATGGGATGTTGTCAGATCCTTGTAAAACGGAATGAGAACAAGGATATGAATTTTAATCAGATTGAGTAGTTCACATACGAAGGCTTATTGCGGAGATTCTGTGTTCTCTTTCGCCTTTCAGCTCGGAGTTACAAAATTCTAAGTTGGAGATGGACTATCGCAGATCTTCGTAAATTGTAAAACACTCTTATCCTATAACACAGGTAAAATCATGTAACTTTAGTTCACTTAAAGCGCCGTAAAGACATCATTAAGCATAGTAAGTTACACTGCACACGAAGATATTCTAGCGGTAATCTTATTTTAGCGACTTTCGCGCTGAAAACATTCCCCTTTATTTTGATTGTGCGAATGACATTCCTGTCTCTTGCTTTCTACAGCAATGTTCTGAGTGTGCCAATTTATCACTGTTTAAATACAGTGTGTGCCAAAATCTGAGTGCGTGAAAATAAGTACATTTGGAGTGTAACAATTTTGAATGCAAGCAAGTCAAACGAGAACTCGTCTTAATCTACACATACAGAAATATCCAAGCCCACGTTTGCCTCACAATCTGAATTTCTTGTTTGTGTGTTTTGGACCAATGCGTCAATTTTTGTGGATAATGTTTCGTGTTTTAGACGAAACTTAAACGGTAAAACTACCAAGGAACGTCTGTTTCGGTGGCTGTGTCTACCATCCTACATTGTGGTGTGCCCCCTATAAAATGGTGGTGTGCCCCCTATAAATGATGTTGTGATCCCTATAAAATGGTGTTGTGACCCCTATAAAATGGTGTTGCGACCCCTATAAAATGGTGTTGTGACCCCTATAAAATGAGGCTGCGACCCCTATAAATGGTGGTGTGACCCCTATAAAATGATGTTGTGACCCCTATACAATGATGTTGTGACCCCTATATAATGGTGGTGTGGCCCCTATAAAATGATGTTGTGACCCCTATACAATGTCGTGTGCCTATCTATTTCACAGTTCACCTAGTGGCTGTTGCCCCTCTCCCTTGTTGTAACGTCACTATCATGTTCTCACTGTTGGGCTGAAAGTCATCATCATGGACTTTAAAAGTCTACACTTTCATTGTGTCTCAAGCTTTCTCAAATGAGAATAAAACATACACAAATCTTAATTGGTGGATTTTATATCTTGATTTTTGACACGTGTTGCTATTCGACAATCGACATATCCTGAACAAGCTTATTTAAAACATGACTATGATCACTGACGTAGATGGCAATATAATTTTCTGCTATTTAATTTGTAATAAATGGCCATGTATGACCATTTAGACCCCCACACTTGATATCTCAGATCTCAGTCTGTTATTCATGTCTCGAGTAACTTTCGTTATTTCTACTCGTCTCCTATTCTAATGCAATCGGTAACAGTTGCTAAGCTATCCTTACGTGGTCAGTATCAACACGTTGCTCTGGTCTAGCTGGACACTTAACAACTGACATATTAAGTAGTGTTCGGACTTAAATCCCTAAATATTGGGGTCGCTGGCAGCTCGGAAACGACCCCAATATTTAGCGGATCAGAGAGTCGGAAACCTTTGGACTAATCATTAAGATACTGAATGATGCTTTGGAATGCTTCACCCAACCAATAACAAAAGTAGAGAAAGCTGTTATATTATAATATATAAAATGTTCAGACCCAGAAGCTACGGATCCAACAGCTAAGGCAGAGAATACTTGATAAGTTTCACTTTCAGTTAGGTGGACTAATCTGTCAAATTAGCTTCCGGTTTAAATACAGGGTGTTCCAAAAACATGTCCCCACTTTGTATGGTATATCTTTTCCTCTTGATATGTTAATTACAAACTGCCAATTGCATTTGAGAGGATATGCATTTAAAATGCTTTTCCATCCGAACAAAAAATAATGATGACATTATTATGGCTTTTGATGCCATTGTCGACATCGTCAAAATCAGATAATTACTTATTTTTTTCATGATGGATGACAAAAATGCTGATTGACTTTGATGTTGAAAAACTTCATGTTTTTTTTTGCAAATGGAAAATAGCTGATATTAGATATTTCATTTTTTAGAAAAAACATATGTTTAACCTTTATCCAATTAGGAGAGAAATAAAGAAATTTTCAATTGACACGCACAAAAAATTGCCGGAAACTTAATAGACAGGTTGAAGTTTGTGACTGACAAAATCACAAAAGATGTTGCATAACTGGCCAAAATGACGTCACATGCTGCATATTTGGTCGAATGACGTTACATATTGCATAATTGGTCAAAATGATGGAACATGTTGCATTATAGGTCAAAATGACGGAACATGTTGCATTATAGGTCAAAATGACGTTACATGTTGCATGATTGGTCAAAATGACGTTTCACATTGCATGATAGGTCAAAATGACAGAACATGTTGCATTATAGGTCAAAATGACGGAACATGTTGCATTATAGGTCAAAATGACATTACATGTTGCATGATTGGTCAAAATGGTGTTACATGTTGGGCCAAAATGACGGAACATGTTGCATGATTGGTCAAAATGACGTTTCATATTGCATTATAGGTCAAAATGACGGAACATGTTGCATTATAGGTCAAAATGACATTACATGTTGCATGATTGGTCAAAATGGTGTTACATGTTGGGTCAAAATGACGTTACATATTGCATGATTGGTCAAACTGGCGTTACATATTGCATGATAGTATGTAGTAATGTATGTCATATTTTCATAATAAATGTATTATCGTTTTTACAATGTCAAAAGTCGGGACAGGAGTTTTGGAACACCCTGTATATAATTGTGTCCACAAAGAATCTTACAACATGACCTTTGGCTTCAAAGAGTTAGGCTTGTTTGAAAGTGTAGCCTGAAAAGTTTTGACTATCTGATCTGCTAGGATCTGATCAAGTAAACCCTAATCAACCGTTTCCAAACTCCCCGAAAGATGGAAGAAATACTAGCATCTTCTCCTCCAAACATTTCTTCTGTCGGCTAATTCGACTTTTTCAATTTTCTTACACAAAACATTTAAAGTGAAGGAAAATTGAATTACCTCCCTTGTATTTACTTATAACAATGTTTAAATTGATAGAATATTTATTGTGAAATAAAACAAGTCATTTATTTAGATACTACACTTTAATATGTCATTCAAATATCATAATTTTACCTTATAAACACAATAAAACAGAAATCTTGTTTTATTTAACAAATAAGTGTAAAGTATATTCATAAAATTTGTAACGGCGCAAAAATCAACAAATACCATCTTTGCATCTGAAACACATGTAGAGAAAATACATGTTTACTATGTACACACTTTAAATTGTTGAACACTTTCAGGTGTAATCATGTCCCCTTAGTATAAAAGTTGTTCAAAAGTCAAGTTTCCCATCTCATCTCACACATACACTGGTTCACTACTTCAGTTCTAGTTCTCTTAATCAATGGTGAGAGTAATGACAAGGACACATTAATTACTGTAAATTCACACATTTTAGGGATAATCTTATTTTAGAGATTTTCGCGAAAAAAACATTCTGCTTAGTTATAATCGAGCTTATTTGGTTTCTGTACATTGCTTTCTAAAGATTTTTTTGTGATTGCACTGATTCATCATTACCCTCGTCTGCTTAAATTTGGTTATGCTCTAAAATTTGAGTGCCCCAAAATAAACATGGTTACAGTATATGCTTAAGATCAGTTTGAATTTGAAGTTAATTCTCAAGAGCTATTATAACAGCACCTACAAGTTCAAGTGTTTATGTATTACTTCTATCTTCTCTGGTCATAGTGTTGATGTTGTAACTTGTAGTATCACACTGATACATCATAGAAAGGCTAGCTGTTTGTAAACACATCACAGTTTTACAATCGTGAGCATCTCTTTGCCATCAAGTTCAGTATAAAGTTCAGTATATACATAGATCCTGTGGCAGTAGATTTTCTATATCATCATCACAGTTGTAGTGCCTCAATACAAACTCGTCACGTGTCAGCAGAGGCCATTTCAACATCAGAGGGAAATCCTTGTTTCTTGTAGTTATTGATGCCAACCTGGAAAAAGAAAACAGAATTGGTGATTATTTACTCGCAGAAAAATTGTTTTTAGCATGAGTTTTTTTATCGTGCTATTTGGTTTGGTTTATTTTGTTTTATGTCCTATTAACAGCCAGGGTCATTTAAGGATGTGCCAGGTTCTGGAGGTGGAGGAAGCCAGAGTACCTGGAGAAAAACCACCAACCTACGGTCAGTACCTGGCAACTGCCTCATGTGGGTTTCTAGCTTGTAACCGAGAGGTGGAGGGCTGGTGGTAGAATGTCAGGACACCTCAACAACCACAATGATTTATTGTGGTAGGAAACATATTTAAAGGATAAAATTAGATAGGCTTTTGCCAATAAATTGCTCATAGTAGATTGTGTTTTTTTTTTTTAATTTTCACATTCTACAAATATCCTCGTTAACTGAAGCTGTAAACTAGAGGAAAATGTACTGACCATCTTCTAATATTTTAAAACACACACAAGTAGAACCCTGTCATGTACATGTACACTGTACTTATATTACAAGACATGTGCAGTTAAACACCGGAATAGTTCCTCATAAAGCTAGACACAAAGTGACATAACATCTGTACACTGTTAAATTGCAGACAAACCACTAGCACCCAGACTCGTACCCATGCCTTGAAAAAGTTTAGGACAAATTCCATTTTCATTGGAACCATAGTAGGACATTTGGTAAGTGATGGATTTGATTTTAAAGTTAAGATAAATGTCCTACATTTATATAGATACAAGTGCTAATCTGACTCTCTCATCCAATAGATCATGTTTGTTACTTTACTACAACTAAAATGGAGAAAAGGTCTAGCCTAGAGCACACTGAAAACATACCTCAAACGTTTTCAATACATGGTCACAAGCATGGTAGAGATCAGTCAGTCCTTTCTTTAGCACATCTGCAGCAATTGCACCTGCATAATTAAAATATGTATGTATAAACATATGCTGAATGGTCACGACAGCTAACCAAGCTTTTATCTATAATCCAATAGTAGAGGCTTTCTATATATTGTATCCTCATATAGTAAATTGTAAATATGTTCCATACTGAACAATTCATTCATTTGACTGTTACACACAAGGGTCATTTTCTGTGTAACATACAATTTTTACACAACTGAAAATACTTTTTGTCTAGACTGTATAAAACATATGAAGCAGGTACCGTTTGTCTGGATCCGGAAGTTGATTTTGTTTTCCGACGGGTGAGGAATACTGTAACCACAGAACTGGACTTCAGGGCTAAAACAATACAAAAACAGACATATTTACAAATCAATGGCACCACATTCATGGCTAAAACAATACAACAACAGACAGAATGACGAATCTATCGTGCCATATCTATGGGTATAATGAAACATTCACTGGTGTACCGCAAAATAAAAAGTACCACATTATACTACGGTAGTGAGGCAAATACCATGATACTTACCACAGTATACCACATACAGTAACTGAACATTACAGCTAGCTAAAGGACTCTGGCTGTTTTTTGGTTTAATGCCAATCAACAAGCCCCCTGTCCTAAGTTTCTTGTTGTGCTATTCTCTAACATCGTCTGAATAAAGCTTTGTCTGTCCCAGTAATAGTTGATCAGCATAGGTGTTGGGAATTATAATGAAACAATGCTGGAATTCCTATTGATCTATGTAACAAGTTGTTCTGTGATAACTGAAATAAATTGATGAAAATAAAAAAAAAACTTATACAGGACTAACGTACCACAGTGTATACTAATCAAAACTTTAATACCACAATATAAGGTGACAGTACCCAAATCGGGTCACTACCCAAAGCGGATCAGTTTTTTTTCAAAAATACTTCTAAATCAATAACAGTGTCAACAGATTAATTATAACAATAATATAGTCTTAGAATAGATAGTCACACACCATTTTATGTCCACATATCATTAGTTTTTGAGTTTAAATAGGCCATAAAATATTATGGAATCTGAAAACTTTGGGTTTTGTTACGTTTCTGAAAAAAAAATGGCACGTGCAACGACTATGCGTTCTATTTTGGACAATAGAAATAAATTTGCCTGATAGAAATACTTGTTTTCATATAAATTCTAAAGGACATCATTAAATGTTGATATGCTACAACAAAAATATTAATTTGAAATGTAAAATATTTCTAGGAACATCCATCAATGTTCTTCTTTTGATACAACTATTAATGGATATAATTCATCATCAAATTTTATAATGAATGAATAAAATGATGGTTTGGTGATCCAATTTGGGTACTGTAACCTTACCCCTAATACCGCCAATGTGTAATACACATGATACATGGTACCTACAGGGGTGATCACAGCTGATCACAGCTGACTTGGATTAAGGGTTAATATCAATTACCCACAATACTCGTAGGACATCAAAAATATTTTGGAAATGTATTAATTTGTGAACAGGACTTTACCAGTGAGCTACTTACTTTTTCATGATGATGTAGCGGAGAGAATTACCCAATGTGTGGTCTTCACCATGTAATACAAATGTCCTGCAGGTTTCATCCTCGTTGTCAGTTTCTATCTGGAATATCAAAGTGTAAACATTGATTCTATTTTGCCAAAATATTATCAAAATAATGTTGGATTGTTGAAATATCAAAATCCTTATCATAATAATTTTTTCACTAAATTACCTCAATCAGTCATGGTTCTCATTAAAAGCTGGTTGCCGGCAAAAGTAGCCTGTTATTCGCCAACTTTGAACCGGCTATTTTTCAGAATTTTACATATGTCAACATTACAGAATGTGAAAATTCAACCAGCTATTCTTTCGAAGACAACCAATTATTGCAAAACTTAGTGAGAACACTGTCAGTAATATATTTGTTTACAAAAAAAATCACAGTACTGAAAGTACTGGAAGCTAAGGCAAAAAAACAGTATTAATATGATGTTTTGGATGGAGTACACAGTATACATACGTAATAGAAATTAAATGGTATTCAAGATTAGCAAAAGTTGACTTTTCTTCGACCACAATGGAAAAGTAGAGAGTTGTCGATAAAAGTCAGCATGGTCGGTCAAAACTCAGTGTTCATTGAAAAGTCAGCGCTCCCAAAGAAATTAAAAGAGTTTTATAGTTGCCAGTTTCATGGCATTATAAATCAAACAATCAGAAATTACCAAAAGAGAATAAGATAGTTCACATAACAAATTCATTTGTGCAGCTAGTCAATGTAAGGTTTGTATAAATCTTCATGTTGGTGAAACAGGGCTCACCCTGATAATATTGAACCTTAAAATAAACCAAGAGATCCCAGCGGGATCTTGGTGCCTGTCATCAATGATTTTTTATTCATTTTTAGAAAGATGGATCTAAAATCATATTTGTGATTGTCTCTTTATGCTCAACGATCGTATATATCGAAGAGCTCCCACCAATGGAGTGATGAAAGTTATGACTAAAGAGTAAAGTCTGCAAGGGTGTTGCAGACCATGGGTTCAAATCTAAAATCATATTTGAGACCTTCTCTTTATGCTCAGCAATTGTATATATAACAAGTGCTAATTGTAATGGGGTACCATTACAGATGTCCCCCAAACTACCCCTTTGGTCGGAACTGATGAGCCCAATGAACTCACAATGGAAATATAGCTGACACCCCATATATCAGCGGTCATGTTGACGAATTAGGAAACGGAGGTTACGACAATGTCTTTGGTGTCCTACTACAGTTATATATAAAATTTCATTGAAATCGGACAATATATAAATTTCGACCAATCAGAAGCCAGGAAATAGCGGTCATGTTGACGAATCACGAAACGGAGGTTACGACAATGTCCGTGGTGTCCTACTACAGTTATATATAAAATTTCATTGAAATCGGACAATATATAAATTTCGACCAATCAGAAGCCAGGAAATAGCGGTCATGTTGACGAATCACGAAACGGAGGTTACGACAATGTCCGTGGTGTCCTACTACAGTTATATATAAAATTTCATTGAAATCGGACAATATATAAATTTCGACCAATCAGAAGCCAGGAAATAGCGGCCATGTTGACGAATCACGAAACGGAGGTTACGACAATGTTGTTGGTGTAATACTACACATATATATTAAATTTCATTGAAATCGGACAATATATAAATTTCGACCAATCAGAAGCCAGGAAATAGCGGCCATGTTGACGAATCATGAAACGGGTGTGACGACAATGTTGTTGGTGTAATACTACACATATATATTAAATTTCATTGAAATCGGACAATATATAAATTTCGACCAATCAGAGGCCTCCATTTTCGTTTCGGTGGCAACCAAACTTTACGAAAATGTTACCATGTTATTCAGCATCCCTTAAAACACCCATGTACCAATTTTTACTGAAATCGGAGACTGAATTTTGAAAACCGGAAATTAGCTCTGGCGGCCATCTTGGACTTCCGGTCGCAAAAAAACAACCCGTTTTCACACACCCCGCCCCTAATGAGTATGTGTGTGAAGTTTCGTGAAGATCCGTCCAGTAGTTTTTGAGAAAACGGTCGGAAACCTCTGCGGCTGAAGAAAGTGGAAGAAACAAGAATAATAATTAAAACATAATCTTACATAATAATAATAATTAGCTCCTGTTTGGACCAATGTCTAAAAGAAATACATTTTCTGAAAGCAAATGTTATTCTAAGAAGGAAAATCAAGACCTCAGTTGTGTCAATTAACCAGAAAGTACCTTAAAACGGCATTTTTCGCTAAATTTGGTGCTCGTCTCCTCAATTTCGCCGCCGCCATTTGACTAATTATAGGAATCTCAACATGGTACGACATGAAACATTTTCTATAATTTTTTTAACCTTAACAGTTTACATTATCAAACAATAACATATTTAGTTAATATCAAGATTCATTACTTAGCACATCAGTACAATAATTATATTTTTATTATCGTTTTCTATGTTAAAAAAACATTTCTTATGTTTTCTTGCGAATCGGCAAGGAACTGGAAGCAGGATAGTGGTCACATGATTCGAAAAAAAATCACGTGATTGCTCGTATAAAAATAGAACCGGAAGCGCAAATGTCAGGTAGCCGCGGTAAACAAATATTGGCTGATGTTCTTCATTCACGAACACCGTAAGATTATGTTCGGTAAAGCTTGTAATTAAAACATAATCTTACATAATAATAATAATTAGCTCGTGTTTGGACCAATTTCCAAATGAAATACGTTTTCTGAAGGCAAATGTTATTCTAAGAAGAACAAGAGGCCCAATGGGCCTGCATCGCTCACCTGGAATTAATCTCTGACTTGTAACCCTTAAGTGCCAAAATAGCCCTTAAGGGGTCAGAGTCACCATTTATGCAAAATCTGTTCCCCTTCCCCCAAGGATGTTTCTGAATAAATTTAGGCAAATCCATTCATAACTTTTGGACAAGAAGAGATTTAAAGGAATTACCTCTATTTTCCCTATTGGGCCATGCCCCTCTAGCCCCTTTGGGGTCAGAGTCCCCATTTATGCAAAATATGTTCCTCTTCCCCCAACAATGTTTCTTACCAAATTTGGACAAAATCTATTCATAACTTTATGACAAGAAGAAATTTAAAGGAATTACCTCTATTTCCCCTTTCGGGCCCCGCCCCTCTGGCCCCTTTGGGGTCCGAGTCACTATTTATGCAAAATCTGTTTCTCTTCACCAAAGGATGTTTGGGACCATATTTGGTCAAAATCCAATCAGGACTTTTTGACAAGAAGAGATTTAAAGAAATTACCTCTATTTCCCCTATTGGGCCCCGCCCGTCTGGCCCTTTGGGTGTCAGAGTCACCATTTATGCAAAATCTGTTCCCCTTCCCCCAACAATGTTTCTGACCAAATTTGGACAAAATCTATTCATAACTTTATGACAAGAAGAGATTTAAAGGAATTACCTCTATTTCCCCTATTGGGCCACGCCCCTCTGGGCCCTTAGGGGTCAGAGTCACCATTTATGCAAAATCTGTCCCCCTTCCCCCAACAATGTTTCTGACCAAATTTGGACAAAATCTATTCATAACTTTATGACAAGAAGAGATTTAAAGGAATTACCTCTATTTCCCCTATTGGGTCACGCCCCTTTGGCCCCTTAGGGGTCAGAGTCACCATTTATGCAAAATATGTTCCCCTTCCCTCAACAATGTATCTGACTAAATTTGGCCAAAATCCAATCAAAACTTTTTGACAAGAAGAGATTTAAAGGAATTACCTCTATTTCCCATATTGGGCCCCGCCCCTCTGGGCCCTTAGGGGTCAGAGTCATCATTTATGCAAAATCTGTTCCCCTTCCCCCAACAATGTTTCTGACTAAATTTGGCCAAAATCCAATCAGGACTTTTTGACAAGAAGAGATTTAAAGGAATTACCTCTATTTTCCCTATTGGGCCCCGCCCCTCTGGCCCCTTAGGGGTCCGAGTCACCATTTATGCAAAATCTGTTCCCCTTCCCTCAAAAATGTTTCTGACTAAATTTGGTCAAAATCCAATCAGGAATTTTTGACAAGAAGAGAATTAAAGAATTACCTCTATTTCCCCTATTGGGCCCCGCCCCTCTGGCCCTTTTGGGGTCAGAGTCACCATTTATGCAAAATCTGTTCCCCTTCGCCCAAGGATGTTTCTGACCAAATTTGGTTAAAATCCAATCAGGACTTTTTGACTAGTAGCGATTTGAAGAAAATGTTGACAGACGACGGACTGACGACGGACGCTGCGCCATGGCATAAGCTCACCGGACCTTCGGTCCAGGTGAGCTAAAAATCAAGGTCTCAGTTGTGTCAATTAACCGGAAAGTACATTAAAACGGCATTTTCCGCTAAATTTGGTGTTCGTCTGCTCAATTTCGCCGCCGCCATTCGACTAATTATAGGAATATCAACATGGTACGACATGAAATATTTTCTATAATTTTTTTAACCTTAACAGTTTAGATTATCAAACAATAACATATTTATGTAATATCAAGATTTATTACTAAGCACATCAGTACCATAATTATATTTTTATTATCGTTTTCTATGTTAAAAAAACATTTCTTATGTTTTCTTGTGAATCGGCACGGAACCGGGAGCAGGATAGTGGTCACGTGATTCGAAAAAAAATCACGTGATTTCTCGTATAAAAATAGAACGGGAAGCGCAAATGTCAGGTAGCCGCGATAAACAATATTGGCTGACGAAAACAGAGTCACAAGCTAAGACTAGACAAGAAAGAAGCTGAAAGAGACTATTGAAAGATCGGAACAGATGCATCTGACAAACAAAAAGAAATACGACACTATCAATGAAGACGAAGAGCATGGTTGGACGAAGTGTGGTTGAGCTGACAGTGCTTTCAAAAAACAAAAACGTACAGCTGATACTTGTACGAAAATACTTTCTTCATTCACGTACACTGTAAGATTATGTTCGGTAAAGCTTGTAATAATAATAATAATAATAATAAGAAACCGAGCAAAAACAATATGTCCCCCCACTTCGTTTGGGGGACATAACAAGGCATCAAGAGGAACCTACAAATGAAATTAGAGAAAGATCCATCCAGTAGTCAGAAATAACAAACTATTACTCTCGACAAATCGAAAATGACCACCTGGCGACCATATTGTTTATCAGATTTGTTCGTAAATGAAATATGCAAAACTAAGCATCTATGGGAACCAACAAATGAAATTTGAGAATGATCCATCCAGTACTTCTCAAGAAATAGTGATACAAACTTTTACTCACAAATACAAGATGGCCACCTTGCGGCCATATTGTTTATCGTATTTGTCCAAAAATGGAATATGCAAAACAAGGCAGCAAGGGGAACCAACAAATGAAATTTGAGAATGACCCATCCAGTACTTTCCCAAAAATAGCGATAACAAGAATTGTTTAAGGACGGACGACGGACGCAGCATGATTTGATAAGCCCACCATCTGATGTAGTGGGCTAAAAAAAGCCAAGTGTGATTTTCAGTAGCCACTTATTTTTATCAGTTGTGTTCTTTTCACAGCCACCAGTCAACCCCGTCTCGTCAGCCCTCCAAATGCTATCAAGTCTGAATTGCAACATTCAACAGCAAATAGTTATATTTTTTCATAATCATTATTTTTAATTAAGACGTATAATGACCAAGTTTTAGAATTAATATTTTCAGATGAATGGCTGTTACTTTCAAGAAACAAACAACATATGTCAATACATGATGAACAATACACTTTATTTTCAAATTCAGCAATAGATACCATCAATACAACAATTATACTAACCGTAAAAATTAGAACTTTCTTTCCAGGTAAAAATCTGTCAATTTCTCAAGATCATCTCAAGAATGCTGGTCACTTTCATTATCTGTTAATTTGTTCAAGTATGAATTTGGCACATTATTTAACACTTTCCAGGATTGAAAGTATAGTAGAATTTTATATCATAAAGTTTGTTGAAAGATTTATACACCGTTGTGGATTTTTTAAACTGTCCATTTAGCATTTCTTTATTTCATTTTGTTGCAGCTCTCTTTCTTAATGTAATTCCATGGCTGGTTGTGGATTTTTGAAACTGCCCATTTAGCATTTCTGTATACATTTTGTTGTCGCTCTTTCTCAATGTAGTTCCATGGCTGTTGTCACCTGTAAATTAAATGATCTTGATTTAATATCATGTAGATTTACTGGTTAGTAATATAACGATGGTTTACATCATGCGACATAACTGTCACACAATCTTGGTTGATGTAATTTCCTTATTGACTTTAAAACAAGAAATTAAATTTTCAAAAACTAAAAACTTCTTCAGCATTTGGCTACATGATTTGGTTACAAACTTAATAACTCTCTAGCTCTAGCTTGTGATAGTGCTGACAGACTTCAGTGGATAGACAACGAGAAAATTATAGTCCCCACACGTTTCACAAACAATGTGAGTGAGCAATCTTACATAAAAACAGTGGTATTTGTCCTATCCTAAAGTGCAAGAAACATGTAATTTTTAAATTGACATATTTTGTGTATGATAACTTTTTATATTGTGCTTGGTGCCAAAATACACATGAAAAAACAGTATATTTTCATCTTGATGTAATTGAAATGAAAGAGACCGTACTTCTTACAAATATAGTAAAATCAAATTGATGTGAAAGGAAACATCATAAGAAAGAGTCTAATTTACATGGCAATAATTGTTTTTGTGACCAGTACAAAGCTTTTAACACAAACAGTTAAGGATATAATGGGACTTAGCATTTGGTCATGCGAAAATCATTATTTTACAAATTGACAGGTTCACACACCCCTCCCCCTCAGTCTAAGGGGTGGGGACAAAATAATGCTTACATAATTTAGTTCCAATCCCCACCCTTAAACATATACCATTGATAATCAAATTATACCCAAATTACACAATTGTCTGATATCATGTGATGTATCTTTGTTAGAAAGCATTTGAGTATCTTGATATAGGATTCATATTTAATTTAATTGAACTAGTGAGACCACATTTCAATATTCCTTGCAAACCTAAAGACATCAATCTCACTGAGAATGTGCACAGAGCAACATATGTAGCTACAACCTGGCTTTCATGATCTGTCATATATGGAATATGAATATGTACCAATAAGTTGGTGATAATGAAGGCATATTTGGGTCCATTCTCTGGGAAAAATGTCAATAAAGATGTGTTTGCACTCCATTTCGGTGACGAAAGTCGTGGCGTGAATTGCGTAATTTTGAAAAATGAATTTAAAATATTTCTGGATAAAATACACCCTCGACCTTTTGCATATACCCCAATGTAATGATAAAGAATGCATATTTAGGTCCATACTCTTAAAATAATACCCTTTTCAAATTTCAAGCCAATTCTCCTACTTTTCGGTATTTCAATTCTTGAAGTCCATTCCGTTAATTTACTCGATCTGTATAGATTGACGTTACGGGCTGTTGATTCAACATCAAAACAAATAATGAAAACCACTGTTTTGTCAAAATGCAAGGCAAAGAATCATAACAATGGACAAACAATGATAGATGAAACATTCTAGAAACGCATACTTACACTTGTTATTGCCGATGGTATTAACTAGACAAGATGATAATGGATTTGTTGGAGGCTTTCGAGGAAACAGCAATTGATCAGTAATGGCGATGAATGTAAACATCCGGTTGCATCATCGGTATTTTTAGAAGTCGGAGTTTCACGCAATTCACCGAATGTTTGAATAAAGTTTTCAACTGCCTATTTCATAAAAAGACATTAAAAAGCTACTTCGCAAATTAATTTTATAATTCGACAAAAATTACGTAAGGGTCTTTCATTTCTCATTATCCAATACGTGAATTTTATATTGGCACCTCAACCGGAAGTTGCGCGACTGGTATGCAAGTTAGCATTGATACAACGATTTTTTGGTTTTGTAGATAAACGGTACACATTAAAATAAACTAACATGGAAAGGAAGGTTTATGATAGATATGTTTAGCTCACACAACGGATTAATGTGTGCACCTAGTTGTTGTCAGGTTTGTATGGATTACGATATTATAATAGATTTCATGTCAAATTAAAGCCAATAACGTCCGCCAGAGGTCATCGTAGGCGGAAAGGAAAAAAATGTTTCCGGTTTCTGACTGGCGACAATACGCTGTAGGCGTATACGCCTTAGCGTAAAAACTACCGCCATGACAGATCATGTATGATAATATCACAAATCACATTTCAAAACCGAAGGCACACACAAGCAATAAAACCTGACCAATCGCTAGGGTGCATGCCTATCTTTTGAATATTACAAAGAGCCGCAACCAACTTCAAAGCTTGTCAATTTGTACCTTTATGTAACCACGAGATTCTTTTGATGTACATCAAAGGGTCGAATCAGTGTTCTTGTGTCATCAACAAGGTGGCACATTCAGATTCTTTAGTTTTAAATTTGCCATTACATATTCCAGCGTAGAGATCTAGCGTAGGTGATATAAAGGTACATATTCATGTACAAGGACTAGGAGACAGGTGACTAGGACTTTAGTGTCACCACAGGGACATGTTACAACAAGAGGCCCAATGGGCCTGCATCGCTCACCTGGAATTAATCTCTGACTTGTAACCCTTAAGTGCCAAAATAGCCCCTTAGGGGTCAGAGTCACCATTTATGCAAAATATGTTCCTCTTCCCCCAACGATGTTTCTGACCAAATTTGGACAAAATCTATTCATAACTTTATGACAAGAAGAGATTTAAAGGAATTACCTCTATTTCCCTTAATGGGCCACGACCCTCTAGCCCCTTACGGGTCAGAGTCACCATTTATGCAAAATTTGTTCCCCTTCCCCCAATAATGTTTCTCACCAAATTTGGGCCAAATCCATTCATAACTTTATGACAAGAAGAGATTTTAAAAGAATTACCTGTATTTCCCCTAATTGGCTCCGTGCATCTGGGCCCTTAAGGTTCAGAGTCACCATTTATGCAAAATCTGTTCCCCTTCCCCCAACGATGTTTCTGACCAAATTTGGACAAAATCTATTCATAACTTTATGACAAGAGAGACTTAAAGGAATTACCTCTATTTCCCTTATTGGGCCCCGCCCCTCTGGCCCCTTTGGGGTCCGAGTCACCATTTATGCAAAATCAGTTCCTCTTCCCCAAAAGATGTTTCTGACCTTATTTGGTCAAAATCCAATCAGGACTTTTTGACGAGAAGAGATTTAAAGGAATTACCTCTATTTTCCCTATTTGGCCCCGCCCCTCTGGCCCCTTGGGTGTCAGTGTCACCATTTATGCAAAATCTGTTCCCTTTCCCCCAACAATGTTTCTGACCAAATTTGGACAAAATCTATTCATAACTTTATGACAAGAAGAGATTTAAAGGAATTACCTCTATTTCCCTTATTGGCCAACGCCCTCTGGCCCCTTAGGGGTCAGAGTCACCATTTATGCAAAATATGTTCCCCTTCCCTCAACAATGTTTCTGACTAAATTTGGTCAAAATCCAATCAGGACTTTTTGACAAGAAGAGATTTAAAGGAATTACCTCTATTTTCCCTATTGGGCCTTGCCCTTCTGGCCCCTTGGGTGTCAGTGTCACCATTTATGCAAAATCTGTTCCCTTTCCCCCAACGATGTTTCTGACTAAATTTGGACAAAATCCATTCATAACTTTAAGACAAGAAGAAAGGGCCTGTTTCCAGTAATGTTAATTCTCCATAGGAGCCTGCCCCCGTGTAATTTCTTATCTAGCTCCACTACAGTTTTTTTCTTTTCCGAAGAATAATTTTACACCTTTCCGACACCCGGATTTCATAATTTCAGTGAAAATGTATTTTTATAAAGTTGTCATTTTGAGCTTTAAAGACACAAGGTCGTAAATAAAAGAAAGTTATCTCGAAATTGTAATTAGCAACATAGTATAATTTTTTTTTGATAAATATTTGCAAAACATCGTGTTTATTCATAAAACATAAAAAAAAAAAATTCTCGGATGAAAATGCTCTTGCAGAGACACAATTAGGGAAAAAAATGCCATAAAATTGCAATTTTCTCCCGTTATATAGTTTTGGATGCAAATTTCCATCACAAAATCGGATAGAGCTTAACTTGTTTCATATGTGTACCAAAAATCAGCTAATTCCATGTGGTGGAACGTTCTCATATCACCGCCTGAATGTGGTTGTAAATTGAAAGAAAAGGGGAAATGAGTAACAACCTTGTCTGAAACCCTATTATATAGGTTATTATATACAAAATTTTATATTGAATATCAGAGCGATTATTTTCATGACAGTTTTATGATATCAAACAACTAAATAAGCAGTATCGATATAAAGATTTACACTGAGGACACCCTGATACATGAATACTTTTCTATCTCAAGTTGTCCTCTTCTGAATTTTCTGATCGTGTGACCTGAAACATTTATCCGTATCTTCTTGTCTTTGTCTATACGTTTACGGAATCATTGACTCGACGCTAGCTATTCTTGTCTCACTTTCCTTGTTTTATTGTCCCATCTCCAAAGCGTTGTGGCTATGTCAGGGTTGGGACCTTGACTTGTTTCACTTTCTTTGTGCCTGCCGACCACGCCACATCGATTAGATAGATTATCTATATGAAATACTTTATTTTGTTCTAAGTAATCAATCAATTCGTTATTATCACACATTTTCGCATAATTGTTCCACACTACTAAGTATTAGCTGTTTACAGCAATCATCGGTGGCTTGCTATTTTGTTACTTTATCGACGCTTCATAAACCAATCGTTATTGTTTCAAGATGGAGGGTAAATGTGTTGGAGAAGGCTGTCAACTATACTTCAAGAAACGTAGTGGCAATAAGAACAGAAGTGCACGCAATGTTAATAGTCCACAATATTAATAACTCCTAGATACGCTGGCGCAACAAGGATTGTTGTCAGCAAAGGAACAAGCACTCATTTGCCAGAAGTGCTACATGAAGTATCTTCGGAACAAAAATCAGCCTGAACCTGAAACCGAGGAGAACCAGGAAATAGAGGAAGAAGACGACTCCCCGTCCCATATCCTGCCGTTGCTGACCCTTCATGATCTTTTGAATGGATCATCTTCACACAAAAATGCTGTCTCTGTCTTGTTACCTTTGCAATAAATGGAACAGAATCAAAGACATCACCTGATCTATTCGCACAATCTGTGGTGCCCCACCTCATCCCGCGTCTGCTCCATTCACATTATTGGTAACGACTTAGATCCATCTACAGAGGTAGTCCTTGATGGTAGAGGTTCCTTGGAATCTCAGTTACCATCAAAATCGTCCGAAATCATTAATGACCTCTTAGAAGTGTCGCACGTCCTTTCACAGAACCAGTCTGCGTTTGCAATAAGCTTTTCTTCTCTTGATGACTTAGCATGCATGGCCTGGACAGGTTGGTCCAAAGATCAGTTCCTCGAAATCCACTATCACTGTTCCCCATATCTTTCATCTGGTATATATACCAAGACTACACACGATGCTCTACTACTGTTCTGGGTAAAACTGAAAACCGACATTTCCTGGAGTCAGTGTTCTTCTCCTTTTGGAATTTCCAAGTCAAGTGTGTCCAAAACTTTCCACTCCATAGTACAGGCATTAGACACATCGATAGACCCACAATTGCTAGGGCCGGATCACTTGACAAGAGAACAGTTGCTCGGGCACAATACTGTCTTTTCAGAAGCATTTTTTGGAGATAAAGTCACTGCCATATTAGATGGCACCTATATTTATATCCAGAAAAGCTTCAACCACAAGCTCCAGCGAATGTCTCAGCCAGAAGAAGAGAAACTATCTCAAATTCATGAGCATCGCCTTTCTAGATGGCTACATTGTGGACACAGTAGGGCCATTCACTGGCAGCGAAAATGATGCTACAATTACAAAAGATGTCATGGACAAGCTAGTTACTTGGCTACAACCAGATGACAATGTTGTCGTTGACCGAGGTTTTAGAGATGTCCTACAAGTTCTCGAAGCCTCTGGCCTCAATGCTAGCATGCCGTCATACCTGAAACACGGTCAGTCAACATTCAGACGTCCAAGCAAATCTTGACAGAACTATCAACAAATCGAGGTGGATTGTGGAATCCTATCATGGTCGTCTGAAACACTGGACGTTCTTCCGACAGCTTTATCAATGTCATTGAGGCTTTGCTTCGAACCGTCACAGCCTGTCTGAATGGTTATAGAGGACCGATCTACCAGAGATCTCCAGAGAGAGGTGCCAAAGATAGGCTAATGGCTGAACGTATGAAGGACCGTTTGACAACACCGAATGGTTTAGCTCAGAGAGTCAAGACAGATCCGGATCTATCTAGACGGGCAAGGTCCGATTTTGTCAAGATGGATGCATCTTCCGTACTTTTTCCCCGTCTCGATCTCGATTACTTGAGAACCATTACGTGTGGAACGTATCAGATATCTCTGGCTCCTGGTTACATCGCCAAACATTTAAGTGATGACGGAGACTATGAGGTGCGGCTTTACCAGCACTCCCCAGACCTTCTCCGATGTCAAATACATTCGCGATACAAAAGCCAAACGAAATATAACGTTTGGGTACGGTTCACCGTTTCACCTGATGATGAGGCCCCAATAAAAGACTACTACTGCCAGTGCCCAGTTGGAGAGAGAACGATGGGAATGTGTGCGCATATCTCCAGTATCTTGTACTACAATTGTACCTTGGGTATTACAGGGCGTTGGAAAACCCTCGACCATTACAACCACAGGTAAAGAAATTCCGATAAAACTTGAAATAGTTTTCCATGCGGCAACATGTCAAAATGTCATATGTCATATGTCAAAAGTATGTTTGGGGCTCGATATGAAAGATCCCCGTTACCATGTGACTCACCAAACTTATAAATATAGGTAATATACAATCGCTTGTAGCTATGAACACTCTCGTAAATGCAAAAACCAACCAAAATCATAAGGAACACGTTTTGTGTGTTGTTCTGTCTATTTGTCAGCCAATGTCTTCAACCACGGGGACTTGTGAAGTAGCCATCTTGGATTTCTTTCATGAAAAAGTGTTTCTCTCACTTTTTTTCATATCTGTGTACATATTCTCAACATACCGAGCAAATACTCTCGTGTTTTTGTTAGTTATCTAAAGAAAGTCGAAAATCGGCAATTCAACCATAGGCTAATTCAACCCAAGATTTGAAAATGTTCCACCATTTACATTTTGATGATTTTTCCTCTCATCAATAGCATATTACGTACTGTTTGATAGAATAAAAATTGGTTTGCATCCAACGCCCATAAAAGGGTGTATTCTCTAAAAAACACAGTTTTTGTGTCTAAAATGTTATCATCGAAAATGGCATTTTTGAGATTGTTTCTTCCATAAAACAGCCAAATGGCGCAATGGAAACATGATTTTTTGTCACAATCATGCCATGAATGTATTCTTTACGGTGACTATCATTTGATTAGATTTTCAGTAATATTTTACATAACATGCACATTTTATCAACACTTAGACAGCTTCTGAAAGGTACAACTTTGAGGAGCCATAAAGAACAAACCAAGTGACCTAAATCTTTATACTTTATAGATTTGTGACCACAACGGCATGGGCAATGCACCACCAACAGGAAATTTGAATCAGAGAAGGGGCCATTTTGGAAACAGGCCCTTTAAAGGAATTACCTCTATTTCCCTTAATGGGCCCCGCCCCTCTGGCCCCTTTGGGGTTCGAGTCACCATTTATGCAAAATCAGTTCCTCTTCCCCAAAAGATGTTTCTGACCTTATTTGGTCAAAATCCAAGCAGGACTTTTTGACAAGAAGAGATTTAAAGAATTACCTCTATTTTCCCTATTGGGCCCCGCCCCTCTGGCCCCTTGGGTGTCAGTGTCACCATTTATGCAAAATCTGTTCCCCTTCCCTCAACGATGTTTCTGACTAAATTTGACCAAAATCCAATCAGGACTTTTTGACAAGAAGAGATTTAAAGGAATTACCTCTATTTCCCATATTGGGCCCCGCCCCTCTGGGCCCTTAGGGGTCAGAGTCACCATTTATGCAAAATCTGTTCCCCTTCGCCCAAGGATGTTTCTGACTAAATTTGGCCAAAATCCAATCTGGACTTTTTGACAAGAAGAGATTTAAAGGAATTACCTCTATTTCCCCTATTGGGCCCCGCCCCTCTGTCCCCTTTGGGGTCCGAGTCACCATTTATGCAAAATCTGTTCCCCTTCCTCAAAGGATGTTTCTGACCAAATTTGATCAAAATCCAATCAGACTTTTTACAAGAAGAGATTTAAAGAATTACCTCTATTTTCCCTATTGGGCCCCGCCCCTCTGGCCCCTTGGGTGTCAGTGTCACCATTTATGCAAAATCTGTTCCCCTTCCCTCAACGATGTTTCTGACTAAATTTGGCCAAAATCCAATCAGGACTTTTTGACAAGAAGAGATTTAAAGGAATTACCTCTATTTCCCATATATTGGGCCCCGCCCCTCTGGGCCCTTAGGGGTCAGAGTCACCATTTATGCAAAATCTGTTCCCCTTCCCTCAACGATGTTTCTGACTGAATTTGGCCAATATCCAATCAGGACTTTTGACAAGAAGAGATTTAAAGGAATTACCTCTATTTTCCCTATTGGGCCCCGCCCCTCTGGCCCCTTTGGGGTCCGAGTCACCATTTATGCAAAATCTGTTCCCCTTCCTCAAAGGATGTTTCTGACTAAATTTGATCAAAATCCAAGCAGGACTTTTTGACAAGAAGAGATTAAAAGAATTACCTCTATTTTCCCTATTGGGCCCCGCCCCTCTGGCCCTTTGGGGGTCAGAGTCACCATTTATGCAAAATCTGTTCCCCTTCCCTCAACGATGTTTCTGACTAAATTTGGCCAAAATCCAATCAGGACTTTTTGACAAGAAGAGATTTAAAGGAATTACCTCTATTTCCCATATTGGGCCACGCCCCGCTGGGCCCTTAGGGGTCAGAGTCACCATTTATGCAAAATCTGTTCCCCTTCGCCCAAGGATGTTTCTGACTAAATTTGGCCAAAATCCAATCAGGACTTTTTGATAAGAAGAGATTTAAAGGAATTACCTCTATTTTCCCTATTGGGCCCCGCCCTTCTGGCCCCTTTGGGGTCCGAGTCACCATTTATGCAAAATCTGTTCCCCTTCCCTCAAAGGATGTTTCTGACTAAATTTGATCAAAATCCAATCAGGACTTTTTGACAAGAAGAGATTTAAAGAATTACCTCTATTTTCCCTCTGGCCCTTTGGGGGTCAGAGTCACCATTTATGCAAAATCTGTTCCCTTTCGCCCAAGGATGTTTCTGACCAAATTTGGTTAAAATCCAATAAGGACTTTTTGACTAGTAGCGATTTGAAGAAAATGTTGACAGACGACGGACGGACGCTGCGCCATGGCATAAGCTCACCGGACCTTCGGTCCAGGTGAGCTAAAAATACACAATTGGGAGATCAAATGTACATGGGGTGGAATAGCTTCGATATCGTAGCTCTTCACGACGAGACGATTATTTATATTGCGTCGTTAGAGCTACGAAGCGGTCCCATGCCTGGTAGTGGAGCAAAATCAAAAGTGTTCAATCTGTAATATTTCATTTAATTACCACCTCATTTGAGCATAATGTTGTCAAAATAATGCAGGATTGCTGAAATATCGAGTGTTTAACATGATACAATATTTTTTCACAAAATTAGCAGAACCAGAAATGTCCTTCTTGACAAACACAAGAAACTACCGCCATGACAGTTCACGTGTGAGGTTATCTCAAATCTCGTTTTTAGAGCTAAAACTACGAGTAGTTTTGGCGTCTATTGCTGCCACTATTCTGTGACCTTTGACCCATGTCATTTTTTCCCCTCCCGCTCCGGAAAAGCTTGAATTGCTACCAATCACAAGGTGTCTGAACTATTTGAAAGCCTTAACCTAACAGGAAATGATGTTCCCATGGTATTGTTAATAATAATGATGACTTTAGTTATCTATATGCGATTTGTAACAAAGAAATCAGTTTTTCACTCCCACGGCTCATTTAAATATTACGTCTCTGCCAAATGCCTGACCTCTCGTGTATACATTCGTGCTATACATCTCTGTGCTTACACTCGTATACGGATCGTGGAATGTACTGGCATGGTGTACTTTGCTGTTAAACTTTGATTATATAATCGCGCCAAAGCCAAATAGCCTGATTTTGATTTCAATGATATATTACCTTATACATGTGCATAAACCAAAATACTTGATCAATTTGTCGGTCGGAAGTATTAATTCGTAACTACAGTGAAAATCCGCCTTCTTATGATAACGTTATTTACGAGTTATTTCCCCTGATTGTCACTAACGTTGTGATATACAGTATATATTATATATACTGAATGCACAAGCTTGATCGATTTGTTACTTAATATTGTACTGAGTATACAATTTTTAATTAGACCTTATCAGAACCTGCATAATTAATGAACATATGAATTGGCAAAACACTTGATTTATTGGAAATAACACTTATAATTTTCTATGGCGAGCAAAAGCTCGTGGTTTTATAATTACGTCCTCTGTGCTTCACATATAACTATACACTGTATGTTCACATTTTTGTTTTAACGAAACTTTATCAGAACCTGTAAAGTGTACTTAGTAATTGACTCAATATAAGTTATTTAGTAGAAATAACACTTATATTATTTCTCTGGTGTGCAAAAACCTTTATGGTGTAAATTACCGTTATTATGTGTGGCCATATATAGGTCACGGACAACATACAAATAATTTTTCCTGCTTTGTATATATATGAACTTGATAATTGATAATTAGGCCTAGAGCTGTAAGTGAATATGACATGTTTGCATACCATTACTTTTCTCCAGCTTGGTAAAGATATTGTAATAGGCCGCGGTCGTTCGATCTTTTGGAACAACAATTTGACTTTTTACTGTGATATTTTTATGACAAATTGGATAGTTAGAACTATCATTTGGAACGAGAGATATGTTTGCGAATCCTTTTATTTTTTATCTAATACGTGTATCCATTGTGCTAACTACCAGCAGCATATATTTCAATGATTCATTCACCTTCCTCCGAACGATTATGTTAACCTGAAGTTGTTTTTATTGTGTTAAAAACTTCTTCAGTCAGTTTCTCAAATTGCACATGTAGGTTTCACGTTGTGCTTAGTTATGCCCGTTTGATATCATACTGATCAGTAAAAACAAAATGACGGAAATGCTGCCATCTTGGACTTTGACATTGAAATCACTATTTCTTAAAGAAGTCATGGATGGATATTTCTCAAATTCCATATGTAGTTTCACTTTCGTGCCTAGTTGTGCCCGTTGAGAGATTTTGAGACTGATTAGATCAACAAAATGTCTGACAGATTGCCATCCTGAATTTTGATAATTAGGCCTAGAGATGTAAGTGAAGTGGATCTTTCTCAAACTTCATATGTATGTTCCTCTTGGTCCTTATAGTTGTGCTATTTTGCTTTTAGGGCCGATCAGAAAAAACGAAATGGCCGACGGACGGCCATCTTGAAATTTTAGCTCATAGCCTACCATCTTGCAATTAATAATGCCTTTTCTTAAAAAGAAAAAAGGGAAAAGATCCCACTTTTTTTGTGTCTAACACACTAATACCGTTTATTTCGGTGCATATATTAAAATAAACACATTCGCTTCCGTGTAAATGGATCAATGTTCATTTGTAATAAAAATTGATATTTTAGTTAAATTTTTAAAGCACTGCACTTAATTGTACATGTAGCTTGAACTACAACTCGTCAATCTAAACAACCTGCGTGTTATTGGGTTTACTCTAAATACTTACTTAATCCCTATTCTGAAACTTGCTGATATCCAAACATAGTAACCCATATAACAAAAACACTTCAATAGCAGTCGAAATATACATACTATTGTTAGAAGTTTTAGCGTTTCAGTACTTTCAGTACTTTGATTATATATGGTCTGCATGGCCAAATATGAGGTTACTATGGTTTACTATGACTTCCTTATTTGGTCCGCATGCGGGCACCCATTCACAAATTTAGAGGAACTCTTCAGAAAAGAAACCAAAAAAATTACTGAAGTCTTAATCATGGCTGCCGCTACTTATTTCAGTTTATGATTCGTTACGTAAGCTTGATATTTAACGATATTTTATGTGGATTTTAATTACAAGTTGGGTAGGAGATCGACAGAAATGGTTTATAATTTAAGTATATTTATCGATCGGAACCAATCGGGCGATAAATGTTGCGAAAATCGCCCCGGTGTGAATCACACCGGGCTTGCTCCATTACAAGGCATGGGACCAATTTAATACCCGGCCAGGGCAGAGCCATAGGAGGCCGGGTATTAATATTAGTACAAGGGGTGGATATAAACATATTACTTATGAGTGCTATATCGACCCCCTATACATTTGTAATGTGTCGCTGCAGTGTCACTGTGGACACAAGGACATGAATTGAAAATAACATTGAAAATAAGCGATACATACCTACTGTATATGTATTGACATATTGGTATTTATCGATAATTTCATCATAAATCTTTACACGTCCCTGTGTAGCTATGCCCAACCATTTTTTTCTGCATTATTTGGAAGTATGTAGTAGCTTTATTTTTGAAGAGTATCATCACCTGATTATAAAACAACAATCAGAACAATTTTATCTTAAAAACTGAATTTTTAGTGAATTTTCGAAAATCGGAAATTTTGATCTTCAAAGTTGAGATTTCCAAAAAAAACTGAAAAAAGCGTATACAACACATAACTTGGAAAATACTTCTGTTAAAACAAAAAAACATTAACCAGAATTTAAGTCACATTATATTCTGATTAAAAAAGTAACACAAACATTCTAAAAAATATCTACAGCTCCGATATTGATAACATAAATGGACTATTGACATACGTTTTATATATATAAATAAAGCAGTCCACAAACTGATGTCATTAAACATAATACAATATACTTGTTTTAATATATTATAAGTAAATGCAATGCTTATATGTAGATGGATGAATAAAACTATTAACATGATTAGAAAAATATTCTTCTATTTAACTTAAAACATTAATTACAATCTTTAATTTACACTTATAATATTGAAGCATTTAAAATGCACAACGAAGTTTGGTAATTTTATAGAAAACTGAATTGTAATGAAAAAGTCCCCAATTAAATATTATCAACATGCAATATGTGCCATTATTTTGCAATATTTTATGTGTTATTGTACAATTTAAGAAATATTAGTAAAAACAATTTTTTGGTTGATTGATCAAATAAGGAAATGTCATTTTCTATATGGGTTTCATGCAAATCACAATTGTTAATATTTTCTAATACATCATAGTTAAGAAATAGTTATCTTTAGAATAATATCCGAAGTTATGAGTTGACATGATCAAGAGAAGACATCGTGCGACATATTCCTTATCCTACTAGCCTATATCTACTGTACAGTACTACTACGTACTAGTACTGTATCGAGTCAAGTCTTACCTAGTCCGATTCACGTTCTAATTTTACAGTAACATTACATATATATTACATAATTCTTTTCAAAACTACACTAATCTTACCTTAACAGTTGTGAAAGATCACTAAATAAAGAACTTTCATTGGAAAATATCGACTTTTACATGTTTTGAGCGCTTTGTTTACATTCCCAATGGCCATCTGACAGCACGTGTCCGCCATCTTGGATTTACCGTTAGGTGACAAAAATCCTCATTTTCACATCAAGAACGGTCATGTCACATGGATTCAAACATATCATTATTTTTGTTGTTAATTTCTCTTCATTTTCATATGACTTTGGTTAATTTACTCGCTTCAATAAGAAAATTAGAGCTTTGACATTTCTTTGACAGGCTCGCTCGATCTACCTTGGGGCCATTCTCTCATTGTTTTGGCTGGTAAATCAACGAGAGTTATCGAATGTTAAAATAACATCACCCATCTTTGCATTTAACACTGGTAAATATGATAAAATCGCCGTACTTCCGAAGGACTATTTCTGTGACGTTTTTTTGCTCACTCGCCAGTGTTCAATAGGAGTTACCTCCCCTTTGCTTGGGCATAGCTACCCTGTGTTCTGGAGGTACATTTTTCTAATCTAATTCCGTGTTTTTACTAATGTCAAACCAATGGTGGGTAATATTATGATTGTCACATCTAGGAAGAGTACTACAACAGCATTCTCATATGTTAACAATACTTCTAGGTCATGCTTACCACTTCCAACAGACGTTTTTTCTCCATTGCAATGTTTCGTTTCTGGCCATGTGCAGCTTCCGGTTTAAATACAAGGTGTATACTAAAAACCTGATTACTGACAGACAGTGACCGGAACTCTTTTTTGATCGCTTCGATTGTCGGCCGACAATGCAGCTTACATAACATAACAAATACTTTTGTACAAAAATATTACAAGTAGTAGGATATACTTCCATAAAATCAGGTATTTACATTAACCAATTTCATACACATTGAAACCCCTCCTGCAGTGTTCACCACCCTCAGTCAAACTGACAAAATATGTCAACAACAAGGAAGGTTCTGTTTCTAATCATGGAAATTTTTGAATAATTATATGGAATGACAAAATTCGAATTAACATTTCTACAAATTCGATTTTGAATACATATGCTATTGACATCGATATCGAATGTTAAGCCATTTCTCGAATAAAGAAAACATATAAAAAGTTCATTTAGCCATCTAAATGAAGAAATAATATGCCGCAATGCGACACGGGACCGATGTGATTAAATCATAAAACCTTTTACGACATATATATTTACCGTACACGTCAAGAAAGATCAGATTATTTTTCTGAGGAAACATTGCTTGCAAATAATTATGGAGTTTACTTAATATCACTGACTGATTCGTTTTCATTTGAAAAAGTTGAAGGAAAAATGATGTTTTCAAAATGGTAGCCAGCCCAAATGTTGTTTCATGGCTTTTGAACTTAATCAGTAACATTGGAATGAGAGCTACATTATTGTCGATGTCTACTGTACAATGATTTGCCCTCACTGTATACAAACCCAGGAATCCACCAAAACCTAATCTAAGATTCAACCGGCCGCAGTATTCATCGCTTTAAGATGAGACACATTGATAAAGGCATTGCCGTCACTGGAATTCCACCCGCGACCCTTTTCTCTCCAGCCCAATGCTCATGCCCTGCATCTCAGACTTGTAAGTCGACCTTACCAATCTGCATCTTTGACCTCACACGGTCTAGAGAAGATTTTACTTGTCCTGTTACACGCAATGCTACACCACTGCACGAGTTTTACCATTTTCTCTTTTTACTTTCTACATTGTTCAAACCTGACAAAGTTTCACGCCATATCCTCATAAAGTAACATCTTGGAGGGAACAGTAACCATGGCACCAGTGTCCACAATTATAACGAGTTTATCTATTGAACAAATACTTTCGTCAACAGAAAAATCTTCGCTCGTACAAAATCCAGCACCATCAACTTATCTCTATAACAGTAATATGTGATAGCGTTTCAATAGAAATTATATTGTAACTTAATTTGAGTTTGAACATCATTTCGAATCAAAATCAGCTTAGTTTTGATACCTCCAGCTTGTTTTAGGATTCGTTTTTTCGAAGGCAAAATGGTGAGATCGGCGACATCTACATTTGAAGGTATATGCTCAACTGATTAGTCGTCCGTTAAGAGTTCTGAAAGTCCCGGGCCCGTATTTATGAAGCTGTTCTCGCGCTCGAGTATGAATTCTGGGCCCAAGGCCAAGCCAGATTTCTTGAAACACAGCTAAATTATGTTAACGACCAAAAATGACTATTGTAAATGTTGAAAACAGTAATCGTCTTCATTTCTCTTCAATATTTTCCCAAAACTTTCACAAAATAAAAGTTTTAAAATAATTTACATCTGGAACAAGAAATAAGGCTTAAGCACAAAATCAATACTTGAGCATTATACTGGTTTCATAAATACAGGCCCAGGATTTGAATGTAGGCCTGGCCGTGAATTTCGCCTATCCTATTCTGAATAGCATATTGCCCAACAAACAAATGGCAAGAGCTTTTTAGTACCTCCCTAATGCTTTTTTAATTATACATGGTGTATTATATAGCATACGCATACTATTACTATTTAGTATGCCGCACACCTGTTTCAACCAAGATACTGCGATTAGAATGACGAAATCATGTGGCGTAAGTGTCACGTCAGTGTCCGCGCCAAACTTCTCGATATACGACGTCATCACTTTTTGTGTTCTAGTTTAAGATGAGTCGATGAAGCATAGGGGAAATTCATTGTGGGAAGCAAGACTTAATTTGTTAGCTCACAGTCGAAATCAAAATTGGGGATTTAACTAACATTATTTTAAGGACATACGTCTTCCTTCAATAGAAGATATGATGTCTTCAGAAGGGGTCATGCTGGGACTAATAGACGGATGAACACGATCTTTACCTCATGTGAAAATGTATCCATCCATATAATGAATAGAAACGAACGTGTTTGGTACAATGCTGGGTAGGGGACAGGTGTTACAAAGCCGTAAAAACGTACTAGTTGTTGAAAGTTAATTGTTTATTCATGATCTTAGATCACATGTCACAAGTACATACATATACAAGTGATACAACATACTTACAACGTACAGTAATAAAAATTTAGCACTTCATTGCATTGTTTCTTAAAACCTCTTGTCAATGTGTCATAAATTTTCAAGCTAAGTATTAAACTGATATTTGGTTTCTAAGTCATGGATACCATAACTCCCTCCACCTTTACCTGGCCTGGCCGGTTTTCACTACCCTCGGTGGGCCTCTGTACCTCTCCTTGGTCATCTCTCGGCCTTCTGTCTCTATGAAACCAAACTAACATGTATGTATCTTCAATCCCCAGAAACTTGAACCAAATAGGTAAGTCTCACCACTTGTTTCTCGAGTTACCAATCTGTGTATGTGTTACTAATCCAATCAACCTCATACCCTGTTTATAGCTGAGAGGTGCCTCAATTATCTTATAGTGATGTCTAAGTATCAAGCTTATTCACTCAGGTAACAGAGGTCCATCATCACATCATCTATGCTGGTACTCCCCATCTGATGAGCGTACCATTCTGTAGTCCGTCCAATTATCATCATATCAACAAGTTTGACTTGAGCTTGGAAGAGCTGACTTTGTAACATCGGTTGCTTTTTCCCTGTCAAAGACTGGAGTAAAATACCGATCAAGAGAATATCATCAACTATTATTTATAATCTGCAAAATGATGCATTGTCGTATATGTATATATCACTAACTACACCGATCTGTAATAATGTACATCGAATTAAAAAGAGGCGTAGATCATGTTGTGAGGATACAACAACTTCATGATTAATCAAGTTATAAATGTCTTCAAAAGTAGCTGTGAGGTAATCATAATAGTAGCTGTGAGGTAATTCCTAATACTAGCTGTGAGATAATCCCTAATAGTAGATGTGAAGAAATCCCTAATACTAGCAGTGAGGTTATATTTAATAGTAGCTGTGAGGTTATATTTAATAGTAGCTGTGAGGTTATATTTAATAGTAGCTGTGAGGTTATATTCAATAGAAGCTGTGAGGTTATATTTAATAGTAGCTGTGAGGTTATATTTAATAGTAGCTGTGAAGTTATATTTGATAGTAGCTGCTAGGTTATATTTAATAGTAGCTGTTAGGTCTTATTTGATAGTAGCTGTGAGGATATATTTGATACTAGCTGTGAGGTTATATTTAATAGTAGCTGTGAGGTTATATTTAATAGTAGCTGTGAGGTTATATTTAATAGTAGCTGTGAGGTAATCCCTTATAGTAGCTGTGAGATAATCCCTAATAGTAGATGTGAGGTTATATTTAATAGTAGCTGTGAGGTTATATTTAATAGTAGCTGTGAGGTTATATTTAATAGTAGCTGCGAGGTTATATTTAATAGTAGCTGTGAGGTTATATTTAATAGTAGCTGTGAGGTTATATTTAATAGTAGATGTGAGGTTATATTTAATAGTAGATGTGAGGTTATATTTAATAGTAGCTGTGAGGTTATATTTAATAGTAGATGTGAGGTTATATTTAATAGTAGATGTGAGGTTATATTTAATAGTAGCTGTGAGGTTATATTTAATAGTAGATGTGAGGTTATATTTAATAGTAGATGTGAGGTTATATATTTAATAGTAGCTGTGAGGTTATATTTAATAGTAGATGTGAGGTTATATTTAATAGTAGCTGTGAGGTTATATTTAATAGTAGATGTGAGGTTATATTTAATAGTAGATGTGAGGTTATATTTAATAGTAGCTGTGAGGTTATATTTAATAGTAGCTGCGAGGTTATATTTAATAGTAGATGTGAGGTTATATCTAATAGTAGCTGTGAGGTTATATTTAATAGTAGATGTGAGGTTATATTTAATAGTAGCTGTGGGGTTATATTTGATAGTAGCTGTGAGGTTATATTTAATAGTAGCTGTGGGGATATATTTAATAGTAGCTGTGAGGATATATTTAATAGTAGCTGTGAGGATATATTTAATAGTAACTGTGAGGTTATATTTAATAGTAGCTGTGAGGTAATATTTAATAGTAGCTGTGAGGATATATTTAATAGTAGCTGTGAGGATATATTTAATAGTAGCTGTCAGGATATATTTAATAGTAGCTACGAGGATATATTTAATAGAAGCTGTAAGGATATATTTAATAGTAACTGTGAGGTTATATTTAATAGTAGCTGTGAGGTTATATTTAATAGTAGCTGTGAGGTTATATTTAATAGTAGCTGTGAGGTTATATTTAATAGAAGCTGTGAGGTTATATTTAATAGTAGCTGTGAGGTTATATTTAATAGTAGCTGTGAGGTTATATTTAATAGTAGATGTGAGGTTATATTTAATAGTAGCTGTGAGGTTATATTTAATAGTAGCTGTGAGGTTATATTTAATAGTAGATGTGAGGTTATATTTAATAGTAGCTGTGAGGTTATATTTAATAGTAGCTGTGAGGATATATTTGATAGTAGCTATGAGGATATATTTAATAGTAGCTGTGAGGATATATTTAATAGTAGATGTGAGGATATATTTAATAGTAGCTGTGAGGATATATTTAATAGTAACTGTGAGGTTATATTTAATAGTAGCTGTGAGGTTATATTTAATAGTAGCTGTGAGGTTATATTTAATAGTAGCTGTGAGGTTATATTTAATAGTAGCTGTGAGGTTATATTTAATAGTAGCTGTGAGGTTATATTTAATAGAAGCTGTGAGGTTATATTTAATAGTAGCTGTGAGGTTATATTTAATAGTAGCTGTGAGGTTATATTTAATAGTAGATGTGAGGTTATATTTAATAGTAGCTGTGAGGTTATATTTAATAGTAGCTGTGAGGTTATATTTAATAGTAGATGTGAGGTTATATTTAATAGTAGCTGTGAGGTTATATTTAATAGTAGCTGTGAGGATATATTTGATAGTAGCTATGAGGATATATTTAATAGTAGCTGTGAGGATATATTTAATAGTAGATGTGAGGATATATTTAATAGTAGCTGTGAGGATATATTTAATAGTAACTGTGAGGTTATATTTAATAGTAGCTGTGAGGTTATATTTAATAGTAGCTGTGAGGTTATATTTAATAGTAGCTGTGAGGTAATCCCTTATAGTAGCTGTGAGATAATCCCTAATAGTAGATGTGAGGTTATATTTAATAGTAGCTGTGAGGTTATATTTAATAGTAGCTGTGAGGTTATATTTAATAGTAGCTGTGAGGTTATATTTAATAGTAGCTGTGAGGTAATCCCTTATAGTAGCTGTGAGATAATCCCTAATAGTAGATGTGAGGTTATATTTAATAGTAGCTGTGAGGTTATATTTGATACTAGCTGTGAGGTTATATTTAATAGTAGCTGTGAGGTTATATTTAATAGTAGCTGTGAGGTTATATTTAATAGTAGCTGTGAGGTAATCCCTTATAGTAGCTGTGAGATAATCCCTAATAGTAGATGTGAGGTTATATTTAATAGTAGCTGTGAGGTTATATTTAATAGTAGCTGTGAGGTTATATTTAATAGTAGCTGCGAGGTTATATTTAATAGTAGCTGTGAGGTTATATTTAATAGTAGCTGTGAGGTTATATTTAATAGTAGATGTGAGGTTATATTTAATAGTAGATGTGAGGTTATATTTAATAGTAGCTGTGAGGTTATATTTAATAGTAGATGTGAGGTTATATTTAATAGTAGATGTGAGGTTATATTTAATAGTAGCTGTGAGGTTATATTTAATAGTAGATGTGAGGTTATATTTAATAGTAGATGTGAGGTTATATATTTAATAGTAGCTGTGAGGTTATATTTAATAGTAGATGTGAGGTTATATTTAATAGTAGCTGTGAGGTTATATTTAATAGTAGATGTGAGGTTATATTTAATAGTAGATGTGAGGTTATATTTAATAGTAGCTGTGAGGTTATATTTAATAGTAGCTGCGAGGTTATATTTAATAGTAGATGTGAGGTTATATCTAATAGTAGCTGTGAGGTTATATTTAATAGTAGATGTGAGGTTATATTTAATAGTAGCTGTGGGGTTATATTTGATAGTAGCTGTGAGGTTATATTTAATAGTAGCTGTGGGGATATATTTAATAGTAGCTGTGAGGATATATTTAATAGTAGCTGTGAGGATATATTTAATAGTAACTGTGAGGTTATATTTAATAGTAGCTGTGAGGTAATATTTAATAGTAGCTGTGAGGATATATTTAATAGTAGCTGTGAGGATATATTTAATAGTAGCTGTCAGGATATATTTAATAGTAGCTACGAGGATATATTTAATAGAAGCTGTAAGGATATATTTAATAGTAACTGTGAGGTTATATTTAATAGTAGCTGTGAGGTTATATTTAATAGTAGCTGTGAGGTTATATTTAATAGTAGCTGTGAGGTTATATTTAATAGAAGCTGTGAGGTTATATTTAATAGTAGCTGTGAGGTTATATTTAATAGTAGCTGTGAGGTTATATTTAATAGTAGATGTGAGGTTATATTTAATAGTAGCTGTGAGGTTATATTTAATAGTAGCTGTGAGGTTATATTTAATAGTAGATGTGAGGTTATATTTAATAGTAGCTGTGAGGTTATATTTAATAGTAGCTGTGAGGATATATTTGATAGTAGCTATGAGGATATATTTAATAGTAGCTGTGAGGATATATTTAATAGTAGATGTGAGGATATATTTAATAGTAGCTGTGAGGATATATTTAATAGTAACTG
The DNA here is from genome assembly GCA_947623455.1 of Mimachlamys varia. NCBI lineage: Eukaryota > Metazoa > Mollusca > Bivalvia > Pectinida > Pectinidae > Mimachlamys > Mimachlamys varia. Next base: position 2,564,322 of record OX392537.1, read on the forward strand.
TGAGGTTATATTTAATAGTAGCTGTGAGGTTATATTTAATAGTAGCTGTGAGGTTATATTTAATAGTAGCTGTGAGGTTATATTTAATAGAAGCTGTGAGGTAATCCCTAATAGTAGCTGTGATTATATATTTAATAGTAGCTGTGAGGATATATTTGATAGTAGCTGTGAGGATATATTTAATAGTAGCTGTGAGGTTATATTTGATAGTAGCTGTGAGGTTATATTTAATACAGCTATATTTAATAGTAGCTGTGAGGTTATATATAATAGTAGCTGTGAGGTTAGACTAAATAGTAGCTGTGAGGTTATATTTAATAGTAGCTGTGAGGTTATATTTAATAGTAGCTGTGAGGTTATATTTAATAGTAGCTGTGAGGTTATATTTGATAGTAGATGTGAGGTTATATTTGATAGTAGCTGTGAGGTAATATTTAATAGTATCTGTGAGGTTATATTTGATAGTAGCTGTGAGGTTATATTTAATAGTAGCTGTGAGGTTATATTTGATAGTAGCTGTGAGGTTATATTTGATAGTAGCTGTGAGGTTATATTTAATAGTAGCTGTGAGGTTATATTTGATAGTGGCTGTGAGGTTATATTTGATAGTAGCTGTGAGGTTATATTTAATAGTAGCTGTGAGGTTATATTTGATAGTAGCTGTGAGGTTATATTTGATAGTAGCTGTGAGGTTATATTTAATAGTAGCTGTGAGGTTATATTTGATAGTAGCTGTGAGGTTATATTTGATAGTAGCTGTGAGGTTATATTTGATAGTAGCTGTGAGGTTATATTTAATAGTAGCTGTGAGGTTATATTTAATAGTAGCTGTGAGGTTATATTTGATAGTAGCTGTGAGGTTATATTTGATAGTAGCTGTGAGAATATATTTAATAGTAGCCGTGAGGTTATCCCTTAAGGTAGATGTGAAGTAATCCCTAATAGTAGCTGTGAGGTAATCCGTATCAATATCACAACGTATTAACCAAGTAAAAAGTCCATAATTGTATAGTAGCTGCGAAGTAACAAGAAGAACAAATGATAAAATCAATATTGTATACTATACAGATAGTATCAAATTGTGTACGAGAATATGTAATAAGATGAGACTTATAAGTTCACACCTACATATTGCAATTGATATCATGTAGTTTACACAGGTTTGCTACGATTAATTAAGGATTAAGGCTTCGCCGGTTATTGAATTTACCCGTTTTCCATTGTAGTTATCCCCCGATAACCTAAACAAAATAGAAAGTTAATCCTTAAATAGTTTACACAGGTATGCTACAAATTATATCATATAGTAACACAGGTATGCTACAATTAATATCATATAGTAACACAGGTATGCTACAAATTATATCATATAGTAACACAGGTATGCTGCAATTAATATCATATTGGTACACAGATATATTACAATTAATATCATATAGTAACACAGGTATGCTACAATTGATATCATATAGTAACACAGGTATGTTACAATTAATATCATATAGTAACACAGGTATGTTACAATTAATATCATATAGTAACACAGGTATGTTATAATTGATTCCATCTAGTTTACTTAAAAAAAAAATAAAAAAAAGCAGAGAATACCAAAGCGTCAACAGAACCATAATCCGAACTCAAAATCGATTAAACTAGGCAAAATATGAACAAAGGACAGATTTACCTGGAGACCGGAGACCCTTGTAAAAGAACAAGAGAATAAGACCAAGTTTTTCCGGAAGAGTAAGCTTCTTATGCTTTATCGATGACACTCGCCACGTAAATCTTGGTCACATCCATTCATTTGAGTAGTACCATGGTACATAATATACACTTTTCGTAGTACATGTTTTGAAATTATACAGAACTAGTTTAATTTTACTTCTTAATTCATAAATTGAAAGGGTGTTACGCACCTGACCCCTGTGCTTCTACATTTATTTAGAAATAATTTTTGATTCCAATCTAGCATCACTGACGAGTCCCAGAAGGACAAAACAGCTGTATGATATTTATGTCCTGCATACTGTATCTATTTAAATTGTGCAGCACATGTGTGGGTTACGTTATCTTTTAAGTAAAAATCGAGGTAGGAAGCTGATGTAGGAGAGTCTTTTGTGTCCTTAATATCAAGTTCAGTAGGGTATATGTGATCGGCTAGGTCAGCATATCGTCGATATACCTGAAAGTGAAATTGAAAGATTCGGCAAGGTTTTTGTTACCTGTCCTGATAAGCCCCTCGAAAAATTCAGCTTGATATTAAAACATAAACAAGTCAGCCAAAAGTGGTGCACAGTTATTTCTTATTGGAATGCCAACAGTCTGTTGGAAAATTTATCCTCCAAACTCAACAAAGATATTGTCAACCAGGAATTCAATCTTTCATACTATATCTTCTTCAGTTTATTTCATCTAAGCTTTTGTTGTGTTTTCACAAAGTATCCTCAAAGAAGTAATCATAATTTATTTATAGTAACGATGACCTAGTTTATCATATTGTATCTATTAGTAAATTTAAAAGGCACAGCACACGTGTGTGTTACGTCATCTTTTATGACTAAAGCAGGCCGAAAAACGAACTCGTTCAGGAGTTGATATCTAGGAATATTTACAGTCTACACTGATATTCACTCGATAACCATTGTACTGCAAACTAGAGTTATTTTCCAGTAACTATACATGAGAACGTGCACAGTTTCTATGACGTCAACAACAGTACATGTGGGCGGAGCTATGCAAATTATCCCGTTCGAATCACAATTGTATGACGTCATTAACAATTGACATGGGCGGGGCTAGCTACGGTTTATGCAAACTTCATGCTGTTACATTTATTGAACTGTTTTCACGTTTGTAAGTTTTGAAATGTAATATATGTCTGCAGATGGGGCTAAATTGAACAGAAAAGTTATGAACTATTTAAAGGAAAATACTGTAAATATAAGGATTAACCTTTGATTTTGTTTAGTGTATAAGATCATAAATCCAATGGAGCAGTCGGTAAATTTAACGTAAACGCTTCGCGTTTACGCAATTTACCTCGTGCTCCATTGGATTTATGATCTAATAAACTAAACAAAATCAAAGGTTAATCCTTAATTGAATGAGGTATGAAGTGTAAAAAGCGGTGAAATGAAAAATCCTATCGTATTTTATCTATAGTAACAGTGCTCTTATTTTCAATTTCAGCAGGTCAAAACGTGACGTACAAAAGTGATGTTTGTGAGCACGAGTTTGATGTTTCACGATAATCGGATAGTAGGACATGGATTCTATACAGCGGCGAGACCGTTATGTCTGATGAACGAAACAGAAATCTCCATTCCATACTCTCCTCTACTCGCCGTGCCTGGTATCAAATGGCTATGGTTTTGTTATTCTATCAAATGACTATCGTTTTAGTATTTCTCTGTTTTTGGAATAAGTTGGTCAAGTCGAACAAGACAATCAGTAACAAGGGGATGCACAGGACAAAAACACCCACAAACCCAATCACTTCCGATGATTGTCTCTCGTCCCGAACACTGATCAGCTTTCTTTTCGAATTGCTTGTGTCTTTCTTGCTGACTTTCAATTCCCGTGATAACGCTTTTACCATTTCGTCATGTGCAGCCTGTGTCCAGTTGATAATGTTTGATGTGATGCTGGAACACGGGCATGGGCAGGAAGAATCGCTGTCATTGACAGAGGCGCTACTGTTGTACATATTAAGGCAGTTCTCCATGTTGGTATCGGTGTTGTTGATACACGTATTTTGGTTATCACTGTTGTTGTTGCTACATGTATTGTTGCTATTATTATTGTTATTGTTGTTATTGTTGCAGTTGTTGTTGCTGTTTTGGTTGTTGTTGTTGCTGCTGTTGTTTTGGTTGTTGTTGTTGTTATTATCATTATTATTGCTGTTATTGCTGCTTTGGTTGTTGTTGTTGCTGCTGTTGTTACTGTTGTTGTTTTGGTTGTTGTTGTTGTTTTGGTTGTTGTTGTTGCTGCCTTGGTTGTCGTTGCTTTGTTGGTTAGGTGTAGTTTTTATTGTTGTTGGTATTGCTACTGCTGATGTCAATATTGAAACTGTTAATGTTGCTGCGTCTGTGATTGTCGAAGTGTCTATTCGTCTTTCCGAAGTTATGTGCGTGAGTGTCGTGATTGCCGACAACGTGGGTGTAGTTAATTGTGAGTTTACTGTTGACAAAGTTGTTGCTTTAGTTGTGGATGACGCTGGTTGCGTTGTTTCTTCTTCAGTGCAATCTGCTGGGTATCCTACGGTAAAACAACAACAGCATTTTGATATTGTTGTGGATCTATATCTACAAGTGGAAATAATCCTGCTAGAGAAAATCAAACACTGCAACTCGTTAGTACATTCCATATCCGTCTTTTGACATGGATGCAGAAAAACGTAATGCTTGGTTAAAACGATAATGAACGTATGCGAACATTATCTTTTTCTATGTTTGAGATTGATAAGCAATTTACTGTCGCGCCATGATTTTTTTGTTTCGTTTCCCCTCATTATCGAATTGAATTAGTGTTGGATATCCATACACTAATTGCTGAAGTTTAATTGAAATTTCTATTTATTTGAACAAATAGACGTCTTATTTTCTGCCATACTTTATGAAAATGTCCAAGTCTGGTGTCAGGGCAGAAGATATTCGGACCAGAATGGAAAGATACTGCGTCTTATTTCGATTGAAAATAATAAAACGTATTCATTGATAAAATCAATATTGACAAACAATATGCATAATTGTCACTTTTACCTTGAACTGTGACCTCACAAACGTGCATAGGTCTGTAATCGCGCGTTTCCATGTAGATCTGGATGAACCGCCCAAAGAGTGGCGTCTGACACGTGTAGTTCCTGGTTTCCCCGGCACCCATTTCACCCGACACGTGATTACACACACGTTCACCGGTCATGTGATCCTCCCCCTCAAACGTGTTGTTGAACGACACCAATATGTCGAAGTCACGCTGGTTATTTGCTGGAACAATGAACCATACATGTAAGTTTATCTGTCTTATATTTTACCCTAAATCATTTAAGGTTCTATAGATGTTTTTCCCCCTTTTTTTTCATTTCAATTCAAATCAAATATTTATTATGACAGCTGTATTAGGAAGAAGTAATGTCTATTAAAAGCCTCTGAAAAACAGGTGATTATGTTTATATTCTGACATAACATGTATTATAATTGTTCCATTTAATATCGCTATAATGGATGAGCGCAACATTGATGATGAAACAAGAGGACGAGTTGAGTACTATGTTGTACATCTAAAACATATCGCGATTACAAAACGGTAAATGGATTATTTTGGAATTAGTCAATGCTCTTTTCTTTGTTTACAATGACAGGCTTGCCTAGCTATTGTCAGGTTTTGTTTACCCACGGCGTTCAATTTTGCTATGACATATTTCAGGGGCGGAGAGAGCGAAAGTGAACGTAACTACTTGATATCGAGGATGATCGAGCATAAGGACGTAGATTTCCAAGAACCGACTACATAAATGGAATATATTAATCAAAGACAAACTAAGTAAACAGTTATTGCATTATGAATTTATTGCTTGTTGATATGTATGAAGCCAAATTAAGTTTCATGATTTTCTCTGGAGATGGCTGGGTCTAAACTTGTTTGCACTCCAATCGTAAACGACAAAAAATGACAAAAAAAACAAACAACAACAACAACAAACAAGAGATAGAAGTGGAACAGACGAATAAAATCATTGAGAGTTATTGGGTGTCGCCCAATCCTCAAATTCTGTATTCTATCATTCCCCTCCCTTAATCGCTTTTCTCTTCAAACAAAAAAAAAATAAAACAAAGACACATTAAGTAAATTATGCCAATATTGAATTAAAATAGCTTGATTCATTTGTTACATTTATAAACAGATGAGTACCTGCGTTAAGTCGATTTGTGATGCCGACGCTATCAACCCTGTACGCTCTTTCCAGATCCACCATCCACCATCGGTATAGTGGCAGACCTTCGCCCCAGTTTGTGTGTATACATGACCCAGATTCCATGACTGGGTCGGTATTACCGTCAACTGCATTCGATGCCTGTCTTAAATTATTCACCGTACTGCTCTGTGAGGCGGGTTTATTCAGTGCAGCGTTCTCAACTGGGTTTGATTCAATAGAGCAGGGTTTCGATTCTCCTGTGCAATAATAAATTAAAATATTTACAGTCTATACTGACTTTCACTCGATAGCCATTGTTCCGCAAAATAGATTTATTATCAAATAACTATACTCTAGCTCTTGCAAAACTTCGACATCGACATCAAAACAATTTGGGATGAGCTATGCAAATAATCAGGGTTTGAGACATAATTGTGTTACGTCATCAACAATAGACATGGGCAGAGTTAACCACGGTTTATGCAAGTGTCATGCTGTTACTTTTATTGAACCGTTCTCACGTTTTTTCCGTTTTGAAATGAAATCTATGTCCTAGTGCAAATGGGACCATAATGAACAGATTCGTTATAAACCATTCACGGAAAAATGATTTTGTGTAGTTTATGCATGAGAGCATTAAGCCAATGGAGCAGTCGGTATATCGTTTACGTAATTTACCTCGTGCTCCATTGAATTTATGATCTCATAAGCTAAACATAATCAAAGGTTAGTCCTTAACTACACGATCAGTTAAGATGTACTTACAATACATGTTCTGTTGTAATCAAAGTTGAAAGTCTAAGAAAAGATTTTCCAACAGACTGTTGGCATTCCAATGGGCAATAACTGTGCACCACGTTTGGCTGACTTGTTTTTGTTTTCATACGAGGCTGAATTTGTCGAGGGGCTTATCAGGACAGGTAACAAAAACCTTGCCAAATCTTTCTATTTCACTTTCCGGTATATCAAAGATGTGTTGTCTATAAACAACAAGAAGTTTGCTGACCTAGTCGATCGCATATACCCTACTGAACTTGAGATTAAAGTCACAACAGACTCTCCTACATCAGCTTCTTACCTCGATCTTTACTTAAACTATGACCAACACGGGCAACTTACTAATAAGCTGTATGATAAACGTGACGATTTCGATTTTCCGATTGTGAACTTTCCCTTTTTTGATAGTAACATCCCTGCTTCTCCATCCTATGGTGTTGACATGTCGCAGTTGATTCGTTATTCTAGGGCTTGCTCTGGATATCGCGATTTTCGTGATAGATGTCGACTGCTGACGAACAAACTTACGGCACAGGAACTCGAGAAATGCAGGTTGATGAAGACTATGGGCAATTTTTATGGTCGTCATCTTGATATCATCGAGAAATATTCTGTATCTTTGTGCGATATGAAGATGGACGTTTCTGAGTTTGCTTGTTAGTGTGTTGACTTGTTGTGATGACAATGATGACTCGGTTCTCATTTTGAGGATTGATGCTTACTTGGATGTGACCAAGATTTACATGGCAGGTGTCGTCGATGAAGCAGAATACGCTTACTCTTCCGGAACACCTGGTCTTATTCTCTTGTGCTTTTACGAGAGTCTCCATGTAAATCTTTGCTTTGTTCCTATTTTGCCCCTAGTTCGATTTTGAGTTCGGATTATAGTTTTGGTGATGCTTTGGTATTCTCTGATTTTTTTTGTAGCAGTAATGACAGAAGCGCACACACTAAACGTTGTGTTACATATCATGGGTTCATAGTTTTCTACTCAAATTCTAAAGAAATTTAAAAGCATTCTCCTTTAGAATTGTTTCTTAGCCTAAATGTTGAAACCACACTCGACGATATGCATAAGAAACACATGGTTGAATCGGCATGCAAAACATCCAACTTGATAAATTCATCTAAAACACTTCGTGCATTGGTTACTTGGTGTACTTGGTAGCTTAAAGCTGACAATGCAAGTTAAAAAGCTTTCTTTGTGAGATTAAAAAAAAAATACGGCAAAGTGAAATTTTCAGAAAGTTTATGAGATGCCCCCTAACAGGTAACTAAGGAATGGCAGACATTTTAGTTGTTGCCTTGCTTAGAAACGACAGTCGGTCTCCCTGGGTATAAAAGGCACTCAACTTGACAAACCGGTTTCAAACTTACACTGGCCGTGCTAAGTGTAACACACCTGCGGGAAAAAACACGTGACACTGGATTAACGAAACTTGAATGACCGACACACACGTACCTTGATTTGAAGTTACTTGAAGATGGTTGTTGTCTCTCAAACATCTTCATAAATCGTGTGTCGAAACAAATTAAAAGAAATACAACTGAAAACATTATAATTGCCCTTTCGTCTGTGTAATGGACATGCATGTTGACAGAAATGTACTCGCTCCTTGTCACTAAAGCGTTTGTAACGAATATGTAAATAACATGAGTATTCGTTATGGGTCTGTAGTCTTGATCATGAATATGCTTTACTGGTAAAACACACGTGTACACATGCAGTGTGAGGGGTCCTGTTTTCGGACGGAAATGAATGGATATTATAGTAATGTTTATCACACAGGAACTGATTACTTTTACTGAAATGATGTTACGATGGAATAATAAGGTAGGTGTTCAGTTGACACCCATATGTAGTTGTTTTTTCCTTTCGTGAATTTTTGGTGTAAACTAAATTGCAATAACAATATTATTCGCTTTATTTTTTATTTTAATTTTGTCATATTGTATAATTTCGTTATAATAACCTCTTTTCTGTCTATGTCCATGTTCCTCAGATACTGATCGAAAAAAATATACCGTGAAGAAGTTCAGAAAGTGTGTGATGTAATAGGCGTATCATGAGAAGTGTCGCCGTGCGCTTTCAATACAGCACTGAAACCAGTTCGACAGGTTCAGTGCCTTTTATACCCAGGGAATCCGGCTGTCGTTTCCAAGCAAGGCAAAAACTAAAATGTCTGCCATTCCTTAGTAACCTGTTGGGGGGCATCTCAGAGGCTTTTTCATAATTTTACTTTGTAATATATTTTTTTTTTAATTTCAATAAAAAAACTTTTTAACATGCATTGTCAGCTTTAAGTTCTCAAAACACGAAACACCTTAGCGAATCGTGTTTTTGTTTTTCGATCTTTCCAAAAAACACTTGCTTTATAACGGATTTTAAAACTTCACAATAATATCACTTGCTCTTGATCAACCAGAGCATTATCTAAACGCGTTATTACCTTGATATAATGTACCATCAAATCATGACTACGGTTTTTATTAGTTAAATTCATAGAATGTGTATTATCAAGAGCTAAAATATCATATGATAAGTATGAAATGTATTTTCTAGGTATCGTGATTTTCCTGATCAACGTCGACTGCTGACAAACAAACTAACAACACAGGGATTTGAAAGATGCAGGTCGATCAGAAATATGGGCAGGTTTTATGGTTGCCATCTTTGTCTAGATGAGAAATATTCTGTATCTTTAAGTGATATGAAGATGGACGTTTTTGAGTATGCTCATTAGTGTGTTTACTTGTTGTGATTGGCATTGATACGTGGTTCTCATTTTGAGAACTGGATGTTTACTTGGATGTGACAAATATTTACATGGCGTGTGTCGTCGATGAAACAGAAGACGCTTACTCTTCCGGAACGCCTGGTCTTATTCTCTTGTATCTTTAAAAGGCCTCCATGTGGATCTTTCCTTTTTTCGAATTTTGCCCCTAGTTTAATCGATTTTGAGTTCAGATTATGGTTTTGTTGTCGCTTCGGTATTCTCGGTATTTTTTTCGGAAATGTTTTACAATATCAACCTTATTTAAATTGAAAACTAGTGTACACCGAAAAGAACAATTGTAAATGCTGACAAATCAAACTACATGCTTGGAAACGACTGTGTTAGATCTCTCTTTAAATAAAACAGTGCCTGACCAGTTACAACTTTTGAAGTCAACTTTTAAAGTCAACTCGTGAACACAGGCAGTTGACAAAAGCATTATAAAACGTGTAGTCTAAAGGCGTTGTTTCCTTACACATAGCTGACCTGGTGTTCCCCAACTTATCCACGGGTTACGGTGTTTACATTTCTTTATAATACCAGATTCACTTCTCCAATTAAATCGTTCTATTTACGGTAGCCAAAGACCCCAGTGACTTTGTTTCCTGATGGATTCTTTTATCAAACTTAATATACATACAAGAAAGCAAAACATCTTCGACAAGTTCGACTGTCAGTGTTTTCGGGTCAAGATCACTATAAATAGCAACATTGACCTTGACCCGACAACCCTGAAACTCAACCTTGTCAAAGATATTTTGATTCTTTATATGCATGTATTTACATTTGCGCTGCAACCCATTATGAACATTACAGACATGGTTTTCATAAAAGTATGAAAGCAATGGTTCTCTAAATGTATACTTATGTTCTATAGTAAAAAAAGTAAATATATAGATTAAAAGTAATTAAAAAATATTCTTAGTGCTATAAAAGGTCAGAGGTTTTATTCTTATTTAGCATGAAGCTTGATGGCAATCAATGACGAAATGAAGCCACTAGAGTGCTGACAATGTTTTAGCTTGATGTTATCCACTTACGCTGTATAAACTTAAATGTGCTTATTGTGTTATTTTTTAGTCTATATGTCTGTGATGATTTGTGAATTTTTATAACAAACATTTTACTAACAGAAGGACGCCTGTGGAAGATAAGTTTTGCTTAACAGTGTTTAATCCTCAGTAAATAAAGTTTATTATTATTAAAAGGTCAACATTTGTTTCTTAAGTCCAATTTCCACGTTAAAATATTTATACAGATATAGAATAATAACTGACTTACCATGGGTGTACTTTAAGAAGAAAAGAAGAAGCAGTAATATTTCCATGTTCGTAAAAAATGCCCGAGGTAGTTCCTACCAGCACAGATTCAACGTCAGATGCCAACATACCAACATACGGAATATAGTCTTGGTTTAAACGTTGGTACACGCATGCGTGTCGAACGTACCCGGATGATTAGCTCAGAAATGCCGAAATGCCGTTTGTTGCGTTAATATGCCCAGACGACTTTGCAATTATTTCTTTACAAATTGCAGCAGTAATTATTTATGAAACAAATCTTTCAGACAATAAAAGTAATGGCTAGACAATGAAATTTATGTACTATAACTACGGATCTGACCAAAACAGATATGATCCGTGTCACCTTCTGGCGGTAAAACACCCTGGGTTATATCTAGGATTGTGAAATAATCAATTAAACTGTTACTTTTCTCCAGTGACGAACGAATGTGCACACCTGATTACCGGAACTATTCAACCGAGTCTACCTTCTTAAGGAAACAGGCCGCATAGCTTATTGATCGTTTTCACTTATTCATGACGTCTTCTACATTTCATTTAACATTCCTTGTATTACTGTCAAACCCCCTAACTATGTTTTAGAAACATTTTTCCTCATTTTTTTGTGATTTCATACTTATTAATGGAAATAAAATGACATACCTAAAATGAATTAAAAAAGGTAAGCTTGATGTATAATGTGACGGGCTACCTACGATCTTACCCCAGCTCATTATACATTCGCTCTAAATTACTTAGCTACCTAGTTAGCGATAGATTGCTGTCTCAGTAGATCTATAGCTATATCCAGCACAAGCTCATTAAAGGCCAAGTATACGTAACTTTCGGCAAAACTCGAAGCGAAAATCAAGCCTAATAACTTTTATATTGATATATTTAGTTAACATTAACTGATATCAGCAATATTCAAGATTAATTCTTACGCAGTTACCGGTACAGCCGCAGTTGAAACACGGTTTTTGTAAACAAACGTGCATTTTGAACTGTCTTCTACCTTCGGCTTGTTATGAAGTGGGTCCCACCTGAATTATTTTCAATTCTTTGGATTTTCTGTAAACAGTTTCTTGTTAGTTACCGCTCAGGTTTACTTCGTTTTAGGTTTATTTTTTCATGGTTATCAACTGGATCTTTTTCGTAATTTTTCAGAATCCAGAAACATTTCCTGAAGTTACGTATATTGGGCCTTTAAACCTAACTAACTGAGCTACCTGGTCAGGGATGTAGTTCTGTCTCAGTCGCTCTAAAGCTATATCCAGTACCAGCTCATTCAGAGAAGTTTAATGTAGGGACGACATCATTATAGGGAAAGGAAGATGTTGCATGGTCTTTCGTAATGGCTTTATTTCGGTAAATCCTAACATCTTTAGTTCTCTCTGATTTATATTTCAAGGTCTTTGAAATGGTAATTCATCATCTCTTTAGTTACAGATGTTTTTATTTCTATTAATGGTTTTGTGACGTTTGGTCCTTTTATTACACTTTACCAGTTAAATATTAGAAAATATCCGCTTGGTAAAACTTATGTCATGATGATATATGTTTCCGTCTGATATCATTGCGTTCTATTTGTGTACTATTCTTTCATTGTTTACCGATCAGGTTATGTGGTGTAAGGAAATTTTAAAACCTTCATAGTATTTTTGAAAATCATAATTATTTATTGAAATGCATTACTGTATATTTCGTTTTTAAATATAATTTTATCCTGTGGCGTGTTGTATAAGCTTTAAGCACTCCGTTCCGATCAGCTGCATGTGACGCAAATTTTAAAAATGAACCAAAGGTCTAAATGTTTTTAGGATTCTCGAAAATGTAATAAAAAGAAAATTCTATGGTTTCCCGTTTAATATTAAATACATTTCACTCTTATGACAGAATAGGTTCGTAAACAATTGCCGAACTCGTGAAATATACTTGATATTTAACTGGAAACCATTGAATAGATTGAAATTATACTGAACTAGTTTAATTATACTTCTAAATTCATAAATTAAAGGGGTATTACGCACCTGACCCTTCTGCTTCTAGATTAGTTTAGACATTTTGGATTTCCTCCTTTTGGTGCCTAGCACCACTGAAGAGTCATAGGAGGACAAAAAAGCTGTATATTGTTGTTTAATTCATTTTTTTTCGGCATCTGTGTCTATTACTAAACTTAAAAGGTGCAGCTGGATTTGTTTGTCCCCGAGGTTTGCTGGAGCCTCCATAGCCACTTTTAATCCAATTTGAGTAGTGGCACGGTACATATTAAACACATTTTCGTAGTACAGGATTTGAAACTAGCTTCATTTTACTTCTTTATTAGAAGGTGCAGCATACGGGTGTGTTACGCCATCTGTATTTCCGTTATGCCCCTGTTAAATTATTACTTGTTATTAACATACATGTCTATTGCTCTGATCTGTTCTTGGAGGAGATGTGACAGAGGTAACCCAGTTGACTATCTGAAGCTTCCGTTTTTTCCACGGTTCCCTATGTCAGAGTGACGCGTTTTTAGGAAGCCAGCGCATTAGGATGTGCATAAAGAACTTTTCTTGAAAGCAACTCTTTTCATATATATGATACATAAAATAAGCAAAATTATCTTGAAGATATTGTGGTTCTAAATTTTGACAGGGAAAGATATCCCTTAGAGTTTGTATAAGAAATACATGGTGAAAATTATATTTTGGAAGTTGGCAAAATGGGAAGGAATAATTAAGATTTAAAAAAATTCTGTCCGATGATTATTTAAAAATATATTTCTTGATAATTAGGGGCCATTGGACATGTTTAAAGAAGTATTGAAAAATTGACCACTGTTCTAAACAGGTACAGCAAATTCCTTTCAGCTCTTTGCTTGGAACAATTCTTTAAAAAATCATTTTAGAACACGGATCACTCAGAAACTAGGTAACATAATCTGAAATGTGTGACTAGAGTTAATTGCACTGAGGCCGAATGATTGATATGCTTCTAAACTCGCACACACTAAATTTGTATTGATATATTGACAGCAGGGTATTCCCCAGTTCGTTAATGTGGCTTCTATAGGCGTTATCATTACAAGGATCCCCTCGTCGTGATGTTGTTGGAGGATACATTAGGTACATCGTGTTATTTAATTGTAATGAAGATAAACTGCGTCAGGATTGTCTTTTTATCCTTACGTCCTGTGATCAATATACTGATAAAGTATTTTGTAAATAAGCAACACTAGCCATGTTGTTAAGTGGATTAAGTAAATGACTAAGACAGCATATCCTAGTTAAAAACTATGATATGAGGAAATACAGTGATGTACACTTCTTGTTTAGAATTATATTTGATACATTAAGATAAAAAAGAATAATTCAAAAGTGTCAAAAAAAATCGGAACTCAATAGCGGGTGTCTTCGATGAAGCAGAAGACGCTTACTCTTCCACAACACCTGGTTTTATTCTCTTGTACTTTTACGAGGGTCTACATGTAAATCTTTCCTTTGTTCCTAATTTGCCTGTAGTTTAATCGATGTTGAGTTCCGATTATGGTTTTGTTGACGCTTTGGTATTCTGTTTTTTTCTGAACTCAAAATTAATATATTTAAGACAAAAATTTGACCAAAGAAGATATTATACAAAGATTCCTGGAAAAATATCACGCGATCCGTTATAATATGTCTCTGATTTAAATACGTTATCTACATCAATACCAAATCTAGCGAAACTGCACGCCGTTATAACGAGGACAAGGGGAATAGAAACGAAACGGACTATTTTCTATGAGATCATGGTGGAGATTTTAACATACGTTTCCCAAACGTGCTTCTTTTAAAACACCATGTTGTAATTATCTCAACCGGTTGTCGACATTTATCATGGACGTAATGCTATAAGGACCAGGCTTTTAAGTAATTATTCAAATGCAACGTTTAAACAACCAAGGTTTGATAAGATTGAATGCTATGGTCAAAAGTTTACCTGTTATTTAAACATTTCACTTTGCCGATTTATCTTACTTTTAAATGGAAGGACTTGACAAGTTCCATGTGACCAGTCTTAATGAGCTATTATCAAAATTCTTCCGCATAAGATAAAAATTTAAAAAGAAGGTCATAATTTGTGAAGGTGAAGAAATCGTGAAATGCCCCTATAAACCTCTAGATCTACATCTGTTATGGGGTATCCCTGTTGCCAACATTATCTTATTCTAATCACGTTAACTAATGCTTTAATGAAGTCGTCAAACTATTTAGAGTTATTTAAAATGGATGGCACCACAACAAGGATTTGTGAAGTCCTTCATGCACAACTTGAGCACCAGTTATCTCCATATTCGTGTCCCTGTAGGTTGGTCGTAAGAATTGTACCTGTTGTCCCAATATTGCATGATCGTAAGAGGTAACTAAAATTAGGACATTTTCTTAACTCTCTTTTCTAAACCACTTTTTTCTTTCTTGTGTCTCTCTCGACACAACTGCACTTTTGGCCTTTGAGCGTTGCCCTTATGCAAAAGGATTTTGGCTCTGTTCACTGGCTAAGACAAAGTTTCAAACAACGGTAGTTTGACGCTCAGCATTATGGGAGCGTAACGTCTTTAACTTAAGCCATCAACAATGTAAAGGGAAAAACTATTGAATTTACTATCAGCGACAGAACCGGTGTATAATTGTATCATCTATACCTGCTTGTCTCGTTCCCTTGCCCGATGAAGCCTCATAATAGTAATAATAAAAACAAGTGATAATAACAGAGAATACCGAAGCGTCAGCAAAAACAGAATCTGAACGCAAACTGGTTTTGTTGACGCTTTGGTATTCTCTGATTGTTTAACAGCTATAACATGCAAGTATAACAGCAGGTGTGTTCTATACTTCCTTATAGATTGACTTACTTTATAGCATATTAACATTCGTGAGAAGTAAGTAAATCACACTAAAAAGTGTCAATGACAGTATGTTTAAAATTCACCTTATTAAAGAATCGGGTTCAGTTCAACAAAGGGGTGAATTGAAATCACATAATTTATGTCACACTTCTTATCTTTTGATATCTTTGATTAATATGAGGGCAGTATCCTTCATGATGAAGATCTTAGTCCGAAAGTAAATGATAATCTGAATTATTAGCATATTTGTATCTTTAATGTATAGATATGAGGCATTCTTTCAACGTTTCACCACATACTACATTTTTTTCTAAATATGAGTTTAATGAGTTACAATTAAAACCAGTTCAAAATGTGTATTTTGTAAAAAGAAACAAAACACATACATATCCTGATTTTTATATTATATTATATTCTTTTATAACACAAATACAAATGTCACAACATAATTGTTTTGAAACATCGTTGGTTTATCTGTTGCCTTTCATCACATTATTCATTGTATCGGAATCGTTGTCACCTAGTACCGTAGCCCTAATTGCTCTTCTGTAGGTAACCATACCCAGTACTGTCGCCCAGTATCGTAGCCCTAATTGCCTTTCTGTAAGCTACCATACCCAGTACTGTCACCTAGGACCGTAGTCCTAATTGCCTTTCTGTAAGCTACCATACCCAGCACTGACACCAGTATGATCATAAAAATCCTCTGTAGCGTCGTCTCGTTCCCGTCCCTTCTGGAATGAGTCGTACGTTCCCCCATTATTATTACCATTACCCCGGGAATGGTCATAAATGTCGTCTACTTGATCCTTATGATTGTCTCCCTTTTCAAGGTAGCCATAGTCTTCCCCAACACCAGTATGATCATAGTAGTCTTCTGAACAGTCCTCCCGACCTACTCCGGTCTGGAAGTAGTCGTACGTGTCACCATTGGGTTGTACGACGGCTCGGGAATGGTCGTACATATCAGCGTTCTCCGGGGTCACGTTCCCTCTACCATTCTGATTCAAACGTCCATACATGTTATCTCCAGCTTCTGAAGTATGGTCGTACAAGTCCAGCACGTCGTATTCAGGGTTGATCGTCCTGTTTTGAAGTGAATCATATGCTCGGTTATCTACCGCATGTATTTGTTTCTGACCTCGCGGATTTTCAGTGCCACAGTTGATATACTGGTTTTGTTCATGCTTACTTGTAGAAAAACTGTTTAATTCACGAGGAGGTTTGGGTCTACTATCCGCTTTACGTCTACGTCTTTTGATAAGGACACCGACGATAATTACACCAACCAGAACAACTACGCACGACACCACACCACCTATAATAGGTCCTAGGGTATTTGTGTTCTGGTCGTCTACGCTAGATTCACTACGTGACTGTATAGTCGTCACCCTAACTAAGTTAGGTCGAATGATAATTGTTTTCTGGTCGTCTACGCTAGATTCACTAACCGACTGTAATGTTGTCACCCTACCTATGTTAGGTTCTGTGATATCTGTTTTCTGGTCTTGTTTCACGGATTCACTCTCCGATGTTAATGGCGTACGGGATGTGAAATCGTCCGTGCTAGTTGTCCTTTCCGATGACTGTTGTGTAGTCTGTCGAGTTGTTAATGTTCTAGTTCCTTTGATACATATCCCGGTTTGTTTAGAAGAACATGGTAGCGTTATTAGGGTGGGTCTTTTAGTTGGTTGGGATGTCTACCCAATAGCCACACAATAGTCTTCATTTCTGATGACTGACGACGAGCTTCCCCAATAGAACACCTCTCTCTTAACATAACCATTCCATTTAAATGCACATAAATCCCCGCCACAAAACACGTGCCATTTGTTTAGGTATTTAAACAATTGACAACTGACTACATTTGCAAACATGCACGATCCTATAGTCACGGTACTGTTGACATTTGTGTTGTTATGTTGGTAACGACACATACATTTCTTTCCCTGTTGTTGTTCTGCTTGCCCACAAAAAATTGGTTCGTTAACGTTGCTCCCGCAAATTGACGCAAAGCAGTGTGAATCATGATTATTTATGATAATATTGCTAGTACAATAACAATAGTCTCCATGAAGGGCAATTGCACTGGATTTACAGAAGTAGATACACTGTGGTATCCTATCGTGTGTTACCTCTAACCTTGGTGTCCCAGGGGGTACAGTTCCATACTCACAACCTACAAACTGTAGCGTCCCTTCGTGTTCTACGTGAGCTGATATCCACCCTGTTTCCGTGATGTCATTTATGTTGTCCACAGTTACGTGATTTTCCCAAGCATTCCCCGCGAGTCCCAATCCAAGCAGAGAACATGCCAAACTCATATTTGTCCATGTATCGTTATATCCGTTTGTCTGTTCTAGTGTAACATGCTCCTGAGTAAAGTTGAAGTCCACAAGAACCATTCCAAAGAGGAAAATTAATATCAATCTGTTACACATGTTGAACAAGCTATGTCTAAACTGTTAGCTGTTCGATAGTATATGTATTGGTTATGTTTTGTCATTCAACTTCCGGGTAAGTCGTATACTATTGCTATAGCCAAAAGGTAACAAGCCATATATATAACGTTATCGTATAGACTGCGGTGACCTTTCGTTTCGCTCAAAGGGTTAGCTATCGATTTAGTAATAGGGCTATATGTCTTCTATGTAACTAAACAACGCGTTTCATAAATGTTGAAGGATTCAATTTGTTCTAAAAGAACATCTTAATTGATTAATATTGAATGTCAAAATTGTACTGCGCTCTACCCCTGCTTTGTTTTTAATGTTTTAAGTATTAATAATATGTCACTTATCTTTTTACAGATTGGATAGTTTTGTGCAACGCTTTTGAGTAAGGATATACATTTGTATCAAAGGGGCATATCGCTAAAGTAAGTTTTTTTCATCATTATTTTTTTGCAAAATATTACATACACATATCGAGTGGGTACTCTTATGGACTACCACGATCAGATTCTGCTGCTATGTATTCATAAAATAACTCATTTCAAAATATCTAGTGGAATTCCTAAACGTCTCACCAGACGCTCTATCTTGGGGTTTCCACCTACCGACACATGCGCAGCGAGCGCCGTTTTCATTGTAAACACTCTACCTGGTATTACCTTTACACCGCGATAAGGCCTAACTACTAAGCGAAAAGTTGCCGAATGGTCAAAATATGACGCAAGACTACGTTACGAAAATATATTGAGCGATGGGAAGTATTCAGAGGAGAAACTAACTGCCCTATTGTGTATATGTCACATATTTCTTCTGTGTGGCGGTACATGCACAAATAAAGCTTTGATTTGGTTTTGGGGGTACCCAAGGGGAAATGGTTTCAGTCCTCTGTTGCATAAAATGCGCGTGAAATTAAACTTTAGCGTGTGATTTATAATATTTCCTTTATCACATCTCATGTTCAAGTAAAATGGTATTATTTAATAATATTGCTGGATAGAAGGACCTTTTCACACACAAGATATAACGTAACAAAAAACGCCGTTTGATTACGTTGTAAAACGGGACGTGCGATCGAGGTACATACGCTTCAATTTGAACAAAAGGAATAACAAAAGTTATATCTTCGCGCGTAAAAAAAAGTGATATTCATACCTAATCTATGCATTAGTGAAGGTACAAATATCATTGTGTTGCGACCCCGGTATTGAATTTGATACGAAAATATATACATAACGGAAGAAAAAAGAAAGAAAAAAAACCATATAGAATATGAATGACCCATGCCCGCAGTTTTGTAGAAAAGATCAACTGCCCTTTACAAGACGATGAAAATGATGTAAAAAGAAAACGGGATTATCATAACATATTCATAACAGGTAGTTATAAGTATTTCCACAGTTCCAAATCTGATATACATGTAGTCATATTTAGTGTGTGGTGCGAAATATGAGTGCATGGACTTAAATATTTGTATTCCGTGATAAGTGTTAACGTATAAAGACGTTGAAAGTTGGATATATTTTAAATGAATATGAAGGTATAAATGGATAGTCTGATCGCAAATATTTTATGTCATTTTATTTTTTGTACTGTTCAATGCATACATCTGAAAAGTTTGATTCGTGAATATTACCTTTTACATGAATTAAAGTTTGTACCATGGCCGTATTCCGTATCCATGTGTACCGGTCTCGGTCTCGGTCAGGTAAATATAATATAGATAATTCCTGGTGTCGATAAATGATGCCGAGATGCCGACAAATATTTCTTCATTTGAATATCGGTATATGTGCATTTGATGTCTGATTATAATGTGATTCGAAAAGCTTATAATAATTTGTCTCTGTTTCATCAGCCGTATAGATTACGCGCCCCCTTCCTTATGGCCCCTTTGTAAAATCGGTCGTGCGACTTGCGACAAACCTGTCACGTTGCGTCAACACTGCTATTTTTATCGGGGCTTTCCCGAGGAATGAAATTTTGCTAGTGGTCAATATGGAAATTTTGAGCGGATTTTGAATATTTGAATAGCAGGAAAATATAATTAGTAGGGCAGACGCCATGTATATTCCAGAACAGGCATTTATGTCCCTTTAAGGAGAGAGTTGTTATTAAGAATTTACCCTGTTTAATCTTCGAAACCTATAAAGGCACCTAATGAAAATTGCAGGGAAAAGCTTTGTTTCCTTCTTGATGTATTTACAAAAATAGTTACACGAATACGTATTTGACAGGGAGCGACCATTTTTCATAGCATATTATAAATTTTCTATTTCCGCGTCTACAAACGTAAATTTCAAATAAAACATACTAACGAGATATGCATGATTGATTGTGAATATTTTGGTGTTTCATTATAAATAAAGTTTCTCAAGTTTCTCCTACAACGCAAGATCATCACGCAGTCATCAATATACAAAACTCACATATTTGTATAACAGAGCAAACATCATATTCATTTTCATGTACAGAAATGTACATATAAAAATGAAATTGCTATTTAACCTTACTGATATACCTTTCAACTGCAATTCAGATACTAGTTCAACACAATACATACATATCCATAATGACATCTATATGTTACAATCTGTAAATTTACCCTATCCTTTATCAAATCTCGATAAAAAGCTTTCATAACCTTATAATCTAGAGTTTAAGCGCTACAGTACTTTCAGTAATTTGATTTTATAAGTGTTTGTCCTCTAACACCACAACAACCCAGACACCAATTGAAACATGAAAAAAAAAACTTTCACAAGGAATCGCACCTGTGAACCCCAGCTTCAACGACCGCCACTTCACCGATTGTTCTAAAGGGAAATTCCCATTGGTCGACGAATTCGGCTTACATTGGTGGTGGTATCTGCGATGTATTTACACTGTTCACTTAAGCAACGGATGCTTTATACTGAAAGTTACAGGTATCATTACATCAATTTAAAGCTCACTTTCAGTGTATTTCAGCATATAAAGCAAAAACTGCTTATGTATCAGCAGGAAATCGTTATCATTGTCAGCTACGATCGAAACTTAATTCCTCTTCTGTAAGTAACCATACCCAGCACTGACACCAGTATGGTCATAAAAGTCCTCTGAGGCGTCCTCTTGACCCTGTCCTTTATAGAAGGTATCGTACGTCTCTCCATTACTGTGACCATTACCTCGGGCATGGTCGTAAAGGTCGTCTACTTGATCCTTACGATTGCCTTCCTTTTCTAGGTACCCATAGTCTTCTCCTACTTGAGTGTGATCATAGTAGTCTCCTGAACAGTCCTCCCGACCTACTCCGGTCTGGAGGCAGTCGTACGTGTCCCCATTGAGTTGTACGACGGCTCGGGAATGGTCGTATATATCAGTGTTCTCCGGGGTCACGTTCCCTTTACCATTCTGATTCAAACGTCCATACATGTTATATCCAGCTTCTGAAGTATGGTCGTACAAGTCATGCACGGCGTATTCAGGGTTTATCGTCCTGTTTTGAAGTGAATCGTATGCTCGGTTATCTACCGCATGTATTTGTTTCTGACCTCGCGGATGATCAGTGCCACAGTTGATATACTGGTTTTGTTCATGTTTACTTGTAGAAAAACTGTTTAATTCACGAGGAGGTTCGGATCTACTATCCGCTTTACGTCTACGTCTTTTGATAAGGACAACGACGATAATCACACCAACCAGAACAAGTACTGCACACGACACCACACCACCTATAATAGGTCCTAGGGTATTTGTTTTCTGGTCGTCTGCGCTAGATTCACTACGTGACTGTATAGTCGTCACCCTAACTAAGTTAGGTCGAATGATAATTGTTTTCTGGTCGTCTACGCTAGATTCACTAACCGACTGTAATGTTGTCACCCTACCTATGTTAGGTTCCGTGATATCTGTTTTCTGGTCTTGTTTCACGGATTCACTCTCCGATGTTAATGGCGTACGGGATGTGAAATCGTCCGTGCTAGTTGTCCTTTCCGTTGACTGTTGTGTAGTCTGTCGAGTTGTTAATGTTCTAGTTCCTTTGATACATATCCCAGTGTGTTTAGATGAACATGGTAGCGTTATTAGGACGAGGCTTTCAGTTGGTTGGAATGTCCAAGCAATAGCCACACAAAAGTCTTCATTTCTGATGACTGACGACGGGCTTCCCCAATAGAATACCTCTCTCTTAACAAAACCATTCCATTGAAATTTACATATATCGTCGCAACGCACATGCCACTTATTTGAGTATTTAAACAATTGACAATTGGCTACATTATCAAACCTGCACGAACCTTCAGTCAAGGTACTTTTGATATTTGTGTTGTGATTTTGGTAACGGCACATACATTGTTTTCCCTGTTGTTGTTCTGATTGTCCACAAAACAATCGTTCATTGTTGCCGCAATCTGACGCAAAACAATGTGAATTAGGATAATTTAGGATAATGGTGCTAGTACAATAACAATAGTCTCGATGCAGAGCGATTTCTGTTGATTTACAGAAGTAAATACACTGTGGTATCCTATCGTGTGTTACCTCTAAACTTGGTGTCCCAGGGAGTACAGTTCCATACTCACATCCTACAAACTGTAGCGTTCCTTCGTGTTCTACGTGAGCTGATATCCACCCTGTTTCCGTGATGTCATTTATGTTGTCCACAGTTACTTGATGTTTCCAAGCGTTCCCTGCTAGTCCCAATCCAAGCAGAGAACATGTTGAATTCATATTTGTCCATGTATTTTTATATCCGTTTGTCTGTTCTAGTGTAACATGCTCTTGGGTAGAGTCCACGAGAACCATTCCAAATAGGAAAATTAATATAAGTCTGTTACACATGTTGAACAAGCTATGTCTAAGCTGTTAACTGTTCGCTTGTATATGTATTCGTTATGTTTTGTCATTCAACTTCCGGGTGAGTCGTATACTACTGCTATAGCCAAAAGATAACAAGCCATATATATAACGTTATCGTATAGACTGCGGTGACCTTTCGTTTCACTCAAAGGGTTAGCTATCGATTTAGTTATAGGGCTATCTATCTTCTATGTAACTAAACAGCGCATTTCATAAATGTTGAAGGATTCAATTTGTTCTAAAAGAACATCTTAATTGATTAATATTGAATGTCAAAATTGTACTGCGCTCTACCCCTTGCTTTGTCTTTTTATGTTTTAAGTATTAATCACATGTCACATATCTTTTTATAGATTCGGTAGGTTTGTTCAACACTTTTGAGTAAGGGATATACTTTTTTATTAAGGAGAGTGTTGTTATTAAGAATTTACCCTTTTTTATCTTGGAAACATATGACGTCAATAAGCAGTAGCAAGCTTGGTTTCCTTCTTGGTGTATTTACAATGATAGTAATACGGATGCATATTTGACAGGGAGCTACCACTATCCATAGCATATAATTTTTTTCTATTTTCCCGTCTACAAAATTTAACTTTATATTAAACATACTACTGTAATATGCATGCTTGATTGTGAACATTTCGGTGCGTCTTTATGTATAGAGCTTCTCGTATCCACTCAACTTACAACGCTCGATCATCACGTGGTTATCAAGGTACCTGGTATTGTATAGTTAATTAAGATACTGTACCACACAGTGTTTAGGTTTGTCAACGGAATCATAGTCTTGGTCAGGCGAGCAACAGTTTGTGTGTATTAACTAAGATTAGTAATAATACTTTGTAATAATATTGTTTTCTTTTATTCAAGTGTTACGTATTGATAACAAAAATAAGAGAATACCGAACCGTGGACAAAACCATAATCCGGACTAGAAATCAATTAAACCAGGAGCAACATATGAACCAAGGAAATATTTACACGGAGTAGTGTCCTCTACTTCATCGATGACCCCCACCATTCAAATCTTGATCACATCCAAGTAAATGTCACATCCTCAACGTGAGAAGTAAGACATCATTCTCAATTACAAGTGGGCATACTAATGAGCATATTCAAAAACATCCACCTCCATATCATACAAGGGACAGAATACAAGTATATCTCAATGGGACCAAGAGAAAATTTATTCAGTCTTTATCAACCTGCATCTTTTTAATCCCCATCCCCATCGTCAGCGACTATCATCTATCTCAAAGAAAATAAAGAGCAAGTCCTAGAATAACTATAATGATGGGACCTACTTAAACAGTCTAAGAATGTTTAATCAACAATTATTTAAAATGTTATAATACTTACTATTGATAAAAGAATATTTGTCTTTGAATTTTGATTTATTATCTAATCAGTCAGTAATTCAAATAACTATATTATTTATGATTTAAAAAAACAACTTGTCAAGGTGAAATGTTCATAAAAAATGTTAAGGTGACATGTGCCTTTCTTCAATCAGAATGTATTTTGTTAAACTGTAAAGGTAAATATTTTTGTGGTAATCTCATTTTACCGCTTTTCACTCTGAAAGTATTGCGCTAAAATATGATTGTACCAATTGGAGTTTGCATTTGCTTCTGAAATAGTATTTACCAAGGATGCGCAAATTTATCATTACGCTAATGTGCCAAAAACTGACAATGGACTAAAATTTGAATGCGCCAAAATAAATACGTTTACAGTAATCAATTTGCATTTGGATTCGTTACAGAAATATTAACAATTCGCATTCCGCCTTTCCTTTAGTATATATTGACATTGATATTATACTTGGCTTTGATAAACACGATGTCATTTAAGGAATGAAATTTATTTTTTCAACATTCATGAGGTCATAACAACATTGGCTTTCTGGACATATTTACCATGAATCGCTAACGCTAACGCATTGGCTTTCTGGATATATTTACCATGAATCGTGTTAGAATATGTCCAGAAGCCAATGTTGTTATGACCTCATGAATGTTGAAAAAATAAATTTCATTACTTAAATTTACATTATGATTATTTTTTTATTTTATCTGTTTACGCACACCAAAATAAAAAAAATAGCGTTTTGTCATGTTTTTACCCGGGAGTGACGTCGGAGAGAGAACAGCCGTTTTCGCGGGAAAGTGTTACACAATTCGTGACACGGTCTTAGCAACGTGATAACAACAACCGAAACAAAATGAAGTTCCATCTACAACATTTATTCTGTGAGATGTTTGGAGTGATTTTTATGTTTTGAACTTTAAAAGGACTGTTACAATGTTGAATGTCTCTACATATTACATGGATCGTGTTGATTTACAATAACACTGGTAGAAGAACCATTCCGATGGCCTGACGGCGGATAGTAGACGACAGGGTAACTTCCGGTGCCACACATGCAGAGCGCTTGCATTTGTTGATATTTTATCTAAACATAACAGTATTTGTTGTCACTGTATTTTCATGGGATTGTTTATAATTAATTTTTTTTTTTTAATTTTAAACATTTTACTTTAAAAAATCATAATCATTTATACTGTTCAGGGACTACAACTATTTTTCAAGGTATTACTACACGCTGTTTGCATGTGATGAGGCTACTGTTGTTATGAGAAATGAATACAATTTTCGCCAATGCTGTCAAGCATACTGAATGTAAATATCATGTTATACTTAATCCTAGTATGCACATTTATTAATGATATATGAAAATTTGAACTATCAATAGAGCAAAATATCACATTATACACACATTCTGTTAAAATGTATCAGTGCGGTTTTGCCATATCAGGGTTTTCGATTGTGTAAAATGAAATGTGTTTTTCAGAGTACGTGACAATCCAAAGGTCTTCATGCTTCATATCAAAACATCTGTTTTCCGTTACCTACCACATTTTTGCCAATATCATGTATACTTTGCATTGCTGATATAGTTTTAGGTGGCTGTACAATGAAAGTAGATAGTCTGAGGTTGTTTCTCATTTCCTAATTCCATTTAAAGAAAAACGGAACAAGGAACCAGTTCAATTTAAGATAAACGGAATTGCGAACCAGAATATTAGACGATTGTGACCTTGACAATGGGTTTAATCTTAACAAAGATAACATGGCGGGTGTCGTCGATGAAGGACTCACACAACTAAATCAGCCTATCACGAAGTGTTTCATACGTTTGTAGTCCCTACTGAAAATTCATTCCGGATAAGTACAGTGATTCTGGGTAATTTAAATAGGTAATTGTTGACCTATTCTGCATTGAATGAAATCTGTAGATATTTAACTTTACAAAAATATATACTTTTGGTAGATTTTGATATGTGATGGCGGATTGATATGGGGTCAAAAGTCAGAGGGTGTTCTCGTCCCATTTCACTGGTTTGACATGTAAATTTCCGGTTGTCCGAAGCAGACGCCTGTAGCAAGCTAATATGCCAGTAAACTCCTCATTAAATGCCACTTGAAGCCTTTGTCATGTATGTATCTGTGAATTTAGGCAGTTTTCACAAGTGTTGTACTTCAAATATTAAAGTTATTAGCTCGAAAGCTTAGTAATAACATATAGTAAATTATTTAGTTGTGTGAGTCCTGAAGAAAAGACTCTTACTCTTCCGGAACACCTGGGCTTATATTCTTGCGCTTTTACGAGAGTCTCTATGTGAATCTTTCTTTGGTTCCTATTAATCGATTTTGTGTTCGGATTATGGTTTTGTTGGCGCTTTGGTATTCTCTGATTTGTTGTTTTTTTTGGAATTGGAAGAGTTACATGCCATCAGGGTTGAATGAGTTAAAACATATCAATGCAATTGAATTAATATATCAAGTTTTTAAGAAGTATATATTTCACATTATAAGAACCTGACACAAAAACCGCAAGAACTTGTGCAGTGGAAATAATATATTTTACACATCAAAGTTTGTCATCTAAAAGCTCTAAAAGCGTTGTTTTTAGTACTTAAAGTCATGCATTGTTTATTACCAAGTGGTGCCTCATTCCTATTCATGCAATCTACTATTCTGGTCAAACTGTTTTTATAAAGAACTGCTTGTAAATCTAACAGGACAACGGCCTACCGACATTGGATGTGTATACTGTGTTTAATATGCTGATAACATGAACAACAAAAGATGACAACGAAGTTAGCAAACAAACATGGTGTGAAGGTTTATAAATACAAATGAAATACATCTATATTTAATGCAATCACTAAACAGTCAGTAACGCACATTTATTCTCAATATTGTCGAACTTTTTATTGTCTTAATAATTATTCGTTGCCCTAAAAGTTGTAGGGAAATAGGCAGTGTACAGCGAAACTTTATGTTATACACATTGAAACACCAAATGCGGTTTATAATAATGCACATTATAGATATATAAACATACATACAGGTAAATGAATCCAAACAAATGTCCCAATATAATCTTTTTGAAACATCATTTGTTTATCTGTTTCCTTTCATCACATTCATCGAATCACAATCACTGTCACCTAGTATCGTAGCCCTTATTGCCCTTCTGTAAGTAACCATACCCAGTACTGTCACCTAGGGCCGTAGTCCTTATTGCCCTTCTGTAAGTAACCATACCCAGTACTGTCACCTAGTACCGTAGCCCTAATTGTCCTTCTGTTAGCAACCATACCCAATACTGTCACCTAGTATCGTAGCCCTAATTGCCCTTCAGTTAGCAACCATACCCAGCACTGTCACCTAGGACCGTATCCCTAATTGCCTTTCTGTAAGTAACCATACCCAGCACTGTCACCTAGTATCGTATCCCTAATTGCCCTTCAGTTAGCAACTGTACCCAGCACTGTCACCTAGTATCGTAGCCATAATTGCCCTAAATGTTCCGACATTCTACCACTAGCCCTCCATCTCTGGGTTGCGAGTTCGAAACGTGGGGCAGTTGCCAGGTACTAACCTTAGGTCGGTGGTTTTTCTCCGGGTACTCAGGCTTTCCTCCACCTCCAAACCTGGCACGTCCTTAAATGACCATAGCTCGAAATAGGACTTTAACCAAAATAAACAAAACCAAACCAAATGTTATATTTTCATATTCTTTGTAACTAATCAAAACGTTTATAATTGTTGAAGGAGCTTAATCCAAATACATTTATTTTGTAGTGGGTATGCAAAACCTTTACTCTGATGTATATATTGTATTTGTTAAAGACTTAAGTTTCAACCTTAAGTTACTAATAATGATTTTATTACATCGATAACCATACTGGATAAGTTTTCATAGCACAGTTTTTTTTGGTGAATGCGTTTGTTAGGTTCTTTACCGATACATAACCCTGTTTATTTTCGAAAGACAAACATTTATCGTCACCAAACAAAAATCCCAGGATTATCCTTTCCTTTGCCAGTACCATGTAACCTTGGTTTCCTATTAGCTGAAAATATTGATATTTCAACAAATCTTCCATGGGGCTAGTTCTTTTTTGCTATTGTTCTTAACAGTATGTTATTGTAGCTAATCCTTTAACTGGTTCTCCCTTAAGAGATTAAAGGGACGCTTTCTTCACACATTCTTCTTTCCAGGGAAGTTGAATTTACAAAATGCGTTGCAATCAATTTGTTTTGTATTATCATAAATAGAATGCACGAGAAATCGTTTCGTTTCAAGTTAACCAGAAACTGAACACATGTTTGCCTGAACAATTTTGGTAGTGGTACGTAAAATGAAAATCATTTTCAGTTATAGATGTGTCACGCAGAAAGTGATATAAATTCAGAAACTCGTCATGTATTTGAAATATAATGAAACAAGTGTTTGCCCTTGTAGGCTAAACTCCAATTTCGAAGTCATTGACGGCTGTATACTTGTCGTCTGTCGCCCATTTTGGGTTATCTTGCATTAGCTCTGCAATGTGTACACATGTTGAACTGAGATTTGGTACATCACGGATATACCTAAGTTAAGTTCTAATTTGGTTACAGTTTGATTATGTTTAACAGAGTAACGGCCCCTGGACTAAGAAAATTCCAATAATTCACAGTTTCCATTAATTATCTCTTCAACGTGTATCCATATTGAACTGTATACAGATACATGATGGGGATATCTAGGTCAAATTCTGATTTGGTTATGGTTATGGTTGAATACTGTTCGAGAAATATGCCCCTTGGACTTAGAAAATTTCATATTGCAGGAGTTATTGTAAGGACATTTTACTTTTACTAGTAGCCTACTTGTGAAACAAGGTGGAGGTGTGTGTGTGGGGGGGGGGGGGGGGGGGGGGGGGGGGGGGTAGAGAAGAGTGGGCGAGGGGGGGGGGGCGATATGTTCTTGCTGTGTGTCCGTCTGGCTGTCCATTTACCTGTCCACTGAAGTTTGTCAGGACTAAAGCGACTTCGTTCTTTCATGGATATTCATCAATCTTCACATACCAGTAAAGAATTGAAATATCTCGAACGAGTTCGAGTCTAAGGGTTGACAGGTCAATGACACCTTTTAGTTGATATCAATAGTACATAAGTCGCTTTGTTTCATCAAGGATTTCCATCTAACTATACATACACTATCGAATCAAACCCAGTATGCTTGTAATTTATTAAATTGCCATTGTCTTTGTATTCTGCTTTACTATACAAAAAAATCAGAGAATACCAAAGCGTCAACAAAACCATAATCCCAATTCAAAATCGATTAAATATTAAATGAGTATTAAAACTGATTTGTCAGTAACTTAATATTTCATCTCCTACGATTTGATTATACTTTAAAAGGTGAAATGGCACTTTCTTAAGAGGCGGTTAATCTATTACGACATCTTGATATCTAGAGCAAGCCCTAGGGTAACGACAATAATAGGGACCTAGTTAACAACCAAAGTCAATGAACGATTTTTAAAACATACTTTTTATTATGTACTTATACTTATCATTTATTAAAATTGTCCATGTAATTTTAATATTTCATCTTCTACGCTTTGATTATGCGTGTACAGGTGAAACGCCACTTCTCTTAAGAGGTAGTTAGCACCAGAATTACTTTTGGATTCGCGTCAGAAATTCGGCACCTCATCAAACCTCCTTTGCTTTAATATAATCAGACAATTGCTGTTTGGTTGTGACATTAAGCTGATTATGCTTAAGAGTAACATGTACATTTTACACATGTATAAAATGACGAGCTATACATAGAACAAAACATCACGTTAAACACACATTCTGTTATCAATACGGTCAGGCCATATCAGGGTTTTCCATTTTGTTTCGTATGTAGGTGTTTAAATGGCAAAAAATCCCTATTGTTTTTGCCTGGGTCATATCGGCCTAATCTTTACATGGCTGATATAATTTTAGGTTGATGTATAATGAAAATAAGTAAGCCTGCAATTAGTTCTCCTTTCCTAGTGTTCCATTTAAAGAAAAACGAAACTAGTAACCAGATCCAGGTTATATTTAAGATAAACAAAATTTAGCACCAGAACCAAGTTGAGTTAAAAAAAAATAGAAATATATGTACCATCATCAATGGAACCTTGTACCATAACACCAATTCTGTTTTAAATATACATTATAAACAACCTTTTGTAAATTCTAGTAATATTTTAATAAACGGAACAAGACCCTTGTGCCGTTTAAGGTTTGTATGATTTTCATTTCTAATTCTTTCACCGTCTGTCTGGCTAAACAAAACGTCCGAGATATATATAATTATATATGAACACAGTACATGAATAAAAAAAGAGATTCCACACAAAATCTTACTATCTTAGCCTCTGTAAAGTAATTGATCTCAAGCGAAACTGACATCCAAACTGCAGGTACATTTTATCTGAAACGTCAGACCGTTGACTGTTTTAGATGAACGTTCATGTCTAAATTGCTGTTAGATGGTAGGTATGAGGTATCTATATTATAACAAAGTTTCAATGCAATCTGATATAAAAAACATTTGACACAATCATCGCCGCCGCAAATACATTAGTGTCGTATTTCCTTTTTTAATTGCTCAAACACAACCAGGATTCTCAAAACAACAAGAGGCCGTATTGACATGAATTGCTCACCTGCTATTTATTTCACACTTCTTATCTTAAACGTGTACTAAAATACTGTTACAAGCAACTTATATGTGTCTGAGATCAAAATAATCCATTTATAAAATATAAAAGATCACAAATGTGACCTTTGATAGTGTATCGAGTTTTTATTTGAACCTACTTGGTAGCGATTCATCTCAGGATGTTACAAATGTAATATCAGCACCTAGGGCCATTTGTTTATTGATGTGTTCTTCAAGATTTGAAGATATTTGAAGCCTGTGACCTTGAAAATGGGTCAAGGTCATTCATTTGAACAAACTTAATAGCCCTTTATTAAAGCATGCTACAGGCTCAAAGTAGGTATGCATATCTGTCGGTCATTAAAAAGTTGTTGCGGGATGCTGTAATGTAATATCGGTACCAAGGACCATTTGTTTATTGAGAAGTTGTTCAAAAATTTCAGAAATTTGACACCTGTGACATTGAAAGTAGGTCAATGTCATTCACTTGTAGAAATTTGGTAGCATTTCACTCAAGCATGCTACAAGCAATATATAAGAACTTTTGGCCTTTTGGTTATTGAGAAGTTGTTCGATGGCGACGCCCTCCGTTTGGAAAAGAATCGCATTTGATTTAATAAAATCAAGGAAAAAGAAGACTTACAAAATAGAGAAGGTGTTACATACCAGTAAAATAAACGATATTTATGAATTATCAGTCTCATACAACGTAATGTAGATCCATCATGACCGATCTGTCATATGACTAAAAGATATCAAGATATGAAATATCAAACTTAAACTGCTTTCATCGTGTTGTTAGATATAACAAGAAAAGAAATCAGACTTTTAATAAAATTTTTATTGATGATTTTGAAGTCAAATCGTACAATATCAATATTCTGACATATAAACCGACAAAAAATGTTAAATTTTGATTGTTTTGACAAGAATCCATAAAAAAACAAAGAATACATTAAAAAGTTCTAACTCAATATCAAACATCTAATGAATATTTTTCCCGGGCAACTTTTCTGAACCCGGTGAAAAATCAATTTATCATCTTCTTTACTACATATACTTACAAAGTAATCGAGGCATTATACAGCAATATTTGCAGGTTAACAAATATATTTTGAACTTCAAATACGGCCAACATTAGTATAACATTGATTATATTTTAAATGTTATTAAAGCGGTGACTGTACAATCAATCAATTAATATATACAAAAGGATATATTATAATGATATGTCTTAAGTTTGAATGTTTTAATGATCTTCTGTCAAACCGTTTCCTTTCGTGACATTAAATGTATCATAATCGTTGCCATATAGGGCCTACTATACTTAATATTATCACCGGTACCCTATCGATCTTTCTCTCAAACCGTCTTTTCTAGACGGAGTCGTACAAACTGTTGTACGGCTGTTTGGAAATAGGTTAATTATAGGAAATATTTGGGGACAGGCCTTTTCTATGTTTCTGATTAAAAAGTTCACACATTTAAGCTTCTGAAATAAGGTCCTGCAAGTCAATCACTGAGTTCTAGGATTTTACGTTTCAACTTTAAAATGATCCGCATGCCCCGCTTTCGGATTCCATCTTTTGGCATTGAAGTGATTCGTATGTGCCGGTATTCAATTCAGTCTTTTGACATTGAAGTGATTTGTAAAGTCCGCTATCTGGTTCCGTCTTTTTACTCTGAAGTGTCTCGTATGCTCCGGTTACCGATTCCGTAATTTAACTTTGAAGCGTCTCGTATGCTCCGCGAACCGATTCCGTATTTTACTTTGAAGTGTGTCGTATGCTCCGGTTACCGATTCCGTAATTTAACTTTGAAGTGTGTCGTATGCTCCGGTTACCGATTCCGTATTTTACTTTGAAGTGTGTCGTATGCTCCGGTTACCGATTCCGTATTTTACTTTGAAGTGTGTCGTATGCTCCGGTTACCGATTCCGTATTTTACTTTGAAGTGTGTCGTATGCTCCGGTTACCGATTCCGTAATTTAACTTTGAAGTGTGTCGTATGCTCCGGTTACCGATTCCGTATTTTACTTTGAAGTGTGTCGTATGCTCCGGTTACCGATTCCGTATTTTAACTTTGAAGCGTCTCGTATGCTCCGGTTACCGATTCCGTATTTTTACTTTGAAGTGACTCGGCCTAACTACTAATTCCGTGATAAGTGTTAACGTATGAAGACGTTGAAAGTTGGATAGATTTTAAATGAATATGAAGGTATAAATGGATAGTCTGATCGCAAATATTTCATGTCATTTTATTTTTGTACTGTTCAATGCATACATCTGAAAAGTTTGATTCGTGAATATTACCTTTTACATGAATTAAAGTTTGTACCATGGCCGTATTCCGTATCCATGTGTACCGGTCTCGGTCTCGGTCAGGTAAATATAATATAGATAATTCCTGGTGTCGATAAATGATGCCGAGATGCCGACAAATATTTCTTCATTTGAATATCGGTATATGTGCATTTGATGTCTGATTATAATGTGAATGTGATTCGATAAGCTCATTATACTATGTCTCTGTTTCATCAGCCGTATACATTACGCGCCCCCTTCCTTATGGCCCCTTTGTAAAATCGGTCGTGCGACTTGTGACGTGTCACGTTGCGTCATCACTGCTATTTTTATCGGGGCTTTCCCGAGGAATGAAATTTTGCTAGTGGTCAATATGGAAATTTTGAGCGGATTTTGAATATTTGAATAGCAGGAAAATATAATTAGTAGTGCAGACGCCATGTATATTCCAGAACAGGCATTTATGTCCCTTTAAGGAGAGAGTTGTTATTAAGAATTTACCCTGTTTTATCGTCGAAACATATAAAGGCACCGAATGAAAATTGCAGGGAAAAGCATTGTTTCCTTCTTGATGTATTTACAAAAATAGTTACATGGATACGTATTTGACATGGAGCGACCATTTTTCATAGCATGTTATAAATTTTCTATTTCCGCGTCTACAAAAGGTAAATTTCAAATAAAACATACTACCGAGATATGCATGATTGATTGTGAATATTTCGGTGTTTCATTATAAATAAAGTTTCTCAAGTTCCTCCTACAACGCAAGATCATCACGCGGTCATCAATATAAAACACCTCACATATTTGTATAACAGAGCAATCCTCATCCATTTTTAGACACATAAATATACAAATAAAAATGAAGTTGTTATTTAACCTTACTGAAATACTTAACAACTGCAATTCAGATACTAGTTTAACGCAATACATACATATCCATAATGACCTCTATATGTTACAATCTGTAAACTTACCCTATCCATTATCAAATCTCGATAAACAGCTTTCATAACCTGGGAATCTAGAGTTTAAGCGCTACAGTACTTTCGGTACTTTGATTTTATATGTGTTCGTCCTTTAACACCACAATAACCCTGACACCAATTGTAACATGTAAAAGACTTTCACAAGGATCGCACCTGTGAACCCCAACTTCTTCGACCGCTACTTCACGGTTTGTTCTAACGGGAAATTCCCCTTGCTCGATGAATTCGGCTTACATTGGTAGTGGTATCTGCGATGTATTTACACTGTCCACTTAAGCAATGGGTACTATTAATTATGCTATATACCGAAAGTTACAGGTATCATTACATCAATTTAAAGTTTACTTTCAGTGTATTTCAGCATATAAAGCAAAAACTGCTTATGTATCAGCAGGAAATCGTTATCATTGTCAGCTACGATCGACACTTAATTCCTCTTCTGTAAGTAACCATACCCAGCACTGACACCAGTATGGTCATAAAAGTCCTCTGAAGCGTCCTCTCGACCCCGTCCTTTATAGAAGGTATCGTACGTCTCTCCTTTACTGTGGCCATTACCTCGGGCGTGGTCGTAAAGGTCGTCTACTTGCTCCTTACGATTGTCTCCCTTTTCTAGGTACCCGTAGTCCTCCCCAACACCAGTATGATCATAGTAGTCTTCTGAACAGTCCTCCCGACCTACTCCGGTCTGGAGGCAGTCGTACATGTCACCATTGAGTTGTACGACGGTTCGGGAATGGTCGTACATATCAGCGTTCTCCGGGGTCACGTTCCCTCTACCATTCTGATTCAAACGTCCATACATATTATCTCCTGCTTCTGAAATGTGGTCATACAAGTCAGTCACGGCCTTTTTTGGTTTTGGTCCGTTGGTTTTAATTGAATCGTTGTTTCCGGAGTGTACCGCATGGATTTGTTTCCGATTTCCTAGATGTTCAGTGACACAGTTGACATACTGATTTTGCTTCTGTTTTCTTGAGGAAAAAATGTTTAACTCACGAGGAGGTTGGGATCTAGAATCTGATTTACGTCTACTTTTCTGCAAAGAGAAACTACGACAATCACACAGATAAGAACGATCACTACGAACGTTCCCGCTCCACCCAAGACAAGCACTAGGGTATCTGTCGATGTGTCGTCTGTCCATGCTTCACTTGTCGACTGTATTGTCGTCACTTCATCTAAGACAGACCAAGTGATATTCATTGACTGGTTGTGTTGTATGGGTGCACTTGAAAACTGTAATGGTGTCATTGATCCGTTTCTGAGAGTTGTACTATCAAGAGTGGTAGTCGAAGCAAGTAGGGTATCATTATTTACCTCTTTTGTGGAACGGTGGACGTTATGTGTAGGCATTGTATGTTGTGAAATGTCCTGTGATATTTGGTCGGAGGTGGATACTTCGTACCCGGGTGATACAGAGAGGCCCATCGTTGATGGTGATGTGGTCTGTGGGGTTGTAGATATCCAAGTTCCTTTCATACATATCCCAGTGATTTTGGAAGAGCACGGCAATGTTACAAGGGTGAGTGTTCTATTTGTATTGGCGTGGCTGGTAATAGCAACACAGTAGTCTTGATTGTCGGTTGCTGATGACGAGGTTCCCCAAATGAATACTTTTCCCATGTTGTAGCCGTTCCAAATGAAATGACATTTCCCATGTGTAATTAGGCATGAAACGCGCCATCCGGGATGGCTTCGTTGATGTAATTTACAATTGGTTAGGTCATCGTGTTGGCACGAACCTTGCATCACCCTATTCTCGAAGTTTCTCGTGGTATACCGGTAATGACACATACATTTTCCTGATGGCCCGTCAGAGTTTCCACAGAAAAGTAGCTCATTATTGCCACATTGTGAGGCTGAACACCTCGGTTTGATAAAAGAAACACTTACATGACAATAACACGTATTTCTATGAAGATAAAAATCATTTGATTTACAAAAATAAATACATTCTGGTATTCTATCATGTAATATGATTATACCGGAAGTACCAACATTTACAGTTCTAGTTACGCATCCTAAAAACTGCAGCGTTCCCCGGCGTTCTACATGGGCTGATATCCAACCTGTTCCTGTGATATGTTGTGTACCTAAGTTTACTGGATTTGTCCACACGTTACCAGTATGCCCGGCACCCAAAAGAGAACACGCCAAGCTCATATTTGTCCAGGTGTCTTTATATCCAGTTGTCTGTTCTATTAGAACAACATTGTCAGCAGAGTTCATCGGCACAAAAATTATTCCAAAGAATAAACTCAACACGATCTTGTGAAACATTTTTATAGACTACTTTCCATCCGTTGAAGCAAATACTTTTTGATAATGTTTATCAATAAACTTCCGGGTTAGTGACCCATATCGATTTTTTTATCTATGTCCTACCAGCGTAAATATAATATTAAATGATAACAAAGGTAGCCAATTGGCATCACTGTGAATAAAACGTGATCGCTTGGTCCCTTGTGACCTTACTTCTCAACCGGCTGACTATCTATCTATTAACTATTTTATGTCTGAAGTGACATAAATTAACCTATTTGTCCGACACCATGCAACTCACGTTTTAAAAGTATAAATATGTATCGGAGAAAGATGGGTTGATGGGTCTTATACATTGCACATACACCGGTGGAAATTTCAAGAAAAAAATATCACTTAACGGTTTTGCCTGAAAATCTCCATTAAGCTGTGAACAAAATGTGGCAAAAGGTGGTGTAATTAAATAAATGAATATGTAATACTATGCGTATATTTGCACTAACATATTTAATATTCCAATCGCTAATATAGCGTTCCATACCAGGACTGAAGCCATGTTAACAATATCAGCATATGTAAGCGAATTAACGCAATAAACAGAACCCAGACTAGTTTAAGGCTGGTTTATGTTTCAATACCAGGGTAAGATTATAAGGTAATCTAGAGTTGACAAGATAGGGTAAGATTCACATGGTGAAAAATATAGTTGCCTTGTTTTGTTTCTGTATCACTATAATACTCATATAATGTTTGATTTGATTCAAGCTATAGTAGTTTTATTCATTTTGTATATGCAAATATGTTTCTACCATTAATCATTTTGCATTTGTAGAAACTATATGTGTATTCTTCTAAGTGAAAAAACTAATAAGATAAACTTTATTTATTTTCCAACAATTATGAAACAATTTATGTACCTTATTTAAATCAGTCTTGTTGGCCTGGATGTTAGCGCGCGAGGGGTCTCATAGTTTACGCCCGGTCGGGGAATTGAACCCCAAGCGCCATGGCGATTTTAAAAACCCTGTACATAACACTACAAGACTTAAGATACATTGGCGGTACTGCGAATAGCTTGTTTTGCTTGAAAAAAAGGACAATTTAAATTACCTTATGTTATGGTCTATTTTATATACGAGTCTTTTACAAAAACAA
Source organism: Mimachlamys varia (assembly GCA_947623455.1). Lineage (NCBI taxonomy): Eukaryota > Metazoa > Mollusca > Bivalvia > Pectinida > Pectinidae > Mimachlamys > Mimachlamys varia. The sequence continues at coordinate 2,601,991 of OX392537.1, forward strand.
TGTATCTTTTTAAAGGCTATTTTGTAAAAAGAGCTTCGCAACATTATCTGTAGTTACAGAGCATCCCAAACATCTCACAACTCTTTAACTGGAACCTGAGAACACACTATTGATAGCTTGTGTGTGTATTTCTTTCAACTATAGAATCAAATTTATTTTGTAGTGTGCGTGACAGTCCAAAGGCCTTCCTTGTGTTTGCTAACACTTTCGTTTTATGTTAGGTATGTAGACGTGTCAGATTTAAAGTCAAGGTATTCCTATCTTTTTATCTCTGCCATGTTACCTAACATATACATAAAATAAACCATATTATGGTATTTCAATAAATGCTTGATTTTTATTAATCTTTGTGTTGTTTATTGCAAAACAGAGTTATCTCATGCTTACCGATATTAAATAATGGAAATCCTCCCTCTTTCTGAATCAGTGAATTGAACTAGATTGTACTAGATCTAAATATCACATACACTACTAAGGCTACGCCCTCTAAAGGCGTACGGTTTTTGTAACTGCTGCCTCCTTTGCATGATCGTTAGAACCGTCTAATCTTTTCCATTCTTTCTAAACAACTCTCTCCTTCCTAATGTCTCTCTTGACACTAGCTCCTTTTTGGCCTTCAGTTGCGCGATTTGGATTTTGTCCCAAAGCCAAGACATAGCAGAGTCTCTACCACTCGACGTTACTACTTTCTTCTTGACACTCTGCATTATGGAAGTGGGACGACTGGTTCGCCCGTTGTCAATATAAAGTGACCGGGTGTAGTGTTCTGCTGGGGGCTTTCGGCAGTAAATTTCAGTATCGAAGCACTTTCAAACGGCAAAAGATCTGGACTATCGCAGGGAGGTTTTTATGAACATGCCGCATCTTCCCAAATACACACACACACACACTCAATTAATTAGACCTTATTCAAGCGAATGTGACCGAAAATTTGTCTTGAACAACCAAATTACAGGATTTTCAATATATGCTTAATTCTTCACAATATTAGGTTATTTTCTGATATCATTGTAACCTACAGGGCAGGTCATTGAATGTCCACAATCGCAATTAGGTATTTTATTCTATTGTCATTCTATTTATATTTAGCGCTGACGTTATATAAAGATATTTATTTCAGTTTAGCAAAGCGTCAATTTTTTATATCGTTCTTCGACATTTGCGAGAATAAGATATAGTTTTTAAAACTTTTTAAAAACTTCTCTGTAATATAAATCTTTGTATTCGTAAGCTTAAAAACAGCCTTTGAAAATCAAAATCTTAAAATTGTTTTAGACTGTTGTTTTATCTGGAAACCACTGCACATGATCTGCCATACAGTTTTACATGGTAATCAACCAATGAAAAGTGTGTTATTATATCACTCACGTAGAAGAAATATAGAAAACGTTATCATAGTTATAAAATAAAGAAACGACGCCCTCTGCCCGGGTATAGTTTCATAAACAAGGCTGAAGTCTACATCCGGTGAACAAAATACTTTTATTCCTTGTTACACATGCTCTAATACAGTTACGTGTAAATCATTGCAAACAAACGTTTAGCTGATCTATATATGATGTAATACTAATAACCATCTGGTATGAGATATGGACCGACTGGCTAAAATACATACCAGGTATCGGTATTTGTTTACACACAGTCTGATCGTATGAACAGTATAAGGAAAGGTCTCCCTCTGATAGATTGTTCTACATAAACCTTTGTCACGTTTCAAATAGATAAATTAATATTAGAAGTCTTAGGAATGAATAGAAACTGTTATTAGATTATATCAAAGATTACATACATCAAGTACTTGTCAAATACATCAATATGCAATTCGACGCTTGTTTTCAACATAAATTATTAATATCGATACCTAATAGCAAGGTAGGTTTCCTCCTTCCTGTCTGATTACATCACAAGTTATGCGAATAAGTGCGATAAAAATACACGAAAAAATCATACACAACTTTCAACTTAGACAAAATAAAGGCGGGAAATACCCTTGTAAATATGTCGAGTCGACAGGGAGTGGATTGAATTTATATTATTAATGTAAGCGGTAGGGGATTGACTGAGATCATCTGCAGCACAACACAACTATATAGAAATTTCTTTAGTATTACGTCATTGACAGCATAACGGCTATCAATTCCTGAAAGTAGATGAGGAATTTTAGTTATGTGTAATTATTTGAAATATCAAATATATCGAGGATACCGAAGCATCATCAAAATCTATTAAACTGGGGGCAAAATACGAAAAAAAAGGTCCTCATGGAGATCCTTGTGAAAGTACAAGATAATACGACCAGGTGTTCCGTGTTTGTATATTCCTTTTATGTATGTGTTGAATAATACCAACGCACATAGGTGCTTAAGTAAAGTTTTCGAATCGGATAGAAAAAGACAAAGTACAATACATAAGTACAATGGAACTTTAACAATTAAAGTGATACTATCTTAAAAGCTTACAGGCTGGTGACACAAACAATCAATCAATCGCCTAGTAATCAAAGCTTCCCAATTAACACAAGAAAGAGCGATTTTTTAAGATACGCCATTAAGGAGTCCGGCGTAACGGTCGAAATTATTCAAAATGTATTTTTTTTTTTATTTACAAAATTTTCACTTTCTATGCATTTCGTTTTACTACATAAACATTGAAACTGTTTAATATATAGTATAAACATTTTTTTTATACTGTGAATCCCCCTTTCGTCAGTCAAAGGGGTGTCATTTGTATTTAATCAGTATGTTAATGTGTGTTAAATCAAATTGGAGATGTGTATGGATTCTTCCGCCTTTACTTTAGTATATTTGAATGCTACATTAGCTTCCTGATTTCCTGAAAACTACCTTGTCATTATGTTGATATGCCTAATCTTGGAAAGCGCACTTATTGTTATCACATGAACTGTCTAACCGTATAAAGAAACTAGCTTCCCTATCAATACTCTGAGCTATAGATAGTACAAAATGTCACGTTAAACACACATTCTGTTATCAGCAAGGTCATTTCATATCAGGATTTTCCACTTTGTGAAATGAAATGTATTTTGTTGTGTGCGTGACAGTCCAAGGCCCTTCATGCTGCATGTAAGTTCTTCCGTTTCCTGTTAGATAACGATGTCCCTATCATTTTATTAAAGTCATGTTCATTTTACTTTTTGATTGATATACATATAAAATACTGCTGATTTCTATTAGTCTTTGTGTTGTTTATTGCAAAACATCCTAAGCGAAAACAACTAAAAACAAAAACAAAAAATCAACAAAATTAAAACACAGTTGTGAAGGTGATTTGTAGATATATAGACATTGTAAGCAATGATAAATTTATTAAAACTCTATCGTGATTATCAATATGTTTTTCGTAGTTTTGCATATGACATATAAAAATGCCATCAGATTTTGATCGTCAGTACAGTTTTTATATAGCATACCGCAGCGTAAACACAACCATAAACTTTACTCAGAATCGATCACACAAGGAGAAAAATATAAAAAACGTACAGAAGAATAAGAGTCATCATTGTCAATCTTAATGATGACTCGGTTCTCATTCTGAGGATTGATGCTTACTTGGATGTGACCAAGATTAGCATGGCGGGTGTCGTCGATGAAACAAAGAACGCATACTCTTCCGGAACACCTAGTCTTATTCTCTTGTGCTTTTACGAGAGTCTCCATGTTAATCTTCCCTTTGTTCCTATTTTGCCCCTAGTTTAATCGATTTTGAGTTCGGATTATGGTTTTGTTGACGGTTTGGTATTCTTTGATTTTTTTTTCTTAACAAGTAAGCACACTAATGAGCATACTCAAACACGTCCATCTTCATATCACACAAAGATACTGAATATTTGACAAAGATTGCGACCATATTACTTGCCAATAGTTCTGATCAATCTGTATCTCTCGAATACCTGTCCCGTAAGTTTCGGAAATTGCTTGCACGCGGTGTACCATACTATTATACTTGGTTATCAACCAAGTTTTATATCGCAGTAGAAATACAGAAAACGTTATTATTTAAGGATTGCTGTCCTATTTTTGACATTCATGGGTGTGTAACATACTTTGGCGTGCATAAATATTGAATGGTGCGTAATAAGCATGATGACGTCACCGTTTCCCATTGAGTACAATAACTTCATCTAATCTCTGTTCAGTGGAAATGTAGATATAGATATATAATACAGAACCAGCGCCCTCTGTCCGGGTATTGGTTTTTTTTTATAAACAGTCTGATCGTATGTACATTATAAGGAAATTACTCCCTCGGGCAAATAGTGTAAAACAAATCTTTGTCACGTTTCAAACAAATAAATTACTATACAAACCCTTAAGAATGAATTAATACTAGTGTTTATTAGATTATATGAAAGACTTCATCAAGTACGTGTCTAATCCATCAATATTTGATTCTTTGCGCTTGTTATCAACTTAAACTTATTGATATCAATACTTAATAGCATGGTAGGTTTCTCCTTCCTGTCTGATTACATCACAATTTATGCGGTTTAAGGTGACAGAAATGAACATATGAAGCTGACAAAACTTGTTTAACTTTCCTAAATACCCTTGTAAACATGTCAATTCGACAGGGAGTGGATGGAATTTGTATTATTAATATGGGAAATAAGGGATCGACTCAGACCATCGATGTACATAACATCCCAGCTACATAGGAATTTCTTTAATGTTACGTCATTGACAGCACAATGGCTATTGATCACTGAAAGCGATTTGGGAATTTAAATAATATTTTTTCTCTGGAAAAAAACAACCCAACCAAACATATTCGGTGTAAATAAAGCAATGAATGTTAGGGTAAGGATTATTTCTTAAATTTTTGAATGATAAAAAAAAGAATCATAAGCATAATTGTTATTTTAAAGAGCAGAATATAAGGGCAACAGCTATATACTGTAAGCTTTCAATAAATGTTTTGATTATAAAATGTAATATTTTCTGATAAAAAAAACAACAAATATATTCAGTGCAAATAAAGCAAGGAATGTTTTCTTTATCATGAGACAGTTATTTGTCATGATTTCTTTGATTTTTGAAATATGAAAATTATAATGATAATTGTTCTTTTCAAGAGCAGAATATGTGGGCAAGATCTATATATTGTAGGCTCCCAATAAATGTTTTTCACAATAAAATGGTAAATTATATACAGTATGATTATTTCCTCAACTACAGTCAAATAATAAATAATATATATTTATCAGTTTATAAAATGTTTAAGCAATATACATTAATAGCATAAATATTTATCTTATGTACACACATTGAATACAGGATAACCTTTAGTAACAGAAAATAAAAGATGTCAATAAAAATACAAAAAATTATATATTGTATTAGTAAACATAACAAAAAATTAACATAAGCTTATTTATACAACTGTGAACAAAACACACAGTATATCACAGAAAATGCTTATATAGTTCATTTATCTCGACACTCGTCACTCTAAAGGCTCTTTCAAATAACTGAATTTCATAACACTTTCTGAGTTAATACTGAGGAAAAAATCACAATCGATTTATTTGTAACGCTCTATTCAATTGAAAAAAAGTAAAACAAGACAAAACTTCATACCGCGGGTTCAACACGTTACGGTAAGATCCAGATCGGCAGTTGATATACTGAAACACACAAAAAAAGGGAAGGCATAATTACCCTGGAAAATCTGTACAATGACATGAATCTATTTTTGCGTGTTTTTGATTTCCCGTTTTGACGACATAAGCGACCATAGAATACTTATACGTTTACACTACAGTGTTGTAGACGCTGGATACTATACTGAAATTAGTTGTTTAGATATCCATTACTCGTGGTCTGTGTTACTCTTCATCGGCAGCATGAATGATTTGATTTTAAGCTTTTATATTCATTTCACTTGAAGAATTTTGGAAATGGATAAAAAAACACAAAAATGTAAAAAAAAAAAAAATAAATAAATAAACAAGCCTCCATTTTTATAAAATGATTATGCTATTTGTCAGAATCGCTTAAATTTTGTAAATTGCCCGACATTCTAATTTGTTGGCTATTGTAATACAATTATGCATAACTAAATTTCCACCATATACAATCACACAGCATCTGTAAAATAGTATCTGACCACATACTTGAAAATATGATAAACGGTCACGTTATCGTATACAGGTACTGGCTGACTATCAAATGTCAAAAACTAGTGTCATACATATCCGTGTCGGCCCGAGCCGCTCCGTCTTTCCGGTGAATCTGTCCATATGTTCCTTCGTTCAGAACCCCTGTGTGATCGTACAAGTCATCAGCCATATTGTCTTTCTTCTGATGCAGAACGCCGTATCCATCGGATGAGTCTTCTTGAATATCTAGACGCGTGTGATCATACGTGTCGCTTTCTAATTTATCGTTGTGTGTGTTCTTCTTTTCGAAATGATCGTACTTGTTCTCGTCGTCAGATTCTGGCGTTGCATCTTTCCCATGATACCCTAGGTTATTAGGCGAGACGTGACTATCGGGCAGATACACAGGATTTCGAGTCTCTATGTGAACGCCTGGCTTCCCTCTTAATGACCGATCAGTGTATCCAGCAATGCCCGACCCTTTTGTAATGTGCTTTTTGGACTGATTTTGATTTCGTCTATACCTTATGTATATTACCGTAGCTCCTATGATAATCAACACTGCACCACCAGATAAAGCACCGGCTAGGACAGGGGTGTTATCCGGACCTTCCTGTCTTGCTTCATCTGAACTGCCATGTTTCGCTTTTGCTGCTGTGCTTAATATGTTTGTATCCGTCACACTCATTGTTGACGTTGTAACATTTCCGGTAGAGCCGTTATTTAAAGGCTTGTTATTGGTTGTTGTCGTAGCCGATGTACTTAAATCAGCTGACTTTGTTGAGGCTGATGGTTCTGTTTGGGTAACGGTCGAAGTCGGCTCAGTTGTACTTCCATAGTTGGTTACGGCATTGTCTACAGAGGAAGATGTCGGCGGGTAGCTCCCCTGTGATGGTGACGTAATGTTATAATCAGACGTAGTTGTTTTTCTTGAAGCTGTTGGAATGTCAGAGGTCAAAGATATTGTAACAATCTCGACCGAAGATATTTCCGTAGTACTTCCGGGGTGTGTGGTGGTTTCTGTGGTCCTCTTTTTAGACGGATCCGTTGTATTTACACCATCACTAGAAGATGTTGTCGTGCCGCTGTCAGAAGATGGTGACAGTATATTACTGCCAGACGTTGTTATTACAGCAGCTACTGGAGTTTCGGTGGCTGACGATGTCTCGGAAGTACGCTCATAGTTTGTATTGGTTTCTGTGGTACCTGTTGTAGACGTGTCTGTTATATTTTTAGCTGGATATGACGTCGAAGGGCTCCCAGATAATAAAGATTCCGCTGTAACGTTGCTAACGGGAAGTGTCTCGTTGGATGGCGTCGGGGAAGGCGATTCGGAAGTTAGATTTACTGTTGGAGAAGAAGGACTAACAGTAGTTGTGGGCAGTAAGAACATTTCGGATTGTATTTCACATTCATACGAAGAATTTATTTCCGAGACGTTAGCGGTCATTTGGTATTGTGACACATCAATGTTGCTTGTTGATGGGGTACCGAAAAACGTTCCTATCCAGAACGAAACGTTGCTTGGGTGGTTAACGACTGATATGTTTTCTTGAGCAATGTGTAAGTTGCGTTCCTCACAAGCCTTCACAGCATCTGACCACGTCTTGTTTTCTTCAGCATAAATTTGGTAATTGTTGTTGCTGTCAAAACAAATAAATGGATGATATTCATTACAGGACCTAACCTCAAACGAATGGTTGGGTTTGAATACCTGGCATCCGTTTGTTTGGTTCGTTTCTTTTTCACAAAGGCATGTCAAATTGTACGAGGAAGGAAAATGGCCACATTTGTCGATTGGACAACGAAATTTTGTACAATTTAAATTATCTCCTAGTTCACACACGCAGTTTTCCTGATTTCCCGATACTTGAACGGACCCAGTACTCACAAGGAAAATAATCAGAAACAATTCTATAGAAAAGTAGTTCGTCATCATCCTTTATCAGTTGATACTTCTAAACTATCAAACCTCTTCAGAGTCGACGGTGTTATATAGCCCGTCGTCTATTAAGGTGTGTCCTCGGTAAAACGTACCCGAGCGTATCTTGGTAAAACATTACTTGTTCAAAACTTCCTTTTTCTAAATAATCAATAGTTTTATCTAAACCGCCAGGTGAGATATTCTGGAATGTACAGCATAATATATAACTACCCTTATATTGTTATCAGCTCTCCTGTCTTTGTAATGTAAACTAATAACTTGCGATTGTGTTCTTCCTTGTGAGTGTTTTTTTTCTTTCTTGCATAAGGTGATTAATCCCGAACAGCATATCATTCTATTGCCTCAAGGCTGGTATCGGGATACAATGATTTCACTTACATGTCTCACCAATGTTAAGAGTATTGCACAAGACAAGCATATGGGTCAATATATATCAATAACAAAAAAAAAAATTAAAAAGAAATTCCACTGATCATAATAATGCATTATATCATTATATAAACTGTAAGTGTATAGAAACTCTTCACATGCTGTAATAAGTGATACATTAAACTATTTGTATATATATAGAAGGTAACAATAGAATTTTACTTATAGTTATTAAAGAAATTCCTATTCAGGTTATTAAACGATAAAATTCTATAAAACAACAATAAAATTAATCCGTAACAAACAATGAAATACGTACGAAAATATCAATTAATCTCAAGATGGATTAAATGTATGTTTGTAAGTCTGTATGGAGCCTTATCAATCGTTGCAGCAGTCCGTTTGTAGGTGATAAGCGTTGACATGACGTTGCGGGATAATTGATCAGACTGAAAACAAACAAACAACAAATACAAGAAAAAAAGTAAAATTATTATATTGATGCAAATATTGTGTCCTTAGCAATTTCAAACATGAAGTAAACGTATAGTATATGACGATTTTAAAAAAAAAACAACACAGGAAACAAAATCAAAGAATACCGAAGCTTCGGCAAATCGATAATCCGAACTCAAAATCGATTAAACAAGGGGGGAAATACTTACAAAGGAATTTTTATACAGAGACCTTAAAAAAGTATAAAATAATAAGACCAGGTAATCCGGAAGAGTAAGCGTATTCTGCTGCTTTATCGGGGACTCCCAGCATGTGAATCTAGGTCATATCCAAGTAAAATATACGTCCTCAAAGTGAGAACGAAGACATCATTCTCAATCACGAGTGTGCTTACTAATGATCATATTCAAAATCGCCCACCTTTATTACATCCAAGGATACAAACTATCTCTCAATTAACTAAGATGGTGACTATAAAACTTTCCCATAGTCTTCATGAACCTACATCTCTCGAATCTCTGTGTCGTATGTTTATCAGTCAGAAGCCGACACATATCACGAAAATCTCGGTATCTATAGCAAGCGCGTGAAAAATTGCAAGCAAACAAAACCATAGTTTGGAGAAGCAGGAATTTCACTACCAAGAAAAATTCAAATCGTCACTATCATGAAACAATCGTCAAAAATATCGTCTCGTTTCAAGGAAATTTCCAATGAATACTGAATGGAATATCAAACCATTATTCGAACTGCTATATTTTTTTCAAGATTCCAGTCACTTATTTAAAAATTACTTATTTGACTTTTTAATCTTGAAACCCAGACGTCGAGGTTTACCTTTCCGTGTCTCTTATCTAAAGCTGATATTTCAATGTCAGTGTGATACAATGCTGTATAGTTTGACATATGTTGTTGTTCTACTGTAAAAAGAAAACGTTTATAATATCATGATCAATGAATGTTGCCAGGTGATATTATCCCCTCTCTCCCGGCAGATATACTGCTCCATATATTTCATACTTGCGTCGATAAGTAATCGACCGATTAAACTGTAATTTGAATACGATATCTTTATGTTGATATAATGAAATATATACATTTGTAAGGTCAAAGCTACTATTAAAATTCACTAGTTGAACGTACGATTTAAGTGACTCAGTGCGTGACGATTATGACGTCATCATTTTGGTATAAAAATGGCGACAGTTTGGCGTCAAAAAGACTGTTTCATTTTTTTTTTGAATTTCGATACCGACAATGAAGTTGTTATCACAGTGTTAATACAAATTGTAATCATTATAATTCAGCAACATGGAATAAGAAGCTAAGTGTTTTTGATATCGTCTTTAAGGTCGATATGAATGACAGAACTTTGGAAGCAAAACTCATATTGTGATAGACATATATACCATATCAAGACACTTCTAATGATTATATAAAACACAACATAAAAATGACATATTTTGATCTCTGATCCACGCGCCAGGCCAAACCTATCTCAAACATTTGGATAAGACCATTAGGACAAGACCGTTAGGACCAAAGTTTTAGGACAAAACTGTTCAGAATAGACTGTTAGGACAAGCCTGTTAGGTTCGACAGTCAGGATAAATTTGTTAGGACAAGACCGTTATGACCAAACCGGTAGGATCAAACAATTAGGATAAAACTGGTAGGATCAGACTGGTAAGACAAGACCGTTAGGACCAAGCCGTTAGGATAATACTTGTAAGACAAGACCGTTAGGACCAAACTGGTAGGATCAAACAATCAGGATAAAACCGGTAGGATCAGACTGGTATGACAAGACCGTTAGGATAAGACTTGTAATACAAGACCGTTAGGACAAAGCCGTTAGGATAAGACTTGTAAGACAAGACCGTTAAGACCAAACCGGTAGGATCAAACAATTAGGATAAAACCGGTAGGATCTGACTGGTAGGACAAGACCGTTAGGAACAAACCGGTAGGATCAGACCGTTAGGATCAGACTGGTAAGACATGACAGTTAGGACCAAACCGTTAGGATCAGACTGGTAAGACTAGACAGTTAGGACCAAATAGTTAGCACCAAACCGTTAGGATCAGACTGGTAAGACAAAACCGTTAGGACCAAACCGTTAGGATCAGACCGTTAGGGTCAGACAGGTAAGACAAGACAGTTAGGACCAAACCGTTAGGACCAAACCGTTAGGATCAGACTGGTAAGACAAGACAGTTAGGACCAAATAGTAAGGATAAGACTGGTACGACAAGACAGTTAGGACCAAACCGTTTGGATCAGACTGGTAAGACAAGACAGTCAGGACCAAATAGTTAGGACCAAACAAGACCAGACCAGAATAAATCAATATTGTGTATACTACAAAATACACCGAAAAACTTGCTGTTGACGCTATGTTCGCTAAGCATTGCTTTTGTATGCATATATAACATCATATTTGGCAGACTATGCTGGTGGATTGTTTAGTCCTCGAGGTTTGCTGGAGCCTCCATAGCCACAGTTAATCTCATTTGAGTAGTGGCACGAAATTAATTTACACATTTTCGTAGTACACGATGTGAAATTATACAGAACTAGTTTAATTTTACTTCTAAATTCATTAATTAAAGGGGTTTAACGGACCTGACCCTTCTTCTTCTACATTAGTTTAGAAATTTTGAATTCCTACCTTTTGGCCACTAGAATCACTGAAGAGTCCTAGGTATACTGTATCTATTACTCAATTTAAGAGGTGCAGCATATGTGTGTCTTACGTCATATTTATGTATACGTATGTGTAATGAAAAACAAATTCAGTTCAATATCGATGGTCTAACACTCATGATCAACCTTCACAATCTAAATGGTTCACACTAAACCCCACTATAAGATTTACAATAGTTCAATCCGACCCGACCACTTATGTTTCACTGATTTTGAGCACACGTCCTTTCTCTGGGCAATAATGGATAAGTTGTTGGCTACTCACACAAGCTAGTTATGTTCGTAATCCAATTGATCACCATTTATATGTGAAATGTCCCCCGTTATATCTGTAAATTTATTATCATAGAGATCCTCACCTATTGTAGGTTGAGTGATGAATGGTTCAATAAGAAGGTCGACAACATCGTGTCATGCATTTATGTTTGGTAAATATTTCCTTAATCATTGTTTAGTTAAAAGAATAATAAGAAATTATTTTGTGGATTAAATGGTATATAACGTATAACTCACAAAAATGTGGCTTTTCCTTATATCTTAAGAAAGATAACGCACTGATAGTTCATCATAAAATGAGTTTTTATGAATTAAGAAAAAAAATTTAAATGGTTTTGCACAAAACACAACAATGTGCAGTGATTTATTTTCCAAACAACTTCAACCTATCAGAAGTTTGGTTACAAAGTACCGCCCCAAGCATAACGGTATTTGACGTCATTAGTTCTTGTGCTGTCTGTGTTATGTTAGGTTATACGATACAACTTGATTGGAAAAAAGGCAAAATTATCTCGCATCATATATAACGTCAACGGGTTACATGGTAGGTCCTTGTGAGAATATTTTCTACTTGAGCGTCTCAAGACCTCCCCTACGTTGCAATGTCGCTAGTCAGCTGCTGAAGAACAAACTTGCGGCACTGGGATTCGAGAGATGCAAGTTGATGAAGACTATGAGAAAGTTTTATGGTCGCCATCTTGATCTCATCGAGAAATATTCTGTATCTTTTTTGTGAAATGAAAATGGACGTTTTTGAGTATGCTCTTAGTGTGTTTACTTGTTGTGGTTGACAATGATGACTCGGTTGTCATTTTGAGGATTGGTGTTTACTTGGATGTGACTAAGATTTACATGGCGGGTGTCGTCGATGAAGCAGAAGACGATTACTCTTCCAGAACTCCTGGTCTTATTCCCTAGTACTTTTACGAGGGTCTCTATGTAAATGTTTCCTTTGTTCATATTTTGCCTCTAATTTAATCGATTTAGAGTTCGGATTATGGTTTTGTTGACGCTCTAATTTTTCTGACTATAGGATAATTATGTTCGTTTGATAATTGTATCTTTGGTGCCAAGAGTTGCATCATGACACTCTTGTTGAAGACTCATGTAAATCACTCTCGTTTTTTGTTTGCTGTAATTGCAGGAATATCACTAGTATTGTATATGTCAATGCTTTTATTGTTTGGAATGGTACTGTTATAACCAATCTGTATGGATGCCGTTTTGCTGATGAAAAAGTGAATTGTTTAATGTTTGGCTTAAATTAACATATGCTGATACGTGTTTCTGTTGCTTTGAGGCTATGTCGTTTGTTATAGACAACTTATGTTTCTTAAGGATCTAGCACAATTAAGCAACGTTGCACAGTTCTCGTTGAAAGGTAATATTTTGTCGTTAGATTTTACAACAGCAACAGTCGATTTTGACTACCATTATTTCTATTCAGTTTTTACAAAAAGTATTAAAGGGGCATCCCGGGGAAGTCTACAATCAATTTCTTGAATGTACATGCTGTCTGCACTACCAGATACATTTTCCTGTTATTTCAATATTCAAAGCCCACTCAAAATGTGTTTATTAGCCACTTGCAAAATTGCATTCCTCGGGAAAGCCCGAGAAAAATAGCGCTGATCACGCGTCATTCAAGTGACTATTTTGTCGCAAGTCGACGAGGGGTCCAAAGGGAGGTGACGCGTAATGTATAGGTCCGATGATGAACCAGACACAAAGTCCGTGTATACATTTTTTGAATCACATTCACATTAATAATCAGACGTTAATTACACACGATATGCATATGAATAAATTTATGTCGACATCTCTGCATCATATATCGACATCAGTACCTGACTGAAACCGATGCAAATGGGTACAGGATATAAACTGCATCGCCAGAAACCCACACGACACTGCACTCTAACATTGTACGTTTAACAGTGTCATGTGGGTTTCCGACGATGACAACCATAGGACAAACCTTAATTTCTGAAAAAATTATCTTCGCGAATCCTCATTTAGAACCATTTCACAAAAGGTGTGCATGCATTGAAAAGTACAAAAAGAAATGAAATGATTCCGATTTTTTTTATACAACTCGATGTCTTGAAGATTTTTTTTCAGACTATCTTTATATATTCATCTAAAATCTATCCAACTTTCAGCGTCAACATACTTAACACTTACAATTATGTATCACGGAAGTCCGTGCACTCATATGACACACCACGCACTAAACATGTAGAATGCATGTATAATATATATTGTTTATGCTGTAATATGTGACTGTTGATGTATTTATGGTGAGTGTAAATGACATGAACCCTCCATATATCATTATCTTTATAATCGGGAGAACATTCCACTTATTATCATGTTGGTTAATATCATATTTTCTTAAAACATTGTATAATCCACTTTTTGATACCTTGTGAATATATCACTGTGTCCGTAAGTCGTACAAGTGTTCAGTAGATAGGAAGCTTGTGAATTCCTACATGCAATCAGTAAGTTAGGAATTGGGACAAAGCAATTAAAATACATTGTATACTGCTCCGTCATTAACCCACTGATATATTTGGGATTTTATATGGACGGTTTTAACCCCTAATTACTCTTGAACAATGTAATTAATTTTATTAACGGTAATTTAAAATTAATTAAAATTTTTAGATAGGGTCTTTTTCAATGTGTAAAGAGACTAGATTACATTGGAATAGAAAAAATGTCAGATTTACCAAGGGATGATTATAGATATTGAGCTCAATTTTCTTTTTATTATATAAATATATATAAAAATTGGAACTTGTCGAGAAGATAATTGTCCAATACCTCCTCCATTTATATATGTTATGATAGCCCCGTTTTCATTTTACTTTTTTGTTTGTAAATTTAAAGGTTCGTTAACATTTTCAACACAACTGCAGACATGGGACATACATGTATATGATTTTTTTTTTTTATAAATTAATGACTTCACTTATATAATGCATATATTTTGATTCATATCAAATTCAATACCGGGGTCCAAACCCGATTATATTTGTACCATCCGTATTTTATAGATAAGGTATGACAACCATTTTTTATCCGCACATGTTGACATAAATTTATTTAATTTGTCCAAATTGAATCTCTATACATTTACAACGTAACACCCCCCCCCCCCCCCCATACGGTTTTTCTTATATGTGAAAAGGTCTTTCTTTTCAGCAATGTAATTCAATAATGTCGTTTCACTGGAGTATTATAAGGGAATATTACAAAACACGCTTTCAAGTTTTACACACGAATTTCATGTAACAGAGGAATGAAAGAGTTATCCCTTGGGAGGCCCCAAAACCAAATCCCAACCAAATCAAAACTGTGTCACCGGCCGCTACTCAGAAGAAAACTGTAACATCCAAACAGTTGGACTGTTAGTTTCCCTCTTGACCACTTCCCATCCCTCATTATGCTTCCGTAATATAATCTTTACGTTAAATTTTGACCATTCGGCCACCGATCGCTTGGTAGTTACATGTATGTCACGCGGATCGCCATTTTTTGTTTACCGATGTAGCTTGTTATGCGCATGCGTTATCATATGTGACGCAAAATAATTACATGTCCAAATCGTTGATCAACGAATAGTAATTCCCTTTGATAATTATTAATTAAAGTTTTTGAGAACATATTTCAGCGTAAATCACCCATTAATTTTCCACAAGATTATACATTTAATTCATATATACAATAATTCTAAATAAGCATAAAAAAATATGGTTTTACCGTGATGCCTCTTTAAATATTTAATTGTTTGAATGGTTGTTGCAGTTTTATGTTTTTTTCTTCTCCGAAAAATTGAATTCCTTTGCATACACATGCTTGATGTACGTCATTCATATCAAAGGGACCGAATATCAACGTATTTTAATTACTAATCATCTATATCATTAACACTGCATGGATCGATATCAGCAAAGCATTTTTTCAAATTGTTAAACATAAAATAACAAAAACACATGAGCGTAATTTTTTTAGAGAAAATTTGTATTTAAGCATTAATGTGCAAAATGTACAGAGCTAAAAGCACAATAAGATAAAATATAAAAAGTAATGTGAAAAAATAGCATGTTTCAAATTGCTTTTATAAAATGGTAGCTAAAAAGATTTAAAGCAAAATTGACGGATATATCATAAATTAACATAATTAACTCATTCGTACAACTCCACAATTTACAAAACATGTCCTCACACAGGAATGCTCTCATTCCTCTACACTCTTTTTCTATTATACACATTATTATATACAAGTACACATTATTTAGTATTATACACACAATCTTACATTATGAACATTACACATATTAAGTACACGCTTACCTTTTTTACCTACAAGCTTGCATCATTTGACATTATACATGATACAAAATGTTGTTATTTACTGAAAGGATGTTATCTGAAATACTTCGATATGTGTCCTTGTTTAGTCATCTTATAAGTCGTTATCGTTTGTCCAATCTGATAATTCATCAAAAGGAAGCAAATCACAGAAGTACCTGAATTTAAGTTAATAAGTGTATATCTAACTGGATATATTAAGCAGTCGAAAGCCATTAGCAAAACCACTGATTGCATGCAAATCAGCTTTAAAAGGGAAATTATAATTATATTTTCATATTAAAGTCGACATGATTGAAATCAATGTTTACTATGATCATCATATCATCAACATCGTCATCATGTCATCATTAGTGGCAATGTGACCGTTAACTTTAAAGTCGAGTTACCTGTACTTCCCAATACTCATTACCGTAACATGTTGCTAACTTTCACGTGAATCTATCCATATGTTTCACCACTTGTGCTGTCATAATACTCAATGAGATCACGTAACACACACATATGCTGCACCTCTTAAATTTAGTAATAGATAGAGTATGCCGAAAAAATGAATTAAACTGTATCATACAGCTGTTTCGTCCTCCTAGGACTCATCAGTGATGCTAGGTGCCAAAAGGTAGGAATCCAAAATTTCTAAACTTATGTAGAAGCAGAAGGGTCAGGTGCGTAAAACCCCTTTAATTTATTAATTTAGAAGTAGAATTAAACTAATTCTGTATAATTTCAAATCGTGTACTACGAAAATGTGTATATTATGTACCGTGCCACTACTCAAATGAGATTAAATATGGCTATGGAGGCTCCAGCAACATCGGGGACTAAAAAATCCACTCAATGTCATTGTAACCGGGGTAAACGTTCATGTGACGTTGCCCGCACCTAACTCCCCTGTGCTATCATAATTCGAGTTGGCCTTTTCATGGTAGTTTATTTTTTGATGAAGGTGTCCGTATGTGCTATCACCTGTGCTATCCGGGTATGCGCCGATGCGATCATACACATCGTTACCGGAGTGATATTGTGTATGACCATATGTGTCGCCCATTGTGAATGTATGGTCATACTCGGTATCATTGTCATGTTTATCGTCATCTCTACCAAGTGTGCCGTAAGGTTCATTTCTGTCACCAATAAAGGAATGTCATATAAGTCTTCACCTTCTCCCTTTTTAATTTCAATTTTGATTATAAATATCTGTTGA
This sequence comes from Mimachlamys varia, assembly GCA_947623455.1. Classification (NCBI taxonomy): domain Eukaryota; kingdom Metazoa; phylum Mollusca; class Bivalvia; order Pectinida; family Pectinidae; genus Mimachlamys; species Mimachlamys varia. The sequence goes on from OX392537.1 coordinate 2,619,446, forward strand.
CGCTTGTTGGCTATCTGCCATTTCCATACTATCGCACACGGTATCCTCTGATTTGTTTGAAGGTTGTTTTGTGAACACTCTTCGACGACGATATAATGTATAGATAACAGCTAAGATGACTAAGCCCAGAACGGCTCCAGTGATGGACCCCAGTATTACTGGTAGTGGAGGCTTCGTGGGACGTCTGTCTAACGTCCCGTTGGAGTCAGTATCGACAGGAACAACTGTAGAAACGTCTGATGTATATGGTGACTCACTATTCACAGCGGTTATGTCATTAATCGTTATTTTAAAGGGTAGATTTGTATCGGTAGAATCGGTTATGTAATTTATGGCTGAGGGATTACGTGTCAGTTTAGTTATAGTATATGGTAGTTGTTTTGTTATAAAACTACCATTGTTAGCACACAAAGTCATTATGGAAGTGTTACAAGTCATAACATCCGTAGTAATATTGTTTTCGTCTACAATAGGCGCTTCAATACATCCAATGTCTTCGAAAGTGGACTTGTTTGCCCATAACTTGTAGGATACGGCAAATGCACCTACCCAATAAACACCGTCTGGGGATATCTGGACGTGTAGAATTCAATAACGCGAGTTTTCCTGCAAATTGTCTGTTTTCATCATTACAGCTCAAAAACGAATCTGACCAACAACCCGGTGAAGATTTGGAAAATGTTCCAGGATTTGACAGATCGTGACATAAGCCGCAATGATAAGAGCTACAATTATAAGTCTGGAATGCTGTCAAATTGCCTTCATAAGTAGTAGTCAAACACGTTTTTCCATGCCCTACAAGTGTCGTACTACTGTCGTTCATTAAACTATATTCACACATACACTTGTAAATGATACCACCAGACACATATGATCCACTACCACAATAATGATATAAACAACTGTTGCATGGTTGTGGTTTACAACTGCTGTTTTTATCTAGTTGCACATTTTTAAAACAATAACATTTCTGTTCTGTAAGAAAGAATCCACTTAAGTTGCAGTGTAATAAACACGATTTTGCAGGATATTCTGATATTGTTACATTTATTCCTTCCATTTCATATCGAACGTTTCCATACACGCAGCCCTTAAAGTCGAGCCACACTTGTGTGTAATACGGTTCTGTCCAGGGTCCTAGGAAGCTGTCCCGTGACGTAGTATCCATCATCCCTGTATTGACACCACCGCTACTGTTATAGTCTACCATTACACACGTGGGAGCTTTCACAGCCTCGGACCATAAATTGGTCTTTGATAGTTCCACAGGTGAGGTGTTTTGGTGATCGGAACGGGCATATGTACAAATATATGTCAAGAAAGGCAGCAACCATCCAACACGAACCATGCTTCCATACATTTTATGTTTCAAGACAAAGATTATGAAATGTCAGGTCTTCCAAAACTGAGATTAACAAATGTTTTCCCCCTACGTGTCTCTCACCAGTCTTTATCACTTACCTATGTCATTATCATGGCCCGTAGTATAGAACATTGTATCCATAGTTCAACAGGTTATCGAAATAGTTACATTGACCCGGAAGTGAATTTCTAAAAAAAAAAAATCTCAATGTCTTCTGTTATCGGTCTGAGTTCATTTTATGACCAGCTTTGTGATATATGTGTTTTATCTAAACTTATTGAGCTGTCTTATCTTGTGAAAATCATGTCCCGGGATGTCATTGAATTATTACGGTCGTCACCAGAATGATATTTCGGAATGTCCTGCTGTTTACTATGGCCATCTTTTGGTTACTTTTTACCTTTTTCATATCGAAATATAGTTTCCTTCAAAGTGTTAATGTATTTTTAGTGTGTTGTGTGCTCATATTGATATGAGGTATTGTAATACATCAATTATGTTAATTATATCACACAGTAGTTGGGTGATTGTAATGAAAGACATTTATTTCTAGATTACATACGATGGCAAGTTATTTGCGTTTATCGAAGCGTTCAATGGTTGTATACCTTACCATTGTTATGATGATTTCCAGAAGAGTGAAATTAAATGTTTGCAATGTATTTCAATTTTGGTTTATTGATTTTTATCTACGTTATCTAAAACAAAATCTAAATCAGATGTATGTGTATGCTACATGTTCGTACATCTTACGCTCACTTTGAGTTATCCCCCTTGTACCACATTCGCCCAGGCCGTGTTTGGTTCCTAGAGAAACGATAGGCACCATCATCTATTGAAACGATACGGATAACCACAGAAAGCTTGTTTGTTCATAATACTTGACGATACAGACATTAGGAAATCTTCTTTCTCTATGACATTAAAATTAATAAGACAATTAGAACTCGCTTTTCCCCCAAGCAGATATTTTTACACCAAATCCAACCAGAAAGGTATTTTGATAACCCATCAACGTATTTACAAATATGAACATTACAAGTATGTTTGTGGACAGGTAATGTAACACGTTATGTCGACTAGGAGGTGAAGTAGGTGACATCGTCAGTAAATAAATATTATTCGTACTTGTGTTATCTTATTTTTTCTCTTCAGATCAGTCGACGACCATTATCGATAAATTGTTTTTTTATGCATATTTGGATAACTATATAACATGAAATTAAGGTCGGTTTGCCGAGGGTCGAAATAAGTGTGTGTGAAGGAGATATTTCTTTACCCAATGTAGATATTGTTTTACCCTTTCTATTCATAATTAGTATGTTTTGCCCGCAGTGAAAATAACAACTGAAATGCTATAATTTACTAAGACATGCTTTCAGACTTTCAGGTATTTAAAAACGTATTTGTATTCTGTTTTTTTATTATATCTGAAAGTCAGATGCATATCTAAAGAAAAAAATAACAGTTGCCAAAGAAAACCGGAAATTAAATATAAAAACAGGGTTTTAAAAACAGTAATGCCCTCCCCACTCTTTTGACCCTAATTTATTGAAGTATTTTATATTATAAATACTTTTACATGAAATTCAATGGCGGCACACAGTAAGTATTGTTGACATAATCTATCAGGGTCACAATGGCCTTCTTATCAACCCATCAAAACCATGAAGATGCTAATAAAAAAATGAAGATTTTTTACTCCTTATATTTCGGAATTGTGTCCCAGCTGATTCTGATTTCATATCACGATATTATCCTGATCAAAACATAAAAATATAATTTATTTTTATAGCTAACGGGAGATCAAATTTAAGCAAAGCACCGTTCCTTTTCACATTTTTGCTTTCTTTTTTACACATTTAGAATCGTCGTTATCTTACCAATGATATCCCTATCACTCCCGTGTTTACAACGATTTCAGATTCATCCGCTGATGCCCATGACGTTGAGGATTGAGCAACATAGAATAATGTACTGAAGGGAGATATGGTGCCGGAAATGATCATCCTTTTAAAGTGTTAGTGTAACGCAAAATGATAAAGAAGTCACTTATGTATCATACACCCAATATTAAAATGTCGAAAACCGCAAGAAAATCGGTCCACTACGGACGATGATATGGCCTGTCAATCATAGCCGTTTGCACCTGCCGGTAAAAGCCAATCAACGTGTCGCGAATATATGTGTAGTAGTACACGGGAACTCGTGACGTCACTAGGTGAACACCACAAGATGGATGCCTACAGTGAAAGCAGTAGCGAGGGAAGCGATTCTCTCACGGACACGGACTGCGATCTCAATATGGGATATTCCTCGTCTGATTTCGAGGTAGAAGATTCGGAAGGGATACGACCGTATCAATTTGAGCCAGAAATGGGGAGTGACGAAGAGAATGAACCGATCCCATCGACACACGACCAGGACCGCTTGGGTTCAACCGAATGGTAGGTCTAGGCTAAAATAATGTCCCGAGCCGAAATGTGTTGTGATGAAATGACACATGCCTACTGTATTTGATTTATTTTTTATTAACTGTATTTTTTGCATTGAATAGTAAATCGTTGTGGCATACATTATATTTACTGGCCGATGAAATCTAGAACCACGGCAAAAGTTATTGGCTCGTGTCAAATATTTTTACCATACTGTACATTTCAATTAATCTCGGTGATTTTTTATTATTATTATAAATGTTTTTATTCTAGATATGAGTAGAAAATAAATTTTGAAATCAAAACACTTTGTGAAATTCCGTGCATGATATATCAACCTTTTTTTATTCCCAATATATTTGCTGGTTTTTGAAATTGACTACGACTACAAATATTTGTCTGTAATTTGTGATGGATGTTATGAATCTTAATATATTGACATATTTTCAAACTTATAAATCTATATTACCAGGGTGAATCCAGCATACTAGCGCCAACACTGCTAGTCATGTTGTCATGTGAATATTGATACAGCTTATATATATACATTATCATCGTGTATATAAGGGTTATTCCGTAAATGTCTAGCTGACCCCAGAGCTCAGAAATAATTCACTCCTACTCATGGTTGGATTTCCTTCGTATCGTTCAAATTGTAAATTAACAAAACCTGGAGTCCTGGGTTGGGGAGCCCCAATATAAAGCCTTCCCAGTTTTGACATTTTAATATGCCAAAAAAAAAATCAGAGAAAAAATGAAACTAAAACCGGAAACTCATATTGAAGTCATATATTTAATATGGCAAACTTATCTGATCAGTTTTACATATTCCTACATCAGTGAGATATCCAATTGATGTTGCTAATGACCATATAGATACATAACCATCATTATGACGTTTTGCATACAAAATGTACATTACATAGTGCATTTTTTTGAAAATTAGCCGATATAATCCAATATAATGAGAATGAATTTCTTTGTAGGTGCCAATGTCAAAACTGTCACGTGATGCCAACAGCCACAGAATGCATCTGTTGTGCTGAAATACTGCAGGTGCAACATATCAGATGTGAGATTCCTGATCTGAAGTGTATTACACAGCATCCTGGATTTGCTCCTGTTTGCTTAAACGTCCATGTGTTGCGCACAGCCTACCAAGCCTTCAGACAATACCACAATGGCAACATACCAGAAAGTCCAGCGTACGTAGAATTTACCACTTTGTTGTTTGACTGGATATAATGATTGTGTTAACCTTGGTAAAAATGTTGCATTGTATTTCTACACTTTTCATCTTGGGTTGATGACGAAAAGTCTGGCATCCTGTAAAATAACACAAACACATAAGTTAGTGAGGAAAAGTATACTTATTTTAATCCCATAGACAATTTACAGTAAACCCATTAAATATATATGTAAAAGATGTGCATTGATTAGGTTGCCTTACAAGCATGAGCTGTTTGAATTTTCTTCAGCTCAGTTGGTAGAGCATCGGGATGGAAAGCCAATGCCAATGGTTGCAGGTTCGGGGGCTCCAGTGAGAGTACTATTTTAATCACTTTTCCTCATCCTATTATATATATAGACTATTAGTGTAAATTATCACGAAAGGTACCTTTTTGGTCGGTTTACACTTATGTCCGATTTATGGAGGTATGGTGATATTTTATCTACATTATCAACCCATCTGGTTTATTTCAACAACTTCTGAATTTGTTTCAATCATGAAGTCTCCTAATATAACACTTATAAGTATACCCCTCGATAATGACTAATTGACTAGCTTTATATTGAGATGCATGAAACCATGTAACCAGGGTGAATATACAGGGCTTTTTCTAGGGTCTCTTAGGAGCCGATATCAGACCCCATTCCCAATGGGATTTGGGCTTCAATTGTCCCAATTTCAGATTTATTTTCCCAATCAGTTAACTCAAAGGCTCAATTACAGGCTGATATTTCCTCAAAACTTCTGAAAGATCTGTGAAAATGTAATAAAAAAATGTGTGCATTTCAAACAATGCAGACAAAACAATATATATTTTGCAGTTTAATATCATATTTGAATAGATGATTTTTATTCAATGAACTGTTTTGATGATATAACAATGATTTTTCCCAATTTCACTCATGGGGGCCTTTTCCTAATTCACCTAGAATAAGCCCTGATATATGTGGCTGTGAATCTTATTATATTTCAAATAATAAGATAACATTATCTCTTACCCTTTTCTTTCGTGAGAGGTGTCACTTGAATGCGAACAGCTCTTGAACTTGGTTTTCTCATTGACAATTGTGTGCCACATGTTCTGGTAGCAGCACTACTGATATTCATGGTTGATGGGGTCTGAAAGAAATAAAACAAAAATATAATATTTATTTTATTACCTTTATGACGGGAGTAATATAAGAGGTTTTTCTATAGAATGCATCATTTCTTTAGTTATTATGGGATTATGCATTGACACAAAATCTGACTTCACATAAGCCAAATTTAATTTCTAAAAGAACAATACAATTACCAGTGTCAAATCAATCTACGTCCGAGTCCAGTACTAATAAAATAATGAAAGGACTCATAGAAATTCTGGAAATACTTCAATTTATCATTGTGGGACCCATAGTTTTCTGCAATATTTACAAAAAGGACCCATGGAAATAAATTGTAAATTGATCACTGAATTACTATTAATTGTTATCAAATTAAGTAATTTGTAATTTTGTTTCTCTAATTTTTGCTCCAGACTGGTGTTCCTTTTTCTTGTCAGACAAAAAAATCCTGCTCTTTTACCTCAATTATTGTAGGGAAAGTGTCCTCTTGGTCAGTTTCCATTGCCTCATGATGAACGACAGTCTGGTTCTGGTCATCCATGATTTCATTGATAAGCTGTCAGAACGAAAATCAGTACTTCATTTCTCACAAATTATATATTGAACTGCTGTACATTACTACTAATATATCATGACTAATATTATTGAAATTTAAGGTAATTTATTAAGCGTACAGATGTATATCTGTAGGTCCATTTACATTTTTTTGGAATGAACGACTTGCTTTATAATTCATAAATATTTATATTTGAAAAATGTATAATGTTGTTTGGTAATAAATAGGGATATACATATGTATATTTGATGGGGGGGGGGGGGGGGGGGGGGGGGTGGACACTGGCCTCTAAAAAGCTAAAATGGACCAAAACAATCCAATATTTTTTTCACTTTTTCATAAAATTACCTCACATATTTCTCAAATTAGATTTTTAAAACTGACTCAAATGAGTTTAGAGGGCCCATTACTCTCCAGTACAGTAGGTTCCCAAAATGTATTGATCACTGATCGATCATGAATGCTGGGACGACATCGTTTGTTTTTAAATGTACTGTACTGTAACAGTAGTGATATAGACGTACACAAGGCCTAAATGTACATACCCGTCTTTTTTCCCGTTTCATAAATGCTGATCTTGGACGTTTAGCTGGCGTGGATGTAAACAGAGGTGTTAGGCCCATGTCGACGGGATCCTCGGTCTCTTGTTCAGGAGTTACAGCTGCAGTCATGGCATTCTCGGTCTGTATCGTTGGTACAGCATCCGTGTTCAGAACTTTCTTCTTTGGAGGAGTTCGTCCCAGGGACTGGAGTATAGCATACTTCATGGGATACGACCCGTCTCCGAAATGCTTCTGACATATCGCGGAATACTTGGTTGGGCCTTCCCATTTGTCTCGTTTCTTTTTTACGAAAGTCGTCCACTGCTTACACAAATCTGGTCTGTCCATGGGGAACAAATGAAGCGCTACACCATCGCCGTACTTATTCGAACATCCATATGCCACACACCGCTTACCCACACTCCTCTTCCTTGTAATATCGCTCATTCTCCAGGTTAAACCAGATAGCCTCGAGGAATAGTGCTTGAAATCTAGCTAGCGGTGCGTCAATTCTGCATAAAACAATATGGTTGCCGATCGCTGTCGTTCACGGTGTGACGTCACAGATTTCTGCGTACTCAAAACGAGGTGTTTGCCCTGTCCGTACAGGTGTGCTTTTGAAACATCGGTGAATATTTCGATAAATACTAATTTTTCGAACTTCGTACTTGCTTTGACGATTTTATCAATGTCATTTAGTCATTAATACTATAAAAACGCCAGGGATATACTGACACTTTAAATCAATCCTGATCTATAATCGATATTCACGACATTATTCTTATGTTTATAATTAAACTTTCATGAAATCTCTTTAAACTGTAGAGTCGTAAACAATTAAATACACTTTGGGTGGCTCTATGGTAAACCTTTACCGATTTTAATGATTACTAGTATATGATAATTTATTCCGCTGCTGAAATCGTTGTGGTTGACTTCATTTTTTCGACCCGTAATGTGTAGAAGTAAATATTGTCCCTTTGTTTCTTGTATATACATTAACAAAACACAGTCACATACCTGTGACTGATACGAAATTGACAACCGGCAGACGTTTAAACTTTTGTTTGATTTACTTATCTTTTTTTTATCATTTTCAATATTTACCAACTTTTTTCCCCGCACAAAGTGAGTAATGGTGCGTGTATATATAATCCCATGTTAATACTAATTGACGATGATGTCGGTGGCTGTCAGATGTTACACGATTAGATAGATCTCTGGGTCTTTACACAGGCAAAATGTCTTCATGTCAATTTGACCTGAAATTGACCTGAAATTGACCTGAATTTCAGGTCTATTTCAGGTAAAAATATTGACATGAATTGACTTTTTCAATTTGACCTGAAAATTTTGACCTGAAATTTACCTGAATTGACATCAAGAAATTTTGCCTGTGTAGGTGATCAGACTTATATTTCTACGTAAGAAAACTAAATAAAACGAATGTAAAAAAACCCACTCTTTTATTATTTTGATTTTCCCCCTATGTGGTCTTGTGGGTCAGATGCAGAATTCTGAAAAAAAAAACATACAAGAAAATAATTAACAACATTTTAATTGTTATTCTGTCAATTAATGCAATAAAATTAATAACATTTTAATGATAAGATTATATCATTAACGGTTTATACAAACATGTATCTATCAACCTTTTGAACGAACCTATTCACCTTGCCCTGATTTTGAGCTTTTTGTTACATTAAATGTTACTTGTGTCAAACTTACATCAAAATCGCATCTCAACAAGAGAACTGTATCACCTACACTGTGTAATTACATACCTGATTAAGCTGCGACAATTGCCTGGCCAAATCCTCCGTACATAACCTTAAAATAAATAAAACATTACGAAATTGTAGCACGCTGTGTAATGATCCGTTTACAACAGATGAGCATAAATAAACTTTTCTTGGAAAAATATATAGTTAAATTTTTCAAATTTATATGGATAATATATATAGATCACGATTACACACCTGGTTTGCCTGCTGGTATTGACCATAGCCGCCGGAAATAGCCTTAAAAACAAAGTATTACATTAGAAACGATAACACTATGCATAATGTTCCATATACAACAGATGATGAAATATTTTACAGTTATTATGAAACTATTATTACCTATATCATATTGACTATATCTTCTGGAAATAACCTTAAAAACAAAGTATTACATTAGAAATGATAACACTAAGTATAATGTTCCGTATACAACAGATGACGAAATATGAATTTGATTCTTAGGAAAAGCATTTGAATTTTTAACTACCCCTTCCCGTTTTTTCTTTCTCTCAAATTTCGATTTTACATAAACTAAAATAATTCAAATGCAACGAAACGAAAGCAAAAGTGACTTGACTTTGACTTTCGGGTTACTAAGTAAATTAAACGTTGTATTGATCAAATTTATATGGATAATATAACAATATAACTATTACATACCTGGTTCACCTGCTGGTATTGACCATATCCTCTATACTGAGTCTGAAAACAATGAATTTCATTAGAAAAGATAACACTATGTAAAATGTTCCATATACAACAGATGACGAAATATTAATTTGTTTTGGAAAATTTAACCTTTTCTCCATCTCTAAACAAAGACACCCGTTGAATTTATAACGTGAATTATACTTCAACAAATGCAACGAAATGAAAGCAAAAGTGACCTGACTTCGACTTCCGGGTTATGTTGAATGTTACTTTCATCAAAACTATACAGATTACATATTCAGATAACACTTACTTACCTGTTTCAACTGCTGATATTGACCATATTTTCCAGACTGAGATTAGACTTTATTTATTTTACAGTTTATATGAAACTATTATTACCTATATCATATTGACTATATCTTCTGGAAATAACCTTAAAAACAAAGTATTACATTAGAAATGATAACACTAAGTATAATGTTCCGTATACAACAGATGACGAAATATGAATTTGATTCTTAGGAAAAGCATTTGAATTTTTAACTACCCCTTCCCGTTTTTTCTTTCTCTCAAATTTCGATTTTACATAAACTAAAATAATTCAAAAGCAACGAAACGAAAGCAAAAGTGACTTGACTTTGAGTTTCGGGTTACTAAGTAAATTAAACGTTGTATTGATCAAATTTATATGGATAATATAACAATATAACTATTACATACCTGGTTCACCTGCTGGTATTGACCATATCCTCCATACTGAGCCTGAAAACAATGAATTTCATTAGAAAAGATAACACTATGTAAAATGTTCCATATACAACAGATGACGAAATATTAATTTGTTTTGGAAAATTTAACCTTTTCTTTCCCTCTCTAAACAAAGACACCCGTTGAATTTATAACGTGAATTATACTTCAACAAATGCAACGAAATGAAAGCAAAAGTGACCTGACTTCGACTTCCGGGTTATGTTGAATGTTACTTTCATCAAAACTATACAGATTATATATTCAGATAACAATTATATACCTGTTTCAACTGCTGATATTGAACATATTTCCAGACTGAGCTTTAAGTACTACGAATTAAACTTTATCTATTTTACAGTTATCATGAAACTATTGTTGACTATATCTTATTGACTGTATCTTCTGGAAATAACCTTAAAAACAAAGTATTACATTAGAAATGATAACACTAAGTAAAATGTTCCATATACAACAGATGACGAAATATTAATTTGTTTTGGAAAATTTAAACAAAGACACCCGTTGAATTTATTACATGAATTATCCTTAAACAATTGCAACGAAATGAAAGCAAAAGTTACCTGACTTCGACTTCCGATAACTATTACATACCTGATTAAACTGCCGGTATTGACCATATCCTCCAGACTGAGCCTTAAGAAACAAAGTACTAAGAATTAAATTTTATTTATTTTACAGTTATGATGAAACTAGAGATTCCTCTTATATTAATCACTCTTGTTGGCCTCGATGTAAGCACACGAGGGTTTTTGTGTTAGAGGAAGCCGGAGTAACCGGAGTAACCGGAGAAAACCCATTTGATCGGGCCGGTGACCCCATACCTATTCACGTCCGATTGGCCGCTATGGTAAAAGGTATATATGATAACACGATGAATGATGTTCTGTTAACAACAGATAAATATATATTTTTTACTTGTAAAAATCTAATATGTAAAGCCCCCCGCTGCCCTCTTTACCTATCATTTATATAAAACAATAAGGATGATAACACATAAATGATAACACAATGCATAGTGGCATGACATATTCATTTGTTAGCAAAATGAAACTCTAAAATTTCTCTCTATTATGTTCATTGATATCCTTACTCGTTTTGATTGAGAATGATGCAGTTTTCACGGTGAGGACGTGATATTATATTCGATATAATATTCATCGACTAGCGGGTATCGAGGATGATACAGGGGACACTTGCTTTTCCGTGACACATTGTCTTATTCTATCATACTTTTGTAAGGTCTCTGATGTTCATATTTTGTCCTTTAGTTTAATCGTTTTATTATTAAAATATTGAACGCCATCCAACGCCCCCATGAAGCTTGTCTTTCTCTCTCAAACAAATAAACAAAATACAACAAAACGAACGTAAAAGTGACTGGACTTAGATTTCCGGGGCACATGGATCATATTTATACGAACACTATAACAAGCTTTCCTCTCTTGTTCTTTTTCTCGAAACAAATATTAATGAATCTACATAAACTGAACTCAATCAAATGCAACGAAAGCAAAAGTGACTTCACTCGGACTTCCGGGTTAAATTAAGAGTGATATGATATACGATATGATATCAACATAACAACTACATACCTGATTCATCTGCGAGAAGCGTTGATATCCTCCCGACTGAGCCTTAAAGAATAAGGAATGAGTTGCATCAGAACTTTTAAACAATGTATTCAGGTTCCGTTAACAAGATAATTAATAGTCCTTCGAATACTTGGAAATTGTTAAAGTCCATTGTGATGGCTGATACCTGTGATGACTCACTTTCCTCCCCAAAGGCAAATATGAATGAATGTACTGAATAAATAAAATAAAATGAACGATTTCCAAAGTGGCATGGCTTTGATTTTCAGGTTATTATAAATGCTAATTAGATCAGATTAATTGAACGAAATATCAAGATCACATCTCATCTAAGACACTGTATCATTAAACTACGTACCTGGAAGCATTGCGACACTCGGCCATATCCTCCGAGCATAGCCTGAAATATTAAGGAATGGCAATAAAAATACTACATAGTTAAATGATTAATTTCTGCGTAAAACCAAAAACAAAAGGAAGATAACAGAAGTTCGACGGCTCTTATTTTCAGATTGTCATAAAAGCTAATTTGATCAGACAATATATATTTGAACGAAATATCAAGATCACATCTCATCTAAGACACTTTATCACTAAACTACGTACCTGTTTATAATTCAAGAATTGACAATATTCGAAATAATTCATGTTGGATGCGTCTTCAGGAGATACAATTGTATACTGATCAAGGATCCCAAAGTTAATTGTTATTACCTTGCAATTTGAGGATTTTCAGTACCTATATTTACACATTGAGTCACGAGCACAAGATATTTGATTTACAGAAAATCATCTTAGAAATTTCATTTTAAAAGTTTGTTGTATTACCAGGAAATTGGCAAAGGAGTTTCAGTTTTGAAGTTGGTGGTATATACAGAAAATTGTCCAAGGGGTTTCAGTTTTGAAGTTTTTTGTATTTACAGAAAATTGTCCAAGTAGTTTCAGTTTTGAAGTTTTTTGTATTTACAGAAAATTGACCAAGAAGTTTCAGTTTTGAAGTTTTTTGTATTTACAGAAAATTGTCCAAGTAGTTTCAGTTTTGAAGTTGGTTGTATTTACAGGAAATTGACCAAGAAGTTTCAGTTTTGAAGTTTTTTGTATTTACAGAAAATTGTCCAAGTAGTTTCAGTTTTGAAGTTGGTTGTATTTACAGGAAAGTGTCGAAGACGTTTCAGCTTTGATGCTGTTTCAATATTTATAGACAATTTTCCGAGAAATTTCAGCTTTGAATTTTGTTGTATTTATAGAAAATGGTCCAACAAGTTTCAGCTTTGATATTGTTGTATTATAGAAAATGTTTCGAGAATTTTGTATCGGTGATTGCAATAATATATTATATATAATATTTTTACGGCGCTCTATATAATTTGTAAATTACTCTTAAGTGTTTCACAACATGCGTGTAATGTCATTACTTGAAATGTACGAATAAAGAACGTCTTACAATTACCGTAAAGCATAAGCTATCATAATCCAATTGCGTAGTAACGAGGGAATGCATCGACATCTTGCATCTATCTGCAGTTATTAACTGCAAGATCCAGCCGGTGTTCTTGTTCTGGTAGTAATAGGATTTGGCAATATCACTCAATCATTTGTTTATCCATGCTTGGTGTACTTTCAATGTATACCCTTGAATTTTAACAGCTTCGACAGTCTCAGCGATACTAGTTCCGATCAATTGTTTGCTGACACTGGAGAAAACACAATCAGTTCCGTCCTTTCCTTTTTGAGCTTCAACATGTTGGCGTTCTGTTTGTCTGACTAATTTTACGAATTCCCGTTACAGTGTTCCAGCTGTCCTGTGGGCTGGTTGCCATGACGATTTTGGTGTCACCAGCATAACAGTAATAACGAAGGTCATGGCGACGACAAAGAAGGGGTGCCAATTTGGGCCTTTCTGTGGCCAATGAGTGATAGGGCTAATATTTTATACAGCTGTATGATGCATTTTAATTAATATAACGGCATACTGTATCCATTACGTAATTTAAAAGGTGCAGCATGTGTTTGCGGTACGTCACCTTTCAGGTCAGCTGCATTTATTACTATATTAAAAAACATTGGATTTCATCTGGGCTCATAGAAAGTTGTGTTAGGGTGTCGTAGTGGCGGCGTACAATCGTGAAGTTCTTACGAACTGAATATTGTAGTAAAAATTCTTGATTTTGTAGTGTCTGTTTAAAAGGTACCAGATTCTAAGTCTTTAGAAAAAACAAATAGTTAAAAGCAGATGACGTAGGTCAACTTCGTACCTTTTCTAACAGGTCTGTTTTTGATATGAAATGCTCAAAGAAGAAAAAAGAAAAATAAATCAATCAACCAACTCCAAAATAGACAGACAACAATCATCAGCACTACAATGATGTCATGATATATACGTGGCAACAGGGTTCTATTGGGCACTGTTGTGGGGCCCAAATGGAGTCGTATCGTTCATTTTTTTAATTTAATTGCGTTGTCAAAGAAACGACTTATGTGACTTTTATCAAACATGAAAGTAAGATCCCTGACAAAAAATAGCCTTACCACTGATAGGCCACAGAATGGCGCAATTTGGCGCCCCCTTTCTCCGGTCGGTTTAGAATGCATGTAGTATCCCCGTGATCTTTACTAACCGTGGAGGAACCCAAAACTCCAGAATTGTGTGATGTCATATAGCAATTTGATGGCAATACACTCTCGTCGATTACTCTGATAGGAATATATCCAACATAGGGCGTCATCAATCACTCCATACGAATACTTCAGTCGTTTTTACAGTATGTTACGTTCGATGAAATCAAAACCGTTCTTCACTTTTTTTCTAATGCAGAAGATATGTCATTATGTACAAGTTGGGGCCGTCTCAGGTGAGTGTACTATGCGGTAAACCGATTGCAGGAAGCCATGGAGACTGTTTGCTTGGAAATGAGCCTCTAAACGCTGGGACAAAATTATCTTCTCTCAAAGAGTTTTAAGACAGAAAAGGTTAACATTGATACTGAGCGGTAGTTCTTTACCTCCTACTTGTTCCTTCAAGGCTTCTTCGTGAAACACATGGAATCTTCGACTAAGCCAATGATTTTGTTCATAATTGAGGAATCGGGAATCTGTGCTTCAAGTTTTATTTCATAAATTTTGTAGGAAGTTGGTTCAGCTCATGGGACCTCGTTTGCGATGTCAGAAAATTGATTTGACAATGATTCCCCTTCAAATTAAATGTCCGCAGTCATGACAGAGACATAATTGCCTACATTAGTTTAAGTCTTTATATGTTCACGTTTTCAAAAACGGTTTCCATTCCAGTGTACGCTTTGACAAGATAATCAACCCCGCCTTCAGTAAATTGAATGTATTATCACTCTAAAATGGCGCCAGTCTAACGACAATAAGAATGGTGTAAGCTTTACCACAACAAGAATGTTGTCAGTCTAACCACACTAAGGATATTGTCTGTCTAACCACAATAAGGATATTGTCAGTCTTACCACACTAGGAATATTGTCAGTCTTACCACACTCAGAATATTGTCACTATTACCATACGGAGAATGTTGTCAGTCTTACCACACTAAGAATGTTGTCAGAATTACCACATTAAGAATGTTGTCAGTCTTACCATACGAAGAATGTTGTCAGTATTACCACACTTAGAATATTGTCAGTCTTACCACACTAAGGATGTTGTCAGAATTACCACATTAAGAATGTTGTCAGTCTTACAACACGAAGAATATTGTCAGTTAACCACACTAAGAATGTTGTCAGTCTAACCACACTAAGAATGTTGTCAGTCTTACCACACTAAGTATTTTGTCAGTCTTACCACACTAAGAATAATGTCAGTCTTACCACACTAAGTATTTTGTCAGTCTTACCACACTAAGAATATTGTCAATCTTACCACACTAAAAATATTGTCAGTCTTACCACACTAAAAATATTGTCAGTTTTACCACACTAAGAATATTGTCAGTCTTACCACACTAAGAATATTGTCCGTCTTACACATCAATAACAACCGTTATTTTGACAGCAGTAACAGAGAGAGATTGTGTTTAGATGATTACTTATGATAACAAGAAAGCAAAATAGGTTTAAGATTTTATTTAGTTAAAAACAAATATACGTCAATTACAACGTCAAATTCAATGATGTTTTTAAAAAATCAATTTCACCAGTTCGTATTCATTCAAGGAATATGCCGTTCACTATATATGTAATAAATGTCCACTTTTAAACTTTACGACTGCCATGTGGCGACAAAATGTGCAGATGTTTTCTGATTATCTGGTTCATTGCCCTGTCCTTCATCTAAAACAAATAAATAGAAAATAAAATTAACAGGTTTTGATAAGGTTAAGGGTGTTTCATAAAGTAGCCATTCTTCATACTGAATAGTAGCAGATATCATTGATTTATTAAAGGTTTTATATACATGTATGTTTGCATTTCATTTAGCTATACAAATTATAACGTAAATGGACCTATGATATGGTAAATCATTTGTGTGTGTGCGTGTGTGTGTGTAGCTGTTGTTGTACTAAAGCAAAACATATACAAAGGGAAATAATGAATTCAAGACTTTTGCTTTCGGTTCTGACGATATGTTGAATTTCTGTGTAAGTATATATTGGTTTGGCATGGTAGACTTTTTTCGACGCAACACCTAGGCCAAGTTATTCAAAAGGTGATAAGCTTAATCAGTGATTCGCATTTTTTTTATTCTTCATTATCTTTAATATAAAACCAAAGAGTTAGTTACCGCTTTGCACACATTCAAAAGAGTATGTGTGCTCTATATCATACACTTATAATGTCAGTGTGCATTTCTTAAAGAGATTATTAAAAAATCTGCTTTCGGTTTCGAGAATTCGCTGTGTCATATTTATCTCCGGGTGGTGCAGACATTCCAACGACATTAGGTAACATACACATGTGATTAGATAAGCTCTAAAAATATCTGCCTGTCAATGATATCGACATTGACAAAACTTACGTTATGTGTGGTTGTTGTGCATTATATACATTATCATGGCAAATAAATATTAAAACATAATAATTAAATGAAAATATACATAAAGGGAATAAAATTAATGATTTTGCTTTCGATTCCAAGTACATGATGAATGTCTGTAAATATTAATTAGGCCTAGTTTGACATGGTAGACATTTTAACTTCATTACAAAAGAATGTGCATTGGGTAATACGGGTTATGAATATATCTGCCATCATTGTATCTATATATACAACGTTATGCTAAATTAACACTCCTTTGAAAGTGCATGTGTAATTTCTAACATACAATTTTAATGTCAGTGTTTCTTCCGCTTTCGATTTTGAGAATGGTTGTTCGGAAATTCCAACAGCATAACTTAATATACACATATGATTAGACAAGCTCTAAAAATATCTGCCTGCCAACAATATCGTCATGGGCTAAATTTACTTTAGATACACAATACGTTATCATTTACATACCTAAGTAAAGGTCGGGCGAGTTGATGATCACTATAAATAGCCACTGTTGTAGAAATTGGTCGAGAGAATGTGTCACCAAGACAACGGTCGTCCACCCGAGTATTCAGGCCATGAATAGGTTTGAGTTCTACTATTGACATCCGTGATGAGGATTCCTGCAAAAGTAACATAATAGTTTATATATGATTTTTAGACATGAAACAAAATTGACACATCAATTTTAATGAAATGCCATCACGTCAAAGTAAAAACATTAAGTTCTCATAGTTATTCAAAATGGCAGGCATGTAGATTTCATTATGTAGCGTAAACAGTGTTACTATTGATGACGAGGATAGCTTCACTATAGTCAGTGGATATCCACACACACTATATCTATAAACGTTTGATTCAAGTGTGGTCAACAAAATAAACACATCAACTTTTATATATATCAAATATATAATACACAAACAATACGTGTACATACCTATCTCTGCGGCTGTTTACAGTCTAACGTGTTGATGTCTAAACATGGAAAATCATCCACTGTCCAGTAGAGAGGTGGTCATCCACTATCCAGTAGAGAGGTGTTCATCCACTGTCCAGTTGAGAGATGGTCATCCACTGTTCATTTGAGAGGTGGTCATCCACTGTCCAGAAGAGAGGTGGTCATCCACTGTCCAGTAGAGAGATGGTCATCCACTGTCCAGTAGAGAGGTGGTCACCCACTTTCCAGTAGAGAGGTGGTCATCCATTGTCCAGTAGAGAGGTGGTCATCCACTGTCCAGTAGAGAGGTGGTCACCCACTTTCCAGTAGAGAGGTGGTCATCCACTGTCCAGTAGAGAGGTGGTCATCAAATGTCCAGTAGAGAGGTGGTAATCCACTGTCCAGTTAAGAGGTGGTCATCCACTGTCCAGTTGAGAGGTGGTCATCCACTGTCAAGCTAAGAGGTTGTCTCGTTTGAGCCGTGAAAATGGTTGAGTTCTGTTGTAGACTTCCATGATGAGCCCTTTGAACTCTGGACCTGTAACAGGAATGATTAATTACGATTTTCACAATTTCATGTCGATTGCGCTTATTCTTTTTATCCTGAGATAATCTGCGATAATATTAATCAAAGAGTTGATTTTAATAAAGCAAAATTTGAAATTAAAAAGCACACATTTTGAACGCTAGTCTGACATTATACCTCTTGTGTGATCTACATGAGCTTGTAGAAACGTACCTTTGCTGTAATAAGGTCCCGTTATACGCCCACTTGGAAACGCTTCTAAAGCCTGAGTCACACCGGATCCCACGACTTCCGTTGACGGTGTAACAGGTGGTGAAGAAGCGAAACTCTCCATAAGGAGAGGATATGAGAAGGCATATTGGTGGTATTAGGTCCGTCGAGTCTTATATATGTGTGTTAGCTCACGTGATATACACACGTCACCGTTAAACAATCGGACACCTTCGGGTGTTTCCGGAACATTCGGTAAAGCATTATGTACTTATAAGTCTTACACAAGTTCCTGACAAAGTTACAACGAAGATTAAACAATCGTGTACGTTATTCAATGGCACAGGATCTGTTAACGTAAGGATTTTGAATTTCTGGCAAGGTGCGTCTTCTTGACTAATCACAAAGATGTTATATTTATGTTTAAAGCGAATTCGAACTACTAGAAGTATACATGGCTATTACGGGTATATGTATTGTGCTTTCTGGAAACAGTTGTTTGCAGAAATGGTATTGTATTAAATATTATCGAAAAAGAAGGAAAAGATGTAACAGCATTTTAAAGAATAGAAATTTGAAGATCTTTTAATCTATTTGTATGTCTAACGTATATATCCTTCATTCTTTGTACTATCATGAACCTTTGTGTTGAAAACAATGACATTGTTTCCATCAGTGATAGATCTACTCTTGTATTCCTATTTTTGGGAGAACATCAATGGAAAAATTCCAATTGCAACTTTGAGAAGTAATCATGTGCTTCCTGTTCAATATACGTAACAATAATCATAATAATGAAACCTCCTCCAATCTTTCTGATATAATATTATCATAATAATGAAACCTCCTCAAATCTTACTGATAAAATGTTATCATAATAATGAAACCTCTTCAAATCTTTCTGATATAATGTTATCATAATAATGAAACCTCCTCAAATCTTTCTGATATAATATTATCATAATAATGACACCTCATCAAATCTTACTGATGTAATGTTATCATAATAATGAAACCTCCTCAAATCTTACTGATATAATATTATCATAATAATGACACCTCATCAAATCTTACTGATATAATATGATCATAATAATGAAACCTCCTCAAATCTTACTGATATAATGTTATCATAATAATCTGACCTCCTCAAATCTTACTGATATAATATTATCATAATAATGAAACCTCCTCAAAACTTACTGATATAATATTATCATAATAATAAAACCTCCTCAAATCTTACTGATATAATATTATCATAATAATGAAACCTCCTCAAATCTTACTGATATAATATTATCATAATAATGACACCTCATCAAATCTTACTGATATAATATGATCATAATAATGAAACCTCTTCAAATCTTACTGATATAATATTATCATAATAATGAGACCTCCTTAAATCTTACTGATATAATATTATCATAATAATGAAACCTCCTCAAATCTTTCTGATATAATGTTATCATAATAATGAGACCTCCTTAAATCTTACTGATATAATATTATCATAATAATGAAACCTCCTCAAATCTTTCTGATATAATGTTATCATAATAATGAAACCTCCTCAAATCTTTCTGATATAATATTATCATAATAATGAAACCTCCTCAAAACTTACTGATATAATATTATCATAATAATGAAACCTCCCCAAATCTTACTGATATAATATTATCATAATAATAAAACCTCATCAAATCTTACTGATATAATATTATCATAATAATGAAACCTCCTCAAATCTTTCTGATATAATGTTATCATAATAATGAAACCTCCTCAAATCTTTCTGATATAATATTATCATAATAATGACACCTCATCAAATCTTACTAATATAGTGTTATCATAATAATGAAACCTCCTCAAATCTTACTGATATAATATTATCATAATAATGACACCTCATCAAATCTTACTGATATAATATTATCATAATAATGAAACCTCCAATATTACTGCTACAATATTATCATAATAATGACATCTCATCAAATCTTACTGATATAATATTATCATAAAAATGAAACCTCCTCAAATCTTACTGATATACTATTATCATAATAATGAAACCTCCTCAAATCTTACTGATATAATATTATCATAATAATGAAACCTCATCAAATCTTACTGATATAATATTATCATAATAATGAAACCTCCTCAAATCTTACTGATATAATATTATCATAATAATGAAACCTCCTCAAATCTTACTGATATAATATTATCATAATAATGAAACCTCATCAAATCTTACTGATATAATATTATCATAATAATGAAACTCCTCAAATCTTACTGATATAATATTATCATAATAATGAAACCTCATCAAATCTTACTGATATAATATTATCATAATAATGAAACCTCCTCAAATCTTACTGATATAATATTATCATAATAATGAAACCTCCTCAAATCTTACTGATATAATATTATCATAATAATGAAACCTCATCAAATCTTACTGATATAATATTATCATAATAATGAAACTCCTCAAATCTTACTGATATAATATTATCATAATAATAAAACCTCATCAAATCTTACTGATATAATGTTATCATAATAATGACACCTCCTCAAATCTTACTGATATAATGTTATCATAATAATGAAACCTCCCCAAATCTTACTGATATAATATTATCATAATAATGAAACCTCCTCAAATCTTACTGATATAATGTTATCATAATAATGAAACCTCCTCAAATCTTACTGATATAATATTATCATAATAATGACACCTCCTCAATTCTGTTAGTTAAGAATATCACAGTTCTGTTAGTTAAGCATATAACAGTTCTGTTAATTAAGAATATCACATTTCTGTTAGTTAAGAATATAACAGAATGCATACTAATATTACCATCGACGAATAACCCAGGCTGATCTTGCTTTGCTTACTCATTCAAAATAAGGAGTAAGCGAAGCGAGATAATCTGTGGATATCCACAGTACTGTTGCAAAATAGTAAAAATTAACACAGTTAAAAGGCTTAATTTAGATATAAATCATATTTAGATTAACATTTTCCGGTTACCCGGAGAAACAAATTTACACACAAGACATTAATATTCAATAAAGTTTTGGTTTGAAAAAGTCGACATACAAAATGATTAAACATCAAGAAGTTCCAAAATTGAAAAGCGACCTCACCCCTATGGTTCTGTCTACATAAATAAGAGAATACCGAAGCGTTAACAAAATCATAATCCAAACTCAAAATCGATTAAACCAAGGGCAAGATATAAACAAAGGAAAGATTAACATGGAGAAACTTATAAAATTACAAAAAAGAATACGAACAGGTGTTCCGCAAGAGTAAGCGTCTTCTGCTTCATCGACGACACCAGCCATGGAAATCTTTGTTACATCCACGTAAACATCAAGTTATCAAAATGAGAACCGAGTATCATTGTCAATTACAACAAGTAAACACACTAATTAGCATACTCAAAAACGTCCATATTCATATCACTTAAAGATACAGAATATTTCTCAATGAGACAAAGATGGCGGCCATAAAACTTGCCCATAGTTATGATCAGCCTGCATCTCTCGAATCCTTGTGTTGTTAGTTTGTTTGTCAGCAGTCGACATCGATCACGAAATCCCGATATTAAGAGCAAGCCCTAGAATATCGAATCAACCTCGACATGTAAACACCATAGGTGGCAGTGTATACATATGTAGAAGGATTTTGTGGCCATGGGTGATATTTTTGTACAATTAATAACCCCTATAATAGCATGCCTATCAAAATCTAAAAAAAAAATAACGAGTAAAATTGGCTTAAGCATGATAGAGTGGATTTTGTGGACTTCACATTTGTAAAAAGAGAAAAAAAAAATTTTGGTTAGAGATTAAAATTTTGACCCTTTACAGGAAGTGAAATTTTGACAACAGCACATGAGGGAAAATAGCGAAAAATCTAAACAAACGACCTTTGCTAGGACACAGATAATTCTGTAACCAAGTATGTAATATTTAGTTTTAGATAGAACGTAAGACAAAAATTCCTATTGGCGGGGGTAAAGTTTTGGGTCAGAAATAGTGGGTTTTTTTTTGCATTTTTCAGTAGTTTTTGATGTGGTAACCATGGTTTTCACACATATGACAAACATACACAATATAAATTCATACGCTTCTCATTCCTTTCTATGGGTTGGAAATACAATGATATTTGCAAATATATATACATTTATAAACTTTATGTGTAAATTGCACACCCTGTGTTCAATTTTTTCGGCCGAGAGGCTTAATTTCCAGAAATCTGTTTATGTAACTATACTCTGCTACCATAGGTTGGAGAAGCAGGGGTGTTCCTATCAAGAAATGGAAAGTTAGCGATCGGAAAATTAAAAACATCACGTTTGACGTATAGATTAGTAGTAAGCTGTCCATGTTGGTCGCAGTTTAAGTAGAGATCGAGGTAAGCAGTATGGTCAGCAAACTTCTTGTTGTTTATAAACATCACATCGTCGATATATCTGAAAGTGAAATTAAAAGATTTGGCAAGGTTTTTGTTACCAGTCCTGATTTCACAAATTCAGCCTCGTATGAAAACAAAAACAAGTCAGCTAAGAGTGGGGCACAGTTTGTTCCCATGGAAATGCCAACAGTCTGCTGGAAAATCTTTCCTCCCAACTCAACAAATATATTGTCGACCAGAAATTCAATCATCCTTACTATATCTTCTTCAGTTAATTTTTAACTTGATTTGTTCCCATAGATTGTCAGTGACAAGCTATATTCGAAATAATTTTTTGATAAACTATGCTTTATTTTGTCACTACCCTTTTCATTATTCAGACTTTTATCAGTGTTACTATACCTAGACTGTTGTCAGTAATTACACACTAAACTGTCGTCAGTCTTCTGACTTTCATTCTCTTGTTACTCTGCTTCTTACCTTCGCTGCATCAGATTGACTTGTATAAGATCTTTTTATTTACATTTTAATATCATGATTGAAGCTGGGCCATCATTGTTGTTTATATTTTCTAGATTATCTAAAAATATAAGGCTTTCTTGTTGACTCTGTGATGTCCCTCCTTGGCATATTAAGCATCTTTTCAGCCTCAATACATAATTGCGTTATCTTTATTTCAGGTACATCCTAACATTCATTTATACTTTTGTACATTTTTATTCCTTTTTCCAAAAAAAATCGTTTCTAAAGAACTTTCATAGATTATATTAATATTGATTTTATAGTTCTTTTTAAATTGTTTATAAAGGGAAATAAATTGTTGCCTGTTAATTTTAAATTAATACTGGACATTGATCATCCCCGTTGATATTTTCCTCGCCTTATTTCATCAAAAGTGATACTGTTTCTTTTTGTGAATTGTCGTGAAATCTTTATTTCTGTTAGTACTAAAACAATTTACCCATATTTATTTTCGAGAGTTTTCGTCAACGCCCCAGGCTGTAATCGGGTTAAAAATTCATTTCTCCTTTATTTAGGTTTAAGATAGACTATGTCTTATTTCAACATTGTGTTGCATATGCGGATATTCGACCTCACTGAGACGGGTTCTTAGTCAAAATTAATCCATTCGAATAGTGACAAAAATCAGAATATACACATATACATGATATTCATTTTAAATTATTTACCAATTGAAAAAAAAGATATTGAATTATATGATCACACATCACCTAGGCATTTGGTTGCTCTTTCGCCTGTTTTATATCTTTAGTCGCCTCACGACACATAGAATTTTGGCATTCTTACCACATGAACTCTCCAACCTATTGTGTTTACATGTCACAGTTGATTCGATATTCTAGGACTTGCTCTAAATATCGGGATTTTTGTGATCGTTGTCGACTTCTAAAACAAACTAATAACACAAGGATTTGAGAGGTGCAGGTTGATCAGAACTATGGGCATGGATTTTGGTCGACATCTTTGTCTCAATTAGAAATATTCTGTATATTTAAGTAATATGAAGATGGACGTTTTTGAGTATGATCATTACTGTGTTTACTTGTTATAATTTAGTGAGAACTTGATGTTTACTTGAATGTGACAGAGATTTACATGGCAGGTGTCGTCCAAGATGCTTACTCTTCAGGAACATCTAGTCTTATTCTAATTTACTTTTTTACAAGGGTCCCCATGTAAATCTTTCCTTTGTTCATATTTTGCCCCTGGTTTAACCGATTTTGGATTATGATTTTATTAACGCTTTGGTATTGTCTAATTTATTTTCCTACCACATTAAGAATATTGTCAGTATTGCCACACTAAGAATATTGTCAGCTCAATCACACTTAGAATGTTATCGGTCTAACACACTAAGAATATTGTCAGTTTCACCACACTAAGAATATTGGCAGTCTTACACATCAATTACAATCGTTATTTTGATAGCAGTAACAGAGAGAGATTGTGTTTGGATCATTTTTCATCAATGATAACAAGAAAGCAACATAGGTTGAACATTTTATTTAATTAAAAACAAATATACATCAATAATAACGTCAAATTTAATGATGTGTCTGAATAATCAATTTCACCAGTTCGTGTTCATTCCAGGAATCTGCCGTTCACTATATATGTAATAGATGTCCACTTATAAACTTTACGACTGCAATGTGACGACAAAATGTGCAGATGTTTTCTGATTATCTGGTTCATTGCCCTGTCCTTCATCTAAAACAAATAAATAGAAAATAAAATTAACAGGTTTTGATTAACGATAAGGGTGTGTCATAACATAGCCATTCCTCATACTGAATTGTAGCAGATATCATTAATGTATTAAAGGCTTAATATATATAATGTTTTGTTGCTCTTCATCTAGCAATGCACCGTGATAACGTAAATGGACCTTTGATGTGATTAATCAATGATGTGAATGTGTCACTGTTGTGGTACTAAAGCAAAATATCCAAAAAGGAAATAATAAATAAGACTTCTGTTGTATGTTCCGGGAACATGTTGAATTTCTGTGTAAGTACAGATTGGTTTGGCATGGTAGACATTTCTTCGTCGGAACACCTGGGCCCAGTTGTTCTAAAGGTGATAAGCTTAATCAGTGATTAGTACATTTTTTTTTATCTCGTAATTTTAAAAGAAACCATAGATTGATTTACAGCTTTGCAGTTATCAAATATCTAATAATGTCAATTTACATGCGAACATTTTACCTTGGAAATTGACAGAACGATTAAAGTTTAATTAAATAATTATTAATCTAATCAGCCTGTGGACAGCTGGGCCCTAGTCTTATTTTCTTTCCATTGGTCACATTTTGCTCCTATTGTTTTTACCCATCGATTTTGAGTTTGGATTATGGTTTTATTGACGCTTCGGTATCTCTGTCTTTTTTTATAACTGAAGAATGTACATTCTTTAAAAACTCTGCTCTTGATTTCGAGAATTCGATGTATTTGTGTTTATCTATGGGTGGTGCAGACATTCCAACCACATTACGTAACATACACATGTGATTAGATAAGCTCTAAAATATATGCTTGTCAATTATATCGACATGAGCAAACTTTACTTTAGATACACAATACGTTATCATTTACATACCTAAATAAAGGTCGGGCGTGTTGATGATCAGTATAGATAGCCACAGCTGTAGAAATTGGTCGAGATAATTTGTCACCAAGACAACGGTCGTCCACCCGAATAGTCGGGCCATAAATAGGTTTGAGTTCTATTGTTGATATCCATGATAAGGATTCCTGCAAAAGTAGCATAATAGTTAATATATCTGATGTTTAGACAGAAAACTAAATTAACACATCTAATTTATTGTAATGCTATCACGTCAAAGTAGAAACATTATGAGAAAGTTCTCATTATTCAATATGGCAGACATGTAGATTTCATTGTGAAACGTTACTAGTGTTACTATTGGTGACGAGGATAGCTTCACTATAGTCAGTTGGGATCCACACACACTATTCCTATAAACGCTTAATTCAATGGTGGTCAACAAATCATACACATCACATTTTTAATATATAACACACAAACAATACGTGTACAAACCTGTTAATACGGTAGTTTACCATCTAACGTATTGATGGTCTGTATATATCCCGAGAAGGTGATTTGGTTGAAAATGGTTTCATGGAAATTCACCCACTGTCAAGTAGAGGGGTGGTCATCCACTGTCCAGTAAAGAGGTGTTCACCCACTGTCCAGTAGAGAGATGGTCATCCACTGTCCAGTAGAGAGGTGGTCTTCCACTGTCCAGTTGAGAGGTGGTCTCAAAGAAACGTTTGAGCCGTGAAAATGGTTGAGCTTTGTTCTTGACATCCATGATGAGCACTTTGAACTCTGGACCTGTAACAGGAATAATTAATAACGCGTTTTACCATCTCATGTCGACAGCGTTAATTCCTTTGATCTGGAGATAATCTGAGATGATAGTAATCATATAGTTGTTTTTAATAAAGTAAAATTTGAAATCTAAAAAACACATTTTGAACGCTAGTCTCATGTAATATAATTATGTGATCTACATGAGCTTGTAGAAACGTACCTTTGCTGTAGTAAGGTCCCGTTATACGCCCACTTGGATACGCTTCGGATGCCCCTGTGTGTAACAGGTGACGAAGAAGCGAAACTCTCCATAAGGAGAGGTAAACAGAAGTGTGGTGGTATAAGGTCCGTCTCGCTTTATATATGTGTGTGTAAGCTCACGTGATATACACATGTCACCGTTAAACAATCGGACACCTTCGGGTGTTTCCGGCACATTCGGTAAAGCATTATGTACCTATAAGGCTAACACACGTTCCTAACAAAGTTACAACGGAGATTAAAACATCTTGCACGTTATTCAATGGCACAGGTTCTGTTAACTTCGTAAGAATTTTGATTTCTGGGCCCAGTTGTTCAAAGGGTGATTAGCTTAATCATATTGAACGACATTTTACAAACTTGAATAATTCTGTTAGCATACAAGTTACAATCTTGAAATTTTGTATGTAAATTGACAATATTAGGTATTTGATATCTGCATAGTTGTCATTCAATATATTGTTTCATCTTCAAGTCACAGGATAATTAAAATTTGCACTAATCACTGATTAAGCTAATCATCTTTTGAACAACTGGGCCCTGGTAGTAGCGTCTTCTTGACTAATCACAAACATGTTATATTTATATTTAAAGCGTATTCGAGCTACTAGAAGTATACATGGCTATTACGGGTATATGTATTGTGCTTTCTGGATAAAGTTGTCCTGCAGAAATGGTATTGTATTAAATAATATCGAAAAAGAAGGAAAGGATGTAACAGCATAGAAAATAATAGAAATTTGAAGATTTATCAATCTATTTGTATGTCTAACGTATATATCCTTCATTCTTTGTACTATAATAAATTGGTTTGGTTTATTTTGTTTTACGTCCTATTAACAGCCAGGGTCATTTACGGACGTGTCAGGTTTTTGAAGTTAAGGAAAGCCGGAATACCCGGAGAAAAACCACCGACCTATGGTGGACGGGTCAACACGGAGACCATTAAAATACTACAAGAGAATGAGATGAAATTTACAATTTATAGAAAGGGGTTTTCAAAATCTTAATCCAATTAATTTTACTTCTGGAGTATACAGTATCACCGTAGCCCTGATTTAATGGTATTAAGAATGGTAGAAAGACGTTTTGATAATGGTTTTGTTGAGCAATTAGCAAATAAATTAAAACCAGAAATAAAAGGTTGCTCAGAAGAACTCTTGTGTATTTTCGGTATCTAATATATTATATAACTTCAGTTGATATTCCCTTTTCCAAGGGTCTCCATGTAAATATTTCCTTTGTTCATATTTTGCCCCTGGTTTAATCGATTTTGAGCTCGGATTATGATTTTGTTAACGCTTCAGTATTCTCAAATTCATTTTCTTACCTTCCCTGCATCAGTATGACTTATAAGTATAATATATTTTTATTTACATTTTAATCCCATTTTATGAAAGCTGTTCTCATTGCTGTTAATATTTTCTAGATTAAAGCTTTCTAGCCCTCTCTGTGTTTTTCTTCTTTTACACATTCACCATCTTTTCAACCTCAATACGAAATTGCTTTATCTTTATTGCTTTATCTTTACATGGCGGGTGTCGTCGATAAAGCAGAAGACAGTTACTCTTTCTGAGCAACCTGGTCTTATTCTCTTGTACTTTTACAAGGGTCTCCATATAAATCTTTCCTTTGTCCATATTTTGCCCCTGGTTTAATCGATTTTAAGTTAAGAAAATAATTTTGTTAACGCTTCGGTATTCTTTACATTATTTTCTAAAGAACTTTCAAAGATTGTATTAATAATTATTGTATAGTTCTTTATAAATCGTTTATAAAAGGGAATAATCTCTTGTCTGTTAATTAATTCTGGACATTGATACTCCCCGTTGATAAGTATACTTCAATAATGATGGAATAATGTTTCGCCATATCTTCCTTGTTTTATTTCATCAAGAGTGATACTGTTTCTGTTTGCCAATTGTCGTGATAACCTAGCTATATTTCTGTTAGTACACAAACAATTTACCAATATTTATTTTCGAGGGTTTTCGTCAACATCACCAGCTGTAATCGTGTTAATAAATCTTTTCTTTCTAATCCTTTACAGTTTATTTCGGTTGTTTATGTTTATGGTATTATATTTACATTTGCGCTGCAGCGTCACTATTTAAACCAAGCAAGCCCCGTTTCGGTTCATAGGACTATAACCCGAAACTAGCATGAATGTGAACGTGAGATGAAGGTTAAAAACTAATGCATATCGCGCCGAACTCTCGTTCGGACGAGACAATACAGACAACATCGAATTCTTGGCTTCATTTATCCCATTAAAATCGCTTATTGGGAAACATCGAATAAACATATCTAAACATTGAAAAAAGAAAGGAAAACACAAGTATAAGCTTTCCATCACCCACTGTCTGCAATGAAGGGATCCCTCTACCTGATTCTTGGAATTGTTTCAGTAGGCCTATCGAAATAATGTACGTTGATTGTAGACATTGTCAACAATATGACACCGGTACATATATATAAAGAAAGGTTGAAAGAGGATTCGTATTCCTATCATCAGTGAAGTCGATCAAAAAATGCATGCATGCATTAGGGTTCTTATACAACGCAGCAACAAATAATACGACGCTGACAACCTTTTCCATGGCAGACCACCCTAGTCAGTTTTCAAATTCAGATGACATGCCTCCGCAGTATGACGTCATAAATACGCGATGTCATTTATATTGCATGTACTAGTTTAAAGCACCTTCAGACAGGAACAGTTCAAAAGAAAGAAAAGTTTTCCACTTGTTCGTAATAAAGTCCTTTTATGGTAGATGTTTTCCACGGACTATTTTTCAAAGTCTCCGTTCCAGGAGGAAGCACGTGTATAGTTTTCGTCTCTCGTAAACTATCACGCGCTACGGGCTGTTCTATCAATTCAACATTCAAGAGTTTCTTGCGGCTACAATTAATTTTGTTTTATTTTCGGTCGAAATTTTTTGTCTGAAATGATTCGAAATGGAAATGTAAATATAAGCATTAAACTGCATTCTGTTTCGAGTTAAGGGTGATATGAACGCCCAGTGCATTACAGGAAAACAAAACATGAACCTCTACTTGTGACTATATATACTATGACATGGCAAACCGAACCAACAACGAAACTTTATTTATATATCAAATAAACTTTGAATCACATTTCATTACATATTGTTGTCTCATAAATAAAATATTGCATTTTTTGAAAATGAAAATTGAAAAGTTTGATACATGTTAACATGTTTTTATTATGTTTATCAGTATGCCTACGTGTTGTGTTAAGAGAACTACATGTATGCCTCAGCTCTCACTTTGAAGATGTGACATTCACATGGAAGTGACCTACATTAACATAACAGGAGTCGTTGATGACGCAGAAGTCGCTTACCGCAGCGCTTGGTATTTTTTTAAAGGTCTCTTGTAGATCTATCCTTTGTCCATATTTTGTTCATACTTTAATCGATTTTGAGCTCAGATTGAGAGATTTAGTGCACTTTCTCTTGAATAAACGTTATGTGATTAATATAATCTAACACTCGAGTCAATGTGATATGAAATTTATTAAATTCGTTTTATAATTTAATTCAATTTGACTTTGAATTATCACACTCGTAAAATAAATAGAGGTTACACAACGAGTGGCTGTTGGATATTGAATTTATTTCACTCGAGTTAATTATTTTTTATATCTATGATAGGCCGTGCCATAGTATATAGGTCAGTTATAAGAAAGATATTTTATAAACAAAATCCATTGTAGGTTGTTATAAAACTGAGTGACAAGTAGTACTTAAAATTTATAAACCAAATCCATTGTAGTTTGTTATAAAACTGAGTGACAAGTAGTACTGAAAATTTAAAAACCAAATCCATTGTAGTTTGTTATAAAACTGAGTGACAAGTAGTACTGAAAATTTATAAACCAAATCCATTGTAGGTTGTTATAAAACTGAGTGACAAGTAGTACTGAAAATTTATAAACCAAATCCATTGTAGGTTGTTATAAAACTGAGTGACAAGTAATACTGAAAATCTATAAACCAAATCCATTGTAGGTTGTTATAAAACTGAGTGACAAGTAATACTGAAAATTTATTAAGAAACATACCATAGCAAACAAACAAAATCACTAAGAATGCAAATTTTGTTATAAAAAATGTCGGAACATCGGTGACAAGTAATACTGAAAATTTATATCCCAAATCCATTGTAGGTTGTTATAAAACTGAGTGACAAGTAATACTGAAAATATATTAAGAAACATACCATAGCAAACAAACAAAATCACTAAGAATGCAAATTTTGTTATCAAAAATGTCGGAACTTTCAAGAGACAACCTTTACTTGTCTTCAATACGTGATAAGATAACTCATGTATTACTTTATTCGTGATAAGATAACTCGTGTATTACTTTATTAGTGATAAGATAACTCATGTATTACTTTATTAGTGATAATATAACTCATGTATTACTTTATTAGTGATAAGATAACTCATGTATTACTTTATTAGTGATAAGATAACTCATGTATTACTTTATTAGTGATAATATAACTCATGTATTACTTTATTAGTGATAAGATAACTCGTGTATTACTTTATTAGTGATAATATAACTCATGTATTACTTTGTTAGTGATAAGATAACTCATGTATTACTTTATTCGTGATAAGATAACTCATGTATTACTTTATTAGTGATAATATAACTCATGTATTACTTTATTAGTGATAAGATAACTCATGTATTACTTTATAAGTGATAAGATAACTCATGTATTACTTTTTTAGCCAATTCGTGATATTATAATTTGCTTTTGAAACCTGGAGTTTGCTTCCAATAAAAAACGTGCCGATCACCGTATTTCCAACTGTCAACGATTACGAGCGTTTCAAACCAACGACAGTTAATAATAGCAATGTGGTAACACTGTACATACTTTTTAATGAGTTGTTCAACATAAAGTATATTAAACATTACGTTTGTCTCGATAATCTACATCCAAGTGATTGTAACGTACACTATCGTTAAACATATCCCTAAATTATCAAACAGAAAACAAATAACTTTGTAAATGATTTAATATTTAATGTTCTATGTTAACATTCGTCATAGCTTTAACAAAACAACAAACAAATCAACAAAAAAACTGACAAACGTACGGTCCTACAGCTGACAAACGTACGGTCTTACAGCTTACAAACGTACGGTCTTACAGCTGACAAACGTACGGTCCTACAGCTGACAAACGTACAGTCCTACAGCTGACAAACGTACGGTCTTACAGCTGTCAAACGTACGGTCTTACAGCTGACAAACGTACGGCCCTACAGCTGTTAAACGTACGGTCCTACAGCTGTTAAACGTACGGTCCTTCAGCTGTCAAACGTACGGTCCTACAGCTGTCAAACGTACGGCCCTACAGCTGTTAAACGTACGGTCCTACAGCTGACAAACATACGGTCCTAAAGCGGACAAACGTACGATCCTACAGCTGACAAACGTACGGTCTTACAGCTGTCAAACGTACGGTCCTACAGCTGACAAACGTAGGTCCTACAGCTGACAAACGTACGGTCCTACAGCTGACAAACGTACGGTCCTACAGCTGACAAACGTACGGTCTTACAGCTGACAAACGTACGGTCTTACAGCTGTCAAACGTACGGTCTTACAGCTGTCAAACGTACGGCCCTACAGCTGTTAAACGGACGGTCCTACAGTTGACAAACGTACGGTCCTACAGCTGACAAACGTACGGCCCTACAGCTGTTAAGCGTACGGTCCTAAAGTTCTTAAACGTACGGTCCTACAGCTGTTAAACGTACGGTCCTACAGCTGACAAACGTACGGTCCTACAGCTGACAAACGTACGGTCCTACAGCTGACAAACGTACGGTATTACAGCTGTCAAACGTACGGTCTTACAGCTGACAAACGTACGGTCTTACAGCTGACAAACGTACAGTCCTTCAGCTGACAAACGTACGGTCCTACAGCTGACAAACGTACGGTCCTACAGCTGACAAACGTACGGTCTTACAGCTGTCAAACGTACGGTCCTACAGCTGACAAACGTACGGTCCTACAGCTGACAAAATCAGCAAACAGCAGGAAAAACAATATATAGGTATTATAAATTAATTAACTTCTAGGTGAGGAACGTTCAGGTGATAGTATGATGTTCATTTGAACCAGCTAATGTATGTGTTTAATTATCATGATAATGGCATCACTTTATTTAAAGTGTTTGTGCCCTTCAATATGCATATTTTCATAACCAATCAGAACCCTGTACATTTCTCAAACAGTTGGGTCAATTTTGTCTATTTTCTATAAAAATGCAAGCCAAATTGTATTATTCTATTAAAGAATAAAAATTATGAGGACTTTATCTTAATTTTAACACCATAGCTCTCTCTCAACAGTCTAATCCAAGGGAGATAACCAGTGTGACCTGCATGCTATGTTTCTTAATTGTTCACTACCCCTAACATGGTCTTGGTTGTGTGCTTCTATGGGTTAGACGAGCGACATCATTCCAGGTGCCCCTAGTGTGCTAACTTTTTTAGTGCCCTGCGGAGTATCTTATTTCTCATTATCTCATTTTAGCGTACATATCTATTTTATCTAAAAATATGATAAGATACCCTACTTATTTACAGAGAGACTTCATTAATCGTTCACCCTCGCTGTTTAGAGGAACACATGAAATAATTCATTTATTTTCGTTACCATTTAGAACCTATTGGTCACCTTAATTTAGTCAATGCGGTTCAAATGGGTATATAACTTTTTTTTATTTGAATTCCATATTTACAACAAAACACGTAAAACGTACGACAATTATTATTAGAACACTAAATGCTTAGTCATAGTTGACATCAGTACGTACACACATGTATTGCGAAAGAAGGTAAAAATCACAGGGACCTGATAATTTGTAACAGCTAGTTTAGGATATAAACTTAGTATTATAGTAACTTTACATTTGTTAGGGTTTAGTTCATTTTCGATAAAAAAATCCCCCCTCAACGGTTGACCATTAAGGGAGCATTTTTATCGAAAACTCACCTAAACATCCAAAATATTAAAATTACTCTAAAAACTTTAGTTTAGATCCACAACTAGCAATAGCTGTAAAAAATTCGCGGGTCCCTGTGGTAAACATTACATTATATAAGGTGCATAAGGAAATGACGACACATGTGCCATTAATGTCAATCTCATGAAATGATTGTTTCAAAATAGATTACCTATGGGGTGTCCATTTCCAGTGTTCTTTATTGTTACTATCTAGCTAATAAACACCTGATAGATATTGTTTTACCTATTATGTTCTATATTATAGACTTTGCTCTCTGATGATATCAATATATTTATAGACCTTTCATAAACACGGTAAAACACACTTCCCCATTACTGGTGTTTATAACTAGATAAACTACATGTGTAGATCATATTACCCAATTATGATGATTATCTCCATTATATTTCATATGTTGTGTATAGTATAATATATTAGCTACGGTATATACCGGCAAGTCGACCCTTTTACCGCAAATCTCGTAACAAAAATATAAAACCCAGAGAAAATTACCTAAACCGTTTTAAATCTTAGTGTAATACAATACTTTTCTAGTTAAACGCACAGATTTTGTTATTGTACGCCTTATCTTCAATATATCGACAGATACCTGGACCAAATACCAATTAAAAAAGTGTCCTTCACCGTATTTCCTATGTCAACGATTACAAACCAACGACAATAACAATGTGGAGACACTGTACATCCCTATTAATGAAGTGTTACCATAACGTATGTTTAACATTACGTTTGTCTCAGTTAAGTGATTGTTACGGTACTATATCCTTAAACACAAAGAGCATTATAAATTACATAACTTCAACAAAATAACTAACAATATTGACGAACGGTCGTGAAGCTATCAAAATCAGGACAGCAAACAGCGGGGAAAACAAAATATAGGTATTGTAGCTTTATTAACTTCTGAGGGAGGAACGTTCAGTTGATGGTAAAATGTTTATTTGAAACTGCTACTTAAATAAAAGTTTCCATATGCATGTTTTCATAACCGACCAAACATCTATAAATATACAAGCCAAACTCTGGCTAGACATAATAAGATAATTAATTATAGAAAATATTCAACAGAGTATTTAAAAATGATTACATTACAGGTAGCTGTTGTACAAGTGGTTAAGTGGCGAAATGAACAGAAACGAACCAGTTTGTTATGATAAAATAAATTAAAAATCACTACAACATAAACCAAATAAAAAGTAAACTATAATGGTTGAATAAAGGAATCAGTTACTTTATCTTGATTTTAACCTCAACATTCTAATCCAAGGGAGGTAACCAGTATGGCTTTACTACCTCTACCATCGTCTTGGCCGTGTAGTGTTATGGAGTTAACGAGAGAAATCATCCCAGGGGCCCCTAGTAGTGATAAGTCGCTTGGTTTCCGGAGTATCATATTTCGCATCCCAAAGGCGTTAAAGTTTTTCTTTCATCTCATTTGATTACATCTATTCTAACGAACATATCAAAATAAATAAGAGAATGCTGAAGCGTTAACAAAATTATAATCCAAAGTCAAAATCGATTAAACCAGGGGCAAAATATGAACAAAGGAAAGATTTACATGGAAACTCTTGTCAAAGTACAAGATAACAAGACCAGGTGTTCCGGAAAAGTAAGCGTCTTCTGCTTCATCGACGACCCCCGCCAAATCTTTATCACATCCAAAAAACATCAAGCTCTCAAAATGCGAACCTAGAAGTCCTTTTTATCTTTTTTTTAAGAAAAATAAAGAGGAACAAACATGTTTAGCTTATTTCAGAAAAGGCAACGGGTATTATATGGGTATATCATAACTTTATTTCAATTGAATTCAATATAAAACCTTATACAATGTACTGCTTAGTATTAGAACACTTAATACTAAAGTAATAGTAATAGTAAGCGTCTTCTGCTTTATCGACGACACCCGCCATATACATCTAAATGTACCTTTTGTTGTTGCGTGTTGAAGCATAAGTTTACATCATTTTTCAAACAGAAACATATTCCAAGCTCGAAACTATAGCATCAGGATCGTCATGTTACGATGAAGTTTAATGTTTTCACTTTTCAAATCGGAGCACTGTGCTTTCAGCATTAACATTTCGTCTTCCGTCCACAGAACCTTACTCATAAGTGAGGCATTAACCTCCTTCAACGTTGAAACTTCGGCGTTAAGTTTTCCAAGCTTTTCTGTCGTACTGCCCTCGGCATGTGTGATCTGTTGAATTTCCTCTTTGTGTTGTTCAATAAGAAGCTGTTTTTCCTTTGCCATTTCTCTGCACTCTTGGTGGAGATATATTGCGGATAGGGTTTGCTGTTCCTTTTCTATGCTCAACTGTGCCACTTTGTTGGAAAGTTCCAGGATCTCGTGTTGTGAATGAATGCAATGGATGCATGGCGTATCGAGATGTCTCGGTGTTGCCGTCTGTGTTTCATCAGAATTAGCGCAGCTGACAACAGACATGCACTCATCCTCGTCATTAGTAGAAGAACTACCGCTGACGGAGTCAGCAGCTGCTGCAACAAATGTCACGCTCGTGTGAAGACGGTTTCCTGCTACTTTTACAGTATCCAGAACGAATGCATCACTTACCACATCGGATCTTACAGACAAGCTTTGAATACCAGTTGATAACGAGATATTCTCACCGGCAGATTTCAACTCGTAAACTTTCCTTTTTCGGTATCTCAAAAACTTGAAAAAAGCCCTTCGTTTTTTCTTCTCCTGTGCTACCTGTTTTACTTTGGAATGTCTCAGTTTGCCATTGTCGGTGTTAACAGCTGTTACAACAGATGTCTTGCTCGTGTGAAGACTGTTTCCTGATACTTGTACAGTATCCAGAACGAATGAATCACTTACCACACGGGATTTCACAGACGACCTTTGAATGGTATCAATTGATGACGAGATTTTCCCACCAGAGGATTTGAACTCGTCGTGATTGTTCCATTTTCGGTGTCTCCGAAACTTGAAAAGACCCCTTAACCATTTTTTCTTCCCCTGTGCTTCCGGTTTTGCTTGGGAGTGTTTCCATTTGTTGCCTTTGTTGTTTTTAGCAGCTGCTGCAACAGATGCCTGGCTTGTGTGGCTGTTTTCCCCTACTTGTACAGTATCAAGAACGAAGGACTCGTTTACCACATCAGATTTCCCAGACCAGCTTTGAATAATATTAGGTGATGACGAGATATTCTCAATAGCGGCTTTCAACTTGTCGTACTCTTTCCTTTTATGGTTTCTCCGAAACCTGAAAAGATCCCTTAATCTTTTTTTCTTCTCCTTTGCGTCTGACTTTCCTTTGGAATGTCTCGTTTTTTTCTTTTCGTTATCCATCTTATGCGGTGTTCTGTAATTTAAAATTGCTCACTTGACGAAAGAAAAATATTTGTTTTAAATTTACAAAACAATGTTCAAATAATCAATATTTTAACAAGGTATTGGATAGATACCATACCCCCCTTCAAAATATGTACACATTAAATACAATTACTAATTGATGTGGAGTTTGATATTCATATATATGAGTCATTATCATGTTTTATGTTCAGTTATGTATTCATTGAGTCAGATTGGTAGCTATATATAAGTCACTCTAGCTTAGCCGACCACCAGGTATTGTCAGAATGTCCCATCAGTCATAACATAAAAAACCAGAGAATACTGTAACCGGGATTATATTTTGATATATAATGTATGTTATTTTAATAATTATTCAAGTATGCATAGGGTTGTGAGATTTGGTATTTGTTCTGTATTGTCAATGTCCTGTGTATGTCAGCGTATCTGAATTAGCAAAGCCCTGTGTATGTCAGCGTACCTGTATACGTACTGTCTTTGTCACGTGATGTATGTTACATGTGTTATGTATGTACGGGTAGGTGTAAGGTAAGAGTGAGTGCAAGTGCCTCGTTTTGGTTTTATATGGTCAGTGTCTTTGTGTGAAATTGGCGCGTAATTCATTAGGAGCGGACATTTCACAGTGGACACATTGGAGTTTGATAAGACGTGACGTACGGGGAATTTTAGATAATTGGTATGTACTATATAATGTATTTTAATGATTTAAATATAAGCATTATTATTCTTGCTTTAATATCTATATATAAGTTAGAATAATATCGATTTGGATAAAATCTGTTCATTGCCATTTTTGATTAATATCTATCGTCAATCGTTTTGATGATTAAACTATTTGTAGATCGTTTTCTTTAGTATCTTTAGTATATAAATATTTTATTATATTTCAGTTATTACCATACTAGTCCACAAAATGAACATGTATTGAAGAAAGATAGACTACTTTGTCTTTAGACCCTTGACCCATTGTTGGGGTAGGTACATACGTACTTGATGTATTTCGTGTATAATTCTATATTGAACACGTATATAATTTATGATTCTATATGTATTGAATAATGTAATGTATATTGGTATCTGTTTAATGGAAATCTGTATTTCATTATAAAGTAATCGAGTATAAAGTAAACTCTCGTGTAATTTGGATAAATGTAAAACATATGTATTGTCCATATATGTTGCAACATTTTTAACTAGGTTTTAAGTAGTTTGTATTGTCTTTGTAGGGTCGTCATCGTGATCTTAAGTGATCGATTGACTGATTGTGATTTGATGACCATGATACAATAAATGATGAAGTATCGAAACCGTGTTTGTTACAATGGCGCCCAACGTGGATTGATCTAGAGGGAGACGAGGTTCCGGAAATTCTGACCCGGATCCGAACCGCCTCATCGTGGATTGACCACCCATTCCCCGTTTCCGGTTTCGTTTTCAACAGAGGAGCACACGTGTGTGTTGTTATAAAATTTGTGTTTTACAGCTTATTTAGCTGTTGTGTTTATTCTTATTCCTAATGGAAGGATCCCGCTTAGACCAAATATCAAGGTAACTTTGTATTTATCATTGACATTGCATAGCAGCCATGGTATTCCAGTAACTGTACGTTGTTCGGTCACTCGCACCTGTTCGTGACCTGGACTAGTTATCTCACTCAACGTTGCAGAGATCCTGTTCATTGACTTTGATAACTTCATAATATCGTATGATTTGAACATTTATAGTTTTCATTGTATTTCTCAATTTTATAATCAGTAATTTATGTGTTTTTTCAAAATATTCAGGTTGATTGAAATGTATTGGTAGATATCACTTATTCCATTTCAATGAAATTTTCATTGATTTGTTGACTTTGTGGATATCATTGTTGTGGTGAACTTCCGGTTTAGCAGTGAATTTCCTGTTCCGGTATTATGTAGATTTCCAGTTCCTTGTAAACATCCTGATTTATAGAGCCTTTTTGCTATTTTTTTTCTTCAGTATTTTGTTTATATTTGGTTCTAGATTTAACTTAGTTTTTTTCCATAGTTTGCTATAGAGTTGTAATAGTAACATCACCTATTGTGGACTATTGATTCAAAAGTAGTGATTGAATTTTTTTTTTATTCATATATTCTAAACCAGATTTAAACTTTGATTTTTTTTTTTGAACTTCTGTGCATTTTTCTTTGTTTTGATTTTTGGTTTTACAAATATCATTTTTTTTCCCATTTTTTTCCCCCCATTGAACTTAGACTGTGACTAAGAGACATCAAGACTTGGTTGACAGTATTAACTTATCGTTGCGTGTGGTTTATGAGTTGATGTTGATTGAAAGGATTGTGTGTTCAGTGTAAAATGTTTTTGTGTCATTTGTGCTATATTTGTCTTGAATTTCAGCTTTAATTTGCCAAGATATTGCAGATGGAACACCTGTAGTCTACGCATTTATACATGCGATAGGTAAATTCTATTTTCAGGAGGTGAGTTCAATAACATTTGGTTATTTTGAATTTTTCATACAGTGTGACTTCTTGTGTTATCTTATCGAATGTTTCCTTGCAATTTTCTTTTTATTATTTGTGTGTTTATTGTTTGCCATATATCATTAATCATGGATAGCGATCAGGTAGGTCAGATGGTCCAAGTATTTAAGGATATGGGTGTTACTCCTAAGTGCGACACACCTGAGGATTTCAAAAAGTGGATGATTGATTACTTGGCACAGACAGGGAGTATATCTGCAACGATAAAGGAGGAAAAACCCCAGATAGAGCCTGCAGCAAGTAAGGAGCATCACATTCTAACACATCCGCCAAGACTTAATAATAATAATAATAGTCTTTATTTAAACTTGATGACATATTGAGTCAAAGACTCGTCTTACATATGGTCAAGTATGATAAAATGTACAGTATATACAACAAAGTTACAACGATAAACTATTACTAGACATATTAAGAGAATTGCACATGTACATGTTAATTAACATCACATAAATATCAGAATATCACAGTAATTAGCTACAAATCTTTTAAAACAATGTGACCCGAGCTTTCCAGCGGTTGGGGAGAGCCCTACCTGCATGGTAGACTCAGGTCTTATTTCAGAAATTAAAAAGATATGATGCTGTTTGATAATTAAGAAGTTAAAAATTCGAAGAAAATACATTGCTTCATCCCATAAAATACTGTTTGGCACATTTCTTAAAAGACAAGAGACTTTTACAATTTTGGACATAAGAAGGCAAACTGTTCCAAATAAAAGGACCTTGATATGTAAAGGACCGTTTAAAAATATTTGTCTTGTAAGATGGCAGATAAAACACATTTTGTGAAGATGATCGAGTTTTTCTCGACTGGATTTCAGAAGACAAAGTAAAATTGTTTAGGTAGTTTGGCGCCAGATTATTTAAAATTTTGTACATTAAAATGGCGTGATTGTAAGAAATTCTTTTCTTAAACGGCAGCCACATTAGTTCACTAAACATTTCACTTGAAGGTGTACAAAAGTCACACTTCAATATGATTCTTGCGGCACGTTTTTGTAACTTTTCAATTTTTGCAATGTGGTTCTGGGAGGCATTACCCCAGATATTTGAACAGTAGTCAAAATGAGTGTTGATGAAGCAGTTGTAATAAGTGAGACTGGATTTCTGTGTAAGAAAGGGTCGAATGCGTCTCATTTGGAAAAGTTGATATGAAATTTTTTTTGCAATAGAAACAATCTGTTTATCCCAGGATAAACAGTCATCAATAGTGACTCCAAGAAGTTTTTCTTGTTTTACATTGTCAATTTTTGTGTTATTTATAAATATTTCTAACTGCTCAGTTTTGTCTACTTTTTCTTTGTGTTGTTCCAATTAACATGACTTTCGTTTTTTCTGTATTGACACACATTTTGTTTTCATTGCACCATTTCTGAATTAGTATTGTATCTTCATTTAAGTCAGAATTAATACTTTCAATAGATTTTCCCTTGTGATGGGCAGCTGTGTCGTTCACATACAGTATGAACATTAAAGGACCAAGAATTGATCCTTGAGGTACGCCAACCGTAAGAGATTGAGGGTCGCTTAGGGTGTTTTTGAAATTCACTGTTTGAAAACGATCTTTGATATAACTTGAGAAAAAATCCATGGTTGCACTAGAACAGCCATATAGGCCTAATTTGGTAAGTAGAATATCATGGTCAACAAGGTCAAAAGCCTTTCTAAAATCTAAATATAAAACACCTGACAATAATCCATGATTAATAGAGTCAAACCACATGTTAGTGATTTTGGTTAGTGCTTCCTACATTCAGTGGAGATCCATCCGCCAAGGGGGAGGTACCATATGAGTTATGGAGGTATGAGGTGGAGTGCTTGAGGAGAGATACTTC
The DNA here is from genome assembly GCA_947623455.1 of Mimachlamys varia. Taxonomy (NCBI): domain Eukaryota; kingdom Metazoa; phylum Mollusca; class Bivalvia; order Pectinida; family Pectinidae; genus Mimachlamys; species Mimachlamys varia. The sequence continues at coordinate 2,661,517 of OX392537.1, forward strand.
TATAAGTAATGAAGTGGTGGCACAGGCTGTGAGACGCTCACTTAGAGGTAATACTGGAATGGTAGCCATGAGACTTGGAACAACTGCAACCATCTCGGAATTGATGACACAACTGGAAAGTAACTATGGAGTTGTTGAGGACCAGGAAGCATTAATGGGAAAGTTCTACAATGCTCAGCAGCTAGAAGGTGAGACAGTGTCCAGTTGGGGTTGTAGGTTGGAGGATTTGCTTACCAAGGCTATACGATCTGATCCTATTCCAAGGAGCAAGATGAATCAGATGCTTCACAACCGAATCTGGCATGGACTTGGGACTCCTTTGAAGGAAAGATCAGCTAGTAAATATGATATGGTCAAAGGATACGAAGATTTCAAAGTTGAACTGAGGAAGCTAGAATCTGAGATGTCTGTAAAAGTGGAGGAAAAGTCAACAAAATCAGCTACAGCAAAGATGGCCTGTATCAACCCTTATGATGAGAAGTTCGAGAAGCTGGAAGGGATGATTTGCCAACTAACATCAGAGGTGAAGGCTATTAAATCTGGACAGAGTAAGCAGCAAACACAGCAACAGAACCAGTGGAAACCTCCGGTTAAGTCTTCTGCATCCAACTCATATCAGGCCGAAGCTTCAGAGAATTATGAAGAGCCACAGTGTTGGAGATGTGGACAGCTTGGACACATGCACATAGGATGCAAAGTGAGGCTGGATCATGTACGAAAACCAAATTATAGAGGTCAGCCACGCAGACAACCTTTAAACGGACAAGGACCTATGGGGAGGGGACACCCATAGGTTTCCGAGGACAGAACCCCAGCTCGGAGTTGGACAGTTACAACAATGGTTTAGTTGGTTCAGCGAATGAAGTAAAGATTAGGATTGAAGGACAGGAAACCTTATCGTTGTTGGACACTGGATCAACAGTATCAACTGTGAGTAAGTCCTACTATGACTCTAAACTATCCCATTTGCCTATCAAACCATTGACTTGTGTGTTGAACGTAGAATGTGCTGATGGAAATGCACTTCCATATTTTGGATTTATTGAAACCAGTATAGAGGTTACAGGACTACCAGGAAGTGGATTACAGTACTGTGTACTACTTGTTGTTCCGGATAGTCAATACAACACCAGGATACCAGTACTGTTAGGAACCAATGTTCTTTCAGTATTGTTGGAGAGCTGTAAACAGGAACATGGAGTTAGATATTTACAGGAAGCAAACCTTTTCACACCATGGTATCTCGCATTCCGTTGTATGTCTTTGAGGGAAAAGGACTTGGTTAAAAACAACTTCCGGCTCGGTATTGTGAGATGTGGAGAGGATAAATGCATCACTGTTGCTCCCAACAGTCAGGTAACTGTTAAGGCCTATGTGGATAAGGATATGCCATACCATCCCACCTGTGCTATACTACAACCTGCCATGGATTGTATTACTTCTTCGGATATAGATCTTACACCTGGACTGATAAGTTACCATTATAAAGGTAATAGGACTCTCAACATCCAGTTATCGAACATGTCCTGTCGGAGTATGGTGATCGCGCCAAGAGCTTTACTTTGTGAGGTCAGTCCAGTTAGCATAGAGTGTAAGGATAGATTTGACGAGGAGGAGGTTCGAGGTCAATTTGATGACATCCTGGAAAAACTGGACATTGGAACATCATCCCTCCCTCAGAACCAAGTTGACCAAGTGAAAACCATGCTAGAGAAGTTTGAAGATATTTTCTCCCACAATGATGAGGATATTGGGTTTTCTTCAGCAGTGAAGCACAACATCGAGCTCATTGATACAGAACCATTCAAACAGCGACATCGACGAATCCCACCATCAATGTACGAAGAGGTCAGGAACCACTTACATCAGTTGTTGGAGATTGGGATTATTCGACCGTCACACAGTCCATGGGCATCACCCATAGTACTTGTGAGGAAGAAGGATGGACAGCTTCGAATGTGTATAGACTTTCGAGAACTCAACAAGAGGACAATAAAGGACTCCTATGCTCTCCCACGCATTGAGGAAATTCTTGAATGCCTTGCTGGTTCGAAATATTTCACTGTGCTGGATATGAAATCCGGATACCACCAGGTTGAGATAGAGGAATCCCATAAGCAACGCACTGCCTTTACAGTTGGACCTCTTGGATTTTTCGAATTCAACAGAATGCCTTTTGGATTATCCAACGCCCCAGCCACTTATCAGAGATTGATGGAAGAATGTCTTGGGGACCTACATCTTAACATCTGCTTAATCTACTTGGATGATCTTATCATATACTCGGACACCTATGAGGAACATCTTCGTCGTTTGGAAAAGGTTCTTCAGCGTCTTAGAGAGAGCGGATTGAAGCTTTCTCCGAAGAAATGTAAATTCCTACAGGACCAAGTTATTTACCTTGGACATCTTGTATCAGCTGAAGGAATTTCACCAGACCCATCCAAGTTAGATAAAGTACAGAACTGGCCTATTCCTACTAGCCCAGAGGACGTCCGTTCCTTTTTAGGTTTTGCAGGATATTACCGTAAGTTTATTCAGGACTTCTCGAAGATCGCCAAGCCCCTGAACGATTTACTTCCTGCATGTATTAAGAAGAGGAGAGGACGGAAAAAGGCAGTAACAGAAAGACCATTATGGCACTGGGGTACGGAACAAGATGAAGCTTTCAGGAAGCTGAAGGAACAACTGGCATCACCACCCATCCTAGGATATGCTCAGCATGATTTACCATTCGAGCTGCATACAGATGCGTTTGGAAGAGGATTGGGTGCTGTATTGTATCAGCGTCAGGGTGAAGAACTTCGAGTCATCAGCTATGCAAGCCGTGGACTTAGTAAGTCTGAGAAGAACTACGCAGCTCACAAACTCGAGTTCCTGGCGTTGAAGTGGGCCATTACAGAGAAGTTCAACGACTACCTCTATGGACAGAAATTCAAAGTTTACACCGATAATAATCCACTAACATATGTTTTGACTTCTGCAAAACTGGATGCTACTGGACATAGATGGGTGTCAGCATTAGCTGCCTTTGACTTCGAGATCTTGTATAGACCTGGCAAATCCAACATTGATGCTGATGTACTATCAAGACTTCCAGTATCCACTGAAGATGATAAAGATTATAACCCCTTGCAGCATGTTACTGTGGAAGCCATCCATGCTGTTTGTCAGACTGTTACGCCTCAGCCGTATATACAGAGCCTATGTTTGTCGTCCACAGTTATAGATGAACTGTTTGACCCTGGAGTTAGTCAGTTGGAAGATATGACCCCTAGGGATTGGCGGCAGGCACAGCGTAATGATCCAGTACTTCGGCCATGGATGGATATCATCACCAACCATAGACAACCGAGACGTAGACAGCTACCGATGACTAGGGAACACACCCAGCTTTTCAAAGTGTCTGGGAGTTTGACGATGCGTCGTGGAGTACTATTTCGGAAGATGATGACAGATAGCAACTCCAAGTTTCAACTTGTATTACCCTCATTTTTCATCGAAAAGGTTCTAAGGGGACTACACGACGATGTTGGACATCCTGGACGAGATAGATTTCTTTCGCTTCTGCAGGATAGATTTTATTGGCCATGCATGACAAGAGATGCGGAGGAATGGTTGAAGAAGTGTCAGCGTTGCATCAAGGCAAAGTCATCAACAAATGTGCGAGCCCCATTAGTGAGTATAGAGACATCCCATCCATTGGAGCTTGTCTGCATAGATTATCTCTCACTAGAGACATCCAGAGGTGGATACCAGAGTGTACTAGTGATTACAGATCATTTCACTAGGTATGCCCAAGCCATTCCAACACGCAACCAGACCGCCAAAACAACAGCCGAAGCGCTTTTTAACAACTTCTTCGTTCATTATGGCATGCCGAAAAGACTTCATTCAGATCAAGGTGCTAACTTCGAAAGCAAACTCATATCGGAGCTTTGTCAGCTTACAGGAATGACCAAGTCGAGAACTACTCCGTACCACCCCATTGGTAATGGAATGACAGAACGGTTCAACCGTACTCTGATCAGCATGTTAAAGACTCTAGACCCGGACCAGAAAACGGATTGGAAGAGCTACGTTGCCCCTTTAGTTCACGCATATAACTGTACTAGACATGAGTCGACCAACACTTCGCCATTTTTCCTCATGTTTGGTAGGGAGCCACGTTTGCCTTTGGACATCACCTTTGGTATAGGGAAGTTGGTTGATGAACCCCAGTCTCTCACTGACTATGCAAAAGGACTCAGAGAACGCCTTGCATACAGTTATGATTTAGCCTCTAGATCATCAACAAGTGCGAAGAGGAGACAGAAGGCATCCTATGACCTCAGAGTCCGAGGAGCATCATTGACCATCGGAGACAGAGTTTTGGCGAAGGCTCTAGCCTTTGATGGCAAGCACAAACTTTCTGATGCTTGGGAGGATGAAGTGTACATAGTGGTGGAACAGCTCAATCCAAGTATACCAGTATTCCGGCTGGAATCTGAGTCTGGACAAGGTCGGAGTAGAACACTTCATAGGAACAACTTACTTCCTATAGGAAATTTACCATCAGGATCTACTGAGGCATTTAGGAAGACGGAAGCCCCTGTTCCAGTTAAGAAGACAGTAGATACCCAGGACAATATAGTTGATGTGCCAACAACAGACATTGAAACAGACAGTGAAAGTGATGAGGAACAGACTATTGTTTATGTAGATCGCCAGCATGGACCACGGGATTCTGGAACCTGTAGGATTTCAGACAACCGTGTTGAAGATTTGGCCACACAGGAACCAGATGACGATCTTGGTACTCCTGTGGTGGTCGCTGACTCGCCTGGTGACGACCAGCTCTCAACAGAGGGGAGAGAGTCAGTAGTTGATTCCATAGAAAGGGATGAGGAAGGAGGCAGTGATGTCAGAGATCGACAAAGGGACGTCAGGCAAGATGCTTCTGAGGAAGTAGTTGAGGAGGCAGAACCGCCACCAGCCTTGCCTGTTCCTGCGCCAAGACGGAGCGGGAGAGATCGTCGCCCTCCTGACTGGATGACGAAGGGAGAATTTGTTCTTGCTCATCAACACCAGTCTGTTGACAACGATTCGACAATAGCCAAGACAAGACTCGTCGAAACCCTTGTAAATCAAGGAGTGTTTTCAGATCTTTCGACTGAAATTTCTAACATGATTCTTCTTTCAGTTTTCAAGTAGTTGTATTTTATTGATATATTATTTTTATTTATTGACAGGTTACCATTATTTTTTTTCCAGTAAGTCTGTATGACGAGGACGCCATTTTCTAAGTGAGAGGAGAATGTAACCGGGATTATATTTTGATATATAATGTATGTTATTTTAATAATTATTCAAGTATGCATAGGGTTGTGAGATTTGGTATTTGTTCTGTATTGTCAATGTCCTGTGTATGTCAGCGTATCTGAATTAGCAAAGCCCTGTGTATGTCAGCGTACCTGTATACGCACTGTCCTTGTCACGTGATGTATGTTACCTGTGTTATGTATGTACGGGTAGGTGTAAGGTAAGAGTGAGTGCAAGTGCCTCGTTTTGGTTTTATATGGTCAGTGTCTTTGTGTGAAATTGGCGCGTAATTCATTAGGAGCGGACATTTCACAGTGGACACATTGGAGTTTGATAAGACGTGACGTACGGGGAATTTTAGATAATTGGTATGTACTATATAATGTATTTTAATGATTTAGATATAAGCATTATTATTCTTGCTTTAATATCTATATATAAGTTAGAATAATATCGATTTGGATAAAATCTGTTCATTGCCATTTTTGATTAATATCTATCGTCAATCGTTTTGATGATTAAACTATTTGTAGATCGTTTTCTTTAGTATCTTTAGTATATAAATATTTTATTATATTTCAGTTATTACCATACTAGTCCACAAAATGAACATGTATTGAAGAAAGATAGACTACTTTGTCTTTAGACCCTTGACCCATTGTTGGGGTAGGTACATACGTACTTGATGTATTTCGTGTATAATTCTATATTGAACACGTATATAATTTATGATTCTATATGTATTGAATAATGTAATGTATATTGGTATCTGTTTAATGGAAATCTGTATTTCATTATAAAGTAATCGAGTATAAAGTAAACTCTCGTGTAATTTGGATAAATGTAAAACATATGTATTGTCCATATATGTTGCAACATTTTTAACTAGGTTTTAAGTAGTTTGTATTGTCTTTGTAGGGTCGTCATCGTGATCTTAAGTGATCGATTGACTGATTGTGATTTGATGACCATGATACAATAAATGATGAAGTATCGAAACCGTGTTTGTTACAATACCAAAGCTTCAAGTGAATAAGACCAGGTGTTCCGGAAGAGTAAAGGACACAACAGACTCTTCTACATCAGCTGCTTACCTCGATCTCTACTTAAAGTACGACCAACATGGACAGCTTACTACTAAGTTATACGATGAACGTGATGATTTCAATTTTCTGATCGTTAACTACCCCATTTCATGATAGTAACATCCCTGCTTCTCCAACATATGGTGTTAACATGTCGCAGATGATTCGATATTCGATATGCTCTAAATATCGTGATTTCCGTGGTCGATGTCGACTGTTGACAAACAAACTAATAACACAAGGATTCGAGAGATGCAGGTTGATGAGAACTATGGGCAAGTTTTATGGTCGCCATCTTTGTCTCATTGAGAAATATTTTGTATCTTTACGAGATATGAAGTGGACGTTTTTGAGTATGCTCATTAGTGTTTTTACTTGTTGTGATTGACAATGATACTCGGTTCTCATTTTGAGAACTTAATGTTTACTTAGATGTGACAAAGATTTACATGGCGGGTGTCGTCAATGTAGCAGAAGATGCTTACTCTTCCGGAACATCTGGTCTTATTCTCTTGTACTTTTGCAAGAGTCTCCATGTAAATCTCTCCTTTGTTCATATTTTGCCCCTGGTTTAATCGATTTTGAGCTTGGATTATGATTTTGTTAACGCCTCGATATTCTCTTATTTATTTAATTGTTCGTCAAGTTTATCATTCAGCTTAGTAGTAAGTTGCCCATGTTGGTCATAGTTTAAGTTAATACATAGAAGCGATATCAGGTAGCTTTTGTGCATGTGTGAGATAATGTACATATCTATGTCATTGTATCAATTTCATTTGTGCGTTAATTATTCACCGTGTTGCTGAAGAAAGTAAACAACATAATAATACTACAGCTGGACCTCAATTTAAAAAACAAATTGGCTTCACATTTTAACCTAAAACTATGCAAAAATATATATATTTTATAAAAAAAAAATTTTCGAAAAAATCTCTGTTCAAATCCGCCCTTTGCTTTATGTATAACAGAAAATTATCTTATAACCACTTATCCGTCGGTATATTACTAATCAAGTACTTACATTGTGCCAATTGAAGAATCTCTAGCGACTCCTCACCTCGCTGGAAGACTGATAAATGTGCTATACTTGTGTTGTGTATCTGTGTATATGGGTGTTGGAGATAAACAATACAGTATGGAGGGAGATAATTAGTAACTCCAATGTATTGGAGTTATTCCCCTTTATAAGAATTCTCTTAATGTAAAAGATTGGTGACCCACGGACACAATTATCGATATCTATACTATAGTATGATAACACAACAGATAATGGACACACAAATAGTTGTGTATAGTATTACATAATAGTAAATGTTTAAAACGGCAAGTCGACCCCTGTAACCGCAATCCTCGAAACAAATCCCGTCAGTAAAATAAGTTAACAAGCCGCTTTCAAATCCGAGCGCAATAACCTATTGTACTAATTAAATAATTAAAAGCATTGGTTTGTTACCTGTTCCCCTAACATTCAATGTATCGCCAGATACCTGGACTTTGCTGCAAACTAAAAAAGTGTCCTTCACCGTATTTTCCAATGTCAAAGATTACGAGCATTACAAAACCAATGACAGCTAATAATAGCATACATGTAACAAATGTTGTGACACTGTACATCACTTTTAATGAAGTGTTCAACATAAGGTATATTAAACATTACGTTTGTCTCAGATAAGTGATCTGTTTCGGTACTATATCCCTGAATTATAAAACAGAGAACAAAGAATATTGTCAATTACATAACATTTAATGTTCTATATAAACATTCGTCATAGCTTCAACAAAACAACAATCAAAACAACAAATAAACACTCTCATGTGCATGTTTTCATAACCAGCCAGTACCCTGAATATTTCTCAGTTCTTTCTCCTACAGAGATATCAGCAAAACAAATTATAACATTTTATTAAAGAAAATATTTTAAAAAATTATTCAAAATTATTTGCATACATGTAGCTGTTGAACAAATAGATAAGTGGCAAGATGTACAGAAACGAAACAGTTTGTTATGATGAAAACAAATCAAAACCACAACAACATAAACGAAATAAAAAAACAACATATTATTGGGATTTAATCCTAATTCTAACAACATAGCTCTCACTCAGGAATCTACTCTAAGGGAGATAACCAGTATGGCTTGCATGTGAAACATTTCATATGATTCTTAATTGTTCATTACGCCCAACATATCGTCTTGGCATTGTGCTTTTATGGGGTGGACGTTTGATATCAGTCGATTATCGTATTACTCATTCCAAAGGCTTGATGGTTCTTCTTTTCCTCTCATTTCATTACATTCATTGTACCGTACATGTGTACGTCCATTTTATTAAAAAATATAATAAGTAACCCTTCCGGTTTATATACATAGAGATTTCATTAATTCTTTAATCCCGCATTATAGTGGAACAAATGATAGATTTTATTCTGTTTCGTTATAAAAGAGAACCAATTGGTTCGCTTACTTTAGAAAAGTCAATGTGTATTATAAGGGTACATATTCATGATTTCAATATTCAACAAAACACGTGAAACTTTAACAATAAGTATTAGAACATTGCATAATTTACTTTCTGACGACATGCTTGCGTAATATTATCTTTGTCACGAAATAGGATAACTTCGTCACTGGCTGTCAAACCTGATAAAATGTGTCCTTCATCGTATTTGCCAGTGTGACTGATTACGAGCATTAATTATGAAGGTAGGAATAAGATTCATCAGTTTGGTATGAATGTTATGTACTGAATTTGTTTTGTACACAAACAGGAATTGAAAACTTAATTTTCGAGCTTTCGAAAATGTCTGTTTCCTTTGTCAAGCAAAGAGTACAATAGCCGGTGTTCTGACCGCTGAAATCCGCTAACTACACAAAATAGGGCGAGTTAGAGAAGTCAGCTGTCAAAAACGTGGCGTGAAATCTCGTCCAGATGTACTCTAATACTACATAAGGGGCGGAATGGGTAAACATCTAACCCGTCCCTTTGTCTACCTGTAGTGTTAGAGTATATTTGGTCGAGGAACGTTCAATTGATTGTAAATTGCTCATTGGAAACTGCTAACTTCAAAGTCTGTATGCCCTTCAAAAAAGAAATTTTCATATGCATGTTTTCTTAACCAACCAGTATCCTGCAGATTTCTTAAACAGTTCTGCCAACTTTGTTTATTTTCGATAAAGATACAAGTGAAACAAGCTAGACATAAAAATAAAAAAAAATAGTCCACAAAATATTAAAAATTGTTTGCATACATGTAGTTGCTGTGCAATGGTCAGTGGCAAAATGAACAGAAACGGACCAGTTCATTATGATGAAATAAATCAAAACCAGAACAACATAAACCAAATAAAAAAAACATTAATAAGACTTTATCTTAATTTTAACAACACGGTTCTCGCTCAACATTCTAATCCAAGGGAGATAACCAGTATAACTTAAATTTTAAACATTTCACTACCCCTAATATTGCCTTGGTTGTGTGTTAAGGGTGTCCCACACAAGAGGTGCTTAACCGCTTAGTTTCCGGATGATCTTATTTCCCATCCCATAGGCTTGACGTTCATCATTTCATCTCTTTCACTTACCTCTATTTTTACTCAAATATTAAAGGCCCAATATACGTAACTTCAGGGATATTTTCGTGATTCTGAAAAATTCTGAACAAAAATCCTATTGATAACCATGCAAAAATAAGCCTAAAACGACGTAAACCTGAGCGGTAGCTAACAAGAAACTCTTGACAAAAAAATCTAAAGAATTGAAACCGGTAACCGCGAAGGAATTTATCTTGAATATTGCTGATATCAGTTTATATTAACTAAATCTATAAATATAAAAAGTTATGAGGCTTGATGTTCGCTTCAAGTTTTGCCGAAAGTTACGTATATTCGGCCTTTAAAGTCATTTTTTACTAAAACTATATCATGTTACCATTCATACTTAAATACGGTGAAGTTTCATTCCCTTTATTTCTTTATTCTCGCATTACAATGGAACAAAGAATATATTTCATTCTCTTTCTTTAATATTGAGAATGATTATTTTAGCTTATTCTAGAAAAGGCAATGGATATGATTTGAGTACAGTATATATAACTATTTTTTTCACTTTAATTGAATGTTTAACAAAACACGTGAAACTTATAATAATTGATATTGAATACACTTAGTTATGATTGACAATACAAAGGGCACACATTATCGTTTATCATTTATGAGTCAAATATCTGTATTGCTATTAGTTTTATATAAGATTGAATTAAACATATAGACCATAATCTGATATAATTTGCTGTTAATAACATTTTGATAGTGTACGGTGTAGAATGGATAATTTGCTTTGCTAGATCTCCAGCGTATATTTCAATATGCACAATGTGTTATGGCACACCCTGTGGGTGTATTGGTTAGATTTTAGATGGAGATATCATTATTGGGTAACATGATATACACGGTCTATTATTTTACACGCGTAATAGGGAAGTGTGTTTTACCGTGTTTATGAAAGGTCTATAAATATATTGATGTAATCAGAGGGCAAAGTCTATAAGAGATCAAGGTAGATAACACAATACCTATCCTGATCAGGTGATAATTAGCCAGAAGTTCTTGCTATTATTGTAACAACAAAGAACAATGGAATTGGACACCCCGTAGGTAATCTATGTTGATCCATAATTTCATGAGATGGACATATAATGACACATATGTCGTCATTTCCTTATATATATGTGTGCAGTGCGATGTTTACCACAGGGACGTCCAGAGACTTTGTTACAGTTATTGCCCCCTTAATGATCATCAAGACTACCGTTGACGAGGATTTTTTATCGAAAATTTAACTAAACCCTCAAAAAAAGTAGAATTACTATAATACATTAGTTTATATCCAAAACTAGCTGTTACGAATTATCAGGTCCCTTTGAGTTTTACCTTCGTTTGCAATACATTTGTGTACGTACTGTTGTCACTCATGGCTAAGTATTCAGTGTAATAATACTAATTGTTATGCGTTTCTGTGTTTTGTTTTAGATTTGGAATTCAAATGAAAAAAAAAGTTATATACCCATTTAATTAATATTGACTTTTCTAAATTAAGATAATTTGTTACAGCTAAAGCTAGTTTGGATCTTAACTAGTGTGTTTATAGGATTGTTAGTCTTTTTAAGAGTTTAATTCTTTTCTTTCTTTTAATAAAAATGCCTCCTTCCTGGCCATTAAGCTAAGGCTACCACTGAGAAAAGTGTAAAATTACTAAAACACATAAGTTTAGATCCATAACTAGCTGTAACAAATTATCATGTGCCTGTGATCTGACCTTTTTTGCAAAATACACCCCTGGTGTTTCAGTTTCCGATTACAAAGAGTCCAGAAATAAGGATATCTGCATTTATAATCTTAATCTTTCTGTTAAACGTGCTGGTGACAAAACCAATTTCCATTACAAATTCCGACTTTTAGTTCTCGTTACATGTTCCGACTGAGTTACGTGCTACGCACTCGTGAAAATATGAAACAAAAATCGCCATACTTGTGAAATATATTTGGTATTAAACGGCAAACCATTAAATATACTCTGTGTACATTATTTTATATAGAGCCGTATCTAGCAAATATGAGGCACTTTAAAGCGTTTTATAGTATATAGCCATTTAATTTATATAATAAATCCAATAATGATTCTTTGGAAAACTAAACCGCTGCCTTATAAGGCGCTAATTACTAGTGATATATTTACCATCTTGATTACGTCGTCCAATGTCAATATGCATTACTACATACTGTAGATTTATTTTGTTCATTGTGTGGGCAAGAGAAAAACACTTTTTTCTGAATATTTTGTGCGTATGACAACTTCGGTTATCGAACCAAGTTCCCAGCCGCAGTTGTCGACTACAAAATTTCCCCTTACATATCTCTCCATTTTTAGTTCCCTATTAAATGTTACCACATTGCAATTGCCATGTAAACAATTCCCAATATAAAGTTATCCAATTATAAGTTTCCCGTTTTAAAATCTCGTTACCAAATCCCTTTAGTTTTGTGTTTGGTGTATGTGTTGGCCAGCCAAACCCCTTAACCAGATACCAACAATACAATTGGTAACAATACAGAAACGTCACCAGTTTGATTACGTACCTGACGACCATGAATTCCAATCGAAATCCCCATATTGGTTGACGTATTATTATGGCAATTAGCCATTTTCTTATTCAATATAATAATAATAATAATAATATACAATATTTGATGTAGCGCCCTATCTAGCTAACATAAGCCACTCTAAAGCGCTTTACAGTACATAGATATACAATTCTCATACAATCAATACAATTAACACATACAATTCTATCATATACAATTCTGAGGATTTCGCAGAAGCTGCCTTATCGGGCGCTAACTACTTGTCCTATACCACCTGGCTAATATCTCCATATGTATGTGTATGTATGCGTGTGTGCTGGAGATGAAGAGATGTTCATTATGTTGAAATTAATACTAACATAAAAAGTGTTATAATAATATAAATCAAATAAGAAAAAAACATTAAAAATCTAAAACACTTTGAGGGAAATTTTCAAACGTATATTTATATATATTATATTTATATATTTTTCTGGCTAAGCTCCCGTTTTACCTTACCATACTTCTGCATCAGGATCGTCATGTTCTGATGAAGTTTACTGATTTCACTTTTCAAATCGGAGCACTGTGTAACTAGTTCCTGTCGCTCCTCTTTCAGCATGAACTTTTCGTCTTCCGTCCACAGAACCTTGCTCATAAGTGAGTCATTAACCTCCTTCAACGATGAAACTTCGGCGTTTAGTTTTCCATTTGCTTCTTCAAGCTTTTCTATTTTACCCCAATCAGTCAGTGTGATCTGTTGAATTTCCAATTGGTGTTGTTTAATTAAAAGTTGTTTTTCCTTTGCCATTTCTATGCACTCATTGTGGAGATATATTGCGGATAGGGTTTGCTGCTCCTTCCCTATTCTCAACTGTGCCACTTCGTTAGAAAGTTCCAGGATCTCGTGTTGTGAATGAATGCAATGGATGCATGGCGTATCGAAATGTCTCGGTGTTGCAGTCTGTGTTTCATCAGAATTAGCGCAGCTGACAACAGACATGCACTCATCCTCGTCACAAGAGGAACTACCGCTGACGGAGTCAGCAGCTGCAGCAACAGATACCAGGCTCGTGTGGAGATTGTTTCCTGCTACTTTTACAGTATCCAGAACGAATGCATCATTTACCAGACCACATTTCTCAGACAAGCTTTGAATTATATCAGTTGATGACGAGATAGTCTCAACAGAGGATTTCAATTTGCCGTAATCGTTCCTATTTCGGTGTTTCCAAAACATGAAACGATCCCTTACTTTTCGTTTTTTCTTCTCCTTTACTATCGGTTTTGGTTTGGAATGTCTCGATTTCTTCTTTTCCTTATCCATCGTGTCCGGTGTTCTGTATTTTAAAATAATTCACCTGACAAAAAAAAAGAAGCGTCTTGAAGCTACAAGTTAATGTTCAAATAAAACAAAATAGAGCATACCGAAGAGTCAACAAAACCATTATCCGATTAAACTAGAGAAAGAGGGGCTGAGGAGGAGGGGGGTTGGGGGGGGGCGTAATGAAGTGATAGAAATTTTTAAAATTTAATCCATCTTTTAACAAGTATTGGACGAATAGCACAAATCCCTTCAAAATATGTACACATAAAACACAATCACTGATTGATATAGAGTTTTATATTCATCAAGATTTTTTTTTTTAATTTTACGAAAAAACTTATCTAAACCCCATCTTGACTTCAGGTATGACAGAAAAATATTTGAATACCACTAATCTGTTAGTAGATTACTAATCAAGTACTTACATTGTGTCCCATTAAGAATTCCCAGCGACTCCTCACCTCGCTGTATAGATAATAAATGTCTTATGCGTATCAATATTACCATTATATAGGCACCCTTGATTTGTGTCACTATAAGACAATGGATTTATATCGGTACTGTAATCGAAGGATTACCTACCCAGAATGGGGTTGTCTGCGTGAAGTATTTGTATTTATAGATTTGGTATCAGACTTGATTGCGTTACATTTATTGAATAAATCGTTTTAGATTATTTATACCGTCCAACAACATTTACGAAATAAAATAAACTTCTTAATACGAGAGGCATCAGAAAAGTACTTATCGAAACTATACAATATGAACCCGTTGAAAAATGTGTATTACTCATAATAGGAGACGTTAATCGCCACGTTTATCATAAAACTTAGTATTAAGCTGCCCGTGTTGATCATAGTAAAGATCGAGGTAGGAAACTGATGTAGGAGGTCTTTTGTGCCCTTAACCTCAAGTTCAGTAGGGTGAATACGATCGAGTAGGTTAGCAAACTTCTTGTTGACACATCGTTGATATACCTTAAAGTGAAATTGAAAGATTTAGCAAGGTTTTTGTTACCCGCTCTGATAAGCCTCTCGACAAATTCAGCCTTGTATGAAAACATAAACAACAAGTCCGCCAAAAGTGGGGCACAGTTAGTTCCTATTGGAATGCTATGAGTCTGCTGGAAAACCTTTCCTTCGAACTCAAAAAAAGATATTGTCAACCAGGAATTCAATCCTTCGTACTATTATCTTCCTCGGTATATTTCATCCTTGCTTTTGTTGTGCTTTTCACAAAGAATGCTCCAAGATAGCTCACAACAATTGATTGTATCGTCGTCCACCTTTCTTGGAAAAGAACGCTCTCATAATGAGAGACCGAAGACGTTCTTTCATTTTAGTATGTGGTATGGTAGTGCACAGAGTGAGTTTTTTTCAAAATCAACATCCCGTTAATGCCACTCATAGGAATAAAGTGTCACAATAGGACTGCAGTCCTGATTTAACGGTACTAGGAATGGTAGTTAGACGTTTTGATAATGGCTTGGTCGAGCAATTAAAGAAGAGCCAGCGATAAAACGTTGCTTATAAGGATCCGTGTGCAGATTAGGTATCCAATATAGACGAGGTAGGTTAGCGTCTTTATCATAATACTAATGTAAGGTTAGAAAGTATTTCATCTTTCGAAAACCGGTCAATGCGTACGTAGTTATCAAGCAGGCCAAGTTTTCTTTGTAAACAATGAATGTAATAGTGTTTGCAAACATAGATCATGTGATTACTTGACTTGTCTGCAGAAAACACCCCCCCCCCCATATTTATCATGTTGGTCGTTGAGTGTGGTTCTTGATGAGAATGAAGTGGATGATAATACTTATTATAAAGATGTTGTGGTTGATGATGAGGATGCAGATGATGATGATGTGAATGCAGGAGGATGATGTTTATGTGGATGATGCAGATGAAGAGGATGAGAATGAGGATATTGATGAGTATTTAAATGGCGAGGATGGTTAGGAAAAGGATGATGTTGATAAACAGGATAAAGATTATGTGGATGAGGATGATGCATATGAGAGTGATGATAAGAATGTGGATGATGAAAAATGATGTTGATAGTAGTAGCTATCGGTCGATATCTGTGGTGGTTGTAGTAGCTATCGGTCGATATCTGTGGTGGTTACAGTAGTTATCGGTCGATATCTGTGGTGGTTGCAGTAGTTATCGGTCGATATCTGTGGTGGTTACAGTAGTTATCGGTCGATATCTGTGGTGGTTGCAGCAGTTATCGGTAGATATCTGTGGTGGTTGTAGTAGCTATCGGTAGATATCTGTGGTGGTTACAGTAGTTATCGGTAGATATCTGTGGTGGTTGTAGTAGCTATCGGTAGATATCTGTGGTGGTTGCAGCAGTTATCGGTAGATATCTGTGGTGGTTGTAGTAGCTATCGGTAGATATATGTGGTGGTTGCAGCAGTTATTGGTCGATATCTGTGGTGGTTGCAGCAGTTATCGGTCTATATCTGTGGTGGTTGTAGTAGCTATCGGTAGATATCTGTGGTGGTTACAGTAGTTATCGGTCGATATCTGTGGTGGTTGTAGTAGTGATCGGTCGATATCTGTGGTGGTTGCAGTAGTGATCGGTCGATATCTGTGGTGGTTGCAGTAGTGATCGGTCGATATCTGTGGTGGTTGCAGCAGTTATCGGTCGATATCTGTGGTGGTTGCAGCAGTTATCGGTAGATATCTGTGGTGGTTACAGTAGCTATCGGTCGATATCTGTGGTGGTTGTAGTAGCTATCAGTCGATATCTGTGGTGGTTGCAGCAGTTATCGGTAGATATCTGTGGTGGTTGTAGTAGCTATCGGTAGATATCTGTGGTGGTTGAAGTAGCTATCGGTCGATATCTGTGGTGGTTACAGCAGTTATCGGTAGATATCTGTGGTGGTTACAGTTGTTATCGGTAGATATCTGTGGTGGTTGTAGTAGCTATCGGTCGATATCTGTGGTGGTTGTAGTAGTTATCGGTCGATATCTGTGGTGGTTGCAGTAGTTATCGGTAGATATCTGTGGTGGTTGCAGCAGTTATCGGTAGATATATGTGGTGGTTGCAGTAGTTATCGGTCGATATCTGTGGCTGTTGCAATGGTTATCGGTCGATATCTTTGGTGGTTGTAGTAGCTATCGGTCGATATCTTTGGTGGTTACAGTAGTTATCGGTCGATATCTGTGGTGGTTACAGTAGTTATCGGTCGATATCTGTGGTGGTTGCAGCAGTTATCGGTAGATATCTGTGGTGGTTGTAGTAGCTATCGGTAGATATCTGTGGTGGTTACAGTAGCTATCGGTAGATATATGTGGTGGTTGTAGTAGCTATCGGTAGATATCTGTGGTGGTTGCAGCAGTTATCGGTAGATATCTGTGATGGTTGTAGTAGCTATCGGTAGATATATGTGGTGGTTGCAGCAGTTATTGGTCGATATCTGTGGTGGTTGCAGCAGTTATCGGTCTATATCTGTGGTGGTTGTAGTAGCTATCGGTAGATATCTGTGGTGGTTACAGTAGTTATCGGTCGATATCTGTGGTGGTTGTAGTAGCTATCGGTAGATATCTGTGGTGGTTACAGTAGTTATCGGTCGATATATGTGGTGGTTGTAGTAGCTATCGGTCGATATCTTTGGTGGTTACAGTAGTTATCGGTCGATATCTGTGGTGGTTGTAGTAGTGATCGGTCGATATCTGTGGTGGTTGCAGTAGTGATCGGTCGATATCTGTGGTGGTTGCAGCAGTGATCGGTCGATATCTGTGGTGGTTGCAGCAGTTATCGGTCGATATCTGTGGTGGTTGCAGCAGTTATCGGTAGATATCTGTGGTGGTTACAGTAGCTATCGGTCGATATCTGTGGTGGTTGTAGTAGCTATCAGTCGATATCTGTGGTGGTTGCAGCAGTTATCGGTAGATATCTGTGGTGGTTGTAGTAGCTATCGGTAGATATCTGTGGTGGTTGAAGTAGCTATCGGTCGATATCTGTGGTGGTTACAGCAGTTATCGGTAGATATCTGTGGTGGTTACAGTAGTTATCGGTAGATATCTGTGGTGGTTGTAGTAGCTATCGGTCGATATCTGTGGTGGTTGTAGTAGTTATCGGTCGATATCTGCGGTGGTTGCAGTAGTTATCGGTAGATATCTGTGGTGGTTGCAGAAGTTATCGGTAGATATATGTGGTGGTTGCAGTAGTTATCGGTCGATATCTGTGGCTGTTGCAATGGTTATCGGTCGATATCTTTGGTGGTTGTAGTAGCTATCGGTCGATATCTTTGGTGGTTACAGTAGTTATCGGTCGATATCTGTTGTGGTTGCAGCAGTTATCGGTCGATATCTGTGATGGTTGCTGTAGTAATCGGCCGGTATATGTGGTGGTTGCAGTAGTTATCGGCCGATATCTTTGGTGGTTACAGTAGTTATCGGTCGATATCTGTGGTGGTTGCAGTAGTTATCGGTCGATATCTGTTGTGGTTGCAGTAGTTATCGGTCGATATCTGTGGTGGTTGTTGTAGTTATTGGCTGATATATGTGGTGGTTGCAGTAGTTATCGGTCGATATCTGTGGTGGTTGTAGTAGCTATCGGTCGATATCTGTCGTGGTTGCAGAAATCACAAAGTTGAAGGGCGATAACTCATAACCACTGACGTTCTGACGTTCCCTGCGTATTTCGAGTGGGTGTAGGTTTAGCGTCCATTTTATACCATAGCAACACTTTATATGAGTTGTCAAAAATAAGTATACAACAGATGTTTTATTAAATAATATGCAAAGGGCCTGTTTCCAAAATGGCCCCTTCTGTGATTCCTGTTGGTGGTGCATTACCCATGCCGTTGTGGTCACAAATCTATAAAGTATAAAGATTTAGGTCACTTGGTTTGTTTTTTATGGCTCCTCAAAGTTGTACCTTTCAGAAGCTGTCTAAGTGTTGATAAAATGTGCATGTTATGTAAAATATTAATGAAAATCTAATCAAATGATAGTCACCGTAAAGAATACATTCATGGCATGATTGTGACAAAAAATCATGTTTCCATCGTGCCATTTGGCTGTTTTATGGAAGAATGCCATTTTCGATGATAACATTTTAGACACAAAAACTGTGTTTTTTAGAGAATACACCCTTTTATGGGCGTTGGATGCAAACCAATTTTTATCCTATCAAACACTACGTAATGAGCTATTGATGAGAGGAAAAATCATCAAAATGTAAGTGGTGGAAAATTTTCAAATCTTGGGTTGAATTAGCCTATGGTTGAGTTGCCGATTTTCGACTTTCTTTAGATAATTAACAAAAACACGAGAGTATTTGCTCGGTATGTTGAGAATATGTACACCGATATGAAAAAAGTGAGAGAAACACTTTTTCATGAAAGAAATCCAAGATGGCTACTTCACAAGTCCCCGTGGTTGAAGACATTGGCTGACAAATAGACAGAACAACACACAAAACGTGTTCCTTATGATTTTGGTTGGTTTTTGCATTTACGAGAGTGTTCACAGCTACCGGCGATTGTATAATACCTATATTTATAAGTTTGGTTAGTCACATGGTAACGGGGATCTTTCATATCGAGCCCCAAACATACTTTCGACATATGCACTATGTTGCCGCATGGAAAACTATTTCAAGTTTTGTCGGAATTTCTTTACCTGTGGTTGTAATGGTCGAGGGTTTTCCAGCGCCCTGTAATACCCAAGGTACAATTGTAGTGCAAGATACTGGAGATGTGCGCACACATTCCATCGTTCTCTCTCCAACTGGGCACTGGCAGTAGTAGTCTTTTATTGGGGCCTCATCATCAGGTGAAACGGTGAACCGTACCCAAACGTTATATTTCGTTTGGCTTTTGTATCGCGAATGTATTTGACATCGGAGAAGGTCTGGAGAGTGCTGGTAATGCCACACCTCATAGTCTCCGTCATCACTTAAATGTTCGGCGATGTAACCAGGAGCCAGAGATATCTGATACGTTCCACACGTAATCAGGTTCTCAAGTGATAGAGATCGATACGGGGAAACAGTACGGAAGATGCATCCATCTTGACAAACTCTGACCTTGGCCGTCTAGATAGATCCGGATCTGTCTTGACTCTCTGAGCTAAACCATTCGGTGTTGTCAAACGGTCCTTCATACGTTCAGCCATTAGCCTATCTTTGGCATCTCTCTCTGGAGATCTCTGGTAGATCGGTCCTCTATAACCATTCAGACAGGCTGTGACGGTTCGAAGCAAAGCCTCGATGACATTGATAAAGCTGTTAGACACCAATTGCGTTCGGAAGAACGTCCAGTGTTTCAGACGACCATGATAGGATTCCACAATCTACCTCGATTTGGTGATAGTTCTGTCAAGATTTGCTTGGACGTCAGAATGTTGACTTTGACCGTGTTTCAGGTATGACGGCATGCTAGTGTTGAGGCCAGAGGCTTCGAGAACTTGACATCTTTTGTAATTGTAGCATCATTTTCGCTGCCAGTGAATGGTCCAACTGTGTCCAGAATGTAGCCATCTGGTAAGGCGATGCTCATGAATTTGAGATAGTTTCTCTTCTTCTGGCTACAGTAGGACATTCTCTGGAGCTTGTGGTTGGAGCTTTTCTGGATATAAATATAGGTGCCATCCAATATGGCAGTGGCTTTATCTCCAAAAAATGCTTCTGAAAAGACAGTATTGTGCCCGAGCAACTGTTCTCTTGTCAAGTGATCCGGACCTAGAAATTGTGGGTCTATCGATGTGTCTAATGCCTGTACTATGGAGTGGAAAGTTTTGGGCACACTTGACTTGGAAATTCCAAAAGGAGAAGAACACTGACTCCAGGAAATGTCGGTTTTCAGTTTTACCCAGAACAGTAGTAGAGCATCGTGTGTAGTCTTGGTATATATACCAGATGAAAGATATGGGGAACAGTGCGAGTGGATTTCGAGGAACTGATCTTTGGACCAACCTGTCCAGGCCATGCATGCCGAGTCATCAAGAGAAGAAAAGCTTATTGCAAACGCAGACTGGTTCTGTGAAAGGACGTGCGACACTTCTAGGAGGTCATTAATGATTTCGGACGATTTCGATGGTAACTGAGATTCCAAGGAACCTCTTCCATCAAGGACTACCTCTGTAGACGGATCTAAGTCATTACCAATAAGGTGAATGGAGCAGACGCGGGATGAGGTGGGACACCACAGATTGTGTGGATAGATAAGGTGATGTCTTTGATTTTGTTCCATTTATTGCAAAGGTAACAAGACAGAGACAGCATTTTTTGTGTGAATATGATCCATTCAAAAGATCATGAAGGGTCAGCAACGGCAGGATATTGGACGGGGAGTCGTCTTCTTCCTCTATTTCCTTGTTCTCCTCGGTTTCAGGTTCAGGCTGATTTTTGTTCCGAAGATACTTCATGTAACACTTCTGACATCAATCCTTGTTGCACCAGCGTATCTAGGAGCCATTTATATTGTGGACTATTTACATTGCGTGCACTTCTGTTCTTATTGCAACTACGTTTCTTGAAGTATAGTTGACAGCCTTCTCCAACACATTTACCCTCTATCTTGAAACAATAACGATTGGTTTATGAAGCGTCGATAAAGTAACAAAATAGCAAGCCAACGATGATTGCTGTAAACAGCTAATACTTAGTAGTGTGGAACAATTATGCGAAAATGTGTGATAATAACGAATTGATTGATTACTTAGAACAAAATAAAGTATTTCATATGGATAATCTATCTAATCGATGTGGCGTGGTCGGCAGGCACAAAGAAAGTGAAACAAGTCAGGGTCCCAACCCTGACAGAACCACAACGCTTTGGAGATGGGACAATAAAACAAGGAAAGTGAGACAAGAATAGCTAGCGTCGAGTCAATGATTCCGTAAACGTATAGACAAAGACAAGAAGATACGGATAAATGTTTAAAGGCCCAATATACGTAACTTCAGGGAAATTTTCGTGATTCTGAAAAATTCCGAAAAAAAATCTAGTTGATAACCATGCAAAAATAAGCCTAAAACAATGTAAACCTGAGCGGTAACTAACAAGAAACGCTTGACAAAAATTTCCAAAGAATTGAAAATACTTCAGGTGGGGCCCACTTCAACAACAAAACGAAGGTAGAAGACGGTTCGAAATGGACGCGTATTTACAAATAACGTGTTTCAACTGCTGCTGTACCGGTAACCGCGAAATAATTCATCTTGAATATTGCTGATATCAGTTAATCTAAACTAAGTCTATAAATATAATAAGTTATTAGGCTTGATTTTCGCTTCAAGTTTTTCCGAAAGTTACGTATATTGGGCCTTTAAGGTCACACGATCAGAAAATTCAGAAGAGGACAACTTGAGATAGAAAAGTATTCATGTATCAGGGTGTCCTCAGTGTAAATCTTTATACATGTATCGATACTGTTTATTTAGTCGTTAGATATCATAAAACTGTCATGAAAATATTCGCTCTGATATTCAATATAAAATTTTGTATATAATAAGCTATATAATAGGGTTTCAGACAAGGTTGTTACTCATTTCCCCTTTTCTTTCAATTTACAACCACATTCAGGCGGCGATATGAGAACGTTCCACCTCATGGAATTAGCTGATTTTTGGTACACATATGAAACAAGTTAAGCTCTATCCGATTTTGTGATGGAAATTTGCATCCAAAACTATACAATGGGAGAAAATTGAAATTTTATGGCATTTTTTTTCCTAATTGTGTCTCTGCAAGTGCATTTTCATCCGAGAATTTTTTTTTTTTATGTTTTATGAATAAACACGATGTTTTGCCAATATTTATCAAAAAAAATTTATACTATGTTGCTAATTACAATTTCGAGATAACCTTCTTTTATTTACGACCTTATGTCTTTAAAGCTCAAAATGACAACTTTATAAAAACACATTTTCACTGAAATTATGAAATCTGGGTGTCGGAAAGGTGTAAAATTATTCTTCGGAAAAGAAAAAAACTGTAGTTGAGCTAGATAAGAAATTATACGGGGGCAGGCTCCTATGGAGAATTAACATTACTGGAAACAGGCCCTTTGAAAAATTTGAAATGCCTACCTACATGTAGGTATATGAAGGGGAAATACTGCCTAACTGTCAAGCTAGCTTTTCCAGTCATGCGATATAACCCGGGGACCCACGCTCTTTTTTTTCTTCAGATTTCTCACAAATAAATCACAAGCCATAAACAAACATACTTACCCTCACACCTGAACACATGTGACAGTAATATCTTTCACAATTCCAACATGGTTATCATCATCATCTCAATATATGTAACCATCAACACTATATGTTGTCATTATTATCCTTTTCATCCTCACCTCGTCATCATCACACTATAGTATTTAGATGCAAGACTCCTAGTATTACATGTCATTTAAATAAATGGCATTGATAACAATTTGTAAGAATGACATTCAGATTCTAAGTGAATTATTAACAACGATCATATATGCAACATACTTCAACTAAATGGATGATCTTAAACATAATTTGTTTTATTCCGGTCCCGCCAATCTTTGTATGTAGGCCCAATTAGGATATCTCTATACTACCACAGATATCAGCCGATAACTATACTACCACAGATATCGGCCGATAACTATACTACCACAGATATCGGCCGATAACTACTACTACCACAGATATCAGCCGATAACTATATATACTACCACAGATATCGACCGTTCACTATACTACCACAGATATCAGCCGATAACTATATATACTACCACAGATATCGACCGTTCACTATACTACCACAGATATCAGCCGATAACTATATATACTACCACAGATATCGACCGTTCACTATACTACCACAGATATCAGCCGATAACTATATATACTACCACAGATATCGACCGTTCACTATACTACCACAGATATCAGCCGATAACTATATATACTACCACAGATATCGACCGTTCACTATACTACCACAGATATCGACCGTTCACTATACTACCACAGATATCAGCCGATAACTATATATACTACCACAGATATCGGCCGATAACATTTTTTATTTTTAGGAATGAAAATAATGATAGGAAACAAAACAAAAGCAAGAATTCTACAGTTCGTTTGAGACATGGATATTCAGACTTTATTACATCAAGCAACTTCTTGTATTTGTCACAAGTACACTTTGGACGCGTAATTTAATAAATATTTCAATAAGCGTTGCGACTACTACGGCTAACTACGTTCACTGTAATAAGAAAAACAATTATTACACTGAGAGTAGCAGTCTCAACGCTTAGCGTCATAATTATTCCATTTAGGACGCGTCGACTAAAATTATATTAAGAGCTGCAACAGCGGGGCGACATAACGAAATAACGATAAACAGCGGGGCGATATAACGCTAAACAGCGGGGCGACACAACGAAATAACGATAAACAACGGGGCGACATAACGATAAACAGCGGGGCGACATAACGAAATAACGATAAACAGCGGGGTGACATAACCAAATAACGATAAACAACGGGTGACATAACGCTAAACAGCGGGGCGAAGTATTTTGGGTCGCTAAACAGCGACTTCATAACTTCGTTATTTCGCGTTACATATAATTTCGTTCTGTCGCTGTGAAAAGACGCTGTTTAGTGGGGCGAAATAACGATAATTATCGGCATTTCGCGGCGAAAAACGAAATAACGAAATGGCACAAATCAGCCACAATAGGCTAGAAAATAAAACATCTGAGAAAGACAGAAGATTTGCATCACTTACAGCAAGCGATAAGTCAAGCAAACCGTATTGTCAGCCTAATTAATAGGTCTTTCGTATCTTGGATACAAAAAGCGTTAATACAACCATTTAAGGCACTAGTCCGTCCAAAATTGGAGTACGAAGCAAGTGTGTAGAGCTCATACAAGGTGGAAGATCTAGAAACAATCGAGAGAGTGCAAAGAAATGCGACAAAGCTAAATCCTAGTCTCAAAGACCTACCATATAACGACAGTTTGAAGAAGCTGGAAATTCCAGTTTCAGGCCTAGACGTACAGAATATGCATAATTCAATGATTTCGAAATTATGCTTTTAAATGGGAAGGTGGGTATATAAATATTGTGTGTTTTTTGTTTGATCAGTGACTTCAACTTTATTGCAAGAAGAAAATCATCTTGAGTTACGTACTGTAAACGTACTTTTGCCACAATCAAATTTTAACGCAGTCTCAGATTTGCCACTGATTAGCACAATGGTGAATTCGCGCATCCGTAGCAGTGATACTATATATAAGAAGCAATAAGAAGCATACAATACAATTAGCACAATGATATTTTAGCGCAATTAATACGTTCAGTGCGGAAACCGCTAAAATAAGATTACCGCGAAAATGTGTATGTTTAGAGTAGTATTGCGAGTTTATGGAGCAATCAATAGGGAGAAACTTTATAACAGGTGCTTTCATAATTCTCATAATTCACGGCTTTTATACAAAACATCTTTTATTTTTAACATCGTTCAAAAGTTATTTAGTGGAATCCTAAGTGATCTTAAAATACTGATCAGTTTATCTTACTTCGTATACAATCATGATTCAAATGTTAATGCAGTCCCTTGAAAACTAAGCCAATCATTGATGCAATTGTAAGAACATTTTGTATTTCAACAAGATTTTTGGATAATGGCGCACATGATGAACAAGAACGTCCAATAAACCAGACAATATATCTTTTTTCCTGTTAGTCGTTTCTGGTCTTGAAAACATAAATATTTTGAAAAGTTTATTATTGTTAATGCCGAGTATTACCATTGAGGTGGCATTTTCTTGGAAAAATTATCTAAACCCCCCAAAAGTGTAAAATTACTCTAAACACCCTAGTTTAATTCCAAAACTAACTACAACATATTCCCATGTCCATGTGGCCTATAGACAGGGACGTATGTGTCTCACATATATACGTCCCTACTATAGATAAACGAAATGTATATATGCATGATACATGTAGGCCTACACGGTACATAGAATATATGTACAAGTAGCTATATATAGAGATGTGTGGTACAACTCTCTGGCGTCGAAACCAGAGCAAAACTCAGGCTGTCCGTGCGATTCACATTAGAGCTGGGTACCACAAAATCAAACGTACCACGGTATACCACGGTATTTAGGCAAATACTACGGTACGTACCACAGGGACCTGAGAATTTGTTACAGCTAGTTTTGGACCTAAAATAGGGTGTTTAGAGTAATTTTACACATTTGGGGGGTTAAGATCAATTTTCGATAAAAATGCCCCCTCAATGGTCATAAAAGCTAGCTTACTTTAAACATCCTATTTTAGGTACCATTTAGGGGGCATTTTTATCGAAAATTGATCTTAACCCCCCAAATGTGTAAAATTACTCTAAACACCCTATTTTAGGTCCAAAACTAGCTGTAGCAAATTCTCAGGTCCCTGTGGTACGTACCACGGTATACCACCTTAATTAAATGTTTGAGCTAGCTAAAGGTCTCGGGCTGTTTTTGTTCTGAAGCCAATCCACAAGAGGCCTGTCATAAGTTTCTCGTTGTGTTATCCTATAATATTGTTTGAGTGAAGCTATGTATGTCCTAGTTGATCAGCAAACTTATAGGAAATTAGTATTAAACCATATTGGAATTTCAATTGATCGATGTAACAAATAGTTCTTTCAAATTGATAAGTTAAATTTAATGCATATGAAAGTCCCCAAAAAACCGGTACAGGACTTAATGTACCACGGTACGTACCATCAAAACTTAATACCACGGTATACCGGTATACCGGTAAAACCGCCCAGCCCTAATTCACATTAGGATATATGGGCCTATGAGTTACTAGTATATACTTAGATCATACTCCCGCGCAAACAATTCCGGATAAATTTACCATAATTCGGCTTTAATATTAGTATCGGATCATTCAAAGTCTCACGAATGCTTCACATCAAAAGTGTTTGTTCAAAGAATATAAAGGACACAGAACACGAAAAAATTACGACGTAAACTGTCAGCAGCGACTGAAAGGTTTTTGAGATAAGTTGCATCACCAATTGAAATCGCATGTAGTCTGTACAATCAGTTTTGACGAGGATACTTCCGTGCTTTATTCAAAGAACAGGTAACGCAATTTCCCTCCATGCAAGAACAAGACAGACACTACATAGAGGATTAGATTGTCTTGAGTGCACCGCCTTATCTCTTTTGTAACAACTGTAACACTCATGGAAAGAAAACCACATGCTTCCACTGGGGATCGAACCCAGATGTTGTTATTGATTTGGGACCAGAAATTCTCGACTTCCTTCGTTGGCAAGGTTGCCAACCATTATTTCAGTCACTATGCACGAACTTGATCACTGATGGCTAATTACATTTATTATATTTTTACCAGTGAAATATCAGAAAATATCAACTTGATAAAACTTATATCATCACTGCTTATATCATCACTAGTGATTATACAAGAAATCCTATATCATCACTAGATGATATAAGTTTCGATCTGATACCATTGCGCACTATTTGTGTACTATTTTTTCGTTATTCTAAAATCAAATCATATAAAGTAGGGAAATTTAAAATCTTTACAGTATTATGGAAATGGATAGATACCTTATTGATTTTATTAATATGTTTTTGTATATTTACTCTATTTCGAACAAAAAATAGAACTTCAACCTGTGGCGTATTAATATTCTATAACCCTTAGGCACTCTAGATCTGTCCCAATCAGTTGTAACTACAAATTTTAGAAATGAAATCAGACTTTTGGGGATTTCGAAAATGTAATAAAAAGAAAATTCAATGGTTTCCCATTAAATATCAAATATATTTCACTCGTATGGCAGATTTTAAAAATATTTTCACTTGCAATCTTGCCAACTTTTTGAAATTTCCATGAGGGAGATTACGCATGCTCAGAATTGAAAACTTAAATAATATTTATACATGTACATTCAGAGGAAAAATAGCACTTTAAAATGGCTTCTTTTGAGCTCTTCTTTCAGATAAAATCATCAGATCTTTAAAAATAGGAACAGTTAAGCAGATTCCAAAGTTGAAAATGCAACATTTTAGGGGCACTTGTGCTAAATACGCACTCATGAAAATATAAAAAAAACTGCCATACTCATGAAATATATTTGATGTTTAACGGGAAGCCATTGAATATCCTCTATGTATTCTTATAAGCAGATTCTTTTTTTTTCATCAGTAACAGCTGGGTAAGACAAATCAAGGAGTAATTATAACCATATTGAATAGACACAGTAGAAATTGGTACCAGTACTTATTTGTGAATCTTGTTGACAGGGAAAACAAAATTCAAACAAATTAATGAAAAACCTTTCATTTCACCAACTTAAACGTTTGGGTCAGTAGAAATGACTAACAGGAAGAAATTTAAGATATATATTGTCCAGTTTATGGGACGGTCTCGTTCATCATATGCGCCATTATATTACCCTCTCCCCCCATATTTGACAAATATGCCTATACAACTACTATTCCAGCTGAGGAATAGGTGAAGGAGAACTGATAATCCTTACGCATGTACAGTGTGTCTGTTACAGTCATATGAAATACAAATGTATCCTTGGACCAAGGAATAAACAGGAGGATCTGACTTTCTCTAATGTAAGAGTATTGTTCTCAATAGATGTTATAATTAAATGTAACTTCATTATTTATAGTGTATTGACAAATTCTCAACTCCTCCATCCTATGTTTATGGAAAATAAAAAATAACGACAAAGTTTTGCATCTTCCAGATATAAAATTCAAAAGTACCCAGAGAAAACCCACATAGTCTAGCAGGTGACCCCATACCTCTATAAACACATCCTTCTGTAACTAATAAACTGACTTTTTTCCTGAAAGGATTCAGCGCCTTACTATGGTTGACTAGGCAGCGCTACAGATATAAGATGACCGACACAGAACTCCAAGCTGATGAGTTGTTAGCCTTGACCAGTATCTATGATGAGGCGGTCATAGCCATCTCCCAGGATGGCGAGGATGTGGGGGGCCAGTTTCTCTCCAGTGTTCACCTACCTGACACCACTATCAAGATTCTGAGCCGAAGAGAAAAATCAGGTAAATTATTCTTAATCCTTTGTAAACGTTGTAAAATCTTAAAGGATTTGTGCAACGAAAAATGAAAATTTTATATTTGGTAAAAGTAGTATTTTAAAACCATAATAACATGCCCTGACGATCGCGCAGGGTCTGGTTTTCTTGCATTGACACGAAATTCGGGTCATACGCCTTTTCCAGGACCTCTCAAGCGAAACTAGAGATAATGAGTTCGTTGGTCACGTGATCGCGTGACGTCATCTTAGTACAATGACTCCTCAATCCTACCTTACCGGCTTACATTTCTTGTATTAGGTCCGCTGATTACCGACCTAAAATACTGTAATTTTGGCAACATTCAGCATGCCAGATACATATAGTGATGTAGTTGGTAACATTAGAGTTTGCCTTGATATTTTATTCACATAATAAAACATGTTTATAGAGCTACAGAATTATTTGTCGTTTTCAGAAACGGACCAGTAGACTTACCAGATAAAGCAACATCAGCACAAAAAACATTGTCACAACGCATATGTGTTACTTCGACTCGAAAACGGGAAATACAATCTAACTATCTAAAAATGCTATTGTAAATTCTACATGTATTCGGTTTAAATACGAACAAACGAAATCAGAACCCCATAAATATACATTATATATTACATCATGTTTATATTAACACGGTACAATTATGACAGGGAATTCACAACATGTATAATAATATGTATCATGTCTTTTTACGGAATTAAATTACATTTAAGGTTGGGATCACCTTAGATAAATGTTAATACGAAAGTACTTATTTTCATTTATTTTATGTCAGCTCAGAAATGCAAACAATTTTAAGATGTGATTATTTTATTTGTGGTATGGAACATCCCCATCTTAGATTTGCCTCAGAAAACGGTACTTTCGATAGTATTCCCGTGTCGATCTCTGCGTGGGATAATTCGGGAATTTGAGGAAGGAAATATCGCTTCTTTATTTAGTTCCATGTCGGTGACATTTTTTACCTATCCATCGCAACGATTGCACTAGCGACGTTTTTTTTCTAATTCATATTTTTTCCAGTGAATACAAAATAAATGTATAGTGGGCGAAATAATGTACGCCGCAATGTACATTTAATTATTATCTGAGATAATTTGACAGGGTTTCAATCTATTGTATACCTTTCCTAATGTGTTAATTGACCAGATGTATAAGATTATAATTGCATGTACCGATCGTCTTTTTACATCTACCGGCCGCCGCGCATCCCTTTGATATCTCAGGTAAGTCATTTCACACCTGTGATGACCTCAGGGGTTATTTGCATTAGGTAGCTAGCAAAGATGAAGCTGAAAAATTTATGTAATATCTAATATTAAGAAAATGTTTATTATTTTAACTCGGATATAGACACCCTGGACGTTCCGATCGATTTGTGAATGGCACGCCTGTGATTTGTAAAGTTTCGACAGGGTGTCGATCCCTTGACTACTATATTCTTCGGGATGACGAACTAAATTAGCATTCAAATGTCCCACAAAACACCATTTTGGCCAATACAAGTTAAAAGTATGCATGGACTTTCGTTTTAAAAAGTATATTGTACGTAATGTATGTATGGGTATGTAACTATCACAACAATATTTGCTGTTATACATATACAAGGTTTATGTAAGCAAACAGTGTAATATGGCGATAGCTGGATTTTCCCGCACAAAGATGACGTCACAGGGGGAGTGGCCTCGTTCTGGGTCACAAAATATGCATAATTTAGAGGTCGGTGAAAATGACCTAATAATCGTGTCACCACAAAGTAACCAGACCACGCTTGCAAGATTGGGTGTTCGAATATGGTTTTAAAACATGACTTTACCAAATATAAAATTTTCATTTTTCGTTGCACAAATCCTTTAATATTACCTGTGAAAACTTCCATTACTGTAAAAGCCTATTTGATTTAGCCATCTCCTGGCTGTTGGCTAGGTGGAAAATGTTCGCGCTGTCAATCATGCTGTTTTCGCTAAGTGGAAAATGATCACACTGTCAGTCATGCTGTTTTCGCTAAGTGGAAAATGTTCACGCTGTCAGTCATGCTGTTTTTTGCTAAGTGGAAAATATTCACGCTGTCAGTCATGCTGTTTTCGCTAAGTGGAAAATGATCACACTGTCAGTCATGCTGTTTTCGCTAAGTGGAAAATGATCACACTGTCAGTAATGCTGTTTTCGCTAAGTGGAAAATGTTCACGCTGTCAGTCATGCTGTTTTTTGCTAAGTGGAAAATATTCACGCTGTCAGTCATGCTGTTTTCGCTATGTGGAAAAGTTTTGCGCTGTCAGTCATGCTGTTTTCTTTTCGCTAAGTGGAAAATGATCACACTGTCAGTCATGCTGTTTTCGCTAAGTGGAAAATGGTCACGCTGTCAGTCATGCTGTTTTTTGCTAAGTGGAAAATATTCACGCTGTCAGTCATGCTGTTTTCGCTATGTGGAAAAGTTTTGCGCTGTTAGTCATGCTGTTTTCGCTAAGTGGAAAATGTTCACACTGTCAGTCATGCTGTTTTCGCTTAGAGGAAGATGTTTGCGCTGTCAGTCATGCTGTTTTTGCACTTTGTACCTATAATACTATTACAATGTATATACTTTAGACTTTGATTGGTGTTTAACATCACGTTCGTGTGTGGATATATTCGCAGAGATGTAATACAAGCCAAATTTGCGAAAATTTCCATACCACAAACAGTTTCACTCTGACAGTACAATGGGTAGCTGGTGAATGTTCAAAATTTCATTGTGTGATGACGATAATTGTTACTGACTTGTGTATGTATTGTACGATAATGACCTTTTTTACCAGGAAACAAGGATGGGAAGTCTTTAGAGGAGGTCCACGAGGTGAAGTTCCTGCCCCCAGTGGTACTTAATTTCCAGTTACCTGCCGACTACCCTTCCTGTAGCCCGCCTCAGTTCACACTCTCCTGCAAGTGGCTCAACAGGAAACAGGTATACACTTGTCAATTCTCTTTTAGTTTTAGACTTTTGTTTCAATTGAAACAGAAATAATTTAACATGGACAGCAGTTCATTGATTAAAACATAGTGATCTGTGAAGATTAAATGTAATCTGCCTTACATTCCTATTGTCACTGAATGGAAAAATATCCTTCTATATCAAAAAGTACATTATGTACTGATTAACAACATGAATTTTGGTGAAAATGATTTTAAAAACAAGTTTCATAGCAGATTAAAAAAATGACAAGCTAACAGACATGTATATGATGCACATATTACTTAAAACAGCACTTTCACTATAATTCTTCGGTTTATACTCGACGATAGAATTCTTTTGGTTTTCTAGATCATTGACAAGATACTTATTGATAGACAAATAAAAAGAATTTTTCAAACTAATGTGATATAATGTAACAGTATGCTATATACAGTCAAACCTTGTTATTGCAAAGTCGACGGGACAAGGGAAAAACTTCTAATTATCTGAGTATTTAAGTTTGAATAATTAGCGTGAAGTCTGGCGGGGACGACAAAGAATTTCAAATTCAACAGGGTCTTTGAGTTACACA
The DNA here is from genome assembly GCA_947623455.1 of Mimachlamys varia. NCBI lineage: Eukaryota > Metazoa > Mollusca > Bivalvia > Pectinida > Pectinidae > Mimachlamys > Mimachlamys varia. The sequence continues at coordinate 2,693,972 of OX392537.1, forward strand.
AGGTGGAGATAATGAGATTTAACTGTGTTGTATTAATATATATATATATATTTCTATACACTGATGACTGTGTTGTATTAATATATTTCTATACACTGATGACTGTGTTGTACTAATATATCTCTATACACTGATGACTGTGTTGTATTAATATATTTCTTTACACTGATGACTGTGTTGTATTAATATATCTCTATACACTGATGACTGTGTTGTACTAATATATCTCTATACACCGATGACTGTGTTGTACTAATATATTTCTATACACTGATGACTGTGTTGTACTAATATATCTCTATACACTGATGACTGTGTTGTATTAATATATTTCTATACACTGATGACTGTGTTGTATTAATATATCTCTATACACTGATGACTGTGTTGTACTAATATATCTCTATACACTGATGACTGTGTTGTACTGATATATCTCTATACACTGATGACTGTGTTGTACTGATATATCTCTATACACTGATGACTGTGTTGTACTGATATATCTCTATACACTGATGACTGTGTTGTACTGATATATCTCTATACACCGATGACTGTGTTGTATTGATATATCTCTATACACTGATGACTGTGTTGTACTGATATATCTCTATACACTGATGACTGTGTTGTATTGATATATCTCTATACACTGATGACTGTGTTGTATCAATATATCTCTATACACTGATGACTGTGTTGTACTGATATATCTCTATACACCGATGACTGTGTTGTACTGATATATTTCTATACACTGATGACTGTGTTGTACTGATATATCTCTATACACTGATGACTGTGTTGTATTGATATATCTCTATACACTGATGACTGTGTTGTATCAATATATCTCTATACACTGATGACTGTGTTGTACTGATATATCTCTATACACTGATGACTGTGTTGTATCAATATATCTCTATACACTGATGGCTGTGTTGTATTAATATATCTCTATACACTGATGACTGTGTTGTACTAATATATCTCTATACACTGATGACTGTGTTGTACTAATATATCTCTATACACTGATGACTGTATTGTATAAATATATCTCTATACACTGATGACTGTGTTGTACTAATATATCTCTATACACTGATGACTGTGTTGTACTGATATATCTCTATACACTGATGACTGCGTTGTACTAATATATCTCTATACACTGATGACTGTGTTTTACTGATATATCTCTATACACTGATGACTGTGTTGTACTGATATATCTCTATACACTGATGACTGCGTTGTACTAATATATCTCTATACACTGATGACTGTGTTGTACTAATATATCTCTATAAACTGATGACTGTGTTGTATTAATATATCTCTATACACTGATGACTGTGTTGTACTAATATATCTCTATACACTGATGACTGTGTTGTACTGATATATCTCTATACACTGATGACTGTGTTGTACTAATATATCTCTATACACTGATGACTGTGTTGTATTGATATATTTCTATACACTGATGACTGTGTTGTATTAATATATCTCTATACACTGATGACTGTATTGTATAAATATATCTCTATACACTGATGACTGTGTTGTACTAATATATCTCTATACACTGATGACTGTGTTGTACTGATATATCTCTATACACTGATGACTGCGTTGTACTAATATATCTCTATACACTGATGACTGTTTTACTGATATATTTCTATAAACTGATGACTGTGTTGTATTAATATATCTCTATACACTGATGACTGTGTTGTACTAATATATCTCTATACACTGATGACTGTGTTGTACTGATATATCTCTATACACTGATGACTGTGTTGTATTGATATATTTCTATACACTGATGACTGTGTTGTATTAATATATCTCTATACACTGATGACTGTGTTGTACTAATATATCTCTATACACTGATGACTGTGTTGTATTAATATATCTCTATACACTGATGACTGTGTTGTACTAATATATCTCTATACACTGATGACTGTGTTGTATTAATATATCTCTATACACTGATGACTGTGTTGTACTAATATATCTCTATACACTGATGACTGTGTTGTATTAATATATCTCTATACACTGATGACTGTGTTGTATTAATATATCTCTATACACTGATGACTGCGTTGTACTAATATATCTCTATACACTGATGACTGTGTTGTACTAAGATATCTCTATACACTGATGACTGTGTTGTATTAATATATCTCTATACACTGATGACTGTGTTGTATTAATATATCTCTATACACTGATGACTGTGTTGTATTAATATATCTCTATACACTGATGACTGTGTTGTATTAATATATCTCTATACACTGATGACTGTGTTTTACTGATATATTTCTATAAACTGATGACTGTGTTGTATTAATATATCTCTATACACTGATGACTGTGTTGTACTAATATATCTCTATACACTGATGACTGTGTTGTACTAATATATCTCTATACACTGATGACTGTGTTGTATTGATATATTTCTATACACTGATGACTGTGTTGTATTAATATATCTCTATACACTGATGACTGTGTTGTACTAATATATCTCTATACACTGATGACTGTGTTGTACTAATATATCTCTATTCACTGATGACTGTGTTGTACTAATATATCTCTATACACTGAGACTGTGTTGTACTGATATATCTCTATACACTGATGACTGTGTTGTATAAATATATCTCTATACACTGATGACTGTGTTGTACTGATATATCTCTATACACTGATGACTGTGTTGTATAAATATATCTCTATACACTGATGACTGTGTTGTACTGATATATCTCTATACACTGATGACTGTGTTGTACTGATATATCTCTATACACTGATGACTGTGTTGTATTAATATATCTCTATACACTGATGACTGTGTTGTATTGATATATTTCTATACACTGATGACTGTGTTGTATCAATACATTTCTATACACTGATGACTGTGTTGTACTAATATATTTCTATACACTGATGACTGTGTTGTACTGATATATCTCTATACACTGATGACTGTGTTGTATTGATATATCTCTATACACTGATGACTGTGTTGTACTGATATATCTCTATACACTGATGACTGTGTTGTATCAATACATTTCTATACACTGATGACTGTGTTGTACTAATACATTTCTATACACTGATGACTGTGTTGTACTAATATATCTCTATACACTGATGACTGTGTTGTATAAATATATCTCTATACACTGATGACTGTGTTGTACTGATATATCTCTATACACTGATGACTGTGTTGTATAAATATATCTCTATACACTGATGACTGTGTTGTACTGATATATCTCTATACACTGATGACTGTGTTGTACTGATATATCTCTATACACTGATGACTGTGTTGTATTAATATATCTCTATACACTGATGACTGTGTTGTATTAATATATCTCTATACACTGATGACTGTGTTGTACTAATATATCTCTATACACTGATGACTGTGTTGTACTAATATATCTCTATACACTGATGACTGTGTTGTATTAATATATCTCTATACACTGATGACTGTGTTGTACTAATATATTTCTATACACTGATGACTGTGTTGTACTAATATATTTCTATACACTGATGACTGTGTTGTATTAATATATTTCTATACACTGATGACTGTGTTGTACTAATATATTTCTATACACTGATGACTGTGTTGTACTAATATATCTCTATACACTGATGACTGTGTTGTATCAATATATCTCTATACACTGATGACTGTGTTGTATTAATATATCTCTATACACTGATGACTGTGTTGTACTAATATATCTCTATACACTGATGACTGTGTTGTACTAATACATCTCTATACACTGATGACTGTGTTGTACTAATATATCTCTATACACTGATGACTGTGTTGTATTAATATATCTCTATACACTGATGACTGTGTTGTATTAATATATCTCTATACACTGATGACTGTGTTGTATTAATATATCTCTATACACTGATGACTGTGTTGTACTGATATATCTCTATACACTGATGACTGTGTTGTATTAATATATCTCTATACACTGATGACTGTGTTGTATTAATATATCTCTATACACTGATGACTGTGTTGATATATCTCTATACACTGATGACTGTGTTGTATTAATATATTTCTATACACTGATGACTGTGTTGTACTAATATATTTCTATACACTGATGACTGTGTTGTATTAATATATCTCTATACACTGATGACTGTGTTGTACTAATATATCTCTATACACTGATGACTGTGTTGTATTAATATATCTCTATACACTGATGACTGTGTTGTATTAATATATCTCTATACACTGATGACTGTGTTGTACTAAGATATCTCTATACACTGATGACTGTGTTGTATTAATATATCTCTATACACTGATGACTGTGTTGTATTAATATATCTCTATACACTGATGACTGTGTTGTACTAATATATCTCTATACACTGATGACTGCTGTTAACAGCTGACTGCCCTTTGCCACAAGCTTGATGAGATCTGGGAGGAAAACAAGGGCAATGAGATCTTGTTTATGTGGACCAGTTTTTTGGCAGAGGAAACCATGGAATTCCTGGGTGTAGAGTCCACCATAGACCTAACAAACGCGTTTGATAGCCGGAAAGGCTCGGACACTGAACCCAGGGCTATACAGGATGTCGGTTCAAGGGACCGCCTCATTCCAGTCGTCTTAGACTATGACAAGCAGGAGCAACAACGACAATTTGAGAAGACAATGTTCCAATGTAAAGTCTGTTTCATGGACCGACCGGGATCCCTGTGTATAAAGTTTCTGGACTGCAACCATGTGTACTGTAAGGACTGTATGAAGGACTATTTTACGGTACAGATTGGGGAGGGAAACGTAACAGCTCTGAGTTGTCCTGATGATAAGTGTGAATCCCAGGCTCATCCTTCTCAGGTAAATCACGTCGGGGAAAAAAAATATACCGAAACTGCCAATGTTTATCACCTTCCAGGCCAACCATTAAAGGGGCATCCCGGGGAAGTCTACAATGAAGTTCTTGAATGTACATGCTGTCTGCACTTCCAGATACATTTTCCTGTTATTTCAATATTCAAAGTCCACTCAAAATGTGTTTATTAGCCACTTGAAAAATTGCATTCCTCGGGAAAGCCCGATAAAAATAGCGCTGATCACGCGTCAGTCAGGTGACTATTTTGTCGCAAGTCGACGAGGGGCCCAAAGGGAGGGGACGCGTAATGTATACATGTAGGTCCGATGATGAACCAGACACAAAATCTGTGTATACATTTTTTTGTATCATATTCACATTAATAATCAGACGTTAATTACACACGATATTCATATGAAGAAATTTATGTCGACATCTATGCATCATTTATCGACTTCAGTACCTGGATACAACCATGCATCGCCAGACTGCACTCTTACATTGTACGTTTAACAGTGTCATGTGGGTTTCCGACTATGACAACCATAGGGCAAACCTTAATTTCTTTAAAAAGTTATCTTCACGAATCCTCATTTAGAACCATTTCACAAAAGGTGTGCATGCATTTTAAAGTACAAAAATAAAATGAAATGATTCCGATTATTTTATACAACTCGATGTCTTTTTTCAGACTATCTATATATTCGTCTAAAATCTATCCAACTTTCAGCGTCAACATACTTTAACACTTACAATTATGTATCAGGGAAGTCTGTACGTGCACTCATATGACGCACCACGCACTAAACATGTAGAAGACATGTATAATATACATGTATATATCAAATTTGGAACTTGTCGAGAAGATAATTGTCCAATACTTAATCCATTTGTATACGTTATGATAGCTCCGTTTTCATTTTACTTTTTTTATGTAAAGGACTATATATGGTTTGGGCCTTTTTTGGCCCCCAAATTATCAAATTTTGAAGCAAATTATGTTCATCTCAAATTAATGTATTTCAAATATGGAGTACATCCCTGATAAAACTGAAACAATAATTATTTGTTGTTTCAACTCTGGTTGTCATGGAAACCATCTCAAATATGCATAAAATAGGGAAATTTGACCATTTAGTCAATTTTGGCCACTTTTTGGATGGTTTTTCTATTAGAAACTATTGAGCGCATTCTTGAACAAACATAATATCAAATGAGAATATGTGGGCACTTATACCACATCTTTAGGAGAAATATAAATTTTGTTCAAGAATGCGCTCTATGGTTGCTGTGTGAAAATCTATGTAAAAATTGACCAAAATAGACCAAATATTTACATTTGCATAATTTATGCATATTTCGGATGGTTACCATGGCAACCACAGCACAAATAACAAATAAATATTATTACAATTGCATGAGGGATGTAATCTATATTTGAAATAATATTATTTGAGTGTTCAATAATGAAATTTAAAATTTGATGGATTTGGGGGCCACAAACAGGCAAAACCATACATAGTCCTTTAAAGGTTCGTTAACATTTTCAACACAACTGCAGACATGGGACACATATATGATTTTTTTTTTATATAAATTAATGACTTCACTTATATATATTGCATATATTTTGATTCATATCAAATTCAATACCGGGGTCCAAACCCGATACTATTTGTACAATCCGTATTTTATAGATTAGGTATGACAAGCATTTTTTATCCGCACAGGATGACATAAATTTATTCATTTTGTCCAAATTGAATCTGTATGTAATTATACATTAAACTCAATCGCAACTACATTTGTATGCCGGCGTTTTACAACGTAACCCCCTCCACCCCCCCCCCCCCCCCCCCCATACGGGATACGGGTTTTCTTGTATGTGAAAAGGTCTTTCTCTTCAGCAATATATTTGAATTATGCCGTTTTACTGAAATATTATAAAGGGAATATTGCAAAACACGCTTTCAAGTTTTACACACGCATTTCATGTAACAGAGGAATGAAAGAGTTATCCCTTGGGAGGCCCCAAAACCAAAACAAAACTGTGTCACCGACTATCCAGAAGAAAACTGCAACATGCAAACAATTTGGCTGTTAGTTTCTCCCTTGAATACTTCCCATCCCTCATAATGCTTCCGTAATATAATCCTTACATTGAAGTTTGACCATACGGCCACTTTTCGCTTGGTAGTTACATGTAGGTCACGCGGATCGCCAATGTTTTGTTTACCGATGTAGCTTGTTATGCGCATGCGTTATCATATGTGACGAAAAAAAATTTACATGTCCAAATCGTTGATCAACGAATAGTGATTCCCTTTTTTAATTATTGATTAAAGTTTTTGAGAACATATTTCAGCGTAAATCGCCCATGAATTTTCCATAAGATTATACGTTTGATTCATATATACAATAATTCTAAATAAGCATAAAAAATATAGTTTTACCGTGATGCCTCTTTAAATAACAAAAGTGTTAGTTATATATAACAGTGTACAAAAGTGTTAGTTATACATAACAGTGAACAAGAGTGTTAGTTATACATAACAGTGTACACAAGTGTTAGTTATACATAACAGTGTACAAAAGTGTTAGTTATACATAACAGTGTACAAAAGTGTTAGTTATACATAACAGTGAACAAAAGTGTTAGTTATACATAACAGTGTACAAAAGTGTTAGTTATACATAACAGTGTACAAAAGTGTTAGTTATACATAACAGTGTACAAAAGTGTTAGTTATACATATCAGTGAACAAAAGTGTTAGTTATACATAACAGTGTACACAAGTGTTAGTTATACATAACAGTGTACACAAGTGTTAGTTATACATAACAGTGTACACAAGTGTTAGTTATACATAACAGTGTACAAAAGTGTTAGTTATAAATAATAGTGTACAAAAGTGTTAGTTATACATAACAGTGTACACAAGTGTTAGTTATACATAACAGTGAACAAAAGTGTTAGTTATACATAACAGTGTACAAAAGTGTTAGTTATAAATAACAGTGTACAAAAGTGTTAGTTATACATAACAGTGTACAAAAGTGTTAGTTATACATAACAGTGTACAAAAGAGTTAGTTATACATAACAGTGTACAAAAGTGTAAGTTATACATAACAGTGTACAAAAGTGTTAATTAGTTATACATAACAGTGTACAAAAGTGTTAGTTATACATAACAGTGTACAAAAGTGTTAGTTATACATAACAGTGAACAAAAGTGTTAGTTATACATAACAGTGAACAAAAGTGTTAGTTATACATAACAGTGAACAAAAGTGTTAGTTATACATAACAGTGTACAAAAGTGTTAGTTATACATAACAGTGTACAAAAGTGTTAGTTATAAATAACAGTGTACACAAGTGTTAGTTATACATAACAGTGAACAAAAGTGTTAGTTATAAATAACAGTGTACAAAAGTGTTAGTTATACATAACAATGTACAAAATAGTTAGTTATACATAACAGTGAACAAAAGTGTTAGTTATACATAACAGTGAACAAAAGTGTTAGTTATACATAACAGTGAACAAAAGTGTTAGTTATACATAACAGTGTACAAAAGTGTTAGTTATAAATAACAGTGTACACAAGTGTTAGTTATACATAACAGTGTACAAAAGTGTTAGTTATAAATAATAGTTTACAAAAGTGTTAGTTATACATAACAGTGTACAAAAGTGTTAGTTATAAATAATAGTTTACAAAAGTGTTAGTTATACATAACAGTGTACAAAAGTGTTAGTTATACATAACAGTGAACAAAAGTGTTAGTTATACATAACAGTGAACAAAAGTGTTAGTTATACATAACAGTGTACAAAAGTGTTAGTTATACATAACAGTGTACAAAAGTGTTAATTAGTTATACATAACAGTGTACAAAAGTGTTAGTTATACATAACAGTGAACAAAAGTGTTAGTTATACATAACAGTGTACAAAAGTGTTAATTATACATAACAGTGTACAAAAGTGTTAGTTATACATAACAGTGTACAAAAGTGTTAGTTATACATAACAGAGTACAAAAGTGTTAGTTATACATAACAGTGTACAAAAGTGTTAGTTATACATAACAGTGTACAAAAGTGGTAATTAGTTATACATAACAGTGTACAAAAGTGTTAGTTATACATAACAGTGAACAAAAGTGTTAGTTATACATAACAGTGTACAAAAGTGTTAGTTATACATAACAGTGTACAAAAGTGTTAATTAGTTATACATAACAGTGTACAAAAGTGTTAGTTATACATAACAGTGAACAAAAGTGTTAGTTATACATAACAGTGTACAAAAGTGTTAATTATACATAACAGTGTACAAAAGTGTTAGTTATACATAACAGTGTACAAAAGTGTTAGTTATACATAACAGTGAACAAAAGTGTTAGTTATACATAACAGTGTACAAAAGTGTTAGTTATACATAACAGTGTACAAAAGTGTTAATTAGTTATACATAACAGTGTACAAAAGTGTTAGTTATACATAACAGTGAACAAAAGTGTTAGTTATACATAACAGTGTACAAAAGTGTTAATTATACATAACAGTGTACAAAAGTGTTAGTTATACATAACAGTGTACAAAAGTGTTAGTTATACATAACAGTGTACAAAAGTGTTAGTTATACATAACAGTGTACACAAGTGTTAGTTATACATAACAGGTACAAAAGTGTTAGTTATACATAACAGTTCATCAATCATTTGGTTTCCAACCTCTGCACTTAACTAATTTAAATCTTGTAATTAATAAAAATCATGTACTATAGAACATGGTTGTTTGGATGAATTACTTACATTTTTGTACTTCATTGTAAGGGAAACAGTGACTGATTGTGAAAAGCTGTTTGACAAGTATCAGAAACTGTTGTTCTGGTTAAGGCCCTCGTCAATGAAGGGCTATTTGACAAGTATCAGAAACTGTTTGTTCTTCAGGTTAAGGCCCTCGTCAATGAAGGGCTATTTGACAAGTATCAGAAACTGTTTGTTCTTCAGGTTAAGGCCCTCGTTAATGAAGAGCTATTTGACAAGTATCAGAAACTGTTTGTTGTTCAGGTTAAGGCCCTCGTCAATGAAGGGCTACTTGACAAGTATCAGTAACTATTTATTCTTCAGGTTAAGGCCCTCGTTAATGAAGAGCTATTTGATAAGTATCAGTAACTGTTTGTTGTTCAGGTTAAGGCCCTCGTCAATGAAAAGCTATTTGACAAGTATCAGTAACTGTTTGTTGTTCAGGTTAAGGCCCTCGTCAATGAAGAGCTATTTGACAAGTATCAAAAACTGTTTGTTGTTCAGGTTAAGGCCCTCGTCAATGAAGAGCTATTTGACAAGTATCAGAAACTGTTTGTTCTTCAGGTTAAGGCCCTCGTCAATGAAGAGCTATTTAACAAGATCAGTAACCTGTTTGTTGTTCAGGTTAAGGCCCTCGTCAATGAAGAGCTATTGACAAGTATCAGAAACTGTTTGTTGTTCAGGTTAAGGCCCTCGTCAATGAAGGGCTATTTGACAAGTATCAGAAACTGTTTGTTCTTCAGGTTAAGGCCCTTGTCAATGAAGAGCTATTTGACAAGTACGAGAAGCTATTGCTCCAGACTGGTCTTGATATGATGGTAGATATCATGTACTGCCCACGTCCTGCGTGTCAATATCCTGTTATGCTGGACCGAGAAAGCAACATGGGTTCCTGTCCGTCATGTAGCTACGCCTTTTGTACTCTGTGCAAACTTGTCTTCCATGGAAAGTCGCCATGTCGGGTGAAGGCTGGTAAGTATATCTAGTCGTGTTACAAGGAAGTGTTACAAGGATATCCTTTGCTGCTTGAGGATGTCACAAATAAGGAGCGTGATGTTTGTTGAGCTGTTCTTTCACAGTGAAGGGAACCTTTAATGGTGTGCCATAAAAAATAATGAACATGTAATGTTGCTTGAAATGTGTCACTGAAAGATATCTTCTGTTGCTTTGAGATGTTCATCACAGCAAAGAGACGCTGTTTTTGATATATGTGTGTTGTGTAAATAACTTCACCTAGCATGAAATTAAATTTTCATTGTAATTTGTACATTAGAAATGTTATCATTAATTCAAAGAATAACTCAACTAATGCTTCTAAAGAACTCAATCAATATTTTATTGAGTTTTGATAGTCCCTCCAGTTTAAGAAAGCCTGGAGTATGTACCTTGGTACTTTATACGTTTTTACAATTGTGTACATTATCTCTACCTAATGATGAGGAGCAGACAATTAGAAAAGGTGGTGTGTTTATTTATAGATGGTTTCAAGAAACTGAGAGAGGAGTACCAGAATGCAGATGAGGAGAATAAGCGGTTTCTGGAGAAGAAGTATGGGAAAAAGACTATAGAACAAGCCTTGGAGGAGGCGTTCACCAACGAGTGGATGGAAAGCTTTGCCAAACAGTGCCCAGGGTGTGGAGCACAGATACAGGTACAGGTTTTATCAGCAGCTTTAGTTACACTCTGTTACCATGGTTATACCTGCTTGAATTACATTAAACTACTTTGTAAACTGACTGTTACCTACAGTAAATCTGACACTATGTTCAGGTAGACTGACCTCTACTTAACTGAAGGTAAATAGATAGTATATGGTATAAAAATTGTATCACCATACACGATTTCAAATATGAAATACACAAAAAGATGAATTTCACCAGCGTTTAAAGGTATATATGTGATGTCTATATACCCAGGTTAATGTAACCCCCTATACACAAGTAAATCTAACCCCTTACCCAGGTTAATGTAACCCCCTATACACAAATAAATCTAACCCTTTACCCAGGTTAATGTAACCCCCTATACACAGGTAAATCTAATCCTTTACCCAGGTTAATGTAACCCCCTATACACAAGTAAATCTAATCCTCTACCTAGGTTAATGTAACCCCCTATACACAAGTAAATCTAATCCTTTACCCAGGTTAATGTAACCCCCTATACACAAGTAAATCTAATCCTTTACCTAGGTTAATGTAACCCCCTATACACAAGTAAATCTAATCCTTTACCTAGGTTAATGTAACCCCCTATACACAAGTAAATCTAATCCTTTACCCAGGTTAATGTAACCCCCTATACACAAGTAAATCTAATCCTCTACCCAGGTTAATGTAACCCCCTATAAACAGGTAAATCTAACCCTTTACCCAGGTTAATGTAACCCCCTATACACAAGTAAATCTAATCCTCTACCTAGGTTAATGTAACCCCCTATACACAAGTAAATCTAATCCTTTACCCAGGTTAATGTAACCCCCTATACACAGGTAAATCTAATCCTTTACCCAGGTTAATGTAACCCCCTATACACAAGTAAATCTTATCCTCTACCTAGGTTAATGTAACCCCCTATAAACAGGTAAATCTAACCCTTTACCCAGGTTAATGTAACCCCCTATACACAGGTAAATCCAACCCTTTACCCAGGTTAATGTAACCCCCTATACACGAGTAAATCTAATCCTTTACCCAGGTTAATGTAACCCCCTATACACAGGTAAATCTAATCCTTTACCCAGGTTAATGTAACCCCCTATAAACAAGTAAATCTAATCCTTTACCCAGGTTAATGTAACCCCCTATACACAAGTAAATCTAATCCTCTACCCAGGTTAATGTAACCCCCTATACACAAGTAAATCTAATCCTCTACCTAGGTTAATGTAACCCCCTATACACAGGTAAATCTAATCCTTTACCCAGGTTAATGTAACCCCCTACACACAGGTAAATCTAATCCTCTACCCAGGTTAATGTAACCCCCTATACACAGGTAAATCTAATCCTCTACCTAGGTTAATGTAACCCCCTATACACAGGTAAATCTAATCCTCTACCCAGGTTAATGTAACCCCCTATACACAGGTAAATCTAACCCTTTACCCAGGTTAATGTAACCCCCTATACACAAGTAAATCTAACCCTTTACCCAGGTTAATGTAACCCCCTATACACAAGTAAATCTAATCCTTTACCCAGGTTAATGTAACCCCCTATACACAGGTAAATCTAATCCTTTACCCAGGCTAATGTAACCCCATATACACAAGTAAATCTAATCCTTTACCCAGGTTAATGAAACCCCCTATACAAAAGTAAATCTAACCCTTTACCCAGGCTAATGTAACCCCATATACACAAGTAAATCTAACCCTTTACCCAGGTTAATGTGACCCCCTATACACAAGTAAATCTAACCCTTTACCTAGGTTAATGTAACCCCCTATACACAAGTAAATCTAACCCTTTACCTAGGTTAATGTAACCCCCTATACACAGGTAAATCTAACCCTTTACCTAGGTTAATGTAACCCCCTATACACAAGTAAATCTAACCCTTTACCTAGGTTAATGTAACCCCCTATACACAGGTAAATCTAACCCTTTACCTAGGTTAATGTAACCCCCTATACACAGGTAAATCTAACCCTTTACCTAGGTTAATGTAACCCCCTATACACAGGTAAATCTAATCCTTTACCCAGGCTAATGTAACCCCATATACACAAGTAAATCTAATCCTTTACCCAGGTTAATGAAACCCCCTATACAAAAGTAAATCTAACCCTTTACCCAGGCTAATGTAACCCCATATACACAAGTAAATCTAATTCTTTACCCAAGTTAATGTAACCCCCTATACACAAGTAAATCTAACCCCTATACCCAAGTTAATGTGACCCCTATACACAGCATGAGTCTGAATACATGGTATATATTGTTTTCATTACAGAAAATGGACGGGTGTAACAAGATGACCTGTATGAAGTGTCGCTCCTATTTCTGCTGGTTGTGTATGTCGGAGCTGTCCCGTAATAACCCTTACAAACACTTTAACCAGCCCGGCAGTGACTGCCACAACCGACTGTTTGAGGGGATGGATGAAGATGATGACGATTTTGATATTGATGAAGACATTTTTTTCTAGTGTTTGATTTTTAATGGAAAGAGCAAGTATAATCTGCCAAAATGACAATTCTTTCAATTAAACACTTTGGACTACATGCTTCAGTAGAAGTGAAAACTAAACCGGAGTTTCATGTGATATTTAGGGAAAATTATTCACCTGGTATATACTTATTGTATATTCGTTGCTTATTCATCAAGAATTCCTTGTGAAAATCAAACCCAGGCTGAAGTTAAGTTCAGATAGATACTACAGTGTGAGGTTAAAGTTCATTTACAACCTGTAAGGCAGTGTGTACTGAAAGGCGAGAGTAATGATGGAACTGTAATACGTAATGTATTAGATATCTACCGTGTGTGAGTGTGGTGTAACTGTAATACGTAATGTATTAGATACCTACCGTGTGTGAGTGTGGTGTAACTGTATGCGTAATGTATTAGATATCTACCTGGTGTGAGTGTGGAGTAACTGTATGCGTAATGTATGAGATATCTACCGTGTGTGAGTGACCCTGTTCAACAGAATATATTGAGTGTTTTAAAGGCCCAATATACGTAACTTTCGGCAAAACTTGAAGCGAAAATCAAGCCTAATAACTTATTATATTTATAGATTTAGTTTAGATTAACTGATATCAGCAATATTCAGATGAATTCTTACGCGGTTACCAGTATGGCAGCAGTTGAAATGCGGTGTTTGTAAACACGCATCCAATTCGAACTGTCTTCTACGTTCGGCTTGTTGTTGAAGTGCGCCCCACCTGAACTATTTTCAATTTTTTTGTCAAGAGTTTCTTGTTAGTTACCGCTCAGGTTTACTTTGTTTTAGGCTTATTTTTATACGCCCGTCAAAAATGACGGGAAGTATTATGGTATGGCGTTGTCCGTCCGTTCGTACGTACGTCCGTCGTAAACTTTTGTTTGTCCAGAGATCTCCTCCTACATTTTTCAACCGATTTCTTTCAAACTTGCTAGGCTTAATCACCATGACATGAAGTTGTGTTTTCCTGAAAGACAATTTGATTTGAGAATATTCACTAGAGTTATGGCCCTTTGGAACACAATTTCGGGCATTATTTAGAAAACGTCAGAACTTTTTTGTGTTTTCTTCAATTCCTCTGAAATTTAGTATGGTACTTCGAATAACTATAATATTAAACATATAGAACGGGTTTTGTTGAGTAATTTCAACTTTTTGCGTAACAGCATTTCATAATTAGATATAGGCATTATGTAGAAAATGCATTTCTGTTGTAAACTGTTGTTTTGTCCGGAGATCTCCTCCTACAGTTTTCAACCGATATCTTTCAAACTTGCTTGGCTCAATCATCTTGACATGAAATTGTGTTTTCCTGAATAACAGTTTGTTTCACTTATATTTATTAGAGTTATGGCCCTTTGGAACTCCGTATCTGATGCAATTTCAGACCTTATGTAAAAATGTCAGAACTATTTTGTGTTTTCTTCAATTCCTCTAAAATTTTGTATTGTACTTCAAATATCTATAATATTTAACATATATTACGGGTTTTGTTGAGTTATTTCAACTTTTCGCGTAACAGCTTTGCAAAATTGCAATTGCAAATTATAGGCTTTATGTAGAAAATGCATTTCTGTTGTAAACTGTTGTTTTGTCCGGAGATCTTCTCCTACAGTTTTCAACCGATATCTTTCAAACTTTCTAGGCTTAATCATCATGAGATGAAGTTGTGTTTTCCCGAATAACAGTTTGTTTGACTTATATTTATTAGAGTTATGGCCCTTTGGAACTCCGTATCTGATGCAATTTCAGACCTTATGTAAAAAATGTCAGAACTTTTTTGTGTTTTCTTCAATTCCTCTAAAATTTTGTATTGTACTTCGAATAGCTATAATATTCAACATATATTACGGGTTTTGTTGAGTTCTTTCAACTTTTCGTGTAACAGTATCGCATAGTTGCAATTGCAACATTATGCATTTATATATAGAAAGTGCATTTCTATTGTAAATTGTTGTTTGTCCGGAGATTTTCTCCTACAATTTTAAATCGATATCTTCAAAACTTGCTAGGTTTAGTCATTATGACATGAAATTGGGTTTTCCTGAATGACAGAGTACGGCGGGCGTATCATGCCTCCGCTTGCGGTGCTCTTGTTTGTATGGTTATCAACTGGATTTTTTTTTTCATAATTGTTCAGAATCCCGAAAATTTTTCTGGTGTTACATATATTGGGCCTTTAACAGATGTCTGCTTAGATATATAGTAAACTTTAGTGAATTTAAGTTTGACATTAAGGATGCTCAACAAATGGGCGTCACTGTAAGGTATTAACTCATTTACCTCTAAACAAACATTTGAGCTCTTCCACTTCAAAGGTTGGAATAGTTCATTATGAAATTTCAGGGTTGAATGAGTTAGGCTTTTATATGTCTTTGTGCTATATATAATAGATATGTTAGAGGCACTAGAAAAAGAATTATTTCAAGATTAAGTGCTAAGAATAATTTATAAATTTATTGTCTGTGATTTTGAAAAGTACCATTGACAAAGTCGTATTAGTGTACTGTATTTAATTTTGTAGATTTATTATTCGTTATCCGTTCATCATCTTTTTAAATGCTCAAGCGTGTTAGTAAAAGTGTTCCGGACAACTTCTGCCAGAATGCAACCTGATGTTAACCAATTCAAACTATTGTCTAAACATGGATTACATGTATATCATTGATCACTAGATACATATGTATTATATGGCTTATAATCTCCTATTTGGTAGATTCCTATCTTGTTAGTCACAATGCAGAAATGCCTAAGAAAATATCTCCTATACATTCTCTATTTAGAGATATTTGCTGAACTTTTTCAGTTTAAACTATGCCATGAAACTTTATGACCATTGATATGATACATAATTCCCTGAAACTACTTTTAGCTTGGGTTTTACTGGTGGGGGCAAACATCTCGGATGTGGGGTATATAACATTTCAGCCTAGAAAAGAATTGGTGAATTTTTGTGTCACTTGAGAGGCGACATATATGGATGACTTTGTCTACATTGACAGTTGTCGCCTGTCGCTGTTGTCAGTTATCGTCGTTGGTTGCTTTGTCCAAAAAAAAGTTTCCTTGAAATAATTTGAGTTCGCTTGGGCCTATCAAACTAAAAATTCAGACAATGCTTCCTTAGTGGAAACTTTTGCTTGGAATTGCTGTTCAGGTTTGAAGGTGACAGATCAAGGTATCTGTTACTATAAATAGGGCCGACATCCACAAGGTCTCTGTTACTATAAATAGGGCTGACTTCTAAAACATAGTTTTCGTGCATTACAGGTAAATTCATTTTACTTGGGCCTGTCATCAAATTTATCTTTATACAGTGCTTCATTACTGGAAGCAAATGCTTGGAGCTACTCTTCAGGTTTGAAGGTCAAAGATCAAGGTCACTGTTACTATAAATAGAACAAGCAAATATAACTTGAGTTCCTTTGGGGCACCATGATTCTTGTTTATTAAAAAAAAAAAAACACATTTCTTAACTAACAGTTCTGTCTTGTATAATCTGTTTACTATTCGCCACTCAGGCAACTCATCTATTTCCATGGAATTCTTATTGTTTTCTTTCTTATTGATTTTAAGCTTCAGAGTTTTGGAATTTTTAAGCATCAATAGATAGCAATATACTACCTTTTGCTTAGTTGATTTATTTAACATGTGTTGTATAGACGTATAAAACCAGTGCATGATACTTGAAGTGACTTATTCCAAATCAAAAGTGAAAAATATTATTTGTTATGTTTGGTATTGAACTTTTGAAGAAATTTTCTAGGTAGAGATTTCAGATATTTGATCAAATCAAAATTGTATACTGCAATCATTTACATTTGAAAATATAACCTATCTTTATGGAAACCTTCAGACTTCACTGCCAGGTGTATTCTGTTCAATATAGTAAACAATTGAAAAAAAAAAGTCTTAGGGCATTGTTAGTGATTTTATTAATGTAATAGTAATATCAAGTATAATGGCACACAGGTACATAATTGTAGATCTTTAAAAAATAGTTGTACTTATGAAATATGTTTTTAACATGTTTAAATCAATTTACTTACATTAAGGTGCTATGGATTTTATTTCAGTATATTAAACTTGCTCAGTCCATGACTATCTTTAAGGTAGATTTAAAAAGATTTATTAAGTAATAATTGTAATAAAGAAAAGTAGATACCGAGTTTTTGAAATATATTAGATATACAATAAACAAGTATAAATAGACAAATTCTTTTTATTGACAGACCATAGTTGCTTTTATACATAGGATATTAATTGAAACAAATGTTTGTTTCCTTTATTAAACAAAAATGGCATTGGTGACGGGGTGCTTTCCCTAAAACTTTGGACTTATATTAAATTGTTGAATCAGTGTCTAATGTAAAAGTGGAATTTTTCGTGGTGTGGAAATTTTCGCTTATTTCGCTGGCATTGAATCTCTGCGAATATATCTACATGCAAATATTAAGTTAACACCATTCAAACTCTACAGTGTGTAATAGTATGATAGGTACACAGTGCAACTGCATGGCTGCAGCGCGAAAAGTTCAACATCGCGAACAGTTTGGAGGCTGACTAAGCGAAAAATTCCACCCGCGAAAAAATTGGCTTTTACAGTATCATATTGATGGTGAAATAGTGTACCATTTGGTGAATTGTCCTGAATTTACAGAAGCTTGTAACTCTTTTCAGGATATTGGATTTTATCACATTATATCATATGATTGCCTCCCTTTGATAACCTCTCTTAAACAGTTATGGGTAAAAGAACTACCTCATATTCTAAAATTTATTATACAATGAGTTAATAGTTAGTTATGTACTGTATAGTGGTATTGTTTTAACTCCAGGGCATTGCTGGTAAATAGAGGGTGTAAGTAACAACTGAGTGATGAATCCAAACTCCATCCTGTCAAAATTAGCCCAGGGTCATTATTCTGGTAACATTTGGTTTTGGAAACGATGTGTTTGTATAGACCTTGTCAGTAATTGTGTGGTGTATACTGGTATCACTGTTAATCTAGACATTGTCGTTATACAAATGTATAAACTTAATAATCAGAACAGCTTATCAATCAACTTTACCTAGCCACATTTATAGCATCATCATATTAGTAACATTGGTTGTGGATGGTTAAGTTATGTCCGCTGTAATGTATGGCTTGAAATGTACATTGATCCTTAGTAACTGTAAGTGTAATACTCTCACTTGTTGTTGCCATATCAGAGTTATATGGACCAGTGAAGATAACATTTTCAATGCTCATCAACTGAACATCTTTATATTCATTCTTGTTGTCATGGAATCAATGCTGGAAGTACCTGTAATCATGGCAACAGATTCTTAGTTGTTGTGTTCAAAATTTATGATCCATTAGCAGGGATGAGGAACACATTAGCAGGGATGAGGAAAACATTAGCAGGGAGGAGGAAAACATTAGTGGGGATGAGGAAAACATTAGCAGGAATGAGGAAAACATTAGCAGGAATGAGGAAAACATTACCGGGGATGAGGAAAACATTAGCGGGGATGAGGAAAACATTACCGGGGATGAGGAAAACATTAGCAGGGATGAGGAAAACATTAGCAGGGAGGAGGAAAACATTAGCAGGGATGAGGAACACATTAGCAGGAATGAGGAAAACATTAGCAGGGATGAGGAACACATTAGCGGGGATGAGGAAAACATTAGCGGGGATGAGGAAAACATTAGCAGGGATGAGGAACATATTAGCAGGAATGAGGAAAACATTAGTGGGGGTGAGGAAAACATTAGTGGGGATGAGGAAAACATTAGCAGGGAGGAGGAAAACATTAGTGGGGATGAGGAAAACATTAGCAGGGATGAGGAACACATTAGCAGGGATGAGGAACACATTAGTGGGGATGAGGAAAACATTAGTGGGGATGAGGAAAACATTACCGGGGATGAGGAACACATTAGCAGGGATGAGGAAAACATTAGCGGGGATGAGGAAAACATTAGCAGGAATGAGGAACTCATTAGCAGGGATGAGGAAAACATTAGCAGGGATGAGGAAAATATTAGCAGGGATAAGGAAGCTTAGTTATAAACAGAATGAGTAGTGCCAGTAACTGTTTTGACTTAATTTAAACTAGACTACCATCTGACTTGTATGTTACATCTCATATTTTACCAAACAAACTTGACAACCTGAATTTGAAAAGAAAGTATCATTTTTGAAAGTTTCGATTTGATTGTTTTCTATACTAGAACTGATGAAAGGATAAATAAAGATCGTTTAGTTAAATCCTTTATTAAATTTAATAGAAATCAGCACATTCATCTCTTGATTGCCATAATCTGCCTTGTATTTTAGGCTAGTTTAAAGTGTGTCAGGAAAATGCTTAAATTTATACTAGTTTATCACAGTCAAATGTTTGCAAAGCTTTTTTTTGTCTCAAAAAGAATAAACATTCTTGAAATAAAGCTCAAAATATTATTGATCTTTTGCTCAACAGAGGTCACAATCCACTGTGAAAAAGTTTTGAGGGGAACATTTCAGTTTAATGTGAAAAGTATGCATTTAACTTTGTTTACATGTTGACGTGTTATCAGTATTCATGTGATCATTAAGGAGTTTGAGTAATGGATAGTAAGTATCAAGATTTGAAAGTGAGAAAATTTAATTTGTATTACATATTTGTGTGATGATACAGTGACACAAATTTATGTGATAAAACATTGATACAGATTTGTATTAGACAGCAGTGACTGCTATTTTTGGAAAGGAAACAATATTTACATATTATTTTGTTAATTGTTTATGGAAGCATTGTATTGGAGGTGAAAAGGATGTACTAGTGTTTTTGTTTATAATAATGTTGAACGAATGCTTGTGAAATAACTATCAGTAAAATAAAATCTCTTAAATAAAAATTCTCATGGAAAAGTTTTACAATCAGACCACAATTCGATTAAAATTCCCTAACAAAATATTCTCCATTTCAGAGATTTAATTTCTGGAGGTGAAGAAAATTTCTTTAGTCCAGAAATGCTTTCCTGTTGAGAAATTTCAGGCAACAAATTGTCTAATGTTAAGGAATGCTTGTCGGACTGAGGCCAGGTTTAGTTGTAATTAATTAATTAATACATTAATTCTTGGAAATGACTTTCAGGATTATTGGTATCAATATTGTTGATGACTGTTAAATCAATGTGCAATCAATTTAGGTGGCCAAATACTTCGCCTAGATCTAACATATGGTGTACACGTATCAATATAAGACACTTGTTCCTGATTTTACAGCAATCAAAGCTGATTATTTGTTTTGTTTTGTTTTTTGTTTCAGTGGAATAGGTTAGAAAGAATGGTAGATTTTTGCCATCATTATAGTAGGCTATGATTTGTACATGTATATACACAAGGAAGCAGACTTTCCTGTATTGTTTTGTGTGTAGATGTTAATGTAGTGATGGAGAAGGAAGCCATACAAACAGTGTATGGGATACATGTGTTTGATACTTGTTACCGGAGAGAATACGTAATAAACTAAACCTATTGTTGAATCTGTTGACAGAATCGAACCTGGTTCTTTTGTTTTTTCTTGCTTTCTGATTGTGTCTTAAAGTACTCAGGATTCTATCGAAGATTGTTTATGAAAAAAAAATGAAAAATTAGATTAGACACACTGTACCGACCAGTTTTATCTTCTCTCTCTCTCAACGATACGATGACTTTTTGTTGCCCTCCACAATGACTGGCCAGAAAATTCCCTTCACTCCAACCTACATCGGAAAAGTCCAAACCAAACCTCTGTTGGCAATAATTGCCTCCTCCATTCTGCCATGGAACTGTCCACTCCACGATGACGACTTCTTTGGTTGCAGAAGTACGATATTCAGCCGACCGTTCCCATCTGCCAGTCCACCACGGTTGCTACGATCCCCGTTCCCTCGAAGTTTCACTTTCGAATTTCTCCTGGCTGCAAAATGAAAAAAAAGATGAACTTTGATTCAATGGTCAGGTTTGATGACTTCTTTCTCTGTGTCTGCCGAGTCTGTCAGAAAATTATTAGTCGAGACGTCATGTGTTTCGTCCATTCTACAAAGCCAAATTTTGGTAAAAAGTTGCAGAAAAATTTTCTTGTTGAGGAACTCCTCTAAGCAGAAAAAAAATTCTTGTTGAGGAACTCCCCAAATCGAAACTGACCAGATAGTATATTCAATGATGCTACATTTGCTTTTGATGAAAGACCAATTATGTGTTCATGCAAGTACAGGTCCTTTTCGACAGACTTATTGCTTCCAGATCGTATAGCATCCTGGATCGGGCTCAGGTGTTCCACAGATGGATAAGAACTTTTTGGTTGACTCTAGATCTGCTTAACCCGCAAACGCCAGTACCCATTTTAATGAAAGGTTGTTCCGAGTCATTTCCTCTTCTTGGTCATTTATATCTTTTATCGGAGTATCCGACTTTGGTGCATGGAATTATATGATCTGAATGTTTTGGCACTAAAACAGTTTTGCTCATTCAGAAGACGCTTACTCTTACGGAACACCTGGTCTTATTCTCTTGTACAAGAGTCTCCATGTAAATCTTTCCTTTGTTCATATTTTGCCCCTAGTTTAATCGATTTTGAGTTTGGATTATGATTTTGTTAACGCTTCGGTATTCTCTTATTTATCTGAACAGACTATGACTGGCGATCACTCAAAAATTATAGTGCTAGAAGATCTTGACTAAAGAAAAACGCATTCTTGACACAAGTTGGACTTCCAGCTTGGCAGGTGCCAGTCTGGAGTCCTAGGTGACGATGATGATGTCGTTCAATGTCAAACGCCTTTGAGGCGTGAAGAAATGCTGTATAAAATGGTATGATTAGATCCATGCATTTAACTATATACATCGTCTGTCAAAAGGAGTGCTGCATAGTTTGGCGACATGTCTCTGGCAAAACTTTTCTGTAGGCTGTTAAGACTTTAAGAAATGGGAGTTTGGGTCAGAAATGGGATACTTCCTTCCTGTAAGGTGATGAAATATGACGTAACACACACATATGCTGCACCTTTTGGATTTAGTAATATAATTATACAGTAAAATTAAACTAGTTCTGTATAATTTCAAATCATGTACTACGAAAATGCGTATATTATGTATCGTGCCACTACTCAAAAGAGATAACTGGCTATGGAGGCTCCAGCAAACCTAAGAGACTATAAAATCCACCAGTAGAGCCTGCCACCCTATCATGAAAGATGACGTAACACACACATATGCTGCATCTTATAAATTTAGTAATTTATACAGTATGCCGTAAACTGCACCATACAGCTGTTTCGTCCTCCTAGGACTCTTCAATGTTGCTAGGGGCCAAAAGGTGGAAATCCAAAATTTCCAAACTAATGTAAAAGGGGAAGGGTCATGTACATAAAACTCCTTTATTATATCAACCAAATTTTGAGGATGACTGATTCTTCGTCCAAAACTTTGCTCGCTATGAGAAATCATCAGAACGACACCGTACATCAGGTGTTCGGCTGTTGTACTATGGGTCATCCGTGTATTTACCATTTTTCAGGGTAAGTATGATGTTGGTGATACTCTGAGGGTAACAGCGGGAGGTTCTTTTACCACAGATAGACTCGATGAGATGATATCATTTATTAACTTGGATGTAGTAGGTAATCTTATTTTTTAACTTGGATGTAGTAGGTATTCTCTGTAGAGGGCATGACTTTTATACTTTGGTTGGTGCAGTAGGGTGCCAATCTTTCATATATTTCGTTTTCAGACTCCATAGGTGTCTGTCATCAATAACCATGTACAGCAATTTATCACTTTGTGGAACAACTTGATGATATTACATTGTATACGTTCAGTTGCCTTTTCGATTCGTTATAGTGATCGGAGTTGTCGTTTCGCTTACTTAAGCTTCTTTCCTGAGTAAGAGGATATTAGGACTGCCAGTCAGTTTCCATCTAGAAAAGGCCTTGTTTACTCGCTCTGTTTACGTAGATTCGTTTTATGTTATCCGGCCATTCACGCTTGCATCTTGTGCTTAGTTAGTCTTCATTGGGAGTAAGATCTGAAGCACTAGTAGAATGTATGCTGGTAAGTTTTCTTAATCAGTTTATCAGCACCAAGGTTTGCCTTGTCACGGGTTCTGTCACTAATGATCTTTTTTGTATTTGATGATGTTGACTTAATACCATTTTATACGCATTTTCTTTTCATTTACAGCGGTTAACCAACGAGGGTTTGTACCGAGAAGTCGGTCCTTAGCAAAATGGATCCCGGGTCTTTCGGGTTGAGGAGTAATTCTCCAACATGTTAACTTTTTCAGAAGAATGGGTCTCACTTAATAATCGTCAAATAAGCCCCTGCTATGATAGTGCGGATATTTAATAATTCATCTGTTTCTAAATAAACTCCAGCTATGATAGTGCGAATGTTTAAAGGCCCAGTATACGTAGCTTTCGGCAAAACGTAAAGCGACAATCAAGACTATTATAACTTATTATATTTATAGATTTAGTTTGTAAACTTGTAAAATTGGTGTCCATTTTGAAATGTCGTCTAACTTCGGCTTGTTGTTGAAGTGGGCCCCACCTGAATTATTTTTTCAATTCATCGGATTTTTTTGTCAAGAGTTTCTTGTTAGTTATCTCTCAGGTTTACTTCGTTTACGCTTATTTTTGCATGGTTATATCAACTGGATATTATTTCATTATTTTTCAGAATCCCGAAAAACTTTCCGAACTTGCGTATATTGGGCCTTTAATGATTCATCTGTTTCTAAGTTTAATTTCGGCAACTACATGATTGTTGTTTGTTGTTGCCTGCAGGTAAAGGTCAACATATGGGCCTAACGAAAATAAATAGTATGTACCTACTCATTCGAGCTTACCGAATACCGAGGATAGCCACGTGTCGAAAACAATGGCGTCAAATAGATTTTCTGATTAAGCATGACTTACTAAAGAAAACATATCGTTCCAAGGAAAAACAGATAATGGTTTTCTGAGAAAGATTTGTTGTTACAAACAAATCACATATCTGCTAACGAGTGTTACAGGACGAAATATCATGTCTATATAAACATGTGGTTTTGTGTAACTCCTTGCATTAACATACTGTTGTAATTTTATTATACCTTACATTAGTATGTCTAACTCGCGTCTGAATACTGTCACGATGTGTTACATTTACATGAGGTGTTGCACTTCTGTATAATCATGTACGTGTCACACTTCCGGTAACTGTCATAAACTTATCATATCTTACATTTTCATGTACGTATCACACTTCCGGTTACTGTCACGAACTTATCATATCTTACGTTATCATGTACGTAACACACTTCCGGTTACTGTCATAATCTTATCACATCTTACATTATCATGTACGTATCACACTTCCGGTTACTGTCATAAACCTATCACATCTTACATTATCATGTACGTAACACACTTCCGGTTACTGTCATAAACTTATCATATCTTACATTATCATGTACGTATCACACTTCCGGTTACTGTCATAAACTTATCACATCTTACATTATCATGTACGTAACACACTTCCGGTTACTGTCATAAACTTATCACATGTTACATTATCATGTACGTAACACACTTCCGGTTACTGTCATAAACCTATCACATCTTACATTATCATGTACGTAACACACTTCCGGTTACTGTCATAAACCTATCACATCTTACATTATTGTGTACGTAACACACTTCCGGTTACTGTCATAAACCTATCAAATCTTACATTATTGTGTACGTAACACACTTCCGGTTACTGTCATAAACTTATCACATCTTACATTATCATGTACGTAATATTTTTCCAATCGCTATCGTTTAATGTTTTACATCTTGAAATATTATGGCTGTATATTACTTCCGGTTTCAGTCAAAATATTATCACATCATATATTTTCGATTAATGTACGTATCATATTTCCGATCGGTATGGAAATTTTTTAGATCATGAAATATCATTATTGTATCACACTTCTAGTTTCTATCATAATTTATAACACATCTGATCGCTATCATAATGTTTTACATCATACATTGTCGTGTCCGTATCACACTTCCGGTTACTTTCGTATTGTCTTGTATTTATCTTTCCCGAAAAGCAAACAGCACGCAGTATTATAGACTCTGTTACTAAATTGTTAATGTTATGTTCAATTTACTGCAGTTTAAAGAGGAATGCCCAAGAAGTATTTATCAAACCCAAGAACATTGATCTTTTATTCGATGGACGCGAGAACCACAAAACCGCCTATTTAAAGACTTAGTGAAAATATCATAAAATACAGCAGGGAGTAAACAAAGTATGTGTGTATTTATTAAATAAATAGAGGCCTAACTTTACCGTGCTCAATGATTTAGCGGACTGAAACCATCAAAAAAAATTTATACAAAATATTTCCTGGTCGTTTTAACAAAGAATGAAGATGATTTACACAGATGAGGAAAGACTCTGTGACTAATGTTTGTCCCGTCAAGTATTTAGCTGTTTGTTACATAGGAAAGGTGACAGAAAGAGCGAACATGATATTGTTTTACTTGAGCGTGGTAATATCGCAGTGGAACAGTCTGTGAGAAACCTTACGCTTTTTGGCTCGTAAATACTGTAAAAGACACCACACTAGATAGTTGTGTTTGTTTTAAAGCTTTGTGAATTCTGTTTGTCTGATATCAACTGTCGTCAGGTGAATACAATTTTTACCCCGTTTTCTGGGAGTAAACAACATGTCGGGATTCACTGATAATATCAAATACCTCCGACCCAGGTGAAGCAGGATAGACATTCACAAATGACTGTACTACGACATGATAAAGAGAACACAAAATGTATATACGTAATTTCGGATATTTATGTCAAATATCCAAAAACGTAGTGTCATATTTATTTCCTCTGGTTTGTTAACTGATTTTGTAACATTTCTATACAAAATATGTATTCTGCAGACAAGCCAGATATAATAACGACAGCGGACACTGACGGACTGAAGAGGATGGCGTTTGCGTTAGCGCGTTAATATTGGTGCTACAGCGCGATAAATGTACCGGCTAACGCGACAAAATTGTATGACAACGTAACAGAAAGTTTCTAACGCGTTGTCGTATTGGAGCCCCCATTTTTTCGCGTTTGCGGAATTCTTTTGGTGGTATTGGGACAAGAATCGCATACCGGTGCAGGTCCTCTGTTTGGCGAAAAGTCCTTATATTTATTAACATGAATAGAAAGGCTCTCTGCCTGTCAACCTGTATTTTAAATACCATTTAATTATCAAATGTAATTTTTATAACAATATTCGAAGTACATACATTAAGCCATATTATTATAGAAAGACCCAGTGATTTTAAGTTGATACAATTATTAAGTGTTCTAAGTTTTTGAATAGATTTAGCAAGACAAAATTCTTTATTTAGCGACTACACAATGAAATAACGTTATTTAATTGTTCAATTTACTATTTGTTTGTCTATTAAGCATAAAATATATGAATTATTGTGTACTGTCATATTGACGGTATGGTCATTTTTATAATATAGTGATACTAAAGTGTATGTGTATATAAGACTATTATATGTGTTATGTACATGTACTTTTGCAATTGTGTATTGTGTCATATTATATAATATTGATGTCTTCTCTCTGATGTGTTGAAAAAAGAAATAACAGAATCTGAATATGAGTTTTCCTCACAGCAAGACTTGGTTTTATATAAAATAAATTTGCATTCATCTAACCCAGTTAGAACGTCGCATTGACAGGAGATTGGTATATATATACACCGTACATACACGTATAGGAATGAAGTGACAAGAAGGTGTCGCACTGTTAACTTACCTGTATATACACCTGTGTTACCTGTGGAGCTCCACATTATGTCGAAGGACTTGAATCACAATCTAAAATTAAACACTTGGAAATCTCCAATTAATTCCAAACTTTAGGTCACGCGGTTGGTTGACCTGCGCTTCACTAGAAAAGGGGACCAATGACGAGCTTGGTTAACCGCTCTACCCGGCTTATCACACAAGTCGACTGTAGACTACTGTGATGGTGTAAGAACAGAACATAGACGACGAACGAAGAAAGGTAATACTGTCTTATATATTACATCAGATATAACAGACATTTGATATTTGCCAATGTCAGTAAAGTGTTGATATATTTGACTGTCAATTTCATAAAACCCATTGTGATTTGTATTGACACAGCCTTTGTGTTTGAGCAGTACTGAATTGTGAATGAATCGGTTTACATAGCTTTGATGCTTAGTATAAAAACATTTAAACATTCATCTTCATTTGATTTATCATCACAGTGTAAGTTATGTGAATAGAAGTGCTGTTCTTATTTGATGGATTTTTTATTATTTTTCTTGAATTAATCTTGCAATGTTTATGCTGTTGTTAATTGTAATGTACTTTTTGTTAATTGTTTCATATTTTTGATATATTTATGCCCGAAGTGATATTTTCTATGAATTCTGACGTTTCAATGTAACATACGTTCGACCAACTCAAACCACAGTCCCTTGTTTCGGATATCTTGGATAATTGTACCTAAGATAAAATGAATTATTATAAAGTGTGGATATATAAAAACTACTTACCTATTTATGTACACGTATTTATCCTGCACTAGGATTGCTTTCAATTTTAGTACAGTATTAATGTTCAAAATCTAAACTGTCATGTTTTCATCATACAACAAAATCATTAATGTAGTGACCAATAGTTCACATTGTACAATTTTTATACATTAATTTTTTTGTTTTTGACGTTGAAACTTTAGAACTTTTTGATTTCTTTAATTAAATATGGCTATGAAGAAATGTGTAGTAGCTTAATCGGTGTGCACGATCTGAACTTGTTCTGACCAACTTTGGACTTGTAGCCATATCAATTGCCATATATATGTAATATTATGCAAGTATATTTGCATGTTTTTTTGTAGAATAACAGTTTGTTTTATTAGCCTGTGACCTCGGTACACAGTACTATGTAGGGATTAATCTTTACCTCGTTCGGTAGGATATCAGACTAAAAAACCCAGAGGTCCTGGGTTGGAGTCTAGCGTAGGCATTAGAAATATAATTACCTATCTGTATTAGAGTCAAGGTATATCTGTATTAGAGTCAAGGTATATCTGTATTAGAGTCAAGGTATATCTGTATTAGAGTCAAGGTATATCTGTATTAGAGTCAAGGTATATCTGTATTAGAGTCAAGGTATATCTGTATTAGAGTCAAGGTATATCTGTATTAGAGTCAAGGTATATCTGTATTAGAGTCAAGGTATATCTGTATTGAGTCAAGGTATATCTGTATTAGAGTCAAGGTATATCTGTATTAGAGTCAAGGTATATCTGTATTAGAGTCAAGGTATATCTGTATTAGAGTCAAGGTATATCTGTATTAGAGTCAAGGTATATCTGTATTAGAGTCAAGGTATATCTGTATTAGAGTCAAGGTATATCTGTATGTATCTGGGACATGTTACTAAACTTTCAGAAGACTTTTGACTCCTGAAATACTCCCGACGTCTTTGATATTTTATTTCTGACCCGATGAACTATAAGCGTGTTACAAATAAAATAAATACAGTAATTGGCTATATACACTGTAGCTGAGGAATCCCTGTGTTTAATTATCTATATTGTCTTAAGCAGAAGATGCTTACTCTTCCGGAACACTTGGGCCCGTATTCATGAAACTGTTCTCATGCTCAAGCAAGGATTCTGTGCTCAAGCTAGCTTTCTTAAAACTCACCTGAATCATGTCAAAGAATCAAAAAGTCATTGTAAATTATGAAAACTGCTTTCGAATCCATGCCTTTTCCATTTTTACCAAAACGTTGACAAAATGAGATTGTTTAAATGATTCATAGTCATAAAAAGAAATACGGCCTGAGCACAGAATCCATGCTTAAGCATGAGAACGGTTTCATGAATACGGGCCCTGGTCTTACTCTCTTGTACTTTTACGAGGATCACCATGTAAATCTTTCCTTTGTTTCTATTTTGCCTTTAGTTTAATCGATTTTGAGTTAAGATTATGGTTTTGCTGACGCTTTGGTATTCTCTGATTTATCTTTATTAATTGTGCCTCACGAACCTTAAGTTGCAGATATAGCATGACTACGTAGAATATATACGAATAATCGGAAGTGAATAATACAGGAGTCTTCATCCATAAATTAAATATTATCACAACAAATCCTTCATTTCTGAGATATCTTTTATTGGAGGGGAGGGGGTGACCTGTGGATTTATATTCCCCTATTTATTCAGTTCCTGATCATTGTTAATAACGTGGTTTTCGACAATAATATTTTTTCTGACGTAGGCCTAAATAAAATAGTCTTTCAAGTACTTGATTTACACATTTCCTGGTCGCTGAATCAATACAGGTTTACATTAATTATACTGTAAAAAATTAAGACTAAATGTTGATATAAGTCACTATTTCATATTAGATTTTTAAATATAATTTTGTATTGTTTCATTTCCATTCTCACCACCATGCCATAACTATCTCTAATTCATTTCTAGCGTTCATAAAATGTACCTTTTTCTCCGACGTAACACCAGTCTC
The DNA here is from genome assembly GCA_947623455.1 of Mimachlamys varia. NCBI lineage: Eukaryota > Metazoa > Mollusca > Bivalvia > Pectinida > Pectinidae > Mimachlamys > Mimachlamys varia. The sequence continues at coordinate 2,724,516 of OX392537.1, forward strand.
ATCAGCTTATGAACCTTACGTTTACTCATCATACCTTTCTGCTCAACGGATCTAAACCCACACTATCGAAATTGTGAATATTTATCTTTTTAACAACATTTTCAATGTATTCACTAACATGTACCAATAGCTACGTATTAATATCTTCATTCAATATTAATGTTACTAGGACGAAACAGCTGTATGATGCAGTTTAATTCATTTGTTTCGGCATACTGCATCTATTACTAAATTTAAGAGGTGCAGAATATGTGTGTGTTACGTCATCTTTATGATAGGGTGTGGCAGACTCTGCTGGTGGATTTTTTAGTCCCCGAGGTTTGTGGAGCTTCCATAGCCACAGTAAATTTCATTTGAGTAGTGGCAAGGTACATAATATACACATTTTCGTAGTACACGATTTGAAGTTATACAGAACTAGTTTAATTTTACTTCTAAACTCATAAATTAAAGGGGTTTTACGCACCTGACCCTTCTGCTTCAACATTAGTTTAAATAATTTTGGATTCCTACCTTTTGGCCCCTAGCATCACTGAAGAGTCCCAGGAGGACGAAACAGCTGTATGATGTAGTTTAATTCATTTTTTCGGCATACTGTATATATTACTAAATTTAAGAGGTGCAGCATATGTGTGTGTTACGTCATCTTTATGGCATAATGCCGTCATATCTGCCACCAATATCTACATAAAATACTATTGTTGATTATGAAATAATTTCACTCTACTTTACACAAATATTTTTATGAGATATCGATGTTTATTAACATTTGATGATAGTAGCCACACATATCTACGTAATGTTGATGTTTAGATCACCAACATCAGCAATCGATATAACTGGTTGCTAAAAAATTTTCAACTGCTCTATTTAATCATTTCACTGAATGAATATGTCTGTACAGAAGTCTATGGTGTGTTGAAGTTGTGTATGTTTATAATACGGGTATTCCTATACAAATAAGCACATAGTGTACGTGAAAATATTGATGTCAATTGAGGTATAGTGTTACCCTACAAGCCAAACATCGCTACTTCAAACTGTTGGAGCACTCCAATTGTATCATGTCTTATCATTTTCGCCGTGTAACCATACTAAATTTCTTTTGTATACCTCGGTGTAATATTAATAGGCTGGTGGAACAAGCGTGTGATTTATATACATGCACCTAAAACCAGTGTCACATTTCAATAATCGTTGGCTTTACGTCATGTTAAGACCAGATAAATGAAGTCATCATATCGTGTGAATATAACAACAGTAAAACCATGTCACGCTATGCTACAAACAAAACAATTTATAAAAAAAATTCAAGTCATCAAACATGGATAGAACCACAGAAACAAATGCCGGTATTATATAAATATATTTTGTACTGTTCCTATACTAAGGTTTCCATTATGCTAAACTTTTTTTGCACTTATCTCTCTTTGGTACTCAACTGTCATTCGCATTTAACCACACCATCTCCAAAGTATTGAACTCTTCTTTGTACTGAACTAAACTGAACTCCCCAAATACTAAACTCGCACTTGTTCGAAACTTTCATTTTAAATAAACTAACATTGTACCTCACTTGTCCTTGTACTTAACTCCCCCATTACTGAACTCTTCCTTTTACCGTAATCTCCCTGTACTGAACTCCCTTTGTACATAGCTCTCCCTTGTATTTAAATCTTTCTTGTACCAAACTTTCCCTTGTACAATACTCTCCCTTAACTTGTATTTAAATCTTTCCTGTACCACACTTCCACTTGTACAATACTCTCCGTTGTAGTTAAATCTTTCCTGTACCACACTTCCACTTGTACAATACTCTCCCTTGTAGTTAAATCTTTCCTGTACCACACTTCCACTTGTACAATACTCTCCCTTGTAGTTAAATCTTTCCTGTACCACACTTCCACTTGTACAATACTCTCCCTTGTAGTTAAATCTTTCCTGTACCACACTTCCACTTGTACAATACTCTCCCTTGTAGTTAAATATTTCCTGTACCACACTTCCACTTGTACAATACTCTCCCTTGTAGTTAAATCTTTCCTGTACCACACTTCCACTTGTACAATACTCTCCCTTGTAGTTAAATCTTTCCTGTACCACACTTCCACTTGTACAATACTCTCCCTTGTAGTTAAATCTTTCCTGTACCACACTTCCACTTGTATTTAGCTCTCCCTTGTAGTTAAATCTTTCCTGTACCACACTTCCACTTGTATTTAGCTCTCCCTTTTATTTTAATCATTCTTGTACCAAACATCCCCTTGTACTATACTCTCCCTTGTATTAAAATTTTTCTTGTACCAAACTACCTCTTGTACATAGCTCTCCCCTATATTTGATTTTTCCTTGTATTTAACACCTTTAACTTAACATGCCCTGATAGATTATCTCTCTCTTGTAGCGATCATCAGCTCTCCCGTGTAATGAACTGCCCCGTCTTTCTCTTTTCGCTCTTTTATTTCACTATTTTGTGTTATTTCCTAGTAAAAAGTTATATTTTTCTTAGTATACAAATATGCACTGAAACGCTTTCGTCAAATATTTCTGAGTGAAAAACTTCACTTTATATTTATGCTTAGCAATAATAGTCATCATAATCACCAAGGTGACATTTTGATGGTACATTAATTTCATGATATTTTTATTTACCTTATTACTAAACAGTGTGCACAAATGCAATTAAAGTGATGTACATATACGTGTTATCTATTCCATATATTCTAAAGCCTGTTATAAATAACTACATTATGACTTGTGTAAGTGACAATTTTACAGATATTTGAGGAGTTTGTAGCATTGTATTAAGACAAATACCTGACGGTGACTCACTCTTAAACTCAGTGGAACTGCTTAGGGCTATTCAAACTCTGTTTAGTTAGTATACTTACATGTCCCATTTTCTAGATTGTCGCTATGATAAATGACTTTGCAAGCAACCGTTGTATAAACACCTGTGTATATAGTTGTATATCGTTATTTATAAATATTGTTCCTTGTCAATTTCAGTTTAAATGTAGTTAATATGTACCAATCAGGTCATATTGAATAGACAAATAAATGCATTTCTTGACAACGTCACATTTTACACCTGTTTATGTAAATTTTGATTTGTATACAATTTGGAATGAACCACCTCAACACTTTAGTCAATCGAATAGGCCTGTGCTACATATAAAACGCCTACTACTGTAAAACTGTGTTCCTTAATATTATATGATGAGCTCAAGGAAATCTTCATAAAAGTACAAAGTAAATACAAAAACATCTTCTGAAAATATTTATACAATGTACGTTTACAATGATTATGTTAAATAGTGTAACGTGACGTAAGCAAACCAGCAAACTCCCGGTTACAGGTTTCTTATATCTAAGGCACGGATTTTGATACCTTTGATTGTTTGTACATCTGAAGGTTTCAAACTGACAAAACATCAATAGCATAGCATATACAATATTTATTTTTTGTTTGTTTGTTTTTGTTTATTTATTTGTTTGTTTTTTTTAATTTTATTTTCCCCCTTTTATTTCATAGGAAAATTTCTTATGTCATGGGCTTATTTCAGTATCTCGTCATTTTCTGTATATTTTAAAATCTTATTTATTGTGTTCATAAGACAGTGCAGCCATCTGTGTAAACTGGTGCTTTAACATGATTTTCTATATTTTAATATACTAGTATATATATTATACATATTAATTAATTCAATAAAGTAATTTTCATAACGTAATTTCACTGATGACCTTATCGGATATGCACATATATTTAATTGCTTGGTTTGTAATAAAAAAAATAATGTCAAATCTACGGAATTCTTTGCATCAGGTCTTAAAATATCTCAAAGGTTATGACCTACCAAGGATCACCTGATCAGCCACGCCACGTACATATAGTATACGCCCCGGACTAAGTCTATTGGTTCAGTATGATTTATGAACTTTGGGGATTTTCAAGTGGGCGTTCTTAGTTTCAATTTGTAACCTATTTGTTATCAGGCTAGCTTGTTGATATACGTAAGGTTTCCGCATGTCAATTATCTGATGTACTGACTGACATAACGTTGTTTAAATAAACATAAATTATCTTGTTAACACTGCATAAACAGGTTTATTCGAGATCGCCTGTATTTCGACTGACCTAGCTAATTAACATTTGTATTAGTTCCCTGTAAAATCTAACGTTTAAGAAAAAAATTAGAGAATTACGAAGCGTCAAAAAAACTAAAATCCGAAATCGATTTAACTAGGGGCAAAATACTAAAAAAAAGAAAGATCAACATGGAAATACTTGTAAAAGTACAAGAGAATAAAACAAGATGCTCCGGAAGAGTAAGCGTCTTCTGTTTCAAAGATGACGTAACACACACATGTGCTACACCTTTTAAATTTAGTAATAGATACAGTATCCCGAAAAATTCATTTAACTTCACCATACAGCTATTTCGTCCTCCTATGACTCTTCAGTGATACTAGGGGCCAAAAGGGGGGAATCCAAAATTTGTTCTGAACTAGTTATGAATTAAGCAATAAAGGAATATAAGAAAATATTCGGAATAAGAATGAAGTGCTTCAATAATGTAGTCTGTTGACTACTTATACATTGTAAGTGGTGTAGTTTATTTCCTTCAATATGTTCTTGTGCTTCGTTAAATTTGTTTGTAAGGTATTAGTTTGTTTTCATGATAATGCAGACGGTTTTGTATCATTTTCCACATGATGGGGTTTTTTTAATATTGATTGTGCTCTATGATGATATGTTGCGGTTATCATTAATATTGGCAGAGTTTGGTGTGGTTTTAACTGTTTACCAGGGTATGGGTATTTAATGTGTACCCAGTGGGATGATATAATTCATGTTTCTCTATATATGTATACTAGGGTTATTTTGTTGGAAAGGTATAAAGTAATGGTGAATTCCGTTTCTATGATTTTAAAGTTATGGTTGACACTACCCTGCTATGTTGTGTACGGTTTCAATTATTACTGTTTTATATGGAGGTACATTACATATGCACAAGTCTATATTACAACCATAGAGTGCAATATTCTTTATCATAAAGTTATCATTAAAATAATATAACAAAACATTAAAGGGGCATCCCGCGAAACTAAGTTTTTTTTCATCATTTTTTTTCAAAATATTACATACATATATCGAGTGGGTATTCTTATGGACTTTGACGAACGGATTTTGCTGATATGTATTCATAAAATTAATAATTTCAAAATAACTAGTGGAATTTCTATCGGTCTAGCCAGACGTTTCAGCTTGGGGTTTCCACTTACCAACGCATGCGCAGCCGAGCGCCGTTTCCATTGTAAACACTCTACCTGGTATTACCGTTACACCGCGATAAGGCCTAATTACTTAGCGAAAAGTTGCCGAATGGTCAAAATATGACGCAAGACTGCGTTACAGAGTCATATTGAGAGATGGGAAGTATTAAAAGGAGAAACTAACTGATCTATTGTGTGTATGTTACATATTTCTTTTGTGTAGCGGTACTCTCACAAATAACACTTTGATTTGGTTTTGGGGCTACCCAAGGGGAAACTGTTTCAGTCCGCTGTTGCATAAAATGCGTGTATAATCAAACTTAAGAGTGTATTTTATAATTTTCCCTTTATAATATCTCATGCTCCAGTAAAACGGTATGATCTAATTATATTGCTGGATAGAAAGACTTTTTCAAATACAATATATACCGTAACAGAAAAAGTCGTTTGATTACGTTGTAAAACGGGACGTGCGACCGAGGTACATATGACTTCAATTTAGACAAAAGGAATTAAAAAACACGTCTTCACGCGTAAAAAAAGTGATATTCATACCTAATCTATAAATTAGTGAAGGTACAAATATCATTGGGTTGCGACCCCGGTATTGAATTTGATACGAAAATACATACATAACGGAAAAAAATAAAATAAAAAAAAACAACAAACATTATACAACATATACTTATATGTATTTCCCATGCCTGCAGGTTTTTTTTGAAAAGGTCAACGTCCCTTTACAAAACGATAAAAAACATGTAAAAAGAAAGCGGAATTATCGTAACATAATCATAACTGGTAGTTATATGTACCCGTATTTCAACAGTTCCAAATCTGATATGCATGTAGTCATGTTTGGTGTGTGGTGTGTTATATGAGTGTAAGGACTTTAATATTCGCATTCTGTGATAGGTGTTAACGTATGAAGACGCTGAAAGTTTGATAGATTTTAAATGAATATGAATGTACATTGTATATATATGGATAGTCTGAAAAAAAAATCTCCAAGACATTGAATTGAAAAAAAAATCGCAAAAATTTGATGTCATTTTATTTTGGATACTACATACCAGGGACGTATCTCACATATACGTCCCTGTATATACCTTTTATGCAATCATCTGAAAAGTTTGATTTGTGAATATTACCTTTTACATAAATTAAGGTTTGTACCATGGCCGTATTCCGTACCCATGTGTACCGGTCTCGGTCTCGGTAAATATATGTAATATAGATAATTCCTGGTGTCGAAAAATGGTGCCGATATGCCGACATTTATTCTTCATTTGAATATCGGTATGTGTGAAATTGATGTCTGATTTTAATGTGAATGTGATTCAATAAGTTTAAGCACGGACTTTGTCTCTGTTTCATCAGCCGTATACATTACGCGTCCCCTCCCGTATGGCCTCTCTTCCGTCAAACCGATCAGGGAACTTGCGGCACACCTGTCACGTTGCGTCATCACCGCTATTTTTATCGGGGCTTTCCCGAGGAATGCGATTTTGCAAATGGTCAATATAGACATTTTGAGCGGAATTTGAATATGGGAATAACAGGAAAGTATAATTAGTAGTGCAGACGCCATGTATATTCAAGAACAGGCATTTAGGCTTTCGCGGGATGCCCCTTTAAAGGCCAAATATACGTAACTTCAGGAAATGTTTCGTGATTCTGAAAAATTCTGAAAAAAATCCAGTTAATAACCATGCAAAAATAAGCCTAAAACAAAGTAAACCTGAGAGTTAACTAACAAGAAACTCTTGACAGAAAAATCCAAAGAATTGAAAACAATTCAGTCGGGGCCCACTTCAATAAAAAGCCGAAGTTGGAATACAGTTCAAAATGGACGCGTGTTGACAAATACCGAGTTTCAACTGCTGCTGTACCAGTAACCGCGTAAGAATCAATCTAGGATATAAACAGTTATAAGGCTTGATTTTCGCTTCAAGTGTTGCCGAAAGTTACATATATTGGGCCATTAATCAAGTGAGGTATATACTTGATATACACTGCATATTTAGATAGGTGACATCCGGGTAGAGAAAGACAGGGCGCATCGCTTAGGCAAACACTGTTAATAGATTAGCTTATCAAGGTCAATAGCGCTCAACATATTATTTCGAAATAAGCAGCGATCAAATAAATATCTGAGTCATTAGTCATTGGATATTTAAACTTGATCTCATGCCATTGACGTACGTGTCTTGCAAACGTTCTATAACTGTGCATTGATCTGCGTCAATTTTTTTCTTCGATAATAAATTTAATTACTTACTTGGAATTTCCATATCATAATCTTGGAGCTCAGGGTATTAACATTGTGTAGGTTAAGGTGTTATGTTTCCCCTTGCATTGGCAAATAATGCGAGGATCAATAAATCAGGTACATGCATCAAGTACGGAAAAAACATATATCACACTTAACATATATTTGAAGCAAATTTTTGAAAAAGATACATTCGCCGATTGGTTATTAATGTACCGATCGACCCATTATACTCTAACAGTGACCTCTATTTAATCCTTCAGGTGTTTACCTGTCTAAAAATAACACTTTAGTCAGAAAGCTCGATTACTAAATATAGATAAAATTTTGGTTAGTAACACCTCGTTACTTTAAGTGATAATAATTTGAGACAAACCTCGGTCTGACAACTAAAAGGATTGGTTATTGGTTGTATTCTACTATTGCAGTTTGTATTTGTGTCTTTTGCTTTGCGAAAAGACGTGAATTGAACAGATATATATGGTAAGCAATTTTTTTTTTTTTTTGTGGTAATGTTCATATACTAGTAATTACCTTCTTGGTTTTCTTCAGACAATAGATTCTTTCTAAAACTTACTTAAACAGAACTAGTTTTATTTCACTTAAATTCATAAATTAAAGTGAGTCTACGCACCTGACCCTTCTGCTTCTAAATTAGTTTAGACATTTTGGATTTACACCTTTTTGCCCCTAGCATCACTGAAGACGAACCAGTAGACGAACTATATAGTGACAGGGATGGCTTAATTGGCGTTGTAATCGTCTCTGTTCATATCTTGAGTTTTGCATCAATCTTTCCTCACTTCTTTAGTTTACTTTTTATAAGTTTCATTTTAATTAAGATAAACTGTGATATTACTTTATTTCAGGTGTAAATTGTGTGTATATATAATATAACTTTTAACGAACACATGTATTTTACTAACAAGAGGACCATGTGTAAGATTAGACTTTGGCTAAACATGTATTTTATCCTCAGAAATAAATTTTATTATTGTTATTATTATTTTCTGTTTCTTTTCAACTGATTTGGTGTTGTCTTACACAGCAATGTGATTATATTCGTTATTTGAAGCAATTACACATTTGATCATGCGATGATTTGTATGTAATAAGATATCATAAGATAGCAGACGTAGAAGGCCTTTTATCAAACCGACTGATTTCTTTTCCAATAACGTACCATTGATATAACCCTTTCATCTGGTGTTCTGCCGCTGTAGACTAGTGAATACCCGACCGTGTGCATATGGTTTACGCACAAGCATGGTTAAGATAAGACTAGCTAGTGTGTATAATAAAGATACTCTTAGGATTTACATATATTATTATATTCGTGTTGTAGACTAGTGAATAACCGTACCGGTGCATATGGTGTACTTAAGAGTATGGTGTAGACTAGTGTTTAAAAAGGTATCCTTATCGTATAAATAGTTTACTAATACTATAGATGAGTGAATGCCCGTACCTTAACATATGGTGTACTTAAAAATATGGTGTAGACTAGTATATAAATAAGGGTATCCTTATCGTGTACATATGTACTAATGTTATTATTTAAGTTTAAGTTAAGTTAAGTTTATTTTCCGATACAGGATCAATCAAGATCCTCTTCATCGGTCTCAAAAGTATGACATTTATATATTTGAAATATAGATAATTATGACATTACTTGTATTATCAATGTATCTCAGATCTATAATTGCACAGGAGTTCCTGGTTCTCCCAGTGCTTATCCAGTCTATTTTTAAATCTGTTTAATTGGCACTAATACTACATCCTCAGGAAGATTGTCCCATATGTTTACAATGCGCAAGGCAAAAAAGTTCTTGCGAACATCTATATGGTGTATATATATACATATGCTATAGATGAGTGAATACCCGTACATTTTGCAACGTGTGTATTGATGTAAGGAACATGTATATTTTACTCGTTCAATTAATGGTTGTCACCAAATGTTGTTTATTTATTCAGATGATTATCGATAAAGTCTGTAATATAAGGTTTCGGTTCTTTTTACAGGTGCTTCCAAGACAACTACGCTGACTGTTTATATGTTGATTTAGGAGTATATACTTGTAATGCAACCTCTTAAACTTTAAATGGAAAACCCTACAAATAGTTTTTCCATTTCGAAGATATCCAGAAAAATGCTCGAGGAAAATATCGTGGGGAGATTGCTTCATTTGGAATGAGTTTAAGATAAACCTGATGTTAACACAATGTCATTAAAATTTAAGCATTTGCTCTGTGGGATACATAGTGAAGAAGAACATAGCAACAAAAAGAAGAAAAATAGAACAAAAAAGAAGGAGAAACAACAGACTTTGAAACCAGAAAAAGTGGTGACATCACCAGGTCCAGATTCAATAGATCATTTAATTCTTCAGATTGATAATCCAGATGTAAGGGAGAGCATTCAGCAATGGCTAACTGAGCATAATCTGGAACTAGCAGAAAAGGAAAGCCAAGAAAAAGAAACCGTGAGAGACCTGGAAGAAAGGCTATGCAAGTCGGAAGCAGGGAAACGTGAAATATTGGATGTTAAAAACGAGGAAATTAACAAAATAAATCAGGACTTGGAAGATGTTAGAGAGGAACTGGAGTCCATTAAGCAGGAACTACAAGTGACGAGGGAGGAAAAGTATCGCTTGGAATCAATCGTAAGTAATACATTATTACACAACATTTTCATATTGAATACTTGATTATTCATATATCCTCTTAACCACTATTAAGTACACATGAGTCCATTATCATGCTTATCTAACTGAAATAACAACTATGCAAAGGACATTGAAAAGCAGTTTCAAGAATTATTGATATTGTTTGCTTTAATAGTGTGCTATTTAACAGCCGACATGTACATATTTTTGTTCAAAGGGAAATGCAAACAAGCCTGGATTAAAAACAATTATGAAGATTGGTAAAGGTTATCACTAATTTGGCAAACATTTGATCAATTTGTAGGTGAGCAATCTTCAAAGCCGACCTCCTGTTCTTCAATATCAGAGAGATTCAACAACAAGTAACATTGTAGAGGCCCTAGGGACGCTTGTTCTTCCCCCACAGGAAAAACAACGACAGCAATCCCAGTTCTCTAAAGAGGTCAAAGTTGCCATTCGTTTGATGGAAAATTTCATAGGTAAGTATTTAATTCATGTTTCCAAATAATTTTGAATAGAAAAAAAAATGAGTAATTTGCTGATATATTTTATATTATATATAAAAAAGATGACTTTGGAATAACTTCGTTTCTGTTAATGAAGGGCCTAGATGGAAGGAATTCGCCCGCGTGCTTGACCTTCCGTTGGAAATCATTGAGGACAACGATTTGGCTCCTGATCAACGCCAATCAGAAATTTACTGGAGGATTATCTCCGAGTGGCAAAAACGAGAAAACATTACTGTTACAAAAATCTCAAATGTCTGTCAACAACTCGATATCAATATATGCTTTGGTAAATATGTTTTCTTATTAACGAAATGCTTTTAACCATCAGGATTATTTTAAAATGCATGCTTTAAGGATTTTTATAAAGCCCATATAATCGCTCAATATCTATTTGGTTTTGTTTAATTGATGAGTAATGCCTAGCGGAGCTTGAGACATCCCGTCACAAAAGATGTATAACAATAGGTGAAAACTTTATGTTATTATGTTTAAAATATGACATTTATGATATTATCATCACGATTATACATTGCCAACAATTTGTCATCAATTTATTTACATTGATAATCAGCTTGTATAAAAATGTTTAACTCATTGAATGATTTTAATCATTTTCGGAAAATAATCACAAGAAAAGCGAAAAGGGTTCATGTTACACAACCAATATATATCTATCTAAACAAAGCAGCCCTTTGCTGAACAATATGACTGTTGCGACTACGCAGGACGTAACACTTCTTAAATGATATTCAATAAAATATGTTTGTTGTTTCACAGATAAGCCCATGTCAGGTCGACACAAACGTGTACTGGACAAGAACCGTGAACTGGTCATACACGATCTTAGCCACCCAAAACCAGTGTTGTACCATATGCTTAGGTATCTGGACATACCGTCCAATCTCCAGGAATATGTGACGTCAACGGAAATAAGATATGAAAGGGCAGATAGGTTACTGGACATCCTCCCCGTTCTAGGAGACCAAGCTTTTCCGGTCTTCACGATTGCACTGACAAACACTGGAAATAAGCATATAGCCGATCAACTGTTTGGTACGACAAATTCTAAATTATATATAGTATTTACGTATCATTTAACATAAATCCTCTTGCTGAAGCATGCGTCTTTTATGTTACATCTTGGTAAGAATTACTGTACGACAAAAAAGCAAACCGCGATTGAAAACTAGAATACCGTAAACACTTTTTCGTTACCTGTTCGAGGAATCATGATATTCATTTTTTTCTATTGCAGAGAACCCGATGCCAGAGGAACACAGAGTTATCTTACGCAAATTTGAACCCATTGTGATAAAATATAGGTAAGCTATTAGACAATTTACTGTGTTGATATATGAGAAAATACTTCATACATTATTGTGATAATTATAAAAAAAATCAGAGCATACCAAAGCGTCCACAAAACCATAATCCGAACTTAAAATCGATTGAGGCAAATATGAACAAAGGAAAGATTTACATGTCGACCCTCGTAAAAGTACAAGATAATAAGGCCATGTGTCTCCTGCATCATTGACGACACCCGCCATGTAAATCTTGGTCACATTCAAGTTAACATCAAGTTCTCAAAATGAGAAGTGAGTCATCATTGTCAATCATAACAAGTAAGCACACTAATGAGCATACTGAAAACACGTCCATATTCATATCAAACAAAAATACAGAATATTTCTCGACGAGATCAAGATGGCGACCATGATTGTCTATCATAACACAGCAATTCATGCATCAACAATGCACTAAAACAGTAGGTAAGTAAACTGCCACGATAGGTTTTTTTAAAGTGTTCAACTTATACAACTGATTATATTTTTGATCATACATATACTAACTACAAGTGTTCTGTATATTTGCCACAGTGATGCTAACTGTCTGGTGTCGTGCCTGGCTAAGTACGTGACCATACCCGGTTGTATCCATCGTTACCTACTGGAGTCTGTTACCAGGGACACAAAAATGCGACGGCTGCTGGAAATACTGCCCTGTTTTGGACACAATGCTTTGGACACTCTCACGAAGGCACTAGACGACATTGGCTGTAAACAGGTCGCCTCAATACTCAAAGGTAGGAAAAACACTGGGAACACGTTCTTCTAATATCAATGAAGCTGAAATATATACATTGTATCATATAACGATATATATACTCTACATTGGTTTTATAAGTTACTCAATATGTACATCAAGAAGTATCTGCTTTACTGCCGAGCGGGTATGCTGTCTCGACATTATACCACTAGCCCCGGTGGTTTTTCTCTGCGTACTCCGGCTTTCCTCCACCTCCAAAACCTCGCATGACCCTGGTTGTTAATTGTACGGAAAACAAAATAAGCCAAATCAAGCTTGAATTTCACTCCTAACGAAAATAATTATTATTTCTGTGTTTTTGGTGAAAATTCAAAAATAACAAACCTCTTGATATGTAAGCTATCTGGGTGAAAGGTTGTTTCGTTTGACTGAAATTCCATTGCAAAAGAGAACGACATTAGACCTAAAATTAATCAAACAGACACTCTTGTACAATGTAACCTCTTTTTAAAAGGTGTTAAGCAAGCTATTCGATGTGTCTTTAACATTTCAGCGATAGGCCCATTTTTAGTAATTGCCCGTGTCGTTTAAGAATACAAATGTTTATCTAACATACCATGAGTTTCTTAGAACCTTTTAAAGAGAATTGTGGAAATGTTTTAATTGTCTAATTGTCCTATTTACTCTCTGTCAGACAAGACTGGAGAGCTACAGAAACTGACAAAGAAGGAAGCTTGTACCCAGATGTCGCCCGAGGACGTCGATGTTCTAGCCCGGGAACCCAGGGCACCTCTGACAGGTCACAGACGGCCCGCCAGATCTAGTGACAGACCGAATTCGTCCGATAATAGCGACATGAATGATGGTGATGAACTCCTCTGGCAGGACGACTACTACACACATGAGATTATGACCAAGGCAGAGGAGGCAGCTATGTATGAAACCAGCATAGAGCAGCAGGTAAACATGGACTACAGACGTCCACGGTCCATCGAGATTCTAAAGGATATGGACAGGGTACGGGTCCGGTACACAACCCGTGGTACTGAGCTGGAATAGATACACAGTTCGTGGTGCTTAGCTGGAATAGGTACACAGTTCGTGGTTCTTAGCTGGAATAGGTACACAATTCTTGGTGCTTAGCTGGAATAGGTACACAGTTCGTGGTGCTTAGCTGGAATAGGTACACAGTTCGCGATACTTAGCGGGAATAGTTACACAGCTAATGAAACTTTGCTAGAAATAGTACCAGATGTATATAGATAAACAATGTATATTGTCAATGATTGCGGAAAGTGTCACTAACTGCAAATTATCATTCACTTTGTATCAATTAGACTTGTCTCAAACGTTGCATCCTCACAACAACTTCATATAATTATGTTTGTCTAATCTGAATTAGAATATTTAATGTATTGGTCTCAATTTAAGTCTCATTGTAAACATTCGTGGGGGATGTCTTCCTAGCCCACAACGTAATCATATTCATAATAAGCGATGTAATCGTTACGTCATAACAATCAGTAATATGTGTCGTTTCCTCTTAGATACACTGCATCTCTAATTAAGATTTCCTTATTTATGTCCAGTTATATATAAAATGTCTTACATCAGTTTCAATGGCTTGACTTAAAACGTTTTTGTCGTACGTTTTTGTCGTGAAATACAAGCCACTTCGGTCAATATGGCATTGCGATAGAGGAAAAGTAAATATTTTAATGACTTATTTGCGATCATTCTATGATGGAAAATGAACGTAACACACATATATTGGACATTTTAAATTTAGTAATAATATACAGTATGTCGAAATAATAAATCACACTGCATCATACAACTGTTTCGTCCTTCTAGGACTCGTCGGTGATACTAGGGACCAAAAGATCGCATCGCATTGTGTGTATAGATAATACATTCATTATTGAGTTCGACTGTTAATTATCATTTTATTTGAATTTGGAATGTACATTGTATTGATATTATATATTCATAGAAATGTATAAAGAAATCTAATTATGAAAATGAAAATTATGTTACGATTTCTTATGTAAATAGGTGTGATGAATTTGTTAATGCACAGTTAAACCTCGTTAACGTAAACATCTACATCAGTTAACAATTTCACGGATGCAATTTATCCTGCACTTGTTCGTCTAGTATGGGTAAGACACCACAGCCTTAGTGGGGTATGCTTAATTTCTGCTGCAACTAACACCTGTCTCTGATAAACAACCTTGGCCAAATAATCCAGAGATCTCGTTCATTGTTAAATGTTTTATTCCGATTTGTCTATTCGCTCAAGAAACTAATGTAGACATTTTTATATTTATACATCATTTTTAAATGAACATTACCATCATTTTTTTGCTTTATTGAAGGATGGTTTATCAGAATCATTAATTTATTTTAAGTGGTTTTTTTAAGGAGTAAGGACTATATCGAAGACAAATGAAAACCATAGGATGATTGTTTTAGTACAGAATCATTAATTAATTTTTAAGAGGTTTTTGAAGGAATTAGTTCTAAGATGGAAGACAAATGAAAACCATAGAATGATTATGTTTTAGTACAGTGTTCATTAGGTTGAGTTTCAATTTTCGTTATTTTCGGTGACAGTGGTATAAAGAAACTCGATCTCCACAGATGAACAGATCGGATAACAGTAACACTTCCTTGCATCATATTGAGCTATTTTTCAACATTTGTTTGTTTAAAAAGAAGCCAATTACGTTTTGCTTTAGGAAAATGTGAAGCCTAAATAATCAGTTTCCGGCTTCATAACCATCTTTAAGTACGTTCTTATTACTATATATGAGAAACAAAAATGAAAAATGATGGCACTGCAAATAACGTCATTTCTGATTGGTTGTTCCCAAATTTTAGAATTACCAATGAAAATTGATGTTATGGTATCTACCGTTATTTCTAATTGGTTGTTCCAAAATTTTAAAAAGAGAAAGTTTCTTTTATAAAATCGGGACCTGGTTCCATGTCTGTGCTTGGGATTTATGATCTTCCTTATTTGGTTTGATGTCTTATTTTCTATACTTTAATGTCTTTTTACTTCATGTTTTGATAACATATATTTTTATATATGATTATATATATTAAAAGGTGTCTCATTTATATGAGATTTACTTGACCATCATGACATTCTTAATATGACAACCGAGTGTTTAATTTGGTGTTTGATATATGTCGATGCGATGTTTTATGAATAAATTATACTTTATTTATGTACATCATTGTTGCTCTTGTTACTTGATTACTTACATTTTTTGAAGTATAAGAAGTGCTATCAAACAGTTTCTATGTTAACTAACAAGCACCACCTCATTGTGTGGGTTGAAAAAACAGTGATTGATATTTTACTAGTATTAATATTTGAAACATTGTGCTATAACGGTTTATTTTACATATTCTGTGAAGGTTGAATAATTAAAATCTTTCCTCGCCTTGAGGGTAAAGCGAATAAACCCTCAACTCAAAATCATAAAGCATACTGGAACGTTCATATGTAAGTATACATTTTTTGTACCATACGTCTTCAGTTTTTTTTCGGTTCATGCTTTAATAAGTAAATTAATCAGTTTTAAATAGACCGAAACTTTAATCAGAAAAAAAAATCGAAGAATACCAAATCGTCAACTTAACCACAATCCGAACTCAAAATCGATCAAACTAAGAGCAAAATATGAACAGGGGAAATGTTTACACGGAGACCCTCAAAAATGTACAAGAGCATTGCAAAAGAGAAAAAAAGACAAAGTGTTCCGGAAGAGTAAACGTCTTTTACTTCATCAACGACACCCGCTATGCAAATCTAGGTCAAATCCAAGTGCACATGTAAAATTTTAATTTTGTCAAATCCTCACACTGAGAATTGAGGCATCATTTTCAATCGCAAAAAGCAGGTATACTTATGAGCATATTCAAAAACCTCCATCTTCATATCATGCAAAGATGTAGAATATTATGATTGGTCTGAAGGTTTACTGATACATCATTTAAGAAGCAATTTATCATTCATAATTAGTGAATAATCTCGTTGGTCTTGAGGTTTATGTATACATGTTTTTATAAATTATTACATCAGTCATAACTACACTGAAAGGTTAACCAGTTCACTGGTCTTGTGATTTACTGGTGCGTACTTTGGTAAGTAATTATATCAATTATAGAATAGACTTACCCCTTAGTCAATTTACAGTACTACCAGTAAAGTGGCGTTTAATAATCGCTGTACGTGTTTTGCTATTTTTAATATATCACTTGTTAAGTAGGATTTCAAATGATTCACATTAAAGATGGAAATTCTTGCAATAATAACGGAGATTTATTTCTAGATAATTTGACCGAAAACTAACTTTAAAGTAATAAATTTCTGGCATGTTATTTTGGCAATTACCATTGTAAAAGACTATAAATTACGTTTGAAAGTTTTTTTTAACTATCATTATAATCTTATTTATTCCTTTTTATTCTTTTTTTTATTTTGTGCTACCTCCTTTTTTGTTTGCGATAAAATGCGGGTTTAATTTCATATTATTATTATTGGGAAATATACAAATGATGAGATAGGAAAACTTAAATAGCGAATGACGTCTTGTCACGAAAACAATATATATTTAAGATTTTTTTATGCGATCGTTATAGTTTTACGATCAGGTACCAAATATAGATATGTCATTAATAGGTATAAACTATCTACCCTCATTTAACCTTGCAATACCAAGAAATATCAAAATGTATAATAAGTTTAAAAAAAACCCATAAAACCTATATATTTCACAATAATCATAATCTTTAATATGAATGCCAACATTACTATAATATACAATAAACAAAAATTAAGAATGAAAAATAAAAATACTGGGTAGCGTCAGTGGAACTGGTATGGGGGTCGGACACGCAAATCATCTCATTTCGCTTCGAAGTATCCACTTAACTAAGCCAGTAGGATTGCATAACAGCCAAATTTCAATATTTAAACATTAATTGTCATGTCGATACAAATACACATGATTCGTTTCTCTGAAATCAAGGGAAATAACTCGAACTCGAACAAATTCATGGCGGTTTAAAGCCTCGGCTCTCGTGAGGTTTCAATCATGTCCAAGTCTCGTTTTGATATCGTGTGAAGTTGAAATTAAACAAAGCTTGATCAATTATGATAGCAAATCTGGCAAATGTGACAGGAAATCTATTTCATTTCAGAATATTTATTGTTCAGTTCTTTGATACAATGGATTGGGCAACAGGCAAAGCCTATGAGCGCCCTCTCCTTTCAGTTATAAACAGTTTATACACATCTTACTGAATTCACATATAGATAAAACATACATATATTAGTTACATATTTTTAACTTTATGTCATTACTTTTTTATAATTTCATTTCGATATTGTAATAGAAATTGCATCAAGCTATAGAGAAAAAATATATGCAAAGCAGTTAATGGACAGTACATAGTACAATTTTGTGCTGGGATAATTCCATATAGCAGTGTAATACAAAGATAGTTAAATAAGTAGTTATAATCTAGTAAAAACGTTTAGTATCTTTAAAGAATCTCTGAACCGTCTCAAGAATTCTTGCATTATTATAAATATCGAGATTTTGACATCCATATAGGAAAGTAAGAGTAATTAATGGAACAGTGTCATTAAGATCTAGAGCAGAAATAGAGTTCATGAGAATGTGCCTTTGATTATTAAACAGAATACAATGGAGGATGAAGTGATCACAATCCTCAACAAGAGAATTACAAAAAAAATCTATAAGTCTGTTGTTTAAATGGGTTTTTTTTATGTGAATTTCTGTGTATTTCTGTATTTCACGAACAACAATTGATCATTTAAATCGTCAGTGTGTCGCCATTTTTAATAAAATGAATCTTATTTTGCGGTACAACTTTGTGTGATGTTTGATTTAATGGAAACACTATATTAAACATAAAGATGTTTTTCATTTATTTAGTGCAGCTCGAGAACTGTTGATTTTTGACCCGAGCATGAAATATAACAGAAAAAGTAATGGGACTAAAAACCAGCAGAATGTCCCTGCACTTTGAAGATAACGTAACACACACATATGCTGCACCTTTTAAATTTAGTAATAGATACATTATGCCGAACAAATTAATTAAGCTGCATCATACAGCTGTTTCGTCCTCCTAGGACTCTTCAAAGATGGTAAGGACCAAAAGGTGGGAATCTAATGTTTATAATCTAATGTAGAAGCAGAAGGGTCAGGTGCGTAAAGCACCTTTAATTATGAGTTTAGAAGTAAAATTAAACTAGTTCTGTATAATTTCAAGTCGTGTACTACGAAAATGTGTATATTAAGTACCGTGCCACTACTCAAATGAGAGTAACTGTTGCTATGGAGGCTCCAGCAATCCTCGGGGACTGAAAAATCCACCAGCAGAGTCCGCCACCCCCTATCATTAAAGATGACGTAACACACAAATATGCTGCACCTTTTTAATTTAGTAATAGATACAGTATGCAGAAAAATGAATCAAACTGCATCATACAGCTGTTTCGTCCTCCTGAAATATCGTCCGATCGATTACCATAGACTTGGCGTCGTATAGCTAAGCAAAAAAAAAATGTGCGTACATATTTCCAAAGTTTGTTTGAAGTTGCATAATTAAAAAAGAAATCAGTATTAGATTCTGACTTATTGTCAACCCATGATTATTTGATAAGAAGCATTAGTAATTACACATTCAATAGAGGAAAAAAGTAAAAATCAAAAATTCAAAAATACCATAAGAATGGAGAGGTAAACAGTAAAAAACTTCCACAAATACTGCAAAAGAGACCATAACAAATCGTTTTTCATATAACTAGTGCTGACTAGTATTTCGTATAAAAGACAACCAGAGAATACCAAAGCGAAACATAACCATTATCCGAATTCAAAATCGATTAGACTAGAGGCAACATATGAACAATGGAAAGATTTATATGGAGACCCTTGTAAAAGTACAAGAGAATAAGACCAGAAGCAGAAGACGCTCACTCTTCCGGAACACCTGGTCTTATTATCTTGTACTTTCGGATTATGGTTTTGTTGACGCTTCGGTATTCTTTATTTTTTGTCTTTGTAAATGATCTCTTTGAAAATAAAAATCAGCAAATACCGAAGCGTCAACATAATCATATTCAGAACTCAAAATGTATTAAATTAGGGGCACAATAAGAACAATGGAAAGGTTTACATGGAGAGCCGTAAAAACGTATAATGTTGATTTGTAATATTAAGCATCAGTTTCGATAATTTTCACCTTATTTATCTAATGTACTTATATAAGACATCTTCATTATTATAAGTTATACGTTTATAAGCCTAGCTTTGCTTGTTAGTGTTTACTTGTTGTGATGACAATGATGACTCGGTTCTCATTTTGAGGATTGATGCTTACTTGGATGTAACCAAGATTTACATGACAGGTGTCGTCGATGAAGCAGAAGACGCTTACTCTTCCGGAACACCTGATCTTATTCTCTTGCGCTTTACGAGAGTCTCCATGTAAATCTTTCCTTTGTTCCTATTTTTCCCTTAGTTTAATCGATTTTGAGTTCGGATTATGGTTTTGTTGACGCTTTGGTATTCCCTGATTTTTTTTTCCAATGGT
Source organism: Mimachlamys varia (assembly GCA_947623455.1). Taxonomy (NCBI): domain Eukaryota; kingdom Metazoa; phylum Mollusca; class Bivalvia; order Pectinida; family Pectinidae; genus Mimachlamys; species Mimachlamys varia. The sequence continues at coordinate 2,744,933 of OX392537.1, forward strand.
CGGAGTCATATCTGGGCCTGGCCTTGAGAAATCTAAAAATAACTTATTCAAACCAATAATTTCTTATCTTTAATTACTGGTTATTTTAATTAAAAAGTTCCCTTTATTTTTGTTCTAAAGAAAACATTTTTTAATTTTTATCAGAGCTCTGAAATGTACAATTTATTCCATTTCAGGTAAATAAAATATGACCTGTATCATTAAGCCGTATTATTCATTTTTTATACAAATAAAAACTAATGAAGCCTTGTCAATTAAGTAAGAGAATATCTTCACGCTTCAATAAATATTAGAATAGCAAAAAGTACTGGGTAGCGTCAGTGGCACTTTTTGGGTTCGAACCCACTAACGTTCAAGTCAAAGTCGAATTTGGTACATCCAAGGCGAAGTATCCACAAGACTGAGCCAGTACTATTTCACCACACCGATAACACGTATAACAGTATAACACTGTGTTTCTCTGATCAAGGGAAATAACTCTTAAATCAATAAGAGAATGCCGGTGTGGCAAAACAGGTAAAAAACCAAACTTCAACCTGTCGTAACTTTGTAACCGGTCGGCCGATTTCGATGCGGTTTTCGACAATGTATTAATGCCGAAACAACGAGTCTGATAATGTCAGTTTCTATTTGCATTACAGTTACTTTTTAAGCAGCTGATGTAGAAGAGTCTGTTGTGTCCTTTATGGAAAGTTAAGAAGAGTAAATACGATCGACGTGGTCAGAACATCTTGTCGTTTATGGACAACACACCGTCGATATACCGGAAAATAAATTGAAAGATTTGCTAAGAGTGGGCACAGTTTGTTACATGGCGGGTGTCGTCGATGAAGCAGACGACGCTTACTCCTCCGGAACACCTGGTCTTATTCTCTTGTGCTTTTACGAGATTCTCCGTGTAAATGTTACTTTTGTTTCTATTTGGATCTAGTGTAACCGATTTTGAATTGGATTATGGTTTTGTTGACGCTTTGGTAATCTCTGACTCTGATGTTTTTCCCTATGAGAAGCCAACAGTCTATTGGAAATTCTTTCCTCCACATTCAAAGATATTGTCAGGAATTCAGTTTTTCGTATTATATCTTCCTCGGTATATTTCATCCTGACGTTTGTTGTGTTTTTCACAAAGTATGCTCTAGAATAGCTCACAACCATGCATTTGTATCGTCGTCCACCTTACTTGAAAATGAGAGACCGAAAACGTTCTTTCAGTTTGGTATGTAGTATGGTACAGGGTGGGGAAATCAACTTTTTGTGATAGAGGAAAACAATTTTTGAGAAGGAGTGCTCAAGACTGATCAGAAGATCTTTGGAGTTTTTTCAAAATCCAAATCCGGTTAATGGCCATCCTGGAGTATACAGTGTCACAATAAGACTAAAGCCCTGATAAAGCTCTGGTACTAAGAATGGTAGGAAGAAGTTTTAATGATGGCTTGGTCGAGCAATGAGAAGAGCAAGCGATAAAACGTTGCTTATAAATAAAGACGAGGTATGTCAGCGTCTTTCTCATTAACGGGTATCCTGAAAGATTGTAATACTGATGTATGGTTAGAAAGTATTTCATTTTTCGAAACACCGGTCAATGTGTAAGTATGGTTACTTTAGTTATCAAGCAGGCCCAGTTCTTTTTGTAAACAATAAATGTTATAGGTTTTGAAAACCAGGATCAGGTTATTAGATGTCTAGTCTGTACACACCACGACATGCTTACCATGAAGTCATGATGCATTATTTATGACTTTCTGGTTAGTTTTCTTGGTTTGATTATTTGATAGCAGCGATTGTAATTGTTAATTGTTATTTTCAGTCTTTTCTGTGTTAGGGTTGTTTGCTATATTTACATAATGGTTTCTTTGTACTTGTTAACTCTAATTTTTGGGGTGATCGCTTTCTTTATCTTTATTTTAGATAGTTCAGCCATTCAATTTTATATGTATGTACCAATATAATTATTTAAGGAATGCTTTTTTTAAACGTCCATGGTGTCATCACAACATTGGCCTTGAATCATGTTAGCATCAAATTGACCAATAAGAGTTATATTTCTATCTTTCTGCCATAGCAACAAACGTGCGTTGCTATGGAGATATAACCATAATTGATATTGTTGATAGTTGACATCTGGAAATGAAAGCTTTCGTATGTGACAAACAAAATTATTTTCCTACCAATGAAAACTGAAATGACAATGTTTGTTGCATGTGGGGGCTTTTCGTAAACTTTTCCTTTAATTTGTTGAAATCTATGATTGATGTAAAGATTATTTAACATTTTATGTGACGTTTTGATGCCTAGTACGATATGTACCCTGTCACATTCATCAGACTAATGACCAGCAAAGGGTATGCAAAAAAAAGTGTAAATGCGTACGGGTTGCCTGTGTAAGCTTTCAAAAGTTGAAAAGTGTTTGTTAATGTCCATCAAGTTGACTATTTCTTGCAACCAAACAACACAACAAATGATATTTACATAATTAGGATCTATGTTTATGTCTCTCTATGCAATGTCATATTTCCTGATTTCCGGGTGTCGTCGATGAATCAGAAGACGCTTACTCTTCCGGAACACCTGGTCTTATTCTCTTGTGCTTTTTCAAATGTCTCAGTGTAAATCTTTCATTTGTTTATGTTTTGCCCCTGGTTTAATCGATTTTGATTGAATTGATTTTGTTAACGCTTTGGTATTCTCTAATTGTTTTCTTAACCAGTTGTAGATTTCGCCAATTCGCTTTTGCAAATTTTATAAATATAAATTACGACTACAACAAGTACTTGTAATTTTAAATCCCTGACGAGGCTGTTATTTCTCCTTTTAATATACACTTCAGCACGTGCCAATATTCGTCTTATAAGTTTTGCATATTGATTTCTTAAAAACTTTTTAAGAAATCAATATGCATTAAACACCGTTGCTTATTAACATTGTTGCTGAAATCTGTTGATTTTTTTTATATAGTTTGGAGGATATAACCCACGTTCGAATACCTCGAATTAGTGAGTTACATTGATTATATTTGTTGCCTTTCGTCATTACATAATGAGATGATAATTATCTGTCCAACTCTAACTGTATAATTACGGTTATTACTTTTGAATAACGTTGTAGTTGTCGGCGTGTAGAAGGTAGTTCAGGAATATTTAGAACTCTTTGATTTATCGACTATGAAGTTGCTACATGTATAAACACTTTGTATCCCTAAAACTACCTGAGGTGATAAATACACGGTTGTTACGTCCTATCGCGGCCTCTTTAGCAGTAAACAGCATTAAGATTCCTGAAATGGGTGGATTTCAGTTAACATTTAATAAAGTGAGTCATAAAGAACTTTAACATGAATTCTTTAATCTATGCAAATTAATTTCTAGTTCTATAATTACTCTATAAACATGCTCCGTATACTGCATATATCATTATCATTTAATATTTTTCTGACGTCACTGCTGTAACTGCTCTCCAGTTCACATTGAATGGGTGTTCATTTTATTTGATATTAATATACATACAGTATTTATATATAGAACACCACAGGAGAGGGAAGCATCTTAGGAATCCTTATCATATAATAGGCGTGGCCGTTTTCATATTGCACGTTGCCAGGAAACAGAATATAATTAATTTAAATGCATTTAATATAGAGATATCTGTAATTGAATTACATATATCTGTATTTCAATTAGAGATATCTGTATTTCAATTAGAGATATCTGTATTTCAAATGAAGATATCCATATTTAAAACAAAATTTAAAAATATCTTTAATTAAAATAGAGATATCTTTAATTCAAATACAGATATCTAAATTTCAAATAAAGATATCTTTAATCGGACAAGAAATAAAGATATCTTAATTAGAATTAAAAATATATGTAATTTAAATAATTTAAAGATATTTGAATTTGAAATAGAGAAATCTGTATTTTAAATGAATATATATCTATTTTCAGTAGAAATAAAGATGTCTGTATTTAAATAAGACAGATCTCTGTTTTAATAGAGATGTCGTTATTTTAATTACAGATATCTCTAATTAGATAGTTATAGAGATTTCTTTATTTAAATAGAGATATCTTCATTTCAATAGGTCAAAACCCAAACGGCTTGCCATAGCGGTAGGGATGTATACTTTTAGTATACTCTCTCTGTTAGACGAGATTGGAACTGCTAAAGATGACTTATAAAAATCCAGTCTAACACTTTACCAAGTATAAAACCACCGCGGCAAAACTTTAGTGGTGTTCTACCTAATACGAAATAAATTTAAAAGTTACCTCCCTTTACTTGGCAACCGTGAAAACAATAAAATATAATCACGCACCTGTTAATTACGAAATCAATATACGGTCCATTTACCCACCACAACCGTAAAATAACTGTACACGCATAATAATTAGAACATCTGCAAATATTTATAGCTTTGAATAGGAATATTGATTTTTACGACGATGGAAGGGGCGCGTGTAAATATATAATAAGTCAACAGATCAGGTGAAATACCCGCCTGGGTACGTACGTGTTTACAGGGTTAACGTTGATATCGTACAGCACGGGTATAGACGGTAGACATAGATATTGGCCTGTACCCAGATAACGGTACTAAGTTGAACTGAATCATATATCAGACACATGTTCTGAATTGTTCTGCAGATGGTCGTGTGAAAGTTGAAACCAATGATATATCCCGGAAAGGATTACAATGGCCGATCTAGTAACGATAACACTGTCAGATGGATTTACACATGTGTAGCGGGGACTGTGATATATAGAACACAACTGACATAATTTAAGGACTTCCACATACAGGTAAGGTTATGACACCGGTATAAAAAACATACATTACGTGTATATGGATATATATAATGCTTTATACATCTACAGCTGTGCATATAAGAAATTTAATATCAAAACTTGTATCCAGATCAGTATAAATGAACAGTAGAAATGTACTGTATTCAGACTGGTATATTATAAATAGTGTATACCACTAGAAAATGTACTGTATTCAGCTGTTCACACTGGTATCATTTGGTGTTTAACAGTAGAAACTAGTGTAACAGTACTATTTTAAACTTGAAAGCACAATATGGTATAAGATAATTAGATGAAGGATTTATTACTCATATATCTTCATGTAGGCTGCGATACAATGTATTTCATTTTAAATGATTACAGTTTAATCCCGTAATTTACAGGTATGTAAATCATCTGATGTACAATCACAAGGGTCATGACTCAGAGTACTACAGTAGTCCATATTGTCTACATTACTTTTTAGCTCACCTGGCCTAAAGGGCCTAGAAGCATGATATTTTGGTGAAAAGTTCCTTGGATGAAGCCCAACAAAGTTTGCGAAAAAAATGACCTTGACCTATATCAATTAATGGTCACGGGTCAAATCTGTTAAAACCTTCTAACAACTTCTTCTGATAAACCAAAAGGCCTAGAACCTTGATATTTGGCTGAAAGGTACATGTACCAATTTGATGATCGAAGCCTGACAAAGTTTGCGAAATAAAATGACCTTGATGAGGCATACTCAAGGTTACAGGGTTAAAACCTTTAAGCATCTTGTCAAATTCAACCTAAAGGCCTAGAAGCATGATATATGGCTGGTAGCTTCCTTCGAAGGAGCCATACAAATTTTGCAAATGAAAATAAAGGATATAGAAAGGGGGTGAACAAATTTTTTTTTTTTTTTTTTGCGAAATTGATTACCGGTACTTACAAATGATCTACATCATATAACAAAAAAAAAATTGTCAAAATTATGTTCATAAATGTGTCAATTACTGTGAATTAACATTTAACTTGAACATACAGGTCAGCTGGTGGTACTGTTTACAAAATAAACAGACTCCCATACAGTAACTTGGTCAGTTATATAGTCATTAGCACTGTGCTACATAATATGGATATATGTCTAGTCATAATTTACGGTTTGGTAGGCATAATCGGTCAGATTAGTGTTAAAACCAGAGGTATTCGATTTCAAAGAGTGGAAATGGTCTTTAGAGCACTTTCATAAATTCAACAAGTTGTCCACTTCAAATGGCCATAACTTTGGCATCTATGAACTGATTTGTTCCAAATTTTGTCTCAGTTTCTGAAGAATTTAGCTACAACATGTTTTATAACCAATTAAGTGAATTTAGGCATGAAAACCCCACCCAGAGACCATAAAGTCGAAATTACTTCAATTCTAGAACATATTGGAAAAATCTGAGGCACGTTTTTGTAGATGACCTTTCTGTCCGTAAATAGGAAAAGTATTGTCAGTTTTTGTAAGAAAATGTGAAAGAAGATCCAAATTCAAAATTGTCCGCCATTTATCATATTATATACTATTATGCAATTGTGAATTACTTTAACACTATAAGTATATGTTCACTTTATAGAAAATTAAATAACCTTTCAAATGATATATGATACATGTTATGATGTATGTTATTAAATGTATATCCAAATTATTAAGCAAAACATTTGAAGACACTGTACCCCCTATCTATATCCTTAATTTCAAGGTCACAAGAGTCAAATTTGCTTTTATCTGAACATGTTCTTTTGAATGTATTACAGTTATAAGAGTAGGCTACCAGTGAGAGATATTGATACCAGGTGAGAGATACAGGCCCATTGGGCCTCTTCTTTGTACAGTAAAACTTGGCTAGCTAGACCTGAAACACAAAACTGACACTTTTTGCTACAAACATTAATTAGCTCCCCCCCCCCCCCCCACACACACACACACACACTTCTACACAGGTATTGATCTTATATAAGCACCCCTTCTAATCGTGACACAGCTAAATGATTCTTATATAACAGTATGGTAAACCTGACTGTGTGCATGTCTACACTGAAAAAACACACATATTGGTGAATGAAGTATGCCAAATACAGTATGTATACATTATTACTTTATTAAATGGTTAAAGTCTTCAACATTTTATCACAGCCATGAAATGTGTAAATAAAGCCACTTATATTACAGTTATTTTGTGATTTTTGCAGCCACTTCATTCATTGAGTCTGTTTCAAAATGAAAATTCAGCAAAAAAACATGGATGTTTTTAATTATAGTCTTGGTAAATGTATGTGAAATATTATACCAGTGTTTTTGCTACGTAGATTTTTCAGCAGTCTATGCCTTATTGAATTGGGAAAATAGGAACAATTTTTAGATAAATCGGAAAAATATTCTTAAATTTTGCTTCATTTTGGGAAAATAGCACTTATATGGGCTGTAAAAATGCACAAACAAAATCACTGTTTACTGATGGTTAATTTAACCTTACAAATTAACAATATCATGTTATATATCTGTCTTAATAGCTACATAAATTACAGAACAACCACACACATTAAAAACAATCTAATATATTTTCTCTATGTGTTTGAGAGCCTTGAACCTCCTCTAACTCAGACTGAGGGTGACCTTGGACTTCATTTAGCTAAGACTAAGGGTGACCTTGAACTTCCTAAATCTCAAACTGACTGTGACCTTGAACACCTCAAACTCAGACTGATGGTGACCTTGGACTTATTATATTTCAGACAGATGGTGACCTTGGACTTATTATATTCCAATAATTCCAATTTGGTGACCTTAAACATCCTCAGAGTCAGAATAGTGGTGACTTTGAATTTGTCTGTTTCTGACTAATGTTAACCTTGGACATCCTCAATCTCAAACTAAGGGTGACTTTGAACCTCCTCTAACTCGGCTGAGGGTGACCTTGAACTTCCTCTTAATCAGACTGAGGGTGACCTTGAGCTTCCTCTAGCTCAGACACTGAGGGTGACCTTGGACATCTTACACATTTGGTGACCTTCATCTTCCTCAATCTCATACTGATGGTGACCTTGCTCTTCATCAATGTCATACTGGGGTGACATTGATTTCCTTCAATCTCAGACTGATTGTGACCTTGAATATTCTAAATCTCAAACTGATTGTGACCTTAAACATCCTCAAACTCAGGCTGATGGTGACCTTGACCATCCTCAAAGTTAGAATGGTGCTGACCTTGGGCTTCATCTGTCCCTGACTGTTGGTAACCTTGGACATCCTCAATCTCAAACTAAAAGGGTGACCATGGACTTTTCCAACCTCAGACAGAGGGTGTGCTCAAATTTCCTCAATCTCAAATTGAAAACACCCGGCTCCCCCAACCTTTCCTTGTGTGACCTTTCGCTTCCTTAATCTCAGAATGAGGGTGACCCTGAACTTCCTCAATCTTAGACTGAGGGTGGCCTTGGACTTTCATTGTCTCAGAGTGAGAGTATCTTTGAACTCCCTATATATTAGAATGAAGGCCTTGGACTTCTTTAATTGATTGAGGCAATAGTATTTCCTTGTCGAGAGTTGAGTGACCTTGAACTCCTGACAGGCTAGACTAAAGATTCTATTGGATATACCCCTGCCCAGTGTTTAAGGCTGATTTAGAAACTGTAAGCCTCAGTGTAGACCTTTACTTTTTATAATTAGTCCCATTATATTTATATATGTACATGTTTAATTACAGTCTTGTTGTTTAGCTAGGTATAATACCTTCACACCTACACATGTATTAAACTTGTGCTTTTGTTGACATTTTGAGGTGTATGACTGTCGTCACTGGTCACCACAAACATGTTTTACTGTTTGTTTACAGCCTACATACCTTAGCCAGGTATACCTGTACATGATGACACTGTCTGTAGGTATATCATACACCTACATGTGTAATCAATATTAAGCCTCTCTGATCTGTATATCAATAAATCATATTGTTAGAAAGAGTCTATAGAAAAGAAAACTTTACCTGAAATTTTCCACTGGTGTCTACAATAATGTCAACTATTTCAATCTTTAACATAAGGATCAATATTAGATATAAGGATCCCTGTCCCACAGTACTGCTGTTTTTCCTTTCGACTGTATAACCTCCCCATAAGGATCCCTGTCCTCGTAGTACTGCTGTTTTTCCTTTTGACTGTATAACCTCCCCATAAGGATCCCTGTCTCGCAGTACTGCTGTTTTTCCTTTCGACTGTATAACCTCCCCATAAGGATCCCTGTCTCGCAGTACTGCTGTTTTTCCTTTTGACTGTATAACCTCCCCATAAGGATCCCTGTCCCCGCAGTACTGCTGTTTTTCCTTTCGACTGTATAACCTCCCCATAAGGATCCCTGTCCCCGCAGTACTGCTGTTTTTCCTTTCGACTGTATAACCTCCCCATAAGGATCCCTGTCCCCGCAGTACTGCTGTTTTTCCTTTCGACTGTATAACCTCCCCATAAGGATCCCTGTCCCCGCAGTACTGCTGTTTTTCCTTTTGACTGTATAACCTCCCCATAAGGATCCCTGTCCCCGCAGTACTGCTGTTTTTCCTTTCGACTGTAACTGCCCCATAAATTATTCATTCAGGGCAGTAAAATGCTTGTATGAAAAATTTGTTTCACAACTCCCCAAGAAGGCAATCTGTGTTCCCAAGTCACCATACCACTGACTGTGATTGTGAATCTTTTTATTTTCTAAATTTTCTTCAGTTAGATTGCTCAGTGAAACACCAATCTAAATCTCATTTGTGTTAGATATCTAGGTTAAGTTCTTTCTGATATCAGTTGTATGTACCAATTAGATATCTTGATAAAGTTCTTTCTGATAACGGTCATATTAGATATATAGGTAAAGTTCTTTCTGATATCACGGTATACCACGGTATTTAGGCAAATACGGTGGTACGTACCACGGTATACCATGGTATTTAGGCAAATACGGTGGTACGTACCACGGTATACCACCTTGATTGAATGTTTGATCTAGCTTAAGGTCTCTGGCTGTTTTTGAAGCCAATCAGCAACAGGCCTGTCATAAGTTTCTTTTTGTTTTATCCTCTAATATTGTTTAATATTGGAATTCCAATCGATCTACATGTATGTAACAAATATTTAATTGATAAGTTAAATGAAAGTCCCCAAAAACCGGTACAGGACTAATGTACCACGGTAAGTACCATCACAATTGCAACTTTATACCACGGTATACCGGTGAAACCGCCCAGCCTTAGAAATATTTTCCCATCTTAATTTTAAATGTAAGATGCAAACACTAGTAAAGCACTAAGTTAGAACTCTGAAGTCTTTCATCATTTAATTAATGCATTTCTGTATGACTTTCCTAAAGTTATTTGTAAATAAAAACTTTAGGGTTATGTTCAGTCTTTGGTATATGGTGAGGAGTTTCGCTCTTCATTGGTATACACTGGGATAGTATTAATAAACTGACATGTAACAAGTAGATATAGAATACAGGACGGTATAATTATTACTAATACATTATGACACAGGACATTATGTAGTGTATTTAGTGAGCCGATGTTTTAAACCTGGCCCCTTAAATATAATAGCTACCAAACTGAATACAACCGTAACCAGGGGTATGTTTATAAGACTTTAGTGTACATTCATGTCACCATAAAGTTGATGCCTTAAATTTGAATGCCAGTGAATTCTGATGCAGTGGGGCATTAAGTTGACCTAAGTATAATATTCTTTTCAATTCCCTAAACTTAATTAACTGAAGTGTACCTTAACACATAAAGCATACATATATGTATATCAATTGAAACTCTTGTCCATAAAACATAAACATTATATACACTTGTACACTTATTTTATTTATCAATATGTCAATACACATGTTAATATCTATTCTCATTATCAAAGTCTTACTTTTGTGGTGATCTTTATAAATAAAAGTATAAAGTTCAAATATAAATTACATATGTATATAACTTGTTATTAGATTTTAATCATTTACTGTTTTGTTATCTTCAATTTTGTGTCCATGAATAATTTACCATACTGTAATAGGACGAGAAATGATAAAGATAGTACCATCGGTGGGGCTCGAACCTGCAGCCTTTGGCTCTCCAGCCCAATGGCCTACAACTGAGCTAAAGGGAAATTTCCTACAGCTCACGCTTGTAAGGCAACCTAATCAATGCACATCTTTTACACTATATTCTCCCCGTCCAGCCCAGGTTCTTTGACTCCCCACTAAGGATTCTCCGAACTCGAATAGGGATCTGGTCAACAACACTTGATTTTAATAAGACGAGAAATAGTGATAAAGAAAGTGCCATGGCTGGGGCTCAAACCTGCAACCCTTGGCTCAAGCTCCCAAGTCCAAAAGCTAGACCACTGAGCTAAAGAAAAATTCCCTACAGTTCACGCTTGTAAGGCAACCTAATCAATGCACATCTTTTAATTTAAAATAATACTTAAAGAATATGTGCTATGCAGCATGTTTGAGACAACAACAGAATCAGATGCTGTATACTTAATACTTGATGTCCCTGGACTCGGAGCACTGCATGCATATCAGAGACGGAGCCCAAAATAGAAAAACAAAAAATGCAATTTTCCTTTCATTGACATATTTATTTTTGTTATAAATCCTAAAGATGTTGACAAGTCAATGATACATGTACAGCTAGGCTTTCTTGACTCTCTTTCTACCTTAAAAATTTTTAGTGGAAGTCATTTTGTTGCAAAGCAGAACAGCTCAAATTTCATATATGGTGTGAAAATTTCCATCTTTTTTTCCCCCACAGTTTTCTTTTTTTTTGGAAATGTTTCAATACACAACAGTGCATCTTGCCACTTCACCAGATGTCTTAATTCCACACAAGAAATTTGAAAAATGATTTTAAGTATGGAAATATCATTAATTGTGGGGTATTATAGATATCTTCACTTGATATCAATGACTTTAAACATATCCAGGTGAGCATTAGAGTTACCAAATGTTTAATTATTTCATTTGATTTTGTTTCAGATGATGTGTGGATGTTACGAGAAATCTGTACCTGGAATGCGTTGCTGATATCAATGAGACTATAGGACCATGGGACCCAAACTACAGGTGCTAGATCCGAAGAAAGGCTTGGTCTCCAAGTCAACAAAGGACGATTCTGATGACGAAGACAATGACGTCCTCACAGGTTTGCCCGTCATAGAAACGGTCACATCAGCTGTTCGATGGCGGAAAAAAACAGATGCCTCAATCAAGAAAAGGGGCACACGAACACGAAGGTTCGAGCGGAGATATACAGAACTGGGGCCTCTACTTATCCCGGAACAAAAACGTGTGGATTATGTGTTGGTTCACAGTTCCAAGACATCCAAGGACACCAAAGACCCAGACAAGAAAAAGTCTCTGGAAGACAAGGAGTTTAAACGGGACTGTTTTGAGAGGGCAATGATTGATGAAGGTTTCTTCATCCAGAGGGATGTTATACAAGATAACGTGTTTGTAAAACTTCACTGTCCCTTCAAAAGACTTTGTTTGGAAGCAGAATCAGTTAAACTGGAGATGCGCCTCAAGGATGTAAGTATATCCATATATGGTATTACAGAAATTGGTATCTCACTCCATATATGGTAATACAGAATGGTATCTCACTCCATATATGGTAATACAGAAATTGGTATCTCACTCCATGTATGGTACTACAAAAATTGGTATCTGACTCCATTTATGGTAATACAGAATGGTATCTCACTCCATATATGGTACTACAAAAATTGGTATCTCACTCCATATATGGTACTTCAGAAATTGGTATCTCACTCCATATATGGTATTATTGAAATTGGTATCTCACTCCATATATGGTATTATAGAAATTGGTATCTCACTCCATATATGGTATTACAGAAATTGGTATCTCACTCCATATATGGTATTACAGAAATTTATATCTCACTCCATATATGGTTTTACAGAATAGTATCTTACTCCATATATGGTATTACAGAAATTGGTATCTCACTCCTTATATGGTATTACAGAAACTGGTATCTCACTTAATATATGGTATTACAGAAATTGGTATCTCACTCCATATACATGTATGGTATTACAGAAAGTGGTATCTCACTCCATATATGATACTACAGAATGGTATCTCACTCCATATATAGTATTACAGAAATTTGTATCTCACTGTGTTTTGTCTGACTTATACTGTTGCGTTTTCTCTTTCCATTTCATAGTTTTGTTATCTTAGGAAAATATACACATTGCTGTACATATTAAGATCTATACACATTGCTGTACACTATATAATAGCGTTCTAAGGGTCTTATTGTGGGAGGAAACCAGAGTACCCGCAGAAAATCCACATGGTCTGGCAGGTGACCCCTATACCTTTTCACGTCTATTCTGGGAATCAAACCCTAGGCCTGGCCGCCTTAAGCTTGGTGAAAGGCAAGTGCGCTATCCACTGCATCACCTGACCATTGTACACATTGAGATCTATACACATTGCTGCATATAAACTTTAAGATCTATAAACATTATTGTACACATTTAGATATTTACAGATACAGTACACTTATCTCAGTGTTATGTACAAACATATCTTTACTTTGCTGGTCACTATGTACCATGCCTGAAACTAGAAAATTGATTTTTTGATTGTAAATATTTGATCAGGGTCAGGAGCTTTGATCACTTCTCCTTTACTGAGGTTCATCATTAAACATTCATTAGACCCTGGAGACGTTACACCACTCTGATCTTTGTGGTACGCTCTCAGTTAAGTTAGACAATTCTACCTCGTACACAATATACCTGGTAGGTTTGTAAGAATAGGGACATGTTTAATACAGGCACTTCACCTGTGCCATTTCATTATTTACCTGAACAGAATATGTTAGATTGGACTAAAAGGATTGCTTTTAGGTTGCCCTTTGAATTGGTATATTGATCAATTATGTTATAGATATTATTAGAAAATGTATACCTGGGTATGTTAGATAAAGATTTGAGACTTTAAGTATTATTGTTGTCTTCCATTATTTTAGTTATAAGTACAGTGCACTCCTCTTAATATCATGTTGCATTTGTCAGACAAAAACATGATATTAACAGGAATGTGACATAAAGAGAAACACGTTTTTTTCTCACTAAATCCAGTGCATATCCAATCCCCATAACTAAAATTAAGCTATTCAATGTGCATATGAAGATGTATCAATATATTGATAACATGATTTCTATTAAAAATCATTTTTGGGGTTATTTTTTATCTTATATGCAACATTTTGTACAAGTTGTATCTGAAATCAATGGAAATGACATAATTTTCTTGATATTTTATGTGATTGGCTAAAAAAACATGATATTAAGAGGAATTCACCTCAAAATACATGATATTAACCAAATAAAATTACATAGATTATATATAGAGAAAAATGATGCTTTGGAAAACATGATATAAAGAGGAATGTGATATAACAGGGAGTGATATTAAGTGGAGTCCACTGTACTTATTAGTTTCTTGATTGGATGATGAAATGTTCACATGTAATTGTTTTCTGTAAGTTGGAAAACATCATAAAACATTGGTGTACAAAAAAACATAGAACAGTTTGACGTGGCAATAATCCTGTACAACCTGAATTTGTTAAGGGAGAAGTACGGTTTTTGACAAAGAGAAAGGTATGGAACTGTGTATCCCATATATTGGTATATATGTATATATAGTGTTTAGCTGTAGTGTGTGTTAATGGCTAAATCCTTTACCGTCGCCAGTGAATAGAAATAATTTAAGCTATCTGGTCGTTCATGCTTCAGGAAGTCTATCCAATACCTGTGGATTGTGGAAATTCATCAGTCGGCTCCATAGCTATAGTTAGTCAATAATTCAATAAAATTCTTCGTGATAGTGTTAATATCAATGCTGGTCTTCTCCAGACCATAAGACCTAAACCTCTTGAGCTAATTAATTAGCTGATGTCCACTGAGGATATCAAATTGGCGTGCAAATGTGCATCTGATAACAGGCTTCTAGGCCATGGTACATGAAAACTGTTTAAACTTGTTTATAGAAATGTAACACATATATCCAGCTAGTTGTTTATATAGTATTTCATTTTACTGTCATGTAACTTATTTTTCAATATTATTGCTCTCCATGGGACATAACAGACATATGCTACAAAACTTGACCCCTGGGTCTGGTTCCACCCTTAGGGACTTAGCATAAAAAAATTAAGTTTTAAAATAATGCTTTCCATTTAAAGCCTCCTCATCCTGAATGACTGATATAATAATTTAATCCAGATTTACTTTGAATTCAGAATCTTTTAGTAAACTAAATCAAATGTTGCTTATTAAAGTGTTCTGAAACTGGCCTTCTTGGAACTTGTTTTCCCTTTCTTTTTTTTTGTTAACAAGAAGACTAGTTATACAGATGAACAGGATAGGCTTTTCTACAGAAGAAAAAATAATGTTAGTTAATAATAGTTTAATAATGTTAGACTCATTGTAAGCATTTCTATATTTTAAAACTGTATAACTTTTATGTGATTTTGGCCTGTTGTGTCATAAGTTTGGTTGTATGCGTTTCATTTATCATTTATGTATGTACTATACTCATTATGCATACATTCAAACAAAGACCAAGGGAACATTTTAGACCCCTTGGGCCTCTTGTCCATTGTTGGCACCTCTAAACTATAATCTATTTATGGTTGTTTCTAGCTTATCAATATCAGTTATCATTTAACAATTCTGTCCCTGTATATTTCCATTAAATGTCACCTGATGTTGTTTGCTCGATTGCAGTGTCCGAACTACGATCCCGAACCCACCAACTTTGTCAGGCGATTCATGGACAAGTACCTGGAAACGGACGACGAGGGTAAATCATATTGATAAGCACTCTCAGTAATATTCTTGATTGTTTTTGTTGCTATGCAACTTTGTTTGTTCCTAGAAATCAATCAAGGTTCTGTCCGTATGTAGTGATGGTATAATGATCTGCTGATCAGCATGTTCAAATAACTGGAACAAATGTCTGCTATATTTAGTACACTCAGGCTAGACTTAGGTAACTGATGAAGTCCTATGAATATTTTATTTGTTATCATTCCTTAGAGACTTTGTTAAATGAAGTGACGGTACCACATACTGATGTAACGTAGATTAAAAATGATGATGACTTTGCCACAACTTAGGGACGTGTTAACAGGTGTAACATGTCGGCTACTAATGATGAATCTGTTTTATTTTTGTCGATCATTGTTAAAGTACAATATCTTTTTCTGAATGTGAACTAACTGGATCATAATCGGTTGGTCATTGGTCATGTTGGATTTTTAGGGCATCTGACTGTACGGGTTAAGATGACCAATAGCCATCGTGCTTCATCCATCAGAATCAGCTGTGCACCATCCATAAACGTTTAACTAAAAGGCCCACGGTGCTAATGTTTGGCTATAGCTTGTAGGTACCTGGGATATAATGCTACAAAATTGCCTCAAATCAATTACCTTGACCTACTTTCAAGATCACAGGGGACAAATATGTGAAAACATCTACCCTCTCCTCAATAACCAAAAGGTCCAGTCAGAAGGTACCTAGGGTTGAGTGCTACAAAGTTTCCTCATATCAAATGACCTTGACTGTCTTTCAAGGTCAGAAGGGTCAACTATTTTAAAATCTTCAAGAGATTTTCTTCTCATTAACCAAAAGGTCCAGGGTAATGATATTTGGCTAGTGATAATTAATTGCTGTTTCATGATCATGTTTTTTATTTCAGTTGATTTTATAAGTGCCCCTTTCCTGATGGACAGAATCCAGCTATACCAGGACTTTGAGGACCCCACTCATTTCTTCAGACCTGGCACACGCTCTCTACTGGTAAATTCATAACTGTTTCTACTTTCTGTACTTTACTCTAGCTGCCTTTAGTCGAACTGAGTGACATTACTTATTTAATACTCGTGTGCAGAAATTATATATGATTGAAATTCTGAAAATAGAAATGAACGTTGATAGACAAAAATTACCAAACCCCAAAAAAGACATAAAAAAGTGTTAAGTCCTAACTAGGGGGCCGCAGTGGCCAAGTTGTTTAGGTGTTTGCATTCTGCTACCACTAGCCCTCCACCTCTAGGTTGTGGCAACCAAGTGGTAAAGATGTCTGACATTCTGCTACCACTAGCCTTCAAACTCTAGGTAGCGGTGGCCAAGTGGTAAAGATGTCTTACATTCTGCTACCACTAGCCCTCCACATCTAGGTCACGGTGGCCAAGTGGTAAAGATGTCTGACACTTTGCTACCACTAGCTCTCCAACCTGTAGGTCGCGGTGGCCAAGTATTAAAGATGTCTGACATTTTGCTACCACTAGCCCTCCACCTCTAGGTCGCGGTGGCCAAGTGGTAAAGATGTCTGACATTCTGCTACCACTAGCCCTCCACCTCTAGGTTGTGGCAACCAAGTGGTAAAGATGTCTGACATTCTGCTACCACTAGCCTTCAAACTCTAGGTAGCGGTGGCCAAGTGGTAAAGATGTCTAACATTCTGCTACCACTAGCCCTCCACATCTAGGTCACGGTGGCCAAGTGGTAAAGATGTCTGACACTTTGCTACCACTAGCTCTCCAACCTGTAGGTCGCGGTGGCCAAGTATTAAAGATGTCTGACATTTTGCTACCACTAGCCCTCCACCTCTAGGTCGCGGTGGCCAAGTGGTAAAGATGTCTAACTTTCTGCTACCACTAGCCCTCCACCTCTAGGTCGTGGTGGCCAAGTGGTAAAGATGTCTGACATTCTGCTACTACTAGCCTTCAAACTCTAGGTAGCGGTGGCCAAGTGGTAAAGATGTCTAACATTCTGCTACCACTAGCCCTCCACATCTAGGTCACGGTGGCCAAGTGGTAAAGATGTCTGACACTTTGCTACCACTAGCTCTCCAACCTGTAGGTCGCGGTGGCCAAGTATTAAAGATGTCTGACATTTTGCTACCACTAGCCCTCCACTTCTAGGATGTGGTGGCCAAGTGGTAAAGATGTCTGACATTTTGTTACCACTAATCCTCCACCTGGGTTTGAGGTCTACGTGGGGCAGTCTCCAGGTACTGACCGTTTGTCATGCAATGTCTAAGCTAACAATGTCATACATTGTCGTCACATGTACCACAGTTCTTCTAGCAGTTATCAGAAAATAAGATAAAGCGATATTATTGTAACAATATTTTATTCTTTTGACAGGTGGATCACATTCTCATCAACCTGGACATCAGAAAACAAGCCGAGCTTAAAAATAAAAAGGAAGATGTGACGCCTGGTATGTTTTACCTATTTGTTATTTACGTATACACACGTACAGCCCCTAACAGGGATACTATAAATGTATATAATATACACTGGCTGTGAAAAAATTACTGATTGGATCAGGGATTATTGAACCAAAATTCAAAATAAAAATGTTCAGCATCATATACATTTATCTGTACGTTCAGTTCAATATTATTCAATATTTTAACTTAACAATTGAATTCTTGAAGCATTTATGCCATGTTTCAAATCTGAATATCTCAATAATTGATTTGTATTTGTAACATGTCTCCGTTTGTTACATATTGACTTAAATCAAATAGTTTATATAATTTTATTTTATGTACCTATAATCCTATTTGCAGATAAGACTGATGCAGATCCAGAGAATGCCAAAAAATCTACCTCATCCTATGGCTTGTGTGCCTGTTGTGGAAGCTCGGGCAGCGAACAGTCAAGTTCCTGGTGGAGTTGTCTCCCTTGTTGTAACTCGTCCGATGATATTGACCCAGTGATGAAGGGAGATAAACAGATGCAGAAATGGGGTAAATATAAAGCCATATCATTCAAACTGTTTACAGCATCATAGAAATATATTCTCATTGATCATTGTTTTGTCATCATTCCAGTAGAAATGGATGTAACATAATCTAACAAGTCATCACATGGTGGTTTAAAGTATTCCCACCAATTGATGTCAACTTATCAATATGTTAAAACAAACGATAATCTGAGCCCTTGACCCAAGTTCTGTCGTTCCTACTAATATCATGGTAGCAAAACTCTCATTAACACGTGAATGTCTCATTATATCATTTAGCGGCATGTTTCTGTTGATTGCATGTTAATTATTTGACAGCACTATAAATAGAATTAACACTGATTTATAAAGACTGTAACCTGGATGATTAGATCAGTGGTACATGTATTACTATACTATGCATGCTATTTCCTGTAGACGATTTGCTGCAGAAACCGAATGAGTTTGGTCGGAGGCTGGGTAGGTATGACACTGTAGATATAGACCCTCGCTGTCTGACTAAGCAGTTAATTATATCTATATCATAGCAACATTACAATCACACCACACCTCAGATATATTATAGCAATTTTTTGGTGATGGCTTTTTTGGCTAGACTAAAATATTTTGTACATAGAGTGGGTCCTGCCTTAGAGACCCCCTGTCTATAACGACCAGTTGATATGGTAACAGGGACCCAAACATTCATTATATCTCCATTGTATATGTATATCATCATAGATAGATGAACAAAATGGGATACCTGGGAAAGTTTGTCTGCCTGGAAGTGACTGTTTTGTCAACTTTTATAACACAGGTACAGAATCTATAATTTGAAGGTTTCCTCTTTGTTAACAAATATTAGATATGGTATCATGGTACTAAACCAAACCTTGTTGGTTGAGGATCTTATA
Source organism: Mimachlamys varia (assembly GCA_947623455.1). Classification (NCBI taxonomy): domain Eukaryota; kingdom Metazoa; phylum Mollusca; class Bivalvia; order Pectinida; family Pectinidae; genus Mimachlamys; species Mimachlamys varia. Next base: position 2,764,481 of record OX392537.1, read on the forward strand.
GTCTAACTGGCTAAATGATTTGGTCCTGGCAGAAACTCGTAGAACTATTGTAAATTATGTCATCAAGGCTTATCTGGACTCAGTAAGCTATTTAAATTGTTACATTGGATTCAAATCCTGTATTTTATATAAAGAAAAGCAAACTTGAATCACACATTCATAAGAATTTAACAACACAATAGGGCCACAAAAATTCTCTGCTATTTTCTAAGTTGTACATATGTGTATATATAAGCATGAATTACTGAGAGGTACGAATGCCATGGTGTGTCGTCTCTCATTGTGTTGGTCTAACTGTCGTCGACTAATTCAAGCAACTTCTAAATAAGCCATTAACTCATTACTGCAAGCAGCTTCTAAATAGGCCATAAGGATGAAAAGCCATGCTTTTTTAGAAATATTTTCCTGGGGTGGATGTTCATTGAATTATCATGATACTGGGGGTCAGAGGTGTTAAGGCCTCAAAGTTCAAAAGCCAAAATATCACTCTGTACACTGGTGAGCAATATATATACAGGCCCAATGTTTCTTTGTTTCTATTCATTATCTAGTGGAAAGTCTCTCAGAATATTGTTTTGTCGATTATACAATATTGTATCTTTTTTTAAATTTTAAATGTTGTTGCTTTATTGTAATTCTGTATATTTGTCAGCTCTTCTGCCTTGGCATAAGGCAATGGATACGTCCGTGATCATTCAGACTGGTCACAGGGTCTCCTGTTACCTTTAAGACTTAGTCTCTAGATTGTTACAATCAGATCCCATGTACAGGTGTCTGTGTTATAATCAGGTCCCATGTACAGATGCCTGTGTTACAATCAGGTCCCATGTACAGGTGCCTGTGTTACAATCAGGTCCCATTTACAGGTGCTTGTGTTACAATCAGGTCCCATGTACAGGTGTCTGTGTTACAATCAGGTCCCATGTACAGGTGCTTGTGTTACAATCAGGTCCCATTTACAGGTACCTGTGTTTACAATCAGGTCCCATGTACAGGTGTCTGTGTTACAATCAGGTCCCATGTACAGGTGCTTGTGTTACAATCAGGTCCCATTTACAGGTACCTGTGTTTACAATCAGGTCCCATTTACAGGTGCCTGTGTTTACAATCAGGTCCCATGTACAGGGGCTTGTGTTTACAATCAGGTCCCATGTACAGGGGCTTGTGTTTACAATCAGGTCCCATGTACAGGTGCTTGTGTTACAATCAGGTCCCATGTACAGGTGCTTGTGTTTACAATCAGGTCCCATGTACAGGTGCTTGTGTTTACAATCAGGTCCCATTGACAGGTGCCTGTGTTTACAATCAGGTCCCATGTACAGGTGCTTGTGTTTACAATCAGGTCCCATGTACAGGTGCCTGTGTTACAATCAGATCCCATTTACAGGTGCCTGTGTTACAATCAGGTCCCATGTACAGGGGCTTGTGTTTACAATCAGGTCCCATGTACAGGTGCTTGTGTTTACAATCAGGTCCCATTTACAGGTGCCTGTTTTTACAATCAGGTCCCATGTACAGGTTCCTGTGTTTACAATCAGGTCCCATGTACAGGTGCTTGTGTTTACAATCAGGTCCCATTTACAGGGGCCTGTGTTTACAATCAGGTCCCATGTACAGGTGCTTGTGTTTACAATCAGGTCCCATTTACAGGTGCCTGTGTTACAATCAGGTCCCATGTACAGGTTCCTGTGTTTACAATCAGGTCCCATTTACAGGTGCCTGTGTTTACAATCAGGTCCCATGTACAGGTGCTTGTGTTTACAATTAGGTCCCATGTACAGGTGCTTGTGTTTACAATCAGGTCCCATGTACAGGTGCTTGTGTTTACAATCAGATCCCATTTACAGGTGCCTGTGTTACAATCACTCAGGTCCCATGTACAGGTGCCTGTGTTTACAATCAGATCCCATTTGCAGGTGCTTGTGTTACAATCAGATCCCATTTACGGGTGCTTGTGTTTACAATCAGGTCCCATTTACAGGTGCCTGTGTTTACAATCAGGTCCAATTTACAGGGGCCTGTGTTACAATCAGGTCACATTTACAGGTGCCTGTGTTTACAATCAGGTCCCATTTACAGGTGCCTGTGTTACAATCAGGTCCAATTTACAGGTGCCTGTGTTACAATCAGGTCCAATTTACAGGTGCCTGTGTTTACAATCAGGTCCCATGTACAGGTACCTGTGTTACAATCAGATCCCATTTACAGGTGTCTGTCTTACAATCAGATCCAATTTACAGGTGTCTGTGTTACAATCAGGTCCCATTTACAGGTGCCAGTGTTACAATCTGGTCCCATGTACAGGTGCCTGTGTTACAATCAGGTCCAATTTACAGGTGCCTGTGTTTACAATCAGATCCCATGTACAGGTGCCTGTGTTACAATCAGGTCCCATTTGCAGGTGTCTGTGTTACAATCAGGTCCCGTGTACAGGTGCCTGTGTTACAATCAGGTCCCATGTACAGGTGCCTGTGTTACAATCAGGTCCCATGTACAGGTGCCTGTGTTACAATCTGGTCCCATGTACAGGTGCCTGTGTTACAATCAGGTCCCATGTACAGGTGCCTGTGTTACAATCAGGTCCCATGTACAGGTGCCTGTGTTACAATCGGGTCCCATGTACAGGTGCCTGTGTTACAATCAGATGAAATTAATGATTCAAGCTTCATAAGCAAACATTGCTTGTGTGATTTAGTGGCTAGATTGTGTTGGACTTTATCACAAATTCTATGAAATGTTGTGGTTGCTGAGACTCCATCAGTAAATTACATTAATGTATCAACTTATTAGTTCTGTAACTTATAACCTATAGTGTAGAAGATGACCTCGTAACCTATCAGTATTCTCGCTCAATGTAAACTTAGTTGAGGTGAATAATTTCAGTGTAAGGACACAACAACAAAATTTATTAGTACATCAAAGTTCAGGCGACTGTTAAGGCCCATGGCCTCTTGTCCGTTATGGATTGAATTTTTTTTTTTTTCCACTAAGTGTCAATTAGAAACTTCAGTTTTAGTTAACTTAATTAATGTTTTTGTTTTTCTGCACGTATTGTTATTTTCATGTTTTTACTTTCATGACCATATAACAAACTTATTTTTTAAGAGCTTTATGTCTTGCTTGTACTTCAATTTTTTCACTGATTTGAATCATGCATTCAAAGGGACTGAATCAGAATAGGTGAAAATAATTGATATCTCACAGACAGTAATTTGTACTTTACTGTGTTAATGTGTAAATACACAAGTTTTTATTATCTTGAAGTGATTAGTTATGGTCTATGTAACCATCATATTGGGAAAATGTGCCACAGAAGTAAGTATATATATGTTTCATTATTACTCACCCTGTACATGTAAGCTGTTGTATTTTGCAGGTTATCCAATGATGAAGTTGTACACATAGTATGTTAATATATTATTCACCCTATGTGTACGGTAAACTATTATATTTTACAGGCTTGCCCTACCTGATGATGAAGGACATCTACACATAGTATGTTTATTACTTGCCCTATGTACACAGTAAACTATAATATTTTACAGGCTTGCCTTACCTGATGATGAAAGACGTCTACACAGACGCCTTCATCTTACATGAAGAATCAAGTCGCAGCAAGCAAAAAGAAAAACTGAAGGAAGAATTTTTCAAAGACAAAGAGGAGGAAGAGGAAGTAGAATTGGACAATGACCCAAGAAAAGATTTGGATGACACGTGGTCAGTCTACTACAAGTTCCAACCGTTATGGAAAATACGGAACTATTTTGGAGAGAAGATTGCACTGTACTTTGCCTGGTCTGGCCTGCTCATTTCAAGTCTTTGGATTCCGACACTGTTCGGATTTGCTATATTTCTGTTTGGATTAATTACCAGGTACTTATAGTATTACTGGGTACAGGTGTAAATCAGTATGTCAAATAGCACCATTAAATAGATAACAGGAAGTAGGACATAAGGTGAAAGGAATTAAATCTACCTGTCTTAATGGACAAACTGTCTGTTTAATAGATTCTGTCCTGAGAGACCACATTCTGAAGAGTAGAATCTGACTTGAGAGACAATAATTTTGTTAAGTAAATCTATTGAATAGACAAACATTCATCCCCGTAAAGATTCTTTATAGACACATATTCTGGGTGACACCGTAGAATATGTTTCAAAAGGCTAATCTTTTGAATAATATAATCAATCTTACATACATTCAACCAGGAACAATAAATATTTTCATGAACATACATATATTAGTATGTACAATTAGTTGTGATTTCTATATTAAATTTAATAGGATGATAAAATACAATTAGACTCTCCATGATATTGTTTCTTATCTACAGTACTATTAATGAAACCACGGCACTGGAGAGACCAGCTAACGCCACGATAGTCCAGTTGTAAGTATACCGATCATAATATTCAGCTATCAGACTGATATTAAAGTTCAACAATGATATGACACAGTTATACAATATTCAACTCTGACAATGATTTCATACAATTATACGATATTCAACTCTGACAATGATTACATACAGTTGTACAATATTCAGCTCTGACAATGATTTCATACAGTTATACAATATTCAACTCTCAAAAAGATTACTCACTGTTATACAATATTCCACTCTCACAATGATTTTACACAGTTATACAATATTCAACTCTCTCATTGATAATACACAGTTATGCAATATTCAACTATACCAATAATACACAGTTATATAATATTCAACTCTCACATTGATAATACACAGTTATGCAATATTCAACCCTAACAAAGATTACACACAGTTATACAATATTCAACACTGACAATGATTACACACAGATACACATTGAATATTCAACTCTGACAATGATATGACACAATTATACAATATTCAACTCTCCTAATGATAACACACAGTTATACAATATTCAACTCTGACAATGATTACACACAATTATACAATATTCAACTCTCACAATGATTACACACAGTTATACAATATTCAACACTGACAATGATTACACACAGATACACATTGAATATTCAACTCTGACAATGATATGACACAATTATACAATATTCAACTCTCCCAATGATAACACACAGTTATACAATATTCAACTCTGACAATGATTACACACAATTATACAATATTCAACTCTGACAATGATTACACACAATTATACAATATTCAACTCTCACATTGATATGACACAATTATACAATATTCAACACCCACTTATACTCCTTCCCAGGATAAAGATTGAGATGGAGGAGCTACTGGAGACAGTCAAGCTTGCCTTTGACAATGATGTGACCCCGTTTTTCGCCTGTGTGGTGTGTTTGTGGGGTGAGTACTTGTAACAGATCCAGATATCAGTGTAAGTTTTGTAAGCTGTGTATTTAAGCAATGTTTCTAACATGTATTATATACTTCCAAGTTGTATGCAATATCAAGAATCGTTTAGTTAAACAAAACAAAAATCTGCAGATATCAGCTGTTATTACAAATCATTGTCTGTTATAAGTTAGCTGTAATATCTATTATCTGTACTCAACAAGTAAGATACATGTATATCAAACTCAGCTAAAAGGTGTGCAAAATGTGCATAGGTTACAAAACAAAAATCTGCAGATATCAGCTGTTATTGCAAATCATTGTCTGTTATAAGTTGGCTGTAATATCTATAAGTTAGCTGTAATATCTATTATCTGTACTCAATAAGTAAGATACATGTATATCAAACTCAGCTAAAAGGTGTGCAAAATGTGCATAGGTTAGGTCACCTTAATTATCTAATCCCTGTCGCTCAGCTGAGTAAAGCATCGTCTTGAGAGCCAAGGGTCGCAGGTTCAAGTCCCAGTGTTGCTGTTGACCTCCCTATTCAGGGTTGGAGAATCCTTGGTGCGGAGTCAAAGATGTGGGGCTGGTGTTAGTTTAGATGGGGAGAAAAGTGTAAAACATTGTGAGTGTCAGCTGGGGGGGGGGGGGGTTCCCTTTAGCTCAGCTTGGCATTGGGCTGGAGTATAGCCAAGGGTCATGGGTTCGATATCCAAGCGACGGCACTATGTTTATCACTATATTCTTCATTCTACTACAGATATATCAATCAACGTACCGGTAATAAGGAAAGAAACAATGATGTAGACTATAAAAAAGGGTGTTTCTCTGTACATAGCTGATTTAGTGTAATTACTGTATAGTTAATTCTTGTTCAGAAGTTTTTTCCGAACCAATGAACAGTATACGTCTCCATATTAAGATAATACAGAACAGAACTGTGCTGGCATTAAGTGTTTATATCTAAATACACAGGTACAGTGTTTCTAGAGATGTGGAAGAGAAAATGCGCAACATTAGCGTATGAATGGGATGTGGACAATTACGACACTAATGAACCGGATCGGCCACAATTTTTCGGGACAAAGGTCATGAAAGATCCAGTGACCTCTGAGGAGAATTGGTTTTATCCTGTTAAAAAGCAGGTCCTGAAATATTTCTTTTCTGCTACAACCTTACTGTTTATGGTGAGTATAATAAGTCCTAGAATCATGATATTTGGCTGAAAGGTTCCGTGGACAAAGCCCAATAAAGTTTGCGAAAAAAAAAGACCTTGACCCATATTCAAGGTCACAGGGGTCAAATCTGTTTATGCCATCATTTACCAAACACCAAGCATTTTGCAAGACTGTGTTAAATTGTTAGAAAAAATGGTAATAATTAAGTACAAAACAACTATTAGTATTAAAAGTGCATGTCTTACTGCAGTCAGTGCACATATCAAATGTTTTAAAAGCCTTCTGAATCCATTCAAAAAGTTACCTTTTTACCTCCAAAACCGGCAATTTCACTACAGTAAAACCCTGTTATATCGGCACCCGTTATACCGCCAAACCCGCTTATCACCATGAATTAATTCAGAACAGATTTCCATCCACGTTAATGCACCCGTTTTACCGCCAAACTCGCCTATCGCCATGCGCCATAATATTTCCAGAACAAATGGTTAAAATAACACTATCATGACCTCGTTAATATCGCCAAATTGAGGTCAGAAGGACACGTTGAGATGTTATTGTTACGTGACTGACTGCCGACTGACAGGTGACCGCGTGTACACACATGGAATCGATGAACCATGGCTATTCCTTTGTTATCTTTCTACTGGTAAGTTTCGGAAGTTATGATGAAAATAATATCATGAAACCATTCAAATTTGCAGAAAAAAACATCCCTCTCCTCATCATCAAAGGCCGACTCGATGCCGGCATTTTTGCATCCAAGTTCGTGTTGGTGAAGGAAATCTCCGAGAGTATTTTTATCAGCCAATTAAATTACACAGAATTACATGTTGGGAAGATGTCATCATTTCCGTATAAGACTCGCAGCAAAACGGGGACATTCCTGTATTTGTTTTCGGACAGTAGGCCTATATGCAGCGATAAGCAGTCAGAGCGGTAGGTCTGCATCACAGAATATGCCGCGATAGCACGATAAGGGATAAATGTATATTTATGTACAATTCGATGCAATAATGTGATATGAATGAATTTTTTTTTGAAAACAATTTCTGAAGTTAATTCTGATCTGCAAAGTTTACAGTTGTTATTGAAACACTTATTATAAGGTTTGGACAGCAAACTCTGGTTTGAATGTCGAACCCGATATACCGCCAAACTCGTTATATCGCCAAAATCGCTGAGAACGGAAGGTGGCGATATAACAAGGTTTTACTGTATTTAAATTGCCCCCATCCCCCCCCCCAAGGTTGGCTTTAACACCGTTTAGTGGGTGGTATCGTGAGTTTTAACCTGTGTCCTGTTTTAGGTCAGCTTGGTACTGGCCAGTCTGGTGGGTGTAATTTTGAGTTTTATCCTGTGTCCTGTTTTAGGTAAGCTTGGTACTAGCCAGTCTGGTGGGTGTTATCATGAGTTTTAACCTGTGTCCTGTTTTAGGTAAGCTTGGTCCTGGCGAGTCTCGTAGGTGTTATCGTGTACAGAGTTATCATCAGTGTGGATCTGTGTCCGGGCATGAGTGCCCTGGAATGTCTCGTGACCACCAACATCGTGTCCGCCATCCTCAACGCTGTGTCAATTATACTGCTGGGCAAAGTAAGTATTCAAAAATAAATTATACATTAAAAAACTTAATTCTGATTTGGGATATAATATTTAATTGAAACTTGTTGAAAGAATGTATTTATTTATAATTTTTTATTTACATGTCAGGTTATATTTTTAGTATAGACAAAAATGGGTTCATAATGTTTTTCTTAAAAAAATGAATATCAAATTTTGTTTCACATTGCATTTGTATATTAAAGAATTTACCTTGATATCATTAGGTATATGACAAGCTGGCCATCAAGTTAACTGATTGGGGTAAGTATGTCTAGGGAGGCTACAATGTAAGTATGCCTGGGGTTATAATTATGCCTAGGGTGGGTGGGGGTAAGTTTATAGTTTAAATATGCCTAGGGGGCAAGTATGTCTATAGGGGGGATAAGTATATATGCCTGGGGAGGAGTACTGCCTATGGTTAAGTATGCCTAGGGATTTCTTTGGATATATATGCAGGGAAGAGGGTAAGTAAGCTAAGGGGATAAGTATTCCTGGGGGTAAATATGCGGGGGCGGGTGAGGGGGTAAGTACATGTATGCCTAGAGTGTTAAAATGGGGAGGGGAGGTGGTAACTATGCCTAGGGGGTAAATATGTGGGGGTGGGGTAAGGTTGCGTAGGGGGAAGATATGCAGGGGGCAGGGGAGGAGGTAAGTATGCCTAGGGGGTAAAAATGGGGGGGGGGTAAGTGTGTCTAGGGGATAGATATGCAGGGGGAGGGGAGGAGGTAAGTATGCCATGGGGTGGGGGGGGGGGGGGGGTAAGTATGCCTAGGGGGTACATATGTGGGGGAGGAGGTAAGTATGCCTAGGAGTAAAAATGTGGGGGTAAGTATATGCCTGGGGGTTTCTTTGGTTGACATAGAAAATTGAGATACAAAACTGAAAAGACTAGTATCAGAATCCCTAGAAATAATCTTTGATATAATATTGTAAGTATTTACATAACACTTTTAGTGGGATTTCAATGAAATCTTCCCTAGCAATACACTAACAGTCAATAGGAATTTTAATGGTATCTGGAAATGAACACCTTGATAAGTGTTTTAATGAAATCTGACCACCAGTATACTATTTACAATAATGTTAGAGAAATCTTGAAATTAAATCAAGTGTCATGATCTTCATGCAGAAATTGGATAACAAGATATGAACAAAAGTCTATTTTGTAAATTAAGGTTTTGTGGAATTGCTGTGTCATGTTAATTAAGACTTGGATGCTAAACCCACAGAAACATCATAGCAGACGATGAAAAGTAACATGTTCCTTGTAATGTCACATACATATGTAAATATCAAGTTTTTGTCTAACAAATGCAACATGATATGAAGAAGGATGCACTGTATGAAGAACTTGTATTTCCAGAGAACTACAGAACACAGAGTGGTTACGACGATGCGCTCATCATCAAACTTTTTGCCTTCCAATTTGCCAACAATTACGCATCCTGTGTGTACATAGCGTTTTTCCGTGGGGTAAGTTTTTATAATATTGACTACAGATAATTAATTGTATGGCATTCTTTATATTTATGTGGATTAAAAAGATAAGCTCATCATTTTTGTTTTAAGATTTGGAATGTTATTCATTTGCTTTAAATGTTATTCATTTTCACTTCTCTTCTATATGTTTGTTTGTTTGTTTGTTCGAGCTTAACGGGACATCAACAACTATGGTCATTAAGGCCTAGCCAGTTTTGTTATCCCAAAGATAGGGCGGTCACTTCATTAAGAAAGTCGAAATAAGATTAAATCGAGACTTGTATATTTTGAAAGCATCATCAACTAGTAAAGGACATTTAAAAGATATCAAGGAATAAAACAGAATTATTGTAAAAGTCATGTTTCAATAATTTAATATGGATGATAAAAATATTTCAAACAATGATGAATGGTTTGAAATGATAAGAATATGATGAGATACTTTTTGGTGATCGTTATGTTATAAATAATAATATTATTTATAACGATCTTATCATTTATAATGATATATTATATCAATAGCAGCTTAATTATGGCTAAATAGTTTTGATGTTTTTCTGGTTTAGAACTTTGACCTGCTTGGTGTTTTCGGACTGGGAGATCGTTAAAACCAGCTTCGTTATGTATAAATAGATTTGATGTTTTTCCTATTTTAGAACTTTGACCTGTTCGGTGTTTTCGGACTGGGAGAAGATTACCGTGACGACTGCTCAGGGACCTGTATGTCCCAGCTTTCCTTCCAAGTTCTTACCCTTATGTTGCTTAAACCATTCCCCAAGATGTTCAAGGACATTGTGCTGCCGTGAGTGTTACTGTATAATTCTATGATTGCTCACCTAATATTGCCTGAACACCTGACAAACTGAACATTAGCCGTTACTTAGTGGTTAACACCATCATTGGGTGGTCGGGTGATGCAGTGGATAGCACACTTGACCTTTCACCAAGGTCCCCGACCGGACGTGAAAAGATATGGGGTACCTGCCTGACCACGTGGGTTTTCTCCGGGTACTCAGGTTTCCTCCCGCAATAAGACCCCTTGCTCCCGCACTAACATCTGGGACAACAAGAGTAATAAATATAAGTTTGATAACTTGTTTCATCATTTTTGTAAAATAGATAAAGTTTATGTTTTATTTAACATCATCATTTTCGTTTGATCTTCTATGGTAAACACTGTAACATTAGCAAGAATTGGTTGTTTTGAAAAACATGTGATCTTTCCATAACAAGCTTTAGAGGAATTTGACATCTGCTTGTAATTGGCGGAAGATACAATCTCGTACAAAAATTGGAACAGGTTTTAGTGATAAAGCACAAGTTATTTAAAAACAACCAGGTAAATAATTGGTAATGTTTGTAAAATCCTTGAACAGACTTTCATGAACTGCTTATGACATACTTTTTTCCAAAACTTGACATATGTACCTTACAGACAACTTTACATTGGCTCTTACTATTTTGATATCAGGTTGCTGATTAAGCTGTGGAGAATACGTCCATCCTGGTGCTGCAGGCTTTCCTGTTGTCCTTGCTTTAAAAATAAAATTGGAGAAAAAACTCCAGAGGATCAAGTTGAGGCCGACCGCCAAATCACCAACTCTTACATTGAAATGGAATACTTGAAACCAACCCTCGGGGATTTCACACTCGGGGAATACACTGAGAAGATCATACAGTATGGCTTTCTTATGGTAGGTATAGCCTTTGTTGGTCGTCATGGTTACGGATACTGTTCCTGACATTAGATGTTCCCGGGCAATATAGTTTACTAGAAAGTATACCTAATTATAGATCTTACTGATGGTAGAAACACAGTAAGATGAAAGGATGCTTCAGTTGCAGTTATTTGTTTCATTTTTCCCTGACAGACAAATAAGCTTATACTGTGGTGCAGCATCCTGTGTCAACTTTTTATTTTAAATGACTTCTTCTCTATAACCAAAAGGCCAAGGGTCATAACATTTGACCGGTAGCATGCTTGGATGGGGGGGCTATCAAGTTTGTTCAAATAAAAGATCTTGACATACTTTAAAAGTCACAGGGGACAAATTTGTCATTAATTTTCAAACAACTTCTTCTCAATAAACAAAAAACACAGCTAGTGTACTGATTTTAGGCCTTCAGCATGCTGGGATGAAGGGATACAAAGTTATTCAAATTAATGCCCTTGACTCATGGCCATTTTCAAGGTCACAGGGTCAAATGTCTTAAAATCTTTAGAACAACTTCCCTATTATAATAAACCAAGTTAAAGCAGGTGTGCAATTCAGGCCCATTGGGCCTCTTGTTTTATTCATTTTTGTTTCATATTAAAGTGTTGTTTTGGTTGTAGCTATTTGCGGCGTCGTTTCCTCTCGCTCCACTCCTAGCCTTGGTGACCAATCTTGTGGACATTAGAGTGGATGCCAAGAGGATGCTGTGGCTGAACCGCCGACCCTTAGCCTATATACGAAAGGACATTGGTGAGTGTTCACTTATAGTTATCAGCCTATAAACGCAAGGACATTGGTGAGTATTCACTTCATATTATAAAAATAAGGTACATTAAAACTCCACTTACTCCAACTTGTGGGGACCTGATAAAAAATTTGAGGAATACATGGTTTTCGAGTAATCCGAGGTTGGATGAATATGTTTGTGCTTGGTCGGGACCAAACAAACTGTTTGACGAATGTGGGGTATTTGGGGGTCTGCGGTGGAAGAGTGCATAGTTAAGGTGTTCCGACATTCTACCACTAGCCCTCCACCTCTGGGTTGGAAGTTTGAATCCCACATGGGGCAGTTGCCAGGTACTGACCATTGGTCGGTGGTTTTTCTCCGGGTACACCAGCTTTCCTCCACTTCCAAAACCTGGCAAGTCCTTAAATGACCCTAGCTGTTAATAGGACGTAAAACAAAATAAACCAAACCAAAGTTGGGTATTTGAGTAAACTGGGTTCGAGTAAGTGGGGTTACTGTACTATCATTAAACGTCTGACATAGATTGGATAGATACTATGTTCTATTGTACAGTATCAGTTACTATACCACGATGTACGTTTCTCTCACAGGTTGCTGGTACAGTATTCTGGACTTTTTACGTTTCTATTACAGGTCGTTGGTACAGTATTCTGGACTTTGTAAACAACTGCGGTGTCATCTCCAATGGATTCCTCATTGCCTTCACCTCCAGCTGGGGTCAGCAGTTTGACTTTTCCACCAAACTCTGGATTGTCATCTTATTTGAGGTATACAATATATGTACATGTGACCTTTTACGGAGATATATTTGTTGTAATTTTGGCACTTTTCTTTCTTTGTAATCATAATGTGAATTTATCATCAGTGAATACCCCGGTAATTAAAACACCATAACAAACATGGTAATTAAATTAACTTTATTTAACTATGGATCGTATTTGCAAATAATATGATTTTAGAGATAATGTTGACAGGCCATATGGGCCTTTTCTGTAGCAGTTTTATACCATTTTAGTGAAATTGTTCAAACAATATATGATAAGAAACGGGAAATAAAACTATTAAAGTCTGAATGTGGTAAAATGGGTTTTTTTCTTCCCTAACAGCACCTGGTGTTTGGGTTGAAGTTCTTGCTGGCTTACCTCATTGCTGATGTACCGAGGCAGATCCGCCTTGCCATGCGCAGGGTAAGTTTATCTCAATTACTATATTTTAAGGTTTAATCAGTAAAAAAGCTTATTCATAATCAAAGTAAAAATTTTGTTTACCCAGAAAAATGTTTGTTGAAGTATATTCCTGTATATATTTCATGTGTTAAACAAGGGTTTGTCTATAATATAAATGTACAGTGTATTTGTTAAAAGTACTCCAGAAAAATATCCGCAGCAGAAACTTTAACCTCATCTGCTTCCAACCTTCAAACTAACCACAAAGTATTTCTTCTTTTTTCGGTGTTTCATCGAATGTAGAAAGTGATCTATGAGTAGAGTGGGTAAATCGAGCGATTAGCATGTGAAAGTATCGCATGGTTGTGTACATTGTCTCAGGTCCCAGTCATTCTAGACACTGGACCTTAAGCATTCAAGCAGAAGTTTAATATATCTGTGGTTGTTTTGATTGATTGCTGGTTTCATTGTCCCTAGCCAATTGTTTGTTTATTTTAAAAGTTAGGAGAAACAGTATTTCAGAGGAAAAATCCTAAAGTTGACCCAAGGTTTTTCTTGTAGGATGTTAAAATCTTGGTTGTGTATCAATTAAAGGGAGATAATTCATATATCATAGCAGTAACGTATAATATAGAGAGGCTTACATTTTTATGGACATAAATGTGTGTTGAAATTGTATTGCTGCCTTCATCTAGGCTTAAAATAAATGTCTATGTTAGTTATTATAACAATTTAGTACATGTATGTGTTTTGTTTTAATATATTTTATTAGAAGTATTTTATTAATTAAGATATGATTGTAAAGGATACTATAGACTGACATTAGTATGCAAATTACTCTTATATATAACTTTAAGTTAACTCAATACACCATTATTACATAGTTTAATATATACTATATAAGTAAACAGCTGAGTGTATGAGTAGTAATTCGACAGGGCTAACTGTTGTACACTGAACGTTTAGGTGAGAGGAGGTCTCAGAAACATAAATCAAAATGGTTGGCAATTATATATCCTATATCATATGTTGTATGCTGCATTCAATTCAAAGTTGAAGTGAAGCCTGTTAAAATCTTCATATCTCTATATCATACACTAAGTAACATGCATGTAAATACAGACACATATTTCTATGTGTATAATCTTAAGCATATACTATAAAACGGAACATGTTTGCCCCAATTTTTTATTTATCCTCATAAACTTGGATTCTTATTGTATATGTAATGTAATACAAGATGCAAGCCTATGTTTGGTAAAATATTCGCCCTGTCTTAAATTTGACCTTCCATTGTTGGGCGAAAAGGTCGAAATAAAGTGGGAACAAATTTTACCAGTTTTACAGTATACATGTGAAATGTCAGATATTTGAAGACATTGCTCATATGAAACACTTGTGTCTATCATTTCAGGAAAAATTCCAGGTAGCGAGAATTCTAACGAGTGTCGCAGGTGATGCACCTACAGATTACTCCACGCTGGTAATAACGGAGAAAAAGCGCAGGTAAGAACAGCGTTCGTGCTGACTTTGAGGCAGTGTTTACGCTTGTGTGGCATTTAACTGAGTGACATTCTGGTAATAGATTGATGGGTTGATCTAATGCTTCACCCTTCCCTATAGCACAGTGTATCACAAGCCTTCTCACCATAACAGTATATCACACATCATGTCGGACATCAGCAGGGAAATCAATAGGTTACTATGTATGATGGTGAATAGCAGAATTCATACTCAGTACCTGTAGATCTAGAGGATACTTAGTACAGGTAGGGAGCATTACATCATAAGAAAAGATCTGATACATGTCCGATTATTCAGTTAAACAACTCCAAGAATTAAATCTTTTTACCATTCTAAAGAAAAACTAAATCAGTGTCGATGAGGTCCATAAATCTTGTACAACATAAAAATGAAATATTATCCTTTTCCTCACATTATCATGAATTTTTAAACTAATATTATAGAAAAGATGTGTTAATTCCCAGTGATATTTGAAGTCTACATTTCTATCATAACTGTATTCTGATGTCATGATTTTATTTGAAAATCAGCTATTTTTATTATGATTTATTGACATCACAATGTAGGTTTTATTACACACGTCGATATACACAATGGTTACAGATCTCATTGAGCGACCCAGTAATTATATGATAAATGTTTATACCTGGTGTACGTTTATCCCTCATATAACAAACTTTGTCTGTTTGCAACCAGTTGACAGTGATACCTCTGTAACCTGTTCACAATTTCAATTGTGTGCTGAATGAATTTTTTTCCAAAATAAACCCAACTTCTGTCATTATGAATTTATTTTATTTTTTTTAAAGCAAACACTGACATAGATACTCTTCAAGGGTTTGCCCTTAACTTTGGTAAAAAGTTTTTAAAATTACAAGAAAACTGTCAATCTGATTTCAAGTTGAATTTGCTACTTCACTCACTGTATTCACGGGCTGACAATATTTATTGTATTCACCGATGTGTCACTGTTAACTGGTGTATATATATAAACAACACACTCACAACCGAGAACACATATTCTTACTAAGGACGGAATAACCAACACAGTCTCACCTGAGAATAACCAACACAGTCTCACCTGAGAATAAACAATACAGTTACACCTGAGAATAAACAATATAATCACACCTGAGAATAACCAACACAGTCACATCTGAGAATAAACAACACAGTCACACCTGAGAATAAACAACACAATCACACCTGAGAATAAACAATACAGTCACACCTGAGAATAAACAACACAGTCACATCTGAGAATAAACAATACAATCACACCTGAGAATAAACAACACAATCACATCTGACATTAAACAACACAATCACATCTGATAATAAACAACAGTCACACTTGATAATAAACAGCACAATCACACCTGAGAATAAACAATACAATCACATCTGACAATTAACAACACAATCACACCTGAGAATAAACAACACAATCACACCTGACAATAAACAACACAATCACATCTGACAATAAACAACACAATCACATCTGACAATAAACAACACAGTCACACCTGAGAATAAACAACACAATCACACCTGACAATAAACAACACAATCACACCTGACAATAAATAACACAATCACACCTGAGAATAAACAACACAATCACACCTGACAATGAACAACACAATCACACCTGAGAATAAACAACACAATCACATCTGACAATAAACAACACAATCACACCTGAGAATAAACAACACAATCACATCTGACAATAAACAACACAATCACACCTGAGAATAAACAACACAATCACACCTGACAATAAACAACACAATCACACCTGAGAATAAATAACACAATCACACCTAAGAATAAACAACACAATCACACCTGAGAATAAACAACACAGTCACACCTGAGAACAAACAATACAATCACACCTGAGAATAAACAACACAATCACATCTGATAATAAACAATAGTCACACCTGAGAATAAACAACACAATCACACCTGAGAACAAACAATACAGTCACACCTAAGAATAAACAACACAATCACACCTGACATTAAACAACACAGTAAAACCCCAGAACACTGCTGCACCCCTGAGTATGTAGACCCCTGTGTGTTATTATCTGTATATAAAGTAGGTACTTAGTACAGGTAGATATTTCTGTTTAGAGACAGTGGAACTCTCTAACTCACAGAGGTCTAGAAAACTAAGTTACCCCTTACTCACAATTGATATGCCTGAATGTATATCCTCAAATCTTGTTATTATTGATAACCTATGATTTCATATTTTGATGTGTTAGATGGAAAAAAAGTAATTTTACTTATCCTAAATCTGCAGATTGTTTTTTGATTGATTTTAAACAAATGAATGTTGATTTAATTTTGGAGTAAAGATGTATAAAAATGTAAGTACATCATACTGGCTTTAGGCCTGAATGAACTCTTCTTGGGTGAAGATAAACATGTAGGCCTACCTTAAATGAAACATTTACTTACCAAAGCAAAACATCAGATCTGATTGGTCAAAATCAGCCAGACTAGTATACAAACTTTATGATTTGATAACTGTGTAAGAGTTTCAGAGTTCCACTATTTCACATGCTTGATTTCAGTTTTTTATATCACTTGCATCCTGTTTTTAGAAAAACACGATCATCAAATTATGAATTATTCGATGAGAATGGACTACCACTTCTAAAAGAAGATAAAACTCATAAACAAAAACAATCTCATAAAGAGGAAGGATCAAAACCTCACGCAGCCAAGGAAACGAAAACCAAGGGAGACGACTCCGTAAAACCATTTGTAGAGGAGGAATCTGAAAGCAATAAGCAGGCTCCCCTTGTTAGTCCGCATGGCGATGCGAACAGTGTGTAGGTATTTCACTACGTAGTAACCCAATATTGATATTGTTTGCCTAATTCTAGTCTAATGTAGTTATCTTTGTATACAGACATGCCAATGGTGATGCATGATCTATATGTATGAGGGCCTAATATATCATCATTCTACCACAGCAAACATACAACCAGGCTTATCCTCTGTTAAAAAAATATGTTTTTGTTCCTTAACAGTTCAATTACTTTTTGACATCAGTAGAGAAAATGGGGATGTTTTTTTTTACCTCTAACAAGTAACAGGTAAAGTGTTTATTGTGACTTTTTTTCTTCTCATCTCTGTTGATTGGGATCTACTGCCATCATTAGATGTATACTACTTAATTCCTTACTATGTAAAGATTAGTTTCAATACCATCCCCCCCCCCCACACATTTAATTGAACTTTATCTTTTTTTCTTCCTGGCTCCTTTTGATTTCCTGTCCTAGTTTTTAGATAATAACTAAATTTTATATTGCATTTTATAAACATGCACTTTTTTAATCTTTGAATTATCCTTTTGATATCAAGGAAGGTAGCTAGGTTACAAATTTTAAATTATGTTTTATTCATTGTGATTTACCAGTGCTGATCACACTTGAGTGAAATGTTGGTGAGGTACGTGGATCAGAGGACGGTTTGTTCGGCCTACTATAGGCTTAGGGCTGAAATGTTCACAGTTAATTCTACATTAAGTTACGAGTGATGACTGCGTTTGACTGGTTGTAGGACTGAAATGTTTACAGTTTCTTCTGTATTAAGTTAAGAGTGATGACTGGGTTTGACTGGTTTGTAGGACTGAAATGTTTACAGTTTTTTTCTACATTAAGTTACGAGTGATGACTGGGTTTGACTGGTTTGTAGGACTGAAATGTTTACAGTTTCTTCTGTATTAAATTAAGAGTGATGACTGGGTTTGACTGGTTTGTAGGACTGAAATGTTTACAGTTTTTTTCTACATTAAGTTACGAGTGATGACTGCGTTTGACTGGTTTGTAGGACTGAAATGTTTACAGTTTCTTCTGTATTAAGTTAAGAGTGATGACTGGGTTTGACTGGTTTGTAGGACTGAAATGTTTACAGTTTCTTCTGTATTAAGTTAAGAGTGATGACTGGGTTTGACTGGTTGTAGGACTGAAATGTTTACAGTTTCTTCTGTATTAAGTTAAGAGTGATGACTGAGTTTGACTGGTTTGTAGGACTGAAATGTTTACAGTTTCTTCTGTATTAAGTTAAGAGTGATGACTGGGTTTGACTGGTTGTAGGACTGAAATGTTTACAGTTTCTTCTGTATTAAGTTAAGAGTGATGACTGGGTTTGACTGGTTTGTAGGACTGAAATGTTTACAGTTTCTTCTGTATTAAGTTAAGAGTGATGACTGGGTTTGACTGGTTTGTAGGACCTCGATGGATGTTGAAACATATATAAAGACCCAGTAAGTAAACCAGAGTAGTCTGTCTGTGGCTGCAGATGTCTTTGTCAGTTGCTCAAATTTAGAATGCATGTGTGAATATGTTTTGTTTTTTTTTTAAATTGCTTTTACCGTAATCTGCTAGTAAATTGTGTTTATAAGTATTTTGTATTCCATTAATTATAAAGTTCAATATTTCGCCTTTTAATATCTTTATCTTTTATCACTGTGGGCACGCTACAGGGAAAGTTGTAAATATAATTGTTTGGTTTCTAAACTCGAGCTCCCTCTCCCAAAAGTAGAAAGTCTGACTTATTATTTTGAAAACCAAAATTTGTTGAAGATTTATTAAACAGAATTATAAATTAAGACGTAGCAATAAATGTTTTATCAAAGCAATGAAAAAAAAAAACAACAGTTAACTGTCATTATAATTCTATAGTGTAGTGGCATCGTGTAGGTAATAGTTAGAAGACATCAATTTAATGCCGTTCTGTTTGTAAGGCTTAAAGCTTTAGATAAGATTAGAGTGCTTTTACTGTATTAGATTATTGCTAATGAAAGTACTCAGCTTCACAAATTATACCTACTAGATGTCATAAATGTGGTGCATTATAAGGGGCCGCAGTGGTCAAGTGGTTAAGGTGTCCCAACATTCTAATACTAGCCCTCCATCTCTGGGACGCGGTGGCAGAGTGGTTAAGGTGTCATGACATTCTACCACTAGCCCTCCATCTTTGGGGTGCGGTGGCCAAGTGGTTAAGGTGTCCCGACATTCTACCACTATCCCTCCACCTCTGGGCCGCGGTGGCTGAGTGGTTAAGGTGTCCCAACATTCTACCACTATCCCTCCACCTCTGGGCCGCGGTGGCTGAGTGGTTAAGGTGTCCCAACATTCTACCACTAGCCCTCCATCTCTAGGTTACGGTGGCCGAGTGGTTAAGGTGTCCCGACATTCTACCACTAGCCCTCCATCTCTAGGTTACAGTGGCCGAGTGGTTAAGGTGTCCCGACATTCTACCACTAGACCTCCATCTCTGGGTCATGGTGGCCGAGTGGTTAAGGTGTCCCGACATTCTACCACTTGCCCTCCATCTCTGGGGCGTGGTGGCAGAGTGGTGTAGGTGTCCCGACATTCTACCACTAGCCCTCCACCTCTGGGGCGTGGTGGCTGAGTGGTTAAGGTGTCCTGACATTCTACGACTAGCCCTCAACCTCTGGGCCATGGTGGCTGAGTGGTTAAGGTGTCCTGACATTCTACGATTAGCCCTCCACCTCCGGGTTGCGAGTTCAAATCCCATGTGGGGCAGTTGCTAGGTACTGACCGTAGGTCGGTGGTGTTTCTACGGGTATTTGAGCCTTCCTCCACCTCCTAAACCTGGCACATCCTTAATGACCCTGGCTGTTAAAAGGACAAAAAACAAATTAAAATAATAAATATATTTAAAGGTTACATAACCTTCTTTATATTTATCCACTCCAACTTTCTTCAACTTTATTGTTTAGGATGCTTTTAGGTACTTAATATACCTGTAAATTAGAACAAGATATACTTTTGATTTTAGTTCACACGGCTATATATTTTGTTCAGTTTTGTGCTTTATACAAAATCGAACATTCAGAAATAAATAGATCTCCTCATCAACTACAGTTATATATATCACACACTGAGTGTATCTTAATCTTCAATATACGCCTTACCATCCTATAATAATGTGTACACCTCACCAACAAATCATACAGCTATTTATCCACCAATTTTATTTGCCAATTAATTAATCAATTGATGAATAAAAGAAGTTATCAAGGTATTCGGAAATTCATGGACTGATTGCATTAAACATTAAACAGCAACATGGAAAAGAATGCTGTTTAATGCTTATTTTTACATTTTCCTAATGATTTGATAATTAATTTATTAAATTTTATATTCATATTCTACATTTTTGCTGAAAATTTAAGGTTGATTTCATATAAATTGAAATGCCAACAGCCCAGTATCGGACAGTTATCTCCGACGTTATGATTATAATGTCACAATCGTAATGACGTCATTCATGTAATAACTACTCAAGTGTTATGGTCTCAAAACACGGAACTGGCCTTGGTAGTTACACTTATATAGTGGCAATGCAGAGCAAATGTAAATATTTGTATATAATTGGGTACAGTACATTATTAGATGCATAAATAATCTCCTGTGTTTTGAGGGGTCACCTCCTAATTAAAACCTTTAGTAAAATAAAAAAATAGCACCTTGCAATAGCTTGCTATAGATGATCATTTTATCTTTGCAAATTTATCTTTTTTGATATTTAATTTCTTTTTATTTACTGCATGTTTTGATTAATTATTATCAAAATCTTTTTCATTGTACTGAGTAATTTATCTGAGGTATGAAGCAAATTGCAGTTGATTGTGAAATCTTTACTATACCATTAATTCAAAGTGAAATAGATTCAAACATAATTTTTCTGTTATACTAATCAATATGAAAAATTATGTGAGTCTTTTATCAATTTGTCACTAAGTCATCAGATGGAACAAATGACCATGCAATATTACATGTACCAGTAAATATAAAGTTTAGTACAAAAACTTCAGTATGACATCGATATATCACCAACAATATGTACATTACATGTACTGTATTCAACCAAATAAGCTTCCATGTTCCTAATATAAAACTGCCCCACCCCCAATCCCGAGATATAAAAAGTGAAAAACAGACAAGACAATTCAAATTTTATTACATAGATTATTTTAAATTATATGTACCATATTCTGCGTGTTTGAGATATGATTCACGGTGGCCCATGTTTTATTTTAGGTCAATTTAAGCGCCCACTGCTTTTTCTTTATTTTTAAAGCCCTGGACGCCTATTGGGTCAAATACGGTCAAATATTACAATGTCATATTTGTATTTTGATTCTTGTTATTGCTCCCCTGATTTTATTTATCATGTAAATAAATTTTTATGTGACATTTTAGCGGTTTAAAAGAGGAGCTATGGTACTGCGGCGACAAGAGTAAACAAGCCAACAGGTATATACTACACTGTACAGCTGCATGATCAGTGTTATATACTGTAGATACCAGACATATAGCTCTATATACTACACTGTACAGCTGCATGATCAGTGTTATATACTGTAGATACCAGACATATAGCTCTATAT
The DNA here is from genome assembly GCA_947623455.1 of Mimachlamys varia. NCBI lineage: Eukaryota > Metazoa > Mollusca > Bivalvia > Pectinida > Pectinidae > Mimachlamys > Mimachlamys varia. The sequence continues at coordinate 2,786,670 of OX392537.1, forward strand.
ACTACACTGTACAGCTGCATGATCAGTGTTATATACTGTAGATACCAGACATATAGCTCTATATACTACACTGTACAGCTGCATGATCAGTGTTATATACTGTAGATACCAGACATATAGCTCTATATACTACACTGTACAGCTGCATGATCAGTGTTATATACTGTAGATACCAGATATATAGCTCTATATACTACACTGTACAGCTGCATGATCAGTGTTATATACTGTAGATACCAGATATATAGCTCTATATACTACACTGTACAGCTGCATGATCAGTGTTATATACTGTAGATACCAGACATATAGCTCTATATACTACACTGTACAGCTGCATGATCAGTGTTATATACTGTAGATACCAGACATATAGCTCTATATACTACACTGTACAGCTGCATGATCAGTGTTATATACTGTAGATACCAGACATATAGCTCTATATACTACACTGTACAGCTGCATGATCAGTGTTATATACTGTAGATACCAGACATATAGCTCTATATACTACACTGTATAGCTGCATGATCAGTGTTATATACTGTAGATACCAGACATATAGCTCTATATACTACACTGTACAGCTGCATGATCAGTGTTATATACTGTAGATACCAGACATATAGCTCTATATATACTACACTGTACAGCTGCATGATCAGTGTTATATGCTGTAGATACCAGACATATAGCTCTATATACTACACTGTACAGCTGCATGATCAGTGTTATATGCTGTAGATACCAGACATATAGCTCTATATACTACACTGTACAGCTGCATGATCAGTGTTATATGCTGTAGATACCAGACATATAGCTCTATATACTACACTGTACAGCTGCATGATCAGTGTTATATACTGTAGATACCAGACATATAGCTCTATATACTACACTGTACAGCTGCATGATCAGTGTTATATGCTGTAGATACCAGACATATAGCTCTATATACTACACTGTACAGCTGCATGATCAGTGTTATATACTGTAGATACCAGACATATAGCTCTATATACTACACTGTACAGCTGCATGATCAGTGTTATATGCTGTAGATACCAGACATACATTATATATATAGCTCAGCTTTATATACCAAGGTCTTAGAATCTTCATAGCACTACACTGTACAGCTGCATGATCAGTGTTATATACTGTATATACCAGACATATAGCTCTATATATACTACACTGTACAGCTGCATGATCAGTGTTATATGCTGTAGATACCATGCAGACATACATTATATATATAGCTCAGCTTTATATACCAAGGTCTTAGAATCTTCATAGCACTACACTGTACAGCTGCATGATCAGTGTTATATATAATTATACTGTAGCAGTGTTTTTCCTGGGTATTTTGGGAAAAATTCATTTTGCCAAATTTGGAAAAAAGTAGCGCGAACAGGTAATAAATTGGGAAAATGTTCCATGCTAACCGATTTTACAGTGCACAGTGTATCATTTAGCTTTATGGTATGGTAAACAGTGAAAACAAAGAGCTGTGAGTTACATGGTGAGTTTGAGTGACAGACTCACTGATATTTCTTTTAATGGTTTTTTATTCATTATAACATCATGTGCCTGTCCTTTTTCCACGGATTTTGAAAAGTCATAATAATTGGGATTTTTTTAGTTGACTTTAGGAAAAAATAACTCTAATAATATAATATACTGCTGCATTAATATACATTACCATAGCTACCAGACAATTAGCTCAAATCTATATACCAAGGTCTTAGAATCTATCATAGTAATATTCTGCTGCATTTATATACATTATTGTAGCTACCACTACCCAGACAATTAGCTCAACTCTATTTAACATACCAAAGTGTCAGACTCTTACTACATGATATACTATTGCGAATTTTTGTGTACATGTACAAGATTTGTCTCCCTTTTGGGTGGGTGCCATTTTGACATTCATTTAAGTGTGTCAAGGAAATGACATTGTCAGCGGACAGTTTTCCACATATACTTACGTCAATTTTTGAACAATATATGATGTCAATTGAAAATTGTTTCAATGTGAGGTAACTCTTGTTTATGATAAGATCCAATGCCCAATGATTAATAGCATATCAAACTAGGTGGCACTGCTTTAACATTTGTTTCCCGTGGGCTAGAACAGACGGAAATATTATTCTCCTGAATAGAAGTCTATACGGAGATTTCAACCAATCAGAGTGGTCGTTTTACGTGGTTTTTGGTTAGATAATTTTAGCTTGGTATATTTCTGTAGCCATGATGCCGATGTCATTGTCAAGTAGGACTTATTGTCCCTTATGATGCTCACACACAACCCAAATGTTTTCTTACCAGACAATGCCTCCGCCATATTGGTTTGTATTGTATAGCTACAAACGGGATATCTCGGTTGGATGTAATCGCGGATGAAAGAAGTGATATGAATGGCAACTATTTGTAATACGAAAACGAGATTCTCCCTCTGTTCTAGCCAATATGGGACTCGAATGTAAGAGCATTGTCACATGGATTTGTGACGATGCAGAACATATAACTTATCTATAAACCAGTGGTTCTGACTCTTTCTTACTGTACGTATAATATGCTGTGTTGCTAAATGACTGTACATGTATATCATGTGGTATAAATATCATCCATACTATAGTATACCCCATATATACATGTATACCAAAATCTTTTCGTATATATATATATATACATTGTAAGTCCCTGAATCGGACAGCCCTGAGAAGATGTCAAATCCGCCTACTTACTTTCCACTGCTCTGAGATCAACAGCACATATACCTGCTCAGTAACAGTATTTGATGAAGTAGATCACCTGCATTCACGGCAGCATAGTAAATTCACAGGACTTGAGAGACTGGGAAATCTTTAAACAGTTTTAGATTTGTTTTTATTTAAATTTTTGGCTTTATGAACAAGCCAACAAAACCTAGAGTACCAAGCTGTCAGATTTGTCTGGTTAAGGAAATAGTTGGTTTATATAGGATATGCTTTACCCAATAAGTTGTAAGTTATGTTACCTTGGTGACTTTGTGATTGACAGGAGTGGTGTTGTCTACATTTTTGCTTATCTCCATGTTATATATCTATAACACTAACAAATTTTTATTTGTAGTTTTTTTTTCTTTTCTTTAAATCTTGACTGGTTGCAAATCATTGAAACTTTGTCATTTTAGTGTTTTAGATAGGGTAACTGCAAATGGTATACCACTGTAAGGTTAACAGGGATATTATACCTAACAATATCCCAGTATATACCTGACAATATCCCAGTACACCTGACAATATCCCAGTATACCTGACAATATCCCAGTGTACCTGACAATATCCCAGTATATACCTGACAATATCCCAGTATATACCTGACAATATCCTAGTATATACCTGACAATATCCCAGTATATACCTGACAATATCCCAGTATATACCTGACAATATCCCAGTATATACCTGACAATATCCCAGTATATACCTGACAATATCCCAGTATACCTGACAGTATCCCAGTATATACCTGACAATATCCCAGTATATACCTGACAATATCCTAGTATATACCTGACAATATCCCAGTATATACCTGACAATATCCCAGTATATACCTGACAATATCCCAGTATACCTGACAATATCCCAGTATATACCTGACAATATCCTAGTATATACCTGACAATATCCCAGTATACCTGACAATATCCCAGTATATACCTGACAATATCCCAGTATATACCTGACAATATCCCAGTATATACCTGACAATATCCTAGTATATACCTGACAATATCCCAGTATATACCTGACAATATCCCAGTATACCTGACAATATCCCAGTATATACCTGACAATATCCTAGTATATACCTGACAATATCCCAGTATATACCTGACAATATCCCAGTATACCTGACAATATCCCAGTATATACCTGACAATATCCTAGTATATACCTGACAATATCCCAGTGTACCTGACAATATCCCAGTATATACCTGACAATATCCTAGTATATACCTGACAATATCCCAGTATATACCTGACAATATCCCAGTATACCTGACAATATCCCAGTATATACCTGACAATATCCTAGTATATACCTGACAATATCCCAGTGTACCTGACAATATCCCAGTATACCTGACAATATCCCAGTATGTACCTGACAATATCCCAGTATATACCTGACAATATCCCAGTATATACCTGACAATATCCCAGTACACCTGACAATATCCCAGTATACCTGACAATATCCCAGTATATACTTGACAATATCCCAGTATATACCTGACAATATCCCAGTATATACCTGACAATATCCCAGTATACCTGACAATATCCTAGTATATACCTGACAATATTCCAGTATATACCTGAAAATATCCCAGTATATACCTGACAATATCCTGGTATATACCTGACAATATCCCAGTATATACCTGACAATATTCCAGTATATACCTGACAATATCCCAGTATATACCTGACAATATCCCAGTATATACCTGACAATATCCTAGTATATACCTGACAATATTCCAGTATATACCTGACAATATCCCAGTATATACCTGACAATATCCTGGTATATACCTGACAATATCCCAGTATATACCTGACAATATCCCAGTATACCTGACAATATCCTAGTATATACCTGACAATATTCCAGTATATACCTGACAATATCCCAGTATATACCTGACAATATCCTAGTATATACCTGACAATATCCCAGTATATACCTGACAATATCCCAGTACACCTGACAATATCCCAGTATATACCTGACAATATCCAAGTATATACCTGACAATATCCCAGTATATACCTGACAATATCCCAGTATATACCTGACAATATCCAAGTATATACCTGACAATATCCCAGTATATACCTGACAATATCCCAGTATGCCTGACAATATCCCAGTATATACCTGACAATATTCCAGTATACCTGACAATATCCCAGTATACCTGACAATATCCCAGTATACCTGACAATATCCCAGTATATACCTGACAATATCCCAGTATATACCTGACAATATCCCAGTATACCTGACAATATCCCAGTATACCTGACAATATCCCAGTATACCTGACAATATCCCAGTATATACCTGACAATATCCCAGTATATACCTGACGATATCACAATATACCTGACAATATCCCAGTATATACCTGACAGTATCCCAGTATATACCTGACAATATCCCAGTATATACCTGACAATATCCCAGTATATACCTGACAATATCTCAGTATATACCTGACAATATCCCAGTATATACCTGACAATATCCCAGTATACCTGACAATATCCCAGTATACCTGACAATATCCCAGTATATACCTGACAATATCCCAGTATATACCTGACAATATCCCAGTATATACCTGACAATATCCCAGTATATACCTGACAATATCCCAGTATATACCTGACAATATCCCAGTATATACCTGACAATATCCCAGTATATACCCGACAATATCCCAGTATATACCTGACAATATCCCAGTATATACCTGACAATATCCCAGTATATACCTGACAATATCCCAGTATATACCTGACAATATCCCAGTATATACCTGACAATATCCCAGTATATACCTGACAATATCCTGGTATACCTGACAATATCCCAGTATACCTGACAAAATCCCAGTATATACCTGACAATATCCCAGTATATACCTGACAATATCCCAGTATATACCTGACAATATCCCAGTATACCTGACAATATCCCAGTATATACCTGACAATATCCCAGTATATACCTGACAATATCCCAGTATATACCTGACAATATCCCAGTATATACCTGACAATATCCCAGTATATACCTGACAATATCCCAGTATATACCTGACAATATCCCAGTATATACCTGACAATATCCCAGTATACCTGACAATATCCCAGTATATACCTGACAATATCCCAGTATACCTGACAATATCCCAGTATACCTGACAAAATCCCAGTATATACCTGACAATATCCCAGTATATACCTGACAATATCCCAGTATATACCTGACAATATCCCAGTATACCTGACAATATCCCAGTATATACCTGAAAATATCCCAGTATATATATATACCTGACAATATCCCTGTGTACCTGACAATATCCCAGTATACCTGACAATATCCCAGTATATACCTGACAATATCCCAGTATATACCTGACAATATCCCAGTATATACCTGACAATATCCCAGTATATACCTGACAATATCCTGGTATATACCTGACAATATCCCAGTATATACCTGACAATATCCCAGTATATACCTGACAATATCCCAGTATATACCTGACAATATCCCAGTATATACCTGACAATATCCCAGTATATACCTGACAATATCCTGGTATACCTGACAATATCCCAGTATACCTGACAAAATCCCAGTATATACCTGACAATATCCCAGTATATACCTGACAATATCCCAGTATATACCTGACAATATCCCAGTATATACATGACAATATCCCAGTATATACCTGACAATATCCCAGTATATACCTGAAAATATCCCAGTATATATATATACCTGACAATATCCCTGTGTACCTGACAATATCCCAGTATACCTGACAATATCCCAGTATATACCTGACAATATCCCAGTATATACCTGACAATATCCCAGTATACCTGACAATATCCCAGTATATACCTGACAATATCCCTGTGTACCTGACAACATCCCAGTACACCTGACAATATTCCATGATTGCTGCTATCTATGATACAATGTTCTGCTTTGATCTGCTAAAGTGTGGTTTGTAATAAGCCTTTAGCACTGGGAGTGGTATTATGATGTTTGATCTTCAAAAGCATTGGCAAATATTGATTTCAATGCAGTGTTTTTTCATTAACATTTTGTTATTATGATAGTCCATAAACAAAATGAACTACCATTTTCACTGTAGGTAAATATTTGGTGTAATTGTGTAAATTCACATTAAGCATGGTTTTACAGTAAATAGTACTGTATGGTAATAAGTACAAATAACAGTTTGTGAAAATCAAAAAAATCTGTACCATGTGCTAGTAGAGATCCTTTTCAAGGATATTAAAAGGCTCCTCCATGACCAGAGTTGTAAGATATGGAAATTCCTCCAGAGGGGTTTTCAGATTCGGTAAAGCCCTTGCATGCATAGCTTGTTTCCTGCATGGTCATATACATTGTCCAACATGTCTAGATATGAGAGAGTGGTTGTTGGATATGGAATTTATTTCATTCAAGGTAATTATTTTTTACAAGTTACAAAATACACCAGCTTTAGCAAGTGTCTTTACACTAGTGGTATATAACATATATTTATCCAACTGTCAGCACATTTATACAACAGTCTGAGAGTGGAATAACAGGGTATTGTGATAGAAAGTGTTTTTTTACATAGCTTTTCTACATGGGCAAACTCTATCAAACATGTTGAGATATGAGAGAAAAAAGATAACACCATCAAGTTTAAGCTTTACTCTATAGTTTTATGGTGTACAGTGATGTTGATGTAGAATTCTGTTGTCTGTTTCAGTCAAGGTGGAGTGAGTATCTCTGGAGTTGAAACTAAAATGGGATCCCCCCCAAAAAAGGGCAATACCACAAAGGGCAAACCCACCAACAACAAGAAGAAGGAGGACGGTAAGCTGAAATCAACATTTTACATAGCGTTCATTATGAAGTATAGCATGCTTACGTATCTATATCTGTACTGGGACTGCGATGGCCAAGTGGTTAAGGTGTCCCGACATTCTACCATTAGCCCCCCACCTCTGGGCCACGATGGCCGAGTGGTTAAGGTGTCCCGACATTCTACCACTAGCCCTCCCGAGTGACCTCTGGGTTACAACTTGGAAACCCACATGGGGCAGTTGTTCTCTGGGTACTCCGGCTTCCCTCCACCTCCAAAACCTGGCACGTCCTTAAATAAACCTGGCTGTTAATAGGACGTAAAACTAAATAAAACAAAATTATCTATATTTGGAAGAGTTACTACCCCTTACATATTTCACAATCCAAATGCTGTCCAGAGATCTCCTCCTACAATTAAAGACCAATCTCGTTCAAACTTTGTATATTTGAAACTGTGTATTCCAGAACATCTTTTGATTCAAAATTAGATTTGGAAGAGTTTCTGCCCCTTATGAATTTTCCAATCTAAATCTTAACTGGAGATCCAGCCCCTACGTACGCTTTTCATCTGATCTCTTTCAAATTTTGTACATTTATTCACCATGACATGAAGTTGTGTTTACCTGAACATCAGTTTTATTTTAATGTATAATTTGTCCCTTACCATACATATTTTTTTTAGATCTTGGTGATATCTTCTCCCAGTTTTCAACAAGTTTATTTACTTAAAGTATGATGTCTTTGTTTTCCAAATTTCCCTATGTCAGAGCAAGAGAAAAAGGAGTTGATCGTTTTGTAGGTTTTGAGGATATGTGGTAATTCTTCCCTTGGTAAACAATTTACGAATATCAGTAGAACTTCCTAACATCTGTAATTGCATAATAATTTTGAAAATCTTTTTTATTCTTGTGTGTATGGAAAAATCAATTATGAAATTAGAAAAAAAATATTTTTACGTTTTTTTTTTCTATTTTTACAGATGGATGGCTGACAAGTAGTTCATCTTCTGATAGTGAGGAGATTTAGCTGACCACCAGCAGTCCATACCTTTATACACGGAGTTAACTTAAATTAGCAGTCTTACGATTACATGAACTAAGCTGAAGATTGTGTATAGGGGGAGATAATTCAGGTGATTACCTGTCTACATAATTGTAAATATTTAATCAAATTGTGAAATGTTGAACTCATTTATCCTTGAAGAATCATTTGAACTCTTCCAATTCAAAGGTTGGAATAGTCCATTATGAAATTTCAGGGGTGAATGAGTTAAGTTTTTGAATGTAAATTCTTACTGTCAATCCATCCTTGTTACATTGTATGTGATATTAGTTTTAAATTATTTTTATGATGTTAGAAATGATCTGTCCTCACCTATTTATAGAAATGTGATAGTCCTTATAGAGGGATATTATATGTATTTATTCTCCACGATGTACTTAATTTGTTTTGATATTTTAAATCCTTTTTACTGTGCCTTTCCTCAGTGATATGTAATTTCAATGTAACTTGTCCTTAAATACTTTGGATTAATTCCTTGTTTGTTGTATTCAATTTTACATCAGTTATGTTGTTAATCATTTATTTCAAATTCAGACATTTTTGATTGATTTGAAATTCAGACATTTTTGATTGATTTCAAATTAATATATGTAAAAGTTTCTTTTTTTTCATTTCAAATTCAGGTATTTTTCATGCCGTCATTCAATATTGTAATTCAGTGACAAATTAATGGCAAGCTGTATCAGTCTCATCAAGCGTCCATGACTTTATCAGAAATATTCTACCGTATAAGACATATAATGTAACCCTACAATTGTTTGTGTTTATTTTGAACATTTATCTATCCGTCCTATTTTAATATCAATTTTGTTAAATGTCTATTTTTTGTAATTTTTAGTGTACATTTGCATTGTGTACAAAAATCTAATATTGACATAACTGCTTTTTATATATCTCCAGAAATCTGCCTTGATCGTCCACTGAATCAATGACTGAGTGGTTTAATTTACATGTATTGATCCTGTCACGATATTTACCTTGTACGATAGTGTGTTATCACTGTGATAGTGTCCGGTCGTGACACATCACAGAAGTGATATGTTTTATCACAAATATTTAGCGTTATCTTTACCATTTAAACTAGTCAGATCTCTGTGTTTAGAAAATCACCAATATGTGAAATAATCACGACAAGATATGTTAATTATCTAGATTTTTATATATTTTTACACTGAACTTTTGTCTGGGGTGATTTGTACGGGATTCTGTCGGTAATTGATTCCTTGTTTATTTGTGTACAATATATATTTATTTATTGGAATCATCCTCAAGTCCTTTGTCTGATGATTAAAAAGGATTTCTTATTTATTCATAAATTATCAATACGGGACACAAATTGGTCAGCCATTGGAAAAGTGTCTATATTTCAATTGTTAGTGTTCTTATGTTTAGTGTTTTGGCTAATTGTCATTTCATACTTGTATCTGATATCATGATAAATTATATGTATGTATGTGGATTACTTTTTATGGAAGTTTCAGATTTGTGAATGTGGTCTGAAACACCATACAGTGTACCATGGTAAAAACAAAATTACACTACAGCAATATTGTTTAACAATATAATATGGAAACATTGTATAAGACCTAGCTGGTCAGAACAAATTGCTGTGTAACATTATATTTAAGTAATAAAATAGCAAATGTTCCTTGAATGAATATATTGTGACCATGATGTCAAGTTGTAGGAACATTCAGTAACATTGTAAGGAACATTATATTACAATGTAGGAACATTGTAAGGTACATTGTTTTACATTGTAGGAACATTGTTAGGAACATTGTTTTACACTGTAGGAACATTGTAAGGTACATTGTTTTACAATGTAGGAACATTCAGTAACATTGTAAGGAACATTATATTACATTGTAGGAACATTGTAAGGAACATTGTTTTACATTGTAGGAACATTGTAAGGAACATTGTTTTGCACTGTAGGAACATTGTAAGGTACATTGTTTTACAATGTAGGAACATTGTAAGGAACATTGTTTTACAGTGTAGGAACATTCAGTAACATTGTAAGGAACATAATATTACATTGTAGGAACATTGATTTTTACACTGTAGGAACATTGTAAGGAACATTGTTTTACAATGTAGGAACGTTGTAAGGAACATTGTTTTACAATGAAGGAACGTTGTAAGGAACATTGTTTTACACTATAGGAACGTTGTAAGGAACATTGTTTTACACTGTAGGAACATTGTAAGGTACATTGTTTTACAATGTAGGAACGTTGTAAGGAACATTGTTTTACACTGTAGGAACGTTGTAAGGAACATTGTTTTACAATGTAGGAACATTGTAAGGAACATTGTTTTACAATGTAGGAACGTTGTAAGGAACATTGTTTTACACTGTAGGAACGTTGTAAGGAACATTGTTTTACAATGTAGGAACATTGTAAGGTACATTGTTTTACAATGAAGGAACGTTGTAAGGAACATTGTTTTACACTGTAGGAACGTTGTAAGGAACATTGTTTTACACTGTAGGAACGTTGTAAGGTACATTGTTTTACAATGTAGGAACATTGTAAGGTACATTGTTTTACAATGAAGGAACGTTGTAAGGAACATTGTTTTACATTGTAGGAACATTGTTTTACACTGTAGGAACGTTGTAAGGAACATTGTTTTACACTGTAGGAACGTTGTAAGGAACATTGTTTTACAATGTAGGAACGTTGTAAGGAACATTGTTTTACACTGTAGGAACGTTGTAAGGAACATTGTTTTACACTGTAGGAACATTGTAAGGAAGATTGTTTTGCACTGTAGGAACATTGTAAGGTACATTGTTTTACACTGTAGGAACATTGTAAGGAACATTGTTTTACAATGTAGGAACGTTGTAAGGTACATTGTTTTACACTATAGGAACATTGTTTTACACTGTTGGAACGTTGTAAGGAACATTGTTTTACATTTTAGGAACATTGTAAGGAACATTGTTTTACATTGTTGGAACATTGTAAGGTACATTGTTTTACAATGAAGGAACGTTGTAAGGAACATTGTTTTACACTGTAGGAACATTGTAAGGAAGATTGTTTTGCACTGTAGGAACATTGTAAGGTACATTGTTTTACACTGTAGGAACATTGTAAGGTACATTGTTTTACATTGTAGGAACATTGTTTTACACTGTAGGAACGTTGTAAGGAACATTGTTTTACATTTTAGGAACATTGTAAGGAACATTGTTTTACATTGTTGGAACGTTGTAAGGTACATTGTTTTACAATGAAGGAACGTTGTAAGGTACATTGTTTTACATTGTAGGAACGTTGTTTTACACTGTAGGAACATTGTAAGGTACATTGTTTTACATTTTAGGAACATTGTAAGGTACATTGTTTTACATTGTAGGAACGTTGTTTTACACTGTAGGAACGTTGTAAGGTACATTGTTTTACAATGAAGGAACGTTGTAAGGTACATTGTTTTACATTGTAGGAACGTTGTTTTACACTGTAGGAACGTTGTAAGGAACATTGTTTTACATTTTAGGAACATTGTAAGGAACATTGTTTTACATTGTTGGAACGTTGTAAGGTACATTGTTTTACAATGAAGGAACATTGTAAGGTACATTGTTTTACATTGTAGGAACGTTGTTTTACACTGTAGGAACGTTGTAAGGTACATTGTTTTACAATGAAGGAACGTTGTAAGGTACATTGTTTTACACTGTAGGAACGTTGTAAGGTACATTGTTTTACAATGAAGGAACGTTGTAAGGTACATTGTTTTACATTGTAGGAACGTTGTTTTACACTGTAGGAACATTGTAAGGTACATTGTTTTACAATGTAGGAACGTTGTAAGGAACATTGTTTTACATTGTAGGAACGTTGTTTTACACTGTAGGAACATTGTAAGGTACATTGTTTTACAATGAAGGAACGTTGTAAGGAACATTGTTTTACACTGTAGGAACGTTGTTTTACAATGTAGGAACGTTGTAAGGTACATTGTTTTACAATGAAGGAACGTTGTAAGGAACATTGTTTTACATTGTAGGAACGTTGTTTTACAATGTAGGAACATTGTAAGGTACATTGTTTTACAATGAAGGAACGTTGTAAGGAACATTGTTTTACACTGTAGGAACGTTGTTTTACAATGTAGGAACGTTGTAAGGTACATTGTTTTACAATGAAGGAACGTTGTAAGGAACATTGTTTTACATTGTAGGAACATTGTTTTACACTGTAGGAACGTTGTAAGGTACATTGTTTTACATTTTAGGAACATTGTAAGGAACATTGTTTTACAATGTAGGAACGTTGTAAGGAACATTGTTTTACATTTTAGGAACATTGTAAGGAACATTGTTTTACACTGTAGGAACATTGTAAGGAACATTGTTTTACATTGTTGGAACATTGTAAGGAACATTGTTTTACAATGAAGGAACGTTGTAAGGTACATTGTTTTACATTGTAGGAACATTGTTTTACACTGTAGGAACATTGTAAGGAACATTGTTTTACATTTTAGGAACATTGTAAGGAACATTGTTTTACATTTTAGGAACATTGTAAGGAACATTGTTTTACATTGTTGGAACATTGTAAGGAACATTGTTTTACATTGTTGGAACATTGTAAGGAACATTGTTTTACATTTTAGGAACATTGTAAGGAACATTGTTTTACATTTTAGGAACATTGTAAGGAACATTGTTTTACATTGTTGGAACATTGTAAGGAACATTGTTTTACATTGTTGGAACATTGTAAGGAACATTGTTTTACATTGTAGGAACATTGTAAGGAACATTGTTTTACATTGTAGGAACATTGTTTTACACTGTAGGAACATTGTAAGGAACATTGTTTTACATTTTAGGAACATTGTAAGGAACATTGTTTTACATTGTTGGAACATTGTAAGGAACATTGTTTTACATTTTAGGAACATTGTAAGGAACATTGTTTTACATTGTAAGGAACATTGTTTTACATTTTAGGAACATTGTAAGGAACATTGTTTTACATTGTTGGAACATTGTAAGGAACATTGTTTTACAATGAAGGAACATTGTAAGGAACATTGTTTTACATTGTTGGAACATTGTAAGGAACATTGTTTTACATTTTAGGAACATTGTAAGGAACATTGTTTTACACTGTAGGAACATTGTAAGGAACATTGTTTTACATTGTTGGAACATTGTAAGGAACATTGTTTTACAATGAAGGAACGTTGTAAGGTACATTGTTTTACATTGTAGGAACATTGTTTTACACTGTAGGAACGTTGTAAGGAACATTGTTTTACATTTTAGGAACATTGTAAGGAACATTGTTTTACATTGTTGGAACATTGTAAGGAACATTGTTTTACATTGTTGGAACATTGTAAGGAACATTGTTTTACATTGTAGGAACATTGTAAGGAACATTGTTTTACATTTTAGGAACATTGTAAGGAACATTGTTTTACATTTTAGGAATATTGTAAGGAACATTGTTTTACATTGTTGGAACATTGTAAGGAACATTGTTTTACATTGTTGGAACATTGTAAGGAACATTGTTTTACATTGTAGGAACATTGTAAGGAACATTGTTTTACATTGTAGGAACATTGTAAGGAACATTGTAAGGAACATTGTAAGGAACATTGTAAGGAACATTGTTTTACATTTTAGGAACATTGTAAGGAACATTGTTTTACATTGTTGGAACATTGTAAGGAACATTGTTTTACATTGTAGGAACATTGTAAGGAACATTGTTTTACACTGAATAAACATTGTAAAGAATATTATATTACATTGTAGGAACATTGTTTTTTACACTGTAGGAACATTGTTTTAAACTGTATGAACATTGTAAAGAAAATTGTGTTACATTGTGGGAATATTGTCGGAACATTGTTAGGAACATTGGTTTACATAATATTGTAGAAACATTCAATTTTAAGAAACATTTTGTTACCTGTGTACATTGTATAAAGGTATTAAGGATAATATTGTTTTATTTTTTAGGTTTGTAGTATAATTGCTTTTAAGGTTGTTAAGTTTAGAACTACATGTGTTGGAAACTGACTATAGAATACACAGGCAGCAGCACACAGTAAAAACTTATCTTCATTAAACATTGACTATATTTTATTTACTTTTATTTCATCAAGTTATTTTTTACTCACATGATAGGGTCAGGGTAAATTGATCAACACAGCTATGAACAAAAAGCAGTTTATTTTGTAATAAAGAAGTTCTATTTTTTAGATGAGTAATTGTCCTGTATATATTTAAAGCACAGAAATCATGAATCAAATCAACTGCAAACATTAGAAGATAAAAACGTTTTGTAGAATAATATCCATATTTTGTAGACTTGTATACTTTTAGCTTTTAAGCATAATTTAAATGTGTGTGATGTCATAAAGCAAGATGTAGTATTTCATGGATTTTAAATGATCGAAGGACATTTATTGCAAGTAACATGCATATGGGTTTTACCAGTCTAAAATAATAGAAAATAAGTTGTATTTGACCATTTTGATAGGTAGATTGATTCTTGACCGGTCTGATCAATATCTGATTTTGCTTTTAAAACCATTTTTCCAGCCTTGAGCCTTGAGAGTCACCCTTTTAAATATTTTTGATTGGACACCACCACCAATACGCTATTGAATATCTCCTATTTACTGGTCGTCTCTTCTTATGAGATTTCAAATATGTTACTTGAGGTCCAGCAAAACCTCCTTATATTGTCCACCATTTGTTCAAAGTAAAATTGACTTTATAATGGGGGTTTGACATTAAATTGAAGGAAAGTTATGAAGGAATTATTAAAAAAAAACATTAAAAAATGTTAATAAAATGGTATGGTAGATAAAACGATGGGCATTATATCAAGGTTTTACTGAATGTCATTATATCAAGGTTTTACTGAATGTCATTATATCAAGGTTTTGATGTAATTGTATGTTTCTATTGATGTTTTTTATCTTTCAACTTAAATCACCAATACGACAGATATGCTGTTCGCCAACAGTTTTTGTTGAAGTTTTAATTGTTTGTTTTAGGACCCAGAAAAAATGAAAATATTTTTTGTAATGCCAAATAAAACAATTTGCTTTAATCTGATCATGCAGTAGATGGAACTGATTGATTCTGTATAAGTGTATAATTTATGATCAGGTTCTGTGAAATTAATCCTTCATTATTTTTATAAAACCATTGATATGAGAAATAACTGATTAAACTCTGTCTGTAGACTCTTCTCTTAATGTGAAATTGACCTGTCATGAAATGTAATGTGTTACAGAGATATGATATTGATATATAAGTGCTATCAGAATGACAATAAACTTAACAAGTTACAACAACATTTTTATATTTGACTTATTTGTATTAATTGCTCTGCTGACACTGACTTGCCTGGAGATAATGCAGAAACAGATGTTGATATTGGAACAATACCAGGGAGGGTACTGGGTTACAAGGATGGGTACTGGGTTACCAGCAAGAGTATTGGGTTACCAGGGAGGGAACTGGGTTACCAGGGAGGGTACTGGGTTACCAGGAGGGTACTGTGTTACCAAGGATGGTACTACAGTATAGGTTACCAGAGAGGAACTGGTTTATCCTGTAGGGGACTGGGTTATCAGGGATGGAAACAGGCTACCAGGGAGGGTACTGGATACCATGAGGGGTACTGGATTACCAGGAGGGTTTTGCCTTACCAGGGACTGCACTGGGTTACCTGGGAGGGAGCTGGGCTACCGGGGAGGAAACTGGGTTACTAGGGAGGGTACGAGGTTACCAGGGTGGGTACTGGGCTGCCAGGGAAGAAACTTGGTTATCAGGGAGGGTATATGGCTACCAGGGAGTGTGCTATGTAACAAGGGAGTTAACTGGACTACCAGGGAAGGTACTGGGTTACCAAGGTCAGTATTGATTCACCAGGGAATAAAATAAGTTACCGGGGAGGGTACCGGGTTACCAAAGAGTTACTGAGTTACCAAATAGTGCACTGGGTTACCAGATAGGGACCTGTGTTACAAGGTAGGCTACCAAGGAGTGTACTGGGTTACCAGGGGGTACTGGGTTACTAGGATTTAGACTGCACTACCAGGGGAATTACTGATTCACCAGGGAGTGAAGTAGGTAGGTTACCAGGGAGGTAACTGTGTTGCCAAGGAGTGTACTGGGTTACCAGATTATATACTGGGTAACCAGGGGTTATTGTAGTAGGTAACCAGTGGGGGAACTCTTTTACCAGGGCGGGAACTTGGTTACTAAGGAGGGTGCTGGGTTACATGAGAACGTACTGGGATATTAGAGATGGTAACGGTGTACCAGGGAGGGGACTGGGGTTACCAGGGAGTGTACAGGGTTACCAGGGAGTGCACTGGACTGTCAGGGAATGTACTGGGTTACCGCGGTGGGTACTGATTCACCAGGGAGTTAACTGGACTACCAGGGAGGGTACTGGGTTACCAAGGTAAGTATTGATTCACCAGGGAATAAATAGGTTACCAGGGAGGGTAACCAAAGAGTAACTGGGGTACTGGGTTACCAAATAGTGCATTGGGTTAGGGAGAGGGCTGGTGTATCAGGGAGGGGACTGGTGTACCAGGTAGGGGACTGGTGTACCAGGGAGGGGACTTGGGTACCAGGGAGGGGACTTGGGTACCAGGAAGGGGACTGGTGTACATGGGAGGGGGCTGGTGTACCGGGTAGGGGACTGGTGTACCAGGGAATGGACTGGTGTACCAGGGAGGGGACTGGTGAACCAGGGAGGGGACTGGTGTACCAGGGAATGGACTGGTGTACCAGGGAGGGGACTGGTGAACCGGGGAGGGGACTGGTGTACCGGGGAGGGGACTGGTGTACCGGGGAGGGGACTGGTGTACCGGGGAGGGGACTGGTGTACCGGGGAGGGGACTGGTGTACCGGGGAGGGGACTGGTGTACCGGGGAGGGGACTGGTGTACCAGGAAGGGGACTGGTGTACCAGTTAGGGGACTGGTGAACCAGGGAGGGGATGCATGTACCAGGGAGGGGACTGGTGTACCAGGGAGGGGACTGGTGTACCAGGGAGGGGACTGGTGTACCGGGGAGAGGGCTGGTGTACCAGGGAGGGGACTGGTGTACCAGGTGGGGACTGGTGTACCAGGGACGGGACTTGGGTACCAGGGAGGGGTCTGGTGTACCAGGGAGGGGACTGGTGTACCGGGGAGGGGACTGGTGTACCGGGGAGGGGACTGGTGTACCAGGGAGGAGACTGGTGTACCAGGTAGGGGACTGGTGTACCAGGGAGGGGACTAGTGTACCAGGGAGGGGCTGGTGTACCAGGGAGGGGACTGGTGAACCGGGGAGGGGACTGGTGTACCGGAGAGGGTACTGGTGTACCAGAGAGGGGACTGGTGTACCGGGGAGGGGACTGGTGTACCAGGGAGGGGACTGGTGTACCGGGGAGGGGACTGGTGAACCGGGGAGGGGACTGGTGTACCGGGGAGGGGACTGGTGTACCGGGGAGGGGACTGGTGTACCAGGGAGGGGACTGGTGTACCAGGTAGGGGACTGGTGTACCAGGAAGGGGACTGGTGTACCAGGGAGGGGCTGGTGTACCAGGGAGGGGACTGGTGTACCAGGGAGGGGACTGAAGTACCAGGGAGAGGACTTGTGCACCAGGGAGGGGACTTGGGTACCATGGATGGCCACTGTATGCCGATAACAAACATGCTTCAAAATGATGTGTGTCCTTCTTATTCTGACATAAACCCGTTCACCCATACATCCCCTATATATCCTACAATTAGCTACCCAGTGATCCATTTCTATTACATTTACAAGTATATATATAAACATTGTAACAAGCTGTCCAGTGATCCATTATGACAACTACTAACTGATTTCAAACAATAGTTTAGGTGGTGGGGAACCTGATTTATGGAGCTGTAATGAAGCTATACACTCTGGACATCGAGAACAGATCTTTTTAACATTGGCATTCACTTTAATTTGTACCACTCTCGGTTTATGGTCTTCAAACTTTGAGAAGAAAAACAGATTTAGTCTGTAGCTGTGGCCGCTAGGGGGAGTTCAGTATACACTATATGTTGTAATTACGACTAAAACAATCAAACTCAAACTTTTTCTCTAGAGACGGAAAGGGACTACAGTGACCGTATGGCCAGAAGCTTACATTCATAAATTGCTACAAATTCTGCAAACGAAATGACTTTAACCAATTTGGGGTCAAATCTGGCACTAATGCCAAATAACCATAGAGCCACTAAACACAAAGTTAAAATGTTAAGACTGATGAGGAAACTGTCAGTTAAAGTTTCCGGACCAGAATCGTAACAATATCTGATGAACTTGAGTGACCTAAGATAAGATATGCTCTAACGGTTTTATCCCTGGTGTATTAAACAGTTCCATCTGGTGTGGATTAAAGGTGTCCATGGACACAAACAAATTGGTGGATAAACCAACAGGGCAGGTTTTACGTTACTTCGCTGATCAGCAGATAGGTATCAAAATTAAATTTAAAGCCAATATGTTTGGTGATGATTTTAATTTCTTAAATCAGCCCACTTCTCTTTAAAATAAAAATTTCCATAATTCATTGCGACCGACCTATATTTTTTTTAAATTGACCTGACCTGAACCATGACTACTTAATTTGGCGTTAACCAGACCGTAGATTGTATGTAGTATTAAAACATCTTATTACCATAAAAGATGACGTAACACACATGTATATGTTGCACCTTTTGAATTTAGTGATAGATACAGTATGCCGAAAAAATAGAACTGCATCATACAGCTGTTTCGCCCCCTAGGATTCTTCAGTAATGCTAAAAAGGGCGGGCCAAAAGGTAGGAATAAAAAAAATCTAAACTAATATAGAAGCAGAAGGGTTAGGTGCGTAAAACCCCTTTAAATTATGAATTTAGAAGTAAAATTAAACTAGTTCTGTATAATTTCAAATAGTAAACAACAACCATATTGCTACATAAATTGGTATACATATATATGAATAATTAAAGCATCTATAAATGTCAGATTAAAAATAACACACATGTAGTACCACGTGGTACTTGTAATACATGGTATCTAAAACATAATCCATTGACTGTATCATGGTACTACGTAGCACTGTCATTGGTAATAGTGGTCGAGTGCCCCCGACCAGAAATTGAACTTGGGTCTCTGGCACAGTGTGATAATCGACGGCTCTACCAACTGAGCCAATGATTAGCATGCTCCATCAGCTGAGTGACAGAGATCGTATTTAACACAATCTAAAATCAGCTGAATGGGTTACGAGATTGCTGCCATGGAGGTCAAGCTGGGAAAATCACGTAATTCCGTAGTAAAAACGAAATCAGTAATAATTCGAAAAAAAAAACAACAAAACGTTGCGTGCCAGCACGGATCAATATTGGATCTAATTCCGTGGTGCCAGTATATATGATATATAAAAAAATGAAATCATGCAATGAAAAACCCGTTTAATTGTGAACTACAAGTGCTGTTACTTCTATATCCCCTGATGTACATGAAGCCGCCAGTTAATCATTAAACAGTTTTTTACACGCACGTGTCGTTCATAAGTTTTGGCGGGAAAACTGTCAGTTTCATATGGGTGCAACGTAACTATCTAAAACGTTTAGTCTGTGCTAAATATTTTGATATAAATTGATTAAGTCTATAACTTGAAAAGGTCTTTCTGCAAAGTAATATATAGATATATATACGTGTTTTTGGTTTTGATATTTTCGGCCAACGAATGTGTGACATTATACAGTATGTAATGTACATAATTTACACACAGCCATCGTGGCTACCGTCTCTTCGGTTATATAATGATGAAGTAACACACACATATGCAGCACCTCTTAAATCATCGTTTAATCATTTATAACGGCCCCGTAAATCTATAAGCAATATAAACAGTGTAATGGAAATTTAAAAGTAGTGTTTGGTCCGTCTGGTCCCGAAGATAGATTATAAATATTTATAGAATTGTGAAACAAATTCATGGTGAGCGGTTTGTATATATATTATTGATACGTGGGTGTTACATCAGGTGTGAAGAGTCTAGATTATGCATTTCTCGTTTATGTCATTTTTTTTTGAGTCCCATTAAATATCCCTAACAGATGCGTGCGTCAATTAATATTGACGTTTAAAGAGGGATTCAGTTCTTTAATTATGTGAGTGATTTAAATATTTACTTATAATGAAAATAACAATGCCATAAAGCGTTATTGTTCAGAGATGGCGTTCTAACCATGTGGCTGCTATATTGGCTGCTGTTCAAGTTCAAACATGCAGTAATTGATTGATCAACGTAACTGTCACCCTTGGGTCCGCGACGTTTCAGAGTTGTCCCCCTTTACAACATGGCAACATGTCAACAGCTTGTCGCATGCTTCAAAATATGACACTGGTCCACTACAATTTAGCGGTAAGTCTGTGATTCAGAAAGACACAGTTAATAACACTGGGTGATTCGTCCAAATTGTGAACTAGAAGAAGTCGAAATGGGGGTTATTGGGAGTATGTGTGTAGATAACGGTATGTGCTGTTATTATGTCAACAACAATAATCGCAAGCACCTGTTGCATTATAAATTAGTCCGTGTGTCCTGACTCTTCATCGCCTTAACAATCATTATATTATATGTTGTAATTAAACGTCATGGTATATCGGGTATTGTTGTAATTAGGTGGTTTGTCCTGTACTCTAAGCGTTACTGTAATTATCATTAAACAGGTAAATGTATTCACATTAATTTTTATGCCTGTAAATTTATGTTGAGAGTGAGATAATTATATAGGCCCTACCACATGTATATTGTTATTAATTAATAAATGCTTGTAGGTCAACCATTTCACTATTGCCTTATAGGATGCCATGGTCTATAAAGCACTACACATTTCGTTTCTGAATGTCAGTTTGTTCATTTGATAGAAAAAAACTTAAAATTTTAATTGATTTAGATTGATCGTGAAAATAATAATGATAATATCTATTCAGGCAAAGCAGGTCACAATACAGTACATATAATCACATAAGGTCACACAATATATTCAGCATTTTCTTAATAAATAGTAATAAATAGTATCACATAAATGTTGTTGTGTTATCACAGTTGGTATGTACATTTCTTTAATATAAATTTAGTACAATATATAATATACATTACTTTTGTTATATCTGAGAAATGCAAAAAATGTCATGTTTATCAATCTAATGCTGAAAACAGATTAAACTGGGGTTAGATTTAAGAAGTAGTTTTCCCTGTATATACAAAATGTAACTTAAAAATCATTTGGCCTTATAATTATTTCTTGAATGAAAGCCGTGCTGCCTTACAAGAATCAAAAAAATATTCAAAATTAAACAAGAAAAACTTAATAATGCAACATTATTAATTCTAAGTACAGAAAAATTTCAAAGGAGCTAAATGAGATTTGTTCCAGCAGAAAAATTAAGCTTGCAGAATTAAGGGGAGATAATTATAGTTTTTACCTCATTCACCCCAGCTAGTATAGATTAACATTCGTTTGAACCCCCCAATACAAAGGTTGGAATTCTGTAAAAGTGGATTTATGCGTGGTTTGGAAATTTTCGCTTATTTTGCTGGCATTAAATCGCCGCAAATATATCCACACTTGAACATACATGTATTAACACCATTCAAACTCTACAGTGTATAATAGTATTAAAGGTACACAGTGCAAAACAGCACAACTGATAGTGACTGTGCGAAAATTTTCACACCACAAACAGTTTGGAGGCTTACTAAGTGAAAATTTCCACACAGGAAAATATTGGCTTTAACAGTAGTTCATTATGGTTCTTCAGGGAGAAAGAGTTATCAACTTATTTGGCCCCATATTAGTAAATGTGAATCTTTTTGATGTTTGTGTAACCATTGTTGTTTTGACTTTATTATATCATACACACAGGCACCTGTCTTCTATTGGGTTAACTTGGACAATAACTGGTTCACCGATTCACTTATAAAGTCATGTATTAGTAAATATAACTGATTTAATTTTTTGCATTTTTGATTTTTTGTATATTTTTTTGATTTTTTGTATTTTTGATGTTTTGTATTCTGAATGTTTTTTTTTCTCATAGGTATCTATATAGTCTCCATTGCTAAACATGGATGCTAACCTTGGAAGAATTTTATAGAAAGAACTGATAAAAGTTATCACAACCACAAACAAGCATGTCTCGTGTCAATAAACCGCGGAAGAAGGGTGGCGGGACCTCGTGGAATAGACTTGGAACCCTTCTGGAATCTTCTCACAGATTCAAACAGACTCTTAAAAAGGTTTCTGAAAACCCAAACAGGAAAAAATCTGAAAAACGGATTGATTTGGTTTTGGTTCATCCACGCCACAAGGACGATGAAAAAGAGGACGCAGAAGAAAGGAGGGAGCGCCTTAGGAGGAACACCTTACGTGATTGTTTTGAGAAGAAGCTGAAGCAGGAACAGTTTAAAATTAAGGAGAAGCAACATGGAAATAATGTGTATAAAATGTTACACTGCTCATTTGAGAGACTTTGTAAAGAAGCAGAGATTGTGAATTTGGAAATGAGACTGGATTCAGTAAGTATATTATCATTTGTTAATTATATTGTACACAGCTTACTAATGTACAGTTGTTAACAGAAAATCAGAAAATAGATGACCACAATAAATAGCATACTGTATTCATCTTAATTAGCGTCCAGGACACATACAAAATTTGGTTCCAAAGGTGGGGGGGAGGGGGGGGGGCTTAATAGGATAACAAAGCTTAAATCTGGACGAAACATGTCATTATAGTGACCAGAATGGGTAGTACTCATGATGTGCGACATTATTGTCATCAATTTTTAACAATTTGTAAACATATTACCAATATTTATGTTTATTTCCTTGTACACAGTGATGTTTACCACACTGTTGTAGAATTATTTAGCTTTGTCATCGTAAGTAGGGGCACTTATATAATTTCCATACCCCTGTGGAAGGAAAAGGGATGTTTATAGGGGAAAGGGTGCTAATTATGATAAATACGGTAGATCAATTTCATTAATACATTCAAAATCACTCTGGTAGCTATAGACAAAACAATGTGTTTTTTATCCCTCCTACTAATATAAGTTTTCAAAGAAATTACATAAGATGATTAACACAGAAAGATGTACGGGATTTAATGATTCTCTAAGCTAGAAAATATTTTGCTTTAGTCTGAGAAATTGATTAATTAAGGTAACAATACTTATTTTTATCAGAGTATTGAGGTGATCATCATATCTTAGAATGAAGTTATCCACATATAACTACAACTTGTCTAGGAGCAATTAAGGGCAATGAATAGCCAAAATACACAAACCTACACCTGGCTTTGCGTGAAATGAATGACATATGTTTGTTGCAGAGTTCAGAAATTTCATAGATGCATGCATTTGTTTCCAAATTCATTTCAGAGATGTATAGCACAGACCCTGAGAAATATTCTTAAAAAAGAAAAGGCCAAACGAATGTCTGCACGACAGGTAGCGACGTTAGTGAGCTACAAATGTAACAGCATGCTGCTTGTGTCGTGATAAAGCTGCTTCACAGTTCTGTGTTATATATCACAATGTTGTTTGCCTCACAGAGATAGTTCAATGATTTTCAGGTGTAGATTCCCTTTGTTAAAAATGATAAATTATAATGATAATTCGAGGTTCTTATATACCGCTTTATCATGACCTTAAAGGGTGTCACAAAGCGGTTCACAAATTAGTTTCATAATTAAATCAATCTTGATCGAGTACTTACAAACCATCAACTGGAATTTTAGTTCATGAATTTCCAGTATTAACAACATTTACGAGTCACATCAAGGGGGAAGATGTTATTTTAGTGACATCAAAGAGGAATTTTTTTTTCTTTTGAATGACAATATTTATTCACTAACAAGCCCGGAGCTTGCCGTCACCTATATCTCAATCAACCCTGAAATCACATAATGAATTATTCCAACAATTGAATTGGAAGATTTCAAATGTATCTTTAGGGGTGAATCACTTAATCAAAATAAAGAGGTGCCTGCATTTGTATTTTACTGAACTGTAAAACTGTATACATGTGGGTGGGCTTATTACCAGACATGTGTTAGCTGCATTTATTGCCAGATAAATACAGTATTTTATAAAGATCTATTCGCAGTTTGTGAATCACAAATTTATACCTAAGGTGCATGTGTACCTGTGAGTTTCTCCTAATGGTAATTGTTTTGTCTGCTGTTCCGTGCTTTCTACCTAGCAGCTAGGTGTATATATATATATAAAATAACTGTGATGTTACAAGTGTGTGTCCAAAAAATACCCAGACACCTTAATCCCTACCACCTATGTCGATCGCAACATCTCGGGGAAATTTCCGTAAACCTCAGAAATCTACTCCCTCGAATGCATGTGCCTGAAAGCACAACATAGTTCGAAAGTCCTCATATTTTATCAACGAGAAGCTATACAACAATGGCTGCCTTAGCAAACTTCGATGTGGCCATGGGCGCAGCCATTTTGTATCATGACGTTTACACCATGTCACCTTCTATACTTGCATTTGAGGGAGTAGATTTCTGAAGATTAACGGAAATTTCCCAAAGATGTTGCAATTGCCACCTCTGTATGACCTGTTGCTACCTGACCCTTCTCTGTGTGATCTGATTTATACCACTCACCTGTACAGCCAGACAGTGTTAAGTAAAGTCTCTTTATGAGATATATTGTTCAGGTTGGATTTTATCTAATGACATTGAATACTTAACAATTAACATGTTTTTACTCCTGATGGAGTTAACTTAAGTTCAGACCTTAAAAAAACAATGCAAAAGGCTTGTGTTTTATTGGTGAGTGTAAACCAAGACAGTATACCTAAACTTAAGAATTTGCGAAAAAAAGTGAGGACTCAATTGATAAATTTGCAATTCAAAGATGGATGTTTATTCGTAAAATTTTCATTTACGGAAAATTTTTTGTCAATAAAACTATGGTAAAAATAATATGGTGGACTGTATTGACTGGTGATTATGGTTACATGGATAAGTCTAGCGGCGATATCGTAGCTCTAAATGATGAGATGTTTTTTTATAATTTGTGTCTGGGCAGAGCCATAGGAGGCCAGGTATTAACATTAGTACTGGGACTAGTCCACACATCTGTCCTTGGAGGACTCAGCAGACTGGTGATATTCTGACATCAATCATATAAAATGAACTTTGAGTCGGTCCCATGTGTGAAAATCTATTACTTGAAGTGCAACTGAAAGTGTTCTAAAGCATGAATTTGTAATAATTTTAATTTTCCAAAACAAACTTTGGAAACTGTTCTGAAAAGAATGATCAAAAGATGAAATCCTGTATATGAACATATTGTTAGTGGTCAGCTTATTCTAGCGATTTTCGCACTGAAAACATTCTGTTAAATTATGGTTGTGCTAATTTACTATATATGGCTTAATTCTTCAGCAAATATAGTAAGATTGCGCCAATTCACCGTTGTGCTTATCTGGCAAAATTCAGTTAAGTGCTAAAATTTGAGTGCGCCAATTGCAGAGTAAGTTTGTTTCTAGTATTTCTGTGGTATACGTGTAAGCTATGTATTAAACTTTGTCTACTCTATAAAGTCATACCTAGGAACTACTGTCACTTTCACAAGGGTGATGATTGTTTCTAAAACAGGTCTACTAGTCAGATTGCTTCATATAGATCAGTTGTTGAATATTATTATGATTTTATTGTGGCAATTTCAGCAATATTCAGGAGCAGATCCTCCACCAGCATCCACAAACAGCAAACAGCCATGGAAACTAAAGAAAGAAGCCAAACCAGGGACGGAACCTGACAACCCCCACGAGGGACAGTTCTGTGGATCATTTCGGGGATGGCTGAGACGAAAAGAGAAGAACTTCTTTGACCCTGATCCGGAGGACCTAGGTATGCTAATGTTTATATTTCCCTAGACACTTATTTTTGATACATTGTACCAAACAAAGTTTGTAATGTTGATGTTATCGTACTTTAAAGATACTATGCATTAATTGTTATTCTGCAGAGGACTTTGAGAGTACGCCCTTCATCATGGAACGTTACCATATCTACAAAGGTCACGAGGAACCCAACACATTCTTCAGACCTTCTGTCCGGTCCCTCTTGGTAAGTAGATATAACAGATCCCAACCTTCTGTCTGGTCCCTGTAGGTACATCCTTTAGACCTTCTATCCGGTCCCTGTTGGTACATCCTTCAGACCTTCTGTCTGGTCCCTGTAGGTACATCCTTCAGACCTTCTGTCTGGTCCCTGTTGGTACACCCTTCAGACCTTCTGTCTGGTCCCTGTTGGTGCATCCTTCAGACCTTCTGTCTGGTCCCTGTTGGTACACCCTTCAGACCTTCTGTCTGGTCCCTGTTGGTGCATCCTTCAGACCTTCTGTCTGGTCCCTGTTGGTACACCCTTCAGACCTTCTGTTCGGTCCCTGTTGGTGCATCCTTCAGACCTTCTGTCTGGTCCCTGTTGGTGCATCCTTCAGACCTTCTGTCTGGTCCCTGTTGGTGCATCCTTCAGACCTTCTGTCTGGTCCCTGTTGGTGCATCCTTCAGACCTTCTGTTCGGTCCCTGTTGGTACATGGTGATGATCCCTCAGACCTTCTGTCAGTTACCTGTTGGTACATTCTTTTAAGCCCAACATTTTTTAGGCCCCTTTTGGTAGGGTCAGTATCGCTAGCTATCACAAAAAAAGCCCAACATTATTCTTCAGATCTCTTATAGATATTTACTTACAAAGTTACCTAATTACTAGTACCTAGAGGGACTAATTAACAAAAGTTCTGAAGAATATAGATATTTACTTACCTAGAGGTACCGAATATTCTTCAGAACTTTTGTTAATTAGTCCCTCTAGGTACTAGTAATTAGGTAACTTTGATATACAGGCATTCACTTTTTTCGGACCTCCTATTTAAGTCTGGATCAGATCTAAAATGTAATGATAAGATCTTACAATTTCTCTCACAGGAAATGTATCCTTTAATTTCTTGTTGAGATATGTACAACATTTTAAATAAATTTGGCATTATCTAAATGCAATGCGAAAGTTATTTTGATTTTCTGTCACAGGTAAAGCATATTTTAATCAACTTGGATATTCGAGCTGATCTGGAGGCGATGAACTTCCAATTGAAAGACGACAAAGGACGTAAGTAGACAGGATGAGTGAGATATACTGATAGGGAGGGTTGTAGGGGGGGGGGGGGGCGGGGAATTAAAGAGGAGGAGGTACAGAAAGGGGGAGGGGGGAGTGGTGGATGAGTGGTAGATGATGGGTAAGGAGAAGGAGGCTCAGAGGGGGAGGGGACGGGCATTGTGGAGGGGTGTTTTTTTCGATAAATTTGAATTTTTATACTGTTTTAAGTTTGAAATACAGATTTATAATTTAATTACAACTAGAAGCATTATACATTATTATTGTGATAACAGTTTAGTAACTTTATATGTGTATAGTAATAAAAACAATATTCAGTAAAGGGAAGAAATTAGAACTGAGGTTGGAACAGCATTGTTAATAATATGTGAATTAATGTTTCAGCTACAAGACAGTGTTGTGTGTGTCTAGATGATGATGATGATGACGAAGATGATGATGAAGAAGAAAAGACGTTACAAAAAATAGGTAATTAAACACAACACTTTGGCTTCAAGGAAAGTCAAATAGATAGGTCACAGCTGTCTAATGCGTTACATTGGTCAGGTAAAAAAATGACATTGAATTTGTTTAAAAAACAAAGTATGATTAATATATTAAGCCACTATACAGGTTTTATTGTACATAATTATGTCAATTGAATAATAATGATTTGTAAGGAGTTCTGCAGTTGACTGTTCACTGTTTTGTACCCTGTTCACTGTTTATAACACTACATTATCTGGTTCACTGTTAACAGCACCCCCTCCCCAACCAACCAACCAACCAGCAAACCAACCAACCAAATAAGTTAGATGGGGTTATTTACTGGAATCGGTCTGTTTGTCTGTGGAAAATTTTGTCTGGACAACTCCTCAGAATCCTATATACTGATTTCAATGAAACTACACATGTCTGTTAGGAACCATGTGTAGATGCATGTGCATGAAGTTTTTTTCCTGCTAGAATTGTTGTTGTCATGGTAACCAGGTCACTATATAAAGATGTATTTTTTGGGAGGGGGGAGGGGGTTGTCCAGACAACTCCTCATAAACCTGTTAACAAATTCCAGTGAAACTGCAAAGGAGTGTTAGGAACAATGAATTAGTGTGCATGCAGGGTATTTTCCTGAAGAAATTTTCATTGCCATGGTAACCAGGTCACAATACTCAAGTTGTGTTGGAAAACTTTGTCAGGTCAACTACTTGTAAACATATGAAACAATTTCATTGAAACTACACAGGAATGTCAAGCAATATGTTTAGATATGCAGTTAACCTGAGGTCACTATACATTATACAATATTTTATTGCAAAGGATGGGGAGTTGGGGAGCGGGGAGGTGGGGCAGATGAGGGTTAGTTAGCCAATGGCTTAATTACAGTTCTATAGTTATAACATTAGATTATCTGGTTCATTGTTTGTAGCATTTCATTATCTTGTTTACTGTAACACACAATTTACATTTGTTACTTTGACCATCCTATTTTATGTTTACAGCGTTACCTTACCTGCGGATGAAGGAAGTCTACACAGACTCACTCATTCTCCATGATGTGTCTAAATGCTCCACTAAATACGAAGATGCTGAATGCAGGATGAAGAAGGAGCATAAGGAGGAACAGAACAAGACCTTGAATATCCAGGACGACCCTAGAGAAGACCTAGACAAACGGTGGACATCTCTGTACAAGTACCAGCCTCTCATGAAAATACGTAACTACTTTGGGGAGAAGATTGCCTTCTACTTCGCCTGGAGTGGTCTGCTCATCACCACTCTGTGGGTTCCTATGTTGCTGGGGTTTGCCATCTTCTTGTATGGTCTCTATCTCAGGTGAGTGGTTATTGTGGTTCATGCTCATATGGATGATTGAACCCATCGATATTTTGCCCTGTGAAAATAAATAAGGGAATACTGAAGCGTTAACAAAATCATTATCCAAACTCAAAATCAATTAACCCAGGGGCAAAATATGAACAAAGGAAAGATTTACATGGAGACTCTTGTAAAAGTACAAGAGAATAAGACCAGGTGTTCCGGAAGAGTGAGCATCTTCTGCTTCATTGAAAAGTTTGAACCCATGAATGTTTGACCATGTGAAAGTTTGAACCCATGAATGTTTGACCATGTGAAAGTTTGAGCCCATGAATGCTTGACCTGTTAAAAATTGAACCATAAATGTTTGACCATATCGAAGATTGAACCCTTAGATATTTGATACTGTGAAATATTGAACCCTTGAATGTTTGACCCTGTGAAGTTTGAACTCATGAATGTTTGTTCATATGAGATGTTAACACCTGTTAATGTTTGAACCTAACTGTAAAATTTTGAACCCATGAATATTTGACCATTATATGTCAAAGATGGAACCCATGAATCTTTCAAAAATTTGAATTCAGGAATATTAGATAGTTTTGAATCTTGAGCAATGACCGGGATAAAAATGCTACAATTTTTTTTAAGTACAATTATACCAGGGAATTTTATAGTAACTCACCTATTTTTCACTTTCACAATCTGATATGAAGATTACGAAGTCAGTGAAGTTGGATATTATGATGTTTGAAATATTATTTTTTCTTATACCATTATTGAGCACTGTCCATTATATGTCAAAGATGGAACCCATGAATCTTTCAAAAATTTGAATCCAGGAATATTAGATAGTATTGAAGCTTGAACCATGACTGGGATAAAAATGCTACTTAAGTACAATCATACCGGGGATTTTATAATTAACTGACCTGTTTTCACGTTCACAATCTGATATGAAGATTACAAAGTCAGTTAGTTGGATATTATGATTTTTGAAATATTATTTTTATTATACACTGTACATTAATTGAAAACTGTTCTTTGTTTATGTAGTATAACAGGCAAGGTGACAACGTCGCCAAAAGACAATGTTCCCACGACGACGCTGGCTCCTAATACCACAGCTGCTCCAGAGGAGTAAGTTTACAGCTTTATACATTGTCAGCTATTTTATATCATTTTATATTATGATTCTATCATTGTTTTCTTTCTATTGTCAGCAATTCCTCCTTTAACCTGTCTGTAGATAATACAGTTTTGCCAGTGAAATATAGAAAATTATCAAACTGATAAAACTTATATTTTCACTGCAGTGATGAGCAGTGAAAATATAAGATTTTGCCATGAAAGTATAAGATTTTGCAGTGAAAATATAAGGCTTCTTCAGTGTAACATGAAAAAGTGACCCGCCAATAAAATACCAACCGGGTCATTATTCTACGTTGCAAAAGTTACCCGGGGTCATTATTTACCAGTAGAAATCTTACACTGCCATCTGTAGAAAAATGACCCCATTCAATTTTTCTGTCATTCGTCCCGTGAAAAAGTGACCGTAACATTCAACGGTAGGTAGTTTTCAATTGGGTCATTTTTTTCATGTAACACCACAACTTTTGTATGAGTTGTTCCCCTTGATCGATTCTTGGAGGCTCGGCATTGTTGTCGTCTGCTAGAACTTGTCTCTTGGGGATAGATGGTCTTGAAGAAATGGCATCAATAGTAAATATTGATGGGAACTGCTGCAGGATTTAATATGAAATGAATTGAAAGATGAGAATGGTTCAACTTTTCGGATCAGCTTATCCCAATCAGCTGTGTACTGGACCCGATCGGTTAGTTGTGATTTCGACGGATTACAGTAGACTTAGCTCCTTTGCAGTATAGGCAAGTAGACCAAGAAAAAAAATAATGAAAGCTTTTGAAATGTAATAAAAAGAAAATTCAATGGTTTGCCTTTTAATATCAAATATATTTCACTTGTATGGCAGATTTTTAAAAATATTCCATACTCGTGAAATATATTCGATATTAAACGGCAAACCATTGAATATCCTCTATATATTATCTGTACCTATATTACAATATTCAGTCTATACTCCCTTGATTTACGTTATTTTATATCCTATATTACATTATTTATATCCTATATTACATTATTTATATCTTATATTAATAATTTTTATCCTACATTATTACATGATACAGTCTGTCCTCCCTTGACTTACATTATTTATATCCTATTTTACATTATTTTTATCCTATATTACATTATTTATATCCTATATTACATAATTTTTATCCTACATTATTACATTATACAGTGTGTCCTCCCTTGCTGCGCTTGCCTTGAACATCATCAAGAGTTCATTTGATAACGAGGTCACCCCGTATTTTGCCTTGATCATTTGTATTTGGGGTAAGTTGACAAAATTTTTGAAGTATATATATTTAGATTTCTTTACATCATATTTGATAATTAGTAATTTATGGACAAAGAGTAAAACAAGTAATTAATCTGTGTAATAATCAAACAAACGTATTATAATAAATTCATAAATTTAACCGATTAGGTACCCTGTTCCTGGAACTCTGGAAGCAGAAGTGCGCGCGCTGTGCCTACCTCTGGGACGTCCAGGAGTTCGAGGCTAATGAACCAGACAGGCCAGAGTTCTTCAGCACGACGTTTAAGGAGGTACACAAGCTCTAGATACAAATCAGATACTGACTTACATTCGGTGCTGTGTACATACATGTATGTATGTAACGTACAGTAAACTGGTGTGGCTCTAATTGTTTTTTCATATAATGCTACAAGTGTTTGAATCACGATGAGAAGTCAGCAATATCTATTTGACAGTTGTTATGCCTTTATCAGTAATGAACCATTGGTTGGGCAGATGTTGCAGTGGATAGCGCACTTGCTTTTCACCAACTGAACGTGAAAAGGTACAGGGTCACCTGCCTGACCACGTGGGTTTATTTCGGATACTCCAGTTTCCTCCCATAATAAGACCCCTTTCTTGCGAACATCTGTGTAAGCAAGACTGATTTTTATAAGTTAGATAAATACATAAAGTTTATTTTAAATAACTGTTGTATGTCAGATTGTCAGGGCCCTGTGACATATTTATCAGTTATGAAACGTTGTATGTCAGGACCCTGTGACGAAGGCCAAAGAGATGTATTTTCCGTCCAAGAAGCAGAACATCCGCTACCTCATCTCCTTCTCCACGCTGATGTTTATGATCCTCATCGTACTGACCAGTGTTGTCTCCATCATTATCTACCGTGTCATCACCAGCGTGGATTACTGCCCCAACATGGACGCCACCTCCTGTCTCCTAGCAACCACAGTGGTGTCCTCCGTACTCAACACGGTCTCCATCCTCATTCTCGGCAAGGTCAGTCAGGTCAAATAGACATCAAAAAGGTCTTAGTTTATTTAAAAAGGCATATAAAACTTGTGTATAACAGCACAGCGGACTCTAGCTAGCAAGAAGAAAACATAATAACTGGAGGTTCCTAAAAAAAAGACATAATAAGAACTATTGGATGCTCGAAACTTTATTGTACGTTTTGATGTGAACTAGAAACCTAGAGAGACATTTGTATCACATACAGATATATATGCACTCACGTCAGATAAGGTATGTTCATAAGATGGAATTTTTGGATCATTATGTAAGTCAATGTGATTATTTTTCGACATCAATTAATCCTGTGTGGCAACTACGATGTTTGGGTATATATGTTAATTACACTCTACATGTCCATCAATCTGTCCCTCGATCATTAAACTCCGAGATAGCTCTGCATTTTATATATACAAGTACCTAATGGGAAATACAGATTTTGTCCCTCATTTAACTCAGTATGTCACTGTCTGAAATATAGATCTGATAAAGCTCTGTCACTTGGAGTATTTTGTATACAAGTACCTAATGAGAAGTACAGATTTTGTTTTATATCAAAATCAAATTATATGCCCATACATTTTACAGAGTTGTGGCCCCTTGTGATGTCAAGCATTTATCAATGATGGAGGGTTACTAACAATCCTTGTTAATGATATATTTTATATCAATAAGTGAGTGAGTTATTAATTCATTTGATTGTTTCTTACAGGTTTATGATTACCTGGCTGTGAAGCTGACAGATTGGGGTGAGTTAAATAATTTCACTGCGTGTAAACTGAAAGACTGAGATAAGTTAATTACATACTCTCACTGTGTGTAAACTGAAAGACTGGGTAGTTGAATTATATAATACTCTCACTGTGTGTAAACTGACAGACTGGGGTAAGTGAAATAATCTTTCACTGTGTGTAAACTGACAGATTGGGGTAAGTTAAATAATTTCACTGTGTGTAAACTGAAAGACTGAGATATTAAATACTCTCATTGTGTGTAAAATGAAAGTCTGAGGTAGTTGAATTATATAATAGTCTCACTGTGTGTAAACTGACAGACTGGGGTAAGTGAAATAATCTTTCACTGTGTGTAAACTGACAGATTGGGGTAAGTTAATTAATTTCACTGTGTGTAAACTGAAAGACTGAGGTAAGTTTCCGGTAGTTAAATACTCTCACTGTGTGTAAACTGACAGATTGGGGTAAGTGAAATACTCTCTCACTGTGTGTAAACTGATAGACTTGGGTGAGTTAAATAATCTGTCACTGTGTGTAAACTGACAGACTGGGGTAAGTTAAATAAATCGGGTGGTCAGGTAGTGTATTGGATAGCACACTTGCCTTTCACCAAGGTGGCAGGAGTTTGACTCCCCAACAGGACATGAAAAGGTATGGGGTCATATCTTCCTGACGATGTGGGTTTTTCTCCGGGTACTCCGGTTTCCTCCCAAAATAAAACCCACTCACATGTGAATATCCAGGCCAACAAGAGTACTAGTGATTAATATAAATTGGATGACTTGTTTCATAATTGTTGTAAAATAAATAAAATTCATTCAAGTTGACTAATCTCACTGTGCATTAACTGGCCAATGCTTGATTGTCTTAACATCTATGTGCCTTTCTTTGGATGTTGCATCATTTACCAAATGTTGGTCACTTTATAGATATCAAGAAGGTGTCTCTTCAATTATTGATAGGGAACTGAACAGTGATAATTTGTATTTACAGAAAACCACAGAACACAGACTATGTACGACGATGCCTTGATCATCAAACTCTTCGCATTTCAATTTGCAAACAACTACGCATCTAGTTTTTATATTGCATTCTTCAGAGGGGTGAGTATTACTGATGTAATTGTATTCTGGATTGTAAGAAGTTTGACTATCCTGGTATCGGATCAGAGTACCGTGATAGCTGTGAGGGGATGTGTCTGGTAACAGTATTCTGTATTGTGTTGTAGAGGTTTGACTTCTCTGGTATCATGGGTATTGGATCAGAGTACCGTGATAGCTGTGAGGGGACGTGTATGTCCCAGCTCTCCTTCCAGATTCTCACCAACATGCTCCTCAAACCCCTTCCAAAGGTGTTCTCCGACATCGTCAAACCGTGAGTAATCATATTCATTATGCTATTTTCTTATTGATTTTCGCTGATTTAAACATCTTACAGTATGGGGATACAGTGCATTCCTCTTATATCATTTTGCATTTGTCAGACAAAACCATGATATTAACATGAAAGTGACATTAAGAGAAGCATGTTTTTGCATTTAATCTAGTACATTTCCAATCTCCATAACTAAAAAGTAAGCTATTTGATGTACATATGAAGATGTTTCAATATAAAGATAACATTATTTCAATTAAAAATCATTTTTAGGGTAATTTTTTATTTTCAATTTAATATTTTGTACAAGTTTTATCTGAAGTCAATAGAAATGACTTCATTTTCAAGATGTTTTATGTCATTGGTTAAAAAAACATGATATTAAGAGGAGTTCACTTCAGAATACTTGATATTAACCAAATAAATTACATAGATTATGTAGAGGGGAAAATGGTGCTTGGGAAAAACATGGTATTAAGAGGAATGTGATATTAACAGGGGTGATATTAAGTGGAATCTACTGACCAAGTATAAACTGATAACGTTAGATTTTTGCTGTAGACTAATGGTAAGGCTGTGGAGGAAACGTCCATCTTGTATGCAGGGAGAGAAGCCGGAGCTGACAGACGACCTGGACATCGAGCTTCGCGCTCTACATTACCCGGAGACATTGACGTTTATGGACAAAGAGTACATGAAGCCTACTCTTGGTGATTTTACTGTAGGAGAATACACAGAGAAAATCATTCAGTATGGATTTCTTATGGTAAGTATTTTTTGGTCACCCGAGAAGTGACCAGTATTCTAATTGTCTTTTGTCATCCGTCATCCAAAAAACAATTTACAGTTGCAAGTTCTTCTCAATAACCTCTGAACCAATTTGAATGAAATTTGACAGGAACTTTCCCTGGCCAAAGATGCACCATTTGTGAATTAAATGGGTCTAACCTCCTAGGGGCCTGAGGATGGAGCCAAAAGGGGTCAAGTCAGTTAGGACTTCAAAAATCTTCTTTTCCAAACCAAAATATTTATGCTCAGGAATCAAATACTCTTCATAAATGGAAAGGTCTGAAGGTGTTTTATCAAAATTGTGAATTTCATGCCCTCTGGCTTCAAAAGGGTCAAATTGGCTAACATTTCAACAATCTTCTACTTCATATATGCTGGAATCAAATACTCTTCACAGACAGAATGGTCTTTAGTTGCTGTATCAAATTTCATGCCCCTCGGCTTCAGCTTCCCCCCTGGGGGGGGGGGGGGGGTGAAGTTTACTATACTTTATAAAATGTATAGGAAAATGAAACTTTGGGTATATTTTGTTGATTTAATTATATTTTTGTTATGACATTATAAAGCAAAGATGGTTGGAATTAAACATGGAGCTTAGCAAAAAGTCAAGGTCACCAGGTCAAAGGACAAGGTCAAATTTTGTATCTTTTCACTGATTAATATTTTGTAATGACATTATGAAGCAAAGTTAGTTGGGATTAACCAAGGATTCAACTGACCAAGAGTCAAGGTCACTGGTCAAAGTTTATAGTTTTTACTGATGAACATTTTTGTATAACATTATAATGAAGAAAATTCATCAGAATTAAAACAAGGATATATAGACTTGCAAGCAGGGCCCTCCCTTACTGATTACTGATCAGTGTCTGAGCTCAAACTTGGTTTGAGTTAATAATGATAACAGTGTAGGGACACAACAAAAGTTATTGGTACTAGTACATCATAGTGATGGTTAAGGCCCATGAGCCTCTTGTCAGGTGCTTAATTTTAATTTGTATTATTGTATTATTCAATAAGATGATAAATTAAATCCTACATTAGACAATGTAAATAAACTTTGGCTGTTTACAACCTCCGTGCCCCTGGCTCCCTCTCTATGTAATATTTATATACCTACAGCTGTTTACAACCTCCGTGCCCCTGGCTCCCTCTCTATGTAATATTTATATACCAACAGCTGTTTACAACCTCCGTGCCCCTGGCTCCCTCTCTATGTAATATTTATATACCTACAGCTGTTTACAACCTCCGTGCCCATGGCTCCCTCTCTATGTAATATTTATATACCTACAGCTGTTTACAACCTCCGTGCCCCTGGCTCCCTCTCTATGTAATATTTATATACCTACAGCTGTTTACAGCCTCCGTGCCCCTGGCTCCCTCTCTATGTAATATTTATATACCAACAGCTGTTTACAACCTCCGTGCCCCTGGCTCCCTCTCTATGTAATATTTATATACCTACAGCTGTTTACAACCTCCGTGCCCCTGGCTCCCTCTCTATGTAATATTTATATACCAACAGCTGTTTACAACCTCCGTGCCCCTGGCTCCCTCTCAATGTAATATTTATATACCTACAGCTGTTTACAACCTCCGTGCCCATGGCTCCCTCTCTATGTAATATTTATATACCTACAGCTGTTTACAACCTCCGTGCCCCTGGCTCCCTCTCTATGTAATATTTATATACCTACAGCTGTTTACAGCCTCCGTGCCCCTGGCTCCCTCTCTATGTAATATTTATATACCAACAGCTGTATACAACCTCCGTGCCCCTGGCTCCCTCTCTATGTAATATTTATATACCCACAGCTGTATACAGCCTCCCTGCCCCAGGCTCCCTCTATATGTAATATTTATATACCTACAGCTGTTTACAACCTCCATGCCCCTGGCTCCCTCTCTATGTAATATTTATATACTCACAGCTGTTTACAACCTCCGTGCCCCTGTCTCCCTCTCTATGTAATATTTATATACCTAAAGCTATTTACAACCTCCGTGCCCCTGGCTCCCTCTCTATGTAATATTTATATACCTACAGCTGTTTACAACCTCCCAGCCCCTGGCTCCCTCTCTATGTAATATTTATATACCTACAGCTGTTTACAACCTCCGTGCCCCTGGCTCCCTCTTTATGTAATATTTATATACCAACAGCTGTTTACAACCTCCGTGCCCCTGGCTCCCTCTCTTTGTAATATTTATATACCTACAGCTGTATACAACCTCCCTGTCCCTGGCTCCCTCTCTATGTAATATTTATATACCCACAGCTATTTACAACCTCCTTGCCCCTGGCTCCCTCTCTATGTAATATTTATATACCTACAGCTGTTTACAGCCTCCGTGCCCCTGGCTCCCTCTCTATGTAATATTTATATACCAACAGCTGTATACAACCTCCGTGCCCCTGGCTCCCTCTCTATGTAATATTTATATACCCACAGCTGTATACAGCCTCCCTGCCCCTGGCTCCCTCTATATGTAATATTTATATACCTACAGCTGTTTACAACCTCCGTGCCCCTGGCTCCCTCTCTATGTTATATTTTTATACCAACAGCTGTATACAACCTCCGTGCCCCTGGCCCCCTCTATATGTAATATTTATATACCTACAGCTGTTTACAACCTCCCTGCCCCTGGCTCCCTCTGTATGTAATATTTATATACCTACAGCTGTTTACAACCTCTGTGCCCCTGGCTCCCTCTCTTTGTAATATTTATATACCTACAGCTGTATACAACCTCCCTGTCCCTGGCTCCCTCTCTATGTAATATTTATATACCCACAGCTATTTACAACCTCCGTGCCCCTGGCTCCCTCTCTATGTAATATTTATATACCCACAGCTGTATACAACCTCCGTGCCCCTGGCTCCCTCTCTATGTAATATTTATATACCCACAGCTGTATACAACCTCCCTGCCCCTGGCTCCCTCTGTATGTAATATTTATATACCAACAGCTGTTTACAACCTCCGTGCCCCTGGCTCCCTCTCTATGTTATATTTTTATACCAACAGCTGTTTACAACCTCCGTGCCCCTGGCTTCCTCTGTATGTAATATTTATATACCTACAGCTGTTTACAATCTCCGTGCCCCTGGCTCCCTCTCTATGTAATATTTATATACCTACAGCTGTTTGCAGCCTACCTGCCCCTGTCTCCCTCTATATGTAATATTTATATACTTACAGCTGTTTGCAACCTCCGTGCCCCTGGCTCCCTCTGTATGTAATATTTATATACCTACAGCTGTTTACAACCTCCGTGCCCCTGGCTCCCTCTCTATGTAATATTTATATACCTACAGCTGTTTGCAGCCTACCTGCCCCTGTCTCCCTCTATATGTAATATTTATATACTTACAGCTGTTTGCAACCTCCGTGCCCCTGGCTCCCTCTGTATGTAATATTTATATACCTACAGCTGTTTACAACCTCCGTGCCCCTGGCTCCCTCTCTATGTAATATTTATATACCTACAGCTGTTTGCAGCCTACCTGCCCCTGTCTCCCTCTATATGTAATATTTATATACTTACAGCTGTTTGCAGCCTCCCTGCCCCTGGCCCCCTCTCTATGTAATATTTATATACCTACAGCTGTTTACAACCTCCCTGCCCCTGGCTCCCTCTCTATGTAATATTTATATACCCACAGCTGTTTACAACCTCCGTGCCCCTGTCTCCCTCTCTATGTAATATTTATATACCTACAGCTGTTTACAACCTCCGTGCCCCTGGCTCCCTCTCTATGTAATATTTATATACCTAAAGCTATTTACAACCTCCGTGCCCCTGGCTCCCTCTCTATGTAATATTTATATACCTACAGCTGTTTACAACCTCCGTGCCCCTGGCTCCCTCTATATGTAATATTTATATACCTACAGCTGTTTACAACCTCCGTGCCCCTGGCTCCCTCTCTATGTAATATTTATATACCTACAGCTGTTTACAACCTCCGTGCCCCTGGCTCCCTCTTTATGTAATATTTATATACCAACAGCTGTTTACAACCTCCGTGCCCCTGGCTCCCTCTCTTTGTAATATTTATATACCTACAGCTGTATACAACCTCCCTGTCCCTGGCTCCCTCTCTATGTAATATTTATATACCCACAGCTATTTACAACCTCCGTGCCCCTGGCTCCCTCTCTATGTAATATTTATATACCTACAGCTGTTTACAGCCTCCGTGCCCCTGGCTCCCTCTCTATGTAATATTTATATACCAACAGCTGTATACAACCTCCGTGCCCCTGGCTCCCTCTCTATGTAATAT
This sequence comes from Mimachlamys varia, assembly GCA_947623455.1. Classification (NCBI taxonomy): domain Eukaryota; kingdom Metazoa; phylum Mollusca; class Bivalvia; order Pectinida; family Pectinidae; genus Mimachlamys; species Mimachlamys varia. The sequence continues at coordinate 2,827,055 of OX392537.1, forward strand.
TTATATACCCACAGCTGTATACAGCCTCCCTGCCCCTGGCTCCCTCTATATGTAAAATTTATATACCTACAGCTGTTTACAACCTCCGTGCCCCTGGCTCCCTCTCTATGTTATATTTTTATACCAACAGCTGTATACAACCTCCGTGCCCCTGGCCCCCTCTATATGTAAAATTTATATACCTACAGCTGTTTACAACCTCCCTGCCCCTGGCTCCCTCTGTATGTAATATTTATATACCTACAGCTGTTTACAACCTCCGTGCCCCTGGCTCCCTCTCTATGTAATATTTATATACCCACAGCTGTATACAACCTCCGTGCCCCTGGCTCCCTCTCTATGTAATATTTATATACCCACAGCTGTATACAACCTCCCTGCCCCTGGCTCCCTCTGTATGTAATATTTATATACCAACAGCTGTTTACAACCTCCGTGCCCCTGGCTCCCTCTCTATGTTATATTTTTATACCAACAGCTGTTTACAACCTCCGTGCCCCTGGCTTCCTCTGTATGTAATATTTATATACCTACAGCTGTTTACAACCTCCGTGCCCCTGGCTCCCTCTCTATGTAATATTTATATACCTACAGCTGTTTGCAGCCTACCTGCCCCTGTCTCCCTCTATATGTAATATTTATATACTTACAGCTGTTTGCAACCTCCGTGCCCCTGGCTCCCTCTGTATGTAATATTTATATACCTACAGCTGTTTACAACCTCCGTGCCCCTGGCTCCCTCTCTATGTAATATTTATATACCTACAGCTGTTTGCAGCCTACCTGCCCCTGTCTCCCTCTATATGTAATATTTATATACTTACAGCTGTTTGCAGCCTCCCTGCCCCTGGCCCCCTCTCTATGTAATATTTATATACCTACAGCTGTTTACAACCTCCCTGCCCTTGGCTCCCTCTGTATGTAATATTTATATACCTACAGCTGTTTTCAGCCTCCCTGCCCCTTGCTCCCTCTCTATGTAATATTTATATACCTACAGCTGTTTGCAGCCTCCCTGCCCCTAGCTCCCTCTGTATGTAATATTTATATACCTACAGCTGTTTGCAGCCTCCCTGCCCCTGGCTCCCTCTATATGTAATATTTATATACCTACAGCTGTTTGCAGCCTCCCTGCCCCTGGCTCCCTCTGTATGTAATATTTATATACCTACAGCTGTTTGCAGCCTCCCTACCCCTTGCTCCACTGATAGCGCTGTTCACGTTACTGATAGACATCCGCGTGGATGCTAAGCGAATGTTGTGGTGGTACCGACGACCAACAGCCACCGTTGCCCAAGACATAGGTAAGTTCATTTATAATTGATAATTTTACTCTAGTTTTGTCAATAAATCTGGAAATCAGTACAAGCAGAGATAGTTTTCTTCCTTTATTGTCAGCGTACTGTACAAGAACATGGTTCATCATTTCGATAACGTGAAATGTTTGTTTAGGGACCTGGTTCACCATTCTCCAGATTGTGAACGTGTGTGGCGTTGTATCCAACGGTTTCATCATCGCCTTCACCTCGAGCTGGGGACAGCAGTATGACATAGTCACGCAGCTCTGGATCGTCATCGGCTTCGAGGTAATGTCTATAATCAATTTGTAATAATATACAGGTAGACAACTCATTACATTGACTATGAGGTACCGTCAAAGTTCAATGTGAAGTAATTATTTATTAATGTAGACAACTCATATCATTAATTTTGAGGAACTGTCAAAAGTGAATGTGAAGTAATTATTTATATAAAGATAGACAACTCATAACATTAACTTTGAGGTACTGTCGAAATTCAGTTTGAAATAATTAATAAGGGTAGACAACTCATTACATTAGCTTTGAGGTACTGTCAAAAGTAAATGTGAAGTAATTATTTATAAAGGTAGACAACTCATAACATTATCTTTGAGGTACTGTCGAAATCCATTTTGAAACAATTATTTATAAAGGTAGACTACTCATTACATTGACTTTAGGGTACAGTCGAAATCTAATGTGAAATAATCATTTTATGGTAGACAACTCATTACATTGACTTTGAGGCACTGTTGAAATTAAATGTTAAATAATTATTTATAAAGCTAGAAAACTCGTTACATTGGCTATGTCAGGTACTGTCAAAATTCAGTTTGAAATAATTGTTATATAAAGGTAGACAACTCATTACATTAGCTTTGAGGTAATGTTGAAATTCAGTTTGAAATAATTATTTTATAAGGGTAGACAACTCATTACATTAGCTTTGAGGTAATATTGAAATTCAGTTTGAAATAATTATTATATAAAGGTAGACAACTCTTCACATTGACTTTGATCATGAGGTACTGTTGAAATTAAATGTTAAATGATTATCATATAAAGGTAGACAACTCATTACATTAGCTTTGAGGTAATGTTGAAATTCAGTTTGAAATAATTATTATATAAAGGTAGACAACTCATTATATTAGGTTTGAGGTTTAAAGGTAGACAACTCAGACATTACATTGACTTTGAGGTTCTGGTGAAATTTTAGTTTGAAATAATTATTTTGTAAGGGTAGACAACTCATTTCATTAGCTTTGAGATTAACACTATAAATGATTGTATATGTACTTAAATAATAAACACTTTTGTTTTTCAGCATATAGTTTTTACCGTCAAATTTTTGTTGGCCTACTTCATTCCTGATATTCCTGATGATGTGGCTCTGATGATGAGGAAGGTATGTGTATCCGTTCATACTTCTCAGATATTCGTACTCCTGCTCAATTAGATCGTCTATATTGTATTGTACAGTTATATAGCTACATTATATAGTTGCTACATTTGTAATAAAAAATAATTAAGTCGCTTGTTTCATTAATTAAGAGTAGATAATTTATCCAGAATTGATATATTAAATTTTCCATAAAAAGTTGCCAGTCCAAAAACAACCTGCAAATTGCTTATGCATGCCTAAGTATCTCATATTTATATTGTGTTGCTACTTTTATGCATGTTTGAATGCCACCTTTTAATACATTATTGTTTACATGTGACCTATGATAAGATACAATCCTTAATTATCCAAAGGCTAAATAGCAGAGCCAGCGTAAGGAGAGAGCATGGGTACATTATCAATTTGTACAAGTTTTGGCAAACAAACTGTATTAGAATAATAATTCATTGCTTAAATATACAAGATTATTTTCATTCATTTTGAGCTACTATGCATTGCTTACAAAATTCTCCTAAAATTGGATCAATTAATCAATCTTAAATATCTCAACAGATTTAAACAAATTAATTGACTTTTCATAAAAGTTTGGTTGCCAAAATGTTCTCTTCTTTCTGAATTCGCTTTGACTTCACAAATCAGTGTTGAGTCACTGGCATGATAGGAAACAGTAGCCCTAGATGTTTATTTCAGTTTCTTCTCGTCTCATTTATTGTTTTATAATGTATTTTGTTTTGTGTATAGTTAGTGATACATTTTTTTCTTTGCCAATCACAGCACCAACATTGGGTAAGATTGTCTGGCTTTATACATGTGGTTGTCAACTTTTACTCCTAATATATATCTTCTGGCAGGTGTGGAACCATAGATAGTAATATCATAGTGTCTGTCTGTTTGTCCATTTATCGCTTTGGTTTGAGACTATATCATTTCACAGTTTTGAAGTTTGAAGTTTCTGAAATTTTACGAGAACATGATGAGTGCAGGCCTTCTGGTCTAAAAAGGACAGGTATTTTGTTATAGTATATTGTACTTGATAGGTATTATTATTAACGATTTGTCTTAGTATTTGTATCCAAAATCAGAATTTACTAGATGACACAATACTAAAAGTGTACATGAGTATGTACCATTTTTAACAGTATGATCTATTGCCATCGCGCTTCGTCCGTCGTCGTGTGCCGTTTGCCTTCCGTAAACTTTTCTTCGAACAATCTTCTTCTCAATAACCAAAAGGCTCAGGATGCCGATATTTGGCCTGTAGGTACCTGGGATAAATTGTTTCAAAGTTTCCTCATATCAATGACTTTGACCTACTTTCAAGGTTACAGGGGTCAAATAGGTAAAAATCTTTCAAACAACTTCTACTCTCTACTCTGTAACTATAAGGCCTAGGGTGATTAAGTTATGCCTATAGCATGCTGGAATTAAGGGCTACAAAATTTCCTCATATCAATGATCTTGACTTACTTTCAAGGTCACAGGGGTCACATATGTAAAAATCTTTAAGAATCTTCTTCTCAATAACCAAAAGGCCCAGGATGCTGATATTTGGCCAGTAAGTACCTGGGATAGAGTGCTACATAGTTTCCCCATATCAAAGACCTTGACCAATGTTCAAGGTCACATGGGTCAAATATGTAAAAATCTTTAAGAAACTTCTTCTAAATAACCGAAAGGCCCAGGGGTCTGATATGTGGCATGTAGCATCCTGGGATGAAGGACTACCAAATTTGTTAATATGATTGACCTTTACCTATTTTCAAGGTCACAGGGATCAAAAGTATTTGAAAATCTTCAAGTAACTTCTTCCCTTATCACAGAAAGGCCTAGGGTACTGATATTTGGCCTGTAGCATGCTGGGATGAAGGGCTACCAAGTTTGTTCAAATGAAAGACCTTGATTTGCTTTCAAGGTCATATGGGTCAAATGTCTTAAATGTTTCAAACACTTCTTCTCAGTTACAAAAAGTTCCAGGATAAAGCTATTCTGCAGGTATTATCACTATGCTGTGATGAAGGAATAACAATTTTGTTCAATGACTCTCTTAGGTAACGGGTCAAATATGATAATATCTTTAAACAGCTACCAACAAAAAATTATATAGATTGTCAGATGACAGTTTAGGCCCATGGGCCTCTTGTGTTGATACTTAATGGTGAATTATTAGTGGAGATATGCAGATATATGAGTTCAGAAGCAGAGTCCAACCCGATATGTTGGTGTTTTAGTGTTGTAGACTTCCCCTGATTGATTACATCGGCTATTTATTATTTGATTAGGAGAAACCATAGTTGATGTAGGGAGGTTGGGGAGAAGGCTGCTGGTGTTTAACCCATCCTGTCCTAGATTGATATCACCGCTGTTCTTTCACTACTGCTCCTGTCATTCTCGCTGCCTTATAGCTTTTCTTTACATCCCTGACTCTGTCTTGGACTAATTCATTACTTTGAGTACACAGTACATTATATATTTGGTGATTAAGTTTGAATTTATGATTATTTTTATATTAATCCTTCCACCTTAAAAAAATTCTTTCACTGTCCCCATCAGTCACATCTTTAGTGTATAGCCTAGTTAGTGTAACTTCTTCTTTCACATAATGTCCCTGATAAAGGGATCCCCTGAAATTAGTGTATACACATGCAGGCAAAATATATTCAGGTAAATTGGCCACAATTTCGGGTCAAACTGACCTCAATACCATGTCAATTTCAGGTCATGAATTGACTTTTTTGCACTTTTCAGTTCAGATTGTCCTGAAATTGATCTCAATTTGACCTGAATTGACATGAAGAAATATTACATATGTACACAGGTAGAATTTCTAGATGTCAATTTGAAAATAAAAAAATCTTCACGTGAAATTGACCTCAAGTTGAGGTTAAGTAGAATTCAGATTGGTTTTACATGATTTTTTGTCCAGTTCATTTCAGACTAAATTGACTTGAAACTAATTTCATGAAAATGTTTTATGTAAAATAGAGATAACTAAAATATTGACCTGAAATTTACATCAAGAAACGTTTATTTACCTCGGTCTCTCTGAGAATACACACTTCAGAAACATCTTTATGGTGGTAACTATATTTAAACTATCTACCAGGTAGTATTGGATTGGTTCTGATATAATATTTCAATTTCTAGGGTGATCTTTGATGCAAAATACTATTTTTTTTAAATATTTTATTTTGTGGTTGTCAAGATTATAAATCTAACATTTTATTTTAAGATTTATTTGTTTTAATATTTCATCCATCATTAAAGGATTACATTATTTTTTCTCCAATGGAATTGTAACTTTATTTGTAAAGTATATTGGTTTGGCTAACACATGTTTATGATTGTACAGGTATTTTATTTGACATTATTAACTTCATGTACATGTATATACCGTCATGTTCACACTGATACATGGGTGCTAGATCTAGACTTCAGTCCTTGGCCAAAGAGGTGCGTTCTTATGAACATGTGACTAATTTGTTGTGTAAAAATGCCTAAACTTACTTTGAGTTGTTAACAAGAAACTGTGGACAATGGCAGATAACTAAAAATATCTTGATGCAATCTTAGAGCAAGGGAGAATGTATAAATGTCTATTACTGCAATATGGTACATAATATGTTTAATTATAAAACAAGATTCAGACAACCTTGAATGTATATTATTACAAATCATGTAGCAAAGGCAGAAAACCTGAAATGTATATCATTTATCTTAAAGCAAGGACAGACAACTTTGAATGTATATCAATAATCTTATAGCAAGGGCAGACAACTTTGAATGTATATCAATAATCTTATAGCAAGGACAGACAACTTTGAATGTATATCAATAATCTTATAGCAAGGACAGACAACTTTGAATGTATATCAATAATCTTATAGCAAGGACAGACAACTTTGAATGTATATAATTTATCTTATAGCTAGGGCAGACAACTTTGATTGTATATAATTTATCTTATAGCAAGGGCAGACAACTTTGAATGTATATCAATAATCTAAAAGCAAGGGCAGACAACTTTGAATGTATATCAATAATCTTATAGCAAGGGCAGACAACTTTGAATGTATATCAATAATCTTATAGCAAGGACAGACAACTTTGAATGTATATCAATTAACTTATAGCAAGGGCAGATAACTTTGAATGTATATCAATAATCTTATAGCAAGGGCAGATAACTTTGAATGTATATCAATAATCTTATAGCAAGGACAGACAACTTTGAATGTATATCAATAATCTTAAAGCAAGGACAGACAACTTTGAATGTATATCAATAATCTTATAGCAAGGGCAGACAACTTTGAATGTATATAATTTATCTTAAAGCAAGGGCAGACAACTTTGAATCTATATCAATAATCTTATAGCAAGGGCAGATAACTTTGAATGTATATAATTTATCTTAAAGCAAGGACAGACAACTTTGAATGTATATCAATAATCTTATAGCAAAGGCAGACAACTTTGAATGTATATAATTTATCTTAAAGCAAGGGCAGACAACTTTGAATGTATATCAATAATCTTATAGCAAGGACAGACAACTTTGAATATATATCAATAATCTTATAGCAAGGGCAGACAACTTTGAATGTATATCAATAATCTTATAGCAAGGGCAGATAACTTTGAATGTATATCAATAAACTTATAGCAAGGACAGACAACTTTGAATGTATATCAATAATCTTATAGCAAGGGCAGACAACTTTGAATGTATATCAATAATCTTATACCAAGGACAGACAACTTTGAATGTATATCAATAATCTTATAGCAAGGACAGACAACTTTGAATGTATATAATTTATCTTATAGCAAGGACAGACAACTTTGAATGTATATCAATAATCTTATAGCAAGGACAGACAACTTTGAATGTATATCAATAATCTTATAGCAAGGACAGACAACTTTGAATGTATATCAATAATCTTAAAGCAAGGACAGACAACTTTGAATGTATATCAATAATCTTATAGCAAGGACAGACAACTTTGAATGTATATCAATAATCTTATAGCAAGGACAGACAACTTTGAATGTATATCAATAATCTTATAGCAAGGACAGACAACTTTGAATGTATATAATTTATCTTATAGCAAGGACAGACAACTTTGAATGTATATCAATAATCTTATAGCAAGGACAGACAACTTTGAATGTATATCAATAATCTTAAAGCAAGGGCAGACAACTTTGAATGTATATCAATAATCTTATAGCAAGGACAGACAACTTTGAATGTATATCAATAATCTTATAGCAAGGACAGACAACTTTGAATGTATATCAATAATCTTAAAGCAAGGGCAGACAACTTTGAATGTATATCAATAATCTTATAGCAAGGGCAGACAACTTTGAATGTATATCAATAATCTTAAAGCAAGGACAGACAACTTTGAATGTATATCAATAATCTTATAGCAAGGGCAGACAACTTTGAATGTATATCAATAATCTTATAGCAAGGGCAGACAACTTTGAATGTATATAATTTATCTTAAAGCAAGGGCAGACAACTTTGAATGTATATCAATAATCTTATAGCAAGGGCAGACAACTTTGAATGTATATCAATAATCTTAAAGCAACGGCAGACAACTTTGAATGTATATCAATAATCTTATAGCAAGGGCAGACAACTTTGAATGTATATTAATAATCTTAAAGCAAGAGCAGACAACTTTGAATGTATATCAATAATCTTATAGCAAGGACAGACAACTTTGAATGTATATAATTTATCTTAAAGCAAGGGCAGACAACTTTGAATGTATATCAATAATCTTATAGCAAGGACAGACAACTTTGAATGTATATCAATAATCTTAAAGCAAGGACAGACAACTTTGAATGTATATCAATAATCTTATAGCAAGGACAGACAACTTTGAATGTATATCAATAATCTTATAGCAAGGACAGACAACTTTGAATGTATATCAATAATCTTATAGCAAGGACAGACAACTTTGAATGTATATAATTTATCTTATAGCAAGGACAGACAACTTTGAATGTATATCAATAATCTTATAGCAAGGACAGACAACTTTGAATGTATATCAATAATCTTAAAGCAAGGGCAGACAACTTTGAATGTATATCAATAATCTTATAGCAAGGACAGACAACTTTGAATGTATATCAATAATCTTAAAGCAAGGACAGACAACTTTGAATGTATATCAATAATCTTAAAGCAAGGGCAGACAACTTTGAATGTATATCAATAATCTTATAGCAAGGACAGACAACTTTGAATGTATATCAATAATCTTATGGCAAGGACAGACAACTTTGAATGTATATCAATAATCTTATAGCAAGGGCAGACAACTTTGAATGTATATCAATAATCTTATAGCAAGGGCAGACAACTTTGAATGTATATAATTTATCTTAAAGCAAGGGCAGACAACTTTGAATGTATATCAATAATCTTATAGCAAGGGCAGAAAACTTTAAATGTATATCAATAATCTTAAAGCAAGGGCAGACAACTTTGAATGTATATCAATAATCTTATAGCAAGGGCAGACAACTTTGAATGTATATCAATAATCTTAAAGCAAGGGCAGACAACTTTGAATGTATATCAATAATCTTAAAGCAAGGGCAGACAACTTTGAATGTATATAATTTATCTTATAGCAAGGGCAGACAACTTTGAATGTATATCAATAATCTTAAAGCAATGGCAGACAACTTTGAATGTATATAATTTATCTTAAAGCAAGGGCAGACAACTTTGAATGTATATCAATAATCTTAAAGCAAGGGCAGACAACTTTGAATGTATATCAATAATCTTAAAGCAAGGGCAGACAACTTTGAATGTATATAATTTATCTTATAGCAAGGGCAGACAACTTTGAATGTATATCAATAATCTTAAAGCAAGGGCAGACAACTTTGAATGTATATAATTTATCTTAAAGCAAGGGCAGACAACTTTGAATGTATATCAATAATCTTAAAGCAAGGGCAGACAACTTTGAATGTATATCAATAATCTTAAAGCAAGGGCAGACAACTTTGAATGTATATCAATAATCTTATAGCAAGGACAGACAACTTTGAATGTATATAATTTATCTTAAAGCAAGGGCAGACAACTTTGAATGTATATCAATAATCTTATAGCAAGGACAGACAACTTTGAATGTATATCAATAATCTTAAAGCAAGGACAGACAACTTTGAATGTATATAATTTATATTATAGCAAGGGCAGACAACCTGTTATTTATTTCAATACTTTTATATAAAATAAACATATGATCATATGGCAAGGACAGACATCCCAATGTTTTGTGTTATGTCCCTTGTTGCTGTATTGATCGATTCACTTCCTTTTCCACGTTTATTCAGAAAACACACAAGCTGGCCCAGATCATGGAAAATGTACTGGTATCATTATTATATCTTAACTAAATATAATATTTTGATAGTTAGTTATATTTTTTTACACTTTTCTTCTAAAAATTACAATGCAAAGCTGAAACTTTAAATTCTCTCCTAATTACTTGTCATCTTTACTAAAATTTATTTTTTCCTTAATCATCTGGAAGAATGGTTTTTTTTTTCATAAAAAAAATTATCAGTTGTTTAAGTCTACATATTTAAAAACCTTCTTTGGAACTTTTTGAACCTTTTTACATTTTTTTGTTAGTTATTGTAACAAGTTTAATTCTTCGTTCTTAATTATTTCATGCCACTAAAGTCAGTAATCAATGTCCTGAGTGCATTGATGAATGGATTTTTATGTTTTGTCATTTTTCCTTCTGGCAAGAGAAATAATTATAGCTGTTATTATCTTAGATATAAAATCAATATTTCACATTGGTAAGTCATTAGTTAGCAATAGTGATACAGGCAACATTTAAACAAATATACGGAGTCTTGCTAAAAAGAGGTGGTAACAAGGGCAGATAACCTATAAACTTAAAGAATCATATGACAAGGGCAGATAACACTTAGAGAATCATATGATAAGGGAGATAACTAGCAAGGAAATATGGAATTTATAACAATTAAAAGCTGCAGCTGCCTGTTAATTAGTATTCTGTGATGTTGTTAATTAGTATTCTGTGATGTTGTTAATTAGTATTCTGTGATGTTGTTAATTAGTATTCTGTGATGTTGATGTTGTTAATTAGTATTTTGTGATGTTGTTAATTAGTATTCTGTGATGTTGATGTTGTTAATTAGTATTCTGTGATGTTGATGTTGTTAATTAGTATTCTGTGATGTTGTTAATTGGTATTCTGTGATGTTGTTAATTAGTATTCTGTGATGTTGTTAATTAGTATTCTGTGATGTTGTTAATTAGTATTCTGTGATGTTGTTAATTAGTATTTTGTGATGTTGTTAATTAGTATTCTGTGATGTTGATCATTAGGATTATGTGATGATTATTTCAGAGAACACATAAGCTGGCACAGATACTGGAGGATGATAAAGATCAGGAGAAGGAAACACTGAAGGAAACTCTGCTTCAAAACATTATCAAGAGGTGAGTAAGGAGGTGTTAGGTCAGGGCTGAATAAGTGTAAGGTCAGGGCTGAATAAGTGTAAGGTCAGGGCTAGATAAGTGTAGGGTCAGGGCTGAATAAGTGTAAGGTCAGGGCTGAATAAGTGTAAGGTCAGGGCTGAATAAGTGTAAAGTCAGAGCTGAATAAGTGTAAGGTCTGGGCTGAATAAGGGTAAGGTCAGGGCTGAATAAGTGTAAGGTCAGGGCTTGATAAGTGTAGGGTCGGCTGAATAAGTGTAAGGTCAGGGCTGAATAAGTGTAAGGTCGGGGTGAAAAAGTGTAAGGTCGGGGCTGAATAAGTGTAAGGTTAGGGCTGAAAAAGTGTAAGGTCAGGGCTGAATAAGTGTAAAGTCAGGGCTGAATAAGTGTAAGGTCAGGGCTGAATAAGTGTAAGGTCAGGGCTGAATAAGTGTAAGGTCAGGGCTGAATAAGTGTAAGGTCAGGGCTGAATTGTTGGTGTCAGTGTTAGCTATAGTTTAATTAGTTCAATACATCAAAACAGGCGTAAATTAATTAAAAATTCATACCAACCCATCAAAAATTATCTTTTTGAATATCAGGTTTATTATGTGTTTGGAAAATAATTGTCAAAAAATGTCAATTCACACACATATTGGAAAGATGTATCAGGGTTTTCTGAAATTAGAAGGAAGCAAATTCTTAATGGGAATGTCATCTAAAAATATAATGGTATAAAACCTTTTTTTCCTCTCTGAATGAATCCTTTTCTATCAATTTAAGTGTTAGTACTGTCTTGTTTTATAAGGAAAGATAATTAAAACTCATTTCTGGTATGATAATAAAATGATGAAACACATTGTATTAAGATTTATTTATGAGTAAATGAGAGGCATTGACACTTTATAATGTATATAACAGGGCTGAGTTGTCTGAACACATCAGCCTGGATGTTTACAGGTAAACTTTGTGCAGTGTTGACATTTAAATAACAGGTTTAACCAAATTCTTTTTTTTTTTTTTGTGTTGAATTTGGAAGTTTTCGTACATCGATGTATTTGTTTTAATTCTTTCCATAAAGCTTTTTGCAATGTTTGAAAAGGTTAATTTTTTGATAAATGTTTGTTGAAATATCTTTTAACATACTTATACATGTGAGAAGTAATCATTAATATTCACAAATGATGTTTGTGATGCTGATATAAGTAATTTTCATGCTTCGTAGATTTTTTTCTGTAATGTTCGATAGATAATGGGTCAAAAGCTCATGACATACACAGCAAATCGAAGCTGCAAAGTTGGAGCTTATAATCATAAACTGTGATAATTGATCAATTTTATTTCTATAAGGTATGATTTTGATATTTGTTTTTCAGTATAGTTTTGATTTAATTTCATTGGATGATAATTATGAGTAATATTATAATCGTAAAGGTAGCTATAACGAAGTGTAATGTAAAATATATATTTGTAGATATTTCATTTTTGTTGATAAATCAATCTGTATCTGTAAATGTCTGCAGTTTATAGCTGTGCTCCATATAAAATGAGTAGTTTTATATCATCTTGTCACAGTAAATTGCAACCTTGTTTAGTAATTAACCTATGAGATACAAAGTTATGTTTGTGAAACTCTGTTGTATATTAAGGTTAGTTAGAGTTCTTGGACATAAGTAACAAAATTATTTTGTAATTTCTCAGCGAGGAAGAATATAGACGTCGTCAAAGTCACGGAGGTGGGGGTGGTTTCGGAGGAGGCGGTTTAGGTGATGGTGGAACTGCAGAACCGACAGCACACAGGTAGGGACCTCGTTAGATTTAACACACCTGGATTCAGAAACAGATATATCTCAAACCTTCAGAAACAGTGTAAAAGGAGATTTATCAAGTTGTCGAAAAGCATGTATTTAAGTAAAACTTGGTAAAAAGAAAACTGGAAAGGAGGTCATTTTAATTAAACTCAATGATGAAAAAAAAGACTATTATAGGCATGAATATTAAGGCTTGTCAGATGATTATCTGAGGTCTATATTCGATAATATCAAAAGAAAAATAGGGGATGCTGGGCAAATTTTAACATGTGTTATCAGAGAAAAGACAGAAGAGTTCCGAAAAAAATATAAATTTTAAAACATCAGAGCTTATATCCTTGAAGAATGCAATCTTAAAAATATTTATAATCTTTTGAAAAATGCAGAGACCAGGAACCGAAAAAAGGAAAGAGCAAACCTGAACCAGAAAATTCTGTACCTACAAATACCCTTAATGGTCAAGCCCCTGTGGAGGATCCGGAACAGCCACCATTCCGGGGAGGTCCTGACCCCTTGACCCCACCTATGAGTGAGGTCAGGAGCAGGCGCACTGCTGATCCCGGTGTAGAGGATGATAGTGATGACAACAATGTAAGGAAGATGAAAAAGAAGAAAAGGAAAAAGGATAAAAGGAGAAAGCAATATCGTAAGTACTTCGGTAGTGGTATGTCTCATTGTTATATCGTACACTTCCCTTACGGATTGCCAGCATGTGCTGCAATTACAACATGGTCTGCCAGTATGCTGTTGGCATGCTGCGGACAAGGCAACTTGCCTGAAGCATGATAAACAAATTACATGGGGAAAATTGCGTAGCATACCGGCAGCACATAATGCTGCAAGAATGCTACATTTCAGTGCTGCCAGTATGCTGTTGGATTGCTGTAAATTTGTAAGGGTTCCATTAAGTAAAGACTCCTGGTTAAAAACAGTAACCATTGTTTATCTGTCCCGAAGATGAAGACTGTCCATGATATATCTATGAACATGAACCTGTCTTCCTTTCAACCAGGTGAAGATGGCAGTTATTACACCAAGTATAAACAGTAGCCATTGTACATCAGTCAATAAGATGAAGACTGTCCATGTGTTATCCTTATAAACCTTTCATTCTTTCCACCAGGTGAAGACCAGTTGATCATCGATTGTGATGAGTATGAATTAGAAGACCAGGGTGTGAGATCAAGGAGGCGTGTTGCTCCACTGACTCCTCCCCCGTATGATGCAGCGCCAGCCGATCAAAAACTTCCAGGGTAAGAATCATGACGAAATAACAATAAAATTGAGTTAAAGAAAATATATATAGTTTGCCAAATCTGCTATGGTGATTGTTGTAGTAAATGATAAAACACTGTTACTATGGTGATTGTTGTTGTAGGTGACAGTGATCTGTTGCAATTGTGTTGCTATAGTGATTGTTGTAGGAAGTGATTAAACACAGTAGTTGTTACTATGGTGGATATTGAAGTAGATGACAATATTCTGTTACTATGGTGATTGTTGTTGTATTATCGAGTGATAAAACTCATTGTTACTATGGTGTTTAACTATGGTGATTGTTGTAGTATTAGTGATAAAACTCATTGTTACTATGGTGTTTAACTATGGTGATTGTTGTAGTAAGTGATAAAACTCATTGTTACTATGGTGTTACTATGGTGATTATTGTAGTAAGTGATAAAACACACTGCTGCTATGGTGACTGTTGAAGTACTAATGATAATGATCTGGCGCTATGGTGTTACTATGGTGATTTTTGTAGTAAGTGATAGACCACACTTTTGCTACAGGGACTATTACTATGGTGACTGTTAAAGTAGGTGAAAATATTCTTTTGATATGGTGACACATCTACATGTATATAGTTCTTTGGTGACATGAAGCTTAGTGAAGAATGACAATTTTGTGTTTCTATGGTGATATCTATAGTAGATGATAATGGCCATTAGCTGTTTCTGTGGTGACTTCTTTAGTAAATGAAAATGCACAATTTCTATGGTGACAATTGTAGTAGATAATAATTCACTGTTGCTGTGTTAATGTTATGTGAAGTAGCCATGATAATGCACTGTTGCCATGGTGTCATCTATATATGATTCTGTACTGTCGCTATGGTGACATTAAGTAGATGCAAATGCACTGTGGCTGTGGTGACTTAAAGTTAATGATTCTGTACTGTTGCTATGGTGACAATGGTAGTATATAATTTACTGTTGCTATGGTGACAATTGAAGAAGATAATTCACTGTTGCTATGGTGACATCTTTAGTAGAAGATATTACTCACTGTTGCTATGGTGACTTGTATGTTTGGCACATGAAATTATACCATTATTATTGTGACCATTGTCTGAAACTGTGGATGCACTGTTGTTTTGCACAATTCGTTTCAGGGAACATGCCCCAGAAGAAATAATAGCAATGATGCGAGCAAAGGGAGCGATACGTCATTAGTTCATTTACATAAAATTCCTGTAAGATCTGAGGTCTTGATCTTTCTTTGTCACTAAAATTTGCTTTTTGATTTTTTTTAATTTAACTGTCGTGTGATTTACTTTGAATTACAGTATGATGATTTTATCTTTGAAGATTTACGCAATTCACATCAGTCTTGGAGAACTTTTTTACTTATAATTGCAATACATTCCACAACACTAGTAAAATTCAATTACCTGCAGGTAAGCTACCTGGTATTCAATTCAGTATTTCACATGCTGTGTTAATGTTTTATATTTCCCTAAACAACCAGACTCAAAGATATCCCTAACTTAGCCTTGACTGATAAATCAGTTTGAGTCAGACTCAATTTGTCAGTGACATTTTCAGTTTGATAACTGATGTTTTCATATTTCATTTTATTTCCATTTTTAGCCCATCACAGACTGTGCATTTTCATAACCTTCGTAGAGATTTTGCTTATCTAATGTATTTTCCTGCTTATTTGTTGTTGTTTTTTATACTCTTTTATCTCGCCTTCCTGAAGGGCATGCAAGTTTATAATTAGCTGTGGCACGCTGCGTCTGTCGTCCGTCCCTATAAGTCATAAATCAGTTAAAATCACAAGGCACATTTTGTCCAAATTTGGTCGGATGAATCCTTGAGGGTTGGGGTACAGGCACAGGTTTCATCAACATTCCTTAACTTAAGGAAACTCCTTATTTAATAACTTAAAAATCTACATAGGAAAGCATTACAGAATTTAAGTTTCTTAACTAAGGATTTTCCCCTTAAATTCTGTAATGCTTTCCTATGGAGATGTTTAAGTTAAGGAGTTTCCTTAAGTTAAGGAACGTTGATGAAACCGGGGCCAAGGATCAAATGTTTGTGCAAATGATGGGTCTTGGGGGTCCCTGGGCCTTGAGGAGCAGGGACATTCAAAGGTTTTAAAGAAATTATGGGATACTTTAGTAATGTTGAAATTTGGTCTGAAGCATCTTTGGGGTAAAAGTGGAATCTGTTTCATATGTAAATAGTGGGTTTGACCTCGTCTAGATTGATGGGTGCACTCATGGCCTATTGGGGAAATATAGTGAATTATTTAAAATCCTGTTGCTTTTTGGGAAAACAATTTGAGGATTTAACAAAAAAATAATCATTTTGGTCTGATATTTTGTGTTTAATCTTGAGTGGTTTAACTAGTGTTATAATATTGTTTTTGTTTGTAAGTACTGATTGTTGACTACATTTTTATTGAGATCAGACAGTGGTAATTTTTGTTATCCCCCACGAGACGAAAGTCGGGGAGGGGATATAGCATTCCGTTCCTTCGTATGTACGTATGTTCACTTTTTGTCAGCGCTCTTGCGACTTCATTTCTGAACGGATCCTGACCAAACTTCATATATGGGTGCAGCATGGGAATACCTCGAACAATTTCATGTGTTTCAGGGTGCCAAGGTCAAGGTCAAGGTCAGCGTTACTATTTATAGAAAATAATCATGTACTATGCCAATTAAACCATCTGAACAAAGGAGAATGCTTATATATGCATTTAGATACACACATAATTATAATCACTATCAGGAAATGAAGTTGCTAGTGTGATGCGTAACCAGATACTGTTGAATGCATAACAATGTATACCATATTTATCAGGCAATGAGCCCATGCCTGATAATAAGCCCATCCATGTCTATTGCAGTTCAGTGCAAATGACAACTGATGTTATTTCAATGTCTTGCAATAACCCTAACCCCCATTTTGCATCAGAGTTCAGGTGTTAGCACGCGAGGGGATTTGTATCGTTTGCGATGCCTTGTTAACATAGATCTTAGATGCCATTTTTTGCGAAGTTTTTGTTTTTCACGTTTGTGCTTCTACTTTTGTGTAAACCTTTTCAGCTTAAGCTCATACAGATTTTTTGTCCATTTTATTTACCTTTGATAAAAGATTGTACATGTAGATAACAAAGCTTAAAATTATATAGAAACCATTGTTACTGTTAAAAATGATCTTTTATCATTGTTGAGATAAAACAATAACTGCTTAAAAGTAAATATAAGGTCCTTGTACCCCAAAGTCAGAGGTTCTTTGTTACCCTGAGTTCAACTATACGGGTAAGTCTGAGTTCCTTACCCTTAAATTGTCTAACTTGTTTTATTTTTTTTTTACAGTCAGCTGTCATTTCGAGTAAAGGGTCCCTACGGGGAGGACCTCGGACAGTACCCATATGTCCGAGCCTCCGGAAGGCGACATCACCATGACGACTCTGTTGCTTAGATATGCAGCAACCAAAAAATAGCAGAGGACCTCAAAATATCATCTTGCTCAAAACTGTTATCACCATGACAACTAAATGTCACTTTATAATTACTTAGCAACCATGACTGTCTTCAAACAAACTGATGTTCAAAGCAACATGTCTAATACGTACTCCAACAAGGTTAAAGGTTTAATATGGCAAGAAACTTTTGACTTGATCGAGCCATATATCGCAGATTTGCCAATACCGGGGGGTACTTTCAGTCCACTGAGGTCTTATGAGTATAGTAGTATATGTATAATAGAAATTGATAGCCCTACATACATACAAAACTTGTTTAAATGTAGTTAAGTACACAGTTGTGAACAGTTAAACTACAGAACTGTACAGCTAGTGACATCTTACAAGTCTAACTATACACAATATGTCTCAGATTGGTGTCTGTTTGTATAAATAAATAGTTATTAAGTAGTCTTTATTATTTGTTCTAAGTCCATGGCATATAAACTAGAGTCCAAAAAATGTAAACCTATGTCTTTTTTACACATTGTACTTCAAGGTGTAACTTGTTATGATGTAATAAAGATTTTTGTTTAGTGGTTTTTGGAGGAATATCAGCCTTAAATACAGGGTTAAGAATTACCAAAGAAATACATCCAAATATTGTTATTTGAACATAATTACAGACTGTATTTTACATGGTTTTTGTGGAACTAAAAACAAAATGTGCTTAGATATATTTTCTTAATGTTATAATAATAATAATTGTTCTGTTAGAAGGGATGAGGCTTTAACTGTGAATCCAGGGTTTTGTTTTATCTATATATACATATTCATAATGTGGCAGGTATATAACTGGTATTTTGATAATGTCATATTGTCTTAAATTTATTTCTTTCATGGAAATTTGTCACTTTTTTTTCATGCCACTGTTTTTCGTTGCCTTTTTCGGTCAAGAGTCATGTAATCCTATTTCTGTTTATTTTGAAGAAATCACTATTATTTTGTCCTCCGAGTTATCTAATTGTCCTCAAGTCCTTATGTATAAGAGACAGTCATTGACATTTATACATTATTGATATAAAATGTGATTTGTGATAATTATTTTCTTTTATATGTAATCCATGTAGAGTTGAAAGTGTTGGTGACAGACAAGCTATTTTCAGTTCAACCACAGGTGCTCGATTCTGGACCCGCCCCATTTACTTGCCAATTACTGCTATAACATTAAGGAGTATTTGGCGAGTAAAGAGGGCGGGGCCCAGATTCGAGCGCCTTGGTTCAACAGTGACCTTGCTGTGCTAATAGCAGGTTGCTCCTGTTTAAATATAAGTGCTTTTACAAGATTTATCGTTTGTTAGTGTATTTACTCGATCATCCCTGATATTTCATAATGAACTATTCCAAGTTTTTCATTGGAAGAGTGCAATTGTGTCTTCAGGGGTGAACAAGTTGATAACCATTATTAAACAGAACCTTTATTGATATTTAACAAATATTATGGTGTAGATTGTGGACGATGTAGATCAGAACTTTATTATGTTACATCTATTAGCTGTGATTGGAAGTATATATTCCCGGTACATATCATTAGGGCTAGAATTTTATCTAAAACTTTATGTATTGTATATTTTGTATTGTAAAATGTAAATATTGTATATAGAAGTAAATTAGCAAAGTGCCATGATAATATTAGCTGTGCACTATAGAGTCGCGCATAGCTCTAGTCCACTTTAAATGTAAAATGCTTTGTCAATTAATAAGATATCCGTCCAGAATTACTCTTTAAAATATTTATATATATGTATAAAATTTGTGCTTTTAATTTAATAACAATAAGAATATTTTTTCAAATGTTGGTGAAAGTTTTTCGTTGAATTTCTTTTGAAATTGTGATTTATCACTGAATTAATTTAACTAATAACATTGATGTTAAATATTACAGAAACCTTAAGTTCATTTGAATTCCTTATGATATTTTATACTTTTTTAATGAATTATTTTGGGAAGATTGCAAACTGTTCAAAACAATATTATTCACTATAATGACCTCTGTTACATTGGCGTCCACATAGGGACCAAAGAGATTATGACATAAATACATGTACTAGCAATACTTGCAAAGAATTTGCTATTACCCCTGGAAAACTCCGGACGAGTCCTTTCTATAAAATTTATGTAACCCTGGTAAATACTAGCTGACCATATACCACTCAAGTAGAGAGATCTCTTTAGCTTGATCCGGTTTAGCATAAGACTCAAAAGCTAGAGATTTCAGGTTTGACTCTTAGCGGAAGCTTTGAAAAATTGATATATGAGCTCTAGCTGTTTTATAAATCACAACATCTAACTGTTCAGCTCAATTAATGAATCAGGTTAAAAGAAAACTTTTCAATACCAAAAAATGTCAGTCAGGGTTGAAACTATTACTAAGTATAAGGCCAGTGACTGGTGGATTGACAATTAAAATCATTATCGGAATAGAAACCAGAAAGATTCAACTTGTACTCGGTCTTAATGCATTTTAATTTCATATAGCCACAGAATTCGCAATACCGTACTCTGCTGCAATGACATTGATAGGATCTTTGAAATAATTGTCATATTCTCAGGACATCATTTAAACGTGTTTACAATCAGGCATAATGAGGATGATTACAGGGTTATAGGGGCAGAAAGATAAGATAAGCTTAATAAATTAAAGGGGCTTTTTACGCACCTGACCCTTCTGCTTCTACATTAGTTTAGAAATTTTGGATTCCTACCTTTTGCCTTTTGGCCCCCTAGCATCACTGAAGAGTCATAGAAGGATGAAACAGCTGTATGATGCAGTTTATTTCATTTTTTCGGCATACTGTATCTATTATTTAATTTTAAGAGGTGCAGCATATGTATGTGTTACGTGATCCTTATCCTATCTTATCTTAATGACCCCCAGTCAACATACTCCTGCTGCTGTATTAGATTTATTAGTTTATGGTTCTGTGTTAATGTGCCTTGAACTGGAGATTCCTTATCGTTATAGCCTGCCTAGACATTGCAATGGGTACCACCAGTCTATGGAGGGAAGCCTTTAGGGGTTCTGTAACCGCTGGGGTTTGACGTTTTGTTTATTTGTATATTTTTATAACTTTCGTTAGAATAAATTGTATATTTTAAGACTTGCTTATATCTTTGAAATAATGTTGCAGCAAAAAGGAAAGAAGCAGGTCGGTGCTATAACGTATAATTTTATAAACAGGACATAACCACAATCTTATCCAACCACTCAACCAAAACCAAAAATGACACAGGCAATTGTATATGTAGCCGATTTTTTCCGTGGAGAAAGAACTGGTTAACAGATTTTTAGATGGGGAAAGAACTGGCTAGCAGATTTTTAGATGGGGAAAGAACTGGCTAGCAGATTTTTAGATGGGGAAAGAACTGGCTAGCAGATTTTTAGATGGGGAAAGAACTGGCTAGCAGATTTTTAGATGGGGAAAGAAATGACTTCTACATCGGCTTGGTAGTAGACAAGTACTCAAGGTGCATTGAAGAGATTTTTTATTTCCCCCAACTTGCAATAATTCTTGTCTATGCTATTTTAAGCTTTTATAATTAAATCTTCCAATAAACCAATTGAATTGAAATCACTGAAGAATTTTAAGGTAGACAGCTCGTAGACCACACACATTTAGCATTGTATCATTATACATATACCTACATGTATATTTTGTATTCCGATAGATATAGGGCCTTCCGTCCAGGTGATCTTAAACTTACATCTTTAATATTTTAATATACATGCAAATACTTTTCTTCATTTATGCCTGATATTGTTATGTACTTTTATAGAAACATTTAGAAATATATGCTTTAGGAATATTATACAAACTAATAATAAAGAAATAAAAACTTGTTTCGGTATGTTTGTCTTTTTTTATGGCGTTTACATGTATATTAGTTCCTATCTTGGGACAATAATTAAGTTATACCCTCCACTTATGTAAGGGAAGTAACTATCACTTTGTGTGTACACTATCAGTATATATGGGCCAGCCCACAAAATGGTAGTTTTGTGACACTTTTCAAGTAGCTTACACAATTTTATACACCATCTGGGTTGTTGGAATTGTGTGGGTAGGAGAAAAATGCTTTCTCTTACCAGGTAATTAATATTCCAATGCGTACGACTTCAGGGATCGTACCCCGTCTGACTGTGTGGAAGGCCAGAGCGTTACCACTCGACCAATCTACCCATAACAATTCATGAACTGTAAGCCAATGGCTAACTTATACTCCCCCACCTTTGCAATAAAAAATTTTTTTAGGCAATGTTGATGACGAACAAATTTTTAGCTGTAGTTACATCTACACACCGTCCCTCCCTAACATTCCTGTGTAGTTTCACTTGAATCGGTTCACAGATTAGTTAGTAGTTGTCTGACAAAATTTTCCCTTAAAAAACAAAGTATAGTGACCTGGTTACCATGGCAACCAATTTTTTTTAAAGCGATATAGATAACGCACATCAACAATCTATAAGGATTATTGCCACCAAGTTTGTTGAAATCCCCTCAGTAGTTTAGGAGGAGTCGCAGGTACATCATGGTGTCTACAAATGGACGGACAACCATATTCCAGTATATACCCCCCCACCCCCTTCAACGTCATTGCAGGGGGGGAGGGTAATAATGATAAAGGAATGAAAACAAAGGAAAAGATGTATTTCTATAATTAGTTTATTGTATTGAATTTACATGTTTTATCTTGGCTTAATTAGAAACTTAACATAGGTAAACAAACAGTTTATACAGGTCTACAGTGTCTACAAGGCCTTCATTTGTACGTAAACCCCATCGGGGACAGTTATACAGCGTTATAAAGTACCCAATCAGTGACAGTTATACAGCGTTATAAAGTACCCATTCGGTGACAGTTATACAGCGTTATAAAGTACCCAATCAGTGACAGTTATACAGCGTTATAAAGTACCCAATCAGTGACAGTTATACAGCGTTATAAAGTACCCAACCGGTGACAGTTATACAGCGTTATAAAGTACCCAACCGGTGACAGTTATACAGCGTTATAAAGTACCCAATCGGTGACAGTTATACAGCGTTATAAAGTACCCAATCGGTGACAGTTATACAGCGTTATAAAGTACCCAATCGGTGACAGTTATACAGCGTTATAAAGTACCCAAATCGGCGAGTTACACAGCGTTATAAAGTACCCAATCGGTGAAAGTTATACAGCGTTATAAAGTACCCAATCGGTGACAGTTATACAGCGTTATAAAGTACCCAATCGGTGACAGTTATACAGCGTTATAAAGTACCCAATCGGTGACAGTTATACAGCGTTATAAAGTACCCAATCGGTGACTGTTATACAGCGTTATAAAGTACCCAATCGGTGACAGTTATACAGCGTTATAAAGTACCCAAATCGGTGACAGTTATACAGCGTTATAAAGTACCCAATCGGTGACTGTTATACAGCGTTATATATAGTACACAATCACGTGTACATCAGACATTCATGCAATTCTCTATATAAAGCCTACAAAGGAATGGTCATGTGGTATGATGAATCTCTACAAACACACGTGTTAGTATATACTATCATATAAAGTAATGTCATGTATATGTACTGTATAAATATAAATATATATAAACAATTCAGTTATTTTTATACATCACCCCTATATAACTGTAGTAGACTGTACCAAACATTGATCTGGAAGGATTCCATTTATTATAAAGGGTAATTACCATCCATCTTATGTGGCAAATTCATTCGTGAATTCGTGAAAGTAACATTTGTGCAGTATATAAAATCAAACACATGTTTTAAATAATTTCTAAAAATGTCCCACTTACATATACAGAGACAATCAGACAATGCATTATACTGTTAATAAAATATGCTGATAAGCTGGCCTGGTGAAATATTTAACCTCACACAATCACCAGAACTGTTAGGAATGGTATATGGTATATACACGTGGCTGTAAGTAGCCTGATATCTTTCCTCTATTTTCACAGAAGAACCAAAGAAATAACACACACAAGATGAGAAATTTTAGCAGGTCGCAGAGCTTAACTGCATTTCTATGTTAATTGTCTCTGCTATACATGTAGCTATATGTGATTATGTATCCCACAATGCACTGGGCCTACCATCTTCATGTATATATATATCTAAACTGCAGTATGGCATTGTGTAAAAGACTTAATTAATGCCATAATCTGGACATCTTCTTTTGCATCAAAGGAGAGACAAAAAAAAACCAAAAAACCCAAAACATCAGAACATAGTTTTTTTGTAAACTTTGTTCAATAGGTATACAAAGCCCTTAAGCCTGTTGATAAATCTCTGGTCATTATAGTAATATAATTAATGCAATTTAATTTACAAACATTTTGAGGCGGGTACAAATCACACACTTGATTCTTTAACCTGATTTAATCAAATATTATTTGTTAATGCGAAACATTTTTACTAATCTGGTGATGTTAAGTTATCACGTTTCAAAATAAAAAAAAAATAATAAAAAAATTCAAAACCTATCATTGGCAGAAAATACACAACTTTAAACATCAATGTTCATTTGACAGCTGTACCTGAACACTAAGGCTTTACCATAAAAACAATCAAAATGAAAAAGTCAATTTTTCCTCACTTTGTTCTCAAATGTGGAAGCACCTGTATGAAATTGGCATCATGTGGATTAAGTTACCATGGCGACTGATGAAACTAATTACAGGTGTAGTAAGGTCATGATATATGAGTATATACAAAATGTATATATAAACAATGTATGTATTACTAAAATCACAAATAAGAACAGCGAACAGTACACAGGTATATCATGGAAAACATAGTTATTAAAAGTATGGATGTATAAAAATAGGTTTATCATTGAGTAAGCAGCACAAGCAAAGATGGAGGAAGAACATAGTGTATATAACTGTAGGTTATATAATGATACCAGTTATAGTATTTTCTAGACAGACATGGATGCTCTCATTGGTCATACCCTCTACATTATTTCACTATATATATATGAACAAAAATATATCTGGCAGACACACAACACCGATTGATTGGACAGTACAGATACATGTGATTTATAATTAAAAGCATGATTCCATCCAAAAACAATAATAAAACTTAAACTTTGATTGATCGTGTGATGCTACAGCTAGACCTAATTACAAGCAGAACACATGTTTTATACTATGGTATAATATATCACATGGATTATGAAATTAATTTCTTTTTTTAAGTTCAACATTAATACATACAGAGGGTTTGGTCTGATTGTTTTTGTTTTACATCCTATTATGGTCATTTAAGAACGTGTCAGGTTTCAGTGGTGGAGGAAATTTAAGCAAGACTTCCTGGAGAAATAACGACCCACGGCGAGTACCTGGCATTATTGCTCCACGTAGGCCTGGAACATGCGACCAAGAGGAGGAGGGCTAGTGGTAGCAGCTAAATTATCAGAAACCTTAACATGATGGCCACCGCGATATTCAGGGAGAAATACATTGTCGCTGATTGGTAATACAATGTATAGATGTAAAGCTACAGTATAAGCAAGTTGATTGGTTATACAATGTATAGCTACTGTATGGTAACAGTATAAGCAGGTTGATTGGTTATACAATGTATAGCTACAGTATAAGCAAGTTGATTGGTTATACAATGTAAAGCTACAGTATAAGCAAGTTGATTGGTTGTACAATGTATACAGTGCAAGTTGCCTGTTGATTGAAAATAAAACGTATACATATAGTATAAGCCTGGAACAGAACATAAAGCATTACCTAGAATGGCACAAAAGATGTTGAGACAAAACCTTCCATTATCCACCAATTTTATAATCTTTCATTTCCTCTCATAAATCGGCTTCCAATCCCTGTCCTATGATAAAAGCAGCGTATGACATACTAATGACTAGGTAAGGACACTGATCAAGCCTTGTTTTATATTTCCTGGCAGTAGATCTACCATTTGTTTCTTCACCAGTGTCCAACTTAAATGGGAACTACTTTTTAGTAGTCCATTTCTATGCTGTTATAGACTCATTGTGAATAAGGATATCTCCTGTTATTATTGAAATTTTAGGAAATGTAATTGTTACAAAACGAAAATGTAAAAAGAATTTTTTTTTGCAGATTGTAAGTGGAGGATGATGTCGAATAATTATGGTATACCATGCACACAAACATTCAACTATAATATAGTATATATATAAACGTCAGAGGAAGACATGAATTTATAGGTATAAGAAAATCAGCAGTACCATGTAAAAAAGTATTGGTTCACTATCTATACAGCTGTTGACTCCTGGCAAAGCAAACTGATTGTAACACAGAAAAATGAAAATATATACCTACTTTGTACAATTCTACTATTTCTGAAGCATTTATTCTTATTTAAATAGGTAAATGATCATTAAGACTATTGCCATATACATTTAAATTAACATACCAGATGTAATGTATACAATACAATTTTTGATGACATAATGCATGCTACACAGTAACATGACGATTCAGCAGATTGAAAAACAAACATACATCACAATAACACTCGGACTGGGCACAGGGACACGTCACAATAGTAATGTGTATAAAATATATGGGGGGTCGATATAAACATAACACAAGGGACGAAGCTCTGAATCTAGAATTTCGAGGGCGCCAATTTCAAGTATAAATTAACTACACTTACTTTCAGTCTTTTTTCATGGGAATTGCTGCTATCGTTTCGTGATAAGTTATTGTTTTCACACAAACAATTCTTAATTGTCCATCTGTTCTCATACTCTCCATTTTTAAGCACTTTGTCGAAAGTTTTTAATGTTCCCTCCAAAAAAGTATACATTCATTACTATTGTAACGTGTCCCTGTGGACTGGGTATAAAAATAAAATAAAAACATATGGAAACATCACAAACAAAATAACATACATCTTATGGAGAATGACACCAGTCGGTGGAGCTTCCTTACACGATTTCCCTGTACAACTGATACCGGTACAGGAAGTTGTGTAAAGTAGTATAATCTCTAAGTGTTGATAAGATAGAATGATCCATCTAATACTTGTCAAAATATAGCAATCACAAACTATTAGTAAAACCCCACTTACTCGAACCCAGTTAACTTGAATACCCCTCATTCGTCGAACAGTTCATTTGGTCCCGCCCAAGTTCGTCCAGTTTCAACCAACTTTGGACTACTTGAATACCATGTATTCCTCGAACTATTGATCAGGTCCCCGCAAATTTTACTGTATTACTGTCAAAATCCAAAATGGCTACTGCTAACTATTGGCCATATCATTTTTCTGATTTGTTAAAAAAATGGACAATGCTTAACTAGGGACCAAGGGAAATCTTAATATAAAATTTGAGAATCCATCAAGTACTCCAGAAATAGTGATAATAAATTATTACTATAAAATCCAAGATGGCCACCAATTGGCCATTTTGTTCATTGGATCTGTCCAGAAATAGGTCGTGCACAACAAGGCACCATGGGAAACCTACTGGATACATCTGAAATTTGAGGCTGATCCATCCAGTACTTGGACGACAGACCATGAACGCAGGGTGATTTACTAGGGACAGTAGGGCAAGGGGAGACAACCCTGAAATGGGTGTGTGGGAATATAAAGTAAGGATAAACAGGTGGTTACGGAAAAGTGGAAGAAAACAGAAGTATTTCCTGTCAAAGTCTTAAAAAAACTGAACAAATATGACACACAAACTATAGGCCAATCAGACTGCAGCATAGTATGCCAAATACCACATAGCCAGTTAGTTTCAAGGGTCTAAATTTTCTTGTTTTTATTCAAAATCAGGAAATTAAATTTACAATCATTCCATTTTTGCCATCTAGAGTTATAAATCTTATTTTAATAATATTTACGCTCGTCATATTATTACACAGAGCAAATGTTTGCGATCACATGTATGTCCTGCAAACTAGCGAAAATTGCATCCCTGCAAAAATAACCGGCTGTACAGTATAGAATTTGAATTAACAGGAATCCGTCGCTGAATGCCAAAGAGCTAAGTATTGAGGTAATATGTATCCTCACAAAATGTGGTTAACATCTGATCATTTCTGTGATAGAGGTCATCAGAAATCTACACATGGACATCAATGTATATCAAACAACAAACACTTATACTGTGTGAAGGTGACCAACACGTAAATATCCCTGTAACTTCTGTAAAAGATTATTTCTTTTTATGTCCACGAACAATCTATTTTTGAACACTAAGCTTTTAAATTATTATTAAGACATGGTAATTTAAAACAATTTTTATCAGTAAATTTAGACTTACTACATGTAGTACCTTTCACTTTATTGTAAAAACTGTTTGTACAAACTTCAGTGTGAGTAAGTTTCAGCAGTATTAGTCACAATCTCGGCCCAGTTGTTCAAAAGGTGATGAGCTTAATCATTATTTACCCACATTTTTCAAACTTTTATAATTCTGTCACTAGATAAGGTACAGTCCAAAAACTTGGCATGTAAATTAACATTACTAGATATTTGATATCTGCAAAGTTTTAGGTAATCTATGGTTTCATTTTAAAGTCACAGGATAATCAAAATTTGCACTAATCACGGATTAAGCTATATAATCACCTTTTGGACAACTGGGCCCTGATCTGTAGGCATAACGTATATATACTGCTTGTATTGCTTCTATACAATATATTTATAGATACATGAATTGTTTTCATATATGTACTGCTAGGCATATTGATTTTTAAATAATATATCATTATGATACATAAATTATATAACAAGGCTGTGCCCCATCGTTTAGTCTCCACAAACGGTGAACACACCCCTAGGGAATTAGCCTGGTATAAACTACTGTGTTTCTCCGGCAATAAGCCCATGCTCGGTAATAAGCCCACCCCCACTGGAATGTGACTGACCTTGTGTATGTACAGTCAAGGATATAGGTCCTTGGATACACATTACACTGTCTTTTATATACAAGTAGTTTACTTGGTGGGGGATCCAGAGCACAGAAGAAAAACATAAACACTCACAATCTCAGTTTTTTTTCTCCATCTTCCTAATAAAGCAAATATAGAAGGAATGTAATTTGTAATCAAAGGTATCTTCAGGTATTCACAGGTATTCCTCAGTACTGTCACAGGTATCTTCAGGTATAATTCACAAGTATGTTCAGGTATTCACAGGTATCTTCAGCTACTCAAGGTTATTTTTGCTACTGGTGTCTAGATGTTCACAAGAATCCCATATACAAGTTTATCTGATATATGTATCCCTGCTACAGGTATTTTCAGGTATTCATTCAAAGCACTGCTATAGGTATGTTTGCTACGAGTACAGGTACAGGTGCTGTGTCAGAGAGGAGAGAACTATATGTCTATTAGTGTATGTGATGCTAAGACACAGGTAAAATCACAGATATACAGGGTCATGTTAAAGCTAGGTTTTGACTGGTCCATGCCTTGAGATTAATTCGGTGCGATGAAAGGATAGTTTCCTGTTTCTAGGAGTCCGCTGAGCATATTGAGCAGTTCTACGAAGCTGGGTCGGCGATCAGGTTCCTACAAAAACATGGAAATAGAAAAAACAATAGAACTATATCGATTCAAAGCATAAGGAATTTCACTGATATAAACCTATTTCTCTCAACAGTCCTGAAGGAATATCACTGACATAAACCTATTTCTCTCAACAGTCCTGAAAATTCTCTTAGTTTATATTGTGTAGCACTCAGCCTCCTTCCCCTACACATCCCATACCCAAAATGATAAAATTAGCAATAAAATACATCATTATACTTGTATATATAAGGATTCTTGTTGCACAAGCAGTACGTTTTATGTAATGTTTTGATTTAGAACAGGCCCACTGAACGTGGCGTATCCAGACAGCTTCTTTTATCTGCTGCTTCAGCGTATTGATCACTCTGTCTGTCCAATACTCAGGAGATGGACTCAGAGTATTGACCAAGTATTAAACAATTTAAGCGAAGCTGAAATGAGTAATTTCAGAACAATTATAATGCTGTTGTATATACTTCATCTCAGGTGACCTAATAATGCTGTTGTATATACTTAGCCACAAAACTTTACAGATAGCAATGTCAACATCACTTCAGAATATATATGTTTCACGGAAAATTAACTGTCAACACAAGGAGAACTACATATAAATATTTTGTAATATACTTATCTGATTTGTAAACAAGTAAGTGCATGCCAGCTAACCCATGCTGGATTGTATATGTGTGAATATACATGTACCTTAAATCTATACATATTACTTACAAGATAATACAGGTTACCTATATTTTTAAAGTGATATACAGCATCAAAAATAGATTCAGAATACTGGATGCTGTACGTAGTAGAAAGAACAATGTATACGACTGGTGGGTAAACATTTATCACTCTGTTTTGGATAGCAAATTAATATACCTTGAGCTGTCGTATCAACGACTTACACCCCTGATACCGACTTACACCCCTGATACCGACTTACACCCCTGATACCATAGCAACGACTAACACCCTTGATACCATAGCAACGACTTACACCCCTGATACCGACTTACACCCCTGATACTGACTTACACTCCTGATACCGACTTACACCCCTGATACCATAGCAACGACTTACACCCCTAATACCATAACAACGACTTACACCCCTGATACCATAACAACGACTTTCACCCCTGATACCATAACAATGACTTACACCCCTGATACCATAACAACGACTAACACCCCTGATACCATAGCAACGACTTACACCCCTGATACCAACTTACACCCCTGATACCATAGCAACGACTTACACCCCTGATACCATAACAACGACTTCCAACCCTGATACCATAGCAACGACTTACACCTCTGATACCATAGCAATGACTTACATCCCTGATACCATAGCAACGACTTACACCCCTGATACCAAAGCAACGACTTACACTCCTGATACCATAGCAATGACTTACACCCCTGATACCATCACAATGACTTACACCCCTGATACCATAGCAATGACTTACACCCATGATACCATAACAACGACTTACACCCCTGATACCATAGCAACGACTTACACCCCTGATACCATAACAATGACTTACACCCCTGATACCAAAGCAATGACTTACACCACTGATACCATAGCAATGACTTACACCCCTGATACCATAACAATGACTTACACCCCTGACACCATAGCAACGACTTACACCCCTGATACCATAGCAACGACTTACACCCCTGATACCATAGCAATGACTTACTTCCCTGATACCATAGCAATGACTTACACCCCTGATACCATAGCAATGACTTACACCCCTGATACCATAGCAACGACTTACACTCCTGATACCATAACAACGACTTACATCCCTGATACCATAACAATGACTTACACCCCTGATACCATAGCAATGACTTACACCCCTGATACCATAGCAACGACTTACACCCCTGATACCATAACAATGACTTACACCCCTGATACCAAAGCAATGACTTACACCCCTGATACCATAACAACGACTTACGCCCCTGATACCATAACAATGACTTACATCCCTGATACCATAGCAATGACTTACACCCCTGATACTATAACAATGACTTACACCCCTAATACCATAACAACGACTTACACCCCTGATACCATAACAATGACTTACACCCCTGATACCATAACAACGACTTACACCCCTGATACCATAACAATGACTTACACCCCTGATACCATAACAATGACTTACACCCCTGATACTATAACAATGACTTACATCCCTGATACTATAACAATGACTTACACCCCTGATACCATAACAATGACTTACACCCCTGATACCATAACAATGACTTACACCCCTGATACTAGAACAATGACTTACACCCCTGATACCATAGCAACAACTAACACCCCTGATACCATAGCAACGACTTACAACCCTGATACCGACTTACACCCCTGATACCGACTTACACCCCTGATACCATAGCAACGACTTACACCCCTGATACCATAACAACGACTTACACCCCTGATACCATAACAACGACTTACACCCCTGATACCATAACAACGACTTACACCCCTGATACCATAGCAACGACTTACACCCCTGATACCATAGCAATGACTTACATCCATGATACCATAGCAATGACTTACACCCCTGATACCATAGCAACGACTTACACTCCTGATACCATAGCAATGACTTACACCCCTGATACCATAACAATGACTTACACCCCTGATACCATAGCAATGACTTACACCCATGATACCATAACAACGACTTACACCCCTGATACCATAGCAACGACTTACACCCCTGATACCATAACAATGACTTACACCCCTGATACCAAAGCAATGACTTACACCCCTGATACCATAGCAACGACTTACACCCCTGATACCATAACAATGACTTACACCCCTGACACCATAGCAACGACTTACACCCCTGATACCATAGCAATGACTTACACCCCTGATACCATAGCAATGACTTACTTCCCTGATACCATAGCAATGACTTACACCCCTGATACCATAGCAATGACTTACACCCCTGATACCATAGCAACGACTTACATCCCTGATACCATAGCAACGTTTTACACCCCTGACACCATAGCAACGACTTACACCCCTGATACCATAGCAAAGACTTACATCCCTGATACCATAACAATGACTTACACCCCTGATACCATAGCAATGACTTACACCCATGATACCATAACAACGACTTACACCCCTGATACCATAGCAACGACTTACACCCCTGATACCATAACAACGACTTACATCCCTGATACCATAGCAATGACTTACACCCCTGATACCAAAGCAATGACTTACACCCCTGATACCATAACAACGACTTACACCCCTGATACCATAACAATGACTTACATCCCTGATACCATAGCAATGACTTACATCCCTGATACTATAACAATGACTTACACCCCTGATACCATAACAACGACTTACACCCCTGATACCATAGCAATGACTTACATCCCTGATACTATAACAATTACTTACATCCCTGATACCATAACAACGACTTACACCCCTGATACCATAACAACGACTTACACCCCTGATACCATAACAACGACTTACACCCCTGATACCATAACAACGACTTACACCCCTGATACCATAGCAACGACTTACACCCCTGATACCATAGCAATGACTTACATCCATGATACCATAGCAATGACTTACACCCCTGATACCATAGCAACGACTTACACTCCTGATACCATAGCAATGACTTACACCCCTGATACCATAACAATGACTTACACCCCTGATACCATAGCAATGACTTACACCCATGATACCATAACAACGACTTACACCCCTGATACCATAGCAACGACTTACACCCCTGATACCATAACAATGACTTACACCCCTGATACCAAAGCAATGACTTACACCCCTGATACCATAGCAACGACTTACACCCCTGATACCATAACAATGACTTACACCCCTGACACCATAGCAACGACTTACACCCCTGATACCATAGCAATGACTTACACCCCTGATACCATAGCAATGACTTACTTCCCTGATACCATAGCAATGACTTACACCCCTGATACCATAGCAATGACTTACACCCCTGATACCATAGCAACGACTTACATCCCTGATACCATAGCAACGTTTTACACCCCTGACACCATAGCAACGACTTACACCCCTGATACCATAGCAAAGACTTACATCCCTGATACCATAACAATGACTTACACCCCTGATACCATAGCAATGACTTACACCCATGATACCATAACAACGACTTACACCCCTGATACCATAGCAACGACTTACACCCCTGATACCATAACAACGACTTACATCCCTGATACCATAGCAATGACTTACACCCCTGATACCAAAGCAATGACTTACACCCCTGATACCATAACAACGACTTACACCCCTGATACCATAACAATGACTTACATCCCTGATACCATAGCAATGACTTACATCCCTGATACTATAACAATGACTTACACCCCTGATACCATAACAACGACTTACACCCCTGATACCATAGCAATGACTTACATCCCTGATACTATAACAATTACTTACATCCCTGATACCATAACAACGACTTACACCCCTGATACCATAACAACGACTTACATCCCTGATACCATAACAATGACTTACACCCCTGATACCATAGCAATGACTTACACCCATGATACCATAACAACGACTTACACCCCTGATACCATAGCAACGACTTACACCCCTGATACCATAACAATGACTTACACCCCTGATACCAAAGCAATGACTTACACCCCTGATACCATAACAACGACTTACACCCCTGATACCATAACAATGACTTACATCCCTGATACCATAGCAATGACTTACATCCCCGATACTATAACAATGACTTACACCCCTGATACCATAACGACTTACACCCCTGATACCATAACAACGACTTACACCCCTGATACCATAACAACGACTTACACCCCTGATACCATAACAATGACTTACACCCCTGATACCAAAGCAATGACTTACTTCCCTGATACCATAGCAATGACTTACACCCCTGATACCATAGCAATGACTTACACCCCTGATACCATAACAATGACTTACACCCCTGATACCATAACAACGACTTACACCCCTGATACCATAACAATGACTTACATCCCTGATACTATAACAATGACTTACACCCCTGATACCATAACAATGACTTACACCCCTGATACCATAACAACGACTTACATCCCTGATACCATAACAATGACTTACACCCCTGATACCATAGCAACGACTGACACCCCTGATACCATAGCAACGGCTTACACCCCTGATACCATAGCAATGACTTACATCCCTGATACCATAACAACGACTTACATCCCTGATACCATAACAATGACTTACACCCCTGATACCATAGCAACGACTTACACCCCTGATACCATAGCAATGACTTACATCACTGAAACCATAGCAATGACTTACATCCCTGATACCATAGCAACGACTTATACCCCTGATACCATAACAACGACTTACACCCATGATACCATAACAATGACTTACAACCCTGATTCCATAGCAATGACTTACACCCCTGATACCATAGCAATGACTTACACCCCTGATACCATAGCAACGACTTACACCCGTGATACCATTATAATGACTTACACCCCTGATTCCATAGCGTTGACAGACACCCGATACCATAGAAACGACTTACATCTCTGATACCATAGCGATGACGGACACCCGATACCATAGCAACGACTTACACCCCTGATACCATAGTTCAAACTCCCACCCTGATACCATATTTTGTATAATGAATGAGGAGTAATACATTTATGTTTGATTTCAGCTGAAAAAGTTCAAGTTTTTCAACCAATTTTAACTTAATCAAACGGATGTTGAACACGAAAGGAATTTATATTGCAAAAATCAACACAGCAGTACATATATTAAATGCAAGCCTCTCAATATACTCAAAAATTCATTTGACAAGATGAACTGATGGACAGAGACGGTGATTCCAGTAGACCCCTCCCCCCACATCGTTGCTGCGGTATAATTATAGCAATTATTCTGTACACATTACAGGGCAGTGATTATAAATACATGTACATGTATCAGATATAATTACACAAAGAGCAATGTACATCAGATAAAGTTCCAGAAACTTTTACAATTAGAAAGCTACACCTATACACTGTCACACCAGACATAAAAAGTTTAATACCCTGGCTGTCTAACTCAGTCAAGATCTGCTTCAGTTCCACAAAATTGGGACGCTTATCTGGATTCTGTGTGGAGTGAAACACAAGAGTCAACAGTGAGAAGATGGAGATCAAGGCAGAAAGGGGCAGACAGCTATTTTAATGAGGCAGAAAGGGGCAGACAGCTATTTTAACGGGGCAGAAAGGGGCAGACAGCTATTTTTACGAGGCAGAAAGGGGCAGACAACTAATTTTACGGGGCAGAAAGGGGCAGACAGCTATTTTTACGAGGCAGAAAGGGGCAGACAGCTATTTTTATGGGGTAAAAAGGGTCAGACAGCTATTTTTACAGGGCAGAAAGGGGCAGACAGCTATTTTTACAGGGCAGAAAGGGGCAGACAGCTGTTTTTACAGGGCAGAAAGGGGCAGACAACTAATTTTACAGGGCAGAAAGGGGCAGACAGCTAATTTTACAGGGCAGAAAGGGGCAGACAACTAATTTTACAGGGCAGAAAGGGGCAGACAGCTATTTTTACAGGGCAGAAAGGGGCAGACAACTAATTTTACAGGGCAGAAAGGGGCAGACAACTAATTTTACAGGGCAGAAAGGGGCAGACAACTAATTTTACAGGGCAGAAAGGGGCAGACAGCTATTTTTACAGGGCAGAAAGGGGCAGACAGCTGTTTTTACGAGGCAGAAAGGGGCAGACAACTAATTTTACGAGGCAGAAAGGGGCAGACAGCTATTTTTACAAGGCAGAAAGGGGCAGACAGCTATTTTTACGAGGCAGAAAGGGGCAGACAACTAATTTTACGAGGCAGAAAGGGGCAGACAGCTATTTTTACGAGGCAGAAAGGGGCAGACAGCTATTTTTACAAGGCAGAAAGGGGCAGGCAGCTATTTTTACGAGGCAGAAAGGGGCAGACAGCTATTTTTACGAGGCAGAAAGGGGCAGACAGCTATTTTTACAAGGCAGAAAGGGGCAGACAGCTATTTTTACGAGGCAGAAAGGGGCAGACAACTATTTTTACGAGGCAGAAAGGGGCAGACAGCTATTTTTACGGGGCAGAAAGGGGCAGACAGCTAATTTTACAGGGCGGAAAGGGGCAGACAGCTTATTTTACGGGGCAGAAAGGGGCAGACAGCTAATTTTACGGGGCAGAAATGGGCAGACAGCTGTTTTTACGAGGCAGAAAGGGGCAGACAGCTATTTTTAAGAGGCAGAAAGGGGCAGACAGCTATTTTTAAAATTTAGATCTCTAGTTTGTTTAGTCATAGTCATTCTAATAAGTCGACTTAAAACCCCAAAGGACGATAACATGGGAAAAGGGTAACAAATCAATCATTTTAATTAAACGATCTATTCAGCTCATTGCCTAAATTGGAGGTTATAGGTGATCAACTAAAC
Source organism: Mimachlamys varia (assembly GCA_947623455.1). Lineage (NCBI taxonomy): Eukaryota > Metazoa > Mollusca > Bivalvia > Pectinida > Pectinidae > Mimachlamys > Mimachlamys varia. The sequence continues at coordinate 2,864,040 of OX392537.1, forward strand.
AACAACAAAACTGATGACATCATACACAGAAATTATTCATTCACAAAACTTTGGTACCTGGTAATTTTCAAAAGTGAAAAAAAAAAAATTTATGTAAACATTTTTAATAAGTGGAATGATATTGAATATAATTCAAATACTTAACTCAGATAAAGGTATTACTTTTGCCATAATTTTGGACACTGAAATTCGTCTTTGGTAATGTTTTTTTCCCTTAGCTTGTTAATAATTTAAACCCTAAAACTTCACGATTAAATCCTTCTTTGTCTGTGACAATAGTTAGAAATTGAAACTTTAATTGACATTTATGATCAGTTTAATTAACATTCATCTGTTTAACAGAACATATACTTACATGTTGCCAACACTGCATCATGACTTTGTGAATTTTTTCCGGACATGCTGCTGGTTTTTCAAGACGTTTGCGATTATGACAAACATAATCAACAACATCAACATTCTTCATTTTGTCGTATGGCATCACTCCACCCGTAAACACCTCCCACATCAGGATACCTGTACACACAATTAAACATATAAACACCTCCCACATCAGGATACCTGTACACACAATTAAACATATAAATACCTCCACATCAGGATACCTGTACACACCATTAAACATATAAACACCTCCCACATCAGGATACCTGTACACACCATTAAACATATAAACACCTCCCACATCAGGATACCTGTACATATTACCAAACATATAAATACCCCCACTTCAGGATACCTGTACACACAATTAAACATATAAATACCCCCACATCAGAATACCTGTACACACAATTAAACATATAAATACCCCCACATTAGGATACCTGTACACACAATTAAACATATAAATACCCCCACTTCAGGATACCTGTACACACAATTAAACATATAAATACCCCCACTTCAGGATACCTGTACACACAATTAAACATATAAATACCCCCACATCAGGATACCTGTACACACAATTAAACATATAAATACCTCCACATCAGGATACCTGTACACACAATTAAACATATAAACACCTCCCACATCAGGATACCTGTACACACAATTAAACATATAAATACCCCCACATTAGGATACCTGTACACACAATTAAACATATAAATACCCCCACATCAGGATACCTGTACACACAATTAAACATATAAACACCTCCCACATCAGGATACCTGTACACACAATTAAACATATAAATACCCCCACATCAGGATACCTGTACATATTACCAAACATATAAATACCTCCACTTCAGGATACCTGTACATATTACCAAACATATAAATACCCCCACATCAGGATACCTGTACACACAATTAAACATATAAATACCCCCACATTAGGATACCTGTACACACAATTAAACATATAAATACCCCCACATTAGGATACCTGTACACACAATTAAACATATAAACACCTCCCACATCAGGATACCTGTACACACAATTAAACATATAAATACCCCCACATTAGGATACCTGTACACACAATTAAACATATAAATACCCCCACATTAGGATACCTGTACACACAATTAAACATATAAATACCTCCACATCAGGATACCTGTACACACAATTAAACATATAAATACCCCCACATCAGGATACCTGTACACACAATTAAACATATAAATACCTCCACATCAGGATACCTGTACACACAATTAAACATATAAATACCCCCACATCAGGATACCTGTACACACAATTAAACATATAAATACCTCCACATCAGGATACCTGTACACACAATTAAACATATAAATACCCCCACATCAGGATACCTGTACACACAATTAAACATATAAATACCCCCACATTAGGATACCTGTACACACAATTAAACATATAAATACCCCCACATTAGGATACCTGTACACACAATTAAACATATAAATACCCCCACATCAGGATACCTGTACACACAATTAAACATATAAATACCCCCACATCAGGATACCTGTACACACAATTAAACATATAAATACCCCCACATCAGGATACCTGTACACACAATTAAACATATAAATACCCCCACATCAGGATACCTGTACACACAATTAAACATATAAATACCTCCACATCAGGATACCTGTACACACAATTAAACATATAAATACCCCCACATCAGGATACCTGTACATATTACCAAACATATAAATACCTCCACTTCAGGATACCTGTACATATTACCAAACATATAAATACCCCCACATCAGGATACCTGTACACACAATTAAACATATAAATACCCCCACATCAGAATACCTGTACACACAATTAAACATATAAACACCTCCCACATCAGAATACCTGTACACACAATTAAACATATAAACACCTCCCACATCAGGATACCTGTACACACAATTAAACATATAAATACCCCCACATCAGGATACCTGTACATATTACCAAACATATAAATACCTCCACTTCAGGATACCTGTACATATTACCAAACATATAAATACCCCCACATCAGGATACCTGTACACACAATTAAACATATAAACACCTCCCACATCAGGATACCTGTTCACACAATTAAACATATAAATACCTCCCACATCAGGATACCTGTACACACAATTAAACATATAAATACCTCCACATCAGGATACCTGTACACACAATTAAACATATAAACACCTCCCACATCAGGATACCTGTACACACAATTAAACATATAAACACCTCCCACATCAGGATACCTGTTCACACAATTAAACATATAAATACCTCCACATCAGGATACCTGTACATATTACCAAACATATAAATACCTCCACTTCAGGATACCTGTACACACAATTAAACATATAAACACCTCCCACATCAGGATACCTGTACATATTACCAAACATATAAATACCCCCACATCAGGATACCTGTACACACAATTAAACATATAAATACCTCCACATCAGGATACCTGTACATATTACCAAACATATAAATACCCCCACATCAGGATACCTGTACACACAATTAAACATATAAATACCCCCACATCAGAATACCTGTACACACAATTAAACATATAAACACCTCCCACATCAGAATACCTGTACACACAATTAAACATATAAATACCTCCACATCAGGATACCTGTACATATTACCAAACATATAAATACCTCCACTTCAGGATACCTGTACACACCATTAAACATATAAATACCTCCACATCAGAATACCTGTACACACAATTAAACATATAAATACCCCCACATCAGGATACCTGTACACACCATTAAACATATAAATACCTCCACATCAGAATACCTGTACACACCATTAAACATATAAATACCTCCACATCAGAATACCTGTACACACAATTAAACATATAAATACCCCCACATCAGGATACCTGTACACACAATTAAACATATAAATACCTCCACTTCAGGATACCTGTACACACCATTAAACATATAAATACCTCCACATCAGAATACCTGTACACACAATTAAACATATAAATACCCCCACATCAGGATACCTGTACACACAATTAAACATATAAATACCCCCACATTAGGATACCTGTACACACAATTAAACATATAAATACCTCCACATCAGGATACCTGTACATATTACCAAACATATAAATACCCCCACATCAGGATACCTGTACACACAATTAAACATATAAATACCCCCACATTAGGATACCTGTACACACAATTAAACATATAAATACCTCCCACATCAGGATACCTGTACACACAATTAAACATATAAATACCTCCACATCAGGATACCTGTACACACAATTAAACATATAAATACCTCCACATCAGGATACCTGTACACACAATTAAACATATAAATACCTCCACATCAGGATACCTGTACACACCATTAAACATATAAATACCTCCACATCAGGATACCTGTACACACAATTAAACATATAAATACCCCCACATCAGGATACCTGTACACACAATTAAACATATAAACACCTCCCACATCAGGATACCTGTACACACCATTAAACATATAAATACCTCCACATCAGGATACCTGTACACACAATTAAACATATAAACACCTCCCACATCAGGATACCTGTACACACAATTAAACATATAAATACCTCCACATCAGGATACCTGTACACACCATTAAACATATAAATACCTCCACATCAGGATACCTGTACACACAATTAAACATATAAACACCTCCACATCAGGATACCTGTACACACAATTAAACATATAAACACCTCCCACATCAGGATACCTGTACACACAATTAAACATATAAACACCTCCCACATCAGGATACCTGTACACACAATTAAACATATAAATACCTCCACATCAGGATACCTGTACACACCATTAAACATATAAATACCCCCACTTCAGGATACCTGTACACACCATTAAACATATAAATACCTCCACATCAGGATACCTGTACACACAATTAAACATATAAATACCCCCACATTAGGATACCTGTACACACAATTAAACATATAAATACCCCCACATTAGGATACCTGTACACACAATTAAACATATAAATACCCCCACATCAGGATACCTGTACACACAATTAAACATATAAACACCTCCCACATCAGGATACCTGTACACACAATTAAACATATAAATACCTCCCACATCAGGATACCTGTACACACAATTAAACATATAAATACCTCCACATCAGAATACCTGTACATATTACCAAAAACATAATTATACAGTAAAACCCTATTTACTCGAACCTGGTTTACTTTAATACTCTTCATTCGTCGAACACTTCCTTTGGTTCCGACCAATGCAAGTTATTACACATTCAACCAACCTCTGATTACTCGAATACCATGTATTACTTGAACTATTGATCAGGTCCCCACAAGTTTGAGTAAGTGGGTTTTTACTCTTAATTCCTGGAACTGTTGATCAGGTCCCCATGGGTTTGAGTAAGTGGGGTTTTACTGTATTCCTCGAACTGTTGATCAGGTTCCCATGGGTTTGAGTAAGTGGGGTTTTACTGTATTCCTCGAACTATTGATCAGGTCCCCATGTGTTTGAGTAAGTGGGGTTTTACTGTATTCCTCGAACTATTGATCAGGTCCCCATGTGTTTGAGTAAGTGGGGTTTTACTGTATTCCTCGAACTATTGATCAGGTCCCCATGTGTTTGAGTAAGTGGGGTTTTACTCTATTCCTGACACTATTGATCAGGTCCCCATGTGTTTGAGTAAGTGGGGTTTTACTCTATTCCTCGAACTATTGATCAGGTCCCCATGGGTTTGAGTAAGTGGGGTTTTACTGTAAACACTTTCCCCATCCGAATACCTGTTCAGTTATGTAGCAACTAGGATGCATGTACCCAACATAGACAGCTGGGTAGACTGTAATCGTTAATGCAAAGTTAAAAATATCATGAACACGTTACAATGACAGTGGAATACATATTTTGGTAATTATGTAATTATTAAGTGAATTTCAAGATCATGAATTAATCTCTTAATAGTATCTCACACAAAATGACTAGACGATGTTCAGTCATTGACCACACATTTGAATCTTGGACAGCACTAATCAAGGACTACAAAATATAGTAGAGGTTCATAGACCACAAAATGGACTGTATGGTGATCTATATACATCACTTACCCATCGACCACACGTCAGACTTGCTGCTGAAACGCGTAAAGCTGAGCACCTCGGGCGACGCCCACTTGACTGGAAATTTTGTTCCCTGTGAGCTCTGGTACTCATCATCTATCACATACCTGGCAATAGACACAAAGTTTACATACACAGTGACAAGGTACAGCTGTGATATCTATCACATACCTGGTAATAGACACACAGTGACAAGGCACAGTTGTGATATCTATCACATACCTGGTAAAAGACACACAGTTTACATACACAGTGACAAGGTACAGCTGTGATATCTATCACATACCTGGTAATAGATAGAGCTGGGTACCACAAAATCAAAAGCACCACAGTATTTAGGCAAATACTGCGGTATGTACGACGGTATACTACGTTGATTGAATGTTTGACCTAGCTAAAGGTCTCTGGCTGTTTTTGTTCTGAAGCCAATCAACAAGAGGCATGTCTTAAGTTCCTCGTTGTGTTATCCTCTAATATTGTTTGAGTGAAGCTATGTCTGTCCTAGTTGATCAGCAAACTTATAGGAAATTATAATTAAACCATATTGGAATTCCAATTGATCTATGTAACAAAAGGTTCATTAAAAATTTAAATGAAAGTCCCCAAAAAACCTATACAGGACTAATGTACCACGGTACGTACTATCACAACTTTATACCACAGTATACCAGTAAAACCACCCAGCCCTAGTAATAGACACACTGACAAGGTACAGTCGTCTAACTCCATACCACACTCAAATATACTGTAAACCAACTTATTTTCGTGGTGATTTAATTTCGCATTTTCATATAAAACGACCATTTTGCAGCAATTTAATTTTCGTGATAAATTTGATTGTAAATCCTATGTACAGTACAGTAAAGTAATCCTACAGTTGGCATACTTCTGGTTTCTCAGCGATTAATTTACAAGAATTTTAATCACTCGCAAAATACACAAAAATAAATTGTATGCAAAAATAAGTTTGTTTACAGTATCATTATTGTTTCGGGTCTACCATCCCTGTTTACAGTAATATCATAGCTCCCGGAACTCCCAGTGTTAACTTCCACCACTCTTACGTCTAGCTTGAAGCTTTGGGTGAGGCTTATTCGATCCTCTCATAAAAACTTATATAAAAGTACATCCCTATAGATAGACTTTACTAAACACCACAGATCAAAGGTGTAACAATTATAAAATTTCATAAGACATTAACCCACATAAACCTACTGCTTTATAAAGTGTTTAAGTCCCTTTTTAGTGTCCTAGGGTCACCAGGTGCAAAGGTATGTTCTAATGTTGTAAATTTTTAAAGTTCAGCCAAGTGACCTAAAATAAGTCAAATACTGACATATTGATGGATGGATGGTAACGGACACTGATTCAAGTGTTTGTATGGCTATTCTGGTCGGGCGAGTACAACTGTAACATATCAGGGCCATTCTTATATAAGTGGTTGAACCAGTCGCACCAAAGTTGTTCGTTTATTAAATAAGGCCAGACCTGCATGGTCATATGATGCTGCTTTCAGGAGAGCCTTAAGAAAGCCTTCAAGGCAGCATATCCAGGTTTGAAAGTGGACAAACTGGTTGTTCTGCATAAATGAAAACGGCCTAAGTATATGTTCCTTTCATGTATTACAGTAACTGTCTGAAGTAAATCCTCTCATTTAGTAAAACATGTAATACTGTCTAAAAAGGTATACATACTATATATTACTGTACATACTCCGGGTGAACAAAATTGCTTTTCTACAAAGTTAATGCTGATCATGTCTTACCTTGCTAAACCAAAATCTGCGACTTTGACAACGGTATTGTCACCAACAAGACAGTTACGTGCAGCGAGATCTCGGTGGATAAAGTGTCGATTTTCCAGGTATGACATTCCGTTACACACCTGGATACACATGTCCAACAGAGCTGCAGTCTTGGTCAGTAAACGAGGCTTGTGTCTCCGCAGGTAAGTTAGTAACGATCCTAAAACATAGACAACACAGGTAGGTTAGTAACGATCCTTAAACATACACAACACAGGTAGGTTAGTAATGACCCTAAAACATAGACAATACAGGTAGGTTAGTAACGACCCTAAAACATAGACAATACAGGTAGGTTAGTAACGACCCTAAAACATAGACAATACAGGTAGGTTAGTAACGACCCTAAAACATAGACAATACAGGTAGGTTAGTAACGACCCTAAAACATAGACAATACAGGTAGGTTAGTAATGACCCTAAAACATAGACAATACAGGTAGGTTAGTAATGACCCTAAAACATAGACAACACAGGTAGCTTAGTAATGACCCTAAAACATAGACAACACAGGTAGCTTAGTAATGACCCTAAAACATAGACAACACAGGTAGGTTAGTAATGACCCTAAAACATAGACAACACAGGTAGGTTAGTAATGACCCTAAAACATAGACAACACAGGTAGGTTAGTAATGACCCTAAAACATAGACAATACAGGTAGGTTAGTAATGACCCTAAAACATAGACAACACAGGTAGGTTAGTAATGACCCTAAAACATAGACAACACAGGTAGGTTAGTAATGACCCTAAAACATAGACAATACAGGTAGGTTAGTAACGACCCTAAAATATACACAACACAGGTAAGTTAGTAATGACCCTAAAACATAGACAATACAGGTAGGTTAGTAACGACCCTAAAACATAGACAACACAGGTAGGTTAGTAACAACCCTAAAACATAGACAACACAGGTAGGTTAGTAACGACCCTAAAACATAGACAATACAGGTAGGTTAGTAACGTCCCTAAAACATAGACAACACAGGTAGGTTAGTAACGACCCTAAAACATAGACAATACAGGTAGGTTAGTAACGACCCTAAAACATAGACAACACAACACAAACATCACATTATAAGGAGCGGTCTTGATTAACACCTGTACTCACCTGAACTCATTATTTCTGTGATTATAAGGAGCGGTCTTGATTTAATTACAATACCATATAATTGTACTAAGTTTGGGTGATTCAATTGTCTGAAAAATATCAAAAAGAAGAACATGAATGTCACAGATAATAACAAGAGGCCCAATGGGCCTGCATCACTCACCTGGTATCAATTTCAGACTTATATTATAGTGTAACCCTAAAGTCCCTTAAAATCTTTTAATGTAAGACATTTAGAAGAACATCTTAAGATTTAAACATATTTTACCTCTGTGACCTTATAAGACAACATAATTTTCATTTTCAAATTTTGTTTGGCTTCATCCCAGGACGCTACCAGCCAAATATCATGTCTCTAGGCAAATAAAGATCAAGGTCATTTCTTGTCGTAGACTTTGTCGGGCGTCATCCAAGGAACCTTTCAGCCAAATATCATGCTTCAAGGGCTTTTGATATTTCAGAAGAAGTCATTTAAAGGTTTTAACAGATTTGACCCCTGTGACCTTGAATATAGGTCGAATTCATTTCTTTTCGCAAACTTTGTTGGGCTTCATCCAAGGAACCTTTCAGCCAAATATCATACTTCCAGGGCTTTTGGTATTTCAGAAGAAGTCATTTGAAGGTTTTAACAGATTTGACCCCTGTGACCTTGAATATAGGTCGAGGTCATTTCTTTTCACAAACTTTGTCGGGCTTCATCCAAGGAACCTTTCAGCCAAATATCATGCTTCTAGGGCTTTTGGTATTTCAGAAGAAGTCGTTTGAAGGTTTTAACAGATTTGACCCTTGTGACCTTTAATATAGGTCAAGGTCATAACAAGTGGTTATTAAGAAGAAGTCAATTGTTGACGGACGGACGACGGACGACGGACGGACGCCACGGTATGGCATAAGCTCACCCTGGTCCTTTGGACCAGGTGAGCTAATTAAAAGTGTGTCGCAAACCCCAGGGCCAAATCAAAAACCATGATTGTGATCATCTCTTTATGCCCAGTAATTGTATGTATAGTTTTGGGGTGGGGATCTCAACCGTGTAAAAGTTATGACTCAGGGGTCAAATTAAAAGGGTGTGGCAGACCCCAGGGCCAAATCAAAAACCATGATTGTAATCATCTCTTAATGCCCAGTAATTGTATGTATAGTTTCGGGGTGGGGATCTCGACCATTCAAAAGTTACGACTCAGTAGTCAATTTGCAAGGGTGTGGCAGACCCTTGGATCAAATATGAAATCATGATTGTGATTGTCTCTTAATGCCGAGCAATTGTATATATAGTTTTGGGGTGGGGATCTCAACTGTTTAAAAGTTATGACTCCGAAGTCAATTTACAAGGGCGTGGCAAACCCTGGGGTCAAAACATAAACCATGATTGTGATCATCTGATAATGCCCAGCAATTGTATATATAGTTTTGGGGTGGGGATCTCAACCGTTTAAAAGTTATGACTCAGGGGTCAAATTAAAAGGGTGTGGCAGACCCCAGGGCCAAATCAAAAACCATGATTGTGATCATCTCTTAATGCCCAGTAATTGTATATGTAGTTTTCGGGTGGGGATCTCAACCGTTTAAAAGTTATGACTCAGGGGTCAAATTAAAAGGGTGTGGCAGACCCCAGGGCCAAATCAAAAACCATGATTGTGATTATCTCTTAATTCCTAGTAATTGTATATGTAGTTTTGGGGTGGGGATCTCAACCATTTAAAAGTTATGACTCAGGAGTCAAGTTTCAAGGGCGTGGCAGACCCTGGAGTCAAATATAAAATCATAATTGTGATTGTCTCTTAATGCCCAGCAATTGTATATATAGTTTTGGGGTGGGGATCTCAGCCGTTTAAAAGTTATGAGTCAGGAGTCAAGTTGCAAGGGCGTGGCAGACCCTGGGGTCATATCTAAATCCATGATTGTGATCGAGGTTACCAAAACATTTGTATAAATTTGAATTCAAGCAACCTTTGGATTCTACCACTAGAATATAGATGTCATACATTGCTTAGTTTCAGGAAAGAGATCATTTATACCAATATTGTCTAATGTGCCCCTTTTGGCCCCACCCCTCAGGCCCCTCCGTGATCATAATCATATAATTTTGAATCCTAATCCCATAGTGATGATACCAGGCAAATATGAATAATATCCATTGCTTGGTTTCAGAGAAGAAGTCATTTTTATCATTATAGCCAAATTGACTCCTTTCGGCCCCGCCCCTCAGGCCCCTGGGGGATCAGCCCCACCATTTATACAATTTTGAATCCACACCCCATGGTTATGCTACCAGGCAAATATAAGCGATATACATTACTGGGTTTCAGAGAAGAAATCGTTTATATCAATATAGCCAAATTGACCCCTTTTGACCCCGCCCCCCAGGCCCCTTGGGGGTCAGCCCCACCATTTGTACAATTTTGAATCCCCACTCAATAGTGATGCTACCAGCCAAATATGAGCGATATTTATTACTGGGTTTCAGAGAAGAAGTCGTTTATATCAATATAGCCAACTTACCCTTTTGGCCCCGCCCCCCAGGCCCCTGGGGGGTCAGCCCCACCATTTGTACAATTTTGAATCCCCAACCCATAGTAATACTACCAGCCAAATATGAGCAATATACATTGCTCGGTTTCAGAGAAGTCGTTTATATCAAATAGCCAAATTGACCCCTTTTGGCCCCGCCCCCCAGGCCCCTGGGGGGTCAGCCCAACCATTTGTACAATTTTGAGTCCCCACCCCATAGGGATGCTTCTGACCAAATTTGGTCAAATTCCGATCAGTGGTTATAAAGAAGAAGTCAATTGTTGACGGACGGACGACGGACGACGGACGCCACGGTATCGCATAAGCTCACCTTGGTCCTTTGGACCAGGTGAGCTAAAAACAAATTCTATACAAAATTATTATATTTTTCACAGCACATTGATGATATATACTGTTCCTTATAAGAAAATAGAATTAATGCTCCTAGCAGAATAAAGATAAAAACACCTTACAGTATCAACACATTAAGGTACATAAGTGTCACATGATTAATCTTTATTCAGCTTATATCTAAATATATAAGATATACCTGTTTAAACTTTTTTATGAGGTTTCTTCTTATTGTCTATGAAAATTATCTTGTGATTTAAATTAAAACGTGGCTTTGATGGTAAATTACATCGTTCGAACTCTTCAAAATTGTTTCTAATGTCCGACTGAAACTGGAGATGGTGGCCTTTATTAAACTACACACTTACGTCATAGTCTACACTTACGTCATAGTCTACACTTACGTCATAGTCTTGGCTTCCTCTATGAAGCTTTCCTCGGACATTGTTCCTTCCTTTAACAGTTTCACAGCCACTGTCATACCCTTTAACTTCCCTTTGTGGACAGCCTGTACAAAATATTAACAACAATGCACTGACTGTTTGAAATTTGTGACCTTATCAGGTCAAGGTCATTCATCTGAGGACAAATCATAGTACTTCATGGCAGACACCTACTAGCTAGCTAAGTATCAGTACTCGAGGCCTTTTGTTTTTGTTAGAATTTTACATATCTGGCCACTATGACCTTGAAAGTAGGTCAAGGTTAATCCTTTGAGGAAACGTTATAGCACACTGCCCTTGGAATCTTCTGACCTATATTTATAATCTGGGACTCATGGTGATTCAGAGATCTTAACACCTATGATATTGAAAGACCCACTTACTTGAACTTGTAGGGACCTGATCAATAGTTCGAGGAATACATGGTATTTGAGTTATCCAAGATTGGTTATTCAAGTAAACCGGATTAGGGTAAGTGGGGTTTTACTGTAGTTACATAATGACTTGTACTGCAGTCACCTTATCATTGACAAACTTACCCCAAAACATCCTGCTCCTAATTCTTCTAATATTTGTACATCTCGAGAGTCAATTTCAAATTTACCTGGAGGCAAAAAAATGTCAGTTTTAGCAAAGTAACATTTTGTGTGAACATAACAATCCATTTCAATATATATATATTCCATGGTTATTGTTTAATTTGCCATAGCTATTGTAATTTTCCATAGTTAGTACTTACTGTGTATTTTGTCATGGTAACTGTAATTTTCCAGACCCCATATTTTACCCGATAGTTACTGTGTATGTTGCCATGGTAACTCTAATTTTCCATAGTTACTGTGTATGTTGCCATGGTAACTCTAATTTTCCATAGTTACTGTGTATGTTGCCATGGTAACTCTAATTTTCCATACTTACTGTCTAGTCAACCATGGGTAATGTAATTATCCATGGCAACGCTATATCTGTAATTTTTCATGGCTACTGTGTAATTTTCTATAGTTACTGTACATGTGTAGTGTATAATACATGTATTTGCCATGTTTAATTTGTAATTCTCTAGTTATTGTGTAATTTTCCATGATAACTAAGTATACATAATTTACCATGGTTTTTGTTACAGTTACTGGCATGGGTAATTTTCCATGGTTACTCTATCAAATGACAATATTCTGATGCAGAAAGGGTGGTACATAGTATGACCCAGTTTTTGGTATACAGCTATCACTGTGTGTCTATATATGTATGACCTTTTGTACGTAACTTTCCACTTACTATGTCCCATGCCCGCTGTGGCCGGAGCTGACCGCCCGTCTCGATTAGGTGGAGATTTTAATCTGGTGGCTAAACCTACAAAGGATCAATCAATCATTACTAATACATGTTAACAATGTAACTTGTATCAAAATCAGAATTCAGGTAAAGTTTTGGTACTAATTAGTACATCACATGAGAGTATCTTGGAAGTCTATTGGATAACTTTCACGTTCCATTTGGTATACCGTAAACTCGAATACAACGAACTCGGTTAGGACGAATGTTCACGTATAACGAAATAAAAATCAATCCCGACTGCACCACTATATAATATTAGTAATATAACCACTTGTACAACAAATTTTACATAACAATTTTTGTTCATAACGAACTCATTCTTGTGGGCCTTCCTCTCACTGTCTTGTAAATAAACATGTCACTCATATAACGAATCGCCAATCAACTGTAAACTTACCTGGACAATTTTTAGTGCAATACATAGTGTACAATCATTTGTTGATTCAAGGAATGATGCATGTTTTCAGCAAAAGTCCATTTCCTACTTGTACAACGAATTCAATTTCAAGGTCCCTTGCAGTTCGATATAAACGAGTTTTACTGTAGTAATCTGCCTTTTTTGCCTATGGGAACTCTACCTAAGTATACTTTTTTTTCAGATAATTATTAGATACCGGTACCTGCATATGAAAATGGATCTTAAAGTAGTGACTTTGATTAACAGAATATACTCCCAAGACAATCTTTTTTTCCCAGCTTTCGTTAATTAGATCATGAAACTTCTTGTGATGTGAAGTGTGTGTGCCATATATGTGTAGTCACTGGGTTACAGTAACCTGTATTTTGAACCCTAACCTAGTTTTCCAACAAAAAAAAATAAAATCTCTTGATCATATACATAAATTATTGTGACCATTAGATTAACCTTAATACAGACAGTTTCAGGGTGGGCAGATTATAATATGATCGATCTACATGTAGTAAATTAACCTTGATACCGATAGTTTCAGGGTGGGCAGATTATAATATGATCGATCTACATGTAGTAAATTAACCTTGATACAGATAGTTTCAGGGTGGGCAGATCATAATATGATCTACACGTAGTAAATTAACCTTGATACAGATAGTGTCAGGGTGGGCAGATTATAATATGGTCTACATGTAGTAAATTAACCTTGATACAGACAGTTTCAGGGTGGGCAGATTATAATATGGTCTACCTGTAGTAAATTAACCTTGATACAGATAGTGTCAGGGTGGGCAGATTATAATATGGTCTACCTGTAGTAAATTAACCTTGATACAGATAGTGTCAGGGTGGGCAGATTATAATATGATCTACCTGTAGTAAATTAACCTTGATACAGATAGTTTCAGGGTGGGCAGATCATAATATGATCTACACGTAGTAAATAAACCTTGATACAGATAGTGTCAGGGTGGGCAGATTATAATATGGTCTACCTGTAGTAAATTAACCTTGATACAGATAGTTTCAGGGTGGGCAGATTATAATATGATCTACAGGTAGTAAATTAACCTTGATACAGATAGTTTCAGGGTGGGCAGATTATGCAGATTATAATATGATCTACATGTAGTAAATTAACCTTGATACAGATAGTTTCAGGGTGGGCAGATTATAATATGATCTACACGTAGTAAATTAACCTTGATACAGATAGTTTCAGGGTGGGCAGATTATAATATGATCTACACGTAGTAAATTAACCTTGATACAGATAGTTTCAGGGTGGGCAGATTATAATATGATCTACACGTAGTAAATTAACCTTGATACAGATAGTTTCAGGGTGGGCAGATTATAATATGATCTACATGTAGTAAATTAACCTTGATACAGATAGTGTCAGGGTGGGCAGATTATAAAATGGGTATTTTTGTTTGAGTTTTACAGGTTAATACATGACTTTTGTATACTTACCGGCTGAATTGTGCTTGTGGTAGTGGATAAGCTCCGATATTGATAAAAATGAATACTTTTCTGATATGAAATATTTCCCTGCATCGTTTTTCTTTATATGGTAATGCCTGACCATTCCATCGCTGAAAATAAAAAGTCTTATCTTAGAACACAGAAACAACACAGAACCAGTCTAATCTTACTACACAGAAACAGTCTTATCTTACAACACAGAAACAGTCTTATCTTACAACACAGAAACAGTCTTATCTTACAACACAGAACCAGTCTTATCTTACAACACAGAATCAGTCTTATCTTACAACACAGAAACAGTCTAATCTTACCACACAGAAACAGTCTTATCTTACCACACAGAAACAGTCTTATCTTACAAAACAGAACCAGTCTTATCTTACAACACAGAAACAGCCTTATCTTAAAACACAGAACCAGTCTTATCTTACAACACAGAACCAGTCTTATCTTACAACACAGAACCAGTCTTATCTTACAACACAGAACCAGCCTTATCTTACAACACAGAAACAGTCTTATCTTACAACACAGAAACAGTCTTATCTTACAACACAGAAACAGCCTTATCTTACTACACAGAAACAGTCTTTCTTAAAACCCAAAACCAGTCTTATCTTACAACACAGAAACAGTCTTATCTTACAACACAGAACCAGTCTTATCTTAACCAGTCTTATCTTACAACACAGAAACAGTCTTATCTTATGATACAGAAACAGTCTTATCTTACAACACAGAACCAGTCTTATCTTACAACACAGAAACAGCCTTATCTTACTACACAGAAACAGTCTTATCTTAAAACCCAAAACCAGTCTTATCTTACAACACAGAAACAGTCTTATCTTACAACAAAGAAACAGTCTTATATCTTACAACACAGAACCAGTCTGATCTTACAACAATGTTGGGTCAACTTAGTAGCCGAGTGGTGGGGTCAACTTAGGAGCCGGTAATAAAACTTTCATGAAAAGCCCCGCGGAGGGTGAAAGCCTTTGGAGAAATAAAACTTTTCTGAAGAGCCCTGAGGAGGTTGAAAGCATTTGGAAGTCGGTTGTCGTACTGTCATTTATTTTATCCTTATTTTTCTAGTATATACACAGGATAAATACTTACTCCTCTAGTGTATACAGAGACAGGATAAATACTTACTTTTCTAGTGTATACAGAGACAGGGTAATTACTTACTTCTCTAGTGTATACAGAGACAGGGTAAATACTTACTTCTCTAGTGTATACAGAGACAGGGTAAATACTTACTTCTCTAGTGTATACAGAGACAGTGTAAATACTTACTTCTCTAGTGTATACAGAGACAGGGTAAATACTTATGTTTCTAGTGTATACAGAGACAGTGTAAATACTTACTTTTCTAGTGTATACAGAGACAGTGTAAATACTTACTTCTCTAGTGTATACAGAGACAGGGTAAATACTTACTTTTCTAGTGTATACAGAGACAGGGTAAATACTTATGTTTCTAGTGTATACAGAGACAGGGTAAATACTTACTTCTCTAGTGTATACAGAGACAGGGTAAATACTTACTTTTCTAGTGTATACAGAGACAGGGTAAATACTTATGTTTCTAGTGTTTACAGAGACAGTGTAAATACTTACTTCTCTAGTGTATACAGAGACAGGGTAAATACTTATGTTTCTAGTGTATACAGAGACAGGGTAAATACTTATGTTTCTAGTGTTTACAGAGACAGTGTAAATACTTACTTCTCTAGTGTATACAGAGACAGGGTAAATACTTATGTTTCTAGTGTATACAGAGACAGGGTAAATACTTACTTCTCTAGTGTATACAGAGACAGGGTAAATACTTACTTCTCTAGTGTATACAGAGACAGGGTAAATACTTACTTTTCTAGTGTATACAGAGACAGGGTAAATACTTACTTTTCTAGTGTATACAGAGACAGGGTAAATACTTACTTCTCTAGTGTATACAGAGACAGGGTAATTACTTACTTCTCTAGTGTATACAGAGACAGTGTAAATACTTACTTCTCTAGTGTATACAGAGACAGGGTAAATACTTACTTTTCTAGTGTATACAGAGACAGGGTAATTACTTACTTCTCTAGTGTATACAGAGACAGGGTAAATACTTACTTCTCTAGTGTATACAGAGACAGTGTAAATACTTACTTCTCTAGTGTATACAGAGACAGTGTAAATACTTACTTCTCTAGTGTATACAGAGACAGGGTAAATACTTACTTCTCTAGTGTATACAGAGACAGTGTTAATACTTACTTCTCTAGTGTTTACAGAGACAGGGTAAATACTTACTTCTCTAGTGTATACAGAGACAGTGTAAATACTTACTTCTCTAGTGTATACAGAGACAGGGTAAATACTTACTTCTCTAGTGTATACAGAGACAGGGTAATTACTTACTTTTCTAGTGTATACAGAGACAGTGTAAATACTTACTTTTCTAGTGTATACAGAGACAGTGTTAATACTTACTTCTCTAGTGTTTACAGAGACAGGGTAAATGCTTACTTCTCTAGTGTATACAGAGACAGTGTAAATACTTACTTTTCTAGTGTATACAGAGACAGGGTAAATGCTTACTTCTCTAGTGTATACAGAGACAGTGTAAATACTTACTTCTCTAGTGTATACAGAGACAGGGTAAATACTTACTTCTCTAGTGTATACAGAGACAGGGTAAATACTTATGTTTCTAGTGTATACAGAGACAGGGTAAATACTTACTTCTCTAGTGTATACAGAGACAGGGTAAATACTTACTTCTCTAGTGTATACAGAGACAGTGTAAATACTTACTTCTCTAGTGTATACAGAGACAGGGTAAATACTTACTTCTCTAGTGTATACAGAGACAGGGTAATTACTTACTTTTCTAGTGTATACAGAGACAGGGTAATTACTTACTTTTCTAGTGTATACAGAGACAGTGTAAATACTTACTTCTCTAGTGTATACAGAGACAGGGTAATTACTTACTTTTCTAGTGTATACAGAGACAGTGTAAATACTTACTTCTCTAGTGTATACAGAGACAGGGTAAATACTTACTTCTCTAGTGTATACAGAGACAGGGTAAATACTTACTTTTCTAGTGTATACAGAGACAGGGTAAATACTTACTTCTCTAGTGTATACAGAGACAGGGTAATTACTTACTTTTCTAGTGTATACAGAGACAGTGTAAATACTTACTTTTCTAGTGTATACAGAGACAGTGTAAATACTTACTTTTCTAGTGTATACAGAGACAGGGTAAACATGCCGGGCGTGCTGGATTCCCTAACTAAAAAACATCCTTCACGTCCTTCATCCTTCAGTACTGACTCACTCCTTTCTCTTGAGTAATTCTTATAATACCAACTGAAATGAAAAACACATTTTCTTATAATACCACTGAAAAAAAGAGGCCTATGGGCCTTAATGGTCACCTGAGGTTTAATACACTAATTCCTGTAGCTTTGTTGTTATGTCCTTATAACTAACCCATGAAATCCTGTTTATAATTCCAGCCAAGTTTAATTTATTTCCAACTGAAAATGAACAAAATCAACTGAAATGGGTCAATTTCAAAATATACTATAGTGAACTTGTGATATGAAATCTGGGAGGCATGAAATTCAAAAATTTGATCAAGCACCTTAAGACATTTGCTTCTATGAAGAGTATATGATTCCAACATTTATGGGTGTGAAGAACAAGGTTTTAGGAGTTTTAAATCAATTTGTCCCTTTTTAGCCCATCCCTCAGGCCCCTAGGAGGTTATGACCAAATAATTCACAAATTTGGTGCATGTTAAGCTTGGGAAAGTACCTGCGATATTTCTTTTAAATCGGTTGAGGGTTTTTTAGAAGAAGCTGAAAATGTAAATTGTTTATGGACAGATGACATACGATGGATGAGGATGACGGACAAAAGTCAATTAGAATAGGTCACTTGAGACTTCGTCTCAGGTGACCTAAGAAGATGTATAAATTATATTAAACTACCGGTAATGACTTTTTAACACATCAGTACCAGCACCTATATAGGGTTACAAGTATGGAAATGTATTACGGGGGTATACATATTATACAATGGCCATGATAATTAATGTACAGTAACATGTGACAGTTGTTACCCCTGACCTGTAACAGTGAGTGAGAAGGTTTGCGGATGATAATCTGCTGACAATAAGAGCACATAACAAATATTTATCATTCCTAAAAAAGTAAAACACTTTGTAATATATAAACACAGTTACAAATGCATACTTACTCAAAAATTTCTAAATCAAATTTTCTTTTCACATAATTTGATGGAATGTAACCACTTTGTCTGAAAAAGAAAAGTTACAGTGATCAAGTGTCAGTAAGATAATTCTGGTGTTTTATCATACCTAAATAGTTTTACCTAGAAGTAGTGAAGTAAAATAATTCACGTTATCCCGGTGTCTTATCATATCTAACTCAAGATTAATTTTACCTAAAAGTTGTGAAGTAAATATTTGACTATACAGCATTTGACCTTTAACCTTGGCTGATCATGACCATCTTAATCTTTAAGCAGGTGTAGAACTTTATATTAACATACTCTAGAACACAAAATGTTTGTTGGTACTTTTTTTTTAAGCTATCTAAATTGATTTGTAGTACAAACTTTCATTGATATGCTGAATTAACAAACAGTAGACATGTACTTCAATCATCCTGTTTTTATTTTCATGGTTCAGCAACCACAAATGTAGAGTACATTGAATATACTATATCTGGTAAATGTTACCCTAGAGGACTACACTGGCAGTAACCCTGGTTTGTTGTGACTCCGGGGGAACTAACCCTCATTTAACATGTGATCTTTAAGAGATTACCTGGTAACCCTAGCCTATTGTGGGACCCCGAGGGAACTAACCCTTCTTTATAATGTTATCCTAGAGGATTACCCTGGTAACCCTAGTTTGTTATCTGACCCCAAGGGAACTAACCCTAGTGTATCATGTGATCCTGAGAGGATTACCCTGGTAACCCTAGTTTGTTATCTGACCCCAAGGGAACTAACCCTAGTGTATCATGTGATTCTGAGGGGATTTCCCTGGTAACCCTAGTTTGTTATCTGACCCCAAGGGAACTAACCCTAGTTGATCATATGATCCTGAGGGGATTACCCTGGTAACCCTAGTTTGTTATCTGACCCGAGGGAACTAACCCTAGTGTATCATGTGATTTTTAGGGATTACCCTAGTAGGCTTAGATTGTTGTGACCCTGACAAAGCTTACTGGGGTACCATCATTTGTTACGAGACCCTGAAGAAATAAAATTGTTTACAAGCTTACCCTCTCTTGTTGCGCGAGAGCCACCAGTGTTCCTTTGAATCATCTATCACCTCATACTCTTCACCCTTAAAACAAACAATACAACTTTACATAAGCTTTAAACAGCTGGTGACACAGTGACAACCCATGTCTGATATAGGTTTTGCTCTAGTTATAGAAAGTTGGACTTGTTACACACTTAAAGCTGGAATGTAGCCATGGTGACCGTTTGATTCTAAGTCAAGTTCGACTGTAGTTATGGACAGGTTGTAGCCATGGTTACACCTGATTTCTAAGACAGGTTTGACTGTAGCTATAGAGAGGTTGTAGCCATGGTTACACCTGATTTCTAAGACAGGTTTGACTGTAGCTATAGAGAGGTGGTAGCCATGATGACACCTGATTTCTAAGACAGGTTTGACTGAAGCTATTATATATAATTAAGAGGTGGAAGACTACTGTAATCTAAATATGATAATGATTTGTTCTAGACATCAAACAGGAGTTTTAATTTTCATTAAACAGGAAGTGTGTTATTACATGTATTATACCTAATATATCAGTTTTTTTATATTGTTCTCTGGCAAATAGGATATCCTAATAAAAGCAGGTCACAATAAATTTGTTAGATATTCACAATTAGTCAAATTTTGTTTAACTCAAGAAAAATTATAATCATTAATAATTAGCCTTTGCAAACTATTCATGGTAAAGTTTAAATATATAAAGTACTAAACAAACATGTTTATTTTTTTATGAGAGAATACTTGAACATACAGAAGCAAGTATATATTGACCAATGTTAAATTACCACCATAACTCACCACCACTAATTCCAGGTCACCATCCTCTGCTGGAGTGAAGTTAAAAATTGCTACAAATATTTTTTTCTCTTTGACCTCCTGCCCGGGTGTGGTGACTGCCCCTGGTACAGCTGGCAGAGGAATGTTTGGCTTGTGGTTCCGGGTCACCTCTGTAAAACAATTCAACATTTTATTCCAGTCTTAACAATTTAAAGAATGTAGACTGAAGGTAATGTGATTGCCTGTGTCTGAATTGTTTGGTACTGATAAAACTGCATGATGGGAAATTAATCTTGTGAGAACTTAGTGCATTGTTTGAATTATTAAGTCCTAACATTTGTCTGTGAAATTCTCACATTTATCTGTGAATTGTAGACAGTTAATTAACAAATCACCTCTTTACTGTATACGGGGAAATTTTTGCCCTCTTTTAATTTTCGCCCGTTTCGCCCTCTCACCACGAAGGCGAAAATTAAACGTGGGCTAACATTTGACGATAAGTGTCAACATACAACCGATAACCATGACTACCATAGTGGATAAACAAAAGTAGATATAGACTACTGCACATAGTACTATGTAGTAATTAAAATTAAAAAATAAACCATATACTTTCATATTTTAATTTTATTCAATATTCCATTCAATATTAAACAATATATTTTATTTAATTCAACATGTATACATGTAAGTTTAGAAACAGACGTCTTGAAACGAGACTAGCATTACAAAATCGCACCGAACGAGTCCAGAAAATCATTGAGCTTTATGTCAGTCTACTCTATAGAAGAGTTATCTAAATTACCAACACCAATGTAACTAGTATATACACAACGGTAGGCCTAAGCATGTTAAATACCAGCAAGTTCAAATGACGACTTTATCATTTCCGTGTCCTCGGAAATAACATCATGGGCGTCACAGAGCCATTGCGCATATACCGGTTTCAGTACCGATAACCTGAGGTCGACACTATTGTCGGGCTCATCTGACTTCAGGTTTACACTCACTTTGTCAGAGTACCACTCATTAAAGCTTTTTTTTAGAGCCTGCTTGTATGGCTTGTTTATTTTCAAATCCAGCGGCTTTCAAAGTGCATGCGCCGTGACCAGGTAAGTAGAGCTTATAAACACAGAGTTCGGATCAACACGATCGATAGATTTCAATTACAGTGTGCTATAAATAACTCGGGGAATTTCCGGCCGGGAGAAACTAATTTTAAAACCGGTCGAAAATGGATTTTCTGAAGGGCATCGGAGGGCGAATTTAACACTGGGCGAAAACGGATATATTTATGCGAGGGCGAAAATTTCCGGGGGCGAAAATTTCCCCGTATACAGTAGTACATGTATATATGATAATGTAGACGGTTAGTTACGTTTCTCGGTCGTCGTGACCATACAGCCCGGGGCGTTCCTGTCGATCTGGTCACAGCAGCTGTACTTGCCCTTACTCTTAGTCCACACACCGTTGTGATACTTGGGGAAGAAATCCGCCGCTTTTTTCATGGCAGCTGTGTAAACATGTAAATTAAAATCATTATGTATTCAAGAAGATAGAAAAAAATCTCACAAATACAAGAATACAGATAAAATCTTACAAACACTTGAATATAGAATGACATAATTTTACAAATATTCTAATGTAAAATTTCTTACAAACACTTGCATTATATATATCTAAATAAGTTTTTACTGAGAACACTATGGAATCATAGAACACTAGATTATGTTTTATATAACCATGGGGAACATGTACCAGGTATTATCAACTATGTATACAATCGTTGATTATCTGATTTATCTATTTTTATAATTTCCTTACTTAAACATTTCCTATCATTAAGTACACAAGGAATTTCTAACCCTCCTAAAATCAGTATAAGTATGTAGTCAGTCAATCTAATATGAACTAAGAACTAGGACATATTTCTGTATATAAATTCTAACTTAATTTCCCTTTTCTTGTCTGTTACTAAATTAACCTCTCGTATCTCCTCCACTCTATAAGATGAACTCAGAACTAAGACAGATTTCGGTATATAACTTCTTCCTTAATTTATTATCTATTGTCTGTGACTTACCCTCTCGTATCTCCTCCACCCTATAAGACGAACTAAGAACTAGGTCAGATTTCGGTATATTTAACTCCTTCCTTAATTTTTTATCCATTGTCTGTGACTTACCCTCTCGTATCTCCTCCACCCTATAAGATGAACTAAGAACTTGGACAGATTTCTGTATATAAATTCTTCCTTAATTTTTTATCTATTGTCTGTGTGTCTGTGACCTACCCTCTCGTATATCCTCCACCCTATAAGTTGAACTAAGAACTTGGATAGATTTCTGTATATAAATTCTTCCTTAATTTTTTATCTATTGTCTGTGACCTACCCTCTCGTATCTCCTCCACCCTATAAGATGAACTAAGAACTAGGTCAGATTTCAGTATATAACTTCTTCCTTACCCTGGTAATTTTGTATCTATTGTCTGTGTGTCTGTGACCTACCCTCTCGTATCTCCTCCACCCTATAAGATGAACTAAGAACTAGGTCAGATTTCAGTATATAACTTCTTCCTTACCCTGGTAATTTTTTATCTATTGTCTGTGTGTCTGTGACCTACCCTCTTGTATATCCTCCACCCTATATGATGAACTAAGAACTAGGTCAGATTTCAGTATATAACTTCTTCCTTACCCTGGTAATTTTTTATCTATTGTCTGTGTGTCTGTGACCTACCCTCTTGTATATCCTCCACCCTATATGATGAACTAAGAACTAGGTCAGATTTCAGTATATAACTTCTTCCTTACCCTGGTAATTTTTTATCTATTGTCTGTGTGTCTGTGACCTACCCTCTTGTATATCCTCCACCCTATATGATGAACTAAGAACTAGGTCAGATTTCAGTATATAACTTCTTCCTTACCCTGGTAATTTTTTATCTATTGTCTGTGACTTACCCTCTCGTATCTCCTCCACCCTATAAGATGAACTAAGAACTAGGTCAGATTTCAGTATATAACTTCTTCCTTACCCTGGTAATTTTGTATCTATTGTCTGTGTGTCTGTGACCTACCCTCTCGTATCTCCTCCACCCTATAAGATGAACTAAGAACTAGGTCAGATTTCAGTATATAACTTCTTCCTTACCCTGGTAATTTTGTATCTATTGTCTGTGTGTCTGTGACTTACCCTCTCGTATCTCCTCCACCCTATAAGATGAACTAAGAGCTAAGACAAATTTCAGTATATAACTTCTTCCTTACCCTGGTAATTTTGTATCTATTGTCTGTGTGTCTGTGACTTACCCTCTCGTATCTCCTCCACCCTATAAGATGAACTAAGAGCTAAGACAAATTTCAGTATATAACTTCTTCCTTACCCTGGTAATTTTGTATCTATTGTCTGTGTGTCTGTGACTTACCCTCTCGTATCTCCTCCACCCTATAAGATGAACTAAGAGCTAAGACAAATTTCAGTATATAACTTCTTCCTTACCCTGGTAATTTTGTATCTATTGTCTGTGTGTCTGTGACTTACCCTCTCGTATCTCCTCCACCCTATAAGATGAACTAAGAGCTAAGACAAATTTCAGTATATAACTTCTTCCTTACCCTGGTAATTTTGTATCTATTGTCTGTGTGTCTGTGACTTACCCTCTCGTATCTCCTCCACCCTATAAGATGAACTAAGAGCTAAGACAAATTTCAGTATATAAATTCTTCCTTACCCTGGTAATTTTGTATCTATTGTCTGTGACTTACCCTCTCGTATATCCTCCACCCATTCCTTCCTCTTATCTTCTGACATGGCCACAACGTAAAGTGTGTAGAACTCACTTCCCTCCGAGTACTGAATCTGTGTAAAATAAAATATCATGTAAACTACAGAAACAGCAAGTGTGTACAGACACATGGTAACTAAATCATGACCTAAAGGCCCCACTCCATTTCACCTCACACCAGCCATTCCTATTATACTGACACAGTAGATATTGTAGCATCACCCCCAAACCAAACCTCATACCAGGTATCTACTGTAACCAATCCCCAAACAACAAGCCACAGAATGTTATTTCCTTTAATCCATAGCATAGCCATGTTCAAATTTAAATAATATTGCCTACAAATCCCTGAATTCCCCCCAACAATATTCCATGCCACATCACAACCTGTTATGCCATTGTGCAGTCCAGTCCATCTTGTTCAGTCCAGTCCGTCCTGTTCAGTCCAGTCCGTCTGTTCAGTCCAGTCCGTCTTGTTCAGTCCAGTCTGTCCTGTTCAGTCCAGTCCGTCTTGTTCAGTCCAGTCTGCTTGTTCAGTCCAGTCCGTCCTGTTCAGTCCAGTCCGTCCTGTTCAGTCCAGTCCGTCCTGTTCAGTCCAGTCCGTCCTGTTCAGTCCAGTCCGTCCTGTTCAGTCCAGTCCGACCTGTTCAGTCCAGTCCGTCCTGTTCAGTCCAGTCCGTCCTGTTCAGTCCAGTCCGACCTGTTCAGTCCAGTCCGTCCTGTTCAGTTCAGTCCGTCTTGTTCAGTCCAGTCCGTCTTGTTCAGTCCAGTCCGTCCTGTTCAGTTCAGTCCGTCCTGTTCAGTCCAGTCTGTCCTGTTCAGTCCAGTCCCTGTTCAGTCCAGTCAGTCCTGTTCAGTCCAGTCCGTCTTGTTCAGTCCAGTCCGTCCTGTTCAGTCCAGTCCGTCCTGTTCAGTCCAGTCCATCCTGTTCAGTCCAGTCTGTCCTGTTCAGTCCAGTCCGTCTTGTCCTGTTTCCACCTGCAGTCCTGTCTATGATCTATCATGCCACCTCCCCAACACACCATATAACACCCAAGCCTGCCATGCTTTGGTCAGCTTGCCTTGTCATGTCCACACTTTCCGTCTATTTACACCCCACCCCCCCTGCCTCAGCACAACAAGCCATGTCATATTATTCCACACCGAGGAAAAGCACACAGTATATAGCCCTGTACCCCATTGATTCTACACCATACCACATCCTATCCTACAGCCAAGCCAGTCCAGCATGCCCTGGAAAAAGACTGGTCTTTGTTGTCTAACTGTCCACATCTACAGTCTTACCTGGAAAACATGGTCTTTGATGTCTACCTGCCCACATTTACAGTCTTACCTGGAAAACATGGTCTTTGTTGTCTAAGACTTTATTTTCAACATTCTCCACTGCCTTGATTAGCCTCAGATCAATGGAACCTTTAACCTTTCCCATTTTCTGTCAAAAAATGTTAAACAATAATATGTATTGCATCTTTTATACACTTTATACACTTACTGTATATTCCTTTTTTAATTACAAAGACATGAAAAACATAAAGAAACTGATTAAACATAAGTTTGTTAACATGCACATAAGCATCATATACCCAGAGACAGCACATAGCTTATATTTTATAAGACATTTGTATATTCAAGCTAATTCTTAAATATAATTGGTACTGATATCAAAATGTCCCTGTGGTAATTACGGAACAAACTGATGCTTCCACAGAATCCAAGTATTCAAGGACTTCTGTAACTTGGAATTGCTGGTGTAAACAGGTTTTCCATGTGTAGTTATTGTTGCTGACAACAATTTGAAAAAAAAAATCACAGTCCCAGAGAATCACGCAAACCACAAATACCTACCTCCAGGGATCCTTCGTGGTACTTTATATATTCATTGTCCAGAACAAACCACCGAGCCTTGTAGTTCTCCTTAGTCATGAAGGTACTCTTATTCTGAGACCTTTTCATCATGTAGTCCTTCTTGTAACCAGCCTTCGCCATTTTTACGATTTCTTTCAATAAACACAGCAGAAAATGTGCTAACAAATTTTCATGACAGAATCTTCACAATTCTCTAATTTGATTTTTTAAGGAGGTCACTCCAGTCAGTTTCTGTGAAGGGAGGTCACTCCAGTCAGTTTCTGTGAAGGGAGTTACTTCAATCTGTGTCTGTAAAGGGAGGCTACTCAAGTTTGATGACGTTGCAGTACCATGCACCGCAGTAGTCAGAAATCATCACAAAGTATCGGTCCTCCATCTTACTTCTTCTGTAAAGGACCCATGTTCTGAAAATACAAGTGTACACTTTTTAATTACCCCATTTTAACTTTGATAAGCCTTTAAAAGGTCTTTCTAACTGAATAACTACAGCTAGTTAATGATGTTGTTCTACATGTATTTATGAGTTTTATGAAATATCATTTCCTGATGAAGATATAATTTGGCTAAACAATTATCATATTGTCTAAATCTAACTTAAGTGACAACATAATCAGGAAATATATATACATGTATGAGTGGCTAAAGCCTAGCTTGTACAGTATTAAGCAAACGGTGTATATATATATTCCATCCTCAATATCCAGGGGTTATGATCACCTACGCTCTCTACACCCCTAGATTATGCCATGGCAAAACTGAAGGCTCCATATGCGGCACCTTATTAGTGAGGCAAAGAAGACTGGTTCGACCCTTTGATGTACATGTACATCAAAAGAATCTCTTGGTCACATATATAAGGGTAAAAAACGACAGGCTCTGAGGTCGGCTGTGGCTCCTTTGTAATCTTCAAGCGATTGCTCAGATTTGCTTTACCTGAGTGTGCATGCCTTCAGTTTTGCCATGACATATTCCAGGGGTATAGAGAGCGTAGGTGATCTTAACCTCTGGATATCAAGGATGAGTATATTTATGTTTATCAAAATATGACTTGAATAGTCATTCATAACTTTGTATTAATTGAACATTTTTAAAGATGTTTTCATGAGGCCATTCTATGATAGTAGTGACCACTAGTACTTCTGAGTCTTAACCTTGGAGAGTACAGAACAAGGCATGGGACTCAAGTAGGATTCAATTGTGAATCAGAGTTTTAAATAAGCTGAAAATTGACCGGGTAAGGACAAACAGACTATGCACTGATGATTGACCATGTTGTGATACAGATTCAGCAGAAAATATCTGTATATTTGGTCTGATAAAATGCTATATCTATGGATGATCAGTTCCTATACTCAGACCTCGAATTTAACATTTTATGTCACTTGCTAAAATCAGCAAGTGCCCTAAATTTGTACATGCTAACTCTTGACTTGCTATTAAATCTCAATATCAAAATAATATTGTGTTTTGTTATGAATAAAGTGATTTATCATGTGTATTACTTTGCTTCATTCATTATGAAAATTGTATATTACAAACAACATTAGTTTTATTAAGTGGTTGTGTAATTGTAACAGTTTACATCTTATGCAGCCACTTGCTGAAAAAGCAAATGCATATTAAATTATTATTTCTACTTGCTATTCTCAGATATCTACTTGCAAATAGCAAGTAATATAGTGTTAAATTTGAGGCCTGATACTAGTTAATGCATGTAGGTCAGGCACTGGCACTTCTAGCTGTATCAACGTGCAGAAAACCCACACTTCACTTCCTTACACAAACAACTTAGAGGTCCACCATGTACAGGATACTTCACATCAACACTAAAAGTCTGGAGGGTACAGGATGTACATTGTTTTAATATCTTTGAGTGTGGTACGACAGCAGCATGTACGATGCAATACACACATTCATGTGCACCGAGTAGCAATAATGTCAACTGACTGACGTCATCATTTTTTCTTTGGTTACACATGTATAGGCATGCCATAGGTGGTTGGTGATGCTATCAGACTATCAGGTAGAATTATTACCTGTATACCTGTCTGTATCATTCAGGTGATACAGGTAAGATAAGAACAAAAGTTCTCATTTTGAATAAATTATGGAAAAATGATACTGAATAATACAATGTACTTAATTAAAGGCCCAATATACGTAACTTTCGGCAAAACTTAAAGAAAAAATCTAGCCTAATAACTTGATTTATTTATAGATTTAGTTAAGATTAATTGATATCAGAAATATTCAAGATGAATTCTCCGTACAGCAGCAGTTGAAACGTGTAAACGCGTGTCGGCTTGTTGTTGAAGAGCCCTCCACCATACAATTGTTACCTCAAGGCTGGACTATGGAAATGCCCTACTCTGTGGTATATCTGACAAACTTACAAGTCGCCTACAGAAGGTCCAGAACACGGCAGCACGTCTTGTTTCTCGAGTTAGAAAGAGAGAACACATCACTCCTGTTCTGTATTCATTGCACTAGTACTGGTTACCTGTACAATACAGGTCACAATACAATATCTTGGTTAACACATACAAGGCACTGGATGAAACAGCTCCCCAGTACATAAGGGAGCTAGTTACCCTGTATCAGCCGTCACGATCACTAAGGTCGGAGACAGAATCGTTGTTGTGTGTCCCAAAATCCTGTACTGTGACCTATATATATGGAAACTGGTGTTTTGGGAGAGTTTCGGCCACGTTGTAGAATAGCTTACCATCCGCTATCCGAAAAACAAATACTCTGTCCAAATTCAAGAAACATCTGAAGACGTACCTTTTCACATCTGCATATAAGGGTATCAAGTTAGACGACATATATATACTGACATTTGTTTATCTAGTTTGTATTTATATGCATTTTTATATTATCACATTATCTTATATAGATTATAATAACTTCTTTATTTATGCAGTGTAAGTATCAAATTATTATCTACATGTTGTGAAGCACTTTAGAGTAATTCTACAAATTATATAGATCGCTATATAAATGTTGTATATTATTATTGTTATTTATTTATAGATTTTTCTAAAGCTTTTCACAGTGTTCAACACACTCTTCTGAAATATGTGCTTTTGAAAAATGGTGTAAATGGCAAATTTTTTTATGTTATATCATCCATATATGTATTCAAAGTTAAAATCATGTGTTTAGGTCGACAAGTTAACCTAATTATAAGTTATCAGAGTATTTTCATTGTACTGTGGGAACCAGGCAAGGCTGTATGGTAAGTCCTTTGCTTTTTGTATTATTTCTAAATGAACTACTTGAGATGCTCCAAAAACGTTGAGGTGTATTTGTAAATATGAGTGTTGAAAATATACAATAATTTGTAGCATCACTGCTGTATATACTGATGACATATTGCTAGTCTGTCTGACACAGTGATAGGTTTACAGAAGCAAATTGACTGTGTATCACATTTTTGTGACAAGTACGGCTTGAAAGTAAATCTTGATAAGACTAAGATCTTTGTGTTTAGAAGAGGCGGTATTGTGAAAATAAATGAACGTTGGTTTTACAAAGGCCAGCATATTGAAATTGTGAGTTTTTATAAATATCTTGGTACATTTTTAAAATCAAGGCTGTCATATGGAGTATGTGTCATAACAATCTACCTCAACAAGTATAAGTAAAGCATTATTTATGCTTCAAAAATGTATCCTCACCAGTAAATTGGATATCAAGAGGGCCTTAATTTACCTCTTCAATCATATGATTGTACCAATACTATGTTATGGAGCAGATGTGTGGCGTTTTGAGTCTAGATGCTGTTGAATCAGTTCACTTAAGGTTTTGTAGATATATTTTAGGTGTTAACCTCAGTACTAATAAAACTATGATTTATGGGGAACTGGGTAGATTCCCTTTACATGTAATCTACATATGTTCCTTTGTATAAAATACTGGTTGAAAATATTGTCCATGCCACCACATAGATATCCAAGAGCCTGCTACGATATGTTATGTCATTTAATTTGGACTCAGCAGGTAGAGTTACATGGGCGACAATGATGAGAAGCTTACTTTGTAATTTAGGATTCTGTGAATCTTGGTTAAACCAGGGTGTATCAGATGTTGGCATTTTTCTCCAACATGTAAAGATTAGACTCATTGATGTATTTTTACAGTCTTGGTATAGTGAACTGCTTCAAAAATACAGATTACGCACATATTGTAGTTTTAAGCTTAAGTCACTCTTTTGTATGGAAGAGTACTTGAGCAATATTTTAAATAGAAATGTAAGAATTGCTATATCACGTTTTAGGTGTGAAAATCACCATCTGGCAATAGAGACTGGTAGATGGAATGGTACCAAGAGGTCTGAGAGACTCTGTGCTTATTGTTTAAATGAGCGTGGTATATATGTTGTTGAAGATGAGCTTCATTTTTTCTGTATGCCCATTGTATAAAGATCTTAGAGCTACTCTAGTAACACCTCATTAATCTTGCACCAAAGCAGGTACTCTTTCGACAACTTTTGTTCACTTCTAATTATGTGCAGTACCACAAGAAATTAGGAGTGTTTTTGAGAAGAGCTTTTAGAGTTAGAGAAGGTTTCTTGTTGTATATAAACTGAGATGAAAGTGTATATGATAAAAACAATGCATACAAATGTCATAAATATATGACTTGTATAAGCTATATATATGGTGGACTACTCTAGGGTTTATTCTACAAATCAAATGTTTGTATTTACAATTTTTTTTGAGGGTGTGTGTTTGTGCAGTCAAATAATATATAAACATTAAATTTTGTACACTCATACTTCATCTGCTATTATTACTATGTTATAATTACTTTGAATAGTGAATATGACTTTAAATCATAACTATACTTGTATTATTATAAATAGATGCAAATACTTGCACATTTTTTGCATTTTTTTTTAACATTTTGGAACAAATTGATAAAAATGTTTTCATGTACTGTCAGGGCTGGATGCCTCGATCTATTACTGAAATAAAGATTATTATCATTAATATCTAGGGCTCCATTATAACTCCTATGGAAAGGCTATACTGCATCTACTGGGTTACCTTATCAACTTATGTAGACAACATTCAGGGTTATACCTTGTTAATCCTACAGAGATGATATCTATAGTGTTACTCCAGTATCGGTACTATAAATAGAGAGGAGGGGGACTACAGACTGTTGCACATCTATGATCGAGTGATAAACAAAGCGTAGCCTAAAATTGAAACAAATTTTTTATCTATTCTTTATCACCTCATATACCAATCATCCATTGTATGTCAATATTAGTACACTTCACACTGGTCATTAGTTTGATAAAAGTGACAGTGTAGTTATAGAAAATTTAAAACTCCTGTTTGTAATTGTGTTATAGTAACTCCTATTCTATTGACATTACCAACACAAAGAACATGTTCTAAGATACTGTATTGACAGTTACAGAATAATACCAACTATACTGAGAAAACATATATATATATATATACTGTATACCACAGCCAATTACTTACATAAATGATTTCTAAATCATGGGTTATAATTACCTCATCAACTCTTTAAACTTTATTGAGACAAAATTTATCCTGTTATAATCAAAGATGACTTTTAGGGTGACTATATAAACTGTATGAATTGAAATATAGTTACCTTACCAACACCTATATGGAAACAATAATTAGGGTAACCGGGTTTACCTCAATGAATCCTAGGGAGATGATATCTAGGGTTACTCTGGTTCTATAACCCTATTGAGGTAATGTCTATAGCCTAGCAGCCCTGTAGAATTTACATATATAAGGTAATAACTTATAAGTATTAGCACTTTTAAATGAGATCATATTAAGGTTCAGCTGGATCAGCTCTGAAATGAAGGTGGTATAAGAAATTGCTTTATCAACCTGATTTTGATAATGTTTTTAGGAATATTATACCGGTAAGTAAGAATTTGCTAAATGGTATCACTAGCAAGCGAGCTACAATATATTGCTCGCGTAGAGAGATCCTCTCTTTAGCTTGATTGGTTGAGTTTAAGACTACAGTATCTAGTAACCAGAGGTCCTGGATTCAACTCTTGACATACAACACAGTGCCCCCCTGGTCCAGGGACACCAGTGTTATACTTAGACATGTCCCACGGGCATCACTGTAACCCTTGGAAACTTGAGGAAAAGTTTTTTTCCTGGAGTGGAGAGGGAGTAAATGTAACCATGGCAAAATAAAAGCTGCAATATACCGCTTGGCTAAAGAGATCTTACGGGTTCCTTTCCTAGTGGAGACATTTGAAATAAAATAATGATCTCTGTTTATAATTATAAGCAGATCACATCTCTATTTTTGCTATAGAAAAAGAACACATCAATTTGAAGTTATTGGCAAATCTAAAAATATGGAAAAACATCATAGAACTGTAGTGGAACTCATGATCATAGATTGGGTTGATTGTCTGCAACCAGATATTAAGCTTGTAATGGATCTAGACCGGGTCGATCTTTGGCGACCAGATAGCTCAATTGGTTGAGTGTCCGTCTAGAGTTTGGAAGGGGGGGTTCAAACTTGGTCTGGCCATGCATTTTTCCTATCCTGTTACAAGCTCATCTGTCTATAGTTAAGAATGTCCCGTCAGGTTCAATCTTTATTCTGTGATATATATATACCTGAACCTGGTTGTAAATAGTTGTGGCTTTAAGGGAGACTTAGAAAAAGAAGGGGGGGAGGGGAATATAGCAGAACTACATTGAATGGGCTGGATTGATAGAGCTAAAGAAGGGGGGGGGGGAATATAGCAGAACTACATTGAATGGGCTGGATTGATAGAGCTAGTCATTTGTTTGAGTGTCCATCATTAGTTTGGAAGGTCAAGGGTTTGAACCCCAGTCTAGACATGCATTCTACCTCTCCTGTTACAGAACTACATTTTTTGTAGGTATAATAAATGTATATGTGTTCAGTTCATCAAATAAATCATTTGCATCTATATCTACATTGAATGCATCACTAAGTTGATGATTATTCAACAACTTAGACAGGCTGATGAAATCTTATTTAGTTAATCATGAATAAAAACACTTTTTTTGGCGAATACAAAAGCTAAGAAAGAAGACCAAGAAATGTAATATCATAACATATGACAAAAGATAATATAATTTGATTTTATAATAAGCGGTGCAAAATACAAAAAAATCTTAAAATAATATGATAGATTAAAGATTGCATATCTTTTGGAAGATATATATTAACTTCTTAATTAATACACACAAATATACAATCAGCCACTGACATTATTATTAAATCTCCATAGTCTTACATGTATATTATAATATAAAAAAAGACAATTTTATCACCATTTTAGGCATTTATCTGTTTATGATATCACATAATTCCAAATATACAATTCACTGATTGCTAAATGAAAAATTACTTATTTCAACAGAGATACACTGAGTGACATTTCGATCTTCAACCAAACATGTACAAATTATCATCATATTCATGAACATTGACTTTACCAGGAAGTTAAACTTTGTGCAAAGTTATATTTGGCGATAAATATAATATTTAACATACACTGCTCAATGGGAAACATACACACACACACAAATAATTTGAAACGATAGTGAATGTGCATTTTGATGTAAAGTCAGCTAAAGAAATATGGAAGAATAAATAAATAAAAACTTACCATCGTGATCATGAAGTAACTTCCTACTTAGCTTGCAATCAGATAATTGCAGAGTTATTTCCCCATGTCACCGAAACAGAAATTTTCCAATTTTTCAGATCAACAAGAACAAACGAATTTTTTTAATAAAAAAAGTACATTTAAAACAACAGTTATAGCAGATATGCCAAAATATTATTATAATTGTATTTTTTAATTATTAGTTTTAATGAATCCTTATGAAATTGTATGATTAATTGAACATGACTTATTTTTGAACCGCCCATTTTAATAGTCATAATTTTGCAATATGCAGGTAGCCGAGATTCTACTTCCGGCGAAAAAGATGGTGTTCGTGATGTTTTGAAACAAAGGTTTGTATGGATAATTTATATATGTATATATTGACGTATGCCCAATACCAAAGTAGTACACTTCTTACACATTGAAACAGTTCGTAATTTCGCCTCAATTGAGCACCCTTTGCCCTTTGATTCCCCCCAAGATTTCTTTAGGGGAGTTGATCAACCTATGTGAGAGACATGATCACATATACATTTGTACATGCAAATATAAGTGAAGGCCTATATACATCCCTGGTTTGTGATCAAGGGTGAGGAATATAGTGGAAAGGATAGAATATAGTGGAAAGGATATTGCTTAGTCCTATCGCTCGCAAACCTTGACTCCCCTGCTCACAGATGCTGAACACACAAATATATTGTGTACTATACTATTATTTATGCAGCTGTATTATGCCAGTGCTCTACCACTGAGCTAAAGGGAAATAACCAACGTCACCCACCTCGAAATGCAACATAATCGATTCCCAATTTTACACACACGAACCTGCATATTATACTACGCAAATTGGCCAATTATATATGCATATTTGTCTTTTGGGGAATGGATTTGTTACTAAACATAGACAAAATCTCATAAAGAAAATTGCCTATTTTAATTTTTCTGTCCAAGTCACATTTATTTATGAATAATTAATTTTCCATTGATTGTATGCAGAATATAATGCGGCTTTTTGATTGGGTGAGATTTTCTTTTCTTACCTCTATGAAAAAAAAAATTTGAAATGGCGCGAAAAATGTGATGTCACAATACCGCAATTGACGTTGCGTATTGATTTGTAAAAAATAATCTGTTTTTAGATCAGCCAAATTGTGCATAAACATGTTTTAAATTTGAAAATAAGTTTTAAAAATTAATAATAAGCGTTGATGTCAATTATTTTTTAGTTTCGTAGGGTTATGAAAAAAATTTGCTTGCAAACTTTTGTAAGAATCCGGGATCCGCTACGTGGATTCATACAGTTTGCAAACAAGTTTTTTTTTATACCCCAATGAAACTGAAAAAAATTGTCATCAATGCTTAACAAAATAAATAATGTTTTGCTGAAAGATGTTTGATGAAATCATTGACTTCTAATTATAGAAACTTGAAACCATCAGTGCC
This sequence comes from Mimachlamys varia, assembly GCA_947623455.1. Taxonomy (NCBI): domain Eukaryota; kingdom Metazoa; phylum Mollusca; class Bivalvia; order Pectinida; family Pectinidae; genus Mimachlamys; species Mimachlamys varia. The sequence continues at coordinate 2,900,059 of OX392537.1, forward strand.
GTAGTAAATCTACTTTCGTAACATAGAAATGTACATGTAGCTCATAAAGAACACAAGTATTGCTTATTTTTTCAGTACTTTCTGCACACAAATGAAATTAATTTTTGTATTTATATGTTTCATGCCTTAAAGAGGCATCACGTTAAAACTATATTTTTTTATGCTTATTTAGAATTATTGTATATATGAATTAAATGTATACTCTTGTGGAAAATTAATGGGCGATTTACGCTGAAATATGTTCTCAAAAATTTTAATTAATAATTAAAAAAGGGAATCACTATTCGTTGATCAACGATTTGGACATGCAAATTTTTTTGCATCACATATAATAACGCATGCGCATAACAAGCTAAATCGGTAAACAAAAAATGGCGATCCGCGTGACCTACATGTAACTACCAAGCGAAAAGTGGCCGAATGGTCAAATTTTAACGTAAGGATTATATTACGGAAGCATAATGAGGGATGGGAAGTATTCAAGGGAGAGACTAACAGCCCAATTGTTTGCATTGTTACAGTTTTCTTCTGGATAGCCGGTGACACAGTTTTGAATTGGTTTTGGGGCTTCCCAAGGGATAACTCTTTCATTCCTCTGTTACATGAAATGCGTGTGTAAAACTTGAAAGCGTGTATTGTAATATTCCCTTTATAATATTCCAGTAAAACGGCATTATTGAATTATATTGCTGAAGAGAAAGACCTTTTCACATACAAGAAAAACCGTAATAGGGGGGGGTTACGTTATAAAACGCCGGTATCCCGGGCGATTGAGTTTAATGTATACAGATTCAATTTGGACAAAATGAATAAATTTATGTCATCATGTGCGGATAAAAAATTCTTGTCATACCTAATCTATAAAATACGGATTGTACAAATATTATCGGGTTTGGACCCCGGTATTAAGTTTCATATAAAATTCATTAAAAAAAAAAATCATATACATGTATGTCCCATGTCTGCAGTTGTGTTGAAAATGTTAACGAACCTTTAAATTTACATAAAAAACAGTAAAATGAATCATAACATATATAAATGGATTAAGTATTGGACAATTATCTTCTCGACAAGTTCCAAATTTGATATATATATTATACATATATTCTACATGTTTAGTGCGTGGTGCGTCATATGAGTGCACGGACTTCCGTGATACATATATAATTGTAAGTATTAAAGTATGTTGACGCTGAAAGTTGGATAGATTTTAGATGAATATATAGAAAGTCTGAAAAAAAATCTTCAAGACATCGAGTTGTATAAAAAAAAATCTGAATCATTTCATTTTATTTTTGCACTTTTCAATGCATGCACACCTTTTGTGAAATGGTCCTAAATGAGGATTCGTGAAGATAACTTTTTACAGAAATTAAAGTTTGCCCTATGGTTGTCATCGTCGGAAACCCACATGACACTGTTAAACGTACATTGAAGTTAGTGCAGTGTCATATTGGTTTCTGACAATGCATGGCTAACGGTCTCAGTCAGGTACTGATGTCGATAAATGATGCAGAGATGCCGACATAAATTTCTTCATATGAATATCGTGTGTAATTAACGTCTGATTATTAATGTGAATATGATTCAATAAATTGATACACGGACTTTGTGTCTGGTTCATCATCGGACCTATACATTACGCGTCCCCTCCCGTTGGGCCCTTTCGTCGACAGGCGACAAAATAGTCACGTGATTGACGCGTGATCATCGCTATTTTTATCGGGCTTTCCCGAGAAATGTAATTTTGCAAGTGGCTAATAAACACATTTTGAGAGGACTTTGAATATTGAAATAACAGGAAAATGCATCTGGTAGTGCAGACAGCATGTTCATTCAATAAATTCATTGTAGACTTCCCCGGGATGCCCCTTTAAATTAAATATGACTTGGAGTGCAAAAAGTGAAGTTTAAAGTGACTTCGGCTATTTTTAGTAACAAATCCATATTCCAGCTGACGTATAATAGGCCAATTTGTGTACTATACACAAGTTTGAAGGTGCCCCCGACCTGTTGACACTGTGCATGTCTGGTGTGTGGCCATGGCCTTGAGCTAAGATATGAGCCAGGTATTAAACCGTTAAATTCCCCCGGCATCAAACACTGTTGAAAAAGTGTAAAGCAATGATCATGACTAATCAACAAAAAGATGCTGTCAGGGAATCTTCTGCTTTCAGTCTTAAATTAATTAGTGGATCCGCGAAAGTGTGGGAAAATATACCTGTATAACTAAACCTGCATGTTTGAATTCCAATTGATTTTTACTGGTAACTCTTACATGTCTAATTTGTTACAAATACAAATGTAGTTCTTCGATAATTTAAGTGAAATTATGAAAATTCTCGAAAAAGGATACAGTATTCCTGTACCATGGTACGTATGTACCATCACAACTGGTAGTACAGCCCACATCTACAACTACGACCAGAGCTGGCACAATTAACCATTCAAGTGAGAAATTTTGAATGATTGAAAACTGCATGAGGATTCTGTTCATAGTGAGTCCATATTCAACCCAATATTTACCCTGGGCGATTAAAAATAAAGAAAATGTTATGGGTGCACATTTGCATGCTAATTGGGGTATTATTCCATAATAATATACCGTACTCATTGAAATTTTGCAGTCTCTACAATACCAGAGGCAGCTGCACGTTTGGTCCTTTGTGGATGGAGCACATGCATATGGTTTTTGACAGTGTGACACTTACATATCAGTATATTGCCATGTTTGTATTTGCCAAAACATATTATAAGAAATATGTAGGAGTTTGTTTTCCATATTTCTTCAAGGAATTGCGGCGAAATTGCTTGGTAGAATAGTGACAGGATGTACTGGGCGACTTTCATAGTCACACCTGTGCAAGTTATCACTCATTCGTAGCATTTTTTCTATATTCATTTTGTTTATGTATTTCTGTTTTATTTTGCCGATAAAACCCTATCTATTTATAAATGTTTTCTTGTGTTACAGTTTCCGAGACAAGCTGTCAACATGGGGGATACTGGTAACCAAGGCGTCAGTACTAGTGCTTTCCCTAATCCTCCGAACTACTACAAACAATACACGGATGAGAATGTGCGACGAGGCGTGGCACCACCGCCACCTCCAGCTCTACAGGTAAGATAGGTACCTATGCCTGGCCCAAAAGAAGAAAAAAACCAGCATTACAGTTGAGAAATACTTACCAAACCCACCTGGAATACAAAAAAGAAATGCATTTGTACCAACCTTCAGTTCTATAGCTATGGTGAATTTGTCCTTGCTCATCTGCAGCTGTTTATTAGGAGTCTTTTAGTAATGTGGACTTTTTCTTCCCTTTTTGGCAGAGGAGGGTTATTGCAAAGTTTTCAACCCATTGGATGAAGCTTGACAAATTAACTGGTATATATGTATTTATCATCAAGAAAATACTCATAGTAATCTGAATACCTGGTTTATTATAAACACCTATCTTCTATTTCAGACGGAAAAAATACCTTCCTTCTTCATGTTTCTATAATTAGGTCTTACTTTACGAATGAATCCAGGTATAGAGGTTGATCATTTTGTATTATATAACTGCTTGATTTGTTCCCAGGATTCCTACACTATGTTTGGTGCCCAGTACACATCCGAGGACGCTATCATTAGGCCACTAGAATCGCTCGGATTCCGGCGACTTCATCCACAGAACTACGACCATAAACGGGAGCTGAAAAAGCTCAACCATTCTATTGTGGTGAACTTTTTGGATCTCATTGACATCTTAATAAAGGCTCCCAACTCTCCAAAAAGGACAGAAAAATTGGAGGATTTAAATCTCCTGTTCATTCACATGCATCATCTCATTAACGAGTATCGTCCACATCAAGCTAGGGAGACGCTACGCGTTATGATGGAACATCAGAAAAATCAGCGCCAAGAGATAGGAGAGCGCTTCAAAAAGCACTTGGACAAAGTTAAGGAGTTGATTCAGACTAGCATCGCACATCTGTCTGAAGATTACAGTTTTGACTCCAAGTCTCTGGTCAAGACTGAGCTGCTCCAGGCTGGTCACTCTCTAGGCGATTACAATATGGAGGTAGAACCATGTGACCAGCTGGACCGTATGATGTGCGACATTGTGGACAGCATGAATTGATATGTAATATTGTGGGTGACTGTTGTGTGGGATTAGATGATCCTAGTCAGATACTTGGATAATAGAATTTTCATCAGGTCAGGTCACCATCCATTGATTCAGTCACAAAAACATCCTGCTGTTGAGTATTGGCCAAAAACACAGCATCCTGGCCATGGGATCAACATGTGTCCAAAATGTGTGTTTTAGATTCTGATGTTTGGGAAAGTATTGATTCCAAACGTTGTGATATACACTGTAGACATTGTACAGTAGTTGTACCATGGTCAGCAGTCCAAGATCTTTGATACTACTGGTACTCTCTCAGTTATACTAGAAAATACTGTCATATTCTTGATTCACATGTTCCTGTATCATTGTATGATAGTTGTACCATGGTCACAGGTACAGCAGTCCAAGATCTTTGATGCTACTGGTACTTTCTCAGTTATACATGTACTAGAAAATACTGTCATATTCTTGATCCACATGTTCCTGTATCATTGTATGGTAGTTGTACCATAGTCACAGGTTCAGCAGCAGGTATTTTGGAAGATAGCAACATAGTACTATCAAAACATGTACGTCAGGAAATATTTGAGTCTGAGATCTTTGATGCTACTGGTACTTTCTCAGAGTACCAGTTATACTTGAAAATACTGTCATATTCTTGATTCACATGTTCCTGTAATTATAACCATACAGATGAATCCATAGTCAATACTACATTGCAATTGTACACCAGTAAATATTTGAATCACTGCGCGCACTAGATATAATATTGCTACCAAGGTGTGTGAATTGCTGAATGTAACGTTAACATTGGTGATGAAGGTTTCGTGAAATTCACATATATACTATAGGTACATTTGTATATATGGCAAGTTGTTGCCATCAGTAAGTGAAAAAATTCAGTAAACTAATTATAATCCTGATAGTCAAATTCATGGATTAAATGTTTATGACATCTTGAATATACATGTAACTTACTTTTTCAATTATTTTTTTTCAGTTTATAGTTTGCCTGATCATGATAGAATATTGTCTTCAATCACTCTTAGTAATGATCAAATACAGTTACATGTTTGAAAACGAAAGTAAATTTCATTTCATTGAATAAAAATAATTTTCAAAAAGTAAAGTATTTGTGTATTAATGCAAAGGGAACCACGATGCATCAAGTTAACATACCACTGTCACTATTGTACAACAGTTATGTATTATGCAAATCGTTTCTTTTTCCTATTAGAGATATACATATATATATTTACAGTCTACATGGACATTCACTCGATAACCATTGTTCCACAGACTGTCATTATCACCTCATAACTGTACTTAAACACGTGCTGATATTCTATGACGTCAACAACAATACATGTAGACAGAGCTATGTAAATCCTCAAGTTTGAAACACAATTGCGTGACATCACAAACAATAAAGGTGGGCCGAGCTTGCAAACTTCATGCCGTTACATTTATTGAATCATTCTGACCTTTATTATTTTTGAAGTGAAATCTGTGTCCGAAGATTGGACTATAAAGAACAAAATAGTTACGAACATTTTACAGAAAGATACTGTAAATATAAGAATAAACTTTCAATTTTGTTAAGGTTATCAGGACATAAACTACATGTTCTGGTGCATTTACAGCATATCTATAATTCTTTCTATTTAGAATTTTTGAAATAACAAGAAAATTAGTGTTACCCATCCTGCTGTTCCTATGTAGAAACAAGAGCACTGCAAGCGGAGACATTTTACACTAATCGGATCCTATCGGAAGTATACTGAGATAATGGTAGGCAATGTCAAAGACAAGTGCAAAACAGGTGAAATGAAATTCTAAATTGTAGGTTGTCTATAGCTAGTTCACTATTGTGTACACAAAAACAAGCAAAAGTGAACAAATTTTCAACATATTGCCTCAAAGGGCCTTAACTCTTGTAAGTATTGTTGAATCAAACTGCCATCAAGGAAATCACAACTTCAAGTCATGATGATTAAACCTACCAAGTTAGAAAGACTGTTGGAGGAGATCTCTGGACAAACAAAAATTTATGACAGTAAAATTATTTCGATATAATGCCTATATTTGGTAACAATGCTGTTATGCAAAAAGTTAAAAACAACCTGACAAAACTCATACACTGTATGTTAAATGTTATTCCCATACTAAACTTGAGACGAGTTGAAGAAAACCCCAAAAAGTTCTGAAGTTTTCTGCACACATTATGCCCCAAAACTGCATCCTAAAGGGCCATAACTCTTAGACAAGTGAATATTGTCGAATTAATGTCATGGTGGTCAAGTCTATTAAGTTTGAAAGAGATTGGTCAATTTTGATGGGCATACAATGTATAATAGAAATTTAAATGTGGCTTGCCTAAGAAATTTTTCTGTAAATTATGTTACTTGTAATGATGGACTATTACATCTAACAATCTTCTGTTTTGGATTTCCTGTATATTGCTTAAGTTATGCAATGGTGTGGCATCCATTCTATGTGTGTCAACTTTTCCTTTAAAAGGCTTCCTCTGAAATACTGAAAGGCCTATATACTAACATGGAATTTGGCTGGTAGTTTTCTTTGAAGGAGCTGAACAAAGTTTGCGAAAAAAAAAATCAATTTGACCTACTTTCAAGGTCAAATGTGTCAAAACCTTCACAAATGACTTCTTCTGAAATACCATCAGACATGGAGACAGTTATTTGACTGCTAGCTTCCTTGGATGAAGCCGAACAATGTTTGCTAAAAGAAATTAACTTGACATTGACCAATATGCAAGGTCACAGGGGTCAAATCTGTTAAAAACTTGAAACAGCAATTTCTGAATAACCAAAAGGCCTAGAAGCATAATATTTAAGTGAATGGTTCCCTGGATAAAGCCCCAAAAAGTTTGCAAAAATTAATGACCTTGATCCATATTCAAAGTCACGGGTCAAATCTGTTGAAAACTTTTTAAACGACTTTTTCTGAAATATCAAAAAGACTTCGAGACATGATATTTGGCTGGAAGCTTCTAATGAAAAGGAATTTAAATGACCTTGTCTTACTTTCAAGGTCACAGGGGTAAAACATGTATAAATTTTAACATGTTCTTCTGCATGTCTTAATTTATAAGAGTACCTGGTAATAGATTTTAGGCGATTAAGGTTTCAAGTAAGACATTGATACCAGATGAGTGGTGCAGGCACATTGGGCCTCTCGTACTCCAATACACAAAAAACAGAATCCAAATTTATGATGCATAAGTGTAGCTTATTTATTTGACAATTTGAATTCAATATACATCATATTGCGTACAATGAAATGTATACTAAAACAAAGTTTCTTCCAAATAACACTTTAAAACTGCAAGTTGCTGAAAAGCGACATGTTTAAATAAGTAAAACGTAAAACAATTTTCTAGTACATGTATCCACATGTAAGTTTTCTGTATCACATATTGCACAAAAAGTTTCACAACACTTAATTGTAATGTATAATAATAGCATATGAACACAGCTTGGTCCAAGGAAATAATACTTTGATTCATGATAGATTAACAATGGATGAGAACTAAGTAAAATATATCTAAATGGAACTACGTGACTGTACTTCCTATTTCATCAGAGTCGGACGACTTTCCTAGAAATCCACAATCAACACTTACGATCAGAAACAGTTCTTACGCTAGCATAGCATTTTATTCAACAGGACTTATTCCATCCAAACTTAGCTGATCACCGGTAAACAGAAACAGAATCTTCTAGACTATAAGAGCATTTAATTTAATTCATTTCATACATCTTGTGTAGCTAATGATCTGCAACTACAACGATTGATGTTGATATCAAATTCAATACACATTTTTTTTTCAAGAAAATAAACTTGACCTAGTTTCGTGAAAAGGAGATGGATTGGGAGGTTATTTCACTATAATTGTCACAGAGAAAAAATATAAATAAAAAAAATGTTTTTCAGCATGAATGAACGGCAACACAATGTCACTTGTAATATATAATGGCGAGTGTTAATTTATCTACTGGACATTGATGTGATATTTACCACTGTGGACAATAAAGCCAGATCTTACTATAGAGTGAGGTATGATAGACTAGGATACTACCTGTATATCTACCAGGTTGTGTATAAAGTTCACGAGACAGAGGAAATGGTATGGATATAGAATGTAGGAGTTAAAACAGTTGTCAAAGGAATATAGGTCAAGAGACAGAGGAAATGATATGTATAAAGAATGAAGGAGTTAAAACAGTTGTCAAAGGAAACTAGGAATGAGCACATTAGATAGGCAACTTAATTATGCATAGCCAAACTTTAAAAACATATTTTTGATGTTCACACAGAGTACACGTTAAGACAATGCTGACATAATCAATATCAGTATACACGATACCAGGTACAGTGAAGATCATTTCCACTGTACAGTGTGTATAACTGGTTAATTGTACCCGCTGGATTAGATCATTACATGTACATGTAATTCAATATAACTTCACCTCAGCTAGTATACATATACCGTAGTCCACAAAAAATTTCATACAAGCTAGCATCCCCAATCTTGCATAATTTTTTCAGACTCCACACCAGACATTACTTAATTACAAGGACCTGTTTAACCAATGTCTTTTAACATACAACACTGACTTTACAATTCTCAATAATATACTTCCAACAATGCTGTCCGTCATCAGTTCGGTAAGCATACACAAAGCCCCATACATACCACTCAGCAATTACCACTACACCAAAACATTTACCCCTGAAATTTTATAATGAACTATATATACTTCAATTATCCTTTGAATTTGAAGAGTTCAAATGTGTCTTTGGGGGTAAATGAATTCACAGATCAAGTAGCTTCAAACATAATCATAATGACATTTTATTTCAAAGATTGCTTACATCTCTGGTACTTAAAAAAAGTTCAAACTTGCATGAATGATTATAGACAGTTGTAATTCTACACAATATGATATCTTACATTGTTTAATATATTAAGACTATAGACATAAAATAATGAGAGAAAAAATTGTCCTTGCACCTATTGAAAGGAGTTTAACATGAACTATTATATTAAACTATCTGCACACGTTTTTTACAGGAAATTAAATTTAAAAGAGGCGGGGCGGGGGGAATTTGATATATCAATTTGTCAAAAACCTAAACAATAGGGAACACATGGAATGTACCTGACCACTACCACTTTAATAAATGTTCATGTCTTCAACAAACAACAAAATCTTCATGCATCTTAAAATGATTTTCTGACAGCTAAAAATATGTGGATGGAGAATTTGAATTTATTGAAAGGATATTTACTGTAGTATAATATATATATATCCCTAACACTTAAACAAGCCAAGGTATGAGACATGTAAACCATCCTTATACTTCATGTACATGTAAAACAATACAACACAAGTCATTTCATTAGTGCAGTTCACCTATTTGAAGATAATTTTAAGTCAACAGAGGTCAAACAATTACTTAAGCTTTTGCTTTCAGTTTTCACTTCACTGCAACAATATTGAACCCCTCGAGTACTTCTAGTCCTAATATCAGCAGGTTAACAGAATAGTTTACAAATGTCAGCACTTGAGGGAACCATAGCATAAATTAACTCTTGTTTAAAAGATATGCAGAAAAAAAATCATCTTTTTCCACATAGACCACAGGGGCACATCACAATAGCATGCATATGGCTTTTATCTTTGTGTAAGCTTAAGTTGTCTATGAGTCATAACCTATCAAATGACTCCGACAACTTAAGAATATACAAAGATAAAAGACATACTATTGTGACATGTCCCTGTGAATAGACTGTGCTACATCAACAGTTGGCAACTTTGGACCTCCATGTCAAATATCAAAATACAAAGAACAAACACCGAAGGTTATACATGTGTGCATAAATCTCCAGGGTGAGTATAACTAGTGCCCTATTTCTTCCAATAGGTGAAAAATAATATTGACTGGCATTATTACCATGGTGAATTATCTATACTTCTCCGAAAATGTTTTACCAGTAGTTACAATTCAGTTGTAGTACTAAATCAATCAAATACTTTGACAGCTGTTTTGATTTTTCCCCTCCGGAATTTAATTTATAAACCATAAATAAAAAGATTCACAATACATGTACTTCCAAGCAATTAAACAACTAAAATAACACAGGAGTAAAAATCAGTAATATCATCACATGTTATATAAACACAACATTTATACCTACAAGATCTTTTATAAAAGTGGTTCGAAATTATCTTGTCCTCAAACCTGCTTGACATTTAACAGGAGTCCCTTGATCATCAGCACACAATCAACAGGTTTAAGTGTAAAATGTGTATCACTTTTGTGTTACTGATAGAGTATAACTCGCATGGCAATGAACAACCTAATCTACAACAAAGACTTTGTAGAGTGTATATATATACTGTTGTAAGCGTCTAGTGGTTCTACTACATATTGTCATCCTGGTATTTAAACGTCGAGATTCACATCGTACAGCAGGTCAGAGGTCAAGGTTTTTACAGATCTGAATCAGAGGTCAAAGGTCAATTAGTTGATCATTGACCAGCGGTTCTTGGGGCCGGATGATGAGAACAGCTGAGTGCGAATGTTGGGCATGGTGAGACTGGAGGACATCGAGTGTCTGGGACTTCGTGGCGCTACTGGACTAAACGTGATTGGGCTGTCGGCCTGGACTTTGGAGGACCCGAGTGGGAAGCTGGAGGACAGATTTGACTGCTTCCTCGCTCTTGCAGGACTCTGCCAACTGAAGGGAAGAAACCAAAGATATGGCATGAAACAATGATACGAGGATCCATTATAACTTTTTATATCAACTACAGAGTCAGTGTAATCGGTGTAAACCAAAAGTCACTGGGACGAAAAGTTTCAGCCGGTTTACACAAGAGTTCAGTTTGTAGAGAGGGGATATCAGTTCAGATTGAAATGTGGAACAAAATGGTCAGGTCAGAAAATAAAGGGATTTGAAGTACGACACAGGGGTTGATTTAGACAAGTTATACTGTAGCGTACGTATCCTGATTATTTATTGATATATTACTGTTGGAGAATACATCAATGTAACTCCCAGATCCTAACAGTGTAAACAATGTGAAAAGTCTTAACTCCCAGATCCTAACAGTGTAAACAATGTGAAAAGTCTTAACTCCCAGATCCTAACTGTGTAAACAATGTGAAAAGTCTTAACTCCCAGATCCTAACAGTGTAAACAATGTGAAAAGTCTTAACTCCCAGATCCTAACAGTGTAAACAATGTGAAGTCTTAACTCCCAGATCCTAACAGTGTAAACAATGTGAAAAGTCTTAACTCCCAGATCCTAACAGTGTAAACAATGTGAAAAGTCTTAACTCCCAGATCCTAACAGTGTAAACAATATGAAAAGTCTTAACTCCCAGATCCTAACAGTGTAAACAATGTGAAAAGTCTTAACTCCCAGATCCTAACAGTGTAAACAATGTGAAGTCTTAACTCCCAGATCCTAACAGTGTAAACAATGTGAAAAGTCTTAACTCCCAGATCCTAACAGTGTAAACAATGTGAAAAGTCTTAACTCCCAGATCCTAACAGTGTAAACAATGTGAAAAGTCTTAACTCCCAGATCCTAACAGTGTAAACAATATGAAAAGTCTTAACTCCCAGATCCTAACAGTGTAAACAATGTGAAAAGTCTTAACTCCCAGATCCTAACAGTGTAAACAATGTGAAAAGTCTTAACTCCCAGATCCTAACAGTGTAAACAATGTGAAAAGTCTTAACTCCCAGATCCTAACAGTGTAAACAATGTGAAAAGTCTATCTCTTTCTTTTCATATGTCTCTCATGGCATTAATATGCTCTACAATGTGCATATAATTATGAAGCTTTCTACAGTCAAATAAAAGTAAGCTACATTTCTATAGTAAAATCTATGAATTAATGCACATTTCTCCAGGGACAATAATCCTATCCAAGCACTTCCTGAGGACTCATACCACTTCTTTCCTTTTATGACTGATGATATTGCGGAGTATATGTGTATACGTCGCCCGGTAAAACTACTTACCGTCCTAGTACAGACATGATGATACTCGTTATAACCGGTAATGTCTACTCCATTCAAGGAAAAAACTCTTAAAATTAAAAGTGTTTTCCTTTTCCTAGAACTAACCTTGTTAGTTGAGTTTGTGCAGGTTAACGCTCTTATGTACATTATGTATAAATAGTAATCTATATTTTAAAGGCCCAATATACGTAACTTTCAGGGAAATTTCGTGATTCTGAAAAATTCTGAAAAAAATTCCAGTTGAAAACCATGCAAAAATAAGCCTAAAACTAAGTTAACCTGAGCGGTAACTGACAAGAAACTCTTGACAAAAAAATCCGAAGAATTGAAAATAATTCAGGTGGGGCCCACTTCAACAACAAACCGAAGGTAGAAGACGGTTCGAACTGGACGCGTGTTTACAAATAGCGTGTTTCAACTGCTGCTGTATCGGTAACAGCGAAAGAATTCATCTTGAATATTGTTGATATCAGTTAATCTTAACTAAATCTATAAATATAATAAGTTATTAGGCTTGATTTTCGCTTCAAGTTTTGCCGAAAGTTACGTATATTGGGCCTTTAATACTAAACTATTATTTTTAGGTCACCTCAAATGACCTACCATATTTACCGTAATTAGTGCACAGGGCAACTTAAAATGGGTTCAAAGGGAGCGCTTAATATTAGTAAATAAGTTTGATGAACTGTAACAAAATTGAGTAGTACTCGTGATGTGGGACATTACTATCATCAATTGTAGACATTTTGTACCCAGATAATCAATATTTGAGGGTGTTTTATCTTGTAAACATACACACTGTAAGAATAAGTGAGGTTTACTGAGCTGTTAAATAGAATCATTTAGTTGTGTCAAAATTAGAAGGAGCACTTTAAATATAATTTAATACCTCCAGAGAAGGGGAAGGGGCACTAATTATGGCAAATACGAAATTCTAATCATCATCTTTTGTCTGTCATTATTGTGCCTCCATAAACAATTTGAATTTTCAACTTCTCCTCAAAATTCCTCAACCAATATGAATGAAATTTGGTAAGAACTTTCTCAGGCCAAAGATGTGCCAAAATTGTAAATTATGTGGTCTTATGCCCCTTGGGGCCTGGGGGAGGGGCCAAAAGGTGTAAAATTAGAGATTACTGTCACTCACCTGAACGTGGAGTCAGTAGCATAGGACAGGACTTGAGCCCTCCACTTCTGTACTGTAGGGTATCGCTCATTATCAACAGGGGCTCCTTCCATGGCCCGATAGGCATCCAGGTCAGATTTGGTGGGGCGGTACCTAGATCATATAATAAATTGAGAGGTTAATTCCTCCTCTGGGATACTATACATACCGGGGTTTTTGACCCAAATGATAGAATCTGCCCATTTCAAATTTAAGAAAACCAAATCTTACATATCACCTTTCTTAACCAAATATTCAGCCCAATTTTTCTACAAACAGCATAAACATCTGAAATAGGATTGTCCTTTAAAATGCAAAGTATCATAATAAGGTTCGTCTAGGTCAATGATGTCAATTGTCTTAAAAACCTTCAAAACAATTTCTGAATAATCAAAAGACCCTTGGAGGTAATGATATATTTTATTTGACCAGTGTTATGCTCAGATGAATGACTACTACAATGTAAGTTAATATCTCATGACCTTGAACAATTTTCAAGGTTACATGTGGTGAGATCATGAGTATAAACCTTTAAATGACCTCATCTCAATGAACAAACACATGACGAATAGGATGGTGATATTTGGCAAGTACAGTGCATTCCTCTTTATATCATGCTGCATTTGTCAGACAAAAAAATGATATTAACAGGAATGTGACATTAAGAGAAACATGTTTTCCACTAATCTAGTGCATTTCCAATCTCCATAACTAAAATTAAGCATTTCAATGTACATATGAAGATGTTTCAGTATATAGATAACATTATTTCCATTAAAATCATTTTATGGGGTTATTTGTTATCTTCTTTGCACAAGTTAAAATCTGAAATAGATGGAAATGACATCATTTTTCCAAATATTTTATGTGATTGGTTTAAAAAACCATGAAATTAAGAGGAATTCACCTCAAAGTACATGATATTATCCAAATAAAATACATACATGTAGATTATATAGAGAGAAATATAGTGCTTTGGAAAAACATGATGTAAAAAGTAATATGATAATAACAGGGGTGATATTAAGTGGAATCCACTGTAATAGGTTAATACCAGGTGAGCGATGCAGACCCATTGGTCCTTTTGTTTTAAAGTTAAGTTGTCTATTGATCTACATCCTGCAATTGTCTAGGCAGTAAAATAGAACACAGGAACAAAGTTATCTGATATCAGCCAGAAAACATGGCATGTATTATGTGTTTAAATCAAATTAATAGCTTTTAGAGACAAATTAAGCATTAAACAGCATTCAGTTCCATATTATGGTCCTATAACTCGGAACTGAATGCTGTTTAATGCTTATACCCGGTATTTACATTTTTCCATTGGTTTTGATAATAAATTGATATTTATATTCTACATTTATTCTGAAAATTTAAGGTTGATTTCTTATAAATTGAACAGCAAACAGCCAGTATCGGACAGCTATCTCCGACATTATTATTATGATGTCACAATCGTAATGACGTCATAATGACCAGTACAGTGTTATGCTCTCATAACACGGAACTGGCCTAGCTTTTGGAGTTATTTTGATAAGAAAAGGAATGGTAAATTGACCAAAGCAGTTTCAGTCATGTTTCATCCTTTTTGAAAGGTAAATGTAGAATGAGGGAAATCTCCCTTATCAAAGATTTCAGTTCGATATTGACAATTCTACATTTTGTAATTGTACAAATGGTACGGCTGATCGACCCCCCACCGCACCCACACACACCACCCCAGGAGGCTGATGTGCGGGGCAAATCTGTGTTACCCGGTGGGGAATATAGAAATCAGCAATATCACATTGTAAGAGCAAACCTAGGTGTTCGAATTCTACATTGCATATGGCTTTAGCAAACTTGTCTCTCAAACTCTAGGATGATTGCCTGGCATGAACAACATTAAATAAGGCCATACAAATCATCATAAAATTTTGGAAAGCTCTCTACAGTATAGATTTACTATGAAATGATTACAAATTCACCAGGTAATACCTGTAGTAAAATATTTTTGTATGCCTTGAAGCGATTTCGTTCTCAAAATTTATTATGGAAATCTAAAGACTTCTGAGATAAGGACTAAACCTCTTGGTGCATTTTAAGAAACTGTGACCTTGACTTTGACCTTGATCACTGTTTTGTGTATCATCATGTCAGATTTAAAAAGTATTGATCTTTTGGATTATATTTGGTTTATTTTTGTTTAACGTCCTATTAACATCCAGGGTCATATATAAGGACGTGCTAGGTTTTGGAGGTTGAGGACAGCCAGATTACCCAGAGAAAAACCACTGACCTATGGTCAGTACCTAGCAACTGCCCCACATAAGATGTAACTTGCAACCCCGTTACCCACATATGGAGGGCTATGAATGTCGGAACACCTTAACCAATCGGCCACCATGGCCCCCCTTTTTGGGGATTACAAGATAATCTCAGGAAACTGACCTGTGGATTGACAGACACATTTCGTAAGTGGTACCATTGTGTTTGGCTTCTCTAGGCCTCAATACCCCTATGTACCAATTTTTTGCCGAAATCGTACAATATCTCAATTCTGACTGTAATAAGAAGCCTCCATTTCATTACCATGGCAATGCACGGTTTCGTGAGTGGTACAATTGTGTTCAGCTTCCCTCATTACCCCTATGTACCAATTGTCGCTGAAATTGAACAATATCTAAATTCCGACCAATCAGATGCCTTCATTTCATTTCCATAGCAACACCCGGATTCGTGAGTGGTACCATTGTGTTTGCCTTTCCTCTTTACCCCTATGTACCAATTTTCGCCGAAATCGAACAATATCTAAATTCTGACCAATCAGAAGCCTTCAATATGTTACCATGGCAATGGACAGTTTCGTGAGTGGTACTATTGTGTTTAGCTTTCTTCAAAATCCCTAAAATGTATGTACCAATTTTCACCTAAATTGAACAATACCTAAATTTCGACCAATCAGAGACCAGGAAATAGGAGTGGCCATTTTGGATTTTTTACGAGACATGCATGTTGCACACCTTCTGGCCCACCAATGCTCATGTGAAGCTTCATAAGAATCCGTCCAGTAGTTTAGGAGGAAATCGCTGGACAAGTTCACAACGGAAAGATAGAGGAAAACCGAAGAAGAAGAAGAAGAAGAAGAAGAAGAAGAAGAAGAAGAAACGGAGCAAACACAATATGTCCCCCAACGAACTTCGTTTGGGGGACATAATAACACAACTACATTGTATATACAATGTATATGGACCAAGAACCTACATATGAAATGTAAGGAAGATCCATCAAGTACTTCTCAAGAAATAACGATAATAATCTGTCAAAGTCAAGATGGCCACCTTTCAGCACTTTTGTTTTTCTGATCAGTCCCAAAATCAACAGGGCACAACTAGGCACCAAGGGGAACACCTACGTACATGTGAAATTTGAAAAGGATCCATCCATGCCCGTATTTAAGGACTAAAGTTTCTTTCTGGTGGTTTTATCAAAGGATAAAGTTCAGTAGGATATCGATAGTTGGAATGGAACGCGAAGCGTTCCATGAAACAACTATCGATATCCTACTGAACTTTATCCTTTGATAAAACCACCAGAAAGAAACTTTAATCCTTATATTTACTGCCCAGACCTTATATTCCCACGTGTAATTATTTCTTTAATCAGATATTATGATACTTACTGCGATGAAATCAAACAGTATCGTTTGGTTTCGGTAGACTGTTGAAACAGCCACCTTATGAGGTGACGAACTCCCGCGAAATTTCAGTCAACAAGTAAACAAAAAAGTTCCAAAAGATTACATCGTTTTATTGTTATTTTTTCACATAAGTTCATATATAAACAAACCATACTGTCTTTGTTACTGTTATTGTATTTAAAAAACATTAAAATGCTTCTTATTTATTTCTTAAATAAATTAACACATACTACGCGGCAGGTAATTGATCGAGTCTGGGAAGTAGTGACGCGGCCTCGTGTTCAAATCGTAACGGAGTGTATTACTGCGCCAATAGGCGTGTGATCCACTGATTTTATCGGAAAATAAAGCTCAGTAGACATTCGTAGAAATGTATAGGCAATATACTATCAATTCCAAACAGACTGTAAATATTACTTAATAAATATCGAACAATAGTGACCATTACTTATAAGTTAAAGAGTTACTTATATCCCAATTTCTTTAAGAAGTTCTACTTGAGAGTGTATAAGGTACAATGCTACATGTAGAGCTACTTACCCATGAATGAAGAACAACTTGGACTTGAGGCTGTTACTGATGGCCAGAGCCTGTGTCACGTCCCGTCCAATAAAATTAAACTTCACATCAATAATAGCAGGCAGAGTTGCCTCCATGTCAATGCTTTTATCCATCTCAACGTCTTCATGAACAACCTTGAATGGAATGTCATTAAAAAGGTGCATTTCTGCCACGCTACAATGAAATGGTATCACAGCTACATCAGCGACGATAACGTCACGTTTGTACAAAAGTTCCTCCCTCAAGTCCACAACAATGTCTTGTCGCGTTTGTGTCGGAGCAGATCGGTAATTACTCACATTTTCCAGGTTTTTTCTCTCGTTTAAAGTTTCAAACAGAGATTCAAACACAATGCCAGAAATCTTGTCCCTGTCCATTTCTAATGTCACATTGAGGCGATTGGAGGCATTCTGCCAATCAATACTGGAACCATCCTCTGATTGGTTCACAACATCTTCTCCTTCCTGAAGCTCCACCTTCTTTTTGAAATTGTTGGTCAACTCTGTTATGCTCTCATCAAGTTCGGAATTATGTGACTGGGTCATCGTAGTGTGATCGGAATCACTCTCCGAGCCAAACGACGGCTGTTTGCTATTCCTCCACGTCATGTCTGCTTTTGCAGCAGAGGATTCTTTAAGTTTTTCTGATTCAAGTTCCTCTCGTTCGAGTTTTGTCAAAGGTGAACGTTTCCAAACACTAACAGGAACGTTACCTGGATTAACAGCTTCCCCTCCTGTTTCGTGGGCGGCAATATGTGCATTATAGGTATCATTAGCTTCCTTAAAGTACGGAACTTTGCTGTAGGGCTTGGTCGACACATATGAAGCGTCCATCGGGTAATCTCCTGGTGAGGATATATACTGAGAACGATTTCCCATGCAGGACGTACAAGTTATAAATTTTGATATCCCTCTCGGAGAGGAACGGGACCGATCCAGCAGAGATAGTTTGGCAAACAGAGCGGAGAGACAGGAGATGGGACTGCCGTTTCCAGCCATACTGTCGGTGGATTGAAACATGAGGTCACTCCTCTCCATGGACCGACTGAGGAGGCCTGCACGGCTGTAACCGTAGCTTTCACCACCCACAGGGGTACTGTAGAGATTCTGTGTGTTACGAAGGTATGAACTCCTCATTGAGGGAGGGGTTCCATTGGTTGCTATGGCACCACCGCCATTTTCTAACTTACATGCATCTCCATTCTGTATTTGGGGTTCCCGTTTTGGGGAATTGAACACTTCTTCGTCAAGATCAATAGAATCAAAATCATTTTCATGATCAGAACTTTCTAAGTCTTTCTCCACTTCTTCTCTCAAGGCTAATAGATTCCATGAAAAGTTACTATACTGGCTTAACCCAATGTCAGTTCCATTGCCATGGCTCATAGCTAGCTGGTCGAGTTTCTCTATACCATCAGCAATGCATAGAGCAATCCTTTGTTTCTGGAAATACTCCTCCAACAGGTCAAGTCCGTCTTCAGAAGAAAGGTCGGCATATGTCTGGAGAAACTCCCAGTACTCAAGCCAAGGGATCTGCATTTGGTGGGCCAAGTCTCTGTGGTTAGGAGGAAAAGTGAAAAAACAAATTGAATAGATTTTCTTCTTTTAAATAGTAAATGATCTAAAATCACTTTATAAACATATGTTTACCAATCACACATTTTCTTTACATATAATTACCATTTCATTGATACATCATCTCAACAAGGACTACCTAATACATATATACCAATGTATGGGGGAGGTCAGGGTGGCAATCGTAATTGATATTACTTTGGCGGTGGTTGCTAAAATAACTGATGACATATGTATACAGGGCCCCAGAAAATGAAAACTGCAGGTGGCTGGGACTCGAGTTTGAAGATGTTTCCAAGCCCTATCATTTATCAAGTACCAATCACAACATTTTTCAGATAAATTAAAACTTTAGCTAACAGCGTGTTAATATCAATGTAATACTGACCGGCCGAGGCGCTCCATGCCCTTGTCACTGTCCTCACGGCGAGTAATTACAAATTTCCTGCGTATATAATCAGGACTTCCACTGGGGGGAGTGGTCCAATGTTTGTGGAACTGCTCCGCCTGTAATACACAAGAGTACAACAACTTTTGATACACATTTCTGGAAGCTGATACAAGTTTTTTTTAGACCCGATATTTTTCCGTATCAGGTCACTAACAAACTATGTAACTAATAGTATCAGGTCACTGCCGTGCTTTATACCAGGTGGTCTGCGGACTTATAAATAAAGCTCTTAAAATCCAACTTACTCTTGAAGGGGTCATAGGGCCTGCACATGCCTTAACAGCCATCAGTGGATCCTTAGGACTCCATGAAGAGAAAGGGACATTCATGGCCGGGTTCTTACTGTCAGGTGACCAGGGTGGACCAATCACAGGTTGTGTGGTGTTGTCTTCGGACCTGACCAGTGGAACATAATACTGACCTGAAGAAATTGAAAAATCTTTAGTACATTGACTTCAGTGAAATCAAAGTTGAAAGTTTGGTTTATATTGTTTTACATCCTATTAACAACCACGGTCATTTAAGGACCTGCCTGGTTTTGGGGGTGGAGGAAAGCCAGAGTACCCGGAGAAAAACCACCGATCTACTGTCAGTACCTGGCAACTGCCTCAAAGAGGTTTCAAACTCGCAACTCAGAAATGGAGGGCTAGTGGTAGAATGTTGAAAGAGGGGAAACATAGATACCCATGAAGAACCGTCTCTGAAAGTGACATGGGTCAGATTTTTACATAAGTTCATGTTACACATCTATTGAGAAATGTTTGTGTCTGACAATTGGATGACTAGTACTGTATAGTGACTATAAAAATATTAGCAAGGGTTTTAATTTCACTAAATTGGTGATTACATTAAAATTCACAGCTTTCAACACCTCATGAACATTTATTAATTATAGCTATATAAGAAACTAAACCCTTGCAAATAAATACAAGTCCATACCCGTTAACCCTCCTTCATAATGAGGCAGATTCCCTCATTTTGACCATAATTTACCAACCTCCCTCGAAATCTCCCTCATTTAAGTCCAGTCTCACACAAACTCAAAATCTACATCCTGTGGTCAAATGATATCCTAGTTAATTTAGGGTTAGTGTAATGACCATAACAGGTGTGTCTGGATCAAATGAATACTTTTTGAAGTTGTTTTGATACATAAAAAGGGGAAAACAAATTGAGTAATGCAGTTTTAGATGAATTTGATGAACTTTCTCCCTCATTGGAAATGTGGAATGAGGAAGAACTCCCTCATTGGAGGTTTCAAAGGTTAACACCTATATAAGTCCCCAACAGAAAATTTTACACCCACAAAAATTAACAACTGTGCAGTATTTGGTTCCCTCACCAGACAATGATCAGTTAAGCATAAAATGGATGTTGATCCATATAACCATTCTCATTGTAAGCATTAGCACTGCAGTACAAATACTGAACGCTTGGCAAGTGTGTTAAATAAGCTTGTCCTAAAAACTTAGCCAGACAGACGGACTGAGGGACAGACAGCATGATTCCAGTACTGCTACACACCCATCCCCAGCTTCATTGCGAGGGTATTATTATCACCTCATCCAGAGAAGTAATCCTTAAATAAAAATTTAGCGCTTGGATGATGCATCACATTGTAAATTCTTTTGCCCTTTGAGTCTGTTTAATGATACTATACCTTCTAGTAGTTCTTTTATTTCATCCTTCAAATTTTCTTCAGGGTTCGAACATCTACTGCAAATAACCTGTCAAAGTATATAAACAGTGCTAATTTACAGACACAGTAACTTTTATCAAAATAGTACAGCATAACCAGGGCTCTCGCTGCGCTGTATTTGGGGTCGAATTTCGGCCCCATTCCCAATCTAAAATAGTATGTTTTTTCACAATCGCTCAAGCTGATTTTCACAATTGCTATTAACAAATTTACAGCATTAAGAGACAGGGCTTTGGACTTCTGAAACAACAATAAACTACTTTGAATCTATAAGTGAAGAAATTTTTAGTTGCTTTTCTTATATTTGTCAATATCTTAAATTTTCACAATTTTAGTCAATACCGCGATAATTTTCACAATTTTAGTCAATACCGCGATAATTTTCACAATTCTGAAGGCCCCGGCCCCATTGACACTAAAGTGAGAGAGAGCCCTGATAACCCACTTACTCAAACCTGGTTTACTCGAATACCCCTAATTCATTGAACAGTTTGTTTGGTACCGACCGTGTTCGTACATAAATTATTCAACCAACCTCAGATAACTTGAATATGATGTATTTCTCGACCATGCATCAGGTCCCCACGAGTTCGAGTACTTGGGGTTTTAATGTATATGGATACAATTGTCATTACATATATAAAACAATTTTACTTTTAATTTCACACAAAGTACTGCTTTTTATGAGTGCAGGATGATATTAACAAGTTTTTCAACACACTACAACTGGAATCCTCTAACATTCAATTTGGTTATCCAGATTTTTGTATTTTGGGTGTTTACCTCCGAGGCAGTCTGATCACTGTTGTTACGCAGATTACGGTCTACTTTTGGATGAGACACAATCACAGAAACAACATCCTTGTGTCCAAACTTACACGCAAAGTGTAATGGGGTTTCACAGTTCTGAAATTCAGATACATGTTTTTAAATATTTACAAAAATAAAGTTAGAACTTGACGTTAATAACTTGAAAATAATTTACCTTTAAGTTATAAGTAGTAAGTTATTGAAAATCAACAACTGTAATCCTCACATTTGACATTTGAAGTTACAGCTAACCAAGGTATTACGGTATTGAGTGATGAAAACAACTGCTATCTTAACTTGAAATTTTGCACGAAATAAGATGAACAAGAGGCCAAGAGGGCCTGTATCACCCTCCTGGATACAGTGATATTCAAGCAATCACGACAAAAAAAAATCCCAAAACAATTTTCTCAAGTATAGACCTAAAACACTCCTTGTAGCATATCTGTATAAAAGTTCAGGATATTGGCCTTATATGGGATTGAGATCTCAACTGTTTCCAAGTTGTGACTCAAAAGGTAAGTCCCCCAAGTCGTGACTCAAAAGGTAAGTCCCCCAAGTCGAGACTCAAAAGGTAAGTCCCCCAAGTCGTGACTCAAAAGGTAAGTCCCTAGGGTCATGGTAACAGTTCTAATTTCATAACTGTTTTATTTATTCTCTTTACGCCCAGCACTTGTATCCATATAGTTTTGGATGGGAATCTCAACAGTTTCCAAATTATGACCCAGGGGTCATCCTGGAAACTTAGGTACATTCATCTCTTTATACCCGGAAATTGCATATATAGTTCTGAGTGAGATCTCAACATTACGACTAAGGGCTTTAGTCTGCAAGGGTGGGCCAGACCATCAGTTTGATTCTGATATCATGACTTCATCCGTCTCACAAAAATATTCAAAGCAGTTGTATATAGTTTGAGGGTGGGAATCTTAACTGTTTAGAAGCTATCACCTAGGGACTTAAGTCTCCAAAAGTGGGGCCAGACCCAATCACGTTCCTAGAGGCATATATAAGCATGATCTCTTGACAATGATAAATTGTATATCGGGTAATAGTTCGAATTCGGTGATCTCCACCAATTCTAAGTTACAGATTATTTCTGGCAACACCACTTAACCCAGGGCCCTGTTTTTTTTCAATTCTTGTTATTAATCCCCATCACTTTGGGATGCTTCCAACAATTTATATAGATGATATCCATCTCATGGTTCCAGAGATAAGGTTGCTAAAAGCAAACCACAAAATTACTGTTTAGGGGCCCTATTCCTCTCAGCAAAAAAGGGACCCATTGAAAAGCGTAACTGTCCCTACAGTGTATATCTACATAAAATTGATGCTTTTGATTCAGAGCAAGGAAAATCTCCCCAATCAGATTTCTCAGAAAGTTGGCAGTTATGAACATGGTATGTACCCCTTTGTCTGGAGTGTTGAGGTAGAGGTCCACCACAAAGTTAATCCTGTTGGTGCGTGTCAGCTGTGTTTCTTTGGTGTGCGCGTAAAGCTTATCGATCAGGTTAGGATCCTCCAGGGTATCCAGGATTAGCTGGCACATGGCCGCCTGGTTACTCTTGGCCGCTACGTGGAGAGCGTTGTAGCGTGCACTTTCCTGAAATATTAATATACCAGAAGTCAAGAATGAAATATTAATATACCAAAAGTCAAGAATGGCTATCTATATTCATTAGTAAATTTAAATTTAAAGTAATTATCAAATGATTGATGAATAAGGAAAAACAAGTTTGAAAATTTCTCTCCTCCTAATTAATTCTCATTAAGAGCCTAACAAGGTGACAATTTAGAAGTCAATCTTTTCAAACTTGTTTGGACAATACCTTTAAACATTGTCTCAAACTCAGTCATGATGACATACATCAAATAACATGCCAACAAATTGACACCATAGTTATCATATAAATAGCCTTTGGTTCTAACCAGCTGAAGGGATATAAACTGTAAATGCTTTAAAATCAGCACAAAAGTTCAGTGTGAACTATTTTTTCTTGGTTTTATTTTTGTGGTATAATTTTTCTATGGTCCCAATTATTTGGTATACAGCAGTGCTATGTTAACAGTTTTTTAAATGTTTTCTTGACAAATTCTATTGATCAAACTTGCTGCTATTATTACTTTTTTCAGCTGATATATATATATATCTATCGATGCAATCAACAGATCTAGACATCAGTTATACTTGATTAACATAAAAATGTAGAGCCAACGTCTTAATGTTGTGTAGGTGGGTTGATCAGTGGGGCACTTCGCGCTGAGGGTGGATACCTAAAGGTATGATAATGTAGGGTGATTGGTATCAAAATATGGAAATATAGTAGGGGTGGGGTTCCAATCACAACATGGCTCAGGCGTTACCAGTTAATCGTTTTTTATTGGGCGACTAGTTTCGACTGTTAGAGCGAGGCTTTATCAAGTAAATATCATACCAGTTTTACAACTGTCTGATCAACACATAGATTCTATTATATATAATAAAAAGAGGAATGTTCTCGGTAAATTTCATCCTGCAATCAATTCAATTGCAAATAGAAACAAAATGACTTAGTAATTTCAACAGCTAAGTTAGAATAAGATATTTAAACAGAACAAGAGATGACAGAAAGGAGACACTTTGTCGTGTTTACCTGGAGGATAGTGGGGGTGTCGCTACTACAGATAACAGAAAGGAGACATTTTGTCGTGTTTACCAGGAGGATAGTGGGGGTGTCGCTACTACAGATAGCAGAAAGGAGACATTTTGTCGTGTTTACCTGGAGGATAGTGGGGGTGTCACCACTACAGATAACAGAAAGGAGACATTTTGTCGTGTTTACCTGGAGGATAGCTGGGGTGTCACCACTGCTGATTAACATGCGAGGGTTTTCCCAAATCATGTTTTCCACCACTCTACATTCACCTTGTTCTATCTTTTTCCTAAGGGCGACTAACTCTTGTATCTTTGGAGCTTTGTAGGGACAACTCTCCACGCTTACTCCAGGTGTCAGCTCACCAGCCTGTTATGTAAAAATCAAATATGAAAACCGAAAGATATACACTGAAAGGTAATATAAACCAGATAAAACCCCACATTTGCACATTATAAACTGGGCTTTTATAATTCCTGAATGGCAATATAAAAAGTGTAAATTAAAGCCAACGTAAAGTTAGTGTTAAAAGATTTTTTTCGTATGTTAAAATTTAAAACAACTACCAATCTAGTGATCTGTAAAGTACCACACAGTAGAGACAACATGGTCTTATTGGTAGCCTTTATCTTTTTTATTTATTTCATTTTCAAAACTTTTTTGAACAGAATTTTTTGGGAAGACTTTAATTAGGTTATCTCTTGAACTTCCTTAATCATAAATAAGCTGTTCCACGCTAAAATAATTACTTTTTTCCTGGTAAAAGTTATTTGGATAAAATAACAGTGTCCCTTTCAGAGTACAAAGCTTTAATGAAAACATTTTTTTCATCTATATTTAAAATGTAATTCACCAAAAATAGCAAAAACTGATAGGTCATTGGGTTAATTTGGAAATACAAAAGTTTGAACTTTGGCGGGAAAAAAATCCTAGGTTTTTCATCAGAAAGAGATGTAGAATAAAATACTTTTTGAAAGCTAGACAAAATTGGAAAAGAATAATTAAAATTTTGAAATATTTTGTCAGATGATTATTTAATATCCATATTTCAATAATATTTAAATATATAGGGGTCATGGGTTCAATTTTTAACAAGTGTTATTAAAGGAAATTTTTAAAATAGGCAGAACCAATGAATGTATTACATGAAATTCAAAAAGATCAGTTGATTTATACATTTTAGGGTGTACTTCTTGCAGGGGTGCACTGTAAACTCATTTCCTTTCATTGTTGACTGTAGTCTGCCAAAAATGGCACAGTACTGTCAGGCAGAAAAGATTTGCAGATTCTTTTATGACAGCTCAACACTAAGGAAAAACAGTTCCTTGAGAAAAGGCCAAAATAGATTATTTACTAGCATCTACATTATATACATGTATTATTGAAACAGTTATTAAAACATTTGAAAACTATACCTTAGACCCTTTGACATCAGCAGAGTTGAGGGAGAACTCATCCGCTTCAGACTTTGATTTGAACACCTTGAAGCGTGCCCCTGTGTATTTTTTCACTGTTTTCAGGGCCAAGTCTTTATCAGTAAACACAAAGCACTGATCTGTGAATGAAGCAGGCAACAAATTATAAATGAACACTTTTGATGCCAGATTTTGAGATATATTTTTGGCAATCTGATTAAAACCAGATCTGAATTCCACGTCGTAACAGTAAAAGTACACTCCGTTTCATTAAGCTTAATGAAACAGATCTAGAGTGTACCTGTACCCTTACGTAGTGGAATTTATATCTGGTTTTAATCAGATCTAGAGTGTACCTGTACCCTTACGTAGTGGAATTTATATCTGGTTTTAATCAGATCTAGAGTGTACCTGTACCCTTACGTAGTGGAATTTATATCTGGTTTTAAACAGATCTAGAGTGTACCTGTACCCTTACGTAGTGGAATTTATATCTGGTTTTAAACAGATCTAGAGTGTACCTGTACCCTTACGTAGTGGAATTTATATCTGGTTTTAATCAGATCTAGAGTGTACCTGTACCCTTACGTAGTGGAATTTATATCTGGTTTTAAACAGATCTAGAGTGTACCTGTACCCTTACGTAGTGGAATTTATATCTGGTTTTAATCAGATCTAGAGTGTACCTGTACCCTTACGTAGTGGAATTTATATCTGGTTTTAATCAGATTGCTGAGATTTGGGTACAGGAATTTTCAGTACAGAGATGTTTCCATACTTCCCAAAGATTCTATGAATACTTTATAATATTTTCAGGAATTACACTAAAATAACCGAATAATTATAGATTTGAGATACATTAATGATACATGTGTACAAGTAATTAAATCGCAATAATTTTTTCTTTTTTTCTTTCAAATATCTGGAATGATATGATTTTAAGTTAAGTAAAGAAGATCCTGTATTCGAAAATAAACTCAATTTAAACATTCTGTTTTGAACTGTGTTCATTTCCTTTGACCTACCTGGCACAATGTATGTTGCAGATTTATGTTTTAAGATTCTTCTCTTTCATTCAGGGTTCTCATTAAAAGCCGGTTGCCGGCAAAAGTAGCCTGTTATTCAACAACTTTTAACCGGCTATTTTTCAGAATTTTATATATGTCAACATTACAGAATGTGAAAATTCAACCAGCTATTCTTTCGAAGTCAACCAATTATTGCAAAACTTAGTGAGAACACTGTGACATTTGTCTTTAAAAAATAAGTATGGAAATATCCTATTCCATGAAGTGTCAAAATTCTATCATCAAAATTTCCAGGGCAGCAAAATTAATAAGGCATCAGACTGTCTGCAATCACTAGCACTCCAACACAGGTTCTTAGATTCAAGGCCTTCATGCATACGAGGAAAAAGGGGCAGATGCAGGATTGTTGTAAAGGGAGACAACTAGCACTCCAACACAGGGTCTCATAATCAAGGCCTCCATGGGGCAACAGGGAAAGATGCAGGACTGTTGTAAAGGGGGACAATAAGCACTCAAACACAGGGTCTCATATAATCAAGGCCTTCGGGGGGCAACAGGGGCAGATGCAGGATTGTTGTAAAGGGAGACAACTAGCACTCCAACACCGGATCTCATAATCAAGGCCTTCAGGGGGCAACAGGGACAGATGAAAGAACTGTGAGGTTGAAATTGAGAAAGGTGAGATATCAATCAAAATACCATAAACATACTTTATTTAGGAAAGCAATAATACATTTTCAGAAACTGGAATTGAAGTACAATCATAATTTAGCAGAATACCTTCAGGGCGAGAACCAGTAAATCAAGATTACTGGTAAAACATTGTCAATTTCACTCCTGAATGAAAATGCCAACAAAAATGACATTATTACTATGATGCCATTGTACCAAATTTGAGTAAAATCTTGAATTAATTTTTATGACATGCTTAAAACTTTGTCATCTAGCTGTGATATATGATCTGAACATGCATTATGGTGAATTTCGGAAAGTTATCTCCCTTGGAGTGCTCCTCCTTGTATCTAGATTTGGGATCTTAGAACAGGTTGAATTCCCTATTCACTGTAGAGCTGGTGTGGAATTCATCACCAAAGCTTATAATTACTACTTATAATGGTCATAGCTGTTACTGTACATATCAGACTTGTACTTGGTCAAATACTCACTATTCTATGAAAAAAACTGTTAACAGTGAGATATAATTACTATATATGCATTTTAGCTTGTAAAAGTGTTGTTGGGGAGGGTGAAAATGGCAAAAGTTTAACAGTACTGAAGTTTGTATAGCATACCGTACAGATATGGGGACAGAATCATGAGAATGCATTTAAATACTTCTCACATGTTCCATATAAAGCTACTGTACACATGTAATATATAATATATTGTGATGGTTTAAATAGATAGGGGAAACATATGACTCATTTCATAGAGTGCTATGATAGGTTATATTGACGAGCTAATGTGATTAAAACAATACATTTGGATTGGCACCACAGATAGAGTATCAAAAAAATCAATATATACCAATGAAGTATGATTCAACATTCAAACAATCAATAACCCCATGGCATTAATACAATATGTGTTTACCTTCAATGTCTTCTTTACTGACAGTGGCAGGTAAACTGACTCCATAAAAATGAGATGCCTCTAAATTTATCTGGGCTAATTTGCTTTCGGTTTCTTCAGTTTTTTCACCCGGTGCAACACTTTTGGAACTGGCTAAACCGTCCGTTAAGTCTGGTGATGGATCTGGTAAGGGATTCGCGGGTTGGGCACACCCTGGTTTGCAACTGTCGTTCGTTTCGTCTTTGCCCCCTGACAACAAACACGATCCACTGCCATCAACGGATGTTTTTGAGTCGCTGCTTGACGTCGATCGTTGGGATGCAATGATTTTTCTTACCAACCGCTTTTGAAACAGAGCAATCGTTGTCGGTAGAATAGGCCCGACAGTCTCTCCATGCTCCTTCAATTGCCTCCTTAACTCGTCTGCACTGAGTTTTTTCACCTGATCTAAAATATCCTCCATTTTCAAGCGTAACTAACCTAACCTATAGCCAACATTCTCAATCCTCGCCTGATATTTTCATCTCATTTTCACCACTTCCGCCTCTTTACTGGCGAACTTGCTTTGTCATCTCTTTTCTGATTGGCTTACTGGAAGTCGCCCTCCAATGAAATGTCATATAACATAATAATGAGATACTGAGTCGAGAGAAGGAAAACGTGAAAGGTGTCTCTGAAATGTGAACACAGGTAATTTTTGTAGAAACTTCAAAATAAGTTTTCTGCAGTTTCAAAAAGTGCATGTTTGCTGTTTTATGCAATATAAAACGTGTAGAAATCGACTTCTTTTCGTACGATTTCATGTTGTTTGCGAAAAAGAAGTTGTGAAGCAGACGATTTTTTATAGGCTGTGAGAAACACCCCCTTTTTGCAGTGAGTCAACGACCACTGAAGTGGAGGTGTAATATCATTTTGTCAGTGTTGATTTGATGTCAGCATTATAAAATTTCTTTTTTGTCAAGATTTTTATTTTCAGAAAATTCTTATTATTACTCTTGTAGAGTATTACATGGCTAGACCTAAAAATGTATATATATATATATATAAGGCCTATACAGTGTAACTTATATCGCCTACTCATGATCAGTAGTCACCCATTTCCAAGTTTTGTACTTTTCCTTTCCTGTTCTTCTTCTTTCCATACAGGAGATGACTCTTATATTAGAGTGTTAACATATATAAATACTACTTAGTACTACAGCGACCTGCTGTGTGCAATATTGCATATGAGGCCCATGCATGCAGCCACAAGTGTATCTTTTATGTTGTTTTTTTTGGTTAATATCAAGATAAAAACAGTCCATGATCTACTGACTGCTGGTGGCCAGGAGGTCCAGAGATGTAATGCTGGACCTGAACGCTGGCTACTCTTCGATTCCCTTGATGGTGTTTGGCAATAGGTAAAATCCAAGTACGGATGCATTGCCCTAGGGAGGAAGCTGTGTAGGAAGGGGTTGTCAGCCACGCTGGTACATGTACAATGACAGAATGTAATAATAATATGATTCTGTTGTAAGTTCAGACTGCCTCATCTGGTTCTAGAGTCAGATGTACCAACAGCTGGTTCAAACTGGAATTGACTTGTTGGTGAACGGTGATATGGAGCATCATGATCAGCACTCTAGACCTTGTTCTTCATTGCCCAAGCGAGTCCCAACCGGGTTTTGTGAGTGGTTGTCATACTGCATGGCTCCCTCAATTTGCAAATCTTGCTACACATCTTTGTATTGCCTCAAGTTGGTCAATTTGGGTTCTGATGTAAGGATCCCATGCTCTTATATAGGACGGACAAGGGTGGTACACTGTATATTCCTGGGCTCTGACATCTTTTGGACATGCCTGGAGGTTTCTGCAGAGGAAGCCTATTGATCTTGCTGCTCTGGCTGCCGTGTTGTTTGTATGTTCACGCCATGAGAGACCAGATGCGATGGTGACTCCCAAGTATTTACTGGATGGTACTGTCAGTAGGGTGTGTCTGTGTAGATGGTAGGTGGACTTTTACGGCTGATATGCATGGCAATACACTAAATAAACTGCATCTGCCAGGTATCCTCCCACTGTAAACTTTCCAGGTCTTTTTGGAGAGAGGGTTTGTCCTCAGGGTTCTTAATGGGTCCGTAAATGATGTAATTATTAGCAAAAAGACCCTCATTAGAGTTTAGATATTTCAATTTTTACACTGGCTAGATCTGATGAGGGACTATAATAGGCTAGACTGCTGGTAAAGTCTGTTTGACAGCTACAAGGACTCCTCCATGGCAATTAGTCTCGCAGTCATTCCTGTAGGTAGAGTAGTTCCTCGGGATAATTTCTGATAAAATAACCCCAACGTGAAGCCAAGTCTCTGTGCCTATTATCACGCCTGGATCAGAGTTACCAATCAGTACCTCGACCTCTGCAGCTTTATTCTTTATACTCTGAAAATTAACTACCACAGTCCTCAATGATTTGATGGAATTACCACAGCCCTCAATGATTTGATGGAGTTACCACAGCCCTCAATGATTTGATGGAGTTACCACAGCCCTCAATGATTTGATGGAGTTACCACAGCCCTCAATGATTTGATGGAATTACCACGGCCCTCAATGATTTGATGGAGTTACCACAGCCCTCAATGATTTGATGGAGTTACCACAGCCCTCAATGATTTGATGGAGTTACCACGGCCCTCGATGATTTGATGGAGTTACCACGGCCCTCAATGATTTGATGGAATTACCACGGCCCTCAATGATTTGATGGAGTTACCACAGCCCTCAATGATTTGATGGAATTGTTGATGGGAGCATTAATCTTCCATCTCTTAGCTTTAAGTTTTGATTTTGCTATGGATGAGTGAAATGAGAAATGAGTAGGGGAGGTAGCGTTCAGTAGGCTGGACACTGATGGAACTCAACGCACTGAATGAGTTTGATTCTAGACTGACATTTTATTAGTGCCTTTTTGAAAAAAAATTGTATTTCTTTTAATTTTAGAGGCGTATATTACACATTTGTTATATAACGTCTCTGTTTTAATTGAGTTATTTTGATATTCATATATTTTTTTTCTAAATTTGAAGGTGGATGCTGACATGAGTAACTATGAGAGATTTGACTCGGACCGGGGCAAGCCTGAAGGGGCAGCTGAAATTGATGTCACTACAGTGGAAGGTAGAGATAATACAGAAACAAGCATCCAAGTTAGTGACCCTGCGGAGGAAGGACAGGTGAAATTCTATGAATCGGATAACAAAGCCGGTCTAGAATATGTTGATGATCCCGCCCAGACTGTTCAACTTACCGGATTGAGGTATTTAAAAATTTCTCATTCATAATAAATAGACCATGGGTGACTTAAATAACATCTAAATTTCTTTAAGTGATACAATATCTGAGGCACCTATATAGTAAACAGTAATATATGGTAACCATGGGTGATATTTTTGATTAATGAATGACCCCCACCTGTAATGTTACATACCAGGTACATGTATCTTTTCTTGATCAACTCTAAAATTTGAACATTTACAGTATGAAGTGAAATTTATTTTTTGGCTTCCTAGAACCACAAAACTTGCATTTTCATATAATCCTCATCAACCTGCATCTGTCAAATCCCTGAGTTATTATCAAGTTTGTTTGTCAGCAGTGGACATCTATCACAAAATCTTTGCAATCCCTAGAATTTCAGAGATAAAGATGAAGAAAATAAATAGAGTGGTTTGGGTTAAATGTTTGGTGAAATATGCCTAATTTTTTACATATGATATATGATGCTCGGGGTCCAATATTTCTTCTTTCTTTTTGTTTGGGATTTTATTTTGAGGTGTTAAACATACATGTACTTATTTGAAATCTTAAGAAATTGTTTTTTGAAAATTTTGTTTTTTATTTCTAAATTGTATACCTGTGATGATTTCTGAAGGTGTGATTTGTCACATGATTATATGTCTTTTTACCTTCAGACTCATTCAGTCCAAGTTCAAGGCTGTCATCGAGCATATCTTATTCCGCATCCTGACTGTGCTTTTGATCCTGTTGGACTTCATCCTGACTATTATTGGACTGGCCTATACTGACAGTGCCAGCAGTGGGCTGGAGATTATCTCTCACTGTATCATCACCTATTTCCTCCTCGAGGTCGCAGCACGCATATTTTACCAGGAGTAAGTTAATATTGAATAGTGTGAATGGGGCCGGGGCCTTCAGAATTGTGAAAATTATCGCGGTATTGACTAAAATTGTGAAAATTTAAGAAATTGACAAATATAAGAAAACAACTATAAATTTCTTCTCTTATAGATTCAAAGTAGTTTATTGTTGTTTCAGAAGTCCAAAGCCCTGTCTCTTAATGCTCTAAATTTGTTAATAGCATTCTGTAACTTAACACAGAGGCAATTGTGAAAATCAGCTTGTGCGATTGTGAAAAAAAAATACTATTTTAGATTGGGAATGGGGCTGAATTTTCGGCCCCAAATACAGCCCAGCGAGAGCCCTGAAAGCAATGTAAAAGTTGTTCTCCTGAGTATCATTAATTGTATAATCAGTAATACTGTGCTAAACTTCTTTGTAGAGATAAGATTCTTATGTGAAATCGGTCATTAAAAAAGGTTTACAGTACAAAGTTATCGATCAATACTGGATTTTAAAAAATCTCTTTTGAAATGCATCTGCTACATTGAGGACAAAACATTCACAGACCCATTAAACTACTGCTGCTGACTAAATCAACTTCAGATTAGTTTATTCAGCCTCCTTTTCCTACGTCTTTAAGTGAGTTTCCTTTTTTGTAGGCGGCTGTTTTTCAGCAGTATCCTGGACGTAATTGATGGAGCCGTGGTCCTTGTTTCCTTTATACTAGACATGGTATTTATTGCTTTGTCATCAAATGATCCCGACATCGATTATCTCAGGTACGTCATAACATTTCTTACAACCATGTCTTTTTTGTGTTTTAGTGTTATGTGAATTTTTCCAATGAAGGTCTGAGATGGGAAGGTTAAGTTTTGTATATTAGCGTACTTAACATTTTTCTTTGGAGGAATGGGGCATTTATGTCTCACAGACATTCCTAGTTCAATGAAAGTCTGAGATAGGAAGATACAATTTTGTAAATAGCGTACTTACCATTTTCATGTGCTTTAAAATTTAGCGCATAACTGAATTTTAACAGATAAGCGCAATGATAAATTGGCACACTCACAATACTTGTTGTATGTACAGTACAAAGCAATATTACCATACCTGTAATTAGAAGTTTTACTGTTGGATGTTGTAGATTGGTTGTGATTGGTCGAGTGGTGAGAATCATCCGAGCATTGAGAGTTATCTACCTTATGGTACAGCAGCGACGACATGTGGCGACAGCTTCCCGACGTGTTGTGTCTCAAAACAAGCGACGATACCAAAAGGATGGGTTTGACCTTGATCTCTGCTATATCACAGGTAAACTCATCAATCTTAAATATAGTGCTTACAGTGTACCCGAAGACCATTTAATGTATAGCCATGCAACATCTGTAATTAACTGATAAATACAAATACATGGATGAAATAATACAAAGAGCTGTTGAGGAGATGACTGGAGTAGAATTGAGGGGTGGTCAGGTGGTGCAGTGGATAGCGCATTTGCCTTTCATCGAATCCCTGACTTTGCATGAAAAGGTATGGAGTCACCTGCCCATCCATGTGGGTTTTTTTCGGGTACTCCGGTTACCTCCCACAACAACATTCCTCGTATACTAACATCCGGGTCAACGAGAGTGATTATTTTAATTTGAATTACTAATTGTTTCAATAATTATGAAACAAGTAATTCAAATTATAATAATTGCCAAACAAGTGATTATTGAACTAGACAAGTTTTCATTGATTGCAGCGCATACTGTCATTTACATGATTTCAGGAAAAAGATTTTTTCTATGATTTTTCAGAGAGAGTGATTGCAATGTCATTTCCATCTAAAGGGATGATGGCCATGTATAGGAATCCAGTTAGGGTAAGTTTATTCTACATTGTAGATTGTACTGTATCAGATATTAAAAATGTCTGTTAAATATGCATAAAATAAACCAGTAAATCCCGATTTTGTTTGAATATTTTGTAGACATATCGTACAACCGGCCAGTATTGTATTTCATTGTGTACATTCAAGTGTTAAGTATTAGGTTATAGAATGGAATTGGTTTTTCATTTGTACTTTTGTCAATAATTTGTTAACATTCCCAAAGACCAAATTAGAATTAAAAGTGTATAATATTATTGTTTTTTCATACAATATCTAACAAAAAGGGTCAATGTAGTTAATGGGGTAATTACTATGATCACAGATGTAAAAAGAAATACAGTTTATAACATTTCACTCAACAATTGTAATACTGTAACCTTATAGCGGGAAATTTTAGCGGTCATAAAATTTGGGGATTTGGTCATGAAAAGTGAAAGATTAATTTTGGCGGGTTAAAATTTGTCGATTTTCAATAATTCTAGGGTTTTAATTTGGTGGTTGAGCATATACATAACCTATTGGAATATAAAGATTAGTATGTTATGTCCATATATCCTATCCATGTTGATTAAATTTTTTGTGTAGCATACCAACAATATGCACCACTCGTTACTCTCGGGAGTTAACGGAGCAACCAGAGTTATTGAAGGTAAATGACGATCAGAACGAAACTATTGCTGAAAGTGAAATTTTTGTGTCTTATTAATTGGCAGTGTTAAAATTTGATGGGTTAAATTTTGGCAATCTATATACGTACCCACCAAATTAAAGCCCCGCTAAAATTTCCCGCTATAAAATTTAATACAATATTTGAAAACACCAGTAGTCATATAGTGCTTGTACCAGTATGTCAAAGCTCATTTTAAATGACATTGTATATGATATTTTATTTTTAGGAAGTGGCAAGATTCTTTGATGAAAAACACAGAGACCATTACAGAATTTATAACCTTTGCAGTAAGTGTTTATACACCCACAACAAAGTTCGGGGGTATACTTGAATCAGGTTGTCCGCCCGTCTGTCTGTCTGTCCATCTGTCTGTCTGTCTGTAGACACATTTCATCCACACAACTCCTCCTTTACTTGTGGACTGATTTTCGCAAAACTAAACAGCTATGTTAAGGGAGCATGTGCATATGTGCATGCAGCTGTTTGAATTCCAAAATTTGGTTGCCATGGTAACAGGCCACCATTATATGGTTACATGATTTTATTTTGAGGATTGCGGGGGTATGAGTCAGCCATCCTGGCGACAGGTCTAGTTATTTCTATGCTCCCCAAAAATTTTGGGGGAGTATATTGTTGCTGCTGCATCCATCCGTCCCTCCTGTGCACTGTAAATAGTACCATGTAAATTCAAGGCCATTATCTCCAGATTTACTTAGTTATTGCCCTTCATTATAGATATTTGTGTCCAAAGCATAATTTTTCGCACAGCTGCATAGCGATGATAATGAAACTTAAAATGTACATAATTAGTTTCACTTAGGTGATGTGCAAGGTACTAAATTCAAGGCCCGTAAGCCCTTATTGACAGAGTTATTGCCATGTATGCTGAATTTTCACTTGTGATTTATGATCATGAAACTGGCTATATTGGTTATGGTTATATAATGATTTATGTTCTAAATTAATCTTCATTTACAAAAAAGACAAACTCCTTTGTCAAACAATATCAGAGAGCACCCCTCACTTCCAGTGAGTGCTGTATATCACATTTAATTGGCTTTATATATTTTTTTCCCCCCCAAAAGTCACTAGAATTGTTGTCATATTTATTCTTGTACATTTAGATCATTATATGGCTGAGTTCAGATGGACTAAGAAAAGTAGGGTTTACTAAATAACATCATGTTATAATGATGTTCTCCCTTTGTGGGACTTCAGGTGAACAAACAGGCTTTGAGGATGAAGTTCAAAGTTATGATTTAAACAGCTCAGATTAAGATTAATATCAAAGCAATTGTAGCTCAATGGTACTGATGCTGATATATTCTACATTTTAGGTGAGAGAGATTACGATGAAGAATTGTTCCATAACAGAGTGGAACGTGTTTACATTGATGATCACAATGTCCCCAGATTAAGGTAACAATGAAGGCAGAGTTTCTATAACATTCTCACTAAGGTAACTGTCTGACACAGGTATCAACAATGAAGGCTGGGTTTCTATAACAATCTCGCTGACAATTAAAAATGTGAAATCAACACTATTGCACGTATTTATTCACAGAATCCACAGAATTTACTTTAACATATACTTGTAACTAAATAATCTTAAATCATTTACAGTGAGATGGGAGATTTCTGTGATAATTAATGTACAAAAGTTTTGATCTTCAATTATTGACAGGGACCCCATTGGAAATAAGCCTTTAAGGCTTTATGGGCTATCCCAGGTGAAAGGGTGTGTTCTCCGAACGCCAACATTTTTTTTAACAATAGGTAGGTGTTGTTTTTGAGAACAATGGGAAGTCAATTATATACTGTTTCATATAAACTGCCCTTTTCACCTTACCTGTGATTTACCTGTGAACTCACCTAACCTGAGATTTAACTGTGGACAGGCAGCACCACAATTGCACTAAATCATACATTTTTTTCAAAAATACAAGGATACATATATAAAGAAATAAAAAGAAAATTATCAAATGAGTAATTAGCACTTAATTGTAAATAAAATACAACCCAGAGATAATCATATATTGAAGAAATAAAGAGAAATATAGAAAAGTATTCAATACAGTTAGTTATCTAGGAATTCTGTTGATATATAACAGCAAATTCTTGACAACACAAGAGAAAATAGCTGAACAAAGTTGAAAAGCTTAAGCATTTTAAGTTATGTATCTGAAGTGCGGGGGTTTCATTTAGCACCTATAATATTGAAAAAAAATACATCCAAAATTTTGTAAGAGAATTTAGGGGTTAAGACATACACGACGCCAAATATCATGATCAGTCATGAATTAGGAAGACTTTGTTTTATTATGATTCGAAAGTTTATCAAAGTTAAAAACTCGGACAATTGTATGTTATGATGAAATGGTTGAAAAGGGCACTGAGTGGACAGAAAGTATAAGAAACAATCTGTTAAGAATAGGTTTGGGATATGTGTAGCAAACAGAAAAGAGAATGAAGGTAAAACATTAATCACTATTTAATATAGAATGACAGATATTTTTTCAATAATGTATTGACTATTTAAATGTGTCATCAAAATGTTCACTTCGAAAATTCATTAGTGGTAATTTTGTCTTTAAACCGAATTTAACAAAACCTATTTGTTTAAAGAAATAGCAAAAATCAGATTGTCGTCTCATAAACTGAATATTGAAATTGGACAGTTTAATCTTAAAAGATCAAATTAATAGGATTTGTACGTATTGCGACAGTGGATTGTACCGTTTTGTAATAAAACACAGTCATTTTGAAAAACGTTTCATCAAACTGTATTACCATAGAAAACCTAATACGGCAAAAATGTACAAAATTTTAAAACCATTGCAGGGTCTTTCAAATTTAGGTAACTTTATTGTCCTCTGTAACAAAAGACGATTGAATACATTTTAATTGAGTGAAATACCTCTCTACACTATCGCTATGGCTGTGTCTTAAATTGTGGTCTGTGCGTGTCCGAACTATATTGGGTTGTACATATCTATTTGTATTTTGCATTGTATATATGCACCTGTATGTATATATCTTGTACGGATAAACCGTAAGGTTTAAGGTAATAAATGAATTGAATGGTTAATGAGCTGACCTAATGAAAACAATACCTTAGATTAAATAAACCTCACTTTCTATGGGTATTGAATTATTGAGTAAGTTGGAATTTAATAAGTCATACATATCCAAGCAAAAATGTACTAATTAAAATGAAGTAATTAAATTTTAATTGGCATCAAGACCTTAAAAAAATCAATCATAAAAACCTATTAAATTAATCACCTATTATATACAAAAATATTTTACAACAGTATCTTTTAAATGTAAGAATTACAGTCATAAAACAATTCAATGGTGAATTACAAAGTTTTATTTTTTTTTTCTACAAAATTATCTTAAGCATTAAATTTTAATCAATAATCACAAATCTTATAATAGTTACATTATTTATTACTTACACAGTTTAATATTTCCGATTAAAAATAGTCTCATGAAGATAATTTTATGATAATTTTTTTTGTAATACTTGTGCCTGAGTACCAACAGGTACCTTTTACAGGTAAATTTACCTGTTGGAACTGAGACTACTTTAAGGAAAAAGACTATAACCCCTATCACAACCAACTACCCTGTAGGCAAATTAAAAATGTTGGCGTTCAGAGATACACCCGGTGAAAGGAAGAAAGAGGTCAAAATCTGTGATTTTACCATCTCTGATATTTTAAAAGCAAACTCAATTGTCCATCCAAAGGTTGCCTCATTTTATGTATTTAATTGTTGCCTTTTACCAGAATAAATATTATTATTATAGGGAGATGGTAGATTTCTGTGATAACGTACGAGAGTTTATGAGCCAGTCTCCACAGAATGTGATAGCGATCCACTGTAAAGGAGGCAAGGGAAGGACTGGCACAATGATATGTACCTGGCTGATCGACTGTGGCTTGTTTGAGGATGCAGAGGCAAGTTTTCAGTATCATTCACTTAGAGCAAATTAAACCTTTTACAGTCTTGATGATCATTGAAAAGACAATTTATGAGTTCCTTTATGTATACTAATTGAGATAAGCTTATTCAACAAGGGGCTTCTGGAAATTAACACAACAAAAGGTAATGTTTAAAAAAATATATAAACTTTATTTATTTTACAACAATTATGAAACAAAATTATCCAACTTCTATTAATCACTCTTGTTGGCCCAGATGTTAGCGCGATGGGGTCTTATTTTGGGAGAAAATAAGAGTACCCAGAGAAAACCCACGTGGTCTGGCAGGTGACCCCATACCTTTTCACGTCCGATCGGGGAATCGAACCCCACCCTCCATGGTGAAAGGCAAGTGCGCTATCCACTGTACCACCCGACCACCCAAGGAAATGTTTATTGTATGATTGGCTTAAGATTGTCCTATTTTACAGGAAAGCCTGGGCTACTTTGGTGACAGGAGAACAGATTTAAGTGTTGGCAAGACATTCCAGGGAGTAGAGACCCCAAGTCAGGTAGATACCTGATTCTCTTGTACATGTATACATAGAATAGAGTTATTTCCCTTGTTTTTGTGCCAAGTTCAGCCAGTTTCTCAATCGATAAGTGTAACATTTTCAGGTATATAAATCCTTGCATATTTAGTCAAGTGACATTACAACCCATCACCTTGCACAGTTTAAATTCTTCTCTGTTTGTGTGTTAACGCCAGTGGAACCCACTTGTTTTGATATTGGTTATTATAAATATATCAGTTATCATAAAATATATCGGTTATTATGATAGTTTTATCTAGCAAATAGCATATCAAGGTAAGCTGGTTCCCCTGTACCAAGTTTTTCATGACGATAAGAAAAGCATTAGATAGATACATTTTTTTCATAGTTTGCAATATACAGACCTGCATCCATTAAGTTTTCCTTTTTGAGTGCAGCAGCTTGCTAGTCATTACCACACTACTTTACAACTTTTAAGGAGCATTTGAAAGGGAACAATAAATATGCATGTGTCATTGGGCTAACTACAAGCAAGTTTCAAAGAGTTAAAATTTTCAACGAGAAACAATTTTAAAAGTTTTATATTATTTTATTATTATCCTTTCCAGAGTAGATACGTTGAATATTATGTACAGTAGCTATAGGAACATCAAAAAAGTAGGAACATCAACAAAACCAAGAATATGTGATTTATTTAATTTTATTTACCATATCAACTTTTCAGAGTACATTGTAGATACGTTGGATATTATGCACAGTAGGAACACCATAAATATAAGTTTTGTGTAATTTTATTTTCAGAGAAGATACGTTGGATATTATGGACAGTAGGAACATAAACAAAACCAGGAATATGTGATTTGTTTAATTTTATTTACCGTATCACTTTCCAGAGTAGATACGTTGGATATTATGAAAAAGTGAAGAAAGATCTGAAAGGACAACTACCTCCACGAAAAGAGAAGAAAATGACATCTGTTAAAATCGAAGGGCTCACAGGTACAGGACAAGTTAACACTGTGATAACGATCAGACTGATAGATCTGATGTACACGCTCACATAGGAGCGTATGGAATAATCTTGGTACAGTTTGAAATGTCCTTAATCCATAGATTTGGTAAACAGGCAGGGATATTAAGAGCACAGTGATAAATCTTCATGCACATCCTTAGAATTTTGAAAGGACCCATTGAATTTCTGGAAAAGGTTCAATTTAACATTGTGGGACCCATTGTTTTTGCAA
The DNA here is from genome assembly GCA_947623455.1 of Mimachlamys varia. NCBI lineage: Eukaryota > Metazoa > Mollusca > Bivalvia > Pectinida > Pectinidae > Mimachlamys > Mimachlamys varia. The sequence goes on from OX392537.1 coordinate 2,941,220, forward strand.
TACAAATAAAAAGGACCCATGAAAACTAATTGTAGATTGATCACTGTTTTAAGCATTTTCTACATCTCTAGGTTGGTTTATATCTGATAATGGGCCCACTTATTACAAGTGATATTTTGTAGATTGTGGGGAACAGTGTATACAGCCAGTCGTACTTTCTGTTGTAGGTGTGGGGAATGGAGATGGCTCTGACTTTTCTATGGAGATCAGAGTTGACGGACTCCTCATATATGAATGCCGATTTGGAGACAATATCAACTGTCAGGTAGGTTTGGTGGGTTTGGTAGAATCATTAGGATCGTAAGGATTGATAATGTAAAAGTGATTCTATTACAAATTTGATCCATCACCTCTGCAACATAAAATGTGACAATTAAAATGGAAACGTAACCTGTCATGACATACTCTGCATGCAGAGCTCATCGTTGTTCTTATGTTAACTCAGACAAACGCTGTAGAGGATTTGATATCTTAGGTTGAACTGCATCAGCCCAAGTTTTGTACGTCTTAATTCCATTGGGACTTAAAGTTCATATGTTTCTTTAACGAAAACATAGAGGCATATATATCAGTTGCAGATGAACATTAAAGTTATATGTACCTGTAAGCAGAGCTCCAGAAGATTAATACTCAGAACAGCCTCAGATGGGCATTATACATTTCTGTAGCTCCTCCGGGCTCATTACCAGAACAGATCTTCGGACAGGAATCAATGTTCCAGATTGTTGCCACACTACATTTAAGATACATAGCCATGCAGATATTATATAAAAACTTTATTCATTTTTCAACAATTATAAAACAAGTAAGATCAACTTGGTGGAAACCAGAGAGCTCAGAGAAAACCCATGTGGTTGGGCAGGTGACTCCATACTTGTTCGCTTTCAATATGGAAATTTAATCGAACCCCGGTAGCCTTGGTGAAAGGCATGTGCACCATCCACTGCGCCAACCCACCACCCCTATAATGTAGATTATAATTGAAGTAGACTAACTATGTTGTATTCTGAACTACGACTTGAACAATGTTACTTGTTCGTTATTATTGTAGATGATGAAATACACTGACAGTGATAGCATTGTTGTCAACCTACAGAATTCTCCAACTTTGTTTGATGACGTCAAACTACGGTTCTTTTCACCTGCTGTAAGTTATTTTTTTTAACATAAGACTCGGTTAACTTGCTGACCCTACTGTTGACATTACAAGGGTTACTTTGTTCATTAATTATATGTAAGTTGTATAATATTGAATTTGATACTCATGCCAGGTTCTCCTGGTAAGTATAATGGCAATATGTTTAAAATCATCTGTTACATGGCTCTGTAAACTACGAACTTCGTAGTAAGAAGTTAACGAAGCCATAAATAGATGATTTTAATCAGATTGAGTATAACGTGTTATAAACATCACTGATACATTAAGATATACAGCATATCCCTACACATTAGAACCTATTTTGCCATTATTCAGTATTTCATTAAATAATTAGAACACATTATAGTGTTAAGAATCCATTATGAACGTGTGTATACATTGTTCCTGTGTTACTTGTACAGAATCTTAATAATAATAATAATATAATAATATACAACATTTGATATAGCGCCCTATCTAGCTGACATTAGCCACTCTAAAGCGCTTTACAGTACATACATGTAGATATACAATTCTCATACAATCAATACAAATAACACATACAGTTTTATCATATACATTTTTGAGAAGTTCGCAGGAGCTGCCTTATCAGGCACTAACTACTTGTCCTATACCACCTGGCTAATATCTTCATATGTGTGTATGTATGTGTGTGTGCTGGAGATGAATTGTGTTCTGTTTGTAGTGGGACCGTGTTTCCAACGGCACCTTTTAGAGTGCCACCTCACTTGAATGCTACAGCACAGATACTGCAACACCCACCCCAGACCATTTTATACTCCACCTGGGTTTTTGGAGTTGTGTGGGCAGGAGAAAAACACTTTCTCTGAAAGTTCCATGCGTATGACAATTACGGGGATCGAACCCTGGCCGCCTGCATGGATGGCCGTAGTGTTAACCTTTAGACCAATCCGCCCATAACCACCACCATCTTTGTTGTAGTTGTTACAATGTGCTGCTATCCAAATAGATTAATATGCCGTTTCCGAGATACAAGAACTCTTTTGAAGCGGAGTTAGAAATAGGTGGTTTGATCATGTGACCGTGAAATATTTAGGTGGTTATTTTCCCCCTAACGATGGCGACAGAGGCATTTACGACCGATTGCCAGCTAGATTTGATTGTTGATCTTTTAGTCGCTTTAGGTCAAATGGGACAAAACACAGGAACAGACTCTCTTAAACTAAGTCAAGGTGTGTTATACCTAAACATGTTACTGACAGTCGCAAAAACAACAACCTGAAAAAATATCCATGGATGCAAAATGTAACTTTCAGATCGTTTCCAACAGCAAAGATACAACCCCAATTACAAGCACTGGATTGCGATTATCTTTCTCAATACAAGACAAATTCAGTTCATCAGCGACTTCAGCTAATTTTAATAACGCCCTTTTTGTTTTATTTAAAGTTGTGATCTCTACTTCAACCAAAAATGTTTTGACTCACTTACCACCATTGAAAACTTCTATTTGGTAAAGTTGTATCCCGGAAAACATTTCAAATGGCGTATTGAACGCAACTTTGTGTAAATACTTGTAGACCTTTCAGAACACTAAGGAAACTTTATAATCACATGGTGTGTTATTCTATTACAGAAAAACATTCCAAAGATTTATGACAATTGTGCCTTTTTCCTGTGGTTCCATACCTCATTCGTTGAAAATAATAAGTAAGTATGAGGATGTCAATCATTTTGTAATTTTGATACCCATATAATCAACAAATCAAAATATGTACTTTACTAAAAAATTGTTTCTGTAGTGAATTTGTAATAGCATTTTGTATAGTGAACACATAATAATAGTTTCTCTATTGAACTCATGGCAATGGTTTCTCTTATGAGAACTAATGAGAATAGTTTCTCTTATGAACTCATGACAATAGTTTCTCTTATGAACTCATGGCAATAGTTTCTCTTATGAACTCATGACAATGGTTTCTCTAGTGAACTCATGAAAATGGGTTCTTCAGCAAAACTCATGGCAATGGTGTCCCAAGTGACCTCATGATATTGGTTCATCTATTGAACTCATGGCAATGGTTTCTCTTATGAACTCATGACAATGGTCTCTCAAGTGATCTCGTGATATTGGTTCATCTAGTGAACTTATATTAATGGTTTCTCAAGTGAACTGATGATAATGGTGTATCTAGCTAGTGAACTCATAATAATAATTAATTTTCATATATGGTAATGTTTTCTCAAGGCTGTGTTTAACGAGAGATGAACTGGACAATCCCCATAAGAAGAAAGCCAAAGAGGTTTACAAAGAGAATTTTGCTGTTGAACTCAACTTTGAAGATGCTGATGAGGACTGAGGTGGGATGCTGACCAAGAGGAGAGTTCTGCCAAATCAAGAGAGAGTTTCTGTTGAGAGAGGGTGTTTTTAACTTACTTGAACTTCAAATTCTCTGCAACTGTAAATCTTGTATCATTGCTTATCATTTAGTGAGTCCAAATGCATTCGTTTATTGTACCATCTGTTCTTTTCCAACTGGGGTACGTGAATATAACCTTAGTAGGAATTTTTGCCTAGGATTGGTGGGATTTGAGTCAGAGGAAACAATCTAACATAAAAACAGGTAGAGGGAGAGTTTTTGTTACTTTACAAGATGGAGGGAGACATTCCTGTTGACGTAACGAGGTGGGGGGAGACATTCCTGTCGATGTAACGAGGTGGGGGAGACATTCCTGTCGACGTAACGAGGTGGGGGAGACATTCCTGTCGACGTAACGAGGTGGGGGAGACATTCCTGTCGACGTATCGAGGTGGGGGAGACATTCCTGTCGACGTAACGAGGTGGGGGAGACATTCCTGTCGACGTAACGAGGTGGGGGAGACATTCCTGTCGACGTAACGAGGTGGGGGAGACATTCCTGTCGACGTAACGAGGTGGGGGAGACATTCCTGTCGACGTAACGAGATGGGGGAGACATTCCTGTCGACGTAACGAGGTGGGGGAGACATTCCTGTCGACGTAACGAGGTGGGGGAGACATTCCTGTCGACGTAACGAGGTGGGGGAGACATTCCTGTCGACGTAACGAGGTGGGGGAGACATTCCTGTCGACGTAACGAGGTGGGGGAGACATTCCTGTCGACGTAACGAGGTGGGGGAGACATTCCTGTCGACGTAACGAGGTGGGGGAGACATTCCTGTCGACGTAATGAGGTGGGGGAGACATTCCTGTCGACGTAACGAGGTGGGGGAGACATTCCTGTCGACGTAACGAGGTGGGGGAGACATTCCTGTCGACGTAACGAGGTGGGGGAGACATTCCTATACAAACAGGTAGAGGGATGAAACAAGATGGGGGAGATGTGATATAACAACTTAAAGGTGTGTGTGTGGGGGGGGGGAGACATTCCTAATATCAGTATACAATAGGTGTAGAGGGAGACATTTCCACGATGTAACAAGATGGGAGAGACCTTATAATAGGTAGGAGACATTCCTAATACCAGTATACAATAGGTAGAGGGAGACATTTCCGTGATGTAACAAGATGGGAGAGACCTTATAATAGGTAGGAGACATTCCTAATACCAGTATACAATAGGTAGAGGGAGACATTTCCGTGATATAACAAGATGGGAGAGACCTTAAAATAGGTAGGAGACATTCCTAATACCAGTATACAATAGGTAGAGGGAGACATTTCCGTGATGTAACAAGATGGAGAGACCTTATAATAGGTAGGAGACATTCCTAATACCAGTATACAATAGGTAGAGGGAGACATTTTCGTGATATAACAAGATGGGAGAGACCTTATAATAGGTAGGAGACATTCCTAATACCAGTATACAATAGGTAGAGGGAGACATTTTCGTGATATAATAAGGAGGTTGAGACCTTATAATAGGTAGGAGACATTCCTAATACCAGTATACAATAGGTAGAGGGAGACATTTCCATGATGTAACAAGATGGAGAGACCTTATAATTGGTAGGAGACATTCCTAATACCAGTATACAATAGGTAGAGGGAGACATTTCCATGATGTAATAAGGTGGTTGAGACCTTGTAATAGGTAGGAGACATTCCTAATACCAGTATACAATAGGTAGAGGGAGACATTTCCGTGATGTAACAAGATGGGAGAGACCTTACAATAGGTAGGAGACATTCCTAATACCAGTATACAATAGGTAGAGGGAGACATTTCCGTGATGTAACAAGATGGGAGAGACCTTACAATAGGTAGGAGACATTACTGTTATTGCAGGCGATAACATTATCTACTTACTTTTGTATTAAATAATTAAATATTATACATAGGCAGTTTTGTGATGATGTTTTATCATGATACATTCCATTGCTTGAGGCTAGGTTGGAGCTTTTAATCATCATAGTTTATCATGAAGCGGCGGAAGTGAAGGTTTTGGTTTACATTTAAAGGTTTTGCTGTAATTTTGTAATAGTTTGTAACGTTTTACTAGTCATATGCTATCAGAAGTGTTCGGAACACTTTCTAGTCATCAGGAGACAACAGTCAACATTTGATAGTACATTCCGTTATATAATATGTGTATATTTGTTGTTGTGTTGTATCTAACCAGGAACCACCATCACAGATTGTGATCGGGTAAAACCATTCTTGTAGAAACATATAAGACAGTTCTGTTACTCTTTCAAGAACTAAAATTTAAAAAAAACAACAACAACAACATGAAAATAAGTTTTATTGAGACATGCATAATGCATGACATTTTTTTTTTTGTATATACTCAATCGTAACTTTTTTCGTTGAAAAGAATTTTCAGTATTTTGTAAAGTGCAATAGGTTGTAGAATGTGAAATATGTTTATGTTTCATTGTATTACACTGTATATGTATACAAAAATGTATTTATGCATCTTTAGTTAGTTGATAATCTAGTCTGCTTACAGAGAATATGAAAATGACCATTTAGGTAATACGTACAACGCCTAGTATATATATATATTAATATTATTTTTGAATGATTGTGATACTTTTGGTAAATTATGTACAGAAAGGTGCTGTGACGTCTTGCAATTTGTGATCAGCTGAAAGCTAGTCCCGTTGGGTGTTTACAGTATATGTTCAGCTTTGTTTGGTTTACTTTTTCCCAGACAAGCATTTTCCAGGTGTGACAACCTCATATAAAATATGTACATTGTAATACACAATCATGTTTCTTAGGTTTTTACAATAGTATTATAGTATTAGATCAATCTGATTAAAATCATATCTTGATCTCCGCACCGTTCCGTAAACTTTCTCTCTGCTGCGTTAAGATCTGAGATAATCCCATAGAGGGTCATGTCCCGATGACCTTTCGCATTATCCAATCAAATTACTACTGGCAGAATCTTGACAGTGAAATTTTGAGGCGACAAAGCTTGCATAAACACATTTTTCCATTTAGTCATTTCATCACCAAAAAGGTCGTGCAGAATAATGTGACGAAATGGCTTGCTGCAAGATGACAGGTCATTAGAAAATTATTTTAGTGTTAAGTAAAGAGGCGACAAAGGTCTGGACGTGACCACTAATGGGATGTTGTCAGATCCTTGTAAAACGGAGTGAGAACAAGGATCTGTATTTTAATCAGATTGGTATTAGATACACAAAAAATCATGTAGTTTTACAGTATAATGTGTCTAAACTGAAAGTGACTGGGACCAAAATGTTTCACCAGTTGACACAGTTGTTATGTTTGTAGAGGCAGGCTATCAGTGAAGATAGAAATGCCAGAAGCAAACAGCAAGGCCGGAATAGACATGCATGGTTTTCCGATTTGGCAAGAGGCCAGTTTTGACAAGTTATACTGTAAAATTATCCGAGAGTTTATCTGGTGTAGAAGCTTGGTAACCTAGCTTGTAATTAGTATTAGAAACCTCTAAATGATGTCACTTAAAAAGTTATTGTTAATTTTATATAATTGTACAAATATATCTATCTGTAATATTTTTACAGGTGTTAATTATAAAGTTTACAATTACTAATTTACTATACTCAACAAGTAACTAGTGGAGAAAATTGCTGATTATTATTGTGATTATAGAAGCCCTTTTGCCAGGATATGTTTTGCCAATTATTGTAATACACATGTACATATACCTGTTATATAATAATATGTATCGGTATATATTTATATTCATAGAATAGAACAAACATTGTTGATAGTTAAAATTTTATATAAATCTTAAACATTAATTATTTTGTAATAAATCAAAATGTTAATGAAATGGTGCTTACAAGATAAAATCTGTTTTAATTTGCATTAAAACTGAAAAGGGCCAAGCTCACCGCGTTAGAGCTAATTAAGGTTACACCATGATGGTGTGTCTTTCATCAGGTAGTGTTACTAAGCTCACCGCGTTAGAGCCAATTGAGGTTACACCATGATGGTGTGTCTTTCATCAGGTAGTATACCCTTTCAACACTGTAGATCAAAATTTTTTGTCACTTAAGCAATAAATGTTTTAGCGAATGTTATTAAAATTGATGCCGTCACAATAGAGAGTGATGATGTCACTATAGCAAATGCTGTTACTTAACATTGAATGTTTGTCAGATTGTATTTATTGTCAATATGAATGCAATCTTGGTTCTATTTATTATCTGACACCCAGATTGCATTCATATTGACAAACAATAAAATCTGACATAAGTTCAATGGTTATATTGACATTTATACATAATCTTGTCATTTTTGCCTTTTTATTAAGTTTTTTGTCCTTGTATGTTAAGATACTGGGAGAGCTTTTTGAAAATCACAATCACTTCAATGATTAAGGTAAAGCTTTAACGCTTGTTATCTGAGCTGACGTGCAAAGCGTTGACGTAACACGTAACGAGTAGGTCAACATTGTGCCAAAATGACATCATGCTATTTTCTGATGGTCTGGACTGCATCTATACTACTGTGAATACAGTCCAGATTAACACTGATTTAATGGAAAGCCGTTATACAAAATATAAATATAGTTTAATAACAATATATGCCTTCACAATGCATTACATGGAAGGATGCAGAACAAATGTTAATATTTTCCGTTGATCACATTACTAGTCCAGAGCATCTAGAATAGTGAAGTGGACTTAGACTTGTTTTGAACATCTTGTTGCCAAGGAGACACGAGTGTATATAAAATGGATCTTTATACAGAGACCAGGGCCAGTATTCATGAACCGTTCTCATGCTCAGGCATGGATTCTGTGCTCAGGCCTTATTTCTTGTTATGGCTATACATTATTTAAACAATCTAATTATGTCGAAGTTTTGGTGAAAAGTTATAGAAGCATGAAGTCCAAAGCTGATTTCAACATTTACAATGACTTTTTGACTCTTTGACATGATTCAGGTAAGTTTCAAGAAAGCTGGCTTAAGCACAGAATCCATGCTTGAGCATGAGAACGGTTTCATGAATATGGGCCCAGGTGAGATTTAAGGCTGCTGGTTCTCTTACTCCTGTTTATAAGATAACTATTTCTTTACATAATGCTCATAACATTAAGAGTGCAATGTTTCTTTACAAGAAAATATTATGATATGATTCTTCATAGTTAGATTTTAATGTTTAACTATATATATACTGTACTTACAAAGGTTGTTTGTTTAGTAAGGTTGCAAAGGACATTTTCAGGACAGTTAATTATTTTGAATGATACAATATACTCACATGTTGTGTCTCTAAATAGAACTCTTTTGTATCTTACAGTCACTGTAGGGAAACCTAAGGTAGACCATTATACCTTATTCCCTTGAGCTGAAAAGTGTTTAGTGCAATACAACGTTTTTATCAAATTGATTGTTTTATTTTGAACAAAAATGGCATTTTAATGCTTTATAAAAAAGCAAATACATGCCCATCAACTTTTGGTTTACAAATACTAAAATGTCACAAATTGAATTTATATGCTGCAACATTACATGGTGAAGATAAGTTGTAAATTTGTAAAATACTGAAAATATACTCATATTGGCGCAATACCATCACTGATCAGATGTGCATGTTACTAAATAAAGGTCATTAAACAGAAGTCAAACTTGTATTATGTTTAATTCACCTAGCACAAACAGTTGAGCTTATGGTACGGTCACAGGGACTAGGCACCGACCTACATCACTATGGAATTATTGTCTAATAATTATTTATTTTATCTCGAATTTGACACCTCACAGATATAGAGTAGTGGGAGGTGTCACAGTTGAGATACAGTACTGTGCCAAAAGTATTCGTTCACATCATATTTTTACGATATATTTCATGCATTGTGACAAATTTTCAATGATCTGTATGACTTTGTTTTTCAAAGGAATTTAATGAAATTTCACATGCATGTAGAAAATTAATTGCTGATTTCTCCGATTTTGTATAATTTTCTGTAGCCGAATTCAAGAGATATTGCATGGTACAGTTTAAAAATTAGTTAAAGATTGATCTAAATGCATGAAATATATAGTAAAAATATGACATGACCAAATACTTGTGACACAGTACTGTATGTACATGTAGGATAAATAATTATCAGACAATCATTCCTTAGTGACATAGGTCCATGCATAGTCCCTGTGTGTATTTTGTGTTGTCCAGCATCCCTTGACTTATTCTGTGAATGGCTTCAGAAAAACTTGATACCCTAAAGTGCCTGGTAATAATATTTGGCGGGTTGGTATCTGGGACAAAAGTATGAAAGTTTCTTATATAAATGACCTTGACATGTTTTCATGGTCACAGGAAAAAAATATGTAAAACCTTAAAAAGACTTATCTGAAATACCAAAAGGCCTATATATAGTGACATGATATATTTGACTGGTAGCTTCTATCCTTGGAGGGAGCCAAGGTCACCTGCTCGGCATTTGTTCAAGGTCACCAAGGTCAAACATGTTAAAACTTCCACACAACTTCTGAAATACTGAAAGCACCGGTGACTTAATATTCAGCTGACATCTTTCTAGCATGGCGAAGAACAAAATTTCCAAATAACAAAAATTCCACAGAAATTTGCGTCACCTGTGGGGCCAACAGTGAAAACATCATTAAGAAACAGATGCATTTTCAAATTCCACTGGAGTTAGACAAGGCTCTCACGATCAGGTCATACCAATTTTGTGAATCTTTAAATTATTGTTCTCAAAATAAATGTGGTCATATAACTAGAATTTGTGGACTTTAATAAGTCAAAACTTGGTCCTTGATCATCTGTTGTCAGTATACAATGCAACTTCATACCTATTTACAGTTTAATATGTCTGTGTTAATGAGTAAATGATCATGAGCAGAAGCCAAATCATGACGAAACAAGAGGCCATTTAGCCCTACATCACTGATCACCTGCCCCCCGATCGGCAGCTTAAAAGACTTTGTCACTTATGTCTTCTACAAGACTGAAAGTCAACTTCCAAATCATGCTTCCACTCAAAAAACAATCGTCCTGAGCTTGCTGGTTATTGGATAAAAACAATACAAGTTTCAAGTTTTATTTCATTCCTTAAGCTTTACAGCTTATCGGATACATTCAGCATGCTTAACATATTCGATCCATGCAACCTTGAATCATTTATTCAAACAAATTTAATTAGAAGCATGATTCATCCAATGTGATACAGGCTAGGCCGACTATCATTCGCTGGGCATTTCGCTTATTGAGAAGTTAACCAGCATGCTTCACGCCAAACACTAGTACAATAGCTAGCTATAGGCTTCCTGATCATTTGAAGATTTTAGACACATTCGACCCCTGTGACCTTGAAAGTGGGTCAATGTCATTTATTTGAGGAAGCATGGTAGCCATTCTTACATGTACCCAGGGACGTATATGTCCCTGATGTACCAGCATCCAACAGGTCAGGTTAACCCCAGCCTCCTGTTTATGACAAGTTGTTTGAATATTTTTGACACATTTGCCCCTGTGACTTTGAAAGTGAGTCAATGACATTCACTTGAATAAGATGGTAGCCCTTCATCCCAGCAAAATTATCACACACACAACATAATGAAGGAAATCTTATTTCTACAGACCATTGTAAAATGTTAATTCAATAAAATGTCTTTCTTGTTTTGAATTTCTGAAAATAATGTGATACATTTCTCGAGAATTGAACTGTTCCAGAACAGCCTTCGTCATTGGAGTCGAAACTGACATAATGGATATTGGCGGGATACATGTCTTGAGAAACTGTACGGAAACAACTGGGTGTTAATATTAATTACTCTTAAAGAAATAAACAAAACATTTAAATTACTAAAGTAAATTAATTGATATTCAATGAAATATACTTCTCAATTCAATTCACACTACACTTTGATTAAAAGGGATTGTGTACTATATATGTCAAGCCATTGTCGTTTCACTGCAATCGGGAATACGTTTCTTGTTTACAGAAAGTACCAGCGGTCCCTGAATGGTTTCTTAGACAAAACAATAAACATGTCGGTATACCTTAGTGGAACTATTCCAGTACCATCTGATCATAAGTCTCGCACCCCTATACATTTACATACCGACATAAATGTACATACATGTTACAGACGTACAGACATGTAACAAACGTACATACATGTAACAGACGTACATACATGTAACAGACGTACAGTCATGTAACAGACGTACAGACATGTAACAGACGTACAGACATGTAACAGACGTACATACATGTAACAGACGTACATACATGTAACAGACGTACAAACATATAACAGACGTACATATATGTACATACATGTTCTACACACACTTACATGTAACAGACATGAACAGGACGTACAAATATGTAACAGACGTACAGACATGCAACAGGCGTACAGACATGCAAGAGATATATTGACATGTAACAGACGTACAGACATGTTACATATGTACAAATATGTAGCAGACGTACAGACATGTAACAGACGTACATACATGTAACAGACGTACATACATTTAACAGACGTACATACATGTAACAGACGTACATACATTTAACAGACGTACATAAATGTTACAGACGTACAGACATGTAACAGACGTACATACATGTAACAGACGTACAGACATGTAACAGACGTACAAACACGTTACATGCGTACAAATATGTAACAGACGTACAGACATGTTACAGACATACTTACATGTAACAGACGTACAGACATGTAACAGACGTACAGAATGTTACAGACGTACTTAAATGTAACAGACGCACAGACATGTTACAGGCGTACATACATGTAACAGACGTACATACATGTAACAGACGTACAGACATGTAACAGGCGTACATACATGTAACAGACGTACAGACATGTAACAGACGTACAAAATGTTACAGACGTACAGACACGTTACACACGTACAAATACGTAACAGACGTACAGACATGTAACAGACGTACAGACATGTAACAGACGTACAGATTTGTTGCATACGTACAGACATGTAACAGACATATGCATACATACATGTAACAGACGTACCGACATTCACCAAAGGCGTATAAACTTGAATTACGGACGACGAACAAACAAGCAAAGTACAGACTGTTGCAAACCGACCTACAATAATGTAACAGACGAACAGACAGATAAACTACAGACGTATACACACGACGCAGACATGCAAAGAAGTTACGGACGTACGTTTCCACCAAGGACACAAGACAGGCAAGAGACAATCAGAAGTACAATTTCAATCATGTATCAAACGTAAGGACCACCGATGCAAATGTACAATAGACGTACACATATGATTATACAAGATTACATACAAACATGTAACAGACGTACGTACAGACACCTACGCTCTCTTCACCCATGGAATATGTCATGAAAAAACTGAAGACTCCGTATGCGCCACCTTGTTGATGAAAAATTAAGCCAATCTACGTCGCTAAGAGAAATTTATTGCGGATATTCAGTAATAAAATCAAAAGTTACACGTCGATTGACTTACATGTAGGCAATACGCGCGTTTTCAGAAAGGAAATATAAAACAAAACGTATGTAACATTGTAAAAACAAACGTTTTATCGGGGAGTTTTCTATGTCCCAGTCATGAAATTAAAGAACTGTAATTTGGTATGCAGTTGTATGATGAATCCTGATACGATGCAGGTCGAGTTCTGATTTAGTAAGGCCTGGGTTGCAGGACTTTCACAAACACACACACAAAGAAGAAAATAATACCGACATTGGACAGCCTTCTCAATTTTAAAAGAAATTACAGAAAAAAATATGTTCTGCAATGGTGGCATTTGTGTCATACTGAAACATTCGTTTTTTTAAATTTATTTTCTTAATGTGTTACCGTTCACAGCATCTAGACATTTGTCTCTCAGTTGTGTATTCCATGACAAGTTGTGATAATTTATCATGTAATTAATGTTTAATATAATATTAGATTGGTGGATACATTGTCCTCTTCTGATATTCAGCTTATTCCTTTACTTGTCTCTGGCCAGTACACGACGCGAGCACGTGCGATTTGGCGGAAGCGCAATGTTCTACAGTATACATGTACACCTGTAAGACACCAAAGAGTTCCCATGTCAAGATGTAATAATGTTCGTTACAACTCATCCACATGAAATGAGAATTGCAACGGAAGACAATTTAAATAGATAGTTTTGTGCATGCATGATAAAATATAACAATTTGATATGAATTCCGATTTTTTAATTGGTTGTCTCAGATATGTAGTGAGTACAAATCACGCGCACGAATATAGCTTAGGCACATGATCACGTCCGCCAATGAAATTCATGGCGCGAGTCTGAATCATCCACCATTACGGGAAAGTTGTACGTCTGACCGGCTGGACAAGGTAAAACAATGTAGCCATTTTCCGTCTCTTTCTTTGTCTGCCATATATATATTCTATGTGCTATGATAAACTTTTGTAATTATTTGTTAACCTTTACATAAACTTGTAACTTGCGTGTTCACGATGAAATCGACCCTGTACGTTTATTAGCTCATCTGGACACAAGGTCCAATGAGCTTATGCCATGGCACGGCGTTCGTCGCCCGTCCGTCCGTCCGTCAACATTTGCTTCAAATCGCTACTATAGTCAAAAAGTCCTGATTTTGACCAAATTTGGTCAGTAACATCCTTGGAGAAGGGGAACAGATTTTGCATAAATGGTGACTCTTGACCCCAAATTGGACCAGAGGGACGGGGCTAAATAGGGGAAATAGAGATAATTCCTTTAAATCGCTTCTTGTCATAAAGTTTTGAATGGATTGTAACCAAATTTGGGATGAAACATCCTTGGGAGAAGGGGAACAGGTTTTGCACAGATGGTGACTATGACCCCCAAGGGGCCAGAGTGGTGGGGCCCAATAGGGAACAGATTTTGCATAAATGGTGATTGACCCCTGCAAGGGGCTAGAAGGGTGGGGCCCAATAGGGAAAATAGAGGTCATTCTTTTAAATCGCTACTAATCATTAATACATAAATGTAGTACATTAGTACATGAATGGATTTTGACCAAATTTGGTCAGAAACATCCTTGGGGGAAGGGTGACATTTTACACAAATGGTGACTTTGACCACTAAGGGGCCAGAGGGGTGGGGCCCAATAGGGGAAATAGAGGAAAATCATTTAAATAGCTACTTGCATGTCATTTATTATTGCATTGACTTTAACCAAAATTGATTAGAAACATTTTTTGGGGAGGGAAACAGATTTTGTATAAATGGTGACTCTGAACCCCCTGGGGCCAGAGGGGCGGGACCCAATAGGGGAAATAGGTGATTCCTTTAAATCGCTACTAGGCATTTAGCTATAATTGGATTTTGAACAAATTTGGTCAGAAAGATCCTTGGGGGAAGGGAAACATATTTTGCATAAATGGTGACTATGAACCTCCTGGGGCAAGAGGGGACAGGCACAATAGGGGAAATAGGTAATTCATTTAAATCGCTACTTGGCATTAAGTACTGGATTGATGTTAACCCAATTTGGTTAGAAACATCCTTAGGGAAAGGGAAACATATTTAGCATAAATGGTGACTGAACCCCCTTTGGCCAGAGGGGCGGGGCCCAATAAGGGAAATAGAGGTAAAACCTTTTAAATCACTTAACTAGTCATTAAGTACTGAATGAATTTTGACGACCAAATTTGGTCAGAAACATCCTTAGGTGACAGGGAACATAGTTTGCATAAATGGTGACACTGACCCTTAAGGGGCCAGAGGGCGGGGCCTAATAGGGGAATATAGAAAAATCCTTTAAGATCGCTACTAGTCATGAAGTACTGTATTTATTTTATTCATAATTGGTCATAAATATCCTAAGGGGAACATATTTTGCTTAAATGGTGACTCTGACCCCCTATAGGGGAAATAGAAGTAAAGCCTTTTAAATTGATACTTGCTTAATGATGGGTCCCGGGGTGAGCCTCGCCCTTGCAGATTTAACTCCTGAGTCATAACTTTCAAACAGTTGAGATCCCCACCCCAAAGCTATATATACAATCACTGGGCATTAAGAGACAATCACAATCATGATTTTAGATTTTACCCTGGGTTACACCACACCCTTGCAGACTTGACTCCTGGGTCATAACTTTTAAAGAGTTGAGATCTCCACCCCAAAACTATATACAATTGCTGGGCATAAAGAGATGATCACAATTATGATTTTAGATTTCAAACCAAGGCCCATCACACCCTTGCAGACTTAACTCCTGAGGCGTAACTTTTATGTAGTTGAGATCCCCACCCCAAATCTATATACCGGTATACAATTGTTTAGTATAAAGATACAATAACAATCATGATATTATGATTGGTCTCAGGGTATGCCTTGCAGTTGCAGACTTAACTTCTGTGTCATAACTTTTAAATGATTGAGATCCCCACCCCAAAACTATACAATTGCTAGGCATAAAGAGAAGAATATTGTCATGCTATTAGCATTGATGTCAGGGTTTGGCCTTAGCCCTAGGGACTCTGTTTCTCAGTTGAACTTGAAAACAGTTGACACTCCCATATGTTTCAAAGATTGATCTTTTGGTATCTCCCTGTCCATGGGATCTTATGTGAAAATATTCTACCAGGATTATCTAGATACCAATGTTTCCAGTTGAGCGATACCGGCCCTCTGGGCCTTTTTTTAGAAATTATGTTCATTTCATACGCATGCACATTTGGTATTTGAAATTGTATGTACGATTTGTTTGAGTGTATATGGAATGGGGTTACGTTAATACGTATACCTCTGGTGGATATTAACTTTTTGTGTATGCTTGAACAATTTCTCTGTCCGTCAACAATTTCTTCAACAATTGCGACTAATTGCTCTCAATAATTGATTTAAAATTTATCATATTTGGCTGGAATCATCCTTAATTAAGGGATGAAGGGCAATTATCAACTCTTAATCAATCAGGTTTGGTTAGAAGCATTCATTGGAGGTGATGACTCAAAATTGTAGAAATGGAGGGCTCAGCTGACCCCCCAGAGGGCTGGGGGGGGGGGGGGCAAGCAATGGATAGCAATCTTTTTACACTTGTAGCATCCCAAGGAGCTTTAAATTAGATGTAAGCAAATCAAATTGAACAAGTAGCAGAGCTGACCCCCCCAGGAGCTGAATGGTGGCGCTAAAAGTGGGCAATTTGATTATATTTCTTAAACCACTTTCTCTAGAACTATTTACTGGATATTGGTCATATTTAAAGTTGGAAACATTCAAGGGAGGTTTGGACTTGGAATTGTACAAATGGAAAGGCTGACCACAAGAGTCAGGGACCAAAATGGGGGCAATTTGACCATATTGCTATATCTTTTCTAGAACAATGCACTAGATATCAGTCATATAAGTTGGTATTTGAAGCATTCAAGGGAGGTGGGGACTCAACAATCGTACAAATTGAGGGGATAAGGGTTGTGCCAAAAAAAATTATTAAATTTTAGCAATATTGGTTTTATTAAGGAGGCTCGACCCTTTCGCAATTAACCGCTAGATTTCCCTAAAACTTTCATATGTTGATTATGCTACCAGGTAGAGATGATTTTGTTAAAATCTAAGCATTCCTATGACTTGTTTCATTTTTGGTAAAAAACACCAAAAAATGATTTTTCTCAAAATTGAATGTTTTTTCTATTGTTTTTTCTTGTGAATGTTGTTGAAAATCACAAACATACCATCAAATAAAAAAAGAAATCAATAGCTACCTCAAAAATATTTTATTTGTGGAAAAATGGACAAAACGATTTTTACAAAGTGTGTATTTTTATATCTAGCGGACAAATTTCAGTATTCACAGTCAAATTATTTTCATACCATATAGTTACATAAAGTACAAGCAAAAAATTGAATCAAAATATCACAGACAAGCTTCTTATGCTACTTGTTGAAAACTAAATGTAAAACTGTGTCTATGGTAGGTTGTCTCCCTTGATGCTATTAGGAAGTTTTTATTGTGGGTAGTATTTTTACATAACATTCATACTGTGAATGCCTACAAGCCTAAAACATTTTAGAACATAACAACTACCGGCGTTCTGTGTTATATTTCAACAACATAATAGTGCATATATAATGACACCAGGCACTTGCCGACTATCTCTCCAGTTTGAGAAAACATGGCCAGTTGTACCGGTACTACATGTATAGGCCTACCTTCCGTTTCTGTTTCTATACTGTTGCCGTCGGAGTTAGTGTCCGACCATGTGTCGATATAGTGTACATCTATTTTTGTTGTTGTTTTGCAATAGGAGTGGTCGTGACAATACTTTATTTGCTCGTAATCTTGAGTTGAAGACTTGAACCGTGTCCTCTCATCTCGCCATTGTTGACATCGTGACGTATCACTGTGTAGAACGAATTCGATAACCCGTTTTCAAATACCATATTTCAGTCGTAGCATACCTGGGTGGTGGGGATTATAATTGTACAAATTTGGTAGGGCTGACAACCCATCCACCCCAAAATGCTGAGGGGTGGCTATACAAGAGATAGATATCCGCAATATCAATTAAGCATACCTACATTTTAGGTGGTGGCAATTATATTTGTCAAATTGTAGGGCTGACCCCCCCACCCCATTCCAGGAGGCTAACAGCTGGGGTAAATCTGTGTAATTAAGCTATACAAGAGATATAAATCCGCAATATTACATTGTAAGCATACCTAGGTTGTGGGGATTATAATTGTACAAATGGTACATCTTGAGACCCTAGGGGGGTGGGGGGGGGGCTTTAATTAACTTAAATATTTTGTGAGAAGCAGGTCCCAGCTGGTGGGGATTAGAAATTGACAAGTTGATCCCCCTGGGTAGCAACCCCCCCCCCCCCCCCCCTCCCAAAATCCTGGGCTTAGTGGGCTAAGGGGTTTTGCTGAATATACTTTATAACTTTGAATTGGTTGAAATTGCAACCTTTTATCCATATATATACAATTACTGAGTGTAGTAAAGAAATGA
This sequence comes from Mimachlamys varia, assembly GCA_947623455.1. Taxonomy (NCBI): domain Eukaryota; kingdom Metazoa; phylum Mollusca; class Bivalvia; order Pectinida; family Pectinidae; genus Mimachlamys; species Mimachlamys varia. The sequence continues at coordinate 2,959,768 of OX392537.1, forward strand.
ATGTTTATTGCTTCCAAGTGAATGGGGGGGGGGGGGGGGGTCGGTAACCACGCTTGTAATCTTGGTACCTTGGTCATTACTTTTAATTATACAATGAATTACATGTATACAAAATCTATGCTTATTAGACAATATTAGAATTGATCCTCAGGTCTGGTACAGTACTAAGGGCCAGTGTAACGATTCATCGATGTATCACGATTTGTCAGTCCACGTCCATGATACAGAAAGGCTCGAATTGATACTAGTCTTACGATTTACAATAATATAGTTTAATCTGCTACAAGATCAAATTTATTAGCGTGACTACCATAGTTCCATCAACATCAAAATGAGGAAAAATACGAAACTGACAGTTTCTATCAGCTTTACTTGAAGTGAAGTACGTAATGCATATTCTGATTGGTTTAATGTCCGCACATTATCAAATCGTGTAAGTATTGCGTTTTGTGAGTGTTATGAAGATGGCCACGTCGACGAGTTTGAAGATCCACCGGCCAAATTAGTTCAGCGGTATGCATATGGCGCCTTTTTAAGTTTCGAGTACATTGCCGTAAGGAAGGTGGTATGGGCAAAAACTAGTTTCTGAGTTGCTACTTAGAAATGGTTGAGATCCTACCCAATAACCGACCTTTCGTACAGATATGCTACATAAGGGTTTGGTCTTTGTGTTTGTCTCTGTGCGGGGATCTTTTTGGGAATCATTTTGCCATGATTACAGAGGTACATCCAGGGGAGTCATACAAGACTTCGACGCTTCATGTATAAACAAAACTTGCATGTTACCTCCTTTGTATTATAAACAGATGAAGCCTGCATGGTTATCTCCTTTTTACCATAGATTATCTGGTAAAAGATAAGTTTTAAGCTGTTTGACTCTATTAGGATTGAAATCATATGATTCCCAAAAGTGACAGGGATCTACTTTTTCGGCATTACGTTGCTGAAATTTAAAACTTAACCCACAATAACACAACAACACAAGTATTAAATCTGTTGGACATTTTTCATACATTCCAAAAAACCTGTTTTCATGATGGAAAATGTGTTTCCATTTTTTAATAAATTAATAATTTTTTAGGGAGCCATTACTTAACTTTTCATTTTAAAATTTCAACAATCGTCTTCTCCAGATCCACATACACTGTTCGCCGTAGTAAACTTTTAACAATCTTCTCCTCAATAACCAAAAGGACCAGGATGCTAAGATTTAGCCAGTAGGTAACCTGGGAGGGAGTGCTACAAACTTTCCTCATATCAATGACCTTGACCTACTTTCAAGGTCGCAGGAGTCAAATATGTAAAAATCTTTAAGCAACTTCTTAATAACAAATAGGCCTAAGGTTCTGATATAATTAGCTGTAGGGTGCTGGGATGATAGGCTACAAAGTGTGTTCAAATGAATAACCTTGATCTACTTTCAAGGTCACAGGGGTCAAATATGTTAAAATATTTTAAAACTATTGGCCAGTAGCATGCTGAGATGAAGGGCTACCAAGTTTGTTCAAAGAAATTTCCTTGACCCACTTTCAAGGTCATACGGGTCAAATGTTATTTGATCTTCAAGTCCCAGTCACACTGCCAGTATTGCCCACCGGGGTATCACAGAAGCCACAGTTCTATATACCAGGGTAAACCGTACCGAACCATACTCAATTTTGCTATTAAAACATTATTTACTATGGTACTGGTACGGTACGATTGTACTATGTCTGATACCGGTAATACAACAGTTATTGCTATGGACCAGTACTTTGGGTCAAGGTACATCACGTTAGCACTAATGGTTTAGCCCAGTTCTAGTACGGCAACACCTTATTACTGCTGTAGAGCTTTCGTAAGTCACCTTTGTCCCTGAGAACTGTACGGTCATTCCCAGCTGGCCACGGAAGCATGTACGGTAGTCCTACAGTGCCATTATGATGCCAAAATACTACAATTTGCCATAGAAGTTTTATGTAGAATTAAACTACCGTATCGAGCTACGGGCCAACACGTATCAACACGGTTTCATCAGATTTGAGTACGGACTCACTACAGATTAACACGATTTCCTCTGGATTGCATCACCGTAGCTCACTGTGGCTTGAAATCGGCAAAGTATGACTAGGGCTTTAAATGAAGTGCTACCAAGTTTGTTAAAATGAATGACCTTGACCAACTCTCAAGGTCACAGGGTCAAATATGTTAATATCATAACCAACTAAAATTATGAAAAGTCAGTTGACCATTAAGGCCCGTTGGGCCTCTTGTTTAATATTCTTTCTGGAGACGTTGAATTAAAAGCAGGTTATTCACATTTGATACCTAAGGACAATTTTCAGATGGATGCCAGTACATTTTCAGATCAATCGAGAGGAGAACAATGTACTTGTGTAGCTTATTGTTAGCTCACATGGACTGAAGGACCAAGGTGACCATTTATATGTCAGCAATAGCATTCTTATGTGGGTTGGATTCAAATTTATACAAATGATTGGGCTGACCACCCAGGGGCCTGTGGGGCGGGTGGGGCCAAAAGGAGTCCATTTGGCAATATTCATATTAACAACTTATTCTCTCAGACTAGATCTATTTCAGCAATGTACAACTTTTATATTTCAGTAGCAGCTTCCCTTTATGGCTAGGATTCAATTTTTTGCAAATGATGGGGCTGTCCGGCCCCCCAGGGGCATGGGGGGCAGGGCTAAAAGGGGTCCATTTGGCTATATTCATATTAATGACTTCATCTCTGGGACTAAGCAATGTACATCTTAACAATATTTCATTGGTAGCATCCCTTTATGGCTAGGATTCAAATTTTTACAAATGATGGGACTGATCATGACCTCAAGGGGCCTGAGGGGCATTGTCAAAAGGGATCAATTTGCAAATGTTCATATTGATGACTTCTCTTTATCTAAGCTACAATTGTATGTATGATATTTATATTTCAGTGGTAGCATCCCTAGGTGGGCTGGGATTCAAATTTATACAAATGATGGAGTTGACCCCCCCAGGTGCCTGAAAAAACTGGCAATTCATATATAATTGGCTTGAAATATGATCACTTGGAGGTCCATATTTTTCAGGGGTCAGGTAGGGCCCCAAAGGGGAATGTATAGAAAATTGCAATCAATATGATTAAAACCATATCTGAATTCTACTACGTGACTGTACAGGTTACGTAGTGGAATTCAGATCTGGTTTTAATCAGATTGAATTGCAATATTCTTCTTCTCCACACACAGGGTTGCTACAGTCTATTTCTCTGCATGGATGGAAAGATCATCAGGATCTTTGTTCAATGTGTAAATTTCAGAACCCCAGGGATGTTCCGCTTCGGGGAGGGGGTAACGTTTATTATAGTTTATATAAGAAAATAACACTTACATTTTGTCCAGTTTTTGAGGAAACCATTCCTACTTGATGACCATCATCCTCAACTGTAAATTAATTTATTTCACTAGTTTTCGAAATTTTATTCTTTTTAGACTTGAAAATTATGTTGTTACCAAGCAAAGCAAGACATAGGTATTACTTTTCCAGTGTTTTTTAAACTCCAAATTGTTCAAATTGTTCAAGTGCTATTATTACCAAACCTGCTTTCTGGTTAAATATGAATAGATTCAAGAGTATCCTAGTACATGGTTTTAGTGCATAGTTGACAATTAATTGCATTTAGCTCCATGTTCAGTTTAATTCTCTCAAAAATTTTACTGTTAATTGGACTGATTAATTAACTTGTTAATTAATTTGGCTATTTTGAAGTTTTTGTCAAGCACTTTTCTGCGCATTATTTCTCACCAAGTATTTAGGTTGTCAAACAGACCTGGACTGTGCAATTAAACCATCCGAGCACTTTTCTGAATTTAATTTTTACATACAGTTTGCTACTTTTAATTGGACTTTGTTTATTAATAGTGGCCACCGAATAAAAGGTCAAAGGTCAAATTTTGTATCTTTTCTCTTAACATTTTGTTATGACATTATGAAGCAAAGTTGGTCAGAATTAAATGAGGATTCAACTGACCTCCAGTCACCAGGTTAAAGGTCAAGGTCAATTAAACACAGATCAAGGTCAAGTTATAGGAAATATATAGCCACATGACATTATAAAGTGTGACGTAAAGAGGCGACAAGGGTCACCAGAACATAGAAAAATTTAGAGATTTATTTTCACCTAAAATTTACTGTTAATTTGACTTATTTAAGGTATTTAACCGACCTGGACTGTGATATATAACCATCGCAGCACATTTCCTATTTTGATTTTTTACTTACAGTTTACTACTTTTAATTAAAAGTGCTACCAAATAAAAGGTCAAATTTTCCGAAGAACATTTGTTTTATGACAATATGGTCAGAATCAAACAATGATTCAACTTACTGAAAGTCAAGGTCACTATAGGTCAAATGTCAAGATCAAATTTTGTAACTTAATTTTGTTTGATGAACAATTTGTTAATTCATTATGAAGCAAAGTTGGTCAGAATCAAATGTTGATTCAACTTACCAAAATTCAAGAAGGTCACCAGGTCAAAGGTCAAGGTCAAATTGTGTAACTTTTCACTGATGAACATTTTGTTATAACATTATGAAGCAAAGTTTGTCGTAACTAAATTAGAAATCAACTGATGAACAAAGTTGGTGTTTTTATTGTTTTCTGAAAGTTATAGCTATTAAATCTTCAAAAATTGGTTTGTGGCTATAAGAATAATGAATATAATGAATACAACTCAACATGTAAGAGATGCCGGTACATGCAAGACATATCATTACGTGTAAGTCTTGTGTATAACAAATTAACAATAGTGAGTTTTGAAAGCATTTACATTACTGGTGCTCTTAATGAATACAACTCAACATTCTATGCCGGGACATGCGAGCGATATCATTACGTGTAAGGCTTGTGTATAACAAATTGACAATACCGAGTTTTGAAAGCATTTACATTACTGGTGTTCTTAATTTCCCATATTTTGTAATTAATTGATAGACATTAAAAATTAATGTGTTGCGGTTACTTTTTAAATATCATTTCAACTCCAAATTCATATCTTTTGTTTATGTAAGACGTTTGTCTATTATTTAGACTTTTAAGTCACCTGAGATGAAGTCCCAATTAAGTGACCTATTCTAATCGCCTTTTGTCTGTCGTCGTCCGTTGTGCGTTGTGTGTCGTGCGTCCGTAACAATTTATATTTTTGACCCATGAACCAATTTGAATGAAATTTGGCAGGAACCGTCCCTAGTCAAAGATGCACTGAAAATGTTAATCATACGGTCCTAAAACCCTAGGGGCCTGAGGGAGGGGCCAAAAGGGGTCAAATTAGTTAAAATTTCAAAAATCTTCTATTCCAGATCCAGATATGCTGGAATCAAATACTATTTACCAATGGCAAAGGCCCCCAAGACTTCAGTGAAGTTAACAATAGTTTATATAGGAAAATGACACTTTTAGATATATTTTTTCATTTTCAGTTGGAGATAATTGAAACTTGGTTGGAATAATAGCCAGGAGAGCCAACATATAAGATTCTTCTTTAGACCCAGATATGTTCGAATCAAATACTACTTTTCATAAATGGAAAGGTTTTAAGGTGCTTTTATTATAAAAATTGTGAATTTCATGCCCCCCCCCCCCCTGGGGAGGGGATCAAGTTTACTATAGTTTATATAGGAAAATGACACTTTTGGGATATATTTTGTTCTTTCACCCCTGTAACGAAGTTAGGGGGGTATACTGGATTCAGGTTGACCGTCTGTCTGTCTGTAGACAGAACGATGTACGGTCTAGTCTTCCTAAACTACTGGTGGGAATTCAACTAAACTTGGTGGCAATAATCCTCATACATTGTAGTCTAGATGAGCATTATCTATATAACGTTAAAACATTTGGTTGCCATGGTAACCAGGTCACTATACTTTGTTTTTTTGTCTCGCCTCGACGATAGTCGAGAAAGCGAGACTTAGGTGTTACTTTGACGGCGGCGACGGCGTCAACATTTGCGTTAAAGTCCATTTTTGACAGTGTTATGATAATCAAATTGAATTGAAAGTTGGTCGCATTGTTCAAACCATCATACTTAATACCTTACCTCAATTTAAATGAAATCGTGTTACAGGTTTTGGTGTTTTGGGGCAAAAACATGGGAATTTCGAGAATTTGCGTTAAAGTCCACTTTTTACATTGTAACAGATATCCGATTGAATTGAAACTTTATGTAGTTACTAACATCATCATACTGAACATCTTAGTGAAATTTGGAAGAAATTTATATACAGGTTTTGCTGTTTTGGGTCAAAAACATGGGAATTTTGAGAATTTGCGTTAAAGTCCACTTTTTGTAGTGTCACTGATATCGGATTCAATTGAAACTTACAGTAGTTACTGTTACCATCATACTGAACACCGTAATGAGATTTGGAGGAAATTAATTTGCAGGTTCCGCTGTTTTGGGGCAAAAACATGGGAATTTTGAGAATTTGCGTTAAAGTCCACTTTTTATAGTGTGACTGATATCGGATTCAATCGAAACTTAGGGTAGTTACTGTTATTTTCTTACTGAAGACCCTACTAAAAATTGGAGGAAATTGTGGGGTAAAAACATGGGAATTTTGAGAATTTACGTTTGCATCCACTATTTATAGTGTTGTTGATATGTAATTAAATTGAAACTTGGCTATGTGACAGATATAATCTTGCTGTATGTATTTTGTCATACTAATTTTTACGTTGGGACTTAAATATTATCGGCAAAGCGGGAAAGGCGAGACATATATAATTACGCGTAATTCTTGTTTGGGGAGGGGGAGAATTTTGTGCGACAACTACATGTGAACCGAGTGAAAGTACACAGGAATGTTAGGGATTATGTGTTAATGTGCAGGATATTTTTCTGCAGACATTTTTGTTGCCAAGGTAACCAGGTCAAAATACCCAAATTATTGGGCAACAATAGTTTGTCAGCGCAACTCCGTCTAAACCTCAGAACTCAATGGAAGTACACAGGAATTTAAGGGACTAATATTGTTTAGATATATGTATGCAGCTTTCTGTTTTTTTCTAACCGAAATTAAGGTTGCCATGGTAACCAGGCCATATACATGTATATACACAGGTTTTTGTTGGAACATTTTTGCCTAAACAGTGAAACAAATTCAATGAAGTTTTACATGAATGTTATGGACCATGTGTAGATATGCATGCAAATTACTTTTTGCAGGCTTTTGGTTGCCATGGTAACCAGGTCACTATAAACAGTTTTTTGTTGGAAAATTTAGGCTTGAAAAATGTTCCTAAACCTGCACAGTGAGCAAATTTCAATAAAACTACAAAGGGATGTGTTAGGAATGATGTGGAGATGCAGATAAATGTAATATTTGTTTGTCATGAACATTGCCTTATACAATTTTGTATTGCAAATGTGGGTGTGGGGGATATAAATTAGCCATTTGCTTGCAGTTTTAGTTTTAAGTTGGAGATTATTGAAACTTGGTGGGAATAACAGCGAGGACAACACAGTGTGATATTTGGCAAATTTTGACTCTGCCCTACCCCCAAGGCAGTAGGGTGGGCTCAAAAGGGTTAAATTGGCTTAAATGATTTCAACAATTTTCTTCTTATAAAGGTCTTATAAAAAAAAAACCTTTCTCCTTTGGAGTGAGTGAAAATAAATAAAAGAATACCGAAGTGTTAACAAAATCATAATCCAAACTCAAAATCAATTAAACCAGTGGCAAAATATGAACAAAGGAAAGATTAACATGGAGACCCTTGCAAAAGTACAAGAGAATAAGACCAGGTGTTCCAACTCTACTATAGTTCATATACAAAATGACACTTTTGGATATATTTTGTTCATTTTCACTTGGTGATAATTGAAACTTGGTTGGAATAATAACCAAGAGAAGTCACCTTGACGTTGAAAGAATTTTGACTCTAGCCCATCCTCGGGGCAGTACGGAGGGGCTCAAAATGGTCAAATTGGCTAAAATTTCAACAATCATCTGTCCCAGACCCAGATGTGCTGGCATTAAATACTATTCACCAATGGAATGGTCTTTAGGTGCTTTGTGAATTTTAAGCCCCCCCCCCCCCAGACTCCATGTTCCCCCTGGGAAGGGGGTAAAGTTTACTATAGTTTATATAGGAGAACGACAATTTTGAGTATTTGTTCATTTCAAGTTTGAATTGATTTAAACTTGATTGGAATTATAACCATGAGATGACAGATTGATATGGGAAGAATTCAACTCTGGTCTACCCCTTGGCCCGGAGCTCTGATGAGGGGCTAAAAGGATCAAGTTGGCTTAATTCCAACAATCTTCTTTAGACCCAGATGTGCCCGTGGGCCACCTGCACTGATGAACATTTTGTGATGACATTTTAAAGCAAAGTTGGTTGGAATTAAAGAAGGAGTTAGCTGACCAAAAAGTCAAGGTACCTTGAGTGGGTCAAAGGTCAAGGTCACATTTAACAACTTTTCATTGATGAACATTTTGTGATGACATTATAAAGCAAAGTTGGTTGGAATTAAACAAAGAGTTAGCTGACCAAAGAGTCAAGGTCAGCAGGTCGAAGGTCAAGGTCATATTTTACATCTTTTCATTGATGAACATATTGTTATGGCACTGTGAAGCAAAGTTGGACTGAATTAAACAAGGAGTCAACTTATTGGATGTCAAGGTCACAGAGTAAAAGGTCAATGTCAAATTTTATATCTTCACTGATGACATTTTGTTATGACATTATGAAGCAAAGTTGTTTGGAATTAAACAAGAAGTTAGGTACAAAAAAAACAAGGTCAAAGGTCAAGGTCATGTTTTATGTATTCACTATTTAAAATTTTGTCATCACATTACGAATCAAAGTTGTTTTGGATTAAACAAGGATTCAACTGAACAAAAGGCAAGGTCACCAGCTCAAATTTCAAAGTCAAATATTAAAGCTCTTTACTGATGAATATCTTGTTATGGCATTGTGAAGAAAGTTGATCAGAATTAAAACAAGGATTCAACTGGCTAAAAGTCAAGGTCACAGAGTCATAGAGGTCAAGGTAACTGATTCAAAGGTCAAGGAAACAGTTTGTAACTTTTTTTCTGAGAAGTCGGTTGAACAAAAATCAAAGTCACTGAGTTTGATGGTTGGGTTCAAAGCTCAAGTATCGATGATTTTGGGAGATATGTAGACGTGTGGTGTGTTCTGCTTTCTCCCACTTTTTAAAAATAACATTGGGGCAGGTATGTTTTGACAGTCATTATAGTCTGCTTCATATATACCTAACCTTGATTTTACCTGTGTTTGTGTTCTCCCACATAACATGGTTTTTACCTGTGTTTTACACACACTTTGAATTCATCTCTTTCATCACTATATAACCACATTTTACATATCATATACCATTTTCATCAGCTAGATTTGCAAAAGACAGCTATTGTACAACGAAGTATATATATTTAAGGTATTGCTCTGTTTAAAATGGTTAAATACTGTGAAACAAGTCATACAAGGTCATTATTTTGGAACAATTTATTTAGTAGATATGATTAAATATTAACTACTAAATTATCATAAATATTTATATGAAATTATATACCTGGTATATTTTTAATGTGATTATTAATAATGCTAATAATTTATTATATTAGGGTGTCACATATTAATTCACAATTTACAAAGTTCACATGTTAACAGACAAAATTGATTGAATCAATATATGGCTAAGTTGACCTATGAGACACTTGTTTACTTAAATACAGATTATACTATGTTATTAAAAATATTGAAAGTATAGATTGATTTCTTCACGCATACTGTTTATTAAAATTCATAAAATAATCAAATAAACTAATTTGGGAAAAACCCATGTACACATTCTGTTATTCTGTAACCTAGAATTTACCTTTATTATAGTTTACACATACTCAGTATTCTCTCTAAGGTTTGCAATGGTTTGTCAACTTCAATTAATTATCGACTACAGATGGATTTAGGTTAATAATAGGGCTTAATATATTTGGATCTGAGATTGTTATACAAGGGACATATGTACATAGACATATACTAACTGTGGTTTTATTAGTTGTGTATGCATGTTAAATTTTAAAGAATAATCTATCATCCGTTGTCCAGTGCTAGGTGTGTATGCTAAGCATTCCTTGTATACATGTACACAATAAGAACTACTAATTACTTTTAAAATGTTTGTTTCATTGAATTTTTAATCAACTAATATCAAGTGCTAAATTTTCTTAATATCAAGTTCTAAATATTCTAAGTATACTTTTTACTGCATGTCATGAAATATATCCATATAATACTGCTAATTATATATAACTTATTTATTTGAATTATATATTTTGAGTCTGGAGTATTTTATTATTACAAAAATAAAAATGATATGTAACATATTGTGATCTATATAGTACATGTATTATGACTTTGTGAAAAATACAGGTAAATATTATCTGTAAATTTGCATTTTCCCAGAATAGACTATAATTGGTGTGCCATGGTTCTCAAGTGTTGATATAATTCTTTTGATCCCCAAAAAGTGAGAAAAAGGAGAACAAACCAAACGTATAAGCAGGACCCTTTTTTACCTGTCAGTTTTCTAGCTCAAACTTTGTTTGAGTTGATGATAATTTCAGTATAAGGACACAACAAAAGTTATTGCTACTTGCACTAGTATATCAAAACTCAGGTGATCGTTAAAGCCCATGGGCCTCCTGTTAACCCACTATCATCAGATGGTAGGCTGTTCAAATCACCCTGTATCCGTGGTCTGTGGTCGCTGTCCGTCCGTCCGTCTATCCTTAAACAATTATTGTTACCACTTTTTTTAGTGCTAGATTGATCATTCTCAAAATTGATATTTGTGTTCCCATACAATAAAAAATGTATGTCCCTTATTGCGCATTGTCTAATTGATGAAGCAGAAGACGCTTACTTTTCCGGAACACCTGGTCTTATTCTCTTGTGCTTTTACGAGAGTCTCCGTGTAAATCTTTCTTTTGTTCCTATTTTGCCCCTAGCTTTATCGATTTTGAGTTCGGATAATTGTTTTGTTGACACTTTGGTATTTTCTGATTTTTTTCGGACTGATCAGAAAAATTGATTTGGTTAATAATATCATTGCAAATTATTCAAAATATTAACACTGCCGAAAATTTGTTGCAGATCTTGGGTATACCGGACTTCGTAAGGCAGTACTGGAGCTGTCCGTAGCACATACTTTGATAGGCTGTACTGGATGCAGAGGAGTTGCTGCCGACATACCTCAAACGCTGTACTGGATGTGGAGCACTTGACCGCGCCGGTCAGGTATTTTCATCTGCAGAACGGTAATACTCTTTCTTTTTCTCATTACGTTGTAAGAATGAAGGAAAGAAAATGCGTCGGATCCAAATTCCAACTAGGCTGCCTCCAAACCTTACTCACTCGTGCAGTTGAAGAAGTGGACAATGTTGATCTTTGATCGGGTCTTTCAAACTGTGTTGCTCTCTATTATTACAGACACCTTTATGAAGAAAATGTCTGCTATTGAAATATAACAATGCCTTCTCAAATCATGTGGGCATATCAAATTGCATCAAATGTACATTTGGTATGCCATACACCCGCATGTGGCGAGAATGATGTTGTATTTGATGATGCAGGGTTTTCTACCTCTGAAGATCTGTGAAACTTGAGTTGAATATGGGGCGACTGGACTTGAGAGAAATCAGCAGCGTTCATAATTTCACTGACAGGAGGGGTATAATAGTGTTTGGATAGGCCAACTTGGATTTGGTTTCACACCATTTACTGTCCTTTTTCTACAACATATTTACTGTTATTACAAGCAAATGTGCTTTGTAATGAACAGTACGCGGCCTGATGACACTTGTCTGAAGGTATCGTTTTTTATACGTGGCGGCGGTAAGGTATCGCCGATTTTACCAAAAAATGGTTTGGTAAAACGATACTATAGCAAATCTTTCTAAATGATTACACTCTGTCAGAATAATATTGCAGATCCTGGGAATACCAGACCTCGTATGGCAGTACTGGAGCTGTGGGTAGCAGATTCCTAGTTTGGCTGTACTGGAACAGGGATGGAGGAGAGATACCACGATAGGCTGTACTGGATGCAGAGGAGTTGCTGCCAACATACCTCAATGTCTGTACTGAATGTGGAGCACTTGACCGCGCCGGTCAGGTATTTTCATCTGCAGAACGGTAATAATCTTTCTTTTTCTCATTACGTTGTAAGAATGAAGGAAAGAAAATGCGTCTGATCCAAATTCCAACTAGGCTGCCTCCAAACCTTACTCACTCATGCAGTTGAAGAAGTGGACAATGTAGATCTTTGATCGGGTCTTTCAAACTGTGTTGCTCTCTATTATTACAGACACCTTTATGAAGAAAATGTCTGCTATTGAAATATAACAATGCCTTCTCAAATCATGTGGGCATATCAAATTGCATCAAATGTACATTTGGTATGCCATACACCCGCATGTGGCGAGAATGATGTTGTATTTGATGATGCAGGGTTTTCTACCTCTGAAGATCTGTGAAACTTGAGTTGAATATGGGGCGACTGGACTTGAGAGAAATCAGCAGCGTTCATAATTTCACTGACAGAAGGGGTATAATAGTGTTTGGATAGGCCAACTTGGATTTGGTTTCACACCATTTACTGTCCTTCTTCTTCAACATATTTACTGTTATTACAAGCAAATGTGCTTTGTAATGAACAGTACGCGGCCTGATGACAATAGTCTGAAGGTATCGTTTTTTATACGTGGCGGCGGTAAGGTATCGCCGATTTTACCAAAAAATGGTTTGGTAAAACGATACTATAGCAAATCTTTCAAAATGATTACATTCTGTCAGAATAATATTGCAGATCCTGGGAAAACCGGACCTCGTATGGCAGTACTGGAGCAGTCCGTAGCAGATTCCTAGCTTGGCTGTACTGGAACAGGGATGGAGGAGAGATACCACGATAGGCTGTACTGGATGCAGAGGAGTTGCTGCCGACATACCTCAATAGCTGTACTGGATGTGGAGGACTTGACCGCTGCGCGGTCAGGTATGCAGCGGTCAGGTATTTCCATCTGCAAAACGATAATATTGTTTTTCTCAATCTGTTGTAAGAATGAAGGACGATAATGCGTCGGATCTAAATTCCAGCTAGGCTGCTTTCAAACCTAACTCGCTCTTGTATGAGTGTGTTAACATTTGGATAGGCCAACTTGGATTTGGTTTCACACCATTTACTGTCCTTCTTCTACAACATATTTACTGTTATTACAAGCAAATGTGCTTTGTAATGAACAGTACGCGGCCTGATGACAATAGTCTGAAGGTATCGTTTTTTATACGTGGCGGCGGTAAGGTATCGCCGATTTTACCAACTATTGGTTTGGTAAAACGATACTATAGCAAATCTTTCTAAATGATTACACTCTGTCAGAATAATATTGCAGATCCTGGGAATACCGGACCTCATATGGCAGTACTGGAGCTGTGGGTAGCAGATTCCTAGTTTGGCTGTACTGGAACAGGGATGGAGGAGAGATACCACGATAGGCTGTACTGGATGCAGAGGAGTTGCTGCCAACATACCTCAATGTCTGTACTGAATGTGGAGCACTTGACCGCGCCGGTCAGGTATTTTCATCTGCAGAACGGTAATAATCTTTCTTTTTCTCATTACGTTGTAAGAATGAAGGAAAGAAAATGCGTCTGATCCAAATTCCAACGAGGCTGCCTCCAAACCTTACTCACTCATGCAGTTGAAGAAGTGGACAATGTAGATCTTTGATCGGGTCTTTCAAACTGTGTTGCTCTCTATTATTACAGACACCTTTATGAAGAAAATGTCTGCTATTGAAATATAACAATGCCTTCTCAAATCATGTGGGCATATCAAATTGCATCAAATGTACATTTGGTATGCCATACACCCGCATGTGGCGAGAATGATGTTGTATTTGATGATGCAGGGTTTTCTACCTCTGAAGATCTGTGAAACTTGAGTTGAATATGGGGCGACTGGACTTGAGAGAAATCAGCAGCGTTCATAATTTCACTGACAGGAGGGGTATAATAGTGTTTGGATAGGCCAACTTGGATTTGGTTTCACACCATTTACTGTCCTTTTTCTACAACATACTGTTATTACAAGCAAATGTGCTTTGTAATGAACAGTACGCGGCCTGATGACAATAGTCTGAAGGTATCTTTTTTATACGTGGCGGCGGTAAGGTATCGCCGATTTTACCAAAAAATGGTTTGGTAAAACGATACTATAGCAAATCTTTCAAAATGATTACACTCTGTCAGAATAATATTGCAGATCCTGGGAATACCGGACCTCGTATGGCAGTACTGGAGCAGTCCGTAGCAGATTCCTAGTTTGACTGTACTGGAACAGGGATGGAGGAGAGATACCACGATAGGCTGTACTGGATGCAGAGGAGTTGCTGCCGACATCCCTCAATAGCTGTACTGGATGTGGAGGACTTGACCGCTGCGCGGTCAGGTATGCAGCGGTCAGGTATTTTCATCTGCAGAACGGTAATATTCTTTTTCTCAATCTGTTGTAAGAACGAAGGACGATAATGCGTCGGATCTAACTTCCAACTAGGCTGCTTTCAAACCTAACTCGCTCTTGTATGAGTGTGTTAACGTTTGGATAGGTCAACTTGGATTTGGTTTCAAACCATTTACTGTCCTTCTTCTACAACATATTTACTGTCATTACAAGCAAATGTGCTTTGTAATGAACAGTACGCGGCCTGATGACAATAGTCTGAAGGTATCTTTTTTATACGTGGCGGCGGTAAGGTATCGCCGATTTTACCAAAAAATGGTTTGGTAAAACGATACTATAGCAAATCTTTCAAAATGATTACACTCTGTCAGAATAATATTGCAGATCCTGGGAATACCGGACCTCGTATGGCAGTACTGGAGTAGTCCGTAGCAGATTCCTAGTTTGGCTGTACTGGAACAGGGATGGAGGAGAGATACCACGATAGGCTGTACTGGATGCTGAGGAGTTGCTGCCGACATCCCTCAATAGCTGTACTGGATGTGGAGGACTTGACCGCTGCGCGATCAGGTATTTTCATCTGCAGAACGGTAATATTCTTTTTCTCAATCTGTTGTAAGAACGAAGGACGATAATGCGTCGGATCTAACTTCCAACTAGGCTGCTTTCAAACCTAACTCGCTCTTGTTTGAGTGTGTTAACGTTTGGATAGGTCAACTTGGATTTGGTTTCAAACCATTTACTGTCCTTCTTCTACAACATATTTACTGTTATTACAAGCAAATGTGCTTTGTAATGAACAGTACGCGGCCTGATGACAATAGTCTGAAGGTATCTTTTTTATACGTGGCGGCGGTAAGGTATCGCCGATTTTACCAAAAAATGGTTTGGTAAAACGATACTATAGCAAATCTTTCAAAATGATTACACTCTGTCAGAATAATATTGCAGATCCTGGGAATACCGGACCTCGTATGGCAGTACTGGAGCGGTCCGTAGCAGATTCCTAGTTTGGCTGTACTGGAACAGGGATGGAGGAGAGATACCACGATAGGCTGTACTGGATGCAGAGGAGTTGCTGCCGACATCCCTCAATAGCTGTACTGGATGTGGAGGACTTGACCGCTGCGCGGTCAGGTATGCAGCGGTCAGGTATTTCCATCTGCAAAACGATAATATTGTTTTTCTCAATCTGTTGTAAGAACGAAGGACGATAATGCGTCGGATCTAACTTCCAACTAGGCTGCTTTCAAACCTAACTCGCTCTTGTTTGAGTGTGTTAACGTTTGGATAGGTCAACTTGGATTTGGTTTCAAACCATTTACTGTCCTTCTTCTACAACATATTTACTGTTATTACAAGCAAATGTGCTTTGTAATGAACAGTACGCGGCCTGATGACAATAGTCCGAAGGTATCTTTTTTATACGTGGCGGCGGTAAGGTATCGCCGATTTTACCAAAAAATGGTTTGGTAAAACGATACTATAGCAAATCTTTCAAAATGATTACACTCTGTCAGAATAATATTGCAGATCCTGGGAATACCGGACCTCGTATGGCAGTACTGGAGCAGTCCGTAGCAGATTCCTAGTTTGGCTGTACTGGAACAGGGATGGAGGAGAGATACCATGATAGGCTGTACTGGATGCAGAGGAGTTGCTGCCGACATCCCTCAATAGCTGTACTGGATGTGGAGGACTTGACCGCTGCGCGGTCAGGTATTTTCATCTGCAGAACGGTAATATTCTTTTTCTCAATCTGTTGTAAGAACGAAGGACGATAATGCGTCGGATCTAAATTCCAACTAGGCTGCTTCCAAACCTTACTTACTCTTTCAGTCGAAGAAATGGACAATGTTGATCTTTGATCGTGACTTTCAAACTGTGTTTTTCTCTGGCTTTGCCTTGTTGTCTTCAAAAAAATCCCTCAAGGTCATTGGTGTCTGATTGTTTTGGGATTTTCTTGTTTGAAAACATGTGAAAAAAGGTTGAATGCGGGGCGGTTGACTTGAGAGAAATCAGCAGCGTTCATAATTTGACTGACATGAGGGGTATAATAGTGTTTGGATAGGCCAACTTGGATTTGGTTTCACACCATTTACTGTCCTTCTTCTACAACATATTTACTGTTATTACAAGCAAATGTGCTTTGTAATGAACAGTACGCGGCCTGATGACAATAGTCTGAAGGTATCTTTTTTTATACGTGGCGGCGGTAAGGTATCGCCGATTTTACCAAAAAATGGTTTGGTAAAACGATACTATAGCAAATCTTTCAAAATGATTACACTCTGTCAGAATAATATTGCAGATCCTGGGAATACCGGACCTCGTTTGGCAGTACTGGAGCAGTCCGTAGCAGTTTCCTAGTTTGGCTGTACTGGAACAGGAATGGAGGAGAGATACCACGATAGGCTGTACTGGATGCAGAGGAGTTGCTGCCGACATCCCTCAATATCTGTACTGGATGTGGAGGACTTGACCGCTGCGCGGTCAGGTATTTTCATCTGCAGAACGGTAATATTCTTTTTCTCAATCTGTTGTAAGAACGAAGGACGATAATGCGTCGGATCTAAATTCCAACTAGGCTGCTTCCAAACCTTACTTACTCTTTCAGTCGAAGAAATGGACAATGTTGATCTTTGATCGTTACTTTCAAACTGTGTTTTTCTCTGGCTTTGCATTGTTGTCTTCAAAAAAATCCCTCAAGGTCATTGGTGTCTGATTGTTTTGGGATTTTCTTGTTTGAAAACATGTGAAAAAAGGTTGAATGCGGGGCGGTTGACTTGAGAGAAATAAGCAGCGTTCATAATTTGACTGACATGAGGGGTATAATAGTGTTTGGATAGGCCAACTTGGATTTGGTTTCACACCATTTACTGTCCTTCTTCTACAACATATTTACTGTTATTACAAGCAAATGTGCTTTGTAATGAACAGTACGCGGCCTGATGACAATAGTCTGAAGGTATCTTTTTTTATACGTGGCGGCGGTAAGGTATCGCCGATTTTACCAAAAAATGGTTTGGTAAAACGATACTATAGCAAATCTTTCAAAATGATTACACTCTGTCAGAATAATATTGCAGATCCTGGGAATACCGGACCTCGTATGGCAGTACTGGAGCAGTCCGTAGCCGATTCCTAGTTTGGCTGTACTGGAACAGGGATGGAGGAGAGATACCACGATAGGCTGTACTGGATGCAGAGGAGTTGCTGCCGACATCCCTCAATAGCTGTACTGGATGTGGAGGACTTGACCGCTGCGCGGTCAGGTATTTTCATCTGCAGAACGGTAATATTGTTTTTCTCAATCTGTTGTAAGAACGAAGGACGATAATGCGTCGGATCTAACTTCCAACTAGGCTGCTTTCAAACCTAACTCGCTCTTGTTTGAGTGTGTTAACGTTTGGATAGGTCAACTTGGATTTGGTTTCAAACCATTTACTGTCCTTCTTCTACAACATATTTACTGTTATTACAAGCAAATGTGCTTTGTAATGAACAGTACGCGGCCTGATGACAATAGTCTGAAGGTATCTTTTTTTATACGTGGCGGCGGTAAGGTATCGCCGATTTTACCAAAAAATGGTTTGGTAAAACGATACTATAGCAAATCTTTCAAAATGATTACACTCTGTCAGAATAATATTGCAGATCCTGGGAATATCGGACCTCGTATGGCAGTACTGGAGCAGTCCGTAGCAGATTCCTAGTTTGGCTGTACTGGAACAGGGATGGAGGAGAGATACCACGATAGGCTGTACTGGATGCAGAGGAGTTGCTGCCAACATACCTCAATGTCTGTACTGAATGTGGAGCACTTGACCGCGCCGGTCAGGTATTTTCATCTGCAGAACGGTAATAATCTTTCTTTTTCTCATTACGTTGTAAGAATGAAGGAAAGAAAATGCGTCTGATCCAAATTCCAACGAGGCTGCCTCCAAACCTTACTCACTCATGCAGTTGAAGAAGTGGACAATGTAGATCTTTGATCGGGTCTTTCAAACTGTGTTGCTCTCTATTATTACAGACACCTTTATGAAGAAAATGTCTGCTATTGAAATATAACAATGCCTTCTCAAATCATGTGGGCATATCAAATTGCATCAAATGTACATTTGGTATGCCATACACCCGCATGTGGCGAGAATGATGTTGTATTTGATGATGCAGGGTTTTCTACCTCTGAAGATCTGTGAAACTTGAGTTGAATATGGGGCGACTGGACTTGAGAGAAATCAGCAGCGTTCATAATTTCACTGACAGGAGGGGTATAATAGTGTTTGGATAGGCCAACTTGGATTTGGTTTCACACCATTTACTGTCCTTTTTCTACAACATACTGTTATTACAAGCAAATGTGCTTTGTAATGAACAGTACGCGGCCTGATGACAATAGTCTGAAGGTATCTTTTTTATACGTGGCGGCGGTAAGGTATCGCCGATTTTACCAAAAAATGGTTTGGTAAAACGATACTATAGCAAATCTTTCAAAATGATTACACTCTGTCAGAATAATATTGCAGATCCTGGGAATACCGGACCTCGTATGGCAGTACTGGAGCAGTCCGTAGCAGATTCCTAGTTTGACTGTACTGGAACAGGGATGGAGGAGAGATACCACGATAGGCTGTACTGGATGCAGAGGAGTTGCTGCCGACATCCCTCAATAGCTGTACTGGATGTGGAGGACTTGACCGCTGCGCGGTCAGGTATGCAGCGGTCAGGTATTTTCATCTGCAGAACGGTAATATTCTTTTTCTCAATCTGTTGTAAGAACGAAGGACGATAATGCGTCGGATCTAACTTCCAACTAGGCTGCTTTCAAACCTAACTCGCTCTTGTATGAGTGTGTTAACGTTTGGATAGGTCAACTTGGATTTGGTTTCAAACCATTTACTGTCCTTCTTCTACAACATATTTACTGTCATTACAAGCAAATGTGCTTTGTAATGAACAGTACGCGGCCTGATGACAATAGTCTGAAGGTATCTTTTTTATACGTGGCGGCGGTAAGGTATCGCCGATTTTACCAAAAAATGGTTTGGTAAAACGATACTATAGCAAATCTTTCAAAATGATTACACTCTGTCAGAATAATATTGCAGATCCTGGGAATACCGGACCTCGTATGGCAGTACTGGAGTAGTCCGTAGCAGATTCCTAGTTTGGCTGTACTGGAACAGGGATGGAGGAGAGATACCACGATAGGCTGTACTGGATGCTGAGGAGTTGCTGCCGACATCCCTCAATAGCTGTACTGGATGTGGAGGACTTGACCGCTGCGCGATCAGGTATTTTCATCTGCAGAACGGTAATATTCTTTTTCTCAATCTGTTGTAAGAACGAAGGACGATAATGCGTCGGATCTAACTTCCAACTAGGCTGCTTTCAAACCTAACTCGCTCTTGTTTGAGTGTGTTAACGTTTGGATAGGTCAACTTGGATTTGGTTTCAAACCATTTACTGTCCTTCTTCTACAACATATTTACTGTTATTACAAGCAAATGTGCTTTGTAATGAACAGTACGCGGCCTGATGACAATAGTCTGAAGGTATCTTTTTTATACGTGGCGGCGGTAAGGTATCGCCGATTTTACCAAAAAATGGTTTGGTAAAACGATACTATAGCAAATCTTTCAAAATGATTACACTCTGTCAGAATAATATTGCAGATCCTGGGAATACCGGACCTCGTATGGCAGTACTGGAGCGGTCCGTAGCAGATTCCTAGTTTGGCTGTACTGGAACAGGGATGGAGGAGAGATACCACGATAGGCTGTACTGGATGCAGAGGAGTTGCTGCCGACATCCCTCAATAGCTGTACTGGATGTGGAGGACTTGACCGCTGCGCGGTCAGGTATGCAGCGGTCAGGTATTTCCATCTGCAAAACGATAATATTGTTTTTCTCAATCTGTTGTAAGAACGAAGGACGATAATGCGTCGGATCTAACTTCCAACTAGGCTGCTTTCAAACCTAACTCGCTCTTGTTTGAGTGTGTTAACGTTTGGATAGGTCAACTTGGATTTGGTTTCAAACCATTTACTGTCCTTCTTCTACAACATATTTACTGTTATTACAAGCAAATGTGCTTTGTAATGAACAGTACGCGGCCTGATGACAATAGTCCGAAGGTATCTTTTTTATACGTGGCGGCGGTAAGGTATCGCCGATTTTACCAAAAAATGGTTTGGTAAAACGATACTATAGCAAATCTTTCAAAATGATTACACTCTGTCAGAATAATATTGCAGATCCTGGGAATACCGGACCTCGTATGGCAGTACTGGAGCAGTCCGTAGCAGATTCCTAGTTTGGCTGTACTGGAACAGGGATGGAGGAGAGATACCATGATAGGCTGTACTGGATGCAGAGGAGTTGCTGCCGACATCCCTCAATAGCTGTACTGGATGTGGAGGACTTGACCGCTGCGCGGTCAGGTATTTTCATCTGCAGAACGGTAATATTCTTTTTCTCAATCTGTTGTAAGAACGAAGGACGATAATGCGTCGGATCTAAATTCCAACTAGGCTGCTTCCAAACCTTACTTACTCTTTCAGTCGAAGAAATGGACAATGTTGATCTTTGATCGTGACTTTCAAACTGTGTTTTTCTCTGGCTTTGCCTTGTTGTCTTCAAAAAAATCCCTCAAGGTCATTGGTGTCTGATTGTTTTGGGATTTTCTTGTTTGAAAACATGTGAAAAAAGGTTGAATGCGGGGCGGTTGACTTGAGAGAAATCAGCAGCGTTCATAATTTGACTGACATGAGGGGTATAATAGTGTTTGGATAGGCCAACTTGGATTTGGTTTCACACCATTTACTGTCCTTCTTCTACAACATATTTACTGTTATTACAAGCAAATGTGCTTTGTAATGAACAGTACGCGGCCTGATGACAATAGTCTGAAGGTATCTTTTTTTATACGTGGCGGCGGTAAGGTATCGCCGATTTTACCAAAAAATGGTTTGGTAAAACGATACTATAGCAAATCTTTCAAAATGATTACACTCTGTCAGAATAATATTGCAGATCCTGGGAATACCGGACCTCGTTTGGCAGTACTGGAGCAGTCCGTAGCAGTTTCCTAGTTTGGCTGTACTGGAACAGGAATGGAGGAGAGATACCACGATAGGCTGTACTGGATGCAGAGGAGTTGCTGCCGACATCCCTCAATATCTGTACTGGATGTGGAGGACTTGACCGCTGCGCGGTCAGGTATTTTCATCTGCAGAACGGTAATATTCTTTTTCTCAATCTGTTGTAAGAACGAAGGACGATAATGCGTCGGATCTAAATTCCAACTAGGCTGCTTCCAAACCTTACTTACTCTTTCAGTCGAAGAAATGGACAATGTTGATCTTTGATCGTTACTTTCAAACTGTGTTTTTCTCTGGCTTTGCATTGTTGTCTTCAAAAAAATCCCTCAAGGTCATTGGTGTCTGATTGTTTTGGGATTTTCTTGTTTGAAAACATGTGAAAAAAGGTTGAATGCGGGGCGGTTGACTTGAGAGAAATAAGCAGCGTTCATAATTTGACTGACATGAGGGGTATAATAGTGTTTGGATAGGCCAACTTGGATTTGGTTTCACACCATTTACTGTCCTTCTTCTACAACATATTTACTGTTATTACAAGCAAATGTGCTTTGTAATGAACAGTACGCGGCCTGATGACAATAGTCTGAAGGTATCTTTTTTTATACGTGGCGGCGGTAAGGTATCGCCGATTTTACCAAAAAATGGTTTGGTAAAACGATACTATAGCAAATCTTTCAAAATGATTACACTCTGTCAGAATAATATTGCAGATCCTGGGAATACCGGACCTCGTATGGCAGTACTGGAGCAGTCCGTAGCCGATTCCTAGTTTGGCTGTACTGGAACAGGGATGGAGGAGAGATACCACGATAGGCTGTACTGGATGCAGAGGAGTTGCTGCCGACATCCCTCAATAGCTGTACTGGATGTGGAGGACTTGACCGCTGCGCGGTCAGGTATTTTCATCTGCAGAACGGTAATATTGTTTTTCTCAATCTGTTGTAAGAACGAAGGACGATAATGCGTCGGATCTAACTTCCAACTAGGCTGCTTTCAAACCTAACTCGCTCTTGTTTGAGTGTGTTAACGTTTGGATAGGTCAACTTGGATTTGGTTTCAAACCATTTACTGTCCTTCTTCTACAACATATTTACTGTTATTACAAGCAAATGTGCTTTGTAATGAACAGTACGCGGCCTGATGACAATAGTCTGAAGGTATCTTTTTTTATACGTGGCGGCGGTAAGGTATCGCCGATTTTACCAAAAAATGGTTTGGTAAAACGATACTATAGCAAATCTTTCAAAATGATTACACTCTGTCAGAATAATATTGCAGATCCTGGGAATATCGGACCTCGTATGGCAGTACTGGAGCAGTCCGTAGCAGATTCCTAGTTTGGCTGTACTGGAACAGGGATGGAGGAGAGATACCACGATAGGCTGTACTGGATGCTGAGGAGTTGCTGCCGACATACCTCAATAGCTGTACTGGATGTGGAGGACTTGACCGCTGCGCGATCAGGTATTTTCATCTGCAGAACGGTAATATTCTTTTTCTCAATCTGTTGTAAGAACGAAGGACGATAATGCGTCGGATCTAACTTCCAACTAGGCTGCTTCCAAACCTTACTTACTCTTTCAGTCGAAGAAATGGACAATGTTGATCTTTGATCGTGACTTTCAAACTGTGTTTTTCTCTGGCTTTGCATTGTTGTCTTCAAAAAAATCCCTCACGGTCATTGGTGTCTGATTGTTTTGGGATTTTCTTGTTTGAAAACATGTGAAAAAAGGTTGAATGCGGGGCGGTTGACTTGAGAGAAATCAGCAGCGTTCATAATTTGACTGACATGAGGGGTATAATAGTGTTTGGATAGGCCAACTTGGATTTGGTTTCACACCATTTACTGTCCTTCTTCTTCAACATATTTACTGTTATTACAAGCAAATGTGCTTTGTAATGAACAGTACGCGGCCTGATGACAATAGTCTGAAGGTATCTTTTTTATACGTGGCGGCGGTAAGGTATCGCCGATTTTACCAAAAAATGGTTTGGTAAAACGATACTAAAGCAAATCTTTCAAAATGATTACACTCTGTCAGAATAATATTGCAGATCCTGGGAATACCGGACCTCGTATGGCAGTACTGGAGCAGTCCGTAGCAGATTCCTAGTTTGGCTGTACTGGAACAGGGATGGAGGAGAGATACCACGATAGGCTGTACTGGATGCTGAGGAGTTGCTGCCGACATCCCTCAATAGCTGTACTGGATGTGGAGGACTTGACCGCTGCGCGATCAGGTATTTTCATCTGCAGAACGGTAATATTCTTTTTCTCAATCTGTTGTAAGAACGAAGGACGATAATGCGTCGGATCTAACTTCCAACTAGGCTGCTTTCAAACCTAACTCGCTCTTGTTTGAGTGTGTTAACGTTTGGATAGGTCAACTTGGATTTGGTTTCAAACCATTTACTGTCCTTCTTCTACAACATATTTACTGTTATTACAAGCAAATGTGCTTTGTAATGAACAGTACGCGGCCTGATGACAATAGTCTGAAGGTATCTTTTTTATACGTGGCGGCGGTAAGGTATCGCCGATTTTACCAAAAAATGGTTTGGTAAAACGATACTATAGCAAATCTTTCAAAATGATTACACTCTGTCAGAATAATATTGCAGATCCTGGGAATACCGGACCTCGTATGGCAGTACTGGAGCGGTCCGTAGCAGATTCCTAGTTTGGCTGTACTGGAACAGGGATGGAGGAGAGATACCACGATAGGCTGTACTGGATGCAGAGGAGTTGCTGCCGACATCCCTCAATAGCTGTACTGGATGTGGAGGACTTGACCGCTGCGCGGTCAGGTATGCAGCGGTCAGGTATTTCCATCTGCAAAACGATAATATTGTTTTTCTCAATCTGTTGTAAGAACGAAGGACGATAATGCGTCGGATCTAACTTCCAACTAGGCTGCTTTCAAACCTAACTCGCTCTTGTTTGAGTGTGTTAACGTTTGGATAGGTCAACTTGGATTTGGTTTCAAACCATTTACTGTCCTTCTTCTACAACATATTTACTGTTATTACAAGCAAATGTGCTTTGTAATGAACAGTACGCGGCCTGATGACAATAGTCCGAAGGTATCTTTTTTATACGTGGCGGCGGTAAGGTATCGCCGATTTTACCAAAAAATGGTTTGGTAAAACGATACTATAGCAAATCTTTCAAAATGATTACACTCTGTCAGAATAATATTGCAGATCCTGGGAATACCGGACCTCGTATGGCAGTACTGGAGCAGTCCGTAGCAGATTCCTAGTTTGGCTGTACTGGAACAGGGATGGAGGAGAGATACCATGATAGGCTGTACTGGATGCAGAGGAGTTGCTGCCGACATCCCTCAATAGCTGTACTGGATGTGGAGGACTTGACCGCTGCGCGGTCAGGTATTTTCATCTGCAGAACGGTAATATTGTTTTTCTCAATCTGTTGTAAGAACGAAGGACGATAATGCGTCGGATCTAAATTCCAACTAGGCTGCTTCCAAACCTTACTTACTCTTTCAGTCGAAGAAATGGACAATGTTGATCTTTGATCGTGACTTTCAAACTGTGTTTTTCTCTGGCTTTGCCTTGTTGTCTTCAAAAAAATCCCTCAAGGTCATTGGTGTCTGATTGTTTTGGGATTTTCTTGTTTGAAAACATGTGAAAAAAGGTTGAATGCGGGGCGGTTGACTTGAGAGAAATCAGCAGCGTTCATAATTTGACTGACATGAGGGGTATAATAGTGTTTGGATAGGCCAACTTGGATTTGGTTTCACACCATTTACTGTCCTTCTTCTACAACATATTTACTGTTATTACAAGCAAATGTGCTTTGTAATGAACAGTACGCGGCCTGATGACAATAGTCTGAAGGTATCTTTTTTTATACGTGGCGGCGGTAAGGTATCGCCGATTTTACCAAAAAATGGTTTGGTAAAACGATACTATAGCAAATCTTTCAAAATGATTACACTCTGTCAGAATAATATTGCAGATCCTGGGAATACCGGACCTCGTTTGGCAGTACTGGAGCAGTCCGTAGCAGTTTCCTAGTTTGGCTGTACTGGAACAGGAATGGAGGAGAGATACCACGATAGGCTGTACTGGATGCAGAGGAGTTGCTGCCGACATCCCTCAATATCTGTACTGGATGTGGAGGACTTGACCGCTGCGCGGTCAGGTATTTTCATCTGCAGAACGGTAATATTCTTTTTCTCAATCTGTTGTAAGAACGAAGGACGATAATGCGTCGGATCTAAATTCCAACTAGGCTGCTTCCAAACCTTACTTACTCTTTCAGTCGAAGAAATGGACAATGTTGATCTTTGATCGTTACTTTCAAACTGTGTTTTTCTCTGGCTTTGCATTGTTGTCTTCAAAAAAATCCCTCAAGGTCATTGGTGTCTGATTGTTTTGGGATTTTCTTGTTTGAAAACATGTGAAAAAAGGTTGAATGCGGGGCGGTTGACTTGAGAGAAATAAGCAGCGTTCATAATTTGACTGACATGAGGGGTATAATAGTGTTTGGATAGGCCAACTTGGATTTGGTTTCACACCATTTACTGTCCTTCTTCTACAACATATTTACTGTTATTACAAGCAAATGTGCTTTGTAATGAACAGTACGCGGCCTGATGACAATAGTCTGAAGGTATCTTTTTTTATACGTGGCGGCGGTAAGGTATCGCCGATTTTACCAAAAAATGGTTTGGTAAAACGATACTATAGCAAATCTTTCAAAATGATTACACTCTGTCAGAATAATATTGCAGATCCTGGGAATACCGGACCTCGTATGGCAGTACTGGAGCAGTCCGTAGCAGATTCCTAGTTTGGCTGTACTGGAACAGGGATGGAGGAGAGATACCACGATAGGCTGTACTGGATGCAGAGGAGTTGCTGCCGACATCCCTCAATAGCTGTACTGGATGTGGAGGACTTGACCGCTGCGCGGTCAGGTATTTTCATCTGCAGAACGGTAATATTGTTTTTCTCAATCTGTTGTAAGAACGAAGGACGATAATGCGTCGGATCTAACTTCCAACTAGGCTGCTTTCAAACCTAACTCGCTCTTGTTTGAGTGTGTTAACGTTTGGATAGGTCAACTTGGATTTGGTTTCAAACCATTTACTGTCCTTCTTCTACAACATATTTACTGTTATTACAAGCAAATGTGCTTTGTAATGAACAGTACGCGGCCTGATGACAATAGTCTGAAGGTATCTTTTTTTATACGTGGCGGCGGTAAGGTATCGCCGATTTTACCAAAAAATGGTTTGGTAAAACGATACTATAGCAAATCTTTCAAAATGATTACACTCTGTCAGAATAATATTGCAGATCCTGGGAATATCGGACCTCGTATGGCAGTACTGGAGCAGTCCGTAGCAGATTCCTAGTTTGGCTGTACTGGAACAGGGATGGAGGAGAGATACCACGATAGGCTGTACTGGATGCTGAGGAGTTGCTGCCGACATACCTCAATAGCTGTACTGGATGTGGAGGACTTGACCGCTGCGCGGTCAGGTATTTTCATCTGCAGAACGGTAATATTCTTTTTCTCAATCTGTTGTAAGAACGAAGGACGATAATGCGTCGGATCTAAATTCCAACTAGGCTGCTTCCAAACCTTACTTACTCTTTCAGTCGAAGAAATGGACAATGTTGATCTTTGATCGTGACTTTCAAACTGTGTTTTTCTCTGGCTTTGCATTGTTGTCTTCAAAAAAATCCCTCACGGTCATTGGTGTCTGATTGTTTTGGGATTTTCTTGTTTGAAAACATGTGAAAAAAGGTTGAATGCGGGGCGGTTGACTTGAGAGAAATCAGCAGCGTTCATAATTTGACTGACATGAGGGGTATAATAGTGTTTGGATAGGCCAACTTGGATTTGGTTTCACACCATTTACTGTCCTTCTTCTACAACATATTTACTGTTATTACAAGCAAATGTGATTTGTAATGAACAGTACGCGGCCTGATGACAATAGTCTGAAGGTATCTTTTTTTATACGTGGCGGCGGTAAGGTATCGCCGATTTTACCAAAAAATGGTTTGGTAAAACGATACTATAGCAAATCTTTCAAAATGATTACACTCTGTCAGAATAATATTGCAGATCCTAGGAATACCGGACCTCGTATGGCAGTACTGGAGCAGTCCGTAGCCGATTCCTAGTTTGGCTGTACTGGACAGGGATGGAGGAGAGATACCATGATAGGCTGTACTGGATGCAGAGGAGTTGCTGCCGACATCCCTCAATAGCTGTACTGGATGTGGAGGACTTGACCGCTGCGCGGTCAGGTATTTTCATCAGCAGAACGGTAATATTGTTTTTCTCAATCTGTTGTAAGAACGAAGGACGATAATGCGTCGGATCTAACTTCCAACTAGGCTGCTTTCAAACCTAACTCGCTCTTGTTTGAGTGTGTTAACGTTTGGATAGGTCAACTTGGATTTGGTTTCAAACCATTTACTGTCCTTCTTCTACAACATATTTACTGTTATTACAAGCAAATGTGCTTTGTAATGAACAGTACGCGGCCTGATGACAATAGTCTGAAGGTATCTTTTTTATACGTGGCGGCGGTAAGGTATCGCCGATTTTACCAAAAAATGGTTTGGTAAAACGATACTAAAGCAAATCTTTCAAAATGATTACACTCTGTCAGAATAATATTGCAGATCCTGGGAATACCGGACCTCGTATGGCAGTACTGGAGCAGTCCGTAGCAGATTCCTAGTTTGGCTGTACTGGAACAGGGATGGAGGAGAGATACCACGATAGGCTGTACTGGATGCAGAGGAGTTGCTGCCGACATACCTCAATAGCTGTACTGGATGTGGAGGACTTGACCGCTGCGCGGTCAGGTATTTTCATCTGCAGAACGGTAATATTCTTTTTCTCAATCTGTTGTAAGAACGAAGGACGATAATGCGTCGGATCTAAATTCCAACTAGGCTGCTTCCAAACCTTACTTACTCTTTCAGTCGAAGAAATGGACAATGTTGATCTTTGATCGTGACTTTCAAACTGTGTTTTTCTCTGGCTTTGCATTGTTGTCTTCAAAAAAATCCCTCACGGTCATTGGTGTCTGATTGTTTTGGGATTTTCTTGTTTGAAAACATGTGAAAAAAGGTTGAATGCGGGGCGGTTGACTTGAGAGAAATCAGCAGCGTTCATAATTTGACTGACATGAGGGGTATAATAGTGTTTGGATAGGCCAACTTGGATTTGGTTTCACACCATTTACTGTCCTTCTTCTACAACATATTTACTGTTATTACAAGCAAATGTGCTTTGTAATGAACAGTACGCGGCCTGATGACAATAGTCTGAAGGTATCTTTTTTTATACGTGGCGGCGGTAAGGTATCGCCGATTTTACCAAAAAATGGTTTGGTAAAACGATACTATAGCAAATCTTTCAAAATGATTACACTCTGTCAGAATAATATTGCAGATCCTGGGAATACCGGACCTCGTATGGCAGTACTGGAGCAGTCCGTAGCAGATTCCTAGTTTGGCTGTACTGGAACAGGGATGGAGGAGAGATACCACGATAGGCTGTACTGGATGCTGAGGAGTTGCTGCCGACATACCTCAATAGCTGTACTGGATGTGGAGGACTTGACCGCTGCGCGGTCAGGTATTTTCATCTGCAGAACGGTAATATTCTTTTTCTCAATCTGTTGTAAGAACGAAGGACGATAATGCGTCGGATCTAAATTCCAACTAGGCTGCTTCCAAACCTTACTTACTCTTTCAGTCGAAGAAATGGACAATGTTGATCTTTGATCGTGACTTTCAAACTGTGTTTTTCTCTGGCTTTGCATTGTTGTCTTCAAAAAAATCCCTCACGGTCATTGGTGTCTGATTGTTTTGGGATTTTCTTGTTTGAAAACATGTGAAAAAAGGTTGAATGCGGGGCGGTTGACTTGAGAGAAATCAGCAGCGTTCATAATTTGACTGACATGAGGGGTATAATAGTGTTTGGATAGGCCAACTTGGATTTGGTTTCACACCATTTACTGTCCTTCTTCTACAACATATTTACTGTTATTACAAGCAAATGTGCTTTGTAATGAACAGTACGCGGCCTGATGACAATAGTCTGAAGGTATCTTTTTTTATACGTGGCGGCGGTAAGGTATCGCCGATTTTACCAAAAAATGGTTTGGTAAAACGATACTATAGCAAATCTTTCAAAATGATTACACTCTGTCAGAATAATATTGCAGATCCTGGGAATACCGGACCTCGTATGGCAGTACTGGAGCAGTCCGTAGCCGATTCCTAGTTTGGCTGTACTGGACAGGGATGGAGGAGAGATACCACGATAGGCTGTACTGGATGCAGAGGAGTTGCTGCTGACATCCCTCAATAGCTGTACTGGATGTGGAGGACTTGACCGCTGCGCGGTCAGGTATTTTCATCAGCAGAACGGTAATATTGTTTTTCTCAATCTGTTGTAAGAACGAAGGACGATAATGCGTCGGATCTAACTTCCAACTAGGCTGCTTTCAATACTAACTCGCTCTTATTTGAGTGTGTTAACGTTTGGATAGGTCAACTTGGATTTGGTTTCAAACCATTTACTGTCCTTCTTCTACAACATATTTACTGTTATTACAAGCAAATGTGCTTTGTAATGAACAGTACGCGGCCTGATGACAATAGTCTGAAGGTATCTTTTTTATACGTGGCGGCGGTAAGGTATCGCCGATTTTACCAAAAAATGGTTTGGTAAAACGATACTAAAGCAAATCTTTCAAAATGATTACACTCTGTCAGAATAATATTGCAGATCCTGGGAATACCGGACCTCGTATGGCAGTACTGGAGCAGTCCGTAGCAGATTCCTAGTTTGGCTGTACTGGAACAGGGATGGAGGAGAGATACCACGATAGGCTGTACTGGATGCAGAGGAGTTGCTGCCGACATACCTCAATAGCTGTACTGGATGTGGAGGACTTGACCGCTGCGCGGTCAGGTATTTTCATCTGCAGAACGGTAATATTCTTTTTCTCAATCTGTTGTAAGAACGAAGGACGATAATGCGTCGGATCTAAATTCCAACTAGGCTGCTTCCAAACCTTACTTACTCTTTCAGTCGAAGAAATGGACAATGTTGATCTTTGATCGTGACTTTCAAACTGTGTTTTTCTCTGGCTTTGCATTGTTGTCTTCAAAAAAATCCCTCACGGTCATTGGTGTCTGATTGTTTTGGGATTTTCTTGCTTGAAACATGTGAAAAAAGGTTGAATGCGGGGCGGTTGACTTGAGAGAAATCAGCAGCGTTCATAATTTGACTGACATGAGGGGTATAATAGTGTTTGGATAGGCCAACTTGGATTTGGTTTCAAACCATTTACTGTCCTTCTTCTACAACATATTTACTGTTATTGCACGCACAAGGTCTTTGTAATGAACAGTACGCGGCCTGATGACACTTGTCTGAAGGTATCTTTTTTATACGTGGCGGCGGTAAGGTATCGCCGATTTTACTAAAACATGGTTTGGTAAAACGATACTATAGCAAATCTTTCAAAATGATTACACTCTGACAGAATAACATTACAGATCCTGGGAATACCGGACCTCGTATGGCAGTACTGGAGCTGTCCGTAGCAGGTTCCTAGTTTGGCTGTACTGGATACATACTTCCATTTCAGCTTGAACAAGTACAAATAAGACTCTAATGTTTGCCCAAAAAGTGAGGAATAATTAACAATGTTTTATCAGTGACCTATGAATATGATACAACCACCAGTGATATACGAAAGAGTATTGAACAATCACCAATGGCAGACCAAAAGAGTATGAAACAACCATCTATGACGGACAAGTGTATAGAATAACAACCTTCGACTGACTAAAGAGTATGGATCAACAAAAGTACATAAAACAACCACCAATGCCCACCTAAAGAGTATAAACGGAAGCACCATTGATCGCCCCGAGAGTATTAAACTAATGACTGGCTAGAAGGTATGGGTCAACCACCTTTAACCTACCAAACACTTTGAACAACAACCAATGATCAACCAAAGTGTATGATACAGCATTGGTTGAACAGAAGATTATAGAAATAT
The DNA here is from genome assembly GCA_947623455.1 of Mimachlamys varia. Taxonomy (NCBI): domain Eukaryota; kingdom Metazoa; phylum Mollusca; class Bivalvia; order Pectinida; family Pectinidae; genus Mimachlamys; species Mimachlamys varia. The sequence continues at coordinate 2,991,487 of OX392537.1, forward strand.
CTGACAAATCGCGAAATAATGAAACAAAACAGACCAAAACACAAGATAAGACACGAGGAGACCAGATGAGGAGACAGCACTGCTAAAGGACCAACAAAAGATGGAAGCGACAGCTACAGAAGAGTGTAAGTGGAAAGCAATTATAAGGATGAAGCGCAATCTAAGACTGACCAGAGCATATCGTGATGTAGAACAGACCAAATAGAATGGATCAACCAGCAAAAAATTGAACCAGGTGACAGAACAATGAGTATTGTACAACGACCACCTACAGGCAGTGGCAGACAGAACGACAGCTTGTGACAACTCATGGCCATATGTATCTGAAAGAATAAAACAAGAAAAGACAAATAAAACTTAATTATTGGACCTCACCGACCGAGCTATGGAGAATGCATCAGCACAGCGGAGGTGTCTACTAATAACAAGCAAAAACAAAAATGATCATGATCAATATCAGAACCACCCGACAACGGAGCAAAAGAACAAACAGCAAACAATAACCGAAGCAAGATAATTAGACAACTACCGACAGGAGACTAAAAAGGTGAAATTAACATCCACAAAGGGTTAGAAAATTCACGTCCAGGAGCACAGTAAGCAAGGGACACAAGATATCAGAGCCCACTACAGAGAATGGACTACAAATAATAATGAATCTTGAAGACACTTGTCAAAAAAACGGCATTCAAGCCATGACGACCATGTTGACAACGTTGTCAGCGCCGATTAATTATTAAACAGGTATTCTTGATATTTCATAACTATCATAGTTCTAGGTTTTTCTGATAAGGAGTATTGGAAGTTTTATGTTTATTGGCTAAAATCATTTTAACATCAACTTATATTTCACTATGTGGTATTTTAAGTAACTCTAATCAACAGATGTACCTACCGGTATTCGTTCTGTGAAAGAAAAAGTTTTTTGGTGCAATAAATCAGAACAACATGATATATGTGCTGAAGTATTTAGTGGCATTTAAATATCAAATGTTTTTAATATCTTCGACAGGATCAAATAAATAGGATGCAGAAATGTACAACAGATATGACCACGTAGGACTCCTGTGGTTGGTGATGGATCGATTGTAGATGACGGACCTAAAGGTAACTGATAGAAGTAACCATATGTTTGAGGGCATCAATCCTCGAAAGACCACCATTGATATGACAACCATTTACAGAACACTCGGTAACCACAGACAGAATTTTGTACCAGCAGAGCATTGACAACACCAATTCCGTACAACACAGGTATAATTTATACTACATAAACTATCACAGTCCTAAAATAAGTACATTTTAAGAACATTATCCTATGTGAATGGGTACAAATCTGCTTACGTTTAGTTATGTTAATATATCAGATATTCTTCCTGGTTAAAGCTGAAGAAAACCCATAGTGCAAGAGAACCACGATATCCCGAACTCGTATAGCTTGAAGACCACGTTTAATTCGATTTTTTTGTTGGTCAATCCCGAGCTTTACACTAGCATTCAAATGCATGTAAGTCGGATAACTCGAAGTTTTCCTTGGCCCCGTTGACTTCAAGATAACGATGTTCGACTATATAAACACATTTAGTGGTATTTGGGTATCGCAGGAAATAACCAAAGTGTATTTTTTATTAAACAGGATGAAGAAATGCTGCGCAGAACCGGCAACGACAGACAAATGATCATATACAGAACCATCATCAATGACGGCAGCCTAAAGATTATAAAAACAACCGACAGTGCCCGCCTAAAGAGTAAAGAACACCAGGAACCGACCAAATAGAATATAACAACCACCAGTAACCGACCAAAGAGTATAAAACAACCGACAATGCCCGCCTAAAAATTATAGAACACCAGAACAACAACAAATATTTGTCTAAAAGGAATAGAACGACCACCAATCAACAAGTATATAATAACACCAGTAAATGACCACCAATAGAGTAGAGAACAACAACCAATGACCGATCAAAAAAGATAGAACAGCTAAAATGACCATCATAAGATAGAGAACAACCACAAACGACTAGTTAAAGAGTATAGAACAACCAATAAAAACCACCAAAAGAGTATAGAACAACCACCAATGACCGATCAAAGAGTATAGAACAACCACCAATGACCGATCAAAGTGTATATAACAACCACCAATGACCGATCAAAGAGTATAAAACAACCACCAATGACCGATCAAAGAGTATAGAACAACCACCAATGACCATCCAAAGAGTATAGAACAACCACAAATGACCGATCAAAGTGTATATAACAACCACCAATGACCGATCAAAGAGTATAAAACAACCACCAATGACCGATCAAATAGTATAAAACAACCACCAATGACCGATCAAAGAGTATAGAACAACCACCAATGACCATCCAAAGATTAGAGAACAACCACAAATGACTGGCTCAAGAGTAGAGTACAACCACCAACGACCGATCAAAGAGTATAGAACAACCACAAATGACTGGCTAAAGTGTATTAAACAACCACCAACGACCGACCAAAGAGTAGAGAACAACCACCAACGACTGGCTAAAGTGTATAAAACAACCACCAACGACCGATCAAAGTGTATAGAACAACCACCAATGACCGATCAAAGTGTATAGAACAACCACCAATGGCCGATCAAAGAGTATAGAACAACCACAAATGACTGGCTAAAGTGTATAAAACAACCACCAATGACCGACCAACGAGTATAGAACAACCACCAATGACCGATCAAAGTGTTTAAAACAACCACCAATGACCGCCTAAAGAGTACAGAATAACCAAGAATGACCATCCAAATTGTAAATAAGAACCACCAATGACAGATCAAAGTGTATAGAACAACCACCAATGACCGATCAAAGTGTATATAACAACCACCAATGACCGATCAAAGTGTATAAAACAACCACCAATGACCGATCAAAGTTTATAAAACAACCACCAATGACCGATCAAAGTGTATATAACAACCACCAATGACCGATCAAAGTTTATAAAACAACCACCAATGACCGATCAAAGTGTATAGAACAACCACTAATGACCGATCAAAGGGTATATAACAACCACCAATGGCCGAACAAAGTTTATAAAACAACCACCAATGACCGATCAAAGTGTATAGAACAACCACCAATGACCGATCAAAGGGTATAGAACAACCACCAATGGCCGATCAAAGTTTATTAAACAACCACCAACGACCGATCAAAGTGTATAATATAACAACCACCAATGACCGATCAATGTGTATAGAACAACCACCAATGACCGATCAAAGTTTATAAAACAACCACCAATGACCGATCAAAGTGTATAAAACAACCACCAATGACCGATCAAAGTGTATAAAACAACCACCAATGACCGATCAAAGGGTATAGAACAACCACCAATGGCCGATCAAAGTTTATTAAACAACCACCAACGACCGATCAAAGTGTATAATATAACAACCACCAATGACCGATCAATGTGTATAGAACAACCACCAATGACCGATCAAAGTTTATAAAACAACCACCAATGACCGATCAAAGTGTATAAAACAACCACCAATGACCGATCAAAGTGTATAAAACAACCACCAATGACCGATCAAAGTGTATAAAACAACCACCAATGACCGATCAAAGTGTATAAAACAACCACCAATGACCGATCAAAGTGTATAAAACAACCACCAATGACCGATCAAAGTTTATAAAACAACCACCAATGACCGATCAAAGTGTATAAAACAACCACCAATGACCGATCAAAGTGTATAAAACAACCACCAATGACCGATCAAAGGGTATAGAACAACCACCAATGGCCGATCAAAGTTTATTAAACAACCACCAACGACCGATCAAAGTGTATAATATAACAACCACCAATGACCGATCAATGTGTATAGAACAACCACCAATGACCGATCAAAGTTTATAAAACAACCACCAATGACCGATCAAAGTGTATAAAACAACCACCAATGACCGATCAAAGTGTATAAAACAACCACCAATGACCGATCAAAGTGTATAAAACAACCACCAATGACCGATCAAAGTGTATAGAACAACCACCAATGGCCGATCAAAGTTTATAAAACAACCACCAATGACCGATCAAAGTGTATAATATAACAACCACCAATGACCGATCAAAGAGTATAGAACAAGCACCAATGGCCGATCAAAGTGTATAGAACAACCACCAATGACCGATCAAAGTGTATAGAACAACCACCAATGGCCGATCAAAGAGTATAGAACAACCACCAATGGCCGATCAAAGTTTATAAAACAACCACCAATGACCGATCAAAGTTTATAAAACAACCACCAATGACCGATCAAAGTGTATAATATAACAACCACCAATGACCGATCAAAGAGTATAGAACAACCACCAATGACCGATCAAAGTGTATAGAACAACCACCAATGACCGATCAAAGTGTATAGAACAACCACCAATGGCCGATCAAAGTTTATAAAACAACCACCAATGACCGATCAAAGTGTATAGAACAACCACCAATGACCGATCAAAGGGTATAGAACAACCACCAATGACCGATCAACGTTTATAATATAACAACCACCAATGACCGATCAAAGTGTATAAAACAACCACCAATGACCGATCAAAGTGTATAGAACAACCACCAATGACCGATCAAAGGGTATAGAACAACCACCAATGGCCGATCAAAGTTTATAAAACAACCACCAATGACCGATCAAAGGGTATAGAACAACCACCAATGGCCGATCAAAGTTTATAAAACAACCACCAATGACCGATCAAAGTGTATAATATAACAACCACCAATGACCGATCAATGTGTATAGAACAACCACCAATGGCCGATCAATGTGTATAGAACAACCACCAATGACCGATCAACGTTTATAATATAACAACCACCAATGACCGATCAAAGTGTATAAAACAACCACCAATGACCGATCAAAGTGTATAGAACAACCACCAATGACCGATCAAAGGGTATAGAACAACCACCAATGGCCGATCAAAGTTTATAAAACAACCACCAATGACCGATCAAAGTGTATAAAACAACCACCAATGGCCGATCAATGTGTATAGAACAACCACCAATGGCCGATCAAAGTTTATAAAACAACCACCAATGACCGATCAATGTGTATAGAACAACCACCAATGGCCGATCAATGTGTATAGAACAACCACCAATGGCCGATCAAAGTTTATAAAACAACCACCAATGACCGATCAAAGTGTATAAAACAACCACCAATGGCCGATCAATGTGTATAGAACAACCACCAATGGCCGATCAAAGTTTATAAAACAACCACCAATGACCGATCAATGTGTATAGAACAACCACCAATGGCCGATCAATGTGTATAGAACAACCACCAATGGCCGATCAAAGTTTATAAAACAACCACCAATGACCGATCAATGTGTATAGAACAACCACCAATGACCGATCAATGTGTATAGAACAACCACCAATGACAGATCAATGTGTATAGAACAACCACCAATGGCCGATCAAAGTGTATATAACAACCACCAATGACCTATCAAAGTGTATAGAACAACCACCAATGACCGACCAAGGTGTATATAACAACCACCAATGACCGATCAAAGTGTATATAACAACCACCAATGACCGACCAAAGTGTATAGAACAACCACCAATGACCGATCAAAGAGTATATAACAACCACCAAAGACCGACCAAAGAGTAGAGAACAACCACCAATGACCGATCAAAGTGTATAGAACAACCACCAATGACCGATCAAAGAGTATATAACAACCACCAAAGACCGACCAAAGAGTAGAGAACAACCACCAATGACCGATCAAAGTGTATAGAACAACCAACAATGGCCGATCAAAGTGTATATAACAACCACCAATGACCGATCAAAGTGTAGAGAACAACCACCAATGACCGATCAAAGTGTATAGAACAACAACCAATGACCGCCTAAAAAGTATAGAAAAACCACCAATGATCGATCAAAGTGTATATAACAACAACCAATGACCGCCTAAAAAGTATAGAACAACCACCAATGACCGATCAAAGAGTATATAACAACCACCAAAGACCGACCAAAGAGTAGAGAACAACCACCAATGACCGATCAAAGTGTATAGAACAACCACCAATGACCGATCAAAGAGTATATAACAACCACCAAAGACCGATCAAAGAGTAGAGAACAACCACCAATGACCGATCAAAGTGTATAGAACAACCAACAATGGCCGATCAAAGTGTATATAACAACCACCAATGACCGATCAAAGTGTACAGAACAACCACCAATGACCTATCAAAGAGTATAAAACAACGGACAACGTCAGCCTTAAGAGTAGAGAACAACCACCAATGATCGATCAAAGTGTATATAACAACCACCAATGGCCGATCAAGATGTATAGAACAACCAACAATGGCCGACCGAAGTGTATAGAACAACCACCAATGATCGATCAAAGTGTATATAACAACAACCAATGACCGCCAAAAAAGTATAGAACAACCACCAATGATCGATCAAAGTGTATATAACAACAACCAATGACCGCCTAAAAAGTATAGAACAACCACCAATGGCCGATCAAAGAGTATATAACAACCACCAATGACCGCCTAAAGAGTATAGAACAACCAACAATTACCGACCAAAGTGCATAGAACAACCAACAATTACCGACCAAAGTGCATAGAACAACCACCAATAACCGATACAGGAATTTAGAACAGCCATCAATGACCGATCAAAAAGTTGAGAACAACCACAAATGACCGATTAAAGAGTATAAAACAACCACCAGTGATCGATCAAAGAGTAGAGAACAACCACCAATGACCGATCAAAGGGTATAGAACAACCACCAATGGCCGATCAAAGTTTATAAAACAACCACCAATGACCGATCAAAGTGTATAATATAACAACCACCAATGACCGATCAAAGTGTATAGAACAACCACCAATGGCCGATCAAAGTGTATTATATAACAACCACCAATGACCTATCAAAGTGTATAGAGCAACCACCAATGACCGACCGAGGTGTATAGAACAACCACCAATGACCGACCAAAGTGTATATAACAACCACCAATGACCGACCAAAGTGTATAGAACAACCACCAATGACCGATCAAAGAGTATAGAACAACCACCAAAAACCGACCAAAGAGTAGAGAACAACCACCAATGACCGATCAAAGTGTATAGAACAACCAACAATGGCCGATCAAAGTGTATAGAACAACCACCAATGACCGATCAAAGTGTATAGAACAACCAACAATGGCCGATCAAAGTGTATAGAACAACCACCAATGACCGACCAAAGTGTATAGAACAACCACCAATGACCGATCAAAGAGAATAGAACAACCACCACAGACCGACCAAAGAGTAGAGAACAACCACCAATGACCGATCAAAGTGTATATAACAACCACCAATTGCCGATCAAAGTGTATAGAACAACCAACAATGGCCGATCAAAGTGTATAGAACAACCACCAATGACCGACCAAAGTGTATATAACAACCACCAATGACCGATCAAAGTGTATATAACAACCACCAATGACCGATCAAAGTGTATAGAACAACCACCAATGACCGATCAAAGTGTATAGAACAACCACCAATGACCTATCAAAGTGTATATAACAACCACCAATGGCCGATCAAAGTGTATAGAACAACCACCAATGACCGACCAAAGTGTATAGAACAACCACCAATGACCTATCAAAGTGTATATAACAACCACCAATGGCCGATCAAAGTGTATAGAACAACCACCAATGACCGACCAAAGAGTATAAAACAACGGACAACGTCCGCCTAAAGAGTAGAGAACAACCACCAATGACCGATCAATGTGTATAGAACAACCACCAATGGCCGATCAAAGTGTATATAACAACCACCAATGACCTATCAAAGTGTATAGAACAACCACCAATGACCGACCAAAGTGTATAGAACAACCACCAATGACCGATCAAAGTGTATATAACAACCACCAATGACCGACCAAAGTGTATAGAACAACCACCAATGACCGATCAAAGTGTATATAACAACCACCAATGACCGAACAAAGTGTATAGAACAACCACCAATGACCTATCAAAGAGTATAAAACAACGGACAACGTCAGCCTAAAGAGTAGAGAACAACCACCAATGATCGATCAAAGTGTATATAACAACAACCAATGACCGCCTAAAAAGTATAGAACAACCACCAATGATCGATCAAAGTGTATAGAACAACCAACAATGGCCGATCAAAGTGTATAGAACAACCACCAATGACCGATCAAAGTGTATAGAACAACCAACAATGGCCGATCAAAGTGTATAGAACAACCACCAATGACCGACCAAAGTGTATAGAACAACCACCAATGACCGATCAAAGAGAATAGAACAACCACCACAGACCGACCAAAGAGTAGAGAACAACCACCAATGACCGATCAAAGTGTATAGAACAACCAACAATGGCCGATCAAAGTGTATATAACAACCACCAATGACCGATCAAAGTGTATAGAACAACCACCAATGACCGATCAAAGTGTATATAACAACCACCAATGACCGAACAAAGTGTATAGAACAACGGACAACGTCAGCCTAAAGAGTAGAGAACAACCACCAATGATCGATCAAAGTGTATATAACAACAACCAATGACCGCCTAAAAAGTATAGAACAACCACCAATGATCGATCAAAGTGTATAGAACAACCACCAATGGCCGATCAAAGAGTATATAACAACCACCAATGACCGCCTAAAAAGTATAGAACAACCAACAATTACCGACCAAAGTGCATAGAACAACCACCAATGACCGATCAAAGATTATATAACAACCACCAATAACCGATACAGGAATTTAGAACAGCCATCAATGACCGATCAAAAAGTTGAGAACAACCACAAATGACCGATTAAAGAGTATAGAACAACCACCAATGACCGACCAAAGAGTATAAAACAACGGACAACGTCCGCCTAAAGAGTAGAGAACAACCACCAATGACCGATCAATGTGTATAGAACAACCACCAATGGCCGATCAAAGTGTATATAACAACCACCAATGACCTATCAAAGTGTATAGAACAACCACCAATGACCGACCAAAGTGTATAGAACAACCACCAATGACCGATCAAAGTGTATATAACAACCACCAATGACCGACCAAAGTGTATAGAACAACCACCAATGACCGATCAAAGTGTATATAACAACCACCAATGACCGAACAAAGTGTATAGAACAACCACCAATGACCTATCAAAGAGTATAAAACAACGGACAACGTCAGCCTAAAGAGTAGAGAACAACCACCAATGATCGATCAAAGTGTATATAACAACAACCAATGACCGCCTAAAAAGTATAGAACAACCACCAATGATCGATCAAAGTGTATAGAACAACCAACAATGGCCGATCAAAGTGTATAGAACAACCACCAATGACCGATCAAAGTGTATAGAACAACCAACAATGGCCGATCAAAGTGTATAGAACAACCACCAATGACCGACCAAAGTGTATAGAACAACCACCAATGACCGATCAAAGAGAATAGAACAACCACCACAGACCGACCAAAGAGTAGAGAACAACCACCAATGACAGATCAAAGTGTATAGAACAACCAACAATGGCCGATCAAAGTGTATATAACAACCACCAATGACCGATCAAAGTGTATAGAACAACCACCAATGACCGATCAAAGTGTATATAACAACCACCAATGACCGAACAAAGTGTATAGAACAACCACCAATGACCTATCAAAGAGTATAAAACAACGGACAACGTCAGCCTAAAGAGTAGAGAACAACCACCAATGATCGATCAAAGTGTATATAACAACAACCAATGACCGCCTAAAAAGTATAGAACAACCACCAATGATCGATCAAAGTGTATAGAACAACCACCAATGGCCGATCAAAGAGTATATAACAACCACCAATGACCGCCTAAAAAGTATAGAACAACCAACAATTACCGACCAAAGTGCATAGAACAACCACCAATGACCGATCAAAGATTATATAACAACCACCAATAACCGATACAGGAATTTAGAACAGCCATCAATGACCGATCAAAAAGTTGAGAACAACCACAAATGACCGATTAAAGAGTATAGAACAATCACCAGTGATCGATCAAAGAGTAGAGAACAACCACCAATGACCGATCAAAGAGTAGAGAACAACCACCAATGACCGATCAAAGGGTATAGAACAACCACCAATGACCTATCAAAGTGTATAGAACAACCACCAATGACCGATCAAAGTGTATTATATAACAACCACCAATGACCGATCAATGTGTATAGAACAACCACCAATGGCCGATCAAAGTGTATTATATAACAACCACCAATGACCTATCAAAGTGTATAGAACAACCACCAATGACCGACCGAGGTGTATAGAACAACCACCAATGACCGACCAAAGTGTATATAACAACCACCAATGACCGACCAAAGTGTATAGAACAACCACCAATGACCGATCAAAGAGTATAGAACAACCACCAAAGACCGACCAAAGAGTAGAGAACAACCACCAATGACCGATCAAAGTGTATAGAACAACCAACAATGGCCGATCAAAGTGTATAGAACAACCACCAATGACCGATCAAAGAGTATAGAACAACCACCACAGACCGACCAAAGAGTAGAGAACAACCACCAATGACCGATCAAAGTGTATATAACAACCACCAATGACCGATCAAAGTGTATATAACAACCACCAAAGACCGACCAAAGTGTATAGAACAACCACCAATGACCTATCAAAGAGTATAAAACAACGGACAACGTCAGCCTAAAGAGTAGAGAACAACCACCAATGATCGATCAAAGTGTATATAACAACAACCAATGACCGCCTAAAAAGTATAGAACAACCAACAATTACCGACCAAAGTGCATAGAACAACCACCAATGACCGATCAAAGATTATATAACAACCACCAATAACCGATACAGGAATTTAGAACAGCCATCAATGACCGATCAAAAAGTTGAGAACAACCACAAATGACCTATTAAAGAGTATAGAACAACCACCAGTGATCGATCAAAGAGTAGAGAACAACCACCAATGACTGGCTAAAGTGTTTAAAACAAGCACCAATGACCGACCATAGAGTATAAATTAACGGACAACGTCCCCTTAAAGAGTATAGAACAACCACCAATGACCGATCAAAGTGTATATAACAACCACCAATGACCGATCAAAGAGTATGCAACAACCACAAATAACCGATCAAAGTGTAATGCATAACCACAAATAACCGATCAAAGTGTAAAGAACAACCACAAAAAACCGATCAAAGTGTAAAGAACAACCAAAATTGACCATCATAAGAATAGAGAACAACCATCAATGAAAGCCCAAAAAGTATAGAAAAACCACAAATGATCACAAAAAGAGTAGAGAACAACCACCGACGACCGATCAAAGAGTATGAACAACCACAAATGACTGGCTAAAGTGTATAAAACAACCACCAATGACCGACCAACGAGTATAGAACAACCACCAATGACCGATCAAAGTGTTTAAAACAACCGCCAATGACCGCCTAAAGAGTACAGAACAACCAACAATGACCAACCAAATTGTAAATAAGAACCACCAATGACAGATCAAAGTGTATATAACAACCACCAATGACCGATCAAAGTTTATAGAACAACCACCAATGACCGATCAAAGTGTATATAACAACCACCAATTGCCGATCTAAGTGTATAAAACAACCACCAATGACCGATCAAAGTTTATAAAACAACCACCAATGACCGATCAAAGTGTATAGAACAACCACCAATGACCGATCAAAGGGTATAGAACAACCACCAATGACCGATCAAAGTGTATAGAACAACCACCAATGACCGATCAAAGGGTATAGAACAACCACCAATGGCCGATCAAAGTTTATAAAACAACCACCAATGACCGATCAAAGTGTATAGAACAACCACCAATGACCTATCAAAGTGTATATAACAACCACCAATGGCCGATCAAAGTGTATAGAACAACCACCAATGACCGACCAAAGAGTATAAAACAACGGACAACGTCCGCCTAAAGAGTAGAGAACAACCACCATTGATCGATCAAAGTGTACATAACAACCACCGACGACCTATCAAAGAGTATAGAACAACCACAAATGACTGGCTAAAGTGTATAAAACAACCACCAATGACCGACCAACGAGTATAGAACAACCACCAATGACCGATCAAAGTGTTTAAAACAACCGCCAATGACCACCTAAAGAGTACAGAACAACCAACAATGACCAACCAAATTGTAAATAAGAACCACCAATGACAGATCAAAGTGTATATAACAACCACCAATGACCGATCAAAGTTTATAGAACAACCACCAATGACCGATCAAAGTGTATATAACAACCACCAATTGCCGATCAAAGTGTATAAAACAACCACCAATGACCGATCAAAGTTTATAAAACAACCACCAATGACCGATCAAAGTGTATAGAACAACCACCAATGACCGATCAAAGGGTATAGAACAACCACCAATGGCCGATCAAAGTTTATAAAACAACCACCAATGACCGATCAAAGTGTATAGAACAACCACCAATGGCCGATCAAAGAGTATATAACAACCACCAATAACCGATACAGGAATTTAGAACAACCACCAATGACCGATCAAAGAGTATATAACAACCACCAATGACCGATACAGGAATTTAGAACAGCCATCAATGACCGATCAAAAAGTTGAGAACAACCACAAATGACCGATTAAAGAGTATAGAACAACCACCAGTGATCGATCAAAGAGTAGAGAACAACCACCAATGACTGGCTAAAGTGTTTAAAACAAGCACCAATGACCGACCATAGAGTATAAATTAACGGACAACGCCCCCTTAAAGAGTATAGAACAACCACCAATGACCGATCAAAGTGTATATAGCAACCAACAATGCCCGATCAAAGTGTATATAACAACCACCAATGACCGATCAAAGAGTATGCAACAACCACAAATAACCGATCAAAGTGTAATGAATAACCACAAATAACCGATCAAAGTGTAAAGAACAACCACAACAAAACCGATCAAAGTGTAAAGAACAACCAAAATTGACCATCATAAGAATAGAGAACAACCATCAATGAAAGCCCAAAAAGTATAGAAAAACCACAAATGATCACAAAAAGAGTAGAGAACAACCACCGACGACCGATCAAAGAGTATAGAACAACCACAAATGACTGGCTAAAGTGTATAATACAACCACCAATGACCGACCAACGAGTATAGAACAACCACCAATGACCGATCGAAAGTGTTTAAAACAACCGCCAATGACCGCCTAAAGAGTACAGAACAACCAACAATGACCAACCAAATTGTAAATAAGAACCACCAATGACAGATCAAAGTGTATATAACAACCACCAATGACCGATCAAAGTTTATAGAACAACCACCAATGACCGATCAAAGTGTATATAACAACCACCAATTGCCGATCAAAGTGTATAAAACAACCACCAATGACCGATCAAAGTTTATAAAACAACCACCAATGACCGATCAAAGTTTATAAAACAACCACCAATGACCGATCAAAGTGTATAGAACAACCACCAATGGCCGATCAAAGTTTATAAAACAACCACCAATGACCGATCAAAGTGTATAGAACAACCACCAATGACCGATCAAAGGGTATAGAACAACCACCAATGGCCGATCAAAGTTTATAAAACAACCACCAATGACCGATCAAAGTGTATAGAACAACCACCAATGACTGACTGAAGAGAATAGAACCACCAATGGCCACCCAAAGAGTAGAGAACAACCACTATTGACCAACAACAAAACAACTTCCATAGAAGAACCAACAATGGCCGATTAGCTTATGACAACCCATAATGTATCTGAAATAGTAAAACAATGAAAGACAAGGTTTAATTATTGGACCTCAACAACAGCTACAATGACCATCTAAAGAGTAGCTTTTTCGGTATAAAACAACCAGCAATGACCATTTAAAGAGTAGGTAACCACCACCAATGACCGATAAAAGAGTATAGAACAACCACCATTGACCGATCAAAATGTATAGAACAACCACCAATGGCCGATCAAAGTGTATAGAACAACCAACAATGGCCGATCAAAGTGTATATAACAACAACAAATGACCGACCAAAGTGTATAGAACAACCACCAACGACCGATCGGGGAGTATAGCACAACCACCAATGACCGATCAAAGAGTATAGAATAGCCAAAATTTGACAAACAACAAAATAGTATAGAACAACCTCCATAGAAGAACCATCAATGACCGATCAGCTTGTGACAACCCATAATGTATCTGGAATAGTAAAACAAAGAATGACAAAGTTTAATTATTGGAACTCAACCGACCGATGTACAGGGGGCGCGTTAACACAGCTTGGAATTTAAGCACACGCCAAGCTCCTGTGACGGACCGCAGCTTAGTTTATCAACCAACCAACTACCGAGGATGAAAACAAAATTCAGCAGAGCACAAAACAGGGCCATGGCCCATAGATGACGGATCCACGAACCTCGACTAGTTACAGAGCAAGGAATAAGGTCCACAGGTCATGGAGCCAACAACCATGACTACCTACGGAGAATTGGGACTATAAGTAACCAGGCATTACTGATGAATGAACTGCATACCTAGTAACAAAGAAAGAACAGGTATATTGATTGTACATACCTATCACAGTCCTAAACACTGCTGATAGTGCTCAAACAGTTTTTTCCTATGTCAGTCAGTGTAAAGTTTTAGTAGGTCTAGTCACATCCTCAATGACCTGTGACAGAATGAAAGTGAATATAGCCCTGGATCATTGAGGATGTGACAGAGAGTGAAAGCGAATGTAGCCATGGAATATGGAGGATGTGACAGAGAGTGAAAGCGAATGTAGCCCTGGCTCATTGAGGATGTGACAGAGAGTGAAAGCGAATGTAGCCATGGAATATGGAGGATGGGAAATGTCACATCCTCAATGACCTGGATCATTGAGGAAGTTAGAGATTGAAAGTGGATGTAGCCCAGAAGTATGGAGGATGTAACAGAGAGTGAAAGTGAATGTAGCCCCCCCCCCCCCCCCCACCCCTGAGTATTGAGGAGATGACAGAGTGAAAACGAATGTAGCCCTGGAGTATGGAGGAGGTGACAGAGAATGAAAGTGAATGTAGCCCCTGGAGTATTGAGGATGTGACAGAGAGTGAAAGTGAATGTAGCCCTGGAGTATGGAGTATGTAAAATGTCACATCTTCAATTACCTGGATCATTGAGGAAGTTACAGAGTTGAAAGTGAATGTGGCCCTAGAGTATGGAGGATGTAACAGAGAGTGAAAGTGAATGTAGCCCTGGAGTATGGAGGATGTGATGGAGAGTGTAAGTGAATGTAGACTTGTAAGAGTTGATTAGAACAATACCTGTAAGAGTTGATTAGAACAATACCTGTAAGAGTTGATTAAAACAATACCTGTAAGAGTTGATTAGAACAATACTTGTAAGAGTTGATTAAAACAATACCTGTAAGAGTTGATTAGAACAATACCTGTAAGAGTTGATTAGAACAATACCTGTAAGAGTTGATTAGAACAATACTTGTAAGAGTTGATTAGAACAATACCTGTAAGAGTTGATTAGAACAATACCTGTAAGAGTTGATTAGAACAATACTTGTAAGAGTTGATTAGAACAATACCTGTAAGAGTTGATTAGAACAATACCTGTAGGAGTTGATTAGAACAATACCTGTAAGAGTTGATTAGAACAATACCTGTAAGAGTTTGATTCAAACAATACCTGTAAGAGTTAATTAAAATAATATCTGTAAGAGTTGATTAGAACAATACCTGTAAGAGTTAATTAAAACAATACCTGTAAGAGTCGATTAGAACAATACCTGTAAGAGTTGATTAAAACAATACCTGTAAGAGTTAATTAAAACAATACCTGTAAGAGTTAATTAAAACAATACTTGTAAGAGTTAATTAGAACAATAGCTGTAAGAGGTGATGAGAACAATACCTGTAGGAGCTGATTGGAACTATACCTGTAAGAGTTGATTAAAACAATACCTGTAGGAGTTGATTAAACAATACCTCAGCTTATTTACTTTAGTAATCAGTTTTCATTATAATTTCAACTCTTATATTTCCGTTCAGATTTTTAAACTGCATCATTTTTCTTTAAAAATTTAATTATGAAAAGTTCAAATTCTTGAACCAATTCGAAGACCACTTTGTATTTGTAAAATTCATTTCAATTACGCTTTTTAGAGTTCAGTAACTTTTCTAGATATTTACATTAAATAATTTCCCTGTTTTTTCATTATTTTGTTATTGGCTCATTAATATCAACATCATTATATCAAGTCTCAGAAATGCTACAGAATATTTACATAATTATGAGCTATGTAGTGGAAAAGCTTCATGATTTACAATCAGTATCTTTCAAGGCAAGAAAATTCTTATCAGAAAATGTCTAAAAATGGAACTCTTCTTTGTGGAGATACAAAATATTTAGTGGGACTCTCTGCCTTAATCATTCCCGTTTTTAAATCAACACTTTCAGAATACATATTTTGCAAAAAAATAAATTGAGACTTTTTTTTGGTGAGAAATTCTTTTTTTTGTGTTATAAAATCATCTATATATTTCTTTATAGAAAGTTTTACAAAACTAATTTTTGTATTATTTTAACGGAAACTATCAGATATGTCCAATATACTCTTTTTTAAGATTTTTTTTGTTATTCTTATTTTCACATATTCTAATATGTCACAAGTTTCACAGAACTTTGGCCTGACTTTGATTGTCGATTTGGAATACTTGGGTTGTGTCCCCTTAAACATTTTCATTGTTTGGCTAAACAGCGACACACACACACTCCAGATGTAAAATTTCATTTAGATAAAACCTTTTTTTCACAAATAACTTTTCAAGATTTCTTAAAATATGTCATGAGAAGTGTCGTCTCTAATAGAACTTATACACTACACTTTTTTACCCCTGCTATAATTCAAAATATTGTTATAATGAAAACTGCTTCTTTATCAAGTTTTTTGTTACGTTTTTTCCACCTATAGAAAGGGTCGATTTGGTAATAAAAACTGCTACTTTATGGAGTTTTTTAATACTCTTCTCCAGCTATAATTCAAAATTTGGAAATTATTGTGAAAATTGCTACTTTATGGAATTTTTTGTTAGTTTTCTCCAGCTATAATTCCAAATATGGAAATTGTTGTGAAAACTGCTTCTTTATGGAGATTTTTAATACTTTTCTTTAGCTATTATAAAAAATATGGAAATTATTTTGAAAATTGCTTCCTTATTGATTTTTTTGTTATTTTCCTCCAACTTTAATTCAAAATATGGAAATCGTTGTGAAAACTGCTCTTTATGGAGTTTTTTTGTTATATTTCTCAAACAATAATTCAAAATATGGAAATTGTTGTGAAAACTGCTCTTTCTGGAGTTTTTTTTGTTATATTTCTCAAACAATAATTCAAAATATGGAAATTATTGTGAAAATTGCTACTTTATGGAGTTTTTTGTTACTTTTCTCATGCTATAATTCCAAATATGGAAATTGTTGTGAAAACTGCTTCTTTATGGAGATTTTTAATACTTTTCTTTAGCTATTATTAAAAATATGGAAATTATTTTGAAAATTGCTTCTTTATGGATTTTTTTGTTATTTTCCTCCAACTTTAATTCAAAATATGGAAATTGTTGTGAAAACTGCTCTTTATGGAGATTTTTAATACTTTTCTCCAACTGTAATTCAAAATATGGAAATTGTTGTGAAAACTGCTCTTTATCATATATATAAAGTAATGACATGCTTCAAACTTTCCAATCTTTATTTAAAGATGTTGTAGATAAGCACGCACCTCTAAAAGAAAAAAGAGTGTGTTATCGGAAAATTCCAGAATGGTGGCATGATGACATTAATGTAGCTATTCAAATTCGTAACAAATATAAACGTGAAGGTCATCTTGACCTTTATCGTAAATGGAAAATAAAGTGGCGCCCATGATAAGATCTGCGAAATCTGAATTTTTCACTATTGTTTTAGAATACTTAATTTAAAAAATTTTTAATTTAAAACTAATTAAAATAATTAAATAATTGTAATTAAAGATTCCAAAAACTATTGGAATAATTACAAAAAGTTATGTCCAAATAAGTCTTCCTGTGTGCCAAGTTTTATAAAAGATCTAGATGGCATTGCTATTACTGATGAAAATGAAGTAGGAAATTGTTTTAACAAGTATTTTACCAATATAGCAAGCCAATATGTTAGAGAAGTTTGTGATAATGATTATTCAGACTTGTTTCTGAAACTGAAGACATTTACAGAAAGCAAATTAGATGGCAAAGTTTTTGAAATCCCAAAAGTTGACATTGCTTTTACTGAAAAGTTTTTGATAAACTTCGATAAAAACAAACCCACAGGGCTTGTTAATATTAGCGCAAAATTTCTGAAATACTGTAGTAAGGCTATTGCTCCAGTTGTCTGTAAACTACTCAATGTATGCATTGATACTAGTTGTTTCCCTCGAAACTGGAAATATGCAAAAGTATGCCCTCTTCTTAAAAAGGGAAAAAAAGAATTGTTGTCTAATTAAAGACCAATCTCGATATTGCCTGTTTTATCTAAATGTTTAGAAAAACACATACATGTTCATTTTTATGAGTTTTTGACTGTATTACAGATAGCCAGTCTGGTTTCAGACCTAAACACTCATGTCAATCTGCACTTACCAATATTACTAATTCTTGGTTTGAAGCCATAGACAAAGGAAAGCTAACCGGTGTATTATTTTTGGATTTCCTTAAGGCTTTCGATCTTGTAAATCACCAAATTTTACTTTCTAAACTTGAATTGAATGGATGTTAATCCAAAACAGTAGAGTTTTTTTATAGTTATTTGAGCGGGAGATTTCAAGTTTTAAATTTTAAAAACACTCTAAGTGATTCTCTCCCCCTTTCAGTTGGGGTCCCTCAGGGATCAATATTGGGCCCATTGTTGTTTATTTTGTATGTAAACGATCTCCCACTAGTTACCAATCAGAGTGATATGTATATGTATGCAGATGATACTGCAACCCAGACCCATGCAAAATCTATTGGTGAAATAAACAAAAACCTCAACGAGGATGCCAAGTCAGTGTCATCGTGGTGTGATGTAAATAAAATGTGTATTAATACTGACAAACCCAAAGCTATGCTTGTTTCTACCTCCCAGAGGAAAAGCAAATTAAAAGGTGAATTATCTGTTGTCATCAACAATGCAAATATTGAAAATGTCAAACGTGAAAAGCTCTTAGGAGTATCAGTTGACGACTGTATGTCCTGGGATTACCAGTTCTTAAATTTATGTAGAAAAATATCTTGTCAGATCTTCCAAATGAAAAAGTTAAGACCATTTTTAAGCCAGACCTAATGTATCACATTTTTTAACTGTTTTATCAATCCCCATATGGACTACTGTGCTACTGTCTGGGGCAACAGTTCTAAAAAGAACATTGTGAAGTTGGAGCGACTGCAGAAGAGAGCAGCCAGAATTATTTTAAACTGTGATTTTTCAACTTCTTCTCTTGACATGTTTAAATTTCTGAGATGGCTGCCTTTTAGTAAAAGGATTTTATATAGTCAGTCTGTTTTTATGTACAAGATACTTAACAATCTAGCACCACAAAATTTATTTTTTTTTACTCGAATGTCACATGTCCATAATAGAGCTATCAGATTTTCAACCACAAATGTCTTTTACTTACCATCACATAGTACAAATACTTTTAAAAAGTCTTTTAAGTATCAAGGAGCTCATACATGGAATCTTTTACCAAATCATGTGAGAAATTCTACAACACTTTTATCTTTTAAGAAAGCAGCAAAGAAATTTTTTATGGAGTAATGTTTAATCTTCCTGTGGATGTATTTTATATCTTCACTTGTACTGACAGCTACAAACTTTGATGTCTGATCTATCATATGTGTCCTAATTGTTTATTATTATTAAATGTATTCTTTAATGTTGTAAATATTGTATATTTTATATGTATCTTGACCATGTGTAAGACGAGCTTTAAGCTCAACATGTTATCAAGTTTAAATAAAGTCTATTATTATTATTATTAAGTATATATTTATGCTATAATTCCAAATGGTCAGTTTGTACCAAATGGTCAGTTTGTACCAAATGGGAAATTGATATTGCAGGGAAAACTGCTGCTAAATGATGCTTTTTTGTAAATTTAATCCCGCTTTAATTAAAAAAATGGACATAATTGTCCAAACCTTTTAAGATATGTTATGTACAGTGCATTTTTGGTTTATATGGAAATAATTGTGAAAGCTCCTTTTTTAAGGAGTTTTTTTGTGATTTTTTCTCCAGCTTTAGGTCATTATTGTAATCTTATCATCCATAAATGACCACTGAATGTATGCAGTGACCTAAATAAGGAACATTCCATAATAGTTGGTGGTTTTTCTCCAGGTGCTCTAGTTTCCACCACTGATAGTAGCTGTTAATGTGTAGCATTTGTAATTGTTTATATTTCAAAAAGGTTTTTACTTCCGCTGTTCATTTTTGTATACCTTGGTCATCAAGATGTAGCTTTCCAAAATAATGTAGGTCCAGCACTACTCCTAGCTTTTGTTGTCCTTTCCTGCTCCAAAATAAATATGAGAAACCTTATTCATTTGTCTTGTGGTTGTGATGTGAAGACTTAACTTAACAGCAAGGAACATATACTTTAATACACCAGAAATGATAATGAATTTTATGAATTTTGTAACGGTATAACTTTTCGGAACCGGACCCTGTCTGATCTAAACTGCATATTCTGGTTCTACCGTTTGGTTCTAGAATGCATGTACTACAGTATCTATTATGTACATAAAGTACTGGTTTGTTTACAGTTTCTATCTGAAATCAAAGACGATCTGCAGAATATATTGTTTGATCATTAATTGGTAGAACTGAAAAATCATATACATGTAGGAAAGGGAGATAATCTTCATTTTCATCTTTCAACTTTTAACTTTAATTTTCAGCCACCTTTGGCTTTATATAACAATGAGGTTATCAGTTTGTTGACAAAATTGATATGTTCCCTTTTTTTAATTCTACCAATTATTATGAGAACACATCCTTAGCTAAGGGAAATAACTCTGCTCACTGTGCTTGCTGACAATCAAGAATGGCCGGTCAAACAGATTGAAGTTCTGATATGCATTTACAATTTACCACTTCTTGTTTGCAATGAGATTCATGAGTGATATTATAGTGAAATCTGGACACCCTAGCTGCATCTTAACTTGAATCCAGCAAATAAGATGGATTAAAAATCACAAATACACACATGTAGTGTGTCAATATTTAATCATTATATTCTGAACCAGAGAGGAAATACGTCTGTCTGTCCCAAACAGTTTAGGATCTAGTGTATGAAGTGCATGATTCATAGATATATTTATTACTAAGCTGGTCTATGAAAACATACCCATTAACCCTCCCTCATTACGAGGGAGACTCCCTCATTTTAACCAAAATTTCCCAATTTCCCTTGAAATCTCCCTCATCCAAGTCCAAACTCACACAAACTAAAAATCTACATCCTGTGGTAAAATGATATCCTTAGAAGTTAATGTAGGGTATGTGCAATGACCATAACAGGTGTGTCTGGATCAAATGAATACTTTTTGAAGTTATTTTGATACATAAAATGGGAAAGACAAATTGAACAATGTAGTTTCAGTTGCATTTCACGCACTTTCTCCCACATTGGAAATATGGAATGTGGGAGATCTCCCTCGTTGGAGGTTTCAAAGGTTAACACCTATGTGGAAAGATGAGGGAGTTGCCCCCCTTAGCTGCCCCAATGCAGTCAATGCTCAATCCTATACTTATCCCACTGCATTAACACAATGCGTCTCTGGTATTTAATGTGACAAACCCTTGAGTATCAACTACAATAGAGCAATTGAGAATATGACGGATTGACCATTATGGGACGAGGATGATAAAACCCTAAACAGAGATATGCCAATTCTAGAAATTCAAGTAAAATCTGTATTCATCAATTCTGCATTACATCAATGTAATATAGCTGTTCATTTTATTATCAAGAGTTGATCGAAACCTTTGTCCTGTTATATTTGATTTTTAACGTTTATAATCAGATAGTTTATATTTTTGTTACTTGTCGAACCACTTCAAATTACAAAATGTATATGTACCTGATAATAAATGTTAACAAGAGCACTGCAAACGGAGGCATGATACGCCCATCCTACCCTATTGGAAGTATAATGGTATTGAAACAAAACAAGTTCTGACACAAGTTTCTACATAATATCAAAAAGTTGCATCAGATACGAAGTCCCAAAGGGCCATAACTCTAGTATTGTATTGTCAAATCAAATTGCCATTCAGGAAAACACAACTTCATGTCATGCTGATTAAGCCTAGCAAGTTTTAAAGACATTGATTTAAAACTGTAGGAGAAGATCTCCAGACAAACAAGTTTACGACAGAAATGCATTTCCTACATAATGCCTATATTTAAGGATAAAATGCTATTACGCAAAAAGTTGAAATAACTCAACAAAACCTGTTATATATGTTAAATACTATTAATAGCTTTTCGAAGTACCATACCAAATTTAAGAGGTATTAAAAAAAAAAGTTCCAACATTTTCTACATAATGCCCAAAATTGCGTCCCCAAGGGCCTAGTGAATATTGTCGAATCAAACTGTAATTCAGGAAAACACAACTTCATGTCATGGTGGTCAAGCCAGGCTAGTTTGAAAGAAATCAGTTGAAAACCGTAGGAGGATATCTCCGGACAAACAAAAGTTTACAACGAACGGACAACGCCATATCATTATTGAATGACGGGAATATAAAAATCAGAATGTAAACCTAAGAAAGCTTTTATTTTAGGACTACCTGTTAAACCTGTCCTTTTGGCACCTTCGCACGTGACCCCCCCCCCCACTAACAAATCTTAATTATTGTTAAACACTATATATATATAGTATATAGATTATAGTAAAAATGAGTTAATCAATAGGCAATTTGGTCTCAATTGGAGAAAATGGAAACCAATTCTAGATCCATAGGATGCTTGGATTATTTTGGAATGATTATGTTAAGTTTTATACATTGTATCACTGCCATCTCAAGATCTATATTCCTGACTTTGCCTCAGTGTTATGTTATTCTCAAAATATTGAATTATTACACCAGTCATTACTTAATAAAGATATTGTACCTCTTCCCCCCCCCCCCCCTCTCCTTCCTTCCTTCTCTTCATCTCTCACATTCTGGAGCCTCAATAAGATTCACTTACTTGTACCTACTGCATACTTTTTGGGTTGATAGCAGATGTTCATTGTATGTTTATGTATGTTTATGGATGATGATGATGATGATGATGATGATGATGATGATGATGATGATGATGATGATGATGATGATGATGATGATGAATGTGATGGTAAACTAGGGTTACTGTGAGAACATCATGGTTATTATGATAACAATTTGATGTTTTAATTTATCATCCTGATGATGTAAGTGACTGCGTGTGAGTGAGTGTGGAAGTTGTTTTATGTTTTCTATGTATTTCAGGTAAAATTTCCAGAAAATACAAAAAAAATTACTCAGGCACAGTGACTCAGTAGTGGAGGGCAAGTTGTAGCAGAATGTCAGATGCCTTAACCACTTAGCCACCCAGGCCCCGGTGGTGGGTGGAGAGCTAGTGGTAGCAGAATGTCACACACCTTAACCAATTAGCCACCCAGGCCCTGGTGGAGGGTGGAGGGCTAGTGGTAGCAGAATGTCACACACCTTAACCACTTAGCCACCCAGGCCCTGGTGGAGGGTGGAGGGCTAGTGGTAGCAGAATGTCACACACCTTAACCACTTAGCCACCCAGGCCCCGGTGGAGGGTGGAGGGCTAGTGGTAGCAGAATGTCACACACCTTAACCAATTAGCCACCTAGGCCCCGTGGAGGGTGGAGGGCTAGTGGTAGCAGAATGTCACACACCTTAACCACTTAGCCACCCAGGCCCCGGTGGTGGGTGGAGGGCTAGTGGTAGCAGAATGTCACACACCTTAACCACTTAGCCACCCAGGGCCCGGTGGAGGGTGGAGGGCTAGTGGTAGCAGAATGTCACACACCTTAACCACTTAGCCACCCAGGCCCTGGTGGAGGGTGGAGGGCTAGTGGTAGCAGAATGTCACACACCTTAACCACTTGGCTATCGTGATTCAGTGGTGGAGAGCTAGTGGTGGCAGAATGCCAGACACCTTAACCACTTGGCCACCCAGGCCCTGGTGGAGGGTGGAGGGCTAGTGGTAGCAGAATGTCAGACACCTTAAATTACCACTTGGCTATCGCGATTCAGTGGTGGAGAGCTAGTGGTGGCAGAATGCCAGACACCTTAACCACTTGGCCACCCAGGCCCCGGTGGAGGGTGGAGGGCTAGTGGTAGCAGAATGTCACACACCTTAACCACTTGGCTATCGCGATTCAGTGGTGGAGAGCTAGTGGTGGCAGAATGCCAGACACCTTAACCACTTGGCTATCGCAGTCCTATGGTAATGTACATAGAATATAAAACTGGTTAATCAGTTCACGTAGAGTAAAGGTTGTACAGTATATCTTTTCTGCCAGAAGGTCGTTATAAAAAATGTATTAACTTGTCAAATAAAACCAAAGGAGGCTTCTCTTGGTTATATCTGTATTCAAAAATATCATTTTATTATCATAATTCATTGTGACAAAAGGAAAAACTGCACAACAAAATAATCAATAAACTTTGAAGCCCTGCAGCACCTGAGTGTGGAGGGTTATTGAAACTTCCCTTACAGACATCAGAAGGACCTGTTTCTTTTTATAGTCACCATTTTCATCAAACAGGGCTTGATAACAGATAAGAATGTTCATATAATCTTCACTGGTTACCTAATAAGGTTCCATTGAGATAACTCTTGTGTTTACTTCCATTACCAAGTTCTCACAATCCAAATATCTAATGTACATTGCAGCAGGCACTGTCACACATTATATTAACACTATTTCTAAGGATTTTTAATGTTGTCAAAGGCCTCAAATTCATAAGTATATACCCAGGTGCCCTTCACAACACTGGTTACCCTAGCAACGTCATTTAGCTCTTCCAAACATGCAGCAATAACTTCATCCGCATTCGCCTTCATTTTCTGCAAAACAAAACCCAACAAAATTGAAGTTCTGATACCAGAGAATAATGAAACAAGATATATCAACTTATATTATTCAATTTTTGCAAAGGGGGAAGGGGTTGAGGATGGGAGGAGACCAAAGTACATTTAAACCAAATGGTTGAGCACACAGGTGACCTCATATTGCACCAACAAGAGATCCCTGCATGAACCATCTTGGCACACACCATTGTTGATCTTCATTAGTTTTGTTCTTTTGTTACACCATTTGACAGACTATAATGATCACCAGGCTTCTTTTCTGCTAGGTAGAATTAGATTGAGATGAAGTATCAGTGAATTGTCATAATTGCCTTAAAAAGTGATCAAATTATATACATAATGTACTTACCCCCTCAATGGGCTGCTGTCTGCGTTGGACCTTTCCTGAAAAATATGCCTGTGGAGACAGAGTTAATTTCACACGCAACCCTTTCAGGAGATTCTTCTTCATAAGCTTTAGCTTCATTTTAAGGTCGGCTTCGTGAATATTCACTCCAATCTTGAATTCTTTGAATTTCTTTCTATGACTTTGGTCTTCCTGATCTTTTACAGCTGCTTTTTTAAAATCAGCTTCTGATAAAAGTTTGTATTCATCAACGTACTCCTGGGGGTTCTGTTTTCGAACATGAAATAATTTCATCCCTTTCTTATGAGCCATGATCTGTGCTTTTTTAATAGTCATTTTTTCTACAAGTTCATTATTAGAATCAAGTATGTGCACCAACTTGGGCTCTGCATCTGTTGAGAAAGAACGGACTGGTCTCAAGATCCGAGGACCAACATTCTGTTGTGAACTGAAGCAAAGTGCATCTACATATTTTGTCCACTGAGGTGCACATTGTGCAGCACTATTCTTATATGGTCCAGTCTGACTTCGAAAATAAGTCTCTCTGGAAACTACAGAACGCAGCGTACACATATTTTGCAGTCTACACACATTTTGCAGTCGACACAAATTTTGCAGTCTATAAATAGATGACAAAGGAAGCATCTTTGCCTTCTGGTCCCGGAATCATTGATGATCTGACTTGCAGTCGCAGCTTCTACAAAAGGAAATCAAAAGAATATATAAAAGGAAATGTTCATACTTATCTTTAAGAGAGTCCAGTGTTTTTGCTACCTTGATTTTACAGCAACTTGTGCCTTATTCAATTGGGAAAATTTAGTAGGATTTTCAAATTGCGCTTAAGTCCACTTTTCACAATGGTATTGTAATTAAATGGAATTAAAACTTAGTCTTATTACTCATTACTATGTTATCATACTGAACACCTAACCTCAATTTACAGGAAATGGTAAAACAGCTAGGTCTTGGTGTTTTGGAGCAAAAAAATCTATATTTTGAGAATTTGTGTTAATCTCCACTTTTTACAGTATCATTAATATGATCAATCTATGTGCGAGTCCAGTTTATGAAAGGACTCATAGAAATGAAATTCTGGAAATACTTCAATTTAACATTGTGGGACCCATCATTTTCGCCAATATGTACAAAAAGGACCCATAAAAATAAATTGTAAATTGATCACTGGATCATACCCGATTGAATTGAAACTTGGCCAGGTTACTGATACCTGTCTGATCATTCTTTAGGCGAAATGTTCTACTGTTCTGGGGTAAAAACTCTGATTATAGGTAGATTTTGAGAATTTACCTAACAGTTCAATTTTCATGGTGCTATTGATATCTGTTTAAATTGAAACTTGGTGAAGTTATGGATACCATCATATTGATCATAATACATGTTACCTCAATTTAGGATTTTTTTCAATATATATATTGGGCAAAACTGAGAACTTTTTTTAAGAGAGTACCGTAGCTATATATAAGAGTGACAGGCCAGGGAAGACTTCTGCTGAAGGACAAGGGGTGGCCCTTGATCTCTATAATTCCTCTTCCCAGTTTTGCTGTAAAGCTTCAGAACTACATAAAGCAAGAGGCCCAATTGACTTGAATCGTTCACTTGCTCAGGTGAAAAACTTTGTCAATGTGCCACACCTGCTAACATAAATGCAAATTTCCAACACATAAACATGCTATGACACAATACAATAACCCAGGGCTATGATATTCATTTGCTATTGGAAAGAAGAACGTTTTGGTAATTGTAACAGTACATGTCATATGTGACTCCTTAGAACTTCAAAATAGTACTTGTCAAAATTATTCATTTGAACAAACCTTCATCAGAGTATGTTAACTTATATGCCCAATATCATTGACCCTTCACCTTTTTGTTTATGAGAAGAAACTTTTGGAAGTTTTCAACCTCTTTGACATTGAAAGTGGGTCAAGGTCTTTCATTTGAACAAACTTGGCAGTCCTTCATCCCAACTTAATACTGGCCCAATATAAGTTTCCTGAGCCTAATTTTTAGTTATTGAGAAGAAGTTATTTTGATGATCTTAAAAGTACATTTGACCCCTGTGACCTTGACAGTGGGTCAAGCTTAAGCTAGGTCATTCATCTTAACAAACTTGATTGGTAGCTCTTCATCCCAGCATGCTACCAGCGCAATATGACCAGTATTAGCCTGCATGGACCTTTTGGTGTTTTGACAGGAATTTCTTTCTAAGACTGTCAACACAATGACATTTGACTGTTAATTAGGAAAGTGGGTCAAGGTAATTAATTTGAACAAACTTGATAAAAGGCTGTTTCCTAGCATGATACTTTTTTTATACTGCAGGACATCAATACCCAAGTGCATTTGGTCTAAGTACTAGTTAATGATTCGGATGAAATTGTTTGAATGTTATAAGACTTTTGACTCCTAGCTATGACATTGACAGTGGGTCATTCATTTGAACAAAGTTGGAAGCCCAATTCATCCAAGAATGCTGCATAACAAATAGTAATACATTAAAGGTATATACATAAAAGATTTTGAACACATTAATTTTGGCCGATATAATTTTGAAAGTTGGTCTTGCACAACAGTCATTCTTTTCAACAAACTTTGCGATTGGTCCCAGTATTATGCTACATGTATGCCTATAATAAAATATCAGTACTCTGGGACTTTTGGGAGAGCATATATAATTAAGTCGACTGTTTAAATGGGAGGGAAAAGGTGATCAAGTTGTATAGAAATTGAATGCTTTCCATGAGTTAAAATTTTCTGGAGAATATATATTGGTGACATGTAATGCATGATATAGAGCGATGACACACTTTCCATTAGATGTAGGTCAAAGGTCAAAATGTAGGTCACAGTGACCTACTTTTGATACATGACACACGTGCACTATTACTAGCTATGCCCAAGCAAAGGGGAGGTAACTCCTATTGAACACTGGCGAGTGACCAAAAAAACGTCACAGAAATAGTCCTTCGGAAGTACTGTGATTTTATCGTATTTACCAGTGTTAAATGCAAAGATGGGTGATGTTATTTTAACATTCGATAACTCTCGTTGATTTACCAGCCAAAACAATGAGAGAATGGCGCCCAGGTAGATCGAGCGTGCCTGTCAAAGAAATGTCAAAGCTCTAATTTTCTTATTGAAGCCAGTAAATTTACCAAAATCATATGAAAATGAAGAAAAATTAACCACAAAAATAATGATATGTTTGAATCCATGGGACATGACCGTTCTTGATGTGAAAATGAGGATTTTTGTCACCTAACGGTAAATCCAAGATGGCGGACACGTGCTGTCAGATGACCATTGGGAATGTAAACAAAACGCTCAAAACATGTAAAAGTCAATATTTTTCAATGAAAGTCCTTTATTTAGTGATCTTTCACAACTGTTTAGGTAATATGGGTGTAGTTTTTAAAAGAATTATGTAATATATATGTAATAATATTGTAAAATTAGAACGTGAATCGGACTAGGTAAGACTTAATTGACTCAAGACAGTAGGCCTACAAGTACTGTACAGTAGCTAGGCTAGTACTATATGATTAGTAGTAGGATAAGGAATGTCGCACGATGTCTTCTCTTGATCTTGTCAACTCATAACCTGGTATTATTCTAAAGATAACACTGTTTCTTAACTATGATGTATTAGGAAGTGTTTACAATTGTGATTTGCATGAAACCCATATAGAAAATGACACTTCCTAATTAATTGATCAATAAACCAAAAAATTGTTTATACTAACATTTCTTAAATTGTACAATAACACATAAAATATTATAAGATAATGGCACATACAGTGTATTGCATGTTGATAATATTTAATTGGGGACTTTTTCATTACAATTCAATTTTCTTAAAATTCTATAAAATTACCAAACTTCGTTGTGCATTTTAAATGTTTCAATATTACAAGTGTAAATTAAAGATTGTAATGTTTTAAAGGGGCATCCCGGGGAAGTCTACAATGAAGTTTTTGAATGTACATGCTGTCTGCACAACCAGATACATTTTCCTGTTATTTCAATATTCAAAGTCCGCTCAAAACGTGTTTAATAGCCACTTGCAAAATTGCATTCCTCGGGAAAGCCCGATAAAAATAGCGCTGATCACGCGTCAATCCAGTGACTATTTTGTCGCAAGTCGACGAGGGGCCCAAAGGAAGGGGACGCGTAATGTATAGGTCCGATGATGAACCAGACACAAAGTCCGTGTATAAATTTATTGAATCACATTCACATTAATAATCAGACGTTAATAACACACGATATTTCATATTTGGGTTTCCGACGATGACAACCATAGGGCAAACCTTAATTTCTGTAAAAAGGTATCTTCACGAATCCTCATTTAGAACCATTTTACAAAAGATGTGCATGCATTGAAAAGTACAAAAATAAAATGAAATGATTCCGATTTTTTTTATACAACTCGATGTCTTGAAGATTTTTTTTTCAGACTATCTATATATTCATCTAAAATCTATCCAACTTTCAGCGTCAACATACTTAACTCTTACAATTGTATCACGGAAGTCCGTGCACTCGTGTGACGCACCACCACATGTAGAATACATGTATAATATATAAATCAAATTTGGAACTTGTCGAGAAAATAATTGTCCAATACTTAATCCATTTATATATTTTATGATAGCTCCGTTTTCATTTTCCCTTTTTTTATGTAAATTTTAAGGTTCGTTAACATTTTCAACACAACTACAGACATGGGACATACATGTTTATGATTTTTTTTTATGAATTAATGACTTCACTTATATAATGCATATATTTTGATTCATATCACATTCAATACCGGGGACCAAACCCGATAATATTGTACAATCCGTTTTTATAGATAAGGTATGACAAACATTTTTTCCCGCGCATGATGATATAAATTCATTCATTTTGTCCAAATTGTATCTGTATACATTAAACTCAATCGCACCTATAACGGCGTTTTACAATGTAACCCCCCCCCCCCATACGATTTTTCTTGTAAGTTCTCTTCAGCAATATAATTCAATAATGCTGTTTTACTGGAATATTATAAAGGGAATATTACAAAACACGCTTTCAAGTTTTACACACGTATTTCATGTAACAGAGGAATGAAAGAGTTATCCCTTGGGAGGCCCCAAAACCAAATCAAAACTGTGTCACCGACTTTCCAGAAGAAAACTGTAACATGCAAACAATTGGGCTGTCAGTCTTTCCCTTGAATACTTCCCATCCCTCGTTATGCTTCCGTAATATAATCCTTACGTTAAAATTTGACCATTCGGCCACTTTTCGCTTGGTAGTTACATGTAGGTCACGCGGATCGCCATTTTCTGTTTACCGATGTAGCTTGTTATGAGCATGCGTTATCATAGGTGACGCAAAAAAATTTACATGTCCAAATCGTTGATCAACGAATAGTGATTCCCTTGCTTAATTATTAATTAAAAGTTTTGAGAACATATTTCAGCGGAAATCACCCATTAATTTTCCACAAGATTATACATTTAATTCATATATATATCTAATAACTCTAAATAAGCATAAAAAAATATAGTTTGACCGTGTTGCCTCTTTAAGTTAAATAGCAGAATATTTTTCTAATCATTTTAATAGTTTCATTCATCCAGCTACATATAAGCATTGCATTTACTTAAAATACATTAAAACAAGTATATTGTATTATGTTTAATGACATCAGTTTGTGGACTGCTTTATTATATATATATAAAAATGTATGTCAATTCCATTTATGTTATCAATATCCGAGCTGTAGATATTTTTTAGAATGTTTGTGTTACTTTTTAAATCAGAATATAATGTGACTTAAATTCTGGTTAATGTTTTTTTGTTTGAACAGAAGTATTTTCCAAGTTATGGGTTGTATACGCTTTTTTCATTTTTTTTTTTGGAAGTCTCATCTTTGAAGATCAAAATTTCCGATTTTCGAAAATTCACTAAAAATTCAGTTTTTAAGATGAAATTGTTCTGATAGTTGTTTTATAATCAGGTGATGGTACTCTTCAAAAATAAAACTACTACATACTTCCAAATAATGCAGAAAAAAATGGTTGGGCATAGCTACTATTACCAAAACGGTCCAAGGCCTAGGTGAGCCCATACCCAGTATATGTATAAGTAATGGAGTATTTTCCAGTGACACGTAGCCTACCTAGGCGAAAGAGCTCGATCAAGATAGTGGAAGAAAGGTCGGACGGAAGACAAGAAGGACAGACGGACAAATCGCTCACCTGTGATAGTTTATCCTTTTTTTATCCTAGTTTTTACTATCCACAGTTTCGTACATTTTTCTTAGATGTTTAACATACCTTATTTTGTCCGATATCATAATGACCGATGAAACTTGGTACTTTTTATTACTTCGATAAATAACAACCGAATTTCCAGTCTCAGGCAGGAAAAATTCGAAACTAAGGCCTATATTATCGCCATTTATAAATAAAAATGGCGGCGGTGGAAGCACCAGCCGCGCCAGCCGCACCGGCCGTAACAGAAGATGATGAAGCATGGCTCTATGGAGGTAGCGTGGCAGCGGACACATTTTTACGCTTAAATATAATTTGTATACGATACATATGTGCTTGATTGCTGCCGATATCATATGAAATTCATTCGATAGTTGCACATTGGTTGATCGACGATCGTGTTCGTCCAAAAAATTACTGAACAATACATATTAATACAGGCATAATTTAAGTTCAGTTACTCGATATAGGTTACCTATGAATCGACTAACTTGCATCCTTACCTACAGTAGATTCTAGAATATACCCTACTACGATAATTTTAGAGGTTTGATATTGCATTGGGGTATAGTATATAGATTTGTTACTAAAAATAGACAAAAACATCTTTCAAACTTTTTCTAACACTTTCATTTGTTCTGCCTAAATCACAGTAATTCATGTTTTTTTTTCAAATTAAACCTGTGGAGATGGCAGATTTCTTTCTTTCCAGTCACTTGAGAATAAAAATATTATGTCCTCAGATAGGCCTTCCTATTTATTTTGACAAAAGTACACCTGTATCTTCTAGCCACCTTTTAAAAGAACTAACTGGCAGCTGCATTCTGTTAATTATGTTGATGTGTCAAAATATTGAAATGGACTGTCTATATCCTACTCACCATTTGCATATATATCATATTCTGGAAAAGCAGAACAGCCTGAGTTAGATTTGACTGAGCTTTCAGGTATATATAATTATTTTCTATTCAATGTCACCTGCAATGTTAAGTCCAAAGGGTTCTGACTCTCTGACCCGCTAAATATTTGGACGACAGGCGGATGCGAGAGTCAGAATTCCTACTTAGTTAAAAAAAGTGGAAATTTTACCGACCAATGCATTGGTCCCTGTTTAAGCCTTGTTTTATAATACGAAACATTTCCGATCACATGTAAATGAAGTATCAATGGAAAGAACAAATATTTTCTCCTAACCTACACATTTAATATAATCAAGTCACAGGAGGACGTAAACCAACTATCATCATCCATTTCTAAAAAATAACCAGTTTCCCGACGTCTGTTTGAAAATGGTCTCGAGATCCTGCGAGAATTTCTTTCTGACCTAGCTATTTTTGATCACGTGACGTGAGGTGGCGACCATTTTCAAAAAGATGTCAGGAAACTGTTTTCTTTTACCGGGTCGGTTAAATTTCCACTTTTTAACTAAGTACACATGTAGGAATTCTGACTCTCGCACCCGCCTGTCGTCCAAATATTTAATTAGGGGGTCAGAGAGTCAGAACCCTTCGGACTAATACAATATGTAGGTAAATATAAATGTTTTTAATATAAGGCCAGGTACTGAAGTGCTGACAAATTTAATTTGAATATCTACTGTGTAATCTGCCAGATATCCGATGTTCGAGTTTCTGAAGATTTCTTTAAATATTTCAGATAAAATAGGCAAACATCATCAATAGCAATATATATATATATAAAGCTTAAGCCATATTCTGGTCTCTGCGGAGTATAACATATAGTACTACCAATGTTTGAACTTGACAAGTTTAAAGATTTCATGCACAACAATTTCACTTTATATTTTTCAGATGAAAATAAAGAGGGAGCACAGACAAATGGGTAATTACTAATTTCTAATGTTAATTAATATAACAGTAAATAACTAATTTCTAATGTTAATTAATATTTGATACTACAGTAAATTACTAATTTCTAATGTGAGTAAGTTCTGATTGTTTGGCAGCTGATCCCTATAAATATATCTAGCATCGAAGTTAATTATCAAACTTGTGTTGCAGTGATACAACAGAAACACCAGCAGAAGATACCAAAGAGGAGAAAAAAGAAGACCGAGAGGCCGGAGAACTGGTAAGGTCTGAGGATACAGAGAAATCAGGGTAGACCACTAGTATAGTTACACGACAGAGAGGCAGGAGAACTGGTAAGGTCTGAGGATATACAGAGAAATCAGGGTAGACCACTAGTATAGTTACACGACAGAGAGACAGGAGAACTGGTAAGGTCTGAGGATATACAGAGAAATCAGGGTAGACCACTAGTATAGTTACATGACAGAGAGACAGGAGAACTGGTAAGTCTGAGGATATACAGAGAAATCAGGGTAGACCACTGGTATAGTTACATGACAGAGAGACAGGAGAACTGGTAAGGTCTGAGGATATACAGAGAAATCAGGGTAGACCACTGGTATAGTTACATGACAGAGAGACAGGAGAACTGGTGAGGTCTGAGGATACAGAGAAATCAGGGTAGACCACTGGTATAGTTACATGACAGAGAGACAGGAGAACTGGTAAGGTCTGAGGATATACAGAGAAATCAGGGTAGACCACTAGTATAGTTACATGACAGAGACTGAGAGAGGCAGGAGAACTGGTAAGGTCTGAGGATATACAGAGAAATCAGGGTAGACCACTAGTATAGTTACATGACAGAGAGACAGGAGAACAGGTAAGGTCTGAGGATATACAGAGAAATCAGGGTAGACTACTAGTATAGTTACATGACAGAGAGACAGGAGAACTGGTAAGGTCTGAGGATACAGTGAAATCAGGGTAGACCACTAGTATAGTTACATGACAGAGAGACAGGAGAACAGGTAAGGTCTGAGGATATACAGAGAAATCAGGGTAGACCACTAGTATAGTTACATGACAGAGAGACAGGAGAACTGGTAAGGTCTGAGGATATACAGAGAAATCAGGGTAGACCACTAGTATAGTTACATGACAGAGAGACAGGAGAACTGGTAAGGTCTGAGGATATACAGAGAAATCAGGGTAGACCACTAGTATAGTTACATTACAGAGACTGAGAGAGGTAGGAGAACTGGTAAGGTCTGAGGATATACAGAGAAATCAGGGTAGACCACTAGTATAGTTACATGACAGAGAGACAGGAGAACAGGTAAGGTCTGATGATATACAGAGAAATCAGGGTAGACTACTAGTATAGTTACATGACAGAGAGACAGGAGAACTGGTAAGGTCTGAGGATACAGTGAAATCAGGGTAGACCACTAGTATAGTTACATGACAGGGAGACAGGAGAACAGGTAAGGTCTGAGGATACAGTGAAATCAGGGTAGACCACTAGTATAGTTACATGACAGAGAGACAGGGGAACTGGTAAGGTCTGAGGATACAGAGAAATCAGGGTAGACCACTGGTATAGTTACATGACAGAGAGACAGGAGAACTGGTAAGGTCTGAGGATATACAGAGAAATCAGGGTAGACCACTAGTATAGTTACATGACAGAGACTGAGAGAGGCAGGAGAACTGGTAAGGTCTGAGGATATACAGAGAAATCAGGGTAGACCACTAGTATAGTTACATGACAGAGAGACAGGAGAACAGGTAAGGTCTGAGGATATACAGAGAAATCAGGGTAGACCACTAGTATAGTTACATGACAGAGAGACAGGAGAACTGGTAAGTCTGAGGATATACAGAGAAATCAGGGTAGACCACTGGTATAGTTACATGACAGAGAGACAGGAGAACTGGTAAGGTCTTAGGATATACAGAGAAATCAGGGTAGACCACTGGTATAGTTACATGACAGAGAGACAGGAGAACTGGTAAGGTCTGAGGATACAGAGAAATCAGGGTAGACCACTGGTATAGTTACATGACAGAGAGACAGGAGAACTGGTAAGGTCTGAGGATATACAGAGAAATCAGGGTAGACCACTAGTATAGTTACATGACAGAGACTGAGAGAGGCAGGAGAACTGGTAAGGTCTGAGGATATACAGAGAAATCAGGGTAGACCACTAGTATAGTTACATGACAGAGAGACAGGAGAACAGGTAAGGTCTGAGGATATACAGAGAAATCAGGGTAGACCACTAGTATAGCTACATGACAGAGAGACAGGAGAACTGGTAAGTCTGAGGATATACAGAGAAATCAGGGTAGACCACTGGTATAGTTACATGACAGAGAGACAGGAGAACTGGTAAGGTCTGAGGATATACAGAGAAATCAGGGTAGACCACTGGTATAGTTACATGACAGAGAGACAGGAGAACTGGTAAGGTCTGAGGATACAGAGAAATCAGGGTAGACCACTGGTATAGTTACATGACAGAGAGACAGGAGAACTGGTAAGGTCTGAGGATATACAGAGAAATCAGGGTAGACCACTAGTATAGTTACATGACAGAGACTGAGAGAGGCAGGAGAACTGGTAAGGTCTGAGGATATACAGAGAAATCAGGGTAGACCACTAGTATAGTTACATGACAGAGAGACAGGAGAACAGGTAAGGTCTGAGGATATACAGAGAAATCAGGGTAGACTACTAGTATAGTTACATGACAGAGAGACAGGAGAACTGGTAAGGTCTGAGGATACAGTGAAATCAGGGTAGACCACTAGTATAGTTACATGACAGAGAGACAGGAGAACAGGTAAGGTCTGAGGATATACAGAGAAATCAGGGTAGACCACTAGTATAGTTACATGACAGAGAGACAGGAGAACTGGTAAGGTCTGAGGATATACAGAGAAATCAGGGTAGACCACTAGTATAGTTACATGACAGAGAGACAGGAGAACTGGTAAGGTCTGAGGATATACAGAGAAATCAGGGTAGACCACTAGTATAGTTACATTACAGAGACTGAGAGAGGTAGGAGAACTGGTAAGGTCTGAGGATATACAGAGAAATCAGGGTAGACCACTAGTATAGTTACATGACAGAGAGACAGGAGAACAGGTAAGGTCTGATGATATACAGAGAAATCAGGGTAGACTACTAGTATAGTTACATGACAGAGAGACAGGAGAACTGGTAAGGTCTGAGGATACAGTGAAATCAGGGTAGACCACTAGTATAGTTACATGACAGGGAGACAGGAGAACAGGTAAGGTCTGAGGATACAGTGAAATCAGGGTAGACCACTAGTATAGTTACATGACAGAGAGACAGGGGAACTGGTAAGATCTGAGGATATACAGAGAAATCAGGGTAAACCACTGGTATAGTTACATGACAGAGAGACAGGAGA
Source organism: Mimachlamys varia (assembly GCA_947623455.1). Taxonomy (NCBI): domain Eukaryota; kingdom Metazoa; phylum Mollusca; class Bivalvia; order Pectinida; family Pectinidae; genus Mimachlamys; species Mimachlamys varia. Next base: position 3,028,835 of record OX392537.1, read on the forward strand.
ACTGGTAAGGTCTGAGGATATACAGAGAAATCAGGGTAGACCACTAGTATAGTTACATGACAGAGAGACAGGAGAACTGGTAAGGTCTGAGGATACAGAGAAATCAGGGTAGACCACTAGTATAGTTACATGACAGAGAGGCAGGAGAACTGGTAAGGTCTGAGGATATATAGAGAAATCAGGGTAGACCACTAGTATAGTTACATGACAGAGAGACAGGAGAACTGGTAAGGTCTGAGGATATACAGAGAAATCCGGGTAGACCACTAGTATAGTTACATGACAGAGAGACAGGAGAACTGGTAAGGTCTGAGGATATACAGAGAAATCAGGGAAGTCCACTAGTATAGTTACATGACAGAGAGACAGGAGAACTGGTAAGGTCTGAGGATATACAGAGAAATCAGGGTAGACCACTAGTATATAGTTACATGACAGAGAGACAGGAGAACTGGTGAGGTCTGAGGATACATAGAAATCAGGGTAGACCACTAGTATAGTTACGTGACAGAGAGACAGGAGAACTGGTAAGATCTGAGGATACAGAGAAATCAGGATAGACCACTAGTATAGTTACATGACAGAGAGAAAGGAGAACTGGTAAGGTCTTAGGATACAGAGAAATCAGGATAGACCACTAGTATAGTTACAAGACAGAGAGACAGGAGAACTGGTAAGGTCTGAGGATACAGAGAAATCAGGGTAGTCCACTAGTATAGTTACATGACTAAAATTCATTTCAAAATTCTAAAACTACTTTTAATCATTATAGTTACTGTATACATGTATATAGTTGTTAAATTTCTATTTCATGGGGAGAACATTTCGCATTTTTCGTATTGGGACTTCTTCATGGGTATTAAATTTTGCACTCTGCTTGGATAATTTGTTCTCTCTTGGTAAATAGTCTTAACAGGATGTTATATTTCATGGGTATTTAATTTTACAGAATTTTATTTGACCGCAAATATAGCGAAATTAAATCCCCCATATAAAAGCAACCATACAGTATTTGTCAACAGGGTAGAGAAATTCTCCAACTACAATAGTACTGAATGACATTATAATGAAACAAGATTTCATAGTGCCTTTGCCATGCATGATACGTATACGTTATGGATAATAAAACCGGTAAAATAATACTTTCCTTATTATATTAACAACAGAATAAGTGTTAAAACTAGTAATTATTTTTGATTAAAGCCGAGAAACCCTGCTGGACGTTGTTGTGGTCATCTTTACCTTTGATTACTCAACTCTACGACCAGACTCCTGTATTCCTTGTGGAATCCGTCTACTGGGCATCACAGAGTCGTACCGAAACTATCCTCACCGACGTTGGATCTCCCGCTCCCCATATAAAATAACATAATTCTATACATTAAAATATTTTAAACCAAAAGAAGTGTCACTGACCAGTACTACAGACACTGTTTTGTTTTACTTTATAGAGCGGTGAAGAGGAATCGCAGGAGAAAGATGACGATGATGATTCTGATGATGATGTTCAAGTGACAATTGGTGAACTACAGACATTTCCTATTAACGAGTAAGTCATAGTAGTTGTCGCAAGCTGGAGCTTTTGATTTGCATTAATTAGCAAATCATGATCCTTATATACCACTGAGAATTCATAATAAATGGATGTATCATGTTCAGTTGGCGATATAGATTTATATTGTGTTCCGTGTTGTGTAAATTCTTTTGATAAAGGGAATGTAAAAGAATTGGATCACAACCAAGAATTTTGATTTACCCTTTCAGCTGGAGTTGATTTGGTTCAAAGTGGTTAAAGCAAATATTTGTTCTCTGATAGCCCACAGTTTATTGTGATAGTTTTCTATATTATAAAAATACTTTTTGCACCAGAATTAGTTTGAACTCTCTCCTTTAATATAAGCCACTAGCACATTTTTCATAAATGTATCATTATATGGATTGAGAATTTGTGAACTTAATCAATATTTCGGAGATGAAAATTATTTTATCTAGATGCATTACAATAATATGTCAAAAAATATTTTACATATATTTGTGAAAATCCCCATACTTTTCTTTCATACTTCTCACTGAAAAAAATGAGTTTCATCCTTTGTTTAATAACTATTGACTAGTACTTATATCAATACTCTTATATAGAACTTCGGTCATCTTGGTCTTTTATTGATCTTTGTTTTAGAGCTCCCAGAAATTTATTCAAAGCTCAAAGTGGTTACCAAAAGCCAGCCGGTGCAGGTGAGTAAAGAAGATCAAGATCAGAGACACTTAGCAGGCAGCTACCTAGCTTTATGATCACACTACAGTGCACTCCTCTTTATATCATGTTGCATTTGTCAGACAAAAACATGATATTAACAGGAATGTGACATTAAGAGAAACATGTTTTTCCACTAAATCTAGTGCATTTCCAATCTCCATAACTAAAAGTAAGCTATTCAATGTACATATGAAGATATTTCAATTATATAGAAAACACTGTTCCAATAAAAAAATCATTTTTGGGGTTATTTTTTATTTTCTATGCAACATTTTGTACAAGTTATATCTTAAATCAATGAAAATTTTCTGGATATTTTATGTGATTGGTTAAAAAAACATGATATTCACCTAAAAATACATGGTATTAACCAAATAAAACTACATAAATTATATAGAGAGAAAAATGGTGCTTGGGAACAACATGATATAAATAGGAATGTGATATTAACAGGGGTGATATTAAGTCCCAGGTATTACTAATTAGTGTATTCCATTTGATAAAACGTTACAGTTGTGCTTAATTGGAACAGAAAGTTCCAAATAGTAATAGTCTGTTCCTGTGGTTGAAATTCTAATAATCGAAAAGAAACGGAATTTCCAGAAATATAACCCAAAGGATTCAAGAGTAAAATCTACAAATCAATGCAAGTTATCGTTTTTATTTGCAAGGTTTTACAATCTACGGTGCCACTGGGAGTCAGTGGTGATATATTTTACTGATAATAAAACTGGATACAGTTATATCTGTTTACAACTTATTGAACAACTTAAATGAAAACCTTTCACTGGCCCCCCTATTGGAACTTGGAACCCTCAAATGAGACGTTCCTGAAGAACCGGTTCGTTCCATTTAGCGTAACGCCTGGTTCGTTCTTGAACAACTGAAATGTTTTGTTAAATGGAACCCGCTATATGTTTCCTGGTGTGGCACTCGCTGTGTAATCTGATAGTGATGATGAAGACTCTGCTCACTCTAGGCGGTAAAATCTTTTAGCAAATTTGCAAAATACACCTCTTATTCTTAAGAAATTAATAATTATACTACACACATAATGTTGGATAATACTATAATGTTAAAGAGAATCTGTTAATGAAACTAATTCAATAGCTTAAAGCAGGTATTTGAGACGTTAATAAATTCAAGTTAAGTCAGAAATGCTTAGTCTTTTTTTTTTTTTTTTTTAAGAAAATTTCCCTTAATAGTAAAAGGTAAGTAGCTGAATTAAAGATAAACGTGGAATACATTTGCAGCCTAGATTGTTTCTTTGGCTAAAATACAATTTTGCAAAAGTCGCGAAAATGATCGATTTCATTTTTGCTATTTATGATTACAGTTTGCAAAATGTGATCGATCAGTGAGCTTATGATACATACAACAATTACGACATTTGTAGATGTAGTTCTCACCAGCTTCTGTACAATACAAACTGTGAACTTTACGTTTAGCGGCCGCAGCCAAGTCCCAGAGTGGCACAGGAACCACAGTTAAGGGTGTGGACCTGGATACTCCCGGGACCATCAATGGAGTTAACCAGTACGAATTTGATCTGGACGGCTTACAAGCTGACGAGAAACCCTGGAGGAAACCAGGTATTTATTGAATACTTAGGCACATTACTCATACTATCATACTGAGCACCTAACATCAGTTTAAAGAAATTTGGTTTACAGGTTTTTGTATTTTTGAGAAAAAAATTCATACTTTTAAAATTTGTATCAAATTCTACTTTAGAATTTTTAGAGTTTCATTAAATTCTACTTAAGAATTTTTTAATTTGTATTAAATTCTACTAGAATTTTTAGAGTTGTATTAAACTCTACTTTGCACAATGTTATTCATGTCTGATTGACTTGAAACTTTGCCAGCTTCCTGTTTCACAACCATCACATGTACACTGTGTGTATTTGTACAATTATATTCTGTATGAACTTTGACATCATTGGCAAAACGAGACAAGCAGGCTTTGACATTATTTAAAAAGAGATATAAGCATGACAAATAATTATGCATAATTCTTGTTCAATTTTACAAATAATCAGTGATTCATAAAATGGTTTCCATTAATTAGTCCCCCACCGGAATCCGGGGGGGACTATAGGTTTGCGTTGTGTCCGTCCGTCCGTCCGTCCGTCCTTCCGCACACTATTTGTCCGGGCTCTATCTCCCATACTATAAGACACTGGAACTTCATACTAAGTGTGTGGGTTCCCTGTGGGAAGGCGGTGTGTCGCATACAAAAACCGGGTCACTGTGACCTATATTTTGACCTCTGACCTACATTAAAGAAAAAGCTTGTCCGGGCTCTATCTCCTACACTATAAAGCACTAGAACTTAATACTTAGTAGTATTGTTCCTTGTGGGAAGGCGGTGTGTCGCGTACAAAAACCGGGTCACAGTGACCTATATTTTGACCTCTGACCTACATTAAAGAAAAAGCTTGTCCGGGCTCTATCTCCTACACTATAAAGCACTAGAACTTAATACTTGGTAGTATGGTTCCTTGTGGGAAGGCAGTGTGTCGCGTATAAAAACCGGGTCACAGTGACCTATATTTTGACCTCTGACCTACATTAAAGAAAAAGCTTGTCCGGGCTCTATCTCCTACACTATAAAGCACTAGAACTTAATACTTAGTAGTATTGTTTTCTGTGGGAAGGCAGTGTGTCGCGTACAAAAACCGGGTCAATGTGACCTTTATTTTGCTATATTTTGACCTCTGACCTACATTAAAGTAAAAGTTTGTCCGGGTTCTATCTCCTACACTATAAAGGACTAGAATTTAATACTTGGTAGTATGGTTCCTTTTGGGAAGGCGGTGTGTCGCGTACAAAAACCGGGTCACTGTGACCTATATTTTGACCTCTGACCTACATTAAAGAAAAAGCTTGTCCAGGCTCTATCTCCTACACTATAGAGGACTAGAACTTAATACTTGGTAGTATGGTTCCCCGTGGGAAGGTGGTGTGTCGCGTACCAAAACCGGGTCACTGTGACCTATATTTTGACCTCTGACCTACATTAAAGAAAGAAAAATTTGTCCAGGTTCTATCTCCTACACTATTAAGGATTAGAACTTTATACTTGGTAGTATAGTTCTCTGTGGGAAGGCGGTGTGTCGCGTACCAAAACTGGGTCACTGTGACCTTTATTTTGCTATATTTTGACCTCTGACCTACATTAAAGTAAAAGTTTGTCCGGGCTCTATCTCCTACACTATTAAGGATTATAACTTTGTACTTGGTAGTATAGTTCCCTATGGGAAGGCGGTGTGTCGCGTAACAAAACCGGGTCACAGTGACCTATATTTTGACCTCTGACCTACGTTACACAAATACCTTGTACGGGCTCTATCTCCTACACTATAAAGCACTAGAACTTAATACTTGGTAGTATGGTTCCCCGTGGGAAGATGGTGTGTCGTGTACCAAAACTGGGTCACTGTGACATTTATTTCGACAGTTATTCAAGCTATGCACAACACAAGCAAAGTTACATAAGTGTACAAACATTCTTGTTGTTGGAGATTTCAACATGGACTTCACAAAGATGGACAGCCTTCAAAAATCTTGTAAACTTCACCAACAACTGACCACGCCTACCCATTGCCTTGGAGGAATTCTTGACTTGGTCTTCTCATCCAAATTATTCCCAGTGACAAACAAACCTGTGTTCTTCTCAGATCACCATTTAATCAATATACAGTACTGTTGAATTCAATGTAAGCATAACAAACAACATCTTGTTATTATTATTACAATTTCATGTCTATTGCAGTAAAACCTGTCTATAAAGGATACCCAATAGAAAAACTAAAGGTGTCCTTCATAGACTTGTGTCCTTTATATAGAGATCATTTATAGAGTATACCTACAGTGTACATGTATTTAGTGAGAATGGGATGGTTCCTGTATAGAAGCGGGTCTCTGTAAACTACATCTTCACCTTTCAATACATTGAAGAAAATACATGACCTTATTGCATCTCGAGATTCACACTCATTGCTATTGGATCTCGAGATAACAACCCGGTGGGGGACTGTAATTCGTTGAATTATCTTGTTTATTATAAACTTTAAAAAAAATGTAAATCAATTCATGATCATTTGTCGTTGCCTAGGTGCGGACATCACTGATTATTTTAACTATGGCTTCAATGAAGACTCCTGGCGTATGTATTGTGAAAAGCAAAGACGGACACGAATGGAGGCCAACCCAGGAACAGTGACCAGAATTTATGTAAGGAATGTTTCCTGGAGGAATTACATACAGCAGTGTAGATAGTAGTTCGTTGGGGAATATATGGAAACTGAATAGTATTGTCAACTTATCAGGAATAGGAATATTCAGACCCATGTCAATCTGGTGATATGATGAGTATCTAGAACATACCGTGATACACATAAAAAGGTCTCTTGTTCATATAATCACTTAGTGCTTGAGAGAATGAGGCAAATATAATGTTAATGAGAAATTAATGTCAAAAATTTGTCAATTTGAAATTAATTCAAAGGAATATAATGGAGAACCATTGTAAAATAATAATTCCTATAGCAGGATGTGTTTCTGTCTGTTGGTTGTTATAGTTGATGCTTGATTAAGTTACTTTTGAGCCCCTGTTTGGTTCCCATTTAGGCTCATTTAACATTGTCTGTATGGCTAACAATAAAACATTTTCTCCCTGTTTTCCGTTTAGGTTCATCAACCCTCATCGTCTATGAACAGAAATGATAAGAAGGATGTATTACACCCTCCAGGTTTGTTGTTTAAAGCTGACAATGCAACTTAAAAAGCTTTCAATTAATATTTAAAAAAAATATTTCTTTTCTAACGTTCTAAGGAAGTGCCGACATTTTAGTTTTGCCATTGCTTGGTAACGAGTATGGGTCCCGATGGGTATATAAAGGGCATAGCCTGTAAAACAGGTTTTCAAAGTACTCCTGACCGTCACAACATTCAGTGCTCCGCGCACTCGGCAACCCCTGTCAAAAATCCAACGCACTCACCTGTAGACTTTGAACCACAATACTGCCATGCTAGTTGTTACTAATAACACATTCTTGAAATTGCGTATCCGAAATAAAAGGTACATCACTGAAAATACTTCCATAAATCCAATATATATCGCCGAACTTCCACGTGCATATAATCGCATCCACGTACAAACTCTTAGTCTTGGTCATGTAGACGCTTGACAAGCAAACACGTGTAAAACACGGCACACCCGGGTGTGTAGTCAACAATGTGAAATTATATAGTTGAACCATTCTCATGGACTTATTTGGAATTATTATGGTTTCTACGCTGGATGTTAGTACTAGTTGGATATCAAAAAAGGTAGGCATAAGCGTTAATTAGCCATTTGTTTGTTTCACTTGCAACATATATTACATAAAGTTGTGTTGTGTTATTTTGTTGTAAGTTTCATGGGGATATGGATGGTTTTATTACAATTTCATTTCACATTCATTATACATCTTTCCAATATCCATATCCATATTCGTAAAAAAACACACGAAAACGAGCCGTAACGTAATGTGTACAGACTATATGTACATGTAACAGACGTGCTACAGCGAGAGGGCAGTGTCGGAATGAAACTGGTTTTGCAACTTGTGGTGCTTTTATACCCAAGGGTGTCTATACACGTTACCAAGCAAGGGTAAATCAAAAATGTCTGCCACTTCCTTGGTTACGAGAACCGAAAGACACATGGTCAATGTAGGGAACATCTCGGAAGTATTCTGAGTAATCACAGTCTGAATATTTTTTTTAAAATATTAATTGAAAGTTTTTTAAGTTGCATTGTCAGCTTTAAGTAAAGTTTAAGATACCCGTCAGTCTTCAAATAAACAAGCCGTTAAATAAGTTGTTAGAAATCTTGAAAGACCTTTGATAGTAATCCCAAATGTCTCATATAAATTATAATCAGACTTGTTCACCTACTTATATTGATATCAGATACATGGACAGAATTGTTTTCCCTGTGCACATTTAATGAGAATAATACTATTATATTTACATTTGCCCTGCAACCCACTATATGAACATTACCAGTAAAAATGCCTTTCATAAAAGTTGTTTAAATGACGACGCCTATAGAAGCGCAGCTAATAAACTAATTATTTGGAAAAAATATAAATGGAATTCAGTATCTGTGTTATAGTAAAAATGTAAATACATAAGGATTGAAAGTCATTTTTTTTTAACTTTCATAGTGCTATGAAAGGTCAGCCGTTACATCCATATTTAGCATGAAGCCCTAGCGAGCTTCATTCAATATGGATGTAACGGCTGACCTTTCATAGCACTATGAAAGTTAAAAAAAAATGACTTTCAATCCTTATGTATTTTTTATAATATCTTCAATTATGTCTAGTAAAGTATATGAATATAATTTTTTAGTGCTTTTTCAGAAGGATTTTACATGAACAAGATAACATATGAAAGGGAAGATAAATTTCAGTAATAAAAAGCTTATCTTGAAACTTAAGTAATAAAATAGTTAAAATTTGTCAGGTAATTTTAACAAAAACCTAGGAAGTTACAGATACATATTTTTTGGGGTAACAGGAACAGAAACCCCACAGACTGTGCCCGTGATTGGTTCTCGTAGTAAGACCAATCCAACACCTAGAAAGATGGCCGGCACTATTGATGTGATCGGCAGCACGGCCAGAGACTCGAGGCGCCCAGACGCCTCGTCTATGGGAGACCCAATACCTGTGGCAGGGTAAGTTGTTAAAGCCTAACATGTATGTAAACAGTAGGAATGTACTCTTAGAGAAAAAAGTGTAGTCATGATCAGTATTTAACCAGTGAATTAAAAGTAAACCAAAACCTGGCTAAATAATCGCTGTGAGGATTTGGATATTCTTGTTTTCCATAATCTGGTTTCATGATGTTAACATTTAGTTTTGATGAAGATTTTATGATGTTTGATAAGCTTCAGTTACGTATATAAATATATCCCATCTAATTTTCAATTAATTCTGTCTTCAGAAAGTCAGAACAAAATAGGATTTCTTTCTATGGTCCAGGTTTAATGATTGTGGTTTAATCAATATGTTAATATTTCAGCAGTAGGAAGACGTACAACACCTCTGTGCCGCCCCCTGGTATGGCTGTACACCCCACCCAGGGGATGCCCCCCATGCCCGACTACTCCATACCCCCTCCGGGCATGACTCTGCCCCCAGGAATGCATCCCCCTCCAGGTAGGTAGTTCAGGAAAAAAGTCAATCAAACTGTACAAGTCGAACTATGTGGTCTTGATAATTTCATTGGGCAGATTGGTCGAGTGGTTAACACTCCGGCCTTCCACGCACACGACAGGGGTTTGATCCCTGAAGTCATCGAATGTATGAAATATTCAGAAAATGTGTTTTTCACCTCCCAAACAACTCCAACAACCCAGGTGGAGTATAAAATGGTCTGGGTTGGGTATTGCAGTATCTGTGCTGTAGCATTCAAGTGATGTAGCACTATAAAAGATGCCGTTGGAAGCACGGTCACATCAAAAACAGAACACAATTTATGTCCAGCACAAATACACATATAGGGAGATATTAGCCAGGTGGTATGGGACTAGAAGTCCTGTGAACTCCTCAGAATTATGTACAGTGTATGATCGAACTGTATGTGTGAATTGTATTGATTATATAAGAATTGAATATCCATGTACTGTAAAGTGCTTTAGAGTTGCTTATGTTAGCTTGATATTATCAGTTGTTACATCACTGAAGTCAACATGTATTGCTGAGAGTTTTGCTAACCAGTAGTGAAATCCTTTAGTAAAAGATCCTTTTGTGACCATTTTCTGATATTACTTTGCAATCTTGATAAGTATAACGTTGTTTTACAGGGCCAGCACCCCCCGGTGTCCCCCCTGGTATACCACCCCCAGGGTTTCCTCCAGTGGAATTTGATGGTAAGGAAATTTTTTGGAAGGAGCTGACTTCTTGTAGTTCAGTATTATCACTTCATTCCTACCTGAACTTTTCATAACTTGGAAGTATTGATAGTGATTCTTAAATTTTAAAGTAAAACATCTCTTTAATGGAAAAATAAACTGTCTGTAAGATTAATATCTAATAAAATACTGCGATACAGTACTACATAAAACCGATAATAAACTATTTTGAAAGAAAACACATGAGTTAAGTCCTAGGGCTGTAACCAAAGGAGTTATTTTTCAGTTTACAAGTTGCAATATTAAAAAAGTGGTGCTTTATTAAGGACATTATATTAGTACATGTGAATTGACTCTAACAATAACTTGATTTCATTGTTTTCCAGCCTACTACCCGCCCACAGGTCAGACTTCTGTTAGGTAAGTAAAGGCTGGCTAAGGTAGAGGAATACAATAAGGTTTATGTCCTGCCCGTCATGTTCATTAGTATGTCTCCCCTTCATATGTAGGGAGACATATTGTACTAGTACCAGTTCTGGTTCTTGTTCTGGTTCTTCCAATAATTCTTGTCCAGGCCATAACTTATAAACCGTTGAAGATATCTTGACGAAACTTGCAGTATACATGCATAACCTAAAGCAGATGTGCAGTGCACTGTCATTATGTCAATGTGACCTTGGCCTCAAGGTCAGTGGTCAAATAAGAGTGATTTTTTCAATAATTTCCGTCTGGGCAATAACTTTTAAACCGTTAAAGATATATTAATAAAACTTTTAGTATACCTGCTTCACCCATAGACGATGTGCAGTGCACTGTCAACAGGTCAGTGTGACCTTCACCAAAATGTCGGAGATAAAAAATTTATGATGTTTTCAAAAATCCGAAGGTGTATGCCAAGGTGATGCAATCTCACTCTCACTGTCTAATTATATACATGTAACAATAATTGACCAAACCTCAAGGTAATAGAGGCTCATCTTCGATGTGGATGGCTTATAGTAATTAGCTTGTCAGTCCGTCGGTCTGTCCTTCTGTTCAGAATTAAAACAGATGTCCACTGACCAAACCTCAAGGTCACAGGGTCAAAGGTCAAAGTCATAGGTTAAGGTCAAATTTTACATTTATAAAGTGCTAATTAATAACATTTTGTAATGACATTATGAAGGAAAGTTGGTCAGAATAAAAAAAGATTATAAGGGGAGACATATGACATGTTTTTGTTCACTAAAACAAGACTCTAGTTTTATTTTCTATTCTAATCATTGGTTTTACTATCATTTGTAGACCTTGCTTCTGTTACAAACACACATTGATGATTTTATCATGTGAAGTGGTCATCCAAAGTTCTTGGCAAATAGAGTTGTTTTAATAAAAAAAAGATGTATATAGCTACGTGTATATTTAAACTTTGTAGACTTTGCTTTGATTCTGTTACAAACATATATTGATAATTTTCTCATGTAAAGTGGTCATCTTTAGGTCCTGGCTAATACAGGTTAGAAGTTAGAAAAGATGTATAAAGTTATATTTTAAACTTTACTTGCAGTCACTATGATGACCGGAATTTTTCATCCCATACAACATACCAATCAAACTACAATCAGTCCAACCCCTGGGAAAACAAGTAAGTATATCAACGTAATGTCTGAAAACAGGTCATTGTTGTCCGCGTAAAATCTGTAAATATATATATATATATTAAAAGTATAACTTCTGGACTGTCTGAAACAGGTACTAAGTTAACAGAGTTTTGGAGAAGTTGGAATAATCCACCTCTCCCAGGATAACAATTAAGTATACTCAACATTTCCATCCTTAACTTATCTCGGTCCAATCCCCGAGATACCAAATGCAAGTATTAGAGCATTGATTTCTTGATTTAGTATATGATACTTGAAGAAGAGACTGTCCCTGGATGAGAATATAAAACATCTCTTGTGTCCATCAACAAACTGAAATGGTCCGATTATGTTCAAACTATATGACTGACTCAAACCCATTATGTACAGATATGTTAAGGACTATACCAGAATTTGCCATATGGGAGGGGCAGGAGGCACTTTTTCAGAGACCCACTATCCTTGAAATATTAGAAGTGATTATATAAGGAATAGTAGGCAGATCTGGTTTTAACCCCAACACCCACAGATCATGATATACAAATAGAGGTGCTTCCCACCTCCCACACATGATAGATTATAGAATAGCCCGAGGCTAAGTGAGAATTTTTATGCCCCTGCCATGAAATGGAGGGGGCATATAATGTTACCCATGTCCGTCCCGTCCCGTTGCATGGTAATGTAACCAGCTTATTTAAATAACTACTGATCCGATTGTCATCAAACTTCACATACATAATAAGCATGAAGAACTAATTTCATATGGGGGAAGGGGGCATTTATGTCTCACAGACATTTCTAGTTTTTTTCGATTTCAACACGTTTGTTTTATGTTAGTCGCCAGGACGGATACCGATGGGGGAGTGACTACAGCAGGGAGCGAAGTCCAGCCAGATCTGAGTCTGAGTATAGCAGGTGGGTAACGGTGGCATTTCTCAACAAAATTCTACATTACAGCTGATTAAACAAAAAAGATTTCAACACAGTTCATATCAGAGATCAGAGGTTACTTTAACATAATAACAGTGTAACAGTTCTAATGTGTTGTGAATTTATTTGTGAACTTGGGATATATAGGTATTGTGTTTGTAGTTTCTGTCCCTGATGAAATTTCTGCCACTTTTCAACAATAGCTGGATACTGTAATAAATAAGTGATTCTTCCTGAATGATTTTCTTACAAAGATATTAGTTGTGGAGATACATAGTTGGCAAATTGATTTCTGTGAGTTACACTGAACCTTTCTAAATCAATGGTGTTCCTTCTATGGTAGCCCTCGCAGTGACCGAGACTATAGTTATAGTCGAGATCGTCGGCGTGAACACAACAGGTTGGTCTCATTTACCTGTGGTTTGGAACTTTTTACTGCGGTTCAGGGAGACTTTTGGCGTAGGGTTGCTATTACAGGATTCCTGCGAAAGAAACATGTTTTGTAAACGACAGAGGATTTCAAGTTTTCTGATTTGTGAGCCAGTACAGTTATATAATTATTTACCTGGAGCCATTACACTATTTCATAGAAGAAATATTGTCAGAATTTTAGATTAAATTTGTGATTAAATGAGTTAAACATTTTTGCTTCGTATAAAATTTCTAATTAGGAAGATTTTCAATTGAAAATTTATCTTAGTATAAATTTAATCCTCGACATCCAAGAGCTATGCTCACCTACACTCTCTACACCCCTGGAATATAATAATATTTACATTTGCTCTGATTTGCTACTATATAACACTACCAAGGCCAGTTCCGTGTTATAAGAGCATAACACTGGAGTGGTCATTATGACGTCATTACAATTGTGAGGTCATAATCATAACGTTGGAAATAGCCGGCCGATAGTGGCTGTTCGCTGTTCCATTTATTAGAAATCTACCTTAAATTTTCAGAACAAATGTAGAATATAAAATAAATTTATTATCAAAACCAATGGAAAAATGTAAATACAAGCATTAAACATCATTCTGTTCCGTGTTATGGTCCTATAACACGGAACAGAATGATGTTTAATGCTTAATTATGTCATGGAAAAACTGAAGGCTCCGTGTGCGCCACCTTGTTGATGAGGCAAGAAGACTGGTTCAAAAAAATGTTGTGGTTACATTAACAGTAAAAATTGATAGGTTTTGAATTCGGTTGCAGCTCCTATTAATCTTCAAAAGACCAGAACATGCCTCCAGTTTTGCCATGACATATTCCAGGGGTGTAGAGAGTGTAGGTGATCGTAACTCTTGATATCGAGAATGTATAAATTTATGAAAAGACACCATTGATCTGGCCCTGTTAACTAAGAAAAATAGTGTAATGGTTTGATAGACTGAGATCTCTGCATGTTTTAAGTCACAGGGAGAGGTATTCTGCATGCTACACAAGATCATTGGGGAACCAAATCTTCCTTTAGTAGGATTCATGGGGTGATGAAGTGATCATGAGTTGGTATTGAGAAAATGTACATTGTAGATGAACTGTAAAGTAATGAATGTTGAATGGTCTCTCAACCAACTTGATTCATCACCCTATGAAATTAATCAAAGCTAGGTTCAATCTTTACATTTCATTTAATAGTTGCTTTACATAATTGGAACTTGTAAATTTGTATCTAAAATAGTTTGTCATTGATACTGGAGCTTGTGCAATATAAAAGAGGTTTTAGTTCGCCTGACTGCGTTGAACTTCATTAATCAGCATTACACGACACTTCAGGCCTGTCAAAAGTTTCCTGCTGTGTTAAACCTCTAACATTGGTGGAGCATGTATTTATTTTACAGACTTTGAAATATGTAGTCCATCAATGGAGGACGTTCATAAACCTACGTAGGTTTATCTAATAATTAAAAACAGCAATGTTATGATATATTTGATGGTCAAGTGCAAAAATAAAATATATGGATACACTGTACCTTTAATATTTAGTTGTATTTTATTAAATCTTGAAAAATTGGAAAATACTTATTCATGTATGCACAGACAATATTATATAGTAATCTGACCAATGAAAGAGACAACATTTGTTGTTTCATCGAATCCGACATCAAATACTGTGTAGTTGTTGTAGCACTGATCGGTAGGTACCTATGGTGGTTGGTTTAACTGTCTATGTTTAGAACGCCTGGTCCTTTTGTCTCCTGTCCTGGTACCCGCTATTGTATAAACCCCTGGTCCTTTAGTCTCCTGTCCTGGTACCCGCTATTGTAGAACGCCTGGTCCTTTTGTCTCCTGTCCTGTTACCCGCTATTGTAGAACCCCTGGTCCTTTAGTCCCCTGTCATAGTGACCGCTATTGTAGAACCCCTGGTCCTTTAGTCTCCTGTCCTGGTACCCACTATTGTAGAATCCCTGGTCCTTTAGTCTGCTGTCCTGGTACCCACTATTGTAGAACCCCTGGTCCTTTAGTCTCCTGTCCTGTTACCCGCTATTGTAGAACCCCTGGTCCTTTAGTCTTCTGTCCTGGTACCCACTA
Source organism: Mimachlamys varia (assembly GCA_947623455.1). Classification (NCBI taxonomy): domain Eukaryota; kingdom Metazoa; phylum Mollusca; class Bivalvia; order Pectinida; family Pectinidae; genus Mimachlamys; species Mimachlamys varia. The sequence continues at coordinate 3,044,082 of OX392537.1, forward strand.
TTGTAGAACCCCTAGTCCTTTAGTCTCCTGTCCTAGTACCCGCTATTGTAGAACCCCTGGTCCTTTAGTCTCCTGTCCTAGTACCCGTCATTGTAGAACCCCTGGTCCTTTTGTCTCCTGTCTCCTGTCCTAGAACCCACTATTGTAGAACCCCTGGTCCTTTATTCTCCTGTCCTAGTACCCACTATTGAAGAACCCCTGGTCCTTTAGTCTCCTGTCCTAGTACCCGTCATTGTAGAACCCCTGGTCCTTTAGTCTCCTGTCCTAGTACCCGCTATTGTAGAACCCCTGGTCCTTTAGTCCCCTGTCATAGTGACCGCTATTGTAGAACCCCTGGTCCTTTAGTCTCCTGTCTCCTGTCCTAGTACCCACTATTGTAGAACCCCTGGTCCTTTAGTCTCCTGTCCTAGTACCCACTATTGTAGAACCCCTGGTCCTTTAGTCTCCTGTCCTAGTACCCACTATTGTAGAACCCCTGGTCCTTTAGTCTCCTGTCTCCTGTCCTAGTACCCACTATTGTAGAACCCCTGGTCCTTTAGTCTCCTGTCCTAGTACCCGCTATTGTAGAACCCCTGGTCCTTTAGTCCCCTGTCATAGTGACCGCTATTGTAGAACCCCTGGTCCTTTTGTCTCCTGTCTCCTGTCCTAGTACCCACTATTGTAGAACCCCTGGTCCTTTAGTCTCCTGTCCTAGTACCCACTATTGTAGAACCCCTGGTCCTTTAGTCTCCTGTCCTAGTACCCACTATTGTAGAACCCCTGGTCCTTTAGTCTCCTGTCCTAGTACCCGTCATTGTAGAACCCCTGGTCCTTTAGTCTCCTGTCACCTGTCCTAGTACCCACTATTGTAGAACCCCTGGTCCTTTAGTCTCCTGTCCAAGTACCCGTCATTGTAGAACCCCTGGTCCTTTTGTCTCCTGTCTCCTGTCCTAGTACCCACTATTAAAGAACCCCTGGTCCTTTATTCTCCTGTCCTGGTACCCGCTATTGTTATGGCATTTCTCTGCAGTTGTTCTTAACCAGAGCTGATAGCACGAGGTAGAGTTATTGTTATTATTTTTTAGTAGAATAAAAGATTATATTTCAGGGTAGAAAGAGATCTATTCATTACTGTAAATTTAAATATTTTCTTTCAGAATAGAAAGAAATCTAGTCATTACAGTAAATTGAAATATTTTCTTTCAGAGTAGAAAGAAATCTAGTCATTATACAGTTTATTGAAATTATTTCTTTCAGAGTAGAAAAAGATCTATTCTTGTAATTTCTTGTAGCTTCTGGATCTATCAACCGAAGGAAAGATTTCAATCAAAATTAATCTCCTTCCAGGAGGGCGGATATACTTTGTCCGACAAGATAGGATCCATTTTCTGTATATTTTCCTAATAAAGAAAACTGACTAATCAAAACAATGGAACACATACCGGCTATGTAAATTACTGACCATTTATTTTTATAACAATATTTATATCTACACAATGACAGAATGATTAGGATGTTTTTTTCCGGGGATGCACTATAATTACCGGTATTCTCACAGATATAAAAACAGAGTTCTCATTTAATTAATTACGAATCACTAGACCTTTACAGTTCAGGTAGTAGTACATACTTGTGTAATTAATGGTTTGGCTTGTACTGTCATGTTTTGTTCTGGTTATCCGGCCAGGATATGAATCTCGGAAAATTCTGTCTGTAGCTGGAAGTTAGGGTATCTCTGTGAAATGGGAGAGAAAATTGGTTACACTGTCTGTTCAGAGGCAAAGTATGAAATAAGGATTTTTTCTTTCAAATCCAGATGGCTGGTGCGAAATCGCATGTACTGGTAGCTTTGCAAAACATTGTGCAACTAATCCACACACTCTCTTAAATGCTGAAATTAAATCTTCTTTATGCTTTAAAATGATATTATATTCAAATGCAGAACTCCGTACTCTTCTTGTTAATGTAATTTGCCACTTGTATTTCACTGGTGAATATACCAATACAGTTGTTTAGAGTTTTGTAAATATGTAGTTTTTAACCATGATACTCCTGGAACATATATTGTTTTAGTATGTTACTATGATAAGAATGAGTTTATATGGTACCATTGGTCAGACTTTAACCGTAAGATTTCTATTATATCAGAGATACGTACTGGAGGGACCGAGGTGACCGGGACAGCTACAGGGATCGCGACAGGTCAAGGTCACGTGAACGAGACAGGCCTAGAGATCATCGCCATAGAGATGAAAAACACAGATCAAGAAGGTGATGTATAATTCTTTATTATTCTAAAATAATACTGTACTTATAAGACAACTTTCAGCTCTCATTAATTTATAAGTGGTAAAATGATTTATATTTGATAAAATGGTAGTAAAGAATGAAGAGTGAACATGTGCTTTCTACTGATACCCCTGTAGGACGATTGAAGATTCAAAGATGGACTTTTTAACAGTATGACTTACAGGAATTCTGATTATTTGAAGATGTTAAACAAATGTCTTTTGTCTCCTTTCTGACAGGAAGCATAGAGATGACGAGGATTCTGACCACCATCGCTCCAAACACAAGAAAAGTAAGAAATCTAAGAAGGACAAGGATGATGATGCGTATGACCCGTCTAACCCCAGCCAAGACGACAACACCAAGGGAGATTAGACAGGATGACATGCTAGGACTATTTCATCTCGCGGGAAAATCATGTCACCATTTCATATACATTAATTATAGGACAGTCGTGTTGTCACAAACTCAATGTTTTATTGGAACTAGTGAGTTTTTTTCAAGGAGGAAATGTGTTAAAAGAAAGCTGATTCATGCAAAAAAAAAAAGTGCAAGTCATTTGGAGTTTGATTCTGACAACATATATGAATGTTGAAATATCAATATTTTGAAATAAATTTATACTTCAATCAAGTTTATTTCAGACAGGAAGTTCAACTAGCAGATAATTTTGTATTGCATTTAAACTTTTTTTTTAATTTGGTAAAAACATTTGAATGAAATATCTCGATTATGAACATTGTTTGTCAAAATCTCGTATACAGTAGAGTATAAAATACATTTTGTTATCTGCTACTATGTGTCAATGAATAAATTCATGTCAAGTTGCTCCTTTGTTTTGATTTATTTTTCCAATTTGATTTATTTCTGTTATATCTTGTATGCTAAACCGACACCAAAACTACGGAATCTAGATGTTGATACTCCATCCGCTTTATTTATTTTGTATGTTAAATATTCTATATAGTTCCATAGTCTAAAAGTTGCCTCCAAATGACAACCAATAGAACTAGAGCATAATGGTCAGAGAAAAATACTTAGTGGATTGTCATCATGACGAGTCCCAAATGGTCACCACAAGGGCAGATCACTTAATGCTAGGCTACTGTAGGAATTCACAACCCACCTTCCCACTACTGTTTACTCCCTACCTCAATCTCACTCCAACGGTCTCTACCCTCCCCTTCTTTCCCCTAAAATATTTAGTACTGTATCTTTATAACATGTATTGTGGAGAGGAATATTTTAAGATACAAAACCTTGTTCAATCTGTATCTTTAAGGATTAACCTTTGATTTTGTTTTTATGAGATCATAATCCAATGGAGCAGTGATTCTTATATTTACAGTATTTTTCTGTAAATGGTTCAATAAAGTTCCATCTGCGCACATACAGTAGATTTCATTTCAAAACTTAAAAACGTGAAAACGGTTCAAATGTAACAGCATGAAGTTTGCATAAACCGGGGTTAACTCCACCCATATCTATTGTTGATGACGTCATACAATTGTGACTTGTACTGAATATTTTGCATAGCTCCGCCCACATGTACTATTGTTGACGTCATAGAAATTTGGAACGTTCTCAAGTGTAGTTATTGGAAAATAACTCTAGTTTGCAGGACAATGGTTATTGAGTGAATGTCAGTGTAGACTGTAAACTATTTTTGAATAAATAAACTTAACTTTTAGTCCCACCTTTATAACAACCAATAGATATATTTTGATTAAATTTAGCCAGTAGCATAGTTTGCAGAAACAAATTACCTTGACCCACTTAAATAGATCACAAGGATCAAATGTGTCAAAATATTTAAAGGACTTCTCGATAACTAGAAGTGACAAAGTGATGATATGGCTATTGGGCTTTGGTTGAATGACATTGACCCACTTTCAAGGTCAAAGAAGGAGATTATTGTGACTAACATATAATATATATTACCTCTAAACTTTTCTACAGCCAAAAGGCCTAGATTGATGACACCATAAGCCATGATAACCTTGTGAAGACACTCAGGTATATATCCTGCAATAAGCCCAGGGGGCCAATACATAAACTCTGTTTCAAAGTAGGGGGTGGGCTTATTGCAGGACTATGAAATAGCATGTATATGGTATTTCGAATTAGCTGTTTTTGACATGGGTGGGCTTATTACCAGACATGGGCTTATTGGTAGATAAATATGGTAGTGTCAAATGTTCTAAATCTTTTTTTAAGTTCTTATGAACGACCTGTGTGCATATAAATTAAACCATGCTTTCTGAAGCTAAAGCACAGGCTTGGATATTTCTTGGGAAGTGCTGAATGGATCTTTTTCAAACGTCACATGCAGGTTCCCCTTGATCCCTTGTGCATTGTTCAGTTTTGAGCTGATTTAAAAAAACAACATGGCCAACAGGCAGCCATCTTGGATTTTGAAAGTAATAGTTTGTGATCACTATTTCATGAGAAGTACTGAATGGATCCTTTACATATTTAGATTCTCCTTGGTCCCTAGTTGTATATATTGATATGTTTTTGAGTTGATCCGAAGGACAACACGGCCGACAGGCAGCTATCATGGATTTTGACAGTAATAGTTTGTGATCACTTTTTTATGAGAAGTGCTGGATGTTTTTTTCCTAAATTTTATATGCAGGTTTCCCTTTGTCCGTAGTGATGTGGCCGACAGTCAAGTCTTGTTTTTAACTATGAAAGTATACAAGAGACCTTCTTTTATTAATTTTTAACAGAAATTTTCAAATTCAAATATCCAATTTTTAAGAACAAATGGAAATCATTGTTGATTGGCGCGAAGATCCCTCTGGGATCTCTTGATTTTTTTAAAAAAAATGTCTTTTACAGTAGCATTTTGGTTAAACCTGTGAACAACTGCATGTAAAATTATACACAGCCACTTGCATTTTAAACAAGAGATTCCAGAGGGATCTTGGTGCCCACGATAGACAATCTAATTTTGCTCTTTAAAATGTTGGACCTTTTCCCTTTGATGAAGATTATGTCATTGTTTGGTCTAGCTGTATAGATCTTGACCTACCTTCAATGACAAAGTGGTCAAATTTCTTAAAATCTTCTCAATAATATAACCAAAAGGTCCATGTATTGATATTGGGCCAGTATCATGCTGCATAAGAAGTGTGTGAATGATTTTTTTGCGAATGGTCTTACCTTGACTAATATTCAAGGTCACAGGGATTGAATATTTTTGAAAACTTAAAATCTTTTAAAAACTTATCAATTAATAACCAAAAGGTCTATAAATTTATGACAATTACGTAATGTACTAAGATGACGGACTACCAAGTTTGTGTAAATTAATGACCTTTTCCCATATTTAAGGTCACAGGGGTCAAAAATGTTTAAATTTGAATTGAATTCTTTTGAAGAAACAAATGTCCGTGGTTATGATATATCTGGCAAGAAACTTAAGCATGCTAGGATAGAGAGGTTATACTGAATACCATTGTTTGACTTTCAATATGACATGGATCATGCATTATTTTAAATAACATCTTTTGAATCTAGCAGCAACATTTTGCTTATATTTTTAACATTATTATTTTTATGTTTATTCAGGTAAAAGGTACGACATCACAGTATAGGAGTCAAACTTGAAATAGCAAATCTGATGATGATTTCGCAGTCAGGTGTTATGATTACTATTACAGTACATTATAAAATAGAAAGTGTACTTAAAATATGTGATGGAGTAGAAAATAATAATTTCAGCCTTTACCTGGTACTGGGGTATATTATATATAACCCATATAAGCTAATTATAGCTTGCAGTCCACTTATAGGAATACATGACAATTGATACAAGGCAAGCAATGCAAGCCCACTACTTCTTTTGTTAAATTAAGGTATGTTTATAAATGGACATCCCTGGTTTCTATATGTTTATTTTTTGAAAAATATAATTCTATAACTAATCTAGCACCTATAAAAAAGTTCTAGATTCTATATTTTTTATTTTATTTTATTTTGTAGCATTTTGGTTTAACATTGAACATATCTGCCCGTAAAATTAAACACCACCGGTACCACAGGCAAATTAAAATTAATATGATAAAATATTTATATAGATTCTAGTCCAGGTCCTGCAGTACAGTGACCACGTGCTTCTGTTTTGACATGTGCTTGACGTCACTTTGTTTTGAAAATAGTGTTGTTAGGGTCAGGGTGGTTATGTAAGGCCAGTGTTGATTGGATATCAGAAACAGGAAGCCAAAGCGATGCACCAATCAAACGAGCTATTTCTTCCGGCGAAAGGATCGATTCAACGCACGTTGGAACCAGTCGGACGTTTGTGGTGTCAGTTCTGTGGAATTTCGACCAAATTTCTTGATTTTAACAGTACAGAAAGGTATATTTAGATAATATCTGATTGATATATCAATATGTATTCGATTTTGCGTTTTTTCACTTGACATGTCGCACTTATAAGTAATATGTGACTCATTCAGTCATTGGCTTTGACCAGTCGACTTGAGCCCGATTCGCAGTACCTTGTCTGTGTCACTTCTAAATAAATTGTTAAATTTTGCCTATCTCAACTTTTAAGACCTTTAGCATTTAACCGAATTCAAATGGGGGAAGGAAGGTTATAAGATATATACGCAATAATCATATGAACAATGCTTCCCAATCCCCCCCCCCCCCAACACAGACTTGGACATTTTGACAGATACTGCCAAAGCAGCCCTTGATAGATATTGATGACGGGTGTGGGACTCAAACCAGATATGGTGGTGTCGCGCCAGGGGCTACACTAGTATTCCATCCCGGTCAAAACACACGCTTAACTCCGTTTTTAGACGACAGACAGTTTGGCCTAAATCATCAAGAAAACCAATTTCTGAATGCTGTTATTAGTAATTAAGTGATAATGTACTAGTACTACTATTGCAGATACCAAGTAAAACATGTAGTCTATGCACAGGCACTTGCCTCATCTATCCAACACCTATAATTATATAATAGCTACATGTTTAATGATATTTTTAACATAATTTAATGTGTGTTGGATAGGCGAGGCTAGTGCCTGTGGACCACGGTGTGGTTTATGTGATTGTGTCAAAGTGTCTTGACATATTGATTAATATCAAATGGAACTGAGAATTCGTTCAGTTGGACTAAATGTGATCAGAGTAATTTTACGTGTTTTATTAATTAGAAACTTAGGATTGAACTATTTCAGTAAAAATAACACTCCCAATAATGATTTACCTGTAACAAAGTCCAGGTTCTCTTTGATTGGTAGCTGAACTGGACTAGGTCAATCGATCGTCGGGGACTGGTTGGCTCAGTTAGTGAAGTGTTCGTTTAGAGATTGTCAGGCTTCAACCTGTGTTCTATATAGTTGTGTCTTTGGATGTGAAGACTTAAAAAAAGGAGGGAGGAATTGTCTGATATACCAATGTAGCATATTTCTGTTGGTGTTTCAGGTTATCATCACATATACCAAGATGAATGCTGCTATAGAGAACGCTATGGAGCAGCAGTTGCTCCACGCAGCTAATGTCATGGAACAGCAGGTAGACGCAGAGCTACACAAGATGGAACAAATGGACGATGATGATTTTGAGAACCTCCGTAGAAAGAGAATGGAAAGCATGAAGAAAGCACAGTCACAGAAGCAGGACTGGATGGCTGCAGGACATGGCAAATATTATGAAATTGCCAACGAAAAGGAATTTTTCGATGAATGCAAAAAGAGCAAACAAGTTGTTTGCCATTTCTACAGAGAAAGTACCTTCAGGTGCAAAATAGTTGACAAGCATCTGGCAATTATAGCTCCAAAGCATTTAGAAACCAAGTTTATCAAAATCAATGTTGAAAAGTGTCCCTTCTTAGTGGAGCGCCTTAGAATAGTTGTTCTTCCAACCTTGTGTATTGCTAAAGATGGTAAAACCACAGACTATATTGTAGGATTTGATGATTTAGGAGGCAAAGATGACTTCCCGACAGAAACGATGGAATGGCGTTTAGGAGTTGCCACTATCATCAACTACAGTGGTGACCTTTTGACCCCACCAGGGGGACAACCGACAAAGAAACCCACCATTCTAGGTCACCAGAAGAAGTCGATTCGCGGAGGTGATAAGGACGACAGCAGTGATGAAGATGACTGGTGAACGAACAGGACGGTGCTTTTATTATAGAACAAAAAGTCGGACATTATTCAATCCAGGACTGAATTTCACTGCCTGATTTGTGGAATTCTAATCTAGATTTGACAGTCCAAATTTATGTTAAAAAACAAGTCTGCCACAATTTTACATTACCCAGCTGTTCATTATACAAATGGTATACAATTTATGTTTGCATGTGTACCAAAGTGAATTTGGGAAGGGGATTGCACCAGTATTATCGTGTATTAGCGATACAAATGTATTTTTTTTTACATTGAAAATATAGGAAACCAAATTCCCACTGAATATAAACAAGAACATAGCATATCTACTGATAAAGAGAAAGTTTGAAGATACAAATACTTTTATCAATTTACCATTACTGAAGTTATTTTATTTGTATTTTAGACAGACTTTGAGGTTAAAAAGTTTTTAAGAGATTTTATAATCAAATTTAAATTGACAGATTATACAGTACATTACATCGTCTGTGATGTTATACCAACATTTCCTTATCACATAATTCTCCAAGCACCAGTCATTTTTAGTCATTTAACAAATCCAACTTGTAAGCATGCATTACAGTGCAAACAAGTGTTCTGGTTTGTCAACATCAACATTCAAAGATACCATTTAGCTTCTCATATTCTGGATCATTGTCAAGTTTTACCTTTGCTCACAACACAAAATTAACAGTTCAGATATGTCGTGACCCACACCTTTAGATATTATAACTGAAAATTTATGAAAGGTATATATACATGATATACAAAAAGTACCGCTTTACTTGTTCCCCATTTCTGAGGTGATAAATAATTTGTCATTTCATTTGGTTGTCATATTTTGTACCATTCATAAAGATTGGTCTTAATTGTATATATATCTAAAAATATTTATTTGATGTTTTTAATCATTAAGACATTTATATGTAAAACTAGACAAAACTGTTTACATAAAATGATTTTTTTTTCAACATCACGTGTTCTGATTTATTGACATCAGTAGTAACAAGACCTGTTTGCCTGACTAGTACCCCCACCCCCTGCATGCAAAAGAATATTGTTCCATAATAAACGCCACATCCAGATGCCATAATCCAGTAATCCACCCAGACTCTAACATATTGACCCCTGGGCCCAGATGTTCAAAAGGTGGTTAGCTTAATCAGTATTTTTAACAACATTTTTCAGTCTTAACTAATTCTGTCAATAAACAAGGTACAGCCCCACGGTTTTGCAAGTAGACAAACACTAAGGGTTACATGATATGTTAAAGATTTACCTAATTCAATCATTTTCTAGTTACATGAACATTGAAATTTGTGCTGATCACTGATTGAGCAAATCCCCTTTTGAACAACTGGGCCCTGATTGATTAGTCTGTAGGACCAATACCTGTTTGCTTTATTTCTTCATTATAACTATTTATAGTAACAGTGACCTTGTTTTGATTCCAAAGGATCAGGGGGCAGGTGTTGGTTGTGAACATGTGTGTGGAGTGTTTTGACAATCGGTCCATAAATAAAATAGCTAGAGCAAGGAAACAACAACAAAAAATAACCAAAAGGCCCAGGGTGTTGATATTGGGTCAGTAGCAGGCTAGGATAAAGGGTTACCAAGCTCAAATGAATCACAGGGGTCAAATGTTTTTAAATTCTTTGACCAACTTCCCCAATAACCAAAAGGCTAGTGGAGCGAGCTGATATTAGGCCAGTAGCTTGCTGGAATAATAGGCTAACACGTTTGTTCAAATAAATGACTTTGACCCACTTTCAAGGTCACAATGGTCAATTGTGTTAAAGTTTTAAGCAACTTCTCAATAACTCAAAGGCCTGGGGTACTGATATTTGGCCTCTAGCATGCTAAAAAGGACGAAGGGGCTACAAAGTGTGTTTAAATGAATGACCTTGACTCAGTTTCTCATTGACCTGGGTCAGAAGTGTTCAAACCTAAAAGCAACTTCTCACCGACAAAAAAAGCCAGAGATACTGATTTTGGGCCATGAACATAAGGCTACTAAGTTTGTTTAAGATCTTTCAAGGTCACAGGGGTCAAGAGAGCTGAAATCTTCAAGCAGCTTCTTCTAAATACCCGAAAAGTCTCATGGTACTGATATTGGGCCATTATCCCATGCTGGGATGACGGGCTACCAAATTTGTTCAAATTGTTGACCTATACCCACTTTCAAGGTCAATTATATTTATATAGGATTTTCAATCAACTTTTTTTCAATAAATGAAATCCAAGGATATTGGGCCATTATAGTATTCTTAGATGAATGGCTATCAAGCTTGTTCAATTGAATGACCTTGACATATATTGAAGGTTAAACACTTAATTTCTCAATAACCAAGAATAAATAAACATTAATTAAGGTTTGTTGGTGTTAATGTTTAAAGGTTTTGAATTTTAAACTAATATTTTGCCTATAATTTAATCCTAATTTTCTATTAGGATTAAAAATGTGGATTGATACCAGTTGTGCAATGCAGAATCATCGGGCATCTTGTTTACAAGAAACTTACTATTCCATATTTCGAGACATAATGAATTGCAAACTCTCTAAAAAAATTATATTTAATAATAAAGCAAAGCAATTACATTTTGTAACAGCAGTGATGTGTAGTTCAAGTGTTTGTATATTGCACCTATATAGAATTAATGAGTTATCTCCCATGGAACACAGTTGCTTGAGTTTCTGTCGGTAAATAAAAAATATACATATAAGAAGCCGCCATTATAGAATACATTCTGTAATGGGCGCCTTCTAAATATTTTTTATTTACCGACAGAAACTCCAGCATCTGTGCATGGAGGTATGTGGTACGAAGAAAGTCACACCAGGATCACGTCTTGAAGCTCATTGTTTAGAGGCACTACATGATATATGTGTATGAAGTACATTAGACAAGTATTTTACCACAGATATAAATCGAGTATCCCCGATCAGGTTACGGTCCTCCAGGTCACCCTCTACACCTCCATGCTGGTAGAGTTCTCGACCATACACATCCCCCCAGTAACACATCCCATAGCTCGAGTTAAACCCGACCCATTCTGTGTATCGAAAGTCATCTGTTCTTAGAGAATATCCAATTATTGTTGTCTGGTTATAACTGGGCTCGTCACTGTTGGTTGAAGGTTTCCTGGACGACCGAGGGTACTGACTAAAAGCCATCAAATTCATTGTGACTTTGTCAGAATTTTTGTTTGACGATATTGCATAATTTATAAGTGGTACCAAACTTTTACCTTCAGTACAAAACATAACACTGGAAGAATTTTGTTTCGGACACTTTGGAACAGAGCCTAGCCCTGCTAGCTCTACCACTGTCGGGAAAACATCTATTAATTCAACCACAGCATCACTGTGATATCCTCTAGAGAGCTGTGACGTTGAAAAATTAAATTTTGAATGTTTAGAAAGTCCAGGTTTAGACATCCTACTGCCAAAATTAATCGAAGCTTGGGTATTTTTATCAGATTTTTGTTGTGGTTTAACATCCCACAGTGGGTTGATATAAGGGAACATGTTGACACGATTATTTTGAACGGTCTTCTCGGGAACATAAACCATCATCGGCACCCTGACTGCCACCTCAAAGTTGCTGTACTTGGACCATTCCTGGTGTTCCCCCAGTGACCAGCCTACCAAACAAAAATACATCAGTTTTCCAGACCTGACATTTCAATTTCCAACATGAAGTCCATCATACTGAACTGTCCCTAGATCATGAAACTTTAACAGCTTAGTAATAATCAAAATCGTGTACTACATAGAGTCACTTGTTCTGAAATTATGAAAGAAAATTACTTTATACCTATGTACAACAAAATAGAGTGAAATAAATAAACATTTGGAGGAATCATCAGAACTTTACTCATAGGTTCATCAATATCCTTAATCATAATTATTAAAGTTATATCACAAACAAATTGTCCACAGCTCCCACTGTATTTTATACAAGATGAATGGGACATACTATATCTTGAGCAAACAGGTTATAATCTAATTTGTGATGTGATACAGCTGTAATTTACATAGAAGAAAAAGAAAGCTGCTCATAATTTGATTAATGTATTGAAAACCTGTCAAATTTCTTCATCATATAACGACAATGAGAGACTGCAGAGAACAAGCTAACAGTTTCAAATATAAAACAGAAATACTTGACATTGCTAATTTGTTTCCAGTTAACATCCAATTACCAGTTGTTAACAGGTATGATAATTTAATGATGTGCCAGAACTAGTTGGTGAAGGAAAGCTGGAGTACCCGGAGAAAACCACTACCTACTGCCAGTAGCCTTACCATGATCCCCATGGAACACCACCAATGTATTTCTGGAGAAGCCGTACTTGTCTAGTGCAGAGAGTAACCTTCCAACCTGGTCATCTATGTAGGATACAGCAGCATAGTAGCTCTGTCTCAGCAGCAGCTGTGGAATAAGGACGACAGATTTTTAATCATACACACAAAAAACACCATCACAATCTTATACATTAATTACAATAGATAAACCACTTAAATGACTTATCTGCTTGTTCACCTCTTCAGCTCCTTCACGTCTTACCTACTTCTTCATGTCTTAATACTTACCTGCTTGTTAAGGACTTACCTGCTCATTCATTCACATATATACCTGCTCGTTGAGGAAAGCTGGTTAACACTTAATACCAGTACTTAGATAAGTGCTAAGCTGTTGATTCACCAAAGATGATTTAATTATATTTGTACATTGTTTTATAAAAGCACTTATTTTCATACAAGGATGAGGAAGCAGTGCAAATGTGTGAATTTTTCTGGCTACAAATCTAAATACGTATGTGTAGGTATATATTATACAGGGGGTATAACTCTGTCAATATACGCAAGTGTGGGGTCAGGGGCTAAGTGTACATAAACAGGGGGTATAACTCTGTCAATATACAGAACTTGTCATTTTACTGATCAGGTTTGAAAAAAATTAAAACATTTCTTATTTACTAATGTCAATTGCCTCTTTGTTGAAATGTAGAATTTGGGACTTACTTACCTGGAAATGGACCGGTATTGGTCCGTACGGGAAGCTCACATTGAGTGACTGGACATCGTGTCGTCTCCGAAGGTCCATCCAAGGGTTCCAGGCCACTTCTGGTAACTTGACTGGGAGTGAAGGGTCAGGGGCCAAGTGTATACGTGACAGGGGGTATAACTCTGTCAATATACAGAAGTGTGGGGTCAGGGGCCAAGTGTACACTTGACAGGGGGTATAACTCTGTCAATATACAGAAGTGTGGGGTCAGGGGCCAAGTGTACACGTGACAGGGGTATAACTCTGTCAATATACAGAAGTGTGGGGTCAGGGGCCAAGTGTACACGTGACAGGGGTATAACTCTGTCAATATACAGAAGTGTGGGGTCAGGGGCCAAGTGTACATGTGACAGGGGGTATAACTCTGTCAATATACGCAAGTGTGGGGTCAGGGGCTAAGTGTACATAAACAGGGGGTATAACTCTGTCAATATACAGAAGTGTGGGGTCTGGGGCAAAGTGTACACGTGACAGGGGGTATAACTCTGTCAATAAGTGCAAGTGTGGGGTCAGGGGCTAAGTGTACATAAACAGGGGGTATAACTCTGTCAATATACAGAAGTGTGGGGTCTGGGGCAAAGTGTACACGTGACAGGGGGTATAACTCTGTCAATATACAGAAGTGTGGGGTCAGGGGCTAAGTGTACATAAACAGGGGGTATAACTCTGTCAATATACAGAAGTGTGGGGTCAGGGGCCAAGTGTACACGTGACAGGGGTATAACTCTGTCAATATACAGAAGTGTGGGGTCAGGGGCCAAGTGTACATGTGACAGGGGGTATAACTCTGTCAATATACAGAAGTGAGGGGTCAGGGGCCAAGTGTACACGTGACAGGGGTATAAATCTGTCAATATACAGAAGTGTGGGGTCAGGGGCTAAGTGTACACGTGACAGTGGGTATAACTCTGTCAATATACAGAAGTGTGGGGTCAGGGGCTAAGTGTACACGTGACAGTGGGTATAACTCTGTCAATATACAGAAGTGTGGGGTCAGGGGCCAAGTGTACACGTGACAGGGGTATAAATCTGTCAATATACAGAAGTGTGGGGTCAGGGGCCAAGTGTACATGTGACAGGGGGTATAACTCTGTCAATATACAGAAGTGTGGGGTCAGGGGCCAAGTGTACATGGACAGGGGGTATAACTCTGTCAATTTACAGAAGTGTGGGGTCAGGGGCCAAGTGTACATGGACAGGGGGTATAACTCTGTCAATATACAGAAGTGTGGGGTCAGGGGCCAAGTGTACACGTGACAGGGGGTATAACTCTGTCAATATACAGAAGTGTGGGGTCAGGGGCCAAGTGTACATGTGACAGAGGGTATAACTCTGTCAATTTACAGAAGTGAGGGGTCAGGGGCTAAGTGTACATAAACAGGGGGTATAACTCTGTCAATATACAGAAGGGTGGGGTCAGGGGCCAAGTGTACATGTGACAGGGGGTATAACTCTGTCAATATACAGAAGTGTGGGGTCAGGGGCTAAGTGTACACTTGACAGGGGGTATAACTCTGTCAATATACAGAAGTGTGGGGTCAGGGGCTAAGTGTACACGTGACAGGGGGTATAACTCTGTCAATATACAGAAGTGTGGGGTCAGGGGCCAAGTGTACACGTGACAGGGGGTATAACTCTGTCAATATACAGAAGTGTGGGGTCAGGGGCTAAGTGTACACGTGACAGGGGGTATAACTCTGTCAATATACAGAAGTTTTGGGTCAGGGGCTAAGTGTACACGTGACAGGGGGTATAACTCTATCAATATACAGAAGTGAGGGGTCAGGGGCTAAGTGTACATAAACAGGGGGTATAACTCTGTCAATATACAGAAGGGTGGGGTCAGGGGCCAAGTGTACACGTGACAGGGGGTATAACTCTGTCAATATACAGAAGTGTGGGGTCAGGGGCCAAGTGTACACTTGACAGGGGGTATAACTCTGTCAATATACAGAAGTGTGGGGTCAGGGGCTAAGTGTACACTTGACAGGGGGTATAACTCTGTCAATATACAGAAGTGTGGGGTCAGGGGCCAAGTGTACACCTGACAGGGGGTATAACTCTGTCAATATACAGAAGTGTGGGGTCAGGGGCCAAGTGTACACCTGACAGGGGGTATAACTCTGTCAATATCAAAGAGTGTGTTGTAATGTATACTACAACAAGGGGGATAATTCAGTCAAGGGAGATAATTTGGTCACTCAAATAGTTTTGTTAATGAAGGAAGATGTGATAAGGGGTATAGCTAGTTGTGTCACGGTAAAGTGCAGGTATGGGTTAGAGTAAAGCATACCAATGACAAGGAATGGGATTCACCAATCTAGATTGAAAAATAAACATCTATTTCTTTTGTTAGGCAAATAGTGTGCAAATGACCAACTTTTCTTGATACTGACTGAAAAGTGACGACTTCAACAGACCCGGACAACATATTCCCTCTTAGACACCCCTACATCCCTATATAAGGTAATATTAATGATAATGGCCTCATGAATAGAAGACTTAGACTAATGGTATGATGTTGACAACAGTGAATTAAGAAATAGAAATGTACAAGCACAGAGAAAAACAACAGTATGGTTATTAAAACATATAATTGGGGAGACAGAAGCATTTTCAAGAGTCTTATGCAACCACATCAACCATACAATACCATCAAAGAACTACATGTTCATCTGAAAGATAAATTTCTTTAGGATTTAATTAGACAAGATCGGGGTGTTTTAGCAATTCAGCTCTATGTCAACATGTTGGAAAGGGAAAACACTGGAGAAAAACACAATAAATTAGCTATATTGGCCATGCTTATACACACGATCACATCATGGAGCCAAACAATTCGAAAGTGACAAATGGAGAGTCAGGAAAATGAAAGAATCCATCTTGGTTAGGAGAGGGAAGAGGAAGCCATGAATGGAGATGAGGGGGTAACCAGTTGAGTCTTTTTCATGTATCTTGATCTAATTTCATATGTCTAATCTGAAAGGTAAGTGACAATAATCTTGTTCTTTTAACTGATTAAATTTTTTTATTTAGACTATCAACAAATTAAATCTTGCTTTTTGTACAGAAAGTAAAAACTACATTTAACTTACATTTATCAAACTTCAGTAACAACTTATGTACAACAGGGTTTATCCTCATCTATTATGACAATACTGTATGAACTTATTTTCGTGTCTGACTGAATTTCCTGAAAATAAATCGCCATGAAATGGATTCATTCACAGCTAAAGTATAGGCAATTAAAATGTAAATAGCGAATTAATAATTTCGCCGCGAAAGGTCTTCAGACATGCAAACGGGAAATTTTGTCGTCACAAAAATTAGTTGGTTTACAATATATGTTTGAATGAGAAATTTTATTATTGTTGATGGAACCATCCTTAGATACGCCTAACTGCATGGTGACTTACTGAGAAACTGCTGAGGGTATTTCAGTGGGATGTGAGGCTTGTGGTACCCGACTGCCAGGAAGAAAGGTTTTGTGTCTGGTGTACTTGACATGTTTTTTAGGATGCTAACTGCATGCTGAGTACTTTGTATATCTGGCAGTGTTCCTTCTGGCTGTCGGGCCACGTCTACAGGGCAGATTACATCCATGTAACGTCCACCATCAACCTCTGGACATACCTAAAATATATACCTTTATTAATACTCATTTCTATGTAATACCTACACTATACAGTCATAGTAACGACACAAGGGAATGGATACACACCTTCATCCACATAACAATGAATTCCAGAAATACTATAACAATCAAATCAAGGGGTACATGTAGTAGTATACAGATCTTTTGGGAAATTTCCCATCATTAATACAGACATCTAAGATCAAATTTGGATTAAAATCCACTCGCTTTAAAATGCACTCTCCAAGATCAATTCCTAATTTGGCCTTTTGAACCCCACCTCTGTCTCCACAGAAGCATAACCTAAATTCAAGTTTGAGGAATACATACATGGTATTCTAGTAATCTGAGCTCAGTTGAATAGGTACTAATTTTGTTGGGACTAAATAAATTGTTCGAGGAATGAGGAGTATTTAAGCTATCCAGGTTTGTGTAAGAGGAGTTTTTGTAGTCAAAATCTCTCGGTAATTGATCTGATCAAGAAAATCTCTAAAAAACATCAAATGAGATAAAAAAAGAGGCCTAATGGGCCTGAACCACTCACATGCCATTAATATTGTAATCTTAAAAGAGAACTATTTAAATACAGCTACAGGTAACATATCAGTGTAAGCCATTTATCCAGGCATGTGGCAAACTCTAATATCAATACCTAGGGCCTTTCAGTTGTTGAAAAAAAGTTGTTTAAAGATTTGAAGACATTCAACCACTGTGACCAAGTCAATAGAAAATAGTGAGACAATTCAACACCATATATACAAAGCAAACTATTGTTACAATGTTTTATCTGCGTAAAGGTACCTTGGCCATTTTGTATTTCTGTGTGGAGGGGTGGTACGGAGCCTGGGACCAGCTGTATGGGAAATCATCTGTTCCTCCTGACGCTCGACCTACAATGATATAGACAAATGTCTCCAGTAAACCATAAATCAATACAAATCGCCATCAATAAACAATTTTAAACAATTGTAGTTTACATATTCAATATGGAATGGTAGAATACGTATACTGGCTATTGTTCTCTCTGATTTCTACTCATTTTTGAATCTGCAATCGAAGTATTCTAACCTGTTCTAGTCAAATGTCAATAAAATAATCATAGGGATTAGACACAAGTTAAGTTATAGCATGCAATATATACACGTTGTATCATCACATTTTACTGAACTGAACATTAATTGTACTATGAAGTTTAATGTGGAATAACATAAAAATCATTTTTAAAACTTTACTAGCTAGGATGAAGTCTTTAAATACCAGGATGAATTTGACATTTACACTGACCAAGATTAAAGAAACTGATTTCTTAACAAACCAAGATGAAATACTATGATGTATTTATTGACTCAAGGAAGAAAAAATTGACCTCTTTACTGACCAATACAAAACTGTACATCTCAACTGATGACACTTCGTCGGAAACCAGGCACAGTAAACTTCTCTGACGTTTGCATTCTGACGCTGGGCTACAATCGATAATCATTTCCCTGAATAGAAGTTTATTCAGAGATTTCGACCAATCAAAATGGTCGTTTCTCATGACACTCTGTTAGATCATTTTACCGTGACCACGACCAGTATATTTCTGTAGGCATGATGCTAATATCAGTCTCTGTATAGCAGGACCTTATATATTAATCACAATCGACACAATTATAACACAATCGATAGGTTTTGTTGACAGGCGGTGCTACAATTAAACAGGATACTCCGGCTGGATGAAGTCACGGATGAAACTATCGATATGATTTACCAAACGTCAGAGAATGTACCGTGGGTTTCCGACAATGCTGATGACAATGAAATACATTAAGTTTGACATGTTCAATGACCAATCAAAGTGACACAGGTTGATGTCTTTATTAACCGAATAAATTAGTTTGATGTCTTTACCGATCAGAGTGAAATAGTCTGATGTCTTTACCGACCGAATAAATTAGTTTGATGTCTTTACCGATCAGAGTGAAATAGTTTGATGTATTTACCGATCAGGATGAAATAGTCTGATGTCTTTACCAATCAGGATGAAATAGTCTGATGTCTTTACCAATCAGGATGAAATAGTCTGATGTCTTTACCAATCAGGATGAAATAGTCTGATGTCTTTACCGATCAGGATGAAATAGTCTGATGTCTTTACCAATCAGGATGAAATAGTCTGATATCTTTACCGACCAGGATGAAATAGTCTGATGTCTTTACCAATCAGGATGAAATAGTCTGATGTCTTTACCGACCAGGGTGAAATAGTCTGATGTCTTTACCAATCAGGATGAAATAGTCTGATGTCTTTACCGACCAGGGTGAAATAGTCTGATGTCTTAACCAATCAGGATGAAATAGTCTGATGTCTTTACCGACCAGGGTGAAATAGTCTGATGTCTTTACCAATCAGGATGAAATAGTCTGATGTCATTACCCCAATCAGGATGAAATAGTCTGATGTCTTTACCAATCAGAATGAAATAGTTTGATGTCTTTACCGATCAGGATGAAATAGTCTGATATCTTTACCAATCAGGTTGAAATAGTCCGATGTCTTTACCAATCAGTGTGAAATAGTCTGATGTCTTTACCGACCAGGGTGAAATAGTCTGATGTTTTTACCAATCAGGATGAAATAGTCTGATGTCTTTACCAATCAGGATGAAATAGTCTGATGTCTTTACCAATCAGGATGAAATAGTCTGATGTCTTTACCAATCAGGATGAAATAGTCTGATGTCTACCGACCAGGGTGAAATAGTCTGATGTCTTTACCAATCAGGATGAAATAGTCTGATGTATTTACCAATCAGGATGAAATAGTCTGATATCTTTACCAATCAGGTTGAAATAGTCTGATGTCTTTACCAATCAGGATGAAATAGTCTGATGTCTTTACCGACCAGGGTGAAATAGTCTGATGTCTTTACCAATCAGGATGAAATAGTCTGATGTCTTTACCGACCAGGGTGAAATAGTCTGATGTCTTAACCAATCAGGATGAAATAGTCTGATGTCTTTACCGACCAGGGTGAAATAGTCTGATGTCTTTACCAATCAGGATGAAATAGTCTGATGTCATTACCCCAATCAGGATGAAATAGTCTGATGTCTTTACCAATCAGAATGAAATAGTTTGATGTCTTTACCGATCAGGATGAAATAGTCTGATATCTTTACCAATCAGGTTGAAATAGTCCGATGTCTTTACCAATCAGTGTGAAATAGTCTGATGTCTTTACCGACCAGGGTGAAATAGTCTGATGTTTTTACCAATCAGGATGAAATAGTCTGATGTCTTTACCAATCAGGATGAAATAGTCTGATGTCTTTACTGACCAGGGTGAAATAGTCTGATGTCTTTACCAATCAGGATGAAATAGTCTGATGTCTACCGACCAGGGTGAAATAGTCTGATGTCTTTACCAATCAGGATGAAATAGTCTGATGTATTTACCAATCAGGATGAAATAGTCTGATATCTTTACCAATCAGGTTGAAATAGTCTGATGTCTTTACCAATCAGGGTGAAATAGTCTGATGTCTTTACCAATCAGTATGAAATAGTTTGATGTCTTTACCGATCAGGATGAAATAGTCTGATATCTTTACCAATCAGGTTGAAATAGTCTGATGTCTTTACCAATCAGGGTGAAATAGTCTGATGTCTTTACCGACCAGGGTGAAATAGTCTGATGTTTTTACCAATCAGGATGAAATAGTCTGATGTCTTTACCAATCAGGATGAAATAGTCTGATGTCTTTACTGACCAGGATGAAATAGTCTGATATCTTTACCAATCAGGTTGAAATAGTCTGATGTCTTTACCAATCAGGGTGAAATAGTCTGATGTCTTTACCGACCAGGTTGAAATAGTCTGATGTTTTTACAAATCAGGATGAAATAGTCTGATGTCTTTACTGACCAGGGTGAAATAGTCTGATGTCTTTACCAATCAGGATGAAATAGTCTGATGTCTACCGACCAGGGTGAAATAGTCTGATGTCTTTACCAATCAGGATGAAATAGTCTGATGTATTTACCGATCAGGGTGAAATAGTCTGATGTCTTTACCAATCAGGATGAAATAGTCTGATGTATAATTTACCGACCAGGGTGAAATAGTCTGATGTCTTTACCAATCAGGATGAAATAGTCTGATGTATAATTTACCGACCAGGGTGAAATAGTCTGATGTCTTTACCAATCAGGATGAAATAGTCTGATGTCTTTACCAATCAGGATGAAATAGTCTGATGTATTTACCGACCAGGTGAAATAGTCTGATGTTTTTACCAATCAGGATGAAATAGTCTGATGTCTTTACCAATCAGGATGAAATAGTCTGATGTCTTTACTGACCAGGGTGAAATAGTCTGATGTCTTTACCAATCAGGATGAAATAGTCTGATGTCTACCGACCAGGGTGAAATAGTCTGATGTCTTTACCAATCAGGATGAAATAGTCTGATGTATAATTTACCGACCAGGGTGAAATAGTCTGATGTATTTACCGACCAGGGTGAAATAGTCTGATGTCTTTACCGACCAGGATGAAATAGTCTGATGTCTTTACCAATCAGGATGAAATAGTCTGATGTCTTTACCAATCAGGATGAAATAGTCTGATGTATAATTTACCGACAAGGGTGAAATAGTCTGATGTCTACCGACCAGGGTGAAATAGTTTGATGTCTACCGACCAGGGTGAAATAGTTTGATGTCTACCGACCAGGGTGAAATAGTCTGATGTCTTTACCAATCGGGATGCTATAGTCTGATGTATTTACCGACCAGGATGAAATAGTCTGATGTATTTACCGACCAGGATGAAATAGTCTGATGTATTTACCGACCAGGGTGAAATAGTTTGATGTATTTACCAATCAGGATGCTATAGTCTGATGTATTTACCGACCAGGATGAAATAGTCTGATGTATTTACCGACCAGGGTGAAATAGTCTGATGTCTTTACCAATCAGGATGAAATAGTCTGATGTATTTACCGACCAGGGTGAAATAGTCTGATGTCTTTACCGACCAGGGTGAAATAGTCTGATGTCTTTACCGACCAGGGTGAAATAGTCTGATGTCTTTACCGACCAGGGTGAAATAGTCTGATGTCTTTACCAATCAGGGTGAAGAATTCTGATATTTTTACCAACTGGATGAAACTTTTATATCACCAATCATATGATGAAACTTTGATGTCTGTACTGACCAGGATGAAATACTTTGCCGACAGACATGGTGTGATAGCCGTTTAGCCTGAAGTGTTGCGGCAGTGTCGTGAAGTTCCCGCCAGCCTCTCTCCAGTAGGTATGTAGGTCATACACTCTTGTTGTGTCTGGCCTTCTGCTGGTCAGAAATGAGGTTCTGCTGGGACCACACAGAGCTTGCTGTGGAGAAAATAGGAGATTTACAGTTTAGAGATTTTACACTGACTATAGACATGGGTACTCCAACTAAAAATGTATACTTTGAATCGAAACAGACCATTTATGTGTCTTCTGGGTCAAAGACTTTATTAAAGGAGGGAGGAATGTAGCGGATCTGGACCGAGTCGATCGTCGGCAACCAGATAGCTCAGTTGGTTGAGTGTCTGTCTAGAGTTCGGAAGGTCCCGGGTTTGAACCCCAGTCTGGCCATGCATTTTTCCTCTCCTGTTACACCTGTACATACACCATGGTGAGGACAACAGAGTGACGGGCCAGGTTGTCAAGGTTACTGACTTACTTGCACATACATCCTGGTGAAGACAACAGAGTGACGGGCCAGGTTGTCTAGGTTACTGACTTACTTGCACATACATCCTGGTGAAGACAACAGAGTGATGGGCCAGGTTGTCTAGGTTACTGACTTACCTGTACATACACCCTGGTGAAGACAACAGAGTGACAGGCCAGGTTGTCTTGGTTACTGACTTACCTGTACATACACCATGGTGAGGACAACAGAGTGACGGGCCAGATTGTCTAGGTTACTGACTTACCTGTACATACACCCTGGTGAAAACAACAGAGTGACAGGCCAGGTTGTCTTGGTTACTGACTTACCTGTACATACACCCTGGTGAAGACGACAGAGTGACGGGCCAGGTTGTCTAGGTTACTGACTTACCTGTACATACATCCTGGTAAAGACAGCAGAGTGACGGGCCAGGTTATCTAGGTTACTGACTTACCTGTACATACACCCTGGTGAAGACGATAGAGTGACGGGCCAGGTTATCTAGGTTACTGACTTACCTAGGCCTGTACATACACCCTGGTGAAGACAACAGAGTGACGGGCCAGGTTATCTAGGTTACTGACTTACCTGTACATACACCCTGGTG
Organism: Mimachlamys varia; assembly: GCA_947623455.1. Classification (NCBI taxonomy): domain Eukaryota; kingdom Metazoa; phylum Mollusca; class Bivalvia; order Pectinida; family Pectinidae; genus Mimachlamys; species Mimachlamys varia. The sequence goes on from OX392537.1 coordinate 3,067,516, forward strand.
AAGACGACAGAGTGACGGGCCAGGTTATCTAGGTTACTGACTTACCTGTACATACATCCTGGTGAAGACAACAGAGTGATTGGCCAGGTTACTGACTTACCTGTACATACACCCTGGTGAAGACAACAGAGTGACGGGCCAGGTTGTCCAGGTTTGGAGTGACCATAGGCACATCTCTATAGGAGTAACTACCTAGGGTAGGTCGCAGGTCATCCACAATGATGTACAGAACATTTTGTCTGGAATCTAGGAACAAATCACGTCAGCCACAGACATTAGACAGCTAGTATAGTTCAAGAAAAGACATATGGTTGTAACAATTGTACATCTTTTTTTCCATTCTTCTAAAACTTCAGTTAAAATCTTAGGGACATTTGAAACAAATATTTTGTTGATATGGTTACATGGGGCAGTATAAACTATAGGAGATGGATTTAAAAAAGTAAGATTTTTGCAAAATTGTCTTTCACAGGAATTATGTATTATTCTTCTGCAGTACATCAAATACTACCACACACATCTGCATTTGGTATGTAAATATTATATATGTAGTGTATAAAATCTCCCCTATACCCTACTATATACCAATTCAGTCAATGTCTAAGCTTATGACAGAATCACGGGGTACTTCTGAAACCGAAACTGAAAGTAGGTGATGTTCTAGTTTATACAATGTACCTTTCGATTTTAGCGCTGCATAGACATATAGTAGACCGGTGTGAAATATACAAATCGAAAATACTAAATATACCAGCTTCATTGATAACCAACACGCGAATATAAACAACTCTAGTTCTCTTCCTAAGGCATGGTACACAACTCACTGAACTACATTTTCGGTGTAAGATGTATTAGTTACCCCGGTAATACTAACCCGGGCAATGCAGACTAGCAATCGGGAACTGTCGGCATTTTCCGATTTTCTAGATTACGGAAAGTGCCGACGGTTCCCGATTTTGTAGACAGGACCTGTGTGGGAACACTTTCATGTTTTTTTCATTCTTCTTCTTTTTAATAATGATAATGATATAATAATAAGTATTATAAAAATGTTATTAAAAATTATAAACCCCCTCTTTTGCACATTTTTTTTTATTCCTGATCTTTGGACGTAGAACTCCTTTAAGCGTGTAAAATACCTCTGTCTCTATACAAAACAGGGACATGAAAATTTGTTACAGTTAGTTTTGGACCTAAGCTAGGGTGTTTAGTATAATTTTACACTTTTGGGGGGTTTAGATCAATTTTTGATAGCCTTTACTGACCATTGATTATCATTCGATCTTTGATTAAAGTCCCAATATACGTAACTTCGGGGAAATTTTCGTGATTCTGAAAAATTCTGAAAAAAAATCAGTTGATAAGCATGCAAAAATAAGCCTAAAACGAAGTAAACTTGAGCGGTAACTAACAAGAAACTCTGCACAAAAAAATCCAAAGAATTGAAAATAAGTAAGGTGGGGCCCACTTCAACAACAAACCGAAGGTAGAAGACGGTTCGAAATGGACGCGTGTTTACAAATAGCGTGTTTCAACTGCTGCTGTTACCGGTAACCGCGAAAGAATTCATCTTGAATATTGCTGATATCAGTTAATCTTTGCTTAATCTATAAATATAATAAGTTATTAGGCTTGATTTTCGCTTCAAGTTTTGCTGAAAGTTACGTTTATTGGGCCTTTAAAAGCGTGCTACAATACAATATAATTAAATGTATTTAGTGTCGCATGAATATTTACAGACAACATTATAAGTTCATGTAAGCTATTTTTACTATGTCCATATTTTTTTAGTACAGTGACGTTTCTATAAACTGTACGTTGAATGAACTTTCTCACTTTCATCATATAAATAACTAGTGAAGCGAACGATTTGCCAAAAAAATAAAAAAAAAATCGATGTCCATTGCGGCTACGAATACGCGGTAAAGCGTATCTATATATGCACAATAATTATAACTGATACCAAATTACTTACTAACATTTCTGGTTTTTAACATATCACAACACAGATGCAGCACTGAAGGATTCTACACTTTAAAAAATGGGTATAGTTATTATTTTAACGAAGAGTTCACCAATAGCGAGAACGCGTTACTCTTTAAGGTTATACACTGTATACGCCATCGCTCCAGATACAGTTGACGTTTTTGTTCTATTTAAGGCTCATATTTAACTTATCGCTTTAAATGTCGCCTGCGAAATAAAGCCATCCGAAAAAACGAAGTTGTTACGAAAAGACGAAAACGTGCCAACGTCCGTAAATGACCTTATCTGTTAAAAGGATGTTAAAACAAACAAACCAAACAAGTGACCATCGACGAAGGATGCTTCTTCAACAAAAGTGAGGTTTAAAGGGTGTGTGTTACCAGGACCGTTTGAGAAATATACAATAAGATACGGACACCAGTAAAAAGGTCCAAGAAACGAAAAATGCGTTCGGTCACTGTAGGAAAATGCTTATTAGAAATCAATCCCAACCCCAGATTTATTTACACTGAAAATGGGTTTAAAAGTATATCTTTATGTTGCGTAAATTCTGAATGATAATTCAGAACAGGTTCTTATCCCGAAAAAAAACGTTATGGTAGGTACCCTTCATCAGTAATAATGACTGTTACACTGCATCGATCGACGTCTTCTGATGCTAATTTTGTAAATACGTTTTATCATTTTAATTAATAATATGCAGAAAAGTTTAATAGTAACTCTATTCATAAACAATTTTGCAGGTAAAAATATCCACCGGTAGTGTTTTCAAACGATGTTTTATCAATTACGCTTTATTGTTTAGTTCGAATCAAAAGATTCTTCCTGATGTTTATTTTGTAAATTTGTTAGCTTTGTACATGCTAATAATTTTTTATTGTCAGAAGAAGTCATTTTTTTTGTATGTTTATGTAAATAGCTATTCTAAATAGATGGCACGCACGCCGTGTATACGCTCTTCTCTAGGTATGGTCCACCAGTTTTCAATTTCAGTGGGTAAGTAATTATTTTTTGTTCTAAATCTTCATAGAAATGAAGCAATTTTTTGAGAGAATATCCAAATAATTTACAAAAAAAAATCTTTTTAAAAACTTTGTAATTTGTGTATTTTATTTGAATTGATCGGTTAAAGTTAATTTGATTTTTGAAATAAGACATTTTGCAATAATTGGATTTTGATTTCTACATGTGTGTAATTATAGATAAAGTCATTTCTGAAAACTGTTAGAGTTATCTCGCCTGAAACAATCGATCTCTTAGCCATTCCATCCCGAAATATCCCCCCTAAAGCATTTACTCAAGCACACAATGCAGACCTATACCCAGGATTAGCGGATACTTGGTTTTATTATCTTTACTATTAGTATACACAATAGATAGGGCCGTCGGTACCTATATAATTAAATTGGAAGAGCAAAGAACGTTACTGGTCCCAAATACCAAAACGAAAAAAAACATTACAAGTAAAAAAAAAAAAGAAAAAAAGAATACCCTAACTCTGAAGCAAATATGAGAAATGGAACAATTCGAAAACAAGAGATATTATACCAGATAGTTATGTATCGTCACTTCCAGCGATATTAGTTATACACTGTATAAAATAACATGTAATCAAAATTACACTACAATTTTCCACAATCACCTTAGATAATATCTTTACAGCAATGCGGCCTGGTAACCTGGCGAACACCCGAATCATTGTTCTTTGACGAACCAAGTTTGTGTAAACATAAAAATGTAAACAGAAATTATGGCCCCATCTTGCTGTTATAGACTAGTAATTAAAGGAAGATAAACGTGTCCCTAATTGTAACATCAAACCCTATATTACATACACTTAAATCCCTATAATACCTGCCTGTTGGACATTTATTCCTTTTAGATACACTGTAGATAGCTGGTGATATTTGGAGGTTACAGGTGACACAGTTAAACGTACCGTGGGTGGGGTGGGGGTAGGGGCTGGATGTTGGTTTTAATCGAGCTACTTAACAGTCTATATCTTATAATGTTGACATCATGTGAAAAGATGGTACCTACCACAATTTATATCGACAGAATAGTGTATATATATCTACCTTCAATATAATTCAATTACGCATGTCTTTATAATGTAAGAACATGGCTGAAGATTATTGATATAACATAAGTTGAGGCCTTTATTTGTGCGAATTTCATAATTGAACAAACAACAAATCGATTTTCATTTTTTATTTTGAGTAATTCATCTGCGTGAGCTTACAGAAATTTTGTCTCACTGTGATGAAGATTGCTTTTAGGTCACCTGAGACGAAGTTTCAAGTGACCTATTCCAACCACTTTCCGTTCGGTGTCTTGCGTCGTTCGTCGTGCGTAAACTTTTTTACATTTTCGGCTTCTTCTCCAGAACCAGTTGATGGAATCTTTTCAAACTTGGTCAAAATGATCCTAAGTTACTGCTAATTTTGTAATTGTGTTACTACTGACCACAATACCCTTTTAATTATGGACGGGTTGGTCAAGTGATTAAAATTCCGGCCTTCTAGGCATGCGCACAGAATGTCATCCCAAAGTCGTCGTACAAAAGGAATATCCCGAGAAAGTACCCTTACAACTCCGCCTGGAGTGGAAGCTGTGTGTTATCTATGCTGTAGAAGATGCAATTGGAAACACAGTTCAGATACAAACAGAACACATTACATCTTCAGCACAAAGGTATTAACGAATAGGAAGATACTAAAAAGGTGGCATATGGATACTAGTAAACGCCTGATAAGATGCTAATATAATTAAATTAACATAAGTGTGTATGATTGCTTGAATAAACATGTGCACTTTCACGTGTGTCATGATGAATTACACTAGCACGTCTGCGTTAGATAACAATGAATTCTGATATTAACTTTTAATTTCAACTTGTTTGTATTTTCCCTCAGACAGAGTCAAACTTTTGAAATTTTGTGATATCTAAATCTTTCAAAACCTCAGTGTTGAATTCAGGAAAAGATCACGTAACACACACATATGCTGCACTTCTTAAATTTAGTAATAGATACAGTATGCCGAAAAATGAATTAAACTGCATCATACAGCTGTTTCGTCCTCCTAGGACTCATCAGTGATGCTAGGGGCCAAAAGGTAGGAATCCAAAATTTCTAAACTTATGTAGAAGCACTTTAGAAGCATAAAATAACTTTATGAACATCTTCGTGCAGCGTCTATTTAAAGCGAATACATGTATGGTTTTACTCTTACTTTACACCTGAATAATAACTTAATTTAATACCTACAGTCTGACATAATAATTTGTAAGTTTTAATGGCTTTTATTGCATATAAATGCGTCTACAAATAAACAAAAAGACGCCAAACATGAATTGAAATCTTATCTAAGGCGTTAACATGAAAATGCTTTTATCAAACGTGTCTATTTAAATGTGTTTTTTAGCATCACATTTCATGGCGAAGACGAATTTGATCTGATCTAAATTCATGGGCCATGAAGTCTATATTTATCAAAGGAAAACTCTTTTCGTTTAATGTTAGATTACAAAGCAATGTATCTGTATGGAACTTTATACAGGACAGTAATACCAATAAATCTGTATAGAACTTTATACAGGACAGTAATACCAATGTATCTGTATAGAACTTTATACAGGACAGTAATACCAATGTATCTGTATAGAACTTTATACAGGACAGTGATACCAATGTATCTGTATAGAACTTTATACAGGACAGTAATACCAATGTATCTGTATAGAACTTTATACAGGACAGTAATACCAATGTATCTGTATAGAACTTTATACAGGACAGTAATACCAATGTATCTGTATGTAACTTTATACAGGACAGTAATACCAATGTATCTGTATGTAACTTTAAACAGGACAGTAATACCAATGTATCTGTATGTAACTTTATACAGGACAGTAATACCAATGTATCTGTATAGAACTTTATACAGGACAGTAATACCAATGTATCTGTATGTAACTTTATACAGGACAGTAATACCAATGTATCTGTATAGAACTTTATACAGGACAGTAATACCAATGTATCTGTATGTAACTTTATACAGGACAGTAATACCAATGTATCTGTATGTAACTTTATACAGGACAGTAATACCAATGTATCTGTATGTAACTTTATACAGGACAGTAATACCAATGTATCTGTATGTAACTTTAAACAGGACAGTAATACCAATGTATCTGTATGTAACTTTATACAGGACAGTAATACCAATGTATCTGTATGTAACTTTATACAGGACAGTAATACCAATGTATCTGTATGTAACTTTATACAGGACAGTAATACCAATGTATCTGTATAGAACTTTATACAGGACAGTAATACCAATGTATTTGTATAGAACTTTATACAGGACAGTAATACCAATGTATCTGTATGTAACTTTATACAGGACAGTAATACCAATGTATCTGTATGTAACTTTATACAGGACAGTAATACCAATGTATCTGTATAGAACTTTATACAGGACAGTAATACCAATGTATCTGTATGTAACTTTATACAGGACAGTAATACCAATGTATCTGTATAGAACTTTATACAGGACAGTAATACCAATGTATCTGTATGTAACTTTATACAGGACAGTAATACCAATGTATCTGTATAGAACTTTATACAGGACAGTAATACCAATGTATCTGTATGTAACTTTATACAGGACAGTAATACCAATGTATCTGTATAGAACTTTATACATGACAGTAATACCAATGTATCTGTATGTAACTTTATACAGGACAGTAATACCAATGTATCTGTATGTAACTTTATACATGACAGTAATACCAATGTATCTGTATGTAACTTTATACAGGACAGTAATACCAATGTATCTGTATGTAACTTTATACAGGACAGTAATACCAATGTATCTGTATGTAACTTTATACAGGACAGTGATACCAATGTATCTGTATGTAACTTTATACATGACAGTAATACCAATGTATCTGTATGTAACTTTATACAGGACAGTAATACCAATGTATCTGTATGTAACTTTATACAGGACAGTAATACCAATGTATCTGTATGTAACTTTATACAGGACAGTAATACCAATGTATCTGTATGGAACTTTATACAGGACGGTAATACCAAAGTATCTGTATAGAACTTTATACAGGACGGTAATACCAATGTATCTGTATAGAACTTTATACAGGACAGTAATACCAAAGTATCTGTATGTAACTTTTTACATGACAGTAATACCAATGTATCTGTATAGAACTTTATACAGGACAGTAATACCAATGTATCTGTATGTAACTTTATACAGGACAGTAATACCAATGTATCTGTATGTAACTTTATACAGGACAGTAATACCAATGTATCTGTATGTAACTTTATACAGGACAGTAATACCAATGTATCTGTATGTAACTTTATACAGGACAGTGATACCAATGTATCTGTATGTAACTTTATACAGGACAGTAATACCAATGTATCTGTATGTAACTTTATACAGGACAGTAATACCAATGTATCTGTATGTAACTTTATACAGGACAGTAATACCAATGTATCTGTATGTAACTTTATACAGGACAGTAATACCAATGTATCTGTATGGAACTTTATACAGGACAGTAATACCAAAGTATCTGTATAGAACTTTATACAGGACAGTAATACCAATGTATCTGTATGTAACTTTATACATGACAGTAATACCAATGTATCTGTATGTAACTTTATACAGGACAGTAATACCAATGGGATTCTAGGATCGATCGGCACCAATGCAAGACATACCTTCATAATCTGTTTACATTTGCTATGCATCCTTCCTTTGTAATGCTTCATAGCGAAGGCAAATGTTGTTATAAGACTGTAACAACATTTGATATTATGGCGTCATCAATTTCATTGTTGTCTGTATAAATATATATATATAATTATGTATAAAGAAAAGTTAATAGTTTTCCTTGCTAAGTTGAATATAAAAAAGAACAAAAAACAAAGACTTTGCCGCAAGGCCTTTCTGCCCTCTCAGGCTTCTTCAGAAAAAATATAATATAATGAGTTTGTTTTTTAACACCGTATCGCTTTGATTTTATATTGATCAATTTTACTTTAAAGGTCATTTATATATATATGTATTATAAGTAATGAACGTTTTAGCAAACACCTTTAAAGACCTATAACACACATTGCTATTGCTGACAATATTACATAGTCCCAATCTCTATTGTGACGTCATCAATCTCTATTGTGACAGCATCAATTTAATTGTTGTCTACACGTGATTTTCTGTTCAAAATTGGTTCGAAATAACTAAATAATCATATCAAAATGTAAATAGAAGAAATGAAGGTTTTAGCAAATGTTGTTACAGTCCTATAACACACATTGTTAATGATGACAAACTTAAGTTAAGTCCTACCGGGTTTTATTAAGTTGATCATTAATGGCAATTTGTGTGTTATTTAAGCATTGAACTGTTACCAGATGTAGTATACAGTCGATATGAATACAATTTGGGTGACAGATAAATAGAATGTCGCCCGTTAAGTTCAATGCTTATATTTACATTTCCGGCAATTTTAAAATTTGCCTGTATCTATATCTTTGGGATAAGGTCGGAAAACGTTCTCCATTTTTCAATGTGTGTTTCTTTACTGGAAGAGTCTGATTTAAATCAATATCACCTGAGCTATTGACTCAAAGCCATTATTCATGTTATCTGAGGCGGAGTGCAAAGCGTTGACGTAACGTAGTCCAACATGGCGTCAGAAATGACGTCACAATAACCTGATTTAAATCAGTGTCATCTGAGCGATTGATTCAAAGCCATCATACATGCTATCTGATTCGGAGTGCAAAGCTTTGATATAACATAGTCCAACATGGCGTCAGAAATAACGTCACGTGATGTGGATTGCACATTGTAGTATACAGTGTCACATATTACAATTTTGTTTAGTAATGTTATATAGGCAAAGGCAACACAGAATGTAAATATAGGACTGTGAGAACATTTGCTCAAACATTCATTGCTTAAATATTGGACAAGCGCATGATAGAAATACAATGTTTCATTTCAGATGTATCTGACAAACTATCACAACCAATATATATATAGTTGTCATGTGTATACATGACGTATATGTGATATTTATATTTCTTCTTTCAGAATGCTTTAAATTGTGAAAAAAATGGTTACAATAATGCTGACATGTATATCTTTCAGCGCCCGAGGTACTAAAAGCATACAATACATACAAATTAGTTTGAATGTCGATTTAACCTATATTGTACCGAAACTTAAATACTATCCTTATAGTTGATATAATATATTGTAGTAAAGCATAATTATATTCGACTATAAAAGTAATATATTTACTAAAAAACTAGAATGCAACGGATGCATTATAACAAAATGAACAAAAAATCATGTTGTTGTTTCTCTTATTAGAATCACCCCAGTAATCAAGGTAGAAAACAACATTATAATATTTACTAATTTTGTCATTTATGATTCAAACACTATCTGTAAGGACTTTGAAGTGTGCCTAGACGTACTGCTAATTATAATGAGTTTGTTTTTTAACACCGTGTCGCTTTGATATTACATTGATCAATATTACTTTAAAGATCATTTATTGACGAACGGGTAACATCAACGGAATTATATTTCATATACATACGTCACTAGGTCATAATATTATTTGTGGGCCAAACGCTTCAAAGATGTTTACCATAAATCTTTGAATAACCTGTTTTATGGATATACATATATACATATCATATATACCAACTCATTTACACCTGTCGTATGTAAATCAGATTTTTTCAATACAAGGTTAGTGATTGAACACCAAATTAACTTTCTATACAATTTGTCCTGAACTCCTCGTCAGATAGGAAGACCACGAAGAGAGGGGCATTATTCCACTTGGAATATTTTCAATAGAGATTCACTTCATTAGACCAAGTAAAAACGACCTGTAAGGGCAACTCTGGTTTGACCAACTTCTCTTACAATGATTAAAAACAAATAAAATGTCTTAATAAACAAACCGCCTTTAACAAAATCTCTTTATTTCGAAGAAAATTCAAGTTTTCTTCATTGTTGTAAAAACTTTATTGCCTTGTCAAACTATTTATCATGATAAATCGACCTTTTTATGAGAAAACAGGTATACATATACCAAGAAGACGAACACGTCCTCTGTCAATTTCTGTGTGTACAGTTTTCACGCATGTTGGGTTTCAAATACCAGGGCTCACTCTGTTGACTATTCAGAAATGTAAACAGACGTTTTGCTAATTCTACTTATTAGAGTTCTCTCGAGTGGAATACCCGGTGAAGAGGAGCTATTCCTTGGTGAAATATTAGAATCTCAAGATATCAAGTGTCAGGTGGGTCTTCATTCTTAGTAATGGAGAGAAAGTGATACATTAGCAAGCCCAAGGTGACAGGACCAAGGTAAGGACACTTGATATACTATTTAAAATTATCGCACGTTTAATCTTTGTCCCGATATACACGGTTATGTACTATAATCATGTACATAAAGCTATGTTCTAATATGAAATGTATCTGTTATCTTATAGGATTAGTGAGTTGATCGATATCTGGGCTTCAATTCACCACCGATATGCGTTAAAATGGCAGATTTATGCTTCATACTGTTTCTAAATTGCTCCAATGTATTTTGATGTGAGTTAAGTACAGATACCTTTTGTGTTTATTAATTCTCGAGTATCGCTGGATTTTAAACGAACAAAACATAAATCTATGTTTGAAAAACAAATAATAATTTTGATTTATTGTTTAAGCATATTTAAAAATTTAAAAAAGAATACAACAGTACCCAACAATATGTACAGAAAGTCTCGTACAATTCTTTGACTTATAAACTTTGTCATGGGAGGCATATTTTTATTTTGAATCAAATCGTAGATCAGATATGATCTTGTAGAATTGAAGTTCACCGAAATATTTCCTTATCAAGTTATGAGACGGATGAGTAGAACATACAAGTATTTTGTTCCTGAGAGAAAGTGTCACTCAAATAACCTCTGTCTCTACAACATTATTGAGCATTATAGACTGTAAACCTTGTACTTCAGGTTTTTGATTTTGTCCCTGATTATTATTTATTTGACTCAATTTTTTTGAATTTTGCATAATGTAAAAACTGAGCATAATTCGAATAACTTTATGATCAACTTTGAATATAATTTGATAAAATAAATTGACTTTTTTTATCTTAAAATGTGTTTGTACGAGAGGACATGACATTTAATATACACAGCTAATCCTGTAGCAGTGATTACGTTATTTAATTTTTCTCCCCCACGAACGTTCACATGACAGCTAACTCCAACTGATTTAACAAAAATAATACAGCTTGTGTATCACCTGCTGAGAATTTACCAAAAAAGTCTTATCTTCAATTAACATGTTCATAAACCTTGTCCTTACTCTAAACGACAGTGTCGTTACGTCATGTGTTTAATTATTCTGTACAAGTTCCCCATTAAATTTTTAATTGATCCTTTGGCCTTTAAGAGAAAATGATCTAGTATAGAATGAGGCCAGGGCTGGTAGTGTCTCATGTGGCTCTTGTCACCCAATTACCCCTCCCTGTACAGTTATCATACACTCACATCAACATCTACACCAGTGATTTAAAACATGGTTCACTAATAAATGAAGTATTTATAGATTCTTAAGATATGATGTATAAGAACCCAACCAAATTATGGGAAGTCATTTCACTAAATAAATAATGTATTGAAAAGTTGACCGGATTGCGCTATGAAGAGTCTGTCGAGTTGTTCTATACCTTTCTCCATACCCTAATGGAGTGGGTATATACATAATTATGGTACGTGTTAAGACTTCCCACCTTTTGGGTTGGTTATTCTATAGAAGTCCATTTATTTACCTTTAAATATCCTGTTTTTATGACATCAATTTTATGCTATAATGACTTTGCTATTCTTGTTGCTACCCTATCGATTTTCCATATAAAATCTCGGGGTAGGTTTTGTGTCGTCTGAAAAGGCAATGTTGTCGGTCGTCATCGGTGGCGTCGGCCAGACAAAAGTTTCCGTGCGATGCCAAGGTAACTTGTGTTCCCTTGGACCTATCAGCCTCAAACTTCATATCGTGCTTCCTTACTAAAAGTTCCTGCTTAGGTCTTCAGGTCTGAAGGTCAAAATACTACCCATATCGGAACAAATGTTTCCGTACGAAATCTGTTTCCTTGAGTGTGTCAAACTCAAACGTACTTCATACAGCGTTGCCTCACTAAAGGTTCTTCATTGAAATTGGTCTTCAGGTGTTAAGGTCAAAGATCTAGGTCACTGTTACTATAAAATTACAACCCATACCAGAACAGAAGTTTCAGTGCGATAACTTGAGTTCCCTTGGGCTTTTCAAAGTTAAACACTTTATCAAATGCTTTCTTTAAAACCCTTGCATGGCATTGCTCATTGGGTTTGACGGTCAAAGATACATGTCACTGTTACTATAAATAGGACCCACCTCTGAACAGTAGCTACCGAGTCATAGTTTGAGATTCTCGAAATCTATCAAACACGAACTTCATACAGTGCTCCTTTACAGAAAGTCATTGTTTGCGATTGCTTTTCAGGTCCGATTGACATAAATCAAGATCACTGTTACTACAAATAAAACACATAAAATCTTACAAGATTACAGCAGCAAACGCGAAAATTGCATTGGCCAACCTTTGAGAATGGCGTTCCAAGCCATGTTATTCAGCGTTACGTCTTTAGAACGTACTGTCAAATATCTTCAGGCTTGGAGGCATATGTTTTTGTGTAAAATTATAATGGTATTTAACAATTTACCATTACTTTACTCTATGCATGAATCTAATTGGGTGATGTGAATTTAAACGTGAGTGTCAAATACGTTACAGCTATTTGTACAGATATAGACCATTCAAGTATATTCTCCGGTAATTACTTGTATAAGGTTTTATTGTTATGGTGAAGTATGAGCGACATGTTTCCACTTAACAACATCACTAAAACAGCTGTGCGTCAAAGGTGTAAGCATGTTAACTATTTATGTTTCTGACAGGTTATACAGGATCAACATAACCCATATTCACACAGGTTATTGTACCTTTGAAATAATGGATACAGTACATGTACGCCTTTAACTATACTGCATGATATACTTAGTAGCTGTTTCGTACTTCTTAGTGTCATTGATGGTGCGAAAGGCCAACTAGTTTGAACAATATCAGAACTTCTGTTGCAACAAAGGGAAAGTGCGCAACACTCATTGATAAACCAATTAAAACCAGTTCTGATTAGTTATCAACTTAAATAATAAGTAGTGTGTTTATGTTTTGAAAGATAACGTAACACACACATATGCTGCACCTTTTAAATTTAGTTATAGATACAGTATGCCGAACAAATAAATTAAACTGCATCATACAGCTGTTTCGTCCTCCCAGGACTCTTTAGTGAAGCTAGGGGCCAAAAGGTGGGAATCCAAAATTTCTAAACTAATGTAGAAGCAGAAGGGTCAGGTGCGTAAAAGCTCTTTAATTTATGAATTTAGAAGTGAAATTAAACTAGTTCTGTATAATTTCAAATCGTGTACTACGAAAATGTGTATATTATGTACCGTGTCACTACTCAAATGAGATTAAACCTTACTCAAAAATATAACTATGGTCATCAAGATTATGACAATTCAACAATCCACCAGCAGAATATACCACTTTGTATCTTAAAAGATAAATGTAAAACACATTCGTGATATACCTTAAAATATTGGTAATATAAGATAATTTTTATTAAAAAATAATTTTGAAAGTTTATCTTACGCGTATTATACTTATTTAAAATTATTCAATATTTGAAGAATTTAGATAAATTATTGAATCATAGGGCTAGTGCACCTCCCTATCGGGATTTGGACATTTCCTAAATCCGGGTTTTTCATCAGTCGCCTCCTACGCTTCACCTTTCTGACCTTGCTTAGCGTTACTGACGAGTCCTAGAAGGACGAAACAGCTCAATGGTGCAATTTAATTCATTATCTGGCTCGATTTTAGCGTATTCTTACTTGTACAGGTGATATTCTCGTGTGTGGCTTTTGTACATTCCTGTAGAGAAAACGATATCTTAGATATGTATTGAAGTAGGTTTGTAGGAAGATGTATCTCGTATTACATATGTGTAACTCCTGGTACTCTCTACCAACATATCTTAATCTACCTAAGGTTGGGGTCAGTATCAGCCGACACCCACACCACCAGGCTGGGATTAGGGAGGATTTCGTACATAATTGATCTAACTTGATAAAATAGGTTATGTCCACCGTACATTTCTCTATCTCTACACAAACAAAAACAGTGGCTTACGAATAAGAAAAGTTTTCATAAGGCTCTACCATAACCACTAGCAGATATACCGACAGATCCATTTAGTGACCGATTTCATTCGGTGAATTTCATTGATTTCAAGAAAAGAATATGGAGTCGATGGTCTGGGGTAAGTTTTGTTAGATATAAATCATCTCTATTTTCACACTTTTAAGAATTTCTTTCATTTTAGCACCGAATCCTGTAATATAAAGTGATGTATTGTTGGAAGAACCAACAGACACATGACACAAGACATTAAAATATCTCGAGGATTGTTGTGTACGTGATCTATATAGAACGTATCCTTTCAACAATATGTTTTATTGTAAGATGGAGTAACCCTCTTGTATAGTATATCCATTTATCACAGATTATTCATTCTGGACAAATATCTCATATTGCTGTACGTTTCTCTACATGGTTAACGATTTCCAACTATTAGAGTTAATCTAAGAGAGTTTGTTGGAAAACAACCTAATTATGAAAACCAAAACACTTATTCTAATTAAACATTCAATCTGTATAATAAGGGAGATAACCCAAGTGAAATGCTTAGCATTATATCGAAAGTAGCACACAGCCTTAATATGAAATCCAATGTGCGTTCAATAACATCAATTGTATTTTTAAGTTGAACATGAAAACCAAGTAAGATAGCTTTTAGAAAAATATAAATGGCATGACATGTGTTCCTTTGGTTTTTAGTTCACACAACCCATATATGTCTTCAATATATATGGACTGTTCATGCTTTCAAAACATGTCTGTTCTGTGATGTGGCTGGACATAAAATATTCTGCTTGAGGAATAAACGAGAGATCAGCCTTTCAGATACTTTTGTAGAGTAATATATCAAATATAATATATTGAGATATTCATCGGTAAGCGTTGGACCTTGTCCAAGATGTGTTGATAAGCTTTTACTGTTCGAGAGCGGGGATAAACTTGAATAGTGGGATTTGCTGACGCGGGCTGGGAGACTACAAGATCATACAAGCACGACGGACGATGTAGTGTGCCACCATTTTACGGTACAGCAACCACATTGTGCAATATCTGTTTTTCTACCCATTTATATACACCGTCAATACAGAATCGAAGTATATGATGTAACAGATGTTTAGATAATGCAGTTTGACCTTGAAATAAACATCTCGAAGGATCTGTTGCTGTATATAAAAATTAATTCAGCGGATGTTTGTTTTTCACCGTCAGTGTCATGCTACATACTTTTCATATAGAAGCTTAGCAATAAACAAGACCTGTACACACATTTCTATTTATGTAGTTCTTAGGTTTGATATATTCATTTCATTTGTAAATAATCATATTAAAAATATTGTAACGATCCTATCATTATGATTAAGTTATGTCTTGTAGTAAATTTTTTTTTAACAATTTGATGGAAGCATTTCGTTGTAAACTTTACATCAAAATATTATTGATGTCTGCGCCGTTGATTAGATGCAGTACGGCTCATACCTTTTGGTACCATGCAATTAACATAGAAAAAATGCTACATGAACGAATCATTGATGTAATAAATGAAAGTTATTTCAGTAAATGAATAACAAGCTGGCTGATTTTTTTTCTGGTGAGAACATCTAAAAATGTACCAGGCTTTTTTATTGGATCAAACGGATGCTAGTGAAAATCATTAAAATTTTAAATGTAAAAATGCAAATCCATAAAAAGTAGCAATTTGGATGAGACAAAATTAGGAATAACAACTTAATGAAACTTTTCTCCTACCCAACCCAACAAAAATAAAAAAAACCATCATTGATATATTTACTGTACATGATATATAAATAAATTACCGAAATCTTATGATCTATACTCAGTGTTATCTATCGTGTTAATACTTATTAAGTGTCTGTGTAGTACATATGATAGGGGTGTACCCCACTGATGGTATCAGTACAGCCGGAAAAGCTGATTTACGAGGCCAATGATTTGTTCTACAACTTCGCCTTCCAACAACATAAACAACCATGTGACAAGGACATGGGGCTTCAAGGTTTTGTTTTTCCTTTGTGTTATATGTACATAAATAACAATAATATTGATAAACATCTGTCCCATCCCAGTTTATTCAAAAAGTGTCCATCCACACATTTTTTACGTTTCTTCATGATTGCTAAAACAATCAGCGGTATCTATCACGTGAAATCAGAGACACATCACTTAGAGTTATGTTTCTTCAATAGTATGATTTACAATTACTTCGACATATATTTCCGCTTTAATACGGAGACAAAATTTTAAACATGCTTGTATGGTATGAAACCTATGTTTTTGTATAAAGCCGATGAAGTTGTATGATAATATTTGACCTTCTAAATTCTACACCTCCATTTTAATTAGCGGATTAAAGATAAGGTATTCCATTGTCTGATTATAATAGTGTTAACATTTAAAATCCCTTCTTTGGCCTCTATAGATAGTGTGTGAAGTGGCTAAGAAAAGATACATAATCTTAGTGATTTATGAACAGTTTATATCCTGTTTAGTCTATAGTAAACTAAATGCCCACAAATCAGGGTTAATTTATGAGATTAATGTGCAACCAAATAGACCATTATCACATTCGATAAAATCATTTTTTTCACAGTAAGTTGACAGCGCTAGCTAATCACTCGCGATGTACATTGACGTACCTCGTGTTCTGATGAGGTCAATACTCGGTATATCAGTGTTACCTACGTATGAACCACTATCGGGTAAATCTATCCTGATCAATTCCATATATACAAAACCCCACTTGCTCAAACTCGTGGGGACCTAAATCAATAGTTCGAGGAAGATATGGTATTCGAGTATTCCAAGGTTAGTTTAATACTGAATATTCCGCTTCTACATTAGTTTAGAAATTTTGAACGCAAGCATCACTGAAGAGTCCTAAGAGGACGAAACAGCCGTATGATGCAGTTTAATTCATTTTTTTCAGCATACTGTATTTATTGCTAAATTTAAAAAGTGCAAGATATGTGTATATTACGTCATCTTTGATATGTACGAACTTGGTTGGGACCTAGCGAAATGTACGACGAATGAGGTGTATTCGAGTAAAACTGGTTAAGACCACATTCAAATTTTGAATTGAAAGATTGGTTTGGTTTATTTTGCTTTACGTCCTTTTAACAGCCAGGGTAATTTAAGGACGTGCCAGGTTTTTGAGGTGGAGGAAAGCCGGAGTACCCGGACAAAAACCACTGACCTACGGTCAGTACCTGGCAACTGCCCCATGTGGGATTCGAACTCGCATCCCAGAGGTGGAGGGCTAGTGGTAAAATGTCAGAAAACGTTGAATTGAAAGAACAACATCTCCCCTTTTAACTATCATTTAACACTTTCATGAATAGTATCGTTATATCATTGTGTCATTAATTTGGATGACCAACCGTCGTCCTCTTACATAATGTATGAGTTTTATTGGTATCATATACGGTAGGGACATATATTCATGTTCATGTGATGTACAATATGTATATATTGTTTAAGTAAAATGAGTTGAGTCATCTACTTAATATTGACGTCAGTTAAACCGTGTATTTGCATACCGTAAGTAATACTTTAACCTTTTTCACATGAACATGTAACAATTCTGTACCATGACAGGGATAATTTAATAAACGGCCTTAGGTCATGTACATATATATATTATTTTACATTTTTGCACCGATTTAGTACACATTTTATGTCTGTTAATGTATAATTTACTTGCAATATCACATACTTTACATGGGTGGTTATTAAAGTGCAATAAACAGCAGATAAACATTCGTATTTAACAATTGTTTTTGAAGTACACACTTTGTTTCGACCCAGTTAATAAGTGTAACGTATGTTCAACAAACGTTCAGATGACATGAATCTGGTTGTTTGATATTTAATAACATTAGTATTGTAGGAGATGTTCTTGTATCGTTACAACATTACAAGTAACTACTCTTGTAAAATTTCTTTACACTTAGTAAACCTAACTACAAAAATGTTTTAATATAACTTATATATATGAAATATATAGTGAATGAAACAATTTTTAGGGGAAATTTACAAAACAAGAAAAAAGATATATGAAAATTTGAAAATTACTTTTCATAACAAAATCAAATGTATGGAAATGATTTCTATCCGGGTTCGTCTAACCTACCATATTGTTATGATATAGCTTGAAATATCTAAACAAACAAGCAGCTATGTAGATAGCTTAATCATTGTATGGATACAGAAAGGCACGGGGGCGTTAATTGTACTGTCATTGACAGATTTCCACAAAGATACTGACAATAAGAGGTAGAAAAGGCTGCATAACTCTTACTGGAAAATAATAACAACGAAAACGCAGTTTTATTTTAGTTGTATTTCATTGTATGGGTTATTTCCCTTTGACCAATGTTCGTATTGTATGTACTTCCTATCGCTGTCTGTCAACGTTCCATGATCTTTAATATATGACCAGTTAAACTTGCGATAACATCACGGTAAATTAGATCTATTTAATTGTATGTCATTAGAATTAAGTACAAGCCTATCTTAGTTGACTGTAATAATGTTTTGAGGGGGTCCCGCCATTACGAAACGAGGAAATGAAAATAAAAGAAGACCCTAAAACAAGGCCACGCGTCGACCGTGTATGGCGCCAGTCTTTACCGAGGTTTGTGACATCTTTGATACTCTGAGCTGTTCTGTCAAGACATTCTGTATAGACAAGCTCCGTGACCTTGATCCGACAACTTCTATTTATTCCTAGTCATACTTCGTCAGTAAAACAGGAACTTTTTAACGATTTACATTTATAGCACCTTATATAACCACAGGTTAGGCTGTGTATACGTAACTACTGACCAATCAACACAGATGTGCTCACTTAAGAGTTCTCAATATTGGCCCATATTTAATAAAGTTTTTTATGAACCGTTTATATATCAACAGCGGTTGCTAAAGGAGGAGAGAGATTGTTTATATCCTTATGAATAGAACGTCTGCCCTATGTAATTGGGCTATAACCTGTTTCACCGGTTGCCCGACAACTTTACAAGATGATTTATTTAGTTAGAATCATCTTATTCAAATAATTTCATTACCTATTTATCTATATATCATATAGGAGCCCAAGGTACAATGTTGCATAAATGTTATTTATTATGGTTTTTTTTTTATATTGCGTATTAAAATCAATTAGCATCATTTACTTTCTCAGAAAAGAAATAGAGTGTGAAATTAGATGGGGCTTACAGTAGAAACATAACGAGACAGGTCGAGTGGAATATCTGAACTGTCTGCCTCCGTCTGTGTGTGATTTTAGCTATAATCACAGACATTCGACACCTTGGAGAATTATAATAATTTTGTGCTACCGAGATAGCCAATGTGACGTATTGTTTAGCTTAATGGAACGTAAAGTTATAATGGCTAACGACATTGGGTCAACAGATAGGACGCTTATAATAAAACATATTTTAAATATGGCTATATTCACGTCATCACATCTTATAACATACCTTATTGAATAAGTGTGTGCGTGATGGCACATATATTATAACAGTTATTACTACATGTCTATATGCATAAAGACTCGCTAAGTTGTGATAAAGTCTTTGTGTACTGCAGATGTAATAATTGTATGTTTAAATTTCGTCGTGATGATTCCTAAAGAAGGAGATACTGAAACAATGCTATCATTTTGAGGTAGACTTGATATAAGTTATTAAGTAAACGAAACTACAAAGTAAGGTGACAATGCTTTTTTCGTTTCGTCCATTCAGGACTCATCATTGATGACAAGGTCAACAGAATGGTAGCTTATGTCAGCGCGTGCGTTTCAGACATATGTACAAATACAGCTAAATAAACAGCTCCTAAATCACATAAAAATACTACTTTGGATACAACAGAAAATTTATGCTCAATCAGTGTTTAAGGCTATAAATCAAGTATATAAACCCAAGTAGTACTGAAATGATATAGATAGAAAACTAAGTAAGATGTTCCCTGTTTCAAGCAAACTAATAAACGCGTAATTCTGAAATAATTCAAAACACTTTCATTTCAATTTTGCCAAGTAAGGTATGGAAATTTAAAATTAGCTTATACTTATTTGATAATAATGTAACCTTTCTGGCTGTTTGTATAATACTCACAAATTGTATATAACAAATGAAACGTCCCGTAGCAAGCTGACAATGCTAGCATGCCACGTCATACTCCTAACAGTTGTGGTTCATTCATGTGATATGTATAGTTTATATTATTCAATTGTCCAGTACAGAGTATCGTTACGATTCTCTTTGTAGTAGAAATATCATCACAATTCTACATTATAATAGGTCCGTTATAAAATACGCAGGTGGGAAATCAGGTAACGTACACATCCTACTTCAAAGGGTCTATATAATGTGTATATAAAGTGGACCGAAAAAGTCATATAGGACTGACATATTGATATTTCTATAATGATTATAAAACGACCTTTGTATGACTTTTTTTTGGAAAGTTTCAGTGTGACGTCAGTATTTCTAATATCAATAAAAGGAAGTAGATCAGAACTTTACCTTACATGTTTTATTGTATGGGGGTTTGACTGTTGACCTTACTAATACACACTGTTTAGCAAGTATAGAATTATGTAATATGGAACATCAATGATAGCTCTACATTTGACGTGGTACTTGTCACTTGTTATAACCCTAACGAACGGACACTTAGCCAGGAAGCAAGTTACATACATACAAATTTCCGGTTTGAACGCATGATGGATCACACAATAAAATCATGATATCTTATATATTTATTGTTAATTCGACATAAATATAATTTGAAACAATATCGATACTATCAAGACATTATGGAGCGGTATGAACAATCTCAAGGTTATATACAATGAAGATACACTATATTACAACTTCGCGTATGATATACAGTATCATTACTAAAAAAATCAGAAAAAAAATCAGAGAATACCCAACCGTCAACAAAATCATAATCAAAACTCAAAACCGACTAAACAAGGGGCAAAATATGAACAAAGGAAAGATTTACATGGAGACTCCTATAGAAGTACAGTAGAATAAGACCAGGTGTTCCGGAAGAGTAAGCGTCCTCTGCTTCATCAACGACAACCCCCATGTAAATCGTGGTCCTAACAAAGTGAAAGTCAAATCCTCAAGTAAGAAACGAGTCAATCAAAAAGTAAGTACACCAATGAGTA
Source organism: Mimachlamys varia (assembly GCA_947623455.1). Taxonomy (NCBI): domain Eukaryota; kingdom Metazoa; phylum Mollusca; class Bivalvia; order Pectinida; family Pectinidae; genus Mimachlamys; species Mimachlamys varia. Next base: position 3,089,127 of record OX392537.1, read on the forward strand.
CACCCAAACACGCCCATCTTCACATCAAGCAAGGATACAAAACATTGCTCAATGAGACAAAGATGGTGACTTTGCAGTGGTATAACTATTTTCGAGGTTTTGTGAAATGTTGATACATGTAACTGTATATAACAACTTCTTGTAAGCAATATACCGTATCATTGCAAAGCAGATACCTTATGTAACTTCCCTTTTATTATCTCTGTGCACGGGTCTCAGATAAAATTACACTTAAAGGGCTTTTAATTATCTACAAGTGCTTACATGGAAAGGTGAATGTTGTATCGCTAGATAACTTTTAAACAAAAGTTGTGAAATATTTGAATATATGATTTTATTATGAGATGTCTTTGTTTAGTCAGTGTTAACCGTACCGAAGGAAGCGGAGAATAGACAAAGCTCATATTATGTTAAGTGAACGCTACGTACCGGAGTGATGTAGATGCCACGCCCAACATGTCTTTATTGGGTCAGATATAATGTGGGGGAAAACACAAACCTTCAATGTAATCTGCTGTCTGTGCCCACGAATCCGGAAGAGACAGCGAGTAAAAACCGTTCTACCGTCTCCGCCTCTACACGTATTGAGTTGCCGAATTTGTAATAAAGAGATGGAATTGATTAAGCCTATAAATCACACCCCATCAATGCCCGTCATTTAAACCAGGTAAAAGATGCTGCGATTGGAGAAAACTGATCCCTATTCCCGCGCTGTCAGCGAGCTGTGATGATACGACATGTATGTTTGAGCTAAATACATTGTACGTTATATTAGCGGCATATCAACAACTGTGACAGAGTATATCTTGGATGCAATCAAAATTGGGCAACAGACTTAGCATATAAAATACCTCTCCTAGCAGACATAACCTGTATACATGTATTGACAGAAGCATCAATCAACTTCAACAAATTGTACATGTTTATTGAATAAAAAACATTATTAGTGTAGTCGCAATGCAAGGAAAAGTCATAAAACAATAATACATCTCTTTGGCTGTAACACTAGAATGGTTTTTGTTCAATCATTTACTTTTTTGAATAAAGGGGTATGGGTCGGGGCGGGGTTAAGGGTTAACTTTGTTAATAAAGGGGTAGGGATCGGGGTTAAGGGGTTACTTTGTTAATAAAGGGGCAGGGGTCGGGGTTAAGGGTTAACTTTGTTAATAAAGGGGCAGGGGTCGGAGTAAAGGGGTTACTTTGTTAGTAAAGGGGTAGGGGTCGTGACGGGGTAAAGAGTTTACTTTGTTGGTAAAGTGGTAGGTATTGGGGTTAAGAGTTTATATCATTGAAGCATCAAAACTCACAGAAAGGCGGAAAGCAAAGTAGACGTCTTCATGGGTAGTGTTAGATGTGCCCTATACTCAGCTTTGTTTATATGGTTTCATGACCTTGAATAGCGTGGAAGAGTCCCAGTCTGCTGTAAGTGGCTTTAAAACCGCCATCAGTAAGACTTGAAATAGTCCCTGTCCTTTACAGCCGATAAATCGTTTACTTCAATGAAAGGTATCTGAAACAAAATTGAAATACATGTTTCGTACAATATTACATCCGGAACACCTTGTGCCTTTCTTTTGGAGACTTGTTTTATTGAAGATATTGTTTAGATGACATTAATATTGACCACCTGTAAATGTCAATGAAAGACAGGACAGTATTATCGCGGTATACACAACAAAAGTTGACCTATACACCCGCGCCCGGCCCATATCCTACCCGGGTACACATTGGGTGTATCAGTCACGTGACGTATTGAACCAACTACACAAAAATGTTTTTTGATCATATAAGCTTTAATAAATCAAATCTGTTCAAACAATGAAAAACATGTTTTGCATTTTTGGTAGAAATGACCTCTGTGACCAATTGGGGTCTTTATTGTCTATGTTAAGAATTCCATTAACACCATTACCTGGAGCGAGATACTGAGGAGTTTTGTTAACAGTTTACTTAAGTTATAATAGTTAGTACAAACTGCGGAGTATCCTTATCTGTCGTAGAGTTAGCACTGCTAAGTCGCCTGACCAATATTGTTGTTGAGTGACGCCGACTGTCTGATGGCCCATTCTGCCACCACTGTTTACGAACAAGACGTTTTAGAGAAACTGTTACAGGCGATACTGCGACATGGTGAAATATACTCCTACGGGTCTATCAAGACTTACATGACGGGGGTCGTGGACAAACAAAACGACGTTGTACCTTCCGGAACACCCGATCTTTTCGGTTTTCATATGTAAGAAGTTTCTCTTTTCATATTCCTGTTGTTATTTAAAGGCCCAATATACGCATATTCAAGGAATTTTTCGTGATTCTGAAAAAAATCTGAAAAATATCCAGTAAATAACTATGTAAAATAAAACAAAAACAACAAAAAGCCGAAAATGAATTAAAAATGAGACGTAACTACATAGAAACTTTTGGCAGAAAATTCCAAAGAATTCAAAATAAGTTAGGTGTGGACCACTAAAACAACAAGCCGAAGTTAAACGACAGTTAAAAATAGATGCATGTTTACAAATACCAAGTTTCAACTACTGCTGTAGCGATACCTTTGTAAGAATCCATCTTGAATATTGCTGATATCAGTTAATCTTAACTAAATATATAAATGTAATAAGCTATTAGGTTTGATCTTTCCCTTAATTTTTTGCCGAAAGTTACGTATATTTGACCTTTGAGAATTAAACTTACAGATTGGTTGATACCTCGGTATAACAATGTACATTGTAATGCATTATGCTGACATCAAAAGAAAAAAGTCTCTCCTCTTCGTTCTGCTGCCTAAGATAAGTTTGGTTTTGGCATGAACTTTGAAGACTCCATTTTTATCAAATTGAGCTTGTTTATAAATAATTATAATGAAATATCTACTATGATGTTATTTTCATTTAAAATATGCCTTTATTTCCTGAATTTAAAGATACCCTAACCATATTTACCCTTTACAAAGCGTGTTTATATCATGAATACTTAAGCATAAGAAATGAAAACGTTAGATTCTGTTCATTATGATTGTAATGTGTATAGATAGGAATTTGACAGAATTATAACTTGAGTACTTAAATAGATCTACATATTTATTGAAATGAAAATAAAACTATTCCACAGCTGATTGCGTGTGAGTGCCCGGTTATTCTGCTTGCATGACTCTGCTTTTTTACACGATTACATTAGCACAGATATATAAAAGCATGGCAGAGGGTTTGTCATGCCTTAATCAAAAACATTTGGCTTATTTAGGTTGTCATTGAACGCTAAACCTCCTTGAAATAAAAGCCAGCACCCCATAGTTTGTACTTTTACTCACGAAAGAAGTCAGGTATATCTATTTCAGACCGCTCTGGGCGTGTTCTTAGGTCTTAAGAGGAAGTTGTTGCACATAGTTTGGAATAATAATAATCAGTTTCGAATGATTCATGAGGTTTACCTCCATAGAACTCTGAGACAAGTAGCCTCACACAGGTGTAGTTACCCTGATATAAGTCACACAGGTGTAATTCACACAGGTGTTTAAAGAGTAAATTAGGAACTAGCGATCAGGAATACGAGACAAAACAAATAATAGATACTCTCGAGCATGCTTGGCGTTCAGTTATTAAGATTGAAGCTGAAGTGCAAGTACCTTAGAAATATCTTTAGTGTGTTTTCCAGTTTGAGAAGTTTTATAAGGATATTGAATCTTCCCCTATTTTACACATAAAGGCCTTGTCTATGGTGATCATCTTGTTTATAAAACTCTCGACGCATGTACATGATTATAAACATGCACTCTGTTCGAGTGTCTATTTTTAACTTGTAGTATTAATTAAAATACCACGAGTGCTATGAATAGAATTAATAACTGATATTATATTTTTGTCAGAAGGTGTATCATATATAGGGATCTTTGATGGAATGTTGCCTTTCGATGGTGACGTCGCGAAAACTTACATGAAGATTTCTAAAGCACTGTTTTTTCTTCCAGCCTTTATGCTTCATGCAATATGAAGTAAATATTCGGTCTTCTCTTAAAAATGAGAGGTGATCATGACGTTATCATATTTTCATTAATTTTGAAGCAATGGTTTACGCTATGTATTTTACTAAATATTTGAAATATGGTTCATACATTATGTAAGTCTTACCAATAACAAGATTTACAATTTGATTCTGCTTTCTCACAGAATAAATTCAAAAGCCGTTGAGGTATTTAGCCAGTAAAACCCATGACTCAATTGTTATGATTGTGGAGTAGTTTATACCTAGCTTTCTAGAGGAGAAGCTTTGTTTTTGTTTGCTAGTAAATTATTTTCTTTTAGATTCAAACACCAGGAAATGTTTTCCTATCAGTTTTACCTTGCAACATGTCGACCCCAAAATCTATCTCTATGTCAGGCTCGTCCTATTAGACACCACCCTCCGTTCCCAGACGGTAGCAGTTTTACGTATGTCATGCAGTCATAAACAATTTACTCAATGATTAAAAATTGACTCTGAATTCTAATGATAAATGCAATTGTCTGTGAGATTAAGATGAAACAGCTGTATGATACAGTTTAATTATTTTTTTCGGCATACTATATCTACTACTAAATTTAAAGGTGCAGCATATGTGCGTGTTACGTAATCTTTAAATATTGATATTTTTTTAATGGGACATATAAGTATTGAAAATCTCTGTTTCAATTAATCTCTAATGAGAGAGCCACATGAAAGTAGTACATCTTTTAGAGCTTTACGTGCCACCAATTAAAAGTCTGTCATTGTCCTGTGTCAATATATAAGGTTTTATATGTGGAGACCCGGTAATCCCCTCTGTTACAATGTTTAATGTTTCGTCATGGTCCTCGAGACGCGGAGGCACAAGTAAGTGTAACATATCAGTAAACATGGCTGCACTCGACAGATCTCAGCCATCCAGCCTTATAGATCTCAGCCATCCAGACTAATCAACGATGTGAAGTGACAGGGTCGTGTGTATGGTAACCAACGAATGTCAAAAGTAGCGTTTAATTATATCGTATCATTTTGTCATACAGACAAACTCTCGTCCTGATATCGCGGTAAACAGGACCCTTCATTGAGACACTATTTTATCTCTGTTGTTGGGTATTGCGTACATTGCTTTGCCCGTGTTTTCTGAGGAAAATCGGGAAATATCTCTTGCTTTGACTCTGAAAGCTGTCACTGCAGTTATCAAAGCCATGACAGTTTTCGCAAATGTTGTTACAGTCATATAACTCAAATTGCCATTGGTGAGAAATAAGGAAGTTTGATAGCAACACTTACTAAAATGTTCATTAATTACATTTTCATTTTGATATAATTATCGTGCTTTATTTCGCTATTTAGAACAATTTTTGAACAGCAAATCAAGTTTAGGCAACAACAAAATTGATGATGTCTAAATAGAGATTAATAAATATTTTAAAAAGAAAATGTTTTTTACTGTTATGATAACATTTGTCTTCGCAATCGGTACAATGTAAGGATGCAGAGCAAATGTCAATATGTATAAATAACGCTGTATTCATACATCCAAATGTTTTCAAAAGAAGTTTTGTTAATTGGGTAACACTCCTCACCAGCAGGAGACTACTGATATCTAATTCATCAGTATGTAGATAGTCTGTACTCTGTTACGAGTACAACCATGACATGTTTAGCTTTCTGACAAAATATAACAACAAGTAATCATAAAGGAAATAATTGATCCATAATGTGGTGAAAGTGAACTAGCATTGTGTGTCTTCCTGGTACGTGAAATGTATCAGTAGGATACATCACAAACTTTCCCACGACCATCTCTGAACCAGAAAGATAACTGGGAAGCTGTTTATAGTCAGTAAATTAGACCAGAGCGTGAGTTTATTACTCTATAATTACAAAATGACACTATCGCAATGTTATGAACAAGTATTGAGATTCTCCTAACCACAACAGATAATGCAGTGTCATAAACTTGTCCTTTATGTTTACATGTGTATTGTTCCGAAGTGGTAGCCACACGTCATAGTTTATAGGCATTTCTAACGACGGGTATGATTCCAGCCTCATCTGTGTATAGACTAAGCACTTACACCATGCATATATAGGATATAGATACTGTAGTGATAGATATATTGTAGTAAAGGAACAACGCATAATATATAGATACTGGTCTAAATAAACGAAATATTATAACAGTCTACTGAAAAATATATACTTTAGTTAGTATACGACACATGAAACGAAGATTTTGTAATGATTATAATGTGATATTTAGAGATATATGCAGAATGATATGCAAATATTGAAGGTAATAAGTAATAAAATATTTATCTCGATATTCTGGTAAATTACATAGTTACAAAATATGATGTATACTGTGATAACCAAACCACACATGATTTATGCATAACGAAGTAAATAAATAGCAAATGATATATAAATATGGTGGAAATATATAAATACGTTATATACATCAATGTATACATTTTATAAAATGTTGACACCAGAGACATGCAATATACTTGTGACACGTGACGTGGTTCAACTTCATTTCAAAGTTACAATTTCAAGAGACTAATTACACCATATACGACGAAAAAGAATTCAATCTGGTTTAAAGATATAATATTTCAGGTTGATCACACTATAAATAAACACGTGAGTGAAGAAGACGGTCCTTTCTTATTGAATATACAATTGACCATTAGAAGGAAAGGGTGACATTTGTGAACAGGTGTAAGCAAAATGAAATATACTTATATACTTCTGCTGTAAGTAATATATCTTCTCATCGGTAGCAGTTGTATAAACATTTTACAATTCTTGCAGTGTTAATAATTTAGAACTTCAAAGTTGTTTAAGTACCCTTTCACGCATTTTAGAATAACCTGACACACTGACATTTGTAACCGGAAAAGGGAAAGGTCAGGTTAGATCACTCTAACTGAACAAAAAACTCTTCGTTTTATCGTATGTCGATGAATGCACTACTGAAATACTAGTCGTATTTCTGTTCCTGTGATTAAAAAGTGCTTCATTACTGAACTACGAATAGAATACTTAAGTGTGAAAAATCACGATCCGTGTACATCAAAGGATGCAAAGCAGGTCAAAATTGTTTCAAGTTATTTTGAGAAACTCTATTTTGATTTTGGTTTGACATGTATATCATTGAAACACTAATTTGTTTTAGATAGAAATCTCTCAATGGATAAAACTTTTTGCATAAAAAACTTATCAAAATTAACTGAACAAACAAACAAACTAACAGAAAAGAGAACCAGTTTATGAAACTAGTTTATATGCTGTTTGATTTAAACTCATCCTGACTGCAAAACAATCATGGCTTTATTTTCTCCACGTATTTAAAGAAAGATACGTTACTGAATTTCAACATAGAAGATACTCTGACTTTTCTATTTAAGAGAAAACGAAATTAAACATATCAATGAAGATTCAGCGATTCGCGGTCTTAGACAGGTCGTTGCCTGTGATAGGATCCTTTGTGATGTTATAACGGGAATATATTCATTTAGAAATCAAAATCGAAGCAAAGTGTCTCGGCAATTAGACTTTTACACGTATTAAGCAGACCGAGGTCATCGTCCTGAGATATTCATTATTGTTGTTGACCAGACATCAACCGTTAATTGTACGGCGTCCTCATTAATGGAACGTATGATTAAACATTGGTCGCTGACCCTTGTAGAACATTTCACTCTTATAGTTAATCTCATTTCATATTTAAATTGCACGAAATGATGTGTGAGGATTATAACTTCATTAATTGGCCCTGACATGCTAGATTGTAAAGGTATTGACCAAGTTGAACTTAGATAATTGTCGACAGTACATTGTATGTATGCTACCTATCAGGGTATATGCAAAAATATCAAAACTATTTTCCTAAAAATGTTTATAATGTTTAAGAAATTGAATGAATCGAATTATACATCGATAATTTTATTTTCATATTTTTTGTGTGAATATATCATTAGTCGACTAAACAAATTAAACCTATGTTCCATACTTGTAAAGTACTTTGAATGATTTTGTCTGACAACAACAAAACCTAACATCAATATTAACACTACAATGGCAGGGACTAATTATGTGACGCCGACCTATGTGTAGAAGGTAGACGTCGAGCCAGAGGTCCGTCTCGTCAGGTTACGACACAGACATACTGTAAGTCTCATACCAAAATAATAGGCCCCCAACCCGTGTAATACCCACACTTAACTGTGTCACACATCCTCTAACCACACGAACCACCTCTATTTGTGTTGGATAATACCACCTTATACCTGCCAATTAGTCAACATAATCAGGTCGCTCATTACCAAATCAAAACTCGTCAACGCTTACAATACACCAAAGGTAGCAGAATTCGAACAGGTAATCACCTTAAAGTCAACGACTCATTAACAGCAAATTACAGGTGAAAACATAAGACTTGATGACAGGTGAATGCATCTTTGATGTGACCCGCCGTGATTTGAAATAGATCTAACTGTGAGTGCCGGACAATTGTAGGTCGTCATAGGGGTATCAACTGTATAAGTGTTTGCGTAACTTTTATTTCAAAGGGTAAAGTGCTCGGGTGTCAATGTAATGGCCTCGGTTTGGTTTTTGATGGGTATTTTATAATGACTCTTATGCACGGAGACCACTAGCTGCCATGATAAAAGTCGAACATCCCTGGCTTTTATTTAATGGACTTGTTGCCAACGTACAATGTGTTCAATAGTCCTTAATGTATTTGCTGAATAATACCAGTACTCGTTACTGTTAAATATCCTTTAGATGTAAATATTGTATATGTTGCCATGAATTGTATCATGACCATAACTATGTAAGATGAGATTAATGCTCAATATATTATCATGTATAGAAACCTGTTATCTTTATCGTTTTTATTATTATTCAGATCATAAGAAAGTGTTACAACTCCAGTGCGTATTTCCCCATGACACAGATTATCCTTATTGATAACCAACATATCCTTTTTGACTGTTTTTTTCATTCTATGAAACATAGTTGATTGGCAATTTGAACAATATAGCGTCATAAAGGAAAACCAAAGAATTCGGTTAATTAATTGAAATCAAATCAATAAACCGAATTTAAAAAAAATCCGTTGAACACGAAAGCTTATCAATAAATTCGGTGACAATTAAAGTTCATGTCAACTCAAAGTTCACACGATTGTGTTCTTGTTTTAAACATCTGTCCAAATTCTTGTCTTCAATCTGGGACCTACTCGTACCAGCTCACGTGCATGTTTTCGTATTTATCGATAAAATATAACATCAATACCCCTGATCAGAGTTTTTAAAAGACATCCCATTAAATTCATCCACGTGTTGGCTGTCGAACGCTTGGGAATTCTTTTGACGATAAAAATCCCATTTAGCAGGAGACTCATCCATCTTGTCATTACGTCAGCAGGTATTTACACAAATGTTTATCTGTCTCTGGACTTGTTCTCATTAGCAGTTCAGATGATCCTCGACCCTTTGGTCCGTTATATATTCCAATACCGATCTGGCCTTGGTGGTGTTGGAATCAGATTTCTAGCTCTGTTTTACTTCGTTCATACGCCTTATTGTATGTCGGTAGGTTCTCATCAGACAAGACTGTTTGACAACACGATTTCAATAAGGACCTATTTGCTTTGTAATTAAAAACCTTCAAATCTTAACCATTACGTGATCATATCTTCAAAACATTCTAACGACCATGATCGAAATCTTTGACATAAAGACTCTTTATCTCTCGTGAATCTGAACAATCTGTGTAAAACAAAATAGCCCAATCAAAATAGAGGTTACAACCCAGCTTTGTTTTCTGAAATCCCATGTTTCTCTGAACAATACCTTCATGACAAGATCATTAGATAAACTTATTCCATATACATATCAGCATATCGGTATGATATCTCGACAATGATTGTCATTTCTCTTGAATTTATGGTCATTATCGGGTCATACTGACTTGCGGCTTGTCGACATTTTCTTTTACAGTTTAATTGTTGAGCTGGTTGACCTCCCACATGGCGGTTCTCTGTCACACGAGAGCCAGATTTTGTCTCGAGCTCCGTGTCAATATGGAATATGTTTCATTCCGATTAAAGCCAGTTTTTGTTTTATATTTGATAATTCTTTAGGTACAATTTTAAGTAAATCTTTGATGTTGTCCAGAAGGACATGTTGTAACAAATTTGAGTTTAGTTACTTGGTGTATTCCGTAAATACATGTAAACACTAATGTTATTCCGCTCTTACATATGACAATCGAATATAAAAACGACGTACAACACTTCTAAAATGCAATTTATTGTTATTTGTTTATTGGTTTTAATACACAATGATTTGAAAAAAAGGAATTCAGGGCTATGTTTTATTTCATATATGATATGAACAAGTCTTTCATTATCTATGAGAAATGGCTTAGATTTGACTATTATTATCATTATGATAATACAACAAATAATTAAACATTTTCAGTGTATAAACGGCTTTATATTACATAATTATTTGTTTTGTTTATTTTGACTCAAGCATATATGATCTACCTAATGCCACGTAATTAATTTCTCACTCTAATTCTAACTTGTCTGTCAGACATTAGACTTCAAATAATTCTTATGGCAGACCGTAGATAAGACAATGCTGAAATTAAACAATAAGTCGATGACACATATACGTGGAATTCCATCACCACCTTACGTATGGCAATCTGTTCTCACAGACAAGAAATCTCTGAGTGTTCCCATAGGTTTTTGTCTAATTGTACCGGAGTGATGCAATGTCTTGGAATGCAAACACAATGACCACAATTCATACTGTTTGTTTTATTTTATTTCAGTCTATAAAATATTCCAGTTCTAAACTACTTTTACAAAACGTTTTTTTATTTATAGTTTTACTTCATGGAATGTATCGTTTGACTTATCTGCTGCTTTTAATTTTTTATCTTATGTCATAAATATTTGTTTAATTTCACTTCTAAACTCAGGTTTTACCTGATTCTTCCGCTTCTACATTAGTTTAGAAATTTTGTAATTCCCACCTTTTGGCCCCTAGCATTACTGAAGAGTCCCAGGAGGACGAAACAGCTGTATGATGCAGTTAAATTTACTCTTTTGGGCATACTCTATCTATAACTTAATTTAAAAGGTGCAGCATATTTGTGCGTTACGCCATCGTTTGATTACATTAAGTTCACAATATTCGCAATGTGCATGCATTGACCTTATGGCAAGGTTCAACGTCTTCTGTATCTTTGTGTGATATGAAGATAGGCGTTTTTGAGCATGCTCATTAGTGTGTTTACTTGTTGTGATTGACAATGATACTCAGTTCTCGTTTTGAGAACTTAATGCTTACTTGGACGGGACAAAGATTTACATGGCGGTTGTCGTCGATGAAGCAGAAGACGCTTACTCTTCCGGAACACATGGTCTTCTTATCTTGTGCTTTTACGAGAGTCTTCATGTAAATATTTCTTTTGTTCCTATTTTGCCTCTAGCTTAATCGATTTTGAGTTCGGATTATGGTTTTGTTGGCGCTTTGGTATTCTCGTTTTTTTTTCTTAATCTCCGTAATAACTTACATTGAACGTTTCCTGCTAAGTGTAAAAATATCATATTTGTTTTTCGAGGAGAAGGCTTGTAAAGGGATCACGCCCGTTGCTGAATTCTTTTTGATATTGTTTGTATACAACATTCAAAACATCTATTTGCGAATAAAGAAAAAGTTCTGTTATTTCCCAATCATAAGATGGACATAACTACCATCAACTTTAACATGTTTAAGAACACGAATAAAGATACTTGCAAACGATAATATTTCATTTTAATGGTATTCGTGTTACAATACATTATCGTAAACATTCAAAAGTTGAAATAAAAATTGCGAATCTCGAAAATAATCATGTTTTTGCTAAAACGAAAGTACGCAATATGTCGTTATTCTTTTAATTACAAATATCACAGAATCGTGACATTTTCTATCGGTAACGTCTATTAATTTAATGTAAAGCTAACTAAAGTTGACAATAGAGTCTGACATATTTTAGAAATGGTAGAATTGAAATTGAAATTTTTGTATAAATTTGTGCATGTCGGGACTCAGGGTTGGTTCCCGGCGACTTGTTGGTCTGTCTTGGCCTAAGTAGGAAACCGACACCGCTAATGTATATTTCTACCCGGTGAAATAAAATCGTACACCACTACAACAAACTCATTACCCCAGTCCCGGGGGTAACGTGACACTATCGTTCACACGTGATCATGTTCCACTCAGATTTGACGAGTAATGATGATCTGCAAACGATATCTGAATAAAAAATGTCACCAACAACTAAAAATCTGTCATGTTTTAATGTAAGTAGACGATAAATGTATTATAACTACTCGCGCTAAAACGTATATCATATTCCAAAGTATTATAAATGTTACTCACATTACGAAATTTGAAGTGGCTTTTCTCCAATAACCCTGATTAAGTACATAAGTGAAGACGTACATTTCCGGTTTCATTTAGAGGAAAATAAAAATAATTATTAAACAGTCAGAAAACACAAAAAAGTATATTATTTCTCGTAAATCGGAATTTCTTAATTTAGCTGAATTAGTGGAAGTAATGCAAACACTATAATCCGAAAGGGACGAATTTGTTCACACAATTCATATGTTTAACGGGAAATGTCTCTACTACTTTTTTCCAATATTATAATTAGCTATTCTAAAATTTACTGAATTTCGTAATGCAAATTAATTAGACAAATGCCTGTACACAGTAGAACACATAATTTTTAGTTAACGTGATGTTTACCCTAGATACGGGTTGTCGGGTCGTAAAGTAGGTACAGCATATTTCTGTTACCAAGACAGTGGTAGTGTTGCACTCCGACCGGATCGACGTTAGGTTCACCTGTCCAACATTTTGATTTTTCTCTGGATAATTCAGTTTTCTCCAGGTGTATGGTACACTTCTAGTCGGACAAGAAGCGGTAATCAATTTAAGTTTCAAGATTTTTTGATATATTTGTAAGATTCAGGAAATTGTACTGTCGCAATGATAAGTGGAACATGAAAGAATCGACTTGTACAGTTTACAGGATATCATATTACAAGCGTACAGGAGATACCCCTACACCATGACATTATAAATGATTCACCTGTCTTACGTGTATACCGTGAGTCTATGCTTTGGCGTTTCTTGCACCTGCTTGTTCATCATGCAACAGCAATCCAAACCGTATTGTTGAATATTTCAAGCTAATTCAAGAAGAACATTGTTCATAAGTTTACGAAAACCAGAAAATACCGCAGCGTCAACAAAACCATAATCAGAAATAAAAATCTATTAAATCAGTGACAAAATATGAACAAAAACATATTTACACGGATACCCTTGGAAAAGTCCCTAATATCCTTAAATTTTCAATTATCCCTCAAAAATATGATTATATACACAGCCCAGTAGCTCATATCTAGTTGCTGTCCTGCTTCAATCATTGTAGCATTATATATAACCTATCTGATACTAAGTATATAACGGGGGTTCCATTTAAACTGAATCTCTTTAGTCGTCAAATAAATTATTTAATGTAATCTTTCGGCCAGGCTATTTTTCTGAAGATTTTGATGGCAAGCGTTATCTGAATTGGGCAAAAGAAGTAAGAATTTTCAAATCAAAATTACTTGTGCTTGAAGACAGTTGACGTTTTATGAACCGGTCGTGATGAATGTTTGTCCCTAATTTGTTTAGCTGTTGTGTTTTATGAGTTTTATTCCCACACAGAAGCAATTTCAGAGAAATCAGACTGTAAATCGTTCACTTCTCATCGGCATGCTCTATAACGGCGGGATGATATAAAAAGTCATTGGAACTTCGGTAAAGCGATCATCAAACCCACTTTATCTTAACGTTCCAATCTGAAGTGGATACAAACCATGGTCGAGATAAACATTACCAAAATAATATTACAATACTAACCACACACCATTCTTCACCAATTTCCTTTAATTTTGACATTTGCAAAACTATGATATTTTCTGGTTAAAACTTAAAAACAGAGAATAATGTCATGTTTAATACTTTTCTGGCAGTACATCTGGCAATTTCTATCGTTTAAATTTGGTTAATCTGTTGGCTTAATTTACAACAAAATGCAAGTTCGTCTTTATTGCCCGTTAACTCTAGTGTTATCCTTAACAGAGATATTCTAAATTGAAGTATATCCATATAAACTTTAGGTGGAACATTTTTGGAAATATCCAAGCTCACATATAAGGCATCATGGGTTGTCGGAGTAATGTAAATGCATATAACATTATAACTACGAATAATCAAATCAGTGTATTTCTTAAACATCTTTATACACTGCATTAAATGACTTAATCTCTGATGAATATATACAATGGTTTCCCGTTAAATATCGAATACATTTCACGAGTATGGCATATTTTTTGCATTTTCACAAGTGCCTAGTGCGAGTTAAAATCTTTTTTAATTTGCCATATGAGTGGAATATATTAGATATTGAATGGGAAACCATTGTGTTTCTTTTATTTCCTTTTCGAAATTCCAAACAGTCTTCTTCAATTTTTAAAATTTGTGGTTATAACTGATTGGGACGGAGTGCCTATGGCTTATTGAGTATTAATACGCCAAGGGTGAAGTTTTTTTGTTTTTGTTCAAAATACTTTAAAGGCCCAATATACGTAACTTTCGGCAAAACTTGAAGCGAAAATCAAGCCTAATAACTTATTATATTTATAGATTTAGCCAAGATTAACTGATAACAGCAATGTTCAAGATGAATTCTTTCGCGGTTACCGGTACAGCAGCAGTTGAAACACGCTATTTGTAAACACGCGTCCATTTCGAACCGTCTTCTACCTTCGGTTTGTTGTTGAAGTGGGCCCCACCTGAATTATTTTCAATTCTTTGGATTTTTTTGTCCAGAGTTTCTTGTTAGTTACCGCTCAGGTTTACTCCGTTTTAGGCTTATTTTTGCATGGTTATCAACTGGATTTTTTTTCAGAATTTTTCAGAATCATGAAAATTTCCCTGAAGTTACGTATATTGGGCCTTTAAAAGGAAAAAAACGTACTAATAATATCCATCTATTGATTTCGAAAATACCTTTAAGGGTTTTAATTTCCTAACTTTGATTTGATTCTAGAATAACAAAAAAACCTATCACACAAGTTGTGCGCAATGATATCTGACGAAACTGATATCATCATTAGTGACCTATAGCATCACAAGTGATGATATAAGCAGTGATGATATACGTTTTATCAAGTTGATATTTTCTGATATTTCACTGGTAAAACTGTAATAAACTGATATATAGCACAACACCTAGCCAGTAGGAAATGTGCGAGATTCCTATAGATGAGTCATTCTTTCTTCAAAAATCGATCATGTCGTAAGAAAAAAAGGTGATCTTACGGTACATTCAAATTAGTCTATCACGATTTTCCGATAATGATGAAAAAGTAAGCGCTTGAATTAAGATGCATTGCACAGAAATCAAATAAAAAACATGTGTGTGAACATTTTTGGTCAAGTTAAAAACCGGAAAATGTTTCTAAACCGTTCCATCTATTTGGTGTGACTTGTACTGATTTGATAATTCTGAAATAAAATTCTCACATCTTGTAGTTATGTGTTAGCTGGACTACCGTTGTGGATGTCGAGGTATATTTTCACACTTGTTGTGGATACAATACTGCCTCTTGTCTTTGTTGTGATAAAAATATCTAAGAGTTGTAGTTCAAACTAATCCGTTTGGTGGGGAACGTTTTACATCAGATAAAAGGTGAGTATATTATATTAATGTATAAAACTGAAGATGAAATCTTTTGATGGGGTTGGTTGAACAACTTGCCTTTCCCACTTTTCCACCATTTTGCACTTTCAGAATGTGCATACTTACCCTTGAAAACAAAACTGCCTCTAAATTAAACCTGATGATTAGTTTTACAACTGTCGCTGAAACGTCTTGGGTTTGTGAGATAATTTACGTGTTTAACGCTGCCCCAAAACTTGACCAATGTTTTTGGATTTACCTACTGTGACGTGGAATGGAAAATGTGTATTCAGAACGTGATCAATCGTGATCATTGTTTTGTTTATCCTTGTAATGAAAAGTCTATCACGATGGCGTTTCATATACATCTGTATATCTCACCTTTAATACTTTGTACAGGCATCCATTGCTTAACACACATACGTCAACATGATACATGTACAAGGAACGTTTCCACATACTTCGATTTGTACATTTAATCTAAATAACGACAAACAATCTTACGGAATAGGGATTCGAGAGATGCAGGTTGATGAGGACTATGGGAAAGTTTTTTGGTTGCCATCTTGATCTCATCAAAAATATTCTGCATCTTTGAGTGATATGATGATGGACGTTTTAGAGTATGCTCATTACTGTGCTTACTTGTTGTGATTGACAAAGATGATTCGGTTCTCATTTTGAGGACTTGATGTTAACTTGGATGTGATCAAGATTTACATGGCGGATGTCGTCGGGTACTCTTCCGGAACACCTGGTCTTATATTCTCTTGTACGTTTACGAGAGTGTCCATGTAAATCTTTCCTTTGATCCTATTTTGCCCTTGTTTAATCGATTTTGAGCTCGGATTATGGTTTTCTTGAAGCGTTGGTATTGTCTGATGTTTTTTATATATAAAACAGGTGTTCGGATAAAACCTTCTCACTTCGAACAACTTCTCTTTTTTCCTTTTTCTCATTTCCTAGTTAATTGACAAGTCAATCTATTTTCAAATAAGCAATATCAAAACATTGCCTTCAGCGGATGTTCAATTCAGTTCAATGTTTTAACCATCCCTTGGCACTTAATCATTTGCTTAGTGCTGACAGTCGAGCAAACAGTGTTTGCCTTGCCTGAAATCTTTGCAGAAATAATTCAAGATGGGTGTTCCTCTTTTCAGTAAATCGTAGGTAACACGGTAAGTTACATGGTAATTGGAACCTCATCTTGGACGTAATATCTTCGGCTGAAACATTATGTCATTCTCTACACAAAGAACATGAGAAGAGAGTTCAAAGAAGAAGTGTAATGAAACCTCGTCAGATTAGTAACTTAGTACTGTGGTAAGTTACTAGCCTGATTTGTCCAACAGTATTTTGTATACAACCAGGCCTACTAACGACCCCGGTGCCAAATTAAGTGCAAAAAACGATTCGAATCGCTGTATGTGTTTTTTGTTTAATATACATTTTGTAGATATCGAAGTCTGTGCTATAATCACACTCAATTACCGCCGGACAATCCGACACTCAGGTTAATATTCCTGTGTTCTGGGGGTGATCAACACAAAACCTTGGGGACATTCACCGCCGACTTTGTTATACTCAGGGTATTATACCCACACTCATACTCGACCAGGGAAAAACAAAAAGACAAGATAAATTATCCCGATGTAAAATTTGACAAGAATCTTATTTTTAAATTCGTGTTTGCATTTGTTCATTGTCAGTGACCCGGAAACCGTCAGTTAGTGTTAGATTACACTAGCTCCTCCTGGCGTCTACCGCAGAGTTCAGTCAGGGCCCACAATCTGCCTATCATCAGTTCGGGTCCCTCGCTAATGATTGATTGATTCTGAAACAATGATATTTCATATGATCCCCACCGATACTCGCTCCATTCCACACAGAGCAGTAGATGTAGGTAATTGATGGAGTGATATTTTGTCTAAAGTTAAAATGCGTGAAAATTTTTACACTATGGGAGATACATGATATCCTAACATCCTAAATAGGTCATAAAATATGACTTCAGATTGTGAAAAACAGACTTCAAAAATTGGAATATTAGGACAATAGAAGCTTATTATCGAGCTGTAATTGTATTGTCCGTTTAGCAGTGTTTGGCGGGATGGGTAGTTTGTTATGTATCGTACGCGGCGGACTGTAAGGTTGACTACTGTTTCAACAGCAAGATGTCGAGTTATATACACATTAAAAATAATTATAATAATCAATACGATTTCCTTACGGATAACGGTAAGATATGTTTGTTCGTCCAAGCGTGAAATTTCAAACTGTGATACCTCTGAAAACACGGTTGATTTATAGCAGGTCTGACGTTATTTGTGGGGTAATTGATGGACGGACGATCAAGCTCAGTTAAAGGGGTATGCTTGATCATACGGACTATTTCAAAACACATAACGCAGGCTTTGTTCGTTCGTAATATAGAGTTTAACGTCCTAAGCTGAGGTCATAAGAAACGGTCACCAACGACCTTAACACAAGACAGAGAAAAAGACAAAACGAAAACGGGACTAGGGTGGGGCTCAGAAGGAAGTGTGTATGTACGTGTTTGTGGGTGAGATAGGTGTGTAACGCAATACTATCTAAATTATTGTATTTTGAAAGTTAAAACAATGTTTCCTTAATTTGTGATGTTTTAAAAGGTTAATGCATTGCTATATAAATGTTTATCATTAAGCAATATTGTTGAAATGTATGTTTTTCTATATGTAAAGCAATTTTATCTAGTTGTATGTTTTTAAAGGTAAAACACACATATGCTGCGCCTTATTAATCTAGTAATATATACAGTGTGCCGAAAAAATAAATTAAACTGCATCATACAGCTGTTTCGTTCTCTGAGGACTCTTCAGTGATGCTAGGGGCCAAAAGGTTGTAATCTAAAATGTCTAAACTAATGTAGAAGCAGAAGGGTCAGGTCTGCAGAACCCTTTAATTTATGAATACACTGTACCGTGCCACTACTCAAATGAAATAACCATGGCTATGGAGGCTCCAGCAAACCTCGGGGGTTAAAAAAATCCACCAACAGAGTATGCCACCCCCTATCATGAATTATGACGTAACACACTTCACAGGTGAAGCATAGAATGCGCTATTCATGTTAAATGCTACATCAGATGCAAAGCAGTAAGGTCTACTACATGAACAAATATAACCGTCTTTCAGTTTCGTTTTATTATCTAGTTTCACTTTTCCTTTGACCAACGTACTTTTTCTATACATTCTCTAGTGTGATGACAAGTTGATTGTCTATCCGCCTGTCTGCCTTATTTCTCCCGTCAACCTCTGATATGGCATAAGTCTGTCCGTCAAGTCTATTCATTTTACCAAAACTGAATGCTAAAATCAAGTATTTTCAAAAGTTTCTTAACGTAAATCTCATGTTCAATAACGTGAGTTTTTTTCATTAAACATTCCTAGGTGCTACGTGATATATTTAAAAGTTGGTGCAATTTGTGCTGAACGCCTGCTTTCATGTGAATTTTCTTGTAAGAATGAATTAGACCTGATGGATGTGTATTATCCCACATATTACAACGAATAACACGTTTTCGCGGTACTACGTTCATGTTTTACCCAGTAAAAAGCTACATGTGCAACGCTAGACTGTGCTATTTAGATATGCAATGATTACAACACACACAAACAAAAGGGGTATCCGAATGACGCGATTCGTATCTCTCGGGTGTTATATAACAAAAACATCAAACTTGTAACCATCGATAAGCGGAAATACCGTCAACGCCTAATGTCGTCATGGGCACGATAGCATTCATCAGCCGCTCTAGCAGGTATTCATATGCATGCTGTGACACAAACAAGGGCAGATGGGAGATGACTTTTCATCTGATAAAGTGGCCATTTAATTTTTCGCGATTTCCATCATGTTTAACTGATCGTGTGCAGTGTTAACTGGCCTGTCAATACAAAGACTATGGCCTATTTTAAAAGTTCGAGTATCGGCTAATCTTGAGTTAATAAGATTTTCTGGCAGTTAAATCGAAACACTTGTCTTTTTAGCCCCCAAATCTTTAGCGACATTGTGTTTCTAATTGTTTTAGGAACCTTTGAAGCTGCTATAATCTTAATGAGAAATGCAAACAATAAAAACATCGTGTTAAATACACTGGATTGACTCGACACACGGTTTATGCTGACGTCTGCTTTTCGATGTTGTCAGCATTGAATATTCCGCTAGTATTTGTTATCTACTAGGCAAATTTTGATATTCGATTATGTTCTGTATATAGTTATATATTTAAGTCGTAAGGTTTCCTTCCTCAATGATAAATAAGTATCTACGTTTTCTATCATATTCCATTGTGATATTTCAATCACGCATATATATAAGCTTTGTTATATCAATGCCATTACCCCGTTTCGGACTATGAGGATATGACATGGTGGATTTCATTGTTGGAGCATAGGACACTAGCCATTTACCTTTCCCTGAACACCATCTAGGTTTATTTATCTTTGTTGTTTTCTGAGTAAGGGGTATGGTGTTGTAGAACCCTCTACTACTTTCCTGGTTATTTTTAGTGACAACATACATCGTGTGGTCAAACATACTGTCTTTAGATAAGTAAGCAATTGCATTATTGTCTCTGTGCATTTTCCCCCTGTGGACTTTTCCTTCGTTGGCCATGTTTAATAAAGAGTCCGTTGGTTCTTTTTGGCAATGAATAAGCAATATCAATTATCATTCTAATGCGATTTTAATCATCGACAAATGTCATAAACTTTGGCATGACTTCTATTACGAAAGGGGAGGGGTATCATTTGTATGTCTCATAGAATAATTTAGTCTTTGTTTTGCCAGTAGAATCATATTACGGCATTGTTACTGCACAATAAAAGGGTTATTGATCACTTTTAAGGCAATACAATGTTTCCACAAGCATTTAACTCATCAACGGACAAACTATGTACTTATTACCCCGACAGAGGTTTAGAAAACCGAGAAATATTTATTTCAATTATGAAAAAAAAAAGAATGTGTGCTTTAAACAGCTTTAATAGTTGGATAGATTGGTGGACGCTTCGAAAATATCATATTATGTTACGTGTTCATGGTTACGAAGATGCTTAAAACATGATGTCATCCTTTCACCTGCATTGTCATCGGCCTGTAATTTAAACATTTGTAAAGTAAATGGTTTTGACAGATATACACAGATTACCGGTAAACTATAACCCGATCTGTTCATAAGGAAAAAAGCTGAAAACTTGAACACCCAGTAATCTTCCTGCAATCGACCACCCTTGTCGATTTCAAAATGTATAGCTACTGTGTAGCGACATTTTGCAATAAATAATAAAATAAAACATTTCCGTTCTTACTTGTAAATCACACTTCAAATATACAGATAAACAGAAGTATTACGTTTTAATATCAATATTAATGTATCGGAATGTTTTCTGGTAGAATTCTGCGAGTGTTTCTGCTCAGTCAAAAGTGACGAGAACGCACAACGTGTTCTACTGTTTCTGACACGAGTTGCACCCCCCTATCACACCTAGCATCTCAACGTCGCGCTAATGGTGTCAAACCAGGTCTTTTATTCCACTCAAACGAAATCACTTAAGAGGATGGGTCTTGTTTGCTACTACAACATAATATGATTCCGATGCACCGAGTAGCACATATTATGTTTCCTCGACACCCGGTTAATGCCAGCGTCACTAAAACTCTTGTTCACAGTGTCGTGTTACCTGTCGGGTTCTATAAACACATTTTAATATTTTACCTGTATCAACAGATGTGGGTTGAATTTGAAGCGATGTAACTGACAATGTTGGTGCAAAAAGATGACGTTGACCTTGTATCACGCGTGCAATTACAAAACAAAATTGTTTAATCACGTGAAGGGGGGCAAGTGATGCACTAAGAAAGAGGTGAGTCGACCCCTATCAGTCCTGTTCGTTGTTAAATTGAGAATTGGATATTCTTGTCCAAATATGTAACGGGTAGTTATTACATTTAAGTTATTTTTTTTCTAATCTGACAACATCATGTTATACGAGTTACATATGCAGTGTCCATTAAACAATCATAATTATAATGCCTCAAATATTTCAAGTCAAATACTTTTTAGTAGTTTAGTAAAAGTATCGGAATGAGAATGTTACGTTTTATTTACACGTTTTCTACATCCTTCTATTGTAATACATAGAGAAGGCAGATGTTGCTATAAAATTGTTACAACATTCACTATGGTGACGTCAACAATTTCATTATTATCTACACTTGATTTACTGTTCGAAACCTCTTTGAAATATCCAAATTAAGCACAAGTATCCTATGACAATATGAATATAATTGATGAATATTTTAGTAAATGTTGTTACAGTCCTCCTATAACAGACATCTCCGACAGTCATGTGCATCTGATGAAAAGGGGGATGGGGCACCTATAAGATAGCAAAAGTAAGCTCATAGGCAATCAACCTAAGAAGTATAATAACAGATTTAATAAAATCGTTACCTGATCATTTTCTCACGGCAGTTTCCCAAGTTTGTTTGTTTGTTAATTTTTTTGTTTTTGTTATTTTTTTTTTTAATTTCAGAATGTGCAAAATTATAACTGTACATATGGTGAAAGTGTCAAACAGGTAGTACAATGTTATCGGGGGACGCTTGGCTACATCGTAACACTTGGTATCTTACTTGACTGAGAATCGTTTACACGGTCACTTTGTTTTGCAATGTAATAGTATTGAAGGATGGGTTTTACCAGATATATGATATCCCATGGTGCTGATGTCTTATAAATTTACGTGGATTTAGACCACTTTATATATAGGTCACCGTGTCTGTGATGTGGTACAGGTGATTCGTACAGGTAGATAATGACCGCTATGACGTAGCTGTCTCTGTCTGAGGTACAGGTAACCAGACAGGTATATTTAGAGTAGGGATCTGTGACTAGGTGATGGGTAGAAGTGGGTGGGCGGGACCAGGTACTCCAGGGACACGCATGTCTTGGTAGATAGGCGGAAGTCTGTCCACTGTTGTCCGGATTAATTAAGGAGACCCAGGTCTAAAGCCTACAACCAACCTTCTTGTTACATTGTGTAATATTAGCTTTACAAGGTGGTGAATTGGTGTACGTACAACATATATCCCATGGTTTCCTTGTTACGTCAGTAGATTTCATACCGTCATGCTTTCTCCTATTACTATGGGTAGGTTTGTTACAGTCAACTTTGTATTGACATTCTATGGAAAGGATTATACAAACGACACGCGAGCAGCACATTTATTAATTACAATCAGATACAACCGAGCCAAATAATGAAGTAAACTGCACCATACTGTTTCGTCCTTCTAGGACTCGTCAGTAATCCTTAGAAAGTGGGGCTTAGGAGTCGACAGAGAAAACAACTGGTGCACTTGCCAAGATACAAGATACAAGAATTTTTATTTTGTATAGTTTATCTCGTCTAGTGCACCTTAGAACCCTCTCTTCCATTAGGTTAGACAGGTTAAAGCCGGGTGTTTTGGTCTATTACATCATCTACCAATTCAGCGTTTGTTTCTGTACTTCAACGTTAAATTTATTTCGTTCGAAATCCTTTGGATTCATTGCAGCATAGATACGTTTTAAAACGAAGAAGTAAAAGGTCAGGAAGTGCCATTACGAATGCAATAATGTACGTTTTCGGATTTCCAAATGATCCATGTCAACTCCGTCTAGCAGCCTTTTCCTTCTTTCCAATTATTACCATACCCATTGTCTCAATATTGTCAGTATGTCGTCCCCCCTGTGTTAGTAAGCCATACGTTCACAGACCAGCTTCCGTAACTTGATAGCAATGTTAATAAGTACTGAAATTCTACATTCGGGTTTCTTATCAAAACAGAATATTGAAATTCGTTAACAATAATGTGTATGAAATTCAAATTAATGGCAAAATACAGTATCATACAATATATAAACAACGACATTAATTTCGTTATTTTTCGATGCCATGATGTCGCAAACTACGGAAATCTGTGGTTTACTTGAAGTGAGTAAGTCTACCTTCCTGAGATTAACCTTGTAGTATTGTAGATTTTGATGATGATATACATTGCCTTGATTAATTTGCAATTCTGTTAACATTACGCACTATGACAAATTGAAATTCAATCGCATTCGGAACATGGCTATCAAGCTTTAAATGTCTGTCCATAGTTGATCAGCGTAATTTGAGGGCGTGCTAACAGACCAATTAGTTAGTACCTCCCACAAAAGGATGATTCACTCGCAGGGCTAGTTTTCTTTTGTCATTAATTAGAGACCACATTATGAAAGTTGCGCAACATGAATTACTAAAAGTTTTTTTTAAATAGTTTCCCCAAAGATAGAAATCAGAATGTCCTTGATGATTTTGGCTTCCAAATACAGAGATATTTTTTTATACTTTTCGATAAAATATTTACCTCAGTGATCATATTAAATAGGATGCATCATTTTGCTGAAAGCCATTTTAGTAAGTGATATCCATAAGTATTTATCGAGTTTTATTTAAAATAACAGTACGAAATACAGGTTTCTTATTTTATAAATGTATCTTTATCAAAAAGTGTAAGAATGAAAAATAGAAACAAAACAGCATATCAGTCTAGATCAAGTTGAAATATGAACACAAAAATTGATGTTAAAATCTTAAATGATGTCAAAAGAATAACATTATACTGACCTTATCATGGATTATAAATTGTATCTTTCGTAACATGTCCCACACCACATGTTTTTGTTTCTTTACTCCATTTGTTTATATGTTAATGTAACTGAAGTACTATCATATTATTTGTAATTTATAAGGCCACTAGCTTGTCAAAAAAAAATGAGAAGGATTTATAAAAGTACACCGTACTTGTTTCCTGATCATATTTGCTTATGTGATCTGTATCATATATGCCATGTATTTCAAAAAAGAAATTAATACAGTTTAAACCAAATATTGACGTTAAACGGTAATGTTACTGTACATATATTATAAAACAAGATTTTCGTAAACTCAGTCCGAAAAAGATATTTTTCTTTGATCTTCATTAACGAGTTGAAATTGCTTTTCATATTTCAAATTTTTAATATGATGACTCCGTAATACGTATGTTTTTGCTATTAAATCATGTGATACTACAAGTTTTTGGGTGGTGGAATAAAGACAAACAGTTAATTACTACCGACACCTGGTCAGGGTGGATATATACGTAGGTTGTCATTATTCCTCTTTACAGTGTATTTTCCTTGACACGCCTTACTTAAGAATGCTCTAATGTATTAATATTATTAATTATCTGTGTAGATTTGAAATATTTAATTGATATAAAAAGTATCGTATAACGTGTTTGCGTCAATGAACTCATTTGCGGTTGTCAGAATAACACGGAACAACAAACTAAAACCCTATCTGTTACAATCCTCGTCTATTTAGGTAGGTTTCGTCCTGACACCACAACAACAGGAGTAAATTACATATCATAATTCATTTTTTTTTCTTGACATATTTTGTCAAAACAATAATAATAAATCTTTTGTCCATTTCTTGGTGACCCGTACTTTAACAAACAAAGCTTGTCCCTGTTGACCGCTGCGGTGGACCATTCGGTATACTAGCTTTGTCTATGCCTACCACAATCCGCGTCTTAAAGATTTGACATATTTGTCCTCTTTTGATAAAATCGTAGACACAAACATCACGTTCCAATGAAATTAAAAGTTATCTTTATTAAACAAAGTACCGCACTAACAAGAAAATGTCTTAGGAAAATTTCTTTTTGGCGATCATATTTTGGTTGGAAAAGTTGCATAAATACTTTAATTGAACATTGGTATTCCATTATG
Source organism: Mimachlamys varia (assembly GCA_947623455.1). NCBI lineage: Eukaryota > Metazoa > Mollusca > Bivalvia > Pectinida > Pectinidae > Mimachlamys > Mimachlamys varia. The sequence goes on from OX392537.1 coordinate 3,114,782, forward strand.
AACTGACTGCTGCTACATGTAACATTTTTTATGCTAAGCTGAACAAAGTATAATCAGTGTAATAGTAATAAGATCATTGACTGACCAATGCCAAGTTGTACATTTTGCTATGTGAATGATTTAGACCATAACGAGGGGTAAACATTACTATCGCTAGTTTCGCTGTCCTTGTGGTAACGTCCCATGTACATATTACGGTTTATTTGGAAGGCATAGACAATGAGATTTTTAAATTTAATCAGATATAGAGGAGGACAAACTGAATATAATTATGTATTTACACCTATATTCAAGATAAACCTATAACGTAGATTTACAGAAACCAAACAATAATTAATCTTATTTGAAACCAGCATTTTCATTGGCTTAAACAATTATGTTATCAGCCCATAACGTAAAAGATGACGTCGCCGTTTTATAACGTTGCTTTTGATTGGCTGATGCTGCAGTGTAATCATTTGTAAGAGAACATAGTCCATCAATAAAGTGAATTCTTAAAGGGTACAGATTAAATTATAAGTAATAACTTGAATCTTTTTTTTTATGTTATGGGGTTATAACACAAAAAACCGGAGTGTACTCTCATCATTAACAGCTTCGCGGTTTATTTAGAGCACACTCCGGTTTTTTGTGTTATACCCCCATAACATTAAAAATAGATTCAAGTTAATCCTTAAATAAAGATCTATCTTATATGTAAAATACCGATACCGTTAACATCGGAGAAAGTGAAGGGTTGAAATTGTGTAACATCATGACATAGACAAGTTACGTAAATGCTCATATTTTTGTTATCAACATTCAGCTTAACTTCCAAGCGTAAACTGTTTTAGTCCATTCTGTCTGTACGGAGTTTTCTTTAAAAGCTTCCTCTTAAGAATCATAAGACCCTCAGTCATTAAAGCTGACATGCAACTTTCTTTGGTGCATTTATTTTTTCGAGAGAACATGATTAAAACATGCTAAAACGGTTAAGTAACCATTGTTATGTTCCACGAGGTCTATAGTATTACAGTTAGATCGGTATAGTGTTCGGCTTGTTGCTGACATTGAACATGGATACCGCAATATTTCACGACGGTTACTTTACCAACACTATCAAATTAATACCAAAGACATACAAGCCCCTTGGACTCTTGCATACGCATATGTGTTTGCTAAATTTGCTTGAGACTCAAAAACCTTGGGTGATACTTAGAGACTGGTACGAAATTCCTTGAGACATTCGTCATAAGTTGGTCAATAGACAAATCCTATTTGGATGTTTCCCATAAATCTTGTCGTTTTAATTATCAGTTTAGGTCTAGCGGTCTCGTTTATGTTGTTTACAAAGCCAGATAATTAAGGTGAGGTTTTTTTTAGGGAAAGGTGCACAGACATGTATCTTGTCTAATTTACCAGTAATTTAAACCCTCGCTGGAGATAGTTCGTCACTGATAGACTCCATAAATTACCGGGCGGTTCCATTGTATACAGTACAGGTAAAACAAGATAAAGAAACATGTAGTAGAAGTAGAAATGTTTCAAACAACAAATCACCGAAACATATACATGTTTACAGTATGTTATTCTCAGCTTTGAAATTAATGTTATATTCATATACTAGAAAGTATGTATTATACTACATTGTAATACCGTTTTTGTGGGGTTTTTTTTGTAATGCCTTGTCTCCCATTTTAAGAATGAAATAATCCACTTCCGGTTTACTGATAAGACAATTTATGATTTATAAAATGGTGTCTATTACCCAAACAGCCATTATAAATCACAACGACCGTGACCTTTCATTAGTGAAAAGGTTTAAGGGAAAATGAGGGGTTCGTTAAAGTATTTTAAGCTATTCGCAAGCATTTCGAAAAATTCCCTATGGTGAAAAAACAATGTATTGTTCAAAAGGTCCAAGTAATTACTATCTACATATGTACCTGATAAAGTAAGGGCCTATACCGACCGCGACCCGGCGGCCCCTCTATAATGGGTCAGGACTATACCGTTGTCTGCGCCATTCTTTTCTTTTACAACTAATGACTTTCATGTTTGTATTTTTTTTTTCAATTCAGCATTTTACTGGTATGATTGATCGTCGATCTTGACCTTTCACTGTCGGGTTATTTAGATCAGTAAGGTATTAAAGTACAACCGAACTCTGTCAGTTTGTATCGATCACAGTTCACGATACGAGGTAGATATATACCTGATTTTCAAAGAAAGTAACAGTGATTTGTTTTCTTCGACACTTGTATTTTTGTTTAAATAAAATCAAGGTTTTGCCGTTGTTTAAGCATTGTCGCGTGTCGCAATGTTCCAACGCCGACTAGTCCTTAATGTAAACATATGAGGGGCTAGGTCTGGGCATATTTTTAATACGCATATTACTTGTGTCTAAAGTAAACCACAACGTATATAACATATATATAATAAATAATAAATATTTTTTTCCATATTTCTAAACTGATAACAAACCAAATATACTCCATGTTTTTTTACAGGTAGGGTGAGAGGAAGTGTTTATCATTTACTTTAAGCGCATTGATCCCTTGTTCTACCGTATAAATTGTTTATCGCAGAAAAAAATAATCATCATATTTCAATCTACAAGTAAATGCACTTAATATCAACAACATCAAAAACAAAGTCAAATGTTGACTAATGAACACCTGCCAGTGTTTCAATACTGTAAATGGTGTTGACTCTCGCGAGAGCTCCACTCACGAGGGTTTCCGCACGACGCACTTCGAAACACACCAGAAAACACGATGATATGCAGTTTCTTATTGGTAGTCTTCCTGAATCCGGGACAATACTCAAAGATAAGATGAGATAACACGTGCTTTGATTTAACAGTTAAAACCTATGTGATATTATGAATATTTTTTTCTTTACATAAGGACCCGATAGCGACAATGCAGGTAAACCAGGAACCCTGTAGATACGAATCATAAATTATCATGACAACATTCTTACTTTATTTACAGCTCAAAAAGCAAAAACTTAACATTAACATGTAAAACCACCATCTCTGTACTCGGTAACGGAAATCCGGTGAAAGTATGTTTTTTAAGATATATTTTAATTTACAAATATGGTGGGATGGGAGGGGGGGCTTTATTACCGTATCTGTCTACCCCTATGATTCGTTTGATGGGAGGGTTAATCTTCTGTAACAGATTTAATTAATGTACATCTATATGTATATTACGGGGAATAGTTCAAATATATTAAACATTTACAGGAGAAACAAGTGTTTGTAGAGTCCATCAACATATTTTTTCCATGCATGTTTTCATTACGTAGGATGACACAGCAGATTTAAATGTAAAGTTCTCGTGTATCCCACGCGCCCGACCACGCCCAAGCTCACTTAAAAAATGGTGCGAGAAGGTACCGACCCTGTAACGTAATTTAATAATAATTTTCAATATTGTTTAAGGAAAGAAGACAACGAGAGCGGTATAGGTTACAGACTGGGTTTAAATACAATGCGCTGTTATAATAACGTCAAAACCTAACCCCATATCAAACTGATGACCTCTGTAAAATACGCCAATTACCAGGGCAGTTTATTGAAATACAATGTACAATTTCCTTTGAGTCTAGAATCCAGGACAGAAAAGTAAATGTGCACAGTTTCTGTTAACAAATATCAAATTGCAAGATTTTTTAATTATCGCGAAGCGAACGGTTACCCTTACGTCATGATAATTAAAACATCAAAGCCTCGAGCAAAATAAGTTTGTGAATATTCACCTAATTCCCAGGCTTTTTCCTATACTTAGATTGAAGTACTCTACCGGTGTACGTGCGACACATGATGTGCATTCTTAACACGTTTATAGGAACTATATTTGAATAAAGGACTCTTCGGAATTAAAATTCCTCCGAATTCTCAACTTCAAAAATCTCAAAATTAGGACCAAATTACCTTTATCCACCCTTGACATTGAATTCCGTGCTGTTTTATTGTTGCCCTCCATCGAAACACAATTTATAACCAAAACTTAAGGCCGTATGTGATATAAAAGTAATCTCAAGCAATCTGTACATTATCCGGATTCGGTCTTGTTCCGCTGTGGCGATTAGTTTCCACCATTATACTGCGACCCCATAGCGCAGAGGATTTATTAGACTTAAAGAAGTGAAGAGTTCTAAATCCTGTCGTCATTTTTAGTCAAAAATCACGTTTAAGTCGTTGTGAAGTAATCTAGACATTGACTTTAAAATCGAACACCTGTAATACCACTTTGGATGGAATAAGGACCAGAATTAAGAAATCTCAGATTGACATTCGGAAACAAGCTCATACTTACAGTACTGTAAATCGAGCATGAGAGAACGGCTTGTTTACCATAGCAACACTTGTATGCCACGTGATACGTTAATAAGATCGGAGAGCAATACAATAAAGGTTTTTACGATAACTTCTACATGCAGTTCTAATTACAAAAAAATGAAAGTTAATTTCAAACGCAATGATTTACAAAAATACAACAATAACTAACGACAATTTAGACAACTCGTTGAAAACAATTAAAAGAGTCTCAAATTTGTTAAAAACAATCCTTTAAAAAAAGTGAGAAACTATAACCTAATATTGCATATTCAAAACTATTGTTAAACTGTCTTTTATGATGAAAGTTACAGAGATAACGTTTTCAAACAAGCAACATTTAGACATGTAAAACGAAAATTGACGTCGTTCTCTAGTATGCAATCCCTGGAGTCAATAAGTTACTACATTGTATATATGTTTTGCTCTGAGCTGTAAACATACAATGCGGAATTTCGTTTTGGACACGAGGGTTTTGTAGCTACCTGTTAATTACTGGTCATTTATGACATAGTGTGACTGACCGATTGACCAGGTCACTTCACTCGTTACCGTCGATACAGTCATGGACAGTGCTCTGACGGAGATATTTACCGCTAATTGAATCAAAGCAAATGTAGACTTGATCAAAATCTAGTAAATACGACCTAATAAGGAGTTCGGTAACGTTTGCGTCATGATCATGGTGGTCTGGAGGGATCAGGGTCCGATGACCAGCCGATAACGAGCCGATGACCGATCACTATCGACCTGTATACCCTTTAGCGTATTTATGTTAAATATACACTTTGTTGGGTAATTTACAATATGTACAATTGTATTACAACAGTACGACGTCCCTTGTTTGGTTTGTTAAATGTACATACCGGACATTCAAACAGCACTGGCGCTTTGGTTAAGCTTCGAGCTACCGGTCAGTTAATTTTTCTTATGAATTATGACTTTGGTGTTGACAACTCAATTGAAGGTAGGTATATTGTATATAACTTATGCAGATGACAATGTCCAGATGGTTTAATTTCTAGTCCTTCGTTTTCGATTTGGCCGGAGGGAGATTTTTTGATCGGAATAGTAACTGACCAATGGCTAGTAAAGACATTCATATAGTCAATATTTTGAAAACAAATTATGCGACTTTAGTTGGATAAGTACAATAGAAATTCGTCTTTGAAGCGGTTTAGTTTTGTGTGGCGACACTTGTACAGTGGATTACGTGTTTGTAGTAAGACTAGAAAGCGTCCTCCGTCACTTTGAGGTGCCAGGCACCATTCTGCAGAGAATGCTATCACAGTTTTCATCAGAGTTCTTTACAATTCTAAACCATACACTAATAACTACTGTGATATAACCTTGGAGTGTATGCCGTACGACGCCCACTGGGACACGGATGTCAAAATATGATATAACTTGTCATTAAGTTGTAAAGCAATGTGAATAATTCGGAGTGTAATGAACGTTTTGCTGCACTGAATATTTGGTTAAGACGTCACCATGGATTTAGACGTATTCGAACCCGTTATATCGGAACTACTTACTCTGAAACTGTTCGACAAGGGAAAGAAACTTGAAGGTAAGTCTTAGCGTAACTGTATTAGTAGTTTATTAGCAATGTATTCACACTACATTCATAGACAAATAATATGATATTGGTATTTTTAGATGCTAAAAGAACGAGTTTATTACACTATTGTTAGCTTTAGTAGGTTTCTTTGGATGTTTTATTTTTAAATTTAATGAATTATTACTCAACAATAAAATCATTATTAAAGTGTATAAATAGACATTACTACTTACAAGATCGGCATGATCTTTGAACTGTTAATTTTGGTTTATAGAGCATGCTCTTGCATGAATAAATTTATACACGCAAACATCTTGTGCTAGTTGGCATCGTCTATAAGTAAAGAAATACACCTCGTATCTACGACTTGTGATAAATACGGATCATTCAAATGAACTTACTTAAATCGTATAGTCATATCACTCAATTTTCACTTTTGTAAATAGCAGCACAAAATAAGTGATAAATACACATCTTAACATACGTAACCTCTGTAATTAAGTAGTCGATAAGAAAAAACTATATATATACCTGATTTATGAATTACTTGGCACAAAATGTGTGCTTTGGGTTGAGACTTGGGTTGTAAATGACTGCTAATGACGTCATTTCTCTAAATGCACGTGGCGGTATCTTTGAACATAAATCGCAGACTCAAGGTATATCAATTTCTAATTTGATTGTATTGAACTGATTGTAAGGTTATTCATTTTGCTGTGATAATATTGTGATAAAGTGACTCTCTGTCAAAGTGTACAGTCCCTCATACCTAGATACACCATGTCATTTCCCCTTTATCTGTGTTTGACAATACGGACATGTCGTCACACTGAGCCGTTAAAGTTAAAACTAAATGAAGAAACTTTCCTCTTTGTAATTTAATACACGATTTGCGATACAGACTGACAACCTCATACATTATATACTCAATCAGCTAAAACAGAAAAAAAGGTTTCAATTTGAATCAAATACTTCTTTCTAAAATACTTTAGATTAAACAACATAAACTATGTACAAGTAAGTGCTTTATTATTATTTTTTTATGTTTTTCGTTTTTTTCTTTTTTTTTTCAACAATTCAATCAAATGAGTTTGATTAAATAACAATTGCCCATCAAATATTATTCTTTTAACATGTACTTGGTACATTGCATGTTTTACAGAGATTTAGGCTCTGCCAGTACATACAAATGTACGTTATTAGTGTTTAACATTGGTAATTAAAGGTAAATTGAGTACATGAATTATGTATAATGTAATTTTGGAAGGGGAATGGATTTTGTTATAAAAAGAATGCTGCAGTATGTTGACATATAAATAGAAGAACAGTTTTGACCAGGCCGGCTGCCTGATCAGACAAAATCATACAAAAATAAACTCTGACTATGATTTTTACTTGATACCAATTACATTATTATAATGAATACGCTTCGTATAACTTGATAAATTACACATGTTTCAGGTGCCAAATTATTTGCAGATATCACTGAAAGCTAGATGTATTATCGTCGTCGGCGTCGCTGATTGCTCGAAACTTTCAATCATTTCTTAACGACGGCTGGAGTACAAGTGTACATATGTCAGAAACGGAGCGGAAATCTCGACATATCTCGCGTTATCTCGTGTTATCTCGAGTTATCTTCCTGTTGTAAAGTAGGGTTTTGAGAACGGTAAAGCGGGGTACTTAACTAACTAGATAGTGTGAAGGGGTGATATGAAGATAATCTTTACACACGGTAAGTGTTTACCGCATGCGTTTTATGGTGTGCTCAACTCGGTCAATCCGACTTACACGGCAATTCAACGAGATCTTTGGTACACTATTCCAAAAATTCACAAAGAACAGTACTCTATCGGCACTTCGGAAGAAAACTTGACTATCGGGTATAATCGTCCTGGAAGTTGGTTAAGTAGAAGAATTAGATGAAAACAATATCTTATCAAACGCTGTACAAAGGTGCTTTGGTTTTCTATGAATGTAAAGATATGCACTGGATATATCAGCGTAAGTATTGTGCTTTCCACTGATAACAATTATAATCATGATTCGGGCATTTCACAACAACATGGTCCGGGTACTACCCAATCATCCACATGTAAATGTGTACTATGCACGTAAATGATATAATACAGCGCTGACGAAATTACACGTCCTTGTCAGGGATTCATCCTTTCAAACATTATCCATACGACAGCCATACACAAAGACAAGGACAGATGGATACGGAGCAGATCCATCACGAAATAGCTTCACTCTTTATAAGTAAGCATAATTTTTTTCAGATGTTTTCACATCGGAAGGCAAAATAATGTTGGAGTCAAAGAATATTTCGTGATGCATTTTCTCTCTAATTCGCAAAATATTTTTAATGACGAAACTGAAGTTGAAAACTTTCTATAGTTAAGGATAAACACTTTTTTGGAAGGATATAGACATGTTTAACACCTTGCCTGATTATTATCCCGTGAGTAGGTAACTCGACTTTTTATGATATGCGACATAAACTAACCACTTATCTATACAAAGTAAAACAAGTTATTCACCAATCAATCTTAGAGAAACTACCACATGACATATTTGGTTGATATAAAGAAAACTAAATTTTGGCTTAATCGTTCTCAAAAATAACCATTAGAAGCTTTCAATACACCAGATTTAACTTTGGGAGTTCAATCATATGAAGCATAACGTAATGCAGAAACAACAAAATGCTCAATATAATTATGTCGATGCAATTTTACAAGGGCCCCTATGTAAATATTTCCTTTGTTCATATTTTGCCTCTAATTTAATCAATTATAAGTTCGGATTATAGTTATGTTGATGCTTCGGTATTCTCTGATTTTTTGGTCTAGTGTGTCGAATTAATAAATATGTTGGTTTGATCGGTACCTGCTGCACTAGCTGAATATAGCAAGGATGATGACCCTGCCTTAGTGTGTGGTGTCGAAAACTCCAAACTATATCAAAAGTGCATGACGCGGTCACAACAGTAAAGTGTTAAATATATAGAATATATGGTACAGAATGGCTTCCCTTATATATCATTTAATCCCAAAGGTTTCACTTTTAAAAATGGAAAGTGTTTTCCATTACTTTCCTTTATCATTTCAAGTGCGTTTTTAAGGGTGACAGTTTACCTCCCGTTTAGCTAAATCATGTAGGACGGGACGGAATTCTATTAAGATTATTTACCAAGAAATCTAATTAGGTTGACTACTGTCTGTCACACGTAACAGCTGTGTTAGCCTCTTGAGTCAGATACACATCTTAAGTACCGACCTTTACTTAATGAACCATGGGTCTAATGTAGATTTCAATATTTGATAGAACGGATTTGGAATCGTTTTGTCCGCTGTTACACACACACAGAACCATATTCTAATGTAACATGATAATTGAATATTTGCTTTCACTATTTAAGATTTAAACAAGTGGTCTTACAGGTAGGTCTTAAAACCTTGTTCAAATGTTAGAAGATTCGCCTGCAGGGTACTTCTAGTAGACAGAAACGAATCCGGGTGACATGAACCCGGCAACACGTTATACGATATAACGAGTTATGTTCTTTAATACGACTGAGAGATTAGCAATATTTGTTTACCAATTATTCAAGATAAAATAACAAATAAACTGCCTATCATTGCCGAGATTAGTCCTGAAATAATAAAAGTGAACTAAAATATGGGTCAGTGTAGATTTTCTACCTCAGTCACCCTGATCCTTTCGATTCCTTATCTCATATCGCTCCCTTGGCGATTGTGGCTCGCCATAGGTGTTCTGGTGTCCAATTTATCATCGAAATCTGTCTTCTGGTTCTGAAGAGCTTGACGCAAACTTGCCCCAAACTGCCCGGATGTTGCGACCTATTTGGCAGGTTTTGAACATTAAACCTGTGAAAGGTTCGCAACCCCCTTTTGGGAACGGTTCCATACCCCGATTTTCGAGTCTATTTCGGGAGATTGGGAGTTGTGATAGCTTTGTTGGTGAGTACATCTGTTAAACATATATTTACGAGTATAGCTGATGTGTTTGACCGTTCTCTGTACGACACAGATATTGCCAATTACATACGGTGTAATAAGTAAACATTGAGACAAACCAGAGGACTTCGGTAACAGTGTACAGTGACCTGATGTTGTTACCTTCACCTCTCTATGTGGATCTTTCCATTTTCGTACTTTCCCCCTAGTTTAATCGATTTTGAGTTTGGTTTATGGTGTTGTTGACTCTTCGGTAGTCTCTATTTTTTCACATTTACAATGTGAAAAATGCAGAAGGCTGTTCTAGTTGAAAAGTTTCAAAATTAAGTTCCACAAACAAAGAGGGGACTTATTTGTTTTACTCTATTTCTTCTTCTTATTATTATTCTTAATTGGTTTGTTTTGTTTTTATTTCTCTCTTTTGAGTTTTTTGATCTTCTATATCTTTTATTCGGAGATAAGTATACAATAATCAGCAATCATAAATGATCAAGCTACCTGTGATGACCTTGCGAGTATCGGGAAAAACTTGTGTATAAAATACAAGCGAAAACAATACAGGGACTAAAGCGATTGTATTATATATACATGATGTTTATATCGGATCAACATTTGTTGATATTAGACAAATATAACATATTCTGGAGTAAGTGGTTTATATTGATTATTTGAAACGGAATATGGTCTGAGTATCTCTAAAACAATGTCCTAACTCTAAATGTCCTTGTCCGGTAGTGTGACAGGCTACTGGACAACAACCTGTATACGGCCATTAAACTCTAATTTTCAAATGAAAATAGGATTCGACAATGAAGTAAATCTGTTAATCTGTTCATTCTTTTACAAATCAATACAATCATGATGTCGCTTCCAATTTGCTAATTCTGGTTCACTACTGTTCCAATTTTTAAACTCAGTTGCGATTTTTCATTTTTTTTTGATAGAATTTTTAAAAGGTGGAATCTTCGGTTAAAGCCTTGTTAAAGAGACTTTCCATGTGTGTAGAACACGTACGAGTTGTGGTTATAGATGAGGCTAATTTCTGTTGACATAATATAGCAGAATCAGGTAAACAATAACTTAGGTCATCATAAGCTGTACGAACTTAAGTTGTAGACACAGTTTGTTGACGTACAAGCTTCACAAGACCAGCTTACCTAGGTAAATATATTGTAGTCTCGTTCTCAAAATTAATATATAGATACACGTTGTTCCTCTGCCAACTCTAAATTAAGTGGCTTGGACACGCCATACATGACTGTAAACTGAATGGTACATTTCTTTGGAAACAGATTGCGCCTTGACTAAAGTTAACTCCTAAATATAACATGTTCTGGGAGGGCTGTATAACGTTGATTGGTTGCCTTGTGACGTCGATAAACGGTAATTATGTGAAGCTGCATTGCGGGTTACACAACCTACACCGAAAATGTTTCTCCATTACATGTACGTGGTCAGATTCATTGACAATAATTACTTCTTCCTGGGATGTTTGTAAATATATGGGTCATATACTCCACAAGGAAGAGATGAGCAGAGCACGGTGATTCAACTAACCTTCTCTACAATTAAATGGGGTTACTTAATGATCTTACTCTCCTTGTTAACCGGTGCATACCTAAAGTTGTCTATTTCCGTTTTTAATTGGTTGGAATGCATATTTGTACAAATTGAGTGATTGTGTATTGTGAAGCATTCATTGCTGATAAAAAAGATATAAGATTTGTATGGTTGAAATTACTCTAACAATACACCATGTATTTCTGGTCTTGGAGTGTCGGTCCATATTTCTTTGTTGTTTTCAAAACGTATGACATTGCAAATTGACAATGTTCGACATCCTGTTTGTCATTTAGTATCTTGGCAAAGGAAATGCTCTATCTAAGCTTTTTTCTACCTACTTGGTAAAAACTGGTGGAATTTCGCTTTTTTCATTATAAATTCGAAATGATTTAAATGATTTTTGTTCTTTTCGAGTACACAAGGAAATTCTGCTTAATACAGTTGAAAGTATAAACACATATGCAGAACAACAGTATATTTTATAATGTGTATGACGAATTTCCTACGTCCTATTGCCAAAGAACATTTTTTCCATCAAATTAAATTTTGATATCTGCCGTGAGAAATTATCAGGAACCCATGTTCATGATTGAGTATATGATTTGTGCTTGAACTTTTCAAGGTACTCTTGTCTTCACACTTTTGGTTTCTAATTTTTAGCCTGATGTAATCAAGCGAAGCTATAACAGACCGTTACTACCAACATATGTTGATAGGTAAACAGATTTTTGAGACACCATCTAGTGTATTTACATTGTTGATTGGTGGACAAGGAAGACGTCGGTATATTCTGTAATTAAGGCACGTGATAAAAAGCGTTCTCGGATTTAATGAACTGTGCATACATAAAGTAAACACCAACGACAAAGACTTGCATGCATACCTCTGTATACAGGTTAAATATATTTACATTCATAAACGTGTTCAAACCATTTCGCCACGAGTCATGATGACGCTCCGTCTCCAACCAGGAAAACAAATAATAATACAATTAGCTGATAATTGGATATATCTTTATCGATAAACAGCAAAAAATGGAAATATAATTTTATCAAATTGATTTAGTCTTTTTTTATCCATCGAGCAAATACAAATATGTTTAGTTGATTACATTTGATAAAATTGGTTCGGCCATTGTCGTAGGGTTACTTATAGATGTTTAATATCAGACCAATTACCGTAAATAGCGCTGTGGTATTTTTGTTTTGATACCCGACGGCCCCTCCCGTAGTGCACAGTGTTGGGACTAGCGACTTACGTCTGTAAATGAAGTACCTTGGACCGCCTTTCCTAATGCCATGCCGATCAATTAGCGATTTAATATCATGAAAATCAAACGACCTGTCTCATAGAAAGATTTCTGAATGGAGGGATGACAAATTCGGGATTCGATAACATCGCACACTTGTATTCAGTTGCCTAAACGTTATGGATATCCAATTTGTCAGGTTTTGTTAAGTCTATTGAGGCCTGCCGATGATATGGAGCGATATGAAACGGTACCTTTACAAACAGTTAACACTATCAATGAAATATGTACGTAAACGTTTAACCTAGGCCCGATATTGAAGAAGATAATTTGAGAAAGAAATACATATGTCCAGATCAGTATCTCTCTAACCAAGGTATTGGCTCACTGGGGGCTGTTCCTGAGATACTCACTTTGAACGCTTCCACTTACAAGCATGGAAAAACTGAAAATAAAATATATTCATATAAACTATATCATTCATAGGTTATCATTTCTTTTTTCATTTTAATGCGTTGGAGCAGCAGATTTCAGGTGGTCATGATTGATATCGTGAGTTTCGCTATTACATATGTTCTCACAAACCTGATATCTCGACAAGATGACCAAACTTTGAGGGAACCTGACCCGTTGCAGTGGTGATACATAGGAGGCGAATGACGTTGACACTCGCTCCTGTGCCGCTCTCTCGTAAGGCTACAATCAATTGGCTATCGCACGGGTGACAATAGTTAGGGTGGAGGTCTAGACCACTAGACTGGAGGTGGAACCAGAGGCTCTAGGGCTTTTCTGTCACGGTCATTTGTGTTTGTTCTAAAGCAGATTGGTACCAGTCCTCATAGATAGTCTCCCATACCGAATACTTTGGTATAATAACTTCAAATAGTTTAAAGTTGTGCAACATTATATATATAAAGAGCAACAAAATATAAGTTTTAAGTGACTTATGAAAAACATGAACAATGGGACGTATAATTTTAATTAGCGATAAAAAACTGAAGACATTTTCCTTGTTTTTGTTTACCTTTTTCTTCTTTTTCTGCCTTGATTGTTTATTTGTCTTCCTGATTTTCGATCATTTTATATTTTTCTTCATTACTCTTGCTGTTATGTCTTTTTTGTTGTTATTTATTTGTGGTAATTTCCATTTTTTACTTTTTCTTTTTTTTGTTTGTTCTTGTTTTCTTTTTCTTATTCAACTTGTTTTCTTTATCCATCAAAAGCTAATTATCATTAACGAAACTGTACGTTTGTAAACTGTGCCTTAGCCTAGCAATGTAAAGTAATTAATTGTACCAAGGGGTTCACTATTACAGCATATCAACTGTTCCAATGATAACACATTGCTGTACATGTACGTATAAACCTACCCTAGAACGCTCGTCTGATTGATTCGATACTGTCACCAAGCTAGGGGGTGCCATCCTGACAGGTCCATTATGCATATCAAACAAGGTTTATTTATTAATTTTAGCGCCAAACATGTTGACAATCTACACTTGTGATAACACAGAGGACCTGCGAGGGTATGTGTGTAAAGTTGTTATCCTGGGATTTATTGTTCGGTACAATGGTTCATTGCCTTCTAATGGCTGCCGATAATCCCACATCCGGTTAGATCTATATTTAGATCGCATTTGAACCACAGGACAGAGCCCTCGGGACCCCACTCACATGATCTTTAGAAAACATTTGCTCGTGACGTCACATATTTGCAAGGCCAAAGTGTTTAAACTAAGTTAATGTATGGCCCGGGTACACTCTACGTAGTCCTGACGTAGCTTATGTGTTTTGATTAATTATAATTTCATATTTATATAATTGTGTGCTGTTGAAAAATAAAAAACAGACAAACGATTATCATACATGTTGTTCGTACGTTTTGTATCGTCATACAATATGCGATTGGATAAAAGGTTACAAAATGAGTTGATGTTTAGCATCACTTTACCATGTATGAAATGATTCTAATATACGGGGTATCGTACACGAGTTTCCATTTCATATGATTTATGAAACTAGTTAAAGTTTTTTTCAATTGAACAAGACACTGGCGAGCTACATATATCATATATATGTAAATAAAAATGGGAAAAATCGTGACCAGTTTCATATACCGAATATAAAATGACAACGAACTCATCATAATTCATGACATTTATTCATGTAAAACAACAACTTTTATACAATATTGAATTGTAAAGCGCCACCATTTTCACTTATTTGCGAAAATCGGAGACTTCAGAGTCATAGCTTGAAATGGCAAAAAAAGTGAAACATATGTAACCAATCACACGGCTTAAAGGCCATATAACAGATGCGTAGCAATCTTGTGATAAAAACATGGACGTGAAGATTATTCAAAATATGTAAAAATAATGATTTAAAAGATAAAACATTTATTTCTGTGAAGATATTAGACTTAAAGTTTACAGAAATGTTTCAGAAGAAATGTGAAAAATAATACCGGTGGTAGAAGATAAATTGGATAACAATGTAGTTTATATTGGCAAAAAGAAATGGATTTCATGTATCCCATAAGTGTTCACTGTTTAACGACTTCAATGTGTTTTATACAATTTCCAATATCTTATTTCTGACGAATGGATATTTCAACGCGTTTGACGTCCTTTCCCGCCATGTAAAACTCTTGTTTGTTATACCACAAGAGCAACATGTGCTATAAATCATACAAAACACTGTCTGCGAAAAGAAAATGTTTTTACTTGATTTTTCATTCCTGAAAATTCCAAAAGGTGTTCAATTGTCATGGAAAATCTTAAACAAAGGAACAGAATCATTAATCGGTACCTTTTAATCAGCAACAAAAGTGGTATCTAGAAATAAACACCTGTTGACTGGCTTCCATTCACATTCTTTTACTATCCCACAACTAACTAAGAGAGGTAGACAATAGTCCTTAAGCCTCCCTCGTTTACATATACTGATAACACATTGCACGCCAATCGATCTGTAAAACGGATTTGAAGTTAATACGATAAGATTCCGTGTGATAAAATAGTTCCTTGTTAAAAGACATTTACACATATTTGCATAATCTAATACCATAAGTACGACATTTGAGGTTACATATAAACGGGTTCCCTTGGGAGATTACGCCGTTGATTAAAGATAACGACCCAATCAAAGAAAACAACAACATGTGTTTTATCTCAACACGTGTTGTGTAATTGTTGATCGGTATCTAGAGACTGGGCCCAGGGGCCAACATTGCATACTAGCCATGCAAATTAGGTACGTATTACAGTAATACGCCATTCAAATTTGCCTGCGGCTGTTAACTTTGTTTTCATGTTTAGTATCCTAGTACGGTGACATATTTGTATCATCGACGTGACATTTACACGTATATCAACACAATGTTAACGATGGCGACAGAATCTGAGGGAGATTTATTGTGTCCTGTATGAAATAAAAGTTCCAGATTAACTTATAAATAGATTTCCTACAGCATTGCATAAAACTTGTTAGATAGCACTCAAGAAACAGAATTCAGGAGACAAAGTTAGTCAACTTAATACTTTTGATATTGCGACAGAATCTGAGGGAGATTTATTGTGTCCTGTATGAAATAAAAGTTTCAGATTAACTTATAAATAGATTTCCTACAGAATTGCATAAAACTTGTAAGATAGCACTCAAGAAATTCAGGAGACAAAGTCAGTCAATATCATATAAAAAATGATCCAATTGAGCCAAGGTTATCACATTATAATTTCTAGGAGAACTATTGGTTAACAGTTCTTGAAAACATTTGCATGAATATGCATCTATTCGATATCCGGACACTGACACGACATAAACAGATATACTTACGTGATAAGTATTAAGGGGAAATCGACGACAAAAATATCTCGACATGTAAAGTCAAATATATCTACAAACTAACTCCTAATTTAGTTTTACGTATATTGCAGAAATATGCCACTTTACAATCAAATGTTTTGAAAACATATTTGATGTAAACATATATTGGGCTTATTCTTTGGTACGTTTTCAAGGGTTTATATGTAAATCTCATTTATTCATATTTTTAAGACCATAACTTAAAGTTTGAAAGACATTCTGCACTACAACATAAACAAATTTCAGTCCGAGTAGCAAAAAATTGCGTATTTTTAGTCTTGGTTGTCTCCCTTAAAAGTTGAGTAAGTGAATTAATGTAAATATCCATGTTATATAACTTTAGCGATGGCTTCTATCTGTCAATGTTTGTAGTATAGTCTGTGTCTAAAATTACTTAATACAGCTAATGATGTGCAAATGAAATAAATGATAAAAGAAATAAGTCTCCTTGAATCGGAGACGTGTTGATTTTCCGTAACGTGTTTCAATAAGTCTACTGTAATGTATTTGAGCTGTTTCAATATTTGCGGCCCCGTGCGAGCTATAATGTGTACCCTGACGAACCCCTAATTATAGAAAACCCGGTAACGGGGATGGTACCAATCGGTAACTCAAGTACCATGCAACCCGAGAGGCGACCCCGTCCGGGTCACATCATCAACTTTAGAGTCTAGGTCTAGAATGATCTTTTCGAATACATGGGAATCCACATGTTAACGTCGATGAATTTACAAACAATTCCAAAATGTAAAATTATGAAGAAATATTAAGCAATCGATAAGCAGCAAAATTACAATATTTGCGTTTGAAATCGGACCATAAACCACCAGTGAGCCATGTGACACAGTTGGTTTCCGTGAGCTATTTTTACGGAATAGCAACACCCAGATGTTCTTCCTTGTAGATCTCTAACGCAGTATCTATAAAGTAAATGAATTACATTAATTTGAGAAGTTACAAACATTATTTATGCATGGTTACGAGTTTCATTTTTATGGTCTGTTTGCGCTATTTTCTTTAAATTAAATGATTTATCATATCTAGCTCCTCTATGGTTGAAAGAGGCGACTAACATGTATTTTAAGGGAAATTCAGAATCAGGCGATTTCCATCAGGGTTGTCTGTGGCATCCATTTGCAAACGTGTATCTCAACTTCTGGTAAGCAAGTGACTAAAAAACTGGGATAGATAATTGGTCTGATTCCAGTGCGCTTAAACTGACTCTTGAGTTGCGCAATCAACTGCGTCACCGCTTTTATTTGATCTTAGCTGTTTTAGAGGAAACAAAACCCTTTAACAAATAAAAGTCTTGATGATTGATAATAATTATAACGTGGTGATGCATTAACCGATTGCTCAGCAACGATTCAAATTAAGCGAAAAGGTTCATGATAGAAACGTTTTCCAAAATATATTGATGTGCGCTATAAATTTGAAAAGTATATTAGTTTCGTCGTCGCAAATTTTTACCAAGCTGCACTCTGTACATTTGTTTTCAGTGAAGTGAATCTACTCTTAAGTAGCATAGAGTGAACATGTAGGACGGCCATCAATAACCCAGTTATTAGCAGGTGGAGAACACAGATACATCTTTGTATATATACCTGTTAGCTCACACGATGTTCACCTCGCCCACCTTGTTTAAACAGTTGTAGGGATGGGGTCAGCTGTTTATGAATTAATTGGTGGATTTTTAGTTAATTATAAAGCTTCTCTGCTTCCGACTAGGAACACACACACTTTAAACGCTCTATCTATAGCATGTCTACAACCTCATTGTGCACGGACTCAACTCTATGTATCAATGTTATGTAATCATAATGTAACACATAGTAATTTAATGATTCACTGAAGTACATTTCCGTACTTTATTTTACCTGTGAAGCTTTCTCACCTGCATGTTATGTCTGTTACCTGAGAATGTTGCAATCGTTCCAGGTGTGATGGCTTTGTCCTTTTATTTTTTATATTTTTTCTCGGTCATGTTGATTATACTCATCATGACCAATGTTAAACGACGACTATATGCTCGTGTTGAACGAAGTCTGCATCTGTTACTGATCAGAACGGTGCACAACCCACCCAGGTCTTTAATGCACAATTTAGGCCGGCAGATCAGTAATTAAAAGGTCGGGGTCCCAGATAGCACCATTTACAGCTTGTCTTGTCCTTTTCAATCTGCCAATTCTACAGTAAATGATTGGGATACGCTTCCTGTATCTGACCGTAGATCTAGGTGCACATTTCCTCAACTGCATATTTGTCTTTGTTGGGAAATATTTAAAAGAAATAAATCAAGAGATGATCTAATACTGCGAGACGTTATCTGTAGAGCGTCAGCTGTTGTGGTACGCTAATGAATAGCTACTGTACCATCGCGGATTGTAGCATTTCACCTGGTCTTCTTCTGTTTGTGATCAATGTCTGAAGTCTGCTCTTGTAAAATATATTCGTCCAAGTCAAATCTTCCACACTTTAATCATAATGAAACCATTGACTAATCTAAGTGGAAGGCAAGTGCGTTTTGTGAAAGGTGTGTCAATATGTGTTACATTTCGTACGTCACTAGGTGTTGGTAGTTGATTTAGAAATAGTGTTCTTGTATACTTAGGTAGGAATCTATAGTAAGCTATACCTATCCTAAGTAACAACTGAACACGGTCTATTGTTCCGATTCGTTCGCTCTCTCGAGTGTACAACAATACTAGGAAGTTGTAGAACAATTGTTGTACTCTCGCTCCAAGTCTTCCATTCTTGTAGTGTAATCAGCCGTTATAAATAAGCGTGATATGTAACAGAAATGTCAGAAGCTAAGAAGAGTCAAATTCTTGCGTAACCCGTAACATTATCACAAACAATAGATGTAAACAAAAGAAACAAGGACGGAATGGCATGATCGAGTGCAGGGGGCTTGTCGTGTAATACCGGAAAGTAAAGAAACAGGACCCCGGGAACTGCTCGTTGATCGGAAGGGGATATGGAAAAATATAAGCAGGGGTCAAATTTGGGGTCAATGGAACAATCATAAAAACAAACAACATAATCGTAAAAACAAATAGAAAATTGAACGTATTGAACATGCAAAGATATTAAATCCGAACATTTGCATGAAAAATTACGATAAATATTTTATTCGTGATACCTGCATTGCTCATATCATTTACAGTAGATTACTTAGAAAATGTTCTTCTATCCTGTAACATCGTAGTACAATGTACGTCTTTCCACCTTTTAACACGTCTAGAACGTCGGACGTCTAGAAACATATTTACAGTATGTGTCAAGCATTTTATGAGTATCATGGTCCCTAGCGCTAACTCTTAACAACATGTCGCTATCTGAGATTTAGAACAAAACGATAATAGTATCATGTGCTCTGATAATTGGTTAAAAGTGCGAGACGAAAACAAAATTCATTATTCAATCCTAATTTAAGATAAAAAGAGAACCCGAGCTTTAAATATATTGATAAAATAATTGGCACTTTATCATGTTATGCAAATGTTTCGTAGTCGTGCCTTTTGTTGAAAAGCATGTGTAATTATTATTAATTCGACTATTCGAAAAACGGAAACAATACAAAAATGGGGGAATAAAACTATTTCCCGCCAATTTCATAAATGTTGATATTAATCCAAAAATGATAACGGCTTAGAAATACACCTCCAATATGTTTTTTTTTTAGGCTACTCCCTTTTAGAAGGCAATATCAGCGTTAATATTTTGCTTTAATGACGACACAGATATATTGGTCGGGGATGGAAATTTCACATTTAATAGCTATGCAGTTCCATCACTTTCAGTTAAAATGTTAGTTTATCAGTGTTAAGCGAGACTTAACAGATGTGATCCTGTATTAGGTAGATAGCTCTGGTAACGCCCTGCTGTCTGTACGAGACACCTTGGATTGAACCCCGGTTCCCATAGATTGCCTGTCAGTCCCGCCAGGGGTCGCGCTGTCAGTATGTAATCACGTGTATCGACCAGCGCGTCATTGATCCGGTGCAGCGCGTGCAGCTACGTAACATGTTTAACATCACAATGATGGCTGTAGATGTATCACAGAAAAAAATATCTTACACATACGTAAAGAATATATCTGTATTCGAATACTATAAAAGATGCTATTTTGTTAGTCCCAGAGGTTTGCTGGAGCCTCCATAGCCACAGTTAATCTCATTTGAGTAGTGGCACGGTACATATTATACACATTTTCGTATTACACGATTTGAAAGTATACAGAACTAGTTTAATTTTACTTCTAAAGTCTTCATTTAAGGGGTTTTACGTACCTGACCTTCTGCTACCACATTAGTTTAAAACTTTTGGATTCCCACCTTTTGGCCTCTAGCATCACTGACGACTCCTAGGAGAGCGAAACAGCCGTATGATGCAGTTTAATTCATTTTTTCGGCATACTGTAGCTATTACTAAATTTAAAAGGTGCAGCATATGTGTGTTTTACGTCACCTTTGTTAGTAAGTTTCGTGATTTGCTCTATACGGTAAATTAATTAGCTCCACGTGACACTAACAAAGTCACTCATCGAAATTAGCTGACACGCACAGGTATTAATAGGACCATGCATATCTATATGATAATCACTAATAAGGATATTTTGATTGATTAACGAATATAACTCGATCATCTTATAAGGTTATTCTGGTAGTAAAAATTGTTCCCTATATTGTATTAATACCACACAGAGACTGATAGACATGCTTCCGCGAGTTTCCGCGGTCAATACACCATCCCCGATTAATCTCCAATATCCGTCTGTATAGCCGATTCTGCATCATCAGCATTCCTCTCACGCGACCTAACGACCTTGACATCTCGTGGCATATCATGTCTGTGATAGCCGTCATAACAAACCAGAAATAGCTGTTAACCACTTAATTCTTCGTGAAAGTTGTTTCTGGATCAGCCCTATGCCAGGCCGGGCCACTGGTATGAACAGATGTGTAGTATATAATGGATCTTAATTGATTATAATAGACTGATGATGGATGCTGGATATACTGATAGGGTCATCAAGGTCACTTTAAAGACTGGTGCTAGACAGCTGAAAACAAAAATGAAGAAAATTTCTAATATCCTAAAATATATTTTGAGTTCGGATTATGGTTTTGTTGACGCTTTGGTATTCACTGACTTTCTTTAAAGGAACTGTCAATAAACAGAAACTTGTCAATCTTATTCAAGACGCTATTTGAGGCGTGACATCTATATATAATGATTGATGTTCTCGATGTAATTAGCGGCAAACACCATGTGGTAACAATATATATATATTGACTTCGCGGGTGGTGGAAGTGTTCCCTATCTAATGTCTGTCTCCGGGAGGGCGAACTTTAGCGCGTCCTTACATACTCAATGTCTAGACTAAATAAATTAACATTTCGCTTAATAGAGTAATACGCTGTACTTGAGAGAAAACATTTGTTTTTAATAATTGAGTGTTTTGCTGGTATTTAATGAGATAGGAAACGTTCTGTACGACATGGTGCTATAGTTTACACAGTGTCGTTTCTAGGCTGCGCGTTACCAATTGCCGGCTGCAGAACTCTCCTTCAATGTATCCTCGTAAAATTGGGTAATAATTTTGTTTAAATTGAATTCTTAATTCTCTAAATTACAATTCCAACAACTAAACTAATGTTCGATGTGGTCCCGAAAAATCGTTACAAAAGACCGTTCCACCATTGCCAGGTTACTCGCGTGCTGTTTTCTCGGTGTGTCTCGTGAGGTACGAGATTACCGCGCGCGATTGGGAACATCACTCACTCCCTACCTCAACCTCGGACTATAATGTTGTCTATTTGCCATTGTGAAACACTATTAAGATGTGGAAAGAACTTTAGCCTCATTACATACATAATATATCATATGCTGAATGGTTGGAATCCAGACGATTGGATCAAATACTGTAAATGTTCTTAATTTGGTACAATTAAATTCTAGCGCATTGTCAGTTTTTTGCATATCAGCGTAATGATACATTCGCGCATCAGGGACAATTACTACATAAGCGACAACTCATGTAAACTCAAATTAGCGCAGTCATATTTTAGCGCAATTCTTTAAGGGCGAAAGGCACTAAAATTCAATTAGTTTTATTGGTTTATCTTTACATTTATTATCTTCCTTCCCCAGTGGTACATTGCAAGTCATAATCATCGAAGATTCACGTATAGAACTTTCTCTTTTTATTAATGTTACTTAATAATACCATTTTCCTTTAATGAACTCGTTTTAAAATATATTATTCACACCTGGTCTCGTCTGTGACAAATAATTCAATAACATATGGAATGAATATCTTTCATATTAAAATGTTAAGACAGAACCGCGCCCGTATATTCATGAAACCGTTCTCATACTCAAGTATAGATTAGATACTCAAACCAACGTTCTTCTAATTACGCCAAGCAATCAAAAAGCCAAATAAAAAAATGGCAACAGTTTTTTGATTCAAGTCTTTTCAATGTCTGCCCAAATCAGGAAACAGAAAAATTACCACTTTAGAACCAAAATAATAAATTCGGCTTGGGCATAAGTGCATGCCTGAGCAGGAGAACGGTTTCATAAATACGGACCAGGAACGTATTTTATATCGCTACATTGTAAGTCAGCAATTTTAACATTTTAATACTAGATGTCTTTCTACGTAAATACAATATCCGACTTCTGCTTTAAAGTCTATACCATGATGTTCTCAATAGCGTCTAGACAATTCCAAGTACATTTCACCTTTTCAGACTTTTCTCTGACAGTCTATCCTCCAGGAAGGCCGACAATCAATACCTTTATGATATCCAAGCACATCAAACCTCATGTAACAACACAACGCCGTACAGTACCCCAGTCAATACTCATTACAACATCTTCCAAACCACTAACACACAACCGCCGTACAATACCTCAGTCAACACTCATTACAACATTTTCCAAACCACTAACACACAACCGCCGTACAATACCTCAGTCAACACTCATTACAACATCTTCCAAACCACTAACACACAACCGCCGTACAATACCTCAGTCAACACTCATTACAACATCTTCCAAACCACTAACACACAACCGCCGTACAATACCTCAGTCAATACTCATTACAACATCTTCCAAACCACTAATACACACCTTACTAAAAATGTATTGTTTTTTATTAGTGCATGCACTGCACAACATTAGGAGATATATCTGTATTACGATTGTTGTTTAAAGCGAAATTGGTCTTTGGGTAAAATTTGTATAATAAACTAACATCGATTTGAAGCACAGAAGCAGGTTCTTCGGGTTATCGTGCATTATGGTTCAATGTTAGATTTTATAAATACTATAGTTTGGGTTGAGTTATCTTTGTTATAAATTCAATCTTTTCCTGTACCAAAGAAGTGATGAATGAATCCATTTATAAAGATCAGACTGCAGTAGATATTCCTGTCCTTAAAAGATATTTTGGTTGAAAAGTATCTGTACTAAATAGACCTCGGTATACACCACTGTACCGCGCATGCTCTGTCATATCATCAAAATTATATTATTTAATATCAATTTTAAATTGTCTTTTTAACTCATTCATCTATGAAGACTTAAAGGTTGGAATCGTTCATTATGAAATGTCAGGGTTGAATGAATTTACTTATCAATGTGTATTCTGCTATGTCGGTTGTATTCCCCTTTACACTTACCCAGGGATTCTGAATACTTTGATTTTCATGACAACAGTTCATCAATTGTCAGGATTTAATTTTAATTTTATGGTCCTCATCTTCGGTGCCGTCTCATTGAGAAATAGTTTGTTTCTTTGTGTGATGGGAAGATGGACTTTTTTGAGTATGCTCATTCGCATGCTTACTTGTTATGATTGATAATGATGACGCCGTTCTAAGTTTGAGATCATGACATTTACCTGGATCTGACACAGATTTACATGGCGAGTATCGTCGATGGAGCAGAAGATGCGTACTCTTCTGGATCATCTTGTCTTCTTGTACTTTTATGAGGGTCTCTTTCCTTTGTATATAAAACCGATTCTGAGATCGGAGTATGGTTTTGTTGCCTTTTTGGTATTCTCTGATTTTTTTTTATTTAACAAATCGTGCGGATTACTAATTGCAATATTTACATTTTATCAAAAACGTGACGCACTGATGCTCAAGTAGAGGTTGAACATGGTGGTTAAGTCACACAAAATTCATCAACTAATCAAATACCTATTCAGAATGTGCTAACACTTTACATGGTTAAACAGGGCTGACTGGAGGCGTCATGTCATTCCTTGGTGAAGTTTTCACTGTCATTTATTCCTGACAAAAGTGAAATGTAATAAAGTGAAGGACGTGTTTTAATTTTATTAAATCTTTACACTGATGTGCAGTAGAATAGTCGACCACCTGTGAAGTTCGCCAACACTTGTACTCAGTCTTTTAAAAAAAATAACCAAGGCGTAAATAAATCAGAATTATCACAATTAAATATTCAAAATTGTTGACAAGCATTGTTACAGTTAATGGTTTGCTCTTTCGTAATTCTAAAAAAAACATCGTTTTAAGCTCTAACAAAAACTGTACAATTTGTCAAGTCTGTCATATTTCCTGTCGATTTGATCAAATATGTGAGTAACGACTATACAAAATATCCGTAATTGAATATAAATCAACGAGCTAGAACTATTAATGTTTTCTAGGGATTTAAATAATGACGGATTATTATGATATGATATTTATGACCGTTTATAGAGCTATTCATTTATACCTGTTATAAAGTCATAACCACTGCTTCATTGTGACAAGGGCTGGCATACATATATAAAGTCCTTAATTGTTGTGGTGTTCAAGATAAGGGTTTATTGACAATCTCGTGAAAACATTGTCATAGGGAACAATGGTTAGGGTTTGTTGTTTATCGATAAGATTGATAGGTGTTTGTGTATTTTTGTACCTGTAGACCCCCGCTCACCTGTGGGCGTGAAACTCGTTATTACGTGTACCTGAACGTAACAGGTAAGTACACACTATTCCGCGGTGGATATTAATACATACGGAGTGTAATATTGATCCATTGTAACGTTGATTGACCGTACCGCTTTGTTATACACTGGCCACACGATGGCCCTTGGCCGTTTTTGGAGTGGTCTTTCTTTGCTGGACACCAGTTTCACAACAACAGGTCAACAGACTTCATTCAGAAAATATTTTCTTCGTTTTTCTCCTTAAAACGAAATATTCAATAGCTGTCAAACACGAATACACATACATCAATAGCTGTTTACGCGCACTTTAAGACAAAGTATGTTTCTCTGATTGGTAATATTTCAAAGTCTTTTTATTCATTTATAATACATAATTACATGTATATTTATCAGATTTCCATGAATTTAATCGATACGATATTTATATACATCTAAACGTCAACGTATGACATATAGCTTGTCTATTTAAAAACAAAGTTATATATTTTTTTTATATTTATATATAAAAGTAGCCTTTGATCTTGCATGCGAAATATCGATTACAATAAAATGTATACAGCACCAATCGTGATGTAAACATAATCACAACGTTTTTATTATCATTTGTTAAAATATGTCTTTCACAACAAACGGTCAACAGACTTCAATCAGAAAATATTTTGCTATATAGGTATGTCGTTGATATGAATGTCATAAGCGAGCAATTTTAGAATTATCAATTCACCCCACATGACTAATATCGGTCAGAATGGGTAACGGTCAGACTGTAATCAGGGGGTCGTTGACCTTACCTTAGCTTCTAGGCTAAACAACATCAAACAATTACTTGCATTTCTTCATATGTAACCCGAGGAAACCTGTTCAAGTGTTCTCCTGATTTGAATATTTTAATACTAATGAGGGTGTGAATTTATAATGGGTGACTATTTCCAGTCAGGTCAGAACCTGGACCCCGAAGCGTACTTGGAAATTTGATATACAGTAAAAGTATTTACGTGGTACAATTCTCCTTCTGACTGATGGCCAGGATAGCGGGTCAAACAGTGCTTAATTATACATCAATTCAAGTAGTACTGTGCTGATTTTTTCCTTTTAGAGATTACTCTATATAACATGTTGTTCTTTTGATGTTTTTGATACTCTTGAGTAACGTTACTGTTTTAAACCTTTGTAGAATTTTCTCGCCATTTCTTAATATAATCGTCATGGATTGCCAGGTAATATTAGTTAATATTTCGTTAAACCCATTACTAGAGGTGTTATGGTTGTGAATATACAGTATGTTTCGTAATCCTTATCTAATGCTGTATTATATATTTCGGAATGACGTTATCCGATTCGTGATAAGATTTATAACTTATTCTTTAAAACCAATCTTAGTCCCCGCAAAGGTACCATTTCGAATAAACATGTATACATGCACAAAATTAAACACGATGGTTTGAATTCAACTCAAATAACACCAATTATTGTAACATTGTATACAAAACAATTATTGGCTAAGAATTCGGTTTTACAATACTAACCTTTCTGTTTCTGTTTGTTTTCACCGAGTAGTACTCTAATGAAAATTATGACTCGGTTCTCATTTCGAGGACTTGATGTTTACTTGGATGTGACCAAGATTTACATGGAGGGTGTCGTAGATGAAGCAGAAGACGCTTACGCTTCCGGAACATCTGGTCTTATTCTTTAGTACTTTTACGTAAATATTTCCTTTATTCCTATTTTGTCTCCAGTTTAATCAATTTTGAATTCAGATTATGGTTTTGTTGACGCTTTGGTATCCGCTGATCCCCCCCCCCCCCCCCCCACACCCCCACTCCTAATAGATGCGCTCCAGAACACGCTAAGAGGACTATCGAGATAAAGAGTGCGTCATCACCCGTTGTTTAATGGAAACACCATAACAATTTACTTCGTCTAAAATAGGTAACACAATCCTCTCCTTCTATTTTTCATACTTGTCATGTTTAATTGTATTTCACATTAGAGTTTGATATCAACAGAGGTATTTTCCAAGTTTGGTTTGGTTTTATTAACTTTTAAGTCATATTAACAGTTGAAGTCCTAAGCTGAAAGGATGACCTCATGGTGTATGTGATGTGAGTGTGTGATTTATTGAATGCGTGTGTGTTTGGAAGGCTGCGGTATGCTCGTATCCTCCTATTTGTTGAATGCGTGTGTGTTTGGAAGGCTGCGGTATGCTCGTATCCTCCTATTTTTTGAATGTGTGTGTGTGTTTGGAAGGCTGCGGTATGCTCGTATCCTCCTATTTGTTGAATGCGTGTGTGTTTGGAAGGCTGCGGTATGCTCGTATCCTCCTATTTTTTGAATGTGTGTGTGTTTGTAAGGCTGCGGTATGCTCGTATCCTCCTATTTGTTGAATGTGTGTGTGTTTGGAAGGCAGTGGTATGCCCGTATTCTCCTATTGCGATCTTTAGCATGATTCAAGACATTTGTTAAGGTCTATGAGTTATAAGGTCTACCTTCTGATAAAATATCGTGATTACTAACATTGGATTGGAAGATGAAAATTTCATTTCTGATACGTGGAATTACATGGAATCGGTGGGTTAAGAACATGTCTCAGATAAATGATAACCCTATTTTCTCAGTCATCGAAACAACTATGCTTTTTAATAGGTATTTCGTATTTTATTTTTACTTTAAGTTAATCATGTTCAAAAAGATTAAATTAACAAATATTAAATCTGAACATGACGACTGTACGAAATACAATATCTACAAACGTAAAATTTGCTTTTTGCATCAAGGTTATGTTGCTGGACCATGTATGTCTATGTGTATGAAGTCCATTATGAAAGTGTTATTCAACAGAGACTGTCGTGTTGCTCTTCTGTCTCTATATCCGACCTCACGCCATGTTTCTTTATTATCTACAAACCTACGTACACAGTTGCTAATTAGCTTTAAATTATACATGCGGAATATAATTCCAATTAAAATAGCAAATTTGATGTCTACTGGAGTGTTCGCCTGTCAGACAACGTCGTATAGGAATGTCAACCACAAAGATTTTTTATCAAACTTGCGTAATGTTTTCGAGTTTAATACGACTATAAATTTTCACCTTCAATCTGGAAACAATAAAAACATTTCAAAACATACAAAAACCTACGTAGAACGATATTGCCCCAGGCTGCAGTAAACATCGTCTAACATACCACAAGTAGGTCACTGTATTGACCTTCACATACGTAATACATATCATTTGTTTCGACTAGAATTCGTATATATCGTTTTCATAATTTGTCTTCGGGTCCCCTGTCGAGCAGACGACAGGACGTTTCGTTGCGCTTGCGCATTGTTTAGGTGAAGGGTCCGTCATTGTTGGTTAGACAAAAGTTTGAATATTAAAAGGTTAAAAGGTAATTAATTAATCAACTATGGCACAAACCATTTAGATAGGTAACAGACTGGTTTTACTAATTAATTGCTACCATACATTTTGTCAAACATCGTGCATGTCCGCCGAAAATATAATCACGTGTGCGCGTGTGCTGTCATATCAAATGCACGTTTGACAGCAATTCAAGATGCATTCGATAGATTTTGCAGGTGATAATGTTAAAAGGTCACCGACAGTTGTGAATTTAAAAAATGAGGAAGAAGACTATGATCAACGGCATTGTATATTAAAAATAATAAAAACGATTTCTAGACAAATAAGACTATCTCTTTTCTTAGAAACAATATCTTAAACTAAACAAGGATGGCAAAAGACATTGGCCTAATGAAAATATAATAAAATAGAATTACATCAAGCAATGAATTAACAATCATTATTATAAATAACACATGTTTTTTAGGCAAAATATAAATATAATGTGTTAAGATATGTTTACAAATAAAAGCCACTGTAATTGCAGTCACATAGCGTAAGCCTACATATGTGCACATGCTGTTTAATGGACAGACACGTGTGTACACACATGTACCTTAGAGGGAGATCATGTGGTCACTTTCCCATATGTAAGTACAGGCTTAGTACCTATGGAGTAAGTACTATAAATCTATGTACATGTACACTATATCCTGGAAGATTGTTACATGTGTTTACGTGAATATTTGATGTTAAGTCGTAGTATAAACAATGTATTCATGAAGTTTATGAGATGCTATCGAAAGTATTTTAAATAGTGTATGCACAAGATAGATGATGAATATCATACACATTGTAATTATTCACAGTCCAATAATTATGAACAGATAATATATTATATGAAGTGTGTATGCAATGGAACGGTATAATAAACAATGAAAGCTAAAACGTATAATATTGTGATATTTTTTACAGTAGAGTTCACAAAATTGAAAACATCATTATTAGATGATACATTCACCAATTCACCTCAAACAGTTGTTATGACGTAAACTCATCTTAAGGAAATATGTGCTGCCATGGAATGTTTAACTTCTAAATATTTACTCATATTTCTGGAGATTTAAATGCTTACACATTAGACGCCTCATTACTAGATCTGTACAATTGTTTAGTGAAAAGAAGCGCCAGAGAGAAGCCGTTTGGTGTTTGTACGATAAACGTCCCGATCGACAATTTTATATCGTTTCCATACAAACATATGGGGATCGCACTGTGTAATACCTGTCTTAAAGTCAGCTTGACAAGGACCAACCACAAAACATATTGACATAACATACAAACTTCAATTAATGGTTCGTCCACAGTAGTGGAAACGCCCCGACTCATCGACGAGTCGCGATGTCACCCTTGGAATTACGAACTATTTGATCTGGTGGAATGTTAAACATAGCGGAGTGATATTTTTGTCATTGGTTTGCAAGATGAATCTTCAATTCAATGGTTCACAACCGAGACCTTGACTTTGATGGCGGATTTCTGTTGAGAAGTCGTCAAACATTTTAAAATTATCTTTACAAATCTTCTCCGGTCTTTATTCCATTGAATACTTTCTTGTTTCTGAAGTATTCGGCTGGCTCGGATAATGAGTATAGTCTGTGATGTGACCATGGACAACACCGGACATAAGTTGTTTATTGTCCTGAATATAACTTAAGAATAACTCGTAATAAATTCAGTGATAAAGTGACACTTAAATAATGTAATTTGCAAGCATTATCATATCAATTTAGGAGTCGTAGACATTTTCAATGGTCATCTTAATTAGCATGTTGACAAACCATTTACAATTAGTGGTTTTATAGACAAGATACAAAGAATGTCCGAAGAATAGGAAGACCTCCCGATGCCCTCTGATTTAATTGATATGATAATCACTTGGTATGCTCAATTAGTTTGTGTAAATGGCTCAAATCATAATAAACATGCCACTCTACTGCTTTAGTTTCAAATTACGACGAGTAAATATTTTCTTTACTATTTATTTTAAACGTCTGCATAAACAAATTAGACATTTAAAAAGTAATTAACCATATATATATCGATCATGTAATAAATAAGATGAGATATCCTAATGCTGACATATACCTGTGATCGTAAGGCTGATTGTACTAGTATATCCCTACACCTACTTTGTTTACCTAGCACGGACCAGTATCAGAGTCTTGAAGGGTTGGACTTTCCGAGATACCGTAAGCTCCGTCCGCCAGGACAACCTCGCCCTGTCACACACCAATCAGCTCACGAGACATTAACGCTGCTGAAATCGATCAATGAATCGATAAATGTAATTGCCTTCGATCACGAGTGATTCTGGCTGACAGTTCACCTACCAAAAAAAAGTAAACATTTTGAAGGCATTAAAAGTCCTCTTTGTCTAAACAAGGATAAGTCAATGAATATTCCATAAGTTTCCAGGTAAATTAATCCTATTTTCAGACACTTACTACAAAGTCAGGGCGTCAACAGAATTAAATAACCGTGTCATTTTAATTTTTTCTCAATACTATGCTAATAAGCTTGCGTGTTGTATCTTGATCAGGCATGTGATTGGGTTTAATTTCGTGTTAGCAAGATAACAGATCACTCATTGTTTGACGTATACGGTGCATTACTACCGAGTGAAATGTTGTGAAGAGCAGGACTAATTACTTATGTCTACGGGACGCTCATCTATATGTAAGTGATTTTCCTTATCTTCCACCCGTTTTACATGATAATTGTATTATATAGTCTGTAATGCAACACATTACATGCTTGTTGGTGCTAGGATTCGTGCAAAATGGTATACTTTTTTTTTGCATCGCCTCGGTTCATGTTGTATTTTGACGTTGTTTTTGACAATGGCATGCCTTATGTTATCTAATCACTATTCATATTTGCCTATATCTTTAATATCTGTGTGTGTTAGAATCATCTTGCGATATGTACTGTAACCATAGAGGTCTAAATTTTGTAATAAGTAAAGACTTTTCTAGACAACCCTTGAAAGTACACATCGTATTTTCTTGAGACCTTGACATGTGTCATAAGCTCTTGGTTCAATTTTACAATACAGGAAAGGGGAACTATTCACGGCTCATGGTTGATCACAAGAAACCTTTTATGTTTTTTTTCCAAATGCATGCGGATCACAACAAGTGAGTATTCCTGTAATTTGTCCTCAGGTCTGTTGGATTTATTCCAAGACATCACAAGTACTAATATCCAATTCCACTTCCTGCCTTGGTATTTATTCTTAGCTACATGTACTGCCCGGCCTGCTGAGATAGTAATACCTCATCTACAGGGTCGTGTGCTAGGTGGTCAAAGAAAAAATGATAGAACCAACTAATTAATATCCAGAAATCTTTTGTTTCAAAAGAATTGTACATTTGTCGAAATACCTTCAATGTGGCTTTAAGACCATCCGTTATTAGTTTACGAGAGAAGGTATTTTGTCAGAGACAACCCGAGAGATACTTACCCCTCCCCATACCCCATCGCTTTTCGGTTTTACATCCTTCATGAAAACCAGGACATTACTGGGCGTAAATAACCAATTTGAATTTCAATGAGTTTATATAAAAACCTTTTCATGTTCGAACTAATATATCTATATTTTGTCTACTTTAAATCTATACCTTTCATTGATGCAGTTACTTAACATAACAGGTGCTAATTATCATTTTGCCTAATTATCATTTTTAGTAAAGGGAATATACATATTCATGGCTGAAAATAATTTACGTACAAAAAAAACAGTGATGTATAATCATAAAAAGCAAGCTTTTACCAAAAAAAGCATGGTCGTTACCACCAAACATCAAGGTAGGTTAAGGAAACAGCTGCGAGGATTGATAGTTTCTAGACAATTTCTAAATACGACTACAGGGGGCAATTGTACAGCTTAAACTAATTTTGGCTTATGCAATATCTATAAACTTCTATGAAACTTAATAACAATTTGTTTAGCATAATTGTAGAATCGATATTAGTCAAGATCCTATTTTGCTTCTTAAATGAGCGTAGTCAGCTATGTACGGCTAAAATTAGATGCGTCGGTAATACGTCATCGTAATATATATACATGTATCACCCAGGTGTCTTTCAAAGATGTACTATTTTTGTAACATGAACTCATTACGGGAACACTCGATAATTCAAAACTAAGTTATCTTTTCAGATTTTTTTTTTATTTCAGAGATTAATGCAATTTCTGTCATTTCTGACGATTCGAGTATTCACGTCTAGCGATAAGATATCGCGAGACGATGATATAAGTAGTTAGGAGAATGACATAATCCATGTGTTTGTGTATTAACTATTTACGTAAAGCATTAATTTCCAAGCGCATAGCATAGGTTGTTTGATATTGTAATCGGTTATATAAAATTTTTTCACTTAATCAAGTTCAGTCGTATCTTTTGATTGAATACCATTTAAAAAAAAAATAGAAAAGTGTAAGGCAGCCTATGTTTGATATTGCCGTCCTATTCATGCAGGTATATACGATATGATTATGTAAATAGCATTTTGAGTGCAATGGTTATATTATCGTTTGTTTGGGACAGTTTGGCTGAAGATTAGCGAAACCAGACATAACATATCACCAAATGTACGATAAGCTCCCCCAGATAAGCCTACGTCATCAGAAACCGTTAATAGGGGCAGTCCAAACAAATCCGACACAGGCTTGATATTCAAATTGCTATTCTAAGGCCATATATCTGTATGTGTGTCCAGTTATCAATATCCGGATGAAAGGAAATCGCCTCCGTGTTTATTTTAGGTGTATCTGAGGTCAGGGTTAGTTCGACGCTTTACTGAAATTGATTTTGCGCTTATCCTTGGAGAGTAGATAAATTGGTGTAAAATTGAGAAAGTGGTCACCGCATTTAACTAGAAAGTCAAGCCCAGGCACCTCGACTATAGAAACAGTGAGCCTAAAGTATCGGTATATCTAACTCGTTCTCTCTGCGGGAGTCAAATTGTTTGAACAATATTTGACCTTTGATTTTTTCTGACATAATCAAATGAAGCCCCTTCCTCTGAGGGTCTCGTCGGCTCTCCTTTATTAGGCGGAGTGGTACGGGGGGCGTGTCACAATGTCAAGTCTTCAAAGGCAGATACCAGTAGCACCTGAAATCGTCCGCGGGTAGGAAGCCCCCAGTATGAAGAACTACTTCCTATGTATACGTAGATGCGATAACACATAAGGTAAAAAGCTACTGTGAACAAGCGGCCCTTTGTTTACGTTTTAACGTGTGGGTTTCACATACCTGCTAAAAGTAACAGTAAGCGACCCCTGCATTGCCGTTGAACCGCGATCCCGTAAACCAGGACCCCCAATGGACCACGGATTTGACATATATGCAGCGGCCTCGTATTTAAGGCACAACTACCCGGATTTCGAGTGTAAGAGTATGTCAACAGGGATAACCTTGGATATTAAAGAGTATCTAAGACACAAAAGACCACCTTGGCTTGTCTCGAGATTTTCGGGGTTTATAATGGGAAGAGTCGGCGATGAGAGGGATTTGGAATCTCTTCACCCGATATTAAGCTTCTGTCAATGAAGACAAAGTAGTGAAGGATTCATTTGGCACCAGTACCAACCTTCAGTGAAACCCCTATACACCACACACTGTCAGCGCACTCTTATGGCAGTTAGCTAATGAAAGTCTAAGATAATTGTTTACTTCAAACCAATTTCTTCTTCTTCTAGGCTATAATGTATTTCACAAGGTGTCTGTCTGATTACAGTCTGGTAATTAGCAGGTATACTGAAATATTGCAAAAATGAAGTATGGTTCGTTCCTCTTCTTACTGTATTCAGAGTTAAACCTAAGAAATCACGAAAGATCCTAAACTATCAGTTTATCTAAATGAACAATCTATAGTAAAATAATTGAGACAAATATTTGTGTTATGATTTTTATGACTTATTGTTATCATCTATCTTTTTTTAAGCATAACATAAACAGTAGAAGCAGAAGACGCTTACCCTTCCGGAACATACGGTCTTTTCTCTTGTACTTTTTCAAGGGTCAACCGTTCCTTTTTTCATATTTTGACCTTAGTTTAATCGACTTTAAGTTCGGATTATGGTTTTGTTGAAGGTTTGGTATTTTGTATTTTTTATGCATAGGTGCTATTTAATACAATCAGAAAACTTTTCAGATTTATGTATAAGGGGAATAACTCAGCTCTAAAAAATATTAAGTCCTTATAGCATTGTCGATGACGTCAGTTGATACAAACTTGCACCAACATGCAACAAGTCGAATGCACTTTTAAAAAATCGTTTATGGTCTGTGAAATATAAAAAAATATATATATATGACAAAAAATATCGAAAAAATATCAAACGTTACGTCACAGCGTCGATAGCAGCTCTAGACGAGAACCATGGTCTCAGTGTATCAAAGACGATCGATTTATACTCGAAATCTCTGTGATTCTATATAGCAAATATTAGGCTATATAAGAGTTTTATTGTAGAACACTGGCTTTGTCAGAGAGAACACTTGTTCTGTCGATACATGCTGAATGTTTGGAGAAGACTGAGCGGTGATAGTAAACGTCCTACGTATCAGGTAATGTGTTTAGATTACATATAGATGAGATGTATTTGGGACAATTCGTTTGTAATCATATGGTTAGTTTTGATTCATCTGAGTAGCAGCACACATGTAAACATGTGTCATTACAGACGAAGTCATAAAATGAGATACACTTGTAAATGAGTAGTCACAGATAACCTAACACACACATGTGCTGCACCTTTTAAAAGTAATAGATACAGTATGCCGAAAAAATAAATCAAGCTGCACCAAACAGCTGTTTCGTCCTCCGGAGACTCTTCAGTGATGCTAGGGACCAAAGAGTGGGAATCCAAACTTTCTAAACTAATGTGGAAGCAGAAGGGTCCCCTTTAATTTATGAATTTAGAAGTAAAATAAAACTAGTTCTGTATAATTTCAAAATGTGTAAACACTTGTATAAAGGAGATACACTCGTTCAAAAGTCATAAAATGAGATGCACCTGTAAATAAGTAATTACAGAAGATACACCTGTGTAAAAGTCATAAAATGAGATACACCTGTAAATAAGTACACTTGTAATTACATGTAATCATTCGAAATACACCCTTGTATCTGTTACAACATCCACCTGTACATCTGCAATAACGTTTTTTTTATATTCTGTGTTAAATTATCCAACTTTCAATATGTTTTAAGTAGGGGCCATGGTGGCCGAGTGGTTAAGATGATCCGACATTCTACCACTAGCCATCAACCTCTGGGTTACGAGTTCGAAACCCACGTTGGACAGTTGCCAGGTACTGACCGCAGGTCGTTGAGCTTTTTTCTGGGTACTCCGGCTTTCCTCCACCTCCGAAACCTGGCACGTCCTGAACTGACTATGACTGTAAATATGACGTTAAACAAAATAAACCAAAAGTTTTAAGTAGGAAGTGATATATGTGTACCTGGTTTTTCAGCTGTAATATCCCCCATCTCATATCAGAATTGAGGCTTTCTATATATTCTAAATTGTTTATCCCAATTTCTGATATGTAAATGTTCATGACATCATCTTTCGTAAATACATATTGAACATTCATATTTGTGCAAATATTATTTACATGAATAAATGGCTTTTAAGGCATGTATTTTAATTCCTTTATCTAAATACCTCATTAAATGGATATTTCTCATAATAAAAATGCTACTTTAGATACTAATCGGGTTTTAAGATACAGATTGTTTTGTTAAGAAGTTTGTAGGAATTGAAATCAAAATAAATTGCATTAGAGGAAGGAAGAGAGAGATTGAGTGAGTGAAAGAGAGAAAAGTAGTTTTCGTTATCATTTTTAATCTATAGAATAAATTAGGAAGTTTTAGACACAACGAGATCAGAAAAACCTGTTTTAAAACAGAAAACAGGACATTAACGACCATGATTTAGCATACAGATATTGAAGTCACGGAAACTTTGCTATAGGGATCTCGTATTTCTGTGCGAAACACTTCCTTTTGTATCTACGGCGGTTGTTTTTGTTTACAATGGGCGTTTGCTCGTTAAATATATTTTCCTTTATCAAACTCCACAGTAAAAATACTGCTTTGTCATCATGAGGTAAAACAATGGTAAGGACGTACCAAAGGGGATAAAAAGTAGGCTTCTTGGCCAAAGTAAGTTTGTTTCACCATGATTTGTTTGGAAGAAAGTAAACTTGTTAAGTTATAATGAAATCGTAGGCTATTATATTACTTAATTACTACAAATCGTTGCTTGTCATTATAACAGACGCGAGGAAAGGAGGAAAACGTTAATATCGCCCTCTCCAGACGACATTTTAAGTCACAGATACAGCCTGGATTATCTTCTCTTTCGTTGTCCTGTTCACTTTCTCTAGTTTACACAAGAGCGTCAACATAATGATAATCAGAGCCGAAAATCGAGTTAGGTAGAGTTAAATATTAACAAAGAAGAGATTAACACGGACACCCTTGAAAAAATGAAAAGATAGGATCAGGCGTTCCGGAAGAGTACACGTCTTCTGTGTCATTAATACCACAAATATCAATACAATCTATAGGCTTGACTTCAAACCTGCAACCAATTTAGTTGTTTGTCATTTGACTCGAACATGTACCGTCTGCAATGGTTCTGACATCACCTATGATAAACAAGCTACGGTTTGGTATCCCCATTCTTTTATAGTGGTAGGTGTGACCTGTATTTGTAGGAGCTTGGAACGTCTTGTAAATTGCCACTGCATACGAATCGACTTATTCGTGCTTGTAACGGTCTTGCTTTTTTTTAAATACACCTTTTAAACAGTTAAAATACCTGGATCCTACAAAAGCATTAATATAACACTCAATGTTAACAAACAGTTATCATATCATATTATGTAAATATATGTTTGACAATTCCATAATGATATATTATAAACATCAAAGAGATATCGGACCATTTGGCATACAGTGCGGACGCACTTGATCAATAGCACACAGACAGTGTTATGTTAGTATACCACTTACTTGACAAGGGAGTAACACAGCAGAAACCTTCTATGGCCAATACAGTCAATTGTACATATCCATAAGTTAATTCAATAATCCACTCATTGCTTTAACGACTTTCTTTCTCCCGTGTTTTGGTCTCAACAACGTGTTTCTTTGATGTTTAAGTTGAATTTAGATTTGTTTGTACTCTTGAAGGTATCGTGAAATTGATTTGTATACATCACAAATCGATTTGCCGTTCCTGATTGTTTAGTGTTATGCAATGTATATGTGTAGAATCTATGGCACTCAATACCAATGAAGTTAACTGTAAACTTCGGTCATACATTTTTTCTTTCTTTTAAACCTGAGTCAGAGATAAGATATATTAAAGAGACAGTGTAAAGAAATATATATCCCGATGATACCGGTGTATTGAACTCGAGACTGTAGCTCGGGAGTGATATTGATACGCAAGGAAAATTAAGGGCATATCTATGCCAAATAAAAGTCGTTATTTTTTTTCTTATTCAAATTAACGCTGCGTAGCCTTGAACAAGGTATTAGTGAAACAACCGTTACACAGGTTTTACATCTGGGCCCAGTTGTTCAAAGGGTGATTCGCTTAATCACTAATTTACGATATTTTTCAAATTTCAATAATTCTGTCGGTGTACAAGGTAAAATCTTACAATTGTAATCATCTAATCACTAAAACAAGTCAATTTAACACTTAAAAACCCTGCTATGATAACATGGCATACCTATGCATTTGTATGAAAATGTAGAATAATAATACAAACTCCAGACTAATGCTTATTTAAGCATTAAACAGCATTCTGTTCCGTGTTATGGTCCCATAACACGGAACAGAATTGCAGACAAAATGAAGAACGCGCTTTAGCGCGTTATAATGATTATGTCACCACATTATGTTAAGATACGATGCGAATTGTGTTCAGTTCAAATCTTAAGTCTGAAATAATGATACGGATGTAACACACGTACAGACAGTAGATTTACGGGCGGCCTGTTCTGAAAATTTAAGGTAGATTTCTAATAAATGGAACAGCCAACAACCAGTATCGGCCAGCTATTTCCAATGTTATGATTATGACATCACAGTCGTATTGACGTCATAATAACCACTCTAGTGTTATGTTCTCATAACACGGAACTGGCCTTGGTAGTGTTATATAGTTGCAATGCAGAGCAAATGTAAATATTTAAAAATATGATACCGCTTGGTGTTTCATTATAATTTTTATTCATTGTTAAACGCATTTCTTAGATCACTCGAATATTTTATTCTCGATTTTAATCATCGTTCGTGTTAATATATATAGATATAAATGAAATTCGTGTCATTTAAATTAAAACTAGTCAGACGTTTGACATTAAGATCTAGACCAATTGCACCATTAGGAATCTGGTTTGATTTTTTTGTGAATTAATGTGAAAAGTGGCAGTTTGGTTGCCCACTGTACATAACAAATGCATCCAACATTGATCAAGATAACCACATAATGATGATCTGAATGCAAATGCACGCGTTCAACTGACTTATAAAGTATACCACTTATGACTGTAACATCAAGATAAAAACATAATTGATTTAAATTTTAATTTAAATGCACTTTATTGAAATATTTCTCGTTGTATACAAGCGAATTAAATGATATCATTTCCTTTTTTGCAGGTACAATTTATATAAAATAACCTACAATGATATCTCTGGTTCATCACAATTCAATTTTTGTCGGATTGAATTCTAAATGCTAGCTAGTGCATCATGCTGAATGAAGTGTAGTGTTTACTTGAACGTGTCATATAGAAATATCGTTATTGCAGAAGGCCACGATAACATACGTACTCATTACCACGCCACACCCATTTCATTACCCACGTCCACCCAGTTCGTACATCAGGGCAAGTTGACCTAGAGCTGTTGATGTATACTCAATATATTATTACAATTTGTAGCAATATTTTGATCAGGGGTAA
Source organism: Mimachlamys varia (assembly GCA_947623455.1). NCBI lineage: Eukaryota > Metazoa > Mollusca > Bivalvia > Pectinida > Pectinidae > Mimachlamys > Mimachlamys varia. The sequence continues at coordinate 3,154,725 of OX392537.1, forward strand.
AATATTGATTTATTGCCAATCATACACATAAATTCATAACCGAACTCGGTGCTCGACTCCAAGGCTGTCGCTGGACTGCCTCCAAGGTGTACTGGTTGGGGTAGGTGACTTGATCGGGAGGTCGTTCTCGTGACATGCCAAAATGAGGCTTAAACAAATGTGTGTTTTGTATGTAACTTCCTGCAAGCGCTGTAGAACAACAGCCACGTATGTGTTTATAAGACCTTCCTGTAGAACTTACTAGAACCGAATAATTTGGGGATGCCTTTATAATCAGTCCGATGACCACATTTAAACAGATCCTTATCATAATGTTATAACAGACGGAAAGAATAAGGAGCGAGATTTTTGTTAAGGAATAAAAGTTGGAATAGGAATATACGTTTATAATATTGACAATGTATTTTCTATGTGACTGTTTTCCTTTCAACCGCTCCTCGACAACCAATTTATTGTCTCAGTATTGTGAACCAAGAAAACCTTGATCCTTTTATGATTAGCAATCAATGCTGTCTTCCGTTCTATTTTGCTTTTTGTGTCTCATTATAAGTTTATGTGGGTGATTTTTTGTACCATGTTCAGATTACTTTTCTTGTGTGTTGGCTCTGTGATATTGATTTTATAATTTTTGGTTGTTACTGGTGGGAATCTTTCGAAATCTCTACAGCTATCTGCCTTTCTTTAAAAAAAAAATTTAAAAAAAAGCAAAGTGTCAATAAAATAGATTAAACCAGAAGCAAAATATGAACAAAGAAAAGATTTATACAGAGACCCTTGAAAAGGTACAAGAGAATAAGACCAGGTGTTAGGGAAGTGTAAGCGTCTTGTGCTTCATCGACGACACCCACCTTATAATTCTTTGTCAGATCAAAGTAAACATCAAGTCAAAAATCAGAACCGAGTGATTATTGTCAATCACAACAAATAAACAAACTAAAGAGCATATTCAAAAACGTTCACCTTCATATCATACAAGGATACAAAATATTTTTAAACGAGACCAAAAAGGCGACCATAAAGTTCATAGTCTTCATCAATCTGCATCTCTCGAATCCCTGCACTATAAGTTTGTTCGTCAGCAGCTGACATTTGCAAACACCTTAAGAAACCATCTGACAGTACGTCCGCACTACATATTGTTTGTTAGGAGTCTGCACCAATGTGTTAACTATTAATTATAATACCGACGACTACAAATACCTGTAGCGTAACACCATACGCTATCTAAGTATGACTTTACTTGTCCAATGACTTTCCGTGTATGTGATCTTTATCATAAATTTCCCCAACAGAATTTTTAGTTAATATGATGTATTGCACGGCTGATAAAATCTCTAATCTACGAAATGAGATCGATGTTTAATAAGTAAGTCTTACTAGGGTCGACGGTACTCTAACGAGAGTCATATCTCGTGCTTTGTTGCATTAAAATTCATCAAGTTTTATTTCATTTTATATCTGAACTCCACAAACCAGAGTGAGGTGAGTCTTATCGGGAGAAATGCTAAGCTACCTGATCCATTTTATCAACAAAACGTGCCACGTTTGCTTACATAAGGTCACAGATTTGGAAAAATAATTTTCTCTATTGAACACCTGTACGTTCATATGTTGTGCGGTGATAGATTTATGCTGGAAAGTCCACTGATTTATCTAGCAGATCAAAATACAGGGGAATTCCAATTTCGTTTTCTTCCCTCTCGATATCATTACATCATGGTCCTCGTTACAAATGTACCTTGGGTTATTTATGTTAGGTTTGTCATATGAATCATACAGATTCATGGTAAGACTTGTTGAGGTAACAGAGGTACATTAATCACCCTGCTTCATTTTTTCGAATCTACTTGGGATCGATGAGTTATGGCTTTTTTCATGTTCTGCATTTTGAAAGTACATCGATATCTAACAGTGACATACTGCATGGGTATTTAGTTGGTGTTTTTCAGAGAATTCCATACAATTGTACAGGAAGTTTTCTTAGGGGATTTCTGAGATTTCACTTTTAATAAGCAGCGTTTGTTGTAATGTTGATTTTTTAATGCAATAGAGCGTATTAAATCGTTGAATTCTTAATACACATTTAAAATCAAATCAAATTCTATGAACTTTTCAGATACATTTTCCTCTTCTTGTTCTCGTTTAAGAAGATAAATGTTTCCAACATTTAACAGTACAAAGGGAATAAGACACTGGTTCTATATAACATTTGATACCCGCTACTGCACGTCCTTGTCTGTGTAATAAAGTATCTTAAAGTCTTGTTGACACGTCCATTTTAACGTCGTTTGTTCCTGTGTGTCTTTTAAACAATGGACATAATTTGTGTTGGAACCTTTGTCCTGGAGTATCCAACGCTCCGGCTATTCCACCAGTGACCTGGGCCTCGCTCCGTCTCAGCCCGCCGAAGCCATTGTCATGTATGTTATATGTATATGGTACTTTTTGGCTCTAAAATGACAGAAATAAAAATCACGTATGAAGGAAACCCTCCATTCCGGATCCATATGATATACAGTTGTATAGATAAATATGTTTTTTGATTTTTGACGTTTGGTGCCAATGAAATTCTATCCGGAAATTTTGGAATTCAATACTGATCCTATTGGAGTTACCGCTGGACTTATGTTACACCTGTGGTCGGAGCTGTAGACAGTAAGTCTGATTTAGCTTATGATGTATAAACCAATATATGTATCTTATCTGAGTCAGGGGAACGTTAAGGAGAATCGTGATGGGATTTTGATTCCGCGATATAACACACAGCTGTAATCCTAACATTTAACACCGCGATTGTTTACACATATCTTATTAAGCTTTATTACAGTTATCATAATCTATTTTATCCTCATTATTGACTTTGTTTTGAAAACTAAATCAATTTTGGCAAAGTCATTACATAAAATTAATTTTATATGACGCAAAGATGTGTATCGCTCCATTGTGATTTTATATACCCATTGTGTACAGTTTTAGGGATTGGATAAGTTATAGGTCATAGTTTACAAATGGGATCTGTTTGTTCATTCTAAAGGTAATTAGTGTTAATTAAAGGTAAACTATAGGTGTGTATACTTATCAATGTAGTTTGAGAGGTTTGTGTATGATCAGTAAACATGAAGCGAGTAAATCTAATCCCGTATTCATACTATATTTACACGTTATTTACACTTACGAGATAATTACATATTATATATACAACCACTTATTTACACGTTATTTAAAATTACGAGATGATTATATATTATATACACAACCGCTTATTTACACGATATTTGCAATTGTTACAAGATATGTAAGCATGGTAGATCCAACTTATTTGGTTTTAAGTGTTTGTTATTGTGATTGAATTTCCAGAAATCTGAAGACATTTTACCATTTGGGGTATGACACAAATCAACCATTCCCTGTCCTCGTCGACAGGGTGTCTATGTGTTTTCCAATTGACCAATACAGCTGGTTATATAAAGAAACGTCTTATGTAACCATTAGTGGCCTTTAGACTCCAATACCCATGCGACTTGAGCCAATAATACAGATCCAAGGGTTGTCTGATTCTATTAAGCTAATATCAACCGTAGTAAAAATACCACTGCAATGCCCTTCCCAAATACATCAAATAATACAAATTGTCTGAAACGTTTTGACGAAATTGTCTTTCGCACAATATGACTAGCCCTATGGATATTGCTTGAACGATATCTAACGTATTTCACAGACACATTCATAGAGAAAATAACTTTGTCAGCGACAGACTATATTGAATCTAGATTTTGTAACGCAGGGATAGAAAAGACGAAAGGAGTCCGCCAAACATCTGAAGCAGACAGTGCAGACTGCACAAACAGCAAAGTCAGAAAACATGTTATACAATACTGAGATAATCCACCAAAATAACATATTCAAATCAAATGTGACTTGTACAAGTCTACCAATGATACCATTATGAGGAACTGTGGTAGTTTGATACTACGGTGGTGGTGATAATGCACCAATTCCCTTTACCTGACCGTCAAAGGTTTCCATACGAACGCCATCTGACAAAGAAAATCTATTCGGACAGTTAAGAGCTGATATGCCTTTTGTTTCAAATGCTTAAAGGATAAAGGATCAAAACTATTTTGTTGCTAAAAAAATATACAAAAAAGTGTCGATTTTCCAAATTGATTCCTGCCCGTCATAAACAAGCCATGTGCATTAAAACAGCGGTGTAGTTAGTTGATCACGTGACTTCAGGGTGCACGTCTGTCACCGTAATCTACCAGTCGTAAATTAACCTGTTAAGCACGCCGAGCAATGCACACAACGGCAAGGTCAACGGTGCAACTCTCCGGGTGCAGATAGCACCACCGTGACTTTGTTTGCGTGCAGGAACCGTGACGTCATCAGGAGGGAAGCGAAATGAACCACGTGATTGGCAGTCAATGTTATCACGTACAGTAAAGACAGACATCTACTCGATATCGAGAACGCTTGTTCTTAAAGACAACCATTGTTTTAACGCTCTGTGTGTGGTTCGGACTAAATTTTGTAAAATAAAGCTTTCTATAAATAGAGGAATTATTCTTTTAAAAATTTAACAAAACTTTCTCAAATAAATGAAGAGTAAATGACTGAAGAAAATCGTTATAAATATTGATTGTATTTCAAATGAAACAAAAATCAAGGGGACGTAATCCAACGAATCATTAAGATTTGGCCTTGACATGTCAGTTTAGTGTTATATGAGGTATATTGTTGATATGTTTTCGACTCCCAGAAGGGCGTTAACGCCCAAGGGTCAGTGCTCCTCCGTACAAAGGGGGTATGTCTAATCGGGCGAAGGTTATTTAGCGCCAACAAAACCCGGGCCCATGCAAAATTGATACAATACAAAATAAGCGTAAAAATCAACTAATTCTTGCTTTATTCTTGTTTAAACTTCAATTTCAAAAGTTCTCAATACCAAACAACGGGGTTTTGATATTAATTAAATGTACCATTCTCTTATCACACAAAGTTCAAGTGTATATCTCGACAATGTCATGAATACAAGCCCCGTTTCTTTGATCTTAGTTTCAGATAACAAGTGGATAGCTTTAATTTTTACCCGTATACACTCGAACTTGATTCTCAGATTAATTGCGCGTGTGTGCTGTTAACTTCTGAAGCATAGCTGAAGTATATACCATCACAAGGACAGGTATGGCGAGTCCTTTTATTGGATAAGTGATAGCACGATTGTTAATCCATTGTAAGAGGGCCTTAGTAACATATCGATTTGGTAAGTTAAATAATTTTTATTTATAGCATTACTATTAAATGTAAGAAATACTTCTTATAAGACTTTTGTTATAAATGAAAGAAATAGTTCTTATAATACATGTGTTATAAATGTAAGAAATACTTCTTATAAGACATATGTTATACATGTAAGAAATGCTTCTTATAATACATATGTTATAAATGTAAGAAATACTTCTTATAAGACATATGTTATAAATGTAAGAAATACTTCTTACAAGACATTTGTTTTTATCAATGTAAGAAAGACATGTGTTATAAATGTAATTTAATCAGTAAACGTATGTAACAATTAATAGGGCACGTTTGACTGAATAAAGTAGCGAGATAAAGTTTATAAATAATATTCAAACATTTTGATTTATTGATTAATCAAATTCATTGATCTTGGAGGGGTCTTCACATACGTTTAGTGAGGTAATGTATTTCCCCTCACGTTTCATTACTATGTTCTGAAAAACATTTTTGTAACTAAGAACATGGATCATACAGTTTATTACTTGTCTTACGTGTCGCATTTGTATTTTAAATTGGGAGAATAATTTTCATAAAAGATATCATTCAATTTGTATGATTCATCCATACATTTATTTGATTTTTGTATGAGTGTCAAAATTCCAATCGCCCGTCTCTTTCGTCAACACCAACCCTCGGCACATTGCACGGAGGGTTACCCTCCATCGCTGTACTAACAAGACATTCCTGCTATTTTTCCTTGTAATTTCTGTGTAAGTTGACAGTTAAAATTAATTGCAAGAACGCAGACTACAAATTTCGTCTCCCCGGAATTTTTGAGAGCCCCACGACGCGCCGTATGATGAAGGGTTTCAGTAGTTACGTAACGCCAGTGATTTTGTGATTTTTTTTAGCGGGACCTGTTCCCGTGGTAACGATCCCCTGCCTAGGGGGTGGTCTGTCACCTGTGGGGGACCTACGTCACTATTATCATTGAGTTATTACCCTAGATTACACGGCTATTGACCCACGTGACCCTAAAGCCACGCCTACTTTTGATTTTCACACGTTACGTCGCTGCACGGGTAGAAAGGAGAACACCTCACGATCGACAGCAAGCAAGACTGCACATAAATCGGAAACATTATACAAATATCAAAGGAAATGTTTCAGATTGTGTTGCTGTATGATGACACTAGGACCTGAACTACAATCGACCCTGATGTCTCTGACAAGACAAAAGACTCGTATCAATTCACTTTCTGTTATTGCGCATCTGCTTTTTGCGTAGTCATGTGCGTTTTACTTGTGACGAGATGACTACTTTTAATTAGAAGTTTGGTTGAATTTGTCTTATAATCCCACTCCATCAATTAAAACAATGGATACACTTTAACCTCTTTGTGTGATATGAAGATGGACGTTTTTGAGTTTGCTTATAGGTGTGTTTACTTGTTGTGATGACAATGATGACTCAGTTCTCATTTTGAGAACTTGATGTTTACTTGGATGTGACCACGATTTATATGGCGGGTGTCGTTGACGAAGCAGAAGACGTTTACTCTTCCGGAACACCAAGTCTTATTCTCTTGTGTTTTTATGAGAGTCGCCATGTTAATATTTCCTTTACTCCTATGTTGCCTCTAGTTTTATCGATTATGATTTGGTTGACGCTTTGGTAATCTGATTGTTTTAGCGGTCGGTAACTTACCTGCAGCAGAACAAGGCTAAGGAAAACGGTTAATTCTTATAATTATACGGTGCCTTACTTAATCAATAGACACATAAGTCTACATCGAAAAGACCATTTCTGATATCGCCCAGAAAACGATTGCTGAAATCAAATCATCATTTAAAGTACATTAGATATCTCTAATTTAAATATCGAATATTAATTAGAAGTGGCAATATAAACAATATATTTGAGAGTTAATTTACTTTATGTTACCAAGATTTACATGGCGGGAGTCGTCGATGCAGCAGAATACCCGGAACACCTGGTCTTATTCTCTTGTACTTTTACAAGGGTCTCCATGTAAATCTTTCCTTTGTTCATATTTCATCCATAGTTTAGTCGAATTCGAGTTCGGGTTTTGGTTCTGTTGACGTTTCGGTATTCTCTGATTTTAGGGGGGTTTTAAACATTTAAGTGTACAATAATGACATTAGTACTCTAACGTTATTTCTTACCTATGAATGTTGTATGAAAATGTCATTTTACTCGAATGAATGCCACACATATTGATAATGTGATAAAAAGAATCTTACAATTGTTTTGATTTCATAAGATATTTTCTATAATCGTTACGAATTTTACGTTTTGATACGCCAGAGGCTCACTAAATTGAAACATTCTTAGACTCGTTGCACAGATCTCATACTATACTGAAACTCGTGTAAGATCCTATAAATATCGCTAGTGGACTCATTGGATATTTCACTGTTTTTATTGTCATAAAATGTCAATCCCTTAGATGCCAACCTTTTCCAACAGTAGATATATTACTGTATAATTATGTATATTGATGTTTTAATTAACCTTTAACTAAATCATCATTAGTAACATACGTACTCACTCCCCTCGTAATGTGTTGTGAAATATTTCCACAATATTAGTTTAGACTTGATATTAGATAACGGAAATATAGGACAAACCCTTTTCTGTTAATAGTTCTTACGTACACAAACATTTGGTTATTTATAAATCTCCGTTAATTCAATATTTTAATGTAAACAGTGCACAATGTGCCGGGCTGAAACGCGGGTCTGCTATCAGAAACACGAGTAACTACAGTATTCAGACATTGATGCTATTTAACATTAAATTTATTGCAATTTAAATACCTCTGCATTAATTACAATAAAGCTGTAAAAATGCATTTAAATGTTTTACATTTTATTGCTGTTTTTTAGTATGTATGTTGATCAAATATCATGGTTGTTTACAATTGTTTTGAAATGCAATTGTAGATAACGTTGTACTAAAACAGGCGATGTGTATCTGGAGTTATTGAGGGGTTCAGTATAACGGTTCGTCGGTTGACGTTCTTCAAAGTAATGGGGGTAACCTACAGTTACCTTCAACTTTGTTGTTTTGGTTCACCGTTGTTTTATCAATTGCTTCTCTTTTATATGTTTTTAAACGTGGTATTCATCCCTCTACAATATTTCGCTAGTGCAATGAGGTGATGCCCTGCAAGTAGGTAGGATTTTACCTGCTGCCCACAATGCATAATCGTAAGAGGCGACTAAATTTGTGACGTTATCTTTTCCATTCTTTCTTAACAATTTTATCCTTACTCTTGGCCTTTAGTTGAGCGTTTCACCATGTATGGAAGGTTCTGTCCCCAAACCGAGACATACCAGAGTTTCTAACAATGGTATTTACTGGGGGGCCTTCGGCAGTATACTTCAGTGTGGTAGCACTTTCAATCGGCAAACGATCCGGATTATCGCAAGAAGACAGATTACGATAGTTTGTTATGGTCATCAATTTACTTACTTTTGTAATAAATATATTGCTTTTCGCAAGTTTCGGTTACATTAGCAAAGTGTTTATGAAACGAATCACAGTATTTGCTGGATCTCGTGCCATTGCATATCTGATAAGTTTACATGTCATCTTTCACTGACATCTAATACCAATAGATACTTCATTACTGTACTGACAACACTGATTTTAGATTATAAATATACAAGGAGTTACACTTTAACATAAATTATAACGTAACACCAAAACACTGTAATGAAAACCAAAACTTGCAATGAATTTCCTGAAACTACAATTTGTTTGTTTCCTGTTCTAAAGTACATACATTGTATTTCTCAATAACCTCTGTTGTCGTAGGACTACGTTATGACTGTCACGGGACTGCTCCAGTTGTTGATGAAAATCTAAAATTGTTTTTTACACTGACGAAACGCATCTGGTCTGAGGTCTTCTCCGTGATTCAGCCAGGTTTTTGCCGTTAGATGTCGCGGCCTGTATCATTCATAGCTGACTGATTAAAGTGTTTAGTTCATAAATCTCGAGGCTAACGCACACAGCATCTAGGCAAAACAACGCTGGTCATTGTTTCGTTTCGTTTGTTGATTTCAACACAATTCCGTCAAATTTAGTACCTGTCTTTTTTACCCTTCGAATTAAAGAGCTCCTCGTCTTGTTTGTAATCATCAGAAGTTTCGTCAGGCCTGTGGCCGTCCCAACAGGCTGTAAATTCAATTTGATTTCATGTGGCGTGAAATCCGTGACTAATTCTGACGGAAGATAGACATGGTTTGGTTGTGTACCTGACCACCTGTGAGAAACACGAGCTGCATGACTGACGTGTTTTGATAATGAGGTACATGCAGAAGTAGCAAGCAAGTTGTTTACAATAGATGTAGACACATATATTTGCGACCCCAATCTATCTGCAGCAACTAGTTAAAAGCTTGTGAATTTTGAACGTAGTATAAATACAAAACTATGTCTTGTTTGGCATAACATACATAAACCCTGAGTTGTTCATTGAGCTATGAACATAGAAAAGCCCTATCTATTTCAAGCTTTATTGTGATTATTTTGAATGAATCAAGTTGAAAATCTCGTTTGTCCGAGTTATACCGAGAACAAACGAAGTTTACAGAAAATGAAAACATGTTTAAAGTGCTCTTATGTACGTTTGTACTTTTCCAAGTTCAAGCATACGAGGTATGCGTCATGGTCAAAAGGGGGAAAAACAACAATTATCTGGTAAATCTATATATAATATGTAACGTAGAATGTTTCTTAAATTACATAATACTTTCTGTCAATTCATTGCTCGCGTGTGTTCATACTGCTAAAAGTACTCAGCACTCTTAATACCGGTATCAAGGGAAGTGAAAAAAATCAACAACTAACTATACATAACCAGACCACCTGCAAATTGTTTATAAAACAATTTTAGATTTTAATTATTACAATGCTTCACATTGCATGTAACATTTCTAAAAACCTGTCAGATACCTATTGAACGAAATGATATTTATTGTATAAATTATGCCGTAAATAACTGTTACTGTCATATATTTACAAACCGACGTTACGTGACTAGAACACGATTATTATAATTTAAACGAAATATTTAGGTAATAAGTATTCACTGAATTGAAAGAGGATAAATATGGTTTTAAACCTAAGAATACACATGACCTGTAATTCGGTGACCCTCGGAACCTTAACAGGTGCCCGATGGCACGCGCACACATTGCGTGTAAGGCTCTATGTATAGCTCTACTAATGCGGACAGCTTAAATATGTTCACACTTCAACATGTGATACTATCCATACTCCTCTCAATTCCATCCATCATTCACACCATACTCTTTCTCCGGGAAAGGTGCAGCATATATGTGTGTTACGTCTTCTTTCATAATAGGGGGTTGTAGACTCTGCTGTTGAATTTTTTTAGTCCCCGAGGTATGCTGAAGCCTCCATAGCCACAGTTTATCTCATTTGAGTAGTGGCACGGTACATACATGTATATGCACATTTTCGTAAAACACGATTTGAAATTATACATAACTAGTTCAATTATACTTCTAAATTCATAAATTTAAGGGGTTTTACGCACCTGACCCTTCTGCTTCTACATTAGTTTAGAAATTTTGGATTCCCACCTTATGGCCCTTAACATCACTAAAGAGTCCTAGCAGGATGAAACAGCTGCTGTTTAATTCATTTTTTCGGCATACTGTTTCTATTACTAAATTTAAAAGGTGCAACATATGTGTGTGTTACGTCATCTTTCACTATTACTTTCCTCCCCACTATCCCTTATCACTCCGTTACTTGCATACAAATACATAGTGTTAATTAAGTGGGCACGCTTCACTTTCCAAATGGAGCATGTTGGCTTTTCTTGTCAATGTATTTTGTTGTATTTCAAGATAGCAAAAGTATAAAACAGGCGGTACCAAGACTATGATTGCGATAAGAAGGAAGCGACTTTGTTTTACACTTCAAACGACGTCCAACCCAGCCTAATTGTCTTATAGTTATACATGGCACCACACTTCTTCGGGAACACAAAGCCACGTCGAAAACACCGACAGAGGGCCTGTATCTGTTAAACCTACAGACATCTACTGTTTCAAAACCGTTTTGTTATGTGTACTTTTAGGAAGACCAATTATTTCAAGCTAAACAGAAAAAAAATCATATTTTGACGGATATTGTGCGAAGTTTAACGTCTAATTCATGTTTTTGACCTTGACTTATATCATATTTCTTTCAGATTTTTTTATAATCATATTAAATAGGTGTAAATAATTATTCACGGACCATGCGTTTCAAAATTGTAGTAATCACCAACGAATTGTAGTATCCGTTTACAAACGACTATTCAGGTATGCTTTTTATAGACAATTAACCAATAGCTGCGGTAGCATTTTTATGGGTGCGTTCGAGAGGGAATACTTCCGGTACAAATATTTTAATCTGAGTGATTTTCAAGCATTTTTACTTTGGAAATAGTTATTAAATTTTCATTTCCGTTTTTATTCAGGCGTTGGCAGGCAAGAGTTCCAGAAAGTTTATTACCCCAAGACTTCATTCTACTTAGTAATAATGACATGAAAGGCCATGCATAAATAAGTCCAAATGTCGATAAAAACAAAGGTGCTCACTTCTCGATAAACTGGGTGTAATAACAAGAGGTTGGTACTGATTTTAATTTGCACTTTAAAGAAAAACAAACCGCTCTGTACATCTCATTTAACAATTGTATATGGCTATTGCTGAAATTTTCTTGTTCACTTTTACATGCAGTCTATCCATGCCCCGTATTCATGAAACCGTTCTCATCCTCAAGAACGGATTTTGTACTCAAACATATCATTTTGTCAAAGGTTCTTAAAACAGTTGAAGAGACTTCAAGCCAAATACTTTATCAATGTTTATACTTTTTAACTTCTGATTGTTTGACATGATATAAGCAAGTTATAAGAAAATTGGCTTGGGCACAAAATCAATGCTTGAGCATGAGAATGGTTTCATGAACACGGTCCCAGGTTTACAAAACGCGTCATTCAAGAAAATGAACTTGACATGACCTTTAGCGTAAGTTATAGTGATATGAGTGAATAGATAAAACTTTCTTCTCGTTGTCATATATATCATCACTGGTATTGTGTTATTTGAACCGCAGACGTACAATCCTACACTTTTGTGGTTACCGTTTTGTTTGGAGAACAGCACAAGATCAAACGATAGTTGTTGATGAATGAAATCATTCCAGAACATGATGACTGAGGAACTCTGTGAATGCTCCCATTCATAAAACACGACTCCGATATGTCGTGCAAATTTTCACGATTGATATATTTTGTTTATTTAACTGACTCATTTCAGTCTAACAGTGAATTAAGGAACGAGACGCACGCTAACCACACCGGAAGTTAATTTCACGATTCACTGACTTCCGGTGAGTCGTGGTAATGCGTTTAAAAAATGTTTTACTTATGTATTATGATAAGAAGAATGAACCGTCTAGTATTTGACATATATACTCTCATAATTATTAGTTAAGGTTTGTATTTCTTTTGATAAGATAATCATAAGGTGACGTTTAGCCAGGTGTCGGGTGGCTTATTGAATATGAAAATGAATATCATTTATCTAGTCTCGACGATACACAGAATAAACTAAGTCACGAACAGGTGCGACTTAGACACGGCATTTTTTTTCTTTTTTTTTCATAAAAAAGTAGCTTCAGTTTGGTAAAATTAATATCAAAGTCCTTTGTTAAAAACCCAACTTATCCGTGTAGGACTGTGTGTACTATTGACAGACATTAGAAATGACATTCCCTTAATAATAATGCAATAAAAATCCCGTCTAGAGTTTCAATTTATGTTCCAAGGTACAAATATCGGCACTTTCGATAAGATTTAATCTAGCAATGGACAGCAAAATATAATTGTTTGAAACATAATTAAACCAAAAGTACATTTTTCATGATTTTATATTTTAGCTGTATTAATTTATAGGTCACTTTTATTTGATATGTGATGATCATATATGACTTTTATGGCCTGGCACTCACGGCCTTAGGGTGGCAATCCAGGTATCGAACAGGTAAATCGGCCGGACTGATCGGGCAGGAGACACTCGGACTGGCCAGACCAGGCACACAGCTTTATTAGGGTCAAAATGAATATAAAACACATTAGTTACCGAGAAAAACGTACAATTTTAATCATAGTCGGTCATTTGCATAAATTAGTTCGTCGACAGACCATTAGTTTTATAGATAGTCTTGGTGTTATCAGTACATTGGAGAACAATGACATTCACTGAAATTCATGTCCCTCTTAAATGAAAATGGTTGATTTATACAAACAGTGACATGCTTAAGTTTGAATAACCTTATTACACAGTTTTCTATTCAGTCTGTAACATCGCAATTTTTCAATTGAGAAAAACAGGACGTAGAATATAGTATTTTGGATCCAAAGGGCCAGCATTCGGGGGGTCAGTCATGTATTCACTGCCTAGACTCGAGAGGGTCACTTTCAATGACGTCACGGCTGAGAGGTTGGCCGTGAACATCGAGGATAAAGATCACTCATAAATATATGATTACCATAGAATTAACAGAAGTGGATGTTTTATGGTTGATATATGGTTGGAGTTATGGTGCATACCATTTTATGTGGTTTTTACCTCTGTGGTACAATAGATAGGGACGGGTAAAGCTTCTCGGGTGCCTTACTACCGGGGTGGTGGCCTCGTTTCCCCTGCACTATCACTGTATCCTGCCTGTGAAATAGGACACCCAGATTTCTCGTTATTCGTGATTTATTCAAGGAAAATGATTTCTGTGGATCAAAGCCTTTATGCTGGCATAGCACGACACTTATTTATACAAGTTGTGAAATCGTTGTGAGTTTATGAATTACAAATCGAGGCCAAACGTTGGTCGTATCCATGCGTAAAGTTTAGAATTTATTCAACGATTATATTTCCCTCATAAATATTATGCAAAATTGTAATTTTGATTTTATGAATTTAGAAAATAGTATTATCTATATGCTGTAGCGTCCAAGAATAAGTTTACAACTTAATAATAGTTATATTGCGCTTTAAAAATGTTGTACATATCAACAATGTGAAATGATCCATTCACTGTACAAATCAAACCAACTTGTAAGTATAATGTACCAACGAAATTCCTTTCTATTGGTATTACAGTACAATTTGTATTTAAATGTGTTCTAAAGGATAGTTCTGATCTAATAACAATAAGTTCGTAGTCCAGCTGCCTGCTTTAGCCTCATGGTACGTTTTTGAACATGCTCATTAGTATGCCTGCCTGTTGTGCTTGAGACTTGTGCCTCAGTTATCCCTTTGAGGACTTGACATGTACCTGGATTTAGCCTAGATTTACGTGGCGGGTGTCGTCGATGAAGTAGAAGACGCTTACTCTTCCAGAACACATGGTCTTATTCATTTGTACTTTTTCAAGGGTATCCGTGTAAATCTTTCATTTGTTTAAATTTTTGCATCTAGTTAAGTCGATTTTTGGTTCGAATTATGTTTTTTTTACGCTTTGGGATTGTTTTGCAGTATGAACATTTTGCAATTTTAAGCATAGATCATTTACTTAAAAAATTAATGTTATACACATTTGTCTGCAATATTGAACACCACCTCGTGCACTTTGACGTGCAAATTCCGGATTCACGAATGTTCCATACTTTGGGAAAATTCGTTTAATCAGTTACCCATAACAGCTAGGAGTGATTTTCGGTGCTTCATATTTCTCCTCGGCTCAAATAATGCCTTCCTTTCGATAATAAGCCTAGATTATAATTATCTTACCAGTTAAATCCATTTGATGAGTAAGGATAGGAAGACCATCTCGTGTGTTGTTGCTCATCAATGGGTTCGATACATCATGTATTAGTTTTTATACTTATCAGACACAGCATGGAAGTATAAACTCCACTTCACCTCGGCTACTCGTCCGTATCCCGGGGGTAGTCGATCATGTGTCTTATGTTCACTGGCCATTGAAGCCCGGGGGTACTGGCTATATCTCTATTGTAAGGCGCCGTGCCGATGACAATACTCACACCCTCCGATCGGCTGTCTGGTTAGAAGTCTGATGACATTTCCTCCCTGTCTATAACCTGGTGAGTATTTACCATCTATTAGACTTACCGTTATCACTGTCGATGTAAATGCGCTCTTCGTTTCCGGCATCTGCAATATTTTTCTAACCGGTTCGTCTGAAAACTACAATATAACCTGTCTTAAAGGTTCCTTTGACTGGATTTGCTTTATTTCTTACTTTATTTACCATCTATTAAACATACCGTTTATCACTGTCGATGTAACTGCGCTCTTCGTTTCCGGCATCTGCAATATATTTTAACGTGTTAGTCCCCCAAGTACAATATACGATGTACACTGTAACCTGTTGATGTAGTCAGAAACGTTCCTATTGACTGGATTTGCTTTTTCTTTCTTTCTTTCTTTCTTTCTTTCTTTCTTTCTTTCTTTCTTTCTCTCTTTCTTTCTTTCTTTCTTCTATTTCTTTCTTTCTTTCTTTCTTTCTTTATTTATTTACATGAACATGTGTTAACTGTATAGATAACGAAATACTTAAGAAGTGGTGTAGCTCACAGTTGACACAATATGGATTTTATTTTTACGAAAATGTATATGTGTTTGTTAAAACAAGTATATATAGAGTATGTGTATAATTGTATACAAGACAAATATTATAAGATAAATAATGATATACAGTATTGGCGATGTACACACATAATTGATTAATCAAATCCACGGGGCGCTGATAATACTGTAGGTACCATACTGTAGCGACTGGACATCCCGGACTCTAGTAGACAGAATATGTGGCTGTCTGTGATACACAGCTGTTTACATCTTATACTGGTCAGCGATAGGGTAAACAACAACAACAGGTGAGCTTACCTGGTGGTAAGCTACACCTGTTCCAGTAAGGACAAACGTGATGACCCATAGTTGATTAAGGTTTGACGGCACCTCGTGGTCTATGGGTCAGGCCTGACCCCTTAGGTTTAACGTGATCTATATCTAGTTTGGGTGTTACACGTAATAGTGTATTGTGGAAACCAATCAACGGGATCGGCGGTTACGGCTGTTCTAACACACCTGTTTATAGTCGGTGGCTGATTGGATAGGGTACTTCCGGTTCCTTTTCCAGCACAATTGACTCCGTCCTTGATATCAAGGGAGTATGCAATATGTCATTGCAAAACTGAAGGCACGTGTGGTTAAAAAAAAACCTGACCAATCGCTAGTGGGCTGCATGCCTGTCCTTTGAAGATTACAAAGGAACTGCGACCGACTTCAAAGCCTGTCAATTTTTACCGTCATGTGACGACGAGATTCTTTTGATGAGCCTTCAGTTTTGCCATGACATATTCCAGGGGTGGAGAGAGCGTAGGTGATCGTAACTCCTGGATATTGAGGATGAAGGGACTCTCAGCATACCATGTGTGATGTTACGATGTTATATCTGTTGTTGGCGTTCAAGAAAATATTCCCCCTCATCAGCACCCCCGCCCCTTCTCTAAACGGGCTTGTGATCGGCTACTGCAATCGTACACAGCCGCTCTACCGAGTCAAACGCACAATTAACACGTAATCAAGGTACCTTGTTGTAATGGATTCCGAATATTTGATTACGTACGTACAAGGTCGAACCACACATATAAACTACGTCATAGAGAGTTTTGTTGACCTCAGTACAAACAGAAATATGAAAATTAAATATATATGTCAACAAACGTCGAGTCAATATCAGTAACGTTTTCAAATAAAGTACTGAGGTACACATCATAGTGTGTCAACCTGGTCGTCAGATACATGTAATATATCTGGAGAATTAAGTTACCGGCAAATAAGATAGTTGATGTATTTGTATCAATAAAAAAACAGGTGATTTGACGTAGGCCAGGAGCGGGTCTGCTGATGTGTAAATAACAACATTCGTGCAGAAATAAGAGTATAAGTATACAAGATTAATAATCACGTGTGACCTGTACGAGTAGAAGTATATTTGTTCACCTACACAAAGCAAATCAGCATACACGCCTTCATGGAGCTGTTTGCTGACTTTTTCTATGCCAGACAGTGTTTTCGAAGTACATACACATGTACGTTTTATAAAATCTTCGTAGGTGATGGTCAAACACTGTGTCACTGACCGGCGTAATGGTCATTTTGACCACCGTGTAAGGCTAGATACGTGTTAGTGCAAATGTACACCATATGACCATTTGGTCACAGAATCTTACGCTCTACAAAACACGCACATTTACATGCATACCAGACTGTTATAATATAGCGGCAACTAGACAGTCGTGTTATCAATGACATATTGTTGGCTGCTGTTTCTAAAGAAAGAACCGTTGAATATTTGAAAGAATTTTAAAATGGTTAAAAATTGCTGAACCAAAAAAAAAAAAGAATTTTAATTCATGCTTATGCTTTCCATTTATTTTGACAAAAAAATTGTTTTGCATATCCCAAGTTTGATGATAGCCAGTAACAAGTGTTTTTCATTTTGTTCACGATTTCGTCTTGATCCCAAGTATAAATCTTAAATAGCTTTCTATATTTTATTTAAACAAATTAGTTTTTTTGAGTGGACTTCAAAAGTTAAAGGAAATATGTAATGATCGGCCTTTATACGCAATAATAAGCGCTTTCCTTTAGACGATAAATTTCTGGATGTAGTGTCCTGTAATTATATCATAAGTGTGGATCACATGTCTCTTACATACATATCTATCTCACCTGTATATCATATGTCTTAATTCCACGACAGGTGCGCGGGACACTTTTCATTCACTTTCAGTTTCCATTACTGTCAAAACAGCACAGGTATACAGGTATTTGTAAATATGTGGTTTAAACGCTGAACATGATATCGGTGCAGTGAAATGTCTGTGTGTTTTTACGTAAGATAATTTACTTGTAGTTAGATACTGGAGACATCAGCTGGATCCACTAGATTGCGTGTCATGGTATAAAATGTAAACTCATGTTTGACATGTTCACGATATGCAATGTACTTGGCAACAGATCAAAACCATCTTTAATGGCTAGTCTTCATCTTACCCTACCCTCAATCCTAATTTTCTTTCCCATAAAGATACAAAATGAATAACTTTTGTTGTTCTCGTTTCGGGTGCATGTCTACAGATTTTATGAAATAACACATCTCTTTTTCTGACTTTTAATGATGAGTGTGATAACTTAATATGGTATATATACAATGTGTATATCTTCAGTTATAAACATACATGTACAATGAAAGCTTTGAGTTTTTCGCGAATTCAAAAGCAGGTTTTCACAATTTGAAAGGAACCTTATGACTGGTAAAATTGGTGGCAGCGGACAGGATATCTCCTGTCATACAAAGGAAAATATGAAAAAACGGGGTAAAATAACGGCTGCAAGATGCTGAAGTCGGAAGGGACACTTGGGGTAATTAGTATAAATTGAATTGCATGTTACACAGAGTGAACGTTTGTATTTTCCTCGTATGATGTTATGCTACATCATGACTTGTAACGTGACCTAACAGGAGCACTATAATACGTTTATACAACCTATATATATTTACATACCTGTACCAAGATACCAACATCAAATCATGATAGCCGTATTATGTAATTCTATAAAAATTCAGGCGTGGAGGAGAAATTTGACATCAGCTATGTGAACAAAAACAGGAAGAGCAACCGAATCTTGTATGCTGACGGTTTCATATCTTCTGATTCTGAAAAGATAACCGGTAAAGTGAAAACGATATGATCGTAAAGGGATGGGTCGTTTGAGTTTATGAAATAAAACAGTGTCTATCTGTTATAGCATCTTAAATGTACTAAACGACGGTAAATTAACGACCATTACATTGAATCCGTATAATGTGACCCCGACGTGAACTTTCAAGGTATTCGGACAAACATACGTATACAGGTATACCTATATATAGCCCTAATGTATGCAGGTAATACCTAAATACCTTTGTAACTGGCATCTCGCGATACAGATGTGCGCAGATTTCAATTAAAACATGCTCCGGGCATTATTCAAATTATCAATATGGTAGTACATAGCCCTTGTGACGTCAGGAAGGTCAAACTTGGTGTATATACATCATATATATTACAGTCAATCAAATACCAGACGAACTGAATCAGTCAGGCATGACCGATGAAATTTTGTTTTCTCTCTTGTCTAAATGCCGGTGTTGTCTTACCGTATGATTCTGTACCGAGTTTACCGGGTAGAGCGAGGCCCGACTTGTCTAAGATAACCATCCATCTAGCCCAGTAATACAGGTTTAATATGTTTCGGTACAAGATGGGAATCTTTCACGTAGGGACATCAACGAAACTATACCCACCACGGAAATTAAATCAATGCCATTCAAAACGGGTTCAGGTCTGCTGAATCTAAATCTCGTTTACATTTCGCTGTGTCACGAGAGGTGAGTTTGTCCTGGTTTCAAATGTTTCCCCAGCCGGAATGCTGGGTGAACTGACAACGGAGGCGACCGGAACGGTCTTCTTATCACCTGTCGATGGTACTCTCAATACTGGCGGGAATTATCATAAATATGTATAACCTTTTTGATTTGTGATTGATATAATTTTAATGTAAATGTGTAACAGTAGAATCTTTCACATCATATTCCTATTGGGGTTTTATATGTGTTAGATCGGCTATGTCCCTCTCCACTGTACTCCGGGGACATAGCTTCCATTCATGGCTAGTTATCCGGATTGCTGGGTTTCCACATCACCGACTCGCTCTAACTCACCAAAAACAGCCCCCATTCAGACATTTTGATAAATTGTTGTTCCCCTAAATTCTCTACAAAGGATGTTTTTAAAATTTGAATATTTCCATTGTTGTCGAGATTTTCTATCATCAGTATCGATGGCCCTGTTGGTGCTGTACTTGGCGCCCGAATGACTCGTGACGTCACGGAACGAGGGAAATCTTGATCCGGTTCCTTCAGTTGTCAAAAGAGTCCCGCTGTTTATCACCGCCGTATGACACCCTACCGACTACATCAGAGCAGTGATTGCCGAATCGGTAACATGTATTTATACGTAATGAATATGTGTGGTGAGGGTTAAGACGAGAGAGATGTATTCAGGGTACTGTACTGCAGCATATCATAAGGATGATGGAGAGAAGATAGTTGGGAGTAGTATCGGGTAGGGAATGAACGGTGGGAGAAGAAAGTGAGGTAGAGAAGAAAGTTTGGGAATAATGGTGTCAACGTCCATGGTGTCAGGTAGAAGTTGGGGTTGGTTGGGTGAAAGGACACAAAAAGTGTGGATGGGAGGGAAAAGAATAAGAAAATAGATGGTCGTGAACAGAAAATTGGTAACGGGTAACGTCAAAAAGTAGGGGATCGCACAAATAGGGAAAAGGTGGACGAAGACTGATGCAGGAAAGAAGATGAAAGGATCATTATGGATGAAAACTGTGAGGAAAGGATAAAAGGATGATAGCAAATGTCAAGTCAGTTTCATGGGAAACGCAGGGCCGAGCCTAATGTTTTTTGGAACGTGATGCCTCCGTATCGCAGTGGTGGACAGCCTCGTGGTATCAAGCGGATGGGTCCCACAGTGTCCCTGATTTTGCCAGCGAGACATTAACTAGACCCAAACAACAATTCTTATATTTTCTTGCCAAATTTAACTCTGTATAACCTTCCTTATCGAACGCTTCATAGACTTTGTAAACTCCAGCAACGTTTCGTTTTCGCTTCGTCAGGCTTGCCTTTCACTGTCGTAATTGTGACCATGAGCCGAGAAGGTCGGAGCGATCTCCCCCCGGTACGGCAGCCGTAATATTCCGTCAGGCGTGCGGGATTATCTGTCTGCCACCCCCAACCCCCCAACTTATACTCCCGAGGATAGGGGGGTGTTCACTGAAATATGTACGTGCATGAATGAAAAAAGAGTGTGAATGTTTTCCCACAGAAAACCTCAAGGCCTCGTAAATAACATCTTGTAGTGAATGTTCCCTGGTAATGAATGTCGCCTGCAGTTAAAATCATTCTTACTGAACATCATTCATCATAATGATGAATATAAAAATAATAATAATATACAACATTTATATCAACTAATAGTGAAAGGTTTTCCTATTAAATCGCATGTTTTTCCTCATTCCATAGCATTCTGTATAAAATTTCATTTCATAATGAATGTTATATATATTCCATCAAATGGTGGGTTGAACCACGGACTAAGATAGCAAAATTCCGTGGTTGAACAAATGTAATGGAAAAATCTTCTTAATGGTAGAAACATAACAGATCCCAAAGGAATGGGATGATTTAATTGCTGAAACAACGGATAATGGAGTACATGATATTCAAAATTTACAATAGTCTCGGCGAGTTTTTACTAATGTATAACCAGACTATTGGTGTTGGTGTATTAGTGTAGCCCTGTGACCAGAGTACGTCTAGAACAGCTTTCAATACAGCTTTTAGTTTGCTCGTTACTGTACAATATACGGATTAATAGGCAAAAGTTAGTCCACCTATCGTCACTTCAAAAGCGTCCCTTTTCTGTTTTAAAGTGCAACTTAAAGCGAGATATCCACCAAATGATGCACCAATCAATGAACAGGTGCCCGGTCAACCAGAACATGGCAGAAATGTTAACTTATTGTTCGCAGTTTTCACCAAAATAGTCATAAGAATACCTTGTTGGAGGCCAATATTCCCTGTAACAATATTCTATGGAGTTAAATTTCCAAATATTTAGTTTCGTGTAGTGTTTAGTTGTTTGTATATGACAATGCCTTGAAATGATACTGAATATCACCTGTGATATACTACATCTTATTAATGGGCCGATTTAAATTTGTTATAACGTGCAAGGTAGCGAACTTATATAATGTGTAATTATTATCACAGCTATAACTCAGACTGATACATTAACACCTCCACTGATTTACGTTCCAGCTTACATGACAAGGTAAAATTAATTCTTCAATTTATTTCCACATTAATAGGATTGAGTCGTAATAATTTCATCGGCGATTAAGTGACATGACGTCATATATGAGGTATTTCTGACTGCTTCAGATTAAATATGATGGCGTCAGACAAAAGTCTTATCAAATCATGTGACGTAATATACATAATTTATGTATACATGTAGTGAAGCATTAACTAAGGTATGGAGTCATTATGACGTATATTGATAGTCTTACTGTTTCAATCATTTCATCTTGTATATTGGGAATCAATTTCAATGTAAGTCATATGACTTCATATGATAATGCGATATTACCTTTCTATGTTTCCTTATTTTATTAAACAAAATACAAATTTCAACTAATTATAAAAATACACTGCCGATATTACCGCAATTCCTCTGACTTCTGCAAAAATACATCTTTAACATAATAACTTCTGCAAAAGGTCTTTCTGTGTATACATCTCCTCGGTCTGAAACACAATATACCATAAATGTCACCCTCCTCAACAACTTCCAACGGTCACGTGACGGTTATGACGACCCTAACGTAATTAGGTCAGCTATCCACTGAAGTGACGCGTGCGGGTCAAACTTCTCGTTAACACCTGTCCATCCTACCTAATCCTTATTCATAACGCCCTTGTTCACCTTTTGGCTCCGTAACTTTGAACTTTAGGGTCTACCGTATCAAGATGGAATGCTGGCACGCGTTATCAAGATGATACATGTATAATGTACACGTCCGCGGCCTGATCAATGGCGCTACTCGGTAGAATATTGGTGTTTCCTTCATCGCGGTTTTGCGAAACATTACTCGTCATAAAGACACCAAAACGCATAAAATAAATAAGAGAATACCGAAGCGTTAAAAAAAATCATAATCCAGACTCAAAATCGATTAAACGAAGGGAAAAAAATGAACAAAGGAAAGATTTACATGGAGACTCTTGTAAAAGTACAAGAGAATAAGACCAGGTGTTCCGGAAGAAGAAATTTTTGGAAATATCGGTGTCAACTTCATACGTCATGAGTATGATGTCCTCATTCAAGGATTCGCCGCTGTTATTATTTGCCAGCTTCTTCTGAATTCATGTTAAGACACACTGTAAGTTGAAATCACATTTCTATTTCGGGCTTTAGGTATACATCAAGGATCAGCTTAATGTCCATGCTTTTGACCTGGTAACGTAAAGATGCACCAAATCAAGATATATATAGGTGTCGGTGTTCTATATCAGATGCCATCACCATCAAACTTTAATTAATCTTATTTTATCCTTCTCAATGTACTTGGCACAACGATACATTCACTCCATCGTGTTGGCACCCGTTCTGTCTCTCGGTAATACCTGGTCACGTCAGAATCTCACACATCATGTTAAAATGGTTGCAATGTTATGTAACTAGTTTTTCTTAATCAAGAAATGCATGCGATTCGCCATTCTAGTGTTCAGAACGTTGAGTTCAATACAAAACTCGTGGGAAATTGCATTTTCATATTCGAAATTTCTTGATGTTTGAAATAAAACAAAATAATTTTAGAACAAACTCAATAAAAACATACCAATAGTCTATGTTCGTATGAGGGGTTTATCCTTGCAACGACAAAACATCCATCTTCTTCAATCACTGACAAATTTTAAATATGTAACGGATTCTGCGTGTCCTGATATTTTGCGACTCTCCAAAAAACCACCTGTCTTCGTTCACAGACCCAAGTGCGTCCATCAATATCCTTCGGTGGCGTTGTAATTACAGACTGTGAACCCCATACCGACACTTACTAATACGTATGTATATATGTAAGCATGCTACAATCTCTTTTCCACGTAACTAAATGTAGATTTGAATCGCTATATTTAATGGGTAAAAATTTATCATAATTACTTGTCATACTCAAATAATAATTTAGTATTTACGATATTTTCATTTAATCTCCGTCGATTTGGTTTCCTTTTCTGTACGATTGTGTGTCCTACACGGATGCAATATACCCTGGGGGGATAATTGTACGCTCCACTGCCGACACGGCAATATTAATACACAAATATACAAATACATTATGTACTTACTGAGTATTCGTGGAAATAACTACACACATATCGAAACGTTACACTTCACAGCGCTATCGGCGTGGTCGGGCGCCCGCCCTCATCCGAATCTGTCCTCATTTGACAAAGATGTATAGTGTGTTTAAGGTCGTGGTTATAAGCAAGATGGATGTTGGAAATACTTTCTGCTTCGTCACAATATTTTAGGAAATGTGGTGTGTTTATTGATGACATAACGCCCAAGCAATTCTGGATTTTCAAACTGATCTTTTAAAAATCTTCTTTTTGAGACACCCTACTTTCCGATCTCCGGCTATAACCACAATGTAAGCATAAAAAGCGCGATGATGACTTGGTGTCGCTCTCACAATATTTACTGTAGAAAGCAATATGCAGAATCTGTGAATTTTTTAGGGATGCTTTCAGCACAAAATACGGTCTAAAAAAAAACTAAAGCCAAAATATGTACATGTAGAGTATATGGATATCTCACTCCCAAGGTCAACCTAAAAAAGTGATATAATAACTAGCAATGCACTTTATTATTATTTTCTGTAGAAATGGAGATAAAATCCAATGATTTGTAGGCAGAAAGAATCACATTTGGACATGAACACGTTTTACATGTTAAACAATGCAGACCGCACCCCATTGTTGTGAAGTTGTTCGGTGTTGGTATAGATTCACAGGACGTGCGTCTTCACAGACGTTTTCTCGGATTGATATCATCTGGTATTAAAAACTGTTTCGCATTGGTATCGATTTCAGCTATTGCACTTTTATTTTTTCCTCGAACAAATGTCGAAAACAAATCAATCTCTGGAATTTGATCATCCTTTGAGATTTTGAGTGTATCGGAATTCTAGGCACCACTATACTTGAAGCACGTTTTAACCCTTACACGATTTTGAACTACTACGCGAAGTCGTAAGTTCCGTGCATTTTACTGGTGTCACTGTAATTAGGTTTCGCACGTGGGTTACGTAACTGGCTTCCGGTTGTGGCGTCTATTCAATCAATGTCTAGATCTACTAATTCCACGATACATTTCGCGCCAACATGCATTAACTTGTCGTGGTGTTCAATTGTACAGATAACAAACGGGTAAGCTGTTTTGTTTAGATAAAATATTTCTGGCATTTTGTCTAATCGGGTTACAGCAGTGAAATGGATATTGTATAGAAATAGCAGCTAAAATATATAGCGGTATATAGATACTGTATAGAAATAGCAGCTAAAATATATAGCGGTATATAGATACTGTATAGAAATAGCAGCTGAAATATATAGCGGTATATATATATTGTATAGATATAGCAGCTAAAATATATAGCGGTATATAGATACTGTAAAGAAATAGCAGCTAAAATATATAGCGGTATATAGATACTGTATAGAAATAGCAGCTGAAATATATAGCGGTATACATATATTGTATAGATATAGCAGCTAAAATATATAGCGGTATATAGATACTGTATAGAAATAGCAGCTAAAATATATAGCGGTATATAGATATTGTATAGAAATAGCAGCTAAAATATATAGCGGTATATATATAGTGTATAGAAATAGCAAACAAAACTACATAGCAGTATATATATATATATATAACCTAATGATATTTCCTTGCGAAGGTTAAATATAATAAACAACAAAAAAATGACACTTTGCCTCAAGGTCTTTCTGTCCTCTCAGGCGTCTCCAAAATAAATAGCAGTATTCATATATATATATTAGAAATATCTACTCTAGGATACAGCGGTTATAAAGATATCGTATACATAGCGACTGAAATATATAGTGATTATATAAATATTGTATAGAAATACCATATGCGGCATAGAGTTGGACGCACGCTGGTCTAGTGGTAGGACGCCGGGCTCGTGATCGAAGGGTTACGACTTCGAGTCCCGGTCATGACAGTTTTGTTGTATCTTTGAGCAAGGTACTTTACTATGCTTGTTCCAGTCTACTCAGCTGTAAATGAGTACGTAGTTGGGCACTGCCAGAAATTGTAGGATGCTAGCTGTGAGCGCCGAAATGGCAGCACCGGTTGTATGCGCCCCAGGGAGTTGAGAACTATATTAACTGACTGCTAAGGCCTTATAACCACGGGTAATAATTTGTGTATACCAAGAGACGGCCTATAGGTTGTGATAAAGCGATATATAAGACCCTCGAATTGATTATATTATAATTATATATGGATGTTGATATTCCATAGGTATAGAAATTACACTATATATAGCACGTGCATGTTACAGTAAAATAAAAACTTTTACCCAAATCCGAATTTTATCTACCTGCATTTTTAATCATATCGCATGTATTTTGCCAGCTCTCTAAAAGAATAAATTTTATAGTGATAAAGCTAAGAAGTGTTTGACTACAGGAAGCCGCGACTCGACAGAAACTCGCTAGTGCCTCTGGTTAATTTATTGCACGTCCGTCCTTGAAATTGATGATATAGCACAAAGTTACTACGTCTGCTCCGATCATTTATTATGACACATCCAGCTTCAAATAACGATAAAGTAGTGTTAGTACTCTCCTCATGTGAGCACAGCAGTTTTCACACAGTTAAGTTTTATTTTTTATTTCAAGGTGAAAGGCTCACCTGTATATAGAAGACGGGCACTGTTTTAACTCGCTAGAAATAGAACAGCACAGGTAATATAATAGGTGGAGAGAAACGAGGCAGAAGAATTTGAAAATAATAGTATCATGTCAAGATGTCTTCTAAAATAAACAAAATGTACAGAGTATAAAGGAAAAAAACGTCAAGCTTCCGAATGCATGAACGAATTGTAAAAGGATCTGAAGTGTAATAGTTGACACCTGTACGTACATATAGGTACATACACATGTCAGAAACTGGTGTCCCGTCCTCCGTCAATCACCGCAAAATATCGGGTGTCTGCGAAGTCTTGTGAGAGAAATAAGAAAAACATAAAACTTTTGTTACAGAGGCAAGTCAATTGGTCACAAAGTTAGACATACGTTCAGCTTCTTGATATAAAACTTACTTATCTTAATGCTATATTTCTTAATATAAATCGCATATACACAAGGATAAAATCCGAACAGAAAGCCAGTGCTTTAAAAACTACCATAAAACTAAAGAGCCATGAATACCAAAGAAAGCACATGAACCGACACATTATGAAATGTTACGTCCCCGGAAATATGTGTTACGATATGTAAACGAAAGAGTTGGCAATACAGAACCCTGTGGTATTACGATATGTAAACGAAAGTGTTGGCAATACAGAACCCTGTGGTACAGTTGGCAATACAGAACCCTGTGGTACACCCATTGTGTTAAGATAATCACCCCCGTCGTAGCTGGTATGTCCAGCATTTTTTTCTTTCTGTCACGTGATGCACTGAGTGAGTACAATACGTTGTCCGGTTGTGTACCGTATGTTTGAACTCGCCGGTAATAAAGTATGACCTTGGGGCAGTCCTACCTTCCTTACAAGGTCAATGAGCTACAGCCCACGGGATGAAACAATCTGCAATTTGTTTCCTATTTTGTGAAGTGATTTATGTTATAATTCTTGAACCTGTAGCTTTTGATATGTACCTAAATATACTTATGTTTCTGGTTTCTGTAGATTTTTGTTTTGTGTCGTTAAAAAGTGTAGCAGGCTGTCCTTTACAGGTATCGTTATAAAGGTACAGCTAGGTGCCTGGTGACTTGTTTTACCTGCCGACAAACATGCCCTTTTATGTCGGTCTGCAGGTAACATTCACTTGACAAATTGCCTCAGAGATTTAACTGATATTTAAGTTTTTGCAAGCGTGTTCTGTCAAGCATTTAACGTGTGTGATGCCTACGTAACGTTTAAAGTA
Source organism: Mimachlamys varia (assembly GCA_947623455.1). Classification (NCBI taxonomy): domain Eukaryota; kingdom Metazoa; phylum Mollusca; class Bivalvia; order Pectinida; family Pectinidae; genus Mimachlamys; species Mimachlamys varia. Next base: position 3,182,915 of record OX392537.1, read on the forward strand.
TACTGCCGATTGCCGTCCGTATTGTACCTAAATGGGTGCTATGATGAAGATGGTACAAGCAAATGTATAAAACTGTGAAAACAGCATGTATTTTTATTAATAATGAATAAAATTTCACTTAAACAGAATTTCAACACGTAAGCCAGGTCACAAAGTCCATCAATTTTTTAAAGCCACAGCAGAACATACGTCTGTAAGTGCACCTTATTTTGAAATTCTCATTTCAATTTATAATATATGCAGAAGCGCAACCACTCAATTTTTAGTCACAGGTGTACCAGCATTGATTTGGCACAGACACGATGACGTCACAGCTAGAATATAGCACCGAGCTACTAAGTAGGGTTCAATATTTAGGTTGTGTACAGTCTCCCAGATTCTCATCTGGGGTCATGACCTCAGAGATGCACATTTTGGTCAACATGCCTGTTCATGGATATGCATATTAATGAGCTGTGGTTCACGAGTTAATGAAAGTGTCACCACGCCTAAAATCAGATGGATGTATCATAGACTCACCTGTATACCTACCTGTATACTTACCTGTATAGGTAACGCAGGTAAAACATGACGCAGACAGTCCTCTTCATTATCCTAACGTAGAACAATCATACATCACTCGCGTGTTTTAAACCAGCAAACGACACTGTCATTTCTATACAGCCAAGTCCTGCTTAATGTTTATGAGCGGAACACACAATACTTTACACGTTAGGAATGTTTTAATATGCATATAACCCTGCACATTTCATCAACATGATATCACTTTCACTTTTTAATTCTTGTTTCTTCATTAAGTATTTACAGAATAATTTAATGAGTCAAATAGCTTTATATATGTTATTAGTAGAACTGAAATTACATGAGTGTTCAGCTTTTAAAACAATAAAACTAAAAATAAGATGATTAAGATCATACGAAAGCAGATTTTATTGAGATTATGGATATCCATGATGTACGGTATACGAATCAGCAATGTTAGAACTCAAGGTCGTCGGTAGAACGTTACGCACACGCACCTGTTGCATAACTTCCGGAATATGTCTTTTAGACTTAAACGTCACCAAGAGGAGGTAAAACAAATACCTGACCGCCTTAGAAAGTTTAATGTTGTCAAAAAGGATAGACAGATACTTTAACAGCCATTTTTTTTATTTATAACGTAGGGTTACTTCCCGACACGATCGCATACACCACCTGCCAATTCAAAGCCAGAGCTATGCAACATGGACGTCAAACAAGGGACTTGGAAAAAAATATAATGATCTGAGTACAAGATAACGCGCCACACAAAAGATATGGATACATTACGAAAAAAAATTGATCACAAGTCGATTGATTAAATCATTATGTCATATCGCAAAAAAAATGTAATAAGTATCGAATTGCTCAACATCTGGCGGACAAGAGATTACTACATAGAGACATGGGGACCTGATGACAAACTTGTGTTTAAACATTAACGGTACGACATTTGATATACAGACTATGTAACGCTGACTCCTATAACAGTACACCGACCTGTACGTGTACTCTTATACTAGAGTCTGCACAACGGTGTCTTATGCCCAGTTTGTGTCCTAATGTCCAGTTTGTGTCCTTATATCCAGTTTGTGTCCTTGTGTCCAGTTTGTGTCCTTGTGTCCAGTTTGTGTCCTTATATCCAGTTTGTGTCCTTGTGTCCAGTTTGTGTCCTTATGTTGTGTCCTTATGTCCAGTTTGTGTCCTTGTGTCCAGTTTGTGTCCTTGTGTCCAGTTTGTGTCCTTATATCCAGTTTGTGTCCTTGTGTCCAGTTTGTGTCCTTATGTTGTGTCCTTATGTTGTGTCCTTATGTTGTGTCCTTGTGTCCAGTTTTTGTCCTTGTGTCCAGTTTGTGTCCTTGTGTCCAGTTTTTGTCCTTGTGTCCAGTTTGTGTCCTTGTGTCCAGTTTGTGTCCTTATGTCCAGTAGGTGATCTCTCATGACCTTGTCCAGTACTGTATGCAATGTATCACCCCTGTTTGTCACATGTTGTTCAGCTTGTGACCTGATATTCAGTTCACACCTTTTGTCCAGATTTGTACCCGTTATCCAATGTTTACCTGTTTTCCAGTATGTAACAATCATGCATTTGGCTTATAAGACGCTTACCCTTCCGGAACATGTGGTCTTACTATTTGGTAATTTCCCAAGGGTTTCCATCTAAATATTTCCCTTGTTCATATTTTGTCCCTGGTTTAATCGACTTTGAGTTCGGATTATTATTTTGATAACGCTAAGGGTATTCTCTGACTTCTAATTTTCTTTCTAACTTGACACAGCCTAATTTTAAGCTTTTAATTGAGCTTTCGCCCTTTTTGAAAGATGGCTTTCGATTCTGTCTCCAGCCAAGACATTGCTACTCTCAGCAACTGGTTTATCCGTTGTCAGTATTTATTTACTTGGGGCCTTCAGCAGTATATTTCCGTGTGCTAGCACTTTAAAGTCAGCATCCGTTTCACACTATCGCAAGGAGGATTGCAAACATTCTACAGCCTCTCAACTACCGCATACACCGAGAGTCCGTCCTTAGATTACCTTAGCTGTTGATAGGACGTAAAACAAAATGAAACTAATTAGTATGCAGTTATTGTGCTTATTGACCCATCCAGTGTATGACTAATTGTCTGGATTGTCAGTTATTAAAAATCTTGTGATCTATTGTGTTTGCTGTATTTTCCCCATTGCCATATTGTCTTTCGTTTTTGTACCGTTTTACCGAGAACAAGATTGGTTTCTCGTCACCATAACATTATAACTATTAGCAAGTGTGAATCCACGCGGAGGTGGTGCGTCATATCCTTGTGTGATGATGCATGTACAACAGCAAAAATACAAATGTGATTTTGTTTATTTCGGTTGATATTTCCAAATTTGGACCGACCCTATACATTTTGTAAATAAATTTAAAAAAGAAAAATAGAAAACAAACCATCAAATTAAAGAAGATCACCGTTTACTATTTGTTCAGACGTAACGGCCTAATACTTTACTCACGATGTCCAAGGGCAGACCGCATTACAATTAGGAATTTTCAAACCCGAGAAGGTTGTTGTTACCAGCTGAGCTTTTTCGTCATTAGCGATCGACCCAGTCGAGTTTCACCATTTTTTTAATCTTTCAACAGATTCTTTGACACACGACACCCCATATTATACCCTTGTTGGTATATTTTTTCGGCGCAAAATGTAGCAAGAATTTTGAAATTGCAATAACCAACATGAATCCAGAATATCTGACCAACAAAAACAACCTGGTCATTTGCGACCCTAACTAAATCATTTTTTGACATATACATAATTGAATTCAACTGATAATTTATGAAAGAAAATTGGCAGCTGAATATATATCCAAATAGTTCTATAAATCTTCCCCGTATATACGATAGGTAATAATCTTGAAACTAATAGAATTATTGAACAAAGGATTAGCGATTGACAAGATAGCCCTGTTAAACAATTAACAAATGTGTGTTTTATTTATTTGAAATACAGATCTAGTCTGTTCTAGATTGTCCTGAGCTTTTTGTTTAAACTTTCCTCGGACGAGGGACAAGACATTGAACTCGGTACATTCCCGTAACACGGACAATTAAGTCTATTGTTACTCTGACGTGTGATTATCTATTTGGTGTTTATGGCGTTATAAACACCGCCTCATCTGCCCGTCAAACTCGGTACAATGTCACCAGGACTGACTTCTGGGCCACCCGATATCACTCGGCCAAGAGGACAGTGACTTTAGGGGTCTCCTGGTTCATCTTGATACTTCATTTTACACACCTTTTGTGGTTTTGACATTAGTTTTGTATACCATGTGCCCTTTCCGTCCACTTTCAATGACAGGAAAGACAAAAATCTGGTAAACATACTTCGCTTTCAATTTTAGCTACAAATATAGTCAATTTCCTTCTCATTAGTTTTGTCTTGATGTAAAACGTTGGTCTGACGGTAGCGAAGGAATGTTGGAAGGGCAAAGGTGTATGGTTTATAATTCTAACACCCAATATACATACGAAATATCCGTTTGCTCTAAATAAAACTCCGAGATATTTTCCATAGCGAGGATATTATACATTTAAACTTGAAAATGTTTCGTTTTGAAAACGAAATGTATTTTCTTGATCCCTAAATATCAGCACAACTCTTGGTGCTACCCTTTCGTTATTTCATAACCGCAAATGATATATCAAATGACTTAGCGTATCAAACACAACTTCGGTAAATGTGGAATATTGATGGGAGTAATGTACTTTGTAGCAGTGTAAGGATTTATACACTTACTGCTATCGCTGTAATTTTCGCGAGACTTTGTTTTCCTTGATACTCATCCAGCGATGGTATACAGATGATTCCTAAAAGACTTTTGTGTCGAAATAAACTTTCGCAATATTTAAGAATAAGTGACTAACAAAACTCGGCAGTATATTTTAAATATTTATTTCTCTTTCAAAAAAACCAATGTTGTGTAGAATTTCCTCTGCAGCACTGGCTGACGCCTGTGGCCTGCTTGTTATAAAATAAGATCGAACGGATCGGATTAAAATATGTCAAGGTAAGAAATCGAAATTTCACTCCTGACCCCTATCGCACTCTGTCGGCTCGACCCGTCTCGTGCTATTCTGAGCGCTTCAGACACGTGGATTTGACATTGAAGAGTTCCAAAGCGTGCCTATGAAATTGATAGCTCGCCAAACGCATATCCGAGTTCGATGATCCGATAAATGGTTTCCAAATTCCACAAACGTATTCCGTATTGTTGGGTATTAAAGCGAGTTTATCAGTGTTCTATAAACAAGGTATTAAGAATCCTTGTATTAGAACTAATCAGGAAATTTATACACATTTGATTAAATAGTTTAAATAGTTTGGCATGCTTGTTATAAAAGGGGAAATTATGTGTGTATATTCAAAAATAAAAATACCTATTTATTTTTTCCCTTTTATGTGGTGGACGGGATTGCGATCTAGGTATAGTGAGGTATATTGTAGTACGAACAGTATATATATAAGTATACTCAGTCATTACCTACATGCACATGGAGTTTAGTGACCTAGAAAGTCTATTACAGATACATGTGTTTTTCACAGGATCGACATTCCTGCCTAAGCTGATTGGTATTAACGTTTTAACGAGATTTGGTTGTAGCCATTATTATAGTATATAGAGGGGATCGTCCTGCTCCGGGCCTGATTCGCCTTACACTTGTTAATATCAGCATTGAGATGTATGGTTCAGCGAATTATATAACCAGATTAAAACGCCAATAACCTCTACAAGATAGGAAATGTTTTGGGGATATTTTACTGTTTGAAGAGAATGTTGCGGTTTACCTTCAAATTTTATCTCATTCTTGATGTTGTTCATGCATTTCTGATGCATGGCATGCGGAAAATCCACTCCTTACATAATCGGCCACAACGTGCATTGAATGTTATATACGAGTCTATAGTTGTCTGGACACGCATGATTCAGAAAACATCAACATTCCTAGTTTGGTGTCATCTGCTGAGCCCATTCACAATGATAACCCATTCCTTAGACTTGGTGGACTTATTCAGTCTATGTATAAATGTTTAATTTAAGTTTTGAGAGCTTTAATCTTGATGATTAATCTCGCTTTTCAGTGAGAAATTAGATGTACACGTCCTTATTACCAATGCGCCTACTATCGCCGTAATAAATAATATCATCTTCAATTCAATTGGTGCACACGAAAAGATTTATCATGTCATTTTAGTACGCAAGGATGACAAATGATTCTAATTCTTAGTCGAACAAATGTTTGAAAATATCGATGTGGTAATATGACGGTTTGACAATCGGCCATTGTTGCAGGGCATTGTGGGAGTTTCGGGTAGCCATGCACTCCGACGGTACGTGTTAATTGTGTAACGTGTCTACCTTGACAGGGCGTGCACGGGTGACCTCTGCGCACCGACCTTGACTGCGGAGACAGTTGTGCTGTATGACCTTGACGAGGTCATAGACTGTCAGTGCACCAGTTGACCTTTCAACTGTCGGAAAGCGTTTCAGATGTCGTTAGGAGCCGCCCCGATCACATATATTGTATATAAGAGAATATCAGAGAAAATATGTCGATAATTACCCGACATTTATCTCTTTAATATCAGATTTAATAATGGCAGCGGGTTTGTATAGGTTTTAGAACGCCGGTAGGGTGCCGTTATTTAGGAAGTGGTAGACGAACGTACATGAAGTAAACCGACGGTTTCTTGATCGTCTCGTCTTTGTTTAAATAAAACTTCACGCATATACTACAATAGTTATGACGCAACTTATAATTTATCACTCTTGCTGACCTGGATGTTAGCGCGGATGGGAGGGGGTTACTTTATAAATATAACTACAGTATTCATCGTTATACCTTAAGTGCAATTTATATATATAATCATCGTAGTTTTCGTAAGCCTCTTAGTGTGCTACACGTATAAGTACGGTACCTGTAAGCATTTTTTGTGTGTGCTGATATGAAGAGTTTGGTAGTCGACTGCCTTTTAATATATATTTTTATAAATAACTACGGTAGTCGTAAGCCTTTTGATATACTTTTTATGGATAACTACGGTAGTTGTAAGGCCTTTAGTATACTATTTTAAAGATAACTACGGTAGTCGTAAGCCCTTTAGTATATATTTTATAAATAATTACGGTAGTTGTAAACCCTTCAGTTTACAATTTTATAAATAACTACGGTAGTCATAAGTCCTTTAGTATACTATTTTATAAATAATTACGGTAGTCGTAAGTCCTTTAATATACTCTAAGGTAGAGGTAAGCCCTTTCATATACTATTTTATAGATAACTACGGTAGTTGTATGCCCTTTCATATACTATTTTATAGATAACTACGGTAGTTGTATGCCCTTTCATATATTATTTTATAGATAACTACGGTAGTTGTATGCCCTTTCATATACTATTTTATAGATAACTACGGTAGTTGTATGCCCTTTAGTATATTATTTTATAGATAACTACGGTAGTTGTGTGTCCTTTAGTACACTATTTTATAGATAACTACGGTAGTTGTATGCCCTTTAGTATATTATTTTATAGATAACTACGGTAGTTGTGTGTCCTTAAGTATACTATTTTATAGATAACTACGGTAGTTGTATGCCCTTTAGTATATTATTTTATAGATAACTACGGTAGTTGTGTGTCCTTAAGTATACTATTTTATAGATAACTACGGTAGTTGTGTGTCCTTTAGTACACTATTTTGTAAATAACTACGGTAGATGTAAGCCCCTTAGTGTACTATTTAATAGATAACTACGGTAGTTGTAAGCCCTTTAGTGTACTATTTTATAGATAACTACTGTAGTTGTACGTCAGACGTCATTTATCACGGGACGTCACGCCTTGCCTAACTGCCTGTTGTATCGTTGACTAATTTGTCGCCGATACCAAACCTTCACACATCGATCACGTCCAAATCACCTAACACACATACACTGTTTATCTAGACAGGGCCTATACAATACAGGGCCTGTATATATAACTCTAATGCCGAGAAAAACTCATAAAAGCCTTCATTATTGCAGAGTTATGTAAAAACACGGTAAAAAAGACGTTCTTAGCCTGAACGTATACTGTCAATAACTGTCCGAATTCACGTAAAAGGTATCGGTGATTGATGGAAGTGATTTCAATTATTGATCCTTGTAATTTAATCAATTCGTCTAATTCGACTTTTGATGTTAAGGTAAACAGGGACAGTATATAATCAGAGTTGAGCAGAGTGCGGTGACGAATACGACCTCGAAATTATATACCAAGAATCTAAAGCACAGGCGTTAAAATAGGTTTCGGAGAATGTGTCATAGAGGAGGGGAGGGGGAGTGGGAGGGGGGGTATGAAAACGGCTATAGTATTGGTGGTCCGGGTTGAAAATACTTTTTTTTCATTAAACATAGAACTTAAACCTGAAGCTCTTTAACAATTTTCACGCCATAACTTAAAGATACTGCAGGTTGCAATACCTTCGGAAAAATCTTTCTTGGCTGTTATCCTCGTCCACCACCGCTAAAAAATCATCACGTGGGAAATTCAGTACAAAAAATGTCGACCGCCATTACCAGGCATATTTCTTAATGAAATATTATATAGAATGACTTCATAACTTTATATCCGGTCAAACGTACCATATGTATTATGATAACGATTAATGTCATGTTACTAAAGAAACTGGGAACCCTACATACCGGCGTTACACACTAGCACGGTAGAAATCCCTTACAATAGAATATACAATATTCTTATATCAAATACGATCTGCTTGTATTAAACAAATACTTCAAATATAAATACACGTCTGAATGATTGTGTTTTGTTTTGTTTGAAAACGAGCTTGTGATATGTCTATCCGATGTCACTTCAATGAAATGTTATGCTCTGTTTGTCTCCTCCACAAGGAAACAGGATCAGTAGCGCTCATTACAGCTCAAGCTTGTAGCGACAACTTTCATTTGTTATGGCCAAAAAAATAATATGTGAAAACTGAAATATAACTTCCTTCATATAGGTATAGATTTTAGATATAGCTACGTCATCATATCATCGCGTATATTCAATGAGAAATACATCTCAACAGATCGAGATAAGATACCGCTTTGAAAGTTAGATATGATATTACTATCCCCAAGTCACGACACGACGAACATTTAAACAGTACCGAGTTGTTCAAGTTCTGTTTCAGGTTTTCTCAAGTATAAACATGAGTCTTCGAACACCAAGCGTCAAATCCACGGCCGTTTATTCCAATCAATCAATCAATCAATCAATCAGTCAATGCCTATCATTGATCGATAGTCCCCAGTAATATGTTTATGACAAGTATCATATAAATAAACATACGATATGACGATAATTTTGAATATGTCATCAAAAGCATAATCCATGTTTTGTTTAAGCTGCGTATGTTGAAGTCAATCGTCCAAAGTTGTTTTACAGATGATTTAGTTCCGATGTCTTTTATATGTAAACACCATTGTCCATATCAGAGACATAATTTTAACAAATTGAAATAAAATGTCAACATTTTCCGTGTTTTCCAGAGGCGCCTGCTAACAATCTTCCCATCATGGAGGAGTCCGTATCGGATAGTGAAGTTGACTTCTTCAATCCTAAATCCGAGTACAAATCCAATGTCCCAAGGAAGGGTACGAAGCGCTGGGCCTACGCAGTAAGGCGCGCGTCGATTGGCTGGTCACCGCAGTATAGCCCAGGTACAGATAGTACGAGTGATCATAGTGGAGAGACCGCCATCCAACCAGAACGGGTGGTAGAGCTTCTACGCTCGCCTTCAGTTCAAACATACACAACACTTAAACGGAAGCTTCTAAAAGCCAAGGCGAATCCGGAATGGATTCTTCGATTTCTGCACAGCGATGGATTGGAGTTATTGTTCGAAAGTTTGGAACAAATTTCTAAACAAAAGCCAAATAGTTTTCTGGATGCCGTACTTCAAGTTGGGTGCGTAGAGTGCGTGAAAACCGTTATGGATAGCTCGCTTGGATTGGATTACATTGTGGAGAATAAGGATTTTACACCTAAATTCGCAGCAGGTATGTATTAATTATTTATTTTTCTTCCATATTATGCCTTACGAGAGAGTTGTCATCATTTTATATGGCTATATGAGAGATAACATTGAACAGGTGAGACGGCCATGTAGGTCTCGTAGTGTTCGCTCTTTATACTAACTGTTAAAGGGTCTAGCAATAGATAGCGCTCACCTGTACAGGTATCGCTTACCTGGGCACCTTTATAGACGTATTACCTGTAACATACCTTACCTGTTATAGGTATGGAAGCAGTTGTCCAGCTGCACATTCAAATGTTATTTTTCTCACTTGCTCAAGATATATGAATGTACGCGTACCTCTAGAGAAATACATAGGAGTAGGACTTTGTTTATAAAACTTACTTAAGTTTCAGGTCATAGCCTTATTACGATTTAAGCTGATTTAATATTTTAATGTAAACCAACATAGCATTAATAAGGCAATCTCTATTACTTTTTATTCAACATAATTATATACTCACTGATTCTTGAAATGAATATCTGTCTTAAACTTTAGATTATATTTGAAATAATGATATTCCTTGATTGAGTTTACATAATACTCAAAAATTCATATTTTTAAAATCTAATTGTTCAGTATATCGATTTAAATTTTGATTTTGTTTTCAATTTTTCGTTAAAAGATATTTCATTGTACACAATTAGTCTCAACATTTTTACCTGTCTAATGAGTATATGGTAAAGTTAAAACATTTGTGAGACTTTATATTTCCAATACCCCGGTGTCTAATTTGAATGAGGGTGTTGGATACTTCGTTAACATGGAGATGGTTATGTATACCACGTACTAGGGAAGCCGGGGGAATGTGAGGAACCGTTTACCAGAAATCGATTGGAAGCGATTCCACGGTTCTCAGACAGTATAGACCAAGCTTCAGTTGTATATATTTGGACAGGGTTGGATCGAATTTCGGTGCCGGGCTGTTTCGTTGACCTTTTCTGACCCGTTATGGCGTTATAACCTTTACACATCTATATGTCTGATGTCGTACAAGTTCGACACTAGGATAGTGCTGGTGGTTTTCTGTAGAATAGCACTATAATAGTCTACATACGCATATCCTGGTTCATTTCATATCTTTTCCTCTGTTTTTCTTTTTCAATTATCTTCCTATTCAAAAGGACAGAAAATATACTGAACAGAAATTTCATTTGTAAGAAATATTACATGTTTTCAGTATATATAGCTTTATAATATTGGTTATTTCAGTACATGGGACATGTCGTTTTCATTTTAACCAAAAATATGAATACGTCATCTCTATTAGAAGCAAACAATACACGTCATACCGGTCAATTACAGGTGTGCTACGTAATTACACTGACCAGACAGTGCGTATTGTTATCACCTTTATAAATCACCTTACGTCACAGCCCCGAGTTTATAGTTACAGGTGATAAGTGTAGAACGGTTAACTTGTGTGTGGTGTCGAAATGATCATTTCAATGTGAACCCAAACCAAACTGAAGATTATGTACGTGGGTTGTGTTCTCCCCAATTTATTTAAAACGGAACACGGTTAGGTCAACGTCATTTTATATGTAACTAGGTCACCTGTGTTCACAGAAGGAAGAGGGACATCCCTGGATGAACATGTTTGGGTGATGATAATTGGACAGTTTACTGAATTATCTTACCCTGTATAGAGCTGTACACCCATGACAGGTTACAAATACAGAACGGGGTCGGTTTCGTAGTCTCATGTTCTTCTGATCACATTACGGAACAGGTGAAGGTAGTTTCGCCGAAATATAAACCTAATATCACCTGCTTCACTCAAATATCGCTATGAGATACATTGTTATGACAGGAATTATATAAATACCAGATATGATGCATAACTTCATAGCTCCAGAAATGAGTTTTGATGCATGACTTTGCTTCTCTCGTAAAAGGAACAGTTAAAACATACTTATATTAATGATTCACGCAGTAACTGCAACGTCGCAGTATTTTATGACTGCAGCGAATATCTCGTAAAATAACTTCAATCAGAATCGCGCTCTAAATGTCATCAATAACTTGATTGCTCCGTCAAAATTTCAAAAGAATTATTTACATGCACAAGCAATAACGAATTTTCACAGATTTTCGTAGTCGGGAAATAAACAGATCATTCTGCAAAAGTAAAACAAAAACGTGATATTAGTTTGGCTTGAAGTCGTATAGGCTTTCTCCCTCGCCACTATCTAAAGATGTATTACGGACTGTTTTGATTTACCGACGCACATATAAGTCAACAGAAAAATTTGGTCAATCCCTACACTACGACTGGCTTCCAGCCAGGGCAGAGATTGTGCTGTGGTCAGTTCCATTAATGGGTTGTAGTGGACACACCAAAACTAAGCACCGAAATACCACGATTGTCATGTTTGTGCTTATCAACAAACGGTCTCCGCCAATCTGCCTCATACACCAACGAGTCGTACACTCGTCTACAAAGTATGATAAACTTAACACAGTCCAATTGAATTGGTTCTTCTACGTAGCAATTCAAAACTGTTAATTCAAAGTTATCGTTCGAACCAGTTTACAATCAACGAATGTTCTTTTTTTTTTTAAAATATACAGGTTCATTTTCGAATTCAGGTTTTTGCTTCAAAACATAGAGCCGGCAAATATCAAATGTCGGGATAATACTTTTAAAATGCAGTTCATATTGGAAGTGAAATGATTTTAACAAGCTGACGAGGCCTTGCCTATATGGCCTAAATGTTGTATTGGATAGTGATAGTACCTATAGCTAGAGATAAAGGACACCAGTGAAAGTGCTGGCCGAATGGTCCCACCAATCCCTCAGTGATACGTCCATTGTACATGTGTGGCCATAGATCACTGTGATTTAGATCTGTTTGTGGTCATCTTTAGTGTAGTCCGCCCGGGATCTGCCTTCATCCCTCTATATTACCGTCCCTGTGTAATTATGCTTTTAAAAGTCCTATTAAGCAATAAAGATGCTATTAATATTGACACAGGGAGGCAAAGAATTCGTTTCGGAAGTATTTTGACTGTGGCTAAATTTTTCGAGCACTCACATGAAGGCTATTTAAAGTAGATCTATTTATAAAGGATTCTCCAGGGCGTTGACAAGTGCTTCTTTCATCATTTGATAGAATACGTAATTATAGATTTTTTAAATGTCCCCAAAAAAATCTTCAAGGTTATAAGATGTTATGATGTACGTAGGTTTGACCTTTGGATACTGTGGCCTCGATGTCATCGCGGGACGGTAGCCCACACCACCCTGTAACATATACTCGTTAATTACATGTTTTACGAGCTTTTTGTCTATGTTGACCCGTAATTCTTAAGTTCACACGAGATCATCCTCATGTTATTTAGGTCAAATATGCACGTCATTGTATCTCAGTACGTACTGTTAGTATATAACGTTTGTGATAGGTATGTAGGAATCTCTTTAAATGTCTTTAATTTGTTGATATTTCGTTTACATGTTGTTTATTTTAAAGGGTAGGTTTACTGATTTCTGAATTTGTCGAAACTTGCGTGTACTTTTAAACGTTTTGATGACATGTTTTACCGCCCAACTTTTCTTCCGTCTTTCTCTCATTCTATCAATCATGTCAAACATTCATAAAAATGCCAGCACGGTTTGTGATTCTTTGGTGTTACACACAATAAGTGTTTTATTTACACTTTTTGTTTATCCCCTTCATCCATCCATGTAATCTCACTGTACCACGTGAAATACGTCAGAAATAATTAGAGTACAGCTTCGGACGTATTTTCCGGAATCCGACATACATGTCGTTCACACGCCATCATGTAAATCACGCTGTTGACATATTTTATGTTTCGGGAAGTGCCAGACACGTGCCTGGACTTCTGTAGTTGTTTGTTCCCTATTACGGAACTCTGGGTAATCTGTCCCCAAGCTTCACACTCCCACACCTCTATGACAGTGAGAACACAAGCCCCAATCCGTTTAGATTCGAATGTCCAGAACTAATGACACCTATTCACTAACTGGACAACCCTGACTTTCTCGGACAACCATAAATTATAAAAGTACATTTTGGGCTGGCGAAAACTGCCTCCGGCCATTTTTCAGATTTTTTGCTGGTCATTTGTAAAAGTTGCAAAGTCATGACGCGCTACTGGACTGGACTGTCCGTAGACATGGTCAATGGCCGAAGCGCTACAGGTAGTGGTGTAATTACGGAGAGAATTGCAGAGTACCTGCAAGCATTCTGTTTGTATTGTCGACATCAATTCTGAAACCCTGTATCAATGTTATATTTCCTGCGGTGACCGGACAGTGCTTGTGGTCATCTCGTTACCGCTCGTTATTATGCCGCTTGACCACTACCGCTGTGTAATGAGAAACACATCTGGTCCTTGTATGCCATTAAAAACCTCACTTTCCACTAATGTATTTACCTGTCAAAAACAATTTTCAGACCCATTTTCTACTGGAGTGATAAATCTTCAGTCAGGACCGACAAAATCACAGGCCTTTGCAAACCAGACATTTTTGTCAGTTTTCCAACTTCATAATATTGGTAAAATTATCCATATCTTGAATATATATATATATCTCTGTGATTCTTGCATCACGTATTTTCTACTGGAGTGACAAATCTTCAGTCAGGACCTATCAATACCACAGGCTTTTGAGAACCAGAAAAGTTTGTTCCCTCATGAAAGAAAGCATCACGAATTTCCAATCCAAATATCGTAAAATTTTGCACATCTTTGATAAAAAATATTAGTGTCTCGAAAAAAATCGACAGAGTGAATTTCACTTCAGGAAGTGTTGGATTTTCAGAAAATGGGAGGCTCGCTGAAGCAATTTTGAGGGATACCTGCCAGTTAAGCCAATTTAGCTTATAAAATTGAGCTAAAAGCGAGGTTAAATCATTTTGTTTGGAAACAAACAAATATGACACCTTTATCACATCTGCTATGTACATATCGCATACCTTTTCATATCTCAATACCCTATTTCCTGTTTGTTCTTTATCTAGATCTGGAAATATTGCTTCCGTTTTGCTGGAGGGTGACGCGCGCCTTTAGACGGGCGCCTGTTTTGTACGTTATACTCCAGAGACCTGGGTTATTGTATAAAGTTATTACCTGATAAGCTGATAGCCAATACTGAAATGTACACGCTTGTGGAATTAATTTCTCTCTCATCCAAAGATAGGGTTAGAAGGCTGATATCAAATTAGATGCACATGCTACTTCAATCTGTTTTGGTCTGTTGTTGTTTGAACTGATTAATTATAAATCCAGATTTCACAAACGTGATCTCCGTAAATTTCATAGGGGAAACACCGATGACTTAAATATATTTTTGATAAATGCTACAAAAATTATTAATAAAGACATAGGGGATCCCCTTATTAATTTTCCATAGATTGCTATAAACGTTTATAGATGTATATTTTATTCATTTGCATTTTCACTGTACAATGTACTTTACAACTTGGGTAAATACCACAAGGAAAACACGGTTGGTTTCTTTACAGCTTTCCTAATATAGTTCCTGTTTAATACTTGAGAGTATTTTACGTCATAAAAGTCCGGAAATATTTATTATATTATAACCTTACTACGCTCATCATGGTATCACACGTATCTAGTTATAGACCAGGACGAGTTGGCCTTGGTATACCATGCTGTAGACATATCGACCAAGAGATTGAACAGAATGCCGACAGATTCAATGAATGTATCAGTTTGATTCTCTTAGAAGGAGTGCATCTCCCCCTAACGTCCTGTACATAATCTCATTACGCTGACAGTACTGCATGTTCGCCCTGTCTGACTGGTGTTAGGTTTCGGTACAATCCATCGTATCGGGTCCATTTCATAGCAGATTTCATTTCCTCAACGAATAGAAAACGACGACAAATTGTTTTAGAATGGACTGAGGCGATCAAAGGAAATGTTTTGAATGATGAATGCAGGAACTCCCACAGAGTATGGGTTACCTTATAGCAATTCACAATGGTCAAGATGGACCTTTCAAGTGACCATCGAACCTATCGCCCTTACACCTCACGACAGTCAAAGCCAATCGGACAACTGACTGTTGCACCAAGATTAACTCTCGCGACAGAAAACAACTGATCAACTGTCATTCCATTTTACTATCGATATCAATACCCCAGTAGCTCAGCGGCCAACCACCTCCGGTCACCTGCGACCACGTTAGCTTCAGATTATAATCCAATGTTTTAACGATCAACAGGCAACGGGACTATTTCCGTTCACCTTCGTCTGCTATTGATAAAGGTTTGGGGGAGTCGATGCAGTTGATATTCGTAATGGTGTTTATATGCTATTTGTAACCTTGGTTCCCATTGCCAAAGAAACCCCGGGCACATAGAACGAGCTGCGTTTGAGTCGGTAATCCCTACAATTGTTGTGTTACGGACACAAGCACGTGATCAGGTTGCGACCAGTGGACACTGAAAGTGACCAACACAAGTGCCTGTTCCTTGGCCAGGTGTGCAGACACCGGATATATTTGATTACTGTTTTATATGACGGCGTGGTGAGGGCTTCGTCATTGTGGCCAGGGACACCCACTTCTTTCCCCGAGTATCAATGCGGTCTAAATTAACTGGACACCCACTCTCCGGCCATCAAACTGCACCCGGCTAGCGAGAGAGGGATGCATGATGATAGAGTACGTACAACCCCTTAGCCATTAAAAATCAATAAAATGGCGGGGCTGTCCTCTCTTGTTTCTCCGTTTTATACACAGGAATGTTGCTAAATGGTTCGTCTCGCTCGGACGCACTGAAGGACTACACAAATGTCTGAGATTAATTCCTCACATCGATCTCTCCCGTAATAAAAATGACTGGAGGTGCGAGATGTCCCGCCAGCAGTGCCAAAAAACTGTCCGATGATTTGTTCGTAATTATTGTTTACTCAAACACTAGAGCAACTCGGCCGAGTCTACAATTATCATATAACGAAAGTATACTCTACCGCTAACGGAAGATATCTACTTATTTCAACAAATATTTGAGAGTATTTGAAGTTAAATATTGAAGAGAAACCCATACAGCTTTGGGTCACTTGTAAATATCCAACTGTGAAAAAAACGAGACCACCAAATTCACTGGTAGAGCGTCTTAGATCTTGTGTGTGGATCAATGGGGAGTTTGGAGCCCGTGTGGAGAGGCTACGTACCGTTGTGCCAGGGCATAAGGGTAAACAGACCGCTATTCGCACAGTCATGTCAAATAATGTACAGGGTATTACTTTGTAAACAGTACATATGTGTAGATAACAGGACTTTAAGAAGACATTATAGAAAATATCATGAACAAATATAAACAAGAAATAGTTTAGCTTTTTAATCAACTTGGACTTTATATTATTTGAAAAATAGTCCTTGTATTTATTTTCTCTGTATCGCTGACGTGGCTCGTTGAAGTCGTGTACGATTATAATATGTTGAGATCTTCCGCCAGTCTAGAGTGTTTGGATAAGTTTGTTTACATGTAATCTAGATACTTTAGGATGTGCTGCGCGCCGTTTGAATTCTAACACAGGGAACAGTGGTCTTTGTTGGAGATCATTAAAGAGTCCGTCAGACCTATTGCTTCGGTAATTATACCATTGGTAGTCCAAATATTGTCATAAACCTATAGAAATGTTTAAAACTTGTCTCAAAACGTGTACCAAATGCACTCGGGAATCATGCATTTTAGACTCTCCCTGTCCATACAACCATTTCAGTGACGGGCATAAACTGTAATATCTAACTTTCGATAGTTAACGAGACTTCAAGATGTTTCTGTAGAAAAGCTCTGCCCAGTAAAAAGGATGTTTAGAATGTATTTTAATATGACGTCATTAAATCTTAACTTTGAAACCTCATGGAGGTTAAAAATTAAGGTAGTCAAATACACAGAAAGTGTTAGATCTGTACATAACACGATAGTCATGTGACATGACACTGTGATTATACGATGGTCATATGACTTGACACTGTATTCTTGTGATTATATGATGGTCAGGTGACATGACACTGTATTCTTGTGATTATACGAAAGTCATGTGACATGACACTGTAGTCACGTGGTACATACTATCACTTTATGGTACAGTGTTCCACGGAGTATATGCCCACATACGTGATTCTGAAGTCCGAAATATGACACGGGAGACAGATTGTTGTCTTTCAGAGGTCACGAGAAAACAAGCGGAGTGTTTTTGATGTATATGTAGCCTTGTTCATGTAGTTTGTACCTACGGGCAGCAATATGTATTCTCTAGCTTGTAAACTCACTTCCTACCTATGACCTGTAGGACTTCCCCTTGTCTTAAGGTGGCATGTGCCCCTTACAGCAACAGGTATACGTCACTTGATAAATCTATTATTGGGAGGCGGAGAGCCAACCCTTTCATCTTCCCGCCCTGTGACAATAATGGCTGGTCTACATTGTATGCCAGTAGCCATCTACCACACCACACGGTGTAAACAGTACTGGCCGTAACTCTTTGTGTCACTGTAAAACACCTTAATATTTACAAGAAATGGGTCTATTTTTTATCATTCTATGAACACTAAAGGAATTAGAGTTTCTTTGAACGTCATTGACTATATCCCGGAAGCGTTACATCTTTATTTGTACACGAACTCTCAAATGATAGGAACAACATTATAATAATTTCGTACACTGTGTATCTACAGTACACAATGACTGAATTGTCTTACAAGAGTTTAAAAACAAACATTAATGTTATTTCTCGTGCCGGATGGTATTGTAATGGGAGTGCGCTGCGGTAGAGAACAAATAATTATTGAAATAAGAATTGTGATCATATCATTGTATTCTCAGAGGTATAATTAAAGTTTACGTTATCAAAAACAAAATATGATAAAACATAGCTCTTCCTCCCTTAATCTTCCATAATCCGAAGCTTCGCTTCCCGAAAGAAGATGTTGAGATAAAATTAATGACTTCCAGAAAAGATTGGGTGTTCCCCAAGGCGCCGCCGTGTGAGTAGAACTGTCATACAGAATGTCTCATACCATCTGGTGCTGTAGAATGCATTAGTCTTACAATATGAACTAGCTGCAGGATGTCGTTATGAGCTAAGTCATTATTCATCCAGCTGAGGAAACCTTCTAGTTGTCAGTTTTAATTTATCTTCGTCAGATTTTCATTCATTTGAAAGAAATACTTTGTTAAGATTTTCATAAAATCTGCCCAATCTGAGCTGATAGGTATCAATGAGGTCATGTGACCTGCCGACGGTTTCTGTCAGCTAGCTGTCGTTGATCCCGGTTTTTGTAATGTAATAGATTATCACTTGTATATGGCCGTGTAGACTTTCTATAATGTATCGCTTTCATCTCGTCTTCGTTATCAGCCGGCTAAAACATAAGTCAATACTCGCCTGATTATGTCTCGAGACAAACAGACTGCCTGTGACAATAAAGGACAGGTTAAACATAAATAGACATCTCTCTTCTGTACATAGCCCTTTCTGTGTTAACAATACGCTTAAAGAAAAGGAACTATACTCGGAGGTCTCTAGTGAAAGGGTCGAACGCACCTCGGAGGTCTCTAGTGAAAGGGTCGAACGCACCTCGGAGGTCTCTAGTGAAAGGGTCGAACGCACCTTTTTAAAGACTTATGCCCAGACGCACACATTCGTAGCTGTTACGACCGACATGTTCCAAGGCCCTAGAATATGCATTGAGGGTTAAAACACGTTCAGTAATCGAATAGATAGTATCTATTTGCCGAACAGGTCAAGAAATCTATAACGACTGAAAAAAACCCACAGAAAGTAGAAATAGGTCGCCGTCTAGAAACTAACAGTTTAAGGTAAGATTTACATGTGACAAAACCTTCTTATTAAAAGTTGTACGATAAAAAATGTGGCATCTGTCCATTAGTTGTTTATGACCTTACTTTCAAATTGTGAACCCAAGGAATATTTACAGACATTACGAGACGGACAGAAACTGGTAGTGATGACAATCTATTTCAGTTATAACCCCTATACCATGTTGGTGACATTCAAGCGCCTCTAAAATACCATCAGAGATAACCAAAGTAACCATAAACATTATTAGACTTGATAGAAGCTGACTGGTTTACGAATGGGAACGCGAAAATCCATTTAAGAGATTTGTGTAAAGTTTTTTTTACACATACTTTTAAATCCTACTTTCCAACCAGAAGAAAATGTTTACAAACATTAGGACATGTTAATGACCTTGAATGGCCTAGGCCCGGAGAATGATCCTCTAAACTCACTAATGACATTGCGATATTCCAGGTTCATAAACATAACACCAAATGGATATTATTAAAAGTGGTCAGAATTACTGACATATCGATATAATAAACAACCATTGCCACTTAGTGGCCCCTGTAGTCAATAACACGACTGCCATGACATGGGATTCTACTTACATGTAGGTGTGTACCCTTATACTACCAGCTTAACTTGAACCCATATCCTGACTGTATGACCTTAATGATATTGTAATTGATGACGATGCATGACAAAGCATGTTATGTTTTGATGTTTTCACTTCGGTAACATTCGTCAACAAAGTGTGTGAGAGTGGAGCTGGCTTCGGGCATGTATTGCAATACACTAATGGGTGGGTAGGAGGTGGGCAGCCTTGCCGTCGCCCTGTATCAACGCAGTAAGCATACTGTAACAGCAGGGTGGGAGGTACGTAGCCTTGACGACTACCTGTTATAGTTCGGTAACAGGTCCATCTTTATCACGACTCGCCATGTCATTCAAATATATATAGGAGTCACCAGGAGTCAAGTATTTAATTTAATTTTGTAAATATGATTTTTTATACGTGACATCAATCTCGGCAATTTGTCAGATTATAGGTCTCTATATAGCATGCTTTTAAGGCCAGGACAGGAGATCAGATGCTTTATTCCAGAGATACGGAGACACAAATTCCACCATCGTGTCAACCGTGCTGTGATTCAGCATTTGGTGTACGTCTGGTACTGTTATTTTAGCTAGGTGTGTTAGAGTTTAGAGTGCTGGGCTCCCAGGGGAAAGCTGGACCATCTGGGTAGCCACTGTAGTGATAAGGGTATGACTGTTCGGATACCTGTATGACTCATCAACATAGCTACCTGACCAGGTGATCCAAACCTGTTTACATTAAGATATACATTTTTTTATTATCTTATTTTTTTATACGTATACTTTTACCAACAGAAAGCTTTGCCAACTAGTTTTTTAGGCACTACACGAAAATGTTGTTTGGAGGAAATATAGTATCCACTACACAAAAACGGTGTTTAGAGGAAATGGAGTATGTTATTAAAACAACTTCCATCATTTTTTTTTTAACTTGAAATGTTGAACTTTCTCCCTATAACCACACTATTTAACTGTACCGAAATAGCAGACGAGGAGTTTGTCGTTCATTGTTTATGCAACAGTGTATTTTAGACTTGTGTTAATGGGAACACCCTATGTGGATGTAAGCGACACCTACTTTCTACCTGGGAGATCACAGACTCTCCGCGAATGTTTACCGGGGATAAAGGAAAGTGGATACTTCTGTGTGGGTTAAACAGACCACGCATGATACAATTACACGGTAAAATCTGGTCGCCTTCAATATCATGTTATGTCAATTGACATACAAAACCACATTTAGAAAGTTCATTCACAATTTTATTACCTGGGTGTGTACTTATTTTTTGTTTCATTCAAAAGTTTAACTGAATGATTTTCTAATCACAAAATTGCCGAATGTACAAAAAAAATATAATGAAATCCCTCTTATGTCAATAAACGGTGCACGCAATATTGGATATCATTTTATATACGATCATTTCAGCTCGAATGCAAATTGGTGACAACCGTACGTTTTTCTTACCGACTGTGGTGTAAAGTCAATACAATTTATTCCTCTGTGCTGGTTAATCTAAACCTTTGCCTATTCACACAAGCCGGGATAAGCTTCTGATTGCGACGATAATGTATACATGCAGAATTAGCAGAACTTCATCGAGAGTTTACAAGCGTGTATGTAAACATGAATGTAATCTGAGTCATACGAGCGCTTAGGTGCACGAGTCATAAGACATTTTCAGACTCATTAGATCAGGGAGAAGACTTTTTTCTGTCTTACTTTCGTTTTCTTTCTTGTTATCTACCCTAAACTGCATCAATTTTCACAACTTGAATTGAAGGCGCTGGCGTTTATATCGAGACCTCATACATATACCTAAGTATTAGACAGTATTCACAAAAACTGCACTACATGTACTACCCAATGATAATTCTAATTGGATACCTTAACTTTTGCTTGCAAGATTAAATCAATTCAAGTGGATTTCCCTTTCAAACGAGACCTGAATCTCATTTTGATTATTTAGTATTTTTGACAAAGCTAAATAAGTGAACGCTTAGAAGGTGTTCGCATATCAGACATACTTAGAAGTAGGCCTAATATATTTCGACTAATGACAGGATTACATTAGTTGACAACCCAATTTTATTGTTAAGATCGTCAACACAGTCTATTAACCTGACTATATCAGAATACGTAATTTAAAACGTAATTCTTCCTTACTTACATAGTACTAGTTTACTGTTTGAATCAAACGTCTGAGTGAATGGACCTGTTTGGGCGACATCACGCTGCTTCACGTTATAACTCGAACGTTTGATCGAGATGATCGTTATTTAACCTTTCTAGAATCGTTAAAACGTTTGAGTAACTTTTCGAAAGAAAGTAGAGAGCTACTTGTGCCTAGTAATTACTGTTAGCGAGTTAGTACCGTTACAATAGATCCGACCTGTAATGAACCTGGTAATCGTCCCATTTAACTCCTCCCCACACCAAGGGCCCTGTCTACGGCGGCATAACGCCACGTAACCCAGACAGATCGAGTCTGGTACTTATACCCCAATTAACTAAACACATGCACGAAACGGTTAAATTGGAGTCGAATACGTTTCTTTTGTAGATTGATAGGTTGATAGTTCCGATTATCCTAAATATATGTATATAATGTCGAACCTGATACACCGAAGCAGAGAAGGCGAGCAAGTTCTTTTTTCATTATTTATTTAAAATCGATATTTTCAACATGTAACATTACCTATACAAATTAATGGTGTGTAATTTATTTCTTTGTCAATCAAAATGTCGTCTTTGAGCACGGCCCTTTAGAAATCACTAAACTGATTAAATTTATATTCGAGTTTCCAATGGACTCGATTGAAAATCTCTTAAGTGCACGTGAGATCCGAATTCTTGCATATCGCTG
This sequence comes from Mimachlamys varia, assembly GCA_947623455.1. Classification (NCBI taxonomy): domain Eukaryota; kingdom Metazoa; phylum Mollusca; class Bivalvia; order Pectinida; family Pectinidae; genus Mimachlamys; species Mimachlamys varia. The sequence goes on from OX392537.1 coordinate 3,205,819, forward strand.
ATCCGGTGCATTACGACTGCTTTATGGTTTAAAGTAGCGGCGCTTGTAGCTTAGCGTTCGCCATTTTTCTGTGTTCGCTGTCACCTTGTACTGTTTGTTGAAGTCACATTCTTGTATATCCCGGCTATCCTGCATATTGTGCATAATTCGATGAACTTACCATGTTGTCATTGGAGCAGCACATACTCTAAAGAACCTGGCAGTTTTATTTGCTCAATAAGTGTAAATCACTTGTCAATAGACACTAGGCTAAATATGTCAAAAGCCAATCGTCTTTCACACTTTTGAACAAGACAGCTATCCTTGTATGTTACTGAGTTGTCTTTGTAGTGATGACTCAACGACATTAGCCGTTATGTAAGTCATCCATCTTTATCGTGGGTTTCACAAATGCCTGCCTAAAGCTTCGCTATGTGTATTTCCGCCCTTTCTCTCGTGTGCTCACCAGCAACGAGAAATCTGAAGTAGCAGACGACATTTATTTATCAAAGGTATACATGTTTCAATTAATGCAATAGTATTTTAAAAGGCTATAAAATGGTAGAGATTTAACTCAGTGGTAACCATGACAGTTGTCAAGATAGTTGCTAAGTTTTAACCATGAAAGTGTATGATGTCCAATTGAGTTTTATTTCACAATGGTTTGTCGTCTTTGTGTGTCATAGGTTGACACATTATTTAAGTAAATCACAATTCTAAACATGTTCATTGATATTCATCCGTAAAAATACAACCCTACAGATTCGAAAAATATATAGACCTGTCGGCAATATGGTTTAGCATACATACCGAGAGTGGGTCGTATACAGTAACTTAGTGATGATTGTTGTCAAGGTAACGGGGTGATATAATGGAACTTAGTAAAGACCCGGAACTTGATGCTGGTTATGATAGTAACTATTTATACATGAACTTATAAATATAGTAAGATGACAAATTATAAATATATCCAGCCTGATTGGTTTTTGATACGACACGCATCGTCGACATTTTCATGACAGTTATTTGGTCTCAAACCTCCGCCCTCAATTGATAACTCACACTTAGTAAGGATGACTCTCACCATGGATCTGGAGGGTAGGTGCCGCTAATCTCTCACGGCGATACGTTCACGACATCCATATATATTCTATAAGTGTTTTCCTTAAGTTTCTTTTACACATCTAAAATATACGTAGAATATGAAAATTGATTTAAACACGTCCTAACGCTGTGTGATTTTGTCAGAGGGAATGGTATTTTTAACTATTCCTACATTTATAGATCTGGCGTGGGTCGGACTGAAATATTTTGCTTACTGGATCCAGTGGGCGATGATATACTATTTAAGATAGTTTATACAAAATATTTTTGATACAAGTATATATGGCGTTTTGTAAGGAAAACAGTATAAATTTGCTATCTGCTTTTCTAATTGAATTGAATTATAATTGATCGATTTTCATTATTCAGTCCAAAATTATTGTTTTTCTTTGTCTTGTAGCTTTGGATACTGACAATGTGACTGTTAAGAAGCAGGTGCTCGAACTCCTGTCCGCACTCTGTGTGTACTCCAAAGATGGATACACACGAGCGCTGGAGGCGCTGGACAAGTACAAGGTAAGTCTCGAAACTAGGTCACTGTAACCTACTAGCCTACTTATCTGTTTTACGTTTACAATAAGTAAGGAGAAAATAGGACATTGCTTTAATTTCTTACTTGATTTTAATGTTGGTGTTTCTTTATAATACTGTTTCCAGCATTTAAAGTCACAATGAGGGAATATGATTCTCTACTTGGTACCGAACTTGTATCCCCTATAAAACCCCCAGCACCCAGCGACCGAATTACATCTTGCCTAAAGCTCTTGACAGACTGGCAATGAAAACACCGATAATCTGAAAATACAGAATTAAAAGAGATATATTTTTCGCAATTTGGTTATATCAGAATGTCCACGGTATTGTTATGACCGACCGAGTGGGGCTAATACACATGCTAAATATCTGGGGTCGTCTTTATCACGTGGACAAGCACAGAGAAAACCGGATTACACGACAATGTTCCAAGTCACATTGCCTACACAAAAGGATGGCTAAACCTGATCCCGCGATTCACTGAGAGACCCGACACAGTCTACGGTCGGCCGCTTACAACATTCCCCTTAGGCCGCTTAAAACGTAGAAAAGTGGTTGGTGGGATTATGGGTATCCTTTCCTCGCTCCTTCTAGGTCAGTTCAATATTAACATTTTGAAAATTCGAAAGATCAACACAAAACTTTGATTTAAGTATAGGGGTCAGCGAAGGATAAACTACCCATTTTAAATATTTCAAAGGGTTAACACAAATTTGACTTCAGCAATAGAAAGTGTTTGTTGCTGGTTTGTATGTGTGTGGATTTATAGGATCAATAAATCAATGTGTATATAGACAGTCATGTGCGCTTTAAAAGGAGTGAGAGAAAAATATATTGATATCAACATTCAAAACAGCAACAAGCGAGCGGGCGGGCACATGTTCAGCGTTAGGCGCATAGTTTATTTAAGATAGATGTATTGGAAACAAAATATTGTAACTAATCGTAACAAAGCGACGGATCAATATTGGGCCACATCGTTAATGGTTTAACTCCCCTATGTGTTTGATTCCTGTGATAAAACCGACATTTAAACCTATATCATGACTTATATATTTTATATACTTAGAGTCGTGGTGTTAGTTTTGGCCTGCCTCTATTTCTCCAGTATTGGGCGTCAATATTTACATTGGTGACACCATACACTTCTGTGTATTTTCCCACCCCTCTGATTAGCTGGCTAATCCTGTCAGTGAAGGTCCTAACGCTCTGTCACGACACCTCGGGGTCTCATATAGGCGTTCTAATGGCACACGTACCTGCTGAACACCTACCATAGGGTTTGGGAACCAACTATACACCAAAAATGTTTAATGTATGATATTATTTTTTTAATTATTATTTTAAATAAAAATTGTGTTTTTAGATCATGAAGAAATTAGGTCAGATTCAGTTATGTGACAATAATCCCATTTTCAAATGCAATTATGTCAAAAGTAATAATCAAAAATTCGCTGAAACTTTTTAAATTCAAGAATTTATATTTTCAAACGACGGAACGCAAAAAGACGTATCCAAAACGTTATTAGGGACGTGCTATTCCCTTCTCTTGTCTTTATATCTTTTTCTTTCAAATTAAATTAGTTTGGAGAAGTAGATATCTGAAGACCAAAGACAACCCAGACTTTCTCTATCCACTACTGGCTAGCCTTGTTCTGTCACTGTGGTGGGGATATGTTAGAACACACACCGCTTCATCACCTGACCACAAGTCCTGTGTACGCACCGAAAGTATATCAATAACACGCTTCATATTTATGTTTTAGTATCTGTTGGTTATAGATATACGTTTGTCTCGAGGGTCACTGTGAATCTGTCGTCTCGAGGGTCACTGTGAATCTTTCGTCTCGAGGGTCACTGTGAATCTTTCAAGCTCGATAACTCCGATTTGGCGATTGGAGATGATAGGTCATAGTTTAATATTTTCATGGTCCGACACGCCAGTGTTAGTTTAGGGTGATCCACCAGGGGTCGCCACGACCCGTAAAACACAAAGGCACTAGGTTAAGATCATTAAGATAATCCAAATTCAAAACATCTTGTCGACTTCCGTCTAAAATCTGATGCACTTGATTAAACTCTGGCAAACTCTATGTCCATCTTTTGAGTCAGAGGTCAGTGTATTCTAAGTGATAAAAGTCGAGATGCTCCGATAATCTATAAAGACCGAGATGTCCTGATAGTAAATCCCGCGAGATGTCGATACACATGATGACTTTCTTTCATATAGTTTCTCTCACAGGTAGGTCTAAGATCCTGACACGATTTCAACAGTGGTTGCAAATTGGGCAATAATTCTCAAAGCTTTTAACAGCAATTTTATGGAGGCGTTACGGACTCGTTCTCTTTCTTAGATGTTGCATTAGTACCGTTTCCGTTAGAAGAATATTAAATTTAATCCTTTATAAACAATTTTATGATCCATAAATAAAAAAAAACAAGTGTTGATTAAATCAGACGTAGGCCTTTGAGGCCTTTCTCCGCTAACATCAACAACTTTTGTATACAAATATACCCCTTGACGCATATGACTTAACAATATTTTAATCTCGCAAAATTTCAATTTCTAAAACTCTGTCTGATCTCCAGTACTCTTAGCGTTTATAACATGAATATGAATCAATTTAACACGTTGGTATAGTTTGTTCCCGCGCCTACGTCACTGTCTGTGTGTGTCGCCATAAACGGCCCGGCCCCACGCCCTAGTGAGTAGGACCTGGAGTAAGGGATCACGATGAGTCAGTCACAGTATCACAACTCTATTTCAGTCGGAACAATATTCTAGGTTCTGTCTATACAAAAAGTACTTAGTCCAGCGGAGGCTAGTGTTTACTCTGGGTGTGTGAGACCTATTCAGCCGATCTGTACCTGTGTGATCTTTGGCAAAAAAATAACTCTTGTTTTCAATGGTGCCTGATCGAAGTGTCACTGTACCCCGGCCCTAACACCTCCTGACCTCCGTTCTAGTTAGCACGAGCACAGGTGTGACGTCAAACTAGATATCCAATGATAGGTCCGAGCTTACTATTGACGGAATATCTAAAAAAAATAACAATTGTCATCAGACAAATGAATGATGTCTGCATATCATTTGTAATGTCAAATCATATTGTTGTTTTCCTGTACATAAACGATTCCTTTATAGAGTTTATAAATAAGTTTCGTCCTAACATATAAGTATTTGACCAAAAATGTTCTGGTTAAATGTCGTTAATGTTTTAAAATCGAAACTACATCATTTCTGGTTCACCTGAGTGTTATCTTCGTTATAAAGACGTTTGAAGACGCTTTCTTCAGCCGTTTGATGCTCACGTGAAGTTACACGGGTGTGACCTTGTTCCGGCCCCTCCCGGGGGTCTCTAATGGTATTTATTACTGGTTCAGCTGAACCTCATCTTGGTTATGAAGACGTTTGAAGACGCTTTCATCAGCCGTTCGATGCTCACGTTAAGTTACACGGGTGTGACCTTGTTCCGGCCCCTCCCGGGGGTCTCTAATGGTATTTAATTACCGAGACCGCCAGTTTACAGTACCGCCACACAAGTCTGATACGTCTGCCGTGAGAAATATCATTACGGAAGTAACTACCACTTGATCCGATACAAAAGGGCAAGCACCTTGTTACAATAGCCAGCTCACCTACTTGTAATACCCACAATGCAGCCAAAGCGACGATTATACGACCGTTCGATCTAGTGTAATAGCGCCGTTTTATCACCGACCAGTTCAAAGGACTGAGATAGCTTGGCGAACCCTTTATCCAATATTGGGTCTGTAATGAAACTTTTTATTGGCTCAATGTCCTCCTCTTCTTTTTCTTCATTTCTATCATTATTTTACACTTACAAACTCTAATATAATGCAACATTTCACGATCAAAGGTATACAGATATGGAAAGCCAATTGGACCTGTTTATATTCGAGGTTTAATTAACACATGTACCTGCTTAGTTTACAATTAAACGCGTTCGCCATTGTAAGTCGGGATGGGCTATCTGTTTTCAATTTCATATGTGTGACGATAACCGATGAAGAAAAAATTCCCAAAGATTTTCCGCTTTCCAGAATGTAGTTTGAAATATGAAATTCAATATTGAAACCGAATATTTACAACGCAAAATTGAATAAAACACACATTTGTCCAGAGTTTAGGATGATCTGATTGCGAAAAAAATATACGCAAAAAAAACCCAGGTGAGATCGGTAGATCAAGTGTCAAATATCCCTTATTTTTCATGCAAGACCGAATTCATAGATTAGATAATGCAAGGTCAAGGTCGTTAAGAAATTTTCACGTATACGTACTGACGGGGTGTTCCGAACGGCCTTACCCTACGATGGGAAGTCTGCGTTGTGTTTCAAACTGTCAAAGAGTAGCCATATTGCAAAAATCGTTATCAGATATTTTAAAAAAAATGAAGTATTAACGATGTGAATGACTCGAGAATCCTGCCAGTTTTAGGGACACCACCTCTGTTAACTAGCTATAGGGGACGATCACACAATGGCGGACAAAGGCGAGAACATACATGGTACCGGCGTGATAAATCACTCCATTGACACCTTCATTGGAAATACCCTATACCAGATATTATATCTACACACGTGCATATTTCAAAGTCAGATCTGCTGACTAGATTAGAAACAAAGCAGACAATGGTTTAATATAACGATATACGGCGAAGATGGTCACATTGTGTAGACACGATAACACCGCGGTCGGGAGGGCTTGTCCTGTAAAGACTCCCGATGTTTGACATTGGCTTTTTTCATAAATACGTGTACATGTACATGTATGTGTCCCATGTTTTAAACCTTTAGCTTTAACAACACTGTTTCACGTTGCGTCCACTGTACGGAGCTTATAAAACTGTTTTCTGTCTAGAGCCTTTAATTTTTGCAATATGTAGTTCTAGTCCGGTTCTAACTTTGCTAACTCATGTGCCATAAAATCAAAGAAGCTAGCTTTAAATACGTTATTTGTCAGATCAATTAAGCATTTAGACGCAAGGAAAGATATAATAATATAGCAATGATACAACAAAGCATGTAAACAGTTGTGATAATGGCCTGTGCTGCTTTGTACCGACCTTTGTGACCTTAACTAATGCTAATGCTATCTTTCCATTGACCTATTAATTGTAATATTATCTATATACCGTGTTTTCACCTCGTACCATTATTGAGAAGATACCTCTATGAATACGACGATAAACGTTAAAACTGTCCACGGTATACCTACTGTAACGTGACTTCAATAACAAATACAGAAGGGAAAGGACAAACGGTGTCTGTAAAACATAGCTGACCTATGACCTTTTTAAAAACCGGTTCTGCATGTGTGTCAATCCCGTTAACTAGGTGAAAATCCTGTTGCAAAGACGATCATGATGGTATGTAGTACCGTGTTCAGACGTCATGTTCCACAAATCTACCACAGAATTAGGGAAAAGACGCGTCTACCACAGAAGAAGGGATACGACGCGTCTACCACAGAAGTAGGGATAAGATGCATCTTTATATATAAACTAGCTGCTGACTATCTTATAGATATCGTCAAGTCGGTTGCTTTGAGGAAATTATATCGCTGTATTCTTTACAAGGTAAGCGTTATTTACCTGTACAGAGATAGATCTCTCTATAGGTTTAGGTTTTTAAGGAAATTTGTTCAGAAATAATATCTGTCTTCATCTGTTATAAGCTAAAGTTTACAAGTAAAACAATGTTTGATGAAGATGTAACGTGTGCACGTGTGATACAGAGAGCAGTGAAGCAGTAAATATAGCCAACACGTGTTCAGTTTATCTGAAATGTAATACACAAAAACATAACCTAACACATCACAGAATACCTGAGACAGTAAGTTCACTACCAAGTTTCCGTCCTGATTAGTTATAAATGCATAAATAAAAACTGTAATGAATGAGTCTACATCGAACATTTTGGATTATATATATATGATAACCACCAACCAGATCCTCTGTAAAAGATATAGCCCGGGGCTATCATCTACGTGAGTTTTCCCGCCGTGCTAACCTGCGCGGATTGTTCTCTTGTTGTGTCACAATTGCGCAATGGTAAACACCGCGCTCTGTCAGGCCGCAAACATCTGTAATGGCGGCCATTGTCATCGTCGATCTTATCACATAAGCAATCATAACGATCATCACCAGGGCTGTACAATATGGCCGACTTAAAAGGAACTGACGTAAGATCCTTTCACAACTCAATATAACAGTTTAAGAAATGGCATGTGTTGTTTTTGACAATTTGTGCCGACAGACGTATCGGTATGTTTATCATGGCGGGATCGATCCCATATCACTAGGTACTTTATTGTGTTATAATGTGATACAATAAGTTATATACACAGTCTCAATTCACTGGTTCCATTTGGTGTGTGGAAATGAAAAATTATGGTTTACAGGTGTCGAGTTTCAAATGCCATCAATATCAAAGGCACGGGTACAGATTTAACCTCAATTTCACTTACAACACTGGTTTACTGATTATTGAACTGTATTTAAATATTCACCCATGCTTATGATTATGAGAATTAATCTAAAGGCATTCATTATAAACACCTGCAACTAACCTTAATCAAACACAATCTTTAGAAGAAATATACAAATATTACAAAATACATTTTTTTAATATAAAATATGACTATTTTGTTATTGTATTCAAAGACGTTTGATATTTAGCGATTATATAAATTCACTGAAGCAAGCAATCTGGTCACGACAGGATTATTGACGTCCGTATGTCGGATATTCCTCATTTGATCCCAGATAACACTCGATCCTGATTATCACACTTTAAAGTGTTAAACCTTCAAAAGCACTTTAAACTTTTCCTCTTGTTTTCAAAAAAACTTGTGAAATTGTAATTAACGATTAGCAGCATAAATAGGACCTCCACAGATTTTAACACGGATTATACTTGCATGCAATTTTCCAAGATTGTGTATCGTGCACCTTTTGTGGGGAATCAGACCCGAAATCAGTAAAACATAGTCTCTTTGTCAACAGGCAGGAATTGAAACATATCCTGTTCATATTGAGACGCGTTTCACTCACCATTTACAAATAGGAAACTCTGAGCTCTTACTTTGTTTGCCCGTATATCTGATAATATTGTGTATATTTGTGCACGGGAGATGTGTTTTTGTTAAAATCTGACAAACATCACAAGTTTGTATTAGACAGAATAATAGCCGCACAAGAACAGATATACGGTTCAGTACATATGTATACCTGAATAGATGCTCGTTTTTTAAAAAAAATATTTTTAATCACACATGTTCTTAAGCAGGTTTCTGTATGCATATGTTTTCGTAACCCTGGTTCTGTTTGGTGCCTTGCTAGATGGATCAGTTGCATAAAAATAATTACAGATAGGTTTATAGCTCGTGACCATAAATAATGTAGCCTTAACCAGTTGATTGTCGTCAAAGTTAACACACGAATACATATCTATTTCCAAAGAAACAAGCTGTAATTTTAAACAGGGACGTTATATATTTTATTCATTCCACTGTCGACCTCACAAAACAACTGAAGCATGTGATTAGTCAAAACACCACTTAACTAATTAATAAAAACACGACGAGGAGCTCCTTAACTTTTAAATTTATATTCTTTTTGAATATTAATTAGAATTAGGTATGCACGAGCTAGGCTTCCTGCTGTTTGTCCTGACACATGAGACTCTGACATGTGAAGTTAGAATGACATTTGTAGCGGCCATGGTTAGTTCTACTTTGACAAGCCGACACGCACACTGCAGAGTTTATGAAGTGTTGGCCACATTACCGCGTATTCTACATTAATTTAGAAGAAATGATTTTAATGACGTGATTCATGACGCTGTGCACGTGGGGCTGCAGTGTCGGAATTTGTGGCAACTAGCCTCGCTTTGGAACCGACTCTTTTGCTGTCAGTTATCACCAAAGGCAACCTTTTCAATTCATCATGATCTTCCCCAATCTTTTTATAGACACGTTTTCGTAAACCACGAATATTAATTACATTCTTCGTATCTGGCTTACTGCCAATGATTCATTTACAAATTATATGTACGCTCCTATACTAAATCCACTGTACTTTCCAGTCTTATTATTTTAACACTCTTCAATTCCTCCATTAAAATATTCTCAATTAACATACCCTCCGAGCCTACCATTAGAAAAACATCGAAAATAATTTGAACTCTTTCTTTTCAATCCCATCATTAATTTGTTATATTAACCCACTATTAGAATACAGCCTAAACCCAGCATTGAAATACTCTCTGATCTAACCATAAAACCCACAATTAAAATACTCTCTGATCAAACAATAAAACCCACCATTGAAATATTCTCTGATCTAACCATAAAACCCACCATTGAAATACTCTCTGATCTAACCATAAAACCCACCATTGAAATACTCCGATCAAACAACAAAACCAACCATTGAAATACTCTGATCAAACCATAAAACCCACCATTGAAATACTCTCTGATCAAACCATAAAACCCACCATTGAAATACTCTCTGATCAAACCATAAAACCCACCATTGAAATATTCTCTGATCAAACCATAAAACCCACCACTGAAATATTCTCTGATCAAACCATAAAACCAACCATTGAAATACTCTCTGGTCCATCTATAAAGATGCTCTGCGATCTCAACAAAGATATACCTTCTAATATGACTAAGTTATTCTCCCATATCTCCATTGTGATAGTCTGGTATATCACAAAAGACTATTCTGTCCTACCTCACACGGCACTGGGTGGGCCCTGACTATCTTATGTAGGTGCGCATGTATGTAGACAGTATATAAAACTCGATGACATCAACAGAACGTCTTTGTTTACAAAATACGTAATAGATATATGACCACATCTCGCTCACATTTCCAAAAATAACGTCCATCTAAATATGGTGTCCTCGTCATATAAGCAGCGCCTGGTAAGACAACTGGTTGTATTGTGAGATGTATACCGCCATCGTGAGAATGTTGGTGGGTTCTCAAAGCTCGCTCGAATGCTATCACGGCATTCAAACATTTGTAAAGATACACACATTGAAAAGAATAAAAATGTGAAACCATCAGATTAAAATGATAAAGTACGAGACATATTTACAGATGTGTCATACCGACATGATGGGTGTGACGATTTCTTCATTTGGTGTTGGTTTTATCAAGACGCGGACGCCACGGGTCTGCCTATGTACCATTGCTTCAAGGAAAGCTCGGCGCGATCGTTTGATTCGTTCAATTCCAATTGATAAGTAAGATAAAGAGAAACGAAATGGAAACTGCAAAGGAGAGACTATGTCAACATAGTTCTCGTGTAATCTCGAACCAATATCACCACAGCTGACAAATCTGTCAACATTTACAACGACCGTTTTGATTGGCCAACAATAGACCGGCTCTGTACACCGTGTATTCGGGTTTAAGAGTATTTCCTAAGGTGGTCATTATAAGGCCATCCTGTGGATTATGTAGTTTGTATTTATCTCTTATACTTAATTCTATCCGAGTATTGTAAAAACCTTTTGTGATGTTGTCAACTTACGACTGTATTAGTGAAGATATCCCCTTTCAAAGATTCTGTGTTCGCGTTGAAATATTTCTTGCGGACAGATGATTCGAGAATAGGTAATAGATTTGTCACATTGTATACATACTTATAACAGGCCAGGTCAGAATGTTTTCCTTGTGATAAGTATACGTATCATACCCATTTTACGCCACCAATAGGTTTCATTCCCAAAACGTAATGACATAATTAAGGCGTCAAATCAGTATGTATCTATTTACTATTAAGCGAGATTCATGCACTCGTTAATCACTGTTTTAAGGCACTGACTTCACTGTTTTAAGGCACTGCCTTTCTTGATCTTTCTTATTTTGTTTTGCGAAATGTGTCAGAAGATGCAAACCGAAACTAGAATTAGATGTAATCTAACATTGTCATTGTCCTTGAAGACGTTTTTCAGTCCCCATGCGAAAAGTGCCATTTTGATTTACCCGTGAGAAAGATTCGCGTTTAGTGGGCGTGGCTTTCCTAACCGACTGCTTGTACATGTAAATGGGTTGCCTTCAAACCCAACCTAAGACGAAGCGATGTGGGACGAGGATCCCTGCAATTTGTCACAACCAGGTTTAAAAATATCCTATATATAATTACAACATGTGCGTGCATGCCAATTTCGAAGTCAATTGCAATCAGGTACGCATGCGTTCTGGGAAATAGAACGAACCGAACGCTATGTTTTCATTTAGGTTTACCGCGCGGAAAATTGATATAGACATGTAATCATGGGTTGTGCCATGTTTAAATCGCAGAATTCACAAGATATGAACGTACATCAGTTTAAAGGCACAATGCTTACGTATGATTAATTTATAATAACTTTTATATCGCCCTGAGAAATTTGCCACCCCGCCCTAAAATCAGCTTTCTGCCGTCAATACCGTGTTTGGAATTATTTAAAACTTTTATGTCATTTTTAATTGCCACAGATGCATTTTAGATATGAAGTTTGATCTGGGAGTATAAATAGATGATCTATGTACTTTGTACTTATGTAAAGGACCTTATAATTGCTGTGCCGTGATGGATAATGATAAAGGACGTCGGCTGAAGCAATCCGAGGAAAGCTTCAACAAAGATTTCTAAAAGAACTTGACAGACATGCTCGCTTGCTTGAGAGATTACAGTCCATTTCCCATCGCTCTGTCGTCAGGGTGGTAACGTCAGGCGTGATGGAAACACTTTAATAAAATGTCAGTACGAACATGACAAAGCAGCTTGTAGCCGTAGTAAGAGTGAAAGATTTATGTTAATGTTTTAAAAAGTTAACTTTGAATTTGTTTTTTAGCGATTCGTTTTTACTCTGGGTCGTTTGATAGCAATTTTTAAGTTAAGAACTAAAATCTGCAAAGTTACATAACAATCGATCAAGGGTTAAACGATGTTAGTTAAATGAATGAATATGGAATGATATCTATATATAATTTCAGGAAACATGCAAAATACCTCAGATATAATATTCTAGGAGAGTTTCTGGAGTTCATGACGTCATGCCAAGTTTGTGGGTAATGTTTTCCGTTGAATTTGAATTTGGGCCCTCTCTGACAGAAGATCAAGCCCCTGTTTTTTTTTACGTTCGGATCACCTCTGACAGGAAGTGAACCCCCAGGGTTTCTTACTTTCGGCCCCCCTCTGACAGGAAGTCAAGCCCCCAGCAATGCGACATGCAACCTACCGGGGACACATGATACTAAAAGCGGAACAAAATTGCCATGATATGCTTAGTTAATATCCTTGGCTAGAGACGTCCTTACCAGTCTACCCCGGGAACGTCTACAGGATAAATAAGTCACTAACCACTAACCCACTCTTCTAGAGACTTGTTGGACAGGTGCAACAGTTTATGTTTTACTAGCCACAGTAGATAATACTTAGAAGAACCGATGTAACAACAACCTTTGCTTTACGTGCTAAACGACTTTCTTACGATGTCAATAGGATAGCATTGAGTTGGCTTAGCTGATTCAAAAGTTACTTTAATATTATTTAAATGCAGTGCTGTTTTAAAATGAATTAACTTAAGTAAGAGGTTTGAACCTGAAAAGTGTGTGTGTGATCTATCTTTCCGTACTTACGTCATTAGGATAATTACAAATCTGATGAGTAGAGAGCACTATTTTGAGTCCATGCGGACACTGTATCGAGAACAGCATACCTTTACCAGACTGCAAGTACCTAAAAGGGGAATTACCTGAATAGCAATATAATACTAGCAATATTCTTCAGCAACAAAACCCGATTCGGTTATCTTAATTTTTTTTCCTTTGGAGAGAATACCTCCGTGTGTGATATGCTATGAAATAAAGTGGATATTTAGATCAGGCCGTGCTCGTGGCATTGACACGTTAATTGGGATTTGGTGTAAGGTATTGTTCCGGGGACGTGCAATGATACGTAACGTGAGTGATTTGAACCTTATAACATGTTTTACACGTGTGAGTCTGTGTCTAGCTAATGTCGGTACGTGTACGACTCGGAATTAGGCCCGCCTCCGCCCATCCTTCAACCGGAAGTAGTTTTTTGTAAGTGTTTTTCTGCGTGTTTTCAATGACACAGATTACAAGTGTTACTTTTATGAAATATCACAAGTTTCTGTTCGTGTCAAATCATCATACCCTAACACAACAATGCGAGTCTTGTTGGTCCTGGCTTACTCCAGTAATTAATGAAACCCTACCACACCTTAACCTTTACATACAAACATTAGTATTCTAATAACTGTACATACACCCCTATCCTTTAAATATCTTTTGATTTATATATTTACGGTTTAACAAGAAAACTGACGATGACACAGAAGATGACATTTTCTGATAATACACTGCGGCTTTCCTCGTGGGAGGGTCATTATAAAGTCGTTTCAGCTTACTTTAACTATGATGAATTTATCGATAATGGAGTATGGTATTCCAAATAGAGTTTTTCATATCATAAATACTTGATATCATAAATACTTGCGTATATTGCATTTACTAGAATTTATTACTTGTATATGACAAAATTTTACTTTTAAATTTCTTCCATTTTTAAGCCGTACTTGTTTTTATCTTAAATAACCCATGTTGTAAAAGTAGTAATCTTCAACACATGAATTCGTCCTTCTAATAAATACGATTTAGAGAATTGAGACCTTCATTTAAAATGTAAACATTTGATATTTTCTGATGCTACTACAAAGCAGATTTCTCTTTTGAGTTCTATTTATGGTACAGTTGTATATCTGTTCGGTTCAAATGTCACAAGATGACGAAAGCAATTAAAGAAACGAGAACATATCGACCATTGATGTTCGTCGATTTCTGTGAAACAGTCGTGATATATTTACATACCATGATAATTTAAGTGCTTCACAGAAAAGAACATTTAAAACAGCCAGGATCACTTGTTTAACCATCTCGGGTTTCTGTAGACGTGATAACATTGGCGGTTTTGTTCCTGACCGTTTTGAATTCGAGACACGGGTGTTGGTAAAATATGCTGTGTAAAGAGAACAATCTATATATAATACTTATCCCTATGGTAGTGTTCAGGCAATGACACCTACACGCCTACATTTCAGGTTTAACCACTAATATGGCATTTCGGTCCGTTATATTCTAAAACTGAAACGTCCACTTGAGGTTCAATTCGTCGAGATTGCATCGAGGGGGTTAGTGATCATCCTTATATAGAAAATGGATTATATTTCAAAGGAAGAATTACAAACTGATATCGGGGGCTATTTTTGGAGATCAGTGCGCCGCCTACACATGCCCGTTATAACCTTGGAGATTTGATGACAAAAGTGACGTTCATTTAAGACGATCCAATTACCATGCAGAACTGGTTCTGTAATGAAAGTTTTTGGAAATTTCTGTAAATAATCCGATAATGATTGGAAGTGACTTGCAGATCTTTGGTTTGTCAGGTTCTGGGTTATTGACAACAAACAAAATATGCTTTTTATAATTTGATCGAATACGAAAAGTTCAGAAATTGTAATAATAACAACAGTTTTTTATTACAAGTATGGCGCATTGTGCTGTTAAAGAGAAGGGTTCTACCAAAAGATACATGGTTACGATACTGAATTACGTTCTACAGGTGCACAATTTTCTCGTTAGTCTAGCTTGTAATTTGCAACAAAATAATACATTTTATTGTACATTATGATATCACAGACATACTTGAATTCACGCTTTAGTGATATAAGAGACTTTGTAATACAGAGAAGATTGTATTACATATATATATAAACCTTCCTTTGTCGTTTTGTTTCGTTCCCGATGATACGTATTAGTTTAATTGTCAGGATAATATCAAACGTGTATGATTAATTACATAAATAGTAGATGTAAATATCCATCAATCAGAGATGGACGATTTATCTATGTAGAGCAAATATATTAAATGAAAGATCACCCAGGATCTCATGTCTTTCTCTGTTACAATGCCAGAAGTATGAAATCAATTAAGCAATCTAGTGTATCGGGTTCGGGACAGATTTAATTGTTTCCATTCTACCTGGTTTTTATGAATACCAATCTAATATCTAGGTCAATTAAGTTAATATTACAGAACAATTGACCGACCGGTCAAGCGAACGTTGCTCTCCAAATATCGAATGTTCTACCGTCGGATGAGCGCCAGTGTCTCAACTTGACGAATGTATTGTTTTAACACAATAACGAAACGGTAGTCCCAGACATGAGAAACCCGATACTGGCGACCAGAGCTACCTGTCTGGGCCCCGATCCCGTCACACGGGTCAGTCCCACTGACGTGGTGGAAAATCGCCAACATTGCTGTAGATCTGGACGTTTCTTATGTTCCTGGTTGTCCCTGTTTTCTGCAACAGGTGTTCAATATTTTTACGATGTAAACTGATATGTCTGCCATTGCTTTGTCCATTATTTAAAACAGTATTGCAGCCAATTTGCGTTACATCACAAGGAAAACATACAAAACATGTATCCTTAGAAAAAATTTTGGTCACATAGTTAATTCAAAGTCGTGTGCAAACAAAATAATTGTACATGTATTAAAGGAGAGATGTTAACAGCCCACTGTTTAAATTAACATTGATGAACATTGAAACAAAGTATACTTTATAGTTGTCATTATTGCTTTTTTTCTGGACAAATTTAAATCCGCGAAACAACTCGGTAATGAACATTTCATAAAGTCAACTTCAAGACAGCAATCCCAAAACTTCCTATGAAGCTGCAAAGTTAAGTACAAATGTACTCTTTTACCATAACATGATGCGCAAATTCTCAGCTTTAACAATATATAAAACCATGCGCCACGTGTATGGGTATGTGTGAAGAAGCCATATGCCTGTTTATAAAAGTGATATCATTACTCGTATCATGCCTACTACAGGTGCCAGTGAGTCAGAACTGATCACGACAGTTAGGTAAAACAATGCCTAACTTGTGTGAACAGATCGACAATAGTAGAAACTAGCAGGCGTGAAATCGTAGCAAAGAAAACGCCTGTTTAGAATTGTAGAAAATGTTTTTTATTCGAGACGAATTTAGAAAGTCCCCGAGTGACGCGTACTCCAGTGTGCGCCTGATTGCGCAGGGATCTAGTTTTGGGTCTAGACAGTAAACCGTTTACAATACTCCCTGTATTCTTTCACCACAACCACATAACGTCCACCTGTTCTTTTAAAATCTCCCCTTTTAGAAAAATGATATTTATTATTCAAGTTTATTTCAAAACGCACTGCACTATATCGTGAACAAAGTGCGAACGTATCAGATAAAAGATCAAAGTGATGCGTCCTTATTATAAATTCGATGGTGACGTTTTTAAACTTTATTAAAGTACATTTATTATTAATTCGATTTTTGTTTCATCTGTTCTAGGTGGCGAAGAAGCAGAAGTACCGTTTTTCTCTGCTAATTGACGAACTGAAGTCGACAGAGAGTGTTGAATATAAGACCATTCTTTTGGAGTTTATCAACTGTATAATAATATATACCCATAAGATAGAGGATCGAATTCGCATCCGAAACGAGTTCTTTGGTAAGTATTCAATACAATATAAAGCCATAAAACAATCAATCATCATTATTCTATTGACAATTGTCTAGTCACCTGGTGATTCAAGCGCAAGAAATCGACTTCGTATCAAACCAAAGGAGTTATAAATTCGACAGGTAACAATTGGTTTACCAGGATTATTAAACGACAGTATTCTAATAAGGTATTTTAAGATGAAGCAAACGACTCAGTGCCTTAACCTTTCGATAGTATAAACCATTATGTATATATACATTTCAATAGCAATGTCATCGAGACCTAATACAATATCACATAGCTATAATGACATCATTCCTTTAGAACATCTTATAATCTTGTTGTATTGCAGTAATTGTCCATCTGTAAATATTTCCTTTGTTCGTATTTTGTCGCTAGTTTTCACGATTTTGAGTTCGGATTAATGTTTTGTTGACGCTTCGGTATTCTCTGATTTTTTAACATCAGTTGACACTGTGGGATATTTTTTGTGATTTGACGTTCTATATCCAACGTTTTCTGAAATATTTCCATGGTGCAGTTAGGTCAGATAAAAGACGTAGTACTAGTGTGTTTGTATACTGGGTCATTGTTTGTGTAAGGAATATTGCAGAGAGCCAAGTTGAACCATTGTGAGTGTTTATCTCGGAAGGACGATCCCAAGAAAAATGTGTTAATCTTAAACGCAAAACTAGATAAAACGATATGAATCCTTTCGACAGTTTATGTGAAACGAAAACATATAAAATCGGACCCAGCTGTTGATTTAGTGTAGTTTTTATTGAATTCGTAAAGTTCTGTCAACAACAAGACAAAGTCCTCCATTTGTTAATGTGTGAATTATGTTGAACGAAAGACTTTAAATAAACTTTAAGTATTGATACAAAATCAAAGTTTGTAAACCTTCCCAGTCACCATAACTCGGGGCGATAAATGACTGACGATATATAGCTCTCATTTTAATCTCTTCCTTTTAATGAAATTCTCAAATTTTCGTACAAGCTTTTCACCAATGGACTATTCTAGCTTTTCAAAGAGACGAAGCTACTAAAATTGAAGGAAAGCTAGGATATTTCCGTTGTAATTTAAATTCTATTTAATCCCGTAAAAGTAGGTAAGATTTTAACCTACATTTTCGATTCTTCCCGCTGGACACATGTACCATCTCCCACAGAGCCATACGAAACTTGTTAAGGGGTAACACAGGAAGGTCATTAAAACCATAACCTAATTTTCATTTTATGGGAACATTGAAAGTAGAACGAAGGTTAAAATACCAGCCCAATACGTAACGTGTCCAGAACACCTACTTTGAATTTGAAGACCTCGTTTTAAGTATATTTGATGTACTTCACGGCTAGTGAATCGACGCAGGGTATTACGGCCTACTTATCAACACAATAGAACCATGAGCAAGCATTATACATGTACACACGGGTCAGATGACCACCAGCTCAAAGTAAACTGAACAATATCCATTCATATTAAACCAACATGGTCACTCAATCTTAAATCAAGTCCTTTCCCTGTCTTCGCTTTCAGAAAGAAACATTAAACATTGCAATCAAAGTCTTATATCTCTTAAAGTCTCTTGGACCATAGAAACGACCTATACATTTTTTGATTTAAAGAATTTAATTTTTTTTATTCATAGTTTCCCTTTTGCTGTGTACTTTTATGTCAATACATTCACAGCTAACTTTATCAAAATTGCATAATAAAAACTGCATAAAGCAGTTCGATTATGTTATGATACATTTGTGACTGGTATCTGTAGCGCTAATGGCCGTTTGATTTGATTTTCAACGCTGAAAGTAAAGTACATCCATTTCGGTATATCTTTAAAATATGTTTGATCGCGACCGAAAAAAACGTGTGTTGTTTGTGTGGTGCAAAGATAAACGATGTTAATGTATTCTAGGAAAACGCCCATTTTCGCTAAAATATCTAGATTGAATTTCCATTTCTAACACGACAGGGTGTAGGAGAATCGCTTTGTATAGATGAGTTAATATATCTTGGGTCGGGACTCGCGTAGTCAGATTTTATAACTTCATAGGGTTGCAATACACAAAACCTTTCAATTGGAGGACCTCATGAAATATCTGATACATAAAACCTTCTCAGAATCATGGGAAAATATGCAGATACGGCTTCTGTATTTTAAACACAAATTATATGAAAAAAAAGTGAAAATAGACCTATTTGTGTGTGTACATGATGTACTGCAAAACTAAAGCTCAGACATACGTGTAATGACAGGTGAGATTTTACTCAAATAGAGCGTGCGGACATTATAATGATGTCGACGACACAGGCAGATCTGCAGCTGGTTATCCAGGGCCCCTCTCAGATAATCATCTTGTCACAACTATCATAGTACTTCTTTAGATCTCAAAACCCATCGACAGATTGTTTACTGTTGGGGTTTTACGTGAGTTTAATGATAATGGGAGTAGTTAAGTACAGAATCATCGACAATTTTAAATTGATACTTGTACTTTCTAAATGTGTCACGTTCAGTAATTCTAATAGACGTTTGCCTAATCACAGTTACATGATAGCCGAAAATATGGAAGGGTGTCAGCAAAACTATCTGGGTCATGGAGTTAATGAATGGCCACTTTTCCCTCTTTCTAATTACTTTCTATCACTACAGGTCTATATAACATTACACCGCCTTCAGCCAAATCCCAACGTATTAATTTCCTTTTCATATTAATGATTTATCTTCAGTGTACGGAATGTTTTTCCTTACAATGTGTATCAAACGTCTGTCTAAAAAAATGAAGAATACCGAATCATCAACAAAGAATAATCCGAACCCAAAATCTATCAAACTAGGGGCAGCATATGAAATAGGGAAAGAATTACAAAGTAAAAGTACAAGAGAACAAAGCCAGGTGTTCCGGAAGAGTAAGCGTCTTCTGCTTTAACAATGATACCCGCCATGTAAATCTTGATCACATACAAGTAAACATTAAGTAAAAGTCAGGTGTTTCTAACAATTTCAAAACATAAAACTTCCTATTTAAATATTCATCCCATATTCATAATTTATTTCGTCTTCATTGGGAACAAAAACAGGTCGGTTTTCCTTTAAGGACACATTCATATGTCACAGGAGTAAATTATTCCATTACTATGCATTTCCTGTCACTTATCTTGAAGTAAGATATAAGACCTTTTCTGGCACTTGTTGCCATTACGTAAGGTCTGTGAAATGTATACGTTTCTTCCTAATTGAGAAACGTTTTTACCTGAGCCACATTACGACGGATGAAAGTTACCAGTAGGTTATGCTCTAAGCTGCCTTTAGATCTGTAGTCCTGTGTTGTAATTTGACGACACCTTATCACTATAACTGTACACATGTTCCGCTTTGCTGTTTGTTTTTCTGTAAATCATAAAGCATTCTTTCGATATGACGACATAACCCCCACACCTCTTAATGGATTAGGATTTCACAGATATTAATGTTTTACCATTCATATTCCACTCAAAATATTTTCATCTAGATTCATTGAGCTTGTTTTCGGGTCAGTTATTTATTATATTTTTACGTCACGTGAATAGCTGCAGGCTTAAAACATTAGCGCTGAAAGCGTAAACCCTTTTTTGATTACGATCCAAAACATATCCAGAATAAAGCTGCACTCCCCCAAGTAATCGGGTAACATCTAGTGTTCGACATAAGCATGATCACTTTGAAGTTTCTTTTTATATATATTGCATAGTTTTCGTTTCATAACTCTGACAGCAAAGACAAATTTGAACTTTTTTGTTCATGTCAATCTTCATACACATTTTAATTCATGTTCTATAATCGTTTATATTTTCTTTTTTTTTCACAGGTCTGAAATTGCAGGAAGTCATCAATCAGTTACGGTAAGTTAATGAGTTATTTGGGTAGTTTAATGCAGGGCTGACTCTTGGGGTCTTTAAATACATGTAATCACCCCTTATTTCTCGGTAGAATGCGTTCCCTGTGTCAATCGTCGTGTTCTGGGAAAATGTCATGAGTATAGACGTATACACTTTATCATGAACGGTCGTCAAAACCACATTTTAACTCCCCTTATTAACTTTTTTTGAAAAGAACTTTTTGTAAAACGTAAATTTTAATTGAGATCAATACGTTGACATATGTTATACGCAGTGCCACATTAATTCTGCTTGCTGCGGTGTTGACTACGAAACAATGTTCTGTATACCCCGAAAGCGTGTTTAACACTATTCTGTGATGTGTAGTGTTAAAGGGCCAATATGCATAACTTTCGGCAAAACTTGAAGTGAATATCAAGCCTATAATAACTTACTATGATTGATAGATTTAGTTAAGATTAACTGATATCGGCAATGTTTAAGATGAATTTTTACGCGGTGACCGGTTCAGCAGCAGTTGATAATCGGTATTTGTAAACACGCGTCCATTTTGAACTGTCTGATTACTTCGGCTTGTTGTTGAAGTGGGCCCCACCTGAATTATTTTCAATTCGTTGGATTTTTCTGTCAAGATTTTCTTGTTAGTTACCACTCAGGTTTACTTGTTAGGTTAATTTTTGCATGGTTATCCACTGGATTTTTTTTTCAGAATTTTTCAGAATCACAAATAATGTCCTGAAGTTTCGTATATTGGGCCTTTAAACATTCTATAGATATACCGTAATACAAAAACCGTAACATCTGTTTCCGTGAACAATATCCAATAGATTTTGGTTGTAATGTTGTAATTAATTATTACTTGCACTGTTGGCATATTAACGACATGTTTGCTATATCTGAGCCATCAATCAACCCGTACGGGTTTCTATTATCCTACGTTTAACTTTGATAATTATTCAGAATGTTCCCGTCTTTGTCATAATATCACATCTCGTGCCCTGGAACTGCCTCTCGTGACAGCACTACACATACATTTCACGGTTACGATCCTGACGTTTAAACACTGACATGCGTAATGAAGAAATATGGCAAATTGACGTACAAAATGATCACGTACGGGAAACATTAAAACAAATGATTTATATGTTTTTGACATAAGGTATAGGTAAAAAAAAACATCAATTCCTTAACGTTAAAAAATGTTCGTTGTTTTCAACAAAAAACATTCCTCCTTTACGCGTACTGATAACTTCCAATGTCACCTTGAGGTGTTTAAGGACCTTAATCCCCGTGACGTAATGACGAATACAGCACGATAAACATTCCTAATGTGTATCAAATTTCTGATAAGAATTCAACACTTTAAGGATTTGAAAAGAAGTTCAGATAATTTGAAACTGAAACCAAAATATTTTAAAGTACGTATAAACTGAAAGATAAATGAAACCGTTCTCCTTCCCTCAGGGCACATATGAGGTATATTTCAACTCTGAAATTTAATTAGTATATCAGGATAAAGGAATTCGGCATAATTCTGGTGAACGCTTTGATTAATACCAACGTTTAACGTCAGGAAGCTAGATGATTCGTCTACAAATAGCCGAACTCTCGTACATGGAATTGTAATTGATAGGAAGGGTGTATAAAGACAAGAAGGGTTATAGGGATTAACTTCTTGACGTCGGCCATCTTTGTTTAGATTTGACCAAATCTCCTTGATAAAGAGCGGAGGCTCCATAACGAGGTGATGATAAAGCACAAAACAAAGTGCGGTCACCAAAACAAATCCGGAAAACTACCGGAATGTCGTTTTAAGGTTAAGATAATGGAGTAAATATGTGATTGATCATTCTACGTCTGGGAAAGACTTCTCTCTTAACGTTAGGAATTGCTTATACCTCGCAGTTCGTGAAAATGACATTTTAAAATTAGCTTTATTCTCAAACACGGTGGCAACTCTGGCACATTCCTAAACAAGAAAAATTCTCTAATGGCTCCTAGAAACGCCATAAAACTTTATGTTTCCCTCTTGAGTTTGTCATTGCATATGAGAGAAAATAAAATGCAATTTTTGTTTGATATAAAACCGCCAAAATGATAGTGTATATTGTTTTACCCTTTCGAGAGGGGTAAATATTCCCTAGCCGCTATCATCGTGCCCATCATACCTGCAGACCCTTTCATATCTGTAAGTGGACATAATCTCCAGGTAAGAGGTATTCGCAGCGCCTATTACCAATAACTGATAGCACCGCCAAATCAATGGTCAACATATCTTCCATGTAGGGGGTCTTGTAGTATTTGAGTGACCGGTCAAAATATTTATCTTAAGGGGACTTGAAGACGACAATTGCCCCACCCTGAATGGTCATTTCAGGATGACTTAGGATGTCATAAACCGTTAACTGGTGGCGTGATAGATCATATCGTTAACCATCATGTCACCTTCACGAGTCTACTTCCGGTGTTGTAGTGTCAGAAGTCAACATATCAAGTTGTTTGTCGTGTCTTTTAAAGAGGGGTACTAGGTGGAAGAATTTTTAGTTATTTTTTTTTTGTCTTCATTGAATTTCACCTTTTAAAATTATTTTTGTTAGATAAAATGGCAAGTGAATACTATAGTTGAGTATTTTTAAAATACGAGTTAGGGACTTCCCAATGTAGTCTTGTCCCTGTTGTAGGACCGTGTTGACTCGTGTTCGTTCTATACTTTTGATTAGGTCTCCCGGTAATCCGGAGGTTTTATATTATAATCTGCAATAGAAATATGTTACAAGCTGTTGGTATTATCCTGTGGTCATTAACCTATAGTCACGTGGTACACAGTCTGGTTTTCGATTCATTCCATGCTTGCCTTTGGGAAACACAAAACACTTTACCGATGTATTGCTTTAAGCTATTTCCTGGGGCTAACTTTTTCTGATCGATCCGTGATTTCCCCACGGTTATGTTTATGCATGAATTAAAAACATTAAAGGGGACGAAATTTGTTTATATGTTTAAGGGTGTATGGTAAGAAAATATTGATCGGGATTGATGGAGTTATTTTAAGTTAGGGAGTGTTGTTTGGGCAATAAATTATCACCCACTCGCCAAATGTATACTAAAAAGGAAAATACGATATGTCGTATTTGCAATATTGTGCTTCACCATTGCTGTATAAATGTTTTTTATTGAATAAGAAATAGAAAAGATAAAACAAATTCTCACTTCACTCAAAAATTCCCATTCCAAGTACTGCAGAGCTACGCATCATACTAATGCAGAAACGTATTTTTTGGATTTTTTCCGTTGGTTTTAAAGCTATCGTATTTTATTCCTTGCGGCAAATAATTTTGTGAAAGCGTTCATCGTGACAGTAACATTCTTTGGTTTCATTTACGCATTCTTGAATTTAAAGTAGGCCATCAACATCGGGTTGTAATCTGCCGGTAGACTGGAGTTTAGCGAGTCTGTACTATATGAACTAAGTCTGCATTCGATGATCTGGATAAAAATGTAGAAATTGTAAAAGGTTTTTCTTAAAAAGCTGTTAGGTAATTCTATGTACCTGTTGATAGGAACATTCGCACATAAATCCTACATAAATCTAACATGCATTTTTGAATTTTAAAAAAACCATAAAGACTAAGTAAGCTATGAACCTTATTCAGAAAAACCACGTTTGGGCTGGAATTTAAAACTCACCTAGTGAGTCAGAATTTGAACTTTTGAACAAATGAAATAGCCAGTGTTTGTTGAATTGCATGAAATGTGATCTACAATAGGTTCTTTGACGCTTAATACGTCCACCTCATATTGCTTCTTAAATTATGGCTCATACTTGTAGTACAGACATTACTCATTGTAGTTTTGAACTCTGAGCATACCTGAAATATATTACAGATTTAACAATGATTCTAATAGAACATTCAAAATCTACGGGAAGATGTCTGAATCCCGCCTTACCGACCTCTGTGTAAGTACTTGTTAAAATCATTTATAAAATGCATTCATAAATATTGTCACGGAATCTGAAAAGTCATTGTTAAATAATCATTCTCCTTAGATCATCTGATAAATACATCAATCGTGGTACGTTATACAATCATGATAGTACATGGTTATTGATTTGACTAAATTTTCATAAATTATTCTGTATTAACAATGATATAATTCCATGCCTAAGCTAATCTTATTCAAATTAATTTGATACGTAACGTGTCCAATGACTGTTTTGATAGCGACAAAACATTGATCTGAATATGTATGCATTCCAATAGAAAACGTCGGATATATGTGCGGGTTTTATCATATTTATTTTTTACACGATCCGAAGATATTTATACAAACTGAGTTTATTTCTTTTTCAATTCAATACTTAGTGAAGAGCGAATACACAATTTTGTTTGAAATTTGATTTTGAAATTCTAAGACATTAAATAGCATACGCGTTTTTAACAGTCATGCATTCTACAAATGCACATACGATAAAAATTGTTCTAATAGACATATCTATACAGTGGTTTATACAGTGGTGTATATTTTATACTCGGAACAAAGATTACAGTTTAAGTCATTATCAATGTATTGCAGCATTTCAATATCTGACACACAGATATCTCTACTCTGAAGAGGGTGAACAAAACCCTTCAGAAGATTGGTAATCTGTACACAGTGCGGGAACACTGCCGCCGGTGCATAAACCTTTATGAACTTGACACAATGACGCCGTTTTTGACCTCGAGATTTTACGTGTTTTATACAAAGTCATTCCTATTCAAAGGAATACGACCTTAACATTTTTACAGTTAAGCCGAAATGAGCCCCAGAAAAATCACTATTTGGGCATTATTTTTTGTATTTTTAAAAAATGGTAGTACTATTTAATAATTCATTTTCTTCAGTTCCTGTTGGAACAAACTATCGAATCATCAACCTGAAAATAGTCTTACCTTTCCAAATATATGCTTTATGTGGTCTTTTTAAAAAACAATTCGATCAAAGAAATCTTCTTCTAAATGTAACCTAAAATGTAAACATTGTGGTATCTCGGGATTATATAAAAGCACCATGCAGCTACTCACCAAGTGAGCCTACGTAACGACTATCTTAAGTGGACACAGCATAGTACTGTTATAGTCAGGCTAAAGGTAATAGTGATATTTACCGAGAAATGAACAAATGCGGATGGTTTATTGTATGGACGGTTTGCTCTGTGTTAGAGGCAGTGCTAGTTACTGTATATATCAATATTTGATAGACAAATACTCTCGTCAATGTCGACAAACTTTCTCCGACCCATCCACATTTACTATACACATACAGACAGACTTTTACTAACCATGGTCTGGTTAATTTTCTATAGATGAAACTGCAGAAATCAAATTTACCTTTATCTACAAATCTGCCCTTTATTTTCACACAAAGAAGTTGGAATATGATATTTATAAATGATTGTATAGTTAAGACGTTTAAATGGACACGGACTGGGTGTTTGGAAGTCAGGATATACAGAACATAATATTTATCTTCAGTGACAACAGTTGTCATGAAGAACGCCTCAGCTCGCCTTAAACACTGACGTATATCCTAATCAGATAACAACATTTGTCTTCAATACAATAACCCCGATCAGACTTGTCCGTATAGGAAAAGGTGTGATTTAACACGTTAACAATAAATTACTGGTACTTTAATATTTTTCGACAAAAAATTAGCCATCAAAATATTTTCAGTATCGAAAACTTCCCTTTTCTAAGGTATTTAATGCTGATAAATTTCAATTCGATTCATTATTATTGCTTTTTACATCCAAATAGCATTGTGTGGCTCGAGAAATCTTATTGAATTATGTGTCATGGAAAATGAACCCATAAAGCGGGCGGTAGGTTCTAATACTGTTTACAATAGACACATAAATATATCGATAACTGAAATCTGTTCATATTCAGGCCTTGGTACAAAAATCAATTAAGTGTTAGAAAAATACGGAAATGTCCCAAATTCATTTATATAATTCAAGGGATTTTTTTGCACGTAATTTCACGTCAGTTTGTAGCGTGAGATTATAATGTGGTTAGACATAAGAAGCTGTGTCCTCTCACCGTGTTAACACATAATACCCCACATTACCTACCCCAAGGTCACCCCTACTGACCAGGGAGACGAGACTAACGCCCCGTCCTCTGCGCCAGACAGGATTGTTGGTTTGTTGTATAACCGCACTGCGGACAGACTAAGCCGGGACCCTTGTTATTCAGTCCAGGCCTCTGTCCGGATAGTCGAGTATCGATCTAAAATCCATAATAATGCGGGAATGACACCATTTAATTGATAGGTACAAACGTTTAAGCTGTTTTAATGCTGTAGTCATGTTTATTTGTACACGTCCTCGGTACGGAAACTAGGTCCGGATTCCGTTTTTCGTTAGATAATTAGACAGACGATACGATTCAAGTTTGGGGTTATTTCAAGACTGACACAGAGAAATGTCTGTCAAACACCAGGAAAGTTGTCGTCAGTCATTCTAATGGCCTTTTCATCATAAATAGGGCTAATTGATTGGAAACCTGATTTAATTATACTTGGTGTATATGACCGAATAGTTGAACACATCACGCCATATCAAATAAGAATGAACTGAAATATTTTCATAATTAGATCAAAACGTTTTAAATGATACTTGAAATCATTGCATTTATGACAAATCAGACGACCACAAAGGAACAATATATCGCAAAATATTAATATTGTTTTTTTATTTTCTGCAGACGACAAGAAGACCTTGACCCCAACGTGAATGTACAGTTAGATGTTTTCGTAGAACACAAGGCCAATGACGATGAACAGCTTCCCGGGGCCAAGGGTGTCGACCTTAACTGCTCCCTAGATGTCTTCCACACAATCTTTAAAACGGTAAGTACCTCTGCACTCAACGAAATTTTACTTCATCGGACTCAACACCTTCCCTTGTCGCCAATCTAGTCAGAGGAGTCATCCTGTCGAATTGATATGTGTAGCACCTAAAGCATGGTTACAATCATGTCTTAAAACTTATTTCCCTTCAAATAAGCATAAACAGGTAGTCATTTAATTAGATCAGTATCGTCAGACCTCTGTATAGCTGTACTATTAAAATCAACTGCTTTGTTACATCACGCGTCATGATTCGGTTGCTATGACATCCAGTTGTGTGAATTGTCACTGAAACATTTATCACGTAAAACATACGAATTTGATGAGTTTGACAAATATAGAATCCCGGATTTATCGCGTCTGACTAGATTCTGGCTTTGACTATCTCGGGTTACAGAGAAAATCATTATAGCAACCAGTGCTAACGTTGTAGGCCTGGTGTGCAGAGGTAGAAAAGGACCCAAATACAGAGATAAATGGAGAATGTATTGTGAAGAAGATTAAATAAAATCACAGACAAGAAAAGATCAGGAATTTGAAAAAGAACGAGGAAAAAGAAGCGCGAAAAATATATATTGAGATGCATTTGCAATAAATCAACATCGTCTTTCCTAATGATCTTGTTCTTGCCCCAGACGGAGAAACGTAGATTTTATTGAATACGTTTACCCACGTGCGTGCGTGATGTGCATACAGATATACTTTAAATATGTCGGCTATGAACTCGGGGCGGAGTTTTACCTACACACTGGATCAGCAATCATTCCTTTCAAACATCACCAGGAAATACCATCTATTACATGTGTATCACATGTTTTATACCTGTCGCCAGTGTACAGACACGATATTTAACTAAATATAAAGGTTTTAAATATTAAAAAGAAAAAGATCAATTTAAAGATATACTTTAAGTTAACATATTATATTTGTTTCTATGCTACATTTATATCATTTAGATTTAATTTCAACTGAAAAAATTACAAACAAGAATATTTAAATATATACAGTTTTTCATCAAAGTAATAGCCTACATAACACACGGATCTAAACTTAAAGACTGCCCAAGGTTCTCAGTCTGAACATAAATCGTTATAACATTATGTACATCAGCCAGGAATATCACAGGATAATATGATAACGGTTATAAACATGAATTCTTGGTACGAATGCACTTAAACTAGATTAATGCCTCGTGTTTGGTTAATATGTACATAGAACTACATTATGTACATCACACAGGATATGCATGATAACGGTTATAAACATGAATTTTTGGTACGAATGCACTTAAATTAAATTGATATCTCGTGTTTGGTTAATATGTACATAGAACTACATCACGCATGGTAAATCTGCTTATTTTTGTCAAAATTAACAAACTATGGTTATGCTGCAATACGAATAAAGCATTTATTCAAATGTCAAAAGTTTCCTAGAAGATACCGAAAAGCAAAAACAAAATCATTTTCCAAATGAAAATTAAAGTATAATATGTGAGGAGAATATAAATGGAATTATATATACAATAATTACCACAAGACCTTTATAGAGTAGATACACATATATGAATGTATATCGTTGGTTGTCCGAGACTTTTTCGGGCTGGAAGTCCAGGGGGTCTCAATATGTAGATGTCCTGAGACCAGAACATTCGTTAAGTCATCACAACATTGTCTTTCAGTACTCATCACCCCGTGTGAGATTTCATGATCGGCTTACTTTTGATGTTTTTGTTTACGAACCCTTACCCACATATATAATATGTGGGAGTGAAGGTCTTGCTATAACTGTCCTTGGGTCTGACGATTATACCGGCACAGGTAATGACCAAGTACCAAG
Source organism: Mimachlamys varia (assembly GCA_947623455.1). Taxonomy (NCBI): domain Eukaryota; kingdom Metazoa; phylum Mollusca; class Bivalvia; order Pectinida; family Pectinidae; genus Mimachlamys; species Mimachlamys varia. The sequence continues at coordinate 3,235,666 of OX392537.1, forward strand.
CTACCTTTAATACGGTTATAAACACTTCTTCCAGGTTGTACACGTCAGGTATATTATAGACATAAACCGTTGTCCTTTTGTGTCTAAACCGAATATACAATAACAGTATTGACCAAACAACAGCCAAGTGATTGCTTTGAAAACAAGAAACAAAGCCCTTGCGCGTCGCCCAGTGTTTTGATTACCTAGCTTTTATTTGGACGAAATTAGTCAAGGTAAATATGTTGGAGGGTTGGCCGGTGCAGGGAAATATTAATCCCAACTTCCTGACTAGTAAATATCAGAGGTTTGTTGTTGGTCATTTAGCGACTGTAGCGCTGACAGGGCGGCAGCACCTCAGCTGTCAGATCGGACGTTTAACTGTTATCATGACAACGCCGTGTGTGAAGGTAGGGTGACAGTAACAATGGTGTGTTGTGTACGGTCACATCCCTCAGGTACAGATAGGTGTCAATTTAGTTTACCTGTTGATAGCGTTTGATGACTGTCTGTAATAAACATATAATGAATATAATATTTTAATTGACTCGTGTTTTTGTCTATTTTTATTGATATTACCATGATAAAAAATTCGGAATTTATATCTCGCGTGTATATGAAATATTTTGTTGGAGATTACAAAAAGAAAAATGACGTGTTTATTATTATTTTGTTATGTCTATCGATCAAAATGTGACGGCGGTGTTCAGATTTTGATCTGATGTAATTTCTTAATACTTTTTCCAGTGCAGAAAGAGCAATGCTAGTTTCACCAGTCAACAGTGTTTTATAAACAATTTCCGGAAAAGGAAGCCTTTTTAGTATTTGTTTATAAACTTGTGATATGTATTTATATATATATACAGGTAATGACGCCACTAATTGTCTTTCTAATTACAGGTGGACGACACTCCACAGGAGATTCACTTCCTCACGTGTCTTCAGCACATGCTAAAAATAGACCCCAACGATGCCAACTGTGACATAATCTGGCAGACCGTAGAAAAACTTGTATGTAGAGCAACGCTTGTGGAATCTGAGGCGGACTCACAAAAACTGCTGAGGAAACGTGAACGGTCCACGGACGGTCTGCAGTGTCCGAACTGCAAGGCCCATGAACGCGTTACGTCACCACGACGCGGAAATAGTTCTAGTTCTGTGGCTCTTCCCGGTTTGACAGACAACAATGAGTCCACAAAAACTGTGCCTGCACCGGCTCCACCGGGGCCACCACCTCCCCCTCCTCCAGTACCAGGAGGGGCACCACCGCCGCCTCCCCCTCCCCCGCCAGGTATAGGTGGCGCACCACCTCCACCACCGATGCCAGGAATGCCCTCAGCTCCTGGGGCGCCCCCTCCCCCTCCGTCTTTCAACATGAAGGGACCCAATGCCCGCAATGGCGTCACAATTAAACTACCTCAGCAAAATGTGCCGAAGCCAAAGTCTAAGATGCGTTCTTTACAGTGGCAGAAAATCCCAACAAATAAGGTGCTTTCTGGGAAACCAAACATTTGGTCTACAGCAGGTCGTCGCTTTAACGGCTACGTTAGTAATATGGACTTTGAGGCGATCGAGGAACTGTTCAGTGTACCTTCGCCGCAGGCACCAGCTATTTCGACCAACAATAATGGTTCCTCTGGCACACTGGAGCGGAAGAAGAAGGAATCCACAGAGGTGATTATCTTTTTAGCTTCCTTTTGAGAGCTCAGATTGTTAGCACTTAATGAAGTGCGTATGTTTGGGATTTTTTTTTTGCAAAAAAAAGGGGGAACCGATCTCTTTCTAATGAACCCTGACATGAGAATTATCTTCTTCAAAGCGCATGCGTGATGATCAGAGGAACATATCGTTCATGAAATCTGTTTTGACAAGTTTAATGAAAGGTAGAAACGAATGTAAGATTCTCAGATAAGGTGATTTACTTTAAATCTTCTGCTTGACTCACCTGTATATTCAAACGTATTCTGAAAATTGTGTATAATGGGAATAGTGTATGGCCGTCAGTCACAGTTAGAAGGTGATTCAGCACTTCCTCCGACCCTAGATCCTAGATCTAACCTGTCCAGGGATGAGTCAATACACAAACACGGTTAGTTTAGGAACAAAGACGAATAGTGATAACCTTAAACATTAAAACAAATTATCTCCTGTCCGATCGTTTCACCTGAGCACCCACGGTGATGTAAAATAGGACTGCCGTAAGATATGCTAATATATGTTATGTTTGAACAGTTGTTCTACACTAACTTTAACAAGGTCTTAAATAGCGTAGACACTCGCCTTTCATTTCCACAAAAAATGGCAAATCTTTCATTTGAATTTCTAAAGAACGATCATTTAGAAAAACATATCCTTGACACTCCAAATAGCTAGTTAGTCTCATTCAGAAATAAATCGTTGTAAATGATCAAGAGAAGAGAAGGAAGTTTGCTCTCCTCCAAAATACTTATTCATTGAACTAGAGTATCTTAAGCATACATGGAGGGGTTTAATTATATGCAAACCGATACTGGTCCCCCTTTATTTTGAGGATTTTGGGAGGCAAGGATTCGTTATAAGGCCTATTTCCCTTGACATAGGGACACTTTTATTCAGGGGTATTGGGTTTTCGGGACAAGGTAGTGCGCTAGCTTCCAATGACGAGAATGACGACGTGTCCCTGTAGTACGGACCTACACGACGCCTTAATGGGATTTAAAACAAGTCAATGTATGTCGGAAATATAATGCAGACGACGACCTGGTAATGACATAAGCGACCTCAGAGCTCCCAATTTAATTCGAGAGTACTGATCTGGAAGTGCCACGGGAGGGGTGCAGATTAAATACGTAGACATCACAGATTGTAGTCAGAAATAATTTTTTCACAAAACTTGCAATATATCTTGACAAGTTTATTTTATTTGTAATGACATTAGGACCCATATGTGACTAGATAACAACTTTAATGTATTCTGCAGTTTTTAAACTAATGCATTCTTAAGGTTAGTTATGTCAACCCATTTATATATATATATATGTATATCTGTCCGCATTGTATCACGTGTTCCCTCCATGTCGCATTGCTGACGATCATCTAACTTTTTACCTCGATTCATTCCGCTTGATATGTTGTGGCTAGCTGTGGGCTTAAGCGCCACTATATTACATATGATTAGGGTTAAGGAGTGGTAACCCCAGATTCATAGATATTGTGTACGTAAGAAATAATTCCCCCTGGGCCTAAATACGAGCATGTTTTGTGTCACCTTACCTGTCGCAGCAACAAAGCCCTACCTGTGAAGCATGAATACAGGATGGACGGTATCGGCTTAAAATAACATAGCTGGAATACTTTATTCATTTCAGTGCGCTGTTTGAATTTCTCAGTTTATTTGTTAAATATTTAACGCTTTCTGAATCTTTTATGTCTGCCATTTACAAATTTAAACGTTTTGTATTTTTTCACAAACGGAGTGTTTTACAGCAACTGAGATATGATCATAAGTTCGATACTTCACAGACACAGTCAGATGTTCCGGAATTGAAATATTATTTATCTAAGGAAACCTATCCTTTTTTGTTGAAACGTAATTATATTCAAAAAGCATTATAATGTATACCACATATCATTGTAATAAATGGACTTAAATTGAAAATGCGCACTCGACTGAAAAAAGTAGCTAACAGGCACTTTTTATGGACGCCTACATATTACTATTTTATAATTAGGAGAATAATTCGTTCATAAAATATAACTGATTTCAACTTGACGTGAAACGTATACAATACAATTTAACGTTAAAGAAGCAGTATTGTTTCATCAACATTTGTCATTATTTTGATACTAATATAAAATTAACACGGAGTATGTTATTCAAATATGTTTGTTTCAACAAGTTTATTAATGTATTATATTGAGAAATTCGCAACAAAGTTTAATTTTCACCTCTTGTTAACTCAGAGTTTTATATCTGTCATGGCGGATTTCGTTTAGAATAAAAACTGTCAAGTAGTCTAAGATCATGATTAGATAAAGACAGTTATATGAGAATGCACCCGCTCGTTTCTATTTCCAAAGCAAATTAAGTAGAACGTGGAATATGACTAGCTTGTATACCTTTTGTTAGGTGCATTTGGACGTATTAGGGGCTCTGACGCTTAGGTGACAATAAAATCTAGTCCTCATTTCAGATTTAATCATGGAATATTGTAAATGCCTGTTCCAATAGATAAAATGATAAAATGTCCATATTGTAAACCTATTATGAACAGACTCAATATCCTTATTCTACTCCTCCTGGTAGATAACTCTACATTAATGTCGACCGAATCGGCAGTAAAAAAATAAATTATCTAGATGATTGGAATTTTAGGTCTTAAATACACAAATGGCCTTATCGGTTAAACGTTCAATTTATCTTAATACCAATCCAACATCGACCAGCAATGTTTTGTGTGTCCAATCTATTTGTTATTGACAATAGCAAGTTTAACGGATCTGTCTAAGCCTGGGTAAGACCGTACAAAGTGCCCGGACTAGATAGGCAGGACTTAAACACTGCAGGAGGTCTTGTGTGTATCCATCTAGCGTTACTGGCATAGATATCATTCAATACCATTTAAACGTCCTCTGTTCTTCAAAATCAATCACATCGATATGTTCGTAAGATCACAGTTAAACAAAACCTATGTATGACAGAGCATGTGTGTATATATTTACGATCCGCTTAGGTAATGAAGATATAGAATCCAAATGAGCGTTTTATTAGTATACAGTATTTTATATTATGCGCTATCACTGCGTATAATTTTACACTCAAATATATGGCTGTCCAATGTGTTTGAATTTGATATGGTTTCCATGATATTTTTCAAAGAATTCTAGATAGATAATTTAGGTCAAATGTGTTTAAATTTAAAATGGTTTCCATGATATTTTTCAAAGAATTCTAGATAGATAATTTAGGTCAAATGAGTTTGAATTTAAAATGGTTTCCATGATATTTTTCAAAGAATTCTAGATAGACAATGTAGGTCAAATTTGTTTAAATTTAAAATGGTTTCCATGATATCTTTCAAAGAAATCTAGATAAATAATTTAGGTCAAATGTGTTTAAATTTGGTACGGTTTCCATGATATTTTTTCCAAGAAATCTTGATAAGGTAATCCTTAGTCGGAATCACGTGGCCTGAATATGACCACCTTAGCGTTTTGACGTCCACAAACATAGATCATGCTGGCTGGTGATATAATTGGGCTTTGTGAATGACATGTTTTGTGATGATAGCAACACCCCGGATTAAGCAATGATCTTTTGGTCCGTGTTGCATTTTCACGTAGAGACGAGAATATTTCAAGATCAACTTGAACCAAGGTACACAACACAATCTCTCTGAAGGGCTACAAACACTATTTAAGTAATGATTGGACAATTTTCTGTTTCGTACCCTAATAGTTCGGTTGCAATATTACATTGCCAAGCAACACAAAATGGTGTTTATACAAAAAGTATATACTTATATGTACGTAAGCATTGTATTTCCATGTTGTTTATCATCAATTTTCAAACTGGACATCCAATCCTGGTTTATACAGATTAATAAAGAAATAAAATAGTAGCGATTATTGAATTAACACGTACCAAAATAAGCACACAAATCAATTATCAAAGGAGAGACGGAAATTCGTTAGAAAAAAGGTCATCATATTTCCGGTCAAATCACACCCACCTCTATGACACAGTCACTCCTTCTGTGGGTCAGAGACATTGCCACATTACACATCTGGAGCGCGGGTATAGAGTTCAGATAGAATCTAACTTGATTTCAATTTAACTTGAGAATAACGTATAATTAAGGGTCGTTTCAGGCAAAGAGTTTTATCAGATAGGGAAATCTGGACAAACGAGTCTTTTCAGATTGAGAACATTAAAATGTAAGGTCAATTGCTTGGAGAAGTATGTGAGGTCGCTTTGAACGAGTCGATTGTGGACAGGTCGGGGGAAATGAATTAGAAATGTACATATCAGATAAGGGGTGTTGACCTATATACTAAATAGTGTGAAGTAAACGACATTTAATTATATTATCACGAGATCAGATGGCATTGTTACGGTGCGATTCTTGTCCTGTTTCACTTCTATAATACTCAACTGTTTCCTTATAGGTTGTTTACATAAGTTTGAAACATTCTAGAAAACTATATTGCAAAACGATATTTTCTTTGTTTGTCTTTGTCATCGCGATCAACTCCCATTTCACTTCAGGAGTTGACAAACACTTATTCTTAGAGGTGTTTTTGACTTGTTCTGAATTTATTTATTAATAATATGGAACATAGCTGTTTATTGACGCATTTATGATTGTTAAACATTTTCAATTCTTCTATGTTTCGATTGTTTTTTTATAACAGGTTAACCTTTTGGATGGCAAAAGAAGTTTGAATGTAAACATCTTCCTGAGACAGTTTCGCATGCCAAACGACCAGATTGTTCAGCTTCTTCGAGACGGAGTCAGTGAGAGGTTTGAATCAGAGCGTCTCAAAGGCTTGTTAAGGATTCTACCAGACCAAGATGAAGTAAGCTTAATTTTAAAACAAAGTAGAACAAGATTGATTAATCTAAAAAGATAATTCAATTTTTTTGCTTTTCAAATCTGACTCAAATGCACTGTTTAAATGACTTGTTTGTCCCATGCTACATGTTTATATATTGACAAAGAAAAGCTGTTAAACTGAGATCGATAGTTCTAAATTTGACACATTCTTCAAAACAGATTGAAAGGCTACAGAATTTCGACGGTGACAAAGAGAGGCTCGGTAGTGCAGAGAAATTCTTCTTATGTCTACTTGGACTTCCGCAGTAAGTAAATTACTAATTCACCTCAGTGTCACAAACTGTTTTGCCGTATAAATGTTATTTTATTGAATTGAAAATCGTCATAGAATACCGAAGTGTCAATTCAACTTTAATCTGATCTCAAAAGTGATTAAACTAAGGACAATATTTGAACAAAGGAAATAGTTTTCTTCCGCTTCTTCATTAATTTTGGATTCCCACCTTTTGGTCCCTAGCATCACTGAAGAGTCCTTAGAGGACGAAACAGCTGTACGGTGCAGTTTGATTCATTTTTTTTCGGCATACTGTATCTATTACTAAATTTTAAAATATGCAGCACATGTGTTTAATACGTTATCTTTTACAAAACCCTTCAAAAAGTACCAAAGAATAAGACCAAGTGTTCAGGAAGAGTAAGCGTCCTTTAATTTTTTAATTCAATGGAGTTATAGTGTGCAATCTTTTGTTTCAGGTACAAACTGCGAATAGAAGGTATGCTGGTGAAGGAAGAGTTCAAAGCCAACATGGATTACATCAAACCTCACGTGGAAGCCGTCATTGAAACTGCAAATGGTAGGTTACATGACAGCATTGCATTCCATGTCATTTGGAACTGTGTTTACACCTTTTATTACTAATGGTTTTTAATATCTTTCATTAAAAATTATGCAAAGGTCATCATATTCTTGAGAAATAAGGATAAGTCTCGGATCAGCCAGAGCTGAAACGTCTACTTCAAAATCTAGCATTGTATTCCTGTGTATAAAACGCTTTTGTCCTCGGTATCTAACCCACTCGGTCTAAGCTGAATGACCTAAATATTTTTACTTTAAGAATAACTGTTATACACGATGGCCCCTTCTAAAAGCTTGCAAACCCGTTTAAGCTCTTAAAATAGGAACATTTACTAATTAAATATTTTCATAACTCTCCAAGGGTATTTTTGAAGCGTGTTTGTATTGGAGATAAAACCTATCGGTTCCGTTTCAACGTTAGGGCAATCTTAATATTGTCACAGCCAATCATGATAGGCTCCTGGATTGAACTGATATCAAATGAAACGAAAACAATCTATATATAGAAATTATTTTCAAAATGTTTTTATTATGCCGAGTAGGAATGCAATTAATGTGATAGAAGATTAATTATAGTCTCTGGATTCAACAAAATGCTGAAAATACATTTTCATATTTTGATTATCAATAATATCACTGTTTAGAAAACAAAAGATTGAAATAAATTGGTAGGGAAAATATATATTTGATGATATTTCGACTAGAGTAAACATGTTTAGGGTATGTGATAGTAAACAGTTTAGGGTATATGATAGTAAACATGTTTGGTATATATAAGTGTATGTGGATGTTGGGTGGACGTAGGTGTATAACTAAACACAGATGTGTTTATTTGTGGCCGTTGAACCAATCCCATTGTCAGCTCATAAAACCTGTTATTCGATATGAACTCCAATAAAAGTTGTCGACTGAAAGAGATTATTATGGGCTAGATGGGACACAAACATATTGTATGAAAACAAATATCAAATCTTTGGTATATTCATTTAACAATAAATCGGCGAAATCATTAACTCTGCCATTGAAGAAGTCTTTATTTAATCTTACACAGTCGAATATAAGTATGGGTCGTGATAATATGTAATTTATCTTCTATGATCATAGACTTCTCACTGATGTATTTAATCTTGCTGAAAAATGAAAGTATTGAGTAGTTATAATTTAATTTTATGACCTCATCCGAAAATTCTATATCACATCAGAAAACAAGGCATTTCTCTTCTAAACATGCTTTCAGAAGATTTCGATTTCCGCGATACAATACTTACAAAAATAGAAATCCAAATAGGCTAAACAGTTTTGTTTGATGTATATATATTGACGATTAGGCTAACAATCTTTACAAATGAACACTCTTGTGTTGCTCTAGTGCTCAAAGTCGTTTCTATATTTCTCTTTCAGAAATAAAGGCACATGATGATCTGCAAGAACTCTTCTACCTGGTGCTAATAGCAGGAAATTACTTGAATGGGGTAAGAAAATCAAAAGCGTGTTAATATTGGACTGCGTTTCCGTCTACTTTATACATAGACACCTTGTCTTATTCACTAGGTGAATTGTATGGTTTTACCTCTATCTTTGTGAAGTTTTTTTTTCACTGATTCCTTTCGTTGAAATATCATTCGCGAGATATTATTAGAGGACAATTACTTCCACTATAATGTTGCTTCCTGTTGGTTTTAACGCTGTTAACACAGTTCAAAATATGAAGAAACTCGTTAATCGAGTTTAAGTTATATTTAGTTATATTATACAACGGATGTTTTAGTGTCAGTCATGAAAACATATAAATATTTAAATATAATCATATCAAAGCGATGCTTTTACTGTTTCTTTTAATCTAAAATCATATTTTTTTTTTTTTGTAAAACCTATCGATTCTTTGTCAATTTGTTATTTTATATTTTATCTATTATCTGATTGGCTGTTTCAGGGAAACTATGCCGGTGACGCCGCAGGATTTAAGCTATCTTCTCTTATAAAACTGACGGAAACAAGGGCGAATAAACCCAGAATGAATCTTCTTCATTTCGTCATAATGGTAAGTCATCAAATATATCCACTCAGTGTTATGGTCTTGGATTACGTATTAATATCAATGAAATATTTTTTTATTTATTATGTAAAAACTGAATGTTTTTTTGATCTGGAGCACGATACAGCATTATGTTGTCGTATAGGCACAACATGGATATTTAAGCCATTTAAGTTTAAACACCCATTGTTTACTATAAACTTGTAATAAGCTTCTTTGGATAATGGATATTACGATGAACGTGTACAACCATGGGAAGGGCATCTGCCTTGTCCAGGTAAAACCGTGTAACCGATTGAACTGACAATTATTCAGCAGTTTTTAAACTGTAACTAGGTCATTGGGGGCGTGACCAATAAAAATGGTCATTGTTATGGTCACTGTTGTGGTCAGGACATGTCTGGCCTTGAACGAGTCCCATTAAAGTAAGATATAAAGTTCTATCAACATAAAACTGTACCGTGTCTAAATAAATGTGGATCAAGATTAAAATACAGATTAGCTTGATGGTTTTGTTATCCATATTGATCAAGTAATACATGAAGTCTATTTCAGTAAGATATTTATCTTTTCGTAAAAAGATTTAATGATGGGAGTTAGATGTTATTTCGGAAATAACCTGTATGCAGATTATCATGTTTTATTAAGATTTTAGGGTTCATCAGGGTTTATTTAGATTTAGATGTATGAGATTACTTTTGAATTATTGAAAATATCTTACACTTAATAATCCTGTAAAAATGTGTTGGCAATACTTCTGATGCAATCAATTATTCAACTGTTGAATGTTATTTTTATCAGCAAGCTGAGGATAAAAATCCCGAACTTCTGACCTTCCCGGAAAAATTGAGATATCTCAAAGATGCTACACAGTAAGTGTTTAAATGGAACTTTTATCTTTGAAAAATACGATGCCAATTGTATATATTTTAAAGTTTACACATTGTAAAACAGATATACTTATATAAGCATTGTTGGCTTATATAACTTATATAATGCCGCTTTAATACTATATGATGTTATATACTTGATTTAGTATTTAAGATAAAATAAAGCAATAATTCAAACTCAAAATCGACTAAACAAAGGGCAAAATATGAGAACAGGAAAGACTTACATGCAGACCTTTGTAAAAGTACAAGATAATAAGACCAGATGACATGGAGGATTAAGCGTCTTCTGTAATTAATTATTGGTATCGTGATATGATTATCCTGGGTAGTTATTTACACGTCAGTTTGTTTTTCTTTAGAGCACCCCTGGAGACCCTGGGTTCTGACATTGCTAACCTAGCCCACAGGGTGAAGGGAATATCACAGGAACTGGAGACAGTGGGTACCGATTTCAAGACACAGATGGCTGGGTTTTTAACGGTGAGTTCGTTAACACGTGAGAAAAAAATTAGAGAATACCAAAGCGTCATCCGAACTAAAAATGGATTAAACTACAGGCAAAAAGGAACAAAAGAAAGATTTACATGAAGACTCTCTCAAGAGAATAAGACCAGGTTTTCCGGAAGAGTAAGTGCCTTCTGCTTCAACGACGACACCCGCCATGTAAATCTTTGTCACACCCAAGTAAACATCGAGTTCTCAAAACGATAATCGAGTAATATTGTCAATCACAACAGGTTAGCACACTAATGAGCATACTCAAAACGTCCATCGTCTTATCACTCAAAGCAGTAAATCCTAGAAAATAGAAATCCCAATAGAATTTACTGGTTCTGAACAAAACATTTACCCGTTGAGATGTCACAAGATACCTGGTGTTCAGAATATTGTTTCTTCATTGCAGGACGCAGAAAAAGATATAATGGAATTACAAGCAGATTTGAAAGATATGGAGAGTCTACGTCTTGAATTAGCTGATTTCTTCTGTGAAGATAGAAACACGTTCCGGCTGGACGAATGCTTTAAAACACTACATATTTTCTGTGAACGGTTCAAGAAATCGATTATGGTGAGTATTGCTTTCAAATTACACCCAAAATACAAAAAACAATTAAACAGTTAATTGCTGTTGATTTAAGTGTGTTGTACTTTCAGTTCACGATTCAAACAAAACAATGACGATAATTTTCCTCATTATATAAAGAAAATGACAATACATTTAATTGTGCCGGTGATCGAAATCAGTACTTATATTCCATTATTTATATTTTCAGGAAAATGACCAACGAAAGAAGCAAGAGAAAAAGGCAGAAGCCAGACGAAACCAACAGAAAAAGGAGAGTGCAAAGAAAGAGGCTTCAGGTACATGCATGACATTTGTTTTGTCTGTTCATCTCCAATATTTATCTGTTAAAATAGCTGCTTCCTGGGTTTTACCCTCAATTCGCTGTGAAATGTTCACTTTATGGTAAAACGTGAAGTTATGATCTCTTGTTGTCGCAGCAGCGATATTTGGGTATTTCAATATGGGTACAAACCAAATGCTTTTTTTTAATTATTTGCAGGACTTATTTATAAAAGTTATAAACGTATTATTCGTTGATGTGTAACGATTGTTTTCTTTTCGTTTCAGTGGAAGACATGAAGTCTCCAGACGAGATGGTTATGGAGAGAGGTGAAGGCGAACAGCAGGATGGGTCGATAGTAGATATGCTACTAGCAGATGTTCGACGAGGATTCACGGGGAGGAGATTAGGGGACAATAATTTCTCTGTTAAAAGGGTGCAGAAAATTAACTTGAATGGAAATAATAACAATTCAAAGGATGATTCCGAAAACAAAAAGGAGAAATTCCAAAGGGGAGGAATTGGTCGTCGGAGTTTACGAAAGAAGAATTTAGCTCCACAGCCTGATGACAGTGCAGATTCCGAAAGTACATGCAGTAGTTTGGATGACGCAAATGATATCAATTTTAACAAAATAACGAAAGGAACAGACGACAATCTTTTTGATATTCTCATGACTGCTGAAACCAAACCTTCGGAATCAAAATTCGAACGATTCGGCAGTTTACGCAAAAGACGAAATGAACGCCAACAAAACAAAAGTCTTGATGTTTTTGGTGATCGTGAACGCGCTCAGTCACCATCAGTAGACTCAATTAAGCAGGAGGACAGTGTTCCAAAGAGATCAAGAACACCGACGTCGGTCGGTAGTGCTAGACCGCGATCGACCGAAATTGAAGATGAGACTCCTAAAAGACCTGTCCGAAGGGTCCAAAGTATGGTGGAAAAGACGACCGTGGAAAAAGCTATTGTTGACCACGAATCTAAAGAAAGTAATGAGAACTCTGTAGCCGAACGATTGAAACGGAGATTAGCTGGTGGCCGACGTGATACTAAATCACCCGACCCAACATCCAATCGCCCGATTACACCTGTGGGTGACAAAACTGTCGCATCTAGTGCTGATGTTGATACAGGCGACGCAAAATCATCTCCTCGATGGAGAAGTGGGATCGACTCGACACCACGAGGTCTACAGACCATCGACGAAAAGGGGCGGTTAGAAATTTCTGGAACAACTGAAACAAAAGATTCCTCAGACACAAAAGATAGTTCAGTTACTAATTCCCTGGAGCAAAGTCGCGATAGGATGCATAGAAGGTTTAGTGAAAAGGACATTAATGCATCTCAAATTACATCTCTTCTTGAGAATCTTCCACCTAAAGAGGAAACAAATAGCGATGAAGAGCCTCATGTTTCAATTTCGCTCAAGAAAAAGATTGGTCGCCGTTGGCATAGTGATCTTGGAAAAACAGATATTGACCAAGTTCTCAAACAAATTGAGGATAGTGAAAAACGAAAAGAACCAATTCCAAGTGAACAAATTGTGCCTCAGACACAAACTGAACAGGGCGGTGAATCGGAAGCATTAAAGCAGCGTAGAAGCAAACGGAAACTCCGTTCTCATCTGTCAATGGAGGATGTTCATACCGCTATGCAAACATTCAAAACGGACCCCAATTCTTCCTCGGCTACTGATGATAACATAACCACCACTGTTACTGCAACTATGCACCCGGCTCCGAAATCACCGGGTACACCAAAAGGACGTTCGCGCTCTGGTAGCGAGAGTGATAGCAAGTCACCAGATAAAGAGAACAAATCACAGAAGGACAAGGAGTCGAGCACCGTTAAGAAAGCTGCAAAACTTGCAGCAGCCATGCGATTTAGACTCAAACGTTTCGGTGACAAAGACAAAGGACAATCTAAAAATACAAATGGCAGATGGAAGAGTGACGTGCAGCGTGACGAAGTTGATCAGGCTCTAAAGGAGGCTAAGAGTGGCATGAGTAGGTCTAAGTCATATGATGAATCTGTGGCGAGAAAGGCAGCAAGTGAAAACGGTGACTTTCCTCACGCGGATGGAAAAGATATTGACTCTGCTGAATCCGATCGAAGATCATCCCTGCGTGGAAGTGTCGGTCGTCTGAGTGCTGGCGATTCCCGGAGGAATGGCCTTTATTTCCCAACGAGTGACAGTGACAGTGAGGTACCGCCAGATGGTACGTCATCTCCAAAACGAGCTTTAAGCTATAAAAGTGACAGTCCAAAGAGTTCTAGTAGGTTGTCGATCAAGTCAACCAGTACCTCCACAGAAACATTACGTTGTGATACACCGTACAGTGATGCCGAGAGTTCTAGCACCGATCAGCTAGCTTCATCAAAGCGTTCGTCTGTAAATAGTGACTTTAATTCGACAGAGCCAGTCGCGCCGCCTCGTCGAAGGCCGGTTAGCATGATAGAAAGAAATGAAATTGAAAACGCAATGACAAGCACTCCTGATCCAGAAGAACAGGATCAGTTACCACACGCTCTTCTTTCTAAATGGAAGGAGAGACGAAACACGACGAGGAGACAGAGTTATTATGATAATGTTACGGAAGACACGCCGGGTTCTCCACGAGCCAACCATGAGTCATATGTCACACGAACTCACAACGGCTTGACAATAAATCACAAATCTGAAGGAAGTGGCGACTCTTTCCGTAATGACATTGGCTCCAGATGTAGTTACGCAAGTAGTAGTGACAGTGCCCGAGATGAAGGGTTCGATTCTATGTCAGGTACCGTCTCTCAAAGAACTTCTATGAGCAGTACATTAGAATCTGAGCTCATTCCTAATTTCGGTCGCAAACCGGAACCCTCTACAAAGGTGTTAGTTAGCGAAAAACTGAATGAGCCAGACATCATCATCCCACCAAAACAGGAAATTACTGTGGCACGCGCACAAAAGCAATCTGAGTTAGCAGCGAGGAAGCAGCGAACTGAATCCTGGACTGAGGCTGTAGTCGCTACCAACCTTAAAGATTCATCACTGGACTCCTCTATTGAATACTCTGCCACGTCACCTGACAGTGGTCACGGCACATCGAAGGAAGACGTGTGGAGTTCCAACTTAGATCTTGTTGCCACACTAAGGGAAGGTTCACCTGCAAGTCCAATAACAGTTAATCCAAAAGGAGCGCCTATTGCACAACCAGAAAATTCCGATATTAACACGAAGCAAAAGCGTGTTCCAAGTTACATGAAAAGCACTGCTTCGAGTGGAACAAGGACACAGCGAACAACGTCAACGGTAAATGATAATAAGAGGAGAAGCACTTCGGCAACTACGTCGACAAAATCTACCGCAAAGGCGTCAGTAAGAAATTCGCGAACAAATCTGAACAAATCTAAAACGACCGAATCGAATACAAGTATCGTGTCATCAGTGAGTGGGGTATCCGACATCCAATCGTCATCCACGACTTCCAAGTCAACTCCAACTAGGAAATCGTCTAATACAAGCACTCGTGCCAGTACACCATTGTCTCGTTCAACAACACCTCACCCACCCTCATCTTCATCACGGTCAACCACACCTCACTCGTCTTCCCGGCCTGTCACACCCCTCGATCGACCGACGACCCCTTCCCATCATACACCATCTTCCGGTTCTAGGGGATTGTCTAGGACGCAATCACTGCGAGTTACATCAACAAATCCTAGAACAAGTTTAGGAACAACTTCAGCAGAGAAGAAACGGTTATCATCGATTGGAACAGGATCAGAAAAACCAAAAGAAAAAAGTGCAACACCACGTCGGTCATTCATGTCGCCCACCGCATCGTCAGCCTCCAAATTACGTGATGATGGAGCTACGTCTCCTGTGCCTCCCACGCCTCCACCACGCACGACATCCGCTAGTACCCCTGCCTCAAGCAAAACCACGAAGCCGATCGATACTAAAACCAAATCAAGGGCTCCAGCACCTCCTTCAAACTCAACACTCGACCCTTCTCCATTGAAGCGGCATAACAGCATGCGCTTACCAGCGGCTAAGGCTGCAGCCAGTAGGCTAACTCACAAGGAGTACCCGCTAAGTTCTAAAGAAGCTGCAGCGCAAACAACCGAGAACAAATCCAAATCAATTATGGGAAGGTTAGGCGGCAACAAAATAAAGCCTGATTCTCCTAGTTTGACACCGAAGAAGCTTGCAACTGTCGACGAACAAGGGAACGACGGCACTGAAAAATCATCATTTATGAAAAGAATGGTTAATAAGGCTAAAGTAACAAGTCCCAAGAAATCTACAGACACAAAAACAGATTCGACGAAAAAGTCAGCGAAAAAGTGATTTCATGACATTGTCTTTCGTGGTGTCGTGTGACGTCTTATCTATACGGATGCAGTGATGTTTTTACGTACATTATGACGTCATGTTTGCTATGACGTAGAGTAGTGGTGACTGAGCCCCGAGTTTCGGGGATGTGATATTCTAAGTGATACGTCTGTTATTATTGATATACTCCTATGTGCCAAATATTTCGGACAGCTATACACCGATTTGTGCCTGACATGCCTCGGACATATTTGTACCGTAATACTGAACTTTATAAGTGCTATTGATGAACTGGAAAGTCTTCACAAACATTGGGGGAGCGTTTACCTGTGAAGAAACAGAATCTGTACCTGTCTAGTCTTTGATAGTATTTTAAAACATGTTTAAATATCTCTGGGTATTTATGAATACACAAACGGTAGTGGAGCTGTTGGAACATTTAAAACAAACCCTCATATTTTGTAGAAAAGCTAGCTGACATTATCCTCTTTAGGATATTCGAGTAGTAGAACTTGTGTTAAGAATATACATGTTATGGATTTAAACATTATTTATTTCATTGTACATGTATAGAGCGGGTCTCAATCTAGACTAACGACGGATGGCTAAGCTATCAATATCTTATATACACCAATGAAACTTACTGATGACGTGACGGCTTGGTCACTTATGTTTGTATTTAAGAATGTAAAACTACTTCTGGTTAGAAGCATTTGCTAGGGCATAATTTGCATAGTAGACGGCTAAATATAGCCAAACTTTTGAGGGTTTGTTTTAGTTGTTGTATACGTGTACAAAAACGGTCGATTTATTACAGTGTTCATCTTTCGCAAAATGCATTTTTGTAATGTTTACCATGAAGATATGACTTTCGCGAGAATTTTCAATTTGAAAATCGAAAGCTCTTGTTCATGAAAAACAAACCGATGATATTATTATTACGCAACAATGCAAAGGGAAAACAGAATGCATTTCATTTTGATATTTAAAAATTCTTCCCATAATCCTCGCATCCATCACCGTATAGAGTTAACCAATTTATACGCAGTGATAGCTGTTTATTTCGCTGGGTTCACAACTTCAAAATGAAACGCATTTGTTCTGTTAAAACTTTTTATTGATTGTTAAATTAACTTACTGCAGGGAATTAACCATTGATCGACATTAAAACATTTCATTGTTATAAAATATAAAATTCCGCGATGAAAATAATTCATTGATCATGAAATATTGAAAATATATCATAGCTATTATGTTTAATACAAACGCCCATACAAAAAAATCATTGTCCTCAGTCGAATGTTGCTCGTCATTGTCCTCAATACATAAATGCATTTGACGTCATTGTAAAATCTGTTCATTTAAATGTGATTTTTTTTCTGGCATAGGAATTTGAAGTACTATTAAGCTTGCATATCCACTTGTACCATATCTCCCATCAGCAAGTACAGTACGTAATGCATTTCACGAAGGAATTAATGGTTGTATGAATGCCATTGCTCACAGCAATCCTGTGCTTCCTGAGACTTCGAATGGCGGATGTGATAGCAGGAATGACATCTAGTAATTATCGTCAAGAATTTATTGTAATTTTCATTTAAAAGGGAGAAATAAATGTGTGTTGATCCTAAATTGTCCTGGTGCCTAGGTGAGATAAGGTTATTTATAATAGTATTTAATTATTACAGGGGCGTAATCGTGATTCATCCATGTTAGTCTATCATTATGTTTATATCTTAATACAGTACTGACAAAACATTCAAACTTCAAAATATCATTTTATTGGATCATAATATGACTTCGGAGAAGTTGTTATTATCTTACTCTGCTCAAGAGAAGAACATGTTTTCGTACATTTATAATATTATATTGCCTATACAAGTTTTTATTTCCGAAATGTATCAATTTTAACAATTCGCTATCATCGTGTATGTAGATGAACCATACCGTATATATAGATACATACATGACCATTTGGATGTTATGTGTACTTAATACACTTGTTATGTGATTTTCATGAGGTTTATAACATACATTAAACCACAATATATACTTAACACTGTCTTTTATCATTTGTATGTATACACTGAAACGATTTACCAAATGAACTAAAGCCGTGATATTTAAAGCAAAAGCATCACTTCTTCAATATTTAGTCTACTTAAATGAATCTGAATAAAGTAGATGACAAGGGAAAAGAAATTATACAAACTAAGTCCTCCTTATGCAGACGTATTAGTCTGTGAAAACGAAAGATTAATACATGTATATCTCTTGAATTCAAAACCCGCAAAGATTGGATCAAGACTCGTCCAATCTTTTCGGAACGAGTTGTTCTAATGAAGAAGCTCGTGTAAGCAGACTTAATATCAGTAATAACGAAGTCTACATCTGATAGTGTTTACTGTGTGTGTAATCATTTATCAATGAATACATGATGTAGTTATATAACCTCACAATAAACGTTCATCCTGGCTTTATGACATTTGGTAACTCGTAATTACTTAGTGGAATCAACAGTGGTCGCTGTGAAAGTCAGTTTTGGTCTAGACTCGTAACAGAGGAAAACGAAAGCCATTCATAGAGGGATACAAAACTGGATTCCTTGTATCATAACCAGACAGTATTCTAGTATATGGCTTTCGTCCTGTCGTCGATGAAAGCAGAAGACGCTTACTCCTCCGGAACACCTGGTCTTATTCTCTTGTACTTTTACAAGGGTCTCCATGTGGATCTTTTTTTTGTTAATATTTTGCCCCTGTGTTATCGATTTTGAATTCGGATTATGATTTTGTTAACGGTGCGGTATTCTCTAATTTGTTTCCCTTGAGGTTTGATTTGGTTCTAAACAGTTCAGTGTCGCATAAATGGCTCAGGGCTCTTAAGGACGTGCCTCAATATCAGCTGTATATGCATATATATATGTGTGTGTGCTAAGGACAAGGTTATTTCCAAATGACGTTTGATAAAACGATATCGTATTGTATACAATATCTACAGTCCTCGGGTAGACTTTTCGATAAGGGCAAGCCTGGATCTTCCAAGAGTTATACGATTGCAGCCGAGATATTAAACAAGTAACAAATCCAGACGCACAGTGATACCTCACTGATTGACTATATTGCTACGTTTAGACATTCTCAGCAATAACAGAACAGGAGTTTTCTGCAGCAACTTTTCATCACGTGATATTGGACTAGATTCACTGAAAACGGGATAAGTTTTTTTGAAGTATGTTTAATAAAAACGTCATTATATAAAAGTAGTTGACTGCGCCAGTGAAAAGATTAATAGGTGTATGATAGATTCATGTAATACTGTACCATCACCAAGAAATGTAGAATACAATACATATACTGACAACACACATATTCACTGCACAGTGAAATAGATACTCCATGTACCAAGGTATACAAACTGGAGTAAAGGAGGAAACAGGCGGATCATAACGACACCTCAATTTAAACAAATAAAAAAAAGCAAAAGCTTCATTAGAATGAGAATAGGACATATGTATAGTAATGTCGTGAACCTGAGGAGACACCCAAACAACCGAAACGAAAAAGAACACGACATAATCCTAAAACAAAAAGGAGGCGAAACATGTGACCCGGAAGTGATTCCGTCACCACAAATGGTCTGAGCTAAAAACATTTCACCAAATAAATATTGTCTAAATATTGGATTTATAGATTGCCACACTGTATTTTCATGGGTTATCGTGATAGCAATTTTCTCATCGCGAGCACTGCAAGTGGACTCGAAATTTTATCCACGTGTAAGCGATGAGAAAATTGTTCGAACGACAAACACCTGAAAATACTGTGTGATAAAATATTTATCATCTATATACTGTTACCTTTTTATTATCTAACAAAATTCAACAAAACACCATTTTTGTTAAACGACTTCTAGGGTCATCGATCGCGATCTGTCTCTGGCAAACGTAAACAAACAGAAGTTTGCGCGGAGGAATACCATGAACACTTAAATTATGTGGGGGGAAAATGAAAATAAAGATATCGTCATTGCCTTTCATATATGCACATTTACAATTTAAAAGGTGTTTTTGTTTTGAAAATAATTGTTCATAACGCTTGATTGATATGCTAATGACGGACTATTTTCTTACGCGGATCACTTTTGTTGGGATACTATTTCCGGTTAACGAAGTCAACTTGCCAGAGAGGACGTTCTTTTTTGAGAAAATACGTTTCCAAGCCCTGGGGAATTTGAAAGTTCGGTTTAAGTTATTCTCAAGTTATTCTCAACTTCTTCTCACATTGTCTGTCCATGATAAAAAGTACATATATGATAAACTGTTACCTCACACTGACAAAACAAAAATTAAACTTATCGTAAAGTGCAAAAACCATAACAGTAACTGTTGTAATATCCTTAGAAAGACAGAAAGGGTCTTAAACCCCAGAGAAAAGTATTATTATTTAAAAGAAGATAGCTGTTTATCAACAAATGAAAAAAGGTGTTTATCACAAAGTGATAAATGTTAACATTTGGGCAGTTATCATAACTTCCCAGATTGTGTTTTCATATCGAATTACCATCACACTGCTGTACCTTCACGCTGATTTTCTCGGCGTATGTTAATGAGGCCTCTATCTGACATCAACATCATCACAGCTAGGTTAGACGACAATACGGCGACACTGTGAAACTCTTCAAACATCAAACTCATCGCTAAAAGATCAAACAACCAGAACACATTTAATGTAATTGACACGTGGATGATTGACGCTTATGTAATAGTTGCACTTTCAAATGTCAAAATAAGGAATTGAAAGCAAGTTATATAAGGTCATGTGACGAACTCTGCCTCCTCAAGTTGTTAGATTGTATTTTCAATTCCCCCTCAACAAATTAAAAAGCGATCTTGTGGCTTGGTGGGGGAGCAGATGTCTCGGTAGGGATCTGTTTTTTGGTAAATAACATCATTCTAAACACATGTATTTCCTTTACACTAAATTCATGAGTCATTTCCTATCATGTGTGAAATTTACGAAACGGAGGCCGCGATATCATTATTGACTCTGTTGCACAGTTGAGGAAACAGATAAAGCCAGGCTCATCAGATGTTTCGTATGAATAGAACTGTGTTGTCATCGTCCTAGATAGAAATCCACATGACATCTTAATCGTGAAGAAGTAAACTTCGGTCTTCTTTTAAACGTCTCTGACGTTCAGCATGACAGAAACACACGAAGTAAACTTTATGTACCAACTTATTAAGTAATTCCTTTATATACCTAATCAGATAAGTCGGGTATTAAATCGAGTTTGAATGCATGTGCTGTGGTTTACTTTTTATGCACGGGAGAAATGTTTCAGATTTGCTCAATTTATGACTGTTCACGATCAAATATCAAATATACTTAAATCTTTGTTGATATGAAAACATATTAATATTGATTGCGAAATATAATTACCCCAACACTGTTTCCCTTACTAGGAAATTCATTAATAAGCGTAAAATATGATAGCAAAATTATGGCAAAAGTATTGCATGAAATTCATTCACGATTTCTGTGGGGAAAAGGTCATGCATTCATGTTAAACTTCTACTGAATCACATACCTGCAAATTGTTTATTATGCACACATACTTTTTCAATGTCAAATTATTCGCAACATGTCTTCCGCATTTATATATTGATGAGTCATGTGTCATGTGACAGGTTGATGGCTTTAAATATATTTAAGATGATAATTAAGAGTGGTTTTTATATATTACCGACGACGTTTTGTGAGAAGGCCTCGGCATCGTGAATCCCAACAGTGTAGTATAATATAGGAACCACAGGCAGCTCCATGTATCAGTGGTTATGGCATTTCTGAAAAGAAATATTAAAACTCATATTTTCTGCTCACGTGCACGTTTAGCACAAAACGTAAACTTCAATTCAAATCTACAAACATTTAAATTGAATTTGGAAAATTTTGCAAGTCATTTTACACATAATTGTATATCTATATCACACGGTATTTAAAAAGGATTACAAAATGTTACGTCATCACTCAGCTTGAACAGACTCTTCGTTTCTTTCTGCCATAACAAGATAACGATCTTTTTGAAAATATATTTTTGTTAATTTAATATTTCGTGTTTACAGCTTTTTAATATTTTATAGCTTTGTCATTGTGTGATAAGTTTTCCACGATTTGTCACTGTGTTTCGTGAGACCCTGTTGATATTGATGTCATTTACTGACCTCAATAACGTAATATTAACAACAAAAACGCTTCTATAAATAGGCTTTGATTTCATCTCTGAAGCCCGGGCGGTACATTTTCATTGTTATAATTCGATATATCTACAATATTTCAGTAATTCGGTCGGTATTGTCTGTTAATTAATTAAAACGACCTAGAGCGACACATCTGTCATCGTCAGACACCACGTGACACGGACTGACGGGACCCGTCTATACCAGTCATACCACGGCAACAGGGACTGACGGAACCCGTCTATATCAGTCATACCTCGACAACAGGGACTGACGGGAACCCGTCTATACCAGTCATACCTCGACAACAGGGACTGACGGAAACCCGTCTATACCAGTCATACCTCGACAACAGGGACTGACGGAACCCGTCTATACCAGTCACAACTCGGCAATAGGGAATGCGGTTTCCGTAGGTCTTCAGAAAACGAATTACTTGTTAGACAAGTTCCTGTTCCATATGTATTCTTATAAAACAAATGGATCATTGTAATTTTTTTTTCTTTCTTTTCAATCTAAAGCCGGAACAATCAATATTGTTATATTGCCTTTCAAAGCAACGCATCTAAAATAATCAGGGTTTTTTTTCATGTTGTTGGAAAATAATAAAAGACTAGGGTTCGATATCATCAAGAAGCTTTGGCGTAAAGTTTTCTCTGAAACAAGTATTGAAGTTCAAATGAGACAGGAAATTGGTTTTCAGTATGAATCAGTCTAAATGTTTCCTTGTATGTTGGTGATTAATTATAAATACATATCTCTGCAGATTAATCGGTCGTGTGCTGTCCTAGAAATTCTCCCGCCAGCTTTTCGTTCGGCTACTTGTGTCAGTAGTAACGTTGATTCCGAGATCCACGTTATCTCGTCTTGCAATAATTATAAAATTAAATCGAACAGCCAACTTCCACATCAGTCTTTTTCGTTCTATCGCACCACTTTTGGTTTCCCGTCTAATTTGATATTCAAATACTGTTCCCTCAAATCTAGTGGCTCTCCACTTCGAGCTAGTAAAACATGACTGCCATAGACTCGCAGAGCCTGCGCACCGAGTCTAGATATTTTATGAATGAATTCATGAACACGACATTTAAAATATGGCTTTATCTTTTGTTTCTAAATGCTCTGTATTCAACGAACAAAGTTTACAATTATTTCTATATTATTTAACATTCCGTCAATACGTAGACTTGCAAAGCTCCAGAACGTGGGACAAACTATCAGAATAGAATGCAAAAATTGAAAATGATTGAAACTAACATACCTCGAGTTAAATATAAGGATTGAATATACTTTAAAATTGTTCCAAGACAACTCGCAATGAAATCGACCAACGCAAGATCCAATCCTTTAATATTCTTCGAGTGCTTACCGTATGAAACACCGCGACGGAAATAATATTGGTATCGGATACCTTTGTCGGTATTTTTAATAATTTATCATATTGATCAAAAATATATCAGGGACATATTAAATGCGTTTGTACTTTTTGTAAAATAAAGACTCCGCAAATTCGTGTTTTTTGTTTTTTAATTTTTTTTACAACAAAAATATATAACTGAATAATTATTCACAAGATTGTTGCAAGAAATATTTTAACTCGTATTGTCACAAGTAACTCGAATAATAATAGAAAAATTAAGATTTCATTATTATAAACCATAACTTTTCAAAAGGAAATGACAAATACATATGGAAAAATGAGGGGGGGGGGAGAGATTTTAAAAACCTCCCTTAATATAAACAATCACTACAGTCAGAATAAACATAGCGCTCTAATGTTAAAATTAACAAACTTAAGATTGCAGCAAAATATTTGTGATTGATATAAAGCAATTAAAAGTAAAAAAGAAATTAAAATAAAGAAAACGATATATACAAGTTGTGCTAGAGGGTTATGGACTCTGGTTTTGGTTGAAATAGTTTCGGTACAATAATTTTACACAACGATACACGAGATCCGACGATAATATGATGTGCCATACACAAAAGGAAAAAGAAATCTGAGAATGAATAAAATTAACAAGAACATTTCAATTTAATTTAAATATTTTTTGCATTGGTGATAAATTCAAACTTCTTTAATTTTTTTTAAATATTCCAATCTGAAATGTGATCTGGGATATTTTAAATATACATGATAGATATACGAAGTTCAGTAGAAGTAAGGGTGGGACCAGATAGCCTGTGAGTCACACACGAGATGGTAATATACCATCATATCTGTACACAGATGTTCATTTAAACACGGAGGAGGATTCTTATAATACCTGTCTATCCAAATTCACTTTTATACTGCTAATACGTGGGCAGGTAACTAAACGCCGAGATCTATAGAGTTGTACAAAGGCGGAAACATTCACTGCGACTTTTCGAATCCTCGTGAAAAGATCGGCCCCTCGTGGGGGAGAACCAGATGTATAAGATCACAGCGTAGCTAGCGAATTGTTTTGCATATATTAAAATTATTTTATGGATGGATTTAGATATTTCAATTCCCACAGCCCGACCACTTTCCTCTACATATGTCACATAATTCAGATAAGCTCCTGTAGTAGCGTGTTCCCACCTGACTGTCGTAATTAACAGGTGTGTATAGTAGAATACCTTATACCTAAAATCTAAGAAACTTAAACAATTTGACATTGGAAACCACAAAGGCACACAAACAATGAAATCCATAATCATTACATTTTTACCAGAGCAATATCAGAAAATATCATCATGAATCAATGCTGAAAGCTTATTTAATAACCATACCACTGACACACAGTACCATTGACACACGGTACCACTGACACACGGTACCATAGAGACACATATTCATTGACACACGATACCATTGAAAGGCGATACCATTGACAGACGGAATCATTGACACACGGTACCATTGACACACGATACCATTGACACACGTTATCATTGACACACGATACCATTGACACACGATACCATTGAAAGGCGATACCATTGACAGACGGAATCATTGACACACGGTACCATTGACACACGATACCATTGACACACGTTATCATTGAAACACGATACCATTGACACACGATACTATTGAAAGGCGATACCATTGACACACGGAATAATTGACAAACGGTACTATTGACACACGATACCATTGACACACGGTACCATTGACACACGGTACCATTGACACACGGAACCATTGACACACGATACCACTGACACACGATACCATTGACACACGGAACCATTGACACACGGTAACATTGACACACGGTACCATTGACACACGGTACCATTGGCACACGATACCATTGACACACGGTATCATTGACACACGATAATATTGACACACGGTACCATTGACACCCGGTATCATTGACACACGGTACCATTGACACACGATACCATTGACACACGGTACCATTGACACACGCTACCATTGACACACGCTACCATTGACAAACGCTACCATTGACACACGGTACCATTGACACACGATATCATTGACACACGGTATCATTGACACACGATACTATTGACACACGGTACCATTGACACCCGGTATCATTGACACACGGTCCATTGACATACGATACCATTGACACACGGTACCATTGACACACGGTACCATTGACACACAAAACTTATTGTTTACGACACACGCTACATTATATAATGGATACTAACATCAACCACCCGAGAAAGCTTTCGAGGTCGACATTTACATACTTCGAGATAAGGGAACCGACCTTTGTTGGCGGTGCTTTTTGTAACCATTTTAAATTATGACGTAACTATTGATATCAAATATTCAATATAAATTTAACCTGCGTTATACGTTGTGATAGAAAGATGAACACAATCATGTTAATTCTGCAATAGAGATAAACTAAAATTTAATCAAAAATTAAAAACTTAGTCAGTAGATGTGAGAACTGCATAAGGGACGTCGGGTAATTGTTGGTAGAAATAACAGTTGTTTAGTGTCTGAATGTATCTACGCTGTATTCAAAGTACATAGTTATACCTTGATAGCTTTCACATGAATTATATCTTCCAAACAATAGACTTAGGATTGCAAATTATTGTTTTAACGTTCATGATAAATTGCCACGCTTGTTGGTAATAAAATGAAGAGTCACGTTTTTAGGTTCATAAAGATAAAAAAATATATATGACGGCGCATAAAAAACGCCAATATGATTAAATGATTAATGAAACAAAATTAAGAAAATCCGGCAAAATATGTATAAATATTATTTTAGCACATAAAACCACAGTGCATTCCGAATGATATATTTGGTAAATATAGAAACATCCTGTATTTGTAGCCCGTATATATTATGTAAATTATGATAATGAAAATTAATAATCAAGTGTATAGGACTATGTGAAAGATGGATCGAGGTAACAATTTGTCGAGACTTCTGGCGGGAAAATGTACGAGTTCCTGACGGTCCCTATCAATCAAGTCATCAAAGACAATACTGATTCGGTCCTATTTGGGTCTAAATTAATTAACATTTAACAACCGGATAGAGTTCAACGACTTTTGTACAATATGTCTGTGCTATTTTTTTATAGGGGGGGGGTGCAATGCATTGTAATACACGTGTTTACAGACGCTTGGGAAACATGAAGCTTTCTGTTTTGTTTTAAAGGAAACCGAATTTCGAAGAAAATGTGTCACAGATTTTTTTTCGATTTAAAATATGCCATTACCTTTATAAATATTTCTCTTTGCAAGATTTAGTTTTCATCTTTTTATTCGTGCTTTTAATTTCGATGTTTTGCCCATAAAATAATTCTTGTTTGGTTACAGATTTCTTTCAAATATATACTTCTTTTTAGTTAAATGTTTTATTTGATTGAATGTGACACTATATTAAAATCGATACCATAGCAAAAACACAACACATATATTGTTGGTGTATTCTCTGACCATCTACAATAAGCCACAGTCAAAGGGGTGATCCCTCTGTTATTATAAACCACTCAAAATTTACCTAGCCAGGCAGTATGAACATGCAGTGAAATGGATAAACTTAATTCCGTATTCATGTCCAGATAAATAGGTGTTGATTTCATATCTGAAGTAATGATATGCTTCACTTACGAAATAGATACGATATTTAACCTTAAATAGCCCTATCCGTGTGAGCGGACACCATACACGTAGATCGTGTACCTGGACGTTTCTCTATACCTGACCTCCCCGGCCTGACGTGACCCATAATTCCACATTCAAGCATCTTCCAGCTTCATTAAATTTGACCCGGATCTGACCCCATCAAACGTTCTGGAGACCTCGGTGACAGGCTCGACCCACCTCTGTCACGTAATGGAAACAAGCTCATCGGTGAACAAAAATGTTTCAATTTCATATCCGAATAGCTGAGCACAATTGACCCTAAAGAACGACTGCTTTTTTAACTTATTTAGCAATTTATAATAACAACGCACGTGTTGGATAAATTGTTAATGTTTTCTTTAAAGGACTGGTAATTGAAGTGGTCACCGAACCCGATTCTCCGGCCACTTTTGTCCGTGATTATATTTACAATGAACAAACTATCAAAATGAGCGGTTCTTCCGAATGATTGGCCTGCATGCTAGTTATTGAACAATATAACACGAGCTCAAACTTTCGGTCAACATTCGTTGTGTGCCCGATGATCTCTAGATATCATTTCAATATTTTGTTGATCAAGGTAACATTTTGTTTTCTCATCATTCCTTACACCATTGTGATACAATTAACTTGTATTTGTACACATATAAACTTTATATCATTCTCAGCTTCATCCCTATACCCATTCAGCATCGTGCATGACTTAATTGGACCCCTTTATCTATTGCTCTGTACGTAAAAATGCAATACCTGATTATTTACGATGCTGACCAGGGGTGAGAAAATTGTTATTTGTATTCCTTAATTCATTATTCATAAAACTGGCATTATAAAACGTTAAAATGTTCCAAAGAAATCATTTTTTCTTGGGGGAAACCCAAAGACCCTCCTTCCGGGAGGTGGACGTACCCACCCTCTCCTAGCTCTGCGCGCTTCGAGTGCTGTCTTCGGCACCACGTACATGTGTACACTTCAAAGCAGCCCTACCTACGTCATTGCTAACCAAGTTTCAAGATCTTATGGGTTCCAGTAGCTGTGTTCTGATTCTGTATAAGGTTCTAATTACCAACGGTTCAGCATGCTCATCCGGGTTTCCGGCATTTGGTTCTTCTGTCCTGTTTGTGTTCAGATGTACTACAGTGTATTTCTGTGTCGTCTGTGTTGGCCGATTTTGTTTTAGTATGTAGATGTTTTATTATGCTTTAATTGCTTCGCTTTGTTTCGTGTAATATTATAGATGTTTACCTGTTCTAACTGTGGTGGTGTATTACCTGCGTGACACCCGTCATTAGTGTGGATGTCGGTATAAACTCGACGACAGGAAGTCCCGCCATTCCATTTTCACCTCCTTTAGTTGTATGGAGAGCAAGCAGCCTTGAAATGCTTTACTAATCAACCTTCCACCTTACAATCACTTATCAAAAATCAAATATCGATCTAAAATCAATATATCATCGATTCTGACCCCCGTGACCCTGCCATCAGTAGGATGGAAGGTTAGACCTTATTGCTCGCCCGGGTTCGTGCCCCGGTGACTCGCTTGTTCCGTGACTTATTAAAGCCAGATTTCGTGAAAAGGGGTCTTTAAATTGTATATGAAATATAAAACCGTTAAATCTACAGGTGTGAACAGGACGATTACGTTTATACCTGATAAAGGTCACACAGAGACCGAAGGTCAAAAGTCACTAGTGGTGATCTGTCACTAGCCGAGTATCCTGAATGTGTGTTCTTTAGATGAAATACCAATCGGTTACCTCTGAGTTCGTATTCAAGAAACCGTTATCATGCTCAAGTTTGGATTATTGTGCTCAACCAACCTTCTTTGCAATTTGCTTTATTCATGTAAAAAGATCAAAAGGTCAAATATAAACATTGAAACAACTTTCAGCTTCATGTCTCTTCAATGTTTTCCCAAATCAGTGACCAAGGAAGATTGTCTGCTAAATTTATAGCCGGAGCAGGAAATTCAGGTTGAGCACAAAAGTCATGCTTGATCAGGAGAGCGGTTTCAAGAGTGATTATAATTCTTAATTTAGTCAACTTTTAAATATGATAATGTGACGCGCGCAGTGATTCATTTACGAAGATAAAGGCTCGTTGTACTTCGCCTTTTAGTGAATCTTGCCACTAAAAGCATGGACTGAAATATATGTTTATACATGTCGTAGATAATATCCATGTGTTTGTTAAAATGATGCAATATTAGCATATTTACGATTTGTTTGTCCTTGAAAACATAATGGTTATCAAAATACTGCTTCAACTGTTTGCATTGCAATAAACATAGCACTAACGTTTGAACATGTCTTTAACTTATTTACCCCTCAAATTCCATAATGAACTATTCCAACTTCATTAATTGGAAGGTTCCATGTGTGTCTTTAGGGGTGAATGAGTTAAGCATTTGGTGTTCTGGGTTTGTTTTGAATAGTGGCGGAGCTCCGGTTTAAACCTTGTACTATCTAGCTACCTACCCATTGTGTCCATAGTGTCAGATACCTCTGGGTATAAGTAGCATGATCACTCTGTATAGGACAGGTAATAAAATCATCATAAATCATTAATTCAGGTGAGAAACCAAATCTGTGGAAAATTTCCATATTCTTGTTTTATGACAGATGACACCTTCAGTCAACTCGGTCGGGAATTCACTGGCAATGATTTAAGACAATCCTCAAACTTATGTTCAGACAAAATGGAAGCTGGTGTAAGGGGTGTTACGGGATGTGGTGGTTACGTTTTGTTATCAGTTTCCTGTTGGAATTTTCAACGGGTTCACACGAAATTCGATCATTTCATGGTCAATTTAATAGTCGATTTCATGGTCAATTTAAGGATATTACCTTCGTGGTAGCTATGATTGCTGTGTTTATAAACATTCTGTGATGACTGACACAACACTTAATCCCTTAACATAACCGATACATACACTAGGCCTGTTAAAATCATCATCTTCAATTTTGTAAACGTTTAATTTAGAAAATGGATGAAACAGAAATTTCAAAGTAAAATATATCATGGTTGTGACAAACATTTAGTTATTGCGATCAGAGTTAGTCTGAATCAAAATACATATCCCGTCCACTTGCTGCGACAAAATCGGAATTCAAGTTCCATATACAATGTAAATACCATAAGCGAATTCTGCCTATTGACATTACCTTACAGTGGTTTGGTCGGTACCACAACATGATTACAAAGTACGTTGTGGAAGGTTTTTTTTTCAGCTAATGAAGTGAATCAATTCCAGATTCACTACCATTGAAGGTGTTCAGCAAAGCACTGGGATCCCATTATATGAACATATAGATGACGGTGCTCTAGTTTGACTATCAAAGCTTGTTAATCATTTATCGCTTATATAAAAATCTGAGAATACCAAAGCGTTAACAAAACCATAATCCGAACTCAAAATCGAGTAAATCACATGAAGATGCAAAATAGTAAGAAAAGAAAGATTTACTTGGAGACTCTTGTAAAATTACAAGAGAATAAGACCAGGTGTTCCGGAAGAGCAAGCGTATTCTGCTTCATCGCCGACACCCGCCATGTAAATCTTTGTCACATCCAAGTAAACATCAAGTTCTCAAAATGAGAACCGAGTAATATTGTCAATCGCAACAAGTAAACACACTAATGAGTATACTCAACTACTGGCATTGTTACATTCACAATCAACCTGGAATCATTGTTACGTATACTTAAATGTTGTTTTATCATCTCTCTCACTGAAACACGTGTATAATAATCATCTTTGTTTGTTGTAGCCATTATTGTCTACGTACTACATACATTCGGGGTTTTTTGTTTTTGTTTTTGTAAATATTACGACGTGGGTTTTTATTGTTTTCCAGCTGACGTCTTACCTTAATCACACGCAATGTTTGTCGCTGTTTCACTGTCACCAACATCAGTGTACCATTTATAGTTCATGTTGTAGAAGTGTGTCTATCTATGAAATGTCCCTATTTTTTGTTGTGTTTTTTTGTTTAGTGGGAGAGTATTTATAAGTGTTGGTGATAAACATATTGTAGTAAATCGCAGAGCTTTTAGGCCTCCAGAAAGACGAGGGAAACACGGTCATTAAAAAGTGGTACAACATTTATATTCGCCATTTTACAGGCTATTAGCGAACATGTCTTGGATTTCAGTGGTAAGCTATGTTTATAAATACCTAGCATGTTTGTAGTGTTATTAAACACCGAAAAGGACGCTTTTCTAGTTTTTATTTCTTTTTAAAAGTTTTAAAGCATTCTATTTTTATACGTTTGTCTTTCTAATTCGGTTAATTGCATCCAAACACGGCCTTTCTCATCACAACATTGTCCTGTTTTACATAACATTTCAATTTTGGTATACATACATGTAATTTGGAAGCATCTCCACTACCTTCGTTTTTTGATAATTCTAACAGGACATTGTTCTAGTTTTTATTTCTTTTTGTAGGTTTTAAAGTATTCTGTTTCTTTTTATATATGTGTTGTCTTTCTAATTCGGTCAATTGCATCTCAACATGGCCCGTCTCGTCACAATATTGCCCTGCTTTTACACAACATAACATACGGAATACTGGAAACGTCTCAACTTTATGTATTGTTTTATTTGAAACTGAAATTCAGTGTTCTCATTTGTAGAATTAATATCTTATTGTTATAGAACTTGCTGATCATATCAATGTCGTTTCATTTCATACTGTACTTTTTATTTTTCCATCTAACTGATGTTAACTGATGCTAATGGAATGTGTGATTCACGTGAGTTTTTGTACTTTTTGTAACGTAAGTGTTGTTTATTTATCCCGAAATAATGTAGAAATCATGTAGACATGCGGGGGAGTACAATAAATGTCAAATCTATGTCTCAGCTAGTGGCTCTGTTATCTATCAGACCAGCCACGCCCAGCCAACGGTAAGAAGACATATTAAAATTCTAACCTTACACCTTGTTAGCTGCCATTTTTTCTCCGATTTTCACTCGATGATGTAATTTCAGGCTATAGAAATGAAGAACAAGCATATCTGTGTTTTATTTATATTTTTCTCGGAATTTATATATTCCTGGTATCGCATCAGTTACATGACTCATATAAGTAATAAACATATATATTTCTTTATAATGCATGTTTACAGGGAAGCTGACCTAATAACGCATTCTATACATTCTGTTTTCGCTATTTTACCCTAATAATGGAGTATTCAGAAAAAAAATCTGACGCAAGCGGACATCTGCAGATGTATACGATAACTCTATACTGTTATGGTATATATCTCCGGGTGTGGATTGAGTCATATGCTACATAACCCTCATCCGCTACAGCTTTATACCTATTTGACGGGTTTAATATCATCCGTCTATCTCACAGAGGACAGCGGGGGACACGGAGAAACCTTACTCGCCTCCGCTACCCACCCACCGTCAATAATAACATTCCTACATACATGTACAAACGTATGTAAGGGGAATATTAAATGAGGTACTTATGTCCATATAGAGTTATCAGTCATACCACAAAAGTGATGTTAGGACACGTTTAATTGTCAAAATAGTTTAGCAATATTTTGAAAATATGCACATGCTTCCAACTTTTCTGTTTTCCATGAAATTTGCGCGTGTAACGCTTTCCAAAACACGACAACTATTTTGCAGATTGTAAATGTAAACAAACGAAGCGAACGGTACAGTAATTTGTTATTCACGATAAATCTTGGGAGGCGTCTCCGCGTTGAAGTTTTACTTAACAGTAAATATATCTTTTAACTGCACGTGTTGTTATGTGTTATTAACTGCTGGTGAATAATTTAAGATTTTTTTTACACACATAAAAAGCTAGCATTAATATTTACATATACCACACAATAGTTATTCCGTGAACGAAGAAATTACAAGTGTATAATCGCATGGTTAGTAGATAACGTAATATACTCCTAAATTCATTCGTATAATTATGATTTAAAAGGGTTTAATGTATTTGAAATGCAAATTTTATAGAAATAGCTAACATTAAAGTATATTTGAATATAAAAGCATTATATTCTTGTCGTGTAGCTTAGAATTGGTTGAAAAAGACCGTTTATCAACAAAGAGTATTTGAATTAATACAGAATCGTTAACGGATCACGACAAGTATTTCTACATAAATTGATGTATACCTTAAATTTATTGGTTACATACATTATATATGCATATAATTTATTGTCATAAGCATTTAACATTGCTGAATCTGGATTTTATGTCACAAAATATGTATTATACATGTATTAAGTTTTACTGTCATTTTATATATTATATTTAAATTCCAGGAACGTACAAAACTATGTAAGAAATGTAATACTTAATAAAGAGAATCATAGGTATAACGTCATATGTTCAGACTTGTTCAAATATGTCTACCTCTTCGATGATTTTGCCCGCTGTTTTTATCCACGTCTTTGTAAATCACTTTATTACATTTTTACCAGTGAAATATCAGAAAATATCAGCTTGATAACTTATATCATCACTGCTTATATCATCACTAGTGATGATATACGTTTCGGTCCAATATCATTACGCACTATTTGTGACCTATTTTTTCGTTATTCTAGAATCAAATCATATAAAGTAAGGAAATTAAAATCCTTTATAGTATTGGAAATTAAAAGATATCTAATGAATTTTATCAATATGTTTTTGTATTTTAAATATATTGTGAACAAAAAATAGAACTTCATCCTGTGACAAATTAATATTCTATAAGACTTAGACACTCCGTCTCGATCAGTTGTAACCGTAAATTTTATAAATGAAATTAGACTTTTGGGAATTTCGAAAATGTAATAAAAAGAAAATTCAATGGTTTCCCAATAAATATCAAATATATTTCACTCGTATGGCAGATTTTAAATATGTTTTCACTCGTGATACGCACTCGTTAAAATATTAAAAAAAATCTGCCATACTCGTGAAATATATTTGATATTTAACGGAAAACCATTGAATAGCCTATATATATTTTTGTTTCGGATGGAATTTAGCTTTAGCTCATGGAGTAGACTTTATGTACAATTCAACTACTACACCTATACATATATAATATTGTAATGATATCCTCTTAACAACTAATTCAAATATGACCTAAAGCACACATATGCTGCACCTTTTAAATTTAGTAAAAGATACAGTAAGCCGAAAAATGAATTAAAACTGCATCATACAGCTGTTTCGTCCTCCTAGGATTCTTCATTGATGCTAGAGGCCAAACGTGGGAGCCCAAAATTTCTAAACTAATGTAGAAGCAGAAGGGTCAGGTGCGTAAAACTCCTTTAATTTATGAATTTAGAAGTAAAATTAAACTAGTTCTGTATAATTTCAATTCGTGTACTACGAACATGTGTATATTATGTGCTGTGCCGATACTCAAATGAGATCAACCGTGGCTATGGAGGCTCCAGCAAACCTCGGGGACTTATGCTCAAACTTATGCTAGCCTATTCGAAGGGATGACTTATGTGAGTTGTAATTCAAACCAACTCGTAGAGACGACTTCTGTGAGTTGTTATGCTGATTGACTCGCTGAAATGACTAATTTGGGTCCTTTGTAGGTTCAGAGTATTTTCTTCTGTAATCTGCCGAGCCTCCATAGGAAAGATCAAACCGATGTCTTCGCTGTGTTCCTGCCTTGGATTCCAAAACTCACAGTAATGAATATATATTTATGCATCTTTCTTCACTTTCCTGCTTTAACATGAAATGTAGTTTTTTTGTGTGTAACAACTGATACTGTCCTTTTAATTGTCACAATACTGTACAAGTGGCTCATCATATATTCACAGCTGTTCCACTGTCGCCTTGGTAACAATGCTTAGACATGTTGAAGTCAATATGTGTTACGATATTATTAATGATATATTGCATTGTATATATCTATAAACAAAATAGGTTTGTCTGTACTTGTTTGGGCTAATAAGTCTTTTGTGTGGTTTAACTTTAGTTATTCCAGGTGGTATCGTAAGGATACAGTCCAATACTTAAGTAAGAATCAATATTATCTTGTTAAACGAGTCAATATTATTTTGTAAAACGAGCCATTAGTATCTTGTAAAACATGAAATTTCTTTATTCCAGTATCTTAACACGGATAAATATTGTTCTGAAATTTATGTTTTCTAAACAAATATGGCCTTAGAATTTCAATTATCCAATAAATACATTCCAGTCTAATCTACATCTAATCAACGTCACACAAGTGTTTGAGTGGTATGAAGTACACAGCTGAGGAAATTTTAAATCCTATTTTTGCATTGTCACTAAAACTCTTGAGAATCATCAGAATATGTCTATTTGTTGACCTACAGGATGAAACCTCGCACTCCGGGGAATTCTTTTTTTTTACTGAGGGGGAGTGTTGACACGTACGTCAACATGTGCCCCGGTCTGCTACTTGTGTAGTGTTTGATACCACTCGTCCAACATTTGGTCAGCACCACAAAACAAACAGGGGCGTGACATATTTGGCCAGCTTTTCAATAGATCAGGACTTTCCCTCTCGACAAGGACATCATGTGTACGTAATTCAGATCAGGTCTCGAAATAGTATAAAGTTGATGTTTTGGTATGTTTCGGACAGTTACAACAGGAAGGATTTCGTTGCCATTTTTATATTCAAATTAGGTAAAATTTAAGTAAAAAATGTCAGAAATATACAAATGGATTTCCACAATAATTATAAGCACTTGGCAGTCATGCTGTTGCTGCTACTTCGTCAGTTTGATCATCAACAATACAAGTAACTGATTAAGTTATGCGCTGTCTTTACAGAAAACGAATAACAACATAATAGACACAACACATTCTCAATAAAAAAAAATCCGAAAATGAAATCAAATAGGGGACTTTTAAGGGTTTTTTTTTTTGTTTTTGGTTTTTTTTTATTGGTTTTTTTTTTTTAATTTATTATTATTGTTATCATTTTTTTATTCTTTTCTATTGATTCATAAAGAGATAACATTTATTTTATCTTTTTAAAGGTTGATATAATCCCAAAGGTGTTCCCCAGGCGTCTGGACTGGCCTGTACTTACTGTCTAAGCAGCCTGTGTCTTTGATGTCGCGCCTGCTAGTATATATCTATGTCCACTTGACCTCCTCAACATTTACCCTCTAAATAGCGATCATTCCGGGTGGGATTCTGTTTGCACACCTCATATGCCCTTTGAACTTCTCCCATACCTCAAGTGTCATAAGTTGTGTCTTTATGAAGCTTCTCAATTTGTTTAACAATCCGGGCTGACACGAGAAGTAACGACAACTCATCAAAATCAAACTTCAATGTAATCTTAGATAAACTCGCCGCTTCAGGAAAACAACCAGTAAAGCTATTTCATTTAATCTTCCTATCGAGATGCAATTATTAAAGAAAACAGATCAATTTATGGATAATCTTTAGCACCTCGTCGACAGTCACACAACTTGCCGGCTCAGCGATAAAGCAGAAAACGTATGATGCAATAGACTTTATGTCTAAAATGGCTACCTTATTTGGAATTTTGGCTTTTTTTCTTATCATTTTAGCTATACAACTTTTCGTGGGTTATGTTTTATATTTTGATTAAATTGTGTAAGACCTCAATCGTTTGTGTCTTTTTATGAGTATGGGTAAACAGCGATATATTCCCATAAGAATACGCCTGATCTATACAGACTTCTGCCATCCTACACTTTTATGTAATATGGGGATATTATGCTTTCAATGATACCTTAATGGACAAGATAAGTCTATGGTGAGGGATAAAGGTTTACCCTGCCTGAACCGACATACAGATTAACAAAAATAGAGAATACCGAAACATCAACAAATATCAAAAACCCGAACTCAAAATCGATTTGACTAGACGCAAAATCCGAAAAAAGGAAACATCAACATAGAGTACAAGAGAATAAGACCAAGTGTTCCAAAGAATAAGCGTCTTCTGCTTCATCAACGACACCCACCATCTTAAACCTGGTCACTACCATTCAAACATCAAGTCCTCGAAATGAGAGCCGAGTTATCATTGACAATCACGACAAGTAAGCATTAATGGGTGAGCATACTCGAAAAACGTTCATATTCATATCACACAAAGATACAGAATATTTCTCAATGAGACAAAGATGGTGACCATAAAACTTGTTCTGATCAACCTGCATCTCTCGATTCTCTGTATTGTTAATTTGTTCGTCAGCAGTCAACATCGATCACGAAAATCACGATATTTAGAGCAAGCTTTAGAATAACGAATCAACTGCGACATGTAAACACCATAGGTTGGAGAAACTAGGATGTTACTATCATGAAATGGGAAGTTCACGATCGGAAAATTGAAATCGTCACGTTTATCGTATTGCTTAGTAGTAAGCTCCTCGTGTTGGTCATAGTTGAGATCGAGGT
Organism: Mimachlamys varia; assembly: GCA_947623455.1. Classification (NCBI taxonomy): domain Eukaryota; kingdom Metazoa; phylum Mollusca; class Bivalvia; order Pectinida; family Pectinidae; genus Mimachlamys; species Mimachlamys varia. The sequence continues at coordinate 3,273,390 of OX392537.1, forward strand.
AAGCAGCTTATGTGGAAGATTATGTTGTGTCCTTTATTGCAAGTTCAGAAGGGTATATACGATCGACGTGGTCAGCAAACTTCTTGTTGTTTATAGACAACACATCGTCGATACATCTGAAAGTGACATTGAACGATTTGGCAAGGTTTTTGTTACCTGTCCTGATAAGCTATCCACAAATTCAGCCTCGAATGAAAACAAAAACAAAACAGCTAAGAGTGGGGCACAGTTTGTTCCCATTGGAATGCCAACAGTGTGCTGGAAATGGTTTCCTCCAAACTCCAAAAATATTGTCAACTAGCAATTTAATTATTCGTTCTTTATCTTCTTCAATTTATTTAATCTTAACTTTTGTTGCATTTTCACAAAGTATGCTCCAAGATAGAAAATAGATTCCTCATTTCTTTGGATGTAAAATGATTGTTTACGAACCGAGGGAGGTGTTCTGCTACTAGACTATCAGTACGTACGTACGGCTGTAACCTAGTCCATGGATTATGTTTGTTACAATGATGTTGCAACATTCAAAAGGTTTTACAGACAGATACTTGCAAATATCGTGATTTTCGTGATCGATGTCGACTGCTGACAAACAAACAAACAACACAAGGATTCGGGAGATGCAGGTTGATCAGAACTATTGGCAAGTTTAATGGTCGCCATCTTTATCTCATTAAGAAATATTCTGTAATTTAAGTGATATGAATATGGACGTTTTTGAGTATGCTCATTAGTGTGTTTACTTGTTGTGATTGACAATGATACTAAGTTCTCGTTTTGAGAACTTGATGTTTGCTTGGATGCGACAAAGATTTACATGGCAAGTGTCGTCGATGAACACCTTGTCTTATTCTCTTGTACTTTCACAAGAGTCTCCACATAAATCTTTCCTTTGTTCATATATTTCCCCTAGTTTAATCAATTTTGAGTTCGGATTAGGATTTTGCTAACGCTTCGGTATTCTCTAAAAAAATTTCATATAACTATATTTTCCTTTTACCATGTGATATAAGTCATATAATTTCCTTGGGGCTTAGTGATTTTTCCCGCTCCCTGAACCCACCAGATAGCAATTAATTATTTCAGTATGACGTTTATTTTTGCATAGGTATGATGAATTTGACAATTAACAATTTGCTTGTTATATTGATTTTTTTATTCACCGGTCTGTTTTTCATTATCATGTTTATACTAAACGGTAGATCTATTTTCCATACCTACGGACTGTTTTGTCTGGGCCCGACCTGGTCACTGCCTCCAGGCCCGTATCTGTGTGTTTACTTACCCCTAGTGGGGGACGGCTGGGGAAGTGGTCTTGTTTGAGCTTCGCTACAGCAGAACACATCGAACTTCCGATCGCCCCTGAAATCACTCAACACAGGTAAATTTGCAAACGGAAATGTTTTGTGTTTTGATATGAAATTCCTTTTGAAGTTGTTTGATATCTCATTTCCGGCTCCGGGTCACGACCCCCCGATCTACGCCCTGGGGCATAACGTCGATTTCTTTAGACGGAGAAAATAGGGTAATAAGATTTATAAAGAAAGATTAAAACAAAGAGGATACGATTAAATCGTACATATAGACATTAGTAGATATCAGTAAAATTAAAGGCCCAATATGCGCATCTTCAAAAAATCAAGTTGATAACCATGCAAAACTAAGGCTAAAACAAATTAAAGTTTTCGCTTAAGTTTTACCGAAAGCTACGTATATTGGGCCTTTAACGATATATCGGTCTCTTCTCTCCTTCACCGAAGTTTAAGAGTGGTATGGCAAATAAAAATCGAATAGAATAAATAATGATAGTAGAATTATTCATAACATACACGCGAAAACGGAAATATTGTGATTATTCAGCGACATACGAACAACATGGGACAGATCACGTTGCCAGATATATTGAACCGTGTCACTAACACTCTCTAATGTTCGCAATTATTATTCATAATGTATTCTGAAAATGTACTGGGGTTACCCGAAAAGTTCGTTGACATTTAGAACAACGAAACCCGTATCAGAAAAGAAAATCTAACGTTTTGCATAAATTGGGTCAACGTTCACTTTGTTAGACTTATATCGACATAATCCGAAGGCGTCAAAGTTAGGAACCCAGTACAAGGAAAAAGTACATTTTAAAGAAGCGAAGAGTATGACAATTAAAAAATAATAACAATGCTCTCGCCGCAGAACTTCAAACATTATCTTTTCGTTTTACTCCCAAACTTCACAAGAAATTAAATATGACATGAAAAATGTAACAAGAACACGAATGTCCCCATTCTGAATCAGTGCCTATGTTCTGACCAGCTCTAGGCGCCGTATAGGTGAACATAGATAACCCTACGATTGTTCAACAAATCGGTCATGAAACAATTCTGCATCTTATTTCAAAAGGAAACAAAACTGCGAGATCAAGTATGAAAGTGTTAAAACAGTAGATAATGATTATCAGATAGTGGGTATCTCTATTGTGGTCAAACAACAGTATGCTATTTCTTAAGGTTTATGTTTTTCATTGTTTCAGTTATATTTGTTTTACTCTCAGAACGAAATATTTCTTGTTTTTGTTTTATTACACAACAAAGGTCAAATTCTTCAGTTGTAAATAGCATTTATGTATTTATTTCACAATCCAACGTCATTGTGTATGACATCAAAAACGACGTAAGAAGTAATTAAAATGGCATAAATCATAAGTGATGTTCTTGCTTTGTAACGAAATATACCCGTAAAACATAGATAAAAACGCCTGAGATAGACACTGTGTTTAAGATAAAAGTGCATACTATTGAAATGTATACTTACCTAGTCATGTTGACATATACTGTGTTACCTGATGTACTTTAGGTTGACACACATCTACAGGTACGTACACAGTTTCACCAAAACAAATCAGACAAAACACTCTTTTCTTACATTGATGATAACAGCAATTACTACAATAACTTAATCTGAAACTTACATCTGTAATCTATTTATAGCCAGGGGTGTAAGTTTCTTTCCGTTGTTTATTACCCATTTGGCCGGAAAGCGTGAAATATCGATAATAAAATGAGTGAAACGTTTGACAAGGTTAGCTATTTTTTGTGAAGTTTAAAGTACAATGTACATTATAAATGGGTTTCATAATGGCGAAGTGTAAGCTTTTCAACACAGGTTTTTGAATACTCGCACGTCTAGTCTCTAATGTTGTTCCCGAAACAGACTGAACGAGTTTATTAAGTCATTATAATGTGCTGAATAATTATTGGACTCGTTATTGAACAAAAAATATTGAAACTTCTTATTCCTTCGTCTTAATGTTTTGCCTCTAAAATGATGTAACGGCTCTCTTCGTAAAAATTTTTTTTTTTTTAATTTGCTCGAGTCATAAAAGAAATTACGACGGTCTTTACCCTAGGAAATCACCTTATGAGACCATATTTTGAAGTCACAGATCAACGTCAAAGGATGAATTAGCCAACCGCAACATTCTTAACGATACTTACATAAAACAATAGCATCTATATGATTCATGTTTTTTTACAATCAGATAACGGACTATTTCTTTCTCGCCCAGAAGGGCCAGGAATACGATCTCACATCAGCGGCATGATAATGATGAAGGGGTCGTTTTGTTTCCATTATATACTTTCAAAGACAGTCGACAAGTTAAACCATCCTGTCTTGAAAACAATTGATTACGAGGTTTGAATGAAGCCCCGGACAGTGTGTATGAATACCTGGGAACTATTTAGTTACGCGAAGATAGATGACTTTCGAAGATAAAATGCCGGATGTAGGTAAGCCACGCGACCTATGTATGCAATTTAAAGAGGTTGAGTCATCTCTCAAAACATTTCTTTACGCCGAAAATGGCAATTAAAATTGGTAGGTCGGCTGGATATTTCGTTTAAGAACACATCACTAGCTATACGACACCCCGAGTCCGTCCTGAGGCGACATCACTCGGCTACAGAAATGCAGCAGCAAGTGAAATAGTTGGAGGATGTGTCAAACAAATTACCAACAGAAACATACACTCCCTTACGTAAACAAAGCACCACTGTTACAATCAACTAACAACAACGCAATTTAGCTTGTCCCAAAAGTAACGCAATTTGATGTGCGTAATTTCTTCAAAGTGGGATGTAGCACACCGCTGAAATCTTCCTTTTCAGTATGTCGCCTATAAGGCAATGGCTTGTCAGTGCTTAACAGATCATTACACACACTACTAACGTTAATATCAAAAGTCTTGATTGTCTGACGTATACTTCACTTATTAGTGAAAACCCATACAATGAAAAATAATAGATACATCACATAATTACCACTAGCGTTAGATCAGAATCGAAAGCCAATATGGACAGGCACACGAGCGATGAGGATCGTGAGAAATCACATGAGTGCCGATATGGCCTTCACAGAAATCAGAAGCTCCAGGAAGTTCAGTGTTTGGGTCAGTAAAGTATATCGGTCACTAGCAGTACCTCCGTGTCGTCCTTATATAATTATCACTGACGATTTGTAACTAGAGAAACGCGACATAATCACGTCCTTTCATTGTTGATCAATCGAGGATTAGTGTCACATATTATTTTCCTCTTTTTGATATCGAATTAACGTGCTGAATTTCATCAAATTGACCAAAGTAGGAAACCAAATAAAGAACACCGCTTTTAAACTTGGATTAAGGAAACTGCTTTTCATCCTTTATCTTGATCTCGTTGTCGGCAACCGATGTCAGCAATGACATACAACGTGACAACACGGATTCAAACAGGGAGGAGATATTCAGTCATGCATCATCTTGCTGACATCAAAACGTAAATGCATCTTCTACAGGTTTCCCTCTAATGTCTCGCTCTTATACATAGCCCTTTATCACATAACAGGCCCAGGGTGTCTTGATACAGTACACACGAGCTTTATTGCGTAATTAAATGGTAACTATATACATTGCAAGAGTCATAACTACCACAGAGAACCGATTTGACCATAGATGATTACATTTTGAATGTGTCTGCGACAATATGACCATATACAAAGCCGTTATTTTTCCCAATACTTTATCCATTTCAGTAATGCATATTTCAGCATGGTGACCTTGACCTTCTACCCAACAATGATATAGAACGATCGAGCATTGACATAAGACTTAGCTTTTTGGCGCCTTTAAAGAAGTTGCCGACCCATATGATAAGCAGGTGAACATAAAGCGGATTATTTCTATTGGATTTCAAAACTGCATTAAGACACATTTTGTACCGAGCGTGGAGCAAAATGCTGCAGCCGGTCTGAGGTCATGACGTCAATGATGTATTGATATTTTCGGAACGGCACGAAAAGTAACATCACTTAGTAAGGACAAAATGAGGGACATTCGGAACAATTTGGAGTCAATCGCGGTACCGGTTCTGGAGAAGAAATCGAACATGTTCAGTTATTTACAGAGGGAATACGACAATTGATGGATGCTAAAAAGCACACGCGAGTAATTGAAAAAAAAATGTCAGGTATCGGTTTGGTACAAATGCTGTACGATATCTACTAGTATACATTTTTGTATTTAAACTGTTGGATACCGCTCACATGTATGTGGCGGTAACGAGGAGGTTCGGGTATAAGAACACGGTACCATAGACAAAAATTAAGTGTATACATACATGTATTTACCATTAGAAAACAAACAAACAAAACATTTCGTTTCCAAATGGTTCAATTAGAGATAAATCATAGGTAGAATACGTTGAGAAAGAACACTCATTACAGTATTGCCGTACGTTGTCAGCAGGGGGTCGGGAAGATCTTACCGATTACCTTATATAAGTAATGATTACACCTGTAACGGACACCAATATATTTACTAGATAAAGGATAAATAAACAAATAAATCTGATGTTTACAAATAATTGGAAAATGATTTTTATCAGCTTTCCTGGGGGGTAAAGATGGTCCAAATCTTACCAATTCTTGATATCAAAAATTAATTACATAGTATAAATTTTCTGTATAGAATGTGTACGTGTGACGTGGCGGTTCGTAATAAGTACTATCAACGGTCATCTCTGATTGGCGGTCGTCAGATATCGGCCGTATATAGAGGTACACACTCGGCTATAACAGATCAGCCCCGATCAGATGAGATCTGGTGGTGATTTGTTAGAATTTAAATTTTAAAATAATTCAAGTCGTGTGTCCCGACTCCTTTTTTGCATATGATCAATTGGTTCTCGATTGACATTGCACAATATGATAAAAATAAACAAACTTATCGAGTACATCAACCGTATATCTTTAAGAACAAAATTTACATTAAACTCCGAAATTTGTTCCAGGTAATGTAATTTCAGCCTTAAAGCGAAGAAGCATAAATATTAAACGGCAGTTTATACTACAGGTTCAAATAGTTCGAATTAATTTTCCGTTGAAATAAAACTCAAATAAATTCAAAGTCGGTCGAGCGGTAAATAAAAACATTTACAGGGTGATCAATTTGTTGACGGACCATTTTATTACACCATCTCACGGTTAGAAGTTATATACTGGAAATGTCAAATTGGCTGATACACTGTTGTCCTGCTTCCTCCCTTTACTAACCGCGATACTTGTGTAAACTTTGTACGGTTAGACCATAAAGGGACTCACTGTTCAATGGGATACCTTAAAGGGGACAATATTGTGAACGAAGATATTTTTGTGGGTATTTGTTCGTGAATAATTCAACAAAATGTTCGTCAATAAAACAAATTTAAATCTCAAAGGTGTTTTGTACTTGCAAACAGTAGATAACTATCACCCAACACTTGGTGTGGTCTTCCGATTCTAAAAAGTATCATATTGGGGGCTTTTTATACAAAATGCAGCTGATATATTTAACTGTCTACAGTTAATTTTGTACTTTTTCGTATTATACTTTACATCATTCTTGGAGCAAAACTTGACAGAACTTCGTTGAAAGCGAAAGTACCTCATATGATCTATTCCGAGTTTTCGGTTGAAATTTGCTTAGTGTATTGATGTACTCAGTATTGCATTGTACTTCTGCGAGTGTCGTTGATGAGGCAGAAGATGCTTACTCTTCCTGAACACCTGGTCTTATCTTCTTGTACTTTTACAAGGGTCGTCATGTAAATATTTCCGTTGTTCATATTTTGCTGTAGTTTAATCGATTTTAAGTTTTTTTACATATTGTAATTCTGTATATAACGGAGGAGGGCTGAACTACTAGCTATTCTAATAACTCGCAGACAATCACATAGATCCAAAACTGACCATCATACACTTGTGAAGTTAAGTGTACAAAGATTGTAGATAATAAGCACCACTGAGTCTATACGGGTAACGCCACAAAAGTATGGAGTCACAGCTAGTCACAGCTGCTCTTGAAAATGATCGGGAAAATAAGGTGGATATTGCGAAAATAAATCTGATGAATAGACCGGTGGTGCAAGCATGTACAAGTAATGAAACTATCTAACCGATGTGCGCTACTATAGTAATAGTAAAGAAAAAAATGATTACCATCTGTATTTACCAAAAGTTGGTGTAAGCGCGGACTTATCGATATACTGTGCACAAAAAATAGGCGACCAGACACTCAAAAAATTATGAAATTTAAATCGCTTGACGTATTAAGCTGAAATTTGGCTATGATTTTTATTGGAGTTTTCTCCTGGACACGTGTGCATGTGATTCCGTGGTGTTAGTTCGTTTTACAAAAAAAAATGGTAAAAACTAGGTGATTAACAAAATCGAAAGGAAATATTTACACTGTGTCCACTGTAGATAGTACAACCTAACATTTACTATATAAACTGCGAAACCGACCTATCGAAATGATCCTGTTTACATCTAAACTGCTATTCGGCGTTTAATGAAATAGAAAACGTGATAATTTCGATGACATTCGTAATTTAAGGTTTGTCAACCAAGTTTACACTCCCGTAGATAAAGTGATACTAATGCACTGTATCTGATTAAAACGCCGCTTACATTACTTAAAAACAGCAACTTCCGGTTTCCGGTGAAATGATATTCTAAAACAACCCTCGATCACAACTCCCCGGACCAGCTGACCCTGTGAGGACTCATGTAAGAGTACATAACTGTATTCTACAGAAACATACAATTAAAATCCAATTACAGTCGATCAAATCTGTAAAATCTTTAATAGAGAAATGTAAACAGATGCAAGTTCTCGCTTTCATCTTTAAAGCCTAGAACTACATTATAAACCATTTATATGAAATCGATTTAAACGTACGCCGAAATATCATTCATGTCGTTTTGACACATTGAAAAAAGTGAAAAGCCCAGTTGGATTCATTCGAATACGTTTGAAGTTATGAGTTAATCCTAACCTTAAATAGTTTCTGGAACACAGCAGAAAACGGTTCGCCGTAACTGACAAAGGACGGCCTTTACTCTACTCCGTCCCAACTCTTGATCTGTGTATATTTTACACACAAAACCGCTAATCCCCCGGTGATGGTAAACACAATTGTCACGACTGACCAAGCTTTCAAAAACTTAATATAGAAATATTGATATATTTATTCCCTTTAGTCAAACTTTAAACGAAAACGTTTAAACGAGACAAATTAAAATATATTTTCCCACGGCGTCCTTAACCAAAACATAAGCTTGGTCGAAATAATGAGGACATTGTGGTCGGTAAGGTTAAGTTGAGGTTTAATCATGAAATCGTTATGGCAAAATGTTCCTTTCTGGTATCAGGTTACAACGTGCCAAGTCCAAAGAACTCGATAAATTATGAAACTACAGAATTAGACGAAATAACCCAACCCTTTGCTTGATTTAGAAAAATGTATTAAAAGTTGAATATTCTGTTCTTGGATGAATTCTAGAGGATTTAACAAAATCAAACACACACCAGTATTGTGTATAATAGGGGTCAATATTCCAAATGAAATATATGTTTGTTCATTTTCAACATTTTAACAAATAATTTATGACTTCTCTTTCCATCTTTGCTGTGTGAGTATACAGTACATGTAAATGATATAGACATTGTATAATATCTATTATCCAACCTAGCTTCTCGTGTTGGCTTTTTAATGACAAATTCATTACCCCGACAACCAGTTGTTGCGTACAATATTGTTCGTCCCAGATGTAAAGACTGATTTGTAATTCAAATTTTGAAAAATTCCCAGTTTTATTACATTACTATCCACATATTAATGGTGACTTGCAGAATACCGAGATTGACTCATAAACCTATCTATTTACGGCTATACAACTCATGCTATCTTTATATCTGTTTCACGAACCGATACGAATTCTCAATGGAAGCTGAAAAAAGTCGTTTAATAATTTAATTTGTAATACGTTTTACATGTGAACGGTATCTTGTACATCTATCTGTTTATGTGCAACCTGAAAAACACTGTTCACATCCTTTAAATCTTGTTGCGTATCCTACATCGATATCCTCGCCAATCTTTTGAACTTTATTATACTGTCACGTGGTTATGTTTACAGACATACCCGGATGTTATCTGTCGATATCTTACTGAAGATGCGACGTATCTAATTATATATGATAAAGAAAATGCAAATATTGTTTGCATGAACAGACGCCCGTGTCCTGACACCGAACCCCGACAACACCTTGACGTCATCTTGTTCCAAATCATGCTCATTGAATATGAAAGTGAAACTTTTTTTGCAACCTGCAATATAAACAACATGTTTGTTTCTTAAATAAACGTAGCAAAAATGTCAATTGACAGGCCTCGATGACATGATATTGCAGTTTATTGCATAACCCGTCAGATAATGCGATCCTTCTACTCCATACTATGAGCAAGTTTTATGATCGCCATTTTTGTCTAATTGAGAAGTATTTTGTATTCTTGTGTTATATGAAGATAGACATTTTGGTTATGCTTATTAGTGTGCTTACTTGTTGTGATTGACAATTTTGACTCTGTTCGCATTTTAAGGACTTGATGTTTACTTGGATGTGACCAAGAGTTTCATGGCGGGTGCCGTCGATGAAGCAGAAGACGCTTACTCTTCTGGCACACCTGGTCTTATTCTCTTGTACTTTTGCATTGGTTTCCATGGAAATCAAAATCGATGTTGAGTTCGTATTATGGATATGTTGATGCTTCGGTATTCTCTAATTATTTCTGTTTCCTAGAATATTCGTTTGCAATTACTTCATTTCGGTTAAAGTATATGACTTTTCGCCCATTTAGAATAGGGCATTCGTTTCCTTCTCCAGCCAAAGACATGTCCGTAGGCAGGGACATTCTAAAGTCTATAAAAAGGTTAGCAATCATTGGTTGCTGTACCAGCACGTTTATTAGGTTCCAGTATAACATGACCGGTGGAATACTCTGTGTTCTCGGTATGATGTGTCAGTGAGGTAGTGCTCTAAACGTCGATATCTGAGCTGCGTTTATTTGAGAGGAAAACTCACGTTCATTACTCATTCAACTTTTATTCACTCTCTCTCTACAAAACAATACAATTGTACAGAGAAAACATATTTGCAACATTACATAAAACCAAATGTTGACAATCATGATACTTTTGTAAATATCCTTTTCACAGACTTGCATAGCTTCTTTATTATTTTAACATTTCTTGCGTTCATCAAATCTGCAAACTTTACAATGTTTTGGTATTTTATAAAACACGATATCGTTTCTGTGTTAAAGAAGGACATTTGAGCAAACAAGGAGGCACATCCCAAACTGACTTTAACTGTTCATACGTTAACAATAACACCTAAAACAAAACTGAACCATCAAACAACAGGAAAGCCAATCCAACGGTCCATATTCATTTTGTGCTCAAGCATGGAATCTGTGGTCAAGGCAACTTTCTTGTTACTCTTTAATAACACGTTAATCGATCTAAAACCTCAAACTTTGTTGGGGTTTTTTTTTTGTTATTGCTTTAAGCTTCTTCCATAGTTTCCAACATCAGCGACAAAATATCATTTTCCTACTAGTTAATAGCCACAACAATAGATTCGGCTGGAGCACCATGTCCATGCTTGAGCTAGAGAACGGTTTTATGAACATGGGCCCTGCATTCAGTTTCTGTGTATCGTTATCACGCCAAACCGTGCCTGGGATGTCCCGTGCACTTTAAAAAGAAAACTCCAATTTAAAAAAGGCTTAAACAATAACCAGGTCTGTAAGGAAATGTAGACCGAATAATTTCCCAGGAGCAAGCCGCATCGAGAAAACAATTGATTTTAACATTTCATTCCACCGTTCCATATGTCACCATTATCCATTAAAACGGTGCGCGCGCCCGATGAAACTTATTCGGGTGTCAGTTGTTAGGTAGACGCAATGTATCAGGACGAAATAGGCGCGCGAGATGAAGGGCATCGATCAAGTAGCAGCAATGACAGATATATAGGTATTTTTTAACACAAAATTCCTAAAGTTAACTTCAATTTATCTATTTCTGTAGACCTGGGCCCGCTTTCTAGACAGCGAGTCGTTTAGAAGAAAAGTCTGATGCATGCAAAAATGCATTAAATTGTTTTAAATGAATTACTGAATTGCGTTAGGTATTTACATTTTCTCTATCTTTGGTCGAACTATCGCTTCGATTTAAACACTCCCGATGTGACGTTCTAAAGTAGGTTTCATACTTACGTTGTTTTTTTATACCTGTTTTTTCCCGAAACAATTATTAGTTTTTGTGTAATAGGGACGGTCCCTGCAACTTCCCTAAGCATTGATTTATATAACAAAATCACAGAATACCGAAGCGTCAACAAAACCATAATTCGAACTCAAAATCGATTGAACTAGGGCCAAATGTGAACACTTATGAAAATTTACATGGAAACCATTATAAAAGTACAAGATAATAAGACCAGGTGTTCCGGAAGAGTAAGCATTTTCTGCTTCATCGACGACACTTGCCATGTAAATCTTGGTCACATCCAAGTAAACATCCATTCCTCAAAGTGAGAATAGTGTCATCCACGGCTAATGAAAGAAGTGAAATCTGAACCTTGCCTTTCAGGCCGTGTTTTACTTAACAAGACCTGGTTTACATGTGGCATTTCCAGTATATAAACTCTGTGGTGGTGGATAGTATAAAGGGTAGAATATTCCAATGATTATAGAAAGTACGCACATCTAACAGAAGGTTTTTTAACGCCTGACGCATTATTAACTCTTAAAATAACACAGTTTGGCAAATATCGCATTCAATAACTTTATTTACAAAAGTTATTCATATTTGGTGAGATTATTTTTCGCGAGGAAAGGCGTTCTCGATATTAGTATAAGTAAATATAATTAGAAACTTTAACTGTTACGTTGTTCCTTCGCTGATCCAAATTTATGAGAGCAGGTGGTTTGTAAACTGCGACAATTAAGATTTTTCTAGATTTAATGTGTACATTCGAAACTCTTACATTCATTAATTCTCCTGTAAACAAGTTAAAATAGCAAAACCAGAAGGGAAAAGGAAATTCTAAAACGCAGTTCTAAACTCTAAAAAGAAAGAATGCGTTCTTCATTTGCTCGAATCACATGCGACATCGCCCATATCTATTGCCATCCTCTATATCCAGGGGTTACGATCACCTTCGCTCTCTACTCCCTTGGAATATGCCATGGCAAAACTAAAGGCTTCGTGCACACCATCTCTTTGATGAGGCAAGAAGACTGGTTCGACGTTTGATGTACATCAAAAGAATCGCGTGGTCACATAACGGTAAAAATGACGGGCTTTGAAGTCATTTGCGGCTTCTTTGTAATCTTCAAAATGACACGCATCAGCCTAGTGATTGGTCAGTGTTTTTTGTCTCTTAAGGTGTCTTCACCTTTGCCAGAAAATGATCCAGGGGTGTTGAGAGCGTAGGTGAGCGTACCCCGCTTGAAATCGAGGATGAGCTATTATTTGTGAGAATTAAATAGGTCAGATGCTTTTTGAACAGAGTGAGCATGAATTTAAACTGCGACGTAAATATTAGATTTTAAACTTGCCGTCAGCCGAACAAAACCAGCTGTCAATCAACAATCAACACCAGAGCACGGCTGATGACTTAAGTCTGCGTGTGAGTAATCCAAACTACGACGGGCACTTTGCCCAGAATCACTGTAAACACTCCGAAATATGTAATTAACCGTGGATTTATTCCCATGATAAATAGTCATCAATGAAAAAAAGAATAATAACAGTTATTGTATAATAAACAGATTATGAAACATTTACGTCAAAAAGTGACATTCTATGTAAATTGAAAACAGTAATAAACACCCAAGGTGAATTCGACATCAAAACCACCACGTCATTTTCTGTTCACCACAAATATGTAACAGTTACATAAACTGCTGTACCTGCCGGATTTCATTGGAACATTTAACACGACAGATTTGTTCTGATTCACTTTTTCATTTCAAACATGTTGTTTGTTAAATCTAAAATATTTAAAGTGAAACCTCAGACTGGTGTCACTTAATTCATTGATATAAAACAGCCCACTAGTCTGCATTCTACTGAGTGGGAGCCCGTAACCTACCTACGACACAGGTGTGTCGACATTCACGGCAGCGCTACTGCTGGGATAATGTTAGGTGGGGCGCCTGGACCTCAGGTCAGTTTGGTCAAACACATCAACACATATCTACACTTGTAAGTATGGAGTGGGCGGTCAATCTCTACCAACAATCACACAACGATCAGCGTGTAATCGGGCTGTTTGTGTAGAGGACATACATCTCATACAGGTAGTCCATACAGACATGACAGTTCTACCTGGATTAAATAGTTATAGACCTGTTTGGAAAAAAAATAAACAATTCGTTTGACAATGATAAATATATAATGAAACATAGGTATATGATGACTACACCGTGTGAAGTATATCTCGATAAGATATTGCTATATTATTGTGTGTAAAATACATTCTTATACGTGCTTGCTATACTGTGAGAAACATACCCGGATGTACGATTACCACGCTGTGAATATGTTCTGATTCATTTTCAGAAGTATTTCCTATTAAATTAATGATTCTTATACTTTATGAATGAAAGACGGCCTTATGTATCACATATTTACAACGCATGTTGTAGAGCCTACAAATTCTCTGCTTTTTGTACATACATATTGGATATATGTGTTGTAACCGTTACTGGAAACTGATTACTACCAGCTCATTGGTCTGCTAACATCGATGTGGCACGTCATCTCGAGAACATTCCGAAAATGGCATTAGCTATGGACACTGATTTTTACAAAATAGAAAATATTGAAGGAAAAAATAATGCGAACTCAAAAGCGATTAAACTAGAGGCAAAAAAAATGAAAAAAGGAAAGATTAACATTAAGACCCTTGTAAAAGTAAAAGAGTATCAGACCAGATGTTCCGGAAGAGTAAGAGTCAAAGCTTAAAACAGTAGTAACAGCAAATCATAAAAAAGTGATTTGACAGCAAACTTACAGATTATCAAAGTTTTCTCCCCCAGATGTCTGACGCTTTTGAATTACAAATATAGACCAAGTAAAAAAACGTATCCCCAGTAGACAATGTGAAAAAGTAAAATTTAAGTTGGAAAAGGCTGCTGAAATCACCAAACGACTGAAAAGGGCATTGATGTACGTCTTGTCATCGACATCCAGAATATTGGTCGAGCTTGCAATTTGTTTTCAATCTTCCATCAAATATTATCAACATTGACTTGCAGACACAAACCGGTTTTTTGGTACAAATATTGAAATGCACTTGTTGCCAGATATGTTTACAATTAAGATATTGTCTGGATATTTCAAACAGTATACAACTTTAGAAAGAAGGTTCATCAGTCAAGTTTTGTGGAGATGTCAACACGAGAGTATCTAGGTAGGACAATGGTGGTTTCCTCTGCGGCGTGATATCCGGGTGGTGCCCTAAGGTGACGAATAGCGTGTTAACGATCGGTAGCATGTTTCTATATAGCGCTGTCCTTCAGTACTGTACGTATCACGTAAAAAGAACAATGCTGATAACACTATACAACACATATACACCAGACTACCATAATAAACATGTAAGGTAAGAAAGACGTGGGAATACTGATGTCACATCGTCCACACTCCATTTATTAAAATGTTCACTGTATAGAATTCTAACTTCTGTCTATCTCTCGTGTGTAGAATACTGCTTTCTGTCTATCCCTCGTGTGTCAAATACTGCCTTCTGTCTATCCCTCGTGTGTCAAATACTGCCTTCTGTCTATCCCTCGTGTGTCAAATACTGCCTTCTGTCTATCCCTCCTTCTGTCTATCCCTCGTGTGTCAAATACTGCCTTCTGTCTATCCCTCGTGTGTCAAATACTGCCTTCTGTCTATCCCTCGTGTGTCGAATACTGCCTTCTGCCTATCCCTTGTGTGTCGAATACTGCCTTCTATCTATCCCTCGTGTGTCGAATACTGCCTTCTGTCTATCCCTCGTGTGTCGAATACTGTCTTCTGTCTATCCACATGTGTCGATTACTGCCTTCTATCTATCCCTCGTGATGCTCTTAGGAAAGAATCAGAAAATGATCAGAAAGGTTTATCTAAGTATACGAACTACGGTATAACATACATGACTGAATGCATGTACCACACTTCTGGCCCGGCATACAAACATATAACAGATAGACACACAGATAGACACACAGATAGACACAACCAAACAAACGATCAGCCTGGACTGATATTACCAACCCAGTGCACCACACAAAAATAGAGAATACCGAATCGTCAAAAAGACATAATCCGAACTCAAAATCGAGTACTCTAGGGGCGAAATAGGAAAGATTTGCATGGAGACCCTTGTAAAAGTACAGAAGAATAAGACCAGGTGTTCCGGAAGAGTAAGCGTCTTCAGCTTCATCGACGACAGCCGCCATGGAAACCTCGGTCATATCCAAGTAAACATCAAGTCCCGAAAGTGAGAACCGAGTCATTATTGTCTATCGCAACAAGTAACCACACTAATGAGCATACTCAAAAATGTCTAAATAAAGTATTCAAATTTGACTTAGATCAATCGAAAAAGACCATTTCACCAACTTTCAACCCTGTCCAAATGATGTAGTCCTCTTGGTGTTGATAAAGATTCTTTTCTTTCATAGTGTCAGAACCGACTTAAATATGTAGTTATTTTGCTGAAGTCTAACACAGTTGCCCCAACTGTCCCGACACATGGTTACATCCGACCAAACGATATCTTCATGTCGATGTTGTTTGGTCGTTCCTTTGATAGGATTACCATCTTCATTGTCACGGGCGATATGTGAGTTGGTCAGGAGTAGCTGATTCCGCAACCGTGTGATTTTTTCTGGGAGTCAGAGCAGAACATTAGTTTCGTACTTATTGTGGATATTTTGGCGTCGTGTCCTGTCCTCCTGTCTGTTGCCTCCTTGGTCATTATGCATCGGACACTGCTGCTTGCGTGGTGGCTGCTTCTCGCCAGAATTGACAGCCTTGAACAACAAAGCCCCCCGCCCCCCCCCCCCCCCCCCCCCCCCCCAGAGTTGTTCCCGATGGCAACACTTCTATGGTATCTACATATATGAGTTTTAATTTCATTGCAGCAAGCTTCAGTCTCTCACCGGATACCACCTGAGTCTAGCGGCAAGATGGATTGACACGGCTTGATGTGGTGTCGGATGCAGTGGAAGACGATTATGTACAATGTGCCTCATTATGTTCGACCTGACTATGACGGCCACTTTTTGTCCACTGAACCAGTTAGTGGTTGCACCTGCGCAGCCATCCAGACTCATGCGACGGATGACTGTTAGGAAACCCTAGAACGACAACGACGACGATGATGATGATGATAGCAATTATCTCGATGACGTTGTTTTTAATTGTTTATTTATCAATTCATAAAATGATGACCACCGCTACTGTGTTTGAAGAGTTTTAAAAGCTCTACTGGCGTTCTAGGAAAACCTTCCTTTCGTTTTAAATTGGAGTACATCACAGATGACATCACGAGAACACTGGCACGCGATAAATATTATATCATCCGCTAACGTATGTATTTTGGGACAAGGAAATTATCAGTGCGCTGACATAATGCATCACACTTACAATCACCGTCTTAATTACTATCATTATATAATGGTAGACGAACATAAATGACAAAACGTTACATCACGAAAGTCAAGGTCACGAGACAAAGTCCTGAGTCAGAATATATTGTTAGTTATGGTTCTGAGGTCAAGGTCACGAGACGTGGTCCTGACTCAGACTCTATTATACAAATGCGGTTACACAGAACTGACAGGCGATAGTTACCGAGACAATATATACTAAGATCGAAATTATTTTTTTTCAGATTCCTATAACCACATATACACCAAAATAAAACAGGTCTTAATTGCTAAAACAATATCAAAATTATGGTTTATGGTTCTACTGCATCAGTTAGGTTCGCGAAAAAAAGAGTTGAAACTCTGAGGGTTAAATAAAATATTTCCCTTCTAGATAACCTCGTGGTAAAGCAGCTTAAACAGATTTGTTTTCTGTCCTGGCGTTATTCCTCTTGTTAAACTTTCAATATGCTTTGCAGCCCTTAAATATGACATCAAACTTAATGCTACCATTCGTTCATATTTTTGCGGAGCAACACTTGTAAAGTAAAAGCGAAATATGAAGCAATAGGAACGATGAAAATGGAAAACTTAAGTCGCATTTTACGACTAGAAGTCGGGTGAAGCAGACATATATTTTCGGTGTTTAAATCTCCAGACGGTCACTTCCGGATTTAGATGACCTTGCAACCCTTTTCGCTTTGTGGCTGAGAATATTGATGATTTAGCATATCATAAAATTAATCTCCTTGTGATAACGGTAGAACCATTTTCTCTCCGAAACCCGCACAGGTAGAAATTATATGTGGCGCGTGTGTCAGAGGGAGTACCAAAGTGGGTGATGTATCACAGAACCAGGCGAACCTAACCCCTACGTTCTTTCTCCAAAGCAGTTTCAATTACGGATAAATCGCGTATGATCGCCCCTGTGTAACAACCATGTATAAATTGTAATCGGTACAAATGTTTGTCCTCCTCAAGGTATAGCATCCTTGGTACTCTTGGGTAAATGGAGTAGACAAACTTTTCTTAATAAAAATATTAAACTTTATTTATTTTAAAATAATTATGAGACAACTTTAACAAATCAATCACTCTTTTTGGCCCGGATGTTAGCACGCGTTGGAGCTTACTGTGGGAGGAAACCGGAGTACCCGGAGAAAACCTACGTGGTCGGGCAGTGACCCCATACCTTTTCTCTTCCGAACGGGTAATCGAACCCCGGCCGCCTTGGTGAAAGGCAAGTATGGAATTTTGGACATGTATCCCGTGGATGACGTATATATCGCTCCAAAACCGTTCGGCACCTTTTTGTCTGGTCCCAGTATCAAATAAATAAAGTACCTTCATGAGTTTTACCAATTTGCTATACAAAAAAAAGTATTACAGAATACTGAAGCGTTAACAAAACAATATTCCGATCTCAAAATCGATTAAATATACGAAGGCCAAAATATGAAAAAAGGAAAGATTTACATGGAAATCCTTGAAAAAGTACGAGAGAATAAGACCAAGTGTTCCAGAAGAGTAAGCGTCTTCTATTTCATCAATGAACGCTTATGTGCCACTGTGGAATCACACGTGTAGTGTACGTGTCAATAAGGCCAGTGAACGTCACACGGACCAACAGAACTCCGGACTCTGATGACAACCGTGATATTTGTGCTAACTTTATATCAAGTACACAAGACTTTGGTTAAATTGTCCCAGCAATGAAGTTATGATATGATTATAAGTACTACTGGTGCGTACCAGGGCTTGTCAAATGACTCGAACATTGATGTGAACATTCACCCTATTTTCTTAAATTAATGTTTTCATTGCATTAAACGCCACCCAGGGAACCCTATAAACGATCATGGTTTTATGCCCATCGACTAAAGGAAACCTTTATATATACATGTATATAAATGTATATAAATATTAATAAATATATCAATAATATTCAGAAGTTTGTATTTTTGTAGCATCTACATGTATGCCCTTTAAAAAATTGAATTTCTTTTTGTTTACGTTCTATTTGACCGTGCAATCAAATGTGGGACATTGAATTAGGTAAACAATCTGAGAAACGCTGACAAAGAATGTACCATTTTTCGCGGTCACGAGTCGAACTGGTCCTGCAATAAATACATAACTCATGCGTTCATCATTGCCGTGAACACCTACTGCTTTACGATGTTGGCGCCGGTCGATTTCGGTCCTTTTTGTTATTTTATGTTCACACATTTCATGGCTATTGGTCAACACCAAACATCCTTTTTTAGTGAACACAAACTGTAAAATTTAATGCTTCCCATGATTATTGAATAAATCTCTTCGCGATAAGAGGTATTCAATAAGGGAAGAAAACTCCCCGTAATGCAATATGATTATAAGACAGGGGTTCGTTGACCCGGTACCCTGGATACGCCCCGTTACCTAGGGGATATAGAAAATCTTACCCTGGTTACGCCCCGTTACCGAAGGGATATAGAAAACCTTTCCCTGGTTACGCCCCGTTATCACGGGGATATAGAAAATCTTACCAGTGGTTAGGTGTATGTATTTAAAGTTACCAGCACCACCTGTAAGTACCTGTGAATTACACGATAATGATAGCCCTGGAGTACCGCATCACTGTATTACATATCATCTTGGTGCCGTCTTTCACACGTGGTTTGGTGATTAACGAGTTTTAGGTTTGCTGAATGTAATAAAGTAAATCTGCGGTTCTATGTAAGAAGGGAGGCGACTCGTATTTCAGTCCCCAAATTTGTGATGAAATTAATGGTTTTCTTATCACACGAGATTAAACGGAAATTATTTAAACATTTAATTTAGCATATTTTCGTCTAAATCTTTTTCTGGTCATTTTTATCTCATTTATAGGGCAAATTTATTAACGTAGGAATATAAATATGACCCTGTCTATTTCTGGTGAACACAATATATGATATGTGAGGCTATAATTACAAAATGGTAGTTTATAATTAATAATACAGTAACGCTTAGACTGATACAACGGAAGAGGATGAGTCGATAGTAGTGTGCGACCCACCGATAAGTGGAGATAGCCGTTTGCGCCCCGCCGTTAGGTGGCGATAGTCGTATGCGCCCTATCAATAGGTGGCGATAGTCGTGTGCGCCCCACCAATAGGTGGCTATAGTCGTGTGCGCCCCATCGATAGGTGGCGATAGTCGTGTCGCCCCAGCGATAGGTGGCGATAGTCTTGTGCATCCCGGCGATATGTGGAGATAGTCGTGTGCGCCCAACAGATAGGTGACGATAGTCGTGTGCGCCCCACCGATAGATGTCGATAGTCGTGTGCGCCCCACCGACAGATGCCGATAGTCGTGTGCGCCCCACCGACAGATGGCGATAGTCGTGTACGCCCACCGATACATGGCGATAGTAGTGTGCGCCCCACCGAAAGGTGACGATAATCGTATGTGCCATACCGAAAGGTGGCGATAGTCGTTTACGCCTCAGGTGGAGCATGGCAGTTTTTAAAAGTAATATTCCACCTCCCCTTTCAAAATATTTCATATACTTATATATCTTATGATACAAGAGTTGGTTTATCATTTTCATTTTTATATATTGAATACTTACAACGAAATTTTGTTGATGTCATAATTTTGATAATATTGTATTTTTCATCAACCTATAAATGGCATGAAATTAATTTGTTATTTGACAACAAACATATAAAGATACACAGAGAAACCGGAAGCTGTACCATGAAGAACTTTAAAGTGGACAAAAAACACGGAAATCTAGTTAACAGGTGCAGCGGTTCAGTTAAAATGGCTTCATTTTTTATTTTAGATATATTTATTGCCTCAAATCTGAGTTGAAATTTCTACTGTGTCAACAATAAAGGCAAAGGTCATGACATTGATCGTCTTTTACGA
The DNA here is from genome assembly GCA_947623455.1 of Mimachlamys varia. Lineage (NCBI taxonomy): Eukaryota > Metazoa > Mollusca > Bivalvia > Pectinida > Pectinidae > Mimachlamys > Mimachlamys varia. The sequence goes on from OX392537.1 coordinate 3,294,356, forward strand.
TCACGCGCAGCACAGCAGGAACCTCAAGGTTGGAGGTTGTTGTACAGACCCAGAACGAATCTGAGAAAGTTAAACCAGCCCTTGTTTTAGCCCCGGCTGGTTCGTGTGGGACCTCATCAATGAAGATACCATACAGAACAGGTCAAATCGACACTTATTTTCTAATAAAACATTTCTATGTCAAGGTTCTGACACCAGATGGCAGTGTGCCATTTACACGTGAGTTTTCCTCCATAGAGAGGATGCACGTGATGAATATTTTTTTCGCAGAATCTCAGAAAAAAATATAAAGCTATAGTTATCAAGTCATAAATATACAATGTATATTACAGAAAAGAAACCTATTTTAAATGACATAGTATCAAAAGTCGTAAATGAGAATAAGATTGATATAACATAGTTTGTAGAAATCTAATTCACTAGGTACCTCGATTTATAATGTCGATACTCACAGATCCTCGAACACTTTAGCGTACCTTTAGCTCACGTGTACGTCATTCTTGGCGATTAAGTCTTGCTGTTATCTCAGGTAACATGACCTGTCTATAACAGATGAAAAGGGAAGTAGATGTCTAATTAAGATTGACAGGTGAGACCATCAACAGGTGTAAATGATTATAGCAACAGGTGATACCGTCATTTCAAGCTCGATAAAATCGGATTTCTAGGGCAATGTCCGAGGCCTAGAAATTAAAAACACATTATAAACACCGGTTATTTCCTCGTTCTAATTTGCTGCTATAGAGACATTATGTTAAATTCTTTCTATATTTACACAATAAATTAATCTGTGTTCCATTTAATGTAACTTTACCCCCTAGAAGAAATCCATACTATGATGTAGCTATTTCCTTAGCTTATGATTACAGTTATCTATATGTTGGGGGGTAATTATACATTAATACTGGAAAGTGAAAGTAGATCTTAACGTCCTGTCTCTAGGAGTCCAATATTATCTGTATTGATATCAAGTTCTATTTATGACTGTGTTTGGCTAATATTAGTATGTCCAGAATTATTTATAGATTAATCAAAGGTGAAAATTTCCTAAGCGTTTTTTTTTTTTTTTAAATATATAGCATCAACAATTTAAAACGTTAAAGTCGATGGTTATCTTTACTCTATGTAAAGGTCTAATTTATTGGCCTTTTACAGTACCGGGGGTACTTATACACAACTTGTGGGGCTACTGATGATTTAGGGACAATACCCACCCTTACACATTGAGGTCACAGGGACCTGAGAATTTGTAACAGCTAGTATTGGACCTAGATAATTGTAATCAGGCCCCGGCTTCAAGAACGTTATCTACTCTTTAAAATCTCCACAAACGCATTACAGAAGTTAAAGGGAAAATCTTAAGAAACTGTCTTTCACTTTTGTTATGCTTTCGAATGGAGATTTTTTAAGTTAAAGAATTTCCTTAAGTTAAGGAACGTTGATGAAACTTGGGCCAGGACTCATTTGTTTTATTTTGATTTTTTCATTCTTTGAAACAAGTTTTATATTTTAGCTAAGCTATGAAGTCTTGATGAACTACCAGGTAACCTTACAGACCGTTTATTGATAACGGGTGATGCGCCCCGTACGTATGATATAGCAGTAGGATATTTTTTCTGCCTGGGACATTAGAAAGTTACTAATGGCCGTACCACTGATAGTGGTATCAGTAGAGATACTGGACGCCTTTACACTAGATAACAAACGTCTGATCGATGATGCAAACCTCTTTCACACGTATTTATACATTTTTTCATCAAGCGATAATCAAGAGATATTGGTATCTTGCCAATGATACATGTGGCTGACCCCAGCCGCTGTTTTTATTAAAGAATGATGTTATATTATGGTGAAAACACATTTAAATGGTGAAAAATGATGTCGAACATTTCAAACTTTTCTGATTTTATAAGATTCACCACCCTGTGTCAATCATCGATAGTGTAAGCAGGGGAAATAATTCTGGTAAAAATGACCAATGTAGATTTTGGACACCAGCAGTCAGTTTTCAAAATCAGAAAAATAAGTTCAAGATACTTAATTATGAACTTGAAAGGAATAAAGTTTACAATTATATTGAACAGAAATGATTTTTCGTCAGCAAAACATATTTACGATAATAGATCACTCCAAACACTGGCACGCAAACGTAAGTTTAGAAATGATTTTCAAGCTTATTCAATTCTGTCGAATGGTGTTATAATTTTCACTGAAAGTTATAAAATGTAACAGACTTAATTGTCATGGGAGCAAATTAATCATGTTTTAAGCGGTTTTCACGTCACAAAGTCTGCTGAAGTTGCTATTTCCTATGTTGGTTTTGGCGGTGGAGGCTGGAGAGGCGAGTAGTATCATATCAGGCTGGTAGGGTTGTCGGATACAGTCGGGGCCTGTCGATCTGTAGCTGGTTCATGTATGCTTAACCGTAATTGGAGAATCTGGACCTACATCAGACTTAGAGTGCTATCATCGGCTGTCAAACCGAAATATTGGTAATGAGAATTTTCTGTTTCAACGGCGATGCTTTTAACCTATTTGTGTCGAACGAATGAAATTCTAAACGGACGATTCGCCAGAACAGTGTCAGAATGTATTTCACCAACTCAAACAAGTTCCTATAACATGAAGGTTTGATACCTGTAAAACGTCTCGGAGTGTGAACAGAAGGTAACACTTTGTTCATACTAATTTAGTAAGCCCCGTCTCAGTACACAAGCTTTGGTCATCATGATGTATACCCTTTCAACAGAAACTTGACGGTTTCTCAATAATAAAGCAACAATCTCCCATTGAAAATGAAACTCAAACCAGTATCCAACAAATTAGACTTTTAAAAATGTGTTCACAATTCAATAGAGAAATATATTTCCAATTCTGCTGTCAAAGGTTAATAATACACTTTAATATGTGCGGTATTTTCGGTTGTGCGTTAGAATTATTTTACAAATCATTTCTAATTTACAAGTTAAAAATTAAATCTCCCAAAACGCTGAGGTCCACGTATCAGTGAATCAGATGTCTGTACGTGTTAATCATCAAATGAGTCACTAATATCTGTAAAACTTATCACCAAATTTCTCCTAAGCAAGTATGTCCGGTGTATCCAATCTCTTGTGTAAACTTTATCAAAACGTTTGTATAATAAATTGAAAGTTTTCAGCGAATGACTTCATCGTTTGTGTGGTCAGTGACACGATAGCCAGTGTTAATGAAGGCTGACATTGGTCATTGGTAGGTTTGTACCTAAAGTGTGAAATATGTCCGACACCAACGTGGGTCGCTATCTCGTCTGAGCGATAAGGTAAACTATAGCTAACGATAATTTACCCTGTTACCAGTGCAAGGGGAATAACTCGCGTTTTTGCGCCTATCCGATGGATAGCATGCCATAACTCACACGAACTGCAGTTCAATAGTTTGTAAACTAAACCATACTTGCAAGTTAATTGAAATAAATATGTGGAAAACTTTCAAATGATGCATTTTACACGTTAAAAAATTTAAATCGGGAATATTTTTATACGTTTTTATAAGTGATTGTTCCGACTAAATATAATGTCTGACTGTCCCCTTGTTATACTTTGTCAGTCCCCTTGTTATACTTTGTCAGTCCCCATGTTATACTTTGTCAGCCCCCTAGTTATACTTTGTCAGTTCCTTGTTATACTTTGTCAGTCCCCTTGTTATACCTTGTCAATCCCCTTGTTATACTTTGTCAGTCCCTTGTTTACTTTGTCAGTCCCTTGTTATACTTTGTCAGTCCCCTCGTTATACTTTGTCAATCCCCTTGTTATACTTTGTCAGTCCCTCGTTATACATTGTCAGTCCCCTTGTTATACTTTGTCAGTCCCTTTGTTATACTGTGTCAGTCCCCTTGTTATACTTTGTCAGTCCCCTTGTTATACTTTGTCAGTCCCTCGTTATACATTGTCAGTCCCCTTGTTATACTTTGTCAGTCCCCTTGTTATACTTTGTCAGTCCCTCATTATACATTGTCAGTCCCCTTGTTATACATTGTCAGTCCCCTTGTTATACTTTGTCAGTCCCCTTGTTATACTTTGTCAGTCCCCTTGTTATACTTTGTCAGTTCCTTGTTATACTTTGTCAGTCCCTCGTTATACATTGTCAGTCCCCTTGTTATACTTTGTCAGTCCCTTTGTTAAAATGTGTCAGTCCCCTCGTTATATTTTGTCAGTCCCCTTGTTATACTTTGTCAGTCCCTCGTTATACATTGTCAGTCCCCTTGTTATACTTTGTCAGTCCCTCGTTATACATTGTCAGTCCCCTTGTTATACTTTGTCAGTCCCCTCGTTATACTTTGTCAGTCCCTCGTTATACATTGTCAGTCCCCTTGTTATACTTTTTCAGTCCCTTGTTATACTTTGTCAGTCCCCTTGTTATACATTGTTAGTGCCCTTGTTATACTTTGTCAGTCCCCTCGTTATACAATGTCAGTCCCTTTGTTATACTTTGTCAGTCCCTTTGTTATACTTTGTCAGTCCCCTCGTTATACATTGTCAGTCCCTTTGTTATACTTTGTCAGTCCCTTTGTTATACTTTGTCAGTCCCTTGTTATACTGTGTCAGTTCCTTGTTATACTTTGTCAGTCCCTTGTTATCCTTTGTCAGTCCCTTTGTTATACTTTGTCAGTCCCCTTGTTATACTGTGTCAGTCCCCTTGTTATACTTTGTCAGTCCCCTTGTTATACTTTGTCAGTCCCTTTGTTATACTGTGTCAGTCCCCTCGTTATACTTTGTCAGTCCCACGTTATACTGTGTCAGTCCCCTTGTTATACTGTGTCAGTCCCTCGTTATACTGTGTCAGTCCCTCGTTATACTTTGTCAGTCCCTCGTTATACTTTGTCAGTCCCTCGTTATACTGTGTCAGTCCCTCGTTATACTTTGTCAGTCCCTTGTTATACTTTGACAGTTCCCTTGCTATACTTTATCAGTCCCTTGTTATATTGTGTCAGTCCCCTTGTTATACTTTTTCAGTCCCCTAGTTATACTTTGTCAGTCTCCTTGTTATACTATGTCAGTTCCCTTGTTATACTATATCAGTCCCCTTGTTATATTGTGTCAGTCCCCTTGTATACTTTGTCAGTTCCCTTGTTATACTTTGTCAGTCCCTTGTTATACTTTGTCAGTCCCCTTGTTATACTATATCAGTCCCCTTGTTATATTGTGTCAGACCCCTTGTATACTTTGACAGTTCCCTTGTTATACTTTGTCAGTTCCCTTGTTATACTTTGTCAGTCCCCTTGTTATACTTTGTCAGTCCCCTTGTATACTTTGTCAGTCCCCTTGCTATACTTTGTCAGTCCCTTTGTTATACATTGCCAGTTCCCTAGTTATATTTTGTCAGTCCCTTGTTATACTTTGTCAGTCCCCTTGTTATACTTTTTCAGTCCCTTGTTAAACTTTGTCAGTCCCCTTGTTATACTTTGTCAGTCCCCTTGTTATACTTTGTCAGTCCCCTTGTTATACTTTGTCAGTCCCATCGTTATACTTAATCAGTCCCCTTCTTCTACTTTGTCAGCCCCCTTGTTATACTGTGTCAGTCCCCTTGTTATACATTGTCAGTCCCCTTGTTATACTTTGTCAGTCCCCTTGTTATGCTTTGTCAGTCCCTTGTTATACTTTGTCAATCCTCTTGTTACACTGTGTCAGTCCCCTTGTTATACTGTGTCAGTCCTTTGTTATACTTTGTCAGTCCCTTGTTATACTTTGCCAGTTCCCTTGTTATACTTTGTCAGTCCTTTGTTATACTTTGTCAGTCCCTATTTATACTGTGTCAGTCCTCTTGTATACTGTGTCAGTCCTCTTGTATACTTTGTCAGTCCTCTTGTTATACTTTGTCAGTCCCCTCGTTATACTTAATCAGTCCCCTTCTTCTACTTTGTCAGTCCCCTTGTTATACTGTGTCAGTCCCCTTGTTATACTTTGTCAGTCCCCTTGTTATACTTTGTCAATCCTCTTGTTATACTGTGTCAGTCCCCTTGTTATACTGTGTCAGTCCCTCGTTATACATTGTCAGTCCCCTCGTTATACTTTGTCAGTCCCCTTGTTATACTTTTCAGTCCCTTGTTATACTTTGTCAGTCCCTTGTTATACATTGTCAGTCCCCTTGTTATACTTTGTCAGTCCCCTCGTTATACAATGCCAGTCCCTTTGATATACTTTGTCAGTCCCTTTGTTATACTTTGTCAGTCCCCTCGTTATACATTGTCAGTCCCTTTGTTATACTTTGTCAGTCCCTTTATTATACTTTGTCAGTCCCTTGTTATACTGTGTCAGTTCCTTGTTATTCTTTGTCAGTCCCTTGTTATCCTTTGTCAGTCCCCTTGTTATACTGTGTCAGTCCCTCGTTATACTGTGTCAGTCCCTCGTTATACTTTGTCAGTCCCTCGTTATACTTTGTCAGTCCCTCGTTATACTGTGTCAGTCCCTCGTTATACTTTGTCAGTCCCTCGTTATACTTTGTCAGTCCCTCGTTATACTGTGTCAGTCCCTAGTTATACTGTGTCAGTATCTCGTTATACTTTGTCAGTCCCTCGTTATACTATGTCAGTCCCTTGTTATATTGTGTCAGTCCCCTCGTTATACTTTGTCAGTCCCTCATTATACATTGTCAGTCCCCTTGTTATACTTTGTCAGTCCCCTTGTTATACTTTGTCAGTCCCTCGTTATACTATGTCAGTCCCTTGTTTTATTGTGTCAGTCCCCTCGTTATACTTTGTCAGTCCCTCATTATACATTGTCAGTCCCCTTGTTATACTATGTCAGTTCCCTTGTTATACTATATCAGTCCCTTTGTTATATTGTGTCAGTCCCCTTGTATACTTTGTCAGTTCCCTTGTTATACTTTGTCAGTCCCCTTGTTATACTTTGTCAGTCCCTTTGTTATACTTTGTCAGTCCCCTTGTTATACTATATCAGTCCCCTTGTTATATTGTGTCAGTCCCCTTGTATACTTTGTCAGTTCCCTTGTTATACTTTGTCAGTCCCCTTGTTATACTTTGTCAGTCCCCTTGTTATACTTTGTCAGTCCCCTTGTATACTTTGTCAGTCCCCTTGCTATACTTTGTCAGTCCCTTTGTTATACATTGCCAGTTCCCTAGTTATATTTTGTCAGTCCCTTGTTATACTTTGTCAGTCCCCTTGTATACTTTGTCAGTCCCCTTGCTATACTTTGTCAGTCCCTTTGTTATACATTGCCAGTTCCCTAGTTATATTTTGTCAGTCCCTTGTTATACTTTGTCAGTCCCCTTGTTATACTATATCAGTCCCCTTGTTATATTGTGTCAGTCCCCTTGTTATACTTTTTCAGTCCCTTGTTAAACTTTGTCAGTCCCCTTGTTATACTTTGTCAGTCCCCTTGTTATACTTTGTCAGTCCCCTTGTTATACTTTGTCAGTCCCCTCGTTATACTTAATCAGTCCCCTTCTTCTACTTTGTCAGTCCCCTTGTTATACTGTGTCAGTCCCCTTGTTATACTTTGTCAGTCCCCTTGTTATACTTTGTCAGTCCCCTTGTTATGCTTTGTCAGTCCCTTGTTATACTTTGTCAATCCTCTTGTTATACTGTGTCAGTCCCCTTGTTATACTGTGTCAGTCCTTTGTTATACTTTGTCAGTCCCTTGTTAAATTTTGCCAGTTCCCTTGTTATACTTTGTCAGTCCTTTGTTATACTTTGTCAGTCCCTTGTTATACTTTGTCAGTCCCTTGTTATACTTTGTCAGTCCCTATTTATACTGTGTCAGTCCTCTTGTATACTGTGTCAGTCCTCTTGTATACTTTGTCAGTCCTCTTGTATACTTTGTCAGTCCCTTGTTATACTTTGTCAGTCCCCTAGTTATGATGACATTTCCATCCAAAACTTCACAAGATATAGGCTAATTAATATAGCACAAGGGGCCAAGGAGAACACACATAAAATTTGAGAATGATCCATCAAGTACTTCTCAAGAAATAGCAACAAGAGGCCCAGAGGGCCTGTATCGCTCACCTGGATACATTGGTATCTAGGTAATCATGATAAAATATTTTCTTTTTGGCTCGCCCCTCAGCCCCCTAGGGAGTCAGTCCCACCATTAGTACAATTTTAAATCTTGAGCACCTAGGGATGCTTCCTACCAAATAAGGCTCATTTCCAATCAATGGTTATGGAGACGAAGTCGCTTAAACCAATATAGCTAAATAACGGTTTTTGGCCCCGCCCTTCAGCCCCCTAGGGGGTCAGTCCCACCATAAGTACAATTTGGAATCCTGAGCACCTAGGGATAGTTCCTACCAAATAAGGTTGATTTCCATTCAGTGGTTATGGAGAAGAAGTCGCTTAAACCAATATAGCTAAATAACGGTTTTTGGCCCCGCCCCTCAGCCCCCTAGGGGGTCAGTCCCACCATGAGTACAATTTGGAAATCCTGAGCACCTAGGAATAGTTCCTACCAAATAAGGTTGATTTCCATTCAGTGGTTATGGAGAAGAAGTCGCTTAAACCAATATAGCTAAATAACGGTTTTTGGCCCCGCCCCTCAGCCCCCTAGGGGGTCAGTCCCACCATGAGTACAATTTGGAAATCCTGAGCACCTAGGAATAGTTCCTACCAAATAAGGTTGATTTCCATTCAGTGGTTATGGAGAAGAAGTCGCTTAAACCAATATAGCTAAATAACGGTTTTTGGCCCCGCCCTTCAGCCCCCTAGGGGGTCAGTCCCACCATGAGTACAATTTGGAATCCTGAGCACCTAGGAATAGTTCCTACCAAATAAGGTTGATTTCCATTCTGTGGTTATGGAGAAGAAGTCGCTTAAACCAATATAGCTAAATAACGGTTTTTGGCCCCGCACCTCAGCCCCCTAGGGGGTCAGTCCCACCATGAGTACAATTTGGAATCCTGAGCACCTAGGGTAGCTTCCTGCCAAATAAGGCTCATTTCCAATCAGTGGTTATTAAGAAGTCGACTAAATCAATATAACTAAATAACCCTTTTTGGCCCCACCCCTCAGCCCCCTAGGGGATCAGTCCCACCATTAGTACAATTTTGAATCCTGGGCACCTAAGGATGCTTCCTGCCAAATAAGGTTGATTACCAATCAGTGGTTATGAAGAAGAAGTCGCTAATATCAATATAGCTAAATAATTTTTTATGGCCCCCACCCCTCAGCCCCCTAGGGGGTCAGTCCCACCATGAGTACAATTTTGAATCCTGAGCACCCAGGGATACTTTCTGCCAAATACGGCTGATTTCCAATCAGTGGTTATGGAGAAGAAGTCGCTTAAACCGATATAGCTAAATAACCCCTTTTGGCCCCGCCCCTCAGCCCCCTAGGGAGTCAGTCCCACCATTAGTACAATTTTGAATCCTGGGCACCCAAGGATGCTTCCTTCCAAATTAGGTTGATTTCCTATCAGTGGTTATGGAGGAGAAGTCGTTTAAAGAAATTGTTGACGGACGGACGCCACGGTGTGGCATAAGCTCACCTCGGTCCTTCGGACCAGGTGTGCTCATAAAAAGCTATCACTGATTAATCCAAGATGGCCACCTGTCAGTCATATTGTTTATCGGATTTGTTTGAAAATGAATTATGCAAAACTAAACATCAAGGGGAACCTACATATGAAATTTGAGAATGATCCATCCAGTAATTTCCAAGAAATAGCGATAACAAACTATTACTTTCAATTCTAAGATGGCCACCTGTAGGCCATATTGTTTATTGGAATGGTCCGCAAATGGACTATGCAAAACTAAGCATCAAGTAGAACCTACATATTATATTTGAGAATGATCCATCCAGTATTTCTCAAGAGATAGCGATAACAAACTATAACTCTTAAATCCAAGATGGCCACCTGTAGGCAATATTGTTTATCGTCTTTGTTCTAAAATGGACTATGCAAAACTATGCACCAAGGGCAACCTACATTTGAGTATGATCCATCCAGTAATTCTCCAGAAATAGCGATAACAAACTATTAATCACAAATCCTAGATGGCCGCCTGTCGGCCACATTGTTTATCGAATGTCTGAAAATAGACTATGCAAAACTTGGCACCAAGGGGAATCTACAAATGAATTTGAGAATGATCCATCAAGTACTTTTCCAGAAAAAAGCGATAACAAGGATTTATAAGGACGGATGATGGACCACAGACGCAGTGTGATTTTATAAGCCCACGATCTGATGATGGTGGGCTAAAAAATAATTGAAACATGTCTAGAACGGGATAAATCAGTGTGACATGAATCCTCCCACTGACATCCAAATAGAATTAAACATTTTGGGGATTTTTTTGTTTTAATTGTTCACTAATGTTAGACAAGGCTCTGCAATGTTGGTTATACCATTTAAATGAAATTGCACTGCACAGTGTGGGGGGGAAATTCATGACTCCCTCAAAAGGGGTCGAAATCTGAAATAAAGACATAACATACTGATCAAGTTTCATCAAAATCTGCCAGGTAGTTAAAGAGATCTACAGACAAGTTACTGCGGACAACAGACAGGGTGATTCCAGTATGTCCCCGAACTTTGTTGGGTGGGGTAATAACTTTGTTTTTGGGGATAAAAACGTTTGTGGGTGGTATAATAATGGTCCTGGTGAATCTTCCCAGCCCAGACTTCTAATTAGACTGCAGCAGTGCCATGTCGCTACAGACACATACAGTGTTAAACAGATAAACCAACCAAGCTGAATTGTATATAGAATTTATTGAGTGAAACTTTGACAACACATTAGTACGACGAACTCTGTTATATCACACCTAGGCTTTCATCAATAACATCACAGTTTATACAACCACATTTTAGACAAGATGAGCTAGTTCAAATGTACTTAACAAATGTAAGCATGCATTCTTTTGCGACATATCTGCTCATAAAGACAGATGCATGGTGTCTACAAAATCAATATTGCCTTTCAGACAACCATGGTACCTTTGTCGAACACCTGATGAAAAGTTATTGAGTTTGTTGAAAACAAAGCACATCAACAGTTATTTTTCTTAATCATTACAGCTCACAACTCGTATCACCGTTTCACTCGTGAAGTCTGTTTATATGTGAAAAGTCTTGTGATGGACAGACTTAAAAGCCCCAGTGTGTGTAAAAGTTGGTTCTTACAGGGACGACAACACAATTTATCACTTTGGCAAGACAATAACCTGCTTTTAAACTTCACCAAACCTACAATAATTGGTCTAAATAACAACAAAAAATACTACAACTATAAACCAATCACTTAATTCAAAATCTTAAATTAGAAGCAGGCATGTCCAGTGAATTTAGAATATGACGTAGAAGACAGCACTGCACATTCTCCTCAAATTTTCTCAAAATTTGAAATGCATGTGTAAAATGAGGCTTCATTTAGGGTCAAAATGTATACACAAATACATAAACATGTACATAAATGAAAAAAAAAATCTTTAGGGGCAAAATTGAACAAAAAAATCTTGGTCTGTATTTTGTAAAAGAAATAAAATGAATCTGAACACTTAACATTTGTCATTATGACCTTATACCGTATATAAGTAATGCCTATTGCATAGACTTATTATGATAACTTGAACAAGGGCAACCAGTTTCATATTGAGGATTCAAAAAAACATAATCTATCAAAATAAAGAAGAGCTGCATCAACATTGAGGTTAAATACAGGGTAAGTAGTTGAGAATGAGATACCATCTATTTTTCAAAAACAAGCAAAAATACCCAACCATGGTGAGTGGGAGGGGAAATTGATTTACATGTCATGTACAAAACAATGATTACTTGCTTCAAGAAAAAACAACCCTCAATAGTGGCCTACACTATTGAATCAAAACTCCTTTAATCTCATTTTAGGAGATTGAAGACACTAAAGAGTGAACTGTTTATTAAGGAGAATGACTTGTGTAATAAGAGTCGGCTGGTGTAACTCAAGATTTATCTCCCTTTGTTCATGTATTCTTCCACAGATAACTTCTGACAGTAGCTTGTTACTTTACAAGTTCACACGTGTCAATGCTCTGTCACTGTTTATCAGACCACACGGCCATGTCTTTATTACACAAGTCAAGTGGGCAGAGGACGGTACTTAGGTACTTAACATTAAAACACGTAACAAATAACACATAAGTCGTCACCAGTATAAGGTGTAGTTAGGGTACAGGATATAGGTGAAGTAAGATGTAAAAATAAAATTATGATATGTCTAGATCTATGAAAAAGCATGCAGATTTGTTACCATTACCTAAAGGGAAACAATATCAGATATTGTCTATAAAATGTTGAACTTGCCAATGTTGGATAAGCTGGGAAAGCTAAGTGCAGCAATTCTCGTGGCATTTGAAGACTATTTTATAAGGAAAACATTTCAGATGAGAAATGAAGCAAAACCTGGCAGTAAGAACACATACCAAAGGTCAATATATATGATCATAAAGTACAAGAAAAAATAATAGTAAACCAGTATCACCTTTTAAATCTTTAACAATTTGAAGCTCACAAATGACCAGAGTAAATTGAATAAATGCAATTTCCCCCAAAAAATATAAATATCACAAAAATACACATCAATAAATGAATCCATGCATTAGATCTAATATTTTCCATATACATAAACATCTTGCAAACAGCTGAACTTACAAATTCCAATTATTTTGTTATGGTTTTCTTCATAAAGAAATTCGAATAATTATGTACACATTGAGGTTTTTTACCTAAAGCACTTTGCATTATGAGAATGCTACGAGAGAAAGTTTACATCCAATGGTTAGGGTATACGAGCAGATCTGAGTCGGCCAACTGTGTGATCCTCTGCTGTTCCATCCTGTCATAGTAACCCTGACGTCCTGGGCCAGGCCTAGCGCCTAGAAGATTCCACTCGACTTGCCGCCTGGTGGAGCTAGTACCTTGGTGCTATTGCAAACCTTCTGGGGTCCATCACCATTACTCTGTAAACAAGAAGAAATGTTTATGGTGCATATATAGGAAAGTGCATATATTTAAACATGTATACCTTCGAGACCCAAATATTATCCGGATATTATACCTCAAGTTATTCCACTCTCACACCATTGTATAGACGTGCTTACTGTTGGATAAATATATGTTATATACCACTAGTGGAATATGACCTTCCAGATATTTGATTGGTTGAGAAGTTGAACTTTGATCGGAAATCACGATTGTTGACCTCGTCATCGATTGTTGACGACATCACAACTTGACGGGAATATATGCGAGATGATTCGTTTTCACGCAAATAGTCCGCAGTTCACTTCAAAAGTCAACACTGACACTGCCGATTTAATATTGTGGTAGAAACAGGTAATACGACTCGTGGTTATTGAATATGGAATTTATTTCACTCTCTCGTTAATTATTTTTTTTAAAGTTACAAAGGACACTAACTAAAACTCGTGTCTTCTGCAACTTAAAAAAAAATTTAACTCGAGTGAAATAAATTCCATATCCAACAACCACTCATTGTGTAACCTCTATATATACTGCTTTATCACAACCTAAAGGTGGTCTCAAAGCGGTTCACAAATTATATTCAACCTATTTTTTTTGTTTTTCATACTAAAGAAAATCGAGACCTCCAATTCACTCATTCCACTTAAACTTTATATTGAACAGGTTAGTCATCTATTATACAGTATTCATTTCAACATATTTCAGCGAGAAACAAAACGAAAAACCCATGTCATTCCTGCTAATATCCAAATATATTGATACTAGGTTATCATTCTCTCACCCCCAACCCGGAAAATAAAAACTACAATCCGGAGACGAATAACAACCCCCTCTATACATCCCCTGTTGATAGGACAGATACAGTCCGATTATCTGTAAACTAAAATCCAAAGACCAATAACAACCCCCTCTATACATCCCCTGTTGATAGGACAGATACAGTCCGATTATCTGTAAACTACAATCCAGAGACCAATAACAACCCCCTCTATACATCCCCTGTTGATAGGACAGATACAGTCCGATTATCTGTAAACTATAAACCAGAGACCAATAACAACCCCTGTTAATACGACTGTCCCCTGTTGATACGACTGTCCCCTGTTGATACGACTGTCCCCTGATGATACGACTGTCCCCTGTTGATACGACTGTCCCCTGTAGATACGACTGTCCCCAGTTGATACGACTGTCCCCTGTTGATACGACTGAGACAGTCCGATTATCTGTAAGCTATGACAAACTTACAGCAGCCTCCTTCACTTGAGTCTCTCGGTATTCCTCTCCAGTGATTGGATTGTAGGCACCTGTCAACAGACAATGGTTGGACATTTAACAGGTGAAACCTTCAATACAGCACCTTGTACAAACCTCAAACTGGTTGGCCAGCTGAAACCTAACAGTGCTGGCAGTACTATCTCACACACAGTTACATTTTACCTTTATAGCATATGTTATATGCGTACCTACAATTCATGCCACATATGTTCAGCAAATTAAATGAAAACACTCTCTTCAATTTTCACTTGCTCTATACATCAAACAGGTTCCAATTTCTAAAATTCAACAACCACTCTCCTCCTAAAAATATTGGTTACACTATATTTGAAATATAAAACTATGGTCATTTATCTCATTTCAAAATAATAACACCCTAATTATGTATTCTTTAAAATTTGGATAAAAAACATTAGCAAAATAACTATTTTTGAACTTTCTTTTTTTCTCAATATATATTTATAGGCTAAAAATGTTGAGCATATTTCACACTGAGACAGAATAAAGTACCAAATACCCGAAGTAAACTAGCTATATATTAAAGAATAATTTAAGAAAATTGTTTCTCCAAAAACTGAAGCCTGGTTCATTTCATGATCATATAGTAAGATAAATCTTCCTGAAGCTATTTACATGGCAATTCATAATCTTGAAGTCTGTCAGCATTCCAACACTATTAATACACATGAGCTCTCCACCATATAAAACTGTTTTCCTTGAGATAATAAATAACTCAGAAAAACATATCTTTTTATAAACCGAGTTGTCCTGTATCTTAGAATAATTGAAAACTTACCCATTCTTACCTGAACTTGAAATGCCCAAGGATCACATTTGTAAACTGTTATTACATTGCTGTGATCAGAAGTCTTTTTTTTTTAATTGCATAAAGTATACATTAATAAATACAAAACGTAAACCTTTTTCACTAAAGTTAGTAAAACAAAAATGTTAAAAACCCAATCAGTGAAAAGACATAATAACACTTTGACAAAATTTTCCTGAAATGAATATTAGTATTAAAAGTCAGTATATTACCAGATTCAAGAGAATACATCCAATCAGTTAATATAATGGGGAGACAAACAAATACCAAATATCCCTGAGAATACCTAAAGACTTCCAAATAACACCACCTGGAAATGAACAGTTTGAAATAAAATGTAAGCATTTAGAGAATGATATGTAAGGTTGGGCGGTTTTACTGGTATACCGGTATACCGTGGTATAAAGTTGTGATGGTACGTACCGTGGTACATAAGTCCTGTACCGGTTTTTTGGGGACTTTCATTTAACTTATCAATTAAATATTTGTTACATACATGTAGATCGATTGGAATTCCAATATGATTTAATCATAATTTCCTATAAGTTTGTTGATCAACTAGCCAGGACAGACGTACATGTAGCTTCACTCAAACAATATCAGAGGATAAAACAAAAAGAAACTTATGGCAGGCCTGTTGCTGATTGGCTTCAAAAACAGCCAGAGACCTTAAGCTAGATCAAACATTCAATCAAGGTGGTATACCGTGGTACGTACCGTGGTATTTGCCTAAATACCGTGGTATACCATGGTACTTTTAATTTTGTGGTACCCAGCTCTAATGATATGTATGTATTTCTTGATAACATACTATCCATGATCAGGGAAACCTGTGTACACTGAAGACAGCAGGCATCGATGGATAGTACTGGTACAAACATTGGCGCCTGTATACACGTAGCATGATGCTGTGGCAAGACTGACAGCATCTTAACAACGAGAAGATTCATCACCTTAAACCAACTCCTGCCACAATTACAGTTTTACCAGACACAGTGTTGAAAGCCAACAACTTAAAGTAAACATGGTTTTAAGTCTACAGTTTTAGAGTTGGTGATTATATAACTTTCGGAAAACCTAAACCATTTTTCAAAATCAGTCATCACTTTACATCATTTTGTTGAGAGGTACAAGAAATAAATCATTCTGGAAAATAGTATCCAATATAGATAATTCCTCTATACTGTGAAATGTTTAAAAAAAAAATAATCTGTGTTTCTAATTTTCTAAGTTTATGAATGCTTTTCATCTCCTACAGTAATCTTAGACTTTCTATAATGACACTTGATGCACTACATCAGCAGTTCAGATCAGGAGCTATGAGAAATTTAATGTTTGCTGTAAGAGAAGCCTATCAATAATGAAGCTGTGGAGGGAGGTAAGAGCAGCAGGTGACTGACCACAGGCAGGCAACTGACTCTCGTATCAATCTCTCACCATCACACATACACAATGATCTGTATAACAACAGTATTGTGCCACAACATGTACAACAACATCATTAATTCATACTTGATACTCGAGACCAATTGTAGGGGTCAATCTAGGTAATTTTTACAGCCCTGCCCCCTCTCTCCACCTTTCATTTTTTTGCAAGATTTCCTACTCAAAACTGTCATGATATTCAACATCTGCCATGTCTTTATAGTTGTTTACAGTACATCACTGCATATGCTACATAGTCAAGTCAGCAAAAGGTGAAAAATGATAACAGAAAATAACTACACTGACAAATGATTTACTTTAAAGAAAGGAGTTGCTTTATAAAATGGAAAATATTTGTAATACTTGATCATCTATCTATATTGTTAATCCATGAGATAATGATCACTGTATTAACAAACTCAACAAGATCCTGGATCTGTTCACAATATTGTACAAACGTTGGATCATAATATTGTGAAACGACTTGTCATTATGGGTGATTTGTATCAGGTGAGTCGTAGGGCAGCAAGACTGAAACATAAACGATATTGAACAGGTATCCACGACACGAACTCACAAGTTCAACAACACAATGCCGGCCTGTCATTAGGCACCATAACAAACCTACTTGTGTAATAATACAGTAATAATCTCCCATACAGGTACCCAAAACAATACAGGGGATTATTTGTACAGCAATTCAAACCCTTATATCACCGTGATCAGCATTACATAACTACATTCACTTGCTAAACAGATTCAGTCACGTTTCCTATCAGATTATAAAACAGTAGTAATATTGTGAGAAGGCTAGTCTACTAGTACTGGTGGTTATGTAGTGTACACTGGGTATACAGGATATACTGGTCGGTTATAATCAGCAGAGATATGTGCAGCTAGCCGAGAATGCATGCTTGTATGCAAGTTACACATTAGCAGCCTGTTCATATGTCAATGGCATGCTCACCGCCTATACGTCACTAACTTACATCACTGCAGCATAATTCAGCATATGTATAGACAGACAAAGTCAAACTTAATTAGTATATTTATATCATACAATACATGGACTTACAAAATAAAACTCGCTCAGTACATAGTATCATGTTGAAGTTCTTCATAGAGACCCTTCTATTTATCTCAGATTACTCTGTGTGGCAAAAGAACAATACTGGCAGAAGGATTGCTTTCCCTGGCATCAAAGTCTATCACTCATAACAAAAGAAAAATGTCAATCTGTTTTATTTTAACAAGTGATATATAGTTTTTATATACATATTCTGTATACCAAATATCTACCTTTGCAGGATAACTCTCAAATAAACTAGAACTGTCCAAAAGAGGACTTATACCCCAGCATATCACTTTTGTTAGTGAATAAATCCAAACTAGGGCAAAATTCAGGATTTTCTCTAAAACTATGCTGTCAGAATTTGACTTCATGGAATGGATAATGAACCCAAAAGAAATCTCCTTGCAAAAATTCATTGTATAAATACTGAATGCTAGGCAAGCCTCCAAAAAAACTTGCCCCAAAACCTTGACTGGACAAACAGACAGAGAGCCTGATTTTCTGCAATGGGTACCAGCTAGTTCTGATAGTTTAAATGGAGAAAGATTATGCATAACTGGCTACAAAAATAACCTCACTTTATTTTTATCAATAACACAGTGGGGTGATTGGTTTCCAAATCTCTAATCTACAACTTTTGAGTTGAGCCTTTAGTTGTTTCCATAGCTAGGGTACATAGCAGTAAGTACCACTGAATGCACCGATAAACTAGACAAGCTCCTGTTTACTATAAACTTGACATGCAACTGCAGGTTTATTAAGTTGTAACTACAACACAGAGGCCTAGCTGCCTGGTGTAGCACAGCAGTTGAACTCTTATCTCTGGTTCAAGGAAAACTCCTGTATCTTTAAAGAGTTAATTGAAAAAGTAATTCTATGAGGATAGCTCAACAAATCTCCAATTAATCCTTTGAAAGACCCATCATTGTGCCTTATCTGATGAAATACATTTCTGACTGTTCTTTTCAATAACCTAGCCAAAGATTCTAATATCACCGTAACTTTCTAAGCAGTGCTGCCGATAAGGATGTACATATATTTCGATTGCTGTAGCTGGACTAGAAACTGCTTGGCCATATCATCAAGACAGTCTTTGACATAAGATAATCATACTAATTTTGCATTGACAATACAGGCATCAATATTACTGGTGTTAACACTCACACACAAACAGTGAAACAGGGTAGGTTATGTAGATCACATGAAATATTCATCACAACATTGACCGATAGAATACCAGTAACACACACTTGCTCTACATGGCTGCTTTGGCAATGTTTCTTGATCATGAACAATTAACCTAGAAAAAATGTTCTGTTCATGTTTGTTGACAGTATTCATTTGTTAGGTTGAGGCATTGCCCCATGTTGTGTGTCCACTACAGAAAGCTATTTTCCAATCTAACTAAACAGGTTCCCTGAAAGGGAAGAAAAAAGAAAATGTCAAAACGTAAGAACCAAGGTCTAGCAAGACAAACTACAACAGCAGTGTACAGTGTGTTAGAGATTTCTCCGGTATTGTTTACATTTATCAACTTCCCCGATTTGAATGACTTCAACTTCTGTTTTGTACCAGAGGTACCAAGCAGTAATTTATTTTAGTTTTGAATCCCTACATTTATACAATTTTTTTTTTTCCAGAATAACAAAACTAACACTGTACAGTACTGATCACTCTATTACTGTTGGTGAAAAAAGCCACAACATTTAACTCACAAGGAAAAACTAAAGGAATTAAAACAGCAAAGAAAGCGGTCAACAGACACTAAAGTTAAAAGTGTTCTCTCGGTTGGCCGAGAGAGCTAGACAATACCTAGGTTTTGTCCTCCCTTCCTTTTACCAGTACTGTGGTTGGGCTGTGCGTCTACTTCTTCCGACCCGGTATATGTCTCCCCCGTGATTGGGTTAAAGGAGGAGGCTGAATTTATAGTGAAAATCCATACAATGGTCTGTCTTCTGGGACAAACAAAAATCAGGGGAGAAACCAAGTCAGTTCTCTAAAACTAACGCAGCATGCTCGAAAAATGTCTCATTTGATCAGTCTCATTCCATGCAACATTTCAAATATAAATGCAAGATTCTTAGAATAACAGATTTCCTGTGTTCTGAAATATTATGTTAATCTGCATAAGCTAAAGAGCTCGTAAAAGACCATAAAAAGTAAAACTGAAAATATTTTTTGTAGACTTGAAATTTTCTTTTTGTTTTCAAATGGGATCAAATTACATGTACTGCAGGTTTAAATCTGAACAGGAAATAACATCACATTATGATTACAGTGATACAAATACATACATCAATATGAACTCCAATGTGCAGTATCAACTCTGCCTCATGGAATTCTATCATCATTTGCATGAGGTATTGTACATAAAACTTGGATAAAATGTAATGTAGGTTTGTAACGACTATTTTATGTGGTAGGGTTGTGGGAAAGTGCCATTCTTGCACAATGTACAAATTATTTTTTGTGTTAATCCTTGGTTACATCCGTATTCTATGGAGTTTTCATGTTTGTGAGGCGACCTGGTGTTTACAATGAAGTATCTGGTTTTGTAGCAATTCATCACAGAAAATGCATGGGGAGTCGGGCTTTCCAACGCACGTGTTGGAAAATTAATGAGGAGGGATGGCAATGTTTTTGGTAACCTATCTGATTCACATTCTTCCTATTCTGTTTATGACACAATGTATGATTGAAAACGTATATTTTTGAAAGCTGAAAGAGGAAAGAAATAAATGATCAGAGGAAATATTTAGATTACTTATATTTTACAACATTCTTTTCAACAAAATTTTGAATGAAGCTGTATTCACATATTTTAATGCCAGAATACAGTAAAAAGGTGACATATGAAAAGAAAACTCTGCTCCTGAACATGCTGAAGTTACAAACTGTATTCACAAAATATAAGTAATCTTTAGTATCAAAATGTCATGATGTAAAATTAATGTGAACCTGAAAGACAGAACCTTTTTATATTAGTAAGAACTGAATAGTGCTATGTCCCCCACCAATGATACATAGAGACATGATAACGCCGAATGAAGGGTTCACAACTAAACTAAGAGTATCAATTTTTCTGGTGTAACCTTTGACCTAAGTATTTAAAAGCAATAATTAGGTGGAAGCTTGTTAAGTCGGTGAGAATGGATAGCTCTTTCCTATTTGCAGTAATGACTAACATGATCAAATGATATCATGCAAGAACTATGGTGATGATAATTTGGAGCGTTGTATGTAGCAGCACAATGCTCTGGGACATGCAGCAATTACAACTGTACCACAATCAGGCTAATATTTGTTTGTTTGCTGTGTTACTATCTATGAGATAATCCTACCCGTTTTGTCCTTAGTGTATACATGTTTCCTGGGTCACAGCTGGGTGGTGTTTTGTAATCTTGTCTGTAGACCAGTGTCGACACGAGTGGATTGTTTAATGACCCGAATTGTTGAGTATTAGTGTTGGAAGGCCTAACCTAATTTTGGACAAGTTTGCTTTTCTTTACCATGACAGAGTTGTTTTGTGTCTGGACATGTTGGTCATGGACCAGTGTGGTATGTAAAGTGCCTAACATTGTATAAACCAGTGCAATAGAATGTTAAATACCCTGGCCTCAGGTACTTTTCTTACAAAATCTATCCGATACAATGTTATTGAAATGAATGTCTACCACACACATATATAAATAAATATATTGTATTACTATGTTTATGTAATTTCATCACCTGACTCTTGACTAACACAGAAAAAATCATTTTTACAAGTTTATTACTTTTATAAACTACATATATATATTAACTGTATGACTCACTTAATTTAAATCAATTTTGATTTTATTCTTATAAATCACGTTACAATGATGTTGGTCTTTTTCAGACTATGCGTCACATATATAAAACTTCATACCGATCGAACACCTGTGTATCCCAGCTACCGTTGATATACATCTAAGCATAGTGTTTTAATTTACTACCTTTGAACCATATTTCCAACAAACATGTAAACTCTTGTTCTGATTGACACAGCAGGGAGATTGTTACATAGATCTTCATCACAGATTGGTTTCTGTGTTAAGTGTTAAGACTGTAGTAGATGCCTACACATGGGTTTCTTAGAATGATTAGTTGATTACATACCTGATAAAAAATACATAGACTGTACCTCTATGTTTGATTCCAATTATAATTCATTATTTAGTTTAACTCAAGGACTTTTTGAAGAATCCATAACCTGATTGAAAACAAAACGTTTTAACACCCCCTCCCCCAAGTAGTATATAATGTTACAATAATTTAAGTGTGCAAAAAACATAATATTTCAAGCTATATGAGGTTATAAATACCGAACTCCTAAGGAACCTTTGCTACATAATTGTAAGTATAACTAGTCCCATACATGTTCATTATTAAATACCATATTTAAGGCTAATTGAATGCTTTGAGGCCTACTGCAGTAGTGTGTGTGTAGTATAGCTGTGACACATGGAATGTAGATTAAATGCTGTCCAGATGTTAGACTGCTGGTCCTACAAGCTCAAAACACGTACCAAATGTTCCCGTCCAGATGTCTCATTAATTACTCCTATAACAAATAACGGCAGAATTCTTACAGCACCCGTTTACAACTCTAGACTATGCTTTCTTTGATAACATGACCGACAGTTTTACAACCAGATAGCATGTCCCACCCCCAATTCCCATGTTTTCTGTACTTTCTTGATGTTTTATTATCTAATAATTTCAGCTTTTTCTGTTGTTAATTAGCATAGATCATTGTTATTTATCATCAATTTGTATACCATCTACACCGTTGTACATAAGAGTACATGTGTACTCCCGAGTTACAATGATAGATGACAAGTTGCTGCCATTGATATGATCAGGGTAAGTTTTTCGACAGCTACAGTACCTCATGATCGATTGTAAAGCACGAGCAGGGAAGACCAATACCATGTCTGTGTATTCCATGAGTTTTGTTCTACAGAATATATATATCCCAGGCTACATGTTACAAGAAAACAGATATCAGCGTTTTCCATCTGAAGGGTCCATCCATTAGGATATATATATAGCAATTTAACAGATTATAATTAGGTCTAGTTAAAAGTCTTTTAACTTCTGATCTAAGTTATTGGTTCCATCTGTGATATGGCTGGTGCACAAGAGTCTTGATGGATCATATTGAAGTGTTTCCTCTGACTTTTCTATTTACAGGAAATTTATCAAGTGGTACATGTAACAAAAATTCATATATTCTTTAATTTTCAATCTGCATCAATCAATTCTGTTTCAGATATAACTGTTAATCTATATTTAGTTTTTATTTACATGTAATAGTGTTATTATTTTTTACAAAACAACTCTGCATTTTCACATGTAGTTTGTAGGTTTAACTAGAGGAAACAAGCCTCTTATTTCAATATATGAGTGTTCCAACAGATTATGAAAATCCATGTTTAAAGCAATAAAACTTGTGTCATAACCCAAAAGTGAACACATATATATAATGGAAATTTTGACAGCTGGACGTGAAATGTGTGTAAATTTGTTTGTAATGCATATTTAAAACCAGTGACTCTCGGGTACAATGGCTGAATGCTCTAAACAGAAGGTGTAGGGGGCATCCTAACAGGTGTCACAAGTCCCATGTACCTCTTTGAGCGTTGGTTTTCTGGTGGAACATCTGAGCTGCATATACAGAGCGGTCATAGACTGGAAACTCTTCACCTAGTTACAGTTATAAATGTTATGTTAAACAGCTGATTAAAAACGAACCAGGAGGCCATGCATGCATTACATAGAAAATGTCTGACCAGAAAATCTTTCGCTGGTTTCCTCTTATTTTTGCATGATTGTTTCATAAATTTAATTGGTAGTAATGGTACACCAATGTACAGGTACAACTACAGGATCTGATAAAATTGTGTGAGAATTATTTTTAATCTGAATTCATAATGTCAACTCAACAGAACGTGATAACTGCCATTTTTTTGGAAATAAATAAAATAATTTGGTCTTTTTGATGACGCTCAACAGAACGTGATAACTGCCTTTTTTTTCATTATTTCCAAAATAAAAAGGTCTTTTTGGTGAAACAGTGCAAGATTTCTTGGTCAAACTAAGAGCTCTGGGTGAAACTGACAACAATGGACAAGTGTAGAAAGCACATGATACAAGCAAGCAAACAACACCCAACATACCATGATGCAACAGAACCCGGCTACAAGCTGATGTGATGGCAAGCTTTCCAGAGGTAGTTAGGATACATTGGTTAATGATAACTCTGACTGTACCGGTGCAGTTGGATGGTGATGAGGCCAGTGAAATTGAGACTTCAATACACTGTAAATGTTTACAACTCTTAGCTGTTTCTTATGTTATAGAATGACTTCAAAAGTTCAATGTGAGCGTAACTATAAAGGTTGTGTACAACTCTTTAGCCATTTCTTATGTTACAGATTCAGAGCTGGACACATTGGTGTGAAACACAACACCATTACAATGTCTTCATGAACTAGTGGTTCAGTAAAAACTAACAAAAAACATTAGATTTAACGAATATTGAAATGGTGCCATTTCTTTATTGACTAACCAAAACTTACAGATTCAATGAAGACATACCGGTAGTATGCTCAAGATAACCACAAGAAAATATTTAGAAAAAAATCTCAAACATTTCAGAAACAGGAAAATGTATTTGTTTTATAAAGACCTAGCTCTCTCCCTGATATTGCCAATAGTCCTTAGTCTCCTATGAGAGGTCCTATGAGACCTATGTCAATAAAGAACTTTGGAGAGTATTAAGTAGATTTAGCATGGTTCAACAAATTAAGAAACATCCTTTCAACTTTTGAAGACTAGAACTGATGTCAGCATAAATGGAAAAAAAATTACGCCTTACTCCTGATTACAATTTCACATGTTTAGAAAAGGAAAACAATGGTGCTAGAATGGCAAGAATTTCCAAGTAGTATAAAACTACAGGTACTAACACTCATCTGGACAGATGTATTGACCTTTAATGTACACAAAAATTATTTTGACAAAAGGAAAAGACACCTAAAACAAGCATATATATATGACATACACTGTAGTTTGAACAGGGTGTGACATGAATGGCAACACTCAATATTCAAATTAATGGTTTAAGTTCAACAACATTTCGGTTGGTCCAAGTACAGCAGAGATAAGATTCCAGACATTTCGGTTGGTTCAAGTACAGCGGGGAAAAGATTTCAGACAATAGTGAGATTATATTTCGCAAGTGTGATGCATGAGCATGAGAGAATTATCTAACAGAAAATCTGCCATTTTGAATGAAGTGAATAACAGTTCTATTAAACCGTTCTGATAAATTTGTCCAACAGCAGTTATGACCTATGTTGCTATATCAGGTTTATTATTCATATTAACTAAATGATAGAATTTCGTACCTCACTGGCAAAAAGATTTTTTCCCCCTTGTAACTGATCACGAATGAATTAAAAATGTGTAAATAAAATTTAAAATTGTGTTTGGCTTTATGTCCTCGATCAAAGTAATTTTAGTGGATGCCAGCCAGTGGATCAAAAAGACACAAAATTATTAGGTTTTCTTATTTACCATGTATAATTAAATGGCCCTTAACCTTCAGTTCAGTATCAGAATATTTCAAAAAATGAATTGAAAAGAATCAATTAACCCTTTATGAAATAACTTTTCAGGGTGGTTCGATTCATAAGCAATTAATTACACTTTCTTAAATTGCAGCATCAATTTTACCAACAGGTGTACACAAATAATCTCATATATAGTGATAAGAGTAATTGGTATTCGACTCGATACTCCAGTGCAATTATACACTTGTGACATAAGAATAAATGTGGATTAATACAACGATACAAAGTCTACATAAATGTTTGAATTACTGATTATATATGTTAATAGCTACAGTGAAGTTTCTTAATACTGATGATGTATTAGCAGTACATGTACCAGATGGTCGAGATCGAATAATGTTAGATAGAAAAGACAGGGACGTTTATGTAAATGGGATCTATACAGCTTGAATATTTTATAATAGATTTTGATGAAAAGCTTAATTACAATTTCTAATAGGATAGTATTGATAATGATTTGGAAAATGATGACTACTCGTGTCCTGTAAAGCAAGTAAGGTTTGATGGTGCAAAAGCATTTTGTACATTATTATGACTTATAACTCCAGAACCTATTATATGTAATTACAGTACAATGAGTACATAAACTGCTGCTGTTCAAGTGACGATATACATAGTACGTCATCATAGCACACAATAATATATCATACAACTGCAAATAAACAAGTATTTTCCTGAAAATGGAAGTCATGCGAATATACTTGATCATTTGATTTACCAGTATTTCAGTAATCTTAGATATTAATGGTCTAAATACAGTTTGGTTTAGCTCGAAGATCAAAACTAGGAACCAGAATCATCCTAACAGTTCCACCCATACATCCTTACACAGGCAACATCATACAATTATATCCTCTGAAGCTTATTACCACTTTCAACCTTGAAATTTAACAAGCAGAAGTTATCATTAATCATTAATGATATTTTGTACTTGTTGTAACTTAATGCTTTCATAAGTTGTGCAAATTGTACAATATCAACATCTTGCACACAATGTTTGTAAAACCAAACATTTTTTGCAACAGAGAAATAAATTCATACTTCAACTAAATTTTCAAAATAATGGGAAAAGACAGCTTTTAAAAACCAGGCTCATTTTCAGAAATGCATCAATTGGTAGTTAGTAGACTGAAACCTTATGCATGTGAAAATGCATACAGGTCAACATATTAGGATATTGAACATTTATGCAAGTACAGTTAAGATCCAATAACGATAAATTACCTTGTCCTTTTCCACGACGTGACTGGTTTGAATTATCACCGAACAACTTGGACTGGGTATCTTCTTGTGGTTTCTCAGCTCTAACATATGCTGGAGTTTCCATTTGTCCTAGCTCTTGTTTCCTTTGGTCGTGTTCTGCTGCTGCTTTTTGGTCACTCCTTCTCACATCACGAACAGGATCGTAGGGGTCGCCAAATATGTTGGAAGATGTTTGTTTGGACCTTGACTGGTTTGCAGACTCGGCAGCAGTCTGTTGTGACCCTGTCCCAAAGAGATCACTTGACCCACCACCAGGGGGCTTCAATACCCTGAAATATATCAAGAAGTAAGCATCTTATTCAACTGTTGTCGTCACATGAGCCCGTATTTGACTTCGAATTGTATAGTGTTAAATTGTTTTCCTAGCCCTACTGTAAAAGCCAATATTTTCACACATGGACATTTTTGCTTTGCCAGCCTCCAAACTGTTCACAGTGTGACAATTTTCGTGCTTCGGTCATGCCGTTTTGTATTGTGTTTATATTTTGAGTGGTGTTAATATGTAAATTTAAAACAATTCCACTTTTACAATAATCAAAAAATTCCAAAAAGTCACTCCCAGTGATCCCATTCACACAATGGATTTCACAATTTAGGTACGATAAACCTCTGGGCAGATTAAATAGGCAGATAGTTCCAACACACCTCAGTAATAAAATTAATAATTTTGTCCTAATGTTTCTGAATAGTGACAGCTGAACTCTGTTTACACAAAATTCAGATTGTTCGAAACAGGCAATTTGAGTACTGAAATTTCGTCATCATTAATCAAGATTTACCATCGACAATGCAATAATAGCCTGGTGAAACTTGCTCTAAATGAAAATAGATAAATCTAGTTCTACATTGACAGTGTTTAACCACTGGGTAACAGGGCTAACGAGTAGTACGACTTATGATGTGTGACATTGCAATGATCATCAGTCAACAATTTAGCTGCATGTGTCATTTTCATTTATTAAAAGCAATGAGTCCCACAATGTCAGATTGAAATGTTTCCAGAAATTCTGCGAGTCCCATCATACTTATAGGAGTACCGGACCGCGACTTCTCAGGGCTTTATCAGGAAAGGTTTGGGAATCGGACCCTGAGATCAATTTGGGAATAATTGATCGACATAACACTACAGCTATTTGGGAAATTTTGACAAACACCATTAATTTAACATCTAAATACATTATTTCTTTTGTAAATTATTTAAAGCACTGTCATGATCATTACTCATGACATTTAATTTACAGCCATCTTTCTTGTCCCTTATAAAAATTGATGTCAAAAGAAGCTCCTCAAGCGATGTTTAACAATTAATTTTTTTCAAGTGTCTGCATGAATAGGGAATTTTGAAGAGAAAATTTGGGAAAAATCACACCTTTTTTTCATTGGGAATGGGTCTGTTTACTGGACCTAAAAAGAGGGATGAAAAAGCTCTTCCTTCTAGCTATAAAGTAGCTTCAAGCAAGGGGGAATTTCCCTTTCACTCAGTTGTACAGCCTCATGCAGACTTTGCACCTGGAGACTGACGGCTTGATCCAGATATGAATAAAACAGGTGTATTGACATAATGACAGATGACGATATTACGCATTATCTTTTGATTTCTTATCCCATCAGGGAAACTGTGATATAACTCAAGATTCAAGATGGCAGCCTTCTTTGGTGACCAATTTTTTTTCAGTCGTTCAGCGACGTCAGACCAAAAAGAACGGCCCAAAAAGAATGTTCATAAGAAGTTTGACTTTGAGGAATATCTGTTAAACTTAAGTGCTTCTTCAAGTTCTTAAGAAATTAAAAAAAACTAAACTATATATACAATGTACAGTGTGTGTTAAACTTTGACAAAAATGTTGAACCTTTAGTTTACTTCACAATGCAACTGCAGCAAACTTATATATATATTAGTTATAATCTATAGCTGTACAGTATAGGCTATATACACTGTATATCTATAGCTTAGTTTCTTCCGAAATATAAATCTAATTGTAGAGTAACAAATATATTATGAGTTGCATATATGTATGTTGCTCGTAAAAAAAAGGACTTTCAATGATTTCATGTTAGTACCAGGCAGGGATTATCATAATTGTATGTTGCAGGTGTCATGTCCCTGTACATGAATAATTATAGCTGTGAGCTCCATTTCAGACTCACCAAAGTAAACTAAGAAGTAACAATAATTTTTTAAAAAAAGCTCAATACAAAACCCAATGAGCTGGACTTTAAAGAGATCCCTACTGAAATGCAAAACGCTTGTTTTGAGTACTTTACTGATGATGATTAGATCGACCCTATCGAGCTGTACTGTCTACTGATGATATTCCACCACTCCATCAAAAATAATTTGAACAAATAGAACATTCTAGGCCTATACATTTTTCCTGTAAAAATCAAAAGTACAATATAAACAGATTAGATGTTTATATAAATCAATTTACTCAGATAGTCCAGAAATCTGACATAAAAGGACTCGAAGTTTCTATTACACTTATATGCCTTTTCAGATGAGTTGCTCAAACTGTCAAGGGGAAATAACTCCAAGCATTTTCTACCAAAAAATGTCTACACACTGGAGAGACGGAAGCAAGTTTCGATATTTTAACAGAGTGCAGCGTATTTTTAAATAATTTACTATAACTAGTGCTTTGTAAGATATCAGAGAAACCAATTTTATCCAATAAAGTTATTGAAGCCATAGAAAAATTGACAAAATACTTGAAGCACGACAACACCGGCCAATCTGAATCTAGGTCGTGCTGGTACATGCTATCGGAACACCCTGATAAAATAGATATTATTTCTCTAAAAATACTGAAAATTTCATCCAAATAAGTCTTAACAAACCTGGAAGAGTTCCTATCACTATCGCGACCTTGGAATGTAGATGTTGACATGGTTTTGAGTGAGTTACTTCTGTACCGGTAGTTGATTTTCTACAAAGTGGCTTGTCCTGCGCCTTTCGAATTTCACGCACACGATGATGTCATCACGAGATATCACCGTAGGAATGACCCGAGGTCACCAGACAAGTTTGTCGATTTGTCTTCCCGGCATAGCATCAAAAGAAAGGAAACAACTGATAATGATTAATTCAAATAAATACATTTGTTTTTCAGGATTTTTTTTTAAAACAACAAAGAAATTTCGATAATTTATTTACGGAAAATAACCAACCAATGGGGGTTCTTGTAAGAAAAATGTTCACCCTTGACCTCTAACGACAGGTTGTCGAGTCTTTTTAGAACTATTTATGTTCATCTTTTAAAGCTGTAAGTCAACCATAAATTTAAAAATTAAAATTATGAAACACATACAACTCATGTTTAAATGTCATAATCATTTGGAAGAATATTGCGACATAAGGAGTTCCCCCATTCATCTGATCGCTTCGACCAATCAAATGAAGGGGTTCCCATATTTGACTTCCCGCCAAGACTTCTCGCCACAACACTGACACGAGGTAATTGTTTACTGTTTAAATTTATGTGAATGCATCATTTGGGTACTTATCGAGCAAAAGTTAATGGCATTAACTTATCAAATGATTATTAAACTTTCAGTATAACATAAATTATATGTTTGTTACTCATTCAAAGTAAAAATATATACTTTGATCCATAGGTGGTGTCTTCAGGAAATGAGACGATTTCACTGTTGTTATTCCGGCAGCGAAACAGATTGTTTACAATAGATACTCCAAAAGAATATATGTTTAGTTTATCTAGTCGATACAGTTATAAGATACTTATAGACACATATGGCTTCATTGGTAACACACATTTAAGTAAATATTGAAGTGTTGTGATTGTTTACAGTTTACTCGTACTTTGTAGGCCTGTCGGACACGCAATGAAGCTAAGTGCGAGGAAACAGTTCTGTACCAATAAAAGTGATTGGAAAATAAAAACACAGAAATATACCACAAATAAAATATATTTATGTATCAATATTAAACAGATACGTATTAAAGTATTAATAATTTTGCGTTTAAATATTTTCTTTTTCGTAATTCTTTCAGTAATAAGCAAATCTTGACATGACAAATAAGGTCACCGAGATGCATAGACTCTTTTTGTTTGCAAAATCGATCATCAAAAAGGAAATCGGGTTTTGTAAAAAAAACATATGGTTGTATTTTGATCCCAATATCGAAAAGCATAAATGTTTTTTCGACGTTTTTTGTGCCAAAGAAAGGATGAGAAATGCAATAATTTTTAACTGGATAAACATGTCACATGACCATTATATGTTATTGGCAAACAATCAGCTTCTGGATCGCAGACACGTTGTTTACAGAAAATATTTCATGCAATAAGCAAGTTAGACAGCTAGCATCTCAATACATGATAGTTCAAGACCACTGGACAGCAATTGTGGTATTGAATAACATTGAACAACGCAGATCGGTCGGATGGTAGGCCACCCTAAAATGATTGTTTCAAGTCGCCGCACTCCCCCGAACAGCTGGATGTATTGTGTCCGTGCTTGGTAAATTGTGAACGTGAATTTCACATGCAAGCATTGTTATGAATTGGAGATTTCAGCGTCGATAAGAATATTCATCCTTATGCCTCTTGGCAAACGGCGTAAAAGCACACAGGGGGACGTTAATTCGAAAGAATGCACAGAAAATCGGTAAGAAAATGAACCGCCATTTTGATTTCTCTGGCTGATCTTGCATACGGGTTTGAAGTAATTTTCGGATATTTGAAGATTTAGTCATTATATTTTATATCGTAAAAGTCAACATTCGGCACGAATATGACTACGGCATGTTGTTGGACACGTTTGACTTTCTTGTTTAATCGCAATAGTCGTAAGTTGTTACGTTTGATGGCCGTTGTAACATCCAAGACGGCAGCCATTTTGAATATTCCTTTCGTATCTCTATATCAAAATATTGAGATGAAAAACCAATTTTTGCAACATATGAAAACTAAATCAATTCCCTTTTAATATTTTCAGGATGACTATTGACCCCAAGGATGCAGTGAGCGAATATAAAATTACAAAGGGAGGTAACAAGTGTGCTGAAGGATCGGATAATAAACCGGAAAATACAGCAGGGCCAAGTGAAGGTCGGAATGGGAAAGTACCGAAACGGAGTGGGGCAGTAACAAGATCCAATTCAACAAGGTCAAGAATCGTTAAAAAACCAAGGAGAGACCTAAGTCCACCTGAATCTCCTGTGAAAAAAACGGGTACGAAATAAAACAATCTATTTTGAGTAACCATGGGAACTGTCAGTGGTCCTCCTTTTAATCAATACACCTATTAGTGATTACAGGCACGACACAGCGTCCGTTGAATCATTAACAATTTACATATGTGTGTTATGGTTATCTGATTCTCTATAAGAAAACTGATTTATTTTATATACATGCATCAAAACAAGAAAAAATATCTTTAATTATTTGTTGAGATTTTGAAATATATATATATGATAACAGATATAAAAAAAAAAGGATTAAATTAGGAAACATTAATATATTGCAATAACAGTATTTTTTCTATACATACTGGTAAAATGGTTAATAGATTTGACATTACACTCAATTTTTGATTCTAGTACAAAGTCAAAGATATTTGACTGATTTTAATGTTTATTTGAATTAGTAAAGGTTAAATTTCATGATATTGAAAAAAAAATAAAATATCAATTACAATTTAAATGATAAAAATGGGTTAACCTTTAATAATTGCATCTTGAAGTAGTTGGATGTATTAAAAGAAAAAAAACAAACATCTTTGCTCCATAAGAAAACTTTCAGTCAGGAATAACATTTCATAAATTAAAGCAAGTTACTTTATTTTGATAATTATCAGGATTATGTACATGTTAAAATTATAAATGAAGTATTCTGGTCACATTTTATGCACCTTTGCTCAGGACTGGAATGACGTTTGGATATATCCCCAAAAGTGAAAAAATTAAAGTAATGGAAAACAATAAAAGAACACTACTGCACTTATTGGTTTTCAGATTCTGCAATGTGACTTTATTCAATATGTTCAAATTTTAATGAACTTGTTCAGTAATAATATCTATAATATGAATTTCATAAATTTAGAGACCGACAATAACTCCAATGCAATTTAGATTGAGATATAGTCAATCCAAATAATGAATTAAACTTCACCATAAAATGTGGTTTCGTCTTTCTAGAACTTGTCAGTGATGCTAGGGTGAGGTGTAAAGAGAGAAGAAGGGAGAAGCCTAGGATCCATGAAAATGAATTGTATATTGATCGCTGTGTCTAAGCAATAAAATCTGTACGAGTTACTATGTGTATTGTAGGTAGTAATAAGACATATTTGTAATACTGTCAAATGGAAAAACATATGTATGATCATGTCCTGAAATGTGTACATCTTTTATACAGTGAAGGAGATCAAGAGCAGTACCCCGGAAACAAAGACCAAACGCCAGTGGGAGTTATGGAGTACAGAGGACAAGGCCACCTTCTTTGAAGGATTGTATGAGGTTGGCACAGTCACTTTATTGAATTTCCAGGGTGATGTTATATGAGCTGTAGCATATTATAATGTATAGTTTGTGCAAAAACTCATGAAAACAGTATCCTTTTTAAGGCCCAATATATGTAACTTTCGGCAAAACTTGAAGCAAAAATCAAGCCTAATAACTTATTATATTTATAGATTTAGCTAAGATTAACTGATATCACCAATATTCAAGATGAATTCTTTCACGGTTACCGGTACAGCAGCAGTTGAAACACGCTATTTGTAAACACGCGTCCATTTAACAGATTTTGCAAAGTTCACTAATGTGTTTCCATAATATTGTATATACCCACCAAAAAAACCCCAACTCATTCTTAATCACTTACATCTTTTGATTTTATACAGCATGGCAAAGATTTTGATGCAATTCAAAATGTGATTGCACAGAAATGCAAGAAAAAAGGAGTGGCGCCGCAGCTTATCAAAAACAAAGACCAGGTGCGCCATTTCTACTACAGAACCTGGCACAAAATATCCAAGTTTGTCGACATTGACAAAGGTAAGGCGTCCCATAAAACTGTGGGTATTATCTAGATACTGGTACTGTAACACCTTAGTGAAGGAGCTGGAATGTTAACGGTTGGCCATCTCTAGAAAAATGAATATGTCTTTTAATTATATTGGTCATCACACTACTGAAAGTAAACTTCCCTGCTTGTATAGATCTAGAAAATGTATCAATGTCTTTCAAATATACTGGCCATCGCAGCACTGAAAGTAGACTTCCTGCTTGTAAAGTTATATTGATCTACTACGGTTTGAGGAGCTAGTAGAATTCCATTTCATAATATTTTACTTGGAGTGTAATTAGTATGTAATGTTGCCTCATTTCGTGCAGTTATTTATTATTGTTGATGCAAAGTTAATAGAAATGACTTTTATAAAAAAAAATTGTTTAAAAAAAATTAACAAATTTGTTTCAATTTCAGAAACCAAAAAGGAAACCCAAGAGTTGTATGGCCTGATCAACTATGGTGTATTGTGGAAGAAGCATAAAGCAGGTGTGTTGGGCAAAGGAACAGTATATTTTATTAATTTATGTGCATAGTGTAAACTGAACTGTTTATGTACTCCAAGTAGTAAGTATATAACTTTGTATCTTGACTTATGTAAGCCAGAAAGGCATTTCAGTAGGTCCCAATAAGATATGTTTGTAATTAACCTGTTGTAGTCATAAATACTCTCCAGGGTGGAGATATTATACCCAGTACATTTCATTTGGTCCTGTTTCATTGGGTAGACTAAAAACAGTTTTCATTTCATCTGCATCATATATAATATAATATGTCCTCACAATATGAAAAGCAAAGAACATCCAGAAATGTCCTTCAAATACTGATCTCAATTTTAACTTTCAGCTTTAAATGAAAAGAATGGACTTAAGTTGGATGAACTAATTCATACTGGGTAAGATAACTGTATATTAAGTAAATTGTTAATATATAATTAATTTTATATATTCAAGTTCAAGTAGAGTGCATCTTCCTTATTAAAAAGCAGTGATATTTTGATTTGTAACCAGTACAGATGTGTTCAAGGGTCACTCATACAGCAGCAAACTAACGTAGCTTCATAACTCTGACAGGAAACATAACATGAAATGCATCTATAAATCAAGTTAAAATTTATTTTTGAGTAATACAGATAGTGTTATCACAGTCCTTTTGGGCATCTCATTTGATTGGTCAAAAAGCACAGGGTAGCTGTCATTCTCTATCAGTTTTATACCTGACATTAAATAATTTCCACAGAAGTATTTATATCACTTACTATCTTGTTTTATAGGTCAACAACTATAAAGATCAAAGGAAAAAACTTCAGGTAATTATATGCAGTATAGTTGAAATTCCCATCTATAGAACAAACCTTTTCCATTCATCAGATTGGAAATATGTAATGCAAAGTTTTACTTTATATTCAATTGATATGACAAATGTGCCTCAGTGTTTCAAAGACAAGTGGTCCCTTTGTCGGGCAATAACTGAGCATGGTTGTGTATAAGTAAAACTGATAGTTAATCCCTGTAGAAAGAATTGGAGAGGACCCTAAAACATTTTGGCAAAGATCGGATGTCCAAATCAAGTTCAGACATGCTGTGGTTATGTATCACCAGCACAACAGGATCCTGATGTACAAATTGTCACAAAAAGACAACAAGGTGTTTAAACTAAGTGAGCAGATTAATCAGCAATAAACACTGAGATGATTAAAACCAGGGCCTGTATTCATGAAATTGTTCTCGTACTCGAGCATGGATTTTGTGCTCAAGTCTGATTTCTTAATTTCAACTAGAATTAATTCAAAAACTCATTATTTTGTCAAAGTTTTAGCATCAAAATGAAGATCCAGGAAGCTTGATACTGTTTTCTAACATTTACGATTGACCCCTTGATTGCTGATATGATATAGTGAAATTTCAATAAAGCTGGCTTGAGCACAGAATCCATGCTTGAGTATGAGAACAGTTTCATGAATACGGCCCTGGCCTTGATGTAAATGAATTTTGTAAAGTTCATGCTTTTCTTGTTTTTTAGGATCAAGACACCAATCTGTAGTGCTTTGAAGAAAATAAATAACATTGATGGTAAGTCTTACAACTGATCAGCGTCGGCTCAAAACTTATCAGTTTGGAAGGAGCATTGTCAGTGGATCACCTCACATTTGTAATCTTCAATTTTGGGGTATACATAGTTGAATTTAGAATTGGGTTTCTACAAAGAATTTAAAATTTGAGTCTCAAATATATAATAAACACTGCAAATTGCAATATGATGTAACATTAGCTAAATTTTGAAATCTAGGACCTCGTTGCAATTGCTAGATCGACTACTCCAGTAAAGTATATCTCCCACCTTGGGACTCCTTAAGTTTTGTTGAAAGGTACCAACCACAGAATTTTATTATCGGTAATAATTTATGCTAAGTAAACATTAAAGGCAAAAGAAAACCCCAACCATGGACAGTAGCGATTTATTTTGGAGTCGAGCTGAGGTGAGGGAGATTTTATACTTGAATAACCCTACAGATTACAATGTGCTTTAAATTATCTACAAAAATGTTAAGTGCAAAAATATTGATGGAACGTAACAATACTTCAGATTTCAAGAAAACAGCTGGAAAGGATTTGATCTAGTTGATTGATGTGAAACTAGGGTAGAGATCTAGAGCAAAATTTTGTCAAAATAGTTACTACAATGTCATTGTCTGTAACACTTCACTGCCTTGATCAAGTGTTGGTTTGATCAGAAGTTTTCTATGTATTGTTTTCTTGCCCTCTAGATCCTAAACCCGAGGAAGAAGCTGGCGTCCAGGTCCCAGACAGGATATACCTGGACATCAACCCCAGGACTAACGCAGCCTGGGCCTATGTTCAGGAGATGTCCCAAAACCCCAGGCTACGCATGATGTTAAAGCCAGATAAAAAACTCTCGTCCATCATCAAGTTCCTCAGTCAGAAGTGGAAACCACATACAATTAAACTTGTATCCTTCAACACCATAAGGTTTTATGCTAATCAAGCGTAGTTGTTCCTTATTCAAGTGTTGTCAGAGGAGATTTGATGTATTTATGTCTACAGATACTTCAGGGCTTTTTCAGGATTTACCATTTACCACCACCCATCAAATAATAAAAGTTATTTGATTAAAGGAATGGAAGATGGGTCTGGTTTTAAACCCATCATCAAGGATATATTAATACATGTGCCTTCCACCTCGCCCATAATTATGAAATAGCCTTCAGTATAAAATACCTACCTGCATCTCAAACATGTCTACAGGTAAATTCCCAAGAGTATGCAGGTAGGTTTAGTCACTTCATAAAAAGAGGTTTTGCCTCAAAATCTTCATATGTTGGGATTTAAAGGGAGAATCTGAAATCAACGTATCTTTTGTAAATATTTAAAAATATCATTTGTGTGAATATTTAGAAATTTTATGGTGATTAGAGCAATTTATGTTAACAATCCATTTAGTACGTGTTCTCCAAAATAAATGTTAAATTAATTTATTGATGAAAAATGTACAACCTGTTAGTGGCTGTTGGTTTTAACATAGGATAAGACCATTCTGTCGCCCTCCAGATTTCTGTTAAATTGTCTCTAGGTGATTGTAACTGGTGAATACAGAAATAATTCGAGTCCTGCTTGTGAGACAAGGTTGAAAATTCAGAAAAATTGTTCTTTTACAAATAATTTACTATTGAAATATTCTTGTTACCTGGTATATAAAAAAAAAAAAAAAATCTGTGTGGTAGTTTTAGTTGTCTAATGTAAACCGTAGATATATATAGAAGTGACCTTGACCTCTACCTAGCGGGAGGACCTAGAAGGGGAGTGTCCACAAGACAAGGACCTGACATTGTTTCCCCACCAGGAATGTGATGTGGTGCCCGTGTCCCTGAAGGCCACAAAGGAACGTAGGATACCGCTCGCCTTCAACAACTACAAGGAAAACCTACTTAGTATGTATCTTAACAACACAAGTCTGTGTTTTCTTACATTTTTACCAGTGAAATGTTGAAAAGTATCCATTGTATAAAATTGACATTGTTTACTAGAGACAAATATCACTTTTTCTGATTTGACTAATCAAAACTTTTGTTTACAAACCACAGTGCTGTAAATGAAAAGCTGCCAAGGTTGGTTTTGCTATAGAATCTAATAAACCGAAATTACAGAATATCTAATACAGTATCTTCCATAATGCCAAACGCATTTTACGAGTGAGGCTAATATTTTGATATTTGTCACGAGTTAGGCTCAGTAAACATATTTGGTATTACTAGTACTGAAAACATTGTACACAAATTTGCAACTTAGATTTTACATGATTTTGAATACAATTACTGTTGAAATAGATTTATCCAAACCAGATCAGTCAATGAAAAACACTTCCTTTCAAAATCCGAACAAAAACTTACAAAAGTTATGGTTTCTTTCATAAAAATATGCCCTTGTCTTACTACGAGGTATTTTGTTTCATTAAGTGCAGTGAAAGGTAAGGAATGTAGACCGACACTGAAGTTCTTGCTGCTTGTGTCATCAGGCCCTAGTTTCAGTAACGCCCTTAACGTAAGGAAATTCCTTAACTTAAACATCTTTATAGGAAAGCATTACAAAAGTTAGGAGAAAATCTGAATTTAAGGAGTTTTCCTTAAAATCTGTAATGCTTGCTATGGAGATTTTAAATTAAGGAATTTCCGAAGTTAAGGAATGCTGATGAAACAGGGGCAGGTCTTATACTAAAGCAGTGATTTTGTTTGCCCATTTTAACAGCCAATTAAAGGCCGTTACCCCCAGTCAATTTGTAGTATTTTCCTAAAATGAAGCAAAATTCAAGAATGTTTTCCCAATTTATCTGAAAATCCGACTGTATTTTCCCAAATCAATAAGTCACAAGCTGTTGCAAAATCAAGATAGCAAAAACACTGTAAAGTATGTAAATGTGATACAATTCAGTTAGTGTTTGTCTTATCTTACAGGCTCGCCTTCAGTCACCAAAGGGAAGAAAGGAGACCTTGCTAAGAACCATACGGAGAACTCATCAGAGCTGAATGCTTTGTCTGTGATATTTGACTCTCCCCGGTCCAGTAAGGGACAGGCTAAGGACCTGCCGGCCCAGGCAGCCTCCAGCTCCTTTGATGTTAGTGCTATGGTAAACGATGAAAACGCCATGTTTCCAGATAATCTGATGTCGGGTGCGGCGGCAGCCAAGAAAGTGTCCGAGTCTAGTTCTGAAAGTGATGCCAAGGGAAATGTCTGTGATACGAGGGGTACGTCAGCGGGAGGAGCTGAGGACAGTGCCGCAGAGAAAGGCGTGGAGGGTGGTAGTAACGGAGAGGTGAATCCAGCTGTTAATGACAGTGGGGACAGTGATAAATCTAGTGACGAAAAGGAATTTAAAGAGACGGAAAGAATGAAGGAGATTTTAGAGAAGGGTTGGAACATGAATATGGCTGACAGTTTAACGGTGGCCGAGTTGTATCTCATGTTTGGAAAAGACGGGAAGCTACGTCTGGAGTATGAATGGGTCACTACACCCGATGACCAGTTGGCTTCTAAACTGACCAACATGCTGAGGAGACTGGTACACCTAGCCACTACTGAATTCACAGACTTCTCTAAGGTAGATTACACTTAATCTGTATCACAAATGCATCCCCATCATTCAGGATACAAGATTGTTATTTGTTAAAAAAATGAGACTCTGGACTGCTAAAGTTGCCATTGAGTCTGGAAAATGTTTTGACTTTTATTTGTTCAAAAGGAATTGCCGTTGTTGAAATAATTCTGTTGCACAACACTTGTCAATGATTTGTAGAGAATATTCTTTTGAGAGAATTTTCTTTTTAATGAATTTATATGATAATGTAAAGGAATGTGAACTACATGATTCAATATATGGTACATTTATATTTTAGAAAGGTACATGTTTATGTAATGGATGTTTGAGAAAATGAAAAGTTCCTTTTAACAACAAATTTTAATAGGTATTTTGTTTATAAAAAAAAATTTTTGTAAAATATTTCTACATATAATTATTGCTTTCATAATTTGTTTGATTATTGTAGAGGAGAGTACTTTAGTGATGTTGTTATTTATAGCTTGTTAATTCTATTGCTATATTTCAACAGTGCTATATGTTTAAATCTCATTTAAATCAAAATTCATAAGTAGGAGTTCCTGAACATTTTGTACAATGAATATTTCAGACATCCAGCAATTCCAGTTCTCCATGCCAGACCTGTGGGGCCAGTAAAGCCAAGGGCTCTGGGGGTCGTAATGCTGCTGGATGTAAGGGGCAGAAACCCCTTGGCAAGTACCCCCTCGTGTCCAAGATGGGCGGGGAAGGTTTAGTGGACGTTGGTACCCAGACAACAACCACACTCCAAAATAAACAAAATGAAGTAAGTTTAACTTTCTATTTGAAATCAGTTTTGCTTTTATTCCATCTTTGGCTATATTAGCCTCAAAATGTTTTTTGAAGATTTCATAAAAATTATCAGGAGCAATCAGTGACTTATTGTAATAGACGATGGGACCAAATTTTGGAAACCTCTTGGATCTGCATGCTTTTCACACTTGAAATAATTTCGTATGAAATCCTTGTACGAACCGCACATACTACTGATGTTAATTAAGCCCCGCCATGAGGTGGTGTGTGGCATTATAAAGTGTTTTCCTAAGGCCTTGTACAGGTTTGGTTTCTGTGTTTAGGTCAGTTTTGGCCCAAGTACCAGGCCTACGGTCATGAAACTTCATAGGGTAATACATTTGAATGAATACTGTTGGTTGCAGGGCTTTTTATGGCCTTGATCTCTGACAAACTTAGCTACTGACATAGCAGGAAGTTTGGCATCCATATTTTACAAACACATTTCTAGGTTTTGGGGGGGAGTAAAAATTAGTTTTCTTTCAATATGATATAGGGTTGACAAGGTCATTATGTGAATGATTAAACATCATTCAAATTACAAAATATTTGGGCTTTGTGAATGAAGTGTGTATGATTTGTTGGAACAGAATTCTAGTCAAGGCAGCAAAGATGCTGTATTCCGAGTGCCAGTCGCTGGTCCGTCCTTTCTACAGAAAAACACAAAGACAAGCGTCAATCAAATTTCTCTTCATCAAATGGAACTCTACACGGTATGTCTTAATGTCACAGGTTTTCATGACAAACTTATCTGGAGTAAGATTATTAATACTTACAATCGATTAGGGCTATTTCATAATTATATGTGTGGGGGAGGTGGGAAGCACCTACAATAATATATCATTGGTGGTAAGGTTAAAAGCAGATCTGCCTACCATTCATTATATCAAATCACTTTTGATATTTGACGGGTGGTGGGGTCTCTGAAAAAATGCCTCCCATCGCTCATATACGGTTAATTCTGGAACAGACCTTATTATTTGGTACCCATGATTTTGTTTATTCTCGTTTGCCCTTGAACTTTGTAAGATACAGAATACGGAAGGCCTGCAAAGAAAAAATGAATCCACATGGTAATTTGTCTCTTGCTCCCAGAAAGATCTGTGGGTATACATTAAATGTTGGTAGGGAAGGCCTGTATCATAACAAAGGTAGCCAACAAAGGCTGTGGTTACACATTAAATGTTGGTAAGGAAGGCCTGTATCATAACAAAGGTAGCCAACAAAGGCTGTGGTTACACATTAAATGTTGGTAGGGAAGGCCTGTATCATAACAAAGGTAGCCAACAAAGGCTGTGGGGATACATTAAATGTTGGTAGGGAAGGCCTGTATCATAACAAAGGAGGCAACAAAGATCTGTGGGTATACATTAAATGTTGGTAAGAAAGGCCTGTTCATAACAAAGGAGGCAACAGAAAGATCTGTGGGTATACATTAAAAGTTGGTAGGGAAGGCCTGTATCATAACAAAGGAGGCCAAAGAAAGGCTCTTCACATAAAACCTCGCAGTGTAATATCTTACCATCTGGTCATTGTATGAGGACTGTTCAAGTTTATTGTTGATACACCATGTATCTATTGGCAGCTCTTCTCTATTTCTCAAGAATCATTTGTAAACATATTCTTCCTGGTTCCTGTTGATTTCATTCTAAAACTGATAGGTAAATGCCGCTGAAGATGGCTGTCAGGTGGCCATCTCAGATTTTGACCATTCATGTAAAAATAAGATGGATGCCAAATGGTCATCTTGAATTTTGATGGTCTGCATTAATAATCTTTATTTCACATGAAGTGTTTTACAAACGTTTCTCAAATTGATTTATAGAACACACACAAGGGACGACGCGTGCGCCCTGTCAACAGGAAACCCATGGTGGTCCAGAGAACCCTTTTACCTAAAACCACACCAAGACAGATGCTTACCTTTGTACCCATGCCAACAAGTTCTACAGGGACTGCGGTTCAGAGCCCGACAACCATTATAGGCCAACCTGTGGGCATACCAGTCAACATTCAACCATCTGGAGTAGCGCCAGTTAATATACCCAATACCCAAATTAGTAGCCGTATTCTACAAAACGCTACAGGTATGTGTTACAGTTGCAAACATCCACGATAGATACCAACAAATGCTATAGGTTTAAAATAATATCAGCGGAAACTGAAAATTACAATTTTAAAACAATAAAACTTCAAACCAAGTTATATTTATACAGTAAAACCCCACTTGGTCAAACTCGTTGGGACCTGATCAATAGTTCGAGGAATACATGGTATTGGAGTAATACAAATTTGGTTGAATATGTACGAACTCTGTCGAGACCAAAAGAGGAGTTCAACAAACGAGGGGTATTAGAGTAAACCAGATTCAAGTAATATATACGGGGAGCGGGAGATCCAACGTCCTTGATGGTAGTTTTGATAGGATTCTGTGATGCCACAACTACGTCTAGCCGAGTATCTCAGCTTTAATCAAAACGTTTACTAGTTTCGACACTAAAAGGTGTGTCGTCATCAGAACGTTCTGATGACAACACACCTTCAAGTGTCGTAACTAGTAAACATTTTTTATTAAAGCCGAGATACCCAGCTAGACGTTGATGTGTCATCTTTTACCTCAGATTCAAGTAAGTTAGGTTTTGCTGCATTACTTGGTAATATTAAAGGCAAACTAGTTTTGAGTATGAAATTTTTATTCCGTGTTCAGAAAAATGGCTTACATCTAGGTTGAGTAGTTTGTGTATGATGTTTTGTAATGTGTTGTTGTAGCCATTGGAGGGAGAAGCTCTCTGCCATTACCTACTGGTATCCCTACTGCTGCTACCATACTGCCAGGATCACCAGTGTCCTTACAGGTATACTACAGACAAAGATCCATGTCTATGTAATGTGACTAGTCACAAGTGTCTTTTACAATGTGTTCTACAAAGGTAAAAAGATATCTTTACACTTATGTTCTACAAAGGTAAAAAGATCCCTACCTTTGTAAATGTGACTACTAGTCTCAAATATCTTTTACACTTATGTTCTACAAAGGTAAAAAGATACATGCCTTTGTAAGTGTGACTTGTCACAAGTATCTTTTACAATATGTTCTACAAAGGTAAAAAGATCCATA
This sequence comes from Mimachlamys varia, assembly GCA_947623455.1. Taxonomy (NCBI): domain Eukaryota; kingdom Metazoa; phylum Mollusca; class Bivalvia; order Pectinida; family Pectinidae; genus Mimachlamys; species Mimachlamys varia. The sequence continues at coordinate 3,337,416 of OX392537.1, forward strand.
CCTTTGTAAATGTGACTAGTCCCAAGTATCTTTTACACATGTGTTCTACGTAAAAATATCTGAGAGATTCTGGTAACTTTCTTTTACTGTAATGGTGAAATACTTTTAATACTAACATCTGCAGATGCAAACTTTTAAGATGATATCAAGATTTTCAAGCTTTATATTATTACTTGGAAAGCAGTAGATAGTAAATGGTATTGACAAAATCATTTTTCAAAAAAAGAAAAAAAATCTTTGATATGACTTAATGTAAATGTATGAATAAAAAATAAGGGGACAATTTCTGAAATATTTCCTTGCTATTCCCTTTTCCAGAACAGTTTGGTGAGTGCTATGGGTGGGGTGGTATCGGTGGCCCCGACACCAGTGTTCACATCAAGTACGACAACCCGGCAGCCTGGTACCGTAACATCCACAACAGCAGCCAACATCATGCACCATTCTATATCACCACCCAGCATTTCATCATTACTGGACATCTCCTTGTCCAACATACCCACAGGTAAGTCATTGTCTGTCCAACATACCCACAGGTAAGTCATTGTCTGTCTAACATACCCACAGGTAAGTCATTGTCTGTCCAACATACCCACAGGTAAGTCATTGTCTGTCTAACATACCCACAGGTAAGTCATTGTCTGTCCAACATACCCACAGGTAAGTCATTGTCTGTCCAACATACCCACAGGTAAGTCATTGTCTGTCTAACATACCCCCAGGTAAGTCATTGTCTGTCCAACATACCCACAGGTAAGTCATTGTCTGTCTAACATACCCAAATGTAAGTCATTGTCTGTCTTTTGGGCTTTTCCATTCAAATATCTACCTGACCCCAAGACGCCAAAACAGATCACTTCTACCCATGGTTGGATTTCCTTCCTATTGCTTCTATGTAAATTATTAGATAGATTATATGGGCGGTACCCTTAACAAAACCTGAAGACCTGGGGTGGAATAAATGTTTTACTGGAATAGACATAATATACAAAATACATATTTAACTTATAATGAGTATCAGACATATTAAGATCAGGATTTTCATGTATAACAAGCTTAATCATTTGTTACAACAGTTATTTCATGTTTGTATCTATTTCATGCAATAAATTGTAACAAATAAATAGTAACGCACCAAACATATAGGCCCCACAGTCATAATCATCCTTTAGTCAAAGCAAGCTGACTTGTCACCTGTACTATAAAGCCTCATGCACAAAGGATGAAAAGAAAAAAAGAATCGATAAAGTTGTCTTAATAGTTAAATGAGTGGGTGTCATAAAAACGGTGGATTTGAACTAGTATTGAGATATTTTAACAGGTAGGCAGGTTGAATAACTTGATAGGAGAGGCTACCAGGTGAGGTATGAGCAATATATTATGTAAAATTGTCGGCTATGAGGATGTCCTAAACAATGATTCAGTCTTCCTGTAACCCTGGTAAATACTAGCTGCATTATACCGCTCAGCTAGCTAGAGAGATCTTCTCTTTAGCTCGTCTGGTTGAGTGTAAGACTAGTAGCCAGAGGTTCCGGGTTCGACTCCTAGCGGAGGCATTGAAAAAATAGTGACCTGTAACATAAGTGTTACACTTGCAAAAAATGTATGTATTGGAGAACTTCGATGTATGTATAGAGGAAGAAGATGGATATGGAAATGTTTGTATTTCTTAGTGCTGTTCCAGAATTAACTGTGGGAGTGGCGGAAGGCACATTTTCAGAGACACCACCACCCATCAAATATTAAAAGAGATTTAATATAATGAATAGTATGTAGATCTGGTTTTAACCACACCATCCATGATATGTGAATACAGGTGCCTCCCACCTCCCCCACACAATTAATTATGGATAGTCCTTAGCTGTATTTCCCACTGATCAATTAACTATCCTTTATCAATGTGTCCTTACAGATACCGATAACACAGAGAAACTCCTCGACCTGGCAATGGAAAACTCCAACACTGGTACAAATCATTTTGAAGGTAAGTCTGACGTATCTAATGTAGGTCCTATGTAACTATCTACAGTCAAACTTGTTTATCTCCAAGTCAGCGGGATTGTGAGAAATTTATTCAAAGGAAGCGAGTTTAAGATCAAATGTTTGCGGGGACGGATGAGATACTTTGAATTAAACAGGGTCACTGAGTTATAAGAGTTTAAGGGAATGGGGTTTGACTGTATAACATGTTCATATTTGAGGGACTCTTAGTAGGGCTATGAAGTTTCACAGCGTAGTTTTTGGCAAGTTATACCAATCATTGATTAGTGATTTCTACATAATGTTTTCGCTAGCTATGCTCAGTGAATGAATCGATATCATGTGCTTGGTATATCTCTTGTTCTTACTCATTGGATTTAAGTATTCCATCAGGGTATAACTCGGGGAAGAAAATTACAGGTCAAATTTCATCTGTAATATAAATTGTGACTTTTGAAAGAGTTTCTAGGTTGGATAGAATCTGGTATGCTTATGTAGGGGTATGGTCAATCAGGAGGAAAGAAAATCTCTAATATTACTAGGTGCTTGGACAAACTTAAACGTTTGTTTTATTGTCCAGGTTATAAGTCTTACCTTTGGCTGTTTTGAGTGTACAAACAACAAAGAGTTGTGGTAGATAGATATCTGTAAACCAACTTATTTTGGCGTTGACTTTATTTTGCATTTTCAAATGATACAATGACTTTGCGGTGATTTAATTTCACAATAAATACAGTCATAAATCCTTATGTACAGAACAGTTCAGTACTCCTACATACCTCTGCTTGAAACTATTTCGTGGCAATTAATTTTTGCGAATTTTAATAAACCGCGAAATGCGTGAAAATTAATAGCACACGAAAGTAAGTTGGTTTACAATATGTGTTCCCTGGTACACAGATAATATCATGTTCCCTGCTTGTACCTGTAGATCTCCTTAATGGTGGAAACCAGAAGAAGCTCCCCAACAGTGCCCTGAACACACCAAGGAAGTCGGACAACATGAACCTGTCTCCGCCACACAGTCCCAGCCGCTCACTATGGCCGAGCGAGGTTGGTATTTTAAACACATTCTAAATTTTGAAAGTATTATTCTGTCACAGCCACACTATCTCAGCCTTTTTCAGTACACCAATTTGAAAATAATACTGAAATAAAATATGAAGCAAGTTCACACTTTCTGTTTTAACGTTTGAAATTATTAACTTGTCGCACAATCCTAGCTATTGTCAATAGTCCAACAGTCCTAGCTATTGTCAATAGTCTAACAACCCTAACTATTGTCAATAGTCCCAACAGTCCTAGCTATTGTCAATAGTCCCAACAGTCCTAGCTATTGTCAATAGTCCAACAATCCTAGCTATTGTCAATAGTCCCAACAATCCTAGCTATTGTCAATAGTCCAACAATCCTAGCTTTTGTCAATAGTCCAACAATCCTAGCTATTGTCAATAGTCCAACAATCCTAGCTATTGTCAATAGTCCCAACAGTCCTAGCTATTGTCAATAGTCCAACAATCCTAGCTATTGTCAATAGTCCAATAGTCCTAGCTATTGTCAATAGTCCAACAATCCCAGCTATTGTCAATAGTCCAACAATCCTAACTATTGTCAATAGTCCAACAATCCCAGCTATTGTCACTAGTCCAACAATCCTAGATATTGTCAATAGTCCAACAATCCCAGCTATTGTCAATAGTCCAACAGTCCTAGCTATTGTCAATAGTCCAACAGTCCTAGCTATTGTCAATAGTCCAACAATCCTTACTATTGTCAATAGTCCAACAATCCTTACTATTGTCAATAGTCCAACAATCCTAACTATTGTCAATAGTCCAACAATCCTAGCTATTGTCAATAGTCCAACAATCCTAACTATTGTCAATAGTCCAACAATCCTAGCTATTGTCAATAGTCCAACAGTCCTAGCTATTGTCAATAGTCCAACAGTCCTAGCTATTGTCAATAGTCCAACAATCCTTACTATTGTCAATAGTCCAACAATCCTAACTATTGTCAATAGTCCAACAGTCCTAACTATTGTCAATAGTCCAACAATCCCACCTATTGTCAATAGTCCAACAATCCTAGCTATTGTCAATAGTCCAACAATCCCAGCTATTGTCAATAGTCCAACAGTCCTAGCTATTGTCAAAAGTCCAACAATCCTTACTATTTTCAACAGTCCTAACTATTGTCAATAGTCCAACAATCCCAGCTATTGTCAATAATCCAACAATCCTAGCTATTGTCAATAGTCCAACAGTCCTAACTATTGTCAACAGTCCAACAGTCCTAGCTATTGTCAATAGTCCAACAGTCCTAGCTATTGTCAATAGTCCCAACAATCCTAGCTATTGTCAATAGTCCAACAGTCCTAGCTATTGTCAATAGTCCAACAATCCTAGCTATTGTCAATAGTCCAACAATCCTAGCTTTTGTCAATAGTCCAACAATCCTAGCTATTGTCAATAGTCCAACAGTCCTAGCTATTGTCAATAGTCCAACAATCCTAGCTATTGTCAATAGTCCAACAGTCCTAGCTATTGTCAATAGTCCAACAGTCCTAGCTATTGTCAATAGTCCAACAGTCCTAGCTATTGTCAATAGTCTAAAAATCCTAGCTATTGTCAATAGTCCAACAAAGTAACTGTTTTAAACACATGAACATCCTAAACTATGAGCTAGACAGACCTACCTACAGTCCCGGCCATTGACATTGGTCCAATAAGATACATGTATTTAGCACTCGTGTGAAAAACGACAACCTGTCATTGCTGCTCATCATGAACCAAATAGACTAGTACTACACACAATTTTAAAGTAAAAACAAAAGCCTGGTACTGCTGCACAATCTTGACTTGTTTACAGAGCAAAATGGTGTCGGGTTGATCTCTTCCTGAACCAGTCCCATCTTCATTAAGATCCTATCAGTGATATGATATACTGTAAATTCTTTGTCAGTTATGAAAATATGAAAATGGAATACTCAAGTTTCACCAATACCAATAAGTGGATTTTGAGGTGAATTTTGTTGCTATGGTTACAGGACACCGGCGACATGCTGTTGACACTGCTGGCAGAATCTCCCCTGAAGAGGACATCAGATGTTGTAGCTAGTGCCAATGTGTCGTCCCTGTCAAACCTCATCAGTACCAACCTGTTCAACGAGAACTCTCGAGATTCGCTCATGGGCCGCAGTGATGTAAGTAGATGTATTGACATATATGTTTTTATTAGGGCCCCGTATCGGAGATACGGGTGCCCTATAGTAATCACTCTGTCTGTCTGTCCGTCCGTCTGTCCGTCCGTATGTCCGTCCGTCTGTCCGTCCGTCCGTCTGTCCACAAATTTTGTTTTTACATAATAACTTTGGTATTCATTGCCAGATTTGCATGAAACTTGGTCAACATGTTCAATAAACAAATATAAAACACAAGGTTGAATGCTAAGGTCACTGGGTCAAAGGTCAAGGTCATATGAGGGTAGAATTCAAGTCATACTGTATCGGCGATATCCGATACGGGTGAATACCAGATTTGCATGAAACTTGGTCAACATGTTCAATAAACAAATATAAAACACAAGGTTGAATGCTAAGGTCACTGGGTCAAAGGTCAAGGTCATATTAGGGTAGAATTCAAGTCATACTGTATCGGATATCATTTTTTTGCGGGAGGGAGTAGGTTGGCGTGTGGGCATGTGGGGGATATCTACAGCCGCAATACGGGGCCCTTCCTGACCTGTCAGTGTTCTAGTTCCTATTCAATTTATGAAAAAGTTGTAATTTTTGTCTCGGGTTCATTACAAATTGACCCAGTGAAACGGAAAAGTTGGTAGTATATATATAGGCATCTGACAGAACATGGCAATATTAACCAGGACATAATAGGACAGTGTATTAGGCAGTATCACAACATTGCTGATGGTGACATGTTTGTGGTAGTCCTGTAGTTTTAAATGAAAGAGGAAAAAGAAAATGGGTCAATAAAGACCATTCACATTTGATTGTACCTGTACAGGGAATTTACTATCTAAAAGTTAATATTTTGCCTTTATTCAAGATTTGATTTGTCAAATTAGTGCATGTGCCCTGGTGTATACAGGGCTTTATCACCCCTCTTTTTAGGTCCAGTAAATGGACTCATTCCCAATGAAAAAAAGGTGTGATTTTTCCAAAATTACCTCTTAAAAATTCCCAATTCAGACACTTGAAAAAAATTTGGTTGTTTAACATAGCAATTTTTCCCAATTTGATCTCAGGGTCCGATTCCCAAAACCCATTGATAAAGCCCTGGTATAGGATTCACCATCTCTAATGCATGTTTGAATTTATCTTTTGATCATTGAATAATTTTTGTAGATTTTTACTTCCTAAGTTGTTGATACAGGGATTGTCTCCTAAGTCTTCACTGTTTATAGAAATCTGTATATGTGTTACAGATGGATGCCTCGTTCCAGTGTATGTTAAATGAGAACAGTATAGACTATGTTGCCAAGTTTGCTGAACTTGCCAACCACATCAATCAGAATGAAAACACGCAGGATGCCCAACAGAAAGTGCCAAGCAATTCGTTCACTTATGACGACATTGAAGGAAACCTTTTAAAGAACAGTGCTGAAGACTCTAGACTTGGGAGAAACATCGTACAACAAGTTGAAATTCGGAAAATGGATACAAATTAATTGTGATTTCATTGTGGGTTATACTTCTAGTAGACATATATTGTGTTTATGTTTAATAAGTATAAACAAAATATGCATTCTTAAAGCCAGAACTAAAATAAAAAAGGAAAGGTGTTAAGAGAAATTGTAATCATTATCAACAGAGAATGGGCGTTTTATTCTTTTGGCATTCCTCATAAATTGTTTCATCAAATTATTTTTGGACATGTGACAGAAGCAGCTATAGTAAATAGTTGGTGTTACCGATAGTATAAAACGTTTCCTTTTTCAGGAAATTTCATTTTAAAGCTGTCTGCTATTAAATTAAAGCAAGTTTAGTCAGCCTCCTACTCCATTGGGTCACCATTCATCCATTAACCCCCAAAGTCCCATTTCATCCTAAGGACTATTCCAGTAAAGCATCTACCCCACCCCAGGACTCGGGGTACCACCCATAGATTTTATTTAATAAATTACAATAGAAGTAATAGGAAGGAAATCCAACCATGGATAGAAGTGATTTATTTTTGCATCCTGGGGTAAGGTAGATATTTTAATGGAATAGCCCTAAACTGAATCAAAGCCAAGACCAGTCTAGTTTAGAAATAAAGGGAGATAAGTTAATGGTGTAGCTGGGATTTTTTCAGATGGGGATCAGGAGATGCTGACTGGGATTTATAAACAGTGGTATGATAATTTAAAGGCAGTTCCAGCTGCAGAATCACAGAAATTTCATAATTTATCAAAAGAAACCAGACTAACTATATTTGTTTCAAAATTGTTTTAAGTTCCCAAGGCCTTTCATTGAAGCAGTCACTAGTAAAAATCTATATTGTGCAATTTAAGAAAGTTATTTAAAGTAGGTTGTAGACTATAATATATAGGGTCTCGTGTGTGTGTGTCGTGGTAGGCAGGGTAGGCAATGAAGTCCTGCATTATGTGTTCATTTTAGGGGAAGTTTTTAATATGCGTATAGGCAGCAAGACCAGAATGGAACAACAATGGCCATTGTTATATATATGTCTGTGGTGCGGCATGGTTTAACAGCTGTAGACAGGTTGTTTACATACTGATGTAATGCTACATGCTACAGTGGTGTATATGCTGTACATGATGTATTTGTTTAACAGCTGTAGACAGGTTGTTTACATATTGATGTAATGCTACATGCTACAGTGGTGTATATGCTGTACATGATGTATTTGTTTAACACTACACTAATGTTCCAATGTTTGGTTCATATTATTGCATAATATTTTGACGAGAAATGCTTTGAAGATTCTCATCATTCTGTATATCAGACTGTTTACATACTAATTTCAATGTATTGCTCTCAGAACAATATACCTACAATGCAACATATACTCTGAAATATGCTTTTATGTCTATCATGTACTATTTAGGATTTGCTGACCAATATAGCAATTCAACATTTAAATTTAATTGGATCTACGGAGCTTGATGTACTGAACTAGCCCTAACGGAACTAAAATAGTCATTTCTCTTTAAGTTGAAAATATCGTGTTGCTAAATTTAATGTTCATCTGACAGATAATCCTCTCTAATGAATGAAAGTCAATTGGCATGTAAAATATTAAAAAATGCATGTTTATTTTGTAACTTAACTCTTCACCCCTGGAATTTCATAGTGAACTATTCCACCAATCGAATTGGAAGAGTTCAGATGTGTCAGCAGGGGTTAGGGAGTTGAGATAGTTTACCTTGTTACCTTGAACTCTGATAATAGCATGTTAAAAAATTACATATTAATGATAAAGTCCTAGATTTAAACATGCATAGAGGAATATAAATTAAAATTTAATATCACAACTCCTAGGAAATGACGCTTTAAAAGCCTATGTGTTGTTAAAAAATGACTTTTGAAATTTAAGTGCTGGTTCTAATTACTTGTCGGATTGTCAGTTTTGAGTATTATTATCCTAAGGACGGGTTTATATTTATATTTTAGTTTATTGAAGTTTTAGGAAGAACTATCTGGTTTATTTGTTCAGCATTATTTGTCTGTGTTTCGGGTATTGGTTTTTGTATTCGTTTGTCTTTCAGTTTTATGATACAGCCACTCATTGACAGTATCATATTGTTAAAATGAAAAATACAAAGAGAAAACAAGAAACTAGTATAGTGTGTATAATAGCAGAACATATACCAGAGTAATACAGATTAATATTTCTAGAGAAGGAACAATAAAAAAAATGGTAATTTGGTTTTAAAAAGAGATGGAATCAATTTAATACTCTGTAAAGATAAACCTAACGCGCACATGTGCAGCACCACCTAGTAATAGATACAGTATGCTGAAAAAAACGCAGATAGGGTTGGATACTGGAACCCAATACTAGCACTGTACCAAAACTTTTTAAAAGTACTGGTACCAGTATTTCAGATTCTGTTATTAAATGAAAATAATATCAAGATTTTGATTAAAAAATGTGAACAAACAACTGAAATATGTGTGCAATCTGCTCATATTACCAGTTTTAAAAACATGACACTAAAATCAAATTAAGTGAAGGGGGAGGGGCATTTATTATGGCAAATACGATAAGAACTTTATGTTGGCAAAGCTGAGTGGCAGGTCAGAAAACAAATATATTATTAGTACTGTATGTCATTGCAGTAATGATCTTTCGGTTTTTCTATCGGCATGTTATTTGTGCAAAGCATGTATCTCGAGGGTTTTTTTTATCGGTTTTTTGTGTTTTTGTGTATTTCCTTTGTTACCATTTTGTTAATTTGAAAATAAATGAAGCGTATTTGCGTCACTATATTAAGTATGAATGTAAGCTGTTACAGAGTGTAAGTATGGTTACATTATTTCTAAGGTACAGTAACATTGCAAAGATCATGTCATGTCCTGATAAGAAAATAATGTTAAAAGCTCCGCAAATTTTATTATTACGCTAAAGGCTAAGTAATTAAAACTTGTAGGAGTTCTGAAAACAGCAGGCAGCAATACAATGCACTGTCAGTCGTAAAGGAAAGTATCCTTTACATGATAATTTATGCTTTCTACAAACTCTAGCACTAGTTTTGAATACATAATGTTTCTGTGATGTAGACTAGGCTATATGTTTACAGGTATCGCTATGATATGTCTGTATATTTATACAATCGGATATACAAATATTTATCCCTATTTACCAGATGTGTTGTTAAAGTGGAACCACTGAAAATTAATCGGTGATATGTATTCTTGCAAGCTGAAGGTGAAGAGAGTCACTATATATATTTTTCCTAAGTAGGACTGAATGCAGGAATCCAGTAAATTTAATATATATTTGCCTTTTTGTTTACAATGGGGGGAAATCTTTAAAAGTCTAGTGCCATGATTACATCAAATTTCATGTCATTTGTTGACAGCAATATTGTCTGGTAGATAAAATGATTGATCTGAATAATATAAGGTAAAATGTTGCTGCTGAAAGGGTAATTGGTTTAGAATATGTTACAGAAAAATTCTGAGTTATATGTAATACATGTAGTTATGAATCGGTACATATTTCTGTTATAACTGAATATTGTTAATGGTTTAATAACAACATCTCTGGCTTTTTGTTCATTAAACTTGATATGCGCCATGTATAGTCTTAACATCATTACAACAAAACCATATACCGGGTACATGTACTATCCTTTTCTCCGTACAAATTATTTCACAAGTGGCAGCTAGAAATAAGTGGCAATTTTATAAAGGGAAATCAGCATGAGAGAGAAAGAAAAGGAACACTATGGAATCTGTGTTGAAGGAATGATTGACATTTCAAATGATACATTTCAAGTGTTGTTCTACCGATATAAACCTAGTGAGAGAAGGAGAAATCATTGACCGTTGTGTGCTACATCATGATGTGAATTTGTACTTTTAACGATGCACCAGTTCAGTTTGTTTCTGATAGCCATCCAACTTAATGTGAACATCTTCATTATCACAGTTCATTTTGTTGTAACTTGTATTGACATATTCAGTATAACTGAACATTGTAACACTACCGATCTGTCCGTCACACTTTCACAAATGTACGCGAGTCATCACTATTAGATATGTATACATCTGTCTTAAGTTTGAGTTAGAGCCGTTTATACCTGTCCATTGGTTTGCATTGTATTTACGATTTGTTTTGTACCATCGAGTTATCATCATAATCTTTCTTCCTATCAAAAGCAAAACGTTTACAGTATATTTTAACCCATTCACTCCTGAAGTTACCTAATGAACTATTCCAACAATGAATTGAAATAGTTCAAATGTGTCTTCAGGGGTGAATGTTGAACACGTTCAGCAATCGTTATTGCCTTTGTTAGTTGGTATACTAGTAACTTCCTAACAAATGTATCTTTTTACAGTAGATGTAAGTTTTAAGAGTGACATAGGATGGATGAAGTGTTTGTATAAGACAGTCTGTCCAATCGTATGTGTACTTTAGTGAGATTCAGATCTATTTTACTATTATCCAGACAGCTAATAAGTTTAAGTGACAATAGCAGTGATAAAATACAGAAGACGTTCTGGATGATCCTGTCCAAGCAGTAATACTTGGGATATTTTCTGTTAGTTGATACTCTGTGCTTAGTGATGCTTGGAATTCATGCCGTTCTACTATCCACTCCACAACTTTTAACCTTGAAGGATTAATGGCAGCAAACAGCTGCATCTTTTCTGATGAGTGACCGAGATGTTCTGTTCACCCCCCAGAAATATAGTCCATGATGTGTATGTCCTGACTTAAGTAGAGAAATACATGTTATCAGCCTGAACTGCTTATTTACAATGTTGATAAATTATTATAAAGAAAAATTGTTTGCTCTCTTTTGTTGTTCTTTTGGTCACACAAGCCCATGGTTCATATGACTTTATCAGCTCACTTGCCGTGCTGCGGCATCCGTCGTCCAGCATGCCAGCCAGCCAGCCAGCATTAACTTTTCCTGTAAACGACTTTTTCTGAAATCCTTGGAAAGAGCCAAATAATGTTTGCCAATAAAATTTACCTTGACCTACTTTTCAAGGTCACAGGGGTCAAACATGGCAAAACATTCAAACAACTTCTGAAATACTGGAAAGCCTTCTGACATGATACTTGGCGAGAGCCGCAAATGCCTAATATTCAAGGTCACAGGGCTGGAATATGTCAAAACCCTCAGACTGAGCGTGCATCATTGTGTGATGTTTGAAATGAACTTCGCTCATATTGAAGGTACTGGTCAAATTCATTGAAAACTCTTGCTGCTTTCTGAATTAAGCATACTGGGATGAAGGGCTATCAAGTTGGTATTGAAGGTCACAAATTAATGTCTTTTTAAAAAACTAATTACAAGGCCAAGGATCACAATATTTGTCTTCAGGCTTAATGTTATGCGTCCTCGATATCCAGGAGCTACGCTCTCTACACCCCTGGAATATGTCATTGCAAAACTGAAGGCTCCGTATGCGCCACCTTGTTGATGAGACAAGAAAACTGGTTCGACCCTTTGAAGTACGCCAAAATAATCTCGTGGTCACATAAAATTTGACCCCTGGATATCGAGGATGAATGGTATGAAATGATTATAATTTATAAGCTTCATTTATTTACAGCAATATCGCAAGTTAGTAATCTCGTTCGTTCGCAAGGGGACTACATGTGGGAGTAAACCTAGGTGGTTGACAGGTTGGGGAATTGAACCATTGCAACCTCGGTGAATGGCGATCCACTGTACCACCTTAGCACAGTGGTGTGAAGTGCTCTGAAGTTCGGCGTCCGAATGAACGACATTAGGATTTCCTTAGTGAAATAAGTTGGAAATTAAAATGAACACTCCTAATTTATCACGTGTAGTGTAAAGATAATATACTATAGACACACGAGAATAACACCTTTATGTTTTAGTGCAAGATACAGTCGCGCTAAAAAATTAATTAAACTGCACCATACAGCTGTTTTGTCTTGGGATTTGTCCGTGATGCTAAGCAAAAGTGAAGCTTAGGAGGCAACTGAGGAAACATAACTGGCCGAAAGAAATGTCTGCGAATCCAGAAAGGGAGGTGCACTAACCCTATAACCATTTTCAAAATTACCGGTATATAAAGTGGAAAGTTCTTACCAGCCTGAAAATTGGCTCCAGTGCAGTAATTTCTGAAAGAAAACCAATACATTGTTGAACTTTTGATATTAATAGTTACATAAGCTACGGGAGCTTTTTAGGAAAGGTCCTAATTAAATAAGTATCGCGGGAGTCCATCCATCAAATGGAATGTGAATTTGAAGATTCTTATGGACTCGGTGGAAGATTACGCCAGACAATGGGCTAAACGTGAACATGCTGAATTGGATTCACTTTCAGAGTGGGTTAAATATATCAGGTTTACTATTCAGAAAAGAATAAGCAGTTTACGATACAAAATGAAAACTAAACACAAGTCGATATTTCTTGACCCCGATGTTCGAACAACACTCAGCGACCTACATGACAGGTATGTGGTTTTGTCTACAGACAAGGCATCTAATAATAGGACTGGGCGGTTTTACCGGTATACCGTGGTATAAAGTTTTGATGGTACGTATCGTGGTACATTAGTCCTGTACCGTTTTTTTTGGGGACTTTCATATAACTTATCAAAGAACTATTTGTTACATAGATCAATTAGAATTCCAATATGGTTTAATTAAAATTTCCTACAAGTGTGCTGAGAAACAAGGACAGACATAGCTTCCCTCAAACAATAACACAAAGAGAAACTTATGATAGGCCTCTTGTTGATTGGCTTAATTCTTAACAAAAACAACCAGAGACTTTTGGCTAGCTCAAACATGTAATTAAGGTGGTATACCGTGGTACGTACCGCAGTATTTGTCTAAATACCGTGGTATGCCGTGGTACTTTTGATTTTGTGGTACCCAGGTCTATCTAATAATTACCTGATCCTGGTTTGCAAACACTATTACATTCATTATTTGCAAAAAGAACTTGGCCTGCTTAATACCCATGCAAAGTAACCCTGCTTACACATTGACCGGTTTTTTCGAAAGATGAAATACTTTCCAACCATACATCAGTATTATAATCATTCGAAATACCCATTAATGGTAAAGACGCTGACTTACCTTGGCTATAATGGATGTTAAACTACACAAGGATCCTTATAAGAAACGTTTTATCGCTGGCTCGTCTCATTGCTCAACCAAGCCATTATCAAATTAACCTTCTTAATACCATTCTGAGTACCGTTAAATCAGGAATTCAGTCTTATTATGACACTGTATACTGAAGTGGCAAATTAATGGGATGTGGATTTTGAACACTCTGATCAGTCTTGAACACCCCCTTCTCAAAAATGTTTCGTCCATCAAAACATTTGATTTTTCCATCCAGTACATACCACATACCAAACTGAAAGAACGTCTTCGGTCTCTCATTATGAGAGCTTTCTTTTCCAAGAAAGGCGGACAACGATACAAATATATGGTAGTAAGCTATCTTGGAGCATACTTTGTGAAAACCACAACAAAAGCTAAGAGGAAATATACTGAAGACGATAAAGCAAGGATGACTAAATTCCTGGTCGACAATATTTTTGTTGAGTTCGGAGGAAAGATTTTCCAGCAGACTGTTGGCATTCCCATGGGAACAAACTGTGCCCCACTCTTAGCTGACTTGTTTTACGAGACTAAATTTTTGGGAAAGCTGATAAGGACAGATAAGAAAAACCTTGCCAATATTTTTTTTATTCACTTTCAGATATATCGACGATGTGTTTTCTATAAACAACAAGAAGTTTGCTGACCACGTCGATCGTATACCCTTCTGAACTTGAAATAAAGGACACAACAGACTCTTCTACATCAGTTGCTTACCTCGATTTCTACTTAAACTTCGACCAGCTTACTACTAAGCTATACGATGAACGTGATGATTTCAATTTTCCTATCGTGAACTTTCCATTTCTTGATAGTAATATCCCTGCTTCTCCAAACTATAGTGTTTACATGACGCAATTGATTCGATATTCTAGGGCGGCTTGCTCTAGGTATCGTGATTTTCGTGATCGCTGTCGACTGCTGACAAACAAACGAACAACACAAGGAATCGAACGGTGCAGGTTGATCAGAACTATGGGCAAGTTTTATGGTCGCCATCTTTGTCTCATTGAGAAATATTCTGTATCTTTAAGTGATATGAAGATGGACATTTTTGAGTATGCTCATTAGTGTATTGTGATTGACAATGATACTCGGTTCTCATTTTGAGAACTATAATGTTTACTTGGATGTGACAACGATTTGCATGGCGGGTGTCGTTAATGAAGCAGAAGACGCTTAATTACTCTTCCGGAACACCTGGTCTTATTCTCTTGTACTTTTACAAGGGTCTCCATGTAAATTATTCCTTTGTTCATATTTCGCCCCGGATTTTGAGTTCGGATTATGATTTAATTTGTTAACGCTTCGGTATTCTGTAATTTATTTTCCATCTATACTATAGATCTATTTCGTTAAGAGCAAATGTGATGTCTTGACTTAGCAGCCTAAATCTGTTTCGGGAGGCAACTTCGGTCTTGTTTCTGGTAGTTATTTTCCGCCCTGAATCATGTTAAGCTTTCGGGGAGGGGGGGGGGGTGTAATAGGTAATAGAACTAGTATGCTCAGAACCAACATCAACTGCACACATTCCAGGACATCTCCTAAAGCACCCGCGAACTATATAACATAGCATGTTTATATACAATTATTGACTTTTTAAAAAAGCGAATACAAGGATTCAACACCAATTGGATAGGTATGTTCATTGAATCTCGGTTTCTTGCCTCGTCAACAAGGTGGCGCATACGGAGCCTTCAGTTTTGCAATGACATATTCCAGGGGTGTAGAGAGCGTAGCTCCTGGATATCGAGGACGCATAACATTAAGTCTGAAGACAAATATCGTGATCCTTGGCCTGGTAAGAAGTATTTCGGTGATAAAATACCTGATGATGAATCATTGTATTCACCTTATTAAACTCAATAATTTTCATATGAACATTATTTGGAGTATTTCTGCATGCAAAGGTCCATTAGACTTCAACAAACCATTACGAAACTACAAAGGTGTCGTTTTCGGTCTTCTGGTCCATGCTGTCGTGTGCCATTTATCGTATCCCCACTTAGGTAAAGGGATATAGTAAGCACTTTGTCCGTGCATGCGCGAGTCCGTCCGGACATTGTGTACAACATAACTTTAAAAAACAATCTGTCAGAATTAACGTCATATTCACAATATAGCATCACGGCATCAAGGTCTACACCTGATAAGATTTTGGTGGTCATTGGTCAACGTTAAAGGTCAAAGGTCACAGTTAATCATTTTGGGAGTACAAAGCTTAATTGCATACAAGATATATCATGAACCCCCTACACAGATTTGGTTCATATTCACGCCATATGACTATTACATTATGTACAGTTTATAGTTTTCCACCTGATTAGAGTTTGGTGATCATCAGTCAGTCAAGGTTAAATGTCAAAGGTCACCGTTGATCACTTTTGGGAATAAACCTAACGAACCCACTGATAGATTTGACTCATATATTCACACGTGCATCATAGCACTTATACAAGTAATTACATTTTTACGTTTTGGTGGTCATCCGTCAAGGTTAAAGGGGACCGGTATATCTATGCGAGCTCCTTTTCACTTTGTACTTACTTAAAAACTCTCTCCAATTATAGCGCCAAATAAATATACCGATATCAAGGCAAGAGATATCACAGAATTTTCTTCTAGAGTTGTTCACAGATCTTTTCCCCACTTCTCTGCATCCTTTATGGATTCTTACACTTGTATCATGGAATTTGTAATGAGTCTGGTCCATAACGATATTACGGTTGAACTTGTTAACTGGTGTCCATATCTATGGCAATAGTAACCCCACGTCTGTGATGGTTATATATCGTGTCTTCCGAAACAACGAATCCTTTCTCCCCGTTATACTATACTCTGTCCCTATATGCACTCAAGATCCCATTAATTTCTGCTGTATTTCCAATGGAGCACATATGGTCCTGACATTCCAAAACAAAATTTATGTTTCCATGACTACCCCTACCTATATATTTTTGTTTATTCCGCAACATTACTGGGCATAATTATACCCCCGCCCTCCACAAGGAAGGGGGGTTGGAATCAGTCTGTCTGTGGAAAAAAATTGTTCGGACAACTTTTTTGAAACCCAAAATTTCAAGGACCGATTTCAATGAAACTACACAGGAACGTAGGGGACCATATGTAGATGGGCATCCAGGTTTTTTTTCGTCGAGGTTTTGGTGGCTATGGTAACCAAGTTAATTTACTTTTGAGGGAAATTTTGTCCTCATAAACCTACCGTATTTATCTGCCAATAAGCCCATGTCTGCTAATAAGCCCACCCATGTCAAAAACAGTTAATTTGAAATACCAATACATGCTATTTCATGGTCCTGCAATAAGCCCATCTCCTACTTTGAATCAGATTTTATGTATTGGCCCCCTGGGGTTGTTGCAGAATAAATACGGTATGAACCGATAAGTGAAACTACACAGGAGTGTTAGGGACCATGTGCAAATAAATGTACATGCAGGGTATTTTTCTGCAGACATTTTGGTTGCCATGGTGAAACTACACAGGAGTGTTAGGGACCATGTGCAAATGTGCATGCAGGGTATTTTTCTGCAGACATTTTGGTTGCCATGGTAACCAGGTCACTATACATTATACAAGTATTGCCAATGGAGTGGCGAAGGTGAGTGTGTGTGTATAAGTTAGACATTGGCTTAGTTTTAGTTTTTAAAATGTTCTAAATACACTACCTAAAAGCCCTGCAATCTCCTTAGTACTTTTATTGTTTTTCTTTTATGATTTAAAGAGGAAATACTAGTTTTACAGAACAGCAACTTTTTCAGTGCCCAAATTACCAAGTTTACCAAGTCTAAAATCATATAATAAAAGTCTGTGGTTAACAATACAAGAGGCCCAGAGGGCCTGTATCGCTCACCTGGATACATTGGTTATTTTCTTTTTGGCTCGCCCCTCAGCTCCCTAGGGGGTCAGTCCCACCATTAGTACAATTTTGAATCTTGAGCACCTAGGGGTGCTTCCTGCCAAAAAAGACTGATTTCCAATCAGTGGTTATGTAGAAGAAGTTACTTAAACCAATATAGCTAAATAACCCTTTTTGGCCCCGCCCCTAAGGGGTCAGTCCCACCATTAGTACAATTTTGAATCCTGTGTACCTAGGGATGCTTCCTGCCAAATAAGGCTGATTTCCAATCAATGGTTATGGAGAAGAAGTCGATTAAACCAATATAGCTAAATAACCCTTTTTGGCCCCGCCCCTAAGCCCCCTAGGGAGTCAGTCCCACCATTAGTACAATTTTGAATCCTGAGCACCTAAGGATGCTTCCTGCCAAATAAGGTTGACAACCAATCAGTGGTTATGGAGAAGAAGTCGATTAAACCAATATAGCTAAATAACCCTTTTTGGCCCCGCCCCTCAGCCCCCTAGGGAGTCAGTCCCACCATTAGTACAATTTTGAATCCTGAGCACCTAAGGATGCTGTCTGCCAAATAGGGTGATTTCCTATCAGTGGTTATGGAGGAGAAGTCGTTTAAAGAAATTGTTGACGGACAACCGGACGGATGACAGACGCCACGGTATGGCATAAGCTCACCTCGGTCCTTCGGACCAGGTGAGCTAATAAATAGGGTATTTTTGATCCACAGAAAGCTTAAAAAGAAAACACGAAATGCAAGTGAAAAATCCATACAAAGAGTTTAATTTTTGTGCATCCCTCAGCCTTATAAAAGGTAAACGCCCTGGGATGTTTTATAGATGAAACAGACTACATACACAACCATATCATCATCAGGGTTACTTATCGTACAGGGCTTAAACGATTACAAACAAATTGTAGTATATCCTATTGCATAAATACAAATCAGCATTGTAAGTCCATCCATACACTAGTCCAGCAGTAAATCTACACCAATGTGTCACTTGTTTCGTTATAAAACGTCTTTTTAAGAATTTGATAAACAAATGATCATGTCAAGATGAACAAATCCTGGATTTCTAACGACTACTAGTCTCTAAATTAATATTATAATACCAGTTTAAAGTTGTTCAAAATTGTTAGAACATAAAACACCAATAAATATATACATACACAATGACATGTATACAAGTACAAAAAATAGGCTGGGAACAGGTCATCCTCGATATCCAGGGGTTACACTCACCTATGCTCTCTACACCCCTGGAATATATGTCATGGTAAAACTGAAGGTTCCGTGTGTGCTACCTTGTTGATGAGGCAAGAAGACTGGTTCGACCTTTTGATGTACATCAAAAAAATCTCGTAGTCACATAATAATAAAATTTGACACCCTTTAAAGTCCGTTGCTGCTCCTTTGTAATCTTCAAAAGAATGGGCATCAGCCTAGCGATTGGTCTCCCATTTTTGCCATAACATATTCCATGGGTGTATAGAGTATAAATGAGTGGAATCCTTGGGCATCAAGGCTGGGAACAGCTAGACATTTACAGAATCAATATTTAGTACCTTACTGGATACATCAAATCTTCACAACAGTCTAATGACAGATAACAGTCTTGCAATAAAAGTAAATAAATTTATTATAGATTAGCAATGTACAAGATTTTATTACTCTCCTTACTCCTGGTCAACAGGGTGGAAAGGTAGATATCTGTAGGTGTACAGGGTAGAAAGGTAGATATTTGTATATGTACAGGCTGGTAAGGTAGATACCAGTATGTGTACAGGGTGGAAAGGTAGATATATGTATGTGTACAGGGTGGAAAGGTAGATATTTGTATGTGTACAGGGTGGAAAGGTAGATATCTGTTTGTGTACAGGGTGGAAAGGTAGATATTTGTATGTGTACAGGGTGGAAAGGTAGATATCAGTATGTGTACAGGGTGGAAAGGTAGATATTTGTATATGTACAGACTGGTAAGGTAGATACCAGTATGTGTACAGGGTGGAAAGGTAGATATTTGTATGTGTACAGGGTGGAAAGGTAGATATCAGTTTGTGTACAGAGTGGAAAGGTAGATATCTGTTTGTGTACAGGGTGGAAAGGTAGATATCAGTATGTGTACAGGGTGGAAAGGTAAATATCTGTTTGTGTACAGGGTGTAAAGGTAGATATCTGTTTGTGTACAGGGTAGAAAGGTAGATATTTGTATGTGTTCAGGGTGGAAAGGTAGATATTTGTATGTGTACAGGGTGGAAAGGTAGATATCAGTTTGTGTACAGGGTGGAAAGGTAGATATCTGTATGTGCACAGGGTGGAAAGGTAGATATCAGTATGTGTACAGGGTGGAAAGGTAAATATCTGTTTGCGTACAGGGTAGAAAGGTAGATAGTTGTATGTGTACAGGGTGGAAAGGTAGATATTTGTAGGTGTACAGGGTGGAAAGGTAGATATCAGTTTGTGCACAGGGTGGAAAGGTAGATATCAGTTTGTGAACAGGGTGGAAATGTAGATATCAGTTTGTGCACAGGGTGGAAAGGTAGATATCAGTTTGTGCACAGGGTGGAAAGGTAGATATCAGTTTGTGAACAGGGTGGAAATGTAGATATCAGTTTGTGCACAGGGTGGAAAGGTAGATATCAGTTTGTGAACAGGGTGGAAAGGTAGATATCAGTTTGTGTACAGGGTGGAAAGGTAGATATCAGTTTGTGCACAGGGTTGAAAGGTAGATATTTGTATGTGTATAGGGTGGAAAGGTAGATATCTGTAGGTGTACAGGGTGGAAAGGTAGATATCAGTTTGTGTACAGGGTGGAAAGGTAGATATCAGTTTGTGCACAGGGTGGAAAGGTAGATATTTGTATGTGTACAGGGTGGAAAGGTAGATATTTGTATGTGTACAGGGTGGAAAGGTAGATATCAGTATGTGTACAGGGTGGAAAGGTAGATATAATATGTAGGTGTACACGATGGAAAGGTAAATATCAGTATGTGTACAGGGTGGAAAGGTAGATATCAGTATGTGTACAGGGTAGAAAGGTAGATATCAGTATGTGTACAGGGTGGAAAGGTAGATATCAGTATGTGTACAGGGTGGAAAGGTAGATATCAGTATGTGTACAGGGTGGAAAGGTAGATATTTGTATATGTACAGGCTGGTAAGGTAGATACCAGTATGTGTACAGGGTGGAAAGGTAGATATCTGTTTGTGTACAGGATGGAAAGGTAGATATCTGTTTGTGTACAGGGTGGAATGGTAGATATTTGTTTGTGTACAGGGTGGAAAGGTAGATATCTGTTTGTGTACAGGGTGGAAAGGTAGATATTTGTATGTGTACATGGTGGAAAGGTAGATATCAGTATGTGTACAGGGTGGAAAGGTAGATATTTGTTTGTGTACAGGGTGGAATGGTAGATATCAGTATGTGTACAGGGTGGAAAGGTAGATATCAGTATGTGTACAGGGTGAAAAGGTATATATATATATGTGTACAGGGTAGAAAGGTAGATAGTTGTATGTGTACAGGGTGGAAAGGTAGATATTTGTAGGTGTACAGGGTGGAAAGGTAGATATCAGTTTGTGTACAGGGTGGAATGGTAGATATCAGTATGTGTACAGGGTGGAAAGGTAGATATCAGTATGTGTACAGGGTGGAAAGGTAGATATCTGTTTGTGTACAGGGTGGAATGGTAGATATCAGTATGTGTACAGGGTGGAAAGGTAGATATCAGTATGTGTACAGGGTGAAAAGGTATATATATATGTGTACAGGGTAGAAAGGTAGATAGTTGTATGTGTACAGGGTGGAAAGGTAGATATTTGTAGGTGTACAGGGTGGAAAGGTAGATATCAGTTTGTGCACAGGGTGGAAAGGTAGATATCAGTTTGTGTACAGGGTGAAAAGGTATATATATATATGTGTACAGGGTAGAAAGGTAGATATTTTTATGTGTACAAGGTGGAAAGGTAGATATCTGTAGGTGTACAGGGTGGAAATGTAGATATCAGTTTGTGCACAGGGTGGAAAGGTAGATATTTGTATGTGTACAGGGTGAAAGGTAGATATCAGTATGTGTACAGGGTGGAAAAGTAGATATTTTTATGTGTACAAGGTGGAAAGGTAGATATCAGTATGTGTACAAGGTGGAATGGTAGATATCAGTATGTGTACAGGATGGATAGGTAGATATCAGTATGTGTACAGGGTGGAAAGGTAGATATCAGTATGTGTACAGGGTGGAAAGGTAGATATCTGTTTGTGTACAGGATGGAAAGGTAGATATCAGTATGTGTACATGGTGGAAAGGTAGATATCAGTATGTGTACAGGGTGGAAAGGTAGATATCAGTATGTGAACAGGGTGGAAAGGTAGATATCAGTATGTGTACAGGGTGGAAAGGTAGATATCAGTATGTGTACAGGGTGGAAAGGTAGATATCTGTATGTGTACAGGGTGGAAAGGTAGATATTTGTATGTTTACAGGGTGGAAAGGTAGATATTTGTATGTGTACAAGGTGGAAAGGTAGATATCTGTAGGTGTACAGGGTGGAAAGGTAGATATCAGTATGTGTACATGGTGGAAAGGTAGATATCAGTATGTGTACAGGGTGGAAAGGTAGATATCAGTTTGTGTACAGGGTGGAAAGGTAGATATCAGTTTGTGTACAGGATGGAAAGGTAGATATCTGTTTGTGTACAGGATGGAAAGGTAGATATCAGTTTGTGTACAGGATGGAAAGGTACATATCTGTATGTGTACAGGGTGGAAAGGTAGATATCAGTTTGTGTACAGGATGGAAAGGTAGATATCAGTTTGTGTACAGGATGGAAAGGTAGATATCAGTTTGTGTACAGGATGGAAAGGTAGATATCTGTATGTGTACAGGGTGGAAAGGTAGATATCAGTTTGTGTACAGGGTGGAAAGGTAGATATTTGTATGTGTACAGGGTGGAAAGGTAGATATCAGTATGTGTACAGGGTGGAAAGGTAGATATTTGTATGTGTACAGGGTGGAAAGGTAGATATCAGTATGTGTACAGGGTGGAAAGGTAGATATCAGTATGTGTACAGGGTGGAAAGGTAGATATCAGTTTGTGTACAGGGTGGAAAGGTAGATATCTGTTTGTGTACAGGGTGGAAAGGTAGATATCAGTATGTGTACAGGGTGGAAAGGTAGATATCAGTTTGTGTACAGGGTGAAAAGGTATATATATATATGTGTACAGGGTAGAAAGGTAGATATTTTTATGTGTACAAGGTGGAAAGGTAGATATCTGTAGGTGTACAGGGTGGAAATGTAGATATCAGTTTGTGCACAGGGTGGAAAGGTAGATATTTGTATGTGTACAGGGTGAAAGGTAGATATCAGTATGTGTACAGGGTGGAAAAGTAGATATTTTTATGTGTACAAGGTGGAAAGGTAGATATCAGTATGTGTACAAGGTGGAAAGGTAGATATCAGTATGTGTACTGGATGGAAAGGTAGATATCAGTATGTGTACATGGTGGAAAGGTAGATATCAGTATGTGTATAGGGTGGAAAGGTAGATATCAGGTTGTGTACAGGATGGAAAGGTAGATATCAGTATGTGTACATGGTGGAAAGGTAGATATCAGTATGTGTACAGGGTGGAAAGGTAGATATCAGTATGTGTACAGAGTGGAAAGGTAGATATCAGTATGTGTACAGGGTGGAAAGGTAGATATCAGTATGTGTACAGGGTGGAAAGGTAGATATCTGTATGTGTACAGGGTGGAAAGGTAGATATTTGTATGTTTACAGGGTGGAAAGGTAGATATTTGTATGTGTACAAGGTGGAAAGGTAGATATCTGTAGGTGTACAGGGTGGAAAGGTAGATATTTGTATGTGTACAAGGTGGAAAGGTAGATATCTGTAGGTGTACAGGGTGGAAAGGTAGATATCAGTATGTGTACATGGTGGAAAGGTAGATATCAGTATGTGTACAGGGTGGAAAGGTAGATATCAG
This sequence comes from Mimachlamys varia, assembly GCA_947623455.1. Lineage (NCBI taxonomy): Eukaryota > Metazoa > Mollusca > Bivalvia > Pectinida > Pectinidae > Mimachlamys > Mimachlamys varia. The sequence goes on from OX392537.1 coordinate 3,361,058, forward strand.
TTTGTGTACAGGGTGGAAAGGTAGATATCAGTATGTGTACAGGATGGAAAGGTAGATATCTGTATGTGTACAGGGTGGAAAGGTAGATATCAGTATGTGTACAGGGTGGAAATGTAGATATCAGTATGTGTATAGGGTGGAAAGGTAGATATCAGTATGTGTACAGGGTGGAAAGGTAGATACCTGTTTGTGTACAGGGTGGAAAGGTAGATATATGTAGGTGTACACGATGGAAAGGTAGATATCTGTATGTGTACAGGGTGGAAAGGTAGATATCTGTATGTGTACAGGGTGGAAAGGTAGATATCAGTTTGTGTACAGGGTGGAAAGGTAGATATCAGTTTGTGTACAGGGTGGAAAGGTAGATATCTGTATGTGTGCTTGGGTACAGGTTTATTGCACACAGCCTCGAGATATTATACATTGTTTTTTTTTTTTTTGTAAAAATCTATTAACTCTTCACCCCCAAAACACACATTTTAATTCCTTCAACTCAAAGGTGCATTGAGCACCAAGGTGGTTAACATACATACGTTTACAATACCATTAAAACATTATTCCAATCACTGAACTAAATATACTTGACCTGTTCACTTATACTCTACAGCTCAGGGTAATAGCTGATTTGGGTTAAGGTTACATGCTACCTTACACATCACTTTACCTGATTTTTGTTAAGAGTTCAGCATATACGCTACCCTGTATATTACACCTGTAATTTTTGTAAAAGTTAAGGTAATATTCTACCTTATATATCATTGTACATTTGAATTATGTAAGCGTACTGCAACATATACTTTTAAGTGATTATACATTATATTAATGTAGCATACACCCTTAAGTTGTGATACATCATAGTAATGTAGCATTCACCCTTAAGTGGTTACAGATCATAGTAATGTTGCATACACCCTTAAGTGGTTATACATCATAGTAATGTAGCATACACCCTTAAGTGATTATACATCATATTAATGTAGCATACACCCTTGAGTGGTTGTACATCATAGTAATGTAGCATACACCCTTAAGTGGTTATACATCATATTAATGTAACATACATCCTTAAGTGATTATGCATCATATTAATGTAGCATACACCCTTAAGTGGTTATACATCATAGTAATGTAGCATACACCCTTGAGTGGTTGTACATCATAGTAATGTAGCATACACCCTTAAGTGATTATACTTTATAGTAATGTAGCATACACCCTTAAGTGGATGTACATCATAGTAATAGCATACACCCTTAAGTGATTATACTTTATAGTAATGTAGCATACATCCCTTAGTGGTTGTACATCATAGTAATGTAGCATACATCCCTTAGTGGTTGTACATCATAGTAATGTAGCATACACCCTAAGTGGTTATACATCATAGTAATGTAGCATACACCCTTAAGTGGTTGTACATCATAGTAATAGCATACACCCTTAAGTGGTTATACATCATAGTAATGTAGCATACACCCTTGAGTGGTTGTACATCATAGTAATGTAGCATACACCCTTAAGTGATTATACATCATAGTAATGTAGCATACACCTTTGAGTGGTTGTACATCATAGTAATGTAGCATACACCCTTAAGTGATTATACTTTATAGTAATGCAGCATACACCATTAAGTGGTTGTACATCATAGTAATGTAGCATACACCCTTAAGTGGTTATACATCATAGTAATGTAGCATACACCCTTAAGTGGTTATACATCATAGTAATATAGCATACACCCTTAAGTGGTTATGCATCATAGTAATGTAGCATACACCTTTAAGTGGTTATACATCATAGTAATGTAGCATACACCCTTAAGTGGTTATACATCATAGTAATGTAACATACATCCTTAAGTGGTTATACATTATAGTAATGTAGCATACATCCTTAAGTGGTTTTACATTATAATAATGTAGCATACACCCTAAAGTGGTTATACATCAAAGTAATGTAGCATACACCCTTAAGTGGTTATACTTTATAGTAATGTAGCATACACCCTTAAGTGGTTATACATCATAGTAATGTAGCATACACCCCTAAGTGGTTATACATCATAGTAATGTAGCATACACCCTTCAGTGGTTGCTCATCATAGTAACGTAGCATACACCCTTAAGTGGTTATACGTCATAGTAATATAACATACACCCTTAAGTGGTTATGCATCATAGTAATGTAGTATACACCCTTAAGTGGTTATACACCATAGTAATATAGCATACACCCTTAAGTGGTTATGCATCATAGTAATGTAGTATACACCCTTAAGTGGTTATACATCACAGTAATGTAGCATACACCCTTAAGTGGTTATACATCATAGTAATGTAGCATAACCCTTAAGTGGTTTTACATTATGATAATGTAGCATACACCCTAAAGTGGTTATACATCATAGTAATGTAGTGTTCATCCTTAGTAATTATACTATGTACATCATAGTAATGTAGCATACACCCTTAGTGGTTATACATCATAGTAATGTAGCATACACCCTTAAGTGATTATACATCATAGTAATGTAGCATACACCCTTAAGTGGATGTACATCATAGTAATAGCATACACCCTTAAGTGGTTATACATCATAGTAATGTAGCATACAACATTAAGTGGTTATACATCACAGTAATGAAGCATACACCCTTAAGTGGTTATACATCATAGTAATGTAGCATACAGCCTTAAGTGGTTAAACATCATACACCCTAAGTTGTTATACATCATAGTAATGTAGCATACACCCTTAAGTGGTTATACATCATAGTAATGTAGCGTTCATCCTTAGTAATTATACTAAGTACATCATAGTAATGTAGCATACACCCTTAAGTGGTTATACATCATACACTTTTAAGTGGTTATACATCATACACCTTTAAGTGGTTATACATCATAGTAATTTAGCATACACCCTTAAGTGGTTATACATCATAGTAATGTAGCATACACCCTTAAGTGGTTATACATCACAGTAATGTAGCATACACCCTTAGTGATTGTACATCAAAATAATTTAGCATACACCCTTAAAGGCCCAATATACGTAACTTTCGGCAAAACTTGATGCGAAAATCAAGCCTAATAACTTATTATTTTTGATAGATTAAGTTAAGATTAACTGAAATCAGCAATATCTAAGATGACTTCTTACGCGGTAACCGATACGGCAGCAGTTGAAACTCGGTATTTGTAAACACGCGACCATTTTGACTGTCTTCTACCTGCGGTTTGTTATTGGAGTTGGCCCCACCTGAATTATTTTCAATTCTTTAGATTTTTCTGTCAGGAGTTTCTCGTTAGTTACCGCTCAGGTTTACTTCGTTTTAGGCTTATTTTTGCATGGTTTTCAACTGGATTTTTTTTCAGAATTTTTCAGATTAACGAAAAATTTCCTGAAGTTACGTATATTGGGCCTTTAAGCGGTTATACATCACAGTAATGAAGCATACACCCTTAGTGATTGTACATCATAGTAATTTAGCATACACCCTTAAGTGGTTATACATCATACACTTTTAAGTGGTTATACATCATACACCCTTAAGTGGTTATACATCATACACTTTTAAGTGGTTATACATCATACACCTTTAAGTGGTTATACATCATAGTAATGTAGCATACACCCTTAAGTGGTTATACATCATAGTAATGTAGCGTTCATCCTTAGTAATTATACTATGTACATCATAGTAATGTAGCATACACCCTTAAGTGGTTATACATCATACACCTTTAAGTGGTTATACATCATAGTAATGTAGCATACACCCTTAAGTGGATGTACATCAAGGTAACTGGAACCTTGTTTATAGAAGTGTATAAAGTTGAATAACCAAAATAAAAACAGCCATTATTCTTTATATAAAATTGACATAAAATACAACTAGGTATACGCAACAAAAATATATAAAGACAAAATCTAAACACTGACCTGAAAACTGTAAATATCTAGTACTGAACTGATGTAAAAATGACCATATTGGTGTAACTGTATACAAACAAACATATCAAATATAATTACTGGCCTTAGTAGAGCCACAGACTATTGAACAAAGTTTGAGCATCTAGTAGTCATTCTATAATTAATCCATCTAGTAGTCATTCTATAATTAATCCCTCTAGTGTTCTGTAGAACGAGGGCCATCTTTATCTTATGGAGACTTTTCACACCGGGGAAGCACTATAAACTAGGATATGTCTGGTTGTCCGATCATTGGCGTTGACTTGGTGGTTGGTAGAACGCCTGTGTAGGCTTGGTGTGTTCGGGACGTGCGGGGCGTCGTCGGAACTCCATGGTATTGATGTGGTTATCGTGGCCGAGAAGCTGCCCCTGTGATCCGTAGTCCACGTACTGCTGATGGGGAGGCTGTTGATGAGGTAGGTACTGACTGGGGGGCTAAACAATAGAAATTAGAAATGCATTCATACTTAAGGTATTTTTAATATAGAGTTCACTGGTCATAACACTATCTCTAAAGGTGATATCAAAACTAAACTATCAAAAAGTGAAATTTCAACATCAAAAATCTTTTCCAATACAATACTACCTGATATGAAATAAAATATTTTCAACTGTGACAATATTCAAGATTTGCTTGTTTTTTTGTTTGATGTCCTTTTAACAGCCTGGGTCATTTAAGGATTTGCCAGGGTTTGGAGGTGGAGGAAAGCCAGAGTACCTGGAGAAAAACACTGACCTACAGTCAGTATCTTGCAACTTCCCCATGTGGGTTTCAAACTCGCAACCCAGAGGTATAGGGCTAGTGGTAGAATATTGTTACACCTTAACCACTCAGCCACCGCTGCCCCAAAAATATATTAAAGAAATCTCAAGTTAAGATGTGAAACTTGATTATATAACCCCAGCTTCAAGCTGAGGTATGACACTATAAAATCTCTCCCCCTTTGCTGATAAAATAGAAGTTCAATGTTTTTTTTTTTAAATACAAACCATGCTCAAAGGTTTGACATCAGTAAGATTGACCTCCTCCTCATTTCCATACTCGGGGAACAACACGATACAGGTGGGCAGGTCCTGGAACAGCGCCCGGATCACGGCTGGGTAGAACTGAGACATATATAACCGTCAATGTTATAATTTATTAAACAGGTAGATCTAGTTTGGATAATATTTAACACAGCCAGGTAGATAAAGGATAAAGGTAAGAACAGCACTTTGGCCAAGTTGTGGTCAGATAAACCACTGTTAATTCAGTCAATATACAAAACAAAATCTCATGTGAATTGACTCTACTAGATATTTGATATCTGCAAACTTTTAACAAAATCAGTGGTTTGTTTGGAGCTTATTACACATGATATTACATATATCCTACCTTGTTATCCTCCCAGTATTTAGCCAAACAGGGGTCGCCTTTCTTAAACGGGGCTGCAGATGGGGGAGGGAAGGTCTGAATAACAAGAATATATTGTTCAGTAGATAGGCAATACTGTAAACATACTAACTTTGGCACATCAATTTTTAATGATTAATCAGATAATTGGCACATTTACAATACCTGCTGTAGACAGCAATCAGAATTTAGTGGAAAGCTTTCGGCACAAAAACTGCTAAGATAAGATTAATGCTAAAATATGTACATTGACAGTACAGACATTTTCCAAAACTGTCATTCAACACATATATGTTGACAGTTGCCACCCAACCAAGTGGGAATTTTTATGACATTGATAAACAGGAATGGTATCAGTGTGCGCAAGTAATTCAAGAATGTTCATAGATAATAGTTCTATGGACATTTCAAATTGCATAGACCCAACAAAATTTCTGCAGGCTGAATTTTTCCATCAGTGTCAATGAACTGCTTAAAACAGAGTGACCTCCTCTCTTTCAACCGATGTTTAAACAAAAATTGATTTGAAATGACAAATTCAGCCAAACAAATCAGGAAATGAGCAACACGTAAGAGAAATGCAATTGATAATATTTATAAGATTTGTTTAAACAGTTTTGATACTTTTTCGACATTCATGAGCAGTTAAATTGCTTAGACATCAAGTCTACTGTACTAGCATTTTGCATAGACCAACAGGTTTTCTTGTGGCCTCGGTCTATCGGTCTATCATTACTTTCGCACACTGTGGTATAATAACTCCTATAGATTAATATTTAAAATTACAGTCTAACCTCGTTTAACACCTTGTGTACATACCTGTAGTATATACCTGTAAATACCTGGTGTACATTCCTGTAAATACCTGGTGTACATACCTGTAAATACCTGGTGTACATACCTGTAAATACCTGGTGTGCATACCTGTAAATACCTGGTGTACATTCCTGTAAATACCTGGTATACATACCTGTAAATACCTGGTGTACATACCTGTAAATACCTGGTGTACATACCTGTAAATACCTGGTGTACATACATGTAAATTAAATACCTGGTGTACATACCTGTAAATACCTGGAGTATATACCTGTAAATACCTGGTGTACATTCCTGTAAATACCTGGTGTACATACCTGTAAATACCTGGTGTACATACCTGTAAATGCCTGGTGTACATACCTGTAAATACCTGGAGTATATACCTGTAAACACCTGGTGTACATACCTGTGGCTGGTTCTGATACGTTTTCTTATTATTTCCTCTCTGATCACTATTTGCCGACTGGTTCGGTTGTCTTTGATTACTATTTGCCGACTGGTTTGGTTGTCTCTGGTTACTATTTGCCGACTGGTTTGGTTGTCTCTGGTTACTATTTGCAGACTGATTCGGTTGTCCCTGGTTGCTATTTGCAGACTGATTCGGTTGTCTCTGGTTACTATTTACAGACTGGTTCGGTTGTCTCTGGTTACTATTTGCCGACTGGTTCGGTTGTCTCATTGGCTGAGTGTTTTGTGGCCCCTTACTGAAATCCTTGTTTCGTTTATGATCGAAGTTCTGCTGCCCTCCCGATGGCTGGTTGTCCTGTCCATACTGATCAGACGGAGACCCGCCATAATGTCTACTTTCACTTTGACCATATTGCCTACTTTCACTTTGACCATATTGCCTACTTTCACTTTGACCATACTGCCTACTTGGATTCTGTGGACCCCCATACTGTCGACTGTCATTTTGACCAAATTGTCTATTATTATCCCTTCCATATTGTCTCTTGTCGTTTTGCGACCCGTAAGGTTTATTTTCACCCTGCCCGTACGGTTTGTTTCCATTCTGCCCCCCGTATTGCCGACTGTCGTTTTGAGCACCGGACTGTCGGTTGTAGTTTTGAGATGAGTTTGTCTGATTAGTTGAGCCGCCATCTCTCCTGTTGTTCTGTGACTTTCCTGGACGGCCCTGGCTACTAGAGTCACTACTGTTTCCACTGTTGTTAAATGTACCCCGTGGATTGTTCTGACCCCCTCGGTCCTCCGCCCGAGAACTATTACTATTGAACTGTCCGTTGTTGTAATTATTCTGACCTCTCTGGCTACCTGACTGATTATTGTAGCTTGGCTTTCCTCGGTCGTTAGAAAAGTTCGATTTTGTGGAGGTCTTTTCACTGTTTTGATTATTATGGTATGACGGTTTCTGTGAGTTTTGCCCCTTTGAGGCGTATGCTGGACCTGTTTGGGGGCGAGAGTCTCTGCCCCCACGGCAGTTTTTATCATCTCTATCGTTTCCTTGATACCTCGTACCATAGTCTGAATCATTGTTTCGTTGATTTTGATTGGTTGAGTGCTGATACTGTGACTTCGTGTGTGACGATGAAGAACTCTGAGACGAGTTCTTCTCAGTTTGTGTATTGCTGCCTGTCAACAGAGAGAGAAAGGGAGATAAATCTTCATGGAAATATGTTACAGATAATTATAAATGACATTCTCAGAATTACTTTTTATAGATATTACAAGTCTTATCTATTTTGCAACAATTATGAAATAAGCAATTTCAGTTAATCACTGACTGAGTTTGTCTGAATGTTAAAGAAAAACCAGAGTACTATGGAGAAAACCTCCGTTAGCATACTTTTTCACTTTCAATCATGGAATCAAACTATAGGTGTCTTGTACTCACTGTGTGATCCGACACTTAGAATAGTTACTCTATAGGATATGTAATAGATAGACTGTCAAAGGTGTTATGTATAAGTATGATTTATATCTGTTTGAACACTGGTGATTTACATACATGCTTCCAATGAAGGCTGATTAGTTATCATGTAAGGTAATCGGACTCAATTTAGCGAATATTAAATCGTACTAAGACCTAAGGTTTACAGTGTCTTACTAACTAACGAGATTTACATAAACGTAACTCTCAGTCTGACAGTCGTCCCGACTAATCCTAACACAATAGTTCAGAACTGCAACATAATGTACATAATTTATATTAAAACATCTCTTTCATCAGATAATTTGAATATAGTAAAGCAAAGTCATCATATAAAGAGTCTATGAGGGCTGTGCACTATATAAAGTCATCTCTGAGAAAATACAACAAATATATAAAAGCTTGGTCATAAACCTACTTTTGTCATTTGATGGTTTGATCTTAGTTTCTAAGAAGTCAAACAATGTTGCAGGTCCTGAGGGACGACTTGATCCCACATCGTCTCCGAAATCCTCTCGGTCCCGGCCACGTCCCCTACCACCTAACAAGCATCAATAAAACAAATGATGGTAGGAGTACATCCTGAAAGCACCTGTATCACTTTTTACATTAAGCGACCAATTCATATATAAGTATTTTTCAAAGAAATTGGAAAAACAAACACTAGGTTTTAAATATTAAAAGTCACATAATATTTTACAAACTCTTTTTAAATTTATTTTTTAATACAATATTATAATCTATAGACATGTTCTAACCTCTAGTGTTTTCTCTTCTGTCGTCGCGCCGGTCATCTCTTCTGTCGTCCCGTCTGTCATCACGTCGATCATCTCGCCTATCATTGCGTCTGTCATCTCTCCTGTTGTCTTGGCGATCCTCTCTGAAGTCACGTTGTGGTCCCCGCCTGTCACCGCGGTCACTCATTGGCCGGTCCTTAAAGTTACCCCTCCCACTCAGCAATTGATTGATAGCTGATGTTACATCATTGTCGTTTAGTCTGAGCGCCCGGCTCGCTTCATCTGCTGTGAACCCCATTTCTACAATCCTAGATATTTCTCTGTCCATCCCAACCTGTACAAAACAATGTAACTTCTACAGCTATGTTCCTACAATACCTAAGTGTTGACCTTTTTCATATTTTCTCAAATATTGTTGTGTATTTGTTAGCCTAGTACTTTAATTTAATTTTTGTGTAGCACATAAGTTCATAAATAATTCTCTCATTTGAGTTGTTTCTCAGGGCTAAACTGCCACTACGATTGAATATACAGAACATTCCTCTTTATATCATGTTGTATTTGTCAGACAAAAACATGATATTAACAGTAATGTAACATTAAGAGAAACATGTTTTTCCATTTAATCTAGTGCATTTTCAGTCTCCTTTATATATGAACATGTTTCAATCTATAGAAATCAATCAGAAAGATTTTATTTGTTATTTTCTTATTTTCAATGAAATAGTTTGCACAAGTTGTATCTGAAATCAATGGAAATGACATCATTTTCTAGATATTTCATGTGATTGGTTAAAAAACATGATATTAAGAGGAATTCACCTCAAAATCCATGATATTAAATAAAATTACATCGATTATATAGAGGTGAAATGGTGCTTATTAAAAACATAATATAAAGAGGAATGTGATATTAACAGGGGTGATATTAAGTGGAATCCACTGTAACAGAGACAGTTTTATAACAAGTGCAGCAATGGCGGCTTTATCAGACTTAAATACACTCAGGATGCCACTGTTACCTGTTTGGTAAATAAACTCAGGATGCCACCGTTACCTGTTTGGTACCCCCTCCAAATGTCTTGGGTTTGCTATCCTCCTTTGCCTGCAATGCCTCTGCGATTGTAGCCTTTCTCTGCTGCTCAAACTCAATCTCCTCTGTCGTCTTTTCCTCTTTCTTATTTGATTCAATGGATTTAAAGTCATCTGAGAAGTAAGAATCAAATTTATCAAGACAACAAAATACTGATATCGAAAATCATATTTTTATTATGCAGTCAACAAAAAACAAAAGTTAGCGATACAAACTGGATTTGTTTGTAAGTTTTATCACAGTTATCATTAATTTTATTGAGACATATTAGAGACATTCCTATTAGTACATAAAATGTATGTTAAGTATTAAATAGAATATTTGCAATGTTTCACAAAATTAATAATGAATTTTCAGAAAATGTCCGATACAATAAAAGTACATGTATGGTTTTTATTTCAGCAGTTGTCTTTTAAACAATAAGAAGATTTTTACTCTTGTTTCCATTTTGATGTTTGATATGTTATAAACATTTGACATCAAACAATTTTGTCTGTCATACCTCTCTTGTTCACTTTAACAGCACCTCTTGCGTCTCGTATTCTCTGGCCGAACGGCACAAACAAGGGAGGGCCTCCTTCCGAGCCTACATTGGCTCGTGATTGTCCGGCCAGCATCTGTGGAATCAAAGAAATTAAATTTGATCTGTACACCTTTACCAGTAGTTCTCCAAACATTTTACAAATTCACTTTGATCTGTGCAACTCTATCTATAGTTATCTAAAAATTCTTAGTTCAATTTGATCTGTACATCTCTCTAAAAATTCTACAAGTTCAATTTGATCTGTACACCTCTACTAATAGTTCTCTAAACATTTTACAAATTCAATTTGATCTGTACATCTTTACCAAAATTTATCTAAATATTCTACAAGTTCAATTTGATCTGTACACCTCCACCGATATTTCTCTAAAAAATCTACAAGTTCAAGGCGACAACGACTTGCAAACTTGTAAGTCGGCCATTATGAGTCCCTGAGAAAGTTTATACATTAAATGAATAACAGTACCATTGTGTGCTGTCACTGATTACCACATCACCAAAAACGAACCAACAGCATTGCAAACTTTCAGACAGAAGACTGTTTCTATTCTATAATTGATTCACAACATTTTCAGATTTATCAGTTCCAGCTACACAACTTACAATGAATCATTCCTTATCATGTGTGAATTTAGAAATCACAGAGCAAAATCAACCAGGTTTAAATTAAGGATACCATGTTCTGTAATTTCCAATATGCAGGAAATACATGTATTCATGCATCAATTGAATCAAATTCTAAAACCGAATTGTGAATATTTCTTTGAAAACTTTGTAAGACTACATAAAGTTTCCCTACGTAATATTGTATTTTGTGAAGATGAGTTTTAGAAAAATCAACCAGATTTAAATTAAGGATACCATGTTCTGTAATTTCCAATATGCAGGAAATACATGTATTCATACATCTATTGAATCAAATTCTAAAACCGAATTGTGAATATTTCTTTGAAAATTTTGTAAGACCACACAAAGTTGCCCTACGTAATATTGTATTTCGTGAAGATGAGTTTTAGACAGTAGAGATACACAAGGATAACACCTTCTGAATGACGTCAATGAATCTCTTGAATTGATATATGAAGGTTACCACTAATTATCTTTTTCACCAATATCAGCACTAAAATGTACTTGTTTAAGAGATCTACAAGACTTTGTCTACCCCTAGTACAGGTTTGGCTACATGATACATCTATAGGACTACTGAATGAATTTTATGAGGAATTGATCATCTGGATATCTAATGAACCTCAGAGGGAGGAGTGTCATGGATACAGATTCTCCTCTACATCTCTGTCTAAAGTGAGAAGTGCTACATATAACAAACTGGGTGAGGGTGAGTTACCGACCTTTTTGAGCTCCCAGTTCTCCGCCAGTCTGTTAACGCGTCCCCCTACAAACACTGTGTTTTTGTTGGTCAATAAAAGGAAGCCATTCTCTACCTCCACGGTTCCCTTAATACAGATCTTAGTTCCTGGTGGAGTGTCGAGTCTACAAACAACAAAATGACATGGGCTGACAAATTTTATAACCTGACAAATGTTATAACCTGATCAAAGTTACTGAAATAAATGAGGTCTTTACCATGCTTAAGCTATGGAGGAGTAGGCCCCAGGATAAGGAAACAATCTTAGACCCAATTTTTTGCTAACCCAATCATGTATGATGTTACTTTTCGTAACACTATTTGTGATTGTTCTAAACTTAGGACAAATTTAGACCTAAGATCTTTTCATGATCCTAGGACCTAGGGTATTTTTGCGAACCCTTATCACTGTTATGAATCAAATATAAATATATATGACTAGTCCTAGCAGTAATGAATATTAAACATTCTATGATGTCATCCACTATTTTCAAAAAGTAGCTTCCCATATTTACTTATTCCTAGAAAATTTGCTTTTATCAAGTTATTATTATCTTGCATTGTGAGATTGACTTTAAATGTATCTTCAGGAGTGAAAGAGTTTATTTATACTAACTTAAAACTCCAAAATCTACATGAACACATTTTTTTGATAAGGGCTTTTCCATAATTAGTCATGTGGGGAAAGTGGGATGCACCTGCTTTAATATATCATGGGTGGTGGGGTTAAAACCAGACCTGCTTACAATTCCTTATATTAATTTTTTTTTATATTTGATGGCATGTGGCTTACCCTATCCTTTCCAGTCTCTGCATCTCAATAGCATTGCAGGTCTGCTGTCCATCAGTCAGTGCCAGTCTTAGCATACGAGGTGCTGTTTGAGATTCCTCGTGTTCTTTTGGGGCTGAAATATTGCGGATCTTTTGTATCTGAAGAACACCCGGACCTTCCACCTGCCAGTAAATAATGAGAAAACCATGTATATTTAACTATTATGTTCTCTAAAACAGGTTCTCAGTATATTGTTATTTTCTACTAATTAGATGTATTTCCTAGAAACGAAACTATTATTTTCCACATCACCACTTTTGTTCTTTTTGTGGTTAGTATTGTTTGTCCAACTACATCAAACAACTTGAGAATTAAACTACAAAGTACCTGTGCTAATATTTCAAAGGATTTATCGTGGAAAATGTTCAGGAAAATTCATACAGGCTGTTCCCAGATTCTATTACAAAGTACTTATTAAATGAATTATTTCAATTGATATTGTTTAAATATTGTGAACTGACTAAATTAGGTATGACATATGTAAACTAAATTTTTTTTTTTATCAGAGCATTAAATACATGAATTTTATCATATTTCTCATATTGGATTAAATTTAACAAACTGAATCTTCCTGTGATGGTTTGACATGAAAAGTCTCAACCTCTTGATCGTCTAAACCAAGACTGGTTTCATACTAATGTTAAGACATTCGTGAACCTCACCCCTGTGGTTGACATTTTTTGGGACGGATTGATTCTCACCTCCTATCCAATGGTTATCAGCATTTGTAGCCTATCTTCTTTTTTCTGATGTACACATTAAAAACTGATGAAGAAGTCTTACTGTTAACTGGAATAATGGGAGAAAAGACAATCTACTTACATATTCACACTTCCCTCTGTTTAGATCATCTGGCAGCCATTTATCACCAATCTCACGCAAGTCAGTCTGAAAAAGATGAAATCCTGACAAGTTAAAAAACAAATCACAGACAACTGACTTTCATATCAAATCAAGTTTCTTAAGTTATTTTGGGGTAATTTGTACAATCACAAAATATATTCTGAGGTATGCAGCTGATTTCTATCTTTCATCTACCTATTAAATTTGGCCCTTAAAAAGGTCAGTAAAATATATGTATCAGTGATTTTTGCCCTATTTTCACAAAATGAAGAAAAACATCAAATTTTTTTTTTAAATTTGCATATAAAATTAATATCATGAAGCAACAAATGTGTTTAAAGATAATTGTACAGTGAGTATTGTTTAACAATAGTAAACTACTGGACTTACATTTTTAGCTGCCTCTATAATTTTTTCTGTGGACACATTATTTCCATCTGCTGCGGAACAAAACGTGAATCCCTCTGCTGTCAGATTCCTAAAATTAAAAGTAATTAGTACATCAACACAGGCAATGAGTGAAAACTCAACATTTTTCACCCAACATTCAATACGTTCTGTATACTAAAACATTTTTGCTTAAAATTTTAAATTTTTAATCTCGATAATGAGGGCAAAATTATAACATTGATCGAATGAAAATCAAATTCATTTAAGTAATTAATGTTTTAGCAAATGTTGTTACAGTCCTATAACATATTACTATTGATGATGTAAGTTTGTCAGTAAACGTTCATTACTTATACTTGCATTTTAATGGAATTATTGTGCTTTAATATGTAGCTATTTTTAACAGTCGTTTTGAAAATGTCAAAATATTACACAGACATATTTTGGAGTATATACACATGTACTATATAGCGCTGTCATTATTTTAATCTTTAAACACCACTTCCCCCGTTTTCTGAAAACACTGTTTAATGTCTGTGACGTACCCCATCATTTTATTCTTATGTCAACCCAAGAAGGTGTTTGTAAATTATCTAAATGTTAATTTTTCTGGTGATATTCAACACAGATATTAAAGCTTAAGGCCAAAAATTTAATATATTAAGATTAAAATTGAACTTGATGGACCAACTGTTTGACAGTTACAGAATATATATTGATAAAATCCTATTATAACTACCACCATGTTTGTCATAACAACTTTCACGAATTTAATTTGAAACTTTTGTTTGTGTCCAGTGGTGACCGGTGGATAGGACAGCCTCTGAATCTTTTGATAAATTGAATCAATGGCATTGCATAAAGTTGGAAAAAAATGTTGCCATGTTGTTTTCTTGTTAACAAAGATGTATCTATCATACGCTTATATTATTTTCAAGGGTTCCGATGAGCATCATTAAAATAGCAACGGTTATCTGGCCTAGGAGAGTTTACAACACCTAAAAAATAACTACACACCATCCTTTTGATCTCACGGCTGACTCCGCCATCTTCAATACACGTAGAAAACAGTAAAATCGATTCTGATTGGTTGATTGGGAAACTTGGGAAATCCCTTTGGGCCGTACCTATTTTGAGCATGAAGTGGCGAAAAATACCCAATTTTGATAGTCTTTCATGAAAATCATGTTAAAATGAACGTATTTCAATTACTTTAATCTGAGAAATTTCGAAAATATTCATAAATTGTATGCAGGAGGGTTTCCTCTGGTTAAAAATGTAACAAGTCACGTGATTGGTTAATTTTTGGGTGTATTGTCAAAATGGCGCAGAGAATGACTAACTTTAGGAAGAAGAACGGTGCCAACATTGCAACCACAACGATTCTATAATTAGCAAGACTGCTACCCACGTGTTGGAGATGAAAACACTTAACGGAAATTATTAATACCTTTAGTTACGTTGTCAAGGTCATATTTAGATTTCATTTTCATTAGAAATCGACAGATGTCAATCTATGTGCACAGTTTGGTTCATTCATACAATTCGTACTGTTGACATAAGCTTTGTTATTGTCAGTGCACATGCTCACTGCTGTGGGTTCTTGTGTTATCTCAATGTAAGCATGTGATTACAAACGTAGTCATTTGTTTCCTGGTGACTGGAGTTAATGACATAGTTTAAAAACCGTGTCGGATAGATTTTCCGGATGTGTGTCACAAACTGAACTGAAGCATGGATAAGAAAGAAAGAGATAAGCGAGGCAGTTTTGTAAGTATTATCTTCCGCAACACATCCGCTCACAGTGTTAGCTGTTCACTTGGCCCTGTACTACACCACAGTGTAGATAACACACTTGATATATCTATAGATCCATTGTTTACTGATGTGACTGGCAGTGGTATGAAGATCATGTCAGAGTTTACATCATATGCTCCTTGGAATGTATTTCAGTTTTCATAGTGGATTTTTATTGAATTTGATTCGTGAATCATGTGACATCTGATTCATCATCATCATCGTCATTTAAAGCAGATTTCTAACTAAGGAGGTGGTTTCACGCTTGTATTTGTAGCTGAATTTGTTGGATTATGAATTGTCACACAAGTTATGTTAGCTAGTTTAACAGAATGTCATGAATATGGCTACATCAGTGTTCATTTATAAGATAAAATTGGAAATTTAATTGACATTTCATATTTGAAGGTGTAAGGTTTAGAAAGAGTTAATTCACTAAACCAATACTGTGAACAATGCAGCGGGGTAGGGAATCTAAAAAGTCCAAATTAAAACCAAAGGTGAGTAATCATGTTGTTTTGTTGCAAAACCAAATTATAACATATGACATACTTGATGTACATTTCATGTCGTGACTTCAGTTTATAACAGGCTGAGACTATACGTAATGTGTTTAAACTTCAAGTTCAACACACATACATACATGTACGTAGCTGGCTTGTTCAAACCTGAGTTTATATATACATGTACATGTATGCATTATAATGAAACAATAAGATACCTTTAAGAGTGTTTTTAATTAAAGTTGTTAAAAGTATCTTATACTCCTCTGTTAAGTATACTTGTTAATATGTGTACTGTACCTCTGACAAGTTATTGATTTTTCGTACAATTATCTAATGTAGGTCAGCTATAATATATATATATATATATTTAAGCACTTCAGCATGGTCACCCATGTTACTTCACATGCAATGTTATAATTAAATATTATATGTTTATATGCATCTATAGATTAGTGCAGCTATTTCCTCAGCATCATTTTGTGACCTTGAACTTCAGCATAGATTTCTGTTCACCTTGGACAATTGAGGTTTGGTTAAAATTCTTGGATTTAACCCCTCGGTACATGTAGGTTAGTTATAGACCAAGTACTGTAGTTAGCTAGATAAATATATAGATATATAGCTAATTAAAGGTCAATGCTACTGAAGTCTTTGAGCATGACTTAACTTGACCTTAAATCTTTTTGACCTTGCTCTAGTTTGATTCTTAAGCATGGGAGGCTGGGAGCTGATCAGCATCCATTCCTTGTACAGACTCATTTTGAGATTATGTGTATCACACTATGCTTATAATAAATAATAGGTCCAACATATGTCCTATATATATATGCCATGCATAGTAAATACAGTATGCGATGTAAGTCAGTCAATCTCAATTGCAAGCTGAGAATTGCTACAGTATATATGGTATATGACACACTGCATGGATGTATACAGTGGATATACCTAGACCTGATGTCTATTAATTGGTTATGATTTAAATGTATTACAGTCACAATGTCTGTTGTGGTAGATATATATGCATGTGCACACACAAATCTAGGTAATAAATTGGATACAAGTGTCGGTTTGACATTTCTGCATAGATACAGTATTGCATGAACAAATGTACATGTACAGTAGAACGTGAAAGTGAAGAAATGTCTATAAAAACCTAAACGAAAACAACAGTAATGATCTGCAGAGAGAGCCGTAGGGGTGAAATTAATACATTTGGGTAAACAATTGCAACTATATATTAACAGTCGGAACATATACATGTAAAAGTTTCAAAATTCTCATTTTGCTGTTTAATATAAATAGTCAAAAGCTTGCCGCAGATTCACCTTTCTGCATTCATTTAAAAATACGCAAAATAATTGATTTTTTTTTGCTTGTTAAATTTCAGCTTGATAAAGTTGGAGGGACTTTCCGACTAGGCGGTAAGGATAAGGCCAAGAGTAAGTCGAGTACATACTCGGGTCGACTGCCATCTACAAATGAGTCGGAGGAGACAAACGGATCCCAGTATGGATTCGGACCCCAGCAGGACGGTATCAGCACCCTGTCTGATAAAGAGGTCACCGAAAAATTTGAACAAATGCTGGTAAGTTGTTATGTTACACTAGCTTTGAAAATAAATTTGTTTCTTGTACACAAACAATATTCACCTCAAGCAAACTGTTATTACAGGGTTCATGTACACACTCACCCATAAAATGTCATAATGAAATATTCCAACCTTTGAATTGGAAGAGTTTAAATTTGTTTTCAGGGGGGAATGAGTAAAACATGTTAAATGTTGAATAATGATATTTACATTTCTGATCCTGGTGGTTGTTCTTTCTTAAACTCTTTGGGAGTTTCTGTATCATGTATGACAAAACTTATAAGTTTCATAAAACACAACCAGAAGTTAGTTCACGTACAGTAGTACTAGTATAATACACAAACTCTTAACTTTCCATTACCATAATTCTGATTTGGTGATGAGGAGCCCCTGGTCATGCTATAGCTACCTGTATAAAACAAGGGGGTGTTCATGTAATCCACAGTTATGTCGAGCTCTAGGTATAAATCAAATGCTTTAAACGAGATAATGGACTGGTTCATGGTTACACTATGAAATTATGTTTTTAATTTTGGATTGTTAGGATAGATTGTTTTTGTGAGCTACCGTGAGCTGGACCAGCTGTAAGTTATACAAGATATCACTGTGTGCTAGCCAGAACAGATGTTAGCATAAAAATTGTGTAATTTTAGCTGGTATGGTAGTGACAGCCATTTATGTTCACTTTGTATGTAAAAATCTATAGTATGTTTTTTTATCAGAGCTGGAAGTTTATTTTCAATAACTGTAATAAAGTTGATTGGGGTATTAGTTTCATATTTTTACTATTCTATGTGCAAATTCCATTGACCCAATATTATTCAACGAGACAATGAATAAATAAAATCCAATTTTGACTTGTTAATAAGGATGGTGCTAGCTGTTTTTAGAATCACTAATCCAACTGGAGATTTGAAGAGTCTCAGACTATAAGACTTCCCATATTGTCAAGCACTTATACAATCATACAGATATTTTGTCCTTGGTTCTTTCGTTGGTTACCGTAGCAGCAATAAGCCAATGGTATCCATGTAATCCCTGATTCAAGGGAGTGGGCTTATTTAAGAGCAATGCCATGATAAAATCCTTAACGGAAATATATGTAGTGGTGTACCAATAACCGAAAACATTGATTATATTGAGCTTGATATGCCAGGGGGTTGATTCAATAATGGATTCAGCACATGAAAGATCAATTTTGAAATTTTGTCATGAAGATGGTTTTTGTAGATTTGGTATGAAGAATCATTTTCAGCAAGAATTTCAACCAATAATCGATTATCGATCAATTTTGAATGCACAATAATCAATCTTGAAATTGTGTCCGATTTCCAGACTATATATATGCATGGGCCTATTAACAGACGTGGGCTTATTGTCAGATCAAAACAGGGTAATCAAACACCTGGATCATCATACTGAAATATGACAACTTCAGTATCTGAAGTATCCGGTTAACAGACTTCATATAGCTGATGTGCCGGATGGTACATAACTATATATCCTTTATAATTTTTGAGTCCCTAGGTCTCAGATCCTGATCTTTCGAACATTGCATAGCTACTCAAAATTAGATTTGTGATTTGGATCTTTTTCCTCCTTAGGAGAATTAATTAGGGTTTGGGTTCTAGAAAATTTTTTTTCACTACTTTGATTAGTGGAACTTTTGTGATGAATAAAACCAACTGAAAGTGAAAGTCTTAAACAGTAAAAATATCCAAAAAGTTTTAAATTTAATTGTTAGAGCTACAATTGTGAAAGCCTCATTTGAAATCAGAATCCAAGGAGACCATCTTATAAGAGTAGACATATTAAATTAAATATTTATTTTACCTGTACCAGCAGGTGCGGTAAATTTTCTGTTTCCAGTATTTTTTGAACTTGGTGCATATTAACCGACTGGAATATAAATAAAAGTAAGCCATGAAATGTACTCGGGAAAACAACATCAATAATTAATATTATGTCATGAACAATGTATGTGATTGATGATGAAACTTACCACTACACGATGTGGGGTATATCGGTGTAATAATGAGACCTAACTAGGATAGTGTTGGGACCTGGGTATGATATCATTTATTCAATAGAAACTGATATATAACTGGTTCATCTTTCTGCAGGATCTTGTTACTTCAGTTTAGGTTGTATTTGATCTTTTGATGGTACTGAATTTTTGTTGAGGTTTTAATATACCGTCTGAGTTCTTTAGTTATTGATTTTCCTGTCTCATGTTGTTGTCCTGTTTTTGTTTTGTGATAATCTTCCTGAAGGTGAGATGAAAGAGAATTCTATATAATTAATCGATCGAATGGGTCCAATGTTTCTATGTAATCCATTCCGCAGCCAGTAGATGCTATGGTCTGCTGACTGATCGATTGAGTGGGTCTGATGTTTATCTACAGTATTACGTACATTAGTACACAGAAGATGATCGTGATATTGTTTTAACAAACTGATTGAGTAACACATGCAGTTATCCAAAGTAGATACTGACTCATTGTGTCAAAATGCATACAGCATGCATGCTGTTTTTATAAATATGTGGGAAATATCATTTCCTGTTGTATTTTCAATTCCAGATGTTTCAGAAAATTTATCTTCATATTGACGTATTATAATACTGTCTGTCATTACATCATCATACAACAGTATACAACTGTTTTTGTTTGTCTGAGTAGATTTAAGTCTGCTTTACTTAGTATACAACTGTAAGTCATCATCAATATTTAATACAGCTTTAAATCTTTTGGATTTTCTTCCCATCTTGTGACAGTTTATCATATTTATTCTTTCCTAAACATTGATATGTAACAGGAAAGAGAATAGTGTACTTCCACTGGGGATTAAACCTTTAGTCTCCAGGTTCCTATAGTCATACACTCTACCTGACTGACTTACAGGAAAAAAGAAATTCCCTCTTAAAATCTGCCACAAACGTAAGTCTCAAATACTACATACTGGGCTTGGTATGCTTCTGACTCTTATACTTTCTCAGATAGAAATCTTCCAGGGTAAAGAACCCCCTGTCTTTTACATAGCTAGCTATGATAGAAATCTATCTTTAATACATTGTAGTTAGCTATGATAGAACCTGGGATAGGACCTTTGTGTCTTTGGAATTCATCAAACTTTAATGACGGGTTGAATTTTGCTGTACAGGTAATTTACCTGTAACGTTAGCTGCCTACCAGCGTGTTATGTCACCTGATTTCCTGATATTACACTGCCTAGGTCAATATTCTTACCTTCAGTGTAAGTCAATATTCTTACCCTGAACATTTAGTTGGGAATGTGAGCACCTCAAATGTATTTTAGCTGAAATGTATTTCATTGAATGATCAATATCAATGTTTCCTGAAATTTAGGCTGCTGCTACAGGTCATGGGTCAAGGTCACATCACCAGGCTTATAATTAAGGGAATTAACATTATGCAGTATAGATAAATAAATGAATGTGTTTGTTGTTATTAGCATCAGGTCAATCAACAGAAACATCTTAATTATCAGCAATCAACAGGATTTAGTTTTATTCCATAAAGTTAAGTTGATTATTTACCAAAAGCAATCGTATCAAATTGCACGTTTGGGCAAGAGAACATTCTCGTATTAAGCAAAGGACCATTCAGTTTGTTTGGTAATATCTTTTTGTAGTTACTGTATAATTTGTGTTGTTGATAATTTAGGCTAGCATCTCTATATCTGATTCTGTCTACATAACACTATAGCACTCAAGTTGACTGGCACCATCAGATTCTTTGTCAGTTGTGGCCCTGACATAATATGGTTGAGGACGTAGAAATCAGCGGCTCTGTTAGTTGTGGTGCTGACACAATATGGTTGAGGACGTAGAAATCAGCGGCTCTGTTAGTTGTGGTGCTGACACAATATGGTTGAGGACGTAGAAATCAGCGGTTCTTAAGTGAAGTACTCCAGTATGATCTTATTGCTGCGTGTTCCCACACAACTGTACCTATAGCGATGAACGTGACAAGTCTAAGTGGAGATCAGTTGAAGGCAGAGAATTATCAAGGTGTTAATGATTACCGCGGGCTCTTGTGTCTGATTGCTTCTCCAGGTATAAGCTGGGACTGACGTAGACTTACACACAGGCTGTGTAGCTCAGGAGATCCACTGTCATTGAATCGAACATGTTCTTTAAAAGTCATAGACATTAATTTCAGAATTTTTTGGTGGTAGTTTCATGCATGGTTGAAATGTACATGTATGAAATATATTTGTGCGATACATATCTTGTTGGCAGTATGATGCAATAACCAGGTCCTTCATACTGTAGCTGTCATGATTCCTGTGTATATTGTCAAGGTTCGTCAGAAACATGAGATATTTTGGGATGTGATTAGGTGTAACCATGAACTTGTCTATTTTTTGTTATTTTATCCCATGAGTATAGTTAAAGTTATTTATAATATGGACACTGATTCACATTAAGGATATAGTACACTCCAGAATCACCCAAGAGATATGACACAGGAGTACTAGGTTGGGAACTGTCTAGCTGTCGATAGAGATGTTTGTTGTCTCATTGTCTACAAATTTGACAACAAACTACAAATCTACAAAAGACGTATTTGTATCTATTTAAACAGCTGTTGTGATGGCTGTTACCCAAGTATTGTAAGACCTCATTGAATACCGTAGATAACTAATACAGGAGACAATCATGTAGGCTTTATACACAATATTGTGCTTAATGGACCAGCCATATATATATATATATATATCAATGGGACCAAGAGACAGTCTGAAGTTGACCTGGTTTGTCATGCAGCAAGTAACAAATGAAGATATACATGTATCAGTGTATTTCTTCTTCCAGACTTTATTATTTTTTGTTGTGCTAGAATGCAATAACTGTCTGCACATACGAGATAGAATTCTAAGTAGGTAATGTTAAGTGATTTTATCCCTGTTCACAGCATCACGTCCAATTGTCAGGTAAGACAAGTAGGTTTGCACCTGACGTTTTCACCTGTACTACACAGGTATGTCTACCAGTACACCTATATCAGCTCTGTGTCCCCAGGCCCTACTGGTGATACACTCCTAACACAATACAAACACTTCAACTACTACCAAGTACGTCTGTCTGTGTGATGCAATTCAAGGTTAAACTAAATTAACTTCATTACTTTCCATGTAAATTTTGTTCCTTGTAGAGCTATGATGTAACCACAACACAAGTACATACTTAATTGTCTGCGTCTGACTCAGCGACCTTCACCTTCTACGATCAGGTCTCGAATATTCATGATCTATGTAAATTCAATTAAAGGAATACTTCATTAATATTCATAACCACATAATAAGCCTATAAGTATATATATATATGCCTGGGTTTACATAAAAAATATGTCTGGTACAAATTGCTTCCCAATACAAAGTAACTTAATGAGTGGTATCGTAGTTACCTGATATAAAACATCTGTTTAAATCAATAATATAATATATAATGATTATCTGATAGATGATGATCACCCCACATATATCGATTAGCTGGATTTTAATTATAAACTATATCCCTGGCCTCTAGAAAACGTTGTATTGCAAAGTTTAACTTAAAATTTCCTATCTTTCTAAACACTCTCATCATGATGAAACATTTCTAGTTATACAACCAATAAATGTTTTTGTGACCTTTTGATGACTTGATAAGTTGATACTAATACTTTGGGTTGAATTTAAAGCCAGATGTGGGTTCAATTACAGTCAGACCCACACCCATATTTCCATAGCTATAGGAAGTACCAGGTTGATTAGGCAAGCTTTTCATTACTAGCTGAACTTTTGCCTGGCGAAGAAAACATATTTTGTATAGGAGGAGCCAAAGACTGCATCAGTACTGGTTATCCAACAGGACCTCTCTACTTTACATGTGTCAAACATGGAACACTCATGTGCACAAAGTGACTTGAATGCCAGAAATATGACTTCAGTTCCAAGTATTTCCCTGCCAAGGTTTGTGTAAACACAACCTGGTCCTGATCCCAGTTTTATCTCCTTCCTGTAGATCTAGGATTCAGGTTCAGTGACACCTCACGTGCACCCTTTCTGTGTAATTAATGGATATTTTGAAAAATCTGGTGTGTGACAGTTTAGCATGAAGCACATGATCTGTCCTGTAGTTATACAACATATCTCTGGGAGATACTCCAGACATCGGGACCAGTGGTTCAAAATATTGTTAGCTTAACCAAATATTGAAAAAATATAAAATTTTATAATTCAAACTCAACTCGGAACATTCTTTCTTCTTTATCCTGCTTTAGTCTTCTGTTCCCTATCCTGTAATACCTGAAATATGGACATTTCATCCTCAATTGACATCTGTAATAAGAATTGAAGCAATATGAAGCATATGCTGAGATAACTGTAAAGTTGACAATGTTGATAGACGTGAGAGAGTTGGTAAAGCAGGGGGAGTGTGGTGCCACTAGGACAATTGTTTTATTGTGGGTGGTGATCTTGTACGTATCCAGATTTAGGTTCTGAAGGGTGGACTATGTCTCGTAGGAGCAGATAACAGCACTGATAAACAAAAGTGAGAGTTACAATGTATTATACAACTACCATATTATACTCAAAGCAAGCCCTGCTGCCGAGCTCTTTACATGGGTGAAAATTCTCCTCCAAAAGGCGTAATTCTCCTTTTTGATAATTTTGCTGTAATGTTAACCGTAATTCTTTGAATTTCCCATTAAAAACCCTTAAAAAATGTGTGTTTCTTTGTATTTTTAGACAAATAGAAAACATGCTATTAAGTTTGTCGCCTTGTAAAGAAGTGAATTAGTTGTTGCGTTTTGTGGGTAGTTGATCTCTTATGTGGTACGTTTTCTGTCTTCAGTGGTTTGTTTATTAGTAAGAGCGGCTACACCTCTGACGATTTATCATAGGGTGGGGTGTATAGCAATATCCTGTGTGTCCTACAGTAAACAGATAATACAGGTCACCGTAAGCAGCCTTTGAAAATAGCCAGGTATTGCTGAGAGCTATATTTAATCACAATATTCACAAGTATAGCATTCCTCCTATCTAAGCCAGCGAGACAGTTTGAATCCTGTACAGATTGGTGTACATTGGGAGAATCATCAGGATAAAATAGGTTATACATTTACGATGTACTATAAAGCATACACACGTCTTGTCAACAGTAGTTTTGTTTGGGTTGTCTGCTTCAATGCAAATACACAATCGGAAATAAATATAGGTATACTTTTCATGAGTGATATTGTATGTTATACACATTTCAAGGTTTCTTACATGTATAATTTACATTCTTACATGTATAATTTACATGTTTATATTATATTTATAAATATTTCGTGAGTTGTTTGTTACCTGCCCGTTTTATAAACATTGTATCACAATTATTATTCATCATTTGATCAATAATTCATGGGTTTTGGATCACAATTGGTTCCTCCCCTGCCTGTATTTTGTGTTGTTTTGATGCTGTAGTATAGAAAAGTGAGGTCTTTCATCTGCTTGTTACTGATCTGCTGTGCTGTAAGATTTCATGTATTGTGGATTATTACAAGATTCTGGCTGAACTTCTAACTTACACTTAATCATACTTGAAAACTTTTTTAAATTTCCATGGGGAGATAATATGCGTGATTAAAAGAATTGAAAGCACACAAATAATAGTATGTATGTATACACCCAAAGGAAATATAACACTTTTGAGTTGTTCTTGTAGATGGAATCATCAGATCTTAAAAAAAATAGGAATATTTTGGCAAATTCACTGGTTGAAAATGCATAGTTTTAGGGTCCAAAATCGGGAGTTTCCCTTGGCAAGTATGCACTTTGATAAAGCCAACATCCTTCCTTATTTAAGATACATAATGCCCCACCCACTTGAGAATGAAGCAATTTGTTTTACGCAGAATCATTTTTGATAGGTAGTTATAATTGGTGAAGGTCACAGCTGAAGGTCACAGCTGAAGGTCACAGCTGTGACTTAGTGTCCGTTTATCATTAACGCAGATCAGCTGTTTACATTGGAAATCAGCAATGGAAACAGAACATCATTGATTGGGACTCTTGTTTACCACTAAAATGAGCACGGACAGACAGTGTACAGCAATCAGGAGATTGAATCCAACTCTGTAGATCTCATGTCTGGAGAGCCAATCAGTCCGAAGGGCAAGCCAAGATGTTGTTTATTTTTCCATGTGTTATCAATACTTCAAGGATACACAGAGTATAAATATAGGCCAAACAGGAACTGAAGTAAATATGATTTTTAATGTACAAAGATATATACGTATATAGGTGGCTAAAAGGCCAGTGGCAGCATTTCTATATAATCTACTACCACAGATTTACCTGTAGGCCTAAGGTGCTTGAACCAATTAGTGTAGCGTTTGCTAATGTAAATAGGTGAGATATTTTGTTACTTTTGTCAGTATTGCTTGACCTACGTATTAACTGTCAGATTGTGGTGTCTGATACCAACTTACCTGGTAATCGGGTATTGACTTTTCATGTACCTGTTGAATAAAAAATAAATAAATAAAAATGGGTACAGTAGGTCTAGTAAGCATATAGGCTTGCTTCATCTGTTAAACAGTTAATACTTATGAAGAATGAATACCAAAACAGCCACCCCTCCCCCCCTTCCACACCACCACTTAACCCTCCACCTTTATGTACATGTTGAATAAAAAATAAATAAATAAAAACGGGTACAGTAGGTCTAGCAAGCATGTAGGCTTGTGTCATCTGTTAAGCAGTTAATACTTATGAAGAATGAATACCAAAACAGCTAACTCCCCCCCCCCCACTTAACCCCCCACCTTATTCCCCCCCCCCCCCCCCCCCCCCCTCCTGAAAAAATAATATACATGGCCAAATGTGCAGTCCTCCAAATGTGCACAATGCTAACACTGGCATAAATTAATAAATTAAATGCAGGAGAACCCTTTTCAGGTTGATATATAATTATATAATTTTATGTAGGTACATGATCGTGGAAGTAATAGCGACAGTAGACAAATAAATTTTCAAATTTTCAAGGCTATCCGCCCTTCTATCAAGACACATAAAATACATGTTACATCAATTATATGTAGGTACACATATATATTATTTTCAAATGAAGTGCAACAAAACTCCAACTTTCCTGTTGTGTACTGCGTTATATATATGGTTCAAGTTGACCGGAGGAACAAGTTTGATATTGGGCCAGGAAACTTTTATACAAGTTTACAATCCTCTGTGATAAGAAAGTAATTAATAACATACCAAGGTACAATGTCCTTAACACTATATATCTTTACAATGAATCATACATGGCTTTAAGTCTCCATAACTTTGTAGAAATGGAAAGTATTATGAATAACATGACTCAGCCTTCCTCCTCCATTTTTCTCCCCTTCTTTTTCTTTCTTTTGAAGACTTCTTTCTCTCCTTGCACAGCTCTGATATAACAGGACCTGGTTATTTTGATTTCTAATGTTGATTCACTGGATATTTTAGTTTGAGCTATCAATCTGTCTGTGTATCCTGAGCAACACCTATGTATAAAAGCTTTGTACATTTCTCACATTACTGTCCGTATTCGTTCCGTTTGCTACTTATTAAAAAAAATAATATTTTCACTATTTTTCTGTGACCAGCAGCATGCATATAATTGAAACAAATTCTGAAAAATAAACTCTTGGTTTTCTGTCCAAATTGGCATGGACACCATTACACATCTCGACAAAACTTAAGATGTTGTCACATAAAATACTGCCCTTGTTGTGTGTTTTGTTACTTTGTAATTCTTATTTTCAATAACTTAAAGCTTAAAGTACTGCAGAACAAATAACCAAACCTTATCGAATTCAGAAAGTTCTTCGAGGTTTTTAGGACAACAACTCAAACACTTTTCAATTATGAAGGCAATCACACTTAATGCAGGCCAGAATACTGAAGATGTTTCAGGTATAAGAAAAAATGTCCAGATTGAAGATTTCAATCTGTGTGACGACCATTTCATGCAATATTTACACTGATGTCTGAGAGAAAGTGTCATCCAATATCTCCGTACTATGTAATTTCAAAAGTCTCTAAAGATTCTTCATGGATATCGGTGAAATTAACCGATTTCATGGGAGAAAAGATACTTTGACATTTAAAACAACAAATATGTGATTGCTAGAGAGAACAGGTTTAGTCTGTGACCAATCACGTTATGTGAGATTTCTAAGAGTTACTGTCTAATCAGTGTAATTGAATCAGTATGAGTTAATCTGGAGTCCCAGAGGAACCTCCTCCAGGATTCTACCCTGAGAGCATAATTATAATCTGCTGTATTAGCTAGTTCTTGTCTTCGTGACATTGGCTTTCGAAAACATGATAAATATGTTTATCTTGACATGGTGGGGGCGAACTACAGCAAGATTTGTTGATAGGTCATGAACAGTAAAATATATTGCTTTGAAAATTTGCACATTACTAGAATTGTATTAGGTCATGAACAGTAAAATATATTGCTTTGAAAATTTGCACATTACTAGAATTACATGGTGCATGCCCCTTCTTTCCTTCCTTGTTATTTTCTTTCATGTCTTTGTGAATATGTTACCTTGTTGAAGGATCCGGAGTTCGATTTGTTAACAATTAGCTGTCATTAAATTAAAGTTGTTTGTCTGTTTTGGATTACAAATTCTGTGGCTAATATATGATACATGTATATTGCGAAGATTTCTCATGACTACAAAGAAAATACTATCTCATAGTTTTTACACTGTACACTGTAACAGTAGAGGAGTTTTGCAATTTTAAACCATTATTAATAACTAGTACATTACCTATTGGAGTGGTGTTATGTCACAATATAAGTTATTTAAGAGTATTTGTTGAAAATTACATCAATGTTATAAATTCATGATGGCCATGCATGCAGACAAATTAAGTTTTTCAATGTACATACTGATGTCATTATTCCTTTCATTTAAAGAAACAATTTCCTCCAGATCATCTTTATTTCCTCAAAGATAAGATTTTGCATACTTTGTTAGGGAGTGTATACTATTGGTGGTTTTAGTGGTTACTGCATGTGTACCGCCAATGACATCGCAGCTTTTATAAGTAGGTCACCAAGCATCCATTGACCATTATCTATAGCTGTCTACAGTATTGTCAACTGGGTTATTGTTACCGGTACATGTTCCTCTACTTTACTCTATGAGAAATGGACGTGTGCTAAATTTCTTACAAAGGAAAAATTCAAACGTAAATATGGGTCTTGCATGCAAGGGGCGGGGCATTTGTAAACATACAGTCTGGCTGGTTAACATTACAATTATCACTCCCTCCCTCCAAAAAGAAAATGTACAGCAGTAGTAGATAATCGTTTATCCAGATCCTCAAGTTGTTTGATTTATTTCACAGGTGTTTAACACTTTAGGAGGAGGAGTTTATTGATAGACAGAATGAACTGCAGTATTTTGATTGGTTGATGGTTAACCTATGGTATTGCAATAAATACACCTCTCTGCTATTTTATAATGATGCATTTTGCAGGTCCCCTTTCTCTGTTGTAAATTACCTACTGGTAATTAATATGTGGCTTTTCCTGTCCGTATTATGTAATTGCGTCCAAGGCCAAATTTCCAAACAGATTTCGATAATTTATTTTTTCTAACATTTATTTTTTTAGATTTTGCTTCAAATGGAGCAAAATTATTCTTAGAGGTGATGTATAACAAGATGGACCCGAGGAAAGAATAAAACAGTAACTTATTTTTGAAACACATTGCTTGCCTTGGTAATTCTATTATTGAGCTGATATTAGTAATATAGGTATGATACACCTGTCTATTATATAGTCCCTTTGATCTGTTAGTGACACTTGCCAGTCTCGGATGTGTGCAGCTGCAATGACATCAGAAGTAAGGCTTAGTTCTGTCCTCGCACAATTGACTCGAGAACCTTTAAATGATACAGGAAATACTTTATGGTTTTCGATGCAGAAAATGTTTCTTTATTCACAGAAGATGATCATGTTGTTGGCCATTATCAAGAAACCTTGAAATTATATGACTTTAATTTAGTTTTCCTCGTAATGATTTATGATCTGGAATACATGTGATGGGACTTGATATTAGTTGTAATATAAAGATAAGCTTGAGTTGATAGTCCTTGTCATAAATTTCCATACACTATTTAAAAAATAAGTTGAAAAGTGTTGCATGCATGGATGCTGCCTTACTGCTTTAGTTAACTACTTTAATTTGTCAGATAGAGTCTCTAGAGTTTGTTGTGTGTCTCATTCATTGTGATCAGTTAACTACTTTAATTTGTTAGATAGAGTCTCTAGAGTTTGTTGTGTGTCTCATTCATTGTGATCAGTTAACTACTTTAATTTGTCAGATAGAGTCTCTAGAGTCTCTAGAGTTTGTTGTGTGTCTCATTCATTGTGATCAGTTAACTATTTTAATTTGTCAGATAGAGTCTCTAGAGTTTGTTGTGTGTCTCATTCATTGTGATCAGTTAACTACTTTAATTTGGTAGATAGAGTCTCTAGAGTTTGTTGTGTGTCTCATTCATTGTGATCAGTTAACTACTTTAATTTGGTAGATAGAGTCTCTAGAGTTTGTTGTGTGTCTCATTCATTGTGATCAGTTAACTACTTTAATTTGGTAGATAGAGTCTCTAGAGTTTGTTGTGTGTCTCATTCATTGTGATCAGTTAACTACTTTAATTTGTTAGATAGAGTCTCTAGAGTTTGTTGTGTGTCTCATTCAATGTGATCAGTTAACTACTTTAATTTGTTAGATAGAGTCTCTAGAGTTTGTTGTGTGTCTCATTCAATGTGATCAGTTAACTACTTTAATTTGTTAGATAGAGTCTCTAGAGTTTGTTGTGTGTCTCATTCATTGTGATCAGTTAACTATTTTAATTTGTTAGATAGAGTCTCTAGAGTTTGTTGTGTGTCTCATTCATTGTGATCAGTTAACTAATTTAATTTGTTAGATAGAGTCTCTAGAGTTTGTTGTGTGTCTCATTCATTGTGATCAGTTAACTACTTTAATTTGGTAGATAGAGTCTCTAGAGTTTGTTGTGTGTCTCATTCATTGTGATCAGTTAACTAATTTAATTTGTTAGATAGAGTCTCTAGAGTTTGTTGTGTGTCTCATTCATTGTGATCAGTTAACTACTTTAATTTGTTAGATAGAGTCTCTAGAGTTTGTTGTGTGTCTCATTCATTGTGATCAGTTAACTACTTTAATTTGTTAGATAGAGTCTCTAGAGTTTGTTGTGTGTCTCATTCATTGTGATCAGTTAACTAATTTAATTTGTTAGATAGAGTCTCTAGAGTTTGTTGTGTGTCTCATTCATTGTGATCAGTTAACTACTTTAATTTGTTAGATAGAGTCTCTAGAGTTTGTTGTGTGTCTCATTCATTGTGATCAGTTAACTAATTTAATTTGTTAGATAGAGTCTCTAGAGTTTGTTGTGTGTCTCTTTCATTGTGATCAGTTAACTAATTTAATTTGTTAGATAGAGTCTCTAGAGTTTGTTGTGTGTCTCATTCATTGTGATCAGTTAACTACTTTAATTTGTTAGATAGAGTCTCTAGAGTTTGTTGTGTGTCTCATTCAATGTGATCAGTTAACTACTTTAATTTGTTAGATAGAGTCTCTAGAGTTTGTTGTGTGTCTCATTCAATGTGATCAGTTAACTACTTTAATTTGTTAGATAGAGTCTCTAGAGTTTGTTGTGTGTCTCATTCATTGTGATCAGTTAACTACTTTAATTTGTTAGATAGAGTCTCTAGAGTTTGTTGTGTGTCTCATTCATTGTGATCAGTTAACTACTTTAATTTGTTAGATAGAGTCTCTAGAGTTTGTTGTGTGTCTCATTCAATGTGATCAGTTAACTACTTTAATTTGTTAGATAGAGTCTCTAGAGTTTGTTGTGTGTCTCATTCATTGTGATCAGTTAACTACTTTAATTTGTTAGATAGAGTCTCTAGAGTTTGTTGTGTGTCTCATTCAATGTGATCAGTTAACTACTTTAATTTGTTAGATAGAGTCTCTAGAGTTTGTTGTGTGTCTCATTCAATGTGATCAGTTAACTACTTTAATTTGTTAGATAGAGTCTCTAGAGTTTGTTGTGTGTCTCATTCATTGTGATCAGTTAACTAATTTAATTTGTTAGATAGAGTCTCTAGAGTTTGTTGTGTGTCTCATTCATTGTGATCAGTTAACTAATTTAATTTGTTAGATAGAGTCTCTAGAGTTTGTTGTGTGTCTCATTCATTGTGATCAGTTAACTACTTTAATTTGGTAGATAGAGTCTCTAGAGTTTGTTGTGCGTCTCATTCATTGTGATCAGTTAACTACTTTAATTTGTTAGATAGAGTCTCTAGAGTTTGTTGTGTGTCTCATTCATTGTGATCAGTTAACTACTTTAATTTGTTAGATAGAGTCTCTAGAGTTTGTTGTGTGTCTCATTCATTGTGATCAGTTAACTACTTTAATTTGTTAGATAGAGTCTCTAGAGTTTGTTGTGTGTCTCATTCATTGTGATCAGTTAACTACTTTAATTTGTTAGATAGAGTCTCTAGAGTTTGTTGTGTGTCTCATTCATTGTGATCAGTTAACTAATTTAATTTGTTAGATAGAGTCTCTAGAGTTTGTTGTGTGTCTCTTTCATTGTGATCAGTTAACTACTTTAATTTGTTAGATAGAGTCTCTAGAGTTTGTTGTGTGTCTCATTCATTGTGATCAGTTAACTACTTTAATTTGTTAGATAGAGTCTCTAGAGTTTGTTGTGTGTCTCATTCAATGTGATCAGTTAACTACTTTAATTTGTTAGATAGAGTCTCTAGAGTTTGTTGTGTGTCTCATTCAATGTGATCAGTTAACTACTTTAATTTGTTAGATAGAGTCTCTAGAGTTTGTTGTGTGTCTCATTCATTGTGATCAGTTAACTACTTTAATTTGTTAGATAGAGTCTCTAGAGTTTGTTGTTTTGTGTCTCATTCATTGTGATCAGTTAACTAATTTAATTTGTTAGATAGAGTCTCTAGAGTTTGTTGTGTGTCTCATTCATTGTGATCAGTTAACTACTTTAATTTGTTAGATAGAGTCTCTAGAGTTTGTTGTTTTGTGTCTCATTCATTGTGATCAGTTAACTAATTTAATTTGTTAGATAGAGTCTCTAGAGTTTGTTGTGTGTCTCATTCATTGTGATCAGTTAACTACTTTAATTTGTTAGATAGAGTCTCTAGAGTTTGTTGTGTGTCTCATTCATTGTGATCAGTTAACTACTTTAATTTGTTAGATAGAGTCTCTAGAGTTTGTTGTGTGTCTCATTCAATGTGATCAGTTAACTACTTTAATTTGTTAGATAGAGTCTCTAGAGTTTGTTGTGTGTCTCATTCATTGTGATCAGTTAACTAATTTAATTTGTTAGATAGAGTCTCTAGAGTTTGTTGTGTGTCTCATTCATTGTGATCAGTTAACTAATTTAATTTGTTAGATAGAGTCTCTAGAGTTTGTTGTGTGTCTCTTTCATTGTGATCAGTTAACTAATTTAATTTGTTAGATAGAGTCTCTAGAGTTTGTTGTGTGTCTCATTCATTGTGATCAGTTAACTACTTTAATTTGTTAGATAGAGTCTCTAGAGTTTGTTGTGTGTCTCATTCATTGTGATCAGTTAACTACTTTAATTTGTCAGATAGAGTCTCTAGAGTTTGTTGTGTGTCTCATTCAATGTGATCAGTTAACTACTTTAATTTGTTAGATAGAGTCTCTAGAGTTTGTTGTGTGTCTCATTCAATGTGATCAGTTAACTACTTTAATTTGTTAGATAGAGTCTCTAGAGTTTGTTGTGTGTCTCATTCATTGTGATCAGTTAACTACTTTAATTTGTTAGATAGAGTCTCTAGAGTTTGTTGTGTGTCTCATTCATTGTGATCAGTTAACTACTTTAATTTGTTAGATAGAGTCTCTAGAGTTTGTTGTGTGTCTCATTCAATGTGATCAGTTAACTACTTTAATTTGTTAGATAGAGTCTCTAGAGTTTGTTGTGTGTCTCATTCATTGTGATCAGTTAACTACTTTAATTTGTTAGATAGAGTCTCTAGAGTTTGTTGTGTGTCTCATTCAATGTGATCAGTTAACTACTTTAATTTGTTAGATAGAGTCTCTAGAGTTTGTTGTGTGTCTCATTCAATGTGATCAGTTAACTACTTTAATTTGTTAGATAGAGTCTCTAGAGTTTGTTGTGTGTCTCATTCATTGTGATCAGTTAACTAATTTAATTTGTTAGATAGAGTCTCTAGAGTTTGTTGTGTGTCTCATTCATTGTGATCAGTTAACTAATTTAATTTGTTAGATAGAGTCTCTAGAGTTTGTTGTGTGTCTCATTCATTGTGATCAGTTAACTACTTTAATTTGTTAGATAGAGTCTCTAGAGTTTGTTGTGTGTCTCATTCATTGTGATCAGTTAACTAATTTAATTTGTTAGATAGAGTCTCTAGAGTTTGTTGTGTGTCTCATTCATTGTGATCAGTTAACTACTTTAATTTGTTAGATAGAGTCTCTAGAGTTTGTTGTGTGTCTCATTCATTGTGATCAGTTAACTACTTTAATTTGTTAGATAGAGTCTCTAGAGTTTGTTGTGTGTCTCTTTCATTGTGATCAGTTAACTACTTTAATTTGTTAGATAGAGTCTCTAGAGTTTGTTGTGTGTCTCATTCATTGTGATCAGTTAACTACTTTAATTTGTTAGATAGAGTCTCTAGAGTTTGTTGTGTGTCTCATTCAATGTGATCAGTTAACTACTTTAATTTGTTAGATAGAGTCTCTAGAGTTTGTTGTGTGTCTCATTCAATGTGATCAGTTAACTACTTTAATTTGTTAGATAGAGTCTCTAGAGTTTGTTGTGTGTCTCATTCATTGTGATCAGTTAACTACTTTAATTTGTTAGATAGAGTCTCTAGAGTTTGTTGTTTTGTGTCTCATTCATTGTGATCAGTTAACTAATTTAATTTGTTAGATAGAGTCTCTAGAGTTTGTTGTGTGTCTCATTCATTGTGATCAGTTAACTACTTTAATTTGTTAGATAGAGTCTCTAGAGTTTGTTGTGTGTCTCATTCATTGTGATCAGTTAACTACTTTAATTTGTTAGATAGAGTCTCTAGAGTTTGTTGTGTGTCTCATTCAATGTGATCAGTTAACTACTTTAATTTGTTAGATAGAGTCTCTAGAGTTTGTTGTGTGTCTCATTCAATGTGATCAGTTAACTACTTTAATTTGTTAGATAGAGTCTCTAGAGTTTGTTGTGTGTCTCATTCATTGTGATCAGCTAACTACTTTAATTTGTTAGATAGAGTCTCTAGAGTTTGTTGTGTGTCTCATTCAATGTGATCAGTTAACTACTTTAATTTGTTAGATAGAGTCTCTAGAGTTTGTTGTGTGTCTCATTCAATGTGATCAGTTAACTACTTTAATTTGTTAGATAGAGTCTCTAGAGTTTGTTGTGTGTCTCATTCATTGTGATCAGCTAACTACTTTAATTTGTTAGATAGAGTCTCTAGAGTTTGTTGTGTGTCTCATTCATTGTGATCAGTTAACTACTTTAATTTGTCAGATAGAGTCTCTAGAGTTTGTTTTGTGTCTCATTCAATGTGATCAGTTAACTACTTTAATTTGTTAGATAGAGTCTCTAGAGTTTGTTGTTTTGTGTCTCATTCATTGTGATCAGTTAACTATTTTAATTTGTCGGATAGAGTCTCTAGAGTTTGTTGTGTGTCTCATTCATTGTGATCAGTTAACTACTTTAATTTGTCAGATAGAGTCTCTAGAGTTTGTTGTGTGTCTCATTCATTGTGATCAGTTAACTATTTTAATTTGTCAGATAGAGTCTCTAGAGTTTGTTGTGTGTCTCATTCATTGTGATCAGTTAACTACTTTAATTTGTCAGATAGAGTCTCTAGAGTTTGTTGTGTGTCTCATTCATTGTGATCAGTTAACTATTTTAATTTTTCAGATAGAGTCTCTAGAGTTTGTTGTGTGTCTCATTCATTGTGATCAGTTAACTATTTTAATTTGTTAGATAGAGTCTCTAGAGTTTGTTGTTTTGTGTCTCATTCATTGTGATCAGTTAACTATTTTAATTTGTCAGATAGAGTCTCTAGAGTTTGTTGTGTGTCTCATTCATTGTGATCAGTTAACTACTTTAATTTGTTAGATAGAGTCTCTAGAGTTTGTTGTGTGTCTCATTCATTGTGATCAGTTAACTACTTTAATTTGTCAGATAGAGTCTCTAGAGTTTGTTGTGTGTCTCATTCATTGTGATCAGTTAACTATTTTAATTTGTCAGATAGAGTCTCTAGAGTTTGTTGTGTGTCTCATTCATTGTGATCAGTTAACTACTTTAATTTGTCAGATAGAGTCTCTAGAGTTTGTTGTGCGTCTCATTCATTGTGATCAGGTAACTATTTTAATTTGTCAGATAGAGTCTCTAGAGTTTGTTGTGTGTCTCATTCATTGTGATCAGTTAACTATTTTAATTTGTCAGATAGAGTCTCTAGAGTTTGTTGTGTGTCTCATTCATTGTGATCAGTTAACTATTTTAATTTGTCAGATAGAGTCTCTAGAGTTTGTTGTGTGTCTCATTCATTGTGATCAGTTAACTACTTTAATTTGTTAGATAGAGTCTCTAGAGTTTGTTGTGTGTCTCATTCATTGTGATCAGTTAACTACTTTAATTTGTCAGATAGAGTCTCTAGAGTTTGTTGTGTGTCTCATTCAATGTGATCAGTTAACTACTTTAATTTGTTAGATAGAGTCTCTAGAGTTTGTTGTTTTGTGTCTCATTCATTGTGATCAGTTAACTACTTTAATTTGTTAGATAGAGTCTCTAGAGTTTGTTGTTTTGTGTCTCATTCAATGTGATCAGTTAACTATTTTAATTTGTCGGATAGAGTCTCTAGAGTTTGTTGTGTGTCTCATTCATTGTGATCAGTTAACTATTTTAATTTGTCAGATAGAGTCTCTAGAGTTTGTTGTGTGTCTCATTCATTGTGATCAGTTAACTATTTTAATTTGTTAGATAGAGTCTCTAGAGTTTGTTGTTTTGTGTCTCATTCATTGTGATCAGTTAACTACTTTAATTTGTCAGATAGAGTCTCTTGAGTTTGTTGTGTGTCTCATTCATTGTGATCAGTTAACTATTTTAATTTTTCAGATAGAGTCTCTAAAGTTTGTTGTGTGTCTCATTCATTGTGATCAGTTAACTATTTTAATTTGTTAGATAGAGTCTCTAGAGTTTGTTGTTTTGTGTCTCATTCATTGTGATCAGTTAACTATTTTAATTTGTCAGATAGAGTCTCTAGAGTTTGTTGTGTGTCTCATTCATTGTGATCAGTTAACTACTTTAATTTGTTAGATAGAGTCTCTAGAGTTTGTTGTGTGTCTCATTCATTGTGATCAGTTAACTACTTTAATTTGTCAGATAGAGTCTCTAGAGTTTGTTGTGTGTCTCATTCATTGTGATCAGTTAACTATTTTAATTTGTCAGATAGAGTCTCTAGAGTTTGTTGTGTGTCTCATTCATTGTGATCAGTTAACTATTTTAATTTGTTAGATAGAGTCTCTAGAGTTTGTTGTTTTGTGTCTCATTCATTGTGATCAGTTAACTATTTTAATTTGTCAGATAGTCTCTAGAGTTTGTTGTGTGTCTCATTCATTGTGATCAGTTAACTACTTTAATTTGTTAGATAGAGTCTCTAGAGTTTGTTGTGTGTCTCATTCATTGTGATCAGTTAACTACTTTAATTTGTCAGATAGAGTCTCTAGAGTTTGTTGTGTGTCTCATTCATTGTGATCAGTTAACTACTTTAATTTGTCAGATAGAGTTTCTAGAGTTTGTTGTGTGTCTCATTCATTGTGATCAGTTAACTACTTTAATTTGTTAGATAGAGTCTCTAGAGTTTGTTGTGTGTCTCATTCAATGTGATCAGTTTACAGGTACATGTATCTACAGGCCCCTGTTACAGCGTATACTCCAGTATCTATGGTGTTCCATATAAATTCAAGCTCATGGTGCATTGTGTAAAACAAAAATAAATTTGGGGAATCGGAGGAGCGATCAATTGCAGTGATCCTCAACCTAGCATCTACTTTCTACTTTACTATAATGCTGCTTTGTATGCACATGATTATAAAAAATTTGCATACAGCGATCAATTTACAAATTTTTTTCATGGGTCCTTTTTGTAAATATTGCCGAAAAATATGGATCCCACAATGTTAAATTGAAGTATTTCCAAAATTTTTATGAGTCCTTTCATAATTTTATGAGTACTGGACTCGGGACTCGCATGTAGATTGATCACTGTGCATATCATCAAAATGAGAGTAATCTCCCTTAACAAGGGAAGTAACTCTCGACAGCTTGAAAATACTCAATTATATTGCTCATTGGAAGTGATCATGAACTGATACAGAATCAACTTATTATGTAATGTGATAACAATTAAGGTCAATGCAGAGGTCACTCTAGCTTTTGGTCAAATGGCCAAGGATGCATTTATGTGTTGTACATGTTCAAGTTGAGTTTAAAGTGATTATATGTAGCGAATCTAGACTTGGTTGAGGGTCTGTCTAGAGTTCGGAAGGTCCCTGGTTCGAACCCCGGTCTGGCCATGCATTTTTCCTCGATTGATACATATACACTTAGCTATTGTTGTAACATGTCTGTAATTGCCAGCTAAATTGTTGTTGGTATCAGAGGTTGTTATATTACAGGAAATACGGTAATAGTGTATACTTAGTACCTGTGTAACAATTTAATAAGATGTACACAGGGCTGAAGGCAGACAGGGAGATATATGATTACATGGACAATATTTATGACCTGGCACAAACTTCTACTGGATTGTATGGCCTTACATTCTCCAACAGTACACATGTATAACCTGCTGAAAGTTCACTGACATACTGAGCAACTTGACTCTCCGCAATGTCTTCTTCACATATACACAGATGTGTTCTTAGCCAGTACTTACATAATGGTTTCATGTGGCAGACACTTCAGACAACTGCTTTTGAAATTTCTACAACATGAATGTATTGTTGTTGCATGGTCTCAGATAGTGTTTTAGCTCATCACTGCCCGATAAGCATGTCGTGGTGTGGTGTCTCCATGGAGTCCATCCAGCCTTCGTCTGAAATCAATGTTGTGATTTAAACTTGGCCTGGAGCATGCTGGAATGAAGGGCTACCAACTTTATGCAATTGAATGACCTTGACCAACTTTCAAGGACACAAGAGACTAATTTATGTATTAAAATCTTCAAACCAAAAAGCCCATGGTTCTTATATTGGGCCTGTAGCATTTTTTGCCAGGATTAAGGGCTACTAAGTTTGAATGATGTTGACCTACTTTTAAGGTCACAAGGGTAAAATGTCTTCAAATTCTTCAAACAGCCTTTTCTTCGTTACCAAAGAAGGCTGTACAGTTTGTTGTGATTAAAGATGTGTGAAGATTCTAATAATCAGTAGCCCCTGGATAATTGTATTTATGTGGTAGCACATGTTAAATGTTGGCTTTCAAGTTTGCAGAATTTGACATAAGTCTTTTAAGCTGCAAAATTATAACAGATGAGCGATTCAGGCCCAATGGGCCTCATGTTTTTGTTGTGAATGCATCCTCTACTGCTATAGTCTCTTACTGATACATTTGATGTTCCAAGATTTCACACCTCAGTTTAAATACACCCCCTCACAGAAAAAACTCAAAATTATCCTCAGTGCTGATTACATGACTGTCCTCGACACGCCCACTGGTGTTGAGGTTTTAGGAGATGATAAAACAATAACGTCAGACAGATTGCTAAATATAGTGGCTGCCTGGGACAGTCGTGTGGGAGGAGGTTGGGGACTCAATGTCACACACATGGCCTCTCAAAAACAGAAAATGTTGGGCTCAGCTATTTGAGGTTTTTTGGCTATGTCAAAGAATGATCTGTATTTAACTCGAACTGTAGTGATGAGCAGACTTTCTTCTGTGCATGTGTGAAATTATTTGTTACATTTAACATAAAAAAATAGGATATTTTGATTAATTACTGCACAATATTCCCAATCATTTTAAATTTGATTGAGATACAGTGTATTTTAATAAATGGATACAGGGCTTTATCAGGGGGTTTTGGGAATCAGACCTTGAGATCAAATCGGGAAAAATTGATCGACATAACAGCTATTTGGGAAATTTTGACAAACACCATTATAACACCTAAATACATTATTTCTTTTCTAAATTATTTAAAGCACTCTCATGATCAGTACTCATGACATTTACAGCCATCTTTCTTGTTCCTTATTAAAATTGATGTCAAAAGAAACTCCTCAAGCGATGTTTAACAACCAAATTTTTTTCAAGTGTCTGAATTTGGAATTTTCAAGAGGAAATTTTGGGGAAAATCACACCTTTTTTCATTGGGAATGGGTCCGTTTACCGGACCTAAAAAGAGGGGTGATAAAGCCCTGGGATAAATATTAGTTATGATAAATGTCTCCTTTTGCTTTATCGGTACCCTTTATGAACAAGTGAGACTGGATTCTGATTTTAGTAGCCGCCACAACTTTACAACAACCCGACAAGAAGTAAAACGTACAAGGGTTCATATCATAAAGCTTGTGTAAATCTTGGACGACAGGTTACATTTACATTATATGTGTGTTCATCACCTGCCATAAACCCTGCAGAGTGAATGTTACATGGTGTATGAAGGGACATATACCAAAAAACACAGGTTCCATTGCCACCCACTGATTCAGGTACCAATTGGACCCCATCATGGTGCCAGGAGATGTGGTGTACACAAAATCCTTTGGCTTACAGAAACGTTTTATCTTCCAGACCTGCACTGTCAACAAGGTGTTTATTTTCAATGTTTGTACACTTCTGGACCACATAATTAACATATATGGTGTCGTGTTTGGGAATGATAACAAAGTCTCAGATGACCTGGTTTTATACAACACATTATATACAATTACCAGATGTATGTAGAGTGCTGTACATGTACATTGTACACTATCAACTGGGTGAAGCTCTTTATTTATAATCTGGGTGAAGCTCAGTTTATAATCAGACAAGTACTTCCTGGTGAAGCTGTGTGTCTGTCACTTATTTATCACAGTAGGTTTGCCCTAATCAGGACATACAAAGATGATCTTACAGGAGTGTCTATATATGTAATTACTATGGAATTCCATAATGACATTTAACATAAGTGAGATTCTATTTATCACTTAAATTATTTTTAAGAGAAAATGCACCAAAACTATCAAATTCATTTCTTTATAAGAAAGGCAAATTCTACTTTGATGGTTCGATTTTTACTTCCGAGGCAATTGTATGATGTCATAGCTATAGAGATGTCATTTGTTTAAGATGTCACAATAGTGTTATTACACATGTGTGTAATACCATATTTATGACATGGCCGTATGACTGAACGGGTCAGTTATGTGATAAAGTAGGGATGTATGTTATATGTATATATAGATGACTTAGAAGAGAATTGAAAGCATAGGAAAATTCAACTGACAAATAGAACAAATGAAGATGGTGCAATGGTGGGCGCAAAGATTTCGGATTGCTGTTA
Organism: Mimachlamys varia; assembly: GCA_947623455.1. Classification (NCBI taxonomy): domain Eukaryota; kingdom Metazoa; phylum Mollusca; class Bivalvia; order Pectinida; family Pectinidae; genus Mimachlamys; species Mimachlamys varia. The sequence continues at coordinate 3,402,486 of OX392537.1, forward strand.
TGTTTTGTACTTGATACCGATACTTCTCATTTAAATTGTCAGCAACACAGTGATACAGGCCCACTATGACTTTTGTTACATCCAGCTGCTGGTTGAAACTATAGCAAATATTAATCCCAATTGATATGATCTACCTGTTAGTAGGATAGAGGAGACATTATACAAGGAGCTGTAATATGATACTGTAAATGTACATATTTTCGCGGTAATCTTATTTTAGTACTTTTCGCGTTGAAAGTTTTGAGCTAAAATATGATTACGTTAATTGGAGTTTTAATAGACTGCTTATATAGTTATTTTCACTGATGCGCGAATTTATCATTGCGCTAATATGACAAACAGTAAAAATGCGCTAAAATTTGATTGCGCCAAATTAAGTACGTTTACAGTAGTCCAAGGTCAGTGAATCAGGGAGTGGGGGGAGGGGGAGTGATGAATGTATGTCATTCTTATCATACCTGTCACATGTATCACTGTTACATACATCACCATCAGCTACTGTCTAATCAGCCGAATAGGTGTGGTGTCCAGGTAAAAATGTCCAGGTGTAAGTCCAGGTAAAGGCTTAACGTACCTTAGGTATATCAGACAGATAAAGTGTGTTGTCCGATTTATCAAACTTCTTCTGTGTGGTACATGTTGATAAGAAATCATTGATAGATAGATGTCTGTCCCAGGGTGGCTGTATAGGGAGTCACCTTTATCTGAGACACTGTCAACAATGATGTTTTTGTCCTAAACATCAGTATGTCCTGGCCACAGCTCTATATGGCTGCTGTTATTACATGTGACAAAATGATAGTAGATTTCTGTCTACCAGATCTTACAACTAAACATATAGATAGTAAGATAAGATGAGGTGGGATGAGTTGATGTGACAAAGGGATTCAGAATCTGATGATCTCCGATGATGTCAGTGGTATTTAGGTGCATTCTATGAATCAGTTTTTCATAAGTAGTCAAATTTTGTGTAATTCTAAGAGTTGGAATGAAATGACAAAATTAGTAATGGTAGGTAGGGGTGAAGGTCATAATGGTAGGTAGGGTTGAAGGCCCTAATGGTAGTTAGGGTTAAAGTTCATAATGGAAGTTAGCAGTGAAGGTCAAAATGAAAGTTAGTGGTGAAGGTCATAATGGTGTAGATAGGGGTGAAGGTCAAAGACAAGTTATGTTACCATGGCTTTGGAAGACCAACCCGGTTTCAATAATGGTGGTTTCAGATGAAACAGCCCCAGTTGAGCATAAGAAATTTGTGGTATTCCATTCTAACATACCATTAGAAAATGCCTTTTATCTGTACCCTATTGTTTCTTTTACTTAATTATTGTAATGTAAAATATATCACCCTTGTGTGGTTGTCTCCCTTTTATATAATTTTCAGTTTAGATACTTTTACATGCATGTTCTTTATTTCCAGTTTAACCATTTCATGAATTGAAAATAAAAATAATACTGATGATGAAAATTTTCAAAAAGCTTGTCAAGAAACTTGATTTGAAATAACATTCTAGCAGTGATCTTTGTAGAGTTCGGTCTCCGTAACTGAAGTATTGTATATATCCCAGTAGTGATCTTTGTAGAGTTTGGTCTCCGTAACTGAAGTATAGTACTGCTGTCAGTTGGCAGTAGATATAAAACATACAGGTGTACTGAATTGTATAGGTAGGTGTGATACAGGTACCTCCTTACTTATAAATATTCATACAGGTACCCGTGGCTAATGGGTGATGAAATCGCTATTTATTGCCTCCCTATACTTCAGTAGGCGACGTTGTAATGGTTTTATATGGTCAAATGGCTAGTCTGCCAACTCCTGTGTGAGCAGAGTTTTTGATGTTGTTTTGAGTCAGACTTTTACATATTTTAATGTTAAATGATTGTATTGATCAGTATGTTTTGACTGCTGAAAACCAATATATGCAACAATTAAAGCCCCACAATTATCCCCGGCCACACTAAATGTACCTACTGGTCCTTCTGTCCGTAGCCAGGTCAATACTGAACTGTCTGGTATCTATGGTGATGGGTGACATAAATATATAACTGTTTGAAGTTACAGAAACTAAAATATCTATAGTATGTACTTCAAAGAATGAAAATAAAAGATTTAAAATACTTCAAAATTTGAAAATGAATATACATCTTGTTGTTCTTAGGTTTCTAATTATAACTTTCCAATTACTAGGAAAATTATATTTGCTAAGATTTGTGAAATTTAAAAGTTTTATATGGTATTCAGCTTTCAACCTGTGACAAATTAAGTGATTGACGATGCGATTCGGCCTATTAGGCCTCTTGTCACGATGTATATGAACTAGGTGACAACATACCCCGGTACTAAGATTTCTATTACGTTTTGAGACTGCTCCATTAGTTTACTCGGTCAGTTGTTGACCTTGGTCACTTTGGGATGTTGACCTTTTGAATTGACCACATGTCTTGCCTCCACATCCTGGCTTGATCTATACAGGGTAAATATATGTGCACCATCAGTGTGTCAGATACACATACACAAAACACCAGTATCAAATTGTCAAAATTCGGATCCAAAATGAGTCAGTTGTCCTGTCAAATGTTAGTAGGTAACCATATAGGATGTGACAGAGTGCACTTTATACTACAGTTTAGTGGTCGCAAGGATATACAATGTATATAAAAATGAAATATCTAGTCTACCTCCAGGTAAAACTTCCTTATGTAACAGCAGATCATGCTAGGAAAGACATACACGAAACATGACCCAACAAAACACATGTGACGTATAGTCTATAAATATACCATGGTAATACAAACCTATATAGGTTGTTTTCTAATGCTTTATTCTTGTTTTACTGAACACATCTTTCTAAACACTCATTCAGCAATTTCATGAATAAACATTCATGACAAGAGGCCTAGGTTTTGCACTAAAATTAATATCTCCTGTTATTAATAACTATTAATGTAATTTTTTGGAATACAGATCGTATGAGTCACTGATATTTTCGGCTGGTCGACTGATTTGCTGATAACTTTTACTTCCCCCTAAATGTCCGCTGACTACATAATAAGATGACATTTACAGTCCCGATCATTACTGGTAATGTTAGGCTGGTTATGGGCTTTTGTTTACACAGTCTACCGTGTATATATTATATAGATATAGGTATACAATATACATGTATCAGTCGGACATAGACATGAAATATAACATATATATATAACATACAGGTATATACAGGTATATCTATTGGGTTTAAGTAAAAAGCCTGCACAGAGGAGTGGGACAGCTTTATTAGAATGTAAATGATATATGATAGATCTTTAATGTATTACAAATTAATTTCTTTAGTTTAAGATCTTTCATGAAATTTTGTTAAGGATTCAAAAAGAAAAACGTACAATGTATGTTATAAATGACTTGATCTAGGTAAGCTGTTTAAAAAGAAAAATTAAAGAAACATAAATCAAGCCTCCCAATGGTACAAGATTCCATTGTATTGCTTAGGAGTATTTTGTGTTGTGACAACTTGGTAAATATCGTCCTCAGAACGAAGGGTTAAACAATTGTACCGAGTTAGAGAACTATTTGCCTCCAAGTAGGTAAGTACAGGTTACACTGTTGCCCCGATGTATGCTCTGTGATATTGCATACGGGGGATTCTACAGTGGAAATAGTAAAGGTATCCACCTTGAATCACTAAAACAGTGGTAGGTCTCCACACATGGCTGCTTTTGTATTGTGGTGACAATATTTATATTGATGAGGCCGCCTAAGTCTCGTACAGGTATCATATAGCCTGTTAACACCTGATACGAAATAAAATAAACAGGTGATATAGAATATCTCGAGACATTGGTCCAACCTCCTGTTACGTTTTATTATATGTGTGTTGATGAAATTCAGGTGTATGATCCTTTAAAACTGAAATAGTTTAAAAAGATCATTATTCAGTCGTCAGAATGAGGGATTATATGACTAATACAAGATTTATTTGATTAACATATGATACATACAGTGTAATTGTAGGGCCATTACGAATATATCTGAAATTTGATTGATATATATCATATGTGTATTGTGGATGTACATTTATTTCCTATCAAGACATTAAGTATTTAATTTTGATTTAAAACAAAGCAAGTTATCACACAAATTGATACAGTAAAACCCCACTGACTCAAATCCGGTTTACTCAAATACCCTTCATTCGTCGAACAGTTTGTTTGGTCCCAACCAAGTTCGTACATATTCAACCAACCTTGGATTCCTTGATTACCAAATATTATCTTCCTCAAGCTTTTGATCAGGTCCCCACAAGTTCAAGTACATGGAGTTTTATTGTAATCATAACTTGTTCATGGCACAAAAATGCTTCTTGAATTGCTATTTTAGATTGGTACTAGACATAGCAGACTACTTTATACAGCTGGGTACCACAAAATCAAAAATACCACGGTATACCACGGTATTTAGGCAAATACTGCGATACTTACCACGGCATACCTGTGTGACCTTGATTGAATGTTTGAGCTAGCTATAAAGGTCTCTGACTGTTTTTGTTCTGAAGCCAATCAACGAGAGGCCTGTCATAAGTTTCTCGTTGTGTTATCCTCTAATATTGTTTGAGTGATGCTATGTCTGCCCTAGTTGATCAGCAAACTTAGGAAATGATATTTAAACCATATTGGAATTCCAATTGATCTAATACTAAATATTTCTTTGATAAGTAAATGAAAGTCCCCAAAAAACCTGTACAGGACTAATGTACCACGTTACATACCATCACAACTTTATACCAGTAAAACCGCCCTGCCGTACTATTTTAATACTGTCATTGTTTCTTGACAGTTCTGTATATATTTGTATCCTAAGTCGGTTGTGATCCCCAGATGATGGTGTGTACATATGTTGGACCACTTGATTATAAGTACCACCACACTAAGATGTCACGACTTAAACACTGAATCACAGCTCTTATAACTAGGTCATATATTCTCACAGGAATGTAATCTATATTTCTGTATCTTAGAATATATAAACAAAATTTCTGAAGCTTTGTATCTACTATTAGTGAATCATTCTCCAGTTATGTTTTGAAAATATTAGTTTTCATAAAAACTGGAGGTGTAACGTTTCACTGAAGCATCCATAAATTGAATTGATGCATCATGGCATTTCGCAGTAGTTTCAGTCGTGTGATGACCAGAAATGATTAAGCGTTTTGTGTGAAAACTGTGAAAAAATAATAGGAAGTACTGTAAGTAATGTAGCACAAAAACACAGGTGCAGATGCAATACCTCAGCACTCAATACACACGAATATTGCAAATATACAGTGAAATTATAGTTATGTAGGTCAGAAATACATCTTACTAATTGTGTGATAACATCTTTGTACCCTTGTATTTTCCAGGATGACATGAACTTGACAGAAGAGAAGAAAGCCCCTCTCAGGAGTAAGGACCTCAACCTGAAGAGGTCTATGTTAGCCATGCAGTGGAAGGGAGCGGTCAAGGTAATCTAGGTCACAGCAAGGTCATCCTAAACTGTCTGCCAAAGTCAGGGTCATTGTAAAAGTAAATTGGGTCATAGCAATTCAAGGTCATCAAAAAACTGTCTGTTAAGGTCAAAGTCATTGTAAAAGTAAAGTAGGTCACAGCAAGGTCATCGTAAACTGTCTACCAAGGTCAAGGGCATTGTAAAAGTAAAGAAGGTCATGCCAAGGTTATCCAAAACTTTCTTCCAAAGTCAAGGTCATTGTAAAAATGAAGTAGGTCACAGCAAGATATTCAAAAACAATATGCCAAAGTCAAGGTTTTAATAAAAGTAAGTAAGGTCATGTCAAGGTTGTCTTTCACTGTCAATATGTAAATGTCATAAAGTTAGAATAATATTGGTAATGTAAAGATGATCAAAGGTAAGTGATCTGTGGTTATCAATAGAAACATCAAGTAGGTTATAGTTAAGGTAATGTAGGTCATGATGTAACAAGTTGTATATGTTGGACATATGAAAAAGGAAAATGATTACGGTATACTGACTCAAAAGAGTCACAATAATATGTCAAAAGGAGGCTACTGATACATTTCACGAAAATTAAAAGGTTTTCATGAAAAAGATAGATATCATATTTTCTTTCCTGTACATTGAACATGTTTTGATTTGTATTGAAGGAGAAATTATTTATGATTACAGAAAAGTGGTGACCTAGACAGTCCTGGAAGTTTTGTCGCCGAGTTAAGGAACGCAGATCTGAAGGGAGATAAACGATTGAGGGTGCTGGAATCTCTGAGGGTGTCACTCACAAGTAACCCTGTCAGGTATATGGGTTATCTATAAGGGTTGTTATAGGCCTATCTCAAAAGTGTTGTTGTCTCTTTTGTTTCCCCTATCAAAGCTATACTGGGAGGTGTTTTCGAAACAAATTTGCGCCATGTAAGTATGACGTCATAATGGGAGTGACGTCATCCGATTGTCACATGGTGCCAATCATCACAAAAACACTTCCCGGAAGTTCATATTTTATCCACCATTGTGTCCTATCAAGGGGAATAACAACACTTTTGGGAAAGGCCTATAGGAAGAGGGTTTAACAGGATTTTAGGTCACCAGACCATAAGTAATGATGACTTATTGCCTGCCATCTTTGTCTGTCATCGTTCACCATGTGTTCATCATACATCATCTGTTAACTTGTTATCTTTTGAACACGATAACTTGAGTAAAAATGGATTTCAATCAATTTTACTATTCTTCTCTTTATCAATATCATCTCAGACAATTTCCCGAATGGACCCAATCGAAAAGTAACTGGCAGAGTTACTGCCAATACAAGATGGCCAATCCTGGCCTCTTTCATGTTTTACATAGACAAGAAATTTTCCACTTCTCCAGGTTATCTCTAACAACTCACTTCTTTATTTACACAAATGTTTCTTACGAGGTTCTGAACAAGTGCTCTTTCTTTTTGTGCTGACCAGAAAATCCAAAATGGTCATTCACCTTGACCACGTACTGACTGAGATGTTTTTGACTTCTTTTCAAGAACAGTTACACTTATTGACTTCTAACTTAGTACAAGTATTCCTTATGAAATTGCTAGGACATTTACATTTTCACCAGAATATAATCCATTTAGCATATTGTGTTATTCACCTATACAGGTGCTTGTGTATGTCCTCTCTCACAATTGTGCCAATTTTGAAAAATGCATAACAGTACTACAAACTGAATTCTTGAATTCACTCAGGTGACCATTCAGGCCAATAGGCCTCTTGTTACTCTAAGAGATATTACCATGTCTGATATGTGAGAAATGCATCATTTAGATTATTGTTAATTTGTAGTTCAGGTTGTTTGTGTTAATTTAGTGTTTGTTTGTATGTTACAGTTGGGTGAGCGAGTTTGGACGTTAATTTAGTGTTTGTTTGTATGTTACAGTTGGGTAAGCGAGTTTGGACTGAACGGCCTGAACGCTATCCTGAGGAATCTAACATACTGCTGTGACTCGTGAGTATTAAACAGGCACACGTAGAGAATGGTGTAACTGGCTTATAATACTGTCGTTTCACCCATGAAGTGTTTATAATGTTAAAGTTTATTTACTGCAAGAGTCTTTCAAGGATAAATTTACTTGATGTTTCAATAAAGCAGTGAAGCTGGCATCCAATCTGTACTATGTATGCATATATACACCATTATTACTGAAGTACAATTATACGTACAGTATACAGGGAGGCACAACCTTAAGTTAACTCCACTCTTAATGGAAGGTCTTAACTCATTAAATCTATAATAGGACAAAGAAAAGTGATAAAGAAAGTGCCGTCAGTGCCGTCGCTGGGGCTCAATCCCGCGACCCTTGGCTCTCCAGCCCACTGGTCGCCGGGGCTCCAACCTGCGACTCTTGGTTCTCCAGCCCGCCGTCGCTGAGGCTCAAACCCGTGACCCTTGGCTCTCCAGCCCGCCGTCGCTGGGGCTCAATCCCGCGACCCTTGGCTCACCAGCCCACTGGTCGCTGGGGCTCCAACCTGCGACCCTTGGTTCTCCAGCCCGCCGTCGCTGGGGCTCAAACCCGCGACCCTTGGCTCTCCAGTCCACCGTCGCTGGGGCTCGAACCCGCGACACATGGCTCTCCAGCCCGTCGATGCTCTATTGCTTAGCTAAAGGGAAATGCCCTACATCTCACGCTTGTAAGGCAACCTAATCGATGCACATCTTTTACAGTTGTTTTAAAAGGCATGTGGCATTTGCTTTTGGCAATTATCACAAATAGCCTTTTACGTTCAAACAAAACTGATCATGTATGATGATAATCCTTGAGATTAGGAACAAAGATATGTTACATACAGTTTATCTTGAAGGGAATCTATTCAGCCTGATAATCGATTGACTGGACCTTTTAAATGTTATTTCAAATAATTTCTCATGTTGTTTCAGTAAAACGGAGAGAAAAAGCACATACGAGTGTGTACGATGTCTGAAGGCGTACATGAACAACAAAGTAAGTCATACGAGTGTGTACGATGTCTGAAGGTGTACATGAACAACAAAATAAGTCATACGAATGTGTACTCTGTCTGAACAACAAAGTAAGTCATACGAGTGTGTACGATGTCTGAAGGCATACATGAACAACAAACAAAGTATGTTGTCTGTGGTCACTCAAATACTGTTTACCAATTTATTATCATGTGCGATTTATTTTTGCGTATTTCGCAGGTGATTAAAATTTGTGAAAATCAATCGCTGCGAAATAGTCTCAACCAGGGGTATGTCAACTGTAGGAGTACATAACTGTACTGTACAATGGAGTTACGACCATATTTATCACGAAATTAAATCGCTGCGAAATAGTTGTTTCATATGAAAACTGTTTTGTAGTATAGTAGTATTTGTATGGACATTTCAATTCCTTTTCTCGGATACTATGAAACGTGAATATTTTAATATAGTTGCTTTTATTTGCAAAGGATTTAATTTTGCTATATTCATGGTCAATTAAAATTATATGAAATTAAATACTGGTGAAATATAACACCCTGTTAAGACTAGTTACCATAAGAGAACAAATTATCCTGGCAGAACGCGAAATTTTCTCTGTGAAATGAAACAACTATACAGTACAGTACTGTATTAACATTGTAACTGGAGTTATGCAGATGATAGATACCAGTTATATATTGAAAGCTAATTTTCATCAACATTCATTGTTACGCAGCTTGATACTAAAACAGTCCTCATCAATTCGTTATTTTGTCTCTCCAGTGCGGTTTGGTGAACATAATTAACCATGAAGAGGCCCTGACGATACTGTCCCGGACAGTTGACCCCTCCGACCCCAATACCATGCTGGAGGCAGTACGACTGCTGGCCGCTGTATGTTTGGTACCTCCGGACGGGTAAGGTCATAATCTAGGTCACTTGGCTGCTGTATGTTTGGTACCTCTGGACAGGTAAGGTCATAATCTAGGTCACTTGGCTGCTGTATGTTTGGTACCTCCTGACGGGTAAGGTCATAATCTAGGTCACTTGGCTGCTGTATGTTTGGTAACTCCTGACGGGTAAGGTCATAATCTAGGTCACCTGGCTGCTGTATGCAGATGTTGGTAATTATGGTTTGTATGCAATACTTTATTTTATTTCTCGACATTAAAATAATCTTCTTAGTTTGACTGCGTTAAACAAAATAGAAAAATTGACCTCCTATTCCATGAATGCCATTAATTTTGAATGTTTTTGTTACCAGCCATGAGAAGGCGATTGAGGGTATCACCGTGTGTGGAGAGATCCGAGCGAGGGACCGCTTTATTCCTGTGATTATGGGGCTAGGGATGAGAGACAACCAACCCATGCAGGTGGCCTGTATACAACTGGTCAACGCTATAATTAGTACCCCTGACGACCTAGACTTTAGGATACACCTCCGCAACGAGTTCATGCGCACTGGACTTATAGACCTTATAGGGGTAAGTCATAGAACTTATAGGGGTAAGTTATAGAACTTATAGGGGTAAGTTATAGAACTTATAGGGGTAAGTTATATAAATTATAGGGGTAAGTTATATAAATTATAGGGGTAAGTTATATAAATTATAGGGGTAAGTTAAAGAAATTATAGGGGTAAGTTATAGAACTTATAGGGGTGAGTTATAGAACTTATAGGGGTAAGTCATAGAACTTATAGGGGTAAGTTATAGAAATTATAGGGGTAAGTTATAGAACTTATAGGGGTAAGTTATAGAACTTATAGGGGTAAGTTATAGAACTTATAGGGGTGAGTTATAGAAATTATAGGGGTAAGTTATAGAAATTATAGGGGTAAGTTATAGAACTTATAGGGGTGAGTTATAGAAATTATAGGGGTAAGTTATAGAAATTATAGGGGTAAGTTATAGAACTTATAGGGCTGAGTTATAGAAATTATAGGGGTAAGTTATAGAACTTATTGGGGTAAGTTATAGACCTTATAGGGGTAAGTTATAGAACTTATAGGGGTAAGTCATAGAACTTATAGGGGTAAGTTATAGAAATTATAGGGGTAAGTTATAGAACTTATAGGGGTAAGTTATAGAAATTATAGGGGTAAGTTATATAAATTATAGGGGTAAGTCATAGAAATTATAGGGGTAAGTTATAGAAATTATAGAGGTAAGTCATAGAAATTATAGGGGTAAGTTATAGAAATTATAGAGGTAAGTCATAGAAATTATAGGGGTAAGTTATAGAAATTATAGGGGTAAGTTATAGAAATTATAGGGGTAAGTTATAGAACTTATAGGGGTGAGTTATAGAAATTATAGGGGTAAGTTATATAAATTATAGGGGTAAGTTATAGAAATTATAGGGGTAAGTTATAGAACTTATAGGGGTAAGTTATAGAACTTATAGGGGTAAGTTATATAAATTATAGGGGTAAGTTATAGAACTTATAGGGGTAAGTTATAGAAATTATAGGGGAAAGTTATAGAAATTATAGGGGTAAGTTATAGAAATTATAGGGGTAAGTTATAGAACTTATAGGGGTAAGTCATAGACCTTATAGGGGTAAGTTATAGAAATTATAGGGGTAAGTCATAGAACTTATAGGGGTAAGTTATAGAACTTATAGGGGTAAGTTATATAAATTATAGAGGTAAGTCATAGACCTTATAGGGGTAAGTTATAGAACTTATAGGGGTAAGTTATAGAAATTATAGGGGTAAGTTATAGAACTTATAGGGGTAAGTCATAGACCTTATAGGGGTAAGTTATAGAAATTATAGAGGTAAGTCATAAGACCATGATAACAGACTTAATTGACATTTAAGGTTTAAATAAGCTTTGCCTGATGCCTAATAAGTTAGCGCTTTTGTAATGAAATTTACTGAAATGATTGGTCACATTTTTACATATATTCCTTATCTTAAAGAAATTCCTCAAAGTAATATTTTCTATAAGAGGTTATTTCTTCGGGTCCATTATAGATGAGGTTATCACGTTCACTTCAGATTTTACAGAGCAATAACAGCCCATAGTCACTCAAATACCTTGATTCATCCTTCTCCAAACTCCAGGAGATTTAAAATTGAAATGAGCTGACAAATCGCAGCCATTTAGAGCTTTCTCAATTAAACATGTTGAAAATAATAATAGCTATTAACAGACATTTATTTATTTCAAGTTTCTGGTCTCTTAAAATAATTTAAGATATGACTTTTGTTATACATGTCAAAAAAATGTTAACAACAAAAATGTCTATTTTCAGTGGTTAGATAAACAAGACGACCCTGAATTGAAGACACATGTGCAGATTTTCCATGACCACAAAGAGGAAGATTTTGAAGAATTTTCACATCGATATGACAATGTCAGAATAGAGTTTGAGTATCCTTTTCAAAGTGTTAAAAAATCAAAGTACAAACACGTTATTTTACTACAATATTTAAGCGTAAAATGTTCTTTAAATATACAGAAATTTCATATCACTGAAATGAAAATTTGCATTTATTCGAAGAAAAACACACTCATTTGTTTTATTCAAAGCACTGTTATTTTTTAAATACATGCCACTTGTTGATGACCTATTTCCTGAGCGTTACCAGGGATACGAGGCAGTGTTTTGAACTGGTGGCCAACTCCGTTAAAGACACGGTGGCTGAACCTTACTTCCTGTCCATCATGCAGCATCTCCTGTGTATCCGTGACGACGTGTACTCTAGGTAACTGTAGAATCTAAGTCCAATTTACTCGCTAAAAATGTTGAGAACTGTTTGGTTGACTTAATAGAGGTTAATGAATTCCAAAGGAAGGTAGACAACATGACATAATCTAGCTGATAGTTGAGTTTGTTCCAGCATACACACCATGGAATAAATTCATCTTTAAGCCATATGCTCCTTTGGAATTAATTATCAGCTATTGGCATGTCCTTCTACAAGTAAACAAGGTGGTATACATTAGAATTGTATCAGATTTTTAACTAAATAGGGATGTGGGGTCTCAGTCTCCTACACATTTAACCAATTTACGTAGATTAATGGAAATTTTTAGACTTGCCTCATGTAAAAGACACCAGTTTATACTGGAGTTACTAACTTTTGCTATTTTGGCATCAAAACTACACTGTAGTTTGTAGAGGTTTACTTTCAAAAAACATGTTATACACATATAACTAGTACATTATATCATATGAAATGAGTCATCCCTATAGTAAGTAGCTGCGATTAACTTTTGCAAATTTGTTTTTGATAGCGAAATTCACAAAAACGAAATTCACAAAAAAAAAATTGTTTTTAAAATAATAATCTTAGTTTACAGTTATAAATTAATATTGTTATCTGAAAGTCGAATATCAAATATGAAATTTTGAAGTTTGACCCCTTAACATGTAAGGTTATCAATTTTCTTCTGAATGAGAGAGTGATGATATTGTTCACTCCTGAAATTTCATAATGGACTATTCCTTCCTTTGAATTGGGAGAGCTCAATTTTGTTGTTTGGGGTCAATGAGTTACCTCAATATAACTGACTGTCACTTTTACTTGCAGGCCACAGTACTACAAGTTGATAGAAGAATGCGTTACCCAGATTGTCCTGCACCGGTCAGGGACTGACCCAGACTTCAGACATACGAAACGCTTTGAGGTGGATGTGGACCCTCTGTTAAGTAAGTTGTTGCACAGAACAGAAAGAAGGTGATCTACTATCTTTTACAGACAATATATTACCTCCTCCTGAAAATTTTTTATCTTACTGTACTGCAATTGTCTTTAAAAAACTCTTACAAAACACAAAATATTGATAATTTGTTTAACAAGTGATGTCAGTTTAATAAAATTTCTTTGTAATGCAGTTGTTTCATTAATGGTCCGGTATTACAAAGCTTTTCAAAAATTTTATTTAACCAAAAATGGAAAAGAAAAGAGAATCGTGGGTTGTAGATTTAAGGAAAATCCTGTAGCTTATTAATAGACAACTGAAATGGTCAGTATTGTATGGTCCTATAATGAAATAAGTAATGATGTAGGTAGACCTTGACCATCCATGACAACTATTTTTTTCTACAGGTAGCCTGGAGGACAAATCTAAATTTGAAGATGCAGAAGTCAGTATTGTTGAAATGAACTCTAAACTAGAAACAGCTATAACAGCAAAACAGGAGTACGAGGCTCGCGCAATGACACTCGAGGAGAGGGTGAAAAAGTACGAGGAAGAACTCGTAACAATGAAAGAAAAAGTAAGTGTTGATAGCGATAAATTCCCTTATAAGGAATAAATCTCACAGCTTCCTATTATCATGTATGTTTGCTGTATAAACGGAGTTTTGTGGCTATGCATGTGTAGATAGGCCTTTCCCAAAAGTGTTGTTATTCCCCTTGATAGGCCACAATGGTGGATACAAGAGGGACTTCCGGGAAGTGTTTTTGTGATGGCGTCATGTGATAATCGGACGACGTTATTTCTATTATGACATCAAAATTAAATGGCACATATTTGTTGCAAAAACACTTCCCAGTGTAGCCGTGATATGGCAAACAAGGGAGATAACAACACTTTTGAAATAGGCCTTTAGGTATTGACTCATTCGACCCTGATGACAACTTGAACTCTTCCAATTCAAAGGTTGGAATAGTTCATTATAGCATTTCAGGGGTGAATGAAATCACGGCACAGTAAAGTCTTGTCATTCTGTTGTGGATTTCTGTCATTATAAAGAAGTTTGGCAGTATACTATAAATGTACATATTTTTGTGGTAGTCTTATTTTAGCAGTTTCAATGCTAAAAGCCTACTGCTAAATTGTGATTGCATAAATTACAGTTTCTGTGTATAGCTTTCTTCAGCAGGTATACTGAGCGGAGCCAATTCATTGTTGTGCTTTTCTGTTTAGATTTGGTTATCCAGTAAAATTTGAGTGCTCTTAAATAATTATGATTATAGTACTATAAATCACATAATTCTGTGTGATATTTTGGCAGATAAAACAAAATGCCATATATCAATGTTTCTTCTGTATAATCATGAGAGTATGTCTGTCTAATGCAAAAGAGGCACCTGCTGTGTTTATGCTCTAATAACTGTTTTTGACAGTAATAAAAACTCACCAATGAATGTAAACAGTTTATATGGCGCACAAGGTTTTTCACTGTGTGTACTATAATATAATGGGTAAAGGTTTGCATTGGTTTTGTATTCAAGCTTTTTGCAGAAAGTAAAACAATTTTGCTGGAATATCTGTTTGCTTAAACATGCATGAAAACTATCCTTGCAGATTAACGAAAAAAAAGTCAGGGGATTTATTGATTTATGAATAAAGGAAATATTAACACAGAGATCCTTTAAAAGTACAAGAGAATAAAACCAGGGCCCAGTTGTTCAAAATGTGACTAGCTTAATCAGTGATTAGCAAAAAATTGATTATCCTGTAACTTTAAAATGAAACCATAGATTTAGTTACAACTTTGCAGATATCAAATGTTTAGTAATGTCAATTTACATGCCAAGTTGTGGAACTGTACCTTGTTCATTGACAGAATTATCAAAGTTTGAAAAATGCCGTTAAATAGTGATTGAGCTAATCACCTTTTGAACAACTGGGCCCAGGTGTTCCAGTAGGGTGAGTGACGTCTGCTTCATAGACGACACCCGCCATGTAAATCCTGGTCAAATCAAAGTAAATGTCACGTCCTCAAAGTGAGAACCGAGGTATAATTTTCTAAATCTGGATAGCATTGTGAATGCTGAGTCTTTTCATTGAGACTTATAGAGATAGATATTTAATCATGCTTTAAACAGTAACTTATAAATAAAGGCGATTAGGCCTGTCATCTTGAAAAATTATACCTGGGTCATCATGATACCCCAGTTCTACGCTAAGCTCTCCGGATACAAGGTGGGAGAGTATTTTCACAGTTACACAGTGTTCATTCAACCGTACAATATAATGTGAATCGCTATGCAGTAGATGAATTGTGTTTGACGGTTTTGTATTCTGTCCGAGATTCGTAGGCAATCCTTTAATTAAAACGAAGGCTTTTATAAGTTCCAACAGTTTTGATTTATTGATTTATCAACAAAATAATAGATTTTTTTTTTCTAATAACTATTTTGTGCATCAAAGATATTCGAACCTCAAGCACATTTCGATATACCCAGTATACTTAAGGCTGTAAGCCGTATGGGAGGGGTGGAACACATGTACAGTTGCTTGAGTTTCTGTCAGTGAATAAGAAATATGTATATAAAGAGCCACCCATTATGGAATACCACTACATTCTGTAATGAGCGGCTCCTTACATATATAATTTACTGACAGGAACTCGAGTAACTGTAGGTGGAAGACATTTTTTCAGAGACCCCACCACCAATTAAGTATCAAAAGCTACTTAAAATAAAGAATGATGGAAGATCTAGTTTTATCTCTACCACCCCTATGAATAGAATATAAGTGCCCCACCTCCCCAAATATGATTAAATATGGGATAGCCCTAAAAACCATGTAATCATATGTCTAATAAACATACGCTTTAAATCAGTGTGTATTTACTGTGGAATAATAAATATAAACAAATAAACACATTGATTTATCACTCATATTTAAGGGAACAGCTTCAATTTACACTTATATCGATTTCTAAACTAATATTATCTGACATTTTCTTCTGCGTCTAAATCCAAAACCAGTTTTGTATAATAATGCACACTAATTAATGATTGTAACAGTTTTGTGACTGAAACCTACGCTTTATTTTTATATTATCGTTTTCTTTTAGTAACATTACTTGGTACACTTATCATTTTAAACATATACAAGTAAATAAAAATGTCATTTTACATATGAATTTTGAACAATTCCGTTACTATATAAATCCTGTTTAATATATGATTCAGTGTATCAAAGATGGATTTGCAAAAAAAAATTTAAAAAAATGTATAAAATCATATCATAAGATGCCTTATACACCAATAATATGTGACCTAGTTTTAACAGCAGACGAGGTATAAAACTAACGGACCATTGTTGTTGTATACTGTTGTGGTGATTTTTCCCTGCTTCCTTGCATGTTCCACAGGTAAAGTTGTATCAATTAACTAGCGTTAGTAGCAGTTCCGTCTCCGGGTCCAGCACCATGGACGGGCCTAGTGCAGAGGTAGTACAAATGCCATGCATGGCATTAACCTGAAAACCCTGGCCAGCTGTGAGCCGTGGAACAGAAATTCATTCTTGAGAAATTTAGAATTTTAAAACTGTTGGGGTAAAAATGAAATGAGTTCTATAAGTGTGGTGAGATGTCGGTGAATCGAAGCTTCAAGCCACAGCTGGTAGGGAATACTTCTACTTCAGTATACGTTATTATAAGCATGCTGTGCTTATTGCTTGGAATGTCTCGGAGTTTCAGTGGCTAGCTTTTAAATCTAACCATTAGGCATTGTGTGTACAGCCCTTGGGTGGAAGAGATATGACCTTTCTGTTATTCTTTTGTGATGTTGTTTATGAGACTGATGTATCAGTTCTTTATCTATAATAAATGTATACTTGTATATAACTGACATAATATTTCTCTTCCTGAAAATGTAAATTCCAGTCAGGGCTGCTGTAGATACAGGGATTAAAATTAAACTGTTTTGAGTTGGGGCCCAGCTCATTTCAGAAGAGAAGTTTGCAGTAGTAATAAATAGCAAAATCCAAAACTCTAGGGTCCAGACTAATTTTTAGAGGCCATTGGCTGCTGGACCCCTGCATATTTGCATCCCTGATGTAACATACCTATGTATACCAGTAGGTAGCAGATAATTAATTCAGGGTTCTACTGGAAAATTAGTAATGTCATAACCATATTGACAATGTCACTGGACAAAATTGTGTCATAATTTCATAACACATTTGGTATACTCACTGCATTAAAATAGGAGGGTATGGTTAAAAGATAATTATGTTTGAAATGTAGAGCTTGATTGTCCATGTGAATTCTCCCCGCGTATATGGTGCCAGGTGATGTGTATAATGTTTGGATGCCTTACAGTTTTTGTCCAGGATATTGTATTGTTCTCATTACGGCAATAAGCTACACAAATGAACAAATCCAGCCATCTTGTTAGGGTTTTACTAATGCACTACATTTAATTTAAATTTATATACTCGATATCACCAGTTCTTTCTGAGGTCACTGTACCATATAGACACCATGAAGCATTGTATACTGTTATATATCTGCTGTGTATGCTATTATACATAGGTATCATGACACATGCTGGCTACATATGTATTGACACCACTACGCTGGCACATACAGATTGACCGTGATCCCTGTATATGAATAGGTAAATGGACCCGTCCCAATTTGTTAGTACATGTACTGGTAAAAGTGCCTGATTCTGGCTTATCATTCGATGAAATTTCAAAACATATTTGGCCTACAGTTGTTTCACTACAAAATAATAAACGTTTTCACATCAGTGCCCGACACCTGATCTGAGACTCAGGGGAGATAACTCCTCAGAAGGCAGTCACCTTTAGATGCAGTTAAACACTAGTGTAGGTGATATTTACAGCATGGAGAAGTGACATGATTAATCATTACTACATATAAATCACTTTCATGGTACTATAGAAATAAAGTACATATTTCTATACTGCTAAACATGCATGTAAAGTTTTGAATGTTTTCTTGAAAGTTTTGGAAGCAATACTAATTGTGAGTTAAAACATGTTCATTTCTTAACGTTTCCCTTTCAAATCATTTATCAAATACATGTAATGTTTTGCCTGCATGTAGTGCATGTAAAAATAAACAAACAAGTTATTTAGAAAATAAAAAGCATATCAAAATAACCAGATGACCATAATGGTACAATACCATTGAGAGGAATTAGATAGAAGTTCTAAGAAATGATGTAATATGGTTCTCAACTTTGTTTACATAATTATTTTATAGTTATGTTCATTTAAGTACAGTTATAATTACAATATACACTGCCATCCAAAAGTTTTGTTACGAACGCTGTGTACATATTAAGCCATTAGCCAACAAAAAATGAACACAAGTGATGCAATTTCCTAAAGATAGTCCACTTATCAGTGACAATTGGCATTTTATTTCAAAAATACCTAAGTCCTGGAAGTTGCAGGGAGGGTCAAGGGAGGGGTCTATTTTTGATAATGTTCAAAAATGAATAAAAATTGTTTTTCTTTCATTTGCACAATTAAATGGAATTAATACAATGGGATCCACTGTCAAAAATATAAGAAAGAAATATATTGTTGAACTGTATATATTAAAAACATGAAATTGCAAAAATATTGCATTTTGAGGATTTTAATTGTATAAAAAACCATACATATATGTAGGTGAAAAATAACAAAACATCGTAAGCAGTTAATTATAACATAAAAATGTTATAGTAATACATACTTCAAAATTGGGTTTTGCTCAATTTCAAAGCGTTGCAGAAAAGATGTATCAGGACTTTTGGATGGCAGTGTAATATATCTTGTTGTGAAATTTAAATAACTTAACCATTATCTATCAGGGTTGTTCTTACTTTCAACTTATTAGCTCTCAAATACATCAACAATGTATTTCTAGCAAACATTTTATAAATCCCTCCCATCTTTTTTTTTAAACAAATATATGCAAAACATGATTTTTGCGGATTGTTTACGATATATATATTAAATCTTTGAACATCTTGTTACGGTAAGTCCATTAGCCAGATAGCTGAATAGTTGGTTGTAAATAATGCACATTTATTTCTGTATTGATGGGAAGACTTGTAGAGAGTTGTATAATTCACAAGCTTTTATTTCTATTGAGAATTCAGAAACTAATCATATGTCCAGAGTATGGTGTGGACTGTCTTACGTAGTGTTTCTCTCCCCGACTCTTCCTTCTGTATAGTGTATGTACTGTACTTACAGATCAGAGTATGGTGTGGACTGTCTTACGTAGTGTTTCTCTCCCCGACTTTTCCTTCTATATAGTGTATGTACTGTAACTACAGATCAGAGTATGGTGTGGACTGTCTTACGTAGTGTTTCTCTCCCCGACTTTTCCTTCTATATAGTGTATGTACTGTAACTACAGATCAGAGTATGGTGTGGACTGTCTTACGTAGTGTTTCTCTCCCCGACTTTTCCTTCTATATAGTGTATGTACTGTAACTACAGATCAGAGTATGGTGTGGACTGTCTTACGTAGTGTTTCTCTCCCCGACTCTTCCTTCTGTATAGTGTATGTACTGTACTTACAGATCAGAGTATGGTGTGGACTGTCTTACGTAGTGTTTCTCTCCCCGACTTTTCCTTCTATATAGTGTATGTACTGTAACTACAGATCAGAGTATGGTGTGGACTGTCTTACGTAGTGTTTCTCTCCCCGACTTTTCCTTCTATATAGTGTATGTACTGTAACTACAGATCAGAGTATGGTGTGGACTGTCTTACGTAGTGTTTCTCTCCCCGACTTTTCCTTCTATATAGTGTATGTACTGTAACTACAGATCAGAGTATGGTGTGGACTGTCTTACGTAGTGTTTCTCTCCCCGACTCTTCCTTCTGTATAGTGTATGTACTGTACTTACAGATCAGAGTATGGTGTGGACTGTCTTACGTAGTGTTTCTCTCCCCGACTTTTCCTTCTATATAGTGTATGTACTGTAACTACAGATCAGAGTATGGTGTGGACTGTCTTACGTAGTGTTTCTCTCCCCGACTTTTCCTTCTATATAGTGTATGTACTGTAACTACAGATCAGAGTATGGTGTGGACTGTCTTACGTAGTGTTTCTCTCCCCGACTTTTCCTTCTATATAGTGTATGTACTGTAACTACAGATCAGAGTATGGTGTGGACTGTCTTACGTAGTGTTTCTCTCCCCGACTTTTCCTTCTATATAGTGTATGTACTGTAACTACAGATCAGAGTATGATGTGGACTGTCTTACGTAGTGTTTCTCTCCCCGACACTTCCTTCTGTATAGTGTATGTACTGTACTTACAGATCAGAGTATGGTGTGGACTGTCTTAAGTAGTGTTTCTCTCCCCGACTCTTCCTTCTATATAGTGTATGTACTGTAACTACAGATCAGAGTATGGTGTGGACTGTGTTACGTAGTGTTTCTCTCCCCGACTCTTCCTTCTGTATAGTGTATGTACTGTAACTACAGATCAGAGTATGGTGTGGACTGTCTTATGTAGTGTTTCTCTCCCCGACTCTTCCTTCTGTATAGTGTATGTACTGTACTTACAGATCAGAGTATGGTGTGGACTGTCTTACGTAGTGTTTCTCTCCCCGACTCTTCCTTCTATATAGTGTATGTACTGTAACTACAGATCAGAGTATGGTGTGGACCGTCTTACGTAGTGTTTCTCTCCCCGACTTTTCCTTCTATATAGTGTATGTACTGTACTTACAGATCAGAGTATGATGTGGACTGTCTTACGTAGTGTTTCTCTCCCCGACTTTTCCTTCTGTATAGTGTATGTACTGTACTTACAGATCAGAGTATGTTGTGGACTGTCTTTTGTAGTGTTTCTCTCCCCGACTCTTCCTTCTGTATAGTGTATGTACTGTACTTACAGACCAGAGTATGTTGTGGACTGTCTTACGTAGTGTTTCTCTCCCCGACTTTTCCTTCTGTATAGTGTATGTACTGTACTTACAGACCAGAGTATGGTGTGGACTGTCTTACGTAGTGTTTCTCTCCCCGACTTTTCCTTCTGTATAGTGTATGTACTGTACTTACAGATCAGAGTATGGTGTGGACTGTCTTACGTAGTGTTTCTCTCCCCGACTTTTCCTTCTGTATAGTGTATGTACTGTACTTACAGATCAGAGTATGATGTGGACTGTCTTACGTAGTGTTTCTCTCCCCGACTTTTCCTTCTGTATAGTGTATGTACTGTACTTACAGATCAGAGTATGGTGTGGACTGTCTTACGTAGTGTTTCTCTCCCCGACTTTTCCTTCTGTATAGTGTATGTACTGTACTTACAGATCAGAGTATGATGTGGACTGTCTTACGTAGTGTTTCTCTCCCCGACTTTTCCTTCTGTATAGTGTATGTACTGTACTTACAGATCGGAGTATACCTTGTATACCTCTCCAGTAAAACGCACCCTAAAGCTTTAAAATCACCTCTATTGTAGAACATACCCTAGTAACGGTATCATTAATGCTTAACGTTCTATTGTGCTGAGTCTTTGGGAAGTATTTCGTATCCAAGTTATAAAAAACATTAGACTTCTGAATTAAATCTGAAAAAATGCAATTTACAGTTTTCCCTTGATAGCTACAGTGAATGTCTGTATCTCTGATTAAAAGGTCTGTAAAATGTATACCAAATCACTTGACTTGCTGTATCTGTATGACTTGTAATATTTCTTGGGGCGATAGGATAAAGATTCAGTGTATTTAGTACTTATAAATCAAACACATTATACATGGTCTAATTAATCTGAATATCTCCTATTTACTTATTGTCTATAATACTGTTTTAATACCATGATTTTGAGACAGAGAAACTGCAATCATGTTGTGGAATAATTTGATGATATTTCCTATTTGAGATGAAATGTTTGAGGAGCGTTATAACTTTAATTACTGTAAGTATAATGACAAGAATTATGTGATGAAATGTTATGTGCTGTGGTATAGATGATCAGTTTGTCCTGCTAGGTGAGATACACAGAATCCTGTTATTGTAGAGGGATAAGGACATCAGTCTATATTGATGTTTTTGTTTACATTGCAGATACGACTAGGAATAGGAGATACGATAAGCAACTCTAGAGCATTGGGTGGCCCAGGGGGTGGACCCCCACCACCTGCCCCTCCCCCTCCACCATTCCCTGGGGGTGGTCCCCCCGCTCCCCCTCCGCCCCCACCCCCTCCTGGTATGGGAGGTGGGCCCCCTCCTCCTCCCCCACCTCCACCCATGTCTGGTGGAGTTCCCCCACCACCGCCCCCACCCCCTGGAATGGGTGGTCCCCCTCCACCTCCACCTCCCCCAGGAACTCCCCGACCCCCAGGGGCACCTCCTCCTCCCTTCAGTCCTGCCGCCCCATCCCCACCTGTAAATGTTTTACCACACGGAATGCAGCCCAAGAAAAAGTATGAAGTTGGAGCTCAGACCAAGAGGATCAACTGGAATAAGGTAAGGGCACTTCTACTGTTCTGTGTTTCACTTCTACTGTTCTGTATTTTACTTCAGCTGTTCTGTATTTCACTTCTGATGTGAATTTTGGGGCAAGTGTTCCTTTATAAACATATCTTAAATATATTTTAATGAGGGATAGGGGCATCCTTGTAAAATGCCGTTCAATGCTGTGTATACAAGGTTGGGGCCAGTACTCGTTATTTTACTTTGATATGCTACAGGTCAACCTGAAAAATATTGAGAAGGACTCTTTCTGGGTTACTGCCAAGGAACAGAAGTTTGAGAATGAAAATATATTCAAGGGCCTGGTGGAAAACTTTGGTACTATGTCAAAAAGTAAGCTTGTACACATGGATGGACATATAATGTTGATGTGTCTAACAGACAGTAATGTTATATTTCCTTATATATAGATCGTCTGTCTATTGTACTATAATCTTGAAAAAAGATGATTGGTTTGTAATGGGCTTAAATTGCTGTAATTGAAGTATTGATTGATTTTATTGAAATTACCCTAGTTTTGGATAATAAAATTTAACTTTTAGGATCAGAAACATTTTACACATACTTCAGATTTTCGAGTGTAAACTTGATCATGTGTAAACATTGAATTTGGTTTGTATGTTATATGTATTAACAATTTCTCTATTCTAAGATATAGTTATTTCAACAGTTTAAAGCATGCTATTCAAAAGCTGTATTCCAATGATCATTACTGTAAATATGTTGTCAGTTATTTTTTCATTCTTCAGCGAAAAAGCTAGACACTACAGACAAAACCGAGAAGAAAAAGACGAGTAAAAAGACGAAGGAGCTAAAGGTCCTGGAGGGCAAAGCAGCACAAAACCTGTGTAAGTAGGCTCGTCTGTCATCAAAACCTGTGTAAGTAGATTCTTCTGTCATCAAAACCTGTGTAAGTAGATTCTTCTGTCATCAAAACCTGTGTAAGTATAAGGCTCTTCTGTCACAAAACCTGTGTAAGTAGACTCTTCTGTCATCAAAACTTGTGTAAGTAGGCTCGTCTGTCATCAAAACCTGTGTAAGTAAACTCTTCTGTCATCAAAACCTGTGTAAGTAGGCTCTTCTGTAACAAAACCTGTGTAAGTAGACTCTTCTGTCATCAAAACCTGTGTAAGTAGGCTCATCTGTCATCAAAACCTGTGTTAGTAGGCTCGTCTGTCATCAAAACCTGTGTAAGAAGGCTCGTCTGTCATCAAAACCTGTGTAAGTAAACTCTTCTGTCATCAAAACCTGTGTAAGTATAAGGCTCTTCTGTCACAAAACCTGTGTAAGTAGACTCTTCTGTCATCAAAACCTGTGTAAGTAGGCTCGTCTGTCATCAAAACCTGTGTAAGTAGACTCTTCTGTCATCAAAACCTGTGTAAGTAGGCTCATCTGTCATCAAAACCTGTGTTAGTAGGCTCGTCTGTCATCAAAACCTGTGTAAGTAGGCTCGTCTGTCATCAAAACCTGTGTAAGTAGGCTCTTCTGTCACAAAACCTGTGTAAGTAGGCTCTTCAGTCACAAAACCTGTGTAAGTAGACTCTGCTGTCATCAAAACCTGTGTAAGTAGGCTCTTCTGTCATCCAAACCTGTGTAAGTAGGCTCTTCTGTCATCAAAACCTGTGTAAGTAGGCTCTTCTGTCATCAAAACCTGTGTAAGTAGACTCTTGTGTCATCAAAACCTGTGTAAGTAGGCTCTTCTTTTATCATATCCTGCTCAATATTGGTGGTAGATTTCTGTGAAATTGAACCAGAGTTGTGCTGAAAAAGAATCTGAATGCAGCAGTTGAGATATCATTGTCAGTCTGACATGCATGTTCCAGCCATCCTGCTGCATAGGCTCCATCTAGGTGTCATAAGAAACGCTGTGATTTTGAGCTCCAGGTCATTGTATATTTCGTTTCAGATACCTTCATTGTATGTTCCAGTCATCCTGCTAGGCTTCATCAAGGTGTCATAACAAATACTTAGATTTTGAGTTCCAGGTCATTGTGATACACACATTGTATGTTACAGCCATCCTGCTTGGCTCCATCAAGATGTCATAACAAATGCTGAGATTTTGAGTTCCAGGTCATTGTGATACACACATTGTATGTTACAGCCATCCTGCTAGGCTTCATCAAGGTGTCATAACAAATGCTGAGATTTTGAGTTCCAGGTCATTGTGATACACACATTGTATGTTACAGCCATCCTGCTTGGCTCCATCAAGGTGCCGTATGAAGAGATACGGCGGCGTATCCTAGAGGTTGACGAGGCTAATCTATCTACGGCCCTTCTAGAGCAGCTCATTAAATACATGCCAGAACCTGAACAGATCAACAAACTTGCCTCCTTCAAGGACCAGTACGAAGACTTGGCCGAGTCCGAACAGTTTACTGTAACGGTAGGTATAACTTGGCCGAGTCCGAACAGTTTACTGTAACGGTAGGTATGATGTAGACCCCAACTTTAATTTATCGGAAGCAAACGATGGTTTGGTGATAGGATGCCGTGCTTGTGATCGAAGGGTTGTGAGTTTGAGTCCCAGCCAGGGCACTTTTGTTGTATCTTTGTGCAAGATACTTTACTCTGCTTTTTCCAGTGTTAGAAATTGTATTAAATTGTATTATTATTATTTTTTAAAAAGCCTACTTTCTTCTTCTGCAGCTAATTGCTGACAATCTAGCACTAGATTATCCACAGCAGATATATGAACATGGCAGGACGTTGCAATTTGTTCTAGGAGAATTTCTCTTACTGGAGATTTTTCTCGTCTGAATTTATCATTAGGGTAGATAATATAAAGTCCACTTGAACATGTTACCATTACAGAAGTGGTGGCAAACTGCATTCAGGGTCTATAATTTTCAAAGATTTGTTCTAAATAATGTCTAGATGTTAAAGCTGATGTTGATTACTTTCTTTGTTCTTTTCCAGATAAGCAGTATCAAAAGAATTACCCCTAGGTTAAAATCAGTGCTTTTTAAGATGAACTTTCCCGAGTTGGTCTCAGAGATTAAGCCGGTAAGTTCTATTATTGAAAAACCATAACAGATTGTTTGAAGCAGTAATGTTACTTTTTTACTCGCCTGGCAAAAAGCTGTGTAGCAATCTGTCACCTGTTTGTATGTAAAATTTTCAAGAAACTGCATACAACAATTTCAGTAATAGAGGATCTTGCACGAGTGTCGATGTTATATGGAATTTATGAAAGGAGTTAGATAATTTAATATATATTAAATTATTTAACGAATTTAATAAATTCCATATTACATTGACACAAGTGTAAGATTCTATTTATCACATAACTTATATTTATGAGAAAATACATAAAAAAAAAGAGGATTGGACAGGACTGGGGGCCAAACTTAAGAGGAATTAATTGTCAATCAAACCCATCTCAAGTTTGGCCCCAAGTCCTGTCCAATCCTCTTTTGATCTATGTACATTTTGGAACCCTGAAGTTCTGTCTATTTCTATAATGAGATTTGTATTCGTCTGTCCGCAATTCCTATATTTTAACACACTGTTCTGTGTATTTTTGCCTCAGGACCTGGTGGCAGCCATTGAAGCCTGTGAAGAAATCAAAAACAGTAAAAAATTCACCAGTCTATTGGAATTAATTTTATTCATGGGAAATTATCTCAACGCAGGCTCTCGAAATGCTCAGTCTGTCGGGTTTGAGCTGGGTTATCTTACTAAGGTAAGTACAGTCATTATCTTGTATAAGTGTCCAGCAGTTAGAAATGTAATCAAATCATGATCTTGTTCATTTGCATTCCTCTTGCAGTGTTTATGAAACAATCTTATTTTTAGCCCCTTTATAATAGAATCAAGTTTTCCAATGTACATGACGCCATTATAATAGGCTTAATGTGTGAACATCACAACTGGAAAAATAGGGGCTTCACAGTGTTGTCTAAGGTCACACCCTGGACAAACGGCCGTTTGCGTTTTCTAACGTCACCCTGGTAAACTGACTGTTTTGTAATTTCTGTGTTAACCTCCTATTTTAAAGAACCATTTTCCCCTCCAGCTCCAAAACACCAAGAGCCAGGATGGTAAAACCACTCTAGTCCACTATCTCGCCGATGTGGTAGAACAGCAGCATCCGGACCTCCTTACCTTTCCAGAGGAGCTTTCCTATATTGACAAGGCTGCTCGAGGTTCGTATAATATAGGAAATGGAGAATTAACATTGTTATCTCCCCTGGCTCAAAGCTGTGTAGATGTCACGACCTCTCCCTTATCTGTAGGTTAAACCACAACAGACAATAAGTGAAAGATGGCGTTACATCCAAGAAATTACATGAATATTGAAAAACAAAACTTAAATAGTTTGAAACTGTTGATATTATTTCACCTTTCTAGCATGTAATTAGTCCCCCACCGGAATCCGGGGGGGACTATAGGTTTGCGTTGTGTCCGTCCGTCCGTCCGTCCTTCCGCACACTATTTGTCCGGGCTCTATCTCCCATACTATAAGACACTGGAACTTCATACTAAGTGTGTGGGTTCCCTGTGGGAAGGCGGTGTGTCGCATACAAAAACCGGGTCACTGTGACCTATATTTTGACCTCTGACCTACATTAAAGAAAAAGCTTGTCCGGGCTCTATCTCCTACACTATAAAGCACTAGAACTTAATACTTAGTAGTATTGTTCCTTGTGGGAAGGCGGTGTGTCGCGTACAAAAACCGGGTCACAGTGACCTATATTTTGACCTCTGACCTACATTAAAGAAAAAGCTTGTCCGGGCTCTATCTCCTACACTATAAAGCACTAGAACTTAATACTTAGTAGTATTGTTCTCTGTGGGAAGGCAGTGTGTCGCGTACAAAAACCGGGTCAATGTGACCTTTATTTTGCTATATTTTGACCTCTGACCTACATTAAAGTAAAAGTTTGTCCGGGCTCTATCTCCTACACTATAAAGCACTAGAACTTAATACTTGGTAGTATGGTTCCTTTTGGGAAGGCGGTGTGTCGCGTACAAAAACCGGGTCACTGTGACCTATATTTTGACCTCTGACCTACATTAAAGAAAAAGCTTGTCCGGGCTCTATCTCCTACACTATAAAGCACTAGAACTTAATACTTGGTAGTATGGTTCCCCGTGGGAAGGTGGTGTGTCGCGTACCAAAACCGGGTCACTGTGACCTATATTTTGACCTCTGACCTACATTAAAGAAAGAAAAATTTGTCCAGGTTCTATCTCCTACACTATTAAGGATTAGAACTTTATACTTGGTAGTATAGTTCTCTGTGGGAAGGCGGTGTGTCGCGTACCAAAACTGGGTCACTGTGACCTTTATTTTGCTATATTTTGACCTCTGACCTACATTAAAGTAAAAGTTTGTCCGGGCTCTATCTCCTACACTATTAAGGATCATAACTTTGTACTTGGTAGTATAGTTCCCTATGGGAAGGCGGTGTGTCGCGTAACAAAACCGGGTCACAGTGACCTATATTTTGACCTCTGACCTACGTTACACAAATACCTTGTCCGGGCTCTATCTCCTACACTATAAAGCACTAGAACTTAATACTTGGTAGTATGGTTCCCCGTGGGAAGATGGTGTGTCGTGTACCAAAACTGGGTCACTGTGACATTTATTTCGACAGTTATTCAAGCTATGCACAACACAAGCAAAGTTACATAAGTGTACAAACATTCTTGTTGTTGGAGATTTCAACATGGACTTCGCAAAGATGGACAGCCTTCAAAAATCTTGTAAACTTCACCAACAACTGACCACGCCTACCCATTGCCTTGGAGGAATTCTTGACTTGGTCTTCTCATCCAAATTATTCCCAGTGACAAACAAACCTGTGTTCTTCTCAGATCACCATTTAATCAATATACAGTACTGTTGAATTCAATGTAAGCATAACAAACAACATCTTGTTATTATTATTACAATTTCATGTCTATTGCAGTAAAACCTGTCTATAAAGGATACCCAATAGAAAAACTAAAGGTGTCCTTCATAGACTTGTGTCCTTTATATAGAGATCATTTATAGAGTATACCTACAGTGTACATGTATTTAGTGAGAATGGGATGGTTCCTGTATAGAAGCGGGTCTCTGTAAACTACATCTTCACCTTTCAATACATTGAAGAAAATACATGACCTTATTGCATCTCGAGATTCACACTCATTGCTATTGGATCTCGAGATAACAACCCGGTGGGGGACTGTAATTCGTTGAATTATCTTGTTTTTTTTCTCTTGGTTTCCATGAAATTTAAAACAGAGATGATGTACCAAATAAAAGTACAATCCAACTTAATTAGCGCTTAGTCATGGACCATGGTTTAAAGTTCAAGTTATCCGAGTTTCCGGGTACCCTGAATATGAATGTTCAGTGACGAAAACCTTCTAATGAAACAGGGTCTTCAAGTTATACGAGTTCAAGATAACGAGGGTCGACTGTAATATGGCTTAAACAAGTTTGCATTGGTGCGTTTTAAAGTGAAGGAAATAATTGATATTCATGTCAGTCTTTTTTTTCGCTGGAGCTTTCATTTTTGACAAAATTTCAATGAAGCTACGTAATTATCTCCCCTGTTCTGTGATTGTAGTGTCAGCTACGTAATGTACTCCCCTGTTCTGTGATTGTAGTATCAGCTACGTAATTATCTCCCCTGTTCTGTGATTGTAGTGTCAGCTACGTAATTATCTCCCCTGTTCTGTGATTGTAGTGTCAGCTACGTAATTATCTCCCCTGTTCTGTGATTGTAGTGTCAGCTACGTAATTATCTCCCCTGTTCTGTGATTGTAGTGTCAGCTACGTAATTAGCTCCCCTATTCTGTGATTGTAGTGTCAGCTACGTAATTATCTCCCCTGTTCTGTGATTGTAGTGTCAGACGAAATGCTTCAAAAGAATATTAGACAGATGGAGAAGAGTTTAGACCAGCTGGAGCTGGACGTTAAAAACCAAAGCAAACTGGCCATGGAGGGCGATAAATTTCCTGATGTCATGAACATATCCTTTTCATATCAGAAACTAATGCAGTGGATTAGATTGCAGTGCCAAGGAATTATACTAGATGCTATCTAAGTCTGTAGCAGTGCTAACACAGAATAAGTTGCGAGTCCAAATCATCCCATATAATCTTTATATTTCTCAAAGAATAATTATTTGAATACAAGTATTTCTATCCCTTGGAGTTTGATATCAGAATCGATGCCTTTCCTCTATCAAAATGTTGTTTTCCAGTTAAATAACCTGTATATTAAATCATTCTACTGTTACCAACATTTTTATTTATTATAACATTTTAATATCAACTTCTATTATTTTACAAAGAATTATGAAACAAGTTAAACAACTTATATCAGTCACTCTGGATGTTAGTGTGTGGAGGTTCTTATTTGTGTGGGAGGAAGCCCATCTGGTCAGGCAGATGTCCCAATACCCTTTCATGTCTCGTCAGGGAATGGAATACCCACTATCCACTTCACCACCCGACCACCCTTATCACAAGGGCAGGTGAAATTTGTGTCTATGTAAATTAACGAGTTACAAAAGTAAGTGACAAATAAAGTGAACGGCAAGATGTCACAGTTTGACTGTAAACAAGGGACAATGTACCGGTAGGTAGATTTTATTGTTACATGTTCCTCATCCCAAAGATTTGATAGCCTGCAATTATAGTAAGTAGTGTGTACAGGTTAACAGTATGTCTTATAGTAAATGAAATTACAATCATTGAATTTTAGTCTGTTGGTGAAATCAAAGTGCTACCTGTATTCTTGAATCATATTTGAGTACAATACAAATACACCCACAGGAGAAAGATAATTTGTAGGACAAAGTTGAGAAATTTACCAGCACTGTGTTGACCTTGTATTGACCTTGACCTTGAGCACGTCTTCCTGACAACGGCGCGGGAGCAGCAGTCCGTTCTCAGTGGCATGTGTAAGAAAATGGACAACCTCTACAAAGGCATGGCCAAGTTCTACGCATTCGATGTCAAAAAATACACAATGGACGAGTTCTTTGGGGATATCAAAACATTTAAAGAACAATTTACGGTAATTATTATCCAATAAGCAGAAAAAAATAATTTTATAAAAATGTCTTTGAAGTTAAGTGTTTGGTTTGCTGTAAGTGTTAATTTGTATAATTATTCTACCTAGTTGGCCGAAACATGTCGCGGTCATATTTTAAACCTGGCCTCAGGAGTTGCTGCTCTTCTTTTTTTATGTGATTTGAAGCTACTTTTAAGAGCGCCCTGCATACTATTTGGTGTCCTCCTGTGACCTAGAAGACAAACTTTTTCCTGATCTGCACTGAATAGATGTTGGTTCTTGAGGAATTCCCCACTTTTATTTGTTCTCATTTAACTTACCGTATCTCTTTACTGGCGAAATGTTCATGAAGTAACAACTGACCTCATGTTTACAGGAAGCTGTGAAAGACAACATAAAAACTAGAGAAACGCAGGAGAAGATTCGGCGAGCAAAGGAGGCTAAGGAGCGTGCTCAGAAGGAAAAGGAAGCTAAAATAGCGAGGAAGAAGGCACTTGTCGACGTCACCATAGGTAGGTATACATTGAAATAGGCAGGAAGAAGGCACTTGTCAATGTAACTATAGGTAGGTATACATAAAAATAGCCAGGAAGAAGGCACTTGTCGACGTCACCATAGGTAGGTATACATTAAAATAGCCAGGAAGAAGGCACTTGTCAATGTCACCATAGGTAGGTATACAGTAAAATAGCCAGGAAGAAGGCACTTGTCGACGTCACCATAGGTAGGTATACATTAAAATAGCCAGGAAGAAGGCACTTGTCGACGTCACCATAGGTAGGTATACAGTAAAATAGCCAGGAAGAAGGCACTTGTCAATGTAACTATAGGTAGGTATACATTAAAATAGCCAGGAAGAAGGCACTTGTCGATGTAACTATAGGTAGGTATACATTAAAATAGCCAGGAAGAAGGCACTTGTCGACATCACCATAGGTAGGTATACATAAAAATAGCCAGGAAGAAGGCACTTGTCGATTTAACTATAAGTAGGTCAGGGATCAAGGCAGGATTTGGGGAAGTATACCCTTTTTACTGTGGTGGGGAAAAATAGGAGGCCGAGCGTCAAAGACGCTTGCCAGGGGGAGAGCATGAGAGGGGGGCGGATGGCGAAGTGGGGTAGGGGGGTCTCCCCCTGGAAATTTTGCATTCGTAGATGCAAGGAGATGGCTTTTCAGCACTTTTAAGTGATCCAAACCTTCAAAATTTTGTTCACTCCTTTCCTCTCCTCTCTGGGGTTTTCTGTCAAGTTTATTAGAAGAAATATGTTATTTCTTTGAACAAATATTGATATCTTTCTTGAAACTTTCAGTGAAGTTTAAGAATACCTGTTACACCATGTTTGCTGTGTTTTCTAGACGATGACCAGGAAGGAGTCATTGATAACTTACTGGACGCTCTCAAGACAGGGTCAGCGTTTAATAAGGGACGCGACGGCAAGCGACGCACACCGCGGGCCGCAGGAGGTAAATATATCACTATCCTTACAGCTGATGACAGCTATTTCAAAATCCTAAACAGAATTCGAGTGTGGTCTTCGTGTGTTTTTTGTATGATTGTGAATTAAAAGTTATACATTATAAATAATTCTATAGATATATTGTACAGTAAACCTGTTTTTAGCAGTAAAACTTCTTTACCATGAAGTTCATGCTGATATGATGTACATCAAAAAGCTTACCACTATTACAAGCTATATTGGTCTAAAAGGACACTACACAGTGCTGAAATAAGATTTTAAAAGATCAGCGTAGCGCCTGCAGTGTTTTCGATGTGTAAGATCCAACAGTAGGTCTTAAGTAATTAATAGGTGCTACACTGTCTTCAGTGTCAGAGATCCCACACCAGTGTTACAGTGTGGTTTTACACCAATGTCCGTGTGGTGTCATTTTAATACATGGCTTTCTGCTTTTTTATGCCTTTCACTGAAGTCTTTGTGTTTTGTTTTAATTCACAAGAGGAAAATAAGCTTGATTTGTATACAAAGCTAATAGATTTCCTGATGCTCTTAGGCTAGTATATAATTTTGTGTATAGAAACTATATTCATATTTGTGTCACTATAGTTGCTGATGTACACGTATATATGGTATGAATATAAAAAAAACGGGAAGAACCACATGAAATATATTTAATCTCTCTTTCTAATGTTTTTATTTTAATATCTCTTCTCTTTATCATCTGACAATAACAAACTAACAATTATATATATATTTCATTTTATATACATCAATTGTTATCATCAGTAACCAGAAAATAATTGTTGTTATATCTACATAGTTAACGGCTCATTAAGTAATCAGAACAGCTCATTAGAGCCAGTAATTTAGAGATGATAATTGGAGTTTAAACTTGTGATTGTTGTTTTATTAGTCGGCTATCTAACACCAGGTAACTGGGATGTTTACCTCTACTGATCTAGGACAGAGGCAATCCAACCAGTACATAGGGAGGGGGGGGGGGGGGTGGTGTACAAGTAGAAACATTTGGGGGGTGGGGGGTGGAGTTTAAACTTGTGATTGTTTGGGGGGTACAAGTAGAATAGGATGAGACAGGGAGGTACAATCTGTGGAGAAAGGAGGTGTGGAACACAAGCAGGAACACATCGAGGGGGTGGGGGGTGTTGAGTTACAAGTAGGTAGGAACACATCGGGGGTTCAAGTAGGAACATTAGGGGGGGGGGGGTACTAGAAGGAATACATGGGGGGGGGGTATAAGTAGGAACATTGGGGGGTATAAGTTGGAACATTGGGGGGGGGGGGGTATTAAGTAGGAATACATGGGGGGGGGTACAAGTAGGAACATTGGGGGGGGGTACAATTAGGAACATGGGGGGGTATAAGTAGGAACAAAGGGGGTATGAGTAGGAGGAACATGGGGGGAGGGGGGTACAAGTAGAATAGGATGAGACAGTGAGACAGGGAGGTACAATCAGGGGAGAAAGGGGGTGTGCAAGTAGTAATAGGGAGGTTTAGTAGGAATAGGAACATGGAGGGGAGGTTACAAGTAGGAAAGGATAGGATGAGATAGGGTATGTAGGAGCAGTGGTCATAAAATTTGTGTAATTCAAAAAATAAGCATAAAAGTAAAAAGAGCAAGTATTGGTTGGATTTCACTCTGAGGGCCTGGTTGATTTATTTATTACCTCCTGTAGAAAGGTTAAGGATATTTCTCCCTCCAGTAGTGAGGTGTAGGTAATGCTAAGGTTATATTAGGTAAACTTTAAGTGGAACTTCCTGTTCACCTACCCATCACCTCTCCATCTAATGAATCTTTTTGACTCGGCTCTTCTCCATGTTGCTTCCTGTGGCCATCCTTTCTGCTGCACCAGCACATTTTATTAGTGGTTGTCTTAGAGAGGCACAGGTGTTTATGGTGCTGATGAATACGACTCGTAGGATAGATATTTTTTTATAGGGATGCAGGATAAACAATGTGGTGAAAAAGTTTTTGCTTGTTTTGTATTTTTTCTGAAAAAATTTCATTTATGTGTGAAACTGTTCTACTGAAGTTACAGGTTAAAACCTTCTTAACATTTCTTCAAGATCATTGTTTGGCTCGAGAATATCTTTTACAATTTATAGAAGAAAATAAAAGCTACTGATAATCAATGAATTAGGATTTCATTTAAACGATTATATGTAGCTTTTTATGAAAAATATACTTTTGTATTATATTACAGGTTTGAAGATTGAAGCATATTGTGTAGTACCTGTATCACTTTATTTGAAATTTTCAGTTGATATGTAATTCACTTATTTTTCTCACTGTCAAAGTATCACTGCCATAAAAATCACTGTGTATAATAGTTTGTTTGTTTTCGGTATCCATTTTTAATGCAGATAGGAGGTTAAAACTTGGTATCACTTTTACAAATATTACTGTTACAACATGTACATATATAGACCATGAGAGGATTTTTACGTAGGAAATCACCTGCTTGCCACAGCCTCTTATTCTCCCTTTTGCTCAATACTATCTGTTTCTTCCACCAATGCACCTCACAGCGGATAGATTCTCCACGCTCTCGCGGTCGAGGGTGTGGCACAATCGGCCTGCCGTCAACGGTGTAGACATGGACCAGCTTAGCAGTGCTATAGAGAGCAGCGCGATGTCTCGCTCCTCCCATTGGTTGGTCCCTTATCATGATTTAAGGTTTTGCTGGAAGTCAGTGTTGTGATAAAGCATGTATTTAGCCTCTCTGTCAGCATAGCAGTCTCGGGAGATTACAGTAGCATGGTGTCATGGACCTACAAACATGCATGTACAAATTACCTACAGTATAACCTTGTTATCTCGAAATTGTGAAATTCAAAACCCTGTTTAGGTAATTCCTTAATTTTAAGTATTTTGTCAGCCCTGTCCAGACGTCACTTTAAAGGCCCAATATACGTAACTTTTGGCAAAACTTGAAGCAAAAATCAAGCCTAATAACTTATTATATTTATAGATTTAGTTAAGATTAACTGATATCAGCAATATTCAAGATGAATTCTTTCGTGGTTACCGGTACAGCAGCCGTTGAAGCACGCTATTTGTAAACACGCGTCCATTTCGGACCGTCTTCTACCTTCGGTTTGTTGTTGAAGTGGGCCCCACCTGAATTATTTTCAATTCTTTGGATTTTTTTGTCAAGAGTTTCTTGTTAGTTACCGCTCAGGTTTACTTTGTTTTAAGCTTATTTTTGCATGGTTATCAACTGCATTTTTTTTCAGAATTTTTCAGAATCACAAAAATTTCCCTGAAGTTACGTATATTTGGCCTTTAAGTGTTCAAATTCACCTACAATGTAGCTCCAACACTGGGATATCTCGAACATTTTTCGTCATCCTGTAGATTTTCGAGATAAAGGAGTTTAACTGTATATATACATGCTGTTCCAAACTTTATATACCTGCGGACTTGAAATGAATTGTTTGAAACTTACTCAATGTATTTAGCATGCAGTTTTCCAAAGATATTTTGTAACTTTGAATGATTTGGCCGAAGCCTATTTATGCTGTGTATGTCTCGGTTGTAACAATCATCCGCAAATCATTGCTTACCTTCACAGTATTATCTGCCAATGAACAAATGTGCATTGCGTTATAAACTACACATATCACCTATACACGCTTCACAGCTATATCATCGCTATGCCGACACTTGTAGATATGATTATTTGTTTTCAAACTTTTGGTCTTTTCATGCTTTTTGTTTTGTCTGTTATGTTGTGGGCGGTTTTTTATTTCCCATTAATTAAGTTGCAACTTGTCTTTTCATGGTAGATTTTACAGACAGGTTTTGAAATGTCTTTCCACTGAACATCTTATTAATGGGTGTTTTGATACTGAATGGCCGTCACCGAGGCATCCTGTACGAATGTGACTTTGTATGTGTGTGAAATGTAATTATGTGATTGCTTTTTATGTTTTTTTATTTTCAAGTTTTTGCATTTTCTGTTTATTTATTTTTATTTGTTTACCAATAGATTTTGATTTTTTTATTGTGTATTTGTGTTTATTTAGCATCACTTTGTTTTGACTTATTTTTGTTTTGATTTATGTAACTTGTTTTAGTATTTTAGATCTAGTTATTATTTAGTATGCCCCCCTCTTGCATTCCATGTACCTGGTATACCATTTGTTGTCAGTTTGCTTCCTATATTCCTAGGTATGTGTACATACAATCAGTTCTGTATCCAACACCTGACATTAGTCTAGAACATCATTAAGTACCAAATTTATGTTGCCTTGTTCAATTATCTTGCATTTCTTTGGAAGGAGAACACATATAACCTGGCTGCCCTGTCCCTTTCGATTTTCATCCAACAGTCTTCAAAGTTTGCAAGGTCAAGATTTCAGGGTTCAAAGGTCAAGGCTAGATCACTAATGCTATTTATAGGTCATTAACTGTGCCAAGGGAGTATAAATATCTTAGTTATTACACATAGGATTAGGCCAGCAGAATGCTGACTTCCATCATTGAGACGAAACCTGTATGGGTGGAGTCATGTAGACGATGAACCTGAAAACCAACCAACCCCATAGATAGCTTAGGATTGGTAAGAAGGTGATGAACCTGAAAACCAACCAACCCCATAGATAGCTTAGGATTGGTAAGAAGCCTTTCAAGTATACAACAGGAATTGTGTTAGGAATATTTAACAAAAAATGAAACTTGTTTAGATTATATAACAGGAGTACAGTAAAACCCCACTTACTCAAAACAGGATAACTCAAATACTCCTCATTTGTCAAACAGTTTGTTTATTCCCGACTGAGTTCGAACACATACAACCAACCTCGGATAACTCAAATAACATGTATTCCTTGAACTATTGATCAGGTCCCCACGAGTTTGAGTAAGTGGGGTTTTACTCTATATAACAGCAGTATTTAACTGTGGTAGAGTATTACGAGAGTTTATAAGAAGCAGGGCATGGCAGGAATTGCTGTAGGAACACAGCTGGACAGTTACAGCTTTGAGAGTGGAGCATGGCTACTGTATCAGGAATGAGTTTGATAAACTTAGCTTATTTATTTTTCTTTCTCACTTGTACGGACATGACGTCAGTTTATATACAACACATCTTACTGCATTTCCAATGTGCTCTGTATATCTTCACAGATTATATCCTGTTATTTTGTGCTGATCTGAAATTTATTTTGTTTGCTTTATATATGCAATGTGCTTTATTGTTTTCCTTCCTTGCTTAATTGTGTTTTAAGTTTTTTTAATGTGTGTGTAAACTAAAGATATACCGGTATTTAAATACTTTCTTTAATATGTGGTTGTATTACTAGTGAAATTTTAGGGGAGAGAACTCCTGGTGTGCTTTAGTTGTTGTAATGCATATACATTGTATACGAAAAACTTAAAAACATGATCCAAGAAATTATGCATCAAAAATGATTTTGTTTGTGAATTTTGCTACTGCCTTGAAATTGATTGATTGATTTTGACATATGAAAGACCTAGATTTAGAAATAGAATCATGTATTGTGCAATATACAAATCTTAATTGATGAATACATTTCTTATTTTTATCAGGCATTAATGCCAGAAACAGCAACCAAATTGTGTGCTTAAACTTTTGTTACTGTATGGTTCTCTCCTCCGACATTTCAGACATGAGTGCGGTTTACCTATCAGGCCTGGGCAGCCAGCTGTAATTATGGGTGTAGAAAGTGATCTTTTCATATATAATATACAGACACTTTCCTTTCAGCGCGTGCAAACCAGGCGTGGCGAACCCGAGTGGTTACAAGGTGACACAAGTCCGCCCTGTATACAATAACATTGTACATCCTGTATACATTAACGACTTGCTGTGACACTGTCTTAACAACAACACATGTAAATCCATAGGGGATTGTTTCACTACAAGTCATAAACAGAATAATGTTTGACATTTCTAAGAGTTTTTATCACTTTTGTGTTGACACCGATATCTTACATTATTTGCTTGAAGATGAGAGAGAAAAAAAAAGAGAGAATATTTGAAGAAAATATAAAATCTAATCTATCTGATCAAGGGAAGATGGAAAAATAATTTGACATTGTTTATTAAACTTTCGTACAAGAAAGTCAAATTTCAATCAAATATAATGTTGAGACACTGCTTCATAGAGCTTTTATCTTTGATGAACCCCGTACTAATTACCATCGCCTGTGTAATCTTAGCCGAGGTATCCAGTTACCTCCCTTTATATGACCAATATACCTAATACAAGTTAATTTTCAAACAAACGTATATTATTCCAATTTTTTTTTTCAAGCAAACATATATCCTTTGCATGTTTCCTAAAATGATATAAATATACTTTAACGTTTTAAAAGTTATAAATTAATGCCTTCCCAATCATTAAATGCGAGGTAATTATATGCTTAATACCTAACCAGTTAATTAATTTGAAAGAAACTTAAAAAATGTTAAAAAAAGTATGACAAATCTTCCTAAATATGTCAAAAATAAAATGTTTCAGCGGAATCTCATAAAGAAATAATTAGATGAGTGCATTTTTCTCGCATCAAAAAACAACTCCTAATTTGGTCAGAAATGTGGAGTTTAATCATTAGACCATTCAACCTTGATGATGCACACTGTTATTTTGTATGTGTAGCTTAACTTTTAAGATTAATTTAAGTGTTTTGTGAATCAATTTTGTCAGAAATTGATTGATTGTGAATGCAATTTTGTGATCTTCACCATTCTAACCTGTTATATATCACAGTTCTCTCCCTTTGTCCTTCCAGCTCAGATTACTGATATATCAATCGCAGCCTCTCAGGGAAATTTCTGGTAATTTTCTGAAAGCTTCTTCCTCGAATGGATGCGCTAGAAGCCATGCTGCAAATCACGACATAGTTTGAAAATCCTCTGACTTTATCAACTTTTCAATTATCAATTCTCTTCCGTGTGGCTATAGGCGCAGCTATTTGGAACATGATGTTTACGCCATATGATCCTGTATACATGTATTTGAGGGAGTAGATTTCCGAATATTACTGGAAATATCCCCGATATGTTGCGATTGACTGATATATATTTTCCAATTATCTCCCTTTGTTCTCCCAGCTCGGGTCAATGGTGTACTGGTTTATTTTTAATCCTCCATTTTCAGATTCAGATTTTATAACTCTTCATTTGTTTATAATCAATGCTTTTATCAATAAAGGTATATTATTCAATATTAATTGTATTTTACTGATTGTAATTCACTGATTATACATGTAGTTCACTGATAGTGTTGACTTTTTGGTATTATTTGACTTTTGTCTTGTCATCAGATTCATTTTGTAATTGTCTTTTCTGTTACCATGACTTCTAACTGTGTACTTACTGGAATTGTTCTTGCTGTTTGAAAGACCTATTATTTAAATCCTACAGCGTTTGTTTTTAAGTTTTAAGTTCACTGAAATATTCTTTTACATTTTCCAGCTGAAAGGCGAGCCCAACTTTCTCGGTCAAGGTCACGACAAAACCTACTCCAGGCGGATAATTCGACAGTGCGGGAAATTTCATTTGATGATGTATTAAATTCAGACACTCCACCTCGCGAACGTGAACGGACTAATGTACCTGTTGAAAAGCCAAGGGAACGGAAACGCGAGCGGAGGAAGCCGTCGGAGGGTGAAAGTGAGGCGGAGAAGCTTTTAGCAAGGTTGAAAGAATTATGATGTGTAACGCGAGAAGAATTTGTGAACGGGACCAAAACAGGATCATACATATCTAGTGTTTCTGTGTATATATTTGGAGCCTCCCCCTGCGGAGATAGTTGTATATATAGAAAGCAAATTTCATTTATTACGGCATGTTATACATGACTGTAGCAGAAAGTTACATTATAACATTAAAAATTTTAAATAACTTGATCGTAACCACGAAATATTGAGGTCAATATATAGATGGTTTATATAAATGAGTCAAGTACATAGTAATAAGAGTTGTATCCTGACTGAATCAAAATTCTGGGGAGGGGGTGGGATTTATAGATTAGTTAAAATTATTGTGTAATTGTGCAGATATATTCGGTCCATTCGGCATCAATGTTAATAGCCACGAGGCTTTGAATTCTGGTTTGCGGGAATTGGGCAATCCGATTTCTTAAAATAGATTGCCTTTACATGCTTTCCAGATTCTACCTACTTTGTCTGCAGCTTCTTTTGGTGTGCAGCTTAATTAACTGTCAGCTAATTTCGTCAGCTTAATGACCTTGACCAACTTGCAGGGTCACATATATATCATATACAGTACTTGGTAGAACGGAGAGAAACAAAACTAGGTGGGAATTCCTAGGTGCTTGACCCCATGTTTTTAATTAAATGGTCGTCTAAATGGCACAGCCTACCAATACAAGACCGCCCTTTATGAAATGTCAGGTACAAAGATTCATTATCATATGGACATAATATTATCTTGAAATGAGCTTCAGCTTCAGATAGATTGACCCACATCAATACCAAGTGAATGAATTTCATACTTTTTAAGCTGGCGAGAGTTTTATCAGTCCAGTAGCTAGGAAATCTACATCCAGTATGTAAAAAAGTACATACTTTATACTGGTATGGAAATTAAAGTCTGTAAACATCTTTCTCAAACAGAGCTATCTGAATTAACAAAATACATATGTGCAAAACATTTTGCAAATTTACAAGTCTTTTTACATACTTGCCAACTTTTCAAAATTTCCATGGGGGAGAAAAGTGCGTGTTTGAAATTTTCGACTCGGGGATCTACCTATTTGTCGCGGAACCAGTAGCTATATATCATAATGTAGTATTTTCAAGAGAATAATCTCTTTGCAAACTCATAATAGCCTAATAGCACATATCTGATGCTAACATTCCTTTGACATACCAAAGCATAATATTTTTTTATAGTTCTTTTTACCACCAGAAAAGGGGAAAGAATTAGAATATATTCCTTTTGTTTTAATTTTTTATCAATCATATCAAAATAAAAATTAAAAAAAAGAAAAAAAATAGACAGGTGTATGAGTTTTGTAAATGGAAAATAATTAATTTTCATTAATTTATTTATTTGCAAGTGTATCTCAACTTATCCTGATTTTTGAAATGTTGTTTTTGAAGAAAAAAAATCAAATTGTTAGCATTATATATTTACAAATTGGAAGGAAACAAATATAAAAAAAACCACAATATTACATTTACTATAAATGTGAAATTTTTTTTAATCAATAGACAGTGTTAATATTTCTTATAAAACTATAAAATACACATTTGTCAGAAAATTAATAAATCCGGATTTTAATTCTGTTTTCCGTTTTGTACCTTACGTAACATCCTTACGTAATCCAAGATGGCGACCATCAGTGAATACACACATTTTAACAGTGTCTAATGCAATCAAATGTGAGTAAATTGATACATAATAGCCTTATCAAGTGTTTGTTTTGAAATCTTATAGTTATTTACACAAATTAATACCCTGTTGGTCATGTTAGAGGATCCGATTGATGCCTGAGTGAACACGCCTGCCAGACACCTGTGCCGTGGCTGTGTTGACTTGTCTCCCGATCCCCCTCCCCCAATAATCAGTCCCCTGGGGCATACACTGCCCTTACAATTATCAGTAGGGTCATTACTGGACTTGGGGCAGCATTGTTATTTAATCAGTGTCAGATTCTAGAGTGAAGAACTCTACAAATCACAAGAAGGTGATACAATTGAGCTAAATGGCTTTTGGGGTTTTCAAAATCGGGAGATTTCCCGATTTTTGCAAACACGATCGGGAGGCGGGAGAGGCAATCTAAAATCGGGAGCCTCCCGCCTAAATCGGGAGGGTTGGCAAGTATGTTTTTATGCAAAACAGAATTTCACCAGAGTATAGGGTATTCAGTATACATACTCTATCACTTTGTTCTTATTTCATTGTGTAAAGATAAACATACGATGACTGTAATGTATTCATATATATATGACTACACAAAGGATTAGGGAATATTGAAATTGTAACTGTGAATCTTATACTCTACTAGGTATTGAACTTAAACACCAGTTTCTATTTATAGGTACCAGTATATCAGTATTTGTATATAACTAACCATCAGTGACAAATGGTATATTACATAATTCACGATGTAAAGGTGACATTTTTTTATCAATGGTTGTTACTGTACACAAGCCACGTACATTTGTAGCTTCTGTTCCAGTGTTGTCAGCGTTTTAGGACGTAGCGTCCTGTTCCAGCGCTGTCAGCGTTTTAGGACGTAGCTCCTGTTCCAGTGCTGTCAGCGTTTTAGGACGTAACGCCCTGTTCCAGCGCTGTCAGCGTTTTATGACATTACGCCCTGTTCCAGCGCTGTCAGCGTTTTAGGACGTAGCTCCTGTTCCAGTGCTGTCAGCGTTTTAGGATGAAGCTTCTATTCCAGCGCTGTCAGCGTTTTAGGCATGTTTGAGTCAGCTTAATTACTGTGGTACAGTCGCCAGCTCGTACCTTGCTTCATATGTCAACATTATTTCATATGTGTAAAAGGTCCCTGAGAAATGGATTGGTTAGAGTCATAATAGGAAGTTCAGGAAATTTTCATTCACAATTTATTTTTTTATCATCTGTGATTTCATTGTATCCAAAGTCAAATTGTACAATATATCCCAGAATTTCGACAGCACAGTAAACTTACTGGAGGAAATTGGCTTCAGTTTCACCGAAACTTGTTACTAAGAGTTTCCCTAATTTAAACTTTACATCAGGGAAAATATTGCTTAAGTAAAGGAGACACCTTGAGGAATGTTAGTGAACTGTTAAGCTGGTTCTATGTTTTACTGATTTTTGATATGTTCTATAATATATGTATATATATGGTAATCAGTGCTTTATGTATATAAGGGATGTTATATATATTATTTTCCTACAAATGTTTACTTGTAATATACAATTTTAACCAACACACTACTCACGTTGAGAGGTGGGTCTGTACTGGGCCGGGAAACATGGCGGTACATGTGTACACATGTGTCTGTGTGCGTTTGTGTGTGTGTATGGAGTGAGGGAGGAAAACGTTGCTGATGATTATATATAGGCCCCTAAACTACTTTGGATCTGATTTCTTTGAAATTATTTTAATGTAATGCTTTTGTGTTTAGTTCAGCTATGATTAATTCACATCATTTGATTAATACCGAGAAACATGCATACATCATACTACAGAAATAAAATTGTTCAAATGAATACAATATGAATATATAAATATTTGAACTATTATATGAAGAGAGAAAATTTAAAGTTGAGGAATGATTTTACATGTTCAGAACTCATTTTCCCACAATAATACAGTGTCATCCTCTTGAAAATTTCTTTTTAGAATTTTTCGAAAATGTTGAAGTATGTAAATTGCCAGCAAATAATCCTTTGAAGATATCGTTCTTGGTACACACACATTCCTTTATTTAGTTAATTATTCTGACAACTCCCATGTTTTAGTATTACCATGTGACTCTTGACATTAAGCTTTATTTTATACCTTAGGTTGTCTAACATCTATACTTACTGTTGTGTAGTAGACCGGTGACTATTTCTACGTATATATACCAGTTACTACAGTCAATACTGATAAAA
This sequence comes from Mimachlamys varia, assembly GCA_947623455.1. Lineage (NCBI taxonomy): Eukaryota > Metazoa > Mollusca > Bivalvia > Pectinida > Pectinidae > Mimachlamys > Mimachlamys varia. The sequence continues at coordinate 3,446,195 of OX392537.1, forward strand.
CTCTAATTATGATAACTATAATTATTATAGTTAGTCATTCAGTCAGTCTGTCTTTCTGGTTAAGGTTTTGGGGGTAAGTTTCTTCAGTGGCTTGCCAAGCATTCAATATTTGTTCTATGGTGCTGATTTTTGCAATGAGATTTCTTATGGAATTCAAAATTAATTTCATGGAGTCATACATTCAGAATAATTTTTGGGGAAAAAAGCAGAATTTTGCCCCATTTTGGGCTTTGCCAAAAATCAAGTTTAAGGTTTTGGTGCAGATTTCTTAAGAGGCTTGCCAGCCTTTCAATAGTTATGTTTGGGTACTGATTCATTCAATGAGAATTATTTCAGATTTTTAACATCAATTTAATGGCAGAATAATAGAAAAGCAGTATGTTGAGGTTTAAGGCCTCTCAGGGACAGGAATTAGTTACCCTGGTGATCGCTGTTTAACAGTTATTTACAGTCCGTCTTGTCTTTATAAGTTGGGCATTCTATTTCTTTTTGTTCTTTTGAAAATGTGTTCTCAACAAATTTGTGTGGCAAGATAAACTGCTGATCAGTTTTGCAGTAATATGTAATGTGTATGCCTCGGGTGTTCAGACACAGTGTAAGTGTATTGTTTTTCTAATCTTGTTAAGTTTTTTTTATTAATTTTTGCGAGTCTAACTGATCTGGAATCTTGATAACTACCAAGACAAACTATGTGTACATGATGTTGCTTATTACTTTTCTGATTATTTCATGATACATGTCTTTTGTAATGGGTCTGTTTTGGTACAGTGATATTTTCTGTTACTGAAAAACTTGTCAGACAATTGATTCCAGTCAAGCTTGTCCTTTGTCCATTACAATTTTTCCATTTTCTTTTTTTTATTATAATTAAAAGATAAATCTACTCTGTAGAATAAATTTACGTTAATCTATGGTACTAAATAATAAGGTAACATTAAAAACTATTTCATGTGCACAGGAGATAGGTAATATCTACTATGTCTCTCAAAATCAAACCTATTAACTTAGACTTGAATTTTATTACTTAATCCTGTTTAAGTTTCCCTTTCTAGCTATTAAATATAACACTGTCTAGATCCATCTCTATCCAACATACCCATGTTACTTATCAATGTACAAAGTTTTAAATAGGAAAATCCATGTTATTGAGATTTTCCTTTCATTTCTTCATATTTTTTCCCAGAAATGTTATAACAAAGGATCAATCAGTAGAGTTGCTGTATTCTATACACATGTAAGCTAGTGTATTACTGCTTGTGCTTTTATTTTTGTACTCGCACTGCAACCACCTTGTGTATGCTGGAATATCTAGGAGAGAAAAAGTGCTAATGTGAGCTGTGTGACTGTTAAAACAACTATATTGGAATTCATTGCCTGAATAAAACATTTAAAACTGTCCAGACTATTCCTTGTCATGACTTTTATTTGATCTGTCACTTGGTTTTCATGTTCAGTATTTAGAGAAATGACAACTGTCTCACCTGTTTTCAGTATAATATGATCGGGTAAAAAATGCTGTTCTGTCTCACCCGTTTTCAGTATAATATGATTGGGTGTAGAATGCTGTACTGTCTCAACAACTGTCTCACCTGTTTTCAGTATATCATGATTGGGTGTAGAATGCTGTACTGTCTCAACAACTGTCTCACCTGTTTTCAGTATAATATAATCGGGTAAAGAATGCTCTACTGTCTCAACAACTGTCTCACCTGTTTTCAGTATAACATGATTGGGTGTAGAATGCTGTACTGTTACCTGTCGTCGCGATGTTTTTGGCTGTAGGCCTCTCTGATCCATCACTTCCGGTTCCGGTGTACTGGGAGACTTTGGTATGGTATTTCAGTGAGATTGCACTATAAAATCAGCATCAGGTCCATGCTATCACAAGGAGGAAACTACACCAACATACCAAGCACAGTTAAATATATAAACACATACACATCACACACTACCATCTGAAAGTATGTATACTATGTGTTTAGCAAATAAAAATTTATACAGGTGTTGCAATTTCCTAAAGATAGCCCATTTGTCAGTGGCAATTGCATTTTATTTGAGTCTTAACTTGAGTCCTGGGCCCGTATTCATGAAACCGTTCTCATGCTCAAGCATGGTTTCTGTGCTCAAGCCAGCTTTCCTGAAACTCGCCTATAATATGTCAACGATCAAAAAGTCAATTGTAAATGTTGAAATAAGTATTCTGCTTCATTGATCTGCATTTCCCCAAAATACTTTAACAAAATAGGAGTTTTTAAATAAATTATAGCCAGAAGAAGAAACCAGTGTTGAACACAAAATCCATGCTTGAACATGAGAACGGTTTCATGAATACGGACCCTGGAAGTTGCATTGAGGGCTAGCAGAGGGACCTTTTTCATGAAAAACAAAAAAAGGCAAAAACATTGCACTTTTAGGTGTTGAATTGTATCAAAACCCAAATACTGTTGAAGAAAAACGAACAAAAAACAACCAAAAAGATTATGACATGAAAACAATTAATACAAACTTCAAACTTGACTTTGCTGAATTTCGAAGTATTTATTTTGCGCCAAAAAGTGTAGTAGAGTTTTGGATGTCGGTGTACGTGGCGACACAAACTTAAATGACCGAAGCTAAACGTTAAACTATTTACTACCTGTGGGGTAATGAATTCCAGTTACTGACGTCATGTGTCCTTGTTCCATGGACACAGAGGTCAATGCCAAGGTCGCTTGCTATCTATAAGTCACCTATTCTATTTTGTCACCAGATTCATTGCTGTTGGCGTACTTCATGTTTTGTAGATTTCAAAATACTTTACCCGGTCCAAATTTATTGTAATAAACAGGTTGTCCCTGAATGCAGGGGACAAAACCGCAACTGTCAAGATTGAAGTTAATAAAATATGGAAATCCCTTTATTAGTATAGGCACGGACTTCGATAGCACCCAAGTCTGTAGTATAGGATACAGATAAGGTATCATCACTAGGAGTTAAATCAAGATCATGCGGTAGAAACGGTACCCACAAATTAAAATATATATCAGGAAGCCCTGTCGTGTTCTGACAAAAACACACAGGTTAAATTACTTGTGAATGATTATTTATTGGGCTGTGTCCTAGTATGGCATGTTTTCCACAAAATCTGTCCTTCCAGAAAATATTCCCTTTTTCTTCTTATGTGTGTAACATCATTGATAGATGACCCATCTATGTAGCCAGCAAATACAACAATCGATGAGTCGTATATATATATGCTCTTGAAGTATTGGACACATACCGAAACTACACAAGAATCCTTATAAGCAACGTTTTATCGCTGACTCTGCTAATTGCTCTACCAAGCCATTATCAAAACTTCTTACTACAATTCTTAGTACCATAAAATCAGGGCTTCAGACATATTGTGACACTGTGTACTCCAGAAATGGAATTAATGGGATGTGGATTTTGAAAACTCGAAAGATCTTTTGATCAATCTTGAACACCCCCTCCTAAAAAACGTCTTTTCGGTCAAAACATTTGATTTTTCCACCCTGTACACTACCATACCTCATACAAAATTGAAGGAACGTCTCCGATCTCTTGTTATGAGAGCTTCCTTTTCCAAGAAAGGCGGACGACGATGGAAATATATGGTAGTGAGCTATCTCGGAGCATACTTTGTCAAAAACACGACAAAAGCTAAGAGGAAATATAATGAAGAAGATATAGCAAGGATGATTGAATTCCTGGTCGACAATATTTTTGTTGAGTTCGGAGGAAAGATTTTCCAGCAGACAGTTGGCATTCCCATGGGAACACACTGTGCCCCACTCTTAGCTGACTTGTTTTTGTTTTCATATGAGGCTGATTTTGTGGAGGAGCTTATCAGGACAGGTAACAAAAACCTTGCCAAATCTTTTAATTTCACTTTCAGATATATCGACGATGTGTTGTCTATAAACAACAAGACGTTTGCTGACCACGTCGATCATATATACCCTTCTGAACTTGAAGTAAAGGACACAACAGACTCTTCTACATCAGCTGCTTACCTCGATCTCTACTTAAACTACGACCAACCGATCGTTAACTTTCCATTTCTTGATAGTAACATCCCTGCTTCTCCAACCTATGATGTTTACATGTCGCAGTTGATTCGGTATTCCAGGGCTTGCTCTAATATCGGGATTTTCGTGATCAAGGTCGACTGCTAACAAACAAACTAACAACACAAGGATTCGAGAGATGCAGGTTGATCAGAACTATGGGCAAGTTTTATGGTCGCCATCTTTGTCTCATTGAGAAATATTCTGTATCTTAAGTGATAGGAAGATGGACATTTTGATTATGGTCATTAGTGTGTTAACTTGTTGTGATTGACAATGATACTCGGTTCTCATTTTGAGAACTTGATGTTTACTTGGATGTGACAAAGATTTACATAGCGGGTGTCGTCGATGAAGCAGAAGACGCTTACTCTTCCGGAACACCTGGTCTTATTCTCTGGTACTTTTGCAAGGGTCTCCATGTGAATCTTTCCTTTGTTCATATTTTGCCCCTGGTTTAATCGATTTTGAGTTTGGATTATGATTATGTTTACGCTTCGGTATTCTCTTATTTATTTTTTGGTATAGAGATTCCAATGCCGCGGCAACCTCCACAAGACTCTCTAGACGTGACCCTCTATTACACGGATGGTATTTCGTGGGGGAAACCGAATACAGAAGAAGGGAAACTAACTTGTCATTGGATCATCGGGCATTCGAGGCTAGTATGAGGCGTTGAAATAGGAGCTGGGATTTACCGCAATTCACTCCATCTCAATTCACTTTTTCATTTGCCTTTGTATTAAGAGTGATGAGTTGCTTCGATATGTCACAGGAATATTCAAGAATGTTTGATCAATTATTTCATTTCCTTTCTTTTGCATCATCTTGATTTACGGTATCATCTACACTTTCTTCAGTTTAAATATTGTGAAGTGACGGATCATCTGAGAAGGGATGTCTTTCATTCAGCAGTGTAATGATGACATTTAGCATCGACTCCTGCTCGATACCAAGGTCTGATGACAGACGTTTCCAGTTCCGATCGCTTCGTCTTAGAAAATTGTAGACAGCTTAAGATAGCAAATCCACATGTTGGTGAGTTAATTCGAGGATCTGTATGCCAGCCAGGTAGGTATTCACATACTTCACACACAAGTTGTGCCCTATAGAAGTGAAATAATGTTTTGGCTATCCAGGCTAAATGCCCGAATAGACTTCTTTGAGCTAAAGTTAACTTTGCATATTTGTCGGTAAATAACATCTCCTGCATGCAGGCCGTTTATCGACCAAATCAGTCTTTAATCTAGAACTTCTTGTGACCATCGATCTGTTCTTTCTTTACACACCTTGACATTCTGGAACATCGCTTGTTCTTACCGGGGACACATCTGATCTCCTTTTCCTGTGTGGAGACTTCACTACTTGCTGCCCACAGAAGAGGCAATGTGTTGCAAATTGAGACAGCATTTGTGAAGACAAATGGGAAATTGTATCTTTGCTAGTCAGTTCCTTTTCCCCTTAGCTTTGGCAATAGATTTGGGATGAGTGTATGCTCCTCTATAAGCCTCTTAGCCATTCCCACGACCTCTGCTTGCGTTGTTGATAATCAAAAACCCCTTTCTTTCTCGCAGGTGGACGGTATGCGACTTTGCGAAGAATGGAAGACTATGCTGAATAACCCACAGTATCCCGATTGGTGCCATAATCCTATAGGGAGTACCGACATGTTTAAGTAAATAGTAGACACACTAAGCAGCATCGTATTTTTATAAAGGTCCAGCATTCTTTCATGCCAAAACTTTAATAGTTAGCCGTACCACTTTATTTTACCTGAATTGTTAGTTTTGTCTTAGCTTCCACAGCCACAGTTAATCTCATTTGAGTAGTGGCACGGTACATAATATACACATTTTCGTATTACATGATTTGAAAGTATACAGAACTTGTTTAATTTTACTTCTAAATTCATAAATTAAAGGGCTTTTACGCACCTGACCCTTCTGCTTCTTCATCAGTTTAGAAATTTTGTATTCCCACCTTTTGGCCCCTGGCATCGCTGAAGAGTCCTGGAAGGAAATTTTGTATTCCAACCTTTTGGCCCATGGCATCGCTGAAGAGTCCTGGGAGGACGATGCGACTGTGTGATGCAGTTTAATTTATTTTTTCGGCTTACTGTGTCTGTTACTAAGAAAGTGCAGCGTGTGTGTGTGTTTCGTCATCTTCTACGAGACACAAATAAGACTTTTAGTATGTCGCGTTAATAGGAAATATCGAAAAAAATCACATTATGCTTTTATGGAAAAAGAAATCTAAACAAGGCAAACAAAAAGACAAATTTCTCCATGCTTAGATAAAACCCTGTTGTAAAAGGCATATAATTTAGTGTGTTTACTTGTTGTGATTGACAATGATACTCGCTTCTTATTTTGAGAACTTGATGTTTACTTGGATGTGACCACGATTTATATGGCGGGTGTCGTCGAATGAAGAATAAGACGCTTACTTTTCCGGAACACCTGGTCTTATTCTCTTTTACTTTTATGAGGGTCTCCATGTAAATCTTTCCTTTGTTCATAGTTTGCCCCTGGTTTAATCGATTTTGAGTTCGGATTATGATTTTGTTAACACTTCCGTATTCTCTTATTTATTTTCAAATGAAGTATATCATGAACTGAAATGTTATGCTGTGAATATTTAAAAAATAAATATTAATCATAAAAATCACACCAACGCACCAGCACACTATATAAACATATACATTAAAAGGTATAACAGAAATAAAGTACCGTTAGTGATTCAAGATTAAAAGCTCACACAAAGGTACCATCCTACGACCCGGCGATTGTTAATATCAAAATGTTTGTTCTTATAATCGATCAAACCATCAAGCAGACTAGATTGCCCGGTAAATACAGAACAAATACTCATAATTGCCTTTATATACTGTTATGGTCAACAGGACAATGACATTTCAAACATTTAGATTTCTCATTGTACTCAATACCTCCCACAAAGGCCATATGCTCTCAACCAATCGGTTTAATAAATCAGAGAATACCGGAGCGTCAACAAAACCATAATCCGAACTCAAAATCGATTAAACTAGGGGCAAAATATGAACAAAGGAAATATTTAAATTGAGAACCTGGTAAAAGTACAAGAGAATAAGACCAGGTGTTCCGGAAGAGTAAGCTTCATCGACGACACCCGCCATGTAAATCTTGGTCACATCCAAGTAAATCCAAGATTTTTAAAAACAAATTGGGGGGGGGGGGGGGGGGGGGGGGGTTAAAGTTAAGTTTAATTATTATTAACTCCTAAAACTTTTGAAAGTACTCGAAACAATTTCAGCTTTTACCAAATCTCAGGTACCTGTGGTTCGGCAATGACATGTACCTGTGGTTAGGTATGGACATGTTACTGAAATAGTAAGACACATCAGTTGAGGTACAAATCTCAGGTCCCTGTTTAAAGAACACACGCACAAAAAAACATTGCCATGTTGTAAGCAATTGTGGGAATTTAATATAGCAATGTTTACCATTTTAGATGGTAAACGTTATATTATGTAGATGTGAGCTCAAACGTCCACTCAATACAGGTTAAGCAAAGTTCGGCGTTCTCTAGTTTACTGATTCCTTAATTATAATGGAATTCACTAGTTTACCAATAATGAAGAACAATAAATTGAGTCAATAGAAAAGACAGCCTCGACAACATTTTAAGCAGGACGCTGTCATTTGAACTGTTGTGTTTCAAGACATCGATCACCGACAACATCAGCCGTGGGATTAGTCCTGTGCTTCTATTTCATGTTTATTATCGGTCATTTGACATTATTTTGTTATTGTGGATAATAAACATTAAATAAAAACATGGGAACACTCGAAGGTATAATATTAGGACTACCGGCCCCTACAACATCATCCGCGGGATGTTTAAACTGTGGTGTTCCGTGGCAGCCCCGATATCATCCGCGGGTTGTTTAAACTGTGGTGTTCCGTGGCAGCCCCAGCCATGTAATACAGGACTGCACAGAAAGGACTCGGTCGCCTCTATGTAAATGTCTTGATTTATTGAGGGAGGTCAGACGTTTTGTTAGATTTCTTCACAGACGATTATTCAATATTTGTAAATGTCTGCTGTTTCACTTTTAAGACATTGTTTGGAAAGATACATTTCCCTTGATGTCTGAAATGTAAACGTTATACAGACTACTTGACGCTGCTTCTCTACAAACCAACCAGAGTTCTGGATAACTACAGGTGCCCAAGGATCCTGTGGTCGTATTATGACACAAATAACTAACCACCCTAACACCAATTAGGCTTGTGAGCTATATATGTATACGACCAATTTTGACGGTCACCTAATATAACAATTCATAGACGTGTCATTTTGACGACCAGCTAAGTACTCACAAGACATAAATTATTTCCACGTTCAGATCCGGACGTGTCATTTTGAGCTCACCTGTCCTGTCAGATTTTGACCAAACTTGGTCAGAAACTTCCTGAGGGGAAGGGGATCCAATTTTGTAAAAATGGTTGGCCTACAGGGGCGTAGCAACCATGTAAGCACATAAGCCCGTGCTTACACATCGTTTTCCATATTAAGTGTATTGAAGTCGAGAAATTTCCTAATTCAAATAATATTCTTAAAAATCCACTGATATTGTTACTCTTTTTTGTCGACTCTTCAGATTAACATATAAGGCTGCAAGAAGTTTGTTAGCTACAAATACTTAGGCCACATGTCATATTAGGTTTTAATGATAGATTTCAGCTGCTGACGAACAAACTAATGGCACAGGGAAACGACAGGTGCAGGTGGATGAAGACTATACATGTGCAAGTTTTATGATCGCCATCTTGATCTCATCGAGAAATATTCTGGATCTTTAAGTGATATGAAGATGGACGTTTTTGAGTATGTTCATTAGTGTGGTTACTTGTTGTGATTGACAATGAGGACTCGTTTTACATTTTGAGAACTTGATGTTTACTTTGATGAAAACCAAGATTTACATGGCGGGTGTTGTCGATGAAGCAGAACACGCGTACTCTTCCGGACCACATGGTCTTATTCTCTTGTACTTTTACGGAGGTCTCCATGTAAATCTTTCCTTTTTTCATATTTTTCCTGTAGTTTGATCGATTTTTTGTGTTCGGATTATGGTTTTGTTGACGCTTTGGTATTCTCTGATATTTTTGAGTAAATCTGTTAGATTTCTAAAACCCCCACATCCCCTCCCTATTTTGGGACTTAGGGATTTGGCCCAACAGGGAAATTAAGTCAATTCTTTAAAGGCCCAATATACGTAACTTTTGGCAAAGCGAAAATCAAGCCTTATAACTTTTCATATTTATAGATATAGTTAAGATAAACTGATATCAGCAACATTCAAGATAATTTCTTACGCGGTTACCGGTACAGCAGCAGTTGTAACTTGGTATATGTAAACACGCGTTAATTTTGAACTGTCTTCTAACTTCGGCTTGTTGTTGAAGTGGGCCCCACCTGAATTATTTTCAATTCTTTGGATTTTTCTTTCAAGAGGTTCTTGTTAGTTACCACTCAGGTTTACTTCGTTTTAGACTTATTTTTGCATGGTTATCAACTGGACCTTTTTCAGAATTTTTCAGAATCACGAAAAATGTCCTGAAGTTACGTATATTGGGCCTCTAACATCCTTCTTCTTCCAAAGGAATGGCAGGCTGATTTAATGTTATTAGGTTTTGCGACCTATATACAGCTACAGACATTTAAGGATTGCATTTCGGTGAAGCGATTTGGGTGTGTGTTTATTGCGTCTGTATTTGATAGGCTTCGGTATATTTTTGTAAGTCTAAGCCCCCAGCAGAACAACCGAACCTGGCCACATTATACTGAAAATTGATGAGCCAGAGTTCCGCTCCGATAATACTGAACGTCAATCATTGAGTAGTAACTACCATTATTAGAGACTCTGGTATGTCTCGGCCTGGGGACAGAACTCAAAGCCTTCCTCACAGGGGGCGAACGCTCAACTAAAGGCCAAAAGTGAGGTTGTGTCAAGGGAGACATCAGGAAGGAGAAAGTTGTTTAGAAAGACGAGACAAGACAAAATTTCAAATTTAGTCGTCTCTTGCGAATCATACAATAGGGGCAGCAGGTACATTCTATTTCCTTACTCCCTACCAGGAGGGCCTATGACAGGCTATTTTCCAGATGTTTCCAAGAATGTTTATATATAATTCTGTATTTAGGTGAGTCATACAGGTCTGCTGGACCTCTTGTATTTCGATTTTCTCCAGATCATTACCAAACAAGGTTCGTTTCGAAGTATTATTCTTATTGGCCGATTTGAATCACCAGCCATGCGGTATTTCTAAGTATCTTGAACTGTTTATAGTTTGTTTCCATCAGACTGCGTAGGGTTCCATGACATGTTCCATTACATCTATATCAACATGTTTTATCGGCAAGCGCGATATTTTTATTGAGAGTTCAAGTTTCCTGAGCTTATTCAACGACACATAATTACAATACCTTGTATTTCATTGGAAATTGGGATAAATAGGTAATAAATCATCTGATAATTTCCATATTATTGGTTATGTTAAATTATATATGATACAAACTGTATGTATATTTTTTCTATTGTTACTTCCTGGGCCAATAAAGAATGACTCAGATATAGGGCTACCTGTTATACTGTACCGACATCCACCATTGTCGCTATATTTTCAGGACTCATCGTCCATCTCATACTTTCTTCTTATCGAGTTATACTGTCTGTTTTATGTCCCCTACCTGGAACCGGGGAAGGGGTGGAGGGTTGGGTAGCTATAATCCGTCCATCTTTCCGTTCTTCCTCCCGTTCATCCACCGTCTGGTATCTTGTTCGTTCATGTCTTGTAAGGTTCGGGTATGGATTGGTATATCTCAGTGATAATGTCTTGTAAAGTTCGGGTTTGGGTTGGTATGTCTAAGTCATAACAACCCATACCCGAACCTTACAAGACATGATCATTTAGACATACCAACCCGTACCCGAACCTTACAAGCACTTAGAAATGTCTTGTTAAGTTCAGGTATGGGTTTGTACAGTGTATGTCGCGTATAGTTATAAATGTTGTCTTGCTGTTTCGCTTATGTCGAGGTTTGTTATAATGACGATAGGCAAATACATTTTGAGAAATTTCTTGAATATCAAAATAAAATATCAGGTTAGTTTATATCGTAACATAAAGACCTTTGCACCTATTAACCCTCGTAATGTAGTGCCAGAGCTAATATATTTTGTCAGCACCAAACATTCTGATCGAGTCGATCAATATTTCAGAAGATCAATATCTAAACCCGCCATTCCTTGTTTGGCATAATTCACAGCAGCGTTAAGTTAGAGACTAGGCCTACAAGCTGCATGAAGCGGACAGTTTAACTACTGTCTACATACATATGTTTGTGTATCTTAAAACCTAGACCGAACCATAGTCAACTTGTGGTAAAACTATAATCGTCCGGTATAGTAGAAGACCGATGGCCCTAATATGTCTTACAACTCAAACAAAGAAAAATCATTACGGGTATCATGGCATTGGGTAATATATTTTTTCGTTCCATATAACAATCGATAGTCCGGCATTTATCATAACAGTGAGGAGAACATGAAGATTTCAATCTTCGGGGATGAAATTCGTGCGCTGGCCCAGAGAGGCTGGTGTTTTGTTAATGAAACAAATCATCGCTTTGGTCTAGAGAGGCTTGTTCTCTCTAAACGATGAAAATCATCGCTTTTGTCTAAAGAGGCTTGTTTTCTCTAAACGATGAAAATCATCGCTTTGGTCTAGAGAGGCCAGTGTTTTCTAAATGATACAAATAATCACTTTGGTCCAGAGGTGCTGCTATTTGTTGGTGGTTTCTAATCGTGTCTTTACCACAGACAGTCGATTATTTTGATTACTTTTATTCAGTACTTACTGTGAGGGCTCAGGTTATAGGTAATTGAAAATATCTACCTTTTACCGTGAACAATTGCCTAACATGACTAGTTTTTAACAAATCAATATTTTGATTGTTTCAAAATACCTGCTTCTCCATCCTATGGTGTTTACATGTCGCAGTTGATTCGTTATTCTAGGGCTTACTCTGAATATCGAGATTTTCGTGATATATGTCAACTGCTGACGAACAAACTTACGGCACAGGAATTCGAGGGATGCAGGTTGATGAAGACTATGGGCAAGTTTTATGGTCGCCATCTTGATCTCATCGAGAAATATTGTGTATCTTTGTGTGATATGAAGATGGACGTTTTTGAGTTAGCTTGTTAGTTTGTTTGCTTGTTTTGATGACAATGGTGACTCGGTTCTCATTTTGAGGATTGATGCTTACTTGGATGTGACCAAGATTTATATGGCGGGTGTCGTCGATGAAGCAGAAGACGCTTACTCTTCCGGAACACCTGGTCTTATTCTCTTGTGCTTTTACGAGAGTCTCCATTTAAATCTTTTCTTTGTTCCTATTTTGCCCCTGGTTTAATCGATTTTGAGTTCGGATTATGGTTTCGTTGACGCTTCGGTATTCTCTATTTTTTTTCAGTCAGTTTGATTTAAAATCTATAAAGACATCTCCGACTACCTCAGTGTCGCTGGTATTGTGAAAGGGGATTTTTTGGCAAATCATGGCGTTGACCTAAACAGACCCATAAACGTTGGTTATTTCACATTGATGCTTTTGACCATGATTTTTATGGAGGTAGCAAATATTGACTTTGGTCCAGAGAGGCTGGTGTTTTCTAGGATTTGTAAATCGAATCTTTGTCCCAAAGATGCTACTATTCGTATGAAGTTTCAAATCGTGCCTTTAGACCAGAGATGCTGGTGTTTGTTTGAAATTTCAAAATTTAATATAGGCGTGCATTTGAAACTGCAAACTGTGGCTTTTGACAAGAGAAACATAATTATGTACGTTGGAGGTTGCAAATAAGAAATAAACTTTTTTTCTCTTCACAACAATTATGATACAAGTTTTTCAACTTATAACAATAACTCTTGTCTGCCTGGGTGTAAGCGTGCGGAGGTTATGAGTTTTCGGAGAAAACCCACGTTGTTGGGCAGGTGACCATATACCTTTTCACGTCCAGGATGTTCCAAATGGTGTCTCTGGGAGAGAATCTAGTTTCCATTGGAAGTTGGTAGGTTGCAATTCTCGGCTTTGACATGGAGTTGCTGCATTGGTGTTCGTTGGAGACTGGCTGAGATAGTAGAAAGTTTTATTTGTTAAAATAATATCCAAAGAATAATTCATGTTGAATAGTGATTAAATGTATTCATTGTCAATAAAGTTTTTATGGATGTTATCGTAGAGACGGTTCATTAATATTTAAACACCCGACAATAAAACATTCAAAACATGGCGACTGCATCGTTTTGTTCGGCTTCCGTATTGTATATATTATGGCCATTAATCTGATATATGAAGTTATGCTTGTCAATGTTTGAAAAGATATACTCTGCGAAACATTAGGTTTTGTTTAGATACTTGTATTGTTCAATCTTTATGTTGTTATCCTTGACGGAGTGTTATGTTAATGTCCGTCCTATATTCTATTCATGTGTCAAAGTATAGGTCACAAGAGTTTTCCCGCCCATAATGCAGGCATTTCCTGTTTTTTTATCTAAAGTCAGTTGTAGCGCAGGTGAAAACAATTCTTTATCGTGTAAGACAATTCAGAGACAACTTTATTACATTTTTACCATCGAAAATTGTTCATTCTATAAAAGTCATATTTTTTCACTAGTGAAAAATATGCTGATGAAAAATATTACTTTTTCAAATTTGACCGATCAGAACGTTGCTTGGGAAAATCAAAAGCTGCCACTGTAGATTTTTCTATAAAATGTAATAAACAGAATTTTCAATTTCAATAAATTTTATTGTCAAAAAGACAAATGGATCGGGCAGCAGGCATAGCCTATTTAAGCCCTCTCCAAACAAAGTAACAAACAGTGGTACAAACATAGACATATACATTACAACACTGAACACATACAAATAATTTGAACGCATTATATAAATAATCTAAGTAGGGGAAACAACTACTAAATTGTATTTGAATTTTAATAAAATTAAATAATTGAAACTTTAACCTTTTATTGCGACACCAAAGATAAATAGACATGTACATCATGTACAAGTAATCATCCGAAAAGAAAAGATTTTTTTATTATTATTATTATTGAGCTGCATGTATAAACATTTAGTGGGATTAAATTACCTTACCCAACAGATACAGGCCAGAAATGTCCATTGTGTAATACACAAGGCCATCCACTGATGAGTTTGGAAATTCAATCCCACTAAATAGTTCAGTTTATGCACTAAATACAGGTTAAATCAAGAAGAGCATGTTAAAAAGCATTGTATAATTTTTTTTTTAAGTAGTTGTTTCCCAATTTTAGCAAAATAGTACAACTGGTCTTCTGAACCCAACCTCCCCGGGAACATAATCGAGACAGACGAATTGGATGGGAGCTGTTTACATCCTCAGTATTAAAGTGGTCAATAACAAGAAATAAAATGAAAAATTAAGAGAAATGTAAACAAAAAATACAAAAATGTAAGGTACCATTATTATTGGAAACCAGAAGATATTGTATTGAGGAAATGAGAATTGAATGAATGTAAATGAAATGTACTATAGGAATGAATGAAAGAATGAGTGAATGAAGGAATGGGAGTAGGAGTGAAAAAAAAGAAGAACAAAAAAAAAAAAAAAATCAGTGATACTTTCATTAAGCAGTTTCAGTTGGATATCCAGAATCTTCTAGTTCTTAAGATGTAATCCGATACTGAAAGAAGAATATGTTTATTCGTATTTTCATCACATCTCTCACAACCGTTTAGGATGACATCTATTGTTAAGTGGTTATGAGTATCATGGAATATATTTTGAAAAAGTATAGTACGAGGTTCAGCATATATAATACAATCAAGGAAATAGTGGGATGCTGTTTCATATCTAGAACCACAAGAACAGGCAGAGGACTCAGTTAGATAGTCATTATAAAGGTCATTATTTAAGTTACTAGCCTCATTTCTTAACTGACATAGAATTATATTAGTTTGTCGATTTCCGAAATACTTAAAGATATCAGTTGTTCTTGTGTTTGAGTTTGGAGTAGGTGTAATTAATTTTTTGAACTGATAGGAGGAGCGAATAGTTTGGAGATCAGAAGAAATGTTATTCATATCATTAAACATAGACGGAAAAAAACTATTATAATACTTAGTAGTTCGGCAAAGGGGTGGATCGAATATTCTACCTGATCTAAGATTGTACCTATCTGGTCTAGTATTATGGAAATATGGCTCTATAATTTCTTTCAGATTGTATGGAGTCTGATTAGTCATAATCTTGTACATCAGCATCATTTGATGTTGTTTTCGCCTACTTTCAAGAGAGACCCAGCCTAATTCTCTGTACAAGATATTGTGGGGGTGCCTCTACGCAGTCCTGTAATTATTCTAGCCGCCTCTAGTTGGATAGATTCAAGAAGATTTTTTAGATTTTGTGTGCAATTACTCCAAACAACATCTGCATATTCAAGTATGGGTCTAATATATAATATACATATTGTAGTTAATGACTGTCTGTCTAGTTTATTTTTCATCATTCTTAAAATATTAATTCTTTTATATGCTTTCTTATAGATATCATATATGTGGTCATTCCACTTAGCATCATCACTGAACGTTAAACTAAGATGTTTGTGTATTCGACTGACAGTAACCGGTTCATCATAAAAATAAATGTCTGGGTAATGAGTATAAGTTTTATTTGAGAATATGACAGATTCTGTTTTATTTGGATTTAATTTTATATCCCATTTATTAGCCCATACTTGTATAGTGCTAAGATCATCTGTTAGATTTTGTGCTAATTCTGCTGGATCATCATCTGTTACCGCATACAAAGAAGTGTCATCAGCAAACAATTTAATTACATTAGAGACAGAATCAACAATATCATTAATATAAAGTAAAAACAAGAGTGGACCGAGAACCGAGCCCTGTGGTACCCCTACAGTTACTGGTCTAGATGTAGATATATATCCTTCAGTTAACACCCTTTGTTGTCTGTCTTCTAAAAAGTTTCTAAACCAAAAAAGTAATTTCCCTTTAATGCCATATAGTTGGAGTTTGTGTAAAAGACCATCATGCCATACTCTGTCGAATGCCTTGCTTATGTCACAAAAAACAAATCTTAATTCTTTATACTGATCAAGACATTGTATAATAGTGTGGTATATAGAAAGAAGTTGATTTGAAGTAGAATCCTTAGGCATAAAACCAAATTGATGCATGGTAATAACTTCATATCTGGCTAAATAATTAAACATATACTTATATATAATTTTTTCTATAATCTTACTAAAACATGAAGTAATAGAAATTGGCCTATAATTAGAAACTTCATTAGTTAAACCTTTTCCCTTGTAGATGGCATTGATATTAGCAGTTTTCCAACTAAGGGGGATAACTCCTGTTTGCAGTGTTTTGTTAAAAAGTATAGTTAAAGGAAGAATAAGAGAATGTTTTAGCTCTTTGATTATTCTAGGTACCATGCCATCAGGACCAGCTGGTTTATTACAATTTAGAAGAAATAGCTGATCAAGCACATCTTGATGTGTTATTGTTATGTTTTTCAATGAGTGAGGACAATTAATTTCAATATCAGGTATGGGTTCAAGATTTTCAGAAGAGGTAGCTATAGCGGTAAAATACTTATTAAGATATTCAGCTTTATCAAATGGATGTTGGATGAAAGTATCTTCACATTTAAGAGGGGGAATACAGTTACCTTTATTATTTACATTTAAAACAGTTTTTGCAATTTTCCACCAATTACTTGGAGAAACATTTTTATTAGCTAATGATTTTTGCAAATTTTCAATATAATTTTTCTTGGCTTCTCTTACTTTACTAATGACTTCATTCCTGATATTTCTATAGCTTTCCCAATGACATGGTGAGTTACTGAACTTTGCTTTTCTATGTGCCCTATTTCTTTGTCTGATTTTAAGTCTAATTACATTTGTCATCCACTTTTTATCTCCAGGCCTTACTGTAACATTTATGCTAGGTATACATTCAAAAACTTGTTGATTTATAGCTTCACAGAGAGTATTATTAAATTCATTACTGTCTTGCATTTCTGAGATTGCGGCCCAATCAATCATACTTAAATTCCTATTCATCTTGTCATAATCTGCTCTCTGGTAGAGTAGTATATTTTTCTGGTAGGATTTTTGTTTAAAAACATCAAATGAGATACTTAATTGGATAAGAGAGTGGTCACTACAAATTGGCGGGGAAACCGATACATTTTTTATAAGGTTTGCACTATTTGAAAAAACAATGTCTAATAAAGTTGAAGTAGTTGGAGTAATGCGAGTAGGTTCATTAACATAGTTTACAAGATTATATTTGGTCATTAATCTACCAAGATGACTATGAGGTTGTAAGTTGATCATGTTTACATTTATATCACCCATTATGATAATATTCAGATTAGTATTTATACCTTTTTCAAATACAAAGTCCAATGTTTCCCAATAAGCGACAGGCATTTCAGGTCTATAAATACAACATAATAAAAAATTATGAGACTCAATATACACTTCAACCCAAATAAGTTCCAAGTCTTTATGTTCCAAGTCTGTTCGTCTTTTGGTAGATATAGTATTTTTATGATAAATTATTACTCCACCACCAGGACCCGATCTTCGATCCAGTCTGTCATGTGTATAGGAATCAATGGTGATACTGGAATCTAATGTTTCAGGAGAAAGATGAGTTTCTGTTAGACATAATATATCATTATTACTTAATTCAGCTTCAATTGTATCAATTTTGTTTCTTAATGATCTAACATTTAAGTGGGCAATGTCAAGACTGCATAGAGGCCCCGGATTAAGTTCAATGTCATAAGAGATTAACATCAATATATAGACTATAATAGAAAAATGAATATTTTTGAGACTAAAAGCATACTGGGAAATGGCATTAGCTAGATATAAGACATGTAAAAAATGAAAAACAAATAAACTAACTTCGGATTTCCAATGTGTCCCAATAGTAGACTGATATTTTGTGTTTCTAACCATTATCAAACAGTATGACTTGTAGTTGATAAGGGATGAGACACATGGTACATATACATATGTTTAAGAAAATGTTTTCATTATGCATGTTTTATATATTTTTTTCTCGAAATCAATTTCAGGCTATTTGAATGAAACAAAATCATAATGAAAGATAAACAGAATATCTAACAGTATCTTCAGTTATACCAAACATATTTCACTCGTGTGGCTAATATTTTGATATTTTTCACTCGTGTTGCGCACTCGTGAAAAATATCAAAATATTAGCCCCACTCGTGAAATATATTTGGTATTACTGAAGAAGCACTGTTAGATATCCTATATATCTTTCATTATGATTTTGTTTCATTCAAATAGCCTGAAATTGATTTCGAGAAAAAAATATATAAAACATGCACCAAGGGTAGAATACCGCCACATAATATGTTACTAGACACCGAGGGTGATTGTACCATGGGGGTATGGTAGGGCAGTAGATAGCGCACTTGCTTTCACCGAGACAGTCGGGGTTCGATTCCCCGATTTGACGTAAACAACTCACCGGTCCAATCATACTGATTTCTTCCTGCTACTCCAGTTCCACACTAAGACACTTTATGCGCTCAACATCCGAACCAGCTAGAGTTAACAATGTAAGTAGAAAAAGTCTTGTTTTCATAATTGTTGCAAAATAAAGTTTATATATTGTAAAAACATAACATGTATCTATAATGTAACTAGACTCCCTAGAATGGGTAAGACGTTTGAATATGATTACGTCATAATTGTGAGCCATGCTATACGCAGTCGTAAATCCGACGGTTTGTGAGATGCTAGCGTGACGTAGCCTTACATCCGAGGGTCATAACCGTACTTTAATGACGGTTTCCGTACCGATCAAATGGTTCGCCCAATGTCAGTATAATGTGACTGGGTTGGGTGTTCTGCTGGGGGCCTTCAACAGTACACTTCAGTGTGGTATCACTTTAAATCGGCGAAAGATCCGGACTATCGCAAGCAGGCTTACACGAACATATCGCAGCTTCCCAAATACACACGTTCTCAACACGCACACTCACAACGCATACACCGCGAGGCCGTCCTTAAATGACCCTGGCTGTTAATAGAACTTAAAACAATCAACGAACCAAGACTGATCAGCAGTACCCAACGACACATTTCAACAATGTTGTATATACAGTTACGTGCTAAAAGTGCTATATTCTTTGTATTTCGAATTTTTTTCAATGATTTATCCTGACTTCGTTTATGGATCGATTTTGGCAGTTTTTTGTCAATTGGTACAAAAATATCCAAGGTTTCCTCTCATAATATTTATTTAATTTTCCGTTGTGTATTTATGGAGCTATACAGAATTATCTACACTGCTAATTTCCGTGTGACGCCATTTCTCTATATAACGTTACCAAAATGACGTCAAAATGGCGTCCCGAAAATTGGATGTTGTAAATAAATTATGATTTCTCTAGTTATACATAACGGAAAACAATGAAAATATTATGAGATGAAACAGGAAACAATTCTCTATAAGTACACAAATTTTAATTAAAAATGATCCAGAAACGAAGTCAGGAAAATTCATTGAAAAATGTTGGAAATACACAGAATATATAGCAAAATAAAAAAAATGAAAGACTTATGGCACGTAACTGTATATATAAATAATAGACTTTCCTCCTCATAGTACTGTATCAGAACTGTGCCTATTGAATGATATTTAAATCTCCTTCTCTTTATGGTTTTGTATTCTATACTGTTAGATAGATAACCAGTGTGTATGTTAGACATGACATTACCTTAGAGTTAATGTGGTGGACTATACAGGTGAAGGAGACAGTACTGTTAGATAGATAACCAGTGTGTATGTTAGACATGACATTACCTTAGAGTTAATGTGACGGACTATAAAGGTGGAGGAGACAGTACTGTTAGATAGATAACCTGTGTGTATGTTAGACATGACATTACCTTAGAGTTAATGTGGTGGACTATACAGGTGAAGGAGACAGTACTGTTAGATAGATAACCAGTGTGTATGTTAGACATGACATTACCTTAGAGTTAATGTGACGGACTATAAAGGTGAAGGAGACAGTACTGTTAGATAGATAACCTGTGTGTATGTTAGACGTGACATTACCTTAGAGTTAATGTGGTGGACTATACAGGTGAAGGAGACAGTACTGTTAGATAGATAACCAGTGTGTATGTTAGACATGACATTACCTTAGAGTTGATGTGAAGGACTATAAAGGTGAAGGAGACAGTACTGTTAGATAGATAACCAGTGTGTATGTTAGACATGACATTACCTTAGAGTTAATGTGGTGGACTATACAGGTGAAGGGGACAGTACTGTTACGTGGGCCTACTGTTACATAGTCCCCGGAGTTTCGCCGTTGCTATGGACGCTGACACACACGTATGTATTATTGACGCGTGCTGTCTATTTATGGCGTAACAGAAATAACTGGTGTGTGAAAGATTTCATTTCTATAAGGCTTCAACATGAAAGGATACTATTGAAATAAGAATTGTCTAAAATGCTCTGTATGACGCAAATATTATTATTAAACGTTTTAGAGCAAGTGTCACAAAGTCATCAGGTAAAGTTGCCTTGAGTGGCCTGCTAACATTGGGCGCGACTTAATTATCAAGGGTACCGTCTCGAGAACATTTCTTCAAAATAACGCTACCGTCTCTAGAATTTGACGTCAAAATGTTGTTTTTTTTTTGCTTCAAAGGTCAAGGTTATTTAAAAAAAAAAACTACTTTTTACTTATGAACATTTTGTTAGGATATTGTATTTAAAGTCTGACTGTCTCTTCTCTATATAAATATACCAACTGAAAACAACAAACACCAGACTATAAATATAGCACGAATACAGTATGAAAACATCCATTAACGTTATTACTGATGACGTTATATACTATTCTTGTTCAATATGAGTCTTGCCGCTCCACTTTGGATAGTATGGAGAACGCCCCAGCGTCAAACGCTCAAATGACTTACTTAAATTATTGGCGCCAATTTTATTAAAAGTATGGCTTTTCCGCCTTTTTCGTTGACATGCCGGATGAAGGTCACCAAATCAAAGTTATCTCTACTTCTAAAACTGGCATATCCATAAATAACCTATAATACGTTGATTTTGCAATTAACTTTTCCCCATTTCTACCATAATTTTGCTTTCAAAATTTAAGATATCTCTGAAAAAAGTCTTTTGAGTAATGCATCACGAGATAGAGCATTGTCTTTCAAATGGTAGTCACTTAATATATATATATATTTACAGTCTACACTGACATTCACTCGATAACCATTGCTCAACAGACTATCATTATCACTGCATAACTGTAGTCAAAAACGTGACAAATTTCTATGACGTCGACAACAATATATGTGGGTTGAGCTACATATGTATGCAAATCCTACAGTTTGAAACGCAATTGTGTGACTCACAAACAATAAACGTGGGCGGAGATTGGAAATTTCATGCTGTTACATTTATTGAACAATTCCAACGTTTATTAGTTTTGAAATGAAATCTGTGTCCGAAGATTTGACTAGAGTGAACAAAATAGTTTCGAACATTTCACAGAAAGAAACTCTAAATATAAGGATAAACTTTCTATTTTGTTTAAGTTATCGAGGGATAACTACAATGGAAAATTGGTAGATTCAATAACCGGCGAACCGGTTAGGTATAATTTACCCGTTTTCCATTGTAGTTATCCCCCGATAACCTAAACAAAATAGAAAGTTTATCCTTAAATAGAGGCAAGCTCAATCTGATGAAAATCATATCTTGATCTCCGCGCCGTTCCGTAAACTTCTCTCTGCTGCGTTAAGATCTGAGATAATCCAATAGAGGGTCATGTCCCGATGACCTTTCGCATTAGCCAATCAAATTACTACTGGCAGAATCTTGACAGTGAAATTTTGAGGCGACAAAGCTTGCATTAACACATTTTTCCGTTTAGTCATTTCGTCACCAAAAAGTTCGTGCGGAATAAAGTGACGAAATGGCTTGCTGCAAGATGACAGGTCGTTGGAAAATTATTTTAGCGTTAAGTAAAGAGGCGACAAAGGTCATCTGGACGTGACCTCTTATGGGATGTTGTCAGATCCTTGTAAAACGGAGTGAGAACAAGGATCTGTATTTTAATCAGATTGGAGGCAAGCTATGCTGTCCTCAAACAGCTCGTTTCTTTCGTTCTTTATGTAGAAAAAAACAACAACGTAAAGAATTAATGTTTACCATTTGCTTTTATTTAGGTTTAGCGTTTTCTCTTAATAGATCACATACGCTCAAACAACGAATCAAATTCAATGTAAACAAATAATTCAAAATCATTTAAATGCTTGGTGTGTTCGTCCCTTTTCATAAGACAATATTCACCGACAAAATCAAGAGTTTTCCTGACAAATTGTGCTGACATAGGATGAATTCTTTTTCTGTTCTCGTGAACCCAATTGAAAAACAACCACAAGTAATTTAAATAGACACAAATAAACTACTTCATTCTCGTACAAAAATACCCATTTTATTTACAATTGTGCATCGATTGATTGGGTTATGACGTCATACAGGTCCCAGTTATGTACTAGCGGGTGTATGATGGACGTTTATCTGTTACCTAGGTCCTATATGTAATCATGTGATACTGAACAGAAAAAAGAGAATGCTCTTCCTGTTATTTTATACCCGTTTGTAGGCTTAGATTACAAAGCAGTTTTATCCGGGATATTGATATGTGACCCAGTTTTTGGCATTATGAAACTACTCTGTTTAAACAATCGATTTTCGTGACTATATCACCTAATATATTGTGGAATAACTCTTTTATAATGTTGAGAGAAACGCGTTGCCCGACTTTGTTTGTATTCCTATGTTGTCTGAGTACCATCTGGAACTTTCCTCAGGCAAGTGATTTTCTGGGACACAAATTGTCCCTTGGTGGTGGAAGTGACCATTGTGTACCCAAACAAGTTTGAGAACGCCTGTTACATGAATTACTCAGTTAATTTGATAAAACGAAGGTTTTTAATCTATAACACACGTTTGATCTATATTTCAGATGTCCCTAATGTCATGGACATATTTTTTTTCGTCTGCTCCTGTCTTGGTATAAGACAGAGTCCGTGTTTCATTGATAATGATATTCAATATACTAGATACTGAAAACGTACTAATTCTGGCGCCCTCACATTTTAGCGCATAGCCGAAATTGGTGCACTTACAAAATTTGCTGTAAAAAGCAATGTACATAATTAGTGTAATTAGCAGAAAAATAATGTTGTGGAATAATTTCAACGCAAAAATTGCTTAAATAATATTACCACTGAACTAAGTACATTAACCGTAGACTTTGTAAATATAACCAAACATCACGAAAGCGCTCTATTGCCTGTAGAGCCTTTAAACCTTACCAAACATCACGAAGGCGCTCTATTGCCTGTTAAGTGGAAATGTTAGAACCTTTATATTATGCCAATTTAAACCATGACGACTCGGAATCATTAACTAATCCACTCCTGAAATTCCATTATGAATTATGCCAACCTTTGAATTGGAAGAGTGCAAGTGTGTATTCAGGGGTAATAGAGTTAAAGAGTGCTCAGAACACCGATGATGAAAACGGGCACTAGTTAAATCAAGAAGAATCTAGAAAGTGTATTTGTAAACATTTTCTTCAGGCTGGAAAGTATTACTAATGTAAAGATTATTTTACACAACCAACTTATGTTTTTATGTGACGTTTCGACGACTAGAACGATATGTACCCTGTCACCTTCATCAGACTAATGACCAACAAATCGTATGCATACAACAATTTTAGAATTTGTACGAGATGGTTAATGACAAATCGGTCATTTCGTTACGCTGTTAGGCCTATGTACAATAGTAAATTAATTGTACCGAAATGACTAGATTTATCTACGCTTTGTTTATGACTTGGTCATAGATGTGCAAGAGTCTATTATACGTCCATTTACACAGTTGTAATTTTAACCCAAGGCATCAGAAACACATTTGAGAGCAGTTTGCATCTCAGTAGTAGATGTTTACAAATCATAACACAAGTAGAAGCTATTAGAATAACATCAAGCCCCGCCATCGAAGTTAATAGTACAAATTACCAAAATACCAAACAAAGAATAATGAATAATGGACACGTTTTAAGGAATAAACTGGAAATGTCGACAGAAAATAAACATGCCCTGTCATTGATGTTTATCATTCAAAATTAAAGTAATCGACATGTTTTAAAGGAATAGACAACGAATGTCGACAGATAATAAATTTGCTCATCAATCAAAGGCGGGTTGGATACACCCCATACTTCGTAATGGGGAGGGATGGGGGCTGGGGGTTGATACATCCGAATCCCATACTTACAAGGTAGTGATTAAAGGGACAGATTCGTTACTTATAAATAAATTAGGGACAGTCTCGACACACTAAAATGGGACCAAGTCAATCAATGAAAGAAGGACGATTTGGATATTCACGAGTTCAAAAATTCAAAATCTACAATAAGTATTTAATGAAAGACAAACTGCATTCATTTATTAATGAAGGACAAAAACTGCATACTCTCTTATAAATAACGGGTAAAAAATAAATAGGCGAACTCCGATCGCACGAAGAAATGAAAGGACATACTCTTTTTTATAATAATATTAACCAACACAAGCGTTTTATTGAATTCGTCTGTGTCCAGTTGACCTTCACATTGCATATGAATGCCAACTGAAGGCAGTTCAATGATTAAATTAAAGACAATCTACGTTTTCGTTAACGATAAATGAAGGTCAAAACTACTTTTGTCGAAACATGATGTTTGACAATACTATGTTCAAGAAAAAATATTTGATTTGCATGAGTCTGTTTCATAAGCTTCAAAATTCCTCTTATCCTCAATATCCAGGGGTAACTCTCACCTACGCTCTCTACACCCCTGGATCATCCTCGATATCTAGGGGTAACGATCACCTACGCTCTCTACATCCTCGATATCCAGGGGTAAGAATCACCTTCGTTCTCTAAACCCCTGATACCATACTCGATAACCAGATGTAAGGATCATCTACGCTCTCTACATCTCGATATCCAGGGATAAGGATCACCTACACTCTCTACATCCTCGATATACAGAGGTTACGCTTACCTACGTTCTTTACATTCTCGATATCTAGGTGTAACGATCACACCTTCGCTCTTTACACCCCTGGAATCATCCTCGATATCTAGGTGTAACGATCACCTTCACTCTCTACACCCCTGGAATCATCCTCGATATCTAGATGTAACGATCATCTCGCTTTTTACACCCCTTGGATCATCCTCGATATCCAGGGGTAACGCTAACCTACCCTCTCTATACCCCTGGATTATTTCATCGCAAAACTAAAGGCACGCTCAGACAAAAAAAGCCCGACCAAACGCTAGGCTGCATGGCAATCTCTTGAAGATTACAAAGGTACCGTTATTTGACCACGAGTTTATTTTTATGTACATCAAAGAGTCGAGCCAGTCTTCTTTTCTCATCAACAATATGGACACACGGAGCCTTCAGTATCCAGGGGTGTAGAGAGCGTAGGTGAGCGTAACCCTTGGATATCGAAGATGCCTTCCTCTATAATGTTTTGCAGGATCAAGACTATAGGGTTTCTACGACACGATTGCAATCAATTGATTGCTAATTAAAAGCATTAAAAGCCCGAAGGAGATGAAAGATCGATTGAAATATTAGCTTCACTGTGGACCGAAGACAGTAACAAACTCGCCTTTGTAATTATCTGATAACCTATCTCCCGATACCGGGAAAGTAACCATAACAAAAATATATTTTCAAAAGAAATATAAGGCCAACGCTATCGAAAAACTACATATATATATATGTTAAATTGTGTCTGTTCGAGATGATGTCATATCGGGGACTTATACATTAAACAAAGGTAAATTACCGCGAGATTATTCGGGAGGGGAAATACTGATACATAAAACAAACATAAGATTCACATACAGTCACGTAACGTACACATCATTTATGTATCACAGCTTGCTATTACAGCGGACAACCGCCTGACATAAATATATACAGTATATCAATGTAATCCACTTCAGCAACGCATGCGCAGCACGAGATAATCACGTGGTGACTTATATTAAAATAAATGTTGGAGCATATGTTCATAAAAGTCAATTTCAATGCTTCGCGATTATTCCGTATTCTATAATGTCTCCCATACCAAATGGCACCAGGAGACGACGTCACTTTGAGTAACTAGATCAACATCGATTGGTTCTCAGTAGAGTTGTCAATGAAAACAAACAGTTCACAGGTTCTAACGACACCTTCCAACCGTCGGTGACCATGGCCAGGACACGGCTTTATAGATTTTCAGCCATTCTATAGATACATCAAACAGTTGAACGCCTTGGGATCTCATTTGATTAATTTGTCTACTTGCCTCCTTACCACAAACTTCTCTTTCACTCTGATCATGCTATGCGTGTATCCTTTGAAACACTTCTTTTGAGCTTGCCCAGTCTTTACTGGTAATGAGCGAGTCTGTTTACCACGCCGGTAAGAAACCATTAACCCACACAGCTGACACAGCGTACGTAACCTTAGTACTACAATAGTACATCTGTAACTGAACCAGTGTTCGTATTTTCCGTTTAATCCCTCACGAAACTTATCAGATGTTTGCACGATAGCACATTTCTCACGAAACTCAGTCCAGACGTTGTTGGAATGTTAGTCATTCTTTAATGGCGAATCTAGAAACGTGTCTCTTACTGTCCGGCCATTACTTTCGTCAACAACCTCCACTAGAAGTTCTGAATAGGTCAGTCCCATTTTCACTACAATGGGCGCGTTGAGGTCACGATCAGAAGCAAGCGAAATCTGCATCTTACCAAGAAAGTAGCAGTTGGTGTCTGTCGTGTACTGCGAAGATCCGGCACCCGTGTGCAGAAACATAGGAAGTGAAAGAAACTTTTGACTTTTTCTGTTTACAAACAAACTGGTCTTTGTAACGAAATCGCCTATACGGACAGTCTCCCCTTTGCGGATTTGTTCGCTGTAGATGTCCGTGCACAGATCCACGCCATTTGCATTGAATCTTTTGTCCTCGTGATGGTCGTGCCTGTTGAAAGGTAACGCTATGGCTATTCCGTACGAATATTTTGCATCCATCTTTATGATCGGCGCAAACTCATGTCCATAAAGCACAGCGCCTTTCAGCACAGCCAGTTCCGGTTCATTCGGCATGAGAATCGTCATATCCGGAAACTTCTTCCTCATTAAACCTTGCACGCTCGCCGCCTGAGCAAACCCACCCACCATTATGATTGTCTTCACATTTCTTCCCTTTTTAGAACTAAGAACTTTCTTCACGTGTGTCACAATTAGCTCACCAGCAGCTATGAAAAATCCGTCAAAGATTTCCGGGTCAATATTAATGTTATCACCGTTCATTTTCACTAGGTCTCCAAACTCCGAGTTGTTCACCTTGAGTTGGAGGGGCTGCTTTGCATTCACTTCATATATCCTTCGAAGTATTGCTGGGACTTTGATAGAAACGAAATCTTGGGAGGTGGGATCAAACACGCGCTTTTTAGACTCGAATTCTTTATGAAGAGTCAGTAAATCACCGCGGAAACTTTGAGCAAATTTGTCCATCTCATCGAAACCGACAACCTTCATCATGAACTCAACGAAAGCGCCATCTACCCGTATCCCACCAAACACCGCGCCACACGTAGTGTGGAGCTCATTGATCTTGTTGTCGTCATCAAACTCGTGGATGGTTGTGTCAACAGTTCCACCTGTCACAGATGTAAAGAAACAATGTTTAATGAGTAATATCACGGGAAATATATCTTAAATACAAATGGTCATTGTATACCACATAGTAATCAAGTATTACGGTCCGCTTCAAAGAGTACATTAAGAAAATACACTGGATCATGGTATGAAAGATAGATGAATTTATCAAGAAAATACAATGGAACATTTCCACTTTAAGGAATATTTATCAAGAAAAGATAATAAATATATTTCTTGGAAAATATCATAAGTAGTATAATGGTTCAATAGATCTATCAATAAAATGCAACAGAATATTTCAGGAGATTCAATACAAAATAAAACCGACAATCTTGATATATTGGATCTAAAATCCCCAACTAGACTAGAATACAAAGCAGACAAAGTATATTTGAGTGGACCTACCTCCTAAGTCTACTACTAAGTAGTGAAGTCCTTGTTTCTGAACACAGATTATTTCTCCATTTCGTGTGTTTATACGATGAAGATTGCTGATCTGACAGTACATCGCTGCTGCTTCCGGTTCCGGTACAAGTACAATATCCGGTATACTGGCCTACAACAAAATCATGATCTTAGCATTTTCGTCAGCTAAATGAGTTCTGTCAAACAAATATTATCCAGAGAAGATTTCGCTAGAAAATGTGACAAACTGTGAATAATATCTATTGTGGCGGATATACATTGTTTGAACGTGTGGCAAGGCAAATATTTCCTCGCTACTTTCGTTTCTGATTTCTATTTTGAGTTTATACAACTGGACTCGTTTGAGCACATTTCTAAAACAAAGTATATTTACTTCACATTTTTCTCTTGTTTTATACAAAAGTATGGCTACTCGATACATCTCAATCTTAGAAATTTCAAAATATCTTCTTAAGTAAAAAGGTGAACAAATAGCCTATATATGCTGTTAATATCAGATTATAATAGTAATTATAAATGTATAATACATATTTCGTATGGTATGTGTTTAGCTCGAATAGATGAAGTGAGTTTCATGCGTGATGACTTACTTGCCTACTACAATTAACTAAAAAAAATGAAATAAAATAAATGCCACAACCAAGATTAACATAGTATCAAAACGTTTCAAGCGTTGTAGAGAATGAATAATCACTTATGATGCATCAAGCCATAAACAAAGAAAACATTTTTAGGATTAGGGTTACGAAGATTATGAGAAATGTACTGAATTTCAGCGGAATCTTTTCCACTATTGTAGTTTAAAAGTCTTTCATACTGAACAAATTCAGATACAATGTCGGCGAAGTCATATTTATTCGCAATACGAAGGCTATATTTCTATATAAGCTAACATGGCGTGTCGAACTGGTTCTTCTTTATTGCATTCGGTGTCCATCTGGTGCACTTATTCGTGCGTTGGGAAGATATAATTCATTTGAAACAGAATGTTCACTGCGTTTTATGTGACAAGAGTTGTTCTAAATATCGTCACAGACAAGTCTAAAGAAATGTAACGCCTGGAAAGAGTCATCCTCGATATCCGGGGAAACGCTCACCTTCGCTCTCTGCAAAACTGAAGGAACGCTCAGGTGAAAAGAAACTGATCTGATCACTAGACTGTCTTTTGAAGATTACAAAGGAACGAAAACCGACTTCAAAGCTTGCCAATTTTTACCGTTATATGACCACGAGATTATTTTAATGTGCATCAAAGTTCGACCGATCTTCTTTGCCCCATCAACAAGGTGGCACAAACGGACCCTTTAATTTTGCCATGACATATTCAAGGGGTGTAGAGAAAGCGTACGTGAGCGTAACCCCTGAATATCGAGGATGATTCCAGGTGTGTATAGAGCGTAGGTGGTGTAACCCCGGGATATCCAGAATGGCAAAGAGCAACGGGCCACAGAAGAAAGGTTCCAACAAGGAACACTGCGGTTTGTTTACATTATACACTACAGTTGTCCACGCCGGTGAATTACCTGTTTAGCGGCTAGCCTGAGGAACTGCTTGGCGTCGTCTGACCACTCAGCAGGGTGTGTGATGACCCAGCGGAAGGTGAAGTTCTCAACTACCCACTGCACCGTGCAACCTTTCATGGTGGTGGCCAAATTCTCCACCAAAGCCGACTTCAGCGTCTTTATCACTGTGCCGTAGATCAACGCCGCTCTCAGAGGCTTCCCAGTGTCATCTGCTATACTGGTAGTAGTGTTCAGGTTCTGGATATAAACAATACATAGTTTAATATTCGCATGATTCATTCAAATGTAATTTATGATATTCCATGTCAACGGTTCAAATAAATTAGAGATTACCGAAGCATCATAATCAAAACCATAATCCGAACTCAAAATCGATTAAACCAGGGGCAAAATAATAACAAAGGGAAGATTTACATGGAGACTCTTGTAAACGTACAAGATAATAAGACCAGGTGTTCTGAATTTGACATCTCTTTGTTTTTGTTTTGTAGGGGAAGGGAAGGGTGGCATGTGTTTGGTCTTGGAAATGAAGGTTGTGTACTTTGGAAGTTGTAACATCGCTTTAGGTCGTCGCCTTTTGTCAGCACTCATCCACTGATGAAATGCAGTTGCAAAATTACGAAAATTGCAAGAAAAATCCAAGAAAGAGCTAGGGAAACATGCCTCAGGGTACTTTATTTCAAATAAAAAGCTAAGGAAAACACGTCCCTTTCTCCGCGTTTACTGTTTTTTAGCCGGATATATACAGACGAAGTAACAGCGAGTCCAGAAAGGTTAACCCCATCATAACGTGCTGGTTATTGGTTGGCTTATGTCAACAGCCACTGTTCAAACACGGGCTGTTATCCCCAAACCACCCGACTATAATGATGACCAGGTATCATTTCTACAGCGTGATATTCTGCTTTTACACCAGGTTGAGACCTCGTATTAATTTCGGAGAGAAGAAAATGAGATTTTCGATAATGCAGTCGACTGCAGGATGTAGGTCTTTGGTAACCAAAGAAGTTTATGGTTTAACAATTTGCCTACTTTGTCAGTTTATAGCCTTTATAATGGTGAAGATAAAGTTGATATTTACCAGTGGACAATACACATATTCACGTGTTATCAACCGGTCAACGTGATATTGACCTATTCAACCGGATCCTGTGGTACTTCACCATTAGAACAATGCTTTCGATAAATGTTCAAATATTTGGTTTAATGAATTCTGGTCATATAGTAACACCGATAATTTTCATCAATTCACTGAAATCCTATAATGATAGCCAGGCGTGTGGCACTTCGATACAGTGTAGGTATGTAGTATACTTGTATACCCGATACAGTGTAGGTATGTAGTATACTTGTCTACCCGATACAGTGTAGGTATGTAGTATACATGTCTACCCGGTACAGTGTAGGTATGTAGTATACTTGTCTACCCGGTACAGTGTAGGTATGTAGTATACTTGTCTACCCGATAAGTGTAGGTATGTAGTATACTTGTCTACCCGATACAGTGTAGGTCTGTAGTATACTTGTCTACCCGGTACAGTGTAGGTATGTAGTATACTTGTCTACCCGGTACAGTGTAGGTCTGTAGTATACTTGTCTACCCGATACAGTGTAGGTCTGTAGTATACTTGTCTACCCGATACAGTGTAGGTATGTAGTATACTTGTCTACCCGATACAGTGTAGGTATGTAGTATACTTGTATACCCGATACAGTGTAGGTATGTAGTATACTTGTCTACCCGATACAGTGTAGGTATGTAGTATACTTGTCTACCCGATAAGTGTAGGTATGTAGTATACTTGTCTACCCGATAAGTGTAGGTATGTAGTATACTTGTCTACCCGATACAATGTCGGTATGTCTACCTGATACAGTGTAGGTATGTAGTATACGTGTCTACCCGATACAGTGTAGGTATGTCTACCCGATACAGTGTAGGTATGTAGTATACTTGTCTACCCGATACAATGTCGGTATGTCTACCTGATACAGTGTAGGTATGTAGTATACGTGTCTACCCGATACAGTGTAGGTATGTCTACCCGATACAGTGTAGGTATGTAGTATACTTGTCTACCCGATACAATGTCGGTATGT
This sequence comes from Mimachlamys varia, assembly GCA_947623455.1. Taxonomy (NCBI): domain Eukaryota; kingdom Metazoa; phylum Mollusca; class Bivalvia; order Pectinida; family Pectinidae; genus Mimachlamys; species Mimachlamys varia. The sequence goes on from OX392537.1 coordinate 3,478,261, forward strand.
CTACCTGATACAGTGTAGGTATGTAGTATACTTGTCTACCCGATACAATGTCGGTATGTCTACCTGATACAGTGTAGGTATGTAGTATACGTGTCTACCCGATACAATGTCGGTATGTCTACCTGATACAGTGTAGGTATGTAGTATACGTGTCTACCCGGTACAGTGTAGGTATGTAGTATACTTGTCTACCCGATACAGTGTAGGTATGTAGTATACTTGTCTACCCGGTACAGTGTAGGTATGTAGTATACCTGTCTACCCGGTACAATGTAGGTATGTAGTATACTTGTCTACCCGGTACAGTGTAGGTATGTAGTATACTTGTCTACCCGGTACAGTGAAGGTATGTAGTATACTTGTCTACCCGGTACACTGTAGGTATGTAGTATACCTGTCTACCCGATACAGTGTAGGTATGTCTACCCGATACAGTGTAGGTATGTAGTATACTTGTCTACCCGATAAGTCTTCTGGGTGTTGATACGGAAGCGTATTGGCGATATAGACTCATTAGTAGCCGCGCATAATAAGACACACACTCTAGCGTGTATACCCGACCCAGTATCGATCTCGAGGAGATAGGATCGTGGGTAGGTAGGTAGGAAGGGATAGGTTATGTAGAAACAGCATCTGTATCCAGGGCGCCTGAACAGGTAGTCGTGTGTGTATGACAATAACGTGGCCTACTGAATAATGCAGCCACGTCAAGTATACTTCACAAGCTGTACAGAGGGACTGGAGATTATCAATAATCTGCACGGCTCGTCGCCCTTGGTCTCAATAAATGTTTACATACACAGAACTTGGAGTTTACTATGAAACAGACGAAGAAAATATGCTGTCCTTTGAAATTGTGTTCAATATTCCATAATCTAACATTTCATGTCAATAATTCTTCTTAATAAAACGACATCCTTGTATCATGTTTAAATGCTAAATGTCGAGTATCAAGTATTGGTTTAAATTGGTATTTCAGATCCCTGTCTTGTCAGCATTTCCATTTAAAACTAACGTGTTCTTAAATATTGACCTTCCTTTTATCGCGTTTGACAATTCAATTAACAACAGAAATCAGTGTCACCGTCTTCGTTATTATAAAACAAGTATGATAAGAAAAAAACACTAACTTCATCCGATAACAGTGGCATTTTGAAGCGCCGGAAGTAGTACCATCCGCCATTGACCTTGTCAGCTGCCAGTTGGCTGTACTTCCATTCTGCCTCGTATCCAAACGAGTGGAAACGTTTCTCTGGCGTGAACAGAACGGACGTTGGAGCCTTCATTGTGATCAAACGAGGATTGCCTGAAATCCAGGTCTTATTGATAAACATGGCCGTCCTGTCTTTGTTCAAATCGTCAACGATTCCGAAACTGTACCCAGAATAGGTGGTACCAATGTCTATGGCGGCGATAATATCCGCTTCTCCATCTGACAGACCGGCGGGGGACGAACGGACTCTGAAACATCGTAAATAAATGATAATATAAAATTACAAAATAAGAGCATGGCTGGAATACCAACACGCACATTGATGCTGCAAAACTTTGTATTTTTCTAATAGCGAAACCTGCTAAAGAAGACATGATGGGTAATTTGCGTAGCGAATGTGGTGATAATGATTTCTCGTGAACACGCCTTTTAAAAATATGTACTATATCGCAATTGGTCAGTCACATATTACGCTGACGTATTAGGTTTCATTCAATATACATACTTTACATTCAATACAACGAACACACTTAGGGGTGAATTTGATTCGGAAACAAATATTAGACACGTCTGTAAAATCCGTCTTGAGTACAGTAAACACATGGGGGTGGGGTGGGGGGGGGGGGGTGCTTCTTAGTATTAGGATTAAAATCAACAAACCACTCTTTCTACCATTCATGGATTTTGTTTAAATCAGAATTTAGAAATTCTGCACGTCGAAAATTATTATCCGAACCCAAATTCGATTAAAGAAGGGGCAAAATATGAACAAAGAAAAGATTAACACAATGACCCATGAAAATTTACAAGAGAATATGACCAGGTTTTCCGAAAGGGTAAGCGTCTTCTGCTTCTCAAGAAAAATAAAAAACATGTGTTATGACAGGCGTTAGATGTTAAATGGAAGACAAGTTGTAATACAAACAACAGTAACGACCCTTTGTTGAAATCTGGCCTACATTTACTTCTAAATCAATATTTTGTAATTTTCCCAAATGATACGAAAGAGTGACGAGCTTACCTCGCTAGAGACTCCCGTCCCCCGAATTCGACTGATCTGTGCTGTCTCATATCCTCTTCCGGTATAGCATCACGTGGACTTACCTGAAAATGCAACAAACAATACTCGGGTGTTAACGCGTAAAATATATTGCATAACACCAGGAAACAAGTACTTGTATCTATATTCAAGACTGCAGTAGTAAATACATCCCAAGCATCGCGTCATCATTTAATAACTCTAGGATAGATAGACTGGACATCACCTTCAAAACCTCGAGAAAGTAGATCTCAAATACGTTCCAATTGTGTATTACTTATTAAACGACTTCAGTGAGCAGTGCTGTCAAGTATCATTAATAACTAATTAGTTAAATAGGAACTGACTTAAGATTCTGTTCGTCTCTTTTCTATTGTAATGTTAATCATATCTTTGTCACGGTGGTTAATGTTATTATGATAACATAATTTAGTAACTGTCATATGATGGATATACAGTGAGAAAATTCAAGGACTGACATAAACAATATAAACAATATAATTTGTCTGTAGCACAAAAATAATTAATTATGCTAAACCTGCAAACAGGAGAAGCCTTGTAAACAGAATCTGTAACAGTGCATACCATACAAGTGACATAAAGGGAATAATTTATATTGACAATCAGATGTATATCCAGAACATGATATTATGCATATGTATCAGTAACAGGTGACATATCTTTAGGTTTTATAGAAATACACGATACACATAATGGGATTCAATATAGCAATCAGTGTTTGTTCGAGGTGATAATGATATCATATAACAGTTTTAAATGATGATATCAAGTAACACTGGATTTCATCGAGAGTTTAATATCGACATCACGTAACAATGCGTTTGTTTAATGTTTAAATAATTAAATCACATACTGCTGTATTGTTTATTCGAGTTTATAACCATTATACCATAGCATTTGTATTTTATTCGAAAGATTTAAAATCTAAACGTCATATTTGTTTTAGTGTCAATATTTAAAATTATTTGAATTTGTTACCAACGTTTTGAGGGCATATATACTTTATCGTGAAGATTTTTAAATCATGTGCGTTTATATTATGAACAGTTTGACGTCATGTGTATTTTAATATAAACATTAAAACATCATATGTATTTTTTAAAACCTTATTAATCCCCTGATTCCGAACAGCATTAACATCATCGGGGCGGTGTTTTCCTGTAACACTGTCATTTTCAATTAACAAATCGTTGTCGTCTAAACGCGCTGCTTGAACTCCATTTTTGAATGACTTTTTCTTTCGAAGCGGCTTCAGATTAATCGGTTCCTCGTAAACAATGTTGCTTCGACTTAAGTTCGAGTTTTTTTTCTTTATGGTTTTTTTCTTTGGGTTTTCACTGTTTGGTCGCGATGATTTGTTCAGGGTTCTCTGAGACTCTTTCCTGACAATCGTTGCTCCTCCTTTCAGCGGCATTGTTATTCTGATGATGAAATTTCACAAATGCAAACGAATCATTTCAATCCAGAATAAATCTATCGATAGAATGAAGTCCTGACTTGGCGTCATATCTTTAATGTCTCATCCATCATGAAAAACGAGATATGACTAATTCTCAATTCTTCAGTATGAAAAACTCTCACTTCAAAACACATATTCCTTTTGACCAATGTACTCCAGTCACGAATACACAGTGACAAAGTACTGAAAGTTGAATGTGGCACGCACGTTGATACACATTTTTAATTAAATAATAAACACAGTCTACCGAACTAAGAACTGCATTTGTACATCAGGTTCAGATAATTTTACATGACATTTTGACGATCTCGGTGCAGAACAAGCCCGATGAAATGATTCCTGTATATCACTCATCCACTGCCTCACGTAACCCAGACCGGTAGGTGTCACCACGAGGAGTAACTAGATATAATACATGCCTTGTGATAGAAGTCACGTGATGACGTAACACACACATGTGCTGCACCTTTTAAATGAAGTAATGGATACCGCATGCCGAAAAAATGAATTGAACTTCACCCTACAGCCGTTTCGTCCTCCTAGTTATGTTTCGGATTGCTCACACTCGTTACCGTTGTCGCCACCTAGGTATTGTGGTGCCAGGTAAGCGGTCCGGTACTGTGACGAGTTAGTGTAAAAATACTTGTCATGAATTTTACATGTTGTCTGTACGGCGGCTTAATTGTATTCTATTTACATTCGCCATTTGTAATTGGTAACTGACAGTAACGTGTGTGTCACTGTAATCTGTCACTGTAACACTGTAACCTGTCACTGTAACCTGTCACGGGTGATATATCGTCTTCGGTGGACCTTGTGTCTGTGTCATCGAATGATACTGATGACAACCTTGTGTATCATCGTTCCTTTTCTGTTGCATAAACAAACTACGATTATAAAGTTCATCATCATGAGAGTCATATCGCTGATTTACATAATGTCAACGACTAGAATTATCAAACTGTTAATTTCGGCATCTCATACGTCTACCAGCAGCAGGACTAGAGAAAAATCATCTTCGGCGCCTGAATATTCCGTTCGGCGACATTAGCATATGTCTATTAGTGCAACATGTACATTTGACTATCCTTTTTCAAGGTTATTAAGCTCCAAATAGACATTCTGTCGTAGGATGTGATGAAATATTCAGCAGGCAACACGCCATTCCATTGCACAACTAAACACCGCTTTTGGTTCGACTTCTGCGCACGCATGAATGGAAATTAAATTGAAAAACTAAACAATGAAGTTTATATCCCCGCGTGCAGTACGTCATATAGACGTACATAAATGTAGCCTATCATTAGTTTCGGTATAGAAATCCCTCCCCGCAACCCCCCCCCCCCCCCCCCCCCCAAAAAAAAAAACAACAACAAAAAACTAAAAAGTTGATGGATCACTCTATACAGACATGTTTAGAAATGTTTCTTGAAAACGATATTATTTTTCTTTTCTGTTGTCTCGTCAATTTATACGCCCTTTTTATCTCAAAATAAGATATTGTTAAATTATAATGCGATAATTGCACGAATTGTACACTGGCTTTCGAAAACAGTCTTAAGTTTATTTTTAATGTTTGACTTATCGTATTTGGCTAAAATATATTTTTAGAACTGACTCTTGCACTACACATAAATAACTACGCGCAGATATACACACAATTTAAGGAATTGAATCCTGCCCGAGATTTTCATTAGTTTATTGTTCAGTAGTTAAGCACATAGTACTTGTACAGTCAAAATTACCGCTTATACCTATTCTGATCTTGACATTTCAGGCTGAGTTTCGTCTGTCACAAATGTCGTATTTTAGTCGAGTTCCCCCAGAATTAAATGTCGCCATTTTTATCACAAGTTACACAAGCAAGTATATGTTCGATCTAAAATGTTTGTTGATATTGACTCATAACTGTGAGATTCAAAACGTGATTTGCTTGACCCTAGTGAAAGTGTTTAGCAACCTTAAATTAAGCATTATTATCATTTTAAAATATTACGTAAATGAAGACGTTTAACTTAACCTTAACCCTAACCGGGAACTTGATATTTACCAATCTAAAAATTTATAGAAAATACTGAGTTGTGCACCATTCGTTTATTAAACCATCTTGCTAATATTTGAAAAAACGAGTTATCTCTTCTTCCATTGTCCGCTTTGAGCACTTTCCAACCCGAAGAAATGTTTACAAATACGAAACTGTACGTAATGCGACACAGTAAAATTGGATGATTTTGCTTGAAAATAAATAAGAAAATACCGAAGCGTTAACAAAATCATAATCCGAACTCAAAATCGATTAAACCAGGGGCAAAATATGAACAAAGGATTCTGTGCTCAAGCCAGCTTTAATGAAACTCATCTGAATCATGTCGAAGAGTCACAAAGTCATTGTAAATGTTGAAAACAGCTTTTTACTTCATGTCTCTTCAACTTTTTACCATAGCTTCGACAAAATTAGATTGTTAAAAAAGTGTATAGCTATAACAAGAAATAAGGCTTGAGCACAGAATCCATGCTTGAGCATGAGAACGGTTTCATGAATACGAGCCCAGGTATTCCGGAAGAGTAATACGTTCTCCTTTCTTCGACATGCTTCAGGAACACATGTTCTTATTACTTTGTACTTGTACAAGGGTCGCCAAGTTCATCTTTCCTTTGTTCATATTTTGCCCCTTGTTTAATGGATTTTGTGTTCAGATCATTATTTTTTCGATGCTTCGGTGTTCTCTGATATTTAATATTATACAGTCATTATACCATGGCCAGTTTATTAAAACAATCCACTCACGTGAAAGTGATGCGACGTTCGGGACACATTGTGGGTTTGCCATCGGCTAAATGCACATACAGGCTTCACGGATAATTTAAATCTTGTAATAGATTTCCCTGACTTTATAGCAGCGTTTTATGACGAGGACCTCATACACTTACTTAAACGTCACTAAGACAATTTTTCTGATATATAACTTGGATGTGACAACGATTTACATCGCGGGTGTCGTCGATGAAGCAGAAGACGCTTACTCTTCCGGGACACCTGATCTTATTCTCTTGTACTTTTGCAAAGGTCTCCATGTGAATCTTTCCTTTGTTCATTTTTCCCCCTGGTTAAATCGATTTTGAGTTTGGATTATGATTTTGTTAACGCTTCGGTATTCTCTTATTTATTTATAGAACGAACAGCACCGACATAAAGATGACAATAATAATAGGAGGCGATAACGTATTATGCACAGCGGCACCTAGGTAATGGCACCTTAAAGCCTCAAACTGTCTCTCTTCCATGAACTAAATATTTACATTATCGTCTATGTATTCTTATTGGTATTGACATAGAGTGATGACACCAAATAAACAATCGGTGACCCATTCGTCTTTTTTCTGAAGTCAAAAATTTACAACATAGACAAAGGATATTTGTTTGTATATACGTGTTTGTATATTTGATCTAAATATAGTTGCATCCAAAAGAAGAACTGTGGCTGGCTTTCAAAATATTTACTGTACAAACACGACAATCTAATTTGTTTATTCATTCTAAACAAAGAAGCATTGAAGTTTTTGTTTGAGAGAAAGTGTAAATATATATCTTATTGATTGAACTGTAATTGAGTGTATAAATATATACGCCATAAATATGGAAGTTGTGAAAAAACAAAAGTCCTTTCAGAAACAAGAAACTTAGGCGACTTAATCCACAAAATGTGGTAGTATTTGCAGCAACTCCAAAGACTACCAAGTCAAGCACGATTATTGACTGTTAGTACGGGTATATCTATTCTTTTCCTTCCCCCTCACAAAATTGAAGAATACTGAAGCGTCAACAAAATCCTATTCCTAACGCATTATCGATTCCTCTAGGGACGAAATATGAAGAAAAGAAACATTTACAAGGATACCTTTAGATAAGTACAAGAGTATAAGACCAGATGTTCTGGAAGAGTAAGCGTCTCTTTACATAGCGATATAGCTATCAAGAAAAAAATAAGAGAACACCGAAGCGTCAACAAAACCATAACCAGAACTCAAAATCAGATCCAAGTAAATGTCATGGCCTTAAAAAATCGTCCATCTTTATATCATACTAGAATGAAGGGTATTTATCAGTGAGACCAAGATGGCGTCCATAAATCTTGTTCGTAGTCTTCATCAACCTGCATCTCTCGAATCCCTGTGCCGTAAGTTTGTTCGTAAGCAGCTGATATCTATCGCGGAAATATCAATATACAGAGCAAGTCCTAGAATTAGGAAATATCATCTTAACATTTACTGCATCAACCTAACATAAAACTTCACCTTGACAGTATTACTGAAGCATTATGACATACTCTTTTGCATGGTGCATATAAAGTTACAATCTGTAGCACGATTCGTACAATAAACATTATAGATGAGCGTCTCTTTTGATATTGCAAAATATGCGGTTAGACGGGCCATGCAAACTTATTGGGGATGATATGCCAAAATTTGTGGCTAGAGGAAAAACTGCAAAGACCTTGTGGATGCTATTACAATATTATCCTATTGGATCAGTTTGTTGTTTACCAGACCACATAACAGGTAGTTTGTTTACTGTCACCACTGAGCTTTGACGCATTGTTAATATGAGAGGCTTCAAGGGAAGGAAGCGGTAGTTAATTCTCTTGATCAGCAGATAGCGACATGCAAATTTCATGTGTGGAAATATTTAGAGCCTTTAATGTTCTAATGAACATGTTGAGACATGCTCATCCGCCTTATAATGGTGTACCGATGTACACTTCATTCGTTGATCTTCATCACATCCAAGTACACAAGGAAATCCTACGTACTTGCGTACTACGTAATACGCAATTCACCTGTTTGAGTTACCTCATTACTAGATTTCCTCGTCATAACTGACTATTGGTTTCAGCTTAGCAGAAAAAAACATAGTCAGGTCACGGTTCTAGCTTACTTATAACGATTTCATTGCAAAAAGGACTTTGCCAAGAACCTCAGATGCAACAATGTTTCAAAACATCGCAGTATAAAGCAAATATTTGAAAAAAACGTCATTACTGTAAAAAAACAAACACAAGAAAACAAAACAAGCAACGAAATCAAAGAATGCCAAAGCGTCAACAAAACCATAATCCGAATTCAAAATCGATTAAACTAGGGGCAAAATAGGAACAAAGGAAAGACTTACATGAAGACCCTCATAAAAGTATAAGAGAATACGACCAGGTGTTCCGAAAGAGTAATCGTCTTTTGCTTCATCGACGACACCCGCCATTTAAATCAAGAGAGCTGAGAAATGAAGTGTAATTCTGAATCACAACAAGCAGGCATACTGATGAGCATATCTTAAAATGTCCATCTGAATGTTATACAAGAGTGTAGAATTTTTCTCAATGAGACCAAGATGGAATGATGGTTTAGTCTAAAAAAGCACAGGCTAATCTACCAGTCAGATTTAAGGAATCTTATTCAATACCGAATTACTTATTGAATTAAAAGACATTTCAAAAGAAAACAAATATAATCAGACAGGCAAGAGTAAACTTGTCGCCATGAAATGGTTCACGGAACAAAATACAGTATCAAATTTTCACGGATTTTCTGACTAACCCTATGTTATAAAATATATTTAAGAAATGATTTTCGAGGTTTATATTACAACGCATGTAAACCTTTGAAAATAGAATGATGTTTGATGCGACCCAATTACATCTTTTTCCACAACTATCCTTTGGAATGTATACTTACTCAAATTTGCACGGATAAACACATGTTTTGCTTGATATATTCGATTTTTACGCTTGCAAGTTTAAACACAAATATATTTTTGGTGTATTTAAAACTAAGCTTAACAACTACTATGTCTGCACAGTAAAATCAAAGTTGTGTTTTCACCAAACCATTCTAGAAATAAATTCGCTGATAATGGTTTTTTTCTTCTCAAAATACGACTTTATTAAGAGAAGTCATGGCAAGAAAATTCAGGGCATATGTACGAACGGACGGTCGTTGTTACATTCCTTATAAAATGTCCTATCCGGGCATCCAATCAGTGTTTGCAATTAGATCGACGGATAGATTGCAATTGACCTTCACGAATTCTGGCTAAGTGGGCAGTATTTCATCGTAAAAGTAACGCTTGACGTTATAGCGTAGATTGTCAACAGATCAAAGTACTGAACTGACTGGTCATTGATACCGAATACACACCAACTTCATTACTTTCCGAGAGTATGGAACTAGCTTTTATTTTTTGAAAAATGTTTACTACATTGCTGACCATCTCGTGTCCGGAGTTTCATCGTCATGTGTCAGGTCGGTCAATGTGGGTAATGACATCTAATTGTACAATTTATAAACATATTTGTACGACCAAGCCCATATATCGATAGGAAAACCTGAATCAAAACAGGTCCTGTTCGTCCGGAGCCAATTACCGTAACAACGCTGAAACAGTGCGGGAGTAACGACGCTAGAGACGTCCGCCATTGTTTCGTTAGCCATTATACATGTCGCCAATACAAACACAGCGCTCAGTAGGATATCGATCGGCCATTACTGCTCTAGGTCAAACGTGCTATTCAAATATACATCGGAAAATTAAATCATGTAAATAATGACGATTGATTGCTATTGTATTTCATTAACTCGTGTATTGTTTTTATTTCATACAATTCAGATATTTTCGATCAAAAGTGTGTGAAGAATTCATAGAGATCAATTAAACCACTCGAATCACAATGTATCAAATGTATTGTTTATATTGATCTATTTATAAGCGCCTAGGTAACGGTGATCAGCCAAGGCAGTTTTGTGATCAACGTTGCGTTTTAATTGACCACATCAGAATAACTGATTACCTTAATTTGAAGCTTTTCTATTGTTCTCCTGGTAAAGTGGTTGTGTAATACACAACTTTGTTTCACAACCACCCGACGGTCCTCGAATGTAGGTTAAACACAGCCATGTCTGGATATAATGTTTTACACCGTGTCGGAAAAAATCAACATATTATGTCATCATTTATTTCTCCGTATGTTCCCTGTGGCGGTTCCACCGTACGGTACTGTTTCCTCAAAGCGGCTTTTTTTCGAGTTCCAAGAACTCGAAAATATGTTTTAAAGTAGGAGAGACATGAAAAATGGTGTATCGATATAAATTCATTAACAATCAGCTGAACCTTAATCAAATACCAGTTGGGTTTGAGGAAAAAGAAGAAATTTGTTTTATCCCAATGCATATTTATATGATCCCTAGCATAATTGGGGGTATCATTTTTGTCGTCTCATTTTAAAGACATATTTTACATTTTATAGAAATATTTTAAGAATTATAAACATAATACCAAAACCATACTCTGAACTATACAACCATTAAACGTGGGGCAAAATAGGAACTAAGGAAAGATAAACATGGAGATCTTTGAAACAATAGAAACAAGAGAATAATATCGGTGTTCCGGAAGGGTAAGCGTCTTCTGCTGAATCGACATTAAAACGCTAAAAACAAAAATCAACAAAAAACAAAAAACATGAAGCGATATTGAAAATATCAAAAATGCACTGATAATGATAATAGAAAAATTATCAAATATTACACACTTTTTTTCTTGAAAAAAAACTTCTTCCTGCTACTTTATTTTGAAATGAAACAACTGCATTTTGTAATTGGTCTTGAGATGGAACAATCATTTGATTATCAATATTGAAATATAAGCAAACTGTTTCTCCATTAGTATTATATCAATGTCTTGTTATAATAAAGTAACTTTTTGCTGACTTAGAAACAACATGTTAGAATCACATAGCACAAGGATTCGAGAGATGCAGGTTGATCAGAACTATGGGCAAGTTTTATGGTCGCCATCTTTGTCTCGTTGAGAAATACTCTGTATCTTTAAGTGATATGAAAACGGACGTTTTTGAGTATACTCATTAGTGTGTTTACTTGTTGTGATTGACAATGATACTCATTTCTCGTTATATGAACTTGATGTTTACTTGGATGTGACAAATATTTATATGGCGGGTGTCTTCGATGAAGCAGAAGACGCTTACTCTTCCGGTTTTGTTGACGCTTTGGTATTCTCAATTTATTCTTCAATTTTATGAGTATTGAACATTAAAATAAGTACAAAAAGACTCTTCTTCATTCTGTGTTAAATTTAATCATAACGTCATGGCAGGAACGCTTCCCACGTGATGGCGTCTCAGCTGTAGTAATGGAAGGTCGAATATCAAATTAGTTTCTATTTGAATTTGTTAAAAATAGAACGGTGTCAATATTTGTAAAGTTGAAATATAACAAATGGAGCTATTTTACATAAATTGATCGGAGTGATCAGGTATCGGCCCAGCGATCACTTAGTAATAATCCTCGTAATGTGTTTGTTTAGAAGCTCAGTAAACAACCCTTCCCGTCACACATAGCAACAGAATGAGCTAGTATTGTTTTGAGTTTTAAATTGTTGTTTCGGTTCGTCAACTATTTAAAAGTGGTGTAACATCATATTTTGAGATATTTGATATTTATGTACGACGAAATTTTAAATCTACACACAAGTGTTCAAGTATAAAACTATTCTGACGATCAGAAACAAATTAGGTTGAATATTGTTTGTTAATTGTTTATTCATAGATGCAATGCATATCTAAAGTGTGTTTAATACTCGTGAAATACACTTTACATTCAAGTATGGTATGATATCTTGGGAATAACTTTTTTGATAGTAACATCCCTGCTTCTCCTAACTATGGTCGTAGTTGATCCGTTCTCTTAGGAATTGCTCTAAGTATTTATATTTTCCTGATAGGTGTCAGCTGGTGACTTTTATCGATACAACTTTGTCCCATTGACAAATATTCTGTATCCTTGTTTGATATGAGGGTATGCCTATTTGTCGTGGAGTAGAATTATGTCTCTGTTCTCACTTTGAGGACGTGACACTACCTGGGTGTTGCATGGAGGGTGTCGTCGATGAAGCATAAGACAATTACTCTTCTGGAACCATTGGTCTTATAGCCTTTTCAAGGGTATCCGTGTAAACCCTTTCTTTGTTCATATTACGGCCCTACTATAATCGGGTTAGGTTTATTGTTTTATTGATGTTTTGTTGTTGTGGTCAGATTTATTCGGTTTTAAGTTTATTTCAAAAATTGACTATTTGGTGTGGTTTCATCTGAATTCACATCAAATTAACAGCTAAGGTATTTTAAAGACGTGCCTACATGTGTGGTAAGTACGCATACGTATGTGCTTTACTGAGGGGTACGAGTTTGATGTTAGCAATAGTAATGGCAAAGGTCTGGTACCGACTTTAGAGCGCTACCTCACTGAAATATCTTTCAGAAGGCACCCAACATAATAGTTCATCCGGTTATATTATACCTATTCAACAATTGACAAATGAACATTTAATTTTGTATAACACACGTGACCCCATTATATTGTATTGTGACACTTCAATGACTTGAAGGGACTATAAAGACTGTACAAATCTTTGTTTAGAAATATCCTAAAAAGTCTCATTTTCATAAAGCATTTCCCAAAACTTACATTTTCTCTTTATAACCCACTAATAAAAACCGTCAGTCAACATATATAATAAGTAAGTACAGTTCTTTACTTTAACGAGTCAAAACTAATATATAAATTATATGAAGCCACGAACACGTTTCTTTGTGAAGAACATATACCATGGCGAAGCCATGCGAAGCGAGTTTGGTTGTAAGACCGAATAAAGGCGTGGCATAATTATTACACGACAACAGCCAAGAAACACGAAGTTTCAATCCCATAAAATGTGTCCAATTTTATCGAAGATGACAGTGTGGCCGAATCAATTTTTTAATTGTTTTTTTGTCGATTTTAGGAATTATTTCACCGTTTCCTTAGACAATGGTATAAAATATACAGCAATAGTTCCTTGAACAAATGTCGCTCTTGGTTCATATCCTCCGGGAAAATACCTCGATGTAGATTTGTTATGCTTATACGAATAAACATCAAACATGCTTTGTTAGATATACAAGCTGAAAAAACGAGCTTAGCATATGTGACAAAAACAGAACTTGTTTAAATTCTACAAACATAACTTTGATATGGAACTATAGTTTGTTTTATTGACATGCTGTTGCTAAGGCCCAGAACGGAAGTTATACATCGTCGCCTAAAAACTGTTTTCTCCGTGCATTGTCCAAATGTTTAAACTGACAAAATACCTGTACAGCGTAACCAGAGCATTTAATCAATTTCGTCACATTTTGCATCTGTCATAGTTGATGGTGCGCTGGGTTTACACTCACAGTTTATTGTATGATAGGAAAGTGTAGGAAAAATGAAATTGGAATCTGAACCCTCGGGGAAAGATTCCGAAGGTGCCAAATACTTCGGAAACACCTACACTCCCCAACCCACACATCTCGGGTTTGTAAGTTATACCCCAGGAAATGAAAAAGGAAGTCTTAGAGATATTAAGCAAACATGAACAAGTGTGACGGGAAAGTATTATGTGGATATTGGAAGAAATGACACCTTACACTGTCAACAAAACCATTATCCGAACTCAAAATCGATTAAACTCGGGGCAGTTATGAAAAAGCAAAGATTTATATGGAAACTCCTGTAAATGTACAAGAGAGTAAGACCAGGTGTTCCGGAAGAGTGGATCAATTGTCTCGAGTCAAAGAAACGCGTGTTCCATATTATAATTACTCACAAGGCACGTGTATCTTATCGTGATGTGTTCTACACTCCTAGGATTTGTGCTACGGTGCGTAAATTGTGTGCTGGCATTCTGCTGTGCGGTGTGTGATGTATTATGTATGACCAGACACAGTAGTATGATATTGCTTAACTAGATTACAAACCATTAATAACCTGTTACTTTGAACACTCATTGTTAAAGATCAGGGTTAATGGTATCAAGCTATTTAATTAAAGGATTAACAACGATTAGTAGTGTTTAGATTGATAGAATATCAGGAAAGGGCACCTTCCAGTTGTATCCTTAAATGCACATGACGTTCTCTAACCTCTGGTTTAATCGGGTTGATATGTCCATCGTAATCTACAAATCTACACCTGATAACATCTACATCCGGGAAAACATTATCTTTATACTGACGAGGAAGTGCGTGAAATAATTTTCCACAATCACTTATTGACATCGTTTCAAAGAAATAAAATAAACAATTTACTGTGGAAGTTTTTAATACAGCCTTACATTTTAAGCTATGATAAGTTTTCGAAAATACCATTATTTAATTTGAACATTATCTAGAAAACCAACTGATAAACATCTACATAAAAAGTGTAGATTTTTACCTAGCTCCAGTGTAAATTGGTCAATCGGTGTGCAGGTAGTATTAATCAAAGCCAGGACCTTTACCAAAACATTAACAGCTGCATGAAGAATTTCTAAATATCCATAAGTTATAGTACAATAAACTTCGTTAATTCCTCAATTATATCGTTTCATGTAGACCAATATGTCTGTATAGGAAATATAAGACACGCTTACGGGATAAAGGATGATTGCCAAGGGCATGTGAAGTAAAGAACATACAGTGTAGAATTTGGGTGAAATTAAAAAAAGGTACAATTGCGAAGGGCACGTCAATTGCTGAATTTACTAAACAAACATGGTTGGTTACCATAGAAACACAATACAAATATGTATGGCTACCAAGAGAACAGCAGGAAAAAATGACCGATGGTTACCAAGAAATACACAAAAATGGTAAATATTTATCAAGGGAAAGTAAAGGAAAATGGCCAATGTTTACTAAGGGGACACCAGGAATAATGACGGATAGTTACCAAAAACTCCAGAGGTCAAGGTAAAATATTAGTTATAAGTAGAGTTGCAATGATGAAAAACGAGATGCAATGTACTTTTTGCGACATTAAGAAAAACCGATGTGGACGTCGTATAAAAGTATTAGAAAGATAAACGACCCTTGTACAAACCATGTGCATTGTTCTGTTTGACACTGTACATTACATATTAGATGAAGACAATATTTGATTAATACAAATTTGTATTTAATATATCGACTGTGAATATTGTATTGTATATATTTAAGAGCATAAAAAATTGCTTCCATATAATATTTTGAAAAAGAAAAGTCTTGCGTTAAAATTTGAGATTTGTCGTTTTTTTTTTAAATCTTCACAATAGCTATATTTAATGGTCTTTTGTCACTTATGTTGACCAAGTACCCGATTAACTAGATTCTAGATCGATCGATTAATTGTTAGAAAAGAAAATATTTTTTAATATTCATGACTCCTAAGCTTAGAATAGGTAAATATATGTAAAATATTCACGATCAGTACTTTTCTGTTGTGTTTTGTACAGTGTAAAACACCTTAACACATTAACACAAATTGGTTGATTTACATGTTGTTTATAGATTTTTTATTCATCTGAACAAGTTAGTCAACACTGTTAGGTTTCTCATGCCACTCTATCAGCCCACCAGCAATACCTGTCACCTAATACTCTATCCTTGATCACATATTAGATTTAGTCCCATGCAAAGTTTTATTTTATCAAAGAACATATCTGAAAAAGGTTGGAGAAGAAATAAAGTGTACCCTAAGTTTTGTTACGATAAAAGCGCAAATGCTTTTCTCTCCTTTTCACAGAGATCTTCTTAACGATCTCAAAATTTTCGGATAAGGATATAAATTTTACCAAGACTGATGAATATAACTATTTAAAAAATCAGTTATTTATCAGATTTTCAGTACGAGCTGATTATTCACCAGTGTTTTCTAGGGTGTGCCGTATACACACGTTCTTATTCAGTATTGCAAAACCCCCATAGCGCCAATTACCAGGGTACTTTGAAGGTAGTGCTGTTTGTGATCCCATAAATCAGCTGGCATTGCCTACGGTTGAGTAACACAGAAATGAAATAAATTAATCAAGATTAATTATAATTAATACTTACGGGTTTCAGCTCATGTTAGTACGATCCTTTGATAAGTAAGCGTGTGTTTAAACCCTTGTCATGCCAACATGCGCACGTCCGAGACACCACAGCCGTATATCACCACGCGGCGTATCACACACTATTAATCCACTACATATAAACATACCCGTCACAGGGTTTAACCAACATTATTGATCATACAGAAATCGACCTGTTTTTCTAACATCACGCTGGAGCTTTTCTAATTGATCCTTTGGCGTCGTTTTCTTTCTACAGCTCAACAGAATTGTGACCAGGCATTTGCTGGAACAATGGTGTAGTTCAGAAAACCTGACAGGACACCCAAGACAATTATATATATATATATATTAAATCACGTGACATCATTTTATATCCCGAAGAGATTCATACACAAAATTTTGATTGGTTTAAAATGAATCTGTTCATGATCTCTGTTTGCTTTCCCACACAGCACTTTACGATTGAAAAACCGTCCTGATAAAATGGCAGACAATAGGTTTGTTGTTTAGACGAGTGATAAAATAAATCAATATATCAAGCAAAATCTCGTCACAGGTTTATTCAATTACATATAAAAACAATATGACTCCCAGTTGGTCTGGTTAGATGAACAAACTTTCTTCATTAACGGGGATCGGTTGGGACATTATATCTCTCTGATGGCAATCGTTTTAACAATATATTATTTATGACAAAATTAATAAGACTGACCACTGACTATAAGAGTGTTGCTTTGGTCCATATACCAGATTCATACTACAACCGACTGGATGATGTTTTTCATGAAATATACAATTAAAATAAAGTCAACATTTTTGATGCTGGTTGTTAAACAAAACAAAGTGTCGAGGAGACATTAAGAGAAAAGACATCACAAAAAACAACGAAACAGAAAGTAAAATTACATTCGTGGAAAGGAAAATCACTAAGTTAAAGGGAATATTACAGTTTAAACAGTGTATGGCCTACCCAGTAAATTGAGCATCTTTATTGCAAATAATGGAATAGACTGATAACTAAGTGATTCGTGCGCTCGTATCGCCAGCTTTGGTATCTCTTGGGTATCTGTTTACGAGATTAAAACATTGTTTTTTGTCTAATAATTGTAAACAAGGCTATGCCGATTTCACCCCGAAGCTTGCCGATTAGGTCATGCAGTCCGCTACGTGACCATTTCCGCACCCAACTCCCATCATAACAAAACATGACAGAACACGTGTGTGTGTGATTTCACTGTTAGTATCGCTTTACTTTGGGTGTAGGCAAGCAAGAAAATGTCTATTTATTGTTGAAAGCAATATGATTTCATTGTAAAACGTACTATGATTGGCCATGATATCGTTTTGATAGTATGTACCTCTGTATCTCTGTTAGGAGGACTTCGGCCCTAGTCTTTTTCATGTACCGGTACCGTCCACCTTGTAAGTTTTTAGGAAATGTTGCATTACTCAGATTGTTTGACAGTGATTTGTTTCCATTTAGTCCCTCCCTTTAACCACATGTGCTATTCTCTCCCGATTAGTTAAGTATGTAGTCGACAATGATCTAGTGCATATTGCGGTCATTGCGGACATTGAGATCTTTTATCAAAGCAGACATTCTTTTAGGTCAAGGTACCAATTTTGACATATAGTCCTAGCCCGGAACGCCATATAAAACGGTAGTAGGCTGTCATGGAAATCAAGGATAAGTATTTAAACCATGGAACATGATCTCATTTAATTAAATTAAGAATAATAATGTTATGTTTAGCTGCTTACCTCGATCTCTACTAAAACTATGACCAACATGGATAGCATACCACTAAGTTATACGATAAAAGTGATGATTTCAATTTTCCGATCGTGAACTTTCCATTTCTTGATAGTAACATCCCAAGCTTCTCCACCCTATGGTGTTTACAAGTCGCAGTTGATTCGATATTCTAGGGCTTGCTCTGGTATCGTGATTTTCGTGATCGCTGTCGACTGCTCACAAACAAACTTAAACAACACAAGGATTCGAGAGATGCGAATTGATCAGAACTATTATTTTATGGCCACCATATTTGTCTCATTGAGAAATATGCTGTATCTTTTAGTGATCTGAAGATGGACGTATGCTCATTAGTGTGTTTACTCAAAATCGATTAAACTAGGAGAAAATAAGAAAAAAAGAAAGATCCACATGGAGATTTCTGTAAAAGTACAAGATAATAGGACCTAGTGTTCCGGAAGAGTAATCGTCTTCTGCTTCATCGACGACATCCGCCATAAAAACTAAATATATCATATAAATCATTAAAAGATAAGAGTATACCGAAGCGTCAACAAAACCATAATCAATACTCAAAATCGATTAAACTAGGGTAAGTTATCATAAAAGACACGCGAGAATAGCAGCTTTAAAATTTAGAATAAGTCAAATAATGAATAAATCTGTCCCATACCATGAAAATATGAGCAAAGGACAGTTCTATACGGAGTCCTTTGAAACTGTTCAAGAGAATAATGTCAGGTCTTCCGAAAAAGAAAGCAGTTTCAATGTCACCTCATCAAAGTGAGAACTAAGACATCGTTTTCAATCACCACAATAAGTCATACTAATCAACATATTCTAAAACGTCTACCTTTATATACAAGAATACAAAATATCTTTCAATGAGAACAAGATGGCGACAATAAAACCACGACCCGATGATATGTGAACCAAGGAACGTGATGTAATGTCAACTTCAAATCATGGAACAAGGTGTCATGTAAACCATGGAACCAAATGTCATATAAAACCAAGGAATGGGAGGTCATTTCAACCAATGAAAGGAGCCATGCAGAGCAACGAACAACATGTCATTTCAAGCATGGGATAGGGAGTAATTATAACCAAGGAACAAGATGGCTTGTAAATAATGGAATCCGATGAATTTTTCGAAATATGATTAGAAATGCAAAGTCAAAATATTATAAAAATACAGTCTCCCTCTGATCAGCTGAACACATTTGTTATCGTCAATGTTGAACCAAATTAGTACTTTTTCTATTTGGTTTAGTAGATTTTGGTTTTGGATTTAATGGTGCACGTGTTAGGATGTTAAACTTGTACATGCTTAGGCAGGATTATTAAAAGAGCAGTGGAAAATGACAAAGAGTTAGTCCTTGGATAGTTATTATAACTATGGTACTTGAAGGAATGCCATCCGACCTTTTATCAATTACTTAATAAACATAAACAGAGAGTTTCATCCCATTGTGGTTTTTGAGAAAAAATTGTTCTTGTGAAAATGCATTGTTTAAATTTATCAGCTCAAGAACAAACAAAAGAAAGAAAAGCATTGAAAATATATCATAACTGTAGTCTTACAATTGAAAATTATACCAGTGTGATACCAATTCTACAATTGTTTTATTATGGTTGAATTCATATGTTACAGAAAGAGCATAAAATCGTGACTCATGGCAACCGGGTGTCATGTTAACGACCCATCAGCTGTAAGTCAAATGAAAACTTTTTTTTTTATTCTTTAAGATGAAAAATTCAAACATCTAAATTATTTAAACATGACAATACATAGTGATAGGAGTGTCCTTTGTACTGCCAGTAGATCATTCCTTTGTCAGTATTCCTATGAGGCTTTATGGCAGAATTCAGGTCAGTAAAATTGTCCCACAGTGATATCGTTTTTTTTTATTTTATCTATAAATGATCTTATACATTATTTAGGTTTAAACCTGCCTAACCGGATGTTGTCAGTCAGTGTTTGTTGATGTGGGTTCAATGTCCTCCAGACATCTCAGGCATTGTGAATACGGAGTTTGTACTGGATAAGAAATAAAAAGTTATTTTATTATAGAATATGTCCAGATTGCAAAGATTGCAAATGAAATTGGCCAATTTCATACTTTAAACTACCAGGTTTTCAACACAACCTGAGGATATGGAACGCATTAATTATGAGAGTAAACTGCGACAGGTTAATTATTTCTAAGATACTGGAGCTGTCAAGATCTTACTTTGATTGGGAGTTTTATGAATAAATAACCCTTCTAATAACCGATTGTTTACACTTGTTCACCTTGCTTCCAAACCCTTCAAAAATATAAACTGGCTATTTAAAAATAATTTGGCTTTTAATTGAGTTTTAAAACAAACCGAAATGGTGAAGCAGGTTACTATTGCCTGAAAAGAAGATGGAGGTCTGAACATGATAAGTATGCTTTCTCTTTCATTAAGTATCTAAAAGGAAATTGATAAAATAACATTTGACAATTTAAGAACAGCATTGTTAGATGATAGTGGTCTTGCTTTATGATATGAATGGTATAAAATAAAAGACTTCAGTAGGGGTATTAAAAATCCGTTTTGGAGAGATAGATACCCTCGATGATTTGTCTGAGAACCTAAATGAGAATGATACTATGTCAGAATATCTCATTTAGAAAAGATGGCGTAACACACACATATGATGCACCTTTTAAAAGTAATAGATACAGTATGCCGAAAAAATAAATGAAACTGCATCACACAGCTGTCACTGAATTTGTACTACTGTAACAATATTAAGTTCATAAGAACTTCAACTTTCAATTTTCTATGAGCCCAAATCAAATCGGATGTTTTGAACATAATACTATATGCAGCTGACCATAAAGTTGATGTAACACACATATGCTGCCCCTTGTAAATTTAGTAATAGATAAAATATAATACAGTTGTTTCGTCTTCCTAGGGCTCGTCAGTGATGCTAGGGGCAAAGAGGTGGGACTCCAAAATTTCTAAACTGATGTAGAAGCAGAAGTGTCAGGTGCGTTAACCTTCCTGCAAATATAGGCCTTATCACTACTAGGCCGCAAAACGGCCTAAATTGCATTCCTCCTTTGGAATCAAATCATATGGACGCTTAGTTAAACAAGACATTGACCTTTTCACACTTGCGAGCATCGTCACGCTGCCCCTTGGAGTGAGGGCTTAGTGAGCACCAATAAGGATACACAGTGTCCCGGACCTGACCATAAAACACGCTTCCGTTTAATATTTCAATCGTTTGAGGAAATACTATCGAATGTTGACCTATCCTCCGGTGTCGTTACATGCTCTATATACTTGACATACTGGTCCATTAATAAGTCGATATATATGTTAGTGAGGCTATTGTTTGCTTTACCCGTCTATCTATGTATCTATCCAACAACAATCCATGGATTGACAGCCATTGTCAGAGCTAATGTATTTATTCTGACGATGCTTGCATGGATTTCAATAACCTAGGGTTGCTTTGAATGTCAATAACCTTTGGGTTACATTGGATGTCAATAACCTAGGGTTACTTTGAATGCAATAATCAAGGGCTATTATAAATGTTGATAACCTCGATTTAACATCAATATAATTCATTTTGACTTGTATAAATGTCAGCTGCCTGGTTAGGGTTAGCACAAATTAATATATTTATTGTATAGTAACTGTGAACGTTTACGCCAAGGACGTTTAACTAGGTTTAATATAAATTCCATTAATCTAAAGTTAACGTAAATATACAATGTAGTCAATTCAGAGATTGTAGGAATACTGTAATATCCAGCTTAGTAAATAAGGGGCAAATTCTGCCTGACTAGCATGAAAGTTTTTCTTACCATGCGGTATAACCCGTGGACCCGTTCAGTCAGTATAGTTACGTAACGACAGAGATACTCTTGGGGTAGGGATGGGATTATGGGACCACTGACCCCTCAAAAATGACCCCTCCATGTTCAAATTTTCTTTAAGGAACGCCCCCACTTCATTTTAGTCATGACGTTTTTTTTTGTACAAACTACAAACTGAAAAAATACTTAAAATGACCCACTGCTCTCAAATTCCAGAATTCGAGCATATTAAGATGTTTGATGGGTGACCGCCTGCAGGCAGCGTAGTGACTCCTGGGGTTCGGTAGTGTAAATTATTATATAGAGAAGAATCTACTCAAGGCCAACGCTATATTAGGGGGAAATATTGCCTGACTCGCAAGCTACCTTTTCTAGTCATGCAATACAACCTGAAGTCTTGCTCAGTATACTAAAGGACAAAAATGAAAGAATACTGAAGAGGCAACAAAAACAGAATAGACCAAGTATGAGCAAAGGAAGGTTTACACGGGGACCTTCGAAAAAGTACAAGTAAATATGACCAGGTGTTCCGGAAGAGTAAATTCCGCGTGCTCCAATATCGTAGCCTGGATTAAATATAATTATTTTTCACCTATGTTGAAAAGATTGTCAGTAAACTTGAGTTTATTCAAGGATTGACCACAACTTTTTAAGGGGTTATACGATATTTACCGAAAAAAGTGCACACAGTATTTTCGGTATATACCGTGTAACTCTAAAAAATGTGGTCATTCCTTATAATTTCATTTCTAAGGACACATATATAAGACATAGGTATTATAAAATGATTTGGTATTGAATTGTGACAAAAATCCAATGTTTTTGCACAAGACACAATATCGCCTCTAAACGATTTCAACCAATTAGAAGCTTGATTACGAAATACCGCACCAAACATGGCTGTATATGACGTCATAACTTTTTGCGTTGTCAAGGGGTTTGCGAGGTTACACGATATAACCTGAAAAACTTTAACATAAAGGGATAGGCAATATAAAATTACATGAGTATCACAAACATGGACGTTATTTTAAAGTATTCCACCAATCTAAGACCAAGACAAATGGTATTTAGCTAAGGATTACGTAAATATAATTAACTTCAGTATGAATATCGATATTATTGAGTCAGCTAGAGTTTATATACGAATAGATATAAATGTCATCAGCTGAGGATTTATTTTAATTTATATATGTAGTTAATGTATGTATATAATTAAGTAATTATCAATAGCAGATTTTTTTTACATAATGCGTTTGATTTTCCTTAACTATACGCATCAGCTATATTTTGAACAATTTACTAGTGAAATGAACTATTGCACGGCTAAAATGACTATTTCATGGTCACCTGCGAACTATTAAACACCATGTGACGTTTCCTACTCTTTCAAACGTCAAAGTCAGTCAGATGTCAACGCTGCCAGAAAACAGGCATGACGACTTCAGCAGGAAAGTTGAGATTTGGAGTCGACAATGAATACGGATTGATATTGTTGTGGTTATTACTCAAATAATCCAATACCTTGGTTTTTACTTTTTTCTTTTTTTACATACCAGAGTTCACGCGAAGCATGTTGAAATAGATTTATTATTATTCAAAAATATGTTAATAAAATAAACAATTTCAGTGATTCAAAGTGTGTTTTAGTGATTATGTAATAAAACAAGTATATCTTGGGTGTCGGTGAAATAGTCCAGAATATTTGACCCTTGGTACTGGCCTTTGGCCTCGTGCAATAAAACATCGGTTGACTGCCAGTACCAAGTGTCAAATATTTTGGACTTTTGCACAGACACCCATGATATATTTGTATAATGCATAGTTGATTTATTATTGAAATGCATATCATTAAATTATGACTTTTTTGAATTTCATAATCCTTACATTACTAGTATACTTCAATCACTTATCTAGGCCTTACATACATTATCATATGGTTTTACTGAATGTTTATATAGGTTTATATTATATATCAACGCACGGTAGCAACAGCAGTGAGAAATATATAGATACTTCATTGATAGGTGAATACAAGCGATAATGGCACATCAATAAAGTGAGTACAATAGTGTAGGCGTGGTTTAACGGGAACAAACAGAAAGATTGAAGTGACTTGTCTCTCAGTAGGGGACTTCAGAGATGACGCTCGGACCTGAAAGGGCCCTACTATTATGGCGTTATATATCCTTTTAAAGTCTAAAAGAAACTCTCAAAAACATGCCAATGGTCACCGGCATATCTATGGTATGGATTTTTCGTCCTGACGAAAGCTAGGTCAAAAACTGTGATACCGGACCTGTACATGGAGTCATATTATAAATAACATGATGTAGCGCACATCGGAATGCTTCGTTAAATAACACGTTTGCTCTCTTTATTTATTTTTAAAAGCGATTTTCTTAAATGAAGATGGGTTTCATTTTTGTATCTTTAGGACTTCTGTTTTCGGGTTTAACATAGATATATCACTGATTCTTATTTGACATAGCTGTGTCTTTAACACAAGGTATAACGGAGTGCTGTTCACCTTCCGTGACGACCTTGATTAAATATTGATGACTAGATCCAATAACAAGACATTGCCGTCACGGGTTAATGCTTTCTACGTCATGATACTGAAGTTTTCACTCACCTTTTTAATCCAAACACTACTATACACTATAGTACTATAAACTCTATCAATCGATTTTAAATATGACAAGAAAGTAACACCAACAGTGTAGACAAAGTGATGCGAACAACTTTCCGGAGCCATCTGCTACTTTATCAAGACCCAAAGAAACACGAAATAGTCATATTACATAAAAAAAACAATAAGAAGTATGTGATTTAAGTAATTGTTAAATTAATAATCAATTCGACTATCGTTAGCCAAAAGAAAAAAATTGTTTTAACAGTACTAGAGGAGAAACATGCAATGATTACGAAAGAATCTCGCACGTGTCGAGCTTAATGCAAATGGGCAGCTTACTACCAAGCTGTTAGATAAAAAACATGGCGATTTCGATTTTCGACCGTGAATTTTCCTGCTTCTCCGTCATGTTTTGTTTACATGTCACAGTTGACCCATTATTCTAGGGCTTTCCCTGAATATCGAGATTTTCGTGGTATAAGTCAGCTGCTGACGAACAAACTTACAGTACAGGGATTCGAGAGATGCAGGTTGATGAAGATTATGGAAAAGATTTATAATCGCCATCTTGATCTCTTCGAGAAATATTCTGTATTTATGAAGATGGATGTTTTGAGTATGCTCATTAGTGTGCTTACTTGTTGTGATTGACATCGTCGATGAAGCAGAAGACGCTTACTCTTCGGGAACACCTGGTCTTATTATCTTGTACTTTAACGTCTCTCCATGTAATTGATTTTGAGTTCGGAATATGGTTTTGTTGACCATTCGATATTCTTTAAATTCTTGTAGTAAAATCGATCATAGATTTTAGTTTCCAGTTGGTTGTTATAATTATTGATATCTTACAAATTGCATACAATTAAATACATGCCTTGGTGATCTATAAATAATTTACTCGTACATTTTGTTTTGTATTTATTTCTTATCAAATGTCATTACTGTAAGATTTTAGTGCAAGGCTTTCCAAAAGCATTGAGTTAGTTTGAAGAAAATGCACGTCCAATGAAAAAATAATGAAAATCTATGAAATATAAATTTTGTATTTAGGGTTTGCAAAATGTAGATAGAAAATTAATTTAAATTAATATAAACTTTATTTCATGATTCTTTGTTGTGTATGGTATTTTTTCAGCAAGTTTCAATAGTTTGAAAGGTGTCGAATTTGTCATCATGTTTTTATTACATTTTTACCAATGAAATATGATACTTTTCACTTTTTATTTGACCAATCAGAACGCTGCTTACAAACGACGTTTGGGAAAATCAAAAGCAGCCACTGCAGATTTTCCTATAAAAATGTAATAAACAGAATATCTTATAGTATCTTCAGTAATACCAAACATATTTCACTCGTGTGGCTAATATTTTAATATTTTTCACTGCGCACTCGTGAAAAAATATCAAAATATTAGTTCCACTCGTGAAATTTATTTGGTATTACTGAAGACACTGTTAGATATCCTCTATATATTCGACGAATGACTGTTATATACGATACACAGCTCTATTAAAATGATAAGTAAAGGGAAGCAACTTGCACAACCGTGTTTACTGGTGTTATGTTTTTGGTTTTAATAATCATAAATAAAGACAATATCTGGATACTAGTTAGTCAGCTTAAGCCAGCTTTGGAACTTTTATGAATACAAATATTTTGTGTATACATAAGCGACATATCATGTTAAGGAATGTTGTGAACTACGCTCAACGATCTTCATAACAAGTTTTGGTGGTGTCTGCAGACAGGACATCTATAATAGCCTGATCTTTATTTATTAATTCTACCGAGAACAACATGTGAATTCATTAGACATGCTTGACAACCTAGTTAACATTAAATACCTCGTCAATATTTGGTACCGAAACCTCACAAGGATCCTTATAAGATAACGTAACACACATATGCTGCATCTTTTAAATTACAGCATGCCGAAAAAAATGAATTAAATTGCATATAACATCTGTTTTGTCCTCATGGGACTCTTCAGTGATGCTAGGGGCCAAAAGGTGGAAATCCAAAAAAAAATTAATCTAATGTAGAAGGTGTGTAAAACCTTTAAATGTATTTATTTAGAAGTTAACTTAAACTATTTCCGTTTAATTTCAAATCGTGTACTATAAACATGTTTGTATATTATATACCGCCCCCTACTCGAATGAGATAACTGTGGCTGGGGAGGTTCTAGCAAACTTGGGGACTAAACAAATCGACCAGCAGAATTTTGCCACCCCAAATGCAACGTTTTATCGCTGGATCTGCAAAATGTTCAACCTAGCCTTTATTCCAACTTCTTGCTATTTATTTACAGTACCATCAAACCAGTACTTCAGTCATAGTTTGACAGTGCATACTTCAGAAATAATAATAGATGTAAATTTAAAAAAAAAACTTTTAATGATCTTCTGATTTATCTTGATAACCCGCTCCTCAGAAAAAGAGTTTCGTCAATGAGATGCTTCGACTAGCCAACCCTTGTACACTACTTATCTATTATGGCCCTGTTGAGAGGGCACTATTGCCTCATAGTATTGTCGAGGGATGGAATAGTGCCTGAGCCGAAGCCGAAGGCACTATCTCATCACGAAGATTAAAGAAGATTGAAGAAGCCAAAATATCTAAGAATTCAATATACTTATTTTTACTTAAAATGTCTTCCTCATCTTTATCTTCCTTGATAACGTTTTCACGCTTGGTTTTCTAATTCTTGTACATAGTTCCCTTTTTAGGGGGAAAAAGTTCGTTATTGTATAATATACTAATATATCATGGGTGTCTGTGCAATAGATCAATTTTATTATGTATCGCCCGTATGTTTGTACGTAAAAAAATAAAAAGGTAAATATTCGATTATCTTCCTAAAAACCGCAAAAATATCAATCCGTATTCATTGGCGTCTCCAAATTTCAACTTTCCTGTAGCAGTAGGTCTTTCCTTTGTTCATATTTTGTCCCTAGTTTAATCGATTTTGAGTTTGGATTATGATTTTGTTAACGCCTCGGTATTCTCTAATTTATATTGATAATGAAAAGAATAACATTAACTAATTTTATCTTACTTAGACTTTCTTGGTTACAATCAGCTGCAAGGTTAATCTATAAAATAAATTTTACATTTATAACAGGGCGAAGGGTATGTTTCGGTGAAAACCAAGCAAGAATGGATCTCTTCTTGTTTCTTACGACTATTATCCAGCGATCTGTTAATCTTTCCTTTGTACATATTTTGCCCCTTGTTTTATAGATTTTGAGTTCGGATTATGATTTTGTTAACGCTTCGGTATTCTCTAATTAATTTGACAGGTATCCATGTCGAGTTATGCGCCTGGCAATAGCAATAGGAAATGAGACAAAGGGGATAATTAAACAAAAAACCTCACAATTTCAAACGTAAATGTGATCAGAGGATTCTTTTTTTTTCATTAAGGTCACTCCACATCCCAAACCTCTTCCAAGTCAATTGTGTTATCGAAAGATGAAAAAAAAAATTCCATTATAGATTTGCTATACAACCTACTACTTCACATTGGACAATGAAGGTGGAGAAAATCGCAGTAAAATAACGTTGGCATACTCAGTTTCTACCTAAATATGGTTAAAGGTGACGTAACACACACATATGCTGCACCTCTTAAATTTAGTAATAGATACAGTATGCCGAAAAAATGAATTGAACTGCATCATACAGTTGTTTCGTCCTCCTAGGACTCTTCAGTGATGCTAGGGGTCAAAAGGTAGGAATCGAACATTTCTAAACTAATGTAGAAGCAGAAGGGTCAGCTGCGTAAAACCCCTTTAATTTATGAATTTAGAAGTAAAATGAAACTAGTTCTGTATAATTTAAAATCGTGTACTACGAAAATGTGTATATTATGTTCCGTGCCATTACTTAACTGTGGCTATGGAGGCTTCAGTAAACCAACGACTAGATACGCGTATGTGTCGTCAGTAGATTGTGGTCAATTGTCCGGTGTATTATTTTACACACATTAAATACGTGTACACTATATGCACTGACTGTAAATCAGCTGTCCTAGGCTGATCCGTCATGAAAACTTGACCAATGACCCCTGGTCAGCTGTGTTTGTATACAAACTAGCACGTGTTGTCTGTCTGTGTATATGTGTATACAACCGTAAACCTCGCAGCATTTCAACCTATGTTTGTCAGTGCTTGTTTCTTCACAAAATATTCTCCTATTTGACATGATGTTTGGGAGTGTGAAAATACACCTATCAATAGTTTTATTGTTTCTGTACACCTGTTTATTTTATATAACACAAAAACGTTGTAGATATGTGAAAATGTATCACGAAATTATCTGTTTTAAATCCTTTGACCTCCTTACACCTTTTTAATCAGCATACATTTTTACCTTCCTAAAATGAAACTTTGACAAATAAATGCAACGTGGAACACTGTGCACGACTATAATCGTGTTCCCTTTTATCCAACACGTACACGTTCAGTGATTGGCTGGCTACTCGGTTCTTTTGTGTAATGTTTACCACAGCAGAGGGTACACGTGATAAGAAATCTCCCGAAATAGGTCACGACCCCGCGGGGAAGGCGTGATATAGGACTGACAGTGACAGTAAACAACCCTACACATTACCTGTTGGAGAAATACACAGTACACTACAAGACTCCAAATATGTTGGATGTTCTGTTAAGCATGGACCCATTGACTGTCGGCCTTGGAGTGCTGGGGCTTTTGTTTCTCCTGAAGCTTGTTTATACTCCAAGAAATTCTCCACCAGGACCTGTCGGTTCTCCACCAGGACCTGTCGGGTATCCAGTGCTGGGCAATGTTCCACTCCTGTTATCGGGAAGCAAAACAGAGACTTTCAGGAGACTACGAGGCCAGTACGGTGATGTGGTTGGCCTCCGTCTTGGTTGGATGAATGCTGTGGTTATTAATGGGTACGATACGCTGAAAGAAGCATTTGTAAAACATGGCGATGTGCTCTCTGACAGACCTAATGACATCGTATTCCGACACATCAGCAACAATGGAAAAGGTACGTTTCTCATTCAGAACAATTCTGAAATAAAATGGCAATGCATTTTCGCACTTACCACGAGATATCAATTTGGATTTGAAAATAAACAGCTCGACATTTTTATATTTAATATTTTAATCACGCAGACGATTGGTTTCTGGTGAGCAAAATGACATAATCGCTAGGCTGATACCTACAATTGGAGAGTATTGACACCAGACTAGAAAGCGGGTCGTCTTTTCCGTTACGTTGCCGATTGATTTTTTTTTTATATTGAAATTCATGTCGATCTTGTCATGACCGCTATCTCTATATTATTATGTATGCTTCCATCGTTAGGATAAGCAACTGTGAATATATAAAAATAGAGACATGAAAATGAGCTACAGTTTCTAAGATCAATGCGCTTGTGTACACATAAATACATATCATAATGAGAGCCTATTTGTACCTCACAAAATCACACATTCACACTTATATTATGTAACAACCGCAATGAGCGCCATCACAAATTCGCCTGTGTACACATAAATCTCCTATTCACACGTATGTCACTACAACAACTCACCTGTACCTGACCTGTTATATCGTGTAGAGAATAACAATGGCGTCAGGGTTTCAAATGCTAATAAAGGGTTACCTGGCGGGTAAATCCGCCATTAACGATATGGCTCAGTCTGGTAGAGGCGCTACACCGGTGTACATGTATACATCTACAGTCTGATACGCAAGAGAATAACAAATATGAACGCAAAATGTCCGCACTACTTTGCCTTAAAAAATAATACTACAGAACAGTTTTTAAGATTGAAGAGATCTACTTTTTTCTGATGTCCTTTGAAATGTTGATAATTTTAACTGAATCTTTTTGAAGCAAATATCAGACTATTATCAAGTCCACAAATACATCTACATGTTTAAATATGGCTTGCAATGGAGACAAAGCAATTGTACACAATAATCACTGGTATGGCAAATGAAATATAAATGGAATACTAGATTTCTTTAGAAATAGAACATATTTGAAAGAAAAACAATAGGTTTCTACAAATTAGGAATTGAAAATTATATTATTTAATCATTGCTTAAACTGCCTGAAGTGTTGAAATACATTTGTGACATCGAATTCCGACATTTTTGACATCGAGTTCCAACATAAGTTGAAATGGCAACCATTCATGAATATTTTTTTCTTTTGTTTTTTTTCTTTTTTTTTTTTGATCTATCGGTCCATGTTTGTATTTACAGGCATTGTGGGAAGCACAGGTGATTTTTGGAAGCACACTCGCACATTCTCCCTCGGAGCATTAAGAGAGTTCGGGTTTGGAAAGAGATCTCTTGAATCCAAAGTACAAGAAGAGGTATCTGTGTTTCTTGACATCGTTGCCGACAAAAATGGAGAGCCGTTCTTCCTCGGCGCCATCGCCCAGACCAGCATCTCCAACATCATATGCAGTATTGCCTTTGGGAAGAGATACGAACATGACGATCAAGAGTTCAAAAACCTCTTGCATATGTTGGACCAGTCGTTTTTCCTGACAGCGAAGGCCAATATCGTGAACTTCTTTCCTTTTCTCAGGTATAATTACTTACAACAACATGATTCATCTAAACAGTTTCAAAATAAATAGCCGATAGTTTCATTAAAGATAATTTATAAGAGCTAGACTTTACAAAATGTGCCAGTGTTTTCGATGTAGATGACAATGATATAGAACACTCAGGGGACTACGTTTATATAAGTATGTAATACTCACTAGGGAACAACTTACCGGAGCCATGGAAATGTTTAGATATTGTCGACTTGATTTGCAAAAAAAAAAAATGAAACAATGTCGCACGAAATAAAATATTTTAACTAAATGTATACATAAACATGAATACCAATTCTATTGTACTTGACTAAATGTGATATATATTTGGTTAACTAACTCTGCTTATTTATTGTGATTGACAATGATGACTCGGTTTACATGGCAGGTGTTGTCGATGAAGCAGAAGACGCTTACTCTTCCGGACCCCCTGGTCTCTTGTACTTTTACAAGATTTTCCATGTATATCTTTCCTTTGTTCCTATTTTGCCTGTAGTTTAGTCGATATTGAGTTCGGATTATGGTTTTGTTGACGCTTTGGTATTCTCTGATTTGATATTTTTTCATTACTTAACTTTTAGGTTTCTACCAGGTGATATGACTTATTTCACAGCAATGAAGACGAACTTGGAAAAAATTAGAGCCTATTTGCAGAAACAGATTGACCAGCACAGGGCCACGTTTGACGAAGATGATATTAGGGATTTTATTGACGCGTTCCTGAAGGAAGAACTCGCACAAGGAACATCAGATGTTTTACATGGTATGTCAAGTTAAGGCATACAATATACGATCAGCTCAAACATACAAAATAATGAGTTTAGCTAAGACATAATTTACAATGAGTTTCGCTCAGACATACAAAATCATGAGTTTATCTCAAACATATAATATACGAGGATTTTCGTTCAGACATACAAAATAATGAGTTAAGCTCAGACATACAATATACGATGAGTTTAGCTCAAATATACAATAAATGATTAATTTAGCTCTGTCATAATTTACAAAGAGTTTAGCTTAAACATACAAAATAATGAGTTAAGCTCAGACATACAATATGCAATGAGTTTAGCTCAAAAATAATTTACAAAGAGTTTAGCTTAAACATACAAAATAATGATTTGAGCTCAGACATACAATATACAATGAGTTTAGCTCAGATATATAATATACGAGGAGTTTTGCTCAAACATAATTTACAATAAGTTTAGCTACGAGATTTGATATACAATGAGTTTATTTCAGAAATGCAATTTACAATTAGTTTGTAGATAAATGATAGATAATAGATGTCAGCTGCTGACGAACTGACGGCACGTGTATTCGAAAGATACAGGGTGATGAAGACTATGAGCAAGTTAATGTTCACCATCTTGGTCTCATTGAAAAATAGTCTACATAACCTTGTATGCTACAAAGATGGGCGTTTTTTTTAATATAGTTAAAATAGCTTCTTTCGTTATTGCTGTGGAATAAATTTAAAGTTTATATTTAATAAAAAAACAATTATGTAAATAGTTCTGCACATTTACAAGTAACAACATACACGCACATTTTATTAACTGAGATATCAATTCAAGCGAAGATGTCAGCATTAATAGATAATAATAGTTTTATAACAAAACATCATATATACAGTTATTTTATTTTCAGATGAAAATTTGAAAGTTGTGTTGGGAAATCTATACGTTGCCGGAACCGAGACAACAGCCACCACTATCAAGTGGGCAATCCTATTTCTCATTCATAATCCGGAAGTGCAAACCAAAGTACGGCAAGAGATCGAAAACGTTATTGGTTTCTCTCGACTTCCGTCCATGAACGACAAACCGGAAATGGTCTATACTGAGGCATTCATTCACGAGACACTACGTATGGGTAATATTGCTCCACTGGCGCTTCAGCATGGTGTTAAACAGGATTGCACTGTCAAAGGGTACACTATTCGGAAGGGGGATGTGCTTCTGCCTAATCTTGATTCCGTCATGTTTGACGAGTCCCTGTTTGACGATCCGCACACATTCAATCCCGAGAGATTTATCGGTGACGATGGTAAACTCAATGGAACAGAACGGAATGTCCTTGCATTCTCGTTAGGTTAGTTTTATTCTTTTAATATTTACCGAATCATCAGCCAATGTGTATCTTGTCATTGATGTCATACCACGTGATTCTGTCAAATGTCAGATGGCATATATATCATTGTAAACACACATTACATATATATTATTAAAGGCCCAATATACGTAACTTCAGATAAATTTTCGTGATTTTAAAAAATTCAAAAAAAAATTCAGTTGATAAACATGCAAAAATAAGCCTAAAACGAAGTAAACATGAGCGGTAACTAACAAGAAACTCGTGATAGAAAAATCCAAAGAATTGAAAATCATTCAGGTGGGGCCCACTTCAATAACAAACCGAAGGTAGAAAACGGTTCGAAATGGACGCGTGTTTACAAATAGCGTGTTTCAACTGCTACTGTACCGTTAACCGCGAAAGAATTTGTCTTGAATATTGCTGATATCAGTTAATCTTAACTAAATCTATAAATATATTAAGTTATTAGGCTTGATTTTCGCTTCAAGTTTTGCCGAAAGTTACGTTTATTGGGCCATTAAGTAAAATGTACTATCAGTTTTGACGACAAAAGTACCATGCGATGATCTTATCAATTCAAAGGAACAAAAGATGAAAATAAATACCGAAGCGTTAACAAAATCATAATCCAAACTCAAAATCGTTTAAACCAGGGGCAAAATATGAACAAAGGAAATATTTACATGGAGACTATGAAAGCTATTCGCCCTAATCAATATTGCAGAAGACGCTTACTCTTTCGGTAAACCTGATCTTATTCTCTTGTATTTTTACAAGAATGTCCATGTAAATATTTTCTTTGTTCATATTTTGCCCCTAGTTTAATCGATTTTGAGTTCGGATTATAATTTTGCTAACGCTTCGGTATTCTCTAATTTATATTGATATGAAATTTATAATGAAAAGAATAACTGATTTCATCTTACTTAGACTTGCTTGGTTAAAATCATCTGTACGGGTCATCTATAAAATATTTTTTACATTAATAACAGGGCGAAGAGTATGTTTCGGTGAAAGCCTAGCAAGAATGGAGCTCTTCTTGTTTCTTACGACTCTTATCCAGCGATTCAACCTTCTTCCGGAGGACGAACACAATCTTCCCACGCTTGAACCCGTTGTCACCATCACGAATGCTCCACAAGACTATAAGTTCAAGGCCGTCAAAGTGAAATAATATGGTTCTCATTCTGTTCTCATACGGTTCTCATTCTGTTCTCATTTGTCTGTCCACCTCATGTGTGTTGTTGATGGTAATTTAGATTTATGTCAAGGAGAGTAAAGAAATCGTAACAATTTTAATACACTTCATTACAATGCATAGAAGATGTCGGATAGTTTAAGTGTATACAGATAAAATACATAATAATTTCAGGTGTCAATTAGTACTGCCAATAACAGCCGTTTACAATTAAATTCAATTGTTTCGTTTAAAAAGACTTCTATGACATCTGAAGGGATATAGACTGGAGCCAACCAAGACATCGTAAACTAATTACATGTACATTTATATAAGATGCTACCTGAATTACAATATCAAACAAGAGAATGTTTTCTACATTCTTGTTTGTGATTTAAAGTGTGCAATTATCTTTATGTTCATAGTGCCAACTTGAAATCGGAAGCGTTTCCAAGTAATTAAGCTAACGTGTATTACGTCTTCTTCTCAAAATTCGTTTGAAAATGTCTTGCAAATAATTTAAACAGTTGTGTAAATTTTCTTTGGAGATGGTTTTATAATATTTCAACGGTTCCATTATACATGTATCTAGTCATCTGCTGGAAAAAGAAAAATAATAAAAAAAAAAACCAAAAAAAAACAAACAAACAAAACAAAAAACAAATAAAGCATCAATAATTCTTCTTGAAATGCATGGTCAGCTTAGTTTAGAAACTACAGAGAAAGTATTAATGGCTACTAGTGTAGAGAACGTGAAATGATCTGATAGGTTATCTTTAGGAAAGTACCACAGTATGGTTGTAAATAAATGTAATGAAAAAACTTTATGAATATATATACATAGTAAATATATGATATTGAACATGTATTCCTTTTATATTAGTCAAATTACATGTCATATGTCATGAAGTACATGGTTTGTAAGCCACTCTTGGTTTCTAACTTCAAGTACATTTTATGTGTGTCTTAGTGCAATTAGTTTCCTTGTCTTCTATATAGAAGGGAGAATACTCAGAAAAAAACAAAAAATAAATGGAACTCTTTCTGTCGATTATAACTGATACAGTGGTACCATCAACCTCAACACTATTATACTTCAATTTTGTTACTTTGTTCACTTGTATGCATGCATTGTATGCGTGTATTATTGTGTATTGAAGATGTATGTTTTTGTGTATGCTCATTAGTATGCTTACTTGTTGACCAAAATGTACATGACGGGTGTCGTCGATGGAAGCAGAAGACGTTTACTCTTCCGGAACACCTGGTCTTTTCTCTTTTTATTTTACAAGGTTCTCCATTTAGATCTTTTCTTTTTTGTAAGCCCATAGTTTATGGTTTTGTCGCTTCGGTATTTGCTATTTTTTCTTGTTGCTCAGTTGGTTTAAACATACATGTAGTTAAGAAAAATCTGAAATATGATTTAAATGTAGTGTTATACATTGGATTAATGTTGTTTCGCCGAAATGTAAGATTTTACAATTTTAAATGTATTTTATATGATAAAGGGTGGCAGAACCTATTGGTGGATTTTTCAGTCCCCTTTTGCTTCTTCATTAGTTTAAAAGTTTTGGATTCATACCTTTTGGCCCCTAACATCACTGAAGAGTCCTGGGAGGACGAAACAGCTGAATGATGCAGTTTATTTTTTTCGGCATACGGTATATATTACTAAATTTAAAAGCTGCAGCATATGTGTATGAAACGTCGTTGAAATTAAAGATTACTTTAAAATTGAAGCATGTAATTATAAATGTTGTATAGAACAGCCATCTTGCATGGAAGGTCATCGGTATCCGATGATGCAATTTTGACGTTAACACGTGCAACGCAGCATGCATTCCGAATTTGGTAGTTTTATTCAAACGTACACATGTTACACACAGACATGATGTACCATAGGTTGGGAAATATGTGATGTATGAAAACATAATGGAGACTCAAGTAACAAAGTAAGCTGCAGGACTCCATCTTCGAGGATCGAGTACAAAAACACCTATTGGTGACGTTATTTCATGGCAGTTGTTTAGATCAGCATTGAAAAATTACTTAATGACAATGGCCAGTTGTGCACAGTAAAGCATCGAGCACCTTCAACATTTGGTGAGTCATAAGACGGGTCATAAGGGTTTAGAAAGGGAAATGCCTTTTAAGAAATATTTAGTGCTTAGAAACAACCTGCTTACATCTTACAAGTTTTTTATATTTCATAACAAAATAAATTGATTGTTTTTGTAAAATTCAGAAGAGTTGCTTAATTTGTAAAGAAAAAATATACAGTCATGATTGTGTTTTAATATATTTTTAATTTACATATCATAAAATATCTCAAGGATAATATACGCCAAGCAGCTGGGAACAACCTTGGGAAAATTTCAGTAACGATATAATTTTGCGTCCAGCACATTATTCTCCAAACTTCGTGTAAAGACTACGTAAGGTACATATGCTTTGAAGTCCTAGGCTTGTCTAATAACAAAGTGTCCCTGACATTAATAAATTGAAGCAATGAACAAAATTAAAAGCGTTGCACATGCAGGTTGGTGAACTCTTGTCTTATTTATGCCAAATATGAGACCAAAATAACACCATATAAGTATTACATGTTGTTAGCAACATAATTTTGTTCCGGTATATTCGAGTTTGGAAAATCGATTCGTTGAAATGTACTACTATTTCACCCAATTGATAAAACGAATTAATTATCACAGAAATATCACATGTTCGTTGGATGCCAAAATCAATACTGAACGAAAATCAAAAGAAGTTCAGCTATGCGAATTGTGTGATTGTATTCTAAATATGTACAGGAATCATATCAGTATCAAGACGGTCAGTATCTCTTTTATGACGATGTACTAATGTACTATGGTATCAATATAAAATCACTATACAGACCAAAACTTGGTGAACAAAAAAGATAAGTTGTAAAATACATATTTTGAAGAAAAAAACCAGAAACAAACTTATCACTAAGTTTCATACTGTAAAAGTGGATTTTTTCGCGATGTTGAAATTTTTGCTTATTTCGCTGGCAGTAAATCTGCGGGAATATATCCACTCGCGAACATATTTAACAATACTCAAACTCTACACTGTATAACAGTGTCATAGGTACACAATAGAAAATAGCATGACTGCAGAGCGAAAATGTCCACGAACAGTTTGGAGGATGACTAAGCAAAAAATTTCACACGCGAAAATATTGGCTTTTACAGTATATTTACAATTTTGTTTGTCTTTCATGTCATAACACCTGCCAATGTCGTAAAATGATCGGGAACGTATACACAAGATCAAGATAAAAATCTAAACGCTGCAATGGGGTATCACTTAATTTTTCTCTCGTCAATGTCCTCAAAACAATGGAAAACATCAGTCTTACGTCATAGAATGAGACACCGCAAGTGTATTGTTTTCCGGAATCTGAACAATGATACATAATAATGCATTCATCATGCGATAAACCAGTGGGTTGGGATTATCTACTGTGCATAAACAAAAAAACTGTTAGTCACTTTACATATCAGGCAGACAGTATGTTACTTATCATTATAACAACACAACGGTATGACGGGCACCATCTGTAAGGGGATGAAATCCTGTATAAGAGGATTTCAATTACCGGGAAAAATTATGGAACAATTATTAATACCAAAAATCATCTGACATTTGAGATTACCAGACAAAAAGTCACCAAGATAGAACTTCCACAGTAAACTATTATTTGGCACTTGTAATAAGTTGAAATGGGTGGTGATGTGTTTTTCAACAACTACCCTCCCTCCCGTAATTATGATGAATAATTTGGAGATTTGAAGAACCTCGTAAATGATATATGTAGATGTATACGTTTTTTATTGTGTGTATTGAATTGTATTGAAACAAATAATATATAACTGATTTTAAAATCGTATCAGCCTTCACAAGAATGAACTATGGTCATGCAATTGGGGATAACCTTTTCCCCAAAGATATTTTAAGGGCTGAAATTGCATAAAACCATAGGCAGAGCACAGGTTGATTTGTAAAGCGATACAAATATTTAGAAACATTTAATGTGTTTAACTACAAAGTAGCATTGAAAAAGACTATAACTCTAGTTTGATATACCAAAGTTTGGTATTGCACGCTTATTGCAGTTGAAGAGGTAGTTTGGCTGTAGCAGCTATAGCGAAAAAGCCAGGCCTCTCCGTCAATTTGGCCATCCATTTAGACACACAGGGATGCCTGCTCACGGCAATGTCTATGTCCAGGAGAGTGAGCTGTTGAAGTCTACAGAATACACACATGTCAGCCAGCGTCACCTCGTCCCCAACCAGGTACGCACGTGTCTGTATCGAATATAGAAAGAATTTTGTTAAACATATACTGTAAAAGTGTAACTGTTCGCGGATAGGAAATTTTCGCTTATATCCTTTGCGTTAAATCTTAAGTAAATAAATACATGCGAATATATTGATCACTACTCAAACTATTCACTCTTAATTATTATTACAGGCACATAGTACAAAACAGCGCAAAAAGCTTAGAGGCTGACTAAGCGAAAAATTCCAAACACGAAAATAGTAACTTTTACAGAAAAATAATATTTAGTCGGAATTTGCAGTGTTGTCTTCTGGAGTGAATCGCTGATTTGCGCAAAATAACATCATCTCGATTATATTCCCGTAAAGTTGTGACGACGTCAACAATCGATGACGTCGTCAAAAATCCACATTTCCGCTCAAAGTTCAACTTCTCAACCAATCAAAAGTCCGGAAGGTCATATTCCAACAGTCAGCACGTTTTACAATGGTATGAGAGTAGAATTACACAGGATATTATGGAGAAAATGCATAAACTGAACACAAGTGACGATGACGCAGACGCCTTTTTGACATATTCATCGCACTTTAAGTGGTTATTATTATTCAATAGGTGTATAAAATAAATTTACACTTTGGGATTAGCAGTAAAATAAAAAGGCTAATGTAGCAGATGAAGTGACCACATACCTAAAGGTATGTTAGTAATACACCTACAGAGAGTTCAAATTGCGAATTGTAAATTGCACGATGAAAGTATTCAATTGTCCTCTTATCCAATATTTCGCTGCAAGACAGCGGCCTACTCTCTTATTACATAGCTGTTAGATGTAACTGATGTAAAAAACACAGATGGCTTTCATTTTGTATCAAGGATGAACCCTTAAGAATTATTATTACATCTAAACCAAACAACAACGTGTAGTTAAATAGGATGTTACGCTCATTAAGTCTGTACGTAGAGTTTCGTGGCAAATTAGGACATTGTTTATATATTATTTATGAAACAAATCCTCAATAACTGTCTTGTATTGTTAAAGTAGAAATTGTACTGACACATACATATCGCATCAGAAAAATATCGAAAACAAATATAACCAACAGAAAAATAAATTCACTTTTGCCTAAACATTGTAACTGAAACTTTTCACTCTACTTTTAGCCAATAGCAAATCTTAATATTAATATATATTGTGGAAATCATTATTGGCCGAAAAGGGGAAACGGAAACATTATACTACGTATTGGAAGGTATTTTACTTCGGACATTGAATAGGTATCGCATAATTTTAAATCGTGTACACATACTCTGACTAGTTATATATCACATTAACGAAAAGTCCCGGTTTATGTACCACCCAGGTATCATTTGCCTTTAGACTGTACACTTTCATAATTATGTTTAAATTTTAGCAATATCCAATAGCAATACCTCATTTGGGTTGTTTCTGTATCCAGTTGGTTATTGTAATTTTGTAGCGTTATCAAACCGAACTTTAAAAACAGAAACCCACTTATACACCATAGACAATATACTTACCTTTAATACATTTTCCAAATAATCTAGTTGCGATGAAATGTGATCACTGTGGCAAGTGTACGACTCTTGCTGGTCCTCCTGAGACGGGAGATCTTCCGAACTGTATTTAGTTAGCATGTCCGTCACGTCATGGTTATGTTTCCTCATTCTAGCAACACAAACAGAAGTATATAACATAAAGGTTCTCACATGTTTTGGCAAAAAAGAAATATAAAAAACACCAGTGCATCATTCACAAACGGGACAAAGCGTTTCACGCAGAATGTTGTCAGAGCATTCTTCCTTCTATATCGAAATTGCACATTATTTTCTTTATTTAGCAATTCTTTTGAAAAATAATTACAACAAATAGTTCACTCATGTGACAATGGCAACTTTCTGCCTGTTGGTACTCTAAACATCAATTTTAGAATATGAATTGTTCTCTGTGTATTTTCTAGATTTACCGATATAAGATTTACTATCAGAAAATGGCTGCCGTAGTTATCACCGGAGCAACGCGTTTGGAATGTTTTCTCCGTGTAGCATTTGAACATCATTAATGCTGTGAATAAAAGAATTTGGCCCCAATTTCGCAGCTGGAAATAAACACATCTAACACTCAGCGATAACATGCAGTAAAAATATGTTCGTTACCAACTGCGGTTATAAATTACGTAAATGTGATGCTCATTTCTTTCATAACTGGTACTTGACATATAGTTCAATATCTAATATCAATAAAATGTATAGAAAATAAATGAAATACTTTGAAATGTATATGCATTCAAAATTCATATTTACATGCAATTTTTGTTTCTTGTATATAAGAGCTTCTTGGAAAACCCCCTTCTTTGAGATGTTCCAAAAGTTTTGATTTTTGCTGTAACTGTAACGGTCACCCATCCAACTAGTGACCACGTCACGCTAAAAATCCTGAACGACCCCGGGTTATAACGAGCGACTGGAAAAGCTAGCTTGCCAGTTAGGCGGTATTTCCCCCTCATATACCTAGCTGGACATTACATAACATATGAGTGCAGTATACGTACCCTAGTAAGAAACACTTTACTATAACCGGGAATTTATCCGAGTGAGCGGGAGAACACTCAAGCTGCATAAGCGAATCAATGTCATCCTTGTACCTACCAAGTAAGGAAAAACATTTGTGTTAGCTTTCTCATTTTTATAATGAATAAGTTTTACCCTTTTCAAATAATGTAATACTACAACGCTTATTATAGGTGGTCTGCTGTGTTTTACCTGGTCAAATATTTGACTAGAACTATTTTGTACATGAAGCAATTCATTTATATAACATCAATCCATGATCGTGTTGTAGAATCAAACGTTTCATATTAGATCGCCTGTGCTTCGTGAAAATATTTTATTCTCCTTTCACAAATGAGTAATTTCTATTGAGACTTGTCTTAAAGTGATTGTATTGATATTTGAAATGACTTCGATCTTTAAAAAGCTCGTTGTCTCCTTCACCAATCATTTTTGAAAATAAAAATACATTTTATTTCTATTGAGACTTATCTTTAAATAAATCATATTGGTATTTTAAATTACTTGAATCTTTATTAAGCTCGTTTCGAGGTTAGCTACATCAATATAATACAGTCTTGCCACGTAACATTCATGTTAAAGATTTCACAAACCTGGTAACCAGCACTTGAGACAGAATTTTGTTTTCTATGAGGGGTGATATATGAGACACATATAAAGCGTATTCCCAGTCCCGCCAGTACTGGACATACGCTTTCTGTAAAGGATCGGTCGGCATAAAGTCTGCAAGATAAACAAAATAAGAATGGGTATTTCAGAAACAGAGGAACGAGTCATTGTGGGATGAGAATCCACGTCTGATCAAGATACGAATTCTACACACACTGAAGTGAATGAATGTATGTCTTTAATCTATTAATGCCAACAGTAAGTCCTCCGATGACTCATTGCTGATGCTAAGGTTCCAAGGTTTTGAAATTGGTCAAAACTTCTTTTAAAACAAAAGGAAATGTGCCTAATAAAATGAACTAGAACCTTAAATACCGAAATACTTTATTTTTGTCAATTTATCAGCATGATTTACTATTTCGGTATTAAATTACTTACACCACTTTATGAAACAATGTATGTCCGGTTTGTACATACTTTTGATTTTCTAAGCATGTTTTAAACTCCGTTCATGTAAAAGCAGCTAAATAACTTATTGTCGGAATACATGTTGTTTATTAAAGGCACAATATACGTAACTTCAGGGAAATTTTCGTGATTCTGAAAAATTCTGAACAAAAATCCAGTTGATAACCATGCAAAAATAAGCTTAAAACGAAGTAAACCTGAGCGGTAACTAACAAGAAACTCTTGACAAAAAAATCCAAAGAATTGAAAATAAATCAGGTGGGGCCCACTTCAACAACAAACCGAAGGTAGAAGCAGTTCGAAATGGACGCGTGTTTACAAATAGCGTGTTTCAACTGCTGCTGTACCGGTAATCGCAAAGGAATTTATCTTGGATATTGCTGATATTAGTTAATCTTAACTAAATCTGTAAACATGAAACGTTATTATGCTTAATTTTCGCTTCAAGTTTTGCCGATAGTTACGTATATTGGGCCTTCAATGGTATATCTTACTCGGCCCGGACCCCGTCCTGTTCAGGTACTCCAGAATGGACCACTGCCCGACCACGGCCTGCTCAGTTTCTTTAAGACACTGAAGCCTGCTGCTGCCACTGGAACGTCCTATCAGGTCAATGACGTCACTATGATCCAGCCGAAACGACATTTCCTGGTAATAATAAACAGCCATATATCTAGGGGAACATAATTATATAAAATTGTAACAAGTGTTCGGGTAGATTGTTGGAAATGTTTCATAAAAGTGATAACTGTGCGTTTGTTTCCTTTTTGCAAGTTTGAAAATGAATGTCGTTTGTTAGATACAATTTAGATTATTACCGACTTAAAGGAACAAGCTACGTCTTATTAAACAAGATTTAGATACATGCTCTGCAACCGCCAAATTCAACTATGCGTCAATTCAAATTCGCGTTTTCTGTAAAAATCACAGGTTTTATATTTAGCGTATATCATTTTAGCGATGCTCCAACTACAATAATTAATTTTAGCCTATGCATCATTTATAACAAAAATGGGTTAAGAACAATTAT
Source organism: Mimachlamys varia (assembly GCA_947623455.1). NCBI lineage: Eukaryota > Metazoa > Mollusca > Bivalvia > Pectinida > Pectinidae > Mimachlamys > Mimachlamys varia. The sequence continues at coordinate 3,522,072 of OX392537.1, forward strand.
CTTCATTGAAAATCATCAGGTGTTGCATCAAATGTTATCGCAAAGAATATACCTAAATATTAACACGGCAATATGCCATACAGTTTTACCAACCATAATGCACATAATTGTTTTATACTGTACCTATATCCTCATACTGTATAATGAAACCGATTTTAGCGATAATTAAATGTTCGCGATGGAGTGTTGTCGTGAACATGGCAAAAATTAAGCCCTCATATTCAGGCCACGTGGTATTGTTTATAAAAACTCTACCTTGACAACATATTTCACACAAAAAAATAAATAAAAAATGAAACGAAAACGCCCGACGTTTACAATTATATTGTCCTACCTTCTCCATCATCAGGAGAGTACTCTGCCAGGTCTCCGCTGATAGGGGAACCTCTGTCAATGTCCTGCTGGTGGTTTTCTCATCAAACAAATCGTCATATTCAGACACATCCTTGTACAATGCTGAAGCTCTGTGACAGTATAAACAAGTAGATGATATCATCACAATTATCAAAGATTGGGCGTTAACGTGCTCAAACTACATAGTACAGGCATATGACAGCCAACCAAGTGTCATCAGAGGTGTAGAACTCGGTCAAGGGCGCCACACAATAGGTAACGAAATGGATGCGAAATATAACCATGCTCTATAAGTATCTCCTCTTAAATGTAGAGGATGCAAGAAAACAAAGCCATGGGTATCATATTAGTTAACCTCTGTCATAACAAAATTAGGAGAGAGCAAATAATTTTCCAACGGATGCAGATTGAGTTTGCCATCGATGGCTTTGTAGTCAAATTGTATGTACACTTAATACAATAAGCCGCGCGAAAATAAAAGATCCTCAATATCTCTTTTAGCTTTTAGTTGTAATAGAATAACTGTGTTACAAACTGATTATTATACCCTTCTAAACCACATACCTTGACAGAGCGGCACTTCCATTAAAACGAGAAAGTCTGTTGCCACTCCTGACGTTACTTATCCACACAAACACGCGCTCAAATCTTGTGATGACGTAACAGAGTCGTTGAACGTCCGCCTCCTCCATCCTGGTAAAAGCGTCTCTAGACCCAAGGTCATTAAGGTATCTGTTTACGTTTGGAAATATATCTTGTGGAATAGGTAGGCCAACCAGAGGTAACATGCTTATTACCGGAAACACGGCTATGTCAGCTGCCGACAAGGAACTTCCAACCTTTACAACAAAGATAATCAACATACTTGGTATTAGAATATATATATATATATATAAATACAGAATACCGAAGCGTCAACAAAACCATAATCCTAACTCAAAGTCGATTAAACTAGAGGCAAAATATGAAACAAATGAAAGATTTACATGGAGCCCCTTGCACAAGAGAATAAGACCATGTGTTCCAGAAGAGTAAGCGTCTTCTGCTTCATCAACGATCCCCGCTATGTAAATCTTGGTCACATCCAAGTAAACATCAAGTCCTCAAAGTGAAAACTGAGTCATCACTCTCAATCACAACAAGTAAGCACACTAATGAGCATACTCTAAAACGTACTATTTATAGTTTTGAAGTATGAATGTGATTGAAAAACAAATCTACAGAAGTGAATGTGTCGCCCGTGTGACCAACATTACAAAGCTAATTACGCGACAGGTACACTTTTACTTACGTAGATTATATTATCAAAATAAGCACAAATCATAGACACAAGCAAGACCAGAATCACAGGAAGCAGCGGACGTAATTTGAGTTTGGTTTAAACTATATTTACTTGATTGTTTTGAAATACATGGCATGAATGATACAGATCACATAAGCAAATATGATCAGGAAACAAACACGGTGTACTTATATAAATCCTTCCTATATTTTTTTTCAAGCTAGTGGCCTTATTTACAAATAATTCAGTTTGATTGGCACAAGGGGCTAGGTTATGGTTTGGATACTGATTTTCTATGTATAGTAACATTGTCACATTTAACTTTGATCTTTGACCTTCAGACCTGGACAGCAATCCAAAACAATGGGTTCTATGGAACTCAAGCAGTTTTATTAAGAATTAATTTGTTGTTATTCAGAATCCAGCAAAAATGAAATACTATTGGGTTTGCACTATGGATATGTCAATATGTTGATCTGGGCTGTACTCATATGGAGATGCAGAGAAGTATATACTGATGGGTGGTTATGCTAAAATCTTCTAGATTAGTCATTGAAATATGACTCGTAATGTACCCTTGTACAGCTCTATCTCTTAACCTCGGAAATGAGAAAAAATGACTTACCAAATACTGTTCTTCACCTAACTCCTTTTCTAGCATGTACAACATTTTATAACAGGAGAACGCGTGATGTTCCAGCTCGGCATCAGTCTTGTATGTTCCTTCACACGACCTGAAGTTATTTGTAGATTTAAAAAAAAGGTGGCCTTGTGCAGACAAAAATGTATGCAATCGTCTTCGCCATTAATCCAGATCAAAAAGTACTTTGAGTCAATGTCATCGTTTACGTGTAATGATAATGAAATGAAACGTTATATCATTATCAAGTTTTTTTGTGTTCAACCATTCAATACAACATCGCACTTCCGCTATAACAGAATATTACCAGAGGAAATTACGTATTCATTGTTTTCATCACTATACATAGAGGATATCTAACAGGGTTTTCAGTAATACCAAATATATTTCATGAGTGGGGCTACCAAAATATTACACACACGAGTGAAATATGTTCGGTATTACTGAAGATACTGTTAAATATTCTGTTTATTACATTTTTTATATGAAAATCTATAGTGGCAGCTTCTGATTTTCCCAAACGTCGCTTGTAAGCAGCGTTCTGATTGGTCACTAGTTTCTCACTAGTGAAAATATCGTATCTCTCACTGGTGAAATATATCACTTTTATATAATGAAAATTTTTCGATATTTCACTGGTAAAAATGTAATAAAATAATTTTCCTTAAATATTGAATTTCTCCTTCCGCCCATAATAACGTTACACCATTGAAAGCAAACATACAGGTAATGTACTTTTAAACACTTAATGTATTGTCTTGGCTGGCATACAGTATATCATACACATTGTAAGCTTCTATACCTCAGGTAGACGGTCTTAGCTTCCGTTGGGACCGAATCATATAATGCTTCCTCGTACGCCTTTACCGACCCGAACATCAGCCTGGTGAAGTATCCGAGTAGGTTCTGGTGGAATAACGCCGAGAAATCCTGAAATAAAACATCCAGTGTTTAATGTTGAACTTTTAGAAACAGTTCTCACAGAGGTTTCACGTCTAATGAAGCGTATACCAAAATTGGTAATGTAATAATAAGTACCATTGTTTAAGGAAACTAACCGTATGCACACAACACGTATTGCAACTTTCATCACGCTATCATTCAATACAATATCGTATTTCGCTGAAGGTACACATACAACATGTACATAATATTACAAAATATTAACAGAAGAAATTACGTTTGCAGGGCTTTTATCGCATTTAAATGATTTCCTTGTTAGCATTGTACCTCATTTTGACTGCGTACCGCGCTCCATAGTGAATAAGTTTTCCAAAGAAATTCGAATGCACATCATTGGAATCAAAAGTTTGCCAGAAACCATTTATTTTTTAATATGACGAAATGGGTCCCATATAAGTTCCATGTTTTAAAATATTGAAGGAACCAAACAATGGCCGTCAGCGAATAGTTATTGTTCAGAAGCATGGACGGCGCCATATTTGAACAAATATCGATCCGCCAAGCCTTTGTTTTAATTGCTAATTCATTCGCAGTCAGAGCTTACTAAGCCCAAAAAGGGAGAGGTGTAAGCATAATGAAATACATGTATGTCCTCTTGCATTAAGTAACGGTTGACATCTAAAAGCAAAAATGCAGGTGATCGTTAAAAATCCAAGTGACTAGTACTGTTCAAACGTTTGATCAGTGTCATGTAAGTTTCCGACGATGGGTGATGTCTGGATACTCCAAATGACGATACTGACACTTCAGGTAAATAACTGTTAATAAAATTCCCTCCGTGACCTTCATGGCAGGACAAGCAAGAAGCATACCTGGACCAATTGTTGTTGCCATTCCTGCCACATCCTGACACAGGTGCGCCGCCACGGATCGTCTGGGTACAGACTTGGTCCCGGAAACACAGAGTCCAGGTACTCAATGATGACGTTAGATTCGTATAAAGTACAATCAGGGACATCCTGGATAAATAAAAAATCGACTTATGTTAACGCTCTATATCTTATGAATATGAAAACATTTGTTAAACTGTAAAGTATTGTAATAATTCAGTACACAATGTAGATACTATTTATCCACCCAACCACCACCCCCTCATCATCGGGGTTACACTCACTTTCGCTCTCTACACCCCTGGATTATGTCATACACTTGTAGCTCTCTAGAGAGGTGTAGGGAGCAAAGGTGGACGTAACCCCTCGATATAGAGGATGGTGGTTTACGTTATCCCGTTAATGTTTGTGATAAACAATATATATTGTCCATGTGGCAGCTCGATCTCCCCTTTTCTTGAAACCTCAGGATATGAACGTCTACATGCATATCGTAGTAACGCAATAGATGTGTTTGTTGAAACATCTGTTCTTTCTTCTTTCTTTTAGCGCAATAGGATGTATTCTAAATAGTTCTCTAAGTCTCTGTGCTTTGGACGGGCACTATATACTCCTCTTCAACAACATGGAAAGAAAACGAGTCTTACCTGAACGTTTTTGATATGTATAGCAGGGATTTTTCCGTTCGGGTTTATGGCAAGGTATTCTTTGGTATACTGTTCTCCAGTAGTTAGGTCTATATTGATCTACAATGAGGAAATAAAACACTTACGGTCTCACCTGGCAAAGTATAGTAAAGTTAGCATAGGAACGTAGGTATAGCATGTTCTAAGAGCAAAAACTAGTAAGCAAACAACTGATTGATATATATCATGAAACGATATCTACAGCACTGTGCCATAAGTATGGACACATTGTTTTTTTTATTTTGCTGTATATTTTTTGTATGTTCAGCCTTTATCAAAGAATTTTCCTGACATCGTTTATGAATCATAATTTTGACAAACTTTTTGTTTACTTATAGAGAATTGTTTCTTGCTTCTCATAATATTTGCACTATTTTTCGTTGTATATGCCAGAGATATTCATAATTTATTTGTAACATCCATTTCTTGGAACGCCATTTTGGTAGCGTTAGATAGAAAAATGGCGTCACATAGAGATTCTCAGAAAACATCCGATATAAGTGCCTTTATCAAGACCTGACGTCACCAAGTAGGAAAATATTTTATGTTTTAAATATAGAAAAGGATTGTCCTGGAACCTTTAGAGATAAAATGTTCGCTTTAGGAATAACACCAAACTCTCTTTAAATTAGTGTATTTTAGACGAAACATGATCATACGACTTAACGGTAGCTGTAACAGTTGGGTTAAAAATGTTCGTCTTATTCTGAAATTAAGTAATCATAACGGCAGATTTGTTTAATAGTAATATATCGTAAAACTAATAAGGTCAATAAATACATCAGCTATCATGTTTTAATCTACCTAAACACCATATATAAACATCTAATTCCACCTTCATCGATACCATTGGTGTAATGTTACCTTAGTGAACGGTATGTTTTTCTCCAGGAGGGCAATCCTGACCTGTCGGGCACACACGCTCTGGCTGTTGTCGAACAGGCTGACACCATCAGGTAGCTCAAACTTACTGAAAAAAGAAATAAGACAATACCGGAGGTAAACCTGGGAAACTAAAATCGGTAAAAATAAGGGCAAATAATATAATCAAAGATGAGTCAGGAGGGTAAGGGAGGGAACACATCTACTGTTTACAAGACAAAACCAAGCAATGTCACGTTCTCAAAGTGTGGATAGTGTAGTGTTGACACAATAACAAAACTCACTAAAAAGGTAACGCCCATATAGCGACCTTGTCACAGTAGAATCGTATGCCTTTAAACCTATGATATTGCCAATTTCACAGCCATACTTTTACGAGTGCATTACAGTAATGATAATAGGCATAAACAAAATGTAGTTATATAGGTAACATTAATTCAGACACAGATACACAACATCGTTCAAACTATATTACTAGATTTGATAAATTGGTACACCTGTTTAAAAACGTTAGAGTTAATTAAGGTTTATCTGAAGGAAAAAGAAAGCTAATAATTTTGAAACAACACACGTAGCGTAGAACTTTATAACTACATAGCGTATCACTTGAATCGAGACACCACTATTTGCAGCCATTCCATAATTAGTATCGATTCTACTGTGCTATGTAATTACATATATTTATGTACTTACTGGATCGTATCTTGAGTTTTCTCTTGGTGTTAGGACAAACCTGGAGAGCTATTTCCCGCGGCTTTCGGTCTTAGGGAAATAGTTAACTAGGTCGTCGGCCTAACACCTCGTGACAACAGTCTTGAATATAACTTGGACTGAAAGGGCACGAATTAGCTTTATACATGAACTATAATGGTATTAAAATGGGTTTTTTTTTAAACTAGACGAAAATTAGATTAATGATCCCAGTCCATTCATTCAATCAATTCGAATCAGTCATTCTGTAAATGGTACAAGCTATAGGCATAACAACATATCTATCTACATTTAATACCGTTACGTGTGTATTAGGTATAAGATCATTTGCATTTTGAAACCATCATAAATTAATTCAGCTAGATTGCAGAGTGTTTTATTATGTTTCTTTCTCGATTTGTTGATATCATTTTTCACTACATCCATAATTAGAATCAGAACTACGATGCAGTAACATCCGAAATTTGTTTAAGTGTAAGTACGAGTGTTTCTTTTAATACATATCCGAAATCTGCGACAAACACTTAAATTTTGAATGTAAGCATAATTTCTTTTCAAAACCTATAAGAACTGATAGTTTTATTCCAGGGGTGTAGAGAGGTAGGTGATCGTAACTCCTGGATATCGATGATAAGATTTTATGAAAGGGAAATAAGCGAAAATATCAACACCGCGAACAAATAAACGTTTATAGTATTTCTCACTGCTACACTTGAGTGGTGTTATAAAATCACTTGAGCCCCGTGCTTACATCAGAAGAGCATAATACCGAATGTAAACCTTTTACGTATAACTCAGATTAACGAAACCCATTCAAGTGATCCATTATTGCCGAACAACAGGTCAAACCCCTGGTTTATAAACAAGCTTACACTTTTAGCAATGGAATGTCTGTATGGAATTAGGTTACAATGACTCAATGACGGTCACTTCATCGCGGCTTGACCACACTAAGCCATTCATGCCTGATTACTGATATAAAAAGCTGACCAAACGTAAGCTTTGATTACTGATGTAAAAAGCTCACCAAACGTAAGCTTTGATTACTGATGTAAAAAGCTGACCAAATGTAAGCTTTGATCACTTATGTAAAAAGCTGACCAAATAAAAGCTATATGTATGTTAAAGCAGGTGTACTCTTGGTTTAACTTTCGTTAAAGGATTTTGGCCACGGTTTTGCAAATCTTGTAAAAAGCTATTTGGGAGTATCAATGATGCATACTTAATGATATGTAATTCTCCTTTAGAAACTATTTCTAGAATGACAAACAAAAACCAGTGATTGTATGGGATTCAAACATTTATAAATCATTTGCATTCCAAACAAATACTGTAACATCAGGTAAAATACACGAGATACACACCTGTATAATAGTGACAACTCTTGTGAGGGGACTGATACATAGCTATGAAATATATATGTCTATACTACCGATGGGGTCAATGAGGGTTGTTACGTTTGTATTCCGAGGTACATTTGAACAGGAATCATATGCGCAGTGTAAGTTATAATGTTCGTATTTCGAGGTGGGTAGGAAAGAATCGGGGCAGGTGAACAGGGATGCTCGCATTAGGGATTCGGGAGACCAGTTTATGTGGACAGCTTAGGCCATGAACAGCTCGGGTTGTCAAGGACAGATGAGGTCGTCAAGGTCATATGAGGTAGTCAAGGACAGATGAGGTTGTCAGGGTCAGATGAGTTTATCATGGACAGATGAGGTTGCCAAGGAAAGCTGAGGTTGTCGGGAATATATGAGGTTGTCAAGGTCACATGAAGTTGTCAAGGACAGATGAGGTTGTCAGGAACATATGAGGTTGTCAAGGACTTATGAGGTTGTCAGGACAGATGAGGTTGTCAGGAACATATGAGGTTGTCAAAGTTTCATGTGGTTGTCATGGATAGATAAGGTAGTCCAGGACAGATGAGGTTATCACGGACGGATGAGGTTGTTATGGGCAGATGAGGTAGTCAAGGACAGCTGCGGTTGTCTTTCTCGCTAGCGTACAGTAGACAGACGTACAGGGTTAAATATATTTTAGGTTTATTTCATGTTAATGCAATATATATATAATCTGAGTTGGCGTGTTATCTCGTCGCTATCCTGTCGTGACTTTCGGTACATGTGGGTGGCGTGTCGAGTTAAAATGGGTATGCTTCAAGTTGTTCATCGTCTTTTGTTAACCTCTAACAACATCTTAGGTAGCTAATATATCGATCATTTTAATGAATTACATTATTGGTGTAGGCTGAACCATGGAAGTAGATCGAAGACGGTGATAAAACCGTGATATGATATGTGGGCATATATATCGAATTATTTCATTAAACGAAAGTAGGTTCATTTGCATTCTTATTTCCTGTTTTTACATATCAAGTAGCGCTGGATTAGTTTCTTGGTCCTATTTATAGTATATCATACTGGTTTAAATGTACAAGATGTATACTTGCTATATATTTACAACTGATTAACAGGTAAACACACCTACCTCTTGAGACAGCTCTCTTTGACATTGACTTGAGCCCTCCGTGTGATCCTCCTGTAAAATATCCAGAATAACACAGCCCCTATTAATGTTCCTACCAGGGGCCACATACAATCTGGTAAGATAGAGTTATCCATAGTTTACCTAAACACCGTCATTATACGTTCCATTTTGCCGAGTTACAAGCACGGGGAGACCAGGGAGATGGTGGCCGCCAGAGTATTGTGATGCATCAGAGCGTGCAAGTATACGGGTATTGAAGATAAAATGTTCACTCAGCTATTTAAGTTTAAACTTATGTACATATTTGTATACTATGAAAGTGTGGTACGAGATACAGTGTATATATATTATGTCTTAGATTTTCGTTTTTTGCATGCGTGTTTATAATGTTTATATATAAATACCTACATCAAAGGTGTCTCGTTGCATTCCAAGTATGGAAAGAAATAATGTGATCAGTTTAAGTTGACAAAACATTAGCTTGTCAATTAAACGAAGTATAAGTACTTACACCCGGTAACAACTTCTGACTTGGAGCAAAGCATTGTTAGCTTTAAGTGTGTGTCTGTCCGATATGCCATAAGGACTGAGTTCAAGTGCTCTTTTTTAAGCCAACGTTTATTTCATTTCACAAAGATTTTATTGAATAATATTCAATTGGATTGTGCAACAGGCAAAAGCCTATACAAGCCCTCTCCTTACAGACGGACGTATGAATTTTACAAATATACATGTATATAGTCTGACAATAAGACAACACGTACACACCCTCGCACATACACTCTCACACACAACTTAACATATACTGTATATAACGTAACATAAATACTAGCATTACACCTAGTTTATCGTTGTTTAGTGTATGCGGTTACTTGTAACCTTTTTTTGTTGACTGCCCAGTGGCAAAAACATTATTACCAGTTAAGCTTTTGAGCTCCACGCCAGTGCTTGTTTTCCTAGAAGATAAATACAGAGGAATAAAACTTCAGATATCTTCATTATGAAAAAGACATGCTCTTCTAGATCACTGGTGTTTAAAGTAGCTGCACTGATTATGCATTGATATTAACCACAGGGGCTAGGCACGGACCTATGTCACTATGAAATGATTGTCAGATATTTTTTTTTACCTTTCTCGAATATAGCCCCTCCCACTACTATATATCTGTGACATATTCTTTCCCTTGTCACAGATATATAGTAGTGGGAGGGGCTATATTCGAGAGAGGTAAAACAATTATCTGACAATCATTTCATAGTGACATAGGTCCGTGCCTAGACCCTGTGATATTAATTGCTTCGGGTATTTAGCGGAAACCACGACCGAGGACATCAACAGTATAAAGAGAAGCTCACCAGTCACATCCAAAACATTTAGCATAATATCACTAAACCACATGTGCGAAAATCATTTGCTACATTTATGCATCATCAGGGAAAATTCTGACTCTTAATACCTATGGAAGAATTTGAGGGATTTTATAAGATTAATAACATTTCTATGATATTTTCTATATAAAGTAATACTATTTTGAAATTTTAATGAGATTTTCAGGAAAAATATGGGTGAAAATCTCTAAAATATCGCCCCAAAGTGATCCCTGATCATTATGTTTATATTTAAATCACACTCAAATGGTGTGCGAAATATTAAACACAAATTCTGTCTTTCGGATGTTTGAAAAGAAATTTAAATGTGCGTGAAAACAATCGTGTGGTTACACAGTTATTCTCCATGTATCAGTGGGGTAAGCATCTCTATCAAAATCAAATAGAAGTGTGTGGGTGTATCTGTTTCTCAGCCAAAAAAGAGGTATCTAAAAATCTGTGAAATATTAATTACATTTTCTTTAGCTATGATACATAATGTACATGTATCATTTTTTTTTCATCGTGGATTTCATTATTACACTTATTTTACCAATCAGTCAATACATTAATCAATCACAATCAATAAACATATAGTTTAATCGTGGATATTATTTATTGGCTAAATGAGTTGAACATCGATTAAAATGTACTGTTGGGTATCTAAGCTAGAATTAAGAACCCATTCCCTGATGGAGTCGACACAAAAAAAACTGCATTTATATGGCAATTTACTAAATGGTTTTGATCTTATTTGGTCTCCAAACAATATCGAATTCTAAAAATAAAAAATGGAACTTCCAAATGGATATCGTTTTTTTTAATTATTATTTTAAATCTTAATAATTTATCCGTGTATTTATGAAAAGATTAATGTATCCGGCTTAATTGCGAAAGTCATCTTAAAAAATTGTGAAAAATGATATGAAAGGTAGGTCAAAATTTTGTCATGTTAAATTTAATTCTATTCACGTAAACAAATTTTTTTATCAAAAGTGATCCAAAACTGAGAAAGAAAAATGAGAGATTTTCAACTGGTTATCGTGAAAAAAACCACATCTAAAATAACGGTATCGGAGCAAATATGTTTAAATAATAATGAAGGGTTTGGATTTTGAAAGATTAGACCCTAAGTAATCTTTTAATCATACATACCCCGTTATTACGTAAAATTATCGTAATCTTGAGGTGTGTAAATCCGGATATTGAGACCAGCTCGGTACCCATGTTTATACTGAAGTTGGCGTGGTCCGAGTAATGTTTGAATCGGACCATGGTACGATCAAGCACTAATTTGACAGTGACTGAGATCAATGATGGAGGAAGAGGTACACGCTTTTGTTATATTTTATTGTGCTGTGTCGATGCCAGTGTCATAATACACATACACCTGCCGTTAGATAGATTTATTATCTATGTTGGTAATCGGTCACCTGAACTATCATGATCATGATCACCGTACCTGAATCTTGCGAGAGTACCAGTTGTTCTTTGACTTTGTCTTTGATCTGTTTTATCGGTATATATACATTACGATGTAAATTAGCAATGTCTAGTGGTTAAATTCGCTTAACCAACCTACCACATGTACACTTTCAGTTTAATGGAATTGTCATCTAAACCAAAGTAACTTATAATCATGATCACTTTTTTGCATGAGTGTTTGATATGATTTCATCATGTCGGAAATTGAAATTCAAGTACTGAAGTCTGTCTAATGTTAAGAATCATCGTCGAATATATACCCACGGTTGGTCTCCTTTCGCTTAAGCTTATTCACACTGATGGGTGAGTCAGCGAAGCGATCAACCGTGGGTATCAGACGATGGTTAGGATATGTGATCTGCGAAATTGTTAGTACCACGTAATCAGGGACGTACAATGTATGTACGTCCCTGACTAGTCCGAAGGGTTCTGACTCTCTGACCCGCTAAATATTTTGACGACGGGCGGCTGCGAGAGTCAGAATTCCTCCTTAGTTAAAAAGTGGAAATTTTACCGACCCGTGCACGGGTCGCCTTTTAAGCCGTGTTTTATAATATGAAACATTTTCGATCACATGTAAATTAAGTATCAATGGAAAGAACAGATATTTTCCCACCAACCTACACATTTAATCAAGTCACAGGAGGTCGTAAACCAACTGTCGTCATCCATTTCTAAAAAATAACCAGTTTCCTGACATCTGTTTGAAAATGGCGGCTGCCTCATGTCACGTGATCAAAATTAGATAGGTCAAGCGTAATTCTCACGGGATCTCGCGACGCGCGGCCATTTTCAGACAGATGTCAGGAAACTGGTTATTATTTTAGAAATGGGTTGAAACAGTTAGTTTACGACCTCCTGTGACTTGATTAAATGTGTAGGTTAGTAGAAAAATATCTGTTCTTTCCATCGATACGTAATTTACATGTGATCGAAAATGTTTCATATCATAAAACACAGCTTAAACAGTGAACTGTGCACGGGTTTGTAAAATTTCCATTTTTTAACTAAGGAGGAATTCTGACTCTCGCAGCCGCCCGTCGTCAAAATATTTAGCGGGTCAGAGAGTCAGAACCCTTCGGACTAGTCCCTGACATACAAAAAATGTAATTATTCATTCTTTTTTCTTCTCCAGATACGAGCATCATTTCAAGTGTTCAATTACTTATCTGAACAATGTTTTGCAAAATGTGTGATTCGGCTTGATAACGACTACTTAACCAACAGAGAGGTAATTATAGGGCTATGAATTCAGGACAGAAACATTACATTGTATCTACATAATGACATGGCATGCATGTCAACTTTCTGCCCCATATATATCTATTGCCAATGTAGTGGCATATACATGTATATGTATGTCTTCTGTATGATCAATAAAACACATCCTGTTCTGAAATTTGGATTTTAGATAAGGATATACATTAATTTTATATTATCAAGGAACAAAGCATTTGTTTAGTTGTTCACAATGCATGGTTACTCTTATCAGTCTGTTTCTTATGATATGTGACCTTAGGATTTCCCATCCAATAAAAATACAAAATATTGTTTCTAATTTTCAAGCATTGTCATGAAGGTTCAAACATTCTATGAATATCACTCATGAAATGAAAATAAAAAAAACTTCGTTCTTTCATTTGTAACTATGTAAATTAAGGGTTTTACAGGACAGACATTTTTCCAACTTGTTGTATTACATATATACTTGGAACTCTCATGTATATATATATAGTTGGATTGACCAAAGTCCTTTGAAGTTTTCATCTACCTCTAGATCTGTATTCTACATTTAGTAATAAAAACAAAATGGTTGAGCATGCCATTGTCTGTACCAGTTAACTAAATTTTGGAAAAGTTGCTTTCAATCTATTTATTCCTAATGATTAATCAAAAGTGATAAGAGCAATAAAGGGAAAATAAACGCCAGTTTTTAACTGACCAGTGACCAGTGATCCATGTACATTGTATTAGCATGCCTTTTATAACATTATTTTATCTTTCACAGAAAGCATGCGTGGATAAATGTTATGAGAAAAACATGTCGTACCTGACGAACTTTAAGAAGTTTTGGACGTCCAATAATGATGAGCACGCTGCCAAAGAAAGACCAGAGGACGAGGGGAGATAACTCCTCCTGGATTGAAGTATTTCGAGCTCCCGTGTTATTTGTGATATGTATATTTGTTACGCGTTAATTCAATAAATAGCTATGAATGTACATACAGTTTTATGGTTTTCATATATGCATGTACCTGGAATGTTATATTTAGTTTCATTTAGAGAGACATTTCCTCTTAGTATGTAATGATTTGCCACAGTTTGACAATACATGTATATATAGCTATATATGGATGTTGAATTTTTTGTCAGAACTTGAAGCAGATAATCCAGAAAAATACACCAAAGAACCAGAGCTGGTACTCGTGAGATCGCTCTCATGCTCAAGCATGGATTCTGTGCTCTGGTCAACTTTCTTGTACCTCACTTAAACGATCCAACTGTCAAATGTTAACATTGAAAACATTATTTTAGTTGAAGTCTCTTTGTATTTCAAATTTGTTGACATATAAAGGTTTTTTTTATTCCTTAATAACCGGAACAGCCCATTCGTCTTGTTTCAGGAATAAGGACCCTGGTCCTCATGTGGCTTAGGTTATATTAGTAATTTTATAAGCGTCCTATTATCATGCAGGTCTGGTCATTAAATTTAAAAATGGTCTCCTGGTGTATGTGATGTAAATGAATGCTTTGTGTGAAGTTGGGAGCTCGAAGATGCAGTATGTTTAAGCCTCATTGCGGTAATACAGAACTGATGCCGATTAAATAGTGCATCGCATTATTTTGTTTTTATGTTGTAATACCTATGGGCCGTAAGGCTTATGGAGTGAATTGACAATACAATAGTGCTACAACACTGAATATAGTGCCGAAGGCCCAATCAAACATCCCACCCAGTCACATAAATACTGACAACAAGTGAATCAGTACTTCGTTCCACTCCCAGACTGGTGAGTACAGTAGCTCCGGAACATTTTCTGAGACTCGGTATACACGTGTCTTGGCCAGGGAAAAGAACACAAAACATTCCTCATAGGAATATAAGGACAACATGCACTCGTATACATTGTAGGCCACAGGGACATGAGATGATCATTGTAGGTCACAGGGGCCTGTTCATCAGCAATATAAGGACACATACTTGCATGCACACGTATACATTGTAGGTCACAGGGACCTGAGATGATCATTGTAGGTCACAGGGACCTGAGATGATCATTGTAGGTCACAGAGACCTGAGATGATCATTGTAGGTCACAGAGACCTGAGATGATCATTGTAGGTCACAGAGACCTGAAATGATCATTGCAGGTCACAGGGACCTGAGATGATCATTGTAGGTCACAGGGACCTGAGATGATCATTGAAGTTCACAGGGGCCTGAGATGATCATTATAGGTCACAGGAGCCTGAGATGATCATTGTAGGTCACAGGGACCTGAGGTGATCATTGTAAGTCACAGGGGCCTGAGATGATCATTGTAGGTCACAGGGGCCTGAGGTGATCATTGTAAGTCACAGGGGCCTGAGATGATCATTGTAGGTCACAGGGACCTGAGATGATCATTGTAGGTCACAGAGACCTGAGATGATCATTGTAGGTCACAGGGGCCTGAGATGATCATTGTAGGTCACAGGGACCTGAGCTGATCATTGTAGGTCACGGGGACATGAGGTGATCATTGTAAGTCACAGGGACCTGAGGTGATCATTGTAAGTCACAGGGGCCTGAGATGATCATTATAGGTCACAGGATCATGAGATGGTCATTGAGGTGGCATTTTTATTGAAAATTAAACTTAACTTTTAAACTCCTTAGTTTAGAAAAAAAGCTGTAACAAATTCTCGGGTCCCTGTGGTATAGATGTTAAACTTTTCCGCCAATCACGAATATATGATATTATACATGTACAAATGTTGTGATGATTTCATTATGCAACAGACGCTAGTAAAAGAGAATCTTATTGAACTTGAAGCTAAAATACTCGATTTATTTATCATCATACTACATTCCTTGTAATAGAATAGAGAGTGGTGCATGTATATCATATACTTAGAATAATGTGGAGCATTTCCACTACATTATTAGATGTCAATTTATTTTTGGTCATTTCTTGTTACATATTCAGATAATCAAAAAGTGAACGAAAAAAAAGGGTTACAGGTTAAAGATGACGTAACACACATATATTCTGCACCTTTTAGTTTTAGGTAAGTAAAAGATACAGTATGCCGAAAAAAAAAGAATTAAACTGCATCATACAGCTGTTTCGTTCTCCAGGGACTCGTCAATAATGCTAGGGGCCAAAAGGTGGGAATCCAGAATTTCTAAACTAATGTAGAAACAGAAGGGTCAAGTGTGTAAAACACCTTTAATTATTTAATTTAGAAGTAAAATTAAACTATATATATAGTTCTGTATAATTTCAGATCGTATACTACGAAATTATTTTATGTACCGTGCCACTTCTCAAATGAGATAAAGGTAACCTTTTGGAAGGTTTTGGAAAGAATAGCTTTTTGGAAATCGAATGATGATATCGTTATTTAACATGTACATTTTTTATGACTTTTAAAGGGGCATTTTTATCGAAAATTGATCTAAACCACACAAACGTATAAATAACTTCAAATACCCTAGTCAGGGACGTTTAGGTCGAAAACTAGGTGTAACAAATTTTCAGGTCCCTGTGATAATACCCTCCAATGACTGTCGAAAATATGAAAATACAATGGACGGGTGCAGAGCAAAGGCATATATATATAAATGTATACTAAAAAGATCTTGTGAATATTCTGATCTGATCATCCGCCCCTCAAACCGCTTTCAACATAACGATATTTTGATTTTAATAATCATAGATTGCTTATAGAATATTGGATGTATTCTTGTATTTCTTGCATGTCTTTCATTTTCTTTTCTTTTTTAGCATTTAATTAATAACTTAAGCTGAAGTTTCTAATTTTTGTGATATCTGAACTGCTTACTGTTACTCATCTTGCTTTAACTGCAAGTTGTTATCAATGTCATGTTATTTATTATGTGTATCCTTTAGTTTCACCCGTGGTTTCACTATGCACAGTGCTAATGCTTATTGTTTTAAATATGCGACTTTAAATACAAATTATTGTATATTAATTTGTAACTTAATTGTATTCGAATATAGGTTTGCTATAATATATTTTACATAAGGCTTCTGTTAGATGTAAATATAGTCATTGACCGTCTGTCATATTGTATTTTTTATCAATATATATTCATGCAATCTGGGTACCAGATTTATCATGATTGCGTTAAATATATATATCAGAGACGTCTCCTTAATCGGACAGACTTTCAATGGTTAATAAATAAAGATAAAGCGGAATAACAACAGTTTTGAACAATTGCAGGTCGACTTACAGCTGTGACACATGTTTACTAAAGTGACTGCCTATATATGTAACTTCATTTTATTCATAAGTAGCAGCTGGATTCCATTATCGATAATTGCGTCAAACGCATATGGACACGCCCACGAAATGAGATGACCCAGATCTGAGGTGCCTCACCTAGATGTTTGTCATCGTTATCAGTAAGCGCTGCGTACGAGACAAAGCTGTGCGCATGCGTTACTCTCGGTTGGAGAGTAAAACAGAAAATGACGAAAGATGTTTGAGAAAAACGTCAGGTGAGTGTGAAATAGGCACATGTCTAATTATTAATTATTTACTTAAGATAGAAATGTTCACTTAATTTACATAGACACTAATTACAAATACGTATCCCCTGTGTTCTGAATCACCGGCACTATTACAGTAACGTTTCGGAGCAGACGGCATAATCACGCCTAACGTTAGCCTACCTAACGTTGGTGTCACTGGCACTCATGTTTTGACAGACGAACAGAAGACCTGTGTCTGTGAGCATGTCACGTGATTGACAGTTCTTTGATCGCGCAATATACATACATTGTACCTAAACAGGTTCAATGTGAGATTCCTAAGAAACTAGGGTCATTGCATGAGTTCTAATTACCAATAAAAAACCAGCAGTGTTGAGAGAAGTCCGAAGGGTTCTGACTCTCTGACCCGCTAAATATTTGGATGACGGGCGCACCCGCCTGTCGTCCAAATATTTAGCACAGGGGCTCGCGATCGGTTTCGGGATTTTGAGCGATATATGGCATAAATCTTTCCAATTTCACTATATAATAAAGGCATGCACACAAGTAAATGATACAAACACGTTTTATCCGCTGTTTATACACATTCTTAAACCTTATAAAAATTGGGGGTATCGAGGTCGATACTTGTGTGCATGCCTATATTATAAAGTGAAATTGGAAAGATTTATGCCATCTATCGCTCAAAATCCCGAAACCGAGCCCCTGTTGAATTTAGCGGGTCAGAGAGTCAGAATTAACCCTTCGGACTATGTGAACAGGGAAAATAATTGAAATACTTCAAGAAGGCCTAAAAAAATCCACTTACTTCAAACTCTTATCTAAATAAATTATAATATGTATAATGTAATAAATCATTAAAATGATGTGCATTGAGCAAGTTATTAAGATAACCAGACACGTATAACTTTATACATGCATGTACATTTGTATGTCTCTGATTTAACACACATAATTGGATTATCAGAGTGGTAGAAATTATATTGTCAATGTAGGGTATTTCATTAGTATTTGTGAAGTATCCCAAGTTATGCCGCATATGATCTTGTGCAACTAAGGATTCAATTCCCGATAGTAAATGAAAACTATATATTATGCATATGTTGGCATGATATAATTATTATCACAAATAAAAAATATTTGTTCCATAAAAAAAATGGTATTGTTTCGATATGCATTGAATGTAGTTCAAACATTAAATGTACCTCCTAGTGTAACTGTTTCAACAGGTGTGAACAATAATGGTACATGATCTAAGTGCGCATTACGTTGAAGTTGCATAATTATAGTCAGAAGAGCACAAAAACAACAAATTACCAGTGACAAGATGGGAACACAGATAATATATAGTTTACAATCATCATATGTACAATGTCAATCAGTTTCCAATTTTTCAGCTTTGAATGAAATGATAACAGCAAACAAAAGATTTTTGTTACTTCATGACAGAATTTGTCCCTACACTTTATGGAAATTAGCCTTGAGGTATCCAGAACATTTGCACAGAATTGATAATGTAGTTAAGTTGTGCGTAGACATAAAATCTATCAATGTTAATGAACTGTGTCATTTTTGTGGCATTTTACACAATGATATTACCACGCATATTGTTCTCCATTGTACAAAAACTGAGAAACTGAGAGACGATCTTTGGTGCCTTATCAGTACTAAGTTTGATATAGAGTTAATAGCTTATTTGCACTCCTTGTCAGATTATAATTTAATTCACATACTACTAGGTGGAATTCTTCATTATCAGAGTTATCTCGATTATGAAAATTTCATTTTAATTTGTGCTATTTCTGTTGATAGAATGATGAAATTGTATAAATAGTGAAATAGTACACAGCAATTCTGCAAACGAATCACTCTTGCTACATGACATTGTTTTGATTGTGTATATGTTTATCTGTTTATGAATTTACTATTAATTAACTTGTATATATGTTCTGCCTACAGATCAAAACGATATTTAATGTTTTGATTGTACATCCTTATATTTGATTATGAATTGACTATGAATTAACTTGTATATATATGCTCTTGTAACTCTTCAAATTGGAGGAAATAAAGAAATAAAGAAATAATAGAATTTACAAGTACAGTATTAAGTGTTAAACTTTCTTATAGAAGTTTCTTCTTTATGGATCGAGCTAAAGGCAACAATTAAGGCTTGAATTCTTGAATATAGTGATTTGAATAAACGTACAAAATGTAGGTATTTTGGATGATAATTTGCGTAATACGTACTACTTTTTACTGCTGAAGGGGCATTTATGCTCATATATTGTACCACTTGTCTGTTACAATACACCTCTTGTGTATTACATGCAAAAAAAACACTATCATTAAAAGGAGACGTAGATGGAAAAGAGTTGTAACATATATTGGGAAAAAAAAAATCACAAAAATGCAAAAAAAAAAAACAACAGAAAGACTGGAAGAAAATTCTGCTACACAGATACGCTGTTACTGCATTGTAAATCAGTTGTATTTTTTCTATCCCTTGAGACTTTTTTGTTAGGCACATGTTATCGGAGGAAGTAATTATAATAAGCAGGAGTGTTGCAGGATTAGGCTTGCTTGAGTCATTTTACATTGTAAGGAAATGTTTTAGAAAATAATCATAAATGTTGTAATTACCCAGTGGTATACAGCGTATTATATGATAGATTTTGATTATCATTTAGGAACTCACATGAAATTTGTTCATTTAAGACAAATATACATACATGTAGTACATGAATATAAATTATACCTGATAGCGATGCGACAATGCCTGATCCCAATAGGCTTTTGGGACTCACAGAAGTCAAGTAAATGTATATGAGTTGAAGCTCTTTTAGCATTTAAACATAGATAATTAAACCTACAAAGACTCATTGATCAAATGTAAATAAAAGATATAGATGAATATCTCCTTACATTTTGTTGGCATATTATATAAGAGCAGGTCTTTTATAATCAGATTGAATCAAAATGACATTGTTAAATCTGAAATACTTACCGTAGTACAGTGGACTCCACTTAATATCACCCCTGTTAATATCACATTCCTCTATATATCATGTTTTCCCCAAGCACTGTTTTTCTCTCTATATGATCTATGTTATTCTATTTGGTTAATATCATGTATTTTGAGGTTCACGAATTCCTCTTAATATCATATTTTTTTAACCAATCACATAAAATATCCAGAAAATGATGTCATTTCCATTAATTTCAGATACAACTTGTACAAAATGTTGCATAAAAAAAATAACCCCAAAAATGATTTTTAATTGAAATTAAGTTATCTATATATATTTTTTTTAATGAGGTAATGAATAATGGTGGTCACTTGAATGACTAAAAATGACAAAACAGAAACAAAACAAAAGGACAAAAAAAACCAACAACAACAAGGACTTGTACATAAACACAAAGACGTAGACATGAGACGAATATTGTCGACCCTGGTCAGTTACCTTTCTATAATTGATATAGTAATGTAATTTATTTTAAAAAATATTGTTAATTATAATGATCACCTACTCCACTGACTTCTGAAACAATGTAACAATATTAAATGTAATAAAATATCATCATAATGTATTAATGATATGTTAAATTGTAACAACCTGCATGTATGTTTTTGTGTATGTATTTATGTATGTCTTGTAATACTATTTAAAATACTATTTAAAATGAATAAAAAATAAATTTTAAAAAAAGTTATCTATATATTGAGACATCTTCATTGATATGTACATTAAATAGCTTATTTAGTGGAAAAAAACATGTTTCTCTCAATGTCACATTCCTGTTAATGTCAGATTTTTGTCTGACAAATGCAACATGATATACAGATGAGTGCATTGTACTCAAATCAACCAGATAAATTGCCATTTCTAATAAACGACTACATAAAATTTACTGTCCTGTATCAATGATTACCATAGCGACAAATAGCTACAACACATTGCATGAACATTTGATATTATGCTGGATTGGTATTGATAACTATTATATAAAACGAATCATGAAACGAAACCACACATAAACACACAAATTCAAATAGTGCAATGTCTTAATTAAAAGGTTATTTGATCACAATTCAACTGTTATATTTTACACCTTAACAAAGTTAAGACAATTTTCTGAACTAAGTTGTGAATAAGACTGATTCAGAATGTATTGTAGTGCTTTCATTATCCACTTCAAAATTGTAAGCAAGTTTAAATTTCTAATTTTACGAGTTAAAATTTAATCCTCTTGCCACAAAATACGAGTATGCTAAACAAGTTAAATTCTACCCCTGAAGTGTGGATCAATATTATTTGTGATTCCTTGTTTTATTATGATAACATAGATTTAAGCTGATCATGATTTAATATTAGCCTGAAATAACAGTTACATGTATACATGTACATCAGCAGTTTCATGTTGTTGCATGTGCTGATAGGCCCTGCCCATTATCCAAAATAATCTTGAATTCGGATATCAAACAACAAAATGTGTTCATCTTGTACATAGGTGTTAATTAACCTCTGAAACCTCGAAAGAGGGAGATCTTCCTAATTCCACATTACCAATGAGGGAGAAAGTGCGTGAAATACGTCTAAAACTGCATTACTCAAATTTTCCCCCCTTTTTATGTATCAAAACAACTTCAAAAAGCATTCATTTGATCGGGACACACCTGTTATGGTCATTACACAAACTCTAAATGAACTAGGAGATCATTTGACTATAGGATGTAAATTTTGAGTTTGTGTGAGATTGGACTTAAATGAGGGAGATTTCGAGGGAGATCGGTAAATTATGGTCAAAATGGGGGAGTCTCCCTCGTAATCGGGGAGGGTTAACGGGTATGCATTACGTCAGTAGGTGTATTGTAATTACATTTAAGGTGAATCAATTATAAGATTTAGATGATTATATCCACGAAGTCAGCTGGGTTGAATTTAAATACCACTTTGATAGAAAGCAATTTTATTGTAGATTGAAATCTGGTTCAACATTGTATTGTCCTTCTTAAAATCACTGGTAGCTATAGCTGGCTAGTTTAAATGCCAACTTGTAAAGTAGAACCACATCCTTCGCCAGCAACGGCTGTAGTATTTACAAGTGTTGATCATAATTAGTTTGTTGTAGTTACCAGGTTTTGGATGGGATATCAGGTACATGTATTTATGAAAACACTGCAAACACTGCATAATTATATGAACAGATCATACAATAATTTCAGTTCTTGCATTTCATATATGAAAGCATATACTTGCATGAACTGGCACTGCCAGGGGCTGTTTGGATGAAACAGTGTTTTATTACTTTTGAATGACCCCGACTATGTAAACAGTACCCATTGTTCACTGCTCAGTGCTATATGACACTTTTTATAAAGTCTCGGATCAGTACACCCATGTCTCCTATATATGGATTGACATTGTTAGAAATCTTTCACACAATACCTGATGGTTCTCTGTAGTGTAGGTATACGTATGAAACGATATGTTGTTATTTATGATTATGTATATATATATATCATATGTATGAACATCTGATGGAAAGATTGAATTAATATTAAGGTCAATTGAAATGATTCAAAATCAAAAATCAATACAGAGAGGGGAAAGAATCGGAGAAACTTTCAGCAGGGGGAAAAGAATTGGCTGTTACACCGGTACAAGTGAACTTATTTCCTGAAAGGCATAATCATATACATATTTAAAGTCAGTGAATGTAAACATTTGGGGTAACCATAGTGCTATGTTAAATTGTTTATTGTATCAGATGGTCTGACCAATGTTAACATGATATAGTGTACATACAGCTGACTATAATCTACCGAGCCATGAATTATGCTATAAAGTGTGCTTCTTTGTTTTGCAGGTAGAGTGCTCCTGGACAATGAAAGAAAAGCAAAAATACCATTTGTAAAGCTCGACTTGGTGTATTGAATAATAACTAGTGGAGATATATGTGGAATAGCCTATAGTACACAATGAAAGAACTCCAGCAGATTCAGAGAGAGGCACCGTCCAGAATGATTTCCTATTTATTCCAGTCGGCTCGAAACGAGAGGAATCTCATGATGATGGTTAGCGTATTGTTGTTGATGTATTTCTTTTTCATGGACTTAATACTCTATGCTTCATTACAAAACACCAACCTTTTAGATCAGAAACGTGACGGGCCATACTCACCATTCCATCCGCTGTCGGTTAAACTTGTCATGACTGATCCTGCTAGTCACTACATCATCAACCCAACCACCGAGTACTTCGATCAAATTACGCAGTTTAGCAAAATTTTCTATTTCATCACTCCAAACGTTATTAGCACATTCCATCTTTTCCTTGGACTTCTTGCGGCTAAGTTTGTATCGTCAGAATCGCTGAGGAATCGCAGACTTGGTGTGGTGCTGTACGAGATCCGGAGTTGGTTGGACGGATATGATGGAGTGGTGTACCGTAGTCAGTCAGGCAAGAGTTTATACAAGTCTAATCGCCACACGTTTGGTTATTTGGTCGACTCTGTATGTGACACGACGGCAGGTATTGCTTTGTGCTTCGGTTGTTTGTTTTATTTATGGAAATGTCCTCCGACGTCAAAAACGACGACAATTCCAGAAGTTCTGCCTTGGACAAAACCTACTGAAAGTAATGTACAGACTGCTGGTGAAAAGACCAATGGTAAACCAAGCAAAAATAGCATGTTCTTTAAAGTGCTTTGTTTTGGGCTGATGTTGGCGCTGGCGTCTTTGACCTGGGATCGGACCGTGGAATCCTACGCCTCTGTCCTTCAGAAAACCTTGGAAACCACTCAGCAGACGGTAAGAATATGTTGTATGGGCATTAGACAAGGTCAACAGATCAAAGCCTATAAGTTCATCATTACATCTTTACTCAAGGTCATCAAATTAAAGGTCAAGGTCAAATATCTATATCTCTTTAATTGCTTAACATCTTATTATGACATTGTGAAGAAAGATTAGTTGTAATTTAACAAATTGTTAATTGAACAAACCTCAAGGTCATTAAATCAAAGTTCAAGGTCAAGTTTTACATTTCTAAACTGCTTTACATTTTGTTATTACATTGTATTTTTGAATATTTAGGAATTAGTTTTATCAGTTTTGTATGAATGGTAAGGCTTGTTTAAATTTGAACACAGGCTTGAATGGAAAATGTATACCAACCTATAAACCACTGAAAAAAATCACTTTAGCCTTAATAGGTAGAATCAGGTTAGCAATTGGGCGAAATGCCTATGATTTTTAAATGACTAAGATAAATATTATTGTAAGACTAAGTCTATAGTAGAATGTTTTATTGGGGAAAAAAAGTTTTCATTTAGTTGCTGTAATATACCTGGTAATTGTTTTTGGGATATATACACATGTAGATCTCATAGAATTTATTTTGCAAAATCTCATTCAAGATTTAGCCACATCATAACACTACATGTACAGTGCTTGCACTCAAAAGTTTCAAAGTTTTACTAATCAATAGAATTCAATACTTGTTTGATTCTGTACAATATTGACATACAGTAAGAGCAGTGTGCGGAGACATGATAATTGTCTGGAGACATTCATGTTTACATATACTTTAGGTGTATTTACATGTGCTTAGTGATTTTTCACCTTGCATGTAATCTACTTCATGTATATGCATGTACAGAAATTGTACATGTACTTTGTGTCAATTCCGATCTTTATAAGTAATTCACATTACTTATTACAGCCCTCCCTTTCCTGGTGCCCGGTATGTTTCAAGATTTCCAATATCAATTTAAGAGCTGATCATGACTAGTATAAATCTCTTGTAGATGTGATTTATAAATGGGATATCAATGTTGTCAGATGTTGACGCAGCAGAGAGAAGGTTACGGAACGATGCACAGATCAAGATATGATTTTAATCAGATTGCATACTTGCCAACTTTTTGAAATTTCCATGGGGGAGATTACACGTGCTCATGCAGAATTGAAAATATAAATAATATGTATACATGTACATTCAGAGGAAAAAAAACACTTTTAAATGGCTTCTTTTGAGCACTTCTTTCAGATGAAATTATCAGATCTTTAAAAACAAGAACAGTTAAGCAAATTCCAAAGTTGAAAATGCAACATTTTAGGGTCCAAAATCGGGGGTCTCCCTTCTGAATAGGGAGGGTTGGCAAGTATGAGATTGATTATACAATTTTTGAGCTAAAAACTTAAAATTTTTGATGTTCAACAAAAGTGACAACCGTCTATATAAAATCACAGATACATACTGTATATATATATATACATACTCGATAAAGGCTTAAAAAGGCATTTTGGGTAGCTGGTGTCAAAATGAATATCTGTAGCAATTTAATCATTCTGATTGGCTGATATAGTTGTGTGAATTCTCAAAGATGTCATACAAAACTTTCAACTTGTTAAAAAGTTCCACCAATATTATAGGCAGGGTTCTCATTAAAAGCCGGTTGCCGGCAAAAGTAGCCTGTTATTCACGAACTTTGAACAGGCTATTTTTTCAGAATTTTATATGTGTCAGCATTACAGAATGTGAAAATTCAACCAGCTATTCTTTTGAAGTCAACCAATTATTGCAAAACTTAATGAGAACCCTGATAGGCCGGCATAATTATACATTTAATGTAAATTACACATGTATAAAAGTTGGTACATGTTACACTACCTTGAATCTTGATTCAAATGTCTAATGAATGTTTTTATGATTTACTATTCTGCAGGAGCTCCAGACAACTGTGTTACACTCGACAGGGACATGTATGATTATGTGGATATGGAGATTGTGTGAAGGCCAAGCCATGCTGCAGATGATTCTTATAGCAATCTTTATTGATAAAGTGTGGGTAAGTATATATGTGATCTTATAGCCATCTTTATTGATAAATTGTTGGTAAGTAACTTTGTGATCTTATAGCAATCTTTATAGATAAAGTGTGGGTAAGTAAATATGTGATCTCATATCGATCTTTATTGATAAATTGTTGGTAAGTAACTATGTGATCTTATAGCAATCTTTATTGATAAAGTGTGGGTAAGTAACTATGTGATCTTATAGCAATCTTTATTGATAAAGTGTGGGTAAGTAACTATGTGATCTTATAGCCATCTTTATAGATAAATTATGGGTAAGTAATTTTGTGATCTCATAGCCATCTTTATAGATAAAGTGTGGGTAAGTAATTATGTAATCTGATAGCCATCTTTATAGATAAAGTGTGGGTAAGTAATTTTGTGATCTTATAGCCATCTTTATAGATAAAGTGTGGGTAAGTATATATTTGATCTTATAGCCATCTTTATAGATAAAGTTTGAGTAAATAAGTATGTAATCTCATAGCAATCTTTATAGATAAAGTGTGGGTAAGTAAATATGTGATCTCATAGCAATCTTTATAGATAAAGTGTGGGTAAGTAAATATGTGATCTCATAGCCATCTTTATAGATAAAGTGTGGGTAAGTAAATATGTGATCTCATAGCAATCTTTATAGATAAATTGTTGGTAAGGAAATATGTGATCTCATAGCCATCTTTATTGATAAAGTGTGGGTAAGTAAATATGTGATCTTATAGCAATCTTTATAGATAAATTGTTGGTAAGTAAATATGTGATCTTATAGCAATCTTTATAGATAAATTGTTGGTAAGTAAATATGTGATCTTATAGCAATCTTTATAGATAAAGTGTGGGTAAGTAAATATGTGATCTCATAGCAATCTTTATAGATAAATTGTTGGTAAGTAAATATGTGATCTCATAGCCATCTTTATTGATAAAGTGTGGGTAAGTAAATATGTGATCTCATAGCAATCTTTATTGATAAAGTGTGGGTAAGTAACTATGTGATCTTATAGCAATCTTTATAGATAAAGTGTGGGTAAGTAAATATGTGATCTCATAGCCATCTTTATAGATAAAGTGTGGGTAAGTTCGTTATTATGTGATTTCATAGCCATCATTATAGATAAATTGTTGGTAAGTAATTTTGTGATCTCATAGCCATCTTTATAGATAAAGTGTGGGTAAGTAATTATGTAATCTGATAGCAATCTTTATAGATAAAGTGTGGGTAAGTAAATATGTGATCTCATATCCATCTTTATTGATAAATTGTTGGTAAGTAACTATGTGATCTTATAGCAATCTTTATAGATAAAGTGTGGGTAAGTAAATATGTGATCTCATAGCAATGTTTATAGATAAAGTGTGGGTAAGTAAATATGTGATCTCATAGCAATCTTTATAGATAAAGTGTGGGTAAGTAAATATGTGATCTCATAGCAATCTTTATAGATAAAGTGTGGGTAAGTAAATATGTGATCTCATAGCCATCTTTATAGATAAATTGTTGGTAAGTAAATATGTGATCTCATAGTCATCATTATAGATAAATTGTTGGTAAGTAAATATGTGATCTCATAGCAATCTTTATAGATAAAGTGTGGGTAAGTAAATATGTGATCTCATAGCAATCTTTATAGATAAAGTGTGGGTAAGTAAATATGTGATCTCATAGCCATCTTTATAGATAAAGTGTGGGTAAGTAAATATGTGATCTCATAGCAATCTTTATAGATAAATTGTTGGTAAGTAAATATGTGATCTCATAGCCATCTTTATTGATAAAGTGTGGGTAAGTAAATATGTGATCTCATAGCAATCTTTATTGATAAAGTGTGGGTAAGTAACTATGTGATCTTATAGCAATCTTTATAGATAAAGTGTGGGTAAGTAAATATGTGATCTCATAGCCATCTTTATAGATAAAGTGTGGGTAAGTTCGTTATTATGTGATTTCATAGCCATCATTATAGATAAATTGTTGGTAAGTAATTTTGTGATCTCATAGCCATCTTTATAGATAAAGTGTGGGTAAGTAATTATGTAATCTGATAGCAATCTTTATAGATAAAGTGTGGGTAAGTAAATATGTAATCTTATAGCCATCTTTATAGATAAAGTGTGGGTAAGTAACTATGTGATCTTATAGCAATCTTTATAGATAAAGTGTGAGTAAGTAAATATGTGATCTCATAGCAATCTTTATAGATAAAGTGTGGGTAAGTAAATATGTGATCTCATAGCCATCTTTATAGATAAAGTGTGGGTAAGTAAATATGTGATCTCATAGCCATCTTTATAGATAAATTGTTGGTAAGTAAATATGTGATCTCATAGCAATCTTTATAGATAAATTGTTGGTAAGTAAATATGTGATCTCATAGCAATCTTTATTGATAAATTGTTGGTAAGTAACTATGTGATCTCATAGCAATCTTTATAGATAAAGTGTGGGTAAGTAAGTATGTGATCTCATAGCAATGTTTATAGATAAAGTGTGGGTAAGTAAATTTGTGATCTCATAGCCATCTTTATTGATAAATTGTTGGTAAGTAACTATGTGATCTCATAGCCATCTTTATAGATAAAGTGTGGGTAAGTAAATATGTGATCTCATAGCCATCTTTATAGATAAAGTGTGGGAAAGTAACTATGTGATCTCATAGCCATCTTTATAGATAAAGTGTGGGTAAGTAAATATGTGATCTCATAGCAATCTTTATAGATAAAGTGTGGGTAAGTAAATATGTAATCTTATAGCCATCTTTATAGATAAAGTGTGGGTAAGTAATTTTGTGATCTTATAGCCATCTTTATAGATAAAGTGTGGGTAAGTAAATATGTGATCTTATAGCCATCTTTATAGATAAAGTGTGGGTAAGTAATTTTGTGATCTTATAGCCATCTTTATAGATAAAGTGTGGGTAAGTAAATATGTAATCTTATAGCCATCTTTATAGATAAAGTGTGGGTAAGTAATTTTGTGATCTTATAGCCATCTTTATAGATAAAGTGTGGGTAAGTAAATATGTGATCTTATAGCCATCTTTATAGATAAAGTGTGGGTAAGTAACTATGTTATCTTATAGCCATCTTTATAGATAAAGTGTGGGTAAGTAAATATGTGATCTCATATCCATCTTTATTGATAAATTGTTGGTAAGTAACTATGTGATCTTATAGCAATCTTTATAGATAAAGTGTGGGTAAGTAAATATGTGATCTCATATCCATCTTTATTGATAAATTGTTGGTAAGTAACTATGTGATCTTATAGCAATCTTTATAGATAAAGTGTGGGTAAGTAAATATGTGATCTCATAGCAATCTTTATAGATAAAGTGTGGGTAAGTAAATATGTGATCTCATAGCAATCTTTATAGATAAAGTGTGGGTAAGTAAATATGCGATCTCATAGCCATCTTTATAGATAAAGTGTGGGTAAGTAACTATGTGATCTCATATCCATCTTTATTGATAAATTGTTGGTAAGTAACTATGTGATCTTATAGCCATCTTTATTGATAAATTGTTGGTAAGTAACTATGTGATCTTATAGCAATCTTTATAGATAAAGTGTGGGTAAGTAAATATGTGATCTCATAGCAATCTTTATAGATAAAGTGTGGGTAAGTAAATATGTGATCTCATAGCCATCTTTATAGATAAAGTGTGGGTAAGTAAATATGTGATCTCATAGCCATCTTTATTGATAAATTGTGGGTAAGTAATTTTGTGATCCTATAGCAAATTTATAGATGAAATGTGGGTAAGTATATAGAGATAACAACATACAATATATATGCTAGCTAGAACATTGCTGTGTATCTCATCACATTGCTCGTGCTACAAATGTTGATAAAATCAATGATGTATTAAGGGTTAAAATATTCCATGTTATACTGTAAATTATGTACTTATTTCGGCGTCCTCAAATTTTATGAAAATTTAAACAGATAATTATAAGCACAATGATGAATTGGCAAACTCACAATACTTACAGTAAAAAGCAATAAACTGTTACTGTAATTAGCTCAGTCATAATCAATAAACTGTTACTGTAATTAGCTCAGTCATAATCAATAAACTGTTACTGTAATTAGCTCAGTCATAATCAATAAACTGTTACTGTAATTAGCTCAGTCATAATCAATAAACTGTTACTGTAATTAGCTCAGTCATAATCAATAAACTGTTACTGTAATTAGCTCAGTCATAATCAATAAACTGTTACTGTAATTAGCTCAGTCATAATCAATAAACTGTTACTGTAATTAGCTCAGTCATAATCAATAAACTGTTACTGTAATTAGCTCAGTCATAATTTAGCAGAAGTCCTTTAACTCGAAAATAAGATAACTGATAATTAATTTAAAAGATGAAGTAAATGATTTGCCCGAATACCAACAGGGGAGAGGGTTAGTGGTGTTCTATCACCTGAATGGGGATTATCCCTGAATTAAGTGACTGAACAAGGCTGCGGGCAGGGTGTGGCGTCCACTGTCCTGTTTAAGGTCAGGTTTAGGGGCCGAGATGTATATGGCCTCATTGTGGGAGTGGTCCCGCATGTGGGCCCCAATTGGAGAGGAGTCTCTGTGGTGTTCAGACACCTGTTTACGGAGTGGACTCTCTGTATCCCCCATAGAGGACAGTCAGCACATTTAATGTAAAAAATAGCCCCTGATTTATCCATGGTCGATGTTTTAAAATTTACTTACATGTATATGAGTAATACAATCATTTATATATATGAATTCCCCTTTATTTCAATAGTTGGCGAAAATATGTAAATTTGATCATTTTTTTATTTTTCAGGAATTTTTAAATCTTATTCAGTATTCAGGTTTCATCATCCTTGGAGCTTTGAATATTTTTAGCGAGATTCATATTCGTCATGTGAGTATTAAATCTAATGCTACATTGTTTACATGTTAGATACCGGTAAAAGTTTAAACCAGAGTTTCTGCAAGTTCACTACATACGTGTATACCAATTGCAATTTAACACCGGTGGCCAAATGAAACAAGCAGAGTAAAGATCTAGATGAAGTCTTCAAACACTCAATATAACGCATTTTGCAATATAAATCATTTCATAACTAACACTATTCAGTTACTTGTATAATATTATCCATATATCTTATCTAGATTTTCTAGATTTTGTACATCAATATTTTTTCTATCTTTTTCAAGGCTAAGTTAATCATCGGTATGTAGCGGGGTGGAGGATTATATTGGGACACAAGTGTACAATTACGGCAGTGGACTTGGTTCTCTCGAGGTTGTAACAAGACGGACGAACAGTCACTGATAGACTCAGTTCTCTCTAGGTATTTCTCCAAGACACTTGTTTTCTAATGTAGCATTCATAGTTGAACATGTGTCACGATATTGGTAAGTATTTCTTATTGTTAAATATCCTGATCTACTCTGTATTCAGTCTAATGGATGCAGAAAATGTCTTTTTGACTGATTGACAATAATAATGCCAGTTTTCTAATGCAATTCAATAAGAATTGTCATGAAAGACATTTGAAAAATGATGTGAAAGATTTACGATTTTTTTAAAGAATCTGTCATTTGAGATATGATTTTACATCTTATATGAATGAAAAGTATCAGTTAAACTGAAAAGTTTAAGGAATGTTGGTAGATCACATTTGAAAGCATGGTTGTCAGCGTTCGACACTAACACTAGTCCGTTAGTCCGAGACTAGTAAAAATTCTGAAGGACTAGTAAATATGCTCTGTTTATTAGTCCTGTGGACTAGTTGTGTTTTCCATTTTTTTTTTTCTAATCGATTACTTATTCAAAGAGAGGAAATGGTACAAATTTAGCACTCAGGATACACCGAAACTCATTTCAGAGCATTTAGATATTAAAATTTTTCTGTGCGAAACCTCCCTGTACCCTTCTGCTTCGCGATTTTTTGAGTTTTTCAGCTGAGGCTAAAGCCCTTAGGACTAGTCACAATACCACAGGACTAGTACCTTAAAAACTTTACTAGTCCTTTAGACTAATATATTAAAAAAGTTAGTTTCTAACCCTGGTTGTGTAAAGGTTGAACTATTCATCGTGATGCAGCCCTTACAATAAGTCATTATATTATGAACCATAGGGCAATTTTATGTGATATTTATTAACTTGTTATTCAGGTATTAGTTGAGTCTAACTAATTCTTCCCTGTAGACACATTTGAACTCTTCCAATTCAAAGGATGGAATAGTACAATGTGATGGTTTAGGGGTGAACAGGTATTAACAATCAAAGGTGTAGTTAAGCCGCAGTCTAAGGGAGGTAACTCAGTCATTTATTTATAGAAATGTATTGTATTTTTCATACATAATTTAGAAAATCTGCCAAATTGTGTCATAAGTCTAAAACATTTGGAAGCTGTGATACCTGCATTTGGGTAATTAAACAAGTGGTTGTTTTTATTATAAAGATTAGAGGTTTGAACTGCCTTTAAATTGTTTTATTTATGTATATTTAAAGTAGATAGTAATTTTTTTTTATCCGAGTAAGAATCTCTCTAGCTGACAGATATATTAGTAATAATTACTGTTAAATTTAGTTTGTATATCAATTATATAAAATATTGTTCTTATTTGTTATTGAGTTAAAATTTAAAAACATTTTCATAAATTTGTGTCTAAAGCTTTTAATTTACCTATATTTGATCTTATTTTCCATTACAAACAATATTGTTTTTAAATTTTGTTTACACACAGCTTATCTTTGAACTTAATAACTTAAGAAGTTACTGACTTTTACATATATGTATCTAGATTACCTCATCTTCGTATAAGCTTAATGTTTACATTACAAAGAATATGTTTGGTTTTACATTAGATAAACTAGCTCGGACCTGGTGAAATAGCAGACTTTACAATTATTTGTTTGTGTATATTTATTTCATACCTGTATATTGTTTTAATATGATATTCCCGTTGCCATTTATTGAATTACAAGATTATATTTTACAAACCATATTTTATTTGATATACTGGATTTGCTGTAATCATAGAGTCCATGCAGGGCCCCTAACAAATTGGGCCCAAAGTTGACACTTAATAGGATAACAAAACTTAGATCGGGTTGAAAAATGTTGCTTTTGGAATTGTTCACCACATTGTTAATTTCGCCAAATATTCCTACCACAAAAAGCACAAAAATGACACTGTCTAAATAACTTGGTATAAAGTCTATTAAACGAATGTCTAAATAACTTGGTATAAAGTCTATTAAACGAAGGGGAATAACTTTGCTAGTCTTGTTGAAACTAAATCTCCTGTACCAAATTTGAAAATTGACTCATCGAAAGTTTATCCCTTTGAAAATTACTATTGCATGCCTTCAGAGAAACTATCTGTTATCTATGCTTGTTATTTATTTTATTATCTAGCGAAGTTGAAGTCAATTCCTGTTTAAATATACCTAGTCTACCGTGTACCTTGCCATTCACCTTTGTAACGAAATACTGATAAAACTGACCTCCAAATTTTTGTAATCCACTGACTATGTCACTTCTCTCTAGATCACTTCTAGTACAATTCAAAATCTAATTAAAGTTTTTCTGTGTGTCAAATTATAATATTGTTCTCTTTAATTTTTTAGGTCATCTGACCCGAAGGGTCAGGATGACCTATAGTCATCGTGCTTCGTCCGTCGTCGTCCGCCGTGCGCCGTGCGCCGTGCGCCGTCAGTAAACTTTTCATTTCAAAATGCTACTCCTCCTTCATTTCTTAATGGATCACCACCAAATTTGGTGTGAAGCATCATTGGGGGAGGGCGATCAGATTTTATATAAATGAGGCTGATCCGACCCCTGGGGCCATAGGGGCGGGGCCCGAAAAGGGGAACTTTGCTGAATTTTTGCTTTAAATTCCTACTCCTCCTTAATACTTGAATGGATTACATCCAAATTTGATGTGAAGCATCATTGGGGGAGGGCGATCAGATTTTATATAAATGAGGCTGATCCAACCCCTGGGGCCAGAGGGGCGGGGCCCGAAAAGGGGAACTTTGCTGAATTTTTGCTTTAAATTCCTACTCCTCCTTAATACTTGAATGGATTACATCCAAATTTGGTGTGAAGCATCATTTGGGGAGGGCGATCAGATTTTATATATATGAGGCTGATCCGACCCCTGGGGCCAGAGGGGTAGGGCCCCAAAAGGGGAACTTTGCTGAATTTTTGCTTTAAATTCCTACTCCTCCTTAATACTTGAATGGATTGCATCCAAATTTGGTGTGAAACATCATTTGGGGAGGGCAATCAGATTTTATATAAATGAGGCTGATCCGACCCCTGGGGCCATAGGGGCGGGGCCTCAAAAAGGGGACTTTGCTGAATTTTTACTTTAAAATCCTACTCCTCCTTAATGCTTGAATGGATTGCATCCAAATTTGATGTGAAGCATCATTTGGGGAGGGCGATCAGATTTTATATAAATGAGGCTGATCCAACCCTTGGGGCCATAGGGGCGGGGCCTCCAAAAGGGGACTTTGCTGAATTTTTACTTTAAAATCCTACTCCTCCTTAATGCTTGAATGGATTACATCCAAATTTGATGTGAAGCATCATTTGGGGAGGGCGATCAGATTTTATATAAATGAGGCTGATCCGACTCCTGGGGCCAGAGGGGTAGGGCCCGAAAAGGGGAACTTTGCTGAATTTTTGCTTTAAATTCCGACTCCTCCTTAATACTTGAATGGATTGCATCCAAATTTGGTGTGAAACATCATTTGGGGAGGGCAATCAGATTTTATATAAATGAGGCTGATCCGACCCCTGGGGCCATAGGGGCGGGGCCTCAAAAAGGGGACTTTGCTGAATTTTTACTTTAAAATCCTACTCCTCCTTAATGCTTGAATGGATTGCATCCAAATTTGATGTGAAGCATCATTTGGGGAGGGCGATCAGATTTTATATAAATGAGGCTGATCCAACCCTTGGGGCCATAGGGGCGGGGCCTCCAAAAGGGGACTTTGCTGAATTTTTGCTTTAAAATCCTACTCCTCCTTAATACTTGAATGGATTACATCCAGATTTGATGTGAAGCATCATTTGGGGAGGGCGATCAGATTTTATATAAATGAGGCTGATCCAACCCTTGGGGCCAGAGGGGCGGGGCCCGAAAAGGGGAACTTTGCTGAATTTTTGCTTTAAATTCCTACTCCTCCTTAATACTTGAATGGATTACATCCAAATTTGATGTGAAGCATCATTTGGGGAGGGCGATCAGATTTTATATAAATGAGGCTGATCCAACCCTTGGGGCCAGAGGGGCGGGGCCCGAAAAGGGGAACTTTGCTGAATTTTTGCTTTAAATTCCTACTCCTCCTTAATACTTGAATGGATTACATCCAAATTTGGTGTGAAGCATCATTTGGGGAGGGCGATCAGATTTTATATATATGAGGCTGATCCGACTCCTGGGGCCAGAGGGGTAGGGCCCCAAAAGGGGAACTTTGCTGAATTTTTGCTTTAAATTTCTACTCCTCCTTAATACTTGAACGGATTGCATCCAAATTTGGTGTGAAACATCATTTGGGGAGGGCAATCAGATTTTATATAAATGAGGCTGATCCGACCCCTGGGGCCATAGGGGCAGGGCATCAAAAAGGGGACTTTGCTGAATTTTTACTTTAAAATCCTACTCCTCCTTAATGCTTGAATGGATTGCATCCAAATTTGATGTGAAGCATCATTTGGGGAGGGCGATCAGATTTTATATAAATGAGGCTGATCCAACCCTTGGGGCCATAGGGGCGGGGTCTCCAAAAGGGGACTTTGCTGAATTTTTGCTTTAAAATCCTACTCCTCCTTAATGCTTGAATGGATTGCATCCAAATTTGATGTGAAGCATCATTTGGGAAGGGCGATCAGATTTTATATAAATGAGGCTGATCCAACCCTTGGGACCAGAGGGGCGGGGCCTCAAAAGGGGAACTTTGCTGAATTTTAAAGATTAGTAAAATACCTGTTAACATACACTGAAGGATAGAAATTTCTGAAAGTGAAAGTAGTTGTGATACAGTCTTGTATTCCACAATGCTGGTATACATTTACTATAGCTAAGACGCTTTTGATTTTGCAATGCCAATCAAATAGGAGATTACCAAATCATTGCAAAGTGTATAACAAGCATGGCCGATATGTTGTTCATTGCTTTGACAACACCATAAATAAATTTCGTAACCGACTCTAGATCTGAACAGATAGTTTATGACAATGATGCTGGTTTGAACACTTTTGAACTAAGGGGTGTGTCCCTGCTATAAGTGTTTGCAATTGTCAGATGACCGTTTAGGCCCATGGGCCTCTTGTTTTACCATATTATTACAAAATGTTGGATATAGCTATAGGTTGTTAGATGTTTCCATGTTTATCAACAGGTAGATCTTCGTTATCAGTAAACAAAATATATCATTGATAAGTTGATATACCACAGTATAGCTTTTATTATACACATAAAGATATGTATTTACAAAATAAACACAATATATCACATGTCTCTGATTTCCAACATTCCAAACAATAAATAACAAAGGCACATACAATGTATACCCTGCTCACAATCTGTCAGTGCGGGTTATCTGGAATTTATTATACAAAAGCCTCAAAAATGCCTTAATTTACTTCCCACGGGCTATATACCCCGGTGCGGGTAATACACAGGAAATTACGGTATATTAAATTCTATCCTAGGGCAGTCCTAATCCTGAATTAGTATTAAAAACAGTAGACCTTTTTTCTCTCTGCTCAAAATTCTATCCTACGTCTAGCAATCTCTGCAATTAAAATATAGTGCTTGTTTCACAAGTGTTTATTTTACCTACAGTGTCTGTCAGTTTTTACTTGTACCTTGTTACAAATCTAGGCCACTATACATACATTTACAGCATACTGTACATGTACTTTTCCTAGCCTCTGTTTACTTCCTATACCCAGGGAAAAACTAAAGACCAAGGTTTTGTTTAAGCCTATCTTCATAACCTATATATAGCTACTTGACCAAATAAAATGTACATGATTTTGTAGAGATATATATATATTTGTGTTAAAATTTCTTTATGTCTACAGCCAAATGGGGACATATTTGAGTCCTAAATTATCCTCCATTAAAAATACATGTCAGGTATGTTAATACAATCAAAGAAGCGAGAAGAAACATTTTAACATGAAGTATTCCAGAGTAATACTAAAAGATCCATTACTTGCCAACAATTAAAAATGTATACTGTTCATGACTTGGTATATTTTTTTTTTTATTATTATTTAATTTTTGGTATTATTTTTATTGAAAAGTGTTTGGTTCTAGGTAATGTATTACCAGGTAAGCAAGCCACAATTTCAAATGATATACCAGGTATGATGATAGAAAAGGGCAGGTGCTTGAAGTCTTCCGAGGTTTCCAGTTAAATGAAATATTTATTATTACTATTTAACAAGAGGACAGTATGTGCATGAATGTCTAAAGCATGCATCTAATGCAAGAAACAAAATTTATGAAGTCCTGTCTCAAAATAGTTTCAAAATTAGATATAAAAAAGCCAAGTACCGTAAGGAGATATTTTATACTGCACTTTATTGCCATTTTGTCCATTTAGGACAATTAAGTCAGTGATACAAAGGTAGGGATCACTTTGGGATGAGATTTGGGGAAGTTTACCCATTTTTTTCCTGAAAATCTCTTTAAAATTTCAAAATAGTGTTTCTTTATATAGAAAAATCTCATATAAATTTCACTAGACTCATAATTTCCCTCAAATTCTCCCATAGGTTTTAAGAGCCAGACTTATCCCTGCAGAAGGTCAAAGTTATGAAAATTAAAAGTATTGAAAAAGGGATGAACATTTATGGACATAACATGCATATACGAGACTTTATTTAGGACAGTTATGTGTTATGTTATATCCTAGAGAATGATATTAAGTTACATATATGTATTAGGGTTCAGAGGTCACGTTATTCATCAGATTTTATTTTGGTTTGTTTTTATTCATTCAGCATTTGTCTGAAAGCTGACAATGCAAGTTAAAAGCTTTCAATTAAGATTTGAAAAAAAATATTCAGATTGTGATTACTCCGAATAGTTCCGAGACGTTCCCTACATTGACCTTGTGTCTTCCGGTTTTCGTAACCAAGGAAGTGGCAGACATTTTTGATTTACCCTTGCTTGGTAACGTGTGTAGACAACCTTGGGTATAAAAGCACTGATAGTTGCAAAACCGGTTTTATTCCAACACGGCCCTCTCTCTGTGGCACGTCTTTTACAGTAACAAATAGTCTGTACACATGACGTTACGGCTCGTATTCGTGTTTTTTTTTTTTACGAATATGGATATTGGAAAGATATATAATAAATATGAAATGAAATTGTAATAAACATCCATATCCCCATGAAACTTGCAACAAAAGAACACAACACAACTTTATGTAATATATGTTGCAAGTGAAACAAACAAATGGCTATTTAACGCCTACCTTTTTGATATCCAACTAGTACTAACATCCAGCGTAGAAACCATAATAAATCCAAATAAGTCCATGAGAATGGTTCAAATATATAATTTCACATTGTTGACTACACACCTGGGTGTGCCGTGTTTACACGTGTTTGCTTGTCAAGCGTCTACATGACCAAGACTAAGAGCTTGTACATGGATGCGATTATATGCACGTGAAAGACCGGCGATATATATTGGATTTATGGAAGTTTTTTCAGTGATATACCTTTTATTTCGGATACGCAATTTCAAGAATGTGTTATTAGTAACAACCAGCATGGCAGTATTGTGGTTCAAAGTCTAAAGGTGAGTGCGTTTGATTTTTGACAGCGGTTGCCGAGTGCGCGGAGCACTGAATGTTGTGACGTTCAAGAGTACTTTGAAAACCGGTTCTACAGGCTATGCCCTTTATATACCCATCGGGGCCCATACTCGTTACCAAGCAAAGGCAAAACTAAAATGTCGGCACTTCCTTAGAAACGATGGTCGGAACAAATAGGGGCGATCTCAAAACCAGAAAAAAAAATCCAACTTTTTAAAA
Organism: Mimachlamys varia; assembly: GCA_947623455.1. Lineage (NCBI taxonomy): Eukaryota > Metazoa > Mollusca > Bivalvia > Pectinida > Pectinidae > Mimachlamys > Mimachlamys varia. Next base: position 3,561,400 of record OX392537.1, read on the forward strand.
AAAAAAATTAATTGAAAGCTTTTTAAGTTGCATTGTCAGCTTTAATGATATAAAGTTGTGATTCTGTTGTACATGTTATCATTATGAATATACATACATTTCTATATACTGTTAGTTACAATATTTAAGAGTTGTTTTGTATTTAATCATCAGTATTATTGAAGTAGTTTATTTGTTTACTCTTATTTACTATGACACGTATATGTGTACTGTTATATGTACAGCATTCATCAGGCTAATCTGACATTCCATGTAAGGGTTTGTTATTGCAATATCTGTTTTCTGTTTATATCTACATTGATATCCGTTGATTATAATTTCTGTTTTAATTGACGTCGATGTCCCTTGATTATAATTTCTGTTTAAATTGACATTGATTTCCGTTAATTCTAATTTCTATTTTTATCGACATTGATATCTGTTGATTATAATTTCTGTTTTAATTGACGTTGATGTCAGTTGATTCTAATTTCTGTTTTAATTGACGTCGACGTCCCTTGATTATAATTTCTGTTTAAATTGACATTGATTTCCGTTAATTCTGATTTCTGTTTTTATCGACATTGATATCCGTTGATTATAATTTCTGTTTCAATTGACGTTGATGTCAGTTGATTCTAATTTCTGTTTTAATTGACGGCGACGTCCCTTGATTATAATTTCTGTTTAAATTGACATTGATTTCCGTTAATTCTAATTTCTGTTTTTATCGACATTGATATCCGTTGATTATAATTTCTGTTTTAATTGATGTTGATGTCAGTTGATTCTAATTTCTGTTTTAATTGACGTCGACGTCCCTTGATTATAATTTCTATTTAAATTGACATAGATTTTTGTTGATTCTAATTTCTGTTTTTATCGACATTGATATCCGTTGATTCTAATTTCTGTTTTAATTGACATTGATGTCGTTGATTCTAAATTTCTGTTTTAATTGACATTGATATCCGTTGATTCTAATTTCTGTTTTAATCGACTTCGATGTCTATTAATTTGATTCTCATTTCTGTTTAAATCGACAAAGTTGTATGTTTAAATGGAAAACTTTGACATTTTTAATACAGTTCAACATTCCAAATATTGACAGAAGGTGCCATTAAATGTGACTTTCTTTTTGTTGGTTTTGGTCAGCACTGATCATGGTTATGCAGGGATTGGGTTTGTCTGCAGGTAAAGATGTACTGCAATAGTGTTCATATAGAATTTGTTAAAAGAGCTTAAAGAAGCCCCAGGTCCAGATCTACATATAGATCTGTTATCAAATTCATGTTTACCTATATATCATACTCGTCATCTTATAGATTTTACCATCTCTCAATTTTCTCCTTTGATTTTTTGAAAAATGAAAAACTGAAGGCAAATTGACAACATATTATATTTTATTGCTTTATTTTGATAAAAAAGTGGTTTTATGTAGATAATTAAAAAGGAAGAAACGTTCATTCTGAAACTTCAAGTTTATTGTGTCGTTCTTGGTATAAATCTACATTTAAGAGGTTTTTGAATTTGTAGTTTTTATCCCCCTGCTACACAAACTGTCAGCAGTTTTATACTGATATAACTATTTTTTTGTACCTCATAAATGTATATTTAATAGTTAATGCATAATTCCGTATTGATACCTCCACATGGTTGCTTTTCTGTTTTGGTTGTTATATTGATAACAATAGGACGGTTTAAAAAATAACGTTAAACGCTTAACATAGTAATATTGAACTGTTGTGTTTTAGATGTAACAAAATTAATTATGGATAATGATGAATGTATTATAAATCATTATTTCATTGAATAAGATAGTTATAGCGGTATGTGATTGGGAGGTTTTCCTGACAATTGTTGAATTTGAAGGTACTGCAGCATAATGTCAAGTTCATATTGCCTGTCGAATATATATGCTTATGTCTTGGAAAGAAATTACTTGTTATGTTAACTTGTTCACCTCTGATGACACATTTGAACTCTTCCAATTCAAATGTTGGAATAGTCCTTTGTGAAATTTCAGGGTTGAATAAGTTAAAAGTATAAAACCAATGAACATTTGTGGAAACGATAAACAAAAACAAAAACAAGAGTAGGTATTTGTTGCAGCTGTTTCAATGTCAGCTGTATTTAATTCTTTTTATTTAGTTAGAATGTTGAAGGTAAAAGTATATTGTTACTCGAAAAATGTTTCATGTATCAAATTTTTTTTATTTAGTTAGAATGTTGAAGGTAAAAGAATATTGTTAATCGAAAAATGTTTCATATATTAAATTCTTTTATTTAGCTAGAATGTTGAAGGTAAAAGTATATTGTTACTTGAAAAATGTTTCATACATTTTGTATTTAAAAACAAATATAATTACAAAATACCATAATCAAATCTTGATTTCCTTAATCAAACAGTTACAATAAGTAACACTTAGTGCATTGCGGTTTAAACTATTAAAACTACGCAAATTTTTTGTGCAATTTCCTTATATTTAGCCCGGTTTATTATTTAAATGCTATTCCATTGTGATGTTTTTATTATGAGGTAATTGTTTTTGTATGTCATATATAGGATTATTGTTTTCTGATATAGCATAATTTACATTATATTGTAGGTACAAATATATGTACAACATCGGTTCAAATATACTCAGTATGTCCATTTCTTTTTATTATACATTATAATAGGGTGCTAGGTTACTACAGTTGTGTAGGTCTTGAGATGCGCTGAACTTTATTTGTGCAATTTGTCAAGCCAAAAAATTTTAAAAGATCAAATTCGGTCCTCAATGTATGTATGATACAATCATAAGGGTTATCTCTAGCAAATGTTCATAGATTGCATCAGGGATACGTTACAAAGTGAATCTGTATTACATACAGAGTGACTGAGAAGAACTGTTCCACATCATCTTCAAATAAACTATTTCATGTTTGTGCGTAATATTGTTGTATGTTTGTCACTGACTGCGTTTTAGGGATCACATTAGTGTCGTTGTCAGAGTTGTTGATTATGTCGTCAAAAAAGGTTTCCATGCGATAACTTAAGTTTCCTTGTCCCTATCAAGCTCAAAATTCTAACAGTGTTTCCCAAATGGAAGTCCATGCTTAGGATCGTTTTTCAGCTCTGAAGGTCATAGATCAAGGCCACTTACTTTTAATAGAACCAACATCCGAAATAAGGTTTCCGTGCAATAACTCGAGCTCTGGGTCGATCAAACTTAAAATTCTTACAGAGCATAAGTTAAAACGAAGGTTTTCGTAATATAACCCGAGTTCCTTAGGGCCTCTATGATTCTTTATGCTTAAAAAAAAACATTTATTAATTAAAACTTGTTCTTTCTCGTTATAATATGTCTACTCTGGCCAGACGACACATCCACTTCCATGGAAGTTTATCAGATGTTCCATAGACATTTTTCAACTTACAAGAGCGATGTTTTCCCAATTTTCCTCATAAGCAAATAGCATCCTCGATATTCAGTTGTTAAGCTCTCTACACCCCTGCAATATGTCATGGCAAGGTAAAAAAAACCCCTGACCAATCGCTAGGCTGCATGCCTTTCCTTTGAAGATCATAAAGGAATCGCAACCAATTCATGCCTGTCAATTTTTACCCTAATGTGACCACGATATTCTTTTGATGTACATTAAAGGGTTGAACCAGTCTCTTCTTGTCTCATCAAAAAGTGGCGTCCAATGAGCCTTCAGTTTTGCCAGGACATTTACCAGGGGTGTAGAGAGCGTAGGTGATCGTAACCTTGGTATGCCGAGGATACAAACGCTGCTAATGTAGACATTGCTCATTCATCTCATGTTTGATGTATTCGTGTTGATTTCTATAAATCATTTCAAGCGGTCTGAGTCGGTTGACTAGGCAAAATCTAACAGCATATATAGCAAAAGACCTTTCAAACCCTATTGCATAAACCGGTATAGTCCATGTAAGGACATAATACAGCTTTACCATATTATATTTAAATTACCAGGATAGTTAATGGTTAGTGTAATACAACAATTAGGTTGGATTAAATACTGACCAACGCTGACCGTGATAACACGTGTTTTCTGTTGACCTCGCTCCATATGATGTCCTACGGATGATGATCAACGTGCACTTTGTCACTCGTAATAAACCCATATAACTTAAATATACACCGTCGTATTCTGAACAGCATTTGTACTTACCTGTAATTCTATATAGGAGTAACATTCGATCCCATACCTTTGAGTGGTCTGGGCTTCAGGCACACTATTAATCAATTATGTACTGGGACTCTAGTTTTGAACTAAACTGATTTCCTCGTCTATACATGTACATGTACACACGATCGTTTATTTCATTGTCATTTTATTGGCAATACGGTCTGATATAATTTACCTGTTTTGGCAGACACGGTAATGCATTTCTTCCTACGAAAGCGTCTTAACCTTCTATGTTCATTTTACCAGCAGGCTGTCTTTGAACAGCACATAATTTGGCGCATATCGTTATATCTTAACATAGATAACTCGGTTTAATATTCAAAAGTTGTAGCGTTTTATTTGTTACGGTAGCATTTTCGGCAGTTTTAAGAAGATGTTCTATTGAATTCTCGATAACAAACAGTGTTTTGAAATTTTGTCACAAAGATTACAAAGAAAATGTTTTTAAAGTCCAAAAGATTTAAAATACAGACGGGGTAAATCATGCTAATCTGATGTTTCTTTCTTTACCACAGCTATGGTTTCCATTGTGTCCCGTGGACACCCGTCATCTTATATGTTAGTTTTATATAATCCCCTGTACCTGTCTAACCAGCAAATCTTCGTTTCCCTGCTAGTGCATCTTCATCTGGGCTTGATCTTTGACACCACTCGACCGTGCCGCGCGCGCAGGTCACGGGTTCGAGACCTTCGCATTAGACAGTCGCCAGGTACTTGTCATAGGCTGATGGTTCTTTTTCGGATACTCTTCGCTTCCTCCATAACCGTATCTGTTTGTAATAGGACGTAGGAAACAAACAAACCGTACCAACATATTGAAACAAAAAATCATTTCACTTATTTATAGATCTTTAGATTTTAAGAATGATGTTTTACGTAGCACGAATAATTTGGATAAAAGAGAGAGGTAAAAAACAACATATCGTTCAGATTTCAAGATATAAAAAATAAGTTCATTGAACTTATCGCAACACCAGCGTTATGCGGGTAGATTATAAATATATGTACACATATATTTTACATGGCCAAGGACCGACAAACGAAACAGTAACCTGTTGGTTAAATACTAAAGCTGCATTGGGATTAAATATGTATGTAGATTATAGCTGACCAATAGTGGTGGTGCTGTAATGGGATTAAATATGTATGTAGATTATAGCTGACCAATAGTGGTGGTGCTGTAATAGCAAGTGTTTACAGTAGACATCACGCCACACGTATAGCCTCACGGATACTTATAGGTATATATACCGTACATACACACTGGTAGGATCTATGTGCACTTGGTAACTCACAACCGACTTCCCTATACACAGGTATAAAGCCTTGCCTTCGGTATCTACTAACCTGCGGATCCAGGTACATGTAAATAAGTATCATCCCACCCTGTACTTCTAGTGGCACATGATACACATTTAAGTCCGGTTACATGATTAAAAATAATACTAAGATTATGCCATCTGATTTCAGTTTAAAACTACAATGGTTTTCATAGGCATGTTAGCTCAGTGTTCTTGTCATTATTTCAGCAACAGAGTCTGGTCAGGCTTGTAGACTCGGCTTGATGTCTTCTTAGTCCCAAGGGTTTACCGTCATCTTGCACTGATAGACACAGTTATATTGTTTGAGTAGGGCATGAAGTGTTTCTTCAGTTGACACTTACCTAACTGATTGACAATAATACCGTACCTTGTCAACAATAAGTATTATTGCTTTATTAGGATGAAGTCACGTTTAATTCAAGTAACTCAAAAACCAATTTCAAAACTTTGCTAGTTCATTGAACCACGTGCCATATTCTCATTATAGATGAGAAGAGTGAAAAAAGCGGAGTAAAGTCTCTTGCTCAAATAACAGTTCTATTTCACCGAGTTGTAGTGTTGCAATGTTTCTTTTTTTAACCTGCTTCTGTATGGGAATTATTGACCAGCTCCATAGTGTACGAGATGAATGATCATAAGAGGAAAGTTAATTCTTTGCTCTACAGAAATGTAAACATAACAGAACTGGATATTTCCTTCTCTCGATCAACAATTGATATGCTAATGCCGAAGAGGTATTAGCGGTATCCCTTTTCACTTTAAGAAAGTACATGTAATTGCAGAAACTAGTTTTCTCTGCCTTAGGACGATGAGTTTCCTTTCTCCAACCAGGTTTGACAACTACGTTCCATAATGTTACAAAATCTTTTGGCGTTAACTCTTAACCTTATATTGGTTGCGATATGACTTTGTATTGATGCTGATCTTGACTTTTGTAGAATGTGTAGCGCTTGTTTGTATGTTCCAATGAATCTGTCTACTCCGGTTCATATTCAAAAAACGTACCACAGTACCATACCAGAGTCTCAACAAATGATAATTACTAATCTTTGACGCTCAGCATTATGGGATTGGAGGACTGGTTCATCAGTTGTCAGTACCATTTGTATTATATAACCGGGTGGGAGTATTGTGCTGGGTGACTTCGACAGTGTTGCCTCACTTTAATTCGACAAAAGACTATCGCAAGAAGGCTTACACGAACATATCGCAGTTTACCAAACTCACGCGCACTCATCACATACTCACATAGCATACGCAGGGAGGCCATCATTAACTTACCTTAGCTGTTACAATAATGTAAAATGTCAAACAAATAAAAACCAACCAAATCAATCTACGAAACACGGACCCAATGTCACCCCACACCTGTCATCACTGTCTGTCTTCGATTAAGACCTTCTGGCAGCATTTCGAAACTCAGCCGAACTGTAGATACCGCGTCCACTAGTTGGCCTTGGTTGATTTTTCTCTTCGAGCTGTTTTTTATATTGTTTCTTCACTCCTTCAAAATTCATCTTAGCTCCTCGCGCGTTGCTTTCCAAGCCTTTTATCGTGTATGTAGCTTTGTATCATCTGGCCCAGGTTTCATGAACATTCCTTTAACTTTGCAATCTCCATAGGGAAAAACATTACAGAATTCTTAAGTTATGGACTTTCTGTAACTTATGTAATGCTTTCCGATGAATCTTCAGTTTAACGTTCATGAAACGGGGGCGTATTAGGTTTAGTTTTCTTGACCCTTGATGTGTGAAGGGCATGTTGACGTCTGTTTGGTCTGGTATTCCTTTATTCATATTTTGCCACTGGTTTAATCGATTTTGAGTCCGGATTATGGTTTTGGTAACGCTTCGGTTTTCTCTAATTTATTTTCTAGTTCTCGCCTGTGGTTGTATCCCAAACTACACAAGAAAATTACAATATACTGTTTACACAATATTGTTGTCAACACTGATAGTTTATTTCCTTTGCGCGTTTTTGACCATAATGTTTTCCAAGATCTCGTGACGGTATAGAATTGAAATTGCTTCATCTTCCGCTATCTGTGCGCTGGCCTTCCTGATATATGTCGAAGGTTTACATATGCCTAAAGTGCGTAAGGATGACCTGGGTCCTTCTCAGTATTTGTATAGGAGTAGCCACAATAGGTAATAGGCCCAGATCACTCTTGAGTTTTGCTATCTCTGCCGTTCCCCTGCTTCTTTTTCTGCAATTAATTCTCGCCTGGTGAATCTTCAAACACAACGGCACTTGGGTTTTACCGGCATTTCAGTCAATGCCTGTTGAACTAGGTTAAACTGGCCAAGTCATTGCTGCTGTATTGAAATATTTTCGATTGATCATCTCCGGAGTACAACCTGATCTCTGACATGCAAAGTTAAACATTCTTTAAATGTTATCAGATAACATATATCACAGCTTGATTTTATGTAAGAGTTACGGCGTTTAGGTTCGATGGGCATCTGTTTAGTGCAATTACGATTTTACAGTTATGGATAGGATGAATGTTCGTTGCTAGAATTCATTGCTTTTAAAGAACAAACTTTGCAATTATTGCCAACACACTTAAGAAAAAAAATCAGAGAATACCAAAGCGTCAACAAAATCTTAATCCGAACTCAAAATCGATTAAACTAGGGGCAAAATAGGAACGAAGGAAAGATTTACATGGAGACTCTCGTAAAAGCACAAGAAAATAAGACCAGGTGATCCGGAAGAGTAAGCGTCTTCTGCTTCATCGACGACACCCGCCATGTAAATCTTGGTCACGTCCAAGTAAGCATCAATCCTCAAAATGAGAACCGAGTCATCATTGTCATCACAACAAGTAAACACACTAACAAGCAAACTCCAAACGTCCATCTTCATATCATACAAAGATACAAAGATAATTAAGCCATGTCAGACAAAGCTGAATAGAGAATTGGAGAATGGCTCAGACTAGAACTCAAGACTTACACGTTTTGTCGTAGATGAATAATTAACCCCAGCTTTTGTAACGGATTTCCCCTATGCGACGTTATGACTTGAACATATCACACTACCCGTCCGTCGTGGTCCTTGTGTATTTGTAGTGAGTACTGAGAAATGTCAACAGTCACGACTTCCGTCAGTGGCTTTCTTTACGTTTGCTGTGCATCTGGTGCTTTTACGGACATACATGCAAGCAAGTACACGAATAAACATCAGTGATAATTGTCCAACGGTAAGCTCAGTGCAATAATTGTCCGTCTGGAGTGACATTTTGTCGCATCGTACTTTCTAAATATCACGGTAGCCTAGTATCAGGGCCAGAGTAAACCTGGGCCAGATTTTTCATGGCAGTCTAGTGTCAAAAAACCAAAAATTCAGAGAATACCAAAGCGTCAACAAAACCACAATCCGAACTCAAAATCGATTAAACTAGGGGTAAAATAGGAACAAAGGAAAGATTTACATGGAGACTCTCGTAAAAGCACAATATAATAAGACTAGGTGTTCAGGAAGAGTAATCGTCTTCTGCTTCATCGACGACACCCGCCATGTAAATCTTGGTCACATCCAAGTAAGCATCAATCCTCAAAATGAGAACCGAGTCATCATTGTCATCACAACAAGTAAACACACTAACAAGTAAACTAAAAAACGCCAATCTTCATATCACACAAAGATACAGAATATCTGGTCAGAGCCAGAGGAAACTCGGGCCAGGTAGTCATGGTAGTCTAGTGTCAGAGCCAGAGGAAGCTCAGGCCAGGTAGTCATGGCAGTCTAGTGTCAGGACCAGAGGAAACTCGGGCCAGATAGTCATGGTAGTCTAGTGTCAGGACCAGAGGAAACTCGGGCCAGGTAGTCATGGTAGTCTAGTGTCAGGACCAGAGGAAACTCGGGCCAGGTAGTCATGGTAGTCTAGTGTCAGGACCAGAGGAAACTCGGGCCAGATAGTCATGGTAGTCTAGTGTCAGGACCAGAGGAAACTCGGGCCAGGTAGTCATGGTAGTCTAGTGTCAGGACCAGAGGAAGCTCAGGCCAGGTAGTCATGGTAGTCTAGTGTCAGGACCAGAGGAAACTCGGGCCAGGTAGTCATGGAAGTCTAGTGTCAGAGCCAGAGGAAACTCGGGCCAGATAGTCATGGTAGTCTAGTGTCAGGACCAGAGGAAACTCGGGCCAGGTAGTCATGGTAGTCTAGTGTCAGGACCATAGGAAACTCAGGCCAGGTAGTCATGGTAGTCTAGTGTCAGGACCAGAGGAAACTCGGGCCAGGTAGTCATGGTAGTCTAGTGTCAGAGCCAGAGGAAGCTCAGACCAGGTAGTCATGGTAGTCTAGTGTCAGAGCCAGAGGAAACTCGGGCCAGATAGTCATGGTAGTCTAGTGTCAGGACCAGAGGAAACTCGGGCCAGGTAGTCATGGTAGTCTAGTGTCAGAGCCAGAGGAAGCTCAGGCCAGGTAGTCATGGTAGTCTAGTGTCAGGACCAGAGGAAACTCGGGCTAGGTAGTCATGGCCGTCGAGTTTCCGAGCCAGAGGAAACTCGGGCCGGGTAGTCATGGCAGTCGAGTGTCAGGACCAGAGGAAACTCGGGCCAGGTAGTCATGGTAGTCCATGGTAGCCTAGTGTCAGAGCCAGAGGAAGCTCGGGCCGGGTAGTCATGGAAGTCTAGTGTCAGAGCCAAAGGAAGCTCGGGCCAGGTAGTCATGGTAGTTGAGTGGAAAAACCAGATGAAGCTCGGGCCTGGTAGTCATGGTAGTCTAGTGTCAAAGCCAGAAGAAACCCGGGCCAGGTAGTCATGGTAGTCTAGTGTCAAGCCAGAAGAAACCCGGGCCAGGGAGAAAATGTGTGGTACAGTTATTAACTGTGACAGCGCTCGTATGGACGTCTTTTGAACCAAGAAGGAACAATGACAGTCATGCATTAATTTAACCTTGGAAATAGAGAGATATTAATTTGACCTTAAAATTCTACGTATTTAATAACCGCTGCAATGTTGCAAGTTTAGTATAACATTTACTTGATAATGATCTTTTATTGATAATTATAATTAAACTTAACACCGTGATATTGAGTATGCGAACTGATATCGAAATGTGCCTTCAAAACTCATCTGAAAAAGTATGATATGATGAAATCTCTAGATGTGTCAGTGCACTTGTCTATAAAGAAGCCAGGGGTGTACATCATAATTATAACAGTTCAACGGACAGCTCGTAAAGGCAGGAAGAATAAGGAAATCTGAGGACAATAGCTATTGTTTTGAAACTTTTAATCAATTTCAAAATTTAAAAGCGTATTGCATATAGAAATAAAAAATCAATTAGAAAGGGATGAATTTGAGGACCAAATAGCCCCGGTGAGGGTATCACTTAATTATATATAAGGCGATGTTTCCGACGGCGTTGTTCAGGTTAAACCCTCCAGGGAGTATATGCCATTCTGTGAGCCTCTCCTACAGCATACCTGTATAGACAGGAATCCAACAGGTGGTAAACTCCTCCTGTTGGATCTATTCGTGTCACATACTGTGGAGGGGAGGGAGTCAATCGATAAACTTGTTTGTAAAGACGTACCGTCACACTGGTATAAGTGACACCAAGTAAATATTTTATTCGTGAAAGTGAATATGCATCGGAGTTCTATATTTGTGATATGTGTGACGTCACAAGTCTCACTTGCACTATTAGTGGGACCTTGTTGACTTGTGTGAGTAGATATCTGATAGCTAGGTCTATGTGTGGCCATGTAATCTCAATAACCTAGGGTTAAATTCGTTATCGGAAAATGTGTAATACCGAATGGGTCGATAAATGTTTACAAATTTATAGCTATACAAAGCTTCCGTGCTTATGTCGTACTTTATCAATATTCACCAAGGCCAACAACAATTACATGTATATGAAGGCTGAGGTTTTTTTTTATATCTTCTACAAAGCAACGACAGAACAAAACCTATATGTGGAAACAAAGGGACGTAAACCCACACAGTTCACATGCACTTGTGGCCAGGAGAATAACGATCTGCATATAGATAATATAGCGAAATATGAATAATTAAAAAAAAATATAAAAAACAAAATTTTCCAATTATCGTTTTATTTTATTGATCATCTAAAACCTTAATGAATATAATTGCCAAATTTCAGCTTGATATGTCAAGCCGTTAAATTTCAGACACTGAAACTCTCTTTTTCAGTATGTAATGTTAAGATGACGTATCACATGACGTATGTGCTGCACCTTTTAAATTAAGTAATAGATACAGTATGCCGAAAAATGAATTAAACTGCACCATACAGCTGTTTCGTGCTCCTAGGACTCTTTAGTGATGCCAGGGGCCAAAAGGTGGGAATTCAAAATTTCTGAACTAATGTAGAAGCAGAAGGGTCAGGTGCGTAAAACCCCGTATCTGATTAAAATACATATTCCTTGTTCTCACTCCGTTTTACAAGGATTTGACAACATCCCATGAGAGGTCACTTTAAGATGACCTTTGTCGCTTCTTTACTTAACACTAAAATAATTTTCCAATGACCTGTCATCTTGCAGCATTATTCCACATGAACTTTTTGGTGACAAAATGACTAAATGGACAAATGCGATAATGCAAGCTTTGTCGCCTCAAAAAGTCACCTTTAAGATTCTAAAAGTAGTAATTTGATTGGCTAATGCAAAAGGTCAACGGGACGTGACCCCCTATGGGATTTCTTCAGATCTTAACGTAGCAGAGAGAAGTTTATGGAACGTCGCAGAGATCAAGAAATGATTTAATTAGATTGGGCTATGGAGGCTCCAGCAAACCTCGGGGACTAAAAAATCCACCAGCAAAGTCTACCACCCCTATCATTAAAGATGACGCAACACACGCATGTGAACATATTCACATAGCCTCTAGATATAGTTACCTTGTCCTGCAGGTCGTGCGCAAGCATTGTACCTGCTGCCACAGTCACATGATCGTAAGAGGCGACTAAATTTGGGATTTTATTTTTCTCTTCCATCTTAACAACGTTTCTCCTTCTAATGTCTCCCTTGACACTCCCTCACTTTCGGCATTTAGATCGGATCATCAATCAACGTTAAAGGTCAAAGGTCACTATTGACCACTTTGGAAATAAAAAGCCTGTGTACAAGATATCTCACGAATGAACCTCTAGACAGAATTGGTTCATATTCACATTATATCATCACACACTGAAGTTCTACGCCTGATTTTATTTCAGCGGAATTCGGTCAATGTTAAGGGTCAAAGGTCATACTTGACTACTTTGTGAAAGTGTGAGATATATCTTTGAGAACCACTGCTCACTTTGCATTTATTACAAACCTTAGTCTGTACGTATATTTACATGTATAATTATGTAAATATGGTAACATACATAATTCTGTGGATGAAACATACCTAACTGGAAAACAATTATGTACATTTTATCATTCTTGACCTCATGTGGTGACGACGAGTGGTTCACTCAATATGTCATCAAGTTTATATAAAGACTATTATTGTTATCATTATAAATCTGTAGATAATTAAGTATATATATCAACATACATAATTTAGTACATATATCAACAAACATAAGTTAGTACATATATCAACATACATAAGTAAGTATATATAGTAACATAAATAGGTTAGTACATATAGTAACATACATAAGTAAGTATATATAGTAACATACATAAGTAAGTACATATAGTAACATACATAAGTAAGTACATATGGTATCATACATAAGTAAGTACATATAGTAACATATATAAGTAAGTACATATAGTAACATACATAAGTAAGTATATGTAGTTACATACATAAGTAAGTATATATAGTAACATACACAAGTAAGTACATATAGTAACATACATAAGTTAGTACATATAGTAACATACATAAATTAGTACATATAGTAGCATACATAAGACAGTACATATAGTCACATACATAAGTTAATATATACATATATAATAACATGTCTAAGTCTGTAGGTCAAGTAACAGGTACGTGTTGACATGACTTTATACCTTCATGTATCAGTATCTCTAAGTGAAGCATTGAGCTAGTCTGACAGATTGATGTGTAAATTTTGCAGATTAAAGTGTGGGAAATAAAAATATAACGAGTGTAAAAGTGGCACGAATACGCTTCCGTAAGTCTGGGACCTCAGGTGGAACGTATTTATACAAAATCCTTACTTCATCCTCGAGTCGTACAGATGTAACGTGGCCACCCTTGTTACCGCCGTATATGCGCGTCACGTTCTAATGTAGTGCAAGGTGGGTGAGATTAAGATCCAATAAGGCATGTGGTAACGATGATATATTGAATATTGATTAATTTGCTCTGATTTTTTTTTGATTTTTTTTTTGAACTTTTTGTACTTTTTAGCAACATTTTTAATTAGGTATTTGTTCTCGTACGTGAACAGAAAGATAAATCCAGTAATAGAAAAAGGCGATCCAAGTAACCCTGATAACTACATGGGTATTTCAGTTGTATTGGTAACATTTTACCGCCCGTATTGAGTAATAGGCTTGCGAAATTGGAGTAGATGTGTCGCCTATGTGGCAGAAAATATTATTACGAGAAAGATGCATCTTTAGTGAAGCAATATTGTTTCTGTGAAAATCTCTTAAAATTTCCACTGGAGTACGACAAGGCTCTTCAATTTTGGCATACTCTGGAAAAATGTTTTCCTGAATCTTATCATTGATACAATAATAATAATCATCATCATCATCATTGTACAACTTCATACCAATACATTTTAATATTCAGTAACTATCCGTTAAAGATTATATGAGGAGAAGCAAAACTATGATGGAATAACGACCTTACTGAACGACAGATTGAAGGCCAAGGCCACGCTATCTGCCCCTGCTATTTTTGTCAGGAACATAATAACATCATATGAAGCAAAGGACTGCAGTTATCACAAAAAACTTTTGTTCGGACTAGGGTCTAAATATAGTAACAGCGACCTTTTAATGTTGACCTTCAGACCTGAAGAATAATCCGAAGCAAAGACTTTCAGTAAGGAAACACTCAATGAAGTTCGAGTTAAATACTCCCAAATAAATGTTATTGCATAGAACCCTTTGTTCAAATGGGACTTCTATTTAAAGTAACAATGACCTTGTCATTTGATTTTCAAACCAGAAGAGCAATCCTAAGCTTGGGTTTTCAGTAAGGAAATACTATATAAAGTTTTATTTTGAAAGGCCAAATGGAACTCAAGTTAGCACACGAAAACCTTTGTTCGAACGACGCAACCGATGATGACGCCGACAAAGTGATCACTCCGTGTCGCCTTTTTCAGACAACACAAAACGTTGTTTCATTTACTTTACCGCATCTTTTGTATTTCTGGTCCAAGTTAATCAGTGAAGAAGGATCACTTTATAAAAAAATGTAAGATGTTGTGTAAAAACAATGGCGCATGCTAGGATTTTCCCGACGGTAAGTTCTCCCTATCCTTATTTCATTGTATCTGAACGACTTTGAAATAATATCTATATATGGTTACGCGTTTATACTGCTGATGGGGATATATTTAGAATTAGAACGTTATCCTTTGTAAATTGGTAATATTGCTTGGAGGCATAGTAGTCTAACGGTAGGACAGCGGGCTCGTGATCGAAAGGTCGCGAGTTCGAGTCCCAGCCACGGCACTTGTGTTGTATCATTGAGCAAGATACTTTACTCCGCTTGTTCCAACTCAGCTTTAAATGACTACGTGGTTGGGCAATGCTAGAAATTGTACTATGCTAGCTGTGAGCTCCGAAATGGCAGCACCAGTTTTATGCTTCCGGGTTGTTGAGAATGATATTGGTTGGTTTCTGATACCCTATAACCTAGAATTGCACTTTGTGAACCGCTTTGAGGCACTTACAGGTTGTGATAAAGCGGTATATAGGAACGGTTTTATCAAAAACATAAAATTTCGCTTAAAACCATAATTTAGCTCCTAACCTGTAACAAACTCTCAGACCCATATACACGTGGCTTGGTGTAGAATGTTTACACCGAAGAACTCGTGAAACTTGATCATGAACTTGAAAATACCTGGTAATGTGGGTCATTCTATTGAACACACTGTAACGAATGGCATACTACATTGTCTTATACACGTAGCAGACTTCAACACGTTACATACTTCAGTACCCGGGTATTCGAAATCCTCTTGTCCCGCTCCTTATAAACAATAGCAAAATTTGTTTGTTGAATCGGGCAATTATTTTATTTACCAAGAAGCTGCACTATAATATAACAATGTATTTAAATGTAATACAATCCTAGAATACACCGAAAAACTAACAACGAATTGATGAACAGAACAGATATTTCTGTCTGTAAGCGACGGAGCGTTGATTACGCCTATCCGTGTATAGTGTACCTGTGTACAGCACACACACGTCCAGGTACACACCATTCACCATGTGTGGTGGGACGTCGGTCGTGTTAAAATGTGAACTTTAAACGTGATGTTCGTTGAGGAGAATAGTTTGTGTATGAAATTTACCCCTGCACGTGGAGGAAAAGCACAGGAAGGATACAGGTGAGTGTACTTCGTGACGTTGACACAAGGCTATTGTTATCGACCCAAACTGACAGGTGGGAATGAACAATGAATACAATATGCCGCACAGATAAACATGGCGGTTTGGTACCTGTGTGTGTGTAAACTGTAGCAGTCTAAGGAGATGCATGACTGTGTGTGACAGCTGATGTACAATTATATGTTGCCAAGGACATCCTGTGACTCTTGTGTGACCCATGCTATATATAATACTCCTACATGCATTATTATAGTGTACGTACACTGCTGATAAGCATCTTGGGACACCTGCTTATGTTAATCTATGAAAAGTTGGAAACCCCCGTCATATCCACATGTCCCGTAGAATATCGAAGTCTGATAATCAATAGCCAATATATTAATTAATGTTGTGATCGAACCAGGTGAACTTTCTTAATCAAGTACAGTGTACCTCCATTACCCCGGAATACCAATGTGACCGATACGGTGTTGCACATTGCTACTTCCGTTAATTTTAAAATTAACTGGCCACGAATCAAGCGTTTACCTTTCCGGCGCAAACTGTTTGATATTATATTTTTCTTGCAGGCAAGTTAAAGCTCAGCTTCAAGAGTCTCACCCGAGGGTTGAAATTAGCTGATTTTATCCCAAGTGGAATAGACCTATATTTTAGCTATAACCAGAACTATAGACTGATACACGACTATGATATCGATTCCTAATTAAAATTCGTTTTTGCTTCAGCAAAATTGTATAACACACAACGCATACACATTATGTAAATGAATTTCCTCAATTACAGTCGAGTCTTCCGAATTCTGATTAAGAGGTTCTAACGATAATATACATTACTGGATTTTATTGAGTGTTTTAAATGACCATTTGTGAAATATAACCTTTTTTTCTTCTTTATTTTGCACTCTCGGCAATTAAATCTTGTCTGAAAACCTGCCATATTTTAACTGATCGTATTTCAGATGTATTTCCGATATATAGGGCCGCTTTGAGGATATATATATGTTTAAAAGGACAACTACCTTCTGTTTTAGCACTCTGATTTCAAAAACCTATCTTAAACAAATTCAACTTTGTTTAGTAGAGTTACACTACATTCACCAGATCTGAATTCCACTTAGCGCAATACAGGTAGGTACATGTACACTAAGTATACATAATGTAAGTTTCCACGTATTGCACCTGTACTATACGGGACTGAATGTAGATTTGGTTTTAATTAGATTGAGAAAATAAGGAAGAGAATTCGTCTTTAATGACGCTTCAATTTTTTTATGAACTCTAGATATAAAGGCATATAAATACTATTTTAAAAGGGAGATAACACCTTCCTAATTTATAAATACGACATTGGGATGGCATCAATTGTTTGTGGGTGACGTTTATCTAACTAAAGTGTGTTCATTTCAAACCATTACTTTCTACTTTCTTACACTTACGGTATACTTTATCAATTGGATATTAAAACCTTCCGGCAGACAGACAATAATATTTTTATAGGAATATAAATTATATAGATAGGCAATTATATAATAGATTTAAAATTGCAGATTGCATTTTGAGGTTTGTATTGTAATGATAATAATTTATTTCATATTATTATTATTGGATTATTACATTAAATTATAATGATTGTGGCCAACATTTACATATTTTGGTTTGCAAAACAGACCCGACAGCTGAAACAAGAAGTCTACTAAACATTGTGCTGTCACCTTCCCTGAGGTACAGCCATGGACGTCCTCGATATCCAGGGGTTACGCTCATATACTCTCTCTATCCTTGGATGAGCGTAACACCATGATATATCGAGGATACGTCATGGAATAATCTAGGGGATGCTCATAGCCGTATTCAGTTAGAAAGATACAAGACGGCCTGACGGTCATACTGTCTTTCTAAACCATAGAAAAATAAAACATGCAAAACTATGGATCAAAGGAAGCGGGCATAAGAAATTAGAGTTTTTCCTCTTATCCTGTACAGGGATATCTACAGTTTAACCAGTGCGAGTTTTTTTTTAAATTTCACCTTAGGATAGAGACAAGTTGCACATGCTCATTAATTGTATGACGTCATAGCAACAATACCATGACGTCACGACAACACTACATCGGCGTCATTTCGACATATTCAATCACATCAATATTGTGTTACATTGATGTAACGTTATAATAATGAGGAAATGAACAGTTAGGCCTACACTGTACGGTATCATCAACCCTTACTAAACATCATCTTTCATCAAAATCAATATGTGCAGAGATATAGGGATCCTCCTATAACGCTTACACATGATTGTATTATTGGAGGATGGTACGTGTAGTCATAATTCAAATTCAATTTGGTTGTTACAATGTTTATATCGACATTAAATACCGATGTTCTAATTATAACTAACCCATGATCTATTATGTTTAGCTTTCCGGTAACTATACCCGGCATGAAACTCAGCTAAAAATGTAAACATTGTAAGGATACATGATAACATACACAATTGGTAAAATTTCTCAAAAATCTAATTTTTACAATAAAAACTTTTGAACAATAGGATCTAAATGTAGAAGTAAGTTTGTACATTGTAAACGTCAAAAACGAGGGATATATTTAGGTTTATGTATTCAGTTTAATGCGCTTAAATTAGACGTGTGGACCGGTTGTACATGTAGCTCACATCGACCGTGTATATGTGTTACATAGTAATCACACTTCTATATATGAGTACTGTAATCGCTCAACTGAATTCTGCCTATTTTTTAAAAGATAGGATCACATAATCCCGAGTTGTGTCTCGAGGTCTTGTTTAGTCTTGCTGTGTTCACATATATACGTATACAGCGAGGTTTTATTAGATATTTTATTGAATCGTTCGTCCACATCAATATAAGATATTTATAAGTAAGTTTTGCATAACATCTCTCACGGCCCGTTATCTACCATACAATAGCAGAAAGTACCGTCCAACGCTGGAATGTTACATACACACACGTCACTTATATACACATGCTTATCAACAAACAGTCACACACGCGTATCGGGCGCGGTCACGTGTGTGTGTGAGGGATAGCAGTTTTTGAAGGGGGATATACTATATGTTTGTCCTTCAACGGGGCTCACGGGTCTACCATCACACACACGGCTACAGTACCAGACCAAAGGCCAAATGTAGGCCATGTACTTATGTAGTTTTATAGCAGGAGGGACTTTAGTCTGGAACACCAGCTGTACGCCAGCTCCTAAAGGTCAGTACGGTTGTAGTAAGGGAGGAGGGGTACGGACTACACTCGTCACGGGAGGAGGTCGGCCTGGTTATACACGTAAGTTTTGATTTAGTACTACTATGTATAACAACACACGTTGTTTTCTACTGTAACACCCAGTTTATACATGTATGCTCTATTTACGGGCGTATATTGTTGTTAAAGAACCACGTACGTACATGTACCATCCTGTAGCAAGTTTTGTTCTGTAGTTATCCAAAGATGCCTACTCACAAGCTCCTAAACCAGTGCCAATCACAAATGATCACCGGATAACCAACAGGACACCGATCACATATGTACTAGTATGTACAGTGATACACGTGTACTACTATTATGTACAGTGATACACGTGTACTATTATGTACAGTTATTCACATGTACTATTATGTACAGTGATACACGTGTACTATGATGTACAGTGATACACGTGTACTATGATGTACAGTGATACACGTGTACTATTATGTACAGTGATACACGTACTTTTATGTATAGTGATACACGTGTACTATTATGTACAGTGATACACGTGTACTATGATGTACAGTGATACACGTACTTTTATGTATAGTGATACACGTGTACTAGTATGTACAGTGATACACGTGTACTATTATGTACAGTGATACCCATGTACTTTTATGTACAGTGATACACGTGTACTATGATGTACAGTGATACACGTGTACTATAATGTACAGTGATGCACATGTACTATTATGTATAGTGATACATGTGTACGATGTACTGTGATACACATGTACTATTATGTACAGTGATACACGTACTTTTATGTACAGTGATACCCATGTACTTTTATGTACAGTGATACACGTGTACTATTATCTACAGTGATACACATGTACTACTATTATGTACAGTGATACACGTGTACTATAATGTATAGTGATACCCATGTACTTTTATGTACAGTGATACACGTGTACTATTATCTACAGTGATACACGTGTACTACTATTATGTACAGTGATACATGTGTACGATGTACTGTGATACACATGTACTTTTAAGTACAGTGATACACATGTATTATTCAGTGATACACACGTACCATTATGTACCGTGATACATGTGTACGATTTACTGCGATACACTCGAACTATAAAGTACCGTGATACATATGTACAATAATGTACTGTGTACGATTGACTGTGAAACACAAAACCCATATCAGCCTAATTGTATTGTTATCAGAAGGGAATGTATATATGTACTGTACACGTACACGAGTAACGTCAGATATCGACATGCTCTGGTTAGTGAAATATTGAGTAGATCTGGTTTATATGTTAAGAAAAAAGGTAGACATCACAGGGACCTGCGAATTTGTTACAGCGGAATACTGTTCTGTATACAGTTTAATGGGGAATGATGATGTTGAGGAAGATATTAGTTTGAACTTAGGACTGAGGTCATTTAACTTCGTCTGAATAAGGAAGTTTGGAGTCCAGATGTAACACGCTGGCATTGCAACTGGATACAACTGACATAACCTGGAGGTTGGCTGATTCTTACATTATTTTTAATTAATTAATTTTATTATTATTATTTAAAATTGTATGTATCATTCAACAGGGTGTTTTTCATTTGTGACAATTTTGTTGAAAACTAACCAGTGACACGATCATTTTGGCTCATGTACAAGTTAGTATTTAACATTTAAAAGAATAGACAACAAAGAACATGATGGTTACTTATCAAGACAAATAATAATCAAATCCGGGAAAAATATACGATTCCTTACTTATAGTGCCAAACACGTTTCCTGTCTAGTTGCTGGGCGGGTCGAAAACAAACAGTCGTGTTACTTTTGTCATTAGAGGTTTGTATGTTTTCAGTGCAGTTTATCAATATTAGCACCTTGTGTTAACTGAGGTTAGACTTCCTGTTTTATTAATGGCCGGTACATCAGATACTTGTCGGTCCTGGGTCGTTCATGAATCCGTTTTCTCTTCATCGGACGTTTGTCGTAGGCCTAAGACATGGTAGGCCTACATGTATGAGGAAGGAACAGTGCAGTGGACCAATATACAATGTAGGTCCCTAATCAGTGTTTAATAAGGCCACGAAAAAAAATGTTATTTGTCCAAATACTGGTAAGTCAATAGAAATGTTCTAAGCTTAATTTCCTGCTTTTAACTTCACAATCAAACGTCGAAGTTTGATTTTGAAGTTTATGGATAACAAGAAATCGGGTCTAGGCCTATACCAGTCTCGATCTAGTGTAGGTAATTAGTTCCTATATGTAGCCTATGTGCCTATAAGTTACAAGTGTAAAATATGTTCATTAATTAATGATTAGGTTGCCTATCACAAGCGTCAGCTGTAGGGAATTTCCCTTTAGCTCATCGGTAGATCATCGGGCAGGAGAGCCAATGGTCGCGTGTTCGTGCCCCAGCGGCGTTACTTTACTACTGTCTTTAATACTTTATCACTTTTCCTCGTCCTATTACAAACTGGTGCCGGTGACCCTCCCCGTTTCAACGTAGGAGCCCTAGAATCCCTAGAGAGGAGTCAAATAACCTGGGTTAGAGATTTAGAAAAAAGGGGGGAATAGTGTAAAAAGATGTGCATTGATTAGGTTGCCTTCCTTTAGCTCAGCAGTGGAGCATCGGGCTGAAGAGCCAAGGGTCGCGGGTTCGAGCCCCAGCGACGGTACTATCTTTAACACTTTTCCACGTCCTAATACATATGTAGAGAGGGTATAGGTGAGCATAAACCATTGATATCGAGGATGTGTCCATACACGACAGCAGAATGTCAGTCACTCTTTTAAAACAATGGTGTACGGTATATGGTGCCCGATTTCCAAACCAAGGCTCTGTAGCACTTGAAGGGGCAATATAGTGAAATTTGTTTATCTTTTATAATATCGCCAAATGTTACACAAAGATGTAGTTCTCTACTCCTTAAGAACTATTCATACCGATATTTTGACGAAAGCCAATGTTTCCCGTGCTTGTATTAAATAAATAATAAAGAAATCCTTAACCGTCTAACCCATCAAATAATATATATAAAAAATAAATTTACATTTGCGCTGCAACCCACTATATGAACATTACCAGCAAAAATGCCTTACATAAAACACAGGGACCTGAGAATTTGTAACAGCAAGTTTTGGACCTAAAATAGGGTGTTTAGCGTAATTTTACACATTTGGGGGGTTAAGATCAATTTTCAATAAAAATGCCCCCTCAGTAGTCATAAAAGCTAAAGGGTGGAAAGCTTTCCAGATCGAAAAATAGACCCCACCTACCTTTCTTGCATCAAAAATCACATTTCTAATTGAGGTACGAAAAAACGCTTGGTACCGTTGGAAAGATGGATAATTTTTATTTTGTAAACCTACTAAATGCAAGTCAAATGTATCCTCCTTCCGCAGAAATAATCTCCATTTCCTCCATAATCACGCAAAATTTCCGTGTCTCAGAGTTCTTGGCGGCTTGCAGGCCATTTCGTTACATATTCATTAGGTTGACGTCACCCCGCGTGCTGGTCTTTTACTGTCATTGGATGGCTAAATTTAAAGGAAGACCGCCATCCATTGACAGCTAAAGACCAGCACGCGGGGTGACGTCAACCTAATGCTAATCCTAACACCTGTCATATTTGTTTACAACGTATTTCGTAACTTCAACATCCATAGAAAGAATTATTTGTGAAATCAAACATACCATGTTACATTTGCTTACAGGACACACCTGTACACTGTACACGGTTTTTCGCGCTATATTTGACGATGCTATATTCCCAAAAAAATAAATTAGCCATGCTGGACTTTGGCTACTTTAACCTAATTATCAAGTACGGAGTCTTGTCTGAATGTATGCATTTTTATTCCAGTTGTATTAAAAAAAACATTATGTGACTTAATTGCCCCTTTAAAGAACTGTAAAGCATACATTTTTTTATTATGATGTAGATAGAACTACAATGTAATATCGTTTTCTGTTTTTTTGGGTTCCGATAACTCTTTGTCAGTCCAAATTTATTTCATAGTTATTCATATTATAATTAGCACACTTTTAGTCAAAAATCGATGATAGCATATTTAAAGTGTGAATACAGAATGTATGCGACTAGCAAGCTAAAATATGCATATTATGTCATAAAAGAATTACCATAGTGTAGAACAGAAGCATGCGACTAAATGTGAAAACGTTACTGCTATTCACAAAACAAGCGGTAAAGTTCTGCATAAAGTTTCTTCCTTATTTATATGTGTTACAGGAAAGCACTACATTTCGGCAGAATTAGCCAACAAGACGAGGTCTGAGAAGTGTCTACTTTCAGCTGGTGTCCCTGCCAGCTGACTCGGCGTAGAAGATGCTGAACCAGCTGCTACAGACGTGTCGGACGGAGCGGAGTCTGCTCCTGATGGCGTCACTGCTTCTCCTGATGTATTTCTTTATCATGGACATCTTCCTGTACATGACACTACAGAGTACGAATCTAGCGGACCAGGCTAAGACCACTTCGTACTCGCCATTCCGTCCGCTGTCAGCGAAACTTCTGATGACTGCGCCGACCAATCATTACGTCATCAGCTTGACAACAGAATACTTTGACCAGTTCACAACCTTTAGTAAGATTTTCACGTTCATCACGCCTAACATGATCAGTGCCGTGCATCTTGCCCTCGGTTTTCTCTCGGGGAAATTCGTCACGTCGGAATCCTTACGTCGGCGGCGTCTCGGTGTAGTAATCTTCGAACTCCGCCTCTGGCTGGACGTCTATGACGGGGTTGTATATAGAAGCCATAAGGGCCTTCACGGCTACCGTAGTGATAGGAGGAACTTAGGTTTCGTGGTGGACACAATATGTGACACGACAAGTGGGATAGCGCTTTGTTTCGGTGTTCTCTTTTATTTATGGAAAATTCAAGTGCAAAAACCTGCAGCTACAGCTCTGCCGTACACTAAGCCCCCCATGAACGGAACAACCGTATCAGCGGACGGTGAACGGGCACACCAGCAGAAACATCCAAGGAACCATATATTTTATAAAGTGTTGTGTTTCGGTTTGATGTTGGCCCTGACGGGGATGACTTTTGATAAAACTACGGAGGCCTTCGGTGGAATATTTACTACCAAGATGGAGACATCGTTAGAAGAGGTAGGTTTACGTGTCCGTGACATCACTAGAAAACGTGTATTGAAGGTGATGTCACTGGAGGAGAAAAAGTAAGAACGTGACGTAACTAGAATCAGTAGATGTGACGTCACTAGAAGAGGTTGATGTATAGTGACGTCACTTTGAAGACAGGTACTGTTGACGGTGTCGTCTATAGAAAACGTCACTAGAAAAAGATGGAGTTAAATGTCACTATAAAGTATGTTAGACATTGACGTAATAAAAAGAGAAAAGTATCGCTGGAAGTGACGTCACGAATTAAATAAATTTGTGCGTTTACATTGTCGTCACTAAAATTGGGTGACGTCAGCATAAAACTACTGTATTGGTTGACGTTCATGGTTAAGAGGCTACTAAAACTGGTCCAGGGGAGATAATTCTCATTTGAAAACGGGGAAAAACTCTGACATCATTTGGAAATTCGCTATATTAAATTGAAACAATATTACTTGCATTTTTGAAGTCAAGTGGTACGTGTGTGTATGGCCTCGTTTCGATTAAATCAGGGTATGAAATCTGCAATTCCTTACCTTTACAAGCAAACTAATTTCATTACCGTAAATGTATAACATTATAAGACTTGATAAGTGATTCACATAAACCAATTGAAACAAGTATTAGCTTTCAAAACGCTAAGAGAGCTACCAACATCATTATTTATTAGTGAGCAAAATTAGTAAAAAACGTAAACCATCGGTATCGAGCACTCGTCACATCAAGTTCTCTACATCAAGCTTGTACCTCAGACTGTCGTGTTTAATGACCCATTTGATCTTGTATGTCATGTATCAGTTAATAAAAAAAGAGTTCAACAGTTCCCTTTCGATATAGTCCGTCCCAAAACAAAAATAGCGCCAACGCACATGGAATAGCAAAATAATTCGAAATAACCTTGTAAAATATGTTCTGATCACTCTGACTTTATCAAAGATAATTTTTGAGCAAGTAATCCCCTCATTTCTCACTCTTTGAATGGTGACAACAGTCATCAATCATGATTGGCGAGACAATTAAGGAACAAAACCTATATACTATCACGGGGAAACACCTCAAAATGCCTGCTACAGCGACCGATTCTGAAGCTACAATCATTCTATGTATATTTCTAACGAAAAGTAAGTTTCATTCCTAAAACTTTGCTATATTGTTATGATGCATGTATATCCATTCTTTGTTTATATGCATGATCAAACGCAGTAGAAAGAACAACATGATTCAGCTGGAAAATATGACACATTTATGTCAGTCTGTTAGGGATTCCTATAAACAGCATAAAACACAAAATAAATAAAACTTATTTCATGATCGAAATTCAGATTGTTGATAAGCTATTGCACGTAGCATATTACAATTATTCATTCTGAACTACTTGAGATGAAGAAAAACGAGTCCGTTAAATTTGATAGACAACGACTCTGTTGCTTTAAATATATCAACAGAGGCACGGTTGCCTGGTGTTAGGACGCCGGGCTCGTGATCAGAGTGTTGCGAGTTTGAATCCCGGTCACGGTACTTGTGTTGTATCCTTGAGCAAGATCATTGACTCTGCTTGTTCCAGTCTGCTCAGCTGTAAATGAGTACGCGGTTGGGTAGTAGTAGAAATTGTAGAATGCTGGCTGTGAGCGCCGAAATGGCAGCACCGGTTGTATGCTCCCCAGGGAGTTGAGAACGATATTGGCTGGTTGCTAAGACCTTATAACTACGGATAATAATTTGTGAACCGCTTTGAAGCGGCTTTTAAGGTCATGATAAAGCGGTATATAAGAAACTCGAATTATTATTATTATATTTACTCACGACATTCATTGGTCATATCCCCATCATATTTTTGTCAAATTTCAGGAAAGTCAGTTAGAGGCTCTCCATTCGTTAACTATGTGGGTTGTGTTTTACTCGTGGAGACTGATAGAGGCCCAGGCCATGCTACAGTATCTCCTTCTGGCTATATTCCTGGACAGGATCTGGGTAAGTTCCTTCACCTAGTGACACAACCATGTTCCTCCGCTAAGTCTGTGTAAATGCCATAACTATATTCCTCCACAAAGTATGGTAACCATGTTCCTCCACTAAGTCTGTGTAAATGCCATAACTGTATTCCTCCACAAAGTATGGTAACCATGTTCCTCCACTAAGTCTGTGTAAATGCCATAACTGTATTCCTCCACAAAGTATGGTAACCATGTTCCTCCACTAAGTCTGTGTAAATGCCATAACTGTATTCCTCCACAAAGTATGGTAACCATGTTCCTCCACTAAGTCTGTGTAAATGCCATAACTGTATTCCTCCACAAAGTATGGTAACCATGTTCCTCCACTAAGTCTGTGTAAATGCCATAACTGTATTCCTCCACAAAGTATGGTAACCATGTTCCTCCACTAAGTCTGTGTAAATGCCATAACTGTATTCCTCCACAAAGTATGGTAACCATGTTCCTCCACTAAGTCTGTGTAAATGCCATAACTGTATTCCTCCACAAAGTATGGTAACCATGTTCCTCCGCTAAGTCTGTGTAAATGCCATAACTGTATTCCTCCACAAAGTATGGTAACCATGTTCCTCCACTAAGTCTGTGTAAATGCCATAACTGTATTCCTCCACAAAGTATGGTAACCATGTTCCTCCGCTAAGTCTGTGTAAATGCCATAACTGTATTCCTCCACAAAGTATGGTAACCATGTTCCTCCACTAAGTCTGTGTGAATGCCATAACTGTATTCCTCCACAAAGTATGGTAACCATGTTCCTCCGCTAAGTCTGTGTAAATGCCATAACTGTATTCCTCCACAAAGTATGGTAACCATGTTCCTCCACTAAGTCTGTGTGAATGCCATAACCATAAGTATGGTCGAGTGTTACAGCCATGTTTCTCTCAATTAAATAGGAAAATGATACAGTCCTAATCCTCTTCAAAACCAGAGAAATAACTGCAAATTGCTAAAACCGAATTCCTAAAAAGTATCCATGGGTAAGTTCTTCAAATATATTCCTCCGCCCATACATGTGTAGAACAGCCAAAACCTGCAAAATCAGTCAAAAGGTAAGATTTGAAAGGGCAATATTTTCTGCTAGTCATTGTTAAGATCTTATTTATTTGTTCTTGATGCATTTCGGGCCAATCTTGGCTTCAGTATTTGTTTCAAATATTTCTATTATGCATTATTTCAATCTGTCTTTTTTCAGGAGTTTATCTGCTTTATCCAGTACACAGGGTTTGGGACATTGATTTTAGTCAACGTCATGAGTCAGTTTCAAATTCGAAATGTAAGTGCACTTCAATTTTTTGCATCTTTATAAACGGTAGTTCAGTACTCCCTAGATCTAATAATATGACGTAACAGTAAACACACACGTATGTTACACCTTTTAAATTTAGAAATAGATACAGTATGGCGAAAAAAATGAATTAAACTACATCATACAGCTGTTTCGTCCTCCCAGGACGCTTCAGTGATGCTAGGGGCCAAAAGGTGGGAATCCAAAATTCCCAAAGCTCTAAAAGCTATGCAAATTTTTAACATGGTATATTTGATTAAGTAAATGCACACAGAAGAAATTGCCAAGAGTTGAAGCAATCTGTAGTTGAATTTCTTACTTATTCCGCCTTCCAAATTGTCACCACTAAGATTACTTCATACGTTTTCTCTTTTATAATCATAATAAATGTATTATGTGGTAAACGAGAGAACAATTGTTTACCGATATTACTAGACTATTAAGGGTGAAGGTTAATTACAACAAAAACTTGTCTAGGCAGACTGTTAGTCAAATACAACGTTATTTCAGCTATTCAGTTCGGTTGCTTCAGTAGTACCGACTTCCGGTGTAGACATGCCTGGCACTTGAGTATAAAGGGCCGTGGTACAAGGACATGAAACCGCAACAAACGTTGTATGTTATATAGTTGATCTTGGGTGAATTACATCTATATATTTCATTAAGGAAAATCTTGAGTATGACGTCATTTATCGGCATAGAACGGCGAAGGTATGCCATCAAAATGGGTGTTCCACTTTATGAATTTAGTTGTCGATGATAAAACCTAGTGAAATCAAATTAAAGTCAGTATAAGTCTGTAACATGTGAAATGTAGATCTAACCATTGAAGTGTCCTGGTATTTTATTTATAGTCGTTAAAAATCTCGGAGCTTTGCAGGCAAGCATATCATATTGCACACTACATATTATATCCCCCTAGCGCGCAATATGATGTTTGTCTGTAAACCTCTGTCATTTACATCCACCATAAACACAATATCAAGACACTGCAATGCTTAAGTACATGTATATTTTTCATAAAAGACGTTGACACGTTGATTGAGACTAACTCTTTGTACTGGTTTTTATTTCAGGTTCGAAATATGATTAAGGCAACCAGTGCTGAATATGTGTAGCTGATTTGTAACAGCGATGTCCACTTCTGTTATAGAACCTACTTCCATAGACATGCCAAAAGGAGAGGCCATCTTACTTTTGGATTTTTATACGTTGTTTTAAGAAAAGTTTATGCAAATAGCTACGTATTAAGGAGTCAGAAACATTGAAATCAAAATTGAATCTAAACCACAGTAAGTATAATGGTATTAAATATGGTAGATTACTTGATTATCATTTTGTGTTGTTACACCAAAATATTCAAACACACATACATTGTATTCAAATGTAATTCTGATAAATAACATTTCTTCACATTGAAATATTTATTACAATATGGCAGTACTTAGTTTAGTAATGAAATACTTATTGGAATTCTTATTGGTAAAAAGGCGATATACTTTTAATATAGATTCAACATTAGCTTTAAGTTTATCATGTTGATAAGATATTAGCTCCCGTACATTGTACTGAGAGGGCGCTTTACTAACCACTAACATGCTGTAATTAACTACGTACATGACAGGATACGATACATGTTAAATTGTTTTAATGTAATTAACTACATGACAGGATACGATACATGTTAAATTGTTTTAATGTAATTAACTACATGACAGGATACGGTACATGTAAAATTGTTATAATGTAATTAACTACATGACAGGATACGGTACATGTAAAATTGTTTTAATGTAATTAACTACATGACAAGTTACGGTACATGTAAAATTGTTTTAATGTAATTAACTACATGACAGGATACGGTACATGTAAAATTGTTTTAATGTAATTAACTACATGACAAGTTACGGTACATGTAAAATTGTTTTAATGTAATTAACTACATGACAAGTTACGGTACATGTAAAATTGTTTTAATGTAATTAACTACATGACAAGTTACGGTACATGTAAAATTGTTTTAATGTAATTAACTACATGACAAGTTACGGTACATGTAAATTGTTTTAATGTGATTAACTATATGACAGGATACGGTACATGTAAAATTGTTTTAATGTAATTAACTACATGACAAGTTACGGTACATGTAAATTGTTTTAATGTAATTAACTACATGACAAGTTACGGTACATGTAAAATTGTTTTAATGTAATTAACTACATGACAAGTTACGGTACATGTAAAATTGTTTTAATGTAATTAACTACATGACAAGTTACGGTACATGTAAATTGTTTTAATGTGATTAACTATATGACAGGATACGGTACATGTAAAATTGTTTTAATGTTATTAACTACACGACAAGTTACGGTACATGTAAATTGTTTTAATGTAATTAACTACATGACAAGTTACGGTACATGTAAATTGTTTTAATGTAATTAACTACATGACAAGTTACGGTACATGTAAAATTGTTTTAATGTAATTAACTACATGACAAGTTACGGTACATGTAAAATTGTTTTAATGTAATTAACTACATGACAGGATACGGTACATGTAAAATTGTTTTAATGTAATTAACTACATGACAAGTTACGGTACATGTAAAATTGTTTTAATGTAATTAACTACATGACAAGTTACGGTACATGTAAAATTGTTTTAATGTAATTAACTACATGACAGGATACGGTACATGTAAAATTGTTTTAATGTAATTAACTATATGACAGGATACGGTACATGTAAATTGTTTTAATGTAATTAACTATATGACAGGATACGGTACATGTAAAATTGTTTTAATGTAATTAACTACATGACAGGATACGGTACATGTAAAATTGTTTTAATGTAATTAACTACATGACAAGTTACGGTACATGTAAAATTGTTTTAATGTAATTAACTACATGACAAGTTACGGTACATGTAAATTGTTTTAATGTGATTAACTATATGACAGGATACGGTACATGTAAAATTGTTTTAATGTAATTAACTACACGACAAGTTACGGTACATGTAAATTGTTTTAATGTAATTAACTACATGACAAGTTACGGTACATGTAAATTGTTTTAATGTAATTAACTACATGACAAGTTACGGTACATGTAAAATTGTTTTAATGTAATTAACTACATGACAAGTTACGGTACATGTAAAATTGTTTTAATGTAATTAACTACATGACAGGATACGGTACATGTAAAATTGTTTTAATGTAATTAACTACATGACAAGTTACGGTACATGTAAAATTGTTTTAATGTAATTAACTACATGACAAGTTACGGTACATGTAAAATTGTTTTAATGTAATTAACTACATGACAGGATACGGTACATGTAAAATTGTTTTAATGTAATTAACTACATGACAGGATACGGTACATGTAAATTGTTTTAATGTAATTAACTATATGACAGGATACGGTACATGTAAAATTGTTTTAATGTAATTAACTACATGACAGGATACGGTACATGTAAAATTGTTTTAATGTAATTAACTACATGACAGGATACGGTACATGTAAATTGTTTTAATGTAATTAACTACA
Organism: Mimachlamys varia; assembly: GCA_947623455.1. NCBI lineage: Eukaryota > Metazoa > Mollusca > Bivalvia > Pectinida > Pectinidae > Mimachlamys > Mimachlamys varia. The sequence continues at coordinate 3,592,697 of OX392537.1, forward strand.
TGACAGGATACGGTACATGTAAAATTGTTTTAATGTAATTAACTACATGACAGGATACGGTACATGTAAAATTGTTATAATGTAATTAACTACATGACAGGATACGGTACATGTAAAATTGTTTTAATGTAATTAACTACATGACAGGATACGGTACATGTAAAATGGGAACTCTGATAGACGAGTAGTAACATGTTTTAATGTAATTAACTACATGACAGGATACGGTACATGTAAAATTGTTTAAATGTAATTAACTACATGACAGGATACGGTACATGTAAAATGGGAACTCTGATAGACGAGTAGTACCATGTTTTAATGTAATTAACTACATGACGGGAGTATGATAATGAGTGTTTACGTAGTACTACTTATGTTGAATTGTTTTGATTTAATCAACTGTATAACAGGGTACGGTAAAGATGGGGGTATTGTAATACACGTATGCATGTGTTCTGGGTTGACTGTATAATGATGTGATAAAGAGGGTAGTCTAACACATGAAATGTATAATCGTGATTTGATATGGTGCATTGTATAGCGCTATGATAAGAAGGTATTCACACACATGTAATGTATATTTAATGTACGAGTGTCATTTGATGTGATACATTAATTGTATAGCGGTATATGATTGCATATGAAACACATATGTATTTATATATCAAAGAATTGTGATGCACACACATGTATACAATATCGTGTTACAGTCCAACTGGTTTGTTTCTTCCCATACATGTCCAGGTTAATTTGATAATATTAGCAAGGACTGTGAAATATAAAATTTTGGTGAGTAGAAATGTTCGCGTTTTCATCATTTAAACTGTTCACGGTGAGTAAGTTTTCGCGTTGTTAGTTGGCTCTGGAATCTTTTTATGTAAAATAAAGATTTTTAAAAATGTATTCGCGTCTGAATGTGTTGAGGCTAATTTACTCAACACTAAACAGAATTTGACACCGCGAAGATTTTCATTTTGACAGTATTTGCCTTACAGACTGCCAAAACAAGACTTGGTTGTTATAATGCATTGTGCCTACCAATTGATATGATATTATTAATATGGTATTTTTTCTTACGCCTTTTATGTCAACGAATCAAAAATCAAGCCATGACATTTTTAAAATAATGGTACAGATACTAGGAATGTAGGTATGTTGTGGATCAATTTATATATATAAGTGGCCAGTGTGATCTTAACCCATTTACCACTATAGACTAAAATGGACTCACCTAGATGAATGCTTGGTACAGTCTAATAACGTTATGTAGGGGTGCACGTGATAAGGTAAACACCATCCTCGATATCCAGGGGTTACAATATCATACGCTCCATACATCCCTGGAATATATCATGACAAAACTGAAGACTCCATGTGCACTAACTTTGTTGACGAGACAAGAAGACTGGTTCGAACCTTTGATCTACATTAAAATAATCTCAGTCACATAAAAAAGATGGCAGGATTTGAAGTCTGTTGCGGCTCCTTTGTAATATTCAAAAGACCGGCATCAACCAAGCGATTTGTAAATTATTTTTACCTACATAAGCATGCCTTCAGTTTTTCATGACATATTCCATTGGTGGAGAGAGCGTAGATGAGAATAACCCCTGGATATCAATGATGTTTCAGTGGTGGAGAGATCGTAGGTGAGCGTAAACCCTGGATATCAATGATGTTTCAGTGGTGGAGAGATCGTAGGTGAGCGTAAACCCTGGATATCAATGATGTTTCAGTGGTGGAGAGAGCGTAGGTGAGCGTAAACCCTGGATATCAATGATGTTTCAGTGGTGGAGAGAGCGTAGGTGAGCGTAAACCCTGGATATCAATGATGTTTCAGTGGTGGAGAGAGCGTAGGTGAGCGTAAACCCTGGATATCGAGGATGAGTAAACATAGAAATGATGAGAGCGCTGGTATTATATTGGTAAGGTCCTTAGTCCCACCGTATTCATGTTCACACTACATTGAACGTAAAGCATGCGATCAAATTGTAAATATTTTATTTTTATGTTTTTGAATGTCTTTATAATTCATGAAATATATACAAATACTCCATTGGTTGGATTATTGGTACAATATGAAATATCACTAAGAGCTTATTTTGACATTCTTGTTTTATTATAAGCACAAAATAATGTTGGTTTGTAGCGTTTTAAATTAAACCATTGTCATGGTATTCTAAAGTGCTGTAGTGTTACTGACTAAATATAGATATGTAATTATAGAAGATGTAGTGTTGTAATGTAACTAATTAAATACAAATTTGTAACATTTCTAAATATAGATCTGTAATGTTGCTGGCTAAAAATAGTGATGTGAATTTCTAAATAAAATGCTTTAATGTTACTGGCTAAAAAAACATTTGTGATACTACTGATTGAATTGATAGATGAAATGTTACTGACTATACAAAGATTTTTAATGTTACTACCTTAGTATAGGTATGTTATGTTACTGACTTCATATGGGAATGTAATATTACTGATTAAATAATGTAATGTGTTTTTTTTTATATATTGAAATGCTATTGACTAAGTATAGACAGTAGTATAGCTGACTAACTACATAACTGTAATGCTACTGACTAAGATTGAACTGTAATAATACTGACTAAATATATAACTTATTCTACTGACTAAAATAGAACTGTAATTGTACTGTCAAAATATATATTTGCAATGCTACATATATATTGTAAAGTTAGTGACTTAATATAAAACTGTAATTGTGTGACAATTTAGAGGACTGTAATGATACTGACTAAATCTGAATCGATCATATTTCTAAGTAAAGGTTGGCATTATCACAGATTTGACATATATTATAATGTCATTGAATAATATGGGTATCGCATGTTGATGACTTAACATAGGTCTGCGATACTACTGACAAGACAAACGATTGCACTGTCCACTCCAGTATTCAGTATACTAGTCGAGGGTTTGACTGTCTGCTTTGTCTGTGATACCTTGCTAGTAATATCTCTGTGATGTCCGGTCAGTTTTACGTGTTGCATGTATTGTACAAAAAATGTATGATTCATAATATTATTTTGTTAAAAAAATATTAATTCAATTTTCAACAAATTTACAGATATAATTTGCAGTTGGGACGAGAAAATAAGCTTAAAGCCGTATTAGATAATTTGTCATATTTATATACTGACAGTATAAGTCGATGTTAAGGATGGAAATGCAGTGATATACTGTTGACGCTTGTTGGCCTCAATTAGTGTTCGTAACATCCATTAGTGTACCTTGGGGATTAAAAATTTGTTTAATACACAAAATGAAATATGATAATTTGATTTATTTACAAAAAATCTATTCCGCCATAGGTTATCTTAAGTCAAGTTAAATTATAACTTTAATTTTCCTTTTATCGTCTTCAGATTTTATTTTTATTTTTCATCGAGAATGAATTTTTAAAATCTCTTGAGCAAACAGAAAGAAACGAATATCAGATAAGATGTCTACGGAAAGGAATGAAATTGGGATGGATTTTCAAAACATTGACAGATTCTCTAATAACAAAACAATCTAAAATAAATCAGCCACGTTCAGTCTTGATTGTAGCACAGCATATGGTCATTGATGGATAAATAAGAAAGGTGAAACTCTAAGTCCATTTGTATTACGGATGCCAGGTGGGTTACGCCTATTTAAATGCTATATACATTATCACCAAAAAGTTTTATGTAGGATGCCCCTGGAGTAAAATATGTGTTCTAGACTGTGACAGAATCGATCTATATAATAATTTTGTCCTGTCAGTACTTCTTGCCAGTACCTTTAAGTATTCATATTGCTTTGTATAAGTCATGTGAACAATATATACCCATTTTAAAATGTCTGAGCGTTGATAAATCATGGATTTTGTTTCGTTTGTAGTGTCGCCTGAAAGTATTTTACAAGACATCTCATAGTAAATAGCTCCAAACATGATGTCATGAATAACGTCTGTTGTAATTATACGTCTTTTGTCAAAAATAACGTTGTTTGTGTCGCTGATCAAGTAAACAACGAATAACTCGTATTCAAAAGCTAATCAACTATGAAATAAAACATTAAAATATATTTTGTTCAGCTTCATCATTTAAGCAGCCACAATTGGGTTTTCCTGTTGAATTAGATATTGTTAAATACATTGAACAAAAAGGTGTTATCATTGCGCTTTCATACCCCAGAAATTTTAATTGAACTAGTATTAGATCAAACTAATATATTACAATAACGATATACATTTGTATTTTCGAATGATTTTCTCGACTTTATTGTTCTTGTACAAAATGTATTTAGATCAGTGTCTATATGATATTTCCTGTAATATATTGTTCTCGGCTGCTAATATGTTTTGATATTTATTAGCAGTGTTATCTACAAAGTTGTTTGTCATGTACATCTTTCTACCTCTCCACGACTGTTCAGTATTCTGGACAAGCCCTGTACTGTTAGCCGATGTATGGAAGCTTTTTACAACACTAGAGTGAGTGTACCGTTTAAACTTAATACTGCTGTTGTTTTTTAATACATAATAGACAAATAAAGGGGCGAAGCCTGAGAAACTATGAACATTCCAATGATGCATGTCTGTATCGTCATATTGATGCTCAAGTTTGTATGTTGTGTAACTTAAAGATACTATTCAATAATACACACATTTCTTTCTTTGTACATCTGTATATTGAATATTATTTCAAACCCTCTTTCATATATGATGTCTTGTCGTCAACTTTGAAAATGAGAAATGGTTGGCTTGTTGCAGTACATTATGTTTAAATTCGTAGAACTGTTTTATGTTAGAAACAGAAAAGAATTTGAAAAATTGAAATTCATTCCCAAATATATCAACGCTGCTGATGATTTGAAAAATCAATTAATGCAATTGTTTGCTCTCTCTGTGTACATTTCAATTGTAGTAACTTATAATACTGTAAACCTGAATGATAATATTGTTAAAACTGTATGTTGACACTATTAATACATCACTGGTGTTTCCATGACACTGTTATACGTCACTGGTGTTTCCATGACACTGTTATACGTCACTCGTGTCTTCATGACACTGTTCATACGTTGCTGGTGTTTCTATGACATTGTTCATACGTCACTGGTGTTTCTATGACACTGTTGATACGTCGCTGCAGTCACCATGACACTGTTGATACGTCACTGGTGTTTCTATGACACTGTTCATACGTCACTGTTGTTTCCATGACATTGTTCATACATCACTGGTGTTTCCATGACATTGTTCATACGTCACTGGTGTTTCCATGACACTGTCCATACGTCACTGGTGTTTCCATTACACTGTTCATATGTCACAGATGTTTTCATGACATTGTTCATATGTCACTGGTGTTTCCATGACATTGTTCATACGTCACTGGTGTTCCCATGATACTGTTCATACGTCACTGCAGTCTCCAAGACATTGTTCATACGTCACTGGTGAGTCCACGACATTGTTCATACGTCACTGGTGTTTTCCACGACACTGTCCCCATTTTACGATGAACACTTTGATAGGATTCCTCAAAATTTTGTATTAAAAATGTAAAGCATATAACAGTCGATGGAAATATATCAATATTTGTAAACCAATTTTCGCAAGCTAAACTACACACTAGTTCCTGGTTTTTGATTTGAACAGGTATTTTCTGTACACACTATCTTTTTCTTTACAAATAGTACAAAAATATGACAGGTTTTTTTTAACTCCTGTATTGTTTTTCTTTGCATGTATTTGCATTCATTCACAGATAAGTCATTTTTGATAGTTTTTAAACAGTAAAATATTGGCAAACCAAGAGATTGTCGGCCCTTTAGCGATTGTTTTTGGCGCTTAGAATTTGTTTACAGCCAATCATCTCTTCAGTTATAGGTATATACGTACATAGTGTAGTATGGTGTCATTGAAATGTGAAACATGTGCCTTTCGTGGTTCTCACGAGCCAAACTTTTTTTGTAATATTTCTAAAATCATTTTTGATTTTTGATAATACATCAAGAAGCAAAACCTTCATAATAATTTAGTTAAAGAAATGTAATGACCACATGTAACAGTATAGCCATATAGACTGCTGCCTCAATTTGGGGGTTTGTGAAATTATAAACAGAGCAGATATGTCTCCATGTCATATATTCGTGGTGGAATATTTTTTGTTTAAACTTTAAAGGCCCAATATACGTAACTTCAGGATTTTTTTTGTGATTCTGAAAAATTCAGACAAAATATCTAGTTAATAACCATGCAAAAATAGGCCTAAAACGAAGTAAACCTGAGCGGTAACCAACAAGAAACTCTTGACAGAAATGTCCAAAGAACTGAAAATAATTCAGGTGGGGCCCACTTCAACAACAAACCGAAGGTAGAAGACGGTTCAAAATTGACGCGTGTTTACAAATACCGAGTTTCAACTACTGCTGTACTGGTTGCCGGGTAATAATTCATCTTGAATATTGCTGATATCAGATGACCAGTTTCTTAACTAAATCTCTAAATATAACAAGTTATTAGGCTTGATTTTCGTTTCAAGTTTTGCCGAAAGTTACGTATAAAGTTAAAGTCATTTAATTGAAAGTAACGGCCAAAATCTTAACTGTCATCAAGGGTGTGGTGTGTGAATGGATAATTATGATGTTTACTGCCTATTATTTATTTGATAAAATTGTAAATAAATGAAATCGTTTTAAACGTTATTCAAATTAAATACTCTTATTTCTCTGTGTCCCAACTATATGAGATTTCTCTCGTTTTTCCAGTAATTTTATTGTTATTTTATCTTTCTTACCTCGGAAAAAATGTGAAGCACTGTCTCCAATTACAGATATGTAATGGTGAAATATAATACAAATGAACGGAATATATTTCATAATACGTTATCTACTCTATTTGTATGTAGAAACTTGTACTCTAGACTAAGTGCCATACAGAACGGTTATTACTGCTTACTCTGTAGTTCACATTTTCGTCAGATTGACCAACCCAGCTGTCCTTGAAGCGTTATAAAGGAATCATGCAAACGTTTGTGCAAATAAAGTATGCGTTTTAAGATGTTTACTGTGTTTTTGTATCTATTCAGTTTTGACTTTATCTACACTTGCTGTCAATGAAGAAGAGGACGTTTATCCCGGGACAAATTAGTTGAATAGTTCAATAAAAAAAAACAAATTAGAGAAAAACAAAGCGTCAACAAAACCATAGTCCGAACTCAAAATCGATTAAACTAGAACGTCTTCTGTTTCATCGAAGACACCCCAATGTAAATCTTGCTCATATCCAAATAAGCATCAATTGTCAATCACAACAAGTAAGCAAACTAATAAGCAAACTCAAAAGGGTCATCTTTCCACATGGGACAGTATCCAGGTACCTGGGTACTCCGGATTTCCTCCAATTCTAAAACCTAGCATGTCCTTAAATGGCCCTTGCTGTAAATCGGACATACAACGAAATAATAACCAAATTATTGAGCCAGTATTCAGAAAACCTTGTGTACACATACCTACATACACTAAAAAAATCCACAGAACATTTCAAACGATGGTTGGGGAGTTTTGGAGGTATGTTCATGTTTAAGATATTGAACTTAACGAACTGTTTGTGGAAACACTGACGGAATGTAAGAAAATACTGTAACACTTATTGTCAAATGTTTTATAATTAAGTAGAACTTATAAATTCAAAAACGTTGAATAGATTAATTTATTTTGAAATAAAACGAAATGCCTTTGACATGGCAACCTGGTTGGATGAAAGATCGGGCAGTTCTGCAAGAAAGAATACGATATCCAGTTCAGGCCTACAAAATATCGCAGTAGAAGGCCAGCTGACATCAAAAACAAACATGTCTATATGGTATGCAGATTGGTTTGGTTTATTTTGTTTTATGTCCTATGAACAGCCAGGGTCATTTAATGACTTGCCGGGTTCTGGAGGTGAAGGAAAGCCGGAGTACCCGGTGAAAAACCACCGACCTACGGTTAGTACCTAGTAACTGCCCACGAACTCGCAACCCAGAGGTGGAGGGCTAGTGGTAGAATGTTGACAAAAAAGGAAATAAACAAATAACGAAATATTTTTTTTGCCTCTAAAACATCTTGCTGAACCCTTTTCACCCAATCTTTGATTCACAAGTAACCATTAAGATGAAGAAAAAAACATTGATTTTACCTGAACCAATGTACAATGCGTCGTTCTCACGGAGCCATAGAACACAGGTGAATCATGCTTCGATTGAATATTTATTGACTAAAGCGTGTAACAAATAACGTGTACAATTGTAGGGTTGAAACTAAAGCAAATGCCCTTCTCATTGCAGATATCAGTAGCCAAGTCCTTCTTAACTTCAGATTCAAGAAGCCAATAGTGTCAATGGAAGGAACACAGCTCATATCAACCAGCGCTTTGGACATATTTCTAAAAATAAATTCATTTCCTAATTAAATAAGAGAATACAGAAGCGTTGACAAAATCATAATCCAAACTCAAAATCGAATAAACCAGGTGCAAAATATGAACAAAGGAAAGATTAACATGGCGACCCTTTTAAAAGTACAAGAGAATAAGACCAGGTGTTCCGAAAGAGTAAGCGTCTTCTGCTTCATCGACGACACCCGCCATGTAAATCTTTGTAGCATCCAAGTAAACATCAAGTTCTCAAAATGATAGTCGAGTATCATTGTCAATCACAACAAGTAAACACACTAATGAGCATAGTCGAAAAATTCCATCTTCATATCACTAGTACCCACACAATAGTGATCCGCGTGAGAAAACAGTCCGTCAGCAAAATATAAATACAAAGTGACGAAAACATTTTCAGTATAAAACACCATTTTAAGCGTAAATGTGAACAGAAAACTGATAGCGAAATGATTGTTATGGAATACGTTTTCTGTATTATGTTTGTAAATTGTATTCTGTATTATGTCGGTGAACTGTATTCTGTATTATGTCGGTGAACCGTATTCTGTATTATGTCGGTGAACTGTATTCTGTATTATGTCGGTGAACTGTATTCTGTATCATGTCGGTGAACTGTATTCTGTATTATGTCGGTGAACTGTATTCTGTATGATGTCGGTGAACTGTATTCTGTATTATGTCGGTGAACTGTATTCTGTGTTATGTCGGTGAACTGTATTCTGTATGATGTCGGTGAACTGTATTCTGTATTATGTCGGTGAACTGCATTCTGTATTATGTCGGTGAACTGTATTCTGTATTATGTCGGTGAACTGTATTCTGTGTTATGTCGGTGAACTGTATTCTGTATTATGTCGGTGAACTGTATTCTGTATTATGTCGGTGAACTGCATTCTGTATTATGTCGGTGAACTGTATTCTGTATTATGTCGGTGAACTGTATTTTGTATGATGTCGGTGAACTGTATTCTGTTTTATGTCGGTGAACCGTATTCTGTATGATGTCGGTGAACTGTATTCTGTATTATGTCGGTGAACTGTATTCTGTATTATGTCGGTGAACTGTATTCTGTATTATGTCGGTGAACTGTATTCTGTATGATGTCGGTGAACTGTATTCTGTATTATGTCGGTGAACTGTATTCTGTATGATGTCGGTGAACTGTATTCCGTATTATGTCGGTGAACTGTATTCTGTATGATGTCGGTGAACTGTATTCTGTATTATGTCGGTGAACTGTATTCCGTTTTATGTCGGTGAACTGTATTCTGTATGATGTCGGTGAACTGTATTCTGTTTTATGTCGGTGAACTGTATTATGTCGGTGAGCTGTATTATGTCGGTGAGTTGTATTATGTTGGTGAACTGTATTCCGTATTATGTCGGTGAACTGTTTTCTGTATTATGTCGGTGAACTGTATTATGTCGGTGAACTTTATTATGTCGGTGAACTGTTTTCTGTATGATGTCGGTGAACTGTATTCTGTATTATATCGGTGATTTGTATTCTGTATTATGTCGGTGATTTGTATTCTGTATTATGTCGGTGAACTGTATTCTGTATTATGTCGGTGAACTGTATTCTGTATTATGTCGGTGAACTGTATTCTGTATGATGTCGGTGAACTGTATTCTGTATTATGTCGGTGAACTGTATTCTGTATGATGTCGGTGATCTGTATTCCGTATTATGTCGGTGAACCGTATTCTGTATGATGTCGGTGAACTGTATTCTGTATGATGTCGGTGAACCGTATTCTGTATGATGTCGGTGAACTGTATTCTGTATGATGTCGGTGAACTGTATTCTGTATTATGTCGGTGAACTGTATTCTGTATTATGTCGGTGAACTGTATTCTGTATTATGTCGGTGAACTGCATTCTGTATTATGTCGGTGAACTGTATTCTGTATGATGTCGGTGAACTGTATTATGTCGGTGAACTGTTTTCTGTATGATGTCGGTGAACTGCATTCTGTATGATGTCGGTGAACTGTATTCTGTATTATGTCGGTGAACTGTATTCTGTATTATGTCGGTGAACTGTATTCTGTATTATGTCGGTGAACTGCATTCTGTATGATGTAGGTGAAATGTATTCTGTATGATGTCGGTGAACTGTATTCTGTATGATGTCGGTGAACTGTATTCTGTATTATGTCGGTGAACTGTATTCTGTATTATGTCGGTGAACTGTATTCTGTATTATGTCGGTGAACTGTATTCCGTATTATGTCGGTAAACTGTATTCTGTATGATGTCGGTGAACTGTATTCTGTTTTATGTCGGTGAACTGTATTCTGTATTATGTCGGTGAACTGTATTCTGTATTATGTCGGTGAACTGTATTCTGTATGATGTCGGTGAACTGTATTCTGTATTATGTCGGTGAACTGTATTCTGTATTATGTCGGTGAACTGTATTCTGTATTATGTCGGTGAACTGTATTCTGTATGATGTCGGTGAACTGTATTCTGTATTATGTCGGTGAACTGTATTCTGTATGATGTCGGTGAACTGTATTCTGTATGATGTCGGTGAACTGTATTCTGTTTTATGTCGGTGAACCGTATTCTGTATGATGTCGGTGAACCGTATTCTGTATTATGTCGGTAAACTGAATTCTGTATTATGTCGGTGAACTGTATTCTGTATTATGTCGGTGAACTGTATTCTGTATTATGTCGGTGAACTGTATTCTGTATGATGTCGGTGAACTGTATTCTGTTTTATGTCGGTGAACCGTATTCTGCATGATGTCGGTGAACTGTATTCTGTATTATGTCGGTGAACTGTATTCTGTATTATGTCGGTGAACTGTATTCTGTATTATGTCGGTGAACTGTATTCTGTATGATGTCGGTGAACTGTATTCTGTATGATGTCGATGAACTGTATTCTGAATTATGTCGGTGAACTGTATTCTGTATTATGTCGGTGAACTGTATTCTGTATTATGTCTGTGAACTGTATTCTGTATGATGTCGGTGAACTGTATTCTGTATTATGTCGGTGAACTGTATTCTGTTTTATGTCGGTGAACTGTATTATGTCGGTGAGCTGCATTATGTTGGTGAACTGTATTCCGTATTATGTCGGTGAACTGTTTTCTGTATTATGTCGGTGAACTGTATTATGTCGGTGAACTTTATTATGTCGGTGAACTTTTTTCTGTATGATGTCGGTGAACTGTATTCTGTATTATATCGGTGATTTGTATTCTGTATTATGTCGGTAATTTGTATTCTGTATTATGTCGGTGAACTGTGTTCTGTATTATGTCGGTGAACTGTATTCTGTATTATGTCGGTGACCTGTTTTCCGTTTTATGTCGGTGAACTGTATTCTGTAATTATATCGGTGATCTGTATTCCGTATTATGTCGGTGAACCGTATTCTGTATGATGTCGGTGAACTGTATTCTGTATGATGTCGGTGAACCGTATTCTGTATTATGTCGGTGAACTGTATTCTGTATGATGTCGGTGAACCGTATTCTGTATTATGTCGGTGAACTGTATTCTGTATGATGTCGGTGAACTGTATTCTGTATTATGTCGGTGAACTGTATTCTGTATTATGTCGGTGAACTGTATTCTGTATTATGTCGGTGAACTGTATTCTGTATGATGTCGGTGAACTGTATTCTGTTTTATGTCGGTGAACCGTATTCTATATGATGTCGGTGAACTGTATTCTGTATGATGCCGGTGAACTGAATTCTGTATTATGTCGGTGAACTGTATTCTGTATTATGTCGGTGAACTGTATTCTGTATTATGTCGGTGAACTGTATTCTGTATTATGTCGGTGAACTGTATTCTGTATGATGTCGGTGAACTGTATTCTGTATGATGTCGGTGAACTGTATTCTGTATTATGTCGGTGAACTGTATTCTGTATTATGTCGGTGAACTGTATTCCGTATTATGTCGGTGAACTGTATTCTGTATGATGTCGGTGAACTGTATTCTGTATTATGTCGGTGAACTTTATTCTGTTTTATGTCGGTGAACTGTATTCTATATGATGCCGGTGAACTGTATTCTGTTTTATGTCGGTGAATTGTATTATGTCGGTGAGCTGTATTATGTCGGTGAGCTGTATTATGTCGGTGAGCTGTATTATGTTGGTGAACTGTATTCCGTATTATGTCGGTGAACTGTTTTCTGTATTATGTCGGTGAACTGTATTATGTCGGTGAACTTTATAATGTCGGTGAACTGTTTTCTGTATTATGTCGTTGAACTGTATTCTGTATTATATCGGTGATTTGTATTCTGTATTATGTCGGTGATTTGTATTCTGTATGATGTCGGTGAACTGTATTCTGTATTATGTCGGTGAACTGTATTCTGTATTATGTCGGTGAACTGTATTCTGTATTATGTCGGTGAACTGTTTTCAGTTTTATGTCGGTGAACTGTATTCTGTAATTATATCGGTGATCTGTATTCCGTATTATGTCGGTGAACCGTATTCTGTATGATGTCGGTGAACTGTATTCTGTATGATGACGGTGAACCGTATTCTGTATTATGTCGGTGAACTGTATTCTGTATGATGTCGGTGAACCGTATTCTGTATGATGTCGGTGAACTGTATTCTGTATTATGTCGGTGAACTGTATTCTGTATGATGTCGGTGAACTGTATTCTGTATGATGTCGGTGAACTGTATTCCGTATTATGTCGGTGAACCGTATTCTGTATGATGTCGGTGAACTGTATTCTGTATTATGTCGGTGAACTGTATTCTGTATTATGTCGGTGAACTGTATTTTGTATTATGTCGGTGAACTGTATTCTGTATTATGTCGGTGAATTGTATTCTGTATGATGTCGGTGAACTGTATTCCGTATTATGTCGGTGAACCGTATTCTGTATGATGTCGGTGAACTGTATTCTGTATTATGTCGGTGAACTGTATTCTGTAATTATGTCGGTGAACTGTATTCTGTATTATGTCGGTGAACCGTATTCTGTATGATGTCGGTGAACTGTATTCTGTATGATGTCGGTGAACTGAATTCTGTATTATGTCGGTGAACTGTATTCTGTATTATGTCGGTGAACTGTGTTCTGTATTATGTCGGTGAACTGTATTCTGTATTATGTCGGTGAACTGTATTCTGTATGATGTCGTTGAACTGTATTCTGTATGATGTCGGTGAACTGTATTCTGTATTATGTCGGTGAACTGTATTCTGTATTATGTCGGTGAACTGTATTCCGTATTATGTCGGTGAACTGTATTCTGTATTATGTCGGTGAACTGTATTCTGTATTATGTCGGTGAACTGTATTCTGTTTTATGTCGGTGAACTGTATTCTATATGATGTCGGTGAACTGTATTCTGTTTTATGTCGGTGAACTGTATTATGTCGGTGAGCTGTATTATGTCGGTGAGCTGTATTATGTTGGTGAACTGTATTCCGTATTATGTCGGTGAACTGTTTTCTGTATTATGTCGGTGAACTTTATTATGTCGGTGAATTGTTTTCTGTATTATGTCGATGAACTGTATTCTGTATTATATCGGTGATTTGTATTCTGTATTATGCCGGTGATTTGTATTCTGTATTATGTCGGTGAACTGTATTCTGTATTATGTCGGTGAACTGTATTCTGTATTATGTCGGTGAACTGTATTCTGTATTATGTCGGTGAACTGTTTTCTATTTTATGTCGGTGAACTGTATTCTGTAATTATATCGGTGATCTGTATTCCGTATTATGTCGGTGAACCGTATTCTGTATGATGTCGGTGAACTGTATTCTGTATTATATCGGTGATTTGTATTCTGTATTATGTCGGTGATTTGTATTCTGTATGATGTCGGTGAAATGTATTCTGTATTATGTCGGTGAACTGTATTCTGTATTATGTCGGTGAACTGTATTCTGTATTATGTCGGTGAACTGTTTTCCGTTTTATGTCGGTGAACTGTATTCTGTAATTATATCGGTGATCTGTATTCCGTATTATGTCGGTGAACCGTATTCCGTATGATGTCGTTGAACTGTATTCTGTATGATGACGGTGAACCGTATTCTGTATTATGTCGGTGAACTGTATTCTGTATGATGTCGGTGAACCGTATTCTGTATGATGTCGGTGAACTGTATTCTGTATTATGTCGGTGAACTGTATTCTGTATGATGTCGGTGAACTGTATTCTGTATGATGTCGGTGAACTGTATTCCGTATTATGTCGGTGAACCGTATTCTGTATGATGTCGGTGAACTGTATTCTGTATTATGTCGGTGAACTGTATTCTGTATTATGTCGGTGAACTGTATTTTGTATTATGTCGGTGAACTGTATTCTGTATTATGTCGGTGAACTGTATTCTGTATGATGTCGGTGAACTGTATTCCGTATTATGTCGGTGAACCGTATTCTGTATGATGTCGGTGAACTGTATTCTGTATTATGTCGGTGAACTGTATTCTGTAATTATGTCGGTGAACTGTATTCTGTATTATGTCGGTGAACCGTATTCTGTATGATGTCGGTGAACTGTATTCTGTATGATGTCGGTGAACTGAATTCTGTATTATGTCGGTGAACTGTATTCTGTATTATATCGGTGATTTGTATTCTGTATTATGTCGGTGAACTGTATTCTGTATTATGTCGGTGAACTGTATTCTGTATGATGTCGTTGAACTGTATTCTGTATGATGTCGGTGAACTGTATTCTGTATTATGTCGGTGAACTGTATTCTGTATTATGTCGGTGAACTGTATTCCGTATTATGTCGGTGAACTGTATTCTGTATTATGTCGGTGAACTGTATTCTGTATTATGTCGGTGAACTGTATTCTGTTTTATGTCGGTGAACTGTATTCTATATGATGTCGGTGAACTGTATTCTGTTTTATGTCGGTGAACTGTATTATGTCGGTGAGCTGTATTATGTCGGTGAGCTGTATTATGTTGGTGAACTGTATTCCGTATTATGTCGGTGAACTGTTTTCTCTATTATGTCGGTGAACTTTATTATGTCGGTGAATTGTTTTCTGTATTATGTCGATGAACTGTATTCTGTATTATATCGGAGATTTGTATTCTGTATTATGCCGGTTATTTGTATTCTGTATTATGTCGGTGAACTGTATTCTGTATTATGTCGGTGAACTGTATTCTGTATTATGTCGGTGAACTGTATTCTGTATTATGTCGGTGAACTGTTTTCCATTTTATGTCGGTGAACTGTATTCTGTAATTATATCGGTGATCTGTATTCCGTATTATGTCGGTGAACCGTATTCTGTATGATGTCGGTGAACTGTATTCTGTATGATGTCGGTGAAACGTATTCTGTATTATGTCGGTGAACTGTATTCTGTATGATGTCGGTGAACCGTATTCTGTATGATGTCGGTGAACTGTATTATGTATTATGTCGGTGAACTGTATTCTGTATGATGTCGGTGAACTGTATTCTGTATTATGTCGGTGAACTGTATTCTGTATGATGTCGGTGAACTGTATTCTGTATTATATCGGTGATTTGTATTCTGTATTATGTCGGTGATTTGTATTCTGTATTATGTCGGTGAACTGTATTCTGTATTATGTCGGTGAACTGTTTTCCGTTTTATGTCGGTGAACTGTATTCTGTAATTATATCGGTGATCTGTATTCCGTATTATGTCGGTGAACCGTATTCTGTATGATGTCGGTGAACCGTATTCTGTATTATGTCGGTGAACTGTATTCTGTATGATGTCGGTGAACCGTATTCTGTATGATGTCGGTGAACTGTATTCTGTATTATGTCGGTGAACTGTATTCTGTAATTATATCGGTGATCTGTATTCCGTATTATGTCGGTGAATCGTATTCTGTATGATGTCGGTGAACTGTATTCTGTATTATGTCGGTGAACTGTATTCTGTATTATGTCGGTGAACTGTATTCTGTATGATGTCGGTGAACTGTATTCTGTATGATGTCGGTGAACCGTATTCTGTATGATGTCGGTGAACTGTATTCTGTATTATGTCGGTGAATTGTATTCTGTATGATGTCGGTGAACTGTATTCTGTATGATGTCGGTGAACTGTATTCTGTATGATGTCGGTAAACCGTATTCTGTATTATGTCGGTGAACTGTATTCTGTATTATGTCGGTGAACTGTATTCTGTATTATGTCGGTGAACTGTATTCTGTATTATGTCGGTGAACTGTATTCTGTATGATGTCGGTGAACTGTATTCTGTATTATGTCGGTGAACTGTATTCTGTATGATGTCGGTGAACTGTATTCTGTATTATGTCGGTGAACTGTATTCTGTATGATGTCGGTGAACTGTATTCTGTATGATGTCGGTGAACTGTATATGTATGATGTCGGTGAACTGTATTCTGTATTATGTCGGTGAACTATATTCTGTATTATGTCGTTGAACTGTATTCCGTATGATGTCGGTGAACTGTATTCTGTATTATGTCGGTGAACTGTATTCTGTATTATGTCGGTGAACCGTATTCTGTATGATGTCGGTGAACTGTATTCTGTATTATGGTTGGTGAACTGTATTCTGTATGATGTCGGTGAACTGTATTCTGTATTATGTCGGTGAACTGTATTCTGTATTATGTCGGTGAACTGTATTCTGTAATTATATCGGTGATCTGTATTCCGTATTATGTCGGTGAACCGTATTCTGTATGATGTCGGTGAACTGTATTCTGTATTATGTCGGTGAACTGTATTCTGTATGATGTCGGTGAACTGTATTCTGTATGATGTCGGTGAACTGTATTCTGTATTATGTCGGTGAACCGTATTCTGTATGATGTCGGTGAACTCTATTCTGTATGATGTCGGTGAACTGTATTCTGTATGATGTCGGTGAACTGTATTCTGTATGATGTCGGTGAACTGTATTCTGTATGATGTCGGTGAACTGTATTCTGTATTATGTCGGTGAACTGTATTCTGTATTATGTCGGTGAACTGTATTCTGTATTATGTCGATGAACTGAATTCTGTATTATGTCGGTGAACTGTATTCTGTATTATGTCGGTGAACTGTATTCTGTATTATGTCGGTGAACTGTATTCTGTATGATGTCGGTGAACTGTATTCTGTATGATGTCGGTGAACTGTATTCTGTATTATGTCGGTGAACTGTATTCTGTATTATGTCGATGAACTGTATTCTGTATGATGTCGGTGAACTGTATTCTGTATGATGTCGGTGAACTGTATTCTGTTTTATGTCGGTGAACTGTATTATGTCGGTGAGCTGTATTATGTCGGTGAGCTGTATTATGTTGGTGAACTGTATTCCGTATTATGTCGGTGAACTGTTTTCTGTATTATGTCGGTGAACTGTATTATGTCGGTGAACTTTATTATGTCGGTGAACTGTTTTCTGTATTATGTCGGTGAACTGTATTCTGTATTATATCGGTGATTTGTATTCTGTATTATGTCGGTGATTTGTATTCTGTATTATGTCGGTGAACTGTATTCTGTATTATGTCGGTGAACTGTTTTCCGTTTTATGTCGGTGAACTGTATTCTGTAATTATATCGGTGATCTGTATTCCGTATTATGTCGGTGAACCGTATTCTGTATGATGTCGGTGAACCGTATTCTGTATTATGTCGGTGAACTGTATTCTGTATGATGTCGGTGAACCGTATTCTGTATGATGTCGGTGAACTGTATTCTGTATTATGTCGGTGAACTGTATTCTGTAATTATATCGGTGATCTGTATTCCGTATTATGTCGGTGAATCGTATTCTGTATGATGTCGGTGAACTGTATTCTGTATTATGTCGGTGAACTGTATTCTGTATTATGTCGGTGAACTGTATTCTGTATGATGTCGGTGAACTGTATTCTGTATGATGTCGGTGAACCGTATTCTGTATGATGTCGGTGAACTGTATTCTGTATTATGTCGGTGAATTGTATTCTGTATGATGTCGGTGAACTGTATTCTGTATGATGTCGGTGAACTGTATTCTGTATGATGTCGGTAAACCGTATTCTGTATTATGTCGGTGAACTGTATTCTGTATTATGTCGGTGAACTCTATTCCGTATTATGTCTGTGAACTGTATTCTGTATTATGTCGGTGAACTGTATTCTGTATGATGTCGGTGAACTGTATTCTGTATGATGTCGGTGAACTGTATTCTGTTTTATGTCGGTGAACTGTATTCTGTATGATGTCGGTGAACTGTATTCTGTTTTATGTCAATGAACTGTATTCTGTATTATGTCGGTGAACTGTATTCTGTATGATGTCGGTGAACTGTATTCTGTTTTATGTCGGTGAACTGTATTCTGTATGATGTCGGTGAACTGTATTCTGTATTATGTCGGTGAACTGTATTCTGTATTATGTCGGTGAACTGTATTCTGTATTATGTCGGTGAACTGTATTCTGTATTATGTCGGTGAACTGTATTCTGTATGATGTCGGTGAACTGTATTCTGTTTTATGTCGGTGAACTGTATTATGTCGGTGAGCTGTATTATGTTGGTGAACTGTATTCCGTATTATGTCGGTGAACTGTTTTCTGTATTATGTCGGTGAACTGTATTATGTCGGTGAACTTTATTATGTCGGTGAACTGTTTTCTGTATGATGTCGGTGAACTGTATTCTGTATTATATCGGTGATTTGTATTCTGTATTATGTCGGTAATTTGTATTCTGTATTATGTCGGTGAACTGTGTTCTGTATTATGTCGGTGAACTGTATTCTGTATTATGTCGGTGAACTGTTTTCCGTTTTATGTCGGTGAACTGTATTCTGTAATTATATCGGTGATCTGTATTCCGTATTATGTCGGTGAACCGTATTCTGTATGATGTCGGTGAACTGTATTCTGTATGATGTCGGTGAACTGTATTCTGTATTATGTCGGTGAACTGTATTCTGTATTATGTCGGTGAACTGTATTCTGTATTATGTCGGTGAACTGTATTCTGTATGATGTCGGTGAACTGTATTCTGTTTTATGTCGGTGAACCGTGTTCTATATGATGTCGGTGAACTGTATTCTGTATGATGCCGGTGAACTGAATTCTGTATTATGTCGGTGAACTGTATTCTGTATTATGTCGGTGAACTGTATTCTGTATTATGTCGGTGAACTGTGTTCTGTATTATGTCGGTGAACTGTATTCTGTATGATGTCGGTGAACTGTATTCTGTATGATGCCGGTGAACTGAATTCTGTATTATGTCGGTGAACTGTATTCTGTATTATGTCGGTGAACTGTATTCTGTATTATGTCGGTGAACTGTGTTCTGTATTATGTCGGTGAACCGTGTTCTATATGATGTCGGTGAACTGTATTCTGTATGATGCCGGTGAACTGAATTCTGTATTATGTCGGTGAACTGTATTCTGTATTATGTCGGTGAACTGTATTCTGTATTATGTCGGTGAACTGTGTTCTGTATTATGTCGGTGAACTGTATTCTGTATGATGTCGGTGAACTGTATTCTGTATGATGTCGGTGAACTGTATTCTGTATTATGTCGGTGAACTGTATTCTGTAATTATATCGGTGATCTGTATTCCGTATTATGTCGGTGAATCGTATTCTGTATGATGTCGGTGAACTGTATTCTGTATTATGTCGGTGAACTGTATTCTGTATTATGTCGGTGAACTGTATTCTGTATGATGTCGGTGAACTGTATTCTGTATGATGTCGGTGAACCGTATTCTGTATGATGTCGGTGAACTGTATTCTGTATTATGTCGGTGAATTGTATTCTGTATGATGTCGGTGAACTGTATTCTGTATGATGTCGGTGAACTGTATTCTGTATGATGTCGGTGAACTGTGTTCTGTATTATGTCGGTGAACTGTATTCTGTATGATGTCGGTGAACCGTATTCTGTATGATGTCGGTGAACTGTATTCTGTATGATGTCGGTGAACTGAATTCTGTATTATGTCGGTGAACTGTATTCTGTATTATATCGGTGATTTGTATTCTGTATTATGTCGGTGAACTGTATTCTGTATTATGTCGGTGAACTGTATTCTGTATTATGTCGGTGAACCGTGTTCTATATGATGTCGGTGAACTGTATTCTGTATGATGCCGGTGAACTGAATTCTGTATTATGTCGGTGAACTGTATTCTGTATTATGTCGGTGAACTGTATTCTGTATTATGTCGGTGAACTGTGTTCTGTATTATGTCGGTGAACTGTATTCTGTATGATGTCGGTGAACTGTATTCTGTATGATGTCGGTGAACTGTATTCTGTATTATGTCGGTGAACTGTATTCTGTAATTATATCGGTGATCTGTATTCCGTATTATGTCGGTGAATCGTATTCTGTATGATGTCGGTGAACTGTATTCTGTATTATGTCGGTGAACTGTATTCTGTATTATGTCGGTGAACTGTATTCTGTATGATGTCGGTGAACTGTATTCTGTATGATGTCGGTGAACCGTATTCTGTATGATGTCGGTGAACTGTATTCTGTATTATGTCGGTGAATTGTATTCTGTATGATGTCGGTGAACTGTATTCTGTATGATGTCGGTGAACTGTATTCTGTATGATGTCGGTGAACTGTGTTCTGTATTATGTCGGTGAACTGTATTCTGTATGATGTCGGTGAACCGTATTCTGTATGATGTCGGTGAACTGTATTCTGTATGATGTCGGTGAACTGAATTCTGTATTATGTCGGTGAACTGTATTCTGTATTATATCGGTGATTTGTATTCTGTATTATGTCGGTGAACTGTATTCTGTATTATGTCGGTGAACTGTATTCTGTATGATGTCGTTGAACTGTATTCTGTATGATGTCGGTGAACTGTATTCTGTATTATGTCGGTGAACTGTATTCTGTATTATGTCGGTGAACTGTATTCCGTATTATGTCGGTGAACTGTATTCTGTATTATGTCGGTGAACTGTATTCTGTATTATGTCGGTGAACTGTATTCTGTTTTATGTCGGTGAACTGTATTCTATATGATGTCGGTGAACTGTATTCTGTTTTATGTCGGTGAACTGTATTATGTCGGTGAGCTGTATTATGTCGGTGAGCTGTATTATGTTGGTGAACTGTATTCCGTATTATGTCGGTGAACTGTTTTCTCTATTATGTCGGTGAACTTTATTATGTCGGTGAATTGTTTTCTGTATTATGTCGATGAACTGTATTCTGTATTATATCGGAGATTTGTATTCTGTATTATGCCGGTTATTTGTATTCTGTATTATGTCGGTGAACTGTATTCTGTATTATGTCGGTGAACTGTATTCTGTATTATGTCGGTGAACTGTATTCTGTATTATGTCGGTGAACTGTTTTCCATTTTATGTCGGTGAACTGTATTCTGTAATTATATCGGTGATCTGTATTCCGTATTATGTCGGTGAACCGTATTCTGTATGATGTCGGTGAACTGTATTCTGTATGATGTCGGTGAAACGTATTCTGTATTATGTCGGTGAACTGTATTCTGTATGATGTCGGTGAACCGTATTCTGTATGATGTCGGTGAACTGTATTATGTATTATGTCGGTGAACTGTATTCTGTATGATGTCGGTGAACTGTATTCTGTATTATGTCGGTGAACTGTATTCTGTATGATGTCGGTGAACTGTATTCTGTATTATATCGGTGATTTGTATTCTGTATTATGTCGGTGATTTGTATTCTGTATTATGTCGGTGAACTGTATTCTGTATTATGTCGGTGAACTGTTTTCCGTTTTATGTCGGTGAACTGTATTCTGTAATTATATCGGTGATCTGTATTCCGTATTATGTCGGTGAACCGTATTCTGTATGATGTCGGTGAACCGTATTCTGTATTATGTCGGTGAACTGTATTCTGTATGATGTCGGTGAACCGTATTCTGTATGATGTCGGTGAACTGTATTCTGTATTATGTCGGTGAACTGTATTCTGTAATTATATCGGTGATCTGTATTCCGTATTATGTCGGTGAATCGTATTCTGTATGATGTCGGTGAACTGTATTCTGTATTATGTCGGTGAACTGTATTCTGTATTATGTCGGTGAACTGTATTCTGTATGATGTCGGTGAACTGTATTCTGTATGATGTCGGTGAACCGTATTCTGTATGATGTCGGTGAACTGTATTCTGTATTATGTCGGTGAATTGTATTCTGTATGATGTCGGTGAACTGTATTCTGTATGATGTCGGTGAACTGTATTCTGTATGATGTCGGTAAACCGTATTCTGTATTATGTCGGTGAACTGTATTCTGTATTATGTCGGTGAACTGTATTCTGTATTATGTCGGTGAACTGTATTCTGTATTATGTCGGTGAACTGTATTCTGTATGATGTCGGTGAACTGTATTCTGTATTATGTCGGTGAACTGTATTCTGTATGATGTCGGTGAACTGTATTCTGTATTATGTCGGTGAACTGTATTCTGTATGATGTCGGTGAACTGTATTCTGTATGATGTCGGTGAACTGTATATGTATGATGTCGGTGAACTGTATTCTGTATTATGTCGGTGAACTATATTCTGTATTATGTCGTTGAACTGTATTCCGTATGATGTCGGTGAACTGTATTCTGTATTATGTCGGTGAACTGTATTCTGTATTATGTCGGTGAACCGTATTCTGTATGATGTCGGTGAACTGTATTCTGTATTATGGTTGGTGAACTGTATTCTGTATGATGTCGGTGAACTGTATTCTGTATTATGTCGGTGAACTGTATTCTGTATTATGTCGGTGAACTGTATTCTGTAATTATATCGGTGATCTGTATTCCGTATTATGTCGGTGAACCGTATTCTGTATGATGTCGGTGAACTGTATTCTGTATTATGTCGGTGAACTGTATTCTGTATGATGTCGGTGAACTGTATTCTGTATGATGTCGGTGAACTGTATTCTGTATTATGTCGGTGAACCGTATTCTGTATGATGTCGGTGAACTCTATTCTGTATGATGTCGGTGAACTGTATTCTGTATGATGTCGGTGAACTGTATTCTGTATGATGTCGGTGAACTGTATTCTGTATGATGTCGGTGAACTGTATTCTGTATTATGTCGGTGAACTGTATTCTGTATTATGTCGGTGAACTGTATTCTGTATTATGTCGATGAACTGAATTCTGTATTATGTCGGTGAACTGTATTCTGTATTATGTCGGTGAACTGTATTCTGTATTATGTCGGTGAACTGTATTCTGTATGATGTCGGTGAACTGTATTCTGTATGATGTCGGTGAACTGTATTCTGTATTATGTCGGTGAACTGTATTCTGTATTATGTCGATGAACTGTATTCTGTATGATGTCGGTGAACTGTATTCTGTATGATGTCGGTGAACTGTATTCTGTTTTATGTCGGTGAACTGTATTATGTCGGTGAGCTGTATTATGTCGGTGAGCTGTATTATGTTGGTGAACTGTATTCCGTATTATGTCGGTGAACTGTTTTCTGTATTATGTCGGTGAACTGTATTATGTCGGTGAACTTTATTATGTCGGTGAACTGTTTTCTGTATTATGTCGGTGAACTGTATTCTGTATTATATCGGTGATTTGTATTCTGTATTATGTCGGTGATTTGTATTCTGTATTATGTCGGTGAACTGTATTCTGTATTATGTCGGTGAACTGTTTTCCGTTTTATGTCGGTGAACTGTATTCTGTAATTATATCGGTGATCTGTATTCCGTATTATGTCGGTGAACCGTATTCTGTATGATGTCGGTGAACCGTATTCTGTATTATGTCGGTGAACTGTATTCTGTATGATGTCGGTGAACCGTATTCTGTATGATGTCGGTGAACTGTATTCTGTATTATGTCGGTGAACTGTATTCTGTAATTATATCGGTGATCTGTATTCCGTATTATGTCGGTGAATCGTATTCTGTATGATGTCGGTGAACTGTATTCTGTATTATGTCGGTGAACTGTATTCTGTATTATGTCGGTGAACTGTATTCTGTATGATGTCGGTGAACTGTATTCTGTATGATGTCGGTGAACCGTATTCTGTATGATGTCGGTGAACTGTATTCTGTATTATGTCGGTGAATTGTATTCTGTATGATGTCGGTGAACTGTATTCTGTATGATGTCGGTGAACTGTATTCTGTATGATGTCGGTAAACCGTATTCTGTATTATGTCGGTGAACTGTATTCTGTATTATGTCGGTGAACTCTATTCCGTATTATGTCTGTGAACTGTATTCTGTATTATGTCGGTGAACTGTATTCTGTATGATGTCGGTGAACTGTATTCTGTATGATGTCGGTGAACTGTATTCTGTTTTATGTCGGTGAACTGTATTCTGTATGATGTCGGTGAACTGTATTCTGTTTTATGTCAATGAACTGTATTCTGTATTATGTCGGTGAACTGTATTCTGTATGATGTCGGTGAACTGTATTCTGTTTTATGTCGGTGAACTGTATTCTGTATGATGTCGGTGAACTGTATTCTGTATTATGTCGGTGAACTGTATTCTGTATTATGTCGGTGAACTGTATTCTGTATTATGTCGGTGAACTGTATTCTGTATTATGTCGGTGAACTGTATTCTGTATGATGTCGGTGAACTGTATTCTGTTTTATGTCGGTGAACTGTATTATGTCGGTGAGCTGTATTATGTTGGTGAACTGTATTCCGTATTATGTCGGTGAACTGTTTTCTGTATTATGTCGGTGAACTGTATTATGTCGGTGAACTTTATTATGTCGGTGAACTGTTTTCTGTATGATGTCGGTGAACTGTATTCTGTATTATATCGGTGATTTGTATTCTGTATTATGTCGGTAATTTGTATTCTGTATTATGTCGGTGAACTGTGTTCTGTATTATGTCGGTGAACTGTATTCTGTATTATGTCGGTGAACTGTTTTCCGTTTTATGTCGGTGAACTGTATTCTGTAATTATATCGGTGATCTGTATTCCGTATTATGTCGGTGAACCGTATTCTGTATGATGTCGGTGAACTGTATTCTGTATGATGTCGGTGAACTGTATTCTGTATTATGTCGGTGAACTGTATTCTGTATTATGTCGGTGAACTGTATTCTGTATTATGTCGGTGAACTGTATTCTGTATGATGTCGGTGAACTGTATTCTGTTTTATGTCGGTGAACCGTGTTCTATATGATGTCGGTGAACTGTATTCTGTATGATGCCGGTGAACTGAATTCTGTATTATGTCGGTGAACTGTATTCTGTATTATGTCGGTGAACTGTATTCTGTATTATGTCGGTGAACTGTGTTCTGTATTATGTCGGTGAACTGTATTCTGTATGATGTCGGTGAACTGTATTCTGTATGATGCCGGTGAACTGAATTCTGTATTATGTCGGTGAACTGTATTCTGTATTATGTCGGTGAACTGTATTCTGTATTATGTCGGTGAACTGTGTTCTGTATTATGTCGGTGAACCGTGTTCTATATGATGTCGGTGAACTGTATTCTGTATGATGCCGGTGAACTGAATTCTGTATTATGTCGGTGAACTGTATTCTGTATTATGTCGGTGAACTGTATTCTGTATTATGTCGGTGAACTGTGTTCTGTATTATGTCGGTGAACTGTATTCTGTATGATGTCGGTGAACTGTATTCTGTATTATGTCGGTGAACTGTATTCTGTATTATGTCGGTGAACTGTATTCCGTATTATGTCGGTGAACTGTATTCTGTATGATGTCGGTGAACTGTATTCTGTATTATGTCGGTGAACTTTATTCTGTTTTATGTCGGTGAACTGTATTCTATATGATGCCGGTGAACTGTATTCTGTTTTATGTCGGTGAATTGTATTATGTCGGTGAGCTGTATTATGTCGGTGAGCTGTATTATGTCGGTGAGCTGTATTATGTTGGTGAACTGTATTCCGTATTATGTCGGTGAACTGTTTTCTGTATTATGTCGGTGAACTGTATTATGTCGGTGAACTTTATAATGTCGGTGAACTGTTTTCTGTATTATGTCGTTGAACTGTATTCTGTATTATATCGGTGATTTGTATTCTGTATTATGTCGGTGATTTGTATTCTGTATGATGTCGGTGAACTGTATTCTGTATTATGTCGGTGAACTGTATTCTGTATTATGTCGGTGAACTGTATTCTGTATTATGTCGGTGAACTGTTTTCCGTTTTATGTCGGTGAACTGTATTCTGTAATTATATCGGTGATCTGTATTCCGTATTATGTCGGTGAACCGTATTCTGTATGATGTCGGTGAACTGTATTCTGTATGATGACGGTGAACCGTATTCTGTATTATGTCGGTGAACTGTATTCTGTATGATGTCGGTGAACCGTATTCTGTATGATGTCGGTGAACTGTATTCTGTATTATGTCGGTGAACTGTATTCTGTATGATGTCGGTGAACTGTATTCTGTATGATGTCGGTGAACTGTATTCCGTATTATGTCGGTGAACCGTATTCTGTATGATGTCGGTGAACTGTATTCTGTATTATGTCGGTGAACTGTATTCTGTATTATGTCGGTGAACTGTATTTTGTATTATGTCGGTGAACTGTATTCTGTATTATGTCGGTGAACTGTATTCTGTATGATGTCGGTGAACTGTATTCCGTATTATGTCGGTGAACCGTATTCTGTATGATGTCGGTGAACTGTATTCTGTATTATGTCGGTGAACTGTATTCTGTAATTATGTCGGTGAACTGTATTCTGTATTATGTCGGTGAACCGTATTCTGTATGATGTCGGTGAACTGTATTCTGTATGATGTCGGTGAACTGAATTCTGTATTATGTCGGTGAACTGTATTCTGTATTATGTCGGTGAACTGTGTTCTGTATTATGTCGGTGAACTGTATTCTGTATTATGTCGGTGAACTGTATTCTGTATGATGTCGTTGAACTGTATTCTGTATGATGTCGGTGAACTGTATTCTGTATTATGTCGGTGAACTGTATTCTGTATTATGTCGGTGAACTGTATTCCGTATTATGTCGGTGAACTGTATTCTGTATTATGTCGGTGAACTGTATTCTGTATTATGTCGGTGAACTGTATTCTGTTTTATGTCGGTGAACTGTATTCTATATGATGTCGGTGAACTGTATTCTGTTTTATGTCGGTGAACTGTATTATGTCGGTGAGCTGTATTATGTCGGTGAGCTGTATTATGTTGGTGAACTGTATTCCGTATTATGTCGGTGAACTGTTTTCTGTATTATGTCGGTGAACTGTATTATGTCGGTGAACTTTATTATGTCGGTGAATTGTTTTCTGTATTATGTCGATGAACTGTATTCTGTATTATATCGGTGATTTGTATTCTGTATTATGCCGGTGATTTGTATTCTGTATTATGTCGGTGAACTGTATTCTGTATTATGTCGGTGAACTGTATTCTGTATTATGTCGGTGAACTGTATTCTGTATTATGTCGGTGAACTGTTTTCCATTTTATGTCGGTGAACTGTATTCTGTAATTATGTCGGTGATCTGTATTCCGTATTATGTCGGTGAACCGTATTCTGTATGATGTCGGTGAACTGTATTCTGTATGATGTCGGTGAAACGTATTCTGTATTATGTCGGTGAACTGTATTCTGTATGATGTCGGTGAACCGTATTCTGTATGATGTCGGTGAACTGTATTCTGTATTATGTCGGTGAACTGTATTCTGTATGATGTCGGTGAACTGTATTCTGTATGATGTCGGTGAACTGTATTCTGTATGATGTCGGTGAACTGTATTCTGTATGATGTCGGTGAACTGTATATGTATGATGTCGGTGAACTGTATTCTGTATTATGTCGGTGAACTATATTCTGTATTATGTCGTTGAACTGTATTCCGTATGATGTCGGTGAACTGTATTCTGTATTATGTCGGTGAACTGTATTCTGTATTATGTCGGTGAACCGTATTCTGTATGATGTCGGTGAACTGTATTCTGTATTATTGTTGGTGAACTGTATTCTGTATGATGTCGGTGAACTGTATTCTGTATTATGTCGGTGAACTGTATTCTGTATTATGTCGGTGAACTGTATTCTGTAATTATATCGGTGATCTGTATTCCGTATTATGTCGGTGAACCGTATTCTGTATGATGTCGGTGAACTGTATTCTGTATTATGTCGGTGAACTGTATTCTGTATGATGTCGGTGAACTGTATTCTGTATGATGTCGGTGAACTGTATTCTGTATTATGTCGGTGAACCGTATTCTGTATGATGTCGGTGAACTGTATTCTGTATTATGTCGGTGAACTGTATTCTGTATTATGTCGGTGAACTGTATTCTGTATGATGTCGGTGAACTGTATTCATTATGATGTCGGTGAACTGTATTCTGTATTATGTCGGTGAACTGTATTCTGTATTATGTCGGTGAACTGTATTCTGTATTATGTCGATGAACTGAATTCTGTATTATGTCGGTGAACTGTATTCTGTATTATGTCGGTGAACTGTATTCTGTATGATGTCGGTGAACTGTATTCTGTATTATGTCGGTGAACTGTATTCTGTATGATGTCGGTGAACTGTATTCTGTATGATGTCGGTGAACTGTATTCTGTATTATGTCGGTGAACTGTATTCTGTATTATGTCGATGAACTGTATTCTGTATGATGTCGGTGAACTGTATTCTGTATTATGTCGGTGAACTGTATTTTGTTTATGTCGGTGAACTGTATTCTGTATGATGTCGGTGAACTGTATTCTGTTTTATGTCGGTGAACTGTATTATGTCGGTGAGCTGTATTATGTCGGTGAGCTGTATTATGTTGGTGAACTGTATTCCGTATTATGTCGGTGAACTGTTTTCTGTATTATGTCGGTGAACTGTATTATGTCGGTGAACTTTATTATGTCGGTGAACTGTTTTCTGTATTATGTCGGTGAACTGTATTCTGTATTATATCGGTGATTTGTATTCTGTATTATGTCGGTGATTTGTATTCTGTATTATGTCGGTGAACTGTATTCTGTATTATGTCGGTGAACTGTTTTCCGTTTTATGTCGGTGAACTGTATTCTGTAATTATATCGGTGATCTGTATTCCGTATTATGTCGGTGAACCGTATTCTGTATGATGTCGGTGAACTGTATTCTGTATGATGTCGGTGAACCGTATTCTGTATTATGTCGGTGAACTGTATTCTGTATGATGTCGGTGAACCGTATTCTGTATGATGTCGGTGAACTGTATTCTGTATTATGTCGGTGAACTGTATTCTGTAATTATATCGGTGATCTGTATTCCGTATTATGTCGGTGAATCGTATTCTGTATGATGTCGGTGAACTGTATTCTGTATTATGTCGGTGAACTGTATTCTGTATTATGTCGGTGAACTGTATTCTGTATGATGTCGTTAAACTGTATTCTGTATGATGTCGGTGAACCGTATTCTGTATGATGTCGGTGAACTGTATTCTGTATTATGTCGGTGAATTGTATTCTGTATGATGTCGGTGAACTGTATTCTGTATGATGTCGGTGAACTGTATTCTGTATGATGTCGGTGAACCGTATTCTGTATTATGTCGGTGAACTGTATTCTGTATTATGTCGGTGAACTGTATTCTGTATTATGTCGGTGAACTGTATTCTGTATGATGTCGGTGAACTGTATTCTGTATCATGTCGGTGAACTGCATTCTGTATGATGTCGGTGAACTGTATTCTGTTTTATGTCGGTGAACTGTATTCTGTATGATGTCGGTGAACTGTATTCTGTTTTATGTCAATGAACTGTATTCTGTATGATGTCGGTGAACTGTATTCTGTTTTATGTCGGTGAACTGTATTCTGTATGATGTCGGTGAACTGTATTCTGTATTATGTCGGTGAACTGTATTCTGTATTATGTCGGTGAACTGTATTCTGTATTATGTCGGTGAACTGTATTCTGTATTATGTCGGTGAACTGTATTCTGAATTATGTCGGTGAACTGTATTCTGTATCATGTCGGTGAACTGTATTCTGTATTATGTCGGTGAACTGTATTCTGTATTATGTCGGTGAACTGTATTCTGTATACTGTCGATGAACTGTATTCTGTATTATGTCGGTGAATCGTATTCTGTATTATGTCGGTGAACTGCATTCTGTGTTATGTCGGTGAACTGTATTCTGTATTATGTCGGTGAACTGTATTCTGTATTATGTCGGTGAACTGTATTCTGTATTATGTCGGTGAACTGTATTCTGTATTATGTCGGTGAACTGTATTCTGTATTATGCGCGAATCTTCTGTTTGTCACACGCAGATGATCATTTATAATTGAGCTAAGAAGTCATTTGAAAAATATGATGTTTATTTAACTTTCGTAAATGAAAAAAATATAAGATATATACATGATACACAGTTTATCACACAGTAATTTTAGTGTTTGTCTTTTTAACACATATCTCAACCCGGAAATAACTGTATTAAAATGAATATTGATATAAATTTGTATCTTTACTGGTACAAATGTGATACATAGTTGTCTTCGGTAGTGTCTGAGGTACGATAGGATCTATTCAATCCTCATCTTCGTGTTTTCATGATATGCCTATACACAGAGAGAAAGTCGGATGTAATAATAGTCCCTAGAATCAGTAATAAGATAACCACACCAGCAAAACCTATTGCCCGGGACGATAGTCGCGTGTCAGTCGCTGACACCCTCTTCCTGATAAAGGACGACAGTTGTGTCTTGTTAACTCTTAATGTCCTCCTGAGATATCGAAGTATCGTCATCTGTTCCTCAAGTGTAGGGATGGTCACAGTTCTGCACTCACAGTTTCCTTGTGGATACAAACAAGAATAAATGTAAACGTTAAATAAAACGACATCTTTCGAATAAAAAAAAACCTCAGTTGAATCACACATTCTTACCTGACACCGACTCTGATTAAACTGGTATTCGACGTAGGGATTGATAGTTTGTGATAGAAATTGGAACATGGAAAAAAGACAGATGAGAAATAATCTGATATACTTAAGAAACACAGTAAGGAAAACTCATAAATCCAAAATGTCTAAACATAGGGGGGAAATGTTCGTTAAATCCCTTAATATGTAAATTTGAATTAAGTTTAGTACTTGTAAATATCAATTTTCTTTTCGAACAGGGGATGAAATGATGATCTGTTAGATAACTGTAGACGACCAGGGCCTGTATTCATAAAAGCATGGATTCTGTGACCAAACCTGATTTCTTGTACTGCAAAAATAAAATCTTTTTTGAACAAATATCATTTTGTATATTGATATACTTGAAGGATACCTTAACTGCACAGAATTTCCGTTTTATCGCTGGCTCTGCTTTATTGCTCAACCAAGCCTTAAATCAAAACTTCTTGCTACCTTTCTTAGCTCCATTAATTCAGGCTTCAGTCTTATTGTGACATTGTATACTCTGGGATTTTGAAAAAAAAAATCGAAATATCTTCTGATCAATTTTGAGCACTCCTTTTCAAAAATGCTTTGTCTATATGTAAACATTTGCTTTTCATACTGTACACTACCATACCACATACCAAACTTACAGAACGCCTTGGGTCTCTTATTAGGAGTGTTTTTGTCCCAGGAAAGATGAACGACGATACAAATATATGGTATAAAAGCTAGCACGAAACGATTGAATTCCTGGTTGAACATATCTTAAGTGTGCTTGGAGGAAAAATGGAAACAAACTGTTCGTTGACTTGTTTTTGTTTCCATTCAAGGCAAAATTTGTCGAGGAATTTATCAGGACGGGTAACAAACTCCTTGCCAAATAGTTCAATTTCACGCATTGGTATATCGACGATGTGTTGTCTATAAACAACAAGAAGTTTGCAGACCACGTCGATGGTATATACCCTTCTGAACTTGAAATCAAGGACACAAGTTCTTTTACAACTTTAAGTCTGGCGACAGATTCTTCTACATCAGCTTCTTACCTCGATCAACTTTGACCAACACGGGTAGCTTACTACTTAGCTGTACGATAAACGCGGGCATTTCGATGTTCTGATCGAGAACTTTCCCTTTCTCAGTATTAACATTCCTGCTTCTACGAAGTATGGTGTTTACATGTCGCTATTGATTCATTATTCTAGGATGTTCTCTAAACATCAATATTTTCACAATAGGTGGATTAAACTACATCATACAGCTGTTTCGTCCTCCTAGGAATCGTCAGTGATGCTGGGGGCCAAAAGGTAGGAATCGAAAATTTGTATAGCAAATGACAGGAGGAATAATGAACAGAAAGGAGGGAATAGACTATACTGCGAGTTATGTTCTGATTAGGTGTTGTATGGAACTCGTTTTCTTTTTCAAATATAGTTTTGACAAATTTGGATTTCATAACATAACATTGTGGCCCCATAAAATGGGAAATGATGAAACAACTGTATGATACAGCAAACTTCTTTGTATGGTATATTGTGTTTATTTCTAAAATAGAAAGATGCAGAAGGTTTTTGTGTACGTATATGCATGTGGTTCTGTAAAGGTACCTTCATGATTGTCGGTGTTTCCATGACAACCACTGTTTCCGCTTGACTGCGTAGTGTCATACTGCGATGATTTTGTGGTGGTGACATCCTCTTTAGCAGGTGTGTCGTCATTACTGGTTATAATATCAGCATTGCTTGTTGTTTCACCAGCAGTAGCTGACATCCAAACACCATTAGTGGTTTCTCCGACGAAATGAGTGGAGAGTTCAATAAAATTAGTGGTAGATACAGCACCATGGGTGGTAGATTCAACGCCATGGGTGGTAGATACAGCACCATGGGTGGTAGATTCAACGCCATGAGTGGTAGATACAGCACCATGGGTGGTAGATTCAACGCCATGGGTGGTAGATACAGCACCATGGGTGGTAGATTCAACGTTATGAGTGGTAGCTTTGACGAAATGAGGGATAGATTAAAAACCATTAGTGGTAGCTTCAACACCGTTATTGGCAGATTTAACAAAATGAATACAGCAATAATCACCACAAGCGGTCAGTATGTACAATTAGTTTAGTTTAAATATATTTTATTGTAGAATATACGAATGGATTGAACAACAGGTTATTACAACCTAAAACAGCCATCTTTGCAATACATGATAATGATTGAATACATATTATGTTTTGGGGGAAAGGAGGGAAGTAGAGAATGTGTAGGGGTGGGAAGGAGGTGTGGTTGAAAAGGGAGAGAGGGGTAGGGTAAAGAGGGATTTACAATTAAAGTGGCATCTTCAATTTGAGTTAAAGAAATGATTCTTTTGGAGTGGTTGTCAGTAATATATCGGTAGAAATTCTTTCAGATTGAATTAAACCAGTTATAAGGATAAAGCTGATAAACATAGAACACAGTGAGAGATAACGATTATTAAAAAAATGACCTTGTGAGCACACATACATGTATGTGAGTCGATTGCATGTATTATAAAAGTGTAATATATGTAACTTTAAACTACAGTGCAGCACTTGTATTTTAATAAGTTAAGATAAGCATGTTTATATGTATATCAACTGCATTATATTGTTATTACAGTATATCTAACGCACGCATTTTACTAACAAGCGGACCATGTGGACGTTTAGCCTTGGCTAAACATATATTTATTATCAATTTGCAACATGTAAGTAACATCCCTGCTTCTCCATCCTATGGTGTTTACATGTCGCAGTTGATTCGTTATTCTAGGGCTTGCTCTGAAAATCGAGATTTTCGTGATAGATGTCAACTGTTGACGAACAAACCTACGGCAAAGGGATTGATACTTACTTGGATGTGACCAAGATTTACATGGCGGGTGTCGTCGATGAAGCAGAAGACGCTTACTTTTCCACAAAACCTGGTTTTATTCTCTTGTGCTTTTACGAGTTCTCCATGTAAATCTTTCCTTTGTTCCTATTTTGCCCCCAGTTTAATCGATTTTGAGTTCGGATTATGGTTTTGTTGACACTTTGGAATTCTCTGATTGTTTTTATCCATCTTAAATCTTAAATAATGACTTGTTTTAGTCCGCAATGCTGTAAACCGACATATTTTCGCGGTAGTTTTATTTTAGTGTTTTCGCGCTGAAAGTTTTGCGCTAAAATATGATTGAATTTGTTGGATTTTTTATATACTTCTTATATAGTAATTGTTCTTGATGCGCGCTTTATCATTGCGCTAATGCGTCAAAAACTAAAAATGCGCTACAATTTGATTGCGTCAGATTAAGTACTTTTACAGTAAGACCTATTATAAGATATGTTTGGTTATATATCTGTTATGTGACGTACCTGGAAATGTCACCGTGAATACTGCACGGCATCCGTTGTCGACCCACACGTAATCATCACCCGTGCCGAAGCTATAGCCGAAAATACAGCTGACAGAGGACAGTTGTGAAGTCTTCTCTATCTTGTCATAGACACCGCCTACGGGACACTCCTTCCGTTTGTAGCTTTGGCTTTCACACCTAACGGTTTGTTCAGCTGAAGTCATTAACAAAATTCGATTTATATTTCTGAATTACGTTTTGTTTCATATACAAAAAAAACAATAGTATAATTGAAAAATTAGAAAGTTATACATTGTATATAGAAGAAGCCACGACCCTCTAGGATAAATACATGTAAGCACAAAGATCCTATAACATGCCCGAAAATCAAGACTATATTTTTCTTGATGTAATGTTTGGTTTGTTTGTGTTCGATTGTTTTGGTTTGGTTTAATAAGGTGGCAAAGATGACGTAACACACACATACAATGTATGCTGCACCTTTTAAATTTAGTAAAATATACAATATGCCGAAAAAATAAATTAAACTGCATTATACAGCTGTTTCGTCCTCCTAGGACTCTTCGGTTATGCTAGGGGCCAATAGATGGAAATCCAAAATTTCTAAACTAATGTAGAAGCAGAAGGGTGAGGTGCGTAAAACCGCTTAATTTTATGAATTTAGAAGTAAAATAAAAATAGTTCTGAATAATTTCAAATCGTGTACTACGAAAATGTGTATATTATGTGCTGTGCCATTACTCAAATTAGATTAACTGTGGCTATGGAGGCTCCAGCAAACCCCGGGGACTACACAATCCACCAGCGGAGTCTTCCACTCCCTATCATCAAAGGAAAGCTGGAGTACCCGGAGAAACAACTATCGACTTGTGGGCAGTATCTTGCGACTACCCCTGTTAGACCGCGATCTGCGACAAATAAATGGATGACTAGTGACGGGAGACGGTCAAACGTCTCTACCACTCAGCCTTCGCCAAGTATTATAAGTATTGGCAATAGGAAATATTGTTCCTGTTTTAAATTTGAATTGTACCAAGAATAGTATGAACATAACCTGAACAACACCAATTAATACTTAAGGGTATCAATCTGGTATTGATACAACATTCTCGACATCCATGGTTACGCTCACCTACGCTCTCTATACCACTGGAATATGTAATGGCAATCTGAAGGCTCTGTGATGATGCCAGAATACTGGTTCGATCAAAGGAAT
Organism: Mimachlamys varia; assembly: GCA_947623455.1. NCBI lineage: Eukaryota > Metazoa > Mollusca > Bivalvia > Pectinida > Pectinidae > Mimachlamys > Mimachlamys varia. The sequence goes on from OX392537.1 coordinate 3,628,644, forward strand.
CTCGTGGTCAAAAACCGTGGTAAAAATTGATACGCTTTGAAGTCAGTTGCGGCGCCTTTGTAATTTTCAAAAGACAGGCATCATCCTAGTTTAGTACACCTGGGCCTGTTCAGTTTTGCCATGACAATATCCCAGGGGTGTAGAGTGCGTTGGTGAGCGTAACCTCTGGATATCGAGGATGGTGTTTTATATATATATATATATATGGACTTGATATCACTGTCTGCTACTTATATAATGTATTATACCATGTGTATGATTAAAGCACCGTAGCAGAGATACCTAATGTTGTTTTGTAGTTATTTGTACTATTAAAACAACTGAAGGAAAATTTGTGCATGAGGATTATATCGTATCCGCTAAACAAGAGATGTTAGTGTTTTGGGTATGTACGAACCTTGTATACTTACGGTTGTAAATACACGAGAAAAGATTCAAATTATGAAGACCAAAATAAAAAGACCTTTGGTTTGTCTTAATAGTCAACCATAAACAATATCCTAGTACGGTCAGAAATACTTGTCTTCTCATTAATAATTAGGCAGTAGTAATTCCCCCTGATATTTATTTTACGGAGTGGTATGCTAAGATATCTTCACATGGGTAGAAATTGTATTAACACCTACATGTAGTAATGCTCACTAAATTGAAAGTATATACTTACAACAAAAACAAAGTCCCGCCATAAGAGAACTGAGGAGCCAGAACACCACCATCTCCATTTTACATTCCTAGGAAAAACACGTAATTGGAAAAACAAAAACCAAGAAAGTGTTTAAAACGCCATTTATATATGTTCGCTAGAATTATAACACATCATATTCATATCTTCAAAAAAAAAAAAAAAAAATAAAAAAACATAAAACAAAACAGAACAAAAAACAATACAAAACATAATTTTTAAAAAAATCAGAAAACACCGAAACATTAACACAACCATCATGTGGACTCAAAACCGATTAAACCTGAGACAAAATTTGAACAAAGGAAAGATTTACACGGAGACCCTTGAATAGTTGACCGAGAATAAGACCAAGTGTTACTGGAAGAGTAAGCGTCTTCTGCTTTATCCGACTTGTAAGTTTTATTCACTTGAGCATTAGTGACAATGACAAAGAACCCGTTGTTAGATCAATCAAATTTTACATAAACATGTTTTAGATTTGAAAAACAAGCGACCCCGATGTTCGAGCAACACTCAACAATCTACATGATAAGTATGTGGTTGTGTCTGCAGACAAAGCATCTAACAACTTGATCATTGTTTGCAAACGCTATTACATTCATTGCTTGCAAATAGAACTAGGTCTGTTTGATAACCTATGTATCCCTACCTACACATTGACCGGTTTTTCGAAAGATGAAATACTGTCGAACCATGCTTCTGTATTACAATCTTTCCAAGTACCGGTTAATGAGCAAGGCGCTGACCTACCGTGTCTTTATTGGATACCGAAACTACACAAGGATCCTTATAAGCAACGTTTTATCGCTTGCTCTGCTAATTGCTCGACCAAGCCATTATCAAAAAATCTTACTACCATTCTTAGTACCATAAAATCAGGGCTTCAGTATTATTGTGACACTGTATACTCCAGAAGTGGAATTAATGGGATGTGGATTTTGGAAAAACTCGAAAGATATTTTGATCAATCTTGAACATCTCCTCATGAAAATGTCTTTTCGGTCAAAACATTTGATTTTTCCACCCTGTACACTACCATACTTATAAAAAATTGAAGGAGCGTATTCGATCTCTTGTTATGATAGCTTTCCCTTCCAAGAAAGGCGGACGACGATACGAATATATGGTAGTGAGCTATCTTGGAGCATACTTTGTGGAAAACACGACAAAAGCTAAGAGGAAATATACTGAAGAAGATATAGTAAGGATGATTGAAATCCTGGTCGACAATTTTTTTTGTTAAAGAGCTAATCAGGACAGGTAACAAAAACCTTGCCAAATCTTTTAATTTCACTTTCAGATATATCGAAGATGTGTTGTCTATAAACAACAAGAAGTTTGCTAACCAAGCCGATCGTACATAACCTTCTGAACTTGAAATAAAGGACACAACAGACTCTTCTACATCAGCTGCTTACCTCGATCTCTACTCAAACTACGACTAACATGTACAACTTACTACTAAGCTATACGATAAACGTGATGATTTAAATTTTCTGATCGTGAACTTTCCATTTCTTGATAGTAGTAACATCACTGCTTCTCCAACCTATCGTGTTTACATGTCGCAGTTGAGTCGTTATTCTAGGGCTTGCTCTAGGTATCGGGATTTTCGTGATCGATGTCGACTGCTGACAAACAAACTAGCAACACAAGGATTCGAGAGATGCAGGTTGATCAAATAGAATTGTTTTGTGGTCGCCATCTTTGTCTCATTGAAAAATATTCTGTATCTTTAAGTGATATGAAGATGGACGTTTTTGAGTATGATAATTAGTGTGTTTACTTTTTGTGATTGACAATGATACTCGGTTCTCATTTTGAGAACTTGATGTTTACATCGACGACACCCGCTATGTAAATTTTTGTCACATCCAAGTAAACATCAAGTTTTCAAAATGCCTGGTCGCCTCGACGTTCCGATACCTCGTCGCCTCTATTATGCCTTGTTACATCAATTATATGTACATCATACATCATCAGTATGATAGTACGGCTCACAGATCGGGAGAATTGGGTGATTTCAACTTCAACGCACAAAACCCTAATACGAACCCAATGCAATATTACATTGCAAAGTGCCTTAAAAACCGAGAAATGTTTATGCCAATATGATATCCTCTCGTCGATAAAAGTGTAGCAATTGAAACTGACAAACGAAAAAAAATCCGAAAGCTTGTTTAGTTTGATTCTGTGCTTTCTTAAATTTTGTTTTTAAGTTGTCTCTGATAAAACTGCTTAATAAACAACACTTTTGGAAAAACAAAATACAAATAGTAAAAAAACAAAGTTGTAAATTTCCATGACTATCAGCTTACCTTGAAATTACATGGTGACTACCCGGAATACCTCCCGTGTTGTTTGTACGGCGGTATCAGTCCCCAACACGTCCTGTAGACCTGGATTGACATGGTACATAAACCAAGCTTGACTTAATGATGCCAGATAGGCAGCTATTAACCACCTCTGGTGTTTTAATCCCATGCTGTCAACACGTCTCCTTTTATCAACTCGTGCCAATCTATTGATTGAGCTGATTGATGAGAAAGTGGAAATTGAATTAAGGTAGTGATGCGTTAATAAGCTAATCTTTTATTCATCATATATGTATGTATGTCTAAGAGCTGTAGATGATCTATGGTGAAATATATAATGAGTATGAGACAATGTTTGAGTAACAATTATATCAGGAAACAAGTATAGCCGTCCCTTAATTCTATTTTATCACAAAGAATGCTATGAATATGTGTGTTTCTGACTTTCTGAAGACCCGTACACCTTTTCTTATGCAAAATCACCTATTTACTCCATTAACTTAATTACAACTTCTCTTTTATACTCGCTAATATTAATCAACTGATGCGTTCGTTTTTATCGTGAGAAAAGACAAGGGCACGCTATATCTATTCCCTGTTGATGTTTTGTTTGGCTAGTGACATGCAACAGTTATAATCACGACCCGATAAGACAATTTATGCATCTACACACTATAACAAGAAACAATTCAACACTGGCTGTGAATGAAAAAGGCTAACTTCAAAGAGGCTGACAAGTATTTATTTGGAAATCAGATGACTTTTACCAACATAAAAATATAGCATAAAATTGCACATAGAAAAAATGTACATACACATTTTCGATTGTTTAGTACATATGGTCAAAGCCAATGTAGGGTAAAACTGAAAAACCGCCACAACAGAATGTCTTCCCCTCTTATTTTTGTCTTATCACCAAACAAGCTCCCTTTACAGTGGGGTTTCCTTGTATCAATCAAAATAATATGTAGCCTTTATTAGGGGTAGAATTGACCGAACTTGTGATAATCGAGGTGGTGGTAAGGGGTAGAATTTAACGAACTTGTGATAATCGAGGTGGTGGTTAGGGGTAGAATTTAACGAACTTGTGATAATCGAGGTGGTGGTTAGGGGTAGAATTTAACGAACTGGAAATTCGAGGTGGTGGTTAGGGGTAGAATTTACCGAACTGGAAATTCGAGGTGGTGGTTAGGGGTAGAATTTAACGAACTTGTGAAAATCGAGGTGGTGGTTAGGGGTAGAATTTACCGAACTGGAAATTTGAGGTGGTGGTTAGGGGTAGAATTTACCGAACTGGAAATTCGAGGTGGTGGTTAGGGGTAGAATTTACCGAACTTGAAATTCGAGGTGGTGGTAAGGGGTAGAATTTACCGAACTTGAAATTCGAGTTGGTGGTTAGGGGTAGAATTTACAGAATTTGAAATTCGAGATGGTGGTTAGGGGTAGAATTTACCGAACTTGAAATTCTAGGTGGTGGTAAGGGGTAGAATTTACCGAATTTAAAATTCGAGATGGTGGTTAGGGGTAGAATTTACCGAACTTGAAATTCGAGGTGGTGGTTAGGGGTAGAATTTACTGAACTTGAAATTCGAGGTGGTGGTTAGGGATAGAATTTATCGAACTTGAAATTCGAAGTGGTGGTTAGGCGTAGAATTTACCGAACTTGAAATTCGAGGTGGTGGTTAGGGGTAGAATTTACCGAACATGAAATTCGAGATGGTTGTTATCAACGCATGTGTTACCGCGCTTTGCCTATGGCACTTTAGACAATCTATGGAGCCGATTGATGGAAATCTGAAAAACGGGTTACAGTAGTCATGCTTCAAACTAAATCTTTTATTCAACATGTTTGTTTGATTATGCTGCGGGGAGATTTATTGTGAAAGGAAGGGTGTCTATCAGGACCTTTTTTGGCCCCTATACATTCGGTTTTCACCTTAATATAGTTAGGGATGTCATTGTGTATTTTATGTGCAAAAACTAAGGTAAAAGTTTGACAGGAAGTGGGAGGGGGGGGGGGGGGGGGTACCAACTCTTTCCCCTTATCAGCTCTTGACATTCTATGGAGCCGATTGATGAAAGTCTGGAAAACGAATTACGGTAGTCATACATAAATAAGGCTTATCTTTTATTCAGCATGCATATTTGTTTATGCTTTACGTGAATTACTGTATATTACATACTTATAGCAAAATCTATTTGAGCAGATTTTCGTTTTTTTTTTTTCTTTTTTTTTTTTTTCAAAACATTTTATTGATCAAGATGCATACAATATAAATCATAAACATATCCTCACAATTTACACCATTTATCATTACACATACACACAGTCTTTTATTCTTCAGTGCACACACATGTACATGACACATACAACTATTTCATACTGCCACGGACTTAGATAGCATTCTAAGTCCGTGATACTGCGCACTCACATACAGGTATATTCAACATATTATAGAACTACTTAATATTATTTAGATAATCAAAACAAATTATCATTTATTAAACTAATACTTATTTAAACTGTAATTAAATATAACCGAATATTTATCAAATATTAATTTAATGATTATTATCAAATATCCGGCTATAACCGCTTCGGTTTTTATATCGGTTTATTTATAGAACTACTTAATATCATTTAGCTAATCAAAACAACTTATCATTTATTAATCTAATACTTATTTAAACTGTAATTAAATATTAAACAAACATTTAGCAAATATTAATTTAATAATTATTATCAAATATCCGGCTATAACCATTTCGGTTTTTATATCGGTTCTTGATTTCAAGAGCGGGCATGGTGGAGTGGGCCGTCTGCCGTCTGATTTGTAAGTAATTATGTATATTTTGTCGTTTTTCCTTGATGTTTGTATTATTGATTTTCGTTTTTTAAATAGTAATATGATTGGTCAAATCAGAAAAAAGCGATATTTCTAACTAATGTAAAGAATCACCTTTATAGAATGATATGTGCGTCGATTCGACATATTGTATGTATTATCACACTGAATGCTATGAATATATGTTTTTTTCTGATTTCAATACACCCCTATGATGAAAAATGACCTATATAATTCAGTAACACAATCAAGGCAGTATTTTTAAGCGTGTTATATGTGCCGTTATAACACTATGACACGACAAGAACACTCTAAGAAACCCCACGACCCATCGAACTTCAGCCTCAACAAATGTTTGGAATTGCTGGTGAAGCATTACCCGCTAATACCCTATCTCAAATTTTTTCTCTAATCACCCTACAAGCTTTATTTAAGTCTTCGTCCGGAAACTTATTTTTTAAAAGTTTCAAAATGTTAAAAAGGGTCGGTAGTTATATATAATCTATATAACGGACAGGTGTTACAAAATATAGAATGCAACATGATGGTAAGCGACAGGGATGATGACGCCATCGTTGTATATTTAACCATTGAACGTCTCTCAGATTGTATTTATTGACAGCATGAATGCATTTCAGGTGCCCGGTAAATAAAATGACGTCATGATTATGCGACACCCAGATTGCATTCATTTTTACAACTTATACCATCTGATAAACGTTCAGTATTTATTTTCACAATTAAGTTATTATCGAATACATTATCCTGTATTATATATACGGAGTTTGTTTGTACACAAACAGGAATTGAAAACTTAATTTGCTAGCTTTCGAAAACGTCTTTTCCCCTTGCTTGATAATGACAGGGTTAACGTTGACCTTGAAAAATATACACATTTTCGTAGTACACGATTTGAAATTATACAGAACTAGCTTAATTTAATTCATAAATCAAAAGGGTTTTACGCACCTGGCCCTTCTGCTTCTTCATTAGTTTAGAAATTTTGGATTCCCGCCTTCTGCCCCCTAGCATCAATGAAGAGTCCTAGGATGACGAAACAGCTGTATGGTGCAGTTTTAATTCATTGTTTTTGGCATGCTGTATCTATTACTAAATTTAAAAGTGCAGCACATGTGTGTGTTACGTCATCTTGAATAGTGACAATTTTGACCATGGCCGGTTACAACGTTGACCTTGACCCGATTACAGCGTTGCCCTTGACAGGTGCCAGCGTTGACATTGACCCCAACACAGCATTGACCTTAGCCGGTGTCAACCTTGACAGCAATAAATTGCATTTACTAATACTACTTGTAATAGGCCGGGGGAAGAGCTGCTTTGAAAGAGTCTAAGGAATCAATGGAAATTATTTGTGACGATTAAACATTCCAGTCGGTGATTGTTCTGGGAAAGAATGAGAATTTTCTAGTGTGTGTTTTGCATGATTGAATTTGATATCAATCAGAGTGGGAATTTCGAGAGACACGGTTAAATGGAATGAGTGATTTTTTCTTTACAGCAATAAGATCATATTTGATTTTGAAAAATGATGTAAGCCTTGTGCCTTTTTTATTTGCTAAATTGCAGAGGAGCCACGACCAACTTCAAAGTATTTACCGTTACGCTACCGTAAGATTGCTCTAATGTACATCAAAGGGTTGAACTAAATTCCTTGTCTCATCCACAAGATGACGCCACTGAGTCTTCGATTTTTTCATAATTTGATCTTTTGATCTGTCTCGAGAGACCAAGATATGATCGCCATCTCTCAAGAAATAAAAGTACACATAGAAGCATCACGGTAGACTGATCAAAACTTCTCCAACAATTGTGTAACTGTTCTGTTCTGTTCGGGAGTAAAGTTGTCAGAACAAACTTCTTCTTGGTCCAAGATATTTTCAGTTACGTCAGATGACTCCTGTTGCACACTCAATCTTCAAAACTGTATCAAGAGGACGTAATTCAAGATGTTGAAGATGTTCTTGATAAAAATCGTAGCTTACGGTCGAAACAGTAGAGCCAGTATCCACAAGTGCCTTCACACGGTTATCCTCAATAATGACAGATGATTCTGTAGCTGTTCCAACTAAATCAGCAGGTTGTCTTGTCCCTCGAGCTCGTCGACCTATCATCTGCCCCCCTACGAAGGTCCGTTCCCGTTTAAAGGATCTCTTCTTAGATGATCTAAGCTTACTATGCATCCAACAGGTATGTGTCTACTCTGCCCACAACGATAACACACTGGTTCGTCTACAGTGTCCTGTCCGTTGAAGCTCTGTCCAGGACTGGGCTGACATTGTTGCTGGTTAGGGTTGACATTCGGTCGGAATGGTTGCTGGCGACACAGCAGTGACATGTCCTGGGGAAGTATCTACATATATATGTAACATCACATTATCCTTACTATCCTCAGTTCCTTCCTTCGCTGCTGCATGATCATTCATCCAGCTCTAAAAATCCTGAAGTGTATCCAGCTTAGGTTTCACCTTCATTGCACTAAAATGACTTCCCAATAGCCAAATCTCCTCATTTGTCATGTCCGTCATGGTGCAAGTCCAAGAATTCACAGTTCTAAATAAACTAGGCACATGAACACAGAAAAGCAAACTACAAACAATCTTAGTCCATATGAAAAGAAAAGAATAAGAAAATAATTAACACAAAATATCAAAGTTCAAATATGAAATCTGAAAAATAAGCATGAAAATAAACAAATGAAAATAGATATGAACACAGTCTATAATTAAACCTTCACTTACATCGGTGGTATTACTGCATTGCTTGCTCTGAAATTTACATCAATGCTCACAGAACAACATATCAGCTGAAAATCAACACATAAACAAAAACATATATAACACAAAGTATTTTCAAAACCCAAATATTCAATAAAATAATAATGAATTTATAGAAAAACTTTGAACGGTTTGCGATATGACTATCTATATGGTTCGTGACAAGTACGATTCACGAATACATATATTGAATTCCACGAAGCGACATAATTCTAAATACACAAACCCAAGACAAATAGAAATAAACACACACTAATACAAATAAATACAAGAAACACAAATTAAGGCTAAACCCGAAATAAATACCACAGTCTAAATTATAGAGTCACCAACAACTATACACAAACCTATCTGAGGTCAAGTGAGGTCACAGTCAAGTATCTTGTAAAGTAAGGGTTAGTAATGAAGAAAAGGGGAAAAACTGAAAATAATCTTAGTGGACTTGCAAAATATAGATAAATGTCACGAAAAACATTTCTGAAAAATTCAACAAAAATGTCAACACAGATTCAATGATCTTACGATGTAGTGTCAATACCAAATTGTTGTGATAATACGGTACCGGTACCGTTGTGCACAAAACCCCCAAGTAAATGTCAATAAGCGCTTTAAATCCCGTAATGGATGATGAGAAGTGAATTCATTAGTCTATTTCCAGCTGGAATAACTCCATATCGGCGAAGAAATGCATAAGAAAGTAAGAAATGTTATCTGCAGCTCACTAGAAAACACATGCGTTCCGCCATTTTCACTACTGATGATCCCACAGAAATTTGAATCAAACGAGTCGAAAAAAATATCAAGAGAATACCAAAGCGTCAATAAAACCATAATCCGAACTCAAAATAGATTAAATTAAAGACAAAATAGGAACAAAGGAAAGATTTACAGGGAGACTCTCGTGAAAAGCACAAGAGAATAAGACCTGGCCCCGGAATCTCGAAACTTCCAAATTCTCAATTATTAACTTTCCTGGCCCAGGAAATAAACGTATCTCGAAGGTTCTTAAGTCTGCATTCTCAAATTTTAAGTTGAGAATGGGCTCAATATTTGAGAATGGTAAGGAGCATGCTTAAATATTGAAACGTGCTTAAATACACAAATTTAACAACTAGCCTATCTAATGCTCATGGTTTTGAGCCGCCAACACAAACTGCATATCGAAGAATTTCATCATTCTTAGCACTCTGTGGTTTAAAATGCCTTTCTTGGATAAAATCATGCCGAGATATTCAATTCTGACGGTAGGAATGTGGCAAAACGACACGGGGAAAGCAGCGACGCTCGCCCGAAGTTTGCCGGTTTGTGTACTGCAAAAGAGTCAGGATCGCGTTATACTAATCATCGGTAGTAACTCACAAAGTTACAAACATCCGAGTTGAACTGATTTCGATTAAAGTTTGCGTTTGGAAAATAAATATTTACATTTACATACTCCAGACAACCCAATACGTCACAACATTGTCTTATTAAAGAAAAAATGATAAAATCACTTGATTTGTGTTTGTTTGATGTCTCGCCAATTCAACCGTCGGCGGTCCTCGACGCCCCTGTTTAAGTGACTGCTTTTTAGTGACATAATTATAAGTACTCTGTCGATATACCCTATGTCCAAACGCCCAGAAAACTCTTTAATGTTATACGTACAGTATAATACCTCAAACAAGGTAAAATGTTCATGTCAGGAGTCAGTAGATAAATTGTAAACTCATGTAGCTGTTCCTAAAGTTTAAATATATATATATGATATGATAAATATTACTCTAAAGAATCTAATTCTTCATATAACCAAATGAAAGGTCAAGCGAAACTTACTTTCAAGCTCTAAAATGTTACATTATACTTTTTCAGGATAATAGTTAATTTGTTATTATTTGCAATTTTAAGCATTAAATATCAGATGTACCAATGACAACTTTATCATCCGTGCTTTTTCAAATTCACAAAAAAAAAAAAAAAAATTAAGAATGTGCGGGAATATCTATCCTAGCCATTTCATACACTTACATTACACTTTTTCATTAAATAGTTCCAAACAGGGTTCCTTATGTATCAACAAACAAATTCTTAGTTAAGAACGTTATCAAATATTTAAGAATGTTTTCGAGATACATTATTTTGAGAAATTCTCAACTAAGTAGATACTTTAATTAAGAACGGAAAGTTAAAAATTGAAAATTAAGAATTTGCGAGATTTCGGGGCCATGTGTTCCGGAAGAGTAAGCGTCTTCTGCTTCATTGACGACACCCGCCATGTAAATCTTTGTCACATCCAAGTAAACATCAAGTTTTCAAAACGAGAACCGAGTATCCTAGTCAATCACGACAAGTAAACACACTAATGAGAATGCTCAAAAACGTCTATCTTCATATCATTTAAAGATTCAGGATATTTCTCAATGAGACAAAGATGGCGACCATAAAACTTGCCCATAGTTCTGATCAACCGGCATCTCTCGAATCCTTGTGTTGTTAGTTTGTTTGTCAGCAGTCGACATCGATCACGGAAATCACGATACCTAGAGCAGCTCTATAATATTTTATCAACTGCGACATTTAAACACGATAGGTTGGAGAAGCAGGGATGTTACTATCAAGAAATGGAAAGTTTACGATCGGAAAATTGAAATCAACACGTTTATCGTATAGCTTAGTAGAAAGCTGTCCATGTTGGTCGTAGTTTAAGTTGAGATCGAGGTAAGACATGGGCACAACCTTGACACGGAAATGGTGATAAAGACGTTTAATACCCGTGGAATCCTTACGTCAGGTAGCTTCGTTACTTGGAATAAATCCTCATTGGAGGCTCCAGAGTAATAGTGGTGTAATTCTTGTCGCAAATATAACAAGGCTACGGGGTTTAAGTTCAAGGTTTATTCCTTCCAGATGTCATTAAGCTCTGTAACAAATAATTAAACAATAACAAATACCATATCAAGCTAACCATACACTCACAAATCGCTTACAGGGAAATAACTCATACAATGACAAAATTACTGAAATAATACTTTACGCTATTACAATTACAAAACTACACTTCTACAAAGACTCACAGTAAAAATGATACAGTTGTTGTAACACACAACGCACCAAAAACTGCGTGCATGCATCGTGCATACATCGTTCGCCCATGGTGCGCACACCTGGGCGATCTGAAGATCGTGCGTTTATGTGTGCGATTCTCATCGCACACGCGCACGATTTGGTACAATTGGTCGATAAATATTACGTAATGAAAAAAAATATTTTGGAACCCTGTTTTCCAAAAACTATATAAATTCACATAATATTTATTGGGATTATGTTCATTTTACAATATACAGTATTACAGTGACCATGAGGCAGTCGAGTGCGGGTTTAGCTCCCAGGTAACAGAACAGGTAAATAACATGTCAGAGTTTTACCTGTCCCTATGCGGCGATCCGCTACGACAGCCATTACCGAGCAATCGTTATGAAAACAAACTGGACTATTATAATCAGTTATTTGAACACCCCCTCACCTCACCTCACCTCCCCAACACTTTACATGTGTTTCCAAACCTAGGCGAGTGTTGTGATTGCCCTGGGCAAGATACATCTACATAATTATATGGTCTATGTATAGGTATAACTTAGTAAAAACTGGCAATATTTACCTGAATGAGAACTTGTCAATATGTGTCTATTTGGTTTGTTTCAAAAGCTACAAAAAACCTATCACTTATTTTAAGAAATATACGGATAAAAATATTAGCTAATGTATATAGTAAAAATATAGAAATATGTTAACGACAACAAGCACGAAACCGAATATATTGCTAAACCATTTCTCAATTTACATCAACCATGATTGTCATCGCACAATGTTCGTTTATCGTGCGCCGACATGTGCGTTAGAAATAATTGCCCAGGATCGCATCGTTCTCACATCGTGCACAATTCGTGCATACACCGTTCACACATCGTGCGCACACAGCACATCGTGTAACATTGCGCGATCCCACAACTGTAAGTAAGGGATAGATTTATCTTTACATTTCAAACCAATTATACAAAAATAATCATTCAAACATGTAATAAGCATACCAGAGTGTGACTCAACGCTCTCGTCCCAGATACGGAGCACCCGTGCATGTCTCGCATGTCTATGGGTATTACGTAAGTTACACAATAAAACACAAACAAAACCCTTCTATACTTTCACACATATTACACACATAAAACTATAACTTATACCAAATATATCACTTTTATAAAACCTCAATATTAGTCAATGAAATGAACTAATTAATTGAATAAAATGATCTGCTCATAATAATTACTTCAAATATAAAGTAATTGTATCTATATAACGAGATCTTTTTCATGTTTTGTCTTACATTAGCTCTTACTAATTTATTCCATAATAAGCTCCAATACCTGGATCCTATACTTATTCTACATATGTATATAGGAACATTAGAGAATATTAGAATATTAGAATAATGAAAGACATACAAGTAAATTGGTCAGGTTACAAATAAATTGGTCAGATCCAGTCAAGTCGAAGGAAAAGTTTGTCTGACACGAGACTAACCCTAACCCTAAGACTAAATCCTGCCTAACGTCCAATGAAAACAACCAATGAAATAACACTACATGACGTAACATTACAGACTGACCACTCGGACAGCCCGACACCTCAAAACAGACGAAACGAACGCACACAAAACGTATACATTACTGAAGTAATACGGACGATACTATTACGGATGACGCACGTTACGGACGCGTAACCAATTACGTTGGACGAATGGGAAAATCCCATAAAATATCAATACTACATATTCCAATACTTTATCATAGCTCGGAGGTGGCCCATCTACCCAAAGTAGGTTTTAAGTGGGAGCGATCGTACAACAAACCTAGAGTTAAATTATTCCATATTTTATTCGTTTGTCTCCATGTGTACCTGTATCACATGTTCAGCGTACCAACTTCTGAATTTAAATCTGCCAGACCTTGGATGGTATTCAGACCGGTAATGTATCCGCGTCTGGGGCCAGGAGTCTGAATTTGTCCCACTGCAGACGAGAAATTGAGTCAGCAATTTTGTTAACACACCCTGGTATATGCTCAGCTTTAAGTAATATATATTGGCTTTTGAACAAAGTACCACCAGCTTACTTACTAACACCATAACGAGGGGATCTTTTGCCGACTGTTTGTTTATTATGGTAACTACTGCTTAATTGTCAATTTAAAATAATTCTTTCTTATTACTAAGCTTGTTACAAGAGATAGCCAGGGCAGCACAGACTGGTAGTAATTCCAAAAAGGTGTTATACTTCAGAGAATGGAAGTATCACACCATTCATGAGGCCACGGGCCAAAGGTTCAATATTTATCAAAATAAATCCCAAAACCTTTATCCTTCCCACCTGCACTGTCTGTAAACAATTCCAATGTTTCGTTTGATGTCCACAGTCTGTCAGGAATTACAGCCACCCAATTATACCCGTCGAGAAAGCAAGCCAGGATTGCAGATCTGCCTTCATATAAGAGCTTACCCTTATCTTATGTTTAGGTCGTTTAACCCCTCGGGTAGCATCGATAAGCTGTCTAATAAACGCAACGACCCGGCCTTACAACACGACATGCAAATTGGAGAGAGTCAATCAGCGACTGGAGTTTTTTCTGGTGTAATCTTTTAGAGTGACAGATCTAGAGCGCATAAGATCTTTCCTTTCAGTTCGGATAATTTGTCATTAGGAGTCTAAGCCCCATGTCAACTGTGTCAAATTAATCCCTAGGAATTTTAGGAAAGTACAAGGCCCCACTGTTTTATTTTCTGTGACAGGGACTCCCAGTAACATGCTAACTTTTTTAAATGTCAGCATATACTCAATACACTGAGATGTGTCCTCCTCCCCTCCAAATAAAAAATCATCGAGGTAGTGTAACATGGCCGCAGAAGGCTGCCCTATGTCCTTTTGATTTGCCAACTCAAGGAAAGTATATTTTTTTTTTCAAATAAAAAGCACAACCAATGCTAGCCCCTATGGGGAGGCACCTATCAAAATATATTTAGCTTTTCACCTGAAAAAATGGCTGGTCTATGTCCCAGAATAGACTGGAAGGAGTCTAAAAGCATTTTATGCCATGCTCCCTTGTCCAACCTCTGCACTAGCTCCACTGCTTCATCTACACTAGAGTATTTGACAGATCAGGACTTTCTATCAATGAAATCATTAACCACAGGGTATGTGAGATAATGTATCATTCTAAAATCTCCATCTTTTTTGGGGACCAAACCAAGGGTGGAAATTCTCAGCGTTAGTAATGGAGGGCTACTGAACAGGCCACATAACCTCCCGGCATGTAACCGCTTTTGTATTTAGCTTTACCAGTCGCTAAATTGCTATTGACATTTTGTTAGTTTTTGGAAAATGTTGTCACACGTGGACCACTATACTGCTAAAGAAACCCATGTTGGAAACTCTAAACGTTCACTAGCGACATTATGATATGGGTAAGTTAACAAAAACGTTGACAAATGAACCAAATTGATCGGATACCTCCCCAAGGAATAGAGCTTACCTATATGTTGTTTTATGTTGTTTCCCATTGATTTTTGTTTACACAGTGTTTGCGGGTGTTGAGCTCCACATTCCGAACATACATATCTATATTGACATCTTGGACCAAATGAACACTGTATAATCTAAATTGCAATAATATATATTCGTTTGCTCATATTGTATAATTTCGTTTTAATAACATCTTCAATATCCATGTTAATGTTTTCAGATACTGATCGAAAACATCGTGAAAATAAATATCAGAAAGTATGTGATGGCTAGGTCTATAGAGGTGTCGCCGTGCGGTTTCATCGCAACAATAAGAACCGGTTTGACGGCCTGGGTGTCTTTTATACCCAAGGAAGCCGACTATCGTTTCCAACAAGACAAAAACTAAAATGTCTGCCATTCCTTAGTAACCTGGAAGGGGACATCTCAGAAGATTTCTAAAAAAACTTACTTTGCCTTTTTTTTTTATAAATATCAAAAAAAAAAATTGAACTTGCATTGTCAGTTTTAAGAAGATTTAACAAGACAAGTCAGTCCGGCTTACACCAATCGTTGAAAACCCAAGTGCACGCGCAACTCAAACGGAAGAGCATGTAGTGTCATGTTGATCTCCTTTGATTCCTTATAAACTGTCCGTGCGGACATTGCAGATAACACATTATTTGCCACAAACCTTGATAAACTATATACAATAGAAAAGGCTAATAAACATCACAAGCACGTGTTCTATATGAGCGCAGCTGTGTGTAAACATCAATAACATATTAGCCTAGACAGAATGACTTGGCCTGTTGACCTCATATGCAAATGCATAGGGTTTTAAGTGAGCGACTCCACAAATTGATGGGTTTAGCTGCTCGATAACGCTTGAACCAAGACAGAATGATCTAGTGTGATGACCTCGTGCGCAAATCAGGCGAGTCAACTAAGAAAAAGGGAAAGCGTATTATCGATGTGCTTGACTCTCCTCGTAAATATGACGTGACACACACATATGCTGCACCTCTTAAATTTAGTAATAGATATAGTATGCCGAAAAAATGAATTAAACTGCATCATACAGCTGTTTCGTCTTCCTAGGACTTTTCAGTGATGCTAGGGGCTAAAACGTAGGGATCCAAAATTTCTAAACTAATGTAGAAGCAGAAGGGTCAGGTGCGTAAAACCCCTTTAATTTATGAATTTAGAAGTAAAATTAAACTAGTTCTGTATAATTTCAAATCGTGTACTACGAAAATATGATCTTCACTCATTGACCTTGACAAGGCCGACAAGCCATGTCGGTCAGGCTTACAGTAGTAATGGTATATCAGTGGAATATAAACTTTGGAGTACTTGTCGTGCGGTCGTCTAGAGCGGATATATATGAAAATACTTACAACTACTATACTCACAAGCATTTTGTTACCCATGCGCTTACATTCAAACCATATGCGCACAATTAAACATCAAAAATAAGTGTAGGTACATGGTTTATATATACTTTGTTGCAATTAAACACTTTAATGGTACTGCTCGTTTAGATCTATTTTAGATGGCATACTTATAATCTGGAATAAGTCCGGTGACGTCTTTAAATGACGTAACCATACACTTTCTGTCATTTGGTGGTTTGTTTTTAAAGATTGCTTGAAGTTTTGAAATTGTTCGAATTGATAAGCTCTGAAAACCAGCTTAAAGTTGAACAATCTTATTAAAATATTAGAAGAAGAATTTTATGAAGTTTTATATATGTATAAAAAATTATTTAACTAAGAGTTTGAATCCATCTGGAACCAAATAATAATCCATTCCTACCATTTTCCAGGTACTCAACTGTTATCCGTGTGTTTGCCAGTATGAAACAAATATAGTTGTTTATTACAGTCTAAAAGTTGAAAGTGATTATTTGAAAATTTAAAAATAAAAACCAAAACCTAAGATAAGAATTGTAAAGTGCAAAATAAAATTGTTTATTCAAATTTGAAGTAAATAATTATTCGTTGTTTCTATGTATATTTTACATTCGTAATTTATGTATTTTATGACAGACTTAAATAACATCTAATCAAATTCCGTGATTAATGTAAAAAGTATAAAGAAAAAGCATACAAAGCATATGTGTTATATATGTCTCTGGTAAAAAAAGATAATATAATTATGTTTATGGTGAAATTATTAATGAAGTTTTTTTTTCATTTTTTGTCCGTCTGTCCACTTTTCCTTTAAACGGCTTCTTCTGAAATACCGAAAGACCTAGTAGCATGAACTTTGGCTTATAGCTTTCATGGAAGGAGCTGAACAAAATTTGCGAAAAAAATCAATTTGACCAATTTTCAAGGTCACAGGGGTAAAATCTGTTAAAACCTTTGAACAACCTTTTCTGATTACCCAAAATGCCTAAAAGCATGATATTTGGCTAAAAAGTTTCTCGGATAAAGCCCGGCACAGTTTGCGAAAAGAAATGACTTTGGCCCAAATTCAAGGTCACAGGGGTCAAATCAGTTAAAACATTTAAACAACTTGTCCTGAAATACAAAAATGCCTAGAAGCATGATATTTGGCTGAACGGTTGCCTGGATAATGCCGAAAAAGCTTTGCGAAAAGAAATTACCTTGATTCATATTCAAGGTCACAGGGGTCAAATCTGTTAAAACCTTTAAATGGCATCTTCTGAAATTCCAAAATGCCTAGAAGCATAATGTTTGACTGAACGTTTCCTTCGATAAAGCCCGACAAAGTTTGCTAAACGAAATGACCTTGACTCTATTCTCGGTCACAGGGTTCAAATATGTTAAAACCTTTCAACTACCTGTTCTAATTAACCAAAAGGCCTATAAGCATGATAGATTTCTGATATGTTCCCAAACATGTTCGGATAAAGAAATGACCTTGATGTATATACAAGGTCACAGGGAACAAATATGTTTAAACCATTAAACAACTTCTTCTGATTAACCAAAAGGCCAAGAGACATATTTGGCTGGTAGTTTCCATTTAAGAAGCAGAACAAAGTTCAAGGTCACCGGGGTAAAATATGTTCAAATTAAGTTCTTCTGAATATTGTAGTAATACTAACAGATTTGAGGCGACTTTAGGGTTACAAGTAAGATACTGATACCAGTTGAGCGATGAAGGCCCATTGGGCCTCTTGTTTTTATTACAAAGTATCTTATATTGTTGTTGGCTTAGTTTTACTTGGAAATTAAAAAAACAGGTGAATAATACTTGTAATCAGTGAAATAAGGTTTGTGCAGGTAAACATGAATTTAGGTATGAACCGTTCAGGTGTAATCAGATACTCGCTTACATGACCTGTGGTGGGGCTTGTGCTTGTACGTGTACATGTCCAACCGTCGCCATTTTTCTAGGTAGAAAAATATTGTATTTTGTTATGAATTTCAAGTTACATGTATTATGAGTCAATTCAAATGGTATATACATACAATTGTAGATAAGACAATCCGTGATATTTCTTCCTAAATATTTCACACATTATAAATGAGTGCAGTATCGATCGTTTCTGTAAAAATAAATTGCTTTAAAAAATGCAGATAACAGTATTTGTTTTTCCAAGGAGTTCTTTGGTCGATTCGAAGCAATGGTATGCAATACCTTACGGTAATAAGGTACTTAGGGGGAAATCTCTGGCAGATATAAAATCACTAGCATATTTATAAAACAATATGAAATTCTTTGATGTCTTATCAATTGAAATGTAATAGAAAAGTAAACATTTAAGTATGTGAACTCGTCAATGCTCATACCAATTATTAGAAATAAAAATGAAAAAGAAGTTACTATTACACTTGACTGCAATGCTGGGCATAATTATATCCATATGTTGAATTTCCTTTACTGACAATTCATTACCAAACTTTGAACAATAGCTTCCATAACTTGGAAGCTACATATGATTTTGCGCTACATTTATTTCAGTACTTTGATTTCATGTTAATTTCTCGTGCACGTTCATCCTGTTTTTTCATTTGTCAATCTATCCAATTGTTCAAATCTATGGCATGCGTAGTATCAATGTTTTAGGTATGGCTTACGTGACTGGGGCTACATTTTTAAAGGGTTTTTCTAGGGTAGTCGGTCGTCACAGCGGTATCACTACTGCACGAGTTGAATAAACTGATGACCTCGAGTATACTTTCGGGTCATATTTACTGGAGAAAACATAACATGTAAGGGTCAATCCCACACATTTTCGGAAAACCTGCTGTATTGGATAATTATTAGGATTACATACCTCTGTTGCGTGACAACATATCTGTCTGTCAGCACCGGCCAGATTGAAGGACACGGTGGGAAATGTGGGGATACACTAGGTAAATATATATCGTTTCTTATATATTGAAAGTAAGCGTCTGTGTTCCTATAGTTTTAGTAACATTACGTTGTTGTACACTCATCAAGGGTATGTATAATTTTCTGGAAAAAAACGCGCTTCTATAATTTATAAAGTTTGTCGAACTAAACAAGCGTGTTTCGATAGCTTTACATCCAGATCTTTTTGGCTTTTCTTTATACCTCTCTTAGCTTATATTGGGTTTGCCAATCAAATTAAATATATCTGTTCTTCATGAACATTTGGTGACCGTAGCAGCTAACAAAAAAGATACATTTTGCCACCATTATATAGCACTAATTAGTAGATTGAAATTTCATATGACTTTGAGGGCTGTGGCTTTGGAAAAAAGTGGGCAGTGCTACTATTAGTACACTTTTGAATCCTTAGCACCTAGGGATGTAGTTCCTGACAAATTACTGTAGAAGAAGTCGTTAAAAAAATGTTGACAGATGATGGACGGACGGATGACAACCCGACAGATGCCAATCTATGGTGTGTATATAAGCTCACATTGGTCCTTAGGAACAGGCGAATCAAAAATTGTTACCAGTTAAGATGTACATCTTTATCGAAATTGACACAAAGAATAAGTATTCAAGTTACATTCATAGAAATTTCCTTTTGAAATAGCAATTTTCTTCTCTTCCGCAATTGCTTTCTTCAAATCTGACTGTAAAACATCTGCCCACAAGATATGTATGTCTTGTTGCTATTTTCGAAAATGTTTTTTCAATAATTTCTGGTGTGACTGCACAAGCAAGAAACTCATTTAAATGAGCGTGACCTTTTCCCGTTGCAATTGAATCCCACACTGCTCTCACATTGATATCAAAGTGCATACTTTACTGACTCCTTTCATCTTTGGGACTTGTTTCAAATACAATCTTTTCCTTACACCCAGTACACTGTACAGACAACACTGAAGCGAGACCATATGTCGGTGTTTCAGATGAGGTACAAACAGGGCTACCTCCCTGTAGAGCAATATTTTGGGCACTTCACAAAGGGCTACATGTATAGATAGGACGCAATGGGGAGTTATCGTTCGTCTGCTAAATTGCAGCTGAGTTGTTTGTATTACACCTAAAACATAGCATGAGTTTCCCTTGGCCCCGACACCATATCAGATATATATCTGTTAAAATGTCGGGTGCCAGGACTGGAGCAAACTCGGGCTAAGTTAAGGTTCATCATACCACTTGCAAATGGGTAGAATACTCATGTAATGTTCAAGAAGTTATTGCAATGAACGTTGGGCATGTCTCATTTTAAAATTGTTGTAAAATATCAATGACATACTCATGTGGCTATTTTTAAATTCTGCATCAGTTACTCAACATGGGTTCTTTATTAGTCGAAGGCCTGTATTGAGATACAAACTGGGAAAGAAAAACACGATATTTTATAAAACTTAAATTTTCAATATGCAACTGAGACTTTTTTAGAAGTTTCATTAAAAAATACTAGGTCATACCAACAGTGAACATTTTACAATGTGTACAAATAGGCTGTAATCCTGCAACAGGTTGTACGATCATCAGTGTATATGGGCCGCCATGTTTAAAATCCTGAATGGCTACACAAAAAATTAAACTAGAGGCAAAATTGGAACAAAAGAAAGATTTATAAGGAGACTCTGGTAAAAGCACAAGAAAATAAGACCAGGTGTTCAGTAAGAGTAAGCCTCTTCTTCATCGATGGCACCCGCCATGGACATCTTTGTCACATTCAAGTAAGCATCAATCCTCAAAATGAGAACCGAGTCATCATTGTCACAACAAGTAAGCACACTAATAAACAAACTAAAAAAACTCCATCTTCATATCACACAAAGAAACAGAGTATTTCTCGACAAGATGACGACCATACAACTTTCCCAAAGTCTTCATCAACCTGTATCTCTCGAATCCTTGGGCAGTAAGTTTATTTGTCTGCAGTTGACATCTATCACGAAAATATCGATATTCAGAGCAAGCCCTAGAATAACGAATCAACTGCGACATGAAAACACATATCATACAGCTGAATAGTAAGTTGTGGAAAATAGCCAAATCCGTAACCAATTTACAAAATAACAAATCAAGTAATATTCCCCCCTTAACCATAATGGTACATCCCTGCAACATCCTATAGATAAGGCTAATGCACTTAATGATTACTTCACCTCAATAGCAACATCCTCACCAGATCTTGACCCACTACCACCCAATATAAATAACTATCCTTTTCAACTAGAGAACATTAGGTAGCTGTGTACTGTAGACCTAGAGATTTATGGAAAAAAAGACCAATGCCTGAGAATTGTCAACACCGAGATTTAACCGTACACTGCATAGATGTAAATGTACACATTTTTTGTAAATTGTATATCATTTCCAATTCAAAAAAAGGAATATGAAGTGTATGCACTGATGTATCCTATGTATGACACCTTTGTGGAAACCATGGATACCACATCAAAAATTACCGAAAAATGCAAATATCACTGTTTTTGACACAAAATTTGACCTATGCAGATAGGAATTTTTTTCTTAAGTTCTATCTAAAATTAAAGCTTACTAACTTGGTTGCAGAATTATATCCGTCCCAGCATAGGTCGTACGCTTCGATTTTTCGCTATTTTCCCTCATGTGCTGTTGTCGAAATTTCGACTTTTCGAGCTTTTCATGTGTAGACACCCATTTCGGAAGGGTCAAAATTTTAATCTCTAACCAAATTTTTTTTTTCTCTTTTTACAAATGTGAAGTCCACAAAGTTCACTTTATCATGCTTAAGCCAATTTTACTCCTTATTTTTTTTTAGATTTTTATAGGCATGCTATTATAGGGGTTATTCATTGTACAAAAATATCACCCATGGCCACAAAAGCCTTCTTTACACTGCTACCTTAACATATTGGGACAATATGAAGTCGATCAACTTAACCTACTAAATAAAAAAAAACCAGCTGCACCAGATGGAATAGTACCTAAAATAATTAAAAATCTAACATCCTCAATATCATATCCATTAACACTTCTTTTTAATAAAACAATGGAGCTGGGACATATCCCCCTGCCTTATGGAAACTCGTTGATGTTAATGATATATATAAGGGTAAGGGGTCCCAAAATGATGCCAGTAATTATAGGTCAATCTCAATTACTTCTTGCTTCAGCAAAATCATTGGAAAAATTATTTTTAAATATCTATATAACTACCTTGTAGAGGCTGAAACTATTACTGAGCATCAGTCAGGTTTCCTGCCTGGTAACTCAACTGTGAATCAATTATTGTCTATTTATCATACTATTTTAAATAATTTGGATAGCGGTAAAGAAGTTAGATTTGTCTTCTGTGATGTTAGTAAAGCTTTCTATAGGGGTTGGCATGATGGTTTTCTTTACAAATTGGAAACTTATAGAATTGAAGGGAAATTACTGGCATGGTTTAGGAACTACTTATCTGAGAGAAAACAAAGGGTAATTACAGAAGGTCATCAATCAACTTTTAAATATATAAATGCGGGTGTTCCAAAGGGATCTGTCCTGGGTCCATTTCTCTTTCTTCTCTATATTAATGACATCACTCAATTAGTAACTAGTAACATTAAACTCTGACGCTAAAAGCTGACGATACCTCTCTCTATATTATTGTTGATGATAACCCTATTGAAGCAGCACAGAATCTCACAAATGACCTACACAACATATGTTCATGGGCTAAATCCTGGGATATTCAATTTAATGCAACTAAAACCATAACCATGATATTCACTCGGAAAAAAGAAACTAATCACCCTCCAATCTTCTTCTCTAATCAACCACTTAACAACAGTACTAAACATAAACATCTAGGTCTTACTCTTAATGAGGATGGTAAATGGGACCAGCATATTCAATCAATCTATGATACAGCTTATAAGAGAATTAATATATTAAAAAGTCAAAAATCCTCTCTTGATAGAAGAACACTTAACACTATGTATTTATCATATATAAGACCAATTTTAGAATATGCAAATGTAGTCTGGGATAACTGTACAGAGCAATCAATTTTTTTTATTAGAATCAGTACAATTAGATACAGTTAGAGTAGTAACAGGGTTTGGTAAAGGCACATCACACCTTAAATTATACAAAGAATTGGGATGGGAAACCTTAGCTGATAGAAGACAAAAAAAATAAATTGATCTTAATGTACAAAATATTGCATAATACTAGCCCAGAATACCTAAATGATATAGTTAATCCCTTCCTAAATGACCAAACCAATATAAGATACCAGCTTAGGCAAAATAGAATATTTAACCCCCCCCCCCCCAATATGTAGAACTGAGAGCTATTTTAATAGCTTTTCCCCCTCAACTTTTAGACTTTATAATAAATTAGACCCTGCTTTTTCAAACGCCCAATCCCTGTCCCAATTTAAGAAATTAATTAACAAAATAAATATTGCACCAACAAATGATACTCAGGCAGTGGTAAAAAACTCTGGGGAAAGAAAAATCAATATTTTATTATGCCAAATTAGGAACAATGCTAGTAATTTAAAATATGACCTATATAATGACCACTTGTCAGAAACTGCTTCATGTGATTATGGTTATTCACAGGAAACAAGTCATCACTTCTTCTTTGATTGTGCCCGATACATCAACCGCAGGCAGTTACTATCAGAATCTCTTCTCAGTGAAAACCACACGCATTATACTTAACACGCTATTTTAAATGGTTGTAACCAATGTAATGATGAAACCAATATGAATATTCTTGAAAGTGTTTCAACTTTTATTGTCAACTCAAAAAGATTCGTCTAGAATATTTAATATCAACTTATATTATGATCTCCTGTTGTTGAATATAGATAGTAACAATAAGACACCTAATTATAAAATGGTATGCTTTACCCCAAACAATCAGCATGGATGAAGTAGTTGGAAATTCTTAACCAGTAATTAGAAAATATTAATTACCAATTAAGTATCTGTTTGCCAAATATTCAAAAATTTTAGTGAATATTGTTATTCATAATATCTATTATACATCAACGTTATATTAATCTAGCTAGGAATCATTCTGTGTTTATATTAGTTCTCCTCTATGAGAAATGCACCTATAACCTACTATGATGTTAATAACGGACTCAGGTTGACAACCAATTAGAGTTATCTCCCTTACACCATTGCCTTGCACATTGATCATGTTATATATAATAATTATATATGTTGTGTTTGTTTATTTCAACCTTACACTTTCAATCTATTAATATAAAAAGTGTATTACTTAAACGTCTACATTATACCAACGCATGCGGGAGAGAACTGATACAGGCACAGCCTGTTGTTCAATCCCATTCATTGTACCATCAAAATGAATAAAATTTGTTGAAATGAAAAAATGAAGTTGCCCGTGTTAGTCATAGTTCAAGTAGAGATCGAGGTAGGAAGCTGATATAGAAGAGTCTGTTGCGTCTTTAATCTCGTCCTGATAAGCCCTTCGACAAATTCAGCCGCGTATGAAAAAAAAAATAAGTCAGCAAAAAGTGGGGCACAGTTAGTCAGTTGGAAAATCTTTCCTCCGAACTCAACAAAGATATTGTCAACCAGGAATTCAATCATTCGTTCTATATCTTCCTCAGTGTATTTTAGCCTAGCTTTTGTTTTGTTTTTCACAAAGTATGCTTAAAGATTGCTCACAACCATGCACTTGTATTGTCATTCACCTTTCTTGGAATAGAAAGCTCTCATAATGAGAGACCGAAGACGTTTTTTCAATTTCGTATGTGATATGGTAGTGTAAAGGGCGGAAAAATCAAATGTTTGATGGAAAAAAACATTTCGAGAAGGGGTGCTCAAGACTGATCAGAAGTTTTTCAAAATCCACTATCCCATTAATGCCAATTCTGGATTATACATTGTCACAATAAAACTGAAGCCCTTATTTAACGGTACTAAGAATGGTAGCAAGAAGGTTTGATAATGGCTTGGTTGAGCAATCAGACCAGCCAGCGATAAAACGTTGGTTATAAGTATCCTTGTGTAGTTTGTGTAAACCTTGTGTAAACCTCAGCCTCAACAAATGTATTGTTAAATTTTGTAAGGCTGGTGAAGCATAACCCGCCAAGACCGTATCTCCAATTTTGTGTCTAAACTACATTGTAATCTCCGCAATCTTACCTAAGAACAGACTGGAATCATCAAACCTATCCTTCTTGCCCTGTACAATTAGACAGTGGAATCTATTACCCCTAGATATTCGGCAGATTGTATCATTTTTAACATCAAAAATTCCATTCGTGATACAGACTTACCACAGGTTCCAAATGTGTGTTGATACGGCTAACGAAAAAGTAATACTCTACATACCACATTAAGAAATCAAGCTAGTACATTAAGAAATCACTTATTTAGAGCCAATCTTATTACTGATCAACGTTGCCACTGTGGTTTTCCTAATGAAAATACCCACCACTCCTTCTTTAATTGTAATACTTATGCTGAACAAAGAATTAAGCTCTTCCGGCACCTTAACACTTATCTTCCTTTAACTATAAATCTTTTTTTTTTTTTTTTATAGAGACACAACTCTTTCTGAGCATGGAAACGAACTGTGATTTTTATGTACACTCAGCGATATCTTAATGATTCTAACAGAATTAAGCCCCCCCCCCTCCCCTTCTCTCTCTCCCCCTTCCCCTTCTCTCTTTCTAAATTTAAACAAATTGGGTTATGTGTTTAAATATTAATATATAATCTTTTCCGACGTCGGCGGCACAAGAGAAACGAATATTCAAGGAAAAACAGACTGACCAGGAGGACACAAACCAAGGCACGGGAAGTGATGAACATTTAGTACCAGCTGAGACTATCGAATAGTCTCAGTGTTCACTTTTGCAGTAGGTGTCGGAAAAAATATTCACATAATGTATTTATAAATTTTTGTTAAATAAGAGTACTCCCCCCTCCTCTCTCTCTTCTCCTTGATCTCTTTCTCATGATGTGTTTGCACGTGTGACTGTATGATACTGTGAGATAATGTATTTTAGTATTGTAAATAAGCCATATGGAACTTTGCAAATATAAACATGTTTTATTGTAGGGAAAGGGCTTAGTTTAAGCTGTAAAACTTGTGCTCAATCCCATTGCTATTTTGAACGCAACAAATATGTGTAAATCAAACCTGGTCTTATTCACTTGTACTTTTACAAGGTTTCCATGTAAATATTTCTTTTGTTCATAGTCTGCCTCTAGTTTAATCGATTAAGAGTTCCGACATTTGTTTTGTTGACGCGGCGGTATTCTCTGATGTAACTTAACTGTGTCCATTGTGTTTGTAACCTTATTCTGTCCAATATCCTGTAGTACAATGACTGCCAGTGTAAGTTATATATGTGCTGATAAGCTGAAAAAAGCCTAAAGTCAATAATGGATTTGAATTGGAGACATATAAGGGCTGTTATCAGCGTTCTAACATCGCAAACGTTATAAGACCTTGGTTGATGAAGAACCATGTTGATGTTGTTTACATTGCATTGTATGTTCATTTCATTGTGCTAGATTTTCCTTGTTCTTCAGCATAGCATACAAGTTAAAGTGTTTGAGAGAAAAATGAAATATATTTAAACAAATAATACTAACTATGATGCAACAGAAAGTTACATGTATTTCAACCCATACCCTGAATAATAGATCAATGAATTTACGATTATCCCTGATCCCAAACTTGGCATTGCTTTAGATCTAAAATAATATCTACATATTACTAGTAATCATTGTTAAAATTTGTTCTTTATGTCGATTATCCTTTGAATGTACATAGCTAAATATATAACACTATGTATAGCTAGTTTATGAGCTTATATAATTAATGCGGTGCGGCTGTAGTAAGCGAGTCGATATGCATAATTGTAGCACTCTTTATTGTTTTCAAGGCGAGTTGGAACACACAGACTGAAAGACCGACAGCAGACAGAGCATTCTGATACTGTTATGATATATAGTATTTATCTGAGTGGGTACTAGTACCAAACGAATCTTAGGAAAACACAATACAGACAGTCTGCGGTTACTAGTGCCGTTTGGAGCATTGGAAAGCTCAATACAGACCCGGTGCCGTACGGTACTAAGGAAATTACTCACGTCGAAGGTAATATTTTTTCAAGTTTTACACTTTTTGGTGATATTACAATGATACTTATCATATTTGTAAAAAGAAGTGTTATAAATGAGGAATGTCATATTTTTTTCGAGATATACATTTTTTATATTTATCGAGGTATACAAATGTTAGTTAAATATATCGAGATATACAAGTTTAAAATTTATCGAGATATACAAGTTTAATATCTATCGAGATATACTAGTTTTATATTTATCGAGGTATACAAGTTTTATATTTATCGAGGTCTAACAAGTTTTTTTATATCGGGATTTACAGGTTTTGTAAATATGGAAATAATGGTGGATTGATCACACAGGATTTTAGGATTTTAAATATATATTTTTTTCTCTATACACAAAACATAACTAGGCCAATAGTTTCAGGAACGTTTTAAAACTTTAGGGACTTCCTTAACTTTACATTGTAAAATATCTATAGAAAAGCATTACAGTAGATAAGGTGAAAATCTTGAACACATTTTCCTTATCTACTGTATTTTTTCCTGCGGAGATATATGTGGAAAGCTCAATACAGACCCAATGCCGTACGGTACTTAGGAAATTACTCACGTCGAAGGTAATTTATTTTTACACTTTTGCGTTATAACTGTACAATGATAGTTCCGTGTTATAAATTACGAAATGTCATATTTATTTTCGAGATTTCAATTTGCATATATATCGAGGTAAATAAATGTTATATATATATATAAATCGGGATACATGTATACTAGTTTTAAATTTATCGAGATATACAAGTTTAATATCAATCGAGATATACAAGTTGAATATTTATCGAGATATACAAGTTGAATATTTATCGAGATATACAAGTTGAATATTTATCGGGATTTACAAGTTGTGTAAATATGTAAACAATGGTGGATTGATCACACAGGATTTTAGGATTTTAAATATATTTTTTTTTCTCAATACACAAAACATAACTAGGCCAATAGTTTCAGAAACGTTTTAAAACTTTAGGAACTTCCTTAACTTCACATTGTAAAATATCTATAGAAAAGCATTATAGTAGATAAGGTGAAAATCTTGAACACATTTCCTTATCTACTGTATTTTTTCTATGGAGATATACATGTTCAGGGATTTGGGACATTCACTAAACGTAGGTAAGTACAATTATGTTTATACTTATTTAGCCATGCAGGAATTAGTTATTCTACAACATAAAATTATCAAAATATTAAATGCGTATTGATGAATAAACTTTACTTTCTTAATCCATCCTGTAAAGGCATTTTTATGTTAATGTATCAGGGTAAGTAAGAATAATTATTTAAATGTCAAATGTTTCAATACAATCATTAACATAATTTACGCAATACCATTAAAACATTTCGACCTTTTAGACACTACTTCTATATATGATCACATGAAAAAGACTTTGTATATGCATGTATCTGAAAAATCTTTCGTCCTATTTTTTAAAAGCAGTGAATTTGAGTGGCACAAACAGCAGATAAAACTCGTCTTTTATCAAGACTCTCCGGTCAGACATGGAACGTATCCAGTCTTTTCTTCCAGATCAGGTTCCTCTCCCACATTACATTAAGACCATCTCTTTGCACTCACATTCCGGTCATCAAAAGTGACTTATTCCTAAATATATACCCTTTTCTATGATTCCAAACGATATCAACATTTTCCTTTCAATGCATCTGTTTTATAATCTCCTCTAAGTACCCATAGTTCGACAAATTAATAAATTAATCATTTGATCGATAATAATTAACGAAAATGAAATTTATTCCATATCAAATAACCACCAGCCCTGCGACTTGTTCCTTTCACCATATTAAGTCGGCAGTGGCAGTGTTGTTTTCTGGAGTGAGCCACAGACTATTTGCAAGAATACAAAGCATCTCGTATATATTCCCGCCAAGTTGTGACGACGTTAACAATTCAAAATCAATGACGACGTCAATAAACCGCACGTTGCATTGAACAACATGTATTTGAAAATTAGTACCTTATCCAACAGCCACTCGTTGTGTAAA
Organism: Mimachlamys varia; assembly: GCA_947623455.1. Classification (NCBI taxonomy): domain Eukaryota; kingdom Metazoa; phylum Mollusca; class Bivalvia; order Pectinida; family Pectinidae; genus Mimachlamys; species Mimachlamys varia. Next base: position 3,658,329 of record OX392537.1, read on the forward strand.
CTCTATATATATTATACCTCACTCATTTAAGTGCTTATACGGTTCTAGTGTTGCTCCGGTCACTATTTTCCAATATTGGCCCGGAGTCAAGGACAACGGGCCGACGCTATATATTATGACGTAAAAAATCAAGGATAACGTTATTTACAACGTGGTGACCTCATTATTCCAGACACTGAACAAAATGGCGTCTGACAGTGATATTAAGTGTGGTCGTGTTGGGTAGATTCAGTATAATATCACAAATATTGCATGTCACTTTGGGCATTATTGGAGTTTATGGACTGGTCATCAGTCACCCAAAACTATGCATAATTATATCATATATACTTTACTTTAGGTAACTTTTGAAGGGAAAATCGTTTTCTTGTTATGCTATGCATCTTTTAGTTTGAGTTCGGATTATGGTTTTGTTGACGCTTTGGTATTCTCTGATTTTTTTTTCGCTATTCACATGGTATAACCAGGTACGTTTATAATTTCAAAAATACATGTTTATACACAAGATTAAAGGATATAGACGGCAAAAAACTAGGACAGTTTAATCTTAAAAGACTGTAAACAGCTCTGGTCAGGGAAAAAAGTAGCATTTTATGAAAGATGTATGGCGGGTTGTTATGCCTATTTCCCAGAAGCTGTGCTCCGATAGAGATCAACCGTGCATTGTTATGACGCGTCCTTGGTTATTTTTTAAGTTAATCCTGTGCACGTGTTTACGAATAGGTTATCGTAAACAGACGAATTTAAGGTACTTTCGTTTAACGATAAATTCCCAACAGAATGCTTAATTTACCTTATTTATCTTTATCTATATATAACACATACCTTGACATTGTTTCTTCGGCAGTTCCTATTTCAAAATTTAAATAATTTAGATGTGAAAATAAGTTTAGAAATAATTTATTTTGTTTGGCAATTCAGAATTGTCCGTGGACTTTAACAAGAAAATTTATAGAAATGTGCCCAACTTTATCAAATACAACAAGAGCTTTGAGATTTAATTGTTATTTCAACTATGCACTTTTGTGAACTAATTATCACTATTGTAATGTCATGAAAAATAAATATTGGGAGAAAGCGTTGATGAGTTGTAATAACCTGTGCTGAATCCCCTGACAACTTTTGGCAACAAATATGTTTAAACTAAACTAAAAATTCTGATTGGCAAAATTCATTCGTACACATAATTTTGGAATACCATGTTTTATACGGGTAATGGGATGCATAGAATTATTTCAAAATTTGTAGCACACATGATTATGAGGTAAGTCAATAAAGTGAATTGTCATTATTCTCGTCTTATGAATGATATCAATATTAATTAAATCAAGAGTTTGATCGATTTGAAAGTATTTTGATACCTAATAATTAGGAAATGCAATTTATACTTGCTCTGATCACAAGTGTCTTGCCTTACCATTCGGCTACATCGGACAAAGTTCAAAGGTGAAGTATCAGTCGCAGTTTTAAGAAACTTAAAACTTAAATTACGGATTCGAAAAGTTCATTCAAAAGTTGGTCCTTGGATGGGAAAGTGTTGAAAGCATTTTTGAAAGGCCGGGAAACCTCACCACTTCCATAGATATAGTGAATGTGGCAATGATTGAAGTGTTATATCAACAATCCTTAAAAGTTCAAAAATCATATTCAATCGGTTTAATATATTGTCTATGCATTTTCGTGACCAGAAATGATTTATTCATTAATATTTTTTTCCGTTTTCAAAAATGCCGACCAAGAGAAAATATGGGCTGTTTTCCGCCAAACCTCTTTCACAAGATTCAATAAAACTATTTCTAGAGCTTGAGTTGATACTATGTTATTAAAAGGTTATATTAAATAAATACTACAAACCGTTACATTATTAGAAACGGCAGGCTTTTGTTAATTCTGCTATCGTAACCCCAAGTGTTGACCAATTGAGTCAATACTCTGGTCAGTACACATATTAAGGGGTGACAACAGGGTCCGGTTTCATTCCTGACAAGCAAACAGGGGTTCATTGTGTACCACTGTGAAGTGTCAGATCAGTAAGCTGTAGTTTGGTGTCAATTTGGCTAATCAGTTACATTTACTGTGTGTTTAAATTATGAAGCCTATAAATTAACTAATGGACCAGGAAAACACGTTTAAATTTAGTTAAGATAAATTTGTCTACATGGTCACCCTCGGTATTAAGACCACCCCGCTATTAAAACCACTTTGGTGGGGTCCCTAAGGTGGTCTTAATAGAGAAGTTACACTGTTTATGTAATTACATGAAGCATGTTGGTATAGCCATTTTACAGGAGAAATAACTGTATACAATATACCAGAATCTGAAAACAAACAAGACTTACCCAAGTAGGTCATTTTGAAAGATAAAGTTACCTAATAAATCAATTTGTATTAAATATCATTAAATCATCAAAATTTAAGAGCACAGACTCAAATACGAGTAGCACCCTGATCTTATTATCATGGTAAGAGTAACCGTATTCAGCAATGACCGTGTGTAGATTTGTACAATGTTTTTCCAAGAATCAGCCATGATCATATAACCGGATCACAAATCTCATGAGCGTAGAAAGTAGGCCACAGTTCACATTCGTTTGAGACTTTAGAAAAATCGGTCAGGAAATTAATTCCGACAATTCAGTCATATGTCAACGGTTATCGTATTAAACTGTTAAAAGGAAGTATTAGAAAGTACAACGTATTTCCGCAGCGCCCACGAATCAGAAATGGGGCCGCTCACATTCATTATTCGCTTTGACAATATCTTATTCTTATATATATTTGTACATTTCATACTAGTTGAAATCGATATATCATGTCAGTCAATACGCCGTCTTTTTCTGTTTCTGATTGGCATTGTTAGCCAGGAAAGTGAATGTATGCTATGGCTAAAGTTCAAGTGCTTTATTAACCAAAAACCCTAAGGCATATAGGTAAAAAAAGATATATAACATTGAAATTTTTAACATGAAATTCATATTGTACAGGACAGTGTTACATACAAAACAAGGAAACTTCGACTAAATCGGACAGACAAACAATAACATGCTAGTAAAACAAATAATACCCAACGTAACTGCACATTGATTATTGGTTCTTTAACCAGAATACATGTAATAACCATCTATGACGAGACCTGGCCGAACAGAATATTTAAGTTATAAAGTATGAAAAATATATGACTGACAATACAATACATGCCTTACGTAAACTAATCAGTTACGCTTATTGGTAGCTAGGTATAGATATTTACCTAAATTTGATAATTCTCTGACATAATTCACTGCTAAAAGTTGAATTAATTTAAAAAACAGATGGACTTTTGTAGTAACATTGTGTTATATATTTTACCCTCAGATCTGTATATAATGGACATATCAAAATGAAATGACACTCATCCTCGATGTCTCCAAAGTTACAATTATTACAAGTTTTATTTCTCCGATCAATATTAGTATGTCTGCCTATTTCTATATCTAACTTGTGTGAGGATGTTCTAAAATTAGTTAGCATGCATTTATATTTAGTTTCTATAGGTTTGCGTAGATAAAACTGACGACAGTGGTTATCTATTAGATATTGATACAAACTATCTTTAAATGAACCGGATATCTTTGTTAACATGTTTTTTTTTTGTAATATCGGTCAATCTCTGCTTGATAATTTCAAAAGCATAATCTACTGATCAGTTGGTATAAAAATATACTCCATAACACAGCTAATTCATTCTTAATGTTACATATTCACCCGTCGTTTTCACTATAGCAGGTTTTCAATATCATAATTAAATATCAGATTGTTTCAATTTTGCTTGAACACTCTTAATTTTCTTATAAATAATTAATGATAATCTACCCAATTCACCGTAAACGAAGTTTATAAACAACAAGAAGATTGCTGACCACGTCGATCGTATATACCCTTCTGAACTTGAAATAAAGGACTACTAAGCTATACGATAAACGTGATGATCTCAATTTTCCGTGCTTCCCCAACCTATGGTGTTTACATGTCGCAGTTGATTAGGTATTCTAGGGCTTGCTCTAAATATCGGGATTTTCGTGATCGATGCCGACTGCTGACAAACAAACAAACAACACAAGGATTCCAGAGATGCAGGTTGATCAGAATTATAGGCAAGTTTTATGGTCGCCATATTTGTCTATTTGAGAAATATTCTGTATCTTTAAGTGAAATGAAGATGGACGTTTTTGAGTATGCTCATTAGTGTGTTAACTTGTTGTGATTGACAATGATACTCGGTTCTCATTTCGAGAACTTAGGTGTTTACATGGATGTGCCAAAGATTTACATGGCGGGTGTCGTCGATGAAGCAGAAGACGCTAACTCTTTCAGAACACCTGGTCTTATTCTCTTGTACAATGTACTTTTGCAAGAGTCTCCATGTAAATAGTTCCCTTGTTAATATTTTCCCCCTGGTTTAAACGATTTTGAGTTTAGATTACGATTTTTTTAACGCTTCGGTATTCTCTTTTTTTAGAATTCTTAAGTATTTTTTTTTTCACAGAATTTCAAGTGGACACTTTCTACATCAAGGGCTTTGCGGAATCCCCATATTTCAGATAGCATAAAATATTGTTTACATGCGAATCAAAAATAGAACAAAACATTTCCACATTCAAGCTATGGTTTCTTACAGATGCTGGCAATAAAAATAAAGTTTTTCTGCCTTGTTCTGCGATATGGTTTTGTGTTTTATAAAACTTTCCATTGTACATCTGTAGTTAAACAGCATACCCAAATATTTAAAACAGTGATCAATTTCTTTTCATTATTATATTTCGATGATTCATTATTTCTTTATTATCACCATTTCTGAAAACCATGATTTTTGTTTTATCGACATTGACCTCGTGATTCCATTTTCTTGTATATTCATATAGAGTTTCATACAAACTTTGTAAACCTTCTGGACTTTTTAGCAAATAAAGCCATATCATCGGCATACATTAACAAGAACAGATTAAACATCAAAACTCATTATAAGCCGACGCTATATTATTAAAATTATCAATAATAAAGTTGATTTCAAAATCATTGACATAGAAAGAAAATAGTAAAGGTGATAATATTCCCCTATGGAACGGTGTCCATTGTCCGTCAGACGTCCGTCCGTCCGTCCGCCCGCTTGCCTGTGCGTCTTCCGACGTCAGGTTTTTACTTCAAATTACTTCTTCTCAATAACCAAAAGGCCCTAGTCCTGATACTGACCAATAGCATACTCAGATGAAGGGCTACCAAGAATTTGTTCATATCAATTACCTTGACTCGCTTTCAAGATCACAGGGGGTCAAATGTCTGTTAATCTTAAAACTTTTTTTTCCAATAACCAAAAGGCTCAGGATACTGAGATTGGCCTGTAGTATGCTGGGGGGATGAATGGCTTCTTTCTAATACAATAACTAAAAGGCACAACGTACTGATATTGGACCTCTGGTATGTGGAGTTAAAAGACCTTGGCCCACTTGTAAGGTCATATGTATGATAATTTTGTTCAATATTGTAATCGGTACTCAAATTCAAAAAGCAAACCGTTGAAATTTATATTACCCATGTGGATATCTTAAAAGAGAAATAAAATAACAAACACTACCATTGAAGCTTCATCTGTTAAATATGTAAGTATATAAATTGGTTGACTTTTGAACGAATCTCAACGATGTACATCTATGTTTTTCTTTTCATGAAATTTTATTGACAAATATATTGACAAAAGGATTGGACAGTAGGCATAGACTATTTAAGACCTCTGTACATCTATAGTGTAGTTCACTTTTAAGATTAAAGTTCGAGATTAATAGCAAGTGGGCGATTCAGGTTCATTACGCCTCTTGCTATATAAAAGTTGTCACACAGACCGTCTGCTAGACTCTATCACAGGGACCTAAGAATTTGTTACAGTTAGTTTTGGACTAGTTGGAGTCCATGGTTCCATCTTGACGACCATTGAAGGCGGCATGCTTTTATTGAATATTGATCGAAACCCCCCAAACGTGTAAACATACGATAAACACCTTAGTTTAGGTCCAAACCTAGCTGTATATATAAAATCACGATATAACATCACATGAAGTGGTATATAATACACCTGGGGTCTTATTCTCTTGTACTTTTTCCACGGTCTCTATGTTAATGTTTCCCTTGTTCATATTTTGCCCCTAGCTTAATCCACTTTGAGTTCGGAGTATGGTTTTGTTAACGCTTCGGTATTCTCTAATTGTGACTTGATTTTGTTTAATGACTTTGTAACTTTATTCTGTCCAATATCCTGTAGTACAATGACTGCAAATGTAAGTACGTACTGTTTGTTATACATGTGCTGATAAACTGAAATAGTTTAAAGTCAATAAATGAATTTGAATTGGAGGCTAATATGTGCTGCTCGACTGTAAGACTGGCAGCAAACATCTGTTTCTGATACTGTTATATCATATAGTATATACCTGAGTGGGTACTAGTACCAAACGAATCTTAAGAAAACTCCATACAGACGCTCTGCGGTTACTAGTGCCGTTTGGAGCTTTGGGAAGCTCAATACAGACCAAGTGCCGTACTGTGCTTAGGAAATTACTCACGTCGAAGGTAATTTCTTTTTAAATGTTTTATACTTTTGCGTTATTACTCAACCATGATTTTTCTTTTTATGCCTATCATATTTGTAAAAAGAAAATGTTAAATGAAAGAAATGTCATTTTTTCGAGATATACAAGTTTTATATATATCGAGATATACAAGTTTTATATATATCGAGATATACAAGTTTTATTTTATCGAGATATACAAGTTTTATATTGATCGAGATATACAAGTTTTATATATAATTATCGAGATATCCAAGTCTTATATTTTTCGAGATATACTAGTTTTATATTTATAGAGATAAACAAGTTTTATATTTATCGAGATATACCTGTTTGATATGATATTATCGAGATATGCAAGTTTTATATATATCGAGATAAACAAGTTGCGTAAATATGGAAACAATGGTGGATTGATCACTCAGGATTTTAGGATTTTAAATCAACACCTTTTTCTCAATAAACAAAACATAACCAGGCCAATGGTTTCACAAACGTTCTAAAACTTTAGAAAATTCCTTAACTTTACATTGTAAAATATCTATAGAAAAGCATTACAGAAGTTGAGGTAAAAATCATGAAAGATGACGTAATCTTGAACACATTTCCTTATCTTCTGTAATGTTTTCCTATGGAGATATTTAAGTTCAGGGATTTCCTTAAGTTGTGGAACATTTACTAAACTAGGGCCATTAGATTTATTTTGTGTACTTATTAATTAAGCCATGCAGTAATAACATGTGTAGTTCTTCTACAAATTAAAAATTATCAAAATATCAAATGCGTATTGATTAATAAACTTCACGTGCTTAATCCATCTCGTAAAGACATTTTGCCTTAATGTATCAGGGTAAGTAAGCAAAATTATTTAAATGTCAAATGTTTCAATTGACGCATTGACCGGTTTTTCGAAATACTTTCCAATCATACATCAGTTTTACAATCATTAAAAATACCCGTTAATGATAAAAACGCTGTTTTACCTCGGCTATATTGGATAAGGATCCTTATACGCAACGTTTTATCGCTGGTTCGTACTTCTTACTACCATTCTTAGTACCGTTAAATCAGGGCTTTAGTCTAATTGTGACACTGTATACTCAAAACAGTTGTTTTTTCCACCCTGTACACTAACATACACCATACCAAACGGAAAGAACGTCTTCGGTCTCTCATTATGAGAGTTTTTTTCCAAGAAAGGTGAACGGCGATACAAATATATTGTTGTGAGCTATCCTGGAGCATACTTTGTGAAAAATACAACAAAAGCTAGTGGCATTCCCATGGGCATTAACTGTGTCGCACCTGTGGCTGACTTTTTTGTTTTCTTACGAAGCTGAATTTGTCGAAGGGCTTTCCAGGACTGGTAACAAAAACCTTGCCAAGTCTTTCAATTTCACTTTCAGGTATATATGTCTATAAACAACAAGAAGTTTGCTGACCACATCGATCGTATATACCCTACTGAACTTGAGATTAAAGACACAACATACTCTCCTACATTAGCTTCTTACCTCGATCTTTGCTTAAACTTTGACCAACAAGGGCAACTTACTACTAAGCTGTATGATAAACGTGACGATTTCGATTTTCCAATCGTGAACTTTCCCTTTCTTGATAGTACCATCCCTGCTTCTCCTTCCTAATGTGTTTACATGTCGCAGTTGATTCGTTATTCTAGGTCTTGCTCTGAATATCGAGATTTTCGTGATAAATGTCAACCGCTGACGAACAAATTTACGGCACATGGATTCGAGAGATGCAGATTGATGAAGACTATGGGCAAGTTTTATGGTCGCCATCTTGATCTCATCGATTAATATTCTGTATCTTTGTGTGATATGAAGATGGACGTTTTTGACTCGGTTCTCGTTTTGAGGATTGATGCTAACTTGGATGTGACCAAGATTTACATGGCGGGTGTCGTCGATGAAGCAGAAGACGTTTACTCTTCCGGAACACCTGCACCTTGTGCTTTTACAAGAGTCTCTATGTACATATTTCCTTTGTTCCTATTTTGCCTCTAGTTTAATCGATTTTGAGTTCGGATTATGGTTATGTTTTGCTCTGATTTTTGTTAATTTTTGTTAATTATATTATACATACTTCGCTTTATGTAACTTTTGAAGGGAAAATCGTTTTCTTGTTATCCTATGCATATATTACTTCGCTATTCACATGGTAAAACCTGGTACGTTTGTAATTCTAAAATTATATATTTATACACAAGATTAAAGATTAAAGACAGCAAAAATGTAGGGACTGTAAACAGTTCTGGACAGTGAAAGTAGCATTTTATGAAATATGTATGGCGGGTTGCTATGCATATTTCCCAGAAGCTGTGCTCCGATAGCGTCCAGCCGTGCATTGTTATGACGCGGCTCGGTAACTTTTGCAAGCGGAATCCTGTGCACGTGTTTAAGAATAAGTTATCGTAAACAGACGAGTTTAAGGTACTTCGTTTCACGATAAATTCTCAAAAGAATTCTTAATTTGCCTTATTTATCTTTATTTATATGTAACACATACATTGAGCTTGTTTTTTTCCGGCAGTTCTGATTGTAGGACGTCAATACTTGATTTTTCATTATTTTGAGCATTTTCCAAAAGGAGGGTCACTTTTCAAAAATAAGATTAGTTTTTTTCATATACAATTACGGAATCAAAAAGTTCATTCAAAAGTTGGTCCTAGGATGGGAGCGTGTTGAAAGCATTTTTGAAAGTCCGGGAAACCTCACCACTTCCATAGATATAGTGAATGTGTCTCTATTTCAAGTGTTGTATCAACAATACCTAATATCACAGGAGTTCCAAAAATCATATTCAATTGGTTTGATTCATTGTCTATGCATCTTGGTGACCAGAAATTATTTATAATATGTTTTTCAGTTTTCAAAAATGCCTACTTAGGGAATTATGGGCTGTTTTCCGCCATACCTCTTTCACATGATACAATAAAACTTATATCTAGAGCTTGAGTTGATACTGTGTTATTTAAAGGCTATATTAAATAAATACTACAAACCATTACATTATTAGAAACGGCAGGCTTTTGTTAATTCTGTATTGTAACCCCAAGTGTTGACTAATGGAGTCGATACATTGGTCACTGTGGTCAGTTCACACATGTACGGAGTGACAACAGGGTTCGGTATCAGTCATGACAAACGAAGTTTGCCGGAAACAGCCGATGTTTACATAGGCAAACTGTCTTGAGGTCAGTTTGACATGAAGAAAGTAATCATACCAATTGGAGTTCGATTTTAGTTTAAAAATTGACATGAATGGATCTCACAATAAATACATAAATAATTTACATCGTTTACTTTATCCGGTATACATCTACACTGTTCGCTATATCTTGATTTTTGCTTTATAATTACAAAAAAATAATTCTTGATTTTTCCAGTGATTATCTACATTATAACTTATTAGTAAGGAACGACGTGAATAGCAATCAGTTAAAAACCGGTTATACTATCAACTATGCGCTAAGAAATAACAATTATTATAAAATTCGATATTATAGACTTTCTCTAACTAACTAGTCTTTTATACATGTACCTTCCTCTCTAAAAATGTGGAATGACCATAGTGAACAGACTAGGTTTTCGCCTTCTTTTGCAATCTTTAAAAGAAACCTGACACATGATTTCGGCAGTAAATACCCAGTATATTTTAACTTTGGAGAAAGGAAAATAAGTATAATACACACAAAACTAAGAAATCGATGTAGTCAATTAAATCATGATATATTTCGAGTTCATCTAACCAATAGTCCAAATTGCAGTTTTGGCAATCGTTCTGAAAATGCTTATCATGTTTTCTTTGAATGCGACAATTATGTATACAGCAGAATGGTATTATTTAATCAGTTACGACACTCAAATATAGATATCATTATTATTATATGGTAATGAATTGTATGCTGATAATATAAATTTCAGAATTTTCAGACACGTGCAAAATGACATCAAGTCCAGTAAAAGGTTATAAATATAAAACATGTATATATAATTGTTACTGTCTAGGTTTATTGTAGGTTGTATTTATCATGATGTTGGGAAAGGGCGTTTCATAAGTTGACATAACTTTTGCCCAATCCTCTTGTCGTTTTCTTGACAGAAAAATATATTTAAACTAAACCGGTTATACGGAGTTTGAGACACCTAGCGATAATCTCTATTATTACTCTAAATAAGGAGACAACTTTTACAGTATCTGGTGCTTTGTTCAGAATACTTCGGGACATTTGGGTTAATAAGGACAAGCGGAACACTTCTTACATTAATCTAACATAAACCTTACATATGATTGTTTTCAAACGAACATTATAGAATCATGCAAAATGCCCATATAAGGAAGTGAAAATCCGACTTATATGACTGACTTATAAACGTTCGCTTCAAACCACAGACTTTGAAATATATATAAAGCAGCGATCATGATTGTTGAAATCTCACATCTGATTAAAACCCTTTGGCTGCTAATCGCGACAAAAGTCGTGTTGATGAAAATGGCCCTTTCTGTCGCGAAAAATGTAATTTTCAATCAGTAGTCCGGGAGTAAATTATCCCGTCTGGGGCTATATTTGCATTAAAAACGAAAGTAGAATACTTCTGATTGGTTCTGACGTCATGACTCTCGATCTTCTCGGGAGTTTGCAATAACACAAACGAACAAGCAGGAGAACTCAAGTGGAATTGAGGTGAAACTTGCCTTCCCTAACGTCAGTTCTGAATGAAAGAAAGAGTTTGCATGTTGCAAATTAATTAAAAATATATTGATGTTTCGTAATCAGCAACACTTGAATGAGTTATTTTTATATTGGCTAAAACAGGAAATATCAGATGTCACACATGTGACAAAGGTAGGCTCGGTCATCGGAATCCAAACAATAAATCTACCGATATTTCCAGCTCGATTCTCAGAAAGGATATTTCTTAACATATTTAGTTGTGATGAAACGTTAATCAAATTCCGACTCAGAATAAATTAATATGCCGACATTTGTGGTAAGATAAATGAAAGACCGAAGCAAATCTTTGAAGCTACCTTATCATGTTTAACCCAGGGACTTAAATTTATATGTCCCTGGTTTTACCTGAGAATCGCCGGAAATATAAGATTTTAGAAAATAAAAATACACGAATAGAAAGTTTCTCTATTATGATGTACAATAAAACAAATAATCAGTTTTATGATGTTAACGGTAAAATTTTACATTTAATAAAATTATTTAACAAAATATTACCTTTTAGGTGAAAGTTTACCTTAGATTGTCCGACCAAAAAGTATGTTATATCTTGCAAATTATGTTAACTTCACAGAAACGTATTTACAGGGAATTGCACAAACGTTTAGCTTTACCTTGCTCTGCCCATCAGTTTACTACTTGAGATTGAACGACCAAGCAAAATCGTTTGTTGTCAGATTCCTTCACGGTGAAAACGCAGGCCGTGTTATTAAGTATTGTCCCTTTGATCTAAATCGTAGAGTCTGGCCGATCAGAGTGGTGACATAAAGTCTGACAAAGTGAACATAGGGACATAAGAATTTGTTACAGCCAGATTGCATTTCAAAAAATGTACCCTTAACATTTCATTCTTTTACCATGACCAAACATCCGTGTAACTCCTCCTTTAGTAATTCCAGTATCTTATTTTTTTTAAACTTTACATTAATTGCTGACACGATATCTTCTGGCAGTTTATTCCAAAATGTTACTGTTCTGATCGAAATATGATAAGTGCATGATCTGGCATTAAAACATTGCATATAAACTGACGCTTACTCTTCCGAAACACCTGGTCTTGTTCTCTTGTGCTTTAACGAGAGTCTCCATGTAAATCTTTCTTTTGTTTCTATTCTTCGCCTAGTTTAATCGATTTTGATTCGGATTATGGTTTGGTTGACGCTTTGGTATCCTATAATTTTTGTTGTGATGTGACTAAACGTACAGATACGATTATGCAAGCTTTATCGCCACAATTATCCTGAAATAAATAGTCCGCCCGAAGAAGCCCGTGAAGGCAGAAAGGCCTTGCGGCAAAGGTTTTTTTTTTATATTTACCAATGCAAGGAAATATTAAGGTGTTTATATATATTCACTTGTCTCCTATGTTCAAATAGTGCTTAATATATATCAATTGATTGGAAACGTCCTGGTAAACCGTTTGGTGTAACACGAGTGACGTCATAGCGAAAACACCCTCGTTTTCATCGGAAAAAAGTGCGAAGAATATGAAACTATTTCATGACCAGGGATTTAAGATAAGGAGATTCTACCCGAGGTGTTTTCAAATTTGGTAAAACCCGAGGCTTTGCCAATATTTGCATTAAAGTCAAATTTCACATTGTTATGTTACAGCTATATCCTATTGAATTAAAACTTGGTCACATTACCCAAACTATCATACTTCATTTCCTAAAATTTTGATATTTTGGGGCAAAAACATAGCAATTTTGAGTATTTGCGTAAAATATTTTTTTTATAGTATTACTCAAATTCTATTAAATTGAAAGTTAGCATGGTTACTGATTATATTATACCGAACACATGACTGTTTAGGGGATATCGTTTTGCGGGTTCTGCTGTTTTGGGGTTGAAAGCATGTGAATTTTAAGGATTTGTGTTAAACGCCACTTTATATAGTGTTATTGATTACTGATTGAATTGAAACTTGAAATTATTGTAATACCATCATACTGTGTATATTTTGTTGTACTGTTATACATGTATACCGTTTGAGTTTGACATTATCGACAAAGCGAGAAAGATGAAACTTTTAATTACGCAGTGTTAACTGAAATAATGACAGATGTTGTTTATTTTCAGGAACAACATGAGAAGACACCTCAACAATATGACAACCAACTTTTACAGGTCAAGTAAGAAATTCTGCAGAAGCAAGACTGTAATGGTGTTTGTAGTGTGTTCGGTTACATTCCTCGCGATTTTAACCCTCAAGTCCCCAACAAACTTCCATGCAGCTAGATTTTCTCAATTGCAACCCAAGGATAGCGTTCAACAGAGCGTTCAACAGAGCGTTCAACACGTTCAACAGAGCGTTCAACAGAGCGTTCAGCCGCACACACATTGTAACTATGGTTGCAGACCCCAATTTGTACTAGGAATGTTGACACCACATACGCATGTCGACTTCAGAAACGGTCAAAGATCCACGTGGATATCCACCATGCAGCAGTTGAAAGAGGACCTTCCTTTCGTTATAGTATACAAGTTTCTAATAGATCTACCTACAAATAATACGGTATTGGAAAACGAAAAGTACGACGATATTGTTTTTCTTAATGCAACTAGCCAAGGCAGAGCCGTAAAATTTGGAGAAAAACTGTATTTGTGGTTTAAGTACATTCATGAACATTTTCCTGATGCCTTACTGGGGGCAAAAGTAGATGATGACACATTTCTTTGTGTTCAACATCTTTTTAAGAGACTTGATGAACTTAAATCAAGGACACTGTACTATGGGTGGACACATGGTAGTGGGAAAAGGGTCAATATTGACACACGTATGGATGAAATGTTTGTAGTTCTAGGTAAAGATTTAATAGAAAGAATTGCCAAGCGTAAATATTGTAATGGAACGAAGTGCGACGCGAAATCAGATTTAATAGATACTAACTATGGCGGAACTTCACTAGGATCGTGGCTATCAATATACCCCGACATAGACTACCAACCTGACAACACGAGGATTGTACATGTTCGTTGGACGACACAACAGCTTCTGAGGAATATAAAGCCGGACTTCTGTTCGAAATATGTTCTTCACCATAAAGCGTCAGTAGATGCCATGGAAATGTTGCATAGATATAACAAACAGGCAATGCCTTCTCCCACTGGAGCTTTTAGCAAACATGCAATGCCCTCTCCCGCTGGAGGGTATAACACACAGGCACTGCCTTCGAATTCCCCTGCTGGATTTGTTGGTGCGGTGACAGGTTCATTGTTTTCAGGTGATATTGTGCGGGCACTACCACAAAAAACACTTACAAACAGACACAAATATTTGGCACAGTTAGACCAGATGTCGGCGTGCGATAGCTGGGCTGTTGTTACGACGATCTTTTCTCCAGCAAAGGCTGTGAAAGACATAGCATCGCATCCAGATTGGTGTTTAGTTATAGTGGCTGACGCAAAAACTCCACCAGGCGATAAATACCTTTCTGAAATGGGATTACACGAAACTTCCACAAACAGAATCAAATATCTGTCATTGAAAGAGCAAGGCATGCTGTATCCATTATTGTCGGGTGTTATACCAATCAACCACTTTGGAAGGAAGAATATAGGATATATGTATGCCATACACCACAATGCTAAATATATATGGGATTTCGATGATGATAATATCGGCACAGTAGATTTAAGCGACATCAAAGCCGACGGTACTTCTCCCTACGTCACAGCTTGTAGAGGTGGCCACCATACCCTTCTGAACCCTTACCCCTATTTCGGAGTGAACGAGACCCACACATGGCCAAGAGGATTTCCACTTGAAGACATTAAGAACAACACGACATTTCCTAAACTATGTAACACAAGCGATTCTATTCAAATTGGCATAGTGCAATCATTAGCTAATCGGCAGCCTGACATTGATGCTATTTATAGAATGACACGTGATGCTCCTTTTGACTTTCTTGCGACTCGACAGTCGCATAGGCTATTCGTTTTGCCCAGATATACGTATGCACCAATCAACGCCCAGGCGACGCTGTGGTTAGCACCCGCATTCCCTTATATGGCATTACCTATCAGTGTAAATGGACGCGTAAGTGATATCTGGAGAGGTTACGTAGCACAACATTTTCTTCACAGAAAGGACGTTCGGCTAGCATTTTCACCTCCTTATGTGATTCAAGAAAGAAACGCTCATGATATATTGAGAGATTTCAATGCAGAGTTGGATTTGTACCAGAAAAGTAAACAATTAGTTGTTTTTCTATCATCTCCAAAATCTGGTAACCCTGCAGATATCATAGAAATGTATAAAAATTTATATAAGAGAAAATATATAGAACAACTCGATATTCAATTCGCTGAGGCATGGGCGAAAACTTTGGCGAGCATAAATTAGATTAACACTAGTCAGTATTTTTAAGTTATTAAAGGCCCAATATACGTAGCTGTCGGCAAAACGTGAAGCAAAAATCAAGCCTAATATCTTCAATTCAATTCAAGATTTTTCTGTCAAGAGTTTCTTTAGTTATTAGTTATTAGTTATCAGGTGATAGCAATACTGTTCTCTGTCCACAATACACAGGTGATAGCAATTATGTTCTCTATCCACAATACACAGGTGATAGCAATTATGTTCTCTGTCCACAATACACAGGTGATAGCAATTATGTTCTCTATCCACAAAACACAGGGGATAACAATTATGTTCTCTATCCACAATACACAGGTGATAGCAATACTGTTCTCTGTCCACAATACACAGGTGATAGCAATTATGTTCTCTATCCACAATACACAGGTGATAGCAATACTGTTCTCTGTCCACAATACACAGGTGATAGCAATACTGTTCTCTGTCCACAATACACAGGTGATAGCAATTATGTTCTCTGTCCACAATACACAGGTGATAGCAATTATGTTCTCTGTCCACAATACACAGGTGATAGCAATACTGTTCTCTGTCCACAATACACAGGTGATAGCAATTATGTTCTTTGTCCACAATACACAGGTGATAGCAATTATGTTCTCTGTCCACAATACACAGGTGATAGCAATACTGTTCTCTGTCCACAATACACAGGTGATAGCAATACTGTTCTCTGTCCACAATACACAGGTGATAGTAAGTATGTTCTCTGTCCACAATACACAGGTGATAGCAACTATGTTCTCTGTCCACAATACACAGGTGATAACATTTATGTTATCTGTCCACAATACACAGGTGATAGCAATACTGTTCTCTGTTCACAATACACAGGTGATAGCAATTATGTTCTCTGTCCACAATACACAGGTGATAGCAATACTGTTCTCTGTTCACAATACACAGGTGATAGCAATTGTGTTCTCTGTTCACAATACACAGGTGATAGCAATTATGTTCTCTGTCCACAATACAAAGGTGATAGCAATTATGTTCTTTGTCCACAATACACAGGTGATAGCAATACTGTTCTCTGTCCACAATACAAAGGTGATAGCAATTATGTTCTTTGTCCACAATACACAGGTGATAGCAATACTGTTCTCTGTTCACAATACACAGGTGATAACATTTATGTTATCTGTCCACAATACACAGGTGATAGCAATACTGTTCTCTGTCCACAATACACAGGTGATAGCAATACTGTTCTCTGTTCACAATACACAGGTGATAGCAATACTGTTCTCTGTCCACAATACACAGGTGATAGCAATTATGTTCTCTGTCCACAATACACAGGTGATAGCAATTATGTTCTCTGTCCACAATACACAGGTGATAGCAATTATGTTCTCTGTCCACAATACACAGGTGATAGCAATACTGTTCTCTGTCCACAATACACAGGTGATAACATTTATGTTATCTGTCCACAATACACAGGTGATAGCAATACTGTTCTCTGTTCACAATACACAGGTGATAGCAATTATGTTCTCTGTCCACAATACACAGGTGATAGCAATTATGTTCTCTGTCCACAATACACAGGTGATAGCAATTATGTTCTCTGTCCACAATACACAGGTGATAGCAATTATGTTCTCTGTCCACAATACACAGGTGATAGCAATACTGTTCTCTGTCCACAATACACAGGTGATAGCAATACTGTTCTCTGTCCACAATACACAGGTGATAGTAAGTATGTTCTCTGTCCACAATACACAGGTGATAGCAACTATGTTCTCTGTCCACAATACACAGGTGATAACATTTATGTTATCTGTCCACAATACACAGGTGATAGCAATACTGTTCTCTGTTCACAATACACAGGTGATAGCAATTATGTTCTCTGTCCACAATACACAGGTGATAGCAATACTGTTCTCTGTTCATAATACACAGGTGATAGCAATTGTGTTCTCTGTTCACAATACACAGGTGATAGCAATTATGTTCTCTGTCCACAATACAAAGGTGATAGCAATTATGTTCTTTGTCCACAATACACAGGTGATAGCAATACTGTTCTCTGTCCACAATACAAAGGTGATAGCAATTATGTTCTTTGTCCACAATACACAGGTGATAGCAATACTGTTCTCTGTTCACAATACACAGGTGATAACATTTATGTTATCTGTCCACAATACACAGGTGATAGCAATACTGTTCTCTGTCCACAATACACAGGTGATAGCAATACTGTTCTCTGTTCACAATACACAGGTGATAGCAATACTGTTCTCTGTCCACAATACACAGGTGATAGCAATTATGTTCTCTGTCCACAATACACAGGTGATAGCAATTATGTTCTCTGTCCACAATACACAGGTGATAGCAATTATGTTCTCTGTCCACAATACACAGGTGATAGCAATACTGTTCTCTGTCCACAATACACAGGTGATAACATTTATGTTATCTGTCCACAATACACAGGTGATAGCAATACTGTTCTCTGTTCACAATACACAGGTGATAGCAATTATGTTCTCTGTCCACAATACACAGGTGATAGCAATACTGTTCTCTGTTCACAATACACAGGTGATAGCAATTATGTTCTCTGTCCACAATACACAGGTGATAGCAAGTATGTTCGCTGTCCACAATACACAGGGGATAACATTTATGTTATCTGTCCACAGTGATAGCAATACTGTTCTCTATCCACAATACACAGGTGATAGCAACTATGTTCTTTGTCCACAATACACAGGTGATAGCAATACTGTTATCTGTCCACAATACACAGGTGATAGCAATACTGTTCTCTGTTCACAATACACAGGTGATAGCAATTATGTTCTCTGTCCACAATACACAGGTGATAGCAATACTGTTCTCTGTTCACAATACACAGGTGATAGCAATTGTGTTCTCTGTTCACAATACACAGGTGATAGCAATTATGTTCTCTGTCCACAATACAAAGGTGATAGCAATTATGTTCTTTGTCCACAATACACAGGTGATAGCAATACTGTTCTCTGTTCACAATACACAGGTGATAACATTTATGTTATCTGTCCACAATACACAGGTGATAGCAATACTGTTCTCTGTCCACAATACACAGGTGATAGCAATACTGTTCTCTGTCCACAATACACAGGTGATAGCAATACTGTTCTCTGTCCACAATACACAGGTGATAGCAATTATGTTCTCTGTCCACAATACACAGGATATAGCAATACTGTTCTCTGTCCACAATACACAGGTGATAGCAATTATGTTCTCTGTCCACAATACACATGTGATAGCAATACTGTTCTCTGTCCACAATACACAGGTGATAGCAATACTGTTCTCTGTCCACAATACACAGGTGATAGCAATTATGTTCTCTGTCCACAAAACACAGGTGATAGCAATTATGTTCTCTGTCCACAATACACAGGTGATAGCAATACTGTTCTCTATCCACAATACACAGGTGATAGCAATACTGTTCCCTGTCCACAATACACAGGTGATAGCAATACTGTTCTCTGTTCACAATACACAGGTGATAGCAATACTGTTCTCTGTCCACAATACACAGGTGATATCAATACTGTTCTCTGTTCACAATACACAGGTGATAGCAATTGTGTTCTCTGTTCACAATACACAGGTGATAGCAATTATGTTCTCTGTCCACAATACACAGGTGATAGCAATTATGTTCTCTGTCCACAATACAAAGGTGATAGCAATTATGTTCTCTGTCCACAATACACAGGTGATAACAATTATGTTCTCTGTCCACAATACACAGGTGATAGCAATTATGTTCTCTATCCACAAAACACAGGTGATAGCAATTATGTTCTCTATCCACAAAACACAGGTGATAGCAATTATGTTCTCTATCCACAAAACACAGGTGATAGCAATTATGTTCTCTATCCACAAAACACAGGTGATAGCAATTATGTTCTCTGTCCACAATACACAGGTGATAGCAATTATGTTCTTTGTCCACAATACACAGATGATAGCAATTATGTTCTTTGTCCACAATACACAGGTGATAGCAATGTTGTTCTCTGTCCACAATACACAGGTGATAACAATTATGTTCTTTGTCCACAATACACAGGTGATAGCAATTATGTTCTCTGTCCACAATACACAGGTGATAGCAAGTATGTTCGCTGTCCACAATACACAGGGGATAACATTTATGTTATCTGTCCACAATACACAGGTGATAGCAACTATGTTCTTTGTCCACAATACACAGGTGATAGCAATACTGTTCTCTGTCCACAATACACAGGTGATAGCAATACTGTTCTCTGTCCACAATACACAGGTGATAGCAATTATGTTCTCTGTCCACAATACACAGGTGATAGCAATTATGTTCCCTGTCCACAATACACAAGTGATAGCAATTATGTTCCCTGTCCACAATACACAGGTGATAGCAATTATGTTCTCTGTCCACAATACACAGGTGATAGCAATACTGTTCTCTGTTCATAATACACAGGTGATAGCAATTGTGTTCTCTGTTCACAATACACAGGTGATAGCAACTATGTTCTTTGTCCACAATACACAGGTGATAGCAATACTGTTCTCTGTCCACAATACACAGGTGATAGCAATACTGTTCTCTGTCCACAATACACAGGTGATAGCAATTATGTTCTCTGTCCACAATACACAGGTGATAGCAATTATGTTCCCTGTCCACAATACACAAGTGATAGCAATTATGTTCCCTGTCCACAATACACAAGTGATACCATTTATGTTCCCTGTTCACATTACACAGGTGATACCATTTATGTTCCCTGTTCACATTACACAGGTGATACCATTTTTTCTCTGTTTCCACCTCATGAATGAATTTTTTTACAAAGAATTAACGACAATACTATTGCAACGCTGCAAAAAGAGATTATTTTCAGACTAACTGCTGGGGAGATAGAAGATATCTTACAATGCCTTCAGTTATACGAAATATATTTTACGAGTATGGCTAATATTTGATATTTTTCACAAATGCGCAGCACGAATGAAATTATCAAAATATTAATCACAGGAGTGAAATATAACTCGTATTACTGAAGGAACGGTTAGATAATTTGTTTATTACATTCTTGTTGCAAAAAATTAATCCCGGAAAGCAAAACAACACAAAATAAAGTCCTCTCTGTAAATATTTCAATGAAATGTGAAACTTCTTTTGATCACTATTTTAGTGATAAATGTATAGGTCTTTGTAGCGTTAATACGTATGTCGTATTACTGGAAAAATATATTTCTTTAAAACGTCCCGTCACCAACTCGGACCATTACATGTACGCGTTGTTGATAACCGCTAAATCTAAGATGGTTGGAAGCGAGTGAAATGCGGAGGTATTTTGTCACCATTCATCCAGATGATAAAGTATCCGTACCACCTAGGCTTATGTGAATTATGCTTTATCTCTATCACTGTCAGAAATGACCCAAGTTCTCGTATACATGTACTTTTGCCTATTTCTTGAAACTTGGAGACGTTGTGGGCACTCAATTTTTCGTTTGACACAAATTTCCTCCGATCAAACAGATAGAATGACGGACTTGCTAGTATAAAAGCTTCCTTAAAATGTAAGGTAATAGGGGGATTGAACGCTGTGGTTTCCTAGAGAAAAGTTCCCGAATGAGGTGGATGCTCATATAGTTCTGTGCAGTAAATGCAGTCTTCGTGTCGTTAACATAAATTAAGTTAAGTGATGTTTTTCACTTGTACGAAAAATGGTAAAAATGTAATAAAAGCCATTCCCTACTATGTAAAGATAAACAAATCCTTACCGGAGTTGAGATATAGGAGTGTGCTGATTAAAGCATTGTTTAAAATGTTTTGACGAACAGTTACTTTAATATGTTCATTATTAATATTAATATGAAGTTATTTATTTTTGTTGTTTCCTTGTTTGTGCTAAGTTTTGTTTGCGTTTAATGTTTACCTTTGACGTGTTGCATTTGATTACATATGTGATGAATAATTTGCCTTTCTTTACTGGCATATTCATGAAATATGTAATTATATTCATACAAATATTGACTATCGGCGTTTTTTTTAAATTCCTATGGCGATATGAATGAAAAACGGTTACATCCATATAGACGAGGCACGCTAGGTCAATATGGATGTAAGACTCGTATTGAACAAGACTAATATATTACGTCATAAGTAATTAATTCACGTAAATGGATGTATTCATACTGTATTGAAGAAAAAAATCAGAATGTATATATATGGATGTGATTTGGGATTTATAAGCATACTTTCTATACAGATAACGTAGATAGATGAGGCCTTCGGGATCGGTGGCTGGTTGATGAGGCCTTCGGGATCTGTGGCTGGTTGATGAGGCCTTCGGGAACTGGGACTGGTTGATGAGGCCTTCGGGATCTGTGGCTGGTTGATGAGGCCTTCGGGATCTGTGGCTGGTTGATGAGGCCTTCGGGAACTGGGACTGGTTGATGAGGCCTTCGGGTTCTGTGGCGGGTTGATGAGGCCTTCGGGTTCTGTGGCGGGTTGATGAGGCCTTCGGGATCTGTGGCGGGTTGATGAGGCCTTCGGGATCTGTGGCGGGTTGATGAGGCCTTCGGGATCTGTGGCTGGTTGTTCAAAATGTGATTAGCTATAACAATTTTCGTCAATACACAAGGTGAAATCTCAAACTGTAGTATTTAATTTCACTCTGCAAACGATATGATATCTGGAATATTGTAAATAATTCATTAATTGTTTTATTTACCCTACTGATCTTGAGATTAAAGACACAACATACTCTCCTACATCAGCTTGTTACCTCGATCTTTACTTAAACTATGACCAACAAGGGCAACTTACTACTAAGCTGTATGATAAACGTGACGATTTCGAAATTCCGATTTAGGGCTTGCGCTGAATATCGAGATTTTCGTGATAAATGTCAAGTGCTGACGAACAAACTTACGGCACATGGATTCGAGAAAAGCATGCAGGTTGATGAAGACTACGGGCAAGTTTTATGGTCGCCATCTTGATCTCACCGAGAAATATTCTGTATCTTTGTGTGATATGAAGATGGACGTTTTTGAGTTTGCTTGTTATTGTGTTTACTTGTTGTGATGACACTGATGACTCGGTTCTCATTTTGAGGATTGATGTTTACTCAGATGTGACCAATATTTACATGGCGGGTGAAATAGAAGACGTTTACTCTTCCGGAACACCTGGTCTTATTCTCTTCTTCTTTTACGAGAGTCTCTATGTAAATCTTTCCTTTGTTCCTAATTTGCCTTTAGTTTATTCGATTTTGAGTTCTGATTATGGTTTTCTTGTCGCTTTGATATTCTCTCAATTTTTTTTAAGATGCACAAAATATAAATTTTGCTATTTAATGATTAATCACATTTTAAACAGCTGGACCTTCGGGCCCTGAACTGTGATTAGCATTTACTAGGTAATCAACAGAGGATCGTTTCAGTTAAATTATTAGATCACCTCTTGGTTTAAACTATGTTTTATTGTTTGACAATACAATGAACTACAAATTGTAAATAATTAAGATTAGAAAATAAAAAACCCAAATGTCTTTACACTATGTTTTGTTCACTTACTACAGGAATGAAGTATTTTGAACATGAGTAACCCTTACCCCTCAATGTATTGTGAACGAAGACGTTTGACTTCCTTGGTTTTGATAGGATTGGGGGTAATTACACTCGACTCTATCCGGAGGAGGACGCATACAGTCGACTCTATCCGCCGGAGGAGGACGAATACACTCGACTCTATCCGGAGAATGACGAATACACTCGACTTCATCCGGAGGAGGACGAATACACTCGACACTATCCGGAGGAGGACGAATACACTCGACATTATCCGGAGGAGGACGAATACACTCGACTCTATCCGGGCGAGGACGAATACACTCGACTCTATCCGGAGGAGGACGAATACACTCGACTCTATCCGGAGGAGGACGAATACACTCGACACTATTCGGAGGAGGACGAAAACACTCGACTCTATCCGGAGGAGGTAGAATACCTTCGACTTTATCCGGAGGAGGACGATTACACTCGACTCTATCCGGATGAGGGCGAATACACCCGACTCTATCCGGAGGAGGATGATACACTCGACACTATCCGGAGGAAGACGAATACACTCGACTCTATCCGGAAGAGGACGAATACACTCGACACTATCCGGAGGAGGACGAATACACTCGCCACTATCCGGAGGAGGACGAATACACTCGACTCTATCCGGGCGAGGACGAATACACTCGACTCTATCCGGAGAATGACGAATACACTCGACTCCATCCGGAGGAGGACGAATACAATCGACTCTATCCGGATGAGGGCGAATACACTCGACTCTATCCGGAGGAGGATGATACACTCGACTCTATCCTGAGGAGGACGAATACACTCGACTCTATCCGGAGGAGGGCGAAAACACTCGACTCTATCTGGAGGAGGATGATACACTCGACACTATCCGGAGGAAGACGCATACACTCGACTCTATCTGGAGGAGGATGAATACACTTGATTCTATCCGGAGGAGGTCGAATACACTCGACACTATCCGGGCGAGGACGAATACACTCGAATGTATCCGGTGGAGGACGAATACACTCGGCTCTATCCAAAGGAGTTCGCATACACTCGACTCTATCCGGAGGAGGACGAATACACACGACTCTATCCGGAGGAGGTCGAATACACACGACTCTATCCGGGAGGAGGTCGAATACACTCGGCTCTATCCGGAGGAGGTCGAATACACACGACTCTATCCGGGAGGAGGTCGAATACACTCGATTTTATCCGGAGGAGGATGAATACACACGACTCTATCCGGGAGGAGGTCGAATACACTCGATTTTATCCGGAGGAGGATGAATACACTCGGCTCTATACAAAGGAGTTCGCATACACTCGACTCTATCCGGAGGAGGACGAATACACACGACTCTATCCGGAGGAGGTCGAATACACACGACTCTATCCGGGAGGAGGTCGAATACACTCGATTTTATCCGGAGGAGGATGAATACACTCGGCTCTATACAAAGGAGGACGCATACAGTCAACACTATCCGGAGGAGGACGAATACACTCGACATTATCCGGAGGAGGACGAATACACTCGACACTATCCGGAGGAGGAAGAATACACTCGACACTATCCGGAGGAGGACGAATACACTCGACATTATCCGGAGGAGGACGAATACACTCGACTCTATCCGGAGGAGGACGAATACACTCGACTCAATCCGGAGGAGGACGAATACACTCGACACTATCCGGAGGAGGACGAATACACTCGACTCTATCCGGGCGAGGACGAATACACTCGACTCTATTCGGATGAGGACGAATACACTCGAATGTATCCGGTGGAGGACGAATACACTCGACTCTATCCGGAGGAGGACGAATACACTCGACACTATCCGGAGGAGGACGAATACACTCGAATGTATCCGGTGGAGGACGAATACACTCGACTCTATCCGAAGGAGGACGAATACACTCGACACTATCCGGAGGAGGACGAATACACTCGCCACTATCCGGAGGAGGACGAATACACTCGAGTCTATTCGGAGGAGGACGAATACACTCGACACTATCCGGAGGAGGACGAATACACTCGACTCTATCCGGTGGAGGACGAATACACTCGACTCTATCCCAAGGAGGACGAATACACTCGACTCTATTCGGAGGAGGACGAATACACTCGACTCTATTCGGAGGAGGACGATTACACTCGACTCTATCCGGAGGAGGTAGAATACACTCGACTCTATCCGGAGGAGGACGAATACACTCGACTCTATCCGGAGGAGGACGAATACACTCGACTCTATTCGGAGGAGGACGAATACACTCGACTCTATCCGGAGGAGGACGAATACACTCGACTCTATCCGGAGGAGGACGAATACACTCGACTCTATTCGGAGGAGGACGAATACACTCGACTCTATCCGGTGGAGGACGATTACACTCGACTCTATCCGGAGGAGGTAGAATACACTCGACTCTATCCGGAGGAGGTAGAATAAACTCGACTCTATCCGGAGGAAGACGAATACACTCGACTCTATCCGGAGGAGGACGAATACACTCGACTCTATTCGGAGGAGGACGAATACACTCGACTCTATTCGGAGGAGGACGAATACACTCGACTCTATCCGGAGGAGGATGAATACACTCGACTCTATCCGGAGGAGGACGAATACACTCGACTCTATCCGGTGGAGGACGAATACACTCGACTCTATCCGGAGGAGGACGAATACACTCGCCACTATCCGGAGGAGGACGAATACACTCGACTCTATTCGGAGGAGGACGAATACACTCGACTCTATTCGGAGGAGGACGAATACACTCGACTCTATTCGGAGGAGGACGAATACACTCGATTCTATCCGGAGGCGGGCGAACCCCTACATTTGATATATCATAACCCAAAAGTATACATTTGCCTACAGCAACCGATACTTTTTAGGGCCATGCTTTTGATCCCTACAGTATGAAACCTTGGCAAGTGATTCTCCTGAATGTCAAGTAAATGTAGGAAACAACTAGAACGTCTTTAAAGTCACATAGCACATATTTAAATATCATACCTTGTACTAAAGTACATGTAACACTATATTAACAGTTGTATTCTGTTTGGAGTTGTTTTTAAACCCATTGGTAAGCGTACTTGTATATACCAAAGCTGGTATTAAGGGTCATCTATATAGCATATCTATAAATTTTGACGAGCTTATTTATAACTATTTGGGGAAAATTTAACATAAGTTACTTGATCAATTGTTGGTAAGTACATGTATCATGGCTAACAATGGACCTTGCTTTTAACATGTAATACTAGTATGTCAAGGTGTTTGTAAATTTTGGCAAAACGTGTGAAAAATACATGTTCCAGGGCGGAACAATTATCTCGTGTATATCAAACATGTTGCACAAAACAACAATGGCGTTGTACTCTATAGTGTCAATGGCAAAGGATGGGAACATTTGTTTGACTGCATAGGGCTTTATCAAAGCGTACATATTGATTCTTTTTTACCTTGAATTGCAAATGGCGACAATAAACGTTCTCCTAAAATATGCATAAATGGACGTATTTTGTTATTCTCAAAGAGCATATTGGATGCTATTCATACTTCTGAACAAAGTAAGAAGACTGTTTTAAAGACAAACGTTGAGTTTAAGGCTTTTTATGAAATGTACATTTTTTACCTTAAACACAGCAATCAAAGTTTTTTTCTTCTAAAAAACAGTCCCATTGTTATATTCATAGATTATTTTTTTAATGTTTATTGTACCTTCATATATTCAGCCAAGGAATTTCGTAACAAACTTTTTTCTTTGTGTGTGAAAGGATTAACTAAATAGTCAGGGCAGGACTCGAAAGTCGGACGTACAAACACATAGCGGGCTCTCCTGTCGACTGGGGTAGCTAGTCAAAGATAGATAATCCAGACCTGTCCCTCTACAGGTATGGCAAACCAACTCGACGTACACAAAATGAAAACGACAGAAAATAAAGTATTTCTCAAGGTTTCCGGTCCCGACGTCACAGGAGTGACTTAACTGGAACCATATACCGTATGTATCGTGTATAACAGGAACGAGTGTGCTGCCATCGGGTATCCCACCCTCGCTCTCCAGGATTCTAGTCACACACTTATCCACTAAACAAGCTCTAAACAGGCGACCTAACCTATAAAGATCTACAATTAAAATCTACCACACAACCCCCACCCCCCCTTTTAAATGTGTTCGCCCTCGATCTCCAAAACCCAGGTTCAAACTCTTCTGTCACCATCGGGAGGGCCGCAGACATCATTTATAAAAGGAAAAAGAACTTAGTGTTTTCGTCGGGGATTGAACACAAGATCAGAAGCTAAAGGCGACATAAACCCTACATTAACGTACAATTAAAAACTGACTACCGTGTACTATAGGCGACCTAAACCCTATGTACAATTAAAACCTGACAGACGTGTACTATAGGCGACCTAAACCCTATGTATAATTGAAACCTGACACACGTGTACTATAGGCGATCTAAACCCTATGTATAATTAAAACTGCCACACGTGTACTATAGGCGACCTAAACCCTATGTATAATTAAAACTGCCACACGTGTACTATAGGCGACCTAAACCCTATGTATAATTAAAACCTGACACACGTGTACTATAGGCGACCTAAACCCTATGTACAATTAAAACCTGACACACGTGTACTATAGGCGATCTAAACCCTATGTATAATTAAAAACTGCCACACGTGTACTATAGGCGACCTAACCCCTATGTATAATTAAAACTGCCACACGTGTACTATAGGCGATCTAAACCCTATGTACAATTAAAAACAGACTCACGTGTACTATAGGCGACCTAAACCCTATGTACAATTAAAAACTGACACACGTGTACTATAGGCGATCTAAACCCTATGTACAATTAAAAACAGACTCACGTGTACTATAGGCGACCTAAACCCTATGTACAATTAAAAACTCTCACACGTGTACTATAGGCGACCTAAACCCTATGTACAATTAAAACCTGACACACGTGTACTATAGGCGACCTAAACCCTATGTACAATTAAAAACTGCCACACGTGTACTATAGGCGACCTAAACCCTATGTATAATTAAAATCTGACACACGTGTACTATAGGCGATCTAAACCCTATGTATAATTAAAACCTGACACGCATGTACTATAGGCGACCTAAACCCTATGTATAATTAAAAACTGACACACGTGTACTATAGGTAACCTTAACTCTATGCACAATTAAAACTGCCACACGTGTACTATAGGCGACCTAAACCCTATGTACAATTAAAACCTGACACACGTGTACTATAGGCGATCTAAACCCTATGTATAATTAAAACCTGACACACATGTACTATAGGCGACCTAAACCCTATGTATAATTAAAAACTGCCACACGTGTACTATAGGCGACCTAAACCCTATGTACAATTAAAAACTGCCACACGTGTACTATAGGCGACCTAACCCCTATGTACAATTAAAAACTGCCACACGTGTACTATAGGCGACCTAAACCCTATGTACAATTAAAAACTGAAACACGTGTACTATAGGCGACCTAAACCCTATGTACAATTAAAAATTGCCACATGTGAACTATAGGCGACCTAAACCCTATGTATAATTAAAACCTGACACACGTGTACTATAGGCGACCTAAACCCTATGTACAATTAAAACCTGACACACGTGTACTATAGGCGACCTATACCCTATGTACAATTAAAAACTGCCACACGTGTACTATAGGCGACCTAACCCTATGTACAATTAAAACCTGCCACACGTGTACTATAGGCGACCTAAACCCTATGTAAAATTAAAACTGCCACACGTGTACTATAGGCGACCTAAACCCTATGTATAATTAAAACCTGACACAAGTGTACTATAGGCGACCTAACCCCTATGTACAATTAAAAACTGCCACACGTGTACTATAGGCGACCTAAACCCTATGTACAATTAAAAACTGACACACGTGTACTATAGGCGACCTAAACCCTATGTACAATTAAAAACTGACACACGTGTACTATAGGCGACCTAAACCCTATGTACAATTAAAAACTGACACACGTGTACTATACGCGAACTAAACCCTATGTACAATTAAAAACTGCCACACGTGTACTATAGGCGACCTAAACCCTATGTACAATTAAGAACTGACACAAATGTACTATAGGGGACCTAAACCCTATGTACATTTAAAACCTTACACACGTGTACTATAGGCGACCTAAACCCTATGTACAATTAAAAACTGACACACGTGTACTATAGGCGACCTTAACCCTATGTACAATTAAAAACTGACACACGTTTACTATAGGCGAACTAAACCCTATGTACAATTAAAAACTGACACACGTGTACTATAGGCGACCTAAACCCTATGTACAATTAAAAACTGACACACGTGTACTATAGGCGACCAAAACCCTATGTACAATCAAAACCTGACACACATGTAGTATAGGCGACCTAAACCCTATGTACAATTAAAAACTGCCACACGTGTACTATAGGCGACCTAAACCCTTTGTACAATTAAAAACTGACACACGTGTACTATACGCGAACTAAACCCTATGTACAATTAAAAACTGCCACACGTGTACTATAGGCGACCTAAACCCTATGTACAATTAAGAACTGACACAAATGTACTATAGGGGACCTAAACCCTATGTACATTTAAAATCTTACACACGTGTACTATAGGCGACCTAAACCCTATGTACAATTAAAAACTGACACACGTGTACTATAGGCGACCTTAACCCTATGTACAATTAAAAACTGACACACGTTTACTATAGGCGAACTAAACCCTATGTACAATTAAAAACTGACACACGTGTACTATAGGCGACCTAAACCCTATGTACAATTAAAAACTGACACACGTGTACTATAGGCGACCAAAACCCTATGTACAATCAAAACCTGACACACATGTAGTATAGGCGACCTAAACCCTATGTACAATTAAAAACTGCCACACGTGTACTATAGGCGACCTAAACCCTTTGTACAATTAAAAACTGACACACGCGTACTATAGGCGAACTAAACCCTATGTACAATTAAAAACTGACACACGTGTACTATAGGTAACCTTAACTCTATACACAATTAATAACTGACACAGGTGTACTATATATAGGCGACCTAAACCCTATGTACAATTAAACACTGACACAGGTGTACTATAGGCGACCTAAATACTATGTACAATTAAAAACTGACAAACGTGTGCTATAGGCGACCTAAACCCTATGTACAATTAAAACCTAACACACGTGTACTATAGGCGACCTAAACCCTATGTACAATTAAAACCTTTCATACGTGTACTATAGACAACCTAAACCCTATGTACAATTAAAACCTAACACACGTGTACTATAGGCGACCTAAACCCTATGTACAATTAAAAACTGCCACACGTGTACTATAGGCGACCTTAACCCTATGTACAATTAAAACCTAACACACGTGTACTATAGGTGACCTAAACCCTATGTACAATTAAAACTCCCACACGTGTACTATAGGCGACCTTAACCCTAAGCAAAATTAAAAACTGACACGCGTGTTCTATAGGCGACCTAAACCCTATGCAAAATTAAAAACTGACACACGTGTACAAAAGTAATCTAACACTATGTACAATTAAAACCTGACACACGTGTACTATAGGCGACCTAAACCCTATGTACAATTAAAAACTGACACACGTGTACTATAGGCGACCTTAACCCTATATACAATTAAAAACTGACACATGTGTACTTTAGATAACCTAAACCCTATGTACAATTAAAACCTGACACACGAGTACTATAGGCGACCTAAACCCTATGTACAATTAAAACCTAACACACGTGTACTATAGGCGACCTAAACCCTATGTACAATTAAAACTGCCACACGTGTACTATAGGCGACCTAAACCCTATGTACAATTAAAACCTAACACACGTGTACTATAGGCGACCTAAACCCTATGTACAATTAAAACCTAACACACGTGTACTATAGGCGACCTAAACCCTATGTACAATTAAAACCTAACACACGTGTACTATAGGCGACCTAAACCCTATGTACAATTAAAACCTAACACACGTGTACTATAGGCGACCTAAACCCTATGTACAATTAAAACTGCCACACGTGTACTATAGGCGACCTTAACCCTATGTACAATTAAAACCTAACACACGTGTACTATAGGCGACCTAAACCCTATGCAAAATTAAAACCTGACACACGTGTACAAAAGGTAACCTAACCCTATGTACAATTAAAACCTTACACACGTGTACTATAGGCGACCTAAACCCTATGTACAATTAAAAACTGACACACGTGTACTATAGGCGACCTTAACCCTATGTACAATTAAAAACTGACACACGTGTACTATAGGCGACCTAAACTCTATGTACAATTAAAAACTGCCACACGTGTACTATAGGCGACCTAAACCTTATGTACAATTAAAAACTGCCACACGTGTACTATAGGCGACCTAAACCCTATGTACAATGAAAACCTGACACACGTGTACTATAGGAGACCTAACCCTATGTACAATTAAAAACTGACACACGTGTACTATAGGCGACCTAAACCCTATGTATAATTTAAACCTGACACACGTGTACTATA
Organism: Mimachlamys varia; assembly: GCA_947623455.1. NCBI lineage: Eukaryota > Metazoa > Mollusca > Bivalvia > Pectinida > Pectinidae > Mimachlamys > Mimachlamys varia. The sequence goes on from OX392537.1 coordinate 3,690,384, forward strand.
GGCGACCTAAACCCTATGTACAATTCAAAACTGCCACACGTGTACTATAGGCGACCTAAACCCTATGTACAATTAAAACCTGACACACGTGTACTATAGGCAACCTAAACCCTATGTACAATTAAAACCTTTCACACGTGTACTATAGGCGACCTAAACCCTACGTTCAATTTAAACCTAACACACGTTTACTATAGGCGACCTAAACCCTATGTACAATTAAAAACTGAAACATGTGTACTATAGGCGACCTATACCCTATGTACAATTAAAAACTGAAACACGTGTACTATAGGCGAGCTAAACCCTATGTACAATTAAAAACTGCCACATGTGAACTATAGGCGACCTAACCCCTATGTACAATTACAAACTGACACACGTGTGCTATAGGCGACCTAAACCCTATGTACAATTAAAAACTGCCACATGTGAACTATAGGCGACCTAAACCCTATGTACAATTAAAAACTGACACACGTGTACTATAGGCGACCTAAACCCTATGTACAATTAAAAACTGACACACGTGTACTATAGGCGACCTTAACCCTATATACAATTAAAAACTGACACATGTGTACTTTAGATAACCTAAACCCTATGTACAATTAAAACCTGACACACGAGTACTATAGGCGACCTAAACCCTATGTACAATTAAAACCTAACACACGTGTACTATAGGCGACCTAAACCCTATGTACAATTAAAACTGCCACACGTGTACTATAGGCAACCTTAACCCTATGTACAATTAAAAACTGCCACACGTGTACTATAGGCAACCTTAACCCTATGCAAAATTAAAAACTGACACACGTGTACAAAAGGTAACCTAACCCTATGTACAATTAAAACCTTACACACGTGTACTATAGGCGACCTAAACCCTATGTACAATTAAAAACTGCCACATGTAAACTATAGGCGACCTAAACCCTATGTACAATTAAAACTTGACACACGTGTACTATAGGCGACCTAAACCCTATGTACAATTCAAAACTGCCACACGTGTACTATAGGCGACCTAACCCCTATGTACAATTAAAAACTGACACACGTGTACTATAGGCGACCTTAACCCTATGTACAATCAAAAACTGACACACGTGTACTATAGGCGACCTAAACCCTATGCAAGATTAAAAACTGACACACGTGTACTATAGGCGACCTAAACCCTATGTACAATGAAAACCTGACACACGTGTACTATAGGAGACCTAAACCCTATGTACAATTAAAAACTGACACACGTGTACTATAGGCGACCTAAACCCTATGTATAATTTAAACCTGACACACGTGTACTATAGGCGACCTAAACCCTATGTACAATTCAAAACTGCCACACGTGTACTATAGGCGACTTAAACCCTATGTACAATTAAAACCTGACACACGTGTACTATAGGCAACCTAAACCCTATGTACAATTTAAACCTTTCACACGTGTACTATAGGCGACCTAAACCCTACGTACAATTTAAACCTAACACACGTTTACTATAGGCGACCTAAACCCTATGTACAATTAAAAACTGAAACATGTGTACTATAGGCGACCTAAACCCTATGTACAATTAAAAACTGAAACACGTGTACTATAGGCGAGCTAAACCCTATGTACAATTAAAAACTGCCACATGTGAACTATAGGCGACCTAAACCCTATGTACAATTAAAACCTGACACACGTGTACTATAGGCGACCTAAACTCTATGTACAATTAAAAACTGCCACATGTAAACTATAGGCGACCTAAACCCTATGTACAATTAAAACTTGACACACGTGTACTATAGGCGACCTAAACCCTATGTACAATTCAAAACTGCCACACGTGTACTATAGGCGACCTAACCCCTATGTACAATTAAAAACTGACACACGTGTACTATAGGCGACCTTAACCCTATGTACAATCAAAAACTGACACACGTGTACTATAGGCGACCTAAACCCTATGAAAGATTAAAAACTGACACACGTGTACTGAAGGTAACCTAAACCCTATGTACAATTAAAACCTGACACACGTGTACTATAGGCGACCTAAACCCTATGTACAATTAAAACCTAACACACGTGTACTATAGGCGACCTAAACCCTATGTACAATTAAAACTGCCACACGTGTTCTATAGGCGACCTTAACCCTATGCAAAATTAAAAACAGACACACGTGTACTATAGGCTACCTAAACCCTATGTACAATTAAAAACTGTCGCACGTGTACTATAGATACATAACCTAACCATATGTATAATTAAATCCTGACACACGTGTACTATAGGCGACCTAAACCCTATGTACAATTAAAAACTGACACACGTGTATTATAGGCGACCTAAACCCTATGTACAATTAAAAACTGCCACACGTGTACTATAGGCGACCTAAACCCTATGTATAATTAAAAACTGACACACGTGTACTATAGGCGACCTAAACCCTATGTACAATTAAAACCTGACACACGTGTACTATAGGCGACCTAAACCCTATGCAAAATTAAAAACTGACACACGTGTACTATAGGCGACCTAAACCCTATGCAAAATTAAAAACAGACTCACGTGTACTAAAGGTAACCTAACCCTATGTACAATAAAAATCTAACACACGTTTACTATAGGCGACCTAAACCCTATGTACAATTAAAAACTGACACACGTGTACTATAGGCGACCTAAACCCTATGTACAATTAAAAACTGACACACGTGTACTATAGGCGACCTTAACCCTATGTACAATTAAAAACTGACACACGTGTACTTTAGATAACCTAAACCCTATGTACAATTAAAACCTGACACACGAGTACTATAGGCGACCTAGACCCTATGTACAATTAAAACCTAACACACGTGTACTATAGGCGACCTAAACCCTATGTACAATTAAAACTCCCACACGTGTACTATAGGCGACCTAAACCCTATGTACAATTAAAACTGCCACACGTGTACTATAGGCAACCTTAACCCTATGCAAAATTAAAAACTGACACACGTGTACAAAAGGTAACCTAACCCTATGTACAATTAAAACCTTACACACGTGTACTATAGGCGACCTAAACCCTATGTACAATTAAAAACTGACAAACGTGTACTATAGGCGACCTAAACTCTATGTACAATTAAAAACTGCCACACGTGTACTATAGGCGACCTAAACCTTATGTACAATTAAAAACTGCCACACGTGTACTATAGGCGACTTTAACCCTATGTACAATTAAAAACTGCCACACGTGTACTTTAGATAACCTAAACCCTATGTACAATTAAAACCTGACACACGAGTACTATAGGCGACCTAAACCCTATGTACAATTAAAACCTAACACACGTGTACTATAGGCGACCTAAACCCTATGTACAATTAAAACTGCCACACGTGTACAATAGGCAACCTTAACCCTATGCAAAATTAAAAACTGACACACGTGTACAAAAGGTAACCTAACCCTATGTACAATTAAAACCTTACACACGTGTACTATAGGCGACCTAAACCCTATGTACAATTAAAAACTGACACACGTGTACTATAGGCGACCTAAACCCTATGTACAATTAAAAACTGCCACACGTGTACTATAGGCGACCTAAACCTTATGTACAATTAAAAACTGCCACACGTGTACTATAGGCGACCTAAACCCTATGTACAATTAAAACCTGACACACGTGTACTATAGGAGACCTAAACCCTATGTACAATTAAAAACTGACACACGTGTACTATAGGCGACCTAAACCCTATGTATAATTTAAACCTGACACACGTGTACTATAGGCGACCTAAACCCTATGTACAATTCAAAACTGCCACACGTGTACTATAGGCGACCTAAACCCTATGTACAATTAAAACCTGACACACGTGTACTATAGGCAACCTAAACCCTATGTACAATTAAAACCTTTCACACGTGTACTATAGGCGACCTAAACCCTACGTACAATTTAAACCTAACACACGTGTACTATAGGCGACCTAAACCCTATGTACAATTAAAAACTGAAACATGTGTACTATAGGCGACCTAAACCCTATGTACAATTAAAAACTGAAACACGTGTACTATAGGCGAGCTAAACCCTATGTACAATTAAAAACTGCCACATGTGAACTATAGGCGACCTAACCCCTATGTACAATTACAAACTGACACACGAGTACTATAGGCGACCTAAACCCTATGTACAATTAAAAACTGCCACATGTGAACTATAGGCGACCTAAACCCTATGTACAATTAAAAACTGACACACGTGTGCTATAGGCGACCTAAACCCTATGTACAATTAAAAACTGACACACGTGTACTATAGGCGACCTAAACCCTATGTACAATTAAAACTGCCACACGTGTACTATAGGCGACCTAAACCCTACGTACAATTTAAACCTAACACACGTTTACTATAGGCGACCTAAACCCTATGTATAATTAAAAACTGAAACATGTGTACTATAGGCGACCTAAACCCTATGTACAATTAAAAACTGAAACACGTGTACTATAGGCGACCTAAACCCTATGTACAATTAAAACCTGACACACGTGTACTATAGGCGACCTAAACTCTATGTACAATTAAAAACTGCCACACGTGTACTATAGGCGACCTAAACCCTATGTACAATTAAAAACTGCCACACGTGTACTATAGGCGACCTAACCCCTATGTACAATTAAAAACTGGCACACGTGTACTATAGGCGACCTTAACCCTATGTACAATCAAAAACTGACACACGTGTACTATAGGCGACCTAACCCCTATGTACAATTAAAAACTGCCACATGTAAACTATAGGCGACCTAAACCCTATGTACAATTAAAACTTGACACACGTGTACTATAGGCGACCTAAACCCTATGTACAATTCAAAACTGCCACACGTGTACTATAGGCGACCTAACCCCTATGTACAATTAAAAACTGGCACACGTGTACTATAGGCGACCTTAACCCTATGTACAATCAAAAACTGACACACGTGTACTATAGGCGACCTAAACCCTATGCAAGATTAAAAACTGACACACGTGTACTGAAGGTAACCTAAACCCTATGTACAATTAAAACCTGACACACGTGTACTATAGGCGACCTAAACCCTATGTACAATTAAAACCTAACACACGTGTACTATAGGCGACCTAAACCCTATGTACAATTAAAACTGCCACACGTGTTCTATAGGCGACCTTAACCCTATGCAAAATTAAAAACAGACACACGTGTACTATAGGCGACCTAAACCCTATGTACAATTAAAAACTGTCGCACGTGTACTATAGATACATAACCTAACCATATGTATTATTAAAACCTGACACACGTGTACTATAGGCGACCTAAACCCTATGTACAATTAAAAACTGACACACGTGTATTATAGGCGACCTAAACCCTATGTACAATTAAAAACTGCCACACGTGTACTATAGGCGACCTCAACCCTATGTATAATTAAAAACTGCCACACGTGTACTATAGGCGACCTAAACCCTATGTACAATTAAAACCTGACACACGTGTACTATAGGCGACCTAAACCCTATGCAAAATTAAAAACTGACACACGTGTACTATAGGCGACCTAAACCCTATGCAAAATTAAAAACAGACTCACGTGTACTAAAGGTAACCTAACCCTATGTACAATAAAAATCTAACACACGTTTACTATAGGCGACCTAAACCCTATGTACAATTAAAAACTGACACACGTGTACTATAGGCGACCTAAACCCTATGTACAATTAAAAACTGACACACGTGTACTATAGGCGACCTTAACCCTATGTACAATTAAAAACTGACACACGTGTACTTTAGATAACCTAAACCCTATGTACAATTAAAACCTGACACACGAGTACTATAGGCGACCTAAACCCTATGTACAATTAAAACCTAACACACGTGTACTATAGGCGACCTAAACCCTATGTACAATTAAAACTGCCACACGTGTACTATAGGCAACCTTAACCCTATGCAAAATTAAAAACTGACACACGTGTACAAAAGGTAACCTAACCCTATGTACAATTAAAACATGACACACGTGTACTATAGGCAACCTAAACCCTATGTACAATTAAAACCTTACACACGTGTACTATAGGCGACCTAAACCCTATGTACAATTAAAAACTGACACACGTGTACTATAGGCGACCTAAACTCTATGTACAATTAAAAACTGCCACACGTGTTCTATAGGCGACCTAAACCCTATGTACAATTAAAAACTGCCACACGTGTACTATAGGCAACCTAAACCCTATGTACAATTAAAACCTGACACACGTGTACTATAGGAGACCTAAACCCTATGTACAATTAAAAACTGACACACGTGTACTATAGGCGACCTAAACCCTATGTATAATTTAAACCTGACACACGTGTACTATAGGCGACCTAAACCCTATGTACAATTCAAAACTGCCACACGTGTACTATAGGCGACCTAAACCCTATGTACAATTAAAACATGACACACGTGTACTATAGGCAACCTAAACCCTATGTACAATTAAAACCTTTCACACGTGTACTATAGGCGACCTAAACCCTACGTACAATTTAAACCTAACACACGTGTACTATAGGCGACCTAAACCCTATGTACAATTAAAAACTGAAACATGTGTACTATAGGCGACCTAAACCCTATGTACAATTAAAAACTGAAACACGTGTACTATAGGCGAGCTAAACCCTATGTACAATTAAAAACTGCCACATGTGAACTATAGGCGACCTAACCCCTATGTACAATTACAAACTGACACACGTGTACTGAAGGTAACCTAAACCCTATGTACAATTAAAACCTGACACACGTGTACTATAGGCGACCTAAACCCTATGTACAATTAAAACCTAACACACGTGTACTATAGGCGACCTAAACCCTATGTACAATTAAAACTGCCACACGTGTTCTATAGGCGACCTTAACCCTATGCAAAATTAAAAACAGACACACGTGTACTATAGGCGACCTAAACCCTATTTACAATTAAAACCTGACACACGTGTACTATAGGCGACCTAAACCCTATGTACAATTAAAAACTGCCACACGTGTACTATAGGCGACCTAAACCCTATGTACAATTAAAAACTGACACACGTGTACTATAGGCGACCTTAACCCTATGCAAAATTAAAAACTGACACACGTGTACTATAGGCGACCTAAACCCTATGTACAATTCAAAACCGCCACACGTGTACTATAGGCGACCTAAACCCTATGTATAATTAAAAACTGTCGCACGTGTACTATAGATACATAACCTAACCATATGTATAATTAAAACCTGACACACGTGTACTATAGGCGACCTAAACCCTATGTACAATTAAAAACTGACACACGTGTACTATAGGCGACCTAAACCCTATGTACAATTAAAAACTGTCGCACGTGTACTATAGATACATAACCTAACCATATGTATAATTAAAACCTGACACACGTGTACTATAGGCGACCTAAACCTTATGTACAATTAAAAACTGTCGCACGTGTACTATAGATACATAACCTAACCATATGTATAATTAAAACCTGACACACGTGTACTATAGGCGACCTAAACCCTATGTACAATTAAAACCTGACACACGTGTACTATAGGCGACCTAAACCCTATGTACAATTAAAAACTGACACACGTGTACTATAGGCGACCTAAACCCTATGTACAATTAAAAACTGACACACGTGTACTATAGGCGACCTAAACCCTATGTATAATTAAAACCTGAAACACGTGTACTATAGGCGACCTAAACCCTATGTATAATTAAAAACTGACACACGTGTACTATAGGCGACCTAAACCCTATGTACAATTAAAACCTAACACACGTGTACTATAGGCGACCTAAACCCTATGTACAATTAAAAACTGTCGCACGTGTACTATAGATACATAACCTAACCATATGTATAATTAAAACCTGACACACGTGTACTATAGGCGACCTAAACCCTATGTACAATTAAAAACTGAAACACGTGTACTATAGGCGAGCTAAACCCTATGTACAATTAAAAACTGCCACATGTGAACTATAGGCGACCTAACCCCTATGTACAATTACAAACTGACACACGTGTACTATAGGCGACCTAAACCCTATGTACAATTAAAAACTGCCACATGTGAACTATAGGCGACCTAACCCCTATGTACAATTACAAACTGACACACGTGTACTATAGGCGACCTAAACCCTATGTACAATTAAAAACTGCCACATGTAAACTATAGGCGACCTAAACCCTATGTACAATTAAAACTTGACACACGTGTACTATAGGCGACCTAAACCCTATGTACAATTCAAAACTGCCACACGTGTACTATAGGCGACCCAACCCCTATGTACAATTAAAAACTGACACACGTGTACTATAGGCGACCTTAACCCTATGTACAATCAAAAACTGACACACGTGTACTATAGGCGACCTAAACCCTATGCAAGATTAAAAACTGACACACGTGTACTGAAGGTAACCTAAACCCTATGTACAATTAAAACCTGACACACGTGTACTATAGGCGACCTAAACCCTATGTACAATTAAAACCTAACACACGTGTACTATAGGCGACCTAAACCCTATGTACAATTAAAACTGCCACACGTGTTCTATAGGCGACCTTAACCCTATGCAAAATTAAAAACAGACACACGTGTACTATAGGCGACCTAAACCCTATTTACAATTAAAACCTGACACACGTGTACTATAGGCGACCTAAACCCTATGTACAATTAAAAACTGCCACACGTGTACTATAGGCGACCTAAACCCTATGTACAATTAAAAACTGCCACACGTGTACTATAGGCGACCTTAACCCTATGCAAAATTAAAAACTGACACACGTGTACTATAGGCGACCTAAACCCTATGTACAATTCAAAACTGCCACACGTGTACTATAGGCGACCTAAACCCTATGTATAATTAAAAACTGTCGCACGTGTACTATAGATACATAACCTAACCATATGTATAATTAAAACCTGACACACGTGTACTATAGGCGACCTAAACCCTATGTACAATTAAAAACTGACACACGTGTACTATAGGCGACCTAAACCCTATGTACAATTAAAAACTGTCGCACGTGTACTATAGATACATAACCTAACCATATGTATAATTAAAACCTGACACACGTGTACTATAGGCGACCTAAACCCTATGTACAATTAAAAACTGTCGCACGTGTACTATAGATACATAACCTAACCATATGTATAATTAAAACCTGACACACGTGTACTATAGGCGACCTAAACCCTATGTACAATTAAAACCTGACACACGTGTACTATAGGCGACCTAAACCCTATGTACAATTAAAACCTGACACACGTGTACTATAGGCGACCTAAACCCTATGTACAATTAAAAACTGACACACGTGTACTATAGGCGACCTAAACCCTATGTACAATTAAAAACTGACAAACGTGTACTATAGGCGACCTAAACCCTATGTATAATTTAAACCTGACACACGTGTACTATAGGCGACCTAAACCCTATGTACAATTCAAAACTGCCTCACGTGTACTATAGGCGACCTAAACCCTATGTACAATTAAAACCTGACACACGTGTACTATAGGCGACCTAAACCCTATGTACAATTAAAACCTGACACACGTGTACTATAGGCGACCTAAACCCTATGTACAATTAAAACCTGACACACGTGTACTATAGGCGACCTAAACCCTATGTACAATTAAAAACTGACACACGTGTACTATAGGCGACCTAAACCCTATGTACAATTAAAACCTGACACACGTGTACTATAGGCAACCTAAACCCTATGTACAATTAAAACCTTTCACACGTGTACTATAGGCGACCTAAACCCTACGTACAATTTAAACCTAACACACGTGTACTATAGGCGACCTAAACCCTATGTACAATTAAAAACTGAAACATGTGTACTATAGGCGACCTAAACCCTATGTACAATTAAAAACTGAAACACGTGTACTATAGGCGAGCTAAACCCTATGTACAATTAAAAACTGCCACATGTGAACTATAGGCGACCTAACCCCTATGTACAATTACAAACTGACACACGTGTACTATAGGCGACCTAAACCCTATGTACAATTCAAAACTGCCACATGTGAACTATAGGCGACCTAAACCCTATGTACAATTAAAACCTGACACACGTGTACTATAGGCGACCTAAACCCTATGTACAATTAAAAACTGCCACATGTAAACTATAGGCGACCTAAACCCTATGTACAATTAAAACTTGACACACGTGTACTATAGGCGACCTAAACCCTATGTACAATTCAAAACTGCCACACGTGTACTATAGGCGACCTAACCCCTATGTACAATTAAAAACTGACACACGTGTACTATAGGCGACCTTAACCCTATGTACAATCAAAAACTGACACACGTGTACTATAGGCGACCTAAACCCTATGCAAGATTAAAAACTGACACACGTGTACTGAAGGTAACCTAAACCCTATGTACAATTAAAACCTGACACACGTGTACTATAGGCGACCTAAACCCTATGTACAATTAAAACCTAACACACGTGTACTATAGGCGACCTAAACCCTATGTACAATTAAAACTGCCACACGTGTTCTATAGGCGACCTTAACCCTATGCAAAATTAAAAACAGACACACGTGTACTATAGGCGACCTAAACCCTATTTACAATTAAAACCTGACACACGTGTACTATAGGCGACCTAAACCCTATGTACGATTAAAAACTGCCACACGTGTACTATAGGCGACCTAAACCCTATGTACAATTAAAAACTGCCACACGTGTACTATAGGCGACCTTAACCCTATGCAAAATTAAAAACTGACACACGTGTACTATAGGCGACCTAAACCCTATGTACAATTCAAAACTGCCACACGTGTACTATAGGCGACCTAAACCCTATGTATAATTAAAAACTGTCGCACGTGTACTATAGATACATAACCTAACCATATGTATAATTAAAACCTGACACACGTGTACTATAGGCGACCTAAACCCTATGTACAATTAAAAACTGACACACGTGTACTATAGGCGACCTAAACCCTATGTACAATTAAAAACTGTCGCACGTGTACTATAGATACATAACCTAACCATATGTATAATTAAAACCTGACACACGTGTACTATAGGCGACCTAAACCCTATGTACAATTAAAAACTGTCGCACGTGTACTATAGATACATAACCTAACCATATGTATAATTAAAACCTGACACACGTGTACTATAGGCGACCTAAACCCTATGTACAATTAAAACCTGACACACGTGTACTATAGGCGACCTAAACCCTATGTACAATTAAAACCTGACACACGTGTACTATAGGCGACCTAAACCCTATGTACAATTAAAAACTGACACACGTGTACTATAGGCGACCTAAACCCTATGTACAATTAAAAACTGACACACGTGTACTATAGGCGACCTAAACCCTATGTATAATTTAAACCTGACACACGTGTACTATAGGCGACCTAAACCCTATGTACAATTCAAAACAGCCACACGTGTACTATAGGCGACCTAAACCCTATGTACAATTAAAACCTGACACACGTGTACTATAGGCGACCTAAACCCTATGTACAATTAAAACCTGACACACGTGTACTATAGGCGACCTAAACACTATGTACAATTAAAACCTGACACACGTGTACTATAGGCGACCTAAACCCTATGTACAATTAAAAACTGACACACGTGTACTATAGGCGACCTAAACCCTATGTACAATTAAAACCTGACACACGTGTACTATAGGCAACCTAAACCCTATGTACAATTAAAACCTTTCACACGTGTACTATAGGCGACCTAAACCCTACGTACAATTTAAACCTAACACACGTGTACTATAGGCGACCTAAACCCTATGTACAATTAAAAACTGAAACATGTGTACTATAGGCGACCTAAACCCTATGTACAATTAAAAACTGAAACACGTGTACTATAGGCGAGCTAAACCCTATGTACAATTAAAAACTGCCACATGTGAACTATAGGCGACCTAACCCCTATGTAAAATTACAAACTGACACACGTGTACTATAGGCGACCTAAACCCTATGTACAATTCAAAACTGCCACATGTGAACTATAGGCGACCTAAACCCTATGTACAATTAAAACCTGACACACGTGTACTATAGGCGACCTAAACCCTATGTACAATTAAAAACTGCCACATGTAAACTATAGGCGACCTAAACCCTATGTACAATTAAAACTTGACACACGTGTACTATAGGCGACCTAAACCCTATGTACAATTCAAAACTGCCACACGTGTACTATAGGCGACCTAACCCCTATGTACAATTAAAAACTGACACACGTGTACTATAGGCGACCTTAACCCTATGTACAATCAAAAACTGACACACGTGTACTATAGGCGACCTAAACCCTATGCAAGATTAAAAACTGACACACGTGTACTGAAGGTAACCTAAACCCTATGTACAATTAAAACCTGACACACGTGTACTATAGGCGACCTAAACCCTATGTACAATTAAAACCTAACACACGTGTACTATAGGCGACCTAAACCCTATGTACAATTAAAACTGCCACACGTGTTCTATAGGCGACCTTAACCCTATGCAAAATTAAAAACAGACACACGTGTACTATAGGCGACCTAAACCCTATTTACAATTAAAACCTGACACACGTGTACTATAGGCGACCTAAACCCTATGTACGATTAAAAACTGACACACGTGTACTATAGGCGACCTAAACCCTATGTACAATTAAAAACTGCCACACGTGTACTATAGGCGACCTTAACCCTATGCAAAATTAAAAACGGACACACGTGTACTATAGGCGACCTAAACCCTATGTACAATTCAAAACTGCCACACGTGTACTATAGGCGACCTAAACCCTATGTATAATTAAAAACTGTCGCACGTATACTATAGATACATAACCTAACCATATGTATAATTAAAACCTGACACACGTGTACTATAGGCGACCTAAACCCTATGTACAATTAAAAACTGACACACGTGTACTATAGGCGACCTAAACCCTATGTACAATTAAAAACTGTCGCACGTGTACTATAGATACATAACCTAACCATATGTATAATTAAAACCTGACACACGTGTACTATAGGCGACCTAAACCCTATGTACAATTAAAAACTGTCGCACGTGTACTATAGATACATAACCTAACCATATGTATAATTAAAACCTGACACACGTGTACTATAGGCGACCTAAACCCTATGTACAATTAAAAACTGCCACATGTGAACTATAGGCGACCTAACCCCTATGTACAATTACAAACTGACACACGTGTACTATAGGCGACCTAAACCCTATGTACAATTAAAAACTGCCACATGTAAACTATAGGCGACCTAAACCCTATGTACAATTAAAACTTGACACACGTGTACTATAGGCGACCTAAACCCTATGTACAATTCAAAACTGCCACACGTGTACTATAGGCGACCCAACCCCTATGTACAATTAAAAACTGACACACGTGTACTATAGGCGACCTTAACCCTATGTACAATCAAAAACTGACACACGTGTACTATAGGCGACCTAAACCCTATGCAAGATTAAAAACTGACACACGTGTACTGAAGGTAACCTAAACCCTATGTACAATTAAAACCTGACACACGTGTACTATAGGCGACCTAAACCCTATGTACAATTAAAACCTAACACACGTGTACTATAGGCGACCTAAACCCTATGTACAATTAAAACTGCCACACGTGTTCTATAGGCGACCTTAACCCTATGCAAAATTAAAAACAGACACACGTGTACTATAGGCGACCTAAACCCTATTTACAATTAAAACCTGACACACGTGTACTATAGGCGACCTAAACCCTATGTACAATTAAAAACTGCCACACGTGTACTATAGGCGACCTAAACCCTATGTACAATTAAAAACTGCCACACGTGTACTATAGGCGACCTTAACCCTATGCAAAATTAAAAACTGACACACGTGTACTATAGGCGACCTAAACCCTATGTACAATTCAAAACTGCCACACGTGTACTATAGGCGACCTAAACCCTATGTATAATTAAAAACTGTCGCACGTGTACTATAGATACATAACCTAACCATATGTATAATTAAAACCTGACACACGTGTACTATAGGCGACCTAAACCCTATGTACAATTAAAAACTGACACACGTGTACTATAGGCGACCTAAACCCTATGTACAATTAAAAACTGTCGCACGTGTACTATAGATACATAACCTAACCATATGTATAATTAAAACCTGACACACGTGTACTATAGGCGACCTAAACCCTATGTACAATTAAAAACTGTCGCACGTGTACTATAGATACATAACCTAACCATATGTATAATTAAAACCTGACACACGTGTACTATAGGCGACCTAAACCCTATGTACAATTAAAACCTGACACACGTGTACTATAGGCGACCTAAACCCTATGTACAATTAAAACCTGACACACGTGTACTATAGGCGACCTAAACCCTATGTACAATTAAAAACTGACACACGTGTACTATAGGCGACCTAAACCCTATGTACAATTCAAAACTGCCACACGTGTACTATAGGCGACCTAAACCCTATGTACAATTAAAACCTGACACACGTGTACTATAGGCGACCTAAACCCTATGTACAATTAAAACCTGACACACGTGTACTATAGGCGACCTAAACCCTATGTACAATTAAAACCTGACACACGTGTACTATAGGCGACCTAAACCCTATGTACAATTAAAAACTGACACACGTGTACTATAGGCGACCTAAACCCTATGTACAATTAAAACCTGACACACGTGTACTATAGGCAACCTAAACCCTATGTACAATTAAAACCTTTCACACGTGTACTATAGGCGACCTAAACCCTACGTACAATTTAAACCTAACACACGTGTACTATAGGCGACCTTAACCCTATGCAAAATTAAAAACGGACACACGTGTACTATAGGCGACCTAAACCCTATGTACAATTCAAAACTGCCACACGTGTACTATAGGCGACCTAAACCCTATGTATAATTAAAAACTGTCGCACGTATACTATAGATACATAACCTAACCATATGTATAATTAAAACCTGACACACGTGTACTATAGGCGACCTAAACCCTATGTACAATTAAAAACTGACACACGTGTACTATAGGCGACCTAAACCCTATGTACAATTAAAAACTGTCGCACGTGTACTATAGATACATAACCTAACCATATGTATAATTAAAACCTGACACACGTGTACTATAGGCGACCTAAACCCTATGTACAATTAAAAACTGCCACATGTGAACTATAGGCGACCTAACCCCTATGTACAATTACAAACTGACACACGTGTACTATAGGCGACCTAAACCCTATGTACAATTAAAAACTGCCACATGTAAACTATAGGCGACTTAAACCCTATGTACAATTAAAACTTGACACACGTGTACTATAGGCGACCTAAACCCTATGTACAATTCAAAACTGCCACACGTGTACTATAGGCGACCCAACCCCTATGTACAATTAAAAACTGACACACGTGTACTATAGGCGACCTTAACCCTATGTACAATCAAAAACTGACACACGTGTACTATAGGCGACCTAAACCCTATGCAAGATTAAAAACTGACACACGTGTACTGAAGGTAACCTAAACCCTATGTACAAT
Source organism: Mimachlamys varia (assembly GCA_947623455.1). Classification (NCBI taxonomy): domain Eukaryota; kingdom Metazoa; phylum Mollusca; class Bivalvia; order Pectinida; family Pectinidae; genus Mimachlamys; species Mimachlamys varia. Next base: position 3,706,276 of record OX392537.1, read on the forward strand.
TAAAACCTGACACACGTGTACTATAGGCGACCTAAACCCTATGTACAATTAAAACCTAACACACGTGTACTATAGGCGACCTAAACCCTATGTACAATTAAAACTGCCACACGTGTTCTATAGGCGACCTTAACCCTATGCAAAATTAAAAACAGACACACGTGTACTATAGGCGACCTAAACCCTATTTACAATTAAAACCTGACACACATGTACTATAGGCGACCTAAACCCTATGTACAATTAAAACCTGACACACGTGTACTATAGGCGACCTAAACCCTATGTACAATTAAAAACTGACACACGTGTACTATAGGCGACCTAAACCCTATGTACAATTCAAAACTGCCACACGTGTACTATAGGCGACCTAAACCCTATGTATAATTAAAAACTGTCGCACGTGTACTATAGATACATAACCTAACCATATGTATAATTAAAACCTGACACACGTGTACTATAGGCGACCTAAACCCTATGTACAATTAAAAACTGACACACGTGTACTATAGGCGACCTAAACCCTATGTACAATTAAAAACTGTCGCACGTGTACTATAGATACATAACCTAACCATATGTATAATTAAAACCTGACACACGTGTACTATAGGCGACCTAAACCCTATGTACAATTAAAAACTGTCGCACGTGTACTATAGATACATAACCTAACCATATGTATAATTAAAACCTGACACACGTGTACTATAGGCGACCTAAACCCTATGTACAATTAAAACCTGACACACGTGTACTATAGGCGACCTAAACCCTATGTACAATTAAAACCTGACACACGTGTACTATAGGCGACCTAAACCCTATGTACAATTAAAAACTGACACACGTGTACTATAGGCGACCTAAACCCTATGTACAATTCAAAACTGCCACACGTGTACTATAGGCGACCTAAACCCTATGTACAATTAAAACCTGACACACGTGTACTATAGGCGACCTAAACCCTATGTACAATTAAAACCTGACACACGTGTACTATAGGCGACCTAAACCCTATGTACAATTAAAACCTGACACACGTGTACTATAGGCGACCTAAACCCTATGTACAATTAAAAACTGACACACGTGTACTATAGGCGACCTAAACCCTATGTACAATTAAAACCTGACACACGTGTACTATAGGCAACCTAAACCCTATGTACAATTAAAACCTTTCACACGTGTACTATAGGCGACCTAAACCCTACGTACAATTTAAACCTAACACACGTGTACTATAGGCGACCTTAACCCTATGCAAAATTAAAAACGGACACACGTGTACTATAGGCGACCTAAACCCTATGTACAATTCAAAACTGCCACACGTGTACTATAGGCGACCTAAACCCTATGTATAATTAAAAACTGTCGCACGTATACTATAGATACATAACCTAACCATATGTATAATTAAAACCTGACACACGTGTACTATAGGCGACCTAAACCCTATGTACAATTAAAAACTGACACACGTGTACTATAGGCGACCTAAACCCTATGTACAATTAAAAACTGTCGCACGTGTACTATAGATACATAACCTAACCATATGTATAATTAAAACCTGACACACGTGTACTATAGGCGACCTAAACCCTATGTACAATTAAAAACTGTCGCACGTGTACTATAGATACATAACCTAACCATATGTATAATTAAAACCTGACACACGTGTACTATAGGCGACCTAAACCCTATGTACAATTAAAAACTGCCACATGTGAACTATAGGCGACCTAACCCCTATGTACAATTACAAACTGACACACGTGTACTATAGGCGACCTAAACCCTATGTACAATTAAAAACTGCCACATGTAAACTATAGGCGACTTAAACCCTATGTACAATTAAAACTTGACACACGTGTACTATAGGCGACCTAAACCCTATGTACAATTCAAAACTGCCACACGTGTACTATAGGCGACCCAACCCCTATGTACAATTAAAAACTGACACACGTGTACTATAGGCGACCTTAACCCTATGTACAATCAAAAACTGACACACGTGTACTATAGGCGACCTAAACCCTATGCAAGATTAAAAACTGACACACGTGTACTGAAGGTAACCTAAACCCTATGTACAATTAAAACCTGACACACGTGTACTATAGGCGACCTAAACCCTATGTACAATTAAAACCTAACACACGTGTACTATAGGCGACCTAAACCCTATGTACAATTAAAACTGCCACACGTGTTCTATAGGCGACCTTAACCCTATGCAAAATTAAAAACAGACACACGTGTACTATAGGCGACCTAAACCCTATTTACAATTAAAACCTGACACACATGTACTATAGGCGACCTAAACCCTATGTACAATTAAAACCTGACACACGTGTACTATAGGCGACCTAAACCCTATGTACAATTAAAAACTGACACACGTGTACTATAGGCGACCTAAACCCTATGTACAATTAAAAACTGACACACGTGTACTATAGGCGACCTTAACCCTATGTACAATTAAAAACTGACACACGTGTACTTTAGATAACCTAAACCCTATGTACAATTAAAACCTGACACACGTGTACTATAGGCGACCTAAACCCTATGTACAATTAAAACCTAACACACGTGTACTATAGGCGACCTAAACCCTATGTACAATTAAAACTGCCACACGTGTACTATAGGCCACCTTAACCCTATGCAAAATTAAAAACTGACACACGTGTACAAAAGGTAACCTAACCCTATGTACAATTAAAACCTTACACACGTGTACTATAGGCGACCTAAACCCTATGTACAATTAAAAACTGACACACGTGTACTATAGGCGACCTAAACCCTATGTACAGTTAAAACCTGACACACGTGTACTATAGGCGACCTAAAACCTATGTACAATTAAAAACTGACACACGTGTACTATAGACGACCTAAACCCTATGTATAATTTAAACCTGACACACGTGTACTATAGGCGACCTAAACCCTATGTACGATTAAAAACTGCCACACGTGTACTATAGGCGACCTAAACCCTATGTACAATTAAATCCTGACACACGTGTACTATAGGCGACCTAAACCCTATGTACAATTAAAACCTTTCACACGTGTACTATAGGCGACCTAAACCCTATGTACAATTTAAACCTAACACACGTGTACTATAGGCGACCTAAACCCTATGTACAATTTAAACCTTTCACACGTGTACTATAGGCGACCTAAACCCTATGTACAATTAAAACTCTCACACGTGTACTATAGGCGACCTAAACCCTATGTACAATTAAAACCTGACACACGTGTACTATAGGCGACCTAAACCCTATGTACAATTAAAACTCTCACACGTGTACTATAGGCGACCTAAACCCTATGTACAATTAAAAACTGCCACACGTGTACTATAGGCGACCTAAACCCTATGTACAATTAAAAACTGCCACACGTATACTATAGGCGACCTAAACCCTATGTACAATTAAAACTGCCACACGTGTACTATAGGCGACCTAAACCCTATGTACAATTAAAAACTGCCACACGTGTACTATAGGCGACCTAAACCCTATGTACAATTAAAAACTGCCACACGTGTACTATAGGCGACCTAAACCCTATGTACAATTAAAAACTGACACACGTGTACTATAGATACATAACCTAACCATATGTACAATTAAAAACTGACACACGTGTACTATAGGCGACCTAAACCCTATGCAAGATTAAAAACTGACACACGTGTACTAAAGGTAACCTAAACCCTATGTACAATTAAAAACTGACACACGTGTACTATAGGCGACCTAAACCCTATGCAAGATTAAAAACTGACACACGTGTACTACAGGTAACCTAAACCCTATGTACAATTAAAAACTGACACACGTGTACTATAGGCGACCTAAACCCTATGCAAGATTAAAAACTGACACACGTGTACTAAAGGTAACCTAACCCTATGTACAATTAAACACAACACTGACACACTTGTTCTTTGTCGACTTGGAGTGATACTTTATAAACAGCAAGTGCAGGTCAACTGTTGTAAATATAAACCAGTTGAATCTTGCCCGGGTATTTGAAATGGTGACTAGACACTTTAGGGATATTTAAATCCTAACCGCTATATTGATTCCTTACATAAATACACAGACCGATAGGACCCCGAGAGAAAGCTAGTGTTTACATAAACAGTGCAGCGAATTCATGTCATATCTACTGGACAACACAATAATGTTTCCCCAAAATAACGGACAATCCAACACTCTTCCGGCATAAAACGTCACTCCAAGGCATTAACACACAACCCTGCTGTATTGGATAATTACTGGAATTCCATATATCCGTGTTGGGTCTAATCGCTATTGACAACGTCTAGCTATCTAAATCTCTGTGTTGGGGGTTATTCCCCTTCCTAACTGTCAGCACCAACCGGATAGTAAAATACGTTGGAAGACGCCGGGATTTTCTCTGGGAACTTAGTTTATACGTATGACATGTCGTGTCATCCGGATATCATATAAACACATTAAATACATGTAACTTGAAGGTGAGTTATTGAAGTGGGTACAGTGTGTTTATGGTGTAGCTACAGTGTAAAACGTATCGTGTCGATTCCAAGTCGTCTGAATTGTGTGACACTAGCACTGCTGGGTAAATACTGATTGTGTGTGTGTACCTGTACCTATATGCTCGTTAATATATTGGACGAACACGGCTCTAAAATTATTCGAATCTAAAGAATTCGAACTATAGATATGAAGATATATTTTTTGTAACGTTAAGTACATACCTTTATCTATATATATGTGTGTATATTACTAACTGTTTAGATATACTCGGTAATTAAATGTAACTGTTAAATATACACCTGGACCCAGTTGTTCAAAGGGTGATTAGCTTAATCACTATTTAACGACATTTTTCAAACTTGAATAACTCTGTCAATAAACAAGTTACAATCTTGAGATTTTGTATGTAAATTGACAATATTAGGTTTTTGATATATGCAAAGTTTTAATTAAATCAATGTTTTCATTTTAAAGTTACAGGGTAATTAAAAATTGCATTACTCACTGATTAAGCTAATCATCTTTTGAACAACTCGGCCCAGGTTTCTTTATTAGTGACATTATGTATGTGTGTGTTTCTATATATGTATCAAATTAACATTACGGTGTACAATTTCCAGTGTATATTTGTTTTAGTATATTTTCAGTAACAAAACTCATGCTTCTTTAGTTCATACATGTATATCTAGTATCCACGAACAAGTGTGGTTCGAAATTCTTACCTTTTTTGTAAATTCTCGCGATATCTTTCTTAACTTGTATCAAAGTTTACAATACAATAAGGACTGTTCAACTTCTCCTTAAACTATTGTAAGTACTGAAAAGAACAATTATCTCTGGTCGAAAGCCTTCTATGACAGTACGATTAGCTAACATTTGAACTGTAGACCCGCATTTCAAAGAGCAATAGACAGACGAATTTCAGTAATTATATCATGTATACATTTGTCGTGCGACCGAGCTGAAATTCGAAGCTGCAATTATATTTTGTTTAATGATATCACCGACGTACAGTTTGTATATGCATATAACGTTATGCTTATAAATGTATGCTGGTTAACTAATATCGCCCAGAGAATAAAAGGCACCAATTGACAGCTGTGTTGGTTACAATGCTACGTTTACACACAGCTTGAGATGCAACTGATGAAGACCATGTATCAGCTATATTTGGACCCAAACTGGCATCTTATTCTTTTTCTTCTTCCTCTCTCCTCCTATTCCTCCTCCTCCTCTTCTTCTTGTCAGGACGGGTAATAAAAGCCTTGCCAAATCTTTCAATTTCACTTTCAGGTATATCGACGACGTGTTGTCTATAAACAAGAAGACGTTTGCTGACCTAGTCGATCGTATACACCCTACTGAACTTGAGATTAAAGACACAACATACTCTCCTACATCAGCTTCTTACCTCGATCTAACTTAAACTATGACCAACACGGACAACTTACTACTAAGCTGTATGATAAACTTGACGATTTCGATTTTCCGATCGTGAACTTTCCATTTCTTGATAGTAACATCCCTGCTTCTCCATCCTATGGTGTTTACATGTCGCAGTTGATTCGTTATAGGGCTTGCTCTGAATATCGCGATTTTCGTGATAGATGTCAACTGCTGACGAACAGACTTACGGCACAGGGATTCGAGAAATGCAGGTTAATGAAGACTATGGGCAAGTTTTATTGTCGCCACCTTGATATCATCGAGAAATATTCTGTTTCTTTGTGTGATATGGAGATGGACGTTTTTTAGTTTGCATGTTAGTGTGTTTACTTGTTGTGATGACAATGATGACTCAGTTCCCATTTTGAGGATTGATGCTTTTTTGGAGGTGACCAAGATTTACATGGCGGGTGTCGTCGATGAAGCAGAAGACGCTTACTCTTCCGGAACACCTGGTCTTATTCTCTTGTGCTTTTACGAGAGTCTCCATGTAAATCTTTCCTTTGTTCCTATTTTGCCTCTAGTTTAATCGATTTTGAGTTCGGATTATGGGTTTGTTGACGATTTGGTATTCTCTGATTTTTTTTTTAAATATCCACCTCCTTTTCTAATTCTTCTCCCCTTCTTCTTTTAATTCTACAATGAACATCGAAAATAAAAACAAATGAGTGCATTTTGTTGCCGTTTAGTTTCAAATTTAACCGTATCAGATACCCACGTCTCTGATTAACATGGTGAAGAGTTGGAGAAAGTATGATAGCTGTATTTTATCGTTTCAGACAAAGTGGACTCAAACTTCTAACATGAAATGGGTGCAATATGTAGCGGTGGTAAAAACAGTACTGCCGTAGACTCGCACCACAACGCCCGGGACCAAACTGACAGCGGTGAACAGAAATACGCCAATCACGACGTCCCCAAACCAGCAATAAAACAACCCAACACGAACACGAGACAGGGTGTCGATTATATAAGCGCTAGCGAAACATCACTTCAGAAAGAATCGAATTCACCAGCTGACAAACTCGATAACACGATGCCGACCAGACTACAAGAAGCGGCTGCAGGTTCAGCCATGAATGCAGCTACCACAGAAATAAAATCGGACAATTCTCACTTGCAAACAACATTCGGAAGCATGGAAAAGGCGAAGCAATTATTCGTTTCAGAAATGGAAAAGGAGAATTCAGAGACCTATTTTGACCCCATTTTGAAGCTTCTTAAACAGGAGTTTTCAGGTACATTCGAAAAGTTTTCGAGTTCAACCGACCGACTCGCAATCGGAGAATTCATGGCCAAGATAGGGTAAGATACAGATGTGTAGAACAGATAGTAGTTGTACATTACTGATTTACGTTATTGATACTGTGAGCCGTGTATTGTGAATTGAATGAGCAGTTAATGAAATTCAAATTCAAAATAATTTTACTCTGGAGATGATGCGTCTGATGTGACGACTTGAATAATATCTTACCTTGTTTCTTAATTTGAAATTTAGTTAAAAGTTAAAAATTTCACATGATTTCACATTTTTTTTTTAATTGTATTTTTTTTTACTTTTCATGCAAATTTCATCGTGTGAATATCTCATGAATGTACGTAAATTTCATGTTAATTTAAAGTGAAATGATATAGCAATTAATTTCATTTTTTTTTTAATTTTCATATAATTAATTTTCTATTGATTGTATTCAGATGTAATTGAAAAGCAACGCAAAGCTACGCGGTTCATGCAGTTTGCAAACACTTTTTTTTTCATACCCCAATGAAACTAAAACAAATTGCAATCAATGCTTAAATAAAATTATTTTTAAATGCTTATATTTTCACTTGAATTTTACCTGAAAATAATTCATTTAAATTCACAAGATGATAATTCATATGAATATTTATTCACGTGAAATTCACGTGAGGAAACATTGGCTGTATAGTGCGTGTAATGATCTGTCCACAACTTGCCAGTGTGTTTAATGTTACTTCAATTATATACAGGGAAACCTCACTTAAAGACCACCTCAGAATGAAGACCACCTCAGAATTAAGACCGTCTCGCTATTAAGACCACTTCATTTCATTCCCGAAAAAAATCTTTTATATATTTTTGTATTTTAAGTTCCATTCACTATTAAGACCACCTCGCTATTAAGACCATTTCAGTCCCGAAAAAATCTTCTATTATATAAAGATATATAATATATCTTTGTATTTTAAGCTTCACTATTAAGACCACCTCGCTATTAAGACCAGTTTTGAAAAGTCCCAAATACCATGTTTGCACTAAGTTTCACCTCACTTCTCAGACACCCGACCAAACACAAAGTAACCTAATGTGTATTCCACTGTGTACACCTGTCAAGTGTTAGATCAGTAAGCTGTATTTGGTGTCAAATTGGCTAATCAGTTACATTTACTGTGTGTTTACATTATAAAGCCTATATATTAGTTAATGGACCATGTCAAAAAGTGGATTTCAGAGAAATCTGTCTGAATGGTCACCCTCTATATTAAGACCACCCTGCTATTAAGACCACTTTATTGCGCTCCCAAAGGTGGTCTTAATAGAAAGGTTTCACTGTACACAAGTGATGCGATTATTAAAAGGAAATCATTAGAAATGCTCGGGTTCAAATATTTAAACAAAAGGAAGATGTAGATACTATTGAATAAATATTGGGCCCCTTGCTATGTAGTACCATTCTCAATTAATTTACCGGTGTGAAAACAGTCGGAAAGTGAGGTAAACATTTGTCGTCTGATAACTTGACAACGGTCTGATTAAATCAAGACTTTTCACTTTGACGTAATTAACAGGTTGGTCGACACCCTCGTCAGATTATACAGCTATGTGATGGAAGACATGTTTGAGGCCTTCACCTTGGCCACATTAAAGGAGGAAGGCAATGAAAAATCCTTGCTTAGAGAAATCCGAAAAATTCTATGGAACTTTTCAGATTTAAGCCCGGAGTTTCAGGTGGCGATAGCCAAACCACGCCTTATGTTCGGATTCTTAGCAAAGGATTTACAAGAGATGAAGGAATATGAATTTGACCTAATAAAGGTATTTAGCAGGTGGTCACACCAATGTATTTATCGATGCAAATGATACATGGCCTTTATTTATCTATAAGTTTCCTTCCCAGAATCATTAGATACCTGTTGGTACCCGTATTGGATTTCACCATTCATCTTTATTAATTATACAAATAATTGTGTTTATCTTTGTACTTAAGGGCATACGTGTCTGATGTAGGAGCATGCGTATTTTTGTGAATATTTTTGTTTGTGTCCATATGTGCACTCTTCCGGGACATCTGATCTTTTTACAGGCGTCTCCGTGTAGATCTTTTCTTTGTTTGTAAATGTTGACCCTAGTTTAATCGATTTTGAGTTTGGTTTATTGTTTTGTTGACGCTGTAAGCTATGCTTTTTTGATAATGAACCACAAAAAACGAAGTTATAGTAAAACTTAATGTAAAAAAGTCCAGTTAAATGTAATTGATGGAGCCTCAGTCATACTCTAGTTTTGACATGTGACCAATTACAAGAAAGAAAAACCAGAACCACATGATTCATATAAAAAAAAAAATTTCAAGAATATTTACAGCATATATATCTTGGTTTCTCTCTTCCTAGGAAAATTCATTTCCGTTCAAATCAGCCGTGAACATTATTCACAATTGTTCTAGAAGTGCCAACGTCACCAAGGACATGTTCACAGTTGAATTGCAGCCTGAAGGAGGAGATGTGGAGGTTTCGCTTAAGAAATGCCTCACTCCATTCCTACAATCATCAGACACATGTAGGTATACATGTTTTATGTTTATGTATGTATACATTGTATATATATAATGTTTGGAATGGCCCTGTCAACAAAAACGTGCTTTATTTTCTTGTGCAGATTTAGCTACAACATGTTTTATAACCAATTAAATGAATTTTGGCACAAAAATTGAACCCAGAGACCATAGAATTGAAATCACGTCAATCCTAGTGCATATACGACAAATCTGAGACACGGTTTTGTAGATGACTTGTCTGTCACTAGTGGTATATGACCTTCCGTTGACCGAATTGTTGACGTCGTAGCGACTTGGTCGGAATGCTGCGAGATAATGCGATTTCGCCCAAATAGTCCGCGGTTCATTCCAAAAATTAACACTGACACTGCTGATTTAATATTGTGGTAGAAACAGGTCACACGACTCGTGGGTGTCGAATATAGAATTTGTTTCACTCTCGTGAATGATATTTTCAAAAGTTACAAAAAAACACTTGTTAAAGCTCTTGTCTTTTGTTGATTAAAAAATTTTAACTCGAGTGAAGTAAATTCCATATCCAACAACAACTCGATGTGTAATCTCTACTGTATATGTCCCAATTATTAAGCAAAACATTTTGAGGCACTGTCCCCTAACTATGTCCCCAAGTGCATGTATACTATAGATAAGTATAGAGGAGCACACGTTTTGTTGCAAATATATGTGTTGTTGTCCATATATGCATATTAATAAACATGTGTATAAATGTGTAAGTCTATGTCAATACTCGTATTTAACTTTATAGAGTTCGATGGTTAAGATAATGTGCGTACCGTTTGATAACATAGACATGCAAAATGAACACGGCAATTAATACTGAGCCTTGAAAACAGCAATGATAATCGACTGTATTTATTTGCCGTATTATGTTTTTTTTTTTTTAAATGTGTATATAGTCGAACCTCGTTATCTCGAAGTTGCCTGGACCAAGACTTACACGAGTTCGAGATAACGACTTTTGGCTATATATATATACATACACTGTAGTAGCAATCCTACTACAGCTAGTCCCAGTTTATCTTGGTATGTTGAACTGCTGTTATACCGTGTCGTAATAAATAGAGGGTTTCTAATAGTGTCTTCAGTAATACCAAACATATTTCACTAGTGGGGCTAATATTTTGATATTTTTAAAAATTAGCCGCACGAGTGATATATGTTTGGTATTACTGAAGATACTGTTAGATATTCTATTTATTACATTTACTTAGAAAAATCTACAGTGACAGCTTTTGATTTTTCCAAATGTCATTTGTGAGCAGCGATATGATTGATCAAATCAGAAAAATTCTCACTAGTGAAAAATATCACGCTTATGAAATGAAAAGTTTTCCGATATTTCACTGGTAAAAATGTAATAATAGATAATCTCAATTCATTAACGTCACTGCTTTGATTTTATAAGTTTTTTTCTCTGCATTTAAGATGTCAAGCTGATAACCTTACTGTCACTTGCACACATCATGGACGACAACGAAAATAAGGAACTCCTGGGAGCAGATAGGTCCCTTCTTGACTTCCTGTTGGATATGATTAAGGAGGCCACAAAAACGGAAGATAGGCGACATAAAGGATTCTCGGTTGAGGAACTGTTGGATGGGCTGTCTCGCCTGGCTAAAAATGACATCAACAAAGGAAATATTATGAACATTCCAGATGCATATACGCTGATTAAAGGAATCATTGCGCGAGGTGATGCATCAGAAACCATAGCAGCAGTGCGAACGATTTGGGAGTTGGCATTCGACGAAAATAACCGAATTATAGTGCAGGTAATTTATCAAGGACACTTTCATGGTATCGTATCATTAATTAAAAATTTAAGCGTTCCCATGTTAAAAACGTAGGCTCTATATTACTTATTACACCAATACATAGTTGAAAGGTAAATTGTGTCACTCCATTTCCACCTGCTGATTTGTGACTCAATTCTGTAATATTATATATATAATTAGATTTTAAAGGGAACAAAAACATGTTATGTTTAAATTATAATCAACTACCTTAACTTACTGAAACTGCATCTAAAGCTTTACAAAGTTGGTTTTTTAATTTAGTTATCATTTATTTTTTATGTTTTGCTTGTTTAATTTATTTGTTTTGATATTAATATTATACATATTATGTTCGTCCCAGTTCATATGTTTAGTCCCCAAGGTTTGCTGGAGCCAAAATTATCTCATTTGAGTAGTGGCACGGTGCAAATTATACAAATTTTTGTAGAACACTATTTGAAATTACATGTATACAGAACTTGTTTAATTTTAATTCTAAATCATAAAAGCAATGAGGTTTTACGCACCTGACCCTTCCGCTTTTACATTAGCTTAGAAATGTTGGATTCCAGCCTTTTGGTCCCTAGCATCACCAAAGAGTCCTAGGAGGACGAAACAGTTGTATGATGCAGTTAAATTCATTTGGCATACTGTATCTATTACTAAATTTAAAATTTGCAGCATATGTGTGTGTTACGTCATCTTCTATATTTCCCCAGAACGACACTGAGTTTGTGAAGCAGCTGAAGGATTTAAAACATTCTAAAACTAAAGAACTTGCTGAGGTAGCTTCGTATGCGTGTTTTGTGATAGATGACGACGATGAGGATACGAACTCGGACGATGAGGAATTAAAACACAATATCACAGGTATTTATAAAAAAATGTCTTCAGGTTGAAAAGTAAAATGTATGACATAATCTTACACAAAACAATTTCACAGGTCTTTATAATGATATGTATAATTCATAGAGACTCTATCAGTGTTACGATGCATAACCAAATTATCCAAATGTATATACCGAAAATATTTTGAAATAATTAACTAATATTATCCAATCAAAAAAAATTATGAACGTCATTTTTGTAATCTTAATGTATTTTTAGAGACACAGCATGGCATGCTGCGTATTTGCCCTATTTTACAAAAAAACAAAATGCATGTAAACTTAATATGTATAATATGACTTTGGAAACACGAAAAACGTTTTCTAGAATATTATGACTTATACCAAATGTTTATTCCCAAAGGGGGAGAATCTTCAAAAAAAAAAAAAACGAAGGCAAAAAATGTAATGACCTGTTAGGGTTTGAATACCTTCCTGTTAGACCGTCACCAATGCTTTCGACGCTTTAAATCAAAATAAGACAAAACATCGTTGTCTATAAATGAGATGTGTCCATTTGAAAACGAATACTTATGTTTTATTTAGTAAATTTATAAAATCTAGAAAGCTGATGTGCTAGAAAGTTTGTTTAATGGACCTAAGCGTTGTGGAAATACAATCTCTTCCCTAAGTTGTTGTTTCTTTCTCTGACGTGCAAGTGAGAGTAAGGAACAAAATCTCTTGATATTGATACCATCTTCTATATTTTTACCTAATGCTAAAAAATAATTATTAAAAATGCATTGTTATGCTAAACATTAAGTTTCGAATGAAAAGAAGTTGCTTACTAAAATGTATCACATCTGATTATTCTGAACCAGCGGTTTGTTATTGTAAAAGCCTTAACTACATAGTTTGTGTTTCTTTAGCAGATCTATAAAAGTGTATTAATATTAAAATTATTAAACTTGAATTTTGTAAGATTCCATGGTTCCGCAAATCGGGGCCGAAATATCGGGGCCGTCGGAAAGGAAGAAAAAGAAAGAAAAGAAACCATCGGAAGTTTCACCACCTTCGTCTGCTAATAAAAACTGTTCAGCATTCCAAGAAAAGCCTAGACATATTATGATCAGCTACAACTGGTCTCATAAACCAGTATTGCTTAAGGTAAATCATTTGACTTAATATAGTTAAGATTTATTCCATTTTATTCAATTTTGCGAAGGTTTTATTATCAATTCAATGATTTCCTATTATTTCAAATAAAACAATAACTTCTTAAGAGCAAGTAAAATTGTTGTACAATTGTTGTGTTCATATATTTGTCTTTAATCTATAATAATTCTTACGTGTGAATTAAAAAAAACTAAACAAAAAACAAAAACGAAAAAAGGAATTGATCATTTTACTTGTGTTTATCTTAAGTGTAATTTCTATATCATTTTAATGGGGAAAACCCCTGAGTATATTTACTGAGTGTGTGCGACAGTTTGACATTCTCTTTACGTCTTTATACGCTAAGTAGTACACGGGCACAGGTGGGGATTTGAGTGTCAATAAACATGTATATATATATTCGATCGCATTTCTCATCTAAATTTAAATCGCCCTGATCGTACGTTGAACACGGTGCTGAAACGGAAATTTCAAATGTTGTTTCCAGGTGTATGACAGTTTAAAAAATGCTGGCTTTCCGCTGTGGATGGATGTGTATAACATGAAGGGCAACGTTCTTGACGCCATGTCTCAAGCTGTCATAGATGCAGAGATTGTCGTTATTTGTGCATCGGAGCAGTACGGCAACAGTCTCAATTGTCGAACAGGTCAGTGTATGATAAATGTTACACATTAGTGGTTCAGGTTTTGAATAAAAACAAATTTATTAGCAACATTAAAATGATGCTGATCTAAGCAACGAATAAGAAAATTGTAAATTTGGCATTTAGAAAAGAAAACAAAGGTTATGATATTGTTGATTTAAGCACTTAAACACTTCAGTTATGATTTCCTCTTTGTTTGACCTAAGAAATAAAAAAGAACACTCAACATTGTTAGAAAAAAAGAAGTTCAGCAAAAATTATATATACAAATTATAATTGTATATGCTATAAAACTGAAACTCGATGAACAGTGCGTTTAACATTTAGAAGAATAAGTGAAGACTTTTTGAAACGGCCAATATCATTGACAGATTGAATTTAATCATATTCGTTATTACTGGAACTACTGTTTTTCAGAGGCAGAGTTTGCACGCAAAAAGAAAAAGATTATAATTCCATTTATGATGCAAAAAGATTCAACTACCTGGCTACCGCCTTGGTTAGACATGCTACTCGGGGAAAAACTATGGTACCCGTTCTACAACGTTGAACTGGACAACCAGCCAGCATTTGAAAAACGCATGAAGGAGGTGATCAAAGCCCTGCGAGATCACATGAATCCAGGCCAGCCGGGAGTACCTCGCACATTACCAGCACCGCTTCCCGACACACAAACAAAAACATCACAAAAAACAACTTTAAAACAGACGACACCTTCAGAAGAAACTACTACAACATCAAAACCGAACCAATCAAAACAGGTGAGAACGGTTGTATAGAATATATAATAGTTTATAACAGAAAGCTACAAGCAATAGATTAGGTTGCTCTATTAGTTGTTAATAAACACTCGTGTGTTGCTCAGTTGTTACCAAATCAGGATAAAAACTAATACACATTTGAATAATATTCGTGTCTACAATTTGTAAATATAGTTTATTACCGAAAGTTTGTACCATAACAGCAAAGGTCCAAACCACAGAGATAACTATCCACGATCAATTCGTATTCTACAGTAAGGTCATTATAAGAAATGGTAGTTAATTCAGCAACAGTTTTCTAAACACTTTTTTTCATAAATGGACATCGTTAAAAAGTGCTGAAGAAGTGGCATATTCATACAATCGATTTTATTCTACAAATATCTATTTGATTTTTTCAATATTCTTATGATTCATGATAGGTTTTATTATCGTGAAGAACAAAAAACAAATATCTCCATGTTCAAGCAAACGGTTCAGCTACATTATGTAAAAACGACATGAACTTAACACGCGGAATTAACACCACATTGCGTAGCACAAACGTAATCGTTAAAAACGATTGAACCAGTTAGCACAAAAACGCTATCGTGATGATGCATTTAAAAACATCATTTAATGTTTTTAAATCACGGTCATCTTGTTTGCAGCCCAAAACGACCAACAGCCAAATTGCCAGTCAACTGGATTCGTGGACGGAGGATGATATAGAAACGTGGCTGAAAGACAACAGACTACACACGTATGTCAATTCCGGTCACTTCATGTTTAAGGTTATAAAAGTTGTAGGATATTGAACAAGTGGTAACATCCCGTCCTTATTATATATATATCATATTGAATGGATGGATAACATCCCATCCTTGGATACACTTGTATGTAATAAGTGGGCACAGAGATCTTGAGTTTCCGATGGTTGTAACAGAGAAGAATATCATTTAGTGGTTTAGAGGGCAAGGTGAGTATCGAATGGTTTAGTTGCCAAGGTGAGTATCGAATGGTTTAGTGGGCAAGGTGAGTATCGAATGGTTTAATGGCAAGGTGAGTATCGAATGGTTTAGTGGGCAAGGTGAGTATCGAATGGTTTAATGGCAAGGTGAGTATCGAATGGTTTAGTGGGCAAGATGAGTATCGAATGGTTTAGTGGGCAAGGTGAGTATCGAATGGTTTAGTGGGCAAGGTGAGTATCGAATGGTTTAGTGGGCAAGGTGAGTATCGAATGGTTTAGTGGGCAAGGTGAGTATCGAGTGGTTTAATGGGCAAGGTGAGTATCGAATGGTTTAGTGGGCAAGGTGAGTATCGAATGGTTTCTTGGGCAAGGTAAGTATCGAATGGTTTAGTGGGCAAGGTGAGTATCGAATGGTTTAGTGGGCAAGGTGAGTATCGAATGGTTTAGTGGGCAAGGTGAGTATCGAATAGTTTAGTGGCAAGGTGAGTATCGAATGGTTTAGTAGACACAGAGAGTATCGAATGGTTTCTTGGGCACGGACAGTATCGAATGTTTTCGTGGGCACTGACAGTATCGAATGCTTTAGTGGGCACAGAGAGTATCGAATGGTTTACTGGGCGCGGTGAGTATCGAATGGTTTTTTGGGCACGGACAGTATCGAACGGTTTAGTGGGCAAGGTGAGTATCGAATGGTTTTTTGGGCACGGATAGTATCGAACGGTTTAGTGGGCACTGACAGTAACGAATGGTTTCGTGGGCACTGACAGTATCGAATGGTTTCGTGGGCACTGACAGTATCGAATGGTTTAGTGGGCACTGACAGTAACGAATGGTTTCGTTGGCACAGAGAGTATCGAATGGTTTAATGGGCGCGGTGAGTATCGAATGGTTTAGAGGACAAGTATAGTATCAAATAGTTAAGTGGACAATTAGGCATCAAGGAAGAAAATCCTCCCCCAAAAGGAGGAATTCCTCCTTTGTAATAATTTTGCTGTAATGTTAATTCTATAAACCCATTAACACAAATTAAAATGTGGGTTTCCTCCTTTTTCATAATCTCTGTGTGATCAAGTGGTTAAGTTGGCAATGGTAGTATCGAGAAGCTATGTGGGTAAAGATAATATCGCTAGGATAACATCAAATATTTGAATGGGTAAGTAAAGTGTCCCCATCTGTCAGCGTAGTTTTCTATGTAAAAGGAAATTGCGGAGAAATCCCGTCAGGCAGGTTATTGCTATCGGTGTTAGGTAGTAGTTGGTAGTTATGGTTATAATATGACAGTTGGTTAGTTAGAAATAATGTAAGAGGTTCGGACTAATCATGATTATACATGTATTTATAACATGCAGTGGTCAATTTAGGATAGATCACATGGAAATAAGTTAGTCTAATGGCAAAATGATATTTAAACAGAGTCATATTCCAGAAGTTATTATTTATTTGTATGGCAGTTAAATAGGAAGTGTAACAACATATTTAAACTTCCTATGTAAACAGCTATGTAAACAGCTTAATTTGAGCGTTCCTTTGAAAATTGAAAAATAACTAAAACTAAAAATATTATAATCTCGATGAATACATAACTAAACTACAATGTTATATAGGTTTTAATAATTAATTCATAATATGGAGCCATTTGTTACACTATTTGATTTGTTTTTCTTATATTTGATACAGATATGCAGGAATGAAAGCTATCACATGTGAACAACTACAATTTCTAGTGAAAATCTCAGCCAAGGTATGTGTGACGCCAATTAATACGCGTGGTTACATCAAATTAATTGCGACACATTCAAGATGTGTAACTCATGTACAGCAGATGTAAGTCGACATATGTTAAAAAACATGTACAGAAATAACATTTGTTACATGACATCTTTTGTGTCGCCTGAAAAGGCGACAATTTTGGTTACATTTGTCGGCATCGTCGGTTGTATCGTCCAAACAAAAGTTTCCTTGCTGAAAGCGTTTGCTTGTAATTGTCTTCAGGTCAGTGTTAAAGATCAAGGTCACCGTTACTAAAAGAAAACCCTTATCTGAACAAAGGTTCCCATAAAAAATAAGTTACTTCTCTTTGTTCTATCAAATTCAAGCTTTATACAAAACTTCCCTACTGTCCGTCCTTGTACGGGATCACTCTACATATCTGAAGGTCATTGATCAAGGTCACCGTTAGTATAAATATAATCTCAATTAGAACATATTTTTTCGTGCGACAGCTCAAATTCTCTTTGGTCTATCAAACTCAAACTTAAAACATAGCTTCATTGCTGTAAGTTCGTTCCTTGCTCGGGATGGCTCTGCAGGTTTGAAGGTAAAATATTGATGCCGCTGTTTCTATAAATATAATTGACAAGTGTCATTCCTATTTGTTATTCTGACACAATTTCGTTTCAGCTTATTTTCCCTTCAAACGATAGATACAAGTAACTAAAATTTGGTACATGATTGTATGATGTACGATAAGATCAAGGCCAATTTCTGACTTGGTGAATAACAAAGTTTTAAAAACTTAGTATGGCCTGAATTTGGAGTCTTGTTTATCTCTCGTGGAGATTTTAAAACATTTTCACATAAAATGATATACTTTATTAAAAGGTGCAGCTGTCTAATGATAATAAGCAATTATTGTTTGCCACACAGGTAACACATTCACAATTTGTTTATACATCGTTGATAAGTTAGAATTGTTTGTGAAGTGGGTTTTTTAAATTGTGTTTTATTTTGGCAAATATTTGATGAAAATAAAATATATTGTACTGTATGTGTAAATCTTCGAGAATATAATGTTACACTTATAGGTATTGTAAGACATGTTCATATACACTGTACATCGTAAATGCGTACTGTTATGATTTTTTGTCTGTTGTTATATGTATATTGTATTTTGTATCGTAACCGTTTCCTGTATTTGATATAATAAATGTTTCCTGTATTTTGAAGGCCCCAGAATTCTTCTACCGAAGTCTAAAGGAGGAGGTTGGGCTGAAGGGCTTAGAACAACTCATGCGAGTCAGCAACGCAATCGAGAAGCTTGTGTGATGTGTCTGTCGTTTAAATAGAGAACAGAAGCACTAAACAAAAACTGCACAAACAATCAAATATACCAAAAGTAATAATCATAGTTCATGAATTATTGATATGATAAAAAGATTTCAAATAATAATTCTGATGAAAAAAAATATATATTTGGGCTGCTGAATTGTGTACCTCTGAGCTCGAAAAGAAGGTAGCAAGTTAGCAGTCAGCATGAATAATTATGCATGCATAAACAAGTATTTGTATGATTGCGTGACTATATAGTTACACTTGATAAGACTTTAATTGCGTTTACATCCAAGTCTCTACTTACGTATATCATTGTCCGCATACAAAAATGATAAATACGCATCTAATCCATATAACCCGAACGTACTGTTCTCCGAATGAGACCAGATAAAATCATAGTTTCAGTTGAGACCACATCAATTCAAAAATAATAAAAAATAATTCGAGGTCCTAGATGTCGTCTCCAAGCCGTTCACAAGATATTACCCGTGGTTACAGGGCCTTAGCAACCAGCCAATATCGTTCTCAACTCCCTTGGAACCATAGCTGTCATTGCAGCGCTCACAGCTACGGTGTACACGTTTCTAGCATTGCCGTGCCCCCAATCAACATATGTATCTCTTTCCAACTAAGACAATACCTCCAATCAAAATTCGATACCAATTAGAAGCAATACATTCATAACGGAAATGTATCAATACATAAAAAATTGCATGCGAGAGAGGCTGTGTTCTTTACTTATCTTTTAAAGCCTTAACGTACAAAATATGAAATCGTTCAAGCTCCTTCCACATGTTATGGTTCATTCGTATAAGCATATTACAGATAATGCTTCCAATCAAACTTCGTAAAGGTTCACAAGTGAGAATTATTATGTTCAATTTTGTCAATATACAAAACCAAAACGGGGAATCAGCAATACACTGAACATTTAAAAACTAAAATACAAAATCCGGTATGGTGATGTATTTTTCCATTTACAAAAATTAGTTTCATTTCACTAATTTCATACGGTAACAAATAACTGTCTTTGTCTTACACAAGCCAGGTAAATCTCCGTCTAATCATCAACATGTTGTTTACCTGTTCTGTTACCTGTGAACTTAAGCCCATTCTTTACTGTCTCACGGTAACTGTAAAACTGTATGTAGTAATAATATTTTCCCAATTAATACAGTGCTCTTTATTCGTCAAGTGGGTTTAATTGTTTTTCGTCTTGTGATATCGATCGACCGATGGTATCAAAACACACATGTGTGCGATGAGAAGCGCACACCCGAGCGAACACTTGTTAAGTCGCACAGTTGTGCGCACGATGTGTGAAGGACGACTTAACGGTGCGATATTATGACGACATAATCACGCTATGCCTAGTGCGTTGTTTGGTTCCACAACTGTATAGCATGACTACATGTATATAACACCAGCATGAGTTTTAAGATATATTTATAGCAGCTTTATATCAACAGTATTTGTGTATGGTTTTGAAACTGGTTCAATAAATGTTATTTACATAATTATATTTATATAGATCAAGCATGGTAACAAACATGAAGAACATGCATTGCTTTATAACATGTATGGTTGATTATTCTTAGCATGTTGTGATAGCATGCATGAATAACAATGAAAACTTGTAAAGCAATATCAGTTGGCATTTTCATAACGCTTTTCTGTGTGTTTAACATGATTTTATAGCAAAATAAAAAGGTTAATATATCTTTTTGGGGGTTTTAACATGATTGTATAGCAATATTAAGGTTTCATACAGCTTGATAGTTTGAGTAACATTTTTATATAGCAATAGTAATGTTGCATATCGCTTGTTAGCTTGTTTAACAAGTTTATATAGCAATAGTAATGTTTTATACAGATTTTTAGTTTGTGTAACATGTTTATATAGTTTATATAGCAATAGTAATGTTTTATACAGATTTTTAGTTTGTGTAACATGTTTATATAGTTTATATAGCAATAGCAATGTTTTATATCACTTGTTGTCATTTAAACATGATTGTTAATATAAGCTTTCATAACGCTTGTCTTTAGATGTTTAAAATGTTTACATTGCAACAGCATGATTGTATAACACGTTTTATTCAAATACAAGTAATTATAAAGAAACATGCAATAACAAAAGTCAACTCTGCTAGCTACATTAAACCAAAACGCAAATAGACGGACAAACAAGAAAACACAAAAAAATCTCAAAGTTTGAATTTTATTATCAATTTATAATTATAGGAAAATTTTCGCTAAAATTGTTTGTATGCAGGTACTTTACCTCTAAATCGTTTTCACAGAAAACTCAACCTCTTTATAAGAATATCAAATTGTTTTTGAAAATTAATGTCAGAAAGTTTTTGGTTGGCACTGTATATAAACTTAGGATTGGTGAAGAGCATGGTTGTATGTATGCCTAGCATGAATATTCAATATGGTTGATATCCGTAGCATAAATATGTTTTGTTTAGCTTTATACCTTTAGCTGTGATGTTTATCATTCATGCGAATCAAAGAATTAATATATTTTATGTTTATTAATATCTTTACATGTCGTAGTTTATAGGTTGTTACTAACTTTTAACTTTTATTTGATTTTATTTGTTTTTTTCTTTCAAATTAGATTATATTGCTGCAAGCTTGTTATTGATTTTTCGTAGTTAATTGTATATCTTGGATAACGTTCTTTATGTTCTATACACCTGTGTCATATAGTAATGTACATGTAATGGACGATCATCACGATCCTCGTTGACTGTGATAAACTGTTTGAACTTTAAATGTTGCTACTTTTGTTGGATCGTTTGGAGTTTTTAAAACAAAGCCAAGAGAAAGAATCAGCGATTGAAATATATATGATTTATGTTTGTTATTATTATTTTTTAATATTATACTTTTTTTTCGTCAATCAAATGTTTTTCCTGTATCAACGTCTTAACACAAGGACATCGTAAAATCGTAAAACAGATATAGAATATAACATTGTCTGTACATCACGCACTGTGAAATAGGCATTTGGGATGGTTGCGAAAATTAAGTTAATATTGTCGCATGTTTCCTTTTAATCATAATCGCTCGCCAAATATGCCATTTTATTGCAAATGGTCGCATCAGTAGTGAAGTTCGAAATAAAGTCTGGTTTGGTTGTTTCCGGTTCCGGTGTGACAGTATGGCTGGTTAATGCTTACGTAGGTTAACATGCAACATGCCGTATATAGTAAAACTTTGGTAATTATGAGGCACAGCATCTTTCGATGCGGATCCTTAATTACAGAAAAACACAATTGCTTAACCATTGGCATAACGTTGAAATAATAGGACATTTCTCAAATACCTAACAAAAGTGCACTGCACGTTTGTAGTGGGTGACATGCGTATACTGCAAGTGAAAGGAGGGATATTTTATAAGTTAATCGTTACGGTTCGGACAAGGATGTACGGCAAATGTACATATATTAGATGGGATACATGTCGAAATGACTTAGCAACAGCTAACTGACTGAACGATTACAGTATGTTTCTATCGGATATACCCACCCATATGGCAAAATATTAGATTTCTAGGTTCCTCAATGGTCCGGTATTGGGGAGACGATGTAATGGCTTGCAGTCGAAACTGATAATAGATAAATACCAATACCATTGTATATATTTAATGCAAATAAGATATGTTTAAATCAAAAGGGCTAAATGGTTATTATTATTTCTTTAAATAAAAAATCATTTTACAAAATGGAGTTAAAAACATCAAACAGAGACTCAAACATTTTAAAAAACAACAAGCAAAGCATATTGAGTATTGCTGAAGCAATAAATGGCTCATACCGGCTCCCACAAGCTATGAAGATGCAATGATTCATTAAACAAATAACAGAGACTGGGCGTTTATATCGCCATGATGTATCAGTATACTAAATTGCAGTTCCATATGTGCACACGTCGCAGAAATAATGCACGGAAACCCCAAAAAGGTGACAGACAGACAAACGGACAGACGGACAAACGGAAGGACAGACGGCAGGTAAACTAATAAACTAAACTAACCGATTAATCCAGGGCATTTCAAAGGTTAATGAGAATACAATTTATATGGTCATCAAATAATAAATAAAGTTGGATACCATAGCAAAAAGTCTGGAAACCTTCTGAGGCATACACGCTGATTAAAAAGGGTTGTATGTTTATCAATAAAATCAAAGAATATACAAAGGGAAAACAATCATCAGGGAGTATTTGTTGATGAAATTAAAACAAATAGTGTACAGCTACTTTTAGCTGAAGGCATGGAAATAGTTGCAGGCTGACTGTAACTTGTAAATCTACAACGGCAAATTAGTATAAAAAAGTGTTTCTCTGAATAGAATGAAAGTAACTTAAACTACAAACAAAGGTTATCGTATTCAGACGAGGCGGTACGATAAGAGGAACTTAGAGTAAATAATACTACATGGAACGTGTGGAGGTTGTGTCGTTTTATAAATGCTAAAACGGACCAAATCCAAGACATCATTAGACCTATCTTCAGTTCTATTTCAAATTTATAAAATGTTATCATGTTAAACTTGCAACTTGCACAAGTTATGTACATTTTTGATCACATATGTGTTCCGATTATTACACAGGAGGTTTGGTTTGGTTTATTTTGCTTAACGTCCTATTAACAGCCAGGATCATTAAAGACGTGCCCTGTTTTGGAGGTGGAGGAAAACTGGAGTACCCTGGAAAAACCACCGACCTACGGTCAGTACCTGGCAACTGCCCTGCGTAGTATTCGAGTTCGCAACCCAGAGATGGAGGGATAGTTCATATTTTACCCCTGGCTTTATCGATTTTGAGTTCGGATTAAGATTTTGTTAACGATTCGATATTCTCTAGTTTATTTATTATGTTACGGTCAGAAATAAACCGTGGTAAAGCCAACAAAATAAACAATGAATCCTGTCTGAAATTTAACAATTTATTTTAACAATGAAAAAATGACATTTACAGGTAAATACAATAATATCCTAAGTAATATAACAATAAATTGTACTCACAATATTCTCTGTGTAATAAGAATTAGAATGTCCAATGAATCCTTTTAACACTGTTCACAGTATCCAAGTCCAAGAATAATTGATGAATTAATCCGTTAATCCAAGGTGAAACGATGGAATCAATCCGTGTCCGATTAATGAATGCAAGTATACGTATTATAATCCCCAGTGTTTGGTAGTGCTGACCCACCAAAGCAGAGCTGAGCTTATATATACTTCTAAGTTTCTAGTTTATTCTAGACTATTCCAAGTCTAGAACATACATGTCCACACATAGAGAACATTCAAATTAATTCTACATATCAATAAGTAAACACGTTCGGTTTCTAGAATATTCTCAACATTGTTTACACTACACAAGTTATGCAATATAGTAAACATGTTTACATCACACTAATTATGCTGTATAGTAACACCTCCCCCCTTAAAAAAATTTGAATGTTAATGAAAATTTTAGTAATTAAATACAGTAATTATAAAACATAATAGCTGTAAACATATGCTAATGAAATGTACAATTGCTCTGTCTTATTGAATAAACATCTAACCTACTCTAGACAAAGCATCAGCAATAACATTGTCTCTACCCTTGATATGATTAACAATCATGTTGTATTCTTGTAACAACAAACTCCACCTTGTCAGTCTCTGATTTTTGTTTGACATCTTATGAAGAAAGGTGAGAGGGTTGTGATCAGTAAAAACAAGAATTGGATGTAAAGTAATACTGAGATAAACATCAAAATGTTGTAAAGCTGACAACAATGCCAAACACTCTTTTTCAATGGTAGAATAGTTTTGCTGATATTTGTTAAGTTTCTTTGAAAAGTAACAAATAGGTCTATCTACATATTCATCATCATCTTGAAACAAAACAGCCCCAATTCCTACATCACTAGCATCGACAGCAAGTTTGAACTGTTTTGAATAGTTTGGAGCAGAGAGAACTGGACCACTGATCAAAAGTGATTTAACTTTACTGAATGACTTGTCACAACTTCCTGTCCAGTTAAATTTTACATCTTTACGAAGAAGATCTGTCAATGGGCCAACAACAGTGGAAAAATTTGGACAAAATTTTCGATAAAATCCAACCATGCCCAAAAATCTCATTAATTCTTTTTTGTTCGTAGGAATTGGGAACTTAACAATAGCTTCCACCTTAGCCATGATAGGTTTAACCTGTCCTTGACCTACTTGATGTCCCAAGTATTCTACGGTTGCTCGACAAAATTCACTTTTTCCAAGATTGACTGTCAAGTTGGCATTTGAAAGGCGTTTGAAGAAAGCACGCATAATCCTTATGTGTTCCTCCCATGTTGAACTGTAGATGATTACGTCATCAATGTATGCTTCACATCCAACCAGATCCTGGGTTAGGGAATGAATAATCCTTTGAAACGTTGCTGGAGCATTTTTCATCCCAAATGGCATGACTTTATACTGGAATAATCCATCTGGAGTGACAAAAGCAGAGATTTCTTTGGCTCTTTCCGTCAAAGGCACCTGCCAATAACCTTTCAATAGGTCAAACTTACTAACAAACTTAGCACTGCCAATTTTATCGATACAGTCATCGATTCTGGGGATTGGATAAGAGTCAGTTTTTGTAACAGCATTCAATTTTCTAAAGTCTGTACACAACCGGTAAGAACCATCCTGCTTTCCAACGAGAACACATGGAGAGCTCCAGTCACTATTGCTACGTTCAATAATGTCATTCTCGAGCATGTACTGAACCCCTTTCCTTAGAAATTGTAACTTGATTGGATTCATCCGATATGGGTGTTGTTTTATGGGTGAAGCATCTCCAATTTCCACGTCATGGCAAGCTGCATTTGTTTTGGCTGGAACATCCGGAAATATTTTTGGATAATTTTGAATCAAATTTTCCACTTCAGTTTTCTGGTTTTTGTTTAGGTGACCCAGTTTCACATCCAGATTTGACAGTATTTCCGAATTCTTCAAACGTACACTTGGCATAAAGTCTTTCTCGGTAACATTCACATGTACATTGTCATCGATTTCATGGTCACAACTCAATGAGGAATTACTAGCATGTGCTAAGATGGAAACAGGTTTTACAAAAAATTGTTCACCTCTCTCAAC
Organism: Mimachlamys varia; assembly: GCA_947623455.1. NCBI lineage: Eukaryota > Metazoa > Mollusca > Bivalvia > Pectinida > Pectinidae > Mimachlamys > Mimachlamys varia. The sequence continues at coordinate 3,732,457 of OX392537.1, forward strand.
ATACTCTTTCAACATATTCAAATGACATACTCTCTTTTCTTTACGCCGATCTGGAGGTCTAATAACATAGTTCAAATCACTAAGTTTGCTTTCTACCTCATATGGACCAAAGTATCTAGCTTGCAAAGGATGACCAGGAACTGGCAGAAATACAAGAACTTTGTCACCAGGCTTAAAAATTCTGTTCCTGGCATTCTTATCATACCAAATTTTCATTTTGCTTTGTGAACTTTTCAAGTTTTCTTGGGCAATTTTACATGCATTATGCAATCTCTCTTTAAAGCTAGACACATAGTCTAAAAGATTCACATTAGTAGGCTCAGTCAACCATTTTTCTTTCAATAATCTCAAAGGTCCCCTAACTGTGTGGCCAAACACTAACTCAAAGGGACTGAATCTAAGGGATTCCTGAACTGCTTCTCTAGCAGCAAACAACAAAATATGAACCCCCTCATCCCAATCTTTTTCAGACTGAAAACAGAATGTCCGAATCATAGTCTTGAGGGTCTGGTGAAAACGTTCAAGTGCCCCTTGGGATTCAGGGTGGTAAGCACTAGACTTGTATTGCCTAATACCTAACTCATGCATAACCTGCTGAAATAACCCAGACATGAAATTTGAACCTTGATCAGACTGAATAGCCTTAGGAATGCCTACTAAACAGAAAAACTTAGTAAGAGTCTTCACTATAGTCTTTGCCTTAATATTCCTAAGGGAAATTGCTACAGGAAAACGTGTAGATGCACACATGATAGTAAGAAGATACATGTTTCCTGCCCTAGTCTTAGGAAGAGGCCCTACACAGTCAACCAACACTCTACTAAATGGCTCTTCAAAAGCTGGGATAGGCTGCAGGGGAGCAGGCGGTATTTTCTGATTTGGTTTACCAACCATTTGACAAACATGACATGATCTACAAAACTTTGAAACATCACTCCTAAGCTTAGGCCAATAAAAATGACTAAGAATCCTACTACAAGTCTTATTTATGCCCAAATGACCAGCTAAGGGTGTGTCGTGAGCTATAGTCATAATGTCCCCTCGATACAACACAGAAACAACTACCTGGTGAACGACTCGCCACTCCTCCTCTGGAGATGCATCTGGTGGTCGCCACTTCCTCATCAGAATACCCTCTTCGATGTAAAAGCACTCTGGAACGTTTGCCGCCTCATCTGGAGGGAGAGCCTTCTTACTGAGCTGGATAATGTCTGGATCTCTGAGCTGCTCAGTAAGCAACTGATCCTTGCTTAAGGCATCTTTGTTTTTATCAAATGGCAGAGGCTTATAGAGGGAACCATCCTTCTGGCTTCTGACCTGTACGGTAGTGTCAGACTTGTTGTCCACCGGTACATGGTTGTTGTACATTTTTGATAAAAATGTGTCACTAAGGTCAATGTCAGGAACACAACTAGTACTGTCAGGGGCAGACACTTGACCTTCAGCATCTGTCTGCTGTTTCTTCGCCATAGCCCTGGTTACAGCACATGATGGGTATAAATCCTGGTCTTCATCAATGGTCTGATCAACTGGCATAACTTTATCACAAACCACGGGATCAGCCACAACTTTGCCCCCAGCTAAATCATTGCCTAACAATAAAGAAACGCCCTGAACTGGAAGAGTAGGCCGCACACCTACGATAACAGGTCCAGTGATTAAATCTGACTTCAAGTTAATACGATGGAGGGGAACATTAATGACGCCTCCACACCCTGTAGCAAAACCGATCCACAAACAGAAGTCTGCTCAGACAGAGGCAACACACCTTCTAACAACAAAGTTTGAGCAGCACCAGTGTCTCGTAAAATCTTAACAGGCTGGAGTTCGCTAGACTCATTAAGTGAAACAAATCCCTGAGACAAAAAGGGCTTATAATCCTCCATAGAATCAAAAGAACTGGACTTGTGACCCTGTACATCAGGTTTTTCAAAACTAGTCTTAACAAAGGGCTTCCTGTCACTTTTCATAACGGCACAAGCATGGGGTTGTGGATTTTTATCGAACTCACGCTTCCTCTGAAGTTTAAAACAATCACTTATAAGATGACCCCTTTTCTTACAATAAACACAAGTAGGAAGTGAGTCTGGACCAACTGAACTAGAATTTCGATTAAATTTTTGACCAGAAGTAGAACCTACATGAGAGGTTGACTGGGGAGTTGACTGAGCACTACTTTTGTTTTCAGTACTTGCAGTACTTTGATTTTTCACAAAACTACCACCTTGTTTTGTCAAAAAACTCTTCTTATGAGTAAGAGCATAAGAATCTGACATGACTGCTGCCTTATTCAAAGTTTTCACACCTCTATCATCTAAATGAGTTCTCAGATCTTGTGGTACACTCTGCCTAAATTCCTCTAACAACAGTAGCTGTCTAAAATTGTCAAAATTTTTCTCAATCTTTTTGGATCTTAACCACTGATCAAACAAATCTTCTTTTTCTCTAGCAAATTCCACGTAAGTCTGAGAGTCAAATTTTTTGTAATTTCTAAATTTCTGCCTGTAAGCCTCAGGAACTAATTCATATGCCTTTAAAATAGTGGCCTTCACCTGGTCATAATCAGAACTTTTATCAATGCTGAATACTGAGTAAACTTCAGTAGCCTTACCAATGAGCACACTTTGTAACATTGTAGGCCAAACAGCACGAGGCCATTTCAAATTTTCAGCAACTTTCTCAAATTGTGGAAAATATTTATCAACAGATTATTCCATGAATTTAGGTACAAGCCTAATATTTTTCGCGGCATCAAATTCTGTCCTTTTTTGACCAAGTGAAGTTTCTGAACCTTGAGCTGCCAGTTTGATATTAGCTTCATGTTCTAACTTTAGTTTTTCTAATTGAAACTGCCTATCTCTTTCTCTTTCCTGCATTTCTCTTTCTTCCTTTTCTTTCCTTTCCTGAATTTCTCTTTCTTCCTTTTCTTTCCTTTCCTGAATTTCTCTTTCTTCCTTTTCTTTCCTTTCCTGAATTTCTAACTTTCTTAATTCAAGCTGATAGCCAAAAAACCCAGCCTCTTCTGGGGGAAACTGATAAGATTCTAAAATTTCTTCATCAACTAAATGTTTTGCTACAATGGCTTTAATTTCAAGCTTTCTCATAGACGTTTTTACTGACAGTCTAAATTTTTGTCCTAATTCAATCAACTCTGATTTTTTCAAAGATTCAAACTTTTCCTGGGCAGGCGATTGTAAAAATTCTTCTACAATAGATGTCATGATGAATTTTGCTGGCTTTACTTTTCAAAATAAAAGCAAATATGCTATTAATTTACTCTTTACAAAATTAATGCAATTAGATCTATCCCGGACAAGCCCCCAAATTTCTGTTACGGTCAGAAATAAACCGTGGTAAAGCCAACAAAATAAACAATGAATCCTGTCTAAAATTTAACAATTTATTTTAACAATGAAAAAATGACATTTACAGGTAAATACAATAATATCCTAAGTAATATAACAATAAATTGTACTCACAATATTCTCTGTGTAATAAGAATTAGAATGTCCAATGAATCCTTTTAACACTGTTCACAGTATCCAAGTCCAAGAATAATTGATGAATTAATCCGTTAATCCAAGGTGAAACGATGGAATCAATCCGTGTCCGATTAATGAATGCAAGTATACGTATTATAATCCCCAGTGTTTGGTAGTGCTGACCCACCAAAGCAGAGCTGAGCTTATATATACTTCTAAGTTTCTAGTTTATTCTAGAATATTCCAAGTCTAGAACATACATGTCCACACATAGAGAACATTCAAATTAATTCTACATATCAATAAGTAAACACGTTCGGTTTCTAGAATATTCTCAACATTGTTTACACTACACAAGTTATGCAATATAGTAAACATGTTTACATCACACTAATTATGCTGTATAGTAACAATTATAAAACGTGTGTAATGTTTATTTTTAACCTCCCTTCGATGACTATTTTTAGCGTGTTTTCACATGTACCGGAGCGCATATAAATCACGCCGTTGTAGTTAAGCAAATCTGGATAGATCCAACATTCAGCGGAATCGTCCATGTTTGTTGCTGTCATATAGCTGAATGTGTTTCCCGCCACAACCGTAATACATCACAGCGCCACCTACCGGCACCGCACCAGTATCTCGCACGGTTTGTGTATTAAAGTCTTGACTAAGGTAACAAGGCTAGTCAACCGTGACATTTCAATCCTTACCGCTATATTGATTTCAACCATAAATACACAGACCGATAGGACCCCGAGAGAAAGCTAGTGTTTACATAAACAGTGCAGCGACTCCATGTCATACTTCTGGACAACATAATAATGTCACCACAAAATAACGGACAATCCAACACATTTTCGGCATAAGAGGTGAGTACATGATATCATCGCAAAAACTTTCTGTTTTGGATAATTACTGTATTTCAAAACATGTGTTAGACTAATCGCTATTGACAACACAGATAATGGATTGATTCACCTGTCGGATTGTAGGACACGGGGGGAGAAGCGGGTATTTCTCATGAAGCTTTGTATAGGACTCACACAACTAAATAATTTACTATATGTTATTACTAAGCTTTCGAGCTAATAACTTTAATATTTGAAGTACAACACTTGTGAAAACTGCCTAAATTCACAGATACATACATGACAAAGGCTTCAAGGGGCATTTAATGAGGAGTTTACTGGCATATTAGCTTGCTACAGGCGTCTGCTTCGGACAACCGGAAATTTACATGTCAAACCAGTGAAATCGGACGGGAACACCCTCTGACTTTTGACCCCATATCAATCCGCCATCACATATCGAAATCTACCAAAAGTATATATTTTTGTAAAGTTAAATATCGACAGATTTCATTCAATGCATAATATGTCAACAATTACCTATTTAAATTACCCAGAATCACTGTACTTAACCGGAACAAATTATCAGTAGGGACTACAAACGTATGAAACACTTCGTGATAGGCTGATTTAGTTGTGTGAGTCCTTTAAAGGGCCCTAAACCTTTCAGATGTTGAAATAAAGTTTACTAACTGAAAGTATATACATTTCCGAGTAAAATGGTGAAGTTTGGTTGAAATTAAATAAAAAATTATGAAGAAAACCCAAGTTATTGCACCTAATGTACACTTGCTATTCAGAGCTAGCACCAGAAATTTCTCGTTTCTTTTGCATAACATTTACCTCTAGCACCTCAGTTAAGCACACACTTAGCAATTTCATATTTTGCACAAAGATCAAATACGCTTACCGCTCAACTGTTTTTGAAAAGAAATCTTGTTACCTCAGTTTCTGTTAATTTTAAAGTCGCTGCAGTAATTAATTTTTATTTTAAGTATTTTTTTATTTAATTTTAACAATTAAACACACTTAGAATTCACACACAACTTCAAACTTCTACAGAAAACATGAGTCATAAACGGTTATCAGATATCCACCTTAACTGTTTATCTATCAATTACACCAGCTTACATTTAGCACTTCTAGCTCCCCGGGGTGCCTCCATTTTACAGGGAGAATATTGGGGGTAGGGGAGATATAATGCTATAAACGGCTTATTGTATGAGTAAACAAAGTACACAAACGCATTAAATCAATAAACAAGATGTTGAACAAGGTATATATTGTGACAGGAATAAAGTAATATCTACAATTTACTGAAAATATGGAATATAAGTTGAATTTAGCCACCAAAACATGTACGTGACACATACACATATATAAACTCACATGTGCAATATTTATACAAGCTTATTATGTGATTGTTCTAGTTATTGCTTTCTTAGGATTATAAAACACGCATACATTTATAATTTGCATGAAGGAAGAAGCCTGAGAATGACTGGGCAGAGTTGGAACGGGGTTTGGGGGGGGGGGGTGAAGACAGCACACTAGATCTTTGTTCTATCAAAATTTGGATGCTAAAACCTGGTACACATATCAGTTAAGTTTTATTAACACGCACGCAGATTAATTATCACAGTTAATTGAACCAAACTTAATTAAAAACGTGAGTATGATGGTCAGTCCAACAATACAGGCTTCAACACAGGGCCATGTTTTGCCAGATTTTAAATAATTTTGAAGTTTTTTTGTCAAATTAAATATTTTTACACACTGAAAAATGTGCAAACACTCAATGACAGTGGTTGTCTTTGAAAAAAAAATATCCGGAAGCACAGAAAATGTTATATAGGTCAAGCACATGGCTAGTTCAATTAAAGGACTCACACAACTAAATAATTTACTATATGTTATTACTAAGCTTTCGAGCTAATAACTTTAATATTTGAAGTACAACACTTGTGAAAACTGCCTAAATTCACAGATACATACATGACAAAGGCTTCAAGGGGCATTTAATGAGGAGTTTACTGGCATATTAGCTTGCTACAGGCGTCTGCTTCGGACAACCGGAAATTTACATGTCAAACCAGTGAAATCGGACGGGAACACCCTCTGACTTTTGACCCCATATCAATCCGCCATCACATATCGAAATCTACCAAAAGTATATATTTTTGTAAAGTTAAATATCTACAGATTTCATTCAATGCATAATATGTCAACAATTACCTATTTAAATTACCCAGAATCACTGTACTTAACCGGAACAAATTATCAGTAGGGACTACAAACGTATGAAACACTTCGTGATAGGCTGATTTAGTTGTGTGAGTCCTATACAGGTATGACAGTACGTTAACATATTCGATACGTATCGCTAAGAAGGTTGAAGTAGATTAATGGTGTATATTATACATATCGTGTTGATTACCCTGTAGGCACTTAAACAGTGTCACTATAATTAACACGGGTGTCCTGTAAAATATCCATCTCCATTACACACTCACCAAGATGGATATTTTATGGATAAACTACTCGTCCGGATGGATATTTTATGCATAGAATACTCTTCCAACCCTCTAACTCGATAAAATATTCATTCCCCGCTTATCTTAGAGAAAACTTTTTTTTCTAAATACAAAATTTAAGCATTATTGCAGAACATGGTTCCTTTATGTGCGGCCATGTAATACGAACGCGACCTGTGTTTGGGGTGCTAACTGATAGAGGTGAAAGTTGAGGTGTGGAGCCTAAGCTTAACAACAGAAACTTACAGCCTTATAATGAATGCTAATTAAAACAAATAGATACAGTAATGGTATACACTGTTTATCATTATAGTTTTCATTATTCACAAAAGCTTATAATTCAAGATTTAGATATAAAGGTATTTTATGGAGTTGATAGTTATGACTAAAATAACTATCTATATCCATTAAATTCATATCACCCTAAACTGTTGTCATAAAATATACTGCTGTCATTAAATGCCTATGTACCCTCTAAAATATATATTCCCCTATACTGCTGACATTAAATACCTATGTACCCTCTAATATACATATCCCCTATACTGCTGTCATAAAATACCTATGTACCCTCTAATATACATATCCCTATACTGCTGTCATAAAATACCTATGTACCCTCTAATATACATATCCCCTATACTGCTGTCATAAAATACCTATGTTCCCTCTAATATACATATCCCCTATACTGCTGTCATAAAATACCTATGTACCCTCTAATATACATATCCCTATACTGCTGTCATAAAATATCTATGTACCCTCTAATATACATATCCCTATACTGCTGTCATAAAATACCTATGTACCCTCTAATATACATATCCCTATACTGCTGTCATAAAATATCTATGTACCCTCTAATATACATATCCCTATACTGCTGTCATAAAATACCTATGTACCCTCTAATATACATATACCCTATACTGCTGTCATAAAATATCTATGCACCCTCTAAAATACATATCCCCTATATTGCTGTCATAAAATATCTATGTACCCTCTAATATACATATCCCCTATATTGCTGTCATAAAATATCTATGTACCCTCTAATATACATATCCCCTATACTGCTGTCATAAAATACCTATGTACCCTCTAATATACATATCCCTATACTGCTGTCATAAAATACCTATGTACCCTCTAATATACATATTCCTATACTGCTGTCATAAAATACCTATGTACCCTCTAAAATATATATCCCCTATACTGCTGTCATAAAATACCTATGTACCCTCTAAAATACATATCCCTATACTGCTGTCATAAAATACCTATGCAAACTCTAATATACAAATCCCCTTTACTGCTGTCATAAAATATCTATGCACCCTCTAATATACATATCCCTATACTGCTGTCATAAAATATCTATGTACCCTATAAAACACATATCCCCTATACTTCTGTTATAAAATACCTATGTACCTTCTAAAATATATATTTCCCGTTACTGCTGTCATTAAATACCTATGTACCCTCTAATATACATATCCCCTATACTGCTGTCATAAAATACCTATGTACCCTCTAATATACATATCCCCTATACTGCTGTCATAAAATACCTATGTACCCTCTAATATACATATCCCTTATACTGCTGTCATAAAATACCTATGTACCATCTAAAATACATATCACCTATACTGCTGTCATAAAATACCTATGTACCCTCTAATATACATATCCCTATACTGCTGTCATAAAATACCTATGTACCCTCTAATATACATATCCCTATACTGCAGTCATAAAATACCTATGTACCCTCTAATATACATATCCCCTATACTGCAGTCATAAAATACCTATGTACCCTCTAATATACATATCCCTATACTGCAGTCATAAAATACCTATGTACCCTCTAAAATACATATCCCCTATACTGCTGTCATAAAATACCTATGTACCCTCTAATATACATATCCCTTATACTGCTGTCATAAAATATCTATGTACCCTCTAAAATACATATCCCCTATACTGCTGTCATAAAATACCTATGTACCCTCTAATATACATATCCCCTATACTGCTGTCATAAAATACCTATGTACCCTCTAATATACATATCCCCTATACTGCTGTCATAAAATACCTATGTACCCTCTAATATACATATCCCCTATACTGCTGTCATAAAATACCTATGTACCCTCTAAAATATATATTCCCCTATACTGCTGTCATAAAATATCTATGCACCCTCTAAAATATATATTCCCCGTTACTGCTGTCATTAAATACCTATGTACCCTCTAATATACATATCCCCTATACTGCTGTCATAAAATACCTATGTACCCTCTAAAATATATATTCCCCTTTACTGCTGTCATTAAATATCTATGTACCCTCTAATATACATATCCCCTATACTGCTGTCATTAAATACCTATGTACCCTCTAAAATACATATCCCCTATACTGCTGTCATTAAATACCTATGTAACCCCTAAAATACATATCCCCTATACTGCTGTCATAAAATACCTATGTACCATCTAAAATACATATCCCTATACTTCTGTTATAAAATACCTATGTACCCTCTAAAATACATATCCCCTATACTGCTGTCATAAAATACCTATGTACCCTCTAATATACATATCCCCTATACTGCTGTCATTAAATACCTATGTACCCTCTAATATACATATCCCCTATACTGCTGTCATTAAATACCTATGTACCCTCTAAAATATATATTCCCCTATACTGCTGTCATAAAATACCTATGTACCCTCTAAAATATATATTCCCCGTTACTGCTGTCATGAAATACCTATGTACCCTCTAATATACATATCCCCTATACTGCTGTCATTAAATACCTATGTACCCTCTAAAATATATATTCCCCTATACTGCTGTCATAAAATACCTATGTACCCTCTAAAATATATATTCCCCGTTACTGCTGTCATTAAATACCTATGTACCCTCTAAAATATATATTCCCCTATACTGCTGTCATAAAATACCTATGTACCCTCTAAAATATATATTCCCCGTTACTGCTGTCATTAAATACCTATGTACCCTCTAAAATATACATATCCCCTATACTTATGTCATTAAATACCTATGTACCCTCTAAAATATATATTCCCCTATACTGCTGTCATAAAATACCTATGTACCCTCTAAAATATATATTCCCCTATACTGCTGTCATAAAATACCTATGTACCCTCTAAAATATATATTCCCCTATACTGCTGTCATAAAATACCTATGTACCCTCTAAAATATATATTCCCCGTTACTGCTGTCATTAAATACCTATGTACCCTCTAATATACATATCCCCTATACTGCTGTCATAAAATACCTATGTACCCTCTAAAATAGATATTCCCCTTTACTGCTGTCATTAAATACCTATGTACACTCTAATATACATATCCCCTATACTGCTGACATAAAATACCTATGTACCCTCTAAAGTTCATATCCCTATACTGCTGTCATAAAATACTTATGTACCCTCTAAAATACATATCCCCTATTATCCCCTATACTGCTGTCATTAAATACCTATGTAACCCCTAAAATACATCCCCCTATACTTATGTCATAAAATACCTATGTTCCCTCTAAAATACATATCCCCTATACTGCTGTCATAAAATATCTATGTACCCTCTAATATATATATCCCCTATACTGCTGTCATTAAATACCTATGTACCCTCTAAAATACATATCCCCTATACTGCTGTCATAAAATACCTATGTACCCTCTAAAATATATAATCCCCTTTACTGCTGTCATTAAATACCTATGTACCCTCTAAAATACATATCCCCTATACTGCTGTCATAAAATACCTATGTACCTTCTAATATACATATCCCCTAAACTGCTGTCATAAAATACCTATGTACCTTCTAAAATATATATTCCCCTTTACTGCTGTCATTAAATATCTATGTACCCTCTAATATACATATCCCCTATACTGCTGTCATAAAATACCTATGTACCCTCTAATATACATATCCCCTATACTGCTGTCATAAAATACCTATGTACCCTCTAATATACATATCCCCTATACTGCTGTCATAAAATACCTATGTACCCTCTAAAATATATATTCCCCTTTATTGCTGTCATTAAATACCTATGTACCCTCTAATATACATATCCCCTATACTGCTGTCATAAAATATCTATGTACCCTCTAATATACATATCCCCTATACTGCTGTCATAATATATCTATGTACCCTCTAATATACATATCCCCTATACTGCTGTCATAAAATATCTATGCACCCTCTAAAATATATATTCCCCTTTACTGCTGTCATTAAATACCTATGTACCCTCTAATATACATATCCCCTATACTGCTGTCATAAAATATCTATGTACCCTCTAATATACATATCCCCTATACTGCTGTCATAATATATCTATGTAACCTCTAAAATACATATCCCTATACTGCTGTCATAAAATATCTATGTACCCTCTAATATACATATCCCCTATACTGCTGTCATTAAATATCTATGTACCCTTTAATATACATATCCCCTATACTGCTGTCATAAAATATCTATGCACCCTCTAAAATATATATTCCCCTTTACTGCTGTCATTAAATACCTATGTACCCTCTAATATACATATCCCCTATACTGCTGTCATAAAATATCTATGTACCCTCTAATATACATATCCCCTATACTGCTGTCATAATATATCTATGTAACCTCTAAAATACATATCCCTATACTGCTGTCATAAAATATCTATGTACCCTCTAATATACATATCCCCTATACTGCTGTCATTAAATACCTATGTACCCTCTAATATACATATCCCCTATACTGCTGTCATAAAATATCTATGTACCTTCTAATATACATATCCCCTATACTGCTGTCATTAAATACCTATGTACCCTCTAAAATACATATCCCCTATACTGCTGTCATAAAATACCTATGTACCCTCTAATATACATATCCCTAAACTGCTGTCATAAAATACCTATGTACCCTCTAAAATACATATCCCCTATACTGCTGTCATAAAATACCTATGTACCCTCTAAAATACATATCCCCTATACTGCTGTCATAAAATACCTATGTACCCTCTAAAATACATATCCCCTATACTTCTGTTATAAAATACCTATGTACCCTCTAAAATACATATCCTCTATACTGCTGTCATAAAATACCTATGTACCCCCTAAAATACATATCACCCTAAACTGTTGTCATAAAATATACTGCTGTCATAAAATACCTATGTACCCTCTAAAATACATATCCCCTATACTGCTGTCATAAAATACCTATGTACCCTCTAAAATACATATCCCCTATATTGCTGTCATAAAATACCTATGTACCCTCTAATATACATATCCCTATACTGCTGTCATAAAATACCTATGTACCCTCTAATATACATATCCCCTATACTGCTGTCATAAAATACCTATGTACCCTCTAATATACATATCACCCTAAACTGTTGTCATAAAATATACTGCTGTCATAAAATACCTATGTACCCTCTAAAATACATATCCCCTATACTGCTGTCATAAAATATCTATGTACCCTCTAATATACATATCCCCTATACTGCTGTCATAAAATACCTATGTACCCTCTAATATACATATCCCTATACTGCTGTCATAAAATACCTATGTACCCTCTAAAATACATATCCCCTATACTGCTGTCATAAAATACCTATGTACCCCCTAAAATACATATCACCCTAAACTGTTGTCATAAAATATACTGCTGTCATAAAATACCTATGTACCCTCTAAAATACATATCCCCTATACTGCTGTCATAAAATATCTATGTACCCTCTAATATACATATCCCCTATACTGCTGTCATAAAATACCTACGTACCCTCTAATATACATATCCCCTATACTGCTGTCATAAAATACCTATGTACCCTCTAAAATATATATTCCCCTTTACTGCTGTCATTAAATACCTATGTACCCTCTAAAATACATATCCCCTATACTGCTGTCATAAAATACCTATGTACCCTCTAAAATACATATCCCCTATACTGCTGTCATAAAATACCTATGTACCCTCTAAAATACATATCCCTATACTGCTGTCATAAAATACCTATGTACCCTCTAAAATATATATTCCCCTTTACTGCTGTCATTAAATACCTATGTACCCTCTAAAATACATATCCCCTATACTGCTGTCATAAAATACCTATGTACCCTCTAAAATACATATCCCCTATACTGCTGTCATAAAATACCTATGTACCCTCTAAAATACATATCCCCTATACTGCTGTCATAAAATACCTATGTACCCTCTAAAATACATATCCCCTATACTGCTGTCATAAAATACCTATGTACCCTCTAATATACATATCCCCTATACTGCTGTCATAAAATACCTATGTACCCTCTAAAATATATATCCCCTATACTGCTGTCATAAAATACCTATGTACCCTCTAAAATACATATCCCCTATACTGCTGTCATAAATACCTATGTACCCTCTAATATACATATCCCTATACTTATGTCATTAAATACCTATGTACCCTCTAAAATACATATCCCCTATACTGCTGTCATAAAATACCTATGTACCCTCTAAAATACATATCCCCTATACTGCTGTCATTAAATACCTATGTACCCTCTAAAATACATATCCCCTATACTTATGTCATAAAATACCTATGTTCCCTCTAAAATACATATCCCCTATACTGCTGTCATTAAATACCTATGTACCCTCTAAAATACATATCCCTATACTGCTGTCATAAAATACCTATCTCGCTTATATATATTAATTACAGCCATAAAATACAACCACCCCTTAAATTGTAATTATGAAATACTTATCTATCCCCTAAAATACATATCCCTCAAATAATATAGTCATAAATACATATATACCTTCATAAAATACTTATCTCAACCCATTGAGAACCTATTCGATCTACCTATCTACCCCGATGAAATGCCTATCCTCCTATTCTATGTCCATTGAATACTTGTATTCCGTAGACTGTTGCCATAAAATACATTTCCTAAAGAACAAGCTAGTTATTAGCATCGCATGGTGTCCCTAACAGAGGTGTTGTTAGTATTACAGGGTGTCCCTAACAGAGGTGTTGTTAGTATTACAAGGTGTCCCTAACAGAGGTGTTGTTAGTGTTACAGGGTGTCCCTAACAGAGGTGTTGTTAGTATTACAGGGTGTCCCTAACAGAGGTGTTGTTAGTGTTACAGGTTGTCCCTAACAGAGGTGTTGTTAGTATTACAAGGTGTCCCTAACAGAGGTGTTGTTAGTGTTACAGGGTGTCCCTAACAGAGGTGTTGTTAGTATTACAGGGTGTCCCTAACAGAGGTGTTGTTAGTATTACAGGGTGTCCCTAACAGAGGTGTTGTTAGTATTACAGGGTGTCCATAACAGAGGTGTTGTTAATATTACAGGGTGTCCATAACATAGGTGTTGTTAGTATTACAGGGTGTCCCTAACAGAGGTGTTGTTAGTATTACAGGGTGTCCCTAACAGAGGTGTTGTTAGTATTACAGGGTGTCCCTAACAGAGGTGTTGTTAGTGTTACAGGGTGTCCCTAACAGAGGTGTTGTTAGTATTACAGGGTGTCCCTAACAGAGGTGTTGTTAGTATTACAGGGTGTCCCTAACAGAGGTGTTGTTAGTGTTACAGGGTGTCCCTAACATAGGTGTTGTTAGTATTACAGGGTGTCCCTAACAGAGGTGTTGTTAGTATTACAGGGTGTCCCTAACAGAGGTGTTGTTAGTATTACAGGGTGTCCCTAACAGAGGTGTTGTTAGTGTTACAGGGTGTCCCTAACAGAGGTGTTGTTAGTATTACAGGGTGTCCCTAACAGAGGTGTTGTTAGTGTTACAGGGTGTCCCTAACATAGGTGTTGTTAGTATTACAGGGTGTCCCTAACAGAGGTGTTGTTAGTATTACAGGGTGTCCCTAACAGAGGTGTTGTTAGTATTACAAGGTGTCCCTAACAGAGGTGTTGTTAGTATTACAGGTTGTCCCTAACAGAGGTGTTGTTAGTATTACAGGGTGTCCCTAACAGAGGTGTTATTAGTATTACAGGGTGTCCCAAACAGAGGTGTTGTTAGTATTACAGGGTGTCCCAAACAGAGGTGTTGTTAGTATTACAGGGTGTCCCAAACAGAGGTGTTGTTAGTATTACAGGGTGTCCCTAACAGAGGTGTTGTAAGTATTACAGGGTGTCCCTAACAGAGGTGTTGTTAGTATTACAGGGTGTCCCTAACAGAGGTGTTGTTAGTATTACAGGGTGTCCCTAACAGAGGTGTTGTTAGTATTACAGGGTGTCCCTAACAGAGGTGTTGTTAGTATTACAGGGTGTCCCTAACAGAGATGTTGTTAGTATTACAGGGTGTCCCTAACAGAGGTGTTGTTAGTATTACAGGGTGTCCCTAAAAAGAGGTCAGATGTTAGTATTGTAAAGTGTCCCTTATGGAGAGGTAAGGTGTAGATATTGTAGGTTGCCCTAATGGAGAGGTTAGGTGTAGATATTGTACGATGTTCCTAATAGAGAGGTTAGGTGTAGATATGGTAAAGTGTCCCGAATGAAGAGGATATGCGTAGATTTAAATGGTGTCTCTAATGGAGAGATTATTGTCGGGTGTCGTCCCGAATATATAATAAGTATGTTGTTTTATCGTTCCAGATTTTGTGGACTCGAATTGCTTACATCGAATTTGTTGACAGCGGCAAAACAGTTATGATAGCAATGTTTCTGCACAAGCAATAAAACTCGCAAACACAAACACGAGACAGGGTGTAGATTATTTAAGTTCAAGCGAAACATCAATGTAAAAAGAATCCAATTCGCCAGCGGCCAAACTCGATAACACGATGCCGGCCAGTCTACAGGACACAGACATGGATCTTTATGCCACAAAAGTAAAATCGGACAATCCTCACTTGTTAACAACATTTGGAAACATGGAAAAGGCACAGCAATTATTCGTTTCGGAAATGGAAAAGGAGAATTCAGAGAATTATTTTGACCCGTTTTTGAAGGTTCTCGAACAGGATTTTTCCGAGATATTCGATAAGTTTCCAAGTTCAACAGACCAACAAACAATTGGAAAGTTTATGTCCAAGATTGGGTAAGATACAGATGTGCAGGACAGATAGTACAGGTACATTACTGCTGTAGATGGTGTTGAACTAAATTTGTGGTTTGCCTCTTCTTTTATCATATCCCCCAAACAAAATTTGTGTTTGCTCCATTTCTTATTTATATTATTATTATTCTCATTTCTTCTCGTTTCTTACATCAGGAAGGTTTCTGTCCATTGTTTTGTACCCAATATGACCGCCACGCCCCTTTATTTATCAGCAATTTGCACGTGTACGCTAAGGTGCCATGCCCTTACTCCCTTTGCATTTCTAATATTGTTTCAACTTGGTTCGTACTCTATTATATGGCATATGGCACCCCGATACTGACTTGTTTTCCATGTTCACGACTTATTGGAGTTAGGGGAGGGGGCAGTTTTCGGGACTTCTGTCCAGCACTCCAAGTAGTCCCTTTAAAGACTAACTTAGAAGGTAATTAACGTTTCAACAGTGAAAGCGTATCTACAAATGATCGACTTTTGATTTTTACGTATTTTACAGACTGGTGGACACCCTCGTCAGCGTATACAAGTACATCAGCACCGGCGTTTATGACGCATTTACCTTGCGCACATTAGCATACTACGACCGTAAAAATTCAATACTGACAGAAATTCGAGACATACTGTGCAACTTTTCCGATATCAGCCCAGATGTTCAGATTGCAATAGCCAAACCGCGGCTTATGTTTGGATTCTTAGCAAAGGATTTACAGGAAATAGGGAAGCACGAATTTGAAGAAACTACGGTATGTACAGTTGAGTGTAAGCTAACCTTTACACCCTAGTGCACTAGGAGTGCACTACGTTTAAACTAGTAGTGCACTACATTTAAACTACAGGTAAACTAGTAGTGCACTACGTCCAGCCAGGTGTGACCACAAAAACCCCTACAGGTAATGGGAGGGTCCATACCTACCTGTATCCTTACCTGTACAGATGTAATATAACTTACCTGTACTTATGTTATACTATTGAAGTCATTAGTTTGTCAGTACTTCCTCATATATAAGTACAAGAATGAACAATTCTGAGTTTATGCCAGAAGATGTTTATCATAATATTTTAAATAAATTAATTCACTGCATGTCAAAATTTTAAATAAAATAATAATTTAGATATACTAACTTATAATTCTTTTTAAAGAAGTAACAATGATTCTTTTCTATTTAAATATTTGTATTCTACAATTAAATTGAAAGTTATGTGTTCAAATAAAAAATGGTACAACACATGTTTTATGTTGAAATTATTAAGTTAATCCTACTAAAAATATATACAGAAAATAAAGTAAACAACAGATTGTAATTTAAAAAAATAAATAGATATTAGAAGAACATATTTTGTACTTAGTATAGTTGTTTCAATCACAAATTACTTTTATTATTTTACATTAAGAAGCTAGCTGTGCAATATCAGAGACGTACAAGGTTTTATACGTCTCTGGCAATACTACCCACATGTACCAGTATTAGTATTCTGTTTCACTATACACTCAAGTACAATGTATACGAATGAAAGGTTATATAAACATCAAGTACTAATATAAGAAAAGATTACTTCCACCAGAGCCATTTCCTTCTTCATATCAAAATACCAACATACATCTACATGTAATCCAATTGACTGTAATCAATGTTATCATCATTAATCAATTAACAGGCTAGGGCCCTCAGGCCTTTAATCAGACTTGGCCAGTGATGGCTGTGGGGGAGAGCTTGAGGCAGGTGAGAAATTCACACCTGGCTAACTACAGACAGTTTAGGGATGTCCCCTATCTTGACCTCTGTACGTGAGGATGCGGCCCAGGCAGGTCAGGTACATGTACGTAATTATGCCTGGATCGATCCCGGAGGGTAAAGGATTCTACCTGAAGATCTATATTTGTCCCATTTAGTTAGTTTTTTTTTAAGTCATTAGGTTGATTTAAAAATACAATAACTGTGACTGGCATAGGCTTAACTTTGTTCTAAGTTAGGTTAATATAACTGCATATTATTTGTTAGTTGTATACTTAGTCTTACAATATAGAATTAATTAAAATGGTTTGACCTTGCTTTTTTTAAAATCATTATTACATATGTGCATAAACGTTCAAGTCATATTTAATACAACCTGTAATATCCTTCAATATTTAGGCCTAAATATTGGATATGCATCATTTTAAAATACTTTTATACTGATAATTAGAATAAAATTAAGTATAATGAATGTTAGTATTTTATTATCAAACTATAATGAAGCGACTGAGCCAGAGAGTATATATTCTTAATTTTTATTAATTTCAATGGTTTTTTTTGTGCTATCAATTTATTATTGTATAATTAAATGTTTTGAATGAAACAAAAAAAATGGATTAAAGTCCTCAAAATATCCACTATTTAAAGGAAAAAGTGTAAATATCTAGATATTCTCAAAGATTTTTAATTTCATATACACTTGATAAACCAGAGTAAAAGTTAAATATGTATTATCATATTTATGATCCTGGTCATATCCAGCTTAGCCCTTTATTAATCAAATTAGTTTCAAGTTTGACCAGTGATAGTCAGATGAGAAATTCACACCTCAATTATGTCACTGACAGGCTTATGTCAGCAGGTGTTCCTAGACAAGGTTGAGACAGGTCAGGTAATTGCCTGAGGCCTGAGGGTCAAATCAAAACATCTGTCCCATACTGAACAATCTGACTAAATTTTAATTTATTGTTGTTTTACTTTTTTTAACTTCAAATTCTTATATTTATATTAACACTGTTGTATGTGGGGATATATATATACATACATATCTTAATATAGAAAACATTTAAAAATAAAGATTAACAAAACTCTATAGCGCGTTCATAAATATATAGATCTGAGGCATGAATGTATTTTATAAAAATATATATGCAGTTTAATTAAGTAATAAAAGAATATTTATTTGTTATTTTCGCAATTAGTTTTTACAATATTTAAAAATATACTTCTAAACAAATAATAATCAATAGATATTCCTTCAATTTTTCAATATACTTGATTGTAAATTTAGGGGATAGTACGTTGTTTTGAGTGGCTATACTGGCGATTAGAACATGAAATTTGGTTTGAACTCGAGACCGATAGGTCGAGAGTTTAAACCAAATTTCATGTTCTAATCGCCAGTATAGACACGAAAAATAACGTACTATCCCCATTCTAACACTCATTGACAAATTTAATACGCTAATTTGTTTAGATACATTGTATTTCCTTGCTACAAGTACGTAGTAAAGTACTCTGTGACCTGGCTGGTGACGTGTCTTTCTATAGCCGACTGACCAATCAGAAGGAAGCTTTCAAAGTCGGTCATTTAGCCACGCCCATACATGTACTGGCGAGCGCTGGTCTGGATGTTGACGAGGCGGAATATTTGGATTTAGGCCTAGTATTTTCGTGAACGTATGTATACGACATAGTTGGATTAACATTGACAAAATGACTACAATTCCATGTCAGTATGCATGCAAATATGTTCGTATCGACAAAATCGTGTGTTATTTTCAAGATCTGTTAAAAGTTTGTGCAGATGCACACGACACCGTCACAGATTCATAGAGGTGCATACACATGGATGGAATTCACGTTTCATGAATAAATGGAGGTAAGCACATGATATGATCACGTTTTATTCTTAATTTATTCAGCTAATACATTCAATCAGTCCTCTTTGCTCTGATGCTTACTTGACGTACGCCTATCATGCAGTGGAATGTTCATCGATAGACGATCCCCGCCACGACGCCATTTTGTTTTTAGTAGAAACGGGCGTGGCTTAAGCTCGATGGGAGGAGCTTGATACGATTGATCATGATTGATCATGGTTCTATCGCACATTAGAACATGGTCAATATCCAATCAAAACACTCATTACAAACGAATCGTGTTAGAATGGTAAATTAATATAAAAAAAACGTTAATAGTGTATATTAAATGAAATATAAGACATCAAAACTGCTAGATAAATATTAATTTTCTATTTTATTTATATGATGTGTGCAAGAAATGTTTTGGGAAAATTGTAGGAGTAATTATCATGATTTCACAATTTCTAGTTTTGAAATGAAATAAAAAAGGTTGTTTGAGAAAAATAACTACATAAGATGCATATAGATATACATTAAAGTCATAAATATTAACTAATGATAAGGCCAGCTTCAAAGTACCAGCAGACGACAAAGGTGAGGTACAGGTAAAAAATCACAGGTAGATGGATGGGACTGCCCATTTACCTGTAGGGGTATTTGACCTATATGGGGTTCAGGGTGTAGTGCACTACTAGTTTACCTGTAGTTTAAATGTAGTGCACTACTAGTTTAAACGTAGTGCACTACTAGTGCACTAGGTGTAAAGGTTAGCTTACACTCAACTGTAGTAGTTGTTTGCACCAAATGTTTGCACGGGGGAAATGAAACATTTATGTGACTTATATTTACATTTGCTTTGCATCCTTTCAAAGAAATGCATTGCATAGACAATATGTTGATACAGGACTATAGCAACGTTTGCTATTGTGACGTCATCAATCACTATTATGACGTTTTCAATTTCAACTGATTTGTTGTTCAAAACAAGCAGAAATACTATATACAGCACAAAAAGTCCACCAAAATATAAGTATAATAAATGGATTTTTAGTAAATATTATAATGGTCCTATAACATGCATTTCATTCGCTGATTAATTTGCATAAAACCCAGCCGGGCGTTTTTAGTTTGTCATTATTGGCAACGTGTGTTATAGGACCATGACATCATTAGCTAAAACATTCATTGCTTAAGCAACTTAAGTTATATACAAGTATGTATTGTGAAAAAAATCAGAGAATATCAAAGCGTTAACGAAACCATAATCCGCACTCAAAATCGATTTAACTATAAACAAAATATAAACGTTATTTAGTTCACGACAATTATGAAAAAACTTTATCCAACTTGCTAGCCCGGTAATCTTGAAAGGAAACCAGAGTACCCTGAGAAAACCCACGTGGTCAGGCAGGTGAAAGGTTAGTGTGCTATATATCCACTGGCCCACCCGACCAACTGGAATTATTGTACAGCTGGCGTGTTTTAAAATGTTATTCGTTGAAATAAGTCATAATAATGTGTTTGATGCATAACTACGTTTTGATTAGAATAAAACTTTATAGCACAACATTACTCAGATACATATTCCCTAGGGGATGACTCTTTCGTTGCAGAATATATTCAATGTGTATCTTTAATATGTTTCTCTCCCCCTAGGAAAGTTCATTTCCGTTCAAATCAGCCGTGAACATTATCCACAATTGTTCTAGAAGCGCCGACGTCACCCCTGCCATGTACACAGTTGCATTGCAGCCTGGAGGAGAAAAGACAGTATCGATTCAGACATGTCTGCTTCCCTTTCTAAAATCATCAGACACATGTAGGTGCTTGCTGTTTTTTTTTCTTTTGGCGTTGCTTATGGCTTAACTTGTTTTCTGTCATAATACCCTGTGTTATTCCACTCCCAGACCATTGTATAAACGTGCTGACTGTTGGATAAATATATGTTATATACCACTAGTGGAATATGACCTTCCAGACGTTTGATTGGTTGAGAAGTTGAACTTTGACCGGATTTCACGTGGTTCAATGCAACGTACTGATTGTTGACGTCGTCATCGATTGTTGACGTCGTCACAATTTGGCGGGAATATATACTAGATTATGTGTTTTCGCGCAAACATCATCCGCGGTTCACAGAAAACAACACTGCCACTGTGACTTAATAATATTGTGGTAGAAACAAGTCACATAGCTCGTGGTAATTGGATATGGAATTTATTTCACTCTCTTAATTATTTTTTAAAGGTTACAAAAGACACTCGCTAAAGCTCGTGTCTGTTGTAAATTTTAAAAAAATTATTAACTCGAGTGAAATAAATTCCATATCCAACAACCACTCGTTGTGTAACCTTTATATATAAGAAAATCAGAGAATACCAAAGCGTCAACAAAACAATAATTCGAATATGTTTATAATGACGTATGTAATTGGTTTTGTAGTGTATGCTTCTTGTGTAATTATTTGACATATTTGCATATAGAATGAAATGTCGATATGTTTGTGTCTGTTATTCTAAGCCATTTGATAATAGATTTTGCATATTCACTTGTGAAAGGTAGCGATCCTATTACAGCTAGTCCTAATTTACCCTGCTATATTGAACTTGAAATGGTAGCTATCCTATTACAGCTAGTCCCAATTTACCCTGCAATATTGAATTTGAAATAATAGCGATCCTATTACAGCTAGTCCAAATTTACCCTGCAATATTGAACTTGAAATAGTAGCGATCCTATTACAGCTAGTCCAAATTTACCCTGCAATATTGAACTTGAAATAATAGCGATCCTATTACAGCTAGTCCTAATTTACCCTGCTATTATGAACTTGAAATAGTAGCGATCCTATAACAGCTAGTACCCATTTACCCTGCTATTTTGAACTTGAAATAATAGCGATCCTATTACAGCTAGTCCCAATTTACCCTGCTATTATAAACGTGAAATAAAAGCGATCCTATTACAGCTAGTCTTAATTTACACTGCTATTTTGAACTTGAAATAGTAGCGATCCTATTACAGCTAGTCCCAATTTACCCTGCTATTATGAACTTGAAATAATAGCGATCCTATTACAGCTAGTCTTAATTTACACTGCTATATTGAACTTGAAATAGTAGCGATCCTATTACAGCTAGTCTTAATTTACCCTGCTATTTTGAACTTGAAATAATAGCGATCCTATTACAGCTAGTCTTAATTTACCCTGCTATATTGAACTTGAAATAGTAGCGATCCTATTACAGCTAGTCTTAATTTACCCTGCTATATTGAACTTGAAATAGTAGCGATCCTATTACAGCTAGTCTTAATTTACCCTGCTATTTTGAACTTGAAATAATAGCGATCCTATTACAGCTAGTCTTAATTTACCCTGCTATATTGAACTTGAAATAGTAGCGATCCTATTACAGCTAGTCTTAATTTACCCTGCTATATTGAACTTGAAATAGTAGCGATCCTATTACAGCTAGTCTTAATTTACCCTGCTATATTGAACTTGAAATAGTAGCGATCCTATTACAGCTTTTCTTATTTACCTTATTATATTGAACTGTTGTTATTCGTTCTCTTGAAATAATGGCATAACTTATTTGTAACACTAAAATTATATACATTATAAATATAACATGTTGTTTTATTTTTATAAGTGAAATATTACCTTATTCTATTTATTTGCTTGTTTGTTTTCTGTCTGATTGATAATTTGTTTGTTCAATTTCTTTCATTTCAGACGTGAAGCTGATAACCCTACTTTCACTTGGATATATACTTGAAGATGAGGAAATCAAAAGGCTGTTGGGTGCAGATAAATCTCTTCTGCGCTTCCTGCTGGATATAATCCGGAAGGCCACATCTTATGAAGATAGACGACATGAAGGGCTCTCAGTTGAGGAACTTTTGGATGGGTTGTCCCGTTTGGCTAAAAATGACACCAACAAAGTCTTGATCATGAATATCCCGAATGCATATCAGACGATAAAAGGCATCATAAAGCGAGGGGTTGTTGTGTCAGAAACCATAGCAGCTGTGCGAACAATATGGGTATTACTATTTAACGCAGACAACCGAATTAAAGTGAAGGTAATTTACTTGATTTAGGTAAAATTAATGTAATATATTTATAATATTATAAATGTAGCTACATTTGGTCCTTACATCAACAATGTGCCCTAGAATGCTCCATATAGCTGCATGGTACAAAGAAATGCAATTTTGCGTCAAACTATACATCACCAACTTTAAAAGGTACACCAAATCAGAGAATACCGAAGCGTTAACAAAATCATAATCCGAACTCAAAATCGATTAATCCAGGGGCAGAGTTTGAACAAAGGAAATATCTACATTGAGACCCTTGTAAAAGTACAAGGGAATAAGACCAGGTGTTCTGGAAGAGTAAGCGTCTAATTGTCGTTCATCGACGACACCCGTCATTTAAACCTTTTTCAAATCCAAGTAAACATCAAAATGAGGACAGAGTTATCATTGCCAATCACAACAACTTAACACACAAATAAGCATACTCAAATCTTCATATCACTGAAAGATACAGCATATTTCTCAATGAGACAAAGATGGCGACCTTAAAACTTGCCCATTGTTGTGATCAACCTGCATCTCTTGAATCCCTGTGTTGTTAGTTTGTTTGCCAGCAGTGGACATCAATCACGAAATTCACGATATTAAGAGAAAGCCCTAGAATATCCAACAACTGCGATATACTGTTAACACCATAGATTAGAGAAGCAGGGATGTTACTATCAAGAAATGAAAAGTTCACGATCAGAAAATTGAAATAGTCACGTTGATAGCATAACTTATTAGTAAGCTGTCCATGTTGGTCGTAGTTTATGTAGAGATCGAGGTAATCAGCTAATGTAGAAGAGTCTGTTGTGTCTTTAATTTCAAGTTCAGAAGGGTTTATATGATCTACGTGGTCTGCAAGCTTCTTGTTTTGGCAAGGTTTTTGTTACCTGTCCTGATTTGCTCTTCCACAAATTCAGCCTCGTTTAAAAAAAACAAGTTAGCTAAGAGTGGGGCATAGTTTGTTCCCATGGGAATGCCAACAGTTTGCTGGAAAATCTTTCCTCCGAACTCATAAAAAATACTGTCAACAAGGAATTAAATCATTCTTACTATATCTTCTTCAGTATATATTTCATCTTAGCTTTTGTCGTGTTTTTCACAAAGTATTCCCCAAGATAGCTCATTACCATATATTTGTGTATCGTCGTCTGCCTTTCTTGGGAAAGAAAGCCCTCACAACAAGAGATCGAAGACGTTCCTTCAATTTTGTTTGAGTTATGGTAATGTACCGGGTTTTGACCGAAAAGACAATTTTAGGTGTGGTTGCTTATAAGGATCCTTGTGTAGTTTCGTCATCCAATAAAGACGAGGTAGGTCAGCGTCTTGTTCATTAATTGGTACTTTGAAAGATTGTAATACACAAGCGTGATTAAACAGTTTTTCATCTTTCGAAAAACCGGTAAATGTGTAAGTAGAGCTACTAAGTTATCAAGCAGGCCTAGCTCCTTTTGCAAGCAATAAATGTAATAGCGTTTGCACACATAGTTGTTATTGTTAGATGCTTTGTCTGCAGACACAACAACATTCTTATCATGTAGATCATTGAGTGTTATTCGAATATCGGGGTCAAGAAAGAAACTGATGTAGGAGAGTCGTCTGTTGTGTCTTTTATCTCAAGTTCAGTAGGGTATACGATCGACTTGGTCAGCCTTGTTGTTTATAGACAACACATCGTCGATATACTCGAAAGTGAAATTGAAATATTTGGCAAGGGCTGTGTTACCCGTCATGATAATGTACTTGACATCCACTTAAATGTGTACGAGGGTGTGTGTGTAAGTTAATTGAAACTAATGTTGAAAATTCGTCATAAACTAGGATTTTAAAACCAAGACCAAGATTTACATGGCGGGTGTTGGCGATGAAGCAGAAGACGTTTATTCTTCCAGGACACCTGGTCTTATTCTCTTCTACTTCTGCATCGGTCTCAATGTAAATCTCTCCATTTTTTTCATACTTTGCCATTATTTTAATCGCTTTTGAGTTCGGATTATGATTTTGTTTGACCATTCGGTATTCTCTAATTATTTTAATTCAGAATAAAATGTTTAATTCCGTGTGGTATTTTAAGTCATTTTTGTCGATACTGCTGTATCCTGTATTCGTTCATCTCGATACACTGTTGTATTTTATGTTGTATTTTATGCTGATGGCTACGTAATGTTCGATATACCTTGGCTAACCAATATTTGTTTTATTTCCCCAGGACGACATCAAGTTCGTAAAGAAACTAAAGGATTTGAAAAATTCTACAACAACTAAAATCGCCGAGGAAGCATCTTTTGCGTGTTTTATGATAGAAGATTCAGATAATATGAAACCTCAATCGGAAGGTGAGGAACAACGTGATCACCAGCTTGTATATAAATATTCTCTGTGTTAAACGGTTAGCTAGATTTTCTTGCAAACATGAAAAGAACACTGAAGTGCTTAACACTTGCCATACTGTATATAAGTTGGCAATTCCCGTTTGTTGTCACAACAAACTTACATGTCACAGTTTATTCGTTATTCTAGGGCTTGCTCTGAATATCGATATTTTCGTGATAGATGTCAACTGCTGACAAACAAACTTACGGCACAGGGATTCGAGAGATGCAGGTTGATGAAGACTATGGGCAAGTTTTATGGTTTCCATCTTGATCTCATCGGGAAATATTCCATATCTTTGTGTGAAAATAGACGTTTGCTTATTAGTGTGCTTACTTGTTGTGATTGACAATGATGATTCGGCTCCCATTTTGAGGATTGATGCTTACTTGGATGTGACCAAGATTTACATGGCGGGTGCCGCCGATGAAGCAGAAGACGCTTACTCTTCCGGAACACTTGGTCCTATTCTCTTGTACTTTTACGATGGTCCATGTAAATCTTTCCTTTGTTCCTATTTTGTCTCTAGTTTCATCGATTTTGAGTTCGAGTTATGACTTTGTTGACGCTTTGGTACTCTCTACATTGTTAAGACTCTATTATGTATTCCAGTCTAACGAATCTTATTCTGAACTTTGGATGTGTTATTATTTCAATCTGCAAAACTAAAACCTCCAATGTTTAAATTTCCCTGCTTCTCCAACCTATGGTGTTATGTGCCATATGTCGCAGACGATTCGGCATTCTTGGGCTGTCTCTTAATATCGTGATTTTAGTGATCGATATCGACTGCTGACAAACAAACTTACAAAACAGGGAGTCGAGAGATGCGAGTTGATCAGAACTATTTTATGGTCACCATTTTTGTCTCGTTGAGAAATATTTTGTATCTTTGTATAAAATGAAGATGACGTTTTGTAGTACATGTAAGCCTATTAATGTGCTTACTTGTCGCGATTGACTATAATACTCGGTTCTCATTTTGAGGACTTCATGTTTATTTGGATGTGACAAAGATTTATATGGTGGGTGTCGTCGATGATGCAGAAGACGTTTACTCTTCCGGTACATGTATTTCTGTGTAAATCGCCCATTTGTTCATATATTGTCACTTAGTTTAATCGATTTGGAGTTCGGTGTATGGTTTTATTGACGTTTCGGTGTTCTTTGTCTTTACCTGCAAGCTTCCTTGGTTCCGAGTGCGAAGGAAAAACCGAAACCCTCCAAAGTTCCACCATCTTCATCGCCTGTTGCAGAAGGACTTCCAGCGTCCCCAGAAAAGCATGGACATGTCATGATAAGTTATAACTGGTCTCATCAACCACTTGTTCTGAAGGTAAGTTATATGACTAATGTCAGTGTTACATTATATAGCAGGCACGCTGGTCTAGTGGTTGGACGCCGGGCTCGTGATCGAAGGGTTTCGAGTTCGAGTCCTGGTCACGGCACTTGTATTGTACCTTGAGCAAGATACTTTACTCTGCTTGTTTCAGTCTATTCGACCGTAAATGAGTACGTGATTGGATAGCGCTGGAAATTGTAGAATGCCAGCTGTGAGCTCCGAAACGGCAGCACCGGTTGTATGCTCCCCCAGGGATTTGAGAACGACATTGGCTGGTTGCTAAGGCCCAATAACCACGGATAATAATTTGTGTACCGATTTGAGGCGGCCTTTAAGGTCGTGATAAAGCGGTATAGAAGAACCTCGAATTATTATTATTATTATTTTACTTGAGTTCTCATTTTGAAGATTTTGTGTTTACTTGAATGTGACCAAGATCTACGTGGCGGGTGATGAAGCAGAAGAGGCTTACTCTTCAGGAACTGAACACCTGGTCTTATTCTCTTGTACTTTTACAATTGTCTTTATGTTAATCTTTCCTTTATTCATATTTTGCTAATTTAATCGATTTTGTGTTCGGATAATGGTTTTGTTAACGCTTCGGTATTCCCTAATTTATTTTATTTTTATTTCAGATTTGAATAATTATGTTTGCAAATTCCCCACCGATTCAGAATGTTATCAAAAAGGGAAATGTGATATTATTTCAGATTAATGACAGTGTAAATGCCGCTGGCTTTCCAACATGGATAGACGTTGAGGATATTAAGGGCAAGAGCTTCTTGGATGCCATAAGTCAGGGAATAGAAGACGCGGAGGTTGTCGTCATTTGCGTTTCGGAACAGTACGGCAGCAGTAATAGCTGTCGAACTGGTCAGTTATAACGAATATTTTATATCATTGATCAGTTATAATGAATATTTTATATCATTGGTCAGTTATAATGAATATTTTATATCACTGGTCAGTTATAATTAATATCGGCCCGTAGCCCTTGACTTCGGGCCAATATACAAAAAGCATGACCAGAACTACTAGAATCGTATAGGCACTTGAATGAATAAGGTATAATATACGGCAATATCAGATGCGCTGAAATATCATTACAAAATTGAAAATAAGTATGATTATTGTATTATTTTCAATTTGTTTTTATTTAACAGAGGCAGAGTTTGCACACCATAAACATAAGATTATTATTCCATTGATGATGCAAAAACGGCCATCTGACTGGTTACCTGGTTGGTTATCCATACTGCTCGGGGCCAAAATATACTACAAATTCTGGGACATTGAACTAAACAACCAGTCAGCATTTGAAGCATGCATGCAGAATGTGATCGGCGCTCTGAGAAGAAACATGAATCCGGGCCAGCCAAGAGTACCTCCCCCATTACCAGCCCCGCTACCAGACACACAAACAAAGTCATCTCCACCAACAGCTTTAAAGCAGACGACACCTTCAGAAGAAACTACTACGACATCAAAACCGAAAAAATCAAAACGGGTGAGAACGGTTGTATTAAAAATGTAATAGTTTATAACAGAAAGCTAAAACAAACAGATTAGCTTACTTTCCTTTATGATTTGCCCAGAGCCCCCGTCTCGTTCTATTACACATGAGTGTATGCAGACTTGTAATGATCATACTATATCTATTTGATTCTATGACCGGATATCTTTATGATACCGTGAAAAACGAGAAATGTCTTCTACGCAACTGACCCTTCTGCTTCTACAAAAGTTTAGACATTTTGGATTCCCACCTTTTGGCCCCTAGCATCACTGAAGAGTCTTAGGAGGACGAAACAGCTGTATGGTGCAGTTTCATTCATTTTGTTTCGGCATACTGTATCTACTACTAAATTTAAAAGGTGCAGCATATGTGTGTGTTACGTCATCCTTCATTATCAAGCATCATGTTTAGCTACACTATGTGGCATCGATATGACCTGAATAATAGGAAATTACAAATAATTCCATTGTGTAGCTGAAACCTGATTGTTTTTAAATATTCAAATCAGTTAAATGTATGCTGAAGTTGTAGAGCTATTATCTTGACACATTCAGAAAATTCTAATTCTTGGTTTGGTAATCTCGGTCATCTTGTTTGCAGTCCAAAAAGATCAACAGCCAAATTGCCAGTCAGCTGGATTCGTGGACGGAGGATGATAAAGACACGTGGCTGGAAGACAACAGACTACACACGTATGCCACTTCCGGTCACTTCATGTTTAACGTTATAAACGCTGTAGGATATTGAATGGATGGATAACATTCCGTCCTTATTATATATATATTATATTGAATGGGTGGATAGCATTCTGTCCTTATTATATATATTATATTGAATGGGTGGATAACATTTCGTCCTTATATATATATTATATTGAATGGGTGGACAACATTCCTTCCTTCTTATATATATATTATATAAAATGGGTGGATAACATTCCGTCCTTATTATATATATATTATATTGAATGGGTGGATAACATTCCGTCCTTATATATATATATTATATTGAATGGGTGGACAACATTCCTTCCTTATTATATATATATTATATAAAATGGGTGGATAACATTCCGTCCTTATATAAATATATATTATATTGAATGGGTGGATAACATTCCGTCCTTATTATATATATATTATATTGAATGGGTGGATAACATTCCGTCCTTATATATATATATATATATTATATTGAATGGGTGAAAAACATTCCGTCCTTATATAAATATAATATATTGAATGGATGAATAACATTCCGTCCTTATATATATATATTATATTGAATGGGTGGATAACATTCCGTCCTTATATATATATATTATATTGAATGGTCGGATAACATTCCATCCTTATTATATATATATTATATTGAATGGGTGGATAACATTCCGTCCTTATATATATATATATTATATTGGATGGGTGGATAACATTCCGTCCTTATATATATATTATATTGGATGGTCGGATAACATTCCATCCTTATTATATATATATTATATTGAATGGGTGGATAACATTCCGTCCTTATATATATATATTATTTTGGATGAGTGGATAACATTCCGTCTTTATTATATATATATTATATTGAATGGGTGGATAACATTCCGTCCTTATATATATATATTATATTGGATGAGTGGATAACATCCCGTCCTTATATATATATATTATATTGAATGGGTGGATAACATTCCGTCCTTATTATATATATATTATATTGAATGGGTGGATAACATTCCGTCCTTATATATATATGTATATTATATTGAATGGATGGATAACATTCCGTCCTTATATATATATATATTATATTGAATGGGTGGATAACATTCCGTCCTTATATATATATATATTATATTGAATGGATGGATAACATTCCGTCCTTATTATATATATATAATATTGAATGGGTGGATAACATTCCGTCCTTATTATATATATATTATATTGAATGGGTGGATAACATTCCGTCCTTATTATATATATATTATATTGAATGGGTGGATAACATTCCGTCCTTATATATATATGTATATTATATTGAATGGATGGATAACATTCCGTCCTTATATATATATATATTATATTGAATGGGTGGATAACATTCCGTCCTTATATATATATATATTATATTGAATGGATGGATAACATTCCGTCCTTATTATATATATATAATATTGAATGGGTGGATAACATTCCGTCCTTATATATATATATTATATTGAATGGATGGATAACATTCCGTCCTTATTATATATATATTATATTGAATGGGTGGATAACATTCCGTCCTTATTATATATATTATATTGAATGGGTGGATAACATTTCGTCCTTATATATATATTATATTGAATGGGTGGACAACATTCCTTCCTTCTTATATATATATAATATTGAATGGATGG
Source organism: Mimachlamys varia (assembly GCA_947623455.1). Classification (NCBI taxonomy): domain Eukaryota; kingdom Metazoa; phylum Mollusca; class Bivalvia; order Pectinida; family Pectinidae; genus Mimachlamys; species Mimachlamys varia. Next base: position 3,763,887 of record OX392537.1, read on the forward strand.
ATAACATTCCGTCCTTATTATATATATATTATATTGAATGGATGGATAACATTCCGTCCTTATTATATATATATTATATTGAATGGATGGATAACATTCCGTCCTTATTATATATATATAATATTGAATGGGTGGATAACATCCCGTCCTTATTATATATATATTATATTGAATGGGTGGATAACGTTCCGTCCTTATTATATATATATAATATTGAATGGGTGGATAACATTCCGTCCTTATTATATATATCATATTGAATGGGTGGATAACATTCCGTCCTTATTATATATATATTATATTGAATGGGTGGATAACATTCCGTCCTTATTATATATATATAATATTGAATGGGTGGATAACATTCCGTCCTTATTATATATTATATTAAATGGGTGGATAACATTCCGTCCTTTATATATATATATTATATTGAATGGCTGGATAACATTCCGTCCTTATATATATATATATTATATTGAATGGATGGATAACATTCCGTCCTTATTATATATATATTATATTGAATGGGAGGATAACATTCCGTCCTTATATATATATATTATATTGAATGGGTGGATAACATTCCGTCCTTATTATATATTATATTAAATGGGTGGATAACATTCCATCCTTATTATATATATATTATATTGAATGGATGGATAACATTCCGTCCTTTATATATATATTATATTGAATGGGTGGATAACGTTCTGTCCTTAAATATATATATATATATATTTTTTTGAATGGTCGGATAACATTCCGTCCTTATTATATATATATTATATTGAATAATATAGTTTGTCCGTTCAATTTATTTGTCCGTACTGTCGCTATTACTTCCGCGATTATAATGTAACAGATTATGCCAATAGATTGGTATACGTAGTTATAATAATAGCTAGGATTATGGTTAGCTATGCTAATACTGATAACATAATATAATGGTTGTTTTGGATAACTTTTAGCAATGCGAAGATAAGATTATTGTTGGGAAGCAAAAAAACGTTAGACTATTGAAGAAAACGTATTGCCTGAAACAACACGTCCTATTTCTGAAATTATCACCTGCTTGCGAATCAGTTTAATAGAAAGTTAAAGAACGTATCCCAACATTCCTTTGTGGACAGCTCAGTGCGAGCGTTCTGTTCAAAACAATCTGAAAAATTCATCATTATCTTGACTAAACTATCATAATTTACACTGTAAAGAACTATTTTAACACATTTTAGTTTGATTTTTTTTTTATTTGATACAGATATACAGGGATGAAAGCTATCACCTGTGAACAACTACAATTTCTTGTCAAAATCTCGGTCAAGGTATGTATGATTCTAGAAAATATATGTGATTACATTAAAAAAGTATTTAAGATCCAAGAAAACCGAAGCGTCAACAAAATCATAATACGAACTCAACATCTATTGCAGTATGGTCAAAATATGAACAAAGGAAAGATTCACACGGGGACCCTTGATTACAAGATAAGAAGTCGAGGGTTCATTGCCAGAAGGTGCTATCTGGATTTTTTGACTTTTCGAGATAATCGAGTTTAAAGGTTTTGAATATCTATATTTTAATCATGGTTTGCAATAGGGAATTTTTACTTTGTAACAATAATGAACTGTATAAGTGATTTTTATTGCACAGTACTTTTTGTCATATCTTCCTTTCAAACTGCCATATTTGGTCAAAATGTTCGATAGCTCCTTTTGGCCGGCTAAATTTGTCTCAATAATAATGGGCAAAAAGGTGCTATCTGAAGATAGCCCCTTTTGGCAGTAAGAAATAGGTCTCATTTCATGTAAAACATTAACAAAAAAGGTGCTATCTGGTTGGCAAATATTTTTATAATACAGTTTTTTCCATTTAATTGATTAAATTTTATGATTTTAAGTTACTTTTTTCTTATGTAATTGCATTAAAAACTTCTCTTATTAAAATTATTTCATAATCCTTCCCATTTATATATTACTTACTTAAGACTTCTAATATCTTTTCATTCTAATTACCATCACTGTTAATCTTATCAATTAAGACATCAGGTTCTGGTAGCCTATCTTGTATCTTTCTTTCATTTGTGACATTTTATAAAACCAGAAATGATATGCAATGAGCATAGTTTCCTCATTGTTATTCTCTGTAACTGCATGGAATTCGTTTTGCCGTGATTAATCATGTATAGCCTTGAAGCTTATGGACATACAAGTCAGAACAGTTTTCCGTTGTTAATTAACAAGTGAACAATGAGTTGTTAAAGCAAATAGACTACATATCAAATACATCTACATGAAAAATCGTGTCATTCCCTTGGCATTTCTTGCATCTAATTTGTATTGTTAATATTTGTATTTCAAAATAACATCTGTTGCTCTTTGTGAATCTTTCAGTGTCGTATTTATCCTTTTGATGAATTAAATGACAGGTTGTGCTCTTTGTAAACTGTATTTCAGCTGTTTGGTGATTCTTCCTTTTCCATATACAGGAAAAAGATTTTATTTTCTAACGTACTTCGCTTTGAATTAATTATGTTTGTTCTCTAACAAACACTTAACCAGTCTCTGGGATCGTCCTCGTAACAAAAACTAATCATGATACTTTGTTTGTGAGTGGACAGTTAATAGTTTTCTTCCTAATCTCCATTCTTTTTTTCTCACTTGAGAAGATAATGACAAATGAAATCTTTTTTTTTTTTGTTATTTGACTGTAAATTCAAGCATGAATATTCATGCTTGAATTTACAAGATTTTTGCATTTGCTGCAATATTGTTTCTGTATGTCTTTTATTTCAACATTTTATCATATGGTACTATGATATTCTTCTTTTTGTCTCATGTTTACCTAATATCTTTTTTCCCTGTTCTCAGGTTTTAATTAACGGTTATGTTTGGAAAGTATTAAACAATTTCTCGTTAACATAGTGTAATGTTCTCAGAAAGCTTAGTTCACTTTCACCTTTCTTTTTGGTACATTCCAAAGCTGACAAAATCACATTTGGTCTATGGTGTGCATCTGCTATTGATATGATGACATAATTATTGTTCTGTTCCATACCAAGAAGCAAGCAGTTTCTTTGTTTAGTGTTTATAGAGTTTTGCTCCTTTCAGTAGAAATTTCATGAAAGAGGCAATTGTCATTCTAAATTGTAAAGTCGTCTTTCAGTAACCCATTGCTTTACAAAGAACAACCAATAATTGATAGTGAATCTTTAGCAAATGTTTCTCTGTATGTTTTCCTTTTGGGCTGTGGCAATTTCAGATAGGATTGTTTTCTGTCAAACTGCTGTCATCACGTTGTTTTTATAGTACATCTCTGAGAAAGTTTGCCACTGCTAGTTACAATTTCCTCTAGAAAAGACACCATTGATTCAAAATTATATTAATTCATCAATGGTTTTGTATTAATAAAGTAGTCTACGTTGTCTTCATAAATCATTGTGTCGGGACAAATCTCCTACCTTAAATTGTCCCCATTTTCTGAGTGAAATATCTTACGTTGAGCTGGTATCACCATCATTTTCATTTTCTTTTTAATATCATCTACACATGAAATACTGATAAAACAACCTGCCTTTTCTAACGTTCTTATTTTCATCTGACAATTTGGTATGCTGTGAGGGGATAGTTTTGAAAAGAAAAAAACGAAATACCGGTTTTCTGCACCGAACATCGAATCTCCCATTAATTTCATATTGTTATATGAATAAAACTAAATTCACCTTTATCATAAGTTGTAATTACCTACTTGTTATGTGTCAGAAGGGGCTAACTGGAACATAATACCTGCGTATCAGGTGGCAAACTGTTCTGCCAGAAGGTGCTATGTCACACATAGCACCTTTTGGCAGGCTGACAGTAGCAGATAGCACCTTCTGGCAATCAGGTTTTGTGAAATACTCAGATAGCACCTTATGTTATTATCAATTAATTTCATTAATTACTGGAATTTTGTACCACTTTTTTCACAGAATAAGGGTAATCTATTATTAAATCAAATGAAGCAAAAAAACATTTTTTGAAAAAAATGGCAGATAGCACCTTCTGGCAATGAACCCTCGAAGATCAGGTGTTCCGGAAGAATAAGGGTATTCTCCTTCATCGACGACACCCCAATGTACATTGAAAATCGTGGTAATATCCAAGTAAACGTCAAGTCCTCAAAGTGAGAACCGATTCTCAATCACAAGTTAGCACACTAATGAGCATATTCAAAACGTCCGACTTTATAGCATACAAGGATATTAGATATTCCTCAGTGGGACCAAGATGTCGGTCATAGTGAAGTATGGTACATCGGTGTTTTTATGGTACATTTCAGATATGTAATATAAATATTCTAAAGCTTGTCTTTGTCAAGATACGTTATGTATTATGTAACATGCATAGGAAAAAGGTTTGTTACACCATTGCTTCTTTTTACATGTATCTGATTTGTTCCAATTTATGAGAAGTGGAAGTCCTCCTCACCCCTCCCTGTGGGATACAAGAGTACCCCGCACTTTATAGGATACAAGAGTATCCCGCACTCTGTAGGATACAAGAGTATCCCGCACTCTATAGGATACAAGAGTACCCCGCACTCTGTAGGATACAAGAGTATCCTGCACTCTGCAGGATACAAGATGTGTGGGCGCGTCTGATGTGTGGGCGTGTCTGATGTGTAGGCGTGTCTGATGTGTGGTCGCGTCTGATGTGTGGGCGTGCCTGATGTGTAGGCGTGTCTGATGTGTGGGCGTGTCTGATGTGTGGGCGTGTCTGATGTGTGGACGTGTCTGATGTGTGGACGTGTCTGATGTGTGGGCGTGTCTGATGTGTGGACGTGTCTGATGTCTGGGCGTGTCTGATATATGTGGGCGTGTCTGATGTGTGGGCGTGTCTGATATGTGGGCGTGTCTGATATGGGGACGTGTCTGATATGTGTGGACGTGTCTGATGTGTGGACGTGTCTGATGTTTGGGCGTGTCTGATATGGGGGCGTGTCTGATATGTGTGGGTGTGTCTGATGTTTGGGCGTGTCTGATGTGTGGGCGTGTCTGATGTTCGGGTATGTCTGATATGTGGGCGTGTCTATATTTGGGCGTGTCTTTTGGCTGTAGCACCCGTGTATATACTGTAATGATTGTTTGTCTATTGTTACATGTGTTTTATATTGTAATACATCTTGTATTGTAACCGTTTCCTGTATTTTGTATTGTAACCGTTTCCTATATTTCGTATTGTAACCGTTTCCTGTATTTTGTATTGTAACCGTTTCCTGTATTTTGTATTGTAATCGTTTCCTGTATTTTGTATTGTAACCGTTTCCTGTATTTCGTATTGTAACCATTTCCTGTATTTTGTATTGTAACCGTTTCCTGTATTTGTATAATAACCGTTTCCTGTATTTCGTATTGTAATCGTTTCCTGTATTTTGTATTGTAACCGTTTCCTGTATTTCGTATTGTAACCGTTTCCTGTATTTCGTATTGTAACCATTTCCTGTATTTTGTATTGTAACCGTTTCCTGTATTTCGTATTGTAACCTTTTCCTGAATTTTGTATTGTAACCGTTTCCTGTATTTTGTATTGTAACCGTTTCCTGTATTTTGTATTGTAATCGTTTCCTGTATTTTGTATTGTAACCGTTTCCTGTATTTCGTATTGTAACCATTTCCTGTATTTTGTATTGTAACTGTTTCCTGTATTTTGTATAATAACCGTTTCCTGTATTTTGTATTGTAATCGTTTCCTGTATTTTGTATTGTAACCGTTTCCTGTATTTCGTATTGTAACCGTTTCCTGTATTTCGTATTGTAACCATTTCCTGTATTTTGTATTGTAACCGTTTCCTGTATTTCGTATTGTAACCGTTTCCTGTATTTTGTATTGTAACAGTTTCCTGTATTTGTATTGTAACCGTTTCTTGTATTTTGTATTATAACCGTTTCCTGTATTTTGTATTATAACTGTTTCCTTTATTTTGTAGGCTCCAGAATTCTTCTACAGAAGCCTAAAGGAAGAAGTTGGCCTGAAGGGATTAGAACAACTCATGCAAGTCAGCAACGCAATCGAGAAGCTCGTGTGATATCTGCCATGGTTCGAGTACAGAACAGAGAGAGTGCCATACTGAAAGTTGTCAGATGTTAACGTGGGCATCTTATTGCAATTTAATATGCATTACTGATATTGTTCTTCCGTCATAAAAGACTGTGATATTCAAGTTCAACGTGAGCTCAAATAGATTATGTAGAGGATGTAGTTTGACGGTTGATAAAAGTTCAAAGTTTCTGTGAAAAAATATCACTAGAGATGCTATATGCATATTAGCTACTCTTAAAAATGATTGTATAGCAATATTAAGTTTTCATATCACTTGTATGTTTGTTTAACACGATTGTATCACAAATGTAAGATTTCATATTGTTTTTCCCGTTGTTTAACATAATTGTATCACACACGTAAGATTTCACATTGTTTTTCCCGTTGTTTAACATAATTGTATCACACACGTATGATTTCATATTTCTTTTCCTGATGTTTAACAAAATTGTATAACTAATATAAGATTTCATATTTCTTTTCCTGATGTTTAACAAAATTGTATAACTAATATAAGATTTCATATTTCTTTTCCTGATGTTTAACAAAATTGTATAACTAATATAAGATTTCATATTTCTTTTCCTGATGTTTAACAAAATTGTATAACTAATATAAGATTTCATATTTCTTTTCCTGATGTTTAACAAAATTGTGTAACTAATATAAGATTTCATTTTTTTTTTCTTGTGTTTAACATAATTGTAGAGCAAAAGTTATTTTCATATCGCTTGTTCAGTGTTTAAAAGATTACATTGTACAAGTATGGGTTCTTAATATTTATATAAAAAAACACGTTGGTGTATGTAAACTTTGATAGGTCAATGTTTTAGTTTTATGCAAGTATAAACTAAAAACCGATTTGCATACTATGAATGGGCGTACGTAGCGCTTCATGGTAAGTTTGCAATTCGGGTTTTTCTTTCATACCTGCATAAAACTAAAATATGGTCCTATAAAACTAATAATTAATTTTCTAAATACGTTAGATGATAAAAAAGTGGTGCATAAATGCTGTAATTAGACGGCAAAACGACGAAATATTTCAAACAAATAACTACACATTTGTGCGCGTAAAACGCATGGCTTGACGTTATAGACAGGTGGCAAGTCCCACCATTTTTCAAAATCCGAGAAATGCATTCATGGTCCAATTAATTACTTTCCAAACAGAAACATGCGGACATGGAATGAAAAATATGGTAGCAGTAAATTAAAGCAAATGAACATTTCTAGACGTCCAGTAAGGTACATGTACCATACCCAGTACCACAGGGACCTGAGAACTGTTTACAGCTGGTATTAGACCTGAACTAGGGTGTTAAGAACAGTTTTACAATTCATATAGCCTTTATGGCCATCGAGGGAGCATTTTTATCAAAAATTAATCTAAACCCCCCAAAAGTGTAAAATTTCTCTAAACACCCCAGTTGAGGTCCAAATCTAGCTGTAATAGGTTATCAGGTCCCTGTGCCCCACACGTGTGTATAGTATATAGTGATACTCGTTTGTGTATAAATCTGCATTACGATATAGTGAACAGGTATTTCATTCATAAGAAAAAGTAGTCTTGAAAAACCCACCAAACGATGGCACATTGCTATTGACTCTAATCATGATCCAGTGGCATGGGCGGAGCTATAGATTTTTTTTATCGAGCAATGAAAAAAGACCAATCAGAGAGTAGCATTTCACAAACAAACAGGGAAAAAATTATTATGACATGTTGAATAGAATGATTGTTGGCCTCATACGTTAAGCTTTTAGGTATAACAAACATGGCCATGAAAGTCAAAACCCTACGAGGTATTATGGACATTTCTATAATATGTCGTAGTAATAAGTTGATACTAACTGTTGATATTTTATTTATTTTCATTTGGTTTGTATTTGTTTGCATGTTATGTTAAAAAAATAGTTTACCTGAAAGTTATTAATGTTTTAGTATATATAGCTAAATGTGTATCTAGTGTAGCGTTATTTATGTCCTATATACGTACATTTGTGTTATATATTAATGTACATGTTATTGACGATCATCGCAATCTACATTGATCTGATAAACTTCAAAGTTTACATTTAATGTTGTTTTGTTTGTTGTATCATTTGATTTTTGTAAAAACAAGCCAAGATTTCATCAATAAAATATTTTGACCTGTATCAACAAAATCACAGAATTACTGAAGCGTCAACAAAACCATAACCCGAACTCAAGATAAATTAAACTAGGGGCAAAATGTGAACAAAAAAATGATTTAAACGGAGATCATTGAAAAAGTTCAAAAGAATAAGGTCAGGTGGTCCAGAAGACCAGAAGAGTAAGCGTTTCCTACTTCATCGACGACACCCGTCATTTAAATCTTGATGACATCCAAGTTAATATCAAGTCCTCAATATCAGAACTGGGGAATCATTCTCAATCTCAACAAGCAATCATACTAATGAGCATATTCTAAAACGTCCATCTTGCCAAGCAAGGATATAGAATATTCCTCGACGCGACCAAGATGACAACCATAGAACTTGCTCGTAGACCTCATTTAACTACATCTTTCGAATCTTTGTGATGCAAGTTTGTTCGTTAGCAGCCGACGTCTATCACGATAATCGCAATATTTACCGCAAGCTCTATAATGACGAATCAATTGTGACATGTAAACACAAGTTATAAGGTTGCAGAAGCAGGAATGCAACTTTGTATAATCAAAATGGGGAATGTTCACGTTCAGTAAAAAATTCAAAATTGTCAAGTTTAACGTACTTAGTAGTAAACTGTACCTGCTGGTTAATGATAGAGATAATTAAGCAATTCACGTCTCTTGGCAATTCTTTACTATTGGCTTTAGTATTGAATGTTCGACCAAGTTTGGAAGGCAAGGGGTTTTCTCTCTCTCCGAATCGGAATATGACAAAGTCTCTAAATCTAAAATCAGCAATATATCGATAAAGCAATATATCGCAAAAGATAAAGCAATATATCGCAAGAACGTATGATCTTAGCTCTTACTATTAGGCTCTAAACAAAATAAAACAAACCCAAAACCTAACGTTATCACGTTTGGTGTTTAAAATGCAAAGTTTTTACACCTTTCTTGTAGATTTTTGCTACTTATGTATGCATAGGCGGATCCGGGATTTTGGGTTAGAGGGGGCGTACATTTTTTTTCTGAACTGAACTTTAAGTATGAACATTACTTTATTTTCCAAAATTTTAATACAGTTGTTCAAAATAATAAAGTCTATTGGGGACTGGAAAACAAGCTAGAAGCTTATATAAATTCCTCTCCCCTTGAATATTACAAGCAATGTTATGATTGGCCGACCACACTTTTGTGTATGGGGTGTTAGGCCTCTCGTCCATATTGAATTCACAACAACATAAAAAAATGCATCTTTGTTGTTCACACGAAAAGTGTTCGAAAATTTTTGCACGAACCGTATACTCGAGTATCACGCGCATTAAACCAGTACGAACCAGAGGGACCTGAGAATTTGTTACAGTTAGTTTTGAACATTAACTAGGGTGGGTTTTTTGGGGTGTTTTTTTTTTACACTTTTGGGGGGTTTAGATCAATTTTCGATAAAAATGCCCCCTCAATGGTCATAAAGACTAAAGAATGGAAAGCTTTAAAAACCTCTTACAGGCCCAATATACGTAACTTTTGGCAAAACTTGAAGCGAAAATAAAGCCTAATAACTTTTTTGTATTTATAGATTTAGGCAAGATTAACTGATATCAGCAATATTCAAGATGAATTCTTTCGCGGTTACCGGTACAGCAGAAGTTAAACCTCGGTATTTGTAAACACGCCTCCATTTCGAGCTGTCTTTTACCTTCGGCTTGTTGATGAAGTGGGCCCCACCTGAGTTATTTTCGGTTCTTTGAATTTTTCTGTCAAGAGTTTCTTGTTAGTTATTACCGCTCAGGTTTACTTCGTTTTTTGCTTATTTTTGCATGGTTATCAACTGGATTTTTTTCTTCAGAATTTTTCAGAATCACGAAAAAAATCCTGAAGTTACGTTTATTGGGCCTATAAATGCACGTCAAATTTATCCTCTTTCCATAGAATAATCACGATTTCCTCAAAAAACACGCAAAATTTCTTTGGATGCCTATAATAAGAGGAAGACCGCCATCCATTGACAGCGAAACGCTAGCGCGTGCGAAGACGTCAAAACTCATTGCTATGCAGAAAGTGGCACGATAGTTAACGAAAGACACGGACATTTTGCGTTTTTTTTGGAGGAAATCAAGATTATTTCTGCGGATGGAGGATACATTTGGCGTGCATTTAGGATTTTTTTAAAAAAAAACGTATACATCTTTCCAACGGTACAAAGTTATTTTTCGTACCTCTACTGAAAATGTGATTTTTGACACAAGATATGTAGGTGGGGTCGATTTTTCGACCCGGAAAGCTTTCCACCCTTTAGCCTTTATGACCATTGAGGAGGCATTTTTATCGAAAATTGATCTAAACCCCCAAAACGTGTAAAATTACTCTGAACACCTAAAGTTAGGTCCAAAACTAGCTGTAACTAATATTCTCATGTCCCTGTGGTACAAACTAGTTCACTGCTCATCACTGTATTGTGTGTATACATTTAATTAAAATCCACTAACCGGTTCCCTTACAGATGTTTTCTGAATTTCATTCTGGTCATAAATCGGTCGAAGATGCTCCTTACTCAGGAAGACTTAGGTCTGCTGCTACCAACAAATTGAACGTCATTGAAATCAAGTAAATCATTGAGAAAGACGCGCGTTATACGGTCAGACAGCTATTATTATTTAGCATCTGTTCACAACTTTCAGAAGAAAAATCTCAAGGTCAGAAAAATAAGTGCTCGTTGAATCCCACATTTACTCATGACTAACGAGCAGAAACGTACACAGGTACAAATGGCTAAGAGATGCTGATAAAGAACTCAAAATATCAGTAAAGGGCATTTGATAGTATCATACTGGGTGATACACATTGGTGCATTTTTATGAGCCTAAGAGGAAAGTTGACTTAGGGCTTTGAACATGCCAAAATGCCCAGTATTGCTAAACGAACACTAACAACAAAGAAGGTGCATGTTATACGCAATATTCTTAAGAAATAGTTGACAAATCATGCAAATTGCTGTTCGAAAAGGTAGGGTTTGTCTGGAAGCTTCAATAAGAATGTAGTTCTGGCCAATTGTTACGTGACAATGCCCCAAGCTACAAATTAGCAACTGCTGTTTTTTTAAAGTCGGAAAAGGTCAACGTCTTATATACCACACCTTCCATTCAGCACAGCCCTTGCCCCGAGTGATTTTTTCCTCTTTCCGAAATTAAAAAAAACCCCACATATCTGATAGGAGATATAGTTCAAGAAGTGAGCTGGAATCTGCAGTTTACCCGTTTCTGATTAGTGTACCCAAAGAATAGTACGAAAATTGTTTAAAAAAGTGGATTCTAAGATTGATACGGTGTGTTCAAGTTAAAGGTGAATATTTTTAAGGTAACTAGAAAATTGCATTGATAAGCGTTTTTGAGAAATCATGTCATTTGCAAAAGTTTTCGAACACCCCTCTTATGTCATTCTGTAATCGATATCAGCCACATTTCGAGGAGAAAGAAACATAGAAGAGGTGGGGAAGGGGTAGTTTATTGTCAGACGTACATTATATATTACATTCAACTACACTGTAATATATAAGTACTATAAACTGTGCGTGTAATGAGTCTGATTTAGGGCGTAGCCCCGATTTTGTTTATAAATATTTCTACCCAATTTATAGTTTGCAATGTTATCTGAATAAAATTCTTAGTTGCAATTCTTATAAAAAATGGTCACTTGACATATTTTAGGGGGGGGGGGGGGGGGGGGGGCGCGCCGGCTGCGCCCCCCTCTGGATCCGCCTATGGTATGTGTTGAATTTCTTGACCTCTGGAAAGATTTTATGCCGGCTGTCATTGGTATTTCAAACACCATGTACATGTGTGTTGACCTATTACATAAAAGTTACTAGAACGGTCGCTTTTGGGCGAACTTATTCTTTTCTCTCAAGTGAAAAAGTATATTAGTCATGACCAAGTATAAACAGACTAATGGAAAAAAGCAAATCTCACCTATGTGACCTCTGACCCATGAATTTTGTCGGTGTGTAGCTCGCAACATTGCTTATAAGTATTAACCATTTCAGTCTCTTAATGCATCCGTGAAGAACATATGTCTCCCTTTCACCATCAGTATACGTACGTGTACATGCATACAAAAGTTAAAAGCAAATTTGGACATAAGGAAAAGCTGGCATCACCTTAGCGTACACCTTCAAATGTTTGAAACAATCATTTTTTTTTTAATTGGTGGTAAGGCCACAGTGACCTGATCATACTGTGCATTACACAACATCTGTAGGCAATTCATGTAAGTTTCAAAATTTCAATAACGTAATTCACCTGGACCGTTAGCATCACCTTTGCAGATATCTTAAAATGTTTGAAACAATCTTTTTTTCCCTTTGACCACGGAATTAGATAATCTAAGTCCGTGGTTTGACCTTGAACTTCCTTTTGACCTTAAGCTTATGGCCGGGGTGACCTTATCACACTTCATTGCACAACATTAATTTTGTAGGAGATTCAGGTATGCTGCAAGTCTCATCAAGATAATATATGTTAATCTGTTACAAGTGACAGCCCATTACGATAACATAATTCATCTGTGATTTAATTTTAAACTTCCGACCCAAAGACATTAAAAAGATGTAATAAGAGTAGATTTCTTTCATACCTACAACATTCCAGTGTATACATGTATGTGTGTACAAAATTCCTACTGTTTCCGGCCATTCCAGTTACATGTACGTAATGTAATGTCAACATACTCTGAAAAATATTGAATGAACATGTTAGGTTCTTGGGAGGAAAAAGCTGATTTTAGTTTTCACATGTAAATGTGTACAAAGTGTCACCAAATTCCATGCACAAACCTAGGTGGAGTACGAGGTGCAAATTTGTGTCAATAGACGGACGGATGGACAAACAGACTTATTCCAGTATAACAACACCCCCCCCCCCCCCCCATTTCCTAACTACATTGCGGAGGCATAATACTGAATCTTCCTGATACAATTAATGATACCATGAAATGTTTTGGTATGTTTATTAAACAATATTAACAATTTCTACAATAAAATAATTTTATTTTCTTAAGAAAACCAACATGTGCTGCCAATACACACTGAACAAGTCAAACATACAATCAACAATCGTACATATGTATTACAACAATGGTTAAGACAATGAACTATTGAACTCTTGATCTGAATGGTTAATGAACAAATGAACTCTCCCTATGTTTATCCCTATATCCATAATTTTTTGTATGTCTATCATAATATATTCTTCATTGATTTTACCCTAAATCTTTCAAATTTTAATAACATAAAGTTTCATACATGACTTAACTAAAATAAACCCAATTTTTTTTTTATAAACGTGTATCACGGTGCCCGAATCTGGTCCCTGCCTCGGTTTACTCGCAACTGTTCTGTAACATTAACGTTATGGAGTATATTGTAGTGGGCAAGTAAAGGGGCGAGATCCAGATTCAACCACCTGTGCATGTATCAAATAACAAATATGTACAGTTGAAACTCTTTATCATGAAGTCGACAGGACGAAAGCGAAACTTGAGTAATCAAAGTATTCCAGTTACACAAGTTTAAATGCAAGTGTGACGCTTGGGGGAACCGACAAAATACTTTAAATTAAATGGGGTCTTTTGAGTTGTACGAGTTTGAGATAACGAGATTCTACTGTATGTGTACGATTGATAACAGCAAATTTTCTCCAGGCCCACATCGTTATTAATTAACCCTGTCAACACCGAGATGTTACTGGACTAATCCAGATCAATAAATGGGACAGTCTACCAAGGTTACAAAGGGGTTAAAGGGTTAATTCATTCACCCCTGAAATTTATATTGAACTACTCCTACGTTTGAATTGGGAGGGTTCAAATTGTCTTCAGGGGTGAATGAGTAAATAATCAATATACAGAGATCATGACCAAACTGAAATACAAAACATGCCACTGACTTCAGTGGTCAAACAATGACATTTCTATCCGTATCTTATCTTAATTTAGTGAAAATGAATATATAATCACCACTTACTCACGCTTCACCATCAAGTGTGTTTTACAGTTGATTTGGCCCTATAGTTTATATATATAATTATAAAATCTCCTTATTGGTGACGTTTGAGTATGTCGTGATTTTATATTGTATTTCCATTTTCAGTATATGCCTAAACTCTGCAATCGACCTGCTTACCTTTTACTGTAAACCAACTTATTTTTGTGTGCGATTAATTTTCACATATTTCGCAGTTGATTAAAATTTGCGAAAATGAATACCCTCGAAAAATGTCAATCAGAGGTATGCCAACTGTATTAGTACTGTACTGTACTGTACTGTACATTGGATTTAAAACAGTAGTTATCGCGAAATTACATTGTCGTGAAATCGCCGTTTCATAAGAAATTGCGAAATTAAGTCGCCACGAAAATAAGTTGGTTTACAGTAGTATCCATACTCAAGGTTAAGTGCCATATACTGAAATTGATACCATTTACCCCACTTCAATCAAATATAAGTGCACAGTAGCACTAAATTGTTACTCCCAAATAAACTGTTTGTCAATGATAAAATGTACCGGGTATTTTTTTCTGTCCTTTCTACTATAGATGAGACAACTTGCAATTATCAGGACATTATAATTGATCACTGCTTTGTAACTTTAAATTTGTACACTTAATAGCCTAATAACATTATTTACAGCAGTGTATTGTTTTGTACATGTTTTATTAATTTGGATATATGTAACCTCTCCCTATTTCACAAGGAGCCCTTCTAAAATTTTTGTATATATCAACTTAAACTCCTCCGAAAGAGTCAGAATATCCCTAATTTACCAATGATGGTAAAGTTAAAAATGTCCACATTTTTCTTCTTATAGAATGAATGGCAGTTTTATATGAACCTTACTGAAAGAATGGCAGTTTTATATGAACAAGTCTTTAAAATGAATAATGTGCTATTTTCTGGAAACAGAAAGATTGATATAAAAACCTCTGTACAAGAAACTAAATTATTCTTAATTAATCTCTAGACTTCGTCTTCTGAAGTCATAACATGACAAAATCTGGACATGGCATTCATATAATATATATATCAATCTGTACGGGATTACTGACTGCAGAAATGACAAACATTTACCGAGACAAAACAATCGAACTGTCACTTATATAGTAAAATGTACTCAACTGCACAAAACATAATTATTATCCCCCTGGATTTACCATGGCAACCAAACGGTGGGAATTAACAATTCCTGGAAAAAGGACTATAATTGTGTAACAACTGCATGATAAAGAACAAAATTCCCCATTATGTATATATAGCATTCCTCACTTGTGTTTGGTATCTATATCATTACACACTTTAATCAGCTTTTACTCACAGTCAATAACATTACAATCAGCAATTTATAGGACAGTCAGTCCTCTATCTTACAGCCAGCAGATACCTCCCTCCACTCCACAGTCAGGAATATACACTCCACAGTCAGCAATGTACACTCCACAGTCAGCAATGTACACTCCACAGTCAGCTATGTATACACTCCACAGTCAGCAATCTACACTCCACAGTCAGCAATGTACACCCCACAGTCAGGAATATACACTCCACAGTCAGGAATATACACTCCACAGTCAGCAATGTACTCAACAGTCAGCAATGTACACTCCACAGTCAGAAATGTACACTCCACAGTCAGCAATGTACACTCCACAGTCAGCAATGTACACTCCACAGTCAGCAATGTACACTCCCCTGTCAGGAATATGCACACTCCACTTTCAGGAATATACACTCCACAGTCAGCAATGTACTCAACAGTCAGCAATGTACACTCCACAGTCAGCAATGTACACTCCACAGTCAGCAATGTACACTCCACAGTCAGCAATGTACACTCCACAGTCAGAAATGTACTCAACAGTCAGCAATGTACACTCCACAGTCAGCAATGTACACTCCACAGTCGGCAATGTACACTCCACAGTCAGAAATGTACACTCCACAGTCAGCAATGTACACCCCACAGTCAGCAATGTACACCCCACAGTCAGGAATATACACTCCACAGTCAGGAATATACACTCCACAGTCAGCAATGTACAATCCACAGTCAGCAATGTACACTTCACAGTCAGCAGTGTACACTCCAGTCAGCAATGTACACTCCAGAGTCAGTAATGTACTCTACAGTCAGTAATGTACACTCCACAGTCAGCAATGTACACTCCACAGTCAGCAATGTACACCCCACAGTCAGCAATGTACACTCCACAGTCAGCAATGTACACTCCACAGTCAGCAATGTACACTTCCCTGTCAGGAATATACACTCCACTTTCAGGAATATACACTCCACAGTCAGCAATGTACTCCACAGTCAGCAATGTACACTCCAGAGTCAGTAATGTACTCTACAGTCAGTAATGTACACTCCACAGTCAGCAATGTACACTCCACAGTCAGCAATGTACACCCCACAGTCAGCAATGTACACTCCACAGTCAGAAATGTACACTCCACAGTCAGCAATGTACACTTCCCTGTCAGGAATATACACTCCACTTTCAGGAATATACACTCCACAGTCAGCAATGTAGACTCCACAGTCAGCAATGTACACTCCACAGTCAGCAATGTACACTCCACAGTCAGAAATGTACTCCACTGTCAGCAATGTACAATCCACAGTCAGAAATGTACACCCCACAGTCAGCAATGTACAATCCACAGTCAGCAATGTACACTTCCCTGTCAGGAATATACACTCCACTTTCAGGAATATACACTCCACAGTCAGCAATGTAGACTCCACAGTCAGCAATGTACACTCCACAATCTATATCATTACACACTTTAATCAGCTTTTACTCACAGTCAATAACATTACAATCAGCAATTTATAGGACAGTCAGTCCTCTATCTTACAGCCAGCAGATACCTCCCTCCACTCCACAGTCAGGAATATACACTCCACAGTCAGCAATGTACACTCCACAGTCAGCAATGTACACTCCACAGTCAGCAATGTACTCCACTGTCAGCAATGTACAATCCACAGTCAGAAATGTACAATCCACAGTCAGAAATGTACACTCCACTGTCAGGAATATACACTCCACAGTCAGCTATGTACACTCCACAGTCAGCAATGTACAATCCACAGTCAGCAATGTACACTCCACAGTCAGAAATGTACACTCCACAGTCAGAAATGTACAATCTACAGTCAGCAATGTACTCCACAGTCAGAAATGTACACTCCACAGTCAGAAATGTACACCCCACAGTCAGAAATGTACACTCCACAGTCAGAAATGTACACTCCACAGTCAGAAATGTACACTCCACAGTCAGAAATGTACACTCCACAGTCAGAAATGTACACTCCACAGTCAGAAATGTACACTCCACAGTCAGTAATGTACACTCCACAGTCAGCAATGTACACTCCACAGTCAGAAATGTACACTCCACAGTCAGAAATGTACACTCCACAGTCAGAAATGTACACTCCACAGTCAGTAATGTACACTCCACAGTCAGAAATGTACACTCCACAGTCAGAAATGTACAATCCACAGTCAGAAATGTACAATCTACAGTCAGCAATGTACTCCACAGTCAGAAATGTACACTCCACAGTCAGAAATGTACACTCCACAGTCATAAATATACACTCCACAGTCAGAAATGTACACTCCACAGTCATAAATGTACAATCTACAGTCAGCAATGTACTCCACAGTCAGAAATGTACACCCCACAGTCAGAAATGTACACTCCACAGTCAGAAATGTACACTCCACAGTCAGAAATGTACACTCCACAGTCAGAAATGTACAATCCACTGTACACTCCACAGTCAGCAATGTTCACTCCACAGTCAGAAATGTACACTCCACAGTCAGAAATGTCCACTCCACAGTCAGCAATGTACACTCCACAGTCAGAAATGTACACTCCACAGTCAGAAATGTACCCCACAGTCAGAAATGTACACTCCACAGTCAGAAATGTACACTCCACAGTCAGAAATGTACACTCCACAGTCAGAAATGTCCACTCCACAGTCAGCAATGTACACTCCACAGTCAGAAATGTACACTCCACAGTCAGCAATGTACACTCCACAGTCAGCAATGTACACCCCACAGTCAGAAATGTACACTCCACAGTCAGAAATGTACACTCCACAGTCAGCAATCCCCCGTACAATCAGCCCTCTATATCTCACAGACAACAATCAACACCTCACAAACAGCCAGCTTCACTCATGCTCCTCAAACAAGTCACTCTTGTGTCACCTCTTCACTACCACAGCACTTTTCAGTTTTCCTCGACCAGCGACTTTCTTGCGCAAAGACTCTCTTTGTATCTCTTCCTCTCTTTCTTCTTTAACTTTCCAGTTTTTAAGAATTTTGTTTCTGAGCTCATGTTCTTGTTTTTCCAATCGATCTTTCTTTCTCTTTCTGGCTTCTAACTTCCTCTTCATTTCCTGTTCCTTCTGTATCTGTTCTATTTCTAATTCTTTCTTCCTCATTTCTTCTGCTTCTCTCTCATGCTTCTCAAGATCTTCTTTCACCTTGATTTTCTGAAAAAGATTAACATTGTTATTCAGGTTCAAGTAATAAGTCTATATTTCATCCTGATGAGGAGGCAATATAACACATTGAATACGACTGACTATATTGACTAAGATCATTTCTACCACGATACCCTGTGTTATTCCACTCCAAGACCATTGTATAAACGTACTGACTGTTGGATAAATATATGTTATATACCACTAGTGGTATTTGTGTTTCCACACAAATAACCTACGGTTCACTTCAGAAAACAACACTGCCTATATTACTTAATATTATTATTATGGTAGAAACAGGTCACACGACTCATGGTTATTGGATATGGAATTTATTTCACTCTCATTAGGTTATAATTTTTAAGAGTTAAAAAGTTTTGTAACTTTCAAATAATAATTAACTCGAGTGAAATAAATTCCATTGCTAATAGCCACTCATTGTTTACAACCTCTCTATACACATTGTAGGATTAACAAGATGTGGTGCGAAGCTGTATTCTTGCTAACCCTCTATATTCACCCCTGAAGACACATTTGAACTGGTCCTATTCAAAGGCAGGAAAAGCTGATAATGAAATTTCAGGGATGAATGATGTGAGTACATTTAAAAAGAAAAGTTTACATCTGGCATGCTATTTATCAACATCATGTCACAAATATAAGTGGTAGAAGTCCGAGATACACAATATATAGAGATATATAACAGAGAAATCTCGTAGACATAACCATTGTGACTGATCTGTATAAGTCTACCGGTTAAACTATAAAAGTAATCTTTAAAGTATAAATCATTGGAGATGTAACAGAATGCCTGTAGACATAACCATTGTGACTGACCTGTAAGTCTACCAGTTAAACTATAAAAGTAATCTTTAAAGTATAAATCATTGGAGATGTAACAGAATGCCTGTAGACATAACAATAAGTGTAAAGCAAAGGTTGAATGTACAAAATTGAGTGAGGTCAAAGTGCGAGAGTTGATGGAGAGAACAGAACTCTTTTTCAAGTATAAACAAGATCAAATGCTTATTTCACAGATCTTGGAAACAACATGATTAAAATGCTCAAGCTTCCAGAAAGGCAATGTCATAAATACACATGTACATAAAGTTTTATCTTGTGTCCTATCATTGGATTAGGTTTCCTATACCTTGACAGCATTGAAAAGCTCCAACATAAGTCATATCGACTCCAATTTCTTACCTTGACAACATTAAACAGCTCCAACATAAGTCGTATCGACTCCAATTTCTTACCTTGACAACATTAAAAGTTCCGACATAAGTCGTATCGACTCTAATTTCTTACCTTGACAGCATTAAACAGCGCTGACATAAGCCGTATCAACTCGAGTTTCTTACCTTGAAAGCATTGAACAGCTTCGACATAAGTCGTATCAACTCAAGTTTCTTACCTTGACAACATTGAATAGCTCCGACACAAGTCGCATTGACTCGAGTTTCTTACCTTGACAACATTAAACAGCTCCAACATAAGTCGTATCGACTCCAATTTCTTACCTTGACAACATTAAAAGTTCCGACATAAGTCGTATCGACTCTAATTTCTTACCTTGACAGCATTAAACAGCGCTGACATAAGCCGTATCAACTCGAGTTTCTTACCTTGAAAGCATTGAACAGCTTCGACATAAGTCGTATCAACTCAAGTTTCTTACCTTGACAACATTGAATAGCTCCGACACAAGTCGTATTGACTCGAGTTTCTTACCTTGACAACATTAAACAGTGCTGACATAAGTCTTATAGACTCGAGTTTCTCACCTTCACAGCATTAAACAGCTCCGACATAAGTCGTATTGACTCGAGTTTCTTACCTTGACAACATTAAACAGTGCTGACATAAGTCGTACTGACTCAAGTTTCTTACCTTGACAGCATTAATCAGCTCTGACATCAGTCGTACTGACTAGAGTTACTTACCTTGACAACATTAAACAGCTCTGACATAAGTCGTACTGACTCAAGTTTCTTACCTTGACAACATTAAACAGCTCCGACATAAGTCGTATTGACTCGAGTTTCTTACCTTGACAGTATTAAACAGCTCCGACATAAGTCGTATTGACTAGAGTTTCTTACCTTGACAGTATTAAACAGCTCCGATATAAGTCGTATTGACTAGAGTTTCTTACCTTGACAGTATTAAACAGCTCCGACATAAGACGTTGACTCAATTTCTTACCCTGACAGCATTAAACAGCTCCAACATAAGTCGTATTGACTCAAGTTTCTTACCTTGACAGCATTAAACAGCTCCGTCAAAAGTCGTATTGACTCGAGTTTCTTACCTTGACAGTATTAAACAGCTCCGATATAAGTCGTATTGACTAGAGTTTCTTACCTTGACAGTATTAAACAGCTCCGATATAAGTCATATTGACTAGAGTTTCTTACCTTGACAGTATTAAACAGCTCCGACATAAGTCATATTGACTCGAGTTTCTTACCCTGATAGCATTAAACAGCTCCAACATAAGTCGTATTGACTCGAGCTTCTTACCTTGATAACATTGAACAGCTTCGACATAAGTCGTATTGACTAGAGTTTCTTACCTTGACAACATTAAACAGCTTCGACATAAGTCGTATTGACTCCAGTTTCTTACCTTGACAACATTAAACAGCTCCGACATAAGTCGTATTAACTCAAGTTTCTTACCTTGACAACATTAAACAGCTCCGACATAAGTCGTATTGACTCGAGTTTCTTACATTGACAACATTAATCAGCTTCGACATAAGTCGTCTTGACTCCAGTTTCTTACCTTGACAACATTAAACAGCTTCGACATATATAAGTCGTATTAACTCAAGTTTCTTACCTTGACAACATTAAACAGCTCCGACATAAATCGTATTAACTCAAGTTTTTTACCTTGACAGCATTAAACAGCTTCGACATAAGTCGTATTAACTCAAGTTTCTTACCTTGACAACATTGAACAGCTCCGACATAAGTCGTATTAACTCAAGTTTCTTACCTTGACAGCATTAAACAGCTCCGACATAAGTCGTATTGACTCAAGTTTCTTACCTTGACAGCAATAAACAGCTGCGACATAAGTCGTATTGACTCGAGTTTCTTACCTTGACAGCAATAAACAGCTCCGACATAAGTCGCATTGACTAGAGTTTCTTACCTTGACAGCATTAAACAGCTCCGACATAAGTCGTATTAACTCAAGTTTCTTACCTTGACAGCATTAAACAGCTCCGACATAAGTCGTATTAACTCAAGTTTCTTACCTTGACAGCATTAAACAGCTGCGACATTAGTCGTATTGACTCAAGTTTCTTACCTTGACAGCATTAAACAGCTCCGACATAAGTCGTATTAACTCGAGTTTCTTACCTTGACAGTATTAAACAGCTCTGACATCAGTCGTATTGACTCCAGTTTCTTACCTTGACAACATTAAACAGCTCTGACATAAGTCGTATTGACTCAAGTTTCTTACCTTGACAGCAATAAACAGCTCCGACATAAGTCGTATTGACTCAAGTTTCTTACCTTGACAACATTAAACAGCTCTGACATAAGTTGTATTGACTCAAGTTTCTCACCTTGACAGCATTAAACAGCTCCGACATAAGTCGTATAGACTAGAGTTTCTTACCTTGACAACATTAAACAGCTCCGACATCAGTCGTATTGACTCAAGTTTCTCACCTTGACAGCATTAAACAGCTCCGACATCAGTCGTATTGACTCGAGTTTCCTTTGAGCTATAAGGAACTTCCTCTCCTCTAAAGCAATCTTTTCTTGCAGCTTCCTTTCTTCCTCCTTTTTCCTCTTCTGTAGGGCCTTGAGTTTACGTTTTTCTTCCCTACTTTTCCTTCTGTCTTCCTTTTTCTGTATTTTTTCAATACGTTTTCTTTCCTTATCCTCCTCTTCTTCCTTTTTCTTCCTCCTGTGATAAAAAAGAACAAATGAGGCCACTATACATAATATAAACTTTATTTATTTTACAACAATTATGAAAAAAGCTATACAACTTATATTAATCACTCTTGTTGGCCCTGATGTTAGCGTGCGGGGGGGGTCTTATTGTAGGAGGAAACCGGTGAAAACCAACGTGGTCGGACAAGTGACCCCATACCTTTTCACGTCCAATCGGGGAATCGAACCTCGGCCACCTTGGTGAAAGGCAAGTGCGCTATCCACTGCACCACCCCACCACCCAAAGAATAAAATGAGGCCACCATAAAGAATAAAATCTGATCCATTATCATCAGTTTATCTTATTTACAGTTTGGCAGGTGTATCTAAAGGAAAAATATGACCAACTGTCAGTTCGAAGATCAATGGCATACTGTAAAAGTCAATATTTTCGTGAGTGGTATTTTTCGCTTAGCCAGCCTCCAAACTGTTCGAGATGTGGACATTTTTGCTCTGCAGTCATGCTGTTTTGCACTACTATGTACTTATAATACTATTACACACTGCAGAGGTTGAGTGTAGTAAATATGTTTGCATGTGGATATATTCGTGGAGATTTAATACCAGCAAAATTAGAGGAAATTTCCACACCCCAAAAAATTCCACTTTAACCAACTTTTACAGTCATTGCTTTTATTTGGGGGGGGGGGGGGGGGGGGGGGGGAGTAGGTATCATTAATTCAACAGACAGTGTTGTTCATTTATATCAGGGTTACTTTTTTAATCAAACAACTTTTTATGCATTTTATCAATCATATAATTAGCTTATGTGCCTGGAGACATTTAAGTACTCTGATTTCTTTTTTTTTGTAATTTTTTATTTTTTTCAAGACTTTTATCCACAATTACAAAACATTTGACACACACATGCACACACATTCTCATACGTACGTACAACCTTAATCACTCATGGTTCATCACGACACTCCATCTCACTCAGTATCATAAGATTACTAGATCATCATCATATATACCATCACAATAAGTTATCATTTTCATCATCCCACTTATCATAATATCACCATTATCGCCATTTTAGTATCAATAAAACGTCATCAACATCATCATCATCATCATCATCATCATCATCATCATCATCATCATCATCATTCACACTGCATATATGTAATCAATAAATCATCATTATTATCATTATCACTTTTATCATGATATCATCATCATCACCACCATCAACATTCATGGTAATCATCCCACTTATCATAATATCACCATCATCGCCATTTTAGTATCATACTAAACATCATCATCATCATCATCATCATCATCATCATCATCATCATCATCATCATCATCATCATCTCATCATCATCATCATCATCATCATCATCATCATCATCATCATCATCATCATCATCATCATCATCATTCACACTGCATATATGTAATCAATAAATCATCATTATCCCTTTTATCATGATATCATCATCATCACCACCATCAACATTCATGGTATCATACTAAACAGTCAATTATCATGTTATCAAAAACAAATGAAATATCATCCTCATCACAATCATCCTCACTAAACCTCTTTACATTCATCATTCTTTTCATTATCATATTGACTAATAATAAATTTTCATCATTATCATCACCATCATTGTATATTCATTACAATCGCGACAGTTAAGTATCATCATCTTTATACTTACTATCATGTTCATTTTCATCATGTTATGATTTAGATTTAATTGTAAAGAATTTAAACCACAAGCATCACAGCTATACTAATTCAGTCATTTGCTTACTCACAAACATACATTACCTTACACAAACAAAGAGAGAAACAGACAGATAAAACAGATAGAAAGTGTTAGATAGACAATACCAGACAATACAGACAGACAGACACAAGACAGACAAACACACGACAAGACAGACAGACAGACAGACACACTCTGACAGACATTATACAAGTCAAACACAAAACAAAGACAGGACAAGAGACAAGACAGACAGACAGACAGACATTATACAAGACAAAGACAAGACAGACACATGGGAGAAATTTGGTTTAATTGGTAAAAATAAAAATATAGTAACGTAATGGAGCTCGAACTGGCTATGTCAGACTTGGGGGACATAATGCTATGCAAAGATATACTATCACTCTTAGACAACTATAACTCTAGAATAGGTTTCCATTTGTGCCAATAAAGTTCAAATTGCCTTTTAATTTTCTGATCTTTACTGTAATTTATATATTGTTGAACAAAAAAATGATCTTTAATGACATTAATAAGCGCATTGATATTCAAAGAGTTGCTGAGACATCTAGTTTTATAGATATAATGTTTAATAAGAATTAGAATTTCATTATCAACGTCACTGCAGTACTGAGATACTATTCCAAAAAGGAACGATTCTTTATTATAAGCAAATGGAATTAAAAGTATATCAAGTAACGATTCAAATTTCTGTAATAGTGACTGGACCTCTTGGCATTCCCATAAGCTATGCACTATTGTTTCACGCTCCATAAAACATAAGTTACATAAAATACTAGGAGTTAAGTTTATTTTAAAAAGAAATGTGTTTGTTACCAGAATATGATGTATAATTCTCACTTGGAACCATTGTAATTTAGTACTTTTTGTAGCTTTAAAAGGAAGTTTGAATATTTTGGCCCATTTATTTTTATCTATACTGAACGCTTGGTTCCATTTTCTTATCCCAGTAGGTATAGACATTGGAACAATAATGCATTTGTAAAAGTCTTTTGAACCCTTTTTACTCTTAAAAAATATATCCAGCAGAAGAGGTATAAAAGGCTGGTGTGGTCGATGTAGCAGGAAATCATATTTTCTTAAATAGCGCTTGATGGCAGACACTAAACCATGATATTGGAGAAAGTTTGTATTAATAGGTCGAAAAGCATGCAAGAACTCCTCGAAAGAAAGAAAAGTTAGATTATCTGAATCTTGAATTAGATCATTTATTGTTAATATGCTTGCCTCAAACCAGTTTTGATAAAAAACGTACTTGTTGTTTACCTTGATATCATTATTATACCAAAGTGGTGATTTTAATATTGACTCTGGTTTTGGAAGGCTCATAATATCTGAGTTATTAAGTCTATTCCATGATTTAAACACATCTCTCCAAAATAAATTTTGACAATTGGAACTACATAAGTGAATATATTCCTTTCCACAATTACACAGCTTTCTAAAATCAACATATGTATTTAAAACTAGCTTCCACTTACCCGAGGAAAGAAGTAGTCTTCTTACCCAACCTAACTTAAGTGAGTCAATAAAAGCATGTACCTCAATCATCTTTAAACCCCCATCAATATAGTCTTGAATAACAACATTTTTTTTTATTTTATGACACTTACTATTCCACAAAAAATCAAAAAGCATAGAATTCAACTGGGCAATCATTTTTTCTGGAGGGTTTGGTAGAGTTATAAACAAATAATTAAGTTGTGAAATCAACAGAGATTTAATAATATTAATCTTACCTAATGGTGTCAAACTCCTTCTTTTCCATAAATTAATAAGAGCTTTAAGTTTTACAATTTTTTTGTCAAAATTCATTTTAGGAATTTGATCCAAGTCAACAGAAAAATCTATCCCTAAGAAAGTGAACTTGTGGCTTCCCCACAGCAAATTTATTTCAGGCAACAAAATTTCATCACTATATTTCCTACTTCCTATCCATATCACTTGTGATTTATTAGAATTAATTCTTAGACCAGATATCTTAGCATAAGTAGTTAGTTCAAAAATAGATTCTCTCAGCGACTCTTTTGATCCATCCAATATCAGACCTGTATCATCTGCATATTGCACATTTAGAATAGGTGAGTTTTCAATATTAATTCCTTTTATGAGATTATTGGTTTTAATTTTTGCTGCTAAAACTTCAGCACATAGAATAAAAATATACGGTGCGATTGGATCGCCTTGTCGACACCCACGTTGAATCTTAATATGTTTTGATATATTGCCTCCTTGATTGATAGCTGCACTTGCATTACTATGAAGAGTATTTACCCATTTCCTTATATCTTTCCCAAAATTAAAATAGCCTAGCACCTTATCTATGAATACCCATGAAACCGAATCAAAAGCTTTTTCGAAGTCTACCATCAATAACATTCCTGGTATGTTGTGTTCCTCTGCATAATGCATTACATCATAGACTGTACGAATATTTTCACCTATATATCTACCTGATAAAAACCCTGTCTGATCTTCATTAATAATATTTCCCAAAACTGTTTTGATACGATGCGCGATTACCCCAGAAGCTATTTTATAAGTTATATTCAAAAGTGTGATGGGTCTCCAATTTTTTAAAAAATGTCGAGGCTTGTCTCCCTTGGGAATACAAGTAATTATACCATGTCTTTGTGTTATTGAACTGAAAACCCATAATTTAAGGAACGAACAACAAAGTGACCTAAATACTTCCAAAATACTTTAAAAAACTCAGATGTGAAACCATCAGATCCTGGGCTTTTGTTACTCTTCATCTCTTTAAGTGTTTTCCCTGCTTCTTCAAATGTTATAATTCCCTCTAAGCCGTCAGATTCATAATTACTTAACCTTGACATGTTACAGTAAGTACTCTGATTTCAATGATGGACCGATTATAGAGTTTATAACTGATAATCGGAATTAGAAAGCACAAACAAACTGACTTTCTATTATAGTCAATCATCAGCCCCTCACTACAGCAGAGTTTTTGGTCTAATCAAGAAATGAGACTAATAAAACATAACAGAGGAAACTAAAGGAGTAAAATTCAAGTTCATGCCAAATATGATGAGCCAATTGTATCAAAGACAGAATGTATTGCTCTAAAGTTAGAAACCCTATCTTACTATATTGGCTAACAGTAACAGTGCTAAGTGTATGTACTATGACAGATGCTTCATATTACCGTTCGTCTTCCTGTTTTCTCTCTTCTTCTTCTCGTTCTTTTCGAACTTTTTCTTCCTTCTCCTTTTCCAGCTGTTCCAGTTTCCATCTCTCTATACGACGCTTCTTTATAGCTTTGTCAGAGAGATGCTTTGTTTTGTCAAAGTCCACCTTTAAACAGAAAATATATGGATATATTCAAAGAGATTTATTGAAAGTGAATCAAACGAAACAAAGAGATGCTTTGTTTTGTTAAAGTCCACCTTTAAACATAAAATATATGGATATATTCACAGAGATTTATTGAATGTGAAAAAACCCCCCAAAATTTCCACATCACGAACAATTCCACTTTTACAGTACATGTCAAACACATGGTTCCATCGTTGGCTATGATACATGTACTTACCAACAACTGAATTGATCAAGTTACTTCTGTTAAAGCTTGAAATGAAAGTGATTGATAAGCTTGTAAAAATATCACTTGGTAAGCTATTTAGATGACCCTTAATACCCAATCTGCTGTGGTAAATATCAGAAAAGATAAACATGAAATGTATTGCTCTACCTTGATATTGGCTGTATAGGCCTTTTCCTCTTCCCCAATATACAGTAACTTCATGCCACGGAGACTGTCCATCGCCTTCACAAAACCAATATATTCCTTAAACTGTACGAATGCCTCGAACGTCAGATCTTGTCCATAGGTAAATGTCTGAATGGCACCAGATTTTGCGGAGGTTGCCATTTCCTTCCTGTACGGGTCCAGCATGGGGATGTCCACACATCGCACCTCACCGTATCCTTCCCAGACACGCTTTAACAATTGTTCACTCGGCTTGTCGCTTTCTCGACTTCTAGCCGAAGCAAACCATCGAGTAGGGAGATCTCTGAAGTGAATTGTATCTGGCCTCTCGCCAGATTTCATCTCATTCATGTTTTTTGCGTCTCTGAAGTACGAATCCCAGTCATGACGTAATGGAAAACTGACCTTCGCTTCAGCTGCCTTGACCTTCAAAATATCTGGAAAACCGCTCAATTTGATAGTCTTTGCATCAAGTCTCTGTATTAGAGTTTTGATTAAAGATTTAGTTTCTGTTTCACCTTCCAGTCGGATGAACTCCAGGGTACTTTTGATAATTTTCAAAGTTAGAAAAGAATGAGGTCTTGCCATCTGTTTGACGCGCTCCATTACCTCCCAGTTGGAGATAGATTTGCCTGGCTGTTTCAGCTGAGGCAGTTGAACACACACATTTAGTTTAGCAAGTGGCTTCAAGTACAACCCTTGAGGGGGGAACAACTCTATTTTCTCTGATGTATCATTACACACTTGTGTGTTGCCAGCCATTTTGTAGAATGTTGTCAAGAGGCTCAAGCCTACAATTCCGTTCAAATAATATGTGAAACTTTATATTATATCTTTACCGGCCTATAAATCATCTTTGATAGCGATATGACTCTATGATGATTATGATGTGGATTCTCTCATTTCAACTATTTGTATCTAATTCTATGACATCCTATTGTATTTTGACAGTTCTTGTATAGTGTAGTTCCTCATCATCCTAACAGAAGAATTGACATCCTGCAATGAGAAAAAAAATTGTTAATGAACCATCGATATGACATCATCATTTGAATATAATACCTTATATTGATAATTACTTTCCCTTATACAGTAAAACATGTTTACAACGAAGCTCATTAAGTTCATTACCAAGGGTATAAGCATAGTTTGTATAACATACAGATGATAGGGGAAATGTCAAAAACACTATATGTTTTAACCATAAATTTGTTCTGTGTTCATTAACTGCTGTACAAACACTTAAGGATAAACTTTAGGTCTAAAAAGATCTAAAATCTAATAAGTGATTCTGCCATCCCAAGAGCGAAGAAAATTTTAAGGGACGCTAACTTGAAAACCACTTGAAAAGACTGACCAACGACAGCCTTAGTGTGCCAATTTGAATGGTGATCCTCCAAGAATTGGACACAATCGTGCCACAAGATCATAGTAAGCAGATTAACTTGGACCACAGAACAACTCCATTCAAAAATTAGGATCCCCTTCCAATTATTTACTTACACATTACTGGTAGTAAGATTCACATCCAGGATTGTAGCTTACCATTTCAGAACAAAATCTATTAAAATTTAATTATATCACAGAATAGAAGATGTATAACACAACCAATAGGATATTTAAGCAAATATATACTTCTATTCTAAGTAACGATAACCAACCTGAAGAAAATGTCCTTAGCTGTATAGTATATCATATGTTTCAAAGGAAAAACTTTGCAAATAGAAATCAATAATATACCAATTAGCCTTTCAAATTGTCAGAATGTATTGTTAAGTTGGCCTGAGCAAGTAAGAAAATTGTCATTCAAACTCTCAGTACTATATATCTATTGGTAATCCTGCTCAGTACGAGAGGAACCGCAGGTTCGGACATTTGGTTTATGTGCTTGGCTGATAAGCCAATTGTGCGAAGCTACCATTTGAGGGATTATGACTGAACGCCTCTAAGTCAGAATCTCGCCCAAATCTGTAACGATACTCTCTGCACCTCTGCGTTGGGAGGCAACGATAAGTGCAGACGGATATATAGTCTGATAAAAATAATGCTTAATTTCAATGGTGAATAATAACAACCCATGTAAAGTAGCCTTGTAAAAACTAGGTCAGCAATTGATAAAGCGCCTGATTATAAGAACCTTCGATCATATCCAAATTTAATTTAGTTAGAATTTCAAACACCTACAACAGGAGCACTGGCAAATATGGCCATATAGGCCGATTTGGCCATATGGCCAAAGACGACTTACATATAAAGTATATATATGGCGTCTGCTTCGATCATTTTGTGGTGACCAAAGATAAAAGCATCCACATGATGCAGATTTGACACATACTTTTGGAAGATATTTCCGAGTAGGAATGATAACTCGAAAGGAAAATTGTTTCGGGCAAAAATATAGCAAAATCGTTAAAATTCATGTCTCCACATCAGATACAGTTCGAAGGGTTTTGACTCTCTGACCCGCTAAATATTTGGACGACAGGCGGGTGTGAGAGTTAGGAGATTCCGCGAGAATAACTTTCTGACCTAACTATTTTTGATCATGTGATGTTAGGCGGCGGCCATTTTCAAACAGATGTCAGGAAACTGGTTTATTTTTAGAAATGGATGACGACGGTTGGCTTATACTATCTCCTGTGACTTGATGAAATGTGTAGGTTAGTAGAAAAATATCTGTTCTTTCCATTGATACTTAATTTACATGTGATCGAAAATGTTTCATATTATAAAACATGGCTTAAACAGCGACCCGTGCACGGGTAGGTAAAATTTCCACTTTTAACTAAGGGGGAATTCTGACTCTCGTACTCCGCCTGTCGTCCAAATATTTAGCGGGTCAGAGAGTCAGAACCCTTTGGATGATAGTACCAAAAATTGCAACAACGAAAATCAACAAAATCACTGGAAATTGAATTCCAACATAAATATCTTTTGTTTCATCGAATCTCTTATTTGGTCACCATTCTTTTATTTTGTATGAGGCATTGCAAACAAAATTTACTTGTTTGTTTACCTCTCGCGCACCCTATACATGTGAAGTCATATTTGGCTATATGGCCAAATCTGCCTAACGGTTATATGACTAAATTTACCGGTGATCCAGAACCTGATAAATACATTCTTTTGTACGTATATATAATGTAAAAGGTACATGTACAACTTGCATTGTTAACGTTGTTTAAATTTAAGATATTAATTACATCACATTGATACTCACATGACAGTCTTGTTAAGGCGAAGAATGTCACATTGCACTAATAGTCGTTTGCTGACACCGAGCTAATACGACAATGCTGGTCGAAACGTTTACAGAACGTATAAACCTGATAATTATAACCAAAGGGTTTTTGTCGCATAATCTGATAACGCATTCGGGTAAACAATGTAAATAATTTCACGCAAATCTACAATATGAAGGAACTATGTGGGATTTACTCGAGCTGTGACACAACTCATAGATATGTTGATAGCTTCGGTATGAGCTAATTCGGAATGAGCTCTCTGGATCTAAACAAAATCAAAACTTCCAAAACACCGGATGTGCCCGCTCACTTTATAAGTAGTCGATAATTTAATTTCTTGAAATCTACCTATTGTTTTGTTTCTGACCATCTTTTATATAAACATATCTCTATCATAAGCAAATAATTGGAGAAAATATATATATTTCTCTTGCATAACAAATGGTGGTTAAACAGAATAAACATTTATCGTTTATATTTGCCTTTGTAATGATTTAACCGGAAGTGAAGCAACAACGTGGTTTTAACCGAAAGTAGAACTAATCTGGTAGCATATATTGGTATTGCATTGCATCACCATGTCTGAAGTCGCTCTACTCACAGCCCGTGCAGAACAATCGGTATGTTTATTCGTGAACATTAAGTTCTTTCACTTTATATTTTCATTCTATCGTATTTCCGTTTTAACCATTCTGGAATATCTTGCTGTTCCAGCGTGTAAGCTTATACACATGTACAATGTACATAAAAAGTGTATATTGGCAGTTCACTATCTCAAAACTGTCAACCAGACTGGAATTATCAACCTTTATGTCTACGAATTATTATGTAATTATGGGAAAATTCTTGATTTTTTTCCCCCAAATGATTGAAGTGTCTAGCACATTTTTGAAGGAATTGTAATTTATAAATTTAGCTAATTATTTTGTACAGTTTTATCATGTCACTCTAATTCTCCTGAATGCCAACTTTTTGGTAGCTTTAGTTTCCCCATTTCAAGGACAGCTATCATTACTCCATTTCCCTTTTCAGAATTACATGTAATATTCACCGGGAAAGAAAAATTAAACCTTTTTATGAAAGTGGACTTTTTTATAACAATTGCTTATTCATTATATGAATATCAAAATGTAACAATTAAACTGAAAAAAAAAGAAATAATTGTTTAATGGCCAGACAGGGATTCTAACCGAATGCCCTTCCAACTCCAGATAGACTTTCAACCCAGCCCGCTTTTCTAACTACAATGTACATGTAAATAGTACAAAACGAATTAGATAAAAATTTATAAGAAAAAAAAATCTTTTAAATCAAGGCCAGTGTTTGAAATTTATTTCTTTAAAATGTAAACAGTACTTCGCAATTTTGCTTATTTGAAATGATTTCTTCAAGTCTCATAGAAAATTAAACTAATTTTTTTTGTAAATTTGTAAAGTGCTTCATCAAGTTCACAGTGATTTTCCAAATTATGAAGGGCCCTATAATAGATGTTGTATAGTATTATTTGTATGCAATGATATATATGATATCAGAGTTTAAGTGAAAAATATTTTTATTTCATTTGTTAATTAAATTTCATTAAGACAGAAAATTAACTTGATGATTTTATCTACAATGATCAGCGTCTCATTCCCATTGTTTTTTACAGTTGATTTTCATGATCTTCATTATATATTATCAAGTTTATTTCATCATTTTACAGGAAGCAGAAATAAAGTATCTAGAAGAGGAGATCAAACGCTTGCAAGATCCTCAGCGTATGATAGCAGATGGAATCATATCTCCAGAGCTGGAAAAACTGAGGACCGAAAACGCAAAGCTACAGTACCAAATAAACCATTTAAAACGAGTAAGAAAAATATATTTCAATGAAAATTTAAAAAAAAAAAGGTAAAAAAGAAAATTATTCTTGTAAAAAGACTTAATTCAAACAGTGTTTTTTTAAGGGTCGATTTGGGGCCGAATTTCAGCCCCTTCCCCTAGAGAAATTTTGTTGTATTTTCCCAATTTCTTACTCATATTTTCTCATTCAGAAAATATCCCTTCATATGTGTTATTGACTTATTGTTATTTTTTGCATTTAAAACCAACAGCAAATTTTCCCAATAAAAAATACCACTGTATTTTCCCAATTGAAAAGGTACAGGCCCCTGTAAAAAAGGGATGAAAAAATCACTGTCAAATACTGAGCATCCCTTACCACTGCCAAAACATGTAATTTTGCATTGGATTTTTCAGAAATAAGTATAGATTTGAGAATCATCCACAGTCTGTAGTCATAACTGCTTTTCCATTTTTTAAGTGTTCATTATCAAACATTGATCTTTAAATCATTCACCCCAAAATACACATTTGAACCCTCCAATACAAAGATAGAGATAGTTCATAATGTGAACATACAAATAACCATGGTAACAGCATAAACTTAATTATCATTCAGATGTGTCAAATATGTGATAAGTTCCTTTGCAATTTCAGGGGTGAGTGAGTTATTGAACGTTAGAGTTGTTTTGCTTGTGTGATATTTTATATTGTAATTGCTTGATACCTAGAGTGTTGCTGCGGAACAGAAGAGAAAGCCAGAGAACATGCTGAGTATCGGGATCATTGTGGAGGAGGTATTTGGTCTGGCCATCCGTCAGGCCTACTCCGACCTGGACGACATTCCTGTTATGATACAGTGCAACTCAAAGTTTGCTGACTACCAGTGCAACAGTGCCATGGTTATATGTGCGGTAAGAAGGTTTACTTTCTAACATTCTTACATAAATTTGATCTGACCTTGATGAAGCAGAAGATGCTTACTCTCCCAGAACACCTGGTCTCATTCTCTTTTACTTTTACAAAGGTCTCTACGTAAATCTTTCCTTCGTTCATATTTGGCCCCTAGTTTAACTGAATTAGAGTTTGGATAATGGTTCTGTTGACACTTTGGTATTCTTTGATTATTTTTTTTTCTCCAGCAGAAATCCTAGTATCTTTACACTGTGATGTTTATGAGAGAGAAACAATTACCTGGTATTCCTTTTAATTATGGTTAAAAGTAATCAATAAAACAGTTAAATGTAATCAATCTATAATGTAACACTTTATATGTATGGTGTAGTGAGAAGTAAATAAAGCACCATTAACTGAGGGTATAAGGTTGTGACAGCACCTCCATAATCATAATACCAATGAGGCCCAGAAGTAGGGGGTGAGTTTACCAGACAACCCCACTGCATAGGTGGAGGTCAAAAGTGGGAGATCATGAGCTTATTACCAGACACCCCCTTCTTATGTAAAGGGGGAGGTCAAAAGTGGGAGGTGGCTTACCAATGTATAAGGGGAGGTCAAAAGTGGGAGGTGGCTTACCAATGTATAAGGGGAGGTCAAAAGTGGGAGGTGGCTTACCAATGTATAAGGGGAGGTCAAAAGTGGGAGATGGGCTTATTAACAGACACGCCCTTCTTATGTATAGGGGGAGGTCAAAAGTGGGAGATGGGCTTATTACCAGACACACCCTTCTTATGTATAGGGGGAGGTCAAAAGTGGGAGATGAGCTTATTAACAGACACACCCTTCTTATGTATAGGGGGAGGTCAAAAGTGAGGGATGAGCTTATTACCAGACACCCCCTTCTTATATATGGGGGGAGGTCAAAAGTGGGAGATGGACTTATTACCAGACAACCCCTTCTTGTGTATAGGGGGGGGGGGGGGCAAAAGTGACAGGTGGGTTAATTACCAGACATTGCCAGTATATAAGGGGATTTCAAAATGGGGGATGGGCTTATTATCAAGCATTGGCTTAGTACAGTCTAGTCCATATGGAGAATTTTAGGTTTAAGTAAATTCTCAACTCACCGTTGATTCTCTACTGTTGATATCAACATTTTAGTCAGAGACATACTACTTATTATTGAACTTTTGATGCTTCTCCTTGTAAGACCTGCCAGCCATTACCTTTCATTATGTAACACCCAGGGTTGAATTTGCTTGTGTGCACCTTCCAGTATATCTGTATCAACCCTGTGATGTAAACCAGGGTTTTTTGTTACTCAGTGACATAACCCAGGTTTTTTGTTACTTAGTGATGTAACCTAGGGTTTTCATTACCCTGTGATTTAACCAAGGGTTTTTGTTAACCCTGTGATGTGATTCAGGGCTTTTATTAAACCTGTGATGTGATTCAGGGCTTTTATTAAACCTGTGATGTGATTCAGGGCTTTTGTTAACCTGTGATGAAACTCATGGTTTTTGTTTCCCTCTGATATAACCCAGGGTTTATTAACCTGTGAGGTAATCCAGAGTTTCATTACCCTGGGATGTTATAACCAGGGTTACCCTTTGATGTAACCCAGAGTTTGTTTTTTACCCTGTGATGTAAGCCAGGACTTTTGTTATCCTGTGATGTGACCCAGGGTTTTTGTTAATCTCAGTTTTGGGTTATTTTTCGGGGGAAAAAGCTGTTTTAGCTTGGTTATATTCAACAGTAAAACTGAACAAGGAATTAAAAACCACAAAAGCTGTTACCGTATATTGCTGCTTTTGTTTGCATTAAATGAATGGGAAATGTTGTTTAAATTACATTTAGAATACAAACTTAGAGAGTAAAGAGAGATGATATTGATAACTTTGCTGTTCTGATTAGAGGTAGTTACCTGGTATAGAGTTACATACAAATATTGGCGGTCATTGGTCTTATTCTACATCTTTGTTCTCAGAAACTAAAAGCACAGGGTGTAAAGCTGCCCCCAAAGGAAATCGCACAGAAAATTGTGTCCTGTCTGCCGAAGTCAGAGTACTTTTCAAAGGTAATTTTGAACATTAAATTTAGATTATATTGGTATGTGTACTCACAAATCTGACATGTTTATAAGTGTCAAAAAATGCTTGTGTTTTAATTTCGTTCATACTTTAAGTTTTCTCTGGATGGACTTAAGAATCTTAAGTATGGGGCCTTTTTCTTCAAACAATTGCCCTCAGGGTTTACTATATATATGAATGATTGTACAGTACTATAAATTAACAATTTGGAGTTTAATATATTCATTACAATATGCAAATTGAGCCATGGTTTAAGTAAATTAAATTGATACATAAACTGTAATTGATAGTAATTAAAGATTTATCTACAGAAATGTGTTACCAACCATCTTTTCCGCAGAATAAACTAAGTCAGTATTTAGTCAGTATGAAAGCAACATGTCTACAAGTGGCCAGCGAGTTTTGACTTTCTTGGTGTATGTTGTAACATTAAATAATCCTTATTAATGTGTTTGTGTAGGTAGAGGCTGCCCCAAATGGTTTCATCAACATTGACCTCAACAAGGACTTTGTGTCTGACCAAATCAGTAATGTACTCCAGAAAGGACCAACCCCTCCAAACGTCGGCATCAAAAAACGTATCGTCGTAGACTTCTCCTCTCCAAACATCGCAAAGGAGATGCATGTCGGACATCTAAGGTATTGATATACTTACAGGGCGAGTGGTGCAGTGGATAGCACACTTACCTTTTACTAAAGTGGTGAGGGTTCAATTTTGATCGTATGTGAAAAGTTACTGCGGTCACCTGCATGACCATAATGGGTTTCTGTGGGTACTCCTGTTCCCTCCCACAATAAGTCCCCTCAAGCACTGACATTTTGGCCAACATGATTGATTAATATAAATTGAATTAACTTCTTTTATAGTCATTGTAAAAGAAATAAAGTTTAGAGATGAAAATTACAGTCAATCTGTCCGACGTTTGGTGTATCTCATGTATTTGTATTTTATCTTTTCTAGCAAACAAATTATTCAGATCTGTAAAATTATGTAGCCTGTTTGTTTAGAAGAAGTTTGTACTTCTGTATTGAGGTCGATTTCCGTGTTTCTGTCGTCAGGTCGACCATTATTGGCGAGAGTCTCTGCCGTCTCCTTGAGTGGGTGGGACATGACGTTCTGCGTTTGAATCATCTCGGAGATTGGGGTACACAGTTTGGTATGCTGATAGCCCATCTCAAAGACAAGTTTCCTAACTACCTGTCTGTATCTCCCCCTATCCAAGATTTACAGGCGTTTTACAAGGTAAGACTATCTCAAAGACAAGTTTCCTAACTACCTGTCTGTATCTCCCCCTATCCAAGATTTACAAGCTTTCTACAAGGTAAGACTATCTCAAAGACAAGTTTCCTAACTACCTGTCTGTATCTCCCCCTATCCAAGATTTACAAGCTTTCTACAAGGTAAGACTATCTCAAAGACAAGTTTCCTAACTACCTGTCTGTATCTCCCCCTATCCAAGATTTACAAGCTTTCTACAAGGTAAGACTTTCTCAAAGACAAGTTTCCTAACTACCTGTTTGTATCTCCCCCTATCCAAGATTTACAAGCTTTCTACAAGGTAAGACTTTCTCAAAGACAAATTTCCTAACTACCTGTCTGTATCTCCCCCTATCCAAGATTTACAAGCTTTCTACAAGGTAAGACTTTCTCAAAGACAAATTTCCTAACTACCTGTCTGTATTTCCCCCTATCCAAGATTTACAGGCATTCTACAAGGTAAGACCATCTCAAAGACAAGTTTCCTAACTACCTGTCTGTATCTCCCCCTATCCAAGATTTACAGGCATTCTACAAGGTAAGACTATACTAGTGTACTGTGAAAGCCAATATTTCTGGGCGTGGAAATTTTCCCTTAGCAAGTCTCCAAACTGTTCACGTCGTGACAACTTCGTATTTTTTGTCATGCTGTTTTGTACTGAGTACCTATAAAACTATTTAAGTTTGAGTGGTTTTAATATGTTCGTTTGTGGATATATATCGCAGAGTTTTAATGCAATCGAAATAAGCAAAAATTATCACACTGTGACTTATTACACTTCTACAGATATTCTACAGGGAAAGCTGATGTACAATCTTCAATGCTAATCTGTATACCACTGTACATTCTACAATAACACGACTTATGTAATTTCTGCATGGTAAATCTAGTGTTGTGTTTTCTACAAGATATTATTTTAATATTACCTGCAATAAATCTAATGTATTTATTCTCTTAGGTCAAACTAAAGCACATTTTAAAAAGATTTTCAAGATTCAAGAATTGCTTGTCAACAACATGCAACATTCTTCCATCTAATAAGCAAATTTGTTTTCTTGAAATGCTAAAAGAGCAAAATTTATTTAAAAAATATTGTTTTATACTGTTTTAATGAAAAATTGAACCATAAGTCATAAATGTTACAATTTTATAGAAAATATTAATATTTCAGAACTATTAATTGTCAAAGGATTGTAAAATCCTTGTTTGCAGGATAAACTTTCTGTATGAAGGTAACACTGGTGTCCAAGGAGCAGTCAGGTTCCTGTAAGTACTATCAGTACAAACTTTAGCTGTAGAGATAATTGGTTAAGACATTTCTCCTTCTGCTCTCGTCTAATGCTTTTGATTGCCCTGCAGGAGTCCAAGGTTCGTTTTGACGAGGATGAAGCATTTAAGAAGCGAGCGTACGAGGCGGTAGTAAAGCTTCAGAACGGCGACGAGGCACACCGGAAAGGCTGGAATCTCATCTGTGATGTCTCCAGGCAAGGTCAGTACCCCTCACCAGAGTTACTTCCCCTTGTACAAGTAGTTCTACACCTTTAGTTCTTTATCCTTCGCAGTGATGAAAATGGCTATATTCCAATAAAATATCACATCCAGAGACTTTACGTGCTGTTTAGACTTTAGTTGTACCGCCTACAGAATTTTAGTAAGTACTTATACTGACATTAAAGCATTTAATAGGCTAGAAACACAACCATGGACAGAAGTGATATTTTGGAGCGGAATAGCCCTAACCACCTCTCACTAACAGAAACACCAACAAGTACTTTTTACACTGAAGTTCATGTTTTGATTTAAGAGAGGTTGAGAGAAAAAAAAGTGATATATATAAGATAAGGGTCTTGATTAACTTCAGCCTTCTCATTTATTATTTGACTGCAATAAGTTAAAACAAGATGTACGTTGTATCAGCTAAGTGAAATCAATTGCAAGGTATTACAAGTTTTGTAGGTAGATGTCATCAAATTCTGACATTTCAGATTTGGAAATTTGTATAAGTTACTCACATTTGCAAATATAACCAGAGAAATAGCTGCAAATTACTGATGATATATACTGTATATATACAAGTTGTAACAATACATGTGTATTTTGATTTAGCACTTTATATATATAATTACAAGCTTTAAAAATGGATCTCATTCTTGAACTTTCTACTTGTTGTTTGTTTCAGAATTTCAGAAAGTATATAAGCGGCTCGGTGTGTCTATAATTGAGCGAGGCGAGTCTTTTTATCAACCACTGATGGGGGCCATAGTGAAGGAGTTAGAAGAAAACGGTAAGATTGGAAACCAGGAGACTGGCGGGAAAAGTTTGATAATCCGTAGTAACATTTCTGAGCTGTGTTCTGCATAAATGGAGGCGTTATTAATTTTAAGTCTAGTAGTTTTACTGGCTGTTTTTATTTTGATTAAACATTAACAGTTTTTCCTTAAATGTTTTCAAACAGTTTCTCAGAAAAGAAATCAAACTAGTTCATGTCTTTGTGTATAACTGATTTAGAAAAAAAACATATTTACTGTATATAATTATTCTTGTAAATTGTTGATCTACGTTTCTTATGAAAACTATGAAACAGTTAAATAATGTAATTATTTCAATCGGTGTTTGTATTGCAGACTTATCTAAGTGCACTGTATGTACATAGTTAAGAATAATCATGAAAGAGGCCTATGTGTAGATTAAATTGTTTATATAATATTGTAAAAAGACAAGATATTCAGTATAACTATCATTGGTATTGTTCCAAAAAGTAAATGAATGATACTGCTCTACAGAGTTATGTAAACTTACTGGTACCCTATATCTGTAACTCCAGATCATCTAGTCCTAGAGGAGGGTCGGAAGGTGATGTATATACCTGGGGCGCCCGCTCCTCTGACAGTCGTCAAGTCTGACGGAGGATTCACCTACGCTACCTCCGACCTCACCGCCATCAAACACCGCCTCCATGTGGAGAAAGGAGACTGGCTGCTTTATGTTGTGGATGCTGGACAGGTATGTAACCATCTTCTTTACCTACTGGTAGACAGTGGATATTGTATTACATTTGCGCTCCAACCCACTATATGAATATTACCAGCAGAATTGCTTTTCATTTGAGTATGAAAGCAAGTTTCCAGACAGAACACATGGTTTTCTTATAACATCATAAACAAACCTTCAATGAGGGTCTTGTTGTTTTGCTTCAGATAACATGGAGAACGCCCCTGCATCAAACACTCAAATGGCTGCGGTCAATCACAAATTTAATTCAAATTAGGGCTGCTTTTCTAAAGTTGTTTAAGGACAACGCAACTACGAACATGTGCGTACCAGCATAAATGTTGAAATAGTCCCATTCAGTCCCTATATAGACAGACTTGTATAATCTCCGTTCAATTATCGGCATATTCCACGCATATTTAATAAGACTACTGTGATCTGATTCGCTGATTGCTTTCTGCACAGTATCTTTTCAATGAATGATCAGATTTTGATGAAACTTGCTTTGTAGACTTATTACCCAAATCCCTCGCTCAAGTACAATAATCGGCATATATTCTACGCATATTTAATGGGTTGTTGTGACCTGATTGGCTGATTGCTTTCCACACTATATCTTTTGAAGGACTGATAAAATGTTGATGAAACTTGCTTGGTTAAGACTAGAAATTATTATCCAACCCCTCGCTCAAATATGGCAATCGGCATACTCTGCACATATTTAATGAAGCTGCTGTGACCTCATTGGCTTATTGGTTTCAGCATGATATCTTTTGAAAGAATGGTTTGGTTTTGAATAAATTTGCTTGGTACCTGTGACTTTTTACCAAAACCCCTTGCTGCTAATATTGCGCATATTTAATATGGCTGCTGTTTTTATGCATTATACCCACTTTGTTAATGTCATGTATTTTACATATTTGCATTGGGCGGGGAATCTTGACGAGTATGTCCTTGTTTAACATGGCAGTGCAGTGTATGTATGTTACCAGTACAAGGTAGATAACGTTTATGGTTGCTGTTTTGTAGAATCTCCACCTTCAGTCTATCTTTGATGCGGGAGTGATAGCAGGCTGGTACGACCCGAAACAAACACGAGTGGAACACGTCATGTTTGGTGTCGTGCTTGGAGAAGATAAGTGAGTGAATGACATTTTACCTTCATTGATATATATGTTACGCAATTCTGTGAAAGTGGAATTGTTCACTGTGTGGAAATTTTCACTTTAATATTTCAGCTGGCATTCAATCGCTGATAATATTTCCACATATGAACATATTTAACACCACTCAAACTCAAGAGTGTATAATAGTATTATAGTAGCACATTGCAAAACAGCATGACTGACAGTGCAAAATTTCCACATCGCAAACAATTTGGAGGCTGCAGACTTATTGAAAAATTCCACGCATGAATATATTTGGCTTTTACAATAGTCCAGCTGTTAGATAATGGGCTACTGATAAAAAGATTGCAGGTTCGTGCCAGGTTAGGGCACTGTGTTGTATATTTGAACAAGATAATTCACTCCACTTGTTCCAGTCTACTCAGCTGTAAATGAGTATGGGGTTGGGCAGTACTGAAAATGTAGAATGCTTGAGCTCTGTAAAGGCTGAAATTGCAGGACTAGCTGTATGCTTCCCATGGAGATGAAAAAGATGCCTGCTGGTTGCTATAAGGCCCAAAAGCAACAGTTAATAATTTTTGGCATATGTCACTGTACTATTTTACAGACGACATATTAACTAGATGGTGATAAAGCAGAATATGTAACCGATTATAGTAGAGGAATGAAACGTAACATGTTTGTATAAGAAGGTGTGTCTCGTATTTCATTTCTGTCCTCAAAAGCTCAAGGCCTCAAACAAAGGTTTATTCATGGGACCCCTTTATTATGAAAAACATTCCTTTCTGCTCCATATTTGTGTGACCTTTTTTAGTAGAGCAATGAAACTTTGGGTGATTATTAATCACTATGAGACGATTTGCAGTGCACTCTCATTAGGTCATGGTGACCTCTAATTACCAAAGAGTAAAAGTTTTAAAAATTTGATTGTTTCAAAAACTCAAAGGTGTACACCAAGGTGATGTCATTGGTCCCCTACTGTTTTAATTCCATGTAGCGATACCTGACCAAACCTCAAAAACACATCAAAGGTCAAGTTCATGATTTACATATCCTGGGTAGCTGCTTAACTTTTTGTAGCGACATTATGAAGTGAAGCTTTTTAGCGACATTATGAAGCAAAGTTGTTGTAGCGACATTACGAAGCAAAGTTTTTGTAATGACATTATGAAGCAAAGTTTTTGTAGAGAAATTATGAAGCAAAGTTGGTAGAAATCAAACATGGTGTCAACTGACTTTACATCAATGTCATTGGATCAAAGTCATAATTTTTGAATATCGTCTGACTTCTGAATTATGGTCAAATTAACATATTGGGCCCGTTCCCGACTTGTCAGTGTTTTACATTTGGTGCAACCTGTATTGCACCAATTAATACTGTATATTGTAAATATATTTCTGTAACTAATTCATAATTGACAAAGTGAAAGTTTGGAACCACCACTGGATCTGCCCTGAGGTTGATCTTTCCATGTCTGCGGTATTTTATGATTGTAGACTGATGTGGCCTTTAGATGTTTAGGGCTTCATATATACCGTATAATTCTTCTAAAGTGGCAGAGTCATTATACAGTGGTAACAGTTTGCCCTGTTGTAGACTCAATGAAGATTCCGCTACTCCAATACATTCTTTCTGTATTGATTTCATGTCACAACGTATGGCTGGCCCCTAGAGATGGTTTCCTACTCCATGTCCTCTAGTTATCATTATATATGTACTAGTTTCCTGGAGTCACAGCTATGTAGAAAACAGCATTGTTACTGATATTGTTGACGATGCGCTACAAATGAAGGTGAAATATATTTACGGAAAATATATTTTCAGTGATCAACTGGTGTGTTAATTATTCAGAGGCATTCAATTTAAAAGGTGATTAGCTTAATCAGTGATTAGCTCAAACATTTTTGTGTGAATTTTTTATAAGCTTTGCATTAACCCAGTGAAATTCAAAAGTTTCCAGACAGCAAATATTTCTTTACAGTGAAGTTAGTTGCAAAATTTTAAGATTTTGCCTTGTATTTTGATCATTAGAGAAAAATGTATTAGAAATTTATTACCACTAGTAATTTTATAGCTATTGAACAACTGGACCCAGAAATTTCAACGAATAAAGTTTTTTTTTCTATTGTCGAGTGATATATTGACATACTAAATATTGTAAATAATATTGGAGTATTGTAAAGAGTAAGAGTTGTTCCCCCTTGATCATTCTGCTCTATTTGATATTCAGTTTGGTGACACAAAGCATCTCTTCATGTTTTATGAGCACGTTAAAGTCTGCTGTTGCTATGGATACATCATGATGCACTGCAAATTGTGTGCAACAGTTAACTGCAGAAGTGATCCCCCCGGTGATGGTGCCAGGTTGTCTGTTGTAGCGGTGGCCTAGTCGTGTACATATCTTGTGTGGAATCACAGTCAGTTGTTAACCTGCTTTTATGGCCGGCATTAAATGAGACATTTACAAACTCTCTTTACCATTAGAGATGAAACAGTTTATCAGTAGAGAAATCCAATGTAATTTATATTCAAAGGAACCGCAGTGAAACTTGATCCTATTGACTATGTCTCTATTTGTCATGTGTATTGACTATTTTGATGTGTCTCTTGTTAATCCTGGAGGCGGCGGTGGCCGAGCGGTTAAGGTGTCTCAACATTCTGCCACTTTCCCTCCAGCTCTGGGTTGCGAATTTGAAACCCACGTGGGGCAATTGCCAGGTACTGACCGTAGGTCAGTCATTGTTTTTTTCTCCGGGTACTCCGGCTTTCATCCACGTCCATAACCTGGCCTTTTCTTAAGTGACCCTCAAGGCTGTAAATAGGATGTAAAAGAAAAATAAACCAAAAATGTTCATCCTGTTTTATATCAACTATTTTGTTATCTCCCCTGTCAGTTCTGATCACTTTGACTATTTTGTTATCTCCCCTGTCAGTTCTGATCACTTTGACTATTTGGTTATCTCCCCTGTCAGTCCTGATCACATTAACTATTTTGTTATCTCCCCTGTCAGTCCTGATCACTTTAACTATTTTGTTATCTCCCCTGTTAGTCCTGATCACTTTGACTGTTTTGTTATCTCCCCTGTTAGTCCTGATCACTTTGACTGTTTTGTTATCTCCCCTGTTAGTCCTGATCACTTTGACTGTTTTGTTATCTCCCCTGTCAGTTCTGATCACTTTAACTATTTTGTTATCTCCCCTGTCAGTCCTGATCACTTTAACTATTTTGTTATCTCCCCTGTTAGTCCTGATCACTTTGACTATTTTGTTATCTCCCCTGTCAGTCCTGATAACTT
Organism: Mimachlamys varia; assembly: GCA_947623455.1. Taxonomy (NCBI): domain Eukaryota; kingdom Metazoa; phylum Mollusca; class Bivalvia; order Pectinida; family Pectinidae; genus Mimachlamys; species Mimachlamys varia. The sequence continues at coordinate 3,808,844 of OX392537.1, forward strand.
TAACTATTTTGTTATCTCCCCTGTCAGTTCTGATCACTTTGACTGTTTTGTTATCTCCCCTGTCAGTTCTGATCACTTTGACTATTTTGTTATCTCCCCTGTCAGTTCTGATCACTTTGACTGTTTGGTTATCTCCCCTGTTAGTCCTGATCACTTTGACTGTTTTGTTATCTCCCCTGTCAGTTCTGATCACTTTGACTGTTTGGTTATCTCCCCTGTTAGTCCTGATCACTTTGACTATTTTGTTATCTCCCCTGTCAGTTCTGATCAATTTGACTTTTTTGTTGTGTCCCCTGTCAGTTCTGATCACTTTGAGTATTTTTTATCTCCCCTGTCAGTTTTCGTCCACCTTGACTATAGTCCCTCGACCTTTCCCCACCTGATACTACTGCCATCCTTGCATACTGCCAACTAAACCTTAAGAACAGATTTCTTCATTATATGATTTCCCTCGATAAGTTGCCACCCTCCCATACCACCATTTGCCATGTGTTTGAAAGTAGAAAAGTTCTAAATCACTGCATATTTCCCTTGAAGTAACTCACCAATTTCGTTGTCCAATGTGCTATTTTAAGACACATGGGTAGACTATATTGATGTGTCTCCTTTAAAACTTATTCACCTTCACTATGATATGAAAAAAGGCAAAGCCTTAAAGGAATGTAGCTTTAGTTAATTTAAGATATTTACTGAGAATCATTCATATACTGGTTCAGAATAAGATAAAATTTCCATAATTTGAAGTCAGCAAGTCAAAAAATAAACCCAGCATCTAAAGCAACAACAGAGATAAATGCAACTGACGTCAGCTGAAAGATATTCTGGTTAATTTCAACCTTCCGGAAATAACAGATGAAGGCCGAGTGTGACGTAACGTAATTGTGTGACATGTTTCCGGTTTCCCTACTGGAGGGTTACTTCTGGACAATAACAATCGAAAGCAAAGGGTAGCAAGGGGAAACAACTCTGTTACCCATGCATGTGTTACCACTCAAGAGCTTTGCTTTTATTAAAGGCCCAATATACGTAACTTCAGGAATTTTTTCGTTAATTTGAAAAATTCTGAAAAAAAATCCAGTTGATAACCATGCAAAAATAAGCCTAAAACGAAGTAAACCTGAGCGGTAACTAACGAGAAACTCCTGACAGAAAAATCCAAAGAATTGAAAATAATTCAGGTGGGGCCCACTTCAATAACAAACCGCAGGTAGAAGACAGTCAAAATGGTTGCGTGTTTACAAATACCGAGTTTCAACTGCTGCCGTACCGGTAACCGCGAAAGAAGTCATCTTGGATATTGCTGATATCTGTTAATCTTAACTAAATCTATAGAAATAATAAGTTATTAGGCTTGATTTTCGCATCAAGTTTTACCGAAAGTTACGTATATTGGGCCTTTAATATTTCTGCTGTAAGTCCAGTCCAACTTCACTACACCTGTATTGATGTGCTTTCTTTGGTTTTGTCATATGGTCACTGATCTAATTAGCTACAAGGTCAAAGGTAAAATAGATCTGATTGGTTAAAGCATTCAGAGGTGTTAGGCAAGGGGATGTCACTGTCCTTCCCTATGTCTACATTTGAGCTTCCATTTTGGTATTTTGGTATTTTCACACTCTGCATGAAATGACTCTAAATGCAACCACAGCCAACATATAACAAATTTCTTGTTTTTCAGTTGAGCCCTTGATTTTCTTTGTCGTAATTACCAGATTTGAGCTAATTTGCACTTGTATCTTGGCTAGTGATGGGGACTTGACAAGAGTCTGGGATGACAGGGATACCGTTAACGCGTTATTGACTATTCATTGACAGAATTAGATGTGAGACTGAGAAAAGTGTCCAGCCACTAGCAATTATATCTTGGTGTCAGGAATGGTTTGTGGCAGGTTTTACTTCAACTGAAGAGGTAATTATGGTGCTCAGACATTTCAGTATTGAATTTAGATTCATAGCTGGAGAGGTAATACCCCAGTTATATTGTCCGAGTATTTCATAGTAATATCGCCCAGTTATACCGTTGTAGTGGCAAAGCAATTTTAAAGGCAGTTTTGGCATGAGGATCTCAACTTTTTCAAAATTATGATCCAAGAGTTAAGTTTACAATAGCATATAAATAGAGGATCTTACACAAGTGTCGATGTAATATGGAATTTGTTAAACAAGTTAGATAAATTAAAATGTCACAAGTCTTAAGGCGAGTGACATATTAAATTATTTATAAGTTTAATAAACTTCATATTACATTGACACGAGTGTAAGATTCTATTTATCACATAACTTATAATTATTTATGAGAAAATACACAAAAACTCTCAAATTAACTTCTATGAGAAAGGCAAATTTCTTCTGTGAAAGTACGATTTTCACTACCGAGACAATCATAATGATGATGTCCTAAAGACGTCATTTGTTTATGACGTCACAATAGTGTTATTACACGTGTGTAATACCATATTAATGACATGACCGTATGACATGACTGAACAGGTCAGTTATGTGATTATTAAAGAGACAAACACAGTCATGATTATATAATTCGTCCTGGGGTCTACCCCACCCTTGCAGACTTAAACCCTGGGTCATCATAAACTTTGAAATGTTTAAGATCTCCACCCTATATGTAGAATTCATGGACATCTGGGGGCCTGCCACACCCTGATGGACCTTGAGTTTCTGAGTTGAACTGGGAAACAATTAAGATCCCACCCCATAATCTAACTTTTATACAGATACTATATGCTACAAGGATCTGGTCTCTCCCTAGTCCTTGGATCTTTTTGGAAACTATTTGGCCATGCATGATTACTTTGATACAACTTTATCAAGGTGAGCAATGCAGGCCTTCTGGGCCTCTTGTTGAGCATTATATTATCCTGTATTGAACCCAGTATATGTCAGATATAGGCATAATATCTGCTTGTCGTTTTTACCTTTATCAGAATGATGAAGTTTGGTGAGGCATGTTAGGACTAATGAGTATCTGTGTACCAATCATATATGTGCAGTATTAATATATACATATTCCTTAGATGTTTCCACGTTTTATGACTAGGGAAATATTGTGTGGTACAAGATCCAATTATACTGCATGTGTTGAAATTAGTGTTACCCATCAAATTGTGTGCTTTATTTCTATTTGAATACCCATCAAATTGTGTTGTTTATTTCTATTTCAATAACAATAGAAATAACAGTTTTATGTCAAAGTGAGAAGATGCGTTTGTCTGTTATTTTTTTGTATTTCTATCAAAGTCCAATCTTCTCCCATCATAAGGCTCGTTAACTCAAATATATGTTTAGTGTCATTAGAAATTCATTTCTTCATTGTGCGAAAACTACTTGAAATTGAAAAAAAAATTTTTTTATTTAATTCTGATATTAATATTTGATATAGTAAAACCCCACTTACTCAAACTCGTGGGGCCCCGATCAATATCAAGGGTAATCCGAGGTTGGTTGAATATGTACAAATTTGGGACCAAGAGAACTGTTCCACGAATGAGAGGTATTCTAGTAAACCCGGTTTGAGCATGGGGGTTTTACTGTATTTGAATCCTGTACCATATCTTTTGTATGTGTTCCTGAAAAAGAAAATGAAAATCACTAAGTCCCTGTCATGTTTAGGAGCCAGTCAGTATTTGCTATTTAGGTACATAAATGCTAAAGGAAGTTCTGAGACTTCCCTGAGATTGTGCTGGAAGCCACGATGTAAACACTTTCCGTAGATTCTAGCCAGTGACTACAAGTTAGATTCTGCATCTAACATTGAAAACAAAACTATAACAAATAACTAGATGTCTCCAACATACAGGATTTAGAAAAGAACACCTATTACTGTTTTATATTGGCTTAATTACAGTTGTGTTTTCAGACCAGAAACACTGTTTTTATTGCCTTGTTGGGATATTTATACCTAGCTAGAAACGTTCATTATCTGCTTTTCTTTAATCAAACCCAGCTCTTTATCTAATACCTCAATATATCTCAGGGAAAGTAGGGGAATTAACAAGGCTTGCTGCGATCATCAGGAACTTGCAAACACTGAAATCATCACCCAAGGTCAGGACTTACACAGACCAGAATTGTCACCCAAGGTCAGGACTTACACAGACTGAAATCATCACCCAAGGTCAGGACTTACACAGACTGAAATCATCACCCAAGGTCAGGACTTACACAGACTGAAATCATCACCCAAGGTCAGGACTTACACAGACTGAAATCATCACCCAAGGTCAGGACTTACACAGACTGAAATCATCAACAAGGTCAGGACTTACACAGACTGAAATCATCAACAAGGTCAGGACTTACACAGACTGAAATCATCAACAAGGTCAGGACTTACACAGACTGAAATCATCACCCAAGGTCGGGACTTACACAGACTGAAATCATCACCCAAGGTCAGGACTTACACAGACTGAAATCATCACCCAAGGTCAGGACTTACACAGACTGAAATCGTCACCCAAGGTCAGGACTTACACAGACTGAAATCATCACCCAAGGTCAGGACTTACACAGACTGAAATCATCACCCAAGGTCAGGACTTACACAGACTGAAATCATCACCCAAGGTCAGGACTAAACACAGACTGAAATCATCAACAAGGTCAGGACTTACACAGACTGAAATCATCACCCAAGGTCAGGACTTACACAGACTGAAATCGTCACCCAAGGTCAGGACTTACACCAACCGAAATTGTCACCCAAGGTCAGGACTTACACAGACTGAAATCGTCACCCAAGGTCAGGACTTACACCAACAGAAATTGTCGCCCAAGGTCAGGACTTACACAGACTGAAATCGTCACCCAAGGTCAGGACTTACACAGACTGAAATCATCACCCAAGGTCAGGACTTACAAAGACTGAAATCATCCATGCTGAGCTGGAAGGAAGATGAGGATCTTGTCCTGTCCGTGCTGAGATGGAAGAAAGATGAGGATCTTGTCCTGTCCTTGCTGAGCTGGAAGAAAGATAAGGATCTTATCCTGTCCACGCTGAGCTGGAAGGAAGATCAGTATCTTGTCCTGTCAGTGCTGATACTGACTCACGATTCTCCACCTTAACAAAGATTCCTGGCTGCCGATCTGATTTGGTCGGTGTTGATGGAGAAACATGTATTGATTAGACAGTTTTGTTGCAGCTTTTTAGGTCATCTGACCCGAAGGGTCAAGATGACCTATTGCCATCATGCTTCGTCCGTCGTCGTGCGCCGTCCGCCGTCCGCCGTCCGCCGTCCGCCGTCCGTAAACTTTTCCTTTAACAATCTTCTTCTTAGTAACCAAAAGGCTCTAGGTGCTGATATTTGGCCAGTAGGCACCTGGGATTGAGTGCTACAAAGTTTCCTCATTTCAATGACCTTGACCTGTTTTCAAGGTCACAGGGGTCAAATATGTAAAAACCTTTAACAATCTTCTTCTCAGTAACCAAAAGGTCTAGGGTAATGATATTTGGCCAGTAGGCACCTGGGATAGAGTGCTACAAAGTTTCCTCATATCGATGACCTTGACTAACTTTCAAGGTCACAGGGGTCAAATATGTAAAAAAGCGTTTGACAATCTTTTCCTCACTAACCAATAGGCCATGGGTGATCATATTTGGCCAGTAGGTACCTGGGATAGAGTGTTCTAAAGTTTCCTCATATAAATGACCTTGACCTACTTTCAAGGTCACAGGGGTCAAATATGTTAAAAAATCTACACAACATTATCTAAAGAACTAAATGATCTAAAGCAATGATATTTTTTGTATGATATGTAGACCAGCAATGCGAATCTTTTTCTAATATATTCTGTTTAGGTCAAAGGTCAACTTTGAGTGCTGGACGGGGTCAAAGGTTAACATGGGTTATAATAGGTAAAAAGCTTTAAGAATCTTCTTCTCAAGTTCCATAAGGCCCAGGGTTCTGATATTTGGCCAGTAGGAACCTGGGATAGAGTGTTCTAAAGTTTCCTCATATAAATGACCTTGACCTACTTTCAAGGTCACAGGGGTCAAATATGTTAAAAAATCTACACAACATTATCTAAAGAACTAAATGATCTAGAACAATGATATTTTTGTATGATATGTAGACCAGCAATGCGAATCTTTTTCTAATATATTGTGTTTAGGTCAAAGGTCAACTTTGAGTGCTGGACGGGGTCAAAGGTTAACATGGGTTATAATAGGTAAAAAGCTTTAAGAATCTTCTTCTCAAGTTCCATAAGGCCCAGGGTTCTGATATTTGGCCAGTAGGTACCAGGGATGGAGTACTCTAAAGTTTTCTCATATAAATGACCTTGACCTACTTTCAAGGTCACATGGGTCAAATATGTTAAAATATCTACACAACATTATCTAATGAACCGAATGATCTAGACCGATGATACTTGCATATACTATATGTAGACTGGCAATGCAAATCTTTTTCTGATATATTGTGTTTAGGTCAAAGTTCAACTTTAAGCGCTGGACGGGGTCAAAGGTTCACTGGGGCTATAATGGGTAAAAAGTTTTAAGAATCTTCTTCTCAAGTTCCATAAGCCCCAGGGTCCTGATATTTGGCCAGTAGGTACCTGGCATGGAGTGCTACAAAGTTTCCGCATATGAATGACCTTGACCTACTTTCAAGGTCACAGGGGTCAAATATGTAAAAATCTTTAACAATCTTCTTCTCAATAACCAAAAGGCCCTGGGTGCTGATATTTGGCTGGTAGGTACTTGGCATAGTGTGCTATCAAGTTTCCTCATATGAATGATCTTGACCCACTTTCAAGGTCACAGGGGTCAAATATGTAAAAATCTTTAACAATCTTCTTCTCAATAACCAAAAGGCCCTGGGTGCTGATATTTGGCTGGTAGGTACCTGGCATAGTGTGCTATCAAGTTTCCTCATATGAATGATCTTGACCCACTTTCAAGGTCACAGAGGTCAAATATGTAAAATCTTTTAACAATCTTCTTCTCGCTAACCAAATCCCCCAGAGTAATATGGTATTTGGCTAGTAGGTACCTGGGATAGAGTGCTACAAACTTTCCTCATACAATGGACCTCAACCTACTTTCAAGGTCATAGGGGTCAAACATGTAAAAATACCTTTAACAATCTTCTCCTCAACAACTTAAAGGCCCTGGGTGTTGATATTTAGCCAGTAGGTACCTCTAATGGAGTGCTACAAAGTTTCCTTGTATGAATGACCTTGACCTACTTTCAAGGTCGCAAGGGTAAAACATGTAAAAATCTTTTAACAAACGTCTTCTCGCTTACCAAAAGGCCCTAGGTGCTGATATTTGGCCAATGGGTACCTGGGACAGATTGGCAAAAACAAACACAAATGATATAGATCTTTATAGTCAGATGACCGTTGAGGCCCCTGGGCCTCTTGTTTATTCATTATCCTAGAAAATAAGACCTTCACATGTCAGTCTGTTCTGATTTTGATGCTAAGAGGACAAATGTGAGACCATGATTCATTAAATGTAGAACACATCACACGCTACTTCATAGACTTCAGATGCCAACTTTTTTTTTTTTAAATCATTGAGAATATTCAAAGAACAAAGAAAAATGCAGTAATCCTGCAGTTTTTCCAAACAAAATGCTGTTTGATCATAAAAAATAACACAAATCTATGCAAAAATGGCAAGAAGTATGGTTATACCTTCCTGTTTCAGGATCAATATATTCCCTGGGAACTTGTCTGGTTTTGTTTTATCTGCTATTTAAGTGTAGTACATGTTTTAGGCCAAGACGTGTTGATGTATTAATCCTTGTGGGATGTTATCTGTACACATTGGGTGGCATTGGTAAACTTGGTGTTCTGTTTTGTTGATGGAATACATGTTTAGGGCCTTGTGTTGGTGGAATACATGTTTAGGGCCTTGTGTTGGTGGAATACATGTTTAGGGCCTTGTTGTATTGGTGGAATACATGTTTTGGGCCTTGTTGTGTTAATGTAATACATGTTTTGGGCCTTGTGTTGATGGAATACATGTTTAGGGCCTTGTTGTGTTAATGGAATACATGTTTAGGGCCTTGTTGTGTTAATGGAATACAAGGGCCTTGTTGTATTGGTGGAATACATGTTTAGGGCCTTGTTGTGTTGATGTAATACATGTTTTGGGCCTTGTTGTAATGATGGAATACATGTTTTGGGCCATGTTGTATTGATGGAATATAAATAAAGTTTAATTAATTGATACAGGTGTAATCAATATTAGAGAGATTACTACAACTACAACATACTATTCAATTTAGGACTCATCCATGAGTCAGCTATACTGTTATGCTATTGGTGGAAAAAATAATAAATTTGTAAATACTTAAATGTACAATTCAATGAAGTGCTGGGTTTGGCCTGATATGTTTCATGTTTTGGGTCTTGTCACTTTGTATAAATTACATCACACCGGAAAACTGTTTGTGAGAAAGTGTACGTGAAGGACTTTGTGGTGAGATGTGTCCACACGGGAGACTGTGATACTTATCTCTAAGTGGTAAAGGCAGAAAATAACATATCTAAAACATAAGTCTAGCAATTCTATTTTCTGTAATATCCTGGTGTGATGCAGTTTGTTGTCTCAATGAGGACATCACATTCATTTGGTTAGGTCAAAGGTAAAAAAATAAACACTCCACCTGTCAATAAATATATATATACATATGTACTAAGTTAAACGCAAAAGTCCATACCAGGGAGTAAAACAGGCACCTAAAAGAGACATCTAGATAGACATACTGGAGGGGGTATAACAAGGAGCTTGCTGCACCACATGTGGTTCTCATCCCCATAAAGCCTGGCTCTGACATCAGAGGGATGTCTGTAAATATAAATACTTAATCATTTCATGATGATAACCTTGTTTGTCATTGTAGTAAAGAAACATAAGCATATGGTACATGTATTTGCTTTAAGGGTGTATTAGTCCAAGGTATTTTAGCTAGATAAATGAATCAACAGGGACATACAATGTATAATTACCTATGAATGACTTCTCTTACAGAAGTATAAAGCCATGAGTCATAATTTTCTATCTGTATAGCTGCCCCATTTACTGTTACCATCAGTGTTAAAGGGGCATCCCTGGGAAGTCTACAATGAAGTTCTTGAATGTACATGCTGTCTGCACTACCAGATACATTTTCCTGTTATGTCAATATTCAAAGCGCACTCAAAATGTGTTTATTAGCCACTTGCAAAATTGCATTCCTCGGGAAAGCCCGATAAAAATAGCTCTGATCACGCGTCAATCACGTGACTATTTTGTCGCAAGTCGACGAGGGGCCCATAGGGAGGGGATACGTAATGTACAGGTCCGATGATGAACCAGACACAAAGTCCGTGTATAAATTTATTGAATCACATTCACATTAATAATCAGACGTTAATTACACACGATATGCATATGAATAAATTTATGTCGACATCTCTGCATCATTTATCGACATCAGTACCTGACTGAAACCGATGCAAATCACAGGGACCTGAGAATTTGTTACAGCTAGTTTTGGACCTAAAATAGGATGTTTAGAGTAATTTTACACATTTGGGCGGTTAAGATCAATTTTCGATAAAAATGCCCCCTCAATGGTCATAAAAGCTGCACTGCACTCTTACATTGTACGTTTAACAGTGTCATGTGGGTTTCCGACGATGACAACCATAGGGCAAACCTTAATTTCTGTAAAAAGTTATCTTCACGAATCTTCATTTAGAACCATTTCACAAAAGGTGTGCATGCATTGAAAAGTAAAAGAAATAAAATGAAATAATTCCGATTTTTTTTTATACAACTCGATGTCTTGAAGATTTTTTCAGACTATCTATATAACCATCTAAAATCTATCCAAATTTCAGCGTCAACATACTTTAACACTTACAATTATATATGTATCACGGAAGTCCGTGCACTCATATGACGCACCACGCACTAAACATGTAGAATACATGTATAATATATATCTCAAATTTGGAACTTGTCGAGAAGATAATTGTCCAATACTTAATCCATTTATAAATGTTATGATTCTTTACTTTTTTATGTAAATTTAAAGGTTCGTTAACATTTTCAACACAACTGCAGACATGGGACATACATATGATTTTTTTTTATGAATTAATGACTTCACTTATATAATGCATATATTTTGGTTCATATCAAATTTAATACCGGGGTCCAAACCCGATAATATTTGTACAATCCGTATTTTATAGATTAGGTATGACAATATTTTTTTTATCCGCACATGATGACAAATTTGTTCATTTTGTCCAAATTGAATCTGTATACATTAAACTCAATCACCCGGGATACCGGCGTTTTACAACGTAACCCCCCCCCCCCCATACGGTTTTCCTTGTATGTGAAAAGGTCTTTCTCTTCAGCAATATAATTCAATAATGCCGTTTTACTGGAATATTATAAAGGGAATATTACAATACACGCTTTCAAGTTTTACACATGCATTTCATCTAACAGAGGAATGAAAGAGTTATCCCTTGGGAGGCCCCAAAACCAAATCAAAACTGTGTCACCGGCTATCCAGAAGAAAACTGTAACAATGCAAACAATTGGGCTGTTAGTCTCTCCCTTGAATACTTCACATCCCTCATTATGCTTCCGTAATATAATCCTTACGTTAAAATTTGACCATTCTGCCACTTTTCGCTTGGTAGTTACATGTAGGTCACGCGGATCGCCATTTTTTGTTTACCGATGTAGCTTGTTATGCGCATGCGTTATCATATGTGATGCAAAAAAATTTACATGTCCAAATCGTTGATCAACGAATAGTGATTCCCTTTTTTAATTATTAATTAAAATTTTTGAGAACATATTTCAGCGTAAATCACCCATTAATTTTCCACAAGAGTATACATTTAATTCATATATAAAATAATTCTAAATAAGCATAAAAAAAATATAGTTTTACCGTGATGCCTCTTTAAGTATTGAAGTAAATTACCTACACTAGACCCAAAATTAACTGTATGTGTTAAAATCTTCTGAAGAATTCCAAAGCAGACAGTTATACTGAATGCAGGTGTGAAACTTGAGGATAATATAGGTCATTAGATTGTTCAAATAAATGACATTGATCAACAGTTAAATATCAAATGACAACTTCTAAAGATCAATAAAGCCTTAAGTAATATTTAATATGAATGTTTTCTTTTTACATTCAGGACTTTTAGTATACTGGCCATCCCGTCTCTAAAATTTAAGTATACAGATATTGAATTAATTAGAACAAATAAATCTAATAATTTCGATCACTTGGATATCTGATTCTCGGTTTGAAACTAAGGGGAGATAATAAGCTGGTAGTAAATTATCTATAAACACTCAGGGGCTTAGGTAGCCAGTCTAGACAATGAACAGTCTCTCACCATATAACCTTGTCCAGCATTCAAGGTCACAGGGCCAGATATTGTTTATAGTCGTCTCTTGAGGCAAGTAAATACCTACTGTAAACCAACTTAATTTTGTGGCAACTTAATTTCGCGTTTTCATATGAAATGACTATTTCGCATCAATTTAATTTTGCAATAGATACGGTCATAAATCCTATGTACAGTACAGTATAGTACTTCTACAATTGGCATATCTCTGATTGAAACTATTTCGCTGCGATTAATTTTCAAAAATTTAATTGACCACGAACTACGTGAAAATTAATCGCACAAGAAAATAAGTTGGTTAACAGTAATTGACCTGACAATTTTAACATGGTGGGGTGTCAGTGGTCAGAAACATCCTGTTTTGACCTATTGATTTTTGGACTAAGTCTAATTATATTGTGGTTATAGTGCTGGGCAGTGTGTGTTAGGCCCCATAGTGTATACTTATACATCTGGAGGTGGAGACCATCATCATTATACCCTTCACTTCTGGCTGAGTCAGTCCAGGTGGATGGAAATAATTGAAGTATAAATAAATCGCCTTAACATAGGTCTGACCATGATCTGCTGATACACTGTACACCTTGTTCTGACATGTGTGTACACCTTAATCTAATCCAAATAAATCACCTAGGCTGAAGTATTCCCTTTTCACTTTGATATTAGCTCCCCCCCCCCCCCCCCCAAGCCACTTGTTTCTGTCTTGAAGTCTTGAAATGAAAATTTGTCAATAGTTCACATAAAAGTGGTTACAGTATTGGAAAAACAACGTGTACATAGTTAGATAATTGGGGGTGTGATGGTGGCTGAGTTTAACACTCCAGGGTCCAGGATGGGAGGTGGGGGGGGGGGGGGTGGGGGGGGGGGCAGTGACACAAGCTGCTGGCTGCAGGTCGGTGGGGGGGGGGGGGGGGCAGTGACACAAGCTGCTGGCTGCAGGTCGGTGGGGGGGGGGGGGGGGGGGGCAGTGACACAAGCTGCTGGCTGCAGGTCGGTGGGGGGGGTGGGGGCAGTGACACAAGCTGCTGGCTGCAGGTCGGTGGGGGGGGGGGGGGGGGTGGGGGCAGTGACACAAGCTGCTGGCTGCAGGTCGGTGGGGAGGGTGGGGGCAGTGACACAAGCTGCTGGCTGCAGGTCGGTGGGGGGGGGGGGGGCAGTGACACAAGCTGCTGGCTGCAGGTCGGTGGGGGGGGGGGGCAGTGACACAAGCTGCTGGCTGCAGGTCGGTGGGGGGGGGGGCAGTGACACAAGCTGCTGGCTGCAGGTCGGTGGGGGGGGGGGGCAGTGACACAAGCTGCTGGCTGCAGGTCGGTGGGGGGGGGGGGGGGCAGTGACACAAGCTGCTGGCTGCAGGTCGGTGGGGGGGGGGGCAGTGACACAAGCTGCTGGCTGCAGGTCGGTGGGGGGGGGGGCAGTGACACAAGCTGCTGGCTGCAGGTCGGTGCTTTTTCTCCTTGCTTCAATATGTGGGAACTCAACCAAACTTGTCTTCTCATGTAAATGAATTTAACATAAGAAAGCAAAATTTTGATGGTCACTGTGTACTTTCTTAACTTATATATTGACTATATTGATGAAAAGCAACTAAAATGGGTTTGGTTTGCTTTACGTCCAGTTAACAGCCAGTGTCATTTAAGGATGTGCCAGGTTTTTGGAGGTGGAGGAAAGCCCAGAGTACCTAGAGAAACACCACCGACCTACAGTGTATGGTCAGTGTCTGGCACCTGCCCCAAATAGGTTTTGAATTTGCAACCCAGAGGTGGAGGGCTAGTGATAGAATGTCGGGACACCTTAACCACCCGGCCACCGCGGATCTAGCCTCTTATAACTATCCGGGGGTATTATAATAATAAAAAATTGCATTATCCTATAGCAACCATTCGTGGTTACCCAATATTTTTTTTATCTCTATTTAACATTTGAATATGTAGACAATAGGTTTTATTACCTTTACAGTAAAACATGTTTTATAAAAAACATGTTTACAAGAAACTCATGGCTACAATGTAATGTTTATCTGTGTGATATACATGTATGTATACATATAATGAACAAGCTTTATGATAAGGACCTAATTTCCTTGGTCCCCAGAGATACGTTATAAATATGTTTTACTGTATTATGATGATGACATATAGAGGAGTCGATCTTTATGAAAATAGTTGGCAAAGATTTTTTCTTTTTTCTTATAGCATACTTATATATGTGTAACAGGAGTAAGAGGAAATGTAGCGTCCAGACCGGGATTTGAAGCCGGGACCTTCCGAACTCTAGACGGACGCTCAACCAATTGAGCTATCTGGTCGCCGACGATCGACCCGGTCTAGATCCGCTACATTCCTCCCTCTTTTAACAAAGTCTTCAACCCTGAAGACACACACGAGACCCTTTACCACCTTCTGTGGGTATATTTCGTTGATCGCCAAATGTAACAGTAGAGGAAAAATGCACAGCCAGACCGGGGTTCCTATGTACAATTCAAATCTGCCACATATGTACACCATATATTTAGTACAAGTTTGGTCCAAATTTTACAATGTAATATTTCCAGTATGTGTTTATTAATTAGGTTAACCATTAGGTCACTATGTACTTTTATAAGGACCGTCAATGGACTGTACTTCCAATGACCTTCTGTTGATTAGAAACATGATATAAATTAGTCCTTGATGTACAATAGACATCCTTCAGAATGATGGGTTACTGGTAAAATAGATACCTGTTGACAATTATGCTTTTGTGTTGTCGTGAAACAGCATTCAAACCTGTACCATACACAAACACTGATGAGATGCTTTGTTTGGGAAATTAATTATACGACCTCAAGGTCTGCAGGTGGTGGCTACCTGGTTGCCATGGTAATGTATTACTGTATCTCAAATAACAACATAATACAATCACTCCATCAGGTAGTGCCAGTGTAACAGCTGTGTTTGTGCCTTGGGGCTAATTAAGTCACCTACTGTGCCTAATTAGAAAACTTGTCTTCACCTACTGTTGGTAAAGTAATGTGAGCTGTAAGCTGATTGGATAAACGTGTGAGGTAAAGAAATGAGAGCTGTCAGCTGATTGGATAGAAGTGTGGGGTTAAGAAATGTGAGCTGTCAGCTGATTGGATAGAAGTGTGGGGTTAAGAAATGAGAGCTGTCAGTTGATTGGATAGAATTATGGGGTTAAGAAATGTGAGCTGTAAGCTGATTGGATAAACGTGTGAGGTAAAAAAATGAGAGCTGTCAGCTGATTGGATAGAAGTGTGAGGTAAAGAAATGAGAGCTGTCAGCTAATTGGATAGAAGTGTGGGGTTAAGAAATGTGAGCTGTCAGCTGATTGGATAGAAGTGTGAGGTAAAGAAATGTGAGCTGTCAGCTGATTGGATAGAAGTGTGAGGTAAAGAAATGTGAGCTGTCAGCTGATTGGATAGAAGTGTGGGGTTAAGAAATGTGAGCTGTCAGCTGATTGGATAGAAGTGTGAGGTAAAGTAATTGTGAGCTGTCAGCTGATTGGATAAAAGTTTGAGGAAAAGTAATTGTGAGCTGTCAGCTGATTGGATAGAAGTGTGAGGTAAAGTAATGTGAGCTGTCACCTGATTGGATAGAAGTGTGAGGTAAAGTAATGTGAGCTGTCAGCTGATTGGATAGAAGTGTGAGGTAAAGAAATGAGAGCTATCTGCTGATTGGATAGAAGTGTGAGGCAAAGAAATGAGAGCTATCTGCTGATTGGATAGAAGTGTGAGGTAAAGAAATGAGAGCTGTCAGCTGATTGGATAGAAGTGTGAGGTAAAGTAATGTGAGCTGTCAGCTGATTGGATAGAATTATGAGGTTAAGTAATTGTGAGCTGTCAGCTGATTGGATAGAAGTGTGAGGTAAAGTAATGTGAACTGTCAGCTGATTGGATAGAATTATGAGGTTAAGTAATTGTGAGCTGTCAGCTGATTGGATAGACATGTGAGGTAAAGAAATGAGAGCAGTCAGCTGATTGGATAGAAGTGTGAGGTAAAGAAATGAGAGCTGTCAGCTGATTGGATAGAATTATGAGGTAAAGTAATGTGAACTGTCAGCTGATTGGATAGAAGTGTGAGGTAAAGTAATGAGAGCTGTCAGCTGATTGGATAGAAGTGTGAGGTTAAGTAATTGTGAGCTGTCAGCTGATTGGATAGAAGTGTGAGGTAAAGTAATGTGAACTGTCAGCTGATTGGATAGAATTATGAGGTTAAGTAATTTGAACTGTCAGCTGATTGATAGAATTGTGAGGTGAAGAAATGTTAGCTGTCAGCTGATTGGATATAATTGTGAGGTTAAGTAATAAGAGCTGTCAGCTGATTGGATAGAAGTGTAAGGTAAAGAAATGTAAGCTGTCAGCTGATTGGATAGAAGTGTGAGGTAAAGTAATGTGAGCTGTCAGCTGATTGGATAGAAGTGTGATCGACACCTGGCAACATCTTGATGCTGGAAATACTTTTTTACATGATCTCCTTATTGACACCAGCTAGGGCATTCACTGATGAAATTATAATTCATCATGAGGTTATTCCATGTTTGTTATTTGCTGTTCCATACGCCTTTCATCCCTTAAGTCGGATGTCCATCAGCTGTGGTCCATCCTCCTCCATCTGTCCTTCCTGAGAAATACTGGTCAAATCCTCTTAAAATTGATATGGTCCTATTATAATAGATATGTTTTGTTATAATTGCGGACTTTGATTTAAAAAACAATATGGCCAACAGTGGCCATCTTGGATTCTGATAGTGTAAAATTAATTTTCCATTACTATTGTAATAGGATAAGGAAGAGTGATAAAAATGGTGCTGTCGCTGGGGCTTGAACCCACGACCCTTGGCTCTCCAGCCTGATGCTCTACCGCTGAGCTAAATAAGGAAATTCCCTACAGCTCACGCTTGTAAGGCAACCTATTATACCAATGCACATGTTTTACACTATTTCTTGGCAAGTAGTGGATGAATCATTCTCATAAACCACATGGTCCTTTAAGGTGTACTTTTGAGACTTAACCATAAAATATATGACAAATAGGCAGCCATCATGGATGTTGATAATAATAGATTATTATTTCTATTTCTAATGACAAGAACTTGATGAATAATTCTCAAATTTAATTCTTAGATACCCCCTTTAATGGTCCCTATAGTTGTGCCGAACAAATTGCTGACAGGCGACCATCTTTGGTTTTACAGTTAAAGACTATAATTTCTGTTTGTTAAGAGGAATCTGAGTTGTAAGCTAGCTCACTAGTGGCCATCTGAGTTCCACTTCTATCCCACTGATACTAGCAGGACACCATCCGATTACCTCCTCTAGCCACTGATTAGCCTTGGTGTTATCAGAGTAAACACTTGTAGTATCCTTGAACATGGTATAATGGTAACTAGGGTCATCATAACAGAACCTGTTTTTATTCCAAACATTTTTTTTAGTGGTGCATGGAGTAGATACAAGTATATATGTAAATTTCAGTCTGGAATACATTGATTTTAACCCTGTGCATAGCCAAAAATACAGAAAAGTGGACTTTATATATTCATGTACATTTGTATATGTAGTTCTCTGTCATTGCTAAGTTGATACAGGTGTAAGGTGTGGCCTGACCTGTATATTAGGACCACCAGAGTATGTGTTGGACTGTGGTCTGACCTGTAATAGGCTGTACATTAGGACCACCATAGTATGTGTTGGTCTGTGGTCTGACCTGTATATAAGGACCACCAGAGTATGTGATGGTCTGTGGTCTGACCTGTATATAAGGACCACCAGAGTATGTGTTGGTCTGTGGTCTGACCTGTATATAAGGACCACCAGAGTATGTGATGGTCTGTGGTCTGACCTGTATATAAGGACCACCAGAGTATGTGATGGTCTATGGCCTGACTTGTATATTAGGACCATCAGAGTATGTGATGGTCTGTGGTCTGACCTGTATATTGAGGACCACCAGAGTATGTGTTGGTCTGTGGTCTGACCTGTATATTAGGACCACCAGAGTATGTGTTGGTCTGTGGTCTGACCTGTATATTAGGACCACCATAGTATGTGTTGGTCTGTGGTCTGACCTGTATATTAGGACCACCAGAGTATGTGATGGTCTGTGGTCTGACCTGTATATAAGGACCACCAGAGTATGTGATGGTCTGTGGTCTGACCTGCATATTAGGACCACCAGAGTATGTGTTGGTCTGTGGTCTGACCTGTACATTAGGACCTCCAGAGTATGTGTTGGTCTGTGGTCTGACCTGTATATTAGGACCACCAGAGTATGTGATGGTCTGTTGTCTGACCTGTATATTAGGACCACCAGAGTATGTGCTGGTCTGTGGTCTGACCTGTATATTAGGACCACCAGAGTATGTGATGGTCTGTGGTCTGACCTGTATATTAGGACCACCAGAGTATGTGACGGTCAGTGTTCTGACCTGTATATTAGGACCACTAGAGTATGTGATGGTCTATGGTCTGACCTGTATATTAGGACCACCAGAGTATGTGTTTGTTTGTGGTCTGACCTGTATATTAGGACCACCATAGTATGTGATGGTCTGTGGTCTGACCTGTATATTAGGACCACCATAGTATGTGTTGGTCTGTGGTCTGACCTGTATATTAGGACCACCAGAGTATGTGATGGTCTGTGGTCTGACCTGTATATAAGGACCACCAGAGTATGTGCTGGTCTGTGGTCTGACCTGTATATTAGGACCACCAGAGTATGTAAAGGTCTGTGGTCTGACCTGTATATTAGGACCACCAGAGTATGTGATGGTCTGTGGTCTGACCTGTATATAAGGACCACCAGAGTATGTGTTGGTATGTGATCTGACCTGTATATTAGGACCACCATAGTATGTGATGGTCTGTGGTCTGACCTGTATATATTAGGACAACCAGAGTATGTGTTGGTCTGTGGTCTGACCTGTTTATTAGGACCACCAGAGTATGTGATGGTCTGTGGTCTGACCTGTATATTAGGACCACCATAGTATGTGTTGGTATGTGGTCTGACCTGTATATTAGGACCACCAGAGTATGTGATGGTCTGTGGTCTGACCTGTATATTAGGACCACCAGAGTATGTGATGGTCTGTGGTCTGATCTGTATATTAGGACCACCAGAGTATGTGATGGTCTGTGGTCTGACCTGTACATTAGGACCACCATAGTATGTGATGGTCTGTGGTCTGACCTGTATATTAGGACCACCAGAATATGTGATGGTCTGTGGTCTGACCTGTATATTAGGACCACCAGAATATGTGATGGTCTGTGGTCTGACCTGTATATAGTCTTGGAAAAACAAACATTTCCAATGTAGTGCGATGTCCGGGTTTTGCACCTAACTAATTTATACATGTATAGTTTTGGTTTTCTGAGAACAGTTGGATTCTATGGACATCCATAAAGTGTCGCACTAATAAGATCATGACAGATTCAGCCCACTCCCTTTTTATAAGGTATTTGTACTAAGGAGATTAATTAGTGAGTTGAAGGGCACTAACATGTGAATCAGTTGTTTGTACTTAGTAGGAGATAAAATGACACTAATAGGGGGAATAGGCTAACAGGTCTTCCTCCTGGAAATCTCCTTTACTATACTAAAAAACGACAACTCGTGATATTTTTCTAAATATTTCGCTAAAAAGCTTTATAGACAGAACATCAACATTTATACTCTTGTTTTTACAATATCCATTTTTTTGTATTTACTGTACAAAAATTCTATGATAGTTATATTGTTTTTTTCTAAAATTATCTTAAAAAATTTCTCCATTTATGAAATCAATCAATGTGAGGAATGGACATGAGCCAAACTTTGGTCAAGTCTGGAAACAATTTTAACCCAGTCACCCCTGACATTTCATAATGAACTATTCCAAACTTGGCATTGGAAGAGTTCAAATCTGTCTTCAAGGGCGAATCAATTGTTTCCATGGAGGAAACAAACGTGTCGTACTGTGATATTACAATTGTCACTATCGTAAAGTTCTTGAGGTATTCATTTTAGCCTTTTTCAAAGGAAATATTCCTTACAAATCTCATTTTGTCATACATTTTACGGAAAATATAAATGTTTAGGAATTATACCTGAATAGCATAAGAATGGTTGTCCTATTGATAGACTGTACCGCATTCGCCGTAATAAGTGCCCAGGGAGCCAAATCGGGAGCTTAATATATAACAGAAAACTAGAATCTGAGTGAAAAAGTTGTTTTTATGAAGGAAGTAAGTACGATGTATTGTGACCAGAATGGGTACTCGTGATGTACAACAGTGATGTCATCAATTTCAGACAATTTGTACACATATACCTATATTAAGGGTTGTTTTTTCTTGTAAACATGCTTACAGGGAGGTTTACCGTACCTTTAAGTAATATAATTTAGTTATGTCACGATTGGTAGGGGCACTTATATGATTTATACCTATTCATAGGGGGAGGGGTGCTTATATTATAGGAGAAAGGGCGATAATTACAGTGAATACGGTAAGTCTGTATTAGAGCAGGATCTTTACTGTGAGTTTACTCTTCTTCAGTTCATCATCGATACAGAAGGGAGACCACTCCCATTACAAAATGCTCAGAATAAAACCATTGTTGCAGTATCTACTCTGTACCATAGGATGGTATAAGTTGGTTAGTTATGCTTCAATGCAGTTTATGTACATGTCTTATGTATATCATTACACTTACAAGGAACTTTCTTTGAATTAATTCCGCAAAATCCTTATTCTTGAACTTCTGACAATTTACAACTGTTCACTCTGCTGAAGACAAATACACACTTGTAACTGTGACAACCACACCTGTGTAACTGTGACAATCACACCTGTGTAACTGTGACAATCACACCTGTGTAACTGTGACAATCACACCTGTGACAACCACACCTGTGTAACTGTTACAACCAAACCTGTGTAACTGTGACAATCACACCTGTGTAACTGTGACAACCACACCTGTGTAACTGTTACAACCACACCTGTGTAACTGTGACAACCACACCTGTGTAACTGTGACAACCACACCTGTGTAACTGTGAAAATTTCACCTGTGTTACCATGACAATCACACCTGTGTAACTGTGAAAATCTCACCTGTGTAACCATGACAACCACACCTGTGTAATCATGACAATCTCACCTGTGTAACTGTGACAATCACACCTGTGTAACCATGACAATCACACCTGTGTAACCATGACAACCACACCTGTGTTATCATTACAACCACACCTGTGTTACTGTGACGATGACACCTGTGTTACTGTGACAATCACATCTTTGTAACAGTGACAATCACACCTGTGTGACCATGACAACCACATCTGTGTAACTGTGACAACCACATCTGTGTAACCATGATAATCACACCTGTCTTACTGTTACAATCACACCTGTGTAACCATGACAATCACACCTGTGTAACCATGACAATCACACCTGTGTAACCATGACAATCACACCTGTGTAACCATGACAATCACACCTGTCTTACTGTCACAATCACACCTGTGTAACTGTGATGTCCACATGCTCTGATGTTGGTACCTGATGGTGTCCATAACACATGTGCATTACCTGTCCGTGTACTTTACCAAAAAAGGTGTGTACCGCTATGTGAGTGAAGTTATCCATACAGAAGAGAATGTGAGGGAATATGATTGTCTGTACAACAGACAGTGACATGGTACAGGTGAGAATGTTTACGTAGGCGCGCTGGGACAACAGGTCCCGCACAGCCTCCGTGATAAACATGGGCAGTAAGCAACACACAAAAGTCACTAGCAGGAGACAGGTGAGTCGGTAGTGACCGGTGCCCTTGTTAAACCTATTGTTTGCCAAAGGTTCATTGAGTTCATCCCCTGTTGTCTCAGACAGTGTTATAATCGGTGGACTAAGCGTCTCATGACTAGAGTTTTGTAATTTTTCACAAATGTGGTTTGCATTTTCTATATCCTCGTCCTTATTACTCACATCATCAACTTTATCAACATTGTCCTCTTCCTCCTCCATGGAATCCTCGTTTTTCTCCTCTAGCTGTATTTTATGAATACCAGTAAGTCTCATGTCAAGCAAAGGTGTGTGGGGCCGCTGAGGTAATTCCATTTTGTTTTCATTCTGAGAAGATTTTTGCAGTTCAGTGTCTGAACGAAATGAAATCGTCCCTCCGTACATTTTAGGATTTTCAAGCTGGGCTTGAAGTGCTTGTATATCAACGGAAAACTTTCTCACATAATTGTACTGTTTGTTTTTCTCGCCCACATCTAGACCTGTGGGGCCAATCTGACCAATGGTGTGACGTCTTCGACCCAAGATGGCGGCCATATTGACCCCTAAGTGGTTACTTGAGATCTTGGACTTTGAGGGGGAGGGGAGCTCTCCAACAGTAGACATGTTATCCTCCTTAGTTGATGATGCTCCCTGTAAACTGAGGAATCGTTGAGAGTTTGAGATAGATTTTTTGTCCTCGTCCTTTTCATTGTCACTTCCTTCCTCCTCTGACCCTTTAATGAGAAGCGTTGGAATGTTCAGTCTTTCGGGTGTGGGCGGCTCGGAGTACTCGGACGCAATATCAACACTGAGATCTTTAGCAGTTTTACGCTTACAGATAACAAGAGTTATAAGCATTGTGAATGATATGGCCATCCACAGAGAGAAGCTATAGACAATGATCCTGTAGTTGTACGACTCCTCGTTTAGAATCTGGTATTCCGTGGGTTTGGTGCTAC
The DNA here is from genome assembly GCA_947623455.1 of Mimachlamys varia. Taxonomy (NCBI): domain Eukaryota; kingdom Metazoa; phylum Mollusca; class Bivalvia; order Pectinida; family Pectinidae; genus Mimachlamys; species Mimachlamys varia. The sequence goes on from OX392537.1 coordinate 3,830,981, forward strand.
CCTCCCTATACGCCGACAGCACCCCGTAACCCACGGCGAGACAGAGTACCAGAACGAGGCTGATGACCACGATCAGAGCCAGGGCAATGTGCCGCGAAATCCAGTTTGATGACAACTTACACAAACTTTGAACGCACACAATTGAAAGGATGCACAGAATCGTGGTGATGAGAAAAATGTAGAGACTTTGTCCAGCGAAGGTGAAGGTTGCATCTACTGCACTGTTGTCATGGTGATGTTGGATGAGGTGATAGATTTCCATTGGACACCATATAACATCGAGGATGAGACAGGTGATTAGAAAGATGGCGATGAGGATATAATGGTGTTTTCTCAGCAGTCGGTACGTACACAGTGACATAAGTAGTGTAGCGTTCCCCCCGGTGCCGAACACCATCGCCAGACACAGCATGGTTGTTGACAACACAATAGAGTAGAGTTCCATTTTGGTCTCGCTCTGATTTAGATGGATAGATACACTGTCATTTCCTATAGGAAACATCATGGCAAGAGTCTCTTATATAAGCTTTCTTTACGTAACTGTCTTCTCTGTTAACAACAAATAAATCGCTTGTTTCACTTTTGTCCACCTTAACGACTGTCGTGTTACAGGAACCACGTCTCTATAATATCCAGTAAGCGTTTCAAAGAATGGTTTGATTTCAGTTAAAGTCTCCAGAAATCAAAGTCTGTTTGATACTTTTAAAGCTATGCTGTTTTATAGCTTGTCGGCTGTGTGTGATATATATATTACAGATTGTTGAGTGTGTAATGAGGGAATCGTAGGCGTCGACATGGTTTTCCTATTACGGTAATGTGCTCCTAGAGATGGTGAAGAGTTCATTTTATATGTTGAATTGTGACACTGGATCAGATGTCGGCCATTTGCGATGTGGCTGACGAGTCATTACTGAGGACCTTGCTATCTATGTCCACAACTCTATGACACTACAGCCGTCCGCTCAGCTGTTCCTGCAGGCGATCTCATCTCTTCCACTGTAGCCTATTTGCTCACAATGATATAGCCCTTCACCAACCGTTCATGTGACCTCTCTCGGCATCCAAGTGTTTATACTAAATGGCGTTGAAGATAGCCAGAGAAAGAAAACAATTGATTTCTTGCAATGTTGTCTAGAATCTCTCCATAGATGAGCTGTGGAATCTCAGATAACTCAAGTCATTGTTGAATTGATATCATATTAAAGGATATTTTCAGGAAATAGAGAGTAATTTTGACTAAGCCACATTGATTGTTTCTTTGATTACCTGATATCGATAAATAACATGAGAGAGATGGGAAATTTCTAATTAAGTCAGTTCACAATGGCCATGACATCTACATGTAAACACCAAGGTTACCTGTTGCTTCAATGTTGGAATGGAATGTTATTGATTGGTCGGATGTTCTCGGCTGTACGTACTTTCCCTCCTTATCAGGAGATCACTTCCTGAGTATATTCCGTCTATTTGTTTCCAATATGGCCATTTCCTCTGTCTACTTTTTCCTACCTGTGACAACACTTTGGCCACTTCCTGCATGTATACCTAATCCACTGGTGGCAACAATATGGCCACTTCCTACATAAACCTTATCCTCACGATGACAACAATATGGCCACTTTCTGCATGTATATTTAAAATTAATCCTCCGCTTGACAATAATATAGCCACTTTCTGTGTTTACCTAATTTTCCTGTGACAACAGTACGGCCACTTCCTGTGTATATCTTATCCTTCCTGTGACAACAGTATGGCCACTTCCTGTGACAACAGTACGGCCACTTCCTGTGTGTATTTTGTCCTCCCTTTGACAATGGTACGGCCACTTCCTTTGTATATTTTGTCCTTCTTGTTACAACAATTTGGCCACGTCCTGTGTTCACCTTGTCCTACCCTTTGCGTATGGTATGGCCACTTCCTGTTCGTATTCTGTCCTCCCTTTGCCTATGGTATGGCCACTTCCTGTGTCCACCTTGTCCACCCAGATGTCACCATCCAGTATTTCTTGTTCCCTATTGGCTGTCCTGCAATCAAAGACCGACACATTTAAATTTCAATCTCTTTACACCATTGAAATATTGATATGACATTAATTTGCATACTGATGATAACATCAAAGGATCATTGTCATTAGAGATGTTTAAATATAGATTAGGTTTTATCATGGTGATCTCTACAGTATAGGATGGTTAACGGTTCACCAGCTGTTAATGGTACTTAAATAGCAATTAATCTTTCTACAATGCCACTAAAATAAGATGACCGTTCAAACAATTGTCATTTCGTTGGTATACAGAATTTTATAACTCGACAGCCTGTATACCTTTATGATTTTATGAAATTAAGCAAATCATATTATTAATTTGTATATTTGATTTTTTATCCATTATTATGTGTACTGAGACATATGAGACTGAACATTTCCAGCTGTGGAGTATTATAAATTGATATATCAATATTTACTTAAAGATGGCTTGAGGTTTGATGTAATTAGAAAATACAAACATTATTTGTGGTATAGTTGTATAGAGAAAGGAAAAAAGACATCATTTTGTACATTATTTGTTATATAGTTGTATAGAGAAAGGAATAAAGACATCATTTTGTACATTATTTGTGGTATAGTTGTATAGAGAAAGGAAGAAAGACATCATTTTGTACATTATTTGTGGTATAGTTGTATAGAGAAAGGAATAAAGACATCATTTTGTACATTGTGCAAACTAAGATTCAGTTGATGTAGGTACACCTGATTATTATATACTGCATTGAATTAATTTCAAACTTAAATTGAGAAAGAATTTTTTTAGATGACACATATTTACATTACTGAAATGAGAATTTCATTATTTTTCTTTAAAAGGTGGTTTTATAGTACTGAAAAAACTTTGTTTTAAAATGTTGAATATATAATTATGTTTAAGAAGCTTATAGTCCTTTGGCGAAATAATGCTGTCATATTGTATCTAATAGACCCAGTGGTTATATAGTTTGTTTTTGATAGAATGTGAAGTAAAACTCACACTTACATTCAGTGAATCAGCTACACAAAGTAAAAACATTGAATGTGGCCATCTCTTCAATAAACACGAAATGAAAAGGGATAGGTCAGAATTTCTGAAAGGATATATTCACGTAAGGGTTAAAATTGGACTCGATGGGAAAGACAAGAGCAATATATATAAATATCTATATCACTGTCACAGTATCTGTATACCTGGAGGCATAGCCTTTCCTTGACCGGTGCTGTCCAGGGGAATCTGTATATATGCTGACCATTATCAGGGACCTAATAGGCTGTAATACATATAATACAGCGCTGTAAATGTCAGCCGTAAATGGCAGTGTCAGCAGGAATGTCACACTATACATACACTGCAATTGGGCTTAATTTCTTAAAATATCTTCAGCTTGGTATTGAAACCAAGACTGCACACACATTTAATGTTTGAATAATGTTGAACAAGGGGACACCCAAACCTGAAGTGTAAATGGTTGTGTTGAGAGAGTAAAACGATGAATGAAACTGTTTACATGTTACTAAATATCTCTACTGATGATAGAAATAAGGAAACTGTTTACATGTTACTAAATACACTACTGATGATAGAAATAAGGAAACTGTTTACATGTTACTAAATATCACTACTGATGATAAAGATAAGGAAACTGTTTACATGTTACTAAATACACTACTGATGATAAAAATAATGAAACTATTTACTTGTTACTAAATATCAATACTGATGATAAAGATAAAGTAACTGTTTACATGTTACTAAATATCTCTACTGATGACAGAAATAAGGAAACTATTTACATGTTACTGGATTTCACTACTGAGGATAAAAATAAGGAAACTGTTAACATGTTACTAAATATCAATACTGATGATAGAAATAAGGAAACTGTTTACATGTTACTTAATACACTACTGATGATAGAAATAAGGAAACTGTTTACATGTTACTTAATACACTACTGATGATAGAAATAAGGAAACTGTTTACATGTTACTTAATACACTACTGATGATAGAAATAAGGAAACTGTTTACATGTTACTAAATATCTCTACTGATGATAGAAATAAGGAAACTGTTTACATGTTACTAAATATCTCTACTGATGATTAAATAAAGTAACTGTTTACATGTTACTAAATATCTCTACTGATGATAGAAATAAGGAAACTGTTTACATGTTACTAAATATCTCTACTGATGATAGAAATAAGGAAACTGTTTACATGTTATTAAATATCTCTACTGATGACAGAAATAAGGAAACTATTTACATGTTACTGAATTTCACTACTGAGGATAAAAATAAGGAAACTGTTTACATGTTACTAAATATCACTACTGATGATAGAAATAAGGAAACTGTTTACATGTTACTAAATACACTACTGATGATAAAAACTATTTCATGCAACCCTCTAATTGTATGAAACCTGTAAAGACAATGACACGTATGTGTGTGACTGTAACGTGACGCCCACCCATTCAGAGGACCTAGAGATAGCACTTGCCAGATAATAAGGTTAAAGAAATAAAAATCACCGTGTCATTGTGTATCATTCTGGGCCGATCACCATGGTAATCATACCACAAAAAAACATGTCCAGCGTTTTCCTAACGAAGGCATGATATATCCAATACTGCTAGCGGAGTCTGTCCATGTAGAAATATACAGGTAGCAGTAATATAGAGCAAGTAATACATACATGGTTGATTTCTAATCGTACACAACTTATTACAGCTGTATGTTTGTGTAATTTCATATTTACATGTTCACACATGTGTTTCTGTGCTACTACAAGATTTGTTGACTGATAAGCTTCAGATATTGTGAGAATAATTCTCTGCGGAACTGTAAACAATTCTTACGCTTCAATTACTAATTGTAATCTTAACGAAAAAAAATTGGATCAAATACCTGAATGGTGTTCGCTGTCCCCCTCGGTCCGGTATACGTGATACTATGAATGTGTGCTGGCTATTAGACATTGCATATATATATACTTTATAAAATGTGAAAAGCAGAGGTCAAAGTTCACCAACGCGTATACACTTCCCAGTAAGACATTTTTGTGGGATTTTAATAAAATGAAATATGCAACATGCCTTATCTACTGTAAAAATGCATGTTTATTATAAGTTTCTCAAGCTTTATATTTTATCATTTTATCACGTTTCACTAGAAAACAAAAGTTGTAGATGTCGTCTTGATGTTGTATGTGGTACCATATACACACCTAAACAAACTCCCACTCAGTTTCAGTGTTTGTGTAACACTTGGTGATGAAATAATTTTGAACCATTTCCTGTAATGGGAGGGTTGGTGACTAATATAACTTAAGTGTGAGAGATCTGACACTTAGTTCTGTGATTCTAAATTGATTAATATTAACTTTGTGTGAGATTTCTGTCAGTTAATATTAGTTATAACACATCACAAATATTAACTAGCTGTATAGATCTAATGAACAGCCAGACATATAGTACTATTGAACACCCAGACATACAGTACTAATGAACAGCCAGACATACAGTACTAATGAAAAGCCAGACATACAGTACTAATGAACAGTCAGACATACAGTATTTGATGTAATGAACACCCAGACATACAATATTTGTTCTAATGAAGACCCAGACATACAGTACTAATGAACAGTCAGACATACAGTATTTGATGTAATGAACACCCAGACATACAATATTTGTTCTAATGAACACCCAGACATACAGTACTAATGAACACCCAGACATACAGTACTAATGAACAGCCAGACATACAGTACTAATGAACAGTCAGACATACAGTATTTGATGTAATGAACACCCAGACATACAATATTTGTTCTAATGAACACCCAGACATACAGTACTAATGAACAGCCAGACATACAGTATTTGTTCTAATGAACACCCAGACATACAATATTTGTTCTAATGAACACCCAGACATACAGTACTAATGAACAGCCAGACATATAGTACTATTGAACAGCCGGACATACAGTACTAATGAACAGCCAGACATACAGTACTAATGAACAGTCAGACATACAGTACTAATGAACAACCAGACATACAGTACTAATGAACAGTAAGACATACAGTACTAATGAACAGCCAGACATACAGTACTAATGAACAACCAGACATACAGTACTAATGAACAGCCAGACATACAGTGTTAATGAACAGCCAGACATACAGTGTTAATGAACAGCCAGACATATAGTACTATTGAACAGCCAGACATACAGTGTTAATGAACAACCAGATATACAGTACTAATGAACAGCCAGACATACAGTATTTGTACTAATGAACAGTCAGACATGCAGTACTAATGAACAACCAGATATACAGTACTAATGAACAGCCAGACATACAGTACTCATGAACAGCCAGACATACAGTACTCATGAACAGCCAGACATACAGTACTAATGAACAGTCATACATACAGTGTTAATGAACAGCCAGACATACAGTACTAATGAACAGCCAGACATACAGTACTAATGAACAGTCATACCTACAGTGTTAATGAACAGTCAGACATACAGTACTTGTTCTAGTCAACAGCCAGACATACAGTGTTTGTTCTAATGAATAAATAATATTTTTCTTTCAATATAGGGCAGATATAAATTGAATGAACTGAAGCAATTCTTTTATTCCATTATTATGAAATTAAATGGCAGTATTTCTCGTTGAAAATAGGGATGGAAATCCTCTTCTGCCATTAATACCCCATAAAATACAGGTTTTGCTCCTTTTTCACAATTGGCTATTTTCATCTCTGTGAAAATGATATGCTGTGTTTTGCTCATGTTTCAAGGAAACTCGGCATGTCCTAAGATAGGGTTTGTGTGACGATACAGATAAAGTGTGTTTGTGTCCTGTAAGTAGGTGTTCAAGGTTTACTGTCCAGTCATTTCGTTACAAGTGTTTGCAGATTGAACTGCAAACAGGTTTAGTACATACAGCCCACATTCCCCTGTTTCCTGCTCCGATAACTGGTGTTTTATTGATGGGATCAAGCCCTATTCCTGTCGTGTCCTGTTTGAAATCCTCTCCAATCCCGTGATAAATGTCTAGAGCAGACGGTCAGGTTGAGGATCAGATGAGTTGATGAGCCGGTAACATAACATTCTGTATAGCCAATACCACGCAGTATCAATAAATGAAGATGTGTGAATGTTGTTTCTAAATGCAACCTTAACTCCCACATTTTAACCGAGATTTGAAAAGAAATTCATTTTAGAAACATTAATCGTGAATGCTTCAGGTATACTAGTAGCTTTAAGTTAAGGGGTTGAGTAGAGTCCGGCCTACTACGTCAGAAACACTTTACACCTAAAACTGTAAGGGGTTGAGTATAGTCCAGCCTCCTACGTCAGAAACACTTTACACCTAAAACTGTAAGGGGTTGAGTATAGTCCAGCCTCCTACGTCAGAAACACTTTACACATAAAACTGTAAGGGGTTGAGTAGAGTCCGGCCTCCTACGTCAGAAACACTTTACACCTAAAACTGTAAGGGGTTGAGTAGAGTCCGGCCTCCTACGTCAGAAACACTTTACACCTAAAACTGTAAGGGGTTGAGTAGAGTCCGGCCTCCTACGTCAGAAACACTTTATACCTAAAACTGTAAGGGGTTGAGTAGAGTCCGGCCTCCTACGTCAGAAACACTTTACACCTAAAACTGTAAGGGGTTGAGTAGAGTCCGGCCTCTTACGTCAGAAACACTTTACACCTAAAACTGTAAGGGGTTGAGTAGAGTCCGGCCTCTTACGTCAGAAACACTTTATACCTAAAACTGTAAGGGGTTGAGTAGAGTCCGGCCTCCTACGTCAGAAACACTTTACACCTAAAACTGTAAGGGGTTGAGTAGAGTCCGGCCTCTTACGTCAGAAACACTTTACACCTAAAACTGTAAGGGGTTGAGTAGAGTCCAGCCTCCTACGTCAGAAACACTTTATACCTAAAACTGTAAGGGGTTGAGTAGAGTCCGGCCTCCTACGTCAGAAACACTTTACACCTAAAACTGTAAGGGATTGAGTAGAGTCCAGCCTCCTACGTCAGAAACACTTTACACCTAAAACTGTAAGGGGTTGAGTAGAGTCCAACCTCCTACGTCAGAAAAACTTTACTCCAAAAACTGTAAGGGTTGAGTAAAGTCCAGCCTCTTATGTCAGAAACACTTTATACCTAAAACTGTAAGGGGTTGAGTAGAGTCCAGCCTCCTACGTCAGAAACACTTTATACCTAAAACTGTAAGGGGTTGATTGTCTGGAACAGGAGATTAAAAGGATTAGGGGCAGTCTGTCTGAAACAGGAGATTTAAAGGATTAGGGGCAGTCTGTCTGAAACAGGAGATTAAAAGGATTAGGGGCAGTCTGTCTGAAACAGGAGATTAAAAGGATTAGGGGCATTCTGTCTGGAAACCGAGGATTGAAGGGATTAGGGGTATATGTCTTGGACAAGAAGATTTTAGGAATAAGGAACATGTGTCTCCAGGGATCACGAGGATTAAAGGGAATAAGGAACATGTGTCTCCAGGAAACACGAGGATTAAAGGGAATAAGGAACATGTGTCTCCAGGAAACACGAGGATTAAAGGGAATAAGAAACATCTATATCCAGGGAACACGAGGATTAAAGGGAATAAGGAACATATTTCTCCAGGGAACACGAGGATTATAGGGAATAAGGAACATGTGCCTCCAGGGAACACGAGGATTAAAGGGAATAAGGAACATATGTCTCCAGGGTACACGAGGATTATAGGGAATAAGGAACATGTTTCTCCAGGGAACACGAGGATTAAAGGGAATAAGGAACATGTGTCTCCAGGAAACACGAGGATTAAAGGGAATAAGGAACATATGTCTCCAGGGTACACGAGGATTATAGGGAATAAGGAACATGTGTCTCCAGGGAACACAAGGATTAAAGGGAATAAGGAACATGTGTCTCCAGGGAACACGAGGATTAAAGGGAATAAGGAACATGTGTCTCCAGGGAACACAAGGATTAAAGGGAATAAGGAACATGTGCCTCCAGGGAACACGAGGATTAAAGGGAATAAGGAACATCTATCTCCAGGGAACACGAGGATTAAAGGGAATAAGGAACATGTGTCTCCAAAGAACACGAGGATTAAAGGGAATAAGGAACATGTGTCTCCAGGGAACACGAGGATTAAAGGGAATAAGGAACATATGTCTCCAGGGTACACAAGGATTAAAGGGAATAAGGAACATGTATCTCCAGGGAACACAAGGATTATAGGGAATAAGGAACATGTATCTCCAGGGAACACAAGGATTATAGGGAATAAAGAACATGTGCCTCCAGGGAACACGAGGATTAAAGGGAATAAGGAACATATGTCTCCAGGGAACAAGAGGATTAAAGGGAATAAAGAACATATGTTTCCAGGGTACATGAGGATTAAAGGGAATAAAGAACATGTGTCTCTAGGGAACACAAGGATTAAAGGAGCATGTGCCTGGGAAGGGATAAGCGACATCTGTCTGAGAATAGGAAAAATAAATATGCTTATAGGGTTATATGTCCACAAACTTTTAGCATTTCACGTTATTACCCTGGGCTTGATCAGCACTTCAAATCATGGGAGATTCATCCACTCTAGTTGATTATGTAATGAACTTATGTTGATGTGTGCTTTGATATGATTCATGGTGTTTACCCAGGGGCTGTTATAGATTCAAACACTCTCTTAGAAAACCTAGAGAACTAGATCTGTTTGTAAAATCTGATTTAGGGCAGTTTTATTGATTTATCTAGATTGGTAGGAAACAATAGAATTACTGCTTTGCTGTAACATTAAGTAGATATATACATTATTCTGAAAGTTGAGATATGGCACTGTAACAAGAGATATATACATGTATTACTGAGACAGTAGATACATATTACTGTTACAGTAGATACATATTACTGTACAGTAGAGATATATTACTGTGACAGTAGAGATATATTACTGTGACAGTAGAGATATATTACTGTTACAGTAGAGATATATTACTGTGACAGTAGAGATATATTACTGTTACAGTAGGGGTATATCACTGTGACAGTAGAGATATATTACCGAGACAGTAGAGAAATATTACTGGGACAGTAGAGATATATTACTGAGACAGTAGAGAAATATTACTGTGACAGTAGAGATATATTACTGTTACAGTAGAGATATATTACTGTTACAGTAGGGGTGTACTGTAAACGTACATATTTTCGCGGTAATCTTATTTTAGCGCTTTTCGCGTTGAAAGTTTTGCGCTAAAATATGATTACGCTAATTGGAGTTTTAATATACTGCTTATATAGTTATTTTCACTGATGCGCGAATTTATCATTGCGCTAATATGACAAACACTAAAAATGCGCTAAAATTTGATTGCGCCAAATTAAGTACGTTTACAGTATCACTGTGACAGTAGAGATATATTACCGAGACAGTAGAGAAATATTACTGTGACAGTAGAGATATATTACTGTTACAGTAGGGGTATATCACTGTGACAGTAGAGATATATTACCGAGACAGTAGAGAAATATTACTGTGACAGCTATATAACTGTGACAGTAGAGATATATTACCGAGACAGTAGAGAAATATTACTGTGACAGTAGAGATATATTACCGAGACAGTAGAGAAATATTACTGGGACAGTAGAGATATATTACTGAGACAGTAGATATATATTACTGGGACAGTAGAGATATATTACTGTTACAGTAGGGGGATATCACTGTGACAGTAGAGATATATTACCGAGACAGTAGAGAAATATTACTGGGACAGTAGAGATATATTACTGTGACAGTAGAGATATATTACTGAGACAGTAGAGATATATTACTGTTACAGTAGAGATATATTACTGTTACAGTAGAGATATATTACTGTTACAGTAGGGGGATATCACTGTGACAGTAGAGATATATTACCGAGACAGTAGAGAAATATTACTGGGACAGTAGAGATATATTACTGTGACAGTAGAGATATATTACTGAGACAGTAGAGATATATTACTGTTACAGTAGAGATATATTACTCTACTCTACTTTATAAGTAATACATTATTCCTAAACACTTAGTTCAGTCCAAGTTTAAACTTATGCACATCTCAAACATTTGACATACTTAGTTTTTAAACCCTACCAAACTCAACAGTCTATTTATGTGTGTCTAATTTTAACCCCTGGTAGTTTACAAAATTGTCTATTTATAGATACAATGTATCCAATTTTAACATGACACATTCTTATGATAAAAGAAACAATTTTTAAGACATCATTTACAGATAAACTTTTGACCCTGATATATTTTCCCCCCTATTCAGTGACTGTTTATGTATCGGTAAAGATTCAATCCTGTTGTATATAATGGTACGTTAAATTGAACCAATCATTATTGAACCATTCGTTATTGAATCAGTTATTGTTGAACCAATCATGACATAATTCTTTGATTGATGATGTCACTTTAATGATTTTATCAGCATATAGAAAATATAATGGTGTAGATTTTATATGGAAATAACTGGAGGATTGATTAATATCTTTGTTTAATGTTTGGCTGTAAATTCATGGATATCTGATGAGAGCTCCGTCTGGGGAAATCAGAATACTCTGCTCGGAGGTTGGAGAACGAGTCGCATACAGTAACTAGCGTAGATTAGACTGGGGAGAGCTCTCATAACCTGTATACGGAACAGTTAAACGGTTATGTATAGAACTACAAATAAATGGGTTACCACGAAAAAAGATTTCAGAATAGCATACCTTGTATATAGCTGAACAAGTCCTTCCTTGTCAGGATAAAATATCTTAAGTAGCAAGGTTCAAAATAATGATTGTTTTGAAAATAACAGAAATATTGAATATGATGCACATGACCAGCTGTACAAAACATTTCAAGCTAATTTTGGATGGATTAAGAAACCCCCATCTAATATTCATCTATTTGTATTGGTAAAGAGAAGCAAGGTCATCTGTTTTGATGGAATAAAAAATGCATTTTGCAAAGTTGAATTTGCCATGCAAAAAATTTCTCTACCTAAAATTTGAAATCTTGTCAAAAACATTTTTATGATGAAAACAAAACTGAATTAGGTAGCCAGGTTGTGGTTGATATTTATGTATTTAAACAATTTAAAGACAAGTCAGAACTGTCAAGTGTTATGCAGTTTTACATGGAGTTCATTTGTAAAACAGATTTATAAAAGCCTACCTTTTTGTTTACACCATTTTAATCCTTTTTGTCACAAACGTGTATCCCTTCAGTAGATACCAATAAAACCTCCTGCCCGGTTTTTTGGATGAACCGTACAGCTAGAGTTGTGATGTGATTTCCCGCGCGTGGAGTTAGTCACCCTGTCTCCGAGCGTGGTGACAGGGATCCAGGGAGACGTAAAGAAGTCAGCTGCACAGATGTGTTGTGTGTGTAACATATGCGGCTATAAGCCTGGAGTCCAGCACTAACTCAAGGCCCTACCATATGTCACTGTGAAAGACCAGTAGTACACCTCTCAAATCTCAATCTCTCCGGGCCATTCAATCCCTCATTAGTGAGCTGTGACACCCAGTAATACCCATAGAAATGCCACCGTTCCTTAATGCCATTTAGCATAGAGACCAAATTACTGGAAACACTTGGTCATTACGGATGAAATTTGTTCATGGTGAAAGCATTATATCTGTGCAATAATTCTATTGATGTATGGTGATACACAACAGTTCGTGATACATTGTCACAATGCTGTTGCACCCTACTCCCCGTAACATCGCAGCTCCGAGTATCCGCGCGGCTCCACCAATTGATATTAATATACTGAGCTCCTAACACCGTTGAGATTGATCTGGTTAGGATACCTTGCTGGTGTCTATGATAAAGACATAAATCATACCCTACTCAAATCTCCTACCATCCAACATCCCTTTCAGCTGACACAAAAACATTGTAAAACATTGCTCCACAAAATTCCAGTATGACTGTCTATAGTGATGTGTGCAGATCCCTGTGGCCAATTGTGGTATCATTTGGCCTGTCAGGACCTAGCTGGTAGGGATGTATGACAGCACAGATATACTGGAAGGATGCTTCCTATCACTTCACTGTTACTATCACCTGCTGCTCATATTGTGGAGGCTATTTCTGTACAGTCTATTTGAGCTTTCACATAAATCCTCTCTATCTGCAGATTGAACCTGTTTGGTCAGATATATAGGTGTATGTGGGGGTCAGATAAATGATGGACATTTAGACATTTGTTTTATAGTTTACAACAGGTATCAGTACAGGTCACCTGGATAATGTTTATAGTTTACAACAGGTATCAGTACAGGTCACCTGGACAATGTTTATTGTTTACAACAGGTATCAGTACAGGACAGGACACCTGGATAATGTTTATAGTTTACAACAGGTATCAGTACAGGTCACCTGGATAATGTTTATAGTTTACAACAGGTATCAGTACAGGTCACCTGGATAATGTTTATAGTTTACAACAGGTATCAGTACAGGACAGGACACCTGGATAATGTTTATAGTTTACAACAGGTATCAGTACAGGTCACCTGGACAATGTTTATAGTTATACCCCCCCCCCCGCAACGAAGTTAGGGGGGGTATACTGGAATCAGCTTGTCTGTCCGTCTGTCCGTCTGTCTGTCCGTCTGTCTGTCCGTCTGTCCGTCTGTCTGTCCGTCTGTCCGTCTGTCCGTAGAAAAATGTTGTCCGGACAACTCCTCCTAAACTACTGGATCGATTTCAATAAAACTTGGCAGTATTGTTGGGGACCATGTGTAGATGTGCATGCAGGGTTTCGTTTGTCAAAATTTTGGTTGCCATGGTAACCAGGTCACTATACACAGGTTTCCATAATAAAATGTTGTCCGGACAACTCCTCCTAAACTACTCAATCGATTTCAATAAAACTTGGCAGTATTGTTGGGGACCATGTGTAGATGTGCATGCAGAGTTTCGTTTGTCAAAATTTTGGTTGCCATGGTAAACAGGTCACTATACACAGGTTTCCATAATAAAATGTTGTCCGGACAACTCCTCCTAAACTACTGGATCAATTTCAGTGAAACTTGGCAGTATTGTTGGGGACCATGTATAGATTTGCATACAGGGTTTCGTTTGTCAAAATTTTGGTTGCCATGGTAATGAGGTGACTATACACAGGTTTCCGTAATAACATGATGTCTGGACAACTTCTTCTAAACTACTGGGTCATTTTCAATGAAACTTCGCAGTAAGTAATGTTGAGGATTACTATACACAGGTTAAAATACTTTCTTTATTCATTCAGTGAGTTTCACAAGTTGAAACATACATATGCATCCACATTGTTGATATGAAATCTACACTGTAATGTATGTAAGACCAAAGGTGCCTTCTTTTGTTTTTGTTTTTAGGTCATCTGACCCGAAGGGTCAAGATGACCTATTGCCATCATGCTTCGTCCGTCGTCGTGCGCCGTGCGCCGTGCGCCGTCCGCCGTCCGTAAACTTTTCCTTTAACAATCTTCTTCTTAGTAACCAAAAGGCTCTAGGTGCTGATATTTGGCCAGTAGGCACCTGGGATTGAGTGCTACAAAGTTTCCTCATTTCAATGACCTTGACCTGTTTTCAAGGTCACAGGGGTCAAATATGTAAAAACCTTTAACAATCTTCTTCTCAGTAACCAAAAGGTCTAGGGTAATGATATTTGGCCAGTAGGCACCTGGGATAGAGTGCTACAAAGTTTCCTCATATCGATGACCTTGACTAACTTTCAAGGTCACAGGGGTCAAATATGTAAAAAAGCGTTTGACAATCTTTTCCTCACTAACCAATAGGCCATGGGTGATCATATTTGGCCAGTAGGTATCTGGAAAAGAGTGCTACAAAGTTTCCTCATATCAATGACCTTGACTAACTTTCAAGGTCACAGGGGTCAGATATGTAAAAAAACGTTTGACAATCTTCTCCTCACTAACCAAAAGGCCAAGGGTGATCATATTTGGCCAGTAGGTACCTGGAATGGAGTGCTACAAAGTTACCTCATATCAATGACCTTGACCTACTTTCAAGGTCACACCTAATGGATTGGGCCAAAGTTGTAAATATTATGACATATGAAATAATGAAATAAAGTATTATGTTATTATTCCACGATTTATTCATTTACCCCTCATCAATTCAGTCATAAGTAATAAAAAAAAACAGAAAAAAAAAAATATTGCGTGGATTGTGTGATTTGAACACTCATCGCTGAACAGGAAGTGAATTTCCTGTACTGGAAGCAGTGCATTCTGGGATACACAAGGTAAGGTCTAATGACAATACCCAATCTAGCTCCGTCTGAAATGATCCTGAGATGGTCCTGACCAAGTGTTGTTATTTTTCGGGTCGGTCCGAAATCCAAGATGGCCACCAGAGCCGCCATCTTGAAAAACACATTTTCAACTTCTTCTCAAGTTCTACCAGTGGGAATAAGCTGAAACTTAGGTGAAATGATCCTGAGATGGTCCTGACCAAGTGTTGTTATTTTTCGGGTCGGTCCGAAATCCAAGATGGCCGCCATAGCCGACATCTTGAAAAACACATATTAAACTTCTTCTACAGTTCCACTGGTACCTGTGAGCTGAAAATTGGTAGGGATGTTCAGGAAGGGCAGCCCATAAAATGATGTTATTTTTCGGGTCCGAAAAACTCTCGACATTTGTGCCATGGCGGCCATTTTGTGACATGATTGCGCAATCACTGTTTTCCTGAACAACACCTATTTTAAACTTCTTCTTAAGTTCTACCAGTGGGAATAAGCTGAAACTTAGGTGAAATGATCCTGAGATGGTCCTGACCAAGTGTTGTTATTTTTCGGGTCGGTCCGAAATCCAAGATGGCCGCCAGAGCCGCCATCTTGAAAAACACATTTTCAAATTCTTCTCAAGTTCTACCAGTGGGAATAAGCTGAAACTTAGGTGAAATGATCCTGAGATGGTCCTGACCAAGTGTTGTTATTTTTCGGGTCGGTCCGAAATCCAAGATGGCCGCCAGAGCCGCCATCTTGAAAAACACATTTTCAAATTCTTCTCAAGTTCTACCAGTGGGAATAAGCTGAAACTTAGCTGAAATGATCCTGAGATGGTCCTGACCAAGTGTTGTTATTTTTCGGGTCGGTCCGAAATCCAAGATGGCCGCCATAGCCGACATCTTGAAAAACACATATTAAACTTCTTCTACAGTTCCACTGGTACCTGTGAGCTGAAAATTGGTAGGGATGTTCAGGAAGGGCAGCCCATAAAATGATGTTATTTTTCGGGTCCGAAAAACTCTCGACATTTGTGCCATGGCGGCCATTTTGTGACATGATTGCGCAATCACTGTTTTCCTGAACAACACCTATTTTAAACTTCTTCTTAAGTTCTACCAGTGGGAATAAGCTGAAACTTAGGTGAAATGATCCTGAGATGGTCCTGACCAAGTGTTGTTATTTTTCGGGTCGGTCCGAATTCCAAGATGGCCGCCAGAGCCGCCATCTTGAAAAACACATTTTCAAATTCTTCTCAAGTTCTACCAGTGGGAATAAGCTGAAACTTAGCTGAAATGATCCTTAGATGGTCCTGACCAAGTGTTGTTATTTTTCGGGTCGGTCCGAAATCCAAGATGGCCGCCAGAGCCGCCATTTTGAAAAACACATTTTCAAATTCTTCTCAAGTTCTACCAGTGGGAATAAGCTGAAACTTAGCTGAAATGATCCTGAGATGGTCCTGACCAAGTGTTGTTATTTTTCGGGTCGGTCCGAAATCCATGATGGCCGCCATAGCCGACATCTTGAAAAACACATATTAAACTTCTTCTACAGTTCCACTGGTACCTGTGAGCTGAAAATTGGTAGGGATGTTCAGGAAGGGCAGCCCATAAAATGATGTTATTTTTCGGGTCCGAAAAACTCTCGACATTTGTGCCATGGCGGCCATTTTGTGACATGATTGCGCAATCACTGTTTTCCTGAACAACACCTATTTTAAACTTCTTCTTAAGTTCTACCACTGGGATTAAGCTGAAACTTGGCTGAAATGATCCTGAGATGGTCCTGACCAAGTGTTGTTATTTTTCGGGTCGGTCCGAAATCCAAGATAGCCGCCATAGCCGACATCTTGAAAAACACATATTAAACTTCTTCTACAGTTCCACTGGTACCTGTGAGCTGAAAATTGGTAGGGATGTTCAGGAAGGGCAGCCCATAAAATGATGTTATTTTTCGGGTCCGAAAAACTCTCGACATTTGTGCCATGGCGGCCATTTTGTGACATGATTGCGCAATCACTGTTTTCCTGAACAACACCTATTTTAAACTTCTTCTTAAGTTCTACCACTGGGATTAAGCTGAAACTTAGGTGAAATGATCCTGAGATAGTCCTGACCAAGTGTTGTTATTTTTCGGGTCGGTCCGAAATCCAAGATGGCCGCCAGAGCCGCCATCTTGAAAAACACATTTTCAACTTCTTCTCAAGTTCTACCAGTGGGATTAAGATGAACGTGGCTGAAATGATCCTGAGATGGTCCTGACCAAGTGTTGTTATTTTTTGGGTTGGTCCAAAATCCAAGATGGCCGCCAGAGCCGACATCTTGAAAAACACATTTCCAAATTTCTCTCAAGTTTCACCTGTTGGATTAAGCTGAAACTTGGCTGAAATTATCCTGAGATGGTCCTGACCATGAGTTGTTACTTTTCGGTCGGTTCGAAATCCAAGATGGCCGCCATGGCCGCCATCTTACAAAACACATTTCCAACTTCTTCTCAAGTTCTACCTGTGGGATTAAGCTAAAACTTGGCTGAAGTGATTCTGAGATTGTCCTGACCAAGTGTTGTTATTTTTCAGGTTGGTCGGAAATCCAAGATGGCCTTCAGAGCCGCCATCTTGAAAAACACATTTCAAACTTCTTCTCAAGTTCTACCTGTGTGATTATGCTGAAACTTGGCTGACATGATCCTGAGATGGTCCTGATCAAGTATTGTTACTTTTTGGGTTGGTCCGAAATCCAAGATGGCTGCCAGAGCCGCAATTTTGAAAAACACGTTTCCAACTTCTTATCAAGTTCTACCACTGGGATTAAGCTGAAAATTGGCTGAAATGATCCTGAGATGGTCCTGACCAAGTGTTGTTACATTTCGGGTTGGTCCAAAATCCAAGATGGCCGCCAGATTCGCCATCTTGAAAAACAAAATTGCCGTCCGTAAACTTTTCACATTTTAAACTTCTTCTCAAGTTCAACTCCTTCTTTCTGTACACATGCACAGTACATTATAACTAAAGTGTGTTCGGTTGAACTCTAGTAGACTACAGTAACTATAGTCGGCAATCGAACTCGCCCATTGTCACAAATCTAAGATGGCCGCTACGTATGTCATTTTGAACTTCTCAAGTTCTACAAGTGACATTGAGCTGAACCTTGCAAAAATTATCCTCAGATAGTCCCAACCAAATGTTATTTATCGGGTCCGTCAGACATCCAAGATGGCTGCCACAGCCCCCATTTTGAATACACATTTAAAACTTTTCATAGAAAAATGATCCCCAGATAGTCCCAACCAAATGTTGTTATTTCTCCAGTCCGTCAGAGATCCAAGATGGCTGCAACGGCCCCCATATTGCATCCACATCTAACACTTTCCATGATCTGAAACTTGCCTAAAGTTGACCAAATGTTTTTTTTCGCACTGTTCCTAAGAACTCCATGATCATCACCATCTTGAAAACCACATTTGTGTGGCATATTGTTACATGATTGTATTACTAATTGCTAGAGGAGAGGAATTTATATAAGCTATTAGCTTGTTTTCCAATCCTCACTATTTGTATAATTTCTATATATGTAATATACATGTACACTGATGGAAATAAAATATTGTTTAAACTAATTCCATAATGGTATCACAATTGGTAGTCAGATGACCGTTAAGGCCCTTGGGCCTCTTGTTTAGATATGCGGTGATACATAGTAATATAAAATAATACATTATATAATGCATGTTATATACAACTTGTACTACATCATGTTTTTTTCAAAAACATGTCAGACACCTCTAATAAGAGGTAGCGGGGGGGTATTAGTCAGCCATCGGCTTACAGTTCTAGTTTACAACAGGTATCAGTACAGGACACCTGGATAATGTTTATAGTTTACAACAGGTATCAGTACAGGTGACCTGGACAATGTTTATAGTTTACAACAGGTATCAGTACAGGACAGGTGACCTGGACAATGTTTATAGTTTACAACAGGTATCAGTACAGGACACCTGGATAATGTTCATAGTTTACAACAGGTATCTGTACAGGTCACCTGGACAATGTTTATAGTTTACAACAGGTATCAGTACAGTACAGGTGACCTGGACAATGTTTATAGTTTACAACAGGTATCAGTACAGGACAGGTCACCTGGACAATGTTTATAGTTTACAACAGGTATCAGTACAGGACAGGTCACCTGGACAATGTTTATAGTTTACAACAGGTATCAGTACAGGACAGGTCACCTGGACAATGTTTATAGTTTACAACAGGTATCAGTACAGGTCAGGTGACCTGGACAATGTTTATAGTTTACAACAGGTATCAGGACAGGACAGGTCACCTGGACAATGTTTATAGTTTACAACAGGTATCAGTACAGTACAGGTCACCTGGACAATGTTTATAGTTTACAACAGGTATCAGTACAGTACAGGTCACCTGGACAATGTTTATAGTTTACAACAGGTATCAGGTCAGGACAGGTGACCTGGACAATGTTTATAGTTTACAACAGGTATCAGGTCAGGACACCTGGACAATGTTTATAGTTTACAACAGGTATCAGGACAGGACAGGTCACCTGGACAATGTTTATAGTTTACAACATGTATCAGGACAGGACAGGTGACCTGGACAATGTTTATAGTTTACAACAGGTATCTGTACAGGTCACCTGGACAATGTTTATAGTTTACAACAGGTATCAGGTCAGGACACCTGGACAATGTTTATAGTTTACAACAGGTATCAGGTCAGGACACCTGGACAATGTTTTATAGTTTACAACAGGTATCTGTACAGGTGACCTGGACAATGTTTATAGTTTACAACAGGTATCAGTACAGGTGACCTGGACAATGTTTATAGTTTACAACAGGTATCAGTACAGGACAGGTCACCTGGACAATGTTTATAGTTTACAACAGGTATCAGGACAGGACAGGTCACCTGGACAATGTTTATAGTTTACAACATGTATCAGGACAGGACAGGTGACCTGGACAATGTTTATAGTTTACAACAGGTATCTGTACAGGTCACCTGGACAATGTTTATAGTTTATAACAGGTATCAGTACAGGACAGGTCACCTGGACAATGTTTATAGTTTACAACAGGTATCAGTACAGTACAGGTCACCTGGACAATGTTTATAGTTTACAACAGGTATCAGGTCAGGACAGGTGACCTGGACAATGTTTATAGTTTACAACAGGTATCAGGTCAGGACACCTGGACAATGTTTATAGTTTACAACAGGTATCAGGACAGGACAGGTCACCTGGACAATGTTTATAGTTTACAACAGGTATCAGTACAGGACACCTGGACAATGTTTATAGTTTACAACAGGTATCAGTACAGGACACCTGGACAATGTTTATAGTTTACAACAGGTATCAGTACAGGACAGGTCACCTGGACAATGTTTATAGTTTACAACAGGTATCAGTACAGGACAGGTCACCTGGACAATGTTTATAGTTTACAACAGGTATCAGTACAGGACAGGTCACCTGGACAATGTTTATAGTTTACAACAGGTATCAGTACAGGACAGGACACCTGGACAATGTTTATAGTTTACAACAGGTATCAGTACAGGTCACCTGGACAATGTTTATAGTTTACAACAGGTATCAGTACAGGACAGGTCACCTGGACAATGTTTATAGTTTACAACAGGTATCAGTACATGTCACCTGGACAATGTTTATAGTTTACAACAGGTATCAGTACAGTACAGGTCACCTGGACAATGTTTATAGTTTACAACATGTATCAGGACAGGACAGGTGACCTGGACAATGTTTATAGTTTACAACAGGTATCTGTACAGGTCACCTGGACAATGTTTATAGTTTACAACAGGTATCAGGTCAGGACACCTGGACAATGTTTATAGTTTACAACAGGTATCAGGACAGGACAGGTCACCTGGACAATGTTTATAGTTTACAACATGTATCAGGACAGGACAGGTGACCTGGACAATGTTTATAGTTTACAACAGGTATCTGTACAGGTCACCTGGACAATGTTTATAGTTTATAACAGGTATCAGTACAGGACAGGTGACCTGGACAATGTTTATAGTTTACAACAGGTATCAGTACAGGACAGGTCACCTGGACAATGTTTATAGTTTACAACTGGTATCAGTACAGGACAGGTCACCTGGACAATGTTTATAGTTTACAACAGGTATCAGGACAGGTCACCTGGACAATGTTTATAGTTTACAACAGGTATCAGGACAGGTCACCTGGACAATGTTTATAGTTTACAACAGGTATCAGTACAGGTCACCTGGACAATGTTTATAGTTTACAACAGGTATCAGTACAGTACAGGTCACCTGGACAATGTTTATAGTTTACAACAGGTATCAGTACAGGACAGATCACCTGGACAATGTTTATAGTTTACAACAGGTATCAGGACAGGTCACCTGGACAATGTTTATAGTTTACAACAGGTATCAGTACAGGACAGGTCACCTGGACAATGTTTATAGTTTACAACAGGTATCAGGTCAGGACAGGTCACCTGGACAATGTTTATAGTTTACAACAGGTATCAGTACAGGACAGGTCACCTGGACAATGTTTATAGTTTACAACAGGTATCAGGACAGGTCACCTGGACAATGTTTATAGTTTACAACAGGTATCAGGACAGGTCACCTGGACAATGTTTATAGTTTACAACAGGTATCAGGACAGGTCACCTGGACAATGTTTATAGTTTACAACAGGTATCAGGACAGGTCACCTGGACAATGTTTATAGTTTACAACAGGTATCTGTACAGGTCACCTGGACAATGTTTATAGTTTACAACAGGTATCTGTACAGGTCACCTGGACAATGTTTATAGTTTACAACAGGTATCAGTACAGGTAACCTGGACAATGTTTATAGTTTACAACAGGTATCTGTACAGGTCACCTGGACAATGTTTATAGTTTACAACAGGTATCAGTACAGGTCACCTGGACAATGTTTATAGTTTACAATAGGTATCAGTACAGGTCACCTGGACAATGTTTATAGTTTACAATAGGTATCAGTACAGGTCACCTGGACAATGTTTATAGTTTACAACAGGTATCAGTACAGGTCACCTGGACAATGTTTATAGTTTACAACAGGTATCTGTACAGGTCACCTGTACAATGTTTATAGTTTACAACAGGTATCTGTACAGGTCACCTGGACAATGTTTATAGTTTACAACAGGTATCTGTACAGGTCACCTGGACAATGTTTATAGTTTACAACAGGTATCAGTACAGGTCACCTGGACAATGTTTATAGTTTACAACAGGTATCAGTACAGGTCACCTGGACAATGTTTATAGTTTACAACAGGTATCAGTACAGGTCACCTGGACAATGTTTATAGTTTACAACAGGTATCAGTACAGTACAGGTCACCTGGACAATGTTTATAGTTTACAACAGGTATCAGGTCAGGACAGGTCACCTGGACAATGTTTATAGTTTACAACAGGTATCAGTACAGGACAGGTCACCTAGACAATGTTTATAGTTTACAACAGGTATCTGTACAGGTCACCTGGACAATGTTTATAGTTTACAACAGGTATCAGTACAGGACACCTGGACAATGTTTTATAGTTTACAACAGGTATCAGTACAGGTGACCTGGACAATGTTTATAGTTTACAACAGGTATCAGTACAGGTCACCTGGACAATGTTTATAGTTTACAACAGGTATCAGTACAGGACAGGTGACCTGGACAATGTTTATAGTTTACAACAGGTATCAGTACAGGTCACCTGGACAATGTTTATAGTTTACAACAGGTATCAGTACAGGTCACCTGGACAATGTTTATAGTTTACAACAGGTATCAGTACAGGTGACCTGGACAATGTTTATAGTTTACAACAGGTATCAGTACAGTACAAGTCACCTGGATAATGTTTATAGTTTACAACAGGTATCAGTACAGTACAAGTTACCTGGATAATGTTTATAGTTTACAACAGGTATCAGTACAGTACAGGTGACCTGGACAATGTTTATAGTTTACAACAGGTATCAGTACAGTACAAGTCACCTGGATAATGTTTATAGTTTACAACAGGTATCAGTACAGGTGACCTGGACAATGTTTATAGTTTACAACAGGTATCAGTACAGTACAAGTCACCTGGATAATGTTTATAGTTTACAACAGGTATCAGTACAGGACAGGTCACCTGGACAATGTTTATAGTTTACAACAGGTATCAGTACAGGTCACCTGGACAATGTTTATAGTTTACAACAGGTATCAGTACAGGTGACCTGGACAATGTTTATAGTTTACAACAGGTATCAGTACAGGACAGGTCACCTGGACAATGTTTATAGTTTACAACAGGTATCAGGACAAGTCACCTGGACAATGTTTATAGTTTACAACAGGTATCAGTACAGTACAGGTGACCTGGACAATGTTTATAGTTTACAACAGGTATCAGTACAGTACAGGTGACCTGGACAATGTTTATAGTTTACAACAGGTATCAGTACAGGTCACCTGGACAATGTTTATAGTTTACAACAGGTATCAGTACAGGTCACCTGGACAATGTTTATAGTTTACAACAGGTATCAGTACAGTACAGGTCACCTGGACAATGTTTATAGTTTACAACAGGTATCAGTACAGGACAGGACACCTAGACAATGTTTTATAGTTTACAACAGGTATCAGTACAGGACAGGTCACCTGGACAATGTTTATAGTTTACAACAGGTATCAGGACAGTACAGGTTACCTGGACAATGTTTATAGTTTACAACAGGTATCAGTACAGTACAGGTCACCTGGACAATGTTTATAGTTTACAACAGGTATCAGTACAGGACAGGTGACCTGGACAATGTTTATAGTTTACAACAGGTATCTGTACAGGTCACCTGGACAATGTTTATAGTTTACAACAGGTATCAGTACAGGTCACCTGGACAATGTTTATAGTTTACAACAGGTATCAGGACAGGTCACCTGGATAATGTTTATAGTTTACAACAGGTATCAGTACAGGTCACCTGGACAATGTTTATAGTTTACAACAGGTATCTGTACAGGTCACCTGGACAATGTTTATAGTTTACAACAGGTATCAGTACAGGTCACCTGGACAATGTTTATAGTTTACAACAGGTATCAGTACAGGTCACCTGGACAATGTTTATAGTTTACAACAGGTATCAGTACAGGTCACCTGGACAATGTTTATAGTTTACAACAGGTATCAGTACAGGTCACCTGGACAATGTTTATAGTTTACAACAGGTATCTGTACAGGACAGGTGACCTGGATAATGTTTATAGTTTACAACAGGTATCAGTACAGGTCACCTGGACAATGTTTATAGTTTACAACAGGTATCAGTACAGGTCACCTGGATAATGTTTATAGTTTACAACAGGTATCAGTACAGGTGACCTGGACAATGTTTATAGTTTACAACAGGTATCAGTACAGGTCACCTGGACAATGTTTATAGTTTACAACAGGTATCAGGACAGGTCCCCTGGCCGTTTTATGTGTGGGT
Source organism: Mimachlamys varia (assembly GCA_947623455.1). Lineage (NCBI taxonomy): Eukaryota > Metazoa > Mollusca > Bivalvia > Pectinida > Pectinidae > Mimachlamys > Mimachlamys varia. The sequence continues at coordinate 3,855,921 of OX392537.1, forward strand.
TGACACTCACACACCTTTTATGTCTGTGTCAGGGAAACATCCGGTCATCATTGGGCTGAGTATAGGAAGTAAGCTTACATGTCTTGTTGGGTCTGTTTTATTGCTCTCCGGACACACTAAATATAGTATACACCTTATATACATATGTTATCGACCTGAGTCCCCAGATAAACACAGGAAATCTCCTGTCTCATCCTGGCTACACAGTCCAATTGTGTATCTTAAATCACTGATACTAATGCTATAATGTGTTAATTTACTTGTATCAACATTTTTTGAGGAAAGAATTTTTCGCTAAATTTGTTTTTTGTATAAATAGACCCTTATTGTTGCAAATAAAGAATTCATAACTTTAATTATCATACTTGTTAAAACATTAAATCGGATTAAGTGATCATCACAATAAATTATCGATTGATAAAAATATTATAAGAGGTATATATGTTTTTGGCAGAATGATGTGAGTAAATATCTGAATATATGATATTCTTTAATGGTAAACTTTTTACGTGGTAACATATGGTAAATATTCAATTTGAGTAATTGGTTAACATTTGTTAGGTTGAAAATATATAATATATGCATTTTACAAATGTCAAAGAAAATAAAATGATCATTACACGGGCCCAATGGACCTCTTGTCTGATGTTTGAGCAAAACAGCTTAGTATAGTGTTCTCTGCGTTCTCGCATTGTGTTACCATTCAAATACTTCATCAAAATTAAAACGTAATTTTACACAATCGCTTTTGGATAAAGAGTTTTGGAATGTTTGCCGTAGAGTCGTTTGTATATCCAGGAAACATTAAAGTAAAGTCGACGGGAATGTGATTGTGCGGAATTCTGTACAAGATCGATGACTAGATCAGGATGAAAGTGTTTTAACTGTGATTGCCATTGTTACAAACATTTTATGTACATTTGTTTTGAAGATGTGACATTTCACTTTTCCTTTTCTGATCAATTTTTCTTTCACACATAATGTTTATACATGCATAATATTGTAGGATTAAAATGTTACCGCTTCAGGGTTGGTAACGAAGCACTGTCATTTTCTAAAATATGCAGGCTTGTAAAAAAAAAGAATTAATTCAACTCTCCATCTGCTACCACAGCCAATGCTGATGATTAATCACCTTTTACCATAACGCTTTATTCATTCATATATGTTGTAGACTGTTGTTTTAAAAATATTTCAAGTATCAGAGAATTAAAAGCTGCTCCTGAAAAATGCAGGATGTGTACAACAGGCAAGATTTCAATCAGGGTTCCCTATCAATGTTCTGTATACTGAAAGGAATAAAATTAGAAAGGTAGATATACACTTTATAAGTACAAATAGTTTATACTCCATGGATACCAATACAAATCTCATACCAATAAACAGTAACATACATGCAGAAGTTACAGGTTATTAAAGATTTCCTCTAGCTGGCAGAGTGACCTTGACATACTTTCCTATGACAGAGGAGAATGTCGTGAACCTTAAACTGTTCGTTTCCTAATAAGGAAGTAAAGAATGGGATTAGTGATATAATCATGATCTTAGTATCTAGATGTGATTCCTTCATAGCTGAGACACTATAACAAATATGCATATTATCAGCGATCAATTTACAATTTATTTTCATGCGTCCTTTTTGTAAATATTGCCGAATACTATGGGTTCCACAATGTTAAATTGAAGATTTCCAGAATTTCTATTAGTCCTTTCATAATTTTATGAGCACGTAGATTGATCACTGTATTATTCTCAAATATCCCATATATCCATTACACATTACACATCATCAGAAAAGAGGAAAGCTACAGGCCAAATAGGCCTGCTATGGATAGAGGACATATCTCCGTTGAAGTTGATGAGGCTGTCATATGATATAATTATTTAGATGTTATTAAAGGTTATAACTATGGTACTTCCATTCCTCCTGAATAATAGTAGTAATGGACTACGGTCAAAGACTCGTCCACTGACCATAGCTGGTAATTAGAGGAAAGATAGATTCTAGTGTGGTGGTCAGTTGCCTAGGTAGATCGTTTATATAATTACTTACTGATACATATACCTACCTGGGTATGGATAAGATGTAACTTGATCTGTACTGTCTCCAACATTCCCTGTTGTAATTAAGGTCAGGCCTATTTGTCAATGTCTGGAGTAGCTATCAAGATCAGATTTCACTATTAAGGTCGGGAGTAGCTATCAAGGTCAGATTTCACTATCAATATTGTCAGGATGATGAGTAGCTAAGGTCAGAATTTGCTGTCAAACAAGGTAGTGCCTTGTCAAGGTCGGGAGTGAGCTATCAAGGTCAGAACTCACTATTAAGATCGGGGTTAGCTATCAAGGTCAGAACTCACTATCAAGATTGGGAGTAGCTATCAAGGTCAGAATTCACTATCAAACAAGCTACAGCCTACTTGTCAAGGTTGGGACTAGCTTTCAAGGTCAGAACTCACTATCAAGGTCAGGAGTAGCTAAGGTCAGAATTCACTATCAAACAACGTATGGCCTACTTTTCAAGATCAGGAGTAGCTATCAAGGTCAGAACTTGGTATTTAAAGAGGTAAAGCCTTTTTTTCAAGATGAGGCGTAACTATGAAGGTCAAAGTCATTCATGTCAATGCAGGCATGCCATTTGCTGACAAGATTAGCACTTAAATGCCTTTTTGTCAAGGTCAAGAGGAACTATCATATGCTTGGAAGCATTTATGATTAATTATCATATATCAGGTCTTCAAGATAATGATCAGCCTAACCAACAAACCTGCATCAGAAGCATATCGATGACAGATGCATCATGATCATGTGAATGCTTAGGTTACAAGAAACGATCCTTGGTCACATATACATTAAAAAAGAACATGGAAATTTATATGAAATTCCTCCTGTTTGATCCAGGACTTTCACACCCTGTACTTGTGAAAATGCAGAATTTGTACATTCGCTGGTGCTTGTCCTTATAGACAATGCAGCAGGCGTACAATTAAGTGTCAATTAGACTTGTGGAGTTCTGTGACCTGCTTGTCAAGGGAGATAAGTTGGAAAATATACTTTTTTTACAATTTTAACTTTACTTCCACTTGATCAACATGTTTGCACACACAATTACCTAGCTATCAAACTAGAATATATTGTGCATGTATTGTAACACACAATTACCCATCAAACCTCAATAGATTGTACATGTATTGTAACACACAATTACCTATCACAATACAATAGATTGTACATGTATTATTTACATGTTTGCAACATCTGTTAGTTTGACTTATAAGAACATTATTAACACACTGCAGCATGTCTTTAAGTGCCTCCAGTAGCCAGTTAAAATATTGATGACTTATTCTTCACCAAGTGTCAAAGCTAAGTGCCCAGACATTGGACAGACTTACCATTGATTTGGACTTTATAAGGATCGCTAAAGTCACACTGGGTTAATGTCCTCGATACAGAGCTAATGACAGACAATCGGACCTGATTTTCTTTATCCCAGTCAAAGTAAATGAGAAAGAATTGTATATCCTTGTCACCGCTGACTCTATAGGGAGAGAACCAAGTCAGACAGAACAAGACTCGTACAAATTATTCATCAGAAAGGTCCACACATCCAAATAAATTGGAGCTACTTCTGGAGTAATTTATATTCTTTAAGAAAGATTTAATTGCAGTTTATTATATAAAGGCAATTTAAGATTTAGCTCACCCCCCCCCCCCCCCCCCCCTCTCCCACTGGAATTTCATAATGATCTATTCCTACCTTTGAAATTGGGAGAGTACAAATGTGTCTTCAGGGGTGAATGATTTAAAATGGATGGGTTGCTATGCTGGTAACTTAGAGTAACCATGGTGTCTGCAAGCGTCTTACTTTCGATGAATCTTCATCAGTATATGGATGGACATGATGGACACGGTCTCTGGTAATGGCCGGTGGTTAGTCACCATGCCAATGGACATGATGAACATAGTCTCTGGTAATGGCCGGTGGTTAGTCACCATACCGATGGACATGATGGACATGGTCTCTGGTAATGGCCGGTGGTTAGTCACCATACCGATGGACATGATGAACATAGTCTCTGGTAATGGCCGGTGGTTATATAGTCACCATACCGATGGACATGATGAACATAGTCTCTGGTAATGGCCGGTGGCTATATAGTCACCATGCAGATGGACATGGTAGACATGGTCTCTGGTAATGGCCGGTGGTTAGTCACCATACCGATGGACATGATGGACATGGTCTCTGGTAATGGCCGGTGGCTATATAGTCACCATGCAGATGGACATGATGAACATAGTCTCTGGTAATGGCCGGTGGCTATATAGTCACCATGCAGATGGACATGATGAACATAGTCTCTGGTAATGGCCGGTGGCTATATAGTCACCATGCCGATGGACATGATGAACATAGTCTCTGGTAATGGCCTGTGGCTATATAGTCACCATGCAGATGGACATGATGAACATAGTCTCTGGTAATGGCCGGTGGCTATATAGTCACCATGCCGATGGACATGATGAACATAGTCTCTGGTAATGGCCGGTGGCTATATAGTCACCATGCCGATGGACATGATGAACATAGTCTCTGGTAATGGCCGGTGGCTATATAGTCACCATGCCGATGGACATGATGAACATAGTCTCTGGTAATGGCCGGTGGCTATATAGTCACCATGCCGATGGACATGATGGACATAGTCTCTGGTAATGGCCGGTGGCTATATAGTCACCATGCCGATGGACATGGTAGACATGGTCTCTGGTAATGGCCGGTGGTTAGTCACCATGCCGATGGACATGATGGACATGGTCTCTGGTAATGGCCGGTGGTTATATAGTCACCATGCCGATTGACATGGTCTCTGGTAATGGCCGGTGGTTAGTCACCATGCCGATGGACATGGTCTCTGGTAATGGCCGGTGGTTAGTCACCATGGCGATGGACATGGTCTCTGGTAATGGCCGGTGGTTATATAGTCACCATGCCGATGGACATGATGGACGTGGTCTCTGGTAATGGCCGGTGGTTAGTCACCATGCCGATGGACATGGTCTCTGGTAATGGCCGGTGGTTAGTCACCATGGCGATGGACATGGTCTCTGGTAATGGCCGGTGGTTATAGTCACCATGCCGATGGACATGGTCTCTGGTAATGGCCGGTGGTTATATAGTCACCATGCCGATGGACATGGTCTCTGGTAATGGCCGGTGGTTAGTCACCATGGCGATGGACATGGTCTCTGGTAATGGCCAGTGGTTATATAGTCACCATGGCGATGGACATGGTCTCTGGTAATGGCCGGTGGTTATATAGTCACCATGCCGATGGACATGGTCTCTGGTAATGGCCGGTGGTTATATAGTCACCATGGCGATGGACATGGTCTCTGGTAATGGCCGGTGGTTATATAGTCACCATGCCGATGGACATGGTCTCTGGTAATGGCCGGTGGTTATAGTCACCATGCTGATGCACATGGTCTCTGGTATTGGCCGATGGTTAGTCACCATGCCGATGGACATGATGGACACATATGGGGCCCTAGACTTGTTACTCTGTTTCTCAGCACACACAGAAATTGAGTTAGATAGCCAATCAGTGTTTCTGGAGAAGCTGTCAAGAAAATGCAATTTTGGACAGAATCCTGAAAGTGTATAGTAAATAGAATTAATTATAAGCCTTATAGATTTTGTGATGTGTGAGATGGAATATACACCACAATGAAGGAGGAAAATGGATGGACTTATGGATTAGTAATATACAGTAATAGACCGGCAAAATGCACAAACGATAAACAACTGAAACAGCTAGATATATACTGTATTTGTTTGTCCCGTGGTTTGTAATAAACACAAAACAATGAAGACGATATGAGAAGAATGATCATATTTGTGCATGTCTTCTCATATAGGTCTATCATATATGGCATTTATTATAGTTGGACATAAACTATTAACACAAGATTGACAATTTTAATGGTACATGTGTATGCACTGCTATAACTGAATTAGTTATTTGTCATTTTAATGATAGTAAGCTTTGTTTTTATCAAGGGCCTTTACAAATTTAATCCCTTTCGAGATGTAAGCTGCCTCCCCAATGTAAATTTTAGACCATGATTCTGGTTGGGCCTAATTCATATAAACCAGCTTGCTATAACTATTGAACTGTTAAATTGATTTTTTTTTTTCAATTTTGAAGAGATGCGTATTCACAAAATTGTTCTTGACAAAACCTTGTTGGAACTTGTACTTAAAATTTCAAACCTGTCAATTCCGATTTTAATCATTGTCAGATATAAAATTCCTGTTCTTTACACCAAACCAAGTTGATTGTTTAGCAGATCTAACAGAGGAAGGTAGACATAGTAATGTACAGGATCTTATAGTGCTGAATTGGTTGTCATCCATAGCAATGTAAATGAACTGAAAGCCACTCTGTCAAAAGGGTAGTCGGGTGGTGCAGTGGATAGCGCAATTAATTGCCTTTCACCAAGGCTGCCGGGTTGTAATTCCCTGCCTGGACGAAATTTTATATTCTGCAAATAAACTTTTGATCATGACAATGATTTTAATATTACAAGAAATCATGGTAATGAAATTTTCAGTGGTCGAAATAGGTGAATATCATGGCTGCAAAATCAATTTCCATTGGAAATTCATTGGTGCACTTGAACACATATGTTTTTTAAAGCACATTGAAAAATATTTAAACGTGAACTCATGGCATACTTTCATTATTTCATGACATCTTCATGGCACTTTCATGCTTAATGTGTGTCTACAATTTGCAAGTTGCATGGAACCATGTGATTTCCGGTCAAAGTTCATCTTCTCAACCAATCAAAAGCCCAGAAAGTCATATACCACTAGTGGTAAATAACATATGTTTATCTAACAGTCAGTACGTTTATACAATGGTCTGAAAGTGGAATAACACAAAGTATTGTGGTAGAAAATGCAATACCAGATACTTGACTGATATATCAAATACAATTGTATGAAAGTTTATAAAAACAGCTGAATTATAATACGTGTGCGTATACATACTGTAGTAAACCATGGAATTTACATTGGTATGGTCAATAAGAGAATCTAAAAACAATGAGGAAAAATAAAAATTATATATGGATGATAAATATATTATGGAAACAAATGTTCCGGAATTGTGTTGTTTTTATATATGGTAATTAAATATTAAGAGCTATGGATTATCATTACATTGACATTAGCATGTGGCGGCAGCAGATGCTGAATTCAATTTAAATGTTATGCCATTATATATATAATATATACTTCATTTATTTATCAGTATCTTCTTGCTAATCTGGAATATTACATATAAGCTGAAGGAGTTTTAAGTTTATTGGTAGCTGTTCATGATGATTGGTTTGAGATGTCAACTGTAGTATATGACGGCGTGATTTCGCGATGACACACGATGTGTGTGTTGTTCCCCAGCCTCCAATAGTGTTGATAGCCTTCTCTATGGGAAACCCATTTTACTCTAAAAACACCCTATAATTGTATTTCAGTCTATTTATGGAGTGTTGACGTATATTGCATCTATTCTTGGAAACCTGTTTTTTTTAGCAATGTTTATTTCTCCCCGGAGTAGAAAGTCGTGAGAGTAGACCAATGAATGAAAATCAAATATAGATCTACGATATATAGGATGTAGATACACCTAGACTTACAGCCTATTTTCTGTTTACTATAAAAGGAATGTATTTATTTTCTTGTTTAATGTGTACATGGCAGCTTACAGACTGACTCTGACCATGACCAGGGGAGTCTTAATTTAATACTGGAAGTCAGTCCCTCACACAGATTACAGCCATTGATGTCCTATTAAAAAACATGGAGATCATGGCATTGGCCCCAATATCAACAAGTAAATATCACCTATTTATAGTTTCAGAACCTGAAATAAGCTTGAAATTATGATGTGTTTTTAAAAACAAGTATTCATTTATTATGCTTTAAGGAAAACTATTAAATAATTAAGAATGAGAAAAATGCTTGAATTCTTTGGAAAAATATCCTAATAGGAGAAAAAATGAAAGACGGGTAATTTTTCGTAGTGAACACAGCTTCAACTGTTGAAACAAAAGAGAGAATTTTGGGATGAAAATGTTCCAGATCTTTAATTCATCTGGCCCCTTAATTTTGTAATGAACTATTCCAACCTTTCAATTGGAGAAGCTAGTTAAAATGTGTGCCGAAGGCACCTGATCGAAGCTCTTGAATGGTAACACATGCATGCGTAAACAGAGTTGTTTCCCCTTACTATATGCCTTTGATTTTTTTCGCCGGGAAGTAGCCCTCCAGTGGGGAAACCGGAAACACGACACACAATTACGTTACGTCACACTCTGCCTTCATCGGTTATTTCGGGAAGGTTGAAAATAGCTGGAATATCTTTCAACTGAATGAGTTCTCAATGCGGCAAAGGGAGATAATACACTGATAACCATTCTGATTTCTGAAGTAACTGACCGTTGAAGTCCCACTGACCAATATCTCCTACCATACTTATAGGCTTGTTGTCTGGATCTTTCAATGGTCAATCAAGTAGCATTGGTGACAGTAAATGTAATTCAATATAAATGTTATGTAGAGAAGTTTTTCCTGCCATACTTGTGTCAGGTCTGACCGTTTGTAAGGACAGAAATGTCAAAAGTCCACACTTTTTGTGGATTGGAGACGAGAATTAATGGCGGTCGGTTCCTTGATTGATTCAGATAGCAACTCTGTCACACACTAATTGAAATTAAATCAAAGAATGTTTTGTGATGGAAGGTTGTGGTAGGGGAAAAACAAACTTAGCTTTCGTTAATTGTTAATGCAATTTGTAATTTGGTCGACCAATATACATGACGAAACTTCATTATCTGTAAGAAATCATTTGATTGGGTGTCAGTGCTCTCGGGTCCTAATAAGTAAGAGGAGATTTGATTGGATTATATCCCTGACCTATGAGGTTTCAATATATTAGTCATTCAAGTTAACCTACATTGGAAGCTGAGCGACTGATGTAATTTCTACTTATGAAATAATTCACACCAGGACAGCATATTTATATACTGCAAACGTACTTGGTACAATAAAATTTTAGTGTATGTTCACTTTTTTATTGGCACATTATGTATAATTAGCGTGATAATAAATTTGCCAATCCGTGGCAATTACAGTACAATATAAAAACTCAAGTAAGCACAATAATATTTTAGCACAATATTTTCAGCGTGAAAAGCACTAAAACAATATTACTGAATCTAAAAATTATCAGGTTTGTCATTTGCCACTCCTGAAAATAGAAAAGGATGAGAAATTATTTTCTCGCTTGAATTATTTGTATTACATAATAAATAATTATATTGATACAAAATTATTACATATTGTAAGGGTGTCTAAGGATTCCTGGCATTAGGACAGCGTCTCCGAGACAAGTCAGAGACAAGTCATTACGGAACACCAAGATACACGGGATGCCCATTAGCTGGTGGAATCGTACAAGATGTGGACATTGTTATACTTCCCAAAGTAACCCGATATCAGACAAATTACCGTCCCTGTGTCTTGTAGAACTGAAAACTCTAGGAGGATAAAGATAGAGGGGTATTATTGATGATCTGACAACAGTGTATTCTGTAGGTTTGAATGATTGTTATACTTGGCTATCGTAACAGTTTCCCTCCTTCTTTATCATTTCATCTCTCTGTTTTGTTGCCTGAATCTTGTCGATCCTGAGTGAGAAAGACGTTTCACAGAGGGATGACAAATTTCCTGAACACTATCTTAACGTAATTGATTGACAAACAAAAAATCTTTCAGATAATAACTAATTTTCGTTATTTTGATTGGTGAAATATAAAAAACCCTTCAATTAGAAATTGAATATGCTCTAAGTGATCGATACAAAAGATCCTTAAAAGTGTTAAGTTTTATTTAAAGATATACGAAATAATCAAAATCAACTGTTCCATATATAACTTTTTTTGTTGGTAATAAGTTGAAGGTTCTAATTATGAAATCTTAGATTCTGAGATTTGAAGATTGGAGCTTCTTTTCATCATTATGCAGGTGAACAAAGATTGTAGAAAATAACATAAGTAGTTTGAGGTTTCAGTGTAGGTTATACATATATCCTCATCCTTCAATCATTTTCCTATTGGCTAGTGTTCCCTTCTCTACAGCCATGTAATTGTTTTGACTTCGGTAAATTAGCGGAGGAGAATTTCCTAGAGGAAGATTGATGGATGTATTCTGCTTGTACTCCTGACAAGACCATCTGGGGCCAGTCTCACATCGACCAGTAGCTGTAGTAGCGCCCTTTGGCCTATGTATCCCTGTTTCCTTTCTTTTCCCCCAACAATAAGAGCATGCAGGTCCTTGAAAAATGGGTCTAGGAAAAGAACGTTTTAATAGAAAAAAATCATTTCTGATGCATAAAAAATAATATTTTTTTCTTTTATAGGTAATAACTATATATAGCTGTCTTTCGATATATATATATATATTTTTTTTTTCAATTGATGTACATATTGATGTTTCTTCATCAGTATTTTAGAATCAAAATGACAAAATTCCTTCTTGTTGCCCAGATCATTGTAAGTTTTTTGTAATTTTTGAGATTGACAAGGTCTTCAGTTTTCTGTGCCCTCTTAATTATTAGTTTAAGCGTCAAAAGGGTATTTTTTGTTTGTTGAATTTCAATAAAGTTATATGTAATTATACCATGCCCCAAGGGGCCCACTTTTAATCAGATGTTGAAGTTGATCCAAAGCCATGTTTTCAATAAAAGCCAACTGATTGAATAGTTCAGTGCAATATTGACCGTTCTAAAATGTCGTCGTAACCATGGTTTCGGGCTGGTTATTAAAATTTCAGTTCTGTGAATTTGCATTAGAAGAAACCTGAAACCTGGGACATGTGACAGATTTTCTCAATAAAACTTCCAAGATTTGGAAATGTTTTTCCAAGTATTGATTGATAAAAACTGGTTTAGTGCTCAAATGCAATTGGAGCAAATACTATGAAGAAGCCTTAGATTTTGAAACCTTTGTTTTGTGAATATCATGAATGGCACACTCAAAGTGAACAAAAACAAAAACATCTCCAGCACACACACATACATACACACACACATGGAGATATTAGCCAGGTGGTATAGGACAAGTAGTTAGCACCTCAGATAAGGCAGTTCCTGCAAACTCCTCAGAATTGTATATGATAGAACTGTATGTGTTAATTTTATTGATTGTATGAGAATTGTATATATATGTACTGTAAAGCGTATATTATTATTATTATGATATATTGTAACAGCTAGTCTTGGATTCTGGGTCCTCTTATCAGGGTTCTTGTTGTAGGGCCCTCATATAATCCCTATTTCGACTTGATGGTTATTCTCCTTACAAATCTCGTTGAGGTTAATTGCCGTCCACATGGACTGAGATGCCTGAAGCATAACCAATTATACTCATTTCCACTGGTCCAGCAGTCTGCTTCAGGAGCAGCAGTCTGGTGTAGTACTTGGCGAACTCTTTACCAGTGCTGGGATCTACATTTACTGATCCCTGTCACTCAGATTCTGTTGGAAGCACAGGGGCACTGACAACTTATTCTTCCCTCTTTAAGAACACAAAAGAACATTTTATTGGTTTGACTCTTACTGGATCAGTTCATTAGATAGCAAAGTTAATAAAGCAACTAACACATCTCAAAAACTCAAATAGACCCAATGCATTCAAAAATCTCAAATAGGCCGAATGCAATCAAAAATGTTAATTTTATGGACCAAATGCACTCAAAATTAACAATAGGCCCAATGCCCTCAAAAATCTCAAATGGACCCAATGCACTCAAACATTTCAAATGGACCCTGGTATGCACTCAAAAATCTCAAGTACACCCAATGTTTATGCCCCCCCCCCCCCCCCCCGCCATGAAATGGGGGGGGGCATATAGTGTTACCAATGTCCGTCCCCTCCCCTTCGTCCCATGGTAATGTAGCCTAGCTTATTTAAATAACTAATGATCTGATTGTCATTACACTTTGCATACATAATAAGCATGAATAACTCATTTCGTATGGGGGCGGGGGCATTTATGTCTCACAGACATTTCTAGTTTCAAAAATCTCAAATAAACCAAATGCACTCAAAATATCAAATAGTTTCAATGTTCTCAAAGTCTCAAATTGACCCACTGTGCTCAAAATCACAAACAGACCCAATACACTTGAAATCTTGAATGGAGGCTTGCTTGGGTTCTGTAGATGATGGTTACATGTTGCATGTTGGGTTGGATAGGGACTTGCCTGGTGTACAAGCTGTCAGTAACATCAGTTATTGCAGCACTGTCAGGATCGTCAGGAAGATAGTTGGTCCATGTTTATTTTCCGTCTGTTGTTTTTGAGAGCCAGTGCAGCTGATTTGCCTTAATCCTTCCCTATTGAAGGTTTTGTTTATTTTATACCAAGTGGAGGGTGAGTTAGTGTGCCTATTTTGAGGTAGACAGTTGGTGTTTTAATTATCAGAGCAGACCTGGTATACAGATAGTATAGGTGATACACATGCCACAGAGGGTGCTGTCTATTTACACTCCTGTAGTGGTCAACGGTGCTACCAACTATTTGCCCTGGCTGTTCCTGTCTATGTCCATCACAGTCTGCATCACTTTGGCTTTAACTCAGGAGAAGAAAACTTTTTGGACTGAAATGTCAGAACTCTCTCTTATTATAGAGATTTGACTTAGTTAAACCAGATTACAGAGTCAGGCTTATTTACAAAATTAGACTTAGTTAAGGCCCCATAACACAAAAGCACCTAGTGATGTTTAAAGTAAGGCCAAGGTCCTAAAGTTCAAAGGTCAAGGCCAAATTTTGTAATTTTTCACAGATGAACATTTTGTTTTGACATTAGGAAACAAAGTTGGCCAGAATTAAACAAAGTCAGTGGACTGACCATTAGTCAAGGTCACTGAGTCAAAGGTCAAATGACCAAGTATAGGTCAAAGTTTGTAATTTTTTCACTCTGGAACTTTTTCTTATAGTATTACGTAGCAAAGTTAGTCAGAATTAAACAATAAGGCAACTGATCAAGATCAAGGTCAACAGGTTTGATCTTTGGGTCCAAAGCTCAAGGATTGATGTTTATGGGAAATATATTGCCACAATATGACACTCACTAATGTCAGTTTTCTAGCTAGTTATACCAGGTAATAGAACCAGGCTTATTTTACAAGTTAGAGTTTAAGTTAAACCAGGTTATAGAACAAGGCTTATTTTCCACGTTAGAGTTAAAGTTAAACCAGGTTATAGAACAAGGCTTATTTCCCACGTTAGAGTTTAAGTTAAACCAGGTTATAGAACATGGCTTATTTCACAAGTTAGAGTTTAAGTTAAACCAGGTTATAGAATGAGGTTTATTTCACAAGTTAGGGTTTAAGTTGAACCAGGTTATAGAATGACGCTTATTTCACAAGTATAGAACAAGGCTTATTTCACAAGTTAGAGTTTAAGTTAAACCAGGTTATAGAATGAGGCTTATTTCACAAGTTAGAGTTTAAGTTAAACCAGGTTACAGAACAAGGTTTATTTCACAAGTTAGAGTTTAAGTTAAACCAGGTTATAGAATGAGGTTTATTTCACAAGTTAAAGTTTTAAGTTTAACCACGTAACATTCAGAGTCAGATTTAGGAAAAGAGCCATTATTTGTCGAAGAATCAGTCAAAAAGTTATGGCATTTTATTTCGCATTGGTAAAGGACATTTTTGAGAGAGATGTGATATAATATTGCACCCATGTTATAACAGTGTGAATATAGTATTGACACATGCATTTCTCTTGTTGTATAATATTGGTAGGTTAGGTAAATGTCTAAAAGTATAAAAATGTTTGGAATACATTTCATCTAATACAAATATTGTAAAAGCCATCTTTGAGACGTGACTGACATAGCACAAGGCTATATATGTTGATGTTTGATTGTTGTAGGTTAAGGGCTAAATGTCTGCTCGTCAGTATATGATACAGAGGCTGCTATCGCTCTAAGGTTCCCAGCTTTATTTATGACTGTATATCTGGACGAGGATTTTAGGCTGTACAGATTCCTCCTTACCAGGGCTACAACATATAAAGAGCTCCTCTAATTTGCTTACGTTTACTGCCACATTAAACAATATTGAGTTTATGTTTCGGTGATAGCCCCAATAAATACTGGCTGTCACCGCTGGTATAGAGAGATCTAGCCGAGTAAGTCGCCTCGCTGAGTAAGTCCCCACGCTGTTAGCCGAGAGGTCCCTTGGTCTGGAGCCACCCACCTAGCCAGCACGGAAACATATATTATTATATACCGTCTATATCTCAATCCTATGAATAACATTAATATAATCCTGAGCACAGAAATATTTGTCTGGTGCTAGCATTCATCTTTATAATATTTATGTAAATAATAGACAAAAGTATATGAGACGTTCATTTCCTTATGGAATGGTTAACATTATAAATTAATATACGCAACTTGACAAGTGTGAATAACACTGCCAGATAGTTAATGGGATCTTTGGTGGATTTATAGACATTTAGCTAGTATTATACAGCATCACTGACAATCACATGATCTTCATCTGTTCAAAATGGTGTGACTTTAGATTACTGGGTATTTATTGCACAATGTGACCACTTTCTGTTGGTGTTGATGTGACGCGATGGCCGAGTGGTCAAGGTGTCCCGACATTCTACCACTAGCCCTCCACCTCTGGGTTGCAAGTTCGAATCCCACCTGGGTCAGTTGCCATTGAACCGACTGTTAGGTCTGTGGTTTTTCTCCAGGTACTCCGGCTTTCCTTCACCTTCAAAACCTGAAGTGTCTTTAAATGACCTGAGAGGTAATAGGGCGAGAAACAAAAATAAACCAAACCTATATGACTCTATATTACTGGGTATTACACAGTGTGACTATATTACCGGGTATTACACAGTGTGACTCTATATTACTGGGTATTACACAATATGACTCTATATTACTGGGTATTACACAATATGACTCTATATTACTGGGTATTACACAATATGACTCTATATTACTGGGTATTACACAGTGTGACTATATTACCGGGTATTACACAGTGTGACTCTATATTACTGGGTATTACACAATATGACTCTATATTACTGGGTATTACACAATATGACTCTATATTACTGGGTATTACACAATGTGGCTCTATATTACTGGGTATTACACAATGTGACTCTATATTACTGGGTATTACACAATGTGACTCTATATTACTGGGTATTACACAATGTGACTCTATATTACTGGGTATTACACAATGTGACTCTATATTACTGGGTATTACACAATGTGACTCTATATTACTGGGTATTACACAATGTGACTCTATATTACTGGGTATTACACAATGTGACTCTATATTACTTTGTATTACACAATGTGACTCTATATTACCGGGTATTACACAATGTGACTCTATATTACTGGGTATTACACAATGTGACTCTATATTACTGGGTATTACACAATGTGACTCTATATTACTGGGTATTACACAATGTGACTCTATATTACTGGGTATTACACAATGTGACTCTATATTACTGGGTATTACACAATGTGACTCTATATTACTTTGTATTACACAATGTGACTCTATATTACTTTGTATTACACAATGTGACTCTATATTACTTTGTATTACACAATGTGACTCTATATTACTGGGTATTACACAATGTGACTCTATATTACTTTGTATTACACAATGTGACTCTATATTACTGGGTATTACACAATGTGACTCTATATTACTGGGTATTACACAATGTGACTCTATATTACCGGGTATTACACAATGTGACTCTATATTACCGGGTATTACACAATGTGACTCTATATTACTGAGTATTACACAATGTGACTCTATATTACTGGGTATTACACAGTGTGACTATATTACTGGGTATTACACAATGTGACTCTATATTACTGGGTAGTACACAATGTGACTCTTTATTACTGGGTATTACACAATGTGACTCTTTATTACTGGGTATTACACAATGTGACTCTATATTACTGAGTATTGCACAATGTGACTCTATATTACTGGGTATTACACAATGTGACTCTATATTACTGGGTATTACACAATATGACTCTATATTACTGGGTATTACACAATGTGACTCTATATTACTTTGTATTACACAATGTGACTCTATATTACTGGGTATTACACAATGTGACTCTTTATTACTGGGTATTACACAATGTGACTCTATATTACTGGGTATTACACAATGTGACTCTATACTGGGTATTACACAGTGTGACTCTTTATTACTGGGTATTACACAATGTGACTCTTTATTACTGGGTATTACACAATGTGACTCTATATTACTTGGTATTACACAATGTGACTCTATATTACTGGGTATTACACAATGTGACTCTTTATTACTGAGTATTGCACAATGTTACTCTATATTACTGGGTATTACACAATGTGACTCTATATTACTGGGTATAACACAATGTGACTCTATATTACTGGGTATTACACAATGTGACTCTATATTACTGGGTATTACACAATGTGACTCTATATTACTGGGTATTACACAATGTGACTCTATATTACTGGGTTTTACACAATGTGACTCTATATTACTGGGTATTACACAATGTGACTCTATATTACTGGGTATTACACAATGTGACTCTATATTACTGGGTATTACACAATGTGACTCTATATTACTGGGTATTACACAATGTGACTCTATATTACTGAGTATTGCACAATGTTACTCTATATTACTGGGTATTACACAATGTGACTCTATATTACTGGGTATTACACAATGTGACTCTATATTACTGGGTATTACACAATGTGACTCTATATTACTGGGTATTACACAATGTGACTCTATATTAATGGGTATTACACAATGTGACTCTATATTACTGGGTATTGCACAATGTGACTCTATATTACCGGGTATTACACAATGTGACTCTATATTACTGGGTATTACACAATGTGGCTCTATATTACTGGGTATTACACAATGTGACTCTATATTACTTTGTATTACACAATGTGACTCTATATTACTGGGTATTACACAATGTGACTGTATATTACTGGGTATTGCACAATGTGACTCTATATTACTGGGTATTACACAATGTGACTCTATATTACTGGGTATTACACAATGTGACTCTATATTACTGGGTATTACACAATGTGACTTTCAATGGTTTCCTTCAATCCACCATTTTTCTTATCGTGACATCTTAAACCACATTCATGAATATTATTCTTGAGGTTGTGATAATTTTGTTTTTGTCAATTTCCCAGGGGATGCCTGTGATTTAATAGTTCAAGGTTATCCATACTGATTCGGGGAGTATGGAGATAAGTTTCATCTGGTCAAAGAGAAAACCTGTTGGTGAGTTACAGCTTGGCCAGCTGATCCAGTCGGCCACTGTATTTTAAAATAGAGTTTTCTGTTTCATGTAAGCTTTTATCTATACTTGATCACATCTTTGTACGATTGTTTTGAATCCCTCCAAATGTCATTTTGATAATGATTCTGATCCATGTTGAGAATATTCCGTGTGATATGAACTGTTGTGTTGATATAAAGCTGATAGTGGTGGTGAACAAACCTGTTCGGATTAAGTCTGACAGCTGTGCCTGGAGCTTGGTCAGACACACAGACCAATAGCATCTATCTTCAACTACTAAATTCTCATTTGAAATGAGAAATGCATGTTCAAACATATTGGAAACCTAAAACCCGTCCAAGAAAATCTGTAAGAAGCAATTAATTCTTGTTTAGACCCCATAGTATGGTGGTGTGTTGTTTTGCTGATGTAGACAGCTGGTACCACTTCATCTGCTTTATCAGACAATAAAGTCAGGAAAAGATTGGTTTATTATTATCAAAAAACAACATTAGCTTATCAGGCATCTAGTATATAACAATCGTGTATTTTACCAAAAGGCTTTGATTGTACATTAAAAGTCTATTCTAAAAGCTAATAGCTATTGCTTAATTAATGTTTATTTTAAACACAAACTCATTTGTACATAAATCTAATTCTATTGTACAATAAATGTCTTATTTTAGCCCACAGTCATCAGATGGTGGGCTATTCAAATTGCCCTACTTCCATGGTCTATCATCTGTCCTAAAATAATTCTTGTTATCACTTTTTCTTGAGATGTACCAGATGGATCATTCTCAAATTTCATATGTAGCTTTCCCTTGGTGCTTATAGTTGTGCCTGGACCATTTTCGGACAGTTCCGATAAACAATATGGCCGACAGGCGGCCATCTTGGATTTGTGATTAATAATTTGGTATCAATATTTCTTGAGGAGTGCTGTATGAATCATTCCCAATTTTCATATGTATGTTCCCATTGGTGCCTAGTTGTGCAGAGTTCATTTTCCCAAAGATCAGATAAACAATATGGCCGACAGGTGGCCATCTTGGATTTGTGAGTAATAGTTTGTTATCACTATTTCTTTAGAAGTACTGTATGGATCATTCTCAAATTTCATAGGTAGTTGCCCAATGGTGCTTAGTTATGCATTATCCATTTTCGGACAGATCCAAAATATCTAAAATATCAAAATATTAGCCACACAAGTGAATTATATTTTGTATTTGTGAAGATACTGTGATATATTCTTTTCATTACAATTTTGTTGCAAAAATCTATCATTGACCACAAAACGATACATTAAGTTGACCATACTTGGTGTAGATACTTTTGACACTAGCAGGTCTACACATGTACATCTCTGTGACAAAATATAGTCCTCTCTGTAAATATTTCATTAAAATGTGAGAGTTGGTCATTCACTTCTTTGGATCACTTATTTTAATAAAGTATGTATTTGACTTCATATTTTAAAAAAATATGTCATATTACTATAATAATGTTAAATATTTTCAAAAAGTCCTGTCTTCAAATCAGATCGCTATGTATTGTTGATAACTGCTGAAATCTAAATTTAAAAATGTGGGGATCGAGTGAGGGAAATGCAGAGTTGTTTTGTCACCACTTATCCAGATGTGAAGTGTCAGTACCATATGTGGGTTATACCTTATCACTATCACTCTCAGAGATGACCTTGGTTCTCAACTATTTGTAAATCTCTAAGCATATCCTGCGACTTGGAGGTGCTATTGACACTCCGTGTTTGGTTTGACACAAGTTTCCTCTGATCAAACAGAAAGAATTGCTGACATGCATAATATACCGGGTAACAACTTCCTTTAGATTAAAGATAATTGTGGAATTAAACGTGTTTTCTCAGAGAAAAGCTCCCCAATGATAGCTAGGTAACAGATCTGATAATTCTGGTCAGTAAAATGAGGCCTTTGTGTCGTAAAGCTAACCAGCATTTGACCAGATGAGCAGCTTGAATCCCATATTAGTTTGTAAGCTGTGTTTTGATTGGTCAAATCACCAAAAGTGATATTTTATTTCCCCCCTAGTGAAAATTGATAGAATGATACATTTTTGATATTTCACTGGTAAATGAATATCAAACTATTATTGTAGAAAAAGTGTCTATTTTATAAAACGATGTCTGTTGTAAAAATGTCTATTGTACGTGCAGTAAAAGAAAATACTTTTCCATAGGTGTCAACCTCTGAAACCTCCAATGAGGGAGATCTCTCTCTTTCCATATTTCCAATGAGGGAGAAAGTGCCTGAAATGTGACTGAAACTGTATTGCTCAATGTGTCTTTCCCTTATTATTTATCAAAATAACTTCACAAAGTATTTATTTGATCCAGACACACCTATTATGGTCATTACACACACCCTGCAATTATTAGGATCTCATTTGACCACAGGACGTAGATTTTGAGCTATTGTGGGTTTGGACTTAAATGAGGGAGATGTTGAGGGAGATTGGTAAATGTTGGTCAAAATGAGGGAGTTTCCCTCCTAATGAGGGAGGGTTGACAGGTATGGGCTTTCCATTATCTATTATTATATAGCATATACAAAACCTATTGTTATAGATATTTAGTGTAAAACAAATTTTTACTTTTATTTCATTCTAAAGTAAATTAAGGCCCCTCAGCAATGGGCAAATGGACAAATAGACATTTATTACACCATACTAAAATAAATATCTATTGTGGAATACTTTTTTTAAGGAGAAACAAAGATTTATTGTGTAATAGATGCAATAGATAGCTATTTTAAAAACAAGAATGATAAATCAGTTATTTGATATATGGCTAATTGTAAAACCATACATTAATTATTTAATAAATGTCTGTCGTAAAACCTATTGAAAGTCAAAAAATACTATTTATTCAATAAAAGTCTGTTGTACATCAATACATACCAAATGTTACAGTCATCATATATTGTATGAACATTGATTTTTGTAAACACAAATTTATGAGTATGAAAATACAGTCAGGGACACCCTGTATATATACCCTGTTTGCTGTAATTAACACCCAGGGTGCCTAAAAACTTGGTTTGAATGGGGACCGTTGCTAATTATTTAAGGGTCCTGATGAAGACCCTACGATAGGGTCGAAACTAGTAGACAATATAATTCCAACCTATTGGTAACGCTTGAGGATGTTGCAGTTATTATCTCCTACTTACTAATTATTTAAGGATAACAAAACTAAGATCTGAAGAAAACATGTTGTTTTCATAAAGTGAAGTAATTAGAAGTACAATGTTTTTTTCCGTGACCAGATCGGGTTATATTCCTAATGTGTGACATCATTGTCATCAATTTGTACACATATTACCCATACTTATATATGGGTGTTTTTTCTTATAAACATGTACACAATGAGGTTTACCATATCATTAAATATATAAACATTTAGTTGGGTCACGAGACGCTTATATACTTTCACATACTGTACTTGCCAACTTTTTGAAATTTCCATAGAGGAGATTACTCGTCCTCAGAATTGAAAACATAAATAATATGTATACATGTGCATTCAGAGGAAAAATAACGTTTTAAATGGCTTCTTTTGAGTTCTTCTTTCAGATGAAGTCATCACATCTTTAAAAATAGGAACAGTTAAGCCAATTCCAAAGTTGAAAATGCAGCATTTTAGGGTCCAAAATGGGGAGTCTCTCTCCTAAATAGGGAGGGTTGACAAGTATTATTTCAATCCCTCCTCAGAAAAGGGGAGGAGCGCTAATTACAGTGAACATGGTACATGTAACTAATAGCTAGGGTCAGGAATACCCCAGGATAAATTTGTGGTCAAAGATACATCAGTTTATATACATAGGGTCCAGTTCACAATAAGGGACACGCCAGTATGTAATAAGAAGTAGAAGTACAGTGGATTACTGTGACCCCTAATATAATGAGACGAACACAAGTTAGAGAAAATCAATTAACTCTGAACATCCCCACATCATCAACAAAAAGCAGGATGACATAAAAATGTGACCCAAATGCACCATGATAATGATGAAGACGCATTTAATTTCAGGATGAATCTGTGTCATCGTTATCATATTTCAGTGACTACAGAGACTATAGAAAAGGCTGTCAGGTAGAATTACCAGGGAAGACATCAGCAGCACAACTCTCCTCTTTTATATCGGATCTTGTTAAATCATTAAACTGGATTAGCATTTTGGTAGTGTGTTATTCATCAGATTCTATATATTCTTTATATTTGTGAATATAATAATCTCTTTAATAATACCATTTGAAATTAGAAATGTGTATAACTTGAGATTGAAAGAGAAGATTTAATAAAGCATATGAACCATTTCCCCATAGAAAACGACAAAGTGTTTTAATGAGACATTTCTGTGGTGCGTCGTAACATCACGCACCTCCGTAGGCTTCAAGGCTTCCTCAAAGAAAGTTAAAAAAGGTTATAGCTTAAGGAAAAACATGTCAGGAACTTCCACCTGATCTCGGAAAAGTGAAAGGGTTTCTTTATTTTGTATGGCAATAAATCAATAATGCCTTAACTGGAACATGACCCTGGGTTGTGTTGGTGGTGTAGAGTGTTCCTGGGTTGTGTTGGTGGTGAAGAGTGACCCTGGGTTGTTTTGGTGGTGTAGAGTGTCCTTGGGTTGTGTTGGTGGTGTAGAGTGTCCCTGGGTTGTGTTGGTGGTGTAGAGTGTCCCTGGGTTGTGTTGGTGTAGAATGTCCCTGGGTTGTGATGGTGTAGAGTGTCCCTGGGTTGTGTTGGTGGTGTAAAGTGTCCCTGGGTTGTGTTGGTGGTGTAGAGTGTCCCTGGGTTGTGTTGGTGTAGAGTGTCCCTGGGTTGTGATGGTGTAGAGTGTCCCTAGGTTGTGTTTATGGTGTAGAGTGTCCCTGGGTTGTGGTGTTGGTGTAGAGTGTCCCTGGGTTGTGTTGGTGTAGAGTGTCCCTAGGTTGTGTTGGTGTAGAGTGTCCCTGGGTTGTGTTGGTGGTGTAGAGTGTCCCTGGGTTGTGTTGGTGGTGTAGAGTGTCCCTGGGTTGTGTTGGTGGTGTATAGTGTCCCTGTGTTGTGTTGGTGGTGTAAAGTGTCCCTGTGTTGTGTTGGTGGTGTAGAGTGTACCTGGGTTATGTTGGAGGTGTAGAGTGTCCCTGAGTTGTGTTGGTGGTGTAGAGTGTCCCTGGGTTGTGTTGGTGGTGTAGAGTGTCCCTGGGTTGTGGTGGTGGTGTAGAGTGTCCCTGAGTTGTGTTGGTGGTGTAGAGTGTCCCTGGGTTGTGTTGGTGGTGTATAGTGTCCCTGGGTTGTGTTGTTGGTGTAGAGTGTCCCTGGGTTGTGTTGGTGGTGTAGAGTGTACCTGGGTTGTGTTGGTGGTGTAGAATGTCCCTGGGTTGTGTTTATGGTGTAGAGTGTCCCTGGGTTGTGTTGTTGATGTAGAGTGTCCCTGGGTTGTGTTTATGGTGTAGAGTGTCCCTGGGTTGTGTTGTTGGTGTAGAGTGTCCCTGGATTGTGTTGGTGGTGTAAAGTGTTCCTGGGTTGTGTTGGTGGTGTAGAGTGTCCCTGAGTTGTGTTGGTGGTGTAGAGTGTCCCTGGGTTGTGGTGGTGGTGTAGAGTGTCCCTGGGTTGTGTTGGTGGTGTAGAGTGTCCCTGGGTTGTGTTGGTGGTGTAGAGTGTCCCTGTGTTGTGTTGGTGGTGTAGAGTGTCCCTGTGTTGTGTTGGTGGTGTAGAGTGTACCTGGGTTTTGTTGCTGGTGTAGAATGTCCCTGGGTTGTGTTTATGGTGTAGAGTGTCCCTGGGTTGTGTTGTTGATGTAGAGTGTCCCTGGGTTGTGTTTATGGTGTAGAGTGTCCCTGGGTTGTGTTGTTGGTGTAGAGTGTCCCTGGGTTGTGTTGGTGGTGTAAAGTGTCCCTGGGTTGTGTTGGTGGTGTAGAGTGTCCCTGAGTTGTGTTGGTGGTGTAGAGTGTCCCTGGGTTGTGGTGGTGGTGTAGAGTGTCCCTGGGTTGTGTTGGTGGTGTAGAGTGTACCTGGGTTGTGTTGGTGGTGTAGAATGTCCCTGGGTTGTGTTTATGGTGTAGAGTGTCCCTGGGTTGTGTTGTTGATGTAGAGTGTCCCTGGGTTGTGTTTATGGTGTAGAGTGTCCCTGGGTTGTGTTGTTGGTGTAGAGTGTCCCTGGGTTGTGTTGGTGGTGTAGAGTGTCCCTGAGTTGTGTTGGTGGTGTAGAGTGTCCCTGGGTTGTGGTGGTGGTGTAGAGTGTCCCTGGGTTGTGTTGGTGGTGTGATGTGTCCCTGGGTTGTGTTGGTGGTGTAGAGTGTCCCTGTGTTGTGTTGGTGGTGTAGAGTGTCCCTGTGTTGTGTTGGTGGTGTAGAGTGTACCTGGGTTATGTTGGAGGTGTAGAGTGTCCTTGGGTTGTGTTGGTGGTGTAGAGTGTCCCTGGGTTGTGTTGGTGGTGTAGAGTGTCCCTGGGTTGTGGTGGTGGTGTAGAGTGTCCCTGAGTTGTGTTGGTGGTGTAGAGTGTCCCTGGGTTGTGTTGGTGGTGTAGAGTGTCCCTTGGTTATGTTGGTGGTGTAGAGTGTCCCTGGGTTGTGTTGGTGGTGTAGAGTGTCCCTGAGTTGTGTTGGTGGTGTAGAGTGTCCCTGGGTTGTGTTGGTGGTGTAGAGTGTCCCTGAGTTGTGTTGGTGGTGTAGAGTGTCCCTGGGTTGTGGTGGTTGTGTAGAGTGTCCCTGGGTTGTGTTGGTGGTGTAGAGTGTCCCTTGGTTGTGTTGGTGGTGTAGAGTGTCCCTGGGTTGTGTTGGTGGTGTAGAGTGTACCTGGGTTGTGTTTATGGTGTAGAGTGTCCCTGGGTTGTGGTGGTGGTGTAGAGTGTCCCTGGGTTGTGTTGATGGTGTAGAGTGTCCCTGGGTTGTGTTGGTGGTGTATAGTGTACCTGGGTTATGTTGGTGGTGTAGAGTGTCCCTGGATTGTGGTGGTGGTGGTGTAGAGTGTCCCTGAGTTGTGTTGGTGGTGTAGAGTGTCCCTGGGTTGTGTTGGTGGTGTAGAGTGTCCCTGGGTTGTGTTGGTGTAGAGTGTCCCTGGGTTGTGTTGGTGTAGAGTGTCCCTGGGTTGTGTTGGTGGTGTACAGTGTCCCTGGGTTGTGTTGGGTGGTGTAGAGTGTCCCTGGGTTGTGTTGGTGTAGAGTGTCCCTGGGTTGTGTTGGTGGTGTAGAATGTCCCTGTGTTGTGTTTATGGTGTATAGTGTCCCTGGGTTGTGTTGTTGATGTAGAGTGTCCCTGGGTTGTGTTGTTGGTGTAGAGTGTCCCTGGGTTGTGTTGGTGGTGTAGAGTGTACCTGGGTTGTGTTGGTGGTGTAGAATGTCCCTGGGTTGTGTTTATGGTGTAGAGTGTCCCTGGGTTGTGTTGTTGATGTAGAGTGTCCCTGGGTTGTGTTGTTGGTGTAGAGTGTCCCTGGGTTGTGTTGTTGGTGTAGAGTGTCCCTGGGTTGTGTTGGTGGTGTAAAGTGTCCCTGGGTTGTGTTGGTGGTGTAGAGTGTCCCTGAGTTGTGTTGGTGGTGTAGAGTGTCCCTGGGTTGTGGTGTTGGTGTAGAGTTTCCCTGGGTTGTGTTGGTGTAGAGTGTCCCTATGTTGTGTTGGTGTAGAGTGTCCCTGGGTTGTGTTGGTGGTGTAGAGTGTCCCTGGGTTGTGTTGGTGGTGTAGAGTGTCCCTGAGTTTTGTTGGTGGTGTAGAGTGTCCCTGGGTTGTGGTGGTTGTGTAGAGTGTCCCTGGGTTGTGTTGGTGTAGAGTGTCCCTAGGTTGTGTTGGTGTAGAGTGTCCCTTGGTTGTGTTGGTGGTGTAGAGTGTCCCAGGGTTGTGTTGGTGGTGTAGAGTGTCCCTGAGTTGTGTTGGTGGTGTAGAGTGTCCCTGGGTTGTGTTGTTGGTGTAGAGTGTCCCTGAGTTGTGTTGGTGGTGTATAGTGTCCCTGGGTTGTGTTGTTGGTGTAGAGTGTCCCTGAGTTGTGTTGGTGGTGTAGAGTGTCCCTGGGTTGTGGTGTTGGTGTAGAGTTTCCCTGGGTTGTGTTGGTGTAGAGTGTCCCTATGTTGTGTTGGTGTAGAGTGTCCCTGGGTTGTGGTGGTTGTGTAGAGTATCCCTAGGTTGTGTTGGTGTAGAGTGTCCCTGGGTTGTGTTGGTGTTGTAGAGTGTCCCTGGGTTGTGTTGGTGGTGTAGAGTGTCCCTGGGTTGTGGTGGTTGTGTAGAGTGTCCCTGGGTTGTGTTGGTGGTGTAGAGTGTCCCTGGGTTGTGTTGGTGGTGTAGAGTATCCCTGGGTTGTGTTGGTGGTGTAGAGTGTCCCTGTGTTGTGTTTATGGTGTAGAGTGTCCCTGAGTTGTGTTGTTGGTGTAGAGTGTCCCTGGGTTGTGGTGGTTGTGTAGAGTGTCCCTGGGTTGTGTTGGTGGTGTAGAGTGTCCCTTGGTTGTGTTGGTGGTGTAGAGTGTCCCTGGGTTGTGTTGGTGGTGTAGAGTGTCCCTGTGTTGTGTTTATGGTGTATAGTGACCCTGGGTTGTGGTGGTGGTGTAGAGTGTCCCTGGGTTGTGTTGGTGGTGTAGAGTGTCCCTGTGTTGTGTTGGTGGTGTAGAGTGTCCCTGGGTTGTGTTGGTGGTGTAGAGTGTCACTGGGTTGTGTTGGTGTTGTAGAGTGTCCCTGGGTTGTGTTGGTGTTGAGTGTCCCTGGGTTGTGTTGGTGGAATAGAGTGTCCCTGTGTTGTGTTTATGGTGTAGAGTGTCCCATGGGTTGTGTTGGTGGTGTAGAGTGTCCCTGGGTTGTGTTGGTGGTGTAGAGTGTCCCTGGGTTGTGTTGGTGATGTAGAGTGTCCCTGGGTTATGTTGGTGGTGTAGAGTGTCCCTGTGTTGTGTTTATGGTGTAGAGTGTCCCTGGGTTATGTTGGTGTAGAGTGTCCCTGGGTTGTGTTGGTGGTGTAGAGTGTCCCTTGGTTGTGTTGGTGGTGTAGAGTGTCCCTGTGTTGTGTTTATGGTGTAGAGTGTCCCTGGGTTGTGTTGGTGTAGTGTCCCTCGGTTGTGTTGGTGGTGTAGAGTGTCCCTGGGTTGTGTTGGTGGTGTATAGTGTCCCTGGGTTGTGTTGGTGGTGTAGAATGTCCCTGGGTTGTGTTTATGGTGTATATATATAGTGTCCCTGGGTTGTGTTGTTGATGTAGAGTGTCCCTGGGTTGTGTTGTTGGTGTAGAGTGTCCCTGGGTTGTGTTGTTGGTGTAGAGTGTCCCTGGGTTGTGTTGGTGGTGTAAAGTGTCCCTGGGTTGTGGTGTTGGTGTAGAGTGTCCCTGGGTTGTGTTGGTGGTGTAAAGTGTCCCTGGGTTGTGTTGGTGGTGTAGAGTGTCCCTGTGTTGTGTTGGTGATGTAGAGTGTCCCTGGGTTGTGTTGGTGGTGTAGAATGTCCCTGGGTTGTGTTTATGGTGTAGAGTGTCCCTGGGTTGTGTTGTTGATGTAGAGTGTCCCTGGGTTGTGGTGTTGGTGTAGAGTGTCCCTGGGTTGTGTTTGTGGTGTAGAGTGTCACTGGGTTGTGTTTATGGTGTAGAGTGTCCCTGGGTTGTGTTGTTGGTGTAGAGTGTCCCTGGGTTGTGTTGTTGGTGTAGAGTGTCCTTGGGTTGTTTTGTTGGTGTAGAGTGTCCCTGGGTTGTGTTGTTGGTGTAGAGTGTCCCTGGGTTGTGTTGGTGGTGTAAAGTGTCCCTGTGTTGTGTTGTTGGTGTAGAGTGTCCCTGGGTTGTGTTGGTGTAGAGTGTCCCTGGGTTGTGTTGTTGGTGTAGAGTGTCCCTGTGTTGTGTTTATGGTGTAGAGTATCCCATGGGTTGTGTTGGTGGTGTAGAGTGTCCCTGGGTTGTGTTGGTGATGTAGAGTGTCCCTGGGTTGGTTTGGTGTAGAGTGTCCCTGGGTTATGTTGGTGGTGTAGAATGTCCCTGGGTTGTGTTTATGGTGTAGAGTGTCCCTGTGTTGTGTTTATGGTGTAGAGTGTCCCTCGGTTGTGTTGGTGGTGTAGAGTGTCCCTGGGTTGTGTTGGTGGTGTAGAGTGTCCCTGGGTTGTGTTGGTGGTGTAGAGTGTCCCTGGGTTGTGTTGGTGGTGTATAGTGTCCCTGGGTTGTGTTGGTGGTGTATAGTGTCCCTGGGTTGTGTTGGTGGTGTATAGTGTCCCTGGGTTGTGTTGGTGGTCTATAGTGTCCCTGGGTTGTGTTGGTGGTGTATAGTGTCCCTGGGTTGTGTTGGTGTAGAGTGTCCCTGGGTTGTGTTGGTGTAGAGTGTCCCTAGGTTGTGTTGGTGTAGAGTGTCCCTGGGTTGTGTTGGTGGTGTAGAGTGTCCCTGGGTTGTGTTGGTGGTGTAGAGTGTCCCTGAGTTGTGTTAGGGATGTAGAGTGTCCTTGAGTTGTGTTGGTGGTGTATAGTGTCCCTGGGTTGTGTTGGTGTAGAGTGCCCTTGGGTTGTGTTGGTGTAGAGTGTCCCTGAGTTGTGTTGTTGGTGTAGAGTGTCCCTGAGTTGTGTTGGTGGTGTAGAGTGTCCCTAGGTTGTGTTGGTGTAGAGTGTCCCTGAGTTGTGTTGTTGGTGTAGAGTGTCCCTGGGTTGTGTTGGTGGTGTAGAGTGTCCCCGGGTTGTGTTGGTGGTGTAGAGGGTCCCTGGGTTGTGTTGTTGGTGTAGAGTGTCCCTGGGTTGTGTTGGTGGTGTAGAGTGTCCCTGGGTTGTGTTGGTGGTGTAGAGTGTCCCTGGGTTGTGTTGTTGGTGTAGAGTGTCCCTGGGTTATGTTGGTGGTGTAGAGTGCCCTTGGGTTGTGTTGTTGGTGTAAGTGTGTCCCCAGGTAGTGTTTGTTCAAATCTGCAGTATTACTATAATAAAGGTTTTGGAGTTCACTTTGTGCTATCAATAATATCATTGAGGATATTGTCATAACATTACTAGAGGAGTCATTTCATGGAGAGTTGTATCACTTTATGATACACCATCACTAAGTACTGCTGTAGGTATTTTTTAGTACCAACCTGAGATACAGATACACTAAATACATCCCTGAGTCAAACTCCCTAAGTAACCTGGCCCCTTAACACAATATATCACAGAAGCTCAACTTTGTGAGCAGATTTGGATATATTTCATTTAAAAATGTAGCTATTTTATAAACTTTTTGCTTTTGCTTTATTCATCCGAAATGTAATGACTCTCCACAGGGATATTTGGCATTAGTTTTCATCATGACTATTGAGTGTTTTATCTCCTACGTCTCACTGACATTGATTTCAGTCCTGTAGGACGTGTGATTTGTGCTGTAACATACTGCAGTGGACATTTGTAATCCTCCGAGTCCAATGAAAAGACATACGCTCAAGTCAGAAATATATAATGTGCTTTTCTCTGTAGGAATATTGTCTTTAATGTACATAATGGCTATATACCATACTGTGAATTAAGCTTCTCTGTCTCCTTTGTCTTGGTGTTTTAGGGTAGAACTGAATATAATTAGTTATGTGTGGAATATCATTAAAAATGCCAAATAAGACACATGATATTGTGTTGATTACAACTTAGACACATGATAATGTGTTGATGACAATTACTAAGACACATGATAATGTGTTGATTACCACTAAGACACATGATAATATGTTGATTACCACTAAGACACATGATAACGTGTTGATTACCACTAAGACACATGATAATGTGATGATTACAACTAAGACACATGATAATGTGATGATTACCACTAAGACACATGATAATGTGATGTTGTTACCACTAAGACACATGATAATATATTGATGGTTACCACTATAAGACACATGATAATATGTTGATGGTTACCACTAAGACACATGATAATGTGATGATTACCACTAAGACACATGATAATATGATGATTACCACTAAGACACTTGATAATGTGTTGATTACCAGTAAGACATCTGATAATATGTTGATTACCACTAAGACACATGATAATGTGTTGATTATCACTAAGACACATGATAATGTGATGATTACCACTAAGACACATGATAATGTGATGATTACCACTAAGACACATGATAATGTGATGTTGTTACCACTAAGACACATGATTATGTGATGATTACCACTAAGACACATGATAATGTGATGATGGTTACCACTTAGACACATGATAATATGTTGATGGTTACCACTATAAGACACATGATAATATGTTGATTACCAGTAAGACATCTGATAATATGTTGATTACCACTAAGACACATGATAATATGTTGATTACCACTAAGACACATGATAATGTGTTGATTATCACTAAGACACATGATAATGTGATGTTGTTACCACTAAGACACATGATTATGTGATGATTACCACTAAGACACATGATAATGTGATGATGGTTACCACTAAGACACATGATTATGTGATGATGGTTACCACTAAGACACATGATAATTTGATGATTACCACTAAGACACATGATAATGTGATGATGGTTACCACTATAAGACACATGATAATGTGATGATGGTTACCACTAAGACACATGATTATGTGATGATGGTTACCACTAAGACACATGATAATGTGATGATTACCACTAAGACACATGATAATGTGATGATGGTTACCACTATAAGACACATGATAATGTGATGTTGTTACCACTAAGACACATGATTATGTGATGATTACCACTAAGACACATGATAATGTGATGATGGTTACCACTATAAGACACATGATAATGTGTTGATGGTTACCACTAAGACACATGATAATGTGATGATTACCACTAAGACACATGATAATGTGTTGACTACCACTAAGACACATGATAATATGTTGATTACCAGTAAGACATCTGATAATATGTTGATTATCACTAAGACACATGATAATATGTTGATTACCACTAAGACACATGATAATATGTTGATTACCGCTAAGATACATGATAATGTGATGATTACCACTAAGACACATGATAATGTGTTGATGGTTACCACTAAGACACATGATAATGTGTTGACTACCACTAAGACACATGATAATATGTTGATTACCACTAAGACACATGATAATATGTTGATTACCACTAAGACACATGATAATATGTTGATTACCACTAAGATACATGATAATATGTTGATTACCACTAAGACACATGATAATATGTTGATGGTTACCACTAAGACACATGATAATATGTTGATTACCACTAAGACACATGATAATATGTTGATGGTAACCACTATAAGACACATGATTATGTGTTGATGGCTACCACTTTAAGACACATGATAATGTGTTGATGGTTACCACTTTAAGACACATGATAATATGTTGATTACCACTAAGACACATGATAATATGTTGATGGTTACCACTAAGACACATGATAATATGTTGATGGTTACCACTACAAGACACATGATAATGTGTTGATGGTTACCACTAAGACACATGATGTGATAATTACTAAGACACAAAGTGCATCATTGATTGTGTATTCACCCTCAGAAAAGATATTTGGGAATATGACACGAATAGCAATTAGCAGATGTTGATGGATCCCGCTGGGAAACAGCCAAATGGACTCTCGTTGTTGAGGGCTTTAAAAAGGTGCTTTTCAAATGACTTATTGCATTCCATTTCCTCTTGTCACAAGCATGCATATTTCCATTGAGACTATTCTTGTCATTGATTGCAATCCAAGATAGAAGAAAGGCTACATTGTGGGGCAGTAGCATGCTCCCTGGGTGACCTTTTGACCCCTCTGAATTGTTATCAGGACGGTACCGCAGCACTGTGGCGCCTGGACTGTAATTTGCAGTTATGTCCCCTTGATGTGGTCAGCTGTTGTAGACCTGTGATTGGGACGGTGTAGGGAACAATGGCAGGAGACTGATGACCAATGTCCAGTAAAAACGTCTAATTATACACTTGTATCATGATTTGTCCCAGTATGTACTTGTTATTGGTCAGGACTGTCGCCATGACAGTGTTGAGGTCAGTTTGATGCTGGTGACAAGCTTATTGTGAGGAGTTATTTTAGGCTGTAGTTACTGATACTCTGTGGCGAGGGGTGATTTATTTGTGTCGACTGATGTTCATTAATATGTTTACAATAAAACACTTTTTGTGGAACTTAAAAACAATCCTACTCTTCTATTTCACAGTTAGAAATTATTTCTTGTGCATCAAAAATATAAACAAATATTGAGGTATATTAGTCCCCAAGGGATAGGATGCGACAAATAGAGTAGTAAATAATGAGAAACAGAAAAAGGTCTCAAACATTTCAATGACTAATAACATTTAATGGCAATTCATTGTATAATATTATGCAACAAAACACAACAAAATGTCTTTCCAGCTGCCTATACATACCGTCAGAATTACAGTGCATAAGGGGAAGTAAATAGTGTGTGTGTGGGGGGGGGGGGGGGGGGGGGACTTATTACCTAGCATGGGCATATTGACGGAGAAATTCAGTACACTCTGTATCCTAGAGACTGATAGATTTAACACACTATGCCTCCATTTTGTAGTCATAACCCTCTCAAACTAAGATTAACCAATACTTCCGCTTTCGGTCCTTGGAATTGTGAAATAGTCACCTCCTACATTTGTACAGTAACATGATAAGCTCGGGATATGATCCATGCTTAGCTAAGATTTCCTTCTGTCTTTCTGGACTTGGTTAGAAGCTTTAAGTTAAAGGAGAATTTGACAGTGGTACATCAGATGATGGACACGATGTCACTACATTGTATTAATTCCTGTCTCCTTAATGGTAGTACATTCGAGTTAGAAAAAATATGTTCACGAATAAAATATGATAGAAGGCTGGAAGTTGTCTCTCGGGAGTTGTCTACATCACTAAACTTGTCAGCAACAACAAACATAGCTTAGCTGTCAGAGTTTCTACACTTTTATCTTAAAATCGTCGCATTCATATCCATTTTCAATTGGATTAGCACTGTTTCCTTGCCTCGGGTTGTAGAATAAATAGACCGGTGTAATATATTTAAAAGCCGTTATGTAACAAGTTACAAACACAATCAGATGACAAAAGTCTAAAAATGACAGTCGGCTAGTCCCAGCAGACTTCTCTGTGTCTGAAAGTCTCCGTGGTGCGACAACCATAACTTGTCATGTTTTAGATATTTTGTCAGAGTTGTCACAATTGTGGGTATGAAAAAAGAGGCTAACATCATCAAGCCTGAGTGTATGACACATTTATATCTGACCTCGACTGACACTTCCATTTAGATATGTAACCCTGTATCCAACTCTGCCCTGGCTGGAAATGCGATGATTATATTTATCAGTGGGTCTATTTAACAAACAGGCAACCTTGAAACTGTGAGCTGTTCCTACTTCTCATACAACCTTGGAGCTGTGAGCTGTTCTTGTCTCTCATACAACTTTGGAGCTGTGAGCTATTCTTGTCTCTCATACAACCTTGGAGCTGTGAGCTGTTCTTGTCTCTCATACAACCTTGGAGCTGTGAGCTATTCTTGTCTCTCATACAACCTTGGAGCTGTGAGCTATTCTTGTCTCTCATACAATCTTAGAGCTGTGAGCTAATCTTGTCTCTCATACAAACTTTGAACTAACCGACTCTCCCATACAAACAAACAATCTTGTAGCTGTGAACTAACCGAGTCTCCCATACAAACAGACAATCTTGTAGCTGTGAACTAACCTAGTCTCCCATACAAACAGACAATCTTGTAACTGTGAACTAACCTTGTCTCCCATACAAACAGACAATCTTGGAGCTGTGAACCAACCAAGTCTCTCATACAAACAGACAATCTTGTAGCTGTGAACCAACCTAGTCTCCCATACAAACAGACAATCTTGTAGCTGTGAACTAACCTAGTCTCCCATACAAACAGACAATCTTGTAACTGTGAACTAACCTTGTCTCCCATACAAACAGATAATCTTGGAGCTGTGAACTAACCTAGTCTCCCATACAAACAGACAATCTTGTAGCTATGAACTACCCGAGTCTCCCATACAAACAGACAATCTTGTAGCAGTAAACTAACCTAGTCTCCCATACAAACAGACAATCTTGTAGCAGTGAACTAACCTAGTCTCCCATACAAACATATGATCTTGGAGCTGTGAACTACCCGAGTCTCCCATACAAACAGACAATCTTGTAGCAGTAAACTAACCTAGTCTCCCATACAAACAGACACTCTTGTAGCAGTAAACTAACCTAGTCTCCCATACAAACAGACAATCTTGGAGCTGTGAACTAACCTAGTCTCCCATACAAACATACAATCTTGGAGCTGTGAACTAACCTAGTCTCCCATACAAACAGACAATCTTGTAACTGTGAACTACCCGAGTCTCCCATACAAACATGATCTTGGAGCTGTGAACTAACCTAGTCTCCCATACAAACAGACAATCTTGTAACTGTGAACTAACCTAGTCTCCCATACAAACATGATCTTGGAGCTGTGAACTAACCTAGTCTCCCATACAAACAGACAATCTTGTAACTGTGAACTACCCGAGTCTCCCATACAAACATACAATCTTGGAGCTGTGAACTAACCTAGTCTCCCATACAAACATGATCTTGTAGCAGTAAACTAACCTAGTCTCCCATACAAACAGACAATCTTGTAGCTGTGAACTAACCTAGTCTCCCATACAAACAGACAATCTTGTAGCTGTGAACTACCAGAGTCTCCCATACAAACAGACAATCTTGTAGCTGTGAACTAACCTAGTCTCCCATACAAACAAACAATCATGGAGCTGTGAACTAACCGACTCTCCCATACAAACAGACAATCTTGGAGCTGTGAACTAACCTAGTCTCCCATACAAACAGACAATCTTGTAACTGTGAACTACCTGAGTCTCCCATACAGACAATCTTGTAAATGTGAACTACCTGAGTCTCCCATACAGACAATCTTGTAAATGTGAACTAACCTAGTCTCCCATACAAACAGACAATCTTGTAACTGTGAACTACCAGAGTCTCCCATACAAACAGACAATCTTGTAGCTGTGAACTAACCTAGTCTCCCATACAAACAGACAATCTTGTAACTGTAAACTAACCTAGTCTTCCATACAAACAGACAATCTTGTAACTGTGAACTAACCTAGCCTCCCATACAAACAATCAATCTCGTAGCTGTGAACTTAAATGTGAGCCACGCTACAAAAAGGTCTGGGAAGGCCTGGCTTCCGGTGATTGCATTAATACTTAGTCTCACCACTCCAGGCAAACTGTATTGTCATGTGTGGCCTTCAGTTCACTCAATTATTTGTCAATTTCATTTCTCATTGTCTGCCTGTTCCTCCATTTCACCTCCATCATCTGTGGGTTAGGTCCAATAATTCGATATTAATATGGTTTGTACAAAAATCAAATTACTTGTTGTTATCCCTATTCTCCGAAATTGCTACAGAGTTTGTAATTTACGCAATTATCACTGACATCTTGAGAATGCCATAAGCCTTTCATTTCTGTTCACTTTTTTTTGGTCGCAAAAATGAAAACAATGTGCATGTAATTGGGAATTTACAAGTATATTTCATTATCCCAAGTCTTCAGAACATTCAGTGATAATATAATCAACGGAAAATAAAACAGACTAACTCGGGCAGAAATAGCTATAAATTGAATTTCCATCATAATGCTGTAATCCATTGATTGTATACAGAGACATGATGGTCAGTGTTAAGTGTTGCATTCTGGGAATTATGTTTGTGCCGATTTCAATACAATGTACAATAGGAAGCCTGATTGTACATATCTTTTTTTTCAGAAAATAGCAAAACAACTAAACAAGATGCTTTTGAATTTTTGTTTTTTTCCCATCTTCGCAATTGTTATACAAATTGGAAACATCATCAGATATAAACAAATAAACACTGCACTAACTGGTTCATTAATTAATGAACATTTTACATATCAGAAATTTGTTTTCAACAAATAAACACTGCGCTAGCTGGTTCATTGATTAATGAACATTTTACATATCAGAAATAAGTTTTAAACAAATCCCATTGCACCAAATAAATTGATTCTTTGCAGAAAATCATGGCTAAAACAATCTCCTAATTAGACCCAATAAATAAATACTCTGCATTAATTAATAGGGGCACAGGTCTCGGGCACCTTTTTGTGAAGCTCTTAAATGGTAAAACACATGCGTGCGTAAACAGAGTTGTTTCCCCTTGTTGCTACCCTTGCCTTTGATTTGTTTTCGTCCGAAAGTAGCCCTTCAGTGGAGAAACCGGAAACACGTTACATTATATCACACTCGGCTTTCATTGGTTATTTCCAGAATGTTGCAAATAACCAGAATATCTTTCAGCTGATGTCTTTTGCATTCATCTCTGTCGTTGCTTGAGAAGATGTTTTTTTCAAACTTGCCGACTTTAAATTATGGAAATTACATCTCTTTCAGGAACAGTTCATGAATTATTCTCAGTAAATTACCGAGATTTAATAAAGCTGTACGCTCTTTTATGGCTCTTCCTTTATCATATTACATAATGTTTAAAACAAAATCCCATGGAATTAATTCTGATCAATAAAACTGTACAGAAAATAGGAATTATAAATAAATTATAACCCTTGTGAACCTTTTAATTAATAGAAAGATTTTTGTTGAATAACTTGCTTAAAACAAACCCCAGTGGATATTAAGATATTATTCCTCGGCAGAACATTATGTTTAAACAAACTTGAGTCAATTAAAGGCAGATGTAGCTTAGCTGAGGTTGACACTTTTCTGGGTCTCTATAATGTTTAACATTGCCAGGAATTTTAGAGAAAGAATTGTTCTCCTGCTCGCACATGTTCAATTTAACAGAGGGAGAATAAAATAGTCTGGGCTGTTAAACTGGAGATCGATTGTCACGATGAAAAAGGTGGCATTGCAGGAACTGTACAGTCCCTTTACAGAGGAGAACAAAATCACTGACAAGTTCTTCTCCCAAAAAATTTCACAAATAAAACAACTTTGTATGTACACGGACATTTAATGGAACAAAAACACTCATGATAAACTGCTTTTAGAATATACTTGCAGTATTCTGCATCTACCAGACAGAATAAAATATCAACAGGATTATTTGTGTGTACAGTAAAATCCATACAATGTATGCTGATTATACAGTATTTTGCCATACAATGTATGCTGATTATAGAGTAATTTGCCATACAATGTATGCTGATTATACAGTACTTTGCAATATGATGATTATAGAGTATTTTGCCATACAATGTATGCTGATTATACAGTATTTTGCCATACAATGTATGCTGATTATAGAGTAATTTGCCATACAATGTATGCTGATTATACAGTATTTTGCCATACAATGTATGCTGATTATAGAGTAATTTGCCATACAATGTTTGCTGATTATACAGTATTTTGCCATACAATGTATGCTGATTATACAGTACTTTGCCATACAATGTATGCTGATTTTACAGTACTTTGCCATATGATGATTATAGAGTATTTTGCCATACAATGTATGCTGATTATTTAGTATTTTGCCATACAATGTATGCTGATTATAGAGTAATTTGCCGTACAATGTTTGCTGATTATACAGTATTTCGTCATACAATGTATGCTGATTATAGAGTATTTTGCCATATGATGTATGCTGATTATACAGTATTTTGTCATACAATGTATGCTGATTATACAGTATTTTGCCATATGATGTATGCTGATTATACAGTATTTTGTCATATGATGTATGCTGATTCGTTATACAGTATTTTGCCATATAATGATTATAGAGTATTTTGCCATACAATGTATGCTGATTATACAGTATTTTGCCATACAATCTGTAGCAAAACTAGACAGGGGTCAATCTTCAGCAACCAGGTAGCTTGGCAGTTTGAAGAATTGCTGTCAAACGTTTCGAAGGTCACAGATTCGAACCTCGGTGTGGCTGTCAAAAGTTTGGAAGGTCACAGATTCGAACCTCGGTGTGGCTGTACTTTTTCCATCCCTGTCACAGTGATGTCGTAACAAGGATTGGCGATCTTGCCAACCCCTGTTGGGCGTACACTTAGCAAGAGGATACCTGAACTTGGGTTGTAAATAGTTGTGTCTTATATTAGTGACGAAGATTTGGGATGGAGGAATATGTAGCAAATCTGGAGTGGGTCGATCACCGGAACCAGTTGCATTGGTAGCTCGGATAGTAGTGTCCATCTAGAGTTGGAAAAGTCCAGGGTTCAAGTAGATTATAACACATACTGTACATGAATTAGGATGTTTTGTTCAGTGGAAATGGTGAAGGTTGATTAGTGACAAATCTTGTAAAGAAAATCTTAATTAATTTTCAGGTCTAAAGGTTACCCGTATCATACCTCACGCATTGGACGGGAGACTCCCGAATATTTAAGACAGAAATATAAATCTCCAATTTGAAATTAACGACCCGAGCGGGTCCCGAATTTTATTAAATTCTCCCGTTTTCTTCCTGCTTGTGGAAGCCCAAGCTATCCGCTATGATCCTGTGTAAAGATTCCGAACTCTTCAAACTTGAAAAAAAAAAAAAAGTACAAGGGACAGTCAGATGCTTGTCCAGTGTTGATTCGTGCAAGCGTTGATTTGACTGTGATTGAAATTGAATACACTTCCGCGTCACTTGTTACCGATACCAGGCTCCAATTGTTCGTGACAGTTTCTTTCATCAATGCTACTCATAGTTCAATAGCTTAACAGAATTTGAGGTAAATTAATCTGCATCACACCTTCTATCATAATGATTCTTAGGTTAGCTATAGAAAGAAGCAGTGGGAATGTGAGGAAAACGAACTTACCTAGACCTGCAATTCTTCAAGGGGTGAAACAAAATTAAACAATGAAAATATCTATGACTGTGTTTTTAGAAATAATGGCAGTCAATTTTCCTGGATTAACCTTTAAGCGATTCCACTAAAAGTGATGCATATTGCAAGCTCTACAATTCTCATTTTGGAGTATGTTTTGGTGGTAGCAAGGATTTCAAACATGTGAAATCTGCAACACTTGTTATGTCGTGATAAGTCTGTATCGTTGTCAGTAGATTTTGGTAAACATGTCTGGAAACATGGACCAGTTCTTTGGTAAAAGCCAGATTTCCATCCCTAGCAAAACTCTGAAAGAGCATTCGGCATGATCAGGAAGATACAAACAGACAAGAGGGGACCTAGATAACAGCACTATCGTGATACTTTGTCTTGTAAAATTATAACCAACTGCAGGACTTGGGATGCTAAAATAACCAAACAAACAATACAAGAGCCAGTTAGTTTCATTCACTGTTCAGTAATTACTTAACTGCTTTCACTTGTAATTAAATTGAATATATTAATCATAATATGTCCATGTTTTTATTTTTGCTGATGAATGCATCCGTAAATGTCGTCACACACAATCTCCAGTTTGAGAAAAGTCATCAAACTGGAAATCTCCAGTTGGCTAGCATTTGATCCTTGACAGAGGTACTTTTGCCTGTATTTGACTAACCTTCTATGTTTGGGTAAAGTGGAACTTTGGTGTAATTTAGATTTACACAATGTTGTGATGGCTGGTTTCGTTGTGCTGAAGATTTCAATACCAGATTTGGTAGCCATGCAATTCCATGGAGGCATAACTGATAATAGCCTAAGTTGCATGTTTAGAAGTCTGTAAGCCATACATTTCAAAGCAATTCTCTTTGAATGGAGATGTTGCTGACACACAATACACAACCAACATGGACTGAATTGGTATGTGGCTAGTTCTTTTTCCGTGTTAGATCATCGAATGGAGTGTTACTTTAAAAAGATATATGTGTTTCATACATGAAACTTCAGACGGCTTCTTAGCGGACTCTCACGATCTAGGAGAGAGGCTCCAGATTTTGGACTCTTAGATTTAGTATTTACAACCAGTGCATTGCCAAAATATTCCTTTGATTTATCGATTTCATCTTAAAAATCAACTCAAAATATATGCCATTTGAAAGAGATTTGTCTCAGGGCACACCCAATATTTTGTCCCTTAAGGGGATGAATTACATAGAGGTTACACAAAAAATAATTAACAAAAAATTCTACATCCATTAACCACGAGTTGTGTGACATGTATCTACCACAATATCAGTCGGAAACAACTGGAGAGACCTGCGGAAGAGGTGGAGGGTGGCAATAGGTCAAGGGTGGCGATAGGTCGAGGGTACACTATATATACTGGTAATCTCCTGTCAACGTATATCAGAGTTAGGACAATGTTATGTAATGGATCTGTTGACCACAGCAGTAATTTAGTAGATGGCAGTATGTGAGGGTGGCGGAAGATTTGGGTGGCGATAGGTCGAGGGTACGCTATATACTGGTAATTCTCCTGTCAGCGTATATCAGAGTTAGGACAATGTTATGTAATGGATCTGTTGGCCACAGCAGTAATTTAGTAGATGGCAGTATGTGAGGGTGGCAGAAGATTTGGGTGGCGATAGGTCGTGGGTAAGGTCGTGGTTACGCTATATACTGGTAATTCTCCTGTCAGAGTATATCAGAGTTAGGACAATGTTATGTAATGGATCTGTTTGCCACAGCAGTGATTCAGTAGATGCCCATGGTAATTTGGTGGCTTTGGTAGCCGTCTGGGTGCCGGAGATTTAACTGTGGAAGTGTGCTAGACCTAGATTGAAAGCAAAATGAATCCTGGTCGTGATCCTTTTTCTTAATCACTTGGAGATTTAGTGGGAGGGGGTTTTAGAAATTTAAATTAATTTTATTGCCAAAATCTAACCACATTTTTCAATTCAGTTTGGAACATTCTTTTTTTTCCCAGAAAGAAATTGCTTTTTTCGCTCTCCTGTTGTGTTTTTGCATGTCAAATATCTTGGTCAGAGAGGCAAAAATCAATATAGGCAGTGGCTGTAAACTTACTACCAATAACCTGATGGCCTGCTGGTCTCGCTCTCAACCTAAATCTTCAATATCTGTATACAGGAATCTAAGCTAACATAGTCTGGTGCCAGGGCGACACTGAACCTAAATCTTCAATATCTACATACAGGAATCTAAGCTAACATAGTCTGGTGCCAGGGCTACACTGAACCTAAATCTTCAATATCTATATACAGGAATCTAAGCTAACATAGTCTGGTGCCAGGGCTACACTGAACCTAGATCTTCAATATCTATATACAGGAATCTAAGCTAACATAGTCTGGTGCCAGGGCTACACTGAACCTAAATCTTCAATATCTATACAGGAATCTAAGCTAACAAAGTCTGCATGGTGCCAGGGCGACACTGAACCTAAATCTTCAATATCTATATACAGGAATCTTAGCTAACATAGTCTGGTGCCAGGGCTACACTGAACCTAAATCTTCAATATCTATATACAGGAATCTAAGCTAACAAAGTCTGGTGTCAGGGCTACACTGAACCTAAATCTTCAATATCTGTATACAGGAATCTAAGCTAACATAGTCTGGTGCCAGGGCTACACTGAACCTAAATCTTCAATATCTACATACAGGAATCTAAGCTAACATAGTCTGGTGCCAGTGCTACACTGAACCTAAATCTTCAATATCTATATACAGGAATCTAAGCTAACATAGTCTGGTGCCAGGGCTATACTGAACCTAAATCTTCAATATCTATATACAGGAATCTAAGCTAACATAGTCTGGTGCCAGGGCTACACTGAACCGCACCTTATATATACTGCTGCCAGTCTCACTGTAACTAAAACTTTTATAAATATGTACATGTATGTTATGTAAATGTCAAAAATAACAAGGACACATTCTTAGTACTTTCGCTCCATCAACGGGAGCTCTTCAGACTGTTTATTTAAACTTTTTTACGATGTTGTCACAAAACAAAGAAATATAACTCTCAGAGTTAGACTGTAACAACAATTTCTAAAAATACACAAATGAATAAAACTATTACACGCTTTTCAGACTGAGTTTCAATAGACTAATAAATTCAGATTCTTTTGTTTCTCTCTTAAAGGGGTTGGAAGTGTCCAATTTTTATATAATGGAAAAATTCTACTCTCATCATAACTACAATCATGAATATGTTAACTAACATTTGAAAATGTAGGACTATCAGAAGGTGTCTGTACATGTATAATACACTGCTGCCAACCCCAATGAACCTATAGAACTTGTATAGTCATGCAGCCCCACTTCTAAAAATTCATAATTCCCACAAAGCATTTTTTCAAGGTTTATATGTGAATTAAGTTGTGTTTCATATGATTAGATGCCAACTTGCATAAATGCTTACCCTGCTGAACCTAAAACTTGGAGAATTAAGCTGTAACTTATTTTATACTGGGGCTAAACCCGGGCAATAGCTACAATGAATAAGGCTTGCTCCTGGGGCTAAACCCGGGCAATAGCTACAATGTATAAGGCTTGCTCCTAAACATTCTGACTGCTGTTCCAATCCCAGGATGTATTGGGTAGGACTGCTTCAAATCTGAGGAATTTAAAACTATTGTGTTGTGTAGTAGCTTTGAACAATGTTTTTTTTTTGGTTCTGTCAGATGTGAATACTTTTAAAGGTTAAGCTAAACAGTAGTAATCTGCAGTAATTCATTTTATTTATCACCTTCTTATACAGGATTGGCTTCTCAATTAATGATTTTAAAACAAGAATTGGGTGCAGCACCAAACCATTCCTTTCAGTTGACAGTGTTCATTTCTTGGAGAAATCCATCCATGATGTTTGCTAAATGTGAGACCTACAACCAAAGACTTCCAATTTGACAAGCTAATCTTTCAATATCCGTGTGTCTGCAGGTCGGCAGACTGTCCAACCCATACGCTTTTTTCCTTAATGTGTTTTTCAATGTTTTTGGGTCAGTGGAGCGAGTGATCATCTGATGTGTCTGGTGTCCAAGATAAAATATTTCCTTTCTCTAAATCCCTGTCTCCTTACCAACCAATTTCTATACCTGCTCCATAATCCTCTGCTCTCTCCATCCAGTTATTTATCCTTCTCCCTCTATCAAATTCTTTATTCTTCTCTCTCACTAATTCTCTATTATGAAGTAACTAGCTTCACTTAACTATTAACCAGTAACTAGCTTCATTTAAATATTAACCAGTAACTAGCTTGACTGTTAATCAGTAAATAGCTTAACTTAACCAATATCTAGTTAACTATAACCAGTAAATAGCTTAACCTAACCAGTAACTAGTTAACTATATCAGTAACTAGTTAACTATACCCAATAACTAGTTAACTATAACCAGTAACTAGTTAACTATAACCAGTAACTAGTGAACTATATCCAGTAACTAGTTAACTATACCAATATCTAGTTAACTATAACCAGTAACTAGTTAACCTTACCAGTAACTAGTTAATTATACCAGTAACTAGTTAATAATTACCAGTAAATATCTTAATTTAAACAGTAACTAGTTAACTATAACCAGTAACTTGTTAACTATAACTAATAACTAGTTAACTATAACCAATAACTAGGTAACTATAACCAGTAAATAGCTTATATTAACCAGTAATTAGCTAACTTCAGCCAGTAACTAGTTAACTTTAACCAATAACTAGTCAACTATAACCAATAACTAGGTAACTATAACCAGTAAATAGCTTTAAACATCCTTCAGACCACAGCACAGGTTGGATCTGTATAAAACTGTATATCCCCTGCCTCCAGCCTAAAATCTATAGGGTATTAATGTGATGGCAGACAGGCTAGCAGAGGTAATATGTCTGTGTTAGACATGGATGGTTGTGTTCGAAAACTGCAGTAAACTGAAATAAACTGCAACGAATTGATTCTCAGAAAACTCGGTAATCATATTGACAAATAAAAATGCCACCTCATATGGTATCGGTCCTTGATTGTACAGTTGTACGGCAAAAACAACTTTTGTCATCATATCCCTTAATTGTCACAAGTTTAAGTAAAAATGCTCTTTTTACCTATTTTTAATTATCTTGATTATTTTATCACAACATGGCACACCAGAGAATAGCTGACTGTTAAATCAACAAAGATAATTAAATGTGATAAATGCTGCAGATATTTAATATTGTTTCATAATAACGGAACATGCAATCATATTGTGACTAATGAGAAAATTCAGTGATTGATCTTTTGTATGTTTTCAGGAAAAAGTTTAAAACTCGTTCAGGAGCCGTTATTCGACTTGTGGATTTGTTAGATGAAGGTGTAAAGCGAGCAGAAATGAAACTTGTAGAAAAAGGCCGAGACAAGGTAGGAAATCATTGTCAGCTGTCGTAATAATTAAAAACCACGGCTTATATTTCGGAGGTAATTATACTATTTATACAGCTTCCATCACTTG
This sequence comes from Mimachlamys varia, assembly GCA_947623455.1. Classification (NCBI taxonomy): domain Eukaryota; kingdom Metazoa; phylum Mollusca; class Bivalvia; order Pectinida; family Pectinidae; genus Mimachlamys; species Mimachlamys varia. The sequence goes on from OX392537.1 coordinate 3,899,784, forward strand.
TTTAAGTCTTCGTGTTGTTGAAAAGTTATGTGCTGTTAATACATCACTCATTGTCACATAAACACGTTTTAAGTACACAGAACAGGTTCATTTGTTTAAAAAGCTCACCGGTTACGAGTAACCTAGAGTTATTTCCCCTGGGATTGGCGTTCCAGCCCAAAATAAAGTTTTTGGAGTAAAAGTTTTTGGAAGACTTCTCTTAGGTACACCTCCTTCAAAGTTGTTATGTTCATTTAATAGAGGTCCAAGACTGATGTACTTTAAATTAAATGTATTCCACATAGTGCTTCAGACTATGTATACTCACTCAGCTATATGCTTTAAGAGTTCATAAACTAGTGGACACTTTTTAAGCCCAAAATATTGCCCTTTTTAGTAACTTTGTCAATAAAATGTCTAATTAAAAATAGATACTCTACATCATATAACAGTGAATTCTGCAAACTTTGCTTTGTAAAACTAAAAGTTTCATTACACAAAAGCATTTCACATTATAATGATTGACGAAAATTAAGGACATTCCTCTTTTGGTGTCTAAAGTTTGGAATACATGTACGATACTAGACATGATGAGGTTGGCTTCACTTTAAATTAGGGTGCCCTGAGATTTTGTAAGTTCAGTGGTTTGGAATAATAAGTTCAGGACATGTTTGTCATAGCATTCAGAATGAACAGGAAACCTCTAACAGGATTTAACATGTTGTTTATTGAAAAGTAGGGATAGTCCTTGTGTTGTGAGGGGATAGTCCTTGTGTTGTGAGGGGATAGTCCTTGTGTTGTGAGGGGATAGTCCTTGTGTTGTGAGGGGGATAGTCCTTGTGTTGTGAGGGGGATAGTCCTTGTGTTGTGAGGGGATAGTCCTTGTGTTGTGAGGGGATAGTCCTTGTGTTGTGAGGGGATAGTCCTTGTGTTGTGAGGGGATAGTCCTTGTGTTGTGATGGGATAGTCCTTGTGTTGTGAGGGGGATAGTCCTGGTGTTGAGGGGGATAGTCCTTGTGTTGTGAGGGGGGTAGTCCTTGTGTTGTGAGGGGATAGTCCTGGTGTTGAGGGGGATAGTCATTGTGTTGTGAGGGATAGTCCTTGTGTTGTGAGGGGATAGTCCTTGTGTTGTGAGGGGATAGTCCTTGTGTTATGAGCGGATAGCCCTTGTTGTGAGGGGATTGTCCTTGTGTTATGAGCGGATAGCCCTTGTGTTGTGAGGGGATAGCCCTTGTGTTGTGAGGGGATAGTCCTTGTGTTGTGAGGGGATAGCCCTTGTGTTGTGAGGGGATAGCCCTTGTGTTGTGAGGGGATGGTCCTTGTGTTGTGAGGGGATAGTACTTGTGTTGTGAGGGGATGGTACTTGTGTTATGAGCGGATAGCCCTGGTGTTGAGGGGGATAGTCCTGGTGTTGTGAGGGATAGTCCTTGTGTTGTGAGAGGGATAGTCCTTGTGTTGTGAGGGGGATAGTCCTGGTGTTGTGAGGGGGATAGTCCTGGTGTTGTGAGGGGGATAGTCCTGGTGTTGTGAGGGATAGTCCTTGTGTTGTGAGGGGATTGTCCTTGTGTTGTGAGGGGATAGCCCTTGTGTTGTGAGGGATAGTCCTTGTGTTGTGAGGGGATGGTACTTGTGTTATGAGCGGATAGCCCTGGTGTTGAGGGGGATAGTCCTGGTGTTGTGAGGGATAGTCCTTGTGTTGTGAGGGGATTGTCCTGGTGTTGTGAGGGATAGTCCTTGTGTTGTGAGGGGATAGTCTTTGTGTTGTGTGGGGGGTAGTCCTTGTGTTGTGAGGGGATGGTACTTGTGTTGTGAGGGGATGGTACTTGTGTTGTGAGGGGTTAGTCCTTGTGTTGTGAGGGGTTAGTCCTTGTGTTGTGAGGGACAGTCCTTGTGTTGTGAGGGATAGTCCTTGTGTTGTGAGGGGATGGTACTTGTGTTGTGAGGGGATAGTCCTTGTGTTGTGAGGGGATAGTCTTTGTGTTGTGAGGGGGATAGTCCTTGTGTTGTGAGGGGGATAGCCCTTGTGTTGTGAGGGGATGGTCCTTGTGCTGATAGGGGATAGTCCTTTGTTGTGAGGGGATAGTCCTTTGTTGTGAGGGGATAGTCCTTGTGTTGTGAGGGGATAGTCCTTGTGTTGTGAGGGGATAGTCCTTGTGTTGTGAGGGGTTAGTCCTTGTGTTGTGAGGGACAGTCCTTGTGTTGTGAGGGGATGGTACTTGTGTTGTGAGGGGATAGTCCTTGTGTTGTGAGGGGATAGTCCTTGTGTTGTGAGGGGATAGTCCTTGTGTTGTGAGGGGGATAGTCCTTGTGTTGTGAGGGATAGTCCTTGTGTTGTGAGGGGATAGTCCTTGTGTTGTGAGGGGATAGTCCTTGTGTTGTGAGGGGATAGTCCTTGTGTTGTGAGGGGGATAGTCCTTGTGTTGTGAGGGGGATAGTCCTTGTGTTGTGAGGGGGATAGTCCTTGTGTTGTGAGGGGGATAGTCCTTGTGTTGTGAGGGGGATAGTCCTTGTGTTGTGAGGGGGATAGTCCTTGTGTTGTGAGGGGATAGTCCTTGTGTTGTGAGGGGATAGTCCTTGTGTTGTGAGGGGATAGTCCTTGTGTTGTGATGGGATAGTCCTTGTGTTGTGAGGGGGATAGTCCTGGTGTTGAGGGGGATAGTCCTTGTGTTGTGAGGGGGGTAGTCCTTGTGTTGTGAGGGGATAGTCCTGGTGTTGAGGGGGATAGTCATTGTGTTGTGAGGGATAGTCCTTGTGTTGTGAGGGGATAGTCCTTGTGTTGTGAGGGGATAGTCCTTGTGTTATGAGCGGATAGCCCTTGTTGTGAGGGGATTGTCCTTGTGTTATGAGCGGATAGCCCTTGTGTTGTGAGGGGATAGCCCTTGTGTTGTGAGGGGATAGTCCTTGTGTTGTGAGGGGATAGCCCTTGTGTTGTGAGGGGATAGCCCTTGTGTTGTGAGGGGATGGTCCTTGTGTTGTGAGGGGATAGTCCTTGTGTTATGAGCGGATAGCCCTTGTGTTGTGAGGGGATTGTCCTTGTGTTATGAGCGGATAGCCCTTGTGTTGTGAGGGGACTGTCCTTGTGTTATGAGCGGATAGCCCTTGTGTTGTGAGGGGATAGCCCTTGTGATGTGAGGGGATAGCCCTTGTGATGTGAGGGGATAGTCCTGGTGTTGTGAGGGATAGTCCTTGTGTTGTGAGGGATAGTCCTGGTGTTGAGGGGGATAGTCCTGGTGTTGAGGGGGATAGTCCTGGTGTTGTGAGGGATAGTCCTTGTGTTATGAGGGATAGTCCTTGTGTTGTGAGGGATAGTCCTTGTGTTGTGAGGGGGTAGTCCTTGTGTTGTGAGGGATAGTCCTTGTGTTGTGAGGGGATAGTCCTTGTGTTGTGAGGGGATAGTCTTTGTGTTGTGAGGGGGATAGTCCTTGTGTTGTGAGGGGGATAGCCCTTGTGTTGTGAGGGGATGGTCCTTGTGCTGATAGGGGATAGTCCTTGTGTTGTGAGGGGATAGTCCTTTGTTGTGAGGGCTGGTTACTTCATTATCAATCACAACATCTCGGGGAAATTTCAGGTAATCTTCGGAAATCTACTACCTGTAGATCAGCTGTGAATCACATACGACATTGTTCGAAAGTCCTTGGATTTTATCAACTCTTCAATTATCAATTCTTCCATGCGGCCATTGATACAGCCATTTTGGAACATGACATTTACACTACATGACCCTCTATACATGCATTTGAGGGAGTAGATTTCCAAAGATTACCAAGAAATTTCTCCGAGATGTAGCGATTGGTTACTTACAACAACAGAGTTATAGGTCCTTATATACATTGTCACAAAAGGCTACACAGCCTTACATGTTAAGTGTGTTCTGGACAGTTTTATTAAATATATGACATTGATAGTTTAGTGGTGAAAGAGGGTGTCTAGACAGGGTGTCACTCGCTTTCTTTACCCTTCCACGGTAAATTCTCTACCCTTCGTTTCGAGACATTGGCACATAAGCCTCAGACATCTCATTTCGTAATGGAAAGCTGATAAAGATTATTTTTCCTCCATATTGATGAAGACTTGATAGGACAAGGAAACGTAACGAGAAAGCTGTAGCCAGCACTTGAGACATGGGTAAACAAAGGCTTCATTTCACTGACGATGAAGATAACGTGATTTTGTATAAAGGGTTGTGTTACATGAGCTCTGTTAAGTCGTAACTTGTTGTTGCACCTGAAAGCACAGGTACTACGATTGAGAGAAGTTATTGGTAGTCACCAGTCTCCAGGAACAAATATTATCTCCCGACATCAGCAACTCTGTGGTTACAATTCAGCCAGTCAACTAGTAGTATTAGGTCTATGTAAAAACTAGCTGAGCCTCTGAAACATTTATATGGTCATCTGGAAAAGTTCACCAAAAGTGACTTAATAAGTGACTGACCTGTTCAAAAGCAATGTTGCCATTTCTACATTTCAGTCGTCCTGTTTCACTTTTAGACTGTCTCCATCTCTCTAACACTTCCCCTATTCTTTTATTCCAAACTGTCTGGTAAGATTCATCTTCCGTCAACTAGATCTGTCAAGGTCATGGTCCACTGGTTTTAGCTCACCCGGGTGAACTTATGCAATGGTGTCTGTCCTATATCCATCAACTTTAAACAACTTTCTCTGAAATACCGAAAGGCCTAGTGACATGAATTTAATTGGCCCATAGCTTTCTTGGAAGGAGCTGAACAGAGTTTGCCAAAAAAATCACTTTGACCTATTTTCAAGGTCACATTATTTAGGGTCAAATACATTGAATCCTTTAAACAACTTCTTCTGATTGATCTAAAGGCCTAGAAGCATGATATTTGGTTGAAATGTTTCTTGTATGAAGCCTGACAAAGTTTGTGAAAAGAAATGACCTTGACCCATTATTCAAGGTGACAGGTGTCAAATCTGTTAACACCTTTATTCAACTTCTTCTGATATACCAAAAGACCTAGAAGCAATATGGTATTTGGCTGAAAAATTCCTTGGATGAAACCTGACAAAGTTTGCGAAATAAAGTACTCTTGACAATATTCAAGGTCACAGGGGTCAAATATGTTTAAATCTTAACCTGTTCTTTTGAATATCTTTAGCTTACAGTTTTAGATTTGAGGCAACCTGTCACTTGACATTTTTCAGAGACCCCTTTGTCATGTTTATCTAACTTATTTTTGTTTTTTTAAAGTAGGACCCATCTAAACCTATTTGTATTTCTTAGAAATTTTCTACCAAGAGTTTTTTGATACATTTGTAGGTTCCACTAAATTTTACTACGTTTTAGTCTTATTGTTTGCTTTGTTTTCAACTGGGTTTTTTTCATTCGTGAACTCTCTGAATCTATATTGGGCCTTTAACTCATGCTCCCATGGCATTTCCTAATGAACTATTCCAACTATAGAATTGGAAGAGGTCAAATGTATGGTTAAGGGTGAAAGAGTTGGAAGAACTTTGGTTCATTTTGTGAAAGTCAAACAAGTTTTATTGTAGAATGATCATTTTTGCTCTCTGCTTTGTTATTAAATCTCCTCAGCTCTAGAGCCCTCAATGAAGATGTAGTGTTTGGTAACAGTAAGGTTTTTCAGTCAAGGGTATGTCAAAGGTCATCGAAGGTCACTATTTTCACAAAACATGGTCAGAAGTACACACATAATGATATTGAAGATTTATTAAGAAATTGTTTCCATATAGAATACCATGTTAAGTCATTCATCCCTGAAATGTCATACTGGACTATTCCAACCTTTGAATTGGAACAGTTCAAATGTGTCTTAAGGGGTATAAATGATCAAATGACTTAAAATGAATTGACAATGATTGCAACCTTTTTAGGTCATCTGACCCGAAGGGTCAGGATGACCTATAGTCATCATGCTTCGTCCGTCGTCGTGCGCCGTGCGCCGTCCGTAAACTTTTCCATTTAAACATCTTCTTCTCAAAAACCAAAAGGCCCATAGACCCAATATTGGGCCTGTGGCATGCTGGGATAAAGGGCTTCCAAGTTTGTTCAAACAAATGACCTTGACCTTCATTCAAGGTCACAGGGGCCAAAAAGGTCAAAATCTTTGAACGACTTCTTCTGAATAACCAAAAGGCCCAGAGACCTGATATTGGTCCTGTGTTATGCTGAGATAAAGGGCTACCAAGTTTGTTCAAAGAAATGACCTTGACCTTCATTCAAGGTCACAGGGGACAAAACGGTCATAATTTTTAAACGACTTCTTCTGAATAACCAAAAGGCCCAGAGACCTGATATTGGGCCTGTGGCATGCTGGGATAAAGGGCTACCAAGTTTGTTCAAAGAAATGACCTTGACTTTCATTCAAGGTCACTGGGGCCAAAACGGTCATAATCTTTAAACATTTTCTTCTGAATAACCAAAAGGCCCAGAGATCTAATATTGGGCCTGTGGCATGCTGGGATAAAGGGCTACCAAGTTTGTTCAAAGAAATGACCTTGACTTTCATTCAAGGTCACTGGGGCCAAAACGGTCATAATCTTTAAACATTTTCTTCTGAATAACCAAAAGGCCCAGATACCTAATATTTGGCCTGTGGCATGCTGGGATAAAGGGCTACCAAGCTTGTTCAAAGAAATGACCTTGACTTTCATTCAAGGTCACTGGGGCCAAAACGGTCATAATCTTTAAACGACTTCTTCTGAATAACCAAAAGGCCAAGAGACCTGATATTGGGCCTGTGTTATGCTGGGATAAAGGGGTACCAAGTTTGTTCAAACAAATGACCTTGACCTTCATTCAAGGTCACAGGGGCCAAAAAGGTCAAAATCTTTTTAAACAACTTCTTCTGAATAACCAAAAGGCCCAGAGACCTGATATTGGTCCTGTGTTATGCTGAGATAAAGGGCTACCAAGTTTGTTCAAAGAAATGACCTTGACCTTCATTCAAGGTCACAGGGGACAAAACGGTCATAATTTTTAAACGACTTCTTCTGAATAACCAAAAGGCACAGATACCTAATATTGGGCCTGTGGCATGCTGGGATAAAGGGCTACCAAGTTTGTTCAAACAAATGACCTTGACTTTCATTCAAGGTCACAGGGACCAAAACGGTCATAATCTTTAAACAACTTCTTCTGAATAACCAAAAGGCCCAGAGACCTGATATTGGGCCTGTGGCATGCTGGGATAAAGGGCTACCAAGTTTGTTCAAAGAAATGACCTTGACTTTCATTCAAGGTCACTGGGGCCAAAAGGGTCATAATCTTTAAACATTTTCTTCTGAATAACCAAAAGGCCCAGAGATCTAATATTGGGCCTGTGGCATGCTGGGATAAAGGGCTACCAAGTTTGTTCAAAGAAATGACCTTGACTTTCATTCAAGGTCACTGGGGCCAAAACGGTCATAATCTTTAAACATTTTCTTCTGAATAACCAAAAGGCCCAGAGATCTAATATTGGGCCTGTGGCATGCTGGGATAAAGGGCTACCAAGTTTGTTCAAAGAAATGACCTTGACTTTCATTCAAGGTCACTGGGGCCAAAACGGTCATAATCTTTAAACATTTTCTTCTGAATAACCAAAAGGCCCAGAGACCTGATATTGGGCCTATGTTATGCTGGGATAAAGGGGTACCAAGTTTGTTCAAACAAATGACCTTGACCTTCATTCAAGGTCACAGGGGCCAAAAAGGTCAAAATCTTTTTAAACAACTTCTTCTGAATAACCAAAAGGCCCAGATACCTAATATTGGGCCTGTGGCATGCTGGGATAAAGGGCTACCAAGTTTGTTCAAACAAATGACCTTGACTTTCATTCAAGGTCACAGGGGCCAAAACGGTCATAATCTTTAAACGACTTCTTCTGAATAACCAAAAGGCCCAGAGACCTGATATTGGGCCTGTGGCATGCTGGGATAAAGGGCTACCAAGTTTGTTCAAAGAAATGATCTTGACTTTCATTCAAGGTCACAGGGACCAAAACGGTCATAATCTTTAAACAACTTCTTCTGAATAACCAAAAGGCCCAGAGATCTAATATTGGGCCTGTGGCATGCTGGGATAAAGGGCTACCAAGTTTGTTCAAAGAAATGACCTTGACTTTCATTCAAGGTCACTGGGGCCAAAACGAAACTGTTGTTATTTTTCGTGTAGTCAAAAATCCAAGATGGCCTCCACAGCGGCCATTTTGAAAACACATTCTAAACTTCTCAAGTTCTACCAGTGGAATTGAGCTGAAACTTGCCAGAAATGATATCCTGAGATGGTCCCAACAAAGTGTTGTTATTTTTCAAGCCCATCAGAAATCCAAGAAGGCCACTATCTTGAACTTGGCAATCTATACAGGCATATTATAACTTGATTTAATGACTACACGTATTTTCATAGTGATTTTACAATTGGTAGTCAGATGACCGTTAAGGCCCGTTGGGCCTCTTGTTGTTTTTATTAGCTCACCTGGCCCGAAGGGCCAAGTGAGCTTATGTGATGGTGCAGCGTCCGTCGTCCGTCCGTCCGTCCGTCGTCCGTCGTCCGTCCGTCCGTCCGTCCGTCCTGCGTCCGTCAACTTTTTCCTTTAAACGACTTCTTCTAAAATACTGAAAGGCCCAGTGACATGAAATTTGGCTGGTAGATTTCTTGGAAGGAGCTGAACAAAGTTTGCGAAAAAAAATCACTTTGACCTAATTTCAAGGTCACAGGGGTCAAAAATGTCGAAACCTTCAAACAACTTCTTCTAAAATACCGTCAGGCATAGAGACTTCATATTTGACCAGTAGCTTCCTTAGATGAAGCCAAATAAAGTTTGCGAAAAGAAATGACCTTGACCAATATTCAAGGTCACCGTGAGGTTAAATCTATTTTAACCTTTAAACGACTTCTTCTGAAATACCAAAAGCCCTAGAAGCATGATATTTGGCTGAAATGTCCCTTGGATGAAGCCCGACAAAGTTTGCGAAAAGAAATGACCTTGACTTATATTCAAGGTCACAGGGGTCAAATCTGTTAAAACCTTTAAACGACTTCTTCTGAAATACCAAAAGCCCTAGAAGCATGATATTTGGCTGAAAGGTCCCTTGGATGAAGCCCGACAAAGTTTGCAAAAAGAAATGACCTTGACCTATATACAAGGTCACAGGGGTCAAATCTGGTAAAACCTTAAAAGACTTCTTCTGAAATACCAAAAGCCCTAGAAGCATGATATTTGGCTGAAAGGTTCCTTGGATGAAGCCCGACAAAGTTTGCGAAAAGAAATGACCTTGACCTATATTCAAGGTCACAGGGGTCAAATCTGTTAAAACCTTTAAACGATTCTTCTGAAATACCAAAAGCCCTAGAAGCATTATATTTGGCTGAAAGGTTCCTTGGATAAAGCCCGACAAAGTTTGCGAAAAGAAATGACCTTGACTTATATTCAAGGTCACAGGGGTCAAATCTGTTAAAACCTTTAAACGACTTCTTCTGAAATACCAAAAGCCCTAGAAGCATGATATTTGGCTGAAAGGTTCCTTGAATGAAGCCCGACAAAGTTTGCGAAAAGAAATGACCTTGACCTTTATTCAAGGTCACAGGGGTCAAATCTGTTAAAACCTTTAAACAACTTCTTCTGAAATACCAAAAGCCCTAGAAGCATGATATTTGGCTGAAAGGTTCCTTGGATGAAGCCCGACAAAGTTTGCGAAAAGAAATGACCTTGACCTATATTCAAGGTCACAGGAGTCAAATCTGTTAAAACCTTTAAACGACTTCTTCTGAAATACCAAAAGCCCTAGAAGCATGATATTTGGCTGAAAGGTTCCTTGGATGAAGCCGGACAAAGTTTGCGAAAAGAAATAACCTTGACTTATATTCAAGGTCACAGGGGTCAAATCTGTTAAAACCTTTAAACGACTTCTTCTGAAATACCAAAAGCCCTAGAAGCATGATATTTGGCTGAAAGGTTCCTTGGATGAAGCCCGACAAAGTTTGCGAAAAGAAATGACCTTGACTTATATTCAAGGTCACAGGGGTCAAATCTGTTAAAACCTTTAAACGACTTCTTCTGAAATACCAAAAGCCCTAGAAGCATGATATTTGGCTGAAAGGTTCCTTGAATGAAGCCCGACAAAGTTTGCAAAAAGAAATGACCTTGACCTTTATTCAAGGTCACAGGGGTCAAATCTGTTAAAACCTTTAAACGACTTCTTCTGAAATACCAAAAGCCCTAGAAGCATGATATTTGGCTGAAAGGTTCCTTGGATGAAGCCGGACACAGTTTGCGAAAAGAAATGACCTTGACCTATATTCAAGGTCACAGGGGTCAAATCTGTTAAAACCTTTAAACGACTTCTTCTGAAATACCAAAAGCCCTAGAAGCATGATATTTGGCTGAAAGGTTCCTTGGATGAAGCCCGACAAAGTTTGCGAAAAGAAATGACCTTGACTTATATTCAAGGTCACAGGGGTCAAATCTGTTAAAACCTTTAAGCGACTTCTTCTGAAATACCAAAAGCCCTAGAAGCATGATATTTGGCTGAAGGGTTCCTTGGATAAAGCCGGACAAAGTTTGTGAAAAGAAATGACCTTGACATATATTCAATGTCACAGGGGTCAAATCTGTTAAAACCTTTTAAAGACTTCTTCTGAAATACCAAAAGCCCTAGAAGCATGATATTTGGCTGAAAGGTTCCTTGGGTGAAGCCGGACACAGTTTGCGAAAAGAAATGACCTTGACTTATATTCAAGGTCACAGGGGTCAAATCTGTTAAAACCTTTAAACGATTCTTCTGAAATACCAAAAGCCCTAGAAGCATTATATTTGGCTGAAAGGTTCCTTGGATAAAGCCCGACAAAGTTTGCGAAAAGAAATGACCTTGACTTATATTCAAGGTCACAGGGGTCAAATCTGTTAAAACCTTTAAACGACTTCTGAAATACCAAAAGCCCTAGAAGCATGATATTTGGCTGAAAGGTTCCTTGAATGAAGCCCGACAAAGTTTGCGAAAAGAAATGACCTTGACCTTTATTCAAGGTCACAGGGGTCAAATCTGTTAAAACCTTTAAACAACTTCTTCTGAAATACCAAAAGCCCTAGAAGCATGATATTTGGCTGAAAGGTTCCTTGGATGAAGCCCGACAAAGTTTGCGAAAAGAAATGACCTTGACCTATATTCAAGGTCACAGGAGTCAAATCTGTTAAAACCTTTAAACGACTTCTTCTGAAATACCAGAAGCCCTAGAAGCATGATATTTGGCTGAAAGGTTCCTTGGATGAAGCCGGACAAAGTTTGCGAAAAGAAATAACCTTGACTTATATTCAAGGTCACAGGGGTCAAATCTGTTAAAACCTTTAAACGACTTCTTCTGAAATACCAAAAGCCCTAGAAGCATGATATTTGGCTGAAAGGTTCCTTGGATGAAGCCCGACAAAGTTTGCGAAAAGAAATGACCTTGACTTATATTCAAGGTCACAGGGGTCAAATCTGTTAAAACCTTTAAACGACTTCTTCTGAAATACCAAAAGCCCTAGAAGCATGATATTTGGCTGAAAGGTTCCTTGAATGAAGCCCGACAAAGTTTGCGAAAAGAAATGACCTTGACCTTTATTCAAGGTCACAGGGGTCAAATCTGTTAAAACCTTTAAACGACTTCTTCTGAAATACCAAAAGCCCTAGAAGCATGATATTTGGCTGAAAGGTTCCTTGGATGAAGCCGGACACAGTTTGCGAAAAGAAATGACCTTGACCTATATTCAAGGTCACAGGGGTCAAATCTGTTAAAACCTTTAAACGACTTCTTCTGAAATACCAAAAGCCCTAGAAGCATTATATTTGGCTGAAAGGTTCCTTGGATAAAGCCCGACAAAGTTTGCGAAAAGAAATGACCTTGACTTATATTCAAGGTCACAGGGGTCAAATCTGTTAAAACCTTTTAAAGACTTCTTCTGAAATACCAAAAGCCCTAGAAGCATGATATTTGGCTGAAAGGTTCCTTGGATGAAGCCCGACAAAGTTTGCGAAAAGAAATGACCTTGATCTTGATTTGCCTAGAGACATGATATTTGGCTGGTAGCGTCCTGGGATGAAGCCAAACAAAATTTGAAAATGAAAATGATGTTGTCTTATAAGATCACAGGGGTAAAATATGTTTAAATCTTAAGATGTTCTTCTAAATGTCTTACATTAAAAGATTTAGGGGACTTTGGGGTTACACTATAATATAAGTCAGAGATTGATACCAGGTGAGCGATGCAGGCCCATTGGGCCTCTTGTTTTACAGCATGAACCGTTTTAAACAAATAGATAATTTTGAGAAATTAATGTGAATTAATCAAATGTTTCAGGAACTGACGAAAGAGGAGATGAAAAAGGCGATGGAAGCTGTAGCGTATGGATGTATAAAATACAACGATCTGTCTCATAATCGTAACCACGAGTACGTCTTCTCTTTTGATAGGGTAAGTAACTCGGTATTGATTAAGGATTGTAATTAACCAGTCTGAGAAAAGTTTTACTACGATCAATCATATCCATGAGTATGTCTTCTGTTTTTATAGGGTAAGTAACTCGGTATCAATTAACAATTGTAATTCATCAAAAAAGTTTTACAAATGCTTGATTGATTTCGGGAGCACTTTATGATTGAAATCAAGTTTAATTTCTGTTACCATGATTTTGGAATGAATTGATGGTGTGTGTTTGTGACTGAAGACTGTAGCGTGACCCGTCGTGGGATGTGCTCTTCATGGGATGTGCTCGGTATTTTGTAGGGATATCCTCTGGAATGATAATTTATTGTGACAATGTAAAAGGATCCTTGCAATAAATGTCAACAACAAACATCATAAATATTGCATAATCATTAACTTTATGGAACAAAACACTGACATTTACATAATAGAAATTTTAAACCACCTCCACAAGGCACGTGACTTTTAAGTTATTATGTTGACATTTTAATAGATTTTGATATGATGGATCAATTTATTTCACATATAATTGTGGTTTCTGTTATTCTCTAACCTCTATTTAGTCATAGACTTATCCATTTATTAAGAATTTAAATGTATATTAGATATGTACCTTTTTGAAATACAAGTATGCAATTATAAATCTACCTGTATGTTATGGATTTACTTGCATTTAATTATAGTTTTACCTGTATTTAATGATAGATTTACCTGTATACTATGGATAGATTTACCTGTATGTTATAGATAGATTTACCTGTATGTTATTTGTAGATTTACCTGTATGTTATAGGTCGATTTACCTGTATGTTATAGATAGATTTACCTGTATGTTATAGATAGATTTACCTGTATGTTATAGGTAGATTTACTTGTATGTTATTTGTAGATTTACCTGTATGTTAAAGGTAGATTTACCCGTATGTTATATATTTACCTGTATGTTATAATAGATAGATTTACCGTATGTTATAGATAGATTTACCTGTATGTTATAAATAGATTTACCTGTATATTATAGATAGATTTACCTGTATGTTATAGATAGATTTACCTGTATATTATAGATAGATTTACCTATATGTTATAGATAGATTCACCTGTATGAAATAGATAGATTTACCTATATGTTATAGATAGATTTACCTGTATGTTATAGATATATTTACCTGTATGTTACAGGTAAATTCACCTGTATGTTATAGATAGATTTACCTTATGTTATAGATAGATTTTCCTGTTTGTTATAGATTTACCTGCATGTCATAGATGTATCTGTATGCAGTGGTCTGGCATCTGGCTGTCTGTCAGTATTTTGATTTAAAGTTTTATAAAAACCAAAAAACACAGGGAACTAATATTGGGCATGTAGCATGCGGGGATGAAATGCTGCCAAATTTGTTCATATGAATTACCTTGATCCACTTTCAAGGCCACAGGACCCAAATGTATTGAATTCTTCAAATAACTACTTCTCATTAACTGAAAGACCACTGGTACTGATAGCTGCTAAACTGTTTGTTTAACTTAATGACTTTGACCCACTTTCAAGGTCACATAATTCAAATGTTTTAAACCCTTCAAACATATACTTTTAAATATCCTAAATGCCCAAGTGTATTGATGTTTGGCCAGTAGAATGCTTGGATAAACGGCTACCAAGTTTGTTAAAATTAATAACCTTCATTCAAGGTCACAGGTGTCAAATATGTTCAAAACTGTTTGTGCCTTCTGATTCACCAAAATGCCCAAGTTGATGATATTTGGCCTATAGTTTGCTAGGATGAAGGGTTACAATTTTTACCTGTCGACCGTCAGCTGTGTACTGACCAGGTGTAGGGCTAGCAGTCAAAGAGTTGCGGTCACTCTGTTATATCCCAGTAAAACTTTCAGACAACACGTTTCCTGTAAGGAGATGCCTCAGTAGAGACTGTTATATTTATTTCTGACAGAATTCAGATTTTAGGACACAGGTTTATTGTTTTTAGTCTCACCTGTTTATACTTACCTGTATTTGGTACCTAGATGTTAGTTATACTTACCTGTATTTTGTATGTAGATGTTAGTTATACTTACCTGTATTTTGTACCTAGATGTTATTTATACTTACCTGTATTTTGTACCTAGATGTTATTTATACTTACCTGTATTTTGTACCTAGATGTTATTTATACTTACCTGTATTTGGTACCTAGATGTTAGTTATACTTACCTATATTTTGTACCTAGATGTTATTTATACTTACCTGTATTTGGTACCTAGATGTTATTTATACTTACCTGTATTTTGTACCTAGATGTTAGTTTTACTTACCTGTATTTGGTACCTAGATGTTATTTATACTTACCTGTATTTTGTACCTAGATGTTAGTTTTACTTACCTGTATTTTGTACCTAGATGTTGGTTTTACTTACCTGTATTTGGTACCTAGATGTTATTTATACTTACCTGTATTTGGTACCTAGATGTTATTTATACTTACCTGTATTTTGTACCTAGATGTTAGTTTTACTTACCTGTATTTTGTACCTAGATGTTAGTTTTACTTACCTGTATTTGGTACCTAGATGTTATTTATACTTACCTGTATTTGGTACCTAGATGTTATTTATACTTACCTGTATTTTGTACCTAGATGTTAGTTTTACTTACCTGTATTTTGTACCTAGATGTTTGTTATATTTACCTGTATTTTGTACCTAGATGTTACTTATACTTACCTGTATTTTGTACCTAGGTGTTTGTTACTTACCTGTATTTTGTACCTAGATGTTTGTTATATTTACCTGTATTTTGTACCTAGATGTTAGTTATACTTACCTGTATTTTGCACCTAGATGTTAGTTATACTTACCTGTATTTTGCACCTAGATGTTTGTTATACTTACCTGTATTTTGTACCTAGATGTTTGTTACTTACCTGTATTTTGTACGTAGATGTTAGTTATATATACATACCTGTATTTTGTACCTAGATGTTAGTTATATATACTTACCTGTATTTTGTATGTAGATGTTGGATGACCGAGGAAACACTGCAGCATACCTACTCTATGCCTACACTCGAATCAGGTGAGTTTTGTCGATCTGCATGAAAACAATGATTACATCATCAGTCTTTGTCTCCTCATTAACGGACATCATACATGATGCATAGATACTGTACTGATAGGTAAATAATGATGTCTAGTCTCAGACAATGATGTATATACCCTGGTGACACATCCGTCTGTCAGAAACCTCACTAACATTGGTCTCCACTCTCCCAGTATCTTCCGTGTTTTAATGTGCATCATCGGTTTGTCATTTCCTGACATTCAGAAAGACTAGGAATTTTTGGACTCTGCACAGACATAATGATCATGTATTTATGTCCTTTAATTAATGGAGACTTTTTATTTGCATTGGACAAATCATTCTTTACCAAAGCTGTAAGATGATATAAAGGTTTGATCGTATAATTAAAGTGGTCATTTTGTCAGAAAGGATTTGATTTCTTTATTAGGTCATCTGACCCAAAGGGTCATAGCCATCTTGCACCATCCGTTCCCGTACGCTGTGCATAAACTTTACTTTTTAAGCGACTTCTCAATAACCTAAAGGCCCAGGGAGCTGATATTATACATGTAGCATGCTGGGATGAAGGGCGACCAAGTTTGTTCAAATGAATGACCTTGACCCACTTTCAAGGTCACAGGGGTCAAATATGTTAAAAATCTTTCAAGCAACTTCTCGATAACATGTAGCATGCTGGGATGAAGGGATAAGGGCTAACCAATTTTGTTAAAATGAATGATCTTGGCCTATACTTTCAAGGTCACTTTCTGTCAGCCAGGCGCTGTGCTTAAACTTTCTCTTTAAGGAACTTCTTCTCAATAACCTCAAGACCCAGGGTGCTGATATTATACACATGTAGCATGCTGGGATGAAGGGCTACAGTATTTGTTAATTTGAATGACCTGGACCTACTTTCAAGGTCACAGGGGTCAAATATGTTAAAATCTTTAAGCAACTTCTTCTCAAAAGCAAAATGCCCAGGGTTCTTGGTAACTTAAAGCAAGGCCTAGGGTACTGATATTATACATGTATCATGCTTGGATGAAGGGCTACCAAGTTTGTTTAAATGATTGACCTTGGCCTACTTTCAAGGTTCCAGAGGTCAAATGTCTTAAAATCTTCAAGCAACTCCTTCTCATTAACCGAAAGGTCAAGGGAACTGATATCTGACCTGTAGCATGCTGGGATGAAGGGCTACCAAGTTGGTTAAAATGAATGACCTTAGCCCACTTTCAAGGTAACATGGGTCAAATGTATTAAAATCATCAAGCAACTTTTTCTCAGTAATCGGAAAGGCTTAGGGTACCAATATTTGACCAGTAGCATGCATGGATGAAGTCCTACCAAGTCTTTTTGATCTACTCTCAAGGTCACAGGGGTCAAATGTCTTAAAATGTTTCAAACACTTCTTCTCGGTAACTAAAGGTCTCAGGATATTGCTATATTCCTATTGGTATGCTAAGGTGAAGGAATACCAAGTTTGTTCATTAACCCTCTTACAAGGTCACAAGGGTCAAATATCTTTAAACAACTTCGAATTACCAACAAAAAATTATATAGATTGTCAGATGGCTGTTAAGGCCCATGGGACTCTTGTCTTATAAACAGAATGAGAACCAATCCATCTGATATTTTGTAACACTAAAAACAGTCCATAAAAATCATAGCGAAACACGGAATGCATTACCTCACAATAGTATCTTCTTGGTCTTAAATTTGCATGCTGGAATTTACGATCGATCTAAAACTCAATGTGGCCACAAGGCAGTCACCTTGGTTTAGCATATAAAATGTGTTAGCAAATTATCTCACTAACTTCTGAAAGAGCAATAAAAAAAATCTGCCAAGTCCTTTATTTGTGTGCCTGTTTAAAACAGGACTCATTTCAAGAAATGAATGGCCCCCAGCCGGTTCCCTTGGATTTTGTATGGCTGTTGCATCCTTTGTTGATTACTGGTATTGTTCTAAAACTGTTCAAGGGTCTGTTTTAATTATAGTGAAACTTAATTTGGTATGCATCAATGATTCCCCTTCCATTCTATAGTTATACATGATCAGAATCTTGATTCGAAACTATGCATGGAACCAGCTTATCAAGGATGGTGCTGCTACTTGGTTTGCACATAAGTTTGTTAATGCTTGTTAAAAAAAAAAAAAATAAATTGAAGAGGAAAGAAGTACTAAGCCTATCATATTAGATGATGTGAATGTTGGAGGCACGGTGGTCTAGTGGCGGGCTCATGATCGAAGGGTTGCGAGTTCAAGTCCCAGCACTTAATAATTGTGTTGTATCCTTGAGCAAGATACTTTACTCTGATTGTTCCAGTCTACTCAGCTGTAAATGAGTATTTGGTTTGGCAGTGCTCGAAATTGTAGAATGCTAGCTGTGAGCGTCAAAATGACAGCACCGGTTGTATGCTCCCCAGGGAGTTGAGAGCAATATTGGCTGGTTGCTTAAAGGCCCTATAACCACGAATAATAATTTGTGAACTGTTTTGAGACATCCTTTAAGATCATGATAAAGCAGCATATGAGAACCTTGAATTATTATTATTAGGCTCTGAGGTTCCTTTAGGACCCATTGCCTGCGCACTGAGCCAAATAAATCTGGCTGTAGGCATCCAGATTTCTCAGAGCCCCTTGCTAAGCCCACTCAGGGCCTAGACCTAGGCACTGAAATTCGTTTTGAACCCCTAATTCCTATCCAACTAGGCCAAAGACTTGGGCACTGAGATAACTCTGGGACTCCTTTCTAAAAAAGCCCACTGGGCCAAAGGGGATTGAAGATTCCTCTTTGATTGCTGAGTGAGTGAGCCAAAAGCTAGACACTGAGTTTCCTCTGGGATGCTTAAGTAGCCCTCTAGGCCAAAAGTTAGACACTAAATTTCCTCTGGGACCCCTTGCTTGCCCACTTGGCCGGGGGTGGTCGGGTGGTGCAGTGGTTCGCACACTTGACTTTCACCAAGGGGCCGGGGTTTCAATTCCCCGACCGGAAGTGAAAAGGTATGGGGTCATCTGCCTGACCATGTGGGTTTTCTCCGGGCACTCCAGTTTCCTCCTACAATAAGACACCTTGTGTGCTTACATCCGAACCAACAAGAGTGATATATATGAGTTGTATAACTTGTTTCATAATTTTTGTAAAATAAATAAAGTTTTATACTTGGCCAAAGGTTGGGTGTGACCCAGTGTGACTGGCATTACAATCTTACCTGTCTAGTCTGTTTCTTGTCTGGTATAAATTTTAAAATTCTAGCACAACAGAACAGATATTTATAAAATTATCGATATATATGAAGCATCCATATATCAAAGGAGTGCTCTTTTGTACAAGCCAAAGATGTTGCTCCGAAGCAGAGGACTGAGACCCAAAAGGCTTAAATCTTGTTTATAAATGTGTTATGAAGCGTGCTGGATGTCACAGGATTGTTATGGTGAGAGATTGTCCTTACAAGTCTGGTTTATTGAGCTCTCCGTAGACACCAACGCGGATCTTCTGTAACTGTAGACAACATGTAATAGACATTCTCAATCTCCTGAGGAAATCTGTCGATGGAGTCGAGATTCCTTCTCTTTGATCTTTCCAGGAATTATCTTGTAACTCTAAAATCACCCTGGATCACAGTTGAAACTTAATGGGAAAAAATATTGGAAGAATTACTGAATGTTGTTGTCAGGTGATTCAAATCAGGTCTGATGTAGACGGTAAACACACGGTAAACACACAACAGATCTTGGCAAGCCTTTGTAAGGGTATTTACACACAGGAATCAGTAACACACTGTAGTACAGTTAATATACCAGAAATATTTATCTGACCTTGCTTAGACTGACAAGATATGTAATATACAGCAGTCAAATGTGCTACATTAAGGGGCATATATATAAGATTTTGATACATACCCTGGTAGTGTCTCCAGTACTGAAACCCTGTGACACCACTGTGCCTTCCAAAGTCTCCCATTATGGCAGTATGGGTATCTTGGAAAATGGCAACCATGTATGATTGCTTGTCCAAGCAAGGTGGCAGGAAGGGCTATCAAGTGTGTTAAAATAAATGACCTTTACAACACCTTTACAAGGACATAGGGGTCAGAAGTATTGAAATCTTTAAACAACTTCTAAAAACCATAAAGTCAAAGGTGAAATATTGTACTGACTGTTATAGATTTTGTAGGGTTGCTAAGGTGAAGAGCAATCATTTTTGTACAGAATAAAAGAATATCTGTATGTTAAAATCTCAATCTCCACAAAAATCAGCAGGGTTAGGGTAACACATGTAAAATGGGACTTGTAATTTGCTGGGATGAAGATTTCTCTCAGACTTGTTTCAGTAAACACGGTAACTCATATTCAAGTTTGTAATGTATAACCAATACGGGCACTCTGGGCCTTTTGTCATGTGTTAATTGTTACTGTTTGCTTATATCAATGATATAACATTCTTCCTGGTATCTTTGATATGTTCTGTTCTCAAATAGTCTTCATTCATTCAGATTTACAAAATGGTAAACAATCTCCAATTTAACAAATTATGATGTTGCCATTTGTAGATTATATATTAGCAGACTAGTTTGGTATCACCCCCTCCACCAATATTTATTACAATAACTGTAACAGCTACACCATATTGACCTTGCGATAAATAAAGGGATCTTATACATTAACTCATTGTACTTGTAAACAGGTCAAATGTCTGTGTCTGCATATTTACTAAACGATTAACAATGACTATGGGTGGGCTTATTAGCAGGCATGGACTTATATTCCCAGATAAGTACAGTAAGACAGACACTTTAGAGCGAGGACAAAGAAAGGAATGACAACATGTTATTGGTCATTAGAGCAGATCCTGATACATCGTATGAAGATGTATCACCAAGAAACGGCTAATGAATGGATGTTTTATTTGAAGATCCCTTTGTTAAATATGTAATTATGCTTTTCAGGTCCATTGCCCGTACGGCCCAAGTTTCTCCTCAGCAATTAAAGGATGCTGCAACAAAGACGAAGATTGTACTTGACCACCCGAAGGAGTGGAAGCTTGCCAAGTGCCTGCTGCGTTTCCCCGAGATTATCCTCAAGTGTCTGGATGATCTCCTCATACATACCCTGTGTGACTTCCTGTATGAGGTCGCTACGACTTTCTCCGAGTTTTACGACAGCTGTTATTGTATAGAGAAAGACAAGTCAGGTATGTACAGGTTTATCAAGTGGATTCATCATTATGGCATCAGGTGATCTCTAGTTAAACACGGTGAAAAGTTCATCTCAAACTCTTAAACAAATGGCCTGACGCAACATTAAAATAAGTGTACCAAACCTTAACAATACAAATCTGTGTTTAATTAACCTTTCCATTTCCAAGTTTGTTCAAATGAATGACCTTGACCTATTTTAAAGGTCACAGGAGTTAAACATATTAATAATCTTTCAAACAACTTCTTCCCAATAATTGAAAGAACCAGGGTACTGAGAATTGGCTGGTAGCATGCTGGAATGAAGGGCTACCAAGTTTATTCAAATGAATGACCTGGACCCACTTTAAAGGTCACAGGGGTCTTATGTCTTAAAATCTCCAAGCAATTTCTCAATAACAAAAAGGCCTAGGGTACTGATATTTTGTCTGTAGTGTGCTGGGATAAAGGACTACCAAGTTTGTTCAAATGAATGACCTTGACCTACTTTCAAAGTCACTTGGGTGAAATATGTTAATATCTTTAGCAATAACCAGCAAAAATTGTATATATAGTTAGATGACAAACTTTCATATTACAAACCTTTGTGTCATAACATGTCCCTCTTAGCTTGTTTTGAGTTTTATTCTCAGGAAATTTTTATTCCAATCCCCCAATGTTCATGTTTTTTCAGAAAATCAAATACAGAAGCTATGTAATAGACACCTCTTTGCTATTTGACATATACATACCAAAACGCAAAGTCCCAAATCAACACGATCCTTCAAACAAACAGAATGTGCATCTAGTTTCTTTTACCAAAGTATTGCCCGAGATTCAGAAGGCATGCTTTTGTTTTCCCGCATAACAACATGCATGTAATTAAAAACCTTAGATTTTAATTTTGTCTCAAATTGGAAACTTCTAGCATTTAATCTTTTGAATAGAAATGACATGACAATATCGGCTTCAATTTCGGCACTCCATTGCTTTAAACAGAGAAAATTGCAAAAATGTTACTGAACATTAGAAACAATTGATGAGCAGGAAACAATTAGAAGGGGACGTTTTGTGCGGTGCGGCTGACACGTGGGTATATTTACGGGCCGTTTATAGCGGTTACATTGTTTGGTGTAATTCCTGTCTGATATGGAGTGCTGTCTGATCACAAACCCAGCTTCAGGTTTTTACCTATTAAATTTTCTAAACCTCAATACTGATACTGTGGATTGAGATTTGTGTTTTAAATACATTGAGCTGCGTGGAATTGAATTGGTAGGTTTTGGGATGAGAATTGATTTTTCTTTTTCAAATTTTGTTGTTTGGAAATAGTGATTGTCTATTAAGGCTTGAACTCACTATAATCGTGGCTACAGGTTAGCTACAACTAATTGTATCTCGTAAACTACAGATTTTTTTGTATGGTCTTGTATTTTAACACAACTATAATCCCACAATTTTTGACTGAACTGTCAATATGTGAGTGAATGGTGAAAATTATAGGATGATTTTCATATTGTGAAAAAAAAGGATCACTTTGTTAAATTAAATTGCACAATGCTTTAAATTCCCCATTTTTTCTTCCAGCAAATTCTGAATCGCATAATTCAAACAGTTTAAAATTATATGCAACAGGATACCATTCCTAGAACAGTTTTGTAAATCTAACAAAAGGTCAAACCGAAAAAAAGCATTGCCCTGTTCCTTCTCAGTGGGAAATAAACTCTATGTGTTCCATGAAAACACATGTATCCAAATTTCATACAAAACTAAGGACTTTTAAGACTGTTGATTCTTTTTTCTTTGTCACTAGTTATACCCGCTTTCACCAAAACGGAGGATATATTGATTTGGGTTTAGTCCTTCTTGTCTGTCTGTCACACTTCGTTTCCGTGCAATAACGCAAACAAATGTTAGCCGATTTTCTTGAAACTTGGTTACATTAAGGTAAAATGCCTAAAGGGCTCGGCCAAGTTTGACCACCACTTTATGCGACTTTATGTGGCGGAGTTATGGCCCCTTGATTGATATTTCCACGCAATCACGGCAACAAATACTATCCATTTCAATTTCCAAGCAATATGTCTTGTGTCATCAGCATGAAAATTACAAAAGATTTGTTTACCTACAAAATTATAATAACCCCCTTACCAAAACGGAAAAAGCAGGGGATTAAATTTGATGAATTAACTAGTTATAATGGACATAGGTTTCACTTGTGTCTCTCTGGGAAGTTGTGTAAGTGGACTGTTGAGGTACAGTACATCCGTGAGTTCTTACCTAGAAGGGGCATTTCTATATCTTCATTTTCACAGAACAATAATTTCACCTTGAGGGGATTTCTCTATATATCGGCTACATTGGTACGATGTTGGCAGGGTGAGGGTTTCTGGGTCAACTTCTGGTGGACACATCAGGGCACATCTTTACCTTTATATTTTGTGGTAAAAAAAGGAATGTCTATAGTCCTCCCAGTGGTGGCAGGGAAAATTAGCAAGCCAGTACTGGCAGAATTCCCATGGAGACCATGATGTGTGTGAACCATGCACATCTCAGGGGGGGGGGGGGGGGGGAAACAACATGAAAATGTTAAATATCATATCACTGAAATTGAAAAATTCCACTAATAAACTTTCATGAATGTATTTTCTTCATGGCTATGAATGTGAAAGGTTTCATGTTCATGAATTTCAATATAACAAGAAATCATGGCCATGGAATTTTTCAATTGATATAATAGGTGAAAATCATGGCCATGAAATCAGTTTTCTTGGAAAAATCATCGGTGCACACAACTTGTTTTTCATTGCACCATGAAAAATATTTAAACATAAATTCATGGCATGTTTTCATTGTTTCATGGCAATTTCTCAGACATTTTTTTCATGGAATCTCCTTTCAGTAGTAAACCAGCCCCTGATCATTTGTTTGTATGGTCATCATGTATCAGTAGTATCACTGACCAGTTTCACACCTCTAACATCTCCTAATATAAGCAACTGACTAGGCTCAGTGACCAGACCTGAGTTTGGTGGCCAGACCTGAGTATGTGTGGGAGCAATCAATTCTATTTTACTGTTTATTGGTTACACTTAATCCTAACATATGTCAAGTTAACAAAATATTGAAATGACTGGTATAATCTAACTTTTATTTCATGGGGCAGTTAATTTTATTTGTACAATGTATTTGTGAAATAAGTCTTTCTTATCATACTTATATAATGTACACTTTTTTCAAGTCATCACTAATTGATTATTACAGCATCAAAGCAAGTGATTTCCCTTCTTTGAAGAATTATGTTATTTGCTACAATCAAAAGATCATGGAAAAAAACCTATGACAGATAAAAATAGACGGAATACATTGACTTGTTTATAGTTAAGACAAGGTTTCCATTGATTGTATGCAGAATGCGTCTTTCTGATTGGTTAAGATTTTCTTTTCATACCTCTATGAAAAACCCTTGAAAATGGTGCAAAAAATGTGACGTCACAATACGGCAATTGACGTTGCGTATTGATTTGTAAAAAAGAATCCGTTGTTAGATCTCAGTCAAATTGTACATAAACATGTTTAAGTTTGAAAATAAGTTTCAAAAATTAATTATAAGCATTGATGTCAATTATTTTTTAGTTTCATAGGGTTATGAAAAACATTTTGCTTGCAAACTTTTGTAAGAATACGCGGATTCATACAGTTTGCAAACAAAATTTGTTTCATACCCCAATGAAACTATTAAAAATTGTCATCAATGCTTAAATTTTTTTATTGAATAGGTTGTCATAATTCCATTTGTCATAGAAAAGTTCCCTTACAAACTTTATTGATACAGCTATAATTATACTTGTTGATGAATATAATGAAGTATCCTACTGTTAACAAACGTTCCATTTCCATGTCATATGATACTCATGAAATAGTTCTAAGAATTTTGTATTTTAGGGAGTCCCTACTTGTTAGCTCACCTGGTCCGAAGGACCGAGGTGAGCTTATGCCATACCGTGGCGTCCGTCGTCCGTCCGTCAACAATTTCTTTAAACGACTTCTCCTCCATAACCACTGATAGGAAATCAACCTAATTTGGCAGGAAGCATCCTTGGGTGCCCAGGATACAAAATTGTACTAATGGTGGGACTGACCCCCTAGGGGGCTGAGGGGCGATGCCAAAAGGGGTTATTTAGCTATATCGGTTTAAGCGACTTCTTCTCCATAACCACTGATAGGAAATCAACCTAATTTGGCAGGAAGCATCCTTGGGTGCCCAGGATTCAAAATTGTACTAATGGTGGGACTGACCCCCTTGGGGGGCTGAGGGGCGGGGCCAAAAGGGGTTATTTAGCTATATTGGTTTAAGCGACTTCTTCTCCATAACCACCGATTGGAAATCAGCCTTATTTGGCAGAAAGTATCCCTGGGTGCTCAGGATTCAAAATTGTACTCATGGTGGGACTGACCCCCTAGGCGGCTGAGGGGTCAGGGGCCATAAAAACTGTTATTTAGCTATATTAATATTAGCAACTTCTTCTTCATAACCACTGATAGGAAATCAACCTAATTTGGCAGGAAGCATCCTTGGGTGCTCAGGATTCCAAATTGTACTCATGGTGGGACTGACCCCCTAGGGGGCTGAGGGGTGGGGCCAAAAACTGTTATTTAGCTATATTGGTTTCAGCGACTTCTTCTCAATAACCACTGATTGGAAATCAGCCTTATTTGGCAGGAAGCATCCCTAGGTGCTCAGGATTCAAAATTGTACTAATGGTAGGACTGACCCCCTAGGGGGCTGAGGGGCGGGGCCAAAAACCGTTATTTAGCTATATTGGTTTAAGCGACTTCTTCTCCATAACCACTGAATGGGAATCAACCTTATTTATTAGGAACTATCCCTAGGTGCTCAGGATTCCAAATTGTACTCATGGTGGGACTGACCCCCTAGGGGGCTGAGGGGCGGGGCCAAAAACCGTTATTTAGCTATATTGGTTTAAGCGACCTCTTCTCAATAACCACCGATTGGAAATCAACCTTATTTGGTAGGAACCATCCCTAGGTGCTAAGGATTCAAAATTGTACTCATGGTGGGACTGACCCCTAAGGGGCTGAGGGGCGGGGTCAAAAAGGGTTATTTAGCTATATTGGTTTAAACGATTTCTTCTCCATAACCATTGATTGGAAATGAGCCTTATTTGGCAGGAAGCATCCCAAGGTGCTCAAGATTCAATGTACTTATGGTGGGACTGACCCCCTAGGGGGCTGAGGGGCGAGCCAAAAAGAAAATATTTTATCATGATTACCTAGATACCAATGTATCCAGGTGAGCGATACAGGCCCTCTGTTTCATTACTTAGTTTGGTGTGTGGGTGTGGTGGGGGAGAGGGGGGGAATTAGGAATCTGACATTTGGTCTGTTTACTGTCACAGCAGTCCACCATTGGGACACAATGACTATAATTTACTCCTATCTCACTGACAGAAGGCACTGTATTTCACTGTTAAAGACAGCATGTCATGCTGTTTGGTAGAGTTTTGTGTGAAGTTGCAAGTCAGCAATAATGTTTGGGGGGATACTTAATACTATAGGCATGTTTGTGAGGGAAGGGGCAGTTATTGATGACCAGAAAAAGTATCCAGACCACTCTATGATGGAGGATACAAATATGATATGACAGCAGGGATGTTTACATGATAAATGAAGAGGATGACCTTTGATGAGCTCCACTCAGGAGAGGGCCATTTTAAAGTTCACTTTGACTGAATTATTATAACTAGCTTGGCAGACAGCCGAAACTGTTGAATCTGATGACAGACTGGTCCAGCTGTATCAGCAGGACAGAATCAGTTATCAAACAACAGCATAATCCTACACCCAACCACCCCTCATAATCTGTCTGTCATCAGATCATATCCTACAGCCAACCACCCCTCATAGTCTGTCTGTCATCAGATCATATCCTACAGCCAACCACCCCTCATAGTCTGTCTGTCATCAGATCATATCCTACAGCCAGGCACCCCTCATAATCTGTCTGTCATCAGATCATATCCTACAGCCAGGCACCCCTCATAATCTGTCTGTCATCAGATCATATCCTACAGCCAACCACCCCTCATAGTCTGTCTGTCATCAGATCATATCCTACAGCCAAGCACCCCTCATAATCTGTCTGTCATCAGATCATATCCTACAGCCAAGCACCCCTCATAATCTGTCTGTCATCAGATCATATCCTACAGCCAAGCACCCCTCATAATCTGTCTGTCATCAGATCATATCCTACAGCCAAGCACCCCTCATAATCTGTCTGTCATCAGATCATATCCTACAACCAACCACCCCTCATAATCTGTCTGTCATCAGATCATATCCTACAGCCAGGCACCCCTCATAATCTGTCTGTCATCAGATCATATCCTACAGCCAACCACCCCTCATAATCTGTCTGTCATCAGATCATATCCTACAGCCAAGCACCCCTCATAATCTGTCTGTCATCAGATCATATCCTATAGCCAAGCACCCCTCATAATCTGTCTGTCATCAGATCATATCCTACAGCCAAGCACCCCTCATAATCTGTCTGTCATCAGATCATATCCTACAGCCAGGCACCCCTCATAATCTGTCTGTCATCAGATCATATCCTACAGCCAAGCACCCCTCATAATCTGTCTGTCATCAGATCATATCCTACAGCCAACCACCCCTCATAATCTGTCTGTCATCAGATCATATCCTACAGCCAAGCACCCCTCATAATCTGTCTGTCATCAGATCATATCCTACAGCCAAGCACCCCTCATAATCTGTCTGTCATCAGATCATATCCTACAGCCAACCACCCCTCATAATCTGTCTGTCATCAGATCATATCCTACAGCCAAGCACCCCTCATAGTCTGTCTGTCATCAGATCATATCCTACAACCAAGCACCCCTCATAATCTGTCTGTCATCAGATCATATCCTACAGCCAAGCACCCCTCATAGTCTGTCTGTCATCAGATCATATCCTACAGCCAAGCACCCCTCATAATCTGTTGGACATCAGATCATATCCTACACCCAACCACCCCTCATAATCTGTCTGTCATCAGATCATATCCTACAGCCAAGCACCCCTCATAATCTGTCTGTCATCAGATCATATCCTACAGCCAAGCACCCCTCATAGTCTGTCTGTCATCAGATCATATCCTACAACCAAGCACCCCTCATAATCTGTCTGTCATCAGATCATATCCTACAGCCAAGCACCCCTCATAGTCTGTCTGTCATCAGATCATATCCTACAGCCAAGCACCCCTCATAATCTGTTGGACATCAGATCATATCCTACAGCCAACCACCCCTCATAATCTGTCTGTCATCAGATCATATCCTACAGCCAAGCACCCCTCATAATCTGTCTGTCATCAGATCATATCCTACAGCCAAGCACCCCTCATAATCTGTCTGTCATCAGATCATATCCTACAGCCAAGCACCCCTCATAATCTGTCTGTCATCAGATCATATCCTACAGCCAAGCACCCCTCATAATCTGTCTGTCATCAGATCATATCCTACAGCCAAGCACCCCTCATAATCTGTCTGTCATCAGATCATATCCTACAGCCAAGCACCCCTCATAATCTGTCTGTCATCAGATCATATCCTACAGCCAAGCACCCCTCATAATCTGTCTGTCATCAGATCATATCCTACAGCCAAGCACCCCTCATAATCTGTCTGTCATCAGATCATATCCTACAGCCAAGCACCCCTCATAATCTGTCTGTCATCAGATCATATCCTATAGCCAAGCACCCCTCATAATCTGTCTGTCATCAGATCATATCCTACAGCCAAGCACCCCTCATAATCTGTCTGTCATCAGATCATATCCTACAGCCAAGCACCCCTCATAATCTGTCTGTCATCAGATCATATCCTACAGCCAAGCACCCCTCATAATCTGTCTGTCATCAGATCATATCCTACAGCCAAGCACCCCTCATAATCTGTCTGTCATCAGATCATATCCTACAGCCAAGCACCCCTCATAATCTGTCTGTCATCAGATCATATCCTACAGCCAAGCACCCCTCATAATCTGTCTGTCATCAGATCATATCCTACAGCCAAGCACCCCTCATAATCTGTCTGTCATCAGATCATATCCTACAGCCAAGCACCCCTCATAATCTGTCTGTCATCAGATCATATCCTATAGCCAAGCACCCCTCATAATCTGTCTGTCATCAGATCATATCCTACAGCCAAGCACCCCTCATAATCTGTCTGTCATCAGATCATATCCTACAGCCAAGCACCCCTCATAATCTGTCTGTCATCAGATCATATCCTACAACCAAGCACCCCTCATAATCTGTCTGTCATCAGATCATATCCTACAACCAACCACCCCTCATAATCTGATTGTCATCAGATCATATCCTACAACCAACCACCCCTCATAATCTGTCTGTCATCAGATCATATCCTACAGCCAACCACCCCTCATAATCTGTCTGTCATCAGATCATATCCTACAACCAAGCACCCCTCATAATCTGTCTGTCATCAGATCATATCCTACAACCAACCATCCCTCATAGTCTGTTGGACATCATATCATATCCTACAGCCAAACACCCCTCATAATCTGTCTGTCATCAGATCATATCCTACAACCAACCATCCCTCATAGTCTGTTGGACATCATATCATATCCTACAGCCAACCACCCCTCATAGTCTGTCTGTCATCAGATCATATCCTACAGCCAACCACCCCTCATAATCTGTCTGTCATCAGATCATATCCTACAACCAAGCACCCCTCATAATCTGTCTGTCATCAGATCATATCCTACAGCCAACCATCCCTCATAATCTGTTGGACATCATATCATATCCTACAGCCAAACACCCCTCATAATCTGTCTGTCATCAGATCATATCCTACAGCCAACCACCCCTCATAATCTGTCTGTCATCAGATCATATCCTACAACCAACCATCCCTCATAGTCTGTTGGACATCATATCATATCCTACAGCCAAACACCCCTCATAATCTGTCTGTCATCAGATCATATCCTACAACCAACCATCCCTCATAGTCTGTTGGACATCATATCATATCCTACAGCCAACCACCCCTCATAGTCTGTCTGTCATCAGATCATATCCTACAGCCAACCACCCCTCATAATCTGTCTGTCATCAGATCATATCCTACAACCAAGCACCCCTCATAATCTGTCTGTCATCAGATCATATCCTACAACCAAGCACCCCTCATAATCTGTCTGTCATCAGATCATATCCTACAACCAAGCACCCCTCATAATCTGTCTGTCATCAGATCATATCCTACAGCCAACCACCCCTCATAATCTGTCTGTCATCAGATCATATCCTACAGCCAACCACCCCTCATAATCTGTCTGTCATCAGATCATATCCTACAGCCAACCACCCCTCATAATCTGTCTGTCATCAGATCATATCCTACAACCAACCACCCCTCATAATCTGTCTGTCATCAGATCATATCCTACAGCCAACCACCCCTCATAATCTGTCTGTCATCAGATCATATCCTACAGCCAACCACCCCTCATAATCTGTCTGTCATCAGATCATATCCTACAACCAACCACCCCTCATAATCTGTCTGTCATCAGATCATATCCTACAGCCAACCACCCCTCATAATCTGTCTGTCATCAGATCATATCCTACAACCAACCACCCCTCATAATCTGTCTGTCATCAGATCATATCCTACAGCCAACCATCCCTCATAATCTGTTGGACATCAGATCATATCCTACAGCCAACCACCCCTCATAATCTGTTGGACATCAGATCATATCCTACAGCCAACCACCCCTCATAATCTGTTGGACATCAGATCATATCCTACAGCCAACATCCCTCATAATCTGTCTGTCATCAGATCATATCCTACAGCCAACCATCCCTCATAATCTGTTGGACATCAGATCATATCCTACAGCCAACCACCCCTCATAATCTGTCTGTCATCAGATCATATCCTACAGCCAACATCCCTCATAATCTGTCTGTCATCAGATCATATCCTACAGCCAAGCACCCCTCATAATCTGTCTGTCATCAGATCATATCCTACAGCCAACATCCCTCATAATCTGTCTGTCATCAGATCATATCCTACAGCCAAGCACCCCTCATAATCTGTCTGTCATCAGATCATATCCTACAACCAACATCCCTCATAGTCTGTAGGACATCAGATCATATCCTACAACCAAGCACCCCTCATAATCTGTCTGTCATCAGATCATATCCTACAGCCAACATCCCTCATAGTCTGTCTGTCATCAGATCATATCCTACAGCCAAGCACCCCTCATAATCTGTCTGTCATCAGATCATATCCTACAGCCAGGCACCCCTCATAATCTGTCTGTCATCAGATCATATCCTACAACCAAGCACCCTCATAATCTATCTGTCATCAAATCATATCCTACAACCAACCACCCCTCATAATCTGTCTGTCATCAGATCATATCCTACAGCCAACCACCCTCATAATCTGTCTGTCATCAGATCATATCCTACAGCCAAGCACCCCTCAAAGTCTGTTGGACATCATATCATATCCTACAGCCAAACACCCCTCATAATCTGTCTGTCATCAGATCATATCCTACAGCCAACCACCCCTCATAATCTGTCTGTCATCAGATCATATCCTACAACCAACCATCCCTCATAGTCTGTTGGACATCATATCATATCCTACAGCCAAACACCCCTCATAATCTGTCTGTCATCAGATCATATCCTACAACCAACCATCCCTCATAGTCTGTTGGACATCATATCATATCCTACAGCCAACCACCCCTCATAGTCTGTCTGTCATCAGATCATATCCTACAGCCAACCACCCCTCATAATCTGTCTGTCATCAGATCATATCCTACAACCAAGCACCCCTCATAATCTGTCTGTCATCAGATCATATCCTACAGCCAATCATCCCTCATAATCTGTTGGACATCATATCATATCCTACAGCCAAACACCCCTCATAATCTGTCTGTCATCAGATCATATCCTACAGCCAACCACCCCTCATAATCTGTCTGTCATCAGATCATATCCTACAACCAACCATCCCTCATAGTCTGTTGGACATCATATCATATCCTACAGCCAAACACCCCTCATAATCTGTCTGTCATCAGATCATATCCTACAACCAACCATCCCTCATAGTCTGTTGGACATCATATCATATCCTACAGCCAACCACCCCTCATAATCTGTCTGTCATCAGATCATATCCTACAGCCAACATCCCTCATAATCTGTCTGTCATCAGATCATATCCTACAGCCAACCACCCCTCATAATCTGTCTGTCATCAGATCATATCCTACAGCCAACATCCCTCATAATCTGTCTGTCATCAGATCATATCCTACAGCCAAGCACCCCTCATAATCTGTCTGTCATCAGATCATATCCTACAGCCAAGCACCCCTCATAGTCTGTCTGTCATCAGATCATATCCTACAACCAAGCACCCCTCATAATCTGTCTGTCATCAGATCATATCCTACAGCCAAGCACCCCTCATAGTCTGTCTGTCATCAGATCATATCCTACAGCCAACCACCCCTCATAATCTGTCTGTCATCAGATCATATCCTACAACCAACCATCCCTCATAGTCTGTTGGACATCATATCATATCCTACAGCCAAACACCCCTCATAATCTGTCTGTCATCAGATCATATCCTACAACCAACCATCCCTCATAGTCTGTTGGACATCATATCATATCCTACAGCCAACCACCCCTCATAATCTGTCTGTCATCAGATCATATCCTACAGCCAACATCCCTCATAATCTGTCTGTCATCAGATCATATCCTACAGCCAACCACCCCTCATAATCTGTCTGTCATCAGATCATATCCTACAACCAAGCACCCCTCATAATCTGTCTGTCATCAGATCATATCCTACAGCCAACCACCCCTCATAATCTGTCTGTCATCAGATCATATCCTACAGCCAACCACCCCTCATAATCTGTCTGTCATCAGATCATATCCTACAACCAACCACCCCTCATAATCTGTCTGTCATCAGATCAT
Organism: Mimachlamys varia; assembly: GCA_947623455.1. Taxonomy (NCBI): domain Eukaryota; kingdom Metazoa; phylum Mollusca; class Bivalvia; order Pectinida; family Pectinidae; genus Mimachlamys; species Mimachlamys varia. The sequence continues at coordinate 3,932,574 of OX392537.1, forward strand.
ATCCTACAGCCAACCACCCCTCATAATCTGTCTGTCATCAGATCATATCCTACAACCAACCACCCCTCATAATCTGTCTGTCATCAGATCATATCCTACAGCCAACCATCCCTCATAATCTGTTGGACATCAGATCATATCCTACAGCCAACCACCCCTCATAATCTGTTGGACATCAGATCATATCCTACAGCCAACCACCCCTCATAATCTGTTGGACATCAGATCATATCCTACAGCCAACATCCCTCATAATCTGTCTGTCATCAGATCATATCCTACAGCCAACCATCCCTCATAATCTGTTGGACATCAGATCATATCCTACAGCCAACCACCCCTCATAATCTGTCTGTCATCAGATCATATCCTACAGCCAACATCCCTCATAATCTGTCTGTCATCAGATCATATCCTACAGCCAAGCACCCCTCATAATCTGTCTGTCATCAGATCATATCCTACAGCCAACATCCCTCATAATCTGTCTGTCATCAGATCATATCCTACAGCCAAGCACCCCTCATAATCTGTCTGTCATCAGATCATATCCTACAACCAACATCCCTCATAGTCTGTTGGACATCAGATCATATCCTACAACCAAGCACCCCTCATAATCTGTCTGTCATCAGATCATATCCTACAGCCAACATCCCTCATAGTCTGTCTGTCATCAGATCATATCCTACAGCCAAGCACCCCTCATAATCTGTCTGTCATCAGATCATATCCTACAGCCAGGCACCCCTCATAATCTGTCTGTCATCAGATCATATCCTACAACCAAGCACCCTCATAATCTATCTGTCATCAAATCATATCCTACAACCAACCACCCCTCATAATCTGTCTGTCATCAGATCATATCCTACAGCCAACCACCCTCATAATCTGTCTGTCATCAGATCATATCCTACAGCCAAGCACCCCTCATAATCTGTTGGACATCAGATCATATCCTACAGCCAAGCACCCCTCATAATCTGTTGGACATCAGATCATATCCTACAGCCAACCACCCTCATAATCTGTTGGACATCAGATCATATCCTACAGCCAACCATCCCTCATAGTCTGTTGGACAATAGATCATATCCTACAGCCAAGCACCCCTCATAGTCTGTTGGACATCATATCATATCCTACAGCCAAGCACCCCTCATAATCTGTTGGACATCAGATCATATCCTACAGCCAACCACCCTCATAATCTGTCTGTCATCAGATCATATCCTACAACCAAGCACCCTCATAATCTGTCTGTCATCAGATCATATCCTACAGCCAAGCACCCCTCATAATCTGTTGGACATCAGATCATATCCTACAGCCAAGCACCTCATAATCTGTCTGTCATCAGATCATATCCTACAGCCAAGCACCCCTCATAATCTGTTGGACATCAGATCATATCCTACAACCAAGCACCTCATAATCTGTCTGTCATCAGATCATATCCTACAACCAAGCACCCCTCATAGTCTGTTAGACATCAGATCATATCCTACAGCCAAGCACCCCTCATAGTCTGTTGGACATCAGATCATATCCTACAGCCAACCACCCCTCATAATCTGTCTGTCATCAGATCATATCCTACAACCAAGCACCCCTCATAGTCTGTTGGACATCAGATCATATCCTACAACCAAGCACCCTCATAATCTGTCTGTCATCAGATCATATCCTACAGCCAACCATCCCTCATAGTCTGTTGGACATCAGATCATATCCTACAGCCAAGCACCCCTCATAATCTGTTGGACATCAGATCATATCCTACAGCCAACATCCCTCATAGTCTGTCTGACATTAGATCATATCCTACAGCCAACCATCCCTCATAGTCTGTTGGATATCAGATCATATCCTACAGCCAACCATCCCTCATAATCTGTTGGACATCAGATCATATCCTACAGCCAACCACCCCTCATAGTCTGTTGGACATCAGATCATATCCTACAGCCAAGCACCCTCATAATCTGTTGGACATCATATCATATCCTACAGCCAACCACCCCTCATAGTCTGTTGGACATCAGATCATATCCTACAGCCAAGCACCCTCATAATCTGTTGGACATCATATCATATCCTACAGCCAACCATCCCTCATAATCTGTTTGACATCAGATCATATCCTACAGCCAACCACCCCTCATAATCTGATGGACATCAGATCATATCCTACAGCCAACCACCCCTCATAGTCTGTTGGACATCAGATCATATCCTACAGCCAAGCACCCTCATAGTCTGTTGGACATCAGATCATATCCTACAGCCAACCATCCCTCATAATCTGTTGGACATCAGATCATATCCTACAGCCAACCACCCTCATAGTCTGTTGGACATCAGATCATATCCTACAGCCAACCACCCCTCATAATCTGTTGGACATCAGATCATATCCTACAGCCAACCACCCCTCATAGTCTGTTGGACATCAGATCATATCCTACAGCCAACCACCCCTCATAGTCTGTTGGACAATAGATCATATCCTACAGCCAACATCCCTCATAGTCTGTTGGACATCAGATCATATCCTACAGCCAACCACCCCTCATAGTCTGTTGGACAATAGATCATATCCTACAGCCAAGCATCCCTCATAATCTGTTGGACATCAGATCATATCCTACAGCCATCCATCCCTCATAGTCTGTTGGACATCATTTCATATCCTACAGCCAAGCATCCCTCATAATCTGTTGGACATCAGATCATATCCTACAGCCAACCATCCCTCATAGTCTGTTGGACATCATATCATATCCTACAGCCAAGCACCGCTCATAGTTTGTTGGACATCAGATCATATCCTACAACCAAGCACCCCTCATAGTCTGTTGGACATCAAATCATATCCTACAGCCAACCACCCCTCATAATCTGTTGGACATCAGATCATATCCTACAGCCAACCACCCCTCATAGTCTGTTGGACATCAGATCATATCCTACAGCCAAGCACCGCTCATAATCTGTTGGACATCATATCATAGCCTACAGTCAAGCACCCCTCATAGTCTGTTGGACATCAAATCATATCCTACAACCAAGCACCCCTCATAGTCTGTTGGACATCAGATCATATCCTACAACCAAGCACCCCTCATAGTCTGTTGGACATCATATCATAGCCTACAGTCAAGCACCCCTCATAGTCTGTTGGACATCAAATCATATCCTACAGCCAAGCACCCCTCATAGTCTGTTGGACATCAGATCATATCCTACAACCAACCACCCTCATAGTCTGTTGGACATCAGATCATATCCTACAGCCAACATCCCTCATAGTCTGTTGGACATCAGATCATATCCTACAGCCAACCATCCCTCATAATCTGTTGGACATCAGATCATATCCTACAGCCAACCATCCCTCATAGTCTGTTGGACATCAGATCATATCCTACAGCCAAGCACCCTCATAATCTGTTGGAGCTTTCTGTAGCCAATGCAAGGCCAGCATTTGTTCTATAGAAAAAAATATATAAACTTTATTTCTTTTACAACAATTATGAAACAAGTTTTGCAACTTATTTTTATCACTCTTGTTTGCCCTGATGTTAACACGCATTAGGGGTCTTATTGTGGGAGGAAACCAGAGTACCCGGAGAAAACCCATGTGGTCGGCCAGGTGACCCCATACCTGTTCATGTTTGGTCGGGGGATCGAACGCCAGCCGCCTTGGTGAAAGGCAGGTGCGCTATCCACTGCACCACCCGACCATCTATAGAAAAACTCCATTGCATAAAAAGTACATAACTTGGAATTATGTGAGGGCCTGTGTGTTGCATAATTTTATATAATAAAATCTTTGTAATCCTACCTACATAGGTTGCCATGGGAACCTGTAATCCTACCTACATGGGTTGCCATGGGAACCTGTACAATATGTATGTTATATATACATCTATATAAAACCTGCTGTTGGAAGAGGATACCTGGGTATGTATATTATTAGCTTGGGTAATTTACTTCCTTGATCTCGTGAATTTTATCTGACTCTGATTGGTTGATACTATGCATTGCAAGTAAATGCAAGTTGATCACAATGTGTATCGGTGCGGACAAAGTCACCAGTATCAGATGTCGGGTTCGGATTAGTTTTCCTTCAGAGTTAAATCTGTCTTAATCTCTTCTGCTGGCTTTGTTGATAGACAAGACGCTGTGTCGTCTCTGGTCATCGAGTCAGTGGTGTCCGTCGGTCCGTGAGCCGATCAATAGGTACCTGGCTTGTTAGGAGATTTTCAATATTGCCACAATGAATCTGTCATTGGAACGGAACTGTTTTTCTGTCAGAAGCTTTCCTGGTGATGGATTTCTCTACACGACCACTCTCCCATAGGAACTCCTCATCAGCATTGAAAGAATCAAATTGCCTCGCTAATATACATACACTGGAGCGCAAAATGCTTCATTTTTCAAGAGACAAAATTAGGAAGCCGGACAGAGCGGTTTGACGGTTTGATGCTGTGTGGTGGAGGTTTTCACGCGGCACTATTGCCGGTATATAGACCTGACATTTGGTCTTACGTCAGTCATTCCAGCTACATATCTCTCAATCTATTTACTGGAACCAGCCCATGATACGGTCCATAGATTGCTTATTCATTGTACTTGATGGGAAGTTTTATCGTCCAAGTGGCTATTAACGAGGTCGAAAGCTTGGTAGTAAATGGTATAGCCAGGGCATATTGTCCCCACCCTGCTCTACATCTTACTATAATAAAATCTGTTTGTCTTTAGATAAAGTACAGTGAATTCCTCTTTCCTCTTTCCTTTTTCAGACAAAATTATGATATTACAATATATTACAACAGGTATATGACACTAAGAGAAACATGTTTTTCAACTAAGTCTTGTGCATTTCCAATCTCCATAACTAAAATTCAGCTACTCATTGTACATATGAAGATGTTTCAATATAAAGATAACAGTATTTCATTAAAAAATCATTTTTATGCCCCCGCCATGAATTGGGGGGGAGGTGGGCATATAGTGTTACCCATGTCCGTCCCATCCCATCCCATGCCATCCCATGGTAATGTAACAAGCTTATTTAAATAACTACTGATCTACATAGTTTTTCACGTGGCAACCATAGAGCGCATTCTTGAACAAACTTTATATTTCTCCTAAAGATGTGGTTCCCACATATTCTCATTTGATATTAAGTTTGTTCAAGAATGCGCTCAAAGTTTCTTATAGAAAAACTATCCAAAAATGGGCCAAAATTGACTAAATGGTCAAATTTCCCTAATTTATGCATATTTTAGATGGTTGCCATGACAACCAGTGTTGAAACAACAAAGAATTATTGTTTATGTTTTATCAGGGATGTGTTCTATTTTTGAAATACAATAATTTGAGAGTTTAATAAACCGTTTCAAAATTTGATGATTTGGGGGCCAAAAAAGGCCCAATTAAACCATACATAGTCCTTAAGTACATTCAATTTATTTATATAGGTCTTATTTCTGTCCTAACTTCAGAGTAACAATCATTATGGTAAATACAGAGGAGACAGCAGAAAGGTTGGAATTTGTCTTGCACTATTATAAAGCCATACGTAAATCCATGTGAAAGCAGTAATTACTGTGTTTCACGGTATGACTTCAGCTCTATGTTGTTCACCTCTTAAATGTTTGACATTATAAGCAGTTAAGCATGTAATAGATTTTACCCCTCCAACAAATAGCTGGGGATGTGATTCAGGCCCCATGGACCTTTTGTTGCATATAAATGTGCTTTTGAAATAGAACATTCACTGGTATATGTGCAGTGTCTTTCGTCAAAAGTGATTTTGTGTAGAGATTGTTCGGATCATTTTGTATTTTGAAATATTTTTCTAATATTAAATCTTAACCAAATGGCAGTAACATTTACAGGGAGTTGGTTTAGGAAAGGTCAGATTACTATAAAGTCGTTTGATTAATGAATTGTCACTCACACTGCCTGTGACAGAATGAAGGATATGAATTCCCACTCCTGGCACCGACATATACAGGCACTTGATACAGTTCTGTATATAAATGGATTGATTGTGTTAGGCAAACGCATATTCTCTAGAAACCTCCGGAATCCTCGGAGGCCAAGATGGACCCTCGCTCTGAACTGCTGGAGACTGACAACTTGGCATTATTATAGCGAACAGAATCCAATACAATCCATGATGTCTGCCGTCCTGGTCACTCAAATCACGAAATGGAACTTAGCGAATTGTAACATAAGTCTCCGAAGGAATGTTAAAGAAAATTGTAATTTCTTAGTTTACTGAAATTGAAACTCTTGCATAAAGGACCAAATCTGGGATACAAGTTATCCTAAACATATTTCTCTCGAACATAAATCGGGATGGCAACTCATTTATTAGGTTACAACAAATTACGTTGATCAATGAAAATACAAAAATATGGTAATATGTGACTTTGTAACAACTTTGCTTGGTGCCCCTGGTGGTAGAATCAGGCGTTAGGTACTAGTGCCCCCTAGTGGTGGAATCGGGCGTTAGATACTTAAGTGCCCCCTGGTGGTTGAATCAGACGTAAGATACTAGTGCCCCCTGGTGGTGGAATCGGGCATTAGATACTAGTGTCCCCTGGTGGTGGAATTGGGCGTTAGATGCTGGTGCCCCTGGTGGTAGAATTGCATTAGACGCTGGTGCCCCCTGGTGGCAGAATTGCGTTAGAGCTGCTGGTGCCCCCTGGTGGTAGAATTGCGTTAGATGCTGGGGCAGCTGTCGGGGCCTCCAGGCCACATCAATTCTGATTGTATTAGTCTCTTAACTTACATCCCTGTCTCCCCGGTTTCAGCGCCAAGTTGACGCAGTATTTATGACCCCAGACTGTAATTTGGGACAAAGTGCAAGTGCAGTCTGTCCATGACCATGTTTGGGAATCGCTCAGTTGTTAAGGAGATAAGACAGCTTCTGCCTACAAATTTATTTTGAGCCTACAGATAGTCAAATTTACAGAAATAAAAGATATTTGATTGCGATCCTGAGGCGCCACAGGACAAGGGGCTTGGTGTTGACACAGAACGGCTTGGCTCGGGCCAATAAAACCACGTCTCAATTCATTAGGACCATTACCTCTGATCACGACATTACCACCTCCGAGTGAACTGATGTGCCACTTAATAGGTTCGCATTACCAGCCGCGGCCATTGATTGCGTTGTTGAAATTCTAAGCATGAACATTTTTCTTATTGCTTCGAGGACCAGTAACCCTTGTCATAGAGATAACATCGTAGGTAATTGGCCATGGAGTGAATACTATTGGTAAAATTGGACAGTTTCTTGTCTGGAGAGAGATATCCAGTAGGTTGCCAACGAAGCCATTTAACCGGAATTACTCCAGGGGTGATTTTTTTTTATCTTTCCTATAAATTTATATTTAAGCTGTCTAACCAAATTGGAGCTGTTTTGCCCAAATCCCGAGCTAATCCTATGGGTTGCCATTGCGACCATTTCTGACCATTAACGGGCACGTCTAGCTCTTGCTTAACAAACACAGAAGGCCTGTACACATTGTAACAAATTCCCTTTGTGGTCGCCATAATGTGTGTCTGTGACTTTGGCATAGTCTGTTCAATAATCTTATATAGAAGTACGTTAAAGGAAAGTATACATGACTGATTTTGACATACTGGTGTGTGTGGGGGGGAGGGGGGGTGGCGCACTGCCCTAAAATAACAGTATTTCTAATATGAATTTGATGTGAGATTTATGTTTTATGTAGGTTTATGACATTTGAGATTTGTTGTATGTAGGATTAGAGATTTTAGTTTTATATAGGCATAGAATTAGCTTGGCTGGTGCCTTGAGAATGTATGCAATGTTGGCCAGGATTATTCTGTGTGTAAGTTGAAGAATAAATTAGTTTCAACATCACAGATTATTTTCCATACTTTGGAATACCCCTGGTATTACAGCTCACTAACATAACTGACTGTTTTCCATACTCTGGGGTAGCCCTGGTATTTCAGCTCACCTTAGCATGCCACATACATAAATAGTACAAGGAAGGAAGCATTGCAAGCACAAACAAATGGGCTAAATATATATTTATTTATTTATTTTTTCAAAAAATCATATCCAGACCTAAGGGACCATTAGTCAGCTTCAGTTAGGCCAATTGCACCATGTCTTGTCAATTTATACTACATGTATAAAGATATCTTAATCCAGATGGGATTTGACTGAATTTGGTAAGGTCGGCATGCTTCACGGCCTTGGGATTTCAAAAGTGGGGATAAACCTTCTTCAAAAAGAATTATAGATGAAGAAAATATTTTACTTGGACGTCACCCAAACTGTCCTTGGAAAAGTTCTAGAGGTACAGTCCCCAAAAACTAGTGCAAAATCTTTTAAAAGACAGCTTTGAAAGTTTATGAGTGGATTTTGGTACTTATTAAGTATAGGGACTGGCAGATTAGCAGGGTGCATCAATCTCAACTTCGGAAATAGGGGGAAATTTTCATACCAATAGCCCTAAAATAGAGAGAAACCTTCATACCAATAGCCCTAAAATAGACGGAAACCTTCATACCAATAGCCCTTAAAATAGAGGATAAATTTCATACTGATAGCCCTGAAAATAGGGGGAACACTTCATACCAATAGCCCTAAAAATAGGGGGGGAAACTCATACTAATAGACTTAAAATACATGTGAAGGGGTTTACAATAGATAAACTCTCAACTTTCATCAAGCCACATACTTTTACAATACTTGACATCTTTATAAAAGACAATACATTGCAACGCTTGGTATGACTATACTGCTCTAATTATTGGTTTTCAATTAACATTGAACTTCTTGTTGGTAACACCAATTAAATTACTAGTGAGTGGTACGGGCCCCTTGAAACTCTTGCTGGTCGTTCAGTGAAGGTTGTTCCTCCTCTTCCTCCATGGATGTGATTATTTGGAATCTTGTTATTGGTATTTGTCGAGTATTATTTGTTTTGCCGTTGATGGTATAGTCGAGTCATTACTGAAGCAGTAATAGAAGAATTGTCTCCGGTCAATATGTTGACAATGTATAAAAATACCGGCTGAAATAACTTGCGATTCTCTCAGCGTTCCGCTATCACCAGCTACCGTTATTATTGTACATATTTATTGAAATCATCCAAAGCCATGAATATTGTATTTACAATCGGCTGTCGACACTTGTGGGGCATGCCTTGTAAATTCCTCCTCTCTGTCAGAGACAAACTCGGCTAATTGAGTTAGGGCTGGGTTCTTCTCTTGAATCTGCAGTAATTGTTGGACTTTCATCTTTCGCATTTGATCACATCTGGGGTTGACACTTGAGCTGAAACTGTGAGATTCATGCAGACATTTTTCCATCAGCCAGGATAGCTTTACGATGGTCGGCAGTTTATCGTCACTCCAATATTCCCTCCATATTCTCCCGTCTCTGGCCGTAATAAAGTAGGAGGGTTATATCCGTGTGATTTCCGTCCAGCTTATATCCTCATTGTAATTCCGTGCGCTGTAAAAGCCCCATGTCTGTGCAATCAGAAAGCTTGGAGCTCTTACTGCCTTATAAAAACCTCATACAGGATGTTTTTTATTGTTCGAAGGTCGTTTTTTCAGCTGTTGGAACAAAACACAGTTTATAAACAAATAAAATCATGGATTGATGAGATTTGATATATTTTTAAAGCAATAGCTAGACCTAAAGGGAATTAACGTATTTCTCCTGTTACTCTCCCAAGAGGGGTGGGGGGTTTGGGGCTTTAGTTTTGTGTGTCCGTCCTTCCATTATTCCTTCTCCAACAAAAAAATCATACTCATGATATGGATTCACCTTGATGAGACTGTTGCGCATCAAAAGTAGGTCACTGCCCTACCTTTTGACCTTTGGCCTAATTTAATAAAATGTTTGTCCTGCTCTATCTCCTACACTACTAGTCAACAGAACATGATACTTAAGGTATTAGATCACCTTGGTGAGGAGGTTACATTTAGTTGGGATGGGGGAGACTGTTACAAAATTCGCTGCATTGCCTTGTTTTTAAATAGATCTGTAAAATCTCTAAAGCTTGATAACTCCTACTGGATTACAATGACACTCAACCAATAACACCTTGGTAACCAAAACACCAAGTTACAAGCTCCTGCACAACGCCTTGGTAACCAAACAAAACTCCTCAATACCTGCTCATACAACACCTTGGTAACAAAATACCTCATTACCAGCATTTACAACACCTAGGTTACAAAGAAATGTGTTTGCTCGTGTTATTCATGCTGATTTTGTTGATTACAGGTAAAATTGTGAAGGTAGACATGAGTCGGATCCTTCTGTGTGAGGCCACAGCTAGTATCATTGGCACGGGATTCCACATCCTCAGTATCACCCCTGTCGACAAGATGTGATCCAACAACCACGTGTGGTGGTCCTTAACCGTCAGCATTATTATCCTGACCATTTCTGACTGGTGGATAGTACCCGAAAGTGAAGGACATCAGACTGGTCCTAAAGACTGAAGGATGCCGTCCTTAGCGTGGAGCTTCATGTTACACAAACTTCGAAATTCAACAGCTTTCAAGTTTTAAAAAAATCATGGACTTATTTGTTAGTTATGATTTCTTTAGTTTCTTTCTAATATTTCTGGTATATTAATCATTTTATTTGCATATTATCTATAATTAAATACAGATTTTTTTATGCTGATATAGGTTTATAATAATGGGAAAAATTATAATTTGAACGTAACTTAAGATAACATTTTGCAGAAAGAAAGACCTTGCCAGGTTAATGTTATAATTCTACTATTAACAATTATACCCTACTTAAATTATGTTACTGATGGCTGTTACAGGTAAATAAATCATTGAGATTTAGAATGGTGTTTGTTTATGTTTTAAGCCCACCAATCATAATGGTGGTCTGTTCAAATCGTCGAGAAGTGTTTGTGGTCTACTTTTTTCTTGAAAAGTACTGAATAAATCTTTTTTCAAATTTCATAAGTCTTGGTCCCTGCATGGAGTTCAGTGTCCTTATGATTTTGGGACTGATCAGAAAAAACAAAATGGCTGACAAGTGACCATCTTTGATTTGCAAGTTAAGGAACATAATTATTGTTAGTTCCTAAAATAATTCTCAGATTTCAAATATTTAAGAGCAAATAGGGGGAAAGAAGAGAAAAAGGAAAAGATCCTAATATTAAAAAGCAAATGAAAATCAGGGGGGGGGGGGGTTGTGATCACCACAGAAAGATGATTCAACAGTATGAAGAGTGTGTCAAGCATACCTCTGATTTAAGATGACCACAGAAAAATTGTCAGCTTTGGTGACAATACGTATACTTTTAGAGGAGGAGGTTGACATTTACAAAGTTGTAGATGCGTTCATTAATTGAAACCATTAATCTAACCTGCCCAAAGGGCATGTGAGCTTATATATGCCATGGTGTAGCATCCATCATCCGTTCGTCTGGCATCAGATTTTCCGTTTAAACAACTTCTTCTGAAATACCGAAAGGCCTAGAAACATGATATTGGCGTGGTAGTTTCCTTGGAAAGAGGCAAACAAACAAAAATCTTTTTTGACCTACTTTCTAGGTCACAAGGATCAAATATGTCAAAACCTTTAAATAACTTTTTCTGACATACTAAAAGGCCTAGAAATGTGATACTATGCTTTTGTTTTTTTTGAAAGGAGCGGAACAAACGTTCATGAAAACAAAAAAACACTTTGACCTACTTCCAAGGTCATGATTGTCAAATTTTTCAAAACCTTTAAATGGCTTCCTTCCTTGGTAATAATGAAAGGCTTAGAAATATTATATTTTGCTGGTAGGTTCTAACAAAGTGTCAAACAACATTGGTGTAAAAAACGTTTTACCTTTTTTCATGGTCACAAGGGTCAAATATGTCAAAACCTCCAACTGACTTCCTCTGACATACTGAAATGCCTAGACACATGATATTCGGCTGGTAGTTTTCTTGGACGAAGCACATCAAATTGCAAAAAAAAAATCATTCACCTACCTTTGGCGTCACAGGGATCAAATATATTGAAACCTTCAAACAACTTCTGAAAGCTTCCTTTGAAGGAACCAAACAATGGTTGCGAAGAAAATAAGCTTGGCCTACTTTCAAAGTCACAAGATTCAGTGAGGTATGTTTAAATCTTAATAGTTTAATTCATTTAAATGACTTGCATCTATTAGTTTTTAGCTGTTTAATGATTTAATGATTAATGATAGGTGAGTGATGCAGGCCCATTTGGCCTCTTGTTCATCTAAACATCTTAAATAAACTCATGAAGATATTGCACACACATGTTAAGCATCTTCTTGTACAATCGTTAATGCTTGATTCACTAAAACCTAATAAAAGTCAAGAAAACTAAGATTGTAGTCTCTACAATGAGAAGCATTTCTATCATTATAAAAAGCTATGCCTTGATGGGTAATTAAAGGTGAATATGATGACAGCAAATATCACTCACTCAAAAATTAACAAATTAAACACTACACATGGTCTGGTTGAGGATCGTGAGAAGATAGATTTTCCATTTAAACATTTCTATACTTCTGCTCTGTTCTTTACTCTAAAATGATAAGCCCTACTGACAAAGTCAAGAATCAAAACCCAAATCAAAATGTCTAAAACCACCAAAAACTGTGTACCACGCCACCACACACCAGGAACTGTGTACCACACCACCACACACCAGGAACTGTGTCACACACCACCATACACCAGGAACTGTGTCCCACACCACCACACATCAGGAACTGTATCAGTCCACCACACACTAGGAACTGTGTCTGTCCACCACACACCAGGAACTGTGTCCCACACCACCACACACCAGGAACTGTGTACCACACCACCACACACTAGGAACTGTGTGTCACACCACCACACACCAAGAACTGTATCACACACTACCACACACCAGGAACTGTGTCCCACACCACAACACACCAGGAACTGTGTCAGTCCACCACACACCAGGAACTGTGTTCCACACCACCACACACCAGGAACTGTGTCAGTCCACCACACACCAGGAACTGTGTCAGTCCACCACACACCAGGAACTGTGTCAGTCCACCACACACCAGGAACTGTGTCAGTCCACCACACACCAGGAACTGTGTTCCACACCAACACACACCAGAAACTGTGTCACACACCACCACACACCAGGAACTGTGTCAGTCCACCACACACCAGGAACTGTGTACCAAACCAACACACACCAGAAACCTTGTCAGTCCACCACACACCAGGGCTGTGTCACACACCAGGAACTGTGTCCCACACCACCACACACCAGGAACTGTGTCCCACACCACCACACACCAGGAACTGTGTACCACACCACCACACACCAGGAACTGTGTCAGTCCACCACACACCAGGAACTGTGTCACACACCAGGAACTGTGTCCCACACCACCACACACCAGGAACTGTGTCCCACACCACCACACACCAGGAACTGTGTCCCACACCACCACACAACAGGAACTGTGTACCACACCATCAAACAACAGGAACTGTGTCACACACCACCACACTTCAGGAACTATGTACCACACCACCACACACCAGGAACTATGTACCACACCACCACACACCAGGAACTGTGTACCACACCACCATACACCAGGAACTGTGTACCACACCACCACACACCAGGAACTGTGTACCACACCACCACACACCAGGAACTGTGTCAGTCCACCACACACCAGGAACTGTGTACCACACCACACACCAGAAACTGTGTACCACACCACCATACACAAGGAACTGTGTCCCACACCACCACACACCAGGAATTGTGTCCCACACCACCACACAACAGGAACTGTGTACCACACCATCAAACAACAGGAACTGTGTCACACACCACCACACTTCAGGAACTGTGTACCACACCACCACACACCAGGAACTATGTACCACACCACCACATACCAGGAACTGTGTCAGTCCACCGTACACCAGGAACTGTGTCCCACACCACCACACACCAGGAACTGTGTACCACACCACCATACACCAGGAACTGTGTACCACACCACCACACACCAGGAACTGTACCACACCAACACACACCAGGAACTGTGTCAGTCCACCGTACACCAGGAACTGTGTCCCACACCACCACACACCAGGAACTGTGTACCACACCACCATACACCAGGAACTGTGTACCACACCACCACACACCAGGAACTGTACCACACCAACACACACCAGAAACTGTGTCACACACCACACACCAGGAACGGTGTACCACACCACCACACACCAGGAACTGTGTCCCACACCACCACACACCAGGAACTGTGTCCCACACCACCAAACAACAGGAACTGTGTCACACACCACCACACTTCAGGAACTGTGTACCACACCACCACACAACAGGAACTGTGTACTACACTACCACACACCAGGAACTGTGTACCACACCACCACACACCAGGAACTGTGTACCACACCACCACACAACAGGAACTGTGTACCACACCACCACACACTAGGAACTGTGTACCACACCAACACACACCAGGAACTGTGTCAGTCCACCACACACCAGGAACTGTGTACCACACCACCACACACCAGGAACTGTGTACCACACCAACACACACCAGGAACTGTGTACCACACCACCACACACCAGGAACTATGTACCACACCACCACACACCAGGAACTGTGTACCACACCACCACACACCAGGAACTGTGTACCTCACCACCACACAACAGGAACTGTGTACCACACCACCACACACCAGGAACTGTGTACCACACCACCACACACCAGGAACTGTGTACCACACCACCACACACCAGGAACTGTGTACTACACCACCACACACCAGGAACTGTGTACCACACCACCACACACTAGGAACTGTGTGTCACACCACCACACGCCAGGAACTGTGTACCACACCACCACACACCAGGAACTGTGTACCACACCACCACACACCAGGAACTGTGTACCACACCACCACACGCCAGGAACTGTGTCCTTCACCACACACCAGGAACTGTGTACCACACCAGCACACACCAGGAACCGTGTACCACACCACCACGCACCAGGAACTGTGTCAGTCCACCACACACCAGAAACTGTGTCCCACACCACCACACACCAGAAACTGTGTACCACACCACCTGTGTCCTTCACCAACACACACCAGGAACTGTGTCACACACCACCACACACCAGGACTGTGTTCCATGTACCATTAAATACCAGGAACTGAGATTTACTGGTACTAGTACCTATTTGACTGAGATTTACTTAAGTTTATTCCTGGTAGACCTAAGTTAATACGATCAGTACCTGTTGCTGTGAGAGAAGAAAGATTCACGGATGTTACTGGGCCGCTGATGCTGGAGGGTCTATGTATACAGACAGTATTGATGAGGCTAAGGAAATGATTGATGAGATTTAGATTAAAATTTTGATGATATCAATTATCATGGACAGTTTGGATAAACATGAACATCCCAACATGTGAAAAATGCATGAGTCATATACTAATGTACTTCACAAACAAACGAAGGTCACAGTTATCACAATCATCTCACTTCTGTTGCTAAGCTTGTTATCGGTTACAACCATATTAAACCTGATATAGTGAACATTTCCGTGGCATTTCACGGAATATCCGTATGGCTGCTGTGTCATTTGTATCGCATCCATCCAAATATACATGTGGGTTTTATATGGTGTGATTCGCTAACTTACGAGATAACGTACTTTACCTAATCTAGTTAGCTTACAGTCAAGCTACAGAATTATGAGTTATATACAGGCGATAAAGCATACTTCAGCTAGCATAATGTCAAACTTCATAAACAAGAAAAAATGCAGCTCAATCTTACTCTTGTGGCGGATCTAGTGTCTTTCGTCGGCGATCAGATAGCTCAACTGGTTGAACGTCCGTTTAGAGTGCTGAAGGTCTCGGGTTCGAACCACGGTCTGGCCGTGCATTATCCCTCTCCTGTTACATTTGGCGCCCAATGATATATTAAAATCCAGCCAGGGCGAAAAAACGAAATATAACGCCGAAACAAAGGAAGAAAAGGCGTTATTTTATTTCTATGCTTTGGCGTTATTTTCACTTCGGTTTCGCGTTATTTCCTTATTTTGCTTTGGCGGGTTTTCGTCTTTTTGCTTTGGCGGGTTTTCGCCTTTTGGTTATTTAGTTTTGGCGTTATTTCGTTATTTAGTTTTGGCGGGTTTCCGTCTTTTCGTTCTTTCGTTTTTTCGCTTTGCGTTATTTCGCAGGCGCCAAAGCGAAAAGACGAAATGTCGTATATAAGCCACCATAATATATACCCATGGAGGGTGGTATAAGATGTCGCATGTATCTTTGGAGTCGAAGACTTTATTGAAGGAGGGAGTATGCAGTGGATCTAGACCGGGGCGATCCTCGGCGACCAGATAAAAATGTAGCTTAATATAGTATGGTTGAGCGTCCGTCTAGAGTTCGGAAGGTCCCGGGTTCGAACCCTGGTCTGGTGTTTCCTCCCCTGTTACACTATGTTAGCTTACAGTCAAAGTTTATGTCAGTAATACTGTAGTTTTTATTTCACACAAATAATCAAAGACGATTTTTTCTTTATTTGCCAGATCTTACACCTTTCTGTTTATTAATAAAAAGGGGATGTTCAGAAAATACTTGATTTGTTTGATATCCACGCTAATAAATAGATAGCTGATATAGAAATAAACAAACCTGGTATCAATATATTGTAGCGGTCATTGATTAGCGGACATTGGTCACTGTTTGCCCACTTCTGGGAACACTTATTCAGGTATCGCTTACATTTGACATAGTATTTTATGTACATGTATATCAAAAAGTTATATAATAAATAAATTTTATTTGATTAAACAACAATTAGGAAACAAATTATCCAACTAATATCATTCACTCTTGTTGGCCCGGATGTAAGCGCGCGATGGGTTCTTATTGTGGGAGGAAACTGGTGGACCTGGAGGAAACCCATGTGGTCTAGCAGGCGACCCCATACCTTTTCACGTCCGGTCGGGGAATCAAACCACGGCCGCTTTGGTGAAAGGCAGGTGCACTTTCCACTGCACTGCATCAAAATTATAAGAACCTGCTTCATATTAGTCGTTAGTGATCACGTTTGCTAACATTGCTTTTTATGAAGAGAAGTTGACAAGACTTTAAAAAATGTATCAAATGTAAAAAAAAAAAGTATTGATCAGACATACAAAGACAGTGAAAATCTCATTTTACCATCGCACTGCCCACATAAAGCCATTTATAACGCTGCAAGTAAATCCAGACTTGAAACAGGGCAACATCGTCCATGTCATTACTGTGGTATGTACATGTCTCGGAGGCTCGTTATCCGCACGTACCGTGTACAGAAAACTGTGTATACATGGGATTAGACAGGGGCGTTATATGTCTATGGTACAGTTTCATGACTTACAGTACAGTTGTATGTCTCATAGTGACTGTCACATGTATTATACAACTGTTACATGGTACACTGTATAAGTATCTTACCCTGTTCAAAACTTATACATGTACAAATGTGTCTGTACAACATGTATACACATAAATGTGTACATTATATGTACATTTATAGATCTGAACAAATTATTTACGCTTAATTTTGTACAATAAATGTACACTGACATATGTACAACATAAATACACTTACTAATCTGTACAATATATGTATTTATAGATATCCTTATAAATATGTACAATATATATACACTGAAATCTGTACAATGTATGTCATTTAAATATGTACAATATACCGGGTATGTAAAAAATAATCTGTACAATATATGTACATATTAGACTGTACAATATATATGTACACATTAATCTGCACATATATGTACACATAAATTTGTACAATATATGTATATTAAAATCTGTAAAATATATGTACAATTAAATTTGTACAATATATGTACATTTAAATATGTACAATACAATATATACACTTAAACTTGTACAATATATATACACACTTATAAATCGGTACAATATACACTTGTCAATCTGTACAATATATGTACAATTAAATCTGTACAACTGCAATATAAGCAGTAAACAGCCTGAAAAAATACATGAACATCTTAGTCTGTACAATACATGTACATCTTAGTCTGTACAATACATGTACATCTTAGTCTGTACAATACATGTACATCTTAGTCTGTACAATACATGTACATCTTAGTCTGTACAATACATGTACATCTCAGTCTGTACAATACATGTACATCTTAGTCTGTACAATACATGTACATCTTAGTCTGTACAATACATGTACATCTTAGTCTGTACAATACATGTACATCTTATTCTGTACAATACATAAGCATCTTAGTCTGTGCAATACATGTATATCTCAGTCTGTACAATACATAAGCATCTTAGTCTGTGCAATACATGTACATCTTAGTCTGTACAATACATGTACATCTTATTCTGTACAATACATGTACGTCTTAGTCTGTACAATACATGTAAATATGAGTCTGTAAAATACATGTACATCTCAGTCTGTATAATACATGTACATCTTAGTCTGTACAATACATGTACATCTTAGTCTGTACAATACATGTACGTCTAAGTCTGTACAATACAGGTACATCTTAGTCTGTACAATACATGTAAATATGAGTCTGTACAATGCATGTACATCTTATTCTGTACAATACATGTACATCAGAGTCTGTACAATACATGTACATCTTAGTCTGTACAATACATGTACATCTTAGTCTGTACAATACATGTACATCAGAGTCTGTACAATACATGTACATCTTAGTCTGTACAATACATGTACATCTTAGTCTGTACAATACATGTACATCCTAGTCTGTACAATACAAGTAAATATGAGTCTGTACAATGCATGTACATCTTATTCTGTACAATACATGTACATCAGAGTCTGTACAATACATGTACATCTTAGTCTGTACAATACATGTACATCAGAGTCTGTACAATACATGAACATCTTATTCTGTACAACACATGTACATCTTAGTCTGTACAATACATGTACATCTTAGTCTGTACAATACATGTAAATCTTAGTCTGTACAATACATATACATCTTATTCTGTACAATACATGTACATCTTAGTCTGTAAAATACATGTACATATTAGTCCAAATATACATTAATAAATATGCACAGTAAGTGTATATGTTATTCTTGAGAAAATTGTACACCTTGGTCCGTACAGTACATGTACACATTATAATTAGTTATAAAAGAAGACGCGTATTCTTCCGAAACACCTGTTCTTATTCTTTCGTTCTTTTACGAGTGTCTCCATGTAAATCTTTCCTTTGTTCCTATTTTGCATCTAGTTTAATCGATTTTTAGTTCGGATTATGGTTATGTTGACGCTTTGGTATTCTCTGATTTTGTTTACCCATCAGTCTGTGCAATACGTGCATGCACAGGTCTAGGTCTGCACAATACTAGAAGTATGTACATTGGTTTCTACGCTACATGTACGGATATGTTTTACAATACGAGTACATCATAAACTGCAATATGATGTTTACTGAAAAATGTTGCTTTCTTATCATTAGAATTATTCATTTTAAATAAAAAATGAATGCAATTTTATTTCATCTATTTGCTTAATTATTCACAAAATGTCATTCACGTTGCCTGACTGTGTTCGATTTGACAAAACAAATGAAGAAAATGTGTACCAGTGCGCCAATCTATGACAGTTAATAACAATCGTATCTAAATCGTTAACACAGATTAAATTGGATTTTGAATCAAATTAGCAGCTGAAATATCTATTCTGTAAGTGATCACGCAATTATGTAATAACTTACACACCAATCTGCCATGTTGTTTGACTGTCCAATACGCCATACGTCATAGTAAGACATGTACTAGTATACCTCTGTACGAAAATGAAAATTGAGACTGAGAAACAGATTTTCCGGCAAACTGTTGGCATGCTATTCTCTATGAACAAACTGTGTCCCAATCTATCCTGTCTTGTTGTTTCCAAGCGAGGCAAAATGTGTCGATGTGCTTATCTGGACAGGTAACAAAATCCTTGCTTAATATTTCAATTTCACTTTCAGATATATCGACGATGTGTTGTCTATGAAGTTTACTGACCACGTCAATCGTTTATATCCTTCTGAGCTTGAAATGAAGCTGCTTAGTTCGATCTTTACTTACCATTTAACTAACAGGGACATTTAACTACTAAGCTATATGATGAACCTGACGATGTCGATTTCCTGATCATGAATTCTTTTTCATGATAGTAATACCACTACCTCTCTAACCTATGGTGTTTACATGTCATAGATGATTGTCGAGATTGTTGTCATATGTGTCGGCTGCTGAAGAACAAACTTCACAACACAGGGATTCGGGAGATACAAGTTGATGAAGATTATGACCAAGTTTTATTGTCGCCATCGAGATATCATTGAGAAATATATTATATAGCCTTGTGTAATATGATGATGGACGGGTTTATTTTGGTTTTTTTTGTTTTATTATGGTTTAAAAATGTCTTCATTCTCACTGTGAGGATGCCATGAAGATTTACAAGACAGGCGTCGTCGATGAAGCAGAAGACTCTTACTCTTCCGGAACATATGGGTTAATTCTTATGTACTTTTTTAAAGGTCTCTGTGTAAAAATTTCCCTTACTCATATTATGGTCTTTTTATCAATTTTGAGTTCAGATTATGGTTATTGACGCTTCAATATTCTCTGATATTTCTTTTTGCTTTGAATGACTGAACGCACTTTCTTTATTACTGAATAACGTGCATGTGTCAAAAGTATTACCTTTTTAAATAAGTAACATAAACAGTGTTAACTTAAGCGACTTAGATTTGGATATTTTATTTCCCTCAGATAAACTTCGTTTGATTTATTTCCTATTACACTATCCCCCACCATGCCTTTGCCAATCAGAACATAATTTAACAACTGGGATATAAAAAATCTGAAAAAAGATTGAATGTTTTGTAATAGAGCGATGAAAATAGGGTTTTTACTGTTAAAAGTCTTTGAAGTCCATCATTTCTCCGG
Source organism: Mimachlamys varia (assembly GCA_947623455.1). Classification (NCBI taxonomy): domain Eukaryota; kingdom Metazoa; phylum Mollusca; class Bivalvia; order Pectinida; family Pectinidae; genus Mimachlamys; species Mimachlamys varia. The sequence continues at coordinate 3,953,714 of OX392537.1, forward strand.
TCTTATTATCTTCAGTCTGCGGGAGCTTGGGGGGGGGGGGGGGGGCAAATCATGTATCCTCTGGGAGGAACTTAAATGGTTTTGAAAAAAAACCACAATGTTCAACGAAATTATGTTGTTGTAGAAGAAATCTTCAAAGACGTAAATGCTGTTAAGCTATAATCAGCGTTGACTGGGCTCAGTGCCTGGCGTCCTTGTTTACTTTCTGTCAACAGGCTAGAGAATTGAATGATACAAAATTGACTTACTTCTGTCCAATTTAGAGCTTGTGAAAAGCTGATAATTAAATAAAAACAAAATTACTGATGTGAGGATGGATAATACTGTGAATACGACTATTGTTTTAAATTAAAAGTATGTGTGCAATAGTGGGAAAGGCAGATTGGGTCCGTCTTTGAAATCATATACCATCTTCATAAGCCAAGAAAGACAACTCAAAAAGTTGATTTCCCTGCTTTCGTTGGCATATAATATTTTGTGAATTGTACTGGATATAAACATTGTGTCTGTTGTCAATCGTACAGAATGTAAACATTGTATCTATTGCCACTCAATGTAAACATTGTATCTATTGTCAATCATAAACAATGTAAACATTGTATCTATTGTCAATCGTACAGAATGTAAACATTGTATCTATTGCCACTCAATGTAAACATTGTATCTATTGTCAATCATAAACAATGTAAACATTGTATCTATTGCCACTCAATGTAAACATTGTATCTATTGTCAATCATAAACAATGTAAACATTGTATCTATTGTCAATTGTACAGAATGTAAATTGTATCTATTGTCAATAGTACAGAATGTAAACATTGTATCTATTGCCACTCAATGTAAACATTGTATCTATTGTCAATCATAAACAATGTAAACATTGTATCTATTGTCAATCGTACAGAATATAAACATTGTATCTATTGTCAATAGTACAGAATGTAAACATTGTATCTATTGTCAATAGTACAGAATGTAAACATTGTATCTATTGTCAATAGTACAGAACGTAAACATTGTATCTATTGTCAATAGTACAGAATGTAAACATTGTGTCTATTGTCACTCAATGTAAACATTGTATCTATTGTCAATCATAAACAATGTAAACATTGTATCTATTGTCAATAGTACAGAATGTAAACATTGTATCTATTGTCAATAGTACAGAATGTAAACATTGTATCTATTGCCACTCAATGTAAACATTGTATCTATTGTCAATCATAAACAATGTAAACATTGTATCTATTGTCAATCGTACAGAATATAAACATTGTATCTATTGTCAATAGTACAGAATGTAAACATTGTATCTATTGTCAATAGTACAGAATGTAAACATTGTATCTATTGTCAATAGTACAGAATGTAAACATTGTATCTATTGTCAATAGTACAGAATGTAAACATTGTATCTATTGTCAATAGTACAGAAGGTAAACATTGTGTCTATTGTCAATAGTACAGAATGTAAACATTGTATCTATTGTCAATAGTACAGAATGTAAACATTGTATCTATTGTCAATAGTACAGAATGTAAACATTGTATCTATTGTCAATAGTACAGAATGTAAACATTGTATCTATTGTCAATAGTACAGAAGGTAAACATTGTATCTATTGTCAATAGTACAGAATGTAAGCATTGTATCTATTGTCAATAGTACAGAATGTAAACATTGTATCTATTGTCAATAGTACAGAATGTAAACATTGTGTCTATTGTCACTCAATGTAAACATTGTATCTATTGTCAATAGTACAGAATGTAAACATTGTATCTATTGTCAATAGTACAGAATGTAAACATTGTATCTATTGTCAATAGTACAGAAGGTAAACATTGTGTCTATTGTCAATAGTACAGAATGTAAACATTGTATCTATTGTCAATAGTACAGAATGTAAACATTGTATCTATTGTCAATAGTACAGAATGTAAACATTGTGTCTATTGTCAATAGTACAGAATGTAAACATTGTATCTATTGTCATTAGTACAGAATGTAAACATTGTGTCTATTGTCACTCAATGTAAACATTGTATCTATTTTCATTCAATGTATACATTGTATCTATCGTCAATCGTACAGAATGTAAACCTTGTATCCATTGTCAATGGTACAGAATGTAAACATTGTATCTATTGTCAATCGTACAGAATGTAAACATTGTATCTATTGTCAATCGTAAAGAAATTAAACATTCTATCTATTGTCAATCGTACAGAAATTCAACATTGTACATCTATTGTCTGCCAATCGTACAGAATGTAAACATTGTGTCTATATATAAATCGTGTATTGCAAATTAAATCTAGATTTATGTACTTTATAAACTTCATTGTTTTCATTATACTATTCTAATCCCTTCAACGAAATCTGTATTTATTCATAAAACTTATAAAATGTGTTTTATACTTAATCTTGTACAATTAAAGTGTATTCTAGCGTACATGTATATTGAAAATGGCTCTAAATTAATCTTATATTTGTATATGTTGTATCTACTGCACGTATAGATTGAATTTATTTATATATTATCAGTTTATTTGTTTTATCTCTTGTGGGTTATTAAACTATGTATAATGTATCTACCAGCACTGTGGATATAACGTACCTTTTGTAAAATATCAAAGTCAGCAGACAGGGTATTTCGTTATTTGGTCTGTATAAGTCCTGTTTTTTTTTATTTTTATTTACTATATTGTAAATTACAAAAAAAAAGAAACTAGAGTTAGGAAATAAGGGAAAATAATAAAACATATAATCCCATCCCAATGTTTTCTTCCTAATATAAACCATTAGGACGAACCATGCCATTGATCAAGTTATGCAATATTTTACCTCTGTGGCAATTAATTAAGCTTGGGTTAAGAATAAATTTATCTCCAATCAAGCATATAATAATTAATTTAAAAATATGTACAAAAAAGGAATTTGATGAAAATTAAAGAATAATTCCGAAGCAATATGAATAGGCGATCTATCTTTGAAAAGTGTGGATTTTATTCAATCAGAGACGTATATACATGTGTAACTACACGTCTCTGAATAGGCCTACTACTTTTACCAAATATAAAATTTTCATTTTTCGTTGCACAAATCCTTTAAGCAAAATATATGTAGATAAAGAAAAGCGGTCTGATCTAAGAATTTGTTACAGCTTAACTTAATTGTTTTGATCAATTTTCTATAAGAATGACCCCACAGTGTTATTTAAGCCTATTTTCAATAAAAAAAAACCCCAACTTCTTCAATGGTCATAAAGCAGAATTTATCTAAACCCCAGAAAGTTTAAAATTACTCTTAACACGTTAGTCCAGGTCCATACTACACTACTGTAGGCCTATGTACATGTAATCGGCCTAGAACACAGGGACAGCTACATGTACACTGTACATGTAGCTGTCCCTGTGTTCTAGGCCGATTTCGGTCTTGTCTTTGTTCTGCATTAGCTCCCTTTGATCTCCAGCGTTTTGATTGGTTGATTCCATCAATTTCGCGGACCTTTCAGATGAAACAGTATGGCCGCCGCCGTGTAGGATGCACATGTCAAAGTAAACAAACGACTGCCAGCTTGTGGATTTCATGGATCGTCTGGTGGCGTTTGGTGGGAAGTTGATACAGTTTTCGTTGAATGAATCCGATGCAACTAAGAATATTATAATCAAAGCAAGTGTGTGGTCATTAGCTGACAATGAAGGTGAATGGGAAAGCGAAAGTGACATCGTTTTAGAGTTGACTGGAACAAAATCGACTATTTCTGTGAATATCTTGCAGACGAGATGTTGTTTAGAGAAAGAGACGGGGTTTTTGTTGCCTGTTGTTATTTTACAAGTCTCGCATCTACGTGATCATTTGAACAATCGGCTCTATATCGTAAGTCTCAGTCTGTCGACGAATAGCCTGGTCCTGTTACGAAGTGTAGCGAAATCGGATGACGCAACGTCCTGGACGAACAGATGTGTATCGTTGACAACATTGGACGGTCCTGTTATATGTTGGATGAAAGATGGTTCCCACGTTATGTGTGTTCCTGGAGATGAGAACCCCTGTCAATTAAAACCCAGAGCTTTACCTCTGGAATACAACCTCGGCTGTATTTTAGGTTCATGTTACTTATGTGGTAAATTTTACTTTGTTTCAAACCGAAAAGGTAAACACGCTCAAGCATATTCTGTATCAGAATCCACCTTGGTTTGCGAGAGCATTCCTATCAAACTTTTTTACGCGGCTGAATTTACCAACATAGTAAAAATCCATTTTGTTTGCATGAAAATATCCACAACAAATCCAGTTGATGCCACAACCAAACCTATCCTACAGACAACTCTCTATGCTGTCACAGATGAAGGTTATCTGTTACATTTTAAGAATGGGAAACTGGACTATGCAATCCCAATCGGTGAAGAGGTCAAAATATCACATGACGTTGAATTAAATGTATTCCGACCCTACGGACTGACCAAGACCCTGGTTGCTGTTCACTCCGATGGAGCTGTGTTTCTTGTAGATACTGCAGAGAGACAGGTAAAAAAAGTCAGAATGTGCTACAACTATAGTGAGTGTGAAATAGAGAGATATCTGGTGTAGCAAATCAAGAACCTGGCCCCTGTTTCATCAACGTTCCTTAACTTAAGGAAACTCCTTAACTTAACCATCTCCATAGGAAAGCATTACAGAATTTAAGGGGGAAATCCCTAGTTAAGGAACTTTCCTTAAATACTGTAATGCTTTCTAATGGAGATTTTTAAGTTTAGGAGTTTCCTTAAGTTAAGGAACGTTGATGAAACCGGGGCCTGGTCAGTCTGTGACATTAAAATTTTCAAGCACTAGTCCAGAACAGGAATTTCCACTTGTCCAAACCAAAATTTACTAGTCGTGGACATAGGACTAGTGGCTTATGTTGCAGACTGCCTGGTTCCACTGGCTTAGTATACATAGTTTTAAGTTCAAACGATTGAGCTAAAGAGACAATTTCTTTAGCTCAGCGGTATATATAGCTGTTATAAATTCTGGTGAAGGCCTACATTTCACTTTGCACCAAAACAGCATTTACATTATATCATGACTATCATGTATGTGCAAACATAAAAATCTATAAGTTTTTAAATAATTATTGATTTCATTGTGCTACTTTAATCACAATGATTATTGCTACAATAAAATCACAAATGTAATTTGATAAAACTTACAATAATGGCAGACTCCAAAATTCTGACCTGCAATACAAGTCAGTTTTGATGGACAATCACTCTGGTATAAAGTTCACTTCTGTTTTGTTTCTGGCCTGAAAAACTCCATCAAGCTTCTTTGTGCAAATTGGTGGGTATAAGATGTGCATTAATCAGGTTACCTTACAAGTGTCTGTTGTAGAGAGTTTAACTATATACATGTAGTTCAGCAGTAGAAATGGAAATTCCCTGTTAAAGGCAACGGAACATGTAAAATATTCAAAGAATACTTTTTAATACTTTTCAAATAGTACACACATTGATCATACTTATTTTTATTTTTAAGTGTTTTGGAAACATCAGTAGTGTATGAAGTTAACTGTTGTGATGAAAAAAATGCGAACAAAATAACTTTTTTAAAAAGTATTCTTTGAAAAAAGTTTTAATTAGTACAAGTTAAATAATCAATTATCAATTATACATGTAGAAATTGTACCAGATTTAATATTGCACATGAATAACTAGATGTTATATGAAACATTTGCTCTGATTTCAGGTGATAAACAATTGGACGAGTGTGGATGCTTGTCTTTGTGATGATTTTGCGGGACTTGGCTGTCCTCAGCTGCTGATACTGAAGAGTGGGTTTGATACCAACAGTGGATGGCTGGTCACTGACACCTTGTCTGTCCTGATTGACCGATGGGTAGAGGATGGACCGCCCATCGACACACCCACGGCCAAGAAACCCGAGGACAGTGCATCAGCTGCGATACATGCCCTGCGGACCAGACTCACTGTAGGCACCCTTACTATCCTCAAGTTTAAATGATCTATTTGGTAGAATGTGTTTTCTCTAACCCGCAACAGTTTTTTTAATCTTTTTCCTTGATTAACATAGGGTTGAGACAAGCAACACTTGCACTTTGTATGTTCTCTTCAATAGTATAAAGAACATCATGTCAAAAATTCATCAGCATCAGTTTAGTTAAAATTAACTTCTTCATATGTATGATACACAATGGGTGAACTGGTTAAGAGAAAAAGAATTAACCAACCCTGAAGTGTGAAAAAGGAGAATCGGGTTGAGATTTCTTTCTCTCACCCTCATGTGGATGGATGGATTCTATTAATCCATAGAAACATATCAGGTATTCTAAATAAACTAATTAAGTTTTTTTTTTATTTTTGACCTAACTAATTTCTGCAATTAATTATGAAAATGTTTCTTTTGAGTGATTAAAACCTCTAGATTTTCAGTACTTTCCTGTTATTTTATCCTATGTAATTTGGAATCATCAGCTTCAACACTGAATAATATTTGTATTTACCTGAAAATGTGGAAGATGGGCAAAGACACTTGCAAATTATTCTTCAATGATATATATAAATATAACCACGCTTTTTCCCTTAAATTCACCATGTACCACGTCTTAATCCTTTTTTGTTTGTGTTTGAGGGTTGGCTCTCAACTAACCCACTGTCAAATCTGTTACTATGGTGATTGGAGTGGTAGTAGATACATATAAATACATATATATAAGACGGAATTTTTCAGACAGGAAAAAAATACAATAGAACATTTATTAGCTTTTGTTTTGTGAATCTGAATTATTATTTAATTGAAGGTTCAATTAGAAAAAATAAATGTTGTAGAATGATTTGGTTGTGCTGGGCGAGAAGAAAAGGGCGGTAACTTGCAAAGAAAGTTTTATTTCAAGAACTTGGCAGACATTGCAGGATAATCTACAAGGGAGACCACTCTGTCAGGCTAATGAAGATGTGAGTATACTTGTCTATTATTATGTTTGAATTGTGGCAGTCAACCTAACTGTTATATATATATGAGTCTGAAGAGCTCCCACCAATGGAGTGAAAGCGCTAAGTAATGTGTCTGTGTCATTTTTTATTTTTACATATATATATAGTTCTTCTAAATAAAAGCGTACAATATAATAACCTATGCCTTTTACAGTAAAATTTCTATATCATTATAATATCAAAACTGTTTATCTAGAAGATCAGTTTGTCACACACTATTTTTAAGGTTTGTTGTTTGGCCCCTTGTTTTTATCTATGTGGTTGTGATTAGAACATTGTTCCTACAACAAACCCGGAAAATACAAGGTGTTAGTCTTTACTACTTGTAACAAGCTGTTGTAATTTTATTCTTCATGAAGCAGTTTATATAAAATTTGACTCAAAAATGGCATAGCAAAAAAATGAAAGTATTTCTTACAATCTGTATTATATATCTGGAAACAGGAAAACTGCTAAAATTGTTCAATCAACAGAGAGTTAATGTTATTTCATCTTTATTTTCTTTTATTTAAGCCTTCTTTGATCACTCTGCTTAACAAGACAGAAAAGCAACCCTCAGCTGGAAAGTCTCCTCAGGTGGAGGCCAGAAGTGAACCAGCCACAGTTACAGAGATATGGCAGAGAGTTACTGATGGACAGTGGGTGGTGGGGGTGGACTGTATCGCCAGAAATACACTTTCACTACAGGTCGTACTTATACCAGAGAAAGAGGATCTGCCTTTCATAGGAAGTATAACTTGTTTCTCAAACCAACTCGGTGATCGTTCTAAAGATTGTGGAAAGAAATCTACATCAACAAAAATAAGTGATGAACTGCCCTCAGCCCAACAATCACTGAAGAGACCAAGGTTATCAGCTGCCGGTCCAGAAGAACAGGGGTTATCTCCCTTGACAAAACATTTTCCCGCATGTGTTGCTTCGCTGCCGAAATTCAGGAGACTTCAGAAGGTTCACTGTCGTGTACTTCTACAGTGGACTGAGAATGATGTCAACAGTCTGTCTCAAACAGGGTGTCAGGATTGTGGAATTATTTCCCTGTCTGTGGAGGATGTACTACAGGACAAATATAACCTGAAAAGGGAGACAACTACAAAAATTGGTACGCAGACAAGTATATGTAGCATGAATGTTAAGGTCAATATAACCTGATGCATTTTAAGGTAAAATTGGAATCGCAAATGTTAATTTTAGTACAATTTGGTTACATTCAGTAAAGATATATAAAAATTTATAATATACTGACAACAAAATGCTTAGAAGAAAGTATATTCACCAGACATTTCATTTTAATGTAGTAAAGCCAGCAATACTTCTATTTGTATGACAGTCTGTTACTGTTTCTTATATATTCACTGTAAGTACTTTTCCTTGCTGCTCTGTAAATGTAAATCTTTTATTTGTCTATGTTAACTTTGTTTTGTTCAAAATGATTATTGATAACAATATTCTGAACGAAAATATCTATGAAAAAGCTGATAATGATAATGCTTCTTATAAATAAAAGCTGTGTCATTGTAAACATAGTAATAGACTTAACTGTTATGATACAAAAGAATAATTTCCGAAATGAATGCTTGATGAAGCAGCAAGCCGAAGTCATACACTGGTTGACTGGCTATACAGTCAGAATGATCTTCTGATTCGGAGAGAGATCAGAAAGACAAAAAACACAAAAAACAAAATTTGCAATTTGTTACGGTGAACACTGAATAACGCAAGAAACCACCCAAAATGAATAGATACATGTGTATTTTAGTGACAGTTTCAAAATTGTATTAGTCATTGTCAAACAAACTAATACATAAATATGACGAAAATGTTTTATATACAAAAATGTAACTAGAGGTGTGATTTTTCTATGTACATTCATTGTCAACAGAAGCACAGAGAGACCTGACTGCTCTATCTCTCACCCAGCTGGCGGTGGGACTGAGGCTTGCAGGGACGCGTCCCTATACGTTACAGTGTCTGAGGGACTGGTTGGAGGGACGAGCGGGGTTTACCTATAGCCCCGCGTACAGGTGTTACATGTCAGGTGTGACGTCCCTCCATCTTGTACGAGTCCAGGTCAGAGATGAAGCTGCTGGAGAGGAACAACTCGCCAAGTTTACTCTATCTGGGAGGTATTGTTATACATATTTCTCTGTTAAAAGGATCAGTTATCTGCCAAAAAAGTTCAAGAAATTACTAACAAAAACACTCATTTAATGAAATGATTGTGTTAAACCAGATCTTCAACTAGTCTGTTGATTTTGCATGAATAACTAATTAATGTAAGGAATGCTGATTTCCGATACATGTATATATATATAAAACAAAAAATTGGATAAAAAAATCTTGAATTTTTCACAAAAATAATAACTGGTAAGTATGCATTGGAAGGTAATAGAACATCTACAACATTCTGTGTACCTGTTAGTGTGCACTTTTAACACACCATCATCAGATGTGCTGTTCAAATCGCCTTTCATCCGTGGTCCGTTAGTCTTCCGTCCTTAAACAATTTAATTCTTGTTACCACTATTTCTTGAAAAGCACTGGATGGATCTTTCTCAAATTTATATTGTTCATTCCCCATGGTCCTTTGGTGTGCTGTTGTGATTTTGGGACTGATTGGAAAACAAAATGGCTGACAGACAGCTATCTTGGATTTTGACAATGATTTGTTATGGCTAATTATAATCTTGAGAAGCACATGATGGATCCCCCTCAAATTTAATAAACTTAATCTCCCTGGTCCCTGGTTGTGCCCCTTCAATTATTTGGACAGATCGGGGAAAACAAATGGCTGACAGGGGGCCATCTTGGATTTTGAAAATAAAAATTTAACCGCTATACCTTAAAAATACTGAATAGATCTTTCTCAAATTTCATATATATAGGTTTCCAAATGTTCATAGTAGTGTACTTTTAATTGTAGGACTATTAAAAGCAAAAATGCTGACAAGCAATCATCGTTGAGTTGACGGTTCAACTATCATTGATATTTCTTAAAAGAAATAATCACTTATTTACAAAATTAAGAGCAAGTAAGAGAAAAAAAACAAAAGAGAGAAATGTCAAGCTATCACTGATCAAATAACAGCATGTGTTTCCTGCTGTTTTAATGGAGACAGTTTTTGTTTTTGACATTATCAGGGGCGGTTGCAGCATTTGCATTTAAGTCCACTTTCACAGTATTATTGTTATCCAATTGAATCGAACCAGGGGGTTGGGGGTTGGGTTGGCATATAGTGTTACCCATGTCCATCCGTCCCATGGTAATGTAACCAGCTTATTTAAATAACTACTGATGTGATTGTCATCAAACTTCACATACATATAATAAGCATGAAGTAATAATAATTTCATATGGGGGCGGGGGCATTTATGTCTCGCGGATATTTCGGGGTTATTTTGGTAATTTTGATTTTTGGTGGATTTTGAGAATTTACATTACTTAACACCTAACCTCAATTTACAGCAAATTTTTAACAGGTTTTGTTATTTTGGAGTAAAAGCATATGAGTTGTTGCATTAAACTCCACTTTTGTCAGTATTACTGTCATTCACAAAGCACGAGAGGCGAGAAATATAATTACTCGTAATTGTTGTTCATTTCATCCTGAAATTCTAGATTTTGTATACGATGCTAGATATTAAGATAACGTTGGCCAATCACTACTGTTTCATGGAAAACTTTCTGGGTTTAATTTAATTCTTCAATTAACATTGCCATCCAGGACAGTTTATTTCAATTTTATACAAGTTACATATAATTGAAATAATATGTCTCTATTGATCCAGATTTCAATAGACAACCCTACTTTGTTGTTTATGTGTGTTTGATGTAATTATGTGTGAAAAATTATTTCCAGATTTTTATGTCTAAAAGACTGAAATATCTATTTCCAACAATTTTCTAAAAAATTAAATTTGTTATTGCCGTTTTCTCCCACACCAGCTCAGAAACAAGTTGATCAGGAGCGATGCTTAAGTTGATTTCCATGTTCTGTGTACTTTTGCTCCACAGACATAAAACTTGATGAAGACTGCACTGCCAGCCTTTTTATCTACATCAATCTTTATTTCTCAGTGTACTTTTACTTTATGAAAGTGAAATTCTATTAAGACTGTAATGCTTCCTAATTGTTTCAGATTGATTTTTGAAAATTATGTTTTTTTAAGTATGTACTCCCAACTATATCGTCATGGAAACTGTTTTATAATGAGTGGTGCATAGCCTGTAGCCTATTTACCCTCCCCTGTCATGGTGGAGCGTGTCGTGTTTGTTGTACATACCGGTAGCCTGTAGCCTATTTACCCTCCCCTGTCCTGGTGGAGCGTGTTGGGTTTTTTTTGCGCTCTGATGATCTGCCACAATACTTCATTTCTGTGATATTGTGCTGCAGGTAAAGATGGGATGATGATAAGATATAACACATTAATCAGCATTGAGCCTCTTTCGATGCAATCACTGATTATAATTTCTGACGATTGATTAATCGGACATGATTGAAACAAGGTATTTTGTTCAAAATATGAAGAAATACACTGTATTATTGCTTGTAAACTCAATGAAGAAATATTTCATAGGATTGCATTGTAATAGGATGCACTATTATGTAGACCTATCCAAAATGGCAAAATAAACCCTGAAAATATCAAATATCATGTTAATGTAACCGATTACTTAACTGACTATTGAATCAGTCAGATGAACCCATTCTAACTGTTGATCAATTGGAATTACTTAACAGATTTCCCAGCAATAACTGCAGTTCATATCATCTGACTAACCAAAAATTCTATGGGAAAAGACAGTACAGTATGAAGATGTGCCCCTCTTTTGTTGTACAAATAACTTTAAGGTGACTTCGTACCTATATAGCCATTACCTGGCTTCATATTTTACAATATTGAAGTGTTCTATGGCACCATTCTGGTGAAGTTATATAAATTTATTATACCCCCCCCCCCCCCCCCCCACACACACACACACTTATATAAGAGGGATATACAGTAATCACTTTGTTAATGTGTCTGTTCATCTGTCCATGCATATAAAGCTAGAGTCTTTTTGTAACTTTTAAAAAATAATAACCGGTAACTCAAGTGAAATAAATTCCATATCCAATAACCACGAGTCGTGTGACCTGTTTCTACCGCAATAATATTTAGTCACGGTGGTAGTGTTATTTTCTGTGAATCACGGAATATTTGCGCAAAAAAACATGATCTCGTATATATTCCTGCCAAATTGTGACAACGTCAACAATCGATGATGACCTTAACAATCGGCACGTTGCATTGAACCATGTGATTTCCGGTCAAAGTTTAACTTCTCAACCAATCAAAAGTTCAAAAAGGTCATATTCCACTAGTGGTATATCGGTATAACATATATTTATCCAACAGTCAGCACGTTTATACAATTGTCTGAGAGTGGAATAACACAGGGTAATTGTGGTAGAAATAAGAAATACCACCCATATGTGATAAATCTATGTGAGCCCCTGCTCAGTTTGCTTTAGTTAAAAAACCTCTGCAGCTGGATGCTAAAATATGCAATACTGCATCAACATCCAAACAGTCTTGCCATAACAGACCTGTTGTGACTACGGTAGTTAGCCATTGTTACGTGCTGCAAGTCTATTAAAAGACCAATAACTTAACATGTTGCTTTTTTTATGATTCAAACATAACTTAAATGTTTTCAACATGATATAGTGTGTATTAAGATTTACACTATCTGTAATACTATGGAAGAGTTCTCGTTATCAGTAAAAGTCGCTCAGCAATGGTAGAACTTGTAAGTACAAACAAACACGAGATCAATAGAAACTTGTGTGCCTGTATTTAAACTATAAACCAGATAGGGTTTCTGTGCTAGACGTTTAATAGTATTACTGTAAGGAGACCAATACATCACAGACAAATGACGATCATATAATCATGCACAGGAGAAATATTTAAACATTGCTGTAATGAAACTAGCCGACAATTTAGTGCTAAATGGGTGTTGATTTATACCAAGTTGGTCCCACAGGTATAGAGACGTGAACGCTATTCTGCAGGATAATTTGAATGCCACTTGGCGTTCTATATTGCAGAACGAAGCGTACTTAATCAGTTTGTCCCTGTACATCTCCGTGCCAGTTGATTACATGTCTATTAAGACATGTGCTTCACCAGACCATACACACTTAAATACCAGAGTTTATACACTGATATTTGGCAGAACATCTCCTCAGTACACGAGCCATATTGCTGTTTTATTTTCTGTAGCTATGTAACCATATGTCAGTGTCAAGCCAATATTTACAGGCTTATTTCATGTGCAGTATCTCTTTTTCTTCAGCATGAACAGATAACATGTTTTTATTATAGTTTCTTATTGAGACAATCAACATTTTCAGATTTCAAATAATTTGATTTTTTCTTGGCGAAGGCTCTGTCCATTTAGGCGCTACGTGTGAATATTTAGGGTTTCACCGACTCTTTTAAGAAAAGCACTTGAGAAATGTGAGATTCTGTTCGGCCCCTATAGTTGTGCTCTTTTGATTTTGGGACTGATACAAAAAACAAAATGGCTGCATGATGCGACCATATTGAATGTGAAAGTTGGAAAACTATTACACTCTATTACAAATGTATTGATATTTTAAAGAGGAATGATCAAGTTTCATATAAATAGGAGAAATTAAGGGAAACGATCCAACTTTAAAAGAACAAGTTGTGAGTGCTAAGATCATTCTGGGATCTCTTGTTTCTTATGAAAATTGTTGTATTTCTTCATTTTAGCCAAAAATTGAAACAAAACAAAAAAGTGGTAAACATTTAAATTTTCGCTTATCATATTTTGCAATCTACTAGTTGTGTATTGACCATTTTTGCTGAAAATGGTATGTAGGTTACAGTTTGGTTTGATTTTGTATTGTACATCCTATTAACAGTGAAGGCCAGTTTTAACGAGATTGACGAGATATATAGGTGTTATTGCCTGGCCTTTGATTGGTCAAATCATCTATGGTACACAAGTAAACACAAACCACTGTAACTTCTATTAGCAGCTTTAGGATAGTGGGGCTGGTCTTTGAGACTTTGTAATGGTAACCATTTCAGTCAGTACTAAAGTTATTATACCCCCCACCCCCACAATGAAGTTAGGGTGGGGGTATACTGGAATCACCCTGTCTGTCGTCTGCAGTAACTTGTCTGTAAATCTCCTAAACTTACTGGCAGATTTCGAATGATCAGTATGTCATGTGGTTGTGCATCGTTTTTTTTTTTTTTCTTCAGATTTCAACCCCTTTTTTAGGGAGTTATGACTTGTTTTCCCACACTTACAGTGGAATTTGACTTTGAAAATTTTATTAAATGGTATGACCGGCATTTCAGACCCTTGTCTTCCACTAGTGGACATTAAAAAAAAGTGTTGAATTCTCTTTTGATGTCATTGGGAGCATTCATATCACACTGATATATCCTGTTCAAGTTTCGTGTTTTAAATTCTTTTTAAGGGATATATGTCCCTTGATGAAAAATAACTTGTCCAGAAAATCTGTCTTCACTTACAGGCCATCATCATTTCATTAAAGCTTCACATGGATGATCTGTATGTTATGTAGTTTTGCATCACATTTTATTTTCATATTTCGACCCCTTTTAAGGGAGTTATGTCGCTTTATGGGAAAAACTTGTCTGGAAGGATTTTGATGAAACTTCACATGAATAATAGTATGTTATGTGGTTGTGCATCAGCATTTTAATTTCAGCTTTCAACTTCTTTTAAGGGAGTTACGTCCCTTTATGTGAAATAACCTTTTGGAAATCTTCATCACCCTTAATGTGAAATTCAAGATGAAGAATTTCTCAAACAATTCCCATTCCTGTTGTAAGTAAACAGTCAACGTCAGTAAAGGATTGTAACAGCAGAAGGAGGTATTAGTAACCCTACAGAGGACAGTTCCAGTTTTATTTAAAGTTAATGATGTTTTTGTTTCCCCAGGAATTTTGAGGAGGCAGCGTTGAAGTTGATGTGTTTGTTTCCCTATTAAAATGGAGCAGACAGTGTTAAAGTTGAAGATAATTTTGTTTCTCCAGGAATATGGAGCAGATACCGTTAAGCTGATGCTGTTTTTTTTTCCCCATGAAAATGGAGCTTTTATCATTAAAGTTGGTGCTGTTTTTGTTTTCCCCAGGAATATGGACCAGATAGCGCTGACTCTTCATCACCTATATTCCTGCTTCCCTGATAATGTTTTGATTCTCCCAGACAACCAAGAGGTCATTTCAAGGTCACTGAAGGTCGCAGTTGGCAACCTGGAAAAGGAATTAACATTCATAACTTCTACAATGAAAGATCTTATCAAGGGGAAGCGCTCATCCATTCAGGAAGTGCATTCAGAAAATGAAAAAGGTGATGACGGACAAGTAGATGTTGAGAAAGTGCGAGCAAACTTTGCCAAGAGAAAACGAGATATTTTGTCCTGCGACACGGAGATGGTTTCTGTGGAAGATATGGAGCAGTTCAGAATAAAACTAGAAACACTTCAACTGGACACTGATAGATCTATAATAGACCTTGTAGGTCTATAGAACTATTATAGACACAACATAAGTGTTTAGAGCTAGATGTTATAGACCTAACTTCTCTGGGTCTAGATGTGTAGAACTAGTTAGTCTATAGTGGGAAGGATTTGGATATATGGCTATTACATGTTCATGAAATATTTTAAAATTTCAATGTGTCCTGACAAATCTTCAATTGTTAAGAATTAAAGAATAAACAGAAAAACTAATTTCAACATTTTGTTTGTTTGTATTGACAAGAATGGTTATCAGATAATTTAATAATTATTGTGGCAGACTAAACCTTTATTAAAACTTCGATCTTTTGGCTCTTACTTCATTTTCCTCCTTGCTTACTACTTATGATCACTTCTCGGTTTCTAAATTAATCCTTTACATGTCTCTCTGTGTCACACTCTGTACAGCACACACACATTTTCTGGACCAATGGTTGCAGTATAAGAGGTTATATTGTACATGTAATAATTCATCACACCTTTCGTTTCTTGGTCTCGTCACATCTTTCTTTCCTTGGTCCACTTCAGTGGTGAAATTACCTTCGTTATAATAAGTAGGGTCCACTTTCACAACACGGGAGAAGGTTTCAAGGTAAATTGTTTCACAGGGTCAGTCAGATTTTATCTGTGTAGGGTTGGACATGAGTTTTTACCTGTAATTGGTTCGGGTGTAAAGTTTCATGATCCAGAGGTTGTATACACGTTTTAGCTGTAATGAAAAGAGTTAGTAAAACTAGCTCCTCTGAATGGCTGAATCTCCAGGTTTCACACATTCTGGCTAATTGAGTACAAAGCCTTGTCAAGTGAGAGCCGAGATGTCAATTGACAGGTTCTGTAAGTAAAGCCATTATTCTGTTAAATAACATTAAAAACTTAATACACTTATTGGGCTAGCTCGGCACACAGCAGTCGTAACAGCATCTGTTCTGTGTTAAAATCAATAAGGACAGAAATTTATACTGATACATCACTGCAGATTGAAGGGAACGCCGAATTTAATGGAGTACAAGTCAAGGATATTGCCTAAAATAGAATTAGATTTCCGACTTTAGTGTTAGTAACAGCGGTCCCTTGGACGTTATAACAGTTTAACTGTTGAGTCGCTGAGATGTGGAGGAAGTCAAGTATCCTCGTCTGTCACTGTCGCCTGGTGATTGTTACCGGGTACTGGTCTGGCTAGGAGTCCTATACATTCTACAAATCAAATAACTATTCAGCAAATTGAATAACAAACCTAAAAAATCCTTGCTATTCCAAATTTAATTTTCTTTTACATTACACTGTCTATATCAAACTCTGTCTATATCAAACACTGTCTATATCAAACACTGTCTATATCAAACTC
Source organism: Mimachlamys varia (assembly GCA_947623455.1). Classification (NCBI taxonomy): domain Eukaryota; kingdom Metazoa; phylum Mollusca; class Bivalvia; order Pectinida; family Pectinidae; genus Mimachlamys; species Mimachlamys varia. Next base: position 3,970,633 of record OX392537.1, read on the forward strand.
TGTCTGTATCAAACACTGTCTATATCAAACTCTGTCTATATCAAACACCGTCTATATCAAACACCGTCTATATCAAACTCCGTCTATATCAAACTCTGTCCAATGCAGATTTTTGTATCGAAACCAGCAAAATATTTTTTTGACAATTGTGACAAGAAAATAGCAGTAATTTATAATCTGGCTAAAGTTTAAATTTGTGGTTTAAACGATACTTCAAAATCACTGAAGATCTTATGTCAATGGCACACCTTTGAACATGATTGCTACCAATGATGGCCCAACATAGAAACGTTGACTACTATTGAATCCATTGTGGCTTAATGCAGAGTCATTGACAACCCTGAGCCAACGCAGAGATCTATATACCGCTAGTGTGGTCCAAAGTAGAGATGTTTACAACCACTGAGCATAGTTTGGCCCAAAAATAAAGTTTTTAACAACCATTGAATATTTTAGCCCAAATTAGAGTTGTTGACGTTCATTGAACATAGTGTGGCCCAAAGTAGTTGTTGACAACCATGGAACATATTGTGGCCCAAAGTAGAGTTGTTGACTTTCATCAGAGACGTCTCTGCTTTCATTGAACATATTGTTGCCCAAAGTAGAGTTGTTGAATGACATGGAACATATTGTTGCCCAAAGTAGAGTTGTTGAATACCATGGAACATACTGTGGCCCAAAGTAGAATTGTTGAATACCATGGAACATATTGTGGCCCAAAGTAGAATTGTTGAATACCATTGAACATATTGTGGCCCAAAGTAATGTTGTTGAATATATTGTGGCCCAAAGTAGAATTGTTGGCCCACTTTGGAGTCGTTGAATACTATTGTATCTATATTGGTCCCTTGTAAATTCAATTACAAAGCTATGGGCAGTTCAGACCAAAACAATGGCGATATGGTAGGGAAGAAATTATTATTTTTATTTTTTTTTTTTTTGCTTTTGTAATTGGTTTACAGGTGTCATTATATAGGGATGATAATATTGATGGGATTTTATATTGAAGAGGGAAAGCATGCTAGCAAGTACAGGATCGTGGCGATAATGTCTTTCGTTTTTTCCGTGAAATATAGCTTTCACCCCCTAGGATGTGACATGTTGTCACAGGAATGATAAGCTCTTTGCGTGGTATAGGGATTATAAATAGATTACAGATGCTGAACTCCATTTTTTTCAATCTTCATGAAGAGACCCCATTAGTTACGGCTATAGCACAGAACTCACAATTCCTTACACTGGATATTTATTGTTTAATTGTTTAAACCCTCGGGTTAGACAAACAATATGACCCCTCGGGTTTGAGATTTGTCCCATCTTAAGAACCGGGAAGTATTTATCGTTTTACCTCTGACCGTTGTGGACGAGTGTGGAGTTACCTCTAGATGTTTCCCGTGAACAGACAACCCAAAGCAACAGCTGCTATCGGGGAAGACGAGTCATTACATCTCAAGGTTACTTGGTCACAAGTCTGCATATCGTTGTCTTTTTTATCTTTTTTTTTTAAAGATCCAAAACCCAGTGCAAGTATTGCACCATCTGCCTTGGCATATGTCTCCGTTACCATGTGGTATGGTATGCTGGCATGTATTTTCCATAAATCATCCGAAACATATTTGGCATGTCGCAGACGGTACCATCTTAGTACAGATAATTAGCATGTCTGCTGATTGTACAAGAAATTCTAGCTGTGTTGTCAGAAGTACTTTCTTAATATCTGAAACCAGGATAAGCACACGATTAAAAGCTCAAGGTCACCCTGTGTGTAAGGCCATGTACTCCCCTACCTGTTTTGCTACACTATGTGTGATTATCTGGAATCCTGTCAAAGAGAACGATGGGACGACTATAGCTATTGTTCATTGTCTTTAAAGGCCCAATATACGTAAGTTCGGGAAATTTTTCGGGATTCTGAAAAATTATGAAAAAAAGTCCAGTTGATAACCATTCAAAAATAAGCCTAAAACGAAGTAAACCTGAGCGGTAACTAACAAGAAACTCTTGACAAAAGATCCAAAGAATTGAAAATAATTCAGGTGGGGCCCACTTCAAAAACAAGCCGAAGGTAGAAGACAGTTCAAAATGGACGCGTGTTTACAAATACCGTGTTTCAACTGCTGCTGTACCGGTAACCGCGTAAAAATTCATCTTGGATATTGCTGATATCAGTTAATCTTAACTAAATCTATCAATAAAATAAGTTATTAGGCATGATTTTCGTTTCATGTTTTGCCGAAAGTTACGTATATTGGGTCTTTAAGATTTTTTTCCTTGCTGTTTTGCGTATGAATTTCTTGTCGAGAGCTGTTTGTGACGTCATATTAAATTGATCCCGTGACCTCATAGAATCATTATATTTCACGTCATAGAATCATGGACAAGGAAAGCATGAGATATTTTTGAGATTTAAGATGTAATCATGAAACCTTCTTCGCCTGCCTTGAGTGGGTGATAGAAACATTTCAATCCCGGTAGGTGATTTATTTCGTGCGCACCCCTCATGTTTATCAGTTAAACAAATAGTTACCTTGGAGATTTGTCTGTTTCTTTCCTACTGTTGCAGTTTGTAAACTAAATCTTTTTCGTCAACAGATTTGATACGCCACAGCTATTCTGTGTAAGAGGCTAGCATTCTGGGCTTTAAATGTCAAAAATGTGAGAAAAGCTCATCAATGGGTTATGATATTTAACTTTTCATAATTCTAACAAAACAATAACGAAGTGAGTGGGTAGGATGTAGATATAAAGTCTGTTTGGAAATTTCTCTGTCTAATATAGGATGTAGTAATATCCGCGTTTGTAACGGGAGAGGAAGAACATCGGCCGGATCGGGGTTCGAACCAAGGACCTTTCGTAGTTCGGACGCTCAACCTTTTGAGCTGCCTGGTCGCCGACGATCGACCCGGTCTAGATCCGCTACATTCATCCCTCTTTTAACGAAATATCTTCGACCCCGAGGACACACACGGGACCCTTGACCACCTTCCATGGATAAATTTCGTTGGGCGCTAAATGTGGAAGGAGACGGAAAATACACGGCCAGACCGGGGTTTGATCTCGGGAGCGTCCGAACTCTAGACGGACACTCAACCAATTGAGCTATCTGGTCGCAGACGTCGACCCGGTCTAGATCTACAACGTTTTACATGTTTACCTTTCCTTCTTCATTGCAGTGCCTATATTGGTCGGATACTACCTCAATTAGTTGATATATTTCACCGACGTTTACAAACCCGGAATGAATTTTTCCTTGACACTTTTTAAATTTGTATTGATAATGACCCTGCCTGGAACATGCTGAAATATGGACACAATTAAAATTCTTGAGATGGTCGACATTGGTATTTAAATTTCTTGTACAAACAGACTGCTGTATCTGTATCATTATCGGTTAGATTCAGTCATAAAATAGCGACTTTATTGTGCGGGTTTGTGTGGCTGTGTTGACACTAGCTACCCCGCTGTTGTCAGTAGATACTCCTAGTGTGAAATGGACAACAGGCCGTTATTCCCTAGGAAACCAGCCGAAATTTTCTGTTTAAATTATTCAATGATGCTGAGACGTGCTCTCCGATTTCACAGTTTGACAGCCAATAAATAGTGTCTTTGTGTTGTAATTATGGGATGCCGTGAACCCTACTTCTACTTGTAGGCATCTGTCAAAGGCCGGGGTGTTCTCCAAAACTATATTATAATGGACATTTTAATTTGCTGGCAATTGGCGTGAACGGAGGTGATCTCAGAGCTAGGTGTGAGCGATTAAGTGTAATGTTTTGATATTTTTCTGTTATATGAGCTTGAATAAGTAGAGATGTCAGCTGGTTTTCTAGATTGCATGGACACTCCTGCAGAGAGGTTAGATTGACGGCTTCGCAAAGTTTCAATTCGTGTTTCCAATAACTATAAACTAACAATAGGCCTTGTTTTTATTCTGATATGTTTTAACTGATCTGGTCGAACACGGATTTGAATTAGATCTAAGTTCGTTGTTCGAACACCAATATCGTCATTACTTACAATGAACATACACATACATCAATACACAAACAACTCAGAATTATAAACGATTTAATTTGTTTGGCTCTTCTCATCACTCAACCACGCCATTATCAAAACGTCTTACTACCATTCTTAGTACCAGTAAATCCGGGCTTCAGTCTTATTGTGATGCTGTTTACTCCAGGAGTGGAATTAACGGGATGTGGATTTTGAAAAACTCAAAAGATCTTCTGCACCTCTTCTCAAAAATGTTTCGTCTATCAAAATATTTGATGTACACTAACATACCACATATATCGATCTTTACTTAAACTATGACCAACATGGAAAGCTGACTACTAAGCTTGATTATAAACGTGACGATTTCAATTTTCCGATCGTGAACTTTCCCTTTCTTGATAGTAACATCCCTGCTTGTCCATCCTATGGAATTTACACGTCGCAGTTGATTCGTTATTCTAGGGCTTCCTCTGAATATCGAGCTATCGTGATAGATGTCAGCTGCTGACGATCTAACTAACGGCACAGGGATTTGAGTGCATGATACTGGTTGATGAAGACTATGGGCAAGTTTTATGGTCGCCATCTTGATCTCATCAAGAAATATTTTGTATGTTTGTATGATACGAAGATGGACGTTTTTGAGTTTGCTTATTAGTTTGTTTACTTGTTGTGATTGACAATGATGACTTGGTTCTCATTTTGAGGATTGATGCTTACTTGGATGTGACCAAGATTTACATGTTGGGTGTCGTCGATGAAGCAGAAGACGCTTACTCTTCCGGAACACCTGGACTTATTCTCTTGTACTTTTACAAGGGTCTCTATGTAAATCTTTCCTTTGTTATTTTGCCTCTTGTTTAGTTTGGATTATGTTTTGTTGACGCTTTGGTATTCTCTGATTTTTTTTTAAAAGCTGTTTTTTGTTTGCACATCGATTTCGTTCAATGATATACAAGAAAACTGCGAAAACATCGCTCTCGTTTTATACCGTTGTGGCATTAAAAACAAGTGATCATCGCAAATGGTATGTATAGGAAAAATGATGTCCTGTTTAATATAATGAAGTATCTGTATTTGAAATGATTGAAATTGAAATAAAGAATCACAAACTATTGAATAAATTAACTTTATTCCGTTACCATAAACGAAAAAATTACTGTCTCGCTAGTAAGTATGATTTTGAGAGGGGGAATTCTAATATATTCATGGGAGGGCAAAATAAAAACAGAATGAAAATTCCCCGTTTTACAGTACCATACTAATGCACAGGAAAAAGGCACGCCATGTACATGGGGCATCAGAAAGTGGAGGAAGCCGTACTGCCCAAATCTGGGTTAGTTGTCGCTTGTTACATCATCCTGGTGTCTGGGACTGGGTAATGGCAGGCTGTTCGTCTGTGACCGGGGTTAAGCCCATGCTTCCATGTCATGGCGGAATTTCTTAATCCAATCAAATCTTGGTAACTGCCAATGTAATCTCTTAAAGAGTGTTTAAAAAGGAGCGCAATTGACAATAAAACTTAATTTGATCTGCTGCTGCTTTTAAATGGTATTAGATTTTCTGTCGCAATGGAGAATCCATGTAAATTTCTCATTAAAGAAAATTAAAGTTTTTTATTTCAAATCTGGGAAAACCCTAGCAGCAATATAGGAATTGGATTAGAATGAGATTAAACTTTTCATTAAGAACTTTATTGATTTCAATCAATTGTACTTTTTAAGCCATGTGTACTCCGTTTGGTGTGTGCAATTTGGCACGTCTGGGAATGTTCGCGAGTCGACCGGCCGTCGTAATAGTTATCTATGGCTACAGAGGGGACTGTATGGTGATTCCGTCATGTATCATGTTGTCTTTTTAAACGTGAACCCACTGAACATGTGTGACCGTCGAATGCATAATTATCTGCCACGAGACACCAGAGACCCGATAACTCGGTACAACAGCTGTATTTGAACCTACTTTGCACACTTTGGATTTGGTTCAAACACAGTTGAAACAACGAGTTCTGTACGATTCTCGTTTCCTTATAACAGGAATGTTTAGTTATGTATAAATATTCATGGTTTTCGTGGTTACTAAAACGAAAATAGATACCTGCGAATTTAGATGATATGTGTCTGCTGTGTATAAATATTAGATATCGACGAAAGTGTGTACCACGTAACGATATAAACGGTTTAAAACCCCGAAGAAAAGTGTCCGCGAACATGAAGCGTTGCACAGTATGTCGTTCAGACATATATGTATAGTACAGTCGGATACTGTTGGAATCAGATGGTAAATTATAGAGTCCAATGTCTGAAGTCTGGAACGCAACGTCCTGTCTTTGGAGCCTGTATCCACATAAATACGGCGGCACGGTGGTCAAGTGGTAGGACGCCGGGCTCGTGATCGAAGGGTAGCGAGTTCGAGTCCCGGCCACAATGGTATCCTTTAGCAAAATACTTTACTCCGCTTGTTCTAGTCTACTCAGCTGTAAATGAAAACGTGGTTGCGTAGTGCTAGAAATTTTGGAATGCTAGCTGTGAGCACCGAAATGACAGAACTGGTTGTATGCCATGGAGTTGATAACGATATTGGCTGGTTGCTAAGGCCCTTTCACCACTGATGATAATTTGTGAACCGCTTTGAGACGACCTGTAGGTTATGATAAAGCGAATTATTATAAATTATTATTAATAATAAGAACAAAATGGTCACGGCTGGCAACCTGGTATTCTTGATCCCAAGAAGAAGTCGTAACGACCAAGAATGACAAGCATACACCAGATACATGTATGTTGATACACCAGATAGGTTGACCATATCTAAAATGATACAGGAAAACAATTTCATTTGGGGTATAAGAAGACAGAAGCAAAAAGTGTATATGCATTCTTATTTGCGTGTATCAACATACAAAAAAATGAAGTTAATTAATCCCGAGGGGACCGCTTCAGCCAACCAGGTCAGTCGAGATCAAACGAATAAAGCAAACCTTGTATTATAATAAAGGAATCACTCATGTGGACCAAGGCCAGTGGAACCACTCCTGTGGACCAAGACCGATGGAACCATTCCTGTAGACCAAGGCCAGTGGAACCACTCCTGTAGACCAAGGCCAGTGGAACAACTCCTGTGGACCAAGGCCAGTGGAACCACTGTAAACCAGTGGAACCACTCCTGTGGACCAAGGCCAGTGGAACCACTCATGTATATCAATGCCAATGGAACAACTCCTGTGTACCAAGGCCAGTGGAACCACTGTAGACCAAGGCCAGTGGAACCACTCCTATAGAACAAGGCCAGTGGAACCACTCATGTGAACCAAGGCCAGTGGAACCGCTTCTTTGGACCAAGGCCAGTGGAACCACTCCTGTGAACCAAGGCCGGTGGAACCACTCCTGTAGACCAAGGCCGGTGGAACCATTCCTGTAGACCAAGGCCGGTGGAACCACTCCTGTAGACCAAGGCCGGTGGAACCACTCCTGTAGACCAAGGCCGGTGGAACCATTCCTGTAGACCAAGGCCGGTGGAACCACTCCTGTGAACCAAGGCCGGTGGAACCACTCCTGTAGACCAAGGCCGGTGGAACCATTCCTGTAGACCAAGGCCGGTGGAACCACTCCTGTAGACCAAGGCCAGTGGAACCACTCCTGTAGACCAAGGCCGGTGGAACCACTCCTGTAGACCAAGGCAAGTGGAACCACTCATTTGACCAACGCCAGTGGAACCACTCCTGTGTACCAACGCCAGTGGAACCACTCCTGTGTACCAATGCCAGTGGAACCACTCCTGTGGACCAAGGCCAGTGAATCCACTCCTGTGAACCAAGGCCAGTGGAACCACTCCCTGTAGACCAAGGCCGGTGGAACCATTCCTGTAGACCAAGGCCGGTGGAACCACTCCTGTAGACCAAGGCCAGTGGAACCACTCCTGTAGACCAAGGCCGGTGGAACCACTCCTGTAGATCAAGGCCAGTGGAACCATTCCTGTAGACCAAGGCCGGTGGAACCACTCCTGTAGACCAAGGCCAGTGGAACCATTCCTGTAGACCAAGGCTAGTGGAACCACTCCTGTGTACCAAGGCCAGTGGAATCACTTCTGTAGACCAAGGCCAGTGGAACCACTCCTGTAGACCAAGGCCGGTGGAACCATTCCTGTAGACCAAGGCCGGTGGAACCACTCCTGTAGACCAAGGCAAGTGGAACCACTCATTTGACCAACGCCAGTGGAACCACTCCTGTGTACCAACGCCAGTGGAACCACTCCTGTGTACCAACGCCAGTGAAACCACTCCTGTGGACCAAGGCCAGTGAATCCACTCCTGTGAACCAAGGCCAGTGGAACCACTCCTGTAGACCAAGGCCGGTGGAACCACTCCTGTGGACCAAGGCCAGTGAATCCACTCCTGTGGACCAAGGCCAGTGGAACCACTCCTGTGGACCAAGGCCAGTGGAACCACTCCTGTAAATCAAGGCCAGTGGAACCACTCCTGTGGACCAAGGCCAGTGAATCCACTCCTGTGAACCAAGGCCAGTGGAACCACTCCTGTGGACCAACGTCAGTGGAACTACTCCTGTGGACCAAGGACAGTGGAACCACTCCCTGTAGACCAAGGCCAGTGGAACCACTCCCGTGGATCAACGCCAGTGGAACCTCTACTGTGTACCAAGGCCAGTGGAACCACTCCTATGGACCAAGGCCAGTGGAATCTCTCCTGAAAATCAAGGCCAGTGGAACCACTCCTGTGAACCAAGGCCAGTGGAACCACAAGGCCAGTGGAACTACTCCTGCGTACCATGGCCAGTGGAACCACTCCTGTGGACCATGGCCAGTGGAACCACTTCCTGTGTACCAAGGCCAGTGGAACCACTTCCTGTGTACCAAGCCAGTGGAACCACTCCTGTGGACCATGGCCAGTGGAACCACTCCTGTAGACCAAGGCCAGTGGAACCACTCCTGTGGACCATGGCCAGTGGAACCACTCCTGTAGACCAAGGCCAGTGAAACCACTCCTGTAGACCAAGACCGATGGAACCATTCCTGTAGACCAAGGCCGGTGGAACCACTCCTGTAGACCAAGGCCGGTGGAACCACTCCTGTAGACCAAGGCCGGTGGAACCACTCCTGTAGACCAAGGCCGGTGGAACCACTCCTGTAGACCAAGGCCAGTGGAACCACTCCTGTGGAACAAGGCCATTGGAACCACTCCTGTGGACCAACGTCAGTGGAACCACTCGGACCAGAATAAATTGACCTCTCCTGGTGGCTGGATGGTTACTGGGTTATCGTCTTCTGTCATGGACAAGTCAGTATTTCGGTTGAATTGATCATTAGAGGGGAGATAAAAAATTGTGTCCCGGCCCATTCAGAACAAGCTCTACGGCCAAACAGTTCCCTTGATGCAAATAGGCTGTTATGTCCTCTTACTTTCCAAGCAACTATCCTCTGCCCACTCTTATTATACAGCAACTCGTGGCAAAAACAAAGACACCACTCTCGCAGGTTAGGTGACCGAATAGCGTACAAGCTAAAATTATTACAGCTTAAAAAGCTCAAATGAAAGCCAATTAAAATTCCTTCGCTCTCAAATCGAACTTTTAATTCCCCGAGGAACATAACTTGTATTTACTGCTAAGCTAGGAAAATGAATGTCAATCTTGTGAGTGTGCGGAAGAGTTCCTTGCACCTATCCGTCATGCGAAGCTTAACGGATCACGATAATCTCGCGGCGTTTCCTGGGTTTTATGTTATTTTTAAATAATTGGTTTTATTGCTCCTCAATCGAACAGAGAAAGGTCGTAATATCTCTGTGAAACACGGGCTCAACAAATGACCGCCTAATTAGAGACAATGGCGCCATGTTTCTGATGGGAAGGTGAATCATTGCCATTTTGTAGTTATCGAGAATTGACAAGAAAAGTTAAAGGGGATGCGGAACAGATGTAGAGACAGTTGAAAAATATGGTATATTTGGAGATGATGATGACGAAAAGGAAGAAAAAAAAATGAGAGAGAAGGAGCGAAGAATGCAAATAAGGGAGAAAGAGGAATGGCTATTGGAAGTATTACAATATGGGGAGCGGTGAGAAAGAGAGACAAAGTAGGCAAAAAGGTGGGGGGGGGGGGGGGGTCGGGTAAAGGGAAAGTCTGAGAGAAAGACAGAGAGAGAGAGACAGACAGACAGAGAGACAGAGTAACGAAATGATACAGAGAGGGAGAAAACGGACGGAAGAGATGGCGCCGTGACTGATAGGGATGGGGCGGGGTCTTCCCGCCAATCAATCCGGTTTAGGTCCGGAGGCTGAAACAGCCTGACAATGACGTATGGGCGAAGACACTCCGCAATCAGAGCATACAGACTGGGACTTCAGCGCCAAATTGGATTGAGATGATACAAATAAGGTTACTCGTTTTGACATTGAGGGCAGAGTAGGTTGCCATTAGCGAGCTCTTAGATGTGGCATCGGCGGTATAAGCGGTAATACATCAAAATAAGTTTATGCTTGAAATACTGCTATGTTCCTAGCCGCGGCTCACGCCGATGTCGCATGCAATTTCCATCATTTATGGGTTTGGAGGTGGCCGGCTGAAATAAAAGTACAGTAATTGATAAAAACGGCCATCGAGAAGGACAAATTCAATTTTGTAGAATTATGTTGGCCGTGTTTGATGTTTAATTACGGTATATATCTTGACACGAACTAGATCAAATTTTAAGTTCCAAAGTAAAGAATGTGTGCAACATTTACAGAATATTTTGCTTCCGGGTGTTTCAAAAGTGGAAATAAAGTAATAAGTCGAATAAAGTACTATTAGTATATTCTGTTAGCTGGTACACAGTTGTACGCTTTCATTCAAATAATGCATTGAATAATATTATGACTCGGTATAAAAACGTTTCATATACCTTAACGTCTTGCCACGGATATCGTTTCGACCATCATCACTTACAGTAAAGTGTTAATATCATGTGTTAACTATCATGTTAACGTCAAACAAACTTTGTATTATTATGCTGACGTCACACAAACTTTGTAGTTATCATGTTGACGTCAAACAAACTTTGTAGTTCTTATGCTGACGTCACACAAACTGTGTAGTTATTATATTGACGTCAAACAAACTTTGTATTATTATGCTGACGTCATACAAACTTTGAAATTATCATGTTGACGTCATACAAACTTTGAAATTATCATGTTGACGTCAAACAAACTTTGTAGTTATCATGTTGATGTCATACAAACTTTATAGTTATCATGTTGATGTCATACAAACTTCGTAGTTATCGTGTTGACGTCAAACAAACTTTGTAGTTATCATGTTGACGTCAAACAAACTTTGTAGTTATCATGTTGACGTCGAACAAACTTTGTTGTTATCGTGTTGACGTCAAACAAATTGTGTAGTTATTATGTTGACGTCAAACAAACTTTGTAGTTATCATGTTGACGTAAAACAAACTTTGTAGTTATCATGTTGACGTTAAACAAACTTTTTAATTATCATGTTGACGTCGAACAAACTTTGTTGTTATCGTGTTGACGTCAAACAAATTGTGTAGTTATCATGTTGACGTCGAACAAACTTTGTAGTTATCATGTTGACGTCCAACAAACTTTGTAGTTATCATGTTGACGTCATACAAACTTTGTAGTTATCATGTTGACGTCAAACAAACTTTGTAGTTATCATGTTGACGTCATACAAACGTTGTAGCTATCATGTTGACGTCATACAAACTTTGTAGTTATCATGTTGATGTCATACAAACTTTGTAGTTATCATGTTGACGTCATACAAACTTTGTAGTTATCATGTTGACGTCAAACAAACTTTGTAGTTATCATGTTGATGTCATACAAACTTTGTAGTTATCATGTTGATGTCATACAAACTTTGTAGTTATCATGTTGACGTCATACAAACTTTGTAGTTATCATGTTGACGTCATACAAACTTTGTAGTTATCATGTTGATGTCATACAAACTTTGTAGTTATCATGTTGACGTCATACAAACTTTGTAGTTATCATGTTGACGTCAAACAAACTTTGTAGTTATCATGTTGACGTCATACAAACTTTGTAGTTATCATGTTGATGTCATACAAACTTTGTAGTTATCATGTTGACGTCATACAAACTTTGTAGTTATCATGTTGACGTCATACAAACTTTGTAGTTATCATGTTGATGTCATACAAACTTTGTAGTTATCATGTTGACGTCATACAAACTTTGTAGTTATCATGTTGACGTCATAAAAACTTTGTAGTTATCATGTTGATGTCATACAAACTTTGTAGTTATCATGTTGATGTCATACAAACTTTGTAGTTATCATGTTGACGTCATACAAACTTTGTAGTTATCATGTTGACGTCATATAAACTTTGTAGCTATCATGTTGACGTCATACAAACTTTGTAGTTATCATGTTGACGTCATACAAACTTTGTAGTTATCATGTTGACGTCATACAAACTTTGTAGTTATCATGTTGACGTCAAACAAACTGTGTAGTTATCATGTTGACGTCAAACAAACTTTGTAGTTATCATGTTGACGTAAGATAAACTTTGTAGCTATCATGTTGACGTCAAACAAACTTTGTAGTTATTATGTTGACGTCAAGCAAATTGTGTAGTTATTATGTTGACGTCAAACAAACTTTGTACTTATCATGTTGATGTCAGATAAACTTTGTTGTTATCCTGTTGACGTCAAACAAATTGTGTAGTTATCATGTTGACGTCGAACAAACTTTGTAGTTATCATGTTGACGTCGAACAAACTTTGTAGTTATCATGTTGATGTCATACAAACTTTGTAGTTATCATGTTGATGTCATACAAACTTTGTAGTTATCATGTTGACGTCATACAAACTTTGTAGTTATCATGTTGATGTCATACAAACTTTGTAGTTATCATGTTGACGTCATACAAACTTTGTAGTTATCATGTTGACGTTAAACAAACTTTGTAGTTATCATGTTGACGTCAAACAAACTTTGTAGTTATCATGTTGACGTTAAACAAACTTTGTAGTTATCATGTTGACGTTAAACAAACTTTGTAGTTATCATGTTGACGTTAAACAAACTTTGTAGTTATCATGTTGACGTTAAACAAACTTTGTAGTTATCATGTTGACGTTAAACAAACTTTGTAGTTATCATGTTGACGTCATACAAACGTTGTAGCTATCATGTTGACGTTAAACAAACTTTGTAGTTATCATGTTGACGTCATACAAACTTTGTAGTTATCATGTTGACGTTAAACAAACTTTGTAGTTATCATGTTGACGTTAAACAAACTTTGTAGTTATCATGTTGACGTTAAACAAACTTTGTAGTTATCATGTTGACGTCATACAAACGTTGTAGCTATCATGTTGACGTTAAACAAACTTTGTAGTTATCATGTTGACGTCATACAAACTTTGTAGTTATCATGTTGACGTCATACAAACTTTGTAGTTATCATGTTGACGTCAGATAAACTTTGTAGCTATCATGTTGACGTCAGATAAACTTTGTAGTTACCATGTTGATGTCAAACAAACTTCTTGTTATCATGTTGACGTCACACAAACTTTGTAGTTATCATGTCGACGGCATACACACATTATATTTGTCATGTTGACGTCTAACAAGCTTTTTAGTTGTTATGTTGATGTGTTTTGGAGTGTTTCATAGTTATCCTGTTGATATGAAAAAAAACGTATAAGCAAAATCAGGTGAGATTTCATCGAAAATGTCCCGAGATAAATGTAGATCCCTCATGTTGTCTTTGCATATTTAAATTTCCATCCTATAATCTGTAAGATTCCTCCTATAAGTGAATTATACGGAAAATACATTGTTAAAAACGACTTAAAAACTCCATAAGAGTGCAACAATGTTAAAAAGTGAATTTTTCAACAATGGATGCTCTGTTTAAAGAATGAACCTTTGGCAACGGTCATAAGTATTATATACTCCGTTTGCGCTTATGTTTGTGCCAAAATAATAGTTCGAAAATGAGCCGGTGTGATGTTAGTCAATCATTATGTCAAGATGTTTTTTTTTTTTCTTAAACTTTAAGTGGTGGACAGCTCAAAACGCAGGATTGCAATCTTTGAAACGAATTGGTTTTCATTTTAAGAAGACAGTGCTCGTATCAACCCTTTTAAGATTTAGCGGTTAAGGTAGAAACCTATTGATCGTGGTATCTGTTTTAATGTTCAGAGGAATTGAAAGAAAGGAGAATCGACAAAGCTTCCATGGAAATTAGGACAGCCCGGTGTTGACGGATCACCGTGGTGGACCGTACATACAGGTTGGAACCTGTGAAGGATGGGTTTGGCTGTCACCATGACGACATCCTAACTCCACGGACGGTCCAAACTGTCTACCATCATAAGGTATACTACCTCGGTAGAGACAGCTTTACTCAGACTCGGAGGACTGTAATGAGTTTCTGGCGATAGAACAAATGAGTTTGCATACAGAAGGCTTTTTTACAAAACCTAATTCTTTCACATCTCCCGGACAACCAGTACAATCCCGAGAGTTGATTACGTATAGATTGCGTACGTAGGTATATTTAGACGTGTTAAAATGTTTCAGACACCAGTACATTGTCTTTTGTAGTACAACAGGACTTGGCTGGTGTTGAAATCAGTAATAGAACCAAGACTTTGGCTGGTGTTAATACCAGCAATAGAACCATGACTTGTGCTAGTGGTGATGGTATCAGATGGTTCAAAGCTACACTTGTACTCTATTTTTATCGTATTGAACTTTGGCTTGCTACCTACTTTTTATGTCACCACAAAGCTTTGTACAATTATAATGTACTGTTAGATCGATAATTTTTGCTCCTGTCTGTGTCTAGATAAGGTCGTGCGTACCTTTCAAACGTAATCTGAATGCGTCACATCATAATTACTGGCTTGCACCTTTCCGAGGGAGACGTGATTTTCCTTTAGCATACTGAATGGAGTTCCCCCTTTTTTCTCTCTACAAACCCGCCGTATACAATCTCGGAGATTGCAAAGCGTTAGAGCTATATCGGCATCACTTGTCTGTATCGGGAAAAGACCCGACTCCCCTACCAAGTGAAAAGGATCACTACACCAAAAAGGCTTACGGAAGAGGTATCAGTTATATAGAGGTATCAGTTATATAGAGGTATTAGTTATATAGAGGTATTAGTTATATAGAGGTATCAGTTATATAGAGGTATCAGTTATATAGAGGTATCAGTTATATAGAGGTATCAGTTATATAGAGGTATCAGTTACATAGAGGTATCAGTTATATAGAGGTATGGAATTTATTTCACTCGAGTTAATTTTTTTTTTACTTAAAAAATACTTTAAGAAAATAATTAACGAGAGTGAAATAAATTCCATATCCAATAACCACGAGTCGTGTGACCTGTTTCTACCACAATATTAAATCAGCAGTGTCAGTGTAGATTTTTGGATTTTTCCCGCATATATTCTCGCCAAGTTGTGACGACGTCAACAATCGATGACGACGTCAACAATGGTGATTTCCGGTCAAAGTTTAAGGTCTCAACCAATCAAAAGCCCGGAAGGTCAAATACCACTAGTGGTATTCATCATATATGTATCCAACAGTCGGCATGTTTATACAATGGTCTGGGAGTGGAATAACACAGATTCCAGAATCAATGGAATTAGCCATATCTCGTGCTAGTCTGAAAATTAAAACACCAACGCAGATTATCTCCCTTGTCAGGGTGTTGTGGTAGAAAACTATCTAGACTCTGGTGTTTTATGGAGTCCTTGGTCAAAGTAGGAATCAACACTATACAGTGATATTGGTACAGTGATTATGTTTTATTTTATTCAATAATCATCAGGCAGTGGTATAGTATGGTTAACAGATATATAAAGGATATTTGAAATTTCTTCTTAATTTGTTTCCCCTGTCTCTCTTTTAACAGCACATGTCGTATTTCGTAACTTCTGTTTTTTAACAATTGATATACAATATAAAGAGCGATGTCCATAATATTGTTTCCAAAATGGAGATGTCTGGTTTATTCTTTAAATGAAGAGTGGAGTTTGGAAACGACAAAACCAACGTGACTGCGTTCAGCTCAGTATCAAAAGAAGCTTTATTTACGTTAGGAATAGAACACAGCTGAAGGGGAGTCCCATTATTTAACCTGATCAGCTGGAATATTCCCAGCCTAATCAAGAGAGACATTGACCTACATCCTGCTGTATATTGAAGTTTTGTTCCTGTTGTCGAAGTACAATGTCAATATATCAAGGCCCCGGCTCATTGGGAAATCTGGCGAATGTCGAGATCTCCAGTGTATTGTCAGCGTATTCTGTCTTTTTGTGACCTCAGAGACTTGTTGGTAAGAATGTTTTGGTGAATGACCACTATACAATACATCTAGGTATGTCCAGAGGCTTTTCCCAATACAATCGCTTTGAAAGGAAGTTGTGCGGTGAATATAGTTTTGCGTCCGTCTTCTTTTAGCATCATAGTTCAATAGACTTAAAACAAATTGAAATTTGTTCTCGCCTGTTAAGAATTTCATGGTCAATGTCATCTTCGTCACAATCCATTATTTGTGTATTCAATTTTATGCAGAATTCAAGCATATAGAAATTAAATAATAAATAACCCGTTAAATTTAATTCCAGAGTCCACGGAATTAGCCATATCTCGTGCTGGTCTGAAAATTAAAACACCAACGCAGATTATCTCCCTTGACAGACTCCATTGAACCCATTCTTATAATGCATTAACGTAGACGGCGAGACAGAACGGAATAATTGTTTTTTATAAAATTTATAACAGCATTATATTATGTTGAAAGAATATGACTTGCTATTATAAACAACAAAATACATTTTTCCCACGTCTATGTTATCATATTATGTTCTGTGGATTTTGTTGGTATTATAGTCACAATTCAAGAAGATGTTTTCATAAACAAATGTAGCTAGTTATATCATTATCACATATGTTGAAAAAAATGTGAGCTATACAATAATACCTTGTTATTATATTATATTATATTAGACTACATTATATTATATTATATTAGACTTCATAATATTATATTATATTAGACTTCATGATATTATATTATATTAGACTTCATGATATTATATTATATTAGACTTCATGATATTACATTATATTAGACTACATTATATTAGACTACATTATATTAGACTACATTATATTAGACTACATTATATTAGACTACATTATATTAGACTACATTATATTATATTAGATTACGTTATATTATATTATTCTATATTATATTATATTATATTACAAAAATGTATATTATTATCATGACTGAGACGTAAATGGGTTTGCTAGTTATTATATTGAGACCGGCTAGAACATCTTATTTCGACATAAATATCACATGGAGACAATATACTGTAGTCTAATGGAGGGCCAGGCAGATCAAACGTTGTATTATATATATTTCAAGGGTTGGACTAAAGTATAAATTAATATCTCAATTACGTACATATGTACCACTGGGTGTTCTCTGAACGCCAACATTTTAAAAATCTTTAAGAAAACGATGGAAAGTCAGTTAAAGACAAAATAAGTTGTATAACACAGAGTTTCTGGCTGTATACGTCTATCATATAAACTGTTCTTTTTAACCTAGATTTTGCCAAGTTTTCTTTCCATTTTGAGGAAAACGTTGACATTCAGAATAATCCCAACTCCTGGCTTTCTTTGTCTCTACTAACATCTACGTTATATCATTAACCCAGTACTCGATAACATCAACAATACTAGCATGAGACACATTTACTGACAATGTGAAACACGTTCTTGTAATGGTATAAAAGGCCTGTACACGTTGTAGACGCTGGACATGTATATAATTGGATTATATATGATAGTGTTTGATAACGTTTGGTGTATGATAACTTATAATAAAAATAATTTCAAGCGTCATAATTAATATCCTATTGATCTTTACATATCAAAACCATTAAAATGTGCATAAAATAAAATCAATGTTCAGTCAAATTATATATACAATAGAAGTATATAAAATTACAATAATTCATATTAACAACAATTATCAGCTGATATACAATGTATATTTGGTATAAAACCATATCATACAGTTATGTAAGTTGCAATCATTTTTTAAAGCCCCCCCCCCCCTATCTGTTGTTAGCTCATTTATAGCCCATACAAATTAACATGGAGTATTAGAAGCCAGTTTTTGAGTTTATTTTATCAGATAGATGTATAAAGCCATTATGTGTTATATACGTTTCTGATTTTATGCCAGTTCTACTACCACCTGTACTTGGCACCTTACTGAGTACTAATTAGATAATTAGTGAAACTATACACCAACTTGTCACGGGAACTAACTCGGCGTGGCAGTGGGGAGTGTACGGGGGTGTAGGCGGGGAGGGGAACTCATTTCCGGTCCGTACTTAAAATTAAAGTGACGCGTATATTTATCTACCCACAACATATAGTACCTGAAAGTGTATACTATATAGGAACTTGTCATATCAAATATTGACAAACCATACAACAAAAGATAATCGTACCTGAATAAGTCACTCGACCAATTACCAGCGCTAATATTGTGTTTAGGGGTTATCGCATTCCTAACGTGGTTGCGTGTTAAAGCTGCCCTTGACAAGTAGCGCGCCCATGTCGAACCTCACCCGTCTCAGAAACATTAATGTATATATTTCCATTCCGTGCTATCCAATAATAAAATCTGAAGTGAAACATGAGCGAGCATCAATTCCCCTTAAACAACAGCAGCCTAACACAAGGCAACTATTTGCATTAGGTATTTTCCCCAAGGGTTGCTTTTCTTATCAGTCAGAACTCGGCCCTCGGGCGTATGTCATTTTCTCCCAGTCCCTAAACAATATATGAACATTCTAATACCGTATTAGATATCTCCGAGTTTCCCGATATTACTTTGTATTTTGACGAGTGTCAGTCCGCGTACTGAAAGTAACTGTTGGATGAATAGAACGCTCGCTAGCCAACCCGTACCGACTGAGTGAGTCACGGGGACCGCCGTGTGGTATGTTATTGTATGTACTGAACGGCTGTACACACACGCTCCCCACACACGGTACAAGGCGGACGTACTGACGGGATTTACTCCAGTATGTCTTCAAACACACAAAGGATCTACTACAACTACAACAACCTTGGATAAAAATTAAGTTTATGATTTTGGTGACAGCATTGTGTTCGTTAAAACAGGTATAACATACACCTGTAAAGCTGATTGGATTTTTCACCTGTAGATTTCTGCAATGGCGAACTAGGCGACACTCATGGCGTACAGGTAACACAGTGTTAGCCGTGTGGGAATTTATACCTCGCCAGACCAGGGGGACTATTGTGATATTCCTCTCCATACGGCAGACGACATGGCCATTCTGAAGACTTTCCTGTGCTTCTCAAATACCCGAGTTGGTACCCTAATCTGCGGATGTTACAGCTTGGTACGTATATACACTATATCTACCTGTTATAAGTGATACATACACAATTTACATACATGATATACACTATCCTGGTATATAAACTCCAGTAAGAGATTCAAAATGCCAGACCTCCGCCAACGACACCACAAAAAAGTATTTAATCATAATTTTATTTTCTATTTGTCATGTCTGTAGAAGGTCCTGACCCTAAAGCAATGAGTTATTTTCTATGACAGGTGTTTTTCATACCGTCGTAGAGGTAAGGCTCACTCTATAATTACGATATAGGTAATTATTATACAGGTAATTATAAATAGATCACTATGCCAGGAATGTCATGGTCCTAAGTTTTTCCTGTATTCAATCTGGTGATAATAAAACGGAAACTATTGATTCTGTCTGAAGACTGTTTAATTTCCTGATCGATGTCTTATTTAAAGTCCGGTATCTATTGAATGCGGTGGCTTTATTTCGACCAGAAATGGCAAAGTTGACTTAAAACTACCGTCATCTGCCATTGATCATTGTAAAATGTAATTATTTTAACAAAATCAAAAATAGCATGCTTACAGCAATAGGTCGAGAGAATTAGGACACATTTGCGACATGCATTACATTAAATGGTAGACTGTTTAAAAATTCAAAATTTTGTCAAATCGATATTTTTTTGCACAAAGACTGACTAGTTTGTTCTCTTAGTGATTTTGCTGGTAAAATGACTATAATCAAGATTCTTTCGAACGTCGCTGTAAGAAATTCGTAAAACAAAACAACCATATGATATACGTCCCAATTTCTTTGGAAACGTAAATTCTGGTGAAAAAAAAAGAAAAACAACATCAAAATAGATAAAGATGAAAACGCTAAAATGGACACAGACCACAATTATATACAGCTTAATGTATATGCTCGCATCTGGTGGTCTGTAAGAACCAAAGGATGGAATCCAAAGAGGACGTCGTACTTTGTGCCTCATTATAAAGATAACATGCCAAGATATCTATCGCACATATTGCATTTTTACACTCCAACTTGCCACTCAAAGAGTTGCTGCAGCTGGAGTGTGCTCCTAACTAAGCCGTTAACACGTCCACCAGTCATAATGTTTACTGGGACCTCCGACTTTATGTGTCCGTCTTTGATAATTAATGCTTGACCAGGGAACGAAGTTCTGCGCTTTATTAACACTCTCTGGAGTGCATTACTGGGCAATCCGGTCGATACAAATCCACACAATGACCAATACATTAAAGGAAACACCATGGGTCATTACAGAGTCTTAATTGGATGAAACCGGAAATGCCCAGTGCTCCCTTTCCCCAGCTGGTCCTACTTTGCTGTGCGATATGCCAACGTGCATTACGATATCGTACGGGTCCCACAAAGGAAGAAATGGAGAGTCGATATGCGGCCTCGGCCTTCTGGTTTACCAGCACCGAGATCTGATAGCAATTTAATTGTCCAATGATTTACAGGAATTTCATAGCTACTTGGGCACCCACAAAAGCATCACAATTATGTTTACTCCATCTCCCACGGGAGCAGTAAGGCCTGTCCCTAGTTAACGTAGAAGGATGTATGGTGGGGACGCTGATGGCTTAAATAGATGACTTGTTGAATTATATTACTGACTGTGGATACTTCATACTTCCGGAAACTCGGGGAAGAGGGGATTTTCTCTCATATCTCGCCATGTTGGATAGAGTTTGCCCATGTAAGAAAGCTATGTAAGAAAAATCTCTCTTACATAGCATTTCACGCGACGTGACGTCACAATGGCTCAACAATGACGTGACGTCACGAATACGGTAAACTCTGATGCCAGAAAGAGAAAACGACGGCGTGATAAAATTAAAACCTTTCACAAAATTTTAACCATAAACACCAGGAAGAGGAGATTAATTTTTCTTCGCAAACTTTGTTTGCAAATATAGGGTATTCTTAAACTCGCTGTCTAATTCGTTTTCGTCAAAAAAGCTCAAGGAAAAAGTTGAAATTTCAAAATGGTAGCCTGTTTAAACATATTTTCATGGTTTTTGAGCTTATTCGGGTAGTTGACATGAGAGAAAAAGACTCTTTCATTATGTGTGTATGTAGGATAGGGATATTCCACCCTCGGGATCACAAAATGTGGTAAAACCCTCGGCAAGCCTCGGGTTTCACCACATTTTGTGACCCCTCGGGTAGAATATCCCTATCCTACATACACGCATATGAAAGAGTCTTACAAACCCAATCACATATGTTCTGATAAGTGTTCCACTGAAGAAACGTGTCCATTCTATCATCACGTTTCAGCGGTTCAGAGAGTTTACTTTTGGTTGCAGTATGTCCTGTAATAAAAGTAGCCATTATACAGGGACTGATATTATTGCCTAATGCCTACTACTCGAACTGGACATAACGTTTGTTTATTGTTCCTCGGGGCTTTTACATGTACAGTGGTCCGACTGTCATAGCAGTGTCTATAGGATATAGGACGTCATACGTCATAACACTTGGGAGGTTGTTCATTCAAAGGCGTTCGACTTTACCAGCGTTACTGGAATACGTGACAAAATACGTCGTACGAGGCTGAAGTATAATGTTCATATAAGGTATACGGTGGGGGGGGGGGGGGGGGGGGGTCTGTCTTACTGACTAATCCGAGGATCCACTCGCTAGTAAACAATGGATAGTGTGGTCAAGAGTTGGATGAGTGACAGTCGACAAGTTACATTTGGTGGCAGCGGTGGAATTGTAAAGTAAAGATACTCCCATGGTCTTAGACCGCTCGGCCACGCTATCTTACCTGAGAGCTAAGTCGTAGACCTCTAACAAATGAACTCTATCTTAGGGATGTGAAATTTGAAAGATGTTAAATTCACAAATTTCAATAAATTTGCTCTAGGTGCTATTATAGTAATACTCTGTACCCTCTTCTTGCTATCACTAAATTGCTTCATCCCCAGCATATCGACAACCCTCTATCATGCTGAGAGGTTTGGGAGGGTGTACAATGTAATGTCACATCAGTGTAACTAAACAAGAAATTAGCCATGATAAGATCACGTCGTTCTGTCGCTGTTAACTAGCCTGTAGTGTATATGATTCATTGTACTTAGTAACGTGGTTCACTAACCCACAGCCCGTATTTCAGTTATTACCCTTCCCGCTCGTGAGCGCGCGACTTGAGACACTTTCTTCATGATGCAATTAGTCGTAATTAATCTAGTACGTGTCACAGGGTTGGCATCACCCGTCGTCCTCTCATGATGCGGTCAAACATGCCTGCATGCAATCATCTCAATGTGACGAAGGTTCGACGGAAGCTGAGAAAGTCATTGTCTGTTTCTGCTCGCGGCGGAATATTTAACAAGGATCCTACTGTGTACTTCACATGAACCGACAACTTGGTGCTGATGAAAAACACACATCAATTCTTGAAAAGGAACTTTGTGTTGTTTCGCCGTTGGCTTCAGAAGGCGCTCCGACCAATCTAGCGTGCCAAACGGTCATGCACTTTAGAACTAGAATAATACATCAAATCTAAGGTTTGGACCGAGACAGCCCGTGGCATTGTTGCTGAATACGTTCGGTACACCCTCTGATAATCGCGTTTAAATTGATTTCGTTATCTGTCGACTCTAGTCGTTACAAACCCGTGTAGGATGGATGTAGACATGGTGTTGAAAGAGTTCCTTGCACGTGTGGTGTACCAAGCCAAATATTACACTGCATGTGCCGAGACGAGTTTCTCGCGTGTCTCTCTCCTTTCAATACGGACGGTTCGTGTGTTGTGCAACACTTCACGTTTATAATGAGCTGTACCAATTAAATTAACAAACAACTTGAATTATAATGCTTTCTCCCCTTCTCCCTTTTGATACATGTCCAACATGAGTGCTATTTTCATTAGTTGTTTTGTCATTTATGAGGAATAAAATAATGAATTGAACATGAGAGAGTCATTAAGGCTATGAGAAAATATGTTGTCAAAGCGATCGATTTTTTGAACGGTGATAACGATTGGCTAAGTGATGTAACTTTAATAGTTCGCGACCTGTGAATTATTACGCTGTAAAGAATGTAATGACCAGTCCCTTGTGCTAATCGTTGGTCAGACACCGCGTCCCGCCGGGAAGGACAACTATTACCTCTTTGTAGCAACATTCCAGATGCGTGTATGAGGGGTCGGATTCGCTGACATCGCATTGTGGAGGACGCCCAATGTCCGCCAGACTGACCAGCGGTCAATGGGTGTCAGCGTCACCACGGGTAGCTGTACGACTGTTCTTACAAGTGACAAGGGGTTGTCGTTTATTCCGTGTCAAGAGGAACTCGATAGTTTGTTAAATTAAGACGGGATAGGTCACCATTATCACAATAGTCGCTAAATAACTTTACTGCGAGACTATCACAGTCGGAACATCTATAACAATAACGATCTTCGACAGATCACAACATTCGTGTAATGGAAATACAGTACATACCAGCAGAGACGTATAAAGCCCTGATACCAGACATGAGTTAGTATGTGTTAGCATGAACTTATGTAATTATAGTCACTTCTTTAATGCCCGGCATGTTTTCTTGTTTCTACCGATGTATTGTCCAATTAGCGCTATTATATTTATATCTCAAAACCTTACGAAGAAAGATAATGGTATACAAATAGTGTAATTCTAATAATAATGTAACAACGCAAACACAATTGCACAAACAATACACAATCCCTTATTAGATATACATCAGAGACCTACATTATCGATGATTTCCACACTAGCGGACCCGGGGGAGGGGGTCATGACCCCCCCCCCACTCTTTTCGTCGGAGGAAATTTTTTATAGCCTTAAAAATGGAAGTTTTTACCGTTGTATCATTGATGTTATCACTTCTGAATCAAGTTTCATGTAAAAAGCTCAAAGATTAATATTTGCGTAATGAAAATCCATCAGGGATGGCTTCACTTCTTTTAACGGCGGTTCGAGAAAAGTTTATAAGAATCCTTTTATATTATGACTAACGGGGTCAACAAACCAGACATCGACAGCAATATAATTCCTAAGTAAAACAGATTTACCAGTCTCATCATATGATTTGTATACAAATAGAAGTAAGAGCTTTATCAATAACTCCGTTTTGTTTGTAATAAATCAACCACTGTATTTATGTAAAAGACGTCTCTAAGAAATAACGTAAATGCCCGTTATCAATGTTGGTATCTCTGAGTCGGCCTTGTCACTATCTGATAAGCTTACGGAAGGGCACTTTGGTAATCTTATAAAGCGAAATGAATTTCTCAGTTGTCAGTGGTATGTTTGTCTAAATGTTTACGTAAAACACGTAAACACGGCGGATTTGTTCCCTGTTTCTATCCCTGCCCCCGGGACGACACTGTCGGATTTGTGCCGTGTCTCTATCCCTGCCCCCCGGGACGACACACTAACTAACCTCTCAATAATACGAGGTCATAATTAATTCACAAGATACAGTTATCAAATATTTTATGCAATGGCTTGATCATCCGTTTGACACCTTATCCCAGCCCCCTGGGGATCTGCCGTGTTACATGGATTAGGGATCGTTACACAACCCTCGGCTCCGTTATCAGTTGTATATGACACCTGTGTGGGGTACCTGTCACACCTGATATATAGTGCCCGGCATATTTATGATGGGTAAATCACAGATTGAGGTGTCAATCATAACCTGTACGACACGGAGCATGCCCAAGGCTGTAATACAGACTGACCAGTGTCCGAGTCAGTCCTCAATGTAACACCAGCGACATGCTATCAGTCATGAAGAACGCGTGAGAATGCTTCAGATATTTCTCTCAGCGGATCATACTAATGTAGCCACGGACTTAGTCTAATCTAATTCCGTGATGTAACGCAGTTACGTAATATTAGCCAAACGGGTGTACACTGTCCAGAAATCGATGTTATAGACATCTCAGAATAATTAGTATTCAGTAGTCATTATGACGCCATCACCTGGGATTTCCAATCGACATCATCTGATTGATTCCGTTATATTATTGGGCGAGTAAAATATCTGTTCCCTGAGTAAGATCAGTGTGAACATGGAACTGCCGATATAGCTGAATAAAGCTATAACAAGGGAACAGTCCGGGTACCATTTGTTATTATCAATATGGCTGTCAAATTTAACAAGCCAAGGATGTACAATACGCTACTCTCCTTTTCACCCAAGGGTGTACAATAACGCTACTCTTCTTTTCACCCAGAGAAGCGTATTGTGCACCCTTGGTTTGTTAAATTTGGATTGTAAAGGATAGCGTATTGTACACCCTTGGTTTGTTAAATTTGGATTGTAAAGGATAGTAGCGTATTGTACACCCTTGGTTTGTTAAAATTTGGATTGTAAAGGATAGTAGCGTATTGTACACCCTTGGTTTGTTAAATTTGGATTGTAAAGGATAGTAGCGTTATTGTACACCCTTGGTTTGTTAAATTTGGATTGTAAAGGATAGTAGCGTATTGTACACCCTTGGTTTGTTAAATTTGGATTGTAAAGGATAGTAGCGTATTGTACACCCTTGGTTTGTTAAATTTGGATTGTAAAGGATAGTAGCGTATTGTATGTACACCCTTGGCTTGCGAAGTTGACGAAACAGTAGCTTTGATGAATCGGTCTAATGATAAGGCCTACTTCAATTATTATCCCAGGAATGACAATTTTCTCAACGTTCAATGCTAAAAAAGAGGTACTATTTCTACATGGGACGATGAATAAAGTAGCAGAAGTGTTGGCATAATAGAAATATAAACAGTCATCGAAACGTCACATGAAAACATTTATTAATTGTGTGAAATAATCTTTACATAAATACAAATTAAGTATTTGGGATGACACGATGTTGAAGAGACTCCACAACTTACCGATTTATCGGATACGTGTTTAAATTTTTATGTGTATGTTTCTCCGACCGTAAACTACGAAAATAAAGCGCGGCATAAATTTTTTTTTAACAGAGACGTACATAACACTTAAAATCCCTTTTGCTTTATCTGTCTCTGTTTGGGGTACTTTCAGTTCCCAATGATATCTTTTGAGTAAACAAGATGGCTCCCTGTTACAGCTGGACAGAATAAACAGAATCTTTCTGCTTTAATCACCAGGATCCCTTTGTATCCTATACCCTGCCTCCAACTCTCAATAAACCATACACCCGACAAACAAACCTCATTAATTCAAATGACAGTTTACATGCATGGCATGGAATTACATTTAATGCCCAATTAGGACATGAAGATGAAGCCCGTGGTGGCTAGTGTTACGCCGAAACCCAACCAATCGTCTTATCAAGTGTCACAAAAGCGTTCTGCATAGGCATGTGACCTTTGTCCCTTCCCCCGGGCCCTAATCAATGCGGGCCTGGGTCGGGTTTCTCCTGCCCTTTAGATTGTTGTCTGACTTGAGTTTTTGATGTTTATCGATGGAGCTCTATCGTTGCGATCTAATCGTGGTGTTTCATTTAACAGAGTTCACATTAAGAGCAGTTTTAATACATTTTATTGCGATGATTCATGCTTATCTGCCAGAAGTAACTTGTTCGCGTGTCTCAGTGTTGTTAAAGCCACAGTGTATCAACATTTTTATCGAAATGCGACTTTATAAGATGTTTTAATACGTAAATGACATTGTGGTGTGACTAGGTATTTTCTTTATATTTATTTTCAAACCCAGAACCACGTAAATCAGCGGCCTTTACACATATAGGATTACGAAAATCTCTCTTTGGAGAAATGCATCGAGCCATTTTTGTATCATGATTATACATTAATTAGTACGACCTCTATTTTCATTGAAAATCCCCACCATTTTACCAACATTGGACGTCTATTTGCACTTTGTGAATATTTGACCAAAGCAAATACTTTATTCTTCAAATTGGGTCTCTTCTTTTATCACATGCAAACAAAAGCAATGGCAACAGGCTTAACGATAATGTTTGCGGATGTTTTGAAGTTGGTCCGAACAACATTATGGCTAATTGGAGCTTAGGTTTGACACCAAACGCCTCGGATGAAGACGTAAACACAGGAACAACAAGGATACAATGTATCAACATACACACGGTCACCTTACATAAGAGAGATGTCTCTGACCATTGGCGGTGGTCACTCGGACATGACAGCATAGACATGTGTAGCAGCCCCGGTATTTACTTTAGCCGATGGCTGTTTGTGTGTGTGAGAAGTTTGTATGTCGTGTTTGTTTGTTAAATGGCGAGAGAAAGTGGAACTTTATCGCTATAGTAAGTTAGGTATACCAGAGATGTATAAAGTGTTATACGTCTTTGGGTATACAGTCATGGTCAAAGTCTGTGGGCCATGGCCAAAGTCTTTGGGCTATCTCGGGACATGGGATTAAGTTTGACCCTTGGTCATCTTTGTCTCTTTGTGTACTTGTTGTACATAGTGGATGGGTCTTGATCTTGATGATACATACACGAACGTCACACGGTGCAAGTAAACCCTAATGCGATGTAAGCAAATATTGGTAAGACATAAATTAATTGAACTAAAATTAGTCTACTTAACGTTCGGTCTGTGAATCTTTTCGAAAAAAAACCCTCTCTGTTCCAAAGTTTGAACTTACGAAAACATTTTACCTAAACTCTGATAAGAATTGATTCTTGGATAAATTTGATATCTAGATTTAAACATTTATCAGATTGTGTCGGTCTCTTTACATGTGCTTTTATGACTAACGCATAGGGGAAGGAACATGTTCGGTATTCGGAAAACTTTAATTTAAGTCGAAGCGATAACGAGAATAAAGAGTATCAGTATCGGGTGAAAAAGTCACCGTGATGGCCATAAATCTACCGTCGTTAGCCCCTAAAACACCTGACTATTACAGTCAATGGACCGTGACCTGTCACGTGACGGGACGAACACCTGTAATTTAATGAAACAAACCCGTAGTTAGTCCCGGTTGCATTTCCTTTGAAGCCTTGGCACGTGTCTAGGTATTGAGTCATTCTCGTTGGTGTTTGGTTTCTTGGGTCAACCAAGTGAAACCGCTCCATGTCAAAAAGTCTACAGTAAATTAACGATATAATCATCGAGAACACAGTTAGTGGCGGTTTACGGAACCGCTCCATGTCAAAAAGTCTACAGTAAATTAACGGTATAATCATCGAGAACACAGTTAGTGGCGGTTTACGGTGTTTTATTTTTTCGCGTTTTAAAACATGAATATCAGAATTATATCAAAACGAGGCCATTAAAACTAATATCCACATCTTGACAGACTCTTATAAATAACCGCTATACACGTACATGTATTAATGTTTGTTGATGTTTCAGTTTTACCTAGTCTTTATGTTACAGAGTGTGTATTGTGATCAGGATGTCATCTAACATATGTTATGTAATAAATTCTTTCAATGGCTTAAAAGCAAATATCTAAAACGGTTTAAACAACAGTATTGTGTACCTGTTCATTTGTACATTAGGTTAGGGCGACTTTGTTGATTTACTCAATGTTTATGAAATCAGAGACGTATAAAGCCTTTTTACGTCTCTGATTAAATGTAATGGACGAATCTGTAATATACTCAATGCTGTTGTTTGGCTGTTTAACAGTTCAATATTTTGAGAGTGGATATAGACAATATCTTAGAGCACAAGAACTTAAATACCAAATCCATGTCCTAATTCAGTGACCGGAAAATTTTTGTCAGTAAATTTCAAAAAGTAAATCGTAAATACAACAGATCGTGACCATGATCTAGAAACACCTGTATATAAACCTACCTTACAGCTAATTAGTGTACGTCTTGTAATACCTGTGGAATTCTTACCATATCTTACACATTGGATTCCTTTGGTCAACAATGGTCTGGATCGGTCAGTTGTGTAATCGTTAAGAGTGCCCTTTCTACTCGCCTTAAGCCCACCCGGAGTTATAACTTCATAGCTAATGAGTTTATTTACCTGGCGGTTTTGTGCCCTTTATTGAACCTAAATTTTGTCGACGGTTGAGATTCCACCGTTAAGCCTAGAAAATCCCCCGGACTTTATACAATGAAAAGAACATTCAGTATCTGCTAAAATTATCTTAGACATTTTTATTTAAAGGTATTGGAACAGATTTGTACGTAGTAAATTTTCTATTGACATCCGGTTAATGGAATATAACCGACCCTGATATGAATAAATTTATTCGTTCACAGCGTTTGATGTGGTGAAATGGGTGTCCAGCAAGCCCCAGTGAATACCCTAACTTTTACAAGGTCAGAGATTTTACTGATATGTCTCGCATTAAGGACAATGGGCTCCGTCTTCAGTTTCCAATGACCAATCTAAATATATGTTCGTGACCAGTGAACGCTCCCTTTGGAAGTTAGGCTAGGACTTTTCTTTGTCGTGGACAGTAACTCTAACCATTCCTCATTATATAGGTGTTTCATAATTATCAGTGTTAGCTAACTCATTTTATTACATTTTTACCAGTGAAATATCGAAAATTATTCATTCTATAAAAGTGATTACTTTTTACTAGTGAAAAATATCACTTTTTCCGATTTGACCAATCAGAACGCTGCTTACAAACGACATTTGGGAAAATCAAATATTTTGCTATAAAAATGTAATAAACAGAATATCTAACAGTATCTTCAGTAATTCCAAACATATTTCATTTGTGTGGCTAATATTTTGATATTTGCACTCGTGGACAATATCGAAATATTAGCCCCACTCGTGAAGTATATTTGGTATTACTGAAAACACTGTTAGATATCCTCTATTTAACCTGAAATTCCGTAATGAACTAATTCAAACTTTTGAACTGGAAGAGTTCAAATATGTCTTCGGTGTTGATTAAGTTTGAATCGGTCACGGGTGGATACAGGAAAACGAAACTGACGGTAATGCTTACGTATGTAGCATATATAGAGGATATTCAATGGTTTGTCGTTTAATATCGAATATATTTCACGAGTATGGCAGATTTTTTTTATATTTTCACGAGTGCGTAGCACGAGTGAAAATATAAAAAAAAAATCTGCCATACAAGTGAAATATATTTGATATTAAACGGCAAACCATTGAATTTTCTTTTTATTACATTTCGAAAGAGGACTAAGATACTTTCATTATTTTTTTCTTGGTCTACTTGCATACTGCAAAGGAGCTAAGTCTACTGTAATCCGTCGAAATCACAACCGATCGGGTCCAGTACACAGCTGATTGGGATAAGCTGATCGGAAAAGTTGAACCATTCTCATCTTTCAATTCATTTCATATTTAATCCTGCAGCAGTTCCTATCAATATGTACTATTGATGCCATTTCGTCAAGACCATCTTTCCCCAAGAGAAAAGTTCTAGCAGACGACAACAATGGCGAGCCTCCAAGATCCGATCAAGGGGAACAACTCATACAAAAGTTTCGGTGTTATGTGAAAAAAATGACCCAGTTGAAAACTACCCACCGTTGAAAGCTACGGCGGGTCACTTTTTCACGGGACGAATTACGAAAAAATCGAATGGGGTCATTTTTCTACAGATGGCCGTTTACGATTTCTACTGTTAAATAACGACCCCGGGTAACTTTTGCAACGTAGAATAATGACCCGGGTGGTATTTTATTGTTGGGTCACTTTTTCACGTTACACTGAAAAAGCCTTATATTTTCACTGCAAAATCTTATATTTTCACGGCAAAATCTTATATTTTCACGGCAAAATCTTATATTTTCACTGCTCATCACTGCAGTGAAAATATAAGTTTTATCAGTTTGATAATTTTCTATATTTCACTGGCAAAAATGTAATAAAGTGACTTACTCAAACATTATCTTGATATCATGATATCATGAGCAAAATGTATG
Source organism: Mimachlamys varia (assembly GCA_947623455.1). Lineage (NCBI taxonomy): Eukaryota > Metazoa > Mollusca > Bivalvia > Pectinida > Pectinidae > Mimachlamys > Mimachlamys varia. The sequence goes on from OX392537.1 coordinate 4,001,968, forward strand.
GAATGTCACTTTAAATAAAATATATGTTTGCCCCAGGCATTTTAAGAATAAAAAAACAACAATAATGAAAAAGGATAGCCACCCCCTTACGGGACTTGGCAGACATCATACGATGTCATTAAATTGTTATAAAAAGTCCCAGTTGTGAAATAAACGACGACTAACAAGTGAGTTGAGATTTCTGGCAATAACTCGGTGTTAATCTGACTGTATATACACTGGTAAAGATGAAGTCCAGACCACCGGACAATAGCATGACGTCATTTTGACGCCATATCGACCTACGTTACGTCAACGATCTCATCGGACAATATGCATTAGGCCTATAGCTTGACGTCGATCTTTTAGGTGATTGTGATCTTCCATTATGTTAACACACTAGGACAAAAACCTTTATAAATTGAGGACAAAAACCTTTATAAATTGCGAAAAAGACATGGTTGATATAACCATTGATGGACGTCTGTTAGATTGCATTTATTGTTAATATGAATGCATCCTACATGTAGGTGGCAGATGACGGCCGTCATTTTATTTATTTTAAACCCAGATGTAGACATACTTAGACTCAGCAGTGTCAAGCTCTAGGGATACATGTATCAATTGTTGCCATAGCAACGTAGAAAATGGCTGACTGCGGACTAATTCTTGTCATTACCCTTTCGATACCTGTTGTGAAGGCCTAACCGTACATGGATGTTCCACTTGGGAACCGTCGAGTGATTTTCAAGGGTTTATTGAAGACGTGAATTGTCCTCTTTGTCACGAATTGAAAATATAATCTTCTCGCTGTCGTCTAATTAATGTGGGGTCGCGACCCAGAGTATTTTTAATGGCGAAGAAAGGATCCTCCTGTTGTTTGACATTTGGAGGGTTTTGGTGTAGGACTACGGCGGAGAGGACCGTTTTGTGTTGAAACATGTCCGGTATTCACCCAGCGTGTCCTGCTGCAGGTGACAGCTAGATTGTCACCGTGACGGTTTAAGGATTAGAAGTCAGGATATGACTCTCGTGATCGATCGTGGCTTAAGTCACTCGGCCGGTACTTTTTTTTCTGTGAGAAAAAAAAGTACACGGAGCCGCTTCATTTTGAGGCGGCATATTTCACTGGTATTAGAAATATCACACGAGATTATGTATGTAGGATACAGGGTTAAATTGTCCAGGCGTACTTAATTGACCTGGTAATTGCAGCAATTCACGACCAGATTGTAAACTACGAGTCCGCACACAAAAAAGGAATAACAATCCATGAACTTCCATGCTGTTTTTAAATTGTTTAAATTCCTGGCCGAAAATACATGTGTAGGTATTTAGCATACAATAACGCAATTATTTGTAGACTGCTGAAATGGCTCTGCTCAATTGAAGGTTATTGGGACAAACTCATTTTACCTTAATTAAGACTGGTTGACTGGCTAACCCAAACCCCTAACATGACTATACCTCACTCCTCCACTCCCAAGACACGGTCTAAGTGTCATTTTACCGAGAATGTAATCATTATCCTACCACACCAATGTATAGTCATTTAAACAGAAGACTGTAGAGATCAATTATTTCATTTTAAATGTTCATGATTAAAAAGTCATTGACAGGCTATTTGTAAATCGTTTGTACATTTTTAAATAATCACGCGTTTACGTCTGGAACAAAAGTGTTTCATTGTGTATTTTTAGACTGAATACAGAAGTATGTACATTATCATATGGCCCCGTCATTTCGGCATGGGTGACTCGCCGTGAGCTGTGGGCTAGGGTTGTGAATCTCGAAATACGTAGCTTTAACTGATTCACCCCTGAAATATCATAATGAACTATCCCAACCTTTGAATTGGAAGATCTCAAATGTGTCTTTAGGGGTGAAGGAGTTAAACTGTATAAAACCGTTATTAAATATAATTGGAACAGACATGTGCTCTTTCATTTCACACCTCATCCTTATATCGTTAAGCATATCATATACTTGCCACTGGTTTTTCTTCCAGTTGAAAACAAAGGAATCTTAGGTTGGGGGGGGGGGGGGTACATCCGTTTGTGTTGTGTTCACGTGTTAGTCTTTACTGGTATAGACATGATACAAAATGGACGTTGTCTAAATTGAAAGTGAAAGTGAGCGTCAGAGCACCTGTTACGCTGAATGAGCAGGAGCCTGTGTTATACATTGTTTACCGGAAGTAGAACGGCTTTGACGTTTGCCAATTGTCAATGAGATATAGCTTGATATGTTACCGTTTTACCTGTTTATTAACTAAGATATTTAATATGTGTCCTTTTTGTGTCTTACAGGTGATATCCCTGATTTGTCTGGTGTTTTACCTGTTCCGGTACGTGGGCTATCAACTCATACAGGACTCTCCAGGTACGGCACCACAAGTGGTGGACATTTAACTATATGTTTGGATTTTTTATAATTTTTTTACAGCCTTTGTTATAAAAACAAAGTTAGTGCACGGTGTTAAATAATGTAAACTGTAAATAAATACTGAATTGTTATAATATATATACATAAGTATGTCCGTTTTTCTATACAACGTTTTGTTTGATATTTGAGAAGCTCATATGCATTAATGGAAAGCAATAGGAATTTTCCCAATTCATTCAGTATTACTCGGCCAATATCGTAAATGCATTTATTGGCAAACATTTTACAAATTAATTGCCTATAACCATCCTCATTAGATGGATTTCCCCTTTATTCGAGTTAAATTGGTATCAATAGCCATGTGGAGTATTTGGGACGATTTCCAATATCGTAGATTTTCCTTGACGGTCGCAAATGAGAATTTATCTTAAGTACCATTGAAAATCAGTTTTGTGTCTTGGTCACACCTGAACATATTATCCTTTCGGCATTTATGGCCCTACAACCCTAATATAATGTCTAGCCCTTTAGTTCACGGGCCCTTGAACCTTTTTCACGTCGATTGAAAGCTCTCATCTGTCCGTCATCGTGTGGACACGCCCACATTCATGTCCGGTCGTTAATTTCACCTAAAATCGGGTTGGGACGTTAACAAGAGTCCTTTTCATTGAACATCAACAGCCCCTCGGCAACCTGGGAACTCAAAACGTCGTGTGTTGGCAATTTTCCTTCAACACAAGTTTATGGCTGTGACTCCCAAGTACTTGTCATATATTGTATAGACAACCAGCTCAAACTCGAAGGAGACTGCCACATAATATAAGATCTATATTGCATATACCAACGAAACATACATCGTTAGTTGAAAAGAAGTTATCATAAATTTTCGTCAAACATATTTCGAGTTATTCGGTTATATAACACATGCCGTATATTATAGTTTCGGTTTCCGAAATATTTATTGTTGGCGTATATATATGTTGTACGTGTATTGTTATTTGCCACCAAGTTCAATGTGTAATCAAAATGGACAAAAGAAATATTGGATTGAATCTTAAAAACCAAAAGGGCTAGGCACGGACCTATGTCACTATGAAATGATTGTCAGCTAATTAATTTACCTATCTCGAATGTGATGCCTCCCACTATTATATATCTGTGAAAAGGGCAAGAACTAGCATGAACGAAAAAAATCGACCTTTTTCACTCTTAGCCCGTTTTCGTCACTGAATGAAGTCCCTTGTCACAAATATATATATATTGGGAGGTGTCACATTCGACATAGTTTGAATAATTATCAATTATTTCATAGTTTTTAAAACCAAGATACGTAACCTACTAATTGTTCCTTTTGGAATTGACAATATTGCTACTTAACCTACAGCAAGGAACGTTTGTAAAGCCAGTAGATGGTGTTTGTAGTATTTAACCGTCCCCAGATAATTAAAATAAATACATTACAGTTATGTCTGGCGTACTGTTTGGTTAATATTGCAATTATTTTACCACAATACACATTTCCTGCAGTCTTTTCACAGACATAAACTATCATGAAATATGTTCTTAATATAGTACAAACATTCTTGCGTGTGATCGTCGATAACGAGTAGAAAGCCGATCGTGTGACCATCTATACAAAGCGGTAATTGTAGACTCGACCGGCTAATGGTAATCAAACAACCCATCTTTTAGGTTCACTGCGAGGTTACAGGTAAAATTATCGGCGGTATCCTTTGAAGTTTTACCTGTATCTAACATTACATATAAGCTACATTAAGTCCTATTACTCTTTATTAGTTTCTTTTATTGGTTTCGTCGATAATTACGGTACAATTTATGACTAGCACAAGGTGTGGAGTGCCGACATTTGATTTCTCGAAATTTAGATGATTATTGCACCGAAGTGTAGAGGAGGGCTAAGGACGATGGGCAGCTTTGTCAAATTTTAAAGTGAAACATCGGAAATGAAAAAAGCAACATGATTCAAACCTCATTCGACTTTTTTTTATATGAAGGCCGGATGTTGTTTCTAGATGACGTTACTGTAAGATCCATCATTGTTTCGCCGTGTAGACAAGAAAGCACTTATTTCCTTTAAATGTACTTAAAATAAACATTAAGACTCATGAATCGAGATCCCCAGCTTAAGTGTTTTTTGGGTGTAAAATTGCACGGTGGACTGAAACAGTTACATACAGAATCTCGACAACTACCTGAGACGTAAAACAGTAAATAATATTAGAAAGCTGAACATTAAATTATAAGACGGTGTGCTGTAATTTTATCGGTTGTAAATGTTGCTTCAGTATTTCTGCAGAATTATAAACAGTCGATAATTTTGATCTCAAGAGTTGGATATTTAAAAAAAAAAATAAAAAAATGACGAATATCTTATTTTACTGAATCATTTAATGCATCTATTTAAAACACTACACGGAGTATAAAGTTCGTAGCAGATTATAAATATCTTTGGTTCTCTCTCTTCACTCCTGGACGGTAATTCTTTGTCCATTGTCTGCCCGTAAAGTCTCGCTAAGATGCATGGGAACATTCTGACTGTACATGTACATGTAAATAAAGTAGTGTTTTAATACTATCGTTTTGTTCGGCCGTGTACAGACTTTTATCACACGGTCTATACAGACTAATATCATTAATCATGCAATCCACACATAATGACTTAAGTGTAGCATACAGAGTCAGGTGTTCTGTATAAACCGACATTAAATTCCTCCGCATGGGTCACACCGAAGGAATGTAAATACAATTAAATAGACCCTGTTTTCTTTGACTGAACAAAGTATGCCGACAAAGCTTTGACAGATCAGGTGCGCGCTGGTCAACTTCGGTCACACGAATTTTAAGGCATTTAATTTTTAATCGCGCGTGTAAATTAAGCTATAAAAGAGTAAATAAAAGGCCGACTTTAACTGATCCATCGAATATTAACGTTAGGATGCTTTGGGCTGAAAATGTATTCACCCATAAATGCATTTTACCCTGTCACCATAGCCCCAACATTCCACCTCCTTGAAATTGCAATTTTAGTGATTTGTTCAATTTTATATTGATGTTTTAATTGATGTTTAAAATTCAAAATCAATGAATTTGCACATTGAACTGTGTTGATTTCCATTAGCATTCACAATAAATACTACCTTGTAATGGACTAGTTATATCTGACAGACATTAACAAAAACATTTTGTTTTATTTTCACTACGCAATACAATTTTTTATTTTCACTACAGAAAACAATGTTTTATTTCCACTACACAATACAATGTTTTATTTTCACTACATAATACAATGTTTTATTTCCACTACACAATACAATGTTTTATTTTCCCTACATAATACAATGTTTTATTTTCCCTACATAATGCAATGTTTTATTTTCTCTACAGAATACAAGGGTATAGTGTACGCCGGATTCGTGTTGTACGGTCTCATGATTACAGCATCTCTTGTCCTCATACCGGGTGTACAACTCGTAAGTATTTTATTTACAGTATCTAACACACGTGTTCATATTGAATTTATTCAGCGAGTTTATTAATTTCATGTGAAACGAGCCTTATACAAAGCATATGTTACATTACATGTTATGTATTATTGTAAATATTATTCTAGCGCAGTCCATGTTATTTTCCTGTAATGAAGAGGACATTCATACTGCCTATTAACCGCGTCTGAATGCAATTCATTGCTAAATATCCCATCAGCAAAACATAAGTTATGGAACTGTAGCAGCTAAAATGTTTTTTTTTTTATTTTACATGGAAAACGATCTATAAAAAAGTGGATATCGGTAGACTAATTTTATATTTTTTTATTTTCCAGGACAAGAGATATCTCCTTTTACCTTGGGTGTACGTTCTAGTATTAAATGTTTTGTACGAAACTGGTGCAATAGCTTTACTTACCACGGTTCATATGGAGCGGGAAAAAGTAAGTATGCCGGAGTTGTCTTCTCTTTATCTTCTGTACGAGTTATCTCTCTTGAACAGGATTTTTTTTAAAATAAAGACCAATATTGTTAAAACACAACACGTATTTTTATATGCACGTGTGTCGTTTTCATTTCCGTTTTGAAGATTTGAACATTTAAATCTTTGTAATATATTTTGAATAATTTATTTACTAATTATTTCTTTTTCTTTGCAGACGTTACAAGCCTGGGAGATTGTCTGGGTGTTTTTCTACTGTTTTAAATTAATAGCCAATGTAAGTAAAACTCAACATCATTGCTGAAGCATTGAAGTGAAAAGTATAAAAATACACGTACTCTCATCAATATGTATAGCTTTGGAAGGACAGATGTGTGGATATATGATATATGATATAGATAATATAGCTATGTACATGTACATGGAGTTAGTAACTCGCTACAATGTAATGACATGTTGAGGTATTGAGTTATCTTCCAGTTTGTTGACACGTTTAATACTGTGACGATGAGTCTGTTAACTTGCTGTAAATCTTGACCACATATATGCTCTTGTATTCTAACCATTTTGTGGTTTCTTCCTTGCAGTGCTACTGTTTTGCCTGTGTTGTATCACAGTACCAGGAATTGGCGGAGGGTCGAGGAACTTACGAGTATTTATATAAACCGGTAAGTAGTACAGCACCAGGAGAGGATAAACAATCACCCAGATCTGTGTGTTAACAAACACACTTGAAGATCAATGATCAAAGAGCAAATAAGAAAAATTCGTACTTTGAAATATTTTTTTTTCTATACTATAATAAACTTTTGTAACATTTTAAAACATTGACATCAGAACGAGAAAAAGCGTCAACAAAACCACAATCCTAAATCAAAATCATTAAACTATGGGCAAAATATGAACAAAGGAAAGATCTACATGGAGACCCTCCTAAAGTATTAACAGAATAAGACCAGGTGTTCCTTAAATCAAACGTTTTTTGCTTTATCGATAACGATCGCCATGTAAATCTTGGTCAAATCAAAGTTAACATTTTAGCATGTGATGATAACCGGTCATTTTGGTTCCGTATCCTTAATTCTATCATGTTGTCATTTCAGAGAACCAGACGTCACCACCGACGGTGCAGAGCTCGTGAATATAACATAGACACATTCGAACTACCTTTTGGTGTTCATTTACCACCTTACGAGGAGGACGATTCACAAAAAGACTTAAGCCCACCAGCTTATGAATATATATACCCAGTTCCTCCAAAGGTGGAAAACAGACCAGCAGAGAATTATATACATAATAGTGTGCCACCTTATTCACGGACAAATGACGTCACAAACGGCGTCCTTAGTAACATGAGTGATCCCAGTAGACGGTCAAACTGTTACCAGGTCACAGTGGATGTTGTGTGGATCTGATACTGGACAGTGGAGTGTTTTATTTATTTCAAGAGTATTTCATGTAACAGGTGACAAAAATGCAATTAATGTGCTAATATTCCGGTTTGATGTTGGGTCCGCTGGACATCTGTGCGAATTTACCGAACCTAACAGATCTGTCTGTTTCGTTGATTGGGGACCATATTTCTATTTTCTTTACTATTTCTCTATTCCTATTGTGCTCCTAATTTCCCTAATTGATGGTCCCCATGAGCCTTAAAGGTCATAATGTGTGCCTGTGTCACACGTTTGAAGGTCACAGGATATGACGTCAGTGGTTATGCCTTCGCGGACTTGCCCTGAATTAATGAAGTAAAAAACATGATTTCCCTTAAATGTTGTCGGTAGATGGCGTGTGTGTATTCCGGTGAATAATGATAATGCATACATCAACAGATAGGCCTATACCATAATCAGCAAGTGGAATTCATGAACAGTTTTCGACCTCACACTACAGCAAATGTTGAACAGAGTGTCAAATACACGTATTGACATTACAAATAGCCTCTAAATGAACCGAGGTGAAGCGATTCGACCTCCTGGTGCGGACGATTCCTGTTAAATTATTGTGACACAACTAATGTACCATCTGGTGATACGGCGATACAAGGGTCCAATAAAAGTGATGTATGTTTAAAGGGACCATTGATAATTCGTCTTCATTCTAGTGAAAAAGGACATGTGTATACCGCCCCATCCTGATATCCAGGGGTTACGTTCATCTACAAAGCTCTACAGAAAGTGAAGATGAACGTAACCTCAAGGTATTGAGGATGCCCTTACAAATAAGAGTGACACAAAGGGTTGGAAGGGTTTTGGATATTCATTTAAAAACTATTATATTAGAAATGACAGAATGTACTTGCCTTTTTGGTACTTCTCTAAACATCTACAAAAGTTTCCGACCCCAGTGTTCAGACACAAGTCTTATGTTCAAATGCCAAAATAAAGAATAAATGTTAGACTTGACGAAGGTGGATATATTTGTGGATGGAAAATGAATGACTGATGCTGATGAAAATATGTGAAGATACAGAAAAATGTGAATGACCATGGTAAACCTGAAGTATAAAGATATAAATAGAAAACAAAATGTGAAACACGTCTTGTGGTGTGTAGAATAGCTGTAGTGGAGAATGAATGTGTCTGGTGAATTGTGGGAGTAGTGAGTTGTGACGTCATGATGACGTCTGTAAGTGATGAGATATGTGATGTCAGGCGTACGTGTGGAAGTGTAACGAGAGGTACCTCAGGTGTATAAATATTAATTTCTCATGCATGCCATTTTCAATTTTATCCATTTCAAGTCATTGTGATATGTCATTTATTAAATTTGTTTTTATAAGTAACCATGTGTTGTTTTTGTTTTTATGCAAAGACTTAGAGGGATGAACACGCTACTGTTTATCCGATAATTGATTTCACCACTTCAGGAAGAATAAATGATAACTGAAATTTTTTATGAATATTCGTGTACAAGTTTAATAACACTACCTGATCTAAAACATCTGGTCATTTGTTTTTGCATGGTCGTAGTTAATTAAATATTCACGGACTGGTTGATCATTAGTGTTCATTATACATATTTATCTTTACTTCGAATAAATGGGAACTCGACCCCCCCCCCCAAACTTTTCACAGTAAAAAAAAAATCAGAGGATACCAAAGGGTCAACAAAACCATAGTCCGAACTCAAAATCGATTAAACTAGGGGCAAATTAGGAACAAAGGAAAGATTTACATGGAGACTCTCGTAAAAGCACAAGAGAATAAGACCAGGTGTTCGGGAAGAGTAAGCGTCTTCTGCTTCATCGACGACACCCGCCATGTAAATCTTGGTCACATCCAAGTAAGCATCAATCTTCAAAATGAGAACCGAGTCATCATTGTCATTGTACAACAAGCAAACTCAAAAACGTCCATCTTCATATCACACAAAGATACAGAATATTTCTCGATAATATCAAGATGGCGACCATAAAACTTGCCCATAGTCTTCATCAACCTGCATTTCTCGAATCCCTGTGCCGTAAGTGTGTTCGTCAAAAGTCGCCATCTATCACGAAAATCGCGATATTCAGAGCAAGCCCTAGAATAACGAATCAACTGCGACATGTAAACACCATAGGATGGAGAAGTAGGGATGTTACTATCAAGAAAGGGAAAGTTCACGATCGGAAAATCGAAATCGTCACGTTTATCATACAGCTTAGTAGTAAGTTGCCCGTGTTGGTCATAGTTTAAGTAAAGATCGAGGTAAGAAGCTGATGTAGGAGAGTCTGTTGTGTCTTTAATCTCAAGTTCAGTAGGGTATATACGATCGACTAGGTCAGCAAACTTCTTGTTGTTTATAGACAACACAGCGTCGATATACCTGAAAGTGAAATTGAAAGATTTGGCAAGGTTTTTGTTACCCGTCCTGATAAGCCCCTCGACAAATTAAGCCTCGTATGAAAACAAAAACAAGTCAGCCAAAAGTGGTGCACAGTTAATGCCCATAGGAATGCCAACAGTCTGTTGGAAAATCTTTCCTCCGAACTCAACAAAGATATTGTCAACCAGGAATTCAATCATTCGTACTATATCTTCCTAAGTATATTTCAACCTAGCTTTTGTTGTGTTTTTCACAAAGTATGCTCCAAGATAGCTCACAACCATGTATTTGTATCGTCGTTCACCTTTCTTGGAAAAGAAAGCTCTCACAATAAGAGACCGAAGACGTTCTTTCAGTTTGGCATGTGGTATGGTAGTGTAAAGGGTGGAAAAATCAAATGTTTTGATGGACGAAACATTTTTGAGAAGGGGGTGCTCAAGGCTGATCAGAAGTTCTTTTGGGTGTTTTAAAATCCACATCCCATTAATGCCACTTCTGGAGTATACAGTGTCACAATAAGACTGAAGCCCGGATTTAACGGTACTAAGAATGGTAGTAAGAAGTTTTGATAATGGCTTGGTTGAGCAATGAGACGAGCCAGCGATAAAACGTTGCTTATATGGATCCTTGTGTAGTTTAGGTATCCAATATAGCCGAGGTAAGTCAGTGTCTTTATCATTAACGGGTATTTTGAATGATGCAATACTGATGTATGATTGGAAAGTATTTCATCTTTCGAAAAACCGGTTAATGCGTAAGTAGGGTTACCTTGGTTATCAAGCAGGCTCAGTTCTTTTTGCAAACAATGAATGTAATAGTGTTTGCAAACTAGGATCAGGTTATTAGATGCCTTGTCTGCAGACACAATCACTTACTTGTCATGTAGGTCGTTGAGTGTTGTTCGAACATCGGGGGTCAAGAAAGATCGACTTGTGTTTAGTTTTAATTTTGTATCGCAAACTGCTTATTCTTTTCTGAATAGAGGACCTGATAGATTTAACCCACTCTGAAAGTGAATCCAATTCAGCATGTTCACGTTTATCCCATTACTCAAGATAATCTTATGATAACCATACAATATGGCATAATGATCATGGTCCACGTCGCAACTACATATTTATGTGACTTTCAACCGATTTCAACTGGTTGCCATAGCGAAAATAATCTGGTACAAGTATTATATTTATCAATAATTAATTTGTTCAACAGAATGTGATGACAAACAAATTAAAATTATGTGAGGCATATCAATCTGTCTACAATATTGAAAATCATGTTTCTATTAACGCATTTTAGCAACGTTTTGTTTATCTCCCAGTTGAACAGTATTCAGAACTGTTTTCAATAGCCGTTTGCTTAAACATTCCTCATTTGTTTGAATTACAACCTCAAAACAATGCTATTATTTTGAAAATTTAGGCATGCATCTCTATAACGATTGGCACACATTCCTCCAGTTGACACACTAGTAGTTCAGATTAAATAGCAGCTGTTTGTCAAACACAAAAGGATCACCAAGGCAAATTATAAACAAGAGCTGGCGGTCTGTGGTCATTGCAGCTCCAAATTAAATACTGTCGTTGTTCAACCGCATTACAATCACAAGTCAATCGAATCTTATTAAAAAAAGGTACTATCAAAGAAGGAAACAATAATTTGTGTTAAATTGATGTTGAACAAATGGCTAAGAGTAAGAAAAACAAAACAAAGGGTATGAAGCTTATCGGGAATTACTGGAAATGTGAAAACTGAGGTACTTTGAAAAAAAGGAAAGGCAATAATGTATCAAATGCAACATAGATATGGATAACTAAATGCACATAAGTTCAATACTATAAGTCTGATATTAGATTATATGTATGTAAAAGCAATTATCGAAATTCTACTGTCAATTGTTTAACAAACGTTCAATAACTAAATGAGATGGGATATGATACATTGTACGATGTAATTCATTGTTGACAAAATTAATGTAAACGATATGTGATCACCTTTCTGTGTATTACGTTCATATTGAACATAAGAATAATTTACTTTTGGAAACAAAACCATTTCATTTGCTATCGTATCATACGTTAAAACCCCCTATTTAACTTAGTATTCATGATTATACAAAACAACTTAAATGGTTAATCATTGCGTCAAAAACAATGAACTCCAAAGACAAAAATCTGGAATCCAGGTGACACAACAACTCGTGAAACACAAACAAGACTGCATTTTTAGGCTCTAACCTGAATTCCATATTCAAATAATTCACAAAAAGACATTGTTATCAATTTATTATCAGAAAACAAGAAAAACAAAAACAAGCTCAAAATTTAAGCATAAACATGAAAACGTAAATTTGGTACCTTGTATATCTAAAGGGTAAGCGTAAATGGAAGTATAGTAAGGTTAACACCCGGCCTAGAACACATAACATTCTCCAGCGTATATCGAAGCCCCTAGTCGGTATTCACCCCAGGAAAACTTTCTTTGATATGCTTACTCTGTAGATTTTTGGCTTATTTTGTTTGACCTTTTACACACAGTGCTTGCGTACACCGTACAAGTTCAGCTTAGACTACAGAACGTAACCAGATTGATAAATGTACTACAAAATGCATGGAGGTTAAATTACTTAAAATCTCTTATTTAATGATTATGGACAATAATTTTTATCTTCGAAATGAGAATGATAAATTACAAACCTATACAACCTCACTCAAATGCAACACGTTTTGTTGATCCGCGTAATGTGGCGCAGTGTTCTACGAATGCAATTTCGAAATATTGCTGAGGGGACTACAGGCTTGATGGTTGTTAAAGAATAAACTTTAATGATCTGTTTAGCTTATCGTAATTCTTAAATGATTTCATAGGCCCTCTTCTTCCCCTGTGTTCTAGACATGTTCATTTTTTACCCTTACTACATTTGAAGTTCTGTTAAAGAATCATGACACGATAACGATCGAAACAACCAATGGTGCAGTACAATGTTACTTCGCTTGTTCCTTTGTATCAAAATCAGAGCATGCTGAAGCGTGAGCAGAACTTTTATGAATCCGAGCAAAATATCCATTTAACTAGGGCAAAATATCACCTAAAGAAAGCTCGACATGTAGACATACAAGAGAATAAGACCAGGGGTTCCGGAAAGGTAAGCGTCTTCTTTTCTATCGGCGACACACGCTATGTAAATCTTGGTGACACTCATCTTGTTCCTAACCCATCAAACTTTTAGTCATATTTGACCTACATCGTCTAAATTGGATACCGCAACTGCACAAGGATCCCTTTCGCCAACGTTTATCCCTGAATATGCACATTGCTCAACCAAGCCTATAACAACATCTTACAACCATTATTACAACCATGTGACACTGTATACCCAAGAAGTGGTTGGTTGGGTGATTGTGTTAACATCCTTTTAGCAGTCAGGGTCATTTAAGGACGGCCTCCCGGTGTATGCGAAGTGGGTGTGTTTGTTGAGAGCTTGTTTATTTGGGAGGCCGCGGTATGTTCGTGTAAGCCTTCTTGTGATAGTCCGAATCTTTTGCCGATTTAAAGTGCTACCACACTGAAGTATACTGCCGAAGGCCCCCATCAGAACACCCCACCCCGTCACATTATACTGACAATGGGTGAACCAGTCGTTCTACTTCCATAATGCTGAAAATCAAGCAGGGAGTAGTAACTACCATTGTTAGAGACTCTGGTATGTCTCGGCAAGTGGACAGAACCTATAGCCTTCCTACCAGGAGCGAACGCTCAACTAAAGGCTAAAAGTGAGGTTGTGTTTAGGGAGACATTAAGAAGGAGAAAGTTGTTTAGAAAGACTGAAAAAAAAGATAGGATCCCGAGTTCAGTCGCTTTCTACGATCATGCAATGGGGGCAGCAGGTACAATTCTTATGCCCTAACTACAGGGCGGTCCAGAAGTGGATTTAACTGGATGTGGCTTAAAAACAATCGAAAGATATCATGATCTTATATAACCCCTCCTCAAAAATATTTCCATCTATCAGATTATTGGATTTTTTCCACCCTATACACAACAATAGCCCATCTAAGATACCAAAACGTTTTGGATATCTCATTAGAGATAATTCCTTTCCTAGAAATGTGGACGACCATACTTATATGTCTGTGAGCTATCTAGGAACATACATGGTGAAAACCACAACAAAAGCTAAGATGAAATTATTGAATTCCTGGTTGACATTATCTTCGTTGACTTTCCAGCAGACTGTTGGCATTGATATGGGAACAAACTGTGCACCAAACTTGCAGGTTGAGGAAGACTGGGGAGAAGTTTATTATCGCCATTTTGAAGATCGAAACATTATGTATTCTTGTCCTATATAAAGGTGGACGTTTTTGAATATACTCATTAGTGTGCTTATTGTCAAGATAGCAAATTATACCTCAGTTCTCACTTTGAGAATGTAACATTTGTTATATATATTCACATGGCGGATGTTATCGATGAATCAGAAGACGTCTAATTTTCCGGAGCACCTGGTCTTATCATATTGTAATTTACAAGGGTCTGCATGTAAATCTTTCCTTTCTGCATATTTTTTACATTTTTAATCCTTTTTCAATTCAGATTATGGTTTTGTTGTCACTGGCGTTTGACCAAAATAGCACGAATGTTCGTATGTTATGGAGGTTTTTCTCTCTGACCAATTCTTGTGGCACGAACTAAATCATCGATCATGAGAAACGTATTTGTGTGAGTGAATGTGTGTGAGTGTAAGGATATTGATATTGGGAAAGACGGATGGCGGATTTTGATTTGAGTTATTGAAGGGAGATAACTCCGACAGTGTTGAGATATGTTCGATAATTTGTTTAATAAAAACACGACAGCACAACTTTACACTATTATTTAACCCATTTATTATTTGACATTTGTCACACCAGGAATACATTTCACTGTAAACAAAAGTTCATGATATGTCTAAACAGATTTAAATGTCCATTTTGTGTACATATATTGAACGAATACGTCTGACTTTCACCAGACATTTGGAATGCAACAACACTGATTGTATTTTTTAGATAAACGAAGATAGCAAATCAACATTTTTTTTCAGTTTCATTCTGTAATAACGAAGTGAATATAAACACCAACTGATCGTATTATGAAATGATCTGGCTTTCATCATTTTATATTGTAGGTAAATTAGAATGAATTAAATCATTTTGATATTGGTGACTTTTAAACTTAAGAAATGGCTTCTAGCGTGTCTTTTAAATAACTTACTGTTCTTCTTGCCGTAGTAAAACTGGGATATGAAACTTATAGACATGATTGTTTTCGTTCTTTTGATCTCTAATCAGTCCTACATAACGAAAATGACGTATGTTGCCATCATACTGTTTTTTGGCTGTGCATCGATTTACTCAATATTTATAAATAATTGCTGCCTAATTCCGTAATCCTAAAGATTACATTCTTTCTCACTGATGTATCACGGAGAGGTATGTTAAATGTATCGTTATTTACAGAATATGCCAGAAGAAGAACATTATTTCATTAAACAATAACGGAGATATTTATATCGGGGAAAACAACGTTAGCTAGAAATGATCTATGGAAATTTCCTGTTGTGTATGTAATTGGATATTTTTACAACTAGTATCTATCACGATCGCCAGTAAGTTATATGCCGGTCCCACAACGATTAGTAGTTGGCTATCAGGTTTCACTTAAGTAGGAATTTTTCAAGTTGTACAAAGATCGAGTGTTTCACAATTTGAAAATTATCTAGATATGTCTAGTTCTTTCAAATTGCCAGACATTATGCTAAGAAATAACATTTAACTCTTGATTACACTTAATTCCAACCTTCTGGCCCCTAGCATCACTGACGAGTCCTAGAAGGACGAAACAGCTGTATGGTGAAGCTTACTTTATTTTTTTCGGCATACTGTATCTGTTATTAAATTTAAAAGGTGCAGCATGTGTATGTTACTTCATCTTTCTTTCTTTTAATCAAGCAAACAATCGATATAAACTATGACGTCATGTTGAATAATTACATCACAAAGCATTGTTACATGACATCAAAATCAGAGGATCGTCCAATGTAATTTAATGACGTCTAGGCTGTTATATATGTATAAATTCATTACGTACCGTTCATGTAAGGCAGTATATATTAGTGCTACTTGTAACTCATGTTATTCTTCTTTAAAAACAAATCAGAATACCAAAGCGTCAACAAAACAATAATCCGAACTCAAAATCGATTAAACTAAGGGCAAAATAGGAACGAAGGAAAGATTTACATGGAGACTCTCGTAAAAGGACAAGAGAATAAGACCAGGTGTTCCGGAAGAGTAAGCGTATTCTGCTTCATCGACGACACCCGCCATGTAAATCTTGGTCACATCCAAGTAAGCATCAATCCTCAAAATTATAACCGAGTCATCATTGTCATCACAACAAGTAAACACACTAAAAACTCCGCAATATTTGAACGTAACTCGAAATGTGCAGCAGTCAATGAATATTCTGTATAGGCCACACAGATTGTTTGTGATTCGGACTGAGAAGCAGTCTACATAACCAATACAGACAACAGCTTGTGTAAACAGAAAGTTTTCAAAATGAAATCAATTTTGACAACAATAAACTATTCCTATCATGACATTTAAAATAAATGTCTGAAATGGCGTCGGTTGATTTATCATGTATATGCATTGAAGTGATTGGAGTAAGCACTCGGCCAATAAATAGGAACTAATATGAACAAGAAAAAACATTTCAACAGCGCCTGGAAAATTACTAGATCAACAGCACACAGAAAGAAAATAATAAATCAACGGCCAAACTGATGGCAGCTTCGAAAATGTTTATATCCTTTCAAGAAACACCAAAAGTAGAACAGCCGACCCCCTGATGTTGTTGCCGTCTTACCCGGTCGCCAAGCAAATGTCCATCATCTTATCGGCACCGATTGTATTTGCTGTAGTATGCACAGCGAAATCGATACACATTTAACTTTTACTATGTACAACAGTTGTGGTTATTTTATCGGAAAACACATTACAACTGCTTTTGTCGGAGTGTATCACGACTCATATCGTTAGTTAAGTTTTCTCTGCTTGCTATGCACAGTCGTAGCTTTTCATTAGCTTTCCAAGTTGGCATTTCCAGACTCTAGATATTTGGTTTGGATGATCAAGAGAGTTGATAGTGTCACTAACATGAGCGTTCGATGGTCTCTAATGAATATTTAATGCTACCAGCAGTTAGCGTACCCTATGACGGCTCTACCAGACCCCATAGGCCTTTTACCAACTATCGAACTTCAAATTGTCCCAACCTTATCCCGATTTCTAGGCATTACATTTTATTCTTCAATACCATGGAGTGTTTCAGTCTCAATATCTATTAGGAATATGTTTAACCCTCAAAACATATTTCTCACCTATGATCTCCTCCTAGCTGATAGCATTCTATCGAACAAACTGGTTATTCAATATTTTAATCTTACTGCTATTTGTCATATTCAACAAAAAGACTTTCGACACTATGAAATAATGGACGATAGACTAATTACATGTACATGTATTCTGAAGGCAACTAAAAAGTTCTGACCTACCCCTTATGATCAGTAAAAAAATCAGAGAATACCAGTGGAAATCAGAAAGGAAGAATCTACATGAACCTTACATTTTTTGTCGATGCAGAAAAAGAAAGTGTACGTATGCTGTAAATGATTACTTTACTCTCTTCCTGTTTCCTTTATTCAGGACTCATCAGAGTGGCTAGTTTACTGCCAAAAGAATGGAATTCCATACACATACTCGGAATCAGATATGCTGTTATGCTGCAACCATGAACCGTTATAACCTTACATCCTTGTGTATAATAACAGTTACCGCAGTTTCCGATATAAGGTTCCCCCAGAAGCCTCCACTACCTTGTTACGTAAAATATTCACTAAAACATTTTGCAAATGACATAGAAAATATTAATATGAAGTTAAGTATTATAACCAAACCTAACTTTAATGAAATGACGATCTCTTGTATGTCTTGAAATGATTACATCCGAAATGAATAAAATAAATCGTTGGTCTAAAGCAATCATGTGACCTGAAATGCAGTATTATAAATTTCAATAGTCAGTACGTGAAAATAAATTAGAGAATACCGGAGCGTTAACAAAATCATAATCCAAACTAAAAATCGAGTAAACCAGGGGCAAAATATGAACAAAGGAAAGATTTACATGGAAACCCTTGTTAAACTACAAGAGAATAATACCAGGTGTTCCGGAAGAGTAAGAGTCTTCTGCTTTATTGACGACACCCGCCATGTAAATCTTTGTCACATCCAAGTAAACATCAAGTTCTCAAAATCGATTAAACCAGGGGCAAAATATAAACAAAGAAAAGAAAATGCACAAGGCACATTAAATAAGATTTTAAATTATTAAAAATAAATTGAATTGTATAAGAATTACACTGTAGATAAATTTTGAAGAATTTTATTATATTTCTAACAAGCAGATAGGCATATCAATTTTGTATTGGGCAAATAACTGGATAGATGTCTTTGATGCAATAAATGTGTTTTGTAATCAGTACGATTTAGAATGACTAAGGTAAGTGAAATGCATAGTGAATTAGGATACCTCTCTGGCTCTAGTGTCTTTTGCTAAAATTCTTTACATCTGCACAGGGTCAGACAACTGAAAAAACCCAAATAATGTATACATGTATTACATATAATCAAATGACCATTATGTCTAACAGACATTGACACATACATCGCCATGTTGTAGTAGTTTATATAATGAAGGTAACTCCATGTACAACACCGCCACATGGTAATAATGTAGACGAGTAATGATACACACATAAAGCAGGTTTTAATGTTTCTTATCAAAGAACATATCTAATTACATAATTGATACAAACGGCATGTTTATACCTGATCCACGTGTTGCCTGGGACTGCCATAAGGCTTGCACGTGACTTATAAAGCTTGTTCGGGCGAGGATAAAAAGGACCTAAGTGATCTATAGAAAATGCGACATTCATCTCTGGGGACCAAAAAAAGAAAAAAAAGAAAAATAAATTTGTATAACAAAACAAAAATCGCTGAAAGAGACTTGCTTTGGCCTCAAGCCGAATGGAATAAAATACACGGCTTTATTAACGTTTGCACAGTGGTATTGATTGTGTATGAATCATATCATGGCGTTTATCATGCACAATTACTATAGATACGCTCTTTATGATTGAAGGGAATATAAACTCGGTCTATGGACGACCGCGGGATGAAAACACAGACACAGCAAATATTAAACAAGCACTTGAATTCTAAACGAATCTCACCTATTTTGATTTAAATGTGTAACTGTGGTATGCTGAATAAGTTATCGACGCTAGCAAAGAAACCTGACTCAGGGTTCGACCATGACAGATGGCCTCAACCCAACCGTGGTCGTCACTTCATGACCGGCGCTTTCTCCATCAAAGGAGGCTGTTTTTATTCTCCGTACGTCTCGGAATAAATTTAACAGGCTTATTTGATATCGTACAAAGGTATACAGTTATGATATAGACCTCGCCATGACGGTTTGACAATAATTCACGCAAAATAACTTTCATGCCGTATTATCCGCCAGGATTTCTCAGATAAGGATGTATCCGATTCGAAGGATTACTTACAATTTACGCATAAAATCTTCACAGTGTTGAGCCTGCCTCAACTCAGCTGACGTGGAACCCAAATTAAAACAGATCTGTCGAAATAACATGAACCGCACAACGAATTTCGTGGACTTAGAAAGTTTTCAGGAGCGAGTGTACTTGGGAGGAAGTTAAGAGTCGAGAGCAATACTTCCCTTCATTATTTAGTGGAACAGTTTTGTTCAGCTGATCGTTTTACGCGTCTGACAAATTGTCGTCTGCTTGTTTGAGGTTCTCTGGAGACGAGGCCTTCAATTTAACAGAGTAGCAGACGCCCTAAGCACGCGAGCACGTGCGGTTTGGAATAGAGCTGTTCGTTCATCAGTGATCTGTATACACGAAGAGGCAGAATGTATCAGAGGAAGCGAAAATGCCTATAAATTACATTTACACAAGACACCTGGGGAATATACCTACACCCTGGACCAGTTTATGATGGCGCCTAACCAAAGGTGAGAACAAAACAACCATTTGTCATTTCTACCAGATTTTACAATCAATCTGTCTTATTTGTGCTTCTGTAATTACATAAAAAAGTTTGTATTCCGCAAATTAACATACTTTTCTTTCCGATCCTCTGATACTCTAAGGACTGAATAAGAAGAATTAAGACTCATTTATAACTTTTGTTTCTTGAAATGGTATCCCAACACAAATATTTCGTACGTAGAAAAAGTTTTCTTCTGAATTAATTTTTTAAAGTTGACTAGTAATTGTACAAGATACGAGAACATTTTCGGGTTTTCGCCCGTCTCACTAGGTCTATGTGCTACTGATATAAAACGAAATTCATATGACAACAATGTATTTTGCGGTTCAACGTTTATGTCTTATGCTTGCATTAGTTTATTTTATCATATTCTTTTGAATGGAAGGTTTAGGCTTTCATAGCCAGAATGGCGGTGTATTTATGTTGCTCTAACTAACATTTCACTGATACGTAAGCCTTTATAGTAAACTGTACTACATCTCTTATAATATGATTTATCACTGTACACGATAGCAGGAGCGATGACAACTGTAGTAGAGGGTTTAGTGATTGTTAGGGTGTTGTGTAAGGGTAAGGTCGGGGGGGGGGGGGGGGGCAGATATTGTTATGTATAAATATCAGACTTCTCTATCAGATGAAGAAGATGTTTTGGTCATGGCGTTGAGTTAGGGGACATATATTTCTCTATCAGATGTAGTAGATGGTTTTGAGATAGCGTTCACTGTATCTGATTTCTCTATCTGATGTTTTGGTGATGGCGGTGAGTAAGGTGACATATATTGTTATGAATAACTGTATCAGATTTCTCTATCAGATGTAGTAGATGATTTTTTGAGATAGCGTTGACTGTCTCTGATTTCTCTATCTGATGTAGTAGATGTTTTTGAGATAGTGTTGACTGTATCTGATTTCTCTATCTGATGCATTACATGTTTGATCTGTCAACCACTGAGAGGCGACCAGTGTAAACAATATAAGGGTGACAGACGGTGCGTGTAGTGTGAGAGAAATGTCGTATATATGGGTTTATCGTGTTTTATGTGGTTACTTAGAGATCAAACGAGTGAGAAAAAAACCAAGAAAATACCAACGCGGTAACAAAACTATAATTCAAACTCAAAATCGATTAATCTGAGGTGCAAAATATGAAGAAAAGAAACACGGAGACCCTTGTAAAAGTTCAAGAAAATAAGACCAGATGTTCTGCAAGAGTAATCGTCTTCTACTTCATCGACGATACCCGTCACGCAAATCTAGGTCAGATCCAAGTAAATGTCATAGCCTCAAAGTGAGAACTTAGGCATAAAAATCACAACATGCATGCATACTAATGAGCATAATATAAACTTGTCGATAGGTACTGTGTCGCAAAAAACGTAAACATGCATGTGTTTTGTAAATTATTCTAAACACTGCATATCAAATGTACACAGGTTTAAATGGTGGATTTTTATCACATTAAGGATTACAATGTGAAGATGAAAGGAGGGTATCTAATTTCCAATCTATATAATTTGGTGATTCTGGTTATTGGGATTATGAAGGAGATGCAAGCTAGATGCTAACACTAAATTCAGAAATCTTCAAAGCATAAATATTACCAAAAAACTAAGAAAAGAGGATAACGTAAGATGGTCAATAACAATGTACAGAGCATGATAAAGTGGGGTTTGGGGGGTGGGGGGGGGGGGGGGGGGGTGGGTGTTGGAACACAATACACATTCCGTCCATTTTGATAAGAAAAGACAACTCGGCTGGTGTAGACAATGGGAAAACCAACTTCTTGCATGTTCAAGTTTTTCATTGACGTCAAGTCTAACGAAGTAAATAGTAACTCATTGGAGGTAGATAATAAGGAAAGTCAACTTCTCGAAGGTAAACAATCAGGAAAAGAAAAAGGAAAGAAACTCATTAAATGTAAGCAATAACAATAAGGGAAAACAATGCTGCGAGGGAGAAGACAATACTACTGTAGATAATTAGGATAGACAAAGTTGCTCAATGATAATAGTTATTAGAAAAAAATAAACATCTCACTTAAATATAACTTAGGAATACAATTGAATGGCGGTGAGTTTGAATTTACAAAATATCAAAATTATTATACTTTTTTCAAGATACAAGGTGGTAGACTCTGTTGGTGGATTTTTAAGTCACCGAGTTTTGCTGAAGCCTTTACGACAGCAGTTATCTCATTTGAGTAGTGGCATGATTCATAATATACACACTTTTTAAGAACATGATTTGAAATTATACGCTGTTTTTTTTTTAATATAAATTCATAAATTCAAGGGGTTTTACGGACCTGACCGTTCTCCTTCTACAGTAGTTTAGAAAAGTCCAATCTTTTGGCCTCTAGAATCACTGACGAGTCCTAGAAGAACGAAACAACTGTATGATTCAGTTAAATTCATTTTGTGGGCATACTGTATCTATTACTAAATTTTAAAGGTGTAGCACATATGTGTGTTAGGTTCAGCTTTAACAAATTATCTTTTTTTATAAACAATAAGCTATGGAATATTAAAAATAAAAATCATGCATTGAAATTGAGAGAATACTAGTTAACACATTCCGCTATAAATCAGACAGAATAGAGTTAGACGGTTCCGTTAATATTGCAACACGTTACGACGGATACAATCTGTATTTTGCTCCACGTATCGTCTTACGATGTAGTTGTTATAGACGTAACACAAAGGCTATTCGTTATAGGCATACATCATTCACTGAATTCTGGCGTCAATACAAATTAACTTATTCATATCCTTTATTATGTGGGGTTTTAATTTGATATTGGTAAGGATGGGTGATGCTGGGCGGCTGCATGATACATGGATTTGTTTTATTCTTGTAATTTTACAAAATGTTAGTTTCATAAAGTGCTATACAGACAGTTGTAAAAGAGAGCTTATAAAGAAAAATGAAAAAAATAGAGAATACCGAAGCTTCAACCAAACATAATCCGAACTCAAAATCGAGTAAACTAGTAGCAAAGTATGAACAAAGGAAATATTTACATTGCGACCCTTGTAAAAGTACAAGAGAAAGATGTGTTTGGAATTCATGATTTTCTTATCTTTAGTCCTCTAAATGTTTAGTTTTCAAAATGGATACTTATGTCATAGTTTGACAGCATGAATGTAAATATGTACGTACTTCTGTAATGTAATATCACACACATATGTAGCAGTCCTGGCCTACGTAATGAAAAACAACTGTTTAGGACACCAGAACGTATGATTCACGTCTAGGTATACTACAGCAATGAACCATACTGTTTTTATTGAAATGTAACGAAAAAATAAATTAAAATGTTTAATAACTTAATTTGAATTTCTTTTATGATAAACGCTGATCACAATATCGTTTTATAATCGTTTTATTATATGTAATAACTAAATTAAAACAAACAAAAACCCAACAAACTTTAGATATATATTGCTGTTATTTAAGGAATGAAATAGCTTTTCAACATTGGCTTACTGGGCGTATTCAATGAATCGCTAATTTACAGAAAGCCAAATTGTGTTATGACCTGATAAATATTGCAAAGAATAAACTCGTATTAGTATTTCATCCCTTAAACATGTATTTTCATTTGTTAATTTTTTTTTTAAATGTTCCGTTGTAAGCATAAATTAAAATAAATCATGTATTTTTTTCCTATTTATGTATGGGTTACAACGCGGCAGAGAGAATAGTGAATGTAGAATTTCTGTTTGGGGTCTAATCAGAAGCATGTCAATAAAACAAACAAAATATGTTTAATTTTCAAAATTAATTTGTAAAATTTAGAAAATTCGTGTATTGTTTCATGCAAAAATGAATGCCAGTTTTGTCAATGGATCCACCAAGCAAGTACATATAAACTAGATTTGGCAATCGTCGAAATGGTGATCATGTGCATTTTATCTACAGAGAAATACAAAAAAATATAATCACGTTCGTACAATTCTGTCCACGAAATGAGGCACTTGATGTGCGGCGTCGGAAACGTTTCTACAAAAAACAAGGGGAAACCACACTCGTTACAAACCAGATGCCTTCAATTCTTATAACGCACACTCTCATTTCTGTGACATGTGTTCTGGGGGAGGGGGATGGTAATGCCTAACGATTATTAAAAAAGGAACGAGCATATGAAATGTATTTTAAGAATGAAGTAGAAAGGAAGAAATAGAACAGATGATAGAACTGAGGGACGAGGTAGGACGGATTGATGGAACTGAGGGATGGAGTAGCGAGGGATGGATGGAACTGAGAGATGGAGTAGCGAGGGATGGATGGAACTGAGGGATGGAGTAGCGAGGGATTGATGGAACTGAGAGATGGAGTAGCGAGGGATGGATGGAACTGAGAGATGGAATAGCGAGGGATGGATGGAACTGAGGGATGGAGTAGCGAGGGATGGATGGAACTGAGGGATGGAGTAGCGAGGGATGGATGGAACTGAGGGATGGAGTAGTGATGGATGGATGGAACTGAGAGATGGAGTAGCGAGGGATGGATGGAACTGAGAGATGGAGTAGCGAGGGATGGATGGAACTGAGGGATGGAGTAGTGATGGATGGATGGAACTGAGAGATGGAGTAGCGAGGGATGGATGGAACTGAGAGATGGAGTAGCGAGGGATGGATGGAACTGAGGGATGGAGTAGCGAGGGATGGATGGAACTGAGAGATGGAGTAGCGAGGGATGGATGGAACTGAGAGATGGAATAGCGAGGGATGGATGGAACTGAGGGATGGAGTAGCGAGGGATGGATGGAACTGAGGGATGGAGTAGCGAGGGATGGATGGAACTGAGGGATGGAGTAGTGATGGATGGATGGAACTGAGAGATGGAGTAGCGAGGGATGGATGGAACTGAGAGATGGAGTAGCGAGGGATGGATGGAACTGAGAGATGGAGTAGCGAGGGATGGATGGAACTGAGGGATGGAGTAGCGAGGGATGGATGAAACTGAGGGATGGAGTAGCGAGGGATGGATGGAACTGAGAGATGGAGTAGCGAGGGATGGATGGAACTGAGAGATGGAATAGCGAGGGATGGATGGAACTGAGGGATGGAGTAGCGAGGGATGGATGGAACTGAGGGATGGAGTAGCGAGGGATGGATGGAACTGAGGGATGGAGTAGTGATGGATGGATGGAACTGAGAGATGGAGTAGCGAGGGATGGATGGAACTGAGAGATGGAGTAGCGAGGGATGGATGGAACTGAGGGATGGAGTAGTGATGGATGGATGGAACTGAGGGATGGAGTAGCGAGGGATGGATGGAACTGAGAGATGGAGTAGCGAGGGATGGATGGAACTGAGGGATGGAGTAGCGAGGGATGGATGGAACTGAGAGACGATGTAGGGAAGTAAGATGCTGAGAATCGGGGGAAAGGAGCATAGGCGGATAAAACTATGGGGAAAAAGTATGAGGAATTAGACTGAGAGATAAAGAAGCAATGAAGAGTGATATGAAGGGACAAAGAAATAATGAAGGAGTGGTACATGTACAAAATGTCAAAGAAGAAATGAAGGAGTGGTACAAAAAGGACAAAGAAGAATGAACAAGCGTTACAAAAGAACAAAGAAAAAATGCGTACAAAAAAAGACAAAGAAGAAATGGGTACAAAAAAGGCGAAGAAGAAATGAAAAAGCGGTACAAAATGACAAAGAAGGACTGAAGGAGTGGTACAAAAGGGTAGCAGAAGAAATGAGTCCAAAAAGGACAAAGAAGAAATGAAAAAGTGGTACAAAATGACAAAGAAAAAATAAAGGAGTGGCAGAAAAGGGACAACGAAGCAAGTAGGGAGTGGAACTGAGAAACGAAGTAGGAAGGAGGAATGGACCTAAGTGACGAGTTAGAAAGAATTGAGACGGCGGTATAAGTGGTAACTATATTAGACACAGGCCGTGTAACATAAATCTGCCCAGATGTGCTCGTTATGTAAGTTATGTCTCAGCAATATTCCGCAGCTCAAGGAATTCTCTGCAACTGGAATTAAAGAATTCAGAATCACTTTGATCCGCCTAAAATCTAATATCAGCATCATACAAGCAATTAGTTAGAAATCATTAGACGAAATATCCCTTTAATTAACTTTCATACTCTTTCCAAACACCTCATATCAAAGTATGTTCGACGTTTAAAATGAATCACAGCTTTCAAGGGGTGTTGTTTCCCAAGCCATCGTCAAGTTTTAATGAGTCTTTTTAGAAATCTCGAAAACCTGGGCATTTGTACAAAATAGTATGCGCGCACTAATTCGCCAATGAGACGTGAGTATGGATTACTACAACAATTAGCACGTGTGTTAGAGGATGGGTAAATTATGAAACGGATTAAAATATCAGCCTATCTCATCCTTTATGTCAACATAATCAAAACCCGTGCTTCTACGTTTAATGTAGACCGAGGGAGATGAAAGGCCCGTCATACTATATATTTAGCCCGTGTGTAAATTTATCTAACTCTGCATATTAATTTCACTGTTTGGTGCAACTATAACGAATTTGCAAGTGTTGCGTTTGCCAGCTGGAGATGGTGATATTGCCGTACCGTGGACCTGGGATCTCCGACTGAGAGAGATGAAATGTATTACCACCCCCCAGTCGGGGTCTGACTCGAGTCATATCAATCATAAGGCTACTTCAATCTCCTGGCTCCGGCGCGGTACACATCAGCATCACTTAAGTCAAGACAGAAATAAAAAAATGAAAATTGACTTTTTGGTTGTTGGTGTTATATTCACGAGACTGAAATAGTACGGATTTATTCCGAGATATATCCATCTCACGATTAACATGTAACAAAACACGAAAATTACGTTATACAGGGCCATAAAATAATCCGACGCTAAAAGAAATCGCCCAAGCGTTTCATTACCTAACGTCTTAGTTGAGAGGCTGACACAGGGTAGGTATACATGAAGATAATGGTAAATGACGTCTTAGCTTCAGTCCTATGTCGTACTGGGGGAGAAAAACGAGAGAGTCTTGCTCTAAATCACCCGGGTTAAATAGACTTGTACACATAAGACTGGTTTATAGTGTTGTTTGTGGACACCCTTATCTTGATTGGGCCAGTAAACCTGGAGCAGCTCGGAGTTAGTTTTTGTTTTCTTTAGTTCAGTATAACCACAGTGTCATTATCATTCTATGTGTGCTGTTAAACGACTCCCTGTCTGATTACACAACGAACTCCACAGGGACTTGCTCACGATTTAAAGTAATACAACAATCTTCTTTTAAAATTAAAGAATCAAAATTTCAGAAAAAAAAACCACAAACAGCGATGCCGTTTATTTTTGCTGTGGTGATATGGCGGTTTTCAAAAAAGTCCTGAAACCGGCTGCCAAAAACGGAAAAGGGCGGTTGGAGGATTGGGGAAAAAGGGGGAGGGGTGGGGGAAGAGGAGGGTTTTTAGGCTGCATACATTGCACCATGCACACTCGATAAGATAACAAGAACGTATTTTCGTCTCGTTCCAATAGATTTTATGTCGTACAGGATTTGGCGAAGCCTCCTGGGGTCGACGACAACTGTGATGAAAGGGGCTGGAGGGTAGACGAAGTGATGTAGAGGGTAGGAAGGGGTTACTTCTGTAGAGGGAGGGGAAAAGAGTAAAGGAGGGGTCTTGGATAAATTCCAACTTATCGGAGTCAACTAGATAACACATATAAAGGTATTTTATAGATAAACTTTCCGTGTTCATCAAGTTCATTTTCACTCTTTGGTCTGGCTTCTGGTGACGTCACATGCTCATAGGTTGAAGTAATCACAATTCTCAAAGAATTTGGCTCTTTATGTTTTTATTATAATTCAAAATCATGTGCACTACCGACCGATGTTCTTTATTCTGTCCTCTCCAGGTACATATTAATTTACGTACAATATCGGCCAGTGAGTAAACATTAACAAATATAGCATACCGGATAAAAGTTTTATCCTCCAAGAAAAACACCACTCGCCAACAGTGTTTATAACAGTAGGACTGCCGTGTGAGAATTATATAACGGGAACATAGGGAAAGCCAATCCGAATATGTAGTATTATGATACAGTGCAATCCTCTTTATATCATTTTGCATTTGTCAGACAAAAACATTATATTAACAGGAATGTGACATTAAGAGAAACATGTTTTCCACTAAATCTAGTGCATTTCTAATCTCCATATATATAACTAAAAGTAAGCTTTTTAATGTACATATGAAAATGTTTCAATATTCAATTAAAAACTTTTTTGTGGTTATTTTATTTTCTATGCAACATTTTGTACAAAAAATCAAATCAAATGACATCATTTTCTTGATATTTTATGTAATTGGTTAAAAAACATGATATTAAGAGGAATTCACTTCAAAATACATGATATTAACCCAATGAAATTACATAGATTATATAGAGGGATAAATGGTGCTTGTGAAAAATATGATATAAAGAGGAAAGTGTTATTGTCAGGGGTGATATTAAGTGGAGTCCACTGTATCACCAAACTGATGAAAACATGTCCATTAAGAACATGGTAGGTAGTGTTCGTGGATGCTGAAGTTTTGGAACATTTTCTGGATATTCTTGAAATGTCTCGCCTGTATATCTGACCCCGGGTTGATGAGGCTATCTTAGAAGTTTTTGCTTAGTCTATCGCATATGACGTCACTTATTGAGACGTTATTTGTGATGGCAAAGTCAAGATTTCCGTCCCATGGTCCAGCTGTCTGAACGAGTAAACTCACAGACATTGTTGTATGAACCTATACAACAGGGTATGTTGTGAACAATGTCGGGGTAGGAGGGTTTGGTAAGGAGGCAATGAGGCCGGAAGGGATACTGGTTTATATGGTGATGTTTGAGATATTAATGGAAAGAGGGAAATATGAGATATACGTTTTGGGTAGTAGGGCGTGGTGGGTACTAGTATTGGTTTATGCAATATAACGAGGCTTGATATAGAATATCTTTTATTGCCCCGTTCATTGGGCCAAACTCACCCGCCATTACGGACGGTAATCTGAAGCGATGCCCTGCACCTTAACCTGGAATTGACTAAATTCTACACTAATACGATGATGCCGTGTGATAGCGGAGTAATTAATTGAAGAACATTTGCTTGATTGATTCATCAAGTCGAGCAGACGACAAATTACCGCCGTGTCTGATGTGGCGATGATATGGTTTTTTTCATTAGTCGTGATGGAGATACTTTACCATAGTAACATAGGTACCCAACCTTTGGTCCGCCAGGTTTCAGAAACGGTGCACTAGTCACCAGGGGGAGACACTGTCGGCGTAGGGCTTTACGTAACCTGCCAATAGGGGTACATAAACTGGCACAACTAAATTGACTGACAATTAATGTGGACGCGACTATATGCTAGAATCATTATATAAAATTGCAAACTAAATCACAGCATTTTATTCACAGAAGCCCTTCAGACGGGATCTATTATCTGAGTTCCCCATCAAACACAAAACGCTTGCCGACAATTCCGTAGAAAATTGTCTGACATAAATAATTAAAGTTTTGGTGCGGATGCGGCTATCTACCAGTCTTTCGTTTGTACAGACAGTTTTTTCCTGCCTTGATCGTTTGCACGTTCGCGCACGTGAAGTAGATCTTGAGTTGGTGTTTAATTTGAATTCCCCTGTGCTATTCTTTACACCCCGATACCACACGTTGTGTACACAATAATGTAGACAGCGTTTCCAGATTTTCGATCTCGCCCGACCGATGTAACATCCTTAGTCATCAAGTAATTTGACAGTTATCTGAAGGTGATAAACGTGAGGTGAGAGCCCTGATAGTTCGGTGTGATTGCGTCATATCATTTTAACTTTACACAAATATCATCTCGCCATGGACATCCTATCTGTCAGTATTTATATCCGGCTCCACTTTTAACGTTAGTGAATACTAGTACTTTGTCCGTAATTAACGTTGCAGAGAATTATATTTTATCATCATATTATGTACATCCAAGACACCCCACTTTGTCTGAGAGGTTTTAGGAACATGTAAAGATCATTACGAACCGCAATATAGCATTACTGACGTAGCTGAAGGAATGACAACACTAGTGATTACTAAGGTGTCTGTGTTTGTATATTATTGTATGTGTGCTATTTTTGGGTATTTGTTTGTTATTTTTAATTCAAAATATGTCATTTCTGGTCGAATTTTCGTTATCTTAATTATATGATATGCTATTGTCGTTTCGATACATGGATTGAGAGTTTATTAATAATATTAAATATTTATCTATATTTAATTTATTTATAATATTCGTGATAAATAAGTCTGGCATTTACATCCTTTATCCGGGGAATGTGTTCTTACAGTTATAATTTTAAAATAATTTTTATTCAGTGTTCTGATAACCTCATAGTAAATAGTTGGTTGATTGTCATGCATAATACAAATATGCTATTCCTTTAAAATGAAGCGGCTTGCTTCTCTTTGTAATAAATTTAATGTTTTCATTGACTGTATTTTTGTAGGATTTGCCTACTGCATGTAGCATAATAGCTCTTTTACCCTTTAAAATAAGTTGAACTCTTCCAATTCAACGTTTGATATAGGTCATTATGAAATGTTAGAGTTGATTTATGAGATAAACTGGCTTCAGATCTACCGCTGTAACTACTGTCTGTAGGTAGCAGGGTCGGAGACGGATGATGTTGATAGAAGGCACAGCTGTAAACAAATTAAGCCTGTGTTCTTTATGACGACATTATCACCTTAATTTGACGTGTAGCACCTTTACGACGTTTAACTACGCTACCAGTCCTTAGGGTAGACTTTTGACCCCCTCCCCCTCCCACTCCACTCCCCATCCCTCGTATCACCTTCTGATAGGATCGTGGTCGTCCAAGTACTCCGATTACAAAAAAGTAAGTTTAACCAAACTAGCCATGATTTGTTACGTTTATCAGTTCTGTGAAGACGTTCAGTAGCACCGCTATTTATCTACCCTAGTTAAAACACGGTTCCGTGCCAATGTTTCGTTGATTTTGTGTAAGAAGAGTGTGTAAAACGTGATAATTTTTAGTGTTTACACTGATAACAAAATAAAGGGACAGTAGACCGTCAGAACGTCGTTACATATAAGTTACATGGGAACGTGGTTCGTCAGGTCTCTGATCGGACTACTTCTGATTTATATTGCTCTTGGCCAATAGGAAAGGCTGTTACAAAGAAGCAATACATCAGATAGACCATGATGCTAAGGCTTATCGAACACAAGATTTTAAAACACAAATAACAAGATATTTAACATACATAACATGTTTTCATCACAATATATTAAATATAAACCACAAGATAATCGAATACAAAAAACAAGTTTCCAAAAAAAAAAAAAAAATACAAGATTTTACATACCTCACAAATTTTCGGATGTACATCACAAGACATTGAAAATAAATCACAAGATATCGAATACAAAACATGAGTGTCGATGTAAAATGGAATTTATTAAACAAGTTCAATAATTTAATATGTCACGAGCCTTAAGCGAGTGACATATTAACTTATTTAACGAGTTTAATCAAATTCGTATTAAATTGACATGGGTGTACGATTCTGTTTATCACATAACTTATATTCATGAGAAAATATAAACTAAAACTTTCAAATTCATTATCTATTGGGTGACCGACAAGGCTAAACTATTCCTTATGTGTAGGTTGTACAGAAGATAAGTTCTTTGTCATACTGAACAATCAAAACTACCGTGTTGTGTCGAGAGGTATGATTTATAAGCAAAAGAATCTGTTTCGCTGGGTGACGCGCGTTCAAAAAATGCTTAGGTGAGAAATGAGATATTTCATTTCTCTCAATCAATCCGCGAAGACAAATGTATACGACATATGCATTGTTCCGAATTATGAAAATTTTGATTGAACAAATGTTTTGCTAGAAAGAAAATTATATGAAAGGAAACGAAATTTCAATAAGGAGCTAATTATTTCGCCAGTGAAAATGCAAATCCCGGCAAACGGTTAAAAAACACATCTTCTGGCTTTATAAACGGCCATTTTATGATTTACGAATATGTTTCCGTAAGTGCTAAGTAACCTACGC
Organism: Mimachlamys varia; assembly: GCA_947623455.1. Taxonomy (NCBI): domain Eukaryota; kingdom Metazoa; phylum Mollusca; class Bivalvia; order Pectinida; family Pectinidae; genus Mimachlamys; species Mimachlamys varia. The sequence continues at coordinate 4,034,360 of OX392537.1, forward strand.
AGCTATAAAACATTTAGCAGACCCGATTTTCCGTCAGGCGCTTTGATCCTTACATCACGAGACGATTCCGATATCTAGAACCGGCTATTTTCCAGCTCTTTCCGGATCGTTAATCATTGTCGACATGCGAGACACGGTTTACCATCTGTCCGTAACATTTCTAGTTTTCTTACCGGCAGAGAAGTGATACGCCGTCTGTCGGTACTTTATCACCAAGACCACAGCCACGACAGCAAATATACGTTCTAGGCGTTCCGTGAAAATACCGCATGGGTTTATGTGAGAACCAATACATTTGTAGTTAACTCAAAACTAGACAATACGTTTTTTTTCTTTCAAAGACTTGTTTTATAAAACAGTCAACATGGTCGTTTTTCCTTTTCTGATGTCGAGACTTACAACATGTAACGAGGACGCTGATAACATATTCCACGTGGTCAAACCGATGCTTGGTTGTTCGTTTCATAATTAATATGGTTTTTCAAGGAATTGCAAACAGGCCTGTTTTATGTTTACAACCGGTGCACTTGGTGCACATGTGTCGTTCCGTGTATAAAAATGCAAGCTCTTGTAATACAGCGTACTTCAGGGTCAGATAAAAGCTTGAAGGGGACCCAAATCTTCAGCTGCCTAATGATATACAAATTATATTCAGACGTAATTACTGCGAATCAAACATCGTCAGGGAAACAATTATACAGTAGTGTGACAACGGGTGGGTAATTACACTTTACATTTGTTTAAACGTCCGGCGTGAAACCTCGCGTAATGGACGCGCGTTGGCGCGTGAAGTGACACTAATTGATGTCGCCCAAGAAATGTTATGCTAAAGACAATCCTTTTTGTCGTGTCATTTTAATTACTGATAACGAATGGTGGGTAGCATGGCCTTTCTCTGCCAAATTACGCTGACGAGTCGCCGCTTTCTTTGTAATCAATTTTCACCACTGTTTGAGAAGCGTTAGGGAGTGTTATCTAAATTGTCATATGATCGTGTTAGGGCGTTTAATTCGCTGCCAAGTCTAAGTCCGACCCTCGGGGGGAATTTCACCCGGTGCTAATGTTCCGAAGGATAAAAACATGTTATCAGGAAGGAAGATACAGCTATATATGATCGTTGGTGGTAGCAGACCTTCCTTTCTCTTGGCACGACCTTACGAACACGTGTCCGTTTTCAGACATCTGTGGGTGGAGGCACGACAGAACCCACCCTCAGCGGATAACAAGTTCATAAAGCTAGGGCTGAATGAAATTGGACCAGACCACCAGAAGTAAATCATATATTGAAATCAACCACAACCGAATATCAGAGGGTTGAGAGAATTCGAGAAATTTATTCAATTCACCTGCGAAGACATTATTGCTGAAAAACCGTTTTTGATGTTTTCTTGAGCAGAAACGATTATGTATAATAGGGTGTGCTTGTATTAACATATCAAAGAGCGCTGTGTGTATCCCAGTATTGTCGTTACGGAGACTTGTAAGCTGTGATAACGCTCGATTACCCCGGATTTTACCTGTGTTAGAATCCCGTGGAGACTTCCGAATGAATGTGTACAGTACTGCATGACATGGTGTATCACTCACAGCCAGGGTAGAGACAGAATCACAGGCGGGAAACACCTTAACGGGCTACTCTAGATTAACGTCTAGAGGTTACAGCAAGTTTCGACTGATTGCCGAGAAACTATTTCCGTCTGACAGGATTAAATGTAAAGGGTGATTTTTTTATTTCTGTTTTATGTGAAATAAACGTGCCTAAGTGTACCTCTTGCAGTACGTTAGGAGCAAGTAGTGAACATTAATTCTCTATGACAACTTGCTCTGTAAGTTTTAACACGGGTAAGAATGTTTTCTCCGTCTGTACTATTTAAATATTATTTTCCGCCAGCCCTATGTGAATGTTTTCTTCGCCTCTACAAGTACACACATTTCCGCTATACTCTTGAGAATCTTTCTCTCCGTCTGTACGAGTGATATTTCTCCGACATATATATAACTGCATTACCCCCAATCTAAATAGGATGAATACCTTTCATACAAAGTGTACCATATTAAACTTATCTTCGGCCGCAAGCCTTTAACAATTTCCATTTGTCTGTACGGAAACTGGTATGAATTACAATAAAATGTAACACTTTCCAGTCAACACTGTGACAACTGCACTTTTGTCTATATGGCTTAATACCTGGTACTTAATAGTCAACTTATGACCACTTTCCCTACCTATCTGTACGGGTAAATTTCGGCTTAAAACGTTCATGATACCTCTTTGACAAATTTACCTCTGTTCTGGTAAATATTCGGATTAAAACTTTCCTGGCAACTCTTTGACAAATTTACCTCTGTTCTGGTAAATGTTCGGATTAAAAGTTTCCTGGCAACTCTTTGACAAATCTACCTCTGTCTGTCTGGGTAAATGTTAACACTTTCCAGCCAACTCCATGACAACGTTCCTGCTGTATGTACCAGTAAAAATATGACTTGACATAATGCACTAACGCTCCAAGCGAAAAGGAACGCCAGCATATCTGTGTGATGATTATTAACATTCTGTATGCTATTCCGGCGGGTGATATAATGTCAATGTTTAATACGAATTAGCTAGCCCATTTGATGTGGAATGCCGCTGAGATTTATCTAATATATTTCTGTAAGCTAGGACCTGCATGAAATATTCGTACCCGTGTTCCCCTCATCAGCAGCTACTGGATGTGGTCATGGCCTGCCTTCTCTGTTATATTACTTCTCGCGTCATTTTGTCTGATGGTTCGTGTATATCTTCACGGATCTAAATTTAGAAGGAAATTTTAATAAGAAGTATATTTTTTTATAACAAACATGTGTGCTGTGTTTAGTATTACGAATCTAGTTTTATGTGATTTTCCTTCTGGTACAAGTGTTATAATGTCTAATAATGTTTAGTGTCTTGTGTAACACGATAGATTGTGTTATATATACAGTACCTAATTATACCTAATGATATTTTGGTTTTTGTGTCTTGGGTTAGTATCTTTTGTCATATATGTCTTATTGTATGTGTCTAGAGTGTAGTGTCTGCTATTTATATACCTAAACATGACGTCATAACCATGACGTCCTAATCCTGACGTAGTAACCATGACGTTGTAACGGGCGTCGTGATTATTTATCTGGCATCAAGACGTTCAATATGGTAAATAACTGTTTATAACTGTTTTCAGCATAAACTTTATCTTACCTTGTAGCTATTAGAGGGTTCGGATATGAAATATTGGGATACAAAGTAATTACCATAATTAACATTCTAAAAAGGGGTTGTTTATTTAAACCATTTAGTGAAAAAAATTGAAAATAAATAATAATAAAAAAAATATAAAAACAACAACAAAAAGACAATAACGACCATTTCATGAACATATTTTTTTAATATGAATCAGAATAGGTTTCCATGTTCATTTGTGTTTTTCCCCGTTGAAACAACCAGAAAAATGTGACCTGTTTACAGAGAATCACAGAATGGTAATCATAACTAATGAATGAAACCTATTCCCTTTATTTCCGGAATGGTGTAAAACTGCCCGGATGTGATAACTGTTCCACCATCTGTTCTGTTTTTTATTTCTCTAAACGAAAGATGTAAGATAAAATCTTATTATTTCCATAAAAAAGAATTATATTTTTGTATGATATTAAATGTACACTGCCGACCGTAATAATGAGCCTGATTTCTACTAAGCACGAGGAAAGGCCCCCAGGCTGGAGTGTTTCTGTTCCCGCTCGGCGCTGAAAGCATTGTCCGTTATACTCGGTCATTATGTGTAATTTATATCACTGATTACGTTTAATTGGAAAAATACTAAGTTTGATCAACGAGCAATTGGACGAAGCGTGCGATAAAATTACCCCATTGTCTGTTGTAATCCATTAACTATGAAACAAATCAATTTCACCAGGGTACTCTGTTTTAGTCATAAATGGTATTAACGTACTGGTACATGTTACAACGCCCTCGGTAAGGGTTTAAAATGGTTTAAATCAATATATTTTTTACCATTTGTCAGTATTTTAATTCAAAATGACATAAAATTCTTACTTAAATATAAAACAATTCCCATAAAACACCACCACCACAAAAAAAAAAAAACAACAACAACAAAAAACAAACAAATAGCATAAAATCCATCACCATCACTAACAACAACAAAAAACAAACGCATATACACACGTACATTTTGTATGGTTAATTTAAAAGTAAATTTCCCGCCATATCTAGACGAGACGGATACTTCCAGATATCGAACAGTTATAAGAAAGAATGATGTAAAGTATGGCTAGAATTGTGTGTGTGATAATTAATTGTTGTCTGCTGTATGGGGATAATTAATGGCAGTGATAAGGAGTGAGATAGACCTTGTATACGACGTCAGAAAATAACGCCAACTCTAAATAAAAAATTCGTATAAACGTTGATTGTTTCGACATTTTGTAAAATGTTATTGATATTTTATGTTGGTTCGTATTTCAACATGTGAACTTATATTTGCATTGTTTCTTTTCCAGTACAACAATGTTGAAGACAAGCTTGCTGATCCCTTTGCTGTGGATTTCCATCCTCGCTTACGACTTCCGGTGTCCACAATTGGAGCAGACGACTTCCTGTAAATGTCGGGGTACGTTCGAGTGGTGGAACAATCGGAACGTCTCTATCCTTAACTGTAGTGCAGTCAGTTTACAGACAATCCCGAACCTGTACGGCGACCAGAGCTCGTACGCGATAACAAAACTATTTCTCAATGGAAATAACCTGACTCGCATAAAAGCGAGCGAGTTTTTACCACTCCAACAGGTAAATGAGATCGACCTCAGTAGGAACGTCATCCAGACGCTTGAGAACGACTCCTTATCGCTTGTATCTCGGCATTTGACGCGCCTGGTACTTGAAGGGAATAGGATCGCATTAGACCAAGGATTATGGTTTTTGAGAGGACTTCATACTCTTAATGAGCTCGTACTTGATTCTAATACCATCCAAAACGAATATCACACTTTACCTGGGATACTGTTCCGAGACCTGCAGCTCACATCACTTAGGAAGCTAAGTATAAAAAATTGTGGAATTTCAAAAGTTACCCCTACAGCTTTCCTGGGCCTAGATCACGTGGAAGAACTCGATCTCAGCTACAATCACTTAGAGAGTGTACCTGAAGCTATAAATGTTATGACAAAACTACGAAAGCTGGTTTTGTATGATAACAATATTGCCATTCTTAGTGACCATAGTTTTCGTGGGCTTCGTATGTTAGCCGAGATAGACATGAGTCTCAACATGATGTCAAATATCGAGAGTGATGCATTCAGCGGTCTTGAGGATACACTCACAGAGTTAAAGCTTTATTCAAACTCATTGTCAGCCATACCCTCAAGCTCCCTCCACAAATTAAGAAAACTGCATTTCTTAGATTTATCAAAAAACAATATTCAGTTTATTCAAGATAACGCTTTCAATGGGTTACCAAATTTGAAAATGCTGGAGCTTGATTATAATCCATTGATTTACTACAACGAAATGTTCTCAGGTTTAGAGGATACCCTTGAAACCTTGACATTACGAGCCACAAAACTGACGTCATTTCCGGTAAATGCCCTTAGATCGCTGCGGAAGTTGACCGATCTAGATCTGTCGTTGAATCAGATTTCTAAACCCGTGGGTATAGGTAAGTTGTGGTTGAAAAACTTGGCATTGGCTCGCAACAATATCGTTTCATTGTCTCCTTCGGCCTTTTCCGGCCTTTCCCGGTCAATCAGCGTCGATCTGGATAACAACAACATCAAAAGCATTTCGTTTTTATTGGATGTGACACCTTGTTCGTTTTCTTACCTTGATTTGGTAGGAAATCCTGTCCAATGTGACTGTGATACCGAACGCATCATCAACAGTGGAATGATACTAGGGATCGGGGGCACGTGCACCCTTAAAAACGGTATGACGTATGAACTGAACAGCGGATCTACTTCCGGTGTCATTCAGCACCTAACACAGAAGTGTAATACGACTGAGAGAACACTGAATTGTGTGAACATGCAGTTTCTATTAACCTCGTCGGCAGCCACGTCACAAGTGAAATGTGTTTACGTACTGGTGATGGCGTTGCTATGGTATCTTTTGAAGTAATTGACCCCTATCATGAATCTTGATTGCGTAAGGTGTTCTATTCTACATCTATGCAGCATCTTTTTTGCACGAGTTTTTATTTTTCTTAGATCAAACACCAAACATGTATACAACCACCATCCCGTTCCCATCTTATTTTTTCATTATTTTTTTACAATTTTTCGAAAAGGAATATTAACGGCGATTTTTTTTTGTTGGATATATTATTTACACTCATTCCGTCAAAGCAGTAAAACTATCATTTGAATGATATGAAATGCGAGTATCAGTACCCTTCATTAAAGCATTGGACTGCTTTCAGTTGGCAGTTATGGGCTGAAAATGCCAACTGGACAAAGGCAAGTTTAATCATGTTAAATTTGCCTTTGTCCAGTTGGCATTATCAGCCCATAATTGCCAACTGAAAGCGGTTCAATGCTTAAATGCCGGTTTGCAGTTTATGAGATGGTAATGCTCAACTACTGTTTGTAAGGTTATATAGTGACAATGTCATAGAGTGGTAAATATAACAAATTGTGTCTTATTAATCATGAAGGTCAGTTGTGTGGATAGATTGGTATGGAGATGTCTAGCTAATGATGCAGAGTTGTATCTTAATGTATGTGGTAATATTATAAGACTCTTTCATGACCAAAGTACTCTTAATTCATTTTTTCGGCATACTGTATCTATTACTAAATTTAAAAGGTGCAGCATATGTGTGCGTTACGTCATCTTTCATGAAAAACAAGAGGGGTATGATAGGGAACTTCCAGCCTCGGGATTTCCCTACCTTACACCCGGGCCCGTTTTCATGAAACCTTTCTCATGCTCAAACATGGATTTTGTGCTCAAGTCTGATTCCTTATTTCGGCTTTAACTTATTAAATAAAATGTATTTTGTCAAAGTTTTGGTTTAAAAAAATGAAGATCCGTGAAGCCCAATAATGTTTGCAATATTTACAATTGTGATCTTTGACAAAATTTAGGTGAGTTAGTTTTTAGCACGTCACCCATGCTTGAGCACGAGAACGATTTCATGAATACGATGTAAGATAGGGAAATCTCTAGGGTTGAATTTCCTTATCTTATACCCCTGGTCATTAAAGAGTATTTTTTTTCATTTCATCTACCTGAATAAGCTTAAAAACCATAAAAATACGCACTGACTGGCTACCATTTTGAAAATATCAACTTTTCCCTTGGTCTTTTTTGACGAAAACAAATCTGTCAGCGATATTGAGCATGTACTATATATGTAAACTTTGTTTACACAGAGAAAAAATCTCAGCTTCCTTATATTCACGTTTAAAATATTGTAAAAGGTTTAAATTTCATCACGTCGCATTTTTCTGATTTTGTCATCAGCGTTTACCGTATTTGTGACGTCACGATATTGTTGAGCCATTGTGACGTCACGCCGCGTGATATGCTATATAAGATTAAAATAATATTTCAATCCCTTGGGGGTGAGACAGGGTAATTTCAATCCGAGGGGTAAGAGAAAAATAATCATTCACTTCCTTGGTTGTGAGACAGGAGATCTCAACCCTCGGGGTAACTTAAGAATCTTACCTCGAGGGTTTTTCTCTTACCCTGTTAAACCTCGTGTTTATCTAATATTGACGTTACATCAATGCAATACAATGTTGATGTGATGTGATTGAGGTGCCTACGTGACGTCATTGTATTGTTTCCTTGACGGCATCGTATTGTTGCTACGACGTCATCCAATTGTTGAGAACGTGCAAAAAGCACGTGTAGCTTTCTCAACCTAGGGTGAGACAAGAATATCTCATACCGGTAAAAGTGTGGATATCCCTATCTAAGGGAAGAGAAAGATTTTTCTTACATGGACAAACTCTTTCCAACATGGCGAGATATGAGAACCATATGATGGGCTGATATGCAATGTAAATATGTATAGGGTATTGATATACATGTAATATGTAATTTTTTTTTTGTGTACTGATATAATTTGTAGATATACCATTGTGTAATGTACTGATAAATACGTTTTGTACCGATTCTTTGATTGTGTTGTACTTTTTCATTGTACATATTTTTATCCATATTTATAAGTTGTATTCATTTTTTCAGATTGGATTCTCATAACCTTGTTACGTAATACTGATGTCTCATCCGACAGATCACGTGTTTTCATTTGTGCCATACACTGTATATTTATGGTATACCTTTGTCAATTAAAAGATGTCTCCATTTTTATATCTTCTTGTTTTCAAGTTATTTATACTTCCCCACTAATTGAAAAAAAATATATTGACCGACTTTGATCAAACGTGGTACATTGTAGTAGGAGAGACACCACTGATGTGATGGCATTAAAATTAGTTTGATAAATGACAGACTTCAGGTGTATGCGATGCGAGTGTGTGTGTTGAGAATGTGCAGTATGTTCCTGTGAGCATCCTTGCTATAGTCCGGATCTTTTGCCGATTTAAAGTGCTACCACACTGAAGTACACTGCCAAAGGCCTCCAGCAGAACACCGCACCCGGTCACATAATTCTGACAACGGGCGAACCAATCGTTTCACTCACATGATGCTGAGCGTCAAGCATAGAGAAGCAACTAACATATTGTTTGGACTGACCAAGGGACAGAACCTAATTCCTATCTCACAGGAGCAAACGCCCAGAGTGAGCCAAAATTCAGGTAGTCTCGAGGGAGACATTATGAAGGAGAAAGTTGGTAAGAAAGGACGGAAAAGATCAGAACCCAAATTTAGTCACCTCTTACGTATACGATCATACAATAAAGACAGCAGGTACAATTCTTTCGCCCTACCTGCACGGCTGTGTCATTTATATTTAAGTCCCTGAACGAAGTTGACGGACTTATTGGTTTTACTCCGTTTCTTTTTCTTCCGTCGTTTTGGTTTCCGTGAATGATCTCATGAACTATAAGACGGATTTAAATGAAACTACACATATGTTTCGTGATAGGTGTGTCTCGTGACGTCATTCAAAATAGATGCCATTTTCTAAGACGCTTCCTATTGGTCGAAATATCGATACTCTCCGATTTTGATGAAAATTGGTATTTAGGTGTTGTCTGATATCAGGAACACAATAGTTCAGTCCATTATTAGATTAAACAAAATGGCCGCCTACGAGAGGCTTTTGATTGGTCGAAATTTAGATATTGTCTGATTTCGGGTGTGTAAATGTGATATGATTCTACGAACATCACCATAATTTTGGTCTTGTGGTTCAACAAAATGACTGATATTCATGGTTTCTCACTGGTCGAAATTTAGATGTTATCCGATTTCGTTCAAATTTGGTATGTAGGTATGTTATGACTCTATGAACAACTATGTTACTTCGATTTCGCGATTCAAGAAAATGGCCGCCATTTCCGGGTCTGTAATATTTCGTCCGATTTTCATGAAATTTAGTTTGTACATGTATTGCAGTACTGGGGACCTAACTGTGGGGGTTTGGGGGACTTCTGTGACGGTCCCCCATTACAAACAATACTTGTTATAATTGTGTATTGAGAGACACCATAAGGCTATTTTGACATCATACTTATCTATTAATAACATAATGGTGTCAGGAGAGAATCTGTACAGACACAGCCAAAACATGGCAATGACGTGCACAAATAATCAGAATAAAAAAAAATACGAAAGGAAAGATATCCCACGTGTTAGGAAGCAAATCGATGGTGTGAACTAGTCTAAAATCGCTTTATCTGCAGAAAGGAAATACGATCTATTAACATATCCATTGCATGTCTTCCCTTTGTTCTTATGCGACTAGACAGAAAACATGTACTGTGGTAGCATGCAAGTTAAAAAGTGCAGGATGTTTACATTTTGTTGAAGCCTCTGGGAAATTATTGTATCAGGGTAAACATCAAAAGCGATAGAGTTGTGATGAATGGTTGCATCGCCTGCCTGGTAAATAAACCCGTACCCTGTAGTACAACCAACTATGTCACAGTTTATATCAGTTATAATACACCGTAACCAGTAGTACAACCAACTATCTCACAGTTATATCAGTTATAATACACCGTAACCAGTAGTACAACCAACTATCTCACATGTTATATCAGTTATAATACACTGTAACCAGTAGTACAACCAACTATCTCACATGTTATATCAGTTATAATACACTGTAACCAGTAGTACAACCAACTATCTCACAGGTTATATCAGTTATAATACACCGTAGCCAGTAGTACAACCAACTATCTCACACGTTATATCAGTTATAATACACTGTAACCAGTAGTACAACTAACTATCTCACAGGTTATATCAGTTATAATACACCGTAACCAGTAGTACAACCAACTATCTCACAGGTTATATCAGTTATAATACACCGTAACCAGTGGTACAACCAACTATCTCACAGGTTATATCAGTTATAATACACCGTAACCAGTAGTACAACCAACTATCTCACAGGTTATATCAGTTATAATACACCGTAGCCAGTAGTACAACCAACTATCTCACAGGTTATATCAGTTATAATACACCGTAACCAGTAGTACATCCAACTATCTCACAGGTTATATCAGTTATAATACACCGTAACCAGTGATACCATCAACTATCTCACAGGTTATATCAGTTATAATACACCGTAACCAGTAGTACAACCAACTATCTCACAGGTTATATCAGTTATAATACACCGTAACCAGTAGTACAACCAACTATCTCAAGGTTATATCAGTTATAATACACCGTAACCAGTAGTACAACCAACTATCTCACAGGTTATATCAGTTATAATACACCGTAACCAGTAGTACAACCAACTATCTCACACGTTATATCAGTTATAATACACCGTAACCAGTAGTACAACCAACTACCTCACAGGTTATATCAGTTATAATACACCGTAACCAGTAGTACAACCAACTACCTCACAGGTTATATCAGTTATAATACACCGTAACCAGTAGTACAACCAACTATCTCACAGTTTATATCAGTTATAATACACCGTAACCAGTAGTACAACCAACTATCTCACAGGTTATATCAGTTATAATACACCGTAACCAGTAGTACAACCAACTATCTCACAGGTTATATCAGTTATAATACACCGTAACCAGTAGTACAACCAACTATCTCACAGTTTATATCAGTTATAATACACCGTAACCAGTGATACAACCCACTATCTCACAGGTTATATCAGTTATAATACACCATAACCAGTGATACAACCAACTATCTCACATGTTATATCAGTTATAATACACCGTAACCAGTAGTACAACCAACTATCTCACAGGTTATATCAGTTATAATACATCGGAGCCAGTAGTACAACCAACTATCTCACAGGTTATATCAGTTATAATATACCGTAACCAGTGATACAACCAACTATCTCACAGGTTATATCATTTATAATACACCGTAACCAGTGGTACAACCAACTATCTCATATGTTATAACAGTTATAATACACCGTAACCAGGAGTACAACCAACTATCTCACAGGTTATATCAGTTATAATTTACCGTAACCAGTGATACAACCAACTATCTCACAGGTAATACCAGTTATAATACACCGTAACCAGTAGTATAACAAACTATCTCACAGGTTATATCAGTTATAATACACTGTAACCAGTAGTACAACCAACTATCTCACAGGTTATATCAGTTATAATTTACCGTAACCAGTAGTACAACCAACTATCTCACAGGTTATATCAGTTATAATACACCGTAACCAGTAGTACAACCAACTATCTCACAGGTTATATCAGTTATAATACACCGTAACCAGTAGTACAACCAACTATCTCACAGGTTATATCAGTTATAATACACCGTAACCAGTAGTACAACCAACTATCTCACATGTTATATCAGTTATAATACACCGTAACCAGTAGTACAACCAACTATCTCACACGTTATATCAGTTATAATACACCGTAACCAGTAGTACAACCCACTATCTCACAGGTTATATCAGTTATAATACACCGTAACCAGTAGTACAACCAACTATCTCACAGGTTATATCAGTTATAATACACCGTAACCAGTGGTACAACCAACTATCTCACATGTTATATCAGTTATAATACACCGTAACCAGTGGTACAACCAACTATCTCACAGGTTCTATCAGTTATAATACACCGTAACCAGTAGTACAACCAACTATCTCACAGGTTATATCAGTTATAATACACCGTAACCAGTAGTACAACCAACTATCTCACAGGTTATATCAGTTATAATTCACCGTAACCAGTGGTACAACCAACTATCTCACAGGTTATATCAGTTATAATACACCGTAACCAGTAGTACAACCAACTATCTCACAGGTTATATAAGTTATAATACACCGTAACCAGTGGTACCACCAACTATCTCACAGGTTATATCAGTTATAATACACCGTAACCAGTAGTACAACCAACTATCTCACATGTTATATAAGTTATAATACATCGCAACCAGTGGTACAACCAACTATCTGACAGGTTATATCAGTTATAATACATCGCAACCAGTGATACCACCGACTATCTCACAGGTTATATCAGTTATAATACACCGTTACCAGTGGTACCACCGACTATCTCACAGGTTATATCAGTTATAATACACCGTAACCAGTAGTACAACCAACTATCTCACAGGTTATATCAGTTATAATACATCGTAACCAGTAGTACAACCAACTATCTCACATGTTATATCAGTTATAATACACCGTTACCAGTGGTACCACCGACTATCTCACAGGTTATATCAGTTATAATACACCGTTACCAGTGGTACCACCGACTATCTCACAGGTTATATCAGTTATAATACACCGTAAACAGTGATACAACAAACTACCTCACAGGTTATATCAGTTATAATACACCGTAACCAGAAGTACAACAAACTATCACACATGTTATATCAGTTATAATACACCATAACCAGTAGTACAACCAACTATCACACAGGTTATATCAGTTATAATACACCGTAACCAGTGGTACAACCAACTACCTCACAGGTTATATCAGTTATAATACACCGTAACCAGTAGCACAACCAACTATCTCACAGGTTATATCAGTTATAATACACCGTAACCAGTAGTACAACCAACTATCTCACAGGTTATATCAGTTATAATACACCGTAACCAGTAGTACAACCAACTATCTAACATGTTATATCAGTTATAATACACTGTAACCAGTAGTACAACCAACTATCTAACATGTTATATCAGTTATAATACACCGTAACCAGTAGTACAACCAACTATCTCACAGGTTATATCAGTTATAATACACTGTAACCAGTAGTACAACCAACTATCTAACATGTTATATCAGTTATAATACACCGTAACCAGTAGTACAACCAACAATCTCACATGTTATATCAGTTATAATACACCGTAACCAGTAGTACAACCAACTATCTCACATGTTATATCAGTTATAATACACCGTAACTAGTAGTACAACCAACTATCTCACAGGTTATATCAGTTATAATACACCGTAACCAGTGATACAACCAACTATCTCACAGGTTATATCAGTTATAATACACCGTAACCAGTGATACAACCAACTATCTCACAGGTTATATCAGTTATAATACACTGTAACCAGTAGTACAACCAACTATCTCACAGGTTATATCAGTTATAATACACCGTAACCAGTAGTACAACCAACTATCTCACAGGTTATATCGGTTATAATTACACTTGTAACCAGTGATACCCTCTTTAATATCACACTCATACAGCACTTTCGTGATGATAATCATTCAGATTCATATGATCTGTTCTGTAATAATAAATATATCAAACTTACGTTCGATAGGAATTATGGTAGGCATATGGGTATGATGTCTTTGCACTTTTGAAGTAGCCACAATATGAGTTATATTTAATTTAATTTCGTCAACATTGAAAAGAAAAACCTAAATAACTTTAAAGCAAAACAAAAAAAAAAAAGAAAAAAACAAGATTTTACCTGTTACAAATATGGCTTTCCCCGATACTTTTGACCCATACGTTCACCTTTAGGTACAATATTAGACCAGTATCAGCATTTATCAGGTCATACAGAGGTCGTTCTTAAAACGGAACTCATTATATATACAGTACACGGTACATGTCTTAAATGAATGGAACAGCGTGAATATGCTTGATATACACACATTAATGTTATATTAATAATTAACGTTATATAAAATATGTTTGATATATACACACATTAATGTTATATTAATAATTAACGTTATATAAAATATGTTTGATATACACACATTAATGTTATATTAATAATTAACGTTATATAAAATATGTTTGATATACACACATTAATGTTATATTAATAATTATATTATATAATATATGTTTTCAAGATATATGCAGCAATGTATAAAACTCCCATATCTACACATTATGGGAAAAGACATAACAATTTATCGACAATTAGAGAAAGAGTGAATGTTGGCAAGGTTAAACGTTGACTTTTGGTAGATAACGTTTGATGTGAGATGCTTTTTTGTATCTTTAACTACAATCAAAAAGAATTATACATGAATGCGTGCAATTGGTAATTTAGAATTGTTAACAAACAAACCCTAGCATCTAATATATACACCGCTGTCAATTAACGGTACCAAGTGGTCTATTTATAAACACCACGCTCACCAGTTGGTAAACAAATCGCGTTTTTACGCAACATCTTTGATTAAAAAATCGGAAAGAAAAAACCAAATGAGATTATCCTTTCGACATTAATCTTTCTCTTTCATTTCCAGTCCAACCCCAGTCGAAGGAATTCCCTACACCTTATCAAATCAATTGATTCTAATTTGATTACGAATAACGACTGAGCACCAAGGTCCTAAACATTTTATCTAAACTGTGATACATTCGGGGTTTGGTCGAGGTGGTCCCTGACTGGCCTTGTTTAAACAGCTCCTAAATAAATACTCCGGGTTTTGTACCAATGCGGAGCGGAATTAGATGACAGATAGCTGTAACAACGGGCTCGATATAGGGGTGAATAATGACCATTCCCACTGATAATCTCTAACGGGGGGTTATTGATCTGTGATCGTGACTTCGGCGGGATACAGCCGAGACGTGGCCACGGGTACCTGGTAAACCCGACTGTTTTGGGAGAGTATCAACTAGTTCAGAAAGCCCCGAGCACAACCAGTCACTCTCCTCCACTATTAGATGGTCACTCCAGGCAAATGTGTTGGCGTGTTTGTGTTAAAGAGGGTCAATTAACAGGGACTAAATCGGGACTTAATAGGCGTGAAATGATATCATTACAACAAAGTGGTATATACAACAAGTAAAGCTTATCGGGGGCAGAGAAAAGTTCATCTCGGACGTGTATCAGTTATACTTAAAATGGCAGGCGTCGGATATAAGATTGGAGAACCTGCCGAGAAATCTCCAACTGTACATTACGCTAATTGGAAAGAGGACATGCTCCTGTTAAAACAGCTACACGTCCTAAACCGATCGGAGAAGAACGTTGTTCACAGGATTAAGATCGACCAAAAAGTATTGTTTAAAAGATTTCAAGGGAAGTTACATCGTTCACAACTTACAAAAGCGCGACTCATGGGTGACAAGGATTTGGAACGCGAGTTACGAGCGAGTAAGTTCCATGGTCTAAATGTCGACATTGTGAACACTGAAAAAGATTTTGAATTTCTTGATCAGTTGAAAAAGAGATCTCCAAAAAGTACCAAATCTTCTAGTCGCCAAAATAGCATTTCTCCAAAGAGTATACTTTCTAAGAAATCAGCGGAAAAGGAAATGGACACTATTATTCAAAAAGTGTTTCAAGTTCAAAGCGTTTCTAACACGCCTAGAGCGAGGAGTAAATCATTCTCGGAGGGCGTAACCATGGACGCATCCATGACGACATCTGGACAGAATAACCGGAAATCGCCATTACCAACATTTCCGTTGCGACCAGCGACCTCTGGTGGTGAACGGTATGATGGTGTCGAGGTAGAGTTGCCAGATATTTTCTTAAAACCGAAAAAGGGAAAACATAAGAAATCAAAAACAAAACAAAATAACAGAACAAGTAACCAGCTTCAAGTGAATTTCGAAAACGATAGGGCCAAGACCTGCTCTCCTCATCTTCTTGGGAATGGCGGGAGTGCAATATCAAAATCTCCTTCGCTAAGCAGACGGCAATCTGTCGCAACGAGTCAGGACAAAGGTTCGAGACGAGCAAGTATGTTTTCTAAAGAAGAAAAGGTGGACGTCGTACAATTACTGCTAGACCGAATAAAAACGGAGGATTACTCGTCAAAAGTGAAAGATTTCTGTGGTTCGCTTGATGACCAGTGTGTGGATGGGGGTGAACAGGCGGATTATTACAACATCAGATTACAGAGGGCGAAGAAAGAGTCCGAGTCGTACAAACCCATGTCGGTTCCGGGGACACCGGAAGTTGAGTACAAACGACATGTCGGTAACGTGAACGTCCTTAGTCTGACCGTGAAACCACTCAACTTCGACTTCTCACGCCGGGATCATTCCTATTCTCAGTCAGCGGCACCGGATTTACCCGCAGTTTCGTATTTTTCGTCCGATGATGAAGATTCAGATATAGACGATGAATATTAGTATAAAAAATATTGAATGGATATTAACAACTTTTACCTCATAAAGCTATACACATTTAGGGTTGAACTATTTATTATACAAGTGAGATCATACAAAAACCTCTCCTGGTGCCAATCAAAATTTTAAAGACTTCAGAAACAAAAAACGGATAACTAGCCACCGGACATGAGAACATTTTAAGTGTGGTGTTGGTATGGCTAGGGATAAAATGTGTTGCCTTTTAAGGTATGTTTTTATTGTTGAGTGTGTAACGTTATGATGATACGTGTCTTTACATACACGCGGATATATTTCGAGTGTTGTGTTGTGAGGTAAGCGACGCCACGTTTGTTGACATTGGGGTACTTAAGTCCTGTATTTGGATGATGATAGTGGCACTACTGGTGCAATTCACTCAATGATAACCTCTGTTACACCGATTCTACTTTAAAGTCAAACTTCGCTATCTCGAAGTCACCGGGCGGTTGAAAACTTTCGATTTATCTAAGTATTCGAATTAATCACGATAAAAAAGAGTGAATTTGGGCAGGAGCAAGAAACACTTCGAATTGAATAGGGTAATCAAACTATCCAAGTTTGAGATAACGAAGTTTTGACTGTTCATACATGCATGCACATTGAAAGATATAACCTATACTGACGTGTTAGGTAGTAAATGGTATGGCTAAATTCATTCTCTGTATGATATTCCCCAGATATGCTGTTGACCATATTTTTAGATGTAAATAATCTAGAGCGAAAAACTAACGCAAATGTTCGAGTGAAATGATATTATTCGTAAATACTCTTCAAATCCCAGTATCCTTTGACATTACGTACACTCCTCTGTGTTGCTCGACGTGTGGTTTTGGTCTTTGCTTTGGAAATGAGGAAACAAATCTTAGTATCACATTTTCACGGTATGAAAAATGTGGTGCATATCTTCATAGATATTTTCATAGCGTTGCTGTATCGATGAGAAATAGAGATCCTATCGTGCTAATTAACACTATCGGAAATTCGGTCTGATCTGTTACGCAATGGAGAATTCTCAAAACCGTTAATTATCTAATTCAAAATCACTATCTTTAGTCGTTTAAATAGTAACTACAACAGGGACCTGAGAATTTGTTACAGCTAGTTTTGGACCTAAAATAGGGTATTTAGAGTAATTTTACACATTTGGGGGGTTAAGATCAATTTTAGATAAAAATGCCCCCTCAGTAGCTTTTATGACCACTGAGGAGGCATTTTTATCTAAAATTGATCTTAACCCCCCAAATGTGTAAAATTACTCTAAATACCCTATTTTAGGTCCAAAACTAGCTGTAACAAATTCTCAGGTCCCTGTGGTAACTACAAGTGGCTATCGTCGTCCCACACTCATAACTATAAAACACATTTGTAGTCATATACAGTGATTAATAAACAACGTTATAAGAACGGCATAAAGTGTTAACATACGTGATCGGAATTAAAACAATTAATACAATATCAATATATTTTGGTTTGATAACAAATGCTATAGCGGATCTTTAGAACCTTAGTAAACACTATATCATACACTTCAGGGTACTTATCACGAACGTATACACAAAACAGAGGGTAACTACTTCCTTCCTTCCCTACGTTAACCATAGCCAAATTCCTAACAACTGGTGACTACGTGATAAGGATTAACCTTTTTATAAAATTGACTTTTATTTAAATCGTTCATGCATTGTTAGCAACAGTTTTCTACAAAATTAACCTTTGGGATTGTTTGAGTTTTACGTCAATTTATGCAAATATTCTGCGTAATGCTTCTGGACTGTGATGACTCTTTATGAAATAAAGAAAAGAGGAAATCAACGTCTGCAGTTGGAGTTTTGAGTCCGTGTCACCCATCAACCCCCTCCCCTAAATCCCACGCCAACTCACAACCTCCAGACTTTAGTATATAGCGTATTTATGCTCAGTAAGAAATGCAGCATATGGTTTATAAAACTATACGTATATAGTAAGTAAGGTTATGACTTTATTAGTATTTGTATATAAGTATTAAATTGTGTGGGCGTACAAAAACTGTGACATTTTCCGTTTGTTGTGTTTTACATTGTTTCATTACTTTTATTTGTATATTTCATTAAATCTATAAGCCCAGCATTACACTGTACTTCTCTTGAAATCAACCACAATCGTCCATCGCCCCCCCCCCCCCGCCCCCCCCCCCCCCCCCCCCTCCCTCATGTTTGTGTCCTATCTCGACATAACATTCAGATAGATACATGTACTGGTATTGCCCTATACAAACAGCAGTCAGTGAGGCTGCAGACAATATGACGTGATTAATTGATAAAATCTAAAAATAACTATAATTGAAAATAAGCTGTGTGTTTATTATATACAACGTTTTTCTGAAATGGTGTAATAATGAAATTCAATATTTTTTTGTCGAAGAATTGCCAAATCACTGGATGAGTAAGAGATTTTCCCGGAGATAAATCCGCGTGTTGAAGTGTTCCTCCAAGATCTGTCAGCAAGATGAAGAGAAAAACGGGGAATAGAAAATGAGAAAACGGAGGGCATCCTTAGCAATTCAATTACGGGGCAGCCATGTTTCGTCCTGGAATAATAGATATGAAGATGGTATTCGTATCAACTTGAAACGCATCCCTCTATTTACACTAGAAATGGCTTGGGTACACATATCTGTACAGTATGCTCTGTTCTGGGCTAATTTCACACCCTAAGAAATTTTATGGTGTATTTAATGCACGTGGGACTTTATCACGTGAACGATAATATGTGTTCACTTGTTATTAAGGCTAACCAAATGTTCACAAAATAATCATTACTCATATTTATTTTCATTTGAAAGTAAACAATTTTCATTTTATTTTGAAAAAAAAATAAGATATGTAATTTGTTTTTCAGGTGTTTAAGTAACTGATCAGTGACGTAGACCAAGCGAGACGTACCTATGTACATGTAGGTATAATCATTTTAGGATTTGAAGTTGTCCTTAACGACAGCATGTAAAACCATTAAAATGTGGCTAGGTGCAGCAGCGACAAGTGTAGTATTATATAATAATTATTATGTAACATGTGATAATTGACGTCTTAACGCTATTCAAACAGTGATATTTATGTTTATATTTGCCGAGTACCCCACTTTACACCGGGTTTCTTTCAATATGGATATGTAACCGAATAGCGTTCTCCCGTTCAATTGCTATATACAAATGATCACAGGGACGTGGACATTTGTTACAGTCAGTTTTTACACAAACTGATCGAGTTGACATTTTTTTCGAAAGTTAAATTAAACCCCTTAAAGTATAAACTTACTCTTAATCACACCAGTTTAGGTCCAAAACTAACTATAACAAATTATCGGGTACATGTACCTGTTCAATGATAACCCGAGTTATTTAGCAAATCACAACCTTCAACTTAATTCAGTTCATTTCCAAAAGTAGTTTATAATATAGGAGTTACAACAAATAGCATGTGTTAAACACCGTAAATATATAAGATGACGGAGGCTGAAGAATGTGAGAAAGTTTCGCTCCGTGAAATTGATATGTTTAATGTAATAATCAAAATATTAATATCACACTGGTACCGGTAGCTTTCACGGCTGGCAATGGAAATACACAATGATGTTTACCGAAATTTGCCAGTTGTTTTACATTCCTTACAGACGACGGGAAGATTGAAGACAAAATGTTAAACGTGATCATCAAATAAAGACAGTTAAAAACGCCAATTAAGTGTATTGAAAAAGGACGGGGTAAATACGCTGGCGAGTACAGACGGCTTAATTGGTTTCAGAGAGTCAGTTTGGGGTTTGGAGGTCCCTGGTTCGAGTCCGGTCTGGTCGTGCTATTTTTTCCTGTTTAACAAGAGCAACCTCGAACCTGCAGCAGTTAACCACCTATTGGACAGACTAGAACCACAGGGGCTGTAAGAAAGGGCTTACTTATAGAGGGAGGAACATATGTGTAGAGTTTAAAGAGTCCTCGTTGCGTAATCATAGTACAATGTACCGTTTCCATGCCCAAATTAAGCTGGATTATTTTGCTTTAGCCAAAAAAGAAAAACTACATTTCGTCAATTATCAGGAAGATTTCATAGTAATGTTTTCATGCCCAAAGCTGGATTTTTTTGCCTAAACTCATAAAGAAAATCTACATTTCTTCAATTATCATGAAGATTTCATGAGTCTTTGGGTTTGAATACCATTTTCAATGTTTAAAATTTACTTTTTGACAGTGTGAAGTTATTTTTGAACAGTGGCAAGCTTGAGCACAACAAACATGTTTGAGCATGAGAACGGTTTTATGAATACGACCCCTTGGCTCAAATAATTGTCTAGGAAATTTCCACTAAGGAATTATTCAATAAGCAACAACTTGAGTTTAAGTCCAATCTGTCCTATTCCGTCTCTTAGAAATGTCAAGGACGTACAGAAACGTTCAATGCGCATGCTCAATTTTGTTTACCGGTTTTAATTAAGTGATGAGACGGAGTAGCATGCGGATATGTAATCATCATTCTACTATCGATGGATAAAGTTAGATAGAAAATGATTACAGCGATAATAACATACATAATACATAGAGGATGGCATCACACATAGAAACAGTACTGCGATCATAGGGTTCAGGAGTTAACAACATATACAGGAACTGTAAACATACCTCCGGGGAGGTAAAGCATACCCCGGGGAGGTAAAACATACCCCGGGCGGTTAAACATACCCCGGGGAGGTAAAGCATACCTCCGGGCGGTTAAACATACCCCGGGGAGGTAAAACATACCCCGGGCGGTTAAACATACCCCGGGGAGGTAAAACATACCCCGGGCGGTTAAACATACCCCGGGGAGGTAAAGCATACTCCCGGGCGGTTAAACATACCCTGGGGAGGTAAAGCATACCCCCGGGCGGTTAAACATACCCGGGGAGGTAAAACATACCCTGGGGCAGTTAAACATACCCCATGGGAGGTAAAACGTACCCCCGGGACTGTAAAACATACCCTGGGACACTTAAACATACCCGGGGAGGTAAAACATACCATGGGGCAGTAAAACATACCCCCGGGGAGGTAAAACATACCCCCGGGACTGTTAAACATACCCCGGGACACTTAAACATAAATCCGGGGAGTTAAAACATACCCTGAACGGTAAAACTTACCCGCGGGGCGGTTAAACATACCGCTGGGGGGTTAAACATACCGCGGGGAGGTTAAATATAACCCGGGGAGGTAAAACATACCCCCGGGGAGGTAAAACATACCCCCGGGCGGTTAAACTTACCTCGGGGAGGTAAAACATACACCGGGGCGGTTAAACATACTCCCGGGGTGGTAAAACATATCCCCGGCGGTTATACATATCCCCGGGCGGTTAAACATACCCCCGGGGCGGATACACATACCCCCAGGCAGTTAAACTGTAAACATACCCCCGGGGAGGTAAAACATACCCCGGGGCGGTTAAACATACCACGGAGCAGTTAAACATACCCCGGGGAGGTTAAATATACACCGGGGCGGTTAAACATACCTCCGGGGTGGTTAAACATACCCGGGATAGTGGAGTACATACTTAACGGTGGAGATGGGTACAGTTAAATCATTATCATTATGATTTAATACAACTATCAGTGCAATCGATTAGGTATGAAAATGGGCATTAATTATATTAAGGTTTACATGCATCTTTTTCTGTCACGATATGTTTTACATACAGAGATACACATGTTTGAGACATGGAAGCATATATATGGTCCCTCAGTTTGAAAATCATGCCAAGTCCTTGTAGTGCCAGCAGACATTCGCAAGTTTCGGATCTCCAAACCTATCGATCAGCCGGTCAGTCGGTCAAAGGTGTTAACCAGCACACCTAGATGTGTGGCGTATATATATCTAGTTTCTTGGTAAGGGTATATTGATGTGAGGTATTAATTAATTTTAATTAGCCACGTAAAGAAACCATCTATAATATATTTGACATCAAACTGTCTACAAGATGGGACGTATGATACTCAAACTCAAGTAGGTATGAAGTAGAACTACAACATTCCGTATTTTGAAGTATGAAACACGACAAGAGACCGTGGATCAAAGACTTTTATTAAACATAACGTTCTGAAAAATGTGCACCTTTTCGTTTACAATGGGAGATAACTCCAGAACCGATTTCACTCGCTCTCAATTGTTTATACATAAAAGTTGTATACTTAATACTTTTCACTTACTTGAAAAACAATCTACTAAGAACAATTGCAATGCAAATATTATACATGTAGCACCCACAGATACTTTCCGGCAGTGCAAGGGACCAATGATATATTTTTGTATTGTCCGTTTTCAAAAAAGAACTCATGCATACACGCCTGGCCATCAACATTCATTCCCACATGACGTTCTGAATGGTCTCAATTTATTTCCTTCAGTTGTCTCCCTTTATTTGTCTCTGTATCTGTAATCACCGTAAATGAACACTTTTCTCGTGTTTATGACAAACACACTTAAACTAACACTATCCACGTTTAGAGTCACTGGCGACTTTACAGGTGGGTTTTCTGGTACAAATAAAACATATTTTTTACTATAACATTGTGATTCTAAGTGAACAATATATAAGGTTTAACTGCTGCTGTACCGGTAACCGCGTAAGAATTCATCTTGAATATTGCTGATATTAGTTAATCGTAACCAAATCTATAAATATATATTGGGCCTTTAACGTACATTGTATGGTACGATAATTTGCATATTGCAGCAATTATTTTATGCACATTTAATTTGGTTATACATATGTATCATACCACACTGTGTCCAATTTGGTCAAACTACTCAGCCCTGAATCAAAAGTTTATATTTTCCAATCCAACCACCATACATACATATTGACTCTGTTTCTTCCACCACTGACTACATTACTGTAATGATCAACCATCACATCGCGAATGCAAAAATAATTTATACAGTTTATTTTCTAGACACCGTCAAAATGCATATTTGGTAAAACCAGACAAAAAAATTTAATCTGAGTTGTACATTATAATTACAAGGGTTCGGAATTAGTTTTCAAATAGGTGGAAAACGCTCGGCAAAGGCTTGCGTGTGTGTGCGTTTTTCAATCCGATTTGAATACCAATACCAGTATTTCAACTTGACATCTACCTTAGCCACTCTGTGCGGGATAAGTAAAATCAGCTGTCAGAATATACATCTAGTATAGTATCAACATTTTGTCCGGACACCAGTCTACAATTGCAGACAGTTAGAGGGACAGGCCTAGGTGGCCTGTGCCTTTACCGAAAGCCGTAGAAAATCGAAAACTCTATGACTGGACCCCCTCGTCTCTGTTCGCCAAACATACAGGAGTCTCCTGTATGACGCTATATAAAGACCCACCAAGAGCCAGAATGGTCGAGAGAGATGACAGTATTAACCTACCAAGACAGTCTGTTGTTGACTGGACGGGTCCAGGGAGATGACAGTATTATTAAGCCAGAATGGGTAGACAAATAAACCGCCCTCTGAATGCCTGCAGTTTGTGAGTGTCATTTGGACGAAATAACTGATACATTAATGTTTACTGACTCACACATTGTGACTTAGTTAATAACATGTCATTTTACCCTTTGTTTAACAAAGGAGAATCAGACGTTTTCAAATGATTGCAAAAGGAAATGATCAGTTACTGTTTGTGTTCAAAATATCAACACTAAGATACAATGTATGGCGATTTTCAACACAGGGAGAGCTTATCATTGCAGTGTCCAACTATCTCACATAACAGTTAACACAAAGGTCCGGTCAGCATTCATAACACAAATGTCCGACCAGCAATGATAACACGAAGGTCCGACCAACAATCATAACACGAAGGTCCGACCAACAATCATAACACGAAGGTCCGACCAGCAATCATAACACGAAGGTCCGACCAGCAATCATTACACAAAGGTCCGGCCAGCAATCATAACACGAAGGTCCGACCAGCAACCATAACACGAAGGTCCGACCAACAATCATAACACGAAGGTCCGGCCAGCAATCATTACACAAAGGTCCGACCAGCAATCTAAACACAAAGGCCCGGCCAGCAATCATTACACAAAGGCCCGGCCAGCAATCATAACACGAAGGCTCGGTCAGCAATCATAACACGAAGGCCCGGTCAGTCATTATAACAGCATGTTGTCGTCACGTGTATATAGTCTTCTTGACCTTGGTCTCGCCATATTCATTTCATACTCGTATTCTACAAAAATACATGAAATGGAACAAAGGGATTATGGTTTCAATGCCATTTTGTTCATAGTCATACATGTACAGACACATTTATTATAAGGAAATGAAGATAAAAGTGTGACATGTCCGTTTTCTTGAAGCATACGGAAAACAAATTAAAACGCGGAAGTTCAGTGATTTTGAATGGGATACTGAAATGTTTTGTCTATATCAAAAAAAACTTACGTCGTCGACTCCGGAGGTACTTGCGCATGCCCACGAAGCAGGCGATGATGACGAGGAGGGTGAAGACCACGATGCTTATGGGGACAGCAATCCGGACGACAGGGTTATTTCTCCAGTCGTCAATGTCCGGACCGGCTGTACAACATAATAATGTACCACATATTACTTTATCATGGTACTTCACAGCCATACTTCATAATCATACGTCACAGTCATACTTCATAATCAAACTTCATAACCATACTTCAAAATCATACTTTACGACCTACTTCACAGTCATGACATTTTTATTATAGAGTTAGTACAAATTGTCATACTTCACAATCATAAATATTAATACTCATCAATAATTAACCAGGTATAACCAGAGACGCATATAACATGACTTTATAATCTCTGGCATAACGTACATACAAACAATACTTAAGTCGTTATTAATACGTCATCAACATCCAACAGCATAGTCATACTTCACAAACATACACAGGGATCACTTTGGGGCGAGATTTGGGGATTTTTACCTTTATTTTTCCTGAAAATCTCGTTAAAAATTCAAAATGGTATTACTTAAAAATGAAAAATCTCATAGAAATTTTGCTAATCCCATATAATCCCTCAAATTCTCCTAAGGTTTTAAGAGCCAGAATCATTCCTGCATACCGGAAATGAAAACTCATTTCACATCCGTAGGATTGCGGATATTTAACGTTATGAAATGAATCCGTCTAGCGTACAAATCTTATATGACCGTGACTTCCTTGTTTTTCTTCTTCTTTTCGATGCCTAAATCTTGCTGATGATTTTTTAAAAGACATGCGAGTTCATGTGCGATTTTAATTTGCTTTGTCAAAAATTCGCCTTTTTAATTAGTTAAAACATTATCATCACCAAAATAAAATGGATAAACCATTTGGCCAAGTCATTAATAAGTATAGTCTTATACATGATAGAGCCATATGTTGAACCATACCAAAATTATGGTAAGAGTTACCTCCCTTGGAACACAGAACTCCTGACTTGTGACAGATAGACCAAATGCCATTATTACACTTGGTCGATTAGAGTGAAAACTAGACCAGTTGGCTTTCTCAGACGGCACACAATACCTAATTAAAACAGCACAACAAAGTGTAATAAATATACAGTTTTCTTCAAAGATCTTGTTGAATAAAGACAATGAAATCTAGGCATAGGCCTAAGCTTACCTGTTGTCGAACTCGGGGATGAAGTTGTTGCCATTCCGAGAGACAGTGTGTAACTCGATCGGCTCTCCGAAACAAAGTATGTGGCTGTCAGACCCAACCAAATGACATGGTCAACTTATCAAGATACAAGAGGCACTTGTCAACACAAGGACATGTCTTTAATCCAGTTTCTTCCTTGTTCCCTTTTGTTTTCATTTGTAGGTCATAAACTCAACGACATCCGGTTTGGCGGGAAATTTAAAAATTGTAAATGTTTTGAGGATCTAGACCGGATCGATCGTCGACAACCAGATAACGTCCGTCTAGAGTTCGGAAGGTTCCGGGTTTGATCCCTGGTCTGGCCGTGCATTTTCCTCTCCTGTTACAAATGGAAGGGCAGTACCAATTGGGCCTTTTATCAAAAAGATTTCGGTCATAAACAAAATTATTTTTACTGAATATAGTCCAGTCATTTTAGCAAAAAAAACAGGCCTTACCTCAAACTAATTGCAAAAGAATTTATTTTTTGTTTTTTGGAATGGTTATCATTTGTACAATAACAGGAAAAAAGTCTACATCGATAAAAATTTGGGAAATTATTTTTTTAGCCATTTTTATGGTCCAGAAACAAGAAAAATTACATATATGACAGTTTTTGAAGTGAAATATTTAGCTATTTTACAATAATTAACATATGAAATTAATTGTATAGAAAGACCAAATTGAGTAGAGCTCAGAATAACCAAAATTTGTCACCAAAAGCAATCTATCGACGATTAAATCAACTATCAAAATGGCTATTTTTTTTGTTTAATTTCACAATATTGACGTTTTTGCTCATTTTGAATGGAAAAGATAAAAATATCTGACTCTAAACAAACTTAATCTACACTTAGTTGCTGAAACCAAAACATATTTACTAATTTTAATTAATAAAATTGGTATATTTTTATGTAAACAAATAATATGACACTTCTTAATTGACCAGTTGAACCAATTTGGTGTTATTTCATGCCTACATGGACAATATCCGTATTTCTCTAACAAATATTTTGATAAAAAGAAAAGCAAATGCTTCCAATCAGTTCATATCCTTTTGTGTGTTGTTTATATTGTTAAGAACAATAAATTTGGCAAGTTCTCTCAAAAAGTATATTCAATAACTGACAGTAAAAACTTCAATTCGTGCATTTTTGCCTGAACACTACAAAAATGGCAAAGTCCATCAATATGAACAACGTAAATCATATTTTTTCGAATATGTCTTGTCCGATTTGAATATAATTTTGCCAATGGAACCACCATAAAACTTATGATATCATCTGATTAATTTGAAGTTAAAGATTCCTTTACTTTAGTATTTTCATTAAAAATTAAGTATCCCACCATTCATTTCCATTATCAGAATATGAAAAATCAATTTATTTAAAGTTGACATCAATCATAAATTTAAATTTACTTTTATCCACAAGGCTACGTCATGGTGGTAATTACTGCCAAATTATTTCAAAATCCAGCAAAAAACAAGAAATATATTCACAATTTTGTTGTTGAAAAATGTGGATTTAGCCAATTTTAGTAGTCAAGTCAAATTTGCACCAAATGTGGTTTTCATCTACCTAATTTCAAGTAATATAATGGAGGTATCTTGTCAAATGTTTTATTTTTTGTTAAGAATAACGTGCATAGAAAATAATTTAATGCACATTTCAGCATATGCTGAAGGTATTATGAAATATTGTTCACATAAATCGACGAATCATTCAATAAAACAAGAATTAATAATGACGTTGATTGATTGAGTAATCTTTCTTAAAAATCCAACACAAGCTGAAATATTGATAAATTAACAACATTTTAGTGATTTTCAAGGTGTCATAATTTTTTTCGTAAAACCATTCAAACTGTTTTGTTATTGATTTTGTGTTGTACAACAAACAGGCTTGTCATACAATGCTTTTTAGTTATCCTGTATAACACCTGATGTTGATATTTTGGTTAAAAATATGGTCCATCAAGTAATTTTTTATATTTTTCCGATTTTTTAGGGATAGAAAAAACTATTTTCCCCAATTTTGATTAATGTAGACTTTTTTTCTATTACAATGTATACTAAAACCTGTATGAAAAACCAAAAATAAATTCTTTTGCAATTAGTTTGAGGTAAAATCATAAAATGACTGGACTAATAGGCCTATTCAAATTTAAATCACATAGGCCAGGGACATATATACGTCCCTGCCTAAACAACAAGGGAAGAAATCGCGTCGCTCTGCCTGGCGTTGAATGAATCAAATTAAAAAAAATTGAGTAAACCTCCTAATTGCAAGTCAAATGTATAATAATCTCTTTTCCTCTAAAAACACGCAAAATGTCCGTGTCTCAAAGTTTTCGACAGCTTGCCGGCCACTCGTTACATATTCATTGAGGTTGACGTCACTCCGCGTGCTGGTCTTTGGCTGTCATTGGATGCCTAAATTTAAAGGAAGACCGCCATCGAATGACAGCGTAAGGCCTCCGCGTGCAGTGACGTCAACCTCGATGAATATGTAAAAAAGATGCCTCCAAGCTGCCGAAAACTTTGAGACACGGAAATTTTGCATGTTTTTGGAGGAAAAGAGATTATTTCTGCGGAAGGAGGATACATTTGACTTGCATTTAGGAGGTTTATAAAATAAATAGTATTCATCTTTCCAACGGTACCAAGCGTTTTTTCGTACCTCAACTAGAAATGTGATTTTTGATGCAAGAAAGGTAGGTGGGGTCGATTTTTCGATCTGAAAAGCTTTCCATCCTTTAGCTTTTATGACCATTGAGGGGGCATTTTTTACCGAAAATTGATCTTAACTTCCCCAAATGTGTAAAATTACTCTAAACACCCTATTTTAGATACAAAACTAGCTGTAACAAATTCTCAGGTCCCTGTGATTGTAATACTGTGTTATTGGAGAATACGTGATTAAGTTGTTACAACACGTGTTTTACCCGTGGTCTAGGTTTGTCGATATATCTATCATCTGAATTAATTGCATTTGAATATATTTTACCGAAAATCTTCTACATCATTATGTAATTAATGAATTACTTGTAAATTGGAAAATAATTAGATAGACACAAAATAGTTCATTACTTCATTTCTTACACCCATTTTACTGATTGAAAAGGGAATTATAGATCAATAACTCGATATAAAAAAACAACAATGTTGGGAAAATCAAGGCTTTGGCTGTTTTTATCACAATCCGAATTGAATACTTACATTGCGAGTGCTCGAAAATGATAGTTTCCTTTGTCAAGCAAAGAATGCTAATTCATGCAAGCCAGTGGTATAAAGTCGAGACACCGCCATGTCAATTTATGCCTGACATATAGAACAAAAGTTTTCGAAAGCTTGCAAAAGTATCCTTTTCATTACTGTATCTGTTTGAAATAAACTTTTAAATCATATTAATGTTATTTTAATATCTTTGGTTATCAAAATGGTATATAACGACGCTAAGATGGGACTTGATGCCTCCTCAATATCCATGGGTTAGCTCACCTAAGCTTTCTACACCCCTGAGACAATGTCGTGGTAAATCTGAAGGCAAGTCTTGTGTGACAAAAATCCTGATCAGTCGGTTTTCGATTTTGTGAATCTTCAAAAGACAAATATCAGCCAGCTGTTTAAAAGACTCTTGCGGAGACATAGTGGTAAATAGGATTTGAAGTCAGGCGCCTTGTCTCATCAACAATAATAAGCTATATGTTATCATTAAAAGCACGTTTCCATTTATATATCTAACACAATAAAAAATATCACGAAGTGGCTCATCTTAAGAAACGCCATTGCATGATGGTTTCACTTGGACAAGAGACCGATGGCTCCCGTAGTATTTAGTTGACTCGCAGTAGAGTAGTCCAAAGATTCCTGATTTTTTGCTCCGCTATACATTACGATTGCCGGCTGATCGACACGCAATGGAAGTTTCATTGAATTCCGTCTCATGGATTTCGAATGACGGAAATCTCCCTGACGGAAGAAACCAGAAATAACAAGCATATTTAGTATTGCTGAAGCAAAACATGTCCCCTACCGGCCCCCACAAGCTATAAAGATGCAATGATTCATTGAACAATTTACAAGAAATTGGCGTAGATATCAGCATGATGTATCTGTATACAAAATTTCATTTCAATATGTGCACACGTTGCAGAGATATTGCACGGAAACTGAATTATCGGATTTTGTTTTTAAGTCCAAGGACCGTAACTTAACTCAGTAAAAAAAAACATTCAATAGTAACCAAATCAGAACTTGCCCTAGATATCTCCATTATGAATCCTTATACAAATTTTCAGTTCTATATGTGCACACGTTATAGAGATAACGCACGGAAACTGAATTATCGGAATTTTTCCAAGTCCAAGGGCCGTAACTCTGTTAAAAATCATTTAACCGTTACCAAATCAAAAATTATCCTAGATATCTCCATGATGTATATGTATACCAAATTACAGTTCAATATGTAGACTCATTGCAGAGATAATGCTCAGAAACCTCAAACAGGTGACAGACGGACGGACGGACGGACGGACGGACGGACGGACGGACGGACGGACGGACGGACGGACGGACGGACGGACGGACGGCCGGACGGTCAGACGGACGGACGGCAGGTAAACTGATAGTCCCAAGGCTTCGCCGGTAGGGGACTAATAAGAAATAAGTAACCGAGCAAACACAATATGTCCCTACTTTGTTTGGACGACATGATCAAAGGCGTAGACAGTCAGAACCCTTCGGATTAGTAAAAGTGTTTATCATAAATTAATGTACATCGACTATTTTCATCAATGCTTTAGAATTTACCAGATGTGAAACCCCCCCCCCCCCCCCCCCCGGGTGGAATTTCCCTATTTTTCATCCCTTGTCATGAATATGTTATTTATATTACCGTAATGTTCTTTTAAAACAACTAAAGAAGAAGTGCAATGTATCCGAATTACACATATTAATTTGATCTTCAACAGGGGTAAGAAATGTGGCAATATCAGGGGTAGAAACATGTGGTAACCAACTATCTGGTATTGGACCTTGAGAACCCTATAAAAAAACGCCCAATCTACAAATGACAAGTTCGTTTATACCAAACTTTTTATGAAAGCACCTTACTACATTTAGTTCAGAATTGTGAATAAATGTCTGCTGTTGTCTTAAAACAAACACATACTAGTTCTTAACTTTTTAATGCACATAATATTATAAACAACTTAAAAACCATGTAAATTATACAAGTTTTTCTTCAACAACACACGCTAAACAGTTAGAATATAAATGATAATAAAAACACAAAACATGAAAAACGGTATTCGCGTACTACCAAATACACTGCTTGATTGCGTTTTCAATAACATAAAATAAAACAAAACAAACAAACAAACAAATTTCAAGTAGAAGCAACATTGAAAAAATACCCGATCTTTATACGACCTATTTTTTAAGGTGTTTTTGAGGTACAATTTTATGGAGTAACTGATACACCGTAGACTGTTAACTAACAACTATGGAATCATCCCTACATGTATATAAAATTGGCTAAAAATATGAGATCATTACATAAACGTTTTTCTCCATTTGTTTGTCCATATTTTGTTAACGATAAATGCACAAAAATATATAAAAAACTGAGAAAAAAAAAATCTGATAAAATTCATAATTTGTAGGACTTTTAAGTCGTTGTGATAAGCCGAGAACTGTACAATATATATACAATAACAGATTCGAGGCCCGTTATGTTCGTGGTCTTTTCTCTCTCACACAACGTACAGTATGATGCTTATCTTTAACTTAAATCATATAACCCTTTATCGTAATATAGAAAAAACAATTATAATAAACAAAAACAAGGTTTGTAACCTTGTCTATGAGCAATAGTAACTCTACCTATGTGTATCCAAGCATATCAATGTTATATTTATCACATACAGCATAGACCAAGGTACTAGTACAATGTCTTGCCAATACTGTTGGCTGTGTTATATATGATGTATAGCGTTGCTATACCGAATGCATGGAGCAGGATTCTTCTGGGGTGCAAGGTTGAGTTCTGCAGTTTGTCTTACTTAGTCTAATATTGCATGTTGTGATCCTTGTCTTTCCAAAAACAGATGGTTTTTACATGTACGTGAAGTTTTGTCACTAGGAGCGTAAGACAAACATATTAAATTAAACGTAATCTTACATAATAATAATAATTAGCTCGTGTTTGGACCAATTTCCTAATGAAATACAGTTTCTGAAGGCAAATGTTATTCTTAGCAGGAAAATCAAGGCCTCGGTTGTGTCAACTAACCGGAAAGTACCATAAAACGGCATTTTCGTCAAATTTGGTGCTCTTCTGCTCAATTTCGCCGCGGCCATTCGACTAATTATAGGTATCTCAACAGGATACGGCATGAAACTTTTTTTTTTAAAACCTTAACAGTTTAGATTATCAAACAATAACATATTAATTTAATATCAAGATTTATTACTTAGCACATCAGTACCATAGATGTATGTTTATTATCGTTTTTTATGTTAAAAGAACATTTCTTGTGTTTTCTTGCGAATCGGCACAGAACCGGGAGCAGGATAGTGGTAACATGATTCGAAAAAAAAAATCACGTGATTGCTCGTATAAAAATAGAACCGGAAGCGCAAATGTCAGGTAGCCGCGATAAACAAATATTGGCTGACGAAAACAGAGTCACAAGAATAGAAAAGAAAGAAGCTGAAAGAGACTATTGAAAGATCGGAACAGATGCATCTGATCAACAAAAAGAAATACGACACCATCAAATAAGACGAAAAGCATGGTTTGACGGACGAAATGTGGTTGAGTTGACAGTGCTTTCGGAAAACAAAAACGTACAGCTGATACGTGTATACGTTCTTCATTCATGTAAACTGTAAGATTATGTTCGGTAAAGCTTGTTAAAACAATCTTACATAATAATAATAATTAGCTCGTGTTTTGACCAATTTCGAAATGAAATAAATTTTCTGAATGCAAATGTTATTCCAAGAAGGAAAATCAAGGTCTCAGTTGTGTCAATTAACCGGAAAGTACCTTAAGGATCTTCTCTTGTGAAAAGTCGAAATTTTCTGATGACTAACTTTTTTTCTTATATACATTTTTGGAAAAGGGTATATATGGTAGTGTACTCATTTTTGTGCTATGCTCGGTCAAATATACCAAAATGAGCAAAACATGTGCTTTATGTGAAAAATGCTGTTTTGGCCAATTGCAGGACACTTTCGTTCAATATCTTCCAGATTTATGATCAGATATGTATGAATTGACAAAAATAGTATTTTCTTATTAATTGGGGAAGAAAGAAGTCTTTAAATTATTCTTTTAGCTCAAAAAACAAATTTTAGTTACCACTACCCCTTATTTTTTAAAGAGAAAATACTCCATTTTTCTTCATTTTTTGCAGATTTAATGCTTTATAAAAAAAATTCAAGCGACTACCTTTTTAGATATTTGGCAGATCAAAAGGAAATGGGTTGCTCATTCTAAAGCAGTCATAAAAACTGGGAGGTAGCGTGCTTGTTTTTTTGTCCCATTATCAATTGGGTTATTTTTCACTATTCTTGAGTCGAAAATCAAAATCGCTTCAATTACACCAAATATCTTACAAACTTACCCAAAATGTAAAACAAATATCTTTGTTACATAATAGTTGCTTTATAATGAACATAAAGAAGTTGTACAGCAAAAATGAACTAGCTGTAATGAAAAATGGCGACACACTGACGATTTTAAATGTCCAATCAAGCACAAAAATCATGAAATTTTGGCCGTTCCTGAAGGAGAAGAAATACACAGAAATACTTATTTTCAAAATGGCCGCCACAATGGTCTTTTTTTTTGAAATTCGTCTAAAAAAAGTTCTACAAAATACAAATATCTAATTTTTGCTATATTTTTGAGATGCATATTTGCTATCGAAATTGATAATGAATTGTTAGATATTACAAAAATATCTCACGTGTGACCAAAACGAGATTTGAACGTGATTGAAACCGCACAAGAGCAGATCCTTAAAACAGCATCTTTCGCTAAATTAAGTGCTCGTCTGCTCAATTTCGCAGCCGCCATTCGACTAATTATATGAATCTCAACAAATTACGACATAAAACAGTTTCTATAATTTTTTAAACCTTAACAGTTTAGACTATTAAACAATAACATATTTATTTAATATCAAGATTTATTACTTAGCACATTAGTACCATAGTTATATTTTTACTATGGTTATTTTTTTTAAGTTAAAAAAATATTTCTCATGTTTTCATGCGAATCGGCACAGAACCGGGAGCAGGATAGTGGTAACATGATTCGAAAAACAATCACGTGATTGCTCGTTTAAAAATAGAACCGGAGGCATTAATGTCAGGTAGCCGCGATAGACAAATATTGGCTGACGAAAACTGAGTCACTAGACTAGACAAGAAAGAAGCTAAAATAGACTATTGAAAGATCGGAACAGATGCATCTGACAAACAAAAAAGAAATACGACACCATCAAATAAGACTAAGACCATGGTTTGACGGACGAAATGTGGTTGAGTTGACAGTGCTTTCGGAAAACAAAAACGTACAGCTGATAGTATATGTAAACGTTCTTCATTCACGTACACTGTAAGATTATGTTCGGTAAAGCTTGTAATTATTAAAGCATAATCTTACACAATGATAATAATTAGCTCATGTTTGGACCAATATCTAAACGAAATACACTTTCTGAAGGCAAATGTTATTCTAAGAAGGAAAATCAAGGCCTCGGTTGTGTCAATTAACCGGAAGTACCTTAAAACGGCATTTTTTCTCTAAATTTGGTGCTCGTCTGCTCAATTTCGTCGCCGCCATTCGACTAATTATAGGAATCTCAACATGGTACGACATGAAACATTTTCTATAATTCTTTTAACCGTAACAGTTTATATTATCAAACAATAACATATTTATTTAATATCAAAATTTATTACTTAGCACATCAGTACCATAGTTATATTTTAATTATCGTTTTTATGTTAAAGAAACATTTCTTATGTTTTCTTGCGAATAGGCACGGAACCGGGAGCATAGTGGTCACATGATTCGAAAAAAAAAATCACATGATTGCTCGTATAAAAATAGAACCGGAAGCGCATATGTCAGGTAGCCGCGATAAACAAATATTGACTGACGAAAACAGAGTCACAAGACAAGACAAGAAAGAAGCTGAAAGAGACTATTGAAATATCGAAATAGATGCATCTGACCAACAAAAAGAAATACGACACCATCAAAGAAGATGAAGAGCATGGTTTGACGGACGAAGTGTGGTTGAGTTGACAGTGCTTTCGGAAAACAAAAACGTACAGCTGATACGTATACGAAAAAATACATTTTTCATTCACGTACACTGTAAGATTATGTTCGGTAAAGCTTGTAATAATAATAATAATACAATATATAAATAAATAAATAAACAAACAAAAAATGCACTAGATTTCACTCTAAAAATGATATGGTTTTCCGATTCTTCGAATAAAGAAATGCAGAAAATAGCACAGCAACGAATCAAGCAAAAGACAAAGACGCAAATAGTTTTAGGTCCCACCACAGGAAGGTGATCTTTAAACCGTTCTCAAGAAAGAACTCTGTCAAAATACAGAGTGAAAGATCAAATGGGTCAAGAGAGTTCTTGAAACTAGGCTGAAACAACGTCAAAATCAATGTGAAAGCAACAAGATAAATGTCTTGGAATATACGCCTTCTGATCTCAACAAAGTTATCAGAGCTTTTGTTGTTGAGGTTTAAAAAAGGATGGAGAGAAGTATAAACCATATGCTTTTTTTTATAAAGATATGTAAATAAGCCGAAAACTGTGCTGTACGTGCAAGAGGGAACAGTGTTAACAAGCTGATTCATCCATGTAATCACCCTCGTCAATACCCTGTGTTAACAAGCTGATTCATCCATGTAATCACCCTCGTCAATACCCTGTGTTAACAAGCTGATTCATTCATGTAATCACCCTCGTCAATACCCTGTGTTAACAAGCTGATTCATCAATGTAATCACCCTCGTCAATACCCTGTGTTAACAAGCTGATTCATCCATGTAATCACCCCTGTTTTTGTTGTCTGTCCTCCGTTCTTTCTCCATTTCGGCAATAACATCTGCCCGGTTTATTCGCCGCAACGCTGCATAAAACACACTACGGATTGCATCTGTACCGCGCATCTTCTTCCACTTATTCAGGACCTCAAACGATTTCCTTTTCGAATTACCACGGCAATCTGCTTTTATAATGTCTATGCTGTATGAGGGGATCCCAAGTTGTAATCCTAGTTCATAATAGTCTTCGTCTTTAACCAGATGAGCAGCTGGCAGACACAGATCCGTTTCGTTCAGAGGACCATCTTGAAACACTAAAGGCCGGAGAACTTTTATAAGAAAAAAATAAACAATCTCAAAACATATACAAACAAATCATTTTGACAAAGTATCATTTCTTATTTTTTATATATTAAATGTCTGCATCTCATTTTCATTTTTTTAAAAGCACGGAGGCAATTTATGACACTTTTGTAGTCTGAAGTTAAGCAAAATCATGTTGTTTAATGTTATCTGTACCAGTGAAATAGAACTTTACCTGCTGAGGGTTGAGGTATTCGTTTTCTTCCTGTTTTAAGCTTCTTTGCTGAAATGTCAAATACGTATACATAATGAAATAGGCAGGTTAACAGTGACTTCCCTACTTGGTTAGCGGAGATGTCGTTATCGAGACACAGGAAGTTATCTTGTCCGACAAAAACTCATAACTGGGGTCATCTTCATTATCAATGGGTTATGAACACCTACGCTCTCTACACCCTAGGAATATGTCATGGTAACCCCTGGATATCGAGTATGCGCTCATCTACGCTCTCTACACCCTTGGGATACTGAATGTTTAGAATAGGATTATCTTGTTTTTCCCCTTGACATCACAACATATCACAGGACAATAACAAAACATTTTGCACCAAATCAAGACGTGTTTACATAAAGTGATATACAAAAACAATAACATAAGCACTAAACATAAAAATAACAATACTTATACACACATGTCTACATACACATAAAAGCAAGCATGTATCCATGCACCAACACGCAAGTGGATACATACATTTACACTTTGTTCATGCACCCAACCACATACATACACATACATGTACACATGCACACTTAATACATCCATATATACACTCCAACATACAAAAACACCATTTTGTAGCCAGTAGGGTTCACCGTAACACAAAAAAACCCAAACACACAAAAACTTGACACACACACATGTATGCACCTGTATAAAACATGCATACACACACAAAACCAAGCATGTGCATGCACACACTCACATATGTACACATGCATGCCTAACATAATGATCACTACACACAGTTATATGCATACACACATCCATGTGCATACACGCATTAACATGCAGGTGTACAGAGGCATGCCCAACACACACATGCATGATCAAAGCACACATACACACATGAAAAGCCCAAGCATATGTAAACAGGTTAAAACATGTTGTTTAGATCTAATAGATCACAAACATTTTTGATAACATCATTATACCATTTTCTGACAAAAAATGACTTTTTATTAATACTAAAATGTGGGTTGTACCAGATGGGGAGAGTAAGGAACTGCTTAATAGATTTTACATGCATTATTTCAGACACATTTACCCAAGACTGAAAAACATCCTTCCAGAAGATATTGCAAGTCTTAAATTGTTTTACAAAATTAATTCCCATATCTGATATGTATTCCATCGGAAAATGCTCTGCTTCAAAAATGTTAATCCAACTTCTACAATTATTTTGCAGTAGTCTTCGTATCCAAATGGACTTTACACTCGTAATAAAATTAATAATGTTTATCATTTTAAGGCCTCCACTTTCGTATTTTTGAAAAATAGTATTTCGCTTAATTTTGTCATTTGGAGATTGCAAAATAAAGTTTAAAAAAGCTGTGTTCAGTTGCTGAATAAAAGTGTTTGAGGGTGTAGGAATCGCAACAGCAATTAAACACAATTTATTTTAAACTTTATTTGGTAATCTCCTATTGACAGCGTTAAGCGAATACTATACTGCAACACTGGACGAGCGTACTTGCTAGACTGGTAAACATAAAAGGTTTTATTTAACATTTTGTTTTAATTCCAATGCCTGTACGTTAGACAATTCTATGTACAGTATGAGCAGTAGAATCCGTTTGTATTAGGTTATATGACTACATGTTATACGTCTAGTATTTGCTATGAACATACCTCTTAAAACGTGTCTGCGTCGTCCACGAACCCATAGTAAAGCACACGGTGCAGTTACCATCAGACAAATAACCAAGACCACTAGCGCTATACCCCACTTCACTGAAAGAAGAAAATTTTACTGCTGAGTTTCGTTATTATAGTATTTTATTAACTATACTTAAAATCCTTAACAAAATATCTATGTTGATTAAGGATAAGCGCATGTATAGCAACGGTGAAATTAGTACATAGTATTACGTATCAAATGTTTACACATACAAATGGGTTACTCATTCAAATGACCGAGTGAAAGAGAAGTCATCTTAAAAGAGCTTATATAGGATCAAAATTGATGCCGAGCGATTTTTATTATACAATTTAACATTTCCCAATTACAGGAGTACAGCAAGTATTATAAGAAATTCGAACTGATTTTGACTGGCTGAAGAAAACTTAGCTAATCCGATGTATTGAGGACAAGTTATGATTATCATGTTCGTAAACACTGATCTAAATTCCTCT
Organism: Mimachlamys varia; assembly: GCA_947623455.1. Classification (NCBI taxonomy): domain Eukaryota; kingdom Metazoa; phylum Mollusca; class Bivalvia; order Pectinida; family Pectinidae; genus Mimachlamys; species Mimachlamys varia. The sequence continues at coordinate 4,073,659 of OX392537.1, forward strand.
TGAACTTAATTTTTTTAACTTTACTTACAATCCGACTGGCTTTTCTCTATTACGTCACCACCATGACTTTCCGTTTTGGTGGTATTGCATGGAACATCAGTTTTGCTGCAATGACAAAACAAAAAGTTTATGTATGGTTCAAAAGTTGTAGCAAAGGCTCAAACATTAAAAGGTTGATATAAAGTTTTATAAGCTCAGTAGAAACAATACTGGTCTAATTTATAGATATTTTGTATCCTTGTATGGTGTGAAGGGAAACGTTTTTGAATATGCTCATTAGCATGGCTGTTAATTTGTGATTGAGGTTGATGCCGATGTTCTCACTTTGAAAGACGTGACATTAACATGACGGATGTCGTCGATGAAGCAGAATACATTTATTATTCCCGAGCACCTCCCCCCAGTAATAATACTCTCTAAGTACTTTTCCATGGTCCCCGTGTACATCTTCCCTTTGTTCACATTGTGCCACTAATTTTGGTCGATTTCAAGTTCGGGTACGTTTGCTGACCACGTCGGTCGTATATACTGTTCTGAACTTGAAATAAAGGACACAACAGACTCTTCTACATCAGCTGCTTACCTCGATATTTACTTAAACTATGACCAACATGGATAGTTTACTACTAATCTATGCGATAAACGAAAGAAATATTCTGTATGTTTGTGTGATATAAAGATGACGATTTTGAGTATGCTCATTCGTGTGCTTACTTGTTGTGATTGACAATGATGACTCAGTTCTCATTTTGAGGACTTGATGTTTACTTGGATGTGACCAAGATTTACATGGCGGGTGGCGTCGATGAAGTAGAAGACGGTTATCTTTCAAAACACCTGGTCTTATTATCTTGTACTTTTTACAAAGGTTTCCATGTAAATATGTCCTTTGTTCCTAATTTGGTCATTGTTTAATCAATTTTGAGTTTGGATAATGGTTCTCTTGACGCTTCGGTATTCTCCGATGTGTTTGACGCTTCGGTATTCTCTGGTTATTTTTGCATACATTGAACGATGTTGCGTGGGCTTGCTGATATAATAAACAGGAGGTTTTTGGTCGTCCTGAAAACTGTCTTACCTCTCAATTGGCAGTGTAATTCGCTGACACCTGGTGTTGAACGAGGGGGTACATCGCTTCCAGTCCTCCTTTCCTAGTGCTGTGCAGTTTTTACAAGGTTTGCAGGGCTTGTAGGATATATTGTTACTGAAATTTCTACCCGCTACACATTCCTCACACCTTTGGCAACTCATAGCTCCATGGACGGGGTTTAATCTGATCGCTTCGTTCTGCAAAAGGACTGGGCTTTTCATATATATATAATTAATTAGCCATAGCAATTGGCTTTTACACATGTCGGTCGATCGGTTGGTCAGTCGGTCGGTAGACGACAATCTGTCCAATCATTATCTACTACTTATAATTTTCAGGTAAAATGGTCAAAGTTCAAGGAATGAAAAACGATAGCTCAAACAATTCGTTGCTACGCAACAAAGGTTTACGCCAAGGTGATGCCAACAATCCCTAATTACTTGTAAAAAATACTAGCAAAACAGCACGGTAATATGATAAAATGCAGCTATAAGGTCTGATAATTAGTTCAAATATGAGCTAAGATGTTCTGATAAAACCACGCAATACTTTCAGGCCCGGAACTGTTAAACTGTTAAATGGGAGATGATCGTTTTCTTCACAAAAACATATTTCCACTTAATTGACGAATATACTAAAACTCTAAAACTGTTAAATGGGAGATGATCGTTTTCTTCACAAAAACATATTTCCACTAATTGACGAATATTCTAAAACTTTAAAACCATATTGCTGTGTGTGAACGATTTATGATTGTGGTAACATAAATATGTTGCTTGCGATGAATGTTGATTATGTACGGTAAATGATCTATAATTAGGTCGACTAGTTACTATGACTAGTCAAATGGGCAACATGCTAAATTTTACCTTTAGATATCATGGATTTTATTATATATGTACCTAACATGTATAAGCGATGTATATGCGATACATATTGCATCTGCCAGTTCACATTGCAACTTATTTTACGATAGGACTGTGGGGAAGAAAGCAAATGAATCACTCGTGTATGATATAGACAAAGCAATCCCGACCCTCGGGATAAGATTTATGAATTTTAGCACTGGGTAAAACCTCAAATTTAAATTCATCAATCTAAGCCCCGGGTGAAGATTTCTCAATCTACATTACACAAGGGTTGTATATTCTTTTTATCATTATTAAAAACGCTTCGGAAGAGCATTTCACTGGAAAATGATATAAGGCTTACTTACCGTAATGGAGACCAGTCCCCAGCCGATACGACATTTGTTACACCGCTTACATCTTGATACTCGGGGATGGAAGTATTTGTGTTTGTTATAGTCGCAGAACCGTGGTTCCAAATGTTTCTGTTGTTTACCAGCCATTATTTGAAGAATCAACCAACTCCATAGGACCAGTGAATATAGATTCATTCTAGGTGTGTCTGTGAATGTTAGAGTTAATAGCATCTCTCGCTAGCTAAACTGGAATACATTGCCGTGTTGATTACCCATTTGATATTCTATAACGGTGTCTTCATATTCCCATCATCTTTGATATCCACGGGTTAGTCTCAACAACACTGTCTTCACTCCTGGAATATACAACTGAATGCATGTATGTACCCCCTTGTTGATGAGGAAGAAGGACTAGTCTGATCATTTGATGTATATTTAATGAATCTCGCAGTCACATAACGGTAAAAATTACATGCTTTGAAGTCCGTTGTCCATCCTTTGACATCTTTAAAATAATTTCATCAGCCTATTCATTGGTCAGTTTTCTTTAAAGGCCCAATATACTTAACTTTCGGTAAAACTTGAAGCGAAAATTAAGCTTAATAACTTTCTATATTTATAGATTTAGTTAAGATTAACTGATATCAGCAATATTCAAGATGAATTATTACGAAGTTACCGGTACATCAGCAGTTGAAACTTGGTATTTGTAAACTATTGTCCGTTTTGGCTGTCTTCGGCTTGTTGTTGAAGTCAGCCCAACCTGAATTATTTTCAATTCTTTGGATTTTTCTGTCAAGAGTTTCTTGTTAGTTACCGCTAAGGTTTACTTCGTTTTAGGCTTATTTTTGCATGGTTATCAACTGGATTTTTTTCGGAATTTTTCAGAATCACGAAAACCTGAAGTTACGTATATTGGGCCTTTAATAGGTAATCAATCATACTGATATCTTCGAGCCTTCTGTGTTGCCATGACATTCCATGTAGACAGCGTAGGTACCTGTATCTCCTGGGTACCGTGGACGATTTCCCGTTGTTTAATTTCAGTTTTGTATTCAACGTTCACTTATTTTACATCACTGACACATTCACTAACTGTAGTAATGTATTCACTATTTCCCTTGTTTACAAACAATAATACAATCTTTTTTTACATAACTCATATTCATAATCCATATTCAAATCATTACAAACACCCTTAACTAATATCTACAAAGAATGTCATTGTAACGTTGTTGTAAGAATACTTACAATCACTAAAATAATTTACAAACACCATAACTCCAAGATCGCAGGAAGATTTGAGACAATTGCGTCGTAGCAATTTCTTTGAAATATACTGTTTCGCCAACTCTCTACAAATTATCACACTGACTGTATTGTATCGTAACAAATTAATTCAAAGTATTAAATAAAAACTCACCTTTTTGGATAAAATTCAGAGTCTGTTTATAATGATTTATCAACATAAACAATATTAGTTTGCTATGTTTGGATATACGTATCATCCGGTATTTCCATTTGGAATGATTCCAACTTTCGGTTTACAGTTATTTAAACCGAGTCTACATTTGCCTGCGTAAATTTCAACAGAGTATTTATAGTACACCTTGTATACCACAAACTGATCATATATGATTAACAAATAAAGAAAGATTATGTACACAAAACTTTGGGTGATTTAAACAGACTTGTTTTTCATTTACTAATTTGTAATTTGTAGAAAAATCTGAACTAGTTTCCAAAAGATAATGAAATCAATCATGCGTGAAATGCAAAGATTGTCCAATAATCTTGATAAACTTTTCGTTATTTGTTTGGTAAATTTGCCTGATAAAATAATTGATGATGTGTTTATCACGATGCACTAATATGTCACCAAATGAAGCTGACACTGCCAAAATAATTAAGACCGTGTATATATATTGATAATTCGTGGACGTTTTGTCATCTTTTGACTTAATAACTCATGCAATGTAATATATGAAGTCTTAACATATTAGTACTACGTATTGTATCACAATTTGTGATATTTGTTTGATTTTAGGGCACTGTAATTTGATCGTCTTCGTAAAGAGACAAATCTACAGCTTCACCAGCACAGCATTCATGGCGATATCACTAAATCTAAAATAAATCCTAAAGAAAAATAACTTGACAAAGGACATTTTTTAATCTTGAATCTGAACCCTCAGATATGTGTGTATTACGTCATCTTCACCAGGACAGTTAAACGTCATTGTTCCTTTAATCGAACCGATTAGAAATGTTACCAGGACAGCGATGTTCTACAGTCTTCCTTGGTAGTCTCTTTATTCAAGAATCATTCACAGTCCAGCCCCGAACAGGCGCATTTGACTTATTTGCCATGTCCGTTTTGTGTGAATTCATATATAATGACTCATTATGTTATACTAGTAGGTACGTAGGCCACTGTTATTGAAAAAAAAGATTTATGTAAGTGAGTAAGTGAGTGACACGTGATTTGTTCTCGTACGATAAAACAGACACAAATTTTACGTGTGTGAAGACACGATGACACATATGCTGCACGTTTAAACATGATCACATTTCCTATCAGGAACGGACTATAGGAGACTAATGTGTTGTTCATTGAAATTCGTTATAAGACGCTATTATTTAAGTACCTATGATGTTAGAAAATATAAATGAAATACTGCATCATTGAAGTTGTCATACGATGCCTACATAATAAGGCATTTAAAAATATTTTTAGTTATGTAATAATATTTATCGTGCATTGGGAAATATAATTTACACTTTTCACTCATTTTAAACAAAAGGTATCAAGAATATGAGTAAAAACCATAATCTGCACTCAAAATTGATTAAAATAGGAACAAAAAATAGATACATTTATGTGGATAACCCTTTAAAAATAAAAGAGAATAAGAATAACAAAGCGTCAACAAAACCATAATCCGAACTCAAAATCGATTAAACTAGGGGCAAAATATGAACAAAGGAAAGATTTACATGAAGACTCTCTCGTAAAAGCACAAGAGAATAAGACAGGTTGTTCCGGAAGAGTAAGCGTCTTCTGCTTCATCGACGACACCCGCCATGTAAATTTTGGTCACATCCAAGTAAGCTTCAATCCTCAAAATGAGAAACGAGTCATCATTGTCATCACAACAAGTAAACACACTAACAAGCAAACTCAAAAACGCCCATCTTCATATCACACAAACAAGTCCATTTAGACTGACTTCATATCATTCAAATATACAGAACCTCTCCTATTGAGACCAAAATTGCTCGTAGTCTTCTTCTTTCATCAATCTGCATCTATGGAGTCCCTGTGCCCTAAGTTTGTTTATCACATAACTGACCCGTTCAGTCATGTCATACGGTCATGTCATATAAATGGTATTACACACGTGTAATGACACTATTGTGACGTCATTAACAAAGGACGTCTTTATAACGTCATATCATTGTCCCTGTAGTAAAATACCATGAAATAAAAAATTGCCTTTCTTATAGAGAATGAATTTGAGAATTTGGGTGTAATTTCTCATGAATGTTATATAATGAATAGAATCTCACACTCGTGTCAATGTAATATGGAACTTTTTAAACGCCTAAAGGCTCGTGATATATCAAATTATTGGACTCGTTTAAAGAATTCCATATTACATCGACACTCGTGTAGGATCCTTTTTTTATCATATAGGTACCATGTATACAGTGAAATAGAGCCATTTCATAAATTTTCTTTATTACACACGTGTAATAACACTTTCCGCTACGCTGATTGGCTGCTTCCGTGTGAACTATATTCATACGCCTGTGATCGACCTATTACCTCTTACTACGAAGCGTAAAACAAAATGATGACGTTCAAAGTTGGTGATTAGGTTATGGTTAACCACACAGGTTATGAACATATACAAAGAAGTCATATCTTGAGTAATGAGTATATTGTTGTTATCAAAGGTGTCGATTTCTTATTCAATTGTACTGCCGATAAGCCTTTTTTCTGCGCAGTTGTTGAAGTTACTTTCATCTACAATCGCGTGTAACACTATCCAACACACTGCTAGTAAATCGGCCTCAAACGTCGCCTTTCTCTTAGTTTGAACACAATGTTCAATAGAAACATCACTGGAACATTAAACATCACTGTTAACTCCGACAAGGATAGATATATATACCAAGCAGTCAAAAAGCGCGAACAATGGACCTAGTGTTTCATGACGATGACAGTGAGTAGAGAACGAAATAAATTTTTGCGCCTAGTGACGTCACGCAAACGTCACATCTAAAACAGTCGCTCAGGCACTATAAAAAACCCAGAAAATTAACTGGTGGTCGGGAACGATGGTAAACGTTAACATTATGGTAAAAAATCTGCCACTCGTTTCTCTTTATACTTGACTTATGATATGAAGGGAAACTCATGACTGATCCTCAATTTGTCAGCAGCTTACATTTATCTATCAGATTAAATAAATATTTTTAGTCCCTAAAAGCGAATGAATTGGGAAAGCAGTCATTTCTAGTTCTTCATTCACTTAGACAGTAAATAATTTTTCTCATATAAATCTGAATCCAAATGTCTTAAGGATAATACAAACTCTTTGTTAATAGGAGAATTTAGTAACTCAAGGTGATTAATGTGATTTGTTTATATCTTGACATTCAATTAAGGATTGCACCGCCAGGCTCGGCACTGGACAGCGTAATCGAGGTTCATGGGTGTCAGGTGCCTCACTGGAATATGACCCCGAGAGTCTCCTATCATCTAGAATACATCATTACCTGACACTTTCCCTTTGTCTATGAATTAAGATTTTAATTATGTTTGGTTAAACTGTGAGAACATGTCTGATAGCGTCAGTCCCGGTGTGGCCGTGGAACGGGTAACTTGTAAAGCTCGATACTCAGGCCATACATGTTATCAATGTCTGTACTTTGCTAATAATCAACATTTATACGAAGAATTGTTGTTGCTCGTTGCGTTTTGCAATATAGTACAGAATAGAGGGTAACACTCTTGTTAGATAATTCATAACAAGTTGTAGAATAAACCTTCCTGGTAGTATACTATTGGCCTTATTTAAAAATTAACTCGGTCAGGAAGGGAGAGGGGATACATTTAAGATTTGAGGTCAAGGGTCATCCGAGCATTTATCAGGTAAAATCCGTACCCTATCTATGGAAAATCAGTACACCTATCGGCAAAAATCCGTATTTTTATCTGTGAAATCATTTCCAGCGGCAGACGGTAACAGGGGCTATAAGGGATTTATTGGGTATGCGTTCAGTCAGTTATTGGTGTATATGTGCCATGTCTGTTTCGTATGCATGTATACAGTTACTCACTAGTTCATTTTTAGCAGGTAAGTAGGCCACTGTTTGTATGTTAATAGGTTAGTTGGTTAGTAGGTCATCACGTGAAATGTTCCTGAACTACAGTGTACATAGCAGACAAAATAGCTTGCGTGTATGATGAAATAACTTTATCTAGATTCCTATCAGGACACGCCCACTCGGGTGGTAACCATTAGTTGGTAACAAAGTCCTGTGTTTTTCGCTGTAAAATATCTTAAGAAGTTGTGTAATAAATACCCATTGGTGTTTGAAACGAAAGCACTGTATCATTGATAGGGGTAGTGTCAACTTCTATTTTGAGATCCTTTTAAACTATTTTCAGTTACGTAATGCTGAATTTACAGTGCATTTATATGTCGCTACAAACGAATGACAAACGTTCTCTTAACATTTACATTAATTACTAATTCTATGTTCTAATTAGCATTGCCGCTGTTTCCAAACTTTTGTAAAAATCCGCTACACGGATTCATACAGTTTGGAACAGTTATTTTATACCCCTTATGAAACTGAACAAAAAACATCAATGCTTATAATTAATTTAAATGACTGCTGTGAAAACTATTGCGCATGTATACCCAAACTTTACATACCTACTGCTACACATACACAAACGACTTTTGCACACGTACTATTACGCATGTACAAATGACTATTGAACAACTTTCGGTATGCCTATGTAAATTTTAACCCTGATATTCGGATCTCTGTGAAAAGAACATTCTTGGCATGAAAGAAAAATAAGGATGTCATGCAGCATGCCATGTCTTATTCTGCTGTAAATTGTTAGATGGTTAGCAACTTAAATGTGCTATCAGTGTCGAGTTGTTTGGTTTTCACAAAGTCTTGTATGCTTTGCTGAGGACCGAAGATTCAACACTACAGCAGAAATTCAGGAGGACCAACATGCCATGTCCCATGATGAGCTTTCCCAATGCTTCGTGCACAAACTCGGGAGGACAAACATGCCATGTCCCATGATGAACTTTCCCAATGCCTCGTGCACAAACTCGGGAGGACCAACATGCCATGTCCCATGATGAGCTTTCCCAATGCCTCGTGCACAAACTCGGGAGGACCAACATGCCATGTCCCATGATGAACTTTCCCATTGCCTCGTTCACAAACTCGGGAGGACAAACATGCCATGTCCCATGATGAGCTTTCCCATTGCCTCGTTCACAAACTCGGGAGGACAAACATGCCATGTCCCATGATGAGCTTTCCCAATGCCTCGTGCACAAACTCGGGAGGACCAACATGCCATGTCCCATGATGAGCTTTCCCATTGCCTCGTTCACAAACTCGGGAGGACAAACATGCCATGTCCCATGATGAACTTTCCCAATGCCTCGTTGGTTATTGTTCACTATCATTTTTAATTATTCAAACGAAATGTAACACTGCTTATGAAATTTATTTCCCCAAAAATTAAGAAATAAAACTGTTATTTACTTAGTGAGTGTGTAAGCGATCAAACTATTTGTCCCTCGGTACTGTGACCAAACAAATGTACAAAGAAGCTTCGGCTTATGCGATAGTTCATTTGGTTGGTCACACTCAGTACCAAGGGACAAATAGTCCGGGCAATTGCACACCAATCCAATAACTAACTGTATAATAGCAACCGTATGGTATGAAAAAAGAATCAGAGAATACCAAACCGTCAACAAAACCATAATCCGAACTCAAAATCTATTAAACTAGAAGCAAAATAGGAACAATGGAAATATTTACACGGAGACTCTCGTAAAATCACAAAAGAATACGACCAGGTGTTCCGGAAGAGTAAGCGTCTTCTGCTTCATCGATGACACCCGACCGCCATGTAAATCTTGGTCACATCCAAGTAAGCATCAATCCCGAAAATGAGAACCGAGTCGTCATTATCATCACAACAAGTAAGCACACTAATAAGCAAACTCAAAAATGCCCATCTTCGTATCACACAAAGATATAGAATATTTCTCGATGAGATCAAGATGGTGACCATAAAATGAGTTTTGTAACTGTGGGAACACTATTGTGATACCATTCATACATTACGTCACGTTTTAGATAATATCACACTGTAGTGTCAGAAGTCAACAACGAGTCAATCGTTATAGGGGAGAATCATTGAACAAACATATACGGAAGAATGTTGCTGAAGCTATTCAATGAATAAATTCTAACACCTGCCAAAGGCTCGTTTTACATGGAATTGATAACTCGTTTAATAAACTTAATATCACATGAACACCCGTATTAGGTGCTCTATATACATACGGACGAAAAATAAGTTACGGGATCTAAATATACATAGTGGCAGCGGGAGACGATGCTAACAGGAAATATAGTTTTCAATTTAATTTTCATTTGCTGACATGAAGTCATTTATTGTTATAAGTTAATTGTACAGTGATCACGTGAATCGGTTCAGTGCAGATCAGTAGTATGTCACACATTCTATACAATCGTGACATTTTTTGCAAAGCTGTTGCTATTTTTATCAGAGATGGTGATATGTTTACAGCGAACGGTTATTGTCTGACGGTAAATGTTATTGAGCTCGCAAGCCGCACCTTTGTAAATTATCAGAAAAGTTGGGCCGACTTTTAAAATTACCTTATTTGGATGAACGCGTCAAAAAGAGTATTTAAAAAATATGTTTTGCAAACCAATAACATACCACCTGCATTATGGTCGATGTGTTTTACCTGTCGATATAATTTTGTATTTATAGGTGAGATACTATTCAAAGAGTATTTTGAGTATTAAGCAAAGTTCATAAGTGTAGTAAAATGTATACATTAGGCATAAAAGTCGACATTCCTATGTTAACAATAGGATATCGTGTATATGAATACAATCTAAGGATACTATGGTGTGGTGTATAAGGAAGACCTTCGATAAAATTGATACACAGGTATAAATACAACACTCCGAATCTATACATAAATCTCCCTTTTTTTGCAAATGCATTAACACATCAAGCATCTGAATGACACTGAAAGCATTTTTAATGACAAAATATCCCACAAGGAAAACTTGCAAATGTACATACTAAGTAAAACTGTATTGAATGTGCCTTTTGTAATAAGCATTGTGCACATGTGAGATGATGTGAGATTTTGTTAATTCCATTTATTGTCATGTTCATCACGTCTTCGCCTTTGTGTAGACAGCACAGATCATATAGCAACGGTTAAACGTCCCCCAAAGCCACTTACAATGTGTACACTATATTGTTTGTGTGGATTTAGATTTATCAGGATTGGGTGGGGGTTGAGGGAACTATGAACTAACGGAATGTCATACCATCTAAGGAAACTATGATAGGGTTAATTTTTAATTGTTTAACTTTACTTCTAAATTGATATATTTAAGGGGTTTCAACACCTGACCCTTCTGTTTCTAAAACTAGTTAAGAAATTTTCGATTCTCATCTTTTGGCCTCCAGCATCACTGAAGAGTCCTAGGATGACGAAACAGCTGTATGATTCAGATTAATTCATTTTTTAGGCATACTGTATCTACTTCTAAATTTAAAAGGTGCAGCATATGTGTGTGTTACGTCATCTATGCATATTTGACAACGAACGTAATGATATACATAACAGTCAATGTTTATCTAAGCCCTTTAACTTATTCTTTTACCAAGGACTAGGGGGCAATATCTAAAACTTCCTGTTTTAAACCTAAAGAGCGAAATAAAAGGAACATCGATATTTTCCCCGGAAAAAAGGTAATTTCAAAGTGAAGTGTTACACGTTATTCAATCCTAAACGCACGTCTTGGTCATTGGATATCATCTCGAAATGTGTATGAACTTTGTCGTTGATGAAACATTTACACTTGGTATTATTCTTTTTCAATAATCTCCGTGTATATGTTTCTCATGCTCATTATTTTCCCCTGGTAAAATCAGCTTTGAAATCGGATTATGGTATTGATGACGCTTTGATGTTTTTTAGAGACAGAGGAAATCGACAGGTAACAATTCTCGAAGAATTATTCGTAATTAATCGATGGCATTGTTTTGTTGAACTAGATGCTTAAATACAGATTTACCTATGCTAAATGTATACCTGTCTCTCATCTCCATAAAACAGTCAATTTCCTGCTTACCTCGATCTCTACGTAATCTATTATCAACATGGAGAGCGTGATATTTAGCTATACGAAAAACGTGACGATTTCAATTTTCCGATCGTGAACTTTCCATTTCTTGATAGTAGCATCCCTGTTAAAGTGTTTACATGTGGCAGTTGTTTTGTTATTTAATGACTTGCTCTAATTGTCGTGATTTTCGTAACCGATGTCGACTCCTGACAAACAAACTAACAACACAGGGATTCGAAAAAGGCAGGTTAATCAGAACTATTGGTAACTTTTATGGTCGCCATCTTTGTTTTATTGAAACATATTCCGTGTCTTTGTGTGATATGAAGATTGACGTTTATGAGTATGCTCATTAGTATGCTTACTTGTTGTGATTGGCAATGACCCGGTTCTCATTTCGATGACTTGATGTTTACTTGGATGTAACCAAGATTGCCATGGCGTGTGTCGTTGATGAATCGTCTGGAACACCTGGTCTTATTCTCTTGTACTTGTTCGAGGTTTTTTTCCATGTAAATCTTTCCTTTTTGTCATATCCCCCCTACTTTAATCGATTTTGAGTTCAGATTAGGTTGTTTTTGACGCTTCGGTATTCTCTATTTTTTTGTATTAATTCTATTGTTATCTATATCGATGACACGGTGGTGTTAGAGAATCCATAACACAGTCAAGGAACTTAAGCATGTTTTACTATTTTCAAACAAACAATAAAAAGTAACAGCATAATCGGAACCCCCCTTTTTTTGACAAAACAGTTGATACTATTTCTATCAGTCATGTATTGATATCATGAGTATGGGGTCAAAACACTTTACCGAGACCTGAACTGTATTATGCTTTATCCAATGGAAGTTCATTTGAAGTTAAGTTCCTACTGGATGTCACATATTTCACCAGCAAAAACTCAAACGTGAAACAATAGATTTAACTATAAAACTATTGACCATTAAATGATATAAATGTTTGTTTTTGAATATACTCATTAGTGTGCCTACTTGTTGTGATTTAGAATGATGCCTCAGTTCTCACTTTTCAATGCCTGATTATCTTCAATGAAAATTATTACGCTTACTCTTCTGGAACACCTGGTCTTATTCTCATGAATTTTGTCAATGGTATCCGTGTAAATATTTCCATTGTTTATATTTTGCCCCACGTTTGGTAGATTCTAAGTTAGGATTTTAGTTTTGTTGACACTTTGGTATTCTTTTTTTATATATTCATGTAATTCATCGAGGGACCTTACGCGATTAATATATCATATACAAGATTTTTCTTCACCAAAAGTCAATCGTTGAATTCAGGAAAAGTATCATTGGTTGCTGATGGCATGAATACTGTCACTAACGTTTTGTTATATTAACATGTATGTTTTACCTCCATCCGAACTGTAGACTAGATCGTTCATGAGAATCCATTACGGTAGACAACCCCACCTCCCTTCCAAAAAAAAAAAAACAAGAATAAAAAACAAACAACCCCGCACACAAAATTTTAACTTTCATAGATTGAATTTTATTTTCAAACATTTAAAGTAAGTTAAATTCAGTAACAAAAATACAAAAAATGTAAAATGATAATTAACAACGATGAGGAAATTTAACAAGAAAATCAGTATCTATCGAATTTATTACAAGATGGTATTGGTGACGTGTACTGCTATAGTTAAGCTATGAGATATAGCCATGTTTACGATGTCATGCTATCAAACAATAGTTGAAACTGATATTCTACCGTCAATTTATCAATATATGAAAACGAGAGTGTCAGCAATTCAATATTGTCAATTAAATCTCTATAACACACAACATACATAATGTACGTCTTGTAAGTGGCGAAGGCAAATGTCCTTTGTTCCAATATGAAGTTTTTCTGCACGTTTAAAAAGGCGGTCGTCGCGGTTATTTATACTGATTTAAACTGGCAAGAGATCGCAATAATATTACATTAAAACAATATAATTGAGTCATACCCGTATAGAAAGACCCAAAACGTTCACTAAATGTGTTACCGTTATTGTTCTCGCGTGAATTTACTGCTATATTTTAGAAAGTGTCTCGAACAAGACATTAACACTATGGTGGCTAACAATGAATATGTACGTTTGTACTCAACAGGCAGTAAATTTATTCATATGTGAACACATCACTGATATGATAAAAATGATGAATGGTTCTTTGTCGGAAAATAACTTACGGGGATAGAAAACAGAAAAATGAAATAGCTTAAATGTTGAATACCTTATATATACCTTTAAGGTCGTGATAAAGCGGTATATAAGAACCTCAAATTATTAGTATTATTATTATGTAAGGCGGAATATACCGATATTTTCGTTAGTGATTCGACCTCGTCGGTATTCTTCCATACGTGTGAAATATCTATGGTGTTCCGCGATAAACTATTACAAATCTTCTGTTCGTATGTCGTCCTACCTGTACAAACTACACACACTGAGATATACGCCTGCTTCACACACCTACGCTAAGTTCCTGTCACAGGTATGAGGTAACATACTTACGTTACACACAAGCAATATATACTGGGTTTGTTTTTCATTATAATAAAGCCCACGATCTACAGCTAGGTCCTTTATGCTCAAGAAGGCAAAACGGCCTAGAGGTAGATAAAGGACATGTATTTGGTTTTGTAGATTTCTTTTGAAGCAATTTTGAATTAATTTATATATTTACATACACTCTGTACACCACTGTATACATTCATTCAAAAAAAAATCTTACGTTAAATACATATATTAATTTCAATAATTGTACAACCGGTAACATACAATATTATATACATTATATATATATGAAAACGTTCTTCATACATACTTTACACATTTATATCACAGTCAAAAATCACTCCGTTAGAACAATAATCACGTTACGAGTAACGATTGTATATAATTCTAAAAATCAACGTATTCTGTCACTGACCAGCAATAACTAAACAACATGTCGATTACATAATATCTAAATTATCAATAAAAAAAACATCGTATTTAATTTGTTTACCAAAATATGAATTTACAAATTATGTAGTTAATTAGGAAGACCATTGTAATTTAACAATTAATATATACAATTGCAGCATAAGTAGTTAAGACATGGTATGCGTCAGCACGAGCGATATGGAATTATTGAGATTCAAGTTACTTATATAATCATATCAAATGCAACACTGTTGCAGTGTGAAGTGGCATCGCCAAAATGGTTAGAATACATTTATTCATTATTAATATTAGCTGTACGCCAGAAAAAATGAAACGAGGGGATCTGGCTATTCATTATAATGTTAACCGCTTTTTCCAGAAGAAAAATATATCATTCTAATATTTGTAATGTTTATGACTAGAAGTGTAGCTGGTTCTTGGCAAATATTCCTTAAATCACTTGAATGATTTCTCTTTACCATATCAGACACACGGTTTATATATTAGATGATAAAAAAATGATGAATTTTTCTGAGAACAATTGTTACAAATTAAAAAAAAACACATTAGTTTAGCAAGGTACCTCCCACAATAGCGCACTCCACTTCTCTCTATATGGAACTAGAAAGGGTATGGAGGCACCATCAGGTTGGTATCTCCATGGATACCACATCGTAACCCATCCACAATCTCATGCAGGTCAACAACCATAGTCGTTGTACGCTGACATTATGTGTATTCAGCGTATTGGTAAAATGAATAAAACTTAATTTTTATTAAAACAAAACAAAATCACACATCTACATGAAATGAAGATCAGCACAGCGCCATAAAGATATGTATAATATCTGAGTAACTGTACAAACAGGTTCAAGGTGATGATATTGTTATCATCCATGTCTGTATTTACGTTATTTTGTCCAGTAAGTGGCCTTTATCTATGTCACGAAGACCCTTTTTCAGATCCTCTGTGTTAGCGTCAGGGTTACATTCCTTCCATTTTCGCAGTGTTCTATATGCACGTTCAGCAACTGTGGTATAATCATCATTGATTGTATCAATAGCGGTCGTCGATATATTCAGATGTCTGCCCAGTTCTTGATAAATTCCGTGTGGCGCAATGTACTTTGACACCACTCTTATGTTCCTCTCTAACTCAGCACGGTCAGTTTTTTGCTTTCCTACAAATTAATTAAAAACATAATGTAGGAACATATCATAAAACGAGTATGGTTTATTTCATACTTTTTGTCCAAACGATGAAATAACTATACTGCAAAAACGTTGTTCATTTGTAGCAGTTATGAAATCAAATAAGTTATTGTACTTATAATGATAATCTTTGTTGGCTCGAATGTTTGTGTGAGGGGGTCTTATTGTTGGACCGAAATAACAGGAGAAAACCCACGTGGTCGGCAGGTGACTCCATATCTTATATAATAGCATATACAACATAATACTGTATAAAGGTTAATAACATAATTGTTTTTCAGTTGAGAATCTTTTATATGAAATATCTGTCATACGGTAGAACCTCGTTATCTCGGACTCGTATAATTCGAAGACCCCGTTTAATTCGAACTATTTTGCCGGTTAAACTCACTTAACTCGAATAATCGGATAACTCGAAGTTTTACTATGGTCCCGTCGACTTCGAGATAACGAGGTTCGACGGCTTTTCTTTTACCTTTATCTGACACATTGCTGCTTGCTGATATGCTATCGTTGTAAAGGGTAGACGCAGCTTGTCTTTGGTACAGATCAGTCTGGGTAGGCAGGTTGCTTAATGAAGCAGATGTTTCGGTGTTTGATGACGAAGGTGTTTCGGTGTTTGATGACGAAGATGTTTCGGTGTTTGATGACGAAGATGATGCGGTGTATAGAAATGTATTTACTGCACCAGTGGATGAGGACGTGTCGTTAATCACAACAGCTGGCGGAACAGCATCTTCCTCAACATCAGGAGACAGCCCACTATCGGTTGGGAAATATGTTTCACTGTTCTGGTCCAATGGGATTTGTGTGTATCTGTAGTCTTTATATGAACCACAGGAACCAGCCTCGTGGCCAGTTATGGTACACACGTTGTTGCTGATGCCGTAACTCACATGGTTTCGTTGTTGTGCTTGAGGTTGCATTTCTGACACAACGCTTGGAGTGTTGTGGCCCCAGCCTGTCTTTGTCATAATAGGCTGAAAGTCACCGCTGTTAAAGTAAAAGGTAATACTGAGTATACCACACAAAATCCAGTCAACATACATAGACATGATACACATGTACATTCGGATTTTCATACTAGGACAGCATATTCCACCGCATAAAACACATACAATATATTCCATCAAATCAAAACGCGTAGACAATAATCTCGACAGATTCGAACCACACTGATAATGAAATCCAACCAGTCCACGCATACTGACAATATACTCAACTGAGTCAAAACAAATATATTGCATAGAAAAAAGCATAACAATTCGGACAAAAATATTTTCGCTGGTAAATATACATCTTGACGATGCTGATACAGGAAAATAGTAGTTTGAGGGGGCGTGGCATCAATATTTCATTTATAAAGATATGAAACATTCTTTGACCAATGTGATTTAACCACTCAACAATAATTACAACGATACAAAGAACCATAACCCAGTGACGATAAACCCTTTAATTTTCCCTTTTCTGTGTATGTGTATGTACCTGTGAATATGGAATGTACAGTTAAGTTGCTGCAATTATTTGTATAACCAACTGTAAGTGTTCATTAACAGGTATGCGTAACTGCTAATTAAAATGCTACTTACATAGTATTTGTTTGATTAAATGAGCAACCATGATGATCACCTGTAAAAAGAAAACACAGTTTAAAGAAAATCACACCGTTATTGATACCAGAAATTGTTATTCAGGTTTATGGGCAAGTGTTATGGTCGCCATTTTAATCTCATCGAAAACATTTTGGATATATAGAGATGGACGTTTTTAATGTGCTTATCTGTTGTGATTGACAATGATGACTCGGTTCTCATTTTGGGATGAAAGCTTACTTTCATATGATGAGTCTTATGTTATGAGTTCAGGTGACCAAAATATATTCCTAGAATTTTGACACGAGTTTTAAATTTAAATCCAACACCTGTAATTTGATGCACTTACCTCTATAACATTTCCAATATAATGCTATACCAAAGACAGCGATGCAAACGACCAATATGAGGACAATAGCTACTACCAATAAAGATATGTTGACATGCGTATGGCTGTTCAACACTGTTTGTCCTGAAATCAAATGTAAAAATCTTTCAAATTGAGTTTATTCACTTTGCGTGAGCATTAATGAATTATCATAGACAGACAGCGAACTGTTGTTATTAGCTTAGGCAAACAAATTATTTCTTGAAACCAGGTTTTGTTTAACTCAATAGATCGAATGGCGACTACATACCTTCGGGGTGGAAATCACTTCTCACTTCGCGGTCACGTTGAAGGTCTTTAGGTGGAGGATTGTGTGTAAGTGGAGGGTGGTGTGTAGGCCGTATTTCCATTGGTTCTGATGCGGTGCTGAAGTGAAAATTTACGAATCGTTTAATGGGATTTTAGTACTTGGCTCATATCACAAAACCCCATAGAACCCATAGTTGAATACTAGATTTTGTATGCATGTTATATATTTGTGACTGGTGTGTCACTATAGTTGGCTTATATCACAAAACCCCATAGAACCCATAGTTGAATACTTGATTTTGTATGCATGTTATATATTTGTGACTGGTGTGTCACTATACTTGGCTTATATCACAAAACCCCATAGAACCCATAGTTGAATACTGGATTTTGTATGCATGTTATATATTTGTGACTGGTGTGTCACTATACTTGGCTTATATCACAAAACCCCATAGAACCCATAGTTGAATACTTGATTTTGTATGCATGTTATATATTTGTGACTGGTGTGTCACTATACTTGGCTTATATCACAAAACCCCATAGAACCCATAGTTGAATAGTAGATTTTGTATGCAAGTTATTTATTTGTGACTGGTGTGTCACTATACTTGGCTTATATCACAAAACCCCATAGAACCCATAGTTGAATACTTGATTTTGTATGCATGTTATATATTTGTGACTGGTGTGTCACTATACTTGGCTTATATCACAAAACCCCATAGAACCCATAGTTGAATACTAGATTTTGTATGCAAGTTATTTATTTGTGACTTATGCAATAAAGCATTTCTCAAAATGTAAGCTAATCTACAAAATTCCATGCAGTTATGGATACTGACAGACGATAGAAACCTCACATGATGATAATATAAAGTCGTTATAACAGGTAGCGTACAATATCTTACGTTGTTATGACGTTGATCCGTTTACCGCAGGTCTCTTTCCTGTCTGGAGCACAAGCAGTTTTCACAGGCAGACCGAGGGCAGCACAATCTCTACAGGGTTTACATTTAAATGAACGTCGATTGTTATACGTTCCTGGTTCACATTGTATGCACGGCCTGCACTTCACAGCACCGAATGTTTCGATAACCGTCACTGGTGCTGTCTGAAAAGGTATCACATAATAAAATAATATAAACATTACTTCTTTCTTCTTTCACATGCATGGCAAAACTGATGTTACCGAACCGCACTTATGACGTGGCATGTGATAAACTGAGTTCAACATATTTTTAATTCAACAAATTCAAAAAATCAAAATCGTTTGTTACTTTTATGTTGGTCGTGACGGAAAACGTTTGGATTTGTTTTAGTGATTTAGTTTACATTCAAGGAGTTTTGCATTATTTGTTTTATTTAAGTTAACTTAGATCAACATGACCTGTGAAATCAATCTTAAATTAAATCTGTACAAGGTACGCTAAACATTGTTATCTTAATTTCCACATTTTACTGATAATAAAACAGAACCAATCCTCAGTTAGCAGATTTATTCTCCATCATATTCAAACTGTTATTATATCCCTGCTATCACCACAAATGAGATCGTTCCTTAATTTTTAAGCATACAACGTTATTTTAACTCACCAAGTTTGTTCCCTCCCCTGCTAGACACTTGTCACACAGGCGACAGCCATTGAGTTGTCTGTGGTAGTAACGATTTTTCTCCGCCAAACAGGGGAATTTTCGGTAGACGAGTTTATCGGCGAAGGCGAGGACGAGAACATAAGAGAGGAGGAGGATGTATTTGATGTTCATCTTCAGCTTGTTCTAAAACAAAAATGTTTGTTAACTATTCCTTGCTTCATCCAACAATTACATTTTACAATAAACATTGAAAGTTGAATTGTAAATTACTCTAAATCTCTATTTTCAAATCGATCGAACTACAATCTGAAGACACACATGCTGTTTATACTAGTCATCGTTCTCAGAGACGTCGGAGTTATACCACTTACAACTAACAACTATCCATATGTCCCAATGTCTCAGTCAGAAAAAAACATGTACTGTTTAAACTAGTTATTGTTCTCAAGGAAATTAACCGCATATCTTAATGTCTCACCCGGGTTTGCGCAGTGAGAAATCATGCCGGGGTGAGCAACTGTACCATAACACGTACACGTGTAGGATTAGGGTAGGCTGGTTCGTTTTAAAAGCCAATCAAAAAGAAATGTTTACGGATATCATTTGTACCAACTAGCACATAGCTCTTGTTACAGAACAAAGATACTATTGTCTGGTGTTGTAGCGGTATACAGTTTATGTATCACTGTTGCTAGGAGTATAAGGCTGATATAATGTCTTGTTATATACATGTATAAACTCTGGAAAAACCTCTCCGGAACGTCAGTAGAAGGGAATAAATGATAATGCAACTATTCCAACATGTTTACCTTGTCATAAATATAACTAAATATAATAGGACTTTAAACTTTACATTATCGACTACAACCATAAAATCGAATGCAATGAGTTAAATTGAAATTGTTTACCAATTAACTAATCATGGTTAAGTACCAACAGTGTTTAGAAAATATTTTAAGTTGTTCGCGCATTGGTGTATCCAAAACAGTTGCTAGCAACACACTGTACATTAAGGCGAGAGGTAAAGTTATCTTAGCTTGCTTAACATAACCGTCGTTACTCATCGACTGTGTTAAATAGCTAAATAGTATAATGCATGAACGCTGGGTACTCAATTGTAGAAACATTCACATGGAGATTCAGTTCATGTATTAAACAAATCCATATTAATATAGCAATAAAAGGCAATTAGTCGATTTGTTTCAAGCTGACCATGTTGACAGAGAGGAAGCGAGCAATGGAGCAACACGTGATGTACACCTCGAGTTGTTCTGTCATGTCTATTTTTAGAGACTCTTTTGTCGGCAAGATATTCGGACGTCACCTTGCACAGCCCAATGCACATGAACTCAAGACTAGGGCGACACACAGTAACGATATATATAGATAGATACAATATTGTCAATTCTGACGTTTAAAAGTGATTTGAATATACAAGTACATGGAGCATTGCTTGGAAACTAATACTACAACTTCTGTAGACTATGAACATTATTTACAGATGCATAACTAAACGAAGATAAGATATTTATCTATCATCTCAGAATACATTGGTTTCTTCCGTTAATATAAATGAATGTCTTACAAAAGTAAAATGACAAAACATTTTTGTAATTGTGGTTGCTTAAAAGCTAGCGTCCAGAGGTTAATCTATATTTTGACGGCTGTATCATGGATGAAATTAGAAAATAAATCACATAAATATGAATAAAGTATAATTTTTCAATAACTTATAGTTATCTCCATCTTAACCTTACCATTATATCACTGTTATAAATGTTAGTCATCTTAAAACTTAGTAATTATGCAAGCATAAAAAAATCAAATCATATGTACAAAAGTTTTCAAAAACAAATCTGTCAGTTTAAAAGAAGAAAAGTGGAAATTTGAAAGATGCTCGCGCCTAAATCGATTAATTACTTAAATTTTATTACCATGGTAACACCGTAGACCATTATGTTCGATAACTATTACATCATAATATCTAATTAAATGCATGCATGTTAAAACTTACTTAATCGATGATTTCCGGTCTCAAATCTCATTGATGAAGTGAATGGTGTTGTATGACCTAACAGCAGACCATCTTACTGTATTGTATGAACAGCTGATCAGGTAAACATGAGGCGATTCGGACTGTCTTCTGATTGGCTGTAGGAAATCACAACACTCAATAAATATAGACTAGGAAATATATAGTCTGGGAATTCCCCTACGTTACTATTCACAATCGCAGAGGCTCTCTTTACTCAAACAATCAATTGATAACTAGATAGTGATAATTTCATAGTTTTGCAATTTAGCATAATTAAAGGAGAAAACTGCAGCACAGTCGTGGGTGTTATGAACATTATTTACAGATGCATAACTAAACGAAGATAAGATATTTATCTATCATCTCAGAATACATCGGTTTCTTCCGTTAATATAAATGAATGTCTTACAAAAGTAAAATGACAAAACATTTTTGTAATTGTGGTTGCTTAAAAGCTAGCGTCCAGAGGTTAATCTATATTTTGACGGCTGTATCATGGATGAAATTAGAAAATAAATCACATAAATATGAATAAAGTATAATTTTTCAATAACTTATAGTTATCTCCATCTTAACCTTACCATTATATCACTGTTATAAATGTTAGTCATCTTAAAACTTAGTAATTATGCAAGCATAAAAAAATCAAATCATATGTATAAAAGTTTTCAAAAACAAATCTGTCAGTTTAAAAGAAGAAAAGTGGAAATTTGAAAGATGCTCGCGCCTAAATCGATTAATTACTTAAATTTTATTACCATGGTAACACCGTAGACCATTATGTTCGATAACTATTACATCATAATATCTAATTAAATGCATGCATGTTAAAACTTACTTAATCGATGATTTCCGGTCTCAAATCTCATTGATGAAGTGAATGGCGTTGTATGACCTAACAGCAGACCATCTTACTGTATTGTATGAACAGCTGATCAGGTAAACATGAGGCGGTTCGGACTGTCTTCTGATTGGCTGTAGGAAATCACAACACTCGATAAATATAGACTAGGGAATATATAGTCTGGGAATTCCCCTACGTTACTATTCACAATCGCAGAGGCTCTCTTTACTCAAACAATCAATTGATAACTAGATAGTGATAATTTCATAGTTTTGCAATTTAGTATAATTAAAGGAGAAAACTGCAGCACAGTCGTGGGTGTTATGTTTTGATTAGATAAAGAACACAATGGCCATTGACAGGAAGACGATCGCAATATAGTCATATGAGGTGGTATATAAAAATTCGACTTCAAATGTTTTCAAGATATTCAAAATTAGATTACCGCATACCTAACAAATACACAGTTCTCTCTAAGACCACTCAATTCCACACACCCATCACCACTACACACATGAATCATTTCAAACCAACATATAACCCTATCATATTCACAAGCCTGGATGTGCTCGGCTTTCTTATCATTGTAAGCGTGCGGTATACGGACTGATTATCTAGCTATGTTAGCTTCATGGAACACTGAATTCTTTCCTTTGTGTTGTTTATATTGTGCCCAATTTACATGATTCTCACTGATATATACTGTAACGTTCATGAATTGACAGTTAAATAACCTGGAAGAGATGGAGTTTTGTATTATATCCTGAATTATTTCATATCATTTTATCATTTTAAATATTTGCCTTCGTTTTGTACGATATCAGCTGTGACATGGATGATAAACAAAATGCAAACGTTTTACGGAATATTGTAAAGTGTACTGTGATAACTCTGCAGTGAATCATGTCTTCGTTTTATTCTAGCCACGTACATGAATTAATTCTGTCTCCTGTGTTTAACACTATAGGGGTGTGGTACTGTCATTATGAGCTGGTATGCGGCATTACAGGGCGTTGTCGGTTGCGTAAGACAAACTCAACATATTTATAAAAACGAACAATAATTTGCCATAAGCACATAAACTGTTGCATTTAGATGTACTCATTCACGTTGTGTTATAGCTAGGACAGTAAAAGTTGATATGGTTCTCAGGTACATATGCCGAGTCATTGTGGTAATGGAAGATTTGATATCCATTTCAACGTTTTCTACCAAAGGAAGTAAAGAAGTGTTAACACTGTTTCCCATTACTCTTACCCTCTATCTTTATGTCGATCAAATAACAATTACAGTATTAACAAGTGGCGTTAAAGAAATTGTCAAAATGTCTCATGTATGAAATGGGATAATATGTCAAGTCATGGTTATACTAAGAGACGTGTAAAATATAATTTGATAACTATACAAAACAAAAGTATTTTAGAAGATAATAATAAGACTTTAAGCTTGGAAGTTCGATTTGAATGTGCGATAAATGTCTAATAAATACATCACACATTTGCACTTATCGCAAAATTTAGTTTATTGTAAAAAGTTGTGGCGTACTTCCTTTGATTAAAAAAAAACAAAATGAAACAGAGTAGCGTGTTCCCAGATATAGCAATAATCCTAGCTTATCAATATTTACATTTCTTGGAATAGATATATACATGGAACTATGACACATGTACTGACTCCCCCTTTTTAAACAATGGCACAGCAGTTGTCACGGCCATACCTTTAAGAAGAATATTTGCTGGGTAGGAAACGGCTGGTGCTACCTCTTACCCTCACGTCTCCCATCAAATACATACATACTTTTATAGGATTACTTGTTTGACATCTGATTTGTTAAAAGGCTGACGTTTTATGGTATTATATATTGAGTTTGAAGATAAAGAGGGTAGAAGGTAACACGAATTGCTTCGTAATGATCTTAATTTCTTACCTTTGAATACAAAACCTCACCGTCGCCATACTATACTTGCACTATCACCTTATTATAAGAGGTATCGGGATATTAATTTAAGATTTCGCAATAATGTATATTTGTTACACATCAAACCTGATTCCTTCCGGTAGAGTTCTTTAAACTAGTTAAATTTACTTAATAAAGTGAAGTTTATAATTGCAGGCATTATCTGATACATTATCAGAAACAAATGTCTTTTGTTTCACACAATCTTATACAAATATTTTCTTTGAATGTAATAACAGGTATATGATTCACATATCACATATAAAAACAAAGAAAGATGTCCTTTTTATTGATATAAAATGAATGACCAAGTGGTATAACTCGGACATCTCTTAGAACAATGACCAAGAGGTATAACTCAGAAATTTCTAATAACAATGACGAAGTGTAATTGAGACATTGTTTATGTTCAATTACAGGGTTTCCTGTTGTCACATAGCTTAGAGATATTAATTAATTGCTTCGTGTCTGTACAGCGGTGCTGGCTATCGAATTAATTGTATCATATCAGATAAGGCTTAGTATTTGACCTGTCGGAGTCCTGGGATGCTGAACACTATTTCCGGGTTATAAGTCACCTGATAATTATATAAAATGATATCACACTGTATCCATATCATTTGTTAGTCTAAAAGCAGGCCGAAATCTATGTAGCCCTTGAGGACAGTTGTTTGAGAGACTGGGGGCAACACACACACACCGTTGATAGCATTATCCATTACCTTCCTTAATTATTGTTGACGGAACTATCAGCTAATATACAAATATTGAAACAAATATATTCTGGGAATGCTTGTAGACGCTGCTAATCTCAACATCGAGGAGAATGCTTTCCTATCTAATTCGACCACTTTATGCAAATATGTGGTTCCTCTAATACTGTTACATGTAGTGATATACTATTTATAGTATCAACCCAGTAAATTAACGATTCAGATTAAAAGCACTACATAAAAACCCACGTACATGTACTAACATTTGTTATAAATGGTTATTTACTTTTCCATTTTTAATGATAAGCAACTACTTTTCTAAAGTCAGCGTGGGTTATCACTTATGATATCATTGATACAAATGTACAATAATTAGTTATAACGATAATACCTGGTCCTAGCAAAAGATAAAACAAATGTTGAATAATAGAAAATCGCAATTTACATTGAAACATGATTCTTTATATTGTTTTTTCAATTGTTCACTGACGTTAATTACATGGTTTGGTAAAAGCTAGCTAATAAACCAGGACAATCTACCACCAGTAACGTGAAACCACTTAATTTTACACTTTAGAGCTGTATACGCTCGAACCCCATTATCTCGAACTCGTATCACGCGAAGACCCTGTTTTATTCGAAGTATTTTGTTTGTCCCGACCACGCCTACACAAAACATTCAAACTGACTTCATTCGACTACTCTGATAATTCGAAGTTTTCCCCACGATCCCGTCGACTTCGAAATAACGACGTGCAACTGTACTTCTTAAACAAGCAATCTGGAGGAACGTAATCGAAAGTCAGTTCAGGAATATGTAAATGCATCTATGTGTTACTTTACGTTAATACAAATCTCTCAGGACAGTTTCGATATACATTTGTACGTAACACCAGCTCATTTAGAGTAGTGTGTTGGATCAAATGTAATTCAAAATAAATCAGGTCTTTTATGAAATCATTTAAGACACTTGAATATCACTTAATTGTGATCTCATACAAACATATAAAAGATAAAACAAGATAACAATAGTTATAAAAATTTCCAAGAGAGTTAATTGGAATATTCTACAAAATTTTGTACCTACCTTTATATATGCAATATAAATATGGTTTTAGTGACTTGATTCCCGGTCAATGTGTTGTCAATGAAATACAAATTTACAATGTACTAATCAGGTATCTCCGTATCTATATACGTACGAGATGCAAATGCATATAAATAAACAAGATGTCTGTCATATTGTTAAGCATGGAAGCCTAAAGTGTTTGTTCTTGGAGCGACCTGGTAACTAACACATCTGTAAACTATTTAGACATATTTGGGTATCAGTAATTTGAAAGTCAGTCCAAGTATAACCTATATGAGATTTATCTATCATTAAACAACTACCTCTCAGGGATTCTAATGAGGAAAAATTTGTCACAAAAAGTGTTTTTTGCAGAGGCTTATCATTTCTGAATCGTAATGACGTCAATGGGATTTAATAACTGATTTATAATAGATCTATGACGTAAATAGCAGTATTCATATGCAAATCAAACAACATTCACTTGAAATGTCTTTGTTAGAACACCTGTATTAAACCCACCGTAATACTATCTTATGCTTTATATCTATTTGAAGTAAATCGCACAATCAAAAGTTTGTGTATATATTAAATCGCTTTAACAGTTGCATTTGAAAAAAAAATATGTTGCTAAGGAACCACGATTATATATAAAACAAACATATATACGTCTCGAAATAATGAGCACACGAAAGTATATACATTGTACGTGTATCTTTATGATAATGTAGAGTATATTAGGGTATGACTCATTTTTCCTATGGATACTATGTGAATATGTCCTTGTTCTTGACTAGCCACACAAATAAGTAATTCGTTGCACAATGCTAACCATGAAACTTTATATATGAAATTATTTTAGACCTCCAAACGATAAAATAAAAGTGCTCACGAATATGTTATGCTATATATTATAGAAAAAAAAGTGATCGTTATGGGTGAATTGAATATGTAGTCTCGAATTTGATTTCTACGGAAACGTTCATTAGAAACTTTTTTACTAAGATGCTACATGTAATCCTTTAGACTTGTATACAGTAGCTGTTTGATTATGTCAACTAAATAGATATTAGCTGACCTGAACAGAAGTTCAACCCTAACCTCAAGTCGTATTTTTATATACCCCCAGACAATAGGTGAGCCAGCATTTAAGTATAAAACGCATTGGGCAGAACAGTTTTTATTCACGAATGCATGTATTATAATCAATTAAATCTTTATAACTATTATGTGGTAATGAAAAACAAAACAGAGAATGTCGAAAAGTCATCAAAGCCATTAATATTAAAAGATAATATCTACACAAGGCCTGGGTAAAAAAGTCCAACAGGACAAGGTGTTTCGGAATGGTATCGACGACACCGCCATATAAATGTAGGTAACATCAAAGTTAGTGTCTCGTTCTGAAAGTGAGAATCGAGGCATCATGCAACTCATTTTCCAAAACAAATATAGGTATGGTATATCTGTGGCCATTGCTGTAAAAATATTCTCATTTCGGTCATCACGGGCAGATACTGTCCAGGTTTCATCATAACACAAGATAAACACTACATGTGGAGTTGAATCACACATATCAATTTGAAAACTATTTTCTGAGTCACACAACTTTCTACGAGCATAGTTCAAAGTCGTGAAATGTTTTCAGTTAATACAGCTAAGATAAAACTCTGATTTTAGCACGTATCAACTCTGATTATTGTGATATAAAAACGTAGATGCACTGAACCACGAGGTGCATCTAAGATAAACTGATTGTCTAGGCACGCAAACTGTACCAATAAGTAATAGAATTGTTTCGTCCCCAACAGCAAGTCATTCTAGTTCAATCCACAGCAGTTTCTTTTACTTCTTGCTCTAACCTATAGTGACCACCCTCAACTAACTGAACATTTTGTCACGATCTTTGGTTATAGCAGCATGAATTATATAATTAGTTTGTTAGGAAAGATGTAAAATATTGAAGAAAAGGTACTGATAGATACAGATTAAGCTAACAAGTGAAATGGTCGATCCTTACCGACAAAATTTACCCGACTCTCCGCCAGGAAATTGGAGTAGAAATTTGAGTTGTGAGAGAGATGATATATATATATATATAGATACATGTAAGTCTGAAAAAGTATGTTTATTTTGCACTAGCCTAGTCCAACGTTGTAGATAAAAATAATTAACTTTGTCTACGAAGAGAGTATCAAAGAAAGATTAACATACACAACCTCAAGTTTAAAAAGTTGACACAGCATACTTGTTTTAAGGGTCATGGCTGAAGTTGAAATATTTGAGTAGTCACACCCATACAAGGAGCAATAGCTTGCCCTTATGGATATATTATAATCCCAGCCTACCCCTTACTACAATACAAATAAATACGCTTATCGGCAAGTGAATGCCAGTCTCTTTACTCACGAAACATTATATACCTGTAAGCACATGATTTGAGATACCGATATGACTGTATTCAAGCAGACATACTCAAAATTCGTTTTTCTTTACTGGCATGTCATTATTAACTATGACGAGTTACCCTGGTAAACATTAAATCTCCTTATGTTAGCATATTCATTACGTAATTCACGCCTTGCTTGAAGGATGTAAGGTACACTATAAGGAGCGGATTGGTTCACGCTAAACCAATAGATTACCACCAACACAGGATCTTATCTTCAAAAACCTAGCCAAATCTTTCAATTTCACTTTCAGGTATATCGACGATGTGTTGTCTATAAACAACAAGACGTTTGCTGACCTAGTCGATCGTATATACCCCACTGAACTTGAGATTAAAGACACAACAGACTTTCCTACATCAGCTTCCTACCTCGATCTTTACTTAAGCTATGACCAACAAGGGCAACTTACTCCTTAGCTGTATGATAAACGTGACGATTTTGATTTTCCGATCGTGAACTTTCCCTTTCTTGATAGTAACATCCCTGCTTCTCCATCCTATGGTGTTTCCATGTCGCAGTTGATTCGTTATTCTAGGGCTTGCTCTGAGTATCGAGATTTTCGTGATAGATGTCAACTGCTGACGAACAAACTTACGGCACAGGGATTCGAGAGATGCAGGTTGATGAAGACTATGGGCAAGTTTTATGGTCGCCATCCTGATCTTATCGAGAAATATTCTGTATCTTTGTGTGATATAAATGTGACGAGCGAGTGTTAACCTATCCAGTTGTTTATTTTGTACATAAGTCACACAGTTCATAAGGTTACGATACCTGTTTACTTCCGTGTTTTAGGTCACCCTCGGTGTCAATTTCAAGCTTGTAAGATAGCGTGGTTAGTGCGCATACTATACAAACGTCATGGAGACCAAGGTATGAAAGCGAGATTATAGGTGGCGCTACTTTCGGTCCTCGGGGGGTATAAAAGGCCGTCTGCTAGCATGTCAGGCAGACCAGATTTCGACTGCTGAAGAGGGAACATCGCTACACACATAGGTACAGGTAACAACGGCGTGAGTGAGCAGACTGTAGACGTAGCTGAAATAGTGCTTTTCCTCAGTCTGGCTCTCTGTGCGTTCGCTGTTGGTTTAGAGCGGTCGTGTATAGGTGTATATATACACAGGCCCTGCTGTTGTGAGCAGACGCGGTATAACGCGTGCTCTGGTTGTGTGCTCGGTTCTGAGCGCTGGTACCTGGGTCGGTCTGTGGGCAGCGGAGCACTCCGGGCTGCTGAGACAGTGACCGTGTGTAGCGAGTTAGTGCCTGTACGAGTTGTGCCCCTTTGAGCGGGGATAGTACGGTGGTACTAGTATAGCAGTCGGGTGTGTAGGAGAGCACTCCTAGAGAGCACATTGAGAGATTGCTCTGTGGGGATATATTGCTCTGTGGGGATATAACTGTATTTAGATGATACTTTGTCCTATTGATAATATAATTAACATTTAGTGTTGCTCTGTTAAAACGTAGTGAGTAGTTGTTTGTACTTTATAGAGACGTTTTCAGTATTGTGTTACATTCATCATTTTATATAGTTTTGTTACCATTGTTTGTTAAGCCGAGTCAGCTCTGCTCCGTTAAGGGTGTTTATGTGTTGCTACCATTCCTTGAGCAAGGCATGCTCTGGATAATTATTTGTATATATTTGCACTTGTGTTAAACCCTTTTGGAGCACATATCAGGGATCTCAAGAAGTAACTTGGGTACGGACCCCCGGCACGTTACATAAAGATGGACGTGTTTGAGTTTGCTTGTTAGTGTGTTTACTTGTTGTGATGACAATGATGACTCGGTTCTCAGTTTGAGGATTGATTCTTACTTGGATGTGACCACGATTTATATAACGGGTGTCGTCGTTGAAGCAGAAGACGCTTACTCTTCCGGAACACCTGGTCTTATTCTCTTGTACTTTTACGAGAGTCTCCATGTAAATCTTTCCTTTGTTCCTATTTTACCCCTAGTTTAATCGATTTTGAGTTCGGAATATGGTTTTGTTGACGCTTGCGTATTTTCTGATTATTTTTTCTTCAAATATCAGTTTAAATGTATTGTAAAGAAAATGGATATATCGATAATTAAACAAATGGTATTCTTATTGTATACCCTCTGGGTATGGACGGCAGTGTAGTTTTCAGTGTTACCCATATTAAATTTGTTTATGAAAAGTAATTATTAAGTATGATTATAACCATCCACTAATAAGACTGATCCTTTGACACGTTCCTTGTTCAACTAAAACTCGAACACTATCTTCACATGTTTAAAGTCATGTCCATGTTTATGAATTCAAATGAGTAAAGTATGCCATTTTTTTATAAGACTACTAATTTAGATAATGACAGTGACGGCATCTTGTGTTCAATTTATTTTCTTAACACAATATATTTTTTACGATAATATAATGTTTAGGTATTAGTGTTCATTAATAAGGGTATCATACTGACCAAACAAACACTGACCACGGTCAAACAAACACTGACTACAGTCCATGGATAGGGTTATCATACTGACCAAACAAACACTGACCACGGTCAAACAAACACTGACCACGATCCATGGATAAGGGTATCATACTGACCAAACACTGACCACTGTCCATTGATAGGGGTGTCATACTGACCAAACAAACACTGACCACGGTCC
The DNA here is from genome assembly GCA_947623455.1 of Mimachlamys varia. Lineage (NCBI taxonomy): Eukaryota > Metazoa > Mollusca > Bivalvia > Pectinida > Pectinidae > Mimachlamys > Mimachlamys varia. Next base: position 4,105,104 of record OX392537.1, read on the forward strand.
ATGGATAGGGGTGTCATACTGACCAAACAAACACTGACCACGGTCAAACAAACACCAAACACGGTCCATGGATAGGGGTATCATACTGACCAAACACTGACCACGGTCAAACAAACACTGACCACGGTCCATGGATAGGGATATCATACTGACCAAACACTGACCACGGTCCATGGATAGGGGTATCATACTGACCAAACACTGACCACGGTCCATGGATAGGGGTATCATACTGACCAAACACTGACCACGGTCAAACAAACACTGACCACGATCCATGGATAAGGGTATCATACTGACCAAACAAACACTGACCAAAGTCCATGGATAGGGGTATCATACTGACTAAACACTGACCACGGTCAAACAAACACTGACTACGGTCCATGGATAGGGATATCATACAGACAAAACAAACACTGACCACAGTCCATGGATAGGGGTATCATACTGACCAAACGAACACTGACCACGGTCCATGGATAGGGGTGTCATACTGACCAAACAAACACTGACCACGATCCATGGATAGGGGTATCATACTGACCAAACACTGACCACGGTCAAACAAACACTGACCACGATCCATGGATAAGGGTATCATACTGACCAAACACTGACCATGGTCCATGGATAGGGGTGTCATACTGACCAAACAAACACTGACCACGGTCCATGGATAGGGGTATCATACTGACCAAACACTGACCACAGTCCATGGATAGGGTTATCATACTGACCAAACAAACACTGACCACGGTCAAACAAACACTGACCACGATCCATGGATAAGGGTATCATACTGACCAAACACTGACCACGGTCCATGGATAGGGGTATCATACTGACCAAACAAACACTGACCACGGTCCATAGATAGGGGTATCATACTGACCAAACAAACCCTGACCACGGTCCATGGATAGGGATATCATACTGACCAAACAAACACTGACCACGGTCCATGGATAGGGGTATCATACTGACAAAACAAACACTGACCACGGTCCATGGATAGGGGTATCATACTGACCAAACACTGACCACGGTCAAACAAACACTGACCACGATCCATGGATAAGGGTATCATACTGACCAAACACTGACCACGGTCCATGGATAGGGGTGTCATACTGACCAAACAAACACTGACCACGGTCCATGGATAGGGGTATCATACTGACCAAACACTGACCACGGTCCATGGATAGGGATATCATACTGACCAAACAAACACTGACCACGGTCCATGGATAGGGGTATTATACTGACCAAACAAACACTGACCACGGTCCATGGATAGGGGTATCATACTGACCAAACACTGACCACGGTCCATGAATAGGGGTATTATTCTGATGAAACATACATAACTTGTCATTGTACGTCTTTTTCTGTTGTCAACCTAATACAGAAGCGTCAACAAAACCATTATCCGAATTCAGATCGATTAATTGCGATACAAAATATTAACAAAGGGAATATTTACAAGGACACTCTTAAAACGTTCAAGATAATAAAACCAGGTGATCCGGAAGGTTAGGCGTCTTCTACGTAATCGAGGACAGTGCCATGTATATTAAGGTCACGTCCTCAAAGGGAGAATTGAGACATCATTCAGAATCATAATAAGTAAGCATACTTATGATTATATTCAAAATAGACCATCTTCATACAATTTAAGGGTACAGAATATGTTTTCAATTAGACCAAGATTGAAACCATACAATTTGCTAATACACTATCACTTTACTGTGAACGGCGATATTCTGTGACTGAAAGCTTCCTCTCATAATTTCATGATCAAAAAGCACAACATATTTCATATATTATATTGTTGTCGCCATGTTTGTCTCATAAAGAAATATTCTGTATAATTAAATAATTAGAAGATTGACGTTTGTGTGTTTACTTGTTGTGATTGACAATGATACTCGGTTCTCATTTTGAGAACTTGATGTTTACTCGGACGTGACAAAGATTTACATGGCGGATGTCGTCGATGGAGAAGAAGATGCTTACGCTTCCGGAACACCTGGTCGTATTCTCTTGTACCTTTGCAAGGGTCTTCATGTAATTGTTTTGTTAATATGTTGCCCCTACTTTAATCGATTTTATGTTCGAATTATGGTTTTGTTGACGCTTCGGTATTTTCTATGTATTATTGCTCATTAAAAGCAAAATACTTAATGACCAATCAGAGCACTAACTCCGATCAATTAAGCTTAATAGAACAATAGTCCAATGGGCCTACACGAGCCACCTTTTATTAACGTCACATTAGTTACATTGAAGAGGTCTAAAATTATAAAATAAAAAAAAATATTTATTTAGTCATTCGCGTCAACGTATAACCTATAGGAGAGTCTTCTTATCAGTAAAGCTGCATGTCATGAATTCTTACGAGGAAATACTTGTCTTAAAAGAAAAGTGTTGCAATAGCAATACTGCATTGTGAGAAGAGGCTTGACCTATTTGAACCGTAATGACGTCAATAGGATTTAAATAACTGATTTATAATGGATCTATGGCGTAAATAGCAGTATTCATATGCAAATCAAACAACATTTACTTAAAACTTCTTTGTTATCAAACCCAACATGGTAATCCGGTATGCTTTTAATCTATTTGAGGAATGACCGCAATTGTCGAATTTGAGGGGAACACTCTTTGTTGCTTGGAAACCACGAATGTGTATATACAAAGAACAAGTTACAAGATACTTTATCTAAAGCCGCATATATAACAGAAACAGAGAATACCAAAGCGTCAACAAAACCATAATCCGAACACAAAATCGATTAAACTAGAGGCTAAATATAAACAAAGACAATATTTACATGAAGACCCTCCTAAAAGTACAAAAGGATATGATCATGTGTCCTGGAAGAGTAAGCGTCTTCTGCTTGCTCGACGACACCCGCCATGTAAATCTTGGTCACATCCAAGTAAACATCAATTCTCAAAACGAGACCGATACATTATTGTCAATCACAACAAGTAAGCACACTAATAAGCAAAGCAACAACGTCCATCTTCATATCACATAAAGATACAAAATATTTCTCAATGAGATCAAGATGGCGACCATATTTGCCCATAGTCTTCATCAACCTGCATCTCTGGAAAGTAACATTAGCTGTACCATGTAGCGCTATTTTCTACGACAATCGCTTAAAACAAAAACTTAAAACATGGTAATTAACAAAATAAAGAGAGAGAAAGCATACACTAAACATTCAAAACTGTGGACTATCACAGACAACAATAATATGAAATTATAAACTCGAAATAATGCGCACACGAACGTATATGCATTGAACGTGTATATTTATGATACTGTACAGCGTATTATGGTCATTTTTTCCCTGATTTTTGTTTTTGCAGATATGTCCTTGCACTTGACCAACAACAAAAATTAAATCATTTCGTTGCACGGATTTACCAAGAGAGGATGACCTATACAGATGCAGGGTACCCGTACCCCAAGCCGCATTTGATATAGTTTAACCTTCACATAATAGGTAAGCCAACAGTTAAGTACAGAACTTTTATGTACGAATAGTAAATATATATTTAATACACGCATGACATTTTCCAAAATTTATTTGCTTTTGGCATATCTGTGGCCATTTCTGTAGTTGAAATATTCTCCTTTCGGTCATCAAAGGTAGATACTGTTCATCTTTCATCATAACACACACACTAAACGTTACATGTGGAGTCGATTAAAACACTACAATTAGAAAAACATCTGCAAACCGACACCGGTTCCTGCAAACACATTGTGTTCTGTGAATACTGCTTATATGTAACTCTTTGATTTTAACATGCATCAACTCCGATTATTGTGATTTAACAAGAAGGTGCTATAAACCCCGATGTGCATCTTAAGGTAAACTGATTATTTGTTTTGAAATGCAAACTGTCCTAACAAGGAACATAGTTGGTTTGTTTTCCATAATAAGACATTTTAGTTTCAGCCCTACAAGTATCTTTCAGCTCTGCAGGCTCTGTTGGCGGATTTTTCAGTCCTCGGGGTTTGCTGGCGCCACCGTAGTCACAGTTATCTCATCTGAGTAGTGGCACGGTACATAATTTACAAATTTTCGTAGAACATGATTTGCAATAATACAGAATAGTTTAATTTTACTTCTAAATTCATAAATTAAAGGGGTTTTACTCACCTGACCTTTCTGCTTCTACATTAGTTTAGACATTTTGGATTCCCACCTTTTTGCCTCTAGTATCACTGAAGAGTCCTAGAAGGACAAAACAGCTGAATGATGCAGTTTAATTCATTTATTTTGGCAAACTGTATATAAAACTAAACTTAAAAGGTGCAGCATATGTGTGTGTTACATGTACGTCATCTTTCTACTCTATAGTGACCACCTTCAACAAATTGAACACTTTATCATTAAATGTGTAAGCAGCACAAACGACAGGTCGTATATTACATAACAATACATAAGAATCTACCTAGTTATTTATAACTGTGATATATTGAAGGCAGGTACTGGCAGATAAGTTTGCGTTAGTAAGCGTTTTGACCGATCCCAACGAACGAGAAACAACTTACCCTACCGACCGACCGTCCGCTAGCAATGTAAGGTAAAAATGTGAGTTCAAAGGGCACAAGAATAAATCCGAACGAGCCAATATGATGGGAAGGGAAAGTAAGATAAAGAAATTCCAACGAACCTTACTTAGGTATATTTTACATTAGCCTGATTCAATGTCGTAGGGAAAAGAGGAAATGGCTAGTGTTACTTAAAAATACATTTATATACACAATACACTAATTGTTTAATGACCATGGCTGTAGTTGAAATATGGGCGGAGCCCCAACCCATACCAGAATAAAAAAGTCGAGTTCGTAACGATAAGTGATACCAACCCAACTCCGTGCTATATGAAGCTGGCTTTGGCCTTGACATGTATAGTGAAGTGAATGCATGCTAAGATAACAAGCAATATAGCGATATGATTCTACTCAAACAGGCATACGATTCTTTATGGGTATGTAATGTTAACTATGACGAGATACCCTAATGTCACAATACCACGTACGTGACTCACGCTTTGTGTGAACGGTATTAGGTATAACCGCAATTGAGCGAATTGATTGGTTCACTTTAAACCAATAGTGGACCACCAAACGGGAACCTATCTTCAAACGTCAGTTTTAAAAAAAGCGTGTACTTTATTGTGAAGAACATTGGTATATTTCCAATTTAAAATAAAAATTAATATTGTATATCCTCTGGACATGGACGGCAGTGTTTTAAGAGTAACCCGTACTAAACTAGTTCATAAATTATGAAAACTTATCATTTGACGCATAAATTGTCCAAATAAGACTTAAACACCATCCTCAAATGCCTAAAGTTATTTCCATGTTTATGAATTCAAATGGGTAAGGTATCACAGAAGAAGGCATATGCTTTGTGTGAAGAATGTTAGGTATAATCGAAGTTAGGCAAACTGATTGGTTTACGTAAAGCCAATAGGCGAGCACCAACACATGCTAGCTTCAAACTTTAGTCTAAAGAAAAAAAATCGTGTACGTTTTCATTTTAATGATAAAGACATCAAATGTTTAAACGATCACTTATCAACAGAAGAATGCATTTGACTACTACTTAAATAATAATAAAGTAATAAAAACTTCCTTTGAACTGCATTGTGTTTTCTTACCACAATATATTATTTATATAATATCATGTTTAAGGTATAAGGGGAAAATATTTATGAATAGGGGTATTACGTTGACCAAACACAGACTGACCACGGTTCATGGATAGGGGTATCATGTTGATCAACTCTTGTCATTCGTTTTGTTTTCCTTGTTAACCTATAAATATAACATTTCTAGACGTGTCAATACAACTATTTCAATGTATGCGGTCTATTTATATTTACCTCTGTGAATGCTTTATTTATCGAAAGTCATGCCTTTCACGACCTTGACATAAGTGCCAATTCATTGTGCCTGCACATATTGCGTGTATAAAATGTTGTATATTTTGTGAGTGTTTACTATATTATATGAATTATTCGTTCATTACTTGCTACATATACATTACACACAAAAAAAAACCCTTATAACCCTTCAAGAATGTAAAAATTACGCAATAACATTTGTCGATACTATTTGTGCGCTTCTGTGTGAACATGTATCTCAGCGTACTATTAGTTAGACAGATGTTATCTTGAATTTCAGCGATACTCATATCATCAGTTGGGGTACAATCTCCAGTTCCTTTATAGCTTTGCTATGATATCAAAAAACAGAAAATACCAAAACGTCAGCAAAATCATTGTCCGAAGTCATAGTCGATTAAACTAGAGACAAAATATGAACAAAGGAAAGATTTGCACAGAGACCAAAAAAGGCCAAGAGAATATGATAAGATGTTCCGGACGAGTAATAGTATTTGCTTCATCGACGACACCACCATGTAAATTTAGGTCACATCCACATAAATGTCACGTTCTCAAAGTGCGAATTGATGCATCATTCTCAATCACACCAAGTTAGAATACTAATGAGCAAGTATACCGAATATTTCCACAATTATACTGGAACCATTAAACTTGTTCATAAACTATACTGTGAAAGGCGATATTCTGTGACTGAAAGCAACCGATCTTCCTCACATACTTGTATGATTAAAGAAAATTTATTTCACATTTTTTACCTTTAACAGGTCTGAAATAACTGAAGTCATTCTTAAGAAAGCGTTAACATTTAAAGATATTTGAACCCTGTGACTTAGAAATTATGTCAAGGTCAATTTTACTTAAAAGCTTTTCTTGTCTTCTTCCAAGAAGACTTCTATTTGAATATTACGTATCTGGTCCTTTCGGTTATTCCACAGAAGTTGCGTTTAGGGTTTTACATATCTGACCCCTGTGTCCTAGATAGTATGTAAAGATGATCTTAATTCGCACACTTTGTTCCACTCCTTCCATGGACGCTACCATACAGATATCATGTCTCTGAGCCCTTCGGTCTTTTAGAAGAGGTCGATTGTAGATTTTGACATATTTTGAAATAAAACAAAGCATTTTTTCTCAAATTTTGCTTGGCTCCTCATAAGGAACCTACCAGCCAAATGTCATGTTTCTAGTGCTATTGTCATTCAGCATTAGTCGTTAAATTGTTTGAACATTTTGATATATTTGATTCCTTTGACATTGATATTACGTAAAAATTATTTATTTTAGCAACTTTTTTTCGGCTTCTTTCTATTAAGTTACATACGAAAGATATCAATGATTTTGTTGTAGATAAAAGTCAAGAAATATGCGGACGTTTGAATCATGAGTGAAGAAGTAAAACACCAATTTATGTTATGTTTACTTGTTCCAGTGACAAAATTATAATGGAGACTTCCATGTGGCAGTAGACTAGCTTATTATATATGTATTAGTAACAACAATGACGTCAGCGAATGAACACAGTGAAAGATACGCTGTCTCTCCTGTGTTAATTCTACAATATGAAATAGTTTTATTTCTTCTCGTACGTTCTAGGTTTTGCCATTACTGATCAACAAAACAAACTATTGTTGCCTGCCAATTTCTAGCCGAGAAAATAATAGAATAGGAAACCTATTTATAGATTTGATATAACCTATTATGTAGTCTCTATTGGTTTCAACAAAGCAAGGTCTGGTAGGAAGTATACGCCCTAACGATTGTATAATACATTCTGATCGAGATTTCCCGTTTATAGTGGTCGTCGTTCGCTGTGATTTAATGAATATCATGATCGTTTTCGTGATCTGTTTTACTGCTGTATATAGCGAGACATAGATTTGTTAAGCTGTAACTGAAACAATATTTGATCCCTGTGCATTTTAGCAGACCTTGTTGGCTTATTTCAAGGAAGTTACCAGCCATATTTCATGCTTCTAGTCTTTCTGGTTTTTAAAAAGTCGTTTGAAGGTTTTGACTCATTTGACCTCTATGACCTTGAAAGTAGATAAAGTAATTTTTTATCTCAAAATTTGTTCGGCTTCTTGCAAGGAACCTAATCTAAAGAGTATGTCTCTTTGCCTTTTGGGTATTTCAGTAAAAGTCGTTTAAATGGTTTGGACATGCTTAAACCATCTGACTTTTCGCAAACTTAATTCGACGCCTGCCAAGGAAGCTACATGCCAAACTAAATGCATGAAGGTTTTAGGGTCTGATGAGTTAAAATACTAGTTAAAAAATGTAAGCATAATTTGAATCTAATATGTAACACCATGTCAACTTTCTAACAATAGCTCTGAGCAAATCAATCACATACATCAATACAGAATGCGGAAACAAAACAGATATGTCATAGTGTGTCACACGGAAAGGACACGCTACAAGATTTTCTTAGAGGAGCATCTCCTGCATGACAATGCTTATCCATTATTCTTAGGACTGAGACTGACATGTTATTATTATTAAAAGTAAAATTATTTATATCATAAAAGAGCGAGGACAATAGATGTAAATGATTTTTGTAGATAACAATCAGGATAATTTGCGGATCTTTAAACCATGAATGATATATTAGAACACCGACTTATCAAGTATTGTTTCGGGGAACAATGACCTACGGAACTTGATTTGGAATTCTATAGCTATTCAATAGCCACATTTCTTGTGACCAAATGGTACTGGATACTTCCATGTGTGTTAGTAACAGGTACACAAAAACTGACGTCATCAAATAAACACGATGCAAGATAAGTTGTCACCTATGTGTACACGTTACATGTACAACTGTATCCCTTACGTTAGCACGTGTGTTGGGGATCCATTGATCTACCCTCCGATCGACCAAAATAATGCTGTCAGCCATTTCTAGCCGAGAAAAGAATATAAAAACTATTTATATTTTGATATAACCTATTATGTAGTCTCTATTGGTTTCAACAAAACAAGGTCTGGAAGAAAGTATAAATTCAGCACATTTGAATCCGCCCTAACGATTTATTAACATTCTGACTAAGTTTTTCTGGTTTAAATTAATAGGTTTGTGCTGTAATGCATGACCGTTATCGAGATATAATTTACTACCGCATCTAGCGTGACATAACATTATACAACTGAGCACTATTTACTTTCGTATCTCGCTTTTATGCCCGTGCAAAGCTTTCTTTTCTGTTTTCTTGTCTATAGCTTAATAGTAAATTATTACGACATTTAACGTTTAATATGACACAACAAGCAGAATGTGTGCTACAGCTTGTATACAGGTATGTTCCTTTGATATCTGCTGTGCAACAAATGATCTCTAGAAAACAACAATATACATAGAAACTTAACACTTAAACCTAAAAAGATAAAGATAACTTATTCATATTATTAAAATGTTGCTTCGATTACAAAACGAAATTAGCGTATCTAATACAATAAATTCATTTAAATAAAACACGGGCCTTTTGAAGGTCATACACAATTTGACCCCCATGACTTTGTAAGTAGGTAAAAGTAGTATTTTTTCACTCAAACTTTGTTTGGCTCCTCGGTTGAAGTTTTTGGACATAATTGACATCTATGACCTTGAACGTAGGTCAGACGTGCGGTGTTTTTTGCTGTTCGGCTCCTACCCAGCGATATTAAAAACAGTTGAACAAAATATTACACGTGAATATGTAAAACACAGACAAATTGTCATCTTCTCGATCAAGAGATATTTTGACCAATGAAATATATACACCTGAATTTCCTTATATAGTCTATTCAGCATGGAGTTGGCATGGTCTGTTTTCCTGACTGACTTAGGTAGACATCTCCTCCATAACGAGATATTTTGACCAATTAAATGTTTACACCTGGATGCCCTAATGTGGTCTATTCAGCTTGGGCGCTGGCATGGCCTGTTTTCCTGACTGACTTAAGTATCATCACAACAAGCTGATTTACCTCGATATCTATCGCTGGTGACTGGCATTCTGCCAATCGGAAAACCGAATTAGTTGTAGAAAATACCCTGACTTCCCGAACGTTCGATTTCGTGAACAGTTTTTTGTTCGAGTTTGTCAAATTTATTTTCACATGTTTGATCCTTTTCTGTCGACTAAGTAACCATTACATGACATATGTAATACTGCAACCTGCAAATTTATGTTAATGGCTTGTATATGAAAACTGAACTGATATGATATATATTTATTCCTACTTATGCACAAGCCGATGTGTCATCGATCGTGAAATAGCTGACGACCTTGCTAAAAGTTGTACCCTTTGCACATGTGGGTAAACAATATGTCAGACGATATAAGTCGGCCACGAAGCAATTAATCTTTAGAAAACAAACAAAGGAAGTGACACTGAACACGCGTGCGTTAAAAGATAAATATCACACTTTAGTATATATGATAACTATCTGTGGACTTTTGTTTGTAATGACAATGAATCATAACATCTCCATGTATAATCAGTAAGAGAGCTCGTGATCTGAACTCTCTCAGCACTATAAATTATAATGCACTTATCCGGTTCAATACGTTGTAGAGTCCACTACAGTTGTATAGGGGTTGGAATAGTAACATAAATTTCGTCAGAAACGTATCTTTGTCTGTTTCTTTCAAAAGCATTAAATAGTTTTGAAACATTGGAAACTGTTGTTATTATAGAAATAAATGTGACTTAGTGGCACTGCAGCTAGGTAAATAGGGTTACACATGAGTAGATACAGGGGTTTTATTACGTATATTGTAAAGGTATACCATTGTAGGCAAAACAAGGCGGAATTATTTGTGGGAAAAGCATAGGTAACTGTGTCATCGTTGGGTAACCAAAAGTGGCCCGTCCATACCAGACATACATGTTATGATCGAGGTTATGTCACCATCAAATAAATAAGAGAATACCGAAATGTTAAAATAATCATAATCCAAACTCAAAATCGATTAAACCAGGGGCAAAATATGAACAAAGGAAAGATTCACATGGAGACCCTTGCAAAAGTACAAGAGAATAAGATCAGGTGTTCGGGAAGAGTAAGCGTCTTCTGCTTCATCGACAACACCCGCCATGTAACTCTTTGTCACATCCCAGTAAACCTCAAGTTCTCAAAATGAGAACCGAGTATCATTGTCAATCACAACAAGTAAACACACTAATGAGCATACTCAAAAACGTCCATCTTCATATCACTTAAAGATACAAAATATTTCTCAATGAGAGAAAGATAGCGACCATAAAACTTGCCCATAGTTCTGATCAACCTGCATCTGTCAAATCCTTGTGTTGTTTGTGTGTCAGCAGTCGACATCGATCACGCAAATTCCAATATTTAGAGCAAGCCCTGGAATACCGAATCAACTGTGACATGTAAACACCATAGGTTGGAGAAGCAGGGATGTGACTATAGTGTTAAACACCATAGTGTTACACTGTACCGGTATACACTGTCCATACCAGACATGCATGTCATGATTCAGGTAATGTCACTATCAAACATCATAGTGTTACACTATACCGGTATACACTGTCCATACCAGACATGCATGTCATGATCCATGTTATGTCACCATCAAACATCATAGTGTTACACTATACCGGTATACACTATCCATACCAGACATGCATGTCATGATCCATGTTATGTCACCATCAAATATCATAGTGTTACACTATACCGGTATACACTGTCCATACCAGACATGCATGTCATGATTCAGGTCATGTCACCATCAAACATCATAGTGTTACACTATACCGGTATACACTGTCCATACCAGACATGCATGTCATGATTCAGGTCATGTCACCATCAAACATCATAGTGTTACACTATACCGGTATACACTGTCCATACCAGACATGCATGTCATGATTCAGGTCATGTCACCATCAAACATCATAGTGTTACACTATACCGGTATACACTGTCCATACCAGACATGCATGTCATGATTCAGGTCATGTCACCATCAAACATCATAGTGGTACACTATACCTGTGTACACCGTCCACATAATTTGGATAAATGTTTAGTTTGATGAACAAGCACACTTTTCTTTGGAATAGTAGTTTTTGAAATGATAAAAACTAAGATGAAAGCTAAGAAAAGCATAACAGTTAGAAGTTATCAAAAGTAAATTATAGTATTGGAGAAACATAATAAAGAAGGTAATAACCCAAACAAGAAAAGATATTTAGTGTATTTCTTAAGTTTAATTTTACCTGTATTCTAGTTATACGAGAAATCTGTATTTTGCACAATGTTTTTACGAATATGACATAATATAATTACACCAGCGAATACAATTCGATTTATGGTATTGATATATGGTTATTTTTTTTTTGCTTTCAGTCACATCCGGTTCAGGTGAAGCATTATGTGACAACATGTACCAAAGTGCACCGCAAGTCAATGGATTACTGATTGTTGATACGTAAAGGCGTTGCTTTGAAATAGTTAAAAAGATAATTTTGTATTATTTTTTTCTGGACAAAAAGAAATAATATACACGTTACCTTACGTCATTTGATACACAGGTACATCTGTCATTTAGAGAAGCAATTAATTGTATTGGGAATATTGGTAATCGATTGAAGTCACATTCTGATAATCTAAATGTGTATCAGTCGCGGAGACGCCTGGAGGGGACAGTTGTCCGTGTTTGTGTATTTTTGTTTACGTGGTCACATTGTACCTATCGCTAAGCAATTATTACCACACGCGTTGATACGTGGACAATACCAGAAGGAAAATATGACATAGTAATTTATATAATCATTGGATAACCAGACATAGTCTGTCCCGTCCTACCAAACCTGAAGCTATGTGGTCAGGGAATCTTTTTAACACACTATGTTGACAAAGAAAACCTAGCGCTCTCTATGTCAGCAAGAAATACAAAATATAATGTAATGAGGACGAATACCAGGAGACATTGATTACGTGCCAAATATATAGCCGATAACACAATGGTTGATTTAATACATTAAAACACTGGGTTTCATTTTATTCAACCACGGGGTCTTGCCATACCTCGGAATGATAAAACCCTTGCTTAGATCCAATAAATAAATAGAGGTTATTCCTAGTTTATCGTTTGATATCAAAGATGACGTAACACACACATATGCTGCCCCTTTTGAATTTAATAATAATACAGTAATCCGAAAACATGAATTAAACTGCATCATACAGCTGTTTCGTCCTCCTAGGACTCGTCCAGTGAATCTATGGACAAAAGGTGGGAACCCGAAATGTCTAAACTAATGTAGAAGGGTCAGATGCGTATTTTAAGAGTATGGCTGCTTTTTGTTTTAATATTTTCACGAGTGCCTTGCATCACAGGCAAAAAATAGTTAATGAAATATCTTGTTAAATGTTTTGGGTGTCTTATAATGTAATTTAATAAAGCTTTATCAGTGTCACTGGATTTGTCCAAATATATAGCACTGCAGTTTGTTTTAAAGTGGAAGTTAAATGCGCATGGTGTCTTTACCCTTGTTAAGTTCACAGGGACATTTCAGCACATCATATTTAATCTTCCTTTCTAGGCATTACCAAAAAAATTGAGTTTATATTACTATATTTCCCTCCATTCGCCTCAAATAACGTGTGAGATGAGTAAATATCAATCAGTGTGGTGACGTCATGCCCTTAAACGGATCTCCTCGTCGGCACTGATGACATATATTTCAGTATCGAACAGGTACAGGGATAGACATATATGTATATGTTATTTAAAACAAAACCAACTATTTTATTCTTGTAGCAAATTTATTTTAATATAAGTGAGATATTCTACTGATATAAACATACAAAGTGCCGATGAATTTCCACTGGAAGTAGCATAGAGGTGTATACGAAGTATACCATACACAACAAGCGAAGGTATATATGCTTAACAAACTAAAACATTCTTTAAAAATTGTACATCATGAATGAGTGGCATTATCGATAATCAATTCAAACCTTATGCAAACATTCATGAACATAAATCTATTTCAGAAAGCAAATTCATACAACTGGAAAAGCAATTGATTATCTAATTCATCAGCTCTTCATATGTGTACACAAAGATGGGTCTGGTATAGGGATTTGTCTGCTGTAGCCTATTGGGCTATAGAGGCAGGATGTCTATATCTAAGTTAGTTAAGAGCACCGATCTTCGGATAGGGCCAAGTGCGCATAAATGTCAGAAACCAGAGAAATAATATTACGTCAGAAAATAAACACTACACACTGTAAATATTACTCTCCCATTCATGGTATTCCTTACCTGGTCATTTAATTTGATGTCAGAAATGTTTTCATTAAATAGTGTTAAATCATTGTTTGTGCTCAACCAAGCTATCATCTAGTGTCTGCTTGCCGAAAAGGGTTAGGGATCATTGAACAAAATACTCTATTTTCTTGTGGGTTGTGCCTATCAATGTTTTGATAATTGATATTCAATTTACCTCGTACATTTGTAGATTCATTGGTACGACCCCAATTTCTATATCATCATATATTACATTTTTGACAGTGAAATATCGAAAATTAATTATTCTATAAAAGTGAGATTTTTCACTAGTGAGACACAGTTTTCTTATTTGACCAATCAGAACGCTGCTTACAAACGACATTTGGGAAAAGCAAAAGCCGCTTCTGTAGATTTTGCTATAAAAATGTAATAAGCAGAATATCTTACTGTGTTTTCAGTAATACCAAACATATTTCACTCGTTTGGCTAATATGTTGATATTTTTCACTCGTGCTGCGTACTCCTGAAAAATATCAAAATATTTGCCCCACTCGTGAAATATATTTGGTATTACTGAAAACACTGTTAGATATCCTCTTATACTTCGGTTTTGACTTAGGTACTAATGACAGAGTAATCGTATATCTCGGATTTGTCCAAAACAACAATAACCCAGAGTCATAACATTTCTCGGATCTGACCGATATATTAATTACATTATCATCGATTAAGCAGAAGTGGTCAACGACTCCAAGGCATTTTTTCTGATTTGTTTCATTGTCCTTAAAGTATTATTTCATACACAAATATGATAAAACTAAACAAAAGTGAAGGTCTGGTTAACATGTCATTGTACATATGTATGTGATTATACGTTACGCCTTACAATATTGATTAAACAGCTCAGATAATAAATCTGAGAAAAAGCAATACAATATCAAAAACATATATTCAAATCTCGTAAAAGTCTGTGATACAATTTAAAAGAAAATAGTTTAGATTTAAAAAAAAACAATGGCATGATAACAAGGTACGGGTCAGATGTGGCTAACAAATAAATACAAAAAAACTATGCAAGTTTTACAAAAACACTCTGATTAATATTTGATGATATAGTATGTACAGGTAAAACAATTATTTTTGACGTAATATTTGATATTACAACCTCCGCAGCATCTCCAAGATATCTCTAACCAAAAAATACATCTGTGTGCCATTAAACTCAAAAGTATAATCCCGCAGCATGTCCATGATATCTCTAACCAAAAAATACATCTGTGTACCTTTATACTTAATGGTATAGCCTCCGCAACATTTCCATAGTATATATATCCACAAATACATCCTTGCGTCATTATACTCTATAGTACAAACTCTACAGCATTTCCATGGTATCTATATCCACAAATACATCCTTGCGTCATTATACTTTAAAGTACAAACTCTACAACATCTCCATGTTATCTCTGTCCCACAAATACATCCTTGTATCATTATGCTTTGTAGTACAAACTCTACAACATCTCCATGTTATCTCTGTCCCACAAAGACATCCTTGTGTCATTATACTCTATAGTACAAACTCTACAACATCTCCATGTTATCTCTGTCCCACAAAGACACCCTTGTGTTATTATACTCTATAGTACAAACTCTACAACATCTCCATGTTATCTCTCTCCCACAAATACATCTTTGTGTCATTATACTTAATAGTATAGCCTCCGCAACATTTCCATGCTATCTCTATCCCATACATACATCTGTGTACCTTTATACTTAATAGTATAACCACCGCAACATCTCCATGCTATCTCTATCCCATGAATACATATGTGTACCTTTATACTTAATAGTATAACCACCGCAACATCTCCATGCTATCTCTATCCCATAAATACATCTGTGTTCCTTTATACTTAATAGTATAACCACCGCAACATCTCCATGCTATCTCTATCCCATAAATACATCTGTGTTCCTTTATACTTAATAGTATAACCACCGCAACATCTCCATGCTATCTCTATCCCATAAATACATCTGTGTTCCTTTATACTTAATAGTATAACCACCGCAACATCTCCATGCTATCTCTATCCCATAAATACATCTGTGTTCCTTTATACTTAATAGTATAACTACCGCAACATCTCCATGCTATCTCTATCCCATAAATACATCTGTGTTCCTTTATACTTAATAGTATAACCACCGCAACATCTCCATGCTATCTCTATCCCATAAATACATCTGTGTTCCTTTATACTTAATAGTATAACCACCGCAACATCTCCATGCTAACTCTATCCCATAAATACATCTGTGTTCCTTTATACTTAATAGTATAACCACCGCAACATCTCCATGCTATCTCTATCCCATAAATACATCTGTGTTCCTTTATACTTAATAGTATAACCACCGCAACATCTCTATGCTAACTCTATCCAATAAATACATTATTGTGTCATTAAAATCAATATTATAAAAACTGCAACATGTTCATGTTATCTATAATTCCACATGAATCAAACTCAATATAAGTATATCATCAATGTTCACCAATATAATGGTTCTATTTTCATGTATATTTCTGTATAATACGTAATGTGGACAAGACAGGGTTCCCAAATGTATTTCCTAGTCCTTAACTGCGCTTTTTGCGTAACTTCAACAAACCTCCCAAAAGAGACTGCCGTCAACTTACATTTCAACCCCTCGCTAAATCATATTTAAATACCTTTATTAAAAAAAAAGAACTTATGCATGTAATTTTTTTATATATTCACCGTGCATATTGGTCATACAAAAAGTAAATTGTTAAAAGTAGTCGAAAGTAAGGTATTGAGACTGACGCCTTCGTAGACACAGCCCAGTGCAATTATGTCAAGTTCTTTTGCAAACCAACTGAAAGGTATGACCTATCACTTAAAAGTTATCTATACACCTATGTCGTGCAGAGCTTACTTTATATTCCAACTAACTGTTTTATAAATTTTATTTATTTGACAACAATTTTAAAGCACCTCATTAAGCTTATATCAATAACTCTTGTTGGTCTTGACGTTAACGCACATGGGCCTTATTGTGGAAGGAATATGGAGTACCCGGAGAAAACCCGCGTGGACGGGAAGGTCACCCCATACCTTTTCAAGTCCGGTCGGTGAATTAAACCCCGATCGCCCTGGTTAAAGTCCGAGTACTAGGGCGTACATTTCATATTTAATCTTCCTTCCTAGGCATTACCAGAAAAATTGAGTTCATATTTCTATGAATAAAAATAATAATCGACATCATTTTGATTTCCCTCTCCATTCGCCTCAAATAACATGTGAGATGGGTAAATATCAATCAGTGTGGTGACGTCATGTCGTTCAACGGATCTCCTCGTCGGCACTGATGACATACATTTCAGTATCGAACAGGTACAGGGATAGACATATATGTATATGTTACTTAAAACAAAACAAACTATTTTATTTTTGTAGCAAATTTATTTTAATATAAGTGAAATATTCTACTGATATAAACATACAAAGTGCACAATGAATTTCCACTGGAAGTAGCATAGAGGTGTATACGAAGTATACCATACACAACAAGCGAAGGTATATATGCTTAAAAAACTAAAACACTCTTAAAAAATTGTACATCATGAATGAGTGGCATTATCGATAATCAAGTCAAAACTAATGCAAACATTCATGAACATAAATCTATTTCAGAAAGCAAATTCATACAACTTGAAAAGCAATTGATTATCTAATTCATCAGCTCTTCATATGTGTACACAAAGATGGGTCTGGTATAGGGATTTGTCTGCTGTAGCCTATTGGGCTATAGAGGCAGGATGTCTATATCTAAGTTAGTTAAGAGCACCGATCTTCGGATAGGGCCAAGTGCGCATAAATGTCAGAAACCAGAGAAATAATATTACGTCAGAAAGTAAACACTACACGCTATAACTATTACTCTCCCATTCATGGTATTCCTTACCTGGTCATTTAATTTGATGTCAGAAATATTTTCATTAAATAGTGTTAAATCATTGTTTGTGCTCAATCAAGCTATCATCTAGTGTCTACTTGCCGAAAAGGGTTAGGGATCATTGAACAAAATACTCTATTTTCTTGGGGGTTGTGCCTATCAATGTTTTGATAATTGATATTCAATTTACCTTGTACATTTGTAGATTCATTGGTACGACCCCAATTTCTATATCATCATTTATTACATTTTTAACAGTGAAATATCGAAAATTAATTATTCTATAAAAGTGAGATTTTTCACTAGTGAGACACAGTTTTCTTATTTGACCAATCAGAACGCTGCTTACAAACGACATTTGGGAAAAGCAAAAGCCGCTTCTGTAGATTTTGCTATAAAAATGTAATAAGCAGAATATCTTACAGTGTTTTCAGTAATACCAAACATATTTCACTCGTTTGGCTAATATGTTGATATTTTTCACTCGTGCTGCGCACTCCTGAAAAATATCAAAATATTTGCCCCATTCGTGAAATATATTTGGTATTACTGAAAACACTGTTAGATATCCTCTTATACTTCGGTTTTGACTTAGGTACTAATGACAGAGTAATCGTATATCTCGGATTTGTCCAAAACAACAATGACCCAGAGTCATAACATTTCTCGGACCTGACCGATATATTAATTACATTATCATCGATTAAGCAGAAGTGGTCAACGACTCCAAGGCATTTTTTCTGATTTGTTTCATTGTCCTTAAAGTATTATTTCATACACAAATATGATAAAACTAAACAAAAGTGAAGGTCTGGTTAACATGTCATTGTACATATGTATGTGATTATACGTTACGCCTTACAATATTGATTAAACAGCTCAGATAATAAATCTGAGAAAAAGCAATACAATATCAAAAACATATATTCAAATCTCGTAAAAGTCTGTGATACAATTTAAAAGAAAATAGTTTAGATTTAAAAAAAAACAATGGCATGATAACAAGGTACGGGTCAGATGTGGCTAACAAATACATACAAAAAAACTATGCAAGTTTTACAAAAACACTCTGATTAATATTTGATGATATAGTATGTACAGGTAAAACAATTATTTTTGACGTAATATTTGATATTACAACCTCCGCAGCATCTCCAAGATATCTCTAACCAAAAAATACATCTGTGTGCCATTAAACTCAAAAGTATAATCCCGCAGCATGTCCATGATATCTCTAACCAAAAAATACATCTGTGTACCTTTATACTTAATAGTATAGCCTCCGCAACATTTCCATAGTATATATATCCACAAATACATCCTTGCGTCATTATACTCTATAGTACAAACTCTACAGCATTTCCATGGTATCTATATCCACAAATACATCCTTGCGTCATTATACTTTAAAGTACAAACTCTACAACATATCCATGTTATCTCCGTCCCACAAATACATCCTTGTGTCATTATGCTTTGTAGTACAAACTCTACAACATCTCCATGTTATCTCTGTCCCACAAAGACATCATTGTGTCATTATACTCTATAGTACAAACTGTACAACATCTCCATGTTATCTCTGTTCCACAAAGACATCCTTGTGTTATTATACTCTATAGTACAAACTCTACAACATCTCCATGTTATCTCTCTCCCACAAATACATCTTTGTGTCATTATACTTAATAGTATAGCCTCCGCAACATTTCCATGCTATCTCTATCCCATACATACATCTGTGTACCTTTATACTTAATAGTATAACCACCGCAACATTTCCATGCTATCTCTATCCCATACATACATCTGTGTACCTTTATACTTAATAGTATAACCACCGCAACATCTCCATGCTATCTCTATCCCATAAATACATCTGTGTACGTTTATACTTAATAGTATAACCACCGCAACATCTCCATGCTATCTCTATCCCATAAATACATCTGTGTACCTTTATACTTAATAGTATAACCACCGCAACATCTCCATGCTATCTCTATCCCATAAATACATCTGTGTTACTTTATACTTAATAGTTTAACCACCGCAACATCTCCATGCTAACTCTATCCCATACATACATCTGTGTACGTTTATACTTAATAGTATAACCACCGCAACATCTCCATGCTATCTCTATCCCATAAATACACCTGTGTTCCTTTATACTTAATAGTATAACCACCGCAACATCTCTACGCTAACTCTATCCCATAAATACATTATTGTGTCATTAAAATCAATATTATAAAAACTGCAACATTTTCATGTTATCTATGATTCCACATGAATCAAACTCAATATAAGTATATCATCAATGTTCACCAACATAATGGTTTTATTTTCATGTATATTTCTGTATAATACGTAATGTGGACAAGACAGGGTTCCCAAATGTATTTCCAAGTCCTTAACTGCGCTTTTTGCGTAACTTCAACAAACCTCCCAAAAGAGACTGCCGTCAACTTACATTTCAACCCCTCGCTAAATCACATTCAAAAAGCTTTATTAAAAAATAAGAACTTATACATGTAATTTGTTTATATATTCTCCGTGCATATTAGTCATACAAAAAGTAAATTGTGAAAAATAGTCGAGAACAAGGTATTGAGACTGACGCCTTCGTAGACACAGCCCAGTGCAATAAGGTCAAGTTCTTTTGCAAACCAACTGAAAGGTATGACCTATCACTTAAAAGTTATCTATACACCTATGTCGTACAGAGCTTACTTTATATCACAACTAACTGTTTTATAAATTTTATTTATTTGACAACAATTTTAAAGCACCTCATTAAGCTTATATCAATAACTCTTGTTGGTCTTGACGTTAACGCACATGGGCCTTATTGTGGAAGGAATATGGAGTACCCGGAGAAAACCCGCGTGGACGGGAAGGTCACCCCATAATTTTTCAAGTCCGGTCGGTGAATTAAACCCCGATCGCCTTGGTTAAAGGTAAGTGCGCTATCCACTGCACCACCAGCCCAATTAATTGTTTCGGGGAGTTCAGACCTAAACTTAAACGAAAATCGCAAAACAAATCCCCTAGTAACTTTTGTTAGCTGAGTTTAAATAATAGCAATGGCTAAGTAGCCTTGATCGGTATATCGACGATGTGCCATTTGAAATTAATAACATTCAGTGATATCATGGATCGCTTCACATATACATGTAAAATACATTTAAGCTCAAATGTACGATAATGTACGATAACAAGTCTAGGTCCTTTATATAAGAACATTAAATGCTAAGGAAAAACGGTGACTCAACACTTCTGTTAGAAGACATTAGCATTAATGCAACATTTTGACAACCTGGTTATTGTAACCTGGATATATACTTTTAGATAAAAACCTAATGTATACTTGGATGTTATGTATATAGATAATATATACATGTATGATTTGCATATATAATGCCATGTACAAACCGTATTTGAATATAATTAACCAAGGGGTTGACATTGCGAGTGGCAGCTGCATCTTTTAGGAGGCGTGTTTAACCGAACCTGAATACATTTCTTTACAGTACAAGACTCAATATGAGCAACAATTAAAATATGTTTACATATAAAATCACGCTTTTTCGCGCAATATATAAATCGCACATATTGTCGTATGTAAAACACCAGGCGTTAGTTTCGGTCGATAAAAATAATCCCGACAAAAAGTTACTCCAAAGTCATTGAAAATAAATATGAATTATCCGTACCTTCGATTCAATTTCTGGTCATACATCACAGTTACTTCCCGAAATCACCAGTAGCTTATAGATCTCTAAAAAAAATCAACGTCAATATCTTATAAACTATTCCTACTAAATAAATCAAATTAACAGAGTAACATCTCATTCAAATTTCCCATATAAACACTTTGTCCCGTCGAAGTGGCGAATAAGCGAAATGTCATGGATATGTAACAGAAGAGGAAAAATGCAAATCCAGACCGTTTCTGTTGGGACAACTTAAATCATCGGAAACAAACACCGGTTTGTATAATACTCACTAGGAGCTACATTTGGATTTCGGACGTTTATGACGCCCACAAATAGGCTACATTACCGTATTGTACAATACTCAATGTGAGCAACATTACGTTTCCCAACTTAATCCATGTAATGGATATAGGTTTGTTTCGCACAGTACATCTACCGCACAAAAGACCATACCGCTACTAAAACCAAAGTGATCCGATCCACATCAAAATCCTCAGATTTACATTTAAAACACCAATATATTCAGTTACAAACGCAACATCATTCAAGACTAATAACATCGTTTTACCAAATGCATTTATACGTGTTACAATACTTCAAAACATCTTAACCTTAACCTTCTAAAGTTTCAAGTTCTTTTAAATACATATAAGTTCCAACAAGTCGCGAGCAACTTGCTTTACATCGTTTACGGAATATAAATGTATTCCAGGACACACAGATTTGTCTGTGTTTTGATTCAGGCAAATATGAGATTAAATTTACAATTTCTCCTATCAACTACATATGTACAAAAACAAATCATACTCTATGTTTTAATCACATTTGAATCGAGAAATCAGTGATGGAAGATTGATAATTCTAGCATATGGTAAAAGTGGAAATGAGCAAAAACCAATAAGAGTTTAATTACATAACGTCCATCGTTGAATCTTTAATAGTAAAATCGGCATGTTTGCTAAAGTAAGAAATAAAAATAGGCCCAATGGACCTGTATCGCTCACCTGATGGCGAACACACTTGTTCTTTCCTAAAATATGACTTAAATAAAGCTACAGACGACAATGTAACTGTTTTATTCGAAAGATTCTTATAAAAGATAGAAACTTGTGACCTTGAAATAGGGTCAAAGTCCTTTTCCGGTGGTCATTCATCATCCACGCATGCTTCATGCAGGATATAGTTAATATACCAAAGGCATTTAAGCTACTGAGAAAATGTTATTAACACATTTAATCCCATGTAACCTTAAACGTGTACCAAAGTGATGTATTTGAAAAATTTGGTCGCCCTTCATCCCAGCCAGATATTAGTAGCTTACTTGTTAGTAATTGAGAAGAAATCGTTTGAAGATTTTTAACACTTTTGGCCCCATTGACGTTGTAAGCTGGTCGAGGTTATTCATTTGAACAAACTTGGCCTTTCATCCCAGCATGCTTATATTCAAATATCAATACGCTGTGCCTTTTAATTACCGAAAAGAAGTTCTTATTAGATTTGTAAAAGGCATTTGACCCCCAATACCTTGATAAATGGTAAAAGCCATGCATTGAGCAAACTTCAATGACACATGCATGCTACCATACATTCGGTATTTTGGTTATTGAGAAGTCGCTTGCAGTAAATTTTTTGACGACGGACGACGGACGCCGCACAATGGCATAGTTTCTTATGCACTTTCGGGCAGGTGAGCTGAAAAAGGTTGGTAGCCGTCATCCTTAGTATACGAATTGACTGCATGTGATAGCCGCAAAGCAAACCATGACCTTAAATGATGAAGCATTCCAAGATCAAGTGATCACACTTAAAAAGCTCAAACTAGACTAAAACTTTAGACGATCAAAACATTGATTTTTAGAAGAAAATTGAATATTTGTGTTCATATGATTAACTTCACATTATCAATTAAAGCATTTTAACAAATTCGCCTAATTTACACTGGAATCTTTTGTTTCTTTTACTTTCCGGACGCAGTAGCAGCTTATTTATTTACAGTAACTTGTGTCGATTCTTCCGCAGTTCATCAATTTCATCGTGAAGTTCTAAATAAACAAGGGCATCAAAAACATCTCTGTAACTGAGTTTGCGAGTGTTTTTCAGCGTCTTGTTGATATATTCATAGGCAATGTCCTCGGGATGAAGGCTTCGTTGATCGAGTTCTTCTTCTAAAAGTTTTATCTTATGCTTTGCAAGACCCATTTTCTTAGCAAAAGCCTTGTACATACCGTCTGCGGCGAGAAGCATCGATAGAAACCTTATACATTTTTCGTTCGGTCGTCCTGAAAAGACAAAATATAAACTTGATACAATCGATATTACTTGACATTTAAAATTGCTGTTGATATATAACGAAGACTACAGAACAATTGCAGGCGATTAAATTTCTTAGGTAAATGTACAACTTACTTTTGTCCAGTTGTTGTTCATTGTTTCTGACTTCCCTTTCGGTAACGGGATGGGACAGTTGCCGCTGAAATGCAGCAATACATCTTTTGGAGTTGTTCCTTTGATCTTGATCAACCTGGTTGTCTATTCCGTTGCTAGTGCTTTCGTAGTCCCCGCAAGACTTGTATCGTTTTCGAAAGCCTATAAGTGGCATTTTCTCGGTATTGCGCATACCCTTAATGCTACCAAGGCAATCATCTGCTTCGCCGGGATCATCCTCATTTTCAAAATCATTGAAGTTGGCCTCATCAGGTTCTTCACAATCTGGTTCAACTGCGGTAGATCTCAAAGGATTAGTTTCCTCCTTATCAGGATCAAATGTATTCCCTAAAAAAAATAACGTTATAATGAAGAAATGCAAAGGAGGGTTGCTTCCTTTGAAAGTTACATGTATCACATGAATGAAATATATCCCTTTCACTAAAGATGATAAAAAACACATTGAAATGACATTAAAACACCACAACAATAGAACTGTCATTTTGATATAGCTTACCAATGCACTTCTGACGTATTTTGTCTCTTTTCTTATACACAAGACAAGCTATTAATACAACGACTCCTCCAACTGATATCATCGTTGTTATATTTGTCTGTGTCTCCTTGTCAGAGTCCTCGCCTAAGGAAGACAGAAAAACAATATTATTTAATATCTTTGAAGTTAAGATTTATATGTCTCACCTCGCCATTCCTGTTAGAATCAACCCATTTAAATCTTGTATTGGATGATAAATATTAAGATAGTGTGTCGTATCACACAAAAATCGGTAACAGCGCGGCTGGATACTAGTCAACTTGAAAACAAAATCTTTATATTTACAGTTAGCCTATATGCGAAATGCTACTATGACAGAATTATATCATATTGTTTGTTGAAAAATAGGAGGTATTGTTTACGACAATAACTTTCAATTTTCGCGAGAACAATAAACTTAATTTTAACGACTATTACAAACACCCCCCCCCCCCCCCCCATACACAAACCATAAACTTGCAAAATATATATCATAAAATATCATAAAAAATACATTGCTATCACCATTATCTTGCATACCTTTAATTTCTTGTTGAACACTTGCAGGCGGCCCTGGGGTTGAATATACAAATCTAGTAAAAGAAAAGTGACGATAACTACAATGGTATTCACTAACATAACTAAAAAATGTGTTCAGTAAAAATATGGCCTGAAACACGAAAGACAACTAGTCACATTGCATTTAAACGAATAAATAATTGCTAAGTGTACATCATAAACGTACATCATAAACAAGTTTATGATACGCCGAAGGGACATATGCTGTAGAATTATGTTAGATACTTTTACAGTTGAATTTATCTACATAAAGAAATATGTAATAATGAAAAACCCCAGAGAAGCGTTAACAAAACTATCCCAATCCCAACTCAAAATCGTTTAAACTAGGGACAAAACATAAAACAAAGGAAAGATTTACATTGAAACCCTTGTAAAAGAACAAGAGAACATTTACTGAAAGAATATGAATACAATGATAGGATACCTTTTAGATGGATGCCGAACGCTGTTGCTACAGCTTGTGTCTTGTGTCGCTGAACATGCTTGGACTTCATGCAGACCCCCAGAACACGTGGTACAGGGGAGACATTTCCAGTGGACATCTCCGTTAGGGTTATAGGTCCCCTCCCGACACCTCCTACATGTTGGACATTTAGTGGCCCCGTTCAGACCCATTCCTAAATCCGCTCCCTGTGTGACAACGAAGTGAATTGTTATGTAATATATCGAATTATTTCATAAACTGTGAAGTGTAAACATTTGCTTTAAAAAATGATATGCTTAATTGATAAAAGTAAATCTATAAATCTTATAAAAGCAAAGCATTAGCCTAACCTCGGTATGATACTACTGAAATGCATATTTTAAAAATTCTTTCAGCTGGTATGAAATTCAGAAAGAATATTTATCACAAGCATTGATGTGTGGAGACTAGTATGGTACGTAGCCTGTCATTGACATCACACAAATGACCAGTGAAGCGAATTGTGAGCAATATAAAACGACATCAATTTAGATACAACACAACGTTTTATAAGCTTACGATATAACTAATTTGCGTATGATTTTTTAACAACTCTCGAAAATTAATAAGAAAATACCGAAACGTTAACAAAATCATAATCCAAACTCAAAATTGATTAAACCAGGGGCAAAATATGAACAAAGGAAAGATTCACATGGAGACCCTTGCAAAAGTACAAGAGAAAAGTCAGTCTAAGCCAATATTAGTACGTATACTACGGAGGGCTGTTTACGTTACTGATAAGTTTACCTGTAAGTCTGGCTCCTGGCCTGTATAACACATGTCACACTCCCTGCATTTTCCGATTTGTTCCACATAATACAGGTATTTTTCGGGGTAGCAAAATACCTCTCTTTTATGTCGAATCGGCTTTGTCTGACATGCAGTTAAGACAACAATTAATATTGTAGTCTTGACGACTACATGGTTGACAACTGAAAAACAAAACAAGTATATAAATTTGTTTTCCTCTTTTAAATTACAATAACGGAATTAGATAATTAGGTGCAGTACAAGTTTAGACAAGTAAAATCTAAAAAGTCGGTATTTGTTTTGTATAAAGTAATGTTTCTTTTACTGTAGAAACATGTGAAATCATTGTGAATGCATGATCCTAGATTTGTTTTTAATTTCCACAACTACCTGAAATTTTTTTAAAAAAGTCAAAATTCTTTCATATGCTAATTAAATTGTTTGTGTTATCGGAAGAGATATATGAATATGTGCGTGAAAATGAAGGATAAAAAATAATATGAGTAACTTCAGAAAAAGAGTATTAAACACCAGGAATCATCAAGTCTAGCAGTAATTGTATTTAAACTGAATAACAATTTACCAGTCGCCTCATAGGCTTCACTTGTATGCCCTTCCTCCTTCATCGCCTCACTGAAGAGTTTAAGAAGGACGAAACAGCGTTATGGTGTCGTTTAAGTCATTATGTGGCCCAACTGTATCTTTTAGAGATGCCTTTCCCGTGTGTGTCAAACCTTTGGGCTCTTAGGGGCAGACATTGTAGTTGGACTTTAACCGGAACATGCATGCCACTTTTTGTTTTATTTGTATAGTGGTACGGTTCAAAATATACATTTGTACATAAAATTCATTTTGAAATTATGCAATATTTTCAATTAACTAAATTCATTGTATCATAAGGTAACGCACCTCCCTATCTGGATGCGGACATTTCTTTATACCAGTTTCGTTTCCTCAGTTGCCTCGTAGGCTTCATTTTTTCCGATGCTAAGCATCACAGACGAGTCCTAGAGGACACAACATATGCATGACACAGTTTAACCCATCGTTTTGTTCGTCTTTTACTTGTTCTAATTTATAAAGGTGTTATTCTTGTGTGTGTGTGTGTGTGTTTTGTTCATAGATACATACGACAAAATGAAAAAAGTAGAAACAAATATGATTTATTTATATGGGATAAATAAAAGGGATAATTGAGTCTGTAAAAACATATCACAATAAATTATGCTTTATCTTAGTTTTTATTAAGGGTACTAATACTGAACAAAAGTTTGGATTAACTGTGAATAATTAACCAGTACAGAAAGGGTAATTAGATAACCACTTAATATTTGTTCAATATTGCACCCAGCGAAACACATATTCAATCCTTTATCATGACATTCACAGCCAATCCCACCAGAGCGTCCTGTTTGTAAATCATTCTGTGCATGTAAACTTATGTCAGACAATTTACAATAACATTTTAAAATAAACAAAATATTTTGTAGATACACGAACTAGTGACACATTTTCTAATCATTGTTACAGTGCATTTATACATATCTAGTTATCATTCATTATTCCTAGCTTGAAATGCACCCTGCGACACAAGACATGACAGGATAATGACAATAGGGTCTTTATATTTCTATGCTTGTGCTATACAAATGATATTTTCAATTTAAAGGGATTTGAAGGGACACATATACTGGCTTTGCGTGTAAAGATATAAAGATAAATGTCGATGTACTCGGGTTCCTTCTCAACTTCGCTGTACTGTTTACAGTGTACTAGGTGACATAAAGCACGTTTATGTAAAGCATTTATTATTGCTTGTGGCTTGTTTGTATTTTACTTCATATTAAAAGGAAAACTGGAATGCCAGGGAAACACCATAATAACATAACACAGAAGTAAAGCATATGAAGCACTAAAGCAGCCAGAAATAACAGATTCTTCAACACAATATATGAAAGATTTTCCAGTTATTAGTGCTATAGTATACTTATATTTCCGTATATCCCTTGAACAAGCAGGAAGGCGAAGGCCCGATTGAAATCGCGAGATTGTGTATGCAAGTAAATTAATTGATACAGTGTATTTGCCAATTAAAGCAAAACAGTTATTTATCATTTTTGTTGTATTATTGACATGAATACGACGTCAGAAACCCATGCTTGATAAACACTAGTGCAATCAAAGGTGGGCCTTCGGTGATCACATGAAGCAAGACATGAAAAACTACTACCAGAAATGTAGGATTTGAAGCAGACTAACAACACTTGTAGAGCCAATAGATTTGCCAGTATAGTTGTTCAAATGCGAATGTTATAACGATTTACATGAATACTCAAGTTCACGAGGACTGTGGTCGAACACTGCACGGACAATGTCGTCAATAATTACTAATTTCGACCAAAATCAGAATGAGCGTCCCTCAGCTCCCATCCTCCTTCTGCTAAAAAACTTATAATTTGATTGGCTGATCGGGTTTTACATTATTGTTCAAATTATAATAGAACCAAGAAAATGCAAAGGAACGGGGATAATGTGCAATTTCGAATTATTTTAGTGTAACTGTTTTCTTATATGGCGATTAGGGAAAATTTAGTCTTTCTTCTTAGGGAATTTTGAACTGTAGCACATAATTCTACACTAGTCTGACTAACATTTAAGGTATAGCCTTTATCATATTCTCTTTATATTAAACATAAGCCTGCCCTACTTGCGACAAACAAGTAGACCACCTGTTTTAGACTCGATTAACATTAAACACGACCCTTTGCGAGTCCATTTCCAAAGCCAGAGAAAACTAAGACAGTTTAGCGGGCGGAGCGGAATGATAATAAAGAAATAAATTGGTGCATCTGGCTGGTGACCCGTGGTTCGTTAGTTTTAAGGAAAATCCTTAAACATCATTTAAATAAATGTCCATACCAACTGTAATAAGGGTACATTTGATAGTGGTAAAAGGAAACGTTTGACATATTGTTGTAGTGTAAAGTTAATTGTGCGGTTTTTAAACTGTTGGTTGTTTTTGTTTCGTTTGGAAATTTCAATAAGGTTTATATTATATTCTATAAAGTGTTTAAAAACTTTCTGATGTGAACTGACAATGTAGGCAGGGTCAGAACAAAATATGCTGGCATTCATATAATAAACTATTTCCCCAGCTCCTGTACTGAATACGAGGGCTCACTGTATGCGCTCATCTCTGCTCATTTGTGTGTCACACTATCTAATATATAATAGTTGATAGAAGCCAAACAGTCTTGTGCTTATACTTGACCATACCTATTGTGTTAAGCACTCTTGTGACATACCTAGCGTTTGTTCAGAGGACTGATTGTATACAGTCCATTATATAGTAGTAAAATAGCATTCAAACGGTGGATATTTTAAATACACCGGCGGTCTTTTTTACATAAACAATCATCATGCGAAGTAACCATGGAATTCCATTCATAAACAGTATTATCGTATAAGTAAGAAATGACACTAGTCTTATCTAATAATAATAATAATAATATACAACATTTATATAGCGCTCTATATAATTTGTGAAATTATTCTAAAGCGCTTCACAACATGTAGATAATAATTTTTTTTTGATATATCTGAAGGCTTTCTTATGGCTATGTACAGACCACAACATGTACTGTGAATCAATGTTAATTAATTGATACATATAAAAGAAGTTATTCTATATGCTGAAGTACGAAAACCTCAACTATGGATACCGGTAGTTCATCTAACGTCAGGAAAGGACATCAACACGTAAATGCTGTAAATATAGCATTCATTGTAACATACATTTAATAAATAAAATATTGTACTTACATGATCGAAATGACATTCCACTTTACGACGCGATTTTCTTTTTAAACATGAACTTATATACATAAACATTCCAAGAGGAAACCAAATATTACTATGAGCGTTAACGTCCTTTGTGAAGTGCGAGAGGATATCACACCGAGACGTACATCTACTGTTGGACGTTAGCCAACTGTACGTAAGGCTGTTGTCGCCGGGTACATATCTACCAAGTCACGTGATCTCATACATATAACCCACAGCTCGCGAGTGTGCACATCATAAAACTACAAAAGAACCTTTCCTTATATGCCATATATGATAAACTTTGTTTGTTTTAGTTTGAACTTTAATGCTGTAAATAGGGAAAATAGGCTCTATGATGGATTAATGGGACACGTATTTGTTTAGACGAATTATTTCACACGTGATGCCTTATCAGTGCATACACAAAACTAACAAGGACAACAAAAGAATCATGTTTACAAACAAAATTTGTATGTCAAACATAAAACGTGAGTACATTGTAACCTAAACTAAAATAAAACCTATATTCTGCGTTATTCATATTCAGGTGATAGTGTTATGTTAGTGCAAAGTCGGGCTTTGTTCTATTTTATATAACAATTGTAGGTTATTGAATTCATTACAGGGCCTCGTATATGTGTTATTTATGTCCAAAGTGAGAGGATCGTACGTAGGAATGATGTTTACTTTCAATATTCCTCTATGTAGGTTAAACAGCAGAATGAATAGTTCCTTTCTTCTACTTTTCGTAAATTTCAACTCTGAGTACTTAATACTATATAATAATGGACCATTCATTACAAAACTCAATTATCGTATTTCAGTGTCAAATATTTTAGTGGAAAGGAAGTGATTCCTATTTATATTATCATCGTATGCCAACTTAGAAATGAATGCATTAACTTAAATTATAATATATGCAAGGATCACTTAAAAGATCATCTAAACTGTGGCTGTAGATATAAACAACACAACTCAACACTGTTTTTCGACTGTAAAGAAATCTTTGGTAAAGAAAATGATTTGAGAGTAAGTGAATGTTAAAACTTATATATGTCTTGCTCAATTTCCCGAAAGTGTCGCATGATTGCATTTTACATGTATGTAACGATTAAGTAAATATTTCAGTATTTAGGCATGCTCTTGCATAGATAAAATTACTTGAAAGATAACACACGATGGAATACACACACATACTGCACCTTTGAAATTTAGAAATAGATACAGTATGCCGAAAAAACAATTAAACTGCATCATACAGCTGTTTCGTCGTTCTAGGACTTGTCACTTATGCTTGGGCCCAAAATATGGGAATCGATATTTTCTAAACTAATGTACCCAAGAAGCAGAAGGGTAATGAGTGTAAAACCCCTTTAATCTATAAATTTAGAAAAAAAAAGAATTAAATTAGTACTGTTTAATTTCCTTCATTGTAAGTTGTGATCATTGTTTTTGTTAGGTTTTTTGTTTGTTTGTTAGTTTATTTTTGTTTTTGTTTTTTTCCTACATGGGGCATAATGTCCCCAATAATCATACAATGTTTCATAAAATTAATGGATATTTTTCTCAGTGGCCATTATGTAATCATAATGATATTGAGGTTTAATCTGTGAAAACATGGACTGCATGGCCTACAGTCTGTGAATTCTGGCTGGTTCAGAATTATATCTAAATACCGGAAATGAAATAATTCCAGAAATTATTTATATTTATATGCTGAATAAATATGATAAAATTGTTGATATCTTAATGTTTATCGACATTTCAAATATATTCTTTTATTCATTATTATCATTCAAAAACATTAGCTCCATTGACTTCTTAATGTATTAGCTACTTTATGACAAATAAAAATGATGTTATATAATATTATGTTGCCATTTGTCCATTGTTTTTATGGAGAACTTCTATGCCTGTTGCCCAATCCCCTTGCTAATCTGACAGTAATATCAATAAAATTTGTTGAAACCTAGCAAACTTATCCAACTTACACATCGATTCTGAATACTGAACGTCTAAAAGTCTCGCAGAATTGCATTACATTTGGGTGGGTGCGGATGTACCTGTGTGTTTATATGACCCAGATAAAACAATGGACCTGAGGGATTGTCTACCTTACGTGAATTCAAGCACATCCGATAGGGTATTCCCCTTTCGTTTTAGTGTCTCGCCGGTCGCCATTATAAATAAAACAAATTTGGATATATAAGCAACCAAATAAGTAAAACAAGCAATCAAACAGAATGTCATATCAAGTTTTGACCTCTACCTACAACTTTTCAACTCAAAGACTTATAAGGCTGATGAGTGTTAGCAACCCATGTCCTGATGACATTGGTGAGGCCCGGCCGGTGTCTGTATGGTACGGGCTGTCAGTACGTACTAGGATTGTGACTATACATTATATATTTCCCATGCGCCAACGTAAATTGTTCAGTTTCACAAACATCAGAATAAGCATTTACAATATACGTTATGCATTTGGTGTATATTTCTAAGTAACAAAGTAATATATACTTACAGGATCTACGATAGGGCATTCCCGGGTACAGCGTGATTTTCTCTTTAAATTGGAAACGAAATACACCAACATTCCACTAGAAAAAGTTCAATAAGCACAAATGTTCTGAATAAAGTGCCAACTTAATGTCCCGATGAATGAAGAAATTAGTTGCGGCCTGTCTGGCAAACAAGGTATATGCAAATACACAAAGAGATTGTCGAATCGTTTCCTATACCTGAGTATGTGACGACACAATATGTAAATATAGGTTAAAGGTAGACATTTGTCACCCGCTAGATAGCAGGTCGCTGGAGTGTTCCCGCAGTGTCTGTAGAAACTTCGAGAACAAACGGTGGGGAAATATGTATTAAGCTCAGAACTTCGTTACTTTCTGAGTAATCGCTTTCTACAGAGAGCTGTTAGCCGTCATTGTATCTTTAACGTATACAGAAACCGTTGTTTCAAAAGAAAAATAATTCGATCGTGTACTGCAGTAGGTGACATGATACCTTCCCAGTTCCGATTAAGGAATCAAACCCTGACTGTCGTTTGTAAATTCGAGTTTAATGACCAACTAATCATCCATGTATAAGTGTTTTATTCCATATTGACAGCCGTAATTGATGCTATCTTATTAGCAGGTTAATAATTAGATTCTATGATAAACGTGACGACTTCGATAACTTTCCCTTTCATGTTACGGTTAATTCGTTGTTCGACGGCTTGATATAGATACCGAGATTTTCTTGATAATAAATATGATAGTATGTATGATGATGATGATAATGTTGCTGAAGGTGATAATTCTTTAGACGTTGAGGATGGTCTGATGTAATCTAACCATGGAGATAATGATGATTGTTAAATGATGTTGGTGATGTTGCATAAGCATGGTGTCATGATGTTGATTAAATTTATTGTAATGGGGTCATGCTGATGCTGATGATGATGATGATAATGATGATGATGATGATGATGATGATGATGATGATGATGACGATGATGCATTTACAATATTTATCATGATATTGATAAAGATCATGAATTGTTCATGACGAGGAAGTGTGAGATTATGAATGAAAGTCTACATGCGATGTAAATGATGGTGATGTTGGTGGTGATGGTGATGGTGGTGATCATGATCATGTTGATCATGATAATGATGATGATGATACATTTATGTCGTGATGTTGATGATGTAGTGTCGATGAGAAAGTGTGAGAGTGAGAATGAATGTCTACATGTGTTGTAAATGTATATTTATGTAAAATGTATGAAAAATAAAACAAATAAGAAAAAACTTCTTGCAGTCAGTGTGACTGGTCGTGATTTGTGCTGGGTGTCATTGGCAGCGTATTTCAGAAAGGTATCACTCCAAAGTCGGCATTAAGTCATTATACAGTTATAGACTGGATATGAAGGAAATATCAACGTTATGATTCCCCATGCTGATAGAAAGCTGACTTTTGCTGCGGCAAAGCCTTAATCCAGGAGAAATTTAAACCACAAGGGATAAAAGTTCCCGAATAAGCCATTATATAACAGTTTTATTATACCGAAACAAATTAAGGCAATTTAACAGATGAATTTATCAATTCCTTTTTTATCAGCTTCAAAGAGAAACACAAGAAATGGGAAATACTGTATGCATTGCCCCTGATGATATATTCGTTAGTAGCACACAGGAAAGAGTTTTGCTGGTTGATTTTGTAGTCCCCGAGGTTTGTTGGAGCCTCCATAGCCACAATTTATCTCATTTGAGTAGTGGCAAGTGCATAATATACACATTTTCGTAGTACACGATTTGAAATTATACAGAACTTTAATTTTTCTTCTAACTTCATAAATTAATGCGGTTTAACGCACCTGACCCTTCTGCTTCTACATAGCTTAGAAATTTTGGATTCCTACTTTCTGGCCCCTAGCATCACTGAAGAGTCGTAGGAGGACGAAACAGCTGTATGATGCAGTTTAATTCAATTTTTCGGCATACTGTATCTATTACTAAATTTAAGAGGTGCAGCATAATATTATGTGTGTGTTACGTCATCTTGGTAGACTGTATATAATACGGACCTAGTCACTACCAATTTCCATATATTAAGTCCCACGCACCTTTTCAAGTTTTTTTCATCCTTGCGTCGGTAGACGAAGGCTAGACACACGTTCACCTCTTGGCATTCCGTAAGGTTGAAGAAAAATATTCTGTATCTTTGTGTGATATACATAGGACGTTTTTGAATGTGCGCATTAGTGTGCGTCCTTGTTGTGATTGACAATGATGACTCGGCCCCCATTTTGAGGATTGATGTTTACGTGGATGTGACAAAGAATTACATGGCGGGTGTCGTCGATGAAGCAAAGTCGCTTCGCTTACTCTTACGGAACACTTGGTCTTGTTCTTTTGGTTTTTTTACAGGGGTCTCAATGTAAATCTTTCCTTTTTGTTAATTTTTCCTCCAAAAGTTTAATCGATTTTGATTATGGTTTTGTTGACGCTTTGGTATTTTCTGATTTTTTTTACATGTAACGTGAACATTGTTAACCTTACGTCGGTTATACACCTGATTTATTGTTTGTTCTTTAATAACTTGTACAATTAAATTTTGATGTTTTGGGCTATTGGACGTCATACATTGTTAATAGTGAAGCGATGCTGTAACACTTATTATAAGAAATTGCTCAATGTAATAATAATTACATTAAGGTTAACCTTATCAAAGTCATAATAATGCATCTCAGTCAAACATTAATGTATGTATGTATTGGGTTGCTAACAATGTTTTTCAGGTACGCATGAATGCATTTTCACTCACTCGTTAACACATGATAAGATTCTACTAATTGGATAAAGGAGGAATAATGAGTTTTTGACTGTTTTTGTCTTAAAGCATTACAACAGCAACACAAATTATGTAAAATACCCTTTTTATTAAAACAAAGTATCAATTAAATATATCAGTTCCATGAAGTACCAAGTTAATGTATAATTTTATCAATGCCCTTAATTAATGGAATAGATAATACTTTTAGCAGCAGTTAGATTCCGTAACGAAACAATATTTTCATCTTTAAAACATACCTAATTAAGTCAGAGATATTTTGAATTTTTCAATTTTTTCTTCTAATATTTTATGTCGTTCTTGTAATCCGATTTTGTCTAAAATTTCGTAGATGTCCACGACACTTAGGTTTGGCCGTTTCTGAAGTAGCCTTTTGATTACTTCGTAAGAAACGTCCGCAATGTGTCTATCCTGAAATTCCGTTTCCGTTAATGTGATGTTGAAATCCTCAAGACCAGCTTCCTTTGCAAAGGCACGGTAGTTCCTGTCCCCAGCCAGTAATTTGGACAAAAACTGAATGAATCCATCGGACGGTGCCCCTAAGGAAGACAAAAAAGGGATATTACACATGAAACAATTTTGTTAAAGATGATGATATTAATGTAAAGGATATATCAGACAAAAGAATATAAGAATAAACAATAATAAAGTCATTGAATGAGTAAATAAATATAAAACGAAACCGATCAAGTAAATTTCAAGTTATTAAGAATTGCATGGTAATAGTTTTAATACCATGTATTGTACAATCGCAAACTATATACACTATTCACCAAAATAAGAAATTAATTCCACAAATAAAAACATATTTGAACCTACGTTGACATAAGGAAGATTTACAGTCGTCTAACTCTGGCGTTGTAACTGGTAACGACTTGAGTCGGGGTCTGCGGAAACCATGTACGTTGAACTCCGTCACTTTGTCATTTAAATCAAAAGATTTAGAAAAGGCAATAGGCCCCACTTTGTTACATCTTTGGTAGTCAAGTTGACAGGACTGCCGACGTCTAAGTCGTAAGTTCGGATCCTGAAGCTCCCGTACTTTGGTACTGATCTTTTCTTTCCTTTTTCTTTTTTTAGAACTGTCACCGTGTTCGCACTGGGGAATTAAAGCGGCATCCTCATCTCCCGAGTGTTCCTCTAGTATGTCGTGTAAACCGGAATCCGTACAAACACATGCATCAGCTTTATCCAGAGCTTGGAACTTAGCTAATTTCTCAGCAGCGGTGGGTATTCTTCCTAAAATGTATCCATATAAAATGATATTCATACACTCCTAAATCTAGCATATAAATTTCATTTCTATGCGGTTGACATTGTTCTGTATAACATGCCTAAAAGACTTCAGAAATTTTACCGCAGTATTTGAGGTTATTTAATAGAAGGTAGTTTTCGGAAATATTGTATGGAATAGATCAACTCATTTTACATCCCATTACAGTAACAATAAAATACTGGTACCTCTCTGAACAGTATGCTTAACTTAACACGACACCTTAGTTTCATATCATTCCATGTGCAGTTTAATGTATAGTTTACTCGATAAAAGAAGCTTATCACAATATGTAATGTACCACCTACTGTGTTTTTTTCTCCATAGGCGGTAGACAACTGTTGCTACAGAGATTAAAATGATAAGACTCAGCGCTGTTATGGCCAGAAACTCTGCATGGAAACGAGAGTCACCTGTAAACGGAAAGGAAAACAATGTACTATACCATGTACATCCAGGCCCATAGTTATAACAAAGGATAATTCATTCATTAATTCAGGTTATAGGACATTTTATGTTTGTAAAATTTTGTTTCTCTCCAATTTTATAGAACCTTTTATTGTACCTACAGTCGGACCTCGTTATCTCGAAGTCGACATGACCACGAATACACTTCGAGTTATCCGAGTATATTGGTTAGGTGGGAGCGAATTCTAAGTGTGAAATCTGGCCGGGACTGACGGAATACTTCGAATGAAACGGGTTCTACGAGTTACACGGGTTCGAGATAACGAGGTTCGGATGTATTTGTTACTTGGACATCATATTAAAGATGTACATTCATCTAGGAATATTATAAAATAATTGAAATAATCATTCGTCAGTTTCAGAGAACCTAAAATGACCATTATTTATTATTTTACTGAATATTTCTATTGTTGATATAACCGTTTTGTTTACAAAGTTCGTGTATGTAGATTACGGCCGTTGAGAACGCCGAACGTCCTATTATACCTGATATAATCCTGGGATTGTGTAACATGAAAAGTACACGGATAATGTTCCCTCTCCCAAAGGAATTTATAATTTAACTATACAAGAGAAAACAGTTCACTCGTAAACAAGTCGGCTGTCACTCTGGAGTGAAATTTATCTGTTATGAATTACAGTAATATACTCTTAAGTTCTCCATTACAAACTATAACAATTTCAGCTGATAAATAATTCAGCTGACATTATTCGTTACGCCTCCTACCTTGTTTGTCTCTGTCGGTATAAGGTAGAACCATAGAACTGTTTTTCATGTTATTCATGCTGCAAAATTAAATGTTAATACAGTTATATATATTTGTATCGGGTAGTTAAAATATTCAGGAAGTGAATTTTTATATGTTGATATTATTGTCTAACAGAACAGACTATTGTATTGTATCGTTCATTACGAAAACAAATCAGAGAAAACCGGGCGTCAACAAACCAATACTTCGATAGATTTATATATAGACATTTGTAAAAAGTACACGAAACTAAGACCAGGTGTTCCGGAAGAGAAAGCGTCTTCTGTTTCATCGACGAAACCCACCATGTAAATCATGGTCACATACAAGTAATTACCAAGTCATCAAACTGAAAACCGAGTCACCAGTTTCAAAACCAAAGAAATTAGCAAACTAATGAACTTTTTCAAAAATGTCCACCTTTTAAACACTATTTTAAACTGTTAGAAAATATAATTTCCATTTATACAGTGAAAATTTGCATATTTACTTACGGTGGTTGAATATAAGGCGGCGGAGTATCGTTACATATCGTGTCACTTATTGGGGTACAGGGGGTCGTCTCTATCATACCCTGGTCGGCACACACTGTACAGGGACTACAGTACCACTGGAGGTTTTGTTCGGAGTTAAACGTGCCTTTCTTACATTGCTGACATCCCAGACATAGTGTGGCGCCATATAGTCCCATACCAAGATTAGCACCCTGCAAGTGAAGACGAAATAAATATATCAGTTTCTTGGAGACGGGGTCAAAAGGTGATTTTAACATTCATGCCGGTATGAACACACTTTGGTTACATCCATATTCATTTCAACAGATTGTATTGACATAAAGATGTTAATTGTCAAAGGTATTGGGCAACAGGCACCGCCTATGCAAGCCCTCTCCATATAAGTAATACACTGGTGGCAAAATTGTATATGGAAATATATATTAATAAATTAAGCAGGTCATAAAGTAGCCAATTAGTTAAACAGTCAATGGATCTAATTGTTTTTGAATGATAATTATGATAAATATTTACTGAAATGAAAGATAAAACAAACATATATACAGCAGCTCTGTAATATCTATTGGTTATGGAAATATAATCTTATAAATTTAGGCTAGTTAATTATTCAGTATGAGGTCAATAATTCTGGACCAGCCAGAAGACACAGAGTGTAGACCGCACTGCCCATGGTTTCACTTAGACCTACTGCATCTGGTCTCTGGCTGGCAGATACAAAATCAACTATAAATATACAAAGACGTAATTAGGAAGAGTTTTATTTAAGACTTTCCATTTAATATATAATAACATGATAATGAGTGTGAGCTGTATAAGAATAGATACAGTACAGTCTGTCCAAACCAAATTTCAGTTGGATTAAATACTATGACCGGTCCATACAGGAGTCTGAACTGCCAAGGCAGAACAAGGTAAGATAAGAAAGAAATGCCCGGATTAGATTGTAAGGCCACTAAATATAGGTTTTCGAATTGTGAAAGTTTCGGTTTAGACAGGTTATACTGTAACATAAGGACTGGAACTCAAGACCAACATCCAAATATGTAAGATAACTTTTAAGTATAATTATGAGCAGATGTTGAGAATGTTTCGACAAAAATAGGAGAAGAAGAATAACTAAACAGATTACAGCTTAAATTCTGGAAATCTTCTAGTGTTTTCGATGTATGCAAGAATATGTCTGAATATTGAGATATTTATTTCATCGTCACACAGAATGCAACCACATAAAAATACTGATAAATTAAAATGATCATGAAGTTTGAAAATTGTGTATGTTTTCTCTCGATAAGTCTCTTT
The DNA here is from genome assembly GCA_947623455.1 of Mimachlamys varia. Classification (NCBI taxonomy): domain Eukaryota; kingdom Metazoa; phylum Mollusca; class Bivalvia; order Pectinida; family Pectinidae; genus Mimachlamys; species Mimachlamys varia. Next base: position 4,145,252 of record OX392537.1, read on the forward strand.
TATTATCAAAAATAGGGCGGTGGAAAAATTTGTGCAGTTTCTTGTTTGTACCCACAGCCAATTAAATAAATCATAATTCAAATTACTGCAATCATTTCTAAGTTGATAAACGATAAAGCTATATTTTTATGCATATTACTTTTGAAAATTGGAGTCACTTCATTTCCACCATTACCATCATTGGATACTGAAATAAGATTAATAAATTTTGAAATGGAAGGGGCATAAATAGTGTCTTGATCTAGAGCATTGAATTCACGAAAAGTAGAAGGAAAGTAGCTATTCATATAACTGCTTGATTATCACATATAATGAGGTATTATCGACACACAAACAGTTTAATCTTACTTGACACCAATTCAGTTATATCATTAATATAAAGGAAAAAATTAAAAAAAGAACCAAGAACTGCATGAACCTTGCGGAACCCCAGCATTAACTTATTTGTGTGAAGAAAAAAACCTCCAGTAACAACCCTTTGTTTTCTATCAGAAAGATAATTTTCAAACCATTTAAGAAGTTTTCCTGATATACCATATTTACTTAACTCATGTATAAGGCCAACATGCCAGACTCTATCAAAGGCCTTACATCACAGAATACAAATCTTAAGTCCTTACCTGATCAAGATTACTAATTATCTCATTATAGATATATAGAAGTTGATTTACTGTAGAATCACCAGGTATGAAACCTGACTGATGTTCAGAGATAATCTGGTTAAACAAAAGATAGTTATACAGATACTTAAAAATGATTTTTCAAGAATTTCATGAAGCAAGATGTAATTAAAATGAGCCTATAATTAGATACATCATGCAGTCCCATACCACGATTAGCATCCTGTGAAGACGAAATGAATATATCACTTCCTTGGAGACGGGGTCAAAATGTGATTTGTAACATTCATGCCGGTATGAACACACTTCGGTTACATCCATATTGCATGAAGCCCCGTTCATATATATACAAATATTTACATTTCTACGGCACATACTACATGTAGATGATGTTACTATACCTTATGTATGTTATTTTCCAATAACATACATTTATGTTATTTTTTTAATAACATACTTTGAGACATAGCGACGTCATTATGCTTATGGCGACATACTTGTAGCGTTTACGATGTATTGTTCTACTGTATACGGATGGTTTTTCTCTGCCTAGATTTACCCTGACGTTGAAATATGCTTTGACTAATACTATATGTCTGCATCAACAGTGCGTTGGTTAACACAAAATGTAAATACAAGCATTAGTTGTCATATTTTTTTACATTCACTGGTGTGCAACATATACCGATATTGGCTACATATTCAACATGGTGCGCCAGGTATCATTTGTAGGCAATGGAATAAGTACATACTTTTATAAACATGATGAATCGATTCCATATAACAATGAATTAGACGTATTGTCATCCATTTACCTCTACATTCAGTCTTGTTGAATGTTCTTACCTCAATTGGCTGGAGTTCATCACCAGGAAAACATTTATCACAGTCGCTACATACTCCGAACTGGGTTAGATAATACTTGTGTTCCAGCGGATCACATTGAAGTTGGTCCTTCTTTAAAGGTAGGCCGTAGCTCTGATAGTCAATGAGGAGAATGGTTGTTGTTACGAAAACAACACTGGATCCTGAATTAAACAACATTGTGTGTCAGGTGGCTACAGGTAGAGTAGATAGTGTATGGCGTTATCAATTACATCCCACCTGCGTTATAGTATCTTCCTTGCCTGTTATGAAATCTGAAATGTTTACAAGAATCCTGTAAGGAACTGGCGAAAACATAATACGAAATAAACATGTTTGTTATTCGCGGGTGGATAAATGGAACACTGTAGTTATTTAAACATCCGGGTTAACATGCTATCTTAATGATCTGTGCCACTATGAATATATTGGGATCGGCTCAAAAACAAGTTAAAAAACTAATGAAAACCCTTCATACAAATAAAGCAACTCTAGCTCACACTTTTTATATACATCTTTAGACAGGTTTGACTGTATGCTATTTTTGAGTGCCTCAAATAAAAATTAAATCGCAGAGTGTCATTGTTTTTGAATGTGATTCTACCGCGTTATCTACTCCGGTATCTCTATGCGCTGATACATGTGAACATTAAACAGTGTGTTAATGCACACAGGTCACCCACATACCCACCCACACGTATACTGTCTCGTCTGCAAGCTTACTGCACTGTACACGCAAGTATAGACACCCGTTCATTCACGCTTCAAAACAGCCTACCTGTGGTACACAGGTATACGTGGGCTTCATTACCATAAATTTACACGGAGGCACCATAGGGTGTTAAACGACAATAACAAAAACGGTGTGTTAGTCTGCAGTTCTGAAGCAACAATGACATTTAATATATATTTTATTACAATATAGCTTGGTACAAGTAAAGGAAGCACTACTTTATTCTTATGGTATACGTTCCCAATCTATGACATTATAAGTCAGGAAAAATGCTACAATATGAGATGATATATCCTGTAATAAACAATATATATACACATGGATTGCAATACCATAATGAATTACAGATATAATGATATAGTTGGTGATATGTTCCGTACCGAACACGCTATACGGTTAAAAATCAATTTCATATTCTTACCTTGAACCGTTCGCATGTTGAACGTCTGCAGTATAACTTGTAGTTCTGCACTGTTACCCCAGTGAGTGTTCACCCCGTCAAATCGAATAAACACAATAAAGCCAAGGGGAGCGCAACCCTCGTTCGGTAGTCAGCTGACACCTACAAACCTACCTGTTTACATACTTTCAACTCAGTGTGACGTCTGTATAAAGTGTCAATTACAGCTATCGTATGTCTAGGTTTCGGGAACAAACCATGGTTACAATTTCAGTCAAATAAACAACAAGGTTGTCTATTGATTAAAATATATTAACAATTCATTCGGTTACATTCCTGAGGTGTGATGAGAACAGAGCCAAGCGAACAGCGACTATTCTTCGATTAGTGTTTTGGTTTTTTAAAATGTTTCTTGAATTAAAATAGATTGGACAACACGTTGTATCAAAGTGTTACTCTCACCTTCGCTCTCTACATCCCTGAAATTCGCATGGCAAAACTAAAGACCATGCGTGCGCCACCTTGTTGATGGGGTAAGGAGACTGGTTCGATCTCTTGATGTACATAAAAGGATCTCGTGGTTACATAACGGTAAAATTTGACAGGGTTTGAAGTCGGTTGCGGCTCTTTTGCAGATCTTCAAAAGACAAGCATCAGCCTTGCGGTTGGTCAGGTTTTTTTTTACCTGAGCATTCTTGCAGTTTTGCCATGGGGTGTAGAGAGCGTAGGTGACCAAACCCCAGGATATCTAGGACAACTAACTGTAGTCCTCTCCTCAATACATATAGTAGTAAACCTTCATGCAAATAGGTATTTTAGTGGAATATCAAAAGGAAAGGATGGAGAAGGTAACTAGAGAGAATAGGTATTGTGGAGAGGAGAAAAAATGTAAACTTTGAAAGTGATCATGCGTGTTTACGCTCTAAGCGTATGTCATTGGTATGAACCCCCATCATTGAACAGACCTTTTTATAATGCCGTTCGTTGGCTCCCACAATGTTCATTTTAAGGCCTATTTATGTCTAGCTGCTTGGCCTATCACGTTTTAATTGGGAAATCGCCACAGTATTGTATACATATAGGCATATCTTCAACACGTCTTTCTTCCAGATTGCCTGCGTTATCTAGGATAAAAAAGAAATACCAGCGTTACCCTTCTTACATGTACAAGAGAAAAAGAGTTATCGTTCTTACATGTACAAGAGTAAAAGAGTTATCGTTCTTACATGTACAAGGGTAAAAGAGCGAAGGCAAGTGTTTAACAGGATTCGAAACTATGTCGATAACGTTTTTGTGTTACAGTGCGGTATCTATAATTTGGCCCCTAGCATCACTGAAGAGTCCTAGGAGGACGAAACAGCTGTATGGTGCAGTTTAATTCATGTTTTCGGCATACTGTATATATAACTAAATTTAAAAGGTGCAGCATATGTGTGTGTTACGTCATCCTTAAGTGAGTTCAATTTTTTACCTGTATATGAGTGTAATTGATAACTGAATTTTTTGATATTTTGAGAACATAACGAGCAGATTAACTTATGTAAAAGTGTATCTTAAACTGTATGCATATCTACATTATTCACGTTATTGAACATTAAACATTATCCACTTTATGATATAAGTTACTAGCCACGGTACGGATATGTTGATATGTATCATATGCGTACAGGTAAGTTAACAAAATAATGGAATATTCCCTAATTTGAGGATTTTATTACGAATAAATTGAATAAAACATGGCCGCCTTGGAGGTAGCAAAAATTGATAATCTGAGAATGTATGAAACTTTCTGTGAAATCATATATACATACACATGTCGGTGTTATCCTTTCAAAGCACAAATAACGATCGTCAATGTTGTATTAGGTCTCACAGGGGGATACAAAGACGTGTACATAGGTCAGTTTTATCTAGGACTGACTCATAATCTCAATATAATGTTCTATTATTTTAAATAATTAGCAAGTAATAAATAGATAGGAAATTCATTTATAGTTTAGCATCCCCCAACCCGACAGGTCAGGTATTGAGCCTTATCTGACATCAAACAATTAATTCAAACGCCAGTAACTAGCAAATAATTCATATGCCAGTAACTAGCAAATAATTCATACCCCAGTAACTAGCAAGTAATTCATATGCCAGTAACTAGCAAATAACGAATATGCCAGTAACTAGCAATTAATTCATATGCCAGTAACTAGTAGCAATTAAGTCATACGCCAGTAACTAGCAATTAATTCACACGCCAGTAACTAGTAATTAATTCATACGCCAGTAACTAGCAATTAATTCACACGCCAGTAACTAGCGATTTATGCATACGCCAGTAACTTGCAATTAATTCATACGCCAGAAATTCCTAGTACAATCTTGCATAAACATTATCTCAATTAGACTTGTTCATTAATTTTTTCTCAGCAATAAGGTTAACAAATATTTTCGACAAATACATGAAGCATGATGCATCATTTTCTCAGAAAGCTTTTAAGCATGGAAAAGTATCGAAAGTGGACAATTTGTTGTAGATAAAACCTACGGTAACCAGAGTACTTTGACTGCACTCCGTTAGTCCAGTCTATAATTGGCTTCGCAAATACATGCCCTGATTTCGTTATCCTGTCTTCATAACATAACATGTGAAAGTCCTAACAAATATTAAATACGAATAATGGCCAAACAACCAGAAAGAGACAAATACAATTACAATAAAAAAAATCGTTCTACACTTTCATCACATTCAAAACTAGTCGTAATAAGTGTGCTAATCACCTGCAATCCAGGAGCTTACCGGGGCTTCGCACTCCTGGTCCACCCTCAAGGACTTTGTAATTGACCCATTATAAGCCTGTTGTGGCCCCAGACCTATTGGCAATATTTTGCGTGCACATCATTTCATTTAATTGAGTAACATTCAGTTGGGTTGTAATAAACGTTTTGAAAATAAGATGAACATTTAACCGCCTCAAATAACACATTCTTATAAACGAAAGAAAATTGTCCAGGTTTATTTGTATGCGTTTGTTTACTGTGTCTAAACAATAGTTGTCTTTTGATAAAGGGAAACAACTCGTAGATGATGATAGCCTACAACAATAAAATGCCTCCTTATTATAACATATTTTAATGATATTACAAGGCAAAATGGAAAAAAAGCGTTACAATATATGAATCGTTACCGCAAGAAGATCAGAAACCAACGTGGACTGTTCACTGAAAGTGCAGCACCTGACCAGTGTTGCTTAACTAAAACAAGTCGAGATGTCTCCTCTAATATTCCACTAATTATCACACGTAGATAGCATTGTTAAGGTTCATATGAACTGCAGCAACATAAAAATGTCTGATTAAGCTGTTGCTAAATAAACACCTAGCCATTTCTAAGTTCGATTCTTGTCGGTATCTTAGGCACATTTTGCATGGATTGAGGTTTCTGAAAGCAGGGAAGGATTATTAAATTGCAAACGGTGCATTAAGTCAATGTTGAGGTAGTTTATGTCTGGTACCGCGCTGGGATATCTACATAAACGGACATTGTCTGGATAAGAGTTAAAGGGAGCTCAAAGATCACTGGATCAGTTTTGATGGTGTAATGACTGCTAACTGGTGATAGTCGTGGAAGTTCACAGTTAACCAGGAACACCAACAGCCTATACCATAACTTATGAGATTTTAACCCCTTCGATGCTTAAACGGTCATATATCTAGAAAATGTTTGGTCTAGAAAGACTGATGAAGGATTAACTGACGACTTTAGGCTAAAACTTGTTTGTATCATCTTCCTAAAAGGTTAGAGAGACGGCGAACACATTAACGGTTGGGGTGTCATTACCCTAACTCATAAAAAGTACGTTGTCATTAAAGCTGGTAGAAACGGATACGTTCTATTTTGAAGGAACCAAGTCTGTGGCTTACAAACGTCATACATGTATATTAGCCTCTTTGTTTTCGTTGAACAAAATCGTTAGTGCAATGTACTATTTTTACATTTGAATATCAGATATTCTAACAGTCGCAAAATTGATCATGTACACGCCGAAGAACACGGCGAAAACAATTATAACAACTGCAAAAGAATAGGTCAATTGTATTTAAAACCAAGCATCTGAACTATTAAATGAAATAAGTTCAGTGTTAAGTCAATTTTCCAAACACGTTTTCGGTTATATTTAATTGCATTAAAAAGGATATGACTAACGTCTCTTTACGCCTGTTGAATTCTGACAGGTGACATTGCTGTTTGTCATACGCTGTTTGCCTGTCTTGAGAAAAAACTCTGTACATGTTAGTATGACGGTAAGCCGCCATGCATTGATCTACAAGATCTATCTATGTAATATCTCCTTTCCTACAAAGTACTCTCTACTAGTCATTCCATTTCCAATGGGTCTTGTCATCTCTTGGGAAACACGTGTTTCTTTGGTGCCGTTCCGCATCGTCAGTCTTGTCTCGAGCTTCTAAGTGTTTCACTTCAATAACATTGTTTTTTTTATCAGTGAAATTGACTTCGCCGGGTCTACTGGGGCAGACCATCTCTTATATCGATACATATCAATATGCATGTATAGTATTGTTATATGTCCATGTAAAATTGATTAGCTGTTGGTTTTGTCCCGGCACCTATGAAAGTCGTATAAGGTACATTGAGTGTCACAGCAACTGTATCAGTCACCAAGGTCTGTCAGACTGCCACCACACCGAGGTAACGAAGTGGGCTTGCTACCAACATGGTAAGTCTTGTTCTGATTATTATGTTTTGAATATAAAGATTGACTTTTTTGAAAATGTGTATGCTCATTACCTTGTCTACTATGGAGGTAGATGTCACTTCAAGTGATAATTTAGCCACCAATCTCAATTACAACAATTGTTTTTGAAAATAATATATGCTCATTAGCTTGCCTACGATCGAAGTAAATTTTACTTACATTGAAAACTGAGACATCAATCTCAATCACAACAAGCATATGAGATATCTTATATATTATATAAGATATCTCAAATAGCATATATAAGATATCTTAAATACTATATGTGAAATTAAATAAGATATCTTATAAAATATCTTATATAAAGAATTAAATGAGATATCTTCAATACGATATAAGATATCTCATTTAATTCTTTATATAAGATATCTTACTTAATATATAAGATATCTTATATAATTTAAATCTCGTTGCTATATAAGATATCTTATATAGAATGATATTTCGTGGCATTAAAAACGTGAGACGTACTTCTGCCTCGACAAACTTATTCGTAACACACTAGGTCTTCACGTCTCGCCTCTGTTATGGCTTCATTTTTTTCATTTTTCAACAAGTTTGTGCTTAACTTTATAAAGATGCCCAAATTAATGTTTTCATAGTCAAGAGGGATAGGGGAATCGAGAGTGTCTCGCTCGGTAAGTTGATGTAAGGGTGGTTGAATGTGATATGTTTTAAAGATTGTAATATTTGTACGTTTGACAAGTGTCATTTTAATTTGAATTAATCGAATCTTAAGAGGTTCTCGTGTAGTTACAAGCTGCTTTCGTTTAAGAGGTTGAACCGATCCCATCGGACCATATTTAAGGTCGGACCTTTTAATAGCATGCTACTTTCAGGCGAGCCTTGAAAAAGCCTTGCAAGGTTAACATAAGCATTTGCCTACACACGTTATGTTTAAAAACAGACAAATCGAACGTCCCGGACGGTGAGCTTCATTTCGACATTTAAAGTCTCGGCCGTGTATAATATATCTTATTTAGTACGAGTTTTTGATTATAAAAGCTTTCTTATATAGCAATATGAGGTATCTTATATATTATATCAGATATCTTAAATAGAAAATTAAATGAGATATCTCATATACTATATGAGATATCTTATATATTAAATAATGTATCTTATACGGAATTTAATTTGATTTAAGCAACGTTTTATCGCTGGCTCGTCTCATTGCTCAACCAAGCCATTATCAAAACTTCTTACTACCATTCTTAGTACCGTAAAATCCGGGCTTCAGTCTTATTGTGACACTGTATACTCAAGAAGTGGCATTAATGGGATGTGGATTTTGAAAAACTCAAAAGATCTTCTGATCAGTCTTGAGCACCCCCTTCTCAAAAATATTTCGTCCATCAAAACATTTGATTTTTCCACCCTGTACACTGCCATACCACATGCCAAACTGAAAGAACGTCTTCGGTCTCTCATTATGAGAGCTTTCTTTTCCAAGAAAGGTGAACGACGATACAAATACATGGTTGTGAGCTATATTGGAGCATACTTTGTGAAAAACACAACAAAAGCTAGGTTGAAATATACTGAGGAAGATATAGTACGAATGATTGAATTACTGGTTGACAATATCTTAGTTGAGTTTGGAGGAAAGATTTTCCAACAGACTGTTGGCATTCCAAAGGGCACTTACTGTGCACCACTTTTGGCTGACTTGTTTTTGTTTTCATACTGGGCTGAATTTGTCGAGGGGCTTATCAGACGGGTAACAAAAACCTTGCCAAATCTTTCAATTTCACTTTCAGGTATATCGACGATGTGTTGTCTATAAACAACAAGAAGTTTGCTGACCTAGTCGATCGCATATACCCTACTGAACTTGAGATTAAAGACACAACAGAATCTCCTACATCAGCTTCTTACCTCGATCTTTACTTAAACTATGACCAACACGGGCAACTTACTACTAAGCTGTATGATAAACGTGACGTTTTCGATTTTCCGATCGTGAACTTTCCCTTTCTTGATAGTGACATCCCTGCTTCTCCATCCATGGTGTTTACATGTCGCAGTTGATTCGTTATTCTAGGGCTTGCTCTGAATATCGCGATTTTCGTGATAGATGTCGACTGCTGACGAACAAACTTATGTCACAGGGACTCGAGAAATGCAGGTTGATGAAGACTATGGGCAAGTTTGATGGTCGCCATCTTGATATCATCGAGAAATATTCTGTATCTTTGTGTGATATGAAGATGGACGTTTTTGAGTTTGCTTGTTAGTGTGTTTGCTTGTTGTGATGAAAATGATGACTCTGTTCTCATTTTGGGATTGATGCTTACTTGGATGTGACCAAGATTTACATGGCGGGTGTAGTCGATGAGCAGAAGACGCTTACTCTTCCGGAACACCTGGTCTTATTCTCTTGTGCTTTTACGAGAGTCTCCATGTAAATCTTTCCTTTGTTCCTATTTTGCCTCTAGTTTAATCGATTTTGAGTTCGGATTATGGTTTTGTTGACGCTTTGGTATTCTCTGATTTTTTTCATACATTAAAGGGGTTTTACGCACGTGACCCTTCTGCTTCTACATTAGTTTAGAAATGTTAGATTCCCATCTTTTGGTCCCTTGTATCACTGACGAGTCTAAGAAAGACGAAACATTTGTATGATGCAGTTTAATTTATTTTTTCCCGGCATACTTTCATCTCTTTGTTAATGAGACTAAGATGGCGACCATAAACTTTGAGTATAATGTACATGTACAGTCTTCATCAATCCGCATTGCTCACATTATACATATGTATTTCTTATGGAAAACAGATAAATAAAATTAAATATTGATTAAGAAATAATACGGCTTGGTCATCTTAAATCTTATACAAAATAAAAATATTTCTGAAACCATAAACGCGTATGGATTAGGGTAACAAACAAATCTAAAAACAAACAAAACTACCTAAGCTTTCAAGCATTAACAGTGCATTTAAAAAAGCTATATAAGACTGAGTACACGATATCACAAAGCCGTATACGAAGTGTGGTAAATTAACGCTATTGTGTAAATCGTCTTACGCTTTTGAAAACACCACTCTTTTTGGATATTGTCTGAAATATATTATCATCCTTCACACTCATACAATCACAAATGATAACACCAAAAAATGTGGCACTATTTACACTTTCAATAACATATCAATTAGTCTTCGTGGTGTTGTTAAATTTTGAGGGGAACATTATGTTAGACTTTGGGCATATTGAGGTTCAATCTAATGTAAAACAGTTGTGTATTATACAATGGTGATATTAGTCTGTTACAGTACTATTGTATACGAAGCGTACAAAACCATGGTATAACATATCTAACAGTGTATAATACAACGATCAGAGATTTTTTTAGAATGCAATTTTGATACACTGTACATGTAGTAATACTTAAGTCTTATACTGTTTATCTAAAATTTGGATAACTATGTCGTTTGGTTCGGGAAAAGCTGGTTGATGAAGACTTTGGGCAAGCCTTATGGTCACATCAACATCTTTGGTTCAATCAGATTTGTTTATGTATCCTGGTATGATATTGAGGTTGAATATTCTCATAAAAATATTTGTTATATTGCATGATGCCCTTGTTGTCACTTTGAGGGCGTGACATAAACTTGGAAATTACATCGAAATAGATGGCGGTTACTCTTACCCTTCCGGAACACCTGTTCTTATTCTCTTGTACTTTATCGATATTATCTTGGCATATCAATATCCTTCGATGTCCTATTGCTTATTTTAAGAGACTTCGATATTATCACAAGATGGCCACGCATTTAAGATTGAAGTAAAACCTGACATCTCAAACTGAACTTACAACAGGAATAATAAGTAACACAATGTACCTCAAAGTTAAATTGGTCATATAATTTAAAATAAGAATTTCACGACGCATCAATAATACAAAATGCCCTGATGCGACTTAGGTTAAAGTCACGCCAGACTTTTGAAATAAATAAGAGAATACCGAAGCGTTCACGAAATCATAATCCAAACTCAAAATCGATTAAAATTATTTACACCTCGCATCAAAATAAAAAAAAACATTTCACTCATCTAAAATTAAAACTAGATGTAAATTACACATAACAATTTTAGAATTACACCACACAATCTCAAATCAAAATATGTAACCACGCATCTGAAAAGTAATTATACATTCAAAATTAAATTAATTCACCATCATAAGAAGCATCAACAGAAAAGTAAACCATTGAAATAAACGCATTGAAACATCGATATAAAAGCATTCGATGAGCCCGTTACATATAATAAAATAGCATATATATTATTGATTATTTCGTTGTTATAGAGTTGCGTAAATCAGACGATTGATGAAGGGCTTTGAAACAATTTTTACATCAGTCAAAAAATGCATAATACTATGAATTAATCGTATGTTTCATTTAATGCAATTGCATATTATTATTAATCTTTGATTGCATAACTTCTGTTCGTTGATTTCTTATTCGCGCTGGGGTAACACAAAACAACCATTATTGAAGCCAATCTCCAATTCCTACCAATACACTGAATCAGAGACAGCGATGAATCTCCGTTGTGGATTTGGTAACTTGTATTGTAATTCATGGATATATTCATTGATGATTATTGTACATTATAGTAATGATGATAAAGTAAAGTTTTCTTTTATATATAGAATATATAGTACTGTAATACTCTTTTAGAGTAATTATGTCAGTAAATGTAAACATGTCTTTTACTTAATGTATGTGTAATATGCAAGTACAATTTTAGGGAACTTGTTCGGTAGGGCCGGACCAATCACCTGCACTCTGGAATGGAATCTGGGATAGGTCTATCGGTTTACTAGTGCATATTATGTATTATAACAGCTTTTAACTAATCAGGATATTACTAGTCTACCTTTTTATTACGGTTAAGATAACTGGTCCCTGCTATGTAACTAAATGTTTTATACTGTGTAGCTATATGTAGAACGTAATTGTAATGCTAGACACTTAAATAAACAAACTTGATTGATTAATTTATATTAATTATACGTGTTATAAATTAGTTGTACATACATGAACCAGTATACAACAAATCATCTCTTCATAATCATATATAATGGGAAAAAATATGTAGAGCACCGAACAGTCAAAAAGTATCACCCGAACTCTCAATCGATTAAAATATGGTTGCAAATTAAAAAAAGAAACTTTTGAAAAAGTAAAAGAGAACGATTGTACAAATCATCGTCGAAAAAGTGGGAGCAGAACTCTCACTATTAACGTTAGCGCTTTTATTATCGATGCGCTGTTAACGTTGGTCGGTAGAGATTTTTTTTTAAATAACGCTGTTCCTGTCTCGGGTAGGTTTGTTTGAAGGCATTAATATCAACATCACTCTGACATTCACGGTATGTTTCATCGATTCCATAAATAATTCACTACCAAAGTGTAAATAATTAAAATAAAAACACATTTCTGTATGTGTTTTTGACACCAGGTAGATATAGTGAAATTAGTTACACCAGGCATCAACAATCGAAAATACACCGCTCATCTAAAATCTAAAACTACATTACACATAACAAATTTGAACAATACACCACCCAATCTTCTATTTCACCACGCATCAAATAATTAAAACTAATCATGCATTCGAAAATACTTCACCATATTAAATTACAAAATGGGAACAGTTAGCCCTCGCAACCTTTAGAATAATTGCTATAAAGTCATTCAACGATCGTAAAACATATAACAAATATATGATTGATTTGCTGTTATAGAGTTACGTAAGTCAGGCGATTGATGAAGGGCTTGTTTACATCAATAGGCGTACATTACTGTTAATGTTATAATAATAAGTTTCATTTATTGCGACCGTGAGTCCTCTGCCCTTCTTCTATCAATGCGCTAACGTTGTTATCAGTGGTCCGTAGAGACTTCAAAAGTTCCACAGTGTCCCGGGTAGAATTGTCTGAAGGAATCGATGTCAACGTCACCCTGACAGTCACTGTGTGTTGCATCGATTCAACAAATAATTCACTACCAAAATCTAAATAATTAAAATAACGCCTCGTTTTGTGTTTTGACACCTGGATGATATATCCAGCCGACCCGCTTAATGAATATTTTAATGACTAGCCAAAGAGGTCCCAATGGGACATGTTTGATTGACAGAAACGTCTAAATGGCTTTTAAAAAGTTACACCAACTTTTATTCATATTTCAATATAGCTTTTAGTAGTCAACTGTCGTCAAGCTCTTTCTGTATCAAGAGAATATGGTGCGTGTCGTTAAATCAGGAAGTGAATTGCTGTTTTCAGTTCGTGTTTTCAGTTCATGTTAATGTCTTTAAGATGCCTGGAAATATGTTACATGTAGTTTAGGACCTCGCGCTGTGTACAGGTGTTCGTTACTATGTAAGCGTTACATGTGGTCGTCAAACATACATGGAGAAAAGGTCACATGTCACTTGGTTTGGTTTAAGTTTATTTTGTTGTACGTCTTTTTGACAGGAAAGGTCATTTAAGGACGTTCCAGGTTTTGAAGGTGGAGGAAGAACCAATATTGTTTTATGTGTTTCATTGTAATGATAAGTACGGTGTGCAATCTCTCCTCTTCATCAGATACGTGGCCAGTGAAGCGTACAAATAAGGTGTAAATTATGTAAGAGTTGTCCTCATAAAACGACGTTAATTTAGATATGTTATACTTAGCTGTTAAACATTTCAACAAACACATATACTAGAAAAAGGTAACAGTTGATGATACTGTAATGCATGCATAACAAGCCTGCGATGAACTGCACCACGCCTTGATTGATCAAATGAGACCTCAATTTCACACAATGTACTGCAAACATTAATACGGAAGCAGAAAATACATGATATCTAATAGTATCTCCATTTCTCGTTGTCGGTTGGAATCTCGGTGTGCAGCCCAAGTGAAAATTATCAAACAATTAGCAACACGAGTGAAAGGTATAAGTGAAGATACAGTCAGATATTTTGTTTTATAGCAAAATCTACGTGGTCAGGTTTCATAGCCCCCATTGTCGTTTGTAAGCAGTGTTTTGAATGGTTAAATCAGGAAAAGAAATGGAATTTCATAGAATGAATAATTTTCGATAATTCATTTGTAAAAATGCAAACAAATCAACATACTAAGTAGATAGACAAATTCGCTATAATAGTACTAGATGGACAGGGCGATGTACAGTAATTATTTTTACAGTAGATTTAATGGACATTTTTGAGGATTTCGGTATTCATTTGGTGCACGAAAACCATTGGTTAATTTATATGTTATTACTGACCGTTAATGGAATATCAATTCTGGTGCAATATCAATTGTTTTTGATTGAAATTATATCTAATAAAACTAGAACCGCTCCCTTCTGAAATTCAATGACAAATATTGTTTTGTTTTGCTTGTTTAGCCAATGCATATTCTTGACTTCGTGAATAGATGGCAATCGGTCACATCAGTTCTTTGTTACATGTGTTGTGAGTGACAATCCGTCAATGAGAACGCATCCTGTCATTGATATGTAATTTTTTGGAAAAATTTAAAGCAAATAGCCTCCCTTTTTATATTTGTTGAATAAATGTTCTGACTGTATCCCATGATTTGCCTGCGTTTGACCAAAATCTTGATTTGAGCACAACATCCATGTTTAAGCATAACGATAGTTTCATGAAGAGGTCCGGATGAGATACTTTAATGCTTTAAAACATTTTGATGATATTTTCCCTTTGTCTGTTTTTACATTTTAAAACATTTGATGATATTTTCCCTTTGCCTGTTTTTACATTTTAAAACATTTTGATGATATTTTCCCTGTGTCTGTTTTTACATTTTAAAACATTTTGATGATATTTTCCCTTTGTCTGTTTTTACATTTTAACATATTTTGATGATATTTTCCTTTTGTCTGTTTTTACATTTTAACATATTTTGATGTTATTTTCTCTTCGTTTTTACATTATAATTTGCATACTGTTTACATCTCCTTTGTATCAACAGAACGGAAAACGGTCTCACCACGATCTGTTGGTTCTGCTATTAGCCACACTGACTGCAATAATAAGGAATACCACGGCCACCTCACAAACACAAAAGGGTACGTACTCACATACATATGTTAACTTTATATACAACCAGATATATTACATGTAGTAACTCAGTAGGTACAGATATTTTCGTGACCACGGATCATTATATTTGTAATATATCATATTTCTACCACAAAACCTTGCGTTTTTCCCATCTCAGACCTTGTATAAATGTACTGACTTTTGGATAACAACATAAAATAGAGAATACCGAAGCGGCAATGCTATATACCACTAGTAGTATACGGCCTTCCGGACATTTGATTGGTTGAGAAGTTGAACTTTGACCGTAAATTACGTAGTTCAAAGCTATGTGCGGGTTGTTGACGTCGTCAACGATAGTTGATGTCGTCACAACTTGGTGGGAACATAAACGAGATGTTGTGTCCGCGGTTCACCGCAGAAATTAACCCTGCTACTGCCGACTTAATACTATTGTGGTAGAACTAGTCAAACGACTCGTGGTTATTGGATATGGAATTTATTTCACTCTCGTTAATTATTTTTTAAGGTTTAAAAAAGACATTTGCTAAAGCTTGTGTCTTTCGTTACATTTTAACTACAACCACTCGTTGTGTAACCTATATAGAGAGGATATTCAATGGTTTGCCGTTAATATCAAATATATTTCACGAGTATGTCAGATTCTTTTTTTATATTTTCACAAATGCGTAGCATTTTCGTTTTATTACATTTCGAAAGAGGCCTTGAATACGTTTATTTTTTTTCTTTACTTACCTACTGGAAAGTAGATCTAGATAGGTCTAATCCGTCGAAATCAGAACCGATCGGTACACAGAAGTTGATCGGAAAAGTTGAACCATTCACATCCTCCATTTCATTACTTATTAAATACTGCAGCAGTATATCATCGATAACTACTGATGTTGCCATTTCTTCAAGATCATCTTTCCCCAATAGACAAGTTCTAGCAGACGACAACAATGCCGAACATCCAATGCCAGGGGCAATGGGGGAGTTCAATTCGTTCAAGGGGAACAACTCATACAATAGTTCCAGTGTCACGTTAAAAAAATGAACCGGGCGGAAAATTACCCACCGTTGAAATCTACGGCGAGTCACTTTTTCACAGGACGAATTACAGAAATATCGAGTTGGGTCATTCTTCTACAGATTGCCGTGTAAGATTTCTGCTGTGAAGTAATGACCCCGGGTAACATTTGCCAAGTAGAATAATGACCCCGGGTATTTTTTTTTTATGCCGGGTCACATTTGATCAGTTTTATAAATTTCTATATTTCACAGGCAAAAATGAAATAAATATTGATATTATATGTGATATAATATATTATGCGTTTCGTTTTAAATTATGTTTATAACATAGTATGTATTATGTAGTATGATATGTTATTTATATTATATGTATCATTTATAATAGTTTATGTCATATTATGCATTCTTTATTATTTCATGTACTGCAATGTATAATATTATTGAGCAAAGTTTTTTTTCACAAAATTTAATCTGTTATATATTCTGTATAGTCTTTTACTTATATTGAAGTCACCATACTCACGTATTGCCATTAAATGTGTCGATCGTTGTCGTAGTACACTAAATATAACGATTTTCTGATGATACGCAATCATATGAGCGATAAAAAGCGGAAACCAATTTCCTTTGATGAAATCAAAGTATCCTCAAATATGTATGATAACATGGGATGGTCAATGGGATTTCTGTCACATAAAGTACTGCATCATATAGTGAATATACCCGAACCAACGTTACATTGTGTTTGCATATTAACCAAGTTAAATGACTTATCAGCTCTGTGATTAGTTGTAAGTCGATATTTTGTTATAAAGTATGTGTTTGTGTCGGCAAGGCATCTGATAACCTGATACTTGTTTGCAAACGCTATAACATTCGTTTGCAAAAACAAGTAGGCCTGCTTAATAACCTAGGTAAACCTACTTACTGTACACTTTGACTGCTTTTTCGGAAAAAAAAACCGAAATACTATCTTACTATACACCAGTATTACTATATTTGAGGATGCCGGTTTATGTGACACACAATGACCTACCTCGTCTATATTGGATACCTAAACTGCACAAGGATACTTATAAGCAATGTTTTATCGCAGGCTCTGGTAATTGCTCAACCAGGCCTTTCTCGAAACGTTTTACTACCATTCTTAGCACCATGAAACAAACCAGGACTAACGTTTCATGGTGACACTGTATACTCCAGAAGTGAAATTACCTCGAAGTTGATTTTTAAAAACTCGAAAGGTCGTTTGATCCGTTATGAACATCATCTTAATTAAAATGTTTCTTCGATCAAAGCAATTGATTGTTCCAGACTGCACACAACCATAAATCATAAAAAGCTGAACGAACGTCTTCGTCTTGTACTTTATCAAAAAATAAATGAAATAATATTATGATTGTTTTTATTTTTTTCTAGCATTTGTCGTAGCCTGTTATGACACTGGATTAATAAATACAACAATCACCGTCAGGGTATCGGGAATCACAGACCAAGAAACTATCAGTGTGCCAAAGTTTCAGGAGAAGTCTAGTAAATCTGCCACCGCCTCCGATAACATTTCCTATGGCTTCAAGTCCTACGAGGGAAGTTTTGAACTTGACAAAACATGTGCTTTTACGGCTCACAAAAGTAAGCTTGGAGGTTACTTTGTTAACGTTGAAAGCACGCTGACCGCACAATCTGATATAACTACGCAGGTCACTTACGAGACCGGACACGTCTTGGAAGGCTACACCGCCATACCGATATCAAACCTTGGGGAGGAGTACTACGCCGTAACGTTCTGTGAAGTGTTTGGACATTGTCAGATCTTTATAGTTGCGATCGACGACATCCAAACCATAAACATAACGCTACCAAACACAGAAAAAATACATAATGTCAAATACGGCCCTGACGTTCATCAAAAAGGTGACATAATCACTACGTCACTCGCAGCAGAGGAGTCGATTCTGATAGAATGTGAATGTGATCTGACTGGTACACACATACAATCAGTTGGTGACGTGGCTGTTTTCAGCGGAAGTAGAGATGCTGCTGTTGGGTTCAAGAAGCATACAAATTTCCTTGTTGAACAACTTCCACCGTTTGCAAAATGGGGGACGGAGTACGCCTGCTCATGTAAACCGTATTGTACGAAGCATGGTGCCTTTATACGGGTGCTGGGAAAACATGGTACGACCATTCACATCAGCGGGTACAATAAAGTTAAAACTACAGCCACCATTTCTTGGATTCACCGGCGAATTGAGCAGGATGACGCTGTATTCATTACTGCAGACCAACCCGTCCTGGTGATCATGTTCCTGTTGGGCGATCAGACATACCCGTCTTCCATGTTTTTGATTCCGCCTATAAAAGATCAGATGAACAGAATGTTTTTCCAATATCCAACAGATTCCTTGAACACGATGGAAATGACTGTAATCTCACCCGGGGATGTGACGGGTTATTTAGCCAGCCAAACCCCGATTACCGTACAACAACAATTCCATTTCGAAGGCTCACATCTATTTGCAGGTCTGATAAAACTCCCAGGACAACTAGCTTCTAGAGAAGTAATTATTGAGAAGAACGGGAGTAGATTTGGAATTATTGGCATTTCTACAAGACCTGCAATAGGTAGTGGTACTACTACTAGTTCAAGGATTGGTTTCTCTCTAGGATCCTTCCACAATATAGATGTAAGTCGTACTGCACCTTTTACATAATTTATTATAACATGATAGGTATAAAATATTATTACTTAATTGCCCATTGAGATAACAGGACATTGATGAGTCCCGTTGAAATACTCCATGATGTCAGTGAGAAGTCCATGTAATATATCGCCAAGTCTATGATAGGTGGTATTGACCCCTCAGTGTTGTTACAAAACACAACAAAATCAAACCTTTCTGCTATCACTAGGCCTCGAACTCTTGGTTGCAGCTTCGAGGCCACGTAAGTCGGTCGTTAAATGTTAAGAGGTTACAAAACACAAACAAACCTATCCGAGTGGTGACTCGAATCATTTGTCATTCAAAATGATATTGGAAGATTTGATTGGTGCGACGAGTGGATAATAAGCTGTAAAAATCCGCACCCGAAGGAACCAACCAACTGAGTTACATTAAATTGTGCATTTAGCAACGTTAGACCTAAACCTCTACTAGACACACAAGGGTCGTAACTCTATCTATCCAGCACACACACACCCCCCCCCCCCACCCCACCCTCTCCCAAAGCGAGCTTATTGCAAATATCGAACCAAGATGCATATTACAAAAAAAAAACAATAAAAAAACAAAACAAACAAAATCGAAAAGTTGTGACAACAGATATTGAAATCTTATGTACGGAAATGTTCTTTCATGTATTAATATGTGTTACGTAGTACAATGAGAATGTTTGCACTTGCTTTAGTGTCTTTCAGAGATAAAAAAAAACATACATTACCATTATACCTAAAATAATATAGTTTGTCAACTCATTAAGATAACCTGTGTATTTTAGGCTGACAAAGACGCCCCGGCCTATCCAGGTGATGGTGTGGACAATGATAACGATGGTGAAATAGACGAGGACGATTGTGTAGGTGAGTTCAGGTGTTGGTGTTTATGTAATTAAATAATAACAGAATGTCTTCTTTTATTTTTTGCTTTTGATATTTTTCATTCTTCAAATCCAAATTAATAAAAAAATATATAGTGAAACCTCGCTTAAAGACCACCACAGAAATAAGACCACCTCGCTATTAAGACTACTTCGTTTCAGTCCCTAAAACTCCTTTGTATGTCTTTGTATTTCAAGCTTCACTTTTAAGACCATATCACTACTAAGACCACCTCGCTATTAAGACCAGTTTTAAAAAGTCCCAGGTACCACTTTTGCACTATAAGTTTCACCTCTCTACTCAGACCACCGTCCAAACACAAAGTAACCTAATGTGTATTTCACTGTGTACACATGTCAAGTGTTAGATCAGTAAGCTGTATTTTGGTGTCAAATTGGCTAATCAGTTACATTTACTGTGTGTTTACATTATAAAGCCTATATATGAAGAATTGGACCATGAAAACAAGTCAATAAATGGATTTCAGAGAAATCTGTTTACATGATCACCCTCGGTATTCAGACCACCCCGCTTTTAAGAGCACTTTGGTGAGGTCCTTAAGGTGGCCTTAATAAAGAGTTTTCACCGTAGTATAAAATCGGTTTTCCTTGCAAATTTTCATTTCAGAAATATCATGAGTGATAATGATCATTGGATTTTCTCGGGGCGTAATATACATCAAAACGTCTTAATACATTAAAATAGCATAAGGCCTACACACGTATATGCTTAATGCATAATTAAAGAAGGTATTAGTACCCGCAAAAAATGTAAATCCTTATTTGAGTAACTGTTGCTTTCAAATAAGGCTCCTAATAAAGACTTAATCGCACGCCTATATAAACGTATCTTACTGAATTAATTCAATTCAAATATGAACATAGGTACCATTCATTGTACCAACAACACCTTGAATATTGGGGAAAAGGTCGTAAGAGGCTACTTATGTGGGCACTTAGAATCGAAACGGTTGATTCGCTGCATATGTTTTAAGTGGTTAAGATACCTGATATTCTGCTACCTTTAGCCCTTCATATTTGGGACACAGTTGCCAAGTGGTTGAGGTGCCTGACATTCTACTACCACCAACCCTTCACATAAAAAACCTGACACCCCCATAAATGATAAAAGTTATTAATATGACGTAAATCACACGCAAAACTAATTCAATTAGCATAAACCCTAATCCGGTCAAGTGTGACAGGGGCTTTAACCATAATTCGACCTTGCTAGATGATAGTCGAAGATATGTGCGTCGATTGTGCATGTCTGAAATACTTTGGAATGCTGTAAGGGTAATTATCTATTTTGTTACAGCATTTTATTAATATCCGTCTTATATATACTCCCATAAAAAGTTTGACTTGTTCCTATACAGTGTGATGGCATTTCACAATATAGATTCTTATTTCTGATATAAAAAGTATTATAAATTAGATCAAAGAAAAAATCTACGAGTTAAGACTACATTTGAATAACGAACATCGTTTTACTCTATTTCCTTGCAGCCAGCAGTTCTCAGAATTACCTCACGAATGATTGTAGCCTCAACTCTGGATGTAAGTATACATTTAATGTTTTACTTAGTACATGTACCCTCTGACCCCGACGTCATGCTTCTGTTGTAAATTAGCCTCATTGTATTGAATCCATTAAACCCAGTCAATAAATACACGATCCATACTTCAAATTTTGTACAATTGTGGTATCGCACAACGCACCAAAAACTGCGTGCGTGCATCGTGCATACATCGTTCGCCAATGGTGCGCACAACGGGGCGATCTAAAGATCGTGCGTGTATGTGTGCGATTAGAATCGCACACGCGCATGTTTTTTGTACACTTGGTCGATACATATTACGGAATGAAAAACATATGGAACCCTCTTGTCCAAAAACTATTTAAATTCGCATCATATTTATTGGGATTATGTCAATTTAACAATATACAGTAAACAGTATTACAGTGATCATGAGACAGCCAAGTGCGGGTTTAGCTACCAAGTAACAGAATATGTAAATAACATGCCAGAGTTTTACCTGTCCCGTTTGCGGCGATACACTACGACAGCCATTACCGAGCGACCGTTATGAAAACAAACTGGACTCTTATAATTAGTTATTTGAAAAACCCTCCCCTCCTCAACAATTACCTGTGTTTTCACACCTAGGCGAGTGTTGTTAGTGCCCCGGGCCAGAGACATCTACATATATTGTCCATGTACAGGTGCAGTTTATAACTTGGTAAAACTGGCAATATTTACTTGAACGAGAACTTGTCAATATGAGTTGAAAGTTTACATACATATGTCTATTTGGTTTGTTTCAAAAACTATAGAGAGACTATTAATAATTTTAAGAAATATATAGATAGAACTATCAGCTAATGTAAATAGTTAAAATATAGAAATATGTTTAAAACAACAAGCGCGAAACCGTATATATTGTTAAACCATTTCTAAATTTACATCAACCACGATTGTCATCGCACAATGTTAGCTTATCGTGCGCCCACATGTGCGTTAGAAATAATCGCCCAGGATCGCATCGTTCGCACATCGTGCATACACCGTTCGCCCATCGTGCGCCCACCGCACATCGTATAACGTTGTGCGATCCCACAACTGTACATTTTTTACCAGTGAAATATAACAAAGTATCAGCTTGATAAAACTTATTTCATCACTGCTTATATCATCACTAGTGACGATTAAAAAAATCTTTCACCCCCTTGTGTGTGAGACAGGGGAATCTCAACCCGAGGAGTAAGATTCTTAAGTTACCAAACACCAGGCTTGCTGAGTGTTTGGTAGCTTAAGGATCTTACCCCGAGGCTTGAGATCCCCTGTCTCAATACCAAGAGGATGAATTATTATTTTTCTCTTACCCTGTTAAACCTCATCATATTTATCTAATATTGAAGTTGCATCAATGCAAGACAATGTTGATGTGATGTGATTGAGTTGTCGACGTGACGTCATTGTATTGTTTTCGTGCCGTGATGGCATTGTTTCTATGACGTCATATAATTGTTCAGTAGCACGTGTAACTTGTCTCAACTCTAGGGTGGGATAGGATTGTATGGCAGATTTTAAATCTATTTTCACGAGTGCGCAGCACTCGTGAAAATGTAAAAAAAAAAAAAATATGCCATACTCGTGAAATATATTTCATATTTAACAGGAAACGATTGAATAGCCTCTTTATAGTGCTTTCTTTTTAGTTATAAGAAATACATCTTCGTAAAATGGCTGCTATTTTTGTTTTAATTGTTCAGATGGGTATTTATGAAACCATTCCCATGCTCAAGAATGGATTCGTATTCTCAATCCTTCTTTCTTGTTACTTGCTTATAATTATCCTGTCAACACAACATGTTCAAAGTTAAGATAAACACTGAGAATACACTTTAGCTAGTTTTATGTTTCAGGGCCTAAAAATCGAACTGACCGGATTCAACTTAAATATTTTGACTTTTTATCAGTTAATTAGTAAAAGCCAGAACAGTGGCTATATATATATATATATATATAAATTCAGCAGATGTCTGTATTTTGTTGTACATGTAATAAATAGGCGAAAAAGTAAGGACTTTTTGTTATGTTTGTATTATAATCGACATTGAATAACTATTGTGCTAATTGCAATTTGAAATATAATTACAGCTGATAAAGATGAGAAAGGATTTCGTTTCTTCGTGATTTTTCCTTACTTCGACACTCCAATCCGATTCACTGTTGATGTAATGTCCAATGCTGACAGTACGGATTCTCAAGTGACCGATCAACACCACGGGGAATGCCCTGACCAATGTAACGTAAACCGTGAACAGACAGTGAAAGGCTCGACCGTGTACAAGTATGTTGATAGCTGTTTATGTATGGGTATAAACTTCACTGGTGTTGTCAGACTCGGGACGGAGTTGTCATTTTCAACTGCGGAACATACGGTCAGTGTTTCTATCCAAGGTGCAGCAACTATGGCAACGTATATGGCACTTCCGGTTGATGCTCTCGGCCGGGAGTATTACGCCGTAACCTACTGTAGGCATGGAGGACATTGTGTATGTGCGGTGTCAACAACCTTCCATTCTACAAATGTGTTCGTCAAGCTACCATTAGACGCTGGTGCTACTGTTGGGGAGGATCAGTATACAGCAGGCGAAGTCATTAGACAAACGCTCGAAATCTTCCAAACACTCATATTCTCTTCAACCAATGACCTGACGGGAACGTACATAAGGGCCAATGTCCCTGTAGCTGTTGTATGTGGTGGAAACAGTACTTATGCAACATACCTAGAACAAATGCCCCCCGTGCTGGCTTTAGGTTTACATTACGTTATTCCAGTGATCTCTGGTGTTCTGATACGAGTCGTAGCAACAGACGGGAACACTATTGTGACAGGATACGGAACTGTGGCCCAAACAGTTCTTCTTTCATCAGCCGGAAGTCATGTCGACTTAGATACCGTTCTCGGTATCACGTCTGTCGTAGCAACCAAACCAGTCCTGGTTGTTATCGTAACTCTCAATAACAAAGTCGATGGCTGTATGTCTGTCCTAATTTCCGATAGTCACCTGACAGAAAGGCATTATGCTAAGTTCCCAGACGGGGCGCAGAATGCACAGATTTACTTACAATTGCAGGAAAACATAACTTCTACCTTGGTAAAGGACTATGACATTCAGTCACAAGTGTGGAGAACATCCCAGGGAAGTTCAGGTGAAGTAGAGACGAAAGGCAACTCCATTAAGATGGGTGATTCCAAGTTCCCATTTCGCGCCATCATGTTCGGCATTGGGGATCACAAATCATCACGTTTCTGCACTTCACTTGGTAGAAAGGTGTCTGAATTGGAGGAGGTAATGTATCAATAACCAAACGTGATCAAGAGAAAATTGTATCATTAAAATATTTATAACCACTTTTCTTAAACACAAAATGCAATACAATGAAAATACTTTAATATGTTTTATAGATTTTGTGGAACTGTAGAAAAATTAATATTTAATGCCTTGTCATTTAATATTGACACGTCACACCTTCAGAGCGTAGTAAAAACTTAAAGATATTCCTTAGCTATAAAATCTCCATTGGAACGCGATGGATAATTTCAAGTGCACGTTAAGTGGGAAACTCTATGCTAAGACATGTTCCCCACTTTCTTATGGAGATTTTAGATTTAAAGAATTGTCTTTAATTAAGACACGTTCGTGAAACCGAGGCCAGAAAGATAATAATTTGTACTATTTGAGTAAAATAAAGAAATGTATTGATCATGTTGATACCAAAGGAGGCATGTTGACACGGTACAACTTGTTTAACCAGTCTAGGGGCTGGACCAGATCTGTATGCATTTATATGTATAGGGGTAACCCAATTTGTATATGGTAGTGTAGGTTCTTGCTTCAAAATAAAATTGGTTCTCGCTCAAAATCCTTATAGATTTGTTCCCAGCATGCCCAAAATGTTTCCCGTTGGGTGAGAAACCAAACTAGTCATATCTCGTCCATTTTGTGAAAGGTTTTTACAAAGTGGTTTTTTTAAATAGTCCAAATTAAATTGAGATATTTGTTAATAATTTAGGGTATGACCCAACGTGGAATATTGTCGAACTCCAGTCAAATTTGTGTAAGAGTTCTTTCTCTTGGACGAAGTACCATAACACTTTCAATATAATATTTGCTGCAGTCGGGCTGAGTTTGGTCGCAACAACTGTTGTTAGAATGCAAGGAGTTGTGCATATACTTCCATCACTATTTTTAATAGATTTATGATTATCATTTTTCAATGTATTGTGAAGTTATTTTTACCCTTTTAAACTTAGATTAGAACTGACTATCATGATGGAAGCGGTCAATCTTAGGGCTGTGATTGATGCTGCGGTTGAATTTGATGAGGAGCTTTGCATTATTGCAGGCACAGTATTTTGTCGTGTCTCACTTTCGGATTTGATGTGATCACACATCCTGTCGTGTACACACCAGCTTGCGATCATACATGGTTTTCCCCATACATATAAATGCATACAACTCTGGTCCAGCCCCAGAAGTAATCTCTTGCTTTGTTCCCTAGGTTTGCTCCCCGACGGAACAGAGTATGGGGGACGGCAAAGATAACGATTGTGACGGACTAGTTGATGAAGAAATTTTAATCACGAATTTTTACAAATACGGTAACGTATTGCTTCTATCGTTAAAATGTGTCAACTCTTTTAACTTTCACTAAGACCATGTTATGAAAGGGTTTGTTTAATGCTCTTTGTCCCCTTTGTCTTGTTCATATATCTTTTGTATCCTCATGTTCTATTAAGAAATACCTGGATTTCAGTAATTGTGTTAATAGCATATAACAAACTTTACCTCTTTATCATTAATATTCTTTTATACTTTTACGAGGGTATCCATGTAAATCTTTCCTTTGCTCATATTTTGCCTCTAATTTTAATCGATTTTGACTTCCGATCATGGTTTTGTTGACGCTTTGGTATTCTCTTATTTGTTTTTCTAATTTTTCTCTAATAAATAACATCAGACCAAGTTTGCAAACCATTTATGCCGTCAGTATAGAATTCGCTCTGAATGAGGTCTCGTTTGTTTCTCCCTACTAGTACATCATAACCCTTACCTAAACCATTTTTGAACATTATGATGTTTGTAACAAGTCTCTGGTGGTATGTTGCAATGGATTGTATTTGTGTAACAATTAGGTGTTTGATTGTCACGTCTGCATTTCTCTATGATTTTCCATTGTTTTGTTTAGAAAGTATGTAATATAAGCGATAAAAGTTTCGATGCAGTTCTATTTTTGTTATCAGACACCAACGCAAACGTTGATGGCGGGTATATCCCAGACTTTGACCTAGACGGGATAATGGACGAGGACTGTTTTTCTGAAATTACAGGCAAGTCATTTAATTAATATTTCTTTCATAAAGCATACATTTGGTTTCCTTTATTTCCTGTGCTGGTCGTACGCCTTTTACTGGTCATATCACACACACAAATGCAATATGAACAGAAGAACAGAAGAGTTGTGTTGCTTCGTGACAATTATTTTGTTTAACTTGTTATCGTTGACATGTTTTGAGAACCATTTGTTCGTGTCTGTATCAGTCTTCATGTATGGCATCCTCGATGTCCAGGAGTTACGATCACCTATGCTTTCTACAACCCTGGAATATTTAATGACAAAACTGAAGGCACGCTCAGGTAAAACCTCCTGACCAATCAATAGGCTGCATGCCTGTCCTTTGAAGATTACAAAAGGAGCCGCAACCGACTTGAATGCCTGTCAGGTTTAACCGTTATTTTTGAAATTATTTTATATTTATGTACAACAAAGAGTTGAACCAGACTTCCTGTCTCATCAATACAGTTGGTGCACACAGAGTCTTCAGTGTTGACATTGCATATTCCAGGGGTGTAGAGAGCGAAGGTGAGCGTAACCCCTGAATATTTCCAGGGGTGTAAAGAGCGTAGGTGATCACAACCTCTGGATATCGAGGATGCATGTACATTTATTGTATGGTTGTCCATAAAGAACACACGAGCTCGACTCTTTTTTTTTACAACCAAACTAGCTATGTTGATCTGTTATGACGTTACATTGTGGTTGAATTAAATTTACGTATATTTCCGGTCCTTCTATAACTTATTCTTAATTTAACACAGTTGTAAAATAAATGCGTTATGGCCTCTACTTAATAATTTATTTACTTCCTTTGGAAAGGGAAAAAATGAGAACGTACATTGATATTTATTATGAATAGACCCTTCTTTAAAAGTACTTACTCTAACTTTATCAAATGATAGCAGTTCATTACAATTACAATTGTCGTCCCCGAAAATATGCCATAGAGAACGATATTCAAGATCAGCATGACCATCATGAACGCAAAAGTGTTCTGGCGATTAATACCAATAACTACATCTTTGTTATACTTCATAATATAATTGTTTGTTTTTTTCTAGTGACGTCTTCAACGGAAATTTACTCCACGACCATGGTCGAGAGCAGTATGAGCATTACCGAAATGATAACTGTAACAGAATCAGACAGTCTCTCGCTGATGACTGCAACAATATCAGATGGTCCCTCAGTTATAACAGCAACAGCATCAGACGGTCCCTCTGTGATGACAGCAACAGCATTAGACGGTCCCTCAGCGAGTAAGTGTTATTGTCCATGTGGGCAGTATAAACCTCCAGACCCGTCGATGTTGAACATCACAAAAGAAAAGCTTGAATCAATCGTTGAGGAAACTAAGAAGAAACTGGCAGTGAACAAGACTGTTCTGTCATCGTACATCAGGAAAAAGAACAGCGCCAAGGACTCCCGGCCATCCGCTGCCGGTATCGGCTCATTCGGAATTATCGTTCTCGTTTTTATCGTAGTAGTGCTGGTGGGACTGGATCTAATGTTTTTAAAGCAGCATCTTCAGTCTGTACGAAGGTACAAGTTTTAAACAGCTTAGCAATTTCAGAACGAATGCGGAACTTTTAAAGCAAAATGTTGAGCGGTTGTTATCGAAAAACGGGTGACGAGTTAGTCCACATGTACCATCAATTTGCGCTGGACACACTGACTGTATAATCTCGACACATCGAATCCTGTTGCACGTGCAGGTCCTTGTCTTCTGACCACCGCCAAGGTCATGGAGTGAAAGCTCAAAGATTACGATTAAATTACGTGACTGAATTGGTTGACTATCTCGGGAAAGAAACTTTTGATACACAGAAAGGCTACATGTACGTTGTGACAACCAAATGTCACATTAAAAAGTTTTGCAGGAACTGTAGGTATGTGTATACTCATACCTTTGAGTATATGTATCACTGATGCAAGCTACATTTTGACAAAATTCAGATATCATGAGGGTCAAAGGCAACAGTAGCGATAATAGTCTACACATTTCGAAATTATATGGACTTTCCAACATTTAGGTGCATTAACAATGTACAACTAATTCATTATAGACATTGCTTTTAAAGACATGCTTGATGTTGGCTATTCAAAATCTTGCTTCTTGTTCTTTTTAGAGATACGTTTCTTACTAAAGATTTTTAATACAGAACTTAAACCTATGCTGAAGAAATTGTATTCCCTTTCATACTAGTATAATCTCAAATTGACAATTGAATATTTACTAATAAGCTCCAGTTTCCACTTAACATGTATCGACAACCTTCCGGCTGTTCATATCAATTTAATAATTTGGCCCATGGCTTGTTATCTAAGTTTGTTCGATGACAGATTGAGATATTTTGTTTCCGATTTTTAATTTACTTTGAGCGAAGTTATATTTTGACAATTTGTCTGTACATATTTTTAATGTATCGCCCTGCCATGATAAATACACCTATGGATATTATTTGCGACCTTTATTTTATTTAATCTTTAATTTTTGTCCATACATTTATGTTGAAATGTTCACCATCCTTAATTTGGATTGTTGGGTTGATACCTGATTTTCTATTTAAATTTGTGCTCTGCTAAATATTGTACAAACGGATTTTTTTGTTTTTATACGAGGACATCTTTATGTATCTTATACAACTTTGTATATAGACATATGTTTATATATTGTACGACTTATATTTCTATTTAAATGATGCTGTGTCCGTATGTTTCTATAACTATTTCCCGCGCTTTTATTTGTTTTAAATCTGAACAGTGATATATTGTTTATACTTTGTCAAATGAGAATTTGTCTTTAAATTTATGATGACTGTTTTATATTTTTGTCCATATGGATTTTTTATTGATAATTTTGTACGACTCATTGACTCATTACTATTCCGCCGCGCGCTGACGTCTTTCCAATATACAGTAAGCTCCAACTAACTTTTTTTGATACAGTTGTAACCCAAAATAAATCATACATTACCACTGTCACAATACCTTATCCGTCTACTATATGGCATACCAATCATGAAAATTATTTAGACTTGACTTTGCTAGTAAAGGTCATGATGCAATCATTACCTAACCCTACTCTAATTGCAATCAACAAAAAAGAAGAAAATACATTTTAAAGGTGTCGACCAGTCAGAGGTCATAGTAGGCATGTTACGCGATCGTAAGAAGCCATATGCACATCTACACATGTTCACTAATGATCATATGGAGCTACATTGGAGTCTGACCTAGTTACACTCATGATGGCAATATTGTGTTGCTTTCATCTCCATTAGACTTCATAAACTTTCCTGAAGATACTCAAAAAAATATTTTCAAAATTGATTTGTCAAAGCGTAAGCAATGTCACTGTAAACCATCAGTAGATTAGTAAGTTTTCTGTAAGAAAACAAGTTTCGAATCCATAGTTTTATTTTTTGTCAGTGGTAAGGACGATTTCGATTTTCCGATTGTGAACTTTCCTTTCTTGAGTAACATCCCTGCTTCTTCATCCTTTGGTGATTACATGTCGCAGTTGATTCGTTATTCTAGGGCTTGCTCTGAATATCGAGATGTTCATGATGGGGGAAATAACAATTTACTCTAATATAATTCTTTGACAATTTCACTGCATTACATTTCGACCGTTTGCATTGTGTGCCATGTTGTGGGCCCGTTGTCCCGCCACCTTAACCCCCCTTTTTTCATTGCTTGTTTGGGACAATGTAAACATGTTTGAATGATTGCTTGCTATAGTAACCCTTAATTTTCATGTATGGTGATTCGTAAATATTTTTTTATTTATTTAATTTTTTTTGAAATCACCATTACCTGAAGGCAGCGACATTCTCTGACTTCTAAGTAGTGTTTTATTTACTTATAAGAATGTTATTATGGAATAAGTTAAACATGGCGGTATTCAGATCAGTTATCTCAATGTTTTGTTCCCCGGAAACGCCAGTCGGCTTTCCTTTCCTAAATGGCAAGATTTATCGCCCTTTTACTATTTGTCAGTGTGTGTATTGTGTTCATGTTTGTGACATCTGATTTACAGATAAGCATGTTTCTGCATTTACAAAAAAAAACTGTATCTGTAAATAGCTGGCGATTTCACTGTCAATTTACAAACGTTTTGCACCTTGCTCAATATATATTCACAATATGACGTCATTCAATGAACTTTGAATGTATAGTGTAAAATGTAAAAAGAGAACAATTAATATAAAAGAAAAATTGTCTGTTTTATTTCGATATTGATTTCTTATATGAAATGTTTTTCATTTTCATTTTCTACCACTTTTTTTATTTTGAAAAAGGGAAAATAATAAATTACTTCTTTTTCCTTTAGTTTATTTTTTTTACTTCTGAAACCGGCACATTAATTTAATTAACAGATCTACATTTTTCATATTTTTATCACTTTCAATACATCTACCAGACTATGAGGATATAATACGTTTCAGTATTGATATAAAATCTTAAAAACATGACATTTTCACATTGTTTTGTATATCACTTACGAAATTCAAATGATACCTGTTACAGGTGCAAAGCTTTCATATTTTATTTTTCACATGATGCAAGTGCTTTGTGATGCATTAGTATGACATATTGTTAATGTTTATTAATAAAGACAAATATTTTACAAATCATGTTCAAATTGTGTTCTGCTACTTTAATGTTTTACCAGATCAACCAATCTTTCAAATGATTTCCTTGGATACATGATTTGGGTCAGAACAGACGGGGATCCTAGTCTGTCTTCGTGTCTGCAACTTAAACATCTTCCTTTCAACCTTAATCAATCAATAAGGTAAACGTCTATCAAATGTAAAAGAGACGTACCAACTGCATATATGTCTTGTCTATAACGGCAAAAGTATTTAACGGTTTAATTTTAAATCGTATTCTATGAATGTGTGTATACAGGAATTTTGAACCATTTCAATACTCAAATGGGATAAATGTGGTTACCTCAATAACAATAGAATCATAGTACAGAAAACAAAAAGATCAAGTCTATCTGTTGTGCGAGATATGTATACAGTACAATTATGCTAGTGGCATTTTCACGACGAAACCCTATTCTTAGGAATGTATGTAAAAATTACATACCAAAAAATATATGCATAGCACCTTCACCCTTTTGGATTTAAAATAGCAAAACTATATCATGACTGAGATTCGAAAATCGCACACATACAAGTAGCCGTGCAGCAAGTATTGTAACAGTAGCATTCAACACCTAATAGGCGTTTCACCCTGTATTCTAAATAAAATCTATGTGATAAAACATCTCCATTATATTTCATAACTTGCGCTTTGTACAAAATATGTCGTTTTCCAGATCTGTTCTGTTATCTTTTACTCCAGGATCGCGTAAATGTAAATGATATAATTTGATATTTTGAATGACATTTGGGATCACGAGGGAAATAAATTGTCAATATTACAAACACAAGTTTATACGTTTGATTTGTTTTGCATTAAAAGCAAATTGACGGATTTCTATTTATAAGAGCTAGGATTACTTTCGTAAAATTTATAATATTCTGAAAAATGACAACACAAATAAATAACGTCGCTAAAATATGTAATGATACGAAAAAGGGTTTTGTAAATATTTTCAACTTCAAATTGCATTAATCTTCAATGTAGTCAAAAAACAGCTACAGACGTTAGGTATATAGCTTAAATAATATAACATTACCTTTTAGTAAATACACACATGGAAGACGTGCATCGTCCTATTGTATGCCAGTCTATTATGCCACATTCATTCAAGTAATTGTCAGTTGGGGGTATTATCCAGGATTGTGTCCACTGAAATACGTGTCTCGTATACGACTTTTCTGAAGCATCGATACACTTCATGGAGGTTAAACAAAAACAAACTGAAGCATAGATTCACTTCATGGATGGTTAAAAAAAACTGAAGAATCGATACACTTCATGGATGGTTAAAAAAAACTGAAGCATCGATACACTTCAAGGAGGTTAAACAAAAACAAACTGAAGCATCGATACACTTCATGGAGGTTAAACAAAAAGAAACTGAAGCATAGATTCACTTCATGGATGGTTAAAAAAACTAAAGCATCGATACACTTCATGGAGGTTAAAAAAACTGAAGCATCGATACACTTCATGGAGGTTAAACAAAAATAAACTGAAGCATCGATACACTTCATGGAGGTTAAACAAAAAGAAACTGAAGCATAGATTCACTTCATGGATGGTTAAACAAAAACAAACTGAAGCACCGATTCACCTCATGGATGATTATACAAAAACAAACTGAATTGTTCAGACACCACGGCTTAGTGTACAGTCCACGGTCGATATGCTAGTTTGCAGAATATAAATATAATATAAATATAAACTTTATTTATTTTACGACAATTATGAAACCAGTTATACAACGTATATCAATCACTCGTGTTGGCACGAGCTGTCTTGGTTAAAGGCAAGTGCGCTATCCACTGCACCAACCGACCATTCAAATAGTTTGCAGAGGAACTTAGAAAGACTGTGGACTATGAAGGTTAGCTACATCTCTTGATATTTCCGGGATATGTAATACTCCATTAGGTGCTCGCCATTCTCGGTACAGCCCGGGGGTAGGGGACATCAGGTATTGCATAGACCGGTTGGTAGACCACCCAGTGACTGGCTCAAGAGGAGTCAATACCTGTATGACCTGCCTGTAATTTAAAGTTTAGTATTATATTTGTATGATAGGTATCACTTATAAGGTTTTTCCTGATTGCGGTATTAGAAATGTTTCTTCTTAAAATTATGAAAATCTCATCTTGCATCTTTCAAAATAAAAAAATACTTTTGTGTTATATTTTAAATAATAAAAGTATGTCAAACAAAAACAGTTTGTCAAATCAAATTGATTCATTGTAAGCATCAGTAGCAAAACTTAAATATTTCAATGAAAACAAGGAATATACTAAATATTGAATTTGGAAAAAAACGTAAAGATTAGTTTATTCACATATACGAAGAGGGTTAGGAAAACCACTTAGTATAAAATTATTTGTAATATTACGTCAACAATATTCCCAACAAATGATACAATCGATTATGACTTACCTGTGTTTTGGTGGGACACAGTCCATTGTGATAAAGCTTCCTCGTGTGGAGATAAGATAGGAGCTACTAGACGTATCACACTTTACCTGTCCGTGCTGGTCACTTGTTGTATTCTCAACCACAAACAAAGCACCGTACCACCACAGTGCGTACATGTTGAGGCCGGGAGCAAGCTGTCAAGATTATAAATATATCCGATGGTTTAGATATTAAATACTGTAAGTGTAATCAACATCCTGCTATAAAACTAATATATATCGTTGCATAAAATAATCATAATCATAATCCAAACTCAAAATCGATTAAACCAGGGGCAAAATATGAACAAAGAAAAGATTCACATGGAGACCCTTGCAAAAGTACAAGAGAATAAGACCAGGTGTTCCGGAAAAGTAAGCGTCGTCTGCTTCATCGACGACACCCGCCTTGTTAATCTTTGTCACATCCAAGTAAACATCATGTTCTCAAAATGAGAACCGAGTATCATTGTCAATCACAACTAGTAAACACACTAATGAGCATTCTCAAAAACGTCTATCTTCATATCACTTAAAGATACAGAATATTTCTCAATGAGACAAAGATGGCGACCATAGGAAGAGACTGGAGTAATAAGGTCAAAATAAAACTACATGTATATCAACAGCTAAAGTTAAAATAAGCTAATGAGTTACTAATTCAATAGCTGATTAATTTCATGCCGAGAGCCTCAAAAAAGGGTTATTATCTGTGGCACATTTTATTTTCGTTTGTATTCAGGTATCAGACACTTTTGATAGCATTTCATTTTACTTTGCCAACATAGCATTGATTTATGTTTATTGCATCCTCGATATCCTGGAGTTACAATCAGCCTCCTTTTTTTGGATTAAATAGATAGTAGTAACCTCTTGTTTGGTTCCTTTTTCGATGGCAAGTAGAATGATGATATCAGCAAGATTAAAGTTACAGGTTGGGCTGCATGTATCGAATTCGTCCGACTGGACAGACCCAGAGCTGTGTACGGTCAGCACAAAGTCTTTGTTCAGAGCTTCAATCGTCGCCATACGTAGTGATGAGGACATAGGTACACCTAGAAACATACGATAATAAAATATATACTCTATATCCGACATTTGGAGGATACGTATACCTAGAATTACACGGAAAACATACGTCAATAAAGTATACACACTATATCCGACATTTGGAGGATTACGTATACCTAGAATTACAAGGAAAACATACGTCAATAAAGTATACACACTATATCCGACATTTGGAGGATATGTATACCTAGAATTACACGGAAAACATACGTCAATAAAGTACACACACTATATCCGACATTTGGAGGATACGTTTACACCTAGAATTACACGGAAACATACCCGGACAGTGTGAGGACATAAGCCTGTCTAGGAACATACAAAATGTTACCCAGACACTAGGAAGGTCTAGGCACGCCCAGTAACATACATTTATATTGTAGACTACAAGAAGACATATTTACAACAAGAAACTTGCAAAATCTTCCCAAACATCGGACAAAGACGTACCTTGAAACACATGTTAAACATACCCGGACATTTTGAGGACAAAATCCTGATAATCGTATGATTTAGTATATTACTTCTACTATTTTTTCAGTTTTTTTAATAATTATAAAATAACATAGAATTCAAAAAGATAATTCAGTTTTTATTATATTGAAAGAGCCTACTTTGTTCGTCATAGCAACGGTTTAGTTGATATGTTTGCAGTTTGTATTGCAATCATGGTTTATTTCGCATGCTGACAAATAACTATAATATTAAACAAGGTACTAAATAATATAACATAAGAACCTGTTTGCCAGTGTTTGAACGCTAAGCAGGCCACAGTGTATGTCCCCGGGTCTAGCTCCACCTCACACCCTGTAAACGGTTTTGCTTCACGACGGCTGTTACATACAACCTTTGATAGTACTTTGTCTTTGGATTTAGAGTTCGCCAACACCACAATCATCATATCTACGAATGGTTCCTTCGCTAAGCTCTCACCCCTGTTAAAATACAACAAGTTCATATTTACATCGTAAACGTGACACGTGACGGCCTATGTCTATTATTATGTATTAAAAATAATAACATATAACATGACATAATATCAACGCTGCTTACCTTACCGTCCTTTGGAACAAACAGAGATCCATTTTCGTTTTGTTGTGGATGTTTAGAGTGACAAATTTCCAAGGCTGGTCTGCGTGTGGAGGGAATGAACCCTTGATACGAAGTTCGTTCCAGTTGGGCCTGGCTTTGCACACCTCGACACTATCAAAGTATCTGTAACAACAAATCTTTACGTATTTTGCCTGATTTCACCATTGTATTTCCAATTATCTCTTTGGACCAAGGTAAACACATGTTCTGGTACATTGTTACAGTAGAGACAAAATGCACGGCCAGACCGGGGTTCGAACCCGAGACCCTCCGAACTAGATTCAGCTATCTGGTCGCCGACGATCGACCCGGTCTAGATCCGTTACATATATATACAACAGCATTTTCTATGTATCAAACTTACTGATATCTTTTTAAATGTTTTGCTCAAAAGTAAAATGTGCATGTCGGTTTCAAAATCGACAATCAAGTATTGAGGACATGATGTTTTTATGAGTAACCAAAACTTTAATTCGGATATCTTACTTTCATGCTAGTTCCAGTATATTTGTATAAGATATAAAATAGAATATCCGTTTTTCATCATCTTAAGAAAACGAACTATGCATGTCACAGTGACATTACATGTAAACCAGCACGCTATCATTGCTTACATCACACAAAAGCATGTACAGTCAAACCTCAATATTTCGAAGTCCGTAGGACCGTGGTAAAATTATCCGAGAATTCGAGTTAAGTGAGTTCGATTGACTGTGACCAATGGAATACTTCGAATTAAACAATGACTTATAGTTATATGAGTTTGAGATAACCGAGGTTCAACTGTACCTCAGAACTAACCAACGCCATTACTCAAGGTTATGCATCCGTTTTAATGCCAATCAGTTTTTTAGATTTATTTTTAATTTGATACTGGTAAGGAAAAAAAACAACAGAAACCAGATGATACAAAGAGCATCAGACGGCACAAAATGTTTCAATTAAGGAGAGTTTGTAAGACTGTATTACATGAAGTATGTCAGTTTAATACCTCATAAAGTCCGGAAGGCACATCCAAAATATACCCTTGTCATTTCCGTCAAGCTGCAGGCCTCTCTTCGTCCGCTCACTGATTTGTGACCAATTTGAGGAGTTGTCAGACCAGCTCCCTTTCCAAGAGACCGTGCCCCAGGGATTCCGAACTTTCACCAGACTAGAAAGACATCAATAAAACAATCCGTATTTCTTTTCGTACATACATGTTATAACCTCTTTCTATAGATTTATCGAAGAAATACCATGTCCTACCAAAGCGTATTTTCACAAGCTCTAGTTCATAATGTAGTAGCATTAGTTTCTAGGATATTTGCAAGGTATATTGCAATTTATAATATCATTTGTATTATTACATATTCCTGATGATATAACGCTGCACTAATGAAAAGGGAGATAACATACCTCAGTTTTCAAAGTTTTATCTTACTCACCGATTTCCCACTACATCGTGTACATCAAGGAGCGAGTAGGCATGGTTAGGTATCAGGCCCATTGTATCGTAATGTTGTAGATCTCTCGATTTCATGTTTAGTGATCCGCATGACGTACCCATTAAAAACCTTACAATAAAATCAGAAACGAGTCCGTTTAGCAAATGGTAAGTACATGTGCTTGCATAAATGTACATGTATACGTGAATGAATGCAAATATAGCCTTGATTTCTGTCATCACAGTTTTAAATACATTTTTCAGGGGTACATGATGTGGTAAGATAATCAAATTATAAAATATTGTTGAAATAGATTTGACAGTCTTTAACACATTTCCATCAATAAATATTAATAAAATAAATACATGTTCGTACTATTGAACATTAAAAAATTGAATTAAATGTTTACTTTGATTGACGAGCCTTAACAAGCTTTGTCCAAATTTTCTTCTCGTCAATTTCCACGTCATCGTCTTGTTGCTCTGATTAAAAAGAATTCAATGTTTATTATGTATCAATAAGGAACGTGTGTATGTGGATCATCTCTGATGAGAAATAATAAGTCTGTTTAAGAAAATAAGCAGGTGATCTCATAATAATAATAATACTTAAAAAACAATAAGCGTTTTATCGCAATACATGTAGCAGTGATTTGAAAAGGTAAAATTCAGCCTCAGAAATGTTAGGCTTTTACGTAGCAATTCAAAGGTCGATCAAATTACCACTTTTTCATAATTTTTTTTACAAGAAATACCTTGGAGTTGTATCCGTTCGCATGGTTCCCCTGTTAACAACGCCAGTGCTTCGATAGCCCTACCAGATACCAGGGCTTCGTAACAACCATGCAGCTTGGCGGCGGCCTTCTCAATCAGGGGTACCCATAGCTGTTTCCGCTTGGACTACAATAACAAGGATGATATTGGTAAGAATTATTGTTCAAAAAAAAAAAAATGTACAGTGGCAATCAGCAAACTAACTTCAAAAGTAACATAATTGCTATAGTAAGTTACATGGTACATGTATATCTATTGTTCATAGTGCGTTTCAAAGGTGACGACACTAACCTAAATGTGTAGTTAGAGAACAGTTTTGATTTTCTACTTAGAGAAATGCTAGTTGTTTGATTATGTTTCTAGTTTTACAGTCTGGCGACAACATTCCTTTTATATATTTGGCAGCTGAGATCACGTTTCAAAATCGGTAGCTTCCGTACAAACATTAAATGCCGAACGCAAAAGAACCTAGGTTAGGCGATTACCTTTGAGACAGGGTATACTTCCATGAAACAAGCGTAAATCATGTTACATGTTAAAGTATCACCAAGATAACACTGGCATCAGTATTTTTTCACCAATCTCAACTGTCTTGTATATATAAATGTTCTGCATAACAAACGACTATGAAACCGATTATATGGAGACATGTCCAGGCCGTGGTTTAACATGCAGCTAGAAAATAAGAATAAGAGAATACTGAAACATCAGCAAAATCATGATCCTAACTCATATTCAATTAAACTAAGGACAAATTATGAACAAGGCAAGTTTAACACGAAGACCTTTGAAAAAGTATAAGAGAATAAGACCAGGTGTTCCGGAAGAGTAGGCGTCAAACGATATTGTTTTTCAATTGAAATTAGGAAAATTTTGTATGTGATGTTACGATATATAAGAGAACACTTTTGTAACAATAAAATAACTTAAATCAATGACATTATATTGATGTAGAAATCGGTAAAGCAAATTTCATATGTTATAAGGTATGAAAAATATGCCCAAAGTAAACTAAAACTTACCTTTGAATACAATAGGCGGTTATATTGGTCGCATGGGAAGAAGTCGTCGATGAGCACGATTTTCCACCTCCCGTCCTTACATAGACGGACATGGTAGGCCCCTTCTTTACAGAACTGTCTGGTCAAAATAATCTTCTCCAGTAATTCTTTCCTTTCTGCAAGAACCGCTAGAGCACTCAAAAACCTAAAAAAAATAGAATGAAATTATCCATTTAACCCCTCCCCGGAATTAATGGCGAAATGAAATAATGTTACCATGAAATCTCTTTAAGTTACATACGGAATGTTATAGAAACATACCATTCACATATCATACCTGTTCCGCCATTAAGTAAAAAAGAACAACAATTATTCAATTAACCCCTCCCCGGAATCAATGGCGAAGTGATATCATCTTTCTATGGATAATCCTTTTAAAATGCATTACCGAATGTTACAGATACATGTCATTCACATATCACACCTGTTCCACCATTAAATGAACAACAACAACAACAATTAAACTAATTATTTAAACAATGGATAGAAATAAACGATTTAATAGTATATGGTAAATGTAGATTTTTTAATCTCAGACAGAAACGACAAAACACCATTTCAGTAAAATCAGTTTAGGATTGGACAAAGAATCGCCAAACAAACTAATGTATACTAATTCGTTTCGTTTCGTTTCCTTTTGTACACGGTTGAATGATGTTTCTTTCGAGTTCAACCGTATATCTACAACAGGTTTATTCTCACAAACTTTTAAGTGACCTAGATTTGACCACAGCGTCCGTTCTGGTGGTTTTTTTAAGTGAAAAGTAGATCCGTGGATTGGTTGCTTTATTTGATTTATAGTTTTGTTCGCTAGGTAATCCGACAAGTATTTGGTTGAATAAAATCGCTATCGCTCGGACACATGTATGTTTACACTGTACACAGTGTGGTCAGTCATACAATGACAAATATCAGTAAGCTGAGGCGTAACCACCCTAGCCTGAGTACGGATCGGTGTGACAGAGACCGATCAACGCCCACTAGGCCTTATATATAAATTACCGTGCCACAAGTATGCTAGATATGTTTTTGTATTTCCAACTTTTTTTTCAAAGTATTTCCCCGACCTTGTTTTATGAATCAGTTTCGATGAAATTTCGTATGCTTTTAGAGAATTGTTTCCTGTTTCATGTCATGATTTTTGCACTGTTTTCCATTGTTAATGACCAAATAATTCATAATTTATTTACAACATCAATTCATCTCCAGCACACACGCATACATACACACCCAGGGAGATATTAGCCAGGTGGTATAGGACAAGTAGTTATCGCCTCATAAGACAGCTCCTGCGAACTCCTCATAATTGTATTTGATAGAACTGTATAAGTTAATTATTGTATTAATTTATAAGAATTGTATAACTATGTACTGTAAAGCGTTAAGGGTTTATGATAGCTAGATAGGGCGCTTTATCAAATGTTGTATATTTATTTTATCAAATTTTTTATTTGTTGGGATGCAGTTTGGACGTTATTGTTGTAATGTTTTACAGAAAAAATGGCGTCAAACGGAAATTATCAGTGTATATAATTCCGTGTTGCTCCATAAATACAATACGGAAAATTAAACGAAAATTAAGAGACGACACCACGGATATTTCTGTACAAAATGACTAAATATGACAAAAGCAATCCATTAATAAAGTATATATAAAAATAATGTTCCATACTTATAGCACTGTACTGTAGATATATTATCCGGACAGACATATATATGTGTGGTTATGATAAAAAGTGGTAAGAGCCGTGCCGCGTAGCGAAAAGTACAGCAGTGCCAAGAGGAAAATACCTTTGTGCAAAGATTGGCGTACCATAACGCTAAGAGGAAAGTAACATAGCGCTAAAATGAAATAACCATTGCGCCAAGAGAAAAAGGGCCATAACGACAAAAGGAAAGTAATATAGCGCTAACAGGAAAGCAACATAGCGCCAAGAGGAGTAACAAAGTGCCAAGAGGAAAATACCATTGTGAAAACAGGAAAGTAACATAGCACTAAGAGAAAATACCATTGTGAAAACAGGAAAGCACCATAGCGCCCTGAGGAGAAGTAACATAGCACTAAGAGAAAATACCATTGTGAAAACAGGAAAGCAACATAGCGCCCTGAGGAGAAGTAACATAGCACTAAGAGAAAATACCATTGTGAAAACAGGAAAGTAACACAGCACTAAGAGAAAATACCATTGTGAAAACAGGAAAGAAACATAGCACTAAGAGAAAATACCATTGTGAAAACAGGAAAGTAACATAGCACTAAGAGAAAATACCATTGTGAAAACAGGAAAGTAACATAGTACTAAGAGAAAATACCATTGTGAAAACAGGAAAGTAACATAGTACTAAGAGACAATACCATTGTGAAAACAGGAAAGCACCATAGCGCCAAGAGGAGTAACAAAGCGCCAAGAGGAAAATACCATTGTGAAAACAGGAAAGTAACATAGCACTAAGAGAAAATACCATTGTGAAAACAGGAAAGTAACATAGTACTAAGAGAAAATACCATTGTGAAAACAGGAAAGCACCATAGCGCCAAGAGGAGTAACAAAGCGCCAAGAGGAAAATACCATTGTGAAAACAGGAAAGTAACATAGCACTAAGAGAAAATACCATTGTGAAAACAGGAAAGTAACATAGCACTAAGAGAAAATACCATTGTGAAAACAGGAAAGTAACATAGCAATAAGAGAAAATACCATTGTGAAAACAGGAAAGCACCATAGCGCCAAGAGGAAATGTCGTATTGAAAAGAGGAAAGTAACATAGAAGAAAATACGACAATGTTAGCATAGCTCCAAAAACAATATATCGATGCTCCAACGGAACATAGCCACATAAGTTTTTAAGAGAACATTTCTAGATCGAAAAGAGTAAAAGTACCATAACCTCGGTAGAAAAGGTGTTATATCATCTAATCGAACGAAACTGACCAGCAGTTACCAAGACGACCTTGACCTATATCGTCAGCCAATGGATTTGATCGATAAACAACCCAATCATCTTTTTCTTCCGTGTTGTCTTCTGTTCGAATGTCATGACACCGCAGCCATGTTGGGTTGTCCCTTGTGCCACGTGATCGAGTGTACAATGACGAAACATCGGGTGGGAATTGTTCATCAACAAACATGGAACCATTCTGTAATGTACAATTATAGCTACTAAATGATATAATACAACCATTGACTAAATAGTCACTTCATATTATAGATAGGAAGAAGCAAGTATTGCAATGTCAAATTGAAAAACACATGAATTAATTCCGAATACCATCTTGCACATTTTTCATCAGTTTTTCTATATAATGGTCCATCGACTTAAAATGTTTTTGTTTTTTTTACTTTCTGTGATAACAAATACCTCAATTAATGTACCCGTCATTAGTAATCTTATGAAGGATCCATCTGATGTATACGTATAAATTTTACATACCTCCCTACAGAAGTACGTGATGTTGACCCATTTTTGGTGTGCCTCCTTTTCCTCTTGTTTTTGTAAGTCAGCTATTTTAAAACTCCGCCCACTTCGGAGCATGCGTCTTTTCATTAACTTGGAAGGTCTGTTAGCCTCGATCTTAGGTCGTAGCTTGTCACACATTCGACACCGCTGTGCTAAAGTATCATTTAAGTACGTACATGACTTACACGCCCATCTGTCCTTCTTTCTATCTGCATCAGACGTGTCTTTTAGTTTTTTGTCAGGTTTGCTATCTTCTTTGTCTTTTTGCCTCAAGAAGATTTGTTTAACAACATTTCCAGATTTCTCCTGTGCTTTTTTGTCGTCTTTGTCTTTCTTCTCATATCTTTCTTTAATGTTTTGTTTCTTGTCAGAAGCATTGGGTTTTTCACTATCCTTTTCAGCTGCAGAATTTATTGTTTTAGGCATGGGTGGTTTATCTCCTGACCTGTTTTCGAACAACCGCTTCTTTTCTGCGATGTCAATTCCATCCTTTCTCTTTGGTGATGGCGAAAACTTGCGAGGCTCCCATTTATCCCCACCTCCCGGTTTCTGTCCTTCCTCTATTCTGTCTATTCGTTTTACAACTAATTCCGAACCTTCAGGTTTTTTCTCGTCCACCTTTTTATCGGGTAGTTGTATTACTAAATCAATACCGCCTTGTTTCTTCACAACATTGATACCTTCTGACGTCTTGACTTCCACCTTTTTATCCGGTTGTTTCACCACAATTTCCTTCTGTTTCCATTCACTAATGTAAGTTCGCTGCGTAGTTTCTGAATGTTCTGTATCACTGTCTGAATCTTCCTTTATCTCGTCAAGGTAAAACACACTTTGTCTAGCTTCTTCCTCAGTTTTTGTTGCTTTATTTTCCTTTTTGGTCTTTACTTTATCAGAAGACTTGCTATCGCCCACAAAGAACTGAAAAAGCTTACTATTGCGAATCACACCACCTTTTGACTTTCTCTTATTTTCGTTGGAATTAGAATCTTTTTCCTCGGAAATTTTGTCCGAGGAACCAGTGATGAATGCAAAGAACCTACTAAAACGTGACTTTCTCTCCTCTTCGTTTTTTCCCTGATGAGTACCCCTCATATTGACATGGTCTATGTCACTGAAGTTGTCCATCATTCCTGGTGCTATGGTATTACATTTTGCGCTGTTGTCAAACATACTATCTGTCCCTGATGACTTGGGCGGCTCTTTGGTGACTAGGTCACTACGAATTGTGTTACATATCTCACAGAACCGGTCAGACTCCTGGTTGATGAAAGTACACGAAGCACAGTGCCACGTTGCGCGACCCAAGCTTGTCCTCTTAATGCTCTTCTTAAGCCTCTCGTGTGCAACATTTTTGCGGCCACACTTTTTACAAAACTGTTTCTCAAAGTCATTCCCTTCACCGCATCTTTTACACGTCCACCCGGGATCACTGAAAAACTTGATCCGATTCTGTATCCCCGCAGATATGTGTTGCGCCATTTTGTTGAATCTATTGAAAAATAGAGAATACCAAAACGTCAACAAAACCATAATTCGAACTCAAAATCGATTAAACAAGCGTCAAAATATAAATAAATAATAGGGAAAGATCTACATGGATACCCCTGCACAAGTACATGAGAATAAGACCATGTGTTCGGAAGAGTAAGCGTCTTCTGCGTCATCGACGACACCCGCCATGTAAATATTGGTCACACCCAAGTAAACATCAAGTCCTCAAAGTGAGAACAGAGTCATCATTCTCCAGCGCAACAAGTGAGCACACAAATGAGCATACTCAAAAACGTCAAACTTCATATCACACAAACAGAAATAGAATATTTCTCCCTGAGACAAAGATGGCTATGATAGCAAAGGTTTGTTCATATCTGGATCAATTGAAAAGAAAGTTAATGAAACCGGAACCAAAAATAAATACATTT
Organism: Mimachlamys varia; assembly: GCA_947623455.1. NCBI lineage: Eukaryota > Metazoa > Mollusca > Bivalvia > Pectinida > Pectinidae > Mimachlamys > Mimachlamys varia. Next base: position 4,190,161 of record OX392537.1, read on the forward strand.
GGAAGCATCAATATATCGAATGAAAGCAGTGAGTTTGTTTGTGATTAATGACAATATCTCATATAATATTTTTAACACAGGGTAGTTAAAACTACTTCAAGGTTACTAGAAGTACATGTGTATGAGGATCTGAATGGAATTATCTTTGAGAGTAAAACTTGATGACTTCAAGGATATTTATATTGACTTTCAATGTGGTAGAGATTATGGTTAGTCATTGCAACCTACACAATCTTAATGGGAGCTTGGTAGAAACGTGAGCTCTCATTACTATTATATACACACACAACCCTTCAGTTCGAACAGTGTGTGCTTTATATAAATGTATGTGTATTTAAATTCGCCTTTTCAAACGACACAGGAACACTACCGAAACTGTGTGTATAAAAAGACAATAAGCATGACTGCGGTGACCGCGATCTATCAGAGGCAAGGCACATACAACACCCAAAAAGTGACAATACATATCACACTTATGTGATAAAAAGGTTGTGTTTGAGTAAGATACACAGTCAGGTCAGGTACCAGTTTCTTCCTCGTACACATGATAATGTCGTCCATGTTTTATTTCCGTATACTGGCATGGCTATACGTTATACCTTCTCACAACATGAGTGTATTCAGCTTTCGTAAAATCAGAATCGAAACCCATGTTGGTCATCCCTGGTACCTAGTGAATTTATCTATGTTTTAAATGATACACTTCGTGTAGAAGTATCATTAGACGTATGGTTATCCACATATCCTCAATCGCTGTAGATTTTGCTGTCGTTACGTGGCGAGGTCACAATAAAGTTACGTGTGAATGGTTGTTATAAGGACAAATACAGAGATTTATCTTTCTCCAATCAAAATGAGGACGCACCTGCACACTGTGGGCGAATAATGATAAATATTTCGGATAGAGTAACATGCAGCATATTTGACGTGTGGTGTAAAAATGCAAAGAGACATGAAACACCCCAATATAATGCCATGTATTACAATGTAATTCCCTATAGCAATGTATATTTTGACTGCTTTGCAACTGGCTTGACCAAAACCAGAATATGGCCGACGGTGATAAAGGTCTAACCCCAAGTAGATTGGCGAATGTTTCCCTGGTGTTTACTTTCTCTTTGTTCGGTAAACTCGTCTGGACGTACATTGATAAACCCACGGAAGATTATCGATCAATACAGGTACATGTACATAATAATGATCGTAGGGAAGTTTGTGTTATGACTTATAACGAGTTACGTACTTGTTGTTTTCTCGAACGTAGCAGTTTTTAGCAGTACCGACAGCGGCAGGGAGACCTTGATAGCTAGTATGCATATATATAACAGACTTTCTTTTGATTTGAAACGTCTTTGATGAGAAGGAAACCAGATGAATTAATAAACAATGTATACAACATATACAGTACAATGTATTGACATTTTTAAATAGATAAAATGGAGCAGATTTGAATCGGATAGACACTGGCGGCAAAGAGACATTAAAACAAATTTCAAAATTGTAGCTCGCCGACCATATCTCAAATCAATGAAATTACCTGAGATATGCACTTCATAAATGTTCAACACTTATCGTCATATGTCGTAGTCCAGACAGATAGTACGTGTATCCTGAATACATATACAAACCAACAGTACTGTCCTATATTGTACTAGTTACTGTATCCGTACCATACTGCCCTATATTGTACTAGTTACTGTATCCGTACCATACTGCCCTATATTATACTAGTTACTGTATCCTAACCAGGTCCTTGCCCGATTGTATGTATATACAAATGAAAATTGTGTACACGACTAACCATCAACATACAATCCATTTATAAGTACAGTAACATACACACCATGCACTACTTTATAAATATTGATCCCTTGTCGTCGAAAACCCTGAGACTTGTCACGTAGAACACGGTATGGATTTAAATACTTTCATTTTGAGTACAACATGTGCAGTGTTTCATTAGACCGCAATTTAAACATACATTATGCTAAATCAGTGGCAAGTTACCTGAACTTTTCGTCTCCTAATGCACAATGTCTGCTGATAAAATTATCAAAAACATGCTACACTTAACAAAGTAATATAAATAAATGATAAATGTAAATATTTCCAATCACTGCAATTTATCACCTACTACTGGAACCCGTGGTTAGGTCAAAGCGGAAACAAAAGCAGACCTGTACATTTCTTTTAACCGATATGTGTTTTATTTTATTTTACCTGAACATAATGAAGTTTGTAAAGTAAAGACGACACTGATAAGGCATGGATACAGAGATATGGATTATATATACATACGTATGACAAGTTACTTACCTGTGTTATCAGTATGAGTCAAACACACCTGTGCAGTATAGTGACGGGTGCCCACGTACGTACCATACACACATATATATGTACCTGCTGTCGGCTACCACACGAACACATTTTGTTTATTTTTACTTGTCATGTGTATATTGTGTCTGAACATAGCGTACAAGTTGACAAAATACATTTAACACTTGAGTGAGTTTTACCATATATAACCTTTATAGACAAAATAACATACTTACCTGTCTGTGTGTAAAATTCACCATGCTATTTAAAGAACCCTTCGTATCCACACACATGTACACTCTCAACTTTAAATAACGATGGAGTGAGTATCCTAGCAAACCCGCTAAGGACACAATATCCGGATATCTAAGACTTTAACCTATAAAATATTTATTAATAGGGTCTAGCTAGATAATGTGAATCTACTATTTCCGTATAGTATGAGACAATAGTGAAACGTTTTATACTCAATTCCTGAAACAAGTATTGTAGTATAGAATCATAAAAATCATGTATGTATTTATGTTTCAAATAAATGAAGCCATAGTTTTTGTGTGAATCTCTTACATATGTACAATTTTGTTGTTATGAATTATACCTGTATTTTGATCTATCGCGTATTTATCTAGGTAAACACACTGGTCTCAGCCTAGATATGACGAGATTTATCTCCGGAGCGAGGTTCACTTGTCACCTACCACTGATATATATAAGGTGGTCATTCAGGCGAAGATAGGGATACACGAGTCAGGTTACAGAGAAATATAAGCGTTGGCCTGTTGTCATTTAAGATACCAGTATGTTATAGAAAGAAGAGGGTAGTAAGTGTTTTACTACCTAAGACCTTAAAAGTTTTACCTGGTACCGTGACAGTACAATAATAATTGACCACATATTCCGACCATACTAGTTTTATAAATTAACTATCTTAACAATATACAATGAATAAGCAAACTAATGAAATTTTATCATATCAACAATAATTTCATATCTCAATTCAATTTCAAAAACAGCACAGTATAAAAGTATTACAATGTCATTTTATAGTATACAAAAGGAATGTTGTATAACCGTGAGAAGAGGCATCACAGAGGCACAGCGTAAGAGGAAAGTAAAAAAATATATCCCAAGGAAAATATTTCCTCAATGAGAACAATGAAATACTGGAATAGTCTACCCGAATCTGTCGTATCTGGGTTTTTTTTCAAAAACAATTTTGACAATCATTGGGGGAAAAACAAAAACAAATTCCCCATAACTATGCAGCTAAAATAACTATATAAAACTTCTGAAGTGTACCGGACTGAAATTGAATCTTGTGTTTTAATATATGATCTGAATGTACTAATATATGTTTTATGAGCAAGTTATGTGGTCGCCATTATTGTCTCATTGAGAAATATTCTGTAATTTTGTGTGATATGAGGATGGACGTTTTTGAGTTTGTTTATTGGTATGCTTACCTGTTGTGATTAACAATGATGAATCGGTTTTCACTTTGAGGACTTAATGTTTATTTGAATTTGACCAATAATTACATGGCGGGTGTCGTGGATGAAGCAAAAAAGGCTTACTCTTCCGGACCACCTGGTCTTATTCTCTTGTTCTTATGCACGGGTTTCCATGAAAATCTGTCCCTTTTGTTTATATTTTGCCCCTGCTGTAATTGATTTCGATTTCGGATTATGATTGTTAACGCTTCGGTATTCTCTTATTACATTGTATGTTTAGAGTCTGATATAGGCCTAGAGGACTATAAAACGTCCCGCACCAGATATAAGTTATAATTATTATCTTAGTGCAATAGCATGTTTGTGTTAAACATGATAGATGAATCGTACATTCGATAACGACATATTTGCCAACCTTCCCTATTCAAAAGGGAGATCTCTGATTTTTTACACTAAAATTGAGCTTTTTCAACCAGTGAATTTTCTTAATTATTCCTAATTTTAAGGATCTGATGATTTATTCATCCGTGCGGAATCTCCACCATTGAAATTTCAAAAATGTGGCAAGTATGTAACGAAAGCTGAACAATTTATACAATGTAATAATTTCGCTGCGTGTCATAAATCGTGTAATTAAAAATTTCTTCGCGATATAACAAGATGATATTACTATGCCTGAAAGTGGTACTGCACAACATAATTACCAAGGTCTTTAAGCTAGGTATGTTGCTTACAGACATGATTTGAACAGGCTGGGAGACAGCAGGACGACGCCAGTTGAATGGCGTAACATGTTTTGTACTAGTAACATAATAGTTCACTGAGTTCACTTATAAATGTTGACAATGTTGATAAGCTTCTTGTTATAGTGCATTAGTGTCGCTTCTATTGGTTCATTTAGATGTTCAACTCTGGTACATCTTTAGGACTTCCGGTATCCTAGTCCTTTAGTTTAATAATAGCAGTGCCTACGGATTTTTTAATCAGTTCAAATATATAAATAACAATATCAAATACGAAATGATAAACGCAAAATGGTATGTATTCTTAATTGTTTAAAAAATAATAAAAAAAATATTTATTCAATACTTTGGCGTACTCGTCCTGCTGAAACCTCACCAATGAATGACGTAAACACGATCACAAACCCACCTTCGCATTGTGGCATTTTCATCGTCCAATACATGTCGTCTCGTTTCATTTCAAACTCCTCTTTTAACAACTGTGAGTTGCAGATCCTCCAATCATAATTTGTTAACCATAACTAGGAGAGGAGTTGTTCCAGAGTGCCTCCGTATGAACTGGGACTATCATAGCGGCCTTTCTCAAGCCACCATCATATTAACGTCATAGTATGCGTAGTCACGGTACGCGCCAAATTTGAAACACGGATTTTGATTGCGTGATTGAGATATTAATACACCAATCGTTATTATGAAAAATAGATATGTTCATCTGGAGTAGGATTGTATATTTTATAATGATATTAAATTATAAGTATTGCACTTGATCATAAATTAGTCTATCGATGTTTAGACCGAAAACCGAAGTGCACTCTTTTCATACACTGCTTTGCGGTTTATATCAAGTGCACTTCGGTTTTCGGTGCAGGAAATATATTTTACATAACGGTCAAAATCAAAGAAATACATTTTCCTTGTGTAATTTGTTTATCAGTCTGTGTACGCTTGGGGATGTGACTTAAGTGTTTATAGGTTAAATAAGTACAGTTTCCCCTTATTAGCATTTAAGTCTAGGTACATAGCCTGATTGTGTTTCTACTGTTCGGGTGATCTATTTAAGTCACAATCATGAAATATCCCGTTTTCCTTTGTATTGTCTGGTTGTTTGCTTTTTGTTTTTTGTTTTGTTTTGATTTGTTTGTTTTTTTATTTTTGTTTTTTGTTTATTTTAAATCCCCTAGAATACATTTATTTTGGATATTAATAGTTTCTATACAGTAAATACGTATTCACTAAAGAAAATAAATAAGAAATTATTGAAGCATCATCAAACCGTTTATACGAACTCAAAATCGATTAAACTATGGCAAAATAAAAACAAAGAGAAAAGCTACACGGAGACACTTGAAAAGGTACAAGATAATAAGACCAGGTGTTCCGGAAGAGTAAATGTCTTGTGCATCGACGAAATCCGCCATGTTAATCTTGGTAACATCCAATTATTATTGAAGTCCTAAAAGTGAAAAACGTGTCATCATTTTCAATCACAACAAGCAATGAGCATACTCAAAAACGTCAATCTTCATACCATTCAATGATACAAATTATTTTTTAATGAGATCAAGATAACGACCGTCAGACTTTTTCATAATCCTCCACAACCTGCATCTCTCGAAACCTTGCGTCATAGTTTGTTCATCAGCAGACGATATTTATCTCGAAAAGAAAATCTCGATATCTAGAGTAAGCCGTAGAGTTAAAAAGCAACAGTTAATTCCTGTTAAAACCAGAACAGAACTAGATACTATAAGCATAAATGTGAGTGTGTTTGAAGGTTTCGCGAATATTTGTGTTATTTTGACATCCAATTTTGTAATCAGTGAGTGCTGATTATCGGCAAAGTCACCATCAAGTACTCCTTTATATATAATTAGCCACCAGTCAGTGGTTTGTTAATGGATGCCGCTTGATTAACGCATGAAACAAAACCCATACATGTATCTATTTTATATATTTTTAACTGGGCTAAATACGGTTCATTATATCGTCACGTAGGACAACGGTCATGTTAATTTCATTGACAAAAAAAAATTACACTCCAGGATATATGTCAAATTATAACAAAGAATATATAGTAACAAAACAAACAAAACCGATTAGAAACGTGTAAACACTATCTATAACATTACTTCACTTGTCACTGCGTGTAGTTATCGTAAGGAGATAGATTAAGGGGTGTATGTATCGTAAGTTCACATATTAGGAGGTCAACATCAGATGTGCACGGACACGAACTCCCTAGTTATACAATGTTGTATGGACTTAGTCTGCAATATCAATCTGCAATCACGCGCTTCACGTGGTGCCTCTCAAGTGACCGGTGTTTTTTTCGGATACTGACCGTAGGTGAATCAGTGTAATTCATTCCCTTAGCATGTGAAAATAATGTGTGATGCAAAAAACCATCATGCATATTAAAAGATAATTTAACGACTGAAAAAAAAAATTATCACACGGAACAGTTACTTTCATTCACATGAAATAATAATTACGCAAGGAGTCGTATATCTACACCCCTTTGTATGGCCCCACTCTTAATCTTATCTGGATACAAGGTATAAGAGGCGGGGTGAGCACTCACTGGGCAAAAGTAACGGGACAAAGAGGATAACCAACATGGCGAAGGCATTAGTAATTCTAGTTGTGTGTTTAGCTACATGTTACGCTAATGAAGTTTACGAATATGAACAAGAGCCTATTGAAGATGAGACAGAGTTGTTGTTAGATCTTCTATCACAGCCAATAATCCCAGAGAGATTCAAGTCCGTCGAGTTCCTAGAAACATGGGTAAGTCTGATATTAAACATAATACAAAAAAGTTCGGACAACATGAAAATCACTAATTGGAAAACTTAAACTTACTCACTTGGACCTGGTGCTAAATGGTAAATCATCTCGCTGAAATTGAAATAACTCTTACAAGTACCTAAGTAGATAGTAAGAACGTTGTTTCAAAACACCTCCCACATCAAAGACGGTATAGGCATCAAGAGCACAGTCTTGAATGGACTTATGCTTGTAATTATGAACAATCTGTCCAAAGCTTAACGACTTATGGCGATTGCAAAGATGTTTATGCAAGAATGTTCTGATACAAGTATCAGCTTTTGTTGTAATGCAATCATATGATATTTCAAAGCATTGCTATCAGTATTAGAAGTTAAAACTCTTTCTTTGTAAATATTTAGCTGAATGACGAGACAAAAATATTTCTCAGATTCTGTACCAGATTCAAAGTTTTTGTTTACAACAAAAAAGAATAAAGATATATCATTATACTGAAAACTAAGAATCGTGTAAGTGTACCTGAAAATGTTGTTTTCCAATATTCTTTTGTATGCAAAATATTGTTCAGTTCATTATCTCATTATTCCATGTAATTTACACCAAGAAGGCAATAACTGGTAAATATCAATAAAAGGCTTACAGCATATTTACATGGCTTCAATGGTTTATTTATTTGTTATTTTATTATTATTATTGGTCGATTATTTTTCATGTTCTTGCTCTTTTTCTTTTTCTTTGTCAGGGCATCAAATCCAGACTAGGTGCTTTCAAATGGACCGATTGTGGAGGAGCTGGAGCGAAGGTTCAGAACGTATCCCTGAGCCCTGACCCGTTAAACTTCCCTGGTACATTTACACTGGGATTCAAGGCAATGATAAGTACAGCAGTCGTCGATCCTATCAAGGTGAGGTCAGATATAATGCTTGACACAATGTTGCTATCAATTATGATAACGTTTTCCCTGTTATGGTCTACAGACACGTCACCATTTCATTTCGCATCGAATTTACATGCATGGCGGGTGTCGTCAATGAAGCAGAAGACGCATACTCTTCAGTAACACCTGGTCTTATCGTCTATTACTTGTATAAGGGTATCCTTGTAAATCTTTCCTTTGTCCATATTTTGCCCCCAGTTTAATCGATTTTGAGTTCGGATTTTGATTTTGGTGACGCTTCGGTATTCTCGTGATTTTTAAAAGAATATTCTAAACAAGTCTTAGATATTAATTTCAGTTATATGCCATAATGATTCTTGACAAACTAGTTTTTCTGACATGCGAGACCAGATGAAATAAGCACTATTTCCCAAAACGTTTCGTCAATAATACGCATGTTCTTGTGTTGCAGGGCGAACTTCTGATTGAGAAAAAAGTTGGATCTACTTACGTCAAGATTCCATGCATAGACAACTTTGGGTCTTGTACCTATGATAACGTATGCGATCTGTTGGGATCCGTCACCTGTCCTGATCCCTTCGTGAAAGCAGGAATCGACTGCCAGTGTCCATTTAAAACAGTACGTAAACCATAAGTTAATGTTGATAATTAAGACATGTTTGGGAGATAAAAATCATCGTAAGGTTTAAGTGTTCAATGCAAGGTGTTTATAATAATTATGCATGTATTTAGTTCAGAAATTTTGGATTCCCACCTTTTGGCACCTAGCATCACTGAAGAGTCCTAGAAGGACGAAACAGCTGTATGATGCAGTTTAATTCATTTTTTCGGCTACTGTATCTATTATTACATTTAAAAGGTCAGCATATGTGTGGTACGTCATCCTTAGTAAATATTTCAATGAAACGAAAGTGATTGCTTCTATTGTTTGAGGATATCCTCAGTATTATGGACTCTTAACAAGAGTATTTAATAGTGCTATTGTATGTATGTCTTTACTAGCATATGCTTTCGTTCCACAGGGCAACTACAACGTTCCATCAGCATCCTTTGAAGTAGACGCCGTGGCGTTTCCATCCGGGGACTACCACATTAAAGGAACTGCTTCCAATGGTGATAAGGTCATGGCCTGTCTTGACCTTTACATGTCTGTTGCCTAGGAAACTTAACCTTCATTGGTGACATCATCCATCTATTGAAACATACTCATTTACGTACTGCATTTAACTGTGGGACGTCCTGTCATCTGTGTTTATATATGTTTGTGTACTTTTTGTTCGTACCGTGCAGAACATTCTATATAAAAATTCTTATAAACAAAATGTGTTTTATTCTTTTTTCATTCTCTTTCTCAAAAACATCTAATTGTAATGTGCTGGCGGTCACCCATCCAGCTTCTGACCACGCTTATCGTTGATTAACTACCGTGATGACCTTTGTATATCACTGCACCTTCCCAGACCACCGGGAACTGGCCTTACATGATCACACAGAGTCACTACTCTGCCACCAAATGTAACGTGCGGGTAGCTACCAATCCAACTACTGACCACGCTCACCGTTGCTTAACTACATGTATATCGTGAGCAGTCCCTGGTACCGTATGACTGGAAAAGCTAGCTTGCCCATTAGGAAGTATTTTCACTTTATATAGCTGGACAACATGTCCTGTTTATTTCGATGATATGCAGAGGAACCGAGCAGGCCAGTGTTTAACCTACAGCATTTTATACATTGTCGGTTCTTATGTCGTGTTTATTTTATAAACTATGGATTATAAGACTTGTTAATGACCAGGGGTGTAAGATAGGGAAACGTTACCAGAGGGGTTTTGAAATTTGGTAAAACCCGAGTCATTTCGCCGAAGGTTTTGACAAATTTGAAAATCTCGAGGTTGGAATTTTCCTATCTTACATCTTTGATCATGAAAGAGTATTTTTCTCTCATTTCAACTACCTAAATAAGCTCAAAACCCTAAAAATACCTTTTGACTGGCTACCATTTTGATAATATCAACTTTCCATATTGAGCTTTTCTGAACGAATGAGTCAGCGATTTTTACATGCAACATACCCAATATATGCAAACAACGTTCGCGCAGAAAATTAATATCAGCTTTCTAATGTTCACGGTTAAATATTGTGAACGGATTTAATTTCATTACATCGGCGTTTCCCCCGTCAAGTCATTGTTGAGCCATTGTGACGTCATATTGTGGCTGTATTGCCGAGTCTTTGCCACCTTTGTCTTCCTATCTGATAATACATAGCTTGATAACAGAACAGATCATCGCCCATAAAACTCGGATGACTGTCGGATGACGGTCAAATATGAAGGACTTAAATGCAAATGAATTAAGCTGTAATTACCTCATCTAGCATGTTCACATTAGAAGCCTCTATTTCTGCTTTTTACATCATGAATCCACAGATCTTAAAACATGAAGGGGTAGCATATGGCTCAGTGGTCTTGCCAATCTTGGATTACGACTCTTTAATATATATCTGTCACCGCAATAGAATTGGTTACGCCGGGTAACGTGGGTGAACACAAAACGATAACAAATTCATAAGAAATACAACAAGAACGCTACCTTCAGCAAAACATTAATTTCCTGGAACCAACAATGGCGAGAATATCGGGGGTATGATTCATGTTTCAACCTGATCATAGAAAAAGTACACAACAGGCTAATTCGCGCGCAATATATAACAATATCATTGTAATACTGGTATACTTGGTATTGTCGTATCTACCTACATGTATTTCAAATAAGATAACGTAACTAATTCAAAAGTAAATATATTTGCGTGAGAGACATACAAAGAGACAGAGAAAGACAACGAGACATGCAGACAGGCAAAGAGTTCATTTCAAAATAAGCTAGCAGCAGAACAGGGTCCATGTCTTCAAAGGGTGATTTGCTTAATCACTATTTAACGAGTTTTTCAAACTTCAATAATTCTGTAAATACCCAAGGTAAAACCTCGAGGAAGGATATAAATGCCATTGCAGAATAGTGATATATCCGTTATCTAAAAAAGAAGACTGGGGAAGGTTCGGCCCCGGAGTACTTTTTAACAACTGTGAGTATCTGAAGATTTCACTTGATTAGACGTAATATTCACATGAAAAAAAAACTGCCATAACACTCAATAAAGGAATATGTTGTAATAATGTCATCAATAAAGAAAATAAAAGGAGTGTGTTGTAATCATTTCTTCCAATTTTGCGAACTTTAACAAACCATAAATGTTTTTAAAATGTATCATTGGTATATACAATGACTGTTTCACATGAAGCTATACCGAAAGCCTTAAAACGACATCCGTCAATATTATCTCGTTATAACGCTATAAAAGTCTTCTTCTGGTGTCCTCAATCAGACACCGTTAAGAAGTGATCTGATTTTTAAAAACATTAATTTCATTATAGTATTCTATCATTTAGGTCATTTCAAGAAATATATTCTGCAAAATACACAATTTAGATATCATTTTGCTACATCACACAAACAAACATAATCATGATAATATCATTTACAAGTAACAAGGGAAGTAACTCTGATTAATCACTGTGTATGAAGGTTGTCGCCAGGTTATTTACACCTAGATAATGGGGTTCCATGTTACTAAGACAACGCACAGATAGCCTTCATTATTTTTGTTATAGATAGAGACGAAATAAATAGGCATGTACAGATCTAGTGTTGTGGAGGTGTTGGGGGATCCTTCCTCGTTTCTTGGCTGTGAGGGGATGTTTTTAGGGACATGACAACCACGCTGCATACAGCCATGTATTAAACAGGAAAACAACTATAAACATACAAACACAAGGACCCTGGCGCTGGGCGCAGCTGCCATGTAAGCACATAAGCCCGTGCTTGCACATCATTTCCATACGTATATGGATTAAAGTCGAGTTATTTCATAATTCGACTAATATTCTAAAAATTCAATGATGTTGTTACTCTTTTTAATGGATTGGTCATGATCAGATTAATTAACTGACAAGGCTGTAGGAAGTTTGTTATTTGTATAAACATGTCATATCGGGTATTATCAATAGCTGACCCGTCCAGTCATGTCATACGACCATGTCATGAGTATGTTATTACACATGTGTAATAACACCATTGTGACGTCACAAACAAATGACATCTTAACGACGTTATACGATTGTCTCAGAAGTGAAAAGCATACCGTCAAGTAGAAATCGACCTTTCTTATTAAAAAAATAAATATGAGAGCTCGAGACAGGCGAGTGACATATTAAATTATCTAACGAGTTTAATAAATCCCATATTATATTGACACGAGTGTAAGATCCTCTTTTTAGTGTATCTATAATAGAATGATAAAAAGGCCAATTTTGGATATTGACTTTCAGTCAGTTCGAACAAAATGGCTGCAAAAAATCATGATGAGACTGTTCTAATTATGCGATATTATGCTAAAGAAAATAAGCGAAATTTCTAACTACAGCTGTACCTGAATCGAATCGTCAAAATCACATGACATCAAACGAATTGCCAGAGACGTGTATGGAACACAGATGGTTTTTATGTCTCTGTTAGTACTTACTGACGAGAAAATGACTTAAGAAACGTATCCATGATAATGATTTTGTTTTCCAGACATTATGGAAGCAAAACATAACCTCGTAGTTTATTTTTACATTAATGATTTGTATAATGATACGACCAAATGGCACTACTTATAAACGCTCACAGGACTTGCAAATTAAAATGCATAGAGGATATCTAACAATGTCTTCAGTAATACCAAATATATTTCACGAGTGGGGCTAATATTTTGATATAGATATATCAAAATATTAGCCACACGAGTGAAATATGTTTATTACTGAAGACACTGTTAGGTATTCTGTTTATTACCTTTTATTTGATTTTCCCAAATGTCGTTTGTAAGCAGCGTACACGCGATCTGATTGGTCAAATAAAAAGTGATATTTTTCACTAGTGAAAAATATCATGTTTCATACTAGTAAAACATATCACTTTTATAGAATAATTTTCGATACTTCACTGGTAAAAAGCTCGTATTTCAAAAGTTTTGATAAGAGTAGTGTATTAAACAGAGGAACCCGGGGGCATCCGAATAGAACATGGGCCGACAGCGGGACTTGGTAGAGGGGGCAAATTGTCAACAAAACCATAATCCGAACTCAAAATAGATTCAACTAGGAGCAAAATATAAACGAACAAAGAAAAATTTACATGGAGACCTCTGTAAAAGGAAAAGGGTAAGCATCTCCTGCTTCATCAACAACACCCGCCATGTGAAATCCAAGTAACTATCATGGCCTGAAAGTGAGAACTGAGGCATAATTCTCATTCACAACAAGCAGGCATACCAGTAATGAGTATTTCTAAAACATGTCCATCTTCATATCATATCAAGATACAGAATTTTCTCAACGAGCCGAGTCCTTCAAGAAATATTATAGTGAAATAAAGCAAAACTACGAGTGTCATCATAGGTCAAACCATTAAGAATACCTCTAGCATTACCATCTAAAAACATGGATAGCGGGAAAGCTTTCTCTGAATTACTCCAACGATTCCATCTAGAGACCAGCTCAAAATGAGCCATGAAATCTTCAACTGACTTAAAACCGTCATATAGTTGACATTTCTTTTCTGTTCTTACACAGGTACTGCCAGTACTACATGAAATGTTGTGTATGTACAGCTGAAATACATTCCAGACTTATGCTAACAACAAAACGACATACAAACCTATCGTGTACAAAAACGTAAACAAACGATATTTTTAACAGGACTGATCTCGTCCAGTATCATCCCCAACATAATGTATCGAAAGACTACATCCATCAAATGGAATTATTGCTATGGACTCTGTGAAAGGTTATGCCAGACAATGGGCTAAACATGAACATGCTCGAATTATAGATTCATTTTCAAAGTGGGTGAAATGTAAAAGGTCTTCTATCAAGAAAAGAATAAACTAAATACATGTCGATATTTCTTCACCCCGATTTTGGAACAGCACTCAAAGACCTACACGATAAGTATGTGGTTGTGTCTGCAGACAAGTCATCTAATAACCTGATTCTGGTTGGTAAACACTACATTCATTGTTTGCAAAAAGAACCGGGCCTGTTTGATAATCAAGGTAACACTACTTACACATTGACCGTTTTTTCGAGAGATGAAATACTTTCTAACCATGCTTACAATCTTTCAAGATACCTGTTAATGAGAAAGACCCTTATACCTCGTTTATATTGGATACACAAGCTGCACAAGGATCCTTATAAGCAACGTTTTATCACTTGTCTTCTTACTGCTCAACCAAGCTATTATTGAAACTTTTTACTACTATTATTAGCACTGTAAATCAGGGTTTCAGTCTTGTAGTGACACTGTATACTACAGGAGTGGCATTAACGGGATGTGGATTTTGAAAAACTTGAAAGATCTTCTGATCAGTCTTTGTTGGTTGGTTGGTTGGTTGATTAATTGATAGTTTTTTACGTCCTATTAACAGCAGGGTCATTTAAGGACGGTCTCCCTGTGTATGCAATGTGGGTGTGTGTGTTGAGAGTGTGTGTATTTGGGAGGTGTGGTATGTTCGTGAAAGCCTTCTTGCGATTGTCCGGATTTAAAGTGCTACTACACTGAGGCATACTGCCGAGGGCCCTCAAAAACTGAGGTTGTGTCAAAGAGACATAAGGAAGGAGAAAGTTCTCAAGTTTAGTCGCCTTCTACGATCATGTAATGGGGGCAGTAGGTACAATTCTTACGCCCTACCTGCAGGGAATGATCAGAGCACCTTGAGCACCCCCTTCTAAAGAAATATTTTGTTTAAAACAGTAAACAAAACATTTGATTTTCTCACCCTTTACACTACCATACCAAAAACCAAACTGAACGAACGTCTTCGGTCTCTCATTATGAAAGCTTTCGTTTCCAAGAAAGGTGGGCGACGATACAAATATATGGTTGTGAGCTATCTTGGAGCATACCTTGTGAAAAACACAACAAAATCTAGGATGAAATATACTGAAGAAGATATAGTACCAATGATTGAATTCCTGGTTGACAATATCTTTGTTGAGTTCAGAGGACAGACTTTCCAACAGACAGTTGGCAATCAGAAATAGCTGTTCCACATTTTGCTGACTTGTTTTTGTTTTCATACGAGGCTGATTTTGTCGAGGGGCTTATCATAACGAGTAACAATAACCATGCCAAATTTTTCAATTTTACTTTCATGTATATCGACGATATACCCTTCAGAACTTGAATTAAGGACAGTTCTTCTTCCGTAACAGCTTAATTCTTACCTCGGTCTTTACTTTAACTTGAACTAAAATGGGCAGCTTACTACTACATGTAGTTATGCTGTATGATAAACGTGTCGATTTCGAATTTCCGATTGTCTTTCTTCTCTGTCGTATGATTTTATTCTAGGGCTTGCTCTGAATGTCGAAATTTTCGTGATAAATGTCAACTGCTGACGAACAAACTCGCGACACAGGTACTGCAGAGATACGGGTCACAAAACTATCGTTTAGTTTTATGGTCGCCACTGGGTCTCATTGAGAAAAAAATTACGTCCTTGTAAGATATGAAGATCTTTTTAATACTCATTACTAGTACATTATGTATGTCTGCTTGTTGTGAATGAGAATTATGCCTCAGTTCTCACTTTCAGGCCATTATTATTGTCTTTATTTTTCTTCCAAGTGAAAATAACAATGCATATTTACTTGGATTTTACATAGTGGACTTTACATGGCGGGTGTCGTCGATGAAGCAGAATACGCTTACCCTTTTTACTTTTACAAAGGTCTTCTTGTAAAGTTTTGCTTTGTTCATTTACATTTATATTTTGCCCCTAGTTTAATCGATTATATAAATAGATTAAGGTCAAATTTTACATTTATTAAGTGCTTAACATTTTGTTATGACAAATATGAAGGAAAGTTTGTCAGAATAAAAAAAAAAAGATTATAAGGGGAGACCATGTATACATATGTTTTTGTTCACTAAAACAAGTCTCTAGTTTAAAGCACGGAATTAGAGTTATCTAAGTCCGTGCTTAAAGCCATACACTATATCCTTAAATAGCATATAGGCCTAGCTAGATAGTCTACTTCTTGGCGACTGGCGATTCTTTTGTTGAACACCAGTATGCGCCAAAAATGTTTTAAGCCAAACTAGGGAATCGTGATCTAACATATATATATATAGGCCTAACCACGGACTTAGATGGCCTAACTGATAACTGTTATACTTCAGTATGCGTATAAATCTATCTAGGAAAAGACGCATGGAAAATGAATTCCTTTTTTATGGGTAATTGGGTATCAATAAATCATTAATAGATATAGTTATTGATATCCGCGTATGAGGACTTTTCTCTTTGTACCAGCCTTCAGCCTGTCCGAGTTACCCCTGACACCAGGGCCGTTGGTCCCGACGGGGCATTTTGGTCAGGGATGAAATTGACTGATCACCGTACGCGTTTAGGCTGTAGCGCCACCTATGATCATTCGTGTTTTTGTCATATGACAACACTCTAGATCCGTGCTGCTGACTTCGCTAGGCCTGCTTCCGTGAAGATGAACATGTTGCACTGTTTTGCGATATTTGTGGTTCTACCACTGGCTGTAGCTGATACTTTGAAGTTCCATCCGCGAGCTCGGGGCCAGAGTAGCTCGAATGGAGAGCTAGCACTTCTTGAAAAGTTATTTCTTGTGAGTATAAGTAGAGATATGTAGACAATCGTCTGATCATGATCAGCTGATCCTCATCGCCCCATCAATACTTCCTGATACGAACATGCTTGAGTGTGCCGGGGTTGACGCTGATCTGTTATAATTCCGATTGAAATATTGGCTTAATTAATCAGTGTAAGCTTATACTAATTATAATTGGTGTTGCATTAATTGTGACTGGCATCCGGCCAATATCAAAATATAGAGTCCACTCCTGGGCCCGTATACGTACTGTATTCATGAAACCGTTTTCATGCTCAAACATGGATTCTGTGCTCAAGCCAGCTTTATTGAAACTCACCCGAATCGTGTCTAAGAGTCAAAAAGTCATTGTAAATGTTGCAAACAACTTTCGACTTAATGTCTCTTAAACTTTTTACTAAAACTTTGACAAAATTAGATTGTTTGAATAATTTATAGCCATAGCAAGAAATATGGCTTGAGCCCAGAATCCATGCTTGAGCATGAGAACGGTTTCATGAATACGGGCCAAGCAGGACTGATCTAGTCCTGATCACTGTACATGTCCAGACAAATTAGCCAAAATGTAGGCTAATTAAACCATGACAAAATTGCAACAGAATTTATTTGTATATTTTTCGAATGGTTGGTTCCTAGATACTGTATCAGAAAAAAAGTCCTCCAAAATCTACCTTTTGGGAAATCATTGCAATTGTTTTCACATTATATAAACTGTATATATGACTCAGACTAATTGCATTGGGTGGCAAGAAATATATAAGCAAAATTGCTCAATTGTGCAACTTTAATGTGAAATATTTAATTCTCAGATAGTTTTTGATATATAATCATTTTATTAATGATTAACTACATTGTAGTTTGTACAACTAGTTCATGTTGATACAAACAAGTAATCTAGATCAATAGAAATTATTGCAATCACTAAAAAGCATGTGAATGCGGAACATTTTTTAGACAATAAAACATAAAAATTACATATATAAAAAATCATTGCTAGACATGAATAAATGCATTATTTAAAATGTTACATGCAGTGATGATCAATCTACGTGTACATGTGAGTCCCAATTAAGTCCTTATTTTACGATACCCATAATATTATGATACGACTCATAGAAATTCTGGAAGTAGTTCAATTTAACATTGTCGGACCCATTGTTTTTGGCAAATCAAATGAAATGGACCCATGACGATGAAAATAATTGTAGATTGATCACTGGATGTCATTAAATTAAAGAAACAAGTTATGTTTTCATGATGACAGATAAGGGTTAAAATCCATATGAGAAAATTCATATACACAGTTACATCCGGTCTGCCGAAGGACAATATATAGCTAACCCAATCAGACATTACTCTAATTTTTTTGCCACTGTTCGAATGAAACCAAAATTCTTGGGAGACGTGTGAGTGGTAAGATGCTCGAGATCTTGATTGTACACATTACGTTAATTACGGGTCAGTATAAGCACCCAGAGTGCCTAAAAATTTGCTTAATAGAATGGCCATCAGACTATAGCTAGGATCTGGACAAAAAACGTTGTTTTTATAAAGTAAATAAGTATGACATATGATGACAAGAATTGGTAGTTCTTGTGATGTGCAACATTATTGTCATCAGTTTCGGATAATTTGTACACATATAACCGATATTTGTGGGGGTTTATAATTACCACACAGTGACATAGAATCATTTAGTTGTTTCATGATTAAAAGATCCCCTTATATAATTTTAAAACCTACGTAGAAGGGGGGAGGGGCGCTAATTACGGCAAATACAGTATATATCAATGACTTGTCACTATATAATACATGTTAGCAGTCACAGATTCCAAGACTATACCATTTAAATATTAAACTGAATTCACACTAAAATGATCGAGGAACAGCTGGGTGCACAAAAACTGACTGAATTAGTGATGTTCTTTGTAAAGATGTCAATTGCTTAAATATTAAAAAAAGCTTTAGCCACTTATTATCATGATTATTGACCAGTCTTAATTGATTACATACAATCTTGTGTAACTTAATTGCATAAATCTGTTAGAACTTTTTTAAAAAAAATTTTAATATTTGTCTGCAGTAATTAAGGGTTTTTTTAAAAATATTTGTCTGCAGTAATTAAGGTATCAACATTAATTCAAGTCACAGGTTTTAATTGCTGAACTCAATTAATCTTCTTTGCTTTTATGTATGATAAGTTGTTTTGTTTTTGTTAAAGCAAAGATTTGCAATGTTAAAGATAAATGCTATTTGATTTGAGATTTTTTTTCGCAACAGTAAAAACACGATTTCCAAAATTAAGTACCCTGGTAGGTAATAAATGTAAAGTTATATTTATATATAAATGCATGCATGAATGATATAGTCATTTCAGATAGCCAAATTAGATGAATTATTAATGCCAGAAGAAATAAACTAAATAAATCAAGTTTATATGTTAAACATGAAACTATAGACCTTTCCATATTAAAATTTTTCATTTCTAAGCCATTCCTCAATTTACACCAACCACGATTGTTATCGCACACCATTTGTGGTTCATGATCTTGTAGACTTTTAATGTAATGGTTTTTATCGCTCACCCATTGTGTACTGTGTTAAATATACACCAAACAGTAGAGACAAAGATTTATAAACAGTTTATTTTCAAAATGACTGCGCATGCATGTACATGTATAAAACTCTAATGAATATGTATTGTAGAGATATTTTTGTCTTAATTACACAACCACGATGGAGTGATATATATGGCACTTGGTTAAAATAAAAATCATGATTTTTAAACCAAAGGGACTATATATAGCATAAACCTTTGTGATACTGTGATACTACCAGTACTTCTTTATAATTACCTTGTAAGTTGTAGTTAATAATTAAGCATCAGTTGAAGTAATCATAATCATACAAACATTTTTACCCGACATGAAACTAATATGGCATGATTCATATTCGGTATATACAAGCCAGGTTTGCCAGGCTTTGACTGTATTGTATTAGCATTCCACACTCCACTTATTTTTTTTTTTCAATTTTTGATAATAAATTAAAGAGTAACTGTAGTGCAAATAGAAACTGAAATGATCAGACTCGTTGTGTCGGCTTTAATACATTGTCGAAAACCGCATCGAAATCGGCCGACCGGTTACAAAGTTACGACAGGTTGAAGTTTGGTTTTTTACCTGTTTTGCCACACGCTAATTAAGCGCACCGCGAACCGCTAAAAGTTGTGCACACGTATTGGTGACGTCACAACGGGAACACAAGAAATTGGGTCCTATGTCTCTCTATATATAATAGTAATATGTACGTCTGGTTGATTAATGATTCAAAATGTATTATACAATGGAATTAAGGGACGTACCATAATATGGGGGTCGGGAGAATAATCTTAAATTGTCATTGAAATAACTTTATTTTTGATTCTTTCATAAATATAGTGTTTATTGATTGTTCAAATTCATTTTAATGGACCCATATATATATATGCGCTATCATATTGTA
The DNA here is from genome assembly GCA_947623455.1 of Mimachlamys varia. Classification (NCBI taxonomy): domain Eukaryota; kingdom Metazoa; phylum Mollusca; class Bivalvia; order Pectinida; family Pectinidae; genus Mimachlamys; species Mimachlamys varia. Next base: position 4,210,611 of record OX392537.1, read on the forward strand.
ATACTTGTGTCATTTATAATGTCAGTTATACATATCATTTATCCAATGATGCAAGAGTGTAATAATACCTTTGAATATTGTAAATCTCATGTTAGTGTCCATTATATTACGTAATCAGATTAGCGGGATAATCTACCTGGTCCATTCGATAACTTCACACGTAACTTGTTACTCAAATAGCAAGTAATTAACATTGGAGAGGGGGGGGGGGGCTATCAAAGTTAACTAAATTGTAATAGTTGAGTATGTTGCGGTTATTATCCCCTCTTTATAACTTCAAAATGTGTACTCTAAATCTGCAGTTACATGTAGATCTCGACTGGAACATAGACTATCGACTGCATGTGTATCTTTTGAAATCTCCGTAACCCACCGTCAACTCAAACAGTATATGACACTTTTTTAATTTCGAGTTTGACTCTTCTATTCAACGAGAAAAGTTCTGTTGAAAACTTGCTTGATATGTCTCAGGGTCGTATATATGCACATATACGTCATGGTATGTCTGTATCACAGTTTTTTCATATTTTATTTTTAACATAAATTAAAACCACAGGCACTTGTGGCCAGGAGAATAGCCATCTAAATATATAGATAACATAGCGAAATATGATAATTAAAATAAAATATAAAAACTGAATTTTCAAATTTTCTTTTTATGTTATTTATCATCTAAAACCATATTGAAAATAATTGCCAAATTTCAGCTTGATACGTCAAGCGGTTTAATTTAACAAAACATCGACTATCAGACACTCTTTTTTTGTGAAATTTAACCGCTTGACGTATCAAGGTGAAATTTGGCAATTACTTTCATTATGGTTTTAGATGATTAATAACATAAAAAGAAAATTGCTAAAGTCAGTTTTTATATTTGATTTTAATTATTCATATTTTGCAAATTATCTATATATTTAGATGACTATTCTCCTGGCCACAAGTGCCTGTGATTAAAACCAATTAAGTAATCTTCTCATCTTATTATAAAAAAATGTTCCATGTTCATTTCTTGTCAGTAAAACACAGGGGTTTTCAAAGATCTAATCTTATTTTTTCTCAAACAGAATTCGAAATACATTGTCTTGATTTCTATTTCGATGTATGTGCCTGAAGACAGGTAACATCAGGATTTCGCTCATATTCTATTTATTTTACAATATTCACGATTTGAAATGGTACTGCACAGACATAAATAAATTATCAATGGATAGAAAGCTGTTAACTTTTAATATACACACCTGTAATTTCTCAAACATATATAAGGATAAAAAAAGTCGAAATGTGATACCCGTCAAAACAGTTTATACAGGTCGAAAGCATTGATAAAAGTTATATATTTTTATTTTCCAATATACGTACATCGTATCGTACCTATAAAAAGGCTGGTCTTGTCGTTCTATATGACGGTACTAACTGTTCTTCTTTAAAGTCCAATAAAATATATGGTTTTCGAAGTTCCGAGTCTATACACGGAATTAGATTATATCTAAGTCCGTGGTCTAAAGCAACACAAATATCCTTTTCCTTATCTGTTTGTTTGAGGTTGTTTCTAGGTAGTTTTGTATTTATACAGTCGACCGATATGCATTAAAAATTTTCAGCGTGCATTTTAAAAGGTGTTACGATCAGTTCCCGCTGATATGTGCATGCAATCAACGTGACCATCAGTGAATATTCACGCCGTTTTAGCGGTGTTATATGAAATAAAATATGAGAAAATTAATACCTAATCATATTAAGTGCATGTTTTGAAGTCTTTCCGCAAAATAATAACCTGTTAATCATGTTAGCGAGTCCGGCGGTTATTGATTTATGGTCGAGTGATCATGACCACGTGTGCCGCACACCTGTGGAACTCCCGACCCCCCTCACCACTAATTACGGCCCCCTGGGGCATACAGCACCTTGGAATTATCAGTAGGGTCATTAATGAACTCCATACAACCTTGATATATAATAAGTGTCATATTCTTGAATAGAAGACTCTATACAAATAACAAGTCGTGATGCGATTCATATAATTTTAATATAATGACTACACAAGTCTATCAGTGCGGTCACCGTTGTGACGTCACTTCCGGTCGTATGGCAAAATCGGGGATTTTCTGATTTGCGTTCAGGTGTGAAATTTAGAAAAATGGTCAAAACTTCGTAATTTTTACAAAAAAAAAATTTTCGTGAGAATTATCTCACTAACTATTTACCAATCTTTCCATACACAAAAAATGGTTTTGCACTACAGTTACTCTTTAAGTATTCTTTGATGAATAACAAGTTCAAATTAATTGAATTTTGTTGGAAGAAAGGAAAACATTTATCTGCATCCTGTGATACATTTATGAGATACACTGTACATGTATATAAGAGATCATTAATTTTGTCAGCTAGATCCATTTTGTATTTGTTGGGCTAGCAGATTTTTTTTTCGGGCTAGTGGATTATAAGTGCCTACTAGCCCTGGGCTAGTACACTGAAAAATATTTTTACACGTACCCCTGCTCCTGCTTTTGAAAAAGAACCGTTTAGCTTACAATCTGTGACGTTAGCCACTAGTCCTATGCCCACGACTAGTAAATTTGAATTTCAATATAATTGTTATAATAAACATAGTACTAATATTAATACACGGCCTCCTATGGCTCTTTTCCGGCCAGGTATTAAATTGGTCCCCTGCCTCATAATGGAGCAAGCCCGGTGTAATTCACATCAGAAAGATTTTTGCATCACTTATCGGCTGATTGCAATTGGTTCTCATCAATAAATACACTTAAATTATAAACCATTTCTGTTGATCTCCTACCCAACTTCTAATTGAAATCCATCTAAAATATTGTTAAATATCAAGTTTACGTAACGAAGCATAAACTGAAATGAGTAGCGGCAGCCAAGATTAAGACTTCAGTAAATTTCTTGGTTTCTTTTCTGAGGAGTTCCTCTAAATTTGTGAATGGGCGTGCGCGTCCGGACCGAATAAGGAAGTCTTACTAAACCGTAGTAACTCCATATTTGGCCATGCAGGCCATATATAAAAACAAGATTTGAGATTAACATCACACCTTATCTGTCATGGCAGTACGTAGTTTCTTGTGTTTGTCAATGCAAGAAGGACATTTCTGGTTCTGCTAATTTTGTGAAAAAAAACTTGATATTTCAGCATTCCTGCATTCTTTTAACAACATTATGCTCACATGAGGTGGTAATTAAATGAAATCTTACAGATTGAAATTTTTGATTTTGCTCCACCACCAGGCATGGGACTGCTTCGTAGCTCTAACGACGCAATATAAAAAAAAATTGTCTCGTCGTTAAGAGCTACGTTATCGCAGCTAGCCTGTACATATTCCAAGTCATGCATGATGGCAGAAATTGTTAAGGTTCAGTCATTCAAAGGACCTGACATGCATGACTGATATTGCAAATAATTTATTTACAAATAGCGATTTTGTTGGCGTTCAATATATCAATATAACATGACATTGTATAGCTGGCACCTGACTGTACCAGCTAGCTATATGTAGGTTTACATATCTGCCTAAGTAAATCAATATATGAGTCTAAAACATTAGGGGCCACGGTGGCCGAGTGGTTAGCTTAAGGTGTCCCAACATTTTACCATTAGCTCTCCACCTCTGGGTTGAGAGTTCGAAACGTTAACCCACTTGGGGTAGTTGCCAGGTACTGACCATAGGTCTGTAGTTTTTCTCCGGGTAGTTCAGCTTTCCTCCATCCCAAATTAAAACCTGGCATATGACCTTAAATGACCCGGCTGTTTGTTAATAGTACATAAAACAAAATAATCCAAACCTAACCTTAAACATTAACTAATTATACCTGGGTCTTTGGCAAACCAATCAAGTGCATTGATCAGCTGCGTTAACTGCCATATGGACAGTTTTGTCACATAATGTACTTGTACTTTGCTTCAGAATGCCAGATACTGCAGTGCATGGCATGTTATAGACCATATTTAAATTAATTTCAATATGCACTGAAAACAGAAGTGAAATAATAATGAACACAGATAAGATATCTTGAGCAATTTAAGTTTCAGAGCACATTTTCTAAAAGGTTAATTGCTCATAATGATCCGAGATTGTTATCTGAAAAAAAATATATTGTCATCACTTTAGATATTTCAAACAAATACAACTTTAAGGATCATCAGATTAAATACCATGAAACCTAATGGTATATTGCTCTTATAATCTTTCGTCATAAGAAAATGATTATATTCATTGTTCATATACTTCTGTTCCTGTTTCAGGGTTCTCACAAGGCCACCATGTTGAAGGACTTTGTGTTCAAGAGCTGTGGCGGTAATACTGGCAGTGACTTCAACCTGACCATCACTCCCGATCCACTCCAATTCCCTGGAACTCTCACCATTTCCGCTAACATAGACCTTAAACAGGAAATTTCCTCCCCTTTACAGGTATGAGTGTGTAGATGTGTCAAAGAGATTCCCATTTTAATGATGATGCATGTTGGATCCTTAACTTAATTGAATACAACTTATTTGGGTTATTTGACAGTTGACAATAGGGGATCTTATAAAATCTTGTCAATACAATATGGAATTTATTATCAGCAAGTGCAATGATTTAATAAGTCACCAGTCATTAATGTTGAATTTGCAAAATCAATTTTAAGGTAAAAACAGTGAACTTTCAGATGCATGATGCAGGATTGATTTAATGACCTACATGTATATTGAGTCTCTTAATGTTCTGTAACTAATTAGGTATTGATTGCTGTGGAACGATCATGTTTAAAACGAAAAATGACTTACTGAGCCATACCAATTTGATTTATTGTTCTTTGGAAAATGAGATTTTAAAATCGGGGCAAGCAAGAAAAATTTTCTGATTTAAAAAAAAAAAAGTGAATTCCTTAAAATTTGAGTGAGCATCTTAATCTTTACACCATAAACATGTAAATTTGATTACTTAAGTCGGTAGATACAGGGTCTTACATATTGGGATGAAACCTGTCATAAGTCATATAGTTTTTAGTCGATTGTGGCCGGGAACTTGAGTAGAATGTCAGGATTTGTTTTTTGGCTTTTAAGGTGGCATTGGAAATGAAGAAGAGCTTCAATGGAGATTGGTTACCCATACCGTGTATAGCCGAGATTGGGTCCTGTAACTACACGTCCTTGTGTTCCGATCTGCCCGGTCCGTCGGTATGTCCTGATGTACTTGTAAAGGCTGGAATCGACTGCAATTGTCCAATCAAAGCCGTGAGTACATTCAGTTGAATTCTCTTGTCTGAATGGATGAGCAGGGGGAAATATACCGTATAGCAGGATATTTTAGTGGTCGTAAAATTTGGCGATTTGGTCGTATTGTCTGAAGGGATGAACGGGGGAAATATACCGTATAGCAGGATGTTTTAGCGCTCGTAAAATTTGGCGATTTGATCGTATTGTCTGAAGGGATGAGCAGGGGAAATATACCGTATAGCGGGATATTTTAGCGCTCGTAAAATTGGCGATTTGGTCGTTAAACAACTGAAAGTTAAATTTTGGCTAGTTAAAATTTGGCAATATCCCTGAACTCTAGGGTTTTAATTCGGCGTTGAGAATATATTACCTACCGGTATATATAGATAATTATGTTATGTCCCTATATCCTATCCATGTTGATTAAGTTTGGTGTTGTGTATTATACCAACAATACACACCACTCGTTACTCTCGGGAGTTATCGGAGCAACAGGATTTATCGAAGGAAAATGACGGTCAGAATGAAAACTTGCTGAAAGAGAAATTTTTGCATCTTTTTAATTGGCAGTGTTTAAATTTGACAGGTTTAATTTTGGCAGTCTATATACGGACCTGCCAAATTAAAGACCCACTAAAATGTTCTCTATACAGTAGTTAATTACTTTAAAATCCTTATTCTTCTGTAGGAATGAAAAGATTTATTCCATATTTGGTTTTGAACGTGCTTGGTAGAAGGGGAACCAATTTTACTATTAAGATAGTAAGTCTTGCCCCAGACCAAGAAACCACTTGGACCTGGACCACTGTTGCTGAAAATAGATATTTTTCACCAAATTTTGGTTTCCAGATGATAACTTTAGAAAGGATCGATGGATTTGAATGAAACTTTATATAATGTTGTTAAGTAATAAATTACATAGAAATAATAGGATGGAAACCCAACCAGCGATATACAGCGATGGTAGGTAATATTTATTTTGGAGTACTTTGGCCAGGTAAATACAGTATATCTTAATAATAGATAATAATAATAAAAATAAATATAGTCCTAACTTCTGAAACTTGAAAACTAAGTGAAAAACTCAAGCACAAAGGTCATTGTCACTGAAATAAGGTGTTCATCATCATATTCTCATTTCATGCTCAGCCTCATCAAACATTTAAGTAATGATTTTTAAAATGAGACAGCTGTTTGTTACTAGAAATTGTTGTTAAAATGAGACGTTTTGTTCATTGCTCTCAATGTCAAAGTGTACTTTCTTGTAGGGCAATTACAAGGTGCCCAGTGTAGCAATTCCTGTGAATGCTGCTGCCTTCCCAAGTGGAACCTTCAAAGTCAAAGCCCATGCTTCATTTGGTACAGATGGCAAATTCAATCAGTGTATTGATGCACAGTTCACTGTGGTAAGTTTATAATGCTACCGTTACACTGATGTACAGTCCTCTGTGGAAAGTTTATAATGCTACCGTTACACTGATGTACAGTTCTCTGTGGTAAGTTTATAATGCTACCGTTACACTGATGTACAGTTCTCTGTGGTAAGTTTATAATGCTACCGTTACACTGATGTACAGTTCTCTGTGGTAAGTTTATCTATAATGCTACCATTACAGTGACATACAGTTCTCTGTGGTAAGTTTAACTAGAACACTACCGTTACACTGATGTACAGTTATCTGTGGTAAATTTATCTGTAATGCTAATGTTACACTGACGTACAGTTCTCTGTGGTAAGTTTATCTATAATGCTACCGTTACACTGATGTACAGTTCTCTGTGGTAAGTTTATAATGCTACCGTTACACTGATGTACAGTTCTCTGTGGTAAATTTATCTATAATGCTACCGTTACACTGATGTACAGTTCTCTGTGGTAAATTTATCTATAATGCTACCGTTACACTGATGTACAGTTCTCTGCGGTAAGTTTAACTAGAACACTACCGTTACACTGATGTACAGTTATCTGTGGTAAGTTTATCTGTTATGCTACCGTTACACTGATGTACAGTTCTCTGTGGTAACTTTATCTATAATGCTACCGTTACACTGATGTACAGTTCTCTGTGGTAACTTTATCTATAACGCTACCGTTACACTGATGTACAGTTCTCTGTGGTGAGTTTATCTATAATGCTACCGTTACACTGATGTACAGTTCTCTGTGGTGAGTTTATTTATAATGCTACCGTTACACTGACGTACAGTTCACTGTGGTAAGTTTATAATGCTACCGTTACACTGATGTACAGTTCACTGTGGTAACTTTATCTATAATGCTACCGTTACACTGATGTAAAGTTCTCTGTGGTAAGTTTATCTGTAATGCTACCGTTACACTGATGTACAGTTCTCTGTGGTAAGTTTATCTATAATGCTACCGTTACACTGATGCACAGTTCTCTGTGGTAACTTTATCTATAACACTACCATTACACTGATGTACAGTTCTCTGTGGTAAGTTTATCTATAACGCTACCGTTACACTGATGTACAGTTCTCTGTGGTAAGTTTATAATGCTACCGTTACACTGATGTACAGTTATCTGTGGTAAGTTTATCTATAATGCTACCGTTACACTGATGTACAGTTCTCTGTGGTAAATTTATCTACAATGCTACCGTTACACTGATGTACAGTTCTCTGTGGTGAGTTTATCTATAACGCTACCGTTACACTGATGTACAGTTCTCTGTGATGAGTTTTCTATAACACTACCATTACACCGATGTACAGTTCTCTGTGGTAAGTTTATCTGTAACGCTACCGTTACACTGATGTACAGTTCTCTGTGGTAAGTTTATAATGCTACCGTTACACTGATGTACAGTTCTCTGTGGTAAGTGTATCTACAATGCTACCGTTACACTGATGTACAGTTCTCTGTGGTAAGTTTATCTGTAATGCTACCGTTACACTGATGTACAGTTCTCTGTGGTAAGTTTATCTATAATGCTACTATTACACTGATGTACAGTTCTCTGTGGTAAGTTTATCTATAATGCTACCGTTACACTGATGCACAGTTCTCTGTGGTAAGTTTATCTATAGCGCTACCGTTACACTGACGTACAGTTCTCTGTGGTAAGTTGATCTATAATGCTACCGTTACACTGATGTACAGTTCTCTGTGGTAAGTTTATCTGTAACGCTACCGTTACACTGATGTACAGTTTTCTGTGGTAAGTTGATCTATAATGCTACTGTTACACTGATGTACAGTTCTCTGTGGTAAGTTGATCTATAATGCTACCGTTACACTGATGTACAGTTCTCTGTGGTGATTTTATCTATAATGTTTATAATGCTACCATACATTGATTTAGTTTGAAATACCTTGTAATGTCATTTGTGTATTCAAAATTCTACGAATATGTTGATTACAGAGTGTTTCATTTGTGAAAACAGCATGTATGTTTAATCAAGTCTGTACTTTACAAAACCATTTGTAAATTCATAAGTTCATGTTTTGTTAAAAGCAACACACCAAGTAATTTTGTCAGTTTGGTTAAAATCATCATTGTTAGATATCCTCTATATATATATTTACCTGGTAAATACAAAAGTACAGGTCTAGGATGTCTTTATAAATATAATTTCAACATTCATTGTAAGTTTCTGGACTATCCTTTTTTATCTTTGCAAAGTGATAGATTAATATCTAGTATTTTGGAAGGAAACATGGAATTCAAAATGTTCTGGTAGTCTATATTAGTAAGTCTTTGGTGGTAACTTAAATAAATTTATGTTCTGCAGGCCTAAGTTGAAGTTGAGGGAGCATGCTACAACGAAGGCAGATGCTGCTGAGGCAATACTCGGGACAAACATGCACCTCATGAATTGGCTGCTAGACATACATGAATTAGCAGTCATCCATCAGCACAGGAATTTCCATACACGTTTTAAGTGATATTAGATTTCAAGTTGTTTACAATGCTTTTTAGTTTTGATTTGCTTAGGTGGTGATGTGTTGATCATTTATCAATACAGGGATACCTGAATTCTACATGAACATTATTTAGTGTTTTTTTTTTTATTTTTTTTTGCAATAAAAGATCAGGTGTAAATTATTGTACCTTTTATCATCTAGAAACCAGAATGCTGTGTGAGCATTATTGATTATGAAGGGTTTTGTAGCATTTGATCGTAATAAATTCCAATTTTAAAATGTATTTTCTTTATGATATACAAGAGGATCCATAAGTGTGACAAATACTCACTACAATTTTATAAGTTTTGTTGTGTTTAAGATATGGTTTAAAAGTAAAGATAGGCAATTGACAACATATTTTAGAATTTTTCTACTAAACAAATATGGTACAATTTATCCTGGTTAAATGCAGCAATATATCATTCAGACCAAATATTAATATTTTGAATAAATGTGATTTAAATACTATTGTTTTACAGACTTAGTGTTACATGTAGTGAAATCCTTTTTTTACCTGAATTTTATTCTTTTAAAAAAAAATCTGAACTAAGGCTTCTTTCAATCTGTTGATGTTTTAAGAAATTGACCTGGAAATTAATAGGAATTTTAATAGGTAACATGGGTATCACTGTCACTCAATACAAGTATTTATCAGCCCATTTTGTATCACATTTGACTGAAATGTAGATTCAAGTCGTTGATTTTTTATTTGTAATGATTGACTTCACAAAAGAGCATTATTGAGCATCAGGTGGAGATACGTATTTACCGGTAAGTGTATTCTGTGTCATACACACAGTAGATGTAGAAGTTATGAGAAAAGGATCTGTCAGGTGTATATATTTACATTTGCTCTGCATTTTCCCATTGACACGATGCTAAGAGGCAGTTGCCACCATACGCCTATAACACCCAGTGCCTCAGACTATAACAGCATTTCCTATTGTGGCGTCATCAATTTAATTGTTGTCTACACTTGAATATAACCCATCCAAAAAACACAATACTTGGTTCTCGTATAGCTAACACTCTAACCTCAATATTTCTAATCACTACATTCCAGCTATATTTTCACTAACATTCATTTGACCTTTCAATCTAACACCTTTGATCATGTGTGTTTCCAGAGCATATACTATACATATACTCCAGTTGTTTTATACAAGAAAATCACACTTGGTATTTTAAATCTTGTTTGAACTATATATTATATTGTTATTATCAACTTCATGTAGACTCAATTTGAGTATTTTTTATTTGTTTTTGTGTCTTTACTTTTTCTTTCATAAATTGTTGAAAATACTGTTGTCACTACTGTACTGTATGTTATAGAACTAACATGTCATTTCAGATAGAGTGCTCATAAGTTCTGGTATTGTGCAAAAAATTCATTATAAAGGGTAGTGTATGTTCCAATTATTTAAACATAATCTGTTAATTATCATAGATCTGTCAAATAAAAATAACCTTAAACTTCCTTTTTCTTAGCTTTATACTTGTTACCTATACAGTAAAGACTTGAAGAACCCTCTTTGCAAAATAAAGCTGTCTTTTTATTATTTAATACTTGGCAATGTCATTTTATCTATAAGCTAAGAGAACATGTTTCCAGAGTTTGACAAGACAATCTACGTGTATATTTGGATATTGTTTTAGGATACATGATATAAATGTATTTTCTTAACTACATGTATATGTTTGCTGTTTGCATAAAGTGAATTCCAAATGCTGTAATTTTCGACCCAATATATACATTGAATGTATACTATATGACATTATGTACTTAGTATGTATATTATATAACATTATGTACATTGTTCTGTATAGAGAACATTTGCTAATTGGACCAAGAGGTTTTCTATTTACTGTATATACGATCTCAAAGATGTAAATAATCTTTCTTTTCAGAATCAATTCTATAAAATGTAAGGCTCTCAGATCTGATTGTGACAATATGTTTTTGGGATAAAAATAAAGTATGAAAGGTTTATATAAAATACAGATCTGAATACTTTGATATGTTCATAAAACCAATATTTAAAATGTTTGTGCCTTTTACATGCAATCACTTTCAATAAAAAAAATTAAATTACTATCTTTTGTTTCACTTTTTCTTCGCAGCACTTAGATCGACTGACATATCCTCTTCAAAGGACCACAATGTACCCAAATCTGAACAGATTCAAAACTTTCCAAAACCAAAAGTCAAGAACTAGAATTTGAAGCCAAAATGTTTAAAGGAATTTGAAGACCAACTAAATTGCAGTGTGGGAAGAGTTGGAAGACCAATACAATTTTCTCTACTCCATAGAATCTATTTTACAGCAGTTCTATGAGAATGCTCTGGAGATTCATTGCATCTTTTAATTTAATGTAAATGTATTAGACTACATTGAATTTTGTAATTTCTCGCGTGCTTTTGGATTAAATATACAGTAGTTTACTTTATAAATCTGTAAAGGAATAATCTTTTCTGCTCTGTTCAACACTTCTCCAAAATTCTACCATGAACTGTTTCTGTTCTCAAATACAGCCATGCTTGTTGCTACCTACATCATTCAGACCTGCACGACCAACCATCAAATATTGAGCAACTTAACATTAAAAATGACAGGCAATCTGTCTTGCCTCGACCATTGTCAAGAAAAGCCAGACTGAAGTGTTGCTTTTTCGGCGGCGGTGGCATCAACATTTGCGTTAAAAGTCCACTTTTTAGGTCATCTGACCCGAAGGGTCAGGATGACCTATAGTCATCATGCTTCGTCCGTCGTCGTGCGCCGTGCGCCGTCCGTAAACTTTTCCATTTAAACATCTTCTTCTCATAAACCAAAAGGCCCATAGACCCAATATTGGGCTTGTGCCATGCTGGGATGAAGGGGTACCAAGTTTGTTCAAACAAATGACCTTGACCTTCATTCAAGGTCACAGGGGCCAAAAAGGTCAAAATCTTTGAACGACTTCTTCTGAATAACCAAAAGGCCCATAGACCCAATATTGGGCTTGTGCCATGCTGGGATGAAGGGGTACCAAGTTTGTTCAAACAAATGACCTTGACCTTCATTCAAGGTCACAGGGGCCAAAAAGGTCAAAATCTTTGAACGACTTCTTCTGAATAACCAAAAGGCCCAGAGACCTGATATTGGGCCTGTGTTATGCTGGGATGAAGGGGTACCAAGTTTGTTCAAACAAATGATCTTGACCTTCATTCAAGGTCACAGGGGCCGAAAAGGTCAAAATCTTTTTTAACAACTTCTTCTGAATAACCAAAAGGCCCAGAGACCTGATATTGGTCCTGTGTTATGCTGAGATAAAGGGCTACCAAGTTTGTTCAAAGAAATGACCTTGACCTTCATTCAAGGTCACAGGGGACAAAACGGTCATAATTTTTAAACGACTTCTTCTGAATAACCAAAAGGCCCAGAGACCTAACATTGGGCCTGTGGCATGCTGGGATAAAGGGCTACCAAGTTTGTTCAAACAAATGACCTTGACCTTCATTCAAGGTCACAGGGGCCAAAAAGGTCAAAATCTTTGAAAGACTTCTTCTGAATAACCAAAAGGCCCAGAGACCTGATATTGGGCCTGTGTTATGCCCGGATAAAGGGGTACCAAGTTTGTTCAAACAAATGACCTTGACCTTCATTCAAGGTCACAGGGGCCAAAAAGGTCAAAATCTTTTTAAACAACTTCTTCTGAATAACCAAAAGGCCCAGAGACCTGATATTGGACCTGTGTTATGCTGAGATAAAGGGCTACCAAGTTTGTTCAAAGAAATGACCTTGACCTTCATTCAAGGTCACAGGGGACAAAACGGTCATAATTTTTAAACGACTCCTTCTGAATAACCAAAAGGCACAGAGACCTAATATTGGGCCTGTGGCATGCTGGGATAAAGGGCTACCAAGTTTGTTCAAAGAAATGACCTTGACTTTCATTCAAGGTCACAGGGGCCAAAACGGTCAAAATCTTTAAACAACTTCTTCTGAATAACCAAAAGGCCCAGAGACCTGATATTGGGCCTGTGGCATGCTGGGATAAAGGGCTACCAAGTTTGTTCAAAGAAATGACCTTGACTTTCATTCAAGGTCACTGGGGCCAAAACAGTCATAATCTTTAAACATTTTCTTCTGAATAACCAAAAGGCCCAGAGATCTAATATTGGGCCTGTGGCATGCTGGGATAAAGGGCTACCAAGTTTGTTCAAAGAAATGACCTTGACTTTCATTCAAGGTCACTGGGGCCAAAACGAAACTGTTGTTATTTTTCGTGTAGTCAAAAATCCAAGATGGCCTCCACAGCGGCCATTTTGAAAACACATTCTAAACTTCTCAAGTTCTACCAGTGGAATTGAGCTGAAACTTGCCAGAAATGATATCCTGAGATGGTCCCAACAAAGTGTTGTTATTTTTCAAGCCCATCAGAAATCCAAGAAGGCCACTATCTTGAACTTGGCAATCTATACAGGCATATTATAACTTGATTTAATGACTACACGTATTTTCATAGTGATTTTACAATTGGTAGTCAGATGACCGTTAAGGCCCATTGGGCCTCTTGTTACAGTTTTATAATTATCCAATTGCATTGAAATTTGGTCACATTATTAAACCATCATAATTAAAACACCTTACCTCAATTTAAAAGAAATTATGTTGCAGGGTTTGGTACATGTAGTTTGGGAAAAAACATCGGAATTTTGAGAATTTGCGTTATTGTCAACTTTTCATATTGTTACGGATATCCGATTGAATTGAAGCTTAGGTAGTTACTGATATCATCATACTGAAATTCAAAGTGTTATTGATTTGTAATTAAAGTGAAACTTGGCCAAATAATAGATATCATCTTGCTGTATGTATTTCAATGTCGTACTAATTTTTAGGTCACCTGAGACGAAGTCTCAAGTGACCTATTCTAATCGCCTTTTGTCCATCGTCGTGCGTCGTGCGTCCGTAAACTTTTTACATTTTCGACTTCTTCTCAAAAACCGCTGAACCAAATTCAATGAAATTTTACAGGAAGCTTCCATGGCTGAGGGTGAACCAAAATTGTGAATTATATGGTCCCCACCCCCCAGGGGCATGCGGGGCGGGGCCAAAAAGGGTAAAATTGACTAAAACTTCAAAAATCTTCTCCTCTACTCTCAGATATGGTAGAATCAAATACTCTTCATAGATGGAAGGGTCTTAAGGTGTTTTACCAAAATTGTGAATTTCATGACCCTGGGGTCTCATGTTTGCCCCTGGGGAGGGGGTAAACTTTACTATAGTTTATATAGGGAAATCACATTTTTGACTATTATTTGTTGGATTTGTATTGGAATTCATTCTTACTTGTATCAAATTATCAGCATGGGATGACACTTTGATGGTATGTGCATGTTGGCCCTAGTTGACCCCCAGGGGCTGGTGGGCGGGGCCAAAAAGGGTAAAATTGACAAACATTTCAAAAATCTTCTTCTCTACTCTTAGATATGGCAGAATCAAATACTCTTCATAGATGGAAGGGTCTTAAGGTGCTTTACCAAAATTGTGAATTTCATGACCCTGGGGTCTCATGTTTGCCCCAGGGAAGGGGGTAAACTTTACTATAGTTTATATAGGGAAATCACATTTTTGACTATTATTTGTTGGATTTGTATTGGAATTCATTCTAACTTGTATCAAATTATCAGCATGGGATGACACTTTGATGGTATGTACATGTTGGCCCTAGTTGACCCCCAGGGGCTGGAGGGCGGGGCCAAAAAGGGTCAAATTGACAAAAATTTCAAAAATCTTCTTCTCTTCTCCCAGATATGCTGGAATCAAATACTCTTCATAGATGGATTGGTTTTAAGGTTCTTTACCAAAATTGTGAATTTCATGACTCTGGGGTCTTGCATCTCCCACTGTATAGGGGGTTAAGTTTACTATAGTATATTGGCAGAAAAAAACATTTTTTTGCATTATTTGTTTAATTGCCATAAGAAATGATGCAAATTTGGTTGAAATTATCAATATGACATGACTTTTGAGTAGTACGAACATATTGACACTGACTGACCCCCAGGTGCCTGAGGGGTGGGGCCTAAAAGGGTCAAATTGACATAATTTCAAAAATTCATTTTTTCCACTCCCAGATATGCTACAATGTATTGTTATAAATATTCATCTCAACATTCCCATATTTCTCTTTCATATCAAAAATCAGGTGACCGTTAAGGCCCATGGGCCTCTTGTTCTGTTTAGACTGAACGTTTTCAACAATCCGGGAAAGCAAGATTTATAATTAAGCATAATTCTTGTTAAACCAGCGCCCAAAGATATAAATACAGATGCCTACCACCTCTACCACATGAATAATGTTGGATATAACGTTCCCTAAAACAAGTTGTTTATAAGACAATATATAACCATAACAAGTTGTTTATAAGACAATACATGTATATAACCATTATAAGTTTGGTATAAGATGATATATAACCCTAACAAGTTGTTTATAAGACGATATATAACCCTAACAAGTTGTTTATAAGACGATATACAACCCTAACAAGTTGGGTAATCCCGTATAAGACGATATATAACCCTAACAAGTTGGGTATAAGACGATATACAACCCTAACAAGTTGGGTATAAGACGATATATAACCCTAACAAGTTGTTTATAAGACGATATACAACCCTAACAAGTTGGGTAATCCCGTATAAGACGATATATAACCCTAACAAGTTGTTTATAAGACGATATATAACCCTAACAAGTTGTTTATAAGACGATATACAACCCTAACAAGTTGGGTAATCCCGTATAAGACGATATATAACCCTAACAAGTTGGGTATAAGACGATATACAACCCTAACAAGTTGGGTATAAGATGATATATAACCATAACAAGTTGGGTATAAGACGATATATACTGTAACCCCAACAAGTTGGGTATAAGACGATATATAACCCTAACGGGTGGGGTTTTACACTTATGCAAGAAAGACATTAAATTTGATACTATATATTAACAGGCGCCCTTTTGGTGATGTAGGCTTTAAGTGGGTGGTGGATAGGAACAATTGATTATTGTCAGTATATGGTTGTTGCAGTGTACCGAGTCCAGTCTCGTATTTCAGCAAATTTTGTGTCAAAGTATCCCTTGCATAGTGGCCCATCTTCCATATGACATTTTATGTTGATCTGTATTTGGATGTATTGGGCCTTGAGTGTATTACTATTTAATATTTCTTTTTTTTTCGTATCTTTCATACACGATTCCAAATAATTAATAGAATTTAGGACCACATTTTGTAGATATTAAGGACTTCAATGATTGACACATTAAAATGATGCAGTCTAACTCAATACCATTACTTTAATATATTTCTCAAGACATTTTGCCAGAATCTTTTGGACCTAGCCTAATCACTCCACAGATTCTGATCCTTCACCAAATGATCATTATACGTAATATAAACAAATGGCTAGCAGTTTCTCACGAACAGTACAGCTGATATTGATAAAATAATCCTTATAGCTGCTTGACTTATTTTATTGAGTTTTAGGTTAAGTTTATATAAATAATTCCAAAATGACTGATCCTCCACGCATCCTACTGGATCTGTACATCGCCCAATGTTGGGGCTATTATCTGACCCTTTCCTTCTATTTTCAGTGGAGCACCTTTCCAGGTAGCCACTCGTTCACTGTTGGTTCTCAGGTCCGGTTTCAACGCCTCCCAGACCTTTTTCTTTGGGTTTAGAACCGCATCTGGTTCACCTATAACACAGAAAACATTAGCTATGTAAAAAAATGTATAGATATCAACACAAAGCTCCAGGATGTACAGTACATTTGTTCCAATGAGAAATAATCATTATGGAACCTTGATGATTCTACATTACCAAGTTTATGACTTTTTTTTTTAAACTGAAACATGGTTTAATACTAAAAAGCAGTACAATACTGAATAAAGGGGCATAACTCTGGAAATCAATTGGACAACTCTGGTTACCAAACTTGTCAGCATTTTCATAAATAACCTTCCAATGAAGTTTGAAATGAAGTCAAAAATATTTTTCAAGAAATGGATTGGACACAGTTTCAGACATGGATCAAAGGGGCATTACTCAGTAAATTAAATCTGATCATTTTCTTTTGAAAATTACTAGAGATTTTATTTATAAGTGGTCAACATCTGCCTGCTCTCATGATAACCTACCTTATATTAGGAGTGAGATTATATAAGAATAAACTACTTTATTCTACTTTAGAGTTTATATGTCCTGTATATAATGAGCATTCAACAAAAATAAACATATTGAATTAAATTTAATCAAGAAGAACGGAAAATCCCCAATTGAGCATAATGAGAAATAAGTTGACAATCTCCTCTCTACCTTTCATTTATAAAAAGTTGAGTTGTCTTGGCAGAAATAACCTTCTGCCACGTCCTTGTCTCTAATCTGAGCTTTGTGCTGTTTTACCTGAGTAACCTTCTGCCACGTCCTTGTCCCCTATCTGAGCTTTGTATAGTACCCATTTAATTTTTATACTTTTAGATAAGGACTAAAATATGTCTAGACTACCATTGTTTTATGTAACAAAAATTATTTTGTGCAAAGATTTTTTTGTAAGCTTAAGGGTTGGCTTACCTGAGTAACCTTTCGCAATGACCTTGTCCCCAATCTGAGCTTTGTATCGACTTACCTGAGTAACCTTCCGCCACGACCTTGTCCCCAATCTGAGCTTTGTGTCGACTTACCTGAGTAACCTTCCGCCACGACCTTGTCCCCAATCTGAGCTTTGTGTCGACTTACCTGAGTAACCTTCCGCCACGACCTTGTCCCCAATCTGAGCTTTGTGTCGACTTACCTGAGTAACCTTCCGCCACGACCTTGTCCCCAATCTGAGCTTTGTATCGACTTACCTGAGTAACCTTCCGCCACGACCTTGTCCCCAATCTGTGCTTTGTGTCGACTTACCTGGGTAACCTTCTGCCACGACCTTGTCCCCAATCTGAGCTTTGTGTCGACTTACCTGAGTAACCTTCCGCCAAGACCTTGTCCCCAACCTGAGCTTTGTGTCGACTTACCTGAGTAACCTTCCGCCACGACCTTGTCCCCAATCTGAGCTTTGTGTCGACTTACCTGAGTAACCTTCCGCCACGACCTTGTCCCCAACCTGAGCTTTGTATTGACTTACCTGAGTAACCTTCCGCCACGACCTTGTCCCCAATCTGAGCTTTGTGTTGACTTACCTGAGTAACCTTCTGCCACGACTTTGTCCCCGATCTGAGCTTTAATTGTGTCAGCCTACCTGAGTAACCTTCTGCCACGACCTTGTCCCCGATCTGAGCTTTAATTGTGTCAGCTTACCTGAGTAACCTTCCGCCACGACCTTGTCCCCTATCTCCGCTCCTGTGGGCACATTAAGTATCTCCACCTTCTCAGGAGTGCTAGCACACATTATCATGGCCTGGGACAGTACTCCTCTCATTTTGGCAGGTTTTAGGTTCAACATAAACACAGCAACTCTGTCCTGCATCTGTTCAAATTAGTTAAAGCATTATATAGTTTTTTTCCCAGTTATATTGGTAAACAACCAAACCAAGTTTACCAAAGAGCCGGGACCCACAAGTGGAATAGTATCCTTGGTAACAGGCCTCATCTGGATAGTCAGGTATCTATTTTTATCATCATATTCAACCTATTAATTGCACTGTGGTTTAACAAAAACACAAAAAGGGTGCACTAGCTTACTGTGAACCAACTTATTTTTGTGGCGATATTACTTTGTGTTTTCATATGAAAGACCAATTCCCGCCAATTTAATTTCGCAATAAATCAGGTCGTTAATCGTATCTACAGTACAGTACACTACAGAACTCCTACAGTTGGCATATCTCTGATTGAAACTATTTTGCAGCGATTAAGTTTTGCGAATTTTAATAAACCGTGAAATACACGAACATTAATCGCATGACGTATATTGACCCACCCAGAAAGATCTTTCTCTGACCGTAAAATATATATACTAACCCCCTCCAGTGTGACATGTTTGACCAGTCCAGACACAACGGTCCTCGGCTGGTCCTCCCCGACATCCACCTTTTCTATGTACAGTGTGTCTGCATCAGGATGTTTTTCTACCTCTACAATTTTGCCCACACGGAGGTCCAGGCGGGATATGTCTAACCTCTCTGGCTCAGCAGGACCAGGGGTGGCTGTTTTGCCTTTCTTTGACTTGGCTTCTCCTGAAAAGAAAGAACTGATTATTTGAGTATGTAATAATAACACAGTGAAATAAAGATAATCCAGACCAGAAAGAAATATATTTGCCAATTATGGACATTTGCTGAGTTCAATATGATGTTATACCAACCTGGTAAAATCAAATATTAACCGAGGTCGAAACCTGAGGTCAATATTTTTTTTTATTCTACCAGGTCAATGTAACACCATATTGACTGAATCAGAGGTCCTTAATTTTTATCTTAGATACTTAACTTGTTTGCAAAAGACAAAAATTGCTTCATTCATATCTATCTGGATAAGGCATGAAATTCAGTGGGGCACTGCAACGTCACAATTATTACATGATGTCATAAATCAATATTGACTCAGTGTTTTTCAAGAATAAATATCAGGTCAAATATTGCGAAATATGGAGCCAATGTGAATTGACAATTGACAAGATCTAATTTATATCTGAAATATTAATGGGACAAGCATTCTGTTATCATTAGTAAATTATCGATATACCATATTATGTTTTATCTTATTTTCCATATCCCAGAATTTTTACCAGAATTGGCAGCCTCTTTGCCTTTTTTGTTGGGTTTTTGTTTGTCCTTGACTTTTTCAGATTGCTCGACCACTTCCGCCTTCTTGTCAGCCGTTGGTGCTGGGGGCTGGGCACTGGCTTTAGCCTTATCTACACACTGGGCAACAGCTGCCTGGGAAGGCAGGGCAACCTGTTTTACTGAAAACAAAATGTCTCAGTTTGAAAAGGAAGAACTGGTACACGAGTCATAATGAAAGACTTTTCTTAAGGAATGGAATCTATTTTTCAACATTTTGACATCATCACCATAATGAGTTCCTGAATCCTGGAGATATGTTTAATGAATTGTGTATGCCACTCCTGGTAAATATACAGAAATAAATAGGTAACAACCTCATACATATTGAGTAATTAGGATTCCATTCCTTATATATGTTAAAGTTATTGAAGCAATTACAAAATGTATTACTATTAGAGAGGAAGATGTGAAAGTTCCTAAAATTTGAAGACCCTAGAAATAGCAAACAACAAAACAAAATTCAGACAGATATTGCTATTTCATCTTTCATTCTTTTTTCCATATTTTCAATATGAACCCTGCAATATGCTGTTCTGAGATACAAATTTCCGGAATAAATGTCACATGATTTGGAAGTCATGTGGTAAATTCAGGTGGGCATGTATACTTCCAATGTAAATCGATAGTTAACCAACTTTGTTGGTATCAAACTTCGGTAAATTAGGACAAACTTCACCGAAATTTAGGATGCTCTGACAATGAAAGTGATTTGTACTGACCAGTACCCTGTAGATAAACATAACATTTGGAAACTCGTAGCAGATTTTTGAATATTGATTTGTGGTACTGATAATTTGGCAGTACACCAGAAGTATACTTGCCCCTCTATCAAGTGACAAGCGTATCTAAAACCTGGTCAAAACCGGAGAGCAAATGTGTCTCAGAAACGATGATTATGTTGATGTTCATTTTAAACTAGCATAACAATTAAAGCACAAAAGGGGTTTTTATGGTCGATGGTGAACCAATATGCATGTACATTTGAATAATGAAATGAAGCATACCAATGTATAAATTAACACACAATGTGATGAGGTCATCTTTACGTTCAAAGTAAATTTCATTTTGTTAATGCGTCCAAGCATACAAAATATGAAAATAACAAAAAGAAAAAAATATCCTAAGCAGTGTAAAAATTCCTAAGAAATTAAATACAACAACATGTAGAAATTTTATTTTCAGTACGAACCTCCATTTCTCACTTCAGAGAGAACAAGCTGGATTTTCAAGGCATCAATTTCCTTTCTCAGCGTAGCATTTTCCTGTTGCAGTCTTTTTTCCTCAGGTTTACTTTCAACCACAGCTAAAAATACAATAAAAAACTTGTCATTCGCATACACATCTAGAATGTACAAGACACAAAATTTTTACAAGTGTTTAGTCTACAAAGTCTATTTTTCCGTAGACTACATTTTTCCATCAGTGTCAATTAACTGCTTAATACAGAGTTATCTCCCCTCCTTCAACCAATGTCTGAACCAAAAATTGATTTGCAAGGACAAATTCAGCCAAAAAATTAGGGAACGAACAAAATGCAAGAGAATTTAGAAACGTGATTGATATGATTTATTCAAACAGTTTTCATACTTTTTCGACATTCATGAGCAATTAAATTGCTTAGACATCTGGTCTATCATACTAGCATTTTGCATAGATCGACAAATCCTGTGGCCTCATGCAGTCTATCCTTATTTTCGCACTCTGTTAAGTTTTTAACATATTTGGGGTTAAGGGGTCATCTTTAAATATTATATATAAAGTATATACTGATCAAGTTCAACTCTACCTGGTGCCCTCACTTACAATGGATGATCCCTATGTTTTAGGCGAGCACCACTGACTTACCTGCCTTATCTTTCAGAAGCTCAATGGTTGCTTTCAGTTCAGTGATAATCTTTTCTGCTTCATCAGCTCGTTGTGTTAGCCTCCTCAATACTGATGCAGAAGCCATCCTGTTTAAGACAGAAAAATATGTGTGCTTTTAATTGTAATACTTTTTTTTCTGGAACAGATAATTTTTAGTTTATAAACATTAAGAAAACACTAAGGTGAAAAAGTTCACAGACATTTAGAGTACAACAAGGTTACAGTGAAGTTACATTTACAATATGTTTCACTAATCATATCATGTTTTTTCATTATCACATTCAAGTGTACCAGTATTTATTTTGGTCAATTGTTATACATGGAATAGATTATATTCGACTTAAAATTATTACCATATCATTGTGATTTCTCACAATCACATATTTATTTAAGTCAATTCTTACAATAACCCTATTATAATCATATTGATCAGCATTTAATTCATTTATACCACATATTCAATTTGTTGGGCACATATGGTTTAAAGAGAAATTAAAGTACATGATCTGTTTTAACATGATCTGATAAACACATTAAGGTCCATTTATAAGCACACAAACATGTAAATTCTGTTCTATAATTTTTCATAAAATGACAAAATGTTTGACCTCCTGCAGCTCATAATGGTGTAGATCTAGAGTAGAGCTATACAAAGAATGTCTGTTTTAGGTTGCTTGTGGAATGTGCACTGAATGCTTTAAATGCTTCCATTATGGACTATATATGCACTTAATTGATCTGATAAGTCAGCGATTTGGTTTAACACTTTTACAAAAAGAAAGACAACAATATATACCGGGTAAATGTTTTATGTAAAAACACACTTTGTTGTGATATCTATTAAGATTGTGTTAATTATAAGAGAACGACACTTTTTTGCTCAAAATGCTTAAAAGAATGTGTATGTACCATTGTGCCCATGGAACCAGCACTTCATTTCTATCAGGCCTTACCTTCTGCTTATCACTGTATCATTAATATGATTCTCACTAAGACTATTTTTGTCAAGTCTATGTTTATATGATTAAATTATTGATAAATACCTATATTGGCAAATTATATAACAGTATATCAGTGTTTTTCCTGCCTATATAACTCGGTACGCCAAACGACCCCATTCCCAATGCGTTTTCAGGGATCACTTTGGGGCGAGATGTGGGGATTTTTACCCATATTTTCCCTGAAAACCTCATTGAAATTCAAAATTATATTACTTTATATAGAAAAATCTCATAGATATTTTGCTGATCCCTCAAATATTCTTATAGGCTTTAAGAGTCAGAATTATCCCTGCGTTTTAGTGTTATTTTTTCCCAAAATCAACTTGAAAATTCCCAATTATTACGACTTTTCAAAATCCGGAAAAAAAGGACACGCACATGATCGATGTTATAATGAATAAAAATCATTAAAAGAAATATCAGTGAGTGAGTCTGACTCAGACTCGACCCACCATGTAACTCCCAGTTCTTTGTTTTCATTGTTAATTACCATACCATAAAGCTAAATGATACACTGTGCACTGTAAAATTAGTTAGCATGGAACATTTAATGAGTGTGGTTGGGTTTAAATCTTTTCCCAATTTATTACCTGTTCACGTTAATTCGGATCTTTTCCCTATTTGGCAAGTTGAATTTTTCCCAAAATACCCAGGAAAAACACTGTATATTTATCACTAATTCAATCATATAATTTTAAGCTGAGCAAGATAAGTCTATATGCGTCCCTTACTCTATTACATAAGATGTCGCTGGTTGGCCTTTTATACATGATTTTGCCAACGGCGCCTGTCGAAATACATTGTATATCTCACTGTGTAAAACATCTAACATTGTTGGAGTAACGTGTTCCTGTGCTCGGTGTGTATAAGTAGAAGGTACAGTACAATGTCACTTCAATTGAATTACAGGGACATTTATAATATAAAGACTTCTAAAATACAAATAAGGTATTATTTTATCATATAGACACTGTAATGAATCATAGGGACATGTAAAGATTGCTGTACACATGTCCCTGTGATCACAGGGACACGTTACAACAAAAATGTATGTATAAATATATGGGGGTCGATGTTTGTATCGACCCCCCATATATTTATACATACATTTCTATTGTAACTTGTGCCTGTGATCACAGGGACACGTTACAACAAAAATGTATGTATAAATATATGGGGGGTCGATGTTTGTATCGACCCCCATATATTTATACATACATTTCTATTGTAACTTGTGCTTGTGATCACAGGGACACGTTACAACAAAAATGTATGTATAAATATATGGGGGTCGATGTTTATATCGACCACCCATATATTTATACATACATTTCTATTGTAACTTGTGCCTGTGCTGTGATCCAATGCCACCTGCTGGCCATGGCCACTGAATGATGAAACCACAGCTGGACAAAATCCTCACTTGCAACACTGTTAAGTAAAAACAAACAGGATGAGATTTCACAAATTCGTATCAAAAATTATATAGCCAACTTCATGTATGGATTACCTTATACTTCCAAAGTAGCTCATATAAAAGTTATCTCAACTTTCAGTTTTGCCAGTTGCAGCCGAGTGCACGTTTTTTGAAAAAGGAAGTACGTGAAACAAACTAAATTTGGAGTCCAGACCTATATCCGGAAATGGCCACTTCCAAAGTTTTTACCAGAGACATATCTATATCATAAACAAGTTAATCCATCATCATCATAATCGATTTGTGATTGCGATTTTCTTATTTAAAATTAAGACCCTTTGTTGGTACCAAATATTTTTTTAGTTTCAGAGTGAAAAAACACAGTATTTATTTTCCACATTCACCTTGTTTCCGATCGGGCTACCTTTGGACTGTACGTCATGCAAGAAAATATTAACGAAAAATCCCGAGAGTGCAAATCATGTGACCAGAAGGGATCATGTGGCAATGACCGGGGATGAAAATAACCTATAGCTATAGCTAGTGACAGTAAGAGAGGAATGGCGAGTGTCACGGTAGCTCGAGAGATCCAGGACAGCTTCCTCACGTGTGCTATATGTTTCCAAGCGTTTGTTAAACCGAAAGCCCTGCCATGTCTCCACACTTTCTGTGAGGGCTGCCTGCGTGACTACATCGCCAGTAGGTATGAGAACACTGGACAGTTCCCATGTCCGGTGTGCAGACAGGTCAGTGTTTACTCTATATTATTTGACCGATCCTTGACCCGGGTTTAATTAAAACAATTAATTAGCCTTGCTCATTGTGCACAACATACAATATTTTCTTATTTCAACCAGAGGCGTCTCTCTTTCAACCATATATTTAGAAATGACAGTACAATATAAATGTATCACAAAATGTTAATGCTCAAATCCACGAAATTAAATTATCTATTTCCGTGTTAAAGCGAAATTCATGTATCTCAATCAATTAATTGATTTAATTTGTATTTTAGATTGAAATAAAGAAGTAAAATGTATATTATATTTTGTAAGTTATGTATTAGAGCACAGTTGCTTGAATTTCTGTCAGTATATATTTTTTTTATATATAAATGGAGCCGCGGCCCATTACATACATTGTAATTACAAGTGTACATTGATCATTTCACACATGTATATGTATTTATTATTTACTGACAGAAACTCAAGCGATTGCGATTAGAGTATAGATAGTTTAATTGTAATATAGAACTATTTGCAATGTAGAGGAAACATTAATTTTAACATGTATTGATCATGGTATTATATATATATATGTACTATACACAATTTGACTATAATATCACGGACTTATACTTATCTAGATCTAATCTAATTTCGTTATAATATTATTTTCCATTATATATATACATGAATGATTGGTATCATCATTTTGTTTCCACTTTTTAGATCGTTTGCAATTCTGTTTTGATAAAGTCCATAAGCTAACCAGATTATAAACTTTCTTAATAGAATGCGTTTATATATACGTACGTTCATGTACCCTAGCTAGTCTCAAGGGATTTAGAGGGCTGGTGGGAGAGCTCCAAATATTTATTGGGTAAGAGAGTCAGAACCCTTCGGACTATAGTGTAACCCATAGATCAAGACAAGACCCAAGATATTTATGTATTAGATGTCACTGTGCGTGAAAAATAACCTTTTTAATAATGTAACGGCTATAGCAATGAAATTCATGCACTAAACCTTAGCAAGTTCCATTCGTAATTTTCAGAATTCGCCTAAAGAGCACACGTATGCCTCAAATGCAAATAATACTCTTATCTATTTGGTGTTTCAGGGCTTTTTCTGAGGAAGTTTTGGGGCCGTTAATGGGCCCCATTCCCAATTGAAATTATTTCATATTTAAGCCAAATTACCAAAATTGGCATTTTACTCCTGAAAAAATCTCTCTCAATTCACCAACTTTCTCCCAAAAATAAGTAAAAAATGGCCCATTCCAAACCGGTGAAAAAAAGCCACGTGTTTATAAAAACGGCAAGTTTGATGACGTTTATTCAAACGCTCATTTATGAAACGAACAAATGACTGAACACGAGATACAATTATAGACGTATCGATACAATTGCCTTTAACAGAGTTTTATAAAACCATTATAGCTTTGTACAAACCGCCGCTGCCTCGAGCATTCCTTTGCATTTCGACAACAATAATACAACGTATATAGACATATAGCCGAACTGCAGGCTATATATTGCTTTCCACTTTTACAAACCCAGAGGTCAAAACTTAAACAACAAAAGTAAGTGTATACATTGAATATCATTAATTTAATTCATAAGTGTGTCTTTGTACATTTCACCTTGCACATTCATTTTGTTCATGCTGATGAATCTCCGGGCTTTTCTGCGGGCGTTTTGATGCCGTTAATGGGTCCCATTCCCAATGGATTTTTTGTCATATTTAACGGCCCAATATACGTAACTTGCGGCAAAACTTGAAGCGAAAATCAAGCCTAACAACCTATTATATTTATAGATTTACTTAAGATTAACTGGTATCAGCAATATACAAGATGAATTCTTTCGCAGTTACTGGTACAGCAGCAGTTGAAACACGCTATTTGCAAACACGCGTCCATTTCGCACTGTCTTCTCCTTTCGGTTTGTTGTTGAAGTGGGCCTCACCTGAATTATTTTCAATTCTTTGGATTTTTTTGTCAAGAGTTTCTTGTTAGTTACCGCTCAGGTTAACTTCGAGTTAGGCTTATTTTTGCATGGATATCAACTGAATTTTTTTTCAGAATTTTTCAGAATCACGATAATTTCCATGAATTAACGTATATTGGGCCATTAAGCCAAATTCCCAAAGCAGTTTACTCATGAAAAAAATCTTCCCGAATTCACCCATTTTCTTCCCAAAATCAGACCAAAGGGTCCCTTACAAAAGCGGCGAGAAAAGCCCTGCTGGTACATGTGTGCGTCTACAATTTGATAAAGCTACGTACGTGCATCAAGTTATTGACTGTAGTACTACACTGGTATTACTGATCATACTAAATATTTTATAGTATGCCGATCGACTGTCATCAAAATCAAATTCATCTGACTTGCACTAAAGCTTGATGATTCTCAGAATTGTGCTTTATGTTGAAGGCAATCGGTTGCTTTTATTTTTTATATCATTAAGAGAAGGCTAGATATACAGACCTTGTTTTCAAATGTTTCTGCGATATTTTTAAGTAGAGTAGAACATTCGTTGAAACTCCGTTTTCTTGTTTTCAATATCAGAATAACCCGGTACAATATTCCCCCAATGAAACGATTCAAATGGCAAGCGCAAAGTCGAATACAGAAACCAATCGGTCAGTTTTCTTATCTTATGTTCCCGTTTTATCGTTAATCTAAATCTAAATCAGGCTGATCTAAATTATATTCTAAAGGTATATATTTGTATCAGTATTGTGCTGGACGTACTGATGTTTGCAATTTATTTTGTAGGTGATCTATACTCCGTACAATGGCGTGGTCGATTTCCCCGA
Source organism: Mimachlamys varia (assembly GCA_947623455.1). NCBI lineage: Eukaryota > Metazoa > Mollusca > Bivalvia > Pectinida > Pectinidae > Mimachlamys > Mimachlamys varia. Next base: position 4,238,433 of record OX392537.1, read on the forward strand.
CAACCATTTCATCAAGAGTCTTCGGGACACTGTGGAGGTGGACGGAGAGCTCAAACATTTCGCGGAATCCACCGAGGTCACGGAGGATGAGTTTTCAGTACATACCCCTTGCTCTGTCAAAGAACCTCTCTTGGGTGCTTCCAGTCACCATGTGTCGTATGGTAAGAAACGTCATGCAGAATTCGTGAAAAAGTTCGGAAGTTTTGGAATGGAGGCGGAACAATTTGTTCAGATTTCGGGAATGGCATTATCTTCCCTCTCAGACGATATACTTGTAGCAGACTGCAGTTTGAACAAGATCCTTGTGTATTCCTTAAAAGGAGAATATCGAGGTGGATTCGTCTGTGATTGTTCTATACGTGACATCTCAGTCACGCGCTCGGGTTCCATACTTGTGTCGGTCAGTCGGGCGGGCTCCGCCATATTGCGAGAGTACGGATTTGACGGAAGACTTATGGCATCGTATGGATCGTACCACAAGTACGAGAACCCATTCGGAGTAAAAGTAGCAAGAACGGGGAAAGTGCTCATTACTAGTTTACAATTTAATACGCTCAACGTTTTCACAGAAAGGAAACGACCTTCGATCAAATTTGGATCACGCGGGAAAGGACCAAACCATTTCTTGTTGCCTTACTACGTCACAGTCAATAGTCGTGACGATATCATTATATCGGACAGTGGTAATCATAGGATCAAAGTTCACAAAAACGACGGAACCATACTCCATTGTTTTGGTACACAGGGATCCAAAGATGGCGAACTGTTCTACCCAATGGGCGTCTGTACTGACAGAAACGAAAATATTTATGTTGCCGACGCGAACAATTTTCGAGTGCAAATGTTCTCACAGAAAGGGGAGTATCTGTCAACCCCTGTCGCCAATACGTATGATTTAGGTGTTGACGTGAAACCCATCAATGTGCTCTGTGTGAGAGACAAATTATTCGTCAGTTTCCGCGGAACAAAGTTCGCCGAGGTTCATATATATCATTGGGATGTGTCTGGGTATAAAGCTCCCGCGAAAAAGAAGAAGAACTCGGTATTTTCGTCATGCTGTTGTTGTGTCCAGGATGAAAAGCCCTCTTCTGATGACAGTTACGGCAGTAGCTGGGCATAGTCAATACTTCAGACCAGTAGAATATTCCCAAGATACTGTCATGATGGAGGACTTATTGATGATGATGATGATGATGATGATGATGATGATGATGAGATGATGATGATGATGATGATGATGATGATGATGTTGATGTCCTCTATTTCAATAGAGCTACAGATTGATATATTATATTTATAATCGCTTGCTTTTTTCACCTCCATACATAAAAGTATAACTTATGTTGAAAAACATTAAAATACATTTTTTTTTAAACTGTGATATTTAATGAGCATTCATCCCTTCCTCCTGATACTGATTTCAGAATGGCAATCCGGAATTACAATCCGAGATTTGTTTTGTGACAGCTGGTACATGTAAAATCTGTTTTTACTCGTTCGTACTGTACTTACTGATGATCGAACTGTTGGCGTGTTCCTTAACTGTCTGTTACAGACTCGCTCGCTTTTTTGAGCCAGTTGAATTATTTCATGACAAAATAGAAGGCATGTCGTAAACCATTTGGTAGGTTTCTGGTCAATAGACTAATCAGTCGCTATAGTCTTAAGTTCCGATGGAGATTACAGAGATGTGACATCCGACTTTGTCAATTTTACCGGTGTACTGCCGTATATATTAATGTTCTGTTCCTAAGATTTTGTCACGACATATTCAAGAGGTGCATAGTGCGTAAGCACAGACTTATGTCACTATGAAATGATTGTCAGATAATTATTTTACCTCTCTCGAATATAACCCCTGTCACAGATATATACTAGTGAGAGTGGTTATATTCGAGAGAAGTAAACTAATTATTTGACAATCATTTCATAGTGACATAGGTCTGTGCCTAGCATTTGTGACCAATTAGAGTCCCGAGGATGAACATGCACTGTGACATTTTGTCAGTGGCAGTATCATATTGAGTGCCTTATGGTTTTAGTTCTTGAATATGTATCAATTAGTTGCACGTATTTGCACGTTGATCATGAATTCATGAATGTTTTAAAAACAGTTTCACGGCAATGTTTCATACGTGTGTATTAGAGGCATTATGTTTACTTCAGAACTATATGTATATCAATATCAATATTGGGAGAGGGCGTTTCATAAGTTGAAATAACATTTGCCCAACCCACTTGTTTTCATGACAATTGAATAAAACATGTTTAATCTAACTACTATAGTATATCAATAAAGAGAGGGAGAAAGAAAGAGATTACTGAGTAGTATATTGTTATGACTATATGGGAACACGTGCAAATTGAGGGGCTAATTTTGGTGTGTACATATTTGTTTGTTGTGTATCATTTGATAGAATGTAACACTGTTGCAATTTACGTTTATGACGACAGACGATTGCGTGCTATACACAAATTACAGAAGCCTGAAATAAATGGTATTTTTCTACTTCGTCTTGTGCAGTGAGCTTGTTATTGAAGGTGCTAACTATTATCAAATTTGAAAATGTTTGGATATTTTGGATAAAAAACCTGCGTCATGTGACGACGGATTTACTCATGAGATGCTTACTTTTGATTGACAATGATGATTCGGTTGTCGCTTTGGGGACTTGACGTTTATTTGGGATGTGACAAAGATTTACATGGCGGATGTCTTCGATGAAACAAGACGCTTACTCTTCCGGAAAACCTTATGCCCGTATTCATTAAACCGTTCTCATGCTCAAGCATGTACATGATGGATTCTATGCTCAAGCCCAAATGTCTTGATCCGGTTATAAATTAATAATGCATTGATATTTTGGAAATAATTTGAAGATAGTTGAAGCAAAATACTGTTTCAATGTTTATATTTTACTTTTGGAGCATTCGACACAATTTAAGTAAATGACAAGAAAACTGAATTGAACACAAAATCCATGCTTGAGCATGAGAATGGTTTCATGAATACAGGCCCTGGTCTTATTATCTTGTACCTTTTAAAGGATATACATATAAATCTTTCCTTTGCTCATAGTTTGTTCCTTGCTTGATCGATTTGGAGTTCGGATTTTGGTTTTGTTGACACTTCGGTATTCTCTATTCTTTCTACACAATTGTCCAGAGGTGTGCAGACGTCACGTGTTATACATTTTTAAAATCATACCAGAATAATTTTGAATTCCATTATATGTCCATAGAAATATATTTCTATCTCTAATGGTAATAAAATGAAGAAGTTTTGCCGCCCAGACAATTTTATTTTAATATCGATACATTATTTTGTAACATTTTATAACAGCGAATATGACTTAATTTCATATTTCAAATATAGTTTATTCATTTGTAGCCATATCTTAGTTATCAATGTGACTGTCAACTGATATATAAACATTTACTGATAACATACACAGACAGAGGCTTACGTCAAATATTATATTGTCAACAACAATATAGATAACATACAAAGCTTAAACGGTTACATCGCATCCGTTAGATTGTCTATTTTGAAAATAGGAATTTGATTTAAAATTTTACAATGACATTTAATGATAATACATTTGATACACTGAGGATTTTAAAAAAAATATGGATATATATCTCCTTTAAAAACAAACAAGGCAGACAACGAAAATTGGGAACACAGAAACGTTAAAGAACGGAAAGGTGTGTATGTACGTAGGCACGCGCATACATGTACGTTTTAAAACAGTCAAAATAATCTGAATGCTACACTGTATCAGTGATCTTGCCATGTCCATAGAATGCTTCGTTCAAAGTTTTTAACCTGTCACAAGCAAATTTTTAACCGAAATATCATCAAGGAGAAACTTGGTATCTGTCACGGTTGACTGATCATGCATGTTGGTAAACTCTCCGATCCGTGGCGAGGTATTACACCAGTTTGGCAGTCTGATAGTGTTTGTTGTGACCAGCTGCTAATAAACCACTGGTATGTCCGTACTGGGTGACTGATTGGACTAGAGAAGAATTGGGGGACCTCCCGAGAAGTGTACCTGTAAACACAATAATGAAACTGTTGCATAAAACATTCAGATCATTGTCATTTAGATGTCTTTAAAACTTAATACGAACTCGTAATAATCAGGTTAACCACGAAAAAAATCTATAAAGATTACTAACTCTAAAGTATGTTTTTTTGTCAAACGATTATATAATCGTTTACAAAAAGAACTACCTGTACATTTATTCAGAAAGGAATATTTGACTCCAGCATAGAACAATTAAAAACGTAACAATTTACCAAATAAACCAATGCACGTACATGTATCATCCGCTGGACTTCGGCGGAGCATAAATATAACATCCAAGGGGTCAATCTCACACACAGGGTTAACTTTTCTGTACGCCTGTAACAAGAGATTGCAACTATATGTAATATCAATAACCATGTAATACTATTTCCATCCATTTGATACAAGTAGTCGGATGTCTTTATACAGACATGAACGCCATATTCTGCCATGTCCGTGTAACGTATGTTATGTTGACTTGAGTGAATATTGAATTGATTGAATTTTGAATAGTTTGAATTTTGAATTGAATTGCGTGTAAACTGTGGCTGACCATTTGCGGCAGACAAACATATTGTAAAACATGTAAAAGCCGTGACCACATATCGCCAAACAATAACTAAAATTTTCATATTCTTTATTTCTGTGTTGTGTGATCCTTTCTAATAATAATTACATGTTATTGTACTACAATGCATTATCTTTTTTCCGCATTAGCATATAAAATTCATGAAGGAATTATAAAACTATTTTTGATTTTGCAATCCAGCATAATGAATTAGAAGTACATATGATAGCTTCACTCCTAATTGTATCTTCGATATCCAGCGATTACGCTAATCTACGCTCTCTTCACCCCTTGGATATGTCATGGCAAAACTGAAGGCAGATTTGGGTACTAAAATCTGACCAATCGCTAACAGGCTGCATGCCTGTCTTTTGAAGATTAGAAAGGAACCGCAATCGACTTCAAAGCTTGTCAATATTTACCGTTACGTGACCTCGATATTCTTCTGATGTCGAACCAGTCTTCTTGCCTCATCAACAAAGTGGCGTACACAGAGTCTTCAGTTTTGCCATGGCATATTCCAGGGGTGTAGAGAGTGTAGGTGAGTGTAACCCCTGGATATCGACGATGTCCGAATTAAGATTATCCTGGTAGTAGCGTACACCGATACTAGATTATATACAAAAGTTATTAACCAGCTGTTTGCTTGGCATTGAAAACGTATCTTACCTTGTTACTGTTATCATTTGGAGGTCCTTATACTTGTCTACAGAGTGAAACATCCTTTTCGTCAGCATCCCCTTTTATCCCTAATATTGGAAAACCATTGAGTTGTAGGTAAGTTTGGTATATGACGCAAATACGCTACCACAAACAATTTGGAAGCAAAACTTAATCTTTAGCTATGATACCGGCATTATTAACTTGAAAAAAATTGTTTAATATACTTCATAGTGACATATTGTATAAAATGGTATTATACACTTGCAGTATTCTATTTCAACATTATACTACAATTAGTTACAACAGACCATCAAAAAATGAATATAATAGATATAAAGCACTAATTTATTATCGTATACATTGTCGAAATAACAAAATCAGTCAATTTGTATCATAAAATTATGAACATTTATTGAACTAACACTATGAGTATCCATACATGGATACGTGTGACCAATGGTAGACTTAGTAAGTACATTACTTACCTGTAGTGAAATACATCTATGTATACAAAGTCATGGAAATCATAAACTAAAACATAAATTATCTAGATATCATAAAAGAAAATAAAACATGGAACTACTACCGTAACAGAGAACAAAGCTGGACTAGTATAATGAGAAATACTGCATACTTAATATAATCAGTAGCATACGCTTTTATATGAATACTGTCAATCAAGTTTGTTTTCGTTAACAATACAATATACATGTAACAAGATAAAGTGACAATACACATGTAACAAGAGAAATTGACATACAGATTGTAAACAATAACTAAGGACTTATCTATATAAACAATAGACAGAAAGATGTCAAGACGAAACCAGGAAAGGGAGGCAAGACCGACATTATGGGCAGAAAGACAAAGAGGTGTTAAGACAAATACATGAGGGAAGACAAGACCGACATTATGGACAGAAAGACAAAGAGGTATCAAGACAAAAACCTCTTTGTACAAAAACAGGAAAGGAAGACAAAACCGACATTATAGGCAGAAAGACAAAGAGTTGTCAAGACAAACACAGGAAAGGAAGGCAAGACCGACATTATGGGCAGATAGACAAAAAGGTATCAAGACAAAAACAGGAAAGGAAGACAAGACCGACATTATGGGCAGAAAGACAAAGAGGCATCAATACAAAAACAGGAAAGGAAGAAAAGACCGACATTATGGACAGAAAGACAAAGAGTTGTCAAGACAAAAACAGGAAAGGATGGCAAGACCGACATTATGGGCAGAAAGACAAAGAGGTACAAAGACCAAAACAGTCAAGGAAGACAAGACCGACATTATGGACAGAAAGACAAGGAAGTATATCAAGATAAAAAAACAGGAAAGGAAGACAAGACCGACATTATGGGCAGATAGACAAAACAAGAAATAAACGCAAAACAAATCAAATCTACAGCGCTTTTTCTCGATCGGAATCACAACTTTCTGTCTTTTTTAAGTGTAGCCAATGAATAGAGTGTTATCTCCCCTTAATTGATTAAAACACTTCAATAGCGTCTCAAAATTACCGGATCTCATTTTTAGTGGTGTTAAACAACAGTGGTTCAAATGGTTCTCGTATCCAGCCATTTAGATTGATAAAAAGTATCAAAGGGAAGCACTAAGTCATTTTATATTACATCTTGTTACTTTAATAGTAGTACGTACATGTATATAGAATTACTTGATGTCGTTGATGTTAACCTTTGAAATATTTATAAAACGCTTAATTTTATGTAACAAGTGTAGCTTAAACAAGATCAATATTTATTTAAAATAAAACTATGGCCAATGATCATGGCTTATACAAAAACAGAAAAATAATTACATGTCTCTCTGAGGATCACGATGAAGAAAAATACATACCTTCTAGGCCACGAGTCGTGGAATAATTATAGTATACATTTTTAATATATGTTAGACATGTGTATATATGTGTGTGTGTTAGAATATGATAAATTTTAACAAGTTAATATAATCAGACATGCTTCAAGTATTCAAAATGATGTGCACGACTCGGAAAAAATGTTTCTTAATTTACAATAAAGACAAAATCAGTGTTATGGCATTAAACATTTTTTGCAGTTACTTTCAGTAGAGTGTAGCGGTGAAATATAACTGCTACACTTTACAGAATGTAATGCACAAAGCAAACAATATATACAGAATTACAACGCTTAATAGTATACACATCATATCAAACAAACATGAAATAAAATTGTAAAATCACATGGCGAAATTCAAATAGGTAACGATCAAAAATTTATAGTTTCAATTATGATTACACTGTAATTTACATTTATATTTTAGAATTATTAATTACAGTTAACAAAAAAGATATAAATTATATTAATTATTAATTGCAGTTAACAAAAACGATCTATAATCAAATTGCGCAACTATCAGACAATTATAATATCGTTTAAAATACATACTTCCTTTTCGATAGTGAACAATGCCATATCTCCTGGAGAGACCTGGGCCGTATGGTGATGTCTCATTCTGATCCTTACTCAGTTTTACAATATTTCTGTTGATACATGAAAGGAGTGTCAGTTGTTTTAGATGCCAACAAGGCAAACATTTTATCATGAGAACCTGATAGCCTAGGAGGACGAAACAGCTGTATGATGCAGTTTAATTCATGTTTTCAGCATACTGTATCTATTACTAAATTTAAAAGGTACAGCATATGTGTGTGTTATGTCATTTTTAAATTGCAATATGGATACTGTGATCTTAATGCAACGAATATTGTAGCAAATGTTGATATTGACAGTAAAGTAAGAGCGTGTACAAATACTTACTTTAACCCCCAATCGTTGCAGTAGAAATAATCATCAACAAGGACCAGGTCAAAACAGTGAACTAGCCCTGATGAATATATCTCCATTCTTCCGGTACCATTCCTGTATATTCTCTCTATTGTGTCTAAGTTGGCGTCACACCAATACAAGAGGTCTCCTTTGAATAACAAGTCAGCAAGGTTGTAAGGTTGTATACATTATCAATGTGCTTTTTCTATTAAAAAAATTAATAAAGTTCTCATTTCAAAATAGATAAAACGTTACCAAAATCATGATTATCTCACGAAAGGCATAAAATCTATATAGTGATTTATATACAAACTGATTTGAAGAAAATAATTGCTATACCATCCAATATAAGGCTGTTCGGCCAGACTAGCCCAGTGTCGACAATGACCTCTCTGTTAGCACCGTCATAGCTTGCTCGTTCTATAGTAGCGTTTGCTCCCCAGTCTGTCCAGAAGATTTCCCTGTGGTTTAGAGGACAAGATGTGTTATATGTAGATGTATTGTATCACCAGTTTCCCTTAAGTTTACATGTCAAGGCGTGTTAGCTATTCCGATACGAAAACAAAGATTAAAACACAAATGAATATAACATTTAAAAAAAAAAACCTTTATGATTTACTTTTACATGTATAAGTACTTCTGACAACATGAATATTTACTAAAGAAATAACAATGAAAACATGCAAAATAGCAAAACAATGCTATTAATGTTACATTTAGGATTTTAAGTTACCGAAAATGATAATGAATTCCATTAGATTCAACATTAGAAAAACAAATATCTAGTACAAAACCATAAATCACAATTGTTTAACCATCTTCCATAAACATTTTCCTCATTTTTAATGTATCCTTTTTCATAATTATAAATTTATCATCAAGTATTCATAATCATCAGATTTGTGAAGGAGGATCAGCACTCTGAAGACGGATTACACGAATTAATGCACATCCACACGTCATACCTGGTGTAGGGGTCGAAGACTATCTTACGGGGTTCTTCCAGATCAGAACTTATAAGAACTGTTCGTGTTAACGTGTCGGCGTTTATCACACCGATCTCGTCATAGCCGGTATCTGTGTAGAATATTAGTCGTGACCAGCTATCAAAAGCTAAACCGTCCATTACCGAATCTGTAGGGTAAACGTTTATAAAAATATACAATAAAGACAGTACTGTAATAATCCGAACTCTTTTCTAGGGACACACTATGAACAAAGTAAAGATTTACACGAAGACCAGAAAATGAACAGGAGAACAAGACCAGGTATTCCAGAAAGGTAAGCGTCTTTTGATTCATAAACGATACTCGCCATGTTGATCTAGGTCACATTCCAGCCAATGTCATATCCTCAATGTAATAATGAGCTATTTACCGATATAATAACATGGCGTAATAAACGACGTCAAAAACGCCTACCTTCATATCATACAAGGAAACAGCCCAATACAATGAGATTTTTTTAATTTTTGGCATCATCAGAAAATAAATATTTCATACCCGCACCCAGCATACCCGCACAAATACAACTGTATATCTTTGCGAAAGATCAATATGTTCAATGTTAATCAGCAAAACGTTTTTTCATGAAAAATAAATCGCGTTTATGAGAAACAAATCTACTTTATTTCAATATGAAATAATATTATATTATCAGGGGGGGGTGTGGTAGGCAGGCACAACTTGTAATATTAGTGTTAGATGACATTATGGTGTACAATAAGCTACACTATAGATTATAAAGGAAATAAGTGTACAGGCCATCATCGGAAACCCAAAGTACACTTCTCTGACGTTTGTATCCCGTGGGCTGAAATGGAAAGAAATTTCCGTTTTCGTACTAGCCAATCATATCGATAGTTTCATCCGTAACTACGTACAGCCGGGACATCAAGCCGGGGTATCCCGTTTCATTTGTAGCACCGCCTGTAAACAAAACCTGTCGATTGTGTTATAATTGTGATTAAAATATAAGGTCCTGCTATACAGCGATTGACATCGGCGTCATGCTTACAGAAATATACTGGTCTTGGTCACGGTAAAATGATCTAACAGAGTGTCACGAGAAACGACCATTCTGATTGGTCGAAATCTCCGAATAAACTTCTATCGGGAAAACGAAGGTTTATACCGATTCTGGCCCACGGGATGCAAACGTCAGAGAAATGTACCGTGGGTTTCCGACGATGTGTACAGGCATGATTAAAGTAAACCTACCAATTCCGGATTGATATATAACTGTTGTTTGCCCTCCATTCAGTTTACATTTTGCTATCTGCTTCAAATTTATATCCGTCCAAATCACGGATTGCTCCAGGGGATCATAATCGACGGCGATCATGCGCCGTGAACTGCCTGACGTGACTAATGTGAGGCTCTCGTGAGAACGATCCATTCGGGCAATACTTGTCGTCAAGGACAGAAGGAAGAAATCGTCTGGTGTTGAACCTGAACACAAATCATACAAGTCTTTACAAAACCACAAACTGTCATTGTAACGATTGTCGATCATTTACTATTTACAAAAATAACTTATTAATTGTTTCTAAATAATATAATATGAAACTTATTCCAGTGACTAAAGCTGGTGCGCACAACGGTATTAATTATCGCTGAGATCACAACTTCTTACTATTCATTATTATCTCATTTACATATTTAATTTTGAAACAATTGTATACAGGTACACAATTTAGATGTTGATAAAAACGTGTAAAATTTGTTATTAAAGGCAATTGTATGGTACTTTGACACTTGACTGGTACTCTGACATGTGTATGATACTCTGACACGTGTATGGTACTCTGACATGTGTATGGTACTCTGACATGTGTATGGTACACAGACACTTGTATGGTACTCTGACAATTGTATGGTACTCTGACAATGGTATGGTACACCGACACGTGTATGGTACTTTGACACGTGTATGGTACTTTGATAATTGTATGGTTCTCTGATACGTGTATGGTTCTCTGACACTGGTATGGTACTCTGACAATGGTATGGTACTCTGACACGAGTATGGTATTTTGACACTTGTATGGTACACAGACACTTGTATGGTACTCTGACAATTATATGGTACTCTGACAATTGTATGGTACTCTGACAATTGTATGGTACACAGACACTTGTATGGTATTCTGACACTTGTATGGTACACAGACACTTGTATGGTACTCTGACAATTGTATGGTACTCTGACACGAGTATGGTACTCTGACACTTGTATGGTACTCTGACATGTGTATAATACTCTGACATGTGTTTGGTACACAGACATGTGTATGGTACTCTGGCACTTGTATGGTACTCTGACACTTGTATGGTACTCTGACATGTGTATGGTACACAGAGACGTGTATGGTACTCTGACACTTGTATGGTACTCTGACAATTGTATGGTACTCTGACATGTGTATGGTACACAGACACGTGTATGGTACTCTGACACTTGTATGGTACTCTGACACTTGTATGGTACTCTGACACTTGTATGGTACTCTGACACTTGTATGGTACTCTGACAAGTGTATATTACTCTGACACTTGTATGGTACTCTGACACTTGTATGGTACTCTGATACTTGTATGGTACTCTGACACCAGTATGGTACTCTGACACATGTTTGGTACTCTGACATATCTATGGTACTCTGATACGTGTATGGTACTCTGATACGTGTATGGTACTTTGACACTTGTATGGTACTCTGACATGTGTATGGTATACACACACGTGTATGGTACTCTGACACTTGTATGGTACACTGATACTTGTATGGTACTCTGACAATTGTATGATACCCTGACACTTGTATGGTTCTCTGACACGTGTAAGGTATTCTGACACGTGTATGGTATTCTGACACTTGGATGGTACTCTGACATGTGTATGGTACTCTGACGCGTGTATGGTACTCAGACGCGTGTATGGTACTCTGACGCGTGTATGGTACTCTGACACTTGTATGGTACTCTGACACTTGAGTTGTACTCTGATACCAATCTGATTAACAAGGCGTGTGTTATTTTTTAGACATTATCTGTTTGATTTATAGGTTTTTGTTTGTGCGAAAATAAATAGTAACTGAAGGTAAAACATTATCACAAAATATACTAATCAAATTGGAATATAACGCCCGGAATGTTTTTCTCTATTTCGCTTCGATCCGCCGCCGTTGTTGTTCGTCTCCCAAACACAATGTGCATTTTGATTGGCTGTTCATTTCCATGATATGGAAATAATAAAGGTCATCTGCACATGACCTTCTACGGGTCGCTGTCAGATCCTACACACAATAGTGAGGACCTGTATTTTAATCAGATTAACTCTGATACTAGTATGGTAATCTGACACTTGTATAGTACACTGACACGTGTATGGTACTCTGATACGTGTATGGTACTCTGATACGTGTATGGTACTCTGATACTAGTAAAGTACACTGATACTTGTATGGTACTCTGTCACTTGTATGGTAACCTGACACCTGTATGGTACTCTGATACTAGTAAAGTACACTGATACTTGTATGGTAATCTGACACTTGTATGGTACTCTGACACGTGTATGGTACTCTGACACGTGTATGGTACTCTGACACGTGTATGGTACTCTGATACTAGTAAAGTACACTGATACTTGTATGGTACTCTGTCACTTGTATGGTAACCTGACACCTGTATGGTACTCTGATACTAGTAAAGTACACTGATACTAGTATGGTACGCTGATACTTGTTAAGTACACTGACACTTGTATAGTACATTGATACTTGTATGGTACCCTGATACTAGTATGGTACGCTGATACTTGAATGGTACGCTGATACTTGAATGGTACTCTGACACGTGAATGGTACACTGACACTTGTATGTTACTCTGACACTTGTATGATACTCTGACATGTGTATGATACTCTGACACTTGTATGATACTCTGACATCTGTATAGTACTCTGACACGTGTATGGTACACTGACACTTGTATGGTACTCTGACAAGTGTATGTTACTCTGACACTTGTATGGTACACTGACACTTGTATGGTACTCTGACACTTGTATGGTACTCTGACACTTGTATCGTAATCTGATATTTGAGAGGTTGCAATGTTGTTAAAGTAGTAAGTACCATAATAGTTTATCCTTTACGGATTTTATACATGCATATTCATTTTACGGCAAAACTTGTGATTTGGGCCCAGTTGTTCTAAAAGGTGATTAGCTAAATCCCTATTCAACGACATTTTTCAGCATTCAATACTTCTGTTTATAAACAAAGCACTAAAGGTATGATCCCATAATTTTGCAAGTTAATTGATTGACCCAATTAAATACTTTATAAATATATTAAATAACAATTGGACGTAACTCTTTACTGGCTTACTTTTTCAAGCTACAGGAATATTAAAAGTTTCGCTTATTGTTAGTTAAGCTAATATTCATTTGAACAACTGGTCCCTGGATCGTATCGAAATACCAGCCTCACAATATCAACTTATTAAAGTCCATTTGACTTACTGTTTGAACAGAACACGCCGGACGCTCCAAGACTTGCACATTCGGTGACGTTGACCTCTACGATTGGGCAGCTCCGGAGCGAGGTCTCGTTTCCTGAGCATTCAAACTGGTGAGACCACATTTCGTCTGTAAAACTGGTTGTGATGTTCACTACAGCTGCAGCGCCGTCGCTTAGTAAATGAAAATGAAAAAAAAGTCTTATACCACTGAACAAAAGTATATCAACGGGGCAATCAAACTACAAAAGGATCTATATCAGACTCTAAACCAGATTTTTAGCGGTGCTATATGTATGCTAGCTTTCAATTTACATTCGGTATTCCAGGTCTTGCTCTAAATATCGGTATTTTCTTGATCGATGTCGACTGCTGGCAAACAAACTAACAACACAAGGATTCGAGAGATACAGGTTGATCAGAACTATAGGCAAGTTTTATAGTCGCCATCTTTGTTTCATTGAGAAATATTCTGTATCTTTAAGTGATATGAAGATGGACGTTTTTGAGTATGCTCATTAGCGTGTTTACTTGTTGTGATTGACGATGATACTCGGTTCTCATTTTGAGAACTTGATGCTTACTTGGATGTGACAAAGATTTACATGGCGGGTGTCGTCGATAAAGCAGCAGACGCTTACTCTTCCGGAACACCTGGTCTTATTATCTTGCAATTTTGCAAGGGTCTCTATGTTTATCTGTCCTTTGGTCATATTTTGCCACCGGTTTAATCGATTTTGAGTTTGGATTATTATTTTGTTAACGCTTCGGTATTCTCTTATTTATTTTCAATGTAATAGCTGGTTGGTTGGTTGTTTTTACGTCCTATTAACAACCAGGGTCATTTAAAGACGGCCTCCCGGTGTGTTCGATGTGGACGTGTGTGTGTTGAGAGCGTGTGCATTTGGTAGGTGCGGTATGTTCGTGTAAGCCTTCTTGCGATAGTCCGGATCTTTTTCCGATTGGTATGTCTAGGCTTGGGGACAGAACCCATAGCCTTCCTCGCATGGGCGAACGCACAACTAAATGCCAAAAGTAAGGTTGTGTCAAGGGAGACATTAGGTAAATTGTAATAGAAAGGCGTTGATGGTACAACTAAGGAACGGGCAGGTAATAGTCTCGAAAATGTAAGAAATACCAATATTGGAATCTAATGACAGGGAGTTTTTTTTTTAATTTAAATGAAATAGAAAATACCGAAGCATTAACAAAACCATAATCCGAACTCAAAAAGAATTGAACAAGAGGAAATTATCAACAAAGGAAAGATTCACATGGAGACCGTTTGTAAAAGTACAAGAGAATAAGACCAGGTGTTCCGGAAGAGTAAATGTCTTCTTCTTCATCGACGACACCCGCCATGTAAATCTTGATCACACCAAAGTACACATCATTTGATGAGAGACGAGCCATCATTTTCAATCACATCAAGTAAGCACACGAATGAGCTTACTCATTTCACACAAAGATATAAAACATTTCTCAATGAGACAAAGATGGCGACCATAAAACTTGCTAATTGTTCTGATCGACCTTCATCTCTCCAATCCGTTACGATAATTAGTACATATTGTACTTACAAACACCAAAAAAATGGGTTGTTATTAATAGAAACATCCCGACCTTGGAATAAGCAGAATTTTACAAAAAAAAGAGAAGAAATGAAACTAGTGAGACGAGCGGGGCGCGAACCCGAGACCTCTAGATTATGGAGCCAGGACGTTACCACCAGGCCAAAAGGTCCGAATCAGTTGAAATGGTTCGTAATTTTCTGATATGTTTATGTAAGGACGTCTCTTCCATAACAAATCCCTGTGTAGTTAGTGTGTTTGTCAGCAGTCGACATCGATCACGAAAATTTAGATATTCAGAGCAAGCCCTACAATAACGAATCAAAAGGTTGGAGAAGCCAGGAAGTTACTATCAAGAAATGGAAAATTCACAATAGGACAATTGAAATCGTCAGGTCTATCGTATAGCTATGTAGTAAGCTGTCCATGTTGGTCATAGTTTAATTATAGCAAGGCTTTTGTAACCTGTCCTTATTATAAACTAAATGATAAACCAACTGTCTTTATTTGTATCATATGCCTTTTGGTCGCCACAATATGCGAAAATGTAAAATATTTCATAAAGTATATGACTTGATGACTAAACTAAAACATATTTCTGAAAACTACATTGTAATATAAGAGAACCTTCTATTGGTCTAATTCACTGAGCCGAATTAAACTTCCGTGAAGATGAACAGCCGCAGTATGTATATTGTGTATATATACGAATGTGTCACGTTTACCAAGACTAACTGCGCGTTCGGTGGTTACCTCGTGCACCTTAAGGTCACCTTAACTCGTAATCTGTTCAACAAAACTTATTTACAAAATATTAAGGTCACATTATGGTATTTGTTATTTTAATTTATTTAATTACGAACTGGAGGATAGACCAACGGTGTTTATTTTGATCATACGATTTTGTTGTCGCCACAATAGACTACATCTCAAATGCAATATGTGTCCTAAATTATGTAACTTGACGAGTCAAATAAACATGTTTCTGAAAACTGCATTGTCCCGTTTTAAATAGAACTCCCTATTGGTTAATTGCTTTTGTGACGATGAACAGCCGCAGTTTATATATAGTGAATTTACAAAAAATGTAACGTTTACCAAGATTAATAGCGCGGATCAGTGGTTATCTCGAACATCTCAATGTCACCTTTCACTCGCAATCTTTTCAACAACACTTGTTTAGAAAATATTTAGGTGACATTCTGATATACATTTCTCAATTTACTCGTTCGCAACGGCCGAGGAATATACAGGTGAGATGACGAGGAAGCGGTATACATTTGGAATGCACTAGTATTTAGCCTAGCAGCGCTAGGCGTGGTCACTGGTTGGATGACAGCTAGTACGTACATTAGCACCCCCCACCCTCGCCCCGGCTAGTTCTGCTGCCGCAGCCTATAGCAAGTTGTCTTGTCTTCAGAACCTGCGGCATCGCAACTAGGAGCCTCCTGCCCATAACTCATACCTTTCTTCCTTTAGTAAAGTGTAAGATATAGTGATAATCGAACTTTAAATAGAGCCAACTCCAGGCTTAAAGGTTAATAGTAATTACAGCCAACTAAAGGCTTAAAGGTTAATAGCAATTACAACCAACTAAAGGCTTAAAGGTTAATAGTAATTACAGCCACTTAAAGGCTTAAAGGTTAATAGTAATTACAGCCAACTAAAGGCTTAAAGGTTAATAGTAATTACAGCCAACTAAAGGCTTAAAGGTTAATAGTAATTACAGCCAACTAAAGGCTAAAGGTTAATAGTAATTAGAGCCAACTCAAGGCTTCCAGATTAATAGTAATTAGAGCCAACTCAATGCTTACAGATAAATACTATTTAAAGCCAACTCAATGCTTAAAGGTTAATAGTAATTAGAGCCAACTCAATGCTTAAAGGTTAATAGTAATTACAGCCAACTAAAGGCTTAAAGGTTAATAGTAATTACAGCCAACTCAAGGCTTAAAGGTTAATAGTAATTAGAGCCAACTCAAGGCTTAAATTTAATAGTAATTAGAGCCAACTCAAGGCTTACAGATTAATAGTAATTACAGCAAACTCAAGGCTTAAATGTTAATAGTAATTAAAGCCAACTCAAGGCTTAAAGGTTAATAGTATACCTTGTATAGCCCAGCATCCTACACACAACAGCAGCGTCCTGTGCGTCCCATCCATCATAACAGAGGAAGTAAGAGTCCGAACCGTTAATTAACTGTACAAATCCCTGGTTAGCCTGCCCACCATACAGAATCACATAGTAATCTGGATCTGAAACAAAAAATGATCAAAACACCCTAAATACCATTGAGTTAGTAATTGGACAAAACTTCATTTGTCCATAAAGTTTGTCGTATCTGTGATGAAAATAATAACAATTCGTCATAATACCTGTAGCAGAATTCAAATACAAGTTAGAGAAAAACACCAGCATTAAAAACAACATTTTCGAATGGGTCCTTCCCCACGAATGGATAAAGGGGTAGAACTACGCAGTATATATAAGCTAGCTCATCGGTCCGAATTACTCTTCCGTAATGGAGAATACCTGTTCTAAACGCAGACGAATTTTATTGTTAAATTACAAAACAGGTTTTGCTACATACCCCCTAGTATATGCACTGTATATTGTTACGGTCAGAAATAAACCGTGGTAAAGCCAACAAAATAAACAATAAATCCTGTCTAAAATTTAACAATTTATTTTAACAATGACAAAATGACATTTACAGGTGAATACAATAATATCCTAAGTAATTTAACAATAAATTGTACTCACAATATTCTCTGTGGAATAAGAATTAGAATCTCCAATGAATCCCTTTTACACTGTTCACAGTATCCAGATCCAAGAATAAGTGATGAATTAATCCGTTAATCCAAGGTGAAATGATGAAATAAATCGTTAATCCAAGGTGAAATGATGGAATAAATCCGTGTCCGATTAAGTTATGCAATATAGTAAACATGTTTACATGACACAAACCGCACAAAATAGTCAACATGTTTACAACACACCAATTATGTCATACTATCAACATGTTTACATCGCACGAATCATGCTGTATAGTAACAATATATAGGTACATTTGAGAGGTCTGGAGCGTCATATTGTGTGGAACTTTTGTGTCTTCCTTCGACAATGATTTCAAAAAGACATTCCGGGTCTTTTGTGATCTTTTGGTGAGAAACAAAATATTGGTTTTTTTTCACTTTGTTTACATGTTGATTTTCATATAACATTTCAATAACTAATTAAATAAATTTAACTCATGTGACCGATAAAGCAAATAAACGTCTTCTTAACATATATCATATATACTTACCATCAGGTGGTGCAGCAGGGCTTCAAGTGTTTGGTGTCAGGTAGACAGGTACATCGTCACCAGATTCAAATCGACTAAGGTAATGAAATACACATGTACATTGTTTACATGATCACAAACATGCTAACAACACAAGGATTCGAGAGATGCAGGTTGATTAGAACTATGGGCAAGTTTTATGGTCGCAATCTTTGTCTCATTGAAACATTCTGTATCTTTAAGTGATATGAATATGGACGTTTTTGAGTATGCTTATTTGTGTGTTTACTTGTTTTAATTGACAATGATAGTCAGTTCTCATTTTGAGAACTTGATGTTTACCTGGATGTGACAAAGATTTGTATGGCGGAGGTGTCGATGAAACAGAAGACGCTTACTCTTCGAGAACACCTGGTCTGATTATCTTGTGCTTTTACGAGAGTCTCCAAGTAAGTTTTTTTTCTTTTTTTTCTTTTTTTTTCCCTAGTTTCCCTCCAGTATAATCGATTTTGCGTTCGGATTATGGTTTTGTTAACGCTTTGGTATTCTCCGATTTTTTGACATTCTGTATTAATTATGCCATTCTATAGGTGTAATAACGTGTGTGTTTCACGCTTATCTCCTTGTGTTTGTTATCATACACTCAGTATATAGGTTGGTGCTACAGAACATGAGTGACAAACTGTTGTTGGTAAAGGTGTCATTTATCGTAGATTCCTCGGGTATTTATGTGTGTGTGATGTCCGTCTCTTTCCGTGGTCTGTATCGCTCTGTCTAGTCCCCAATGCCATACCCATTTTTATGCCTCCCAAAATGTACAGGGCCATGTGTAAACGTGCGCCCCTCCCGAGTTTACCTTATATGTAAATCGATCTGAAGACGGCTGCAATTACATTTCGACACCTTCAGTCTGATCGAACGTGTGGATGATGTTCAATAGATTTTAATCTGCTGTTATATCATTGCCCCGTAGACCATCTATGAACCCCGTGCGAACTAATTACTCCTAACTAATTACTACTTATTGAAAGCACCTTGTGTCCAGGGTTTTATTTTTAGCCCGTTTGTGTACACCTCATCAGTAAATCTAAGTGCGATAAAACCCACTTGGTGATGTTTTGTTTACTGACCCGAATTATTCTTCCGCATTGTATAAATGCGTAACAGTCCGTATCATAGTTGTTTATCACGTAACGTCTACATGATATTTCTTTAGCTGTTTTTGTGGAAGAGAGAGATAACATGTACATGTCTACCGCGTTCTTTATATAACCATCCTAAAGATCCTAAATAACCAATAATAGACAATCGTTCTATATAATATACACATGTATATATAACGTTTAAATGTTTACATTTAGTAGCTTCTACTGGGTCCTATTTTATCTTTAACCAGCTGTGACGTAGGTATATAATGAAATAAATAATAAAAGAACTCTTTCTACCGTGTCCAATGTACATCGTAGTTTATCAACTGGTACTCAGATTTGCATAATTACGAGGTCATATGAAACGTTTCGGGAATTTAGTTAAAAGGGTAAATACAGCATCTAAAATGAAATATTTATCTTGAGACGAGCGATATAAATTCAATTTTAATTGATTTTATTTATTATATAGCTTTAGGACATTTATGCTGAAGTGTTAAAATATCACTTGTAACTCTATAATCATGACATTGTGCATGGAAATATGCAATAAAAAAGGGAGGTATAACTCACCTTATCTGGAACCGTAGCTGTAAGGACTGAAGAGCACATGTCATGGAAAGTCCGTCCATTCGTCTGTCAGCTTTCCTTTAAAACACCACTAGTCCTAAACGGCCCCGTAGATTTTATATAAATATTAAAGCTGACAATGCAAGTTAAAAAGCTTTTTTGTTGAAATTAAAAAAAAATACGGCAAAGTAATATTTTAGAAAGCTTCTGAGATGCCCCCTAACAGGTTACTAAGGAGAGGCAGACATTTTAGTTTTTGCCTTGCTTGGAAACGAGAGTCGGCCTCCCTGGGTATAAAAGGCACCCAGCCTGTCAAACCGGTTTTTACATGAACTCTGGCCGTGCAAAGTGCAACACACCTGCGGACACAACAGGTTACACTGGAGTTACAAAACTGGAATGACCAACAGACACATACCTTGCAGTTGAAGTTACACGAAGATGGTCACTCTCTCAGACACCATCATAAATCGTGTGTCAAAGCAAAATAAAAAAAATGAAACTGAAAACACCCTAACTGTCCCTTCACCTACATCTTTGTATGTATACGTAATGGACATCGACATGTTGATTTTACATTCGGAAGCAGAGCGAAACATTCCGAACAGAATATGTACTCGCTCCTAATACTACCTATAATATTACGCCTTGTCACTAAAGCGCTTGTAATGATAATGTAGTGTAACACGCGAGTATAGTCTTGATTATGTAAAACACGTGCACGAACACATGCGAGTGAGGGGGACTTATTTTGATGGAAATAAATGGATTTTATAACAATGTTTATCACACAGGAACTGATTACACGTAGCGACATGATGTTCCAATTGAATACTAAAGTAGGTTTATCGGTTGTCATTCATGTACTTGTTTTTTATTCGCACGGATTTTGTTGTAATCTAATGGTTTTTTTTTTATTTTGCTCATATTGTATAATATCGTTATAATAACACCTTCAATATCCATATCAATGTTCTTCAGATACCGATCGAAAATATCGTAAAAAAAATCAGAAAGTATGTGTTGGCTAGCAATATAGGTCTATAGAAGTGTCGCCGTGCGGTTTCATCACAACAATGAGAACCGGTTTGACGGCCTGGGTGACTTTTATACCCAAGGAAGCCGACTATCGTTTCCAAGCAAGGCAAAAACTAAAATGTCTGCCTCTCCTTAGTAACCTGTAAGGGGACATCTCAGAAGCTTTCTAAAATATTACTTTGCCGTATTTTTTTTTTTAATCTCAACAAAAAAAGCTTTTTAACTTGCATTGTCAGCTTCAATATAAACCCAGGTCAGAAATATGGTTTGTCATATACTTCATGGAGCTTACCACCTTAGGGACCTGACTCCATCATTTTCACGCGTTTGAAGGGATACGTTTAAATGGGTTCTGTCCGTCCGAAAGCCTTTTCCGACCGATATCTTCAAACCCTTAAACCCATTGACATTATTGTTATGCAATTTCATGTTTTGGTTGTTTCATTGGGTGAAAGGCAATAATTTAAAACAATTAGTTTCTTCGAACAAAAGTGTGCAACAAGGTGATGTCTTTGGTC
Source organism: Mimachlamys varia (assembly GCA_947623455.1). Taxonomy (NCBI): domain Eukaryota; kingdom Metazoa; phylum Mollusca; class Bivalvia; order Pectinida; family Pectinidae; genus Mimachlamys; species Mimachlamys varia. The sequence goes on from OX392537.1 coordinate 4,260,211, forward strand.
CCTCATTGTTTCTCATCATAATACCATATTATGGAAATGCCATACTTTTCATGCTCCTTGTTCGACCTCCTTTTCTGGTGACGATAGATGGTTGGTTGGTTGTTTTAACGTCCTATTACCAGCCAGGGTCATTTAAGGACGGTCTACTGGTGTATGCGATATGGGTGTGTGTGTGTTGAGAGCGTGTGTATTTGGGAGGCTGTGGCATGTTCACGTAAATCTTCTTGCGATAGTCCGGATCTTTTGCCGATTTAAAGTGCTACCACACTGAAGTATACTATCGAAGGCCCCAAGCAGGACATCCCAACCGACCACATTATACTGACAATGGGCGAACAAGTCTTTCCATTTCAATAACGCTGAGCGTCAAACAGGGAGTAATAACTATCATTGTGAGACTCTGGTATGTCTCGGCCTGGAGATAGAACCCATAGCCTTCCTCACAGGGGCGAACGCTCAACTAGAGGCCAAAAGTGAGGTAGTGCCTAGGGAGATATTAGGAAGGAGAACGTTGTTAGGAAAGAATGGGAAAAAAAATAAGATACCAAGTTTAGTCGCCTTCTACGATCATGCAATGGGACAGCAGGTATAATTCTTACGCCCCATCTGCAATGATAAATACATTTTGCGAATTAATGTATGTTTTTATGTGTGTTTACGCATAAAATGAAGTATCGTTAGCACAATAAAACAAATATAGATACATATGTAACAGCGATATAAATTATGTAATTCTTTATATGTATGTAGCGTTATCCACTCGGGTATACACGAGACGCTATTAATATAAGTTCGAGATGGAAAGCTGACTACGGCAGAGACAACTGTAACACCAGACTAAAGTTCACATCATTTTATTTACACATCCATGAAGTTCAACAAGTTCAAATACATCCCATTCAGAAGTAAACACGTACACACTTAACATCCAAAGTACACTGTCTCACATAATATCCACGGGCGATAATTCCCAGTCATAATGTATTCCATAGTCACACGAACACACTAAGTACATCCCATAAATCCGATCACAAGTTACGTGAAGTATAATAAGAATAAAATCCTATCTATTTCACAAAATCGAAATAAGGTATACATGTATAAGCATTAAAAACCGTTCATACTGTTATCTCACTCGCACGATAATATTTAAATCACAAATGATTAAAATAAAATATAACGTAAAACATAATATTGTGAACACAAATCGCGATATAAGTCCAATGATCGAATATCACAACTAGGAACAAAACGTTCCACACGATATTAACGTAATGTTCGCTTTTATGGTAAAGTCAATCGTTAAGAGTTACACAGTATAATCCGTTGGAATACGTGAATAGATAATGTCATGTTCACATCAAGTGTCTCTTCTCCGGATTCATATGATTAATTCGGAGAACGTACCGTTATCCGAATGTACCTTTACTCCGAATAAAGTTCAGTATTAATCCACGAGGGTCTTTAAAATAGTCACAAAATAAAATCCATTGGAATCGTATTAAAAGTCACAGATACACGTGCAATATCCTGAAATGTTCACAAATTAAACAGTCAGTTCATACTGTCAGGACAATATCCACCTGCATATCTGTTCATCTGGTTCCTTGAATTTGTACAGCCATGTCAACGATCCATGATCCGTCCGTAACAAGAATTCACGTCCAATGAGATAATGCCGAAGTATTTCACAAAGAAAACCACGACCAGCATCTCTTTCCGGGTCACACAATAATTACGCTCAGCCTTACTTAGAGACCTACTGGCGTACGCAATAACAACTTCCTGGCCTTCCTTGACTTGTGACAACACTGCTCCTATAGCGTAATTGCTGGCATCTGTGTCAAGCACGAATTTACCCCCGTTCACGTCTGGATAGCTCAAAATAGGAGTTGAGGTTAACCGTTCCTTCAGCTCATTAAAAGCCCTGGAATGTTCTTCCGTCCACATCAATAATTTACCTTTCTTGGTAAGGTCATGTAGACACTTCGCTATTAATGCGAAGTTTTTAACAAACTTCCTGTAATAGGACGCTAGTCCTAGGAAAGTTCTTAACTCTGAAACGGTCTCTGGCGCTTTAACTTCGATATTGCCTCTATTTTTGAAGAGTCAGTTCGGACGCCATCCTGTGACACAACGTGTCCCAGGAACGTCACTTCTCTGCAGAAAAAGTGACACTTCTTGGCCTTCAACTTTAAATTGGCACCGTCAAGCCTCTCCAAGACTGCCGTCAAGTTGTCCAAATGTTGTCCGAAATCCTTCCGTACACAATAATGTCGTCCAGATAAAGCACTGCAATATTCCATTGTAATCCACTCAGCGCTTTCTCTATTATTCTGGAGAAAGTGGCCGGGGCGTTGGTCAAACCAAACGCCGTCACTTTATATCGGTACAATCCACCTCGTGGCGTAGCGAAGGCTGTCAGCTTTTTGTCGTCCTCGCTCATAGGCACCTGATGATAAGCCATATTGAGATCCAGAGATGAAAACCATTTAGCTCCACTCAACGCATCCAGATTGTCGTCAATACGACTAATGGGGTAGGCATCCTTAATAGTTTTCTCATTAAGTCGCCGGTAATCCACACACACTCTCCAGGAATTATCCCGCTTTTGGACCAAAACAAGTTATGAACTCCATGGACTCTCCCAGCGCTCTATCAATCCCTGTTGTTCTAGCTTGGCTATTTCTTCATCTAAGATTTCACGTTTGTAGATAGGTACTCTCCGTGGTGCCTTCTTAAATGGCACGGGATCCTTTAATTTAATTGTATGCTCGCCTAACGTGGTTATTCCCATCTTTCCGTTAGGGTCCGCAAATGTGGTTTTGTGCTTTTTCAAGAACTGCCTGAACTGCTCACGTTCTTCGGAATTAAGGTTAGTACACCCACGTTCGTACATTTCCGTCAAATATTCCGGTAACACGTCGTCGTGTTATCAACGTCTGAAACAATCCTGCCGATATTTTTCACCGGTACAAAAACAGCCATGTTGGTCTCCTTTTTCACGGTGACTGGCTCGTCACCTGGGTTAAATAACCGTGTATACAGCGATTTGTGTGAAGTATCAACGAGCACATTCGCTAATGCTAATCCGTGAGAACGAATAAACACTTTCTCTGGTACGAGAACTCCAACATGTGAATTAGTTATTCTGGTCAGTCTTGATCTCACCACCATTTCGTGTTTAGCAGGTATAGTTACAGTGTCAATACTAATCACTCTGCTGCTTTTAAATCCATTTTCGTTGACGGATTCAGCTTTAGGCTTTCTGTCCGTGATGATAAACATCCAGTTTTCATAGTCCCACTGACATTTGAATTGAGTTATGAAGTCCTGGCCCAATAAACTTGTTTTAATATTAGCCACAAAAACTCTAAAATTCACACTAATATCTCCAAATGTCAAACACATAATCGTAGTCCCCAACACCGATAACTCGTTGCCGTCGGCGGTCTCAAACTTGGAACGAGCAGGCTCCAATATAGGACGGTTCTTTCCATCAATGCTATAGTACGTATCGTCGGTGATGAAAGTCCGTCTCGCTCCGGTGTCGACTTTCCAGATAAGCGGCGTACCTTCCACCATACCGCGCACTTTCATAGCAGCATCGCTCTTTACTCTCACTTCGAGTAAGTCATTATTCTCTTCCTGTCTGCAGTTTCCCGCGGAAGAAATAGCACCACAAAAATCTGTTTCTGTATCCCTGTTTTCAGCGTCACTTGATACAATTTCTTCTTGTCTCCAGGTTTCGCTGGGTACAGTTGAATTTTGTATCTCTCCTGTATTAGGCCTCTGTTCCTGCTCGGCCGGCGCACGGCCTACTGCTCCAGTCGGGACTCGTTTAAAGGAAGTTCAGTTCTTGGGTTAGAGTTCGAATCTCTATTAACATTTGAGCTCTTATTTCTCAAATGTTTTTCACTGCCACACTCAAAACACTTTAACGGTTTCGACTGCTTGGTAGTGCGCTTTCCGGAGTTTCCGTTTCCGGACTGACTATAAGACGACGTATTTTGCACATTATACACTGAGCGTTTCTGGTCCTTAGGGTTCCGTTTTTCTCATGGCGACTGTCACCGCCTCCTGTAGTGTTTTGGGGCGCATGCGTTTAACCGCCAAACGGAAACTATCCGACACGTGACAATTATTAAGGAAAGTTTTTAAACTGCTCTCCTCGACATAGTCTCTGTTGTTGGGGTATGCACGTCTGTACAAGTCCTCCATAGTCTGTGCGAAATCTCTGTAAGATTCGTCTGTTTTCCGTTTCCTTAATTTAGCCTCAGCCACATAGCTCTCTTTCATAGATTTATGTCCAAAACGATCGTCTATTTTATCCTTTAAGGTATTCCAGTCTTGTTTAACGGTATCATTCAACCCGTAAGCATACACCTCAGCTTGACCACGCAGTACAGTGAAAAATATACGCAATGTCCGGGCAGGTGTCCAGTCGTTCAGGTCAGCTACATTTTCAAAATACCGGATATATTCACTCCATATATCTTTACTGGTACCACTGAATGTCCGCTTCAACAGAACTTGATAACTCCTTAAATTGTTATCATTCCGGGTGGACAGCTCTCCATATTCACGACTGGGCGTCACCAATACACCAGTAACACCGCCATCTAATCCCTGAGACATATTTTGCACCATGTCTATCATCATGGGATTCCGTAATAACTTCACTATGAGCGAACATGTGATTAACAGGAGTATCACAAGAGTTCCCAACACTATAAACTCCTTAGTGAAACAGACGATGACGTGGTTGGGGTATCTGTGGTACAGAATACCAACACAACTTCCCAAACATCCCAACACAAGAACCATTTCAAAATAAATCCCTTGTATTGATTTCCCGTTATGCGTGAGTTAGTGGTTTTCGCCCGTGAAGTAGTCGCACATTCATAACTACTTCCCTTTGCCCCACATGCGGAGTATCGCTCACATCCGGTGTATCCAAAGCTGGGCTACTTGACCCATCGCTATTCTCCACTTCACTCTCATCGAAATCAAAATTTAAAAGTCCAGCTGCCGTAGCCATTAAACATTACATCCCACCGCTGCCACCTTTTGTAGCGTTATCCACTCGGGTATACACGAGACGCTATTTCACATCATTTTATTTACACATCCATGAAGTTCAACAAGTTCAAATACATCCCATTCAGAAGTAAACACGTACACACTTAGCATCCAAAGCACACTGTCTCACTTAATATCCACGGGCGATAATTCCCAGTCATAATGTATTCCATAGTCACACGAACACACTAAGTACATCCCATAAATCCGAGTATTTCTCAAAGTAAAGTTTATCTCTCTCGTTTTCGTTATTTATTTATTTATTTATTTTGAGAGTTTTACGTCCTCACATGGCCTTGCGACCTTCGGTGGACGAGAAAAGATAGGAAAGAGAGTAGAAGGGATAAAGTATGTAGGAGGAAAGGCAAGGGGAATGGGTTGAGAGGGTAGATATAGGAGTCGTCTGGCCTACCAACCTACATAGGGGCGCTATAATTTTGAAGACGACCCCTTTGCCTAAAAAATCCTACCTAAAATTCGGAAGTTTGCCGATCGTACCAAGATGACTTAGCGCGAATGGAAGATGACTGAGAGTGAGACGAGTCTGTTCCCAGAAAAAAAAACCCGAAAAAACCGTCGATCCGCACCGACCTGGCCGCCCAGGGTTCACTATCGAATTTGGTATTATCAATAATTTTGGATGTCCGCCAAAATAGCTAATAAAGATCTATTTCTATGAATTTAAAATAATTGCGCTATCCTCTAAGCCGGCGTTATCACACCTACTCTTCTTCGAAAGACTCAAAGGGATCTTTTTCGTGCAAGATTGGACAATTCTCACACGGGCCACCATTTATAGTCCCATCCGACGGACTGTATGTTAATGCAGGAAGGCATGCAGGTGAAGATTTATTTTTGTAGTCCGTTCTGTTTTCCGTTCTTCTTCATTCGTCACAATATATACCTTTATCACTTTACAATTGTCCACTTTCGTATAAGTCTCATCATAGCTTTCACCTTGTACATAATGTACCTATCCTCGTTCGGGCTTCTTTTGATTGTTTTTGTAAAGCGTGACAGTGAGTAGGGTAAAAAGGAGGGAAGGGGTGGTGGTGCATAGGGTTGTATGTATTGTTACATTTGTTACGAGGGGAGGGGGGGGGTGAAAAAGTGATGGGTATCAAGAGCTGTGCTTATGATTTGGGTTGTGTTGGACCCGGGAGGGACGTGATGGGTGAGGTTTAATTTGTAGGCCGTATCAGATATTACCCTTTATAGATGTGTTCTGACCAGTAGAGCCCTACCGGTCCTCCGGGATCCGGCGCCCTAGGTATGAGCCCGAGTCTCAACTAGCCTAAACATCTTTGGTGTATCGGTATGAATAAACAGTATCCATGCTTAGCACTCCTAGCATAAGAGTAGGACTAACCCTATGTATGTGAAGAGGTGAACTAGCCCCAAGGGTGTGAACACTGTCCAAAGGTACGCAGTATTGCAGTCCCCAAAATTGCACTCTTGCAGTCTAGCCCATATTACCTATATTAATGGTAAGCATTGAAACTGGATACATAAAGTTTAAAATACTAATTGTATTTGTGTATATTGTAGAAAAACTATGTGTTTTTATGAGTTTTAGTTTGATTACGCGGGTGTTTTATTCCCACAACTACACAGATCATTCCCTCCGTAGAGGTCACCTGACGAGGTGAGAAGCTATGACTGTTGCAGGTCCTATGGAATTCATTTTATATTATTTAGTTTTATTACGCGGATGTTTTATTCCCACAACTACACAGATCATTCCCTCCGTAGAGGTCACCTGACGAGGTGAGAAGCTGTGACTGTTGCAGGTCCTATGAAATTCGTTTATATTTTAGTTTTATTTCATTTTTGTTTTATTCCCACAACTACACAGATCATTCACTTTAATAAGTGCACCTGACGAGGTGAGAAGCTGTGACTGTAGCGGGTCAATTTAATTTTATGAGTTATGTGAATTAAATATTCTCGTGTGTTATCTGGTTGCAAAGGGATGGGGCACAGAGGAGGAGGCCCCAAACCTCTTGGGACCTCAGTATACACCAATTAATGGATGGGTCAGTAGTAACCCACCCTGGTGTAGTCTCCCTGGGTATCCGGGAAAACCTGTGGTATAGAGTTGAATTTGTTATGTTATATGTTAGTTTGGTGGTTATTAACATCTGAGACAAGGCGGGCAGCAGATGAATCATAACTGTACTCCGTTTTTTACTGTGTGTAAATCTTAAGACATAATAGTTGGTTTATTAAGTTTTACCAATAATATCAATTTAATTTTTTCAATTAGATATGACGCTGGATTACTGTGGGATAGGAGACAGATCAATTGATCGGAACTCCCCGCCTGAGGTCGGAACAAAGACGTTGCAGAAACCTATTGTCTATCTGAGGATTCTATATCTATATAATTACACATGTGTGTTATCTAGATCTTATATAACCGTTATTGTATATCTCTTGTTTAAGATTTGTACGAGGTATATTCTAGATCTTAACGTTTGGCCCTGCATCCAACCCTTGTTTTTTAAAAAAGTGACTTTCCCGCCAGCAGGGTATGTGGTATCTTTATTAAGTCACAGTATCAATAATGGTTTAATCACTTTGAGTAGTTCTATAAGTTGATGGAGCTCCAAGGGAGAGCCCTACCGGTCCGCCGGCGCCCTAGGTATGAGCCCGAGTCTCTCCCGTATGGGTCTCCGTTACATTCGATGGTGTTATTGTTAAATTCTATAAATGTAGTTTATTGATTTTAGATATTTTAAAACCAGTTGTTGTACTATTTTCTGTTTATCCAGTGATTCTAATAATTGAGTTAATGAATTTATAGATATTTTATTGGTGTTAAGGTCCTGGAAAAGTTCAGTACGTGCTATTGTGTGTTCGGGGCACGAGAAGAGAACGTGTTCAATTGTCTCTTCGTTATTACAATATGAACAGTTTGGAGGATGATCTTTTACCATGATATGAATGTTAGAGTTTAGTTTAGTTTTTCCTAGCCTTAGTCTAGTAATGATGACGTCTTCCTTTCTACTATACCCGTATAATTTTGGGTTTTGGTTTGGTATGTCTATTACTTGTCGAAGGTTATTATGGTTATTTTGGCTTTTCCAGATGTTTTTCCATTTTTGGTCTATTGATTTGTTCTCGTTTTCGTTACTGTCACCCCTTATATACCACTTTCATACTGCATTCTCATTGGCTAACATCTGCTCCTCCGACCTAGATTCGGCTCCTCTCTCGCTCCTCACTCACGCTGATTTGTTAAAGCAGTGACTTACACTAGTTATAAATAGGAATCTGTTACTAAATTAATACGGGCCTTATGCAACCTGTCAATCAAACTGGCCCCTAATACACAGCTTCCCGGTAATACGGTATGTAAACAACTCCTTATATGGGAACCTAGCTCCCTGCTGCCCCGTGTATACACATACATGCACACACCATATACACACCCTATGTATACATATACCTAGCTCACTACTACATGTATATAACTCTTAAACAAAACACAACTAAACTACAACATTTCTAATTTAATACACATGTAAGCGTTAAATATATTTCCACGCTACATGTATGTTATTTAATTAGTTCGTCCATAGCGCGCCGACTTTCCGTGTATATGTTTCGTATTTTGTGTAATGCAAAGTAGCGTATTTCATATTGTGATTTTGAGTTGTACAGGTGTATTGTGGTGTCTTGCTCTTTACGTTTGTTAATACGTTGGTATCCTATACAGTGGTTGTTGGTCGGTCAGTGTTACATCAAGTTGTGTATGCGTTTTCATTGGTTGATTCTGTGGTCAGTTTTGGCGCGTGTTTCTTTGTGGGTTTTATACGACAGTACCCTTTGCGGACTCGTAGGCGACGGACGGAATAGAAGAATGTAAGTGTTTCTTTGTCTTTGTGTAATATCCTTTGTTATGTGTCTGTAGCTTGTACTTTGTACTTGTTGCAGGGTTAGGGCTTCACAACTTTAATAAAAGTCTTAAGAAGACAGTGAACAAAAAAAACAGAGGAGGTTTTTTTTCTGAAAACACAACATGAACACCTCTACTACACATATATACAACTTTTTCTATCATACATTTTGAAAAACAAAACAAAAAGAAATTAATTTAACAATTAAACGACTTAATACCAAATAAAATCTAAATCTAAAGCGATTCCAACTGACGAGCGTCTAAGCGTTAAACTAAAATCCGGAGTGAAGAGCCCGGATGAAATGATATTTAGTTATCGGTCCTGGGCGGGAGTTAAATCTGTTTATAACCTCGGTCCTTGATATGACAAGTCAAACAACACTTGTATCACATGGGCAAAATGGATATTATCAGAGACTGAAGTGTGATCATACTTCTTGGCATACATTTTGCAAGTAAGCAATATCTTCCTTTGAAGTACAGCGATCGCTTATTTGCATATATGTACAATACGAATTATCTGATAATCTTTGCAATTTGACCTGTAAACGATTGTCCAATGGGGTGCTTTTGTAGTAGAAACACTAACACGGTGGAAGGAGATGAGTTGGAATGTCAAAAATGCTTCCCTTTTGTAAGTTTTTCTTCATTGTTTGCGATGTATAATGAATGTTTGAGATTTTGATAATGTGCTTGGCATATGTATGCTGATTTGATACCAGACCCTCGGGTCCCGATACCAGACACGAGCTGATATAGGATATGATGTCATGTATAAACTTGTTTTATTTAAATTTAGTTTGTTATTTCATATCAAGTTTTCTTTTTTAACGATGATACATTTGTATGCCTTAATACTGCACTTGCCTGCTAAATAAAATTACTAGTGTATGCATCATATTGAAAACATTAAACCATTGATTGTTATTTTTAAAGCGAACTGGCTAATTCCCATTGTAAAAAAAAATACCTAGAATCGTATGATCTGTGAATATAACCACCTCAATGCATCGTGGCCACCTACTTTCGGTTTCCATTGTAATACCCTTATGAGCGCGCATTATGAGGTTTAACCAGAAGCTAGTTTCGTTTTTGCCTGTCCTTAATTTGTAGAAGCTGAGAGTATATGTCGCCTTACTTGCCGCGGCAAGCGAGAATTTCACTCTAGTCAAGCGGTAAAGTGTCCGGCTAGAAACTGACCACAGGGCGTTTGTGATGTTTGCCGAACAAACGATTATTTTATAGAATACCAGCAATGCCTCTGGATATGACTGTAACCTCCGCCATTATACTCGCCTTTCTCAGTGTGTGCTATATGTGTTTCCAATGTGTTGGACTCCCACTAGGGCGAGTAGCCAGTCCCTTGGAATGGGATATGCCACCAGAACTCACCCCTCCAGGGGTAAACATAACTGATCTGGAAGTTCCTTTGACATATTGTGCCCAGCAATACCCCCTCAACACGTCCCCAGCTCCTTTCTATGGTCACAACCAAGCTAATAAACTTTGGATAACGACCTGGCTGATTCCATCGATAGTGTTAGCGACGTATGCTCTGATCCTGCTGTTCTTAATCTGTTTAAAGGGAATACAGGTAATATTGAAATGTCATTTATTCTGAAGGCTAAAAAGAGAGAAGAGGGATATGTGAAAACATTGCATACCAAAGGCATAATGTAACTAATAAAATAAAACTAAGGCTATGGCCAAGTACTATTTTTTTCTATATGAAATAATTCCAATTTAAAGTTACACTTTTAAAATTGAAAACATTAAGCAATGTACTGCTATTTTTGTGACCACCATGAGATAATATGACAAGAAAAACAAACCACAACTTGCAGGTAAATGTACTATATACAAAAACAGTTCATGGGTTACAACTAAAAAATGCCTTGTGTCATAGGACATATCATAACAAATAAACATATCGTGCAGTAACAAAGCAGCACATTGTAAATAAAAGTTATATTCAAACATTGATTACTAAAATGCCCCAACTATATCTAATTCAAAATTGAAACATTTTGTGAGAGAGCTGATATAGTGAAGTGTAAAAACTGACAGGATAAAAACTTATCTAATATCTGGTTAAAACCATAGGAAGTAAATATTTCAGAATTTTAGAACGACGATTTGAAAATGTTGCATAATACTGATATAAACTTTTTTAAATTAAAATAACTAACACTGTACATAGGGCAAAATATTGATGTTACTAAAAAATAATGAATTATCCCCCTTTATCTGTAAAATAATTTCATTTCAAAAAACAAAAATTTCTGCGTTTTCCAATTCTAAATCTATTTACTTAAATTCTCCATCTGTTTACTGATAGAAATGATACTTATATCAAAATATTCAGTTTTCACTGACATTCACTAACAACAATTATGCAAATTTCATGCAGTTACATTTATTGAACCATTCTCACGTTTTTTAGTTTTGAAATGGAATCTGTGTCCGAAGATGGGACTATAATGAACAAAATAGAAACGAACATTTTACAGAAAGATACTGTACATATAAAGATAAACTTTCTATTTTGTTACGATTATCGGGGGATAATTACCCGTATTCCATTGTAGTTATCCCCCGATAACTTAAACAAAATGGAAAGTTAATCCTTAAATAATTCTAATATTACAATAAAACTTATATAGGAATAATGCTAATATTGAAGTAATGCTGATATTGAAAAAATCCTAATATTGAAATATTACTTATATTAAAATAATACTAATAAAACAATTACTTGTCATACTGATTTACATTGAATGTTTAATATTGAAACTTAACTCTGCTACCGATTTCCAATTACTTTACAGGAGCTTTAATCCCTTATGATGGAAGAATTTTGGAGAGATTTTGAAATACATAATCTAAAAATGTCGGTATAAACATGTAGATGAATATCTTAACAATCATATTTTGAGATAAAAAAGTTGTTATTGACGTTGTACATTTAGTACTTTGATATCGACAAATTAAAGTACGTTGCTCCCCTTGCATAAAGATTCCTCGATAAATATCTACATTAATCATATATATTAATATACGTACTGTTCGCCCAAAAGTTGATATCGGTTGAATGAAGCAGAACACGAACAAGATGGTGAGCCAAGCATCACGTACCAATTAATCCACCCTCAAAGTCCCCATTTCAATATGTATTTGAACAGAAAAGTTCATAAAATAATTAAGCGTTACCCATGAAATATCAATAAAACACCGAGGCATTATACAATGCATGTACATTGACAAATCACTGTATGGAACATTTCATCGTCGGCCAAGTGACACTGCTATGTCGTCGAAAAAAGCAGAAGACGCTTACTCTTCCTGAACACCTGGTCTTATTCGCTTTTACGAGTGTTTCCATGTAAATCTTTTGTTCTTTCTTTGCCTCTCTGATTTATTTTCGGATGTGTTGTGTCACAAACCTAGGAGAATTGCCACGTGGGTTTCTGACAATGGGTGCAGTCGAAACTCGGCATCATTATCTCACGTCTACCAATAGACTTTTCAATATCATTTCTACGATTCTTGTTCCATGTTAAAATAATTGAAAATATAATTTCCGTATTGCTGGTCGTGAGTCCAATACCTCTTTGTAAACTACGTATTGTACTGTCTATTGTAGCGTTTACATAATAGAACAGCAGGGAGCGTATGGGAACACGTGTATCGGATCATCAGTTTATTTCCACGCTTTATCTCGGGCGTTGTACGTAAAGTATGTATATTTGATTAAAGTATGGTCTACTATATTCAGTTTTGTTTAAATTTCTGTCTAAAGGTTATGTCGGTATAACGAGAGGAACTATTTTTAGATATTTCAAATTATCCGCTTTAAGTTGTAGAACTTAACGTTTTTCAATGTTTGGACACAAATATGAATGTTTGACTGCAGACCAGTAATACGAAAAAATGTATTTCAAAATGACATAAAATAATGTATGAAATAAATTGACACAAAGCAAATGTTATATTTTGATTTTTTTAAATTCAGGATATAAAGTTGTGAAAAGCTAGAAAAAAGAAATGTGAGTTTTAAATTAAAAAGTCGATATTTGTGTATCGCAAATATTATTCCAATTCCCTGTCGAAACAAACAAAAGGCGTAAAGTTACTCTAAAATCGTCAGCTTATGTCCACATGTAGCTGTAACTTATTACCATGCACCTGTGATAAACCCTGCGTTTGGTGTTCCGTTACAGTAACATCTGAATTATTTTCATAGCAACAGTTGAAGTCACACAGGATTGTACGTCATTGTTAAAGGCCCAATATATGTAACTTCAGGGAAATTTTCATGATTCTGAAAAATTCTGAAAAAAATTCCAGTTGATAACCATGCAAAAATTAGCCTAAAACGAACTTAACCTGAGCGGTAACTTACAAGAATGTCTTGACAAAAAAATCCAAAGAACCGAAAAAAACTTCACAACAACAACAAACCGAAAGTAGAAGACGGTTCGAAATGGACGCGTGTTTACAAATACCGTGTTTCAACTGCTGCTGTACCTGTAACCGCGAAAGAATTCATATTGAATATTGCTGATACCAGTTAATCTTAACTAAATCTATACATATAATAAGTTATTAAGCTTGATTTTCGCTTCAAGTTTTGCCGAAAGTTACGTATATTGGGCCTTTAAAGCTAGGATCCTAAAGTGGTTGGAGGAAAGTTCAGTATATGGCATTATCAAAAACATATTCATTAGGTTGTCACATACACACACGACTTTTCCTGATGTGAACCGAGGATACCACTAGTGGTGCGACATGTGTTACACAGAATTTCGCAAAAGATTTTTCTGTTTTGTTAGATTTTTATGTCTCTTTTGTCTCCCTTCGATCGCTTGGCTTTTCGTCTCAATTTCTTTCTGTATTACCTAGAGCTTATATTTACAATGTATGAAATATTTTACTTCCAGGTGTGCTGTATCAGCTGCATGTCTGAAGATGCATTGATATCAGTACGTATTTTTTGTTCAACTTGCAGAAAATCAAATTGTGATATTTGAATTTTAACATCCCATAATCTATTCACCAAGTGGAAGATCTGTTCCGCTATTCGAGATGAGAAAGTTTTATGGTCGCCATCTTGTTCTCATTCAATATTATTCTATATTTTATTTGTATGAATATTCCTCATTCTTGTGATTGGATATGATTAGTTCTTACTTTGAGGAATTGACATTTTTTGAGTGAGCGTAACCCCTGGATTTCGAGGGAATGGTTTTATTCACTCTTCTCTTTTCTGATTTTTTTATTTACAGTAACATTTTATTTGCAGTGAACAAAATTCATACTCGATGGATACTTCAAAAATAGCAGTATATTTATTTTTGGTGTACCAAAGCTGCATATCAAAAATGTATTAGAAAACACTGACACGCGTTTGTTTGTGCATTCTATTATTGCTTGACTACTCATAATACATTATTTGTAGGGTATACCAAATATCGGAAATACCTGCTACATGAATGCAGTTCTACAGGTAAGCCTTTCTGATTTTGTTTATTCATGTGATAAGTATCTTGCTATATTGAACAAGCCGAAGTTACGAAGACAAAACCAGTAATATTCGACAGGTATCATTATGTTCATGTTTATGAATCATTTCAATAATCGACATATTGACTGTACGGCGTTTAGCTGTAGCATATATTGAGACAAAACACTTATGCCAAAAAATCGCTTTTAGCTATTTGAATTAGTTCATATCTGATGCTTTGTTCGTCAGGTGCTGTGCTGGACTCCCAACTTTAGAGATCAATTACAAGAAACCACTAACTTGATAGACGAGCGAAATCATAAAACAAGAAATGAGGCACTTGGTGAAGTTTCAGCGACAAATGAAAACAGAGTGGTAAGATTTCAAAGAAAGGTAACCATATAACGTTAGAATTGTTAACATTTCAATGAAAAATGGATTTCGTATCGTTGTTTAATTCGTCTAAAAATGCCATTATTTAAATTTTCTATGTAATATGTAGCCTGATTTCAGTTATAATTGTTTGCTTACAATTTAATGTTTTAAAAGAATGATGTCACCAATTTGGGAAACCACCTCAATTTTTACGGGAACATTGACGTGTTTCCTTTGGTGCACAGTATAATTACGTCTGCTTCGATAATTTTATTTTTTTTTGATTGACAGGCCAGGCCAAGAATAGACAAGTCATTGCTTAGACTGATCGACAGAGTGAGGGCTAGCAAAAAAGTAGATAGATCATACCCCGAGGCCATCCTTGACGCTGTTCGTAAACTGTGCGTCTATCTTTAGTACTTAAATAGCATATATTTATTTATTATTATCGTTTTTATTCTAGCTATTCTAGCCCAACAATTAAGCGTACTATGCTAGTCTTTGTAGATCTAAATATTGTTTTTTAAACTAAGAAACCCATGAACACCCATGAAATAAGCTTTTCTGAAGATTATATATTGCTATTCACTTACCTTGAAGTGATGTGATACAGGAATGACCATTTCTGGTAACACATATCATGTTAACACCCTTTGTTTTCTTTACGGTAGCTTTCCATTTCATTGAGTGCAATATACCATAGTTGTTGTCCTCTTGGATTGATATGATGTTGGTGTGTGTTGAATGTTATAATATACATTAGTTCTTTTTTATTTTTCTATACTTTAGTTTAAACCATATTTTGTTCTTGAGAAACGATTTTTACAAATTACAAAATGTATTTCGATACGTTAATATTATGTATCCTTAAATGATTCAAAGGTGAACGTTTTTTTTATGTGACTATGAGAATGGCTATTTGTGCTTGAAAAAGTGTGCCTTAGTTCTCAGTTTGAGAACTTGACATTTACTTTAATGTACCTTAACTTTAGGTGGCGGGTGTCAAAGTTGAGGCAGAAGATAATTGTTCTTCCAGAGACTTAGTCTTACTATCAAGTACTTTTTTAAGGGTCTCCATGTAATCTTTACTTTGTTCATAGGTTGGCTCTAGTTTAATCGATTTTGAGTTCGGATAATGATTTTGTTAACGCTTCAGTATTCCTTAATTATACATATTTATATTTATTTTTTAGGAATGATCGGTTTGAAGGTCACCACCAGCAGGATAGTTATGAACTTTTCAATACCGTTATAGCTGGGTTGGAGGAATTGATTGAGGTTGGTAGATTGATTTGATTACTTACTACGCTAAAGTAGTATTTCTCTAAATATTCACTGTGTAGTATAAATTATATAAATTAAAAATACTTAAGATGATAAAGAATTAAATGCTTGGACAAGAATCTAATTCAGAAATTATAGCAAAACTTTTAAGGAAATAAATTTAACGCTTGTTATATTAACTAATCATATATAATAGATGCCTTGTTATTCTGAAATAATTTCAAATAATGTTAATATTATATACATTTATTGATATTTCAGGAACGGTTCAATTGTGACAATCAGACAGGTATATGTTTAATGGTTTTCTATACATTAATCAATGTTAAAAGTATTTGTACGGTTTATGTTTTTTATAGTTTTGTTGACATTTTGTTGTTCTCGTATTTTGTACTTTGTTCAGCCTTTGAAATTTCTCTATTAGAATTTACTGACGGCAAAAGTTACATTTTCAGCACATAGAGAGAGAGAGAGAGAGAGAGAGAGAGAGAGAGTACTGATTTATATCATACATGTATATTGACAGCAGTGTCAGTATGTGTTTATTGTATCTAAGTTACTTCTAAGTCCGGATCACTTTCTCGCACATAACATTGATGTTTTAAACGGTCATTTAAGAAGGATTACTTTTTGATATTTTATCAAAAAATGGTTTCTTGGTTTTAAAGATATTTCTTTCAAATGGAATATTTGAATTGTTTAATACGATTCCCTGCCATTGTCATTTCTATAACCATTTGGAAAGTCTAATACGTTTAACAGTTTAATTTTGGGATGTGTACAATGTATATTGGACAGCCATGGGATACAAAGAACCGTGAAATACGAATCAAGGGAAACAAATATATAAAACGATAAGATATTAACAACGTATTAAAGTATGCACAAATGATGCAATATTAAGTATAGAATGATTGGATTTCATCTCCAGAGTAAATCGAAATACATTGAAATTCAATACTGCAAATTGCTGTGAATTTCCAGTCGTTGAACTATTCAAAACTATTTACACATATATAATGTTCACACTTTGATGTATGTTTTGTTCTTTTTGTACACAGAGCAATTGATGAATGCATCCCCGGTATCTCGACTCCTCGGGGGCGTTTTCGTCAATGTCTTCACATACAGTTCATGCAGTCATGTAAGTTGACCAGTTATGAACTTTAAAATATGCGTTACATTATGTTTGTCCATTATCATTTTGTCCTTCATTTTAAAAACATTTAAAGTTAGGGAACGGAAGTTATCATCTCTCATTGAATGATAATAAACAGAATCGAAAAGGGAATACCGAAGCGTCAACAAAACCATTATCCGAACTCTAAATCAAGTACACGAGCAGCACAATATGAGCAAAAAAAATTTAAACGGTGAAAATAGCACATAAACAAAGCAAAAAGAACCAGAGAAAAAGACAAAGTGTTCCGGAAGAGTTTCTGCTTCATCGACGACAATCTAAATGTAATTTAAGGTTGTCACATCTATGAAGGAATATTTTAGAAATGTTTGGTATTCGACCAGAAAACAAATTGCGGAATGCATTTAACAGATGAATATATACTTAATATATATATGTTGTCAGAGATGTAGGTCAAGTTGCTCAAGTTAATAACAAAACACGTACACTATTTAAAAATGCTGTATTTATAAACAGGTCACGTAATTCAGGAACACAAATACTGTTAATAAGTAAACATTTTTAAACAATTGTGTTGACAGATTGAGACAAAATTCCAGAGATTTACCTCTCTACCTGTGCAAATCCGTGCCGAAACCAAGGTGAATATTACCAATGTCTCATTTCAATGAAAATCAAAGACTGATATGATATGACTCAAATGCTTTATGAAATAACGAAATGTTTTAAAGATGGAATTAAACTACCTGGTATACAGCTGTATGATGCAGATTAATTTATTTTTTCGGCATACTTTATCTACTACTAAATTTAAAATGTGAAGCATAAGTGTGTGTGTTACGTCATCTATTTAAAACAAGATTTCGATCTCACATTTTTTTTAAACTATACTTATGAATGGTGACATTTTTATTCGTTATGATAAAAGATGGAAAATATAGAAAGCCTACCTTCAAGTAACCACGGATCGGCCTCAGAACATGTTGTAGATCACCCAGATCATACGGACGTTCCTTGTCTCCAAACGTTAGAAAACAAAAGTCAGGGTCAAACAGATTTAGAGACTGGCCTAAAGCTTTATACTGAAATTGAGGAAAGTTCTGGGGATGACTTTTGCAGAACCTGTGCGAAAGCTGGAAAGAAAGGTAATGTATTTTAAAGAAACCCTCAACATAAGATGTCTTTTTCTTTTTTTTTCCTATTTTCCTTGAGTAGATATACATCACCTTAATTTTCAAATTCTTACTCAAGTTGGACTCAATGCAGCTACAAAAATTTAATGTTACCTGTTCATGTGACGATGACCAGTTGCGAAGAGATAATGCATGGCATGTGTTGAAGCAAAGAAGATAACTCATGAGACTTTACATTTTTACCGAAGCGAAATGTACGCAATAAATCAAAATTTTCGAATAACCACAAAACGATCAATCAGCAAAATGTTATCAGTTTAATATGTTTAGTCTTAGAAAGTTTCCCTCCAGCTAGACCTACCCATTCTACCATTTATGTCATTGTAAACCCCGGTACAAATCTTGTCGCGTCCTGAATGAAAGAAATTCGAAAAGTCAAAATCCATGTCAAAATTGTTTCGTCCTTTTGCTCAAAGTCTGAGTTCTCGATTAAGTCGACATTTCATCACATCAGTTTCACATTCCAGCAGATGTAGAAACTAGAAATTAAGCGGCTTTCTACACTTCGAGCTAGTAAAAATTAGCTGCCGTGGACTCGTAGCTGAGCCCCCTCACCGCGTCTATACACTGTTTTCCCGCATTAATGCATCAGAAGAGATGATATCAGGATTTAATTTTGTTTGATAGTCGTGCAATGACGGACAAAATGTTTCACATTACGTCTATACGTAGACTTGCATAAACTCCAGACCGTTTTTGAATTTCAGTCCAATTCCATGTCAGTTTATAATTCAGTTGATTTTTACATTCATTTTTTTTTCATGCGGATTTTTTTCACATAAAGGTTTGTTTTCACGTGAAATTCACGATTGAGTTAATCTTGAATATCATAGAAACGGTGGTTCTCCTGGACAAATATTTTTTTAGGATTGTCAACGATTAACTGGTTAACCGTTCATAAAGTCAGTTACCTGTTAATCGCAAAGTCTATAAATGTTTTATCAATACGTGTTTTTGTCTCTCATGCGTCAATTGTGTTCGACAGGTGTGCATGTATTATCTCCCTTACATTATGCCATATACATAAGTCACAAATATTAGGCCGATAGTCTACCTTTGAATTATTAGTTGAAAACTAATCAGAAGCTACTTTCTAGTTGTTTTGATAACCCAGCCTGACCCATCAGGCATATCCTGATATTACATGTGTTCTGTTTTCATTTTGTCTTTGCGATGTCGCCCGAGCTTTGCGTATAGATTTTCATAACTTGCTCAACTGTATGTTGCTGTTACATATATATACATGTATATAGCTGTAGGTTTAGATTCTTATATATATATCTGTATATCATGCTTTTTTTATCAAATTACTCCTGATGCTTCTCGAAGCCATTTTCATGGTTTTCTTCCACGCAACAGAAGGCTAGTTATAATGTTACAACGAAATTAGCTTCCGTTCAATTTGTTTTCTAAATATTAATATTGCAGCAGATACAGTAATTTGGAAGAGGGTCATCGTACATAATCAAGTAATTCATTGAAACAAGTTCGTAACTAAGTTTTGTATACAAATGTCTATTTGTTATATTTATGATCTGATGTGTTAGCCTGACATTGCCGACGTCAGCATGAGTTAGCGTTTCAATAGGAAATGTATAATATGTACCGGTTAACCGTTCATATTAATATCGAGAAACCGGTTCATGATTTTAATCCGGTTTATCAATCCTAATATTTTTTGTAAATAAGACGTGATTTGTTGTTCTGAACATGTCTCTTAATATGAATTATGACTTAAAAAGACTTTTGTGAAAATCAATTCGTCTAATATGATTTCTTATGTAAGTGAAAATAACTTGCACATATACATATGCTGATCTTGTTGAACTGATTTCGATATGATTCGCCGTGAATATTTCGTTTTTTCTTATATATACAATGTGTATAACAGAATCCAGCACAACGACGAGAAGAAGGCGAATGCTCATCTCGTTACCCCCTATACTGGTGCTACAATTCAACAGATTTAAATTGGTAAGTATTACTATTTTCATTATGAAAAACGTAATCTGAACAAAAACGGGCATGGGAATGAGAAGCTTTGTATTATTAGCAAAAACTGGCAACCAACACAAGCTGCTGTGTACACGATATCGGTGCGATCAAATATAATCAGAAAGGAAGACACAACAAGACGAGGTGCTCGCAATAATACAAAAGTCCTCATCAAACTCAACCGCATCATCCTTTGCAGCCCTATGATTGACCGCTTCCATCATGATGATAATCAGTTCTAACATATCTAAAAAGGATAATTTACTTAAATACTTTAATAATAGATGCAAAGAATCATATTTTTCTATAACATTCTATAAAATGAGTTTGGTTCGAAACTCAACCAGACGGCAGTAAATAGTATACTAAAAGTTTTATGGGAAATCGTCAAAGAAATAGAAATTTTACAAAAATTTACGCAAATTGGACTGGAGTTCGCCAGGGTTCCAAGTTGGGTCATGTCCTATATAATTACAATTCTCAACGTCAGTCAGCCTAACGTTTGAGTGTTAAAGATGAGCTGATTTAATCATGATTAATTGATATACCTAATTACATTTTAATATCTTTGTTCAATGATGAGTAAATGCGCAGAAACACAATTTGATTCCTTCGATTGACATGTGAATCACCATATCGATTTTTCATTGTTTTAAACGCGTTCCAAACCCCCCCCCCCCCCCTCCCCCCCCCCCCCCCCCCCCCGCAAAAAAAAAAGTTTGCTAAAATTTCTCAAGAAATGGCCGACATATCATATGACAAATATGGTTTCTCGCCCGAAAGAAAACTTTCGGGGCATGCTGGAAAAAATCTAAAGGGATTTCGAGCGATAACCCACTTTTTTAGGCCTAGGACCTATACTACCACATAAAAAGGTATTCCCCCTATACATATAACTGCATATAACTCTGAGCCCCAGAAGTAAACGGTCTCTAGTGGTTGAACAAATTCTTGCAGCATCATGAGACCAAATATAGAACAGTATCCAGTCAATGTAAAGTAAGTTCTCATCAAATAAAAGCAACATTGGTAAAGGACTCACACAACTAAATCAGCCTATCACGAAGTGTTTCATACGATTGTAGTCCCTGCCGAAAATTTGTTCCGGCTAAGTACTGTGATTCTGTGTAATTTAAATAGATAATTGTTGACATATTCTGCATCGAATGAAATCTATAGATATATAACTCTACGAAAATGTTTACTTTTGGTAGATTTTGATATGTGATGGCGGATTGATATAGGGTAAAAAACAGAGGGTGTTCCCGTCCCATTTCACTGATTTGACATATAAATTTCCGGTTGTCCGAAGCAGACGCCTGTAGCGAGCTAAAATGCCACGAAACTCCTGATAAAATGCCATTTGAAGTCATTGCCATGTATGTATCTGTGAATCCAGGCAGTTGTCACTAGTGTTGAACTTCAAATATTAAAATTATTAGCTCGAAAGCTTAGTAATAACATATAGTTAACTATTTAATTGTGTGAGTCCTGAAGTTTTGTTTTTGAGGCTAGAGGAGATAGTGCAGAACCCATTTTACCAGATCTAGCTTCCTGTGACGTCTTCTTTTACTCAAGAACCACGCGATTGCGAAAGTGCGTGTCAACTCTAATAGAATGGTCAAACTTGATACCTAATTCATGTGATTTCTGACACGAGTAGCAAAAGTTATTGAAAGACCCTAGTTTCTCGATTTTACTCATAAATGATGTTGTGGCATAGTGTGAGATATAAGTAACCTGCGTATTATTAAAAACATGCATAAGTAAATTCTACACTTGTTCGAAAATAGTTTTGCCGTCTTTTTTATCCATTATACATATTGTAGGACGGGTATGGACGACTAAGAAAAGTAAACGGTAGTTTGAGTTACCCTAAAGACCTCGATGTATCACCATTTTGTTCCTCTGCAATTGATGTAAGTATTTATTAATGGATTTTTTTCAACCTCGCCAGTACAGGAGTGAATGATCATATGATACATGACTAAAGCACACGTACATTTTATTTCTGTCAAGTACAAGTGTCAAATGTGATTGCAATTGGTCTTGGACGAATCCAGTTAATAGTTTCTCATGTATCCCCGTCTGGAAATGATGGCATCCTCTTTGGAAACTCTGGGCAAAATTTATGATTCCAATCATTGTTTCATTGAGAAAGATTCTGTATCTTTAAGTGATATGACGATTGACGTTTTTGAGTATGCTCATTAGTGTGTTTACTTGTTGTGATTGACAATGATACTCGGTTCTCATTTTGAGAACTTGAGGTTTACTGGGATGTGACAAAGATTTACATGGCGGGTGTCGTCTATGAAAGAGAAGACGCTTACTCATCCGGAACACCTGGTCTTATTCTCTTGTATTTTTACAGGAGTCTCCATTTAAATATTTCCTTTGTTCATATGTTATCCCTGGTTTAATTGTTTTTGTGCCGGAATATGATTGTGTTAACGCTTCGGTATTCTCGTATTTACTTTACATCCAAAGTTGGAAAATAAAAATGTAAAAACTATTTGTTTGATTTTAAAAAAAACCATAGTATTCAAACGAATGGAAAACCGGAGTACCTTGGTCATATTGCCGAAGGAAAAATATTTGGGATCCAAACATTTTGTAAAAATTGATTTCCGTACTTTTCTTTTCGTTCTGTATTACATTAAAATTCTGCACGTATATTTTGATCATTCCCCAAGTAATTATACACGAGTATGTAAAATACCATTGCCACTATCTCCATTACAAATTATACTTGTTTGTGAATAATTGTAAAATGGGGGCAGTTATCAAGTTAATATATACCATATCATGTGTAAAACAATTCAATTGATATTTGTTTTATAAAATAGTATCACTCGTATGGTGAGCTGTGAGTAACAGTTTGCATTGTGCTAAGACAAAATAACCGG
This sequence comes from Mimachlamys varia, assembly GCA_947623455.1. Lineage (NCBI taxonomy): Eukaryota > Metazoa > Mollusca > Bivalvia > Pectinida > Pectinidae > Mimachlamys > Mimachlamys varia. Next base: position 4,283,597 of record OX392537.1, read on the forward strand.
ACATCCGTTAAACAAAAAAATTAATCTATAATAAGCCATATAATGAAGTGAGTCAGAAGTTTCACACTTCAATCTTCAGGCTTGTCCGAACAACATTAGATTGTGATAAAATTCTTCAATACGGTTCTCGAAGGTGTTTAAAGGTTATTTTAATGTTTGCAGAAATTGGACCATGGCCACCAGTCAACCAAGTACCGTCTCTATGGCGTGGTTTGCCACGCGGGGTCAATAAATGGAGGTCACTACACAGCTCATGTGCGGACTCCCATTCAAGAGCACGAAATGGATTTGAAGACACGGTTCCTTACTCAAAATTGGCGCAATCCTGAGAAGGATCTTGAGAAAATAATGTCTTTCTGGGAAGGGAAACAGTGTGACAAAGGAGAGAGAGAGAGGCCTGACAACGCCGAGTCAGATATCTGGTACACCATCAGTGATACATATGTCACCAATTGTTCACAAAGCAATGCCCTTCAGGATTCTGACGCATACCTATTGATGTATGAACGATTGTGAAGTATTTTCTTATCAGAAAGGTGAACAATATGTTCATTATTAACCTTACGACGATGAAGTGAGAATATCGTATATACACTCTACAGATGAACAGTTGTGTTTCAGTGGTCACTTGAAATTAGATTATGATGGACTGTATATATATATTGCATTTAAGTGTTTGTTTGATGTTAAATTACAATTATTTTCTCTCTTCTTGATGTACGTTTATATAACGTTCGGTTATTGCGGAGCCCGTGAAGGGACCACGGACAGCTTACACAGGTTTCTATGTTTATTATCTGTAATATCATGCTGTAACCTATACATCATTCTAGGAGGGAAAGATGACTTAACATTGAAAGAAGCTATTCTTCTTTCTAATAATAATGATAGGATAGTATTATGATAAAATCATTTAACATGTGTGCAGATCACGAGTATATACGACGGCTCCGCTTGACGGTGATTGACAATTTCTAAACTTTTTGTGACATTGTGATAAATATTAAGGCAGTGAGTGTAGTTAAAACATGTTTGTGTGGGGTGCCTGGCAATATCAATAAAAAGTGTGGCAGCTTGTCACCGTGATATTGAGCTCTGTGTTCAACATCGTTCTCTTCGAGGCAGTGCAAAGGAGGGCTACGAAACAGATACATGTACCTGTATTTCGGGACTTATCATATCCGGATCGATTAAGGAAACTCAAATTGCCAACTTTTAGCTACAGAAGACAAAGAGGCGATATGATTGAAGTATAGAAGATAACTCACAGTATTTACGTGATTGTGCAACAGATTTTGTCAAGATGTGGAAAGATCACTCAAAAAGACAGGAAATAAGAGGTCACACATTGAAATTGTTTCCACAACATTCTAGAATAGATGTTCGCAAGAACTGTTTTGCCTTGCGCATTGTAAATATATGGAACAATCTTCCTGAAAATGTAATATTAGCGCCAAATGTAAACAGATTTAAAAATAGACTGGATAAGCACTGGGAGAACCAGGACTCCTGTACATTTATAGATCTCAGATACATTGATAACACAAGTAATGTCATAATTATCTATATTGCAAATATTTAAATGTCATACTTTTGAGACCGATGAAGAGGATCTGGATTGATCCTGTATTGGAAAATAAACTTAACTTAACTATATATTAGTGAAATGTTTGTTCGGATTTCTGTATTCTTTCTCACTGTCCAGATTTTGCTTGTTGTATTTGTACTTCAATAGTATTTTGTTGTTGTCTTTCTTGTGTTTAATAACACCATAAATAAGAGTACATATACACTAGTATTATGAGCTTGCATTGGTTGCTAAGTTACAGAGTCTTGAACTTACTTTTTTGTATCATATAAGGTCGTTTGTAAAACAATAGACACTGTAATTGTGGTTTGGTTTGGTCAGTTTTGTTTTACGTCCTATTAACAGACAGGGTCATTTAAGGATGTGTCAGGTTTTGGAGGTGGGGGAAAGCCGGAATACCCGGAGAAAACTCACCAACCTACGGTCAGTACCTGGCAACTTCCCCACGTGGGATTCGAACTCGCAAACTAAGGATGGAGGGCTAGTGGTAGAATGTCGGAACACTTCAACCACTTGGCCCCTTAAATAATAATACAAGAATTACAACAAGGAAAACAAAACAAAATAAACTTGCAAAAATATTCCAATTCAAACACTCTCATTTTCGTTAGTTAAATCAATAAATACAAGATCAAGAACTTGTTCATTACATTCTGCAGCAGTATTATACATCTTACGACGTAAAATAAGCCCAAGAAATAAAATAAAAATCAACTTCTTGAAAATTAAGTTTATCGATGCAGGAGGCTTCAGATGAAAATAATTAGCCAGTACAGAAGTGTCAACAACCCCATAATCCGAACTCAAATTCAATCAAAGTAGGAGCAAAATAATTATGTAGTACCTGGAAACCCATGCAAATATAAAAGAAGATACGACAAGGTGTTCCGGAAGAGTAAGTGTCTTCTGCTTCATCAACGACTACGTATAACGCCATGCACATCTTGGTCACATCCAAGTAAACATCAAGTACTCAAAATGAGAACCGATTCACTATTGTCAATCACAACAAGTAAGCACACTAATATAATGAGCATACCCAAAAACGTCCATTGTCATATCACAAAAAGATGTAAGCTTGTTCGTCAGCAACTAACATATATCCCGAAAATTCCGATATTCAGAACAAACCCTAGAATAACAAATCATTTGCAACATGTAAACACCATAGAATGGAGTAGCTGGGATGTGAAAATCGAAATCGTCACGTTTATCATAAAGCTTAGTAGTAAGCTGTCCGTGTTGGTCATAGATCAGGTAAAGATCAAGGTAACACGCTACTGTAGGAGAGTCAGTGGTGTCCTTAATCTCAAGTCCAGTATAGGGTATATACGATCGACTAGGTCAGTAAACATCTTGTTGTTTATAGACAACACATCGTCGATATAGCTTAAAGTGAAATGGATGATTTGGCAAGGTTTTGTTACCCAAAGTTACCAGGCGCAATGTGTTCAATATTAAGCTAATATGGCAAGTTGAATACTGTTGTCACGCTGTCTACGCAAAAAAACAGAATTATGAAAACAAGAAGCCCAGAGGGCCTGTACGTATCGCTCACCTGGAAACATTGGTATCTAGTTAATCATGGTAAAATATTTTGTTTTTTGGCCCCGCCCCTCAGCCCCCTGGGGGATTATTCCCACCATTAGAACAATTTTGAATCCTGATCATGAGCATCTAGGGATGATTCCTACCAAATAAGGCTGATTTCCAATCAGTGGTTATGAAGAAGAAGTCGCTTAAACCAATATAGCTGAAAAAGCCTTTTTGGCCCCGCCCCTCAGCCCCCTAGGGGGTCAGTGCCACCATTAGAACAATTTTGAATCCTGAGCATCTAGGGATGATAACTACCAAATAAGGCTGATTTCCAATCAGTGGTTATATATGAAGAAGAAGTCGCTTAAACCAATATAGCTGAAAAACCCTTTTTGGCCCCGCCCCTCAGCCCCCTAGGGAGTCAGTCCCACCATTAGTACAATTTTGAATCCTAAGCACTTAGGGATGCTCCCTGCAAAATAAGGCCGATTTCCAATCAGTTGTTTTGGAGAAGAAGTCGCTTAAACCAATATAGCTAAATAACCCTTGTTGGCCCCGCCTCTAAGCCCCCTAGGTTTAAAACATTGTTGACGGACGACGGACTAGTTTAAACGTAGTGCACTAAGTGTAAAGGTTAGCTCACACTCAACTGTAGTTATGATAGCATTTCAACATGTATGTAGGGATCTTATGAATGTGAGTACGGATATATTTATATTAAAGACCTTGGTCATTTAGCGCTAACGCAGTCGCGCACGATGTCCGTCATGTTCACCATGAATGGCATTGGTACGGTGAGGTTTTCTTCTCAAACTGTTTACCATGAACGGGGAATGTACCAGGTAAGAAATGTTCATTATCAAACTTCACAAGGGATATTCCTGAATAGCATAAAATGTATTGAGATATTTTCCAAGGCATTGAAAGATAACAGATCTGGGCTATAACAAGAAAGCAAATCAACTAATATATACCGTACCTGCGGGATATATTGACATAAGTCACATTGTGATACTTTCTTTAATGCTACCCTCTACAGCAAACCAACATTTTGTTATTCGCCATTGTTGTCAACATTACGTAAGCCAATGAAGTAAATCATTTCAATTATGAGCCTCGCTATTTTTACTGTTTGTTCCTTAAATTTATTATACTTTTTTTTTCGTACAGGTCTCACAGCTGATATCTTCTGCGGTTAAGGTATTTCCAGTACGAGCTAGGATGAAGAGTACCAAACACTTTAACAGACGGAACGGAGAGCTGGAGTGGTTTTGATGTTTGTCGGGTGGCGGCTTATGACTACTTAAAATTTTGGAAATCAACGGAACACGCGGAATATTCCTCTTAAACCTCTCGATCAACATTTGGTACGTAAAATAGCATATTCATGTATGATTTATGTGTACAAAAAATTAGAGAATACCAAAGCGTCAACAAAACCATAATCCAAACTCGAAATCGATTAAACTAGGGGCAAAATAGGAACAAAGGAAAAATTTACATGGAGACTTTCGTAAAAGCACAAGAGAATAAGACCAGGTGTTCCGGAAGAGTAAGCGTCTTCTGCTTCATCGACGACACCCGCCATGTAAATCTTTGTCACATCCAAGTAAGCATCAATCCTCAAAATAAGAACCGAGTATCAATGTCAATCACAACAAGTAAACACACTAATGGGCATACTCAAAAACGTCCATCTTCATATCACTTAAATATATAAAGTTGGATCTTTTCCCTTCTTATCTCTTTAATGTATTTAATTTTAGTTACTAAATATAAAATTTGAAAATTCCTCTCAGGACAAGACATAAAGTAAAAGATGGTAGCCTTATAGGGCAATATTTTTCTGATCAGTCCATAATACATAATAACATAACTGTAAGCACCCAGAGGAATCTACATATGAAATGTGAGGAAGATCCATCAATACGTGCCGTTTGAAAAGCCTACCATCTGGGCCTGGTTGTTCAAAAGGTGATTTGCTTGAACAGTGATTGGTGCAAATTTGAATTATCCTGTAGTTTTGACATAAATTATTTTATTAAGTGACAACTTTGCTAATATCAAATATCTAATAGTTACAATGTGCATGCAAAATTTTGAAGATTTTACCTTGTATTATTGACAGAATTATTGAAGTTTGAAAAAATGTCGTTAAATAGTGATTAAGCTTAAATCCTTTGATTAACTGGGCCTTGATGAGGGAGGACTACCACAGATATATATCTACAATATAGAACTATGAAACACTGAAGAACTACTGGAATGTTAACACACACATCTTTGTCGATCCAGATCAGGATTCGAACCTGAATCTTTCCAGTTTTACTTGGAATGCTCTACATTGAGCTAGCTGGATATACTGACAAATCAGGGTGTCAACCTGGATATACTGACAAATCAGGGTGTCAACCTGGATATACTGACAAATCAGGGTGTCAACCTGGATATACTGACAAATCAGGGTGTCAACCTGGATATACTGACAAATCAGGGTGTTAACCTGGATATACTGACAAATCAGGGTGTCAACCTGGATATACTGACAAATCAGGGTGTCAACCTGGATATACTGACAAATCAGGGTGTTAACCTGGATATACTGACAAATCAGGGTGTCAACCTGGATATACTGACAAATCAGGGTGTCAACCTGGATATATACTGACAAATCAGGGTGTCAACCTGGATATACTGACAAATCAGGGTGTTAACCTGGATATACTGACAAATCAGGGTGTCAACCTGGATATACTGACAAATCAGGGTGTCAACCTGGATATAGCGACAAATCAGGGTGTCAACCTGGATATACTGACAAATCAGGGTGTCAACCTGGATATACTGACAAATCAGGGTGTTAACCTGCATATACTGACAAATCAGGGTGTCAACCTGGATATACTGACAAATCAGGGTGTCAACCTTGATATACTGACAAATCAGGGTGTCAACCTGGATATACTGACAAATCAGGGTGTCAACCTGGATATACTGACAAATCAGGGTGTCAACCTGGATATACTGACAAATCAGGGTGTCAACCTGGATATACTGACAAATCAGGGTGTCAACCTGGATATACTGACAAATCAGGGTGTCAACCTGGATATACTGACAAATCAGGGTGTCAACCTGGATATAGCGACAAATCAGGGTGTCAACCTGGATATAGCGACAAATCAGGGTGTTAACCTGGATATACTGACAAATCAGGGTGTCAACCTGGATATACTGACAAATCAGGGACATCAGTTGGTTATAAATAGTTCAAAACTTTAAATTCTAAGTAGTTCTTAACAATAAAAATTTTAGTTTTAAGTAGTTCTTAACATTAAAACAGTTATTTCTAAGTAGATCTAAACATGAAAACAGTTCTAAGGAGTTCTTAATATTAAAACAGTTAGTTCTAAGTAGTTCTAAACATTAAAACTGTTATTTCTAAGTAGTTCTTAACATTTGAAACATTTAGTTCCGGGTAGTTCTAAACATTAAAACAGTAAGTTCTAAGTAGTTCTAAACATGAAAATGGTTAGTTCTAAATATTAAAACAGTTAGTTCTAAGTAGTTCTTAATATTAAAACAGATAGTTCTCAGTAATTCTAAACATGAAAACAGTAATTTATCATTAGTTCTAAACATCGAAACAGTTAGTTCTAAGTTGTTCTAAATATGAACAGTTCTAAGTAGTTCTTAAAATTAAAACAGTTTTCAGTAGTTCTAAACATGAAAAAAGTTAGTTTCAAGTAGTTCTTAGCATTTAACTGTTGGTTCTAAGTAGTTTTAAGCATTAAAACAGTTGGTTCTTAGTAGTTCTAAACCTGAAAACAGTTGTAAGTAGTTCTAAACATTAAAACATTTAGTTCTCAGTAGTTATAAGCATTAAAACATTTAGTTCTAAGTAATTCTAAACATTAAAACATTTAGTTCTCAGTAGTTCTTAAAACAGTGGGTTCCAAGAAGTTCAAAACGCAGCATCTGTTGGTTCCAAGACTTGAGACCACAATTTATTTCACTGTATGTTTCATTGTAACATAAAGTTTCATTACAAATTCCCAATATTTCATTGACAACTTAGTTAATTTCCATCTAATCTGGTAAAGAACAAACATCTTTGGATAAAATTCAAGTTTTTATAAAAGTCCTAATAATTAGTTATAATTTTATGTCAATCTTATTATTTACACAAGTTAACAAGTTCTATAAATAAACATTTATATATATATAGTTTTCAAGAAAACACCTATGCTATATTTATCTCCCGGAAGTTACAAACAACTCAAAAATAGACATAGATTTAAGCTTGACTAAACATTCAAGCCCACGTTTCCGGATCAAGTGACTATACAGTGTAAGTAGAAACCTCCATTGTCATTTATGGTACAATGACCTACTGCTACCTGTTGATTGATATTTCCAATGACTCTTGGGTTCATGTTTATCATCGATTAGTAAAATACTCGTACAGGTGAGGCATTTAATAATGTAAGGAGAGTTGTTGAAAGCATAGCAGCCATGTTTGTAATTATTACTGTACATGATATATGTGTATTACAAAGGGTTATACTTTACCATCTGACTTAACACACTAAGTGGATTGCCATTATCACGTTCAAGTATGTTCCTATCTTTAATGTCAAGGATTAAAATTGATAAATATAGGTACAGTGTACCCTCGAACTATCTCCACCCGAATCTACCACCACCCTCGCATACCGCCACCCTCGCATACCGCCACCTTAACCTAGAACAAATTTCCCTTCTATATAATTCCCTCGTTAAGTTCCCCACCCTCGCATATCGCCATCTGCCACACCCTTTATAATACAAACGTCCCGAATCGCTATACATTTCCCTCGACGATAACGCCATATTGTTCTGTTTTTGGAGATCGAGGAAATATTAAGTGTTCCGTTTGGAATGGCATGCGGCAAAAATAGATCAATAACCATTTTCAGATATAAATTTGTGCCAATGGAGATGTATATGACGATATAACACTGAGCTTGTTTTTAATAAAATGTTGGAAATGCAATATATTATGCAGTTTAATTCATGGTAATAATTTTCATAATTCGATACTATCGTCACCCTCGTTATACCGCCATAATTTTGCTGTGGACGAAAGTTGGGGGTAAATAACGAGGGTACACTGTATATTAAATTCACCGCCTGTATGAAAAGTTAAGGCGTATTACGCCCGTAAAACAGGCGGAAAGTAGATGGATTCCGCCTGGAAAATCAAAATTACGGTTGTAATGTAGCAGGACACGTAATTTAAAAAAAATTCCTGCCACATTACAACTCCAATATGATATTTTTACGGGCGTCATTTCAAAGGGTGGGGCGGAAACTGAGGCGTCATTTTAAGTTGAGAAGGAATTTGGGGCTATTGGATAAATTTCCTGTTGATGTAAATTCCCTCCATTTTCCCCAACTGACAAAGATGGCTGACATGATGGAAAGCATGCAGAGTGTGATAGATAATTCAGTGGAATTGTGTACAATTGGAGACTGTAGTTTATCTTGGGAATGTATCCTAGGTTTAATAAGGTAATGTAGAGTATTATTGCATGCTTTGTCTGATGTAAATTGTTTTCTAAAGCACAAAATTCATAGTTATAACTGAAATGGATTTTAGACTAGGTCACTATATATATAGACTGCACTCTACATGAGTGGATAACTGTTTAAATATGTACGTAGCATATAGTATATTGGATGCATTCAACATTAATATATTTCTGTTAAATAATGTGTTATTTGATTTGAAAAATGTGCTATATATTTACCAGTATGATTAATCATTAAATTGTAAAATGGAGCCATTATGAACATGTAATGAATACATGTCCTAGTATAATGATCTGTTTTTCTCTGGTATTATGTTTTTCTTTGAAATGATAATTGCTGAAGTGATTTTGAGAACATTAATACACATGTAAATGGTGACAAAATGGAATCCTAGATAATATTGGCACTGGATTTAGTTTTGGCCACTTTAGGACATTACTTTAAGATTCCTGGTGAAGTATACACCCATATAAACAATTACTGAGCAACAGGAAAATGATACCTGGAATTTATAAAATGACGCCTGGAATTTACAGAATTACGCCTGGAATTTTTAGAATTTACGCCTGGAATTTTGCTTTAAAAGCTGTGATGAAATTACGCATGGAAAATTTTCCGCCTCATCTCATTTACATATAGTGCCTGATTACGCCCCTTTTCCTGCTCAAGTCCGCTTGGTTTCCGCCTCTCTACAACATTATTCTGTATTGGAGGCGTAAACATATTCACGCCTGGAATTCATTGTAAATGACGCCTCTGTTACGCCCGGATTACGGGTCGAACATTTCGTACAGGCACTTTCAGTGTAACTTGTCTAAATTGACCCTTGTCTAATTTGAAAACCTGTCTATTCTGATCTTATAACCATTTGATTCAAGCATCTTCCTTTTGACTTATATCCTACCTCTGCAAACCAGACACCTTTGTAAACTGGCCAAACAGTTAAATACTGGGGACTTAAGTTTTAGACAGAATTATTTTATTGTACATGGTCTAGATTCCTTACAACATCATGATTAGATGGATTTTTTCTTTGAATTATAGTGTCAATGTTGTGGATAAATAGGATTCTTTTGTTGTGCCCCACGAGAGAATTCAGCCCTGTCATATTATCTACTGGTGTCAGTGATAATGACCTTTATACCCACTGTACTGTATTTTTCTTATTCATAGTTACCTCCCTTTAACATCTATTTGGATAGAACTGTTAACGTTGTATACTTGAGCCAATTAAGACATTTCTGTTGATGAAGTAGCTGAATTGGGTACAGCGATATAGTACATGTATACTAATTGTCGTTATTAAATTTTCATTAACTCATTTATCCTTGAAGACACATTTGAACCATTCCAATTCAAAGGTTGGAATAGTCCATCATAAAATTTAAGGGGTGAATAGGTTATAAAACCCTCATTGTGAATCAGGTAATTATATTCGTTTGTATATATGACTTTATAAAAAGCCAAAATCATGCCGATTTAAAGCCCCCAGATCCCAATACAGTTACTTCTTTGCAGTGTCAGGTGATGGTACTCATACACAACTGGATCCTTTAAAAGACCTGAGTACCTGTGTTATGAGACCACTGCCTTTTTACCTATTTCCCCTATTGGCCCCGCCCCTCTGGCACGTTGGTGGTCAGTCACCATTTATAAAACATCTGTTCTCCTTCCCCCAGGGATGTTTCTGACCAGATTTGGTCAAAATCCATTTATAACTTTAGGACTACTAGCAATTTGAAGGATTTTCCACTATTTCCCCTATTGGGCCCCGCCCCTCTGGCTCTTTCGGGGTCAGAGTCACCATTTATGCAAAATTTGTTCCCTTTCATCACCCAAGGATGTTTCTGACCAAATTTGGTTCAAATGCATTCATAACTTTATATGACAAGTAGCGATTTAAAGGAATAACCTCTATTTCCCCTATATGACCCCGCCCTTCTGGCCCCTTAGTGGCGAGTCACCATATAGAGGGCTTTTTCTGGGAAAATTGGGAACAGGCCCCGGAGAGAAATTGGGAAAAATTAACGACGAATCGACAAATAATACAATGTAATTTAATCAGATAAAAGCAATAAAATGACAATATTCCTTTTCAAATAGCTTCTTTTTCAACTGATGCAGATGTTCAGTTTTAAAATGCACAATTTTTTTTTTTTTTAACGTAGATCTAACATCAGATTGGGAATAAAGTCCTTAAATTGGGAAAAATTAAGCCTAAATCTCGTTGGGAATGGGGCCAAATTTCAGCCCCTCGGAGAGACCCAAGGAAAAGCCCTGATAAATGCAAAATCTTTTTCACTTCCCCCAAGGATGTTTCTGACCAAATTAAATTAAAATCCATTCATAACTTTATTACTTTAAGAAGTGATTTAAAGGAATCACCTCTATTATCCCTATTGGGCCCAACCCCTCTGGCCCCTTTGGGACCACAGTCACCACTAATGCAAAATCTGTTCCTCCAAAGTTGTTTCTGGCCAATTTTGGTTAAAATCAATGCAGTACTTTATGACTAGTAGGAATTTAAAGGAAATGTTGATGGACGGACGTACCAACGGACGGACAAAGCCTTACCAATATACCCCCACCCTTTGTGTGGGCATATAAAAATGTTCACATACCGATCAACCAATTACTATATTTTTTTAAATTAAGTCACTGTAAAAATCGGTTGTAAAAGGGGCGCTTAAAAACAGGATTATGAGACCCAAGATCTGGATGAAAATGTCTTTTTTATAAAGTTGAAGTACAATATATTGTGACAAAAATGAGGAGTATTCTTACGTGCAACATTATTGTCGCAAATTGGACAAAGTGTACACATATTACCAATATCTGTGTTTTCTCCCCCTTGTTAACATAAGCACAGTACGTATTGGATGTATACTGTGCTGTTATATTATAGAATAAGGGGCCCAAAGCATGGGCCTACATCGCTCACCTGGTATCATTCTCTTACTTTGAATAATTTATAATTTCAATACCTGTCCACAGTTGAGGGTAGGGGTGTTTATATAATTTCAATACCTGTCCACAGTTGAGTGTAGGGGTGTTTATATAATTTCAATACCTGTCCACAGTTGAGTGTAGGGGTGTTTATATAATTTCAATACCTGTCCACAGTTGAGTGTAGGGGTGTTTATATAATTTTAATACCTGTCCTCAGTTAAGGGTTGGGGTGTTTATATAATTTCAATACCTGTTCTCAGTTAAGGGTTGGGGTGTTTATATAATTTCAATACCTGTCCACAGTTGAGGGTTGGGGTGTTTATATAATTTCAATACCTGTCCACAGTTAAGGGTAGGGGTGTTTATATAATTTTAATACCTGTCCTCAGTTAAGGGTTGGGGTGTTTATATAGTTTCAATACTGTCCTCAGTTAAAGGTTTGGGTGTTTATGTAATTTCAATACCTGTCCTCAGTTGAGGGTTGGGGTGTTTATATAATTTCAATACTGTCCTCAGTTAAAGGTTGGGGTGTTTATATAATTTTAATACCTGTCCTCAGTTAAAGGTTGGGGTGTTTATATAATTTTAATACCTGTCCTCAGTTAAGGGTTGGGGTGTTTATATAATTTCAATAACTGTCCTCAGTTGAGGGTTGGGGTGTTTATATAATTTCAATATCTGTCCTCAGTTGAGGGTTGGGGTGTTTATATAATTTCAATACCTGTCCTCAGTTGAGGGTTGCATGGGGTGTTTATATAATTTCAATATCTGTCCTCAGTTGAGGGTTGGGGTGTTTATATAATTTCAATACTGTCCTCGGTTAAGGGTAGGGGAGTTTATACAATTTCAATACCTGTCCTCGGTTAAGGGTAGGGGAGTTTATACAATTTCAATACCTGTCCTCAGTTGAGGGTAGGGGTGTTTATATAATTTCAATACCTGTCCTCAGTTAAGGGTAGGGGTGTTTATATTATTTCAATACTGTCCTCAGTTGAGGGTAGGGGGTGTTTATATAATTTCAATACTGTCCTCAGTTGAGGGTAGGGGGTGTTTATATAATTTCAATACCTGTCCTCAGCTGAGGGTTGGGGTGTTTATATAATTTCAATATCTGTCCTCAGTTAAGGGTTGGGGTGTTTATATAATTTCAATACTGTCCTCAGTTAAGGGTAGGTGTGTTTATATTATTTCAATACTGTCCTCAGTTGAGGGTTGGGGTGTTTATATAATTTCAATACCTGTCCTCAGTTAAGGGTAGAGGTGTTTATATAATTTCAATAGCTGTCCTCAGTTAAGGGTTGGGGTGTTTATATAATTTCAATACCTGTCCTCAGCAGTGGGTATATGGTACATAGGGAGTGCTTATTGGGGTGAATCAGTAATATTATCAGTCAATGTTTACACTTCCATTGTTATAAAGAACATTTTACTGCCTGACCGAGAAACAAATATCCTGTGTGGTACTTGTATCAGCCAGCTGCAGTTTATATTTAGTCAAAGGTCACGCGACTGTCTGGTGTCCCCAATAAGGTCAATGCTCCACCTTACCACCTAAGGTCTAGACTGAGTAAACACGAAAATACCCAGTACACAATATCTACTGAAAATAACCAGTACACAATATCTACTGAAAATACCCAGTACACAATATCTACTGAAAATACCCAGTACACAATATCTACTGAAAATACACAGTACACAATATCTACTGAAAATACCCAGTACACAATATCTACTGAAAATACCCAGTACATGCACAATATCTACTGAAAATACCCAGTACACAATATCTACTGAAAATACCCAGTACACAATATCTACTGAAAATACCCAGTACATGCACAATATCTACTGAAAATACCCAGTACACAATATCTACTGAAAATACCCAGTACACAATATCTACTGAAAATACCCAGTACACAATATCTACTGAAAATACCCAGTACACAATATCTACTGAAAATACCCAGTACACAATATCTACTGAAAATAACCAGTACACAATATCTACTGAAAATACCCAGTACACAATATCTACTGAAAATACCCAGTACACAATATCTAATGAAAATACCCAGTACACAAATCTACTGAAAATACCCAGTACACAATATCTACTGAAAATACCCAGTACACAATAACTACTGAAAATACCCAGTACACAATATCTACTGAAAATACCCAGTACACAATATCTACTGAAAATACCCAGTACACAATAACTACTGAAAATAACCAGTAAACAATATCTACTAAAAATACCCAGTAAACAATATCTACTGAAAATACCCAGTACACAATATCAACTGAAAATACCCAGTACACAATATCTACTGAAAATACCCAGTACACAATATCTACTGAAAATACCCAGTACACAATAACTACTGAAAATACCCAGTAAACAATATCTACTGAAAATACCCAGTAAACAATATCTACTGAAAATACCCAGTACACAATATCTACTGAAAATACCCAGTACACAAATCTACTGAAAATACCCAGTACACAATATCTACTGAAAATACCCAGTACACAATAACTACTGAAAATACCCAGTACACAATATCTACTGAAAATACCCAGTACACAATATCTACTGAAAATACCCAGTACACAATAACTACTGAAAATACCCAGTAAACAATATCTACTGAAAATACCCAGTAAACAATATCTACTGAAAATACCCAGTACAAAATATCAACTGAAAATACCCAGTAAACAATATCTACTGAAAATACCCAGTAAATAATATCTACTGAAAATACACAGTACACAATATCTACTGAAAATACCCAGTACACAATATCTACTGAAAATACCCAATAGACAATAACTACTGAAAATACCCAGTAAACAATATCTACTGAAAATACCCAGTTAACAAAATCTACTGAAAATACCCAGTACACAATATCAACTGAAAATACCCAGTAAACAATATCTACTGAAAATACCCAGTACACAATATCTACTGAAAATACCCAGTACACAATATCAACTGAAAATACCCAGTAAACAATATCTACTGAAAATACCCAGTACACAATATCTACTGAAAATACCCAGTACACAATATCTACTGAAAATACCCAGTACACAATATCTACTGAAAATACCCAGTACACAATATTAACTGAAAATAACCAGTACACATTATCTACTGAAAATACACAGTAAATAATATCTACTGAAAATACCCAGTACACAATATCTACTGAAAATACCCAGTACACAATATCTACTGAAAATACCCAGTAAACAATATCTACTGAAAATACCCAGTAAACAATATCTACTGAAAATACCCAGTTCACAATATCAACTGAAAATACCCAGTACACAATATCTACTGAAAATACCCAATAGACAATAACTACTGAAAATACCCAGTAAACAATATCTACTGAAAATACCCAGTTAACAAAATCTACTGAAAATACCCAGTACACAATATCAACTGAAAATACCCAGTAAACAATATCTACTGAAAATACCCAGTACACAATATCTACTGAAAATACCCAGTACACAATATCTACTGAAAATACCCAGTACACAACATCTACTGAAAATACCCAGTAAACAATATCTACTGAAAATAACCAGTACACAATATCTACTGAAAATACCCAGTACACAATATCTACTGAAAATACCCAGTACACAATATCTACTGAAAATACCCAGTACACAATATCAACTGAAAATAACCAGTACACATTATCTACTGAAAATACACAGTAAATAATATCTACTGAAAATACCCAGTACACAATATCTACTGAAAATACCCAGTACACAATATCTACTGAAAATACCCAGTACACAATATCTACTGAAAATACCCAGTAAACAATATCTACTGAAAATACCCAGTAAACAATATCTACTGAAAATACCCAGTTCACAATATCAACTGAAAATACCCAGTACACAATATCTACTGAAAATACCCAGTACACAATAACTACTGAAAATACCCAGTACACAATATCTACTGAAAATACCCAGTACACAATTTCTACTGAAAATACCCAGTAAATAATATCTACTGAAAATACCCAGTACACAATATCTACTGAAAATACCCAGTACACAATATCTACTGAAAATACACAGTACACAATATCTACTGAAAATACACAGTACACAATATCTAAAGTGACAGTACCCAAATCGGATCACCAAACCATCTTTTTATTCATTCATTAAAAAATCTGAAGATGAATTATATCCATTAATGGTTGTATCAAAAGAAGAACATTGATGGGTGTTCTTACAACAAAAACTGGCACTCGAGGTCCACGTTGGTTATTTATAGAACGCTCTGACGTCACCAATCAGCGGTTCAAGATTTTGCGAATTTGAGGACCCAAATCGGATCAAGACTTGAATTTTGCAGTATTTTACATTTCAAATTAATATTTTTGTTGTAGCATATCAACATTTAATGATTTCCTTTGGAATTTATATGAAAACAAGTATTTCTATCGGGTGGATTTATTTTTATAGTTCAAAACAGAATGCATAGTCGTTGCACGTGCCATTTTTTTCAGAAACGTAACAAAACGCAAAGTTCTGAGATTCAATAATGTTTTATGACATATTTAAACGAAAAAAACTAATGGTATGGGACCAAATTGGTGTGTGACTATCTATTCTAAGACTATATTATTGTTATAATCAATCTGTTGACACTGTTGTTGATTTAGAAGTATTTCTGAAAAAAGTGATCCGATTTGGGTACTGATCCGATTTGGGTACTGTCACCTTACTGAAAATACCCAGTACACAATATCTACTGAAAATACACAGTACACAATATCTACTGAAAATACACAGTACACAATATCTACTGAAAATACCCAGTACACAATATCTACTAAAAATACCCAGTACACAATATCTACTGAAAATACACAGTACACAATATCTACTGAAAATACCCAGTACACAATATCTACTGAAAATACCCAGTACACAATATCTACTGAAAATACCCAGTACACAATATCTACTGAAAATACCCAGTACACAATATCTACTGAAAATACACAGTACACAATATCTACTGAAAATAACCAGTACACAATATCTACTGAAAATACCCAGTACACAATAACTACTGAAAATACCCAGTACACAATATCTACTGAAAATAACCAGTACACAATATCAACTGAAAATACCCAGTACACAATATCTACTGAAAATACCCAGTACACAATATCTACTGAAAATACCCAGTACACAATATCTACTGAAAATACCCAGTACACAATATCTACTGAAAATACCCAGTACACAATATCTACTGAAAATACACAGTACACAATATCTACTGAAAATACACAGTACACAATATCTACTGAAAATACCCAGTACACAATATCTACTGAAAATACCCAGTACACAATATCTACTGAAAATACACAGTAAACAATATCTACTGAAAATACATAGTACACAATATCTACTGAAAATACACAGTACACAATATCTACTGAAAATACACAGTACACAATATCTACTGAAAATACCCAGTATACAATATCTACTGAAAATACCCAGTACACAATATCTACTGAAAATACCCAGTACACAATATCTACTGAAAATACACAGTAAACAATATCTACTGAAAATACCCAGTACACAATATCTACTGAAAATACCCAGTACACAATATCTACTGAAAATACCCAGTACACAATATCTACTGAAAATACCCAGTACACAATATCTACTGAAAATACACAGTACACAATATCTACTGAAAATAACCAGTACACAATATCTACTGAAAATACCCAGTACACAATATCTACTGAAAATACACAGTACACAATATCTACTGAAAATACCCAGTACACAATATCTACTGAAAATACACAGTACACAATATCTACTGAAAATACCCAGTACACAATATCTACTGAAAATACACAGTACACAATATCTACTGAAAATACCCAGTACACAATAACTACTGAAAATACCCAGTACACAATATCTACTGAAAATACCCAGTACACAATATCTACTGAAAATACACAGTACACAATATCTACTGAAAATACCCAGTACACAATATCTACTGAAAATACCCAGTACACAATATCTACTGAAAATACCCAGTACACAATATCTACTGAAAATACCCAGTACACAATATCTACTGAAAATACCCAGTACACAATATCTACTGAAAATACCCAGTACACAATATCTACTGAAAATACCCAGTACACAATATCTACTGAAAATACCCAGTACACAATATCTACTGAAAATACCCAGTACTCTTCCAATTCAGAGGATGGAATGGTTCATTATGAAATTGCAGAGGAAAAGAGTTTAATGTAATTATTTTCTTCACTCAGCTATATAAGATCAGCTATATAAGATCAGCTATATAAGATGCACCATGAAATTACATGTGCACACATTTGTATGTATGTACAGTGACTGAATATCCGTTGTTTACACAACATAGCATTGGAACGTCAACAATTCGTATAAGTAATTAATATAGTTAGGATTTTACAGTCTTCAAGATTTCGAATAAATGCTAAGTGTTAACTACAATCAATGAGAGAGGAAACATATAATATATGAGTAAAAACTTAAATAGAACTTGGTTTTTAAGCTGATATCATGTCTAAAGTTTTATTCAGATAGAAACTGTGAACCATTTCTTTAAAAGATAGGAGTTACAAACTCCATGAATTGCTATGAAAAATCAAACTTGTAATCAGTTTTTAAACTTTTTTTCGTCTGTTTGGATTGTGTGAATGAATGAAAATATCTATCCCCTTTTTCTTGTGAAAATTTCCTGAGTATTTATAATAAATAACTAGCACATTCTTATTCATGACATATGAGACATATGGCCCGGCTGGGTTGTTGGGTGTATGTACTACCCTATATATACCTACATGTCTAGACTCTGTGATTGTCTCTCTAACTGTTCCCCATTCATAAATAACATCATTGAAATCAATATCCTACTGGTTTAACAGACCCATGAATATTAAAGAGGTCATAAAGTCTAGACATCACACCACAATTACAACCATCACAGACATGTCCTTATACATGTGTGTGTAAATGGTAACTTCCATTCATTTTTTTTCAAATCTGACTGGCAGGCTGCATGTAAACCAGCAATGTCTTAGTATATATCCTGTAGACACCATGATTTTGCATATCCAGGTAAGATAAAGAACTAATGAACTTTATCAAGTAAAGCAATTACTGAAAACAAATATTTTGTGCAAATCACACAATTTTGAAAGATTAAAGCTCGGAATTAGATTATCTTAGTCCATGATCATTGATTAAAGATATAACAGACTTTCATCTAAAGTTAAATTTCACCTAAAGGTAATATTTATATTAATTAATTTGATTAATCAGAGATTCAGATTTGGTGATTCTTGGGTAAAACATGATCAGGTAACTTAAAAGCTTTGTTTTTTTTTTCAGTCGTTCATTCATCTTACCGCAAATTTAGGCATTTTAATGTATCTGAGTCAGGATATGATTAACTTTTCATCACAAATGAATATTTTTATCAAATAAATTTCTGAAAATCGAATTGGAAATTACATGTTCAATTAGATATATTCAAAACACATGCCATGCTACTTATTTTAATTGAAATTCAATCTGTGATATGACCCAGGTAACCTGAGACAAGTGAGATAACATATGACACCTATATCTGACTTACAGGTAACCAGACAACATATGATGACTATATCTGACTTACAGGTAACCAGACAACATATGATGACTATATCTGACTAACAGGTAACCAGACAACATATGATGACTATATCTGACTAACAGGTAACCAGACAACATATGATGACTATATCTGACTTACAGGTAACCAGACAACACATGATGTCTATATCTGACTTACAGGTAACCAGACAACATATATATGATGTCTATATCTGACTTACAGGTAACCAGACAACATATGATAACTATATCTGACTTAAACAAATGCCAATAATCAAACACAAATTAAAATATATTAATAAATCATAGTTTATAATGTGTTCAGGTTTTACATAATAACCAAAGTATATCTGACTCAAAACATTTCACTTAAAAATAATTAAGAAATATCTCAAAAGCATGCAGAATCAAAGTGTTCCAATTACAAAGCTTTATTATAATTAGCATAATTCAAAGTGTCTCAACTATGATTTCCATTTTATTTACAAATTTTACCGAAAGTGTCTTGACTACTTTGAATATGTATTACAATTAGCAAAATTTCTCGGGTATAGTGTATATCATATATCTCTTATATTCCCGCTTTATAGACAGGCAAAAGTATAAATATTAATCAGTTAAAAATCGTTTTCTGAAAACACCTAATCTGGGCACACTGGTTTTGGGAAACCAGTACTAGGTTGTACAACCATATGTAGTCATAGCTATTTTTAGAACACCAGTGCTCTGTGTTCTACAGCAGGGATATCCTACGTTTTATATCAACAGGTTTGTAGTAAATGTACATTTGGAAATGTATTGTTCTCTCCACAAGGAATGTTTAACTAATTGTATATATAATTATAAGGAATCTCTGAAGATATTTAAAACACCATTTAAAGCAACATTCAGTGTATACTTGACACATCTAACAACTCCATCCCAAAGCTATTTTATACGTCTGTATAATAACTTCCGGTTCAAATGACACAGTTGCTCAAGTACATATAACTGTCAGAGGTCTTAACAGGGCTAAAACACTATTCCTTCATGGCTTATGTTTGATATGGTTGTTTAATTGAATTATAAACAAGAGGCCCAATGGGCCTGCACCGCTCACCTGGTATCAATTTCTGACTTATATTATAGTGTAACCCTTAAGTCCCCTAAAATCTTTAACTGTAAGACATTTAGGAGAACATGTTAAGATTTAAACATATGTTACCCCTGTGACATTATAAGACAACATCATTTTCATTTTACAATTTTGTTTGGCTTCATCCCAGGATGCTACAAGCCAAATATCATGTCTCTAGGCATTTGGGTTTATCAGAAGAAGTCGTTAAAATCTTTTAACCGATTTGACCACTGTGACCTTTAATATGGCAGTTACCCTGAAATTTCTAACTTACAGATAACAGCCATGGGAATTCAAAAGCTACTCCTCAAGTTAGACGTCAACAAATCTGCAGGGCCAGATCTCATAAAACCCAAGATCCTCAAGGAGTTAGCTACCAAATTATCCCCAATCCTGTGTCTTATCTTCCAACGTTCCCTTGATACTGGTCACATTCCATCTGACTGGAGGATGGCTGATATTGCCCCTGTATATAAGAAAGGCTCTAAATATGATCCAGCAAATTACCGTCCTATATCCCTCACTTGTATCTGTTGCAAAATTTTAGAGCACATTATTGTCAGTAACATCATGAACCATGCTGATACACATCAGATACTTTACCACCTGCAGCATGGATTCAGACAATCTAGGTCATGTGAGAGTCAGTTAATTGAGTTCATTAACGACATCACAATTAACATGGAACTTGGGAAGCAAACTGATGTTCTCATCATGGACTTCAGCAAGGCATTTGACAAGGTCAGCCACCAACTTTTAATCCATAAGCTTAAGAACTTTGGGATAGGGGGCAAAATAAATAAGTGGATTGAAAGCTTCTTAAGCAACAGGACTCAATCAGTTGTCGTTGAAGGGGAAAAATCCAACACTGTCCCAGTAAGATCAGGGGTCCCCCAAGGTTCGGTCCTCGGGCCGAGCCTTTTCCTCTATTATATTAATGATATCACTGATGGCATCTCATCCACCATAAGGCTCTTTGCAGATGACACCATTATGTATCTTGCAGTTACATCAGAGCGAGATACTCAACCTCTGCAAAGTGACCTCATCAGACTAGGTAACTGGGAGCGTAAGTGGAAGATGGAGTTCCACCCAGACAAATGTCAGGTCTTATCTATTACCAGAAATAGAAATCCCATTGTCCATCCATATAAGCTTCACGGACATGAACTCCAACATGTGTCCGTAGCTAAATATCTGGGCATTACCATCAGCTCAGATATGAAATGGGCGCCTCATGTCAACAACATCACGAAGAAAGCAAATAACACCCTCAGCTTTCTCAGGCGTAACTTAAAAATATCATCTTCTGACATCAAAGAAAAGGCATATAAGTCCTTAGTCCGCCCTCAACTAGAATATGCAAGCTCAGTTTGGGATACCTATATGAAAAAAGACACTGACAAGATAGAGATGGTTCAGCGCAGGGCTGCCCGTTATGTTACCAATCGTCATCGTAACACCTCAAGTGTTGGTAACATGTTAGACCATCTTAATTGGCGCAGCCTTGCTGATCGCAGAAAAGATGCGAGGCTGACCATGTTTTTCAAAATATGCCATAGCAAAGTTGCCATCAATCCTAAACATCTAATTCCCACATCAAGACGATCAAGGCACTGTCACCACAATACTTTCCAAACTATTCTTTGCAGAACGTCCGTGAGGAAAGAATCCTTCTTTCCCCGGACTATCAACGACTGGAACACAATACCGCCTGAAATTTCATCAGCAGACTCTCTTTCTTCTTTCAAATCAGCCATCTCCTCTCACATATATTAATTCTGTTCTCCCCTTTCTTGCCATAACCAACCAAACATGACAGGATCTTCAATCAGTTGAAGTTGGTCATTATCTGGTAGAAGCTCATATTCCTTCCCAAAGTTTGTCAAGCTTCATACAAGGAACCTTTCAGCCAAATATCATGCTTCTAGGGCTTTTGGTATTTCAGAAGAAGTCGTTTAAATGTTTTTAAAGATTTGACCCCTGTGACCTTGAATATAGGTCAAGGTCATTTCTTTTCACAAACTTTGTTGGGCTTCATCCAAGGAACCTTTCAGGAACCTTCGGGCCAGGTGAGCTGAAAAGTGAACTTCAACGCAAATTCTCAAAATTCCCATGTTTTTGCCCCAAAACACCAAAACCTGAAACACGATTTCATTTAAATTCAGGTAAGGTATTAAGTATGATGGTTTGAACAATGTGACTGACTTTCAATTCAATTGGATAACTATATAGCTATATAACACTGTGAAAAGTGGACTTTAACGCAAATGTTGACGCCGCCGCTGGAAAGTAACACCTTAGCCTCGCTTTCTCGACTATCGTCGAGGCGAAACAAATATTTATCAGTTAAAAATAGTTTTCTGAAAGCACCTAATCTAGGAACACTGCTTTTGGAAAACCAGTACTAGTGTGTACATGAATGTACACCTACATGTAGTCATAGCTATTTTTAGAACACCAGTGCTGCGTGTTCTACAGCAGGGATATCCCACGTTTTATATCAACAGGTTTGTACACTTGGAATTGTATTGTTCTCTCCACAAAGAATGTTTAACTAGTTGTATATAATTATAAGGAATCAAACACCATTTAAAGCAACATTCAGTGTATACTTGACACATCTAACAACTCCATCCCAAAGCTATTTTATACGTCTGTATAATAACTTCCGGTTCAAATGACACAGTTGCTCAAGTATATAACTGTCAGAGGTCTTAACAGGGCTAAAACACTATTCCTTCATGGCTTATGTTTGATATGGTTGATTAACTGAATTATAAACAAGAGGCCCAATGGGCCTGCACCGCTCACCTGGTATCAATTTCTGACTTATATTATAGTGTAACCCTTAAGTCCCCTAAAATCTTTAACTGTAAGACATTTAGGAGAACATGTTAAGATTTAAACATATGTTACCCCTGTGACATTATAAGACAACATCATTTTCATTTTAAAATTTTGTTTGGCTTCATCCCAGGATGCTACAAGCCAAATATCATGTCTCTAGGCATTTGGGTTTATCAGAAGAAGTCGTTCAAATCTTTTAACCGATTTGACCACTGTGACCTTTAATATGGGTCAAGCTCATATTCCTTCCCAAAGTTTGTCAAGCTTCATACAAGGAACCTTTCAGCCAAATATCATGCTTCTAGGGCTTTTGGTATTTCAGAAGAAGTCGTTTAAAGGTTTTAAAAGATTTGACCCCTGTGACCTTGAATATAGGTCAAGGTCATTTCTTTTTTCAAACTTTGTTGGGCTTCATCCAAGGAACCTTTCAGGAACCTTCGGGCCAGGTGAGCTAAAAAGTTAACTTCAACGCAAATTCTCAAAATTCCCATGTTTTTGCCCCAAAACACCAAAACCTGAAACACGATTTCATTTAAATTCAGGTAAGGTATTAAGTATGATGGTTTGAACAATGTGACTGACTTTCAATTCAATTGGATAACTATATAGCTATATAACACTGTGAAAAGTGGACTTTAACGCAAATGTTGACGCCGCCGCTGGAAAGTAACACCTTAGTCTCGCTTTCTCGACTATCGTCGAGGCGAAACAAATATTTATCAGTTAAAAATAGTTTTCTGAAAGCACCTAATCTAGGTACACTGCTTTGGAAAACCAGTACTAGTGTGTACATGTATGTACACCTACATGTAGTCATAGCTATTTTTAGAACACCAGTGCTGTGTGTTCTACAGCAGGGATTTCCCACATTTTATATCAACAGGTTTGTACACTTGGAATTGTATTGTTCTCTCCACAAAGAATGTTTAACTAGTTGTATATAATTATAAGGAATCAAACACCATTTAAAGCTACATCTGTACATTCAGTGTATACTTGACACATCTAACAACTCCATCCCAAAGCTATTTTATACGTCTGTATAATAACTTCCGGTTCAAATGACACAGTTGCTCAAGTATATAACTGTCAGAGGTCTTAACAGGGCTAAAACACTATTCCTTCATGGCTTATGTTTGATATGGTTGATTAATTGAATTATAAACAAGAGGCCCAATGGGCCTGCACCGCTCACCTGGTATCAATTTCTGACTTATATTATAGTGTAACCCTTAAGTCCCCTAAAATCTTTAACTGTAAGACATTTAGGAGAACATGTTAAGATTTAAACATATGTTACCCCTGTGACATTATAAGACAAAATCATTTTCATTTTACAATTTTGTTTGGCTTCATCCCAGGATGCTACAAGCCAAATATCATGTCTCTAGGCATTTGGGTTTATCAGAAGAAGTCGTTCAAATCTTTTAACCGATTTGACCACTGTGACCTTTAATATGGGTCAAGCTCATATTCCTTCCCAAAGTTTGTCAAGCTTCATACAAGGAACCTTTCAGCCAAATATCATGCTTCTAGGGCTTTTGGTATTTCAGAAGAAGTCGTTTAAAGGTTTTAAAAGATTTGACCCCTGTGACCTTGAATATAGGTCAAGGTCATTTCTTTTCGCAAACTTTGTTGGGCTTCATCCAAGGAACCTTTCAGGAACCTTCGGGCCAGGTGAGCTGAAAAGTGAACTTCAACGCAAATTCTCAAAATTCCCATGTTTTTGCCCCAAAACACCAAAACCTGAAACACGATTTCATTTAAATTCAGGTAAGGTATTAAGTATGATGGTTTGAACAATGTGACTGACTTTCAATTCAATTGGATAACTATATAGCTATATAACACTGTGAAAAGTGGACTTTAACGCAAATGTTGACGCCGCCGCTGGAAAGTAACACCTTAGCCTCGCTTTCTCGACTATCGTCGAGGCGAAACAAATATTTATCAGTTAAAAATAGTTTTCTGAAAGCACCTAATCTAGGCACACTGCTTTTGGAAAACCAGTACTAGTGTGTACATGAATGTACACCTACATGTAGTCATAGCTATTTTTAGAACACCAGTGCTGCGTGTTCTACAGCAGGGATATCCCACGTTTTATATCAACAGGTTTGTACACTTGGAATTGTATTGTTCTCTCCACAAAGAATGTTTAACTAGTTGTATATAATTATAAGGAATCAAACACCATTTAAAGCTACATTCAGTGTATACTTGACACATCTAACAACTCCATCCCAAAGCTATTTTATACGTCTGTATAATAACTTCCGATTCAAATGACACAGTTGCTCAAGTTTATAACTGTCAGAGGTCTTAACAGGGCTTAAACACTATTCCTTCATGGCTTATGTTTGATATGGTTGATTAATTAATTTATAAACAAGAGGCCCAATGGGCCTGCACCGCTCAACTGGTATCAATTTCTGACTTATATTATAGTGTAACCCTTAAGTACCCTAAAATCTTTTACTGTAAGACATTTAGAAGAACATGTTAAGATTTAAACATATGTTACCCCTGTGACATTATAAGACAACATCATTTTCATTTTACAATTTTGTTTGGCTTCATCCCAGGATGCTACAAGCCAAATATCATGTCTCTAGGCATTTGGGTTTATCAGAAGAAGTCGTTCAAATCTTTTAACCGATTTGACCACTGTGACCTTGAATATAGGTCAAGGTCATTTCTTTTCGCAAACTTTGTCATGCTTCAACCAGGTAACATTTCAGCCAAATATCATGCTTCTAGGGCTTTTGGTATTTCAGAAGAAGTCGTTTAAAGGTTTTAATAGATTTGACCCCTGTGACCTTGAATATAGGTCAAGGTCATTTCTTTTCGCAAAGTTTTTCGGGCTTCATTCAAAGGAACCTTTCAGCTAAATATCATGCTTTTAGGTCTTTTGGTATTTCAGAAGAAGTCGTTTGAAGGTTTTAACAGATTGGACCCCTGTGACCTTGAATATAAGTCAAGGTCATTTCTTTTTGCAAACTTTGTCTGGCTTCATCCAAGGAACCTTTCAGCCAAATACCATGTTTCTAGGGATTTTTGTACTTCAGAAGAAGTTGTTTAAAGGTTTTAACAGATTTGACCCCTGTGACCTTGAATATAGGTCAAGGTCATTTCTGTTCACAAACTTTGTCTGGCTTCATCCAAGGAACCTTTCAGCCAAATGCCATGTTTCTAGGGCTTTTGGTATTTCAGAAGAAGTCGTTTAAATTTTTTAACAGATTTGACCCTTGTGACCTTGAGTATAGGTCAAGGTAATTTCTTTTCGCAAACTTTGTCAGGCTTCATCAAAGGAACCTTTAAGCCAAATATCATGCTTCTAGGGCTTTTGGCATTTCAGAAGAAGTCGTTTAAAGCTACCAGCCAAATTTCATGTCACTAGGCATTTCAGTATTTTAGAAGAAGTCGTTTAAAGGAAAAAGTTGACGGACGCAGGACGGACGACGGACGATGGACGGACGAACGACGGACGCTACACCATCACATAAGCTCACTTGGCCCTTCGGGCCAGGTGAGCTAAAAATGGCTGTACCAAGCTTAGATTCATGATCAGCAAAAGTAAAGGCCTAGGATGTCATGGTTTTATTATCTGAAATTTTCACATTTCAATATATCTTTAAGGACCTGGTAATGTTTTTTGCCTTTCCTTTATGTTTGAATTTAAATACTTTTTGATATAGCACCCTATCTAGCTTCTCGAATGTGTTTTACAGTACATAGATAAACAATTTATACAATTAACATTATTAATGTGATATACATTTACACTGCATCAATTCATCATAACCAATAAATTCCAAAGAATTTGCAGGGGCTACCTTTTTAATCTGGTGTCAACTACTGCTTTCCTATGCCACCTTGCTAATACCTCCCTATGTGCAAGCATATGCCTGATGTGTGCTGGAGATGTATTGTTTCAATGTTGAGAAGGACATAGAGGGTTTTGCTATGTAATTTTCAGTTTTCATTTTCATAATTATAATACATTGTTTAATTAAGAGGAAAGTTTCCAATGCAAAAAAAAAAAAATTAAAATAATCCTACCACTAAACCACAATCTGTTATAGACTGATCAGGATTAGTATCATCCGGGGTGCACCTCGGCCAACAGCCACCTCCCTACCTTGGCAGTAGGGAATCAATCCAAAAAAACAACATGGCCTCTTACCAACAAATCTCAGGTAATTATAAAGATCAGATTAATTCATATCATCACTGAACCAGAGATCTCAAAGGGATCCTTGTACCCATCTTTGATAATCTTCCTATTTTCTAGTATTTTGTTCTTAAAAAGTTTTAACTTTTCCCTTCTTTTTTTCTGTTTTTCTCTTAAATGAATTTGATTTCATTAATATGAAATTTGAGAATTCCTCTGAAGAAATAGCAATATTAATTGAAAGATGGTGAGCCTGAATTTTTCTTCTGATTTAGGTCTGAAAAGAAATTAGAACAAGTAACGACTAACATCAACCTACATATGGAATTAAAGATTGATCAATCTAAAAATATAATTCCCAAGAAATTACAATTAACAAAAATTCATTGTCAAAGTAATTCATCATCAGCAGCAAATGTTCACTAATGTAAACAGATCTAGTTGGTCTATAACATTTAAGCATTACAATAAATCTAAGGGTAGAATTACTACAACAATGTCACCAATATATCTTAGTTCTTAGAAATGTGGTTCATTGGTCAACTACTGTATATGGGTGGCTATATATCCAATAGTTACCAGAATCATGTGACTCTGCAATGTTCTTTTTTTAGAAGGGTATATAAATAAGGGGGTAATATGCTTATACACCATCATTTCGGATTAATCGCCCAGTACAGTCGGAGTGCTATATAATCAGTGTTAACCTGTGTGTATTGGTGACAGGCACACACATTCCAGACTTATAATGCATATGGTCACCGTGTCAGGTGAGAACAATTTGCAGTTTACTTAGAGAATCATGCCTTGTAATGGGAGCTTAAAAGGTTTATAGTGTATCAACGGATTCACTGAATTGAATCCCCTTTCTTCAACATCAGTTGATTTCCCTTTGATAAACAAGTTTATAACCATGCAACAAGAGGCCCAGAGGGCCTGTATCTCTCACCTGAATACATTGGTATCTAGGTAATCATGGTTGAATATTTTCCAAAAAGATCCATTCGTACTCGGTACTTTGGTCAAACTTTAGTCAAAATCCATTTTAACTTTAGGATAAGTAGTGATTTAAAGGGCTTTACATCTATTTCCCCTTTTGGGCCCCGCCCCTCTGGCCCCTTAGGGGTCAGCATCACCTTTTATGCAAAATCTGTTCCCCTTATCCAAGGATGTTTCTGACCAAATCTGGTTAAAGTCCAATCAAAACTTGTTGACAAGGAGCGTCATCATCATTTAAAGGAATTACCTCTATTTCCCCTATGACCCCGGCCCGCATATCTGGCCCTTTTCGGGTCAGAGTCACCAATTATGCAAAATATGTACCCCTTCCCCCAAGGATGTTTCTGACCAAATTTGATCAAAATTCATTAATAACTGTATGACTAGTAGCAATTTAAAGGAATTACCTCTATTTCCCCATTTGGCCCCACCCCTCTGGTCCCTTGAGGGTCAGAGTCGCCATTTATGCAAAATCTGTTCCCCCTCCCCTAAGAATATTTCTGACCAAATTTGATCAAAATTCATTAATAACTGTATGACTAGTAGCAATTTAAAGGAATTACCTCTATTTCCCCATTTGGCCCCACCCCTCTGGCCCCTTGAAGGTCAGAGTCACCATTTATGCAAAATCTGTTCTTTTCCCCCCCAAGGGTGTGTTTATGGTTTTTCAATTTTGGTCAAAAACCAATTAAGACTTTTTGACTGGTAGCGATTTGAAGAAAACATTGCACTATTTGTGTTTGTATATATGTGTGGTTTCGTTTCACGATTTGTTTTATATTTTCGATGACGTTTCCTGACAATTGTGTACAAATCTGAAAAATGTATACATCTTTCAACAGGCATTATATAAGTCCACTCGCCAAAAAATGCAAGAACAATAATTTTCTACTCTCAATTTCAGAAATCAACTCGCATCTGACAAATGCGAGAGTGTCAAATTCAAATCCTGCATTGTCTAACAAACAAAACATTTATATATCTTAAGCAATCATGGCAAACTATGTATATTCCAAATTAAAAGTATATGGCGAATAAGGTCTTTATGCTAGGGTTAGTCACTCAAATTTGGGGACATTTCTGCCAATACTTGAAGGTCCCAATCTGCATGCTTAGCAATTGAATATATTACAAGAATATGCATGCCCCCTCTGACCTAGCTCACTCAAGTCAACTAAATGTACAATGTATCGGTCAAAGACAAAAAACAGTAAGTGAACACAAATTGGTCTAAAAATACTGAATTATTTATGTGTTGCTAATTCCAGGTCTTTGGATAGTGTTTTCAATGTCATCTGCTAAATGTAAACAAATAATAAGCAAAAATAAAACACTGACATCTCAGAGATGGCCTGCTTCATTATCTAATCCTAATAGTTTAGAAATTAAAGCATTAACAACATATGACCCAATCTGACCTTGAGGTGAAGATGTAAAAAGATGAGCTTGACCTTTATCCCAATGGCCTTTATGTGGTCTGTTATGGTTATATATACATATAATTAAGACATAATGAGGGACCAGTGGCATATCACCTTGGTGTAAAATTTTGTTTGGCATATGTATGTGTGTGTGCTGGAAATGAATTACAACTAAGAAACATTAGTCCACAGGTTAGGGGTGTCACAGGCTAGATCCCTAGTATGGAAAGTTGTATTTGTGGCTTCAGTGCTTTGTGTTTTATAAGCAATTGCATGTGTGCAGGTTGATGGGGTGGGT
Organism: Mimachlamys varia; assembly: GCA_947623455.1. Taxonomy (NCBI): domain Eukaryota; kingdom Metazoa; phylum Mollusca; class Bivalvia; order Pectinida; family Pectinidae; genus Mimachlamys; species Mimachlamys varia. Next base: position 4,313,867 of record OX392537.1, read on the forward strand.
CTCTAAAACTATTTTAAAACTATAGGGCCAAATGTATCAGACTCCACTGATCTCCATTATTTCCAGTTCAAAATTTTTGTTACCCTGTCCCATAATTATAACAGCATAGCTCTCGGCGACAAAGGCACCCGAGCGTACCTGTAGCTCTTGAATGATAACACATGCCTGCGTAAACAGAGTTGTTTCCCTTTGTTGCTACTCTTTTAAGGCTTTAATGCCTTTGCCATATTTACAAACACAAAGATTTAGCCCTTCAACTATTAAAATTTGCCGTTCAAACGACTGATTATATTATATATATGTATCCACCCAAATATGACTGAAGAAGAAAACTCTTAAATTAATAATAAGGCCAACAAAACCTGGCTCACGGAGTTTGCCCTACCTCTACAGGTACATGTACATTTTAATGAAGTCCTAGCTTTTGTAAAATTTAACCACTTACATTATAATGTAACTCTCAAAACTAATGCACAATATTGCACTGGTTAGCTAACACAAAAAGAACAGGTCATACATGTACCTGATAAAGTAACTTAAATACACATGTACACATGTATACTGTATACTGCGCCATACATTGTATGTGTTTCTTGATGTCATGTGTATATATAGCACTTCACAGACCAGCAGAATATTCCAGACTGAAACACTTGGTAAGGGGAACCCCCATTTCTACCCCACTGACATAATTAAAGTCAAAACATTACAACATGTTTTGAATTTGACTGTATACAAAACTCACTCGGAACATGTAACTTCACCTCCAGACTGTATCAGACTAGCTTAATGTTCGTCCAGTTTTAAACTAAACACTATAGATTAACACTGTCCTGATCCAGGTAAGGCTTTCAAAATATGGTACGTCCATATATCACAGACTGCTGAACTTCGGTATGTAAACAATTGTTTAATGATTTAACATAAATAGGCTATCGGGTGCACGTGGTATTTAAACTTTCAAGAATCCATTGTTCTTGCATTTCAGAGCAGGGTAAACTTAACTTAGTTTATTCTGAATTACGCTGGCATACCTAATTGCCTGCATATTCTGATAAATAGTTCATAATATCAAAACAAAAAATTTAACAGGGGTTAGGTGTGACATTACTCCAAAGTTTATCCAAATGGTTTTCAAAACTGACTAAGTTTGCTGCTTGAAGTACATGTTCTGGTAAAGGGTTCCAACTGTCCAGTATTATTAGAGTGACCAAAATGTTTCCTCATGTCCAGTGGTACTAGTTCTTCTTGATTAATTGATCCAGGCTGATGAGGAGTAACTAACAAATAACTTTAACGCATGGTCACTTATCTAACACCTAATGAAGGCTCTTTACAACATGTCATTTATTTCATGTCACGTGGAACAGAAATCTTAATTTGGCCTGATGATTACACAACTTTTGAATAATCCACTCATTTTGTTTGACAATTTGTAAAAGAGAACTTTGTATTTCAGGGTATTACAACGGCAATGAGGATAAATGCCAAGCAGGACACCAAGAATGAGAAGTGTAAGAGGAATGTTCAACTACAGCAACGAGAACTTCTTCATGTCGATTCCTGTGCCGAAAAAATTACTGCAAGAGACTTGAAATATTCGAAGGGGAATAATTACAATGTGAGAGTAACACATCCGGCTTTGAAGCTTCGCCATTCTGTGTGTAAAGAAAATGACCTACATAATTCGTGTGTAAGGGCCTTTTCAATAAAGGTCACCTCTTTCAATAAGGTAGTGTACAGCCAAACGGATAAACGATCTGAGGTCAAAAGCTTCAAAGACTGTCAGGAAAAAGAGAATCTTCATGAAGCCAAATGCTTCAAAGGCTGTCAGGAAAAAGAGAATCTTCATGAAGTCAAAAGCTTCAAAGACTGTCAGGAAAAGGAGCATCATGAAAAATGTGCTGTGAGTGACTACACACTGCGGAAAGCCCAAGTAAGACTCGACTTTGGAGAAAAACATGAGATTGAAAAACTGAAAAGTTTACTTTCATCAAGTCAAAAGCCTGAACATGTAGACAAATTTGAAGGTTTGGATTGGATGTTTAAATACTCCGCGGGACCACCTGCCCAGCAAGACCAAGCTGTGTATATGATGAACTCAGTAGCCAAAGATCAGGATGTTGATATTCACGTGCAACCCTTGAATATTCCCAGAGACAGCGGTTTCCAAGGAAGCAATGCTACAACAGAGGAACCCCAAGGGAAGACCACCGATCAAGTTACGGAACAGAACACACTTGAGTTTTATGAAAATTACATCCGAGGATCAGATGATTTTCACTGTACTGAAAGAACAGGACCTGGAACCCCAAGACAAGCGATCCAGGCTCTGGGAGATGGCAGGGAGGAAGGAGGTGTGGAGATGGTGGAGAGAGAGAAGGAGACAGCAGAAGAGGAGGAGATAGAAGATGAGGAGATAGAAGATGATGAGGAGATTAGCCATATGGTCCTGGAGGATGTAAATGTGGTGGGTGATGATTTTGCCTATCATCTACCAGAAGCTGAACAACAAAGTGCGTCAGATGATGAAAGAATTGGTGTCCCAACACCACCAGCTGATCAGAGTCACGGCCAGTCACAAGAATTCAGCTTAGAAGGAGATTACGAAGATATACATGATCCAAATCCCCGTAAAGTTGACAACCCACGCTCCCTTACAGCCAGACAATATCCAGAGTATATTTATGATGTCAACTCTCTCACAGTGGACGGACCCGAATCTGGTGATGAAGACAGTCTACCCAGTAATCCAGATTCCATAAATTTTCCTCAAAATCGCAATAATAATGAAGTACAGAACCTCCAAGTAGCTGCAGAACAATTTGATGCAGCAGCTCCCGCTAATATCTGTGGCAATCAGTCGAGATCAACACTCGAAGGAATTCCAGCACAGCTTAGAAGTGCTGCTCAAGGAAACCAGGAAGGGCTCATAGACACAGAGGGAGCTCAAGCAAGACCAACACAAGGAGCTCAGGCAAGGACTTTTGTGCAAGATACACAAGGAAATTTTTCAGGAAGAGCCCCTCATGAGGGTCACTTGAGCAGGGTCATCCTTGAAGCAGGCCATCAAGAACAACTTATACAACAATGTCTACAGAGGGTTACAGGAGGGAATACACAACTAGCCAAGCTGTTCCTGTCCCACCTCCAGCCAGACAGGTTACAGTCACAGCACTGTGGTGTTATCGTGTGCAGGGTAGGTGTCACACCTCCAGCCAGACAGGTTACAGTCACAGCACTGTGGGGTTATCGTGTGCAGGGTAGGTGTCCCACTGTGGGGTTATCTTGTGCAGGGTAGGTGTCCAGGGTAGGTGTCCCACTGTGGGGTTATCGTGTGCAGGGTAGGTGTCCCACTGTGGGGTTATCGTGTGCAGGGTAGGTGTCCCACTGTGGGGTTATCGTGTGCAGGGTAGGTGTCCCACTGTGGGGTTATCGTGTGCAGGGTAGGTGTCCCACTGTGGGGTTATCGTGTGCAGGGTAGGGGTCCCACTGTGGGGTTATCGTGTGCAGGGTAGGGGTCCCACTGTGGGGTTATCTTGTGCAGGGTAGGGGTCCCACTGTGGGGTTATCGTGTGCAGGGTAGGGGTCCCACTGTGGGGTTATCGTGTGCAGGGTAGGTGTCCCACTGTGGGGTTATCGTGTGCAGGGTAGGGGTCCCACTGTGGGGTTATCGTGTGCAGGGTAGGGGTCCCACTGTGGGGTTATCTTGTGCAGGGTAGGGGTCCCACTGTGGGGTTATCGTGTGCAGGGTAGGTGTCCCACCTCCAGTCAGACAGGTTACAGTCACAGCACTGTGGGGTTATCGTGTGCAGGGTAGGGGTCCCACTGTGGGGTTATCGTGTGCAGGGTAGGTGTCCCACTGTGGGGTTATCGTGTGCAGGGTAGGGGTCCCACTGTGGGGTTATCGTGTGCAGGGTAGGGGTCCCACTGTGGGGTTATCTTGTGCAGGGTAGGGGTCCCACTGTGGGGTTATCGTGTGCAGGGTAGGGGTCCCACTGTGGGGTTATCGTGTGCAGGGTAGGTGTCCCACTGTGGGGTTATCGTGTGCAGGGTAGGGGTCCCACTGTGGGGTTATCGTGTGCAGGGTAGGGGTCCCACTGTGGGGTTATCTTGTGTAGGGTAGGGGTCCCACTGTGGGGTTATCGTGTGCAGGGTAGGTGTCCCACCTCCAGTCAGACAGGTTACAGTCACAGCACTGTGGGGTTATCGTGTGCAGGGTAGGTGTCCCACCTCCAGTCAGACAGGTTAAAGTTACAGCACTGTGGAGTTATCGTGTGCAGGGTAGGTGTCCCACCTCCAGCCAGACAGGTTAAAGTCACAGCACTGTGGGGTTATCGTGTGCAGGGTAGGTGTCCAGGGTAGCTAGTGTCCCACTGTGGGGTTATCGTGTGCAGGGTAGGTGTCCAGGGTAGGTGTCCCACTGTGGGGTTATCTTGTGCAGGGTAGGTGTCCAGGGTAGGTCTCCCACTGTGGGGTTATCGTGTGCAGGGTAGGTGTCCCACTGTGGGGTTATCGTGTGCAGGGTAGGTGTCCCACTGTGGGGTTATCGTGTGCAGGGTAGGGGTCCCACTGTGGGGTTATCGTGTGCAGGGTAGGTGTCCCACTGTGGGGTTATCTTGTGCAGGGTAGGGGTCCCACTGTGGGGTTATCGTGTGCAGGGTAGGGGTCCCACTGTGGGGTTATCGTGTGCAGGGTAGGGGTCCCACTGTGGGGTTATCGTGTGCAGGGTAGGGGTCCCACTGTGGGGTTATCGTGTGCAGGGTAGGTGTCCCACCTCCAGTCAGACAGGTTACAGTCACAGCACTGTGGGGTTATCGTGTGCAGGGTAGGTGTCCCACCTCCAGTCAGACAGGTTAAAGTTACAGCACTGTGGAGTTATCGTGTGCAGGGTAGGTGTCCCACCTCCAGCCAGACAGGTTAAAGTCACAGCACTGTGGGGTTATCGTGTGCAGGGTAGGTGTCCAGGGTAGCTAGTGTCCCACTGTGGGGTTATCGTGTGCAGGGTAGGTGTCCAGGGTAGGTGTCCCACTGTGGGGTTATCTTGTGAAGGGTAGGTGTCCAGGGTAGGTCTCCCACTGTGGGGTTATCGTGTGCAGGGTAGGTGTCCCACTGTGGGGTTATCGTGTGCAGGGTAGGGGTCCCACTGTGGGGTTATCGTGTGCAGGGTAGGTGTCCCACTGTGGGGTTATCTTGTGCAGGGTAGGGGTCCCACTGTGGGGTTATCGTGTGCAGGGTAGGGGTCCCACTGTGGGGTTATCGTGTGCAGGGTAGGTGTCCCACCTCCAGTCAGACAGGTTAAAGTTACAGCACTGTGGGGTTATCGTGTGCAGGGTAGGTGTCCCACCTCCAGCCAGACAGGTTAAAGTCACAGCACTGTGGTGTTATCGTGTGCAGGGTAGGTGTCCCACCTCCAGCCAGACAGGTTAAAGTCACAGCACTGTGGGGTTATCGTGTGCAGGGTAGGTGTCCAGGGTAGCTAGTGTCCCACTGTGGGGTTATCGTGTGCAGGGTAGGTGTCCAGGGTAGGTGTCCCACTGTGGGGTTATCTTGTGAAGGGTAGGTGTCCAGGGTAGGTGTCCCACTGTGGGGTTATCGTGTGCAGGGTAGGTGTCCCACTGTGGGGTTATCGTGTGCAGGGTAGGTGTCCCACTGTGGGGTTATCGTGTGCAGGGTAGGGGTCCCACTGTGGGGTTATCGTGTGCAGGGTAGGTGTCCCACTGTGGGGTTATCTTGTGCAGGGTAGGGGTCCCACTGTGGGGTTATCGTGTGCAGGGTAGGGGTCCCACTGTGGGGTTATCGTGTGCAGGGTAGGGGTCCCACTGTGGGGTTATCGTGTGCAGGGTAGGTGTCCCACCTCCAGTCAGACAGGTTAAAGTTACAGCACTGTGGGGTTATCGTGTGCAGGGTAGGTGTCCCACCTCCAGCCAGACATGTTAAAGTCACAGCACTGTGGTGTTATCGTGTGCAGGGTAGGTGTCCCACCTCCAGCCAGACAGGTTAAAGTCACAGCACTGTGGGGTTATCGTGTGCAGGGTAGGTGTCCAGGGTAGCTAGTGTCCCACTGTGGGGTTATCGTGTGCAGGGTAGGTGTCCAGGGTAGGTGTCCCACTGTGGGGTTATCTTGTGCAGGGTAGGGGTCCCACTGTGGGGTTATCGTGTGCAGGGTAGGGGTCCCACTTATCAGATATTGCAAGATTACTCACATTATTTTTTCTTTGTAATATTTGCAAGTGTCTGGCATGACCTTTTTGGCCATTATACTGTAATTAGAAATAGAAGTATACGTATGGCACTATAAATAAGTAGATCAAGTTTTTCTTCATGCTGAAAACATCATATCTGATTTAAGATAAATCTTTTAAAGACACAAAGATAAATGATTATATTCATAGGTATATTCTGTATAGCTTTTGTCTCAATATTTCAAAATATGTTTTCTGATTTCAATATTACATTTTAATCTCTAATGACACTGCTTAAGGAATTTGAGTGTGACTTTTGTTGGGCTCCTTAAAATTTGCCTGGGTTTATTTCTGACATGTACAATTGTAATAGGATTGTATCATGTTGTAGGCACTTCAGACGATACTTGATAGAGGAGAAGGTGGCAAGTTCACATCTGACCACAGACCTGGCCAGTATTTCGTGGATTCTGAGGTGGGACGTGGAGGGTATGGCATTGTTAGTCTTTGTGAAGCCGTCATTGAGAATGGAGATCGGCTCGAGAGTGTCAAATTTGCCAGAAAAAGGGTAAGCTAGCTAGCTAGTACAGTAAAGGTGGAACATCTTTACTCATAAAAGAGACAATTTAGGGAACCCACGTTTTTCAAAATGAACTAGAATGAAAAATACTTATAATAAGACAATTTGAAGGAATCTGTACTTGATAATTAGATACTATGTTAAGCCAATGTCTGATGTGGTCAGTTTAATTTTTGGGAAAGCCCGCACCAGATATATATATATAGAGATATCAAAATATAGCACAAACAACCCCTCCCCCTGGCACAACCACATGTACAGTATGTGTGTTGTAAACAAATGGATACGAGAAAGAGCTAGGACACAAAGAGTTTGATTTCACATGTACTTCTTTCAAGGTATAATAGATTCACGTAATTCGTTGTCAACAATTATGATTTATAATTATTATTAGATCTTATGAGAAATTGTGTTGGTATACTTCAAACTATCCAAAAGCAGATATTTTTGAAAGTTTGCACACACATTAAGGGCCCTCTGAAGTGAAATTTGTTAAATTGAACATGTACTCGCTTTTTACCATGCTACGTAAATAGAAATCGCCGCAAATTTCATCTATAGAGATGTCGTGAAGAAAGTGCTATACATTCAGTAAATTCATCATGTACATTCAATGTAATGAGATAAGTGTTATGTTTACTTTTATCCAGAGACATATCATTAGCACTTCGATTTCAAAGTCATTTTTATCACCCACGAATCAAGTCTGCACATGCTCTGTGCTAACAGATGTTTGTAAACATATGTCTCATTTGCATGGGCTGGATGATTAAGGATTTCCTAATTATTAACTAAAAAATGCATTGAAAACATCAGGTTTTGTCAAAATATCGGTATGAATAGTTCACAAGGAATACAAAACTCCAACTTCATAAAATATTTGGTGATATAATATAAGAAAGTAAACAAACTTCACTTAATTGCCCCTTTAAAACAGTGTGACGGTACGGTGTCACACTGGGTTCATTAGGAATAATAACAAGACCACTGACTCGATCCTTCTCTCACTTACTCATGAACAGATTTCAGCTTAATTATTATCCATGACTTGTTTGATTGCAAACGGGAAATGGAACAGGTCAAGACTGAAACATGTTATTTCCATGAAATGGATTCTATATACCTGTATCTTAGAAGTGTAGTTATCTCCCTTGTATCCCCTATCAAAGCTACACTGGGAAGTGTTTTGAAACAAATTAGTGCCATGTAATCATGATGTCATAATGGGAATGACATCATCTGATTGTCACACGGCACCAAATCATCACAAAAAACACTTCCCAGAATTCCATCTTTTATCCACTATTCAGGCCTATCAAGGGGAATAACAACACTTTTGGGAAAGCCCTATATACACATAAACTTTGGTTTTCGAGTTAAGGAATTATTGTTATACATTTACCTGTTTGAATGTTCTAGATGCCAATCAGGAGATTTAATGTACAAGAGGCCATGTTGTACATTGATTGTGGACAAAGACTACCTTGGATGCTTGATTTCAAGGGTATTGTACGAGACGGAGATAACATAGACCTCCTCCTTCAATATGCACCAGGTATGAACTCATTTGTATTCTGTCCATTACCTTTTCTTCACACTCTCCAATGGGAACTGTGAAAATGATTCAAGTTTTTAATATATAATATACATTAATTTCACCACAATTCCTTGATGTGTATAAGTCTTTTACAGATTAGAAATAGTCTAGAGCTTATACTTTTAATCATTAAGTTGGAAATCAAGTTCTGCTCACTGAACACTTTATAATATATGAATTAAGATGACGAGCATCTCAATTAAATATATCATTAATCCCCCACGTGTCTTTTATCTTCAAGACTGTAAATAACAGAAATAAAGTCACTTTTAAATCTGGAATTACATACTGTTAATAATAAATTCTCTTGGTACTTTTTGTTCCGTTTTTGCCTATGCAACTCTGAAGGATACATGGTCACAATACATATTATATTCATTATACCAAACGTACATGTAGCAGTGTGTGAACAGTGTAAATAGGAGTTTCTTTGTGATACATTAGGGCCATTTCCTCATCACAAAATTGTTTAACCTAATTTAAATTAATTTGTTTACAATCATAGGTGTTAACCTCTAAATCTCCAATGAGGGAGATCTCCCTCTGTCATAGGTGTTAACCTCTGGACCTCCAATGAGGGAGATCTCCCTCTGTCATAGGTCAGGTGTTAACCTCTGAACCTCCAATGAGGGAGATCTCCCTCAGTCATAGGTGTTAACCTCTGAACCTCCAATGAGGGAGATCTCCCTCAGTCATAGGTCAGGTGTTAACCTCTGAACCTCCAATGAGGGAGATCTCCCTCAGTCATAGGTGTTAACCTCTGAAACCTCCAATGAGGGAGATCTCCCTCAGGCATAGGTGTCAACCTCTGAAACCTCCAATGAGGGAGATCTCCCTCAGTCATAGGTGTCAACCTCCGAAACCTCCAATGAGGGAGATCTCTGTCATTCCACATTTCCAGTGAGGGAGAAAGTGTGTGAAATACGTCTAAAACTACATTACTCAATTTGTTTTCACTTATTATGTATCAAAACAACTTTAAGAAGTATTAATTTGATCCAGACACACCTGTTATGGTCATTACACACACCCTACATTAACTAGGATAGCATTTGACACATACAGGATGTAGATTTTGAGTTTGTGTGAGATTGGACTTAAATGAAGGAGATTTCGAGGGAGGTTGGTAAATTACGGTCAAAATGAGGGAGTCTCCCTCCTAATGAGGTAGGGTTAACGGGTATGTGCAATAATGTAGGTTGAATTGTCTGTACTTTTGTATGTAGGTGGTAGCCTTGTGCAGTGGATAGAGAAACCTAACCTACGGACTGTGGACAGTATTGGTCAGAGCGCCATGTACAATCAGATACACTGCATTGTATACCAGATATTGTGTTGTACGTCAGACTTAAACCAACTGAAGAAAGTGCACTGGGATATCAAAGGTTGGTAAAACTGTTAATTCAGGTCCTTATAAACCTCTCAATCAGCATGGCAGTATTCTGTTGTGTCAGGTTAACATTGATCAACAGATCTTTTATCAATAACATAGAAACACATTATATGAAGGAAGACAATTTTTGACTCGTGCCCTGATTGCGTGACCTTGAACTCACACTGCATGGCACCAAATTGCCTGAAATACTGGGGATGTTACAACTGCATCAACTTGACATCCCTAACAAGAGATCCCAGAGGGATTTTGGCGCCCGAGGGGATCACCATATGCATTCCTCATTTGTTCTTAAAAAGTTGGATATTTTCCATCCTTTTCTTTCACTTGTATTTAACTTGAGTTATATGAAATTTTAGAGTTCCTCTTATATCATTACAAAAAGACATTAATAAGTGAAAGATGGTTGCCTGTGAGCTAAAACGGTCAGCCATTTTGTTTTTCTGATCAGTCCCAAAATCAAAAGGGCACAACTAGGCACCATTCTTAGGGGAACCTTAACATACAAAGTTTGAGAAAGATCGAAATCAGGAATTGCAAGCATAGGACGGACGACAGACGCAGGACGATTTGAATAGCCCATCATCTAATGATGATTGGCCAAGAATAAATGTTTTGATCTCACAGTAAAAAGATATTTTAATACTCTAACAAGATCATGGTGGCATATCGTTTATTATAGAAGATGTGAATACCTTGATTGCAATGTATCTATATATATGCACATGGATACAAATTGTATGAGTAAATGATTATAAAATGCAATCTGGTTAGAAACAGTACCTTAATTATAAAACATTTCTTGATCTAGTTATCTATCGATGTTTTTTACAGCATAGTTACCAGCCTGCCAACTTCATTGTTTTACTGACCATGTGTTTGTGTTATAAGCTTCGAACGTCCTGTTCACAACTGAAGATTGTCAAGGAAGATCGGCGACACTATCAGACACTGGGACAGCGAAGGCATGGGAGGATGTACAACACAACGGTATACCACATCTTGGTATGTATATTTATATAGTATTGCTATTTAAATAGAGGTTACACAATGAATGGTTGTTAGAAATGGTATTTATTTCATTCGAATTGTTAATTTTAGCTTTAGCGAGTGTCTTTTGAAACTTCTAAAAATAACAAACGAGAGTGAATTAAATACCATATATCCAACAACCACGAGTCGTGTGACCTGTTTCTACCACAATTTCAGCTGAAAACAGCAGTATTTCATTGAATTGAATAGACATGAACACCTGACAATATGGGTACAAACTATCAGATCATATTTTCCTTCCAAATGATGACCACCTCAACAATCAGCAAGTGACATTGTTCTGATCAAAGTTCACCATGTTAGCCAATCAAAATGTGTTAAAGAGTTTATTCAATTGTGGGGGCAGGGGTTTATAAGGAACAAGTAGCAAAATTACTCACAGTATTCAAGACAGCAAGATTTTGAAATAATTTTTCTACAGAATATCTTTATTATATCATTAATGCTCTAGCTGGAACCAAATTCATACCAAGGTTACATGTAGATATCAATATAAGAGATTTTACCAGTTTCTTAGCTGAAAAAAGGGCTAATGATACTTACTATATAGGAAATCTTCTGTTTTCTGGTGCTTAATATAATCCTGTGTATTACATCCTGTTTGAAAGCCTGCCTTCTCCGACCAGATGATATAATCCTTTTGAGAATGATACACCACAACTTTTGAAAATATTAGACACAAAGGAGCACAGCACATATGTAAACACGATATTAATCCAACATGTCTGTCTTGATGGTCTCGACACTGGGAATATTTCTTTCCACTAATAATCCTGTGTATGAAGTACATCCTGTTTGAAACTCTTCTTTCATTTGTAACAGAAGTGGAAAAATGCACGGCCAGACCGGGATTCAAACCCGGGACCTTCCGAAATCTAGACGGCCGACGCTCAACCAATTGAGCTATCTGGTCGCCGACAATCGACCCGGTCTAGATCTGCTACATTCCTCCCTCCTTTAACAAAGTCTTCGACCCCGAAGACATCACCATTTATAACCCAGGTTCGGGTATCCCCTTGTTAAGTATGCACTCAGTACTTGAAACAAGGTTTGGTCACAGGCACCAAATGTAACAGAAGTGGAAAAATGCACGGCCAGACCGGGGTTCGAACCCAGGACCTTCCGAACTCTAGACGGACGCTCCACCAATTGAGCTATCTGGTCGCTGACGATCGACCCGGTCTAGATCTGCTACACATTAAAACCAGATGAATAAATGATTTCTTTTCCCGATATGAATTAACAGTTGAATTAATGAATCATGATGACAGCTTTTATAAATAAACACCATCGAGATGAATTTGATTCAACTTATGTCTGGGGACTGTCTGACGTAACGCAGCAGGCTCCAAATGGTTGATAAAATCAACATTTATGCAAGTGACGGAATCACACAAAGCACTTGCAGGTGTTCACGTTAATCAATACTTTAAAAGTGAAAGCAAAACTATTTGCTAATAAACTGTTTTTGGAAATGGAGGCTTGGTAAATCCACATGGCCATGAAGGAAGGTTTATATATAGTTATTACATTGTACCACGCTGACTCACTGCCAAGTACAATACTACAGTCAACTACCTGGAATTTGATAAAGCAACTGAATAGACCAAATATCAATATAAATACACAATCATCTGATGTACAATAAACTTGTTATCTCTCTTTCATATCTGCATGATGTTCAAACAAAAGCTGCGATAAAACTGATATCTCACTGATGTATAGTTTATATGTGGTGAATATAAATAAGAGAATACCGAAGCGTCAACATAATCATAATCCAAACTCAAAATCGATTAAACCGGGGGTAAAATTTGAACAAAGGAAAGATTCACACGGAGACCCTTGCAAAAGTACAAGAGAATAAGACCAGGTGTTCCGGAAGAGTAAGCGTCTTCTGCTTCAACGACGACACCTGCCATGTAAATCTTTGTCACATCCATGTAAACATCAAGTTCTCAAAATGAGAACCGAGTATCATTGTCAATCACAACAAGTAAACACACTGATGGGCATACTCAAAAACGTCCATCTTCATATCACTTAAAGATACAGAATATTTCTCAATGAGGCAAAGATGGCGACCATAAAAGTTGCCCATAGTTCTGATCAACCCGCATCTATCCTATTATACAAAAGTTAAACCTACTTGCAAGGCTATTGGAAGGCTGACTATATATCAAATTTGCCACATCCATTATTTTGTTGTGATGCTGACAAGATCAAGCCACATCCATACTCTTTATGTTTTAAGATGGGACTGTCATCTTCTTCCCGCCGGAGATTGAGGAGGTTTGTGTGTTGGTAGAAGACTTCTTGGACCTCGAGTTAGTCGATGCCTGGAATGTGGGCGCCACAATTTACCACGTTCTCACCAGGCACCATCTGTGGTTTGAAGAAAAACAAGAGTTCAGAATGAAGTATGGACAAGATTGGCGCAAACACATGAGGGACTATGTAAGTATGTTAATACACTGTACTGCGTTACTGGAAATCAATTGGATTATATTTATAATCAAAACTCCCATCCGTGCACACAATTGAATCGGCTTTAATAGTTGAAAGAGTAAAAATACATGTAATGACTGTATTTATGTTAATACATCTAAATATAAACATAACTATCAAATATTAAATGAAATATGTTTCAAAAAACATTTCAATTTTTTCATTCTTAAACACAGGATGAGGGTTATTGTCACAAACTCAACTACAAAATGTACCTGAATATAAATGTTATTTTCCTATCATGAATTTAAATTCACATAACTTGTCATTTATAGGCCTTTGTGAACAATTACATTACAAGTATGTCAATCCGACTGAATCCACTATAGCTCCCCTTTGGCATGTTTGGCACTTATACAAGTAAACAGTGTAAGAAAAAAAATTGTCCTCAAAAAAAAAGCAATATTCCTTTGAATAAAATTTTCAATACATACTAAAGTTGATTATATGTACATTCTAATTTTTTTCTCTAATCTCCCCAGGTCTTGTATGAGGGTTGGCGTGTTTGCGAAATAATCAACAAGATTGACCAATCACAGTATCCCCTGGTCACCCCGTTTGTGTTTGTAATGTCGCTTCTCCTTGAATACGATGCTTGTCGGCGGCGTACAGTAACAGAGGTGCTTGACTTGCCAGTATTCTCAGGTAAGTGTACCTTTTTAATTGGGATATATTTTTCAACCTCTAATATGCAGGGTGATCTGAATAACTCACCATCTGATGATGGTGTGCTATTAAGCTAATAAAGCCGAACCAAATGAATTCCTTGAATAGTTTAAAAATTAACTTTCCAGTGCCATATTTTTTAATTATTTATCATTATCACTGAAGTAAGCACAAAGGGAGACAAATCTTAAAACACACTATGTCTTTACCCCATTAAAATCTGAAAACACATTTTAGTAAAAAAAAAATATGCTAAATTTTGCAATTTATGCAATTCAAACAGCCTGCTGCAAACTATGTTACAAGTTCACACTTTCAAATATCTTGATATAAATGCTGTATGTGAATGTATATTTGAGTTAATTTCAAATCATTTCATTGTTTTTTTTTCAGAAATGAGACAACAGCAAATCCCAAGCTGTGTAGCAGGAATGGGTGATCCACATGTAGGAGGTGTGACCATGATCCCCATTCCAGAGTGTAGAGCAGGAAAGATGAGAAGGTTCCCAGGTATGACAATAACAAACTGTTCTAGATATACAGACAGAAGGTTCCCAGGTATGACAAAAACAAACTGTTTTAGATATACAGACAGAAGGCTCCCAGGTATGACAATAACAAACTGTTTTAGATATACAGACAGAAGGTTGCCAGGTATAACAATAACAAACTGTTCTAGATATACAGACAGAAGGTTCCCAGGTACATGTATTACAATAACGAACTGTTCTAGATATACAGACAGAAGGTTCCCAGGTATGACAAAAACAAACTGTTCTAGATATACAGACAGAAGGTTCCCAGGTATGACAAAAACAAACTGTTCTAGATATACAGACAGAAGGTTCCCAGGTATGACAAAAATGAACTGTTCTAGATATACAGACAGAAGGTTCCCAGGTATGACAATAACAAACTGATCTGGATATACAGACAGAAGGTTCCCAGGTATGACAAAAACAAACTGTTCTAGATATATACAGACAGAAGGTTCCCAGGTATGACAAAAATGAACTGTTATAGACAGCTAGACATCTCATTTGTTTATGACGTCACAATAGTGTTATTACACGTGTGTATAATACCATATTTATGACATGGCCGTATGACATGACTGAACCGGTCAGTTATGTGATAAATGTACTTCATTCTTGTTTGCCCTCCAAAGGTCAAGGTCTCAAAACTTTGGGTGTTTTATAGGACCATTTTACTGTGAAACATTATCATTTGCACTCCATATTATTGTAACATAATTAATGGTTATTAATTTATATCATTGTAAAATAATGGGTGGTCGGGTGGTGCAATAGACAGCGCACTTGCCTTTCACCAAGGCACGGGTTTCCTCCCACAATAAGACCCCTCGTGCGCTAACATCAGGGCCAACAAGAGTGAATTAATATAAGTTGGATAACTTCTTTCACAATTGTTGTAAAATAAATGAAGTTTATATTTATATCATTGTAACTTATGATTATATGATTGTTTACCACAACTAAAAGTTGTGTCACAAACTTTAAATCATGTTTGTCCTCCAAAGGTCAAAGTTTCAAACATTGAGTTTTTCATGGGACGTACTCCTTTAATGTGAAGCATATTCATTTCTGCTGTATAACTTTGTAATTATCCTTACATAGTACATGGATTAAACTTAACATGAATGTTAACCAATATTAGAAGGTGCGTCGCAGTGGAACTTTCTTCAATAGTTAATCGCTATTAGATATTGTGCAGTGCACTCTCATTAGGTCATTAGGACCTTGACCAAAGAGCAAAGGTCAAACATTCAAAGGTGATGTACACCAGGGTTATTCCATTGGTCTGTCCCTGTTTCTAATTACATGTAAGCAAAGATGGTCATAATCAAGTATTAGGTCTCAACATAACAAATCCCAATCTTACCTGCTAAACATTTGTTTTCAGGTTTTGGTTGGGTGTATCGGTATACCATACTTCGGGATATTTTGGATAAGGTTTTATTTTGTTTTTTTGGCGCCTGGGGTGAGTGAGCCAAAATTAAACACACCAAAAAAAATTTCAAGAAAAAATGGTCAGAAGAATATCCAGATTTTAGCAACTGTCTTTACTACAAACCCATTACTAACATCCATGAGCTATCCTCGTGTTGGAATATTGTTACTCGATACTCATATTCATTGTTGAAAGACTAATTTAGCTGTGTTCGACTTAATAAGTACTAGGCCTATATATAATAATACAGCTGCATCAGGGTTACTAAGATGCTTTCTTGTCATAAGAATCGGAAATTGATTTGTAGCCTAGACTGTCTAGTATTGTAGTGTAATGAACAAACATATAAATTACATAACTACAGGTAAAAGCCAAAATTTAACACACATGATGGTAAACGCCAAAATCTGGAGCACCAAAATTTAACCACCATATTTTGAGCAAAAAACGCCAAATTTTGGTGACGCCAAAATATTCCAAAGTACAGTAGTGTGGTGTATTAGATTTGTCTCCCCTCGCACTTATACAATTATGATTATGAAATTCCAGCATGCCTTATTTTGCTTATTTTATGCAATTACAGGAAACCCCTATGCAAAGTTGGTAGTGTTCCATGAAAACACAGCGATATATCTGCAATACTTCCAGAGAAGTCGGGGATTACATGTGCAACACCTTGCTTCTGATGCAAAATTCCTAAAGCAGGTATGAAAATAATGAAAGCCCTTGGAAATTTTAACTTCTTTAAAAGACAATGCAAGATGTCTTTGACAGTGCATGGATGTGTCTGCACCTGCACAGCAGTCCCAAGCAAGCAATTTCTGTAAGGAAGAATAGTACTGCATCATGTTCAAGTTTTAAGCCTCACGTCTGCCTGTTTTTCTCTTGCATTTGCATATTTTTTATAAAACAGTGATAATTATGGTACTCCAATCCATTCTTTATATATATATATTAACTTTATGTTACAATGGCAGGACCTTTCACGACAGTTTCCATTTCCTTAATTGTAATCTAAGTATGCATGTTGTCAAACATACCTGAAGCATGATCAACAGCTATAAAGCTGGTGTATTACTAAGTGAAGAATGTTTTAACACTCTGAGGGAAGCATGGTTCTAGTTTGTTATCTGGTGTATATTTTCAGTTAGAGCTGCATGTCCCGAACTTTGAAGATGGCTACAGCCTGTTATGTCCCACAAGGGATAGACTCAGTGGAGAGATGGTTCTGATGAACGGGGGAACGATACACCAGGATACGTATGTGTACCTGACAACATGTGGACAGTCCTCATAGACAGCTAGTTACGGTATTGGACAACCAGTGCGGACCACCACTTAGTTACGGTATTGGACGACCACCAGCTAGTTACGGTATTGGACAACCAGCGCGGACCAGCTAGTTACGGTATTGGACAACCAGCGCGGACCAGCTAGTTACGGTATTGGACAACCAGCGCGGACCAGCTAGTTACGGTATTGGACAACCAGTACGGACCAGGGAAAATAGACAAAGAACGATATAGTTGATCTTAAACTATTTCATATTCCCCTTGTACAAATATTTTAATATTTTCATCTGCTGGTTTCTCAATCATGTCATATAGATTGCAAGTATGTTATCTTTAATGAAAACTTTTAATACATTAGAACTAACTATCTAAATCAGTCACTTTACTTGATATTGTGTACCGGTGGCCAAGAGGTTAAAGCCTCTGGCAATCTGCGACCACTAGCTGTCCACCACACATGGTTGTTAATGGTCAAGGCTTCTAGCATTCTGCTACCACGAGCTCTCCACCAAAAGGTTGTGCTGCCAAAGTGGTCAAAGCCTCAGTCTCAGGAAATCTGCGACCACTAGCTCTCCACTACACATTCATGGTTGTTACTGGTCAAGGCTTCTGGCATTCTGCTACCACGAGCTCTCCACCACTGGGATGTGGTGGCCAAGTGGAAGGGTTTTGGCATTCTGTTATCACAAGCTCTCCACCACTGGGTCGTGGCTACCACTAGCTCAGATCCATTACAGGGTTTGTGGTGGCCAAGCGGTCAAGGCCTCATGCAATTTGTTACCACTTATAATAGCTCTCCACCACCACTGAGGTTGTGGTTGCAAAGTCGTTAATAAGCCAACCAACATTCTGTTACCATTGGCTCTCCACCACTGCGTTGTGGACAAGAACTGTGATGGGCCTGCCTCCAAGAATTGGCTTTTTGTGGGCTGTTTATCTCCGGGAATTCGGACTTAAACCTCATCACTACTAAAACCTAACAAGTCCTTAAATGAGCATAGCTCTTAACAGGATGCAATCACAAACGGACCAAACAATATAGTTGGTTATTTGGGTTTTGTTCTTGGATGAACAAGTAAGATTCCCTATACCTAATAACCTTGAAATATGATGTGGGGATAATGCATAGTGCATAATGATATCCATTGCACATTATGTAAATCTGGAGTACACAATCATGTGATTTAATGATCAGTACTTAACCCTGTTGTGAGCTATATGTTCACATTAAATAAGTTAATTAAAATGTTTGATTAATTATGCATAGAATTTAATGTTTTATTAATAACTTTACATAATTATATCCAATATCATTGCATTATGACTGACATACAATGTGTGTAAAACTGTCAAGAATGGGCATCCATGTATTTATAAATCTCCAAGGGAGAAGGTTACTAGGACCAAAATCTAGGGTTTGAATATTTACTGAGGAAACACTAGCACTGCTGTCTTCATTGTTCGTACAGATTTTTCATTCCAAAATTTAAGCACTTTTTCTCAATTTTCAAGGTGGATTTTTTGTCTAAATTACTTTTCAAACACTGACCTCAATTTCAAGCACTTTTCAAGCACTGACCCCAATATCAAGTACTTTTAATCTTCTGTATGAACATGAAACATATATTTCCTAAAGAAAAAGGATGACATTTTTCAGCCTTGCAAACATCCTACGAGATCGGAATATAATGTGGATGTGTCATTCTGGTTATGATACATGTACATATCCAGAAGAATATTAGAGCTGAACTTAACAATGTGAATATATCCTCTCAGTTATGATATTACTATAATTTCTGATGCGGAACCAATATGTTTAAAAAAGTTGAAAAAATATGTTTCTTTTAGAAGTGAACTTATAATGTGAATGAATATCATCTGTTTATGATGACAATTAATACATTACTATCAAGCTGTTCGATCGATCTGGATACATGTGTGTCACACTATCGATATATATTGCGCATACATTGTATAAGCCCAATTTGTTTACACCTTGTACAGAGTGTCCTAATCCTAACATCATGTAACTGAAAGGTATCATCCAAATGATGAGGATGCCTTAAAAAATTGCAGCTTCAAAAGTTATGTACTTGTAATCTGAAACCTATCTCTCAGTGTTATATTAGTTCAATATCAGCCTATATGAGATCACCAAATATATATCAATTATGGACCTTTCCTGAGGTCAATGGGGTGTTATACTGACCTGGTAGAATCAAATATTGACCGAGGGCGTTAGATCAAAATTTAAGTGCTATTTGCATTTTTCACCTTTACTTGGCTTTAGATTATTTTACCTTTTTAAAAGAAAACAAATTAAAGTGCCATATCAATCATTTTACCTATATGTATAGATTACTTTACCTATAGATTATTTTACCTATTGATTATTTTACCTTTTAAAAGATCACAAATTAATGTGCCATTTGATTACTTTACCTATAAATTATTTTACCTATGGACTACTTTACCTATAGATTACTTTACCAATAGATTATTTTACCTTTTTAAAGATCACAAATTAACGTGCCATATGGATTACTTTACAAATAGATTAATTTACCTTTTTAAAGATCACTAATCAAAGTGTCATGGAATGTTTTACCTCCAATTGTGTATATATGATAACAAAATGGGCTGTACATCATCTATGGTCCAATGGACATAATAACGACCAACAATTCATACAGATTCAAAAAATCATAGCTCACCACAAAATGATGACAACTGTTTTATCTCATTGAACTCACAGGTTGGTATAACCATTCGTGATGGTGTTGGTCCATTGTGATGTGAATTTAATTTTTTATTCAATAAGTTGAGATAATTATCAACCGACTGTGCCTTACATGTTAACATGTTGGAATGGAAATTTTCCGTGAGTTCAGACATTGACTCGCTGGTTGATAATATCTTAATTTATATACAATATATTGGGAGTTTTGGAAATCAAGGCTGAGGTGTACAGGGATAATTCCGACTCTTAAAACTTATGGGAGAATAATTTGAGGGATTTTATGGGATCAGCAAAATATGGGTAAAAATCCCCAAATCTCGCCCCAAAATTATCGCGGGGTGAAGATGCCTTTATATCATAGCCAGTATTTTCTCTACTACAGTGGACTCCACTTAATACCACTCCTGTTAATATCACATTCCTCTTTATATCATGTTTATCCAAAGCACCATTTTTCCCTCTATATAATCTGTGTAAATTTATTTGGTTAATATCATGTATTTTGAGGTGAATTCCTCTTAATATCATGTTTTTTATACCAATCACATAAAATATCTAGAAAATGATGTAATTTCCATTGATTTCAGATAAAACTTGTAAGAAATATTGCATAGAAAATAAAAAAAATTACCAAAAAAATGTTTTTTTGATGAAATAATGTTATCTATTGATTGATACCTCTTCATATGTACATTGAATACATTACATTTAGTTATGGAGGTTGGAAATACACTAGATTTAGTGGAAAAACATGTTTCTTTTTATGTCACATTCCTGTTAATGTCATGTTTTTGTCTGGCAAATGCAACATGATATTAAGAGGAGTGTACTGTACTCATTTTTGAAGCTGCTGAAGGGTGTAATACTGCTGAACAGTCTGGAACAAATAGAGTGTAATTCATTAGAAAGCTCTTCATATAGCTGAAGCACTTTGATACAATCAATTTGTACTTAAGTTGAGATTTAGGTACATTGTAATTTAAGCTTTTCATTATAAGCCTGTGATAAAATGTACAATTTAAATAGTTGTTGGTTATATTATATAATTATCTCCCTTTGACTGTACACAATGTGATATTTATACATGTATTATACATTATATGATAGTCCTCATATAGTATATGGTGTTTGCTGCTTTTGGTGTCCCCACAGTTAATAGCCAATTAAAAGCTAGGTCACATATGATACATCGTTTCATTAACAGATCATAACACCGATAGTTAAGGCATCTCAAGGAGCACTCTGAGCATCATCAGACAATATATCACACATATACATGCCAATAAAGAAGCACATTGAATATTGTGGTCCTGTTAAATCTGTGTTTTATCCCATCCTGGACTCACTGAAGCTAGAGTGAGTACTGTATGAAAAATGTCGGCATAATATTAGTTTAAAACCATTGTGAGATGTGGAAATTACCATTTTGGTATCAAACATTTTTACAGAATTTGACAGGAGTGCTTGATTATCTCCCTTGCATTAGTACTGTTACTGGAAGAGAAAAGATAAGACTAATCCGACTTGATTTGAAACAGCTAGGAACCGTCATTGCATGCTGTAAATTTGTGATGTTTTAATTTATCACTCTGGCATTTAATTTGAATGATATTGTTCACTTAGATGTTTTAAACATTATTTTTTCAAACTGATAATGATATTTTTATGTATTGATATAAAACCAAAATATTTTGTTATCAGCTGTGTGGTATGTAAGCATAATTAATATTACATTATGTAATATAAGTTATACATAGAAAATATGAAATGGCCATTTCCATATCAGGCCTTGTATCAACCCGAGATCCCAATATCGGCCCGATACTTTGATTTTTGTGATGGTTCATGATGATTTGTTTTTGATGATGTCTGTTTTTTGTTGAACCTTAATGTTTTGTCATCGTCTGAACGTTGATTAAGGTTGTAATTCATACCATTGGCAATGGATTCGGAATTATGTACCTGTTCATCTACATCAGCGTCTTCGTTTATGTCTCTTTTTCTTCTGTTAATTCATCAAGCTCTAGTATTCTTGATACGATATAGACTCCATAACTTTCTCATCCATCTCAACTTCAACATCTGTCCTCCTATCCATTTTCGATTATTGTAATGTCATGGACGTCATATGATGTCACGGCAATTTCGGAAGCGGGCTATTGCAGTGTTTTCGGCCCGCTCAGCAAGCGGGCTGATACAGTGTATTCGGCCAGCTCAGCAAGCGGGCTGATACAGTGTATTCGGCCCGCTCAGCAAGCAGGCTGATACAGTGTATTCGGCCTGCTCAGCGAATAATTGCCCATATTGGCTGGTGAGCTGATTTGTACTAAAAACATGCATATTTATCAGATATATATACAAATTCCCTGTATTTGTACATAATAAATTGTATTATATATATATGTTAGAGACCATCACATATTTAACCCTCACATTAAAAACCAGTAGAATCAATCAAAACTTTGTTTGTTGTTTATTGACTGCTATGACCAAACCCTCTTTACCTATAAATATGTATACCATGACAACTGACCAATACAATCGCACACTCCAAGTGGCATAGCTAGATGTTAAGAGAAATGCATGTCTGGGGGTCCAGAGGCGAAACCCTGATGAGGGTCGGGGGGGGGGGGGGGGGACCCCCTGAAGCTGATGGAAAATTATCACAACGTTAATTTTTTGCATGCTTCAGCTTGCTGTGCTTGCAAGCATGCACGGAAGCTACACCACTGACTCCTGGATGATGTGCTTCAAGATATGTCCGAATCTCAAAGGGTCCCTCACGTGCACCAACACCAAGTATACATCAAACGTCTGACAAAATAACACAGACTTCAGTTCTGCTGCATAAAAAGGTGTCATGATAGTGACATTTCCAAAATAGAAGTGCAAGCGAGCAGTTTTTTCCTCTCTCCTCTAACCGACAGGTCTAGATCTGCTGTTTTATGTGTTTCTATTTTTCTCTCATCCCTTATATAATTATAGACTTTTCTGTTACCCTTTAGGTAATACAAGTACGTAATAGATCTCTCACCTCTTACTGATAATATTCTC
The DNA here is from genome assembly GCA_947623455.1 of Mimachlamys varia. Classification (NCBI taxonomy): domain Eukaryota; kingdom Metazoa; phylum Mollusca; class Bivalvia; order Pectinida; family Pectinidae; genus Mimachlamys; species Mimachlamys varia. The sequence goes on from OX392537.1 coordinate 4,336,906, forward strand.
TGTCACTGTATTAGAATCATCTGTCTTCTTTCTAGGCTAATGATATGTGTCATCCTATTATGCAGTATAAGATATCTTATGGTCACCTTTCTAGGGTAATTAACTATTTCTCTGTGACCCATACATTAAGACTATTTCTCTGCGACCCATACATTAAGACTATTTCTCCGTTACCCTCGTGGTACTATTTCTGTCGCCTCTTGGGTAATTTATCTATTTCTCCTTATACTGGCATGATTTCTCTATATTTACAGTCTACACTGGCATTCACAAGATTACCATGCATTGTTCCACATAAATCATTATCACCTTATAACTGTACTCAAACACGTACCGAAATTCTATGACGTCAACAACAATACATGTGGGCGGAGCTTATGCAAATCCTCCAGTTTGAAACAAAATTGAGTGACGTCACTAACAACAAGAGGCCCAGAGGGCCTGTATCACTCACCTGGCTTTCAGTAAATGCAACAAAAAGTTTTGTGTAAGTTAAGTGGGATCTGCCACAATATTGCCTTAATGAAATCTTAACTTTCTGACTCAAAAGAGCATTTAGAGGAAATTTATTTGAAATTGGTTCATATTAATTATGCCCTCTTTATGCCCAGCAATGGAAGTGTTTTGTGTTGGAAAGTCTGCAAGGAGTGTGGCAATCGCTAGAATCAAATCTGAAATCGTTTTTGCGATATGTTATGACTCAGGAGTCAAGACTGCAAGGGCATGGCAGAAACTGGGGTCAAATCTATATTGTGATCATTTCTTAATGCCAAGAAATTGTATGAATTATATAGGTTTGGATCTTAACTGTTTAAAAGTTATGACTCAAGAGTTAAGTCTGCAAGGGCATGGCAGACCCTGGGGTCAAATCTAAAATCATATTTGTGATCATCTCTTTATGCTCAGCAATTATATATATAGTTTTGGGGTGGGGATCTCAACCGTTTAAAAGTTATTACTCAAGAGTCAAGTTTCGAGGGCATGGAAGACCCTGGGATCAAATCTAAAATCATTTTTGTGATCATCTTTTTATGCTCTGCAATTGTATATATAGTTTTGGGGTGGGAATCTCAACTGTTTAAGAGTTATGTCTTAAGGTGGCAGTGTACAGAAGGCGTATGTGGCCATTGGTGATATTTTTGTACAATGAATAACCCCTATAATAGCATGCCTATGAAAATCTAAAAAAAAACCTAAGGAGTAAAATTGGCTTAAGCATGATAAAGTGGACTTTGTGGACTTCACGTTTGTTAAAAGAGAAGAAAAAAAATTTAGTTAAAGATTAAAATTTTGACCCTTCCGACATGAAAAGCTAGCTTTACAGGAAGTGAAATTTCGACAACAGCACATGAGGGAAAACAGCGAAAAATCTAAACATACGACCTATGCTGGGACAGATATAATTCTGCAACCAATTGCAAGTTAGTAAGCTTTAATTTAAGATAGAACTTCCTATCTGCATAGGTCAAATTTTGTGTCAAAAACAGTGATATTTTGCATTTTTCGGTAATTTTTTATGTGGTAACCATGGTTTTCACACAAGTGCCATACATAGGATACATCAGTGTATACACTTCATAGTCCTTTTTTTGAATTGGAAATGATATACAATTTACAACAAGAGCCCCAATGGGCCTGCATCGCTCACCTGGAATTAATCTCTTGTAACCTTAAAGTCGCCAAAATGGCCCATTAGGGGTCAGAGTCACCATTTATGCAAAATTTGTTCCCCTTCCCCCAACAATGTTTCTGACTAAATTAGGCAAATCCATTCATAACTTTTTGACAAGAAGAGATTTAAAGGAATTACCTCTATTTTCCCTATTGGGCCCCGCCCCTCTAGCCCCTTTGGGGTCAGAGTCACCATTTATGCAAAATCTGTTCCTCTTCCCAAAAGGATGTTTCTCACCAAATTTGGACAAAATCTATTCATAACTTTATGACAAGAAGAGATTTAAAGGAATTACCCCTATTTCTCCTATTGGGCCACCCCCCTCTGGCCCCTTTGGGTCAGAGTCACCATTTATGCAAAATTTGTTCCCCTTTCCCCAAGAATGTTTCTGACAAAATTTGGACAAAATCCAATCAGGACTTTCTGACAAGAGGAGATTTAAAGGAATTACCTCTATTTTCCCTATTGGGCCCCGCCCCTCTGGCCCCTTTGGTGTCCAAGTCACCATTTATGCAAAATTTGTTCCCCTTCCCCCAACGATGTTTCTGTCCATATTTGGGCCAAATCCAATCAGGACTTTTTGACAAGAAGAGATTTAAAGGAATTACCTCTATTTCCCCTATTGGGCCCCTCCCCTCTGGCCCCTTGGGGGTCAGAGTCACCATTTATGCAAAATTTGTTCCCCTTTCCCCAACGATGTTTCTGACCAAATTTGGACAAAATCCAATCAGGACTTTTTGACAAGAGGAGATTTAAAGGAATTACCTCTATTTTCCCTATTGGGCCCCGCCCCTCTGGCCCCTTTGGTGTCCAAGTCACCATTTATGCAAAATTTGTTCCCCTTCCCCCAACGATGTTTCTGTCCATATTTGGGCCAAATCCAATCAGGACTTTTTGACAAAAAGAGATTTAAAAGAATTTCCTCTATTTTCCCTAATGGGCCCCGTGCCTCTGGCCCCTTGGGGGTCAGAGTCACCATTTATGCAAAATTTGTTCCCCTTTCCCCAACGATGTTTCTGACCAAATTTGGACAAAATCTATACATAACTTAATGACAAGAAGAGATTTAAAGGAATAACCTCTATTTCCCCTATTGGGCCACGCCCCTCTGGCCCCTTAGGGGTCAGAGTCACCATTTATGCAAAATTTGTTCCCCTTCCCCCAAGAATAATTCTGACCAAATTTGGACCAAATCCAATCAGGACTTTATGACAAGAAGAAATTTAAAGGAATTACCTCTATTTTCCCTATTGGGCCCGGCCCCTCAGGCCCTTTGGGTGTAAGTGTCACCATTTATGCAAGATCTGTTCCCCTTCCCCCAAGAATGTTTCTCACCAAATTTGGACAAAATCCAATCAGGACTTTCTGACAAGAAGAGATTTAAAGGAATTACCTCTATTTTCCTCATTGGGCCCCGCCCCTCAGGCCCCTTGGGTGTCAGTGTCACCATTTATGCAAAATCTGTTCCCTTCCCCCAACGATGTTTCTGACCGAATTAGGGACAAAATCTATTCATAACTTTATGACAAGAAGAGATTTAAAGAAATTACCTCTATTTCCCATATTGGGCCCCGCCCCTCTGGCCCCTTGGGTGTCAGAGTCACCATTTATGCAAAACCTGTACCTCATCTCCAAAGGATGTTTCTTACCAAATTTGGACAAAATCTATTTGTAACTTTATGACAAGAAGAGATTTAAAGGAATTACCTCTATTTCCCTATTGGGCCACGCCCCTCTGGCCCCTTAGCGGTCAGAGTCAACATTTATGCAAAATTTGTTCCCCTTCCCCCCAAGAATGTTTCTGACCAAATTTGGACCAAATCCAATCAGGACTTTTTGACAAGAAGAGATTTAAAGGAATTACCTCTATTGTCCTTATTGGGCCCCGCCCCTATGGCCCCTTGGGTGTCAGTGTTACCATTTATGCAAAATCTGTTCCTCTTCCCCCAACAATGTTTCTGACCAAATTTGGACAAAATCTATTCATAACTTTATGACAAGAAGAGATTTAAAGGAATTACCTCTATTTCCCCTATTGGGCCACGCCCCTCTGGCCCCTTAGGGGTCAGAGTCACCATTTATGCAAAATTTGTTCCACTTCCCCCCAAGAATGTTTCTGACCAAATTTGGACCAAATCCAATCAGGACTTTCTGACAAGAAGAGATTTAAAGGAATTACCTCTATTTTCCTTATTGGGCCCCGCCCCTCAGGCCCCTTGGGTGTCAGTGTCACCATTTATGCAAAATCTGTTCCCCTTCCCCAAACAATGTACTGACCAAATTTGGACAAAATCTATTCATAACTTTATGACAAGAAGAGATTTAAGGGAATTACCTCTATTTCCCATATTGGGCCCCGCCCCTGTGGCCCCTTTGGGGTCCGAGTCACCATTTATGCAAAATTTGTTCCCCTTCCCCCAACGATGTTTCTGTCCATATTTGGGCCAAATCCAATCAGGACTTTTTGACAAAAAGAGATTTAAAAGAATTTCCTCTATTTTCCCTAATGGGCCCCGTGCCTCTGGCCCCTTGGGGGTCAGAGTCACCATTTATGCAAAATTTGTTCCCCTTTCCCCAACGATGTTTCTGACCAAATTTGGACAAAATCTATACATAACTTAATGACAAGAAGAGATTTAAAGGAATAACCTCTATTTCCCCTATTGGGCCACGCCCCTCTGGCCCCTTAGGGGTCAGAGTCACCATTTATGCAAAATTTGTTCCCCTTCCCCCAAGAATAATTCTGACCAAATTTGGACCAAATCCAATCAGGACTTTATGACAAGAAGAAATTTAAAGGAATTACCTCTATTTTCCCTATTGGGCCCGGCCCCTCAGGCCCTTTGCGTGTAAGTGTCACCATTTATGCAAGATCTGTTCCCCTTCCCCCAAGAATGTTTCTCACCAAATTTGGACAAAATCCAATCAGGACTTTCTGACAAGAAGAGATTTAAAGGAATTACCTCTATTTTCCTCATTGGGCCCCGCCCCTCAGGCCCCTTGGGTGTCAGTGTCACCATTTATGCAAAATCTGTTCCCTTCCCCCAACGATGTTTCTGACCGAATTAGGGACAAAATCTATTCATAACTTTATGACAAGAAGAGATTTAAAGAAATTACCTCTATTTCCCATATTGGGCCCCGCCCCTCTGGCCCCTTGGGTGTCAGAGTCACCATTTATGCAAAACCTGTACCTCATCTCCAAAGGATGTTTCTTACCAAATTTGGACAAAATCTATTTGTAACTTTATGACAAGAAGAGATTTAAAGGAATTACCTCTATTTCCCTATTGGGCCACGCCCCTCTGGCCCCTTAGCGGTCAGAGTCAACATTTATGCAAAATTTGTTCCCCTTCCCCCCAAGAATGTTTCTGACCAAATTTGGACCAAATCCAATCAGGACTTTTTGACAAGAAGAGATTTAAAGGAATTACCTCTATTGTCCTTATTGGGCCCCACCCCTATGGCCCCTTGGGTGTCAGTGTCACCATTTATGCAAAATCTGTTCCTCTTCCCCCAACAATGTTTCTGACCAAATTTGGACAAAATCTATTCATAACTTTATGACAAGAAGAGATTTAAAGGAATTACCTCTATTTCCCCTATTGGGCCACGCCCCTCTGGCCCCTTAGGGGTCAGAGTCACCATTTATGCAAAATTTGTTCCACTTCCCCCCAAGAATGTTTCTGACCAAATTTGGACCAAATCCAATCAGGACTTTCTGACAAGAAGAGATTTAAAGGAATTACCTCTATTTTCCTTATTGGGCCCCGCCCCTCAGGCCCCTTGGGTGTCAGTGTCACCATTTATGCAAAATCTGTTCCCCTTCCCCAAACAATGTATCTGACCAAATTTGGACAAAATCTATTCATAACTTTATGACAAGAAGAGATTTAAGGGAATTACCTCTATTTCCCATATTGGGCCCCGCCCCTGTGGCCCCTTTGGGGTCCGAGTCACCATTTATGCAAAATATGTTCCTCTTCCCAAAAGGATGTTTCTGACCAAATTTGGTCAAAATCCAATCAGGATTTTTTGACAAGAAGAGATTTAAAGGAATTACCTCTATTTTCCCTATTGGGCCCCTCCCCTCTGGCCCCTTGGGGGTCAGAGTCACCATTTATGCAAAATTTGTTCCCCTTCCCCCAACGATGTTTCTGTCCAAATTTGGGCCAAATCCAATCTGGACTTTTTGACAAGAAGAGATTTAAAGGAATGACCTCTATTTCTCCTATTGGGCCCCGTGCCTCTGGCCCCTTAGGGGTCAGAGTCACCATTTATGCAAAATTTGTTCCCCTTCCCCCAACGATGTTTCTGACAAAATTTGGTCAAAATCCAACCAGGACTTTTTGACAACAAGAGATTTAAAGAATTATCTCTATTTCCCCTATTGGGCCCCGCCCCTCTGGCCCTTTGGGGGTCAGAGTCACCATTAATGCAAAATCTGTTCCCCTTCGCCCAAGAATGTTTCTGACCAAATTTGGTTAAAATCCAATCAGGACTTTTTGACTAGTAGCGATTTGAAGCAAATGTTGACAGACGACGGACGGACGACGGACGACGGACGCTGCGCCATGGCATAAGCTCACCGGACCTTCGGTCCAGGTGAGCTAAAAATGTGTACATTTACATCAATGCAGTGTACGGTTAAATCTTTGTGTTGACAATTCTTAGGCATTGGTCTTTTTTTCCATAAATCTCTAGATCTACTGTACACAGCTACCTAAGAGTCACATCTGCAAGGGCGTGGCAGACCCTGGGGTCAAATCTAAAATCATATTTGTGATTGTCTCTTTATGCTCAGGTATTGTACATGTATAGTTTGGGGTGGGGATGTCAACCATTTGAAAAGTTATGACTCAAAAGCCCAATCATTTGTATAAATTTGAATCCCAGCCACCTAAGAATGCTACCACTAAAATACGAATGTTTCACATTGCTTATATCAAGGGAAGAAGTCTTTAATATGAATAAAGCCAAATGGATCCCTTTTGGCCCCGCCCCTCAGGCCCCTGGGGGGTCAGCCCCATCATTTGTATAAATCTGAATCCCAGCCACCTAAGGATGCTACCACTAAAATATGAATGTTTCACATTGCTTAGATCCAGAGAAGAAGTCATTAATATGAATATAGCCAAATGGACCCCTTTTGGCCCCGCCCCTCAGGCCCCTGGGAGGTCAGCCCCATCATTTGTATAAATCTGAATCCCAGACACCAAGGGATGCTTCCTACCAAATTTAATTACATTCTGATCAGCGGTTAAGAAGAAGTCGACAGACGGACGCTGGATGCCAAGGTATGGCATAAGCTCATGCTGTTACATTTATTGGACTATTCTCTTATTTATTAGTTTTGAAATGAAATCTGTGTCCGAAGATGGGACTATGACGAAGAAAAAAGTTACAAACATTTCACAGAAGGATACTGTAAATATAAGGATAAACTATTTAAATTCTTTTTTGTTTAGATTATGGGGGGGGGGGGGGGGGATAACTACAATGGAAAATGGGTAAATTATACATAACCGGCTTGGTAACCTAACAAAATAGAAAGTTAATCCTTAAATAACCTTATAGGGCCACTGCTGTGCCATTTAACTCAAGAGGGATTTAAATTGTTCTTAAGTTTCATTTATATAGAAGTATCATTAGGTAACATGTGGTTTGGTTAAACCACAGCCCACATGACCACAGTTGTTTGACAGGTCATGTTAAACCCCAAAACAAGTGTGGTTACAAACTATGACACGTTAATGTTTTGTAATGGACACATAGTACAACTTCATTCATAAACTTCAATGGTCTTATTTATCTATTGAATGTCTGTCAGGTTGTAATTATTGTCAATATGAATGCAATTTGGGTGCAAGAATATGCTGATATGAATATCTGGTACCCAGATTGCATTTATATTGAAAATATTGTGAATCCAAATTCAAAGTGGCGAGTTGCCAAATGTTCCGTGTGACTGCTTGTGACTGCTCAGGACCCGGACTATATATGGCATCTTGTACTAGGAAAAAGAAGTGGCCTTCCTCCTGGTTGGTGTGTGTATTTGGTGTGTGTATCCGGTGTTAAACTCGTAAGCACGCAATGCAAGGAAACAGTGGAAAGAGTAGGCTATCACTTGTGTAACACAGATAAAGCACTGCACTCTCAGGTGTCGTCATCAGATCTACAGTTAAATTTCTGGAACAGGAGTAGAGTACGGATTTGAAGATTTCTGACAGCATTTTGGCAATTATCATTGTGAACCATTAACAAATCCACAACTCTGTACATTATAAGAGACTTTATAGAAATTCAAAGGTGTACTTAATACGTGTGTGTGGACCTTAAAACGTGAAAAAAAGGTAGGTCATCTTACAATATGTATCTAACTGCTGATTTATTTACATTATAGATGTTGATCACTTTAATGTTTAACTGGAATGATACTGTTCTATTTGACTAAATCCTAGATATCATATAGCCATGCACATGCTTTCCACAAACCATTCACTGACAGTTCAGGTCAGATGGATACACAGTTTCAACTACCGACTGATCTGCATTCAATATACCATCCAGCACTTTCTTTTTATAAATGCAAATAAACTGTGAACAAATCTGTATAATATATATACTGATATTAGAAGCCTGCACCAGGGATACTAATGGCTCACTTGGTATTTTATTTTTAAATCAAAAGTCGTTGAGTAACATTTAGGATAAGATTATTAATATATAAGACACCAAGAAAGTGCCCATGTTAATTAATTGTTCCGAGGTGGCCACAGATTATATGGACAGATCCTCTATTTATCAAAGTATTTCCTTTACCAAAGGATGCTGAAGGCCAGATTTAGTTTTAATTCCTTTGTCAGAACTAAAGGGAAAATTTGATCTGATCTTAATGGCTGTTCCTCTGTTTCCCCTATCAGGCCCCAAATCATTTCTGCTTCAAAAAAGGAGCACACACATATGAATTTCTACAATATTGATACTTATAATTATAGGACTGTCATTGATACAAAATGTTTGCCTCTGTTACAATTTGACCCATATCCAGTTACCTGTATGGACTTCTTGAATAGAGCAGGATACCATTGATATATCAATAACATTGTTTTGTTTATGTTAATGAATTCAACCCTTGAAAAAGATTTTAGTAGAACATTACTGACAAAATCAAGACATGTATACTATGATGTAATAGACACACATTGTATTAAGGCGCACTTTGACCAACAAAGCCATCGATGGTGTTTGGTCGACATATTTACAGTGTTATGTGCATGTATGCGCATGTACCGGAAACAGGATTATCTCAGGTAAAGAGCTAATACACAAGAAGACGACATGATGAAAAGTGAACAGTTTTATTATCGTAAGTTACGTCGTCGTAAGTGTGTTTCATAAACATGTATGGTTATTTACAGGAAATGTTCCTCTATGGAGTGTCCATTTGAGGTGTCTGTAATGAGTGATTTGCCTCATGTCCATTGCGGAGTTACAAGACAAGTTGGGGGTGAAGCAGCACATTTCTCGGAATTGATAACGTTTTCAACATTCATTGCGACAATGCTACTGTTATACAGGAGTTATATGTTTACAGAATAGTAAAAACATTGTTAAATTGTCTAAAGTGTGTCAAGGCTATGATATGAATACTTTAAATTTATTGTACTTCAGTGAACCATAGTAGTAATATCACAAAACATACATGTGTAGTATATATATTATGTTAGTAAAAGCCTGCCTCGGCTAGACATTTTCAGGTTACCTGGGTCGGAATCAAAACTGACCCGTGCTGGCCAACAGGGTGCTCATCATACAGTGCTTACCATGATTTATTCTGCATTTGTCTTTATTCCTTATTTTGTATATAGAAGAACAAAAGTTCCTTTATTTCCCCTGTTGGGCCCCACCCCTCTGCCCCCAGAGGGGTCGGACTCTGACCGTGTATACAAACTTTGACCATTTTGTGTCAAAATCTTCCCATATGTTGAGATAAGTAGCAAATTAAAAATTGGTTGAAACTAGTCTTTACCTGCACTGAAACACAATTTCAAGATTAAATAATTCCTTTAATTTGTCACACACCTCTTTGATCTTTATGTCACCATAATTCAGAGCAAACTTCAAATTTGATATCTCTTGCACTTTGTATGTTTCTGCATGCATCCAGTGATTTAAAATTAACATACAAATATAGAGCCAACGTCTTAATGTTGTATAGGTGGGTTGATCAGTTGGTCACTTTGCGCTGAAGGTGGATACCTTAAGTTATGCTGGGCGATTGGTATCAAAAATGGAAATAAAGTAAACGGGGGGTTCCAATCACAACACGATCAGGCGTTACCAGTTGGTGGTTATTTTATTGTTGACTAGTTTCGACTCTTTAAGCGAGTCTTCATCAGGACAATTTTGGTATGAAAATACCCCCTAAAGTACTCATTGTGATGATCGTTCTGCTATTTATGCAAAACATCACTAACATGTCCATTATATATGACGTCATAATAGCAGAACGATGTAATTTTCAAGGGCCAAATTAAAATAATTAATGAGTTAAATATTTTTCATGATCAGTTTTAAAATATCCTTACCTGAAAGTTTCCTCCATAGAAATAAACATGTAATCCAGGATTCAAATAAACAGATTCAGTCCTTGATAGCTCTTACGTTAATAAAGGTATTCACAATATTACACATATACACAAAGGTGTGAGGCCGATATTCCACATCAGTCTTAGTAATATTTGATAACAACCCAGCAAACATTGTAAGGGATCCTTCGTAGGGAACTTCATATAATTTCAAATTTCCAGAAATTTGATGTACAGTAGTCCTCAATGTGTCAGTTTGTTTTCCACTTGGAATCCTTAACTGGTATGGTTGGCTGTATGTTTCTGAAATAAAAAAAAGTAATTTGTAAATAAGAAACCTCATTATGACACAGAACAATCACTTTAAAATACCAAGAGGCCCAGAGGGCCTGTATCGCTCACCTGTATACATTGGTATCTAGGTAATCATGATAAAATATTTTCTTTTTGGCTAAATAATCCTTTTTGGCCGCCCCTAAGCCCCCTAGGGGGTCAGTCCCACCATGAGTACAATTTTGAATCCTGATCACCTAGGGATGCTTCCTGCCAAATAAGGCTCATTTCCAACAAGAGGCCCAGAGGGCCTGTATCGCTCACCTGGATACATTGGTATCTAGGTAATCATGATAAAATATTTTCTTTTTGGCTCGCCCCTCAGCCCCCTAGGGGGTCAGTCCCACCATTAGTACAATTTTGAATCTTGAGCACCTACAGATGCTTCCTGCCAAATAAGGCTCATTTCTAATCAATGGTTATGGAGAAGAAGTCGATTAAACCAATATAGCTAAATAACGGTTTTTGGCCCCGCCCCTCAGCCCCCTAGGGGGTCAGTCCCACCACGAGTACAATTTTGAATCCTGAGCACCTAGGGATAGTTCCTACCAAATAAGGTTGATTTCCAATCAGTGGTTATGGAGAAGAAGTCGCTTAAACCAATATAGCTAAATAACGGTTTTTGGCCCCCCGCCCCTCAGCCCCCTAGGGGGTCAGTCCCACCATGAGTACAATTTTGAATCCTGAGCACCTACAGATGCTTCCTGCCAAATAAGGCTCATTTCCAATCAATGGTTATGGAGAAGAAGTCATTAAACCAATATAGCTAAATAACCCTTTTTGACCCCGCCCCTCAGCGCCCTAGGGGTCAGTCCCACCATGAGTACAATTTTGAATCCTGAGCACCTAGGGATAGTTCCTACCAAATAAGGTTGATTTCCAATCAGTGGTTATGGAGAAGAAGTCGCTTAAACCAATACAGCTAAATAACGGTTTTTGGCCCCGCCCCTCAGCCCCCTAGGGGGTCAGTCCCACCACGAGTACAATTTTGAATCCTGAGCACCTAGGGATAGTTCCTACCAAATAAGGTTGATTTCCAATCAGTGGTTATGGAGAAGAAGTCGCTTAAACCAATATAGCTAAATAACGGTTTTTGGCCCCCCGCCCCTCAGCCCCCTAGGGGGTCAGTCCCACCATTAGTACAATGTTGAATCCTGAGCACCTAAGAATGCTTCCTGCCAAACAAGGTTGATTACCAATCAGGTTATGAAGAAAAAGTTGCTAATATCAATATAGCTAAATATTTTTTTATGGCCCCCACCCCTCAGCCCCCTAGGGGGTCAGTCCCACCATGAGTACAATTTTGAATCCTGGGCACCCAAGGATGCTTCCTGCCAAATTAGGTTGATTTCCTATCAGTGGTTATGGAGAAGAAGTCGCTTAAACCGATATAGCTAAATAACCCCTTTTGGCCCCACCCCTCAGCCCCCTAGGGGGTCAGTCCCACCATGAGTACAATTTTGAATCCTGAGCACCCAGGGATACTTTCTGCCAAATAAGGCTGATTTCCAAACAGTGGTTATGGAGAAGAAGTCGCTTAAACCGATATAGCTAAATAACCCCTTTTGGCCCCATCCCTCAGCCCCCTAGGGGGTCAGTCCCACCACGAGTACAATTTTGAATCCTGGGCACCCAAGGATGCTTCCTGCCAAATTAGGTTGATTTCCTATCAGTGGTTATGGAGGAGAAGTCGCTTAAACCGATATAGCTAAATAACGGTTTTTGGCCCCCCACCCCTCAGCCCTCTAGGGGGTCAGTCCCACCATTAGAACAATTTTGAATCCTGGGCACCCAAGGATGCTTCCTGCCAAATTAGGTTGATTTCCTGTCAGTGGTTATGGAGGAGAAGTCGTTTAAAGAAATTGTTGACGGACGGACGGACGACGGACGCCACGGTATGGCATAAGCTCACCTCGGTCCTTCGGACCAGGTGAGCTAATAATTATAAAAATAGTTTTTTCCTTCTGCTATGTATAACTGGAACTCTCTGGAAGACTCAATATGAAATTCTGTTTCAATCTCTAGCTTTAAATCGAAACTTAAACAAGTGGTTATTAAGAAGAAGTCAATTGTTGACGGACGGACGACGGACGACGGACGGACGCCACGGTATGGCATAAGCTCACCCTGGTCCTTTGGACCAGGTGAGCTAATTAAAAGTGTGTCGCAAACCCCAGGGCCAAATCAAAAACCATGATTGTGATCATCTCTTTATGCCCAGTAATTGTACGTATAGTTTTGGGGTGGGGATCTCAACCGTGTAAAAGTTATGACTCAGGGGTCAAATTAAAAGTGTGTGGCAGACCCCAGGGCCAAATCAAAAACCATGATTGTGATCATCTCTTAATGCCCAGTAATTGTATGTATAGTTTCGGGGTGGGGATCTCGACCATTCAAAAGATACGACTCAGTAGTCAATTTGCAAGGGTGTGGCAGACCCTTGGATCAAATATGAAATCATGATTGTGATTGTCTCTTAATGCCGAGCAATTGTATATATAGTTTTGGGGTGGGGATCTCAACTGTTTAAAAGTTATGACTCCGAAGTCAATTTACAAGGGCGTGGCAAACCCTGGGGTCAAAACATAAACCATGATTGTGATCATCTGATAATGCCCAGCAATTGTATATATAGTTTTGGGGTGGGGATCTCAACCGTTTAAAAGTTATGACTCAGGGGTCAAATTAAAAGGGTGTGGCAGACCCCAGGGCCAAATCAAAAACCATGATTGTGATTATCTCTTAATTCCTAGTAATTGTATATGTAGTTTTGGGGTGGGGATCTCAACCATTTAAAAGTTATGACTCAGGAGTCAAGTTTCAAGGGCGTGGCAGACCCTGGAGTCAAATATAAAATCATAATTGTGATTGTCTCTTAATGCCCAGCAATTGTATATATAGTTTTGAGGTGGGGATCTCAGCCGTTTAAAAGTTATGAGTCAGGAGTCAAGTTGCAAGGGCGTGGCAGACCCTGGGGTCATATCTAAATCCATGATTGTGATCGAGGTTACCAAAACATTTGTATAAATTTGAATTCAAGCAACCTTTGGATTCTACCACTAGAATATAGATGTCATACATTGCTTAGTTTCAGGAAAGAGATCATTTATACCAATATTGTCTAATGTGCCCCTTTTGGCCCCACCCCTCAGGCCCCTCCGTGATCATAATCATATAATTTTGAATCCTAATCCCATAGTGATGATACCAGGCAAATATGAATAATATCCATTGCTTGGTTTCAGAGAAGAAGTCATTTTTATCATTATAGCCAAATTGACTCCTTTCGGCCCCGCCCCTCAGGCCCCTGGGGGATCAGCCCCACCATTTATACAATTTTGAATCCACACCCCATGGTAATGCTACCAGGCAAATATAAGCGATATACATTACTGGGTTTCAGAGAAGAAATCGTTTATATCAATATAGCCAAATTGACCCCTTTTGACCCCGCCCCCCAGGCCCCTTGGGGGTCAGCCCCACCATTTGTACAATTTTGAATCCCCACTCAATAGTGATGCTACCAGCCAAATATGAGCGATATATATTACTGGGTTTCAGAGAAGAAGTCGTTTATATCAATATAGCCAACTTACCCTTTTGGCCCCGCCCCCCAGGCCCCTGGGGGGTCAGCCCCACCATTTGTACAATTTTGAATCCCCAACCCATAGTAATACTACCAGCCAAATATGAGCAATATACATTGCTCGGTTTCAGAGAAGAAGTCGTTTATATCAAATAGCCAAATTGACCCCTTTTGGCCCCGCCCCCCAGGCCCCTGGGGGGTCAGCCCAACCATTTGTACAATTTTGAGTCCCCACCCCATAGGGATGCTTCTGACCAAATTTGGTCAAATTCCGATCAGTGGTTATAAAGAAGAAGTCAATTGTTGACGGACGGACGACGGACGGACGACGGACGCCACGGTATCGCATAAGCTCACCTTGGTCCTTTGGACCAGGTGAGCTAATAAATGGTTATGGAGAAGAAGTCGACTAAACCAATATAGCTAAATAACCCTTTTTGCCCCGCCCCTCAGCCCCCTAGGGGATCAGTCCCACCATAAGTACAATTTTGAATCCTGGGCACCTAAGCATGCTTCCTGCCAAATAAGGTTGATTTCCAATCAGTGGTTATGGAGAAGAAGTCGCTAATACCAATATAGCTAAATAATTCTTTTTGGCCCCGCCCCTCAGCTCCCTAGGGGGTCAGTCCCACCAAGAGTACAATTTTGAATCCTGGGCACCTAAGGATGCTTCCTGCCAAATAAGGCTCATTTCCAATCAATGATTATGGAGAAGAAGTCGACTTAACCAATATAGCTAAATAACCCTTTTTTGGCCCCGCCCCTCAGCCCCCTAGGGGGTCAGTCCCACCATTAGTACCGTTTTGAATCCTGAGCACCTAAGCATGCTTCCTGCCAAATAAAGTTGATTTCCAATCAGTGGTTATGAAGAAGAAGTCGCTTATATCAGTATAGGTAAATAATTTTGTATAGCCCTACCCCTCAGCCCCCTAGGGGGTCAGTCCCACCATGAGAACAATTTTGAATCCTGAGCACCTAGGGATACTTTCTGCCAAATAGGGTTCATTTCTAATCAGTGGTTATAGAGAAGAAGTTGCCTAAACCAATATAGCTAAATAACCTTTTTGGCCCGCCCCTCAGCCCCCTAGCTAGGGGGTCAGTCCCACCACGAGTACAATTTTCAATCCTGGGCACCCAAGAATGCTTCCTGCCAAATTACGTTGATTTCCTATCAGTGGTTATGGAGAAGTTTAAAGAAATCGTTGACGGACGACGGACGCCACAGTATGGCATAAGCTCACCTCGGTCCTTTGGACCAGGTGAGCTAATAATACATTTAAAATTCCTTTTTGGCTTAATGACCAATCATTCATTTTTCCATATTTCCATATATCCAGCTCTTCAGTATCATCCAGGGAAACCAGATGCTTGAGAGTGTATTATTGGGTTAATAAGGGCTGATATGGAGCAGAATATGCGTGACCTAGAGTTCTATATATCACATAATAACTGTTTGATACTGCGTTAAATGTCACAGGTGAAACAATTTTCAAACTTGAATTATATGATTACCATCTATAAATATGAAATTTAGGAAAGATCTGTTAATTGGCCTTAATCCTACAGCTGACAGAGTGTATATGCTGCCAATACAAAAAACTTACAAAATACAGCTTAGATTGCTTATACACAGTTGTTGTAACTAATATAATGCACCAAAAATTGTGCGCGCACACTTCGTGCATTCATCTGCATGCACATATACATTGTTAACATTTGATGCATATACACTTACAGGGTGTCTAAAGATTGTTCGTTCATCTGTGCGATTTTTTTCCACACACACACGATTTGGTAAAACTGGTTGATAAATATCACGGAATGAAAAAGATACTGAACACTCTGGTCAAAACACTATATAAATTCTTATCATATTACATGTATTGGGATTTTTACAATTTACAATAAACGGTATTATAGTGACCATGAGACTGTAGTAAAGAATTGGTTTAGCTTCCGGAGGTAGCACTGTTCATGACACATTGTTACATATAGGCACACCGCACATCGTGAAATGTCCCAGTCATCTACCCACAACTGTAGTATCTCAAGGCATTATAATATAATGCCTGTGGTGAACCCATGTAAGGTTATACACCAGACATAAACATGGTTTTAAGGGCAATAAAAATCCCATTAAACTAGATCAAGCGAGGAACCTTATGGTACTTTGTGGTGTCTATAATCTTTCATGCCTGCATATATAACTTGAGCCTGTGAAATGGTAATAATTTCATTTAATTGTGCACGCCATCAAACTGACATTAAACTATTGGTTTTCTATAGACATCATATGTCTATCTAAATGGCTGCTCATTTTCCCAACAGGTAGTATATAGATCAGCTGTTGATAAAACAATCTCAAGTGTTGGGCGGAGTACTCAGGCGATTAAGTCCAACTTTTTAAGCATACATGTATACAGAAATTACACTATGAGATTTCCAGATAAAGCTTAATTATATAGACAGCTGTTGATAAACATGTAATTTATTATAACACAATGGATATACAATAATTATCTCTATAATATGTCACAGTACATGCACAATAATCTTTGATAAAAATTCTATCTTCCCTTGCCGGTAATCAAATTAAGGAGAAATCAATGACCTAGCGATTGACCCTCATGAATATTAATTTAGGAAATAACCTTTTCTAAATTTAGCTGCCACAACCATTCACATGTAGCTGTTGACCTATATATGTGTGCTCCGTGTTTTGTGTAAGAATTATCAATGAAAGCATTGTATAGTGCGACCAATTATACATTTATTCTGTTAAAAGCTTGGAGAAATTGTACAACTGATTAAGGTATGTTGTAACAGAACATTACATGTAAACTAACTATAAAACATGAAAATAATTTAGGCCTCAGTATATAGTATCACATGACTTCAATATGACGCAATTTAAATACGACAGACCGTACAATTCATGTGAATTCCTTTCCCTTTAGGAGAAGATGATCAAATTTATTTTATTTACCTTCTTTGACCTTGATCATGCCCCTTGATGGGGGGGGGGGGGGGGGGGGGGAAGCAGTCCAAGCGTTTATACTATATTGATTTCCCTTCGCCCAAGGAAACTTAAAACCAAATTTGAACAACATATACAGCATTTCGAAGAAAATTTGGACTTTTCAACCAAAGCCATTTTTAGAATGTTCAAATTTATAGGGATAAGGACTAGGTACAGCCATATTGGTTGTCACCTGGGTGAAACTGGTAATATTGAAATTTTAATGTTTCCTTCAAATATATGGCATAAGCTTTATCCAATTATGTTTAATATTGATATAAAATGCAGTTCAGCCCCCAAAATTAAAAAAAATCTGTACTTCGGAAAAAAAATTAAGTAAATAATATCCAAATGGGAGTGCGCAAATACTTTTCATATAGTTATTTGAAACATTTAAAAAAAATAATACAAAGTTACTGCAATGTTCATAGAATGATAACCCAGTGTTAAATTTCGATATTAGTCTGTAAATCCGAGTATCAGGGAGAAATAAACAGGTACCCCCTCCAAAAAATGTCTTCCATTGCATGCTGTTTTCATTTCAGGTAAAAGTAGTTACCTGTATATATATCTCGTGGAGGTAATATAGGGGCATTATTTTATATTCAATAGGTCATTTGTCATGTAAATGTAAGTTTCACGTCAAATAAATGTATAAAATTAAAATAATAACACCGACATAACGTAATTTACATTTAAAATACGGTTACCTAATTACTAATTAAGTTTTATTATCCTTCGCAGTATTCTTCAAACGTGCACGCGTTTTTAGGCATATAACACAAAATATCAGAAAAACCACCAAACGTACCAAAATATGGTTGAAATTATCGATTCTCCATCACAAAATGTACTTTGTGGTCTATTTTGGTCATGTATTTTGAAGTATTTAGAAAAATAAATCATAACTAGTTTTGGTAAAAACACCTCCGCCATATTGAATTGTCCTGTACCTAGTCCTTAAGACATTGAAGAATTAATTCATTCTGTGTCGAATAATGCTTGAAATTTTCCTTGTGCATGCATAATAAACTGTGGCTGATATTAATTTTTTCTAAATAATATCAGTAAAATCTATAATGCTGAAAAACAATGTACAACATATATTCCGAAAACAAATCTCTTAACACAAAGACAAGGTTTATAAATGCTAATATAAGATCTGCACAATAAAATAATCCAAATCTTATCTCAAATAACAAGAATAAGTAATATGTACACATAATATAAGTATATATTCATACATAATCACAAATAACTCACCAGAAGTAAGGTTGCTAAGGACCATATGGCAGTCTGTTGTCAAACCACGTGGCACTCACTGTTAATATTATATGCCCACACAATCATACACCTAACTTAAACACTTTACAAACGAGCCATAAAAAACCCCTGACTTGAATTTTAAACACATTGAACATGAGTGTAATCTATACTGTACACACAAAACAGCCTCTGAACAGTCCATTGATCACCTGATGACGCGATACATGTGTGTACATGTGTAACATGGTCTTGTCGGCAATACAAATGTACAGGAACATTTATAAACAGTATGCATACATATATGTAGGAACATGTCCTATATGAGGTAGACAATAATACTTGTCACAACCCTCTTAAGTTCTAATTACAGACTATTTTATATAATTTATAACCCATTAAAGGCCCAATATACATAACTTCAGGAAAATTTTTCGTGATTCTGAAAAATTCTGAAAAAAATCCAGTTGATAACCATGCAAAAATAAGCCTAAACGAAGTAAACCTGAGCGGAAACTAACAAGAAACTCTTGACAGAAAAATCCAAAGAATTGAAAATAATTCAGGTGGGGCCCACTTCAACAACAAACCGAAGGTAGAAGACGGTTCGAAATGGACGCATGTTTACAAACAGTGTGTTTCAAATACTGTTGTACCGATAACCGCGAAAGAATTCATCTTGAATATTGCTGATATCAGTTAATCTTAACAAAATCTATAAATAAAATAATTTATAAGGCTTGATTTTCGCTTCAAGTTTTTCTGAAAGTTACGTATATTGCGCCTTTAAATCAAAGGGGCTTAGCACAAATGTTTTAGATCATGGTCCATATATGTATGTATTATGGTACATTATCTAAAAAATTTGTGCCAAGCCCCTGCGTGCATTAAATATATAATATCTGTACTTTTTAATGGAGTATATTTAGTAGTGTCAATTCTATAAAGTCTGACAAACCTGTAATTATGTTCTATATATTATACGTACTATTACTTGATCATATTTTATGTTAAATACAAGTGTACACCGAGATGTTCAAAGACAAGTAGATATATATCGCATAATTTGTCTGAAGCAAAACATTCAAATTATGAATGGTCTTGAGGATGACCAAGTCATATAGTTAAAAAGGCAATTTAATAAACTCACATTTTTTAAAATCAACTAGAATGCAAAATACGGTAAACCTTCGGTCAGTTCGACCAAAATTAAATAAATATTGTCAATCCTGATCGAATTATACGAAATTATAGCCGCTGGAATAAAGAGTAGTTCGAACTTCGAACTATCCAGGTTGACATCCGAGAACTTTGACATCGGCAAAAAAAATCACGTCAAACAGTCAAATCGTTGTTCCTCAAAAATGATGGACTATTAAGATTTATTTGTAAATCTGAAGATGAACAATGATTTATATAAGTAGGACTTAAATGTTCACTTTCATATTAGGCCTTATTATCAAGTTAATTCGCAAAAAAAAAGAGAAAATATTTTATGCCGTAACCATCGTCGAAAGTAAATGTAAATGCAAATGTTGGATTGAAACTGCACGGATTAATACTTCGATCGAATACCTGATAGATTATTTGGTCTCGGCAGTTGTATAGGTAATATATCAATAAATCAGGTATCGGTGACCAGGCCACGATAATATAATCAAAATTTAACACAGTAATGCCATGATAATACACACGTACCTGTCAGCATGTGTGACACTTTATTCCGCGCTTCAATGCTAATCTGGGTCATAAAGATGTTTGATTATTAGCGCGTGCACATGTTTATGTTTACAAGAAAGAAACATCGGGAATGTGGCTTGTTAATGCAAAAAATGTCCGAAAAAACTGACAACAATATCGCACATCATGAGTACTACACTTTATACTGTTGTTGAACATCGATGGTGTGAAAATAGATCAGTTTACGCAAGTTTTGAGAGGCTGTAAATTGCATCGCCGAGAGCAATCCATTACGTAAGTTCAGTACACAGGCTTAATCAAATTCTGTGTGTTCGAACTATATCCGAAACCTGTGTAAGCAAGGTTCGAACTTTTAGGAGTCATAAAATTTTTTTTTTTATTACTGAAAGGCTGTGTTCGAACTATACGCCGATTCGAACTAACCGAAGGTTTACCGTACCTATATTCATACAAAGGAATCCATACTTGATAATTAAATTAGATACTGTGTAGCTGATGTCCGAAGTGGTCAGTTTAATTATTGGGAAAGCCCGCACCAAATATAGTGGCATCAAAATAAAGAACGAAATTATACCGTGCCACCTGGCGCGACCACATGTATGCATGTTGTAAACCCATTAAGACATCATACTTACATGGCGCAAATCTGTTTCAAAAACACTTCCCAGTGAAGCCATGATATGGCAAACAAGGGAGATAACAACACATTTGAGATAGGTCTATAATCATGACATTGTGTTAATTTATCTGATTATATCACAACCTGCCGTGGCCATGATTTTAGATTTTACTGATAATATTACTTGTGAATTATAAGTATGTGCCCAAAGAAAATATTTGACCATGTAGGTGGTCGATCTAAGTAATCCAACCTATGCATTCCGATACATTATAATTGCATTTTTGAAAAATTTAGTTTGTGCTGTTCATCCACATACTTTAATTTCTCTGATAAAAAACGCAATTCAGATAACAAGGAATGTATAATTAAGTAAATATAAGATATTTATATTTATTCCATTGAATTATTTAATTATCTCTAGATTTGGAAATATATCATAATCGTCCGTCTGTGTTTAAGGAACAACAAATAATGGTATGTGATTTTTGCGGATGTCAGCTCAGATAGTTCTAACTGTTATTTTTGGCAGCTGTAATTTTGCGCAACTGGAACAGGATTGACAATGAAATATATTTATTTTATTTTGTTTGACTGAAAGAACTCTGGTTTAATTACCATAGGTCTTTTCTGAATCTTCTATGATTTTTTCCTTTATATATCAAACAAGATCTTGCCTCCTGGACATCTGCCACCAGTAAACTGATTTATGCATCATTCGGCTATTTGGCAGAAAGAGTTGGTAGATTTCAATGTTAGCATTGTTGAGTGTATTAAAGGAGCACGTTGGTGTGGGTTGTTCATATAGTGTTAAATAAAGTCTTAGACTGTCACTCAGCTGATGGAGCATGCTGCTTTGGTTCAGTTGTTAGAGATGTAAATTATCACCCTGGAGACCCGGGTTCGATTCCTTGTTAGGGCTCTTGACAGGAATGTGTTTTTCCCTGTTTTATTACATGAGCAGCGCAGCTTGTACGTACACTCAATGTTATCCTAACAGTCTTTACTGATGGCACTAAGTCACACATTTCTATGTGTTTATGTCACCTGGATACATTGGTATCTAGGTAATCATGGTAACATTTTTTCTTTTTGGCCCCGCCCCTCAGCCCCCTGGGGGGTCTGAGTCCCACCATTAGTACAATTTTGAATCCTGATCACCTAGGGATGCTTCCTACCAAATAAGGCTGATTTCCAATCAATGGTTATGGAGAAGAAGTCGCTAATATCAATAGAGCTGAAAACTTCTTTTTGGCCCCGCCCCACAGCCCCCTGGGGGTCAGTCCCACCATTAGTACAATTTTGAATCCTGAGCACCTAGGAATGCTTCCTACCAAATAAGGCTGAATTGCAATCAGTGGTTATGGAGAAGAAGTCGCTTAAACCATGATATAGCTAAATACTTTGTTTTGGCCCCGCCCCTCAGCCCCCTGGGGGGTTAGTCCCACCATAAGTACAATTTTGAATCCTGAGCACCAAGGGATGCTTCCTGCCAAATAAGGTTGATTTCCCATCAGTGGTAAATGTCTGTTCCATATGAAGGTGACCTGCACACTCAATTAGGTACCTGGTATTAACATATTCACGCCAACCTGAGTGGTGTATGAGATGTGCATACCACCCAAACTAATGTAACCAAGCAGTACAGACATCTGTTAGCTGTTTTGTTTACAGCTAGTAAACATGGATCACTACATGAACAAAGTACATTCACCTGTTCTTAAATAAAGCTGACAATGCAAGTTAAACTTTCAATCCAGATTAAAATTCTGGTTTTGAGATGTGATCCCCAGTGACTTTGTCTTAGCTGGACTAGTAGGGTATAAAAAGTCCATTATATGTTGTATCTAATCAGTTCTCCCCACAACATTTTGCAGCCTTATGATAGTTACCACAAACTGCAATTAAATAGACGAAAACTGCCTGAGTTTTGGTCAAATTTTGGGCATTGATGACCCAAAATATTGATGGAAATTATTGACAAATATATATTTTCCCTTTCCCACTGCAACACTGCACAGTGAGTGCTGCAATCTCTTGAGCATACTGATCTATCATGATATGGTGGGTAAAAAATGATCTTTTTTAATTTCTGCTTTCAGGTCCATGGGCATCTATAAATGGAGAGGCATTAGAAGAATCATAGAAAGAGACAAATGAAAGCATAGGAACACTCTTCACTGGAACCCTCCACATAGATACAAGCCTCTCGCAGGCTTTCCATGATATCAAGACTGCATGTGCTTCAGTGATAAATGATGAGTTACGATATAGGAAAAACTGCTATAGACCGTAATGTGGTGAACTTGTCCCCTCCTGCCAGCTACAGTGATTCATCAGGGTCCACTTCTACATCCTCAGACAAAGACAGCAGAGAGGTCAGTGGAGCAGATACATTGGTTGACAGTGGTAGTGGTCCAAGTAAGACAGGCCATGCAGCTGATACTGTACAAGGTCAAAAGGCTGACCCCTTACAAGGTCAAACGGCTGTTCCCTTACAAGGTCATACCACTGTTCCCTGTCAAGCTGTTTCACCTACACAGCTGCAAGAACTAGCTGCCAACAAGAAAGTTTCGGGGCCAGTAAAAAATGTTTATGGAGGTCCAAAACACCAGACCCAAACAGGAAGTGAACATGCACGACACGCTCCTGAAGCTAAAGAAAGGCATTCAAGCATTGGTAAACGCCCCAGGAAGGAAAAGGATGATCAGCCCCCTCAAAAGAGAAATCAAAAATATAAAAAACTTGAAAGATTCAAATTTATTACCAGTAATGAAGATGTGGAAAATGCTGCTGATCAGTGTTACTCCGACACGGAGAACTCTATGGATGGGTTCCCATCATACAGTGGACCTGCTGAGTTACTAGATCATCAGAATGCCTCCAACGAAGAGTTCTTGAAGAGAATGCTTCAGTTGGAAAATGTACCTGATGATTTACTTTATCAACAAAGAAAATCTGGTATAAAAAGTAGGACAACTCACCCAAGCTTTTCTCAAATTGTGAATCCAGGGAACAACAGCTGGCATTTACCAAAACCAGGTAAATTAAAAACCTAGATTTAACATGTTTGATTAATTTTGTTCATTTCTTGAAGGAATAAAAAAAAAAAGCAAAAGCTCGCAAAAGAGATAGACCCGCTGCCCCTCAGCTTTTTCTTTTAGATCTATTATAGGATTCATCAGACCACGTAACAAACCATGTAACCACTCGGTAGAGACATCTATTTCCTGATACACAATTTGCATCTGCCGTTGTTGACTGCATGCTGTACTATTTTCAGCATAACTGCTAATTATTTTAAAGTTGATGATAGAAAAATTTCAATTACCCCTGTATATTTGCAGACAGAAATGTCTCGAGATAAACATTTGGTAGTTATTATGGAGGTAAAATTCATCAATTTTACTGTAAATTGTGTTGATATATTTCTGTCAGCCATGTCAGGGTGATAGACTTATACTTCTTCTATCATTCTGATATTTCATTGAAAGTGTCCATAATTACTACTTATTCTATCATTCTGATATTTCATTGAAAGTGTCAATAATTACTACTTATTCTATCATTCTGATATTTCATTGAAAGTGTCAATAATTTGTACATGGAATGTACATATTACAGGTATATCTACGACTTGCTGGCACAGAGGGGATAAAATCATGACAGTGAAGTCAAAGAGTGATCTACTCAGATTTAGCAAACTACTGAAGTATCCCACCCTAAAAACTTACGTAAGTAAATATAATGAAGTGATCTACTCAAATTTAGCAAACTACTGAAGGATTGCACCTTACAAACTTATGTCAGTATGACTGTTTTTATTCTCAAAGGGTGTTTAATGTCCAGAACTTGTTTTGATTGTGTTATATATGTATATTTTCCTGCAAGATAAAAGAGGATGCTTATAGAGCACAGTTTCATGAATACAAGTCTGACCTTGATTTATCAATAAACTAAACAATATCTGTGTTGTTTTTTGTCCTCCACAGGTAGAACAGCTGAAGGAGACCTGTCCGGGGTTTCAGGGATACTATCTTTGTGACAGGGTCACCCGCAGATGTATCTATAACATTAGCAAAGATTGCGACCTTGACCTTGTTATTATACGACGTGATTAGTTTAGGTCCTGCAACAGTTACAAGAATCCTCAAATTGAGAGCATGCAGTGACAATACCTAAGTGCCACAACTGTTAAGAATTTTTTTTTTGGTGGAGGTAACGGTATGAGTTCTTAACAGAATGTTACCATTCCAAACATTGGTAAGATGGTACATTAATATTCAGACTTTTTGTTCAACAACACCAAGACACAATAACTTTGTTGGAGTCCTCATGTATGATCTTATACAGTATACACAAAAGGTGCTGCTTTTAAGTGCAGCTAGCTCTCAAAGAATTATCATATTAAGCCCCGACATATAAGCAAAATCAAGGAGATTGACAAATTTGGCTCCAGGATCCCTATTGACTTGTATGTCTTCTTTATTAAGGAGGAGTTGAGTGAACAAGACCAGCTAAACCCGGTAGAGCCCAAACCTGCACTCAAGAAGTCCTCAACTAATACTAATCAGTGGTAAAGAAATATGCACGCAGAGCTTAAAAAGTGTTTGTAGATCTACTGTGAGGGTTACATACAGTCACTGTATTTGGTGATTTCTATATATATATATTGGTGTTGCGTACACAAGAAGAATTAGGAATCGTGAACTTTATGTCTGAAATAATGTCAGAACACATTACCAACCATACAATATCATTCCCAGTCTGCATGCTCTAAATATTTAACAAAAAACACCAAACCAAGAGTGGCTTTGTGGCAGTGGTTTAGA
This sequence comes from Mimachlamys varia, assembly GCA_947623455.1. Lineage (NCBI taxonomy): Eukaryota > Metazoa > Mollusca > Bivalvia > Pectinida > Pectinidae > Mimachlamys > Mimachlamys varia. The sequence goes on from OX392537.1 coordinate 4,362,522, forward strand.
CAGTGTAATCACATTATCTGAGTTTGTTTGTTTATGTTTGCTTCACTACTGAGTATCATATTGCATTGACTGCTATGCAGGCCAATATTATGGTGGATCACACCCCTCTAGTGGGCCACACAGACAGAAAGAGGTTCAGAATTTAAAGTTATTGTAAGAGAATATTTATTTTTCTGAATGATTATAGTTTGTAACTAAAAATTATGATATGTGCTAAGCTTCACAGATTTCAACTTAAATCAATCTGGGTAAAATGTTTCTTTCACCCTGTTTTGAATAAACACTATTATTTTCTTTATTCAATGTTACACAAACAGAAGCTTATTTAATGACACTTCAATGTTTGCAATTTTGATTTCCCAAAGAGGGTGAAAAAATTGTTTTCCTTTTCCTTAAAAAATGACTTGTTTTGATGTCCATTATTAGATTGAAGTTTTTTTATCACAGATTAATTGGATGGACTAAAATATATACAAAGTAGTTAGTTATTGTTCTAATGTCTCACTGTATATAATTATAAAATATTTATGGAAGATTGATCTTCAATTCAATCCTCATCAACAAACTTTCCTGACAACCTTGACATTAAAAGTTGTGAAGAATTAGCTTTTTCATTGACCAAGGTCAGGAATGAATTACTTTCATGTGTGGTCATTTTTGTTCTTTTAATGATTATGGTAAAAGATACATTTTTAACATATGTGATTTAAAGTGAATTTTGTTGTTTACACTATTCAAAGTGTGCTGAAATATACGCATGAAAATAAAAATAAATTCAAATTTTATTTATTTTACAACAATTATGAAACAAGTTATCCAACTTATATAAATAACTCTTGTTGGCCCAGATGTTAGTGCGCAAGGGGTCTTATTGTGGGAGGAAACCGGAGTACCCGGAGAAAACCCACGTGGTTCGGCAGGTGACCCCATACCATTTCACATCCGGTCGGGGAATTGAACCCCGGCCACCTTGGTGAAAGGCAAGTGTGCTATCCACATACTGCACCACCCGACCACCCTGAATGCTGGTAGAATTGATGTGTTTTAAAATGCTCTCATTTTTGATCTACTGTTCTATCTAATCAAGGCTATTAAAAAATGTATGTCTTATTTATATATATCTATTTGAAATAAATTACCTTACTTGGGGGCTATCAAATACCGAATAATTAAATGTAAACACATCAAGTATTCGGTACTTGATATTTTGGGCTTATCCACTACTCAATAACCCTTTTGGGACGTTACGGGCTATTGTTCTGATCTTTGGCCCCAAGTGTCAATTATTAATATCGCAAACTGTATCTTTTAGTGCTATATACAATCAGGCTGTTTAATGACTGATCACGGCGAAAAACCCTCGAGACTCACGGCTCTTGGGCTGGTCTGTACAGCTGTTGGACCTGACAGTCGGGTTGTATCTTCCTGGAGTTAGGGTTCACCAGACCGAGTGTGGCACATGGGTTTTTCCCTTGAGACTCACGCCTCGAATGCAGCACACTTACATAAACATACTTGATCTAGAACTCAACTCAAAGTCATTTAGCCATCGGGACATGATAAACGAAAGTCGAAATATAGTATTTCAATTTTAATTACACCTAATTTCACATTGCAGTTAATTACATCATTAAATTACCAGCTTGGTCGGTACAATATGCAAAAATGCATTTATAATTACAATGTAGGTGCAATCCATCATAATGGTACGTATAGAGACTCACAGCTCTTACCATTCACCTTTAATAGTCATTCCCGGTGGGTTAATGAATTACTGCTAGCATAAGTATTATAACAGCTCCCAGTAAGGCCAAATGTATAGATATATTTAATTGTAATAGAAACTTTATTTGGTATGACAGTGTGTGTGATACAGTTGTACTGTATAGAATGGTTGTAATTGTGATGTTGTATATAATGATATATATTTAATGTTGAATTATATATGTATGAACAATAAACCTCGCCTTTGTTGTTTGTGTATAAACTGTTCCTAAACAATTCTTATTCAATCCATAATTCTGATGCGATGTTCCATTTTCAGACTTACCAAAATTAAAGGAGATCCCTGGAGTATCTCTATGCCAACTATTCATGATGTTTATTTGTTCATTAATAGTTGGATTTTCTCTTCTTTCTCTCTATTTGCTCTATTTACTTATGAAATCTGAGAATTCTCTGAAGAATAAGCTACACAACTGTCATAGTCTTAAACTGTCAAATCGAAGATGGCTGTCTGTATATTCAACGCGAATTCTTACATGGGTATCGGTACAGAAACAGTTGATACCCAGTATTTGTAAACATGCATCCATTTTGAACTGTCAACTCTGGCTTGTTGTTTTAGTGGTCCACACTAAATTCTTTGAAATTTTCTGTCAAGAGTTTCTTTTGTTTCTTCATTTTGGCCTTATTTTTGTATGGTTATCAACTGGATTTTTTTTCAGAATCATGGAAAATTCCCTAAAGATGGGTGCAATATTCGGCCTTTAAGGGACCAAAGGGAACATTCACTTGAAAATTTATCTATTCAGTACTTGTCAAGAAATAGTGATATCAAACTATTATTCTGACAGTTCAAGATGGCCACAATCTCAGAAAAAATGTTTTTTGGATCCCGAATATTCGTCTCCCTTAATTTAGGAAGCTGCCACCCAAATATAAAGTCTCCCAGGCCTATTGGCATTTCATCAGAAGACATTGACAGTTTTGACCTCTTTGACACCTGTGACCTTGAAAGTAGGTCAAAGTGATTTATTTTCGCAATCTCTGTTCAGTTCCTTCCAATGTAACTACCAACCAAATAACATATTACTAGTCCTTTCATTATTGAATCAGGAGAAGTAGTTTGAAGGTTTAGACATATCTGACCCCTGTGACCTTGAAACGATATTATTACTATTTTTTTTTCAAACTTTTGGGCCAACTGAGAAAAAGTCTCAGATTTTGAAGAGTAATGACATGTGAAAGAGAATGAGATAGCTGGTTAATGGCCAAACGTCATCAATCACTGAATCAGGTCTGTTGTAATTGAGAAATCTTTTAGAGTTTTCAAACATATTTCACCCCTGTGCCCTTGATTAATATGTCAAGGTCATTGAACAAACTTGCTGACCCACCAATGCAGCATGATTGTATCCAGACATCATCATGTAACCCTCCTGTAACCTTAAAGGGTTGAAGGTCATTCATTTGAATCAACTTGCTTGGTGTAGCCCTTCATCCTAGCATTTTACCGGTCCACAAGATATCAGCACCATGTTATTGTTTTCAAAGTTTTGATTACAATTGACCCCTGTGCCCTTGAAAGTGGGCCAAGGTCATTAATTTGAACAAACAAAGAAGCCATTTATCCCAGCATGCTACAGAGCAAATATCAGTAACCTGGACCTTTAATGAGAAGTACTTTGAATGAAAAGTTTACGCCGGAAAGACGATGGATGCCGCACCATGCCAATATATCAGCTCACTACTTGCCCTTTTGGAAGGTAAGCTAATAACCCCTAACATCATTTATTTGAACAAATTTGGTCGCAATTTTTTCCCAGATTGTTACGGACCAATTATCAATATCCTGTGCCTTTTGGTTATACAGTATTTAGTCTCTTGACCTTGAATATAAGCCCAGGTCATTCATTTGAATTAATTTGGGAAAGTCCTTCTTTCAAACACGTTATAATTACTGGCCATGCAATTATCATTATTCTAGCCTGGCCTTTTGATTATTCTGAAGAAATTTTATAAAGGTTAACATTTTTGTCATTGGTCATTCATATCAACAAGTTTTTTGTCAATATTAATCTGTACCTTAAGGTTAAGATATTTTTTCTTAATGCAATGACCTTGAATACAGGTCAAGGTAATTCCTTTGAAGAAACTAATAGTAGAGCACTCCATGACCCTGCTGTTCACTGGCAAAATAACATCAATCTGACCTTTCTGATACTCCCCGAATTTGTAAAGAGGTAAAAACATTATTTGACCCCTGTGACATTCAATGTATTCAAATACTGTCATTCATTTGAACAAACATATTCATCCTTAATTCCTCCCAGCATGTTATTGATCAAATTATTTAGCAGTGCAGGTGTTTAAAGTTTTATAAGACATTACCTCTTGTGACCTTGAATATGAGTAAAGGTCATTCATTTGTATAAGCTTGACAGCCATCAATCAAAGCCTACTTTGAATCGGTCCAAATATCATGACCTGGTCATTTTTAATTCAGAAGAATTTGCATGAATTAAGTTACAAGACATCCAATAAAAGTTTTAATACCCCTACCATTTTTTCTGATCGATTCTGTTTGATCAGGTCCTGTGATCAGTGAAAGCACCTTTGTGTAAAATTAAGTTCAAACTAAAAAATATAATAGGATATGATTGTGTTTGTGTCATGTGCCACTTTTTTATGTATTGAGTATAATATTTACAGGCAATATACTAGAACACTGATACATCAGAAAGGGCCCCGCAATATGTCTGATGCTCCAATGAACAAGAATTACGCGTAATTATATGTGTCACCTTTCCCGCTTTGTCAATAGTGATAGTGTTCGTAAAGTCATAATTCACTATATACCAAATTTGATTGAAATCGGACAATATTGAAATTTTGACCAGTCAGTGGCAAAGAAATTGTGTCCATTTTGTTGAATTGTGAAACGGAAATTGCAATAGATTTTGTAGAGTCCTAATACACCTACATACCAAGTTTGAGTGAAATCGGACAATATCAAAATTTTGACCAATCAGAGGCCAGGAAATAATAGCCAATTTGCTGAATCATGAAACAGAAGTTGCGATAGTGTTTGTAGAGTCCTAACACACCTACATACCAATTTTGAGTGAAATCGGACAATATCTAAATTTCGACCAATCAGTGGCAAGGAAATGGCGGGTATTTTGTTGAATCATGAAACAGAAGTTGCGATAGTGTTCGTAGAGACATAAAACACCTACATACCAATTTTGAGTGAAATTGGAGAATATCTAAATTTTGACCACTCAGTGGCAAGGAAATGGCGGCCATTTTGTTGAATCATAAAACGGAAGGTGCGATAGTGTTCATTGAGTCATAATACACCTACATACCAAGTTTGGTTGCTGTAGCTTTTATACTTAGTTGAAAACAGCCTAATATGCAAGAGCTAAACGCAAAACTTTAACGTTGTAATTCCAGAAATTTGAGATTTTTACCCCAAAAAAGCAGAAATCCAAGAATTTGTTTTTAGCCCAGTAGGCTCTCCTTACCATGCTTCATCTTTGATTGAGGTTTGGTTGATGTAGCTTTTAAACTTAGTCAAAAACAGCCTAATATGCAAGAGCTAAACGCAAAACTTTAACATTGTAATTCCAGAAATTTGAGATTTTTACCCCAAAAAAGCAGAAATCCAGGAATTTATTTTAGCCCAGTAGGCTCTACTAACCATGCTTCATCTATGATTGAAGTTTGGTTGATGTAACTTTGTCAGAAACAGCTCTAGCTAAACGCAAAACTTTAACATTGTTGACGCCGCCACCGTCGCGGTCAGAAAAGTAACCCTTATGTGCCGCCTTTCCGACATCCGTCGGAGGCGACACAATATTGGTATTTTAGAGTTATAGTACAGTGATGTTAAATTTGTAAGTGTTAGAAAACAATTATAAACAAGATCATTCATTGATAGGAAAATGTCAAAATTGTTTTGACAGCTAAAATCCAATAGGGTCGATTACTTGGCATTTTGTAGCCTATCCAGGATAACCTTGAACGTTGACCTTTGAACTTGTGACCTTGAACTATGAGTTTGATCATTGCCAGTTAACTCTTGGTTTATTTGTTCACTACTTTGCATAATCGATTAGTGAACAGTTAAAAACAGCAAAGATTCAGTATTTTCATGTTAATGTTGAAATCCAATATGGCCGCCTAACAGCCATTTTGAATCCGATTTGCATGAAATACTACACATGTGATCTAGGATGAATGAGGAATCATCAGTTCCAATTTGATACAAATCCTTCATCTCATGGAAACATTTTTGTGCAGAAGAAACAGCAAAGATTCAGTATTTTCATGTTAATGTTAAAGTCCAATATGGCCGCCTAACAGCCATTTTGAATCTGATTTGCATGAAATACTACACATGTGATCTAGGATGCATGAGGAATCATCAGTTCCAATTTGATCCAAATCCTTCATCTCCTGCAAACATTTTTGTGCAGAAGACAAAAAACGGACAGACGGACGGACGGACAGACGGACAGACGGACAACCTGATTACTATAGGGCACCCGCATCTCTCGATGCGGGGCCCTAATTAGACAATGCAGGTTAACAACAGTGATGCAAATTATTAAATGTTGAGTGGCTAATATCTGCAATTGTGCATACAATATCAAACTCATGACATATATATATCAAAAGACTAGTGAGCTTACTTCTATACAAGTGTTTTGGTTGTGTTATATAACCAGGAAGGTTAATAATCATGACCGGAAGTGTTTACATCATACCAGCTCGATCACATTCCTCAGCCATTTATCTGTGGACATTTATCTGCATTGTAAATGACCTGATTGTGGTTTAAATTGAATACAATAGAAAGGTAAGTGCAAAGGGCTATTTCATAGAAAAAAGCTAATTCATACACAGATTATTTGTTTACTATATACTTTAAGTGAACTGTGAGAGCTGTTGATTTTATCTGTCAAAGTAGGTACTAAAAAGATAGCGGGTGCTGATCTTTTGATATCACAGTAAGTACTATATAGCACATTCAGAAGCCTTTCAGTCATTGTAATCATATAGAAACCTATTTTACCTTGATATTTTACTTCTTAAGTGATAAAATTGTCACAAGGTACATTTATTATGATATGGTAGTTTCGTTTCACATATACCTTGTGTTAATTTTAACTGGCAGTTTCGTTTCACATATATACATTGTGTTATTTTTAACTGACTGCCATTTTGAATTCATCAAAACAAAAAAAGCTGAATTCCATCAAAGATAAATCCAGAGGACTGTAACTTACTAATGACTTAAGACAGCATACACTTTATCAAATCTTGTCTTCAGATCCTGATCTTAATATAAATAAATTGAAATATTATTATTAATTGTAACGTCAAGCATCAGAATGGAATATTCTTCAGGTGAGAATCTCTCTGACAGTGTGGTTCATTTAAACTCTTTCAAATTAATAAAATCAAATGACTTGGTAACAGAAAATTTCCACGTGTACATTTAAAGGCCCAATATACGTAACTTTCGGCAAAACTTTAAGCGAAAATAAAGCCTGATAACTTATTATATTTATAGATTTTGTTTAGATTAACTGATATCAGCAATATTCAAGATGAATTCTTTCGCGGTTACTGGTACAGCAGCAGTTGAAACATGCTATTTGTAAACATGGGTCCATTTCGAACCATCTTCTACCTGTACCTACGGTTTCTTGTTGAAGTGGGCCCCACCTGAATTATTTTCAATTCTTTGGATTTTTTTGTCAAGAGGTTCTTGTTAGTTACCTCTTAGGTTTACTTCGTTTTCAGGCTTATTTTTGCATGGTTATCAACTGGATTTTTTTTCGGAATTTTTCAGAATCATTAAAATTTCTCTGAAGTTATGTATATTGGGCCTTTAAACCGATCCATGCAACATTGGTTACCACTTTCCAAAATATCTACATTAGCCAAGAGTCCTAATTTTTCTGATCATGTCAGCTTCTTCCACAGGGTTGAAAAAATAGGTTGTTGGTAAAGAAAGGAAGATACAGTATAGCAAATGCCCCCTGTCCCCACAAACACATACCTTACTAATTGTTATACAAAAAAGATAAAAAAACAAAGACTTTGCCGTTGTGGCAAAGTCTGCCTTTTTTGTTGTTTTTTATATTTAACTTCTCAAGGACAATTAATAACTTTTCTTTTGATATATATTCATATATTAAGCACGGTACAATTACGACAGGAAATTCACATTTTAACCTTCAGATCAACAACACTAAGTGTATATGATACATTGTGTTTAATATATTATAAGTAACATGGAAACACAAATGACGAAGGAAGACAATTTTTTGACTCGTGCCCTATCTGGGCCTGGAACTCACGATCTCCGGCACCAAATCACCTAGCCAGAAATACCTGCGGCTGTTACCTGCACTGCGCCAACTCGACCCAGTTGGCCCAGTGGTAACAGCCGCAGGTATTTCTGGCTAGGCGATTTGGTGCCGAGATCGTGAGTTCCAGGCCCAGATAGGGCACGAGTCAAAAAATTGTCTTCCTTTGTCATTAGTGTTTCCGTGTTACTTATTTATATATTCATTATATATTTACCACATAAAAAATTAGGCCAATGACTCAAACAACAACAGACTTTTTCTATGATTCAAGATATCAAATACACTGTATCATTTATTGATCTTGATTTAAAGAAAAAACAATTGAATGAAATAAGTTATTACTCCTATGTTTTGTTGTTCGTTTCAGCTGCTATATCCTTCAGCAGAACAGATGGCACACTCAAGAGGAAAACTTACAAGAAAGAGTTCTTTGGATGAACAATTTCAAATTCACCGCAAGGAAAAGTACCATTCCTTCAAAAGAAAGAAACGAATAAAATTTTCATCACGCAATGCAAAGAAGTTCTACAAAGAAAGTCTACAAAAGAGTATTTCCATGAAGTCAGAGCTACAACGGAATTTGACAGCCAAGGTTCATAGCACTGCTGAATATTGTAAAGAGTCAATTGAACTTTGTATTCAATATGTCTTCCTACAAACAGTTGCAGTTCTGTGTACAGCTGCTCCAATGGCTTGTATGGGTTGTCTGCTTCACAAGTTTTGTAGAAGGACAGGCAGTCCACAGGACCTGCTCAAGCCTACTCAACTTGTCTCAATCAGAAGATATCTCAAGAAAGCATTCGGAAACAACATTGTGACATCAGGAAAGTGTTTGGAATGTCAATTGAGGAGACAGAGTAACTTACAAACATTTGTTGGACATTCAGGTGAAGAAGGAAAGGTAACCAACACCATACTGTGCTCTGCTCTTGAAATGAGTGCTGATGTATGCTGTGTTACACCAACACCACATGGACAAAGGAATTGTGCTCAGTTTGTGATCTATTGCCCAGAAAACTTAAAAGTTGTCTTCATTGATTTCTTTCCAAAGGCATCAACCGAGCTAGCTCTGCCTTGGCTATCACCAAATATATTCCTTCTCAAAATGATCATCTTGTCACAATCAAATTGTTCTGAACATCTAATCAGCCCTTTCTTGGACATGTACAGGAACATGATTGGTGACCCCGAGAAAAATCCCTCCCTCCAACCTTCTATAGGTTATGCGAACACCAGCTTCTCCGAGGTGGATTTTATCTGTGTCAATCCATGTCGATTGGAACATCTGACACATTTTGAGATTTCAACAGCTGTGCAGAGCCCTCTAATTAACCCCTCTTTCCAACCATTTGCTGTTGATGCCCCAGAGTCCATCACATCTGTGAGGCTACCAGCTATGATTCTACACATCACTCTTCCTGTCGTCCTAAAGGAATCTGAACTTGGAAGTCTACATGATAAGCCTTCTATAGTACTAGACAAATCTGAAGCCAAAGCTTTATCTGAGATACCAGGTACTAATGAACCAGAAGTTCTAAATGAGAAAGCAACTGAGGCCCAAACCAAGGATGGACCCAAAGTTCTACATGAGAAAGCAATTGTGGCCCAAACCAAGGATGGACCCAACGTTCTACATGAGAAAGCAACTGTGGCCCAAACCAAGGATGAACCCAAAGTTCTACATGAGAAAGCAACTGAGGCTCAAATCAAGGATGAACCCAAAATTCTACATGAGAAAGCAACTGTGGCCAAAACCAAGGATGGACCCAAAGTTCTACATGAGAAAGCAACTGTGGCCCAAACCAAGGATGGTGTGATTTCATATGAGGAAGAATATGATGTCCCACCTGATAAACCTACTGGATTTTCAACCCAAGAAGATCTTGAAGTTTTAGCCGAGAAACCTGTGGTCAAAAGTCCAGAAGAACCTACTGAGGCCTCAACTAAAGAGTATGAGGTTCTATCCAAAATACTTCTACCAGAGAAACAAACTGTCACAGTTCTAACCATGGGAGAACCTGTCGTAGTCCCAACAACGGAAGAGCCAGTCAATCTACCAGAGAAACAAACTGTCACAGTTCTAACCATGGGAGAACCTGTCGTAGTCCCAACAACGGAAGAGCCAGTCAATCTATCAGAGAAACATACTGTAGTTCTAACCAATGGAAAACCTGTCGTAGTCCCAACAATGGAAGAGCCAGTCAATCTACCAGAGAAACAAACTGTCACAGTTCTAACCATGGGAGAACCTGTCGTAGTCCCAACAATGGAAGAGCCAGTAAATCTACCAGAGAAACAAACTGTCACAGTTCTAACCAAGGAAGAACCTGTCGTAGTCCCAACAACGGAAGAGCCAGTCAATCTACCAGAGAAACAAACTGTCACAGTTCTAACCATGGGAGAACCTGTCGTAGTCCCAACAACGGAAGAGCCAGTCAATCTATCAGAGAAACATACTGTAGTTCTAACCAATGGAGAACCTGTCGTAGTCCCAACAATGGAAGAGCCAGTCAATCTATCAGAGAAACATACTGTAGTTCTAACCAATGGAAAACCTGTCGTAGTCCCAACAATGGAAGAGCCGGTTAATCTACCAGAGAAACATACTGTAGTTCTAACCAATGGAGAACCTGTCGTAGTCCCAACAATGGAAGAGCCAGTCAATCTACCAGAGAAACATACTGTAGTTCTAACCATGGGAGAACCTGTCGTAGTCCCAACAATGGAAGAGCCAGTCAATCTACCAGAGAAACATACTGTAGTTCTAACCATGGGAGAACCTGTCATAGTCCAAACAATGGAAGAGCCAGTCAATCTACCAGAGAAACATACTGTAGTTCTAACCATGGGAGAACCTGTCGTAGTCCCAACAATGGAAGAGCCAGTCAATCCACCAGAGAAACATACTGTAGTTCTAACCAATGGAAAACCTGTCGTAGTCCCAACAACGGAAGAGCCAGTCAATCTATCAGAGAAACATACTGTAGTTATAACCAATGGAGAACCTGTCGTAGTCCCAACAATGGAAGAGCCGGTTAATCTACCAGAGAAACATACTGTAGTTCTAACCATGGGAGAACCTGTCATAGTCCCAACAACGGAAGAGCCAGTCAATCTATCAGAGAAACATACTGTAGTTCTAACCATGGGAGAACCTGTCGTAGTCCCAACAATGGAAGAGCCAGTCAATCTATCAGAGAAACATACTGTAGTTCTAACCATGGGAGAACCTGTCGTAGTCCCAACAATGGAAGAGCCAGTCAATCTATCAGAGAAACATACTGTAGTTCTAACCATGGGAGAACCTGTCGTAGTCCCAACAATGGAAGAGCCAGACAATCCACCAGAGAAACATACTGTCACAGTTCTAACCAAGGAAGAACCTGTCGTAGTCCCAACAATGGAAGAGCCAGTCAATCCACCAGAGAAACATACTGTCACAGTTCTAACCAAGGAAGAACCTGTCGTAGTCCCAACAATGGAAGAGCCGGTCAATCCACCAGAGAAACATACTGTCACAGTTCTAACCATGGGAGAACCTGTCGTAGTCCCAACAATGGAAGAACCAGTCAATCCACCAGAGAAACATACTGTAGTTCTAACCATGGGAGAACCTGTCATAGTCCCAACAATGGAAGAGCCAGTCAATCCACCAGAGAAACATACTGTAGTTCTAACCATGGGAGAACCTGTCGTAGTCCCAACAATGGAAGAGCCTTTCAATCTACCTGAGAAACCTATTGTCATCCAAACTAGGAAAGAACATGGATCTAAAGATCTACCAGAGAAACTTGCTGTATTCCTTATGGAATTGAAACAAGCAAAGCTACCTGAAAAGCCTTCCTTGGTTCTTACAAAAACAAAATCTGCAGTAGTACAAAAGAAACGCCCTGTGCTAATAGCCACCAAGACAGAAATTTTTGATGGACATTACACATATGTCCTTACTCTAAAAGAGAGAGTGATTGTAGTCCTGCCAATGACACCTGCTGTAGTTCTAAAAGAAACTAAGATAACAATTTCACCCAAGACATCTTCTCTTGTTCTTGAAGAGACTCTAATCATCATCCTACACAGCGTACAAACTCTTTTCATAACCAGGACAAGAGTTGCAGTTCAGCTGAATTCATCTGGTGTGGTCATTTCCAGCACACAACCTACTTTTCAGACCATTTCCTTTCAAAAAGTCACTAAAACACCGAAAGTTCTCACAAACATCTGCTTACCCCAGGATCTGAAAGACAGGGAATACAGAAAGGGTGGACAAAGCAATACTACCAATCCTTTTAAACTGTATGGGTACAGAAACAGAAAAGAAGGAGCTGCTTTCCTGTTTGATTTACATCTACAAAACCAAGTCGACATAGTGATTTCACCAGCTATTAAAAATGTCATAACACATAGCTGTCCTCCAATTCAGGCAAATACTCCAGAACAACCACCATTCTCTGAGGACCAAGACCAACCCAAGGAACCAGATACGGTTTTCTCAGGAAATCAAGAAGAAGATCTGGAAGAAAGGAAGACAGTGTCATCTCAGACACAAGATGTGAGTAAATCTGATAAAGCTGTTCAAACATCTTCCATTTCTCTACCTTTTGGTTCATCCAAAGGTACAACTACCCCCTCACTGGAGATGGAAACTGCATCTTTCACTGACACTTACAAAGAGAAATGTTTTACTCCGAATCCATTGAACAATGGAGAGAAACAAAAAGAAAGCGAAGGCATTGAAGCCTCACACACTCTACCTTCTGAAGAAGCTATACATCAGTCTACAGATGAATCGACTGTAGCGACAGCAACTTTAGTTCAGGAAGTCATCGATTGTAGGGCACAATGTGTTACAGGGGATGGAGCTGTGGATGGACTTCTTCCTTCAGGCTACGATGCCCCTAGTTCTGCTTCAGATTCTCAAGAGTTAGTTCCTGACAGTGAAAGAACTTCGCTGTTGAAATGTAAACTTTCTAATCCAGGACTATCCGAACAAGAAAGCAGAACAGGTAATGCCAAAACAGGGGAGGCAATCAATAAACCAAGTGAGGGCCAACAACCAGTTCTCCAACTTACTGAGAATTGTCCAACAAACAATTCCAGCAAGTTATTGAAATCAACTACAGGGCATAAGATGGCGGAAGATGATGAGGAGCAGGGGGGACTTCCGTGTGCTAGGGAAAGCCAACAAGTTGTTACAAGTGATCAATGTGAAAGTAACAAAATTCTTACCAGTGGTGCAATTCAAAGTTTAGAGAATACAATGCCTACAGATGAATCTCAAAATCCTCCAAACATTATCTGTTCTACTAACAAAAATTCAGCCAGCAAATTGTCAACTGAAAACACTTACTCTCCTTCAAACTTGGACAGTAGTACCAGCGTCACTGCAACATGGCATCCTGGTGATGCTCTTAACACTACCAGTGATGCCAGGCAAAGGTATGGAGGAAAGATGCTTCCTATTGTCTCTCAAAGTCCTCTGGACATAACCAGTGGCTCTCACAGTCCTCCAAACATAACCAGTGGCTCTCGAAGTCCTCCAGACAAAACCAGTGGCTCTCACAGTCCTCCAGACAAAACCAGTGGCTCTCACAGTCCTCCAGGTAAAACTAGTGGCTCTCACAGTCCTCCAGACAAAATCTCTGATACTGGACAAAGTTTGGACAACGAAATGGCGCCTGATGACTCTCCAAGTCCTTCAGGCGAAATCTCTGAATCTGGACAAAGTTTGGAAAACAAAATGGTGCCTGATGACTATCTTAGTCCTTCAGACAAAATCTCTGATACTGGACAAAGTTCAAACAAAATGGCGCCTGATAACTCTCCAAGTCCTTCAGACAAAATCTCTGATACTGGACAAAGTTCAGACAAGAAAGTGGTACCTGACGGCTCTCAAAGTCTTCCAAACAATATTTGTGATACTGGAAAAAGTTTAGACAAGAAAATGGCACCCGATGACTATCAAAGTCCTACAGACAAAACCAGTGATACTGGACAAAGTTCGGACAACAAAATGGTGCCTGATGACTCTCAAAGTACAGACAAAATCTCTGATACTGGACAAACTTCGGACAACAAAATAGCACTTGATGAATCGCAAAGTCCTACAGACAAAATCTCTGATACTGGACAAAGTTCGGACAAGATAGCGCCTAATGACTCTCTTAGTCCTTCAGACAAAATATCTGATACTGGACAAAGTTCGGACAACATGGCTCTTTATGACTCTCTTAGTCCTTCAGACAAAATCTGTGATACTGGACAAAGTTTAGACAAGAAAGTGACACTCGATGACTCTCAAAGTCTTCCAAACAAAATCTGTGATACTGGACAAAGTTTAGACAAGAAAGTGACACTCAATGACTCTCAAAGTCTTCCAAACAAAATCTGTAATACTGGACAAAGTTTAGACAAGAAAGTGACACTCGATGACTCTCAAAGTCTTCCAAACAAAATCTGTGATACTGGACAAAGTTTAGACAAGAAAGTGACACTCGATGACTCTCAAAGTCTTCCAAACAAAATCTGTAATACTGGACAAAGTTTAGACAAGAAAGTGACACTCGATGACTCTCAAAGTCTTCCAAACAAATCCAGTGATACTGGACAAAGTTTGGACAACAAAATTGTGCCTGATGACTCTCAAAGTCCTTCAGACAAAATCTGTGATACGGGACAGAGTTTAGACAAGAAAATGGCACCCAATGACTCTCAAAGTCTTCCAAACAAAATCTGTGATACTGGACAAAGTTTAGACAAGAAAATGGCTTCAGACATAACCTGTGATGCTGAACGAAACTGGGGTCACAGAGTGACATCTGATGACTATCAAACTCCTTCCAAACATGATGTGTTACAGCCAAAGGACACTTCTGACAGACAGAATCTTTCCAGTAGGCATGGTATCTTACAAATACAGCAGGAAGATTGGCCAAGTTTGGAGGATATCTCAATAACTGACAATAATGAAAAGGAAAGAAGAGAGGACACTGACACTGCTTCAGAAACCATTCCTAAAGAGATTTGGCAAGAAAACACTGAGGAATCAGTAGATCTATATCACAATGATCACAAATCAACATCATCTAGTTACAACATTGGTGCAACAGAAGTCTTCTCCTGTGATCCACTATCTGGGCATATTGCAGGTATTGCAGGGGATCCATCAATAGACCAAGAAGAAGATCAAGAGACACGGCCAAAGAGATACTGTTTTAGTCCATTTGATCATCATGATCACCAGGTGATGCTCGAGGGCAGCAACACATACTATTTGTCATCAAATGAGTGTGGAAATGAGCAATGCCAAGGGCAAAATGAAGAAAGCAGTTCCCAGAGGTATCAGAATTACCAAATAGATACAGATTTAACATTCCAAGATGAGCAACAATATACCAGAAATAGGATCTGTATCAGAGACAGTCATGTTCTGCCTGAGACTAGACAACACAATGTTAGGAGAGACCACCATGTTTTGCCTCCTTCATCAAGAGAGATGATGGTTCAATCAACAGACAATGAAAATAATGTTGACCTTGAACATATTCCTCGTAGTGGTTCTAGAATCACAGCAGAGCCAAACTCACCGATTTCAACAGACCCAAACAGAGTGGACGATTTCCAATACCTCGGACATGTGATGGAGGGGAAAGATCTGATTGGCTTTCAACCTCTATGTCCTCCAATGGCAGGAGCTCCTCAACAGCAGTATACAAGACATGACAACAGAGGTTAGTGTTAGTGACCCGAAATATACAATCAAACCTTGTTCTCTAAACTTGTAAAACTCAAAGACCTTGACCTTTAAGTGTTTTGTCCACTAAATCAAGCCGAACTTTCTTTAACTTTAATACTCGGTTACCTAAAAGTTTTCTAAAAGTTTTCCGAGATAACGGGAATCTACTGTAATCACATCACAAACAACATATAGGAAGATTTTAGTAACTGAGATATTATTTCGGACAAAACAATAAATAGCAAATTCAGGGCCTTATTTGGGTTCTATTATAGTTTTCTAGGATATTCAAAATAGTTCATTTGTTGTCGAGGGATGACTTGTTAAATCACATTTTTTGCTTTTTATTTGCATGCATAAAACAATTTGGATATCCTGCAAAATCAGTTATAATCAAAAAATCATAAATCTTAGATCTCTGCATGATAATAAACTGCAACAAAGTAGATCCCTAACAATTTCATAGAATTTGGATCCTTATAATTAATACCTCAAAATAATAGAACAGAACAATTCTCTGCCACGTTAATATGGGGACATTCCTTCCTAAGCTGGTTTTTAACATTACATAACAAGAACCATATACATATATCATTGATAATTTTTTCTGTTTTTACTTACAATGTAGTGATGTATCGGAAACTGCTAAAGGAAATAATATGTAAGACAGACACAGGCCAATATTCAGCATGTAGATACATATATCTTTGCCTTTTACAGGTTCAACACAAGTGACTGTGACAATTCGTTACAGACAGTGTACAGTTACAGTATTGACATTCAATGCACCCATCAACGTTAGTCATCTAATACAGGTTATGGAACTTGATGAAAATGTGAGTATATTTAATTTTTATTTTTGGTAAAAGTTGACATGCAAACTCTTCTTTTTTTTGGATCCTTGAAATTTGTCTTTC
Source organism: Mimachlamys varia (assembly GCA_947623455.1). Classification (NCBI taxonomy): domain Eukaryota; kingdom Metazoa; phylum Mollusca; class Bivalvia; order Pectinida; family Pectinidae; genus Mimachlamys; species Mimachlamys varia. Next base: position 4,379,282 of record OX392537.1, read on the forward strand.
TAACCAATGAATTAAATTCAAATAAACATTGATTTTAAATAGGAGGCCCAGAGGGCCTGTATCGCTCACTATATATTTATAAAATGTAATGTAATAAAAAATCTTTGCAAATATTTCAAATTATATAGATCTCTAGAACTTATTTTCACAGGGGTTATCATTCATACTAATATACAAGATGCTAATGATATGATAAAGCATTACGGTAATCATTACACTGTTCAGCATCTTTGATTATTTTTTTTCAAAATGAAATAACTCCCTGATGAAGTATATAAATTTGTATCAAGTTTACTCCATGAAGAGCCAGTTAGGGTAAAACCTTGGCTGATTTATTGTTTCTGGTTTACAGGTACAGGATGTCTTAGGAAGATACCCTGGTCCACACAGGTTAGAGTGGGGAGAATTCCTGATCAGGAAGAATATTGGGATGATTTACCACAACACAACTATTGAACTTGTACTCCACTAGACCCTGGTCCACACAGGTTAGAGTGGGGAGAATTCCTGATCAGGGAGAATGTAGGGATGATTTACCACAACACAACTATTGAACTTGTACTCCACTAGACCCTGGTCCACATAGGTTAGAGTGGGGAGAATTCCTGACCAGGGAGAATGTTGGGATGATTTACCACAACACAACTATTGAACTTGTACTCCACTAGACCCTGGTCCATACAGGTGGAAGTGGGGAAAATTCCTGATCAGGGAGAATGTTGCGATGATATTTTCCATAATACAACTATTGAATTTGTACTCCACTAGACCCTGGTCCACATAGGTTAGAGTGGGGAGAACTCCTGATCAGGGAGAATGTTGGGATGATTTACCACAACACAACTATTGAACTTGTACTCCACTAGACCCTGGTCCATACAGGTGGAAGTGGGGAGAACTCCTGACCAGGGAGAATATTGGGATGATTTACCACAACACAACTATTGAACTTGTACTCCACTAGACCCTGGTCCATACAGGTGGAAGTGGGGAGAATTCCTGATCAGGGAGAATGTTGGGATGATTTACCACAACACAACTATTGAACTTGTACTCCGCTAGACCCTGGTCCACACAGGTGGAAGTGGGGAGAATTCCTGATCAGGGAGAATGTTGGGATGATTTACCACAACACAACTATTGAACTTGTACTCCGCTAGACCCTGGTCCACACAGGTGGAAGTGGGGAGAATTCCTGATCAGGGAGAATGTTGGGATGATTTACCACAACACAACTATTGAACTTGTACTCCGCTAGACCCTGGTCCACACAGGTGGAAGTGGGGAGAATTCCTGATCAGGGAGAATGTTGGGATGATTTACCACAACACAACTATTGAACTTGTACTCCACTAGACCCTGGTCCACACAGGTTAGAGTGGGGAGAATTCCTGATCAGGGAGGATGTTGGGATGATTTACCACAACACAACTATTGAACTTGTACTCCACTAGACCCTGGTCCACACAGGTTAGAGTGGGGAGAATTCCTGATCAGGGAGAATGTAGGGATGATTTACCACAACACAACTATTGAACTTGTACTCCACTAGACCCTGGTCCACATAGGTTAGAGTGGGGAGAATTCCTGACCAGGGAGAATGTTGGGATGATTTACCACAACACAACTACCGTAATTTCTCGCGTATAGTGCGCACTCGCGTATAGTGCGCAGGTACTTTTTGGGGTCCAAAAATTAAACAAAAAATATCTTGGAAAAAAAATTAAAAAAAAAAATTTTGTGAAAAAAAAACGTCAAGTCGGAATGATAGCACCAACCAGGTAAGTCGCAATTAAAGGGTATATAAACAAACACCTTTGAATAGGAAACTTTGAAAACATAACACAATGCCTCGTTAATTAGACTTGACATTGATTGACACCTCGCACGAGTTACGGTGAAGATCTGTTAACACCAGCGAAGGCACAGGCCCAATACAGATAATTGAAATAAACGATGTTTTCACGGCAATATCATTCATAAATTATTCAATTATATCTTACATAAGACTTAATCTTCCAGGTTTTCTATAAAATAAACAATTGTGGAGTCTGTACATGTGCGTCTAGACATCGATAGAGTCGGCAGTGTACTGGGTTGACGGGTGTACTAAAAGCAGTCACTCAATCAGGTCCAACGAGGACCACATACAGCCAAATTTGTTTGATATAAAAAACACAAACCCGTTGTGATTTCAGCATTTTTTCTTTGAAAAGAAAACATGGATATTTATTGGACTGTTTTGAGTCCCTAAATGTTTATTTTCCAAACTCTAACTGTTATTGTTACCAGTTCAACTCGATTGTTTGCGACTCTGTTTGTTACTGTCGGGTATTATATTACGCGACCTTCACTCTTTGCAATACACAAACCGGCGAACTTCCAAGTCGTTCTTGACACATTTCTACCGTCAGGATTGAATTGTGCAGTATGATTTTACACAAGAACAGCATTTTTAACATCAGAGTGCTAACAACGATCTAATTCTTCGGTATATTTCACTATATGCCTTGTGATAATGTAGCGGCGATCCAATCTCGACCTGAAAGTTCAGGCTACTTTCCTCAAGTTTATTTATCAGATCCTATCGTATTTATGGCTTTTATAATTGCAACTTTTCGTGGTTGTAAAAAGATAATGCAAATCAGGAATTATTTAACAAAATATCAACTGTTAACTACCGCGAGGATATTTCAGGTCATTCTGAAAATCTCCGAAAAATTAACGATACATGATCGCGACCAAGTCAAGGTTTTTGCTTGTTCTTGCGTATAGTGCGCACCCCCTTCTTGACACTTTCGATTTTCCCTAAAAAAGTGCGCACTATACGCGAGAAATTACGGTATTGAACTTGTACTCCACTAGACCCTGGTCCATACAGGTGGAAGTGGGGAAAATTCCTGATCAGGGAGAATGTTGCGATGATATTTTCCATAATACAACTATTGAATTTGTACTCCACTAGACCCTGGTCCACACAGGTTAGAGTGGGGAGAATTCCTGATCAGGGAGAATGTAGGGATGATTTACCACAACACAACTATTGAACTTGTACTCCACTAGACCCTGGTCCACATAGGTTAGAGTGGGGAGAATTCCTGACCAGGGAGAATGTTGGGATGATTTACCACAACACAACTATTGAACTTGTACTCCACTAGACCCTGGTCCATACAGGTGGAAGTGGGGAAAATTCCTGATCAGGGAGAATGTTGCGATGATATTTTCCATAATACAACTATTGAATTTGTACTCCACTAGACCCTGGTCCACATAGGTTAGAGTGGGGAGAACTCCTGATCAGGGAGAATGTTGGGATGATTTACCACAACACAACTATTGAACTTGTACTCCACTAGACCCTGGTCCATACAGGTGGAAGTGGGGAGAACTCCTGACCAGGGAGAATATTGGGATGATTTACCACAACACAACTATTGAACTTGTACTCCACTAGACCCTGGTCCACACAGGTTAGAGTGGGGAGAACTCCTGATCAGGGAGAATATTGGGATGATTTACCACAACACAACTATTGAACTTGTACTCCACTAGACCCTGGTCCATACAGGTGGAAGTGGGGAGAACTCCTGACCAGGGAGAATGTTGGGATGATTTACCACAACACAACTATTGAACTTGTACTCCACTAGACCCTGGTCCATACAGGTGGAAGTGGGGAGAACTCCTGACCAGGGAGGATGTTGGGATGACTAGATTATCAACACAACGGTTGAATTAGTAGACGTGGTATCCCAGAGAGATGTACAATGATGTTACAGGGTTGTGTACCCCTTCAACACAACGATAACTTAAGCGCTTGATCCACTAGAGAAAGACATAGCATATACGTGTACATGGAATGATATATATATACATGCACAAAAAATAGTATAAACAGGCTGCATGCATCATTCACACTGTAAACAATTAACTGCACGTTTTAACAATCATTCACCCCATTGAGTACATTTCTAGATCTCTGCACAAGTGTATGATTTGTTGGTAAATATTGCGGAATGAAAACAAGAAGCCCAATGGGCCTGCATCGCTCGCCTTGAATTAGTCTCTGACTTGTAACCCTAAAGTGGCCTAAAATATATTACTGCAAGACAATGTCATTTTCATTTGCAATTTTTTGTTTGGCTTCTTCAAAGGAAGCTAACAGCCAAATATTAAGTGTCTAGGCCTTTTGGTTTATCAGAAGTTGTCAGATATGATTCTTGTGACCTTGAATATGGGTCATGATCATTTCTTTTCGCAACCTTTGTGAAGCTTCAACCAAGGAACCTTTCAACCAAATATCATACTTCTGGGGCTTTTGGTATTCCAGAAGAAGTCATTTAAAGGTTTTAACAGATTTGACCCCTATTTGGTATTTCAGAAGAAGTCGTTTGAAGGTTTAACAGATTTGACCTTTGTGACCTTGATTATGGGTCAATGCCATTTTTTTTGCAAACTTTGCCGGGCTTCATCCAAGGAACCTTTTAGCCAAATATCATGCTTCTAGGGCTTTTAGTTTATTAGAAGATGTCGTTTAAAATTTATAATAGATTTGACCCCTGTGACCTTGAATATGGGGCAGGGTCATTTCTTTTCGCAAACTTTATTCGGCTTAATCTAAGAAGCTACCAGTTCAAAATAAGGTCTCTACGCCTGACGGTATTTCAGAAAATCTAAATTTCCCCTATAGGGCCCCGCCCCCTCAGGCCCCTTGGGGGGTCAGAGTCACCATTTATGCAAAATCTATTCCCTTTTCCCCAAGGATGTTTCTGACCAAATTTGAGCCAAATCCAATCAGGACTTTCGACTAGTAGTGATTTGAAGCAAAACGGACATAAGCTCGGTCCAGGTGACTAAAAAAACAGACTTGTATGCTATTTACTGTATGCACACAGAATATATATGACTGCAGTTTCTCATCACAATTTACTGTATGCACATAGAATATATATGATTGCAGTTTCTCATCACATTTTACTGTATGCACATAGAATATATATGACTGCAGTTTCTCATCACAATTTACTGTATGCACATAGAATATATATGACTGCAGTTTCTCATCACAATTTACTGTATGCACATAGAATATATATGATTGCAGTTTCTCATCACATTTTACTGTATGCACATAGAATATATATGACTGCAGTTTCTCATCACAATTTACTGTATGCACATAGAATATAATTATATGACTGCAGTTTCTCATCACAATTTACTGTATGCACATAGACTATAATTATATGACTGCAGTTTCTCATCACAATTTACTGTATGCACATAGAATATAATTATATGACTGCAGTTTCTCATCACAATTTACTGTATGCACATAGAATATATATGACTGCAGTTTCTCATCACAATTTACTGTATGCACATAGACTATAATTATATGACTGCAGTTTCTCATCACAATTTACTGTATGCACATAGAATATATATGACTGCAGTTTCTCATCACAGTTTACTGTATGCACATAGAATATATATAACTGCAGTTTCTCATCACAATTTACTGTATGCACATAGAATATATATGATTGCAGTTTCTCATCACATTTTACTGTATGCACATAGAATATATATGACTGCAGTTTCTCATCACAATTTACTGTATGCACATAGAATATAATTATATGACTGCAGTTTCTCATCACAATTTACTGTATGCACATAGACTATAATTATATGACTGCAGTTTCTCATCACAATTTACTGTATGCACATAGAATATATATGACTGCAGTTTCTCATCACAATTTACTGTATGCACATAGAATATAATTATATGACTGCAGTTTCTCATATCAATAATTAAGATTATGTACAATTTTACAATGGATGTTTCAGTATTGCTGACTTTTAGAATGTCAAGAATGTATATATGGGTTTGGTTCCTAAGGTAACAGAACAGGTAAATAACAATTATGAACATAAAACTGGATGTTCAGTATCTATATTATGGATGAGAACAAATATGGGCCAGGTACACATTAAGATGGTGTACTAATAGGCCAATATTAATCTTTACAATGTCTCCTACTTGATAACAGTTAAGAATACAGGACTCTTTCATTTCCAGAGGTGTAAGATAGAGAAATCATACACTCAATTTTTTTTTTAATTTGGTAAAACCGGAGGATTTACTATTTTCTCTTATTTTAACTATCTGAATAAACTCAAAAACCATGAAAATTTGTTATAATGACTGGTTGACTATCTTAACAATATCAACTTTCCCCTGGAGCTCTTTTGACGAAATATTGTTTATTTATAAAACCAAATGATATGCTCTCTTACGATTTTTTTGTAAGTCACTTGCTTAATATAAACACATGATGTTGACACTGCTTTAATTTTGCTTGTGATTTATATCATGCAGGTTTTGTTATTACATTTCTGAATTATAACGTACAATGACACCACACAACACAATTATTTGTATTTTATTTTGCATGATTCCTTTTTTTATGCTGTTGCAATCAATAAGGAATTATTTGCTGGCAGAGGTAAAATGTACTTTAAATAACAAGTTTCTGAACTGCATTCATCCCCAAAAGACACATCTGATCTTTTAAAAGTTTGAGTATACTTATGTCTTTAGTGAATGAGTTGAACATAATAAGGTTGTAAAGTGAGTTTTATAAAATTAGCAAATGCATGGTATCTTGGAGGGTAAAGGTATTTTCAACTAGGGGGGGGGGGTAAAATAAGGGTAAATGTTGTGAAACCAGTAATAATTAATTTCATCATGGAGGCCGGGTAAAGGTATTTTCAGGTGGGGGGGGGGGGGGGGGTATTAAAATAAGGGTAAATGTTGTGAAATCTGAATCAGTAATTGCATCTTGGAGGGTAAAAGTTTTTCAGCTTGGGGGGTTGTTGTTGTTGTTAAAATAAGGGTAAATGTTGTGAAATCAGCAATTGCATCCTGGAGGGTAAAACCACAGGTGCCTCCAACACAATGTTCCAGTTTTGATTCTACAAATATAAAACTATGATGTAATTATAATTGATAGGCGAGCTGCTGCGATGATTCGATCTCTGTCCATAGGTCATGATTTGATTTCTTTCAAAATTCTACAGCTTTTTATCCTTTTAAGATTGATGCTTTTAATTCCTGAGGAATATCGCATAATTTTACCCTAAAATTCGGATGTGTCTACTAAGAGGATATTTAAACCTTATTGACTTTCTATTACATAGTTTCTCCAGGGCTAAGTATCTATAGTTCTTGTGAGTCTGTTCAAGTCTAGTATACATGTACATGTAACTAATTCTCCTAATTTCTCAGCACGTGTAATATATTACTATTTATTAGATTCTTATGGGTCAAAGTGTCTACAGCTACTTATATGCTGTTAAATCATAATATTTCAGAGTCTAGTGTAATTATCTTGGCTACAATTTGGAGTCAAGATTTTTTCTTTTTTTCCAAGCTTTTTTGTGATCGACTTATGAAAGTCAAAACTTATTCAAAATGTATTGTGTATTATATGTTTTTTTTGCGAGTCAGTAAAGTGGCTCCAGATATACCAATAATATTATTTTTTGTAATCATGCTTTTGTGATGCTTGTGTTTAAACTTAAACTCAATAATAAACATGTGAACTGTTTTCTAGTTTTATTTTTATATAATGTACCTTATATGGCTCCTTCAAGTTGTCCTGCTAAAAAATAAAAGGGTCGCAGTGGCTGAGTGGTTAATGTGTTCCGACATTTTACCACTAGCCCTCCATCTCTGGGTTGCGAGTTCGAATTCCACGTGGGGCAGTTGCCAGATACTGACCGTAGATCGGTAGTTTTTCACTGGGTACTCCAGCTTTCCTCCACCTCCAAAACCTTGCACGTCCTTAAATGACCCTGGCTGTTAATATAATAGGACGTAAAACAAAATAAACCAAGTCCTGCTGATTGTATCCTGTTTAGTTCGATTCAATATCTGATATGCCATGCATCATTTAACATTAGTGTGAATTTTAGCTTTTTCAATTTCCCCATTTTATGAAGATGCTACATACAACAAACCTGGTTTACTTGAATACCCCTCTTTTGTTGAACAGTTTGTTTGGTCCCAACCAAGTTTGTTCATATTCAACCGACCTCGAATTACTCAAACAGCATCCATTAATTCTCCGACCTATTGATAAGGTTCCCACAAGTTCAGTATAGTGAAGTTTTCATACCTGTCAATCCTCCCTCAGTAGAAGGTAGACTCCCTCATTTTGACCAAGATTTATCTATCTCCCTCGACATCTTCCTCATTTAAGTCCAATTAACCCACATGCAATAACTCCAAATCTAGCTCTTGTGGTCAAATGAGATCCTAGTTACTGCAGGATATGTGTAATGACCATAATAGGTGTGTCTGGATCAAATGAATACTTTGTGAAGTTATTTGGATACATAATAAAGGAAAGACAAATTGAGCAATGCAGATTCAGTTGCATTTCACGCACTTTCTCCCTCATTGGAAATGTGGAAAGAGGGAGATCTCCCTCATTGGAGGTTTCAGAGGTTGACATGAGTTTTACTGTACATGTATAAGCAGACCATGCATGGATGCAAGGACAAAGGATGAAGTGAAAAATCCACCATCTGATGATAGTCACATAGTGAAACATTTACAAGCAGTGATCATCATGTGGTTTGCACAAACAAACAGGAAATATGTCCTTTTGTAACAGAACATTCCTAACATGTTACTTGAAGTGTAAGGGAATGATATTATTATACTGCTATCAGTTCTGGTGACTGAGTCATGAGCATGATCAGGCTGATGCAACTTAAGGAGCATACGTACAGTCTGTACCTGATCAGCATTACAGACACAAGGTTAAACTTGGGACTCAGGAAGTTTTTCATCATTTCATTAATATGGTGAATCTGCGAGTTTGCACATATATTGCCAGTGATTTTGTTTGCCTAGTTTTACAGCCGATATAATACTCAGTTTTCCCCAGGTCAAATTTTGTGCTATTTTCCCAAAATGACACAAATTCAAGAATATTTTCCCAATTTATCTGAAAATACTACTCAATTTTATTTCTTTTTGTCCCCCCCCCCCCCCCCCCATAATTAAAGTCCACCATCCACCTAAGAGATGTCACAATCAGAATATATATAATTATTGATGTTAGAAATACATAAAAGATAAGGGTATAGGACATAAATGGCTAAATAATTGGAAATTGAAAAGTTGCCAGATTTAATGAAATATTCTTCCGGGGAAGCCTACAATGAAGTTCTTGAATGTATATGCTATCTGCACTACCATTTTTACATTTTCCTGTAATTCCAATATTCAAAGTCCACTAAAAATGTAATTATTACAATGTAGCTACTTGAAAAATTGCATTCCTTGGGAAAGCCCGATAAAAATAGCGATGATCACGCGACAAGTGACAGCGTTGTTGGTCAATTTGCCGAATGGGCCCCGATAGGGGACGCGTAATGTAAATACGTCCAATGATGAAACGGAAACCAAGTCTGAGTATGAATTTACTGAATCATATTCACATTAATAATCAGACGTTAATTACAAACGATATTTATATGAAGAAATATATGTCGGCAACTCTGCATCATTTATTGACACCAGTACCTGACTGAGACCGGTACAAATGGGTACGGGATATATATATATATACAATCATGCATTGTCAGAAACCCACATGTAATGACACGTCTAGATCTAAATGCAGTGTCATGTGGGTTTCCGACCATGACAACCATGGGGCAAACCTTATAATTTCTGTAAAAAGTTAGATGCACGAATCCTCATTTCGAATAATTTCATAAAAAGGTGTGCATGCATTGAAAAGTACAAAAATAAAATGAAATGATTACATTTTTTTTAACAACTCAATGTCTTGAAGATTTTGTTTTCAGACTCTTTATGTATTCTTCTAAAATCTATCCAACTTTCAGCGTCAACATACGTTAACACTTACAATTATATATCACGGAAGTCCGTCCGTTGAGTTTCTGTCAGTATAAAAAAGTGTTTATATATGATGCCGCGGTCCATTACAAAATTACTGTAATGTGAGGCTCATTTCACACATATATATTTATTTACAGACAGAAACTCAAGCAACTGTGACTCATATGACGCACCAAAAACTAAACATGTAGAATACATGTTGTCAAATTTGGAACTTGTCGAGATACTTATATGCTTGTCCAATACTTAATCCATTTCAATATATAATGATAGCTCCGTTTTCATTTTCATTTTTTTTTTCTTTTTGTCAATTAATTTTAAATGGTTCGTTGACATTTTCAACACAACTCAAGGCATGGGACATAAATGTATATGGATTTTTTTTTTTGCAATAATGACTTCGGTTATGCCAGGGACGTCCCTGGTTATGCATATATTTTGATTCGTATCAAATTCAACACCAAGGTCCCAACCTGATAATATTTGTACCTTCCGTATTTTAAAGATTAGGTATGAAAAGCAATTTTTCCGCGCATGATGTCATACATTTATTCAGTTTGTCCAAATTGAAGCCAGGGTGGTATATATGTGAGATATACGTCCCTGTTGAAGCCGTATACACTCTAACCTCAGTCGCACCTAGTATAGACCGGCTTTTTACAACGTAAACAAAAGACCCCCCTCCCCGATACGTTTTATCTTGTATATGAAAAGGTCTTTCTCTCCAGCAATATAATTCAATAATTCCGTTTTTTACTGGAATAGTATAAAAGGATCATTAAAAAACAAGCTTTAAGTTTTACAGACGCATTTCATGTAACAGAGGAACGAAAGAATTATCTCTTGGGAGGCCCCAAAACCAAATCAAAGCTTTGTGTACCCGCGGCCGCGCAGTTACACAAAGAAAACTGTAACATGCAAACAGTGGGGCAGTTAGTTTCTCCCTTGAATACTTCCCATCCCTTATTATGCTTCCGTAATATAATCCTTGCGTCAATTTTTAACCATTCCATGCATTTGGCAACTTTTCGCTTGGTAGTAATATAAATTACATGTAGGTCACGCTGATCGCCATCTTTTTTGTTTACCGATGTAACTTGTAATGCGCATGCTTCATCATATGTGACGCAACAAATTTACAGATGCCTCTTTAAGCTAATGTTTTTTTTTAAATTCATTTTTTCTTGAAATATCTGGACAAGAGATTTGAAACAAATATTCAACAAGTTATGATAATATTTACAACCAATTTGACATAGAATTATTTGATTTTAATTAATTTTTCTTTGATTTTATACAAAATGCTGAATTTTCATTGGTCAATTTTTTTTTAACGCTCTATGAAAAAAATATGTTGATGCAATATGCCCCCTCTAACTACATTTTTCCTGAAGCTAATAACAAATAAAGGACATAGGGAACATCAATTATTGTGTCTTCATTTTGTCAACTTGTTAAAAAGCAATGTGTCGGTGCCAGTACCAATTTAGGTTTACATGTCATGCCTGTTTGCAAATTTTGCATCCTACACTTCAACTGCCAGGCCTTCGTAAATAAGTCGATGTCAGCTGAAATGTTCACATTCAAGGTTGTCTATGACCTATCATGATACATTGACTAAAAGCAATATTATACGAACTCAGTCTTCCTACCTTACAGACTTCTATATCCAACTTTGTTTATACAAAAATTTTGAATTCCTTGAAATTTCGAGCGAGCAGTAGTTTTCAAAAGACTAAATGTCAGAATACGTGTTTGACTATTAACATAATGTATCATCAAATAGTTCACATTATTTAAATTGTTGAAGCATTTTTTTTTAATCATTTCCATGGTACAAACTACTTGTATGAAGCTGTGCACTAAAATAGCATTTGAGAGAAAATCTATCTTAAATTACCTTCTAATAGAAGACCCAATGTCATTCATTCAAGTTTAGTGATTAAAACAAAGCCGCATGAAACACCTTTTAGCAACAACATTTTTATCTTGTAGGTATTAAGATGCTTCTGTTCATGCAGAATGCATTTTTCATCGAATTGGTATAAATAAATGATGACAAAATATATGTATAATGTACCGCTATAAAACAAACCCTGAAGGCTAGATGTAAGGCACTAGGTGTTTTGCTGACATAACTTTTGAGTTACAATAATAATAATAGTAATGGACACACGCATTATTTGTGTACAAAATATCCAAATCATAAATAGTAATTGAATATCAGTTTATATTAAGCTGACGTCCAATATATGAATAAGTCCTTTATTGTTTATCTCATGGTCGAATAAGCATCACGAACCCAGTGCTATATCCATTTGGGATTTAAATGTTTTGACTGCTGGTGACTAGGTGACCAACAGCGGCATCTGGAAGAGAGTTCCAATGGTATTACCTACATAAATATTTCAGATTATTAATAACAAACACGTTTTTAGCGCTATAACTACGAGTAGTTTTTGCGTCTATTGCTGCCACTATTCTGTGACCTTTGACTCATGTCATTTTTTCCCCCTCCCGCTCCGGGAAATCTTGAATTGCTACCAATCGCATGATATCTGAACTATTTGAAAGCCTAAACCTAACAGGAAATGATGTTCCCATGGTATTGTTAATAATTATGATGACTTTAATAATCTATATGCGATTTGTAACAAAGAAATCAATTTTTCACTCCCATGGCTCATTTGAATATTACGTCTCTGCCTCTGGTTGACCTCTCGCGTGTATACATGCATTCGTGTTAAAGGCCTATACCTCTCGTATACGGACCGTGGAATGTACTGGCATGGTGTAGTTTGCTATGTTAAACTTTGATTTTAACTATCAACAGTAGGCCTATTCTTTTAAAGGAAGACTGATGAAATGACAATGATGTTTGCCAAATTGGGTCGATTGCTTGAGAAGAATATCGATTTGAAATTTAATATAGAGATGTTATTATAGTCGTACATTTGAATTAACAACATATCTTCTGATGTTGCTTACTTAATTCAGGATTTTCAAAGATATTTTCTGTTGATGCTTGAAGTTGCTTTTTAGTGAGACCGCTTGAGTTCCATGTTTTGTTTATTTGATCAAGAGATCTTGGAACGATAAATCATCCACTGTGGTAATTTGCAATACATTATGGCGACCAGATTATGCAGTGACCAACATGATAAGAAAGCCATTTTGACACATTCCCAGTTTTCTTAAAAAGTGAAAAAGCCTTGTCGTGCATTTCCCTCGTGTTGTTGTCAAAAAAACGCTTGAAATACCATTTATTACTTCGTTACAAACTTTCAAATGATTCAAAATGGTGCTTTCTAAAGTTTGAACCATTGTAAAATATAACCAGATTTGTCATTTTTCATTGACCTTAAAATTGGAGCGGTAATATTTTACTTTTACTTATATTTTATTTTCCAAAACAGGAGCTGTAAATCCGACGAACATTAAATCAAATTGGTATGGCCTTAGTACATCCATCCAGATGTTTATGTATACTGCAAAGGCTTCACTTAAATTCACTACAATTCAGTTCTGATACAAAAATATTTGATAATCCATTTGTCCAGACTGAGAGCAATTAACTCTCTGCCTATAAACTTGCATTAGGAACATAACTGTAACATTACAATGTATTTCAAGTTGAGAAATGTTATACAATACAGAGGCTTAGTCTAACAATGTAAGCCCTATATACCTCCATCAAAGTATTGTGTTATAAGTCTAACAATGTAGGCCCTATATACCTTCATCAAAGTACTGTGTTATAAGTCTAACAATGTAGACCCTATATATACCTTCATCAAAGTACTGTGTTATAAGTCTAACAATGTAGGCCCTTTATATACCTTCATCAAAGTACTGTGTTATAAGTCTAACAATGTAGACCCTATATACCTTCATCAAAGTACTGTGTTATAATTCTAACAATGTAGACCCTATATATACCTTCATCACAGTACTGTGTTATAAGTCTAACAATGTAGGCCCTATATATACCTTCACCAAAGTACTGTGTTATTATTCTAACAATGTAGACCCTATATACCTTCACCAAAGTACTGTGTTATAAGTCTAACAATGTAGGCCCTATATACCTTCACCAAAGTACTGTGTTATAAGTCTAACAATGTAGACCCTATATACCTTCATCAAAGTATGTGTGTTATAAGTCTAACAATGTAGGCCCTATATATACCTTCATCAAAGTACTGTGTTATAAGTCTAACAATGTAGGCCCTATATATACCTTCATCAAAGTACTGTGTTATAAGTCTAACAATGAAGGTCCTATATATACCTTCATCAAAGTTACTGTGTTATAATTCTAACAATGTAGGCCCTATATACCTTCATCAAAGTACTGTGTTATAATTCTAACAATGTAGACCCTATATACCTTCATCAAAGTACTGTGTTATAAGTCTAACAATGTAGGCCCTATATATACCTTCATCAAAGTACTGTGTTATAATTCTAACAATGTAGGCCCTATATACCTTCATCAAAGTACTGTGTTATAAGTCTAACAATGTAGGCCCTATATACCTTCATCAAAGTACTGTGTTATAATTCTAACAATGTAGACCCTATATATACCTACATCAAAGTACTGTGTTATAATTCTAACAATGTAGACCCTATATACCTTCATCAAAGTACTGTGTTATAATTCTAACAATGTAGGCCCTTTATATACCTTCACCAAAGTACTGTGTTATAAGTCTAACAATGTAGACCCTATATACCTTCATCAAAGTACTGTGTTATAAGTCTAACAATGTAGGCCCTATATACCTTCATCAAAGTACTGTGTTATAATTCTAACAATGTAGGCCCTTTATATACCTTCATCAAAGTACTGTGTTATAATTCTAACAATGTAGGCCCTATATATACATACATCAAAGTTACTGTGTTATAAGTCTAACAATGTAGGCCCTATATATACCTTCATCAAAGTTACTGTGTTATAAGTCTAACAATGTAGGCCCTATATACCTTCATCAAAGTATTGTGTTATAAGTCTAACAATGTAGGCCCTATATACCTTCACCAAAGTATTGTGTTATAAGTCTAACAATGTAGGCCCTATATACCTACATCAAAGTACTGTGTTATAATTCTAACAATGTAGACCCTATATACCTTCATCAAAGTACTGTGTTATAATTCTAACAATGTAGGCCCTTTATATACCTTCACCAAAGTACTGTGTTATAAGTCTAACAATGTAGACCCTATATACCTTCATCAAAGTACTGTGTTATAAGTCTAACAATGTAGGCCCTATATACCTTCATCAAAGTACTGTGTTATAATTCTAACAATGTAGGCCCTATATATACCTTCATCAAAGTACTGTGTTATAATTCTAACAATGTAGGCCCTATATATACCTACATCAAAGTACTGTGTTATAATTCTAACAATGTAGACCCTATATACCTTCATCAAAGTATTGTGTTATAAGTCTAACAATGTAGGCCCTATATAACTTCATCAAAGTACTGTGTTATAAGTCTAACAATGTAGGCCCTATATATACCTTCATCAAAGTACTGTGTTATAATTCTAACAATGTAGGCCCTATATACCTTCATCAAAGTATTGTGTTATAAGTCTAACAATGTAGACCCTATATATACCTTCATCAAAGTACTGTGTTATAAGTCTAACAATGTAGGCCCTATATACCTTCATCAAAGTACTGTGTTATAAGTCTAACAATGTAGGCCCTATATACCTTCATCAAAGTTACTGTGTTATAAGTCTAACAATGTAGGCCCTATATATACCTTCATCAAAGTACTGTGTTATAATTCTAACAATGTAGGCCCTATATATACCTTCATCAAAGTTACTGTGTTATAAGTCTAACAATGTAGGCCCTATATACCGTCATCAAAGTACTGTGTTATAATTCTAACAATGTAGGGCCTATATACCTTCATCAAAGTACTGTGTTATAAGTCTTACAATGTAGGGCCTATATACCTTCATCAAAGTATTGTGTTATAAGTCTAACAATGTAGGGCCTATATACCTTCATCAAAGTACTGTGTTATAAGTCTAACAATGTAGGGCCTATATACCTTCATCAAAGTACTGTGTTATAAGAGCAATTTAATAATTACTTCACTGTCCATCAAAAAATTATTTCTGAATCAGCAAGCTTATGACTGCATGATAGGAAAAAACCAGTACTTCTGATAACAACTCTATCCATAGGTCGTATTTTCAAGGCTGCAATGATTAACAGAATACCCGGTTACGAGTACTATCTGATAAGCAAATCAATATTGACAGAAAACGGTCTGAAAATGTAGTTCAGTAAATATTTATTTCCTTTCCTTTCATTGATAGAAACTGTATTGTGCACTGGTCCTATCAGATATCCCTTCATAGGTGCGGCGATGGTTATACTTTTAACTTTATTATCACATATTTACATTTTTGTTTATTCTGTCGACCACGATCGTACCTGGATAGGTAACACATGTCCTAATTACCAGCAGTGACCAGGTCTTACATAATGTACATCGTCATATAGATCTACCTTGGCACAAATTTATATTTGAAAATATTTATTGATCTACGTTTGCCACATGCCATTCCAAATGGAACACTAATCTAAAAAAACAGAACAATATGGCGTTACCGTCGATGGAAATGTATAGCGATTCGGGACGTTTGTATTTTAAAGGATGTGGCGGATGGTGATATCTTTACATACATATGTAGTTGGTTGAATTGGGTCATATTTAAGTTCATGGTCATCTGCACAAAGGGCCAACTTGCGGGGGAGAGGGGTATGGAGGGCCACTTTCAAGATCACAGGGGTCAAGTATGTAAATCTCATAACCAACTAAAATTATAAATAGTTAGATGACAACCGTTAAGGCCCATTGGGCCTCTTGTCTTATGTGGCTTTATTTATGTTACATGTTAAACTTCACTTAAAAGTGAATTGCAGTAAAATGATCAGCAAATGAAACAAAACATTTAACAACATGCCATATATTGATTCCATATCGTAGACATACTAGTGAAAAAAATATCTAACTTGTTGTATTCAGTCACTGATTTATTCTTAATACATTTTGCATTGTGTTGTGTGTTACAGATTTTTCATTTGATCAACTGCATGAGCTGCCCATTCAATCAGAACCATAGGAAATTGCTGGGACGCCATCACAATCCAGGCCAGTTGTTCATCCTCCGTGATGACCAGCTATTGGGAAAGCAGTTAAAAAAATCAAAGTTTGAAATATATTTTGTATAATTCCATGGATAAATTTATATAATTTTATTTTATTGTTTTTGTTTTATTTTAAGGTATTGAGCAGCTTAGATGAACTCCCTACAGTTTTCATGCCAATAGCTGCAGTTTTCACTCTACAAGAAAATAAAAAAATTAATGGACTTCTTGGTATCCCCTTGGCCCTCAGGTTTAGCAGGACCACACGATAAACACTTGGTGGAGCACCTTATAAACCCCTTGACCAGACCACTTGAAATCCACTGGAATATGTATTTCGGAACTACCTGAAATCCCCTAAACAGGACTACTTAAAATCCACTGGAAATCTCATTTAAATATTTCAAGACGCTTAAAATCCCCTTGAGAAACTACTTTAAATCCTTTTAACAGGACTACTTGAAATCCACTTGGAGAAGCCACTTGAAATCCCCTTAACAGGCCTACTTAAAATCCACTGGAAATCTCATTTAAATATTTCGAGACGCTTAAAATCCCTTTGGAGAAACCACTTTAAATCCCCTTAACAGGACTACTTGAAATCCACTTGGAGAAGCCACTTGAAATCCACTTGAAGAAGCCACTTGAAATCCCCTTAACAGGACTGCTTGAAATCCACTGGAAAGCTCATTTAAATATTTCGAGACGCTTTAAATCCCCTTATGGTGACCACTTAAAATCCACCTAATCCACTTAAAATGCACTTGCAATAGACTTGTACCAGAAAATATATTTCAACTTAAAATCCCATTATGATGAACTTAATTTCCCCTCAAAAATGTCCCGGGATGCGAGAATGGCGAGGCTGCAACGATTAACAGAATACCCGGTTATGAGTACTATCTGATAAGCAAATCAATATTGACAGAAAACGGTCTGAAAATGTAGTTCAGTAAATATTTATTTATTTCCTTGCATTGATAGAAACTGTATTGTGCACTGGTCCTATCAGATATCCCTTCATAGGTGCGGCGATGGTTATACTTTTAACTTTATTATCACATATTTATATTTTTGTTTATTCTACTAGACCACGATCGTACCTGGATAGGTAACACATGTCCTAATTACCAGCAGTGACCAGGTCTTACATAATGTACATGTGACCCGAATGCTACCAGGTGTTATTTACATAATGGGAGCGGCCTCCTACAGCCGAGCATATCAACTAGCTTTATAATAGCTTAATTTCAGACTATATGTAACAGTATGTAGAAGGTTCGGCTCATTCCCCGAACACCAACTCTGGTAACTTGAAAGAAAGGTGTTTATGTTAGGAAATCCTTTGAAGTTTAAGTTATAGTTATAGTTTCAACAAAGAATATCAACATATCTAATTTGTACATGAAGATATGATACTTAAGTCAGTAATGAAATTAATAAAATATTTTCATATAATACAGCTTTAAGTAATATAAAATGATAATGAAATATTATCATTTGAAAATTCAATAAATGGAAAATAATGATCAAATTACATTACTTGAAAATAAATCGAAATATTTAAAGCATATTGGTAATAAAATAAAGTTTCTATTCATACATGTTTTATACATGTGTAATACAGCACCGAAAGATAATTATTAGACATCTGTATTTTAACTGAAAAACATTAAATGAAGATGACATTATAACAACACACAATAACAGATAATATTAAACTGATCATCACACAAATTGAACACAAATCTGTACAAGTTTAACTAATTAATATATTCTGTTATAAAAAAAAGGCATTTGACAGGGTTCGGCATGAAGGTAGTTTGTATCAACTTTACAAACAAGAGGCCCAATGGGCCTGCATCGCTCACCTGGTATTAATCTGACTTATATTATAGTGTAACCCTAAAGTCCCCTAAAATCTTTTACTGTAAGACATTTAGAAGAACATGTTAAGATTTAAATATATTTTACCCCAGTGACCTTATAAGACAACAACATTTTCATTTTCAAATTTTGTTTGGCTTCATCCGAGGACACTACCAGCCAAATATTATGTCTCTATAGACATTTGGGTTTATCAGAAGAAGTCGTTTAAAGGTTTTAACAGATTTGACCCTTGTGACCTTGAATATAGGTCAAGGTCATTTCTTTTCGCAAACTTTGTTGGGCTTCATCCAAAGAACCTTTCAGCCAAATATAATGCTTCTAGGGATTTTGGAATTTCAGGAGAAGTCGTTTAAAGGTTTTAACAGATTTGACCCCTGTGACCTTGAATAAAAGGCAAGGTCATTTCTTTTCCCAAACTTTGTTGGGCTTCATATAAGGAACCTTTCAGTCAAATACCATGTTTCTTGGTATTTCAGAAGAAGTCATTTGAAGGTTTTGACAGTTTTGACCCTTATGACCTTGAATATAGGTCAATGTCATTTCTTTTTGCAAACTTTATTGGGCTTGGAACAAGGATCCAAGGAACATTTCACAGTGACCTTGAATATGGGTCAAGGTCGTTTTTTTTTTAGCAAACTTAATTCAACTTCATCCAAGAAAGCTACTGGTCAAATATGAGGTCTCTATGCCTGACGGTATTTTAGAAGAAGTTGTTTGAAGGTTTCGACATTTTTGACCTCTGTGACCTTGAAATTAGGTCAAAGTGATTTTTTTTCGCAACCTTTGTTCAGCTCCTTCCAAGAAAGCTACCAGCCGAATTTCATGTCACTAGGCCTTTCAGTATTTTAGAAGAAGTCGTTTAAAGGAAAAATTTGACGGATGCAGGCAGACGGACGGACGGACGGACGACGGACGCTGCACCATCACATAGGCTCACTTGGACCTTCAGGCCAGGTGAGCTAAAAATGATTTTAAAAGGAATATTATGTCAGAAAACCAAAGGGAAATAATTGATGGATACCAATCAAATACTTAATCCATATCTGCAGGAGGTCCTCAAGGATCTGTTCTTTGGACCTTTTACTCTAACGTCACGCTACCACAATTGGTCATACCTGTCAAGTCTCCCGCTTTGGACAGGAGACTCCCGATTATTTAAGACAGAAATCAAAATCTCTAGTTTGAAATTGCGGGTCCCGCATTTTATTAAATTCTCCCGTTTTCTCCCGCTTTCTGGAAGCCCAAGTCATCCGCCATTACCCTGTGTAAAGATTTGGAACTCTTCAAGCTTGAAACAACAAACAAGAGGCCCAATGGGCCTGCATCGCTCACCTGGTATCAATCTCTGACTTATATTATAGTGTAACCCTAGTCCCCTAAAATCTTTTACTGTAAGACATTTAGAAGAACATCTTAAGATTTAAACATATTTTACCCCTGTGACCTTATAAGACAACATCATTTTCATTTTAAAATTTTGTTTGGCTTCATCCCAGGACACTACCAGTCAAATATTATGTCTCAAGGCATTTGGGTTTATCAGAAGAAGTCGCTCAAAGCTTTTACCGATTTGACCACTGTGACCTTTAATATGGGTCAAGCTCATTTTTCTTCCCAAAGTTTGTCAAGCTTAATACAAGAAACCTTTCAGCCAAATATCATGCTTTTAGGGCTTTAGGTTCTTCAGAAGAAGTCGTTTGAATGTTTTAACAGATTTGACCCTTGTGACCTTGAATATAGGTCAAGGTCATTTCTTTTCGCAAACTTTGTCGAGCTTCATCCAAGGAACCTTTCAGCCAAATATCATGCTTCTAGGGCTTTTGGTACTTCAGAAGAAGTTGTTTGAAGGTTTTAACAGATTTGACCCTTGTGACCTTGAATATAAGTCAAGGTCATTTCTTTTTGCAAACTTTGATGGGCTTCATCTAAGTAACATTTCAGCCAAATATCATACTTCTAGGGATTAAGGTTTATTAGAAGAAGTCGTTTAAAGGTTAAAATATATTTAACCTCATTGTGACCTTGAATATGGGTCAAGGTCGTTTCTTTTCGCAAACTTTATTTGGCTTCATCCAAGGAAGCTACCGGTCAAATATGAGACGGTATTTTAGAAGAAGTTGTTTGAAGGTTTCGACATTTTTGACCTCTGTGACCTTGAAATTAGGTCAAAGTGATTTTTTTTCGCAAACTTTGTTCAGCTCCTTCCAAGAAAGCTACCAGCCAAATCTCATGTCACTAGGCCTTTCAGTGTTTTAGAAGAAGTTGTTTAAAGGAAAAAGTTGTCGGACGACGGACGCTGCACCATCACATAAGTTCACTTGGCCCTTCGGGCCAGATGAGCTAAAAACGCAAAAGGGATAATCAGACGCTTGTCGAGCATGGGTTAATGCAAGCGCTGAATTGACAGTGATTCAAATTGAGAACACTTCCGCGTCACTCGTTACCGATACCAGACTCGATGTTTATGACAGTTTCTAGCTTTCGTGAATACTACTCATAGTTTAACAGATTAACAGAATTTTAGGTAATTAATCTATAACACACCTTCTATCGTAGTCATTCTGACAGTAGTTATGGAAAGAGGCAGTCTGAACGGGAGGAAACGAAACTTTCCTGGATCTGCAATTTTTCAGGGGGGGAGGGGACACAAAAAAGCAACGAAATTATTTTCTTGTTTTAAGAAAGAATGAGTCAATTTTTCCTGGATTATCCCGTGCGATCACACTAAAAGTTCTGCATATTGCAAGCCATGAAATTCTCATTTTGGAGTAAATTTTGGTGGTAGAAACGATGTCACAAAACATGTAAAACTGCGACACTTGTCATGTCGTGATAATCAGTATAGTTGTCAGTAGTTTTGGGGACAATGTTCGGAAACGTAGACCAGTTCTTTGGGAAAGCCAGATTTCCATCCCTAGCAAAACTGTCAGAGATTGACTTATCTCAAACAGCAATAATGATTCTGAAATAGAATTAACATGATCAGGAAGATACAAACAGACAAGTGGGGACTATAGATAACAGCACTATCTGTGACACTTTGTCTTGTAAAATTATAACCAGGACTGTGAATACTGGAATAACCAGCTTTCAGAGTTTGTCTTGGAAACTTCAAGGATATAGTCACTTGGGAATACAAAAAAAAAACCACTAGAGCCAGTTTCATTTACTGTTCAGTAGTTTCATTCACTGTAATTACTCAACTGTTTTCACTTCTTATTAAACTGCATATATTAATCATAATATGTAAATTGGTTGATGGGTTTTTTTCTTGACAAATGGTGACCTTGTTCAGAAAAATGTCGTCACACACCACAATCTCCAGTTTGAGAAAAGTCAGCAAACTGGAGATCTCCAGTTTGCTAGCATTTCGTGACCCTTGACAGGTATGATTGCATGGTATGCTACCCCATTTGGTACATGGTCACAAAATGGTTGGAAAATTTCTTGAAAATGAAATTTGACAGTATTACAAAATAGATATTTGTCATCATTACCACCAAATATTGTTGTTTTCTGGAACAATTTACAACTACATTATATACAGTGAAATCAATGTCAACATATCAAAAACCCAGTAAAAACGCTGTGCGTCAACAACATTTTGGCAAATTTTTAAGGGGGTAATTATAAGAAATTTTAAATGTAGATTTTTGGTCCTTATAACCGAATAATATCAAAGTGGATAGGTAAAACTGTAGTTTAGTATAGTGTTTGAAATAGCAGAATTTTTTGTTGAAATAGGCACATTCATTATATAAGTCAAAATAAAAACAGTTTCCATGACCTGATACGGTGTACCAATTTGGGTACCGGTCATGGCTGAAAAACAGACAAAATCTCCTTGAACGTTTTGTGTTATATTTTCAAAACAAAATCACCTAGTATAATATACGTACTCTTGGTCAAAAATCAAGAAACTTTCCAAATACAATATCTGAATTTGTAGAAATCACTGAAAATCTGTCAAAAGTGTACCAATTGTGGTAGTGTGATGTTAAGCTAATTTCTAATCCACATCCTGCTCTTTTCTTTTATAACTATAACGCAGCATGACCGCCACAAACATATTGTTTCTATAAAATATATATGGGTGATCTTTTAGGCTAAGTTAATTTAGATGTTTTTGTATGGTATAGTTGGTATGTCAAATGAAAGAAGTTCAACAAATATATACTTAATTATACTAGCTCATACATATAAACCTTGTCTGTAAAGCACTAAAAGATTCAAGATGTAGAGGTAATTCATATTCAAATAACTAAAGGTAGTTCTAAAAATGTAATTTACATAAATCATAATAAAGGTACAAGTGTGATTGAGAAAGGGATCTTTAATTGATAAAATGTCATACTGTTAATTTCCTACTCCATCTACATCGAAATAAACTATTGATTTGTCAGTGTAAATATATATATATAAAGATTATACTGGTTACTTTTTTTTGTTCTTGAAAAGACTTATATAGGCTCAGCCTAAACCTGCATGCTAATCATTTTATTGATACTCTTGTATAATATTTTGAAATTAAATATGTGACAACATTTTACACAAATCGGAAAGAAGGTACAAGTTAGACTATTAATATATGACAATATTCATATGTTAATTTACAAAACTCTGAAAGAAGGTATAAATTAATCAATATATGACAATAATTTACACAAATCTGAAACTTATATACATATCAATAAATATATGATAATTTACACATATCTAAAAGAAGCTGTAATATATGCTATTTTCCTAAATGTGCAACTGTAAAGCTTATGGTATTGAAATACTAGCTAGTACTGCTGGCAATATATACATGTATGTTGACAATGTTTTCTTCCACCAACTTCTTCAAAAATCACTTGCTGGATTAATATCCTTCTTCATTTTGATGGTTTTACATCCACTATGAAGGCCTAGCTAGGCCTGCAGTCTTTCAGTAAGAGGATCATCCCTGTAAGTGGTGCATGGGTGTCAATTTCTACATTGCTGCCCACTTATAAGGGGCTACGGGTAAGTCCAAAAATGGTGAATTGTATCAAAAGTAGTAATGGAATAACTTAATTTATTTGACTGGAACCATCCCTAGGTGGTGGAGATTCGATATATTACGAATATACAGGCTGAAACCATACCCCCATGTGCTGCATTAGGGAGTTGGCCGAAACATTAGTTGAGATTGATCCCCACACCTTATACATAACCCTATACTTACTATATTATAGATGATCTACAAACCAAACCCAGTTGCACTTCTGACTTGGTCCCTAGGTCATTTTGAAAAGGTTGAGATCCCCAGCCCAAAACAAGATCAATGCACAACGACTGTGCATATATAAAGAAACCAACACTATCAGGATAACAGTACAAACCATAGAGTCTGCATACTTCCCTATAGGGACCCCGTTTCTGAGTTACAACTATATGGAAGAGATTGAGATCTCCATCCTATTCCAATCAATGCTGAGAATATATAAAGGGAGGACTCAGCATTAAGAAATATTTAATGCTTCTAGTATGCATGGCCCCGGTGTTCACCCCTACCTTGGAGACTTAATTAACCCCAGGTTTATAACTTTAAAACAGTTGTGATTCCTTCCCAAAAGTTGATACTTACTTAAGCATGTAGATATATCGATATACACTGCAGTCATGACATAAGAACTGACCCCAGGTTCTGACCCACCCTTGTAGACCTAACAAACAGTCCTGGGTCATAACTTTGAAATGACAAGGATCCAGGCTACCCCAAACTATGTAATTGTACAATTGCTGGGCAAAAGGAAGCTTTGATTAATTTACAATTATTTTTCATGCATCTTTTTATTTGTATTGCCAAAAGAATGGGTCCTATATACACAATCTATTAGCGGTATATCCTGGTGACGGCTCATTCCCCGAACACCAACTCTGGTAACTTGAAAGAAAGGTGTTTATATAGGAATTCCTTTGAAGTTTAAGTTATAGTCTGTTTCAACTAAGAATGTCAACTCATTTGATTTGTAGACCTGATACTAAACTCAGTAATGAAATTAATAAAATATTTTCATATAAGTAATAGAAAATGATCATTAAATATTATTTTTTAGATTCAATAAATGAAAAAATAATAATTGAAATACATTATTTGCAAAATAAATCTCCTTAATCGAATATTGATATATTGATAATAAAATTAAGTTTCTATTCATACATGTTAGAGTAATACATATTTAATACAGCACCGAAAGATAATTATTAGACATCAGTATTCCAGAGACTTAATATAAAGCTGGCTTTATACGTCTCTGAGTATTCTTAATTGAAAAACATTAAATGAAGACAGATAACACTAAACTGATGTCACAATAATTAAACCTGTACAAGTTTAACTACTATATTCTGTGATATAAATAAGGCATTTGACCGGGTTCGGTGTAAATTTTACGAAAATGGTATACAAAGAAAAACTATTTGGGTGGTTTAAAGCTTGATTATCTGACAGAAAACCAAAGGGAAATAATTGATGGATACCAATCAAATACTTAATCCATATCTGCAGGAGTTCAAGGATACGTTCTTTTGCCCTTTTTATTTCTATCCTTTATTGATATATAAGTTAACAGCTGATGTAACTTCTTATATGAACTTGTTTGCAGTTGATGCTTCTCTATATGCTATTGCAGATAGTGATGATGTCCCTAATACACCTGCTGATATACTAAATGATGATCTTTCATCAATCCCTGCTAATCGATGAAATGGCAAATTATTTTAATTAAACTAAAGCAATAGCATTAACTTTTACTCTGAGCCTTCTAATCCTCATCTCCATACTATAATGCAGCATGACTGCCACAAACATATTGTTTATATATATGATCTGTTAGGCGTTGTTACTTTAGATGTTTTATGAATGGTGAAGTTGGTATGTAGATGAAATAAATTCAACTATACTAATTATACTAGCTCATACATATATATAAATTTAATAAAGCACTAACAGATTCTAGATGTATAAGTAATGCATTCATATTTTAAATAACTAATTTAAAAAGGAGTTCTCAAAACGTAATTTATATACATCACAATAAAGGTATGAGATTGATTGAGAAAGGGATCTTTAATTGATAAAACATGATACTGCTAATTTCCTACTCCATCTACATCGAAATAAAATATTGAATTGTCAATGTATTTATATATAAAGGATATTGGTTATCTTTGTTGGAAAAGACTTAAATAGGCTCAGCCTGATTTCTAATGATTTTTTTGATACATATGTATACCATTTCTTTGTAGTACTTGTGTATATGTCTTTTTTAAATAATGAAATATTTCGAAATTAATATATGACAACAATTTTCACAAATCTGAAAGAATTAAGGTACAATGCAATTAATATATGACAATAATTATGTTTATTTACAAAATATGAAAGAAGGTATAAGTTTAATCAATATATGACAAAAAATTATGCAAATCTGAAACTTATATACATATCAATAAATATCAAAATTTAAACATATCTGAAATCAGGTGTAATATAGGATAATTTTCCTAAATCTGCAGCTGTTTTATGCAGTACCTATTCATAATTTATTTGCATCTGTCATTAGTTATTGAGTATCTGATTAGTTACCAGAGGTTGATTTACCTGTGTAATTTACCTGTACAACATTTCTGCTATAGACTATAACTCACTATCATCACAATTGACCTCCTAAGTAAACATGTTAACGTTGTAATAAGCAGAGTTGGTGTTCGGGGAAGTCCCCCTGGTGACAGCTACTCATAGCATAACAGCAATTTATACTACTCAATATACTAGTAGTGGGACCCTGAGTGCAGCATTCAAGTCATAATCAGAACAACCAAAGCTATATACACGTACAGAGGATGTAAGATTTATAGCGGGGTGTCATTCATTACGCTGTCAGGTATGTAAACCTTTTATAACTTTTTATTCTACAGAGAAATGATATTCGACACATATAGAAAATACAAATAGCATTTGACATCACAATATTATGGCAAGCCAAAGTGGAAAAAAGTCCCCATTTATGGATATCAATAATTCATTTATGGAATTCCATAATTCATTTATGGATATCCATAATTCATTTATGGATTTCCACAATTCATTTATGGATATCCATAATTCATTTTCTAATATCAATAAATCACCTATTTTTGGATATCCAAAAATGATTTATTGATTTCCATAAATGAATTATTGATATTAGCTGGCTATCAAAGGTAGACAACTCTTACTAGTTTCGCATCGGAACTCCTCGGAATATAATGTAAACAAAATGGCTGTCCTCTCACTGCGGCGACTAAGTGCTGTTGAATATTGACAGTTTGAAGACGTACTTGCTGAGAAGTGTTTGTATCAATAGGGAGAACAGATGCATACAACTTACCTGCCGACAGCTGCGTCTTTGGATGAACTTGTAAATTCCTGTCACTCTTTATTATATGCTAGTTAATATAATAAATTTGTCATTCCGGGGCATTCCATGGCTAAGTACATACGTATAGGCCTAGGCCAAGTACGTGATAGGCTGACGACGAAACGTGTGGAATACCTCAAAGTACACTATATACTTCTAAGATTTGACTATCGAAACATATAGGCCTAACGTTGTTGAATGACTATAATGTATGAACCGTTACAGTGATAATACTGGCTCTTAAAACACAAGGAAGACATTTATGAGATTAATAAAATCTTAACAGATTTATCTATATAAAGTAATACTTTTTTGAAACTTTAATGAGATATTTTCAGGGGTAAAATCCCCAAATCTCGCCACAAAGTGATCCCTGCATTAACCAACTGTTAATAACCCCTCTGCAATGTATGTCTTTGTGTGCCTACCATTGAATTGGATAGACCAGTGTGATTCTGAATATAAAATATTACAGACCACTAATTAGCTCACATGGGCTAGAATTTTGGATTTTAAAACCTATTAAAGGTCAATTTTATGAAAAAAGCACAGGGGCTTGGGATGTCGAGTAATAAAAGAGTGTTGCTATACATTAATAGTAATAGTTTATGTAATTCATATTAATCGAAAATATTACAATTCAAATTTTTACTGAGGGAGACAGACAACACATTTTCATAATAGGCATATCAACACGGAATAAAATGTTGAGGAACTGTGGTCTAGTGGTAGGACGCCGGGCTCGTGATCGAAGGGTTGTATCCTTGAGCAAGATACTTAACTCTGCATGTTCCAGTCTACTCAGCTGTAAATGAGTATGTGGTTGGGTAGTGCTAGAAATCGTACATACGCTAGCTGTGAGTGTGAAATGACAGTACTGGTTGTATGCTCCCCAGGGAGTTGAGAGCGATATTGGCTGGTCCCTTATTAATGCCCTATCACTACGAGCAATAATTTGTGAACTTCCTTGAGACGGCCTTTAAGGTCGTGATAAAGCGGTATATAAGAACCTTGAATTATTATTATTGAGAGACAGTTTTTCAAACTCTGGAATCTGCACTTTTGTGGTAGAAAAAAAAATTTCAGCATGACATATTTGAAACACCAAGTCTTAATGGAAAATTAGTATAAGAGGGGCATATTTAAGTATTTCAAATGAACTAGATATATCTCAAAAGGACTACAAAAATTTGATATGTTTAGGTATATAAATATTATGCCTAAGTAAAGTACATTTAGTTGTATATGAATGTAAGTTCTTGAGATCATAGATAGCTTTTGGTATGAATTATGGTAGGTATACAATACATGTATCCAGAAGTAGCTCTTGTTTGCCTGAGTCAGGTAAGATATTTTGAAATTGAGGATGTAGGAATGTGTAAAAATATTAATTTGATTGTTTTAAAGGGGCATCCCGGGGAAGTCTACAATGAATTTATTGAATGAACATGCTGTCTGCACTACCAGATGCATTTTCCTGTTATTTCAATATTCAAAGTCCTCTCAAAATGTGTTTATTAGCCACTTGCAAAATTGCATTTCTCGGGAAAGCCCGATAAAAATAGCGATATGATCACGCGTCAATCACGTGACTATTTTGTCGCATGTCGACGAAGGGGCCCAACGGGAGGGGACGCGTAATGTATAGGTCCGATGATGAACCAGACACAAAGTCCGTGTATCAATTTATTGAATCATATTCACATTAATAATCAGACGTTAAATACACACGATATTCATATGAAGAAATTTATGTCGGCATCTCTGCATCATTTATCGACATCAGTACCTGACTGAGACCGTTAGCCATGCATTGTCAGAAACCAATACGACACTGTACTATCTTACATTGTACGTTTAGTGTCATGTGGGTTTCCGACGATGACAACCATAGGGCAAACCTTAATTTCTGTAAAAAGTTATCTTCACGAATCCTCATTTAGAACCATTTCACAAAAGGTGTGCATGCATTGAAAAGTGCAAAAATAAAATGAAATGATTCCGTTTTTTTTTTTTATACAACTCGATGTCTTGAAGATTTTTTTTCAGACTTTCTATATATTCATCTAAAATCTATCCAACTTTCAGCGTCAACATACTTTAACACTTACAATTATATATGTATCACAGAAGTCCGTGCACTCATATGACGCACCACGCACTAAACATGTAGAATACATGTATAATATATATATCAAATTTGGAACTTGTCGAGAAGATAATTGTCCAATACTTAATCCATTTATATATGTTATGATTCATTTTACTTTTTTTTTATGTAAATTTAAAGGTTCGTTAACATTTTCAACACAACTGCAGACATGGGACATACATGTATATGATTTTTTTTTTTTTATGAATCAATGACTTCACTTATATAATGCATATATTTTGATTCATATCAAATTTAATACCGGGGTCCAAACCCGATAATATTTGTACAATCCATATTTTATAGATTAGGTATGACAAGACAAGAATTTTTTATCCGCACATGATGACATAAATTTATTCATTTTGTCCAAATTGAATCTGTATACATTAAACTCAATCGCCCGGGATACCGGCGTTTTATAACGTAACCCCCCCCCCCCCATACGGTTTTTCTTGTATGTGAAAAGGTCTTTCTCTTCAGCAATATAATTCAATAATGCTGTTTTACTGGAATATTATAAAGGGTTACAATACAATACACGCATTTCAAGTTTTACACACGCATTTCATGTAACAGAGGAATGAAAGAGTTATCCCTTGGGAAGCCCCAAAATCAAATCAAAACTGTGTCACCGGCTATCCAGAAGAAAACTGTAACAATGCAAACAATTGGGCTGTTAGTCTCTCCCTTGAATACTTCCCATCCCTCATTATGCTTCCGTAATATAATCCTTACATTAAAATTTGACTAATCGGCCACTTTTCGCTTGGTAGTTACATGTAGGTCACGCGGATCGCCATTTTTTGTTTACCGATTTAGCTTGTTATGCGCATGCGTTATTATATGTGATGCAAAAAAATTTGCATGTCCAAATCGTTGATCAACGAATAGTGATTCCCTTTTTTAATTATTAATTAAAATTTTTGAGAACATATTTCGGCGTAAATCGCCCATTAATTTTCCACAAGAGTATACATTTAATTCATATATACAATAATTCTAAATAAGCATAAAAAAATATAGTTTTACCGTGATGCCTCTTTAACTTAGATAAATACATCTTTGTATTAGCTCACATTTAGTTCTGTTGAGTTTGAATTAAAGCTATGTCATTCAGAGGTGCTTATCACTCAATGCAACTCTTTGGCTCCAACTGGAGTGATAAAATATTCCCCAAAACTGCTAAAAAAACTTACCGGTATGTATATGATTTATGAGTATGGAGAGACATTAAAATAATGTGTATTACACTTTTTGCTTTTAAATCAGTAAATGCAATTACATTTTGCTTGTCTTATTCACATGTCATTTTTATTTCTTTTCTTTTGAAAAATCATTCTAAGAAGTTAACTTCATTTCAATGCTTGCTCCTTTCAGCAAAATTGATTGTCCTCAATTGTATTATGTGTCCAAATTTGCTTGTTGCAGCTTATATAATTAATAAACAGGACAGTTGGAGACTTTTAAAACTTGGTCTCATGTTAAAAAAAATCTTCATGCCATTAAAACCAAGAAATTTAACTGATATCATATCCGCAAGGGATTTTGTTTGATGGAATTTGATCGAATTTTATTTCATGGAGTGATTTACACGATCTGGAGATTAATTATCAGAAACAATATTTCACTTCAATTAATATATTGTATGACATGAAACAAAATGGCAATGCAAAATCAATTAATCTGAATGACCTGTCTTGCACCAATGTAGAAGTATGTTTTCAGAGGAATCAAATGTGAACATAGATTGAATTTTAAGTGTTTGATTCTGTTTCAATGGTGATACAGTCTGTATATCTAGCCCCAGAAACAACCAACATTTAAAGAAAAATTTAGATTAAATATTGGTAAAACTGCATAGGTGGAAATGCTTTACAAAGCACACTGCCCTAGACCAGATGTGATATTATACATTACCAAGGGATTAGACAAATCAATTGTTTACACAACTAATATTAATCACAAATTAGATGAATTCATCAATGACTGTTCCAAGATACAGTGATCAATCTACGTGCGAGTGCCGAGTCCAGTACTCATACAATTATGAAAGGACTCGTAGAAATTATGGAAATACTTCAATTTAACGTTGTGGGACCCATAGTTTTCTGCAATATTTACAAAAAGGACCCATGGAAATAAATTGTAAATTGATCGCTGAGATAGAAGGATTGTTCTCCTCTATGACTTTGAAGGTTTTGAATCTTCAAATTACAGATTTAATTATATTACACATGATTGAACTTTGTTCTAAAATCAATAGTTTGATTTATTTAAGTCAGAAGACTGCATCTCCAAAATTGGAATTATGGATAACCATGCATCAAGCCATTAATTGATATTACAAATTAGATTTATTGAAATCAATGATTCGAATTATGGAAATCAGTAATTCGAATTATGGATATCCATAATATTTACAGTCTACAGTGACATTCACTCAATAACCATTGTTCCACAGATAATCATTAACACTGCATAATTGTACTCAAACATGTGCCGAAATTCTATGACGACGACAACAATACATGTGGGCGAAGCTATGAAAATCCTCCAGTTTGAAACACAATTGTGTGACGTAACTAACATTAAACGTGGGCGGAGCTAACAACAATTTATGGAAATTGTATGCTGTGACATTTATTGAACCATTCTCACGTTTATTAGTTTTTAAATGAAATCTGTGTCCGAAGATGGGACTATAATGAAGAAAATAGTTACAAACATTTCACAGAAAGATACTGTAAATATAAAGATAACTTTCCATTTTGTTTAGGTTATCGGGGGATAACTACAATGGAAAATGGGTAAATTATACATAACCGGCTTTGAATTTACCCGTTTTTCATTGTAGTTATCCCCCGATAACCTAAACAAAATACAAAGTTAATCCATAAATCGATTTATTGATATTACAAATTGGAATTATGGAAATCAATAATTCGAATTATGGATATCCATTAATCAATTTATTGATATTACAAATTGGAATTATGGAAATCAATAATTCGATTTATGGAAATCAATAATTCGAATTATGGATATCCATAAATCCATTTATTGATATTACAAATTGGAATTATGGAAATCAATAATTCGAATTATGGATATCCATTAATCGATTTATTGATATTACAAATTGGAATTATGGAAATCAATAATTCGATTTATGGAAATCAATAATTTGATTTATGGAAATCAATATTTCGATTTATGGAAATCAATAATTCGATTTATGGAAATCAATAATTCGAGTTATGGAAATCAATAATTCCAATTATGGATATCCATAAATCGATTTATTTATATTACAAATTGGAATTATGGAAATCAATAATTCGAATTATGGATATCCATTAATCAATTTATTGATAGTACAAATTGGAATTATGGAAATCAATAATTCGATTTATGGAAATCAATAATTCGATTTATGGAAATCAATAATTCGAATTATGGATATCCATAAATCCATTTATTGATATTACAAATTGGAATTAGGGAAATCAATAATTCGAATTATGGATATCCATTTATCGATTTACTGATATTACAAATTGGAATTATGGAAATCAATAATTCGTTTTATGGAAATCAATAATTCGAGTAATGGATATCCATTAATCAATTTATTGATATTAAAAATTAAAATTAATTCGAATTATGGAAATCAATAATTCGTTTTATGGAAATCAATAATTCGTTTTATGGAAATCAAAAATTCGAATTATGGATATTCATGAATCGATTTATTGATATTACCACGGACTTAGATAATCTAAGTTCGTGATATTACTGTAGCGGATCTTGACCTGGCCGTGCATTTTTTCCTCTCCTGTTACATTACAAAAGACAATTTCTAATTTCCATCAATCGAGTTGATCGTTTTATATGCCCAGAGTTCAATGAGAATTTCTGTACGAGTCCCGTCGTTCCCAGTAATGTGAAACAAGCGGTGTTTACATCGTCCAAGTTGAAAAATAACACAACACAGTGTTATCATTGTTTGTACCACGTGACAAGATGGCGGCGTCTGGAGTTTTGTTTTGAACTCGGGTTTTTGAATCTTCGAATTACAGATTTAATTATATTACACATGCTTCGACTTTGTTCCAATATCAATAATTTGATTTATTGACGTCAGATAAAACTGCATCTCCAAAACTGGAATTATGGATATCCATTAATCGATTTATTGATTTTACGAATTGGAATTAAGGAAATCAATAATTCGAATTATGGAAATCAATAATTCCAATTATGGATATCCATAAATCGATTTATTGATATTACAAATTGGAATTATGGAAATCAATAATTCGATTTATGGAAATCAATAATTCGAGTTATGGAAATCAATAATTCGAATTATGGATATCCATAAATCCATTTATTGATATTACAAATTGGAATTATGGAAATCAATAATTCGATTTATGGAAATCAATAATTCGAATTATGGATATCCATTAATCGATTTACTGATATTACAAATTGGAATTATGGAAATCAATAATTCGATTTATGGAAATCAATAATTCGATTTATGGAAATCAATAATTCGAGTTATGGAAATCAATAATTCGAATTATGGATATCCATTAATCCATTTATTGATATTACAAATTGGAATTATGGAAATCAATAATTCGATTTATGGAAATCAATAATTCGATTTATGGAAATCAATAATTCGAGTTATGGAAATCAATAATTCGAATTATGGATATCCATAAATCCATTTATGGATATTACAAATTGGAATTATGGAAATCAATAATTCTATTTATGGAAATCAATAATTCGAATTATGGATATCCATTAATCGATTTACTGATATTCCAAATTGGAATTATGGAAATCAATAATTCGATTTATGGAAAGCAATAATTCGATTTATGGAAATCAATAATTCGAATTATGGATATCCATTTATCGATTTACTGATATTACAAATTGGAATTATGGAAATCAATAATTCGATTTATGGAAATCAATAATTCGATTTATGGAAATCAATAATTCGATTTATGGAAATCAATAATTCGAATTGTGGATATCCATAAATCCATTTATGGATATTACAAATTGGAATTATGGAAATCAATAATTCTATTTATGGAAATCAATAATTCGAATTATGGATATCCATTAATCGATTTACTGATATTCCAAATTGGAATTATGGAAATCAATAATTCGATTTATGGAAAGCAATAATTCGATTTATGGAAAGCAATAATTCGATTTATGGAAAGCAATAATTCGATTTATGGATATCCATTTATCGATTTACTGATATTACAAATTGGAATTATGGAAATCAATAATTCGATTTATGGAAAGCAATAATTCGATTTATGGATATCCATTTATCGATTTACTGATATTACAAATTGGAATTATGGAAATCAATAATTTGATTTATGGAAAGCAATAATTCGATTTATGGAAATCAATAATTCGATTTATGGAAAGCAATAATTCGATTTATGGAAAGCAATAATTCGAATTATGGATATCCATTAATCGATTTATTGGTATTACAAAATGGAATTGTGGAATTCCATAAATCGAGTTATTGATATTACAAATTGGAATGATGGACATCAATTTTGAATAAACGACTTATTTATTTAGACATGATTCTAGTATACTCAATGCTAAGTGATGCTCAGTTCGGCTTTTAGAGAAATATGTCAAAAGTTGATGCTATATTTGCTCTGCAGACTTTAAAGGCCCAATATACGTAACTTTCGGAAAAGCTTTACGTGAAAATCAAGCTTAATAACTTATTATATTTATAGATTTATTTAGAAGTTGAAGGTACCGTAGGGTGTCTCTCATGTAGATGTAAGTTGTAGGTTTCGTAGGGTGTCCCTCGTGTAGTTGTAAGTTGTAGGTATCGAAGGGTGTCTCTAATGTAGAGGTTAGTTGTAAGTATCCGAGGGTGTCCATCGGGTAGTTGTAAGTTGTAGGTATCGAAGGGTGTCCCTCATGTAGATGTAAGTTGTAGGTATCGAAGAGTGTCCCTCGTGTAGTTGTAAGTTGTAGGTATCGAAGGGTGTCTCTCATGTAGATGTAAGTTGTAGGTATCGAAGGGTGTCCCTCGTGTAGATGTAAGTTGTAGGTATCGAAGAGTGTCCCTCGTGTAGTTGTAAGTTGTAGGTATCGAAGGGTGTCTCTAATGTACAGGTTAATTGAAGGTATTGTAAGGTTCCCTAATGTAGAGGTTAGTTGTAGTATCGGAGGGTGTCCCTAATGTTGAGGTTAGTTGAAGGTATCATAGGGGTGTCCCTAATGTAGAAGTTAGTTGTAAGTATCGTAGGGTGTCCCTCATGTAGTTGTAAGTTGTAGGTATGGAAGGTTTTCCCTTGTGTAGTTGTAAGTTGTTGGTATCGAAGTGTATCCCTCGTGTAGTTGTAAGTTGTAGGTATCGAAGGGTGTCTCTAATGTACAGGTTAATTGAAGGTATTGTAAGGTTCCCTAATGTAGAGGTTAGTTGTAGTATCGGAGGGTGTCCCTAATGTTGAGGTTAGTTGAAGGTATCATAGGGGTGTCCCTAATGTAGAAGTTAGTTGTAAGTATCGTAGGGTGTCCCTCATGTAGTTGTAAGTTGTAGGTATGGAAGGTTTTCCCTTGTGTAGTTGTAAGTTGTTGGTATCGAAGTGTATCCCTCGTGTAGTTGTAAGTTGTAGGTATCGATGGGTGTTCCTCTTGTAGTTGTAAGTTGTAGGTATCGAAGGGTGTCCCCCGTGTAGTTGTAAGTTGTAGGTATAAAAGGGTGTCCCTCGTGTAGTTGTAAGTTGTAGGTATGGAAGGGTTTCCCTCGTGTGTAAGTTGTAAGTATCGTAAGGTGTCCCTCGTGTAGTTGTAAGTTGTAGGTATGGAAGGGTTTCCCTCGTGAAGTTGTAGTATCGTAAGGTGTCCCTCGTGTAGTTGTAAGTTGTAAGTATCGGAGGGTGTCCCTCGTGTAGATGTAAGTTGTAAGTATTGTAGGATGTCCCTAATGTAGTTGTAAGTTGTAGGTATCGAAGGGTTCCCTCGTGTAGTTGTAAGTTTATTGATATCCATAAATCGATTTATGGATATCCATAATTCGATTTATTGATATCCATAATTCGATTTATGGATATCCATAATTCGATTTATTGATATCCATAAATCGATTTATGGATATCCATAATTCCACTTTCGGATATTAACAATTCCTTTTTGAAACATCGTTTCAATTTAAAATTTGTAACAATCTTTATGATGAGTATAAATTTTATTCTATTTCTTATTCAATTCAATACATAGTGTAGAAATTGATTTGGAAACAAGTTTTGCAACTTATATTAATCCATCTCCAGTGAAATAATTGCGTTTGAAAATTTCAGGACTACATTTCATTATGATATTGAGAAAGAGAACAAAATTTAACGGTACGTTGATTATAAAAGGAAAATGAGTGACGGAATGTTAACGATAAAGTGGAACGAGAAGGGAAAGAGAGTAGATCGAGTAGACACATAGTACAGTTGCTCAGATTTACACTGTATTTAGTTATTGTAAACAGTGAATTATGTAAGTTTTAATCTGTATTCATTTATTTTAAACAGCTAAGTACGTGAAGAATGGTAGACTATATATAAAAATAGAAATATGGAAGAACAGAAGAGAAATAACTAATTCAAATCTTCGGGAGCTGATAATGAAATTTTAAGTGCAAGAGACAATTAGGGCATTTTCT
This sequence comes from Mimachlamys varia, assembly GCA_947623455.1. Classification (NCBI taxonomy): domain Eukaryota; kingdom Metazoa; phylum Mollusca; class Bivalvia; order Pectinida; family Pectinidae; genus Mimachlamys; species Mimachlamys varia. The sequence continues at coordinate 4,416,635 of OX392537.1, forward strand.
TCATTTGAACAATCATCATCACCAAACAACAGTTATTTGCATGAAATTGGACGATTTATCTCAGTGAACACACGTACACGGAGTGGGGAATAAAGACGACAGTGAAGCAAATAATGTTCGTTGTTCTCATTGTCTTCTATACATGAACATAAAGGGCTATTGATCAATAGGATTTCTACGATGTAAGTAAAATCTAAGGGAACTGCACTGAATCAATTATAGTGTACAAGGAGGTGTCATCTACAAATAACTTAATTGTAGCATTTATATCTTTTACAATATCATTGATAAACATAATAAATAAAAGAGGGCCCAATATGGAACTTTGAGGAACCCCAGCTTTGGCATTTGACCAATTTGAAGTTATGCCGTTGATAACAACTCTTTGCTTACGATTGTTAAGATAGTTTTCAAACCACTTAGCAGTGAACCCCGAATTCCAAAAGCAAAATAATTTACGAAGAAGACCTTTGTACCAAACACGGTCGAAAGCTTTAATTACATAACAAAAGATCATTCTTATTTCTTTACCGTTATCTAGAGCAGAATATACATGTACATCATGAAAGATCGCAAGAAGCTGATTGACAGGTGAATCTCCATGTCGGAATCCTGACTGGTTGGGGGATAAAAGGGAATGGTCATGTAAGAAATTATACATATACTTAAAGACGCACTTTTCCATTAATTTACCGACTATGGATAGTAGTGATATAGGCCTGTAATTGGACAATATGGGCTTATTTTCTTTTTTATACACATGGGTGACATTTTTCATTTTTCCATTCAAATGGAAACACTCCCGGAGGTTAGAGACTTGTTACAAAGGATACTTAGGGGGGATACATTGAGAATATTAGCCACTTCTTTAAGTAGTCGCGGATTCACAAGGTCAGGAACGACTGCTTTGGAACAATCAAGATTAAGTATAGCATCTTTTACATCGGTATTGGATATGTTAAACAACTATGGTTACATTCATTTACAATATTAGGGAGGACAGCATTAGTATCATCAATATTTGATTGGGCACGGAAGAAGTCATTAAACAAGCAAGCTTTCTCATAGTCATCAGAGACAACAGTTTGAAATGATATTATTGTTTGAGCTATATATATATATATATATACTGGTATGAAGTCCGTCAGTCTGCCTGTCCAACTCTCTGTCTGATTAATCTTAGTCTTTCGACCGTCTGTTAGTGCGGCAGTTACATTATTGTATAGGAAGTGTTTTTATTTTCACCTTCATGCATTATCTATATAACAACACTTTAACAATAACTTTTTTCCTATCATTGGTGATATTTATAATCCTTGATTCTCGATACAGTAATCTGTGCTGTATTTGGTAGACTTTTCATGCACTTTGATGCTTCAAGATGGAATGTCATTGGACAGAAACGTGTGATGAATGCACTGTTTAATTTATTAGTTTTTTTTTATTAATTAGTCGGTATCTATCGCGGGTTGTTGTTCATTTGTAGTTCTAAATCAACACAAAGCCTTCATCGTATATTAAACATCCCTGCCTTCCGGCATGATTATATGATTAATATACATGTACATCACTCACCTCATTTAGACTCATTACACTGTTCACTATATATATATGGTCATGCATATGGCCACTTAAGAAATTACATGTTGATTCGTCTATTGTTCAACATTACAGTTCACACCTATACCGGTGAATCCCGTCGCCCATAGGTAATTAAATCTACCCGCAGGGGAGAACTCCAGTTTGTCAATCAAGGTGTCGAATCTATTGATTCTTGATCCGCAGTTGCTTCAGTTTCTGTCGGTATATGTGTGAAATGAGCTTCCCATTACAGTCCATACTGTAATAGGCCGCGGCTCCATATATATAAACCTTTTTTTTATATACTGACAGAAACTCAAGCGACTGTGTTTGAGCACAATAAAAGCAAGTTAGTTTAATTATAAAGTATATGTGTACATGATATAGATCTAGGAGTTAATCGTTTGTGAGAATTAGAAGATGCCACTGACGGTTTTTTTTTAAAAACGTACATTGTATTAACACTACTTGATAAAATCTAACAAAAAGCGGGCTATAAGTTTGTCTTGATGTAGCATCAGGGTTTGGACGCGTGACTATATATAGCTACTTGCGGTCTACGAAGTCGATCGACAAACGCTTTCGGAACATCTCTAATACATTTCAGGTTACCGACAGGGGGCGCTGATTTATGGAATTCCATAAATGAATTATTGATATTACAAATTCATTTATGGATATCCAAAAACCAATTTGTAGTTTTAATATCCTTAATTCAAATTGTAATATCAATAATTCATTTATGGAATTCCATAAATCATTTTTTGATATCAATTAATCAATTATTGATTTCAACAAATATGCTTATTTATTGATTTCCAAAAATAGGTATTTATTGATATCCAAAAATCGGAATTATGGATATCCATAATTCATTTATGGAATTCCATAATTATTTATTGATTTCCATAAATGAATTATGGAAATCAAAAAATAATTATGGAATTCCATAAATCGATTTATTGATATCCATAAATGGGGACTTTTTTCCACTTTGGCTTGCCATACAATATATATGTTTTGTTAGCATGGGATCATGATAACAAAGTTTGGGGTTCAATTCTTTTCAATTGTTTTCTTCATAAGCCTGCATGTGCATCTCAAGATGTTTGATTTGTTTATCAAAAAGCTATCAAATATAATCATTATATTACAAGGCACACTTAGCAACCTTCACAACTGATAACCCACAATTGGGACCACTGTTGTTTTTAACAAATATATAAATCATTTCGTTGAAAATTTGAATAGTAATAATTATCTCATGTGTATTCGTTGATGACGAATAACAATTCTTTGATGTATTGTTCAACCTCTTGTGTAGATAATAAGAAGATCTTTAAATAGTGATTTACCGAAACTCAACAAATTAATGGTCCCAAGACTCAGGCTCACAAAATTTAATCCATAAGAAACTGAGTATTACTCATAACCAGTGGCGGATCCTGGGCACACGTGACACCCCCCTGTCCTTGACCAGGATTTTATTTACTAGGTATATGTAGTAGTGAAATATAAGACCCTATTGATCGTGTGTCACCCCCAGCACTGTTCAGTGTACATGTCAGGGCTTTTTCTGGGTAAATTGGGAAAAGGCCCCTGAGAGAAATTGGGAAAAATTAACGACGAATCAACAAATAATACAATGTAATTTAATCAGATAAAAGCAATTAGATGACAATATTTCTTTTCAAATAGCTTCTTTTTTAACTGATGTAGATGTTCAGTTTTGAAATGCACCAAAAAAAAAAAAAAAAAAATTAAAATAAAAAAGTAGAACTAACATCAGATTGGGAAAAAAGTCCTTTAATTGGGAAAAATGTAGCCTAAATCTCATTGGGAATGGGGACTATAAATTCTGTGTTGACTATATATATAACTGACACTAATTGATATCTCTACACCAGCATCAATTAACATGGTCAGTGAACCATGATGATGACCACAGGTATTATAAATAGAAATGTATACAAGCCTCGATCGATATATATACCGGATCAGCTCTACCTGTGGAAGGACAATTGACGTTGTTTAATGATGAGTAACTATATCTTATACAGATATAATTATAAGCTTATAAAAGTACCGCATACATTGTACAATACATAATAACAAGAGGCCCAGAGGGCCTGTATCGCTCACCTGGATACATTGGTATCTAGGTAATCATGATAAAATATTTTCTTTTTGGCTCGCCCATCAGCCCCCTAGGGGGTCAGTCCCACCATGAGTACAATTCTGAATCTTGAGCATCTAGGGATGCTTCCTGCCAAATAAGGTTGATTTGCAATCAGTGGTTATGGAGAAGAAGTCGCTTAAACCAATATAGCTAAATAACCCTTTTTGGCCCCGCCCCTAAGTCTCCTAGGGGGTCAGTCCCACCATGAGTACAATTTAGAATCCTGACAACCTAGGGACGCTTCCTGCCAAATAAGGCTCATATCCAATCAATGGTTATGGAGAAGAAGTCAACTAAACCAATATAGCTAAATAACCCTTTTTGACCCCGCCCCTCAGCCCCTAGGGGATCAGTCCCACCATTAGTATAATTTTGAATCCTGGGCACCTAAGCATGCTTCCTGTCAAATAAGGTTGATTAACAATCGGTGGTTATGAAGAAGAAGTCTTTATATCAATATAGCTAAAAAAAAAATTATGGCCCCCACCCCTAAGCCCCTAGGGGGTCAGTCCCACAATGAGTACAATTTTGAATCCTGAGCACCTAAGGATGCTTCCTGCCAAATAAGGTTGATTACCAATCAGTGGTTATATATATGGAGAAGAAGTTGACTAAACCAATAAAACTAAATAACCCTTTTTGGCCCCCGCCCCTCAGCCCCCTAGGGGATCAGCCCAACCACTAGTACAATTTTGAATCCTTGGCACCTAAGGATGCTTCCTGCCAAATAAGGTTGATTACCAATCAGTGGTTATGGAGAAGAAGTTGGCTAAACCAATAAAACTAAATAACCCTTTTTGGCCCCCGCCCCTCAGCCCCCTAGAGGATCAGCCCAACCACTAGTACAATTTTGAATCCTTGGCACCTAAGGATGCTTCCTGCCAAATAAGGTTGATTACCAATCAGTGGTTATGGAGAAGAAGTTGACTAAACCAATAAAACTAAATAACCCTTTTTGGCCCCCGCCCCTCAGCTCCCTAGGGGATCAGCCCAACCACTAGTACAATTTTGAATCCTGGGCACCTAAGGATGCGTCCTGCCAAATAAAGTTGATTACCAATCAGTAGTTATGAAGAAGAAGTTGCTAATATCAATATAGGTAAATATTTTTTTATGGCCCCACCCCTCAGCCCCCTAGGAGGTCAGTCCCACCATGAGTACATTTTTGAATCCTGAGCACCTAGGGATTTTTTCTGCCAAATAAGGCTCATTTCTAATCAGTGGTTATGGAGAAGTCGATTACACCAATATAGCTAAATAACCTTTTTTGGCCCCGCCCCTCAGCCCCCTAGGGGGTCAGTCCCATCATTAGTACAATTTTGAATCCTGGGCACCAAAGGATGCTTCCTGCCAAATAAGGTTGATTACCAATCAGTGGTTATGGAGAAGAAGTCGTTTAAAGAAATTGTTGACGGACGACGGTTGGACGGCGGACGCCACGATATGGCATAAGCTCACCTCGGTCCTTCGGACCAGGTGCGCTAATTATAAAATACAAGTGTATATATTCAAACATAAAAAACATGTTATAGTGTCTATAGCCATATTTGACTTATGAGACACAATAAAAATATTCCTTAAGTAATTAGATTGCATTAGATAAATATTTTTGTCTTTTTTATATACATAAAACATAATGCTTTAAAGACTTCTTTCTATAAACTTTCTACTTTCATAAGAAAAGTCAACTTATTTTTAGTATTTATTTAGTAAAACGTTAAAAGTTTGGAATTTCGCTCCCAATTTCATTAGAATAAAGGTCAGTATAAGGTCAGAACAGAAATCACATTCTATAAAAAGTTGAGTTTCATTATGCATTAATTTCTTCCCTGTAGAGGTATTTATTGTCCGTTTCTAGTTTCTACACGGAATTCGCTATCTAAGTCCGTGGTTTCTATAGTTGTGAAAATAGTCATTATGAGAAAGTCACGTCAGTAAATGGTCATTGGCACATTAAAACATGTATGTAAATAAGCATTTTATCCAATTACATTATTTGCAGTGTTCATCACTTAGTGCAACTTTAAAATTGTAATGCCAAAATGTACTGCATATTGTGTAGAGACGTTTATAACACTGTGTCTCTGGTATTGTATTTGAATTTTTGTATTAAAATAAAAACTATGAGCTACTCATGCAAATAAAAGAAGACAATACAGTAGACTCCGCTTAATATCACTTCTCATTTGTCCGGGGAAAACATGATATTAACCGGAACATGATATTAAAAGAAAACGTATTTTCTGACATTTTTCAGTCCTCAAAACCGGAAGTGGACTTGGTTAAATGTCGTAGTGCTGTGACTCAACAGAGAAGATTGTTCAATAAAGATATTTTATCACTAACAATGTTTTTTTACTCCGGTGACAGTATATTCTTTGGTTTTATTCTGGAATGCACACATTTTCATATATATATATTGTTCGTACGTAATATTATCAGTAGGCTAGCTTCACACGAAACGTACTACGATTGTTTACTGCAGTAGTGATGTAAAGTTAGGCATACAAGTGGCTGGTATTCTGCATCAAATTCGTGTTTTAAAATCATGACACTCTGTTATATTTACCGTTATCTTGATATGTATACTGGTTTTTCGCTTGTGAAATCTGTTGTTTGTTTAATTTCTTTACATATTCGCTGCAAGTGCGACATCGTTTTCACAGAGTTTGTCAGTTGTATACCGCTACCGCGAAATGAACTTTTACCTTTGAAACGTGACGTTTCATTGGATGACCTCTATGCAAATAAAGCAACCACGCGATAATATTTAGTCTCGGCACTTAGGCCTATTCACCAGCCGGCCTAGAATCACGGCATGTCGGCGTCGTACTTCGGCTATTTAAAAATCAAAACAAAGACGATATCTTCGCATTTTACGTGAACATTAGCTTAAATTAATTAATTGGACATTTATTGTTTAAAAGACACTTTTTATTTTTATTTCAATCAATATTTCGTCATGTTTACGGAAGATCATCCACTTGTAAGCTAGCCCGAGATACTCTGGCCCTACACCATTTTGACAGATATATGTCTGGTGTAGGGCCAGAGCGCACTGCTATATGAAAACGTGGAATTCTCCGATACCGTTTGGTATCGCTGTAGTCACTGTCCGTTTCAGACCGCTTATATTATCATATCACCGGTAATGCCACTTAACTTACGTGTTTGCGATTAATGGGTGATTTTTCTATCCGTAGACACCCATTTTATCCCACGTCGTCGTTCCATTCCGTCCATACAGAAGTTTATTTTTCGGAACTTTAAATTTCCCACCTCGACGTCGCCATTTTCTCATAATATGCAAATCGACCCAAATCTCGCGGACTCAAATTTCGGTGACGTCACGGGTCAGTGCGCCATGCGATGTAAATACAGAAAACACGTTTAAATTTAGTGTTGATGCCGATCCTTTTCAATCCACCTTCTTTTCGCTCGAAACATTCGCCACACATGGCACACTCCATCTTTGAATCCTGTGTTTATTTACATCGCATGGCGCACTGACCCGTGACGTCACCGAAATTTGAGTCCGCGAGATTTGGGTCGATTTGCATATTATGAGAAAATGGCGACGTCGAGGTGGGAAATTTAAAGTTCCGAAAAATAAACTTCTGTATGGACGGAATGGAACGACGACGTGGGATAAAATGGGTGTCTACGGATAGAAAAATCACCCATTAATCGCAAACACGTAAGTTAAGTGGCATTACCGGTGATATGATAATATAAGCGGTCTGAAACGGACAGTGACTACAGCGATACCAAACGGTATCGGAGAATTCCACGTTTTCATATAGCAGTGCGCTCTGGCCCTACACCAGACATATATCTGTCAAAATGGTGTAGGGCCAGAGTATCTCGGGCTACTTGTAAGCCTTCTTCCACGACAGCGTGAATTCAATCTTAGACGAGCTGAAATGAAAAATAGAACTCGTGTTAGGAACACATGGCGTTAGACTTCTAGATAAGATTACAAAAGTATGGGTTCCCTCACCCAAAGGTGTAATCTTTGCTCCGGTAATTGCCAAGTCAATCTATTGTTCGACTAGTACTGCAGTGATCAGGTAGGTGTGAAAAAGACGCAGCTGACCACGATGTTGTTTACATAGCGAGTTCAGGTGTGAAACTCGGGTCCCCGGGGCATTTATATGAAATTATTTCTAACATTTACCTGTAATTTTTGTATGACAGTGGCCAAAAAAAAGTGATATTAACCGAAATCCACCTGGAAACAAGTGATATTAAAAGAATGGCATTACATAGGTTATATAGCAGGAAAAACGGTGCATGAAGAAAACGTGATAATAACCGAAAAGTGATATTAACCGACGTGACATTAAGTGGAGTCTACTGTATCTTGCAAATTGCCAGAAATAAATCATGTCGTTGATAACCACATTTTTATTCAAGGATTTAACAAAGATGAAGATCAAATAACAGATCATTGAAAAAGTAAAGAGAAAATTTATTTTGTTTAAAAAAACATGATGTGGTAAAGACCGCATTTGCCGCAAAATAAACTTAAAATCTGAAATGGTGACACCCCCTTGAAAAAATTCTGGATCCGCCCCTGATAACTAATTAACATAGACATTCAAGTGTGATTTTTAGTTCAGATGCAAAGTGGTCTCTATATACATATATCAGCAATACAAATATCTTGTTTAAAAAAGATTTCAGTGTTAAGAAAATTCAAAATGTTGCTGAGTAAAACTAGAAATGTCTGTAAGACATAAATGCCCCCCACCCCCATATTAAAGCAGTTGTCATAGAACTTGGACAATTTTGAATACCATATTTGTCTTTATAATGAGTACCGCATATAACCATCCCTCCCACAAAGTTTCATCATAATCCGTAAAGTAGAAGAAAATTTATCACAGGAAATTTTTCAGCCATTCAGAGGCCTTGACGGCCCTCTTGGATGCTTAATCCGGGGGGAAAAAGAGCAAGGTGCACAACAGGACATCTGATTTGTCTTTCGATTTTATGTATCAAAATAACTTCAACAAGAGCACCGCAAGCGGAGGCATGATATGTCGTCGTATTCTATCAGATGTATAATTGTATGGAAACACAAAGCATAATGCCCGAAATTGCTTCAAATATGAAAATTGCATCAAATATGAAAATTGCATTAAATATGAAGTTTCAAAGGACCATGTACCTCTTTGTAAATATTGTCGATTCAAACTGTCATTCAGGAAAACACAACTTCATGTCATGATGATTAAGCCTACCAAGTTTGAAAGATATCGGTTGAAAACTGTAGAAGATCTCTGGACAAAACAACAGTTTACAACAGAAATGCATGCCTTCATCTAACTATTCAATGCTGTTACGCGAAAAGTTGAATTAACGCAACAAAACCTGTAATATATATATGTTATATATTATAGCTTTTCGAAATACCATACCAAATTTTAGAGGAATTGAAGAAAAAAAAAAAGTTCTTACATTTTCCACATAATACCAGAAATTGCATCCCAAAGGGCCATAACTCTAAGTGATATTGTCGAATCAAACTGTCGTTCAGGAAAACACAACTTCATGTCATGGTGGTGAAGCCTAGCAAGTTTGAAATTAATCGGTTGAAAACTGTAGGAGGAGATCTCCGGACAAATAAAAGTTAACAACAGATGTACGTACGTAAAACGCCATACCATATAATACATTCCGTCATTTTTTAGGGGAATATAAAAAGATCCGTTGAAAGCTTAGCGAATGCATTGCCGGACAAAATTGTGTTCATTTACATAAAAGGGTAATAACTTTCTGAAAAAGGGTCGAAAATCAAATTTAATTCAGGGGGCACATCTTCATACTAACTACTGTCTATTCCCACAAAATTTTAACTGTATGTACACTGTACCTCAATGAAAGTGATGAAATGTTATGTAAATGTGCAGCCATTTCTGTTTTGTCTGTCATTTTTGCACTAAATAAACTCATGGCACAATAGCACTTAATAGATCTTGCATAATAAGTGCTTCAGTAAGTCGATCTATGCAAAAGTTTTGTTTTAAGGCATCAATTTTCGATGTGTTGTATGACAGGGAAATGATAAATGGAAACATAATGTACCTGATATTTGTTAACTAATTGAAGCAAACACCTGCAACTCACAATGGGATCAGGAATATTAACAAAACTGTAAAAATAGATTCAGCTTGTTGACTTCACCATTTGGTAAACAAGAGGCCCAATGGGCCTGCATCGCTCACCTGAAATTAATCTCTGACTTGTAACCCTTAAGTGCCAAAATAGCCCCTTAGGGGTCAGAGTCACCATTTATGTAAAATATGTTCCTCTTCCCCTAACGATGTTTCTGACCAAATTTGGACAAAATCTATTCATAACTTTATGACAAGAACAGATTTAAAGGAATTACCTCTATTTCCCTTATTGGGCCACGCCCCTCTGGCCCCTTAGGGGTCAGAGTCACCATTTATGCAAAATATGTTCCCCCTCCCCTAAGGATGTTTCTAACCGAATTTAGGCCAAATCCATTCATAACTTTATGAAAAGAAGAGATTTAAAGGAATTACCTCTATTTCCCCTATTGGGCCCCGTCCCTCTTGGCCCTTAGGGGTCAGTCACCATTTATGCAAAATCTGTTCCCCTTCCCCAAACGATGTTTCTGACTAAATTTGGTCAAAATCCAATCAGGACTTTTTGACAAGAAGAGATTTAAAGGAATTACCTCTATTTTCCCTATTGGGCCCGGCCCTTCTGGCCCCTTGGGTGTCAGTGTCACCATTTATGCAAAATCTGTTCCCTTTCCCCCAACGATGTTTCTGACCAAATTTGGACAAAATCCATTCATCACTTTAAGACAAGAAGAAATTTAAAGGAATTACCTCTATTTCCCCTATTTGGCCCCGCCCATCTGACCCCTTTAGGGTCAGAGTCACCATTTATGCAAAATCTGTTTCTCTTCACCAAAGGATGTTTCTGACCATATTTGGTCAAAATCTATTCATAACTTTATAACAAGAACAGATTTAAAGGAATTACCTCTATTTCCCTTATTGGGCCACGTCCCTCTGGCCCCTTAGGGGTCAGTCACCATTTATGCAAAATCTTTTCCCCTTCCCTCAACGATGTTTCTGACTAAATTTGGCCAATATCCAATCAGGGCTTTTTGACAAGAAGAAATTTAAAGGAATGACCTCTATTTCCCCTATTGGGCCCCACCCCTCTGGGCCCTTAGGGGTCAGAGTCACCATTTATGCAAAATCTGTTCCCCTTCGCCCAAGGATGTTTCTGACTAAATTTGGCCAAAATCCAATCAGGACTTTTTGACAAGAAGAGATTTAAAGGAATTACCTCTATTTTCCAAATTGGGTTCCGCCCCTCTGGCACTTTGGGTGACAGAGTCACCATTTATGCAAAATCTGTTCCCCTTCCCCAAAGGATGTTTCTGACCAAATCTGGACAAAATCTATTCATAACTTTATGACAAGAACAGATTTAAAGGAATTACCTCTATTTCCCTTATTGGGCCACGTCCCTCTGGCCCCTTAGGGGTCAGAGTCACCATTTATGCAAAATCTGTTCCCCTTCCCTCAACGATGTTTCTGACTAAATTTAGCCAATATCCAATCAGGACTTTTTGACAAAAAGAAATTTAAAGGAATGACCTCTATTTCCCCTATTGGGCCCCGCCCCTCTGGGCCCTTAGGGGTCAGAGTCATCATTTATGCAAAATCTGTTCCCCTTCCCCCAAAGATGTTTCTGACTAAATTTGGCCAAAATCCAATCAGGACTTTTTGACAAGAAGAGATTTAAAGGAATTACCTCTATTTTCCATATTGGGCCCCGCCCCTCTGGCCCCTTTGGGGTCCGAGTCACCATTTATGCAAAATCTGTTCCCCTTCCCAAAAGGATGTTTCTGACTAAATTTGATCAAAATCCAATCAGGACTTGTTGACAAGAAGAGATTTAAAGAATTACCTCTATTTTCCCTATTGGGCCCGGCCCCTCTGGCTCTTTGGGGGTCAGAGTCACCATTTATGCAAAATCTGTTCCCCTTCCCTAAACGATGTTTCTGACTAAATTTGGCCAAAATCCAATCAGGACTTTTTGACAAGAAGAGATTTAAAGGAATTACCTCTATTTCCCCTATTGGGCCCCGTCCCTCTGGGCCCTTAGGGGTCAGAGTCACCATTTATGCAAAATCTGTTCCCCTTCGCCCAAGGATGTTTCTGACTAAATTTGGCCAAAATCCAATCAGGACTTTTGACAAGAAGAGATTTAAAGGAATTACCTCTATTTTCCCTATTGGGCCCCGTCCCTCTGGCCCTTTGGGGGTCAGAGTCACCATTTATGCAAAATCTGTTCCCCTTCCCAAAAGGATGTTTCTGACTAAATTTGATCAAAATCCAATCAGGACTTTTTGACAAGAAGAGATTTAAAGAATTACCTCTATTTTCCCTATTGGGCCCCGCACCTCTGGCCCCTTTGGGGTCAGAGTCACCATTTATGCAAAATCTGTTTCCCTTCCCCAAAGGATGTTTCTGACTAAATTTGATCAAAATCCAATCAGGACTTTTTGACAAGAAGAGATTTAAATAATTACCTTTATTTTCCCTATTGGGCCCCGCCCCTCTGGCCCCTTTGGGGTCCGAGTCACCATTTATGCAAAATCTGTTCCCCTTCCCAAAAGGATGTTTCTGACTAAATTTGATCAAAATCCAATCAGGACTTTTTGACAAGAAGAGATTTAAAGAATTACCTCTATTTTCCATATTGGGCCCCGCACCTCTGGCCCCTTTGGGGTCAGAGTCACCATTTATGCAAAATCTGTTTCCCTTCCCCAAAGGATGTTTCTGACTAAATTTGATCAAAATCCAATCAGGACTTTTTGAAAAGAAGAGATTTAAAGAATTACCTTTATTTTCCCTATTGGGCCCCGCCCCTCTGGCCCTTTGGGGGTCAGAGTCACCATTTATGCAAAATCTGTTCCCCTTCGCCCAAGGATGTTTCTGACCAAATTTGGTTAAAATCCAATAAGGACTTTTTGACTAGTAGCGATTTGAAGAAAATGTTGACAGACGACGGACGGACGACGGACGCTGCGCCATGGCATAAGCTCACCGGACCTTCGGTCCAGGTGAGCTAAAAAGTAAGTGATGTGCAAAAATTATACTGCAGCAAGTGATTCGAATTTCTCTTAAAGAACATTTTTTGTTTTAAACATTGACATTTGTGAAACATACTGTATCTTAATGTTCTTATTATGACGCATTTAAATTTTAGCGTATAATCAAATTGTTAAACACTTAAGCACAAAGATAAATTGGCATATTCTCATTTTACAACTTGCCATACAAAGCAATTTATATATATATACAGAAATAACAATCAGCACAATAATGATTTAGCGAAAAATTTTCAGCGCAAAAAAGTGCTACAGTAAGATGACCGCTAAAATTTGTACATTTACAGTACTGTACTGTAACATATGACAGTGGAGGAAAAATATCTAACTTAACAGAGGCATATCTACCTTCATCAAAGTATGTTGCCTTGGTAATTGTCAGAACAATAAAAAGAACTAGAAGAACGATATTGGCTGGTTGCTAAGGCCCCATAACCACGGATAATAATTTGTAAACCACTTGAGACAGCCTTTAAGGTCTTGATAAAGCGGTATATTAGAACCTCAAATTATTATAGTGTATATGCATGGGTACATTGTCACAAAATAGAACTAAATGGGGTAACCTTCAGCATGTTCTCATGTCAATTCTTAATTTTTATCACCCTTTCATTTCACTGAAATAAGATGTTTGATATGTTTAACCAAAAAGCAATTGAATATAGATCATTATAAGACAAGATAATTAACTTCACAACAAGTCGCTTGCAGCTTGCTCTTGTAGAAGGAGTCATATGGCTGCCGGAGTATTCTCCCTTTATCAACTCATTTCAATATAGTTACATAAGGTGCATTTTTTAACAGATTACCGGTAATTATACTATGATGGAGTAGGTTACACACAACATTTTAGGGAGTATCATTAACTTGAACTAATAGTTGGTTCAGGCGTGCCTAAAATGACATTCATTCTTCTTTCAATCATCACATAATTCCTTTGCATGGTTGTGAACTTTATTCAATTGGGGAAAAAGCCAACAATTTCTAAAAAAAATTGAGTTTGGTATAAGACCGATTAACAAAAATCTACCTGATGTGTGAGTACATGGTGACAATATATAGGTACTATTGCACCAGTCAAAATCTATCCTGAGTGCATCGTGGCAATTAATGACAGTAGGATTATTTAATTTTAAAAACCTTGATTAACTCTTTACCACTCATAAGCGTGTCTGGACGCCTGTCCGTTATTTCCACAGAAGCGTGTCTGGACGCATGCATCGTATTTACTCACAAGCGACCGAGACCGCATGGCCATGTTTTCCGCGGAAGCGTGTTTCCCCGTGTACCTATTTATAAACGAAATATCTCGGCCACTGTACATGACTGGGCTGAATGACGCATACCTGCGTGTAGCTCTGTGATTGGTCAATATAATTAGATACTTTATATAGATCATCACCTTGACCTTGTGACGTAATTCAGTCAAGAAATCGCAAAATGTCAACTTGTGAAAGCGTGGCTAGAAACGTAATGGCGGCCGAGCCGGGAACGAATTCCAATGAGGAAATTTTCAACTCTGACGATTCAGATTCAGATAGATTTTATGGTTTTTCAAACAAGAAGGATTCAGGCATTGAAAGTGATGTAGTTTTTAGTAGTGACAGTGACTCAGGTTGGCGATGAGAGCGACGAAGACAACCCGGAAGCGTTCAACCCTACTCACTGCTACGGCGATCAACCGTGTGAACTTAACGATGTTATTGTTCATGCTTTTCCGCAAGAAACTCGACCAGTATTGCGCGATGGTTTTAATATTGATACTACTACATCTTTAGATTAGTTTAATCTCGTCTTTAAGCCAGAAAGTTCGGTAGATATCGTGCGATATACTAATGTTTACACCCGGCGGAAATGTGAGAAAAAGGGTTGAGAAGATCAGATATGGTACACTACATTACAGAAAACGAAACGAAATGTCTGCCTGCCAATGCTTATCTTTATGGGAGTATTTCAATTACCATCTTACAAAGACTTTTGGTCTAAAGACATATCTTTAGAAAATGAAGGGATCAAATCTGTAATAACAGTAAAAAAATATGAAAAACTATTTTTTTGCAAATACCCATCCGTTGCATCAATGTTTTGCAATAAATCTATTGAAACTTGCATATACTTCTGATTTTGAAATTTAAATATGTATCAAAATATTGTGCAGGTTCCACTGAAACAAAAAATGTATACTTATATTACCATATTTTGTTGAATATTATCTGAAAAATAAGTTTTAAAAACACACATCAATTTTGAATAAAAATTGAAAAAATGCCTGAGGAAATGGGTGCACAAATTATACACTGTTGCAGAGGTTGGAACAGAGCCAACTCTGACACCCCACCAAGTAAAATAGATACAATGTTGCAACAATGTTCGAGTGGTAAAGAGTTAAAAAAGAAAATATCATTCAACTAAACATGCTGCAAAAATATTAGATGACGAAACAAGTGAATAATGAATTCAGCATATATCACACCTAAGTTTATAACATATATATAACACACATAAGTTTATAGTATATAATGGCACATGACAATCAAGTTGTCTTCCCCTGTCAATTGTACAAACGGATTGAGTATTAAATCTGACACACACAATAATAGATCAAGCTAATAAGTGCACTCCAAGTTATATGAGGTAAACAAACAAACAAATCAACAATCATGCAGTCTGCATCAATGTAAATTGATAAAATGAAAATGAGGTAATAGGACTAATTGCACATGATTGTGTGACAAACTGAGTATGATCATCATGGTTACACAAGCATAATTAAACCAAACAACATATATATTCCCAGTCAATATTAAAACAGTAGAATATCTGATTACAAGTTTAATGTGTATAATTTTACAGATGTATAATATTGGAAAGACTCTAACTACATGTATAAATTTACCAACATGTCCTTGTTTTGGGGAATAAAAATTTCACCTGAAAAGGGCCAATCCTAAAAGGTTTCAATTTTCCTCTGATTAGACCTTGAGTTCCTTTTAAAATCAAGATATTTAAGGGGCTAGAATTTGTGATTTATATGCCTGATCCCCCCCCCCCCCCCCCCCAGTTCAGTTAGATATGACAATACTGTCAATGAGCTAGGAATCATGCATCAAAAGCTTGTATATTTAGGTGTAAAACAGTACTTACCAGGAATTTGTTAAATCCCACCATCTTCGTAAGTAAATCCCAATTAAATATTTGCACTTTTATTAACACCATCTGCAACAAAAAAAACAATAACATTAACATGAACTGGAACATTTGAAAAAAAAAAAACGTCTACCGTCAATTCCTGCATATTGCCCGCAGCCTCTACCATTTTTTACATGAGAAGTTGTCTTGTGCAGGCTATCTGCCGGTGTGGACTATCTGTGGATTTTTTTTCCACATTATAAAACAAGAGGCCCAATGGGCCTGCATCGCTCACCTGGTATCAATCTCTGACTTATATTATAGTGTAACCCTAAAGTCCCTTAAAATCTTTTAATGTAAGACATTTAGAAGAACATCATAAGATTTAAACATATTTTACCCCTGTGACCTTTTAAGACAACATCATTTTCATTTTTAAATTTTGTTTGGCTTCATCCCAGGACGCTACCAGCCAAATATCATGTCTCTAGGCAAATAAAGATCAAGGTCATTTCTTTTCGCAAACTTTGTCAGGCTTCATCCAAGAAACCACTTTCAGCCAAATGTCATGCTTCTAGGGCTTTTGGTACTTCAGAAGAAGTCGTTTGAATGTTTTAACAGATTTGACCCCTGTGACCTTGAATATAGGTCAAGGTCATTTCTTTTCGCAAACTTTGTCAGGCTTCATCCAAGGAACCTTCCAGCCAAATATCATGCTTCTAGGGCTTTTGGTATTTCAGAAGAAGTCGTATGAAGGTTTCAACAGATTTGACTCCTGTGACCTTGAATATAAGTCAAGGTCATTTCTTTTTGTAGACTTTGTCAGGCTTCATCCAAGGAACCTTTCAGCCAAATATCAGGCTTCTAGGGCTTTTGGTTTTTCAGAAGAAGTCGTTTAAAGGTTTTAACAGATTTGACCCCTGTGACCTTGAATATAGGTCCAGGTCATTTCTTTTCGCAAACTTTGTCAGGCTTCATCCAAGGAACCTTCCAGCCAAATATCATGCTTCTAGGGCTTTTGGTATTTCAGAAGAAGTCGTTTGAAGGTTTCAACAGATTTGACTCCTGTGACCTTGAATATAAGTCAAGGTCATTTCTTTTCGCAAACTTTGTCAGGCTTCATCGAAGGAACCTTTCAGCCAAATATGATGCTTCTAGGGCTTTTGGTATTTCAGAAGAAGTCGTTTAAAGGTTTTAACAGATTTGACCCCTGTGACCTTGAATATAGGTCCAGGTCATTTCTTTTCGCAAACTTTGTAGGGCTTCATCCAAGGAACCTTTCAGCCAAATATCATGCTTCCAGGGCTTTTGGTATTTCAGAAGAAGTTGTTCGAAGGTTTTAACAGATTTGACCCCTGTGACCTTGAATATAAGACAAGGTCATTTCTTTTTGCAAACTTTGTCGGGCTCCATCCAAGGAACCTTTCAGCCAAATATCATGCTTCTAGGGCTTTTGGTATTTCAGAAGAAGTCGTGCGAAGGTTTTAACAGATTTGACCCCTGTGACCTTGAATATAGGTCAAGGTCCTTTCTATTCGCAAACTTTGTCGGGCTTCATCCAAGAAACATTTCAGTCAAATATCATGCTTCCAGGGCTTTTGGTATTTCAGAAGAATTCGTTTAAAGGTTTTAACAGATTTGACCTCTGTGACCTTGAATATAAGTCAAGGTCATTTCTTTTCGCAAACTTTGTCGGGCTTCATCCAAGAAACATTTCAGTCAAATGTCATGCTTCTAGGGCTTTTGGTATTTCAGAAGAAGTCGTTTAAAGGTTTTAACAGATTTGACCCCTGTGACATTGAATATAGGTCAAGGTCATTTCTTTTTGCAAACTTTGTCAGGCTTCATCCAAGGAACATTCCAGCTAAATATCATGCTTCTAGGGCTTTTGGTATTTCAGAAGAAGTCGTTTAAAGGTTAAAATAGATTTAACCTCACTGTGACCTTGAATATTGGTCAAGGTCATTTCTTTTTGCAAACTTTATTTGGCTTCATCTAAGGAAGCTACTGGTCAAAGATGAAGTCTCTATGCCTGAAGGTATTTTAGAAGAAGTTGTTTGAAGGTTTCGACATTTTTGACCCCTGTGACCTTGAAATTAGGTCAAAGTGATTTTTTTTCGCAAACTTTGTTCAGCTCTTTCCAAGAAATCTACCAGCCAAATTTCATGTCACTGGGCCTTTCAGTATTTTAGAAGAAGTCGTTTAAAGGAAAAAGTTGACGGACGCAGGACGGACGGACGGACGGACGACGGACGCTGCACCATCACATAAGCTCACTTGGCCCTTCGGGCCAGGTGAGCTAAAAATGCGGGCTATATATATGCTGTTAAATGTTTCCAAAAAAGTGTACATCTACACTATTCATAAACAATATACATTATTGATAACTTTAATTATACACATAAACATATGTATTTACAAAATAAACACAATATTTCCATCATATGTCTCTTATTTCCAACATTCAAAATAATAAATCACCCCCTCAATCCATTTCACCTATCTCCTGTATCTACTCCACCTCATAATCTCCCCCTGTATTTACTCCACCTCAAATTCTCCCCCTGTATCTACTCCATCTCATAATCTCCCCCTGTATCTACTCCACCTCATAATCTCCCCCTGTATCTACTCCACCTCATAATCTCCCCCTGTATCTACTCCACCTCATAATCTCCTCCTGTATCTACTCCACCTCATAATCTCCCCCTGTATCTATACTCCACCTCATAATCTCCCCCTGTATCTATACTCCACCTCATAATCTCCACCTGTATCTACTCCACCTCATAATCTCCCCCTGTATCTATACTCCACCTCATAATCTCCCCCTGTATCTACTCCACCTCATAATCTCCCCCTGTATCTACTCCACCTCATAATCTCCCCCTGTATCTACTCCACCTCATAATCTCCCCCTGTATCTATACTCCACCTCATAATCTCCCCCTGTATCTATACTCCACCTCATAATCTCCCCCTGTATCTATACTCCACCTCATAATCTCCCCCTGTATCTACTCCACCTCATAATCCCCCACTGTATCTATACTGTACCTCATAATCTCCCCCTGTATCTATACTGCACCTCATAATCTCCCCCTGTATCTACTCCACCCACCTCATAATCTCCCCCTGTATCTACTCCACCTCATAATCTCCCCCTGTATCTACTCCACCTCATAATCTCCCCCTGTATCTATACTCCACCTCATAATCTCCCCCTGTATCTACTCCACCTCATAATCTCCCCCTGTATCTACTCCACCTCATAATCTCCCCCTATATCTACTCCACCTCATAATCTCCCCCTGTATCTATACTCCACCTCATAATCTCCCCCTGTATCTACTCCACCTCATAATCTCCCCCTGTATCTACTCCACCTCATAATCTCCCCCTGTATCTATACTCCACCTCATAATCTCCCCCTGTATCTACTCCACCTCATAATCTCCCCCTGTATCTACTCCACCTCATAATCTCCCCCTGTATCTACTCCACCTCATAATCTCCCCCTGTATCTATACTCCACCTCATAATCTCCCCCTGTATCTATACTCCACCTCATAATCTCCCCCTGTATCTATACTCCACCTCATAATCTCCCCCTGTATCTACTCCACCTCATAATCCCCCCCTGTATCTATACTGTACCTCATAATCTCCCCCTGTATCTATACTGCACCTCATAATCTCCCCCTGTATCTACTCCACCCACCTCATAATCTCCCCCTGTATCTACTCCACCTCATAATCTCCCCCTGTATCTACTCCACCTCATAATCTCCCCCTGTATCTATACTCCACCTCATAATCTCCCCCTGTATCTACTCCACCTCATAATCTCCCCCTGTATCTACTCCACCTCATAATCTCCCCCTATATCTACTCCACCTCATAATCTCCCCCTGTATCTATACTCCACCTCATAATCTCCCCCTGTATCTACTCCACCTCATAATCTCCCCCTGTATCTACTCCACCTCATAATCTCCCCCTGTATCTATACTCCACCTCATAATCTCCCCCTGTATCTACTCCACCTCATAATCTCCCCCTGTATCTACTCCACCTCATAATCTCCCCCTGTATCTATACTCCACCTCATAATCTCCCCCTGTATCTATACTCCACCTCATAATCTCCTCCTGTATCTATACTCCACCTCATAATCTCCCCCTGTATCTACTCCACCTCATAATCTCCCCCTGTATCTACTCCACCTCATAATCTCCCCCTGTATCTATACTCCACCTCATAATCTCCCCCTGTATCTACTCCACCTCATAATCTCCCCCTGTATCTACTCCACCTCATAATCTCCCCCTGTATCTATACTCCACCTCATAATCTCCCCCTGTATCTATACTCCACCTCATAATCTCCCCCTGTATCTACTCCACCTCATAATCTCCCCCTGTATCTACTCCACCTCATAATCTCCCCCTGTATCTACTCCACCTCATAATCTCCCCCTGTATCTACTCCACCTCATAATCTCCCCCTGTATCTACTCCACCTCATAATCTCCCCCTGTATCAATACTCCAACTCATAATCTCCCCCTGTATCTATACTCCACCTCATAATCTCCCCCTGTATCTACTCCACCTCATAATCTCCCCCTGTATCTACTCCACCTCATAATCTCCCCCTGTATCTACTCCACCTCATAATCTCCCCCTGTATCTATACTCCACCTCATAATCTCCCCCTGTATCTATACTCCACCTCATAATCTCCCCCTGTATCTATACTCCACCTCATAATCTCCCCCTGTATCTACTCCACCTCATAATCCCCCCTGTATCTATACTGCACCTCATAATCTCCCCCTGTATCTATACTGCACCTCATAATCTCCCCCTGTATCTACTCCACCCACCTCATAATCTCCCCCTGTATCTACTCCACCTCATAATCTCCCCCTGTATCTACTCCACCTCATAATCTCCCCCTGTATCTACTCCACCTCATAATCTCCCCCTGTATCTACTCCACCTCATAATCTCCCCCTGTATCTACTCCACCTCATAATCTCCCCCTGTATCTATACTCCACCTCATAATCTCCCCCTGTATCTATACTCCACCTCATAATCTCCTCCTGTATCTATACTCCACCTCATAATCTCCCCCTGTATCTACTCCACCTCATAATCTCCCCTGTATCTACTCCACCTCATAATCTCCCCCTGTATCTACTTCACATCATAATCTCCCCCTGTATCTACTCCACCTCATAATCTCCCCCTGTATCTACTCCACCTCATAATCTCCCCCTGTATCTACTCCACCTCATAATCTCCCCCTGTATCTATACTCCACCTCATAATCTCCCCCTGTATCTATACTCCACCTCATAATCTCCCCCTGTATCTATACTCCACCTCATAATCTCCCCCTGTATCTACTCCACCTCATAATCTCCCCCTGTATCTACTCCACCTCATAATCTCCCCCTGTATCTATACTCCACCTCATAATCTCCCCCTGTATCTACTCCACCTCATAATCTCCCCCTGTATCTACTCCACCTCATAATCTCCCCCTGTATCTATACTCCACCTCATAATCTCCCCCTGTATCTATACTCCACCTCATAATCTCCCCCTGTATCTATACTCCACCTCATAATTTCCCCCTGTATCTATACTCCACCTCATAATCTCCCCCTGTATCTATACTCCACCTGTCACTCAATTGTTTTCTGAGAGACAAAACTGATCTGCTTTATGTCTGATCTCTATTTGTTGCACACATAATATAATTGTCCCATTCATCTCTTTGTCACATTTGAACCTGCAGGAATCATAGACTTGACTGTAGTTCAGTTTAATAAGTATTAGGAAGAATGAGTTAGAAAGTACAGAAATGCTTTTTTGTGTGTGGCTATAGGAGAGCTTAATGGCCGACCGAGTCACTCAGGTACATTCGCATAGCTCATTTGGCAATTTCAAGTCCTGGTAGTGCAATTTCAAATCCTAGTTTAGCCCAGCAAATTAATTGCTGAACCATTTTACTCAAAACTTTAGAGTTTATTATATTTATTTTTTCTTTTACTAGAGAGTACCACAGGTTATCCATGTCCTCTTTTTAGAAATGGTTTATGAAAGTTACTCATACCAAGAAAACATCTTTGAATGCTTCACAAATGTTACAGTTCATTTAAGCAATTAATGGGGTTTTTTTCAAAATGTTTTTATGATCCTTAATTACCAAAATGCTATAGATAACAAATTAAATAATGCCTTAAAGTTTGGTTTTCTGTGAGTTTGTCAACAATAGCCAGTGATTTAATTTGTTTGCCCAGTTTTACAGGCGGTATAAGGCTGTTTCGCCCTGTCAAAATTTGTGTTATTTTCCAAAAATGAAGCAATTTAATTCAAGTATATTTTCCCAATTCAATAAATAAGGCACAGGCTGCTGTAAAATCTTAGGGCAGCAAAAACACTGATAGCAATATGTTATATTAGGACTTTAAACCATATTTGATACCGGTACTTTTATTCACAAGTCATGCGTGCTTCATTCAGGTATATGGTTACTTTTATTCACAAGTCATGCATGCTTCATTTAGGTATATTAAACAGTTTCTGAACAGCAAATTAAGAGCTGAAAACATTGAGACTGATGATGTTCATAGTCACAGAGATCAATTGATGTTACAATAACAAATAATATACCACATGGAACATCAGTACAACACTTGTCTTCACAATGCATTACAATAGACTAGGATGCAGAACAGATGTAAATATTCTTAAAATCTCTCAAACTCTGTAGGACCTGATCAATAGTTTAAGGAATACATGATATTCAAGTAATCCAAGGTTGGTTGAATATGTACCAACTTGGTTGGGACCAAACAAACTGTTTGACGAATGAGGGGTTTTCGAGTTATATACTGTATATATATAGATTCTGTTTAGCACATGTACATATCATTGTAATTTTACTAAAACTTTCATGAAGTTTTTTTGTGTGCAGACAAAAAAACTTATTCCAGAGTAACAAGAGAGGAAAATTGCACGGCTATATAGACCGGGGTTCACACTAAGGACCTTTACAAACTCTAGACGGACCTCAACTAATTGAACTGGCTAAGTCGCCAAAGATCCATTCAGTCCAGTACTAGTTCCGATATATATTCTAACCCATACCCCCACAGACACAACTATTCACAGCCCATATTCCCATATACCCATAGGGCTTGGGTATCCCTTTGCTAGGCATATACCACAATTAAATGCTTGTAACATTAGGGTTCTGGTCAAAGGCACCACTGTAACGGGCAAAATGCATGGTCAGACTGGTGGGCAACCTTAAAATCGGTACCTCCCAAACCCTAGAGTAGGCCGACGCCCAACCGAGCTATCTGGTCATGGACGATTGTTACGCAACAGCGGCAACAATGCATATTGAATGTATCATTCATTATAACATCAATGTCAGCTCATTTTCAATAACTAAATTCTAGCTCATTTTAAACTGTTTTTTTAAGTGGTCTGTTATTGGCTGACTTAATATGCAAGAGAGAATGATCTGCAATAAAGAAGGTATCAAATATAATTATACTCCAAGTAAACCGTCAATATATTATAATAATAGATCACAGATCTGGCTTATATATACTAAATTTACCTGCCAATTGTCACTGTCTGTTAACACCCAGCTAGGAAGTTTAAAAACAACAAGTCCAAACAAAATCCAAAGGTGAGTATATGTGCTTAAACTTAAACCGTTAAATGGGCCGCCAATTTTGAAATTCTATTTTGGGTACCAATTTAAAACTTCAATTCTGTGATACACTGATACACTTACTTTTGGTGAACCCAGTTTCCCTGAACACATTTTAAGCTAGTGAATTGTTAGCTCTGACACAAATTATAGCTATCCGACACCATGTATTCAGCCTGTAAAATTGCATCTAAATAAAGGCTGTGTAACTACATAATGTAGGTCACATTCCGGAAAATATAACTATGTCATTTTAAGCACAACAATTCACCTGTAAATTAAACCTCTAGAAGTTATACTTCAATATGTTATTCATGCATGTGAAGCCCAGTTCAGTCAGTGAATATGTTTGACTATTAATTTTTTTAATGTGCATGTATTGTTCTTGACTTGAACTGTAGCTTGCATGCATACACATAAACCTAAATGTTTTTCTTTGCTCAGTGTGTGACAGTGTTTACATTGCACATGTACAAGGCTCTAGCTGGATCGTATTCCCATATCTTTGTTTACACACAAGTGTGTCAACAGATATATATGTACAGGATCCGGAAGACATGTGCCTATTGAAGCGTTACTCCCACTTATAAGGCAAACGTGCAGCTGTCTAACTAATTTGTTTAAATATTGAAGGCATTTAACTATCTTTGAGGTATTTTATTCTTGCAATTATGATTTGTTTTCTAATTGCACAATTTAAAGTATAGCTATAGTTTTTGCAATTTAAGACAATTCTTACAAATGGATAGACTTAAATTTAAATTAAGTCAATAAAAAAATGACCAATCCCTGCAAATGGAACACCACATCATAGTTTTCTTCCGGTCATACTGAAGCCATGAATGACGGCACTCCACTTGACTTTGAATTTCAATTCATTCTTATTGGGGGGGGGGGGGGGGGGGGGGGGGATCTTCTCAGGAACAGCTACACTACTAGCATTTGTGACTTGAGTAGGGCTAGACTGACAATGAGTTATAAACTCTAACTCCTGCTTGATCATCATCATTACTTGATAGCAGTGTGGGGGGCTTTTTGAGATATTTAGCCAAAGTCAGCTTCCTGAATAGCTTCATTAGTTTTAATTTCAAAAATTGACATATTGAGATTCAAGTGAAACAAGAGACCCCAGCAGAAGGCCTGTATCACTCCTCTGGATTCTTGTACAATCATTAATGTGGCTAAGTAAAACTTTAAAACACTCTATCCCAACATGCTTATGGTCAAATATCATCACACAAGGCCTATAATGATATTGTGGAAGTTAACATTGCATGCTAATAGATATTTATGTCATATCTGACCCCTGTGACCTTGACAGTAATTTAATTGATGACACTTTGTTGAAAGTACTTTTAGACTAGTAGCACTGTGAATCAATCCTAGTTAAACAAAAAAAGTTGTTTTAAATTTGTTTTTTAAAGCATTTGACCTTTGTAACTTTAAATGTAAGTAATTATATAATTTTTGCGAGGAAAATATAGAGCACTCCATTCCAGGTACGTACATGGACAAGCAAAGTATCAGTACTCTGGGCCCTCTGGATATTCAGTAGAATAATTTAACAGGTTTTACATATTTGACCTGTATGGCATAGTAAGTTCAATATCCATTGTTAGATAAAACTTCCATTTTATTTCATATTTGGTACATTCTGGCAAAGTATTAGCACTCTAGATCTAGGCCTTGTGGTTATTTAGAAAATAAATTTTAAAAGTTTTACATATCTGACCCCTGTGACCTTAAAAGTGGGTCAAGGTTATTTGAGTACACTTATAACACTCTGTCCCCGTAGCTATACCTGAAGTGGCCAAATATCACTTCCATTTGACCAATATATATATATGAAGGCCTTCTATAATTATTGAGAATAACATTGTATAATATTTTACATGTTTCATGTTTCAGTACATGTTATTGGATAGTCCAAAGGGTTGTGCATGACCAACATCAGGCTGGAGACCCAATAATGTTGTAGGTCCGATTTGGCAATTATTGACCCTGCATCTTTGGTCAAATTTTTACTTCTTCACTGTATTACCCAAAGAGCTGTATATAGACATGCACAGTTCAACCAGAGATCCAATAAAACAATATAATAATCAAATATTTGCACTTAATAATTCACATATTCATCTATACTGATCAAGTCCTGACCCATCATTTGGAAGATAGTTTTATTTCATGAAACTGTACTCATTGTTTTTTTTTTTTCAAATGATTGATGCAATTAACAGAATTTCTATACAACAAAAAATGTATAAAGCATGTAATGATAGTACTTACGCTTGAACTTCCAAACTTTCATAACTCAGGAAAATGAATTAAAAAAGTGTTGCATTACTTGTAGTGTTAACAATTTATGATCATGCAGCCAACACCCAAGATTTTATAACGTGAAATAACATCCTGGATTGTGTAAGCAGTAAATTGAAAATAGACAACTGCTTGTACTTGACAAATAAACTTGGCATATGACGTAATAATTATTGTTGAACAGGCTATTTAACTTGTTCACTCCAGATATTTCATAATGGACTATTCCAACTTTTGAATAGGAAGAGTTCAAATGTGTCAATCGGGGTGAATGAGTAAATCCGCTTAAGTCAGCTGACTTACCAGTAATAAATACCAGCTATATATATTCAGAGTAATGCACAAGTTACCTATGGTTTACAAATTGTAATGCACGCATCCACTGTTTAAAACTTCAAATACAGTTTATATATTATATGTGTGTTTACTTTTGTATGTTACAGGCTAGCTGCTACTCCATCAGTATAACTATGTAAATGTAGTCCATCCGATCGTGATGATCACTGAAGTCAACACAAAGATGATGATGTTGGATATCAGGCTAATATACTTTTCCTCTTCTTGTTAAATGGAATCAAAACATTTAACATAAGAGTCCAGAGAAAATAAGCCTTCGATAAATTTCTGGACAAGTTTCTTAAATTTGAGAAAATGAGCAACCAAACTTCTTCTTCCTCCGAAAAACTTTCCAGTGAGGAGGAGGAAGAGGAGGAGGAGGAAACGATGGGAAATACCCAAAATGGAGCACCACTACATGAAGCTGAAAATGAACACAGAACATCTCATCATGGTTCATTTTATAGTGTTTCTTCAGGAGCACAACCGACCACTGTAGCAGAACAAATAGCTCCTGAAGCATACCCCAGTGAGTATGATGAGGGAACGGAGGAAGATACTCAACAGGGAGCACCATTAGTCCCGAATGATGACGGAGCATCTCAACTGGAGGCTGCATGCAATGTTCAACTGGAGGCTGCATGCAATGTTCAACTGGAGGCTGCATGCAATGTTCAACTGGAGGCTGCATGCAGTATTCAACTGGAGGCTGCATGCAATGTAACAAGTTCATCAAATGGTGCTAATAGTCTAGATCAACAAAAAGAACAATCAACTGTTGTACAACAATCTGTATCTTTCAGTGAAAGTGGCAATCCCATATGTCAACCAAGCTGTGACGAGATGGAAATTCCTCATGCTCCACATGGTTCATCAGGGAGTGCTTCTTCTGCAAAGCAAACCGCCTCAGAAGAAACACATGCAGATAAAGGAGGAATTCGAATGATGGAAAATATTCAACATGGAGAACCAGTAATCTCAAATGATGATGGAACGTCTCAACTGGGGGCAGCATGTGCATGCAATGTTCCAAGTTCAGCAAATAGTTCTAATTCTGGATATCAGCGAGTAGAACTACTACAAACATCACAATTTCCAAGATTTAGTGAAAGTGGCAATCAAATATATCAGCCAAGCTGTGATGAGATGGAAATTCCTCAAGCTCAACATGGTTCATTGGAAAGAGTACATGAGGAATTAGATGATGCAATCCTTGACCCTCAGGAAATCGCAATATCAGAATCTTCACATACAGTAGAAGAAGTCAGATATCCTGTGGAATGGGACCAACAAAACAACTTTATATTAAGCAGAGAAGTCCGGAACTTTATGGCAAGAAACCCCAACAAAGTGTATCATGTAACACCTTGTAAAAGAGTTAGAGATGATCAGGTGGTTGATCCAACCCGCTACCTAGTTGACAGTG
Source organism: Mimachlamys varia (assembly GCA_947623455.1). Taxonomy (NCBI): domain Eukaryota; kingdom Metazoa; phylum Mollusca; class Bivalvia; order Pectinida; family Pectinidae; genus Mimachlamys; species Mimachlamys varia. The sequence goes on from OX392537.1 coordinate 4,444,512, forward strand.
GTTACCATGACAACACACATTCTTCAATGTCTCATCAGCAACCAGGAAATTCTTCTACCAGTCATGACATTAGAGAAAGGAATTCCACAGAGTTAGTCCAACCAGAAAACTCTACAACCAGTCATGATAACAGAGTAAGGAATTCAACAGAGCCAGTTCAACCCAATCTTGTAAATACTCCTCAAGGCACTGCAACAGGTTCTACAGAACATATCAGACCAGCATCGAGCACGCCCCCAATACAGGTAAATATCTCCCTGATACAGGTAAATATCCCCTGATACAGGTAAATATCCCCTGATACAGGTAAATATCCCCTGATACAGGTCAATATCCCCCAATACAGGTCAATATCCCCCCGATACAGGTCAATATCCCCTGATACAGGTAAATATCTCCTGATACAGGTAAATATCCCCCCGATACAGGTAAGTATCCCCCCGATACAGGTAAATTTGCCCCGATACAGGTCAATATCCCCTGATACAGGTAAATATCCCCTGATACAGGTAAATATCCCCTGATACAGGTCAATATCCCCCAATACAGGTCAATATCCCCCCGATACAGGTCAATATCCCCTGATACAGGTAAATATCTCCTGATACAGGTAAATATCCCCCCGATACAGGTAAGTATCCCCCCGATACAGGTAAATTTGCCCCGATACAGGTCAATATCCCCTGATACAGGTCAATATCCCCCCGATACAGGTCAATATCCCCTGATACAGGTAAATATCCCCTGATACAGGTAAATATCCCCTGATACAGGTAAATATCCCCCCGATACAGGTAAATATCCCCCCGATACAGGTCAATATCCCCCTGATACAGGTAAATATCCCCCCGATACAGATGAATATATTTCCCTATTACAGGCAATTATCTCCCCAATACAAATAAGTTTCTCCTTCATGAAAAAGCAGGTTAAATAATGTAAGAAGTACATGCAGCTAAATTACTGGATTTGTTATTTTTGATCACTTCAACTAAATGTATTATCTATTTAATGGATTTTGAATGTGTTGCTAATTTATCAGACAACTATAAACTGCTGGTTTTGTGCTAAGTAGATTGTGTTGTTTATAGTGCTAAAACATAAACACTAGATGATTGTGTTGTTACTACAGTACTAATTGTACAGTACTAATTTAACGACAGAAACAACAAATTCAATTATTTATTTTCCAGATAAGATAAATAACATCAAAAACAAATATTAAACTTCTGTTGTATTGTACTGTTCATTAATCTCTATGGCAGTGTGAAAATTGATGTATAATACAGTAATTAAAAAAGAAATTGCTTCACAGATTAATTTCTTTACTACAGCTCGAGTCTCTGGGAGCTTGTTCAACAGAACCCTCATTTGAAGTGCATGATCATCAAAGCCAAGAAGGTAACACTGCCAAATTAACCATACCTGCAGCTCTTTATTTCATTGACAAATTTATTACATATTTATAATATAAATATGAAACTAATTTGGCCAATGCTTGACAATTATATCATAATATTACATATTGTTTATGGGCTTTTTCATCATGAATTGAAGTCACATTAAATTCTGTAGACAGATTGACATGAGCACAATACCAGTTCATATACCTGCATGTCAGTGCAAGTTCATGATCATGAGTTCAAGTTTTTAATGTGAATCGTCCTGTTATGTATGGCATGACCTGGATTCGTACCCAGCTGGAATGTCACTTATGATACATTTGCCATTTTTTGTTGTGTTGTGTAAGTGAAAGTTCAGGACTGCATCCAAGTAATTGCTCCATACATGTCATATACTGTAATAAAATTATTTTAAGCTTTTTACTCCCACATGCATTATTTCAGTGTCATAATATAATATATTATATATGTTTCTTTCTTTAGGGAGCTATCTGACTCTCCGAATGTGAAGTCGCACTTATGCACATGATGTTGTACGCTTATGTCCTTGTCTTACAGTTTCTTTCTTTAGGGACCTATCTGACTCTCCTAATGTGAAGTCGCCTTTGCACATTATGGTGTCGCTATGTCCTTGTCTGTTTCTTTCTTTAGAGAGTTATCTGACTCTCCTAATGTGAAGTCGCCTTTGCACATGATGTTGTACGCTATGTCCTTGTTTGTTTCTTTCTTTAGAGAGTTATCTGACTCTCCTAATGTGAAGTCGCCTTTGCACATGATGTTGTACGCTATGTCCTTGTTTGTTTCTTTCTTTAGAGAGTTATCTGACTCTCCTAATGTGAAGTCGCACTTATGCACATGATGGCGTACACTATGTCTTTGTCTGTTTCTTTCTTTAGAGAGTTATCTGACTCTCCTAATGTGAAGTCACCTTTGCACATGATGTTGTACGCTATGTCCTTGTTTGTTTCTTTCTTTAGAGAGTTATCTGACTCTCCTAATGTGAAGTCGCCTTTGCACATGATGTTGTACGCTATGTCCTTGTTTGTTTCTTTCTTTAGAGAGTTATCTGACTCTCCTAATGTGAAGTCGCGCTTATGCACATGATGGCGTACACTATGTCTTTGTCTGTTCTATTTTTAGGATGCTCGTTCCCGATGTGTGATATCCTGTTTGTACACGACGGCTACGCTTTGTTTAAGCTGACCGTTCCTAAAGGCACCAGTATCAATACACTGATAACAATGAACCAGTTTATCGAACAGGTATGTAACACATCCGGAACTCAAAAGTAGACTAGTACTTGAAAAATATTTGCTGAAATGTAAACAGTGGACTCCAAGCACCATTTTTCTCTCTATACGATCTATGTAATTTTTTTGGGTTAATATCATGTATTTTGAGGTGAATTTCTCTTAATATCATGTTTTTTTTAAACCAATCACATAAAATATCCAAAAAATGATGTCATTTCCATTGATTTCAGATATAACTTGTACAAAATCTTGCACAGGAAATAAAAACAAGAGGCCCAGAGGGCCTGTATCGCTCACCTGGATACATTGGTATCTAAGTAATCATGATAATTTTTTTTTTTCGGCTCGTCCCTCAGCTCCCTAGGGGGTCAGTCCCACCATTAGTACAATTTTGAATGTTGAGCACCTAGGGATGCTTCCTGCCAAATAAGGCTGATTTCCAATCAATGGTTATGGAGAAGAAGTCGATTAAACCAATATAGCTAAATAACTCTTTTTGACCCCGCCCCTCAGCTCCCTAGGGGGTCAGTCCCACCATGAGTACCATTTTGAATCCTGAGCACCTAGGGATGGTTCCTACCAAATAAGGTTGATTTCCAATCAGTGGTTATGGAGAAGAAGTCGCTTAAACCAATATAGCTAAATAACCCCTTTTGGCCCCGCCCCTCAGCCCCCTAGGGGGTCAGTCCCACCATTAGTACAATTTTGAATCCTGGGCACCTAAGCATGCTTCCTGCCAAATCAGGCTGATTTCCAATCAGTTGTTATGAAGAAGAAGTCGCTAATATCAATATAGCTAAATAATTCCTTTTGGCCACGCCCCTCAGCTCCCTTGGGGATCAGTCCCACCTTGAGTACAATTTTGAATCCTGGGCACCTAAGCATGCTTTCTGCCAAATAAGGTTGATTACCAATCAGTGGTTATGAAGAAAAAGTCGCTAATATCAATATAGCTAAATACTTTTTTATGGCCCCCCCCCCCCCCCCCTCAGCCCCCTAGGGGGTCAGTCCCACCTTGCGTATAATTTTGAATCCTGAGCACCTAGGGATACTTTCTGCCAAATAAGGCTAATTTCCAATCAGTCGTTATGGAGAAGAAGTCGCTAATATCAATATAGCTAAATAATTCCTTTTGGCCACGCCCCTCAGCTCCCTTGGGGGTCAGTCCCACCATGAGTACCATTTTGAATCCTGAACAGCTAGGGATGCTTCCTGCCAAATAAGGCTGATTTCCAATCAATGGTTATGGAGAAGAAGTCGATTAAACCAATAGCTAAATAACCCTTTTTGACCCCGCCCCTCAGTTCCCTAGGGGGTCAGTCCCACCATTAGTACAATTTTGAATCCTGGGCACCTAAGGATGCTTTCTGCCAAATAAGGTTGATTACAAATCAGTGGTTATGGAGAAGAAGTCGACTAAACAAATATAGCTAAATAACCCTTTTTGGCCCCGCCCCTCAGCCCCCTAGGGGGTCAGTCCCACCATTAGTACAATTTTGAATCCTGGGCACCTAAGCATGCTTCCTGCCAAATCAGGCTGATTTCCAATCAGTTGTTATGAAGAAGAAGTCGCTAATATCAATATAGGTAAATAATTTTTATGGCCCCACCCCTCAGCCCCCTAGGGGGTCAGTCCAACCATGAGTACAATTTTGAATCCTAAGCACCTAGGGATACTTTCTGCCAAATAAGGTTTATTTCCAATCAGTGGTTATGGAGAAGAAGTCGCTTAAACCAATATAGCTAAATAACCCTTTTGGCTCCGCCCCTCAGCCCCCTAGGGGGTCAGTCCCACCATTAGTACAATTTTGAATCCTGGGCACCCAAGGATGCTTCCTGCCAAATTACGTTGATTTCCTATCAGTGGTTATGGAGGAGAAGTCGTTTAAAGAAATCGTTGACGGACGACGGACGGACGACAAACGCCACGGTATGGCATAAGCTCACCTCGGTCCTTCGGACCAGGTGAGCTAAAAATATAACCCCCAAAATGATTTTAATTGAAATAAAGTTATCTACATATTGAAACATCTTCATTTGTAAATTGAATATGTTACTTTTAGTTATGGATATACGAAAAGCACTAGTGGAAAACATGTTTCTCTTAATGTCACATTCCTGTTAATATCATGTTTTTGTCTGAAAAATGCAACATGATATAAAGAGGAGTGCACTGTATAGTTTTGCGGTAACTATAACAAGTACTGATTGTAATGTAGAACCATTACAAATGATCCCCAGCTCCAGCTATGTTAATTATTATGACCATTGAACAATTTCAGCCTTTCTTGTTGACCAATCAGAAAAAGAAAGGTCATTCACACATGCATGTACACCGTTACAATGATAAACACTTGCTAAATTTCCATTACTGTTTTCGGAAATGCGTTGGAAACCTCCCTGGCAGAAAAAAATATCAGACAAAAGAAATAAAACGTAAACAATATATGTCCCCACTCTTCATCCAGAGAATTATTTATATTTCATTTTCAACACCTTGCTTTAATTGTTTAAATTCCAGAACGATCAAAACCTTTAATTCATCACCCCACCAATATGTGTGTCAGATCAACAAATAAATGTTGCAAATGAAAATCTGCTTTAAGAAATGTCATATTTTCAGGTTTAAACCCAAAACATTAGATAACTCTTACATAATAAATTTTTTCTTATGTTTAGAAACGTGCCCTTCTAGGAGACGAAACTTTCTACTTCTTGCAAGAAGGATGGACGAACCTGACAAAAATCGAGGACAATTCTACCATCATCATTAAGACTCTGTAAAGGTAACTATACACTGGATATATTTAAAGCATTTAAGTGTTTACTGTAATACAGACTGTGCTCAAAATGGAAACCTTGTGGAAACCGATTAATGACAGCACCTACGGGCAATTAAAGACTTTATCGACACAATACATGACCTTCACCAGTTGAAGCTTTTCTAAACGGAGTTGAGTGTATATACTGATGACAGTTAATTCATGCAACATATTAAAGCAATTCCTACAACTTCACTGTAGATATATTTATTAAAGATTATCACAGTAAAATAAAAGACTGGAAAATTATCAAATTTCACATATAATTGTTTTCCCTCAACGCACTGATGTCCATTCATTAGTAACTGTCAATGACTTTATTCTACAATGTCTAGTGTCCAGCATGACCAGCAAAAACTTACACATACCAATTGTAGGCTGCATGCACGTACCATTTGCACACCTCTATTATGTATATTTATATAAAGGGCAAAGAAGTAATTCAAACAGTGTAGACAAACTGGTGTTGTCAAATTTTCGGAGCAAACTCACGGCTCCTTTGTCAAGACACAAATAATGAAACAAAAAATAATTACAATACATAAAAACAATATTGAAAATGTAACAAAAAAATTGTAAATCAATAAGCCCCTCGGCTAGTGTTAGCCGAAAATTTGACAACACCAGTTTGTCTACACTGTTTGAATTACTTCTTTGCCCTTTATAAAATTTTAAGTAATTCGCATCCTATAAATATCCATTTGTAAGGATCCAGTGTTATTTGGAAACCTACTGTTAATATTGCTTCTTTGACCTGTATATTTACATATATATACCTGTGAATTTATGTTAATTAGGCATGCAATAAATATATACTCAAGATGAAAGCGAAAGCCTATATTATTTGATTCTCTGTAATGAGTATTTTTAATAAATACAAAGAAAATTGTGCACGCTGTTTCAGACAATTAACAGAACTTTTAGCTTATATTTATCTGCATGTCTTTCTGTTAACAGCAGTCCAAGGGGAGATAAGTCTTGAAAGAATACAAAGTGCCTTGTGCTTAAGACAAACTGTGCCGCGAAAAAAGATTGAAGATGAATCTTCAGAGATTTCAACAAAACGCTGACCGATGGCCATAGGCTGATGAAGTAAAAGATCGTGCGGGACAGTATGATCATAATATAACCACTAAAATTTTCAAAATACAATTGGCTTTTATATAATCCAGTAACTTGCGGTACATTTCAAACCTTATTTTTTCTGATCTGTGCAGCTCATGATCATGTCAGTTTTGCCAGTGCAAAGAATTAGATTTTTCTGTAATGGATTATTTCAAAAACATTTGACTACAAAAATGTGCTTTTATACTCACAAAAACAAGTGAGCGTAGTAGTTGACATGGTAGCCGAAACATGTCAAATACTACACTTTCCATTAAAGGCCAAATATACGTAACTTTAGGTAAAACTTGGAGCGAAAATTAAGCCTAATAACTTTTTATATTCATAGATTTAGTTAAGATTAAATGATATCAGCAATATTCAGGATGAATTCCTACGCAGTAACCGGTATGGCATCTTCGCTAGCCAAGGGTTACGATCCGCATACTCATCTTCACCCTTGGCATATATAGACCACATTTCGTAAATCCCGCGACGAGAATTTTCATTGGATGCAGCTAGGTCTGGCTGCGTCCAATCAGAGCGCACCTTACATTTGATCACGCGCTCTACTAATGGGACAGAAAAAAATGTAAACAAACATGGCACAGTGTCGACTGTGTCATGGATCTTTACCAGTAAAACAGAGAAGAACAATCTTCAACGACATCATTTATGGCAAGGACTCAGTGCGTCGATCGCCGTTTCCTGATGCTGTCTAATTTGATCAAGCTTGAATTTTTCATAGATCAACCGAGTGAGATGTTCTTCCTTGTTTACATTCATTGCAGAAGCCGTTTTGTTACACGCAATTTTGATTGTTCGGTGATTACGTGATTCAAAGGGCACAACGCACACCGACCGCTAGGTGGCAGACCCGGGAGCTTTCAATTTTGCCATGATATATTCCAGGGGTGTAGATTACATAGGTGATCGTAACCCCTGGATATCGAGGATGCCGGTATGGCAGCAGTTGAAACTCGGTATTTGTAAACACGCGTCTGTTTTGAACTGTCATCGGACTTCAGCTTGTTGTTGAAGTGAGCCCCACCTGAACTATTTTCAATTCTTTGGATTTTTTTTGTCAAGACTTTCTTGTTAGTTACCGCTCGGGTTTACTTCGTTTTAGGCTTATTTTTGCTTGGTTATCAACTGGATTTTTTTCCAGATTTTTTTAGATTCACGAAAAATTTACTGAAGTTACACATATTGGGCCTTTAAACACCTCTGGGTTCACTACTTTACTACACAAATATAAGACAAGATCAAGACCTTAATATGACATAAAATCTGAATTCAGAAGAAAGAGGTCAGTAGCTTTAATTACATGATAATAATTTGTATGAACTGTGTAATATGATAGTTTTGTAACAAACTACTTGCATGGTTAAGACACCAAAGTAAGACAGATCATTATTCATGAGTCAATCCAAGCTCCACTAGGAGTCAATCCAGGCTTCATGAGGAGTCAATCCAGGCTCCACTAGGAGTCGAACTAGGATCATCTAGGAGTAAATCCAGGCTCCACTAGGGGTAAATCCAGGCTCCACTAGGAGTCAATCCAGGCTCCACTAGGAGTCAATCCAGGCTCCACTGGCAGTCAATCCAGGCGCCACTGGGAGTCAATCCAGGCTACACTGGGAGTCAATCCAGGCTCCACTGGGAGTCAATCCAGGCTACACTAGGAGTCAATCCAGGCTACACTGGGAGTCAATCCAGGCTACACTGGGAGTCAATCCAGGCTACACTAGGAGTCAATCCAGGCTACACTGGGAGTCAATCCAGGCTACACTAGGAGTCAATCCAGGCTACACTAGGAGTCAATCCAGGCTACACTAGGAGTCAATCCAGGCTACACTGGGAGTCAATCCAGGCTACACTAGGAGTCAATCCAGGCTACACTAGGAGTCAATCGAGGCTCCACTAGGAGTCAATCCAGGCTCCACTAGGAGTCAATCCAGGCTCCACTGGGAGTCGAACCAGGCTCCACTAGGTGTCAAGCCTCAACTTCTTGTTTAAATTACTTATGCATTACACACTTTTGAATTGGTTTATAATCAAGAGGAAATTTCTCTGGCTAAGTCGATCAGTAAAGATTTTACTGGTGCAATAAGTGAATGTAATTCACATTATGTAATGTATATAATAATTTACAGGTGAAATATGTAAATGTGATTCACTTTATGTTATGTATGTAATAATTTACAGGTGAAATATGTAAATTTGATTCACTTTATGTTATGTATGTAATAATTTACAGGTGAAATATGTGATGTGATTCATGCTTTAACATCATTAGTAATACTTGTGTTTAAAGGCCCAATATACGTAACTTCAGGAAATTTTTCGGGATTCTGAAAAATTATGAAAAAAAATCCAGTTGATAACCATGCAAAAATAAGCCTAAAACGAAGTAAACCCGAGCGGTAACTAACAAGAAACTCTTGACAAAAAAATCCAAAGAATTGAAAATAGTTCAGGTGGGGCCCACTTCAAAAACAAGCCGAACGTAGAAGACAGTTTGAAATGGACGGGTGTTTACAAATACCCCGTTTCAACTGCTGCTGTACCGGTAATTGCGTACAAATTCATCTTCAATATTGCTGATATCAGTTAATCTTAACCAAATCTATAAATATAATAAGTTATTAGGCTTGATTTTTGCTTCAAGTTTTGCCGAAAGTTACGTATATTGGGCCTTTAACTATACTAGTATTCATTTATTACCTCCTTTTCATACATTTATATTCCATTCTACTGTCTGTGATAACTTATATATATGTGCTGCTGTCTTTTCTTTTCCTTTTTAGCATCTTACTTAAGCAAAAGTTTCTAATTTCTGTGATATCTGCTTACTGTTACTCGTCTTGCTTTACTTGCATGTTTGTTATCCATGTCATGTTATCTATTAGTTTGTACCGTTAAGTTTGTCGCGATAATAGCACTACAGTGCTAATGTTTATTGTTTTAAATATGCGTCTTTAAATAAAAATTCTTGTATCTTGTATCGTGTTAATTGAGTGTTTAAATTTGGTTATATTTGCACTAAAATTTGAGTGCACAATAATAAGTATGTTTTCCGTATTGGAAAGAGCTTCCCTTTCTTTAAGAGCCGAGTGTTTGGCAATTATATTATCTTTTTAATGTAGTGTTGCCTATTTAAAATTTGATATCAGAATCTCAGAAACTTGCCATTTCCTAAATAGGCTGCAATAATCATTATCACAATTGTGAACGTAATTTATTAGCTTTATAGTCAAGTGTTTTTTTAGCTATAAGTGACATCATCTTAAACATTCAAAATGTGATATATAATGTTTTAATTGCGGATTAATGGTTAATTTATTTTTTCAATAAGTTATTGTTGAGTTAGTGTTCTTGTAAACATTTAGCTGAACATTTCTTTTAGTTGCACTACCTATATTTTAGTTAATCCTGAGGTCATTTCCGATCACTTTGTTCTATTATAATTAATTGTCTCATTGTTAAAAAGTGTTCAATCGAAATAAGCCTGGATTCGAGTGAGAGAGAGAGCTAGAACAGAGTGTTTTCATTGTGATTCACCACATGTTGTGACTGAATTTTAAAACATTAATTGAAGAACTTTATTTCTGTGTGGAGTTTTCTGTCAGTATGAGTCCTATGGCTTTCAGCTGTGCTTTGCACCAGAAGCATATAGACATATATATATATGCATGTAGCTATATATTAAGCACGGTACAATTGCGACAGGAAATTCACATTTTAACCTTCAAATCAACAACGCTAAGTGTATATGATACATTGTGTTTAATATATTATAAGTAACACGGAAACACAAATGACGAAGGAAGACAATTTTTTGACTCGTGTCCTATCTGGGCCTCGAACTCACGATCTCCGGCACCAAATCGCCTAGCCAGAAATACCTCCGGCCGTTACCACTGCGCCAACTCGACATCCCCAAAAAAAGGATGTTTTGAAGTCGCTGCATGTAGCTATATATTTATATAGGCAATAAACACAGACTTACAACAGTTTTACATAACAGTGTAATCAACACAGAACCACAATCAGAGTGAAGGCGTATACATTACCCCAGCTATCATCAAATCTACAGGAAACACTATGCCTGTGGTCAGGTTTTGTATTATCTGGATCTGGGGGGTGGGTAAGGGGGGGGGGGGGGGGGGGTCAAGTCTCCACAACATTTTATTTATCATACGTCAGTTAAAATTTCCATTAATTTGACGAAAGTATGAAAGTAATATCTATTTATTCTTATAACTGTTTTGTACCCATTCAGGTTTTTTTTACAATTTTATCGCATACATATACATATCATAGTAGTAAAACTCCCAAATGAAATAGCAAGTTGTAAGGGCAATAACTCTTCCAAATATACAATGTAGATGAATCCAATCAATTTTCAGAATAACCCCACTTCATGTTATGGTGAATAATTGTGCAATAAAAGATTGGTTGAAAACTGCAAGAGGACCTCTCTTGACAAATATAATTTACGATGGATGGACAGAAAACACAATACCAAAATACATCACATCATTAATTGATGCGCCTTATGAAAATAGTACAGCATTAGGCCATACCAATTTGATTTATTGTTCGTCGGATTTACTGCTCCTGTTTTGGAAAAATAAAATAAAAGCAATTTCCAATTTTCGCATCAATGAAAAATGACGAATCTGGATATATCTTACAATTGGTTCAAAATTTTGAAAGCCCCATTCCGAATCATTTCAATGTTTGAAACAAAGGTAAAAATAGTATTTCAAGTGGGTTTTTTTGGCAGTAACACCCAACATCAAAACACGAGGGAAATGTGGGACGAGGCTTTTTCAGTTTCAAAGAAACTTGGAATGTGTCATGTCAAAAATGGCTATTTTTAATGTGTTGGTCACTACAGGATCTTGTCGCCATAATGGATCGCAAAATACCAAAATAGATGGTTTAGCATACCAAGATCTCCTGATCAGATAAACAAAATACAGAACTCAAGCAGTCTCACTAAAAAGCGACTTCAAGCATCAACAAAAAATATCTTTAAATATTCTGAATTAAGTAAGCGACATCAGAAGATATATATGTTATTAATACAAATGTATGACTATAATAACACCTCTATATACTGAATTTCAATTTGATATTCTTCTCGAGCAATCAACCCAATTTGGCGAACATCATTGTCATTTCATCAGTCTTATTGCCTTATTTTAATAGAATACTGTTAATTGGCTTTTAAAAACGTGTTTGTTATAAATGTTTTGAAATATTTATGGAGGTACATGTGTATTACCATTCGAAATCTCTTCCACATGACGTAGTTACCTTAAGTCACCAACAGCCAGAACATTTAAATCCTGAATGGATCAACACTGGGTTCATGATGCTTTTTCAACCACAACATGGACAATAATGAACTTATTCATATTCGGGACATCAGCTTATAAACTGATTTAATCTGTAAGATCTGGATATAAACTAATGATAGTACATGAATAGTGCTTGTGTCCATTAACATTACAATTATTAACTCAAAGGTTTATGATGTCAGCAAAAACACCTAGTGCCATACATCTAGCCTTCAGGTTTTGTTTTATAGAGGTATCATACAGAAATTTTGTCATCATTAATTGATATCAATTCAATAAAATATGCATTCTGCATGAATAGAAGTATCTTAATACCTACAAAAAATGTGGTTGCTAAAAGGTGTTTCCTGTGGTTTTAGTTCAATCACTAAACTTTAATGGATGCCATGGCCTTTGGTTTTCTAATAAGAAGGTAATTTAACAAAGCTTTTCTCTCAAATGCTGTTTTATTGAAAAGCTTTATACAAGAAGTTTGTGCCAAGGAAATCATTAAAAAGCGTATAACCAGTTTAAATACATGTATGTATTACTTTATGGTGAGTCATTATATTAAGAGTTGAACACGTATTCTGACATTTAACCTTATGAAAACACCCGCTTGCTCGAAATTTTAAGGAATTAAATTAAAAAAAAAATAAAAAAATTGCCCGCTCGCTCCAGTTTTGAAATCTCATTTTCCGAAGAACAATAAATCAAATTGGTATGGCCATACTAAGATGTTCAAAATATTAATTGAAGTTGCATTAACAGTCTGTGACTATAGCCACTAGTCCTATGCCCATGACTAGTAAATTTTGGTTTGGACTAGTTGAAATTCCTTGAATTTCAATATATTTGTTAAAATAAACACTGCATTTTGCTTGTTCGGACTAGTGCTTGAAAAATGTTAATGTCACAGACTGCATTGATAACATCCTGACAACATCAAGCAAATATGTTATACAATCATGAAGAGGGTTACCTTGTACAGTCACACATACATGTACCCTGTAAGATCAGATAGATCATTTTAAGTCACTCACTTAATATAAACATGGTTCACTTACCTTATAAAAGGCTTAAATTTAAGTTATATTGCAGAAAAATTAAGGTTTTAAACTTCCGCATATTGTACGTACACATTTATTTAATTTCCTTGAGGAAATATTAAGCGATCAACATACTATTAATAGATCCATCAGGTCAGGTGATTGTTTCAGTTTCCATTAATACTTCACCAGTCAATTAATGGTAACTCCCACTAAACGGGTTACTTCCTTAATTCATTTGACCTTTAATTTTCATAATGATCTATTCGAACATTTGAACTGTAAGAGTTCAAACATGTCTTCTGGGGTGAATGGGTTAAAGGTCAACTATGTCTATCTTAACTAACACATTATGAAGGTAATGTGACGGTCCATACAATATCACACAAAAGGCCAAAGAGGCTGGAATTGGCCCATGCAAATTATTACCCATAGAGGCTATACAAATTTCAGATGAACCAAACGCTGTAGTGTATCACCCAAATGAATTGCCAAGAGGCTGGATTGCCCATGTCAATATCACCCAAAGAGACTGGATTGCCCAATGTCGATATCACCCAAAGAGACTGGATTGCCCATGTCAATATCATCCAAACAGACTGGATTGCTATGTCAATATCACCCAAAGAGACTGGATTGCCATGTCAATATCACCCAGAGAGACTGGATTGCCATGTCAATATCACCCAAAGAGACTGGATTGCCATGTCAATATCACCCAAAGAGACTGGATTGCTATGTCAATATCACCCAAAGAGACTGGATTGATATGTCAATATCACCCTGAGAGACTGGATTACCCATGTTAATATCACCCAAAGAGACTGGATTGCTATGTCAATATCACCCAAAGAGGCTGGATTGTCCATGCTGTATCACCAAAAGAGACTGGATTGTCCATGACATACAGTTGTGGTAACAAACAACACACCAAAAACTGTGTGTATATCGTGCACACACCATTCACACATCTTTCGCCAATGGCGCACACAAATGGGCGATCTAAAGATTATTACTGTGAGAGCCTAGATGGACCATGCTGTAGTTTATCACCCAAATGAATGGCCAAGAGGCCTGGATGGCCTAGCTATGTCAATATCACCCGAGCCTGGATGGCCCATGCTGGATGGCCAATGACATATCATCCAGACAGACAAAGAGGCTGAATGGCCAATGACATATCACCCAGACAGACAAAGAGACCGGATGGCTAATGACATATCATCCAGACAGACAAAGAGACCGGATGGCCAATGACATATCACCCAGACAGACAAAGAGGCTGGATGGCTAATGACATATCACCAAGACAGACAAAGAGGCTGGATGGCAAATGACATATCACCAAGACAGACAAAGAGGTTGGAATTAGCCCATGCTAATTAGTACCCAGAGAGGCTAGATGGCCCATGTCATACTTGTATATCACCCAAAGTAAAATCTGTTAACACATTGTTAAACCTTTAGGGAAACTGTGACTGCATCCTATCTACTAAATTTCAATGTGAATTTCCACAGTACTTCAAATTACTTTTAATTCTTGACAGCAAGATTGGGCGGAGGGTGTACTATCACTCATCAGGTTTAAATATACAAAACATAAAAAATATCACACTCATAATCTTAAAGTGGGCTTAAAACATACAGAATAACTTATCAAAAGATTGAAAACATTAAGCCCCTTTAACTTAAACTTGAATACCCTAAATCCAAGAATGCAACTTGCCAAATATTGTTACTGTAGAAGTTTTGTTTATGAAGATCAATGCCTGTTAAAGATTTATACACCACAACTGTCGACCCATTTAACATTGATCAATGACAATTATTAATCTACATGTAGATCTCTAACCGTCGACCTATTTAACATTGATCAATGACAATTATTAATCTACATGTAGATCTCTAAGTATACTTATGTATGTTCACTTCAAAAACTCATGCCAAGTTTCAAACATTAAGTTGCATTATAATTGACCCATGTGACATTGAATATCAAATATTCAAAATCATTATTTGAAACCCTAGCTATGCCTTCATTCCAGCAATTCTACAAGCTGAAGATAATCATCCTAGAGCAGGGTCGGGGGTGTTCGGACACTTAACGGAAAAATGCCATTTCAGCTCTTCCTATACGTATTCATGTGCTTAAAACATATTATTTGGATCATCTGAATGATTAAATGACAACCGGAAACTATAACTGTGTTTTGTTGTTGCAATAGAGGATATGTATGGCGCATTCGATCATAAAACTGTTCGAGTGTGTTCGGACATGTTCGGCACTAATCGGACACGTCGTCGGGTCACATCGGACACTTACAAACATTGCTTAAAAATCAGTCTAAAACTAAAAAACAATTTAACAATAGTTTTTATTATGAAATCTACAGATGGTAAACAATTTATTTTTGCTAGATTACATAATCATCATGATAAATATATAGATTATAAATACTCTTATAAATTCGCCCGTCAATATAACTTGTAACTCAACTCTGACAAACGATGGAAACACAAGGCATTTGTACTCTAACAGTAATCGCACTCGAAATATGTACCTGCTATGTCCTCATCGGTCATGGATAGCAGATCCATAGATCGAACGCAAGCCTTGTGGAACCAATGTTCACATCGGTTGCACCCGACCCAGTTGCTCATATCATCGGCAGTCTTTTCTACCTCACAGAAAAAACAGTTATTTTGAGAAATAAAGACTTCTTCGTCAGAAGATACCTCATGTCGTACTCATACTCTCTTTGCGCCTTTCATTTTTTTCACTGCTTCATCTTCCTTTCGTTTCATTTCTCTCTGTTTTGCCTTTTCCTTTCTCTCAATCTTTTTTCTCTCCATCTCTTGTTCTTTTTTAATCTTTTTTACTTCTCTCTCTCTCTTTCTGAACAACTTATCAGCAGCATCTTTTTCTTTCTTTTGGAAAATTTACACGTTCTAAATACTTTACTAATGTGCCACAGGCACCGATCAATGTTGATAAAATGGATTTAGTATTGAATTAAATAATTGATTTCTTATACGTTTTGTTGAATTATATCAAGTTGTTGTAATTTATCGATAAATAACAAACATAGAAACAATATTGTGAATAACACTTAGAATGTACTTTATTACGTTAATTGATCATTAAATAACGAAGTGTCCGAACAGCAACGACACTGTTAGCCTAAAGTACAAGCTCAAATTTGTTTTCATATTGCGAAACGAACGCAACCAACGAAAGTCTCGTTTTGAAATAGCAGTCTGCATACTCGTCAACATCCGTGTTTAACATGATTTTTTTTGTTTATATGTGCGATTTAAGACAATATTAGCTTACGTGTGCATTGTTCAAATATAAGCGCATGCGTAAGCAGAGGGGTAAGTACCTGGGTGGTTTTTAAATTTTAATATGGCCTCTGGAGCAAAAAGTTCGTCACTGACAGTGATATACTTTTCTCAGCTTGAAAAGGACGCGGGGCAAAACTTCTCCGCGCATGTCAGCCCCTGGGAACCCAGCAACGTAGATGTACAGCGCTTAGTTAAAAAGTGTCCGGTCACCAACGACGTCCGAACACCCCCGACCCCGCTCTAGCACTTATTTTTAAAGTTGAAGAGAAGTTGCGTCTTTTACCCAAGTGACCTTGAATAAATTAAAGGTCATTAATTTGAACAAACATTGCGTCTTTTACCCAAGTGACCTTGAATAAATTAAAGGTCATTAATTTGAACAAACATTTAGCTCTTAATCATCATCTATCCTTGGTCATTTAATTATTGAGATGAAGTCATTTCAAGGTTTTAACATACGGTATATTTGACCCCGTGACCTTTAATTTTGTATAGCACTAGTACTTCAGTCCAGCACTTGCAGTGATGTCACTGATCGACCAAATATCATCATAATTATGGCTGGTCGAGTTATTCAGGATCGAAGAATTATGAGAATATCTGGAACATATATTAGACCAGTGACCTTGAAAACGGGGAAGGGTCATAATAAAAGAATAATTGACTGCTACTGATCGAGCGCAGTGGAACAGACTTCTAACATAGCTTGTTGCAGTGAAATTAAACATGCTACAATGGGAAATATACACACACAAACGACTACAACACGTACCTAAATGACAGATCGGTGATGACATGTTGGTCTGTACGTAGCTTGAATATTGGTTAATGTGATGTATAAATGCTGCCTATGCATATCCCCATCTCTTGCGCCGTAACAAATTAATGGCGCCATATAAACAGATCTTGATCCTATGCATGTACACATGGCATGGTTGTAACGGCACTTCTCATTGGTTAATTACAAATCGTATTTAAACACGTGCATGTCGCAAATTTAAAACGTAGAATTTATAAAGAAAGTGAGAAACGAATCGAGAAAAAAAAAATAATCAACAATACAGTCTGTATAAAAGCCGCTTTCAACCTGAGTTGATTATTTTCACACGTTTTCGAATCCCGATCGCGAGTTGTAAATTGCAATTGTCCTGGACAGTGCACTTGCACAGGGACTTGAAAATTTGTTACAACTACCCATGTTTCATATAAAGGTATCCAAGGTAACTATACGTTTTGGGGGATTGAGCTCGACAAAATGACCCCACCATACTTTCCTGTATCAAAACAAAAAATCTACAAAAGATATATTGATGACGTCAACCTCAGAAATAGCGCGCGTACATGTTGTTGGAGGAAATGGAGGTCATGTCCGCAGAAGCATAGGGACCTGAGAATTTGTTACAGCTAATTTTGGACCTAACCGAAGGTGTACAATAGCAATTTTACACTTTTGGGCGATTTCAATGAAAATGTCCCCTCAATGGCTATAAAGACTATATTTAGAAAAGAAAAAATGATCCATTTTATCCTAGAAATAAGGTTTTGAAATTTATATGGATTTAATTTTTCTATCTCGAGTGTGTGATTTTTTTTAGGCATCCAATGACAGCAAAAGACCAGCGCGCGGGGTGACGTAAAACTCAATGAATATGTAAAACTGGCCGGCGAGCCGACGAAAACTTTGAGACACGGAAATTTTGCGGAGATTGTTTCTGCGGAAAGAAGATACATTTGACTTGGATTTAGGAGGTTTGTAAAATACAAATTATCCATCATTCCAACGGTACCAAGCGTTTTTTCGTACCTCAACTAGAAATGTGATTTTTGATGCAAGAAAGGTAGGTGGGGTCGATTTTTCGACCTGGAAAGCTTTCTACCCTTTAGCTTTTATGACCATTGAGGGGGGAATTTTTATCGAAAATTGATCTTACCCCCCAAACGTGTAAAGTTACTCTATACACCCTATTTTAGGTCCAAAACTAGCTGTCACAAATTATCAGGTCCCTGTGGTATCACCGAGTCGGAATACAACAAACTATCATTATTAAAAAAACTCAAGTATGTAGTTTCCAGATATTCTTTTACAAACCATATATCCGACCTTTGATAGAATATGCATCGATAGTCTGGGAGGGGTGTTCACAACAGGATTCAGGAAAAAAACTGGAGAAAGTGCAGTTTCGAGCAGGTCGTATAAT
The DNA here is from genome assembly GCA_947623455.1 of Mimachlamys varia. NCBI lineage: Eukaryota > Metazoa > Mollusca > Bivalvia > Pectinida > Pectinidae > Mimachlamys > Mimachlamys varia. Next base: position 4,463,037 of record OX392537.1, read on the forward strand.
AACTGGCTTACCGGTATATGCAACAAGCGAGTCAATTTACTTTTAAACAGAAGGGGAACTCCTATCTGTCATGAACGTTGTAAACACAATTAGGTATTACCTTTTTCAAAATAAAGAATGATATGGTACATGTACCAAATTATTAGTTTGAGCTGTTACCAACTTGCGTTCAGAAAAATCTGCATATGCTACCCGAAATATGGATGATTTCACTATTCCCCATTGTAAAACAGAATTACTTAAAAAACTTTACTTTTCAGAAGGTCAACAAAGATAGTTTTCAATGATGAACAGCAACGGTTCCGATGGAAGAAACACAACTCGTCCAGATTATTGACGGAACTTTACAAATTGGAAAGTACGTTCCATTCTCAAAATGGAGTTTCGGAATCGAAATTCGAATTTTCGGACTGGTGAGCACAAATAACATTACGGAAATTTGTTTCCGTGCATTTCCGTACGGATTGTGAGTTTTCCTGACTATCGGCGGCCGGGTTATCGTGGGTCTACTGGCTATTCAATCTTTAACATATATATATGTGTGTATACAATTGCTCTTATCAACGATGGTTAAAAATAGATAATTTTTTATATGGACATAGCAGTATACACAATGTACATGTGTAGGTTCGGAACAGTCAGGTACATGAATTTATATATAGATGTACTTTGTTCTAAATTAAAATTAAAAACAAAAAAAATGCCGAAACCATAATAATTCATTTGCTTATAATTGTTTTAATTTAAATAGTTTCACCGTATCAGTGAACTTTTAACCTTCTGGTTGTAAAGGTGTCATCGGATGTTTCCGTCATTTCACAAGGGAGCTCTGAATTCCCGTGGGTATCATTAACTACAAGTCATACATGTAATTACCCGGTAGGCGGTTACTGTTAATTGTAGATTTGATTACCTCACATTTCTCAATTTGTCAAGTTACTGACGATTTTTTGTAAGATCGAGGAGCACGTGACACCAAAGCGAAAGAGGAAGGTTAAAACGTGTACTTATTGTTAACTTTACCTGTGTATACAACTAAAGGTTTGTTTTGAGATATTACATTGCAGCGATCACTCTTATCACAATACAGATCACTGAAAAAGTTTTTATCTAAACTAATGTATTATATGTACAAAACGACAAACTCTTATGGCGTTCATATATCAATATAAATAACACACAACCGTTAGAACACACATGTATATTACTCGTTACTAGGGGTAAAACGTCTTGAATTGTGATTACTTTATAATTAGATAATTAATGGGGGTACATTGTATATAATTAATTTCTTATAAAATCAATGATTGTTTTTAAACATTAATCTTTTTGCGACTGTACACTATAACTACATAAGTATTGGTAACTGATGTCTGATACTCTTTTCTGTTTCAGATAAGACACACTTTTACCAGACAACTTACACATTAACCAGGAACGCCAGCATAGACAATTGCAGTCACGACACCATGAACAACAACCCAGATGACTGCAGCCAGGAAACCACGAACACTAGCACACACAATTACAGCCAGGAATGTGACAGTGACTGCCCGGATGACGTTTTCACTTCAACTGTTCCGACCGGTATCGGACCTGAGATTGAAAAGAAGCACAAAACAAATGATATGCAGTTTATTGGCAATGTTAATTTAAAGATAGCTATGCTTTTGTGGCTATCGGTGCCCTTGAAAGGCCAATACATAACTGACACTTTTGCAGGATTTTCGATGGCCAGCATAGCGAAGAAAACCGAATTGATTTCAAACAACTTTCCTCAAGCACCTCATATATGGAACAATGCTGACATGTATGTTTATGCCGTTCCTGTGCGAACAGTGCCGTCAGTGATTAGAATTCACTGTAGACAGAGACAGTTAGCCAGTGATTCTTCATCAGCACACACACAGAATGTATCTCCTTCTGCGGATCAAGATTATCCGTCGAGGGGATATAGGCCTGGCACAGAAGGACCACCAACAGTCTCGAGGGAATACAGACCGGGTACATGGGGACCACCAAGATACACGAGAGGGCCAAGGCCTGGGACAGAAGGACCACCAATAGTCTCGAGGGAATACAGACCGGGTACAGGGGGACCACCAAGATACACGAGGGGGCCAAGGCCTGGCACAGAAGGACCACCAATAGTCTCGAGGGAATACAGACCGGGTACAGGGGGACCACCAAGATACACGAGGGGGCCAAGGCCTGGCACAGAAGGACCACCAATAGTCTCGAGGGAATACAGACCTGGTACAGGGGGACCACCAAGATCCATGAGGGGACCAAGGCATGGCATAGAAGGACCAACAACAGACACGAGAGGACACAGGCCTGGCATAGAAGGACCACTAGGAGCCGAGGAACAAGCGTCTGCCATAATTAGACAGACGTCTAGTTTGGAAGACCACCGATTGTTGATGATTGGACAACCGCCTGCAATGAGACGAGAACCATCGTTTATGAGAGAACCATCAGCAAACAACGTGGGACACATTGTTGTACAGAACTCACCTGACCAGCCGATATATCCACACAACATGCGCTATCTCATAGAATATTTCCATGGTACTCCTGTAATAAAGGTTGACTTAACATCTGATTTCCTGAACAAGTATCTTCAATATGGAGCAATTCGCGTAATATCTGAAGTGAGGCGACAAACAACGATCAGGCAACAGCAGTCGAATGTGAATGGAGAAGAGTTCCGTTGGAGAGAACAAACATTTGATATGAGCCAAAGTCTATCTACTAACAGACGAGAGTTCATAAAAGAACAACCATCTGATATGGGAGAGGATATGTTACTTTTGAGAGGACAATCATCTGGATTCAGAGGTCATCGAAGAAATGACAGAAGGGGACAAATACCACTTGAAACTCAGAGGAGACAAATACCACTTGAAACTCAGAGGGGACAAATACCACTTGAAACTCAGAGGGGACAAATACCACTTGAAACCCAGAGGGGACAAATACTACTTGAAACCCAGAGGGGACAAATACCACTTGAAACCCAGAGGGGACAAATACCACCTGAAACTCAATTGGAATCATCAGCTCAGAGAGATCAATTTTCTGCACGAGGTGGACGGTATCCTTGTAGAGACCAATCTACTACTGAGAGACCACCAGCCTCTTTCAGACAACAAACTCGAGATGATCATGTTTATCCCTATGCCATGTACTATCGCATCGAAGAAATCGATGGGACTGATGTGATCCAAGTTTTATACACAACGCACTTTATAAATAACTTTCAAAGTTATGGGATAATCTACGTTGAACAGTCACCAGTAAGTATACTCTGATTAAAGGCCCAATATACGTAACTTCAGGGAAATTTCGTGATTCTGAACAATTCTGAAAAACGTCCAGTTGATAACCATGCAAAAATAAGCCTAAAACGAAGTAAACCTGAGCGGTTAACTAACAAGAAACTCTTGACAAACAAATCCAAAGAATTGAAAATAATTCAGGTGGGGCCCACTTCAACAATAAACCGAATGTAGAAGACGGTTTGAAATGGACGCGTGTTTACAAATAACGTGATTCAACTGCTGCTTTACCGGTAATGCGTAAGAATTCATCTTGAATATTGCTGATATAAGTTAATCTTAGTTGAATCTATAAATATAATAAGTTATTAGGCTTGGTTTTCGAATTTTGCCGAAAGGTACGTATATTGGGCCTTTAAGTACCCCCCCCCCCCCCTCCCCTAAAAAAATGCTACTTCACAAAACTCGCTTATGAATATAAAACTAAAAAGATGAAGCAATTATTAAACCTTTGTTATTGCAGGGACTACCACAGACGAAAGCAGACACCCCCAAGGAAGATTGACGGTTACCTACCGTAGGCTGTCATTGGAATTCTACATTTTGTACCTGTTTAACGGGAGACAACTCGTGTAAGGTTTTGGCCTGCACCAATACGAACACTTGTAACTTTTAAGACAAGTAACGTTAAAGGCACAATATACGTAACTAAAGGAAATTTTTCGCGATTCTGAAACATTCTGAAAAAAAATCAAGGTGATAACCCTGCAAAAATAAGTCTAAAACGAAGTAAACCTGAGAGGTAACTAACAAGAAACTCCTGACAGAAAAATCCAAAGGATTGAAAACAGTTCAGGTGGGGCCCGCTTCAACAACAAACCGAAGTTAAAAGACAGTTCAAAATGGACGCGTGTTTACAAATACCGAATTTCAACTGCTGCTGTACCGGTTACCACGTAAGAATTAATCTTAGATATTACTGATATCAGTAAATCTTAACTAAATCTGTAAATATAAAAACAGTTATTAGGCTTGATATCCGTTCACGTTTTGCCGAAAGTTACGTATATTGGGCCTTTAAACACTAACTTGATGATACCTCGTTTTTATCAAAAATACATGTTTATTCGTCATTATTTTTATTAAGAAGAGTGAAAATTGCTTTAAATTTATCATTTTATATATGTTGTGTTTTAATCATTTGTTTTTTTATCTGTAACTAATCTATTGACAGTTAGAGTCATCGACTATGGAGATTTAAAGGCCCAATATACGTAACTTCAGGAAATTTTTCATCAATCTGAAAAATTCTGAAAAAAACAATCTGTTGATAACCAAGCAAAAATAAGCCTAAAACGAAGAAAACATCAGCAGTAACTAACAAGAAACTCCTGACAGAAAAATCCAAAGAATTGAAAATAATTCAGGTGGGGCCCACTTCAATAACAAACCGCCTGTAGAAGACAGTCAAAATGGTCGCGTGATTACAAATACCGAGTTTCTACTGCTGCCGTACCGGTTACCACGTAAGAAGTCATCTTGGATATTGCTGATATCAGTTAATCTTAACTAAATCTATAAATATAAAAAGTTATTAGGTTTGATTTTCGCATCAAGTTTTGCCGAAAGTTACGTATATTGGGCCTTTAACATTAGCGTTGGTCCCCGCCTGGAATTTAAAAATATCTCAAACACAAAAAGATATGGGTGTAGGCAGCTTAAATCAGACCAATTTAATTTCAGAATCTATTTCAGAAAAAATGAGACCTCATTGACAAACATAAAAATTGGTGTTTAAAGGCCCAATATATGTTACTTCAGGAAGTTTTTCGTGATTCTGAAAAATTCTGAAAAATAATCAAGTGATAACCATGCAAAAAATAGTCTAAAACGAAGTAAACCTGAGTGGTAACTAATAAGAATCTCTTGACGGAAAAATCCAAAGAATTGAAAACAGTTCAGGTGGGGCCCACTTCAACAACAAACCGAAGTTAAAAGACCGTTCAAAATGGACGCGTGTTTACAAATACCGAATTTCAACTGCTGCTGTACCGGTTACCACGTAAGAATTTATCTTAGATATTGCTGATATCAGTTAATCTTAACTAAATCTGTAAATATAAAAACAGTTATTAGGCTTGATATCCGCTTCAAGTTTTGCCGAAAGTTACGTATATTGGGTCTTTAATATGCTTTCATAAAAAAATAGAGAATACCGAAGAGTCAACAAAACCACAATCCGAACTCAAAATCGATTAAACTAGGGGCAAAATAGGAACAAAGGAAAAATAACATGGAGACTATCGTAAAAGCACAAGAGAATAAGACCAGGTGTTCCAGAAGAGTAAACGTTTTCTATTTCATCGACGACACTCGCAAAGTAAATCTTGGTCTCATCCATCAAGTAATCGAATTGAGACTCAAGGCATCGTTAGTCATAAGTAAACACACTAATGAGCATACTCCAAAACGTTCATCTTCATATCACACAAAGATACAGAATATGTTTCAATGGGACAAAAATGGCGACCATAAAACTTTCCCATAGTTTTGCTCAACCTGCATCCTTCGAATCCCTGTTTTGTATCCTCCGAGAGCATTTAAAGATGACATAACGCACACATATGCTGCACCTTTTAAATTTAGTAATAGATACAGTTTACCGAAAAAATGAATTAAACTGCATCATACAGCTGTTTTGTCCTCCTAAGACTCTTCAGTGATGCTATGGGTCAAAAGGTGGGAATCCCAAATTTCTAAACTAATGTAGAAGCAGAAGGGTGAGGTGCGTAAAGCCCCTTGAAACAATTACAAAATTATTATAAAAATAGTGTCATTGTCGTCGAGAGTCTCCATGTAAATCTTTCCTTTGTTCCTATTTTGCCTCTAGTTTAATCAATTTTGAGTTTGGATTAGGGTTTTGTTGACGCTTTGGTATTCTCTGATTTTTTGGCATCATATTTCATAATATAATTACAAAATAAAAAAAGGAAGGCAATATTCCCTTACGTCCTGTTTAATGATTAAGGAAAGACGGAATGATACTGACGGGTTTATTAGTTTTACTATACTGATTATCTTTTGTCTCATGTATAACTCCATATCATTGTTTATAATACAATCTTAACCCGTTGTAGTTTTTCAGAGGAAATAATGAAATAATAGAATTTTCATGATTATGGGAAATTGTCAACTGGACTTTTTTGGCATGCTAAACGAGTTTTTTTATTGGTTTTAATATTACATAATATATATATTGCAAGTTTTCAAAGAAGTATCAAATACAGACTGCAATCATAATATTCGTGATCGCCAGACGCCGTTCGGAAAGACGTGCCACCACCCCCTGGGTTGAATTAGTTTATGTTGTTTTAACATTTTTTTTTACTCAGTTTTGGTTCATGTATTTATTGTATATAGTTTTACCTATTGTATATAGTTTTACCTTTTTTTCATCTTTTTTGCCAAGTACACTTTCAAGAAATAAAAAAAATTAGTCTGTTAGTATCATTTTTTTACATTGTAGTGTTTGAAATACCTAACTAGCTTACGTGTGCAGCTTAGCTTTTGAAAGTTCTATGGTTAGCTGTAGTGTACGACCAAACCAATGGAGACTTTCACATAGTATCGTGTTCCATTGTCCAATCTGTGTTCCTTGCGTTATCGTGAAGCCAAATTCTGTAAAAACATCGCTAAGGCGCTGTGTAATAATGATGCCAGACCAGCACCGTTGTCTGCCTGGTTTTGAGAGGTCTTTCAAAATCTATCTGTGGTCCGTATTTTAATCTAAGATGATTTGAAAGATTTGAAGTTCCAACACTATATGGCAATTCACTGTCACACAGTTGGTATTTTCAAGTTCCATCATTTGGGCACCTTTTTATTATATTCACATTTTAGAATTAACCTCAAACACCGTACAATGTACGTATTATACTTATGTAGCCTTTTAATGTTTGTGATAAAGGCCATGTACACATATAAACTCATTTCTGACTTGGTAATCTAACTAGCTACGGAAACTATGTTTGTCAGTCTATAGTAGGTTTAAGTCAAGGAAACTTGTACAAAACATACTACATGTACCACAGTGATATACTACAACTGTACAAGACGTTACTGTCTATTAGACAGCGCTTATATATCTATGGTAATACATATACTGGAACATCATGTATAAAATTCATAAAAACTCAATTGTATTGAACATATATATATATATCACATATGAACAGTGTTGGGCAGATAAGACCAAATTGTATTATGCTAATCAAATTTAAACAAACATGTTATTCACAATTTTTCACACTAAGGAATAGACAAAATATTAAAGACTTTATATGCTATTTTTCTCTCGTCCATATTTTAGGAATCAATATATCTAACATTCATTCCTTTTCGGCTTTTATTTTGGATACTTACAATATTGAATTAATCATGTATACTCAGTAACTACTAACACGTCTTCCTTACCACATCAAGATATTCATGGAAGATATAGTAAGTCAGCGTTTAAATTCAAATACATGTATTCCAACTTACCTTTACAAACTATTTTATGTTACATAACAGTGGAGCATGTACCCCGATATCAGCCTGACACAACACCACACCTCCCATAGTCAATATTGTCATAGTTTGTCACCTTGAGGAGTGGCTGCATGATCTAGCAATGCTTTATTTATCAATTACGCAATTTAAAATACGTATCAAAATGAACGTAGGGATCACTTTGCATTTTTAACAGTTGTTAAGGGTAAATGCAGTGGAGTTCCGAATAGGTTTCAATTTTCTAATCAGACAGAGCCAACTCTTTAAAAAAGTTAACAGCAAACCTACATCATGCATTAAACAAATATATACTACCACTAATACAAGATAAATTTCAACAGAATTTTAGATCCATTTATAAGAACTTAATCTTAAAATTACACAAAAACACATATTCACTCCCTCGAGACAAATGACGTTATCTGAGAGGTTAGGCCCATCGCGATATTTAACATGACAACAAGGGATTTAAAAAAAAATGTACTCAACATGGTGTTTACATGTCGCGATAGGAAATAATCAGAGTAATATATTAAGTTGTCGAATTAAATTTGAAAAAAAAATGAAGAACAGTTCATTCACGTGGATATAAACAACATATGTGTAACAAACCCAGACATCGTAGGCCTATTAAACACACAAAACCTTCTTTTATGTAAAAACTATAAAGCTTATTCTGAATGAGATCGCATTGATTGGTTTAATGAGATATACGATCACACATACAAGATATAAAGCTATCAAATCTTATCTTTCTTTTTCAGTTCAGTAAAGTGTTGTACACTTTATATATCCACTACGTGGCTAATATTACGTCACACATTGAAAATATTGCTCATTCGGTTCAATATATGGTCAAAAGGGCGATAACTCTATAGTGTCTTGTCCAAACAGAGTATTTATTTCAACCTCTTGGATATTTTAGAATTATAACGGTTATGCAAGCGAAAGTAATAAAACGCGTACTATTCGTCTGATACTATATTCGTATATACGTTCTTCTTACTGCTTACGTATTACGTATTGTGCATTTTATCTGCAAATCTTTAGGATTTTGTTTTTAAACATGAGACTCAATCGGAAGTATATATACAAGTTTATGTATGGTTATATATTTTACTATATGTACAAGTGACACCGCCCTGTCCGAGGGCTACCGTCTGTAATGGATATTTTAGAACTATATTGTAACCATTGGAAATGAAGAGAACAGTAAAATATAATATTATCGAAAAGAAAAAAAATTCACCACAATAAAGGATGGGTTTACGTGTGGTGGTAACGGGCTCGAAATATTGGGGAAACTTACAAACGTATGTGTCATTAAGAGTAAGAGATTATACAAAACCTTAAGTATGTGTCATTTTATACAATATTGAAAGCGAACAATTAATAAACCAAAATAGAAAACAACGAACTGAGCAGACTTAAGAAGGCGTCGTTTTTGGAAAATAGAAATATGGCTTCATCAGCTGATCTCCGAATGACATTGTTTGACTCATTGTTGTCAGCAATTCGTTTTTACTCAGCAAGACACACATTTTTGTCTCAGAATGAATTTGATAATAAATATAATATAAAGACATGTTACAGTATTATGGTATCTTATCAGCAGTGAGAAGATACATGCCTGTAAATGATATTTCTCACAATACAAACAATGGCATATTTAATCCTATTATACCTTTAAATTTAGAAATTTTCTACAGACATACAAAGGGGACTAAAGATTTTTGTACAGTACTTTCAAAAAAATGAGATTTTTCCAACAGGTAGGAGGAAATAAGGAGAACTATTTCATATTAATGATGATAAATGGAAGAAAATATTTCAGATTTCTTTTTGTGTAACATCAAATACAAAACTTCAATGGTTACAAGTCAGAATTAAACATTATATTCTAACAACAAATGTTTACTTATATAAGGCTGATTTCACTGATACCCCATTGTGTGTTTTCTGTAATTTGGAGAGGGAAGCAATTATACATATTATCTCGGAATGTAACAAAGTGCAGAAATTTTTACACTCTTTAGCAAGATTATTGGGAACATTGACAATTCCTTTTTCTTTTAATAAAGATTCCTTTGTTTTTGGTTTAATTTCACAAACAGGTATAGTTCATAAGCTTGATAATGTAATCTTACTTTTGACATTAAATCTACAAAACAAGATGCCTTAATAGTACACTTTCAGTTAAAGCACTACAAACACAATAATTTGTTGTTTTAACATCGTATATTGCCTGCTTGTATTTATGTTTATTTTTTTATTTACGCGATTAGACTCTGTTAATAGAAGAACAGCAAATAAATAAATAAACATTTGATATAACGCCCTATCTAGCTACAGAAGCATAAGCCACTCTAAAGCGCTTTACAGTACATATATATACAATTCTTATACAATCATTAAATTAACACATACGATTTTATCAAATACAATGTACGTATCTCGTCATCTATAACTGTTTCTGATATCATGATAAACCTGTCAATTGATTAATTTATCGTACTATAGCTACTTATAGTGTCTTGAGAGGATGTTTATCATTTACAGAGATAAAACTTCTCTGCCATATGACTGTGGCCCAAAAGATGCAGCCCTACTACTAACATGAATATAATACATGTCCAGCATATACGCAAGTACAAATACATAGGGAGACAACAGGAACCTCATTATGTAAAATTGACTTGTGTAAATATTGTTTATTGATAGGAGATGGCTTTATAAGTTGTTATAACTTGTGCCCAATCCTTTGTTCCTATTTTGGACAATACATATGTTTAAAGTCAACCTGATAATTTGTTTCTCTACTTAAACTACGACATACATGGACAGCTTACTACTAAGTTATATGATAAACGTGATGATTTCAATTTTCCGATCGTTAACTTTCCATTTCTTGATAGTAACATCCCTGCTTCTCCAACCTATGGTGTTTACATGTCGCAGTTGATTCGGTATTCCAGGGCTTGCTCTAAATATAGGGATTTTCGTGATCGATGTCGACTGCTGACAAACAAACTAACAACACAAGGATTCGAGAGATGCAGGTTGATCAGAACTATGGGCAAGTTTTATGGTCCCCATCTTTGTCTCATTGAGAAATATTCTGTATATTTAAGTGATATGAAGATGGACGTTTTTGAGTATGCTCATTAGTGTGTTTACTTGTTGTGATTGACAATGATACTCGGTTCTCATCAATATTTACTTTGATGTGAAAAAGATTTACATGGCGGGTGTCGTCGATGAAGTAGAATACGCTTACTCTTCCGGAACACCTGGTCTTATTCTCTTGTACTTTTGCAAGGGTCTCCCTGTGAATCTTTCCTTTGTTCATATTTTGCCCCTGGTTTAATCGATTTCGAGTTTGGAATATGATTTTGTTAACGCTTTGGTATTCTCGTATTTATTTTCAGCTAGTTTTTGACCTAAACTAAGGTGTATTGAGTAATTGTACACTATTGGGGGTTTAGATCAATACCCCCTCAATGGTCATAATGGCTATATGAAAATCGAGGGGACATTTTATCGCGAATAAATTTATATTCCTAAAAGTGTAAAATTACTCTTAAACATCTTAGTTTAGGCCAAAAACTAGCTGGAACAAATTCTAAGGTCCATGTGAGGGAGATACATGTACATGTAATTGGATAACGAAATCTATGTTCACCTGATAAGTAATAAAAGTCTTGACGATATACTTTTAGTGTTTATTCCCTTTGGGGTATTTCCCCCTTAATTGCTATACAGAACGTGTTCCATGATGTTAATAAGCCTATAAATCCATACAGTACAGAAATACGTGATTTATCAGTGCTATATAGATACTTCACCTATATGATAGTAATTTTGTATTGTATCTCATCATTCTTGCTCCAACGACGAAAGTCCATTTTGAAAAAAGTATTACAAATTTACTTACCCAAAATGTGGACCATCCTCGAATATACTTGAATACCTACTGCCCAGGCTACTAATGAATTCATTGACACGAAAGGAGTCATTTTCACGTGATTTAACATATGTAGTCACGAGAGCCATTGTCTTTTTCTATACACACTCTAACGTCCTATATTTGAACTGGCGACACTTATAAACAGAAATAAGATTAATGGAAACGTGACTTAACTTCAAGCTTCAAGTTTTCCGAAAGTTACGTATATTGGGCCTTTAAAGTGAAATACATTCTTGTTACATACTATGCCATTGAAGCAGACACACACACATTGGATATATTGTATAAACTTCAATACTGAAGTGCACTATTTTGATATCACATGACTATCGTGTATACAACCTTATATCACCATATAAACGAATCCTTTAAAATTGGAGACAAACTACACGTATATGTATCTTCCTGCTGTTTCTCTTTGGGAGCGCGTGTTCACAAGTGTAACGTGCAGGCGGTCACCCATCAAATTACTGACCACGCTCACCGTTGCTTAACTAGCGTGAACGGGTCCCCGGGTTATAGCGCATGGCTGAAAAAGCTAGCTTGCCAGTTAGGCAGTATATCCCCATCATATACCTAGCTGGACATTACACAAGTTCACACCTTTTTGGTACCGATTTTTCTCTCGTTGTCGAATGCCTCCTGTCAGTGATGGTTAACATTAAGTGTTGTTAGTTGTTGTGTTTCCGGTATGACAAAATATTACGTGATCATCTTAGCAATACAGTCCCCCATAATGATAATGGCTATTTTTTTTACTCAGAAAGTATACTCTTTTGTTAGTTTATACTTTATTTAGAGCTACAACTAAATAATAAGCTTATTTAATTTATTTCTATATTGATACAACATATTTTCATCCGTAATAAGTTTTTATTTTTCTGTTGGAGTTCAGTTGCAAAATGCAACTATTTACTTTTTCATGTAAAATATGATGGAAGGGAGGTAATCTACATTGCAAATATGTGTTTTCCATCTTGCTGGACAAAGATAGTGGTACATGTAAGCTATAATTATGTACGATAACAGGTTGTTTGATATCAAATTAACCCGCAATTATGCATTTATTTCATAATTTAAGGGGTTTTATGAAACTGTTTCATCAGAAGTTTAGATCAATTGAAAAAGGGACATCATCGAAGAACTTACATTTATAACGAAGTTAATATAACCTGTCAAAATGAAAGCAAAATACAAGTCACTATTTCCAAACTTTGATCAAATATCTACAAGGCAAAAGTAACTTCCAGTTTTGTATTCTGAAGCCGCTGTGACATCTCCCTAATATGGTGCGTAATACCATTGGAAACCCAGTGAAACATTTTAAAGGGAAATACTAGTTTTTATCATATTTTTACCATTTAAATATCAAAAAATTATAAATTCTATAAAAGAAATGATTTTCAATGGTTAGAAGTATGAGATATTTTACTAGACTAAGTGCAAAGTTTCATTTTTCCGATTTGACCTATCAGAACTCTATTTACAAAGGATGAAGAGCAAAATGAAAAGTTGCCCCGGTAGGTTTTGCTACCAAAATGTAACAAACATAATATTTAGCAATATCTTCAGTATTGCACTGTACCAAATATCATTTACGTGGACAATATTTGGTATTACTGAAGACACTGTTAAATATCTTCTATATCTTTTTTTAACCTGCTCATATATCTATTAATTCTTAGTCCACATTTTAGCATACTGATTCAGATTACAGAGTCATAGTTTAACACTGTAAATCCAACACGTGGAATATAATATAAATCAATCCGGATGTTGACGAGTCTTAAATCATTCTTCGGCATACAATTGTACCGTATATATTAATGAAATTCAAAAGGTGCAGCATATGTGTGTGTTACGTCATCTTTCATACATCTTTCTCAAGCATCCATGTTCTGTTATCAGGACATGTGGCATACAATGCTTCACATCATACTAATCGGAAGAAGTATTTTGAGAGATTTGACAACGGAGAAGGGAGTTTAAAACATGTGGCACTAAATCCTATTGTATCATAGTGTATTGTTTTCATACAATTGATGAAATCAAGAGATCGATGGATTTCTACGCTGAATAAATCTGCAATCAAAATTGGTCTTTCTGCATACTTCCCAACTCTCACAAAGGAAAAGTGGGGACAATAAATCACTTGTTGCCACAGTCAAATTTAAATGATTTTGAATATGAAACACAAAAAAAAAAAAGTTTGTGTCTCTTCATATGCATTTTTATTTCATAAAGAATTTAACTTATTATGTTAATCTGAATTTCTGTCAAATGCACCAGTGACAAACACAGGTAAAAAAAAAAAAAAACACTGGTTAAAAACACACGTAATAACACATGTAAATCAAATTATTTTTTTATGAAATAGACTATAATCCTTGTAACAACATATCCCCTAACACTTGTTTTTTTTTTAAATGTATGCGTTCAGGGAATCAGCCAAAAATAATATGACCATGGAAACATGACTATGTACAAGCAAATAACGCAATCACCACATCTTCTGATGGGGCATCAAATCTAATATGAAAAACATGTCATTTGTATTTTGATAAAAATGCACATACATCTACTACGGACAATATCTTATTGTGTTTGTTTATGATCATACACATGTAAGAAAATATTGCAAACTCGTTTTGATGCTCAACTTTTTATAAAGATTAACATAGACATGAGGATCACAACTTCTTAATCATATGGAATTATGTAACGGCTCAGGTAAATGGAAATTATACAATGTAAAAATGTGTAGGTACGTGTACCTCAGATATTATCTAATGACAATGTTCCTCTTGTAAGGTTTTTTAAATCGTATAGATCTTGCAATTTTTAAAAATCTTCCTCTCGTTGTTATCTTATTGTGTCATCACCTACATAATCAGTTACTGTGTGAAGAGGCATAGGGTCAAAGGTACAGCAATGCATTGATTTTAAAGTATTTATGTACAGATAGAGCCTCTACACTTTCAGTTAAGGATCACACTGAGCTAACATTTAAGATATAACCTATTTGTTTAAAGTGTTGTTATCATAATGACACACATTGCCCCTAATGTTCTTCAGGGAAAACAAATTTGGTTTCAGTTTCGTTTTTGGTACGTCCATAGTCAAGATAAAAATACTCCAAAATTGGAAAACCCATTTCAAAGCGGAAGTACTGAACATCCTAACTTCCGGACTCATTGAAAATCCCCAGAAAATTATACAGGTAAGAAATCTATGTTTATTCTCAAATGAAACATTTGTAATCATCGATACTAGTAAACAATAGCCAGTATTACTTAATGTAAAGACGTCTTTGTGAGTGTGCGTTTACACAATCCGTGATATTCGTTATAAACTGATTGCTGTCACTTTGGCCAAATGATACAGCGGTAGTAGGTTTACCCCGAGAATTGATTTAGTTAATTATTGATGTCTCTGTTAATATCTGATTAATATACATCAACAAATTTCTATATTGATAACCCTTTGTGCTCATAATAATAGGTCCGTGTTAGTTTATCATGTATTAATATATAAACGAAGTAAATCTATTTTTAGATTTATATATACAATGTTCCACGAATAGAACGTGACAAAATAATACAATGGTCTAAAACGAATGAAGCAATGGATAAGAAAGTATAGATAAGTAGCAACTACTCTAATATAATGCATCATTTTATGCTTTAGTGATCACACGATATATAATATATTCTATTAGTATATCGAAAATAATAAAAAAAACAATTTCATAAATATTTGGATTCCTTAATTTTACAGATAAATCTTGTATATGATTAGCTACTTACTACTTTATCAAATCATACATGATAACGCACCAACAAAATTTCACAGAGAGAACAATACTTTAACATTTAACATGTAACACGCTAATGCTAACTTAATTAATTACGTTCATTAGTGATAAATAAATGTATATTCTTCACTACCGGTTGACCATCCTGTCCAACCCATACATTCTCAAAAGCTTACCTTTAATGGCTATCCCTCTTCGGTAGAGGAGGAACACAATGAAATCTCACCAGAGAAATGCTTTGAGCCAATACAATTGTTCCGTCCTTGTTCTATGTTGTACCTTAATTTTCTAGATTTATCTTTTGGAAATCGTTATTTTTATACTGACGCGGTACAAAACGAAAGCAAAAATCCCAAATAGCTATATTTGCGCGGTATTTTATTAAAACATCTGATTGGTTGAAGTTACTTGGAGATGAAATTTATGCTCCTTGTTGTATTTATTTTGCAAAACCTTTTGATTTTTGTCATGATTAATACAAAGTCATTGTATAAGACTTACGTGTTTTCCGTAGAAAATAAATTAGAGAATACAACCGGAGCGTTAGCAAAATCATAATCCAAACTCAAAATCGATTAAACCAGGGACAAAATATAAACAAAGGAAAGATTTACATGGAGACTCTTGTAAAAGTACAAGAGACTAAGACCAGGTGTTCCGGATGAGTAAGCGTCTTCTGCTTCATCGACGACATCCGCCATGTAAATCTTTGTCACATCCAAGGTAACATCAAGTTCTCAAAACGAGAACCGAGGATCATTGTCAATCACAACAAGTAAACACACTAATGAGCTTACTCAAAAACGTCCGTCTTTATATCACTTAAAGATACAGAATATTTCTCAATGAGACCAAGATGACGATCATAAAACTTGCCCATAGTTCTGATCAATCTGCATCTCTCGAATCCTTGTGTTGTTAGCTTGTTTGTCAGCAGTCGATATCGATCACGAAAATCACAATATTTAGAGCAAGCCCTAGCATGAAATGAAATTCTAAGGAATAGTTATATAGTTCCGTGTAACGTTATTCTAACAAGATGGAGAATTCAAGAAAATAACTTGTGCAATATTTGTTATGTTACCGAGGATTATACACATTATTTCATAGAATGCAAATATTTTAATGAGATATGGGACTTATCATCAAAAATATTTCAGGAATTTGGTTACTGCATCAATTTGCGAAAAATAAAGTACATTATACATGGGTATAACATTTATCAAAACAAATGTAATGACATAAATATCATACTGAGTTTAATTGGTTATACGATGTATAAAGTCTACCATTTAAGTGAACAAAAACGTAAGGTTGTTAATGTTATGTCGATATTTAGATTTGAATTAAAACACATGCAGCTGATATACAAGAACAAGATAAAAATGATCAATGCATTCATACATAGGTTGCTATAGATTTTGAGAAAGACATTCCAGTGTGGAGTCTGGTCAATTGTGTAGATAGCTATGTGAAAGTGGCAAGAGTTGTTATGACCAACACGGAAACATGGCTCGACCACTCGGACTACTTCTAGTCATACCTATATGTAATTAATTAAAGTAACACTACTAATGATATTGTGTAACATCACGGTCATGATAACAAAGTGAGAGTGAAAGAGAATGAAAGATATTTAGATTGAGAGAGATAATGAAGTTACAATATATATATGTGTGTGTGTGTGTGTGGGCGTGAGTGTTTGTGTGAATGTAATAATAAAAAAATATTTGTTCAACATCACGGCCATTCTAACAACGTGAGAGTGAAAGGAAATGAAAGAAGATGTTCAGATTGAGAGATATAGAGTGAATTTAATTACAATATATATACCTAATGGTTATGTGTATGTGTGTGTGTACTTATGCAAGAGCACGCCTGAATTATAAAAGTCGAGTGTGGAAAATTGATCTAAAGACAAGAAAACAAAAAACAAAAACAAAAAAAACCAAGAAAGACATAAAAATGATCAAGAAAAAAATAATAGATGTACGATGATGAAATGGCTCGGTGCTAAGCACCAAATAAGACCAATTATGATAAAGCAATAATAACGTAGGTGCACTTAAATCACATTAATACTAAGTAATGCTGACACTCTAACTTCTACTTCTTAAATAGCTAAATTGATTGCTAAGATTGACCAGAACAAACTTTCAATGAGCCAAAGCTGTTTACAAAAAAAAGGAATAACCACTATTATTGTGTAGATTATACGGTATACGAAATAAAAAATGCGGATTTATGCAAAGTGCACACATTTGTTCCAGTATATACCGTATAACCCACAATAAATAGTGGTTATCCCTTAATTAAAGATACGTATGTATATAATACTTGTTTAATATCGATTCAGGTAGGGATATGGGCTCATTAAAAAAGCAGTTTAGTGGATTTAATAATTTTCCTTATGTATGATAAGAAGTCTGCCAAAAATTCCATTCATCTTTGAATTATTTTCTATTTCAATAAGTAATTAAATTTTACTCGAAACAAGATAACTGGATTTTTTAGCAACATGAGAAAATATTTAATTAAAAACATTATACCTAAACAACGAACAAAGGTAGTTAAGCTATTTTCAATCAGCTGGTATTCACTTTCATTATTCGTTTGACTTATATAAGTATATTTTTTTCTACCTTGATATTTCACTGACATTATATACTAGGGTCGTTTCTATGATTGTGTCTGTAAAACAGGTGTCATTATGTATTCGACACTTGTGAGATGCCTGTTGTACAATCAGCATTACAATACTGTGATTCTCCGCATTTGTTGATAGGACTGGGAACAAGCAATAAAACGTCCTGGAGACATTTTAAACACGATAACTCCTTACAACACAACGGAGAAATATGTACTGTATATTGTTCCATGTGTATGTAAACCTTCCGTCACACGTCCAGGCTTCGCTCATTTCACACAAATATTTTAAATGACCTCGGCAATAAACACCGGTTTTTAAAGGCCAATATACGTAACTTTAGGAAATTTTTCGGGATTCTGAAAATTTATGAAAATAAATCCAGTTGATAACTATGCAAAAATAAGTCTAAAACGAAGAAAAATTGAGCGGTAACTAACAACAAACTCTTGAAAGAAAATAATTCAGGTATAGCCAGAACTAGTTTAATTTTACTTCTAAATTCATAAATTAAAGGGGTTTTACGCACCTGACCCTTCTGCTTCTACATAAGTTTAGAAACAGCTGTATAGTGCAGTTTTATTCATTTTTTCGGTATATTGTATCTATTACTAAATTAAAAAGGTGCAGCATATGTGTATGTTACATCATCTTTAATGATAGGGGGTGGCAGACTCTGCTAGTGGGCCACTACGGTCGGTGGTTTTTCCCTGGCTTTCCTCTACCTCTAAAACCTGGCATGTTCTTAAATGACTCTGGATGTTAATAGGACGTAAAACAAAATATACCAAACAAAACAGCTTTATGACAGATAGACTCAGAGCTAGTTTAGGTCTTTATGTGGGTCCAATTACAGAAACATTTCTTTGGTAAATATAAAAGTGAAAGATACACAGAGAAAAACAGTAATTTATTTTAGATTAAGATACCCGTTAAGTGATCCATCGCATCGAATTTTAACGAATTATCTGTACAGCTGTATCATAACAGATATTGATGTGGTGGGTCATATTGGTTTGTGATGCAAATGACATGCTTTGTATGTACAGCTAATCCTTGTGTGAAATATCTATAGCTTTGCGTTTGCTACCTAATGTTTAGATCAATGTGTTTTTGAATATGCCTGCTTGTTGTGATTGAGGATTACGCCCCAGTTCTTAATTTGATGCCATGACATTTACCTGGATTTGACCTCGACTTACATAATGGGTGCCGTCGATTAAGGAGACGCTTACTCTTCCAGAACACCCGGTGTTATTCTCTTAGACTTGTCTCCATGTTAATCATTTCTTTGCTTATATTTTGCCCCTAGTTTAATGAGTTTTGAGTTCAGATTATGGTTTTGTTGACGCCATGTTTTTTTCTTATTTTTTTTAATGTACTGAGTTTGCATTTCAGACAATCTTTGCTGTAACGGGTGGCTTCATTTTGAGGTAACTTGGGAAAGACCATATGGATAAGAGTATTCCAAATATGGAAGGATCAGGAGATAAATGGGAATTCGGTTGCAATGATAATTATCGGGAGCCAGAAATGTATGATGGAAAGTTCAATCTTGAAAAAAATGCAGCAGACTGCTGGGAACCGCCAGAGAATGGGTCTGACTTTAGTGGTTCCATACACCAACCTGCTGACGTCGTACACGATGTCTATGACGGGTTTTCAATCGAGAATTACGCTGGAGAAAGTGACACTGATGGCCATAACAGAGACAGAAGTTGGGTTTCTGAAGATGAACCAGAGGATTTGATACATCCTTCAATTAGCCTTGATTCATATTCAGCTGTTTCCATGGATGAAACTCTCCTGGTGGATCATGCGGACCGGGTGAAAAATGCACCTACATATCACGATGGAATCGACACAAATACCGGACAGTTGAGTGTCTACAATAAGAAACCGTGGAGTGAGACTGGGGAATTCAGAGGAACAAAGCCTAGGAAATGGTCCGTTGAGAATGACGGATCAGGGGGTGATCCAGAAGATTCTTCTCCGCTGACAAATATCTTAAAGAACTTACTGAGTACATTGATGCAATCACAACATTCAGAGAAGCTTACATTGACATCTTTGTATACAATTATCAACACTAAAGATTTGGATCAAAGGTGTAAGACAAGGCAAGAAGAACAGATTGTTAACATGGTAAAGCAGTTCACACCATCCGCTAAGTCCGGACATGGAGCACAAACGGTCTGTGTGGTTGTTTGTCTTCTATTTGGATTACACTGCTTTCACAGCATCATTCAAAGCTTTTTGTGGAATATCCTGAAGCCTCTACAAAAACAGATGGATCTACCCCCTCATAGTCTGTCCATGACGAAAGGAATGATGCCTTACTGTCAGAAGAAGTCGATTCTAAACAAATCATTAATACCGCCAATCTCACCCGTATTGTCGGTATACATGATGGAAGTGCATGAACAGGAAACCGATATGCTGCAAGAGAATCAGCAGAGGACCATCACTCAAGTCAGCGAAACCGTAGTTGTTGTCCCTCCACACAATCCGCCTGATCATACCAATGAAGCTGATGTAGGCGATGAATCTGACACTCCCGATCATGAAGAGGAAACCCCCCAGTCGACCTTTCAACATGTAGAAACACCGCTGTCAGGTGGCATCGAACACGGATGTTCTGATCGGCCTTCATGTCAAACGTCACGGAGAAGTGTTCACTTTACAGGAAACAAATCTCAACCAGGAAATACGTTTAATCTTCACAGGTCCACAGAAAAGCGAAAAGGAGAGCTGATATATGGAACCCACTCAAATCACATTCTAGCATTTTTAAGTCAGCGAAGAACCCCAGAGAGAAGGAGACCAGATAGGGTTATAGGAGTTCTTCGACATCCGGTGAGTAAAAAACGTAATGATGTAGGGGTTATCCAAACATATATATGTAGTAAATGTTCAAGTATTTGTTCTTCAAGAAAATGTTTAGAAATGCACACAAAATGATTATCTACATTTCAGTTCATGCTATACAAATAGCAAACGTTAAATGCTACATGGTTATTCTTTAATGATCTTCTAGTGTTTGGAGGAACTTTCCCATTAAATACTATTAGTACTTCACAATCATATCAGACTACATACGATCCTTCTACAATTTTCTTTTATGAAACATCAAAATAAAATGATCAAACGCCATTCTATGTATAACAACCACAGCAAATATATTGTGTAATGCAGTCAACACATTGCTTATCAGAACAGGGCATGGCATTGTGTTTTTCTTTGCTCGATCTTTGTAGAGTTTGCAGAATATGTCCACAGAAGAAGGATTTCAAATGGACCGGCATTATGTGAAATGGAAAGAGCTCGCTAGAGATGATTTTGGAAGAATGATGGTTTGTCGTGGATTGGACAATTTGGTCACATTTATCATGATAGAAGTAAGTAAAAACGTAATTGCTGTTTATCAACTTGTTGTTTGTGTTATTTGTGTTGAAAGCATTCCGCTACAAACAATTTCTGAAAATTCCGATGCAATGAAACGCATCCTGATTTATTTACGTACCGGACAATATAAAATGAAACCATAATGTGATTTGAATCAAATTTTGAGAAATACCCCGTTGCTTGGCATATAATGTGTTGCTTTCTACAGCTAGTATTGTCAGGGCGCCAATTTATCACTGTGCCTATCTGTTTAGATTCGGTTATGCACTAACATTTGAGTATGCCCAACTAAGTACGTTTACAGCTCAATATCCTAACTCTTACACAGAAGATATTAACATAAGCTATATAAATGCTGAGTCGGAGATGGGGTTACTGAAATGCGTTAGGAAGGAATTTTCAAACACAAATGCTTGCTAATCGACCAAAAATTTGGATGAATAAACATCGGTCTGTCATATCGTCAGGTGTACATGT
Organism: Mimachlamys varia; assembly: GCA_947623455.1. NCBI lineage: Eukaryota > Metazoa > Mollusca > Bivalvia > Pectinida > Pectinidae > Mimachlamys > Mimachlamys varia. The sequence goes on from OX392537.1 coordinate 4,485,179, forward strand.
AGAAATACGCTTCAAAGGGTATTAGTGTACGCATAGTCAAAGATTGTCATCAATATGTATCAGCATTTACTGTAATTCGTTTTTGTTGTTGCACTATACAATAAGTAATTAAAGTACCCCCTCCCCCACCCTCTAACCACCAGACGTCAAGCTGTGCAAACTTCTAAAGTGAACATATTTGCACAGATGTTGTTTTTAGATATCTTTTAGACTGGTGAGAACTCAAGAATGCAAGTCACTCAGACGAATCATATTGCAATATTACCCATTTTCAACGATTTTTTTTATTCAGATCAATGATCTGACTTACTAAGAATTTTCCTTAAATTAAAGATAATAACCGTTAATTGTTCAATAGAAAACTTTTTATCTACTTATGACATCTGTGGTTGAAATCAGGACAACTGACATTTAAGGACAAATCAATACTTTAATCATGGAAAAATGACAAAGAACTAAAAACGTACTTTTATACTATCGAATGTCGGTTTTAATCATTCAGCGAGAGTCGGAGCAGTTTCGTGAAGAGGAACTTTTGTTCTATCTGGAGTATGGCCGGAAGGTGACAGTTGTTCCCGATCTACTCGGGGTTGTTGAAGAGGACGGTTATATCAGGATGATGTTCCCGTTCACACCAGGTACGTTGAATTGTTAGTGATGGATAAGCAAGAAGCAGAAAACATCTACTTAGCAATCAACAAATATCGGGGATTGAAAGTTATTTCAATTTTCAAATAGAATATAGCGCATAACTTGATGTTTTAATAAATTTCGATTGTCATTTAAGCACAAGGTACTATTATCAAGCAAGAATTACTATAAAACACATATTCTAACAGAATAAGGGGGATACTGACATGAAGTCTTGTCTTTTGAATGTTAATGAGCGTTCAAACCACTTGGTAATTCATGTTGAAAATGAGGATGGGAAATGCTGTAAATACTCATCCACTGCATTTTCCTGTGGAAAGTGTAACATGAAACTTTTGTTTGAGTAAAAGTTATATAATTAGTCCAATGGATATCACATTTAGCGCAATATTGCACTTAAAAGTAAGTCGGAGACATATTGATATCAATGAAATAACAACAAATCAACATCCGGCAGTGTCAGTCTTTTTTGTAGAATGTGTTATTATTTCCTTTGCTGAGAGAAATACATCACGATTCATGGTGTTTTATTATTCCAACACAAGAATATGTCAGTACTGATTTTTTTTTTGAAATTTTATCTGTATAAATATGAAGCATTATTTGTGAATCACGTATAATAATAATTAGAACACGTGTGATTGAATAGTCATGGGTACTGAATACTTACCTGATGTGAGCATACAAGTTAATTATAATACCTGAGTTGATGATACTAAAAATACACAATACACATATTTCATGTACAATGTATTGAATTTTATGCTGCTCTACTATTCTGTACATTGTGGACAAAGAGAATTGAAGGTAAATATGGCATGTTTATGTGGCACCCTGTTAGATTAGTAATTTATTTTATCTTTATATATGTATATCTGAGAATTAGATAAAATATATCTGAATCTAATCAGTATTGTTTAAATGTTTCGTGTAATTACGTGTCGTCCGTTTTAATCCGTAATCCGCGTTCCGTTTCCGTTATTGTAGTTCGTCGTAGTATAAGTCACGTGTGCTACTTTCGTTTTGTCTGGAATGTGTGCGAGTGTGACGTAATTGTGTAAGCTTTTGTATACCTGTTTGACAACTGACCAAACTGACCTATGACACCTGTCGCATTGCGATATTTCTTCCCGCCTTTATGCTTTCTTTGCTTCTCTATTCTGTCTTTTCTACTGACTTCCTATCTGCTCCTCGTAGAGGAAACATCGCCTGACTGACACTAGCTCCAGATACATCTGGGCAAAGATCAGGTAATTGGGGACAAATAACGTCCATTACGCAAAATTATTGTGGGATTAATTTTTGAGAATATTGGTCATTACTAGTTAAAATAAACTCTAAGATGTTGAATTAAATCAAGGAAAAGATAACTAAATGCTTACAATTCCCATAATTTAACTTCAAAGTTGACCTAGGCAAATGTTGCGGATGTTATGTTGACATATGAATCACCTCATTTTCTTGGTATTTTATGTATTAACCCAAGTGGAGTCGTACCATATTTAAAAGAAATCTGTTATCCCTTTCAGAATAAGCATGCTGAATCCTTGCATTCCAATTCTAAATCTGTTAGTTATACAGAATTGTTACCGTGATGGATGTTAGTCATATACCCATTAATTTGGAATTTCTCCGCAACACATTTTCACAAAATTACAAAGATGCATCTGTTACTGGTACTCATTTGAACCATACCCAAACTGTTATTCATCAAATATTGAAATGAGACAGTGTCTATAATTAGTTGTTTGTATATCATTATGTTCTTGAATGGACGTTATGATTGACGTTTTGACATGCTTCACCAAATGGATGCTACAAGTTGACATTTTAGGAAACTTACATAACTTCATAAAGTATGATTGTGAACATTACCTACCTTTCTTTTGACTATTAGTAACACTGACAGGTCCTTCATGACATTTGGTATTTTTCTGCATCAATGCAACTTACTAGTCTAAATCTTCAAATAGGTGCTTCCTAACTTCTTGCCTTATTTACTTTTTATTGACTTTGTAGCTTGTTCTTATGGTGACGTGTCAGGGCTATCCCAGCAAAACATTTACCCCAATGCCGTTTTTGTTTTGGGGTACCACACATATAATTTAATTACATTTTGCAAAGAAGCAACAGACAGGAAACTCTACCATGGATATAAGTGACTCATTTGGAATTTTGGAGTCCATGGGCGAGGTAGATTTTTACTGGAATAGCCTTTCAGTGTTTTTATAAAAGGACACAAAAAAACGGTTGGCAAGACAACAAAAACGACTCGAATTGATCGATTTTTGTTTGAGTATACAGTTGTAATATAAAATGGTAAAAAGAAAACCCAGACTTCTTTCTTTTTAAATCTAAATGGCTTTTATTTCAGCAATTCATTTTTTTCTGGTCGTCTTCATGTCGGGAGATCTGAAGAAGAAAGAGCAACTAATTAAGACAAATTGAATAACATTCCTGTACCTCAACATGTTCCATTTTACAATGCTTCACCATTCGTTTTTTATTTCACTTTTCCAAGCCAAATGAGTTGTGTTTGTTATTAGTTACTGTGTACCTGAAGCTGCAAAATAAAAGCTAAGCCTTACCAAATTTGTAGAAAACCCTAGACCCCTTCATCATAAGGTCGGGGCTTGGTAAACAGCAAATCACATCTTTGGCCAGGATGGTATAGCTTGTAGTATTTAGTATCCAGTGTCCATGGTGTTTGGTGAAATATTTCACCCATGGCCACTTTTCCACCTGAAAAAAAACAATACTTCTTTAAGACTATGGAAGATAATGATTTAATGGTATTACATCCCAGAATGCATATATGAACAATTTTGTACAATTTAAAATGTAATGAAATTATATTGTCTATATCACAATACCATGGAATTATCAGATATTTCTTGGTCATAAATTAAGCTATATGAGATATTTTCAAGGTTTATTCGAAATATAATGTTATTTTACTCTTTTGCTTTGCATTTCAGTAATTAAATGAGATTTTATTTTAAAAAAAGAATGAGAGAATCCCTGCGCAATTGATATCAACAATCAAAATTTTAAAAGCAATGCTGCAATGAGTCTAGTCAGCCAAAATGCATTTAATTGTGAACACATGTTTTTATTGACTACTCGTAATAATAAAAAGGTGTAGATTAAAAGAATCTTTCACCCCCTTGGAGGTGAGACAGAGGAATCTTACCCCAAGGGTTGAGATCGCATCTTACTACCAAAGGGGTGAATGGTTATTTTTCTCTTACCCTGTTAAACCTCGTGTAAATCAACTATTGCTGTTACATCAATGCAAGACAATATTGTTGTGATGTGATTGTGTCATTGACGTGATTTCATTGTATTATCGTGACGTCATGGTATTGTTACTTTGACGTCATTCAATTGTTGAGAATGTGTAAAAAGCATGTGTAACTTGTCTCAACCCTATTGTAAACTTCAGACATATAGGTCAAACAATGTATATGCTTGGTTTACGGTTGGACTATGTTATAGGCGCAAACAAGGGTTTACTGTTAAATTTCTTTTTTTTATCATAGTATATACATCCACCTTGGTGAAACTTCAATAGACATCAATAAGTGATATGTATACATGTTTCCTAGTTTATTTAGTTCTATCATTTGTATGCAAGTTGCCAACCTTATCAACTAAACATCAACACAACATCAACAGAACTTGAATCAAGAAATACAGCATAAACCTTTTATCAATGCATCCCTTATCCTGACTCAACTCTGAAGTAAATACCAGTACAGGACTGACAAATAAATAGGGCATTAGATAAAGGATATGCTGTATTGAATAATGACAAACAGGATAACAGTTTGACTCACCACAGCTGGCAACAACTTGGACCCATGTTGAATTGCAACATGGGTACCAACATCAAAACTATAAGAAATAAATGTCACATCATTTACTAAAACTACAAGAGAAACGTTAATCGTCTGTATTACAATGTCACTGGATCTTTCTCTCTTAGAATGGTTTGATGCGACATTGTGTTTGTAAAGGCAAAACATGCTTGTTTGGGTACCAGTGCACTTGTAGAAAAGACTTTAATGCAAAAATTAAACATCTATTAATTACCTGACTGCTGCCTTCGGCTGGTCCTCAGGGATGGTGATCAGCTTATCAGGGGAGTTCTGGTGGCACTCAGGGGTGGTCAGCTGGACATCAGGGGAGTTCTGGTGGCACTCAGGGGTGGTCAGCTTATCAGAGGACTTCTGGTGGCACTCAGGTTTGGTCAGCTGGACATCAGGGGAGTTCTGGTGGCACTCAGGGGTGGTCAGCTGGACATCAGGGGTGTTATGATGGCACTCAGGGGTGATCAGCTTATCAGAAGACTTCTGGTGGCACTCGGGGGTGGTCAGCTGGACATCAGGGGAGGTCAGCTGGTCATCAGGGGAGGTCAGCTTGCCATCAGGGGACTTCTGGTGGCACTCAGGGGTGGTCAGCTGGACATCAGGGGTGTTCTGGTGGCACTCAGGGGTGGTCAGCTGGACATCAGGGGTGTTCTGGTGGCACTCAGGGGTGGTCAGCTGGACATCAGGGGAGTTCTGGTGGCACTCTGGGGTTGTCAGTTGGACATCAGGGATGTTCTGGTGGCACTCAGGGGTGGTCAGCTTATCAGAGGACTTCTGGTGGCCCTTAGGAGTGATCAGCTGGACATCAGGGGAGGTCAGCTGGACATCAGGGGAGTTCTGGTGGCACTCAGGGGTGGTCAGCTGGACATCAGGGGAGGTCAGCTGGTCATCAGGGGAGGTCAGCTTGCCATCAGGGGACTTCTGGTGGCACTCAGGGGTGGTCAGCTGGACATCAGGGGAGTTCTGGTGGCACTCAGGGGTGGTCAGCTTATCAGAGGACTTCTGGTGGCCCTTAGGAGTGATCAGCTGGACATCAGGGGAGGTCAGCTGGACATCAGGGGAGTTCTGGTGGCACTCAGGGGTGGTCAGCTGGACATCAGGGGAGGTCAGCTGGTCATCAGGGGAGGTCAGCTTGCCATCAGGGGAGTTCTGGTGGCACTCAGGGGTGGTCAGCTGGTCATCAGGGGAGGTCAGCTTGCCATCAGGGGAGTTCTCGTGGCCCTCAGGGGTGGTCAGCTTGCCATCAGGGGACTTCTGGTGGCACTCAGAGGTGGTCAGCTGGACATCAAGGGAGTTCTCGTGGCCCTCAGGGGTGGTCAGCTTGCCATCAGGGGACTTCTGGTGGCACTCAGAGGTGGTCAGCTGGACATCAGGGGAGTTCTGGTGGCACTCAGGGGTGGTCAGCTTATCAGAGGACTTCTGGTGGCCCTGAGGGGTGATCAGCTGGTCATCAGCGGAGGTCAGCTTGCCATCAGGGGACTTCTGGTGGCCCTCAGGGGTGGTCAGTTGGTCATCAGGGGAGGTCAGCTGGACATCAGGGGAGTTCTCGTGGCCCGCAGGGGTGGTCAGCTGGACATCAGGGGAGTTCTCGTGGCCCTCAGGGGTGGTCAGCTTGCCATCAGGGGACTTCTGGTGGCACTCAGGGGTGGTCAGCTGGACATCAGGGGAGTTCTGGTGGCACTCAGGGGTGGTCAGCTTATCAGAGGACTTCTGGTGGCCCTGAGGGGTGATCAGCTGGTCATCAGGGGAGGTCAGCTTGCCATCAGGGGACTTCTGGTGGCCCTCAGGGGTGGTCAGTTGGTCATCAGGGGAGGTCAGCTGGACATCAGGGGAGTTCTCGTGGCCCGCAGGGGTGGTCAGCTGGACATCAGGGGAGTTCTGGGGGCACTCAGGGGTGGTCAGCTTATCAGAGGACTTCTGGTGGCACTCAGGGGTGGTCAGTTGGTCATCAGGGGAGGTCAGCTTGCCATCAGAGGAGTTCTGGTAGCACTCAGTGGTGGTCAGCTGGTCATCAGGGGAGGTCAGCTTGCCATCAGGGGACTTCTGGTGGCACTCAGGGGTGATCAGCTGGTCATCAGGGGAGGTCAGCTGGACATCAGGGGTGGTCAGCTTGCCATCAGGGGACTTCTGGTGGCACTCAGGGGTGATTGGATCGCCCTCAGGGGGGTTTATTATAAACTGATCCAAGTCAAACACTGACAATGGGTCTTCCTGAAACAAAACGCAAGGGTTCTCATATATTAATACTGTTTCAATGATACATATAAGACAAAATTACTTTTTGACTCTCATACTTTCAATATATTGGAATGGGTGTTTTCTAATGTAACAACATAGCAGTAAGTTGTAAGTATGCAACATTATAGAAAAAGATGGACAGTTACCTCATCTAAAGAAGCAAATATTCCCGACAGGCCAGAGATGTTGCCTACAGCAAAATCATCATCATATTCACTGTTGATAAAAGAAAGACAACACATTACACATTATAAATAGTTCAGTAAAAAGCTCAATATTCATTGACTGAAATATAATTTTTCAAGAAGTTACAGGCCTTGATTGATTAAAATAGTAGCACGGGAAGGGATGTGTATGCTAAGAATGAGACAAAAGTATTGCAGGGCAAATCATAATATCCCACAAAATGATAAATAAAATATAAGTAGTTCTGCTTTTTTTATTTAATTATTTGAGAGATTACTCTGTATTACCAAGCCAACTGAACAGGAATATATCGCAATTAGATTACTTACTCAACAGGCTCCAGATCACTAAGCACAGTGTCCGCAACAGTAACATCCTCGTCGTCAGGCTCCTCATATTCAGATTCTTCATCAGTGTCTACATCAGAACCTGTTGATAAAAAAAATTAATTAAAATAAAATTTCACCCCCTTGGGAGTGAGACAGAGGAATATCAATCCGAGGAGTAAGATTCCTATGTTGCCAAACACGAGGCTTTCCAAGTATTTGGCAGCTTAAGATTCTTACCCCGAGGGTTGAGATCCTGTCTCACTACCAAGGGGGTGAATGATTATTTTTCTCTTACCCTGTTAAACCTTATAATTATATCTGATACTGACGTTACATCAGTGCAAGACAATGTTGATGTGATGCGACTGTGTTGTTGACTTGACGTCATTGCAATGTTGTGGTGAAGTCATGGTATTGTTGCTGTGACATCATACAATTTTTTAGAATGTGCAAAAAGCTTGTGTAGCTTGTCTCAAACCTAGGTTGAGACAGGAAAATCTCACACCGGAAAAATTGTGGATATCCATGTGCAGGGCAAGAGAAAACGTTTTCCCCACCAACATCAATTTCAAGTCCAGATTATTCTGATTAGTTAGGTATGTTAAAGTAGACAGCAGTAGACAACAGATGATTTATTCTGTTCAAACTTACTGGAGGAACTTTCTCTTCTTCTGCCTCTTCCACGACCTCTCCCCCGACTTCGCACTCTCCCCCGTCCGCGGCCCCTTCCTTGGCCTCTTCCCTGATCCTCATCTAGATCTTGTTTCTCTAATGATCTATCATCCAAATCTACCAATACATTCAAATATGAAATATTTGCATCACTAAAAGTCCTAGAAAGAAGAAGCAGAATTTTGTATGATGTAACTATTGAATGTGTTTTTCCCCTTAATTATAAAAATGCCTACTACAACCCATAAAACCTGTTATAAGTAGATGACTGTGTTCTTACAACAGATTTTAAGAATAAGGAACTTCCCTTCAACTGTATTACAATGCACTTTTTCATCACACCAGTTGGTCAATAATTACCTCTTCTTCCACCCAATCTACCTCCACAGGTTTCTAAGTCTGTGCAGCGTTTCCTCCCTATTTCTCCTCCCCTTTTTCTGGCACCTCTTGTTCTTGGACCTCTGGTTCTTGGACCTCTGGTTCTCACACTTGATCCACTGTTTGAAAGAAAAGGCATGCATATAAATATGTTTTAACATTTTTTAATTGTCATGCAGTTAATTGAGAAACATTGTACACTTTAGCAGTCTTCAGATGATTGGTTTGGTTTATTTAGTTTAACGTCCTATTAACAGCCAGGGTCATTTAAGGACGTGCCAGGTTTTGGAGGTGGAGGAAAGCCGGAGTACCCGGAGAAAAACCACCGACCTACGGTCAGTACCTGGGGACTGCCCCACGCGGGATTCGAACTCGCAACCCAGAGGTGGAGGGCTAGTGGCAGAATGTCAGACACCTTAACCACTTGGCCACCGCGGCCCCCTCTCTTTAGATGAGATGAACACCATAGAGCTATCAATAAAATATACTCACTTTTGGAGGGGTATTACAGGGGAAAGGTCATCATCAGTTTCACTTTCAAATTGCTCATGTCTATAAATAGATGCAAAACAAAAAGCAAATATTAGGAGCAATATTTTTTTTTCACAACATTCAAAGAAATAAGAATTTATTTAAAGCAAAACAGAAAATGAATCCATGCATAAGAAAACAATAACACTTGAATAATACAACTTTGAAAGCACACTATGAATAATATTTCCCAAAGAAATTACCCTTAAACTAGTTTAGATTATTTCCATTTCAATGCATCAGACAGCTATTTCAGCAGATTTAATTGACTTTGTCATCAGTGATGCTACAACCAAAATTATGTAATTAAGTTATTCACATCACAAAAATCTGAATATACACCAGAATGTAGAAAGTGGAGGTGCCTACAAAATCCTGATTTCTGAGATAATTTAGATAACTAACTTACTGTAACTGAGAAGCTTCACCTCCATGACCACGACCACGACCACGTCCACGTCCACGTCCACGTCCACGACCACGTCCACGTCCACGTCCACGACCACGTCCACGTCCACTGCTATGGCTCTGTCCACCTTCCTCTCTGAGTCTTTGTCCTTTTTGAACCAATTGCTGCTCCGTCCATCCATCTACGATAGCTTTATTGTCACACTCGTCACACTTCCCAGTCAAACATGGATTGCAAAAGCAGCTAAGGTTTCTGTAAGTGATAACTTTTGGCTCCACTGGCCTAATGCAGTGTATTTTTCTTGTCCCAGAAAGAGTTTTTGTCTCGGTACGGTCTGGTCTAACGCGGTTGATATCCTTTACCAGGAAGAATGCCCTTTTTGAATGTTGTTCATCTTTTGCCAGTTTTTCCATTCCAAAATTGTACAAATCAGTCGCATTGTTGATAACTCTTTCCTCGCCATTCACTGCTCTTCTTGCTGCGCTTTTAACAACTGCTCCAGCACCATCAGACGGGCCTTTTCCGTGACGTGAACCATAAAAATGGCGCTCTATTGGGAAACCATGGTCTTGAATACTGTGCGAGAGATCACAGAATGGGGTGTGCGACTTGTATTGGCTGGCACAACCATCACTCATTTGGATCTCTCTATCTATCCGTAGGCCTCTTGTTTCTTGAAGATGCTGGTTTGCAAGTTTGGTGAAACTATGAACTGCATGTGCATCATGGACAAGGTCATCTGATATGAAAATTAATGACTCTGTCACTAACTCTTCACAACCTTCATCTTGGCACCCATAATATGCAACAGCAGGATGAATGGTGACTTGGTTATGGCCCCAGTGGGCACTTTGTACTTCCCTTTGCATGACACATGCATAATTTTCCGCAAAGTCCATATTTAAGATGACATGAGATTCTGGTAACTTAGCCTTGAGTTTGGTGAACTGGTTTTGCTGCCACTTGGCAGTGAACAGGTGTTCAGCCAAAGAATCTAATTCTTTTGCAAGCTCAATGATGACTGCTGTGGTACTCTTCTTGTACGACACTGGCATGACTTTGGAGACTGCTTTGCCTTTATGTATGTTCTGCACTCTCTCCCATCTTGTGTAAGTCACTGTCATGCCTTCGGTTTTTGCAATGAGTGGCTCATAGTACTGCAGGATACCATCTGTACCACATTCATTGCATTCCCTTTTTATGCAGGATTTCTTTTCATGTTCACCATTGTCACAAAGAGTGATGTTAACTGCCTCATACTTGTCTTTGATACATGTATTCACACTGTTTTTGGAGGCTAACGCTGTCAGTGATTTCAACTTAAGTTCAGTATTGGTACAGACTTCACACAGACACCCATACCACTTCTGTTTTCTGGTGGATTCCACGTTCTTTGGTTGTTTTCTCTTGAATGTTGAAAGTGTTATGTTAGAATCTGGATTTTCCTGCTGAAATTCTTTGAACACATCTTGCACTGGTCTTTCCAAAACCTTCCTTTCGAGTCCATCTTTCTTTATTCTCTTTGCATCTGGCAATGTTGTTGATACTCCTGGACGCTGGTAGAAAATATTAATCTGTTCAATCACTTCATCTGTTGTAGCATCAGCACGCCTTTTTCTTTCCCCACTTTGCAGAGACATATCACAATTTCCTGCAACTGTATGTTTTTTCAATCCAAGGTAAGTAGCAACTGGTCTTACAAGTCTTTTCTGTTTCAATGTGAAGAGCTGCTTGGAAAATGCCTTTCGAATTCGGGGATTCTTTTTAATTACAGCATTAACGAGATTTGTTGCATGCTTCATTATTTCTAGTAGCTTTGTACATCTTTGCTTCACTGGCACTCCTCTTTCTTCCAGTGCAGCCTGTTTTCGAGGTGAAGCTTCAGTGATGAGGGATTTTATGGACATAGCAAACTTTGATGGACTTTTAGGAATTTTCATTCTAGACACAGCTTTCCTCATGGCTTCTGAACCCCATTTTCCTTTTAAAGAATTCTTTTGTTGTTTTTCCATTCTGTCTCTTTCTTTCACTCTTCTTATTTTTTGCACAGTTCTTTTTTTCCTTGACTCTTGTTTCTTTAGACGCCAGTATTCTCTTTTCTTCTCTCTTTCATTTCTTGTTAGAACTTTAGTTGAGTTGTTCTTCTGTTTAATACCTCTTTCTTTAAGGGATTGTCTGTACCTGTGGATGAAAATGAAAACTTAGTATTCAAACTAGTTCTAAGTGGCCTGCGGGCCTAAACGGTCACCTGGAAATTTACCATTTATAAGCTAAACCGCACTGGTCAGTAAAACATGAAACAAAAACAGCATTGAAAGAACTTTGGCTATGACAATTCCATGCCAAATTTGGTTGAAATCCATGCAAGATTTCCGAGAAGAAAAAGTTTTGACTTTCGGGGGATGCCCTTTAAAGATTTTAAATAGCCATAACTGATGAAGGAAATATCAATTAATATTTACAGTTTCAACTGTGTTTGACGCTATAACCTTTGTTGGACCCATTATCATTATCACCAGATAACTGTAATCAAACATGTGCCACATTTCTATGACGTCGACAACAATACATGTTAGTGGAGCTATCCAAATCCTCCAGTTTGAATCACAATTGTGTGACGTCGCCAACAATAAACGTGGGCGGAGATAACAATGACTCATGCTGTTACATTTATTGAACCATTCTCACGTTTATTATTTTTGAAATGAAATCTGTGTCCGAAAATGGGATTATAATGAACAAAATAGTTACAAACATTTCACAGAAAGATACTGTAAATATAAGGATTAAATCTTATTTTTTTTTAGGTTATCGGGGGAGAACTACAATGGAACATGGGTGAATTATACCCGTGTTCCATTGTAGTTAACCCACGATAACCTAAACCAAATAGATTTAGTTAATCCTTAAATAAATCAGAAATCTTGCAAATGTCACTTGAACCGTCACTTGAACAGTTTATTACCTTTTCTGTCTGATCCTATTTTTCCTTCTTTGTTCATCTTTCTGTCCATCTGTTTTATTTTGGCGCTCCATTTTTTTTCTTTCTCTCTCCTTTTGGCAGTATTTGTCCCATGTCTCCTGATTTTCTCTAAGTTTCGCTCTGTACCTTGAAAATGAAAACAATCACTATAATTCTAAATTTTATAAATTACAAGATGTGTAAATTTATCATTAAATGGTTGTCAAATTTAGGATATCATTCTATTAATCTGTCACCCAAACTGGAGTTTATTTTGACAGTAAATAATTATTAATTATAGTCTGATAACTGTGTTCACTGGTTAAATTTACACGTATATAAACACAGTATATCAAATTACTATGTTTTGTGTGAATATCGTTGGGAAATTACATTGACTGAGCAGCTATTGTAATTAATATAGATGTGAGATGCATGGACAAGTATAAAATGGCTTCAATCATGTGACCAGAATGTGTTCACAGTCTATTGTGAATGCAATCTGGATTAACATGGAGTTAAAGGAGACCCTTAATTTCAAATGATTTCTAACGTCCTTTTATTGTATCACCCAAGATATTTTAGGGCAGCCTCTTCTGTGTGCGAGATGCGTGCATGTTTTTTTAAGGGCAGGTTGCAGTATACATGTTTGTCTCCTTATGTTATTGTGGAACTTCTGCCAATTTTATAGTGGTAACTTACGGAGGCATACTGCCGAAGACACCCTACCACTGTCCAGTCACATTATACCCTATGCGACATCAGGAATAAAAATTCAGGCACCCTAGTGGGAATTAAGTGCTGAACATTATGTCAGTAATCATGTTTGCATTGTACAAAAACAATATCTACACAGCTTCTCATTTCCTCTCTTTAATTGATCCTTTTAGTACCCACTCATAGAGCTTTATCTAGACTGGTGATTGAAAACAAGTCTTTTTTTAAAAAACTTACTTGCTTGATCTCTCTGCACTACTCAATTGTCCAGACTTCCGAGAATTAACCACAACAGAGGAAGCTTTTTCCAGCAACTTAATGCGGACAGACTGGAAAGTGAAAATAAAGTTATTAAAGATTTGATTGAAGGATAAATTTGAAGGATTGTTTTGATACATCATGGTTGTGCGCTTCCCCAACCCGCCTCATTTATATTTTGTATTCCATAGGATTTCGCAAAAATGGGTCAATTTCCTATGAAAAAATTGTGCCTGATGCGAAATGCTCAGATCCGAAAGATAAAAATGTGGCTGGTAAAATCAGATGATTCAACATTTATACTGTTCAAAGTTTCTGCAATGTTTTTTTTTCCAACTTTAGTATGTCCAGTACTTTGTAACCAACATGTGTTGGCAGACATCAATTTTGTCTGTTCTATTGCGAGTCAAATATGACATCCGTCACACGTTTTTAACATTTAAATGAGCAGTCCACATGCAGTGTTTTTGCGTGTTTTGTACAAGAATAAAAAATGTCACAGAATCATGCAATGAGAATGAGTATCCAGTTTTCTTGAAACTTTATAATAATGATGGGTTTAAACAAGTTTTGGAGTGGATGTTATGTTTGACTTCATGTGTGTTAGCAGACATCAATTTTTGTCTGTTCTATTTGGAGTCAAATATGACATCCGTCACATGTTTATCATAAATGAGCAGTTCACAGTGATTTGTACACCAAACAGGCAAAAAAATAAGAAAATGTCATGGAATCATTCAATGAGTATCAAATTTTCTTAAAACATTATGATAATGATGTGTTTGAACAAATTATGAAGTGGATGTTATGTTTGACTTCATGTGTGTTAGCAGACATCAATTTTTGTCTGCTCTATTTGGAGTCAAATATGACATCCGTCACATGTTTATCATAAATGAGCAGTTCACAGTGATTTGTACACCAAACAGGCAAAAAAATAAGAAAATGTCATAGAATCATTCAATGAGTATCAAATTTTCTTAAAACATTATGATAATGATGTGTTTGAACAAATTATGAAGTGGATGTTATGTTTGACTTCACATGTGTTATCAGACATCAATTTTTGTCTTCTCTATTTGGAGTCAAATATGACATCCGTCACATGTTTATCATAAATGAGTAGTCCACAGTGATTTGTACACCAAACAGGCAAAAAAATAAGAAAATGTCATAGAATCATTCAATGAGTATCAAATTTTCTTAAAACATTATGATAATGATGTGTTTGAACAAATTATGAAGTGGATGTTATGTTTGACTTCATGTGTGTTAGCAGACATCAATTTTTGTCTTCTCAATTTGGAGTCAAATATGACATCCGTCACATGTTTATCATAAATGAGTAGTCCAAAGTGATTTGTACACCAAACAGGCAAAACAAATAGAAAATGTCATAGAATCAGTCAATGATTATTCAATTTTCTAGAAACTTTATGATAATGATGTGTTTAAACAGGTTTTGAAGTGGATGTTATGTTTGACTTTACGTGTGTCGGTAGACATCAATTTTTGTCGGTTATATTGACAGTCAAATATGACATCCGTCACATGTTTAATACAACTGAGCAGACCGGCAGACTTTTGCTATACCAAACACAAACAAAGTAATTATCAATATCGGTAAATCATTTACAAAGTGTAAATTTCCTGTAATACCATAGTAAACGATGGGTTAAACTAGTTTTGTAGCGGATGTTATGTCTGACTTATCAATATACGATCGATCACTGGTCAAGCTGAAGCATCCAAACTACTTTTTTCTGCCACGAGGTTTCTGTGTGCATTTCTCGGGATTTGTTCACAGCAAAAAGAGAATGAAGTCCTCCACACGTTATTTAAGCAAGTCTATGTAAATATGTAATGCTATATCATGAATAATTCTATTGTCCATGATCGTGTGACGGATGCTTCTGACAAAATTTGTTGGACCGAATAAACACTCACCTGCCTCATGGCCATGTCGACTGCTCTATAGCCCCAAACTGATGACGTATTTCACAAGTGATATGTCAGTAACCAGTAAAGCCGCGTTTTCGTATTTCAGTTTCCAAAGGCGCCGACTTGCGTCACTTCGTGTCGGACGTCACTTTTGGACCGAAAATTCGGGATTTCTGAATGTTATCAAATTTTAATGTCATTTGAAGACTTGATCAGGTTAAAAACTTTTTTCAAGCGAGATTTGTTATAAATTAAACAGATAAAAACAAATATGCAGGTATAAAGTGAAAACCTGCTAACGAATGGAGCCGTTAAAACCGAGTGGTCGTTTTGACCGAATATGTATCGTCCGTCACACAACATTTACAGTTAAATTTAATTTATACTGAACACTTAAAATGATAATTGAATAGGTCTCATTGTAAATTTGGAATAATCTTTCTTTTTACAACATCTTGGTATCAACAGATTCAGATGTGTAATATGGATTAAAAATGTTTGAAGATGGCTAGGTAGAGTTCGCTAAAAAATGTCCGCCAGAAAGTGTGGACATTTCGTCAATAACACTGAATACTTTACTCCATATAATATATTAAGACCTTATGCTATGTTATGTATATCCTTATACAGAATAAGTCATTAGAAAATGTCCATTTGTGTTTTATTCATATCGGAAACATAACTATTTTCAAGATTATGTGATGGACGTTATTGTCCCCAATTACCTGATCTTTGCCCATATATACTATAGAACTGCGCTGCAGTATAGTGGATCGTCCCCAGTACCACATACAGGGTAAGCTATATTATATTGTGCCCAGTAAATAATTGTTATATTTAATATTCTTATAATTATAATCTTTCCTAAATTCATATTCTGTTTCTTTATTAACGTAACTTTAGTCATATATATTCTTGGGTGTGGTTATTCCCGGCAGGTTAGGTTTTTCATTTATAATGTAACACCGAAGCATTACATCGGTGTAGGAATCTAAAATAATACTTTTTCACGACTTTATATGAACCATATTCATATTACAGTTAGGTTATCCAGGTTATGATTGTTGTTTTATATTGACTTTTAGTTTTAAAATGTATCGTACGTTTCAATGTGAATTGTCCATCTGTAACTATACTGTTAGGCGTGTTCGTTTCTGTACAATGTCTTATGTGTGTATTTTTAATATTGTTACAGGGTAAAAATAAAGTATCCACTGCAAAGATACCCGGCTCCAAATGGTTTTTATTATTCTACAAGAACCTCAATACCACAATGGCGCCCACGTAGATGTAGAATAGACCATACCACCCTGGAAGGAGCCCCGATTGCCTATCTGGAACCCACTACGTCACTATGTACATCTAACTGGTAACGGTATATGGATCGAGGACTTGAGCAAGACGCGAGGTTCATTTGCACCGGAAACGCCGCTTTCGGGACACCTCGGATGTGATTCACCTTCAGTGTTACAGTGTTACACACGTGTTTTGTTGTTGTGATGGCCAGTTTTGACAGTGTCGACATTCTACGCTGCTGAGGAAGACCCTAGGACGGATTTCACATGGATATGAGCATGCTGAAGACTGAAGAACGGTATGTGTAGTGCAGAGACATAAACTTTTTATCTTGACAGCGATTTATCTGTCATTGATACGTTATCCTGTGATGTTTACCCTGAAGATTGACATTTTACATTTGTGCAATATATTCTAGTCTTACTCATTTATATGTTTGTTGATATGTGTTATTTTCATGTAATTTTTAAACTTTGGTAGTTTTTGTGTGACCTTGACATTGTGTATATTTCCGGTTGTACATTTTCACTTCCGGGAAAGTTTAGAATATTTTTCTTTGCAATATTTTTTTTTCTATGTGATCATTAGGCATTTGAGTTTGGTTGTAAATTATTTATTTTGTTTCACTCAGAGAATAATATATCGGCTTTAATTTTGTTTTCATTGAATTTAACTTGGTATTGTTTACATCATTTTTTTTTATAATTAATTTGATAGATATTGGGTTATAGGCATCTATTTTTTTTTTGTACCATATATTTTTTTTTGGTCTTGCTTAGATAGGTATACCCCTATTTCTAATCAGTTTTCTACTTTGATATCTTATCATTTTCCCCTTTGTTACCATCTTATTCATTTGTTCCTTTTTTTTTCTCTCTATTATTACTTACTACTGTACATGGACTTGACCTGTGACTTGGTTATGTGTGATGGTTGTAAGTTGAATGAGTTTATGTTTTATGTTTGAATATATTTGTGTTTCTACCGTCAAATTACTCGTACCGATTTAATTGTTTATATGTTGTAAGATATTTTGGTTCTTCGTGTGCGATAATAAAATACGCGTCATAGCATATTGCCAAACATTGGATCCGAGATCTATTTATTATCTACTATTCGTTGCGAATCTTGGATATATATTTGATCGCGAGCGATATATACTTGGATCTCGGTCGTTTCCATTTTCCAGAGTGCCTGCAGCTGTATTTTTTTTTCAACAAGAAATTTAGTTAAGATGTCTTGTCTTGTTTACTTTAATTAGCCTCCTTAATTAGGTACACTGTTATTATAGTCATTTGATCTCTGGATTCTCAATATTGCTTATATGGACTGAGGTAAGTAATATTTTGTTTCAGGTCACCACACCTATTTGACTTGTATTTGTTTTCCAGATTATCACATAGTTGGACTTTGCTTACATTGTCATTGTGTTTAAACTCACCGAACTAAACTGGAACTGGACTTCATTTTTTTTTTCAGTAACCAGGATTTGGTAAGTTATTTGTAGATATTTTATTACCGTGTAGTTGTTGTAGTATTTTATATCACTTGGTAAGTGTGAAATCATGTCAGAAACCGAGGAAGCCAAGGCGCTCTTCGCCATGTTCAAGGAAATGGGAGCAATTCCGAAGGCGGAAGGGGTAGCTGATTTGCAGAGATGGATTGCGGATTACGCAGCTCAACAGAAGGATCAACCTGAACAGGAGGATACTAAGCCTTCGCCTGCTACACTAGGGATGCTTTCCACTCATCTCAACACCACACGACCCAGATTGTCAACCTTTTCTGGAGATCCGCCACTATCTAAGGGAGATGTTACCTATGAGCAGTGGAAGTATGAGGTGAAGTGTCACATGCTAGAAGATACACATTCCAAGGAGAGCATCAATGAGGCAGTTAGAACATCCTTAAGAGGGGAGCCCAAGAGTGTATTGATGAGACTTGGACCCCGTGCAACCTTATCAACTATCCTTGAGAAGATGGAGTCTGTGTATGATAGGAACGAATCCATAGAGACACTTCTTGGAGCATTTTATTGTGCAAAGCAGAAGGAAGGTGAGTCTGTGACATCTTGGGGTCTACGATTGGAGGACACCTTAGCCATAGCTACTGAGAAGGGAGGATTAACTCAAGCCAAGACTGATTCCATGCTGCGTTCAGTATTTTACGAGGGACTGAGACCTGAGTTGAAGAACGTCAGTGGACATAAGTTTGATGCCATAAAGGATTTCGATCAACTTCGACAGGCAGTGAGAAGAATTGAGTTCAGTCGTGGGTTAGATCCAAAGGAAGTGCCTAAGAAAGAAACCGCCCATGTAAAGATGATATCAGAAGCCAGTAGAAGTTCAGACATAGACGAACTTAAGCAGATGATGAAGCAGCTGTCAACCAGATTTGACAAGTTTGAGGAAAAGAAGACAAAACATCAAGGCAAAGGAAATGGTGGACAGAAGGGTGGTAATGGTGGATATCGTGGTAACCATGGAGGAAATTCTGGACATAATGGATCAGGTGGTACTAGACAGACGACACCACAACAGTATGGAGGTGACCAGCCCCGCAGAGAACCAAAGCCACAGGACTTCTATGAGGAACCCCAGTGCTTCCGATGTGGACAATATGGACATTTACAGCTGGGATGTCGTGTTCGACTTGACCATATGAGAGGGAATTTAAACTGCCAAAGACCTATGGACAGAGGTTACCCGTAGGTCTTGAAGTTCATCAACCTCACAGCACAGATGTTACTGGTAAGACACCAGATGAGGGACCACCTGGTTTATCGGGGAGGTGCAACATAGCCGACATTTTCATCGATGGACTGGAGACCAAGGCATTATTGGATACAGGTGCTACTGTGTCGAGTGTGGGAGAAACCTTTTACAGGACTCATCTTGCTCATATACCACTACAGCCACTTAAGGATGGAGCACTTAAGATTGAAGTCGCTGGTGGAGATTTACTGCCATACATAGGATTTATTGAAGTCAATATCCAAGTCGACAGTTTAAGAAGAGAGGGTGAGGAAAAGGACAACTGCCTATTACTTGTCATCCCTGACTACGACTTCAATAAACGTATCCCAGTTCTGCTTGGAACCAATGTGCTATCCCATTTTATGAAGAGATGCCAGGAATGGTTTGGACCGCGTTATCTTCAGGAAGCACCTTTAACTACGCCATGGTACATGTCTTTTCGGTGTATATCACTACCGGAGAAGCAACTACAGCACAACAACTACTGTCTTGCAGTTCTACGTAGTTCAGAGAGGGACAATGTGTTGATACCACCTAACCGACAAGTCAACATCCACTGCAAGGTTGAGAAAGAGCTGCCATACCCTAATATTTGTGCGCTCTTGCATGCCACATCTTCTTCAGTACTAACGGAGGACTTAGATGTTTCCCCAGCAGTATTTACCTATAAATATCAACAGAATGGAATAATCAGTGTGAACGTCTCCAACATCACCACCAGAACAGTAGTAGTTCCTCCGCGTGGATTAGTTTGCGAGATACAACCCGTTGCTGTCAAGAATACCATTGCTGTCCAGGAAGTAGATGGAGTGAAACCTGTTGATGCCAGTGTATTGGATCAGGCAACTTTTTCACCATTTCTTGGTGATACTCTGCTACTTAGAGGAAAGAAAATACTTGGTAAGTATCTGGATGTGTTCTCCAGCGGGGACTTAGACCTGGGACACACAGATGGTGTTACCCATAGGATTGAGTTGGATGATGACCGCCCTTTCAAACAACGACACCGGAGAATACCACCTGGTATGGTTCAGGAGGTGAAGGATCATCTGCAGCAGCTACTTGCCTGTGGAGTGATACGACGATCTCACTCACCCTGGGCCTCTGGAGTGGTATTAGCCCGCAAAAAGAATGGACAACTCCGGATGTGCATCGACTATCGTCAATTGAACCAAAGGACAATCAAAGATGCATACGCTCTTCCAAGGATTGAAGAAATTCTGGATTCTCTTTCTGGTTCCAAATTTTTCTCTGTTCTGGACATGAAGAGTGGGTACCATCAGGTGGAAGTAGAAGAACAGCACAAGGAGAAAACCGCCTTCACAGTTGGCCCCCTTGGGTTCTATGAATTCAACCGGTTGCCTTTCGGTCTAGCGAATGCACCCGCCACTTATCAACGGCTAATGGAGCAGTGCCTTGGTGAGCTTCACATGGTGGATTGTTTTATATACCTGGATGATGTCATTATTTTCTCAGCAACCTTCGAGGAACATCTTGAGAAACTCTCCAGGGTTCTTGATCGACTCAGACAGCATGGGATTAAACTTTCTCCGAAGAAATGCACTTTCTTCCAACGTAAAGTGAAGTACCTAGGATTTGTAGTGAGTGAGGATGGGATCGAAGCTGACCCTGACAAGGTTGACAAGATCAGAGACTGGAAGACGCCCACCTGCCCTGAAGAGGTTCGTAGATTTCTTGGTTTCGCCGGCTACTATCGTAAATTCATACAGGGATTCTCGAAGATAGCCAGGCCTCTTACAGACCTTATGCCAACTCCAAAGAAGGGAAAAGGATCTTTGAAGAAAGGGAAGACATCAGATAAGGAATGGAAGTGGGAGGAGATTCACGAGACAGCGTTTAGGAAGCTAAAGGATGCATTATCGTCACCACCGATCCTAGCATACCCTGATTATGACAGACCATTTGAACTACATACAGATGCCAGCCATCAGGGACTTGGTGCTGTCTTGTATCAACAACATGATGACGGGATGAAAGTGATCGCCTACGCTAGTCGAGGACTTTCCCGTTCAGAGAAGAACTACCCCGCCCACAAGCTAGAGTTTTTGGCCATGAAGTGGGCCGTGACCGAAAAATTTCAGGATTACTTGTACCAACACCAATTCACAGTGCTTACCGACAACAATCCGCTAACCTACGTGTTAACCAGCGCGAAGTTGGATGCCACTGGACACCGTTGGCTTGCAGCCCTGTCAGCATTCGATTTCACCATCAAATACAGGCCTGGAAAATCAAACGTGGATGCAGATGTTCTGTCTCGGTTGCCAAACCAGCCAGAAGCTGAGACTACGTCAATCAAACGGGATTCCATAGAAGCCATTTTCCAGATGTGTCAGGCACAGCAGCCATACATGGGAAGCTTGAATTTGGACAAGTATACTGTACCATCTTCGGATGAGGACTTCATTGAGGACATAGGACATCAGGATGTGAGGACCTCACAGAGAAGAGATCCTGTTCTTGGACCATGTCTAGATGCTGTCTCCAGTGGACGTAGACCTACTAAAGCTGACATGTCAACAACCTCTTGGAACCCTCATCTGTATCGTCAGTTTGATTCGCTGAAGGTCATTAGAGGAATATTGTATAGGGAATCGGTTGTGGATGGAAAGACCAAACGACAACTCGTCATGCCACAGGAACTCGTTACATTCGTGTTACATAGTCTTCACAACAACATGGGTCATCTTGGTGTGAGCAGGACCACAGCTCTCTGTAGAGACAGATTCTACTGGCCTGCTATGACAGCCGACATTGAGAAATGGATCGAAGGATGTCCACGTTGTTTAAGACGTAAAACCCCAACCAGTGAGAGGGCACCGTTGGTTTCCATATCCACATCGCAACCACTGGAATTGGTCTGCATGGACTTTTTGACATTGGAGCCTTCAAAAGGAAACATACAGAACATCTTGGTGATCACGGATCATTTCACAAGATATGCTGTCGCCATTCCTACTAAGAACCAGACGTCCAAGACAACCGCCGATGCTCTATTGAATAACTTCATTATTCACTACGGTATGCCAAAGAGAATCCACACTGACCAGGGAGCTAACTTCCAAAGTAACCTGATGAAGGAGTTGTACAAGTTGGTTGGGATGCAACAATCCAAGACAACTCCATACCATCCTCAAGGGAACGGCCAGTGTGAGAGGTTCAATCGTACGTTATTGAGCATGCTAGGGACCTTGGAACATGCCCAGAAGTTGGACTGGAAGTCTCATGTCGCAGCATTAGTGCACGCTTATAACTCCACAAAGAATGACACCACCGGATTTTCACCATTTTACTTGATGTATGGTCGTGAACCAAGGTTACCGGTAGATTTAGCATTCGACATTGGACAAGATCAGCATGCCTCAGAGGTTACCAGCACGAAGTATGTAGCAGATCTCAGAAGAAGACTTCAAGAAGCATACAACACAGCCCTGCTAAAAGCATCCAATGCCCAGGAAAAACAACGAACCGGATACGACAAACGGGTACGAGGAGCTTGCACATCCGTAGGAGACAGAGTCCTAGTAAGGATAGTTGCCTTTGACGGAAAACACAAGCTAGCCGACCGTTGGGAGGAGGATGTGTATGTGATTCTTGACCAGCCAGACCCAACCATGCCAGTGTTTGTGGTCGGAAAAGAAAATGGTGAAGGCAGGAAAAGGACACTACATCGGAATCTGCTCCTACCCATCGGGCATCTTGACCCATTACCAGACAACAAGAGAGACCAAACACCTAAACCGAAGCCAAGGCCTACACCCAAGCCCCGAATCAGGAATCAGCCTCCACCTCCACCGAGCCCATCTGTGGATAACAGGTTGGAAGATGAGACCAGCGATGATAGTGAGGGAGAAGGGGATTTGTGGGTGTCGGTACCTCACCAGTTGCAGGATCCGCCCGACGTTCCATCGGATGTCGACGAAGGCGACCCTGTAGACCATGAGTCGACCATGGAAGAAGACAACGAGGAAACCTCTGTTAAGGAAACTGAGTTCCGAGAGGAGGAACACTCGGTTGTTGAGGAGGTGCAGGATGTTGGTACCCCATTATCACCAGAAGTTCGACGGTCAAGCCGAGCTAGACGGAAGCCGGACAGATATGGGGACTTCGTCATGGCAACGGATTTGGTGACAAACCCATGGAAAGAGAAAGCGGACTATCTCAGATCACTTGTCCAGGATCAACTATTCGCGTCCAGCACAGAATCTATCCTGACTGCAATTATAAGTATTGTGAAGGAGAAGTGAATCTTTGAGACTAGCAATATTTCTACATGTACATGTTCATTTACTAGATTTTATTGACTTTGTTACTATTGTATTTAACTGTTGTTTTCATTACGCTCTGTTTTAAAGATTTCTTGTCATAACTCATCAATGTTTGATGATATTTGATTTGATACATATATTGATATTAATAACGTTCTTTATACACAGGTACGTTGATACCCTCGTTATGTTGAGGGCAACATAGTTCTAAACAGGGGGGTGTATGTGGCACCCTGTTAGATTAGTAATTTATTTTATCTTTATATATGTATATCTGAGAATTAGATAAAATATATCTGAATCTAATCAGTATTGTTTAAATGTTTCGTGTAATTACGTGTCGTCCGTTTTAATCCGTAATCCGCGTTCCGTTTCCGTTATTGTAGTTCGTCGTAGTATAAGTCACGTGTGCTACTTTCGTTTTGTCTGGAATGTGTGCGAGTGTGACGTAATTGTGTAAGCTTTTGTATACCTGTTTGACAACTGACCAAACTGACCTATGACACCTGTCGCATTGCGATATTTCTTCCCGCCTTTATGCTTTCTTTGCTTCTCTATTCTGTCTTTTCTACTGACTTCCTATCTGCTCCTCGTAGAGGAAACATCGCCTGACTGACACTAGCTCCAGATACATATATACTATAGAACTGCGCTGCAGTATAGTGGATCGTCCCCAGTACCACATACAGGGTAAGCTATATTATATTGTGCCCAGTAAATAATTGTTATATTTAATATTCTTATAATTATAATATTTCCTAAATTCATATTCTGTTTCTTTATTAACGTAACTTTAGTCATATATATTCTTGGGTGTGGTTATTCCCGGCAGGTTAGGTTTTTCATTTATAATGTAACACCGAAGCATTACATCGGTGTAGGAATCTAAAATAATACTTTTTCACGACTTTATATGAACCATATTCATATTACAGTTAGGTTATCCAGGTTATGATTGTTGTTTTATATTGACTTTTAGTTTTAAAATGTATCGTACGTTTCAATGTGAATTGTCCATCTGTAACTATACTGTTAGGCGTGTTCGTTTCTGTACAATGTCTTATGTGTGTATTTTTAATATTGTTACAGGGTAAAAATAAAGTATCCACTGCAAAGATACCCGGCTCCAAATGGTTTTTATTATTCTACAAGAACCTCAATACCACATTTACACAATATCATTATATTGATGTTGAGCACCATGATGTTTCTTTGTGATTTTTAATGAATTTTATTTATAAAGTGTCTGCATGCCCGGTACTAATTGGTGAATGTTTTTTCCCTAAAGTTAGCTACCCAGTTTATGATATAGTGGTGTTATGTATGTCTTTGTCTTAATTCTATTACATTTTTGTTATTACATCTTTTGATTTTTGCATGCTTAATCACAAGGCCGACCTATGATCATAAACATTTAGAACCAAATTATGAATGATAAATAGTATCTAAATCACTTAGAATTACCAAAGTTGGTTTGCTATTGAACCATGTGCAGTTAGACATGTAAGGTTAACATATACATAAAATTGTATTCAGAATCGTTTATAATCATCACGTAGATTTCTTTTCGTGGATGAATTATAAAGACTATAATAAAACATCCAGGACTGGTTATTTGTTTGCTTATTCAATACCAAACGCATATTCCAAGCTGGTGATAATAATATTTTGAAATTAAGAGTTGTCAACTATGAGAACATATATTTATTTCACGAGTTGTACACGATGATCTGCTGTGTTGTTAGGACATGCGATGTTGTCGGACGTGATGGATGCTGGGATGCACATACGTTACAGACCACGTCTGCGCTTGTTCCTGGAACAGTTGGTCCGAGGAATAGATAAACTGCACAAATGCGGCGGAATCATCGGTGGAATAAATGGTATGGTGCATAACGAAGATGTTTTATCTTTAATTATAGATATGATTTACATTATTTCAATCATATGATATGCTATAGCCTTTTTTGATTTTTTTTTTGATTTAGTAAAGAAAGTTGCCAGTTTCTACGCACAATATGCCATAAACTTTTCAGAAACAAAAATTCTTAATTGATTTTTATGTTATTGATTCTGTATAGGAGGAAATCTTTTCAGCGACATACAAATAGGTATTGATAGCTATGTTTTCTTTGTAGACCACAGGATTCTGCTCGATTTAGAACTAAATCGTTCCGGTATATTCCTCTTCCCCTCTAGACCAACAAGAGCAACAAAACACATGGAGAAGACATCAACTGATCAGCCCTTCATTGGTAAGACGATTCAATATGAGTTTTGTAGTTTGCCAAAGGGGCCTGATAGTCAAGTGGCAAAGCCATCTGTCTACAATAAATTAATATCTACCACTGGGTCAGGGTTTGATGTCAACTTGGGGAAGTCGTTAAGTTCTTGCCGATATTCGATGGTTTTCCAGCTAATAGCCAAGGATATTAATAATAGGCCAAACATCATCCACATTATATAGTGGTTTTGTTGGCGCTTCGGTGTTCTCTGGCTTATTATTATATTTAACAATGACAATTATATATTAGTTACGGTATTAAACATTGCTGTACCAACAATTACATACGTTGCAACATGATTGCTTTCACAACAAACTAATCATAAAAGACGAAACGGATGCATCGTTTATTTTTAGCAGTATGCATACTGTACATGTTCCCCAATTCTAAAAATACTATCAGTGTATGACGTAACAATGTAGAAACTGATAGGATTCGAATAGATAGTTAGAGTCAATTTGATTTCAACAACGACAACACACATAATATACACACATAAATAATTTGTTTATAGTAGTTATCTTATCCTGTTCGAAATTGTAAAACTCTTAAAATTAAGACTTTATGATGGTTAGTACGCCCATCTCCTTTGTTTCAGCAATATTTCAGATCAATTAGATGTTCGACGAGAAAAAAATACATGTTTTAGAGTGTTTTATTTTATGCATACTTTTGATACGAAATTGGTAAGGTACACTTATAAAGCATAACCTCTGTGTGCATTACATTCACTCCGCAAATAAATACTGATTGCGTTTAGTGTGAAATCTTGGAGGTCAGTAACGAAAACTAGTTTTGACAATTTACTTAACAGTATATGACCAATACCCTTAATTGTGTAATATACACTTTTGTAGTATGTTAAACAATAAACGCAACTGTGCAGTAATCACACACATTACCTTCAGATATAAATAAATTTGATATTAAGAGAACTTTAGTTGATGTTGCAGTTCCCTAACCTTCATAAGTATCACGTTTTAATATAAAACTGTAAATATACTAAGGAATAATGACATGACTTAAATATTCATATAGTTTTGAAAATTACATGTTATAAATAATATATTAATTATGGATGAAATATATCTGTCAATATAACTATTGGCTATAGTTAGAATAAACATTGTAATAAAATTATATTTATTATTCGGACAAATTGTACATTTTGATAAGTAAACATGTAAATAATGTTCATTATATTTATGATACAGTGTACATGTAATTGTATATTCTTTATTAGTTCAATTACTGTATATTATAGTTCGAATAAATGTGGGATATTATCAATAATTTCTAAACAGCATAACTAATGAACAGTTTACTATCAGAAGTGTATACAGTACAAATGCATTCAAGCTGAACCTGACCGCATGACGCAGTTCGCAAAGGAGAACAAAGCTTCAGATATGTTGAGCCTTGGTCACGTGGTACAGAGGATACTATCGGGACTCGAGGTAAAAAAAATAAGCAAAAGTGTTTGTATTGCAAACCAAACTTAGTGTTATTTGGAAAAAAAATGCAAGACTAATGAGAGACATATTTAAGAGAATTATTGTATTGCAAAGCTAAGTCTGACATCAGTACTGCTATGATGACTTTATATCATCATATCAATAATATAGGTACATTTCTACCATAACCTCGAAAACATTGTCAAGGTTACTAGCGTTGCTTTAGATATTGCGCCAGGACACGTTGTTGACTATAGGTTCAAAGAATATTAAATTTGACTTGGCAAAGCGTGATTACAGGACATAAAGCGCGGCATGTTTAGTATTAGGACAAATTATAATGGGTTTCAACATGTGTTGCCGGAATAAATCATAACATACTATATTAAGCATGTGGTGACGTGACAAGTTTAATGATAGGACATGTCATACCGACTTCTAATGAGGTGACCGAGCAACTTATTAAGGTTTCGTTATCCTCGATATTGTGTGCTCACTATACCCGCGGAATATGTCAGAGAACTTACTTGAGTAGTGGCACGGTATACAATATACATATATTCGTAGTTCACGATTTGAAAGGCGTTTGAACAATTTGGATTCCGATTGGTCGCACATATGTATGGTCAGTTGTACTTTAACGTTTTGCTTACCGAATCGAACACAGTTTCCTTAGTGCAGCCACGGAATTCTGTGTAACGACAAAAACTTACTTTAAAATCCATGTTTACGTATTACAACACACTCGATATATTTTGGCAATAACAAGCATTAATATATTTCTCGATATTAACATTATCTTCACAGAATCCGAACCATATGGCAACTAAGCTGATGGAACAGCTACTGGAGCCAGACAAGGACGTGAGGATCACAGCATCTGAAGCCTCGAATCACCCACTGTTTGGTCCGAGACGTGAGTGGCCCTTTATCTTTCCGTAACCTTGGTAATGATTCACTAATATATAAGTATGATAGATCTAGCATCTCCTACTTTTTCTTGGCGAATTCCTGAAAAGATCTGTGTTCCTTCAAGTTTCCGTTTGTTAAGTATGAGAACGATCTCAGCTAACTTTGTTTAAAGTGGAATGTATATAGAGATTTTACATCGACACATTTACACAGGGAACTGAATTGAATAAGAATACAGAGTGTCTTTTTAATTGTTGTTTTTTGTTTTTATTTCGTTTTGAAATATTGCCACTCCATTTATTTGATACGAAAGCTATGTTTTGTTCATTATATGACTGGTGAGATAATATTCCTTTTTGTATTGGCATACAACATGAGATTGCTACATTAGGGTTTGCTTAGATGAGAGGCAGCATCGCTTCTCATTTGTCGGTAGTGAAATTTAGTTTTGTTATATTTTGGAGGTTGCTGAGGCATGATAGGGGGTGGCAGAATCAAGTGAGATAAATGTTGCTATAAAGGCTCCAGCAATCCTCGGGGACTGAAATATCCACCAGCAGAGTCTGGTGGATCTTTCAGTCCCCGAGGTTTGCTGGAGCCTCCATGACCACACTTATCTCACTTGAGTAGTGGCACGGTATACAATATACACACATTCGTATTTCACGATTTGAAAGTATACAGAACAAGTTTATTTTGTCTTCTAAATTCATAATGAAGAGAGTTTTACGCACCTGAAACATCTGCTTATACATTTGTTTAGAATTTTTTGATTTCCTTCTCTTGGCCACTAGCATCACTGACGAGTCCCAGGAGGACGAAACAGCTGTGTGATGCAGTTTAATTCCTTTTATCGGCATACTGTATCCATTGCTAAATTTAAAAATGTGCCGTATGTGTGTGTTACATCATCTTTCAAACTTTGTATGAAATTAAGTGAACCGTGTTTTGTTTTACCACTGATTCCTTGTTACCCTGATTCCATATGTAATTGTTGTTTTATTTTCTTGTCTTTAAAGGATGCCTCTCGGTTGAAGATGTTCGGACTATATGAACTGGTCCGCAATATGAACAACATACAACCCTTATTAAAGTTTGATGGAAGGCAGTTTGTTAATATTCTAACAGTAGACCAAACGAGTTATAATGCGTGAAATCCCCGCGAAATATCATAATTTGAGCAATACTCGCGTGCAGTCTGAGACCTCAGATGATCACGTGTGTTTTCGGTGTTTCTAACAGACTCTCTAGAAACACCAAAGCGAACTTAATGACGTCATAGCCACAATAATGACGTTACTTCACATGAACGTATGATGGAGTTCTAAATTTGGAAACTGATTCCTGTTTTAGTTTGTCAATAAAATAAGTGCAAAACAACGAAGGATTTCCAGCCGACAATTACAATGTGAATTGTATGATCTCGTTTAACAAACAAAAACAAGCTATACAACTACAGTATATGTTAAAACTGACCTTTATTAGTATTTTAAGTATTTATAACGATTGCTTATTACTATATATATTCCCTTACTATACCATGTATATATTACCTGTGATTACGTTCATCACGGTTTATTATGCAGCTTTGATGATTTATATATATATATTCAGATTTTAAATTATGTGTTTTGACAAGTTACAAACTTAAGTTGTTTATGCTATTTATACCAAAGATAGTCCATCTGTACTTTTCGGTGTTTTTTAGCATTTGCATTACGCATTGCTAGTTGAAATGCACTTAACATATTAAAAACATATATCATATTATCACATTGACTTGTTGAAGCAACTTAATACGCTAATTATATAGTTGAAAATCACAATAATTGTCTGTATGTTAAACCAGTGGACATGTCTACTTTGTTTTAGAATGCTGAGTACATTTTTCTTAAGAAAACTACAAATATTCGCTCGTATAAACCTGCTTAATGTCAACAAACATATAGAATCATATATTTACCCTTTTATTGATAGATTTAGAAAAAAAAATTTAAAAACATAAGTACACTTTATTAAAATATTCATTGTGGGTCCATGCAGGATATGGTTGATAACGTAAAGGGGATTATTAAACCTTTATTTAATTGATTACGTTAATTAAGTTACGTCATCTTCAACGATATGGGGTGGCAGCCTCTGCTGTTGGATTTGTTAGTCCCCGAGGTTTGCTGGAGCTTCCATTGTCACAGTTAATCTCATTTGAGTAGCGGCATGGTACATGATGTACACATTTCCGTAATACACGATTTGAAATTGTAAAAAAAAAAGTTAATTAAGAACATTATTTCAGGACTTTCTCCCTAAATTGTATACAGTTTAATTGATATACTACACATATGATTTGCACCGTATATAATGAATTAGGTATAGAAAATGTAGTTGATTATTTATATAGTAAACATGTTCATTAACATGATAAGTTTTTATGCAAATTTTATTTACTTGGTATATATGATTTTTATATGATATGTATGATGTTATATAATATATTTGCTTATAAACATTCGATCGACGTTATTGTCCCATATAAAGGCAATATTTAACGTATCGAAGTCAACGTGCTATGAACAAATATATAAGATAGAGATATTCCGCTTGGTTTTACTTTTAAAACGTATTATAGTTTTTGTTTTGAAACATTCATCATAAGTATTTATATTCCATTAGCTTCCTGAAAGTGTATCGCCAAATATTAGTTATTTGTCCCCACGTTTTCACTAAAGACATCCATGTTTGATATCAAGATTGGTGGTTTGAAATATGCTCATTAATTAGTATGTCAGCTAGTTGTG
The DNA here is from genome assembly GCA_947623455.1 of Mimachlamys varia. Taxonomy (NCBI): domain Eukaryota; kingdom Metazoa; phylum Mollusca; class Bivalvia; order Pectinida; family Pectinidae; genus Mimachlamys; species Mimachlamys varia. The sequence goes on from OX392537.1 coordinate 4,516,110, forward strand.
ATTGTAAAGTATGCCTCAGTTGTCACTTTGAGGCCATGTAATTTACTTGGATCTAACCTAGATTTACACGGTGGTATCGTCGATGAAGCAGAAATCGCTTGCTCTTCCGGTACTCCTGGTCTTATTCTCTTGTATTTTTTCAATGTTCTTCGTGTAGATCTTTTCGTTTTTCATATTTTGCATTATTTCAATTATATGTTAGTTTTTCTTTGTTTTCTAATTTGTACACATAGCTTTGGTAGCTTATCTACTCGATACAAGTACACATGTTTGTTGGAAGCCTTACTAGTGTCAATTGCTATAATTTGTTTTGAGCATAAAGAATATCGGCTTTAAGAGATACAACTATATATACGAAACACCTGTGAACTATTAATGGTGCTCTATGAAATATGTCAACATTAAATGGGAGTGATTGTGGTTCGGTTACTTTCAATGATTATTCTTATATTTTAAAATGGTTTGTTTTGGTAAAATTCAGTAATTAACATTAATTAATATGGCGGGTGTCGTCGATGAAGCAGAAGACGCTTACTCTTCTGGAACACCTGGTCTTATTCTCTTGTACTTTTACAAGGGTTTCTATGTAAATCTTTCCTTTGTTCATATTTTGCCCCTGGTTTAATCGATTTTGAGTTTGGATTATGGTTTTGTTAACGCTTCGGTTTTCTCTTATTTATTTTCAAATTTAAGTAATTTATTGAATATTGTTTTGATTCAAGTGTTATGGACACAATGCATAAATATTTCTGTAATTACGATAATGATGGTAGCTGTTGTGTTTGTGGCTAAAACAATGAACTTTTTATGTTAAATAAAATAGATTTTAATTCTGTCTATGTTTTATGACACAACATTTACCCTTTTAATTACGTTTCTTGTTTTCATCTTAAATATGCAATATTTTTATTACGAACATTGTAGCAGTTTTTGTAACGTTAAATTAATGCAATTGCATCATGATAATACATTTGTGTTTGCTGTTTTAATTAAAACATGTATCCTTCGTGAAATATTGTATTTTGTTTTATATACACCAAAAAATATTGAAATGAGGAAAATATGCACAATGGAGTTAAGAAAAACGGTGTAATGACAAATTATTTCCTGAATTATATGAACAAGAAATGTAAATAATGTATAAGCTATTATGAAAAGGCGTCACGGAGCATAGATACACATGTGGTAAGGCAATTTGCTACCAAACTGCTGTCCGCCTAGTAAACGGCAAAATAAATTGTAGTGAACAGTTTCACAACCGCAGTAAATGTTTATGTTTAATTATGCTGTACAAGTTGCCTTTCTGTTATCAATTACCCCTTCTTAGACAGCTTCTAGTGGACGAACGAGATCAAAGTTATATTTTGACTTATACTATATTTTATATCACTTGATCACCCCTTCTTCAAAAATGATGTATCTCTAAAACAATTGAATTTCACCCTGTATACTACCTTACCTAATACTAAACTAACGTAACGTCTTCAATCTCTCATTTGAGAACTTTTATAACCACACAACCTAGACGACGATACAAATCCAAAAGCTAAACTGAAATATGCTAAGGAATTTAAAGTACCAATGATTGAATTCCTGGTTGACAATATATTTGTTGAGGTTGGAGGAAAGATTTTCTATAACATTTTTGGTATTTCTATTGAAATAAATTTGCCTCGTCCATTTGTCGATCGTGAACATTCCATTTCTTGATATTAAGATATCCTTGTGTCTTCAACCTATGGTGTCCACATGTCGCAGTTGATTCGGTCTTCTAGGGCTTGCTCTGAATATCGAGATTTTCGTTCTAGGTGTCGGCTGGTGACGAAAAGACTTATGACACAGGGATTCGAGAGATGCAGGTTGATGAAGATTTTGAACAAGTTTTATGGTCAAACTCTGAGTAGCATTGAGAAATTTTCTGTGTATTTATATGATATGAAGATGCGTGTTTTTGAATTTGCTCATTGGTATACCAACTTGTTCTGATGGACAGTGGTGCCTCGATTCTCACTTTGGAGTGCTAACATTTTCTTTTTTAAATGGCAATTGTCATTAACAAAGCAAACGACGTTTACTCTTCCGGAGCACCGGGGTTTACTTGTAAATTTCCTTTGTTCATATTTTTGCCTCAGGTTAATCACTTTCGAGTTGTGGTTATGGTTTTATTGACGCTTCGGTATACTGAATATGTTTTTGTTCCTTCAATGACAAAATGACAATTGATGACGTCAACAAGAACGAATATGTTGGTACAGTTGATACGGTTCCCTTTCCCGTAAAATATAGGCTATATTAAAAGACACAAAGTCCACCATATTTTCGCTATGGATTAAAAATAGTTATTGAGTAAAACGTAGTTAAAATTTTTAAAAATATTCGCAATCCTAGGTTAAAAGCCTCAGTTGAAATCCTACATGTAAGTTAAAACCCTAAGTTAAAACCCTAAGTTAAAACCTTAAGTTAAACCCGTAAGTTAAACCCTCAGTTAACACCCTCAGTTAAAACCCTACGTCCATTGCATACATGAATTACACTACATGTGTTGTTCCTATGTAAACACCTACGGTTGGTAGCTGTAGCAAGGCATTCCGATTGATTTGTCAGAGTGACACGTACAGAGCGGAAGCGTAGTCCAGGACATGATTCACAACTGATTTGGTAACAGGCCTGACATAAAAATGTCGCTTATACGTCAGAGAGGTGTGCATGTCATAATATAGGTCACAGGAGACCGTGTCATTGAAACTATACTTCACTGACCCTAGTATAGGCTTATGGTAGACATGTTGTTTTTAAATATTTTTGTTTTAATGGGTTCGGATTCATGAAGATTCTGCCGTCCATAAGGTGAATGTAAACTTGTTACTCCTGTCGAGAGAAGATCTCATGTAAAATGCATAGATTGTTTAGTTTATGTTCCTGCCATCACCCAAGAAACATTAGGTGACAGGTCCTCGACCAGGCGACAATAACACCATGGGAAGTGTTAACATGATAGCATTGAAAGTCCTTACGTTATAACGGTGCGAGACGTTTTAGGATACTGTATAGCACTTATATTTCGCGAGCTATTTGTTTTCGCGTTAATTCGCGAGGAGATTCAAATAGTTATTGCGGATTGCTGGTAAAACATTGAATTGTTAAAGATTGCTGGTAAAACATTGAATTATTTAAGGTAATTGCTGATAAAATATTGAGTAATATAGGATTGCTGGTAAAACATTAAATTGTTTAGGATAATTGCTGGTAAAACGTTGAATTTTTTAAGGTAATTGCTGATAAAATATTGAATTATTTAAGATTGCTTGTAAAACATTGAATTATTTAAGATAATTGCTTGTAAAACATTGAATTATTTAAGAGAATTGCTGGTAAAAACATTGAGTTTTTTAGGATTGCTGGTGAAACATTGAAATATCTGAAATAATGGACAATATGTTTTGACATACAGTGATGAATATATATGCATGTACAGTGTGTGTGTTATTTAATTCTAATGATAATCAGTATTTATAAATCTACTGAGTGAAAAACTGCATTAACCTCTTAGATGTCATTGATAACGCTATGCAGGATTTGTTGTTAGATAAATTGTGTAAACCTTGATAAGAAAAGTTTATAAAATTATATAAACCAGAAAGGATGATATCCCGGAAACTATGTATACGGTCTTGCAAGTTTCATATTCTATTTGAAATGTTCATCATAACTGACAATGTCAGATTGTGTATTGCATGTCTAGACGTTCGGTGTCAAATATACAATCTCCTTGGTGAGGTCTATGAATACGCGCTTGTATCCCCCTCCCCCAAATCGTGTCAACTCATGGAACACTGAGACAGTTAGACAGGGCTATTACATTTAACAATGTATATTAGTATTTTTCCTGAGAGAAGAAATATTCTTCAATAACAACCCCACCGTTTGACGTAGATGAAAATTACTTTTCTTCGTGTACAAAATAATATTCGACACAAACCCTCCAAAAAGTCTAATCATTAATTAAATCTTAAATACAATGAACAAAAATGACAAATGCAGACAAGAACATTAATCCGAGTGAAAACCACATTTAATGTAAATTAAAACGTTTAATTTTTACTATGCATAACAATTTTATCTTTTTACCGTGTTTATTATATTTTCGTATTCATATTATAAAACAAGATCTAGATAAATTGTGCCTGAGGATGACAACTCGACTGTCACTCGAGCACAAAGCACATGATAGGCAATGACATGTGTGTCACTTCTGTTTGTCGGTAAATGACCAATGCTAGAGTTCCCATTGTATTGTGGTTTACGCCAGACGTAGATGTGGTAGCATAACCCGAGGCAATTAACGGCTTCTGTTAATGTAGCTAATCACTAATACAGCATGCTTACGTTGGTATACACTATGGATAAAAGAATAGGTAATCAGTGTGGTTTACAGAATACGTAATGAGCCGCTAGTTACCAGTACGGGATGTAGAGTGTAGGGATTAATACCACGATTTGGAACAAGGTAAGACAGTTTTACCTTATGCTTATGTGTACGGTTATTCATGCTATGAAATGTTATTGTCCAAATGTGTGAACAAATAATTGTTTGTGGTTTACAGAATACGTAATGAACAACTACCAGTACGGGATGTAGACTGTAGGGATTAATGCCACGATTTGGAACAAGGTAAGAAAAAATACCAGGTGCTAATGCGTACGGCTATTTAATTTATTAAATGTAATTGTCCATTTTTTAACGAAATTATTTTTTGCGGTCTTCATTGCATTTAATATTAAGACTAGCCATGTGAAGCGGCATCAGTACCTGTAAGGTTATCTATTCATTAAGGTAGACACAAACATTATTTTTCTTGTCAATTTATACATTACGTTTACTTTTGTGACATAATAACACTGAAAATATCAGCATTGATTCCATTTAAGATTATATCTTTCGATTCCTCATTATTGTACAGATAGTATTTCTGAATGAACTAACGGTATTTATCAAATACTTTCACCATAGTTTGCTATAACAGGTATAATAATATATTAATGAACAGTGCATTTCATTTTTTTGTATATGACGCTGATCAAAAGATCAATGAATACTTAATATGATAATATTTCTAAATAATTTATGACATATTAATAAATTAGCATGATCATTTTACAAACGAGCTTTAATCAATTACAGGCCATGTTTAATGTACCGTACATGTATATGTATTGCTTCAGACACGCATGGCGTGATTGGTATTTAAAAAAAAAATACAAACATCAAGAAACTCTTCTCCTGATTGCGCTTAAAATGATCAGATAAAACCAAAATACATATGTTAAAAATAGAGTAAAACTAAGGCAGTCTTATTGTACTTAGAGGACGGCGGATATGAATACTATGCCTATAATTGTCCTGATTTATACCTCGTGTTTCCTGCTCTGTTCTACACTTACATACTTGCCCATTTGTCATTATAAATTGCCTCCTTTGACATTTTTTGTCGGGTTCAGCCTAGCCATATAACCTTACCGAAACACATTAATATGTCCACCGTTCAGGTGTATAACAGGTAGCTACATCATCACTTGTGTATCGCTGCCTTTAGTAGTACGACATTCTTCGATTACTAGATGTCCCTACTTGTCTAATGTTACTATATATCCTTTCATGTCTAACCTTTACCTGAGTGTTCCGACGACCTATGACTATATACCTGTCAAACTCTATCCTGAGTATTAGAGCAACCTTTGACTATACCTTATTACGATAATCGGTCAGTATATCCCTTCCTGTCTAAACCTGACCAAAGTACCACGACAGCTTCATCCGTGCCTATCTAATACCGTCCTCAGCATTACAAAAACACGTGACTGTACTCTTCAAATCCTTCCGTGTTCCTGTGGAATTACTGTATCATTATCTGTATCATTAATGTTCAAAATATTACGGGCACCTGTGATGTGACTATATCCCTACCTGTATAACCCTGTCCGAGTATTAAGGGCACCTGTGATGTGACTATATCCCTACCTGTATAACCCTGTCCGGGTATTACGAGTACCTGTGATGTGACTATATCCCTACCAGTATAATCCTGTCCGAGTATTACGGGCACCTGTGACGTGACTATATCCCTACCTGTATAATCCTGTCCGAGTATTACGAGCACCTGTGATGTGACTATATCCCTACCTGTATAATCCTGTCCGAGTATTACGAGCACCTGTGACATGACTATATCCCTACCTGTATAACCCTGTCCGAGTATTACGTGCACCTGTGATGTGACTATATTCCTACCTGTATAACCCTGTCCGAGTATTACGAGTATCTGTGATGTGACTATATCCCTACCTATATAACCCTGTCCGAGTATTACGAGTACCTGTGATGTGACTATATCCCTACCTGTATAACCCTGTCCGAGTATTACGAGCACCTGTGATGTGACTGTATCCCTACCTGTATAACCATGTCCGAGTATTACGAGTACCTGTGATGTGACGATATCACTACCTGTATAACTCTGTCCGAGTATAACGAGCACATGTGATGTGACTATATCACTACCTGTATAACCCTGTCCGAGTATTACGAGCACCTGTGATGTGACTGTATCCCTACCTGTATAACCCTGTCCGAGTATTACGAGCACCTGTGATGTGACTGTATCCCTAACTGTATAACCCTGTCCGAGTATTACGAGTACCTGTGACGTGACTATATCCCTACCTGTATAACCCTGTCCGAGTATTACGAGCACCTGTGATGTGACTATATCCCTACCTGTATAACCCTGTCCTATTATTACGAGCACCTGTGATGTGACTATATCACTACCTGTATAACCCTGTCCGAGTATTACGAGCACCTGTGATGTGACTGTATCCCTACCTGTATAACCCTGTCCTATTATTACGAGCACCTGTGATGTGACTGTATCCCTACCTGTATAACCCTGTCCGAGTATTACGAGTACCTGTGACGTGACTATATCCCTACCTGTATAACCATGTCCGAGTATTACGAGCACCTGTGATGTGACTATATCACTACCTGTATAACTCTGTCCGAGTATTACGTGCATCTGTGACGTGACTATATCACTACCTGTATAACCCTGTCCGAGTATTACGAGCACCTGTGACGTGACTATATCCCTATCTGTACAACCCTGTCCATAGTATGCGCACATGTGACATGACTAGTCCTACCTGCATAATCCTCTCCTGAGTATTTTGACTGACAACATGTGATTCCTGCATCTTCGATATCCAGGTGTTTAACCATCACCTACATTGTACGCTCTCTACGCCCCATGGAGTCATGGCAAAACTGAAGGCTTCGTGTGCGCAACCTTGTTTATGATAGGAGAAGACTGGTTCGACACTTTGATGTTTATCAAAAGAATCTCGTGGTCACATAACGGTAAATATTGACAGGCTTTAAAGTCTGTAGCGACTCCATTGTAATCTTCAAAGGACAGGCATGCAGCTAAGCTATTGGTCAGTTTTTGTTTACCTGAGCGTGGCTTCAGTTTTGCAATGACATATTCCAGGGGTGTTAAGAGCGTAGGTGATCGTAACCCCTGGATATCAAGGATGATATCCCTGCGGGTCTAACACTGCCTTTATTATTACGAATACCTTTGACTGTTTCACTACCTCACATAAGTTATCCCCATCAACATGCAATATCTGAATTGCAACCACATTTTCATTTTGCATAATAAACAGTTGTATACTATTAAATCTACGTTTTTAACATTGATTTGAATATTTGTTGTCAGAACTCGCTGATATGTAAAATCTTAATGGAACAATTCAATAGTTTACTTCAGAAACCACTGCGATGTTTACAGTTTCAACCTATAGTTGGGTTATAAACCATTGGATTTCTAACCATTTAGGAAATATTCGTTCACTAAAGTCATGTACCTCTAGATTAATTACTTCATTTCTACCTAAAACACCGGAAACATTACATTTCTAACTTACTAAGAGGTCAGGATCCAACCGATTTCTCAGCTCAGAAACCACTAAATGTCTTATCAAGAGTGTATGAGCCCCCGGTAAACTTATATTTGTGGGATTATGAGTTTGTTGATATGCTCACTGGCTTCGTTTTGGCGTTTAAGATGTTATGATATTAAATTAAAACTGTGCGTGATTAATTTTTAAATGTGTTGTCATTTCGTTTTAGTTTTCCTGACATGAGGTGCCATTGGCATGTGCCGATAGGCGTGTTCACACTGGCGAGTATTCTCGTCTGGTGTTACCGACAAGATGTCACGACACTCGGTAGGTACTAATTAATTTTAAAATGTTAAAAAAGTCCGGAAAAGACGCTGTAAGATACATATTTATAATATGAATATATGTATTTGTGTAAAAGTTACATAAATCATCTGCGATATTTTTAACATTATTATGGTAATATTACCGCCTTTGCAGCTTACTTAAATGATATATACATCATTTCCTTCGCTTAAAATGTAAATCTACCTATGTACAGTGTAGGTATACGTACATGCTGTATCCTAGCCTAGGTTGTTTTTGTCCTTTAGTATTTTCAGATATAAAATATATGCAATAATATTCGGTCATCACACAAAATTTGCATTGCAACGCCAGAAATAAAACATTAATCACAGGTTTTACTTTTACTGTCCATTGGTGATATACAGTTTCTGGTTCACTCCAAATGAAGGCCTGCCCTGACAGACAATAAACAGCTAAGGGTAGATATGATCGATTTTGAAACACATTGTTACATTTACAATTCTTAGTAAAATTATCCCCGATATCCAGCGGTTACGATCACCAACGCTCTCAATACCCCTGGAATGCGTCATGGCAAAACTGAAGGCTCGTTGTGCGCCACCTTGTTGATGAGGCAAGCAGACTGTTGATGTGCATCAAGAAAATCTTCAGTTGTTGAAGGAGGTCACTATATGGTAAAAATTGACAGGTTTCGAGTCGGTTGCGGCTCCTTTGTAATTTAGGTCAGGGTTTTATCCCTAGGCGTGCCTTCAGTTTTGCCATGACTTATTCCGGGGTTGTAGAGTGCGTAGGTGAGCGAAACCCCTGGATATTGACGATATAGTAAAATCTAATATTTGAACTTCTTGGTTCCTGTAACCCAATAAAGCAAATGATTCCAATTAATGTTCTATTTCGGTTACAAAACTTATTTGGGCAAGTCGAAAGCTAAAGTAACCATTGGCCATTATCCTGGTTCACTTATCTAAAGTTACCTTCTGTGTTATATTAATGGAAGACATTTATGCCTTCTGGTGATTAAGACTTTTCCATTTTTCAAAGAATCCTACCTACCACTTTCCATGCCTTGCGATGTGTCTTATTTAAACCCATTGAAATTTATGGCTAACGCTTCCACGATTTATCTAATACTCTACTTCTATTCCTATTTGTTGGATTTTAATCAATACCCTTTGGCAGATGCACTGCACCAATGAATATATTTAAGGATTAAAGTTTCTTTCTGGTGGTTTTATCAAAGGATAAAGTTCAGTAGGATATCGATAGTTGGAATGGAACGCGAAGGTACTGTCCAGACCTTATATTCCCACGTGTAATTATTTCTTTAATCAGATATTATTATACTTACTGCGACGAAAGCAAACAGTATCGTTTGGTTTCGGTAGACTGTTGAAACAGCCGCCTTATGAGGTGACGAACTCCCGCGAAATTTCAGTCAACAAGTAAACAAAAATGTTCCAAAAGATAACATCTTTTTATTGTTATTTTTTCACATAAGTTCATATATAAACAAACCATACAGTCTTTGTTACTGTTATTGTATTTTAAAAAAACATTAAAACGCTTCTTATTTATTTCTTAAATAAATAAACACATACTACGCGGCAGGATATTGATCGAGTCTGTAAAGTAGTGACGCGGCCTCGTGTTCAAATCGTAACGGCGCCAATAGAGCGTGCTCCACTGATTTTATCGGAAAATAAAGTTCAGTAGGCATTCGTAGAAATGTATAGGCAATATACTATCAATTCCAAACAGACTGTAAATATTTAAACATAATCCTACGTCCAAGCTTTTGAAACTAACCCTTCATCAAAAATTGAATTACGTTTTGGTACATGCCCTCAACCCTTCCCACTCTCCCAACCCCAAACTCCACCCCAAACGTGTCTTTTTCTTTTCATTAGGATTTAAGCCACGTTATGGATTCCCCGTTTTGTTTACCTGCTGGTTCATTTACGAACCAATTTATGCTTACTGTTAATCTTTGAACTTCGACCTCTTTTTTAGTGGAATTAAATGGAAATTTAATGGACACAGGCTAAAAGCCTCTTTGTCTATATAAGCAAATATTTCACAAAAATATTATGAAAAGGTATATCATAAAACAGAGAATCAATACTCATATATTACATCCCTTAAGAGATTCAGAAAAGAATAACAGATAATAACATATCTTTTGTTTCAATGTTTCCGAGACATTTTAGGGTTTTCTTCCAAGATACATGTATAACTTATATATATATTGTCTACAAATAACCTATTTTATAGAATTTAACATTTTTTATTGACCTCAGAGTTGAAATAATTAGTTTTATAATCTCAAACAGATTTCGGAATAGAACTGTTATTTTCCCCCCCCCTGAGTCCATTTTCTAGTGTAAAAGATTTTTCACCTTCAAGCCCAATACAAGGTAGATTTGTAAGGCTTAATCATGTCCATCACAAGGTTGGAAACTTTCGCACATATAAACCATTTTTTTTTTTAATTTTTTTTTTTTTTATTATTTTTTTTTTTTTGCAATTCATGTCGGATCTATGTATCTTACTTATTATCTATATCAAGTATTGTTTTGTATTTGAATGACAATGTGATTATTGTTTCTTTTGTACAAAACGGGAATTATTCGTAAGTGATACATTTGTTTATTTTGGAAATACATCTATTGACAAAAACTGAATTTATTCCACAGGTTATCCGATCCTTTTAAATAGAAGTTTTGTAAAAGACGAGAAGGTATGTGGAACGATCATTGGCACTAAATTTTACTTTATGAGTTAAATGTCCATGTATTATGTGTTTGATAACTTGTAAAATGTCCATGTATTATGTGTTTGATTACTTGTGTAATGTCCATGTATTATGTGTTTGATTACTTGTGTAATGTCCATGTATTATGTGTTTAATTACTTGTAAAATGTCCATGTGTTATGTGTTTGATTACTTGTGTTATGTCCATGTATTATGTGTTTAATTACTTGTAAAATGTCCATGTATTATGTGTTTGATTACTTGTGTTATGTCCATGTATTATGTGTTTAATTACTTGTAAAATGTCCATGTGTTATGTGTTTGATTACTTGTGTTATGTCCATGTATTATGTGTTTGATTACTTGTGTAATGTCCATGTATTATGTGTTTGATTACTTGTGTAATGTCCATGTATTATGTGTTTGATTACTTGTGTAATGTCCATGTATTATGTGTTTGATTACTTGTGTAATGTCCATGTATTATGTGTTTGATTACTTGTGTAATGTCCATGTATTATGTGTTTGATTACTTGTGTAATGTCCATGTATTATGTGTTTGATTACTTGTGTAATGTCCATGTATTATGTGTTTGATTACTTGTGTAATGTCCATGTATTATGTGTTTGATTACACTTGTGTAATGTCCATGTATTATGTGTTTGATTACTTGTAAAATGTCCATGTATTATGTGTTTGATTACTTGTGTAATGTCCATGTATTATGTGTTTGATTACTTGTGTAATGTCCATGTTTTATTAGTTTGATAACTTGTAAAACGTCCATTTATTACATGTATGTGTTTGATTGACTGTAAAATGTCCATGTATTATGTGTTTGATTACTTGTAAAACGTCCATTTATTACATGTATGTGTTTGATTGACTGTAAAATGTCCATGTATTATGTGTTTGATTACTTGTAAAACGTCCATTTATTACATGTATGTGTTTGATTGACTGTAAAATGTCCATGTATTATGTGTTTGATTACTTGTAAAACGTCCATGTATTATGTGTTTAATTACTTGCTGAATCGCGTCTTCTTCAATTTTCATGAGTGAAATAATGAAATCAACAAGGCCTATATTACGTTGAATGCATTTTGTTACAAATGAGTTGTTCTCGAAGTTCAATATTTCTAGTGTTAATGAGGGTTTACTGTTTAAAAGGCCTGATATGCCAATGTTGAATTTCGTCTATCCTTTGCTAAAATGTTTACCTTAAAAGATTGCGCAAATGATTTTTGTGAATGTTTTCTTCATAGCAGATATATTTATGTAAACAAAGTTCGAGATATTTATTAGGAGTTTTGTAAATGGAACTATGTGTCCATATAGAGAGAACAGTTGTAGCTCCTCCTCATTTACGGGTTAATTTTAGATATGGATTTACATATTTTTTTGTATTTACAACTAACTGACAATTTTAATAAGTGTATAACAATAATGAGTAACTTATTTCTTTTACTTCCAAAGACAACCATACCCAAATATCACAGGATTGAAAACAGTTTTGGAAAAAACGACACTTCACATAAAAAGATAATACGTGATCGCTTTGAGACTATGAAGTTTAATTTAGCGGATGCTTGTCAATCAAAGTCAGTGTATCAGGTTCATCCTACGCTAGGTTCTATCAAGGACAGGAACCTATTGTACGACTACAAACACAACTTTATCTACTGCATGGTGGAGAAAATTGGCAGCACATTTTGGAGGAGAGTGTTTCATTTATTAAATCGTCCGGAATATACAAACCTTTATTCTATCCCACAGTATTATGTCCACAATGAAGGACTGCCTACTTTGAAGCAATTCAATATTGCAAATTCCACGAGGATTATTAGGAATGCTCGAAAGGCAATGTTTGTTCGGGAACCTTACGCTCGGGCATTTTCGGGATATGTCGACAAGTTATACTCGTTGAACTTTTACTATATGCAATCATTAGGACGAGGTATTATTAAAGCATTGCGACGAAACGCAACGACAGCGAGCTTAGCGTGTGGTCATGATTTGACTTTCACAGAATTCATAAGGTACTTAGTGAGTATGAAACAACGAAATCTTCAAAGTCATGTTGATGTTCATTTCTCACAAATATACACTCATTGTTTACCGTGTGAGGTTAAATATGACTACATTGGCACAATGGAAAATTTCGACGAGGACGCATCTTTCCTCATTTCTGAAATGAATCTCTCCAACAATGTTTCTGTTGAGATATCGAAAACGACATCGGTGACATTATCAATATATCGTGTGCTTAACGACACAAATAGTCTGAGACAAAAAATGGCGCATTGCATGTCGTGGAGAGCAATGTACACACGCGCCTGGCGGACACTGCAAATACGAGGTTTGATTCACCCACAAGCCCCGGTGCCTGAGTCACCAAACATGACGATGGACCTGTTGTTTCATGAGGCGGTCAAGGTGAGCGACCCCCTGCGTGTTTCCGAGTTCAAACATCAGTTTCTGATTCGCATGTACCAAACTCTGGACAAACGGTTGTTGGAGAAATTCAGAGAGTATGTTCTGCCAGACTGCCAACTTTTTGGCTATGATGATAGACCATCCTATCTGTTCGATAGACCATGATAATATCTGGGTGTATTTGTTTTAAAGAGTTGCCAGTTAAAAATATTGATTATTTATTTGTTTCAATTTATCAAATCACATGTACTTGTAAATGAAGTTATTTGTAACTTGTACATTTTGTATCACTTATTATAGGTTTTTTATAGATTAGATCTAAGCAGTTTCTCGTGTTTAAAAAAATGTTATCGATATGACCGTCATTTTATATAGAATACGATATTTTTTAATAAAGGATAAAATGTCTGAATGTAATGGAAATTGATATATCATTATTGTGAAATTGTAAGTTGAATTTAAGTTTGACATTAGTATTAATATATGCGTTGAACTAGTATTTATTTAAACAAGGACATAGCCGTCAAGACCCCCCGCCCAATGCAAATTTGCAAAATACATGACATTAAAGTGGGTTTAATGCATAAAAACAACAGCCTCATTAAATTTGCGCAATATTAGCAGCGAGGGGTTCTGGTAAAAAGTCTACCAAGCAAGTCTCATCAAATTCCGAGCATCCCTTCGTTAGATATTGTGCAGAAAGAAATCAGCCAATCAGGTCACAGCAGCCTCATTAAATACGTGCGTTACATGTCGATAATCGAACTTGAGTGAGGGGTTTAGGTAATAAGTCTACATGTACCAAGCAAGTCTCATCAAAATCCAATCATTCCATCAAAAGATATTGTTCAGAAAGCATTCAGCCAATCAGATCACAGCAGTCTCATTAAATATGCGTAGAATATGCCGATAATCAAATTTGAGTGAGGGGTTTAGGTAATAAGGTTACCAAGCAAGTTTCATCAAAATCCAATCATTCCTTCAAAGGATATCGTGCGGAAGGCAATCAGCCAATCAGGTTATAGCAGCTTAATTAAATATGCGCAGAATATGCCGATAATCGAACTTGAACGAGGGGTTTAGGTAATAAGTCAGCTGTCTACCAAGTTTCATCAAATTCTGACCATTCCTTCAAAAGATTTAAAGCTTCCAATATTTTCAATCAGGCAATAATTGTTAAATTATACAAACAATAATAGATATTATGAAAACTGATTTGAAGGAATTGGTTTCTATGTATTAAACTGTATCAGGATTATGTATACATTGTATGTGTATGTTTAAATGTATGTATGTGTGTATCTCGGTATGTATGTGCACATGTATGGGCATGTGTGTATGTATATGCACAAATGTATTCGCATGTGTTTGCATGTTTGTATGTATGCGCATGTGTTTGCGTGCATGTTTGTGTCCATGTATGTATGTGTGTGTGCGTGCGGGTGTGCGTGTGTGAGTGCGTGCGTGTATGCATGAATGTATGCATATATGTATGTATGCGCGTACGTATTCATGTATGTATGCAAATGCATGCATGTGAGGGTGCTTGATAATGTGTGTGAGAACGTGCATGACTATATGTGCACCTGTATACGTGTGTGCAGGTTCGTCATGTATGTATTTATGTATGTGTATGATCTATGTATTATGTATATTATACGTTAAATGTCTACATGTTTGTACCACCGTTTGTTTCTTGAGGAGAGGACTTAAATAGGCGTTGCCTGCTGTCCAATGCTTTTGTCAATATAAATGTATTTTTCAATAAATTCTCATGAAATGAAATGAAGGACGGAAGGACGGACGGACGGAACCCATTTTTATATGCAACTTTGCTGGTCGGGGGATAATAGAGCAGGATTGCTATGGCAACGTAATATATTGCATATCACGGTTTTATGGTGACATTTTGCAGATCTCGGGTTCCAGACGATACTGTAGCATAGCCCGATTGATAAATGTAAATGGATTAGCTTCATAGTTAAGGTTACGTATAGCAAGGCTCGGTTGTTCAGGTGACGTATCGCAGAACTTCGTTATCAAGGTGACGCATCGCTGAACTTGGTTTTCAAGCTGACGTATCACTGAATTTTGTTGTCAAGGTGACGTATCACTGAATTTGGTTGTCAAGGTGACCTATCACCGAACTTGGTTGTCATATTTTGTTGTCGAGGTGACGCATCACGGATATTGAGTGTACAGGTGACGTATCGCAGATCTAGGTTGTCAAGGGGACGCATCGCCGAACATGGTTGTCAAGGTGACGTTGCCGAGCTTGGTTGTAAAGGTGACGTATCGCAGAACTTTGTTGTCGAATCTATGCATCGCCGAATCCATTTGTTCAAGTGACATATAGCAACACATGAGTTTCCATGTGACTTTTTATACCTTGGTTTGTTAAATGATGTTTTCGGTTGCTAAGGTGTCGTTTTGCAGAGTTTGGTATCTAAAGTTACAAGAATGGGGTGGGGTACTTTGGCGTAATAGACTAAAATGAATCTTTAAGTGTTTAAGCATTCAATAATCTCTTTAATAGTATTTCATTCATTTAATAGAATTTATAATATAGTCAAAACCGTTCCTTATTCTTAAAAACAAAGTGCATATCATTATGTAGTCCGAGTACAGCACATACCAAAATCACATGTGTACAATCAATTCAGTCAGGTTTAACAATACACTTTTGTTGTTGTGACGCGCGTTCGGTTCTAAGTTTATAGCCAAATCATCAAACCATAGCAAAACACAATAGCAAAGTCCGCAATATACTAATTAGAATAGATAAGACACGTTTCGATGAAAACATTAATATTGAACATTTGATACAGAAGCAGCCTAAAATTTCTCACAAACCACAGCAATTTTAAAAGTTATTTTATTCGATTCCGTTCGTCAACTAAAACGTTGACACCCTGTAGATAACTCTCTCACCACACGTCAAAATATGTATTTATGTATGTGTATGATCTATGTATTATGTATATTATACGTTAAATGTCTACATGTTTGTACCACCGTTTGTTTCTTGAGGAGAGGACTTAAATAGGCTTTGCCTGCTGTCCAATGCTTTTGTCAATATAAATGTATTTTTCAATAAATTCTCATGAAATGAAATGAAGGACGGAAGGACGGACGGACGGAACCCATTTTTATATGCAACTTTGCTGGTCGGGGGATAATAGAGCAGGATTGCTATGACAACGTAATATATTGCATATCACGGTTTTATGGTGACATTTTGCAGATCTCGGGTTCCAGACGATACTGTAGCATAGCCCGATTGATAAATGTAAATGGATTAGCTTCATAGTTAAGGTTACGTATAGCAAGGCTCGGTTGTTCAGGTGACGTATCGCAGAACTTCGTTATCAAGGTGACGCATCGCTGAACTTGGTTTTCAAGCTGACGTATCACTGAATTTTGTTGTCAAGGTGACGTATCACTGAATTTGGTTGTCAAGGTGACCTATCACCGAACTTGGTTGTCATATTTTGTTGTCGAGGTGACGCATCACGGATATTGAGTGTACAGGTGACGTATCGCAGATCTAGGTTGTCAAGGGGACGCATCGCCGAACATGGTTGTCAAGGTGACGTTGCCGAGCTTGGTTGTAAAGGTGACGTATCGCAGAACTTTGTTGTCGAATCTATGCATCGCCGAATCCATTTGTTCAAGTGACATATAGCAACACATGAGTTTCCATGTGACTTTTTATACCTTGGTTTGTTAAATGATGTTTTCGGTTGCTAAGGTGTCGTTTTGCAGAGTTTGGTATCTAAAGTTACAAGAATGGGGTGGGGTACTTTGGCGTAATAGACTAAAATGAATCTTTAAGTGTTTAAGCATTCAATAATCTCTTTAATAGTATTTCATTCATTTAATAGAATTTATAATATAGTCAAAACCGTTCCTTATTCTTAAAAACAAAGTGCATATCATTATGTAGTCCGAGTACAGCACATACCAAAATCACATGTGTACAATCAATTCAGTCAGGTTTAACAATACACTTTTGTTGTTGTGACGCGCGTTCGGTTCTAAGTTTATAGCCAAATCATCAAACCATAGCAAAACACAATAGCAAAGTCCGCAATATACTAATTAGAATAGATAAGACACGTTTCGATGAAAACATTAATATTGAACATTTGATACAGAAGCAGCCTAAAATTTCTCACAAACCACAGCAATTTTAAAAGTTATTTTATTCGATTCCGTTCGTCAACTAAAACGTTGACACCCTGTAGATAACTCTCTCACCACACGTCAAAATTCGTGTTTCGTTTTTATATTATGGATCAGTGTTCACTTTTTAAATAGTTGTTACAACTGAACACCACCCCGCATTAACAACTTGGTTCTCAGTCGAAATTCTTGATTAGCGGTGTCTTCTCCCCTGGATAGCGCCGTGCAAACAGGAGTAGACTCCCCTACCCTACCCTGTTAAAATCGTTAATGGACAGAGTTATTTCCCTTTACCTGTGATATGACCTTGTACTGTATACTTCACAATAACGTTCGTGGTTTGACTACCAAAGTTTCCTTATGTTTTTTAAAACTAAGGATTGTTAATATTCAAAATCATTCTTAAGTAGAAGCGTGCCCATTGTATTTCTTCCGCAAAAGTTTAAAACACCAACATCTATATGAAAATCCACCTCATTTTCCTTTTAATTCAAGTTGAAACCAAAGATTAAAAAACCCTCATTTGATCAATACCAGAGATGAAAGTTTGAAAAAAGAGAAACCATTGTAATCACAAACTAAACTGGTTACAGACGTGTAGTTGGCGCTACTGACTTGTACAGCTGGTCAGATTGTACTAATCATGCGATACATGTAGGTATGTGTTTACGACACACAATTACTGTATACCATTTTAATTTCATTTTTCATGTTTTGTTTTTTATTTTTCTTAAATAATCACTTTTACTTTTCCTTTATCTTTCTCCATACACTCGGTATGTAGTTTAGATTGCACTATATTAGTGCTTATTCGGTCAATTTTAACATCTTGCTTTATAAGCATGTTAAGTATAAATACTGCCACGTTCTTTTAATAACCAGACTGTTTGCATAATGTTTATGCGTGCTCTTATAAATTCATTTTCAAACTATGTTTGAAATTATTGTTTTAACACTTAGCTATAGCTGTTGTTAATATATGTTTACTATCTTGCTGTGATATTTTCCTTGTGTTTGTCGTTATAATAGCTCCCCAGAGACTATAATGTTGCTGTTTCCACGTAAACGACATTAAATAAAATTTATTTTATCAGTTTATACATGTTTTGTTTTCGTTTTTAAAGTTTTTCAGTCATATCTGTTAACTCAAATATTGTTAGTCCGAGTTTCCGCTGGCCCCGACACCATCTCTGGTCATTGATCTGATAGAATGTCCAAGTCTGGTGTAAGGGCCACATGAAACTCGGACTAAGATATTGTTTGTGAAGTATTTCTTGACTCTTGACAAAGATCATCGTTGTGATTCATTTTCAGAAAAACGAGTTGATCACCGCAAAAATCGGAGTGTACCGTAATCAGAAACCACGAAGCCAGGTCAAAGCTTCGTGAAGCTGGTTATATGATAAGAGTACACCCCGAACATAAAAAATAGATCGAAGTTAATCCTTATAATTTAATCTTTTCTCGATCTGATTAAAATCATATCTTGATCTCCGCCCCGTTACGTAAAGTTCTCTCTGCTGCGTTAAGATCTGAGATAATCCCATAGAGGGTCATGTCCCGATGACCTAATCAAATTACTACTGGCAGAATCTTGACAGTGAAATTTTGAGGCGACAAAGCTTGCATAAACACATTTTTCCGTTAAGTCATTTCGTCACCAAAAACTTCGTGCGGAATAATGTGACGAAATGGCTTGCTGCAAGATGACAGGTCGTTGGAAAAATATTTGAGTGTTAAGTAAAGAGGCGACAAAGGTCATCTGGACGTGACCTCTTATGGGATGTTGTCAGATCCTTGTAAAACGGAGTGAGAACAAGGATCTGTATTTTAATCAGATTGACCTTTTCTGCATAATCCATGTGAAAATCCACTTTTATCCACTCTTCCTGCATCTCTCAGAAATCATTACGCTGTTGTATCACCAAATCAAAAGCGATAGTACAAATGGTGACGCCACTTTTTACGTTATGAGGTGATAACATACATTTCTAAGTAAAAAAAATGTCTCTTACAAACAAGATTAAATTATTGATGGATATATGCGAAATGTCATATTTGGAAACATTGGCACATAATCCCGACAAACCCCCTAGGATCAAATAAAGCCTATTGTGTTTCTGTAGCAAATGAATACAGTCGTAAACTGTCTAGAGGCCTTCTGAAATATCTCCAGTTCACTAGTTTATATTAATTTTACTGGGTATCCAGTAGAATAAGGCTTGATTTAATGTTGATATGTAGACTGTAATAACCTGTTATGAAGCAATAAGCACGGCTAAATTGACCTGCCTTGATTGACAAAGTTTTCAAAAGCCTGACGTCAGCCTTATTTTGTTATTTAAGCTGCACAATATTAGGCAAATGCGATCCGTATTTACCCTATGATTTAATCATTGAATGATACAAGAATTTTAGCGCTAAAACCTTAGTTTAGCTGCTTATTGGAATAGATGCTTAGAGATAAGCTAATGATGTCGAAATTATTCGAAAATACCAATTGAAAAATATGAAATCATTTCATGTCTTACCAATACAAATGTACTAGAAAAAACTTTATATAATGTTATTACAAAAGTAAAGGGGACAATCTTAAGTTAAAGAACTTTCCTTAAATTCTGTAATGCTTATATATGGATATTTTTAAGTTAAGGAATAAACCTATTTAAGGAAGGTTGATGAAATCTAGACCAGTCATTTAAAGAACCACTGACATCAATTTAACATAAAACGGTTCGCAGAGTACCGCAATATTTGTTATTACATTTTCTAACATATTATATGCCATGTAACCAAACTCAAAAATATTTTTCACACGTTCTTACAAAACGAAAACATCAAACCTACTGTATGACAGGGCTACTTACCTCACAACCAAACATACGTCATGGCTATTACATGTATTGTATTTTCGTCTTAACCAATAACACACAGTACCTCTATATCGACCATAATTAACTCTATGGGCATACCTGATCAAGGCGCCCCACTCGCGTTTTCTCAAATAGTTGGTTTGAACTCAACAATAACTGGTCAAAATGTTAAAATTATGTTTCTGTGGCAACACCACGACTACTAAGTATACATTTATCATTATGGCGCGGCTGTCACAAGTTTAGTTGGAG
The DNA here is from genome assembly GCA_947623455.1 of Mimachlamys varia. NCBI lineage: Eukaryota > Metazoa > Mollusca > Bivalvia > Pectinida > Pectinidae > Mimachlamys > Mimachlamys varia. The sequence goes on from OX392537.1 coordinate 4,536,882, forward strand.
AAGGTTGAACAAAGTGGTGTGTGTTAGGCTCACATCAATATGTGGAACAACAGACCTATTGTTGAATAGGACCGTTCGCGAAGCATTTGTTAATGATTTGTTATTATTATAAATTATCACTTGAATGAATTGATACCAAATTGAACGCAATCACAATACAATCCCTTTGTCTCAGCAGAAAGTCATCTTAACGTTTCTGAATACGATGTTCAGTGCTTAAATAATACATTTGTATATTGCTTGTATAAAATCAAATATTCAAAATGGCGTATACAGGAGAGTAGACACATGGAATCTTTTTTTCGAGCACACCACAATAAGTTAACAATTTACATGACAGTACTAACCCAGACAAGACACAGACGGAGATACCTCAATTATATAAACACATCTTATCCTCCAGAGCGTCGTTTATCCGAACACTGATGATGGAGGATACATCATATATAGCGTAGCTCGATAATCCGTACATAACTGGTATAGCAAATCCAAAATAATCCGTACACAACTGGTATAGCAAATCCACGATAATACGTACATAACTGGTATAGCAAATCCTCGATAATCCATTCACAACTTGTTCAGCAAATCGTTGAGAATCCGGATTCAACTTGTACAGCTAATCAATGATAATTCTCACACAACTAGTACAGCAAAATCTCGATAATCCATACACAACTGGTACAGCCAATCCTCGATAATCCGTACATAACTTGTTCAGCAAATCGGTGATAATCCAGACTTAACTTGTACAGTAAATCGACGATAATCCGCACCCAACGTATACAGCAAAACTTTGATAATCCGCACACAACTGAAACAGCTAATCCTCGATAATCCGTACACAACTGGTACAGAAAATCATCGATGATCCGTACATAACTGGTACATCAAATCGACGATAATCCGTTCACAACTGGTACAGCCAATCCTCGATAATCCGTACACAACTTGTTAAGCAAATCGTTGATAATCCGGACTTAACTTGTTCAGCTAATCGACGATAATCCGCATATAACTGGTACAATCATATCTCGATAATCCGTACATAGGTGGTCGGCATATCCTCGATAATCCGTACATAACCGGTACAGCAAAATCTTGATAATCCGTACACAACTGGAACAGTCATATCTCGATAATCCTTACATTATTTGTGTACAGCCATATCTCGATAATTCGTACATAACTGTAACAGCCACATCTCGATAATCCGTACATAACTGGTACATCCATATCCTCGATAATCCGTACATAACGTTTACAGCAAATCGACGATAACCGTTCACAACTGGTACAGCTAATCCTCGATAATCCGTACACAACTGGAACAGTTAATCGACAAGAGCAAATTGACAAAAATTCATACACAATAAGTACTGCTTATCCTTGATTTAAAAAAAATGACATATTAAACAGAGACACACTACTTTAGACACAAATTGCAAAGCGAAGTCACATTTATCCGAACACATGTTCATCAAAATTGCACTTATCCGGACATTAAAAAGAGAGTCACTTTCTCTGGACACGACACCACAGCGGTAGCTCAGTAAACCGCACACATCTATTAATAACGTGGCCCGGCTAACTGCGACATCAACTGTACAGCAAACCCTCTTTATTCTGGCCAAAAGACGTGCATAATCCTCACAAAACATGTACAAAATAGCGTAAATAGTCCGAACGCTATATGAACATCGGGGTATCTTTTTTTTTCAATCCGGACACATGATTAATGGATTTTTGTTGATCTGGAAATATGTTAAGATTAATCTCGTTGCAACATGTGTGGCATTCATTTTTGTAATCCGGGCACTAAGTTGCAGCATTATCCCAGTAGCCAGCAAATTATTATCTTCTCCTTTCGTTAATGTGGGGAAAAAACTTTACCACAGAATCTCATTCATCAAAACATCGTCCAATGTAGTCTGGTTCCTCCAGATTGAACAATCATAACAGTATCTTCCTTGCCTAGACAAAGATTACAGCGGTGTCTCGTTTAACCGGATACATCTTATACAATGGTGTCTCCTTTATTCCGATACAACGTGGACATATTTTTTTCGTTAATCCGGATGCAACATGTACAGCAGAGCCCCGTCTAGCCAGACGCAAAACTACAGCAGTGTCTCGACAATGCGGTCTCACTTTGTACAGGGGATGTTCATTAATCCGGACACAAATCAATATTATTTACCGTATAAGTATTTATCGGGTCTTGCTAGGGCAGGAATATCACCCAATAAGCTAAATTTAAGACGATAAAAACAACTGGAAACATAAGGCGTGATATTTTATCCACTTTGCTGACACTGTTTGGTTCTGGGGTTGACTTTCTAGCCTGTCGACGGAATCGCAGGCTGGATAGCCACACCCCAAACCGACTGTCACCCGCCCGGGAGACAAAAATTCTCGATGATGTCGTTGATGTTCCGTTTTGTCTGCGAAACCGCACTCTTCCAATGGCGGGCTTCCTCTGGAAAACCTGCAACACAGTGTTTGGCTTGGAGGGATTATCGGATTGTCGCTATCTTTTACTTATTATATAAAGGGGGAGTTAAAGAATTGTAACGTAACTTATCAATGTTTTAATATAAGCCAGTACACCCTGAAGGACGAGTGTCTATAAGGCTTCTTTATGTCCCCCGGTATATCCGAATGTTTACCTTCTTAATTTGTTCAAGGGTGTCCTATAATTGTATTACACGAGGAAAAGGAAACCAATAACGAAACCACCCCCTAATTTAAACCCCCATTCTTTACACACGATTTTTAAGTAACGACTAAATTTCAGCTATTGTTAATTTTGTTACATATGCCTGTTAAGTTGAAATATGCTTTCAAAAGCGGAAACGTGTACATGTGCCTTAATTTTTGCACTTGTCATACAATAGGACATCTTTAAACAATTTTAGAATGAGAAAATCTTAATATAGTGGGACACCAAAAGGCATTATAGACAATAATCCATTGTCTTTTTGAAATATTTATCTTAAAGCTAACTAAAAGTTTGGAATTTGTATCTCATAACGGGCAAACTCAAGTTACCGTCTATCTGTGATTCTAAATTAATTATAATACAATTTCTTGGTTTCAACGTGCAATATTTTAGAGTTGAACGCATTCACCCCTGAAAACACATTGTGGACTGTTCCAATTCAAAGGTTGGAATGCTTCATTATGAAATTTCAGGGGTGAATGAGTTGGGGACTAGGAGAAAGCGGTAATAGAAATGAAAATCCTAAAAGGAATTCAATTTACTTCAGTAAATGAATAATAATCATTTTATGTAAATTGTACAAGTCCATAAAATGTTAAAATTGATATTGAGATTGGAGTGATGCATGTGCGAGACACAGTGTACAGTGTTTAAAATCAGTTAAAATGAAATACAATAGATTAGATAAGCGAGACAAACTGTTTTTCCGAGAGAGTTATCTTTCTTTCTGGGAGTTTGTACAGTTGTTACAGTGAATTCCAAATATAAACACTTAAGTTCTACTTCCATTAATTTTTTCAACGATCTTATTTAAATTTTCTTTTTTTTTACTTCGAATATTTATACTAAAAAAATCGGGTTATAAAATAAGTGATGAAATACCGTCACATCGTCAAATTAGGTATCACAAATCGCTCTTATGATGAATGACCTTAACAGTTTTTGAAATAGTTTAATTGAATGAGATTCTTCCTTTTTAAAGGATTAACCTCGGTAGGTAGGGCGCAAGAATTGTACCCGCTTATAAGATGTACAATAATTTCGTAACGTACCCCCCCCCCGTACCCCCCCCCCCCCCCCCCAAAAAAAAAACCATCCCCAGAATTCATACTGTTATGATGATGCAGACCTTTCAGCACTAAAGAAACTTACAATTACCTTATTTGGTTCCTGCTTTTGTCCGGAATGATCTAGGTCACCGTGACCTCGTTTTGTGAAGTGATGGACGACAGCGAATTGTACGATGGTAGAGAGGACGAAGAGGAAACACATGGCGACGTAGACATCCAGGGCTGTGGCGTACGACACCCGTGGGAGGTCATTTCTGTTCTCCAACGCCAGAAACGTCATGGTCAGCACAGTAGTGGTTCCTGGTGTGTCCAATTCCAAAAAAAGGTAAATACAAAAACTGAACTGCTTTCAGCTAATATCCTAGCAATATTGTTTATTGATTTTTCTAAGCATTATATTGTTACGTATATTTATTTTTAACGGCAATGTCACATCAATATATCATACATGTAAATACAGCAATATAATTATCATTATTACATGATACTTGTCACAACAATGTATCATTATTACAACGATGTATCGCGATATTTCATTGTTACAGCGATATTTTATTGTTATGGCGATATATCGCGATATTTCATTGTTATGGCGATATATCGCGATATTTCATTGTTACTGCGATATATCGCGATATTTCATTGTTACTGCGATATATTGTTATTACAGCGATATATCATTATTATCTTGATGTTTCATCATTTCAGATAACTACACACGTGATATTATGCACCGACCGTTGGTTGTAATATCGTTTAGTGTCACATCGATAACATTAATTGACATTTCGCCGTAAAATATACCATTACAGTTATATGTAGCTAGCAATATTTAATGTAATTACATCTTTGTCATTAATTTTGAAGTTTTTTCTCTGCGATTTATCATCAAGAGTTACGTGTTCATTTAAATGTAATCATATCTGATCGAGTCACACTTAAGACAGTCAATAACTACGAGACATTTCACAGCAATATTAATTTATCAATTATGAACCTTCAGTGAGGTCAATATGGCGTTATACTGACCTGGTAGTTCACTCTCGGTTACTATTTAGATTCTACCAGGTTGGTATAAGACCAAATTAGTCCAATCAAAGATCCTTAATTTCTATATTAGATATGAAACATGTTTGCAAACAACTGAAATTGTATTATATCTATCTTCGATTATGACATCATCAACACAGCAGATACAAATGTACGTGGGTTAATATCGCAAACTATAGACCTTCACGTGACCATATATTGGCTAATGAGTATTGAGGAAAGTCGCACCACATCTAAAATACATAATTACTGATATTTCAAAACAATTTATCGCCGACAAGTGCAGGGTTTATTTTACAGTTACGTTACCTAGGGCTATGCGGTCGGCCGTGGCTTCTCTGTTGATCCAGAAACTGACCCAGGACAAGATGACCAGCAGGATACAGGGCACTACCACGTGGATAAGGAAGTACCCCGAGTGACGTTTCAGGCCGAAGTGGACGGATAACATGGACAGCTCCACTACAGAAGTAATGGTCAATTAAATAGGGTAATGGTCATTTCAAGGTTTGGTGTTAAATAGGGTAACATTGGTCATTTCAAGGTTTGGTATTAAATAGGGTAATGGTCATTTCAAGCTTTGGTATTAAATAGGGTAACATTGGTCATTTCAAGGTTTGGTATTAAATAGGGTAATGGTCATTTCAAGGTTTGGTATTAAATAGGGTAATGGTCATTTCAAGGTTTGGTATTAAATAGGGTAATGGTCATTTCAAGGTTTGTTATTAAAAAGGGTAATGGTCATTTCAAGGTTTGATATTAAATAGGGTAATGGTCATTTCAAGGTTTGGTATTAAATAGGGTAACATTGGTCATTTCAAGGTTTGGTATTAAATAGGGTAATGGTCATTTCAAGGTTTGGTATTAAATAGGGTAATGGTCATTTCAAGGTTTGGTATTAAATAGGGTAATGGTCATTTCAAGGTTTGATATTAAATAGGGTAATGCTATACAAAACGACTGGTCAACATTGTACAGTCGACAAGATATATTAAATATTTTATTGATTCTTGTTAACAACCATATTGCAAACTGTGTTTTTATGTATTCTATGAATTAACCAGATATATCGAATAAGAAATCCAGAGTTTGTCCCCATAAATCCGTCCATGCACGTTTATTGAGCCAAATCCGTGAATTGGCAAATGTTCCTTTTATATTAATGAAAGCAAAGGACAGTTGACTGGGATTTTGTAGTGTTTTCAGCATTTACGAATTATTGCATTTTTTCCTTCGAAGTGTTGTCCTATTGGTTTTCGTTATGTAAAACCCGCCCCAAGGACTGGCAACGTTACATGGACGTGAGGTTTCAAATTAAGACAACCATAGAGAGGTGGCTGTCCGTTTGGGCGGAGACGAAAAAAACTGGTTTTTGCTGCAAATATTCCATGGACACATCAAAGGAAGAAGGCCGTGAGCTGACGTAAAACTGTCAAAATCAAATCATGTCAAAGGAAAGATTGGGGTACAACATCGAACTATGATACAAAGACATCATACTTCCTTTTCTGAACGTGGTGGAGTAGGAGGCTGAGTGATTGGTGAGGTCAAACTGTGATAAGGTCATATCCGCCGCCAGCTCGACCGAGGCTGCTGCCCCGTACCGCCACACATACACCACGTCCTTCGTCGAATAAGCAACTGGAAAGGAAAAAAGTATTTGTTAGTGTGTTTTTGGTGTTGTTTTTTTTGCATTAAGTCTGATTTTGAGCATTTTTTTCAAGTTCTAATTTATTTATAGTAGAACATGTGACCGAATAAACAGTCGTTAATTATAACATATTTACCATTGCATGACGTTGCCAATTCTCCACTATATATTTACAACTCTATGACATTTTCACTATATAACCTTACCAGCAGTAGTTGAGCATTACCATCTCATAAACTGCAAACCGGCGCATTTATAATGTTGCCCAACAGCAGATGCGGAAAAAAAAATAAAAAAAAAAAATGTTTTGAACAATTAGACGGACAGTTTATATTTTTTATTTTCATCGATCATGTTAATTTTTATTACATTGATTATTCTTATCGGGTTTTCTATTGTCTTATGCAGTAGTTTTTTAAGCGGAACAACATAGTAGAGTTGTTAACAGGCTCACAGCCGAGAATGCGGAGGAAACTTGAATTCCGTTAATTAGGCTATTGTGATTTTTGTTTAAATCTCAACTTGTAAATATAAGCATTGTACCGCAATAAGTTGGGAATTATGGGCTGATAATGCCAACTGGAAAATGGCAAATTCAACATAAAGCGCGCTTCATTAAATTTGCCATTGTCAAGTTGGCATTATCAGTCCTTAAATAACTCAACCGAATTCAATTGGCATTCATAGGGCCATGGATGCCTTGACCAATTGCTGACGTCATCATTATTATGACGTCACAATGTTTACGTTGAACATCCGACCCTGATTATCCCTGCTGGCGATGACTGTTCTATTCAATGAACAAGCATACACGATAGATACATTATTTGAGTTAAATGCTGAGAAATAAAATAGCACTTTTTTTTATGAGATAAACAAATTCTAAAATTGGAAACTGTAAGCATTGAACTGCTTTTAGTGGGCATTCATAGGCAACATGAATTCCAGCTGGACAAAGACAAATTCAACACGAAGCGCTAACGCACTTCATTAAATTCATATTGTCTATAAATGCCAACTGAAAAGAGTTCAATGCTTAAATGAAATATTGCTATTTTTACAGTGTAAGATTTGTATTGGAATACCACAGCAACCGCTCTTGTAGTGTGCACGTGAATTATTCCTCGTTCATACTTGTATGAAAATTGGAAACACTCCAGATTCAATCTATGGCTTATTTTCAAATCAGTTTTATTTATCTTTGAGACAATAATACTTAAAGGCCCAATATACGTAACACTTCAGGACATTTTTCGCGATTCTAAAAAAATCTGAAAAAAATCCAGTTGATAACTTTACAAAAATAAACCTAAAAAGAAGTAAACATGATCGGTAACTAACAAGAAACTTTTGAAAGAAAAATCCAAAGAACTGAAAATAATTCAGGTGAGGCCCACTTCATCAACAAGCCGAAGTTAGAAGACAGTTCAAAATGGACGCGTGTTTACAAATACCGACTTGCAACTGCTGCTGTACCGGTAACCGCGTAAAAATTAATCTTGAATATTGCTGACTTCAGTTAATCTTAACTAAATCTATAAATATAAAAAGTTATATGGCTTGATTTTCGCTTCAAGTTTTGCCGAAAGTTACGTATATTGTGCCTTTAATTGTCATGTCATCTTTTATTTATCAATGGTGTTGATGTACTTTAATTTAAGGGACATGCTTGACGAGAAAGAGAATTTCTCTGTAATATATTCACGACAATGGTATAATACTCTTTTGGTCTGTGTGTTGTACCTTTTTAAATAGTCAACCCATCTTGTTTGTTCTCGTTATAATTAACACCAACTATTGAATCTAGGAGTTAAAATGATATACTTTTAGGTAAGTATAACCGTGATATTCGATCGATGAAAATCACAAATAAGAAAAGAAACAAGATATTGTCCTGCTTACAAACATACATCATTGTGGGGTTCGTGTAACATGGTTTACCATTACATGTGAGAAATAGCACAATAGCCATATTATAAAACGAAAACAATTCCATTTTCATTATTCATTTGGAACTCCCTCCGTGTTATCAGCAGTAAAATCGTTTCGACGAAAACAGAATTGGCAGAAGCTGCACGAAACAAAATCTAGCTCCTGTAAAATACATGTTCGTTGTAGAGTTTGCTATGCATATACTTGTTTCGGATTTGTTTTATCTTTACATTTGGTTGTTTAACGACGCCTCTGGGAGACACGAGACGAGGGGGGTTAGTACTAGATAGCTGTGTACCAATAAAACTGGAGATTAAGGAAACAAATCTCTCCAGATGTATGGTACTAGCCCTTCTGTACTAGAGTATCACGAACGGACATAAATAAAATAATTAAATACGAAAGCTGACGTCTCGCACTCCTAACTCTTAAGTTATATGGCTGTGTCTAATTCGCAAGAGAACTGATACCGATTCAAATATATTTCTTTGCGTCTAGATCTGTGTTTAAAGCAGATCAATATTTCGGGCTTATGTCATGACGGCAGAGTACGTAATTATGTTTAAGTTATGCCAGCTTGTGATTTCTAAGAGAGGTGTACATATGTTCCACGTTATTATTGCTAATTTTCTGCATGTAAAGTGTGTCTTTTATGGTCGTTTCTATGTAACTAAATGCATCGAGATTGCGTTTTCTTTTAATCTGTTCAAGGAAATTTATACTGATAGAATTACAAGTCCAAGCTATGAGATAAGAGTGATTTTATACCATACCCTTCTCCAATTTAACGTGATATCTAAAGCTTGGTCTGATGGCAACGAAGGAATGAAGGTGAAATATACGACGCCATATAATGCATTCTAGTTCTAAAACAAGATAATAATTAAAGTACTTTGAATAGAGCAGATTTAATTTAAGGCAAGTTTCTTAAGTTTCAGGAAGCTGATATCAGTATACACATATACACGTTTAGGAAGCTGTTATCAGTGCAGTATACATATGGTTTACCTTTAGGAAGCTGATATCAGTATACATATGGTTTACCTTTAGGAAGCTGATATCAGTATACATATGGTTTACCTTTAGGAAGCTGATATCATTAAACATATGGTTTACGTTTTGGAAGCTGATATCAGTATACATATGGTTTACCTTTAGGAAGCTGATATCAGTATACATATGGTTTACCTTTAGGAAGCTGATATCAGTATACATATGGTTTACCTTTAGGAAGCTGATATCATTAAACATATGGTTTACGTTTTGGAAGCTGATATCAGTATACATATGGTTTACCTTTAGGAAGCTGATATCAGTATACATATGGTTTACCTTTAGGAAGCTGATATCAGTATACAAATGGTTTACATTTAGGAAGCTGATAACAGTATACAAATGGTTTACCTTTAGGAAGCCGATATCAGTATACATATGGTATACGTTTAGGAAGCTGATATCAGTGTACATATGGTTTACCTTTAGGAAGCTGATATCAGTATATATATGGTTTACCTTTAGGAAGCTGATATTAGTATACATATGGTACACGTTTAGGAAGCTGATATTAGTACACATATGGTACATGTTTAGTAAGCTTTTATCAGTACACATATGGAATACGTTTAGGAAGCTGATATCAGTATACATATGGTTTACCTTTAGGAAGCTGATATCAGTATACAAATGGTATACCTTTAGGAAGCTGATAGCAGTATACATATGGTACATGTTGAGACCAAAGTGGTGCACATGGTAGTTTAGATACATTTGGTTAAAGGTCATCTTTAAAGATTAGGGGTTGTAGACTCTAATGGTGGATTTTTAGTCACTGAGGTTTGCTGGAGCCTCCATAGCCACAGTTAATCCCATTTGAGTAGTGACACGGTACATAATATGCACATTTTTGTAGTACACGATTTGAAATGATACTGAACAAGTTTTTTACTTCTCAATTAAAAAATTAAAGGGGTTTTACGCACCAAACCCTCCTGCTTCTATATTATTTAGAAATTTTGGATTCCACCTTTTGGCCCTAGCATCACTGAAGAGTCCTAAGAGCACGAAACAGCTGTATGATGCAGTTTAATTCATTTTTTTCGGCATACTGTATCTATTACTAAATTTAAAAGATGCAGCATATGTGTGTGTTAAGTCATCTTTGATTAAAGGTGTCGAACAATAATGATATGTCCATTAAAACAAAATCAAGGACATACTCATAGGTTTACCGAGCTGTGTACAATACATAAAAAAAATATAATAAATGCTTGAAAACATGTCGCTTGAGTACGATGATTTGAATGCTGGCGTCAATTGATTTCTTGTTTCCGTAATTGTACATTTTATCAGCGTTAAAGCAAAAAGGTAAAATTTACCTGTACTGTATACCTAAATGTAGGACTAGTGAATGAATAATTTTCGATATTTCACTGGTAAAAATGTAATAAAGTTCTTAATTCTACAATAAGAGCTTAATTTTCGTTTGAGAAATACAATGAATTTAGATATCTATTAAAAACACTTTTAGATAATATTTGCTATAATATATCACCAGAACTACGGGGTATTGATGGCATAGCAGTTGACCATTTTTTCATAATACATGTATTTCACTGTTTTACTGAATCGGTTCTCAAAAAAACCCCAAAAACTCCAGCAACTGCTCAAGTTACATGTACGTTCATCTCCTATTGAATAAACTTCTGAACACGTAAATGTCTTATGAAGCAGATTTCAAATGAATATCAAGCGAGATTGATTAAATATGACATAACAAAGATACTATTAAAATTTAAATTAGACCATTTTGTAAACGATGTGCATTAGTTATTCAAAAGCAGCGTGCCCCGCACTCATAATGAACATGTAGTTTTGTTATCAAAAGCTGCTTATGCAGCTAAATTTATTTACGAAACTCCGATGTTTCTGTCATGCCTCATTATCTTTGTCAATTTCCTAAGATATATCAAATAATAAAATGAAAAGAGCATACAAGTACAAGGCACGTGTACTAATCTCGGCGAGATCTCGTGCGAGAACGCTCACGTTATTGTTATGAAACACCGGGGAAGGTATTTTAAATATTGACATTAATTATTTTCAAAATATCTATTATTTCTAATGTAACGATATGGTAGAAATCGACCCGGGGAGATTTAAGGATTAACCTTTGATTTTGTTTAGTTTATGAGATCATAAATACAATGGAGCACGAGGTAAATTGCGTAAACGCGAAGCGTTTACGTTAAATTTACCGACTGCTCCATTGGATTTATGATCTCATAAACTAAACAAAATCAAAGGTTAATTCTTATATTTACAGTATTTTTCTGTAAATGGTTCATAATTTTTCTGTTCAATTTAGCCCCATCTGCAGACATTATTTCATTTCAAAACTTACAAACGTGAAAACAGTTCAATAAATGTAACAGCATGAAATTTGCATAAGCGGTAGCTACTCCCCCCATGTCAATTGTTGATGACGTCATACAATTGTGATTCGAACGGGAAAATTTGCATAGCTCCGCCCTAATGTATTGTTGTCGACGTCATAGAAATTTTGCACGTTCTCATGTATAGTTATTGGAAAATAACACTAGTTTGCAGTACAATGGATATCGAGTGAATGTCAGTGTAGACTGTAAATATATGTCTATAAACGGATGTCATTGTTCAGGCTGCAGTCATCTTTAACGAATTAAGATAAAATATCATCTATGTACTGTCAATGTTTTATCAATGATACCCCTCTAATAGAACTGTACGCAGCTTTAAAGAATTAAGATAGGAAATTCTTGATGTAATGTTAATGGTTTATCAGTGATACCCCTTGGTTGATCAGAACTATGGGCAACTTGTATGGTCGCCATCTTTGTCTCATTGAGAAATTTTCTGTATCTTTACGTGATATGAAGATGGACGTTTTTGAGTATGCTCATTAGTGTGTTTACTTGTTGTGATTGACAATGATACTCGGTTCTCATTTTGAGAACTTGATGTTTACTTGGATGTGACAAAGATTTACAAGGCGGGTGTCGTCGATGAAGCAGAAGACGCTTACTCTTCCGGAACACCTGGTCTTATTCTCTTGTACTTTTGCAAGGGTTTCCATGTGAATCTTTCCTTTGTTCATAGTTTTCCCCTGGTTTAATCGATTTTGAGTTAGGATTATGATTATATTAACGCTTCGGTATTCACTTATTTATTTTCTAACTGTAGTCAGTTTTAACGGATTAAAATAAAAGGAGTAGATTCACGAATAACCTCTATGTACTGTCAATGGTTTATAAATGATACTGTTTGGTTCTTACTGTAGGCAGCTTTAGCAAACTAAGATAAAAAAACCTCTATGTACTGTCAATGGTTTATAAATGATACTGTTTGGTTCTTACTGTAGGCAGCTTTAGCAAACTAAGATAAAAAAACCTCTATGTACGGTCAATGGTTTATAAATGATACTGCTTAGTTCTAACTGTAGGCAGCTTTAGCAAACTAAGATAAAAACAAACTCTATGTACTGTCAATGGTTTATAAATGATACTGCTTAGTTCTAACTGTAGGCAGCTTTAGCAAACTAAGATAAAAAAACCCCTCTTTGTACTGTCAATGGTTTATAAATGATACTATTTGGTTCTAACTGTAGGCAGCTTTAGCAAACTAAGATAAAAAAAAAACCCTCTTTGTACTGTCAATGGTTTATAAATGTTACTGCTTAGTTCTAACTGTAGGCAGCTTTAGCAAACTAAGATAAAAAAACCCCTCTTTGTACTGTCAATGGTTTATAAATGATACTATTTGGTTCTAACTGTAGGCAGCTTTAGCAAACTAAGATAAAAAAAAAAACCCTCTTTGTACTGTCAATGGTTTATAAATGTTACTGCTTAGTTCTAACTGTAGGCAGCTTTAGCAAACTAAGATAAAAAAAAACCCCTATGTACTGTCAATGGTTTATAAATGATACTGCTTAGTTCTAACTGTAGGCAGCTTTAGCAAACTAAGATAAAAAAAACCCCTCTTTGTACTGTCAATGGTTTATAAATGATACTATTTGGTTCTAACTGTAGGCAGCTTTAGCAAACTAAGATAAAAAAAACCCTCTATGTACTGTCAATGGTTTATAAATGATACTGCTTAGTTCTAACTGTAGGCAGCTTTAGCAAACTAAGATAAAAAAAACCCTCTATGTACTGTCAATGGTTTATAAATGATACTGCTAAGTTCTAACTGTAGGCAGCTTTAGCAAACTAAGATAAAAAACCTTTATGTACGGTCAATGGTTTATAAATGATACTATTTGGTTCTTACTGTAGGCAGCTTTAGCAAACTAAGATAAAAAAAAAACTCTGTGTACTGTCAATGGTTTATAAATGATACTATTTGGTTCTAACTGTAGGCAGCTTTAGCAAACTAAGATAAAAAACCCTCTATGTACTGTCAATGGTTTATAAATGATACTGCTTAGTTCTAACTGTAGGCAGCTTTAGCAAACTAAGATAAAAACAAACTCTATGTACTGTCAATGGTTTATAAATGATACTGCTTAGTTCTAACTGTAGGCAGCCTCAGCAAACTAAGATAAAAAAACCTTCTATGTACTGTCAATGGTTTATAAATGATACTGCTTAGTTCTAACTGTAGGCAGCTTTAGCAAACTAAGATAAAAAACCTTTATGTACAGTCAATGGTTTATAAATGATACTATTTGGTTCTTACTGTAGGCAGCTTTAGCAAACTAAGATAAAAAAACCTCTATGTACTGTCAATGGTTTATAAATGATACTGCTTAGTTCTAACTGTAGGCAGCTTTAGCAAACTAAGATAAAAAAAAAAACCTCTATGTACTGTCAATGGTTTATAAATGATACTGCTTAGTTCTAACTGTAGGCAGCTTTAGCAAACTAAGATAAAAAAAACAAACTCTATGTACTGTCAATGGTTTATAAATGATACTGCTTAGTTCTAACTGTAGGCAGCTTTAGCAAACTAAGATAAAAAAAACAAACTCTATGTACTGTCAATGGTTTATAAATGATACTATTTGGTTCTAACTGTAGGCAGCTTTAGCAAACTAAGATAAAAAAACCTCTATGTACTGTCAATGGTTTATAAATGATACTGCTTAGTTCTAACTGTAGGCAGCTTTAGCAAACTAAGATAAAAAACCTTTATGTACGGTCAATGGTTTATAAATGATACTATTTGGTTCTAACTGTAGGCAGCTTTAGCAAACTAAGATAAAAAAACTCTATGTACTGTCAATGGTTTATAAATGATACTGCTTAGTTCTAACTGTAGGCAGCTTTAGCAAACTAAGATAAAAAAACCTCTATGTACGGTCAATGGTTTATAAATATTACTGTTTGGTTCTAACTGTAGGCAGCTTTAACGGATAATGATAAAAAATAACCCTCTATGTACTGTCAATGGTTTATAAATGATACTGTTTGGTTCTAACTGTAGGCAGCTTTAGCAAACTAAGATAAAAACAAACTCTGTGTACTGTCGATGGTTTATCAATGATACTGCTTAGTTCTAACTGTAGGCAGCTTTAGCAAACTAAGATAAAAAACCCTCTATGTACTGTCAATGGTTTATAAATGATACTGCTTAGTTCTAACTGTAGGCAGCTTTAGCAAACTAAGATAAAAAAACCTCTATGTACGGTCAATGGTTTATAAATGATACTGCTTAGTTCTAACTGTAGGCAGCTTTAGCAAACTAAGATAAAAAAACCCTCTATGTACGGTCAATGGTTTATCAATGATACCCCTTGGTTCCAATAGAACGTACAGCAGTCGGTTTGATTACATCACGGGATGTGTAATAACTTACAAGTAAGACTAACACTACCTTAAGTTTAGAAAAGTGTACGATTTATTACGTCTCCTGGCCCCAAACATCATTAAACAATCGAAGACTTCAGATTGTGCTTAGTCAATCACGTATAACATTACTTTGAGTAACGTTATCTGTGATTGGCCAAGTCAAAACTTAAGACAAATTTAGACTTAAGATCCTGGAACCTGTACTTTGTTTAATATCGAGCTACTCCGATACCATGCCTGTTGTTCTAATTCCCTTTTCGATGTCTGATTTTGTCCTCGTTATATCCAATGTGTTTAATGGAAGCAATTCGCCCAAAGTGCGCTTGTGCAATGTACTTTTTAAGATTAAACTCTACAGTTTGATGAAAATCAACAGATCTTCTAAAGGAAATTACTTTCCCCCGAATGCCAAGTTAAATGCACATTGGTAGGGGCTAAGCGTGGGAGTCGCCATGTCGTTTACGCTCGTTTGATGACATCTCTTGTGCTGGTTTATTGTATTTTATGGTTTGCGTTTAGTTTGGTGTATATTCCAGTATCCATGTTGGATTTGTACATTCTCCTGTCAGTTTTGTGGTAGTGAGAATGATCCTGTTTATTTTGGCTGGTGTATTCACCTGTTTTATTTTGATGTATGGCTTTACTCTCCCGTTTTGTATTTGTTCGGTGTATCGGTTAATTTCTGATTGGTGCATTCTCATGTTTATTTCTGATTGGTGCATTCTCATGTTTATTTCTGATTGATGTATTTCAGGTTTATTTCTGATTGGTGCAATCTCATACTTAATTCTGATTGGTTCATTCTCCTACCTTTTTCTGGTTGGTTCATTCTCATACTTATTTCTGATTGGTGTATTTATGTTTATTTCTGATTGATGCATTCTAGTGTTTATTCTGTTGCGTGCTTATTACCTTGCATTATTCAGTTTAATTTCCTTTGCTTTCGTGTTAACTGACTGTATCCTTCCACTAGTGAGAATGTAATTATTTGATCGGTCTAAAGATGTGTCGTTACTGTCCCATACATTTCCGTATTCGCCGCTCTCGGTTACCGTATTAGGCCTGTGACGCTTATGACGTCATTTCCCGTCTGGAGACGGCAACGCATACCGAAGCGACGTTTCCTAGTGTATGAATTGTCTGATAGCGGTATACTCAAGATTTTCCTAGTGTATAAACTGTTTGATAGCGATATACTCAAGGTTTTCCTAGTGTATATACTGTTTGATAGCGATATACTCAAGGTTTTCCTAGTGTATATACTGTTTGATAGCGGTATACTCAAGGTTTTCCTAGTGTATATACTGTTTGATAGCGATATACTCAAGGTTTTCCTAGTGTATAAACTGTTTGATAGCGATATACTCAAGATTTTCCTAGTGTATAAACTGTTTGATAGCGGTATACTCAAGGTTTTCCAAGTGTATAAACTGTTTGATAGCGATATACTCAAGATTTTCCTAGTGTATAAACTGTTTGATAGCGGTATACTCAAGATTTTCCTAGTGTTTATACTGTTTGATAGCGATATACTCAAGGTTTTCCTAGTGTATATACTGTTTGATAGCGATATACTCAAGGTTTTCCTAGCGTATAAACTGTTTGATAGCGGTATGCTCAAGGTTTTCCTAGTGTATAAACTGTTTGATAGCGGTATGCTCAAGGTTTTCCTAGTGTATATACTGTTTGATAGCGGTATGCTCAAGGTTTTCCTAGTGTATAAAGTGTTTGATAGCGGTATTCTCAAGGTTTTCCTAGTGTATATACTGTTTGATAGCGGTATGCTCAAGGTTTTCCTAGTGTATAAACTGTTTGATAGCGATATACTCAAGGTTTTCCTAGTGTATAAACTGTTTGACAGCGATATACTCAAGATTTTCCTAGTGTATAAACTGTTTAATAACGGTATAATCAAGGTTTTCCTAGTGTATAAACTGTTTGATAGCGGTATACTCAAGATTTTCCTAGTGTATATACTGTTTGATAGCGATATACTCAAGGTTTTCCTAGTGTATAAACTGTTTGATAACGGTATACTCAAGGTTTTCCTAGTGTATATACTGTTTGATAGCGGTATACTCAAGGTTTTCCTCGTGTATAAACTGTTTGATAGCGGTATACTCAAGATTTTCCTAGTGTATAAACTGTTTGATAACGGTATACTCAAGATTTTCCTAGTGTTTAAACTGTTTGATAGCGGTATACTCAAGGTTTTCCTAGTGTATAAACTGTTTGATAACGATATACTCAAGGTTTTCCTAGTGTATAAACTGTTTGATAACGGTATACTCAAGGCTTTCCTAGTGTATAAACTGTTTGATAGCGGTATACTTAAGGGTTTCCTAGTGTATAAACTATTTGATAGCGGTATACTCAAGGTTTTCCTAGTGTATATACTGTTTGATAGCGGTATACTCAAGGTTTTCTTAGTGTATTTACTGTTTGATAGCGGTATACTCAAGGTTTTCCTAGTGTATATACTGTTTGATAGCGGTATACTCAAGGTTTTCCTAGTGTATTTACTGTTTGATAGCGGTATACTTAAGGTTTTCCTAGTGTATAAACTGTTTGATAGCGGTATACTCAAGGTTTTCCTAGTGTATATACTGTTTGATAGCGGTATACTCAAGGTTTTCCTAGCGTATTTACTGTTTGATAGCGGTATACTTAAGGTTTTCCTAGTGTATAAACTGTTTGATAGCGGTAAACTCAAGGTTTTCCTAGTGTATAAACTGTTTGATAACGGTATACTCAAGGTTTTCCTAGTGTATAAACTGTTTGATAGCGGTATACTCAAGGTTTTCCTAGTGTATAAACTGTTTGATAACGGTATACTCAAGGTTTTCCTAGTGTATAAACTGTCTGATAACGGTATACTCAAGGTTTCCTAGTGTATAAACTGTTTGATAGCGGTATACTCAAGGTTTTCCTAGTGTATAAACTGTTTGATAACGGTATACTCAAGATTTTCCTAGTGTTTAAACTGTTTGATAGCGGTATACTCAAGGTTTTTCTAGTGTATAAACTGTTTGATAGCGGTATACTCAAGGTTTTCCTAGTGTATAAACTGTTTGATAGCGGTATACTCAAGGTTTTCCTAGTGTATAAACTGTTTGATAGCGGTATACTCAGGGCTTTCCTTGTGTATAAACTGTTTGATAGCGGTATACTTAAGGTTTTCCTAGTGTATAAAGTGTTTGATAGCGGTATACTCAAGGTTTTCCTAGTGTATAAACTGTTTGATAGCGGTATACTCAAGGTTTTCCTAGTGTATAAACTGTTTGATAGCGGTATACTCAAGGTTTTCCTAGTGTATTTACTGTTTGATAGCGGTATACTCAAGGTTTTTCTAGCGTATTTACTGTTTGATTGCGGTATACTCAAGGTTTTCCTAGCGTATAAACTGTTTGATAGCGGTATACTCAAGGTTTTCCTAGTGTATAAACTGTTTGATAGCGGTATACTCAAGGTTTTCCTAGTGTATAAACTGTTTGATAGAGGTATACTCAAGGTTTTCCTAGTGTATTTACTGTTTGATAGCGGTATACTCAAGGTTTTCCTAGCGTATTTACTGTTTGATAGCGGTATACTCAAGGTTTTCCTAGCGTATAAACTGTTTGATAGCGGTATACTCAAGGTTTTCCTAGTGTATAAACTGTTTGATAGCGGTATACTCAAGGTTTTCCTAGTGTATAAACTGTTTGATAGCGGTATACTCAAGGTTTTCCTAGTGTATAAACTGTTTGATAGCGGTATACTCAAGGTTTTCCTAGTGTATAAACTGTTTGATAACGATATACTCAAGGTTTTCCTAGTGTATAAACTGTTTGATAACGATAAACACAAGGTTTTCCTAGTGTATAAACTGTTTGATAGCGGTATACTCAAGGTTTTCCTAGTGTATAAACTGTTTGATAACGACATACTCAAGATTTTCCTAGTGTATAAACTGTTTGATAACGGTATACTCAAGGTTTTCCTAGTGTATAAACTGTTTGATAACGGTATACTCAAGATTTTCCTAGTGTATAAACTATTTGATAGCGGTATACTCAAGGTTTTCCTAGTGTATAAACTGTTTGATAGCGGTATACTCAAGATTTTCCTAGTGTATAAACTGTTTGATAACGGTATACTCAAGATTTTCCTAGTGTATAAACTATTTGATAGCGGTATACTCAAGGTTTTCCTAGTGTATAAACTGTTTGATAGCGGTATACTCAAGGTTTTCCTAGTGTATAAACTGTTTGATAACGGTATACTCAAAGGTTTTCCTAGTGTATAAACTGTTTGATAGCTGTATACTCAAGATTTTCCTAGTGTATAAACTGTTTGATAACGGTATACTCAAGGTTTTCCTAGTGTATAAATTGTTTGATAGCGGTAAACTCAAGATTTTCCTAGTGTATAAACTGTTTGATAGCGGTATACTCAAGATTTTCCTAGTGTATATACTGTTTGATAACGGTATACTTAAGGTTTTCCTAGTGTATAAACTGTTTGATAGCGGTATACTCAAGGTTTTCCTAGTGTATAAACTGTTTGATAGCGGTATACTTAAGGTTTTCCTAGTGTATAAACTGTTTGATAACGGTATACTCAAAGTTTTCCTAGTGTATAAACTGTTTGATAACGGTATACTCAAGATTTTCCTAGTGTATAAACTGTTTGATAACGGTATACTCAAGATTTTCCTAGTGTATAAACTGTTTGATAGCGGTATACTCAAGATTTTCCTAGTGTATATACTGTTTGATAGCGGTATACTCAAGGTTTTCCTAGTGTATAAACTGTTTGATAACGGTATACTCAAAGGTTTTCCTAGTGTATAAACTGTTTGATAGCTGTATACTAAAGATTTTCCTAGTGTATAAACTGTTTGATAACGATATACTCAAGGTTTTCCTAGTGTATAAACTGTTTGATAACGATATACTCAAGGTTTTCCTAGTGTATAAACTGTTTGAGAGCGGTATACTCAAAGTTTTCCTAGTGTATATACTGTTTGATAACGGTATACTTAAGGTTTTCCTAGTGTATAAACTGTTTGATAGCGGTATACTCAAGGTTTTCCTAGTGTATAAACTGTTTGATAACGGTATACTCAAGGTTTTCCTAGTGTATAAACTGTTTGATAGCGGTATATTCAAGGTTTTCCTAGTGTATATACTGTTTGATAGCGGTATACTTAAGGTTTTCCTAGTGTATAAACTGTTTGATAACGGTATACTCAAGGTTTTCCTAGTGTATAAACTGTTTGATAGCGGTATACTTAAGGTTTTCCTAGTGTATATACTGTTTGATAGCGGTATACTCAAGGTTTTCCTAGTGTATATACTGTTTGATAGCGGTATACTCAAAGTTTTCTTAGTGTATTTACTGTTTGATAGCGGTATACTCAAGGTTTTCCTCGTGTATATACTGTTTGATAGCGGTATACTCAAGGTTTTCCTAGTGTATTTACTGTTTGATAGCGGTATACTGAAGGTTTTCCTAGTGTATTTACTGTTTGATAGCGGTATACTTAAGATTTTCCTAGTGTATAAACTGTTTGATAACGGTATACTCAAGGTTTTCTTAGTGTATTTACTTTTTGATAGCGGTATACTCAAGGTTTTCTGAGTGTATTTACTGTTTGATAGCGGTATACTTAAGGTTTTCCTAGTGTATAAACTGTTTGATAACGGTATACTCAAGGTATTCCTAGTGTATAAACTGTTTAATAACGGTATACTCAAGGTTTTCCTAGTGTATAAACTGTTTGATAGCGGTATACTCAAGGTTTTCCTAGTGTATAAACTGTTTGATAGCGGTATACTCAAGGTTTTCCTAGTGTACTCAAGGTTTTCCTAGTGTATTTACTGTTTGATAGCGGTATACTCAAGGTTTTCCTAGCGTATTTACTGTTTGATTACGGTATACTCAAGGTTTTCCTAGTGTATAAACTGTTTGATAACTTATACTCAAGGTATTCCTAGCGTATAAACTGTTTGATAGCGGTATACACAAGGTTTTCCTAGTGTATAAACTGTTTGATAGCGGTATACTGAAGGTTTTCCTAGTGTACAAACTGTTTGATAACGGTATACTCAAAGGTTTTCCTAGTGTATAAACTGTTTGAAAACGGTTAACTCAAGATTTTCCTAGTGTATAAACTGTTTGATAACGGTATACTCAAAGGTTTTCCTAGTGTATAAACTGTTTGATAACGGTATACTCAAGGTTTTCCTAGTGTATAAACTGTTTGATAGCGGTATACTCAAGATTTTCCTAGTGTATAAACTGTTTGATAACGATATACTCAAGGTTTTCCTAGTGTATAAACTGTTTGATAGCGGTATACTCAAGATTTTCCTAGTGTATAAACTGTTTGATAGCGGTATACTCAAGATTTTCCTAGTGTATAAACTGTTTGATAACGGTATACTCAAGGTTTTCCTAGTGTATAAACTGTTTGATAGCGGTATACTCAAGGTTTTCCTAGTGTATAAACTGTTTGATAACGGTATACTCAAGGTTTTCCTAGTGTATAAACTGTTTGATAACGGTATACTCAAGGTTTTCCTAGTGTATAAACTGTTTGATAGCGGTATACTCAAGGTTTTCCTTGTGTATATACTGTTTGATAAGTCTTGCCTCCCTGTGTTGACGTTATTTTAAAAGATGCCTGTGTGATGACGCCGGTATTTATTTTGTTTATGTATATTTCGTATTATTGGATTCCATATGAACATCCCTTGAATTGTGATTACACACCCCACCCTCTCTCCCTTCCCGCGAGTGTTTAAATCTATCAAATTGTGTTAACATCGGTATGAGTACCAATACATTGTGACGAGATCATCGCCAATAAAGATATCTGCCACGAATGGCAATGCACTGGCGCAGTTTTTGTCTTGTCTATAAATCTAGAATTACGTAACACATTGACAGCGTAATTCGCCTTGTTTCTCTAGATGATTCACTGCGAGACATTACTTGACTTTAATCATCAATGACAGGAAGGAAATAAGCATAGCTTAGTACATATCTGTAAAGATTGCCCCGTTTTCGTTGTAATCCAAGGACGATTTACGTCTCTGACGATACCAGGGCTTGTATTCCCTTGCGATAAGTGTATTTGTATTCGTGTCATAATTGCTATCTGTAGAATGACCTTGAATAATTCATGAATTTGTTTTATTGGCTGTTTCCATTGGCTTTTTAATTGTCGTTATCTTTCGGAAGCCTTACAATACATTGATATCTTAACGACAGACTCAACAATTGTGTGCATATACAGAACATAATATTGTAACGATATGAAATCAGATATATGTCTAAATCTACACATTTCTATTTACGTTTTCCAATATTTACAGAGTTCATTGTGTACAAATCATATTCTTGAGTTGTTGATGCAGTACATTTAATTTCTATGTAGCCTACACCGAAAACAAACGGCCCCGAATTAGCAGGAGTTGCTACATGAAACCATTATGCCACCAATTAGAATACATTTTTATGTCAGTACTTCGTAGGCATACCGATCACAGCATTGTGAGGTGAAATGATATCCGACATACGTTTGCATGGGAATACATGTTTATGTATCATAAGTAAATTAAGTTTGTTTATTATTGATAAATACTATATAACATGCATTCATTCAATGCAGATAAACAAACGACACGTGTGTACTGAATACTGATTACGTTACGAAATGTAATGTACCAAAACGTAACCGATCAATTATATCCGGATCCCGATTTCTTCAAACCGGACCCTCTCTAAACCGGCCAAATAGTTACATATATGTCCCCTCCATGATTGTTTTAAAGAAATTGCACAATGCATAGCTTTCCCTTCTGTACGATTGTCACCAAGAGACAGTATCTATATATAATCATGCATTCGCGATGTTAAGTGAACACTTCACGACTCGGGTATACATGTATGGTGTCAAAATGAAAACAAAATCTAAAACTAAAGGTAGAATTATAACAGAGTCATGGAATGAGTTGTATAAAAAGTTGGTGGTATTCTATGATGTAATCGATTAAATAGCATGATAAAATGAATTGTTTGATGTGACACAGTATTATGGGATGTCTTAATGTAACGAAAGGTAAACGAAAGTAATATAAGACTCCTTAATATTTGATTTAAATGGATGTTATAGTGCAGAAATAAATAAGAGAATACCAAAGCGTCAACAAAATCATAATTTGAACACAAAATCAATTAAACCAGGGGCAAAATATGAACAAAGGAAATATTTACGTGGAGACTCCTGTAAAAGTACACGAGAATAAGACCAGCTGGGCCTGTATTCATGAAACCGTTCTCATGCTCAAGCATGGATTCTGTGCTCAAGCCAGCTTTCTTGAAACTTTCCTTAATCATGTCGAAGAGTCAAAAAGTCAATGTAAATGTAGAAAACAGCTTTTGGCTTCATGTCTCTTAAATTTTTTTCAAAACTTTGACAAAGTTAGATTTTTTAAATAATTTATAGCCAGAACAAGAAATAAGGCTTGAGCACGAAATCCATGCTTGAGCACGAGAACAGTTTCATGAATACGGGACCAGGTGTCTGCATGTAAAACTTATTTTTAGCTAAGACTGAGCTAAGCGATTACGGTTCTAACTATTAGGCGATATCTTTATATGTCTTCATAAACTGTAGCACTTGAGATACTGCCTCGTGAGATTTCTCTAAAGACAAAGGTCTACTGGAGATAAACACTAGATACTGTATCTGTAAAAATGTTGTTCTCGAGTACTTGTGTTGCGTGCTGGGTCGAATACATCTCTTAAGACCTTCGTAATAAGTGTCTGGAGACGCGTACAGTGCGTAATAACACCCACTCG
Organism: Mimachlamys varia; assembly: GCA_947623455.1. Lineage (NCBI taxonomy): Eukaryota > Metazoa > Mollusca > Bivalvia > Pectinida > Pectinidae > Mimachlamys > Mimachlamys varia. The sequence continues at coordinate 4,560,981 of OX392537.1, forward strand.
GGGAGGAGACCGCAGACTCGCCTTACACGGTAGTTTGTCACACGCGGGTATCATTGGTTTCAATACAGAAACAACAATGCATTATTTACGTCATGATTGAATCTGTATATATTTAGATGTTTTCCAAATTGGCTTGCTGGCCTGAATTGACCACGCACATTGCTTTGGGAGAAGTTCCATACCTACCACGTTATTACGTCATACAGGTATGGAGGGAGTTTCTAGCCTACCACGTCCTTAAGTCTGTACAGAACGAAGGGCGGTTCGAACTCACAACGTCCTTCCGTCCGATAGGTATTGGAGAAGCCCAATAAAGACCACACTATTAATGGAGTTAACTATGGTTTTTGGAACTTTTCTGCTTATTAAAACAAATGCCCTGCGATACCTACTTGTCTTTTGATATTATCAAATGTTAGATTTTAAATAACCTGTTGACCCGCTATTTCAAAATGTTAATTATTTCTTTCCATTTTATCCAGATTAAAAAAAACAATCCTCATGTTTTTCTTATGAAAATTCGAGAGGAGTTCTTTCCCGCAAAATAAAAAAAAAGACACCTTTAATGTTCGAAATACGCTGTGTTTTCGATTACAAATACTTGAAGAGTATTTGTTATCAAAACGTCACATCAAAAGATGTATTGTTTGTGTAAAATAATATTTATAAAAAGGATATTTCCCAACCGGAACAAAATGCTTACACACAACAGTGATTGCTTTAGGTTTAGTATATAACGACACGCCTATAGTTTCTTTAACACGAATTCAAAAGTTGACACCATAGGTATTATCACAAAACCTCTTTCACTCACAGGAACCCAAAGGAATCTGACATATTTAAAAAATAATGCAAATTTTTTACACTTTTATTGGCAATGCGTCTTGCAAGGTTGTTTCAATGTTCCTTCAAACTTACTTCAATAATCAATACCATTTGACGGTAGAAAATTATACATCGAAATTGCAATTACCGACAGAACATAAAATTTGAAATACAATTTCTATCAGAAGGGGGTACCGATAAACACCAATCATAAAGCCAATAGTTGCCATTAAAGCCAATGCGTGTGTGAATATCCTACTTAAAACCAGCCAAGAGGTGCAATCTTTACGACCTTGTCAAACCTTTATGACATGAGGGGTGTAGGGAGGTAGTTATTACCGCTCCCGTAGGAGGATGACTACAAATGATACCATGTTAAATCATTCCAAAGAAATTCGATTTCCTTTCACTGATTTAAAAAACGAACAAAAGCAAAATAAAACAAAACAAAAGCACAAGTTATAGTTTGTTTATGTCTAACTAGATTTTTTGTCACAGTGTATTCTACGTTATATAAATGATAAGAGTATTGCAAATTTAATTTTCATTGTTGTTTTGGTTAATTAAGGCTTCAGTGATTTTATTTTCAGTGCAATAATGGATCAATAAAACTACATCAATATGATCTGAATTTCCTTTTCTCTATTGTAAAACTGGAAAAAAATCGCCCTCGTTTTATTTTCTCCCTTTTAGCCTAACAATGAAAGGGCGAGTTTAACACTTGCATTTAATATTACATTTACGATGAGATTCCAAGTTTGAATGGGCCAATCTAAGACAGGGCGAAATCTTTTTTTACAAAAATTCCGAAACTGGTTATATCAACCGACCCCCTTTGTGAAATACAGATGGGCTTTGCGCTGCATCACCCGACCATCCAAAATATTAATAGTAAGAATGATTAAAAGCCTGGCTGAAAATACTTTTGTTGAGGTTTGTGAACTAACTTTGCCACACTCTTGGCTGACTTGTTTTGTTTCCATTCGAAATTGAACTTGTTGATAGTCTTACCAGGACAGGTAACGAAAACTTTGCCAAAACATTTAATTTCACTTTCACTTTTTTCCGACTGGGTGTTGTCCATACGTAACAAGACGTCTGATGATCACCTCTTTCTTATAATAATATACCTTCCTGATCTTGCAATTAACGGCACAGCAAACTCTACATCACATCAATCGATTACCTCAATCTTAACTTACAATATGACAAACAGGAACAGGTTACTGCTACGATATATTTTAAGCAAGAGAATTTCGCTTTCTGTTCGTACTATTGTTACTTTCTAGAAAGTTACGTTTGTGCTTCTCCAACTTTTGGTGTTTACCTTTCGCAGTTGATTCGATATTCTAGTGCTTGCTCTGAATATCGAGATTGTGTTGGTATATTTGTCGGCTGCTCGCAAACAAACACACAATGAGGAGGCCATGGACAACTTTTATAGTGTCCATCATGATGGTACTGGTAGAATAATAGTCTGTATCATTTTGTTGGAGGTGGAAGTTTGTAATTTTTGTGTTTGTATGTCACGTTGTTAGGGTTGAAACAATAGGACAGTTCTCATTTTGATGATGTGCTGTTTACTTTGGTGAGACCTAGATTTACAAGGCAGGAACCGTCGTTGAAGAAGAAGACGTTTGCCCTTCCCGATTTACCTGGTCTTATTCTCCTATACTTTTCCAACGGTCATTGTGTTGAAAGTTTCTTTGCTAGGATTACCTAACTACACAACACAGGCAAAAGTTTTTTTCGAAGTGAGAACATGTAATATACGTCGACCTAAAAATAGACAAAGGTCATATACCGCGCTTCTGCTCGGTTAAAATGGTAGCACTGGTTACTTGATACTTACGTATATTTACTTCGGAGATGCCGCGGGTTCTGACCGATCGGCGTGTAAAAATGTCATAATACTTAATACTTCCTCATTAGATAGAATTGATGTTGTAGCAGAAGGTTATTATGTCTAAACCAATGATAAATAAATACTAAATAGGAAAAACGGATACTCACAACTTCCTATATGTAATGGACAGACCTGGAAATCTAGAGGATAATTCTGTAGTTTCATCTGACATATCGCTCGGACTGTCAGTCTACAACAAAATGTTTGCCTTTGTATAACAACTCGCTAACAGATAAATGCGATGTAGATGTATAAAAAAGTTAAGTATACATAAGAGCAGGGATAAGCCTTCCTTGTATCTTCATTCTTTTCCCTGGTACGATATGTTATCAATAACTTATCCACACACAGAGGTGCTTGTTAGTGATCGATGTTGATAATTCATTTTGAATACGAATTAAACTAAAACTATATCTGCTCTAGGGACTTGTGATTCTAGACTAAATAGTTGAGCATGGAATGGATATCATCACAATTTAATGTTAACATTGTGCCATAGTGACTCACACACCTTATGTCCTTCCAGTTTAGAAGTTCATAATAAACCCTTTCCGTTGACCCTTGATATCAGAAAATAACTTAAATCTCGCCGAAATTTAAGGGTCAAACACATATACGTGAATACCCAAGAGCCAGCGCTCATTAATATTGTAGAGGGTCAAATACTTTGAAGGGACCATGGACAGTCCCATTGTCACGACTTTTGTGTCTTTCCCGTTCAAACTGTAGGGTTTACAGAACTACACCGAGACCTGTATACCTGTCAGTATGGACCTGTGGCGCAAGATGGCTCTGAGAGAGAGAGATACATAGACCCATTGATTGATATTATAAAAACTAATTGATTTTCTTCTCACCTTTGTGACAGGTACATCGACCCGTTATTGCCTATCCTGATGAACCTGTTGGGAGTGGGGACAAGATGGAGAGACGACTTCCTCCCGTTGAAGAACACAGTGTCGGGGTACCAGATCTTCTCAAGCAGTTTGATACTGACTGATATATTCTCAATGGAAGTATTCGTTGCTAGACGCTCATCCATCCATCTTTGGCGGAAGTAGATGTCCATAGTGTATACCTGAAACACGTGGCATCACGTTAGGATGATAGGGCAAGGCCACTAAAGACCATTACGTAAAATCATTCTTGGTAGTCATAGTACGGCTAAATAAACAAGTGAATTATTAGTAAACATTTACAAACTTTTATAGATTTTTCAGGCGGAATAACGAAAACTAAGTCAGGTAATCAGGTGATATGTTAGAAGGCAATTGCTCGCCTGGAATGACCTTGGCAAGTTTATTTGAGTTTTAATATAGTTCCCTGGTTATCTTTAAACGTACAAAACGTAGCTGTGAATTAAAATTCAATTCCTCTGGAATAGTAGTTAATTGATTTAATGTCATCGTTTTGCTTACAAGTTTTCAAACAGTCCATGGCATATATTACATTTAATAAAAAATATTTTTTTTCCTCACGGGAGTATATTGCTCATGTTTCTGATTTTGAAAACAGTTATCATGTGCCATTAGGTTAATAGGATATGACGTTGCAATGAGTTGTTTACTGATGTAATACTTCAAATTGAGCAATGACGTCAGAGATACTTGTGCTACTATTGAGTAACCAGGAATGTTATGAAATCCCTCAGATATATACAAAGTGTCGTTCATAAGGACATTGTATACCAACAAACGCTGCAAGAAAAAAATATTGCTGCATCAAGCTAAATATTATTCAAGAAGACAAACAAATTATGGTCAAGATTTGAGTCCAAAACTCTTACTGCAGTGCGAGAGAAACCATCCAATATACGTAACTTTCGGCAAAGGTTGAAGCAATAATGCAGCCCATTAACTTATTATATTTATGGATTTAGTTAAGATTAACTGATATCAGCAATATTCAAGCAGCAGCAGTTGAAATTCGGTGTTTGTAAACACACGTCCATTTTGAACCGTCTTCTAACTACGGTTTGTTGTTGAAGTGGGCCCCACCTGAATTATTTTCAATTCTTTGGATTTTTACGTCCAGAGTTTCTTGGTAGTTACCTCTCAGGTTTACTTCGTTTTAGGCTTAGTTTTGCATGGTTATCAACTGGATGTTTTTTTCATAATTGTTCAGAATCACTATAACTTTCCTGAAGTTACGAATATTGGGCCTTTACACAGTTAGCGGTATAGTGGAAAAGTATCGTTTTGGATTAAATTGAGTCTGATATCCCATCTTGGAATCTGGTACAGTAACTATACTATTTTATAGATCTGGCTTTGCATAGACGACTGTGCCGTGATAAGATATTGCTGAGCCAATTAGAAAAGGATCAAAGCTAGAATCAGACGATACAGTTTTGGAACACTCCGGTGGTTTTGTATCAGCTGAAACGTCACACGTAAGCTACAGCACACTTGGGGGAAGACACCAGGCTATACAAGGTCATCACATACGTCACCCATCTCGTGTGAAACGTACGTCACACGATGGCATCATATACACAAGGGATATTATCACTAGACTATACAGATAAATTATGAATAAGATTTCGGAACTAGACGAAACCAATACTGGAAATGAATTGACCATTTTTATCTTTATGCCTCGTTTCTTGATATTATAATGCGATGTGATATTCATAAAGAAGGAGAGGAAAGCATGAGCCAAGTCGCCATTCAATATACAAGGCAAGCATTTTAGGCCGTCATATTCATGAATAGAAGTAAGTGTGTATATGAGCCGGGCCTATTTTCTGATTTATCAATGCCGGAGTTTGTATATCTCGTCTGACCCTAGACAGAATTAATCAAATAAAATATGCAGTCAGAAGGAAAATACGCAACTCAAAAGCTGGCTCCTTACTACACCCCTTTGTTTGCAAAAAATGGGTTCGCGAGAAGTTACCATCAGAAGACGAGTGATGGCTTTCTCTCACCAAATCGAAGTCCAATGTCTTTCCTGCCTGTTGCCACTATTCACAAGTAAAACCAATATCATTTCGCACTTGGCTACATTTTCAATAAATTATTTTCCCGTGTTAAATGTAGCATTAAGAATGCGTCAACATTTCTCTCGAGTAACGTGAAGGTTTCTGTACGAGTCGGATCGCTGACACGTGCATCAATATTGCGGTAAATATTGATATCTTCACTGTGGCATTTATGTACAAGAACGTCCGAAATAACTCACTTGACCGGTCGAAACGGACGACAGAGTCACTATAACATGTTATAATTGAAAACGACCATAAAACCACCACTGTTTATGATATATAAATTTTAATTTTTTTTATTCAAATGAAATTGTTGTTGATGATAATTTCATTTCGTTTTGTATGGAATTGAAAAAAAACCAACAGTATAATAAGCGTTCATAGATGAAACATAAGTGTGTTTACAATATCCTTGCAATACAAACATTGAACGTTAAGGTTCAACAAGCCCCTTAAGACTTGCAATAGTCACCATTAATTGCTACATTCAAAGACTCTTATCAAGAACCAGAATGTATCTATGGAATTTAAATATATTGGGTTTATTGCATACGCTATTAAAACAGTGCAACATTAATTATAATAAACGCAGTTAATAATAAGTCATTAAGGCTGATGTCTTAATTAAATTAGCTCACTGGATTGGAACATGTTAATCTCTTCAGAAAACTAACTAAATGCTGCGAAATTGCATACTATTTATATTATTTAGAGTGGCTACAGCTATATTTAGGGGGCTTGTTGTACCTTAAATAGGCAGCATTTCACACTCCAAAAAGTGTACTACACCAAGAATATGCTTTTGTAAATACAACACTAACACCTGCTTGTCCTGCCTTCAATCCTAATATAGAGTTTTGTAACCTATTTTATGTCAGATGTAGTCTATAAAATATGCTTCGAAGAGAGTGTATACATGAATGTCACAATAAGAATAGTTTCTAAAAGTGAGAAATGGATAGTTTTATTACCCTGGATATATCTCTTATCAAACCTGCCAACCTACAAATATCCTTCACGTTTAACATTGGCAGGCAGCGATATTTGTTAGGTGGTAAAGTGCGTGAACAACATTTCAATATCGGCTGTTGTCTGGATTGTATTTTGTGATATAAATTATAATACATCTCGTTCGATCAGATCATACTTACCATATCTCTCTCGGATATTGGACCCATAGAGCGAAGCAGTATGTCTATCTGGACCTCCAGAGGGTCGCCTGCTCAAATAGAATCAATCACATTTTTATATCATATAGACCATAAAACCAGCTGAGACAGTAAGCTTTCCTCTAGTTCAATAAGGGCATTGTTTAAGTATAAATAAGTGGAAGGGTTGGTGAACGATTTTATTTGACATTTTTGTATGAGTCAGTATAAAATTTGCAATTTCATACTGACTCACGACATGTTTTGTCCTGTATCTCATGCACACTCTGTGTTCATACCTCCAAATCCGGGCCTGAGTTTCTTGTCGTAGTGTACCAGTAGGTCGTCAAGGACCGCGGAGATGTTGTCGGTACCAATAGCGGTGTTATCTACAGTTTCTATCATAAACACACACCTGTCAGGGGAACAAAACCATTACATCATTACAGGTAGAAATACACATATCAAACCTATACACTTATTTAGGAACAAGAACATTATCAGCTTTGTGGATATAAGTACTCCCTGTCGCCGTCGTGAGAACTAATGTTAGGGTAACATATTCAATGACATCAGTTCATTAAGGAAAGAGTATTCAATATCTCTGTCACTAGTACACAACTGCTGGAAGTATAAGCTAATTACCATAATTACAGGAGAAATCACCTAGGCCCGTATTCATGAAACCGTTCTCATGCTCAAGCATGGATCCTTTGCTCAAGCCTTATTTCTTTTTATAGCAATACCTTATTTAAACAATCTATTTTTTTCAAAGTATAGGTAAAATGTTGAAGAGAAAGGACGTCATCAGCTGTTTTCAACAGTTACAATGACGTTTTGTTTCAAGAAAGCTGGCTTGAGCACAGAATGGTTTGAGCATGCGAACGGTTTCATGAATACGGGCCCATGTGTCGTAATCATAAATAAACTTGCCTTTAAATATTTGTTACTAAAGGTATGTTTGGCCGAAGATCAATCTACCGTAACCTTGTTATATTTGTAAAATATATGCCATAGTAAAACATTATTTAATTCGGCGGTATTTACGGTTTCTTTTATGAGCCCATCCATATTGAGAGCACGTTACGATCGCCATCGTTACGTGCACCACGATTTAAATTATAATAATATTCTTGGGATAAAACATTTTTGATTTATTGATTAGGCATAAATGCAGCTACATAATATACCACAAATTGCTCAACAGCTTGACGTTTGTTAAATCAATTTCAAAGTTTAACTCTCTATATCGAACTGGCATCAGAACATACTTAAATATTCATCTCTCGTGTTCCATTTATCAGTAGCCCAATTTAAATCTTGAGCCATTTAAATCATACAAACATATCTGTTTTCATCGATAACGGTTTTGAACCATCGGAATCCGATATCAGTGTGCGGAAGTTCGACCGTAGATTAAAGTGTTAATCGTTCACATGGCTTCATTGTTATCCGCCATTTTACGTTACGAAAGAAAACAATAAATTATCATCGATGTCAGAAAATTCTGCAGTGTATGAGGAAATGCTGCTTTAATGATAACGATGCCCCCTTTATCAGTATCTGTTTCGCGGTGTGTCAATGGTTAAAAAACTTGCGCGCTAAGGATGTGAGGATTATTAAAGCGCGGAGGAAAAGCGTCAACAAGTGGGTTTTGAGGATTAATCATGTACTTAAAGATACGGCCGTCACACGATTTATTTTGATAGACGTACCTCAATCGATCACCATGTCACCTCGCTACCGTTCTTTAATGTTGTTTATAGGAAGTTATGGCGTTGCGTTTTTGTTCCATTGATCGAAAATGTCAACATCTCGCACGCCTTCTAAAGTCTAAATTAATGTCCGTCGTTTAATTTTCCGAAATCTTACATAACACGTTTACTTCAAAAGAGTTTTTGGTAGGCATTAATGTTTGCGCATCGCGTATAGTGGACGTAATTGATTCAATACCATCTGTGATTTTGTGACAGAGTGTTCGTTTTACGGTCTTTAATTGTTGTTAGGATATATGAGACAAGTGGTATTAATGTTTACTTTAAATGAGCAGATTCAGCTCACGCATGTAAGCACAAATTATTCAGGCGTTTGCGCTCATCATATGTCCGTAATCAAGTTGGAAGCATTATGTTTTGAATATTAAGGCTTTCACGTCTTCTCTTCATTAAGGGGTTATGACAAATATGGGCCTAGGGAGACACCATTTAAATGAAATAGAACACGAGCGAAAGGCGAAAATGAGGTCCAGGTGATGCGGCGTGATTTAGAACAGTGTCAGAGTAATATACATCACTCGTCAGAATTTTACCCTTATATATGGGACTGTAACAAATGAAATATGGACTTTTTATATCATAGTTGATGGTACAAGTAATCTAAATTCACTATTCAAAGCAGGTCAAAGTTATCAACGCACGATTTTTTTTCTAATTCACTATTTATATACCGTATGAATATGATGGCTAATTTCTAATTATCACTAATTATTAATGCAGGTTTAAAGCATTCTAAAATGTTTAGATCAATCTTGAATCTCCTTTTATAGATGACATAACACACACACACACACAAGAGGCACCTTTTATTTAGTAATAGATACAATTATACAGAATGCCGAAAAATTAAACTGCATCATACAGCAGTTTCGCCCTTCTCTTCAGTGATGCTAGGGACCAAAAGGTGGGGATTCTCCTTTCAAAACCTTTCACTTTTAACGCACAAGTTATTGCAACAACCTGACGAAACATATTCTTTCTCTTACTTCTAGGCTTCAGTATTCACACTACACCAAAGTCCCAGATCTATGAAATGATGATGCAGTTCAGAAAATAATTGACTCTTTGTTGACCTTAACTTTGTTGAGTTCGATCGCAGGATGATATCCTGTAATTTGCTGGCATTCCTATGTGATCATAATGTGCCCCAGTTTACCACAGCATGATTGTGTTTTGTAAGGTTGACTTTTTTGATGATTGTATTCAGTGCAAGTCGAAATACTAGCTATGCCTTCAATACAACATGAGGATTTCTCGATATCATCTTAAGGTAACATAGCATATCTATTATTTGCTATATAAATCGTTATGTCATCCTTATAACACCTTTCCTCTTCGGCAACTATCCTCGATCTTTACAAACACCATGACCAACAGAGGAGGCGTACTGCTATATTTACGATAAGCAGACGATTTCCGACTTTAAATGTTCACTCTTTTGATAAATGCACCTCGTTTCCCCCAATATATAATGTTCAAATGTCGCAGATCATAATTTGAGACGTTTCGTAAAATATCCTCATATTATATTTTCAAATGTCAACGATGAAAACAATTACATGCTAGACAAAACATGGTTTCTTACAGGATGCAAGTTGGTGATTAATTAAATGTTCCTTTCAATTCTACAAATATTCGAAGACGGTACTTTTAATGAGATTGGATTCTGTATCGTCGTGTGGGTTTCTTAACGCTTCGGTAGTCTCTAATTTGTTTTGATTGGAACATATTCGATGTCTTTTGTGATAAGTGATGATAAAATATTATTGCGCTTATTTTTGTGCTTTCTTGTTTCGTTAACACTTCCTGGTCATTACTTTGAGCACGTGACATTACCATGTCTTCACATGAGTGTTCATGGCATGAAGTCGATGAAGCACACTTCCGCTCACACTGTACTTTAAACAGTCTTTTGTAGATATCTTTTTATTTATTCAAACTGTGTCCTAGTGTTATGCATTTTACAGTTTGAGGTAACGTTTTGATGAAACTAGGGTATTTTTTTATTGTGTGTTTTTTCAACAAGAAGTAAACAAATAGGTACACTGTAATAAGGTACCAATCAGTAACGCTAACAATAACGAATCGTAGGAAGACACCCATTATTTAATCATGGTTAGAAGTTTCTATAACTTAAAGCAAAATTGCCTTCTCTTGCGTTTCATCCCGGCTATATAACCAGCCTTATATAGTTATATAGTGTACAAACCATCCGATACATCAGAGATATATGTCAATATAAACACATATACTGGAATGTCGGTATTCTATCAACCGAATTCATTGGTCAATACACACCACGTGACCCATGATCCGTAACAATTACGTAAAGCTAGCACATTAGGCGGCTATCAATTGACACTGTGGTTTGAGTGGTGTAACAAGCGGCGTACGTAACAAGCTGTATGGAGCGATGTGACCGGAGTAACCTCGGCAGGGGATGACAGGCCTGGGGAATAACACAGCAATATATCAATCTTAACGTTCTATTTCTGGGTACAGAATATCCACTTATCTATTTGTATGTAAAGTCAATGCAGAAACTATTTCCAAACAAAAACATCAATAAAACGGACTAGAAAATAACATAATTATCTCGAGACATTCAAGATATTCAATACGATGTCTGGATTTAAGTAATTTCTTGCATTCTAATAAAATTTTATGTCTGTAAATGTAATACATGAATGTGATGAAAGTTCCCTGTCGTCTGATCACTTGCACTTGTATGAGCCATGTCTGATTATAAACGTTGATAGGTAGGAGATATAGTAGATAGTTGTGATGATGTCAACACATTTAGATAGAGCGATAGTTGGTTGGTTGGTTGATTGTTTTTACGTCCTATTAACAGCCAGGGTCATTTAAGGACGGCCTCCGCGTGTTTGCGATGTGGGTGTGTGTGTTGAGAGCGTATGTCTTTGGGCGGCTGTGGTATATTCGTGTAAGCCTTCTTGCGAAAAAAAAATCATAATCCAAACTCAAAATGGATTACACCAGGGGCAAATATGAGCAAAGGAAAGATTTAAATGGAGACTCTTGCAAAAGTACAAGAGAAAAAGACCAGGTGTTCCGGAAGAGTAAGCGTCTTCTGCTTCTTCTGAAGGTTACTGCCGGAGGCCCCCAGTAGAACACCCAACTCGGTCACATTATGCTGACAACGGGCGAACCAGTCGTTCCACTCCCATAATGCTGAACGTCAAACACGGAGTAGTAACTACCATTATTAGTTATTACTCCCTGCCTGGCGTTCAGTATAGAACCTCATGATGCTTCGTCATTTGTTTGTCTTAAAACCATCACCACAAACAAACTATCTTCCTAAATGATTCGGTTCCTTGTAAAATGTATCGGTCTGATTTTGATGTTAGTCTGATAGAGTTTCGTTTGGCAACCTCTTTACAATTTTAAACATGAGTTTTACAACACAATTTTAAACATAAGTTTTACTTTTATCATGGTTTAACAGACTATATGAATTATACCGTAAAACCAGGTAAACGTCAGCTTTAGAGGAATCGAGATGAGGTATAATAATATGAATTGTGCCACTACTAAAATGAGATAAATAGGGCTATGGGGGCTCAAGCAAACCTCGGGGACTACTATACCGCTTCTGATATCTAGAAAGATGACGTAACACACGCACACATGTTGCACCTTTAAAATTTGATAAGTAATACAGTATGCCGAAAAATGTTTTTAGATTGCATCATACAGCTGTTTCGTCCTTCCAGGACTCGTAAGTGATGCTAGGGGCCAAAAGGCCAAATCACAATACTTCCGATATTTACATGTGGTTGATACTGTCCTTGTTTGTTGACATTGGTATATCTATGCTTATATTGTAAAACTTATATTTAAAATTGTTTATTTTGTGATGGTATGTTGAAACAATTTTCCCGTCGTATTGATCTTTACCTTGTTTCAGATCTCAAGGCCAAGTTACCGGGAAGTTTACTTTGAATAACATTACATTAGTGGAGCAAGCGATCGTACATATCGAATTTAAATAAATTCAGTTGTTACTGGCTGTTTCTAAACAAGAAGCCATGGAAGTTACTGCCTTTGTCCGAATGTAGTTTTTTAAGAAACCCGAACTGTGTCTACATTTGAACAAACTTGAACATTCCCCCGGAGCATATTGTGACTGTATGCCTAATAGCTCTACTGAGCTTTGGGCTCTGTCGTATGTGACGTGCTCTGGCGAACTCGACTGGTAAATGTTGTTAAACGGTTATACATATATAATGCATTTCAAGGTCAGTCATCTTGTTAATTCACTTCCCCATCAGATTCCAACATCTCGTATCCACTGTCTCTGTCCCTTAGAGGGAATGGTTATTTATGACAAATACCCTATGATGAATAATTATCTAACAAGATAGTGGCATATGACCAATGCATTTATATATGGTTTTACAAAAATGGGACATAGGCTACAATAATGGCTGATAAGTAATGGCCATCAGTACCGATAGTGTGTTCAGAAACATTGCGTATTAAATCTATTCCTTATTTGTATATTGTTTATTTGATTAACGTTCGGATTCCCAAAATAATTACACAAAATATACCCAATCTTAAGTGGTAATCAAGAATTTAGTCAAAATAAAAATAGTCAAAGACGGAAAATATACATAATGTGTCTGTTACTAATTGTCTATCAGTTCTGGGTAATATATTTAGTTGTACAGTATGCCAAATATAAAACCTTATCATTCCTATTCGTTATGACGTTCAATATATGTTACCCTGAAAGGAAAGGACAGCTGGACAACACCATAATTCACTGTTCACAGAACTGCTGAAAATAACTTAATAAAGCGGAATTACTCTATTAATTTTACAATGTAAATTATAAATATTTCCTCAAATATTTTGTTATAGTTTGTCAACAAACACTTTAATTTCTGATCAACTTACATTTGCCAAAACATTACTCGTTTCATAGAACTTTATATATATATACATGTATATACAGTGAAGCCTCTCTATTAAGACCACCTTAGGGACCACACCAACGTGGTCTTAATACCGAGGGTAACCATGCAGACAGATTTCTCTGAAGTCCACTTTTTGAATGTTTTCATGGTCCATTAACTAGCATATATGCTTTATAATGTTAAACACAGAGTAATGTTATCTGATTAGCTAGTTTGTCCCCAAAATTCAGCTTACAGATCTAACACTTGACATGTGTACACAGTGGAATACACACCAGGTGAATTGGTGTTTGGTCGGTGGCCTGGGTAGTGAGGTTAAACTTAGTTCAAAATTGGTATTTGGGATTTTTCAAAACTGGTCTTAATAGCGAGGTGGTCTAAATAGTGAGGTGGTCTTACTAGTGAAGCTTAAAATACAAAGATGTATAGGAGATTTTTCGGTACTGAAATGACGTGGTCTGAATAGCGAGGTGGTCTTAATTCCGAGGTTGTCTTTAAGTGATGTTTCACTGTATATATAAACTTTATAAAGAAACGTAATAAGTTTCCATTGCGAAGTTGAATATAAAAAAAAACAAAGACTTTGCCTTAAGGCCTTTCTGCCTTCTCAGGCTTCTTCAGGAGGACAAAGTCTTTGTTTTTTGTTCTTTTTTATATAAACTTTATTTATTGTACTACAATTTTGAAACAAGTTATCCAACTTATATCAATTACTCTTGTTGACCCGGATATAAGCGTGGGTGAGGTCTTAAAATTGTTTGACGGATCTGTGGCAGTCATTATGATATTTTGAATATGGATATAATATCAAGTTACGTGAGTTATCGTCCTCGCTATGCTGGTTTTAATTTGTTACCTTTTTATGACAGTAATTTAACATAAATCTGATTGGTAATTGGTCTCTTAGAATAGTACGTATGTACTTAAGAGAACATGATTCGGTGCCATTTGATGTCCCATCCGGTCTCATCTTTCACAGCGTGAAGTGTAGACTGTGTACATGTCGTAAGCACGAAATTCACACCACAGTCACGATAAATGGAATTCCATGCTTCAACAAGACGTGAATGCATTATTCGATCTTGATTTGGTAAAAAAATCCCCATTTCTGAACGATTTCGTGTCCTGTTTAGCAAAACCAATTTGGAATGGGGAACTTGAAGAACTGCAATTTAATAAAAACAACTTCAAGGCGACTGTGCTTTCCAATGATTTTCCGTCAACGAAAGTGATCTTAAGGAAGACAGAAAGAAAAGCATTTAATGATTTCGCTCTAGGGTTCCAAACTTAAGGCGTTTGTTGGTTTTCGTGTTTGTTATGCTGGCTAACGATTGAGCAAAGACACACTTTAGAACGGCCTTTTTCTCCCCATTTTCTCTCGCATAACCTAACATTACAACTGAAGCATCATTGTATTGATTTCGATAAAAAATGCACGAAGACATTCATAGAAATTTGTTTTATTCGTGGAACTGACATTGACAAACTCTCCTTTTAATTCGCATGGTAATATCATCGGGAATACATTGTTATTAAGCGAACACATCAGTATCCAGAAATCTATTACTAGCCGCTTTCACTGTAGCCCACTTCAATGTTTGTGTGTCTCCTGAATGGAAGGGCCAAAGTATTTTCCAGTGTTGATCAGCATCAGACAATTTGTCTTTCGAATATCGCAACAAAAACACTGTTCAACGACATCGATAACACACAAATCGTTTATAATCCGTATTCATAAAACAAGGTAAAATTTTACATATTAGGTTTCCGTTTCCAACCAACAGAGAGGGCAAGGGATATCACATCGCATTCCTTTATTAAGCTTGACATTCAATCACACGGACTCCGAGTTATGATCTTAGGAAAACACATAAATAGGGACACCACTATTGGTAAACGACCATTGGCAAGCATTAACACTAAATAAAATCACACTGGAACGAGAACGAGAGCGAGAACAATGACGTGACTCGGACGAGGGACGTTACCATAAGTAACGTAAACGCATTACTTCTATAAAAGAGATGGAATGTTAGAAACGTCTTTTCTTCAGCTCAATTATTACTTGTGTGTAGTACCGTAGCACATCGTATGATACTCCGAATGTGTTTCATGTATTCAACATCCAGATTAACTCACTTATTTGCATGAAACATTATATCAAATTCGTGGTTTGTGTTTTAAACAACGCTTATCCCGAAGAAAAGTTTCATGCTTCATGCACTGTGAGAACCAACCACATGCTTACTTTCTACCAAATTATGAAGCCGAGTATACCACTACTTTCCAGTCATCTCCACCAAATACATGTATGCCACAACCATCAATCATACTACCAAAAACTCTAAAAACCACACATCTGCCACCGGATTTACGAACAACATATACACTGCCGCCGCGACCCTAAACCACCTAACAGCGATCTTCACGAATTAAATGACCACCAACGCTACCTCAACTTCATCATCGAAGTGAACGGCAAGTCCTCAAAGTGGGACGAAGGTATATACAAGCATGAATATTTCTAAATGTGACAAGATGGCGGCCATAAAACATGTTCACAGTATTGATCAACATACACCTCTCGAATCCCTTTGCCTTTCGTTTTTAGCAACAATCATCTATCACGAAAAACTCGATATTTAGATCAAGAATAACGAATCAACTGCAATATGTTAACACCATAGGTTGAATATGTAGGGATGTTACCATCAGGAATGGGAAAGTTCACGATCGGAGAAACGAAATTGCCACGCTTATCGTTTAGCTTACGCTGTAAGTGCAAGTTGGCTATATTTAACAAATTGTAGGGTAAGATTAAGAAAAGCAGCTGATTTAGAAAATCTCAATAAATATATTTTCAATCCGGAACTCATTAGATTTATATTGGATTTCTGGAGTATATACTGTCGCAACAAGGCTGTAGACTTGCTTAAATGGTACTGTGAATAGTAGTTAGGCGTTTCCGTATAGGCTTGGTGGGGCAATTAAAACTGGAACTTGGAATGAAACGCTGACAATATGTTCTTGCGAAGCATCAGTACGTGGCATTGAACCATGTGATAAAAATTAGTTACAGTCAAAGTTCACCGCTTCCAGAGTTTAATTCATAAGCATTTGTAAATTTTGAAACGCTTGATTGATGCCTTTGGATTTGAATAACAATCACCTAATTTGGCACATGTAGAAGCTTAATGTTTAACACATGTCTTACTTAGACATCAACGGTACGATTGAAGAGTAACCTTTACGTGAAAATTATAGTTTTATAAATGCACAGTTTGCTTGCCAATTTATCGATAGGCGAAACATGATTTTAGACCCCCGACTTCAGTGAAATAAATATGAGTCCTTTTTAAATATTTGTGATCTTTGGCTCCAATGGTGATAGTGTAATTACATGTAAACACGTTTATATTATTAAGTCCTCTGTCAGATTGTGCGTAAAATAAAAACTGATGGGAAATTGTTCTTTGTCAAAACTATATATTATTGGATCTTTAAATCCGTTATCTGAAATACATACAGATATCTTAAATAATGTTATAGCATTGTTCATGATTATTAGCAGTAGTAATAATTATTTTCATGTACACGTAGACGTATGATCACACGTTTTACAAACAGTGACCACAATGACTATATTCTAGAATTGTTTATCATTCACGCATATTTATATGGTTCACACGACTATGATCTCGAAAAATGATTGATTATATTGATGAGCGCAATACATACCTATAAGTTGACAAAAATTCGAGAAGGAAAACATAAGACAAACATTTTATACTTATATATAACATTACACACAAGGTACTGACTATTCAACTTTTCGTTTTTTTTTATGCAGCCTGACTGACTTTGAATATTCCACTTAATCCCGACCACCCTATACCACAGGAGACGACGGATATCAGTGTATGAGTAACCCTGTTGGTGTCGGGGCAATGATTTATTACGTCCCTACTGGCTAATGTCCATTTCATCACCTTCTGCATTATACTAGTCAAAACACACATTACACAATTTGTTATCATGCCAAGAGTGTGATTTTCGGCAATATCTGTTGTTGTATTGACCCGGCTAGACAGGACGCAGTAGACTCACAGGGCGTTATTTATGGCCGGGGTTTAGACAGCTACAAAACAAAGTCCCCCGATCTAGAGATTGCTTACTCGTAAATTTCATATCATATTTCTCTATTGATATTTACTTATCTATATTACGCGGTCAATTTCTTTCTCAGTCATATTTTTGATGATATAAAATGCATTACGTAATTATATCTGCAGATACAGTTCTATATAGTTGGCTTGTCATACTCTATTTCGTTATTAAAGATATAAAAGTTAAGTGTTAAGAGATAGAATATTGTTTTACGTAGGTCTGATTTTCAGGAAGTTCACAGGAATACAAGATTGCTTTTACGAATGTAAATGTTTTCATGTTTTCATAATAAGAACACACCAATTGTCCCGGCAATGTGGCAATAGTTACAATTTGTCCCGAATATAACGTACAATAAAGCAATATTTCTGTTACCAGTATAAACATTGGATTTGACATTATTTTATATTTGATTTGACCTAGATTAACATTTTAGAACATGTGATCTTATTCTCTTGTTCGTCTTTCCGGGTGTCTGTGCAAATCTTTTGTTGATGTTTCAGTTTTCTGTATATTATAATTAATTTTTCAATGGATGGTCATTAGTGTAACAGGACCTTTGCGATAAGAAAAAAAAATCGTCTTTGAAAATTAGTCAAGTAGACGTAATTTTGAGTTTTATTGCAAAAATGACTAGATACTTCTTATCTGTTGTTTAACAATAATAACAACCATCATTGTTTTATCGGAATGTCTGATATAAGGTCAAACTGAAAAGGTAACAAATATACGATCCTTCTGAGTTTAGTTCGTGGTGGATACATTGTATGTTATTCATAGCTTATTATGCGACAAAACGACATCATAACATGTCGTTCAACGTAAAGGATAAATGTTTATCAAAGTGGTTTGACGTCGTTTATAGAAGCCTTGACACAATGTTTCTCTGATTTGTAGACCAAGGTCAAGGACACTCTAGTTTATGATATAATGGCTGGACACGTAACAGCTATAGAAGTACACCAATCGCCACTCAGCTTATGGCGATTCTTAAAATCTGAACGTCGATGGCCGTTTATGTATTTCAGATAACAAACTGCTCGAACACACGATGATACAAGATGTCTATCGCGGAGTCTACAACGTAACGGTTGTCAGGCGGGCTCCAAGAGTCTAGCGGCAGGTCCTAACATTGCTACTGGATTTTGCAACCCAACAATCGATTTCCCCTTTATTTACATTCAAAATTAAGCGTCTCATTACAATATAAACAATCTTAATTTGCTGGCGAAATCAACCGGGAACATTCCAATTTGTCAGGAAATCCCTTGATAACAGATTGGCAATTTCGTTGTTATACTAGAAAACGAGGAATGTTGATGAGTAATATACATGTGCAGTGTAAAATGACATTGAACCAAATATGTAATTGATAAGTTAAACAGGCTTGTCTCCTACGTTTTGTCAATCTGTACACATGTATAAGGAAAATTAATCATTATATTATTTCATTCATATTTTTGATTCTGTTTTGGCATTCTATTTAAAATTTCATTCTGGGGGAAATGTGGATTAATCTATTTCTACCATCCCTTTTACAGTGTATGTACAACAACAGTATATACATTCATAAATGTACACATATTACTGTATCAATTTTGACTGTAAAGCCGTACCATTTTAAAAAAATGATAATACTATAATAACTGCATTCAATTAAGGTGAAACGGCATGGTAATATATGTCCCCCTGTATTTTAAAACAAAGTATTCTGTTGAAATACTTTCCCAATGCTTAACTATAAAAGGTTAATCAGAGAATACGGGAACATCAACAAATCGTACTCCGAACTCAATTAAACTAAAAACAAAATATGACGAAAGGAAAGATTGATATTAAGTCCGTTGAGAAAGTACAAGATAATTCATAAGACCAGGTGTTCCAGAAGAGTAAGCGTCTGCTAAATAAGTGCTACGTCCTCTAAGTGAGAACAGGGGCATCATTCTAAAAGACACAAGTAGGCATACCTATAAGCATTGTTGCACCTTCAGAATATTGTTTCATAATGTAAGCAGTTATGTTTGGTTATACAAATATTCTAAATATCTTTAGAATTGGCTATTTGTAAGTTTTGGCCAGAGAGATAATTGTTTACACGTAATGTTTAGCTGCCCTTTTTTGTCATGTAATGCGGCTTCATACATGTAATGTATGTCACAGGCAATATAACACTATTGCTAGGAGTTCGATTTTGAGGCACAATTTACATTGAAAGTTGACTCGATTATTTCATTACAAATTAGTAAGTGACAGATGACGTCTTTATGATTACTATTGTCTCGCTAGTGAAAATCGTACCGTCTCAAAAATGAAATTAAAATAAAAGGTTTTGCGTAATCGTGTGGTAAATACATAATAAAACACTCATGTCGATGTAATAAAGAAATGGTATTTATTTCACGCGAACAAGTTCGTTTTCAAAATTTACAAAACACACGAGCTAAAGAGAGTGCCTTTTGTCACTTTTGAAAACTAATTTACTCGAGTGAAATGAAAACTATATCCAACAACCACACTCGTTGTGTAACCTCTAGGTCTACCACAATACTCTGTGTTATTCCAATTTCAAACCATTGTATGAAGGTGTCGATTGTTTGATTAATATATAGCATATACCATAAGTGGTAAATGACATTCCGGACTTTTGATTGGTTGAGAAGTTGCACTTCGACCGGAAATTACGTGGTTCAATTGTTGACGTCGTCATCGATTGTTGACGTCGTCACAACTTGGCCTGAATACATACGAGGTTATGTCTTTTCGTAGTTCCAGTCAAAGTTGAAATTCTCAACTTATCAAAACCTCAGAATACCGAAGCATCAACAAAACCATAGTCCATACCAAAAATCGCTGAGTCACAGGACACTAGAGGTATTTAACGTTACATTTATCCCGAGTCCCCGAGATTTGCTGGAGCCTCCAAAGCCACTGTTAATCTCATTTGAGTAGTGGCACGGTACATAATATACACATTTTCGTAGTTCACTATTTAAATTATATAGAACTAGTTTCATTTTAATTATAAATTCATAAATAAAAGACGCACCTGACCCTTCCACTTCTACATTAGCTTTGAAATCTTGGATTCCCAACTCTTTGCCCCCTAGCATCACTGAAGAGTCCTAGGAGGCCTCCATAGCCACAGTTATCTCATTTGAGTAGTGGCAAGATACATGATATAATATTTTCGTAGTATAATATTTTAAATTATACCAAACCAATTCAATCTTAAATTTATAAATTAAAGGGGTTTCACACATCTGACCCTTCCGCTTCTACATTAGTTGAGAACTTTTGGATTCCCACATTGATGATGCAGTTTAATTCATTTGTTCTGCATACTGTATCTATTACTAAATATTAAAAGTGCATCATATGTGTATGTTACGTCATCTTTAACATGTTAGTTTTAGTTATTGATATTTTTAACACGTCCAGTTTATTTAGAGACATTCTTCAACACGTTCGTTTTAGTTAGACATTCTTTTAAACGTCACTTGTAGATAAAAAGACGTCCCTTTCCATGTCATCCGTTGTTAAAGAGATCCATCCTTTGCATGTTAGTTGTAGTCAGACACTTCTACAACTGTGTAAGCCTCGTTTTATTTATCTGTACACTAGGTTTTTGCCTTGTGAGGGATCAATGGAATTTTGTGTATGCAGTATTACCCAGAATTGGTTTCCTCAGCAACACGCATATCATGTTTGTAACACGCGAAGCACTACTACGCCAATGTGTGCTAGACGAATTATTGAATTAAGTTTGAATTGATTTACGCGATAAAGAGATGTAATAATCTCTTGAAATTAAGAAGAGGCTTATCTATTGAGGAGATTGAACTTCGTATGATTGTTTTGACCTTGATAAGGGGATATGTACATGCATTTGTTTGATACCTGATACATCACAGTCAATCAATGCTGGTTTTAATATGTATTTCAGCGGCATGACTTATTTAGTGACTGGCATTAGTTAATGGTAAATAGCTATTTGTCATTGTCACACTGCAGACTCGGACTTTGAAAAATGAGATTCGGGGTGACAGGTCAGAAAGTGTGTAGACAAATGCTGACGATTTGATTTATTTCGCTAGAATAACGGAGCGTCTGGAACAGACGAGTGAGGAAGAAAGGACAGACAGACGGACAGACAGACCAGTCGGCAGGTTGATTGATGATTGGACAAACATTAAAAGGACTCTTTTCTGCTTCGATTAATTCGTGAATTTAAATGTTTAAGCCAAGACTCCTTACAACATAAGTGTTAAGGACTAGACTCTTTACAAGGGTAAATTTTAGGACCAGACTTCTTAAAGCAGTAATGTTTAGGACCAGGCTCCTTACAACAGTAATGTTTAGGACCAGGATCCTTACAACAGTAATGTTTAGGACCAGACTTCTTACAACAGTAATGTTTAGGACCAGACTCCTTACAACAGTAATGTTTAGAAACAGACTCCTTACAACAGTAATGTTTAGGACTAGACTCCTTACAACAGTAATGTTTAGGACCAGACTCCTTACAACTGTAATGTTTAGGACCAGACTCGTTTCAACAGTAATGTTGATGACCAGACTCCTTACAACAGTAATGTTTAGGACCAGACTCCTTACAACAGTAATGCTCAGGACCAGACTCCTTACAACAGTAGTGTTTAGGACCAGACTCCTTACAACATTAATGTTTAGGACCAGGCTCCTTACAACAGTAATGTTTAGGACCAGGCTCCTTACAACAGTAATGTTTAGGACCAGACTCCTTACAACAGTAATGTTTAGGACCAGACTCCTTACAACAGTAATGTTTAGGACCAGACTCCTTACAACAGTAATGTTGATGACCACACTCGTTACAACAGTAATGTTAATGACCAGACTCCTTACAACAGTAATGTTTAGGACCAGACTCCTTACAACAGTATTATTTAGGACCAGACCCCTTACAGCAGTAATATTGATGACCAGACTCCTTACAACAGTA
Source organism: Mimachlamys varia (assembly GCA_947623455.1). Lineage (NCBI taxonomy): Eukaryota > Metazoa > Mollusca > Bivalvia > Pectinida > Pectinidae > Mimachlamys > Mimachlamys varia. The sequence continues at coordinate 4,583,715 of OX392537.1, forward strand.
ATGTTAAGGACCAGACTCCTTACAACTGTAATGTTTAGGACCTGGCTCCTTACAACAGTAATGTTTAGGACCAGGATCCTTACAACAGTAATGTTTAGGACCAGGCTCCTTACAACAGTAGTGTTTAGGACCAGACTCCTTACAACATTAATGTTTAGGACCAGGCTCCTTACAACAGTAATGTTTAGGACCAGGCTCCTTACAACAGTAATTTTTAGGACCAGGCTCCTTACAACAGTAATGTTTAGGACAGACTCCTTACAACTGTAATGTTTAGGACCAGACTCCTTACAGCAGTAATGTTTAGGGCCAGACTCCTTACAACAGTGATGTTTAGGACCAGACTCCTTACAACAGTAATGTTCAGGACCATATTCCTTACAACAGTAATGTTTAGGACCAAACTCCTTACAACAGTTTTGTTTAGGACCAGACTCCTTACAATAGTAATGTTTAGGACCAGACTCCTTACAACAGTAATGTTTAGGACCAGACTCCTTACAACAGTTATGTTTAGAACCAGACTACTTACAACAGTAATGTTTAGGAACAGACTCCTTACAATAGTAATGTTTAGGACCAGACTCCTTACAACAGCAATGTTTAGGACCAGGCTCCTTACAACAGTAATGTTTAGGACCAGACTCCTTACAACAGTAATATTTAGGACCAGACTCCTTACAACTGTAATGTTAAGGACCAGACTCCTTACAACAGTACTAGGATGCGGTTGTCATACTACTGTGCCGCATCCAATACCTAATTACCTAACGTACACAAAAACAAGATGTACAAATAGCACACTAACAGGTTTCACAGGGTTTTAATGATGTCTTTAACATTCCAATTGAACGATGTTTGTTGATATGAAGTGGGGACAATTACTGGCATAACATGCACGCGGTCTCTTTGTAGTCATAACGTTTTAGCGTGCATGAGTGGCTCTCCTCCGACAAAAGATAACATGTCGATTAAAAATCAAATCAGATGAACGAGCAATGCACTAGAATACAATACGAATATCAAGATTTAAATGTTCGGTGGTTAAATTTCTTTCCTGAAAATTTGTACTTTACGCATTAACTTTTTGAATTTCATAATGAATTCCTCTGGTTTTGTAAATGTTCATGATGTCGTTTTGTTTTGATGTTTGCTCAGTTAATTTGCGTTCGGATTACTTAAATGTCACAGAACTGAATATCTGATGCAAAATTTGAAACATTAGGCTTTATAAAAAAAGTAAATTACACAGCACGAGAGGATGGGTATGTGACGCTTATGTGAGCGTGTACCCCTAAAATAGAACTTGGAGATGTAAATAATTATGTTTCAGGTGCAGAAAGTTCAGTTAAACTCTGACATGAGAAAAAAACTAGCAATAAAAATATTTTACAGGAAGAACATTGTGTAATGCCGTTGTCTGCTTACCTAAAGTCGCCACCCTGATATTCGCTGGCTATTCTAGGTTACTTCACCTCAAAATCATTTTCTACATTAGGTCGCAACAACACTCTTAGGACTGGGACTATCACAGGTTACTTCTCCAATCTAGCTGTAGCTACGTTAGGTCACATTACCCTTAATGGTATCTATCTACCACAGGCTACCCAATCTATGTACAAATTGACTACCTCAAGTATCTCCCCTTTATGTACTCTATTTACCTCAGGTCACCTCTCTCCTCAATGTACTGTGGCTACCTCTGATCTCTCCCCTCTATGTACTTTGGCTACCTCAGGTCACATCTCCCCTCTATGAACTGTGACTGCCACAGGTCACCTCTCCCCTCTATGTACTGTGACTACCTCAGGTCACCTCTCCCCTCTATGTACTGTGACTACCTCAGGTCACCTCTCCTCTCTATGTACTGTGGCTACCTCAGATCTCTCCCCTCTATGTACTGTGACTACTTCAGGTCACATCTCCCCTCTATGTACTGTGACTGCCACAGGTCACATCTCCCCTCTATGTACTGTGACTACCCCAGGTCACCTCTCCCCTCTATGTACTGTGACTACCTCAGGTCACCTCTCCTCTCTATGTACTGTGGCTACTTTAGATCTCTCCCCTCTATGTACTGTGACTACCTCAGGTCACATCTCCCCTCTATGTACTGTGACTGCCACAGGTCACATCTCCCCTCTATGTACTGTGATTACCTCAGGTCACATCTCCCCTCTATGTACTGTGGCTACCTCAGATCTCTCCCCTCTATGTACTGTGACTACCTCAGGTCACCTCTCCCCTCTATGTACTGTGACTACCTCAGGTCACCTCTCCAGTCTATGTACTGTGACTACCTCAGGTCACCTCTCCCGTCTATGTACTGTGACTGCCTCAGGTCACCTCTCCCCTCTATGTACTGTGACTACACCTGGTCACCTCCCTCCTCAATGTACTGTGACTACCTCGGGTCACCTCTCCCCTCTATGTACTGTGACTACCTCAGGTCACATCTCCCTTTTATGTACTGTGGCTACCTCAGATCTTTCCCCTCTATGTACTATGACTACCTCAGGTCACCTCTCCTCTCTATGTACTGTGACTACCTCAGGTCACCTCTCCCATCTATGTACTGTGACTACCTCAGGTCACCACTCCCCTCTATGTACTGTGACTACCTCAGGTCACCTCTCCCATCTATGTACTGTGACTACCTCAGGTCACCTCTCCCCTCTATGTACTGTGACTACCTCAGGTCACCTCTCCCCTCTATGTACTCTAGCTACCTCAGATCTCTCCCTCTATGTACTGTGACTAGCTCAGGTCACCTCTCCCCTCTATGTACTCTAGCTACCACAGATCTCTCCCCTCTATGTACTGTGACTAGCTCAGGTCACCTCTCCCCTCTATGTACTGTGACTACCTCAGGTCACCTCTCCCTATATGTACTGTGACTACCAAAGGTCACCTCTCCCTCTATGTACTGTGACAACCCCAGGTCACCTCTCCCTCTATGTACTGTGACTCCCCAGGTCACCTCTCCCCTCTATGTACTGTGACTACCCCAGTTCACCTCTCCCCTCTATGTACTCTAGCTACCTCAGATCTCTCCCTCTATGTACTGTGACTAGCTCAGGTCACCTCTCCCCTCTATGTACTCTAGCTACCACAGATCTCTCCCCTCTATGTACTGTGACTAGCTCAGGTCACCTCTCCCCTCTATGTACTGTGACTACCTCAGGTCACCTCTCCCTATATGTACTGTGACTACCAAAGGTCACCTCTCCCTCTATGTACTGTGACAACCCCAGGTCACCTCTCCCTCTATGTACTGTGACTCCCCAGGTCACCTCTCCCCTCTATGTACTGTGACTACCCCAGTTCACCTCTCCCCTCTATGTACTGTGACTACCCCAGGTTACCTCTCCCCTCTATGTACTGTGACTACCCCAGGTCACCTCTATGTACTGTGACTACCTCAGGTCACCTCTCCCCTCTATGTACTGTGAATACCTCAGGTCACTTCTCCCCTGTATGTACTGTGACTACCTCAGGTCACCTCTCCCCTCTATGTACTGTGACCACCTCAGGTCACCTCTCCCCTCTATGTACTGTGGCTACCACAGGTTTCTTCCCTCTATGTACTGTGACTACCCCAGGTCACCTCTCCCCTCTATGTACTGTGACTACCTCAGGTCACCTCTCCCTCTATGTACTGTGACTACCTCAGGTCACCTCTCCTCTCTATGTACTGTGGCTACCTCAGATCTCTCCCCTCTATGTACTGTGGCTACCACAGGTCTCTTCCCTCTATGTACAGTACTTACATTAAGTCACATTGCCCTTTATAAACCCTAGTGACCACAGGTGACATCTTCCTTTTACAACGCGGCTTAATCCGATCACATCAACTTCTATATACCGCCTATCACCTCCACACTTTGTATTATGTTGCTTCCTCATAAATCACACTAATTAGGCTATTTAGCAATTTCTATGCTCTCTTCATAATGCAGTACAATTAAATGCACTTTCGCACCTACACAAATGCTAGAAATGTGTGTGTATTTCGTATATTCTTTTTATCACAAACTTCAAATTGGTTGTACATTATTTTCTCCGCTAACGTTCTGCAAATCTTATTCCAGATTTTAGTTCATTAAGTGGACAGTTTTGGAACCCAACAAACCCGAAACCATTGTAGATATAGGCAAGCTAAGTGAAAATTGTTATTGAACGTGTTTTTTGTATATGCAGACCACGTTTCAGATGAATAGCAGAGTAGTGACGACAACCTGAACATGCAGGTCCTTTAACAGCAGTATGCCTCCACTCATTAGGTTTTGTAGAGGACCAATCTAAGAAGGAACTCTGTATTTCTAACATTAAAACATGTATCTGTAATGTAGACGGTTCCACACACGCCTTACGTTCTGACTTGGCTGGCGGTTTGAACCAGTTGCCTCTTTACTTGTTCGACGTTACTAAATTCCCTAGAAATATTCTGTATCTTTGTGTGATATGAAGATGGATGTTTTTGAGTTTGCTTGTTAGTGTGTTTACTTGTTGTGATGATAATGATGACTCGGTTCTCATTTTGAGGATTGATGCTTACTTGGATGTGACTAAGATTTACATGGCGGGTGTCGTCGATGAAGCAGAAGACACTTACTATTCCGGAACACCTGGTCTTATTCTCTTGTGCCTTTACGAGAGTCTCCATGTAAATCTTTCCTTTGTTCCTATTTTGCCTCTAGTTTAACCGATTATGAGTTCGGATTATGGTTTTGTTGACGCTTAGGTTCTCTGGACGAGAAAGCAGTCTTTATTGGCACCACTTTCCCATTGATATCTACTATCATCTGGTGTCACCGGATATATCACCATGCCACTATCGAGGATAAATCAATTATGGGTTTCATATTTATATATGATATTTTTACTTTTCCATGCGGTTGACATGGTCGAAATTATTTGTGAGGTCGATATAGTTGGTGCACAGATCGGAGACCTGTTATAGGAATTTGCCTTTTAGTTTAGGAATATCAAACGTCTTGTCAACGTCAGTATAGCCAGCATTAAAAACCAATTAAAAAACAATACAAAAATCTGTTATTAATATAAACAACATCAACTATTTTAGTAGCTTCGGATTACACTATAGCTATTAGACAGAAACACCTTACTCAACAGGTACAGCGTATTTAGCTTCTATATTGTGAACGATATTAATTTGGTACAGGTAAATAAACGATTTGTGCTGCCGAGTTAGGCAATGTATTAATTATTACACTAGTGAAATTATTTACTTTCTGAATCCAAAATTACACGTGTTAAAGCCCTATCAGTATGGATATCTTGCAATCTCAGCTTCACTTACCATGTTGAAAGGTTATGTCAAAAAGGATGCAATTGTTTTGGTTAAAAAATGTTTATGTAAACATTTTATAAAAGTATATTTGTTAGTTAAGATAATAATACAAACGTCTAATATGAAGTATGTTGGAACATGTCAGTGAGATCTAGTCACATCACCATTGTCAAAACATACACCAACTAGATCAAGTACAAAGACTTAATTTTACAAATCCTTTTTTATTTGATATATGTAAACAATGTAATCTATCTCCTGCTTCTAAATTTTGGATGCCCATCTTTTGGCCCCTAGCATCACTGAAGAGTCCTAGGCGGACGAAACAGCTTTATGCTGAAGTTTAATTTTACATGTTTACATTTAGTCAAGTCAATTTATGATTTAACCTCGAACTATGGTTAAGCGTGTGATTTTCCTAACTGTCCTGGTCCTTTAGAAGGCCAAAAAAATATTTGTCCCCATTAGGATTTTCTGGGACATTTTTCTGTTAAGGTATAAGTACCAACCATTAAAAAAATATATAAATAAATTATGTTGCTATTTTGTCACGATTATGCCTATATTTTGGCTAATTAACCAGGATAATCGGTCAGACGGTGTCACATGCAGCAGCACGCACGTTCGTCTGCTTCCGGTAGTGGTAACATGTTTTATTCCATTCCTACAACACAGCCACCTTTTTGCTCTCGGAATAACGTGATGAGTATTCCGTTACATCATTGTGGCCTGTATGCGGAGGTTTTGCCTGTAATGGGCAACAGCTACATGAGGATATTGGCAACCTTATGTATAAAAAGTTACCCCAATTTAAACGATATTTGTGCATTTTCATTCTCATGCAAGATTCTATTATTGGAACAAGATGTACGTGGAATGTCGGTCACTCGCCATGCACATTCTCGGTACTAAAACAGTTCCCGGAATGAGATTTCACAATTTGATGAGTTTAAGATAAATTGTATTTCCGAAAGAAATTTCGTTCACAGAACTACCGCTAATGTCACACAGAGCATCGAACGAGAACAAACCAACGAAATACAAGCCAACCTGTTTCCTCTCCATCAATAATCCCTTTAAAATTAGATTTGCCTTATACATTTATAAATTATATTTTGAGTAGAATTCAATTGGTTCTTTTAATCTTAGCAATTTCCAATACAAGGTCGTCTGAAAAGGAGGATTCTAAATGGGACAAGATATTCAGCGGCCGACGTGCATCTTGAATAGGATCCGGAACCTGCCGTAAACTCAATCTGGTCATGCCCCATCACGAAGACGGCCGTATAAACGGAAGTGTAATACGTGTTCGTGCCACGGCAGTGTAAGTTTTGGCAGATGTACATTGCAGCACAGATTTCAGTCCTAACGAGATTAATGTGCCACATTTCAAGCCAAAGAAATCTTGCTAGTCAATGCACCAGTCAACTGCAACATAATCTTGAACACCGACACCCACGAACGTCACAAGAACGAGAGAAAGGGGATAGTCTTGCTGTATTATGGAACATTGAACGTTCATAAGAGGATGCTCTACATATAACCCACAATATAGTTTCTAGTTAATGAAAATTTCATAATTTGGATAAATTGTTTTTACATTATTAGATACAAGATATAAATTCAACAAAATATTATCATAGTTTTGATAACAATCAAACTATATGAAATATGTATATGCCTTTATTTTATGACCCGTTCTCATGTCATTTTGAGAACTTGATGTTTACTTGGATTGGACCAGGATTTACACGGCGGGTGTCGTCGATGATATGAAAAATCATTTATTTATTAAAATGAAAAAACAATTTGGGTGGGAAAAAAGCTATACATAATTTGTTTTACTATACTTATGTTTCTTCACTGAAACATAATTTGAAAAACAAGCAAGGCGTAAGTAAACATTTCATTTCAGAATTGGATCTGGCCTCTCCCATCAAGTGTTTACCACATCGGAAATACAAAAAAACAAATGGAAACATTAGTTTTGTCTTAGAGATAATACGAAGGCTATATGATAAACTAAAAACGGTTACTTTGTTCTAATTTGATACTACATGTAATATCAATAGAACAAATAATCCGCAACCTCCTGTAAAAAATATCCTCATTGTACTGAGTCGCAAGGCACTTTTCTAATAACCAGCCAGCGTTCACTAAATGGTGCACCAGCAATTTCTCTCTTCAATATATAAATTATGTATATGTAATAAAACGAGTGGAACAAAGGTGGTTTGAATTGTACACACAAGGAAGATAAAACAGAGTTCGTAACTATGTTGCACATTTGAAAAAAAAGAAAGAAAAAAAAAGAATTATAACTACTAATTTATAGGATATTAACAAATGTATACATCAAGTTTTATTCCGTAACCTATCTTCTTTTATTAGAGTTGCAGATGAAGAATTGTAGTTTTTAATAGTACTAGTTCTCTACCTCCTTTACAAAGACATTCCGACAGGATTTACTGGTCCGGCGTGATTCCGACCACATTAATTACACGAAACACTCATGTGTCCACCAATACATCCTAGTCCAGCGTGACCCATGCCACTAAGAATGGTTAGGATGGAACAGACTGGACCGAAGCCAAGCAATAAAAGTATCGTGACACAAACAAATGGCTGCCTGTGAAAACCTTTTTACGACGATAGGACCTCGGCGCTGTTTCCCCGTCCCCACGCTGTGTTTTATTTAGCGATGTGTCGTACCCTCAGACCTATGGTACATACTGGTACACGAAAACATGGAATAACCTACATCTAAACGGTCCTGGAACAGCCCTGTCAAAGGTCCGAACGTCAAACACAGCCATGAATATTTCACAAGGTCAAGTCATATGTCTTTATCGTGTATTTATGGCTGTTCCGAACAGCAGCTATAGTCGTCTGGAATACTCTCTGATTATGACCTCGTACATTGATCGCTTTGGTCATGATTTTTGCATTTGTTTTTTTCCTGTCGCATATTGGTATTTAGTTCATCGTCCTTTAATGTCAGACCGCCGCCACTCTGTCCTCACGCTGCTTCTAAAGTGTCGTCTTCAAAACATCCACACAAATTATAAAAAAAGAAGACAAACACATTTAAAAAAATTGTAATATATATTGTTTTGCAAGAATGTCTACTCTGTGATGTGTTTTACACAAGGAATAAAAATAAACTGAATCACATTTAAAGATTTGAAAAAATCTGTTATTCATTATGCATTCTAGGTTTCATTTTTAGCTCAGACATAAAATATATAAATACTCTTGTTTGCCCGAATATTAGCGCGCGAGGGGTCGCATTGTGGGAGGAAACCAGACTACCCGGAAAAAGCCCACGTCGGGCAGGTGACTACATAAAAAAAACATTTACCCTTTTTTTAGTTCAGGCATGTACAGTATTTACAAATAAGCTTACGATAGGCCAGGTACTACGTATGATGCTTACTGTGTTCGTTCGTTAGTTTGTATCTAGATTGTTTGCCTGCCTTGTATTACCTTCACGTCACACAATAGCTTTCGTTATCTGGAGCAATACGCTGAGCAAACCTGACCCGCATTTTTCATCATTTGCGTCAATTAGTAAAGTAGTTTATCAAGTTCAGGAACGCAAACGGATACCCCATATTGTCTTCATTGAGTTTGGTACGTTGTAGTCTCTTCATATGATGTTTAATAAAGCAAGTTACATTTGGCTATTACAAAACGATACATAGATACAAAAAATATAGACATGAAAGTTGAATCGGTGAATGCAAACTGACAAATCTTTGACAATAGTTGATCAGCCCAACGGCAATTGAAAGACAATACATGTTGCCCTTTTCGGCCTTCTTAAGGAATTTATAGTTTGTTCATGTCGGTCATCTATATACCGTAGGAATAGGAAAGCAAACGTTTATACATAGAGAGTACTTTACCAAAATTCAAAGTCTAAGGCTATAAAAACAAACGAGTTTTCTATCATCAGACAATGACCTCATAATTCACTGTAACAAGAAAATCGATGTTTATGGTACATAAAACCCTCACTATTTCATTTAGGTAATAAAGACTTCAACACTATCGCGTCATTGATCGAGATCGAGTTTGCTGTCAGGCGTACATTCCCGAGACAGCACAGTTAGTACCTCTGGCGATAAGTCAGGGAAACTTAGTGAAAGTAAGCGTTTGTCACCTGTCTTCGTCCATTAGCACTAACGTTTCATTTACATTTGTCTACATCGATTGAAGCAGGCAAAGGACCAAGTCTGCCACATCCGTGTACTATTACCGGCAGCTATTGATCTGTGATCTCCTAATCCAGCCACTTAATTGGTAAAACAGGCGTCAAGTATACCACAACATCACCTTTTGGTATTGTGTGGTGCATGTAGTCTCTCGTAAACCTGACAGTGGACATCAGTATAAATGTCGGCTTTAATCTGAGATTCATTTGCATGATGCCGAAAAGTCCTCTTCATTCTGATTCCTAACATTGATCTACTTTACAATAGGAAGACGTTTTACATGACTTAGTAATACTATGTCAGTATCGTTGTTTGTTATTTGTGTGATTTTTGTTACAAAAATAATTAAAACGACTACGTTTACTTGTTGTCAAAATATATGGTCAGCTGTTAGTACTAAGCTGAATGATATTTGATTTGTATTTCAGTGAGATACATATAGCTCTCAAACGTCTTCGCTGTTTTCAAGCTATAGCTTAAAAGCAAATGCACCAATATATATCTTTCAGCATACGTACATAACATACATACATCACTAGCATGAAGACTTGTCTTTGATAAGACACATATTACTTAACAATGAACTTTGATTACCGAGCAGTCGCTTTTTTAACAAATAATAAACATTTTTAATTAACAAAGACAAACCATTTAGGCCACGTCGTAAATACAAACATTGTATTCATAATAATTGCGATCAGATGTACCGAAATACCGACATTAAGTACTACGTTATCGCATCATTGTGAAATCCACAAGGGAATGATTCACAATGCGCTGAAATCAAGTTTATCATTAGCTGTACATCATTCCTAACATCTTTAGAATATGATATCGCAGACTTGATATTTCAGAGCATTTAATTGTTTGAAAACTTACTTATTATCTAAACTCGTGAACGACACAAGTGTGACTGCGGAGGTTTATTTAGATATTTAGTTTAAAACGCGCGAATGCTACATTTCTTACGCATTACTTGTAATATGTTGTCTGTGAAGAAATCCCATTTGGACGTGTGTATCAAGAGAATTTCGATTTAACAGTTATCATTATTCATCTTACATACTTTTAAGATCACATTCCTTTTACAAATGATGATTTATATTTTGTTTGTGACGATTACAGGTAGTTTTAGCATCGTGGAATTGTTCACACTGTGAAGTGTAAAGAAAAAGTTTTTGTATTTAAAGACATAAAACTGTCAACATTATTTTGCAATTAGTATTTTGCTTTAGAGAATCTGGTTTTCGTGGGAAAGTGTAATCATTAGCAAACATTGATATTTTGTGTAGAGTAATGGCAGATATGTTGCTTTATTTTTAGAGGTCTATTCTAAAAAAAACCCTTATAAACAGTTTCTGTTGGTGTTTTGATTGGTGTCTCTGTGTTGTATGAATCATTATGTTACCCGATGGTTTAGTACGTTATTTCAACATTGATACAAGTTGTATTTACTACCCTAACTCTTTTACCTGAGAAACTGGTCTTGTTGATAATTTCACTGTTGGCATGCACATCCTGACAAAGACGAACGACACTTGTTGAAAAATTACGCCCTATAAACCTGAGAATCTCAGTAAATTATGCACATTTCATAAACATATTTCGGAAAGTTTTCTTTGGGTTGGTAATGTTAATAGAATAGGGGCTTTTGTGACACAAACCAATAGGAGAATAAAATGTGACGTTTCGATGACTACATATTATAGTACAAGTCAACAGATTTCCTACCATCATGTACATTTGATACTTCAATATCAGTACGCTTCGCACTGACCATTGGTCAGATGAAAGTGACAGTGTCGTCATAGAAACTTCACACTGGCCATTGGTCTGATGAAGGTGACAGTGTAGTCATAGAAACTTCACACTGGTCATTGGTCTGATGAAGGTGACAGTGTAGTCATAGAAACTTCACACTGGTCATTGGTCTGATGAAGGTGACAGTGTAGTCATAGAAACGTCAAAACTAAATCGTCTATTGGTTATGCTATCATAACTGCGATTCTAGTGCATACAAACAGCTTTGTTTACTGTTCATAATAAATAAAACAGCAACGCACCTAAAAAAATAATCGGAACTACAATTTGGTTAAACGAGGGGGAAATATAAATAAAGGAACGTTGTTAGAGACCCCTGAACAAATAAAATAGAAAAAAAACGCCAGTGGTTTGAAAAGTGATAAGTTTATGTTTAACGACATAACAACATTTTTCAAACTCTCACAATTTCGTCGATATACAAGGAAAAAAACCTCCCACAATTGCATATGTTCCTATATCAATCTACTTCACATTTCGTATCTTGAAAAATGCTACTATTTCAATGATTTTTTTTATTTGTGAAATTAGTTTTTCTCGTGAAACGCTGGGTTTTGAGTTACTGAAAATAAGTTATGCATAATTGAAATTGGCAGGAACTATTTTGGTCATCTGTCGGAGAATGTTTTTTTTCCCACATTTACACTGTTTGCCGTTCAAATCATCTAAAAAACGATTGTGTAGATACATGTAGATGTGTCAATATTTATCTGATTGATCTGAAATCTGTAGTAATAATTATAATTGTTTTTCGCTCTGTTTTCAGTTTTATAACATTGGTGATTTCAATGGTTTTGCCCATTCAATGTTACATCATTTTTGTATTATTTATTCTGTCCTCGGTAATATATTGGCAATTCTTGTTTGTTATGCTACGTATATGTACTGGTTGGTATGCCTGCCAAAATACACATTTAAAAGCTAAGCTTATCAATGATATACCATAAAAATAAAGCTATCAACACAACTGTCATACCAAGGTCGCAGTGATTGATGACTTCGTTGTCACTTCTTATCGAAATCACATCAAAAACATTATTAAATGCGAGATAGCCTCACACTACCGTATATCCTAAACAACTGGCGCGATACTATTATTCCATCTGCACTGTCCAATGAACGTCGTCATTGACTACATCAATAGTAGTTTACCAATTATGAACAAGGGGCCCATAGGGCCTGTATCGCTCACCTGGATACATTGGTATCTAGGTAATCATGGTAAAATATTTTCTTTCTTGCCCCGCCCCTCAGTCCCCTGTGTGTGTGTATGGGGGGATCAGTCCCACCATAAGTACAATTTTGAATCCTGAGCACCTAGGGGTGCTTCCTACCAAATAAGGCTGATTTCCAATCGGTGAGTCGTTTAAAACATGAAATAACTAAATAACCCTTTTTGGCCCCGCCCCTCAGCCCCCAAAGGGGTCAGTTAGTCCCATCATTAGTAAAATTTGAATCCTGAGCACCTAAGGATGCTTCCTGCCACATAAGGTTGATTTCCTATCATTGGTTATGGAGAAGAAGTCACTTAAACCAATATAGCTAAATTATCCTTGTTTTGCCCAACCCCTCAGCCCCTAGGGGGTCAGTCCCACCCTTAGTACAATTTTGAATCCTGGGCATCTAAGGATGCTTCCTGTCAAATTAGGTTGATTTCCTATCAGTGGTAATGAAGAAGAAGTCGTTTAAACAATTGTTGGCGGACGACGGACGCCACGATATGGCATAAGCTCACCTCGGTCCTTCGGGCAATTTTGTTGTTTTGAATATATCTGTTTCAACAGACTATACCTTTAAAAATGGCTTCCGATATGATTGCCATATGGCAACTGGTTACGGGAGCAGAATATACACTCTTACGTTGTAGTATAAAACAGAAGATACATGCATGCATCACAGCATCCAACCTACGGACACAAAATAGAACAAATAAAACAAGATATATGACACAACCAGAGAAGACAACACAAGAAACGTGTCTTGGAGGGCACCGGCCTACAGTGTATAACAAACAAGACCTCGACGACAGGTAGCAACAAATATAATCAGGAACGGATGTTAAAGTCAATTAAAAGTAAAGGAAGTCGGTAATTGAAGACTGTGTTTGAGCTCAGAGGAGCTCTAGAAAATTCAGTGTCAATTTCAAGACATTTGGCACCCATCATAATGTCTTCTCCAATTTCTCAAAAAAGAATGTGTTAACTAGTAAACTAACGTAAATATAAGATACTTCTGGGGGTGGCCCATGCATGTATATGTATAGGGGAAAACCCATTTTATATGGTAGTGTAGGTAGTAAAAATTTGGGTTCTCGCTCGAAATCCGTATAGATTTTTTCCTAATATGCCCCAAATGCTTCGCAATTGACGAGTTACCATATTGGTCATATCTCGGCTATGTTTTTTTTCTAAATACTTTTGCAAAAAGTAGTGGTATTTTGGGCAGAGGAACAATGCAATAAAAAGTCGATATGTAGTCTCTATCCAGTGATTCAAAAGTCAATGGAAGGATTTGAAACATGTTTCAACACATTTACTCATCAATTAAATAGAATGAATACACATATTGAAATATAATTTGGTATGTTTATTCATCATGATAAAATACAGGTTAAGTTTTGATTTAGTGATTTTCAACTTATACATTCAAAAGTAAGGCTGATTTGAGTTAAAATTTTAATTCTTTAGGGCATGACCCAACGCGGAACCTTGTCGAATCCAGTCAAATATGTGAAAGATTTTTGTGAAGCCTAGAACCTACGCTACCATATAACAACATATTTTCCCCTATACATATAAATATATACATCTCTGGTTCAGCCCCTAGAGTAAGACATTGTATCGTAACAAACACAGAAATATCATCAGCATGGAAATCATGCCATCATGATCACCACAACAGTTTTTCGGTTTAATGTAAATTTTGTATACTCAAAATGAAAACGATATGTATGCAAAGTAGATATATTTCAAAAGATAAGATTTACATCACATTTTAACAACAATTGGATATAAATATATCAACAATACCAGTAAAATCATTATAAAATCACCAACATCATTGCTGATGATGTCAATGCCCAACAAATAAACAATATATTTTACTGCACACGATACCAGTGTACAGTTTCGACTTGCAATGTACACAAATGGCTATATATGTACTTTATTCGGCTGCCAATTACACCAATGCACGCCTAATTGGCAGTGACATGTCCATCTCCCTTTATCAACACGATATGATCAATATTATTTATTATTAACACATTATATACAAGTACATAAAAGAATATTTGCCATTATTATCATGTCAGAATACCGGACCGTCTAAACTGCGACATCGAAACATTCTTTTAGGGGGATGTCGAGTTGGCGCAGTGGTAGCGGCCGTAAGTATTTCTACATGTAGCTAAGCGATTTGGTTCCGTACATCGTGAGTTTGAGGACCGTACTGGACACTAGTCCGAAATTGTCTTCCATCGTCATTTGTATTTCTATGAATTTTTATCTAAATATTTAACAGAATGATCCGAAGGTTAAAATGTGAATTTCATGTCGTAATTGTACAGTGTTTTATATATAAAAAAATATATTTATCCATGAACAAATAATAACGACACATTAATTAAATGTGAATTAACCTAGTAACAATGACATGAAAATGACGTGAGGGATACGCCAAGGTTTGCCCTCGTGACCCAACTTGTACAGCAGTCCTACAGGTGTGATCTGTCGACTAGACCCGACATAGTACAGCAGAAGTAGAATCGCGTCTCATCAACAATTAATGTTTAAACATAGCTGTTCACTAGCCCGACGTACTGATTTACACAAGTTTATAGCCAGGTGATAGACCGACTAGTGTGATTTTTTGTCGGGGAAATGTCCTTGGGTTTAAATGCTTTATTGGCATGGTGCCTGTGTTTGTCTGCTGTTGGCAGATAATGTATAGATATTGTGTGGCAGCTATTTTGTTCGTGAAGTACAGACTACATATCAACCACCTATAGGGTTAATTTCTATCAGTTTATATTTTAAAGATACACAATTTTGAAGCAAACTGTATTATTTGTTATTCCCTACACATGTAAATAGGTATCTCACACACTACTGCTGCGGTTTTTAAAATCGACACCATCATATCAGTGTAAACAACGTCACCAAAACTACGTCAATAATTGTAGCAGACATTTTTATGCACACTCAAAGAGGGTGCACTTCATTTGGTCTTTGACTGCATTTAAAGCTATATTTTATTAAAGATTAATCAAAATATGCATTTATGTAATAAGAATACGCTTTAACAAATAAAGATTCAAGATTGATAAATAAAGAAAACAACATGGGCACACAGACTCATACATTAAAGTAGCCTTAAATATTGTGGGAAGAATCGCATGGTGTATACATATTATATAAAACAAAAATTTACAATACGCAGTGAGCGGATGGTGGTTGCAATGTTTGTATTGTTCTCCTACTTTGTACTCCCACGAACACTACCGCGTACGGAATGACATCAGAACAACAACTAAACCAAAGTTTCGCTTTGCGATGTTTAGACGATGCTAGTGTTATTTTCTGGTTTATTGTCTAACGACTCCAGGTTTTACTGCACGGTATAAAGCATTTATGCCTTTGTTCGAGGGCATTGCTCTCAGGGTAATCTTAAATTTCAAGGAGCGTGGTTGTTTGTGCTGCTGCAGCAGGTCACAGCGGGATTGGGCCTCTGGTAACAAATCGGCTGGAACTCTAAAACCTTATTAGTGTTACCATATATCAATCGATAATTACCCCACCGTGTACTTTTTCATTTTTGTTGAAAGAAATTGTCACTTAATATCCAACTTTTCGAAGGTTAAAACAGACACACTGCATTGCTCGGTATTGAATCTAAAGCAATCGTGGATTAGTTTACGCAAAACACTTCGATATAAACATTGCTTAATAGATATGCCACATCGTTGTAGTTATATATCCGTGTTGTTTTAATGGTTTGAACATATGGACCTTTGGTGAAGTCAATATCTTGTTATACCGACCTGGTAGAATAAAATATTTTAGATTCTACCGGGTTGGTGTATACCACCATATTGACCGAATAAAAGGTCCTTAATTTTTATATTAGATACGAAACTTGTTTGAAAAGACTGGAATTACATAAAATATCTATCTTGGTAAAGCATACAATTTACGATGGGGCACTATAACGTTACAATGAGTATAACGTCACAAACGCAATATTGATTGGGTATTTCTAAATTAGAAACATTAGATCAATATCACAAAATATGAACCTCCACGTGGCCATATTTAAGCCAATGACAATATATACATATATTTGTGTTAAATAAATCTATATACTGACCTTTGCGTCACAGACGTGTTGTAAACCACAACCATTAAAATTACACTTTTTAAAATCAATGGCTGATATCCGTGATATCTTCTTTAAATTTAAATACAAACGATTTAAATTAATTTTGCGTCATTTCTGATGATTTCTGGATTTGACAGAAATAATGAACAAAAGTACACAAAGTATGCCCCTTTGTCAGTATTGTAGTTTGAGGACGTGGCATTGCCTTGGATATGACCTTTATTTGTGTGTGCGTTTGGTGGGTGGGGGGTATCATTGATGATCAGAGAAAGCTTACTCTTAAAGAATACATGGTCTTATTTTTTCACTTTTCCAAAGGTCTCCGTGTAAATATTCCTTTCTTTATATATTTTGTCGCTTCGTAAATCAGATTTTGGTCCCGTTGACCCGTTGAGGCTTCGGTTCTCTTCGAGTTTTAAAACGGATTTCATTATAGTTATAAATAATCACTAATCATCATGCGGAAGATCAAACAAGTACATGGATATACGTTGCTGAGCATTGAAATGCCTGACGACAACAAATATATATGATCGTAAATAATGTTAAACTTGAATTGACAGCGGAACGCATTATTTTGAAGTCCCAAGTGATTGGTATGATATACTTCCATTGGCTTTTTAACACATCAACCTGAGGTAGGCTTGCTAGTGCTTCTGGCATTTTCAATCAAACAACATTGGTAGGAACCTAACGATACAATTCGTTTTAAGAATTATTTCTATTGTAACATATGTGTGTATCTATGGACTGATTCAATTAAACTTAAGTCGTAAATGCATTTTGTGGATAAATGAATAATGTACTGATTCGATTGTCAAGAATAACAATGTTTTCAAAAAAACATTCTTCATTTACAATGATTGAATTAGACCGTATTAAATCATAATAAAATATACAAACATCTTAGATACCTTTAATCTGATAAATATTTCCCAACGCTAGGGGAAACAATAGAAATATATCAGAATCTCAGTTTCATCCCCTCTGGGATTGTAAAGAATTGGGATATGCGAATGTCGGGGCCGTTGAAGGCAAACCAATTAAAGAGAAAACAACTTTATTGACATTTTGAACACTGCTAATATCGACTGTCGATTTTGTTCTTTTTTTCCTGGAGGCATCCTTTACAATTACAAAGAGTATGTTTCAATAAGTATGCACGTGTAGACCATACATCACATGTTATTTATTTGGGCGGATTATTAGTCTGGGGAGCGACAACTCGGACGCGTCGCTGTTTGTTATTTTGACTATATTTGTTGGTATATGATTCCAATCTATCGTAGTAGTGCCACTGTATGTGCTGACAATCTGATCGATGCCTTTCTAGGAGCCATGCCAGTGTGATTTCTATACCAGATTGATGGCCAAACTATATCATATAGAACTATGAATTTTAGGCGTCTTGAATTCAGATAAAACAAGATCCCTTTTAAAGCAGATATTTAACAAGGGGAAGCAAATATAATAAAAATCAGAGATTACCGAAGCGTCAACAAAATCACAATTCAAAGTTGATTAAGCTACGACCCAAACAATCAACAAAGGGACGATTTACTCGAAGACACTTGAACAGTACTTGAAACTCTTTAGATCTATATGGCGATCATATAACTTGCCCATAATTTCATCGCTCGAATCCGTTTATCTATAGGTTTTTTTTCGTCAGCAGCCGGCATGTGTCACGACCATCTCGATCATTAGTTCAAGCCCTAGAATAACGAAACAACTGCAACATGTAAAAACCTTAAGTTGGAGAAGCATGGTTGTGACTATTGCATTGTAAAGACGGGAAAATGCACGATCCATCGAAAAATCGAAATCGTCACGTTTATAGTAGTTAGCTGTCCATGTAGGTCATGTGTCAAGTAAAAACCGAAGAAAGCAACTGTTATAGAAGAATATGCGGTGTCCCTGATTTTAAGATCAGAAATGTTTTGTTGGAGAAAACATTTTTGAAAAGGTAGTTTCAAACAATGACTTATTGGTATTAAGAGAAGTGTCGATATCAAATTCAAACGAGTAAGGTCAGTGTCTTTCTCATTTAACAGGTATCTTGAAGAATTGTAATGCAGATGCTTTGTAAGTGCTTAGTAAGCTAACCAACACAAACTTGTCAGTCGCACTCTGCTTAGACATGTATGCCAGCATCTTGGTAATCAGAAATAGAATCACGATCAAGCGCTTAATACGATGACAAGCGGCAAGAATGTCACCTTGTATTCCGGAAGTGAAGAAAAAACGTGCCAATCAGACACTGGACGATAGCCTTCGGGCCGATGATAGATTCATGGACAGACATACAGAGCGTGTGGTCCTTTGGTTAATTACGCTGGCGAGATAAATCACAAATCTCCAGGTGCGCTTAGGCATACGTCTCCAGATGACTGCACTAGGGTAGACACGTAGTATAAAAGACTAGACCGGAAGCGCTCACAAGCCGGAAGTGACCTGTTGTTCATGAACAACGTACAATCAATCATTTCAAAAAGAAGCGCAAGTCTGCATAGAAAGAAAGTTTTTTGATTTTATGCAGGCAATATTACGGGAGATGAATTATAAATTGCTATTTTTGAATTTTTATCAGTGTATCTAACATCGTATAACATTCAAGGCTAAAATACCACAAAACTTTCAATTAAGTGGAGTTTTCCAATTTGTCAATGTGAGTTTGTCAGTTCAACACTTGGTTGTTGTCTCCGTATCGACCAACACTTGATATGGGTAGTGTTATTGGTTTTGTAGAACTCTAAACGTCAAAAGGGAAGAGGGTTGCTCACTAAATGCCAAGAGCATGCCTTCTTCGGTCGACATTAAAAACAGGTTTCAAGCAATTCATCCTTTATACATTTGACACTAGCAAACAATTTATGATCTTGGCTAAAACGTATACATTGTAGAAAATGCCATATGTCAGGTGACCTCGTCATCGTTGCATTTTAAAGTCGTAATAAGAAAAGTAGTCACCCCTAACTCGTCCTTCACCAATACGGTTATTCCTTTCAGCAAACGAACTCATTTCGATCTACAAAATAGCAATATGTATCAAAACTTACTTTTGTCAAAATAATAATGTTTCTCTCTACGGTATGAATATATTTCAGAAATGGTATACATATTCAAAGGGCGGTGTTTAGTTTTTAGTCATTTGAAGAAATAATGCATATCAACGTAAACTAAAAGCTGTGTATCGCTTAATTTTACGGGTCAAAACAAAAGTAATTCAATACGGAACATGGGTACAACAGCTTATAAAAGTCCCATGTAATACTACTAAACAAGTATTTATATGGGACTGTAGCGGGAACATATGTTAGCACTACACATGTAGGTACATAGACGGTAATATTAATATTGAAAGAAGACATTATTCAATAAAATAACTTGATACTATGATACCTTCCGCATAGCTTTATGAACACTTGCAATGTACAATTTTTGTACAATGTGATCACTTGGCACAGTAATTTCTTCCTAATGATTTTGTCAATACATATGTAGCCATTGGACGTTCGGTACATGTATGTGTAAGCTACATATGTGCCCCATGCACACAAGGACTCATGCCAAACGTCGTTGTGTGTGAGAGAATTTGATTGGATGAGATTGGCGCCGTGCAGAGAAATACGTTCTGAAACCCTTTAGTATAACGTACAATCACATGTAAGCAAGCCCTGGGTAAACGAACCAGTAGCGATATGTCATTAGCATAGACTGGGGAAACACTATCCACTATCAAAAAGGAAACTTCAAGATCGAAAAATCGGTCACGTGTATCGTTTTTGCTTTTTAAAAATTTAGGTGCCACGTTGGTAATAGTACCAGTTAAGAGCGAAGTAAGTAGCTGTTGTAGAGGGGAGTGTTGTGACCTTGATCTCAGGTTCCGAGGGGTTCATACAATTGACTTTAGTTTAGGAAACGTCTTGTACTTTTTATAAGGGTCTCTAAGTAAATCCTTTGTTCATATTTTCCTCCAGCATAATCGATTTTGAGTACGGATTATGGTTATGTTGACGCTTTCGTATCATCTATTTTTTGTTGTTTTGTTTTAGAGAATACATCATTCATTGATACATACCCGAAACACTTTACTAGCCCGTACAATGTTATTACTACATACATAATGTAAGTTAGAAATACAACATACATATGTCCATTTTATACAAATATACAGAGAGTAAATCATCACGTTTTACATGCTTTTTAAATTGAAGTTTATCATAATTATCCATTCAATATTCGTTCATTCTCGAATACCAAAACATAACATTTCACTTGTTTTTTCAGTTCCTGTTTCTGTTCCAGTTTCAGACTCATGCTTTCCATCATGAATACTAGCAGATAATTGGACGTCCGCATTACCTTGATTTTAAATATTCTGAATAGGAATAGTGTCTTTTTTTCAGTCTGTCAATAACATGAAAACCTTCAGATTACTTTATCAGATAAAGGCAACTATTTCTGCGACGGTACAGTAAAAATCAATGATATCTTTTTAAACTCAAAGATGTACACATTAAACTTATAAGTATACAGTCGAGCATGCATTAAGCACTGAACACTTTGAAAGCGGTGTTACTCCTTAAAAATATGCATTTAATGTTTTAGATTTCTTTATTTTCCAGACCAACTTAAACACAAATGACGTTTTCGCCGTCCTCGCCCTGGCTTGCTGCCAGGCAATCAGCCTATGTAAGAACAGTGATTAGATCCCGGTACAGGGGCACTTATTACCAAGGTGTTGAAGTTGACGTTCATTTCTTTCTTTCACTTGATTTTTCTTCTCAGAAATAAAAATGCAACATGACTTCGAAATCTATTTGAAGCGGAATGAAAAAAGAAATGGAGAAAGAGAAAATAAGAAAAAAACCTGTATCTACAGCTATAGAAATAGACTATTGTTATACCGAGTGCACTGTCATTGAAAGCTAAGTGTAAACTTGGTGAGAACGGCTGAGTCGGTGTAAATGATGGCCTTAGGTCTAATGATAGCCCATTACACACTCACTATAATGGACCGTCGGCACTGCAGTAACGCTGACTCAGGGACGACACTGTTTATAGAATCTGTAAACGTGTAACGATTGATATATCTACATGTATACAATTTAAAATAAAGTTATTCTACACCGTAGATAGGGCTATCGTCAACAGACGGCTTTTCAAATGAACATGAACAGCGGGAAATACATAACTATATATAATGCATCAAAATGATGAAAAAGTATCATGCTGCCGGAAAAATGGAAAACAAGTGTTCTCGGGTGTAGAATTGTTCGCCGATGTATAGTTATGTGTATTTGTATGCAAACGATATAAAATTGAAGGATTTGATTGCAAAGGGATCACAATGCAGTGCTGCTGCATCTCAAATTTGCACTCTGACACTTTTTTGAATTAGTTTATTTCTTCTTCGGTTTTCGTTTTTCATAGCAAAAGGAGCTCATCCCGCATATAACGGATCCGAAAGGCCTCGACGACAGGTAACAGGGAATATAAATTATGCACACTCAAATCTGGGCATCATGCAATATGTTTGTTTGTATATTTCATATAAAAGTCTTAGACGCTACAATTTAAAGATAAATCGTTAGATAAGCTAATAATACGATGGAAACAATTAGCTACAGGTAGTTTCAAAAAAGGAATCATGCCGGTGTTCTAAAAAAGAAATTTTGTCAGAAACTTATCTTAATAAATAAAAAAGAGTAATCATAAATAAAAGAGGTTTTACGCACCTGACCCTCTTGCTTCTACATTAGTTTAGAAATTTTGGATTCCCAACCTTTAGGCCCCTAGCATCACTGAAGAGTCCTAGGAGGACGAAACATCTGTATGATGCAGTTTAATTCATTTTTCGACATACAGTTTATGTTACTAAATTGCAGCATATATGTTTGTTAAGTCACGTAATATCATATTACTACACTATTGTATGTGCGAGTCTACATGAGCCATGATCATTAACACCTGCGAATATTCATGAAGTGACCAACAATAGAACGGACAACGATAAAGAAATAAGAGAATACCAAAGCGTCACCAAAGCCATAATCCAACCTCAAAATCGATTAATCGGCGATAAAAATTGAACTGCGAGTAAGATAACGTTAACTCTACCAACAGTGCTTTATCATAAGACGCACAATCACCTGTTATCAAATTTTAGAGCAGCATCACTCTGGTGTAATTTTCAATCAATTCTGACATTCATTGAATTCCAGGATCGGCGGCTTACACTCCTCATTATGGGAGTTCCTTTTGAAGTTGACAAGTGGAGGCTTTCGTCAATCCAGGAAGTTTCATTCGGGGTAAAACATGTTTTCTCGCCAAATAAAGCAAAACCAGTATTTACAATAATGCAGCGTATTCGTTGTGTTCAGAAGTAGTCAATGCTATCATTTCGCAAGTAAATTAAATTACAAGTCCAAATGAAATTCTTATCATTGATTAAGTGTCGCTTAAGTGAATTTGCAATATTAATGTTTTGGTTACCTTGGTTACACTTGCCGTCGTCATCTGTTCACGTCACAATTGAGGGAGGGGCGGATTTACGGCAACCGAATATCTAGTGTGAGCGTATGAATGATTTCACAAATCTGGTGCATTAAGGAAAAAAATACAATACATTTTAAGCCATTATGCTTTCAAATAATGTATTGTCTTTCAAATATATTTCCTAAACAATTTGGCTATTAGATTCACATAAATAACACCACAAACGAACAAGCAAGTTGATCCTTTGCAGAGCGTTCAAATATTTATTCGGAAAACATAAGGTGAAGTGTAAGACATTCGGATGTTGAACACATACATTGTAATTGGTTAGGAAAACGCGTTACCAGACATTGTTACGAGTATAAGATATGCATTAATCTGTATGTAAATTAACTAAGGTATTTACGAAGATAAGTATATAAATCTGTTCAGTACGTTAACTTATAATTAACTAAGGTATTTACGAACATAAGCATAAAACCCTGCTCTATACGTTGCAAGGTTTGCTGTTTATGCATCTGACTTCATGAAAAACATAACCAGGCCCTGGTTTCATCAACGTTCCTTAACTTAAGGAAACTCCTTAACTTAAAAATCTCCATAGGAAAGCATTACAGAATTAAAGGAAAGTTCCTTAACTTAAGATTTCCCCATTAAATTCTGTAATGCTTTCCTATGGAGATTTTTAAGTTAAGGAATTTCCTTAATTTAAGGAACGTTGGTGAAACTGGGGCCAGGATAATAGGTGTTAGACATAAGGTTCTTTTCATGACAAAGATTTCCCTAAAGGAAAACAGAATCGACCGCCATATTTACAACAATCATCTAGTCCAACTGTACGCGGCTTCCTATTTGAGTACAAACTCTACAACGTTCGTGTAAAGTCAGTTTTTTAGTAAGCCGACAATGTCTAAATTATTTTGCACTTTGTATATACAAAAGTGCTTAGAACATTTAAAGGCGGGACAGGTTGGCGTCAGGTTAGATATAGACACAAATGTGGTCAATGCGGAGATGATCAGACATCATATAAAAGTTTTTGTCGACAAAAAACATACTTGTCATGTTCAGAACACTGGCGCTCCATCTCCGTAAAAACTGTGCGACCCACACAATAAAAAAATATAAATGGAAACATGCTGATACATATGTAATAAGTCTGGTACGTCTATGAACGACAAAACTGGCTTTTCGGAGCTAATCACGACTCCATCATTAAATAAAAATGTACTGCTGCCTGTAAATAATAAAAAAGTGGGTTGATGAAAATCAATCTTTGTCTTACAGGTACAAGAACCGTTTACAATGCAAAACAACTGCATTCATTTGCAGTTTCTTTTAGATTAATGTTGTTTTTCGTGGTCTGGTGACTCCATGTCTCCTCGGTTACATATTGTGTATTTTAGTATTAGCAAACAAGTACGGATTATCTGTTTGTGTGTTGCCGAAGCGCTACGATATTTATTTTTTCTCCTGATATCAATTTCAGAGACACGAATGAATTACAAGATTCAATTATCAAATGGAAACCATGAAAATTCAAAGATAATTATGTCTTGTAACAATCTGCGGTTCAACTTGACTTTTACCGAAGTGTCACGACCAGACGGCTCTTGAGAATACAGTTCTCTTTCACATACAATTCAAACCGAACGACAGAAAGCAAGACATGTTTTCTGTTACATTTTTTCACTTCTTTAATTTGAGTAGAAAAGTTAACATTCACACAATACTGTATCTCGTACTAATTTACACATTTAAATGTGATGGATTATATGTCTACTTTTAATTCGCGATTTTTTATAATTTGACGTTGCAGTTTGTATTTTTCTGTTTTGAGGTGTATTTCTATAACGGTACAGATTTTTCTACTGGCAGTTCAGATTTTAACTTTTCTCTAAAGTAGGAAATCCTTATGTAGTTATTCTATGGAATACATCATGCTACTAGACACTGATGAAGTTTACCAGACAGCATGGTTTATCTACATGTACTTGAAGATAATGTACTAAACTGTTTAGTTATTTCTGTTTGGCGTTAAAGTGTTTACTGGTGGTACAGTAATTGTATCACACAAACAATTTTTGGGTACTTTCGCTCGTGGTTTGAAGCTTGTAAGATCGTTTTATAATAAAATATTCTATATTTCAAGACAGCGGACACGTAAATCATTCAAAGAGATCACGTAACACACACATATGCTGCACCTCTTAAATTTAGTAATAGATACAGTATGTCGAAAAAATGAATTAAACTGCATCATACAGCTGTTTCGTCCTCCTAGGACTCTTCAATGATGCTAGGGGCCAAAAGGTAGGAATTCAAAATTTCTAAGCTAATATAGAAGCAGAAGGGTCAGGTGCGTAAAACCCCTTTAATGTATTAATTTAGAAGTATAATTAAACTAGTTCTGTATAATTTCAAATCGTGTACTACGATAATGTGTATATTAGATAATATTAATTGTATATGTTTACTGGTTGAATAGGTACAATGTAAACAGCGAATGTTTATATACAATGAACAATTCGTCGTACACAGTATCAACTTAATACGTTAGAATATATTTTCGACGGTGACGTTTCCCTATCTGATAGTCCTTGTTTCTTAACTTGACAGGAAGGCTAAGATTCAACCCTCACTGTTAGGTTTACCCTTCTGAACTTGAAATAAAGGTCACAACAGACACTTCTACATCAGCTGCTTACCCCGATCTCTACTTAAACTACGAACAACATGGACAGCTAACTACTAAGCTATACGATAAACGTGATAATTTCAATTTTCCGATCGTTAACTTTCCATTTCTTGATAGTAACATCCCTGCCTCTCCAACCTATGGTGTTTACATGTCGCAGTTGATTCGATATTCTAGGGCTTGCTCTGGATATCGGGATTTTCGTGATCGATGTCGACTGCTGACAAACAAACGAACAACACGAGGATTCGAGAGATGAAGGTTGATCAGAACTATGGGCAAGTTTTATGGTCGCCATCTTTGTCTCATTGAGAAGTATTCCGTATTTTTAAGTGATATGAAGATGGACGTTTTTGAGTATACTCATTAGTGTGTTTACTTGTTGTGATTGACAATGATACTCAGTTCCCATTTTGAGAACTTGATGTTTACTTGATTGTGACAAAGATTTACATGGCGGGTATCGTCGATGAAGCAGAAACGCTTACTCTTTCGGAACACCTGGTCTTTTTGACGGTATGGTTTTCCTTTTAGACAGTTTAAGGTCTCTTCTGCATGGTAATGCTTTTCTACTGGACATTAAGTTTTTTACGACTTGACGTAATATACTAGGCAGTTTATATATCTTACTCGATAATGAAGCTTTCTAATTTTGTTGTGAAGTTTCCAATGTTATTGTAACCTTTTCCAATGCAATGGTTAGTTTTCCAATGCTATAGTTAAGTTTTCCAATGTAATCATTAAGTTTTCTAAATTTTATATTTACTTTTTTCCAAATATCTAGTTAAAGTTTCCAATGTTATGGTTAGTATTTCCAAAGTAATCATTAAAATTTCCAATGTTATAGTTACATTTTCCAATTAGCTGGTTAAGTTTTCCATTGTTATAATAAGTTTCTAATTTGATGATATGGCTTTACTTATAAAGTACATAAAGTCATATTGAGTTGTTACCATCTTACAAAAGGTTCTAAAACTGCTCTTCATTACACCTGAATAACTCTCATTTATAGTGTATTTATGGTACTATGAAATGATTTCAAAATCAATTATTCGAAACTGCATCTCTGATATACACGCTGACGCAGCAGTTTAACACGAAACTAAGAGCCGGTCTTTGTCGACCCTATGTAGAGAAGATTACACCCAGCACTATTCTTTTGAAATGTGTACACCAAAGGATTAAAATGTAAGTAGTAAACCTTTTAGCTCCTCTCCAAATCAGCTTTATATTTCATTTCCAAAGAGATACAGTATCCGATCAATTGATATTGATTAGTACTACGTGGCTTCAAATTTGTTGGCATATTTTCTGAATGAGTTTAACACTTTTTTATAAATGTGTATAGAAAATCGTTCATTAAGTCTAGTTTCAATATATCATTGATATCGACCAGTATTACGTGTCATCTTATACTGAAACCAATCGTTACAGATTCCATTATAACATCTAACACTGTTTAAAGTCTTTTAAAAAAATAATTCATAAAGTCTAAGTTGAAACGTCTCAACGTATGAAAACACTTTTTCTCTTATAACGCATATAATTTTTAAACTTTGACATGTGTGAAAAGCTCATGGATAACTTTAGAGTTTTAGTGAAATAAAGAGAACGACTTTATTGCTACGTTATCCCGGATTGTAATGCATATTGTTTAGCGTTCTTTTTAAGACATACGATTCGAATAGCGCTGCACAGCTTCCTACACGTCTGTGGTATGTCATGATTCAAATATATGTGCACAACACATGTATCTTTTCACTATTAAGACAAGTGCTACAGAAACTTCGATCTACCTCTTTAAATATATAACTTATGAAAAATGTTTTCTCAAACAACAACTGGTTTTTGTTTCTTAATCGGCTTTATAATAATAATGATAACATTTCACCAAGCACCTGCTATCGGTGATACAGCAACTATGATGTATATATTGGACTATATTACTTGCTAAATAAATTTTCCCAGCCAATAAACATTTTGATTTGTTAAATTCTAAGTCGTCTATATCAATGTCAATATACCGTAATAATGCTAATCTTTCATTGGTACCTGTTGTCCATTGTCTATACGACATCGGAATACACAGGAGTGAATATCCCGACTTACTATTAGTCCTTATGTCGTTCCCAACAACAGAGCAATATATGTTTCTACTTTGCTTAATGGTTCAATTTCCAACCCAACTCTATTTCCACTTATACTTTAACGGGGATCACACATTCGGAGGTTTCGCGTGACAGAGATCGCATGCCTTTAACAGTTTATATCTTTCTCCGTTATGTATTTATCACCTTGTGTGTATATTGTCGAGTGGATGGTGCATGTTCCATTAGTAGCTGTAGATTCCCTGACTCACAAATTGTCCCTCCTCCCATTTCCCCAAGTTTTAACAATCTGAACGTAAATAATTTCTCGAGATACACTCACATGCAAATAAACAATGCATGCGATTATTTTTCGTTGCCTTCGATATGTTTACGAGTATATTACAAATGTACATATCTTTTGTTTAAGCATGGGCACTGAACCCAAATTTTTTTTTCTCAAGTACAACTTATGTCAGTAGTTGTCAAATGGAAATAACAAAGCATCAAGTATTTTATTTACTTAATGAGACAGTGGGAAACGCAATTTACAGACTGTATTAAGATATTGTTTTTTGTTTGAATATGTCAACAGGTGATGTATTGTTAAGATGATGGTTGTCTATGCGTATTAGATAATTTACTCGTTTGTATAAGTTGAGAAATCTTCAGAGCAAACCGTTATAATCAAGCGATAGAACATTTGTATAACAAATGGGTAAAAATCATTTAAACGATTACTCTATGTTAGAATAGCGGTCTTTCAAAGGTCTTTCAAAAGATTAAAATTCATAAAGAAGAGATTGGTAGTTATAAAATGAAAATGTCACTTACCTTAACACAGAAATGATATGAAGATGGACAAATTTCATTATCTTAAAGATTTGCCTGTGTCCACACATAAAGCGTTGATACTGATGACATAGCCGGAGATGGCTTCGTGATATATACCAGACTATCGGTGGCGGTCTCGCGCGTCAATGCATTAAAGCATACCACACTATCCGTGGGAAAATTAAAATTAAAAGTTACGTACCTGATTAACGCAAAGGCGACTATCACAAGGCCGAGCATAATGGGAGATGGTAAAGACAAACAGTCGACAAAGGAAGCACACAGAAAGTGGGAGTAAAATAGCTGGGCTATCCTATCCGGCTTTAGGCTTGATTAGAGAACGAACGATCGGAAATGTCTAAGAGAGAACAGTTGGAGTATAGTATAGGGACAGCAACAGTGCAACAAACCAGATGTGCTCTCCTATATGATATAGGCGGTGCTGCTGGAAGTTTTTTGGATATTCTTCGTTAATGATATTGAGTTGATCATCAGTTACGACCTTCAATTGTTGATGGGTCATTTGAAATTATGCGTCGATCTGTTTCATGAAATAGCATAGTACATGTAACAGTCTGTTGTTACACCAAAACTGAATATATCATTGTTAGAACTTCCCTTCTTAACGATCGAGAATATTTTAACCTGGTGTGATGGCTTCTACAATAAGTCCGTGATATTTTTCTATGGAGAGCTCCTTTGATGAGGCCTTGTTGTAAAGCCGTGACAGTGTTGTGTGGCTACCGGTGCAACCGGAACATACGACATTACCTTTATACTATTACGCGGTAGCAAATGGTCATTAACCAGGCGTTAATTGTTTTATCCAGGACTGTTGGTATTTTCGCGGTTTATAGCACTGTTTTTGTGCTGTACAGTAAGTGTGTAAACGAAATAGGCTTACTGTTTTTCGAGTAATGTCACTTTGGACAGAAGAATAGTTATTGGTGTAATATTAATCCGAAATATATGTTAATCAACGATATGCAATTCACTTTTTGTACTCTCGTTTGTGTTTTTTTTTTGAGAGAGAGACCATGTGATTTCCACGATGCAATATTCGTTTCTTTTGAAATAACTGTAACAAAAATTTAGTAGGAAAAAGTATATACAAATTCCAAAATTATTATTATTTTGTCTTTTATCATTACATAGATCAGTGCTTGCTCTCTGTGAAATAGAATATTAATTAGAGTCACGGTTGAAGTAGACACAGATTCTAGCATGCATTATGAAATCTACCTTAATGACTATGTTTAGCCATAACACATAACAATTCCGGACGGTATCAAGCTTTTCGAGGCTACCATATTCCTCAATAAACCTCCAAAGTGTGGCGTCTTTAACAAGCGATGCCAATAATCATATTGATTAATAATTGGGTTAAATATAAAACGGTTTTAATTGAAAGGTTAATTTTAAAAAAGGTACGAATTGGTTCGAAAGGTTTCTTGTTTTTTCCCCGGAACACCTGGTTCTTATTGTCTTGTACTTTTACAAGGGTCACCATGTAAATATTTTTCTTTTTTGAATTTTGCCCCTAGTTAAATCGATTTTGACTTTCGGATTATGATTTTGTTGACGCTTCGGTATTCTCAGTTTTTTTTCACAAGGGCTTAATTTGTCAGAATACACTCCCAGCAAAATGCAAGTCCTTTATTCTACTCATAAGGTTAAACTTGATGGCATTTCTATAAGGTTATCATTATTTGTTTAAGATAATTACATTGTAAGATTTAGATGCAATTCTACTGGAATATGCCATGCTATATCAAAAACTTTTTTCAGGTACACCTTTAAATCATGATGGTATCAACACGTACTTGCAAAGCTGTTTACTTAAGATTGCAGAAGATTTTGACCTTCATGTCTCACAATGATTGATTTCTTTATCTTAATCATCATCGTTTACCTCGTTCATACATTCATACAATACAACCTTTGAACATTGTATAGAGAAACTGCAAAACAGATACTTATTTTTTTGAACATTGTTTCTTAATGAAAGGAAATGACCTAACAAAGCAAATTGTTGTAATTGTTAAAAGTTAAACGCAATCATACAATAATAGAGACTAGATATTACAAAATCATTTTGAGTGAACCCCATTCATTTCTTAGAAATTTGACTGCAGTTGAGATCACAGGGGCGCTTTATTAAGTTAAAGCTTGAATGCTACAGATAATAACAGCTGAGACACATAAAAACGTAGCTTTTGGTGAAACTATTTTTAAGCAATTGGGTTGTTAGCATTTCAAACAAATAACTCGCAAACGTGATATGGCACTTTCTAATAAATATCTGAATTACGTCATAGGTTCAGGGTAAGTATGCATTGAAGATTCTATTTTTGTCACTGAAGACACACAAAGAACCGAGCTCGTTGACATTGACTACCTAACCAACACGTAAATACAATGTGGCAGTTCTTAATAAATGTCTGAATTATGTCATCGCCTGGTGAAAAGTCAGCGTTGACGATCCTATTTTGGTAACACAGTTACAATGTATATAACCACCGAGTACACTTATGTTGACGGCGACTAACCAAATATTCCGTAGAAATACACTGATAATAAATTATACAGAATTACGAAAACCACAAAGCAGAAAACATTTGCAAAGACCACCGACAGTCATAGGATCGAAATTAGGATAACTACGATCACAAATCGTAATTCACTTGTGCGGCCGAAGAACACAGGCCGAATGGTGTATGCCAACGCTGCCATGAAAACATAGATAACGATTTAAAGTAACCATAATCCGAACTCAAAATCGATTAAACTAGAGTAAAATATGACAAAAAACAAAGATTAACATGGGTATTTATATTGATACTATTTCATTTGACATAGCTACAGTTTGTATGTTTTGTTATAATATTTTATTATTCATTGTCTCGCAACGAAAACATTGAAACTTCTGAACTTTAATCAGCTTTTGTTAAACTTTGAGACTTTGTTGTTTCAATTTCGAATACATCATAACAAAGTTCGATTGTATTTGTGATTAAGCATACCAACAGAGTACCCTCATATAATCGTATATGCACATCTAAACATTAAATAAGTGACACAACATACTATTCTCGACAGCTGCGTACCTCAATCTTAAACCATATTATGATCAACACAAACAGCTTACTACAAACCTACACGATACAATTTCGATTTTCCAATCGTGAACTGTCCCTTTTTTGATAGTAACATCCCTGCTTTCCAATATATGATGTTTACATGTCGCAGTTGGTTCGTTGTTCTTACTCTGAATATCGAGTTTCCCGTAATATTTGTCTGTTGCTGATTAACAAACATGCGATGCAGGAATTCGAGAGATAATGGTTGATGAAGACTATGATTAAGTTTTCTGGTCGCGATCTTGGTTTTATTGAAAACAATATTTGTATTCTTGTATGATACGAAGGCGAACGTGTTTTAATTGTTAATAAGTGTGCTCACTGATTTTGATTGAAAATGATGTCTCGGTTCTCATTTTGTGGACGTGGCGTTTTCCTGGATCTAACAATGATTGAATGGCGGGTGTCGTTGATTCAGCAATGCTTACCCTTATGGAACACATGGTCTATCCTTTTGCACCTTTTTCAGGGGTATCTGTGTAAATCTTTCAGAAAGTTCAGATGTTAGTTTTCTTGACACTTTAGTTTTCTCTAAGGATTTCAACCAATAATAATAATAATAATTTGAGGTTCTTGTACACCGCTTTAATAACAAATATAGGTCGCCTCAAAGTTGTTCACAAATTAATATCGGTGGTTATAGGGTCTTAACAACCAGGCAATATCGTTGGCTAATCTCCTGGGAGCAGCCTTTTCGGCGCTCACAGCTAGCATTCTACAATTTCTAGCACTGCCAAACCACGAACTCATTTACAGCTGGGTAGACTGGTACAGATGGAGTAAAATATTTTGCTCAAGGATACAACAGAAAGTGCCGTGGCCGGGATTCGAACTCACAACCCTTCGATCACGAACCTAGCGTTCTACCAAAACGCCAGACCACCGTGCCTTCTTGTGGTTGCAAGCGTAAGCATATATGTATTCGACTTGAACATACTTTTTATAAAACCAACACTGTTTTCCTGTTGCTGTTTAAAACATTAAAGAAACATCTGTTTTGAACATCTGTTGATAGTCACAATGTCCGAACTATCGCCCGCATACTGCATTTAAACTCTTTTGTATGGGGATTTGTATGTGATTTGTTCGTTTTTACAGTGTATATGTATATATTGATAACTTGAAGAGAGTTTTTGTCAACATTGATAAGGTCATGCACATGAAACAACATCGGATTTCAAAAAGTGTTCGTTGATTTATTTGTAGATAAAACATGGATTTGTCTTTTTTACAAGAGAGCAACCTTCAGCATAACGTTTTTTTTTTTTTTAAATAGGAAATGTTTTGATTGATGGAACATGACGACAAAACAAGCAAAATACGGATTTCGTGTTTATAGAATGTAACACGTTATATATATCTGGCATATTTGTATAATATCCACTTTTCGTAGTACACGATTTGAAACTATACATAACTACATTTGTAGTTTAATTTTA
Organism: Mimachlamys varia; assembly: GCA_947623455.1. NCBI lineage: Eukaryota > Metazoa > Mollusca > Bivalvia > Pectinida > Pectinidae > Mimachlamys > Mimachlamys varia. Next base: position 4,617,145 of record OX392537.1, read on the forward strand.
CTTCTAAATTCATAAATTAAAGGAATTTTACGCACCTGACCATTCTGGTTTTACATTAGTTTAAAAATTTGGATTCCCACCTTTTGGCCCCTTACATCACTGATACGCGACGAGGCTGTATGATGCAGTTTAAATTTTTTTTTCGGCATACTGAATTTATTACAAAATATAAAACGTGCAGCATGTGTGTGTGAGTTATGTCATCTTAAGCATGTGCAACTGTTGAGGAAAAAAACGCCGAACTAAAAAATCATGTGATGCTGTTGTTACTGCTGACGTGCTTTTTACCAGACAGTAATATTATTGTTTGACTGACAATTAATCTTTAAAAAATCAGAGAATACCATAGCGTCAACAAATCATAATCCGAACTCAAATCGACTAAACTAGGGGCAAAATAGGAACAAATGACAGATTTACAGAGAGACTGTCGTAATAGCACCATAGAATAAGACCAGGTGTTCCGGAATAGTAAGCGTCTTCTGCTTGTCGACGACACCCGTCATGTAAACTTGGTCACATCCAAGTAAACAGCAAGTTCTCAAAATGAGAACCGAGTCATCATTGTCATCCCTGCTTCTTCTATCCTTCTTTTATTCTTCATGATGTATTCATAATGTAGTGTTTGTTGTTTACAGTTAGTATGTTTATATAGAGAAGGAACAATCAGAATGTAAATATAAATAATTAACTTTTAAATCCAATTTAAGTCCATGGAACATGTTTATTTGGGAATCTGTTCTGTATAGCGGCAGTCAAATTTTGGATGCGCTTGTTCATCAATGTTAACAAGGTTCCATTGTAAAGCGTGTTCAAATCCATCGCGTTGTTGTGCTGCCTTTGGAATCTTCCCTCCAGGTTTCTCTTCATACATGTTTTGTCAGTCTCCGTCATTGTAAAGTTCAGAAATTTTACAGCCTGTTCAATTTGTAGGATTGGTTTAGCCTTCAGTTCTTCGTAAAATATGATATGTAAAGGGTTGCGATATTGTGTTACCCAGTGATGATTTAGTTCATGCCAGAATCGTATACGCTCCTCCGCAAAACGAAACCAGTCTGTGGGAAAAAATGATAATAAAAAAATCAGGCTATTTAATAAATGAATAGTAAATATAAACGATGAGTAAAGTGAAATAAAAAATAATTTGTCTGAAAACCATAGCAAGGGAACATCCATGAAAAGAACTATTGCATAGCTAGGAGTCAAAGTCGGTATCGTAACAAAACCAAGAGTTCAAGAGACGTAAAGTCCATTCAATTGTGAACACTAATAAAGGAAACGGAGACAAACGAGGTTTTCCGAGATGATGAACTTTGCCTACAGAATACTTGGCACTTATTCCTTATGCAAATTACAGGCAATTACGTTTCTCTCAAAGGATTTGAGACAAAATGGACATATTCCATGTAATTGAACCATCAAGGAAAAATCGACCCCATCATTAGAAATTAGGCCACGGTACCGCGGCTCCACAGACATTGAGAAATCTTAACTCGTGTTCGATACGAAAAGACAGAAACAGGAGCCGCCGATCACTATAATGACCACCTGTCGCGATTAATAATGTGTTTAGATTATCTAGCCATAATGAAACTGATAGAAAGATATACAGTTTTGGAAAAAAAAACAACAGTTTCTTGTTGAACGACTCTACTGATATGAAAATATGTTAGACAACTGGACCAATCTATGTTTAGATCCTATTCTGCAGCTGTTAAGAGTTAGCAGTTTTTAAATAAGTGGATAATTAACAATTTAAATGGCACCACTGTTGAAGAAAAGAAGTTATTTAATGAACGTGAAATTAAAATCTATTTTCAGTTAAAGTCTTTACATGTAGACATACATTGATATTTACATTTCGGGTTGCAATTGCCTATATGCCGTAAGTAATTAAGTTGTATTCATAAATAATATACTACAATTTTCAGTGATAAGGTCCGTGTATGGATACAAGAGTCGCGTCACGCTTAACAAATTGATATCAATACGCGATATAAATAATTCCATATGAATAGCAAAGAGTAAACAAAATACAGAAGCATTCTTATTATGACAAAGCTACACAAATTCTTACCAAATTGAAATTGGATTTGTGTAAAAACTATTTTGTTTGTCTGTTTTTATGATCGTTCTGAAAGTATTGCTGTATTTGAACTTGATGACGTCAGTGAAGTGGTAAGCGGCAAATTTTAACGCATCATTGGCTGCAGTTAAAACAATCTTTATGATGTTCAATGTAAGTATAAGCATGTAAATGTTACTTAATGGTAGTATACAGTCGATATGAAGACAATTCGGGTGACAGATAAATAGAATGTCACCCCTTAGGGCTTAAAATTGCGAAATAATTGATTATACAATAAAAACATCAAGTGAACATATTTTGTAATGGCTGTATATTTGACATGTAAATATAATAACATGCACATACACTATCTACGAAATACTATGTCATTATTAATTTGGTAAGTTTTTGTATTGACAATCTCTCTAGTTCTTCGTCAGTAGGTATATTTTTATGCTAAAATAAAACCTAATTTCCTGAATATACTGGGCATATTTGGCATGTGACTACATTACGGATTGTTTTGATTTCATTATTTACATTATAAATATTGTAAGATACCTGTAAATAATAAAGAAAATAGAAAATATTGTTTCATGTCGTTATAAATCATTCAGACTTTACAAAAGCTAGAGCACAGTTTGAAACTTTTTTGAAAACGTTTCGTGTAATGAGGACCTTAATGTCCCATAACGTACAAACAGCTTGTATGGCTTGAGGATCAGAATCAATTGAGCGTGTCGAACTTTGATATAACCGATATATGTAAAGGTAAACTTACGATCAGTTTGAAACAGGTGCGATTTTGCCTCCTTCAAATGAAGTCCGCCATTGAAAAAATGAAAACTTGAAACAATAGATTCTCGGGGATGGCGTACAATCAAAATGGCCCGTTGGTAGTAGTTTTGATAGTTGTTATCCCAGTCGTGTGTCTTCACTATAAGGCATGTGTCAGTTTTAACACATTTAGTTTCTCCAGGAAATCCATTGTGCTGCAACTGTAGGTCACCGTATATACTGCCTGTAGCGAGACCTAGATAAAGTAAAGTCAAACTCGTTATCTCGATGTCAATGGGATCATCAGGAAACTTCGATATATCCTAAGTATTCGAGGTACATTGTATCAGTATGTTCTTCATATATTTCACATTATCGGCAATAATGTCTACTTTGCGATAAGTTGAGTTTTTGAGTTATCAAAGTTCGAAATAACAAGGTTTTACTTATTGTTAAATCGCGGGACATAAGGATAAATGTCTCTCTATCATTTCTATATATCAATTACAGTAGCCCAATGTTGCCTTAGGTATCGCTGATAATAATCACCAGTTAAACTCTCAATTAGAATTCATTTCCATGAGAATCAGGTTTTTAAGATAAAACGTGAAATATTGCAGGTAGGGCGCAAAATTATAGAATGATGATCAAATTTTAAACAAACGTGTATTTTGCATTTCAGGTTATTGGTTAAAATGCATCTCCATATGCATCCTGGGTATCCAGGGATTACGATCACCTATGCTCTCTACACCTCTGGAATATATCATGGCAAAACTGAAGGCTCTGCGTGCGCCTCCTTTTTGATGAGACAAGAAGACTAGTTCGACCCGTTGATGTATATCAATAGAATCACATAACGTTCACATAATGGTGAAAAATGACAGGTTTTGAAGTCGGTTGCGGCTCCTTTGTAATCTCCAGAAGACAGACATCAGCCTAGCGATTGGTCAGGTCTTTTTACTAGGGCGTGCCGTTAGTTTTGCCATGACATGTTCCAGGGTAGTAGAGAGCGTAGGCGATCGTAACCCCTTGATATCGAGGATGGGCCGCTGCCTATTTGTTCTTAGATAAGTATAATTATTATAAACCACACGGTCAAAATATCGGACCCTAAATAGAAAACACCAAACAGACATAAATGCGTATGTTTTCTTTCAAAACATGGAGAGATTAACATCAGATAATGAAATGCTGATTTTGGGGGTTTTGCTTTTTAACTACAATATATTTAATCATCTATCTCTGCAATGAACAAACCAATAGAGTTACACCATACCTGTAGCCTGTTGTAGTAGATGGCGTGTCCATGTGTTTCCCGACCCCGGGGAGCTCGCGAGGGCAGCACGAGGGCGACGTGTTACAGAAATTGTAACGGAATCCCCCTTACATTGCTTTTTTAAGATATTTGTGTTCATGACCATCCCCTTTCTGTGTATCAGTGTATCCTTTGCTGTGATGTTGATTAATGACGCCTTTTCTACAGGCTTAATCAGATCTTTAAGTAGCATTTTTTTATGTTTTTCCACACGTCCAGTCTCCAACGCCTTATTTTGTTGGAGCAAAAAATTGTCAACTGAATGCTTGTCATCTTTTTTCGTCATTGACGGGTTCATTCTTGATGAGTCCGTTTTTGCCTCTAAAACATACAGTTCCTTTCCTCTAGAGATATTCACATCCTGGTCTTTCTTCTGAACGTTGTTCATGGTCTTAATATATCGATCATGATCACTTGTGTAGCAATTGCGTTCATTACACACATTATATATCAGGAAATAATATAAAAGGGTACTTGCAATTAACGTATATCCTAGAATAGCAATGGTTATTAGACGGATATAGTGAGGCCGGAGGTAACATCTTCTATGTCGAACGAAGCAGGATGCTGTCTCTGGAGAAAACTGCTGTATCAAGTATCTGACTTTGTTCGAAATGCTAAAGACGTAACACTGACGTTTCTGTACATAATACATGTATGGAGTGTTGAGATAACTGGAACGATCTGAAAACGTTGGTGTGTTCGTTTTACTTGACCGCGTAGACGCCATCAGTGAGTACGAGCCACGTTCTTCCCCATGCTGCTCCGTAGTTTTCTTAAATATTGGAAAAGGAGACTCTAATGAATTTCTCGTCGAATCATAAATGATGGTATATGTTTGATAACTGTTGTAAACTTATCAGTTCACTTACCTTCCAACAATCCAACTTTGTAATGACCCTTTATTGTCTGTTCTTGAACACGCACAAATGTACTTAGGTGTGTTATTTCAATTAAAGTTTCCTTTCATAGATCTATATATTCATTGTACCCATTATCATTGTAATCTGTGAGCTTCTCCCTTTAGGCGGTTGTCTTAACTCGTGAATAAGTTTACTAATGTAAAATGACTTAAAGGTACTTCCCATTCAATTGTTATTCATTAGTGGAAGTCGATGCGTATCCGTTTCGCTATAGAAATATTTAAACCTAAAACAAGTCGTGTATGAATTGCCAATTCCTAATGATATAAATGCACTATGATCAGCTATACAGAAAATACCGTATATCGGTTATTTTAGCGTGTGCTAAAAATCACAGGTTGTATATTTAGCGTAGTTTATTTTTAGCGTTGATACATCTACAATTCGTAGTTTTAGCGTATGTATCATATACAAAACAAACAATTTAGTAATGATCAATTATACTGCATCATATATTATCGCGAATAATATGGTAGCACTGTTGCAACCCTTATTGTATTAAATTGCTTATTGTAATAATTATTACATTAAGGTTAACCTTATTGTAATAATCTTCTAAATTATTACAATAAGGGTTGCAACATAGCACGACAATATGCAGTTGTAAGGCCAGTAAAGTTACACCATGTTGTCTTCTGAGGTGATCATACAGTTTTACGAACCATTTTACACCTAATGGTTTCATCTGGTACTGTATCTTCTTAATGGAACCAATTTTAGCGAAATTTTATTTTTCGCGATGGAGTGCTGTCGCAAACATAGCGAAAATTAGTCACTCGCTAAAAAACACGATATACGGTACTTTGAACGATTCACATGCAAACCTCAAGTTTTATTAGAATGACCTCATGCATACATAGGAAATCTTTTGTAACATGTTTTGTATTAATTTCAGAATGAATAATAAACAATATAATTATAACCTTAATACACGTAATAAGACTTACATTTGCATAACATTACGCAGGGCCCAGTGCTAATATATTTGCTATTGAAATTAAATGACACATTTGTTAGAAAAACGCAATCTGATTAAAATCATATCTTGATCTCCGCGCCGTTCCGTAAACTTCTCTCTGCTGCGTTAAGATCTGAGAAAATCCCATAGGGGGTCATGTCCCGAGGACCTTTTGCATTAGCCAATAAAGTTACGACTGTCAGAATCTTGACAGCGACAAAACTTGCAAAATCGCATTTGTCCGTTTAGTCATTTCAGTCATGTGACGAAATGACTTGCCGCAAGATGACAGGCCATTTGGAAATTATTTTGGTGTTAAGTAAAGAGGCGACAAAGGTAATCTGAATGTGACCTCTTATGATAATTTGTCAGATCCTTGTAAAACGGAGAGAGAACAAGGATCTGTATTTAAATCAGATTGATAAAAACGATGCATTTGACCATTTTTTTCTATAAAGACCGAAACACGCTTTTCATGGCATTACCTGTGTCATAAATGTCTGACTTTAAGGGCAATAATTATAATTTTAAAAGCTGACAAAATTGAAAACAAAACATTCCTTAACTGGTTTGAGTTACGTTTGTGTTAGAAAATAGACGAGGACATCGCCTTTTTATGCTACTAATTGACACTTTCATGTGTGCACCGCCCACGGCAGGTACCCGAGGCCAATATGGTAAGATCTATATCTGTAATACATACATATGTAAGGTGCGCATGCATATAGGCATAGACTATACATGATCAGAGAAAGGTGAGACATGTCGGTCATTTGAGAACATTTATTCAATTCTTGGTAAATAAAGGTATATGATGGACACAAATGATGAAAACAACAAACTAGTATGTACATAAAAAAAAGTTTCATGCGTACATGTATATATCAAGTATGATTATAAGACACTTTCATGACCAGGGGTGTAAGATAGGGAAATTCTACCTGAGGGGTTTTCAAATTTGGTAAAACCCGAGACTTTGCCGAGTGTTTTGACAAATTTGAAAATCCCGAGGGTGGAATTTCTCTATCTTACACCTTTGGTCATGAAAAAGTTTTTCTCTCATTTCCACTACCTGAATAAGCTCAAAAACCATGAAAATACTTTTGGCTGGCCATCATTTTGAAAATATCAACTTTTTCGTCAAAAGACAGTTCAAAATGGACGTTTGTTTACAAATACCGTGTTTCAGCTGCTGCTGTACGTACCTGTAGCCGCGTAAGAAATCATCTTGGATATTGCTGATATCAGTTAATCTTAACTAAATTTATAAATATCAAAAGTTATTGGGCTTAATTTCGCTTCAAGTTTTGCTGAAAGTTACGTATATTGGGCCTTTAAATATCAAATATATATCACGAGTATGGCAGTTGTTTTTTACGAATGCGTAGCACAGTGAAAATATTTTTAAAAAATCTGCCATACGAGTTCTGTTTTTTGTTAAAAATATAGTAAAAATACAAAAACATATAAAATATCCATAGGATATCTAGTTACCAAATACTATTAAGGAGTTTAATATCCGTACTTTTTATGATTTGATTCTAGAACATACACAAATAGTGCGCAATTATATCGGACCCAAACTAGTAATGATATCAGATATCTTATATCATCAAGATATACATGTACGCAATGATATAAGTTTTATCAAGTAGGTATTTTCTGTTATTTCACTGGTAAAAATGTAATAAATAGAGGATATCTAACAGTGTCTTCAGTAATACGAAATATATTTCACTCGTGTGGCTAATATAAAAATACTAGCCACACGTGTGAAATATATTTCGTATAACTGAAGATACTGTTAGGTATTCTGTTTATTACATTTTTGTTTCAAAACAACACATCAAGTTGACAATACTTAGTGTAGATCATTTTGACACTAGCAAGTCTAGACACTTCGATGGGACAAAATATAGTCCTCTCTGTAAATATTTCAATAAAATACGAAAACTCATCACTAACTGCTTTTGATCACTGATTCTAATGAAGAATGCATTTGTATTTATATTTCAAAATTGATACGTTTGTTAAATTACTAAACTAATGTAATCATCACCGCAGATCATTACACAATGTTGATAACCATCGAATCTACAGTCGGTAAGATGGTGAGAGGCGAGGGAAATGATGAGTTGTTTTGTCACCATTTTACCAGATGATAAATATCAGTGTCACGAAGGCTTGTGTGAGTTACACTTTATCCCTATCATTGTCAGAGATGATCCTAGTTCTCTTATACATGTAGTTTTGCCTATATTTTGCGACTGGATACTCCGTGTTTCGTTTGAACAGATAGAACTACTGACTTGCATAGTATAACAGGTTCCTTTAAATGAAAGGTAATTGTAGGAACAAACACTGTGTTTTTACAGAGAAAAGTTCCCGAATGAGGTGACAGATCTGACAATTCAGTGCAGTAAAGTGAGGCTTTCGTGTCGTTAAGCTAACCAGCATCTGAACAGAAGGGAAGCTTGAAGTTTTCCCAAGCTAGTTTGTGAGCCGTGTTTTGATTGGTCAAATCAGCAAAAGTGACATTTTTCACTCGTGAAATATATGACAAATATGATATTTCGCCAGTGAAAAATATGACTTTTATAGATGTTTTTTTTTTATATTTCATTGGTAAAAATGTAATTAATAAGTTTATGCAGTTCCTAACCGAACTTTTTCATAGATGATTCTGAAATTATATTTCGCTGTCGCCTTGTTAATTTTGTCCTCCTGTAAAATTGTCAAAAAAACCCAACGATATTGATAAAAAGTCTTCAAGTAATCTATTGGAGAATCAGAAAACCCCAAACCGGAACACAACACCTATGTGACGATGGGGTAAATGAAGGGATCCAGAAAATATGACGCTAAAATATACCCAGTGATGTCTTCAAAAGCTCGCTATGACCACTGGAAAACACGGGACGAGATTTCTACTGAAGGGGACATATGTTATCCTGGTAAAATACCAGCCACCAGTGTATACCGACTCCGAGCTTTCAATGGAACATACGACATGTAAGCCAGAGTCCTTGGTTCGACTCTTGGCGAAGTGGGTATTAAGCAAAATTGATCTCTGATCCATAATTATTTCTAAAACTCAAATGTGCATTACGTACAATGTACATGTATTCCGCTTTAAAACGCCAAATATGCTTAGAAAATATCTCACATAATAATATAAAGTCAATCATACGAACCATACAATGTTTAATGGAATTTGACACAGACGATCGCAAATGGTGATCGGGCAAGGAAGAAACAGATCGAAATTGCAAGGTGTTTACTAAACTATTGAAATTTAATGAAAGATCAATTACACAAATACATTAAGTAAATGTTTACGGTCGAAAAATAAATTATGAATTAAACACTTATTGTTCGGCTTAGTCAATTCTGTAAAAAAAAAGTCGGCCCCACTTACAAATCGAAGAGAAACAAAAATCATATCTGTTAATTATAAATAAACCTAAGGAAGATACACGACAAATGATATTCAGAGTTACCTTTGGAAACACAAATCATATCTGTTAATTATAAATAAACATAAGGAAGATATACGACAAATGATGTTCAGAGTTACCTTTGGAAACACAAATCATAAATATACACAGATTATGTCATTAGTTTAGTATTAGCGGCACATATCTCTGTACTTTAAAGACACGTAATCAATCAGCATGTATAGAATTCTGATTAAGGCGTATTATAAGATACTTTACAGTGCGAGGTGGTGCTTACAGCGGGTTGTCCGAGTTTATTGGTGCTATATTTGAGATCTAATAGTGATATAAATATCACCCGGGACGGTATGCACGTGAAAAGGGAGAAAGATGACGGACCCCTAGCTAGGTCACCAGACTTTGGCGATAGTGTTCACTTTCAGACAGACATTTTAAAACACGGTGCTGAAGAAGTTGTGCACACTTTGGACCCCGATGGTATCAGCTCCGCGCAGACTGATGTATGGCTTTTGAACTGATTTAATCATCAAACACTTACACAGTTATGTCATAAAACCGAACACCAAGTCCGCGCAGGCAGTATTCTGAGGAAATATCAGCATGTTTGGTACGTTTTGAACAGTCGCCTGCAGTTTACATTTTGAAGCATGTCTTTGACAAATATATGCAAAGTTGTTAATTGGATGTTTTATCTACTGATTTTCTCGAATATGCCAAGAGTTCATTTGTTTTTAAGAATATGAATTAGAAAACAGAACCACCAGTACATACGTAAACCTATTTAATCTGTACATATTGGTGATGATCACGAATTAAGACGCAGGAAAACTTGTTCCGAGCATTAAACAATACAAACAAGTCCTTAACTTTATATCGTTATTTGTGTCATAAGTTCTAGGTTTCCTCTAGAATCCTCTTTGTAGCACTGCTGTTGTTTCAGTTATAACCCGTGTCATAAAAACTGTAACCGTGCTTAACTAGCTTTCATATACACTGTATATTCCATAAAATCTTAATTAAAGCAACTTGAATGTATAATTGTAGTATGCGTATAGGTCATATCCATGTAAATTATTCTTTTGTTCCTATTTTGCCCCTAGTTTAATCAATTTTGAGTTCGGATTAAGGTTTTTTAGACGCTTTGGTATTCTCTGATTTTTTGTTTCACGTTCTTTGAAACAAGAATAAGATGTACTGACACTGAAGTTTCTCTAGTATTTCGACTGATGCAATGATAGCACGAAATTGGTTACATTTCATTTGTATACGAATGCTCTCACTCCCGTGATAATGAAGGACATTTCAGTCCAAAAGGCATTACCGTATGTTTGACAACGCTTCCATATAGGGAATCGCCTTTGATAATTCTCGCCAAAAAATCTTAACATGTGTTTAAAGGGAGGAAACTACGACAGAGGATTGTGCAATTCACCACTGACTTATCGAAAGCGGTCATCACCAAGCCATATGCCTTACATGTAAACAACCAATATACTATGCACGAGCGAGCATTGTGAGTGTGAACATGGCTGTACATTGTAGCTGTATAATTGTTTGCACGGTAGAATTATCGTTCATACTAATATAAGACAATAAAATACCCGATACACAATACGAAAATAACGAAAGGACAATACGACAAGAAAAAAAGCGTTAACGATGGCTATGGGAAGAAACAAAAGCCAAAATTCTGTATGGTTGCAAAAATAATCAAGTTCATATTTACCTTCAACTGGGGGAAAAAACACACATGAAAGATATTGTCTTGTACAAATATAAGTACAATAAACTTTTATTATATATACATCTCATCATAACTTCCATTATTTAATACACTCAAATACCAGTTCAAATAACAACGTTCGGGTTGGGTATACGATCAAATATAGATTTTATTCTGTTCAACATTTATTTTTGTGATCTATACAGGAAACTTGCACAGCATTCTTTCCTGAAATTTTTAATTTGACAGTTTACATTGTATTACATACGAAAATCACGTTCCACCAAAGTATGTTTTTCTCATCAAAACAAACACATAGACCCCAGAGTGTGTCAGGGTACATGTCCATGTTGTATACATACTACCTAGAATCTTGCTTATAGACATAATAGGTCAGAGCCTGCTTCTACAACAATCTAGAAATTTTGGATTCCTACCTTTGGCCCCTAGCATCACTGTAGAGTCCTAGGAGAACGAAACAGCTGTATGCTGCAGTTTAATTAATTTTTTCTGGCATACTGTACATATAACTTAATTTAAAAGGTGCAGCATGTGTGTGTGTTACGTCATCCTTACTCGTCGAGTGATACTCATAGAAACAAATGCTTGTTCTTTATATACAGAAAAATACATATAAAGAAAACCAAATAAAAAACAAACCACAGAATAAATATATAAGTATTACAAGGTAGCATATACCTTCCAACAAGTGGCAACCATAGAGAATATTACTGTTTCCATCAAATACAATATACTGTTTATTTTACGACTACTGTATGGTTATCAAAATTCACCAGTGTGAAATTTGGCGATTATCTGTCGTCTGAAACTTATTCGCGGGGGTTTAATAACGCGGATAATGAACAATGGTGAAACCTATATAATATGGCAATGATCCAACAAAAGTCACGAGGTGTCGGTTTTCGCGAATTTTTATTATCGAAGAATACCCATTTTTTTTCATTTGGGCAGTAAAATATATTAAACAACTTTGATATATAGATTCAAAATATCGATAAATGCTCGTGGCATATGAAATTATTGAACTCGTTTAATAATTCCATATTACATCGGCACTCGTGTAAGATTCTATAATAATATAACCTATATTCAAGCGAAAATACACCGAAACTCTCCAATTCATTATCTATTAGAAAGGCATTGACGGTACGATTTTCACTACCGAGAAAAGCAGATGACGTCATTTGTTTATGACGTCACAATCGTGTTATTACACGTGTGTAATACCATATTTATGAAACGGCCGTATGACATGAATGGGGTCAGTTATGTTATAAATATGGTTATCAACGGGGAAATAATCATTGACAAATATTCATTTCACGTTTTTATAAAGGTGACGAAGGTGGCAAGCGTCACTTTCTGGTAAGTAGTATGTGAATTTCTCAATTTTAGTAGCGCAGATACATGTATTTACAAATTTCATAACCGTTGATAACAAAAAAAACTAGGTAATCGAATGATTTAAATGAATAACAGCGGTTGATAAAAAAGGTGAACATTTTGATTATGACCAAAGCATGCATAGTATTTCATAAAACTTTTCATCAAACATTTCATTTTCAATTAATAATCAATTATGATAAAATTTAGGATGAAAACTTATTGAGCTCTTAGGTCTTTAATGAAAGAGTAGAAACAAAGATTCGATACTTATCAATTACACAAGATTTACATACATATGTACCTATATAATCATACAATGTACAGTTGTGGGATCGCACAACGTTACACGATGTGCGGTGGGCGCACGATGGGCGAACGGTATATGCACGATGTGCGAACGATGCGATCCTGGGCGATTATTTCTAACGCACATGTGGGCGCACGATAGACTAACATTGTGCGATGACAATCGTAGTTGATGTAAATTTAGAAATGGTTGAACAATATATACGGTTTTGCGCTAGTTGTTTTAAACATATTTCTATATTTTAACAATTTATATTAGCTGATAGTTCTATCTATATATTTCTAAAAATTAATAATAGTCTTTCTGTAGTTTCAGAAACAAACCAAATAGACACATGTATGTAAACTTTCAACTCATATTGAAATGCAAGTTCGATTTCTCACTCAAGTAAATATTGCCAGTTTTACCAGAGACGTATACGTCTCTGGTTTTACCAAGTTATAAACTGTACCTGTACATATATGTAGATATCTCTGGCCCGGGGCACTTACAACACTCGCCTAGGTGTGAAAACACAGGTAAAGTGTTGGGGAGAGGAGGGTTTTTCAAATAACTGATTATATAAGAGTCCAGTTTGTTTTCATAACAGTCGCTCGGTAATGGCTGTCGTAGCGTATCGCCGCACACGGGAAAGGTAAAACTCCGGTATGTTATTTACATATTCTGATACCTGGTAGCTCAACCCGCACTTGGCTGTCTTATGATCACTGTAATACTGTTTACAGTATATTGTTAAATTGACATAATCCCAATAAATATGATGCGAATTTAAATAGTTTTTTGGACAAGAGGGTTCCATATGTTTTTCATTCCGTAATATGTATCGATCAATTGTACCAAATCGTGCGTGTGTGCGATTTAATCGCACACATAAACGCAGGATCTTTAGATCGCCCGGTTGGGCGCACCATGGGCAAACGATGTGTGCACGATGTATGCACGATGCACGCACGCAGTTTTTGGTGCGTTGTGCGATACCACAACTGTATATCGCTTGTACAAAGTACAGGTGGTACATTAAAGCATTGCTAAGGTACCAAGAAAGGGGTTTCATAATACTTCTGCACTCTTTTAAAGATTCAAGTATCATGTATATGTGACCAAGTATTTATCATAACACTTGAGTCACGATATGGTTACCTTCACTACATTTACTTTCACGCATACATATTATTATGTAACTTGTAAATCAACACAATCGTATGTGCATTGCATGTACACGTTTCACAAATTAGCGGTATGCACACACTATACATGTATATATGTGCTAACAACAAATTTATGCGACGCTGCATTTTATACATTAGATAAATCAATGTCTTTTTACAGTGTATGTCAAAACTTAGGATTCAAATATATTGGTTAAACATGAAATCAGGCGTTTTTTTTCTCTCGCATATTCCATATCTTCACAGTAAGACTATGAAAATAACAAACGGGGAATTAAATCATGGTTCGAAAACAGAAAGTGTATTAGTGAATTTTCTCCTTCTTGTCACATGATTCAACAATCTATCATACCTGTCCCAATATTTGTTCACTTTCCAAGGTCGGTCACGATGTTCCAACAGCCAGATGAAAAAGAACAACTCTTAAATATGACCTCAAAAAACTTACGAAATAATGTTTCTGATTATACATATTGTATGTATATATCTATACCGGTATATTTTTGCCCCCTTTTTATTTTCGCTCTTTTCGTCCTTTAGACATAGGGCAAATTTAAGGTAAAGGCGACAATTGCAAGGCAGTGTGATTGATGTCAGATACAGACGTTATAACTGCAGGGTAAATTTCTGTTGTTTGTCGGTAACTGCCGATGAACAACAATTCTAAGAATTGTTATTCTAAGAGAAGCAACTGCAGGTATATCACCGATTATGTGTTATTGCAAATAATGTCGAAAGGCGTCGATAACTACAAACTTTACTCCAGTACACTTTCAAGCCAATAAAATAAAACAGTTTTTGTAAATTAATCATGGGTGCACAGGACGAATTTATCACAGGGCAAATATGTTATATGTTGCCTATGGGCGAAAGTAACCAGGGGCGAACATTTACCGGTATACATTAAGCATATTTTATTTTATGTACAATTTCAGTTGGAAATAATAAAGAGTCACAGCTTTGCCTTTTCTGATATGTTTTGGATCAGAATTTGGGCTATGTGTATTAACCTTTCCTGACTGACAAAGGTTGAACAATACCTTTGCACAACAAAGGTCCATCTTTGTGTAGAAACAACGCTGGCCACACCAAGAAATCAACCTTCTGTCCCTTTTGTGTATAGTTTTTATAAAAGTCCAGATTGATGTCAGAATCTTTGGCAAGTTCTGTATCCATATGTAAAGGGGGGTTCTTGCTTCTCATCAACCAACAGAGGTTGACACAACACTTGGCGAAATTGTTTGTTTTCTCGAGAGAGGAAAATCGGACAAGGCACGTGGTATTTGTTATGGCTGATCCATGACAAGTATCCTCGGTATCGTTGTTGCCTTGGTCTAACACAACATTTGAGGGACCTTGGTTGAACTGTCTGTGACGTTTGACGTCATTTGGCCCTTGCTCAGATGGACTGGAGTCGGTTAGGGACGTCGCGTCTTTGTCAGTTGTTGGTGTACTGTTTTGGGTAGAATCACTCTCCTCTGACTTAGGCTGATTGCTCTCATCTAACTCAGTAGTGTCCGGTTTTGTTGCTTGATCGTCAGTATCTTCAGATATTTCTGGTCCATGCATTCCAGCACTTTTGATAGATCCAACTGGTTGTTTGATCATATGCTCAAACTGCTTTTCCATTAGTGCCAAAAATTTCTATAAGAAAAAGTACACAAAAATAGTAAGAACTATATATTATACTGCTGATGATTTCATAATTTATTCTTATACATGTTTTTATGAATACGATTATCTTTTTACCTCACGAAGTTTCCGATTGTGCAAAGAGTACAAAAAGTAAATGTAAAATCTGTCTGTACTGATCAGAGATTAACATTGTATTGTGTAACCGAAAGTTGTAAGTAAATAATTATCCTACATTATCCTATTTAAGCAATGTTTGAGCTGCAAACATTCAGCTAATTGTTGTTTGCGTTAATTACAGTCTCTTTATATTCCTTTATATAGCAAGTATAGTTATTACTGCAATTCATTTTTTGCGCTTATCTGTTTAAATTTGGTCATTTGCCAGAGTTTGGCTGCGCTATAATAAGTACGTTTAATCTTGTGAATTGTTCAGGTAATCACTAAATCCACAACCGTTCTTTACTTTTATGAAAGTACTCACGGACTCGACCGCTGGTGTCATCATCAGGACGCCTGCCTTTATTACATCAATGAGCTGCTGGTTCTGTTCTTGCGACATAGAGGTTTCTTTTGAAGTTTCTTTCTGTAGCTGTACGATGATTGAGTATATATTATAAGGAGCATTCAATTATGTTTGATTATATACTATTTACAGTCTACACTGACATTCACTCGATAACCATTGCTCAACAGATTATCATTATCACCGCATAACTGTAGTCAAACACGTGACAAATTTCTATGACGTCGACAACAATACATGTGGGCGGAGCAATGCAAATCCTACAGTTTGAAACACAATTGTGTGACGTCACCAACAATAAGCGTGGGCGGAGCTTGCAAATTTCATGGTGTCACATTTATTGAATCATTCACACGTTTATCAGTTTTGAAATAAAATCAGTGTTCGAAGATTTGACTATAATGAACAAAATAGTTACGAACATTTCACAGAAAGATACCGTAAATATAAGGATTAACTTTCTGTTTTGTTTAGGTTATCGGGGGATAACTACAATGGGAAACGGGTAAATTCAATAACCGGCGAATATAATTTACCCGTTTTCCATTGTAGTTATCCCCCGATAACCTAAACAAAATAGAAATTAAACTACAATGGAAAACGAGTAAATTCAATAACCGGCGAAGCCCGTTATGTATAATGTACCCGTTTTCCATTGTAGTTATCCCCCGATAACCTGAACAAAAATAGAAAGTTTATCCTTAAATATATTAATTTATAGGTAAAATAAAAGCAGATAACATCAAAATGTATACGCTATGGATCATACGTCTTGTTAGCGATCGTAAGATTCTGTTCAGATATGACCGGCATATTTAAACAAAAACTTTCCATCACAAACCAGTCTCGTCATTCGATGGTATTACCATTACAGGCCTGAATCGGGTACACTTGTTGATATGAAACACAGATACATGGTAGGTCTTTTAATGGATCAACGCAATTGTTTGAAGGATGTCATATCGAATAATAATAGAAACAATATTTGGTCTAAAAATGACAATACTTCAACAAATAAATCCTCCATTACTAAACAAAAAACATATATATCCCTGTACCTTGTCTTGGTCTGTTCCATCTGGATCAGAGCCTGGAAGTGATGTCACTGACTGTTTAATCGTTTTCACGTAAGCGGCCTCAGTTTCACAGCAAAACTTGAACGACTCCTGAATAAATAATGTAGCGCAGAAACTTAGAACAATATGAAGAACACATTAGCGGCAACTTGGAGAAAAATACACACATCATAGTATTTCTTATTAACGTCTGACATGACGTTAGTCTGTGATATCTTACTTCTGTTCATTATTTCGTATTAACTTTCATAATAGAAATACATTAACGCTTACACATAACATTTTCACATTTCCGTATTTAAAATGCCACCGTTTCATATATTAAAAAAATATCACCAAGCAAAGATCAAACCATCAAAACGAATACCATTGTGTGTACGCACAAATAGCATGGTTTGTGTTTAAATGTGAGGAAACATCAATGAGTTTGAATGTTTCTGTATTTTTTTTATATTCCATGAGTATTAAGATGTAAGCGTTTTATCACTTAACATGTTATACTCAATCTTGACAGCTCTAACTTAGCTTACTTGCTCTTGTTGATGCTTCTGTATTCTCTATGAATTAAATACAATGTACTTTCCTAATGCTTACAATGTGATCTATCAAGTCACCAACGCATTTACTTGTCAGAATAAAACAAACCATTGTAACATTGTAAACAGCTTGTTTATACGTAACAAATCACTGCTTCACTGATCAAAGCTGACAAACGCAATTTCTGCTTTTACATTAGTTTGGAAATTTGGTATTTCCACCTTTTTGTTTCTAGCATCACAGAAGAGTCCCAGAAGGACGATATAGCTGTATGATGCAGTTTAATCCATTTTTTGGTATACTGAAAATTACTAAGTACTTTTAAAAGGTGAAGCATATGTGTATATTACATCATCCTTAGTTTATACTTACAGTTAGAATAGCGAGTAGGATTTGGGTGCAAACAACATCCCCGCCTTGGACGATGACGTGTCTGTCTATCAGCTCCTCTAACGCGTCAGTCCATTCGTTATCAAACAGCTCTGAGTACCTCTCCGACAGCTTTGTAGAGCGGTTTGTATCGCTAAGGTATGTGATAGCTGGGTTGCCATGGCTGACGGCTATTTCAATTAACCTTATTAAAACCAATAAACCAATTAATGTGTTCACAAGTGCAAATATCACTTATTCTATTTTGACCAATCAAAACATTCCTTACATAAAGACAATTGGGAAAATGAAAAGATGGCCCGGTAGATGTTGCTACACAACTGTTATAAACAGAATAACTACAGTTCCTTCAGTTATACTAAGTATGTTTCATTCTTGTTGGAAACATTTTGATACTTTTCACTCGTGCAAATTGAATACTTGGTATAACTGAAGACTCTGTAAGCTATCCTCTTTTTTCTGACCATGCATGTCATTTCGACATAAATCTTCTCTTACGATACATGCAGGTTGGAACAGAAAGTTTAATATTATATCGATCTCTGAACTGCTTGGATGACGAAGAAAAACATATATTAAGTAAAATAAAATGTTTTGTATACAATGTAGCACAATTTGTTACTGTATAATCGTCAAATGGTTCATAAAGATAGGTCTAAATTGTTTAAACTAGGGAGAAGACAAGGAAAAGGCAGTTTATTCTGAATACCTCGTAAGAAGATTATCTTTCTCTCGTTTCAAGTCTGCGATTCTGATCATCATCTCATCTTGTTTCGCTTGTTGCGCTTTAATCTGTCGGTTGTGTTCCTCTTTCATTTGTAGACAGAATTGATTCCATTG
This sequence comes from Mimachlamys varia, assembly GCA_947623455.1. NCBI lineage: Eukaryota > Metazoa > Mollusca > Bivalvia > Pectinida > Pectinidae > Mimachlamys > Mimachlamys varia. The sequence continues at coordinate 4,636,254 of OX392537.1, forward strand.
TGAATTTAATTGTTGTTTTAAATAGTCTGCATTGTATTTCACATTGTCCAACTCTGATGTCAACCTTGCATTTGTTCTACAAAAACAACCAATGTACACATTCTATGTGGCGCATTAGTATCGACTTGTTATGCACTTAGTTATTATGTTTTAATGCAAATATTAATTCAAAATACAACAATGTCACCCGTTAATAAATGAACATCAATTAATACAATTGCAGTAAATACAGTTTTTCGAGTCATTCTTTTTTCATAATAAGTTGTATAAGCTCATTCTATCGTTAAATTACTTACTGCTGTGTCGTTAAATCTTTTTCAAACCAAAGTTTTTCTTTGGCTGTAAAGTCGCTCTCCTTGTTTTTCATCTGGCTGTTAATGATAAAAACATTATCACTATTAATTAGAAATGTCTTGAAGATTAATCAATGATACGAGTTCACCAATACAAGTTTTTAATACATCTGTAGTAGATGTATGCCAAGGTGATAAGATTATAGAGATGAAATTGCTTGACTTTAATTTCACACTCAAAAAACGTATCAGTACTAATAAAGCAATTTCCTGATATATCTGCTTTATATTAATAAATGTGGATGGATGTATCTATTTGTTATTGTATAGGTTCCCTTTTAGGCGTGTAAAAGTCATTTTCATTAATCTAGTGGATGTGAGTATGAACTGTTAATGTGAGCTCCTAATAGAGGAAAGTGCTCTAATACTTTTAAATATACTTTCTTTTATATGGCGATTGAACGGCGTTTATAATGTTCATGCCGGTATGAATGCAAAGCGGTTACATCCATATTGACCATGAAGCCGTTAGGCTTCATGGTCAATATAGATGTAACCGCTAGGCTTCATGGTCAATATGGATGTAACCGCTTTGCATTCATACCGGCATGAACATTAAAAAACGCCGTTCAATTCATATATTTACATTTTTACTATTGAATAATTGTTTTATTCAATTTCTTATTTATTGAACAATTGGTTAATTAACTGCTTTTGTTATTGCGCCGTCCTTTAAACGAAAAATGCTGAACAGCCATAATTTGAGTAAGATTGGCGCCAATAATTTACCGTTGTCATTTGAGCGTTTGACGCGGGGGCATTCTCCATGTTATCCGAAGCGGAGCCGTAAGACTTGAATTGAACAAGACTAATATATTACGTCATAAGTAATTCACGTGAATTGATGTATTCATACTGTATTCATGATGTATTCATAGTCTAGTGTTTGTTGTTTTCAGTTGGTATGTTCATATAGAGAGGCAACAATCAGAATGTAAATATAATGACATGACTTCTTTATTAAGCATGAATCAACCTTAAACATTGTAGAACTCGATGTTTAAACCTTTAAGTTAATAACGTTCAATTGCAAATCCTTGCTATGAATGATTTTCTTTTTTTAATAGTAATTGTCAAGTTTTTGCTTTTGCGTTAGGTTCTTTAAGATCCGTTATGTTTTATTGTCCAATAAGATGTAAATGTTAAAAATAAATACAATTTAATATAAAGCAGAAACATTTTCATTTCCGCCGAGGAGTCTTGAACCGGAACCTGGGTAAGCCTTCCCCGTAAAGATTTATCGACACAAGGTGTCGACTACAACCACCAGAACAATTAACTATGAAAAATACCGATAACCCCCGGAAGAGTTCATATTCACAGCTCTATCTCACATCTGACAATGGAATATTAAAAAGTTCAATAATACAAGGGATCGGAAATATTTACAAACGTACAAAAAGAAGTCTTTAGTGTTCTTAGTTAGACGGTTGAGGAGATTTATTTGAAACAGGAAAAGGAATAATGACTGTTGCAAACTTTTTAGCTACAGAAGATTCGAAATTGCTATTACAGTGTAAAAAATAAAAGTTGTGGTATAATAAAATATAATATAGTATAATGAATATATAGTAACGGATATGAACTTCGTAATTGGATACTGATTTTAGGTAAGTTTTGTTCTGATATGGCACATTGTGTATCTTATTTGTGATACGATACGTTTGCTTGGATGGATGCTTAAGGACTAGGTACAGGACAATTCAATATGGCGGAGGTGTTTTTACCAAAACTTGTTATTTTATTAAATACTGCAAAATACATGACCAAAATAGACTACAAAGTACATTTTGTGATGGAGAATCGATCATTTCAACCATATTTTGGTACGTTTCGTGGTTTTTCTGATATTTTGTGTTATATGTCAAAAAACGCGTGCACGTTTGCAGAATACTGCGAAAGATAATAAAAACAATGAATATCATTTTTTGTTACTTTACTATACACAGAATGATAGACGAGCCTTCGATTTTTGAATAAATCTCTATTTCAATTGAAAACCGCAGAATAAGAGAATGCACTCGTCACATGAATGGCAATTTATGTACATTCTGAACACCGCTCACATCTGGATCAAATTTTTAAAATTTCCATCGCCGATCGACAAATTTATACGGCACGCCGCATAGCCAAAACAAAAATCTTACCGTCTGCGGTATGACGAGTTATGACATTATGTCAGATTTCTTAAATCAAACATCTTCCCGTTGCATGTAGCGAAATATACTACCCTGTCCTCCATTTTGAACTATTTACTGTTTTAGATATTCATACGCCTGACTTAGAGGCATGGTGAAACATCGACAAAATTAACAACTAAATTGGATTCAAGCATGCAGTAAAGGTAAATGTTACTTGGTATATCGTCACAAAGCAAAAACTGCCCATTCCCATCACGGTAAATTGTTTTTAGCGATTGCCAGTTTTACATTTTTGGGCGAATGTATAGCACGTGAAAAGATGTCCTTCGGCACTTCCGGCAGTGTTTTTTAGGTAATTTAATGATTTTGAAAGAATTGTCAACAAAGTTTAATTTGTGTTGTAAAAAATCTGATGGAATTCGTATATATAATACACTTACGCGTGGATCGGACAGTATTAACTCACTGATTATACCGATTCGTTCTCGGCTTCGCACCTGTCAAACATCGCTAGCGTAAATTGTTGCCATCGTAAACATGTGTGGCAGTTGAGGCACATTGGTATCAAAATACATTTCTCAAACTTAATTAGTAATTAGGTAATCGCATCGTAAATGTAAATTGCGTTATGTTGGTGTTATTATTATTATTTAATGAATTTATTTGACACGAAACTTACATTTACATGACAAATGACCTATTTAATATAAAATAATGCCCCCTATATTGCCCCCACGAGATACAGGTAACTACTTTTACCTGAACTGAAAACAGCATGCAATGGACGACATTTTTTAGAGGGTGTACCTGTGTATTTCTCCCTCATACTCTGATTTTCAGACTAATATCAAAATTTTAACACTGGGTTATCATGCTATGAACATTACAGTAGCTTTGTATTATTTTTTGAGAAGTTTCAAATAACTATATGAAAAATATTTGCGCACTCCCATCTGGATATTATTTACTGAATATTTTTTTGCTAAGAACTGATTTTTTTAATTTTGGGGGCTGAACTGCATTTTATATCAATATTTAACATAATGGGATAAAGCTTATGCCATGTATTGGAAGGAAACATTAAAATTTCAATATTACCATTTTCATCCAGGTAACAACCAATATGGCTGTACCTAGTCCTTAAGCAATTTGCGTTACAACGGTATTTATATTTCTATCTAAGCGCGCTTGGTATCTGCATGTGAAAAGAAAAAGAGTTTCAATGCGATTTGGGTGGTGACCCTTTACCTTTTCCTCATCCAAGGAATTGACCTCAGAACGCCTTAGCGAAAAGCGAGCGAGTAATCTACTGTGCCACACGACAACACTGATAAAATACCAGGTCAAAATATGGAAAAATGGAAACTTGTCAAGGCGATCCTTAAACGTAATGTAAGGTGTTCCAGAAGAATGAGCGTCTTCTGTTTCATCGATTACACAATTTTGTTGTACTGTATAACTGAATTAATTTCTTACTTATCAAAGACAGAATAGTATCCATATTGTTTCCTTTTATTTTCAAGGCCTATGGACAGATGTACTTGTCAGATGAGTTTAGCACAGGCAAGCCAAAGTAGATTCTTCTAATAAGTGGCCAATAAATTTGATCTGTACATGTAATATAAAAAAGGCAAAGACTTAAAATGGTGTAGCCTTCATATAATTGATGTAGTTTAACCGATTTTAATCAGGATGAAATTTACATATTCAGAATCAGATAAAATTTCCACTTTTTAAAGTTGGCAAGTCGAGAAATATCATTGAAATAGGTGCGAGTTTGGCTCATATCCGATTTTGTTTTCAAATTATGTAACATTCCTGTTTGAACTTTACATGACCGAACGAGTTACATCATAGGGTAAGTTCAGACTTACTGTCTGTAACATTAGATTTTTCCTACCAATGTAACGACTTTGTATTTGTTTAAGAGGGCCGAACCTGTCCCAACAACGTTCATATTTCAACAATTTGTATAATATTTTTTTATGATACACGTTTGAGCAATTCCGTTTACAGAAAGCATTAGTTTTGTTTCGACTTTTCAATATGTGTACTTAAAGCCTTTCACACTCTTGCTGAGTACTAATTGGTAACCAAAGCTGAATTCAAAAGCTAATTAATATCAAAGAAGGGGAAAGATAATACACAGTTGTATATGTTATTGCATTTTCTTATCCAAAGATTATATTTATGAAAACATGCTAAAATGATATTACTTTGTTATTACCTTATATTTGATCAGTGTAGAAGCAAAGATACAGACCAAATTATTTTATTTAAGTCAGCACCAAGGTGTCATATTACCTAATTAAGCAAATGTAATCAATTGTTTACCTCTTATTGCTATCATAAGTTCTCATTTTTTTGCTAACAGTTTATTAACATGATCAGAATATTTCCATCAACGCATATCTTCTTTAAAACAAGAAGCACATGGGCCTTAACGATCATCTGGCGATCTATATATTTTTGTTGCTACCTAATTACTCAAGTTAATTACAGATATTGCCATATTTGTCAAATGTAACCTTGTAGGAGGGTCAATTAACAAAAATGTGGTTTTCCTTCATTTCCACTTGCTACCAGCAAAATAGCAGTATCCTGGGACTGAGAAGCATTGGACATATTTAAAGACATTTGACCTCTGTTGCCTTGAACATCGGTCAAGGGTCTTTCATTTGAAAAACACTTGGTAGCTTTTTATTTAATCATGCTACGGGCCGAATATCAGTACCCTGTGCCTTTAGTATATTCAGAAGAAGTTATTTGAATATCTTTAACACATTTTAACCCCTGTGACCTTGAACATGGGCCAAGGTTATTCATTTGACCAAACTTGTTAGCCCTTTTCCTAGCATAATACAGGTCAAATATCAGTACCCTGGGCCTTTAGCTTATTGAGAGTTCTTTGAGTATATTTAACACATATGAACCCTGTGACCTTTAACAAAAGTCAAGGTCGTGCATATGAACAAACTCTGTATCCTTCATTTTAACATGATACAGGCCAAATATCACTACCCTGGACCTGACAGTTATTGAGAAAAAGTCTTTTGTAGGAAAAGTGTATGTACGGCTGATTGTGCATGGCGGACGGCGGACGACGACGGAAGGTGTAATATGTCTAAAGGTCACACGGACCCTTAGGGCCAGATGACCTAACAACCATAAACACTTATATTATAATACACATAAAACCCGCACAGGGCACCTTAAGCCATGAAACTCGCTGTGATTTTACTCAAATATTGTAATTTATTCGAACCACTGTAAATACAGGTGGTTTCGTGTAAATTTCCCCTTACTTGTGTAAATTCTAATGTTAATGTGAATCATTCACTTGTCCGAGGAAATTGAAATTTTCGAATTTTTTAAAGCACAATTCCCTACATTCTGACAATAGTAGTTGAGACCAAACTTAACCTGACTGCAGCAAAAATAAAAAAAACAGCAATTGATTGATAGTTTTATGTGAATTGTCCTTGGGAAAGAATACTTACAAAATCACTAAAATAGCACATTACTTTAACTGGAGTTTGATAAGGTTCGTAGTTTGGTCGTTTCCTCATTAAGTAAAAATAATTAATTCAATTTAGAAGGGAATTAACACAGTTTACGAACATATGTGTAATCATTCAAGAGCTTCGCTCAGGTACCCTAAAGGCTTACATATTAGTATAGTCAATTTAATTGAGTGACAAATTTAGTTGTCTTTAATCAAATTTAAAGACCAAAACATTATGAATTTGTTTCAATCAACCAAAGCAATATTTAAACCATACCTTCCAATAATCCTGCGTTTTGTTTCAATAATTGGAACTTGTGAAGTCCATTCCAATAGTTTGTCCTACGTTATGGAGCTTGTGCAGGTCTAGGTATTGACGTAATGTCAAAATATATGGTCCGTCATTGTGTAAATAGTATACAGTATAATAATGTACGTTGATAATTCAATATAGTCAAATTATGTAAAACAAAGAACAAAACAATTTTTAACTGTCATGTTTATTTTTTGTTGATGAATTCATAAGATTTCATTTTGTATGCGTAGTCGCGGATAAATAAATCTAGGCGTAGTGCGCACGCTCAGCTGCAAGTTAACGTCAGCAATTTTTCCTCAGTTCGAAGTGGAGAGTCGAGGACCGCCTCATTTCGAGTTTCTATATTTGCTGGAATGTGAAGCTGATGACGCTTAATGTCGAATTAGACTACAAAGCAAGACGTGACTCAAAAGGACAACACAGTGTTATGAGGCAGTTGACTCTTCGAACTTCTTTCATACAGTGACCAGAAAGATCTATGGCTGTTTAAAATTTTATAGAGGGTTGATACTGACATAGCGTGAGCTGATAAAAAATTGATGATTGATCGCTTCTGGTCGTGTAAATAATTTGATTTATTATGTAACGTCAATACAGTTGTAAAATCTAAAGTGGTAGATGCTTTTTTGTCGAATTATTAGGTACTTCTCACAAAATCATACATGCATTCAATTCTAATCTCGTAGTTTTTTTATGGGCGAACTTGAACAAGTTTCATTTGATAATTGCATTGAACTTAACTGAAGTAAAAACTTGAATGTTTGTGAATGGTCTCATTATAGTTTTTACTCATAAAGTACGTGTACGAGGAGGTCACATTTATTTTTGTACGATTTTTATTGGATGTTTGGAATAAAATGGAATGCATTTGCAATACTGGTGCACTGTTAAGTACCCCAGGAAATCCACTAAAACAATCAGTAACATTTGCTTCTCAATTTTCATTCAACAAAAACATTTCTCTAATTCTGTATCAGGAAATGAGTGAAAAATGAAAGAGAGCTCTCATTATTTGGGTGAAATCTATAGTTCAGGTGAAGCAAGTTTCCCATCGCTGGCGGTCCTTATCAGAATATTGAAACGTGTAAAATACTATTGAATAGGTAAAATATGATATTTGGAATCTAATATAAAATCAATAGTACTGGAAGTACTGGAGGAGGCGATACTCGGATGTTTGAACATGGTAACAAAATGAAATGCGAAAAGTGCATTTTTAAAAATGCAATTATAGATGCAAAAATAAACAACTGTTGATATAGAAGCATGAACAATTATTAAGTATATCCGAAAATGCTCGACTTACTTAAATTTTCTTATAATTCACATGTTCATATTATACAAAATAAAATTATCGATAGAAATGTTGTCAACTACATTTTGTATTTTGTGCTTTCAAGACTTTCGAACTATTTTTTGCAGAAGTCTACAATAATTACTGAACTTATCTTCCTTTCATCAGTAAAATCGATTAGATGTGTAAAAGGCTGATAGCAGTACTTGGACAGTGTATAGGAAATAGAAATAGAAACATGCACATTTTATCAAAAGGAAGGTTGGAATCAGAGCAAATTAAATAATTCTTCTTTAGTTTCTTGTCGCCAATAATCTAAATTTGAAACTAACATACCGTTTTTCATTTAAGCGGTTGAACCGGTCCAACCAAAGTTGTTGATATATTAACTTAAGTCGAACCTTGTAATGGCATGTTGCTTTAAGACCAGTTATGAGGAAAGCCTTGCCAGGCCTAACATAAACATTTGCATGTCCACCATGATTTTGCACCCCGAAATGTTATAATTGAAGGTGAATGAAGCGGTTATTTAGCATAAACGAAAGCGGCCTAACATAAATATTATCTCATAACAAATACAGATCTAGAACGGCATTATCTGAAACGTACAGATGCCTCACAAAATATTCATATCTCTTGTACAATATTTCATTAAGGGCTAGGTACTGTACTCCCTTATTTACAGTAATTGCGAAGATTACCGCTAAGTGTCTGAAACTCTGTACATCCGGTTTGACCCTTTCCCTATATGCCCTGCGTACAATGCTTCATCAATATAATAATAAAATATAAATATTACGAGACTCACCTTTCTTGTTGGACAACTCTTGTTTCCAACTCGGACACGTGTGTCTTAATGCCACTGAATGAGGAAATCAATTACACAATATCTTTATCCTGATTACGTTATGTTCGGTAGGCTTATGTAAAAACAAACATAGCAGGTAATTATTGGATCATTGCTGGCGAGTTTGCACCCACTTGAATAGCAATAACTTATATATTTGGTATTTTATGCAAATACATAGAATACAGAAAATGAAGAAAAAACAAAAACATCAGGATGAATATTAAGACGGCTTTAAAGCATCGCATGTCAATAATTGTTTGATATTAATAAATAAGAATAACTTACGGTCGCAATGATTCTCTTCTTGTCCTTAATTCTTTAACCAATTCACCATATTGCCGATGAATGGTCCCACAACAGTTGACCACTTTGGTGGCAAGACTTAAAGTAAAAAATATACACTGTGTAGCTTGAGACTGTCGAAAGTCTTATGTTGTAGTCGAAATTCTTGTAAATTTAACGTCGTTGCATAATAATTTGATCAACTCTTTTAGACAATCTAACATTTATTTCCTATCGCTTGTATGTACCGATTGTCTTATCGAAGTCTTCCGACTGCATGTACATGTACAATAATAGTAGCGGATAACATTGAATCAAGATGATTTGGAGAACTTGTTTTCAATTGTTTGTCGAAAGTATATCGATGCGTACTTCCATTGGTATAAGTCGAAACTAATCAATTGATAATAAAGCATGTCGTATTTATATCAACATACAGTCATTTAACAAACACAACAGACTGTTCAAAAGGCAGAAAATAGCACATTTCTTTATCTATGCACGGAAAAGTGTTTCTGCAGAAATGTCTGACAAACATGTACCAAATCTATTGAATTGCTATATTACGTAAATAAGATATTATACATACGAATGCCTTTCCTGCTGAGCTGTTCTGTTCCATGCTAAGTCTGAGGTTGTCCTGACATCATCGTGTGTGTTATACGTCTCGACGTACGAAAAGTCCGATTCATTGTACCATATTTCCTCCTCAGTGAATCTTGCGTCAAGGACTTGTGCGCCCCTATACAAGTAAATGTATTGACAACATAAGTATGCGAAAACATTAAGCATAAACACAGAGAAAAAACATAATTTATTTGTATGAAATTATATATAGGATTATTTTTGAGTTTCCATTCCCTGTTATATTTATGAAACGAGTCTTAGAACGTTTCAATTAAGTAGGTTTCAATAAAACGATCGTCTACAGTTTAAAAAAGTCATTCAAGTCATCGCAGACGATACTAATATTCCTGCGCTTTACTCAAATGTTGAGTGATTAAACTAGTCATGCTTTTATGGGCAGGTGTTATGGTCGCCATCTTTGTCTCATTGAGAAATATTATGTATCTTTAAGTGATATGAAGATGGACGATTTTGAGTATGCTCATTAGTGTGTTTTCTTGTTGTGATTGACAATGATACTCGGTTCTCATTTTGATAACTTGATGTTTACGAGGATGTGACAAAGATTTACATGGCGGATGTCGTCGATGAAGCAGAAGACGCTCACTCTTCCGGAAAACCTGGTCTTATTCTCTTGTACTTTTACAAGAATATGCATGTAAATCTTTCCTTTGTTCATATGTTGCCCCTGGTTTAATCGATTTTTAGTTTGGATTATGATTTTGTTAATGCTTCAGTATTCTTTTATTTATTTTATGAGCAAGTATTCGTCCGATATAATTTAACTTGATTGATGGCGCCAAAATTAATTTATAGTAACAGTGATCTCGTTGGCAAAAGGTTAACACGAAAAGATATGATGTTTTGAACACTTGTGTGTTTAGTTCGATCTGCAGTGTGTGGTGACATCCAAAACGCTATCAATTTTTTTTATAGAAACGTTGACCTAGGTTTTAGCTTTTCGCGATCGCACGAGCCCTTTACCCACCATACTCAAAGTTCTGTAACTTGAGACTTGTACTTTTTATACAAAGTACATGTAAATGTACTGTTCCGAAAGTAATGAAGTTTATCTTCACTCTCCATTGTTGTTACGTTTTGTCGCCATCGCTCACGATCACCACACGAGGATTCCGTATCAATATAATTATTTTCCCAGTCCTGGACCGGGTTTAATGGTCACATATGGTTACGCATGGCTATGCATTCGCGCAAAACGAACGATTATTCGCCTCACAATTCAGTTCTTTAAACTTTCATGTGATCATCATCAGTGCGTGCAGGTGTTAAACTATAAATACATGTATGTACTTATGACATTGTATGTTTAACTCTGCAACACACGTCATTTCCTTGCCGAGTAATATCCAGCATGCCCTAGCACACAAAGGTTCGCGGTACATGTCCTCCTCATGCGGGGCACACCTAACTCGTGCAGTTCCAAAGATTTTCCCGCGGCGCGTGTTTTTTATTCAGTTCTCCGACAGAGTGTGGTACATATGTAATGGTATGTTTCCCCGCGTTGCGTGCACTTCACAATTGTATATGACAAATAAGTAAGTTTCATCTACAAATGCAATATAGAAATAAAGTAATATACATATACACTTGTATTACATCAGTCTTTATTTTATCCCTATATGCAACACGTCTTACTCTTACCATACACTACATCAATGAAGAAAGCGGTATTTATTATATTTTTGCCTGTGAAATATAGAAAATTATCAAACTGATAAAACTTGTATTTTCACTGCTGTGATGAGCAGTGAAAATATAAGATTTTGCCGTGAAAATATAAGATTTTGCAGTGAAAATATAAGATTTTGCAGTGAAAATATAAGGCTTTTTCAGTGTAACGTGAAAAATTGACCCGCCAATAAAAAACTACCCGGGGTCATTATTCTACGTTGCAAAAGTTACCCGGGGTCGTTATTTTACATTAGAAATCTTACTCGGCCTTCTGAAGAAAAATGACCCCACTCGATATTTCTGTAATTCGTCCCCCTGAGAAAGCGACCCGCCGTAGATTTCATGTAACACCGGAACTTTTGTATGAGTTGTTCCCCTTGATCGAATCGAACATGGATTATGGAGGCTCGGCATATTGTTGTCGTCTGCTAGAACTTGTCTATTGTGGAAAGATGATCTTAAAGAAATGGCATCAATAGTAAATATTGATGAGAAACTGCTGCATGATTTTCATATGTAATGAATTGGAAGATGAGAATGGTTCAACTTTCCGATCAGCTTATCCCAATCAGCTGTGTACAGTGCTGGACCCAATCGGTTGTGATTCGGATTAGGCCTGGGTACTTTCCAGTAGGCAAGTAAAGAAAACAAATCATGAAAGTATCTTAAGTCCTCTTTCGAAATGTATTAAAAAGAAAATTCAATGGTTTGCCGTTTAATATCAAATATATTTCACTTGTATGTGCTACGCACTCGTGAAAATATAAAAAAAATCTGCCATACTCGTGAAATATATTTGATATTAAACGGCAAACCATTGAATATCCTCTATATGTATGCAAACATGATTGACATGTTATAAGATTAGGGCAGCAGTAAGTGTTATTTATCACGTTTTATTGTTACTCACATGGAAATGTTCGATAGCATGTTGCTGAGTGCCGACACAACTTTTGTAAGTCCAGTATATCTTCTAAATAGTTTGATATAGTTCCTAAAATGACGAATGTAAACTCAGTTAGAAACAAAAGGGTATCTTGAAACGAAATTACATCACAACCTATGCATGCCAATAAACTGTATATTTGTCGTTGGAAAATATAACATCATTATGATTGAAAAGTAGAATATTTTCACTCTGTTACACAAGGATCTGACAACATCCTATGAGATATCATATTCTGGTGAATGTTATCGCCTCTTTACTTCACACTCTGGTAGAAATGTCTAATTGATGACACTTGACGCTGACACCTGTAACAAGTCATTTCGTCACACCATGCATATTAGCGTGTTGTTCGAATGTTGTGACGAAATAATTTTGCGACGATACAAAATTGTATAAAGACACCAGGTAACAGGCAGATCTCCAGCGGGACCTGGACAATTTACAAAAATTGTCGGATACATGGCTGCTTAAATTCCACCCGAACAAATGCAAAACAATGAATTTGGGAAAGAAGTATATCAGTTTCAATAATCTGCATTTATATCAGGATGTTGATGGTACGAGAACACCAGTAATGTTATCAGAGGACATAGAAGAGAAAGACCTCGGAATAATAATCGATAAAAGATGAAACTGTAGACATCATTTACAAGCAGTCAGGCGTAAACAAAGCGAATCGAATACTTGGAGTCATCAGAAGAGCATATACATACTTGGATAACAAATCGTTCTGCTTACTGTATAAGGCATTAGTTCGACCCCATTTGGAGTATGGAGCATGCATATGGAAACCATTCAAACAACAGGACATTGATCTGTTAGAAAACGTTCAACGCCTTAAACTCCCGTCGTTAATACATAGACGAAATACGGGCGACATGATTGAAGTTTTTAAAATCTTGAGAGGAGGCTATGAGACAACAGCATCACACCGACTTCTGTCAATAAAGAAAGAGAGAAGGACCCGGGGACATTCACTCAGCTTAGACAAATCAAGAGGCAGGTTAGACATGAGAAAATATTCGTTTACGCAAAGAATTGTGGACAGTGAACATTGTCATATTTTTTTTTGTTTAAAAATTGTATGGACGATGATCTGAATAGAGAGGCAATTAATGCCTGCGTTCAGAATAAACTAAGTTAAACTAAATTAATAAATAAACGCACAAATTCTGGCAAAGCAGTAAGTTGATTGATTGATGCGAAAGTTCACCAGAATATAACCGCTTATTGGAAGTTGTCCAATCCTATGTATGCGGAGAGTAACGGAGCGATAATTGATCTTCATTTTAATCAGATTGTTATAACATGTGCATTCTGCCATATATGAATTTCGAACAACTATACTGAATACAATGGAAACTGATTACTATAAACTGAGAAGTACCTTCAATAACGAAAATGAAACTGTTGTGAACGAGAGGCCTACTAGGGCCTGTATAGTTCACATGAATACATTGGTATCTAGGTAATTATAGTAAAATATTCTCTTAAAGCATGTCAGTATAAATTAAAGTTTGGTTAATGGATGGGTATCTCAACTGTGTTCAAGTTCAAATGAGAAATCAGGTACCTAGAGGTATGGTCAGACCCTGACACAAATGCTAATATTATGACAGTGATTGTCTTTGTATTCCCAGCAACTGTATAAATTTGGGATGGGGAGTCTACAAGGGCATGGCAGATCCTGAGATCAAATCTATATTATGAATTGTGTTCGTCCCTTTATACCCAGCGAATTTCTGTATATAGTTTTTGGATGGGAATCTCAACTGTATAAAAGTTACGACTTAGGAGTTAAGTCTGCAAGGGAGTGCCAGACCCTTGGATCAAATCTAAAATCATGCTGTTGATCGTCTCTTCATGGTCAACAATTGTATACATACCTTTCGTGTGAGGATCCAACCGTTTAAAAGATATGACTCAGAAGTTCAGTCTGGAAAGGCGGGTTGGACCCTGGGATAAAATCTCAAATCATGCCTGTGATGCCCAGCACATGTATATATAGTTTTGGGATGGGCCTATCAACCGTTTAAAAATTATGACTCAGGAGTTAAGTTCTGAATGGCCTGGCAGACCCCCTTCAGGCAAGGTGAGATTAAAACCTTAAATTACATTATAATTGTAAATGAAGATATCAAATATACGTAAAACGATATTTAGAGATGTCAACAAACAATTCAATAGCTTTAGATTTTCTTACTCTTTTCTTGTATTTTCCATTTCCGTTATATTCATCATTATTTCGTCTTGAAGGGTCTTACAGTGCATGGTGACTTCGGTCTTTATCCTACAGAATTCATAATTATTAAATACAGTGTGTAACTAGTCAATCTGCACTGCAATGATTAATTGTGTTGATGTAATACATGTTTATAAAAAAACAAATAAGGAAATTAAGAAAAAGTCATATAACATGTAAGCATTATTATACAATTAACTTCTTAACTGTACAGTAGTTTTTCATAGTTTTACATCTTTAAAAAAAACCGAAAGCAACGTATTAGAATCTCTGAAAACACACTGTTATATTGCAAAATTTTGTTTTATATGAATTAAAGACTTCTGATCACAAAATGTATGTAGCTTACCGTCTGATAATGTTTGAAGTATTGCCATCAATTAGTTTCCATTTTTCTGGTAAGGTAATGTGACTGGTGTTTTCCCATCGTCGGAGATATTCGTCAGGTCCAAAATGAAGTTCCGTGTCTGAATACTCTTTCATGCATGTGAATGAAGTCCTGCAAATAAGATGACAGACACATCCTGAAATTTGTAACCTTGGAAAAATCCCATTTATAGATGTAACACCTATAACTCCGTGGATAAAAGGACTATTTATTGTTAAGGTAATGGTAAAAAAGACTGATGTTAACATAAATTAGATAAATAAAAATGAATCTAACATATACATGTGTGACACCTTTAAAATTAAGCGATACTAATGTACATATATGTAGATACAGTATACCAAAACATTAGTTACAATTACAAAGCAACAAAAAAAGTTATCAATGAATATGTGTGAATGAGTGCAGACTTACAAATTATCTCGAACATTCATATAAAATAATTGTTTTCTATTGAAATAGTCTAAGACAAAGTACTGAGTATAAGATTACGTAAGGAGCTATCCTCCAGACAAACGTTGGTACATATATCACAAACTGAAAAAGGGCTGCAACTCAAACCAAGTATCCATGTTTCGGAACAATAAACCAGTTTTGTTTTAGATACTGTTATGATGAGTTGTTAGAAGGATATGGTATCACAAGGAAGAAATATACTTTTTCAAGGTTTCCATATCTCTGTGTACTTCCGTCGCCACTGCGTTCAATCGTTTCCATTTTTCTATCATGGAGTTGGTGTGTCTGTCATATAAAACAAAGGATGCATAGGCCTTGTCGGCGATGTTAGGGAAAGCCAATACGCGTCAAAACGCACTTACAGGCTGGTGTTCGAACCAGGACCAACCAAAAGTTTGACGGATGCTCAACTAATAGAGGTATTAGGTCATCGGCGATCGCCGAACCAGCTAAGATCAATAGTAATGTTGTTTCCTAGTGTGTTGTGTTAGCATACTTACAAGTCCTTTTGACTGTTTGTTGTCTTATGAATACATTGTATATATGCGAGCTATATACATAGCTGATTTTATGTCATGACACATAGATTTATTGTATGATTTTTGTAAGATACAAGAACATGTTGCTATATAACAAATAAGCCATTTGGAGTGCCTCTTCCCCTCATAGTGCCTCTCCATTATTCGGAGGTTTTTGATTGGCTAAATGCCTTTCGCTGTTAACTTTATATTTAGACTGCAAGCTGATTGGCTTAAAGCTTTCTTCTTCATCTTTGAAAAAATGTTCAACGGCGCCATTTTGTAGCAGCATTCTTAAAGAAATGTATAAGAGTATTACTTTATTGAAAACCCCACCCTTACATACCACCCATAACAAAAAAAAAAATTTAATTGTGATTCCGGGCGTTATTCTGTCGAAGCATCATTTTCATAGTTTATATCATGATGCCATTCTTTATAAGTTACATGTACCATCTTATGACGGCCTTTGTTAATTATTATTTGGTTGCATGATGTCATGCATAATGAATTATCATCTTATGATGGCCTTTGTCAATTTCTACATATTTGAATTGAGTTTTATGTGGAGTAGGCATAAATATATAAATATATATTGAAAACATGAAAAAATGCTGTAATAAAGTAAAGTATATTATCAATGTCGACTCTGGATTTCAACATTTCCTACCCCGAGTGATTATGCTTTATTCCTTAAAATGACATTTCAAAAAGTCATGTGCACATAAAGAATGTCACGTTAATTTTGAAACATTCAGGTCGACATAAGATAGACCTTGAAGACGTATACAGTAAGCTGAGTGTCAATTTTCTCGAAAGTATGAACCCTTGTTTGATATGAAAAAACAGGGTGTGTGGACAACATAAATCTCAACAAAAGGTAGCCGACTCTCTTATATGTGTATCCGTCTAATTTCATTGTACATGGTACATGTACATGCATTTAGTACAAATACAATTTACATATACAATATAATACTCTGGATAACGTAAATAGCTTAGCTAAGTGATAAAGGCAATATAACTCCTTCTCTTAACCATTTTTGTTGAACCCTCATTATTGGTATTAATAAAATTTAAAATTATCAAGCATTGTCGATTTGGCATTGACTTACGCTATCAAGTTGTTTTTGCAGAAATATTTTATATCTGCGTCAGGGTCGTTTCGCAGTTGCTGCACTATTTTAACCAAAATATTCTCTTCTGTATCACACTCGCGAATGAACTGTTCGTAAATTCTGTAAAACAAGAGAAATTGTCATATGTTATTGTTTCTTGACCTTAATATATTAATATAATATAATGTTTGGGAGATAAGATATGGTAGAAAAAAGAGTGGGAGGTTAAAATAATTTTGGGAAGAAGGAAAGGATGGGCGAGTGTTGCCTAGTGATAAAAAATGTGAAAATGATCCGCTGCATTTACATATTTAAAAGAAGTGATACGAATCGCATTATACGTAGCCTTTAGAACAATTTTAAAATGGAGAAAATACTTTTTTCAAAGAAATCAAACGAAGCAATGAAATGCAACTTCAGTTACATAATTAACACATTCAACAATGGCACGCAGTTGAGGCCAAGAAAATATTATAATAATTATCAAAATATATTAATTAGTTTTAGCAGAGCTTACTCCATCCAAAGGTAAGTCTTTGAAGTTTTCTTTGTCGATTTTAATCTCTCCCGTAATTCCTTTGAATTCATGCCACACCATATATAATCCGCATCACTGGCTTCATCATCAAACAGTTCGGGTGGCTCTGTTTCTGGTGCATCAGTCTCCATGGAGTCATGACTGTAAAAGAAAAACGACAATAGCCAGCGTAAAATTCAGAAACGAAAAAAATGGAAATTTGAGAAAGAATGAAAGAAACAGTACCGAAACAGAAGTTTAAATAATCGTGTACTCACCTTGCATCTTGTAAACGTTTTCGAACAATTTGCAGTCCGACAAGATATGCACATAACAATCGCAAAATTCTGAAAATACATAAAGCAACATATTATTTCTCAATAAATATGTTATCAGTATTATGTTTTGAAATAAAAGGATACAATAGGATTAAGAAAGATACAAATATACGACATAAACGGTAAGATGATCTCGGATCACAACCAAAAAGTGAAAAATTCTTGTTTATCAAAATGACTTACTTACGGGCTAAAAACCACGACAGAACGCATCAGGCATACTTCGATTTCTTTTAATTGAAATTATGTTATTCATTTGATAATTTCACAAGCCGAATTACTAATTCACCCTCTTTATCATTAAAAGTACACAGGACGTAAATGAACGCGGTTGACAGATACTCTTACCTCTCTGATTCAGGTTATTAAACCTAAATGTTGATGTATGTACAAAGCTTGGCCAGCTGTAGCAGACGACTACCGAATCAAGGGCCTATATAACTGTTATGTACTAGGCCTATGTCAAAAGCAGTAAACAAACTTAAAAGAATGAATGGGGAGTTCCAGTGATTTGACCGTGCAAGGTTTCAAATCGAATAGCCACCTAAAAAAAATGTCAAATTATTGTTTAAGGGGGGTGGTGTGTGTTTGTGTGTGTGTGTGTGTTACATATACTGTATGCAGTCATGCAATATGTTATAGCCCCCCCCCCCCCCCCTTCATGGATTCAGTGTCGGGTGTGTATACACAATAAGGGTCATATCCTACCTTAACTTCAAACAGATGTAAATTTTTAAATCACATTAAGAACACATTGTGAAGGACCTATAATTTTGACTGATGGAAGTTGTTATATTTAAGCATATGGTAATTTCATAAATCATTAGAATCTATGTTAAGCTTATCATTATCAGTTGACATATTTTGGAAATTTCAAAGAAATGTTTAAATTTTATTTTAGTCATTGCACATAGATTTATGTGCAACACCTGTTGTCTGTTATGGTGATGAATGCAAAAGATACAGTTTAATGTTTATACAAAACTAACAATTTGTATTTTAGTGCAAGCGGATGTTGCTCTCATGTCATTGGACTACTTCTGGGGCTTCAACATTGGCAGTTGATGGGATTATCAGATGTCCCATGTGAATTATCATGTACCAGCTTACCACAGCAGTGGAATGTTCCAAGAGGCTCCAAAATAGAATCAGCTCCAGAAACAAATTGACAGAATGCAGGTATATTTAAATTATTCATATTTTATTTCCTCATACATATTTTTGATTTCATAGTTACACAAAACAATTTTGTACATGGTAATAAATATTGAATATAAAATCCTGAGTGCTGGTAACATCAATAATCATTATACAAAAATTACATTAAAACCTGTCTACAGAGACCCTGTTAAGAGACACGTCTTTAAAGGGAAGAAGTCACTGATTTGTACAGATATAGTATATTTCGGACAGCAAAAAAATAAATAGTTCTTTATACACAGGTGGTCTCTAAAGCAGGTTTTATTGTAGTTTAAATTCAATACCTACAAGTAGAAATAATGTACAGCTTATTTATTTTAAAACTTCACACTCAAAGTTCATTTCATACCTGCATTGAGGCAGCCATGTTTGTTTCAAAATTGAAAAAAGACCATTGCAAAAAGACATATTAAATGTAAATATATTTGATTTTATATAGATCAATATATATGTGTGTGTGTGTGTAATATAACTTGATCAATAACAATGTCTTTCTGACTTATCAAAAACTTTCACTTCAGGAAAATCCGAGTACAAGATACAGATATGGAACACCTGAAATCACTTGACCTACCAATAAGCTACATGTACCTTGTGACAGTAACTTCCACAAAGATTAACACTCATCTTAGTGAATTCAGTATTGGCAGTGGTTTAAGTACACATGTAAGTGAATTTTCATTTCATGAATATGTTTTACAATGTTTAAAATATTAAATTAAAACCTTGTATAAGCAGCCACCTCTATAAGTATTCAAAATCATATTTCAAATTAATTGAACTTGTATATAATGGTCACTTGCAATTTAAGGCAATTATGCTGTACCAGTACCTTGAATGATCCCTAGATACAAGTTTTACTGTACATGCAGTTATAATTACAAGTTTGGTTTATTTTGTTTCACATCATATTAACAGTCGGTGTCATTTAAAGAAGTGTCTGGTTTTGGAAGTGGAAGAAAACCGGAGTACCTGGAGAAAAACCATCTTTTACTAATATAATAAATAAGAAAATATTATTTTTGTCAATTCAGCATACATCTATACATATCTGATGACAAATCTTGAAGATAATTTGAATGAAATTGTCATGCATTTTGCCAAAACAGATATTTTGCTTATTTTGGTATCTTTGACAGAGCATAGGCGTGTTAGAACAAAAACGAGTTCACTACTGTAATAGGCTGTATATAAAGGACGCCTAAATGTCTTTTATAGGGGGAGGGCAAAAGTGTCCTATATTGACAAGTGTCCTTTGTACAAAGATTACACAAATTTTGAATATGATTTTCTTATTAATAACATATTACATGTAACCGTAATAGTTTTAAATCAAGTATTTTGAAATATACACAACTTCACAATTGCATACAATCTCACATGTCCTTATCTTTGATACATTGTGGAAGAAAATTTGTCAAAAATGCACAGACATACCAAATTTGGTTAACACAAGAATGCAGACTTAACGGCATCCATCCAGCAAATATATTGAACCTTTTAATTCTGGCCATGGCTCTTTCTACATGAACTTGATGAGTCGCTATATTTTTGGTCAAGAGTGCATCAGACTCTGACATTTGTGCACCTTGTCGTACAAAAGGTGGGATATTTAAAGAAAGCCCATAATCTGCCAACTTCTTCTCGACGTTAAAACCTTTGTCAGCAATTACACTGTCACCGTAAAGCAAGTAACCCTCTGTAACCAAGTCACCAAGCATTTTTTGACAACC
The DNA here is from genome assembly GCA_947623455.1 of Mimachlamys varia. NCBI lineage: Eukaryota > Metazoa > Mollusca > Bivalvia > Pectinida > Pectinidae > Mimachlamys > Mimachlamys varia. The sequence goes on from OX392537.1 coordinate 4,656,773, forward strand.
TGACTTGATAAATATGTCTTTGTCTGATATTCCTCCTGAAAAAAATATGGAGGCATACATAATGGATCCCCGAGGATCACAGGCTACAAGTTCTTTAAGTGTGTTGGTAGATTTGTAATCGGAATAAGTTTGAGACTGCTTTTAAGGGTGATGGCTTGCAAATTTTAATTTCTGTACAGTCAAATTTAGCAAAGGTAGTTGGAAATTCCTCTGAATATGTTTTTGGCATGTTGCACTAATTACATCACTAGGTGGCCATACTGACACTTTCCCAAATCTCAGAAACATAAAGCTTATCTATGTTGTAAAAATATTGCTTACACTCTGCTTTGATATTCCAAATCGAAATGCTAGGTCCTGATGGTCATAATTGTGGCGCAGCTTTATTATGGACAGAAACAACTGATTCATCAAGTCTAGCTCCATGAAAGATGTTTTTCTGTTATTTTGAATTTCATAGGGCACATTATCTGCATCAGGCACCACAAATTTATAAATACCTAGAAATTGGGCAGATGTAAAGGTAGTATAATATTTGAATGTCGTCTCATCATTGAGGAGATCTCGAACATTTAAAACTGACCTGGACGTTTGCATTTGTTTGTCAGATTTTTTTACATTTATTTTATGAAACATGATGTTACACTGTTTTGATACATTTTTCAAACTTTCTTGGAGGACATCATTCTCTTTGTTCACAGCATCTACTTCTCCTTCCATGAGTCTATTTTCTTCCGTTAATTCAATCATGTCCATTGGCTCAATCCCTGAAAAAAATGAAACAATGTTTTTTTGCAATCTTTAAGTATGTATAGCAACTGCAAACTCGGTCTGCCTGGAGTCAGTATAATATGTTAACAAAGGGATATAACCCAATTAGGCTCTAAAGAAGACATTTCACCTGATAATACATACTACTTATCTTTTATTATATATTGCAGGCGGCATTTTATGCAGAGCAAACTCAAGGAAAATCAGTTGAAACAAACAGTGGAAATCTTCAATTTCCAAAGCCTGTGCATATTCCTTTACCCGCTAAGGTAACCATACCAGATAACATCATCATTAATGGGAAAGAGGCGCAAAATATAGAGGGGTCTACTAGGGACCAGGCAAATAGTCAGAGGTGGCATGACGAAAGAGAAAACAGAATCACAGCATCAAACTTTCATGACGTCGTCAAACGCAGAACATGGACTAAAGGATTTTTTGTAGGGTATAACAAAAGGGCGTAAAGTTAATAATGCAGCGACATCCTATGGACGATGCAATGAGGAAAAGGCACGACAGGAATATGTTAAAAGGATGGGGCATCATGTACACGAGAGCGGACTTGTTGTAAATCCGAAGTTTCCTTTCATTGGAGCAACTCCTGATGGGAAAGTGTGCGATGATGGAGAGTGTGGTATTTTGGAAATTAAATGTCCATATAGTGCCCGTGACATGAACATGATTGCGGCAACTACTTTGCCAATTTCTGTTTATCTGAAGACCTGAATTTGAAGTCCAGTCATCACTTTTATTGCCAGGTACAGGGACAGTTACTTGTGACAGGAGCACCATTTTGTGATTTTGTGGTCTACACAAAAAAGGATTTCCATGTTGAACGCATTATGCCAGATTCAGATTATATGGAAGAATCTTCTTATTAAACTGTCAAATGTATATTTTCAACATGTATATAAATATGTGTTTTCAATGCCACTGTGATTTCTGAAATAATTCAAATTACAAGTTTTGCAGTGTACTAATTAAGATACAAAAAATACATGTCCTTTCAGTTTGACAAGTAGTGGACTGTTTATTCTCTCTTGTATTATTACAGGAAGATAACTATGTACTTTCACTCGTAGATGTGCAGGATGTATTTGGATTTCTATTCTCTTTCTGGATCTCACTATTATCTGACAGTGTTGTTTCTCTTTGGAGTAAATTAATAGATAGAACAAAATTATATTTAAGCATCAAAATATGATAAATGACACAATTATGATGACTTAAACAGTGACATTTCATGGATTCTAATATAATTTATTAATTGCAAAAATGCTTTAAAATATACATTGGATGAAATTGAAAGATGGTGAATGTTATAAATTATTAATAACAAATGGTACAAACTGTGTACTTATAATGGATCGATTAATAAGTGTGCAATAAATCATCAGTTGTATAGTCTTGTTTTTCATGTTGATTTAAATATAATGAATTCATACCTGGCTTGTGAAAAGTCAAGTCTCCTCCTCTTTGGAAGTTGCCTTGCTGGTTTTGGGGTAACATGTGGGTTGGCATTTAAATGTGGCATTGTATATGAATATGATTGTGTTGGCCCATGTCCGCCTACAAAATGCTGCAATAAAAAAATATAATAAATTATTAGCAGAAGCTACAATTTTTCGAATCAATGAATTTTGTGCACTAAATATTTTTACATATATATGCCTAACTGAATCATTCATTTACTCTAGTCTTATAAATAGTAAATTCAAATTTAAATGAAATTACTTCTCATGCCAGGAAATTCACAATTTATTTCATTGCCATTACAGACATATATATCCTAGTCATAAACAATGTGTATTCTGTTTGACAGCTTAAATTTTGTATCTTGCACATATATTGAAATTATACAACCACACTCGCATAACAAGACACTGATGCCATGTTGATACAATTTAGCCATGGGCCAATAGGGCTAGTTACAAGTTGGTGGTGGGGAGGGGTGGGGGTGTTGGCCTAACTGTATGGCACCTCCTAACTTGATTTACGCTAAACCATCCAAGCTGTAGGCGGTAAAGATCAATCACTTTTACAGTACACAGTAGTATATGTTTAAAAAAAGAGTTGTGTTACCTACCTTAGAACACACAAAAACGTGTTTTTGTGATGGTGTTGACATTCAGCTGAGCATGAGGACGATTACACAACTTTATCCATCGCAAACACCGGTCGAGATTCGTCTTCGGTTTTGGAAAAGCAACAAAAGTTACGCCTACTACTCGATCCTTATAACGATCATCACTTTTACACACTCCGTATGCACATCTTTTCACCATTATGAAAGGAAAACTCGCAATAAACGCTCACATATACACGCGTGTTTACGTGTGTATAACGGTGTACACACGTACTCGAAATCGCAATGTTTGACAGGCGTAACAACAGTAACTAAGCGGTCTGTAGAAAATAGGCCCGGGGTAAATGACGTATTTTTTCGATTGGCTGAAATAATGTGTGGGCGGAGTTTGGCGATCGGTGAATTATATAATGGACTAAGACCACAAAAAATAATTTTACTATAAGTTTCATTGTAACATTTAATTTTATAACAAATTCCCAAAATCCGATAGCCAACTTTCCTTTCCAACCTGTCAAGAGCAACATCTTGCGAGTAAAATATCAAAATTTCAGCATAGCATGTTGGCCTTTTTCTTGAGATAATCGTCTGCATGTGTCATCAACGTTAAATATAAACTTCCGGGTCAGGGGATAGGGGTTAAAACAGGACTTGTCATAAAGAACCCTACGCCAAAATAACATGCACAGTATAAAAAAATTGACACAGTAAATGTTAGAATGATATCTCTAGAATATTTTTACACCAAACTTGTACACAAATACCAAGCTGTAACAGACATAGTATAGTTTTAACTAAAACACCTAGATTGCTAAGGGACTTCAGCATTTAATTGTGGTCTTAGTCCTATACAGTGTAGGTGTACTGACGAGAGAGTGTTTGCTTAAAATCTTGTTATATGAGTCCTATAAAATTGCAGTTAAAGCTTTCTGAAGCATAATTTTAATACTAAAACGTAAAACAATATTTACAGAAATGTACTTTATACATCAAGTTGCAGCATAAACGAGGTATAAGAATAACAGAAAAAAAAATACCTGGGAACATCTTTTGAAATGTTATCTGCAGGTTCAAAGACGTAGACGCATTTTAATTCCGAGTCTGACCTGTGTTTTCCTCTATCTCTTCGGAATCTGCAAGTAAAGATAAAGCATTTATTTATCAAATTCCTCGAACATGAATAGGACAAAACTGTTACATGCAATTGTTAGATACAATTAAATAAGAAAGGGTGAGTGAATTATTTTTCAGACATATCTCAACGCCGTTTTTACATATGGTTATTGAGTCTGTGGAACTATATCATGATTCTCATATATTAATACATATAAAATGTAAGAATATGATATTACATAACAGATTAAGATAAAGAATCGAAAGTCCATGACAAAAATCAGCGTAACTGTCGAGTTAGTCACTCTAAAATAGGTCATTGGTTTTTAAATGCTGCAATTTCAATTCAGTATAACGAATCATAGAATCAACAATAATTGATATTTAAGCGTTCATATATTTAAGCTTTGAAAATAAATTTATTGTTCAGTCCCTCAGTTATAATGCGCAGTGACATGTCTGGTTCGTAATCTAGTTCAACTTCGCAAGGATAACTAACTACGTTTCTTTATATACACATATGTATATATATATATTTAACTTCCAGCAGGATATCATTTATTTCTTCAATTACAAAATGATATATGTGACAGATCATTAACGCCAAACTTACTTCAAATAATTAGGGATGTCGGCAAATAACTCGCTTTTACCGTCTACTGCCACTTGCGCCATTTGTTCAGGTACAGGTAAATGTAAATTAGGCTGGCGTTGTTCATTTTCGATTGTGTTTTGTGCACTGACATTGTCATAGTCATCAAAACTATTCCCTCTGAAGTATTAATAATGATGCATTCATAAGTAAATGAAAAAAATACTGCAGGTCATCATATATCGGTATAATATCCAGCAAATGGCAAACTTAAACTTATAGTTTCCTTAAAATCAAACCCATTACCGTTAATCATATATGATGATCAATTGCACACAAATATGAAAAGATGTCACTTACTCAGCCATAGTTCTTTGTCCTGGTCCCGACAAACGGTGGCTTCGTTGATAAGCCTCTACCTAAGAAGCAAAATAAAAGAAAAAAGAGGTTGATGAAAAATTAACTCTTAGTGTGGATTATGTACCTGTATATTTGATCAATCATTTTAAAAAAGATAAACCATCAGTTGTGGAACTATATATTTTAGAAATAGTAAAGATAAAATACACAAATTACATTATTCTGATTGTAACAAAACCGGGAGTTGAACGTTGATCAATCTAGCTAAAAGAGCTGGAATGTATATTGTAAACTGAAGTGCCCTAGCCCATCTGTGCTACTTTAATTTGCAAACTGAACTTCAGGAAAGATACAAAATGTGCAATCTGATTAAGGGCTTGGTAAAGGACAATTCGATATGACGGTGGTGTTTTTAGTAAAACTTGTTCTTTTCTAAATACTGCAAAATACATGACCAAAATAGACCACAAAGTACATTTTGTGATGGAGAATCGATAATTTCAACCATATTTTGTTACGTTTGGTGGTTTTATTGATATTTTGTGTTATATGCCTAAAAACGCGTGCACGTTTGCAGAATACTGCGAAAGATAATAAAAACAATGAATATCACTTTTTGTTTGTTTGATATACACAGAATGATAGACGAGCCTTCATTTTTTTAAATAAATCTCTCTTTCAATTGAAAACCGCAGAATAAGAGAACGAACTTGTCACAAGAACGTGAAGTTACGCAAATTCTGAACACCAATCACATCTGGATCAAATTTTCAAAATTTCCATCGCCGATCGACAATTTTATGTGGCACGCCACATAGCCAAAACAAAAATCTTACCTTTTGCGGTATGACGAGTTATGACATTATGTCAGATCTCTTAAATCAAACATCTTCCCGTTGTAGCGAAACATACTCCCCTGCCCTCCATTTTGAACTATTTACTTTTTAGATATTCATACGCCTGCCTTAGAGGCATGGTGAAACATCGACCTAAATTAACAATTAAATTGAATTCAAACATGCCGTAAAGGTAAATGTTACTTGGTTTACCGTCACAAAGCAAAAACTGCCCTTTTCTATCACGATAAATTGTTTTTATCGATTGTCAGTTTTTCTTTTTTGAGCGAATGTACATCACGTGAAAAGATGTTCTGCGGCACTTCCGGCAGTGTTTTTTTCAGGTACAGTATTTAATGATTTGAAAGAATTGTCAACAAAGTTTAATTTGTGTTGTATAAATTCTGATGGAATTTGTATATATTATATACTTCTGCGTGGATCGGACAGTATTAACTCACTGATTATACCGATTCGTTCTCGGCTTCGCACCTGTCAAACATCGCTAGCATAAACTGTTGCCATTGTAAAAATGTGTGGCAGTTGAGGCACATGGGTATAAAAATACATTTCTCAAACTTAATTAGTAATTAGGTAACCGCATCGTAAATGTAAATTACGTTATGTCGGTGTTATTATTTTATTTTATGCATTTATTTGACACGAAACGTATATTTACATGACAAATGACCCATTTTGATATAAAATAATGCCCCTATATTGCCTTCACGAGACACAGGTAACTACGTTTACCTGAACTGAAAACAGCATGCAATGGACGACATTTTTAGAGGGGGTACCTGTGTATTGTTCCCTGATCCTCTGACTTACAGACTAATATCGAAATTTTAACACTTGGTTATCATTCAATGAACATTGCTGTAACTTTGTATTATTTTTTTGAAATGTTTCAAACAACTATATGAAAAATATTTGCGCACTCCCATTTGGATATTATTTACTGAATATTTTTTTCCTAAGTACAGATTGTTTTTTATTTTGGGGGTTAAACTGCATTTTATATCAATATTAAACATTATGGGATAAAGCTTATGCCATATATTGGAAGGAAACAATAAAATTTCAATATTACCATTTTCAACCAGGTAACAACCAATATGGCTGTACCTAGTCCTTAAAATCATATCTTGATCCCCGCGCCGTTCCGTAAACTTCTTTCTGCTGCGTTAAGATCTGAGAAAATCCCATAGGGGGTCACGTCCCGATGACTTTTTGCATTAGCCAATCAAATTACTACTTTCATAATCTTGACAGTGAAATTTCGAGGCGACAAAGCTAGCACAATCGCACGGGTCCGTTTAGTCATTTCGTCACCAAAACGTTCATGTGAAATAATGTGACGAAATGGCTTGCTGCAAGATGACAAGTGTATTGGATACTTATTTTAGTGTTGAGTAATTAGGCGACAAAGGTCATCTGAACGTGACCTCTTATGGGATGTTGTCAAATGCTTGTAAAACGGAGTGATAACAAGGATCTGCATTTTAATCAGATTGCACAATGGGTAACTGTATTTAGGTGTAAATATTACAAGGCTACGGAACAGGAAACCTTAACCTATCTACCTCTTTAGTGTACTTATCGAATTACCTCCCTTACTAGTTTCGAAATCGACTTACGTAATGTGATATTCTATACCGATAGTAGAATGCTTAAAAATCGGTTTTTGATATACGTTTCTACATAAAATCGTTATTTCACACTCACAAATCATGCAGTCTTGAATCAAATCATCAGATGATCTCGTAGAGGACCATGTTATAACAACCACATAACACTTCCATCCGGCTTATATCGTAAACTGCGATTCGTGAAAACAATACATGTAGGGCACATGCTAAATACTTGACCCTCGTTAAACAAATACATATAGCAAGGAAACATTCTGCTTACCTCAAGTCTTTTTTAAGTAGAAAGACTGCAACATGTCGTTCTGTGTAGATTGTGGTACATTGCAGGACACGACCGCTTGTTTATACTTGTTTTCCTGTGTCAACCTTTGTAATCAGATAACAAAGTACAGGCGCGATTCGGAGAATTGTTTTCAGTCTATAAATAGCATATTGTCGTACATAAAAGACTATACATCGTAAACGTGAAATTGTAATGAGTGTCCTAAACAAGGCTGTAATAAAGGCTAATATATATCGGCAAAAGGTATGTTTATATTTATTGTACGTCATTCAGTTATACTGCTCAGTCAGCTGACATTTGTGTTTGTTAAAAATAAACAAATGATATATGTTTCATTTTATTCAAGTGTCCCATATTGAGATCTGCATATAGAAAGCACTAAAATGACCATAAAATCACAGCAATATCCGGGTAAAATCGTTTCGCTTATCACACATTTAAAGTATATATATATACGCGTATATATATATGATCGTGGAAGTAATAGCGACAGTACGGACAAATAAATTGTCAAATTTTCAAGGCTATCCGCCCCTTTATCAAGACACATAAAATACACGTTACATCACATAAACAGAATATACATAAGACATGAAAACAATGTTAAAAGGCATATAATCCCTTCGGCTGATCGGACGCCGAAGGTCCCACCAAATCAGCAAAAAAACATTTTAAGGTGATGTTAAGAATGTATAAACTTCAGCCAAAAATGTTGTTAATAATACGCGTATATATACATGTATATTTACATTAAATTTTGAATTTAAAAAAAATCAATGTATGTGAATTACTTTCAATTAACAAATAAAAATATGTCATTCACAGATGGACTCTGTTACGGATTTCCAATTTCATATCATGATATAGGCCTCTCAGCAATACCACAAAAGAGCTAATAACCATCGGCCAATATATACAATGTAGGCTAATGAGCCTTACAGTACAGTCAGCTGACACTTGTTTTTGTAAAAAAAAAAAAATTAAGGATAAGACGTCTATTTTTCTTTGCAGTTCGCTTCATTTGCACGAGGTTTACTTCCCTTCATCGCTCATACAAGCAATACAATAGACCTTAAGTCCTTACATTAACGTTTACTATTTTAAATCCCGCAATTCGCATGTTCTTTCAGCTGCCAGGGTCAGACGGTGCTTCACTGTGTGAATATCTGTATCTACGTATACATTTGTACACATTTTTATTCAGATCGTAATAATGAAAAATCATGAAATATGTTGATAAAAAACGCAAATTTGCATTAAATGAATGGCATGTGAAGATTTGTTATTAAATATTTTTACATTTTTTTCTTCTTGGTCCTGTCCCCGGTAAGTACTTGTTAACCAGCATTTGTGCAAAATTTCAGGTCGGTCGGGTCATCTTAAGAAACGAAATATGTCAATTAATAATACGTTTCGATGTAGATTAGCCTACAGGGAATAATGCGTGTCATGCCCGCGCATTCGTTATTAAATATTTCAGCAATTTTTCTTCTGATTAATAACAAATATACATTTACCTAGGTTTGTGCAAATTTACAGCATTATCTTGTTGGTACAAAGTACCGAAATACGTCGATAGATGCAGGCCTACGATAAAAGCTAAAATATTGATTTTTACTTCTGTACTGGTTACGGATTTTTACGTTGTACGTGTGCACTTTATTCAAATATGACCGTATATGTTCTTTGTGCAGAGGTGCATATACGGTTTTGTTTCATTAAACTAACATTTGCTGTCTGATGTCCTAGGGGCCATCTTAAGTCCTTTTTTATTAGTCTTCGAGATCCAACCACGTTGTGTTCGCCTGGTACTTCTGTGTTCTTTCATATAATGAAAACTTCACCATTTCACTATCAACATGCATACTTCATTTCATATAAAGATTAAATTTCTAAATGAGGCGATCTAATTAATCCTGGGCGGAGTCAACCTTGGCGTATGCAAATTTCATGTTCTTACATTATTGAATCATTTTCAACTTGATAAGCTTTGGAATTGAAAATAAGTCCACATACTGTAAAACTATTAAATTTCGTTAAACATTTAATTTCGTTTATTTCGTGGGGATATGAGAAGCAACGAAATAATGACATGCCTCTGTGATCCGGGCTTGTTCGTCACTATTATGATGTTGACCGTATTTTGTTATCGTCCAAAGGGTACGTCTCATCATCGTTATCACCTATCGACGGTGACGAATTTCAAGTGATTACGTATCACCTGACACTGTTTTTCACACCGACTTTCGGGCTGTGTTTCGGCCCCTTTCCTAAAACAAAATGATCCAACATTCCCGATTCGAGAATGAGAAAACTATGACGAAGTAATATTATTCCTGATTAGGAAATGTATTAACCACATAAGAAAAAACAGTAATCAAAGCGCGATTTAGCAAGTCACTCGATGAAGCGGAGCTATCTGTTGAATATCGCTACCGCTTTATGGAAATTCTCGCTTTATACAATTAAGGGGAGACAATCATGATTATACAAGTTCTTTAGAGAAATGAAACACACGCAAGGATCCACGAATTTTAACCTTTTATAATGCTTAGTTAATGAGATCACAAATCCAACTTGTGCTTCAACTGATTTATGATTTAGTCAATTACAGAAAATGTAAACAAAAAAAGGCAAACTCTTAAATATACAATGTATTCTATGTCACAGGGTGTAGAACAGGTACTTATATATAACTAACGTAATGTGTACATGTATATGTTTAGCACACCTGTCCTGTTGGGGAAATCCCTGTGTCTATTATTAGCGTCCTGTCTATCAGTAGTCGTTTCTGTCTAGTCATGTCACGTGTATGTCCATATTTGGTTGCGTTTGTAATTGCCTGTCCTGTGGTGTTACCGTGATGTCCTTATATGGTAATCTTTATATTAGTGTACGTGTCCAGGTATGCCAGGTAAGAAAGTCGTGCGTAAATGTGTGTGTGAGGATAATAAAACCCTTGTGAGGACCGCGCATTGCGCAGAAGGCCATTTTATATAGGATCGACATACATGTACTAAACCTCCTCCGGAGTTTAGACATACCCGGTTACCGACATATATATACTGGACACAACTTGACAGTTGCTGAAGGTAATTATTATATACCGTAGTCATATTTTGGGAGTAATGTATATCTATTTTATATTAATTGGTTATTATGTAACCAATGTAATAGTATATATCTAAGGCCATTTATATTATATATTTCAGGGGTTTTTTATCATTTCGTCGGTATTTGTACCAGCCGTTACAAGGGGTCAATAAAGAACTAATCCACACAAATGCTGCTTCACTGGTTTTATTTGCTGTGACATTTGGCGCCCACGTAGGGACCCCGATGGTGCAAGACAACGAAAACCCCAGCGGGAGGAGGTACCAAGATTCCCCGACGACGGACCGAGATTGAGCGACGTCTTGGAGATTCTGGAAAATCCGCAACGGTGAAATGCGCGCAACAATTTATGTATCCTATTCATCGTCCGCGAAGTGTTATTTGTGTTAGCCATGGCTATATAGAAAATGAAAATATCATTTAATTCCATGTGGAAACAACGAGGAAATCCACTACAACGCTTTTACGCTAGCTACGTATACGTATAACTCTGCTATCTACAGTACTGTGAAGCGAACGCGCCTTGAATGACACAAGCGTCTATAAGACCTGGACCCAACCGGAAACGTGAAGGAAGAAATTGATGGACACACATTTGACATTTGTTTTTTTGGTGATGAATTGCTCAATAATGTAAAATATGTATTTTGATTATGGTAGGATGTATCTATTGGGGTTGTAGTCGATAGGTAGGGTGGTAATACTTGCAGGAATTGACGGTTTACTGCTATAACTGACTCGACAGGTGTTGACGCTACTGTAGTTTACCGCGGACTCTGTAAGGCCGGTACGGGAAAAGCGGGGATACGTCTAGTGAATCGCGTTATTTGAATGAAAGGAATGTGAGAGCGACAGCGAGTTATTTATCTGTTTATATATTCCATGTTATACGTTCTATGTTATATATTCCATGTTTATTTGTTATATATGTTTTTCGTTTTATATTTATATACCATTGTTCCATGTTGATAGTTTATTTAGTTAACATTAAGGCTCAAAATGATTTTCTATACAAGTTTTGATTGTTCTTTGCAGTGTAGAAATGTTATGTAGGTATTATTTGCAGTTGTTAGCGGTGTTCCTGTTGAGTGCAGTAGATTTAAAACCTGAATTGCATTGTAGCCTAGTTTGTTGTTTACCTGCATACCAGACCAGCAGCATGGATTCACCTGGACTGGAGGAACAAGCACAAGCTGAGGGTGGAGCAGAGGAGGAGGAACAAAGCGAGGTAAATAGAATGATTTCTGCTCTAAATAAACAACATTATCGAGTTATTACCGATGCAGAGTACATGGCACTAGTAAGTCATAAGGGACCTATAGCTATTGAACCAGTTCTAGCTAGTACTCCTGCTGCAGGAGCGAGACCTAAAATTCCCTATGGAAGGGGAAGGGGGTCAATTGCCATGTATTTAGACCAGACTAGGGAAGAAAAGAATCCATTTCCAGGTAAGTGGAAAGTAAAAGATGAGATAGTTTCTAATTTGGAGAACACAGATCACCTGAAAGATTGGACAAGGGGAGATAACCAGACTGGCCACGATTTGGACACTAGTACCCGTGGTATGGTAAGGATACCGAAAATCTCCAATTTCAGTGGACAAAATTTGAAGGGTGATGCTAACTACAATGTGTGGCGTTATGAGATAAGGTGTTTGATGAGAGATGCTAGATACCCAGAGGCTGATATTCTACAGGCGGTAAGGCAATCTCTTAAGGGTACAGCCAGAGAGATGTTGATCCCTTTAGGTGAGAATGCGTCTGGGGAACAGATTTTAAGGAAACTTGACGGGTTATTTGGTAATGTTGTTTCTGATGAGGTGACACTTCAGAAATTTTATACCGAGTCCCAACATGAAGGTGAGTCTGTTACCGCATTTGCTTGTCGTCTGGAAACTCAACTTCAGGCAGCAATAGAGAGTGGGTATGTGGACATAGGGTCAAAAGATACCATGCTAAGATCCAAGTTTTGGACTTCACTCTCAGAACGTTTAAAAACACAAACTCGTCATAAATATGAAACCATTAAATCTTTTGATGTATTGGTACGGGAAGTAAGAGCTGTGGAAATGGAACTGGGCAATGTTGATAATGTTAAATCAAAACAGGTTGCACAGCACCAACCAGTACAAATGGACAGTAGTGATGAGAAAATGAATTTGCTTATGTCTCAGTTAGAAAATTTGTGTGATAAGATGAAATCTCTTAGAGACAAAAGTAGAGAATTTGGGATCAAGAAAAAATTCTAATTCTAATTATTCAAACAACTCTAGGAACAACTCCAGGCCTTATGGACAAGGAAATTCAAAGAAGAACCAAGATTATCAGTCAGGGCAAAGAAAAGGCGAAGATAGAGAGAAGAATCAAGGTAAGAAAACTCAACCAAAAGATTAACTCCCACTGCTGAGGGGCAACCAGGGGGAGTGAAGCAATTAAGACAGCCCTATAAACAAAACAAGAGTAGTCTTAGGAAAAATCTTGTGGGTAGTGCTAGTGAGGCTACTGTAGACATTTGTGGTGTAACTACCAGGTGTTTAGTTGACACAGGATCCATGGTTACTACTTGTGCAGAAAGGTTTTTCAATTCTTTACCTGATTGTGAACTTAACCCTTTAGAAGATTTTGGGTTAGAGTTATTGTGTGCTGATGGAAGTACCTTGCCATATTTAGGTTATTTTGAGGCAGACATATTTTGTAAAAGCTTCATGGCTGAGTCTGTGTGTGCTCCAGTACTTGTAGTACCAGACACTCAGTACAACCAACATGTACCTATCATTATAGGAACCAATGTTCTTAACCTTTTGGATAAGGATAATTGTTTAGGAGATTCAGATGAGGATTTTATATGGAAAAAGGCATTAGCAAGCTTATCCCATATTGGTAGTGTGACTACTACAAACAGGAGTCCTTTCAGTATTGGTCCTGGGGAAAGCAGGGTGGTTAATGGTATTGTTAGGAAGAATGGAGAGTACGACTCTGTGGTAGTTGAGACTTGTGGTACTACCCCTGAGGGGTTAGTGGTATGTCCAAGGCTTGTTAAAGTACCCAAGGGAAGTAATGCTAAGATACCGGTCAGAGTCTGTAATATTTCCTGTCATCCTGTAAGAGTTCGACCTACTTCAGTGATATGTACCATTAATGAGGCCAAGGTTGTAAAACATTGGGACCCTGACAAGGGTGAAGGTCATTCTGAAAGTTGTGAAGTAGATGCAGATTTTGATAGTCTTGGGATCAAACTCAATCTAGAGACGTTAGACTCTGATCAGCAACAAAAGGCTAAGGAAATGTTAGGAGAGTGGAAATCTTTGTTTTCTACCAGTCAGTTTGACATAGGGTGTGCTAATTTGGTGAAGCATCAAATCAAGCTTACGGATGAGAAACCATTTAGGTTACCTTATCGCAGGATACCTCCTGCCATGTATGAGGAGGTTAGGGAACATTTGCAAGAGCTTAAGGCTGTTGGTGTCATTGAGGATTCATGTTCACCTTATGCATCAAATGTTGTCCTAGTAAGGAAAAAGAATGGTCAACTTCGTTTCTGTATAGACTACAGGACTCTGAACTCGAAAACAGTCAAAGATCAGTATACTTTACCACGGATCGATGATACCCTCGATTGTCTGGTTGGTTCAAAGTATTTCTCAAAATTAGATTTAAGATCTGGCTACTATCAAGTAGAAGTCGATGAATGCGACAAAGAGAAGACTGCATTTTCTGTAGGGCCGTTAGGGTTTTATCAGTTTCGGCGATTACCTTTCGGATTATGCAATGCTCCCTCAACATTCCAAAGACTTATGGAGAGATGCATGGGGGATAAAAATCTTCTAGAATGTCTGATTTTCCTGGACGATATTTTAATATTCTCCAAATCATTTGAGGAACAGTTGGAAAGGTTGGCTGGTGTGTTTGAGAGGTTAGAAACTCATGGGTTGAAGTTAAATCCTAGCAAATGTGAGTTTTTCAAATCTAGAGTTCAGTACTTAGGTCATGTTGTCAGTGAGGAGGGAATTAGTGCTGATGAGGAAAAGATTGAGGCGTTGAAGTCATGGAAACCCTGTCAGACAGTGAAAGAGGTCAGGACATTTCTTGGATTCACAGGCTATTATAGAAAGTTTGTCAAAGATTATGCCAAAATAGCCAGACCTCTGAATGATTTGCTAGTAGGTCATCCCACTGTCAAGGTCAAGGGCAAGACTAAGAAACAGATTCCATTTGTTTGGAGCAGTGACTGTCAGAAAGCTTTTGACACTTTGATTTCTAAACTTATCAGTCCACCCATTCTCGCTTATGCAGACTATGATAAGCCATTTAGATTGAATACGGACGCTTCCTTAGACGGTCTTGGGGCCGTGTTGTATCAGAAACAAGATGGGATGGATAGGGTAATAGCCTATGCCAGTAGGGGTTTAAAACCCAGTGAACGACTGTACCCCGCACACAAATTAGAATTCTTATGTCTAAAATGGGCCGTAACAGACAAATTCAAAGATTATTTGTATGGTAGGCAGTTTGAGATCTATACTGATAACAATCCATTGACCTATGTTACCTCAACTGCAAGGTTGGATGCTACAGGCCATAGATGGGTGGCAGATTTAGCCAATTATACCTTTAAGACCATTTACCGGTCGGGTAAGTTAAACAAAGATGCAGATGGGTTGTCAAGGAGGTCAGGCCAAACAGAATGTCTATTTCCAGAGACGGTTAAGGCTGTATGTCAGGCTGCAGTGGCTGACAGAGTTCAGTTACCGTTAGCAGAGAGTTTGGTGATTACCAACTCAATACAGTTACCAGGTACAGAGTTAGATGAGGTGTTGGGATACAACAGTCTGAATCAAATGGATTGGGCTAAAGAGCAGAGAGATGATCCTACTATTAAACGTGTGTTGCAGTTAAAGGCTGCGGGAGTAAGGTTAGTGGGGAAAAGGTTGGAGGGAGAGTCTGTAGCTGTTAGGAAAGTGCTGAGAGAATGGAACAGATTAGTTATAGAGAATGGTGTTTTGTATCATGTAAATACTGTTGATAAGTCTGCTCTGAAACAACTAGTGTTGCCAAATAAGTGGAAGGATAGAGTTTTTGAATGTTACCATAATCATCAAGGTCATCAAGGAAGGGACAGAACATTATCTCTGATAAAACTACGGTTTTACTGGCCTGGTATGGAGGGAGATGTGGCAAGGGGAGTAACAACGTGTGATCGTTGTATCAGAAGGAAAACCCCTATTACCAGAAAAGCAGAGCTAGTAGGTATACAAACATCCGAACCAATGGAACTTGTGTGTATTGACTTTCTGTCATTAGAGGGAAGTAAAGGTGGGTTTGAGGATATATTGGTGATTACAGACCATTACACCAGATATGCGCAGGCAATACCAACCAGAAATCAGAAAGCTCCCACAGTGGCTAGAGCATTGTTTGATAGTTATATTGTACATTATGGTTTTCCAGCCAGGTTGCATAGCGACCAAGGTCGCAACTTTGAGTCAAAGGTTATCAAAGAATTATGTAAGTTGACAGGTATGCAAAAATCACGTACAACACCTTTTCATCCAGAAGGGGACGGTATGACCGAAAGGTTTAATCAAACATTATTAAAGATGCTTGGTACGTTAGGGGAAGAACAAAAACGGGATTGGAAGACGTATGTTGCACCTTTAGTACATGCGTATAACGCTGCAGCACATGCGAGTACAGGGTGTTCCCCGTTTTATCTGATGTTTGGTAGGCATCCTAGATTGGCAGCTGATGCATATTTTGGATTGCATGAGAGTAATGGTACAAAGTTTCAGCCAAAAACTGAGTATATACGGAAATTACAGTCAAGGTTGCAGTTTGCTTTTAAAACGGCTGAAAAACATGCCAGAAAATCTTCTGACAGGTACAAATCCCATTATGACACTAGGGTTAGAAACTCAGTTCTCCAACCTGGAGACAGAGTCCTTGTCAGAAATGTCAACCTCAGAGGTAAGTCCAAACTAGCAGATAAATGGGAGCAAATTCCGTACAAGGTTCTGTCAAAACCTCACTCTGACACACCAGTGTATAGGGTTAAGCCTGAGCATGGGTTCCGTAAAGTGAGGACTTTACATAGAAATATGTTGTTACCTTATGTTGGTTTGGAAAACGTTGAGAAAGGGTCAGAGTTTATCAAGTCAAAGGACAAGGTCATTGTCAAGGACAAGGTCAGAAGGAGAGATCGTGAACTTACAACCGTGAACTTAGGAGGGAGTAGCTCAGAAACAAGTTCAGATTCAGAGTCTGAAACTGAGTTTATGGTAAGACCGGTGACTCGGAGTAAGGCACTAAATCCTAGAGCTCAAGAGTTTGTCAATCGGATGAATTCAGTAGCTGGGATCCCTGTTAGTTCTAGGGAAGCTATAAGCATTCCAAGTACTCAAAATTCTTCAACAGAGGGGAATGTGTCGGTTTCTGGAGGGATGTTAACTAGGGTTGAGCCAGAATCGTTTCATGGCAGAGTAGTCTCCCCTAGTTCGAAATCTGGTAACAGCGTTGAGACCCCACAATCACTAACCAGAGAGGTTGTCTCCCCTGTTCCAGAGGGTGTATTTAGTCCAGAACCGATAGGAAGTCCTCAGATACGGAGATCAACAAGGGAAAGACATAGGCCTGTCCGATACAATGATTATGTTGTAGGTCAGATTGTTGAAAACGAATGGGTATTATTGTAAATAAAAAGTTGAAGTTGTTTTCAGATGCAGGCCATGCCATTCTATTTAATTTAACAGTGAATACTATCAATGTGAACTTTATTTTATTGACAATTGTATAATGTATTTTCACACAATGATATTTGATACATTTTGTCATTTCAGGTCCTATATTATTTTCAGGATTGGAAATTTTGCATTTATGAAATTTTGCTAACTTTTATAATTAGGATTTGTATTTCTATTTTAGATATTTGTAAAAGAGTTAAGGTTGTATGTTATGTTGAATAATTGTGTTGGGTCTAATGTAATTTAAGTACTTTAATGTGATGGTTGATATTCTTAATGTATATAGTTGGATGTTTATTTTATGTACCTAGTTAAGATATATGGAACTTAGTTAATTAACTAATTAATTATTTTACATTTCAGGTAAAATAATTTTTGATTTCAATTTCCTTGTAGATATTTAAGCTAAACAAAGCAGTCCAGATGTCGGGACGACATTTCCCTACAGGGGGAGTATGTCACAGGGTGTAGAACAGGTACTTATATATAACTAACGTAATGTGTACATGTATATGTTTAGCACACCTGTCCTGTTGGGGAAATCCCTGTGTCTATTATTAGCGTCCTGTCTATCAGTAGTCGTTTCTGTCTAGTCATGTCACGTGTATGTCCATATTTGGTTGCGTTTGTAATTGCCTGTCCTGTGGTGTTACCGTGATGTCCTTATATGGTAATCTTTATATTAGTGTACGTGTCCAGGTATGCCAGGTAAGAAAGTCGTGCGTAAATGTGTGTGTGAGGATAATAAAACCCTTGTGAGGACCGCGCATTGCGCAGAAGGCCATTTTATATAGGATCGACATACATGTACTAAACCTCCTCCGGAGTTTAGACATACCCGGTTACCGACATATATATACTGGACACAACTTGACAGTTGCTGAAGGTAATTATTATATACCGTAGTCATATTTTGGGAGTAATGTATATCTATTTTATATTAATTGGTTATTATGTAACCAATGTAATAGTATATATCTAAGGCCATTTATATTATATATTTCAGGGGTTTTTTATCATTTCGTCGGTATTTGTACCAGCCGTTACAAGGGGTCAATAAAGAACTAATCCACACAAATGCTGCTTCACTGGTTTTATTTGCTGTGACATCTATATATGACAAAGGGCAATAAAAAGCGTTTTTATTTCATTTGTATTGATATATGTGATCATCTAAAAGCTTACAGCACGCAGTTCTTATACGATGAATGCAGAACAGTCACATTTCCTGCAACTTTAAAATATAGTAATAAATAGAGGTTACACAACGAGTGGTCGTTGGATATGGAATTTATTTCACTCGAGTTAATTATTTTTTAAAAGTTACAAAAGACACGAGCTTTAGCTGAAGGTCAAGGTCGAGGTGGACATAACCAGTCATGGTGTGTATATCGCTCTAGAAATTTTCTGATATCTTCATGGAACATTAACGGTCATATTCCCACAAAGCGTACAGGAGTGTGTTCCGATACTCAACTATCGTTATAGTCGGAAGATAGATGGTGTGGTGTTGGGAATTCTATGTAATTTCAGAAAATATATCGGACAATAGAAATCTCACTATGACTCGATAATGGCCGCGGAAGAGTGACCGACGTTTACGAGCGCACCTTATAGCTTGTCCTCAGGTAAATACATGTAGCACGTGCAATTAAGCAGCGGTACACCTGTAATTTGAACTCTGTTATATTAGAGATATTGAACTGTATGAACCTCACTAGTGCATTTATCACATTTCTCGACACTATCCTATCGAACTGTTATCTCGATAATGCCGGCCGGAGGGAGTTCCACGAGAAACGCGGCTAGAGCCAGCAAGGGGAATACGAGTTCGAACGACGTTTTTGCAGACAATAGTGTGGGTCGAGATATGTGTAGTATGAACGATAAACTAGACAAGATTCTTTCTAAAATGGTTACTAAAGAGACTCTAGACGTCAAGTTGTTCTCGTTAAAGGAAGACATCAGGAGAGAAAACAGAGAACTGGTTGAAAAGCTAGAGGGACGGGTGTTCGATCTAGAGGAGGAAAATTGTAGCCTGAAAGAGAGTGTGGGAAATTTTGAATCGCGTCTCCATAGCGTAATGGATAGACTTGTACTAGTCGAGAGAAGGAACAATGAGCTCGAACAGCAGGGTCGAAAGAATTCGATTAGAGTGGTGGGAGTGGAGGACGCACAGACAGAAACTGCGGAACAAACTGTTGGGAAAATGGTTCAATTTATTAACGAAAAGTTGAAAGTGTCAATAGACAGTTCAGATATTGATGTTGCACACAGGCTCGGTGTCTATGATAGAAAAAAAAGTAGGACAATTATCTGCAAATTCGTACAACGACGAAAAAAGTTCGAAATAATAAAGGCGAGAAAAATCCTGAAGGGGTTAAATTATCGCGTTTTCGAGGATCTTTCCAGAGAAAATCAACTATTACTGAAAAATGCCTACAAAATGAGCTGTGTAGAAAACTCCTACAGTATTGACGGTAAGCTGTTTGTGAAGTTAAAAGGTGGCAAAAAGATGAGAATATACAGTGACGCGGACTTGTCAGAGTGGAATTTGAACAGTAAATAATTTGCCACTGGTGTACTTTTTTCTCACTCGACCTTGCTGACTTTATTCTTTGGTTTTGAAAAAAAAACATTTAAAGAATATGATTACCCTTCGGACAATGATAAACCCTTAAACAAAGGGTTAAGGTGTATATATATTGAAAATTCCTGCTTTAAAATGTACAACCCTTGCTGACATGTGTTTACAACCAATATTTTGTATACGCGCATACAATGTACATGTATATGATAGCGCCATGTAACATTTAGCGTATCCGGAAAAAATATATCTAGTTCGGACCCTATTGTATATAGCACAAATGCATTTCCGGTATTTATGCATCAACTTCCTGTTGCATTGAGGAGCACGCGTACGATGCCGGTTTTTCATCATTGGCAAGATATATTCGTCCAGATATATTAGCTGTACATACGGTGATTATTTCCTTCATCATTATTTTGTTACAACTTAAGCTACAATTGTGCATGTTATGACAATCTGATGGTACTAGACCCATGTATGCGAGAAGGATTGTTGGTCAGATGATAACATATTCAACCACAGGTAGCTATGCCCAAGCAAAGGGGAGGTAACTCCTATTGGGTCTCTCTTAAAAGCGTCTACAAGCGTCTACAAGCGTCTTCAAGCGTCCTCAGAAAATATCTTTTAAAATACTGAATTAAGTAAGCGACATCAGAAGATATGTTGTTGATATGATCATAATACACCTCTATACCAATTTTTAACTTTAAATTCGAAAAATTGACCGAGTTATGACGATTTTAATGTTTACGATCGGCGGGGTGGCACATGTGTGTATTACCTCCGCACAGTTAAAAAAGCGTCGCCAGATTATAACTCCAAAACCACTAAATAAAGTAAGCGACACCAGAAGATATGTTGTTACTATGATTATAATACACTTGAGTGCTAAATTTCATCAAGATATTCGAAAAATTGACCGAGTTATGACGATTTTAATGTTTACGATCGGCGGCGTTGCATAAGTGTTTGAATAGAACTCCAAGGCGAATAAGCGTCTTCATACTATATCTTTAAAATTATTTGATAAACTAAGCGACATCAGATGATATGTTATTCCCATGACTATGATACATTTATTCAGTAATTTTTATGTCCGGATTGGAAATAATGAGTGAGTAATAACAAATTCAATTTAATGATCGGTGGTGTGACACACGTGTGTGTGGAACTCTTCACAGATCGTGAAGCGTCTTCAGATTTAATTTTATCTCGTAAATAAATCTATAAAGTAAGCGACATCAGATGATATGTTATTCATGTGAATATAATAAATCATTATGTTCAATTTCAGGCTGATATGTTTCTTAGTTAATGAGTTATCGTGGATTGGATTTAGGTGACCATAGTGCAGTAGTGTGTATCCATTGTAAATTTGTATGAAGCCATGCATGCATGGCCAGCGCTAGCGTGTCATATATGTGTGTGTAGGACTTCGTACAGACGTATACGTAGGTGAACACAGCTAGATCTAGACCGGTATGTTGTAGAACTCTCTTAATTACTAGCATGTTTGCAGACCCTTTGGACATGGATCTACTAAGGATCCATTATATGTCCATGTGCACGTGGTGTTAAAAAATAATTAAGTACGTACCGACACTTGATATTTAGGGCCTACGGTTATTCGATATAGTAAGATTTATATATTTATTTCTTATGTAACAACTGACAGCCTTTTGAATGTCGGTTAAATCATATGAAATATCTATTCTAAGTCCGTGGTACTGCCATCCCGGGAAAAATACAAATTTCGTTTACATATTAAAACTTGGTAGATGTACATCTTTAAATCAGTTTCGTCATAGGATGTATATACTGTTACGTGCCAAAAGTCTTTTCAAATTGAAAAAAAAAGATTCAGTTCAGTTCAGTTTTTATTACTTTAAACCGTTTGGTTCATCAGTATAGTGCATATATATACAGTGCAAACAAGTTGAAAAAAAAAGATGGAAATACAAAGAATATATAGCAAAATAAAGAAAATTGAAAGACTTTTGGCACGTAACTGTATGTATAACATGAAATGATAGGGAGAACCAGGGACCGAAATGAGAGAAATAAAGCATATATGTATATATTTACAAAAGAACAGAAATAGAGAGTAAACACTGATATTTTCATGTCCACGTGGTATAACAACCAGGGACGTATATGTCCCTGTAATAACGTACATTATATAGAGACCAACATTATTTATAAGCATGGACAATCTGAATGATATAAATTGAAATTTGCTCTTTTTCTCTTTGCAGATGCTGAATTCAGAAATGCCAACAATATAAAGAATAAAAAATACAAGTCAAATATGAATATTTCAATTGTTTTATTTCACAAATTTTACATATTGCTTTTCGTGTCCACATGTTATAATACATTATGTAGATACTACAGTGTATTAGTATTTCATGATGGACTTTTTGAACGATATAAATTGGATTTTTTTTAATTGCAGATGTTGAATTCTGACGTGCCAACAATATAAAGAATAGAAAATACAAGTCAAATATAAATACTTTGATCAATTGTTTTATTTCACAAATTTTACATTTTCCAGCAATAACTTTGTAAGTACTTCTGTTGCTTGATTTAGGCTTATACAATCAGAAAGACAATTCTAAGTCCGTGCTTAAACTTATTCAAATACATATATATATATTTATTTGAGACTCTTTTAATTTTTACTGACAGATGTCGCAACTAATTTCTCTTACTGAATTCTTGCCCATATGTTTCATAGATTAGAGTTTGATATAATCACGGACTTGGATAGCATCTAATAGATCTAATAAGTCCGTGATATAATCAAATATAAAAAAATAAAATGTTTTATTTTATAATCATATACTACGTCCCCATAAATCATAACTCATTGATCTTTCACAGGTAGGTGTTAAGTGTTTACATAGCAATTGATCTGGCCTTACTGTACATGTGCGTTCACCTGTGCGAAGCCCTACATATATAGAGCTAGAGTATACCTGTATGTACGTACACATACAGTATGTGCCAAGCCGTA
The DNA here is from genome assembly GCA_947623455.1 of Mimachlamys varia. NCBI lineage: Eukaryota > Metazoa > Mollusca > Bivalvia > Pectinida > Pectinidae > Mimachlamys > Mimachlamys varia. Next base: position 4,679,925 of record OX392537.1, read on the forward strand.
AATATTTAGCTTCATAATCAAACATTAAATTCATGATTACTCAGTCATTTTCGCACAAATCAAATTGAAACTTGAAATACAGGTGTATTAAAGTCAACATCATAACATATATCTTACTTTATAAAAATGATTTTAGATATATAGTCTGTAGACCCTTTTTGATATGTTGATTTCTATTCATATATAAATGAATGTTTCCCACGCCGTCGGTCGTAAAAATAAAATCGAAATAACTTGGTCAATATTTCGAATATTAAGTTGATATTTAGTGTAGAGGTGCATTATAGTCATACTAACAACATATCTTCTGATGTCGCTTACTTTATTCAGAAGTTTTATAGGTATTGTCTGGCGACGCTTTTTTTAAACTCTGCAGTATGTTACACACGTGTGCCACACAATCGATCATAAACATTAAATTCGCCATAACTCGTTCAATTTTTCGAATATCTGATTGCAATTTGACACATTAATGTATTATGATCATAGTAACAACATATATTCTGATGTCGCTTACTTTATTCAGTGGTTTTGAAGTTATAATCTGGTGACGCTTTTTAAACGGTCACACACATGTGCCACTCCGCCGATCGTAAACATTAAAATCGTCATAACTCGGTCAATTTTTCGAATATTGAGTTAAAATTTGGTATAGAGGTGTATTATGATCATATTATCAATATATCTTCTGATGTCGCTTACTTTATTTAGTATTTTTTAAGAAATTTTCTGAAGACGCTTGAAGACGCTTGTAGACGCTTGTGGACGCTTTTAAGAGAGACCGCTCCTATTGAACACCGGCGAGTGAGCAAAAAAACGTCACAGAAATAGTCCTTCGGAAGTACGGCGATTTTATCATATTTACCAGTGTTAAATTCAAAGATGGGTGATGTTATTTTAACATTCGATAACTCTCGTTGATTTACTAGCCAAAACAATGAGAGAATGGCGCCAAGGTAAATCGAGCGAGCCTGTCAAAGAAATGTCAAAGCTCTAATTTTCTTATTGAAGCGAGTAAATTAACCAAAACCATATGAAAATGAAGAGAAATTAACAACAAAAATAATGATATGTTTGAATCCATGTGACATGACCGTTCTTGATGTGAAAATGAGGATTTTTGTCACCTAACGGTAAATCCAAGATGGCGGACACGTGCTGTCAGATGGCTATTGGGAATGTAAACAAAGCGCTCAAAACATGTAAAAGTCGATATTTTCCAATGAAAGTTCTTTGTTTAGTGATCTTTCACAACTGTTAAGGTAAGATTAGTGTAGTTTTGAAAAGAATTTCGTAATATATATGTAATAAAATTGTAAAATTAGAACGTGAATCGGACTAGGTAAGACTTGACTCGATACAGTACTAGTAGTAGTACTGTGCAGTAGGCTAGTAGGATAAGGAATATGTCGCACGATGTCTTCTCTTGGTCATGTCAACTCATAACTTCGGATATTATTCTAAAGATAACTCTATTTCTGAACTATAATGTATTAGGAAATGTTAACAATTGTGATTTGCATGAAACCCATATAGAAAATGACACTTCCTTATTTGATCAATCAACCAAAAAAATTGTTTTTACTAATATTCTTAAATTGTACAATAACACATAAAACATTATAAGATAATGGCACATATTGCATGTTGATAATATTTAATTGGGGACTTTTTCATTACAAAGTTTTCTATAAAATTACCAAACTTCGTTGTGCATTTTAAATGCTTCAGTATTACAAGTGTAAATTAAAGATTGTAATTAATGTTTTAAGTTAAATAGAAGAATATTTTTCTAATCATTTTAATAGTTTTATTCATCCAGCTACATATAAGCATTGCATTTACTTATAATATATTAAAACAAGTATATTGTATTATGTTTAATGACATCTTTTTGTGGACTGCTTTATTTATATATATAAAAACGTATGTCAATAGTCCATTTATGTTAACAATATCGGAGCTGTAGATATTTTTTAGAATGTTTGTATTACTTTTTTAATCAGAATATAATGTGACTTAAATTCTGGTTAATGTTTTTTTGTTTTAACTGAAGTATTTTCCAAGTTATGGGTTGTATACGCTTTTTTCAGTTTTTTTTGGAAATCTCAACTTTGAAGATCAAAATTTCCGATTTTCGAAAATTCACTAAAAATTCAGTTTATAAGATAAAATTGTTCTGATTGTTGTTTTATAATCAGGTGATGATACTCTTCAAAAATAAAGCTACTACATACTTCCAAATAATGCAGAAAAAAATGGTTGGGCATAGCTACCACAGGGACGCGTTACGGTAGTAATGGTTGTGTTATGTTTATATCGACCCCTATATATTTTATACATACAATGGTGGTGCGTCCCTGTGATTCAACTGGAAAAAAATGTACAGACTCATAACGATTTGGGTACCCCCGGTAATTGTTTTTGTAGTCTTGGGTTACCTTCTATAAGTGCATGCAGCACACTACTGTATGCTCAGCTGAAACCTGCTGTATATATATACTATACTATTGTAGCAGGACACACGTATAGTCATAGATGGTGGACACGTAGATGGGTTGGTGTATGGTACTATATAATAGTATTTGGTGCTATACACAGCGTATTTATGTGCCCAGCACCTGTATGTATAGTGTGTATGCTAAAGTATCTATATATATGATGGAATACGCGACATTGTCAGATTCCTTTTTCTGGTAGACCTATGGAAACAAACCAGTTCTGGTTATATCAAATGATAAACAAGCTATAACCTCAAGCCGGGTACATTGTAGAAGTCAGATGAATTTACTCGGCATTATTTATTATACCATAATGGTTAAAATCAATAATAACAATTTTATACTAGTACATACAAATATATAAATAATACATCAAGAAAGAAATATATGAATCGGAATGGTGTATTTTTTCACTTAACCTCTTTTCTGACATTAGTAATAAAGTACATGTTTAGTTTAGAAAAAATAAAAAATTCTACGGACAAGGATATGATGAATCTTATTTTTATTTTTTTTATGTGCATTTATAGGTAATGACATCCCATTCCGTTTAGCACTTGGTAATATTAGTTTAGCCTGATAGATATTTTCAATTTAATCCTATTATATGTAACATAATGTACTTTCGGTATTTACTCTTATATGTAAACTTTTTGTTGAATGAAGCGCAATGCCAGTCATCATCATGTGCCTCCATGGTAGTTGTAATAAGGTGAATATTTCAGGTAACCTTACAAACATAGGTCGATATAACTTGATGACATTAGGCCTAATGCATGTATGTGAGTAGTCTTGGTGGTCAGATGATAATATGATCCCAGTTTGAACAATTTTTTCTTGTTTTTTTTTTTCCATTTTATTCATGTACTAGAAATGAGTATATATGTTAAAACCGGGTACTGGAAAATGTACAATTACATGCTTTGTTTGTCGGTCGGTATAACTTGATGACATTAGGCCTAATGCATGTTTGTGAGTAGGCTTGGTGGTCAGATGATAATATGATCCCAGTTTGAACAGTTTTTCTTGTTTATTTTATTTTATTTTTTTTTTTCTCCATTTTATTCAGGTACTTGAAATGAGTACGTGTATATACATGTATGTTAAAACCGTGTACTGGAAAATGTACAATTACTTGCTTTGTTTGTATTCTACATTTAATATTTTTTCTATGACTTAATTTGTAGTATCTATATAACTAAATAGAGATTTATTATGAAAAACCGCAACACAAAATTCTCTGCTGAGTGAAAATCCACTGCATGCTTCCAGTATATAGCTAGATACATGCAGCTGCAGCAACCGTATGTTATGAGGTTTTCACTAGACCGAGACATGTTTAGGAGATTGAAAATGAACAAGTATTTCAAGTACATTCATATGTTGGATACTGAGACTCTTTATTTTTTTTGTCTTTTTTTTCTTTGTGTAAAGTTAATTGTAAAAATATCATTATCTGTAATTGTCTGTGGCTGATCACAGGCCTCTGTACTCCTAAAGTTTACTAGCTAACTACAACATGTACACTGTTAGGGTGTAATTTCATATTTAATTACATTATCAGTTATTGGAGGTCAAAAGGAAAGAAGGATTCCGATTGGCTATTGTGGGGCATATGCAGCCACATGTAATATAATAGCAATGTAAAATACTTTTTTTATAACATGGTTATGATTCAATCTCTGTTTATCATGCATATACAATATACAGTATTTATCAAGCTACAGGTAGGTCAGCTTCAATGTAGTTCCATGGTTTTTTTCTGAAGCGCTACTAATTAAATGCAGATGCTTTGTGTTGGCGTTGTATACATGTAAGGTATTCATTCCATCATCTTTTTCACAAGTAACTATAGTAGAATCCAGTTTACAACCATGCATCTATTAAGATAATTAATTATGATGGGCTATATAATTTAAAACTTCTAAATGATACTAAATATGTGCTTGTATACACGTTGAACACAATTTCGATTTCTATAAGGTCATTTAGCAACATTGTATATATACTGTAGCTGTCCATAACTAATATTGATTCTCGGTACATATTGTTTCATATAAAAAATGTTTTGTTTTATTGTGTTCCTTTTTTTTAGTTTTTCTCTCTCTTTATGTCTTTTTTTTCATTTTTGTCAGGCAATGCAAGTTATCATATGTGTGACTAAAGAACATTATTAGAAAAATGGGTGTGCAAGTAAACAATAGGTCCAAATCTGCTTAGTATGATCTTTGGCACTCATAGTGCTATTCTTCCCTCTTCCTCTTCTCTCCATTTCTTAATAGTCTTATCTTCATTTTTCCTATCTACTATCAATCTCTCTTTTTTTTCAACACAGTGCTTGTGGAAGGGACATATCATCAGTATTGTAACAATTGATACACACTGAGGGTATCAAATTTATTTCAGCTAATTGTCAGGGTTTAGGAGATAAGGTTAAACGTAGGGATGTTTTTAGCTATTTGAGAAGTAAAAAATTTAATATATATTGTCTCCAAGACACCCATTTCACTAAAGAAAATGAGGATACTATAAGAAATGAATGGGGTTACAAGTGTTATTTTAATTCATTTAAGTCGAATGCAAGAGGAGTTGCAATACTTATTAACAATAATTTTGAGGTCAAAGTGATTAGAGAAAAACAAGATAAAACTGGGAATTTTTTAGCATTAGATTTGGAAATTGAGAATACAAAATTAACTTTAATATCAATTTATGGGCCAAATATTGATGATTCAGCATTTTATGATGTAGTGGAAACAACACTTTATGAGTTTGGAAATGATAAGTGTATCATATAATGTGGAGATTTTAATTTAGTACTTAATCCGGATTTAGATTATGATAAAACATACAAAAAAATTAATAACCCAAAGTCAAGAGGAAAGATATTGGAAATTATGGAGAATTTTGATTTGGTGGATATCTTTAGAGAGCAGCACTCTGATAGCAGAAGGTATACATGGAGGCGGAGTAATCCAGTAAAGCAGGCTCGTTTAGACTTTTTCTTAGTGTCTGGAAGCCTTTTACCAAGTGTAAGTGAAACAAGTATAGAGCCTGGATACAGATCAGATCATTCTTTTCCAAAAATGTTTTTAAAATTGACAGAATTCAAAAAAGGAAAAGGACTATGGAAATTCAATAACTCTTTATTACATGATCAGGAATATGTTGATATCATCAATAGTACAATAGCTAACATTAAATTGCAATACTGCCTTCCTGTATACAATTCTGAGTATGTAAAAAATATTAAAAATTCTGATATAGAATTTGTTATACAAGATCAGTTATTTTTAGAAACTCTTTTAATGGAAATTAGAGGTAAAACCATTTCATATTCATCGTTTAAAAAAAAACAACAACATCAAAGAGAAGTAAGTATTATGGAAAAAATTAAGGTTCTTGAAGATCAAAATGATGTGGATTTAGATGAATTGCAGGTAAGGAAAAAAGAATTAGAAGACATAAGAATACATAAGATTAAGGGAAGTATCATTCGCTCTAAGGCTAAGTGGATTGAGGAGGGAGAAAAACCTACAAATTATTTTTGTAATCTAGAAAATAGAAATTTCACTTCCAAAATTATTCCAAAAGTACATCTAGCTAATGGAAAAATCATCACAAATCAAAATGATATTCTAAGGGAAACTAAAACTTTTTATGAAGACTTATATACTATAGAGCATGAAGTTGAAGAAATAAATTAAGATATCTTTTTGGAAAACTGTTATGTTCCAAAATTGGATGCTTCAGAAAGTAAAAGTTTGGAAGGTTTAATAACTCTTAAAGAGGCATCTGAAACACTCAAAAATATGAAGAATAATAAAAGTCCAGGGTCGGATGGCTTTACATCAGAATTTTTTAAATGCTTTTGGAATAGTTTGGGAAACCTTGTTGTTCGGTCTATTAATTATGGTTTTAAACATAAACAATTATCTGTTACACAGAGACAGGGTATAATTACATGTTTACCTAAGGGAGATAAACCCAGGCATTTTCTCAAAAACTGGCGACCTATTTCACTCTTGAATATTGTTTATAAAATTGCATCTGGCTCTATAGCAAATAGAATGAAAAGTGTCTTAAACAAAATTATTAATTTAGATCAGACAGGGTTTTTGTCAGGACGGTATATAGGCGAAAATACAAGAATAATTTATGATATTATGCAATATACAGAAGAATTTGATATCCCAGGAATGCTTTTGATGATTGACTTTGAAAAAGCCTTTGATTCGGTTTCATGGAAATTTATTGACGAAGTTCTTGATTATTTTAAATTTGGAAGTGACTTTAGAAATTGGATAAAGCTTTTTCACTCAAATATTAGTTCAGCAATAAATCAAGGTGGAAATCTGTCGTCATTTTTTGAAATTAGACGCGGTTGTCGTCAAGGCGATCCAATCGCACCATATATATTTATACTTTGTGCAGAAATTTTGGCTATAAGAATTAGAAATAATAATAGAATAAAAGGTATTGATGTTGATTGTTGTCCAATCCTACTATCGCAATATGCAGATGATACTTCCCTTATATTAGATGGTACAGAGTGCTCTCTCAAAGAATCAATTAGGGAACTCCAAACTTATGAAAAAATCTCAGGTCTTAAGGTTAATATGGAAAAAACACAAATTGTTTGGATAGGTAGCAAAAAGTATAGTGAGGACATTTTCCTGCCCTATTTGAACTTAAATTGGGGAGCAGAAAAATTTACTCTTTTAGGTATAGAATTCCATGTGGATCTTTTTAAAACACCAAAATTAAATTATGACAAAAAACTTGTTAAACTCAAATCTCTTGTCAAGAGTTGGAGTCATAGGATATTATCTCCTATTGGAAGAATAAGCATCATTAAATCGTTAATGATCTCCCAATTTAATCATCTATTCATATCATTACCTAATCCGGATGAGTATTTTATTAAAAAACTCAATTTAGTGCTTTTCAACTTTTTGTGGAGTGGTAAAACGGACAAAATTAAAAGAGAGGTAATTGTGCAAAGGTATACTGAAGGTGGTCTGAAAATGATTCATGTTATGTCATATATTAATGCTTTAAAAATATGCTGGATTAGAAGGATATTCAGATCATCTGGAAAATGGCTAAATATTCTAAGAAAGAAAGTAGATGTCCAAGTCTTATCTAAAAGTGGGAACGAATATGTAAGTAAAGCTATAACCAACTGTAAAAATGACTTCTGGGTAGATGTGTTCCAAGCTTGGTATAAACTTAGAGAAAAGGAAGAATCACTTAGAGCTGATGACAGTTCAGTTCTCAAAACGCCATTATGGTTCAATAAAAATATTAACATTGGAAATCAAATAATTTTTTATCGGAACTGGTATGAGAATGGAGTTTGTATTTTGAACGATTTATTAAAAGATAGCAGGAGCTTAATTTTTTATAATTTTGTGGAATTCTGTGATATGTATGGACCAATAACAAACTACTTACAGTACCATGGTGTTATATCGAGTATTAAGAAATACTTAAGATGTTTTAGCTCTCCAAATAAGTTTTTATTCTTACCAACTATTCCCCTTGACCTACAGTTGATCTTGAAGAGTAAAAAGGGATCACAAGACTTTTATCTACTATTTCTTAGAAATATCATTTCGGTTACTGGGCAACAAAAATGGGGGGAAATCTTTGATTTTAATAAAAGTACATGGGGAAAAATTTACAATGTTCCTTTTCAAGTTACTAAAAACTCTAAATTACAATGGCTACAATATAGAATCAATCATTCTATTTTGACCACTAATTACTATGCATATAGAATAGGTCTGACAAATAATCCCAATTGTAACTTTTGTAATAGAGAAAGGGAGACAATTGTGCATATACTATGGGAATGCAATGAAGTCCAGAATTTCTTATCTAATTTTGAAAGGTTGCTCAATGCCCTTACAGTGCCCTTCTCTCTTAATAAAGAAACTCTAATCTTTGGTATCTTAAATAACACCGGTGTTTACAACAGAATTGACAATGAGATAATTCTGCTGATGAAATTATATATATACAAAACAAGATGTTTTCATAGAACTCTTTCTGTGATGGGTCTAGTTAACTCAATAAAAGAAAATTATGTTGTCCAAAAATATATTGCCCATGGTAAAGGTGAACATTGGGTGCAGAAATTTTTAAATGAATGGAAAAAATGGATAAAATTGATTGAAATTGCCTGATCCTGTCATATTAAGCTGATAAATCACACTAGTAGCTTTTAACTATTATAATATTTTACACATTTGAATGATTTTGCCTTCCACAATATATACTGTCTTTTTTATCTGTTTCCTGTCCTTTTTCTTTCCCTTCGCTGTCTATCATAGTCGATGTCTTTTCTGTCTTTCCTTCTTTTTGTTTTTTTTTCTGAAGTTTCTTTCTTCATTTCTGCCCCCCCCCCCCTTTTTCTCTTATTTTCATGCTTTATCTTTAAATCAATACAGTAGAAATCTTGACAACAACAACTACCTAACAAATCAAATATCAGTGTGGTGTTTTTATTTATATTGAATGAACATTGTTTTTATATCTTGTAGTAATGTAAATGCATACCAGGCTTTAATATTGATACACAAAAGTGCTACATATTGTAGCACTGATAATGTGGAGCAAAGTGTAAAGGTTGGTATGCATATACGCATTGTTGTAATATATAATATGGTGCATAGTGTTGGGAAAGTCCAATTAATCATCAGTTAAGGTCATAATCATTTGAAATTGATCGAATGAATTTTCTTTTTCTCGCTTTCCTTTATTGAAACAATTTGCGTACAAACATTATTTGGCGAAAAGGTTTTATTAATAGTGAATGATATCAAAACACAATAAGAGCTTTAAAAATTTAAAACTAAATATGCAAAAATAGAAAGTACAAGTTATAAGGAATTATTGTCTCTATTTTGAAAAAAAAAACACCTGGCTCTATGTAAACCCAGTTTAATCGATCATGACGGCATCGGAAAAAGATCAATTGCTGATTAATCAACTTTATCTGATCATCATCCCATCACTAAAAGTGCATACAAATAATTAATTTACATGATGCTATGTATAAGTGCAAACCAAGTATGCATATACTTTATCCAGTAATGTTGTTTGTGGTATGTACTGCAGTATTGGCAATGTTAATAATTATGAAATAATGAAATAAATTAAAGTGCATACAAATAATTAATTTACATGATGCTATGTATAAGTGCAAACCAAGTATGCATATACTTTATCCAGTAATGTTGTTTGTGATTTGTACTGCAGTATTGGCAATGTTAATTATTATGAAATAACCTGTTCTGGTATAAACTTTGGATGAACTTTGTATGTATGTAATTAAGATTATACTGTATCGTTTGTATCAGAATATTAAAGCGTTTGATTAAATATTTCCCCTAAAAGCCCGATTTTTGTATCCACCAAGACAAAACAGGAGTAATTGATGTAATTGAAAAAAACATGTATTACAGTTATTTCAAAAAAATAAATCACGGTTATACATTCTGCACAACTTACCAAATATTGAAAATCAAGCCGTTAATATTGTGTTGTACAAAATAGGTGCAAAATAACAAAATGTATTATAGAGGTTTCACAACGAGTGGTTGTTGGATATGGTATTTTTTTCACTCGAGTTAGTTAATTTTCAAATTTACAAAGGACACGAGCTTTGGTGAGTGTCTTTTTGTAGCTTTTGAAAATCAATTAACGAGAGAGAAACAAATACCATATCCAACAACAACGAGTCTTGTGATCAGTTTCTACCATCAAAACAGCGGTATGTCAATGGGTTAATATTAATGAGCGTTGGACAATATGGGCGTGAATATATCGGATCGTATTTTTCCACCAAATGATGATGACATCAGCAATCAGCAAGTGACGTTGTTCCGGTCAAAGTTCACCAGATCAGCCAATCAAAATGCCTTTAGCGTTTATTCCACGTGTGGTATAAAGAAAATGTTTTTCAACATGCAGTTATAATGATTATTTGATACCATGAGAGATGAATAACATCCACCTTTTATTGTGGAAACATATAATTAAACCATTATTTCATTATTACACACTCGCGTACCAGTACAAACAACATTTGTTTTGGGTATTCGATTAAATTTTGATTTTATTCGTTTCAACTTTTATTTTTGTGATCTAAACAAGATTCCTGTTCAGAATGTGTGCTTAAATTTTCTTATTTACTTTGAACATTTCATATTGAATTATATACGATAAAATTTACAATTACCTTAACGACAAGTAGAATCAAATCAATACAAATGTTGTTTATAGACATGCTAGTTTTAAGCTTTAATCCTCGAGTGATACTCGCGGAAACAAATGATTGTTCTTTATATACAAAAAAAAAAAAAACCTATAAGAAAACTAAATAAGCTAACCACAGAATAGGTATAAGTATCACAAGGAAACACATACTTTCTATCAAGTGGCAACAACAGAGACGATGACTGTTTCAATCAAATACAATATATATTTCACGAGTACTGTATGGTTATTAAATTTCACGAGTTTAACATTTTGCGATTATCTGGCTCAGGGGTTTAATTTCGCGGGTAATTAACAATGGCGAAAAGTAGAAAATCTGGAATCATCCAACAAAAATCAAGGAGTGTTGTTTTTTCGCAATTTTTTATTCATTTACAAAATAAGCGAAATAAAACCCTGGAGAATATATGCAAGTAAACAGTAACTAGTGTGGTATTTCCTATGATACAACTTTCATATATACGGTTGTCAACGGAGAAAACATCAGATATTCATTTCATGTTTTTATAAAGATGTTTCATAAACATTTTTTTTTTCAAATCCGCTGTACTATGATCAATACATGCATATTATTTTATTTAACTGTACATCAGACATTTCATTATTTATTCATCAAGTAACAATAATTATGATCATAATAGGCATTCTTAATTTAGGATGAAAACTTATTTAGCTCTTAAAGGGGCATCCCGCGAAAGCCTAAATGCCTGTTCTTGAATATACATGGTGTCTGCACTACTAATTATACTTTCCTGTTATTCCCATATTCAAAGTCCATTCAAAATGTCTATATTGACCACTTGCAAAATCGCATTCCTCGGGAAAGCCCTGATAAAAATAGCGGGGATGACGCCACGTGACAGGTGTGCCGATCGGTTTGCCGGCAGGGGCCATACGGGAGGTCCCCTAGCGTAATGTATACGGCTGATGAAACGGAGACAAAGTCCGTGTATAACTTATTGAATCATATTCACATTCAAATTAGACATCAATTGCACACATACCGATATTCAAATGAAAAATAATTGTCGGCATATCGGCACCATATATCGACACCAGGAATTGTCTATAGTATATTTACCTGACCGAGACCGGTACACATGGGTACGGAATACGGCCATGGTACAAACCTTAATTCACGAACCCAACTTTTCAGATGATTTTATAAAATGTATGTAGCATGCATTGAAAAGTACAAAAAAAGACATGAAATGTTTGCGATTTTTTTTACAATTCAACGTCTTGAGGTTTTTTTTTCAGACTAGCTGTATATATACAATGTACATTCATATTTCTTTAAAATCTATCCAACTTTCAGCGTCTTCACACGTTAACACTATCACGGAATGCGAATATTTAAGTCCATACACTCATATAACGCACCACACACTAAGCATGACTACATGCATAAAATGTATACGTATATCAGATTTGGAACTGTTGAAACACTTATAACTACCCGTTATTAATATGTTATGATAATTCCGCTTTCTTTTACATCTTTTTTGGCGTCTTGTAAAGGGACGATGACCTTTTAAAAAAAAACTGCAGGAATGGAATATACATATGTATATGTTGTATAACTTTGGGTATTTTTTTCCCGTTATGTATATATTTCCATATCAAATTCAATACCGGGGTCGCAACCCAATGATAGATGTACCTTCACTAATTTATAGATTAGTATGAATGTCACTTTTTTTTAGCGTGACAACATATTTTTTTTATTCCTTTTGTCCAAATTAAAGCCGTATGTACCTCGATCGCACGTCCCGTTTTACAACGTAATCAAACGAATTTTTCTGTTATGGTATATATTGTTTTTGAAAATGTCTTTCTATCCAGCAATTATAATTAAATCATACTGTTTTACTGGAACATCAGATTTTATAAAGGGAGTATTATAAAACACACTTTTAAGTTTAATATTACACTCACATTTATGCAACAGAAGACTGAAACAGTTTTCGCTTAATAGTTAGGTCTTATCGTGGTGTAACGGTAATACCAGATAGAGTGTTTACAACGGAAACGGCGCTCGCTGCGCATGCGTTGGTAGATGGAAATCCCGATCCAGGCGTCTGGCCAGACGTTTTGGAATTCCACTAGTTATTTTGAAATTATTTATTTTATGAATGCATATCAGCAAAATCCGATCGTCGTAGTCCTTAAGAATACCCACTCGATATGTGTATGTAATATTTTGAAAAAAAATATGAAAAAAAAGCTTACTTTCGCGGGATGCCCCTTTAAGTATTTGATAAAGGAATGGAAACAAAAGTCGATACTTATCAATTACACAAAGTTTATGTACCTATATAATCATACAATGCATATCGCTTGTACAAGGTACAGTTGCTGAATTAAAGCACGGCTATGGTACCGAAAAGGGGTTTCAAAATATTTCTGTATTTTGTTTTTACAAATTCAAGTATCATGTATATTTGACCCTTCGTCGCTCTCTACAATATAACCAAACACTTTAATAAACAAAATGGTTAGTTGCACTACACTATATTTACTTCACGCGTTATCAAAACAATGAACGAATAAGGAAGTTTATTATTAACTACCCCAAGCTAGTATTGGTTTAAACCATATAATTTTTCCAAACACAAATGATACAAACTAAAATAATACATATAACAATTGTAACATAATAGGTAAACAGTAAACAATAGTTAAAGTGTCACAGCTTTGCCTTTCTGATATGTATTGGATCAGAATTTTTGTGTGTGTATTAACCTTTCCTGTTTGACAACGGTTGAACAATACCTTTGCACAACAAAGGTCCATCTTTGTGTAGAAACAACGCTGGCCACACCAAGAAATCAACCTTCTTTCCCTTTTGTGTATAGTTTTTATAAAAGTCCATATTGATGTCAGAATCTTTGGCAAGTTCTGTATCCATATGTAAAGGGGGGTTCTGGCTTCTCATCAACCAACAGAGGTTGACACAACACTTGGCGAAATTGTTTGTTTTCTCGAGAGAGGAAAATCGGACAAGGCACGTGGTACCTGTTATGGCTGATCCATGACAAGTATCCTCGGTATCGTTGTTGCCTTGGTCTAACACAACATTTGAGGGACCTTGGTTGAACTGTCTGTGACGTTTGACGTCATTTGGCCATTGCTCAGATGGACTGGAGTCGGTTAGGGACGTCGGGTCTTTGTCAGATGTTGGTGTACTGTTTTGAGTAGAATCACTCTCCTCTGACTTAGGCTGTTTGCTCTCATCTAACTCAGCAGTGTCAAGTTTTGTTGCTTGACCGTCAGTATCTTCAGACTTTCCTGGTTCATGGATTCCAGCACTTTTGATAGATCCACCTGATTGTTTGATCATATGTTCAAACTGCTTTTCCATCAGTGCCAAAAAATTCTATGAGAAAAAGTACAAAAAAAATTAGTAAGAACTAAATATTATACTGCTGATGATTTCATAATTTATTCTTATACATGTTTTTATGAATACGATTGTGTAGGGAGTACAAAAAGTAAATGTAAAATCTGTCTGTACTGATCAGAGATTAACTTTGTATTGTGTAACCGAAAGTTGTAAGTAAATAACTATCCTAAATTATCCTATTTAAGCAATGTTTGAGCTGCAAACATTCAGCTCAATTAATGTTTGCGTTAATTACAGTTTCTTTATATTCCTTTATATAGCAAGTATAGTTATTACTGCAATTCATTATTGCGCTTATCTGTTTAAATTTGGTCATTTGCCAGAGTTTGGCAGCGCTAAAATAAGTACGTTTAATCTTGTGAATTGTTCAGGTAATCACTAAATCCATAACCGTTCTTCACTTTTATGAAAGTACTCACGGACTCGACCGCTGGTGTCATCATCAGGACGCCTGCCTTTATTACATCAATGAGCTGCTGGTTCAGTTCTTGCGACAGAGAGGTTTCGTTTGAAGTTTTTTTCTGTAGCAGTAAGGTGAATTGAGTATTAGTTAATTATAAGGAGAAGACAACTGTGTTTGATTATACAATTTATTTTTTTATAGGTAAAAAAGAGTAGAATCGATGTACATTGATAAAAAGCCGTACACAGTAACAGCTACACCCAAAATGAAATAAAGACAATATTTGAACCTTTTTAAAACAGATAACAGCAAAATGTATGCGCTATGGAACATACGTCTTGTTAGCGATCGTAAGATTCTGTTCAGATATGACCGGCATATTTAAACAAGAACATTCTCTCACAAATCAGTCTCGTCATTCGATGGTATAACCATTACAGGCCTGAATCGGGTACACTTGTTGATATGAAACACAGATACATGGTAGGTCTTTTCATGGATCAACGCAATTGTTTGAAGGATGTCATATCGAATAATAATAGAAACAATATTTGGTCCAAAATGACAATACTTCAACAAATAAATCCTCCATTACTAAACAAACAACATATATATCCCTGTACTCTGTCGTGGTCTGCTCCATCTGGATCAGAGCCCGGAAGTGATGTCACTGACTGTTTAATCGTTTTCACGTAAGCGGCCTCAGTTTCACAGCAAAACTTGAACGACTCCTGAATAAATAATAGGAATAAGATTCATCAGTTTGGTATGAATGATATAATGTATTATACTGAGTTTGTTTTGTACACAAACAGGAACTGAAAACTTAATTTGCAAAATAGGGCGAGTTAGAGAAGTCAGCTGTCAAAAACGTATTGCGACAGCTGTCTTCTTTAACTCGCCCTATTTTGGGTAGTGAGCTGATTTCAGGGGTCAGAACACCGACACTCTGCAATTGTACTCTTTGCTTGAAAAAGGAAACAGACGTTTTCGAAAGCTTACATATTAAGTTTTCAATTCCTGTTTGTGTACAAAACAAACTCAGTATATATCCTGAATAAATAATGTAGCGCAGAAACTTAGAAAAATATGCAGAACACATTAGCGGCCACTTGGAGAAAAATACACACATGATGTCATTTCTTATTTACGTCTGACATGACGTACGTTTGTGATATCTTACTTCTGTTCATTTCTTCGTATTAGCGTTCATAATAGAAATACATTAACGCTTACACATAACATTTTCACATTACCGTATTTAAAATGTCACAGTTATATATATTAAAAAAAATATCACCAAGCAAAGATCAAAACATCAAAACGTATACCATTGTGTGTACGCATAAACATCATGGTTTGTGTTTATAGGTGAGGAAACATCTATGGTTCTGAAAGTTTCTGTATTTGTTTTTATATTCTATGAATATTTAGACTTTAGTAATTGTATCACTAAACATGTTATACTTAATCTTAACTGCTCTAACTTGACCTACGTGCTCTCTGTATTCTCTATTTATTAAAGACAATGTACTTTCCTAATGCTTTGATGTGAATTCATCTAGTCATTGACGCATTTACTTGTCAGGACAAGAGGCACAGAGGGCCTGTATCGCTCACCTAGCTTTCAGAAATGCATCAAAAAGTCATGTGTAAGTTAAATAACATACATATGTAAACTTTTCTAGTGTGGGATCAGCCACAAGACTGTCTTTAATGAACTCTTAGTTTTCTGGTTCAAAAGAGCATTTAGAGGAAATTTATTTGAAATTGGTTCATGTTAAATAGTATGGCCTGTTTGTGATCTTCTCTTTACGGCCAGCAATTGTATATTTAGTTTTTGGGTGGGGATCGCAATCAGTTAAAAATTATGACTCAATAATGCAAAATGGACCCCTTCTGGCCCAATCCCCCAAACCTCTGGGGTCAGGCCAGGCATTTGTATAAATCTGAATCCAAACCACTTACAATGTAGGGATGCTAGCACTGAAATATGAAAGTTGTACATTGTTTAGATGCCAGGAGGAAGTCGTTAATAGAAGATCACCAAATGGATCCCTTGCGGCTCCGCCCCTTAGGCCCCTGTGGGGTCAGCCCCGTCTTTTGTATAAAATCCAATCCCAACTAGATACAGATGCTACCACTGAAATATGCTTAGCTCTAGAGAAGACATTAATATGTATATTGCCAAATAGACACCTTTTGGCCCTGCCCCTCAGGCCTCCTGGGGGGGGGGGGGGGGGGGGCAGTCCCTTCATTTGTATAAATTTGAATCCCAGCCACATATGAATGCTACCACTGTGAAATACGAATGTTGTACATTGCTCACATTTTGAGAAGATGTTGTTAATATCAATAATGCCAAACGGACCCCTTTTGGCGTCGCCCCTCAGGCCCCTTGGGGTAAGCCCCATAATTTGTATAAATTTGAAACCCAGCCACACAGGGATGCTTCCCTCAAAATTAACTTTAATTCCGATCAGCGGTTAAGAAGACCAAGTATATCGTTGACGGACAGACGGACGATGGACCCCGGCTGACGGACGTCAGACGCCACGGTATAGCATAAGCTTACATTGGTCCTTCGGACCGGATGAGCTGCTAAAACAAACCGGAAAATTGCTTGTACATACGTAACTAATTACTTCTTCATTGAAGTACGGCACTATTTGAAGAATAAAGCTGATGGATGCAGTTACAATTATACTTACAACTAGAATAGCAAGGAGGATTTGGGTGCAAGCAACATCCCCGCCTTGGACGATGACGTGTCTGTCTATCAGCTCCTCTAACGCGTCTGTCCATTCGTTGTCATACAGCTCTGAGTACCTCTCCGACAGCTTTGTAGGGCGGTTTGTATCGCTAAGGTCTGTGATGGCTGGATTGCCTTGGACGAGTTTACTTCCAGCTATTTTACTTAACCTGATTAAAACCAATAAAACCAAATAACGTGTTACAAATGTGTATGTTAATGAATAAATGAAAACTTATGATTTATTTTTTTCATGTGTGGTGGTTTGAAACAGAAGCATGATTTGTCTAAGATTTAATGTGCTAAAGAGTTTTTAAGACGCATCGTTATATGTGTTGTTTATACATGAACGTCTGTGTGTGTGCCAGCGACAGGGAATGTATTGTAGTAGCGCGGATCCGATGCCGGCTCTATAAAGTGCTTTCTCACTGAAATACTAAGGTTGATCCAGCTGTTGTCTTTTCCATTCCCTTTACCAAGCCATGCTTGGTGAGAGAAATCATCGCCTCTTCATCCATAGCGAACTGGCAGCATTAAACTAACAAGAGATCCTAGAGGGATCCTGCGACCATTGATGATTTTTCATTCATTCTTAGAAAATTGGATCTTTTCCCTTCTTAGTTTATCTCTTGTTTATGTATTTAATCTTAGCGCTATGGATTACTCTTCGACTTGAAAACTTATGATAGTTAAAAGAAGGTTTCTAGTCAGGCGTTTTGCTTTTCTGAGCAAATCCAAATTTCTGGTGGTCCTATTTTTCCAAACAAACTTTCGATGCTAAAATCCCAGATGACTGCCTTTCAGCCATTTTGTTTTTTCCGATCAGTCCCAAAAACAAAAGGACACAACTAGACACTAAGGGGAACCTACGTATGAAACTTGAGTAAGATCATTAAATACTAAAATCCCAGATGACTGCCTTTCAGCCATTTTGTTTTTTAGATTAGTGCCAAAATCAAAAGGCACAACTAGGCACCAAGGGACACCTACATACATAATTTGAGTAAGATCCAACAAGTTTTTCTCAAGAAATAGCCATAACAAACTTTTAATGTCAAAATCCAAGATGGCCGCCTTCCAGCCATTCTGTTAGTCCGATCAGTCCCAAAATCAAATTGCACAACAAAGCACCACGGGGATTCTACATATGCAGTTTATGAAAGATCCATTCAGTACTTCTCAAGAAATAGCGATAACAAGAATTATTTAAGGAAGGACGGAATGACGGACGGAGGGAAGGAAGGATGAACGGACGGATCACGGACGGACAGACCACGGACGGACGGACCACGGGACATGGAAACAGGATGATTTGAATAGCCCACCAAATATAATGGTAGTAAGAAAAAAAGTATAGATACCAAATGTTATATTGGTTTCAGCATATTTATTTTCGACGTTTTTTGTCTGTAAAAGAAGTGCAAAAGGCAAATCTCAAATAACAGGTATGTCTATAATTCGGGTATAAGTCTTATCTTACGATGCATGCTATTTGTAATAGAATGTGTGTTTTCCCAAAACCAAACTGCAGGGTTGACGGCATAGTGAAAAAAATATTTAAAGTAAAATTGAGACGCTTTAGATAACATTTGTAATCGTCAAATGATTCATAAATATTGGTTTCAAATGTATTCAATAGTGATCATGTCAAGGAAAAGCAAGTGTATACCTTGTAAGAAGATTTTCTTTCTCTCGTTTCAAATCTGTAATTCTGTTCATCATCCCATCTTGCTTCGCTTGTTGAGTTTTAATCTGTTGGTTGTGTTCCTCGTTCATTTGTTGACAATGCTGATTCCATTGTGAATTCAATTGTTGTTCTATATGATGTGCTTTGTATTTCACATCGTCCAATTGAGTTGTCAAATCTGCAATTCTGCTATAAAAAACAATATTCACAACATCGAAAGTACATTAGAAAATTGCAATGCGCTGAATAGTTCATATCAAAAAAATAAAAATATCAATAAAATAACCTGCAAATAGTATAATATAAAACGTTATGTCATTACAGGACATGCAGTTTCTAGCAGTAATTATTTGGCCAAAATATATATAATCAACCTCATTCTAGATATAATATTACTTACTTCATCGTTTTAAAATCTTTTTCCAACCAATGCTCTTCTTTGATTTTAAAGTCCTCTTCCATCTGTGAAATCTTGCTGTAAATGTAAAGATTTTCCTCAACATTCCTTAACTGTACATCAATAATACGCGCTCGCCAATACACGTTTTCAATGTTCAGTTTACAAAGATATCACGTTTTCTTGTCTTTAATTATTTGAAAACAGGGGGAAATTATTAGTACTTATGAATTAATTTCCAAATATGTTTGTATTGTCTTTATGAATGTGAATTGGTGCTACTCAACTTTCTCGAATACATTCCCCTTTTTTTAAATATAAAAGTATATTAGTAGACAAGGGATCAGGAACAGTTTGAGGTTATAAATAAACAAAGAGAGGTTTTTCGTGTCTTAATTAAACGGAGATACACTTGAAAAATGTTTGGTTTATTCATTTTACGCCATATGTACAGCGATGATCATTTAATGACGTGCCAGATTTTGGAGGTGGAGGAAAGCCGAAGTACCAAGAGAAAAACCACCAACATACGGTGTTGTACAGTTGTATACAGTAAACATTTTGCTTGTGATAAAATGTGATACTTGGATAGGGCCCTGCGGAATTTTTGTTAATTTATTTTACAACAATTATGAAACAAGTTATCCAACTATTATTAATCACTATTGTTGCTACGGATGCTAGCGCGCGATTATTGGATTATTATTATGGGAGGAAATCGGAGTACACAGAGAAAACCCCCGTGGTCGGGCAGGTGACCCCATACCTTTACAAGTCCGGTCGGGGAATCGAACCCGACCGCCTTGGTTAAAGGCAAGTGCGCTATCCACTGCACCAACTGACCACGACTAATAATATATATATGTAACACCTGCAATAAACTTTTATACTCTACATAACAGGACCTGGTTTTATGTTCTTCAAGTACACAACTGCAAACAGTATACCACAGAGCGATACATATTGTTGTTGAAGTGAGTATTTTTGCCACACAGCACGGGGATTTCGTGACATGTTTGAAATACAAAATGACTGGATTGTTTGTGTTACGACAGATATTTAAACAAATGTTAACTTAAGGCATTTTTAACGTGGATCAGTGTTACATTGTAACAGACGATATTTAAAAATATCTACAATGCCTTTTTATTTTTGTTTAAATATTAGTTCCGACTTTTACACATTTACGATACTACTCGTTTCCCAAATATTTGCTGTGGTAATATATTTTTACTAAAAGTAAATAATCCAGTGGATTGGCAACAAGGAATGGAGTGCCAACGTTTATCCCGTGACCAGTTCAACTATAATTATGATTTTGTACTCACTTTCGAATTAACTTGTCTATCACCGGTCAATAAAAATAAGAGACATTACAGTCCAAAGAGATGTACATGAAAATATCAAATAAAATCGTTGGCATCAAAATTGATATAAAAATAATACGATGTATACGAAAGACTGCTGAAAAAAGCAATACATATTGAACCAATATCTCTGAAGCAGACCATTTTTCTGCCAACAGGTTTCGACTTCAGAGGTGAGGACAACGACATATTCCCTTTCACATTAACTGCGGGACAGTACGTGCCACTGAGTGGGTTGTCAAACATTGTTGGGTTGTTAAAATTAATACGGTTAACACCTGCAGCGTGTATAAGTGTTCGAACCAGTTTGACCGGGCAAAGAACGTGAGTTTTTTTTTCAGTTCCCCAAAGACAAACAGAAGCGCCGGGCATGAGTGAAAGCTCTAGATCTGAACAGGGATGGTTGGTTACCAAACGACAGCTCTTGGCTAAGTTCAGAGCATTTCATTGACGGCTGGCCTGGATAAGATCCAAGTGACGAGAATAACGCTCCTACTATTTTTAAATACAAGGTAAAAAGATGTTCAAGGTATTTAAAACGTGGTTTATTTTTAATGCAATCAATTATGATTACCTCTATAAGACAGAAACACACAATGACATGTATGTAACGGTACACATACAATGTATAGGACATATACAATGTATTTATACTACTAGTCCGAATGGTTCTGACTCTATGTAGTAGGCCTATGGTAAACACTGTTTGTTTCAGGTAAACAATAGCAAGAAACAAGATTAGATCTAGGTTGATAGGCAAATAATTTCATTTTATTTATTTTTTATTGTTTAGTTTTCATGCATTGTTACTGTGCTGAATTTTAAAATTGCACAGTGCATTAACATTAGCTTATTTATGTTAAGAATAATATTGGAATCCCAGAACAGCAAAAGGAAGAAAGTAAATCTATTGCCAGACTCTTCAATCAATCTTAGATGTAATAAGTTTGTGCTAAAATAATGTATGCAGTATTTAGGATTGATAGCTAAATCTAGGGCCAGTTGGGATACCTGTAACACACACAGTTGAATAACACAGTTTATGTAGATCTACATATATATTTTTGTGTAATATTATAAAATTATTCTGTCGGGCGCAATATGATAAACTCATAAATGTCATTGAACATGATTTTAGGTAGTTTTTATAGTTCCAGTCCGTAAGTCACCCGGTTGAAAGGGGGAGATTTTCTTTCGGGGATACTGCAATTATGCTTGATGACTGACTTAATATTATAGGTGTCAGTGGCGATACTTGGGCCTTTGCATCAAGTAAATGCGAAACAAGTTCACTCTTTCTTTTCTTATCTGTGTTGATGTTTTCTTGTGATGCTAACAATCGTAATGTTCCGACGCCGAGCTTATTCAAATCATCCCGGTTAGCCATACTACCCACACCGTTTTAATGTAAACAATATGCGGAATGCGGAAGCGGAAACCGAAATTATCGACTCAGGGGCGTTTCTGCGCATGTCTGCATTTATTATTGAAAGAGTCTATTGTTATTTTTCTGGTTTCATATATCATATGACTTAAAATTATTCCGTGATGCATCTTGTCACAAAGTCACTTTATTCAAAAAATTCTGTTCATATACAGCTTATTATTAAATATATCCAGAAGGTTGATGTGGTCACCAACGTTTTAGTTTATTACAAGGCTATATTTGTGTCATACTTCGTTGTTTTAAAATTCAACATAATTTGTCTATTTAGATGAAATTAATAAATGAATTCCGATACGATGTAAGTTTTGCTTTTACATAATATATTTTGTTTGTGTTTAGATATTGTTTGCGCGAGGGATCTTCGTGTGTAATTAAACAAGAGTTCCAAAGTGGTCTGGTAGATGATATTAAAATTAGAGGTGAAATTGATTACTGAATGGAGAATTTCTTCACTTGTTTAGGTATTTACTTAGCATCAGTGACAAGCTATTGAAGGACGGACCAGCTGAATGTGGCAGTTAAATTCATAATTCAGCTCGACTGTATCATATTCCAAAGTATAAAAGTACTATTTTCATGTGTTTTGTTTGTTCAATCCTTAAGTACAATTGTACGTTCTTAAGTGATATCTCATTTGATCCATGGTAAAATCAGTTAGCCTTCTTTACTACGATTTCAAATTGTTTTGGCCTTTAAAAACGTATATACGTTTCATAGTAAACAGTGTATTATACTGTATTCATTATTGATTGAAAAATATATCATCAGTAACACATGCGTCTCAATTCACCGTTTTCATTTTGTTAACTATTTTAACTCAAGATAAACATTCCTCATGGCACCATGATAGTTTAAATTAAATTCAGGAAGGTAGTGAATGCAAAGTCCCTATCAGCATATATATTAAGAAACGTAATTAGTTTTCCTTGCAAAGTTAAACATTAAAAAAAAAGAACAAAAAAAAGGCTTTGCCGTAAGGCCTTTCTGCCTTCTCAGTCTTCTTCAGAAGGACATAGATATAAATAAAATAAATAATCCTCTTCGGTGCTCTTCAGGAAAGTTTTATCTAAAAACGGACAACATCATGGTGTCATAAACAAAGTGACGTCACATTCAGGGAATACCAAAGCGTCAACAAAACCATAATCCGAATTCAAAATCGATTACACAATGGGCAAAATAGGAACAAAGGAAAGATTTACACGGAGACTCTCGTAAAAGCACAAGAGAATAAGACCAGGTGTTCCGGAAGAATAAGCGTCGACGACACCCGCTATGTAAATCTTAGTCATATCCAAGTAAGCATTAATCCTCAAAATGAGAACCGAGTCACCATTGTCATCACAACAAGTAAACACACTAACAAGCAAACTGAAAAACGTCCATCTTCATATCACACAAAGGTACAGAATATTTCTCGATGAGATCAAGATGGCGACCATAAAACTTGCCCATAGTCTTCATCAACCTGCATCTCTCTAATCCCTGTGCCGTAAGTTTGTTCGTCAGCAGTTGACATATATCACGGAAATCGCGATATTCAGAGCAAGCACTAGATTAACGAATCAACTGCGACATGTAAACACCATAGAATGGAGAAGCAGGGATGTTACTATCAAGAAAGGGAAAGTTCACAATCGGAAAATCGAAATCGTCACGTTTATCATACAGCTTAGTAGTAAGTTGCCCGTGTTGGTCATAGTTTAAGTAATGATCGAGGTAAGAAGCTGATGTAGGAGAGTCTGTTGTGCCTTTAATATCAAGATCAGTAGGGTATATACGATCGACTAGGTAAGCAAACTTTGTTGTTGATAGACAACACATCGTCGATATACCTGAAAGTGAAATTGAAGTTTTTTGTTACCCGTCCTGATAAGCCCCTCGACAAATTCAGCGTGGTATGAAAACAAAAACAAGTCAGCTAAAAGTGGTGCACAGTTAGTGCCAATTGGAATGCCAACAGTATGTTGGAAAATCTTTCCTCCGAACTCAACAAAGATATTGTCAACCAGGAATTCAATCATTCGTACTATATCTTCCTCAGTATATTTCAACCTAGCTTTTGTTATGTTTTTCACAAAGTATGCTCCAAGATAGCTCACAACCATGTATTTGTATCGTCGTTCACCTTTCTCGGAAAAGAAAGCTCTCATAATGAGAGACCGAAGACGTTCTTTCAGTTTGGCATGTGGTATTGTAGTGTACAGGGTGGGAAAATGAAATGTTTTGATGGACAAAACATTTTTGAGAAGGGGGTGATCAAGACTGATTAGAAGATCTTTTGAGTTTTTCAAATCCACATCCCATTAATGCCACTTCTGGAGTATACATGTACAGTGTTACAATAAGACTGAAGCCCTGATTTAACGGTATTAGGAATGGCAGTAAGAAGTTTTGATAATGGCTTGGTTGAGCAATGAGACGAGAGAGCGATAAAACGTTTCTTATAAATATCCTTGTGTAGTTTAGGTATCCAATATAGCCGAGGTAAGTCGGCGTCTTTATCATTAACGGGAATTTGAATGAGTGTAATACTGATGTATGCTTAGAAAGTATTTCATCTTTCGAAAAACAGGTTAATGCGTAATTAGGGTTACCTTGGTTATCAAGCAGGCCCAGTTCTTTTTGCAAACAATGAATGTAATAGTGTTTGCAAACTAGGATCAAGTTACTAGATGCCTTGTCTGCAGACACAATCACATACTTGTCATGTGGGTCGTTGAGTATTGTTCGAACATCAAGGTCAAGAAAGATCGACTTGTGTTTAGTTTTCATTTTGTATCGTAAACTGCTTATTCTTTTCTGAATAGAGGACCTGATAGATTTAACACGATCTGAAAGTGAATCAAATTCAGCATGTTCACGTGAACCCATTGTCTGACATAATCTTCCACAGAGTCCATAAGAATCTTGAAATTCACATTCCATTTGATGGATGGAGTCTCACGATACTTAGGACCTTTCATCAAAAGCTCCCGTAGCTTTATGTTGGGGATGTTTATAAAGTGGCGCAATTTTCTTACGGCCTGTTCACATTTGGTTTTAATATTTTTATAAGTTGGTCCTTTTTCTTTTCTAATAAAACGGTGTCAGATGAATGTTATTGATATAAAGGTATAACATTAAACTGATCACCGGCACATTCATGAATATGTTTATTTACATCTCACAACATGTCAGTTTTAGTTATTTACATACAAATTTCGCAACGAGTCAGTGTTAGTCTATATATATATACAAAACTATTTCGTGGTTAATAATTGGAATGTTATATAGAAACATAGATATAACGAGACTCACCTCTGTTGTTGGACAGCCCTTTTTTCAAGTTCGGAAACGTGTGTCGTAATGCCACTGCATAAGGAAATGTACATAATCATCAGAACGTTATTCCTAGTAGTGACATGTAAAAACAATCATTGTACGTAATTATGAATCAATGTTGGCAGATGCCCGCACGCAACTCAGTCTCCAAAGAAGAGCTAGCTAAACGAAGATAACAAAAAAAAAATTGGAGAATACGAGGGGTGTTCCAAAAATAATGTCACTTGCATCGGTGCTCATATAACGGAAGTGCTTTTTGTTCATTTTAATTTGCTCTGCCCTTCAAAATACTCTCCGCCAGCCAGAACCCACCTTTTTAGTCGGTCAATCCATTTTTGGAAGAATTTTTCATACTCTTCAATCGATACACCGATCAGACACTGATAAACAGCAGATCCAAGGGCATTTCTCGAATTGTATCTCCTTCCAGATAAATGATATTTAAGTTTTGGAAAGAGAAAACAGTCGCAGGGGGCCAAGTCTGGCGATTACGGAGGGTGCGGAAGGACGGTAACATTCTCTGACTCCAAAAAGTCAGTCACAATACGTGCCTTGTGAGCGGGTGCATTATCATGCAAAAGTCGGACATACTTAAGTCCTGTTTTGGGGCGGCGACTTTTGTAGTAGTTCTTCAACTTTCTCAGAACAACGTTTTTATAGAACTTGCCTGTGACCGTTCTGCCTTTTGGCACCGGAATAGCTGGACCATTATTAGTGAAAAAAATAGCATACAAAACCTTCTTTACTGTTCGTATTCGTTTGGCAATACTTGGGTGTCTGGCATTTTTAGTGGCCCATATTCGGTTGGCAACCTTCCGCTTTGGTTCAAAATAATACACCCAGGTCTCATCACCAGTGACTATATTATCAAAAGCCTTTTTACTATATTTTGGGTACATTTTGAGAATTTTTTTGCCATTGTTACACGCGTCTTCTTTTGCTCATCCGTTAACAAATGGGGTATCCATCTTGCATTTATCTTTCTAACTTTTAGGTGTTTCTTCAAAATTGCATGAACTCTTGCTAACGACAAGTTTGTCATTCGAGCCAATTGTCTTACGGTGAATCGAGCATCAGTTTGGAGGATATTTCGGATTTTTTTATGTTACC
The DNA here is from genome assembly GCA_947623455.1 of Mimachlamys varia. Taxonomy (NCBI): domain Eukaryota; kingdom Metazoa; phylum Mollusca; class Bivalvia; order Pectinida; family Pectinidae; genus Mimachlamys; species Mimachlamys varia. Next base: position 4,706,605 of record OX392537.1, read on the forward strand.
TTTGGTCGTAGTTGTTGCAGGACGACCTGGGTGAGCAGCATCTTTCAGTTGCTGCTACCCAGCACTACATTTACCTTCCCACCTACAAACAGTCCTGTGAGACATTTGGCCCTCCCCATAAATGTCACACACCTCGCGGTGAATATCTACAGCCTTTTTGCCGAGTAATGACCTACCTTGTATATAGGCCCTAATTTCAAGAACATTTTCAGCTCGTTTTTCTGTCATTTTGTGTCTAGTCTAACGAATAGGCTATGCAACGATGTACACTGTACCGAGGCCAGTGAACGTGTGGACGAGAAATTAACCTGTGTCACGAGCCAGTGATCACTCAATCGCACGAGGTGGTTTTGTGGATAAATTGCACGATTTCCGCGAAATAAAGCACAAATGACATTATTTATGGAACACCCCTCGTACCAATGCGTCAACAAAACCATAATTCGAACTCAAAATCGATTAACTAGAGGCTAAATATGAAAAATTCTTTTTAACCACTCAGCGACCATACCGCAGTCTTCCTAATACACACGCGTCCTTAAATGATCCTAGTGTATACATGTCTTTTACTTGTGTTTTTCATTGCCCGCCAAATACATAATGAGTTTTATATAACGAATTAATGCCTATAACAAAACAATCTGTAGGTCCACTCAGGTAAATATCAACGCTAATTACCTGCACTAACCATATACTTTATCAGAATACAATTGTAGTAAGGTCTAAAGAAGACAATTAGAAAAAATGAAGGTTAAACCAGCATCCGAAATATTGTTTGCGCTATTCATACTAAGATGCATCAACCATGTAAGTTCAGTTGGTGAAGGAATTATAGTTACAGGTACTTCACAGATGACCTCAGCTATTCTCCTTAACAACGGTATTAGAACTCTCTAGAATCTAAAACAGTCATTTGAGCAGAAACGTAGTCGAAGCAAAGTATGAGCTATTTGTCCTTCGATACAATAGCTATGTAGGTTCGGTTGATGTAGGAATTATAGTTACCTCAAAGATGACATGAAACACTTGTCTTATTCATACTTGCTAAGGCCTTAAACATGGTCATTCAAGCGTAAAATACAGGTCAAATTTAGCATCCAAAACCTAGCCTATGCCGTTAACTTGATTGATTTTAGAATAATATCAACCTCAGAAATGACCTCACCATTTTCCAAACCACAGTATTAACTCATTAAGTCCTATGATAATTCGAGCTGAAAAAGTTTGTCAATTACAGCATTCGTTATTTATCATTAGAGTCATTGTTAGGACACAACTGACATCAATCATTGTTGTTTATCTTTTGTAGATGCCGCCGACGCCGGTTGTTTGAAATTAGCTTCTCCCACCTGAATCTTCGTTGAAGTGATCCAAACATAGGTTATTTTTTTGTTCTTTGTTCACAGCTTAGGAGATCCAAATATCAGATTACAATGAATATCTAAATTGTTATAAGCACTAAGCACATTGCATGATGATACTATTTAAACTAACTATTTTAACTTACGGCCGCAAAGATTCTCTTCTGGTCCTTAATGTTTTAACCAATTCACCATATTGCTGATGATGGGTATCAAACCATTTACAAACTTCGGTTGACAGACTTAAAAGAATAAAGATACATAACATGTTAGTAGTTTGATATCAAAAGGTTGATGTAGTCGAAATTCTTTTAACTTTCACGCAAACGTAAACTAATTTAATCAATTCATGATAATTTGTGTTCATACTGTATATTTTTATTATTAAGTCCAGTGTATGTGGATGTACAATAATAACGATTATTTAAACATTGAACTGCTTTAAGTTGGCAGTTATGGGGCGATAATGCCTACTGGAAAAAGCCAAATTTAATGAAGCGCGCGTTAAATTTGCCTTTGTTCAGTTGGCATTATCAGCTTATAAATACCAACTAAAAGCGGTTCAATGTTTATATTTACCACTTTCGGTTAAAAAAAATCCTAAATACATTTGTAACGTAATTCAAGTTTCCCCGCCATTCGCAGCTGTGAGGCTGTTAACAGCTCTACCATGTTGTATCGCATAAAAAAAACTCGTGCGTAAGACAATAGAAAACCAGACAAGAATAATCAATTTATTATAAATATTTGATGTATAAATTATATTATTAAAATACAAAATAAAAACTGTCCGCTTAGTTGGGGTTTTTTTCAAAAGAAAAATGTGTTTTATTATTTTTTCGGCAACTGCTGTTGAGCAACATTATCAATGCGCCGGTTGACAGTTTTTGAGATGGTACATGTAATGCTCATCTACTGTTGGTAAGATCATATAGTGACAATGACATAGAGTGGTAAATATATTGTAATACCATATAAATTAAAAAGTAGATGAAACATACTTATGCCTATTCAGTTTTTCTGTTTTGTGCCATGTTGCCATTGCGTTTGCTCTAACATCATCGTTTTTGTTATGCATGTCGGCGTACGAGAAGTCAAATTCATTGTACCATACTTCCTCCTCAGTGAATTCAGGTTCTTGCCCGTCTCTGTAAGCGTAACATATTGACAACATAGCGATAAGGAAACACATAATGCAAAGGAATGTAGAGAAAATATATTCAACTATTCATATGTAATTATATATAGGATCCTACTTAAGTTTCCATTTCATGAGATATATATGAAACGAGCCAAGATAGTTTTAATTATGCAAGCTAAAAAGAAGCATTCGTAACGAGCTGCATTCATTGCATATGCAAGGAAAACAAGTGCAAGATTATTTTAGCACAAAATCAAGATTCCAGTACGTACATGTAAGTCTGTGACAATCAATCATTGCGTGATAAATATATTCCCATAAGATATTACCATAAGCCATTTACACGTATTAGGCTAATTAGCCACAAACAAAAAAACGTGCAATGTGAAAACACCCTTAAAGTTCTGAAGTAATTTAAGGATTGGTGTAATGATATATCTTTAATGACTTTGGATGTGATACATGTGAAAGGCCATTGTGTTGTTTTATCATTACAAATGTTTCGCATCGGCTTATTTGCATCATTCATAAAGCACATGAATGTTTCAAGAAATATCCGCACACGTCCATTTGCATATGACACTTAGCTCAGATTAACTTTACATATTAATGTTTTCCATCCAGCTGGACACATAGTGACTAGCAATCTGAAAATTATCCCCAACGTAAAACTAAGGTGGCTTTTCATGAAACTCCGAATTATCGACCGACTTTATCATTCAAATGTAATGGAATATTAAGATTCCTATAATTTGTTGAAGACTATGCAAGAAAAAGGGCTAAACGTGAACATGGGAATATGGATTCATTTTCAGAGAAGGTAAAGTCTCTGGGAGGTTTTTTTCCAAGAAAATGTTTGCTGACCATATGTTTAGTTGCATTCAGCTGTATGGATCTGAGGTGCACGCTATCTGTTTGCCAAAGGATGCAAACGCTTTTGAAAGCAAATGCAATGTTCTTCAAATGCTTGCCTTCGCTTAAAACGAAACATTTGATATGTATACTTTATTCTGAATTATTCCACAAGATCCTTGTAATACATTACACAATTAAGAAACCGGTATGTATGAAAAAAAAAATATATTTTAAAATGAGTGCAGAAGTAATTGTTGCCTGACAATTGTTACTAACCTGATACTGTTCGACAAGATGGTTTGGAGTGTCGATACAATTGCCTTCAGTCCAGTATTGCAGCTACAAATTTTGATAAAGTTCCTAAAAAGAATATAAATTCGATTCGAAAAAAAAGTTATTACGAAATAAAATGACATCAGTAATTTCACATGCCAGAACACTAAATATTTACATCGCATAATTTGATTGTTACAGTGTAGCATGGTGGCTGATTGTTGCCATTTTCGCCCTAAAAACTGCGAAAAGGCGATTTTCTAAATTAGAATTTCGCTTTTTTTGCGTATAACTAACGCGAAAAAACGCAAATGCGAAAAAGACCACTAAAAAAACAGAGATGTGAACGCGAATAAGTTTTCGTCCTACAATCCAGCGCTTATTCTCGATACTGTTTTGCCTTCCGATTGACATGCACGGCATAGGTATATGCTTATGGAGGACGCCATTATTGCATTGTACGCATGTGGTATCTCGGGAGCTCTTGACAATAATCAATCTGAATTCTTTAAGTCTCCAGATATATGTGTTTAGAGCCATATATGTATATAACACCTTATTGATATCGAGTGTCGACAGAATCGAATGACTATTATTTCAGAGTACGTATAACCAGCGAAAATGCATTCCTTATCAAATAATTTCCTGTTTGCGTTAAGGCATTCTATCGAAATATACATATTGCAGTGTACATATAAATAAAAATGTTATAAAACTATACAAAACTTTGCTTACGGATACGTCCCACAAAATCATTATTATTTCCTGAGCAGGAGCAATAAACGGACGGTATCTTCTTAATAATGGCCAATGATATGAAAATATTGTGCAAGTCAACTAGAAGGCGAAAGAGTGAAAAGGCGAAGAGACGAAAAATAAAAAAAAATACCTCGAAAAATCGCAGGTTTGTGGGACGAAAATGTTTTTTGTATGTACTTTACGCTTTTTTTTTGCGATAGGTGTATAAGAAAGCGAAATTTCAAAATGAGAATTTCGATTTTCGCGGTTTTTCCAGACCGATAAAGCGAAAATGGCCCAAATTGGCCACCATAGTTTAGAAGTACCTTAAACGAAGAAACTGTCAATGCTGCAAAAAAGTAAGATTTACGAAGTAATACTTAAGAGATAGTAATCATTTCAACAGCTTCAGCGTTTCTTACTCTTTTCTTGTATCATTCATTTCCTCCATCTTCGTCATTATTACATCTCGAAGCTTCTTACACGTCCCTTTGACTTCAAAATGTATCCTGAAAATACAGATTCCCCAAATACATCAGTATATCAATCATCAATGCCGTTGTTATAATATATATGACTGTATGTTTAAAACTAATTGCAGATATGATGAAGATTATCGATCGTGAACTTTCTCTTTCTTGATAGTGATATTCCTGCTTCTTCATCCTATTGTGTTTACAACTACATGTCGCAGTTAATTCGTTTTTCTAGGGCTTGCTCTATATATCGAGAACAAACTTGGGCGCCCAGGGATTTGAGAGATGCAGGTTGATGAAGACTATGGGCAAGTTTTATGGTCGCCATCTTGATCTCATTGAGAAATATTCTGTACCTTTGTGTAATATGAAAATGAACGTTTTTGAGTTTGCTTATTAGTGTGCTTAATTGTTGTGATGACTCGGTTCTCATTTTGAGAAGTGATGCTTACTTGGATGTGACCAAGATTTACATGGCGGATGACGTCGATGAAACAGAAGACGCTTACTCTTCTGGAATACCTGGTTTTATTCTCCTGTGCTTTTACGAGAGTCTCCATGTATATCTTTCCTTTGTTCCTATTTTGCATCTAGTTTTGCATCGATTTTGAATTCGGATTATGCCTTGTTGACTCTTTGGTATTCTCTGATTTTTTTTTATATCACAAGTAAACATTATCCTACAATACGCTTGTGTATTACATATGTATACAGTACCATTTTTAAGTTAACCAAGCTTTTGGAATAATTATATTCATATCAATAACAACAGACTAGGATATCTGAAAACAGAGATTTCATATTGCAATGAGGTAAAGCAAGTTAAGATTATGAAAAAAAAATGAGAAATAGGTAAACAATTTTTGGCAGGGCATGAATGCAATGGCACTACAATATATATATCGAACCAATTGAATATGATTTTGCCCGAGATTTGAAGTATTGTTAATATGATACTTCAAATGAAGCCATATTGACTGTATCAATGGAAGTGGTAGGGTTTCCCGGTCTTCAAAAATGCTTTCAACACTTTAAAAAACGAAGCAGTCTACGACAAAAATGAATTACATCCATACTCACGATTATTGAAGTGCTATGAAGAAATCATATGATGTCGTGTAAAAAGGATGAAAATGAAATCCTTTTAAAAACAATTGGTAATAGTTACGTCTGGTGTTACTTTAAATGTATGGTGTCGATAAATTTTTATAAATAAGGTAAAAGAAGCACTGTATGGCAAACGGGAGCATTTTTTACAATAATGTATTATAAAACACAGGGTTTCGATAGCGCTATCTGTTTAAAAATAACCGAGAACGTTTCATAGGGGTACACGTTTGAAAGCCGAGACTGGTAAAGCACATCACAGAGAGAAAACGTCATACACTGTAGCAACGGGTCATACCTCTTTGTGTGACTATGTTTTATATTTATTGAAGGCTTCACACAAAACATTGCATAGCTTACTGTCTGATCATGTTTGAATTATTGCCATCAATCAGTTTCCATTTCTCTGGTAAGATACTATGACTGGTGGTTATCCATCGTTGGAGATATTCGTCAGGTCCAAAATGAAGTTCCGTATCTGAGTACTGTGCCATACATGGAAATTTGTATCTGCAAATAGAATAACATTTCATCAGACAGACTTATCCTGAAATGACTAACCATCGAAACATCCAATTTACATTAGCAACTTCTTTTTCTTCATAGATGAGACTCAGTTAATGAGTAAGAGAATATAGACCTTGAAATTATCTTAAAGAATTATCTATTATTATTCAGAATTATCTAAATTTAAAAGGTGCAGCATATGTGTGTGTTATGTCACCTTTAAGGTATAACTAGAACGGTATATGATGTGGAAAATATACAATGTAACCAAAGTCCGACAGGTTTGTTGAATATAGGAGATACGGTGTAGAAGATGAACGTCGGGAAAGTTTTCATAATAATAATAATATACAACATTTAATATAGCGTCCTATATCTAGCTAACGGAAGCCACGCTATAGCACTTCACAGTACATAGATATGCACTTCTTATACAATCAATACAATCAACACATACAGTTCTTCTGAGGAGTTTGCAGGAGTTGCGTGTATGCGTGTGTACTGGAGATAAATTGTATTGTTTGCAGTGGGACCGTATTTAATAGTGCCACATCACCTGAATGCTACAGCACAGATACCGCAACACCCATCCCAGACTTCACGGTCGAAAAAGTGAAATCGTTACGTTTATATTATAGCTAAGTAGTAAGCTGTTCATATTTCCATGTCAAAGTTCAAGTAGAGTTCGAGGTAAGCAGCTCGTGTAGAAGAGTATGTATACAAAACAGACTCCTCGTTCTGCTCTATATTGAAGATTAAATCAAACTATAAATATAAGAGTAAGTGTAATTTCGTTTCGTGTTAGGCCTACAGGTAGAATGTAAGCCCATTTAAAAATGTCTTGAAGAACTGCTTCTTTTGATAACCCAATCATGAACCAATCATTGGGTGAATCAAATGTTCCATTGTGTTTCAAGAAAGCACATGAAAGACCACAGCTGAAGAAGCCTGGATTGGATCAGGAGGAGCTGAAGAACTACCGTCCAGTATCAAATTTGCCTTTTCTGTCTAAGATCTTGGAGAAGGTTGTGTCCCGGCGTTTAGAGGCTCATTTCCATGCAAACAGTCTCCATGAAAACCCACAATCGGCCTGTCGCATGGGACACTCAACAGAGACGGCCCTCCTTCGTGTGCATAACGACATAGCTTCCGCATTGGTTAACAATTGCAAAGATGTGCTCGTCATGCTAGATTTATCAGCTGCATTTGACGTCATCGACCATAGCATACTCCATAAACGTCTAAAGTATTCGTATGGAGTGACTGACGACGCATTATGCTGAATACAGTCCTATCTAAGTGATCGACGGCAGTGTATTGCAATCGGATATTCTGTTTGACGTGACAGCATGCTGGATTTCGGGGTTCCTCAAGGGTCGGTGTTAGGACCCCGTAAATACTGCATGTATTCAAAACCAATTGGTGGGATTTGTCATCGACATTACCTTTGTCATCACTGTTATGGAGATGACACACAAATCAATATGGTCATCAGACCACAGGACAGCTGGAAGCTCGTCTGACCGACATCAGAAGCTGGATCAATGCCAACATGCTTACGCTCAATCAGGAAACGACGGAACTGATCGTCTTTTCTCCTAAGTGTAAGCAATCAACGGCTCTTCAGCTCAAGGTCGGAACAAGTACTTTGATAGTTCACTGAACATGGAGAAACAATGAATGCTATTGCCAAATCCTGTTACTACACGATTAGGAACATCGGCTGTATCCGGCAGTTTATAACTGCCGATGCATACAAGATTTTGGTGCATTCACTTGTTACCTCACGGCTGGACTATTGAAATGCCCTACTCTGTGGTATATCTGACAGACTAACTAGTTGCCTACAGAAGGTCCAGAACACGGCAGCACGTCTCGTTTCTCGAGTGAGAAAGAGGGAGCACATCACTCCTGTTCTGTATTCATTGCACTGGTTACATGTACAATACAGGTCACAGTACAAAATCTTGGTATACACATACAAGACACTGGATGGAACAGCTCCCCAGTACATAAGGGAGCTAGTTACCCTGTATCAGCCGTCACGATCACTGAAGTCGGTGACAGAATCATTGCTGTGTCCAACATTTCGTACTGTTACCTATGGAAACCGGTGTTTTGGGGGACTTTCGGCCACGTTATGGAATAGCTTACCATCTGCTATCAGAAAAACAAATACTCTGACCAAATTCAAGAAACATTTGAAGACGTACATTTTCATGTCTGCATATACATGTAAGGGTATCAACTTAGACGACATGTATATACTGACATTTGTTTATCTAGTTCGTATTGATATGCATTTTTAAATGATCACATATGGGCTTAAATTGTATTAACTGTTTTAGTTATGCATTGTAAGTATCAAACTATTATCCATGTGTTGTGAAGCGCTTTAGAGTAATTTTACAAATTATATAGAGCGCTATATAAATGTTGCATATTATTATTATTAGTATTATTAAAAAAATAACAATTTGGTAAAACGACTTGTATAGCGTCAAAGTTTGTTTGATCATTGTTTGCAAACGCTATTACATTCATTGCTTGCAAAAAGAACAAGGCCTGCTTGATAATCTAGGTAACCCTACTTACACATTGACCGGTGTTTCGAAAGATGAAATACTGTCGAACCATGCTTCTGTATTACAATCTTTCCAAGTACCGGTTTTGACCTTATCAAAACTTCTAACTACCATTCTTAGTACCATAACATCAGGGCTTCAGTCTTATTGTGACACTGTATGCTCCAGAAGTGGAATCAATGTGATGTGGATTTTGAAAAAATCGAAAGATCTTTTGATCAATCTTGAACAACCCCTCCTAAAAAATGTCTTTTTGGTCAAAACATTTGATTTTTCCACCCTGTACACTACCATACCTCATACAAAATTGAAGGAACGTCTTCGATCTCTTGTTATGAGAGCTTTCTTTTCCAAGAAAGGCGGACGACGATACAAATATATGGTAGTGAGCTATCTTGGAGCATACTTTGTGAAAAACACGACAAAAGCTAAGAGGAAATATACTGAAGAAGATATGGTAAGGATGATTGAATTCCTGGTCGACAATATTTTTGTTGAGTTCGGAGGAAATATTTTCCAGCAGACTGTTGGCATTCCCATGGGAACAAACTGTGCCCCACTCTCAGCTGACTTGTTTTTGTTTTCATACGAGGCTGAATTTGTGGAAGAACTAATCAGGACTGGTAACAAAAACCTTCACACTTTCAGATATATCGACGATGTGTTGGCTATAAACAACAAGAAGTTTGCTGACGACGTCGATCGAATATAACCTTCTGAACTTGAAATAAACCAGACACACCAGACTCTTCTACATCAGCTGCTTACCTCGATCTTTACTTAAACTACGACCAACATGGACAGCTGACTACTAAGCTATACGATAAACGTGATGATTTCAATTTTCCGATCGTGAACTCTCCATTTCTTGATAGTAATATCCCTGCTTCTCCAACCTGTGGTATTTACATGTCGCAGTGGATTCGATGTTCTAGGGCTTGCTCTAAATATCGGAATTGTCGTGATCGATGTCGACTACCGACAAACAAACTAACAACACAAGGATTTGAAAGATGCAGGTTGATCAGAACTATTGGCAAGTTTTATGGTCGCCATCTTTGTCTCATTGAGAGATATTCTGTATCTTTAAGCGAAATGAAGATGGACGTTTTTGAGTATGCTCATTAGTGTGTTTACTTGTTGTGATTGACAATGATACTGGGTTCTCATTTTGAGAACTTGATGTTTACATGGATGTGATAAAGATGTACATGACGGGTGTCATCAATGAAGCAGAAGACGCTTACTCTTCCGGAACACCCGGTCTTATTCCCTTGTGCTTTTGAGAGGGTCTGCATGTAAATCTTCCCTTTGTTCATATTTTGCCTCTTACATGTAGTTTAATTTATTTGGATATCGGATTATGGTTCTGTTGATGCTTTGGTATTCTCTGATGTGTTTCTCTTTTATGAAAACAAAAACAAGTCAGTTAATTGAGAGTTGGACACAATTTGTTCCTATGGGAATGCCAACAGTCTGGTAGAACTTTCAATGAAGCAGAAGATGCTTACTCTTCCAGAACACGTTGTCTCATTCTCTTGAATATGTTTCGTTTTCTTGTGATGATTTCCTTTGTTAACATTTTGCTCCTATTGTAATCGATTTTAAGCTTGGACTGTGTTTTTGTTGACGATTAAGTATCTGCCTTTTTACTTTTAAATATAATCCCTTTTTACTTATACCGTACTTTTTCAAAGCATCCACTTCGCTCTGTACTGTCGCTGCTACAGCGCTCAGCCGTTTCCATTTCTCTATCATGGAGTTTGTGTGCCTGTAATATAAAACGCGATGTTAAGGCCTTGTCGGTCATGTGAGTTAAAACCGGATAGTGATAGAAGGTTCAACTAATAGAGGTATTAGAACCCCGGCGATCGCCGATCGAACCGGTTAAGATCAATTACAATTTTATTCCCTAGCTACATATACTGTGTTGTGGTAAAGAATAGTACTTACATATTTTTTGAATGGTTGTTTTTTATTCTTATCAAAATTATTTACGATATTGAAAACGTAAAAAAGTACAATATATTTTCAAATCATTTGATCGTTTAATTGCAGATAATTTTGGATCATATCCATTAAAACTTTCTTGCAGATGTGAATTTATACATATATAATCAGGAAAGGAGCTCGAGAGTGTAATAAATTCCTCACTTTTGCTTGACCATTCCATTCATACAGAGCATTTTTCAGTCGGAGAAGATCAATGAAATATGAAATTTTAGACAAAAAAAAGTTACCCCTTTTTCCTTAGACACTTAGGCTAATAAAGGGCCATACACAGTACAAATCCTAGCTATAAAAGGTTTCATATTCAGCATGTCATTTTTATAACTATCATTTTGTGTCCTGCAGCTGTGCTTTATTTTCTTGTGGATGCTTGATTGATCATTGAAATCGTCACTGTGTCGCCATTTATCATTATAGTTCATATGTTGCTGTACAACCTTTTCATGTTATAAAAACATAATCTTACATAATAATAATAATTAGCTCGTGTTTGGACCAATTTCTAAATGACATACATTTTCTAAATGCAAATGTTATTCTAAGAAGGAAAATCAAGGTCTCAGTTGTGTCAATAAACCGGAAAGTACCTTAAAACGGCATTATTTGCTAAATTTGGTGCTTGTCTGCTCAATTTCGCCGCCGCCATTCGACTAATTATAGGAATCTCAACATGGAACGACATGAAAAAAATTTTCTATATTTTTTTTTAACCTTAACAGTTAAGATTATCAAACAATAACATATTTATGTAATATCAAGATTTATTACTAAGCACATCAGTACCATAATTTTATTTTTATTATCGTTTTCTATGTTAAAAAAAAACATTTTTTATGTTTTCTTGCGAATCGGCGCGGAACCGGGAGCATGATAGTGGTCACATGATTCGAAAAAAAATCACGTGATTTCTCGTATAAAATAGAACGGGAAGCGCAAATGTCAGGTAGCCGCGATAAACAATATTGGCTGACGAAAACAGAGTCACAAGCTAAGACTAGAAAGAAAGAAGCTGAAAGAGACTATTGAAAGATCGGAAGAGATGCATCTGACAAACAAAAAGAAATACGACACTATCAATGAAGACGAAGAGCATGGTTGGACGAAGTGTGGTTGAGTTGACAGTGCTTTCGAAAAACAAAAACGTACAGCTGATACTTGAACGAAAATACTTTCTTCATTCACGTACATTGTAAGATTATGTTTGGTAAAGCTTTTAAAAAATAATAGATATAAGAATAATGCAATGTAATAATATTTACATTAAGCAATTTATTACAATAAGGGTTGCAACAATGCAAATATCATGTAACAATGATAGTTACATATTTGGTGAAACTGATTATGATTTTTCACTCTGATGGATAATGGGGGAAAAACAAGAACGCTACCTTCCAATCTAATGACTACATTAGAAAGGGACACGAGGCCCAGAAGCCCTGTATCGCTCACCTGTATATATTGGTATCTAGGTACCGCTGTGGCCAGACCCCGACTTCAATGCTGATTCCATGTTGGTGATCGTTTCTTTATGCCCAGCAATTGTATATATAGTTTGGGGTTGGGGATCTCAACCGTTTTAAAGTTATGACTCATGAGTTAAGTCTGCAAGGGCGTGGCAGGCCTTTGGATCGAATCTCTTAAATCTTGTTTGTGATCGTGTTTATATGCCCAGAAATTGGATATTCAATTTCGTGGTGGGTATCAAATCCAAAACCATGATTGCGATCGTCTATTAATGCCCAGAAATTGTATAGTTTTGGGGTGAGGATATAAACTGCTAAAACGTTATGACCTAGGAGTCAAGTGTGCAAGGGCGTGGCATACATTGGGATCAAATCTAAAATCATGTTTGTGATCGTCTCTTTATGCCCAGCAATTGTATATAAAGTTTTGTGCTGGGGATCTCAACCATTTAAAAGGTATGACTCAGAAGTCAAGTATGCAAGGGCGTGGTGGACACTGGGGTATAATCTAACCCAGACCCCGCACCCCCCTCCCCCCCCCCCCTCCACCAGTCTGAAGAGGGCCACAGTCACAATTGATGCAACTCCATTTGTTATCCTTCGGGGATATTGTTGACCAAATTTGGTTCAAATCAATTCGGTACTTTATATGTAGGACTAGTAGTCATTTAAGAAGCTCTTCATCTATTTCCCCTATTTCGACCCTCCCCTCCAGCCCAAGGGAAGTCAGAGTCACTATTTATGCCAAATCTGTTCATTGTCGCAATAGGCTGTTTCTGACCAAAATTGGTTCAAATCCATTAAGCACTTTTTGATAAGAAGCTATTAAAATGTTTTACCTTTATTTCCCCGTTTTCGCGTCTCTGGCCCTTTGGGGGTCAGAGTCATCATTTAAGCAAAATTTGTTCCCCTTCCACCAAGGATGTTTCTGACCAATTGTCATACGCCTTTCATAACTTTGTGACTTGAAGCGATTTAAAATAATTATCTCTTATTTCCCCAATTGGACCCTGTCCCTCTTGCCCCTCTGGGGTCAGAGTCACCATTTATGCAAACTCTGTTCCCCTTCACCAAAACCAAAATTTGGTCATAATCAACTTATTACTTAATGTATAGTAGCAATTTAAAGGAATTACCTCTATTTCCCCTATAGGGCCCCACTACTTGTTTCCCTATTAGGGGACAGAGTCACCATTTAAGCACAATCTGTTCCCATTCCCCCAAGGGTGTTTCAGACCAAAAGGTCAAAATCCAAACAGGACTTTTTGACTTGTAGAGATTTGAAGCAAATGTTGACAGGCGACGGACGGACGGCGGACGCCACGCTATGGCATAAGCTCACCGGACCTTTGGTCCACGTGAGCTAAAAACATTTCCATTTGATCCACAAAGTATCTGAACAAAGTATATCATTTTTTTCTTAATAAATTACAGATATTAAATCTGCATGGTTAAATAAGAAGTATATTTTCATTAAAATATTTGGTGGGAGTAAAGTCAATACATTTTTTGAGGTAAGACCTTATATTTTCAAATTTAAACGATAATACTATTTTTCTCAATTCTGCAAACATTCATATATATCAGATCACGGGTTAGGGAGATATTGTTTAGAGTTGTCCTGTTATTGGCCAAAACAGCAAAATGCACATAAAACAACGTATCCGTGCCAATTTGGTATCATTGATCGATCATAACACAAAAACGAGCACACTATCATATGTTTTTCTCGGCTTTACTACTATACCATGAACAATTTTTTCCCCAAATGCACATAAGAAAAATGTTTGTCATCTGAAAGTTTTGACTATTTACACGAGAAGATCTTTAACAATATAAAGCATTATCATTTAGACAGTGACTTACGCTATCAAGTTGTTTCTGCAGAAATATTTTACATCTACGCCAGGGTTGTTCCGCAGTTGCTGAACTACTGCTGCAAAATGTATCTCTTCTGTGCAACATTCCTGAATAAACTGTTCGTAAATGCTGCAAAATAAAAAAAAAATACGAACATCCCATGTTTCAATATTGTTATGCCTTTATATTCATACAAATATATTTACATTCTGATTGTTTCTTCTCTATATGAACATACCTACTGAAAACAAAAAACACTATATTATGAATACAACATGAAACAGTATGAATACATCCATTCACGTGAATTACTTATGACGTAATATGCTAGTCATGTTCAATACAAGTCTTACGGCTCCGCTTCGGATATCTTGAAGAACGCCTCCGCGTCAAACGCTAAAATGACATCGGTATATTATTGGCGTCAATTTTACCCAAATTATGGCTGTTTCGCCTTTTTTCGTTTAAAGAACGGCGCAATAACAAACGCAGTTGATTAACCAGTTGTTCAATGAACAAGAAATTGAATTAAACAATTGTTCTATTGTAAAAATGTAAATATATGGATTGAACGGCGTTGTTTTAATTTCCATGCCAGTATGAATGCAAATCGGTTACTTCCATATTGACCATGAAGCCCTAGCGGGCTTCATGCAATACGGATGTAACCGCTTTTCATTCATACCGGCATGAAAATTAAAAAACGCCGTTCAATCATCCCTATATAAACCCCGATATAACAGCGAATATTATCTCAATTCGGAGACACTAACATATTTAAATAGCATTACACCTACAAATATACTATTATTTTCGGATTTGATGGAGCAGAATAAGCCGAAAATTGGTTTTCCTTAAGTGTCATACCTTGTGATAGGGGTGTCGGACGGACTGGGTTGTGCGGTAAGAGACTGTCGGGTCATTCAGCGATATTTGCACCGACAGTTCACATGGTTTTATAACTTTAAAATTCTATGATAAATCGTTTAAATACATCAATATTAACGTGAATAAATAAAGTGTGTACGGGTACGTGAGTTGGTGTTGATTTGTAAAATACTGTCGGCGATTATGCGTCCCATACAATAAATAATGGAATTATTATTTGGTGTTGTGGTTTTCTATCGGAGGGTGTAGTTTTGGAGGTTTGAAGTTTTAGTCATCCCTCATTGATTAAAATTTCACAACTGCAATCAACCATAACTGTATAATGAATCAGTAGATCATCACCAAATCAGAACTTGACCTGCTTATGATGATCAATCTGCATAGTAAATGAGCAAACCAAACACTATGACAGAATGACTGTCAAAGGTCAAACATTTCATGGCGGGGACATTATTAGGTACATGGTTTGTGAAGGTTGAATATGGGAATATATCAGTCGGTGTAAAATCCGATTTTGGCGAGGCCGAAGACTACCAGAACACTAGTTTATTTTCTGTATATTTACAGAAATCAGACACAAAAACGAACGAATTCCATTTAAAGCAATTGCAATGTTTACACCGACTTCATACATATATATTTACATCTCTCCCTTCTTGTGCTTAGTAAACTCTGACTGCGAATATATTAGCGTATACGCAGTGAAAAAGGCTCGGCGGATTGATATTTGTTCAAATATGGCGTCGTTCACGCTTCAGAAAAATAAGTATTCGCTGTCAGCCATTGTTTGGTTCCTACAAGATTTTGAAACATGGAACATATATGGAATCCATTTCCTGTGATTAAACAATAAATCGTTTCTAGTAAACTTTTGATTCGTAATGATGCACATTCGAAACTCTTTGACGGTAACGCGAACATGGCGGCGCCCTGCAGTTGTGACGTCTGACGTCGGACCGCGTCACAACCAGATCACTGTGTGAATGCGTGTACATAACGACCGTTATAAATAAAGAAATAAATTCGACATGCTAGAAATATTATTTAATACCAAATTTACATATGATTTTATGAAGAAAAATAGAGTTGTTCACTGTGTATTTTCTAAATTTACCAATATATTGATGAAATCAAATGGGACTATATCATCTTAGCAACCACGGCCATTGTAGTTACCATCTTAGCAATCTGCTTCGAATGTTTTTTCTTCGTATAGCACTTGAAAATTAATTATGGTGTAAATATAAGGATTGAACCTCATTTTGACTGCATATACGGTAGTATGCCCGCAGTTGGCTACGAACTTATTCACTATAGAAAGCTAACGCGCACCATAGAATATGTTCGTTGCCAACTGCGGGAATACTACCGTATACGCAGTCCAGATGAGGTACAATCCTTATATATTCCCGTATTCAACCTTCATTGACTGTGTAACGAATTTGTATATCCACATTTATAATTACGAAAATCTACGTACACAAATAAAACGGAAACAAATAGAGAAGCGTACAAACCTAATTTAATTATTGGTTTTCAACAAACGGACTTGTCTAGATGATTTATGAAAGGTATTCTGCCCCACCCCCTCCTTCATATCCAATTACTAATTAAATAAGTATTCTCGCCTGCAAATACAGGCCTAGTCAATCGTTAATCATTTTATTTACTGAACAATGAATAAGTGTTTGAAAACTTGGCAGTCTGCCTTCCCATAAAGTCATTGTCAATCGCAAATTAAATCATCTTGACAAGCCCCTGTGTCTGTAAATATGAGTAGGCGATCAAATAACTCGGATCGATAATTTAACGTTCTGTTTGAAGCAAAGATACGGTCCCGTTTTCTTTTAAATAGCCCTTACTCGTATGTTGGCCGTGAGTTTGTCTAACGTCGTTTCGGTATGCCGTTGCCGTCTCCAGACGGGAAATGACGCCACACACGTCATAGGCCTACATTGTACATATGTAATACGGTAACCCAGAACGGAAATGTATGAGACAGTCATATAGATCACGTGACTTCTTTAAACCAATCCCAAAAAATACATTCTCTCTGGTGGAAGGATAAACAAATGTATGTGCCTGATTATGGGGTGGAATATGGGGGGAAAAGTAGCATTTAGATATATGAAATAATTTGAATTTCATTATACGCAGCCTTTTTAAATAATTTCAAAATGAACAAAATCCATTGTATAAGGAGCATAGGCAAAGTAATTGAATGCAACTTCAGTTAAATAATTAACACATCCAACAAAGAACACACAGGTGAGATAAAGAAAAATTATAATCATTATCAATATAAATTAATTAGTTTTAACAGAGCTTACGCGAACCAGCTGTAATTCTTTGCGGATTCCTTTGCCGATTTTAATCTCTCACAGAATTCCTCTGAAGTCATGCCACACCATATATAATCCGCATCACTAGCGTCATCATCAAACAGTTCGGGTGGCTCTGTTTCTGGTGCATCCGTCTCCATGGAGTCATGACTGTATACAACAAAACGATAATAGCCAGCGTAATATTCAGAAAAAAAATGAAAACTTGAGAGACAAAGAAAGAAACGGTACCGAAACAATCTTTATCAAAATATTTTTTTTTAACAATCGTGTACTCACCTTGCATCTTGTAAACGTTTTCGAACAATTTGTAGTCCGACAAGATATGCACATAACAATTGCAAAACTCTGAAAATACAACATATTATTTCCAAATTAAATATGTTATAAAGTATTCAACATTGATATAAAAGGATACAACAGGATTTAGGAATATAATACAAGACATAAACGATAAGAAGACTCGGATTATTACAAAAAAAAACACCAAAAGATCCCAGAGGGATCTTGGCGCCCACCATTGATGATTTTTCATTCATTCTAAAAAGATCTTTTCTCTTTCTTATTTTATTTTTTATTTATGTACTTAATCTAGTTCTATTGTTCTATGTTCTTATTTGCGAAAAATGAGTTCGTTCACTGCAATGACTATTTCATTAAATGACCATAAAGTTGCATTATCGTGCTATTTGCAACTTTTGAGTGGGGTTTTCGCAAATGAAAATCCATTTTTGACATAGAGCGCATCGGCTTACCAACTTTCATAAAGTCTTATTTTGTTTATGCACCAAAAGACTACTTAAATCTCATTCTTAAAAAGTGGTCCTCTGATGCGCTGGTATCAGAAAATGGAAAAAAATGTTGTTGATGAAATATTTTAATTTCAATATCAACTAAACTGATGACAAATCAAAATGAATTACTTGAATTAACTAAAAATACCATGAACTTCATATATGTTACGATTAAGGAACGGAAACCTACCTTTCAGAAATTATAAGTGTGTCCCTATTTTCCATATGTCATTACTAGTAGCTTCACAATTAGTCTGGTGAGGTTGACAGTGTAGCCATGGAAACGTCACGCATAAATATGCTATTGCATGTGTTATATAACTTCAATGAAATATTTAGAGACATGTTATATTAAGATATAGTATAAACGAGGTATAAGAGAAAAACATTACCTGGGAACATCTTTTGAAATGTTATCTCTACGACAAAAGACGAAGACGGATATTAATTCCGAGGTTGACCTGTGTTTTTCTCTATCTTGTCGGAATCTGTCAAGTAAAGATAAAAACATTGTTCATCAAGTTTCTCGAAATAGTTATATGTACGACAAAAGTGTTGGTGTTTGGTTTATTATGGAACAATTAGCAAAAGTGAGAAAATGTTCGATACAAGTAAATAAGGAGGATCAAGTGAATTCTTTTAATATTTTTAACGTCCTTGTATAAATACTGGGAATTTCTTTCCTTATAAATATCACCATTTCAAGTTTTGATTAGTAAAAGTAACTGGCTATAGTACCAACTTTTGTCCACTTATTTCAATTATCTAAACTGTTTTTTTTATATATGGTAATTACATGTAAGTCTATGGAATGTACCGAATGCAATGTATCTTAATATGTCTGTGTGTCTGTCTGTCTGTCAGTCTGTCTGTCTGTCTGTCTGTCTGTCTGTCTAAATGCTACTTATACAAACATATTGTTGATATCTTTACCTTGCAATATTATTTAACAAAATGTGTTTCTATTAATTACAGAAATAGTTTAAAAAGGCTACTTTAATGCTTGAATTATCTTGCATACATGTACTGCATGATGGGCCATAAGGCCGAATATTAATACATGAATTGAATTGAACTTACTTCAAATGATCAGGTATGTCGGTAAATCCCCTGTATGTGTCACCTCCTGCCTCCTGTGCCACAGGTATAGGTACATTTGTCGGCTGTGGTGAATCTACAGCGGGTAACTGGCCATGGCTTTGGCCGTTGTTCCATAATCGATTTTGCCGGAAGTTGTTATGATAGATATTCTTATTTCCTCTAAAGTATTGACAATGGTACATACATTAAGGAATGGGAAAAAGCTGCATGTACAGCTGTAGTCATATTCAGATAAAATATCCAACAAATATTTATTATCATTAATATCTAGAATGATGATTCTTAAACTTTCAGTTTTCTAAGATGACATAAAAAGAGTAAAACTTATTACTATCTACATTATATCATGATTATTTATAATGATCACATACTAATATTTTATTACAAATAAAAAAATATCCCTTACTCAGCCATAGTCCTGTGTCCTCCCGAGCAATAGTGGTTTCATGGACAAGTCTTCTACCTAGGAAACAAAATGAGTGTTGAGGCATTGCACATATCAAAGAACATTGAAGTTGATGACAAATTAACTGTCAGTATGGAAGTCGAATAGCAGAATAGAAGTTATACGGTTTTTAATTTTTCATCCGCAGTGATGTTTTTTTCTAATTGCCCGATATACATTTTTACAAGTATATTATAATACCTCACATACGACGATTGTTAAAAAAGATCCCCGTACTTCTGAAAGAAAAGAAATATACAATTTAATATTTAAAGGCCTAATATACGTAACTTAAGTAAGTTTTTCGGGATTCCGAAACATTATGAAAATAAAATCCAGTTGGTAATCATGCAAAAATAAGTCTAAAACGAAGTAAACCTGAGCGGTAACTTACAAGAAACTCTTGACAGAAAAATCCAAAAATTTGAAAATAATTCAGGTTTGGCCCCCTTCAACAACAAGTTGAGGAAAGAAGACAGTTCAAAATGGACACATGTTTACAAATACCGAGTTTCAGCTGCTCCTGTACCAGTAACTACGTAAGAATCCATCTCGAATATTGCTGATATCAGTTAATCTAAACTAAATCTATATACATGATAAGTTATTGGGCTTGATTTTTCATGTTTTGCCGAAAGTTACGTATATTGGGCCTTTAATAATTCACTTCTAAAAAAGATAATCATCAATTGTGAACTATTTAAAAAAAATAATAATAAAGATGAAGTACATACTATAATCAGCATTGCTCTGCATAATTGTATTAAGATCGCACATGTAACTTGAACACTGGACCTGATATGCTATCAACAACGGAACAAGGATCCTTCATTTTCGACCTCTAAATATATTCGAGTTAGCTCCCTTACTACTTTCGAAATCGATTATGTACTGCGAGAAGCTAAACCGAAAGTAGGATTTTTGAAATCGATGTGTAATAGACATTTCTACATAAAATCGTTATTTCATACTCTCAAAAATGAAGTCTTGAATTCTTTAAATGATTAAATACAGGTTGTACACCCGCACATGTCACAGGGCACAGCACATATGTCTGGTTGCATCAAGGAAGTGATTAAAAATTCAATGTCATTTCTTTTCAACAGTATTTGTAATTTTCATATCATTTACGAAATTGATCTTTTAGCTTATTAAGTGAAATGATCAAATGAGTGCAGCTTATCTCGTTGAGAACCATGTAATTACAGATACATGTAATATCCATCCGGTTAGTGTTGTAAACTGCCATTTGTTTATACAGAGTACGGTATATGTATAGGCCTTCTAAATACTGGACTCTCAGTAAACAAATACATTGAGAGGGGAACATTCTCCTTACCTTATTGTCGTTTTAAGTTACAACGAATGTAGCATGCTATTCGTTGTAGATGGTGGCAGGACACGGTGGCTTGTTTATACTTGTTTCCCTGTGTCAGCCTTGATAATCAGATAACAAAGTACAAACGCGATTCGGAGAATTTCTTTCAGTCTATAAATAGCACAGTGTCATATACACAAGTGGCCTGAATGTATCGGATCGGTTACAAGTGTTTCGTCGCTTACCATGAATCGGGGCCCTATATCTGATCAAATGTTAATGCATAATTTAATGTAACCATCGTTCATAAGTATATACTTCTACAATGTATGTCTTAGGGTCGTACTGCACAACTAACGCTTGTTTTTATTAATACGCAACAATAATACTGTTTATCTGATTTTATTTAGTGTTAAAAATAAGTGTCACATACTGATCAGCCTGTAAAGCAAATAAAATGTACATTAAACAATATCAGTACCAGCCAAAATCGTTGGGCTTATTAAACACTTAAAGTCTATACATACACATATACAAATCAAAAATATAAATATCATTATTTGAAGCAACTAAAATTTCTCTGCTTATAATAAAGCATACGTTTTAAGTGGAATCAAGATTTTAGTATTTCTGCATATGACTAATTCCACCCCTCTCCCTCCCCTTCCAAACATTATTTTTCATTTAGAAAATATCGGCAATTGTATACAATGTAAATAGTTGAGCTGTACAATACGTACAATCAGCTGACACTTGATTTTGTAATAAATGTTTTTCCCTAAGCTTGTCCATTATTATATGTTAATTGATTTCCACGTATTCTAAATACAATTTATATTATGCATATTTTTATGTGGAGATTAAGGTCTATACATAATTATTAACGGTTTTATCTGTTCCTGTGCATTGCTTGTACATAGGGTGTGTAATATTTCGCTTTTGTTTTTTTCGGTTGAATTTATTTTATTAATAGAATTAACTATTTATAAAAAAGATAAATCTGTGTCTCTTGTATAACACGATTGTATTTGTCACAACAAATGCTAAATTTGTTTTTTTTTATTTTTGTTTTATTTTTCAGAACATTTACATGACTACACATTTATATTTACAAAACTTCATGTAACATACCACACGTATACTTCCAATCACTCACATACATGTACACACATCATCATTATCATCATCATCATCATCATCGCCACCGCCATCACCTCCACCACCACTGCCGCCGCAATCACCATCATCACCACCACCACATCCAAATTTTTCGCAAATCGTTATTTAATATGGTAGCAGCTTCCTGTCTGTTTCCCTCTATCAGTACATTTAAGGGCGTGTCGTCAGCGAAGAGCTTGACATCAGAGGGTAAATTTTCTCCGATATCATTTATAAAGAGTAAACATACATATGGCCCTAAAACTGACCCTTTACTCCTGCCTTTAACGTTTTCCAGTTAGATTTTTACCCATCCAAGACCACTCTCTGTCTCCTATCAGTAAGATACGAAGAAAATCACTGTAAAATAGTACCACAAAATCCATATTTTTTCTAATGGTTCTAAATTTGGTCCATGAGGCTGAGTATGATATGATTTTGCTTAAGAACGCTGACGATTTCTTTGTCTTATTTTCAGTCTTATGTTATTAGTCATCCACATTTTGTGGTTAAGCCTAATAGTAACAGTTATATCTCTTATATAAGACAAACTCTTTTGTAGATCAGCTATACTGTCAAGAGTGTTGTCAAGTCTGTCCCAGAAGCTTAATACAGAGTAAGGGGTCTGTATATACATGTAGTGTACAACCAAGAAGAATAGGTTTTTTAAACAGTGGTTACTTCAAGCCATATTATTTCAAGATCCTCGGTCCCTAAATCAAGTCTACGCTAAATGTCTATGTTATTATTCGAATAAATAGGTGCCCCGCCCCCACTGTTATTAGCCCTATCCTCTATAATTAAAACATATCAGCAAAACTGTCTAGAGAAATGACCCGGTCAGAGATGGAATTTTTCAAATGAGTTTCGATTACATGGAACATATCATAGTCAGACAATTCAGCGTCAAGAATGTCAGTTTTGTTCCTCAACGAGCAGATATTCATATGACAGATAGATAAATTATCAAAACGGATGTTCGTGTTTTCCTGTTGACACGGACCTGGGTTTGGATGAATGTCACCACATATCGATAATATGTATAGCAGTTGTAAAAGAAAATGCAAATTAATAGAAGGCGGATAAAGAAAAACACTAGAGACACAGGCATAAGGTAATTTGCCATGCATTTCTCCCCTTATTCTAGGGTACATGTAAGGCACTATACTAGCCCTTATCAAAATCAATGTTTACAAGAAAAGGTTGAGTACTGGTTTAAATAATGATAATAAAGTAATTCATAATGTAAAAAAATGGTGTAGAGAAGAATGTACATATTGTAAGTAATGCTGGCATGCGTAATTGTTATTTCTCTGACATACTAAGTCGTAATTACGAAATTACTAAGTCGTAATTACGACATACTAAGTCGTGATTACGACATAAAATGTTTACTTCATGTGGCACCAACCGGCTTCCGTATCATACAGTATTAAGCAGTAAATAAATGTGAGATTTGACTTTGATCTATGACCTTGACTTTTTACAAGAAGTCCAACTCCTACCAACTTTGATTCAAAATGTCGTAAATAATGTTAAACAGTCAACAAATGAAAACCCCGTGACTACAAAATTGTGTCTGTCAAAAATTGTCCGAGTCTTATCAAGTTTGCTTTCGAATTTCATGTGCATATGTCAAACTGTTGATATATTCAATATTCCACCGTAAGCTTTGACCGTGATTGTTGACCTTGAAATCTGGAGATTAGATTATTTGACCTAACTTAACTCTTACTCAATGTGGCAAATAGTGACATAATAAAATATTTGATTAGTTAATAAGTGTGAAGTTTGAATGAAATCTTTGCTTTGACCTTAATTCCTGATTATATAACCTTTGTTTCGTTCCTACCTTCCCTGATTCTAACCAACTTTCCTTTATGATGTCATAAACACATGTTAAAAAGAGAGAGAAAGATAGAAGGGGGGGGGGGGGGGACGAACCGACAGAGTGAACACCTGACGGATGGACAATCTAATTACTATTGTGATCATAGAGCACCCGCGTCTTCAATGCTGGACTCTTATTAGTGAAACTGAAATGTTCAATAATCACTTTAACCGTAGAATAAAGTAACAGTGACATTATTTGTGTTCTGTAAAACAACGAGTATTTTATAACAGCTTTTATTACATTTTTGGCGGTGAAATATATAGAGGATATTCAATGGTTTGCCGTTTAATACCAAATATATTTCACGAGTATGGCAGATTTTTTTATAGTTGCACGAGTGCTTAGCACGAGTGAAAATATAAAAAGAAATCGGCCAAACAAGTAAAATATATTTGATATTAAACGGCAAACCATTGAATTGTCTTTTTATTACATTTTGAAAGAGGCTTTAGAATACTTTAATATTTTTTTTCTTTACTTGCATGCGGGAAAGTAGCTAGGTCTAATCCGTCGAAAACACAACCGATCTTCGGCGATCGGGTACACAGCTGATTGGGATAAATTGATCGGAAAAGGTGAACAATTGTCATCTTCCAATTCATTACTTATTAAAACCTGCAGCATTATCTCATTAATATCTACTGCTGTTGCCATTTCTTAATGATCATCTTTCCCCGATAGACAAGTTCTAGAAGACGACAATAATGCCGAGCCTCAAATGCCAGGTGCAGTGGGGGACTTCGATTCGATCAAGGGAACAACTCATTCAATAATTCCACTTTTTCAAGGGAAGAATAACTGAAATATCGAGTGGGGTCTTTTTTCTACAGATGGCAGTTTAAGATTTTCACTGTGAAAGAACGACCCTGGGTAACTTTTCCAACGTAGAATAATGACCCCTGTTCGATTTTTGATGTCGGGTCACTTTTTCACGTTACACTGAAGAAGCCTTATAATTTCACTGCTCATCAATGCAGTGAAAATATAAAATGATTTGTCAGTTTACTGTAAAAAAGCCATTAGGTTATCGTCTATATATTTCGAGAATTGTATCACAAAATTAAAATGAGAAACTGCACTGTGAAGTTTATAACGATTTTAACATTCATAGAATATCATCTACATTTCGAGTGGGTTACAAAACTGACTCAAGTTTTTTTTCTAAATTAGGGATGGTTTCTTCATGTATAATTTCCATTTCCCTCAGCACGTATTCAAGAGCATCTTCATGTTTATCAGTCTTCTTTTCCATCTCCTCCACTACCTTGGTAATCGATCGTACATCATCCTTCAGGGATGCTATCACAACCGATATTTTGAAGTCAAGCTTATCAAAACATTTACTAATGTCAGAAAAGTCTTAACATGAATAGGTTGATTTCTCTTGGCTAGATGGACCTTTGTTAACAACGAACCTGCTCCGACAGTGTGACATTTACGCTTTGCTGAACTGTCCGTCAACACTCTATAATGTTTTGAGATACTGTTTGCAAATCACACTTTTAAGACAGATAAACACTGTCTGCCTTATCCTCAAGTCGACTATGACACGAATGATGATTAATCGAACGTTTGTAAAAACATCTATGACGAATGGTCGAAAGTGTATATGGGATGAAGATATAACCATTCTAATCGTATTAAATATGGTTTTCGCTTTTGACGATACATCGATTGATGAGATATGCCTTTGCATAAAAAAGAATATGTTATTTGTTTCTGATTGGTGCTGTAAAAAGATGACGTAACACACACATATGCTGCACCTCTTAAATTTAGTAATAGATACAGTATGCAGAAACAATGAATTGAACTGCTTCATACAGCTGTTTCGTCCTCCTACGACTCTTCAGTGATGCTAGGGGCCAAAAGGTGGGAGTCAAACATTTCTAAACTAATGTAGAAGCAGAAGGTTCAGGTGCGTAAAACCCCTATTATTTATGAATTTAAAAGTAAAATTAAACACATGTAAGACACATTAATGTCACAAACTGTGCACAACTCACCTAATAGAAAAAAATAACACTTTTAGGTCCGATGAATACTGCAAGCGTTTAATGATAAACATTTGGGCTCACAGTTCGGTAGACGATAAACAAAGACCACTGAATAAATGCTTTACAAAAGATGTTTATTGGAACCAATCATAAGTATCAGTATATAGTGTCACTCGTTAGTTCTAGCAGAACTACTGATCGTAGTGATGCATGCACTCATATTCATCAATGGCTCATAACCATTGTACATACTCATTGAAATGTAGCATCATACCGGGGATATTTTCTATTGTAGCCGCACCAAAAAAAAGATAGGGCATACATTATTTCCCATAGCTGTCATTTTGTGTTCTGTTATTCCTTGTAAGTCATTTCGTTCCGTCATTCTGTACTTACATACTGTCATTACTTTAATTCACCATTCTGTCATAATTCCGATTCCGCTCAATTTTTCTATATATAATTATATATGTTATTTGATATGTAGCTAGAGTATGATAAGACAATAAGTTTTCATTTGGTGAAGGGTAACTAATGTATTGTTTATGTTTCTAGAGTTATAGTCATATTGATCTTTTTAAATTTAATCATTTTTCACAAAATCGTTTGACCGACATTGGAGATTCTTATTTATGTCTAGTTGAAATTTTACTAATCTTTCCCGGACACAAATATTACCAAAACGCAGAACCTACGATGATAATCAACCGCTCGACTCAAAAAAAGAGAATACTTGTCTCCTAATATACTACCGTGCGAACTTCTAGTCTAATGTGTATATTTCTTACAATCTTATTCAAATGTTCATTTGTAACTCTTCGGATTATATGACAAAAAAAAAATGACAATTATAACAAATTGACGTTCTTTTGTTAGCTTCATTTAACAAATGGCCTATATCTGCACCTGCATTGTATTGTACATACAATAGTTACAATGTGCAAATGTTGACTCTTTGTGTTTTTTATTTTTTGGTTTGTTTGTTTATTTGTTTATTTTTGTTTTGTTTTTGTTTGTTTTGCTTTTTGGTTTTATAGTTTTTTTTTTTTCATTACGATAAAAGTGATCACACAAAATCTCGGTTATTAATTAGCTTTAGACGTAGCTAATTCTCTGTTATTAATTAGCTTTGGACGTAGCTTATTCTCGGTTATTTATGAGCTTTAGACGTAGCTAATTCTCGGTTATTTATCAGCTTTAGACGTAGCTAATTCTCGGTTATTAATTAGCTTTGGACGTAGCTTATTCTCGATTATTTATTAGCTTTAGACGTAGCTAATTCTCGGTTATTTATTAGCTTTGGACGTAGCTTATTCTCGGTTATTAATTAGCTTTGGACGTAGCTAATTCTCGGTTATTTATTAGCTTTGGACGTAGCTAATTCTCTGTTATTAATTAGCTTTGGACGTAGCTAATTCTCGGTTATTTATTAGCTTTGGACGTAGCTTATTCTCGGTTATTAATTAGCTTTGGACGTAGCTTATTCTCGGTTATTTATTAGCTTTAGACGTAGCTAATTCTTGGTTATTAATTAGCTTTGGACGTAGCTAATTCTCGGTTATTTATTAGCTTTAGACGTAGCTAATTCTCGGTTATTAATTAGCTTTGGACGTAGCTAATTCTCGATTATTTATTAGCTTTAGACGTAGCTAATTCTCTGTTATTAATTAGCTTTGGACGTAGCTTATTCTCGGTTATTTATTAGCTTTAGACGTAGCTAATTCTCGGTTATTAATTAGCTTTGGACGTAGCTAATTCTCGGTTATTTATTAGCTTTAGACGTAGCTAATTCTCGGTTATTTATTAGCTTTAGACGTAGCTAACTCTCTGTTATTAATTAGCTTTGGGCGTAGCTTATTCTCGGTTATTAATTAGCTTTAGACGTAGCTAATTCTCGGTTATTTATTTGCTTTAGACGTAGCTAATTCTCGGTTATTTATTAGCTTTAGACGTAGCTAATTCACTGTTATTAATTAGCTTTGGACGTAGCTTATTCTCAGTTATCAATTAGTTTTGGACGTAGCTAATTCTCTGTTATTAATTAGCTTTGGGCGTAGCTAATTCTCGGTTATTAATTAGCTTTGGACGTAGCTTATTCTCGGTTATTGATAAGCGTTGGACGTAGCTTATTCTCGGTTATTTATTAGCTTTGGACGTACGCTGTTGCCTACTATTACTGAAGAAGTGTGTGAACAGTTATGAATGCACCTTGATTAAAGACACTAGAGAGTTACATCCTTGTTGTCAGAGGTGGCATTCGTTCAAAACTTACACCTCTTGTTTACAATCTGTACGTTTAGGTTAGTTAATTTTATAAGTGTTTATAACATTGGGAAACTTTTCCTTATCTATTCGTGTTTCCTTTTGCGTAGCTCAAGTTAAGAACTTTTCACAATACGTAAGGAGAATGCTTTCTTTGGGTAAATATACGTGTAATTGAAAACCTCAATGTCTGAAAGCCTTGCGGAAAATGATCAAGTATAATATTCACATTGGTCATAAAACGTAACAAAAGGTTATAGAAGTGACACAAAATTATAGCAGACATATATGATACATGTACTTCTAGTAACTTAGCCCCTGAAGGCCACATTAAAAAGGCTTTAGGTTACGAAAGCGCATAATGTCCAGTTTTATGTATAAAGTACCCCGAGTGACAATGAGTAATAGAATTTTCACCTACCTTGAGTGTTTGACAGAAATATATCTAACACAAGGGGTGATATTTTTGGTTATCTAACCCTAGGGCATGCCGAGAGTTAGATAATCAACAATATCCCCCAAGGGTTGGAAATTTCCTTTCACAACATCAAGGTAGGAGATGATTATTTTTCTCTTATTATTTTGTATTTTTTAACGAAAGTATCAATGTAACTCAATGCTGACGTGGCGTGATTGAATTGTTGCTTTAGCGTGATAGTATTGTTGTGTTGTCATATATTGCATTCGTAAAGTCATTATATTATTGACGTCATTACATTGTTGTCATCTCGTGCTATCTGTCAGACCCTAGATGTGACAGAGAAATCTTAAACAGGTAAAAGAGGTGAAACCTCTGTGAATGATGGGAGAAGCAATTATCATGTAGCAGGGATCCTAACATAGTGTAAATATATATTTCTGCATTTGTATACTTATGAATTAGAGGGAGACACATTAAAGATTTAAAAAAATATAATTATTTATAGTAATTCAAACACATAAAAAGCTGTAGTGCAATCCCCCCAAAAGAAAATGTTCATTAGTACTTGCAACTATGTTTAAATTGTATGTTTATCAGCAGCTTTATTTGCCTTGGGCCACGCCCTTGCCAATCAAAGGTCCTCCTTCGTGAAGATGCAGGACTGGCCATACTAGGTAGTCCATACGCTTGCCTTTCTTTGTGTATGGTTTATACAGATCCTCGTCAAACATTTCTGGTTTCTCTGTTGTGATGCAAACCTTGGGATCCTGTACGGTCATGAACCAGCACACAAGCACGCATTTCTTCATGTACGCCTCTGTCTTGTCGCCTACATTGGTTTTTGCTTTTGTACTCGCCTCTTTCGTGAAATCCTGAAAAAATATTCGCTTGTATTGCCAGAGCAACGGAAAGCACGTCAATTTCACAGTTTCAACGATAGAAATATGTTCAACGGTGAATGTCCAGATAATGTTCCAGATATTGAACTGAAATAATATACACGTGATATCAAAATTTAATTATGACGAATGGAAGCATATTTCTGATGACTATATGCATCATATAAAAGCAGTATTTAACAGTTTACAAAGAAAAGTTTTGTTCTCAACTGGAGTAGTAAAAAGTCACAAAGTAACATTAAAAAACGATTTGTAACCACCGCATAGCTGTAACATTTTCTAGTTTGTTTCAGATTTTTTTAATAGTGATTTCCGACCTTTAGATTAAGTAATGGGTAGTGAACCAATGGGCGTATACTTATATATTTCAAACCATTCACCCGTCAGTGACGTCTAGTGGCAGTATTACTTACCTGCTGCAGGCAGCTGACGACATACACTGCTAAATTTTTCCGATAGTCTTTGTTGGCTTTGGCGATTTCTTTTGCCATCGTCTACAATATAAATGTTATCAAAACAAATACATGTATAGGCAAGTGTTAGAAAGCATGTCAAATTGCTGAATTTATGGTATCACATTTATTAATTGTTAACATATGTTAAATTTTTCGCATCAAGTGTTTTGTTTTCCTTTATTATGTTATCGTTCCTTTTTTTAGTTAAATATATCGTACAACTCACCTGAGATGAACTTAATTCCTTGGAAAAATCACTTAGAGTTCCGTTTATCTTTTCCATGAATTTGTCTGATTTGTCTAAGCAAAACTTGTAGGCATCCTAAAAAATGGAAAATGATAAATGTTAACACGTTTTAACCAAAGCGATATGTGTTTAAGCCAATGAAACACAAACACTAGGATTCGTATATTATGGAATCTAACGAGTAATGGTTTGTTACAATTTTTATAACTTCATTAGCTAATTTGTTATTAAAATGTATAAAGACACAAGCTTTGCCAAGGATGCTATGACAATGATATCTCAATAAGAGAACACCAGGAAGCATTTTCCACGAAGAAATAATAATAGAACGAACTTACAATAGGAATTTTTTAAGTGTGATATCCACTAGTAAGTACATTATTACCAACATTAACTTGACAATGTGATGAGTCGTGGGTGCAGATACCTGATTATAACGTTTCATCAGTGAATTCAAAATTTTATCATAAAGCATGCAAACTAATAAAAAAGGAACTGAAACAGACTCTTCTCAAATCCCGAAATAAATGAATAATTGAATTTGTTTGAAAATCAGCTCATATTTTTTTTCTATTTAGAACTGTTCCCCGAGCTAAAAATGGTTCACATACCCAGCAATTATCAAAGAGTATATCCTACTTCGTATAGTGATCTTAATACAGATACATTTTGTAATCATACTAGATGATGTAACACACACACACATATATGCTGCACCTTTTGAATTTAGTAGTAGATACAGTATGCCGAAAAAATAAATTAAACTGGGACAGGGATGCTAGGGGCCAAAAGGGGGATCCTTAATTTCTAAACTGATGTAGAAGCAGAAGGGTCAGGTGTGTAAAACACCTTTAAATTATGAATTTAGAAGTAAAATTTAACTTGATTAGCATAAGTTCAAATCGTGTACTACGAAAATGTGTATGTTATGTACCGTGCCACTACTCAAATCAGATAACAATGGATATGGAAGCTCCAGCAAAAATCCGGGACTAAAAAATCCACCAGCAGAGTCTGCCACCCCCAATCACTAAAGATGACGTAACACACACATATTACACTAACAATACGCAACTTACTCTATCAATTGACATCACATCAATATAATTCCCATTAAATGAAAAATGTCAATACATTATAAATAACATGTATAATTTCATATAATGTGATAACGAAAACTTACACACTAATTTTAATACACAATACTCATTTGTTGCTACAGGAACTGACACTTAAAATGAGTTAGTATACTTACAATCACAATATCCAGTAGCAGTTTTATAACTTTTGTCTCATCTGACATTTTCTCTGCCATCTCCTCCATCGCGTCCGTCCATTCATTATCATACAGTTCGGAAAACTTTTCTCCGAGACTCAGGGGGCGGTTTGGATCGCTGAGGTCTGCGATTGCAGGGTTGTTGTCAGTTAGTTGCGCTCCTGCCATTTTACTCAACCTGATCAAACAAAATATTGCTAAACTATAACAAATGTATAAACAGAAAAAAAATGCACGCATCAGTTACACATAGCGATTAAGTAAACAATTAGAAGCAAAAGAGTGTTTTATTTAAGGATTAAAGTTTCTTTCTGGTGGTTTTATCAAAGGATAAAGTTCAGTAGGATATCGATAGTTGGAATGGAACGCGAAGCTTTCCATGAAACAACTATCGATATCCTACTGAACTTTATCCTTTGATAAAACCACCAGAAAGAAACTTTAATCCTTATATTTACTGTCCAGACCTTATATTCCAACGTGTAATTATTTCTTTAATCAGATATTATGATACTTACTGCGATGAAATCAAACAGAATCGTTTGGTTTCGGTAGACTGTTGAAACAGCCGCCGTATGAGGTGACGAACTCCCGCGAAATTTCAGTCAACAAGTAAACAAAAAAGTTCCAAAAGATTACATCTTTTTATTGTTATTTTTTCACATAAGTTCATATATAAACAAACCATACTGTCTTTGTTACTGTTATTGTATTAAAAAACCCCCATTAAAATGCTTCTTATTTATTTCTTAAATAAATCAACACATACTACGCGGCAGGATATTGATCGAGTCTGGAAAGTAGTGACGCGGCCTCGTATTCAAATCGTAACGGAGTGTATTACTGCGCGCTGCGCCAATAGGCGCGTGATCCACTGATTTTATCGGAAAATAAAGTTCAGTAGGCATTCGTTGAAATGAATAGGCAATATACTATCAATTCCAAACAGACTGTAAATATACTCTCATGTTCCTTGTTCAGCTTTATATGTTTCATTTGTAAAATATACACCTTAATAATTACTTTGAGGATAACGATGTGTATATACCATATATAGTTCAAAGTCAATATG
Organism: Mimachlamys varia; assembly: GCA_947623455.1. Lineage (NCBI taxonomy): Eukaryota > Metazoa > Mollusca > Bivalvia > Pectinida > Pectinidae > Mimachlamys > Mimachlamys varia. The sequence continues at coordinate 4,739,550 of OX392537.1, forward strand.
ACAATCATTCACAAAAGGGAAAATAGTTGCTTCAAAATGAGAGCATCGCCATTTGTTTTGTTTTAACTCATACCTGTTCCTCAGACTATCAACTTCATCTTCAAGCTTTTTAACCTTATCTCCAGGAGACGTGGTATCCGGCTTTCCCCCTCCGTTCTTCTTTACCTGGCTGTAAATTCATCGATATTACTAATAATTTATTTATAATGTAATGTACCTATATCGTTCTTGAGGAAGAGACATCGATGCAGGATTTATGATGTTAAAAACGTTTCGAATTTAAAGTTATTTGAATATGTTATGTTTAATAATGTAAGTTATACCTATTTTTTTAGTCCTTTGGGAAAAGACAAAAGTAGTAAGTGTCTGCCACAATGCATGTGTAAAGAGTTATTGAGTAAATGTTAATATCTGCCTATATATTTTACGCATTTAAAACTGATTAATATCATTTTAAACTTAGGCATAATGAACTAATGATTGAGTAAACAATTTGGAGACAATGTGAGTTTCAATGCATATAAAAGCATTCCATGGAATTGTAACTATGAGTTTATGTAAGTTTATTTCTTATATCAGGATAAAATAATGATTCAGCATGAAATAATATCAAAAAAAGAAATAAGATTTCCACTATTTACTGCAGATCAAAATATTTGCTTGAAGATCGGACGACCAAACGAGTCACACCATGGGTAAGTTCGGACAAGCATTCAGATAAGTTAGACTTCCGTCGCCATCGGTTTAATAATGAAGTTATATAGCGCGCAACACCTTTTTCCCCCGCCAAATTTGCGACTTTTTAGGTAAGGTAGTCCTTAATTGGCCAAACATGTTCGGGCAAAACTGTCATTTTTATAAATACAAGTTCCAACTCAGACCTTTCCAAAACATTTATGTATATCATTACGTATGAAACTTTGGTTCATGTTAAAGTGTAAAAAAAATAGCAATTCAGTTTACAGAAAATGTGAAAGTTTTGACAATGGAAAAATAAATCATGTACAATGTTTTATGATCTGATATTGGTTTAATGTTGAAGTTGTATCCTGATAAAATTATTGACAGAATCTGGTGGATGGCATAAAATCATATCCACATCTTTACTATTTATGCAAATTTTAAAACAGACATGAAACATGTGAAAGACATGTACGGACAACGAGATAAATACAATTGGCATCGCCTGTATCGTTTACCTTTATCTGAATCGATACTTTTCAACCTACTTGTCTGAGCGAAGATCTTTGATTTTCCCCTGAAGTTCCAGTATTTTCTGGCTCTGATTCTCTCTGTAAGTACAATATTTTAATTACATGAATACACAATATATACTTCTACTTAATGTATGCAAATGAAAACAATGCGATTAGAAACGAACTTATTTACAGAAAATCTACAAACGCTACGTATGAAATAAAATTTTATCCTAATCTCAGTATACACATACATCAATTATCTAACATGCGTATAATGTGTTTAGAAATGATATGTTTTGACAAGACAACTTATAGATATCTGAAAAGGGACAATACACTTCAGTACCACTTGCGCTTAACAAAAACATTACATCATCATTACCTATATCGCAACATTAGTGTGTGTGACTGAGTGATTTTTTTCAAAACTATTGATAATTATTGATTTTTGTGATGGAAATTTAGTATACAGTCAAACCTTGTTATCTCGAAGTCGGCGGGATCGTGAGAAAACGTCGAGTAAAATGTATCCTAGTTTTCTATTTAAACGAGACAAAATGTTTCCCATGAAGCTGAAGCTAGAAGTAATTAATCAAGGTTGATCAGTTATCATTTTCAATTTGATATCATAACATAATAAACAGGCAAAAATTAAGATGTATCAAAGGCTCTTAAATAATACAGGTTACACGGCCAGTGAATATGATCACCACATACAATCAATGTTTTTTATTGTTGCAGCAAAGACATCTCACATCTCACAATGCTGAAGATCACAACAACCGCATTGGGATCCTATACAGGGAAACTATTTTTCACTCATTCCAGTTCAACAAGACACTCTCCATTCACTCGCTACGTTCTCTTCGTGTAGCAGGTTTACTTACTTGACTTTTATCAGTTCAACGTTTTCTTTTTGAAGAGATTCCAACTCCTTCTTCTTTTTCTCGCTGGAACCACATCATGACATGAAGTGAGCGTAAAAGACACTAGATTGCTTGATTTAACTTTCGATAAATTAACTATCACAATCTGTATGCATGTACATACTATTTCAAAAAGTTATAGATTTGCGATTAAAAATAGATCCATATAACAAAAGAAAATGTACGGAATAGTGAGACTAAGACAATACCATACTTTCACATTTGAAGCATTGCGTTACATTAAGGAGGGCTATATCAAATCGCACAGTATCAAGTAAAACAAATACAATGTATACGTACTAGTTCTTAGTGAGATCAGATTTCTCTTTCTGCATTCGTTCCATCTCCTCTGTCCTGCCCCTTTTTATAGATACAATATGATACAATAATTTGAATCATTGATAAATAACTGAATTATGTATATATGATACTAACCTGATGAAGAGTCATACAAACTTCTGAAATTCCATAACCACGTACGTATAATAAAAACTTATTCAAAGCCTCTGTATATCAGGTATTGGTTAACATTTAAATACATTGTATGTAACTAATTTTCATTCTGCACAAAACATATATTTACGAATATAAAACAGGGGGGAAAAATAGATGAAATGCACATGTAAGCTGACCGAGTGCATATATTATCTACTAGGAGACAGCCGGGTAAGTACAGACACTCAGCAAACGACGACTGCTGGTCACAGATACTTGTTACAATCAACAATCATGGTTTGATCTTATATACTGGTTTTATTCAGCAACGTGATGTGTGCGATCTATCATAAATTTTCAGTAAGAAGATCACTTTCTATTGCTATTCTAAGTAATTTTCATTGGTCGGTCATATATGCACTAAAATATTAACTAAAACACGGAATATAAAGGAATCAATTTTAATACGGGCACGTGTAAGGTAACTACGGACACGCATTTATCATAAAATTGAACAATAAAATTATTGAAACTGGGCGAAATATTTCGCCATATTAGTATGGTCAAGTATCAATACATGTCGTAAGGTGCACGCACGGCGACGAATATTAATATTAATTATAAGATTAGACACACTATATTGCTAATTTTAGATTATGTGTTATTCCATTCTTTGTCCGCCAACGACGACAAACGTTTAACATGAATGGAGTTCGATTTAAACATATGTGAAGGATACTGTAAGATTCGTGTAAGAAATGTTCCGCTTGTCCGTATTTACCAAAATGTCCTATAATACTCTAAACGAAGTACCAGATAATGTAAACGTGGTCGGGTGGTGCAGTGGATAGCGCACTTGCCTTTCACCAAGGCGGCCGGGGTTCGATTCCCCGATCGGACGTGAAAAGGTATGGGGTCACCTGCCCGACCACGTGGGTTTTCTCCGGGTACTCCGGTTTCCTCCCACAATAAGACCCCTCGCGCGCTAACATCCGGGCCAACAAGAGTGATTAATATAAGTTGTATAGCTTGTTTCATAATTGTTGTAAAATAGATAAAGTTTATATTTATGATGTAAACGTTGTTTCCTTTATTTATAGTAATACCGGAAATTACCGCTAAGGGTCTGAAACTCCGTGCATCCGGATTTATACAATCCCTATTAGCACGGCGTACAACACATGTACTACTTTCTTGCTTTTAACAATGGCAATTTTATAATATCAATTTTAAGCTTTAAAGTGTACATACTTGTTCCTCATAAGAGCTGATTTTTCTCTTTCCATCTCTTGTTCTTTTTTTTTCTCCTGACTGGGGATGCATACAACATTGTATTATATTGATGCTTATAAAGAACTGTGTTCCTTACAAATAATTACCTTGACACACTCAGGTACATGTACTGTACTGATGAGATGCAACTTATTGGAATATATATTTCGTGATTTGTTTTATCTATTTAAATAATAATTAATTCCACTTATTTATTTAAGTCTACATATTTTTTGTTATTCTACAAACAGAGAAGATACAAAATAAAAGAGACGTTAACAAAGTCTCAAAATGAAGAGGTGTTTACTTGTCCATGACAATCATTCCTAATAACCTTACTAGCCTTGAGTTGAACAAAAAACACACACGCGACTTTACCTCTCGCATTGTAACTTTTTAGTATGTAGACTGAGTTTGCTTTGATCAGATAATTTGTATCATATCTATACAACATACTTCCTATTAGCAATCTTGATTACACAAAATTATTATAGAAAAATTACCATGGAAAAAATAAATAAAATGTAAACATACCTGTCGCTGGTCGGTTCTGGTTTATTGTTTTGTAATCGTTCTATTTCTTTTCTTTTTGATTCACTGGTAAAGTATCAAATATGATGAAAATGATTACACAATACCTTCACCAGTCACCCCCCTCCCGCCACCGAATATTATTGTAACTTGGTTAAACATCGTAAACGCGAACTGTAGAATAATGCCCATATTATAACGCGATCAATGTTGTTGGTCACATTCAATGAATACCATAGAAAGAAACATTGGTCTAACAGACATAATACTAATATTTAAGCACTAATACATGTTTTTCCTGAATAGGATTAATGTAACCTGTGAATGACCATGTAATTATTAAGCCAGTGTTTCTGAAATCCATGTTCTATATTTCGTTTTTGTTAACCTACATGTCTGCTTCCATAACTGCAGTTTTTCTCTGAAGTGTTTGTATCTCGTCTTCCTGCCTCTTTCTGGAAATAAGACATAATAGAACTAGAAGTATACATGTAAAACTGATAAAAGATTAAAATTTGTTGCGATCAATCCGTATGCATTAAAAAGGAAATTAACCTCAGTATTTGAAATAAGTTTGAATATTCAAGTAAGCAATGTGTTTCAATACATATATTGAATATGTATATACAATACATATAACCTTGACATTTAAAATCAGACATGCATATTCAAAACAATAAAATGCTATTGAACAAATGACTCAAAATGTTCATGTACATATGTGCCAGTTTTGCCCTCTAACAACTGAAAGTTATAATGCCAATACATACTTGTCCCTTGTAAGAGCTGAATTCTCTCTTTGCAGTTCCTCTTCTTCTGAATTCGATTGACTGGGGATACATACATCATGGTTTTAACATTAAAAGAACAAACTAATAATTTTTCTGAAACTCGTAAATTTTATAAAGCCATTGTAAGGTGAAATAAATGCGAGTTATAAGCTATATGAAATAAAGGTTCTATACAAATGAACGAATGATGGAAAACGGACTAGTTAAACCAAACGGAATATCACATAGTTAGATACTGCCTTAACGACCAGCCAAAATGACAAGGAAGACAGTGCTGTGTGATATAATTACTGTGTAATTCAAATCCTCGGTTGATTTGGTATTGACGTTATTTACAATGGAGATAGTTAACCATACAGCTATTTGATACCGCCATATTAAATTACATTGTACATTTATTTAAAACATTATAGCCCCCGACTGTAATGAAGAAAAGACAATCAGAGAAAACCAGAGTTAAAAAAACCATAATCCGAACTCAAAATCGATTAAACTAGAGGCAAAATAGGAAGTAGTATTTGACGCACTTGTTTGATTTCTGAGCTGTCGCATTTTCCTCCTGGTGTTCCTCTCTCCGGGTATTTCTAGAAAAACAAAATGCATTATATCAATAACGAGAACCATAATTAAGAAGCAATGGCGGCTTCATTATGTATTTCACAATATGACTATAAAACGTCTGATCTCTTTGCCGGTTACGAAGGTATATTGAGTCAATTGGAGGTCATTTATCTTTCTTTACAAAATGGTTTATTAAGGATATTCATTGCATGTCAGATGATTCGGTGTTTTCAGGTGAGATGACATTAAGCTTAATTGAGCTTCAGATCTTTGATTGTAGATGTTTCCAAATGGCGGTATGCCACCCCCTCCCCAACTTTGTGCGGCTATGGTGTTTACATGTCACAGTTGATTCGATATTCTAGGGCTTGCTCTAAATATCGGGATTTTCGTGATCGATGTCGACTGCTGACAAACAAACTAAAAATACAAGGATTTGAGAGATGCAGGTTGATCAGAACTATGGACAAGTTTTATGGTCGCAATCTTTGTCTCATTGAGAAATATTCTGTATCTTTAAGTGATATGAAGATGGACGTTTTTGAGTATGCTCATTAGTGTGTTTACTTGTTGTGATTGACACTGATACTCGGTTATCATTTTGAGAACTTGGTGTTTACATTGATGTGACAAAGATTTGCATGGCGGGTGTCGTCGATGAAACAGAAGACGCTTACTCTTCCGGAACACCTGGTCTTATTCTCTTGTGCTTTTGCGAGAGTCCCCATGTAGGTCTTTCCTTTGTTTATAATTTGCTCCTGGTTTAATCGATTTTGAGATCGGATTATGATTTTGTTGACGCTTCGGTATTCTCTTATTTATTTGAAATCTAACCGTTCACTCAAAATCCTCGAACTGAAATTCGAGGCGTTTTTTATGTTCAACAAAAAATAATTATGTTCATTTGCATCGTTTTTTCAGAATACAATATATCATATCCACATATTTATCTTCATAAAACGATAGATCAGCAAGTTAAGAAGTATATATATTATCGATTTAATGCAAGATATCCGTAAATATGTTGATATTGTACAGAATAAACCGGAAACACAGAATTGATCAAAACGTAGATAATATGGAAAAATGAAACATATATAGAAGTATAACAAACAATTCATATTAAAATATCAATTAATCTAGGTTACCGGGCAAAATACAACCGAAAGGACAGTTGAAGTCACTGAAAACTATTTAATACTGTTTACTCGAAGGCATACCTAAGTATTTTTCCGGCATTTTCTCGACCTGGTTATGTATACAACCGTAATATCATAACGTTTACAGGACTATTGTGTTCATTCTTAATGAGAATTTTTTTTAAATTAGCCAGAATTTCGAGTTTCAGTTTACGTACAACTTTGCTTTCAGATCTTCATTTTCTTTTTGAAGGTCAGCCATGGCCTTCACTTGGTCTTTTAACGTCTGGCTGGAAACACAGTATAACGCTACATAAAACACAGTGTAATGCTACAAAAAACACAGTGTAATGCAACATAAAACACAGTGCAACATAAAACACATTGCAATGCTACATAAAACACAGTGTGATATAAAACAAAGTGTAGCATAAAACACAGTGTAATGCAACATAAAACATAGTGTAACATAAAACATAGTGTGACATAAAACAAAGTGTAGCATAAAACACAGTGTAACATAACACACAGTGCAATGCTACATAACACACAGTGCAATGCTACATAACACTCAGTGCAATGCTACATAACACTCAGTGCAATGCTACATAACACTCAGTGCAATGCTACATAAGACACAGTGCAATGCTACATAAGACACAGTGCAATGCTACATAAAACACAGTGCAATGCTACATAACACTCAGTGCAATGCTACATAACACTCAGTGCAATGCTACATAACACTCAGTGCAATGCTACATAAGACACAGTGCAATGCTACATAAGACACAGTGCAATGCTACATAAGACACAGTGCAATGCTACACAAGACACAGTGCAATGCTACATAACACTCAGTGCAATGCTACATAACACTCAGTGCAATGCTACATAAGACACAGTGCAATGCTACATAAGACACAGTGCAATGCTACATAAGACACAGTGCAATGCTACATAAGACACAGTGCAATGCTACATAAGACACAGTGCAATGCTACACAAGACACAGTGCAATGCTACATAACACTCAGTGCAATGCTACATAACACTCAGTGCAATGCTACATAAGACACAGTGCAATGCTACATAAGACACAGTGCAATGCTACACAAGACACAGTGCAATGCTACATAAGACACAGTGCAATGCTACATAAAACACAGTGCAATGCTACATAACACACAGTGCAATGCTACATAAGACACAGTGCAATGCTACATAAGACACAGTGCAATGCTACACAACACACAGTGCAATGCTACATAAAACACAGTGCAATGCTACATAACACACAGTGCAATGCTACACAAGACACAGTGCAATGCTACAAAACACACAGTGCAATGCTACATAAAACACAGTGTAATGCTACATAAAACACAGTGCAATGCTACATAAAACAGAGTGTAACATAAAACACAGTGTAACATAAAACAGAGTGCAACATAAATCACAGTGCAATGCTACATAACACACAGTGCAATGCTACATAAAACACAGTGTAATGCTACATAAAACACAGTGCAATGCTACACAAGACACAGTGCAATGCTACATAAAACACAGTGCAATGCTACACAAGACACAGTCCAATGCTACATAAAACACAGTGCAATACTACACAAGACACAGTGCAATGCTACATAAAACACAGTGCAATGCTACACAAGACACAGTCCAATGCTACATAAAACACAGTGCAATGCTACATAAAACACAGTGTAATGCTACATAACACTCAGTGCAATGCTACATAACACACAGTGCAATGCTACAAAACACACAGTGCAATGCTACATAAAACACAGTGCAATGCTACATAACACACAGTGCAATGCTACATAACACACAGTGCAATGCTACATAACACACAGTGCAATGCTACATAAAACACAGTGCAATGCTACAAAACACACAGTGCAATGCTACATAAAACACAGTGTAATGCTACATAAAACACAGTGCAATGCTACATAAAACAGAGTGTAACATAAAACACAGTGTAACATAAAACAGAGTGCAACATAAATCACAGTGCAATGCTACATAACACACAGTGCAATGCTACATAAAACACAGTGTAATGCTACATAAAACACAGTGCAATGCTACACAAGACACAGTGCAATGCTACATAAAACACAGTGCAATGCTACACAAGACACAGTCCAATGCTACATAAAACACAGTGCAATACTACAAAAGACACAGTGCAATGCTACATAACACACAGTGCAATGCTACACAAGACACAGTGCAATGCTACATAACACACAGTGCAATGCTACATAACACTCAGTGTAATGCTACACAAGACACAGTGCAATGCTACATAACACACAGTGCAATGCTACACAAGACACAGTGCAATGCTACACAAGACACAGTCCAATGCTACATAAAACACAGTGCAATACTACACAAGACACAGTGCAATGCTACATAAAACACAGTGCAATGCTACACAAGACACAGTCCAATGCTACATAAAACACAGTGCAATGCTACACAAGACACAGTCCAATGCTACATAAAACACAGTGCAATACTACACAAGACACAGTGCAATGCTACATAACACACAGTGCAATGCTACACAAGACACAGTGCAATGCTACACAAGACACAGTCCAATGCTACATAAAACACAGTGCAATGCTACACAAGACACAGTGCAATGCTACATAAAACACAGTGTAATGCTACATAAAACACAGTGCAATGCTACATAAAACAGAGTGCAACATAAAACACAGTGTAACATAAAACAGAGTGCAACATAAAACACAGTGTAACATAAAACAGAGTGCAACATAAATCACAGTGCAATGCTACATAACACACAGTGCAATGCTACATAAAACACAGTGTAATGCTACATAAAACACACTGCAATGCTACATAAAACAGAGTGTAACATAAAACACAGTGTAACATAAAACAGAGTGTAACATAAAACATAGTGTAACATAAAACACAATATAACATAAAACAAAGTGTAACATAAAACACAGTGCAATGCTACCTTAAACACAGTGTAACATAAAACACAGTTCAACATAAATCACAGTGCAATGCTACATAAAACACAGTGTAACATAAAACACAGTGAAAACACAGTGTAACATAAAACACAGTGTAACATAAAACACAGTGCAATGCTACATAAAACAGAGTGTAACATAAAACATAATGTAACATAAAACACAGTGTAATGCTACAAAAATCACAGTGAAACAGAAAAACAGAGTTCAATGCTACATAAACACAGTTTAGCATTACAAACAGTGCAACATAAAACACAGTGCAATGCTACATAAAACACAGTGCAATGCTACATAAAACACAGTGCAATGCTACATAAAACACAGTGCAATGCTACATAAAACACAGTGCAATGCTACATAAAACACAGTGCAATGCTACATAAAACACAGTGTAACATAAAACACAGTGTAACATAAAACACAGTGTAATGTAACATAAAACACAGTTTAACTTAAAACACAGTGTAATGCAACATAAAACACAGTGTAATGCAACATAAAACACAGTGTAACATAAAACACAGTTTAACATAAAACACAGTGTAATGCAACATAAAACACAGTGTAATGCAACATAAAACACAGTGTAACATAAAACACAGTGTAACATAAAACACAGTGTAATGCAACATAAAACACAGTGTAATGCAACATAAAACACATTGTAATGCAACATAAAACACAGTGTAACATAAAACACAGTGTAATGCAACATAAAACACAGTGTAATGCAACATAAAACACAGTTTAACATAAAACACAGTGTAATGCAACATAAAACACATTGTAATGCAACATAAAACACATTGTAATGCAACATAAAACACAGTTTAACATAAAACACAGTGTAATGCAACATAAAACACAGTGTAATGCAACATAAAACACAGTGTAACATAAAACACAGTTTAACATAAAACACAGTGTAATGCAACATAAAACACAGTGTAATGCAACATAAAACACAGTGTAATGCAACATAAAACACATTGTAATGCAACATAAAACACAGTGTAACATAAAACACAGTTTAACATAAAACACAGTGTAATGCAACATAAAACACAGTGTAATGCAACATAAAACACAGTGTAATGCAACATAAAACACAGTTTAACATAAAACACAGTGTAATGCAACATAAAACACAGTGTAATGCAACATAAAACACAGTGTAACATAAAACACAGTGTAATGCAACATAAAACACAGTGTAATGCAACATAAAACACAGTGTAATGCAACATAAAACACAGTGTAACATAAAACACAGTTTAACATAAAACACAGTGTAATGCAACATAAAACACAGTGTAATGCAACATAAAACACAGTGTAATGCAACATAAAACACAGTTTAACATAAAACACAGTGTAATGCAACATAAAACACAGTGTAATGCAACATAAAACACAGTGTAACATAAAACACAGTTTAACATAAAACACAGTGAAATGCAACATAAAACACAGTGTAATGCAACATAAAACACAGTGTAATGCAACATAAAACACATTGTAATGCAACATAAAACACAGTGTAACATAAAACACAGTTTAACATAAAACACAGTGTAATGCAACATAAAACACAGTGTAATGCAACATAAAACACAGTGTAATGCAACATAAAACACAGTTTAACATAAAACACAGTGTAATGCAACATAAAACACAGTGTAATGCAACATAAAACACAGTGTAATGCAACATAAAACACAGTGTAACATAAAACACAGTGTAACATAAAACACAGTTTAACATAAAACACAGTGTAATGCAACATAAAACACAGTGTAATGCAACATAAAACACAGTGTAACATAAAACACAGTTTAACATAAAACACAGTGTAATGCAACATAAAACACAGTGTAATGCAACATAAAACACAGTGTAATGCAACATAAAACACAGTTTAACATAAAACACAGTGTAATGCAACATAAAACACAGTGTAATGCAACATAAAACACAGTGTAATGCAACATAAAACACAGTGTAATGCAACATAAAACACAGTGTAATGCAACATAAAACACAGTGTAATGCAACATAAAACACAGTGTAATGCAACATAAAACACAGTGTAACATAAAACACAGTTTAACATAAAACACAGTGTAATGCAACATAAAACACAGTGTAATGCAACATAAAACACAGTGTAATGCAACATAAAACACAGTTTAACATAAAACACAGTGTAATGCAACATAAAACACAGTGTAATGCAACATAAAACACAGTGTAACATAAAACACAGTTTAACATAAAACACAGTGAAATGCAACATAAAACACAGTGTAATGCAACATAAAACACAGTTTAATGCAACATAAAACACATTGTAATGCAACATAAAACACAGTGTAACATAAAACACAGTTTAACATAAAACACAGTGTAATGCAACATAAAACACAGTGTAATGCAACATAAAACACAGTGTAATGCAACATAAAACACAGTTTAACATAAAACACAGTGTAATGCAACATAAAACACAGTGTAATGCAACATAAAACACAGTGTAATGCAACATAAAACACAGTGTAACATAAAACACAGTGTAACATAAAACACAGTTTAACATAAAACACAGTGTAATGCAACATAAAACACAGTGTAATGCAACATAAAACACAGTGTAACATAAAACACAGTTTAACATAAAACACAGTGTAATGCAACATAAAACACAGTGTAATGCAACATAAAACACAGTGTAATGCAACATAAAACACAGTTTAACATAAAACACAGTTTAACATAAAACACAGTGTAACATAAAACACAATGTAATGCTACATTAAACAAAATGTAATGCTACATAGAATACCGAAATACGGTGACAAAATAATGCTTTAGCGATTTTTTCATTGAAAGCATTCCACTGAATTGCCAAAGTTTTGATGAAAGGGGGGAATGCAGAGTCGTTCTGTCGCCACATTCTAAGTTCTACTTAACCGCTATCACCTACAGAATAGTAGTTGCAGTTAGTTATAGTACACGTGAATAATCTAACGCTACAAAAGTGTCCCTTTCATAATAATTAAGTGACCTTTTAATTGCAAGTGTTATATTGCAACATTTGTTTCAGTAATGTAATACACTAAGGTTAACAATAATGACTGCCATTTTGAACCATTAAATACATTATTGTACCTTCCCAGGTATTCACTGCACCAAACATAGACATTTGACAGCTTGATTGTTAACTACGAGTTATTGAGTGTTTTCCAGACCTGTACTTTTTTATTTTTGTCTGTGTTGTGTTTCAGCATTTTTACTCAAAATAGCCCAATACTTGTATATAAACCATGTATATTTAAAAGGCAATATCCATGTTATTCCAGAACAGTTAATTGATAATTATTTCTCCTCAAACAATTATTGATTAACACATTGTATTTTCAGGGTTTGTCGTTTTCTCGCAATTTTCTCATCGCGAGCACATAGATAAATCGAGAGACCACAACAGGTGGGCTCGAGGTTTTATCCACGTGTGAGCGATGAGAAAATTGCGAGAAAACGACAATCCCTAAAAATACTGTGTGATAAACTAGTTATAATAAATATACTACTACCTTATAGTTTTCTTAATATAAGAAATGGCAATTAAAAACCATAGTTTTGAGACGTCTTCTAAGGTCATTGATCGCGATTTGTCTTTGGCAAAGGTAAGCAAACAGAAGATTGGCGCGGAAAAATACCATGAACACTAAAATTATGTGAAAAAAAATTGAAAACAAATATTTCATCATTGACTTTCTTATATGCATATTAACGATTGGAATGGTGTTTTTGTTCTCAAAATATTTTTTATTTTGTTTTTATTGAATTTTGTATGATTGACCATTTTCTTTCACGGATCACTTTTGTGGGTATACTACTTCCGGAAATGACGTCAAGTAATCGCAAGCAGGCGTTCTTTTTGAGAAAATACGTTCTCAATTGCTGTAAATTGGGAAAAAGTTCTTCTTAAGGTTGTTTTCTGGTGTGGTTTTCACCGTGGCAAGTAGTCGTACTAAAGGGACGTACCTCTTCAAGTTTTACAAAATGACGTAATATTAAAATCCGTTTGAAGTCTTAAATATTTATAAAACTGTGTTTTTGGTAATACGAGTACATAATGCATTGCATGAATAATAACGTGTTGATATTTGGATGATAAGCACAGACCTAAACTAAAAATTACGACATGCCGTAAATGTTCTCGAGTACCAACCAGCCTGAAGCAGACGGCAAGTAAACAACCTAGGCCAGTTGGCTGCTGACTACGATATCCACTAGGAAACCGAAACATGTAGTTATGGGCCAGGAAACTTAACGTGGGTTACAATACAATCCCAGCTAAACCACATTGAAATATATTTAAAAAGTACAGCAGTCTCGACGATAGAACAGACGAGGAACCGCCAGCCCAAATCGGTGATTTTTGCAGCGTGACATAGGCCTACAAATGTACGACCACCTGTACACCACGACACAGATAGCAGAAGAGCTGTACTGATTGGTGTGTTGGCGGATAGTTTGTCTACATGTGTCAAATGTGGCCTCACAGCCATCTGATGCTCAGGACATAATAGAAACTCCCACCAGCAGGACAATATAACACCTACCAGCTGCCCATGGACTGTCAGCAATGATAAGGTACGGTGCATATATACAATGTGATATTGATAACGATGTACATGGTGATATTTCCCCAATTTTAATCAACAAAATTCCAGACTCTATCAAGAAAGCTAAATTATCACCCTCCACTATCTTGAAAAGTAAATCTACACCCCCCCCCCCCCCCCGCCCCTCATAGTGTAACACAACGAATGAGTTCATTAGTACAACATTCAGAGTATGAAAATATTTAAAATGGATGGATTTAGATTGTGTGTGAGAGAGAGATTTGGTGTGCATTTATATGTTTAAAAAAAAAAAAAAGTCCTGAAAAATAATTGTACAATTACTTACATAATCCTTACCTCATGATCAATAATGAATACATGATAACTGTTACTTTTTACTACCGTTTATGGGTAGTTTCCCCTCAGAATTTTATTTCTTTTCCCCCCTCAGAATTGTGTTAAATTTACTGAAATGTTGCATTTTCTTTCATTTTTGATGTCAATATCTACCCAAATCCTTCAGATTTGTTTTTTTTCTGATTATCCTTTGCTTTTTCAGTTGAAAAATATGCTTTAAAGTTTAAAAAGTGAAACTTTGTGATTATTAAAAATTCCCTTTTCCCCCCTAAAGTACAAAAGGGTAGTTTCCCCATAATCCTAGATTAACCCCTGTAACAGTCAGCTATTCATAAAATCATTTCAACTCCCTTTCAAATCAAGTTGATGGCAATGATTAATGTAATGTCAGTCATATTTTACTACAGACAGTGAGTTAGTTGTACACATATGTAATTCAATACCAAATAGGATATCAATCGTTTATTACCCATGAAGACACATTTGAACTCTTTCAATGTATTGGCTGGGTTAGTTCATTTTGTAATTTCAGGTGTGAGCAAGTAAGGCCAAAAAAATATGTATGTTTCCAATCTCCGACTAACCCTAGTTTTACTACTGACCTTAGCTATTTTATCACCTTCTTGTATCCAAGATTGTTTTTTGAGCATTTGCAAAGTTCACATCAACTGAATAAAATCTTTAAATGTGCTTCCTTCCAGTACCGACAGTCTGACCTTATTCTGGACAACCTAACAGCCATTGAAATGTGTGAAAAAGCATGGTAACATTTTAAATGAAGCATAATATAATTTACCTAAATAAATAAAATATAAAAAAAAGAATTATGAATTATTTACCTACCGACCTATCCTATTTTTAAGGCATGTTACCTGAACATATTTGTTTGGCATTATCAAATGAAGCAACACTTTTCAACATTATTATATCAATAATTATTCAGGAAATAAAATCTATCCGTGCATTTGTAAATATAAAATTTATTGAAACCATTGATTTGATGAGTTATTGGCACATCCTTCTTGGATTCATTGTTAGTGCAAAAATTTGCAAGACCATCGACTTTGTCAACAGAAAACGCACAACACCTAAGTCACATGACTATCGACTATTGCAAAAACTGGAATGGTAGTTCAAAAGGAATGGAACAAGAATTGATTATGGATCTAGTTTCAAAACATAAAAAATAGGAAGTACACTTAAGAACTCCGATTGCTAATGAAGACACAGTAACTATTTTCATGTTGAGTCAAAATGTAAATCCAAACAACAAAACAATTGATAAAAATATATACTGAGATTGTTTTTTTTTGTACACAAACAGGAATTGAAAACTTAATTTGCGAGCTTTCGAAAACGTCTGTTTCCTTTGTCAAGCAAAGAGTACAATAGCCGAGTGTCGGTGTTCTGACCGCTGAAATCAGCTCACTACCCAAAATAGGGCGAGTTGGAGAAGTCAGCTGTCAAAAACGTAGCGCGACATTTCGTCCAAATGTACTCCAGTACTACAGGTAGACAGAGGGACGGGTAAGATGTTTACCAATTCTGCCCCTTATTTGATGTTTAAATAGGGTCATAAAGATGACTCAACTGGTGTCTCCCCTCGTCTCTGTTCATTGATTCACCTTCCTTCCTAATCCATATGGATTCTTTAATTTTCCTCATTCTCCAGTTTTCCTCCCTTTCCAACACTTTGGAGTTGTTTCAGTCAATGATATGGTTGTGTATGTTGGCATGCTCTGTGATAGCTGATTTGTTATATTACTACACCAGAAATACTAGAACAATATCAGAAAAACAATATAACAAATCAGCTATCACAGACCATGCCAACATACACAACCATATCATTGACTGGAACAACTCCAAAGTGTTGGAAAACAATTGATAAAAAGAGTGACAAAAGACCGTTTGGTGACCATAAACTGTGTGATTCTTCATGGTGCTCCCATATAAAATTCAGCTCACACCCATATGGACAACTCATTGTTTGGTGGTTGCAATCAATATTTATATACCCTAGGTATACACTGTATATTATTTTGACACTAATTATAAAATTATATGTAAATTTTTTTTTTAGTTATTTTTTTACACTCATGAATTTGATTCAAATCTACCCTTATATTTCAAAGGGAGACAATTCTGTTTTAAACTCCAACTATTTTTTGCAAATATTAATTTTCATTTCACCAATATTTCTTTAAGAAAATTTATTTAGATAGAGCTAATAATTATTTTAGGAAATATTAATATTTTGAGATATATTTGCCAGGTTCTTTGTATGTTTCAATGCAGTTTTGATTCAATTCAGTGAATTAATAGTATAGTGTGTCAATCTAGTCAGGGGAGGTAACTACGATGCATTGAAATTATTGTTTTACAAATTTTACTCATTATTGAAAAAGTTTCAACGCTAACATGTTAATTTTTTTTAAATATTAATTAAGCTAGGTCTGTCCTATCATCTGACAAAATAGCAGAAAAATGTAGTTACAGGAATTATATTTAATGTTTGTTCCAATATGGAAATATTGTGCATATTTTGTAACAATTGTTCAATACTGATACAAGAATAAAATAAAAAAAATCAATCAGATATACGTTTTGATTACTTATTTTTTTGTTTACATTTCACCAAGTACATCACGAAGGGTGAAGATTAAGCAGAGGAAATAATCTTGGCAGTTGTTTTTCTTTTTGATTTTACATTTTCAATTAACAAGATTTTTTGAAATGCCAAACTAGGTTAAATAGCCTTAAATGACAAGGCATCTTCGAGAAGACCTGGAAAAAAATCAAGCACGCTAACATATCATTTTTTTGCATTTTTTTGTTTAACATACCTTCATCTTTCAAAAAAATCATAAGAGAGAAAAACGTAGTTACAAGAAAATATTGACCTCATACCAGAAAACAACCTTAAGTCGTTCTCAAATTCTTCTCATTCTGTCAGAACACGATAATGGGTTTATCATGATACCGGTTGGTGGTATAAAGCAGTATATAAATGATAACGTAGTTTATCTAAAAACATGAACATTATAAATGAAAAGGATATTCTTTTTAATTAATTCAATTAATTTTAGTTAACATACCACTTTTTATTCAAATCGTCCTTTTCCTGCAGGAGTATTTCCTTGGCTGTTTTTTCGACTTTTAACTCCTTCCTGGAAACACAACATGCAAGTCATACAGAATTTAACAATAGATCACCAACCATATATTTCAGACTAAGCTATACAGCGTATACAACCAACCTTGCTTTCTTCAATTCATCCGTACTTTCTTGCAAATTTTCCTTCAGTGTTTCGGTGTCGTTTTCACTGCGAAAAGAAGCAATGATATTTATTAACCATTTGATTGAATAGCATACTCGTAATATGTTCTCTCAACATGATTCTTTTCAACGTTATCAAAACATATTTACTACTTTTCAAAATAAAACCACCTTCAACACAATAATCGATACCAGTTCTAAAATTCCGACACCATCTTTGTTTTACTTTAAATCCTTGGTCAGAAATGTGTTGAAGAAAAAATACAGATAAATTCACAGTGCTAATGGTGTACATATCTATCAAATATACAAATCAAAACTTTGTACAAACCTTTCCTTTTGGTGATCCGTCTTGTCGCTTCGCTGGTACGTTGACGTACTGCTTGGTGGTCTGCTTAGATTACTGTAGGTAGAAATCCATAGAAATACGTAATTAAAAGGTAATGGTAATAGACTATAGAACTAACACCATTGTATAATAAAAGGGGAATATTAAATATGTTCCTTTATGTAACTGTACTTCACATCGAAATTCCTATGAAAAGCATATCTCCAGCCAATAAAATAATGCTGATACGATTGCGGTGACACTAATTCTAATCACAAAATATTTGTGTCGCTGTCAAATAGTATAGCAATGGGAGTATATATATAGGTATAAGCTTATAGTTGATTTGTAGACTGTTTTTGTACTGAACCTTAACTTACAGGTTAATAAAGTACTGTGTAAGATAAGAAAAATATATTATAGTGGTTGAATATGTTTATCTCTATCCTCAATAAGGAAAATATTTTAACTGGAGATGTTACTTTTGCAACCATTTACCCACCATATCGAAAATTCAAGCAATACGCCGTTTTGGAGAAATGATAACTCTTTTGAAGCGGAAATCAGTGGTTAAATCATGTGACCGCGAAATATTAAGGGCACTTTTTGACCGCCAGATTCGATCGTTGATGTTTAGTCGCTTTAGGTAAAAATGGTTGAAGCACAGGAACAGACTCTAAAACTAAGTTATGGTGTGTTGAGCCTAGACATGTAACTGACAGTCGTAAGGTCAACAACCTGAAAAAATACCCATTGATGCAAAATGTAACTATCAAATCGTTTCCAACAGCAAAGCGACAAACCGATTATGAGCACTGGATTGTGATTATCATTCTCAATAAAGACAAATTCAGTCAATCGGTGACTTCAGCTAATTTAACTAGCATCTCTTTTGTTTAATTTGAAGTTATGATCCCTCTTTCGGCCAAAAACCTTTTCGACTAACTTACCGTCATTGAAAATTTCCATTTGGCCGCCATTTTATTTTCAAAGTACAGGGGCGTAGCTGGAGGTATTTTGATGGGGGGCGGGGCTACTTCGGGGGGGGGGGGGGGGGGAGGATCACATTGGACTTCAAATGGTGCCATTGTTTTGAACTTGTTTAAATCATCATTGCCTGGCCTATCATTATACAATCCGAAAATGGAATACGATATGTTTTATTTCCATGATGTATGGAAATAAAATCATTATCAATACCTTTCTTTGATCATTAACTTTATAGTAAGTAAAACCAGAAACATTTACATGTAAAACCATCTTTGATATACATACGTCTCTATTTATAAGTATATGTTCTGTGCAGGACTCAGGAAGTAAGAACTCATGATTGTGTTCTTAAGCATAATTTTGTATAATTCGAACAGTTTCACGAAAGTTCCTTGACTTAAAAATCTCCATAGAAAAGCATTAAAGAATTAACGGGAAAATATTAAGTTAAAGGAATTTTCCTTAATTTCTGTAATGCTTTCCTATGGAGATATTTAACTTAAGGAATTTTGGCGGGCTAATTAATAATTGTATTTGCTGACATTTTGTTTGAACCGGAATGTAGTAAAAATTGCCTTCTTTTATTACTCGTAAGTCTTATAATGATAAAAGGGTCATTTTTGTATATTAAATCTAATACAGATTTACTTAAAAAAACAGAGAGTACCAAAGCGTGAACAAAACCATAATCCGAACTCAAAATCGATTAACCTAAAGGCAAAATAAGAAAAAAGAAAAGATGTAAATGGAGACCCTTGTAAAAGCACAAGATAATAAGACCAGGTGTTCCGGAAGAGTAAGCGTCTTCTACTTCATCGACGACAACTGCCATGTAAATATTTGTCACAACCAAGTAAACATCAGGTTCTCAAAAATGAAATCCGAGTCATCATTGTCAATAAAAACAAGGAGAACACTAATGAGCATACTCAAAAACGTCCATCTGCATATCACTTAAAGATACAGAACATGTCCCATGAAACCAAGATGACGACCATAAAACTTGTCCACAGTCTTCATCATCCTGCACCTCTCCTTCCCTGTGCCATACGTTTGTCGTCAGCAGCCGATATCTATCACTATATATATATATATATAATATGACATGATTTTATAAAAAAAAGTCGGCTTAAATGAAGGTAGTTTCAAACTGATGCTTATGTTTGGATATTGTTCGGTATTCATTTGTATACGAATTTTCTCACGATAAAGCCATTACCTTTATTGTCGTAGTGAGCTGTTTTATAAATATTGTTTGAATTTTGTTGGCTGTGGTCTCCGACATCTTGCACAATTATATATGATTTAATATGTATGTGTATTGTAATCATATATGCTATTGCATTCGGAAAGAAATACAATTAAATTTGAAGTACTTATAGCTAACAAATTTTCTGCAGCCTAATATGTTAATCTGACGAGTCGAAAAAAAGGAGTAACAATATCAATGGACTTTAATGAATATAAGTTGAATTATGAAATGTCTCGACTTTAATACACATACTGTGGAAAATGGTGTGCAAGCACGGGCTTATGTGCTTACATGGCAGCTACGCCCCTGAAGTGCCCTAAAAAAGTCACGTGGTGATTAAAGTCACATGGTTTAATCGGCTGAAAATTGTATCCCGGAAATAGCGTATTGCAACTTACCTTTTCTGTTTAGTTAATTTTTCCACATTCTTGTCTAATTCCTGATTCCTTTTCGTTAACTTCTCGATTTGCTTTTTATATTCTGTGCTGCAAAGTATTATGAAAAACATGTCATTTTTTCATAATTGGTTCTTTAGAAATCGATGCTGCCATTTGGTATATGATGTTGACATATTCCGAGGAGATGCCGATATGATGTTTGAATATGTCACAATAACTTTTAAATTGTGTACCAAAACCTTAGATATATTTTCCAAGACAATTTAACTGATGTAATTATTGAGAAAGTAAGGATCTCGAAAGAAAATTGTGTTAATGTTCAAATTTGAGATCGTCTTGTTATTTCGTAAATGTGACCACGTGGAACACTAATGATTTATGTTATTTTGGTTCAAGAACAGTTGTTGAGGTAATTTGGTATATCAGCAATGTAAGTCACGTGATAAAATCTTAGAGAATGATTTGTTTACTGTTCATTTTGCTTTACATAAATAAATGGCAAGTCGATGTTACTTACTCGTACGAACCTTTACATTGTTTACAGCCAAGTAACCTACTTATATCATAATTATTTTAGCAAACATTTTTTGGGGGAATTGTAAACAAATATGTCTGTAGTGACATTTATCTGCCATCGACTTTCGACTTATGTACACTGATATCGACAATTTTTTTAGAAGATGTCGACATAATCTGAGAATATGTCGATAGATTTATTATGAAAAAATGTCTTTGGTCGAAAAGAAGGTCAAAGTGACCAAGTTTTTAAATTAATTATTAATTTTACCAAAATGGGGCCTATTGTGAATTCGAACCCCCGTTTTGACCCCTTTCCCCAGTCACATAACTCGTTATACTCTCCGACATGACCTTAATTACATATCATGTCAAGACCACTTAACAAAAAGGGGTTCACAAATTCGCACCCCTCCTTTCATCCAGTTAGTAACGACACAGACTTACTCAAAGTCTGTCGTTTGAAGCAGACGTCTAGACGTCAGCCAAACTGAATTGAACACTCCTGGTGTTATTCACCAGATTGAGCGGTGGTTAACAGTCTTTAAGCTTGATTCTAACACAGAACATAATGTTCGTTTAAAAAATGCTTCACCAGGGTTAAAGTTCAAAATCATATTTAACGTCCAGCATTTCTTTTTAACATGCTGACATTGTTTTCATTTTCATAAATATTTAACCATTGTTTTAAAAGTTAAGCGAAAGTTTGGCATGTATTGTCAGTTAAACAAAAAATATGTATCACCACACAATGACCTTATTTGAGAACGTGCTAAATTCTATGACGTGGACAAGAATACATGTGGGCGGAGCTATGCAAATTATTACGTTCGAATCGCAATTGTATGACGTCATCAACAAATGGCATGGGCGGAGCTAGCTACGACTTATGCAGACCTCATGCTGTTACATGAATTGAACCATTTTCACGTTTGTAAGTTTTGAAATGAAATATATGTTCGCAAATGGGGTTAAATTGGACAGAAAACTTATGAACCATTTACAGAAAAATACTGTAAATATAAAAATTAACCTTTGATTTTGTTTAGTTTATGAGATCATACATCCAATTGAGCAGTCGGTAAATTTAACGTAAACGCGAACGCAATTTACCTCGTGCTCCATTGGATTTATGATTTGATTAACTAAACAAAAGCAAAGGTTAATCCTTTAATCGCAATTGTTGTAGAAATATATATCAGTACCTTTGATGACGTTTTCGGATTAACGGTTAAAGTATATACTCTCTTTCGTTGTCTGCAACTCTGGAACATGTTATGACAAAATCGAAGAAATGTTGTAAGGGATTTGTCATGTTTTAGGTGAATAAAACCCCCTAGTCTGTCCATTTAGAGATACCAGACACGCGACTCCCTACTGCAAAGCCAGCCACGTGCCTTCCAATTACGATAACATCAAAATTTGCAACTGGCCTTCATGTATCATTCACAAGATGGTGCTTACAGGTATGTCGATTGTGTCATGACATATTAAAGTTTCGATTATGACTAAAATCTGCATGCGTTGATACATGCTTCAGAAGATATCTTGCCATTCTCAACAGAATATATCTTTGATCATACGAAAATAACTTGTAAACATGTACAGAACTTACGTCTTTGGTTGTGGTTTCGGTAGATCTGTGTTCCCTTGATATCTACAATATAAAGTAACCTCTACTAGACTAAACATCGGTGATATATTGTCATCATTCCCTTCTACTATTAAATAGTCTTGTTTTAACTTAACAATGAGTCTTTAATCAATCTGAGGTAAAAGCAATATACGAAATTACTAGATAAACAAAAGAAAACAACAACATTTTTATATACACGTTGATATATTTAGGGTTGATTAGGGAAAAAGGTTAGCATTAGAGAAAGGGGATTTTGCATACAGAAAAGTAAATATTTGAAATTCCCGAACTTATATCTAAGTTTCGCAAGATAAATGAGCATTTCATTTTTAGGTATGGTACATGTAAGAGTTGTTTCCCTTTGCACGATTATCAGTTATAATCAGAATTAAATAATTACATGTACACAAATAATACTTCGAAGTAACGAAATATTATTTAAAAAAAAAAGAAATATATTTTATTTTTACGAAACTATATTTCGATAAAAAGATATAGAATAGTTTTGTAGCATGTCAGCTCCAGAATCCGTATAATTTCTATTATACCATTGAATTTTGACATGACCTTTGATCCAGATGGTATAGGTGAATAAGTGCAAATAATAAGATATCGACGGCATGTCAATTTAGCACTTTGTACAATAGCATGGTGAAATGAAGCACTTCCATTAGTTTTTATTTGTCTTTTTCACCAAATCGGTATGTAAAACATATTATATTGGTGCCTAGAAAAAACGTTCTAAACATTTCCAGTGTAACCTTATGCTATAGGTGTGCAAACATTTATTACGAAAAAGTATTATTGTCATTTTAGGAATAAGCAAACAAAACACTAAAATTGTACCAACGAGATACAAATTAAAAAAAATTATCAATAACCATTCATATTGGAAATGCTAGTATCAGAACATATTGTGTAATATATATTGCAGCAAGAAATCCAAATGTGCCATTGTCACAGCTTCACAAATATATTGATAAAAAAATACGTACGCAGCATGTAACGTTTTGTAATCTTCTCCATAGTTTGTCAACCTGTCGATCAATTTTTCTATGAAAGCAGAGCATCTAAAAATGTGAAAAATACGCATTAAAGGAAAGGCAATGTTGTGCTATAACAAAGAATTTTTTTCAATGAATATCACACGAAGAAGTCTTTTTCAAGTTTTGAAATCTATTACCTCTTATGACCCAATCAGCAACACAGGATTTTCATTACCCAACCAAAATTCATCGAAATCCGGGTGATGAGTACAGAAAAGCCGATTAAGTTTTCGCAGGACGAGAGCAAAAAACAATGAAATAGGTAATAAGAGTGAACCTGGTGATCTTATAATGTATAGCTATCTTTTTGAAAGATATTATTTAAATTAACCTTATCTGTCCGCGTCATTATAACAACTTTCCAGCCATCATGATCGGCTTAGGCTGTGCATTTGTTTAATCTAACGTTTAAAATTGCTATTTGTTCAAGTAATTATCATTTACAAACTCTATAAATCATCATAATTATACAGACATATGCAAAAATGAACAATGTTTGTAGGCATCTGTATAGAGCACCTCATTACTGACATGGGTAAGTGTTAGAATTGTTGCAAGGATTTTACAATGGAAACTAATATTATTTCAAAAAAAATTCAACATGTGTACCTATAATAGTCTTGCTCGAATGTTTGGCCCATATAGTCGCCGTCGTCCGTTTTTGACCTGTAGTAATGAAAAACAAATGCTTTATTTGTAGATATATGTCAAGTTTACTGGTATTAAAACGCCAATACTCGTGAATCCCAAGAACTTTACAGTCTTTTCTTCTACAATCCTGATCCATATGGAATACATATTACAGTGAGTAAGACCCCATCCATGTATACCGCTACGGAACATAATAAATATAATTACTTGTTTGTTATAATTTCCTGGGTTCCCCCCCCCCCCCCCCCCCCAGTTATATAGGTTTTATACATGGCCTGATGATGTTGTACATGAAGCAATTAAGAATCAACTGAATGAAAATGAGGTAACCATTTCTTTCTGTAACGTATAAGCACAAACACTTACAAAATCCCATGATTCACGTTTGTTAAACAGTAAAGTCGTTTATTTGCTTAATTTATTTTCGAAATACTGATGAAATTAAAGCATATCAGCTACATGTATCAATTCATCTTACTGTTTTTCTGAAACATCTGGTTTTTTTTCTTTCTTTGCATTTTTTGCAGGTCCTTTCGCATCAGTCGTTTTCACTTTTTGCTTTGGCGGCATTTCAGCACAATCTGGAATAAAATATGTTTATCCCTTCTGATAACTACATTTCCACAACAAAACGCTGTAGCATGGTCGTAGATAGTTTTGAACGCATTAAGCCAGTTTTCGCAATATTCATCAACCAAAACAAATCGACTTACCTATATGTACACACATGTGTATATACCACGTGACATTTCCCTACATATCACAACACAGGGTCTGTCTATGGTCAGGCAGTGTATTGTCAAATGTATCAAACAGCAATGAGTTTAACGGCATAAATCTTATACACATTATTCCAAGATATAATGAGAAATATATAAAACGAAGGAAATGATTATTTTTACTTGAGAATATATAATTTTCTTAATTACTTTCGATTTGTATATATGATACATAGCAGTCCATGCAGGCTACACATACATTTATAAATTGATTGTTCTACTAACTGGAAGATACTTTGTATATATTGATACTGAAAACTGAACTCACCGTGATAATGACCCTGTGTAAATATGCTATATTAGTATTCTATTCCTCATAGTAACAACAGCAGCGTAGTGTTTCTATACTTCCGCGTCAGGATCGTAGCAACACCATGTAAACAAACAGTTACCTCCCCTTAACTACTTACCAGGAATTCGATTCACTTAGCGCTATCAAACGAATACGTGCGTACGTGTGCAGACAGCATGTGCGGTAGGTTTTGTTCGGTCATGAATGATCGCATATTGTGTACGTGTAATTTTGTCTCATAATGACCCATCAGCCTTCACCATACAATAGCAAGTTGTTATAAATATACTTTACAACTACACAACACTATTGTGAAGATAACATATGTGTATTAAAGGTAGTACTTAAATTAAAGGTCATTCACAGATCAAGTGAGTAGGCGAGGCAGGGGCCTATATATCCCTGCTTACTGTAATGGCAAACAGATTGGTGACGAATTTAATTATCTATCTGGCGGTACAACACTGTCTGCTCATAAAATTCCATATATAGATCAATAATATTGTTAAGACCAAATGTTACTAAGTTTCATGAATTGATGAATTCAAGAAACTTCTGAAGACGTACCTTTTCAGGTCTGCATATTAGGGACAACTTAGACGTCATGTATTTACTGACGTTTGTTTATCTACAGTAGATGTAGTTCGTATTTATATGCATTTTTTTATATTATCACATTAGCTTAGATTGTAATAACTTCTTTATTTATGCAGTGTAAGTATCAAATTATTATCTACAGGTTGTGAAGCGCTTTAGAGTAATTTTACAAATTATATAGAGCGCTATATAAATGTTGTATATTATTATTATTAATACAACTACATATATGTAATATAAAAACATGAATGAAAATGTGTAATTTTATAAGAATAATTAACATGATTTGTCCTCCTTGATAGAAATGTAAATGAAATATTTTGAAACTGTGCTGTTTCTCGACTACGAACAATACACTTATTGTATGTATTGTTTTGTAAGTATGTTTTCTCTTTGCAATATCTTGTGAAAAAGTGAATTAGAATGAATTTGAATATTTTATCAACGATTTAAACAAACAAAACAATATACAGATGAATCACCTCAGCCAGAGTTTCTTCTGGCCCTGACACCAGATTTACATTATACTGTACATATATTGTATGTACATGTATATATTTTGACAGATGGATGCCTGGTCCCTTACCAGATATGTTGTCAGGGGTAGAGAAACAATGGCTAGGACCATTTCAGAAAATGATAGTTTACATTTCGTTTAACAGTTAGCCTGAACTATTACTGTAAACTTACAATATGCATTTCAAAAACAAGTCTTTCTTCACAATGTAATACTTGACAGCGCAAACAGTGTTTTTAAAAAGTAAACAAAAAGTATTGGATTCATTATTCACGGTATGATATATAACAACTAATTAAGAGTGCTACACTTTTAACGTTGACGACTAGAACATACACCGTAATATATATTTCAACAACACTATTAACCTAGATTAATCGACTTTGATTTCCTATTACACTCGCGTACGGATTTTGCCGTTGTGTTATATGGGTTTCGTACATTGAATAAACGTTGTTTTGGTTATATACCGTTGAATCATATTTGTAGCATTAACGGATTTTGTTCATTATAAGAAATTTAAAATGAATACAAACCAGAGATGAGTGCGTTCAATGGTTTCACAATCGATACTACAGCAAATACAGGTACATATTTGTTTGTTCAACTGTTAAATACAATGCATGTGAATACATTTTAAACTCGGACATTATAAAATGTATGCTTCTGTACACATATATACTTGCTTACGAGACCGTATAAGAAAAACATGAATTATTAAATGACATTTGATGAATAGGTTTCTCTTCTTTGCTACATAATTATGCATAAACCTCTTTCTGTAAAATATCTTCTTTTTGAAGAAATGTGAATTATTTTTTTACTATTCGTAGCGTGTATTTCTGTGATGATAACAAATTGTTTAACATTACAGTCCCTCCTTAATCTTATGCTGTAACTCTTCATCAACACAATTTCATGATATACGATCACTTACATTTATGTAATGATGATGAAAAGGATCCGAAATGTAACTGTTATATTGGCAATATATTAATTTAAATGTATGTGAAAAAATACTAAAACAAAAAGATGATTGATGTGCGGAAAAGGGATTACTAATGTAAGTATTCGACCTTTTCGATATATCCTGGTTAAATAGATCTTTTTAAACCTACTATTCTGTTGTTTGTATGTAATTGACGTTAGATTTTACTTAATACATCGATCTTTTAACCAAATAATCTGCGTCGTGTCTCTCTAACCTTAGTTGGTATTTCACCCTGAAATATCGTAAGTCCAAAAGAAGGCAACATTTTGACATATTGAATTTTCTTTCTCTATCAGTTGGTCTGAATCACAGTTCGACAGGCGATATAAACAACAAAAACTTTACGTCATGCTTTATTAAGATGTTTATTTCAGTCTCAAATCAACAAATCTATTGTAGTATTTATTAACATAACATCACTTTAATGTCATTTTCAATAATTGCTTGCTTGAATAAATGCTGTGGAAATTATGTCATTTCTGAGGGACTTATAAATCAACTCATACAACTAGCACTGTATTAAACATACGTACACCCTACTTATAAAACGTGTGTGTACACGATATTTAGGGTATTTTCCTGACAGATTTAGAATATGTTTGTTTCAGCAGTATATCAATTTATCAAAATGCAGTTGATCAATTCAATATTTTCACATTATGTGATGCCTTATCAATAGAAATGTACCTGAAAAAAATGTGTACGTCATCTTTAATGATAGGGGATGGCAGATTCTGCTGGTGGATGTTTCAGTCCCCGAGGTTTGCTGGAGCCTCCATAGCCACAGTTAGTCTCATTTAAGTAGAAGCACGGTACATAATATACACATTTAGGTAATACACGATTTAAAATTATACAGAACTAGTTTAATATTACTTCTAAATTCACAAATCAAAGGGGTTTAACGCACCTGACTCTTCTGCTTCTACATTAGTTTAGACATTTTGGATTCCCACCTTTTGGCCCCTAGCATCACTGAAGAGTCCTTGGAGGACGAAACAACTGTAAGGTGCAGCTTAATTCATTTGTCCGGTATAATGCATCTATAACTGAATTTAAAAGGCGCAGCACATGATTTGTGTGTGTTATGTCATCTTTGGCTGGGTGTGACTACATTAAAGGAAACACAGTACCGTGTTAGGATGCACTGTACTGTTTTTACCTTGGACGTACATAAATATTTTGCAGAAGTCGTTTTCCGGAACATCATACGAATAACTTATCATTCGACTAAACAATTATGTAATCAGGATAGATTTTTATACTGATACTTAATAAAATATTACTTTTACAGAACTCGGGAATAATATTCGTTGAGAGATGACTTAACGCACACATATGCAAAATAAGTTTTAAAGTGCTAAAAATGTTCTAATGTTATTAAGGTGTTGGCACATCGGATTCGGATTACTGTTTCTTATCACTTGATGTTTGGTAAGGTTTGAAAGTGTTTCTAGTGATGATGTGATAGCTCATCCTTTCTATATGTAATGTACCTGTGACATGGTGTTAACATAAATGCTAATTTTACGATATCATATTGGTTGCATTCAATAGTGTCAATATATTTCTTATTCTGTGGCGTATGACATCGCCACCTATTTGCATACGTACATGAGAGGCAATAGGAGTGTTGCAGAAAGATCCGTTATAGTAACGTATTATAAACAAATTGAGTTTGTGTTGAGTTCTCTTATTGTTTGTAAGGCAATAAAAACAATTAGAGTAATCAAGGATGACGTAACACACACATGTGCTGCACCTGTTTAATTTAGTAACAGATACAGTATGCCGCAAAAATGAATTAAACTACACCATACAGTTTTTCCATCCTCCTAGGACTCTTCAGTTATGATAAGGGCCAAAAGGTGGGAATCCAAAATAAGATATATCGAATATACAACTATTTGAATCATGCTTAGAATCAATAAATTAACTAGAATTCCCACTTGATTTAGGTATTGTATCAAGTCTGGCCTTAGTATTCTAAGGTCATCAATTAGAGTTACCTCGCAAACACAATAACACATAATTCACTTGTTTTTTGTATTACATTATAATTGAACAAGGGTGCTGCTTCTCTCTCATATGTATGCGTTATGTCAGTGTGGTTGGAGACAATGCTTTATGATTTAATAATACATAAAACTTCAGATAGTAAAGAGAATAGCTAGTTCATTTAATAAGAAAAGAAAACTAATGTTTGTTATATCTATAGCAATTACTTTACACTAAATCACTATGGTAACCAATGAACAGTAATATTTAACAGTTACATACCTAAGTGTAGGGGTTGTCTCCCTTTGTAAAAGTGTCGCTGGTAAAGGTTTTGGGTAAACATATAATCGTGGCTGAAACTGCAAGATTGTCTGATATACACGTCTTTCGTGCTCACTTTTCATTTATACTTTTGCCTCATGAGTACATGATCCACCCCTCGTCCATTTAAATCACTTCTCACACCAGTGCCCCCGTCAGTATCCGTACCCTCTCACACTATAAATCTACTATTTACAAAGTAAAGCGTTCCTCTTTATAGCCTTGCTTTTATTACACTGTATGGTTAAGTTCTTTAATCTAAACAGACAATCTAAACTAAAATTAAATCATGAAAAGGAAAAACGCCATAGTAGGAAGAGCGCACGACAAGCGTTGTGCTATGCAAAAATTTCGCTATAATGTTTTAATACAGCAAATCATATAAATTGTAGCTATCACAAAGATATAACATTTCATGAATAATGAAACTTGTAAATAATGTTTAGATTTTAGCAATTTTCCTATGATTATATACTCCAGCTTATAGAGAGAATGTTTTCAATGTCTACATTTACGTAACGTACAGAAAGTTAGTTACATCAGAATATCCCACCATATCCAGTGTCATTAAATTCCTTCCAGGAGAGTCATAACACATATGTCGACATAGGATGTGCAGTGTACATGTGTTTTGAAAATAGCTAGTGGCATGATCGTATGTCCACTACCGTATACACTTGATTTTCCTACTATAACATTATATTTATTAGGACCTTACATGTGTTTTCACTACATATTTGATGGTGGCTGCTGCGGAGCTGTGGTGAACGTGTCTGACTTTCTACTACCACTACCCCACCCTCCAAACCACCAATTGGTCTACGTGGTGTATTGTCAAGTACTAGTCGTTGGTTAATTTGATGTTAGGCTTTACTCCACACCCTCGGCATGTCCTAAAGTAATCATAACTGTTATTAACGCGCGTTATTCATTTTGTCTGCAATCCTGTTCCGTGTTATAGGACCATAACACGGAACAGAATGGGATTTAATGCTTATATTTACATTTTTCCATTAGTTTTGATAATAAATTCATATTTATATTCTACATTTGTTCTAAAAATTTAAGGTAGATTTCTAATAAATGGAACAGCGAACAGCCAGTATCGGCCGACTATTTCCAACGTTATGATTATGACGTCTCAATCGTAATGACGTCATAATGACCACTTCAGTGTTATGCTCTCATAACACTGAACTGGTCTTGGTAGTGTTATATAGTGGCAATGCAGAGTAAATGTAAATATTATGAGATAAACAATTTTCATTCAGTATTGAAGTGTAAAAAAGCTGTTATTTTCACACTAGTGAATTAGTCGGTGACGTCATGTACTTGTCCTATGCGTAATAAGGGTGATCGGTAATAGTACACGTGTTAATAATCCAGGAAAGATGACATGGACATACGCTCTGTATAACACTATACATTGTTTAAATGGGTTTTACGCTCCTGACCCTTCTGCTTCTACATAAGTTTAGAAATTTTGGATTCCCACCTTTTGGCCCCTAGCATCACTGAAGATTCCTAGGAGGACGAAACAGCTGTATGGTGCAGTTTAATTAGAAGGTGTAGCACATGTGTGTGTAACGTCATCTTTTGATTAAGGTATGCTTATGTAAAACAAATAATGGTTTCTATCTAAAATAATAATACAGATAAAACTATTTTATACAATAAAATTGATACACTAAAAATGTAATATTTAAATATTTTCCCGAAAGTCAAATGATTGTAGTATTTGCATAGATCTGGTCAATTGTTTATCGACATCCTTATAGTACACCACTAATTGCTATATCATGGTCTGCCTTGGGCTTCGTCCTTGGCAAGATTGCTAAGATCTGTGAATTGTGTGTTAATCAGCAGATTTATTTTCCTTGGGCCACGCCCTTGCCAATCAAAGGTCCTCCTTCGTGAAGATACAAGGCGGGCCATACTAGGTAGTCCATACGCTTGCCTCTCTTTGTGTATGGTCTATACAGATCCTCATCAAACAGTTCTGGTTGCTTCAATGTCATGACAACCTTGGGATCCTGTACGGTCATGAACCAGCACACAGACACGCATCTCTTCGTGTACGCCTCCGTCCTTTCTCCTACTTTTGTTTTCATTTTAATCCTCATCTCCTTTGCAAAATCCTAAACAGAATACACACATTGTTTTAATTTTATTTCACACCATTTCTGCCATGCAAACATACTAAATAAGTCCTTTATACAGAGAAGGTATTGGTTAAGAGCAGACCTGTTACATGTAAGACAACATATCAATACCGGTAATAGTATGTACTTTGTTTAGTGCAGGGTATATTGTAAACAAAACGAAGAAACTTGAGCGGGCCTATATTTGTGGTTTCACGCAATCTTTCATGTGATCTTATTTTATTCCCAGGGGTTTCTGGTTTATTTTAACATAAAATGGTTAAGAATCGATTCCCCGACCTTGTGTCTTGTTAAATATATAGCATTTTAAACAAAGAGTCTTGAAAGAAAATTTCAAATGTCACCGGATTTTTTAGACAAGGATTTGTAATCTCTGTAGTTATGCTAATATGTCCCAAATGAAAAATAACCCAACAGTACATATGACAATCTGATCACATTTTATTAATTTTACATCACTTATAAGTTACAACCGACGCTCAAAATAATTTACCTGTTCTATATATTTGACGACATGTACCGCCAACTGTTTCCGGTAGTCCTTGTTGGTCTTGCTGACTTCCTTTGGCATCACATATAACATTGACAAAAATATATATAAATGGAGCAGATGTGAAATTATATATGCATGTTGAGTATCTGAAAAAGAGTCTGGAACAGCGTTGAAAACCTTTCCGAAAAATAAACCAATTCCATACAATATATGGTTAATGTACAGTAGATATATAATACTACATGTATTTGTTTTAAAGCCTTACATACTGTACACGTTAATTAGAATAGCGATAGTTTTTACGAGTACCAAGCAAGAGTAACAGTATATACTGTACCATGTAACTGAAAATGTACGGTATCCCATTAGGGAAGCATTCAGTTTTCCATTAATTGCATGCTTTTAAAAGCAAAATATCAAAACTACGAATTAATATTTCATCAATTAAAAGTTAAAAGACTAATAATATAAATACAACAAGTGTTTGATTTTGATTTTGAATGTCACATGTGTAAGTTACAATATATACAAGCAATGCTTCAATTGCTGCTATTTTTTGTCTTTGTTCAGTTATATATCGCACCTGAGATGAGCCGAACTCCTTCAAGAATCCATCAAGAGTGCTGTTAATCTTATCCATGATTTTATCTGATCTGTATAAGCAAAACTTGTACGCATCCTATAAAATAAGATAACAATATAAAGAGTATAACAAGTGCGATATTTGTTCAGGATAATAAAAACTATCGTCGGTGGTCCATGGTCCTTAACTCATACACACAGCATTCGTACACTTTTTTGTTGATCTTCATCTTCTATTTTCCATTGATCAGACTTACAAAAACGTTACGGGAGATAGATAGCGATAACGTTGCTCTATTGTACATGTACATGTACAAGTATTTGTAACACGCATTATAAACAAATATTCTTGATATACACACATTACAATGTAAAATAAACAATCAGAAGTGATACTTCTATCACGGGAAGGAATACAGAGTGAACTCATATATAATACACAAACGATGCGTAGTCCTACTTGTATCACGTGATACATGTATCAATACATATGTAACTCAGGTCGCCGTCTTGGTCTCAATCTGAATTCTTGTATGATGTAATAGGGATGGTTTGGGGTTACTTCCCCTGTAACCTGTTATTGATAGTTTATGATTATTTTGCTATTAGTGTGAGGAGTATAATTATATTTTTATTTTTTTTGTGAAAATATTATTCATGTTACGATATACATTATATAATTCTGTTAAGTAATACATAATAAATAATCAGATCAATAATGCACTTATATGCCAGGTGTCGTCGATGAAGCAAACGACGCTTACTAATTCGAAGCATGTGGTCTTATTTTCTTGTATGTTGTTCAAGGCTCTCCGTGTAAATTTTTCCTTCGTCATATTTTGCCCCTAGTTTAATCGATTTTGAGTTCTGATTATTGTTTTGTTTTACGTCTCAGGTATGCTATTTTTTCTGTAATTCATTCCTACTGCCTATAACTTGAAACATCATTTAGTTTAATATGCAAGTTACCTGCACAAACAGTGATTCTTGTTTTGTATTTAACATGATACCGGTACATACATATATGTAACTGTCATACATATTTTCCAGAAACGATATATAGTCGCACGTGTATCAAGTAAAACAATAGTACCAATACAGATTTAACTCATACACATATTTAGACAAGAAATATATATTAACCAGAACTTGTATCACGCGATATAAATTAAGATGTAAAACACACACATATTTGCACCGTACGTACATGTAGTAGAATTAATTTATCATGTGATTATTACACACATGCAATTTACACAATATTTACACAAGTTCTCCATATATGTTGGGGTGTGTTACTTCAATTTGGAATTTATTATAAAGACTAAAGTTTTGAAAGTCGTTTAAGATATTGGATACTTAATTATTATGCGGGCTTTTAAAAAAACGTTTTTTCCTTCGTCAAGCAAAGAGAGCAAACTAAAATTTGTTTTTAAACATGTGAACCGCTGGAAAAAAACTTACTCAACCTTTGTTAAAGCCAGCTGCGACATATAATAGAGAACGTTCGCCCAATCGCAGTTTAATGTTTCAGACACTCAAAAGTGCTTGAGGGAAGAACGTAAAAGTCAAGAAAATAAAAAAAATCTTGGTTTAGTAAGAAGGGGGATTCGACGAACAGAGACGAAGGGGGTCATTAGCTGAGTCATCTTGATGTTCCCATTCTAACATTCTATTAGGGGCGAAATGGGTAGACATGTTCCCCGTCCACATAACTGTCGGCAATATTAGATTGCAGTCGGCTAAATGCCTGTATAAGTTTTACAACCGACTTTACCCGACCCAGGTCACTGGTACTCACACGTAGTATATGTTAAATTCAGTGGATTCGAGTCGGGACAATGGTCATTTATACCAAATCATTTGATATAGATACTTACACACACAATATCCGCAAGTAGTTTTATTACTTTTGTCTCATCTGACATTTTCTCTGCCATCTCCTCCATTGCGTCCGTCCATTCATTATCATACAACTCGGAGAACTTTTCTGCGAGACGCAAGGGACGGTTTGGATCGCTGATGTCTCTCATTCCAGGGGAGCTGTCAGTTAGCCGCGCTTCTTTCTCTAAACTCAACCTGGTCAAAAAATATTTAAGCTAATGGTTGATGTAAGTTAAACGTACACAATAGAAATTCTATCTGAGGTTATAGAAACTTTATTATACAGTTCTGGGTGGGGATTTCTACATGTACCATTACAATGTTATGACCAAGGGACTTAGTCTTGAAGAATGCGTCGTTTTTTACCCTTCCCGTACAATGTTTAATTCCTTCCTACCAGGGGATACTAATTAAAAGATGACACAACACATGCTGCACCTTTGAAAATTTAGTAATATGCTACAGTATGCCGAAATATAAATTACATTGCATCTTCCAGCTAAATATGTACAAATGTATGGTTGATACCAATTACTAAGCTCCAGAGGAAGTCAAATAAAAATAATCCGAAGTGTCAACATGATAATAATCCGAACTCAAAAGTGTTCGAATGTGTATAGTATCACCCTCAGTTAGGTACATGTAGATCTAGAGGTTCAAAAGAAAATTCAAGTTCCACACTAAATCAATCTATCTCACTAAAAAATCCATCAACTTACCCCTTCTCTTTAGTAAGTGCTGTAGCTAATTCTCATTGAGAAATATTCTGTATCTTTTAGTGATATGAAGATGGACGTTTTTGAGTATACTCATTAGTGTGTTTACTTGTTGTGATTGACAATGATACTCGGTTCTCATATTGAGAACTTGATGTTTACTTGGATGTGACAAAAGATTTACATGGCGGGTGTCGTCGATGAAGCAGAAGACGCTTACTCTTCCGGAACACCTGGTCTTAGTCTCTTGTACGTTTGCAAGGGTCTCCATGTTAGTCTTTCCTTTGTTCAAATTTTGCCCCTTGTTTAATCGATTATGAGTTTGGATTATGATTATGTTGACGCTTCGGTATTCTCTTATTTTAATTCATGATTCCTTTTTGTCAAACGTTGGATTTGTTTTTCATAATTTGTACTGAAAAAAAGAGTACCAAATCGGTAACAAAATTAACAATCCGAACTAAAATTGATTATTCTAGGGACAAAATATGAACAAAGTAAAGATTTACACTGAGACCAATGAAAAAGTACAAGAAATTAAGAATATGTGTTCCAGTAGAGTGAACGTGATCTGATTAATAGACCACATCCAGCATGTAAAATCAAATAAATGTCATGATCAGAAAGTGAGAACTGGGAACATTCTCAATCACAACAAGTAGGCTTGCTAATAAGCATCTTCAACAACGCCCACCTTCACATCATATACGGACAATAGTTCACAATGATTCCAAGATTGCGACAATAAAACAATCCCTGTACCGTCAGTTTGTGCGTCAACAGCTGACATGTAAATAAATCAACTGATGTATGTAAACACCCTATATTTGAGAAGCAGGTATGTTACAATTATATAATGTAAGAAAGGGAAATTTCGCGATCGGCGAAATCGTTATTCTTATCGTATAGCGTAGAAGTAAACTGCCCTTGTTGATCATGTTGTAAGCAACGATTGAGGTACACAACTGATGTGATAACGAATAAAGGGCTCTCCAAATAATGTATACGATCAGAGAATGGTCAGCCATGTCTTGTCATTTATAGACAACATATCAAATGGATTTGAAAATGAGTTTAAAAGAATGGCAAAGTTTTTGCTACCTTTCCCGATATGTTCCTCGACAAATTCAACCTTGTATAAAAACCAACAATGTCATCCAAGAGTGGGACACAGTCAAATAGGAACCCATTTTTTTGTGTTGCCTTGAAATATGTACACCAAACAAATATGGTTGATATCCAAAGCATATTTCTAGGGAAGTCGCTTATAGCAATTCAGTCAAATTACTACTTAAGGATGTTCACTTCTGAGAAGTCAAATTTTCCTGTATTAAACTTTTTTAACAAGTCACGTGACCTCGAAATAGAGCAGCATTAATACGACTCAAAAAAATCTCCCAGCGCACACTTTTCCCGTATATTAAACAACCCGATCGGGATTTACATTTGTAAATAATCAAAAATAAATCACTACCAAATGTTGGAGCAGTTTAAACACACTTTTTTTAAATATCAGCAAAAAATAATGAAATAGTCGACAAGTTTCCCGATTATGACACATACACTCTAATGTAAATCACCAAATAAATTAAACATTTCACGCTAACCCACGATTTTTTAACAGCTCCAACAAATCACTGTTCATGTTTTAATTGCAATTTCAATTTATGAATCAAATTAAATCATTTATATAGCAGAAAAGGGCGCTTGCCCCATTTTACCATGTGCGTGTTAATGCTGTACACAATTTTGGAACTCTCCTGTGTTTTCTATATGCTCCATGGCAACAGTAAATAAAAAAGTTACATACACACACGTCCTGATCGATCGTTATTCCAATAATTCATCGTATGTAGGTAGTTTTCATAGATGCAGCAGATATTGTTGTACGTCTAAGGATATTCTTACACGACTGGGCCAACAGAATGAAAGTTGATGTCCACCGCGAAACTTATTGTACTTCATAAAATAAATAAATGTCTGGTATTGTTTGATATGATACTGCATAATCTCATCAATCTAAACATAACAAAGTCATCGCAAACGTTTAAAAAATAACATAATAAGTCTACATTTCAGTCAGTGCAGACCTACCCGCGGGACACTGTAAACATTGTGACGTCATTGGAATGTATAACTTGCAACAATGTGTTTTTTTTTAATACACTAATGAGCGGCATAATGTGGAGCAGCATTAACTTCCATGCATACGCAGACAATTTTCGTTTTCTACAATGTCATAATGCCTAAAAATGCCTAAAATTGCACTCCAAAGGGTCATGACTGTGGAAAACATTGTTGAATCGAACTGTCATTCAGGAAAACAAAACTTCATGTCATGGTGGTTACGTCTAGCAAATTGGAAAGAAATCGGTTGAAAACTGTTGGAGATCTCCGGGCAAATAAAAGTTTACGACGGACGTACGGACGGACGGACGGGCGGACATCGCCATACCATAATAACTCCAGTCATTTTTGACGCGCGTATACAAAATGGCAAAACACGGATGTTTCAAGAGATAGTTCGAGCAACAAAAAGGTGAAAGTTTGGCCTTTCGCGAAGAGCAAAATGTGCACAAAAATACGCATTTTTAAAATGGCTGCCGAATTTGTTTTTATTTTAATTCACGTAAACAAAATCAACAGACAACAGACATCTATTTTTGGACATTATGTTCAGATATATATATGCTATTCAAATTAGTCATACTTTCTGTAGTATAACATAACATCTTTAAATGATATCAAAACGAGACTTGAACGTGACTGAAACCTCAGAGGGTGACATCCTTAAGATCCCTTCCTCCAGCACCATGGGGGTCAGCCCCACCATTTACACATTTTGTATTTCCATCAACTTTGGAGGATATTGGGGAAATGTTGTCATTCAATGATTGCTTGGTTCGAGAGAGAAAAATGGTTAAACCTATATGGCTAAAAGACTCTTTTAAGTCGATCCCTCATCTCCATTGCGTGCAAGATCTGTCATTTGTTCATTTTTGAATGAACGTTCTCTATGAACGTCCCCCCTCCCCCATCCCACCATCCCATCTGCCTCCTCATCCCCACCAAACCCCAAAAACTTAAGTCTAATTTAGTTAGATTTCAATCATTGTTTAAAAATGAGAAGTCGCTATACATGTATAAGATTATTGATGTTAGGTCTACGGACGCCATGGTATGGCATAAGCTCACTTTGTTTTTTCGGACAAAGTGAGCTAACACTAATATTTTAAGAAAACTTTTTTTCGACTTTCGTATCAAAAAAGATGCAATGTAAACAAAAAAGACATCAACTTTTCACAGAAAGCAAGTAATGATTTAGAAACTATTTGTATAATATGTTGGACAGCGCCCTAGATGTCCTTTCCTGGGTTTGATTCCAAAACCGGACCAGATATTGGGTCACCTGTCCGAGCAGATTTATTCAGACCCGTATGCAAGAACGCCAATGTATGTTTGTCTTGTAATCATGTTACATGAAATGAGCAACGGCTATGGTGTTAGGAGACAATGATTTCCTTGTGGTGATTTGATTATATACACCACCACAGCCGTCACGTGTGTACGGAAAAGATTCAGGAAATCATCCAGTACAGCTAAATATTAGAACCATTATACAGAATATGACCTATACATTAGGTAAACACCAAAACAATTCCAAACTTTCAGAAACTGTTGTTATTGATGATATATCATGTTATACAGTTTGTTTGAAGTCAGAAAACATACCGATGAAATTCGATATGTTTTATTCAGTTAACTTACATTGCTGCCTTCAGCGACGCATTTTCGTCCGTTAGAGCTTTCATTTCCTTATCGCATTCTTCCCTTGAAGCAAAACATTTAATTCATAAGGCACATACTTAGTGAAACGAGATGAGGGTATCAGGATATGTGTTATGTTTGAACAATCAAAGGAAATTATGTATGAATGTACATTTTATTTTATTTTCCATAACGTTGATACGAATATCTGTGTTCTTTTTTCTAGCATTGGTTATTAGTCACAGTCGTTATAAATTATATAACATGAAAATAAATTTAAAACTAAAATCAGGAACTGAATCCTCAACAAGGATCTAAACATTGATCTGATATTGACATAGATTTAAACAAATTCATCAAACTTGAAACTAGAAAGGTAAACAGATATATACACACCATATTTTGATCATGTATGAACACAACTAAACTAATTTTTTAGAACAAACATTATAATTAAAAAACCTTTTTTGACTCAATTGCCCCTTTAATTAATTAGGTAATATTGACATAAGTTTAAAGCCACATAAAGAAATTACATCGCCCTGATACATTTTATTTCAACGTTAACAAGATTCAATTATACAACATCTTTTTCGGAATGTTGAACTGTTTTACATCTGGCTAATTGTCTGTGTAAAAATAAATGTGTGATTATCTACTAACATACAACATGTATATATTATTGCCTCTTGAAATCACGAATAAAATCGGTGTTGCAAATGAAAATTAATGTACGCCACTTACTTCAGTTCATTTTTATGCTTTCGTAAGTTTGCCTTCAGAGTGTCAATATCGTTTTCGCTGCAAATGGAACACATGTAGTTATAAGGCTGGTTATATATTTTGAGCGTCACGATCAAAACCATGCATCTGTAGAGTAATATTGAAAACTTGTTCCGATTTCGACTCAATTGTTTAATATCTATCAATGTATTTCATTTCTACTGAAATCGTTTAAGGAATGCTTCAAATGAAAATTTGTTTTCGGCATGTTTTGTTTTCTGTCAAAATCCAGACTATTTTGGCATCCCTTTATTCTACATAAACAGAATTAAATGACACCCAAATACAGTGAACATAGATGCAATCATCGGGAAACATTATTAAGTATTGAAAGGTCATCAGTTGACGCTCCTATAATATAAATGTCAAATAAACAGAGGAAAATTCAATTAAGCACGTTGCATTTGCCTTTTTACCAGTTGAAATGCATATTGCCTATGAACACCAACTGAAAGCAAGTTTCACACTTACACCTACCTTTTTTAAAATATGTTCATCTTCTAAAAAATTACTAACCAATATTTGTCAGCATGCAGATGGAATAATGGATATATCGTAAATGCTTTTAAAATGACATGAACAACCATTACCTGGGTAGGATCTAAGGTTACAAGGTAACGTCGTAGTAACAATAATAACGTCAACATCGGTAAATGACATTCATAAATTAAATGAATGCCCACTGAATTGGTTGTGTTTAATATTGGCAATGTACTACTATAATAGATAATTTCGGACGTGAAACTGTCAATGACAAATTCGACATTGAGAGATGATACCATATTGCTATAACAAACTAACTCTAGTTATAGTGTTAGGTACATCGTTACTACGCTTCAATGATTCAATAATTTTTTCTTATTTTTTCGCCTACTGGATTGCTTTGACGCTTCGGTATATATTCTCTGATTTTTTACTTACCGGAATGTTTATGAATAATTCAATGAAATCACGATAAAAATCAATTACATTTCATTTAAAACAATTTTTCGACTGTTTTTCGATCGAACGTTTTGTTTTTGGTTTTTGTTAAGAAGTTGAATTGCATTTGTCATTTTTAACTGATTTGTGATTTTAACACTGTACAACTTGTTTTCTTCTCGAAAATATGAATTTGTGAAGTCAATGAAAAAAACGTACCTCATTTTCTTCATTTCATCATGATAATGTTGTAAATTTGCCTTCAGAGTGTCAATATCACTTTCGCTGCAAGTAAAATCCGTAATTTTTATTTTTTTTTCATTTACAGTCAAATCTAGATAGCTTCAGCGTAATACACGGAACTAATTGTATTCTATTCTAAAAGCCAATCGAATATTATCTATGAATTCATGTGATTTGGACACAATTTTGTAACGAAACTAATTTCGTTTTAAGCCGTTTATGTGATCACAGTCTGAGAACTTTGCTAGTGATGGCACAACTTCAACAATTCCCACTCAGCAAGTGTTGGACACAAGTAAAAACAAATACGTGATATCTGTGATACCTATGATCGCTAACATGCTTTCACATACAGAAAAGTCAGGTTTACAACGTTTTGTTTACTAGATACTCTATAAAAAATCTAAAGTTGATATAATCAAACTATCGTAACGTTGTAGGAGGATCAGACAATTTATAAGATCTTAAAATGCACATGCGAAACTACAGAATTTTAGGGCTACAGTAATTTCAGTACTTGTATTGTTTTTGTTTATAAAGAAATTTGCTCAACATAAACATTATTTGCCAAAACTATTTCAAAATTCTATGCTTTACCAAGGTCTACATATTTCGATTCCAAGTGTCCCTAACCTCTAAACATTTCATACTACAAAATATCACTGAGAGAACCGAAAACAAACCTGTCTGTTTGGAATGCATCCTGTGCTCTGCGTAGTTGTGCTGTCGAAAAATATGCTGAACTGCAAGTATTAAATGTGTTTATTAGTGAATCAAATAATTCTGTATAGAAAAATGTGGTTGTTTTTAGATTATTGCATTGACTGTAATCTCTTCCGGGGTACTTCATAGATTACATACTATGTTTTCCGGGAATACTTCCAACACTTTTTTGTATTGCAAAAAGAAGAGCAATTCAACATACAGTGGTGGTAACAAGCATACATACCAATTAGAAAGCAGTTGTATATTGACAGCATAAACATACTTGTTTACACATGATTCCATATAAAGTTAAAGCTTACATCAGGGTTTATTTATAGAACTATATAAATGCTTGTTTTAAAAGCCACTTCGTACTTTCCTTTTTTATTGACAAATCACATTATGTAGGTTATTTTCCATTAACACAACTTGGGACTTCGTAAAATTATAAAACTGATAAAGCGTATATTTTCACTGCAGTGATAAACAGTAAAAATAAAAGATTTTGCAGTGAAAATATACAATTTTTCAGAGAAAATATAAGGTTTTGTCAATGTAACGTTCAAAGGTGTCCCTGTATCAAAAACCTACCCGGGGTCATTATTATCTGCTAGACAC
This sequence comes from Mimachlamys varia, assembly GCA_947623455.1. Classification (NCBI taxonomy): domain Eukaryota; kingdom Metazoa; phylum Mollusca; class Bivalvia; order Pectinida; family Pectinidae; genus Mimachlamys; species Mimachlamys varia. Next base: position 4,782,909 of record OX392537.1, read on the forward strand.
TGTCTATTTGGTAAAGATAATCTTGAGGAAATGCCAACAACAGTAGATATTAATGAGATACTGCTGTAGAATTTAATAAGTAATGAATCGGAAGATGAGAATGGTTCAACTTTTCCGATCAATTTATTCCGATCAGCTGACCCGATCTGTTCTGATTTCGGCGGATTGGCGTAATACTTAGCTTTTTCACTGACTTTGCAGTAGGAAAGTAAAAAAAGGTATTTTAAGGCCTCATTTTAAATGTAATAAAAAGATTGTTAAATGGTTTGCCATTTTATATAAATTCTAACATGATACGTTTGTAATTCGCAATTTGATTGGTTATGGACCTTGTTGTAATGTGCGATAGAATCCTGATTAATCGTATCAAGCTCCGCCCATCGAGCTCAAGCCATGCCACGTTTCTACTCAAAACAAAATGGCGTTGTTATGTGGATCATCTATCGATGAACATTCCACTGCGTGATAGGCGTACGTCAAGCTAGCATCAGAGCAAAGGAGGCCGATTTAATGTATTGGTTGAATAAATTAAGAATAAAACGTAATCATTTCATTTATTCATTGATCCGGTGTCATATCATAATTGTATACCCCATCAAAACAATATCAGGCCATTTCTGGCCATGAAAAAAGTATCACTCCCCCTAAATGTTAAATTTGATCTATAATTTTATGGTGATCATTTCAATTATATATTACAAGAAAATGTATACAGGTGTCAAGGTAATGTACAGGTGATTTAATTACACCTGGTCAAGCAGTGTTACACAACAGGAGTTGAGTGAGGCATATGGTCACACCTAGGGGGTTGGTGGGAAACAATTGACTAAAGGTAAAAAAATTACCTGTATTTCTCTCTGTTCATTTGCTCCCAACCATGAATTAAACTTTTGTACACTATTATACTATAGTGTGCACAAATTTTATATGTACACACAACACGTATGTACTACAAATGAAGCATATTTTAATTCATATACTTATTGCATATACTGTATTGATAGGATATACATGTATGTACATGTATGCATTGTGTCATACCTGTTTATGGCCATACAAATATCAAGGACTTTTATATAGGCTTTTAATGCTTTACATTACCAATTCATTTACTCTAAAAGGCATTTATATACTGAAAATAATAAATTTACAGATGCATGCACACGCTTTTAGGATTGTGATTCAAAAGAATTTCCTCTTTTTCTCTATCCCTCAACACACATGTAAAAGCATGTTATAAAACAGCTAGGGGACATTTGTTCTTCCCTTTGTAATTTGATTTCCACCTTTCTTCCCAAATTCCCAAATATATATTTCATACTAGCGCTACATGAAATTAAACCAGAATTTGCCCACTGATGTTATATATATCATAGTCTTTTTATATATCAAAATGTAAATATATATAAATAGTGATAATATAAGGGGGATACATACTATGATGGCCATCAAAAGTAGTATTCAGTATGATGTCATGTATAGATATAAGGAGGCCACATATATATAAAGATGACGTAACAACACACACATGTGCTGCACCTTTTAAATTCAGTAATAGATACAGCATGCCGAAAAAAATGAATAAAACTGCACAATACAGCTGTTTCGTCCTCCTAGGACTCTTCAGTAATGCTAGGGGCCAAAAGGTAGGCATCAAACATTTCTAAACTAATGCAGAAGTAGAAGGGTCAGGTGCGTAAAACCCCTTTAATTTATGAATTTAGAAGTAAAATTAAACTAGTTCTGTATACTTTCAAATCGTGTCCTACGAAAATGTATATATTATGTACCGTGCTACTACTCAAATGAGAATAACTGTGGCTATGGAGGTTCCAGCAAACCTCGGGTACTAAACAATCCACCAGCAGAGTCACCCCCTATCATTAAAGATAACGTAACACACAGACAAGTTCTGGGGGACATTAAGCATGTATATAGGGGAATACAGATATTCTGGCCATCAAACAAGTATCTGGGGGAGGTTAATTATCGATATAGGGGGGTACATATATGATGGTCATCAGACAAGTATCTAGAGGGAGGTTAAGCATATATATAGGGGGATACATACATGATGGCCATCAGAAAAGTATCTAGAGGGAGGTTAAGCATATATATAGGGGGATACATATATGATGGTCATCAAAAAGTATCCGGGGGGAGGTTCATTATAGGTATAGGGGGGGAGTTACATATATGATGGCACATACATGAAATTATATACATATAGGATTTGTCCCAAGGTGAGCCCCGCCCTTGTAGAATCAACTTCTGAAGCATAACGTTGAAACAGTTGAGATCCCCACCCCAAAACTATATATACAATCGCTGAGCATAAGGAGACGATCACAATCATGATTTTAGATTTTAATCCAGGGTCCACCACGCCCTTACAGACGTTCCATACCAAAAATATGCAGTTGCTGGGCATAAAGAGACCAACAAAATCATGCTATTAGCCCTTGGGACCTAGTTTCCGAGTTGAACGTGGAAACAGTTAAGATACCAATCCATTAACTTTAATTTAAACCTCCCCCCGGATGCGTATTTGATAGCTATCAAATATGTACCACCACCACCCCCCCCCCCTATATCTCATAAACCTCCCCGGATACTCTTTTGAATGAAGGTTATCAAATATGTTTCCCCCTATATCTCATAAACCTCCCCACGGATACTTAGCTGAGGACTATCACATATGTATCCCCCTATATCTCATACCCACCAGATACTTTTTTGGGGTGTAATGTATTGAGCGGCTCCATATATCTAGGCATATATATATATATATTGTATAGAAACTCAAGCAACTGTGCTTGGATACATGTACAGTACTTACGTCTGTGATTCAGTTTTTGCTTCGGTCTTTAGCTTTGGTTCTGGTAGATCTGTTCTATCTGTATATCTGCAATATAGATGTAGTACATCGTTGACCGAAATTGTCATCATTCCCTGCTACAAGTAGGTATTCCCTTTTAACTTCAACAAAGAAATGGTGATTACCCTGGTGTGATATAGTGTCATATTACAAAACATCATAATGATGACTTCAGATTCTTTGACGGCAAATTCAATGTAAGACGATAGCAAATAGGTATATTACTCAAATGATAACATTAGTCATTTCGGTACTCTAACTTTCTATGGTAAATACGCCTAAAAGAGTAGTCGAAATTGGCCCTATTTGTCGTTACGTGTACCACCTCGTACACTTTTTACACGTTTTAGGTGCATACGCTTTGCGGGTAATTTCTCTGATGAAGGTGACGGAGTACATATCAAACTAGTCATCGAAACGTCACATAAAACAATTACTGGTTGTGTAAGATATTCTTTACATAAATCATACTTTCCAACCCGAAGATATTGTTAACAATTGTGCTTTTTAATAAGTTTCAAGTAAACATCATTTACACAGTGAACATCATCTAAAGCATCATACTTTCCATAAGTTGATGTTTACATGTAGTACATTTACAGAATTGCTGGGAAATTACCTCAAATTAAATCAAAGTCTGTATTAGGCCTATAATATCTCCCTTGTTTGCAATATCATGGCTATATTGGGAAGTGATTTTGAAACGAACTTGCGCCATGTAATGATGACGTCATAATGGAAATGACGTCATCCGATTGTCATATGGCGCCAAATCATCTCTAAAACTCCCCGGAAGTACCTACTGCATCCACCATTTTGGCCTATCAAGGGTTATAACAACACTTTTGGGAAAGGCCTATAGATTCAAAACATTATTTCCTTGGGCGAAGAAGCCGCCGAGGGAAAGAGTCGTTGAAGGAATAAAAACAATCAAACCAAACCCAACCGTATATGAATATGGTTATTATCCATATATAGACACTGTTATTGTCCCTATATATAAATTGTGCTTGTCCCCATACATAATTATATAGATAATAAACTTGTTTCTGTTGGTCAATTCCATGTCGTGTGAATAACATAAACAAAGTCTTGAAAGAGATATTAAAAAAATAATTTACATACGCAGCAAGTAATTTCTGTCTTTCCTCTCCATATTGTGTCAACCTTTCGATCAGCTTTTCTATGAAAACGCCACGTCTAAGATATAAAACAACATACATTCAACGACACACGAGAACCATTAGTTTAAATGGTTACATTAGTTAAAATACAATTAGAATAAAACACAACCAAATACTATTGTACCTGCTTTACATTACGTACAAAAACAATTTGGGGCAAATTTTCGGGTTTCACGAATTTGAAAACTAGCCTATTTTAATACTTCACAGAATGCTTATGTATTTTAATGTAACGCAAGACATAAGAATTATTTATATTATAGTTTTGGATGGCCTGTTTGGAATTCGATAACATAATTATTGTCAAAGACTCACCTTAATTGAGGGCGTCGTGACTATAAGTAGCAAAAACTACAAGTAAATCATGTCAACAAATCTCTGTGGATTTTACGTCAGATTCATTTGCTATCCCTACGTCATACTACGATATCATTTCTACACCAAACTTATTTTTTTTCCTTTTGCAAAGATTTGCAAACTTACATATATAAGTTTGGAATAACATACTAGTTCCCATGCGAGAACCAGCTTTTGAATTAACTTTTTGATTCAGTGATATATTATGTATTGTCAAAAACAAATCCTATGCAGGAAAAATGGCCCTCCTTCGGAGAAGTATTCAAATTAATAAAAAAAAATATTCACAATTTAATTCTCGTATGGGAAAGTGTTTTTTTAAGTCTGGGAAACCCCATTACTTAACAAAAATAGCGAATATGGCTATATTTAAAGGGACTATTAACGTTTAATTCATATCAAGCAAATTGAAATCTTTGTATAAATGATGAAATAAACTGTGATAAGTAAGTGATTCGTGCGCTCATATCGCCAGCTTTGGTGTGTACGTATATGTTGAGGAGATTAAAACATTGTGTTACTCGTCTAATTATTGTAAACAAGGCCATGCCGATTTCAATCCGAATCTTGTCGATTAGGTCATGCAGTCCGCCACGTGACCATATCCGCACTTCGCTATCATCATAACAAACTTGACAGAAACAAGTGTAATGTATTCGCTTGGTTGCGATTGTGAGAAAAATGAATCCGTCTTTCTCTTTCAGTAGGTTTATTCTCTAGCCCGCGAATTCACAATATATCCTCCTTTTCGAAGAGTTCAAACATTTACATGCAGATAACCTCCCTTAGACTTTCATTCTCTCTCTCACCCATCATATACCATACATACAACATCCCGCCCGACAAAACGAAATCGTACCATAACAATGTTAACATGGGTATCAGGGAAAATGAATGTTTATCGAAAGAAAAGAATTTTCATTATATAATATAATCTTTAATGTGATCGAAAGAAATGAACTTTGATAACTATTCAACTATTCAAAGTAGTAGTAAATGGGAGACCTACTAAAACTGTTGTGGTACAAAGATACAAGTTAAAGCAAAGATGTTACATACTTGATAATATTATTGAATATGAGATGTAGCAAAATATGTCCACACAATGCTATTCCTGATAAATCTTACACTCGCACACTCGCTTTCCATCGACCTCATAATGGACCATTCATAAGTAGCACACAAAATAGCAAGGAGTGATAATATACTGCAGTATTTGAATTATTTTAGCAAGATGGAATTGTTAATATACATGTCTACAAAAACGAACACGAGCAAATTCTATAATTTTATTGAAGATTAAACATATGGATTAACTGAACTTTGCGCATATCAATGTGAGTAGATTTGTAATTTGACTCTCCCTCAGCAACAACCATCATATATGAGTCAGTTGCTGCGGGAGAGTCAAATTACGAATTAACTCACATTGATATGCGCAAAGTACAGTTAATCAATATTCCTAGACACAGGATTTGGATTCTACACCATGTAATGTCTTCGCTTGACTGTGATTATGAGCAAAAATGAACGATAAACACGTCTCATGTGATTTCATTAGATGTATCGACTTTATTGTGGATGTAGGCAAGCATAAAAAGTTACTGTTTATTGTTGAAATCAACAAGTTTTAATTGTAAAAAATACTATCATTGGCCATAATATCGTTTTAATATAGTAAACCTCTGTATCTCTGTTAGGAGGTCTTCGGCCCTCGTCCTCGGTACCGGTACCGTCCGCTATTTTTGGGTCACACGTGCTCGGATAACGCGCTTGCGCAGGGTGAGACTGGGTGTGTTTTACGAAAGATAAAATTCGAATTACAACGGGTCGAATAATGATTTAGTGGTTTTTAACAGTAATTATTGGCAGCGTTTGCTGAAACAATCAATTTGTGTAATTAAGGGAAAGTGTAAGTTTTATGATATATTTCTATAGGTATAATCTATACCTACTACGTGAGAATTTCAAAAAAATCATATTTAATACAAAGCTAACTGAGGGGGAATTTTGCTAATTATCGGCATACCTCTTTGTTTTTAAGACCGTTACCCAAATAAAATTAAAATTAAATATGTTCAGTGATATGAAGAAGAAATCTAACACCGTCTTCAGTAATACCAAATATATTTCACGAGTGGGGCTAATATTTTTCGCAGCAATATTTTCCCTATTGTCATTTGTAAGCAGTGTTTTGATTGGCCAAATCAGAAAAAAAGTGTCCAATAGTGACAAATATATTTTTAACTAGTGAAACATATCCCTTTTCTACAATATATAACGTACTTTTCATAATCTTCTTTAAAGGTTTGGTCCAAAAAATCACTCCGGTAAGGCGTTATCCTGTACAGATTCAAACAGAAAAACATAATATTCAATCATCGAAAGACACAATGTCAATTTTACGGTGTATTCTTATTATAATCCTCATGAATATCACGAACATAGTGAACGCGTCACAATAACAGGTTGAAAATCATCAACATTGTCATCAAATATATTGACCCCTGCTCTTCCAGCCACGTTTCATAGGTTTAATAGATGTCTTGATAACCTGAAAGCAATTAAGAAGACACTTAATTGTAGTCGGGTAGCGCGGCCCTTCTTCCCAAATATTTATGTATATATTCTTATTAGTTACAATGTATCTAACATAAACACCAACACTCTGTACATAATCACAGAAGTTTAGTAATTTAAACGGTAAAGTTGTTTAATTTCTAAATTTATTTTCGAAATATTAAAAACAAAAATCATTTAAAATGCATGTATCAATTCATCTTACTGTTTTTCTTAATCAGATCGTTTTCTGCTCTTTACAATTTGTACATACCGTTTTTGTTTTGGAGGCATTTCAGCACAATCTGGAAAAAGAGATGTTACGTTTTCACAATAAAATACTGTAGAATCGTCGTTAACAGTTTTGAACGCATTAAGCCAGTTTTCGTTTTATTCATGATACGACCGAAACAAATCGACTTACATTAAGATTTACATGGATACTCTTGTAAAAATACAGGAGAATAAGACCAGGTGTTCAGGAATAGTAAGCGTCCAAGTTAACATCAATTTCTCAAAATGAGAACCGGATATCATTGTCAATCACAACAAGTAAACACACTAATGAGCATACACAAAAACGTCCATCTTCATATCACTTAAAGATACAGAATATTTCTCAATGAGATAAGAAGGCGACCATAAAATTTGCACATAGTTCTGATCAGCCTGCATCTCTCGAAACCTTGTGTTGTTTGTTTGTCAGTAGTCGACATCAATCACGAAAATCACGATTTTATAGCAAGCCCTAGAATATCGTATCAACTGCGACATGTAAACACCATAGGTTAGAGACGCAGGGATGTCACTATCAAGAAATGGTAAGTTATCGATCAGAAAATTGAAATCATCACGTTTATCGTACAGCTAAGTAGTAAGCTGTGGCAAGCAGCTGATGTAGAAGAGTCTGTTGTGTCCTTTATTTCATGTTTAGAAGGGTATATACGATCGACGAGGTCAGCAAACTTCTTGTTGTTTATAGACAACACAATGTCGATATATCTGAAAGTGAAATTAAAATATTTGGCAAGTTTTTTTACTATCTGTCTTGATTAGCTTTTTCAAAACTTCAGCCTCGTATGGAAATAAAAACGGGTCAGTGGGACACAGTCAGAAATATTGTCGACCAGGAATTCAATCATCCTTACTATAACTTCTTCAGTATATTTCCTCTTAGCTTTTGTCGTGCTTTTCACAAAGTAACCTCCAAGATAGTTCACTACCATATATTTGATTCGCCTTTCTTGAATAAGAAAGCTCTATAACAAGAGATCGTAGACGGTCCTTCAATTTTGTATGAGATATGGTAGTGTACAGGGTGGACAAATCAAATGTTTTCGAAAAGACATTTTTAGGATGAAATGTTCAAGATTGATCAAATGATTTTTCGACTTTTTTTTCAAAATCCACATTCCATTGATTCCTCTTCTGGAGTATACAGTGTCAAAATAAGACTGAAGCCCTGAGTTTATGGTACTAAGAATGGTAGTAAAACGTTACATAGCAGTCCATGCTGTCCACACATACATTTATAAATTGATTGTGCTACTTACTGGAAGATACATTGTATATTTTAATACTGAAAACTGAACTCACCGTGATAATGATCCTGTGTGAATAAGCTGCGTGGTGTTTCTATACTTCCGCGTCGGAATCGTAGCAACACCATGTAAACAAACAGTTACCTCCCCTTAACTACTTACCAGGAATTCCATACACCCTAGTGCTATCAAACGAATACGTGCGTGCATGTGCCGTAGGTTTTGTACGGTAAAGGATTATCGCATATCGTGCGTGTAAAGTTCATTTTATTTCGTCTCATAACGACCCATCAGCCTTTCACTATACAATAACAAGTTGTAATAAATTATAGGGCAATCACAGATCAAGTGAGTAGGCGAGGCAGAGGCCCCGATCTCCCAGCTTACTTTATCAACAATTTAAACAAACAAAACAATCTACAGGTAAAACACTCCAGCCCGAGTGTCCTCTGGCCCTGACACCAGATTTACATTATACTGTAATGAATGTCTGGTCCCTTACCAGATATGTTGTCAGGGATAGAGAAACAGTGGCTAGGACCATTTCAGAAAATTGTATTTTACAATCCGTTTAACAGTTAGCCTGAAATATTACTGTAAACTTCCAATATACATTTTAAAAACAAGTCTTTCTTCACTATATAATACTTGACAGCGCAAACTATATTTTTTTTTAATATATATTCTAACATCACTATTAACGTAGATTAATCGACTTTGAGTTCCTATTACACTCGCGTACGGATTTATGGATTTCGTACATTGAATAAACGCTTATTTTGGTTTAATACCGTTTAATCATATTTTGTAGCATAAACTGGTTTTTGTTCATTATATGAAGATGACGTAACACACACATAGTTAATAATGCATACAAACCAGAGATGAGTGCGTTCAATGGTTTCACAATTGATAATACAGCAAATGCAGATACGCATTGGTTTATTTAAGTGTCAAATACAACGCAGTTTGTATGAAGCATTGATGACATTTTTTTTAGTTTTATAGAGGTATGAAAAAAAATGTTTGCAAACTGTATGAATCCGCGTAGCAAGCATTTTTTACATAACCCTATGAAACTAAAAAATAATTGACATCAACGGTTATGAATAATTTTTGAAACGTATTTTCAAATTTAAAACATGTTTATGTACAATTTGACTGATCTAACAACGGATTCTTTTTTACAAATCAATACGCAACGTCAATCGCCGAATTGTGACGTCGGTATGAAAAGAAAATCTCAACCAGTCAGAAAGTCGCATTCTGCATACAATCAATGGAAAATTGATTATTACATTTTAAACTCGGATATTAATTAAAAGAATGACAATTGTATACTTCTGTATGCATTTGCTTACAAGTACGTATGAGAAAAAAACTCACTTGAATGATTAAATGACATTTGATGAATATATTTGTCTTCTTTGCTAAATATGCATAAACTTCAATGTTTAGCGACCTTTTTCTGTAAAATATCTTCTTTCTGAAGAAATGTCAACCAATCTTTTACTTTTCAAAATGTGAAAAATATGCAATTTCGCTTCCGCTTCATTAAAAATAAGATATCCGAGGTCAGCATAAAAGCAAAACGTTTTGCTTTACGTCCTATTAACAACCAGGGTCATTTTAGGACGTGCCAGCTTTTGGAGGTGGAGGAAAGCCGGAGTACCCGGAGAAAAGCCACATACATTGTATGGACGGTTAGTGCCTGGTAACGGGCACACGCTACACATTAGTTTTAAACTCGCAACCCAGGGCTGGAGGGCTAGTGGAAGAACGTCGAGACACCCTTACCACTCCACCACCTAGGATCAGAGGTGGAGGGCTAGTGGTAGAAAGTTGGGACAACTTAACCACTCGGCCACCGCGGCCCCCCTCCGATTACGATTACATATTATGATTAACTTTGATACTAAACTAAAACCCACATCATCATGTACCAACTTGCTCAGTCAGTCTTTTTCCAGTCGAATTAAAAATTTAAAAAAAACAATCGATTAATAAATCGCCTAAAACCCGTAACTTGGTGTGGTCAGTATTGTTTGATGCTAGGTACTGTGAGGTGTTTTATCTGTTTGACTTTCAAACTTTGCGGACACTCCGTAAATGGATAAGCATATCCTGTATACATTTGTATCACCTTAACGTCAGCATCTACATATATCTTTGGTAGGAGTGCAATTCAAGTGTTCAAGTGCATAGTTTATAGACATGCTTCGTGATTAGGTTAGTAATAGAGGTCTAGCGTGTACTTCTGGGATGATAAAAAAATTGTTTAACATTACAGTCCCTCCTTAATCTTATGCTGTAACTCTTCATCAACACACTTTCATGATATACGATCACTAACATTTATGTAATGATGATGAAAAGGATCCGAATGTAACTGTTATATTGGCAATATATCAACTTAAATGTATGTGAAAAAATACTAAAACAAAAAGGTGATTGATGTGCGGAAAAGGGATTACTAATGTAAGTATTCGACCTTTTCGATATATCCTGGTTACATAGATCTTTTTAAACCTACTATTCTGTTGTTTGTATGTAATTGACGTTAGATTTTACTTAATACATCGATCATTTAACCAAATAATCTGCGTCGTGTCTCTCTAACCTTAGTTGGTATTTCACCCTGAAATATCGTAAGTCCAAAGAAGGCAACATTTTGACATATTGAATTTTCTATCTCTATCAGTTGGTCTGAATCACAGTTCGACAGGCGATATAAACAACAAACACTTTACGTCATGCTTTATTAAGATGTTTATTTCAGTCTCAAATCAACAAATCTATTGTAGTATTTATTAACATAACATCACTTTAATGTCATTTTCAATAATTGCTTGCTTGAATAAATGCTGTGGAAATTATGTCATTTCTGAGGGACTTATAAATCAACTCATACAACTAGCACTGTATTAAACATACGTACACCCTACTTATAAAACGTGTGTGTACACGATATTTAGGGTATTTTTCTGACAAATGATTTAGAATATGTTTGTTTCAGCAGAATATCAATTTAACAAAATGCAGTTTATCAATTCAATATTTTCATATTATGTGATGCCTTATCAATAGAAATGTACCTGAAAAAAGTGTGTACGTCATCTTTAATGATAGGGGATGGCAGACTCTGCTGGTGGATGTTTTAGTCCCCGAGGTTTGCTGGAGCCTCCATAGCCACAGTTAGTCTCATTTAAGTAGAAGCACGGTACATAATATACACATTTAGGTAATACACGATTTAAAATTATACAGAACTAGTTTAATATTACTTCTAAATTCACAAATTAAAGGGGTTTAACGCACCTGACTCTTCTGCTTCTACATTAGTTTAGACATTTTGGATTCCCACCTTTTGGCCCCTAGCATCACTGAAGAGTCCTAGGAGGACGAAACAACTGTAAGGTGCAGCTTAATTCATTTTTCCGGTATAATGCATCTATAACTGAATTTAAAAGGCGCAGCACATGATTTTTGTGTGTTACGTCATCTTTGGCTGGGTGTGACTACATTAAAGGAAACACAGTACCGTGTTAGGATGCACTGTACTGTTTTTACCATGGACCTACATAGATATTTTGCAGAAATCATTTTCGGGAAAATCATCCGAATATCTGATCATTCGACTAAACAATTACGTAATCAGGAAAGATTTTGTATACTGATACTTACTATAAATGTTACATTTTACAGAACTCGGGAATGCTATTCTTTGAGAGAATAAGTTTCAAAGTGCTTTACATGCTAAAGTGTTATTAATTTGTCGGCACATACAAATTGTATGATTCGGATTACTGTTTCTTATCACTTGATGTTTGGTAAGGTTTGAAAGAGTTTCTAGAGATGATGTGATAGCTTATCCTTTCTATATGTAATGCACCTGTGGTATGGTATTCATATACATGTAAATTTTACGATATCATATTGGTTGCATTCAAAATTGTTAATATATTTCTTTTCCCGTGGCGTATGACATCGTCACTTATTTGCATACGTACATGAGAGGATATAGGGGTGTTTGCAGAAAGATCTGTTGCAGTAACGTATTATAAACAAATTAAGTTTGTGTTTAGTTCTGTAATTCATTGTTAGGGAATAAAACAATTACAGTAATCAAGAAAATATATTGAATAATAAAATTATTTGAAACATGCTAAGAATCAATAAATCAACTGGAGTTCCCACTTTATTTGGTATTTATCAAGCCTGGCCTTAATATTATGTGGTCATCAATTAAAGTTACCTCGCAAACACAATAACACATAATTCACTTGGTTTTTATTACATCATAATTGAACAAGGGTGCTGCTTCTCTCTCATATGCAAACGTTATTTTAGTGTGGTTGGAGACAATGATTTAGAATGCATAAAACTTCAGATAGTATAGAGAATAACTATGTCATTTAAAGGCCCAATATACGTAACTTCAGGAATTTTTTTCGGGATTCTGAAAAATTACGAAAACAAATTCAGTTGATAACCATGCAAACCAAAATAAGCTTAAAAGGAAGAAAACCTGACCGGTAACTAACAAGAAACTCTCGACAGAAAAATCCAAAGAATTGAAAATAATTCAGGTGGGGCCCACTTCAACAACAAGCCGAAGTTAGAAGACAATTCAAAATTGACACGTGTTTACAAATACCAAGTTTCAACTGCTGCTTTACCGGTAACCGCGTATGAGTTAGTCTTGAATATTGATGATATCAGTTATCTTAACTAAATCTATAAATATGAAAAATTATAAGGCTTCATTTTCGCTTCAAATTTTGCCGAAAGTTAAGTATACTGGGCCTTTAACAAGAAAAAAAACTTAATGTTTGTTATATCTGTAGCAATTACATTATACTAAATCACTATGGTAACTAATGTACAGTTATTATTAAACAGTTACATACATAAGAGTACGGGTTGTCTCCCTTTGATAAAGCGTCCATTTAAATCGCTTCTCACACCAGCGCTCCCGTCAGTATTCATACCCTCTCACACTATAAATCTACTATTTACAAATGTTAAAAGTTCCTCTTGTTGCCCTTTCTATTATTATGATGAAGGTCTTTAATCAAAACAGACAATCTAAACTAAACTAAAATAATAATAAGGAAAAACGCCTTAAGTTTGTCTCGTAGGAAGAGCGCGCGACAAGCGTTATGCATCACAACAATGGCGCGTAAGCTTTAATACAGCAAATCATATTAATTGTAACTAACACAAAGACTATAACATTTCTTGAATAATGAAGAATAATGTTTAGATTGCAGCAAATTTTCTATGATTATATATTCCAGCTTATAAGCAGAATATCCCGCCATCCAGTGTCAATAAGTTCCTCCCAGTAGAGTCATAAAACATATACCAACAGTTCCTCAAACATATTACGTACAGTGTAAATGTGTTTTGAAAGCAGCTAGTGGCATGCTCGTTTGTCCACTACCGTATACACTTGATTTTCCTACTATAACATTATATATATTAGGACCGTACTTGAGTTTCAACTTCATATGAGATGGTGGCTGCTGCGGAGCTGTGGTGAACGTGTCTGAATTTCTACTACCACTACCCCCCCCCCCCCCCCCCAACTACCAATTGGTCTACGTGGTGTATTGTCAAGTACTAGTCGTTGGTTAGTTTGATTTTAGGCTTTCCTCCACACCCTCGGCATGTCCTTAAATAACCAAAGCTGTTAATATGAGATAAAAACTTTTCATTCAGTATTGAAGAGTAATAAAGCTGTTATTTTCACTCTGGTGAGTTAGTCGGTGACGTCATGTACTTGTCCTAGGCGTAATAAGGGTGATCGGTAATAGTACATGTGTTAATAATCCAAGAAAGATGACATGGTCATACGCTCTGTATAACACTATACATTGTTTAAAGGGGTTTTACGCTCCTGACCCTTCTGCTTCTACATTAGTTTAGAAATTTCGGATTCCCACCTTTTGGCCCCTAGCATCACTGAAGAGGACGAAACAGCTGTATGGTGCAGTTTAATTCATTTTTTTAGCATATTGTATTTATTACTAAATTTACAAGGTGTAGCACATGTGTGTGTTACTTCATCTTTTAATAAGGTTAGAAAACAATAGGTTAAGACAATAATGGTTTCTATCTAAGATAATAATACAGATAAAACTATTTTATACAATAAATGATACACTTAAAATATATTATTATTTTCCCGAAAATCAAATGGTTGCAGTATTTGCATAGATCTGGTCAATTTTTTATCGACATCCTTATAGTACACCACTGATTGCTGTATCATGGTCTTCCTTGGGCCTCGTCCTTGGCAAGATTGCTATGATCTGTTAATTGTGTGTTAATCAGCAGATTTATTTGCCTTGGGCCACGCCCCTGCCAATCAAAGGTCCTCCTTCGTGAAGATACAAGGCGGGCCATTCTAGGTAGTCTATACGCTTGCCTTTCTTTGCGTATGGTCTATACAGATCCTCATCAAACAGTTCTGGTTGCTTCGTTGTCATGACAACCTTGGGATCATGTACGGTCATGAACCAGCACACAGACACACATCTCTTCATGTACGCCTCTGTCCTTGCTCCTACTTTTGTTTTCATTTTAATCTTCATCTCCTTTGCAAATTCCTTAACAGAATACACACATTGTTTTAATTTTATTCCACACCATTCCTGCCAAGCAAACATACTAAATTACATACAGTGAAGATATTGGTTAAGAGCCAACCTGTTACATGTAAGACAGCATATCAATACAGGTAACAGTATGTACTTTGTTTAGTACATGGTACATTGTTAACAAAACGAAGAAATATTAGCGGGCCTTTATTTGTGGTTTCACGCAATCTTTCATGTGATCTTATGTTATTCCCAGGGGTTTCTGGCGAACCTGTCTTACAAGCATTTGTATCAAATCAACATAAAATGGTTAAGCATCGATTTCCCGACCTTGTATCTTTTTAAATGTATAGCATTTTAAACAAAGAGTCGTGAAAGAAAATTTCAAATGTAACCGATTTTTTTAGACAAGGATTTGTATTCTCTGCAGTTATGCTAATATGTCCCAATGAAAAAAAAACAACATTAAACAGTAAATATGACAATCTGACCACATTTTATTAATTTTACATCACTAATAAGTTGTAACCGACGCTCTAAATGCTTTACCTGTTCTATATATTTGACGACATGTACCGCCTACTGTTTCCGGTAGTCCTTGTTGGTCTTGCTGACTTCCATTGGCTTCACCTATAATATTGACACAAAACTACAGAAATAGAGAACAATTGATAAATGCATATTGGGTATCTTTCGGTATCGATTCATGCAATGATTAAAGGAGAGGAATTTTAAAATGATGTCGTTCAGTCTGAAACAGCGTTGAAAACCTTTCGAAAAATAAACCAATTCCATACAATACATGGGTAATGTACAGTAGATATATAATACTACATGAATTTGTTAAATACCTGACATATTTTACACGTTAATTAGAATACCGATAGTTTTTACGAGTACCAAGCAAGTGACAGTATCTACTGTATCATGCAACTGAAAATGTACGGTATCCCCTTAGGGAATCATTAAATTTTCCATTGAGTGCATACGTTTAAACGCAAAATATGAAAACTACGAATTCTGTTTTAATCAATTAAAAGTTGAAAGACTAAATACAACAAGTGCTAGATTTTTAAGGGCAAGATGGCCGCCGGGGTAGTTGGTGTGTGTTTTGTGCTCCTGCTTTTTGCATGTTTTATGCAGTTACAAAACAGTCTGTTCAAACTAAATCTTTGCAGACATGAATGTAACTACCCTAACAACACTCGGCAAGTCTTGAATTTGAAAATCAGTTCTTACCGAAAGGAGATTTTGACAAGGACATTTTTACAAAGTGGGAATACTATTACTAGAAAACCTAGTACTGGGAGGGTGATCAGTTCTCACCTAGCTCTCTATCTATACCTGCTATTGTCTCATGATATAGAGCTGAACCCTGGACCTGGACAGACAACAATAGGCAACCCTGGCAGTGATGGGACAGGTACGAGCTGTGCTCACTGTAATCTACCTCTTCACCTGGACAGTATTGAAGTTTACTGCACAGGGTGCTTCAACTCTTGGCATAAGAAATGCCTTTCAGAGAATTACATAGAAGTTTGCGAAGAAAAAACTTCTTAATTGATTTTGTGACCAATGCATCAATGTTACAGTTGCTGACAATTCTCGACCAAATTTTCCAGAACACCTTATCAACTGCCAGGTTTCAAATGTACTAAAAAAAATCATGGAACGTCCGGATTTAAATAACAAATTTGAGGAACTCAAATCGATAATTCTCAAATCAGACGTGGACATTATCGGTTTAACTGAAACTTGGCTTCATGATAACCACCTTAATGAAAACTTCCAAATTGATGGTTTTGATCTTCTTCGTCTTGACAGGAAGTCAAAAGTTGGAGGTGGTGTAGCTTTTTATGAGAAACATGATTGTCGCCTCATCAGGAGCGATGACTTATAGACGGAAAATATTGAAGGTTTATGGATTGAAGTACATTTCCCGCATTCGAAACCATTAATTATAGGAAATGTGTACAGGCCCTCGAACACTGACAGCAGTTAGATATAGTCGTTCGAAACAGTGCTCGGCAAACTGTTTTGTGGGTTCGAGGAAATTAAAGTTATGGGAGACATTAACATAGACACACTACAAGAAAGTGCTAACAGTAAGCAAATACACCGTCTTATGTGTGATAACTTCATCATGGATAATATGATAACAGTTCCAACAAGAGTTCGAAGTGAAAGTGGAACATGTATTGACCATATATGGACTACTAAGCCGGAGAAAATATCGCATACTGAAGTTCCAACCATATCAGTAAGTGACCATTTTCCAGTATGTGCTGTAAGATGTAATACTGAGAAAGTAGAAAACACAACAACCTCTATTTATTATAGATATATGAAAAAGTTCAATCCTTATTCATTTATCTCTGATATTGAAAATGTAACATGGTCATGTTTAGATGTATTTGATGATGTTAATGACATGCTTCAAACTTTCCAATCTTTATTAAAAGATGTTGTAGACAAGCACGCACCTCTAAAAGAAAAAAGAGTGCGTTATCGGAAAATTCCAGAATGGTGGCATGATGACATTAATGTAGCTATTCAAATTCGAAATAAATATAAACGTGAAGGTCATCTTGACCTTTATCGTAAATGGAGAAATAAAGTGACGGCCATGATAAGATCTGCGAAATCTATTTTTTTCACTACTGTTTTAGATCAGTGCAAAGATTCCAAAAACTGTTGGAATAATTACAAGAAGCTATGTCCAAATAAGTCTTCTAGTGTGCCAAGATTTATAAAAAGACCTAGATGGCAGTAATATTACTGATGAAAATGAAATAGGAAATTGTTTTAACAAATATTTTACCAATATAGCAAGCCAATATGTTAGAGAAGTTTGTGATAAGGATTCTTCAGACTTGTTTCTGAAACTGAAGACATTCGCAGAAAGCAAATTAGATGCCAAAGTTTTTGACATACCAAAAGTTGACATTCCATTTACTGAAAAACTTTTTGATAAACTTAGATCTAAACAAAGCCACAGGGCTTGATAATATTAGCGCAAAATTTCTGAATTTCTGAAATACTGTAGTAAGGCTATTGCTTCAGTTGTCTGTAAACTACTCAATGTATGCATTGATACTAGTTTCCGTTGAAACTGGAAATATGCAAAAGAATGCCCTCTTTTTAAAAAGGGAAAAAAACAAGAATTGTTGTCTAATTACAGACAAATCTCGATATTTCCTGTTTTATCTAAATGTTAAGAAGAACACATACATGTTCATTTTTATGAGTTTTTGACTGTAAATAACTTTATTACAGATAGCCAGTCTGGTTTCAGACCTAAACACTCATGTCAATCTGCACTTACCAATATTACTAATTCTTGGTTTGAAGCCATAGACATAGGAAAGCTAACTGGTGTATTATTTTTGGATTTCCGTAAGGCTTTCAATCTTGTAAATCACCAAATTTTACTTTCTAAACTTGAATTGTATGGATGTTCATCCAAAACAGTAGAGTTTTTTGATAGTTAAGTGAGCTGGAGATTTCAAGTTTTAAATTTTGAAAAACACTCTTAGTGATTCTCTCGCCCTTTCAGTTGGGGTCCCTCAGGGATCAATATTGGGCCCATTGTTGTTTATTTTGTATGTAAACGATCTCCCCCTTATTACCAATCAGAGTGATATGTATATGCATGCAGATGATACTGCAGCCCAGACCCCTGCAAAATCTATTGGTGAAATAAACAAAAACCTCAACGAGGAGGCCAAGTCAGTTTCATCGTGGTGTGATGTAAATACAATGTGTATTAATACTGACAAAACCAAAGCTATGCCTGTTTTACCTCCCAGAGGATACGTAAATTATCTGTTGTCATCAACAATGTAAATATTGAAAATGTCAAACATGAAAAGCTCTTAGGAGTATCAGTTGACGACTGTATGTCCTGGGATTACCAGTTCTCAAATTTATGTAGAAAAATATTTTGTCAGAACTTCCAAATGAAAAAGTTAAGACCATTTTTACGCAAGACCTCATGTATCACATTTTTTAACTGTTTTAGCAATCCCCATATGGACTGATGTGCTACTGTCTGGGTTCTAAATAGAACATTGTGAAGTTGGAGCGCCTGCAGAAGAGAGCAGCCAGAATTTTTTAAACTGATGTTTTTCAACTTCTTCTCCTGACATGTTTAAATTTATGAGATGGCTGCCTTTTAGTAAAAGGATTTTATATAGTCAGCTGGTCCTATAAATATAGGAAGACAGCTGTTAAAGAAAATTCGAACACAGTTATAATAAACAATATTTTATTGTAATTACAACAGCTTACATGTAAAACTAAAATCGTTAGAAAATAGATAATGAATTTAAATAAATATATATTTTTAGTACTTAGCAAGCATTGTATTAAGGAAATACGTCCAATGATAGGAGGAATCTAGCTTAAATTCAAATTTGAAATTTTTTTATAAACCAGGTACACACAGAAACAGCAGGCTTTTGGTAAAATATTTTACTGAAATGCTTTGTTCTAGCTTTTATATCAAACATTGTTTTTATGTTAGATAGGGGCATATTTTGGTTAGAAATTATTGATCACGAGGACAGCTTATGACAGAATCGGATTTCTACAAAACAAACTACAGCCCAATTTGTTTGTTATAATGCTATCTTTTGTGTCTAGTACAATAAGGTTGTGATTATATGAAACGATTAAAAAAGCTTCTACACGAATATTGTGTCATTTTATATATGAGTGGCAAATATACGCTTTACTAGACTTAACGATGTCTGTTTTTAGCATAAGGAAGCACGATATGAGGCTGCGAAATGAAACATGTTCTAAGTAAAACCTGGTCGTTTGTTAATGTATATTCAGAATAATATTTTTCCATCTAGAGTGTTTATAAAACATGACGCTATGGTTTTAGTAAGTAGTTGTTAAGATAAAAGATGTTTTGATATTTACATTGTATGTCGGGTATGTGCTAGATTTATGACGAGGTACATTGTACATCAAAACGAAAGTAAAACTACAACCTTTTCCAGCTAATCGCTAACAATACAGGTCGGTGTTGTCACACAGTACACGGTTTGTATTTCGTGTGTATACATCATACTGACTGGCATGAGAAGACGTTGTTGCTACATGTATTACCTCGACCATAACAGGTAAACATCATATCTTCCTTTTAGTGATCTTTAAACATAATATAGTAATTTCATTTAATTCTTTAGCATACATGTGAAAATAAAATGTACTGATTGTAGCCTACTCAGAGTACTGAAGGTTCAGGCACAACACTTCACAAAAAATATATCGATAATATAATCATGCTTTGATACTTAATACTGGGTGAGTAATTGATGTTTCCCCGTTTGTGTGGACTAAAGGTGAACCAAGTTCACTCGGAGTACACTTATTTTTTAATTGAATTTACACCTCTAGGACTTCAGGTTAACTTGGAGTACACTCCTGGTCCAAACAAAGTTTACAAGAAGTCCTGAAAGACACCCCGCCTACCTGGGTTCTACATATAAATTATATCGTTTTATTGTATACTTAGTAATAGATACAGGATTTTTGCATATGCACTATGGCGCCAAAACTGTCAACCCGTAATCGTCACCCATGCATTATTAATTTAGTAATGCACCCCGAAACCCGTATTTGCCCTCTTCGCGGAACACCTCTAGATTTTACGTCGCATCAAACCATTCGGTTTTCTCGGGTTTTGACCTAGCTGCTGTGTTACAAGCAAAACGAAAACAAAAACATGTCGTCACGAAGACGAACAGATCAAGATATGGGAGAGAAAGTTTTGAATTCCTTAGCAGCAAGATTGGTAGATTTATAATACCCAACAGATAAAGAAAGAATGATAGCAGATGGAATAGAAAATTCTCGCTCCACAGTAAAAGTATATTTTAATGATAATTTAGTCTATTCTTCTGGATGATCGGTGACAATCACATGATAGAAAAAAAATTTTGTAAAGGACGTTTATGTTAAAAGTTATTGTTAATATGAAAAACATGTGCATTACATTTAATGTAAAACGTCTATAGACTTTAAAAACTTAAATAATTTAAAAAAATAAGCGTTTATTTTCAAATTTGTTGCATTTTATGAAAAATGAAGTTCTTTCAATACATTAAAACATTGGAATTATTTATTCTTTTAAAATAATATATATTTCTGTGATTTGTTTACTAAGCATACAATAAATTGAATAAAACAAACCATTTTCCATATCGGATCCAATATTGGCCCCTCGACCCAAATATTGACCGTCGGGCCTTCGTCCCTTGGGCCAATATTAGGGTCTGGGGCCAATATTAGGTCCGATATGGAAAATGGTATGTATAATTCTCTATATATACATGTTTATACCATTTTTGCAAGCAAATCCTGTTTGAATTGATTTTTTTGTCAATTTATGTTATTAATTGCAATGACTGCAGCTAAGAAAATATTGCTAAAATTTATTTTAATTTCAATGAAAGAAAAGTTTAAAACTAAGAGCAAGTCCTGGAATGTCTCATTGGGTTTGGCATACTGTATCTAATACTAAAAAGGTGCAGTATGTGTGTGTATTAGGTCATCTTCCAAGATGTATTGTAGCCAACTACCATATATCTGTATGGTCTTTCGACCTTTTTAAAAAAAGAAAATTGTCAAAACGAGAGACATAAGACGTTCTTTAAGCTTTGTAAGAAATATCGTAATGTACAGAGTGGAAACATAAGCTTTTTTGATCGAAAAACAAAAATAGAGAAGGGGAGGGGGTGCTGAAAATTGATAAAAAGATATTTCCAGTTTTTCAACATCCACAACATGTTACATGCGAGTTTTATCACCTCTTGGATATACAGTGTCACAATAAGACTTATGCCATCATTTTATAGTGCGGAGAAAGGTAGTAAGTTTTGATAAAGGCTTGGTCGAGCAATAAGCAGAACCAGCGATGAAACGTTTGTATAAGAATTCTTGTGTAGTTTCGGTATCAAATAAAGACGAGGTAGGTCAGCGTCTTGCTCATTAAATGATATATTGTATGTTAGAAGTTGTAATACTGAGACATGTTTAGATAGATTTTCATCTTTTGAAAAGCCTGTCAATGTGAAAGTAGGGTCACTTTTGTTATCAAGCAGGCTTAGCAGGTTGTCATGAATTTCATGAATCTCTTTCTTGTCGTTTGCCAGAATTTTGCTAAAACAATGCTTCTTAAGATTTATTTGACTAGTTTAAACATTTTCAAATGCAGCGTCAACTCGCATAATATTCTTCTTTCAACTCTATTCTATCAGTTTTACATGTACAATGTACAGTCGGGCAACTTAATAAATCGATGATTTACAAAATCAGAATCGGTTGAACAACCAAGATCTTATCTGGTTCTTTCCACATAATATAAAGAAGACATGTAAGCAAGATTAAAAATAAA
This sequence comes from Mimachlamys varia, assembly GCA_947623455.1. NCBI lineage: Eukaryota > Metazoa > Mollusca > Bivalvia > Pectinida > Pectinidae > Mimachlamys > Mimachlamys varia. The sequence continues at coordinate 4,805,441 of OX392537.1, forward strand.
TAAAAACTTATTTTGGGAGACAACATACCCGACCAAATCCGATTATACTTTGATCACTTTCGGTTTGTATACATATATATAAACCATAGTTGGCCGTGTAAGCATGACCATCGAAAGGTATACTTTATGTTTGTAAGTGTATTAGTTGAACACTTAACTCTCCGTGATGATGAATAATGATAATAAACACAACTGTGCTGATATAGTGGTTATCTATCCCCATTTCGTGGCAAAACAGCGGCTTCAAATATTGAATGTGCGAATTTAAACTGACACATGTGTGCTCGAGAAGCTAGGTAACTTGTGTAATACGTTGTGCACGTTATCACACATTGAAACAAAACATTTTCGGTATATTTTAATCTCCATCGCAATTCTTTTTGTATAAATGTGAATATTAAGACCCCACAGTGTTGTATACAAAAAAAATATATTGAAATACTTTAACCCTTGAATTATGAATATCGTCGCAATATTACTCAATTGTATCCAAATAGGGTGACAGATCCAAGTATTACCAGATGGAGGGAGTGGATAAAAGGGAAAATTCCTTAACATATTTCTTCTTCTGTTGGTATAAATATATTTCTGCAAAGAGTTTGATACAGATAATTTTGTAAATTTAATATAAACAGTCGGTTTGTTGCCGATTTTCATTTTCCCTATTCCGATTGTTTTGATTTTGAACGATTTTGGTTTGAAAATCCTTTCGGTGAAGGGAATTAATTCTGTACTTTGTATAATCCCAGAAGGGGCAGAGGGCAGGGCCATATATGTCAACAAGATTAATCACTTTTACATCCTTCTTTTGATAAGATGAAGGTGTTATGGTTTCGATCCTTTGAGACTTCGGGATTCTTTAAACTGCTTCCTCTACTATAAGATTGATTGCATTTTATACAATTCTCGCTGAAGCATTTTTGAGTAGTGGGTTTTTTTAATATATTATAAACAGTAACTCCGAGAGGCGGGGCCATCTCCCAAAATATTGTAATTTCAATGCATGTAAGGATTCAAATTTAAAAGGCGATTGTTGAATATCATCTTTGAAGTATGTCCGTCTTGAAGACATCACTGGTCAGTTGACGAGTAACAACAATATGATATTTTAATGGCGTCCAAGTATTACAGAGAACAAAGCATCATATGAAGTACATATGTAACAATAGAGACGAATACGGATATTCCAGATTGTCATTTCATCAACATAAAAAGTAGGTATTAAACGAAATGCCTCAGTAAAACAATGTTTATGAGTTCAATGATTTAGTAGTGCAAAGAAGAAAAACATAGGACTAATAAGATGATAAGGAAGACATACAATTAGTATCTCAAAAACAAAAACAGATTTTCCCCTGACTGCTGATGCTTATTAAGGGATGTAAAGTTCCGCATTTCAGAAGAAAAAGAGGATACTAATCTACCTAGCGCTCTGTTCTTAGAAACAGAAACCCTGCTACATGTCCTGTCAAAGTCTGATCGAATGGTGGCTACCACAAATAAATAGTTCAATTCCGTTTTGACCTGTTAATAGTAATTTGTATTATGTTAGTTCTATGGAACACATACTTGTACATGCATTTATAAACGCTTACATATTTACAGTCAACATCAACTGTACTTAAAACCGAACATGTGACTGAAAACTCATCCTCAGTTATGATACACATTACATCATATGTGTACTATATTGAGTGTGAGTGTGTGAATTTCCACAGTGGTGGACATGATTGCACATCTTTGTCTAGTCACTAAGAGGAGACACCTGGTGTAGGGTCACTGCATGCACTACAGGTAAAACTCTTTCGGCTCTGTTTAAGAGTTATACATTTAAAGCATTTTGTTAAATTTTACTCGTTGTTCTTATACACAAGTGACCCAGTTATACCAATTATCTAGTTTATAACAACTGATAGGGAATGTGAACAAAGTTATAATAAACATGTTTTATCTAAATTACAAAAGCATACACGTAAAACTAAAATCGTTATAAAATAGATAATGAATTTAAATAGATTTAGTACATCACGTGACTGAATACTGTCTTCCCATTGGCTACACACATGGGTACTATGAAGCGAAAGTGCCCGCTCACCCGGGCACTATCGAATTTGGCGCGGTATTCAAGGTAAATCTATTAAGACGTCACTATTGAGTAACGTCACTATTACGTCGTGCTACTGCTCTGCTTGAAAATGGCTGACTTTGGAAACGACCCAAAGCTGGCAATGGTCTATCATAATAAAACGAGTGTTGCTATATACATATGTATTTAAATTAAATGGTGATGTACTAAACCCATTGTGGCCCTGTTGATGAGATAGTGCCCTCGGCTCAGACACTATTCCATCCCACGACCAAACTATGAGGCATTAGTGCCCTCTCAACAGGGCCATAATAGATAAATATATCTTTAGCATTCAGCAAGCATTGTATTAAGGAAATCCATCCAATGACAGGAGGAATCTAGTTTAAATGCAAATTTAAAACACCTTTATTAACCAGGTACACACAGAAACAGCAGATTTTGGTCAAAACATTTTACTAAAATGCTTTTGTCTAGCTTTTATAACAAACATCATTTTTTATGTTTGATATGAGCATATTTTGGTTAGAAATAATTGATTACGAGGGCAGCTATGCCAGAATTGGATATAAACAAAAAAAACTACAGCCTGGTTTTTTTTTTTGTCATAATACTATCATTTGTGACTAGTACAAAAAGGTTGTGGTGATATGATTCGATCAAAAAAAAGCTTCTACACGAATATTGTATCATTTATATATGAGACGCTTTACTAGACTTAACGGTGTCTGTTTTTAACATAAGGAAGCACGATATGAGGCTGTGAAATGAAAAATGTTCTAAATAAAACCTGGTCATTTGTTAATGCATATTCAGAATAATATTTATCCATGTAGAAATTTTATAAAACATGACGCTATGTTTTTAGTAAGTAGTTGTAAAGATAAAAGGTGTTTTGATATTTACATTGTATGATGGGTATGTGCTAGATTTACGACGAAGTACTTTGCACATCAAACCGAGATTAAAACTTCAACCTTTTCTAGCTAATCGCTAACAATACAGGTCGGTGTTGTCACACAGTACACGGTTTGCATTTCGTGTGTATACGTCATACTGACTGGCATGAGAAGACGTTGTTGCTACATGTATTACCTCGACCATAACAGGTAAACATCATATCTTCCTTTTAGTGATCTTTAAACATAATATAGTAATTTCATTTACTTCTTTAGCATACATGTGAAAATAAATGTACTGATTGTAGCCTACTCAGAGTACTGAAGGTTCAGGCACAACTCTTGACAAAAAATATATCGATAATATAATCATGCTTTGATACTTAATACTCGGTGAGTAATTGATGTTTCACCGTTTGTGTGGACTAAAGGTGAACCAAGTTCACTCCGAGTACACCTATTTTTTAATTGAATTTACACCTCTAGGACTTCAGGTTAACTTGGAGTACACTCCTGGTCCAAACAAAGTTTACAAGAAGTCCTGAAAGACACCCCGCCTACATGGGTTCTACATATAAATTATATCGTTTTATTGTATACTTAGTAATAGATACAGGTTTTTTTGCATATGCACTATGGCGCCAAAACTGTCAACCCGTAATCGTCACCCATGCATTATTAATTTAGTAATGCACCCCGAAACCCGTATTGGCCCTCTTCGCGGAACACCTCTAGATTTTACGTCGCATCAAACCATTCGGGTCTCTCGGGTTTTGACCTAGCTGTTGTGTTACAAGCAAAACGAAAACAAAAACATGTCGTCACGAAGACGAACAGATCAAGATATGGGAGAGAATGTTTTGAATTCCTTAGCAGCAAGATTGGTAGATTTATAATACCTAACAGATAAAGAAAGAATGATAGCAGAGGGAATAGAAAATTCTCGCTTCACAGTAAAAGTATATTTTAATGATAATTTAGTCTATTCTTCTGGATGATCGGTGACAATCACATGATAGAAAAAAAATTTTGTAAAGGACGTTTATGTTAGAAGTTATTGTTAATATGAAAAACATGTGCATAACATTTAATGTAAAACTTCTATAGACTTTAAACACTTAAATAATTTTGAAAAATAAGCGTTTCTTTTCAAATTTGTTGCATTTAATGAAAAATGAAGTTCTTTCAATACATTAAAACTTTGGAATTATTTATTCTTTTAAAAATATATATATTTCTGTGATTTGTTTACTAAGCATACAATAAATTGAATAAAACAAACCATTTTCCATATCGGATCCAATATTGGCCCCTCGACCCAAATATTGACCGTCGGGCCTTCGTCCCTTGGGCCAATATTAGGGTATGGGGCCAATATTAGGTCCGATGTGGAAAATGGTATGTTTAATTCTCTATCTATACATGTTTATACCATTTTTGCAAGCAAATCCTGTTCTACTTTAATTATAATGGATATTTGATTGGTCTACTATGAATCAATATATGGAATTAAATTAAAGTTCCGCATTTCAGAAGAAAAAAAGGATACTAATCTACCTAGCGCTCTGTTCTTAGAAACCCTGCTACATGTATATGTAACTAAAATGTCATGTCAATGTCTATCGAGTAGTGGCTACCACCAATAAAAAGTTCAATTCCGTTTTGACCTGTTAATAGTAATTTTCATTATGTTAGTTCTATGGAACACATACTTGTACATGTATTTATAATCGCTTACATATTTACAGTCAACATCAACTGTACTTAAAACCGAACATGTGACTGAAAACTTATACTCAGTTACGACACATAATACATCATATGTGTACCATGTTGAGTTTGAGTGTGTGAATTTCCACAGTGGTGGACATGTTGGCACATCTATGTCTAGTCACTAAGAGGAGACACCTGGTGAAGGGTCACTGCATGCACTACAGGTAAAACTCTTCCGGCTCTGTTAAAGAGTTATATATTTAAAGCATTTTGTTAAATTTTACTCGTTGTTCTTATACACAAGTGACCCAGTTATACCAATTATCTAGTTTACATGTTTATGTTTACAACTGATAGGGAAGTAAATATGTGCACCCTTGTGTTATAAGATTAGTGTCACCGCATTATCTGTAACAGGGGAACCAGTTATGTCGTATGCTTTTGTAAACGTTTATTGAATGCCTGACAGAATGCGATACTTCCATCGCCCTAAACATATGTTTTAATTGATATGTGATTTGTTTATGAACTATTGAACTATTCCTTAATAAAACGCTTATCAAGGAGAGGGCTTAGGACAATGAGTACAGGCCATGCTTCATATTAATAACAGTGTTAGTCTTTCAACTTTGAAGTCGGTTAAAAAGTTAACAGACTGACTTCTTCGAGTCCCACAATGCATCACACGTTTTGAGGCGTGTATTGACGATACTTCGAACAGATGAATTCAATGCTATAAGTATTCTAACACGTACTTTATGTACACATATTTATTGCACAAAACAAAAGTCGCACAGGTTATAAATGTATGAAGGCTCTCCTTCAAAACACCGCACTGTATTTATATAAAACAGAGGATGTAATCATTGAATTGTAATGACAGACGTAATGTATCGTGGTTAGAGCACAGCTGGTACTATCAATATAAGGAGGCAGCTGTTAAACACATTTTGAACAAAACTATACTAAACAATGCTTTATAGTCATTACAACAGCATACAAAATAAATAAAATCGTTAGAAAATAGATAATGAATTGAAATATATATATATACATCTTAAGTACTTAGCAAGCATTGTAATAAAGAAATCAGTCCAATGGCAGGAGGAATCTAGTTAGATTACAAATTGGAAAAAAACTTCTTAATCAGGTATACACAGAAACAGATGATTTTGGGCAAAATATTTGACTAAAATACTTTTGTCTAGCTTTTATATCAAACATCATTTTTATGTTGGATAATAACATATTTGGGTTGGCAGTTATTATTGATCATGAGGACGGCTATGACATAATCGGATGCAAAAATACAAAAAATAACCTACAGCCTGGATTTTGACTTTTTACGTGGCTTAACAGTGGCTGTTTTGGTGGTGTAATGAAGAACGATATGAGGCTGTGAAATGCTTAAATTTATGAATAGCAATTTGGTCATTTGTTAATGCATATTTCAGAACAAAACGTATCCATGTAGAGTGTTTATCAAAACAAGCAGCCTATCAAAACAAACGTGACACTATGATATCAGAAAGCAGTTGTTCAGATGAAAACTGTTATTTATTTACTAGGGTACATGTATGTGCTAGATTTACGACGAGGTACATTGTACATCAAAACGAAAGTAAAACTTCAACCTTTTCCAGCTAAACTCTAATAATACAGATCGGTCACACAGTACAAGGTGTATTATGATGTGTGTATACGTCATACTGACTGGCATTGTAAGACGTTGTTTCTCCATGTATTACTTCAAGCATAACAGGTAAACATTGATTTTCTTCTTTTAATGATCTTTAAACATAATATGGTCCATGTTTTGTTTTACTTCTTTAGCATATAAACGTAACCAAAATATATTTATTAAATATGTACCATGTATGTGTATCAATATAAACTCCGGTTCTAAGTTAAAGTTTAGCACTACTGAGTATGACCAAACAATGACACACGTGAGTGACACAATGTAGCCTACTCAAAGTACCGAAGGTTCAGGCACACAACATGATAAAACATATCGACAATATAATCACGTTGACCTACTAAAATCTAAGTGAGTAATTGATAATAATGTATCTCCATAATACAATGTTATATTGCTAACCTGGTTTTAGAATATACATGTATGACCGACGCTGGAAGGGGTCTACGTTGAACTGCCATAAGTATCGAACACCCATGTTTGTGTGGACTAAAGGTTAACCAAATTCATTCTGAGTAGACTCCTTTTGGATTTGAGTTCACACCGTTTGGTCGCAAGGTACACTCCTGGTCCATTCAAAGTTTACAAGGGGTGCTGGAAGACACCAAGACTACCTGGGGTGGTCTGTATCCAAATCATATCATTATATATATATATAGACCATGTTTTACAAGAATATACTGTTGTTTATGTATATGTTAATATAAACATCTGATTTGTCTGCTCGGAATAAACATATTGATTTCTATTTCAGAGCTATTATTGTATGTACAATTTACTTGTAACTGATACAAACCTACAGGTACACATATAAACATGTATAATAGACAGTGTTGTTCTTCGTTATTATAACTGCTATTGTTCTTATTTGTATAGAAAAAAATTGTTGTCGGGCATCTAAATGTACGTAAAGGTTTTCAATGTGCAAGTTATACAATGTATTACAAATATTGCAACTTAACAATTACTCATGAAACGTATTCACAAATGCCAGTGGATGAAAAAAATTCAAACATTATTTGAAGAAAACAACACAAAATAGCATTTTAACAAGTGTCCAATTATCTACTTAAATTTCCTTTAAAATGCATAGCTATGTGTAAATTGAGAATCTCCTTTAAACGTTTCCGTTTCTAATAGAAGATAGGAATATTTAAGGCAGATAGAATAGGTACAGTATTTCGTGGATAACCAGGCAAATCAGTTTTATATTAAGGGAAACACGTATTTCCTAAATTTATTATACTTGTCAACAAAAAGGTCATGAAATAAAAACCAATATGTTAAATTTATGAAACAATATGAATTTTTAATTCTTATTTATATCGTCCTTACGAAACTAAGTTCATCATTACAAGTATAGTAGAGAAACCAATATTAATTTCAATACAGATACATGTTATTGTGTATTCTTATTTGTTTGAATGAAGTAGAAATTAGATAGTTTATGTTCTATATTACATAATTTCTAAATTAGTATATCATCTTTTGATTATATGTATGTATAAATTTTGTATGAAAGCGTTGTTTTATTCCTAAATGTTACAAGTTCAAAATTAAAGCTCAAATCAAATATATTCACACATAAAAAGTGTATGTCTACCTTAGAACTATGGAATCTTTAAGAATTTTAAGAGGTAAGGTTAGATGCCTGTTCCCATTTAAAAATGGGGGGGGGGGGGGGTCATAATTTATTTTAAATGCAATGGGTAAATCTGGCCAAATCTTCACACATTATATGAAACTGTATGTACTTGACATTATACAGGTACTTGAATGTTTCTGTTGATTTAATAAATTAAAGAACATGTTGTGTACTAATTTAAAATTCATGAATTAATTATAAATATGAGTATGATATAAAATTTTACCGAAAAACCATATATTAATAGACAGATAACAAAGAGGTAGGAAAATAATTTTTTCGGAATACATCCTCTGTTGCGAAAACATTATTCACAAAAAATATATTTTACAGAGGAAACCTTTCTAGAAACACAATGGACTTGCAACGAAAATCAGTAAATATTTTTTTTCTTATAAATGGTTAACAAGCTCAAACAGAAACAACTCCAACAAGCATAGACAGTGTATCTGGTCTACTCAAACAATCGTGTATCCGATGATACCTATTCAAAATATTACACTTTGCGCCCCGACAAATAGCGTCAACAAAAATAGAAATATCTATTTGGTTCACTGGCTAACTGACTTCTTAACATACATATTTGCAAAGATTTGAAACAAAAGAACAAAGCAGCGAAGACGCATACAGTGTACTTACGTCACAAACAGTGCATTTACAAGATATACATACTTGTCTACATATACCATTGCAGGGCCAATGTACCAATATGAATGAGGAGCGTAAAGCGACCGTATATATTTATGGACTGCCAAAATCGACGTGTACCCGGCGAGACCTATTCAAAATATTTTCCACAGGTAAGATACCATTTGACTGGTACTAATCAAAGAGTCCTGAGAACTAGAGTATTAAAGGTCCAACCATAACCCTTAACCTTCATATACATACATTCGGCATTGTATAGAAATGTATACATGAATCAAGCATTAGTTTTTTGTTTCCCGCAGTCTATAGAACACTGTACACCGTATTGCTTGAATCAATCATATAATACTGAGTACATAATGATGCACACATATATTCCACATTAATTTGCTTTATGTTCAAATCTGATATTGATAAGGAAGAGCATTAGAACTGTTATATGTGTTAAGAAATAAATACATTTTTGTTTTTTTGCTGATATTAAACATTTTCTCTCACAGAGAAAACAAGATAATTATGCCTGTTCATATCTTAATTTCTTTAACGCTTATCCCAAAATGCATTTTTGAACAATTACAGCATTTATTCCAAATAAACTTTACAATTTATGAAACAACGAAACGAGTTACCGTAACGATTAAAATACATACTCTTATATATTGTAATAGAAGGGATTTTAAATTACCAACAAATCAAACTGCATTCTGTGTGTGTGGAGGATAGGGGTAAATACTAAAAATAGCATAGGCATATTGATAGTTATCTCATGTTTGTCTTTGGGTATTATAATACAATGCTATTTTAAGGAATGTAGTATAAAACATGCTGATTAAAGTTCTGGCAATGCGTGTCCGAGGTCGTTAACGCCAATTCTGAAAAAAAAACTAAAGACTTTCGTTTTTGATATATTAATCATGGACTTTGACGTGAGAGCTACACGTGAGGAACACTAATTATTTTGAATTACATCTTAAACATGGTTTTGTGTCTTTCAGTCGCTCAAGTTCAGCAAGTTTCGATTTGCAGTGACAAGGTGAGACATTGTCTTTGCTTTCATTTGGATCTGTTTTGTGTTGTTTTATGCAAACAATCGTGTTGATAATTAGCATATTCGAGTTCATTTATCTAAAGCTTGCAGGTTTATAATATGCGGAGATAAGTCATCCATCTTTGTTAACATTTGCCACAAACAAAATAAAGCATTTTAACATATCTATAATATTAGTGACATTAATGTGTATGTGTCAATGTTCCAAGCCAATGCATGCTGTAGCAGACGGACTATAAACGACCAAAGTATTATATTGTTTTCACGTACAAGATTGTTGCAGATTTTCAAATCCTAGTCACTACGCGTTTATCGTTGCTCTCATCGAGATCTTTATTTGTCGTCATCACGATATGTTAAGAAATGCTTTTCGTCATTCCATCTTCACCTAAGTACTAGTGGATGGGGACTATTAGTATATAAATTAACGATTATAAAAGTGATCTATTGGAATAAATGAACAGTTCCCTTTCGCAGCAAATATGTTGACTGCAAATTTTGCTTATACAGGTGATGAATAATTGCCTTTATACCTAACGGATTAATAATTACACAGAAATTAGAAATTTTAAGTCGAAAGCATTATGCAATATATTGATAGAATAAAGTCGTTTGTAGGGATTTTTTACGTGGTTACCACGTGGTAAAGGAGTCTGACATCCTGCTACCACTATAGATATATAGCTAGCCCTCTAGGTAGCGGGTTGTTAACTTCATTTTATATTTAGTCATGTATTTAAAGAAACTTTACCCTACTTTCAATGCAATGCATGTCTTCTATTTGATTCGCTGTGATCTTTGTATAATGCATTTGCAGGGTATTGGGTCCGTGACTCTCTGCAACACCTCATCAGTCGATTTCATTTTGGACCAGGTAAGTGTCAGTCTCAATCTAATCAAAATTACATCATCATATCCCTCCTGTTTACTGCATTGTTATACGTCACATGGACTCAAGCATTAAACAACATATAGTTCCGTGTTATAGGACTATAATACGGAACTAATGCTGTTTAATGCTTATATTTACATTTCTTAATTGGTTTTGATAATAAATTGATATTTATATTCTACATTTGATCTGAAATAAGGTTGATTTCTATGAAATGGAACAGCCAATAGCCAGTTTCGGCCAGCCGTCTCCAACATTATGCTTATGACGTCACAATCGTAATGACGCCATAATGACCAATCCAGTGTAATGACCTCACAACACAGAACAGGCCTTGGTAGTGTTATACAGTGGTAATGCAGAGCAAATGTAAATATAAATACATAAATTCAACACACCAGTAAACAGATGTGACATGAAGATGTTATTTTAACTTGATTAGTTGTTGGAGTATTTGATTCCAATGCCGTTTTCACTAAAACATAAATATCGTCTCTTGAAAAGCAAATGTACATATAAACACAGAAGAATGTAGCAAGTTTTAACAAAACATGGAATCGTCTGATAAAGAACATATATCCTTTAATCATAAAGTCTTTCCCCTCTTTATCATTCACCATTAGGGTTATTTTACCCTTTTATTTTATTTTATTAAGATGATCCTTGAAAATGTCTGTTCTTATCATTCTGAATTTTGTTAAACCTTATTCATATTTTTTTTAAATGCGTAAAAGCACTTTTGATAAACTTTATACAGGAGAAACACATTCATTTCAAAAATTGGTTAAAGCAGGGTAGTAGTCAATAAAAAGTATTATTTTGTAAGACAGTATGGCATTAAATGTTTTCACTTCATTATAAAGTGTACCGTTCTAAATTTTACCGACGATGCATGCGATATACATTACATGTATTCTTGTGCATCATGACAAATCTGTCAAAATCGTACATTTTGTAAAATGGAAATATTCGCAGTAAACTTGTAAATAAAAAGTCGTTTATTTTCTTCATAACTTCACAGAAATATCACGTGTTTTACAAGTACCAGTTAATAATTCTTCTTTTATTTCTATGTTATGATTTCGGTAATTACAAAAAAATCAGAGAATACCAAAGCGTCAACAAAACCATAATACGAACTCAAAACCGATTAAACTAGGGGCAAAATAGGAACAAAGGAAAGATTTACATGGAGACTCTCGAAAAAGCACAAAAGAATAAGACCAGGTGTTCCGGAAGGGTAAGCGTCTTCTGCTTAATCGACGACACACGCCATGTAAACATCAAGTCCTCGAAATGAGAACCGAGTCATCATTGTCAATCACAACATGTAAACACACTAATGAGCAAACTCCAAAACATCCCTTTTCATATCACACAAAGATACAAAATACAAAGAACAGTCAGATGTGACCTTAAAATTCACCTCAGAATTAAAAAAAATAAAAAACAATTGAGGATAAATCTATACAAAATACTTTACACTCCCGTTTTCAATTCAAATGGACTAAATCCTAATATTGATAAAATTGATTTTTTTTTATAGAACTGGGATATAAATGGCTGTAAACTAAAACTGAGCCGTCGTCCTATTAGGGACAAACCCAGAATCACTAAAAAGCAACAGCCCGCAAAGGAGGTGGTCGAGGAAGAGAATTATCATTCGGTCGTACCATTCCGGTCTTACTCGGATTATCAGAGAAAACGACCAGCATTTTGGCAGGATGTGCCTCATCACAATTCAAAAATAGTAAAATCAACCAAACACAGGAATAGACATCAACATTTCTGGAGGAACAATGTTCCTGTTCCAACATGTAAAGTTCACTCGAGAAAGAAGCATCGCCGACGAAAGAAACAAAAACATTCCAAAGTATGTATGCCATTTTGTTAAAAGTTAGAAAATACCCAAGCAGCCGTAAAATAATAAAATAAATTGTAGGTACCAGGTGCAAACTACATGTAGTTTGAGGATCCTGATTATCACTTCACTTCTTGTTTCAAAGTAAAATTGAAATAATATTAAATAGAGTCGTTTTGAGCCGCAAAAAAATTATATTTCGTCTTGTTTTCCTTGATTCAAATTGGCAAATCTTGGTTTCAAGTTGGCTGATTTTATAAAGAATACATGTACCTGATGATATCTTACCTCGTGTTTCTAAATTTAGATCCGAATATATTCATTTGCTTCTTTGGCACAAAGTTTTATATTTATTTACTGACAATGCTTTAGTCATATTTACATTTAAATTTATTGATATTACATTGACATTGAAAATTAAGGTTTTTTTCTTGGTCAGTTTATTGCTCGCTGAACCTGATCAAGTGATCTTGTCTGCTGGTAGTTACGTATAGCTTGATAAAAGCCTCTGGATATCGCCTATTTTAGGTCAAAAGCAATAAACATTTAATTCAACGTGTTAAACATTCGCTCTTTAAGCTCCATTGAATACCTAGCAGCACGTCAATTCATTCGTTTTGTTTTACTTGAACTTCTCTCTTTTATCCGAATGGTATATATCTATAGATTAAAACTAACTAAACTGGAAACTCTGCAAACTTTATTTTTTGGCACAATATAAAAACTGTCATATCGTATTTGTATTTTTTTAAATAGGGGAGAAGATAATAATAAGTGACTTTCGACCCCATAGGTGATTTAATATACATGTATACTATGGAAGTTACTTTTTTTCAGATGTCTGCAATACCAGATTGGACATGCATAGAACCACGTAAGGCTTTGAAATGTCCAAACGAATTTGAAACACGAACACTACCGGTTGAAGCTCGCTACACAGACACTTCACCAGCATCATCATCAATTGTCCATGATGTTATGATTAACATTGAAGAACACGGTGAACAATGTTTAGAAACAGCGGAACTTAATGGAATAAGTACTTCTAATGCAACAAACATTGCAACATCTTCCTATTCAAATGACGCGCAAATTCCAGTAAGTGTTCATTCGAATAGAAAGAAATACATCATCACTGTAGACACTTCGCATATGTTACGGAGTGTCATGAAAGGCATTCAAGAGATGGAGGGAATACCGCCAAAACACCAACTTCTGCTCTTCCAAGGTCGTGCACTCAATGACACCGCCACTCTTCAGGGGCTACAGCCTCATGATCACGTGGAAGTGATTGTAAAGGCTAAAGGTGGAATGCTTAACGAATGTGGCGCTACTGAAGGTAGGCTTACTATTTACCTTACATGTAAAGTGTACTTCTAATGTAGTCAAACGGTTATATCTTCAATGTTTATGCTGCTTCTGTGTTGCTAACGTCACCATTTTGATTATGTTTGATGAGACCAAACAATTTCGATGAATGTGTTTGGCCGATTTTGTTGAATGCTACGTGGCTATTCTATCAAATATTTTAGTCTAGTCAATATAGGGTTTAACCGGGACAAAATTGAAACAGAAAATATTTTTAGTGTTCAAAGAAGGTGGATACCTATACTTAAACAGAAAATAGTCAACCAAAATCTACCTTTTTTTCGCACAAATTAGGGGTCAATAAATTCAGCGTAACTGCTTACTGGGCCAACTTGGAAGGGAAATAAATAAATATTAAGCGATTCTGATTGTAAAATGAATAGTTACAAGTCATAACCAGTTTATGAATATTACAGATTAGCCAAAGTCATTTTACTGATATGTAATGTTGAAAAATAACGATCCATCAATACCACTAAAAATCCATTTTACTTAACAATATTTTACTTTTTTTCACATTTTAAGTGCAGAAAATATCATTTAATTATCTCATTAGCAAAATAAGGTAAAAATTCAATCTTTAAAATAATGGCATTTAATTTAATTATTCAATTTAACTGATGATTAATTAACATACAAAAAAGTTATTAACCATCAAAGTCATCAAAATGTGCTGATTTTGCACTTTTTCGAAGTCCGTATTGAATGCTTTGCATATCTCTTTCGCATGTATTTTAATAAGAAGGAAGACAAATGCTTCAAACATTTTTATTTTCATTAAAGTGTTTGCATTGTTTATCTAAAATATTTAGTTGGATAAGATAAGTTTGCCATTATGCTTAAAATCAAATCTTGAAACCACTACCTTATTCAGTTTAACCTGAACAGTTAAACAGTCCACTATTCTGAACAACAAAATACCTTATTTCTTTGCCAAGTTTAATCAGATTACATGAAGACTTTGTCAGAATTGTTACCATAAAATGGTTGTTTTAGTGCAATTAATCCGAATTTGAACATCCAAAAACCGAATATTTTAATTGAAAATAATGTATTTTCATTACCGACCATTATGGAACAAAAGAACATATTGTTTTTACTCAACCCAAAATATTTTATTTAATCACAATTTGCATTAGCCATCAAGACAATCTTATTGTCTTTAGTGAAGCCAAATTATTTAGCAATCGGATACAACACAAAAAAGTTATGCATATTTATGCAATTTAGAATGATGAACTTCGTAATTTTTTGCCGTTCTGCCCAAATAACATGTAATAGTGTTTTGAATATTTGATTATCAATATATTAGCAAACTTACCTTACCAAATTAGTATTTAAAATAACCATTGTACATACATGAAAACATGTGAAAAGAATTTAACAATTTGCTTTTTACATTATAAGAATACAGTTTGCATAATTTGAGAAATCATTCAATATTGACGTTGAAACAGTTCAAAATTGGCCTCGCAGCTAACTTTCAAGATTAAAAAAACATACTATTTGAAAGCAAAATGTCTCATATATAAGAAAGTTTAATACATATGTAATATTTTAATGGATTTATACATATCTAGCAATAATATTTATAATATTTTTTAATTTTCCTTTGTCTGAAAAATGCAAAAAAAACTTGTATGTTAAACATTCAGATGCTTTTTAGTGACTTTTGACTGTACATTATTTCTTGATGCAATAATTTCTATCGATTTAGTTTACTTGTTTGTATTAATCATGAACTATTTATACAATGTAGTTAATAATTAAATATAAAAAAAATATTTGAGAATTAATTATTTCAATTTAAAGTTGCACCATTGAGCAATTATGCTTATTTCTTGATCCCAATTAGTGCGAAAAAAAGTGATTTTCCAAAGTTAGATTTTGGAAGATTTATTTTCTGTTACAGTATAGGTATCCACCATTCAAAAAATATGGAAATAAATTATGTTGCAATTTTGTCCCGATTAGGCCTATATTTTGGCTAATTTGACTGGACTATTTATTCAATGTAAGAATATATAGACATCGACTGCAACAAAATGAGGACTACAGAAATTTCTAATTTTGTTCATATTTTAAAAAAACAAAACAAAAACAAACCCTCCTACCCCTATCTCTGTCTGTTTGTTATACCTTCTTCTTTTTTAACAGCTGAGTGTGGTCCTGCACCTACCAAAAGTAGCACAGAAGACGAAGTTACGAATTGGCTAAAGGATGTAGTGAAAGTACAAGAGGAAACATTGATTAAATGTTGTGAGGTTGACGGCGAAATGTTATTTCAATATAATCGAAATGATTATAAGACTTTTGCTGATGACTTTGATCTAACAATTGGACAGGCCCTTCGAATTACAGTTTTTCGAGATGGCCCTTGTAACAAGCATGCAAATACAACGGTAGCTGGATGGACCGTAGAAAACGTATCTTTTTTCATCAGGGAGATTCTTAAAAGTAAAGAATCGGCAGAAACAGTATGTCACTTTGTCAAAAAACATATGCTAGATGGACTTGTTCTTTGTCAGTATGATGGATACCTTGATTTTCATGGAGACTTTCCAGATATAGGCATAGGAAAAGGAATCCTTAAAAAGATATTTACAAAACTTGGCAATATCCCACCAGATAGCAGTTCTGAGAGTCAAACTGTTATTTCTGGAAATGAGTTTCATAACAAGATCGTAAAAGAGTTGCCATCATCCACGTCGTCAACTGAGCAATCCCAAAAAATGCAAGATTATACATCTGAGAGAAACGTAGAACCAGATATTGAAATGGACGTCACAACAGTATATACTGAAGACGAATCTATTTCTTCGTGTATACCTGGAGACACGTCCGAAAACAACGGAAAGAGTACAGTTAACAGAGAAACCGATTATGTTAACGAGCCGGACACCGCAACAGATCCAATTTTGACACAGACGCAAGTTGATGCATTCCCAAATCCAACTCTAGCAGTAGGCGAACTCTCATCAGGAACAGCCTCGTCAGCAACAGGGGATCAGTTTTCCGGTAGAAGCGAAAATCCTGTCAGTTTGATTGGTGAAGCAACAAGGGAATATTTCACATTTATTGAAAAGACATTACATCTCAAAAGCTGTAGATCTAGTACAACAAAGCCGTGCTGTCCGCTTAACCTTCGTGTGTTAACATATAATTCATCGCGTTTAAATGAACTTGAGAAACAACTGCTTTTCTTCGTATTACTCAGAGATAAAGATCTTCCGACACCAGATTCACAGAAAATATTTTGGAATAAAATAGCCAAGGAACCAATGCTATGGCTGAACCGTGTTCTTACTCCAACTGAAAAGAATATGATAAAACCAACAAAATCTGACGCGAAATTAAAAATCAACAGACAGGAATGTTCACTAATTGGTTCACAAATAGCAATGCAACATGTCATGGATAAAAATTTGAAAACCTTGCTAGGCTTCAAGAATCATATTCTCCTAGTGCATCGCCATGCGCTCGAAAAGGAAACAATAGGTTACGAGGTAACGTTGCAATCACATGGGGGGAAATCACCAGTTATGTATAACTTTACATTTTTTAACAAGAAAAAATATATACTATTCGACTTGGATGACTTTTCTTATGGTTTTACGGATTTAGAGATTGATTCTTGTACACAAGGGATGTTGCTGCCTTGGGAAGGATCTGTTTCCCCTTCACCTGAAGATGCACAAGATTCTGGAGAATACACAGAAATGTTATCATCGAACAATGTTCATACTAAGATACCGTTAGAATCAAAAATTGAACAGCAACAAAACGATTCTAATTTGCCTGTTTTAACAAATTTTCAAAATGAGAAGTTCATAGATTTATCAAATCAAAAACTTGGGATGCCGATAGAACATCATGCTGCAACATCTTTATCTGAGCAAAATCGGTATTTTGGAAAAAGTGCATACAATGTTGTTTATCGAGAAGGTAGAACGCTTGTTGAAATTGAAAATAATGACTCATTATCCGGGCGTTGCCTAAGTTATCAGTATTTCAATAAGGAATTTAATCCACAGAACGATTCGTTAATGTCAGACATAACGTTCAGGACACTAAAATTTGCATGTGCCTGCTTAAACGGTAGACGAAATGGAACAATCTATTTCGGGATAGGAACAGAAGATGGTGTCCAGCGTAATGCAGTGGTTGGAATTATTTTGAATTTTGAACAAGACCGGCATATTATAGCGGAACATATTCGATTTTGCATCAAAAATTGCTTTCCCGATCCATGTACAAAAGTAGCAAACCTATGCATTAGTCCTCCACATTTCATTCAAGTCGTTCAGAATGAAGCATCTGCTGCAAGGTTTGTGATGGAATTCGATATAGAACCAAAGTCATCTATGTGCAAAGATATGTTCTTTAACTTGTCGTGGCCAGGGGTACACGACAAAAGTGCCAAGGGTAGATATGTATATGGTTATGTGTTTGATGGACTAAGCACAAAACAGATATCAGGCAACGAGGAGAAACTATTTTTGGTCACTGATCTAAAAAGAAATATAATTGAAAGACAAGAAATTGAAGACTCCAAAATTGTTAAAAAAAAACTATCCGAAACGGCATTTTCAAAATTAAAAAGACGACTTCTTGGCGGGCAGGACAAAATAATACCATCTGTTTGGTACAGTTTAGTTTTGACGTGTCCTACTGATCAACAGAGAATGGACAATGACTGGAAAAATTGTTTTAATTTCATCAAAAGAATGCCAATTACTGCAGTTTTTGATTTTGACAGCGAATCAAACGTCAACGGGCTATGTTGTCATCTTCGAAATTGCGAAAAAACGCAGTTACAAAGTTGGTTAATTTTCGAAGAAAATCCTGGTAACTATGAGAATTTACAGAGTATTCTTAATGTTCCTTATTCTGACGGGAATATATGGGTGTTTTGTAACGGCCGAAGTGACTCAAATAACAAATATCCACACTTGAAACGTGACGAATGGTTGCTTAGTTATTCAACAGGTATAAGTCAGGCCGTGCACTTCCTTAAATCATCAATACCAAAGAAAAGACTCTACGTAATTATTATTCTAATATCCAATGATCTTGAGGGTGTTATTGATACATTTGTTGATTTTATTAGTAGATTTGGATGGGAATATGTCGTTTTGATAGCCGAAGAGGAGAAAGTGTTTGATGACTTTTGCACAGCAATACTTTTGGAACGTAAAGGAACTAGACAGCAGCTCGAGGATATCAGTTTAGTGGGATTACCGTGGGAGCACATTAATGCAGCTATGAATGAGATATCAGGCCACAACGAATACGGTAGCTGCTGTATTCCTGCATCTAGTGGCGGTACAATTCCACTTGAGGAAAAGTTTCTTGAATCTCTAACTGACTTAGAAATCGTTAGCGCAGCGCAATGTGAGAACAAGCGATTTAAAGATGATAAAGAGCGGAGAGCATTTGCACACAATAAGGAACTAGAATTCTATCGTGGAAACAAGGTGACTTGGTGGAATTACTTCTTCAATACCCATGTTCTTGAAAGACATTGTTTTCAAGAAATTTATGATAACATTAATATTTTGCTTTCCGACAAGCACGATGCCAAAGTGGCAACTGTCATGATAACATATGAGCCAGGTGCAGGTGGAAGTACCTTGGGACGCCATCTGTTATGGGCTTTTCGGAAAAGATTCCGATGCGCTATTGTCAAAAAGATTACACATAGAACCTATTCGAACATTATGTTTTTGCATCAATACAAAGAAGATACCTCCAACGCTAAACCAGTAATTCTACTGGTTGATGAAGTACCTCAATCTGATTTCTTCTTTTACGAATTAGAGAATAGTATAAATACCAAAAATCGTACGCTGTCAAATCATAATCAACTGATATGCTGCATGATTGTATTACAGCGTGATGAACACCTTGATGACTTCCCCAATCAGCAATCAGTTTGTGCAGATACATATACAAACAAACAATTTCATATTCTGAGGCAAAAATGTTTTCAAAAGGAAATCGATTGGTTAAAAGATAAATCTTATGAACTGGAAGAAACAGGTAAAGACTTAGGAATGGATTTTAAACCTGAACATTTAATTTCGTTTATGATTTTGCGCCAAAATTTCAAAGAAGAGTACATTAAAAATACAGTACATTCTCTAATGGTGTCTACACAAATGTCACCGATGGAATGTCTGCTTTTGAAGTATGCCAGCCTGATTTCAGCATTCATGCCATTTTCACGATTGGGTTTTAAAACATATATTCCACTTGAATGTTGCGATACACTAATGACTGTCAATTCTTCCACTGATTCTCATTACTACTGGGAACGGCATTTATCGCACACCACGAGAATTTTTCTAGTAATTGAAAATAAAGAAAACGCAAGTGGGATGCAAGTAAGAGTAGCTCACGCCATTTTAGCAAAGGCAGTCCTAAGGGAATTTCTCAATGTTGAAAAGAAATCCCTTGGAGAAATTGTAGAAGAATTTTTAGAATGTTCCCTTTTCGAATCATCAACTCATGGCAGGAAAGACTTGATTGAAATGACAAAAGAAATGCTTAAACGTCGCTTGAAGGAGGAATATGATGACGATGTAAATACTTCCTTTTCGCCACTTATAGAAGAAATTCTAGAACAATCCAAATCTCAATCAGCAGCAGTACTAGAACAATCTAAACCCCAATCAACAGCAGTAGAAAGTGCTGTTGCTGTTCTCAAAAAAGGGTTTGAAAAATTTAATGATCCAATGATCGCTCAAAGTCTGGCTCGATTGCATACAAAATATGAACAATTTGAAGATGCAATCAAATATGCAGAAAAGGCAGTTGAGCTCTCGCCTCGTGTTGGTCGTTCGTATTGCATTCATACACTAGGATACGTCTTAAAAACTAAATTCACCATGGATACACATGAGTGTGAAAAAGTGTCACCTTGGCATTCCAAATCTCACCTGAAAGTTATCTTTCGTGCCCTTGACTGCTTTCGGGAAGCACAAAAAGGCAGATTCACAAGGCAAGATCATGATTTCCTGTTCTCATACATTGATACGGTATCGACAATAAATATGATTTGCGCTTTTCTCAAAGAGTATGTGGAAGTAAGTAACCTTTTCGATTTGACAAAATACTTAACAGACGACGATTATGTACCAGATGAAGTAAAACATTCATGGGAGACATTGCATTCGAGTTTAAAGTCATTACAACAAATCGGTGAAAATGTTTT
Organism: Mimachlamys varia; assembly: GCA_947623455.1. Lineage (NCBI taxonomy): Eukaryota > Metazoa > Mollusca > Bivalvia > Pectinida > Pectinidae > Mimachlamys > Mimachlamys varia. The sequence continues at coordinate 4,826,516 of OX392537.1, forward strand.
CGAAAAGTTAGAAGACCATATCACTTTTAATACAACATACTACGAACATACCAGTTTTACAGAAAAAGGCAAATCACGATTACAACATCGGTCATGCCGTTTATTGTGGTACAAATACCCAATTATGCTTTCGGATTTTGCATCTTATTTTGGGGAAGACATCGATGACCCTCCAGAACATTTACGCGGAGAAATGAGGAACAGATGGCAACGTCGACGAATTTTGACACTACAAGGAAATGTTTATTGGGGATTCTTCCGAACTCATCACCCAATGCCATTTCAAAATGATACAAAAAAGAAATTAGATAGATTGACGAAAATCAAGAAACATTTAGATGCAATCACTGAAAAAGATTCAAAAGACCTGTCTAACTATGTGTGTGTCAATGTGGCGCTCGGTTTACTTGGTAGTCCAAACAGATTATCGGAGGAAGATATTTACAAAATGTGCCGGTATATAACAACATTAGGGAAAGAAAGAGTCGAAATCGGGCATTTCTTCGTCATGATGCTGATGTGGCCTACTAGCAATTCGAATGTCCCCTACAATGATGACGCGTTTAAGGATTCGCTTAAGTTTTTATCCGACAAAAGCAAAAAGAGTAAACGTCAAATCATACAAAAACCAAAGACTTCCTTTCCTAAAGAGGGAAAAACCATATTTTCGCCTTCAGTGCAATTTTTCCTTACCAAACTTGAGGGTTTAAGATCTATTTGTCACAAAAGTGATATTTTTTTTAAAGAGAATCACGACTCACAGACTGATCGTGGAGCCGATTTCTGGTCTCAGCCTAACATACAACAGACACTGAAAAAGTTAAGAGGACAACTGTTGTTTAATGACGGTATATATATACAAGTAGAAAATCCTCACACTCCCGGGAAATATGTTCAAATCAGAAAAACTCGAAGTGGAGGAAGAGAATTTATTTCAGAGGAGGAGGTAACTTTCTACGTTGGATTCAGCATGGCAGGACCAATAGCATATGATGTAAAACCGCTAAGATATGACCAGGATATTACAAATATACCACCGCAATTATCAAACATTTCAACTTATAAAAACAAAGATATTACTGAACTTAAAGAAATGCAGAGACGGATTCGGCAAATTGAGCAAAAACGACCAGACCGACGCAATGAAAGAGAGGTATTTATTTGATTACACAAATCATGTTTAAGCAAAGGCATATCACAACATGATTACGGTTTCAATGCTTCATCTATAGATGATTTTCCCCAATTTTCGTCAATACACATTATTTTAAGAAATCGCTGTCGTATTTGCTTCCATTTAGTTATAAGAATTTCATTAGTTGGACTAATTATGAAAAAAAAAATATCCAACTTATATATAAATCACCCTTGGATGACCGACTGCTGTGTTTTTGCTGATTTCTTTTTTGTCAGCGAAATTTGACATCTCAATTATTTGTTTACAATTAGCAATGTTCGGCTTGGCTAGTTTGGTTTTTTGGATGTGGATGCGAGAATTAAGTGTTTGTGTAATTGGGGGGGGGGGGGGGGGGGGGGAGAGTTCGTGTAAGCGTACTTGCGATAGGCCGGATCGTTTGCCGATTTAAAGTGTTACCACACTGAAGTATACTGCCGTAGGCCCCAAGCAGAATACCCCGCTCGGTCACATGATATTAACAAGGGCTGATCCAGTCGTTCCATTTCCATATTGATGAGCGAATCGCTTTTTACAAATCATGAAATAGGAGCAGCAGGTACAATTCTTACGCAAGGGTAGCGTTTTTATAGAAACCGAAAAATACCTATCACCGTAATGAAATTGGTATGAAACTACACATATTCCCTAAACCATTGGAATAATCTTGCTGTAATTAAAAAATGTCCTGTTACGGTAACGTGCTTAAAAGAACCAATTCTGTCTGGTTTCCACTGCAATGGAAACCAGACAAAACTGGTTCTTTTAAGCGATGTGTGTGCATTACCCGTTAATATAAGATACTATCTTATCTTTGCATCTTGTAGATTGCGTTCGTGTAGATCTAATTTCCTTATTTTGCTAACAAAACCGCAAATATTTAGACCTTCGAAAATAATTCGCAATACGGTAACTATAAGAAATAAAAGAAATCATTAAAGAAACCACTGTTTGACTACTGCCGAGCTGCTATATCTTGGAGCTGATATATGTCTATATTGCAATCCAGTTTCCTAAGATATCACATCGACTGTTCTTCACAAAATTGTAAAAAACTAAATTAACGGTGGTACACTAATCAGTTATATAGGCAACATATTTACTATGCATTTAAAGTTTTTATCTTTATTATTATCATATTAAGTTGCATCATATCTAAACGTTTCCCATGCACATTAACAAGTACTTAAACATATGATTTCCATTTTCAGAAGAAACTCTTAAATGATAAGGAGGATATTCAGACGATTCTGGATTCCAAGCTAGGAAGGGGCCATTCTGATTTTGTTTGACAGGGAAGGAACAACTTACTCCGTCTTGTATATCTAAATATTGAAGTCAGAACAAAAAAGGAAGGGTGCGACCCTTGGTGTTCCTATCATCAAAAACCAATCATGAAACTTACAGTCAAACGTGTTTATTGAACCTTCTCCATTAAGGAGACCACGTGAGTTATTCAATCAATTTTGTTCTCTTTTGTAGTGAATTTAATCTGCTTAAGATTTCGTATATGTGGTAATGAACTATTTTGAAGGACTTTGGAGTGATATTATTAGAGGGAATGGCATTAAAATATCAGTGAGGAATACTAATCTCCCAAAGGAAATGTTATCGTTCAAAGTGAGAGAACTGTATGACGATTGCTTCGTAAAATCGACGGTTGCTTCGTAAAATCGACGATTGCTTCGTAAAATCGACGATCAAAATACTGAGACTGTCAATAAATATTGTTTCAGTTATAGAGCTTGATTCATATGTACCGATCGAAGTAAAATTTTAAAGTTTTTTTTAAAAACAACATACAGACGGATCTCTACTTGTTTTGTTTTAACTCCATTCCTGATAAAGTTTTAATCAATTTTTAACTGTTTTCGAGAAATGTCAGATTGGGAAAATTTTAGCCTTTTGCAGATATCTTTATGTTTAGCGATTATTTTTGTTTATATGTACAAACTATATATTGATTTTAATGTAGTATACCACGTTTGCTATTACAACTTGATAAGTTGATTTTCGTTGTTGTTTCAGTACTTTGTTTCACATACAATGTTGCCGATTTTAACCAATTTGTTGACTGTTGCAATCAAAACTAAATTGTTGTAAATCAACATTCTTTACGTTTCTGTACAAATGGTTTGAATAAAATATATGTAGACAGATATATTTTCATTTAATTCATGTGTCTAAGAAAACAGAAGAAATATCTGACAATAAGTAAACGTGTGATATTAGTTTATATTTGATAATTATCCCCTGCTTTCACCGAAACGGCGGATATTAATTCGATTTTGTTCGTCTGTCTGTCCGTTTGTCCCTATGTCCATCCGTGCAATAACGGCAACATATATCTGATTTTCTTGAAACCTGGTAAAAGTGCCTAAAGGGCTCGACCAAGTTCGATCGTCAGTTTTGGCAGACCTTATTTTGTGGAGTTATAGCCTTTGATTGATGAAAAATGTCATTTTCTGCCGTTTCAGTTCAATAACAGCATTAAATATTATCTGATTTTCTTGAAACTTTGTAATAAGGTTATATGTTTAAATGGCTCCACTAAGTTGGATCTCCGTTTTCGGCGGACGCTATTTGGTAGAGTCATGACCCCTTGATTAACGATTCTGTGCCATCTCCGCAACAAATATTATCTGATTTCTGCGTATAAGAATTTTGTTTTGTTTAATTTCCGAGCAATATATCAAGTGTCAACAGCATGTTTTAATCTTACCTCATAAGGTTTTTACCTACCTAAAACGCATTTTTTTCTATGCATTTTCTCTGTATTTTTAGTAAATGTTTGTATGTTTCTTTCATATGTTGTACAATAAAATAACAGACGGAAACGCCAAAATGATTTCATATCTTCTGCATGTACATTGCATAAATAGTTGAACACACAGCACATAATTTGCAATAATAATCAGAGAATACCAAAGCGTCAACAAAACCATAATCCGAACTAAAAATCGATTAAACTAGAGGCGAAATTGGAACAAAGGAAAGATTTACATGGAGACCCTCGTAAAGTACAAGAGAATAAGATCAGATGTTTAAGATAAATAAAAATAATAGAAGTTAATAGAGGTTTCCACATGAAAAAAATGAAGCTCAATAAAGTCTGACTAAAAAAAAATGACTAAACATTAACAACGGAAACAGTTTAATACATTTTGTTCGAATCTGCTTTATTCAGAATTCTGAAAGGCTCATGCACTTGACATAGCTTGACAATAATGTTATAATAAAAATAGCATCCAATTGTTATAAAAATAATGCCATGTATTCATTAAACAGTTTTAATGTTTAAACATAGATTATCTTATCAGCTCAATTGTAGCATTATTTATTAAAACAGTGTTACAGGATACATGTATTTTCATCTCTGCAGGCCCTGGTAATGTTTTGATATTAATAACACATGAATACATGACATGATTTTTAAGTTATGTAAACCAAAGTACCAATTTTGAAAAGAGTGGCAGATGGATGATTATTTCTAAGTGTAAGAATAGTATGAAATCGCTTACGTCATACATGTATAAAATATGGTCTGACTTTCCTCAACTCTCATTGGCTAAAATTTGGTCAAGTGGAAGTCTACATTTTGTGATATGGACCTAATATTTCTATTTTTGAAACACCGAGTCAATAATGCATTTAATGGCGTTATAATCATTATGACGGCACGGTGCGCCATTGTAAATTTCATGCTTTATCAAGATAAATATTATGCAATTTCAGTAGTTTGCTAACAAGTTACATAACTAATAGGAAAATTAAGGACTTTTGATTCACCCTCAGTCAATATTTTATTCTTCCAGGTCGTTAAAACACAATATTAACCTCACGAAAGGTCCCTAATTGATACTATTAGATATGCTACGACTTACTAGGAGGTCCTCATTTTGTGATATTAATCTGATGTTTTTTTATTTTTCTATCGAGTCAATATTGCGTTTGTGCCGTCAAAATCATTGTAACGTTATAGTGCCCGACTGTTAATGTTATGTTTTATCAAGTTAGGTATTCTGCAATTTCATTCTTTTGGAAACAAGTTTCATATCTAATATAAACATTAAGGACCTCTGATTCGGCTTATATGGTGTTATAGCGACCTGGTAGAATCTAAAATATTGATACTACCAGGTTGGTATAACACCATATTGACTTCACCAAAGGTCCCTAATTGATATGGGTCTGTATGAAAGCGGCCGTCCTCGTTTGATATGAGATATGTTAACCGCATTATATCCATTTTCCTTTCAGATATACAATTTTGTATACTTGGATTCTTGTTCTGCTATTGTTTATTTGACACGTTCGTTTATGATGAAATTATTAATATGATCATGCATTCAGTAAACAAGTATATGATTTTGATATCATATGTTGTTTTGTTTTGTTTTTGTTTTCATTTTGTTTTCAGGTTGTCCACTTCACTATCATCCATCTTATTCAAGTTTTTTTCCCTGAAACTAGTAAATTGATTGAAATTGTTGTCTGCTGAGATTCCTTAGAGATGGATGTAACACACATACATAATTGCTATACCATTTATAATTTGTAATCGATAGAATATGCCGAATCGTCCATCTGGGACTCGGCAGTGATGCCAGGGGCAAAACGATGGCAATCGATAATGTTTAAACTTATAAAAGCAGAAAGGGGAAGGAGCGTTAAACCCTTTTCATTTATGAATGCTCACGAAGATGATAAAGAGTACTGAATAATTTCAGTTCTAGTACTACGAAAGTGTATATATACAGTGTATTATGAACCATGCCACACCTTGAATGGCATTACTGTTGCGAACAAGCTTCCGGCAAACCTTATGGACGAAAGAATCTAACAGCTTGAAGACAAACGCAGCACAAACACATGTTGCGCACATTTCCAATTTAGAAATATATGTAGTAGGCCGGAAAAATTACACTGTATCGTACAGCTTTTGTTTCGTCTTTCTAGTGATAAAAATTGAATTTCTGACGGTGCCTAAAAGTTGCAATAAAAATGGTACCGTAAGCATGTTTATTCGCTTGATTATTTTCCATAAATTTCGCCTACCCGGCATGTGTCATATCTTGGCATCACATTTTTATTTCAGGTACCATGCTGTTATATGTGTAGATTACAAAATGTTGAAATTAATAACGATTTCCCACAAAGATGAGGTACGGAATTCAAGATTTATACAGTTTAGTAAGAGTTGACCAAGTTCTAACTGGACATGGAAATGATATTCCGAGTGTTGTCTTCGTCACATAGGATTTGAAAATTTTACAATCGAGGTTAGGATTTCCCTCTCCTACATGCCTAACCTATTTATAACAAACTATTTTCCGACACCTCTGAAACAAAATTATACTGGAAGAAACTGAACAAATATTGCGAAATCGTATATAAACTTCGTATTATTTTCTCGGTAACCGATTATTAAATCAAACAAATATTTTAAAAGGTAAGAAATCAAAATGGTATAGCAAAGGTTAACTACAAAAAATAATCTGACTGCCAAAATGCCAAAAAGACAAGACATGTACATTAATGTTTGCTACAGATTGACTGAATATCATATCAATATTAGCATAAGACGGTAAGAGTTATTCCCCATTATACGGTAAATGAACTTGATCATTGTGAGATTATGTATGTATATGTGGGATAGGGACATTTTACTTGGGCTGGGCGGTTTTACCGGTATACCGGTATACCGTGGTATAAAGTTGTCATGGTACGTACCGTGGTACATTTGTCCTGTACCGGTTTTTGCGGTACTTTTATTTAACTTAAGCTTATCAATGAACTATTTGTTACATAGATCAATTGGAATTCCAATATGGTTTAATTATAATTTCCTATAAGTTTGCTGATCAACTAGGACAGACATAGCTTAACTCAAACACTATTAGAGGATAACACAAAGAGAAACCTTTGACAGGCCACTTATTGATTTGCTTCAGAACAAAAACAGCCAGAGACCTTTAGCTAGCTGATTCATACGATCAAGGTGGTATACCGTGGTACGTACCGCAGTATTTGCCTAAATACCGTGGTATACCGTGGTACTTTTGATTTTGTGGTACCCAGCTCTACATTTTACCCGATTGTGTAGAATGTTGTGTTAGAACCGTTTTAAGACTTTATATACAATTTCCCTTTCCTTACACTCCTTACATATGATTGACAATATTTTTTGCCATTTTACGGAACACAGAGGAGGGGGTGTTGATGCAACATATATATGCATGATGATAAGCCAAACCGGTAAAGCGGGACGGGAACGCCCACTGAGTTTTCTCAAGTATCACTCCGCCAATACAAAGTTAACTAATTTTAAAGTTAAGTCTTTGTTGGTCTTATTCGCTAATAACTATGATAATAATTACCCATCTTGATGGTGGAAGTCCAATGGCATTGTATTTACAAGTTTTGTGAGCTTCTATTTGTAGGGATAAATGTCGTATGACGCACTGATTTGCTGAGTTAGTGTAATTGAGTCCTACATATTTCAGCTCAAAAAAAATCTTTCTAATCAACCATGGAGATCATGATGGAAATTATAGAAGATGCTTGTTATTTTCGTCAACCAGAAAATCTTCAAAATTTGTGTCGGGAAGCAGTCATCAGAAACAGGACCAAAGGAAAAGAGTAAAAACAATTGTAGTAACTTACAATGCGGTTAAAGTTAGCAATATTAAGATGTAATTCGTCCTTGAGACTTAATTGGAAATAGTTTTTTGTTGATGTTTTAACTGATCCCTGTACCTTCCCTCGCGCAAAAATATCGTAATAATTTTCCTGGACCTATTGAATGGCATAACTAATCTAAAAAGAAGTCAATGTTTAGTTATCATTTTGGTAATTATAAGTAAAGTTATTGCTATCCATGTTGTATGGTTTTCTATTATGAGTATTCTAGGGGGGACAGCTTGGTGAAGCATACTGGCTTACATCGTACCACGTAGATGGTGGTGACTAGGAAAATGTACAAAAACCAAAGTATAACGTTCTTAAATCCTATTGCACGGACTGCATATATGCAATAGAAACTTTATAAGCTTCATATAATCTGCTACCATACGGTACCATTTGATGTTATTATAATTATGGTAGCGTCCATCCACGACCACATTTCTGTATATGTGAGCTCTGCATCCCTCTCAACAAATATTGAAAGAGCAACAAAGCTCCACATGACCTGGGTTTATAAATACAACTTAAATGAAACGTCGTTTCCAAGCATAGAGAAGAGATGGAAAGGTTACAAATCCACTTGGCTCTTATTCTGTCAGCCTCAAGCTCAAGCTTACTATATTCCAATATCATTCATAAGTTCCGAGATTAATAGGATGGCTACCACACCATTTAGGGGGATTGCTGAACTTAATTCCCTGCTTGTGGGATATCGCATTATAACATGGCAGTTGTGCCTTTACCATATTCTCGTGTTACACGTTCAATGAAGTCCTTTTTGTTCATACATCTAAATGTAACGGCTAAAGATATTTTACAATATTACAATGTCCGGGCATCGTTTCCGGGACTGTAATGCTTTTTGTTCAACTTTTATGAGGCCCTCCTCCTAAGTTTAAGTTGGTCGTGTAAGTGTGGAAACTAGAGCAGAACAAATCAAAACAAGTAAGTTGATGAATCGATAATTCATGCATTTGTAATTTTGCGTATCAACAATAAAAAACCAGAACTATACTGACGATTTGTTTCTTTTACTGTGTACAGTTGACGCCATTTAGTCTCGTTTTGTGTTATTCAATTGTGTGTGATAACTCTTGGACGAAATTGGTGTCAATGTTTGACGTCACCATGTCCTTTTGGACTGTCATCAAATGATTACTATGTCAAGAAACTATGATCGATTGTAGATGTGCGACTTTATATCCCAGATATAACTGAGAAAATAGCACAATTTAAACCAAATACACAATGATAAATACATTTGATTTTATGTCTGTCTAAGCACCCGAGTTTACGGATAACTGTCAAGTATTAGGTGGGGTTTTATCTCCGTTTGCTTTGACATTTCCAATATGAATGCATTAAAAGAAAGTCAGTTGTGCAGAATTTTGCCATCAGACCAAAGTTACGCACAGACTCTGATTGGATTGGTCGATGTCACAGACAGCGTAACTTAACGTACTATGGGACTAAAAAGTTTCGACAAAATTTCATTTCATGAAGATGTAATCGTCGATGAAAACGAACATGGTTGTTCTCAGCTTTTCTTTTTCACAATGGTGATATATTTTGATTAAGATAAGAGTTAAAACAGAAATCGTAACCGTCGTAAAGATAATAACACGTTATCTCAAGATCGCATGTTTTTGCTAATAATCGGACTAGGTGTTAAATTTTAAGTTTGAATTTGAGAAAAACCAGTAAAGAAATATAGATATACAAATCACTGTTCTTTAATTTAAGGTATCTAATCATGCGTTATCACATAATTTTATTTAGTGACGTACAAGCCATAAAGTAGTCTTGTTTAAACAGACCGTAACCTATGGTCACACAGCTTTTTGTTCAGATTCCAATCTTACCTCGAAAGTGGAAGTCAACCGTGGCAGTGGTCAGTAGACAGAAGCATGGCACCGCGCCACTGAAGGTCTCTGACACCCGAACACGTGATCGACCCGCCATTGGTACAAATAGCACGGGGACGACGCCGAGAGAAAGCATCGCTCTAAAGCAATTGAAGGTGAGTATGTACAACTGTCCAAAATTGCTTTTAGTTTTAGTCCGTTAAATAACATGTCAAAAGTTTTCCGTTTTCAGGCATAAAACATAATATACATACCGCTATACTTTTTTCTTTCTCATCATTATAATTTTTAAAAAAAAGTTCTATGCGGGATACCTATTACTAATTGTACATGTACTTGTTTGATGTTTTGCTTTGTTGATAAATCCTTAACGAAATGACAAAATGGCCTGTTTATGCAGATGAAGCCAACTTTGTTTTTCGTTCTGCTTACAATGTAGCTAAATATGTTTGCCAATGTTAGTGATTGTTTGGCATTTGAGTGATATATTTATCTAAACGGTTAATCGGGTGGTCGGATGGTGCAGTGCAACTGCCTGTCACCAAGATTCCCCCACCGGACGTGAAAAGGTATGGGGTCACTGGCCCGACCACGTAGGTTTTTTTCCGGGTACTCCGGTTTCGTCCATCAATAAGACCCCCTTGTGGGATAACATCCGGGCCAACAAAATGGATTGAGATAATTTGGACAAATTATTTCATAACTGTTGTAAAATTAAGTATGAGGAACGCGTACAAAATATCTACATTTTGCCACCTCAGTGTAACACAATCGATCTACTTCGTATAGATATTTTTTGATGTGTAAATAACCGAAATGACTTGTTTACTCGATGGTTCGCTTCGACTGACACAAAAAGAAATTATCGTCTGCTATTACAACACGTGTCTGTAGTCAACACTATGGCCAGCCTCTAATGTGTTTTGTGCAGTGTTGGTCTGATTGTACTTTTCGCTTGTCTTTGCAACCAAGCTTTGAAATCAGTATAATGTCGAAAGCTCAAGATTAAACTCAACATAACTGCATTGAATAAGCGTTTTTGCGTTGACGATTTCCCACAGATTATACTGGAATTACAGTAACTAGGTAATGATTTGGTTGATAGTTCGTCCAGGAAACATAACAACCACTTTCACCTGTACGAGCACAACATACATAACATAACATAACACATTACATAACCCAACATTTAGAAAGTAATACCAAGGACATATAAAGAATGCGTTACTAGGGTCGTTGGCTGGTTATGTTTATCGCCAAGGATAGCAATTAGTACTGATTCAATATCTCATGGCAATGTATAACTAATGAAAATAATGCGACTGTTTGTAAGTACAAAATGTAGCACGTTTAATTAATTGCTTGAGGTTGGCTCTAGGTATTATTTGATCAGGTGTGGTCTAACAATCCATGTAAGTGAGGAAAGTGACCTGATATGGCGTAAAGCTCACTGCTTTGAGACGCTAAATGCGGTTGCCATACTGTAAATCACATATTTTGCGAAGTATTTATTTTCGCGTTAATTCGCGAAGAGATTCAATCCCGAATTCAAATCCCTAGCGATTATTTCTATCTTAAGAGGTGCCCGTGCTTATCATATCGTCATCGTCACTTCTAGAGAGACGTTCGCGAAATCATGTATTCGCAAATATGTTCGAAAAGAAAGTAAACCCGCAAAATAAAATATTTGTGAAATCAAAGGAATTTAACGTAATAAATTGATTCCTTGTTACGTCTTCCGTGTCCTTTCTTCTCAAGCGTGTATTTTCAGTATTCACCAAACTTTAAGATGACGGTTTTTGTTTAAGGCTATGACAAGAAAATCAGTTTTATTAAATATTTATTTCAAATTGTCTGTTTTAGTATCTACAGTTATGGTATAATACTTAATTTCATATTACACAACAACGATTCAAGCAAGCCTCATCATCAATATGACACAGAGTTTATTCAGGTCATCTTCAATGACGTAATGGAAACTTAAACATATATTGAATGCAGGGTAAAACCCATGCGGTTCCTCTTATAAGTAACTTATGCAATTGAAAGAATTTAACCGATTTATTATCCTGAAAGGATCCGTCTTTAAACAATATGTAATCGAGGAATACGAGCTTTGTTGTGAGTTCCTACCCATGAGGATACAATACGTTTAAGAAATAACGCAGAAGTCATTTAGATATGTTGAATAATATGTCAACTTGCAAAACACATTTGTCAAATAATATGTAATAGGCAAAATTCATCATTTTAATCATCATTTCAATTTTCTAAATGTTTCATCTATATATGAATTTAGCGAGGAGCTTATCAGGATAAGTAACAAAACGCTTTTATTGCCTAAAAGGAATAAGCAGTTTGCCGAATAGGTCAACATACACATTTTGTATATATATCTATAGCCCTTTGAACTTAGATACAATATGTCTTAAGATGACGTAACACACGCATGTGTTGCACCTTTTAAACATAGCAATAAATACAGTATGCGGAAAAAAGGAATTAAACTGCACCATACAGCTGTCTCGTCCTCCTAGGACTCTTCAGTGATGCTAGGGGCCAACAGGTGGAAATCCAAAATTTCTAAACTAATGTAGAAGCAGAAGGGTCAGGTGCGTAAAACCCTTTTACTTCATTAATTTAGAAGTAAAATTAAACTAGTTTTGTATAATTTCAGCTTACTACTTACTTAAACGATAAACATGACTATTTCTGTTTTTTAATCATAAACTTTCCCTTTTTCAAAGTATCATTCTTATTTGCCCAGCCTTTGGTGTTTACATGTAGCAGTTATTCATTTCATGTTCGAAACAAATATATCAGATCTTTGATGTAATTTACATGCGGGGATCATCGATAATGGAGAGGACGCCTAACCTTGCGGAACACCTCGTCTAAGGATGACGAAACACACACATATTCTGCACCTTTTAAATTTAGTAATATATACAGTGTTCCGAAAAAATAATTAAACTGCATCATACAGCTGTTTTGTCTTCCTAGGACTTTTCAGTGATGATAGGGACCAAAAGTTGGGAATCCAAAATTCTAATGTAGAAGCAGAAGGGTCAGTTGCTCCTCCCCCTATCAGTAAAGATGACGTAACACACATATATACAGCACATTATATATTCAGTAATAGATAGAATATGCCGGAAAAAAAGTAAATCTTTTTATTTTTTGATGAATTTTTGTTTTACACCTTTTTCTCATTTAATCGACTTTTTAGATAGGTTTATTTCTTGTTCACGTTTTGTTATTTTTGTTTATTTCTCTATAAACAAGAACGGCATACTATCATCATAATACTTTGAAAACAAGAGGGAATAGAATATAAACGTACATGTAGTAGATAAAAAGTCAGATAACGTATCAAGGAACTTTCACTTTCCATTAATACCATTAATCAAAACTGCCCACAAATGGATTTAAAAGTAGTGAAATCAGTAATTTAGTAATTTAACGGGCCGTGCCGATTGCAAACATTACATATAGCTGGCGTAACGCACGAGTTTATTAGCTTAATATGAAATTATATTTTCTAAGTAATACTCAAGTATTTTTAAATTTTATGTTATGAAATTTACCTTATTAAAACTGAAAAGGGATACTACTTAATTAGTACAGGTGAAGAAAAGCAGGTGTTCCGGAAGAGTAAGCGTTTTTTTTGCTTCATCGACGACATCTCCCTGGTAAATCTAGGTTACATCCGCACAAGTAAATAAAACGTCCTCAGAGTGAGAAATTCGGCATCATGCTCAATCACAAGTAGTAATACTAATGAGCACATACAATGTATTACAATGTGAAACGAAAACGTACTAAGTCGAAAATACGGCATTTTTCTCAAACAATAAAAATTAACTTGCCTTTCTGTCATTAATCGATATCTACCTATTGTTGGTAAATATGGTGCACCTAGAGAACGCCCCCCCCCCCCCCTCGAGTAGAATCATATACCGTTGAAAACGAAATTGATTTACAAAAACAATGCCAAATACCGTTCGTGTAAATACGACACAGATTGCACGCCCATGTGATGGGACACAAGGACCTCTTAACATTGTTTTGGACTATTTGACAAAGCATCAATTGAGGAGACGAGGAGGAGGAAAGATCAGACCTAAACAATGCTTCTCTCGCTTAGTGTTGACATGCTGTCGTTGCTAATGGAGTGATCGTCATTAGGGTCAGGGCTAGGAATTGTGCCTAGGGATTAATTATACACAAAGTTCAAATCCAATTGTTAAATAAACCAATGACTTATCTTGTGAAGTTTAGGGAAAGCAACACCTATAGGCATTTTACTGTGCTACCATTTGTCCTACAGGTGCCTTCAATAGGGTTTAGTGACTACAAATCCTCTCATGGGAGCCACAGGGAGTTTCTTAACGTAGATCACTTAGGCAGATGGCGCGAACTGATGATTATACAAATAAGATAATATACCACGTGGTCGTTTTTCTGGATATGCCAGAGCTTGCGGATCATACGAGAATTGACGTTAGTCCTCGAGGTACTATTATTTTACATCCGGAGGCAAAAAATTGAAAAAAAATTAAGATTTTATAATTTTCTGATTGCTGTCAGTCACTATGTCAATGGTTTCGAGGTATGCTTCAAACATTAACCTGACAAGAAAGCCAGCCCACTGTCAGCAGAAACGCGACTCTAAAACAAAGGTAAGAATGTTGTTTCACCAGGACATAACACATATGTCATACTTCCACGTAAACGTGCCGCGTCGTGATTGTATTTCAAACTGATAGAAAACTTGTTTTGTTATTGTGGCTATTTGCTCATATTTTTATACTTGTTTAGAATTCAACTTTTGTATTTCAATAATCTACAAGATAATACTCAAGATTATGTCATCAATAATTTTAACGAAAATATAAGAGATTTATAAAGGAATGGGTAATACAGTATCATGTTAGGCTGTTCATAATGATGACAATCTTGCAAAGCATGTGTATATTTATAGATATCAAGACTTGTTTATCCATTCAATGGGAAAATGATATATAAATGTAAGTGCAATCTAAATAGCAAAATTAGTTAATAACATATTATTCATAACACAAATATATATCAAAAGTTTACAGAAACCACAATGTCAACAGACAACATAATGTACAAATAGAGGTTACTCAACGAGTGGTTGTTGGATATGGAACTTATTCGAACGAACTTAACGAACTTGAGTTGATTTGTTTTGCAGTTACAAAAGACACGAGCTTTAGCGAGTGTCTTTTGTAACTTTTTAAAACATGATTAACGAGAGTGAAATAAGTTCCAAATCCAATAACCAAGAGTCCTGAGACATATTTCTACCACAATCTCAGTCGGAAACAACTGGAGAGAACCGCAGACTATGCTATTCGCAAAACGTATCATCTTGTCTATATTCCCGCCAAGTGGTGACGACGTCAACAATCTATGTGGTCACCAAGTGACGTTGTTCTGGTCAAAGTTTCCTAATGTCAACGGATCAAAATGCATTTAGAATTTATTCCACGTGTGGTATAAGCAAAATGTTAATCAGTTGTAATGATTATTTGATACCCTGAGAGTTGAATAACACCCATCTATTGTGGTAGAAGTAGTGTGATCCCTTGATGCCATTATGTCTATATTTATATAATTATTTGATATATCTTTCAATGGTTAATTCATGTTTCCATTTATTGTTTTATTCTAAGGACTTGACTGCTTTTGATACCATGAAATGTTCTTATTTTGGATGTTGTTGTTTGTTAATTGTTTAAAATGCAGCTACATGTATAAGTCTTACGCCCATCAATAGTTGTAAATGGAAAATCTGAAAAATACCGATGGGACGTTTATATTGCATAATATCAGAAATATTATACTATAACAGTAGAACATGTGACAAGTCCGATAGCAGATATCCTACAAGTATTACCTGGCTCTTACTTTGATCACTGTCCGGAGACGTATAAAACGCAAGCACTATATTTTATTGACTGTAAATAACCTGATTTTAAAAGATTACCATGGTAACCGACCAATAAATAACTAACACTGCGTCACGCACCTAGCTATGTATCCTTCCAATGGGCGTTACAGTGTCCATACAAGCACGTATGGCTTACTACGTGGATGTACGTAACGGTACCGACATACGTGCACCTAGGCAAACTACCGTGATTTACCCTAACGGTGGGTTTGCATAACACTATCCGAGGATTTCAGTGGCTTTGTGTTTTCGTATGCGAAAAACTACCCTATTGTGCATCGACGCATAGCAATATCTATAATTTTGGAGGATTTAGATCTGATGACATATATAGGTATATTAATGTAAATTGTATCTGCTATGCTTGATGATATTACAATTAAAACTGAATGAAACTCCTCCCTGGTACCTACAGGAGATTGTTACATTACCCTATACATGTAATGTAAATTGTATCACTGTGATCGGAGCGAAAGGTTGGACTCGTAAAGTAATTCAAATGACAGCAATACCTCCATCACAACGATAATGCTTACATCCTTTAATACTGTAAAACTAAGAAATTACATAAATATTCGTTCAAGGAGGAAAATGTAAGTAACCTGAAAAGAAATATAATAGTTAATTAAAATGACATATATGCTCATGTTTATGCCACGCTGTTATGTTTGAAAAAATACTGTTCTTATTGTTTAGGGCGCTAGATTTACTTGAGTGTGAATTAGATTAACATATCGGTATCGCTTACTCTTCCGGAACACCTGGTCGTGTTATTATGTTTTTTTAATCCCTTCTTTGTTCTTTTGTAAATTGTAAAAGCTTAGATATTCTTTGTTATTTTTGTCGACTCTTTTGCAAATGTTTTGATATAAGTTTGACTCACTTAGATAAAATAATATGGGGTTATATTTTTATTGTACATCGTTAAAACATATCCAATACCGTCGCATCAACAACATTATTATGCAAACACATCATCGTTTAAACTAGTAAGACAAATATGAAAAATATTTTCAAGAGTACAAGAGAGTAAGCCATATGTTTGGTCACATCCAATTAAATGTTACTCAAATTGAGAACTGAGGCTCAATCAAAACTATCAGGGATACTAATGAGCATGTTCATAAACTTCCTCATTATATCACTTAAGAATACAAAATATTTTGTCAATGATACCAAATATTGCAACCATAACATTTTCTTAGTCTTCATCAGCCTGTATCTCTCGAATCCCTTTGCCGCAAGTTTGTCCGTAAGCGGGCGAAATATGTCACGAACATCTCGATATTTAGAGCGAGCCCTAGAATAACGAATTAACTGCGACATGAACAAACCATAGGTTCGAGAAGCAGGATATTTACCACCAAGAAAAAAAATGACGATAGGAAAATCGAAATAGTCACGTTAAGCGTATAGCTAAGTAGAAAGATGCCAATGATTGTCATAGTTTAAATACTGATCGAAGTAAGCAGCTGATAAAAAAGAATCTGTTATTCATTGATGTCAAATTTAGAAGAGTATATAGAATCGACCTGGTCTGTAAACGTATTGTTTTAAGGAAGAACACTATTTCAATATACCTAAAAACGAAATTAAATGATTTTTTTGTAACTGTACATATGACTGTAGCTCTGATTTAATGGTACTAATGAATGGTACAAAGTAGTTTGTAAAACGACTTTCATTTAGCAATAAGCAGAGCCAATGATAACACGTTGCCTATAGGGATTCTAAAGAAGTTCGAGGTAGTTCAGTATCTTTCTTATTAACCAGTTTCCGGTTTCTTCAAAGATGCTACACTAATGCATAGTGTTATGGTATTCATTAGAATTGAATAGCCTGCATTACTAAGAACCAAAGGATCCAAAAGCATTTTATACTGACACAGATTTCAAGCACGTGTGCTGTGATACATTGTAAGACAGTGTCAGGTTTGGTTTTTAACCACTGGCGGAATAGAGAAGGGCGATAACTGTCGTCTGCATTGCAACCCCACGTGAAGTGAAGGCTAATGTCATCGAAAATAAACGATACTCACGCCTTTAACCGTTTACAGAAACGTAATGGCGTGTTTGACACTGGTTGGTTGTCACTATTACCGATAACTAAAGGATCGATATATGGTTATGTCGTATAATCGGAAGTTTCACAAGGAACAAGTCTGGCACATGTTTCCGGCTGTTTACGTTGTTTGAGTGACGGCTAGTAAGATATAAAATCAAACCCGTTGCATACTGGATGCAGACATTGCACATTGTTTCTTGGGAAAAGCGTGTTATCTCTGTTTAGTTGTCGTATGCTTGCTCTCCCTTTCAAATATCAGTCCGTTATTAACGGAATTAATTTTCATTTCCAATCCTTTGTTTACAGCAACTGAACTAGGTATAATGTGTTCCCATGTCACTCAGCAACACTAGCAGAATGTGCTCAAACTGACAAGTGTTTACAGCTGCTTAACAATAACCACTGTTTCAAGTAGCGGTCAATAATGTTTTCACGAAGCATTGTTATCTTTAATACGATTTTTGCAAGTACATCCAATTTGCTCATTATCTGTGGAGCCAGTGTAAAGTAGTATTGTACTGTACGGGTATTATCCTTTAGGTTCTCTCGCCTGCCCACACATATTATTTTGATGGGACCATTTATTGAATCACTGCAGCAATTTAGATCACGCCATACAATGCTTACATTGTCCTCAAAGGTTCGCGGGATCAGTTGGTATACACATTGATAAACTTGATCAATAACATGGCTATTTTCCTGCATTGATGATCGCAAATCCAAATGATTCGTCATTGTTATGCAAGCAATGTAGGTCTGTGGCGTATTTCCTGTGATACAATGAAGTATAGAAAAGATACACTATGGATGTTCCGTGTTAGTATTCAGATGCCACTTCGAGTGTCTTTAAAGTATGTTATTTGTGCGAACTCATACCATTATTATTTAGCGCTCAAAATGACAGTACTTTTCCATCATTTTTTTAGGAATAATAAAGTAATTCTAACCATACAATGACGTTAAACATACTTGCTAAGCATATTACATTCCCTTTTTGATAATTATAAAAATAAAAGTTACTTTTATGAATTATACAGGTTTCTTGTTATTTTATATATCTTGAATAAATATTTAATTGTTTGACCATTTCGTCTTGTGTCTTTGTATGACCGTGGAATTTCATCAAACCAATTAACTGAGCAACACTGGACGCGACTTCAGAAGACCAGCCATTCGGATTAATGGACAGCAAGACTTCAAACCGGATACACACGATGCAATTAGGGACTTCCTCCGCACACCTGATGGTCTGTTCAAATTGACGTGTAATAGCGAGACTCCCTTGGGTATCTGGGTTTGTGACGTCCTCAGATTTGACGGACCCCCCTCGAGACAATGCGTACGTTAGGGCGCTGGCAGGCCTGTAGCTATACTTGTGTTTACCTCTCGCCTGGTCGATGGAGTGTGTCAATAACAGTCCGGCTATGTAACAACATAATCTAATACATCTCCTATACTTCCTGTTCGTACGCACATGGCCAAGAGAACTCGACAAGGCAAACGTCAAGATGGCTGGCTGGCAGAAAAATCACCTCTGTGTACGTGTATACCTGAACCGTGAGTGAGTGAGAATGGCGAGGACTAGGATAATTCGCGCACACACGCAAAATGTCATAACCTTGGCGCACTAGTCTTCCTATCATTTGTACAACATTATAGCTGAATAGTATTTTTCAGTGATAAGTTGCGTTTTAATTAATTATTATTACGAAATTGTGGATCATAATGACGAATTATACTGAAAACATACAAGTATGAACTGAAGGATATTGTAGCTGTGATTGTATCTGTTTATTAAGTTATATGTCAAAATATATAATTGTTCCGTGTTACGTCCAATCACGATATTACGGATGACATTTGGATAATGCAGGAGGTTCACATGACAGTTTCATATAGTAAATGAAATGTGACTGCTCCTGAAACTGGTTGTAAACCCTATTCTCATGGAACTCGGATGAGTGGTGAACTGTACCGCGACGTGTGACTGCGGTACTGTGACAACACGCCTACATTCTGTACTCACGAAGAAACCGTTACATCTGTATAGTTGTTTATTTCCTTGTGATTCCGGTCAGCGATCATGACAATACTCTAAAATGACAGCTACGTGAGCAAAAGTGAGGTGAAATGTCTTTTTTGTCAAGTATCGGTTCCCGGACCAGAGCTGTCCGGTCTGTGTACCTCAGTTCGGGAAGAAAAGGGCGACACAGCAGGGGAACCAAGGAGCTTCTACTACCCGAGGTAATCAGCGTTGTATGTCGTACCTTTACTACAGCGAACAGGTAGAATCGTATGAATCAATTTGTACTTGTTGAGTAAGGTAATTTATTGCAATTGACTATTCTTTGTTGTGCATTTGTGTATAGTAAGCGAAACCTGTATCAGATAAGTTCAAAAGTAGAGGAATATCCGAGGCTGTGATAGAGTTTATACTCCAAGTTAACAACCGTTATAGGCGAATTGGCCTATAGCTTACATATAGGTATTAAACTCTGTCACTGTTGAAGACAGATTTGAACTCTATCAGTTCAAAAGTTGGTGCAGTTGATTATAGAAGTCCTAGGTAAATTAGTTAAAGAATATGTATTATTAAATTTAAAACTAAAGATGTTTTTCCGAAATATTCGTTTCGGCATTTAAAGCTTTACATGTCCAAACGTCGATTCATTTGACCAATAGTCCTTGATGTGAAATTTGCTGCATTCTTACATGACTAACGCTTGTGGGGAGGAGGGGGGTGGTTGTATATGACACGTCATTGATGATTAGCGTAAAAATCCCTTTCTGATTTTAACCCAGAACATATACAATGTAAGCCATACAAATGTATATTGGTCTTACCATTACAATGGTGTACTATGGATGGCTCATACGTAAAACAAAGAGAGAAACGGTATATAAAGAAAGCAAATGACAAATGGAAATTATCGACTGCAGGGACTTTCTGAAACTACAACCGATATATATTGGGGAAACACAACTGGCATTGGGCCATTCACAAGACATTAAGTACAGCAGGTAATTCGTGTATAGATTGCAGTAGACAGCATCATCGATCTATGCAGTTGGAACTGTCGCAGTTTTCTCCGTTCATTTATATCTGAACTGGCTTAATATCCACATGTTTCTTGAATGGAATAAATACTGATAAACTGATATAGGTTGTTGAAGAGTGTTATAAAACCTACCATAGTTACATTTGGTATTACTAGACTGAAAATCGATTTGTCCGAGTCGTGAGTGTAGATTTTATTTTAAATCCTGTGAGGGGAAAAGGAACGTCACTTGGTTTCAAATAAAAAAACTAAACAACTTTATATTTTTTCCACATCCTTGTAGTATTAATGAATCTGTAATTGTGTATATTAATGACATGTTCCAGTATCACGGCATGTTCCAGAATCACACAGTAGAAGCTTTTTTTCTGAAAATGAGTGAATTAGCTGATTTTAGTTTTTGAATATTATATAACATTCACGATTTGTTTAACTCATATATCTCGGAAATTTTTTAATGAACTTGTTCAACCTTTAAATTGGGAGTGTTCGAATGTTGGTTCGGTGGTAAATGGATAAAATAATATCACAGTGTCAAATAACGCGTATTGAAAGTGTTCCTACTGAGTAGAATATTGATCAAATGTCACATGAATAGCACAGCGTAAACAAGGATAATTTTAAATGATTAAGGTGAAGTGTACCCTCTTCTGTATCTGCTATATATAACAACACAAGGATTCGAGAGATGCAGGTGGATCAGAACTATGGGCAAGCTTTATGGTTGTCTCATTGAGAAATATTCTGTATCGTTAAGTGATATGAATATGGACGTTTTTGAATATAATCATTAGTGTGTTTACATGTTGGGATTGACAATGATACTCGGTTCTATTTTCGAGAACTTTATGTTTACATGGACGTGACAAAGATTTACATGGCGGCCGTCGTGGATGAAACAGAAGACGCTTACTGTTCCGGAACACCTGGTGTTATTCTTTTTTACTTTTACAAGGGTCTCCATGTAAATCTTGCCTTTGTACATATTTTGACCCTGGTTTAATCGATTTTAAGTTCGGATTATGATTTTGTTGACGCTTCGGTATTATCTAATTTATCTTCATGTTTTCTGTTTTCAAACACATTTGAATTCGACCAAGCATAAATATTTAGAAAAGATTATACATATTTGTACGTGATTGACTTATAAGATACTTCTTTAAAATGGCTTAAAGGGACTAGCTCCATAGAGTTTATGCAAACGAAACATGAAAAAATATAGAAAGAGAATTTTGCGATCATACGGTCACCTTAGATGTATATTGGGACATGTTAAGGGACTCGAACTCGAAACATTGTAATACTCGTTTACAAAATCCGTCACGTGACCATTACGCCCCCCTCCCTGTCACAGCCAAAATGGAAAACTCCAACAACCCAGGTGGAGTATAAAATGGTCTGGGGTGGATGTTGCAGTATCTGTGATGTAGCATTCAAGTGTGGTGGCACTATAAAAGATGCCATTGGAAACACGGTCCCACTACAAACAGAACACAATTCATCTCCAGCACACACGCATACACATACACACACACATGGAGATATTAGCCAGGTGGTATAGGACAAGTAGTTAGCGCCCGATAAGGCAGCTCCTGCGAACTCCTCAGAATTGTATATGATAGTGCTGTTTGTGTTAATTGTATTGATTGTATAAGAATTATATATATATGTACTGTAAAGCGCTTTAGAGTGGCTTATGTTAGCTAGATAGGGCGCTATATCAAATATTGTATATTATTATTTATTATTTGTATGTAAACAAAGACATGTGTGTCAGATCTAAGAAATTGTCTCTCCTTTTTATGAATATATTGCTGCTGGAGAATATTCTTAAACGAAAATAGGTTCATTGTAAGTCATTTCTCTCATGGATGGTTTTAAAGGCAAGTGTAATTGTAGATCATCAGAGACAATGGGTTATCGATAAACATAAGAACGGCAGATGTACTTAATAGTTATATCACGTTTCAAATACCTTCAGAACGAAATTTTTTTCCTGACTTAAGTTACCTGTAACATGGTAAATTCAAAGATTTATGTAATTATCCAATAATTTAGCAGATAATCTTAATTAGTTTTAGTAACAGAAAGTGAAGGTTGTGTGCCATGTTTTCTAGAAATGGCCCATTTTACTTTTTAACAATGAGTTTTACCTTTAAAGACTAGGGGCGCGATGAAGATGTCTGACATTCTGCTACCGCTAGCCGTCCATCTCTGTCTCTGGTTCGATGCCGATAGTCGTAGTTTAATCGATTTTGAGTTCGGATTATGGTTTTGTTAACATTCTTTTTCTTACTGTTGATAAAATACATCCAATTTGACGCTGCTTGTTTTATCTTCTAGTCATTTACCAACAAAACGTGACATAATTTCATTAGAATATCTAGTAGATTGATTACAGTCTTTATTTGTCTGCATGTTGATTTGAAATTGGTGATTGGAACTTCCGTAAAAATGTACCTGTTGCCCCATGTTGGCACATGAAGACATAAAACAAGCACAGTTGTGGATAGTGTTTCGTAAAGCTTTCCACCTCGGCGTACTCATTCCCAGTGGTACAGCTGTAAAATCGTCCTCTTACAGGTAATAAATGTTAAAAAGACAGTTCCGCGACATACCATTAACGAAATGTTAATGGCGGAGCTTTGCAAGCAAACGAGTCATGAGGTGCGCTTAGTTCTTGTTTCTTGGATACCTGACACAACATAGTTCAAAGAACTACTAAAACACGAAGACGAATAAGCTCAAATAAGGCTAATTTTGTTTCCATGAAGATCACAGAATCCATCTGAGCTTAGATTTGACAAAAACAACAAAGCCCATGTCTAAGAGATATAAATGCAGCGGTATCACCTTATACAACACATATTGTATACCTAAGTGTATATATGTATAAACTGCATTATATATGCAACACACAAAGTACTGCGAAGTGTATACACTTGTTATTTTATGTAGGTTGCATGTTACTTCTGTCAAAACCATAGTTACCACATCAACAATTACCGTATGCACCCACTCCCAAATCATTTTTTTGATCCAAACAGAACACAAGATCTATTTATTTTGTACTTTTACAAAGGTCTTCGAATTGAACTTTCATGTTGTTCATTGACGCTTCGGTATTCCACCTCCAAAAGTAGCATTTTTCTGAAGTTCTATCCGAAATTAAAATTTCCATAATTGGTTGCAGAACTATCTATTTCCAAGGATAGGTCGTTTGTTTAGATTTTACGCTAATTTCCCTTATATGGTGTTGTCAAAATTTAACTTCCTGTAAAGCAGATACACTGCTACCCTGAGAGAAGGGTTTTCTATAAACAGAGATAGTGAAGCCACCAGCTGAACATACAGCTGCTGGCTGTACGGAACGGGTACAAATGTTACTGCCTGCAGTTTAAAGTGCAATTAGACAAAATGTTTAGGATTTTCTAAACATCGGTCATACTTATTAATAATAATACAATTTATTTATTTTACTACAATTATGAAACAGGTTATCCAATTTAAATTATTCACTCCTATCGTCGGACGCTCTACCACTGAGCTAAAGGGAAATTCCCTCTATCTCAAAGCTAGAAGGTGACCTAAATCCTATGTACAATTAAAAAGCGGCCCCCCCTCCCTTTTTTAAGAAATTGTTCGCCCCATACACCACAACTCCGGTTCCACTTCCACTGTCACCACAGGACATGCAGTTGCCACAATTTCTAACAGGAAAGAGAATAATGTGCATCCACCTGCGCATCGAATCCTCGATCTCCAGGTTCCTAGTCCCCTGCTAGTCGGACGCTCTACCAATGAACTAAAGGGAAATTCCTATGTTGAATTAAAATCTGCCACAGCCAAATGTTGCTTCGTGAGTTTTCGACCACAATAAAATAATATGAAATATGAAATAAAATACAAATAAGTCTTGAAGAATAAAGTAAACAAGCACATTGAGTACTGCTGAAGCAATACATGTCTCCTACTGGCCCTCGCAAGCTATAAAGATGCAATGATTAATTAAACAAATAACAGAGACGTGATGTAGATGTCCCCATGATGTATCTGAATTATTAGAGTCCAAGGGCCTCAACTCTGTAATAAATCATTCAACGTAATCATATTAGAACATGACTTAGATCCCAATATTGTATATCACATTTCAGTTGACTATATTTACACGTTGCAGAGATAATGCACGGAAACTTAGTTATCAGAAATTGCCTAAGTCCAAAGGTCGTAACTCTGAAAATCATTCAACCGTGACCAAATCAGAACTTGACCTAGTTATCCTCATGACGTATTTGTATACCAAATTTCAGTTCAATATGCACAAGCTGCAGCGATTATGCACGGAAACCCCCAAAAAAGTGACAGATAGACATATGGACGGACGGAAGGCAGGTAAACTAAAACTCCCGTCTGGCTTTGCCAGTAGTGGACTAAATACCGACGTTTCTTAAAGTTTACAAAATAAATTTTCAAATTTTGTTTGTGTTTTACATGTACATACTTAGTATTTATTAATTATACGTAATTGATGAATATTTTTACTGTTTAAGGATTTTGTGGATATAGAGTAGATTTGCGTTAAGTTTACATTGTATATCGCGTTTATAAAATGGTTGGTATGCTACGTTATTGAGTTTAATTAATGACGAGAAATATCACTGTTATGATGTGATAATACATACGTACCTCTTCAACCTATATGGGTTGTACATGTAACAGATGCACCTATGCACGTACAATCATCAAGTTATAGAGAACTGCTGGAAAAAACTAAACCCGTCCTCCGAATGAAGACTAAGAACCAATTTTATGGTAGTCATCTCAGAATCATTGAGAAATATTCTGTATCTTTGTATGATATTAAAGGCCCGATATACGTAACTTCAGGGAAATTTTCGTGATTCTGAAAAATTCTGAAAAAAATCGAGTTGATAACCATGCATAAATAAGCCAAAAACGAAGTAAACCTGAGCGGTAACTAAAAAGAAACTCTTGACAAAAAATTCCAAAGAAGTGAAAATAATTCAGGTGGGGCCCACTTCAACAACAAACCGAAGGTAGAAGACGGTTCGAAATGGACGCGTGTTTACAAATAGCGTGTTTCAACTGCTGCTGTACCGGTAACCGCGAAAGAATTCATCTTGAATATTGCTGATATCAGTTAATCTTATCTTAATCTATAAATATATAGAGGATCTGTCATGGGTTTCTCTTCATATTGAATTTATGATATGAGTTTTAAATTTTTCATTTTTGCGAGCCTCTGGCGAGTATAATGAAAAATTCTAAACGAGTATCATAAATTCAATATGAAGAGAAACGAATGACAGATTATTTTTATCATATGACGTTATATCGTCTTTCCTCGTCCTAAACTGATTTTGTCTTTGCCGTTCTAGCCAACTGATTTCAATATGTCGAACCAAATAACCCATACCTTCGAAGTAGGTCAAATATACCGGCGAACGAAGAATCAGTCCAACACAATTGACTCCTTATTGCAAATGTTCAGACAGTTTCAACTAATATTATGACTGTAAATTGTTCCTGGTGATTAGAAACAATGAATAAAAATTTTGACTGTGTTGGGCGAGTGTCCTCTGGTATTCCATTCATGAATCCGGCCGGATGTGACGATATCGTGACGTCATTTTGCGCTACAATGACTGGTTCGTTGCCGTTTGATATCACTGGCGTACGCAACCGATGTGTGGCGTTTTCCTACATATGGAGAATTATCCTTATCATCGCGGAAGTCAACAGTGATGTTGATTGTGCACTGTTTCAAGTGAACACTTTGTTCAAACATCTTTAAAAGACACCGTTTGAGGTAGATATGTTAGCAGTGTTTTGGATTGTGTAAGGCATGTTTGTTGACGTCAACTTATCCTGTTTATACCGTTGTTGGGAAAGGATCCTCGGATCGATATATTTTAGGTAGATTAGTACTGTTTGCATGTCTGTAATTACTTACGCTTTAAAATGACCCTTGTATTTGTTGTCAACCTTAACTTCATCGGCAATTCCGAACTTCATCATTCTACTGTGTAGCAGTCGCAAGTTGTACGCTTCGTAGTAAAAAGAAGTAGACCGTTCCCGTGCGTAGTAATACAGTTCACAAAGAACCAGCCAATCAGCGAAGCGGAAGGTGTTATTACACGTGTGTAATATAGAAAATTTATGTAATGGCTTTATTACACTGCATATAACGGTAGTCATATGATAAAATAAGTTTATTAGACTTGATTTTCGCTTCAACTTTTACCGAAAGTTACGTATATAGGGCCTTTAAGGTTGAAGTTTTTGAATATGCCCGTTAGTATCCCTACTTAATTTGCTGGAGAATGATGTCTCAGTTACCACTTAAGGCCGCTTGAATCTGACCTAGATTGGCGGGTACAGTCGGATAAACAAGAGACGATTTCTCGCCAGGAACACATAGTTTTATCATGTTTTAATTTTACAAGAGTCTCCGTGTATTTGTTTTTTTTCATTATTATGTTCTTTTTCATACAGTTTAATCCATTTTTTCCAGTCCTGATTATGGTTTGTTGACGCTTCGGTATTTTCTGATAGCAAAATCCTAACGCTGAAATGTAGTCATATGCTTTGCATTCTGAAAAGTAATATTATATCTAGAAATTGACAGGTCTGATTAACAAGTAATTACTCTGTAGCAAGTGCCGGTCGTTTCATGTAATTACGAAGAGAATATATCTAAATCATGGCATGGACGAGATTTTCCCGGAAGTGTTGCATTAATAGCAAATGACGTCGTAACTGTATCACACGTAGTGGTTTAATATATTTCGATCGATGATAAGCACTACGAGTGGATGTTGCCTTTAACTGAGGACCTGCATTGTGACCCCAAGTCATTAACTAATGTTAGTCGAAACCGAAATACCCTGTCGTCTCATGTTGAGATATGGAAAGCGCGTTCTATTTTAGATAATGCATTATTGTTCAAACCAGCAGGACCTCATGAGAGAAAGTTCTGACTTATATAACCATGTAATCATAAACCCTGATAGATGACATACATGTTACAGAATTCGCATGGGTATACTGACGGTTCAATTTAGAAAACCACGACTAAATAGTGTTAATATTGAGAATGGTTGTGACTCACTTTTCACAGGTTGGTGAAGATTATGGACAATTTTATGGTTATCTTTGTGTCATTAAGAATTATTCTACATCTTAACATGATATGAGGTTGTACCTTTTTGGAATATATGCTCATTAATATGCCTTCGTGTTGTGATTGAGAATTAGATCTCGGTTTTCACTTTGAAGCCATACCATCTGAACTATCTAAGCTATTGATTTAAGGAATGACCACTATGTTTTGATGGTTATACGGTATATACCGAAAAATGTGTGCACTTTAGATAATTCCGCCAAGCTGTTTATACCGGTATATACCGTATAACCCTGAAAAAACTTGTAGTCATTCCTTATAGTTTCATTTCTATAGATTCATATATAAGACATAGGTTTTATACAATGATTTGGTATTCATTATTACAAAACTAGAATACATGTGCATGGATTTCACCTCTGCACAACGTCAACCAATCAGAAGTTTGATTACAAAATACCGTGCCAAACATGACGTTATATGATGTCATCAGTTTTTGCGTTGTCTGATTTGCTAGGTTATACGATATACATGTAACATGAAAATGTTTAACATTGGGGGAATTGAATTATATAACCATAAACTTGAGAGAAAGAAAAACCTATCAAAACAAATCCTAGATACGCTTTGTATGTTTTCATGTACAAACATGTCATCAATACACCGTTCCTCATTAATGAGTTGGTTGACTGCTCTGTACTTATATGTAGTATCAGTAATAAAACAGCATTGTCACATCGCATACCTGTAAAACTACGCCTGTACAAATGATATGGCATCTATCCTCGTATTCATCGTTTTCCATAAAAGCCTCCAGCAATACCAAGATTGCATTTATAGATAACTTGAATGTCATCAATATTACGGCAAATGCCAACATGACATTTATTCACAGTAAAAACATCATCCAATCACTCATCGAATTAAACATGGCCTGCGATTATCAAGTTGTTTGTGGTGTGTAGTGATCACCTGAAGGAACACGTCACAATAATGACATGCCTTGCAAGATGCAGTTAACTTCATTTTTCAGCGTACTGTAAATTTAAAAGGTACAGCATATGTGTGTATTACGTCGTATTTAATGATAGGGGTGGCAGATTGTTTAGTACCCGAGTTTTGCTGGAGCCTCCATGAGAACAGTTAATCTCATTTGAGTAGTGGCACGGTACATAATAAACACATTTTCGTAGTACACGATTTGAAATTATACAGAACTAGTTTAATTTTTCTTCTTTATTCATAAATTAAAAGGGTTTTACGCACCTGACCCTTCTGCTTTTATATTAGTTTAGAACATTTCGATTCCCACCTTTTGGCCCTAGCATCACTGACGAGTCGTAGAAGGACGAAACAGCTGTATGGTACAGTTTTTCGGCATACTGTATCTATTACTAAATGTTTTAGGTGCAGCATATGTGTGTGCTGTATGAAGCAATTTACTTCATTTTTCGGCATATTGTATTTTTTACTGAATTTAAGAGGTACAGTGTGTGTGTGTTACGTCATCTTTCTTCAATGTCTTGTTTATTGTAGTTTGCTATTCTTTTACATCTGTTTTGATAAGCATCGCCCAAGCCCTGGTGCCGAAACAATGACTTATAACAGTCGTACGTCAAAATTATTGTTTCCATTTTTTAAAGCAGAATCTCTTTACAAATCTATTAATGAGATAAAATTTCATGCTCTACCAACTAATGTCAATATTGAGTTATTCCATTAGAGGAGTGTATAATTTGTATCTGTCTCATATAAATCACTATATGTGACATATAAATCACTATATGTGATTTGAGTCGAATGCATGCAATATAATACAAATACAATCAACACTACGTGGTATATTGCCTATTTCATCTATGTGGATGTAATTCCAACCTTACGTATTATATTGGATTTCCCCGTGGACTGCCACTCCTCCAACTTTATATGTTACAGTAATAAAACAGTGTAACTGTGGGTTAAATTTTACACCCCCCTTACCCCGACAATTCTAAACCTGAACAGCATTGGTCCACACTTCGCCCCCCCCCCCCCCCTCACACACCCACACACCCTCACATATTTACGCCATACAGTTGTACATTTCTTAACATGAACAGTATTGAACTACACTCCCCCTCTACACCATGGACTTTAATACTGAATAGAATCGTTTACCGTTTGCACATCCTTGCAACACAAATCATAAACAAGAAAATAATCAGAGAATACCAAAGCGTCAAAAAAACCATATTCCGAACTCAAACTCGATTAAACTAGAGGCAAAATATGAACAAAGGAAAGATTTACATGGCGACCCTCGTAAATGTACAAGAGAATAAGACCAAGTGTTCGGGAAGAGTCTTCTGCTTCACCGACCATACCCGCCATATTAATAGAAATGAGAACCGAGTCACAAGTAAGCACACTAATGAGCATCTAACGTCCATCTTTATATCGAACAAAGATACAGATTATTCTCTTCAAAGAACAGCCTTTGTCCCCAATTTACACCCCTCCCCAAGCCTTTATAGATTTTAAATATTGAACAGCAATGGTCTACAATTCTTACCCTCTTCACTATAAATTCTGAACAATAAATTCCTACATCTCCTCTAAACTTACACTCGATCTAAACCGTATATCCCCTCTAGGCCTCACAACCCTTTACAATACAAATTCTAAACCTGAATAGCATTGGTCAATCCTGGCTTAATGGCACCCATTGAACACAATATATTCTAAACCTAAACAGCATTAATCTTCAATTCACACATCTTACACCATAAATGTTAACATCAACGGGCTACAATTTACACTGCATGTGTGTGAACCAGAAATGTAAGATATAAATGTATAACACTGACAAAAAATTATTCAATATGTTAAATACAAAATTTGTATGACTTGAAAAATAACGAATTGGAATTTACACTGAAAAATCGTGCAACCATAGAGTTGATGTTTACATCACTGTAGGTCTTCAGTAAAACAGGTGCTACAATTAATACAAAATCCTAAGAAATCCACGGTTAAACTTTATTATACAAAATAGAGTTAATATGCTTATTTTGAGGACTTTATTAGTATGTGACCAGGAATTTCGAGGAAGCAGAAGATACTTACTCATCCGGAACACCTGGTCTTATTCTCTTGTACTTTTGCAGGTGTCTTTTTGTAAATCTTTCCCATTTGTTCATATTTTGCCCCCTACTAAAATTGATTTTGATTTAATATAATGTTTCTGTTGACGCGTCGGTATTCTCTATCTATTTTGGTTTCAGTTTACGCTTAAATCCCCGAGAAGCACATTTCACTCACAGTTTACTCTCAAAGCTCTATGGCATGAACTGGTAGGGTTACTTAAAGGCCCAATATACGTAATTATCGGGAAAACTTGAAGCGAAAATCAAGCCTAATAACTTATCATATTTATAGATTTAGTTAAGATTAACTGATATCAGCAATAATTAAGATGAATTATTTTGCTGTTACCGGTACAGCAGCAGTTGAAACGCGCTATTTGTAAACACGCGTCCATTTTGAACCGTCTTCTACCTTCGGTTTGTTGTTGAAGTGGGCCCCACCTGAATTATTTTCAATACTTTGGATTTTTTTGTCCAGAGTTTCTTGTTAGTTACCGCTCAGGTTTACTTCGTTTTAGGCTTATTTTTACATGGTTATCAGCTGGATTTTTTTCCCGAATTTTTCAGAATCTCGAAAAATGTCCTGAAGTTACGTATATTGGGCCTTTAAAAATCATATGTTAAAATACGTTGTATATGTATGTTTGAAAATATACACAGGTCTGAAATGAACTCTAAAGAACACTAAAAAGCAGCAAGTCACAACGAATCTGAAATGCACATGACTACATTTAAACCAAATATCCATGAAAATAACAGGTCTACAGAATGTAAGAAGCACATGTTTGTGTATAACGGGTAACAATTCACACCAAAGAACCCAGAATAACTAAAGGTACAATTTGCGTCTTTTACAACCTGCTGTTAAACCACGTTTACACGTGTACAGACGCATACCGTACTGTGATGCAGCGTCGTCTGTAGATAGCGGTTTGAAGCACGGTCCAGGCGATGCTTCAACTGATGTTAAAAAAACATTTAGTCACAAAATCAATATGAATATTCTCGAGGAAGCCTGCTCTACCTATTATTGCTTGTGATATTGCTTTAGTTGTAAGATCGTGTTACATTTGTTTGTGCAAGGCAAGTCTTGTATCAAACCCGCTGTATTTTGTCTTGTATCACCAAGCGATATTTTTATGGGCTTGGTTCAGTCTCTTTGAGGTGTAGTGACATTTCAGGTGGGAATGACGCCTAGCTGCTTCGATTTCGCATCCAAAATCAAATCGTGAACTTTGAGTTATAAAGTGCAAAAAATGACTAAATATGTTTATCATATCTGTTATATATTTGTGACGTGCATCATTAGAGTGTAATACAAACGATATATTTACAGCTCACCCTCTTTGATCTTAGTAAACTCTGACTGCGAATTAATCAGTGGATACGGGATGAAAAAGGCTCGGCGGATTGATATTTGTTCAAATATGGCGTCACGCTTTAGAACAATTACTATTCGCTGACCGTCATTTTTTGGTTCTTTCAAGATTTTGAAACGTGGAACGTATATGGAATCCATTTCGTCTGATTATACCATAAATGGTTCTGCCAAAATTTTGATTCCAATGATGGTAATGCAAACATGGCGGCGCCCTGCAGTTGTGACGTCCGACGTCGGACCGCGTCACAACCAGATCACTGTGTCAATGCGTGTACATAACGACCATTATAGATAAAGAAATAAATTCGAAGAGCTAGAAATAGTATCTAATACCAAATTTACAAATGATGTAATGAAGAAAACTAGTGTTATACACAGTGTATATTCTAAACTTACCAATACATCGATGAAGATTCAGTGGGAGTATATTATCTTAGCAACTACGGCCATCGTAGTTGCCATCGTAGCAACCCGCTTGGAATTATTTTTGTACAAGTATCACACTGACATGCGTGGAAGTTAAATTTAAGATTTTGAGCAATCTTAGTTGAAATACAATACAAGTTTTACCATTATCCGTAAAACAAGAGTTGAAATTCTCTTGGGCGTACAAATCTAATAAAACAGTCGTCTAACCCACACTGCCGTTCTTTCAAAAAGCAACTTAACTGCCGCACCTGGAGAGCTGAATGGCAGACGGTCCATCAAGTAATATGATGTGCTGCTGTATAAATCCAATCCAATACACCTGAGTCTTAGCGCACCCTAGAAGTCTGACAATCAATAAGTGTATTTAAGCAAGCCATCGTAATTTATGTCAAAATAATTATGTATATTTCTGAAGTTTTATGACACTATGGATTAACATGCATCCCACACCAATTAAAGCCCATTAATACTTTTTATAACATGACATTAAAGACACAGATTGTGTTTTCACGGGCTAACATGTATGACTAAAGGCAGGTTTGGTAATAATACCTAAAACATAGAACTTTTTTATTGTAAAGTGATAGAAGGTTGTGTTGTTAATTTCTGTTCATCTCATGAAAACAAATCGCTACTTCACCTTCAAAACATGATCACCCTAACAGATATATGGAAACAAACAAAATATAGCTTCAGCTGACATTTGCCCACTACCAAGGTGATCATAATCACTAGCCGTCCCATGTCGGACTCCAGGCGTACACAGTAATTGTCTTTCTCGCAAATCCCTGGCGGACGCAGGATCTGTGACTTTTAATTTATTTTCATATTGATCATAACACCATGGGGATTTGAGAAAATTGACTTATTCTTATCTCATAAATGAACAAGTGTACGCATGCGTTGTTCAGTTATGTACTCGTGCATTGTTTATTTATAGAGACACGCGCTTTGTTTCTGTAGGGCTTGATATTAACATACAAAATCAATTAAAGAACCTTCAGTTGATTTGATTAAAGGTTAACTCCAGGAAAACAATTCTGTTTTGGTTAAGGAAGTCGATCTTCAATAGCCCGTAGACATCAATTATACCTCTAAAGACGTTGGTAAATAATATCGTGAAATCCTACCTTCATAGTCATCATTGTAGAGTTCGGATAGCGTTGTTACAAGTCCGATATCGGTGATCAGTCGATTAGATACTGCTGATCTGTGATTATTAGACTGGGATCTCTCAACCTTCGTGTAAGAGTCAGGATGGTCAATATGTAGCTTGTCGGGAGGTGGTCAGCCGACCTCTTACACGAGGGTTGAAATATCCTTGTCCAAGGAATTTTTAAGAAAAAGCACAAGAAATGAAGAGCGTAATCACTTGACCGGAATATACGAAATGAGATGTATACGCGCATATAATCTGCGGGACATTAATATTTGATTTAATAAAGTACTGCTTAGTTTTAGTATCTAATGGTTTTCTACATTATGTATGTTTTTGTCGTTACAATCAGTTTGAAATTTATTGAAAGGAGTTACTGCCCTTAGGCCGGTTGTTGTTATGGCCAAATAAATAAGAGAATACCGAAGCGTTAACAAAATCATAATCCAAACTCAAAATCGATTAAACCAGTGGCAAAATATGAACAAAGGAAAGATTAACATGGAGACACTTGCAAAAGTACAAGTGAATAAGACCAGGTGTTCCGGAAGAGTAAGCGTCTTCTGCTTCATCGACGACACCCGCCATGTAAATCTTTGTCACATCCAAGTAAACATCAAGTTCTCAAAATGAGAACCGAGTCATCATTATCAATCACAACCCATCTTACATGTGTAAAGCGACATATAGGATTATTGTTTAGAAGAATTGAGGTTGTAACGAGTTTGTGGAAGGACATTGAGTTATTTATAAGAGAATCGTGATATATAAAGCCTTTTACGAGAACTCCAGCCCATTGTAATAAATTTCGTTTGCAGTTTGTTACTTTTTCTTTTTTATTTACTTGTCGGAAGTTGCGCGAATGATCATAATTATGATGTACCGCAGAATATTGATGTTTCGCTGGAACACTGTTTTGAATTGATCAATTAGAAATTAACAAACTGGAACGGGAAAGTTAATAAAGGTTACCGCAATTGTTCATTTGTGCAGCTAGTCATTGTCAGGTTTTTCACGATAGAATTTTAGATGCCAACAACTGCCAACAGCGGTCGTAATAGTCGAAATAATGAACATTGCATAATATGCTATTCAGGTCGCTATTCCATAGTCTAAAACTTCATTTTTTGCACCTGGTTAAATCGATTTTGTGTTCGGATTATGGTTTTGTTGTGGTTTGGGTATTCTCTCGATATTTTATTTTTTTCAAAAGCAATCTTTCATGTGCATGTTACATGTACATACATTGTACAATGTATCTAGTATTGTATTTCTTTGTCCAAATTATATGGACTTCTATGATTTAGAACTTGTTATTTTTGTCCTCGACTGATGTTCCGTCGTAGATCTAACTTCAAGTTAAACAAACATTCAACTATTCTGTTTCAAACGCGAGATATTTGCATTTTTGTGTTATTGTATATATTGGATCCTTTGGTGTGGTTGTTTCATTGTTTACGTTTTATCTTTAGGGTCATTTCGGAACATGCCAGGTCCTTAGTTTGGTTTTAGGGGTACAGGAAAGCTGGAGTTCCCGTAGAAAGCTACCGACCTTCGGCAAGTTTCTGGTGATTGTAAACACGTAGGCCTCGAATTCTAATGGCATATGTAGCAGTATCACAGACACCACCTGACTACCGCGGCCCCTTCTATAGGATCAGTACATTGCACATGTAGCAGTATCACAGACAGCACCTGACTACCGCGGCCCCTTATATAGGAGTACTGTATATTATTTATCGTGTATGCTTATATGGTTTGTATATGTTTATGTATAATGGCTGATATTGCTCTTAACATGCCTACCATGGTTCTTATTTGACGTTGTAGATCTATTCAAACAGAACCTACTATGAGCTGGAAAGTTCCTCAAGACCGGCATTTTAGAAAGATAATTAATTTTGTCACTACCCTAAATTTACAGGGAAAAGACAAAAATCCCAAAATATCATTATTAACAGTAATATATTAGTGTTACATATACAAACGACGGTATACAATGTAACACAACCCAAGCACTAGATAGACCCAGAGATTAACATCGTGGCTCTGTGCACTACATGTAACTCCCCGTGCTCCCTGGGTGTCACTCATAGAAAATCGTACACGATTGTCGATGCAGTATGGACTTTATTTAACGAGTTTAATAAATTCCATATTACACTGACACGAATGTAAAATTTTATATATCAAATAACTTGATTTATGAGAAAATACACAAACACTATCAAATTAATTCTCTATAATAAGAAATGCTTATTTCTTCTGTGACGGTACGATTTTCACTACCGATACAATCATATGACGTCATAAAGAAGTCGTTTGATTATGACGTCACAATAGTGTTATTACACGGGTGTAATACCATATTTATGACATCGCCGTATGACATGACTGAACGGGTCAGTTATGTGATACACTAGTTTCATCTTTTTATTACTCGTTTCAATTTTTATAACATAATGTACTGTATTATCCAATGAATACACTAACGTCTTATTCTTGACTGTATGAACCTTCGTCACGTCACCTGTCAACCCTGTACTTGGTTGTAGGTTCAAATGACGTCACAGACATGTGTACTCGAATCAAAATGGCGACAATTAACTTTTAAAGGAAAACTGCCTTTTTACACGAATAATCACCACACAAAAATTTTGGCTAACACTCGTTTTCATTTCATATGGATTGATGAATCTATAAGCATGATAATTTTTTATCTATTTTACCTTGCCGGACTCTCGCTTTGATGAAAAAATCTTAAACACTTCGTACTAATCTTATATGAAATGGGAGTTCATGTACAAAGAGGATCCACTTTTAGTAAGTTTCAAATTTAAGTTGCGTTTTTGAAGATTGAAGATTATCTTTGTTCATGTCAAGAAATCATAGTCTGCACATTATTATATCAGGAGAGGCTAGAGAAGCACATTAAAAGCCCATTTGAAACACATTTAAGGTGAAAGCATATACTGTATGTGTATTTTAGTAAAAAAACAAATACAACCGTATAATAATGCAAATATAAATGCATATACTTTCAGCTAGTGAGTTCATTATGCATGTACTCTGAAATGAATTTCAAAAATGTCTGCAATCACATAAAATAAACATTGTGTAGAGGCTATTTCCTATAATATATATATGGACCCTGATGACAATATCTAGCCGTTATACCGGTTCTCTGTCAAATCTGCAATCTATGTATGAGGTGAATATTTTCGGAATTGTAATTTCTTGATCCGGATACAAAGTTGATAAATAAACTTAAGCAAAGTAGGCATTGTTTAATGACACATACGTTTAAATTTTCACTACCAGTTACATGTAGTTAGCCAGAATTTCCTCTGGCCTCGATGCCAGATTTACATATCTCCGGGATGTTACATACTAATAGACAGATACCAGATATTGTGCCAGAGCAAGATGGAACTCGGGCTACCAGGTACATTGACAATGTACTTTATATAGAGGATATCTAACAGTGTCCTGCGTATTACCAAATATATTTCACGAGTGGGGCTAATATTTTTATATTGTTCAGGAATGTGTAGCCCATGTGAAAAATATCAAAATATTTAATAAACATCGATACAGGGGTTGAGGTTAAATATGTATCAGTTTTGAAATATTGCTATTAGATGAAATTCATCGCGGAAGTATAATGTAGACCTTGGTCACATGACAACATGTTTGTCAACCTGGGTAACGGTTATGACGTGCGTTTAGCAGCTCTGAACCACGTGCGTGTTTAACGTTACGTAAGAAATATTGACCCTCGCCTTGACATCGGAGTATAGGGCTAGTTATAATGACCTAATCAAATAGCCAGTAGACCATCGAATGGTAAGGGTCCTATTAGATTACAGTATATCCTGATTATAAGTGTTAATGATTATCGATACATGAGCATAGTAGTGCTTGATGCGTGTATAATAGGCCTAATGTATTTGTAAACATTATTAATACAGCATGTCTGATTTAATTATCTAGATGATATGACGTAGGTACAGGTAAATAAAATAGTCCACGCGCATGCAACTTTTCCATTATATGTAGCCGATCTAGAATCCAGCTCCGAGTAGCTACAAATGTAAATAGCGCGGAAGACTTTTTTTTTTTAAATTGTTCAGGGAATGTTGAAGTTAAATAATCATCATCATTATCATCATCATCATCATCATCATCATCATCATCATTACTGTATATTAACGTACACATTCTTACTTATTTTATTATTTCCCATCCTATTCAATTCATACTGTTCTCAACATAACAAGTTAGTCACCACATCGCTTAATTCCACAAAACGTTGTGGTGTCGATTTTAAATGAGAGCTTTCCCTACACAAGTAAGGGAGACAACTTGACAGCAGCTGGTCTGAAATCCCCTGTACAGTTAAAATAAGAGTTACGTCCCCTTACCTGAAAGCTGAACGCCGTTAGAGTCTATAGTGGTCGATCGTTCGTATTGTCAACCAAATAATTATATACAAGTCTTCTTAATAAAAATGTACACTGTATCAGCTACACTGCTCTTTTCATTTTGTCAATAGTGTGCACGTGGTCACAACTAAGCAATAAATATCAACTGCCGTGATTTTGGTAATGTATGAACCTGTAAATTTTCCATTTAATTCCGACATGGCACACAATACTAAGGCAGCTTTTTGCAAAGCTCCTGTCAAGAAAATGGCGTGGGAAATTCACATCACTTCATATTTATTTCTACAGTGTTGCAGTTATTGCAGTGTTGCAGCCCTAATTGAAAATCTCCGGGATGTTACCGAATATAAATCTAAGCGGAGGGTAATAATTGTTAATGTTATCGCAGAAATATCGAGAGTAAACGAACTAGGCGATCTCACGTCAAATAATATGGATATATAGATATAGTGGCACGCAAAAATACGACACTGTACCTGGTGGTATTCCCAGGGCGGGTTATATTCAAGCTGTTGAAATTTCCTTCGACAATTTCGCACAGAAACCAAATTGAGATGGTATACATTTTTTTGTACATGCACATTGTACAAACATACACATGAACATCAGGGAATCGACGCTATGATCAAATCATCTCAGATATCACACAACACAGCTATGAATAAGATATATCATTAAAATTTATTTCATAGCCTTTCTTTTTCCAATCCAGTACAATTTTGGTTGTCTGTCAATTCGATATTTGCTCGTCACAATGCCAGTTCTTGGCTACTACTCGCCATGGCGGCCCCCTTGACACTTTATTGTTTTATCGACGGAAGTGCTCCCAAGTGTTTCAAAAACAGTGAAGACTACACCAGTCAAATTTTGTAACAGGGGAACATTTTCAAAAACCAATATTTGAGTTTTAAATAATTATCCTTCAGAAAATGTCATATTTTGATATAAATAATAAGTTTGAATATTTTTCAACGGAAGTGACATCATAACTTGAATAAGTCAGCATTTGCTTGTACATATGTATATATAATTTTATGTTTAAAACACTGCATTGCCTATCATTACCTTCTCTTTATTAAAATTATATATTTTAGAATTTTACTGGGTCTGATGTAAAATAAATCTACGTGGTTGAGAAACTTGTGTGTACCTTCGGAATGCTTGTTCACGTGTTACAGGTTACACCAGAGGTCACTCGGATGCTGTTTAAAAAGACGATTGTGTAAGACAGCGCGTCATTTACTGTATGATAATGTAGCCGGTACGCGATATCATGAAACCTGACATTTAACTGAGTCTCGTTATTCTGTAGACCGTTCCCTTGATACATCACCTGACAGTTGTATATTCCTTTACAATGTCTGGTTACGCCTTCTAGCGGTTTGTTGACGGTTGTTTAGTTTTTTTCTACATGTTTGTCTTTTTACATTTTCAGACTGTTTAATATTTATGTCTGTCTTGAAAATCTTCTGACCGCCAGCGGTTAACTACTTATTTAACTTTCTTGATACATGTACTAACAGTTGTATGTCTTGATACATGTACTAATAGTTGTATGTCTTGATACATCTACTGACGGTTGTGTGTCTTGATACATCTTCTGACGGTTGTATGTCCTGATACATCTACAGACGGTTGTATGTCTTGATACATCTACTGACGGTTGTGTGTCTTGATACATCCTCTGACGGTTGTATGTCCTGATACATCTACTGCGGGTTGTATGTCTTGATACATCTACTACCAGTTGTATGTATTGATACATCTACTGGCTGTTGTATTTCATTATACATTTACTGACGGTTGTACATGTATGTATTGATACATCCACTGACGGTTGAATGTCTCGATACATCTACTGACGGTTGTATTTCCTTATATATTTACTGACAGTTGTATATCTTGATATATCTACTGACGGTTGTATTTGTTGATACATCTACTGACGGCTGTTTGTCTTGATACATCTATTGACTGCTGTATGTCTTGATACATTTACTGACGGCTGTATATCTTGATACATCTACTAACGGTTGTATGTCTTGATACATCTGCTGACGGTTGTATAACTTGATAATCTTCTGACGGTTGTATGTCCTAAAACATCCACTGACGGCTGCATGTCTTGATATATCTACTGACGGTTGTATGTCTTGATACATCTTCTGAAGGTTGTATGTCTTGATCCATCTACTGAGGGTTGTATGTCTTGATACATTTACTGGCTGTTGTATGTCTTGATACATCTACTGACGGTTGTATATCTTGATACATCTACTGACGGTTGTATATCTTGATACATCTACTGAGAGTTGAATGTCTTGATACATCTACTGGCTGTTGTATGTCTTGATACATCTACTGATGGTTGTGTGACTTCATGCATCTACTGACGGCTGTATGTCTTGAAACATCTAGTGACAGTTGTATGTCTTGATACATCTACTGACGGTTGTATGTCTTGAAATATCTACTGACGGTTGTATGTCTCGATACATCTACTGAGGGTTGTATGTCTTGATACATCTACTGACGGTTGTATGTCTTGTTATATCTACTGACGGTTGTATGACTTGTTATATCTACTGACGGTTGTATATCTTGATACATCTACTGACGGTAGTATGTCGTGTTATATCTACTGACGGTTGTATGTCTTGTTATATCTACTGACGGTTGTATGTCTTGATACATCTACTGAGGGTTGTATGTCTTGATACATCTACTGACGGTAGTATTTCATTATACATCTACTGACAGTTGTATATCTTGATACATCTAGTGACGGTTGTATGACTTGTTATATCTACTGACGGCTGTATATCTTGATACATCTACTGAGGGTTGTATGTCTTGATACATCTACTGACGGTTGTATGACTTGTTATATCTACTGACGGTTGTTTGTCTTGATACATCTACTGACGGTTGTATTTCATTATACATCTACTGACAGTTGTATATCTTGATACAATTAGTGACTGTTGTATTTGTTGATACATCTACTGACAGTTGTATGTCTTGATACATTTACTGACGGTTGTATGTCTCGATACATCTGCTGACGGTTGTATGTCTTGATACATCTACTGACGGTTGCATTTCATTATACATGTACTAACAGTTGTAAATCTTGATACATCTACTGGCGGTTGTATTTGTTGATACATCTACTGACGGTTGTTTGTCTTGATACATCTACTGACTGCTGTATGTCTTGATATATCTACTGACGGCTGTATATCTTGATACATCTACTAACAGTTGTATGTCTTGATACATCTACTGACGGTTGTATGTTTTGATACATCTACTGAGGGTTGTATGTCTTGATACATCTACTGACGGTTGTATGACTTGTTATATCTACTGACGGTTGTTTGTCTTGATACATCTACTGACGGTTGTATTTCATTATACATCTACTGACAGTTGTATATCTTGATAAAATTAGTGACTGTTGTATTTGTTGATACATCTACTGACGGTTGTATGTCTTGATACATCTACTGACGGTTGTATGTCTTGATACATTTACTGACGGTTGTATGTCTTGATACATCTACTGACGGTTGCATTTCATTATACATGTACTAACAGTTGTATATCTTGATACATCTACTGGCGGTTGTATTTGTTGATACATCTACTGACGGTTGTTTGTCTTGATACATCTACTGACTGCTGTATGTCTTGATTCATCTACTGACGGCTGTATGTCTTGATACATCTACTAACAGTTGTATGTCTTGATACATCTACTAACAGTTGTATGTCTTGATACATCTACTGACGGCTGTATATCTTGATACATCTACCGGGGTTGTATGTCTTGATACATCTACTGGCGGTTGTATTTGTTGATACATCTACTGACGGTTGTATGTCTTGATACATCTACTGACGGTTGTATGACTTGATACATCTATTGACGGTTGTATGTCTTGATACATCTACTGACGGTTGTATATCTTGATACATCTACTGACGGTTGTATGTCTCGATACATCTACTGACGGTTGTATGTCTCGATACATCTACTGAGGGTTGTATGTCTCGATACATCTACTAACAGTTGTATGTCCTGATACATCTACTGACGGTTGCATGTCTCGATACATCTACTGACGGTTGCATGTCTCGATACATCCACTAACGGTTGTAAGTCTTGATACATCTATTGACGGTTGCATGTCTCGATACATCCACTAACGGTTGTATGTCTTGATACATCTACTGACGGTTGTATGACTTGATACATCTACTGACGGTTGTATGTCTTGATACATCTACTGACGGTTGTTTGTCTTGATACATCTAGTGACTGCTGTATGTCTTGATACATCTACTGACGGTTGTATGTCTTGATACATCTACTGACTGTTGTAAGTCTTGATACATCTACTGATGGTTGTATGTCTCGATACATCTACTGAGGGTTGTATGTCTCGATACATCTACTAACAGTTGTATGTCCTGATACATCTACTGACGGTTGCATGTCTCGATACATCTACTGACGGTTGTATGACTTGTTATATCTACTGCGGGTTGTATGTCTTGATACATCTACTGACGGTTGTATGTCTTGATACATCTACTGACGGTTGTATATCTTGATACATCTACTGACGGTTGTATGTCTCGATACATCTACTGAGGGTTGTATGTCTCGATACATCTACTAACAGTTGTATGTCCTGATACATCTACTGACGGTTGCATGTCTCGATACATCTACTGACGGTTGCATGTCTCGATACATCCACTAACGGTTGTAAGTCTTGATACATCTATTGACGGTTGCATGTCTCGATACATCCACTAACGGTTGTATGTCTTGATACATCTACTG
This sequence comes from Mimachlamys varia, assembly GCA_947623455.1. NCBI lineage: Eukaryota > Metazoa > Mollusca > Bivalvia > Pectinida > Pectinidae > Mimachlamys > Mimachlamys varia. The sequence goes on from OX392537.1 coordinate 4,869,883, forward strand.
ACAGCTGTATGTCTTGATACATTTACTGACTGCTGTATGTCTTGATACATCTACTGACTGCTGTATGTCTTGATACATCTACTGACGGTTGTATGTCTTGATACATCTACTAACAGTTGTATGTCTTGATACATCTACTGACGGTTGTATGACTTGATACATCTACTGACGGTTGTATGTCTTGATACATCTACTGACGGTTGTTTGTCTTGATACATCTAGTGACTGCTGTATGTCTTGATACATCTACTGACGGTTGTATGTCTTGATACATCTACTGACTGTTGTAAGTCTTGATACATCTACTGATGGTTGTATGTCTTGATACATCTACTGACTGCTGTATATCTTGATACATCTACTAACAGTTGTATATCTTGATACATCTACAGACGGTTGTATGCCTTGTTATATCTACTGACGGTTGTATGTCTTGATACATCTACTGACGGTTGTATGTCTTGATACATCTACTGACGGTTGTGTGTCTTGATACATCTACTGACTGCTGTATATCTTGATACATCTACTAACAGTTGTATGTCTTGATACATCTACTGACGGTTGTATTTCTTGAAACATCCACTAACGGTTGTATGTCTTGATACATCTTCTGACGGTTGTATGTCTTGATACATCTACTGAGGGTTGTATGTCTTGATACATCTACTGACGGTTGTATGACTTGTTATATCTACTGACGGTTGTTTGTCTTGATACATCTACTGACGGTTGTATTTCATTATACATCTACTGACAGTTGTATATCTTGATATAATTAGTGACTGTTGTATTTGTTGATACATCTACTGACGGTTGTTTGTCTTGATACATCTACTGACGGTTGTATGTCTTGATACATCTACTGACGGTTGCATTTCATTATACATGTACTAACAGTTGTATATCTTGATACATCTACTGACGGTTGTTTGTCTTGATACATCTACTGACGGTTGTATGTCTTGATACATCTACTGACGGTTGCATTTCATTATACATGGACTAACAGTTGTATATCTTGATACATCTACTGGCGGTTGTATTTGTTGATACATCTACTGACGGTTGTATGACTTGTTATATCTACTGACGGTTGTTTGTCTTGATACATCTACTGACGGTTGTATTTCATTGTACATCTACTGACAGTTGTATATCTTGATACATCTAGTGACGGTTGTATTTGTTGATACATCTACTGACGGTTGTTTGTCTTGATACATCTACTGACTGCTGTATGTCTTGATACATCTACTGACGGCTGTATATCTTGATACATATACTAACAGTTGTATGTCTTGATACATCTACTGACTGTTGTATGTCCTGATACATCTACTGACGGTTGTATTTCTTGAAACATCCACTAACGGTTGTATGTCTTGATACATCTACTAACAGTTGTATGTCTTGATACATCTACTGAGGGTTGTATGTCTTGATACATCTACTGACGGTTGTAAGTCTTGATACATCTATTGACGGTTGCATGTCTCGATACATCCACTAACGGTTGTATGTCTTGATACATCTATTGACGGTTGCATGTCTCGATACATCCACTAACGGTTGTATGTCTTGATACATCTATTGACGGTTGCATGTCTCGATACATCCACTAACGGTTGTATATCTTGATACATCTACTGACGGTTGTATGTCTTGATTCATCTACTGACGGTTGTATGTCTTGATATATCTACTGACGGTTATATATCCTTATACATCTACTAACAGTTGTATATCTTGATACATCTACTGACAGTTGTATTTGTTGATACATTTAATGACGGTTGCATGTCTTGGTACATCCACTGACTGTTGTATGTCTTGATACATCTACTGACGGTTGAATGTCTTGATACATCTACTGACAGTCGTATTTCTTGAAACATCTATTGACAGTTGTATGTCTTGATATATCTACTGACGGTTGTATGACTTGATGCATCTACTGACGGTTGTATATCTTGATACATCTACTGACGGTTGTATATCTTGATACATCTACTGACGGTTGTATATCTTGAAACATCTAGTGACAGTTGTATATCTTGATACATCTACTGACGGTTGTATATCGTGAAACAACTTCTGACGGTTGTATGTGTTGATATATGTACTGGCGGTTTTATTTCCTTATACATCTACTGACGGTTGTATGTTGTGATACATCTACTGACGGTTGTATGTGTTGACACGTCTACTGACGGTTGTATGTCTTGATACATCTACTGACGGTTGTATGTCCTGATAATCTACTGACGGTTGTATGTCTTTATACATCTACTGACGGTTGCATGTCTTGATACATCTACTGACGATTGTATGTCTTGATAATCTACTGACGGTTGTATTTCTTCATAATCTACTGATGATTGTATTTTCCTGTGTGATGTCATAGAAACACTTTACAGAATTTTTTTGAAATACTTTTTCTATCGTTTAGATATATTACCTGTAACTACATTTTTATCTTAAATGATTAGCTAGCACTTATCAAGTATTAGTTTTAAAAAGTCAATGGACCTAATTTTAGACTTTAATACAATTAGGTATTCATATAATTCCTTTGAACAGTTTTATTTTAAATAGTACATTTAATATTCAGACGATATTGATATTGAGTTTTTATAACACTATCACCGTCTTCTGTAGCATCCAAGGTGTGAAGGTGATGTGATGCTGATTATGTAACAAGTGTAGCTACTTATAAGTATATGACCCCACAAAAAATCTCCAGGGGATTTCCGAGAGGGGTGGCCAGCTGAAATATACTCTAGAAGGTCCATACTTATGAAAAAAACAGGCCACCCTTTGACAGCAAGGGGGTGTCCACCTACCTTAAAAAAGCGCCCTTGGCCCCTGGGGTATTATGTCAACTTATAAGAAAAAATAAAACATAGCCTGCCCCTATACGCTGTTGTCCTATAAAACGGTTTCCGGTATGCACAGCAGACTTCTGGTCAGCCCGTCCGCGAGACCTTTTAACAACCGGAGGTTGTACATTTGATTTATCTCCTAATGCGGAAAGTTCTGCGTTACCTTTTCCAGGCACTGCTGAGAGGCGTCTCGTTATATACCGCTCGGCCTGGAAGTGGCCATCAGTCACTGTCCCTAATTGACGACAAACCTGGCTACTTGGTCTTACAATGAAGGTGGAACGAAACAATGGTATCATAAATATCTATAGAGTTTAACGCTAGACGCCTTTCCATATCGACGTGTGAAGGTTGGACTTTAGGCCAGTGTTATTTTCCAGCCTACACGTGCTCTTCTAAGACGTGTTACGGCTTTAGGTACTAACCTTTGGCATATCGAGTTTGTTTCTGACGAGTTAAATTCCACAAAACACATTTAATGTCACCCGAAGGGAATTATGGCTTGTATGATTTATTACTAAGATGATTTTATATCATTTAAGTGTAGTCTTTACGTGCTGCTTCTATTCAGCCTGGCATTTAGATTCCATGTTGGCTGCTACAAGTCGATGGGAAGATGTCGGGGCATTGTTTATGATAAATAAGTCAAAAGCCATGACCGGGATTATGCTGATCAAGCCAGAGTGGTTATATTCAATTTGATTTCGAAGACTGCAGATCTTAGCAAATCTGTACAAAACAAAATGGATATCGTCACTGCCAATCTACTGTACAAGGTAAGAGCATAGGCTTAAAGTCCCACTGACATATCTTCATTAAGTTTACAAATTTGTTAACGTTTTTTTTTTTTAATTTTTACTTAACGTTTCCAATTGTGAAAAGAACTTGTTTTAAAGAACTTCACGTTAAAGTCAGCTGTGAGTGTAATAATCAAAAATATAAATATTGTGAATGATATGGCGAACTATTGGCTTATGTGAACAAACATAGCATGGTAAGCAATAGGCGACGCATACTTTTGTCTCCTTCGCTTCCACTGATGTATTTTAATTGACCTCTATTTGTCCTTGTGCAGTGACGCTGCGTTTTTGCTATTTTGTTTTAATCCAGAGCGTGGTGCAAGTAGTATCACGATTTTGTTGATAAATGCATTATTTGACAAGTGAACCACTTAAGTTGTTTTTTTTTCTATCGGGAGTGATTATATTGACGTTCAACAATTGGTATTGTTATCACGTTCATTTCTCTCTGTTTTGCATGTTATGTAACTAATGTGTCTTGAACAGTTGAAAGCCATAATATCACTATTTTTTTATTATATTTTTTATTAATGTAATTGTTTGTGTGAGGGGGGGGGGGGAGGCAGGCTAGTTGAAGGTCACTAAAAGAAAAGCTTCAACATTATCGAACATTGTGTTTCGTTCCAGCTAGTTTCATTTTACAAAAGGTCACATAACATTCATTCATTTCACTAAAGGTCACACAGAATAAAATTATTTCACTAAAGGCCACACCATTTCTTCATTTCACTTAAGGCCCAATATACATCACTTTCGGCAAAACTTGAAGCGAAAATCAAGCATAATATTTTTTTTTTTATATTTATAGATTTAGTTAAGATTTACTGATATCAGCAATATTCAAGATGAATTCTTACGCAGTTACCGGCAGTATCAGTTGAAACTCGGTTTTGTAAACACCCGTCCATTTTGAACTGTCTTCTAACTTCGGCTTGTTGTTGAAGTCGGCCCTACCTGAATTATTTTCCATTCTTTGGATTTGTCTGTTAGGAGTTTCTTGTTAGTTACCGCTCAGGTTTACTTCGTTTGAGTCTTATTTTTGCATGGTTATGAACTGATTTTTTTCCAGAACTTTTCAGTATCACGAAATGTCACACCATTGCTTTACTTTATTTAAGATCACAGTCGTTATAATATAAGTTCGTTCCATCAACAGTCAATCCGTCAATTGTGTTTCACTTAAGGTCACGTAAAATATTGATTCATTTAACAAAAGGTCACAATTATCATTAACTTAGTTCACTACAGGTCACAATCATCATTAACTTATTTCACGAAAGGTCACAATCATCATTAACTTATTTCTTGTAAGATCACAATCATCATTAATTCATTTCATGAAAGGTCACAATCATCATTAATTCATTTCATGACAGGTCACAATCATTAATTTATTTCACGAAAGGTCACAATCATCATTAATGTTTTTCATGAGAGGTCACAATCATCATTAATTTATTTCATGAAAGTTCATATCGTTAATTCCTTCCACGAAAGATCGAACCAGTTATTCATTTTACAAAAGGTCACAACATGAATTCATTTCACATTGGGATATCATCTGCATATTTCACCCAAATATCGCATTCGTTAAAAGTTAAATTCATCAAAAATCACTTTAGGTCACATCATGAATTGAATTGTTTTATGTCTTCTTTGATAGACACTTCAATATATATTTTATTGTATACGTTAAAAGACACCTTAATAGAAACTTTAATGGACACATTAATCGATACTTTAATGAACACTTTAATAGATACTTTAATAGATACTTTAATGGATACTTTAATAGATACTTTAATAGATACTTTAATGGATACTTTAATAGATACTTTAATAGATACTTTAATGGATACTTTAATGGATACTTTGATAGATACTTTAATAGATACTTTAATGGATACTTTAATAGATACTTTGATAGATACTTTAATAGATACTTTAATGGATACTTTAATGGATACTTTAATGGATACTTTAATGGATACTTTAATGGATACTTTAATGGATACTTTAATGGATACTTTAATAGATACTTTAATGGATACTTTAATGGATACTTTAATAGATACTTTAATGGATACTTTAATAGATACTTTGATAGATACTTTAATAGATACTTTAATGGATACTTTAATGGATACTTTAATGGATACTTTAATGGATACTTTAATAGATACTTTAATGGATACTTTAATGGATACTTTAATAGATACTTTAATGGATACTTTAATAGATACTTTGATAGATACTTTAATAGATACTTTAATGGATACTTTAATAGATACTTTGATAGATACTTTAATAGATACTTTAATGGATACTTTAATGGATACTTTAATGGATACTTTAATAGATACTTTAATGGATACTTTAATAGATACTTTAATTGACATTTTAATGGATACTTTAATTTACATTTCAATGGATACTTTAATTGACATTTTAATGGATACTTTAATTGATATATAAATGACCGCTTTAATGGACACTTTTATTTTGTTTCTTTTTCTCAAACATGCTTATTTTTTTGTTTTGTTTGGTTGTTTTGCCCCAGATAACCAATAAGGCTATGTCAGAGTTGTTTTGGATCAATACAACTGTCGTTCTCGACACCGGAAGTCTTACCCCAATATGTGTCAGATTCAACGTTTAGTTTAAGGAAGGAGCGATTGTCTATAAGGATTTCGGTGCTACCAACCAATTATAAATCACATCTGTGAAGGGGTGTACATTGGGTCAGTTTAATTGTCGCCCTGCTTAAAGTACTTTATAATACATGTATACAATAGTCCTGTTTCCGCCTTGTCCAAATATGATCATTCAAACTTTTTTTGTTTAATTTTAAATGTCTCATTGCTCATCTATCCAAATGTTAATGGTTTATTTAAAGTATAACACCTTGTAAGGAAGATTGATGACAAGGTGGGTAGTAAAAACCTTTAAATGTCACAGCCATGGCCACATTTAGTGACATCTCATTCAGTCCATCATTCTGACTTTGCCGGGTATCAGGGGATCAGCACAAAGACGAACGAGACGGTAGAACAAAAACAATGGGGGCAGTAGATCAATGTTTAGTTGGCCAATATCCCCAAAGCAATCTGTTCGCTGCCAGGCACTCTCCGGAACCCAAAAACAGAGGTATCAGCATTGGCGAGAACCGCCTCGGGCCATCAATTTTAGTTTGAGGGAAAGGCCGTTACAGTTACAGCATTGTACGAAAATACAATATAGTATATTGTACATGTCTATACAAAGGGAAATCAGAACATACCGAAGCGTCAACAAATCCATATTCCGAACTCAAAATCGATTAAACTATAACCAAAATTTGGACAAATGAACGATTTATGTTGATATATAGACAGGTGTTCCGGAATAGTAATTGTCTTCTGCTTCATCGATGACACCCGTCATGTAATTGTAGAGCACATCTAAATAAATGTCACGTCCTCAAGGGGAGAATTGAGGCAGCATTATGAACAGGAGAGAGAGTTCATAGGCTTTGCCTGTTGCCCAATCCATTGTATCAAAAAACTAAATAAATATTCTGAAATAAAAAAACTACATTATGTAACAAAACAAGTACGTAAAATAATGAGCATTCTCAAAGAATTCCACCTTTATATTATACAGGACAACAGAATATTTATCCATGAAACCAAGATGGTGACAATCAACCTGCATCTCTCAAATCCCTGTGTGGCAAGTTTGTGTATCAGCAGCTGACCGAAAATCTCGATATTTAGAGCAAGTCCGAAAATAACGAAAACGTGCGACATAGTAACACCATAAGTAGGAGACGGAGGCTTACCCTATACTTCGTGTCTCTCAGGTACATTGGTCAGTTGTAATTTATACATGTACAAATAAACCGTGTTTACCTTCGAAACTTCCTGTCTGGCCTATCTATCATTCATAATTGCGATCATAGGACTATTGTTCCAAATAGTTTGCAAATATCTGAGGAACATGCACTTGCTTTAAAAAATGACAAAGACAGAAACATGTAAAATCTAGCCTTGCAAAATCTTATAAATTACACATGATTAACATATTAACCACAATAACTTGAGATTAGAGCAGCACATTTTGAACAAAAACATGGTCATCATTAAAATTGTAATAAAATACTTTTGAAATTAATAAAGATATTTTGGCAAAGCAAAGCGGAAAGATTTCGTTTCACTATTTGCGTGATTATATCTCGTTCAGGAATGTTTTTATTAAAGAACTCATTGCTTTGCAGAATGAAGATCTTGAATTGTTTGCCATCAATCTGATTAAAACAAGATCTGAAACCACTCCGTAACAGTACAGGTACAATCCTTTTTATTGTACCTGTACTGTTTCGGAGTTGAATTCAGATCTGGTTTTAATCAGGTTGGTTTGCCATTCAATGGATACTTTTGTTACAATACTCTTAACATTAAAACTCTGTTATCACGTATAAGACTTGTACGGTATCAGCGTAACACTTGTCAATGTCAAACGCATTACTCCAAGTAATGCCCTGTTTAGTGATTAAGCTTGTCGAAAAACAGTAAATCGCAAAAAGGGGGACGTAAATTTTATTTTGGTATTTTATTGCCCTATGATATGTTGAAGAACATTACGTAATGTAAAACCAAACGGCAGCGTGATGGGTTAACATTACGTGGGGAAGTCATGGGAGACAAAAGGTCCTAAATTTATACCAACTCTGCAAGCAGGATGTTGGCCAAACTGTCGTCTGCTTAAGGACGGCTTTGGCGGGATAATTGCAAAACGTTCTTGGCAAAGCATTTAATTGATATCTGAAACACGAGGTTTGCATGAATTGAATGATCAAGACGATTTGCCATTGTGTGAACACGTGTTGTGACCAGGTGGTGCAGTTTTAATCGAAATGAATAGCTAATGTGCTTTTTCTACAAAATCGACAAAGCTATATCCTGGCCTATATATTGTTAATATACAGTGCTACCTGGCTATGTACATACGGTGATGGTACACTAGTCCACTCAAGCTTACCAGGTTAAGTGCCTAAGACCATGCTGTATTAAGGACTTGGAATCCCGTTGGCTTCCTCAATGCACCGTACCCGTTAACGTTACAGACCTAAGCTTTCTACAATGGAGCAGGTAATGCATTTGATTCAGTATATATTTACTAATATATTAGTGTTGCAGATTAATTCTTTAGATACTCATGCTTTTTCTAAAGGTAAAGTGGTAGACGTAAGACACATACTTTTGTGTTTTCTTGTTGTGATGACAATGGCGACTCGGTTCTCATTTTGAGGATTGATGCTTACTTGGATGTGACCAAGATTTACATGGCGTGTGTCTTCGATGAAGCGGTGACGCTTACTCTTCCGGAACACCTGGTCTTATTCTCATCAGCTTTTACGAGAGTCTCCATGTAAATCTTTCCTTTGTTATTATTTTGCCCTTAGTTTAATCGATTTTGAGTTCGGATTATAGTTTTGTTGACGCTTTGGTATCCTTTGTTTTTTTTTGTTTTTTTGGAAAACATACATTATACAACATCTGGTAATTGGTAATATACGCTTGATGTGGTATACTTTGTTTTACAGTTGTACATTGTATGTAATGATAGAAGAACAAGCAATTCTTTTAAAAACTTTTAAAAATACCTGGTACAAAATTAATATTCAAACTTTGAAACAAGTGCATGCGTGAAAAAAGGAAAACGCAATTAAGTAATTTAAATTTTCTTAGATATGGAAACGAAAACTTCCCTGTTATATCTCACAAAATGTAAATACTTTTTTTAAGAGCAAATGCGCGGTTACAATATTTTAACTACATATATTTAAAAGTATACATTTAATGATAGAACAGATGGATCAACATTGTTTGATAATTTGTTTGTTATCAAAGGGTGTCAAATAATCTTAAATGTGTTTCAAATTTCGCGTTAACCTTTAAAAATAAAACTAATCTGATTTCTGTTTCTTCAAAATTCGATTCAGGCAATCTGTATACCGACAGACATGTTGTGAGGAAAAAATACTTAAACAAAAGAAAATGGTGTGTGATGTATGATTTTATTTGATTCCAAGATTTGTTAATAGCTAAGGTCGTATAAGAATGCGTTCCTCGTCCATTATGCTGGCTGTTACACTTGTGTCGTATCTTAATCTTCCGCGTCTGTAATCCATACTTGTGTCCTGAGGGCAATAGGTTATGTGTGGTTACTTCCTTCTAATAACATGCATCTGATGCTGTCCCATTGAAAAAAAAACTCGTCGAAGGCTTCCATCACGGTAATCCACCCAACCACATTACACTTTGTGTAACACCAGTGGTGAACGTTTAACATAGAACAACGACTACCTTTTTGAGGGGCTTCGATAAATCTCGTTTCTATGGTTACCGTTTCCGATAGGTGACAGAAAATAATCGGAAACCATTCTGCAGTTTCCGTCAAAACGTTAAATTGGCGTCATGGCATTATTGGTCCTCGCCATCTCTAACGGCTTCATGGAAAAACAAGAATGGTTCCTGAATTCAAAACGGCCACGTGTGATTGTTCCTCCTGTAATGCTTTGATAGCTACATTTAGAGTCAATTAGTAATTTATGGGGCTGTTCATTGGGAAATATCTATACTATGATGTATTCATATTTCATTCATAGCACCTTTGCTATAGAGTGTTTTGTATCATCTATGCAAATGCTTTCAGGCATGAAGGTAAACAACTATGTATTACAAATTCATGCTTTCGGTTTCAATTTGATTGTTGTGTGTCATATTGCGGAAGTTATCTAAATCTACGAATATTGTTTTCTATTTTGTTTTATATGAATACTTTTTTTCGATTGGCGTCAGTCAGTTTCAGGGAACAGTATCAATGGAAAATTGGATCTGGTGTCCATCGAAATCCTTTTTCAACTTTTAGCTAAATGTTGTAGTCAGTTGTGGCCGAACATGTTGACGCTGGGGCTAGTTGTGGCATAGAATGTTGACACTTTGGCGCGCGTTGTGGTATATCCTATCGTTTTGTTTTGATTATGTTTTGACGTTGTTGTATAGTTCATCCCATTCGCATTGACACTGATGTATATTTTACCAAGTTTGTATTGACAAAGTGCTTCACGTATACTCTTCATTGACGCTTTTGCATAATTTGTCGATATATGTATACGCTTTGGTATGCTTTTCAGGATATGGCTTAGGTTTGACTTTTGTTTAAATGTTGATGAGGCAAAAAACGATTATCTCTACTTCTTAATTAACCTGCTCCCTATCCACAACCACTGAATCTTCTGCAATTCTTTTTTATGTTAATGTTGTTTTTATTTTATTTTTACAAGTGTTTAAAGTGATAGAATTGCTTATGCCTCTGCATTCCCATGTTTTAAATGTAATAGGATACGTCGATTGTATGTGTTTTCTATAGACATGGCAACGTGATTTGCATAGTATCCATGGTATGTGTTACATATTTATTGATTCCCAGATGATGTTTCGTTTTAAATTCATATTGATACGCTTTATCTTGTGTATTAAAACTGTTGAGTATGTCTACATTTCTGTATTCAGCATATAATTTATGTTACAACATACGTGAAAAACAGAATCAGCAAGACAGTGCATGTTGGGCGCCGTTAATTTTGTTCAACATGATAGGTGTTCACTATGTCATACCCCATCAACACATAACGTAAGGTAAACAATATGGTGTAATGAAGGTTTATGAATGGTTTATGTTGTTTGATGTAATTTAGGTCAAGGAGCAGCAAAAGAAAGGGTTTCGTTCATTCATTTGTGACATCCGGTATTCAATCGATATTGTTTTGAAATTATATTTTAAAGGAAATTTAAACGAACCAGCACGTCCTATGATAGACTACTCCCTTACAATCAATGAGAAAGGCGATGTTTTAATTGTTTTTGAGAACAATATCGAGGATGAAAAGGACTATTTGAGTAACAGCAGTAACTGTTAGTCAGACTGTTGTTATTGTTCGTATGACACAAGTAATGAGGCATGCATCGTGACTGACATTAGCATTGTACATTTGAACAGAGCAAAAAAAAAGAAAACTAAAGAAATTAACGATCTCTTCATACCAAGGTTTATCAACATGAAAATACGATATGATATAAAATCTACCACATGGTAGATTTGAAAAGAAATCGACAACAGATTTATTTGATAGTGAAATGTTTACATAAAAGTAAGGATAAGGTCACACCTGGTGATTATCTGATCTGATTGGGGTTCAGTACAGAGTATGTGTCTCCAAAATTCATGATTTTGAAGGTCAGGAGTAAGTTTCGCAGACAGTCAGATAGGTATATCTTAAAAATCATTAAAACTTCTGAGCTTATAAGTTTTACTATCCGTATTACCTATGTGACTTTTGCCCACATTATTTACATCGTAGTTGTTGCTAAAGGATTAAATAGTTAGAGGGAAAACATTTTCCCATAGGGAACACACCTTTAGACAAATTATTGTTTTGCTATTTGTAATCTTAATATTTATTCATTTTAAATATTTCTGCAACGCCTTACTACATTTTTCAAAAGAAGGATCGGGATCATTTAACAATCTTTGACTTCAGTTTGTGCTCAGTCAAAAATCCCCACTCAATATTGTTTTATTATCGAGTTTCCTTTGGGGGGGGGTCTCTAATCTTCATATCTTGGTATTATTTGTTGTTTTGTAGGAGAAATTACGAATTTTTATTTTTATAGGAAAATACAGGTATCAACCGAAATTCTCATAAATACAAGAAGCTCAAAGACGGAACCGATCCTTATGCGCCTCCCTTTCGGTTTAACTATAGTTTAGGCATTTGGATATCCATCACCGACGGATCTTAGAAGGATTGACAGCTGTATGGCGTGTTGGACATTCTTTCTAACTCCCACTTCCAAGCAAACAGTCTGTAGATTGTGCTGGGGAAGTTTTAAAAACCCAAATGTTAACGTTATCTGATGGTCTCAGCTATCTCCTTGGATATTTTGTTAACATTCATATACATTGTATGTATGCGACGCATTTAACCTTCCGTTTAAACAGTATACAAATTCGGATTTCCATTGTTTTGGGCTCTAGTATCGCTGTTGAGGCCTAAAGGGACGGAACAGCTGTATGGTGCGTTGTTATCTATATTTGGCATATTGCATCATATCATAATTGTGTGACGTTACAAACAAAAAAGAAAAAGAAGGTGAAGTTCGGGGGGGGGGGGGGGCATTTCTGACATTCTGATGTGTTGGTCTAGTTCAGAATTGTTTTCATTGCAAGTTTAAGACCACTAAGAAAATAATTACTGAAGGTATGTGTCAAGGGAGGGCAGTATATTCTAATTATATCGGGCACAAACTCACACAGTACTATACAAGTGTAAAATAAGCACAACTAAATTTCAACACTGCAATTGCAGTATGCATTTGTATATGTAATTTTTTATATGTCGCGGTGTAGACAATTTTTACAGAGTTATTTGACATCAGCTTGTCAAAAAATACTCCCTAATCTTACTGGAGACAATCACTTTTGGTAACAAAAGCATCAATGTAAGCATTTTTATCTGATAAACATGACACTGACTAACAAACGAACAAAAGTATTGCATAGTGTCAGACGGGCGTTTGACTAATAAACGAACACAATTATTGCATAGTGTCAGACGGGCGTTTGACCAACAAACGAACACGATTATTGCAAAGTGTCGTTTTCGGTGCTCTTGTTGCATTAGTTCCCAATGTACCCGTCTTAATTTATACGACCTTAGCTATAGCAAGGTCGAATACCAGTTCCCATAAACAAACAATCAAAAAGCGTTTTAATACAACGTAAGTGTTTTTGCTGAATTGTAAGAATTAGACATTAAAAATAGATTCAGATTGATTAAAAGATGGACTATGCACGATATATACAGTTTACATGTATTTCTCCCAGGGCAGTATTTGCAATTGCGTTTGCAGTGTAGTTTCGGAGGCAAGAGTAACTGTTTACCATAACATATGATTTTTGATTTATGCTCGGTAGATTGTGCCCTTAAATCCATGGCACGTGAAATAAAATCAAAAATTATTTTAGAATTGTAAAAATTTAATTTATGAGAGTGTATTAAAAACTGAGAAAATAAAACTTGAAAGATGTTTAGAATAAAAGTATAAGTTTGTCTGGAAACTTATATGAAGGCACAGACAACACATTAAAAACGGGTTTATGATATTGTACGATCGGACCACTTTTAATTAGAAAATACTAACTCTGTTCAATTGTTAGAGACCAGGGCGCCATTTTACTTAAATACAATGTTGGAGAGCAGATAATACGTAATATATGAGAACAGATTATATGACGTTTAGTAAAGATAAAGCATTAAAGTAAAACAGGGTCATTGCACTTAATCAATCTGCTTGCAATACTGTTTGTAGATAGATGACTTATTTCTGCAATCAAGTTGATTGACAAGAACAATTGTTTGTATTTGAGCTAAGTTATGCAAACAAGTTCAATCACGACAGCTGGATATATGGGGTATGGATGTGCATATTTATTCATACGTGTGATCGATTCGTAACAGAAATTATACATTATTTCAATGATGTATACTTAGACCCATTGACTTTCATGTTTGAATAACACAAGTGACGGCATCACTATATGGATTCATACACTACAATGGCGTAAAGTAGCTCAGGGCACAACAGGAACACCTTCGCTGTAATACAGTCTGATGTAAATTTTGCTGTGGTAAAACGTTCCACATTAAACATGATTGGTTTGATAGTAAGGCTTCAAGTAGTCCTGCACAGTATATGATGGTAGTATCCGGTTTACAAATATCCCGCAACGGAAGAACATATTGTTTGTTTGGTGGTATTCCTAGCGAAAAACCTATAGCTTTCCTACAAAACAATGTATTGTTCTAACACCTATGTGGCAATTCCGAAGGCACTTAATTTCGTTCAATATATGTATATACATTTTATTACTTTAAAGGACAAATTATTTCAAAGAATGGCATAAAACATAGACCTTGTACTTTCGTACATGTTTATTCTTATCTTTTGAAAATATTTGTCAAAATTGTCTAAAGAACTGTTACTTTCAACAATGCTTAATGTAATGGGATTATCTGTCATTATCTGTAACATAATATAACAAGAGTTAGTTGTTCATTTATGTTCTTTATTTGGTCAACTTTTGAGTAAACATGAGCAGGCTCTACTTACCATACGGTAAAGTATATCAGAATGATCTGGTTGCGCAGTGGGTTACTTACCCTTCGCCTAGACGGCTTTGGTTTGTTGGCTTCTCCGATCGGACATATACAAGTATTGGGTTGACTGCCAGACACAACAGCCTTTTCAACATCATTTCATTTTTATTCATCCAGGTAAACAGAAGACACGGGTACTATTAGTTCGAAAAACCTCCTTCAAAGGTGTTGTACGATAAAGTCATATAAAATTAACCGGATGACCATATACATTTGTTGTATATTACTTGAGTTACCAAATGGTTTCAAATGCATGTTATTCTCAAAAGATACACGTGACATTTACTTGATAGTGATCATGACGGATGTCGTTGATGAAGCAGAAGACGCTTACTCCTTTGGAACACATGGTCTTGTTCCCTTTTTCAATGTTCGCCATATCAATTTTTTCTTTGTTTAAATTTTGTCCCTTGTTTAAACAATTTTGAGTTCTGATTTTGGTTTATGGACGCTTCCGTATTCTCCGATTTTTCCCCATGAACCAGCAGTTTTTTACCGTATTGCTTTGCCTTCGTACTTAGCTTGACGCATTGTCTTATTCTGTCAAGTACTTCAACTTTCAGCAATTGTTCGAGCTCAAATTCGTCGCGAGTAAACCTTTATTTATTCATTTTTTTTTTTCATAAAGAAAAACGTATACGCGGATTTGAAGGTGAACTAACATTCATAGTTTTAGCCAGCCATTATGCACGCGACGCCATAACTTCCTGTAAAACGTCTACCGATTTAACATGTACACTCGTCAAGTGGTCGTTATTATTGATGTGTTATTCTGTCACAGTCTTCCAATTAATGGATTGGTTAGAAGACAGCTTATGACACTTGGACGGCAATACGCGTAATGTATTCCGTATCAGTCAATGGCCTAACACTGATATTTGCATAATTTGTAGGACAAGATTCAATAATGCCGGTATAGATATTCAATAACGCTGACGTGGCATGTCGGCACCTGAGGATGGTCAATCATAGATACTCTTATTATCGTCAGGGAGATAAAATTAGCTTGACCTCTTTGGCATTTCCCAAATCATGTATCGACCTTGTATGACTTCTGTTACAGTATAATTGTATGTCTCTCTCTTTATGTTCAGCACTGTGTTTTTTGCAACCACTCCGTCTTTATCATAGTTATTCTATAGTTAACATGGCTGGTGTCGTCCATGCAGCAGAAGGCGTTCCTCTTCTGCAATCCCTGGTCTTACATATGTATTATCTATCTGTTTTGTAAGGAACAACATGTAAATCTTTCCTTTGCCCCTAGTTCAACCGATTTTGAGTTCGAATTATGGTTTTGTTGACAGTTTCTCGAATTTATTTTAGTTACAGGTATAATATCATTGAGGCAATGAATTGCAAATTTGTATATTTATGTAAAATCTAAATGTTTCAATTAACACATGGACGCCATAATTACATCAGTGATATCAAAAACTATGCAACAATGTCTAGACTACCTAAAAACTGCTACCGGTCTATAACAACCGTGAGCCCTTTTTATGAAATAACAATATAACATCTCTTCCATAGCCTTTTGTGAGGTATAAATACTACCCCAAACCTCTTTATCGAATATATTTAATATTTGTTTTCAAGGCTTTTTAGAACTTTTATTAGTCCATGCATAATCTTGTCTTTCTCTTTATAACACTGGTATTACACATACCTGATTAACATATCTATACCAATAAAAATTCCTAAAACTGTCATATCAGTCTGGAATAATCAATCATATGAATACACCTGAGGATGCTGTCTGTGTAACAACCGAAACAGTGACGTCTGTAGTTGTCGTGGCTGTTACCGCTATCGGATCCTAATCCGACGCGCAATTAGTTATCAGCAGGTAAGACAGCGTGTCCATTGTGTTGGTAGGTTAGCTCTTCCTTTTAACAAGAACGTGCAAGGTCTGCCTAATCGTTTTTCCTTCTAATGCTGCCCTTTTTTTACTATTTGTATTATGTTAATTATTGCTTTTCAATTAATCTGCATAGAAAATGTTTTCAATCTTAAATCTATAATAGTTTCAAACAATGATACCATATGGTCAGCTTTTATATATTAGTCAAATTTGTAGTCAAGAAAGCATCGACATGTGTTGGGTTAAGATCGTGAACATAGTGTCAGCATGGACACCAACAAATATCATATAAATGTTTGTGTCGTCCTCGATCTCCAGGGGTTACGCTCACCTATGATTGATAGCTCTCTACAAACCTTAAATGTCATGGCAACTTAGACGGCGGGCTCAGGATATGAAAACAGCTGACCAATCACTAGGCAGATACCTATCTTTTGAAAATGAAAAGGGAGCCCCTACCAACTTCAAAGCCTGTCAGTTTTTACCGTTATATGACCACGATGTTGTTTTGATGTACATCAAAGAGTCGAACCGATCTTCTTGTCTCGACAACAAGGTGGAACATACGGAGACTTCAGTTTTGCCATGATATATTCCCGGCATGTAGAGAGCGTTGGTTAGGGTAACCCCTAGATATCAAGACTCTGTTTTGTCTGATGCAGAAGACAGCGATATGCGTAATATGTGTCGTCTTCCTAATACAAATTTGATGGCGGGGGCTTATGCAATATGGATGTAACGGCTTACCTTTCATAGCACTATGAATGTTACAGAAATGTTTTTCAATCCATATATTTACATTCAAACGGTATTGGCAGAACAGCCCAGTTTGAACAGAACTGGTGAGAGTGTTTGACACAGGGGAGTTATCCATGTTGTGTGGAACGGAGCGACAAGACTCTCATTGAACAAGCTTGATCTATGAAGTCATATGGAAATCACGTGCTACGTCTCGAGAACCATTGCTTTCATATTTTTATGTAAAACATTTCTGCTGGTAATATTCATATGCATGTAGTGGGTTGCAGCGCAAATGTCAATATATGTACCTTAGTAGGAAACATTAGTTAAAAGTCGCAATCTTAGTCACATTGAAAAAAAAAGATATGTTTTAATGCGCTTAATAATATGTCTACTTGTGGTTTACATGTCGGATGTCGTCGATGAGGCAGAAGACGCTTATTTATCCGGAACGTCTAATAGTATTTACATTTTCAAGGATCTCCATGTAAATCTTACCTTTATTTCCCCCTTAAGTTTGAGTTCGGATTATGGTTTGGTTGACCCCTTTTTGATAAACCGGAAATTAATTAATCTAGTTATGCATGTCAAATTGCTTTGTGTTTAAAACAAATCTGCAACTACTCATATAATTGGTTTCGTATGCATTGCTTGAAACATTAAAGTTTCGATATTAACAGCAAACGGAAATACCCGACAATTAAATGCCAACGACCTTCAATCAAAACTGCTTGAAATAATGCCTTTATGGCATTGCTGAAAGATTGAAAATATCTCAGAATGTCGCAAAATTGCATCGTTATGATACAGGTATTTCTAAGTCGTTAGCATTTCTGTTCGTGTGGGAGGTGTACCATACCATAGGTCATACATTGTACCATAGAACATGTTTGCCGCGAAGTAAAATGGCAACGGACATACCGTTATGTCAGTACAAACCGTAGGCCCGAGACCTTAGAACAAAATATAATTGTCTTGGCATTTCATTCTATTGGTCGTTCATTCTAATTCCCGCATTCACAAAACGAAATTTAGCAATAGTGGTAGTATTTTTATCGTTTAACACATTAGGTTCCGAAAGTGCTAGCTTGTCACAGAGCGTCACGCAGCAAGTGATATCACTACTGTTTCACCCATTATCACCTGCAACGTAATTCTGCCGAAAGTTCAAACCCACGACATGTTTTAAAAGCGATATATTTAGATCGCCGAAGCAGGTTGATCGATGAGTTTGCTGATGGCTTGCAAGTTGGGACTAATTTTTGGTCAGGTTCTTCCACTGAATGTCAACAAATGCTTATAAGCTATACAGACTGCTCGGGGATACAACAACAGCCTACCTGGTCGTCCCCAGTTTGCCTCATTAGACTGATCTAGGTAGTTAAACTGGTTCACTCTATTATCTCAGAAAGGAAGTGTGCCACTAAAAGATTCACATTTGGGTTGATTGAGTATTGACAAGCTAAGTAATTAGCTGGTCCCTGGGAACGGAACATCTTTTACAAGTCGTCTGCCACAGGTTGGCCATGACAGACAAACACTCCACTCTCCTCGCGTATCCGTGTACACAGAAAATCTATACCATGGATGACTTGGGACTTAAGATGCTTTCAAAAATCCGGGGCCAGGTGAGATCACGTGATAAAATATTTATTTCATAATTGACTTTTATTAGGAATATTTTTTCTGCCTAATTGACAATATACAATGTCAGGTGATTTGAACAAGCTCATATGCATATATGATATGGTATTGTTTTCACATCTACATTATATGTATGCAAGATCAGCGAAATCGACGCCAGCATGTTTCTTTATAAATTATGCCAAGGTATATATTGAGATAAAATACGTCTGACTATTCTATGATTTACACAAGCTGTATTAGTGATAACAGTCGACATTGTTTCAAGTTAATATTAGTGAAAACAGTCGCAAATTTTACAAGTTTTAACAAGTGATAACCGTCTCTATTTTTACAAATTGATACTAGTAATAAATCACGTTTATTACAAGTTGATACTAGTGATACGCCACCATTGTTACATATTGATACTGGTGATAACCGTCAATTTTGTTACAAATCGTTATAAGTGAATACAATCACTATTGTTACAAGTTAATACTAGTGATAACCGTCACTTTTTAACAAATTGAAACTTAATGGTAACCGTCACTCTTGTTACAAGTTGGTACTAGTGATGATAGTCGATATTGTTTCAAATTGATACTAGTGATGAGAATCGCTATTGTTTCAAATTGGTACTAGTGATAACAGTCGCTATTGTTACAAATTGATACCAATCATAACAGTCACTTTTGCTGTCGTTTGGTGGTTCTGCATCAAAGCTCTATATTTTTTCCTCGCCATTTTATATTCTTTTCTGTAACGCCGGTACATCGTTCTTGAAGTTTCTCCTTTTTAGCCACACTATGCTGTCTACACATGTAATATAATTTCTAAAAGTCGTGAACGCAAATTCTTTGAGCCAAAGATTTACATGGCGGGTGTCGTCGATGAAGCAGAAGACGCTTACTCTTCCGGAACACCTGGTCTTATTCTCTTGTGCTTTTAAGAGTGTATCCATGTAAATCTTTCCTTTGTTCCTTTTTTGCCCCTAGTTTAATCGATTTTGAGTTCGGATTATGGTTTTGTTTACGCTTTGGTATTCTCTGTTTTTTTTATTGGCGGTGTTTTCCTTGTACAATGTATTGGGGTGTTTTCCTTGTACAGTGTATTGGCGGTGTTTTCCTTGTACAATGTATTGGCGGTGTTTTCCTTGTACAGTGTATTGGCGGTGTTTTCCTTGTACAGTGTATTGGCGGTGTTGTCTCTAGTATTGACGGTGTTTTTCTTGTATTTGCCGTGTTGAATATTGCTAGGGCTTCATGATGGATAAAGGCATACAAATTTTTAAAAACCGTTCAATCCTAATATTTACATTTTTTTGCTATTGACAATTGTTTAATTGAATTTATCATTTCTTAAATGATTAATCAATAAACTGTTTTCCATCGTCTTTTAAACGATATTAGCGGAACAACCCTAATTTGAGTTAGATTGGCGCCAATGATTGATCGTAGTCATTTGCGCGTTTGACACAGGGGCGTTCTCAATGTTATCCGAAGCGGAGAGACAAGACTTGTATCGAACAAGATCAATATATTACGTCATGAGAAATCCACGTGAATGGATGTATTTATAATGGATTAATGTTGTATTCATAGCCTAGTGTTTGATGTTTTCGGTTGGTATATTTATTTGCACATATAAGGACATGATTGATGTTGTATAACATACATTTATTTGTACCTCACGGCTGGCATGGATTACAAGTGTAGAAAAACTTTACCTGTTATACAATGTATATGTTAAGGTCTAACGTTTCAAAGGGACCAGTTAAAACATTTATCGTCAACCGATTGATTTGTGTTTACCATTGATTAGTACAAAGTGAATGCAGTCGGCTGATACTGTTGGGAATGTTTCCTTTGATTAGTTTTCTGTGTCGTTTTACTTCTTGTTTATATATACATGTTACATAGTTTGATTTGCTCCAATATAGTAATTAATTGATGTATACAAGAATTCCATATGCTCATCAAGTGTTAAGTTATCTTGGTCTAATTCCAAAAATATTCTGTATCCTTGTTTGATTCATGAAAACGCTCTTTAGTATGCATCCTCGCGATTGAGAATGACCCATGTGTATTACCCCAACTGTTACTTTCATGTAACCTAGATTAACATGGCGGATATTGTCGATGAACCAGCAGATGCTAACTATTTCGGAACACCTGTGGTCTTATTTCTTGTCCTTTTCCAAGTCTTTCATTTGTTCTTTTTTTGTTCCTACACATAATTTAATCGATGTTGAATTCGGATTATGTTTTGTTGACGCTTCGGTACATATGTATTATCAGATTTTATTTTCATTACTAATCACGTTGATGGGTTGCTTGTAGCTACGTACGTACACTGTACAGTGTAGCACAATTTAATGTGTCTTACCATTTCAATAAAGTATCACACAAGTTGTATGAATACAACAGGATTACCAGCCATCGGATAAAATGTATTGACATTGAACTTACGCATAGGAACTATGCTGTTTATTTTGTAGGTGTGCGTTAGTACAATGTAACTATCGATGCCAACAGGGTTTATTTTGAGATATATCAATTTCTTTTGTATCGGCTAATATGTACAATGTATGAACAGATTTGTTTATGTTGACCTATGGGCACACACTAGTTTGTTTATGTCGGTCCAGATAAGCGTTTGTATAGATACATCAGCCGAATACATGTACATATTTGTATAGTTTCCGCAATATGAATAGTGTTTTTCCATCAACAAGTTGGGTGGTGATGGGGACCAATATTTGGAACTAGTTAATTTAAGGAGGATCTATTGCATCACAGACGACACACTAAATTGTGCATTACACATTAGTGTACTCATCGGGCAATAGAACCAATATTTACTGCTTGGATCATCAGAAAATCATGAATACATTGCACTTATTTTTGCAATTTTTCTAAAGCGATTGATACTTCTTATATTTACAAACTCAAAACCATGGATCGATCGGTAATTTGCTTCATTATGTATCTTGTTCGAAGCAACCCGTCCATGTGTTCCTAACCCATCCACAAATAAAACAATAGTGCTGGTGTTTCTCAAGGATCAGTGTTACCACCTCTTTTTTCTGCGACTATATTAATAATGTATCTACCAATCTCATGTTCGTATCTCGTACACAGGCACTAGCCTCATTTATCCACACCCTTGATATAAACAGGAAACTCCATCGACCGGATGAAACGACCTAATTCTTGAAAATATGTAATGTGTATGCCCCTGCCATGAAATTGGGGGGGGGGGCATATAGTGTTACCCATGTCCGTCCCATCCCGTCCCGTCCCGTCCCGTCCCGTCCCGTCCCGTCCCGTCCCGTCCCGTCCCGTCCCGTCCCGTCCCATAGTAATGTAACCAGCTTATTTAAATAAACTACTGATCCGATTGTCATCCAACTTCGCAAACATAATAAACATGAAGAACTAATTGCATATGGGGACGGGGGCATTTATGTCTCACAGACATTTCTAGTTAATGACCGTTCAAGATATCTCGCTTGGAGTGGTTTTGATTGACAGCGAAATAATTTCCCTTTAATTTGGTATATTTCATGGTTTCTGTCATTCAAATATTTTTCACAAACCCTTCGTTACATTCAGTGATATTCCAATTAAAATAACCGATCAACTTTAGCACCATTGGAAAACCATATAGACGAAACTACTTCATGGGTGTCAAAATAGTAGAAACATTTCGCAAGTGGATTTTGTATTTAATAATGCAAACAACTTAGAAAAACCGTATCTGACGTTTATTTGACCAATTGTATGAAAATTGTGGAATACTTGTTGAATTGGAAATTCTTATAATCTTGAACAACTTAAGCTTGATGCAGCACTATTTTGCCTTTATATACAAAAACTAAATTCTGATAGGCAGGGCTTGGATAGCTACAAGTTGAACTATGTAAACACAACGGGAAATCAGAACAATATCCCCATTTTACGCTATCAAACAGTGTACTGTACGTTCATATATATATGCAACATTCTACCCCGCAATGTTGATGTACTTACTAAATATAAATGTATGAACTCTTAGCGAGAATCTCCAAACTACGTGTAACTCATTCTATCCTCCAACGATTGACCTTTAGAACAATTTAGACACAACTATCGCAAACTATGGAACTCTAAAAGCTTTCAAATTCAACTTGTTTAGGTCTACCAACGAAGGTGTCAGTTGGAACCCTTATTGTAATAAATTGCTTAATGTAATAATTATTACGTTAAGATTAACCTGAAGATAATAAATTATTACAATAAAGGTCCAACAAAGGTCAATTATAGATAATGTCTTTTAAACCAGGGTCCACGTAGGTAAAATATATTACATTATCGTTTACGACCCGAGCTACTGCTCTAACGAATTTAGAGCAGATCTTATTGTATAAGCACAATGCGATTGTGGTCGATATTGTGAGGATCCCGTCAGCTCTTCGTCATCTGTCCTTATTACGGTACTCCGCGAGTTTCTTTGAGGCATGATATACCATTGATCAAATTTACCGTTAGATTTAATCGTTACAGGTAAAAGAAATTACATGATGAACAGAGCTCGTTCATTTCAAGACCGGTTCAAGATTCATATCGACAGCACGGCCACGTTTTGACTGCCCAAAGATATTTTCTTCATATTCTGGGTTTTTTTTTTTATTTTTTTTTATATTTCGTCACCAGCAGGTTAATCAGTTATAATTTATAACATACTTTTATGAAATAGCATGCATGTACATCTTATCCATGTACGTTATAGCCATAATTTGTATAGCTTGTCGGTCTCGCTTGAATAGCAGGATTAAATGTAAGGACATGCGGACGATTGTGGATCTTCAGAGGAACGGTTTGTCGAACGTGTTGGACACTTATTTTTTTTAAATTAAAGTATGAAGTGATTGATTTGTTCTTGGCCTGTCAGATACCGGTATATCTTACAAGTAATTATTCAGGAAAAAATATATAAGGCAGAAGACGGAACACAAACTGTTATGCTGCACCTTTTAAATTTGGTAATATATACAGTACTATTATGGCGGAAATAAAAATTGAACTGCGTCATAAAGCTTTTCGATCCTCTTCAGTGATGATAGGGGCCAAAAGGTGGGAATCCGAAATTTCTATATAAACTAATGTATAAGTTGAAATAAAGACTTTCTCTTAGTAGATGTGAAATACAGGTGTAACCACGACCGTCACGAATACCACAGATTCCACGGATCTCAACATGTAATGGGTAGACTACTTAAGTAATCGAACATTTATAAAAACTTCATTACCGGGAAGTTGGGTTATAAGGTTGATACTCGCCCCGGTTTCATCAACGTTCCTTAACCTAAGGAAATTCCTTAACTTAAAAATATCCATAGGAAAGCATTACGGAAGTTAAGGAAAGTCCCTTAACTAAGGATTTTCCCCTTAAATATTGTAATGCTTTCCTAGGGAGATGTATAAGTTAAGGAGTTTCCTTAAGTTATGGAGCGTTGATGAAACCGGGGCCTGGTGGGTTTTTTCCGGACGTCCAACGATAAATGGTCAATATGATAAAACACCTGATAACGATAACGCCTGCTCATAAGATCCCTTTGTTGAAATCCGTGGAAACCAGAGCGGAAGCCATGTCGTTCCTTGATATTCCATATCTTCTACTGTATTTTGGGAGCTGTTTAGCATATTTGGTATGTTTCCTATTTCTCTTTTCTTTCCTTCACAATATTTAGTTTCCTTTCATAAGATTCAATGCTTCTATCTATTTTATCATATGCACACTCTATTAGTGTGCCCAGTCATTTCTGTTGTTGCTGACTGACAATAAAAATGTGTTAAAACAACGGAAAAATTTGTAAAAGGGATTAATGAAACAGTCTAAGTATAACAGGAACTATACACTAATAATTAACAATAGAACACGATATCTTTGTTTCAAATTATGGTATTTTGATGTATGAAAATGCAAAGGTGTTTAAATACTAAAGATTATGGTTCCATTGACACTCTCAAACACACACTTCACGCTGTTCCTAACCAGCTTTTAGCACGTGTATGACAGCTTTATATGCATTTTGTTGATGAAGTGTAGGAAGGCTCCATGCTCCTTCGACAAACGGTGGATTTTGTGTGAGCGCCCTTACCGGGGACCATCTCAAAGACCTTGTCACCAACCACAACCTTTGATTTTGATAGATTATAACTTAACGCCTTTTGCTGATGGCATTGATTTAACATCACCAAATATTTACACGAAGTTTGAATTCGGTCAATGGATTCTTCAATTTAAAAGCATAACGTTTTGAAGCTGAGTTTACAACAATCATCTACGTTTCCATTACCAAGTATTTTCAATTGAGGACGAATCCAACAAAGTCCGACCTTAATTCGTATGATCCTTGGTTATGTTGTGCGGCCCATCAACAATAAAAGGTATCTAGAGAAAATAGATAAGAATGAAGGAATCATTATTATTTGCATCAAATAAAATGACCCCCACAAGCATAAATTGCATTACCAAAGATTGTTTATATGCATGTAGCCCAGTTCTATTGCGATTGTTTTAGTTTAAAAGAAGGACACACACTTCATATAAGTAATGTGTACGGACTGTGTCAGGGTCATATAGGTCTACATACCCATTCATCAGGATTCGGTTTCACAAATATTCTTACGTTCTCATTTTCAAACTTGAAAACTACCAATGAAAAATGAAAACTTATTAATGAAAAATGACATTACATCATATAACGTTCTTTCTGATTGGTTGTTCTCAAACATGGGAATGATAACGTACTAATAATGTGTGGGTAACTGAGGCCATTCTGCGTATTGATTGTAATTTTAAAATAGTGGATGGCTGAGGTGGCCGCTTTAGTATTTTAAACATTAATCTTGACGCGCATTTATCTTAATTTACAGAAATATGAAGATGAGCGAAGTCTTTGCCGGAGCTCAAGTTACATGTCAGATGCTTCTCAGTTCGACTCCGGGTCGTACGGCACATTATTTTCTCAGATACAGGAAGTGTCGACGGATTCCGAGGGACCTCTGGAGTTTGTAGCCCGCGTAGTACGAGTTCTGTGGAGCTCGCGTGAGTATCAAATTATCAACTACCTAAAATCATCAAAAATAAATTAAGATTTTCCTTTAATGATAATAATGTACATGTAGTAAATCAGTATTATTAACCTTGACCTTCGTTAAACTATAAATCTTAACAAGCTAATAGTAATTTATACAATCATGTAGCTTGTAAAATTGAGGATAATTGTCTTAACAAGTGATACTAATTTAATATCTAGCGTAAGACACTACAGTAGTGTATACTATTTAGTAATCGGTGAATCATGCAGCTGTTTTGCGATTTTAGGACCCATCGGTGATGCAATACTCTGTTTTCTGGTGTATACATGATATACATGTATCATATGCCAAGAAACATTTTACTGCATATATATATCGAATTATAATATGGCATACCTTTTTGTTATGTGACACAGTTTTGCCACAGTTCTAATTTGCGTTTATGACTAGGCACAAAATATCTATTGAATACGCCTCACCTAACATGATCATGCGTGTTTAGGTACCTACCATGGCATTGTTACAGTGCAGACATAGTTTGATCATGCATGTTATGAACCTACCATGACATTATTAAACTGCAGACATAGTTCAATTATATATATGTAGTTATTCTATTCTGTGTGTCCTTTGTGTCTGCGACGAAAGTTGACGCTGGAGAGATTCCCTGCATTCTTGAATATGAGGATTAATATTTACACTGAAAACATAAAAATAATAGTGCTCGAACTATAGCACAGTTTACAGAGGCGCACACATATATATACATGTACTTGTATATTGGGATTTGTAAGATTGCAATGTCGATAATTCTATGTCTGTATAAACTCAAACAGTCTACTACGAACGTCTCTAATGACATTTCTTTGGTTCCAAGTGTTGTTGTAATTGTCAGTATTATTACCTTGATTTAAATATTACTGACTGGATTAGTCGCGTCATGCAGTCACGTCATACGGCTATGCCATGGTACAGGTATTGCACTGAGGTAATAACACTATTGTGACGTCATAAACAAATGACGTATCTATAAAGTCTTATGATTGAGACAATCATAATACTTTTGTGAAGATCGTAGCGCCGAAGTAGAATTTGCCTTTCAAATAAAGAAATACATTTGATAGTTTAGGTTATACTATCTAAAACAAAAGTTACATGTATGTGATATTTAGAATCTTACACCCGTGTCAATGTTATATGTAATCTATTAAACTGGTTAGATAATTTAATTTATCACTTGCCTAAAGGCATGTGACATATTAAATTATTTAATTCGTTTAATAAATTCCATATTACCTTGCTTGACACTCGTGTACGATCCTCTATTTATGATATGAACTGACCTAAGGTGTCAACAACTTATATTACGTCATCACCATCACCAGCTGTTACCAGCTATTCATAAAAAACTGTAATTGAACACATTCCGGCACATGAGCATTTCTTACAAATGTGAGAACAAACAAAAAACGCACGTTAAGTTACTAAGGTTTTATATCGCCATTGGCAGTGTGTCGTAATATTAGACGCGTGATTATCGAAGGAAGATTTTACTTGTATGTGACTTAAAAGATAAACGTTTAAACGCAAAATAAAAGGTATATTGTAAAGTATTGTGTAAATGAACTGTTGAATGACTCGTAGTGTACCAGCTATGAATCGGCTTTTACAGTAACAACTGGACCCAGCATGTTCAAACTATAAATGAACCCCTTGTGTAAACACTATCAATAGATCAAGAGTGTAACACTATCAATGGACCCCTAGTGTACACACTATAAATCGACTCCTAGTGTACACACTATAAATCGACCCTTAGTGTACACACTATAAATCGACTCCTAGTGTACACACTATAAATCGACCCTTAGTGTACACACTATAAATCGACCCCTAGTGTACACACTATAAATCGACCCATAGTGTACACACTATAAATCGACCCTTAGTGTACACACTAGAAATGGATCCCTAGTGTACACAATATAAATCGACCCATAGTGTACACACTATAAATCGACCCTTAGTGTACACACTATAAATCGACCCTTAGTGTACACACTATAAATCGACCCTTAGTGTACACACTATAAATCGACCCTTAGTGTACACACTATAAATCGACCCCTAGTGTACACACTATAAATCGACCAAGTTTGTAACACTATCAATGGACCCCTAGTGTACACACTATAAATCGACCCCTAGTGTACACACTATAAATGGATCCCTAGTGTACACACTATAAATCGACCCATAGTGTACACACTATAAATCGACCCATAGTGTACACACTATAAATCGACCCTTAGTGTACACACTATAAATCGACCCCTAGTGTACACACTATAAATCGACCCTTAGTGTACACACTATAAATCGACCCCTAGTGTACACACTATAAATCGACCCATAGTGTACACACTATAAATCGACCCATAGGGTACACACTATAAATCGACCCTTAGTGTACACACTATAAATCGACCCCTAGTGTACACACTATAAATCGACCAAGTTTGTAACACTATCAATGGACCCCTAGTGTACACACTATAAATCGACCCCTAGTGTACACACTATAAATCGACCCCTAGTGTACACACTATAAATCGACCCTTAGTGTACACACTATAAATCGACCCCTAGTCTACACACTATAAATGGATCCCTATTGTTCACACTTTATATCGACCCCTTCTGTACACACTATAAATAGACCTATAGTGTACTATATATTAATTGATAGTGTTCCAGTTATAAATTGACTCAGTATCAGCTATTTATTACGGAAGCCGATAAGGATCACACGAACAAAATATATACATTATCCCGTTATTACGAGTTACGTTAAGTCGTTATTACGAGATACGTCAACTTAGCGTATCTCAAGATACGTCAACTAAGCGTATCTCGAAAAAACGACTAATTAGCATGACGCGTAATAACGAGATATTTTATTCGTGTGGTACTAATCGGCTTTCCTAATAAATGGTTTCATAGTGTACCAACTATAAAATAATCATAGCTAAACGGTAAGGCCTTTGCTTAATTAGCATCACTGACGTGTTCCAGGTGAACACAACAGCTGTATGGTGCAGTTTAATTCATTACTTGGTTCGATTGTATCTCATTCTAAATTATAGAGGTGTTATTCTCGTGTGTATCTTTCACAATCATTAGAGATCATAGGTGGTTGACAATGCTGGCAGATTGATCCCCGATGTTTGCCGTAACCTGCATGCCACGTTGCACGGTTCAGAATACACACATGGACATCACATGTATATTCATTTAAAAAATATGCATTACTTGGAAATAACGAGATTTATTTAATTATAGAGCTAGTACAGCTTCCTTTCTGCCAGTTGTGTTTCTTAAGTCGACTCCTGGGCTTCATTGTTAAGGTTGTACATTACTTAACATCGCTGAAGAGTCCAAGACGGAAGAAACAGCTGTATGATATAGTTTAATTAATTATTTTCTTTTCCAAAAATAGCAGACGATAAAATATATTGTAGTGAGCTATACTGGAACATACGTGAGAAAAACACAACAAAAGCCAAAATGAAATATAGTGAAGATATACTTGTAGTTCAATTATTTGAATTACTGGTAGACAATATTTTGTTGAGTTTGAAGGAAAGATTTCCCAGCAGCCTGTTGGCATTCCCATGAGAAAAAACTTGTTTTTGTTTCTATATGGGACTGAATTCGTGAAAGAACGAATAAGGAGAGGTAACCCATCCCTTGCCAAATCCTTTAATTGTACTTTCAGATAGACCGATATGTACGTGCTGTAGATACGATCTGAATTCAGCTTTCAAATCATTGACATTTACTTAAATGTAACAAAGATTTA
The DNA here is from genome assembly GCA_947623455.1 of Mimachlamys varia. Taxonomy (NCBI): domain Eukaryota; kingdom Metazoa; phylum Mollusca; class Bivalvia; order Pectinida; family Pectinidae; genus Mimachlamys; species Mimachlamys varia. The sequence goes on from OX392537.1 coordinate 4,900,006, forward strand.
CATGTCGCTTGTTGACGATGAAAAAGACGACGATTACTATTCCGGAACACCTGGTCATATTATCGTATATTTTTACAATGGTATCCTTTTAAATCTTCTCTTTGTGCATATTTTGCCCAAAATTTAATCGATTTCGAGTTCGGATTATGGCTTTGTTGACGCTTCGGTATGTTTCATTAGTTATTTTAACAAACCTTATCAGGTACTATCTATCTCTGCGGATAAGCATTGAAACTAATTTCCACATCTATCTGAGTAAAGCCATGATCACTGTTATCGACCAAAACAATAGTGTGATGACATTTACCGTAGAGATAGGTATGATAATTGCTCATCGTTTCTCGTTAGCTTTGATAGTGGTAGAAAACATGACACGGATCAATAGTGAACATCTGTTATATAAAATATTTACCCGGCTATCAGGTGTCATCTGACATACTCTCATCCCCATACAGACAGGAGTCAGATCGACCGCTTCCTGTCTGACAAGTCTATTGTCGTCGGTACAGCTGTCATTGCGTCCGTTTTGTTCGAACGTCTGGCATCATTTTTATGAAAAGAGTTGGTCAAACTGGCGAGTTGATGGTGATGCTTCTTCTACAAGTGACTTTTAAATCAGGATGATATAATTATGTTGTTTCCTGTATCTTTTTATGATGATTAAGGGGAGGGCGAAATGTTCGCGACAATGATTAACCAAGGAACATCATTTAAACCTTCAGTTCATTGATATTCTCTGCAATCGGCTTGATTATGTTTTAGTTGTCTAACTACAATGGGTTCTTTCCTGATCATAGTCACTTTTGAAATTACAGCTTCTACATGTATATATGATTTGGCATTAGTTTATGTTTTGTGCGTTTAATGGTACATGTAGGTAAAATCATCGATTGGCACATAAAGACGGGTGGTAGCTATATAACCAGGGCAAAACACCATAGCCCACGCTCAAACATAGGTGTACAAATGAACACAATGCGAGATGACTGTTCTCCATAATCTTGTTCTGGACATAACAGATTGCCTTTCGTCTAAATGAGATCTTGACTTTGGTATGAACAATGATTAGTAAGGTTTAGAAAAAACAGTAATACTGTCTTTATAATGATGAAGATTGACGATTTTGAGTACTCTTATTGGTGTGTTTACTTGTTGTGATTGAGAATGATGACTAGGTTCTCATTTTGAGGATTGATGCTTACTTGAATGTAACCAAGCTGAACATGGCGGGTGTCGTCGATAAAGCCGAAGACGCTTACTCTTCCGGAACACCTGGTCTTAATCTATAAGCTTTTACAAGAGTCTCCATGTAAATATTTCCTTTGTTCTTTGTTTCTATTTTGCCTCTGGTTTAATCGATTTTGATTACGGATTATGGTTTTGTTGACGCTTTTGTGTTCTCTGGGTTTCTTTAGTATGTGTTGTCGTTTTGTCAAGCAAATAGGCGAAAAGATCATTTTTCAATTATTTTTGTTTCAAGTCGCAATGTGCCAAGTCAGTGACACGCACGTAGGGACCGGATAGATTTGACAAAAATATCCAGCCATACTTGCAAACGTATCGCTATGACCAATGGGAAATTCGGTTCAAGCACTCTTTTCTGGAGGGGAAGTAAGATACCCTGGTTATGTACAAGCCGCTTCCTCCAGACAAGGCAAGGAGGGATTCAGCATACGGTATAGCTTAAGCCTTGTAAACTAAACTAGACGTTCTGAGTTTAACTCCTAGTGGAGTCGTTTAAAACAAATGGTTCCCTCTTCTGTATTGCAGCTAGTAGGCAGAAATTATGGAGACATTTCTTCCAAATAGCACCATGAATATGCATGTAGTGAGAAGGGGCGGAACTATGTTTACGCCAATCAGATCTACCAATAGTTGAAAGAGACAAGGGTCCATAACTTCATATACGTCGGAACGAGTCATAAACTAAATAAACTATTTTGACATCAAAGGTTTGTCAGGGATGCAAAAATAATGAATAACGTAGCAACAATTAAACCATAGTCCTTACCTCAAAAATCGATGAAATTAAGAGTAAAATACGAACAAAGAAAAGGTTTACACAGAGACTCTTGAAAAATAATAAGATAGCAAGACCAGGTGGTCCGGAAGAGTAAGCGTCCTCTGCATCATCCAACGATATCCGCTATGTAAATCTAAGTCACTTCTAAGTAAATGTCATATCCTCGAAAGATGAACTTGGGCATCGTTCTCGATCACAACAAGTAGGCATACAAATTAACATATTCAAAACGTCCTACCAATACTATACAAGGATACAGAAAATATCTCAGTGAGCCCAACCTGGCAAAATTAAAACTCAGTCTTCATCAACCTACGCATACAATGTACATCTTTCGAATCCCTGTGTCCTACGATCGTTTGTCTGCAACCAGCATCTACCACAAAAATATCGGTGTCTAAATCAATCCCTAGAATAGCAAATTAAATGCGACATATACACAACAAATGTTGGAGAAACAGGGAATTACAATATCGAAAACAGCGATCGTTACTTTTATCGTCCTGCCCATGTTGTCCATAATGTAAGTTAGGGTCGAGGTAAGCAGCTGATGTAAAAAAGACCTTGAATCAAGTTCAGAAGGGTATATACTATCGACTACTCTGTCCTACACACTCAACAAATGTATTGTCAGCCATGATGCCTCCATCAGTAAATTTAATTTTAGCTTTTGTTGCGTTTTTCATCAAAATCGTTTAGAGCCGACCATTACGAACACATTATTGAATAACTACATATTTGTAACTACAAAAAGTCGAATGCTCATATACCTCCAACCCATAAAACAGTATACTTCTAAGGTCACGGACAAATCACATTTGGGATATCGATCAAAATGACAAACATTGCATATGCTTTTTATCAAAACATTTTAACTACGTGTTGTAAAGGATGACTGAGATACAATGTATTAACGCCTGGTTTTCTACAGTTGTAGCCACAGTGATCCTGGTGCTGTTGATGGTATTTACGCTTACAATGATAGGAGTTGGTAAGTACAAAGCGTCACTCTGACCATGATAGGAGTTGGTAAGTACAAAGCGTCACTCTGACCATGGTAGGAGTTGGTTAGTACAAAGCGTTACTCTGACAATGATGGGAGTTGGTAAGTACAAAGCGTCACTCTGACCATGGTAGGAGTTAATAAGTATAAAGCGTAACTCTGACCATGATATGAGTTGCTAAGTACAAAGCGTCACTCTGACCATGATAGGAGTCGGTAAATACAGTTACCGTTGATCACTTACTATCTTAAGTACATAGGGAAATCCTGTTCAATAAGAAGACACTGAGTTACGACCATACATTGTCGGCAGTGTAGGTCCTAGACAAGCTCTGATCAGTACTATCGAACAGAACACATCAATCCCGAAAATCCTGATACTACGAAAAGCCCTAGGTGAAGCGTATAAACGATATTATCAACTCCATGGACAGGAAGACGCGTGATAAAGTGACACCGGAGATGTTTTCTTAGTGTTAGAAAAGGACTTGAAAGTGGCGTTCACCGGTGATGGGGTCATTTAAGGGTCACATAAGAATGCCAGCTCATAGATAGACAGTTGAACACTATAACACTCTTCTATTGTACATCATTAAGCTTCTGAAGTATTTATGTACAATGCGGGACAGTTTTACCAGCTTCGATCTTATCTGGCGCATTTGTAACCCGGTCGAGTGTTAACCATGGTGTCACTGTGTTTTAATTGAATTAGAGCTCGTGTTTCAGTGAACAGATTTACTCGAGTCGTTCTTGAAGCAAAGGCCTAGTGATCACCATAATACTATTTTAGTGATGGACTTAAAGCGTATAACAGAAATGACAACTTTTAAAAGCAGATGACCTTCATTGATACCTTAATTAGACGATAAATGTCTGTGTTTCAAAACATTACCCTACCGATTATGATGCGGTATATTTCTATTTACACGAATCTTTATTGTTATCTTGCTTATCGAATTTGTAATCCTGACCCCGTGCTGACGCTTATGCATAACTTTTTGTCACAATATAGTCTTGGCATAAGCATATAGCAGCTTCGTTAACGTAACACGGGATAAAAACAAACCGTGACTCTCGACCGAGTGTCCAGCACGAACTCAGAATCACACATTTTTATTTACATTGTTATATTGGTGTTATTTTATATGAATGAGAAAAGAGATCCTGAAACGAGCGAACATCACATTGTTGTCATTGTTAAAGGGGCATCCCGCGCAAGCCTAAATGTCTGTTCTTGAACATACATAGCGTCTGCACTACTAATTATACTTTCCTGTTATTCCCATATTCAAAGTGGACTCAAAATGTCTATTATGACCACTTGCAAAATCGCATTCCTCGGGAAAGCCCAGATAAAAATAGCGGGAATGACGCAAAGTGACAGGTGTGCCGCATGTTCCCTGATCGGTTTGACGGAAGGGGCCACACGGGAGGGGACGCGTAATGTATACGGCTGATGAAACAGAGACAAAGTCCATGTATAAACTTATTGAATCACATTCACATTAAAATAGACATCAATTGCACACATACCGATATTCAAATGAAGAATAATTGTCGGCATATGGGCACCATATATCGACACCAGGAATTATCTATATTATATTTACCTGACCGAGGCCGGTACACGGGTACGGAATACGGCCATGGTACAAACCTTAATTTATGTAAAAGGTAATATTCACGAACCCAACTTTTCAGATGATTTCATTAAATGTATGTAGCATGCATTGAAAAGTACGAAATAAAATGACATGAAATGTTTGCGATTTTTTTTTAAACTCAATGTCTTCAGGATTTTTTTTTCAAACTTTCTATATATATACAAGATACATTCATATTCATTTAAAATCTATCCAACTTTCAGCGTCTTCACACGTTAACACGTATCACGGAATGCGAACATTTAAGTCCATACACTCATATAACGCACCACACACTAAGCGTGACTACATATATCAGATTTGGAACTGTTAAAACACTTAAAACTAACCGTTATGAATGTGTTATGATAATTCCGCTTTCTTTTTACATCTTTTTTGTCGTCTTGTAAAGGGACGGTGACCTTTTTTAAAAAAAAAAAACCTGCAGGAATGGAATATACATATAGGTATATGTTGCATAACTTTGGGTTTTTTTTTTAATTTTTTCCCCCCATTATGTATATATTTTCGTATCAAATTCATTACCGGGTCGCAACCCAGTGATATTTGTACCTTCACTAATTTATAGATTAAGTATGAATATCACCTTTTTTACGCGTGAAAACATATTTTTTTATTCCTTTTGTCCAAATTGAAGCCGTATGTACCTCGGTCGCACGTCCCGTTTTACAACGTAATCAAACGACTTTTTCTGTTATGGTATATATTGTATTTGAAAATGTCTTTCTATCTAGCAATATAATTAGATCATACTGTTTTACTGGAACATAAGATTTTATAAAAGGAATATTATAAACACACTTTTAAGTTTCATATTACACACGCATTTTATGCAACAGAAGACTGAAACAGTTTCCCCTTGGGTAGCCTCAAAACCAAATCAAAGCTTTATTTGTGCATGTTACCGTTACCCAGAAGAAATATGTTACATACACACAATAGAGCAGGTAGTTTCTCCTTTAAATACTTCCCATCTCTCAATATGATTCCGTAACGCAGTCTTGCGTCATATTTTGATCATTCGGCAACTTTTCGCTTAGTAGTTAGGCCTTATCGTGGTGTAACAGTAATAGCAGATAGAGTGTTTACAATGGAAGCGGCGCTCGCTGCGCATGCGTTGGTAGGTGGAAATCCCAAAACAAAGCGTCTAGCCAGACGTTCTGAAATTCCACTAGTTATTTTGAAATTATTTATTTTATGAATACATATATGCAAAATCCGATCGTCGCAGTCCATAAGAATACCCACTCGATATGTGTATGTAATATTTTGAAAAAAAAATATGAAAAAAGCTGACTTTCGCGGGATGCCCCTTTAAAGTCTTTGGTGGTCCTTAAAACCACTAAGATTCCTTGGCTGGTAGGTTGGAAAACAAACATCGTACATCGCAGCTATGAACCGAAAACATGAGTGACTTTTAGTGAGTAGACAGTAGACATTAGTTGCGTACTAAACATATTTGGAAAACCGGGTCTTAATAACGGGAACCAAAATAATCGCCATGAATATTGTTACAATCTGTACTCATCGTTGAGATATCATACAGTCCAAATAAACACATGATTCGTCAACACAGTAGATATTGACGTTTAAAAAAACAATTATAAAGTCCATGTAGCTCTACCTTCATTGAAGTGGTAGCACAACGATACAAGTGTTATTTGAACTGATTTGAAACATGATTTCATCGATTGTAACTTAGAATGAAAAAGACATGCATGGGCAGACAACAGGATATCGCAGATATCTGATCTTTACATAATCAGATCGTAATTTATACATGTATTTGTTATTGATATTATGCATAATGTATTCCTGTTCTGAGTGCAACGTTTAACATACAGAGTCTATCATGGATCTGTAAAATGTTACAACGGTGGCTGGCATAGCTCATCAGTGGGTTCGTCCTGCAATGTTTATTGGACATTATCTGAAGACAGAATCACTGCGATTTCCTCCTGTGTGTCGATGCGTGTTTTCCATTCGAAGACTCAATTGATGCAATAATGATTCAAATCTGTTCAAATATACACTGCTGCCAATAAGTAATTGCAGCATGCTGTTCACGCTCATGTCTGTATGTCATTGCCGGTAATGGCTGATGGAAGAGATAATGCTGTCTGACATCATTATTAAAGTTAGAGTGTAATCGTGTGTAACACAATAAGTCAAAGGAGATTCCCATGTTCACTCAACCGTTCTATGACGGTCACAAACAATGCAATATTGTCAAATGTTTGCCCAGCGATGACAAAATGAATTTTTACCTAATGTCGAAAAAGTCCTTTCCATGTCAACACCATGGGTATCGTGCTGTTTACACTTAGGTCTTTGTTGTAGTAAATGTTCTTTCCATACGATGAACACTTAACATCAGGATTACAATGTAACTATCCCTGATTGCAGTAATTCTATATGATATATTAAACGTTTTTGCCGACGACATTTTTCTTATATATACTAACGATAAATGGTACAATGATGACAAAGCGATGTAACGGGTATAAAGCGTTGAACAGGAACAACAACGGTCAGAAAGTAAGAGGGTTAATACATGTTGCTGAGCTGTTGTCAGAGACTGTAAATACTTACTTTTGTCGTTGTATTTATTTTAATCGACTGTAAACGTACATTTTAGCGGTAGTCTCATTTTAGCGATTTGTCACGGAAAGCATTCTGATTGCACTAGTAAGAATTTATGTTCACTGCTTTCAACAGAAAGTATTCCGACTGCACCTATCCATCATTGCACTTATTTGTTTAACTCGGTAATTAGCAATATGTCAGTCGCCAAAATAACTACCGTTAGAGTATTTTACTTCAGAATATTTACATTTGCTCTACATTGCCACGATATAACACTACCAGTGCCAGTTCCGTGTTATGAGACCATAACACTGGAGTGGTTATGTTGACGTCATGACGATTGTGATGTCATAATCATAACGTTGGAGATGGCTGGGCGATACTGGTTGTTGGCTGTTCCATTTATTAGAAATCTACCTTACATTTTCAGAACAAATGTAGAATATAGATACATTCTGCTCCGTGTTATGGTCCTATAACATGGAACAGGATTGCAGACAAATAATCATAACGCGCGTTATTTTGTCTGCAATCCTGTTCCGTGTTATAGGACCATAACACGGAACAGAATGCTGTTTAATGCTTATATAATCCTTGTGATATGTGTTCCAGGAAGTGCCTATAAGAAGGACTGCCCTAAGGAGCCGAAACTCCCTATTTACCTGTTGGTAGGAGGCTGTTTCGGTATCGTCAAGATCCTTATGATGATTTGGAACAAAAACAGGAAGAAAAACTACGAAAGATTCGGTGACGAGCCGGAGGATGATATGGATGACGACGCTGTGATGCTACGATCCACGAAATTCACTGGTTTTATCCTCAACATGTTCCTTCTCACGTGGTTTGTCCTCGGAAACGTCTGGTTTTATCAAATATGGACGCCAAATTATGACCAGCCTCTTCATGAACCCAAAAACTGGTGCCACGAAATGTTATATACGTACTGTTTCTATCAGATTCTCATATGCTACTCTCTGATTGGTTGTTATGTATTCTTCATTGTCGCATGTCTGGTATATTACTGGTGCTCGTGTCCGAGGCAACAGCAGGACAAATCCTGAGGCGGAGAGTATAAATGATTTTTTGACGAAAATCAAAACGATTTTATAGCCAGGCTACCAGTTGGTGGCGTGTGCCCTGAAAGGCTTCTACAAAAATCGAAACTTCTGACATATACTTGGCTTTGATTTGTTAGAAAAGGTTGAAATATAATCATATGAAAAATGTATGATAGTTATTCTCCGAGTCAGGTCTGTATTGTGTAACACCTCGATGATAAGCATTACAGTGTGAGACAAAGGGACGTAACTCAAATATGGTTGTGCATAATGTTGCCTTGGCACAGAACCTGAATATCTGTATTGTTAAATATTTTGTATCTCGATATCAATATGTATGTGTACCCGGTAATCATTAAAAATATACGAAGTTTTATAACATACAGTAAATTAGAAACTTGAATTAACAGATGTTGTGTGATAGATATTCCGATCATAGTTTGTGTATAATGGTATGACAGCTTTCCCAGTCTTAACAGGTTAACAAATACTACTATTTTGTTTATCGTATTCCACTCTGTTCCAGCATTATTTTACTTATCGTCTGTCATTCCAATCATTATATATATAACCCATAATGCACTTGATTGTGATGTTTATTTTTCAATCAATGAAACTTTCGTGCTATTGAAAATCTTGATTGAAATACAAAAACAAAAATCCATTCAAAATTTTCCGTAATAATCAACACCATCGAAAAAACAGATATTGTACATAGAAGCATTTGGATAATCAGAAAAAAGTTTGAAAGTTGATATTAGTCTAAATGTTTAAGACAAATAGTGTTAATTTGAAAGTATATATACATGTATATGGCGTGTTTTTGTCTACTATGTAGATTGAATGCCTGATCTTATCAGAATAACTTTACCCTGTATAGCAGAATACAGATCGCTGTTTAAAAGTCTGAACGGATGCTGTACAGCGTGTTTCTGTTGTCGTTTCACTTTCGTGTTACCATACTATCAACAGTCTATGATTGCTACTTATTCTAAATGGTCTCCATATTGTTTCCTTATGGATGATTCATCATTGCTCAACAGTTTCCTCGAGGTAAGTTTTGGAACATTCCAAATGTTGGATAATTAACACAGAACAGTTGTAGGTGACTTTTTGTTTTTACAAAATATAGAAAGTACAGGTTTTACGTTATATATATATTTTTTGAAGAACGATAAATCGAGTTACTCAATCGGAACGGTATGTCAAATGGATATATTTTGCTTTTAGCTAAATACGGGATATGTTTTTGGAAAAAGGTTATTAATTTGTTATTTATATTTATCTTAATTTGTAGAAATTGCGATTGGAACTGAGTCTTAACATCCATTTATTAAAATTTCTACGTAATGATTTATTATATTTACATGACAAATACACTGCAAATACAGCACCGAATAAAACAACATTTATAAGTGTTTTATAAAATTACAAAGGCATACTATATAATTATGAAATGAAGAAAAAGTATGTCCCATGTACATAATGTTAATTTCAAATTTAAAGATCAATGCAAAATTTCATAGCAAGTTTATGTAATAATTCTGATGTTCCTGTGTTGGTATGTCGCAGTCAGTCAAACAAAATTTCGATTAAAATGAAATATAATTCCATCATCATATTTCAGTCATAATAGAAATGTAAAAAATGCCACTCAGTGCATTTATATTTTATAAATGTGACACAATTATTTTACATTCTTAGAGGTGGAGTAATTTGTAGTTAAATCAACATTTATTTTGGCAGAGGATGACGACATAAGAGGTTTTTAAATTAAAACACCACTTTGGTTTTTTTCTGAGTGATGCTTTCGTGTTTTCTCCTTATTTTAAAAGTTATCCGTATAACTATTTGTATCAAATGTTCTTAAACACTGTTTTCGTGATTGCTTTGTTTCTGTCTGCATATTAATGAAATTTTGACGCTTTAAGAACCGGAAGTCAGCATCCTTTACAGCACACAGTTATACATCCACGTGTTGCCAATAGTAACGAAATCAGCATGACGTCATACACTAAGATGATAATGGTATATGCAATATTTTCATAGATTTTATAAAGTTTTCATTTGTATTGTTTGTGTTCTGAGAAGGTTTCTTAAGGCATGCTACTCTGTGGTTTCAATCACGTTAAAGTCTCGTTTTATTCTCGTGTAAGGGTTCTTTGTAATGTTTAACAAGTTGTAACCAATTTGATAGCAAGCATGCATCTGCAAAATAGAAAATATTTGTCTTCTTTCTAAAGTGTATAATAAAACAGTATTTTCGCTTCAAATTTCGTTTTAGTTCACGATATTACACAACAATAATCAGAGGATACCAAAGCAATCTGATTAAAACAATGAGTGATCCATTTCTCAAATATATGTTGTAAACGGTGGATATGATAAACACACTTTAACAAATACAGAAGAGACTTAAAAAAGATTATTGACACCATTTGAATATGTCTTATGTAAAATGATACCCAAGCCTTGTATGTGTGCCCCTTGTGTTTTATGCTCAATAATCTGTGAGCAACCGATCTATATGCTCTTTTAAATGTTCGTTGTTAACCATCGTTTTAACCAAGATATGCAATTGTCTATGAAACCACTGTTATATTAATGTTGGAGGAACATCTTGAGGAGTGTCCTTTTGTATATTTTGATATTGTTATCCTTTGCCTGATACAGAAGACAGGGACCTTTATTGGAGAAATGACCATTGATGTATCAGAAAGATAATGAAGTACATCAAACTATCCCTTTATGATGTGATGTCCAGCATTCCCAGATCTCCTGTATACCATTCCAATGTTTCAAATAAACTGTTTTATTGCATTGTAACATTGTTCCTTGACATTCTTACAGATTTGTGTTATGTCTTCTTTCCTCTTGGTAAACATTTATCTATAGAGGCTATTCAATGGTTTCCCGTTGAAAATATATTTAAGAATAGCAGTTTGTTGTATTTTCACCCGTGCACGAAATATATTTCACAAGTACGGCATATCTTGTTTTATATTCTCGCAAGTATAGACGAGTGCAAATATAAAAGTTAATCTGCTGTTCTTGTGAAATATATTTGATATTTAATTAGAAACCATATAATTTTCTTTCAATTACATTAACGGGATTCCTAAAAGTTTTTAAACATGTAATTTGAATAAAATTTGATGTCACAGCTGACCGGGACAGAGTGCAAGTCTTGCAGAATATCAAATCACAGCAATATATACATGTATTTTTGTTTTGTTTTGTTAATACTAAAAACACATTTATACATTAATCGATTTTATTCATTATTGATTACTTTCCATTATTCTATGAAAGTTTGAAATTTGCCTAAACTATGTAATGTATCGTTTAAGAAAGACAGAGAAGACCCAAAAAGCGCGCAATGATATCGGACCTTAACTTATATATAACTTCACTAGTAATGATATAAGCAGTGATAACATATGTTATATCAGGTTTTCTTATACATATATGTATACGTATACATATTCTTTTTGATGCACCTCTTGATGCTTGAAATGTATTTGAACTATTTAGATACATTTACAAGCAGAACTTGGACAAGTATAATGGTCTCAAACATGATATCAGGGATAAATACGTTTACTTTTCATACAGTTTCATTTTTCTTTTAAACAATAATAAAGAAAGTAATATCAGTTTGTATGAGTCGCTCCTGCTGACCCGCATGACGGGAGAAATCCTACGTGGTCAGTCAAGGTGACCCTAAATTTTTCACGTCGTCTCCAAGAATCGTAATTCCATTGTCACTCGCCTTAGTTATGGCATTAAGTTCGTACATCCTATAGACAAATATAGAGTCTGTTACTCTTTTTTTAACATTTATATATAAACTGAAAACATTTTATCTGACCCAACCTAGCTAACAAAATATGGACAGAACTTATTTGATGACATTATTTACAAGCAATGGATACATACAAAATAAACCTTCACAATCCGACAACGTTCCTTTCAAATTGAAAACAGGCCAACTGTTTATAGAGAAAGTCATTTTAAAGACATTTTGATACAGCTAGCTATAGATTAATGATAATTCTTTAGATGAGAGTATGCAATGATGCAACACCCTTTCATGAAGCAAATGGTGATTAAAAGTGACCCGTCCATCTACAGACCAATGAAACGAACAGGAGTATACAAGATGACTTATAATAGCGCAAATCAGATACAAAATGAACCAATCGAACTGAAAATGTTTGTACATGTAGAAGGTGACCCGTAAAATGTTCAAAGAAAAAAATAATCGATGTTCCGAAATATAAGTATCTTTTTACTTTATCGACGTGCCACGGATGCTCTTTACATCGTTAACCAATCAAATATGTCGTCGTTTCCCTTGATATCAGTCTCTACTCAGAGTAATAGATCCTTGCACTCATGGTGCCTCAGCCACAATTTAACTTCCGGGTCGTTGTAGAATATAGTGCAGATAGGACATTTCAGCTGGGATACTAAATATTTCCTTACTGACCTATGACAGATATCTACAGTTTATTTACAAAGAATTGTTTACCAATATCTATGCTAGTGGTTAATTTTTGTTTTACAAAAAATTCAAGTTTGTTTTCGCAGCGGGACACAATGAGCGATGAGGCTTGCGCATTGATATTTTATGATTTTTGGTATTTTCCTTTAATTTGTTGTTTTGTTTGGTCGTAACATCATCTACAATCAATGGTGATCTGAGGCCATGTATACATGTAGATTTAAATGAGTGAAAGGATCTACATCCTGATTACTTGGATATATGATGCGAATGGCACAAGCTGACACAATTGTGTAATTGTACAAGTAGACATGTACCAGTTGTCTCCCTTAGCTCACAAGTATTACTGCTGAAAATGGCCTACGACTTCCTAGAGAGAAAATCACACATATCCAGCAGACGTTTTTATTTCATCCTCGATATTTGTCGAATTTGCAAACTTTGAGGATAGCCCAGACGATTGTAGTATACTTAAAATTAAACCTGATTCAAAACGTCGACTGTACGACGCAAAAAAACACCGAACATTATCATACATTGAATTGGATGAGGCCATCACAGTATACAGTGGAAAAATAGTATATATTTAATGTTACACCAGTTAACAGCAAATAGTAACTACTAACTTTTAATATGTTTTATTATGTATTATTCTGGATTTCTCAACACGTTACTAGTTAGCAATTAACATTCCGAATCAGAGAACACACAGACAATCCCGTTCACGATATTGTGCTCTCCTCTCACTTAATCAACACATCAGACATTTTACACTTCTCATAACATTCTTATGTGTGACACGCGCATTAAATATGTTTTAGTAAATGTCTACACGAAATTGAGTGTTTTGCAATAAAATACATTTCCGTCATATTTACTAAGAAAGGCGTTTTTCAAATGTCGTATCCATGTACCACAACATTTATTGGGCGTGGTTGTAGCTGATGTAAGATCCATTACAATTTTTCGGTTGTCTCGATATCATACTGGCCGTTACTTTTACCTCCCTCCGTATCTTGATCCACAGCTGCATTATCATAATACCCGCCATCAAGTTCTACTCCTTCTTTACCAGTTTTACTTCTCTTTGAACGATACCGGAAATGGTTTATCAAGCATGCTCCACATATTACAATAAATAGAACACCTGCGGCTATTCCACCAATCATCGCATTGTGTCGATAACGCTCGATTAATTTGGAGTAATCAGGTCCGTCAACATTCAGACCTTTCTGCACAATCTCCACGAGATAGTTTGGTCGTACTATCACACAGAAGTACATCCCGAAATCCTCGTCATTGACATTTGTGACAGTGAGACTGTAATTAAACCAATCCGATATAGACCAGGATAGTTTACCTTTCTGCATTGTTGCAGTTGAAGTATTGTCAATCTTTTCTCCTGACGGGAGAATCCAGTATTTGGCTTGTATATTGGCGCCATTACCAGAAACGGTGGTTATATTTAGATCCTGGTTGTCGCAGGCGAGTGTTACCGTAGTGAAGTACTCCACTTTTACGTTGTCTGTCAGACTGACCGGAAGTAGCACCGCCGCCACACAACAAAGAGTTAGGGTTCGAACGTCCATGGTCGAAAGCCTACAAAACAAAGGGTTTGTTAGGTCATAGAGCAAAAACCACATACCTTGCCATGCTGCATAAAGTCTGCCAATGAAAGAAAGCTATTAAAGGAAAAATCTGTCTTTCATTATATGCCAAGTTGAATAATAAAAACAAACTTTATTTATTTTACAACAATTATGAAACAAGTTATACAACTTATTTTAATCACTCTTGTTGGTCCGGATGTTAGCGCGCGAGGGGTCTTACTGTGGGAGGAAACCGGAGTAACCGGAGAAAACCCACGTGATCGGACAGGTGACCCCATACCTTTTCAAGGGGAATCCAACCCCGGCCGCCTTGGTGAAAGGCAAGTGCGCTATCCACTGTACCACCCGACCACCCAGCTTTGCAGACCGTCCTTAAATAATCCTGGCTGGACGTAATAACCATGAAACCGAACGAAACCAATCAATATTTTATGTTGTTTTGCCAGAGAGATACACATACCACTGAACTTTGAACTTGGACGCCGTATGACGTCAGCTATAAAATGACGTCAACACTTGCTTGTAACACTGCATAGTACACCGGACGATGATGTCGATCCATCATTACGAAAGCGGTTACAGGTGAAACCGATTATTTATGTTTAGATGCCATTTCAATTAACAAATTTTAACCCCAGTCAAGATCACACAGGGGTAATAGATTTTATCATTCATAAGAACTTGAAATGTATTGATGCGGATCATTCCAAACGCACTGTTACTTAATAGCGCGGCCTTAAGTCTAGATTATATGTTTATCAAGTTGGCCGAAAACCTTTGATTGAGATATACGTAACCTTGGAGTACAATATGATTAAAGTTCAGATTATCATTATCTTCATAACTGTGTTATAACCAGATAGCCGTAACCTCTGTATAGAAGCAGGAGGCACTTGAAAAGAACTTGACACTATGACCCAATCGACCTGATATGACATATTGTTTGATGCAGTCTAACACTGAGACACCATTGAGAAATATATGTACCGTATTCCCCGTAATTAGCGCCATCTCCCCCCTTTTCGGAAGTATAGTCTACTAATTGTGACCCAGGTAAAGTATCATGTGTGCATGATTACAAGAAAAATACAAATATCGGTAATGTGTGTCAAACTGTCCGAAATTGATGACAACAATATCGTACATCATGAGTACTATACACTCTGGTCACAATGCCCCGTACTTATCTACTTTATAAAAAACGATTTCTTTTTTCTTCCTAATATTAGTCTTGTTATCCTAGTAAGCGCCCCTGTAAAACCATTCTTAGGCGTCCTGGGACTAATTACGTCGAGTACAGTACATTTTGTATGTCTGGAACACTCATCGCTAACAGTGTATATACGGCTGTATTACAGTTGGGCTATTTCATCCGTGATTTGTTACAAATGATCAATAATCAGATAAATTAGTATGAAATGCATGTATGTGTTACTTATACTAGGCGAATGTTTTTTTGTATTCGTTTTAGTTTATTGAATGGATTAGTGTAACCGCTCCATAATTATTAAAGCATCAATACCTTAGTTGATTTCACATCACACGCACGCTGAATTTTTCGCGGAAATGATCGATTATGACGTCAGAATGACGGATGACATTCTACGAAGTTTTCATCTGAGGCTAGTCCTAATACATTTGTAATTTGAAAACACACGAACCTGAGAATTTGTTACAGCTAGTTTTGGACCCAAACTAAAGTGTTTAGAGTACTTTTACATGTGTATAGGGTTCGGATCAATTCGCTATGAAAAAGCACCCGCAAGGGTCGTATTTGTATTCGTCACCCTTCTAATGTGTAACAATCTTCTTGCCGAGGTTTATATCGAAGCATGTGCGAGGGGAAATAACTCAAACCCGCGCCATTTTCTAACGAAACACTTAATTTTGAGTATGAATAGCCAAAATATAGCATTCTTGGAAAAAAAGGCTAAAATTCTACTGATCAGTACCATTAAGATAGAAATGACGTTTAAAAAACTGTAAAAGTTATTTTTTTTGCATATTAGTTTCTGCTACTCTTATGCTTTTGTATAACACAGGAAGCACAAATTCTCCCTATCACGTAGCACGCATATTAGTTCATGATTGGTTTGACTTGAGTTCCTTTTACGGTTACGTGTTACCTATGAAACTCACTTCGCTAATAACTAGCTATCTATAATTCCTGGCATTCCCCTACATTTGTTAATACTGAGCTGCATTCATCATGTTTACCAGATCTTTCAAATACATGATCCATTCTTTATATACATATTTTTTATTCAGATTTATTTGCGCCTTATAACAAGCCGGTTGACCGTCATGGTGTTATATCTGATCATCGGAGCATGTGGTCATATTGTCATGGTATGTCGTGCTGTTGTCATGGTATGTCGTGCTCTTGCCATGGTATGTCGTGTTGTTGTCATGGTATGTTTTGTTGTCGTTATGGTATATCGTGCTGTTGTCATGGTTTGTCATGTTATTGTCATGGTATATCGTGCTCTCGTCATGGTTTGTCGTGGTATGTCGTGGTATGTCGTGTGGTTGTCATGGTATGTCACGTTTGTGTCATGATATGTCGTGTTGTTGTCATGGTTTATCATGTTATGTCGTGTTGTTGCCATGGTTTGTCGTGTTGTTGTCATGGTATGTTTTGTTGTTGTCATTGTATAACGTGTTGTTGTCATTTTTTGGCATGTTATGTCGTGTTGTTGCCATGATATATCCTGCTATTATGTGTTGTTGTCATGGTTTGTAATGTTGTTGCCATGGTATGTCGTGCTGTTGCCATGGTGTATCGTGTTTTTGTCGTGGTATGTCCTGCTATTATATGTTATTGTCATGGTATGTCGTGTTGTTGTCATGAAATGTCGTGTTGTTGTCATGGTTTGTAATGTTGCTGCCATGGTATGTCGTGCTGTTTCGTGTTGTTGTCATTGTATGTGCTGCTATAATGTGTTGTTGTCATGATTTGTAATGTTGTTGCCATGGTATGTTGTACTGTGTCGTGTTGTTGTCATTGTATGTCCTGCTATAATGTGTTGTTGTCATGGTATTTCGTGTTGCTTTCATGGTATATAATGTTGATGTCATGTTATAGCGTGTGATTGTCATGGTTTTTATGTTATGGTCATGTTATGTAGTATTGTTGTCATGTTATGTCGTGTTGTTGCCATGGTATGTCGTTCTTATATGTGTTGTTGTCAGTGTATGTCGTATTGTTGTCAAGGTATTTCGTGTTGTTGTCATGGTATGTCGTGTTGTTGCCATGGTATGTCGTGCTTATATGTGTTGTTGTTATTGTATGTCATTTTGTTGCCATTATATATCGTGTTGTTGCCATGGTATGTCGTGCTAATATGTATTGTTGCCATTGTATTTCGTGTTGTTACTATTGTATATCGTGTTGTTGCTATTGTAAGTCTTGTTGTTGTCATGTTATGTCGTGTTGTTGCCATGGTATGTCGTGTTTTTGTCATGGTATGTCGTGCTATTATGTGTTATTGGCATGGTAAGTCGTGTTGCTGTCATGTTATTTCGTGTTGTTGTCATCTTACTTCGTGTTGCTTTCATGGTATGTCGTGCTATTGTCATTGTATATCGTGTTTTTGTCATGGTTTGTCCCGTTGTTGCTATGTTATGTCGTGTTGTTGCCATGGTATGTCGTGTTCTTGCCATGGTATGTCGTGTTGTTGCCATGGTTTGTCGTGTTGTTGCCATGATATATATTGCTAGTATGTGTTGTTGTCATGGTATGTCGTACTGTTGTCATGGTATGTCGTGCTGTTGTCATGAAATGTCGTGTTGTTGTCATGGCTTGTAATGTTGTTGCCATGGTATGTTGTGCTGTGTCGTGTTGTTGTCATTGTATGTCCTGCTATAATGTGTTGTTGTCATGGTATGTCGTGTTGTTGCCATGGTATGTCGTGTTGTTGCCATGATATGTCGTGTTGTTGCCATGGTTTGTCGTGTTGTTGCCATGATATATATTGCTAGTATGTGTTGTAGTCATGGTTTGTCGTGCTGTTGTCATGGTATGTCGTGCTGTTGTCATGAAATGTCGTGTTGTTGTCATGGTTTGTTATGTTGTTGCCATGGTATGTTGTGCTGTTGTCATGAAATATCGTGTTGTTGTCATGGTATGTCGTGTTGTTGCCATGGTATGTCGTGTTTTTGTCATGGTATGTCGTGCTATTATGTGTTATTGGCATGGTAAGTCGTGTTGTTGTCATGTTATTTCGTGTTGTTGTCATCTTACTTCGTGTTGCTTTCATGGTATGTCATGTTGTTGTCATGGTATGTAATGTTGATGTTATGGTATGTCGTGTTGTTGTCATGGTATGCCGTGTTGTTGTCATGGTACATGTATGTCCTGGTGTTGTCATGGTACATGTAAGTCCTGGTGTTGTCATGGTACATGTATGTCCTGGTGTTGCCATGGTACATGTATGTCCTGGTTTTGTCATGGTACATGTATGTCCTTGTGTTGTCATGGTACATGTATGTCCTGGTGTTGTCATGGTACATGTATGTCCTTGTGTTGTCATGGTACATGTATGTCCTGGTGTTGCCATGGTACATGTATGTCCTTGTGTTGTCATGGTACATGTATGTCCTGGTGTTGTCATGGTACATGTATGTCCTGGTATTGTCATGGTACATGCATGTCCTGGTGTTGTCATGGTACATGTATGATGTGCTATGTCGTGTTGTTGTCATGGTACATGTATGTCTTGCTACAAGTGTATGTCTTGTTTTCATGGTATGTAATGTTGCTGTCATGGTATGTCGTGATGTGTCGTGTTGTTGTCATGGTACATGTATGTCGTGTTGTTGTCATGGTATGTTGTGTTGGTGTCATGTAAACGCTATGACAAAAAGTAGCACACTGTATCATGACACATGCATCAACTAGTCAGACAGGTCAAAACTATTGACAAAAAACGAAAAAGTGCTTTTGATATATATGTACGTTTATTTTGTTTTCTAATGTTAATTTGCAGGCTGATTAGAACTATGGGCAAGTTTTTATGGTCGCCATCTTTGTCTCATTGAGAAATATTCTGTATCTTAAAGTAATATGAAGATGGACGTTTTTAGTATGCTTATTACTTAGTCATTTGTGTGTTCACTTGTTGTGATTGACAATGATACCCGGTTGTCGTTTTGAGAACTTAATGCTTACTGGTATGTGACAAAGATTTACATGGCGGGTGTCGTCGATAAAACAGAAGACGCTTACTCTTCCGGAACACCTGGTCTTATTCTCTTGCTCTTGTACAAGGGTATCCATTTGGATCTTTCCTTATGCCGTACTTATGATAACCCGTCTAGAGTCTCCTACATGTTACTAAGAACTTCACAATGTTAATTTTCACTAGCACATGCTTATATCATATATATCGACTTCATTAAGCTTTTAATCAAACTAATACATGTATAAGCCCTTATCAGCATAATGAAGTGTGTATTTTAAATGAACCAGCTGTTCGTTTGATGACGGTAATGTAAGGTCGCTGACTGTAATAAAAACTCATTACGCGTTTATGCTTCAGGTTTGTCAGCTAGTTATACAGTTTACGATGCGAGACAGGTAACGTAAATGTCTTCATCGTACTTACAAAGAATAAACTATCTTAATTCCAAATTTCTATTCATTTATCAAAGTATAAAATAAGTATTTACTTGATAAATAAAAATGTACTTACATATTTTGTTCTGTCCTTTAACTGAACTGTTCCATACAATGTTGAACCATCGCTGGTGTAGGACACTTATCTACCGAGGTCCTTAGTGGTGTAGGTATTTACCGCAGTGTATGTACATATCGTTATTCATGCCAAATAGTCCCCCCACAACACAATACACAGGGTCAAATCACGGGCTGTAAACCGTATACAGGAGAAAGGGCAGCTCACAGGTGTGTGTCACAGACAAACATAGTTTGCATACCATTTTCCATCATATGATAATGGATTGTGTGGTTTACCAATGGTACCTTCGTTCAATAAGATAACACGTCCATTTTGTGTTAACATTTTTTTAACATATACATCAAATGACCCAATAATCGTGTCACCACAAAGTCACCAGACCACGCGTCGAGATTGGGTGTTTGAATAAGGTTTTAAAACATGTCTTTTACCTGATATTATAAAATTTTCATTTTTCGTTGCACAAACCCTTTAAGCAATAACACACCAAATGTGAACAATATTGACATTTAATTGCTAAGCAGGTCAAAGGTAATTGTAACACAAATGCATAATTGATGACGGGCTGCAATTAACACAGGATGATAAGATGCAATGTTAGACAATTATTACAAAAGGGCATGATCATACGGATGCGTGGTACATTTTATATATACCGCGGTACATGTAATCCATTCAAATAGGAAATATAAAAGCAATGCTGTCTTTGAAAAATCCGTTATATCTAAAATACTCGCACACGTTTTAAATGTATTTTGATAAACAAATATTAAACGATTATCATCATCTAAAGAGAATGTGGTTATTTGAAATACATGTACAGTCGCTAACTTTAATTTACATATAAAGAAGGTTTCAGGTTACAGTGGGTGATAAACGTACAGGCACCGCCAGAGAACATGGAGTACACAATAAATTATCAGGAAAGCAAACGTGTCTCTGCATTTGTATCTTAACAGCCCTCCAAAAGATTCCCTGTTTAGGACTTGTATAGACTCGCCTCAATTACCGTGATACCTATCAAATTACATGTATAATTGTCTATTGTTCAATGTGAAGTTAGTTTATAAATTGGCCTTGCTATCAATGTGATAAAGCATATAGTGGGCGTAACATGATTCTAGTAATGATATGGAATTGTCTGAGTAAGTACATCATTATTTTAGATACTTATTATAGATATATTGTATATGATATAACAATACACGACGTCAACTGTAATTTTAAAATTGCACGGCACTTCATATACATAAAGAGGAAAACTGTATCATTGAATTATTTATTTCGAGGTATCGAAACCACAAAACGAAATAGAGACAAGAGAATAAAACTGTGCGGGTTCACAATGCTAGTGATAAATACACAATAGATATACGTGGATATAGGGGAAAACGTTTCTTAAGTACGCAAACCTTACAGTGACGCAGTTCTGCTAATTATGACATATTCCCTTGATTCGAGGATAAAACACAAACAAACTTGCGGTTAAGTAAACCGTTGGAGTTAATCATATGTCTATACAATATGCTGTAAAACAAACTACCTACTGTAACATGACACATGTCAGAAACATAAAACTCGCCAATGATGCATTGCATATCTAAGCTATGCTAACATAAACAAATTAATACGGACATGTCGCTGCATTTTTAAACTGAGTTCGATTTTACACACAGCGCTGTATATACTAATTTATTCCAAATTATTCATGAACGCTCACGTTCTATAAAGTGTTCAGATGGAAACATCTAAGTACGCTTAAACTCTCCATCCTGTTAAAATGTAATTTATTTATTTCGTTTACCTGTGTGTACGTGAAATGTAAACACTGTTTTTATATATACACAGCAAAACGTTCAAGCAAAAGGAATGAGATATGGAGGCTAGATAGTTGTATCACAACCTCGTAAATTGTAATCACAGAAACTTGGCTTCGATCACGAATTGGACTGATTTCGATTACGAGCAACATACTGTATGACCACATGACTGAGATCAGTAACCGTACAAATGATCACATGACTTTGATCAGGAACCAATCAACCGTACAGAGGATAACACGTCTAGAATCTTTAACCGTACAAATGATCACATGACTTTGATCAGGAACCAATGAACCGTACTGAGGATAACACGTCTAGAATCTTTAACCGTACAAATGATCACATGACTTTGATCAGGAACCAATGAACCGTACTGAGGATAACACGTCTAGAATCTTCAACCGTACAAATGATCATATGACTTAGAACAGGAACAGATCTGATCATCATGTCTAGGTTCATCAACCGCACACGTGATCACATATTTTCAGCCGTACATATGAAGAGCCCCATTAAAATGATATGGTAGTAATGTATGTAATATGTGAACATACATTGTACGTAATTAGTCAAAGGTAAATAGGGAAAGACAAGACAATCGGTTAAAAATCCGGGTCAAGTCTAGACACTAGTGTGGTCGTCGACATTAAATGTAAATAAGGGAGACAACTTTAATACAAACAATGCGATTTTATGGAGTTTGTAGTAGAACAATCTAATTCGTTGAATGAATATCTCCCGCTTTTCTCCCACTTTCGTAAGGGAGTAATAATAGTGTAGGTAAAATCTGTTGTAATTCAAAGGGCCAAAACTCCGCCAAAAAAAAATCCGCAAAAAGTGGCGATTGATCTTGGCCGAGCCATTTAGGCAATTTACCTTAATACTTATTTTCAAGAAAATTGAATAATATATGTTGCCGTTATTGCACGGAAACGAAAGAAAATTACATTTTAAGTTAATCAAAGGACCATAACTCCGCAAAATAACATCCGCAAAATGTGCCGATTACACTTGTAACAGATATCTATATCAATGGATTTTCACTTCGTAAAATGGCTATTGTAGCTACTAATTTATCTTAAAGGACTGTCGACCTGGTGTGGTGATTTGCATTATGCTAGATTTATAAAGGAATAAAACATCTATTTTCCGACATTTATAATCCGGGGTTAAACTTTTAAAGGAGCATAGGGCGGCTGAACAACAGCAGTGTTTTGTTAAGCAAGGAGATGTAATTATGGCAGTTACTGTGAATAATTGTGCGGGTTACTTCCCTTTACACACAATACAGACTTCAGTACGCGAATTTCATCAAAATTATATTAAGACGTAATACACAAGTTTTGATTCTCGTTTTGTGGTGACGTAGCTTCCTATTTGTGTACCTGGTATTTGAAAACGGGGTATCAAATTCGTTCTACACCTGGTAGCATAATCAACATATGAAAGTTTTAAGGAAATCTAGCGGTTCATTGCGAAAGGGTCGAGCCTCCTTAAGATGTTGTTCATGTAAAACTAAATTAATAAACTAGGAGACAAAGTCGTATGGAATTAATCGTATGCATCATATTGACCGTGTCACGTGATTGGAAAATAGGTTTAGATTTAACGTTACAAATGTAAATACAAATAAAAAGACATCGGAGGCATTGCAAAAACATTCTGTTTACACACATGACACACTGGCTAGATAAACACGATTTCATATCGCAATAATGCTCAGCAATTTCTTAGATAGAGTGTAATATTTATATAGAATCTTAAAACAGTGTCAATGTAATTAGGGACTTCATTAACGAGTTCAATAATTTGATATAATTATAATAATAATATATAACATTTATATAGCGCTCTATATAATTTGTAAAATTACTCTAAAGCGCTTCACAACATATAGATAATAAATCGATACTTACAATGCATAAATAAAGAAGTTATTACAATCTAAGCTAATGTGGTAATATAAAAATGCATATAAATACGAACTAGATAAACAAATGTCAGTATATACATGTCGTCTAAGTTGATACCCTAATATGCAGACGTGAAAAGGTACGTCACGAGCCTTTTAAACAAGTGACATATTTAATTATTTAAGGTATTTAATGAAGTCTCTAACTACATTGACACTCGTTAAAGATTCTGTTTATCACAAAACTTATATTCATCAGAAGATACACAATAACTCTTCAATCAATTCGGTTATACATGTACGAAAAACTAATTATCTACTTTAACGGTACGATTTTCACTACCGAGACAATCATACGACGTCATATATGACGCATCTATTTATGACGTTACAATAGTGATTTTACACAAATGTAATACCACATGTATGACATGGCTGTATGACATGACTAAACGGGTCAGTTATGTGATGAGCATATGTACTTTTTCTGTACATATTGTATTATACATTTTTACAATTTTAAATATGTTTAGGTACTTTGAAAAGATCGACTGGTTGAGGCAATAAAAAGGCTATGTAATAACAGGGAGTGGAGATGAGTTTACTCGTCCTCTTTCCTCCCTAATTAATTGGAGGTTTGCAGTGACAACATGTCTGATTTAATCAGGAGGTGTTTTAGATTTTACGCATTTTTTTATTAAAAAGTGCGAGTGAATGATATTCATACGTTCAGTTTCTATCCCGACACCATCATACCAATTGTATTATGATAAGTCCAGAACTTTAAGAAAAACCACACAAAAATATACGGTAAAACGCTGTGCTAGCAGAGTGATCGATATATCTAATCTGAACATGTACGTCAACGTTATGTTGCATCCGCTCGGTTTAAAATATTTTAAAAGCTAATGCAAAAGAAATAAGTTTGATGAGCCTTTGACATTACTACAAAGTGACTTAACGTATTGTGATATTGTATTACATTTAATGTACCTCATTACGCAGTCGGTTCTCTAAGTACATATCATCAGATGGCTATAGGTAAATGACTCGCTAAAGTTCATGTATGGCCTTAAAGAATTAATAGAAAACGCACAAGGATCAGTTATTGATTTCCTATCTCCAAAAGAAGACAGCAGAAAACACGATTCTGTTTTCATAAAATTACAATAACTTTATAACGTTTACGCTACAATATACATACATGTATTAATATATTTCTGAGACAGTGACGATGCTATTATTTGTAGTGTCTGAACAATTGTTGATTCAATTTGTGCAAAGGAATGTATTTTGTTTGACAAACATATATAAGATATGTTTTGACATGATTCATATTGATTATCCTGCATTTTATGGTTAAAGTGTATTTTATTGACTGAAGAATGACAGTGCTGATAGGGTATTATATATAAGGTTGGTCGAGTGTTGCAGTGGATAGCGCACTTGCCTTTCTCAAAGGCTGCCGGGGTATATGAAGTTTTCGTACGTCCGCCAATACGGACGGTCACTACGTGGCCGTTCATCTGTCCGTCCGCCTGTCTGTTTGCTACTTTGTAGTGACGATATCTGATAGTTATAGCCGTTGCATGTTCAACGAACAACTCAAAATACCGTTCGAATGAACTCAGTTCTGGTCGATCATGAGGAAACAAAAACAAAAACTTGTAACTTTGAACTTAAATTAATTCAATTTGCCTAGCTTATTGTTTTCACTTGGCACGTTCATTTTAATTTTCATTTTAGGAATGCAATAAAATGGTTCTAATTATGACACTTTACACATTTCATTTAAAAAATGAAAAATGCAATGAAATTACAATTGAAGTGAATTAATTTTGCAGCCGTTATAAGGAACACGCAATTTTCAGCTCACCGACGCACTGAGAACGTAATATGTTACGCTAAGAAGTGCAGATTTGTACATGTATAACATTGGTGATGGTAATACAATACATATTACGTTACATGGAGGGACATTGTGATATGCTGTATTATAAAACCTTTAAGATTAAACCCTATATTTATCAAGTATAAAACCGGTATCATAAGATATCGTCCTCTTTATTAGGAACTTAGTAATCGACTTAAAATCAAGTCATTTTGAGAACATCAATACACAACTTTATTTTCAGCATGGGGGTAATCGGTTTTAATTTTGTATGTGTGACAACTGATGCAAATATTCTTGAGTTTACATGCTACATATATAACAGTGAACTTTGCTGGAGTGAAATCTTCCTATTTTTCGAAATGGGGGGGGGGCATATTGTGTTTGCTCCGTTTCTTATTTCGAATATTATTTCTTCCGCCGAGAGGTTTTTTTTGAAAACCCTACATAGAATTTAAATGGAACCTAACATGAGTTTGTATGACTGCTTTGCGATGTCAAAACATTTTTTCCGACATCCTATTTGACCGCCATAGTTCCTTTTAATTTAGCACTTTTGCAGGTGTACGCCAAGGTTCCAAGACAGCTCCCAATCTGTTTTCAATATACTGTATTATAGCCTTGCTGGGTGTTTGGTCACAGATGTAGTAGCCCCCTATCCAATCAGCACTTGTTATTTCTGATGTCCGTTACGGTAAATAAAAGCAAAGAAACAATATTTCACTTTTCATATTTAATACAATACTTGAATATCTATATCTTTTGGACAAAGGCATCCAAGGTATGCAACAGTCTGGAAAACTCTGGATCAGTATCCACCTTTCTCGTATGGTTTGGCAAACTGTTCCATATCCAGGTGGCCTCGTAACGGAAAGATTTAAGTCCGTACCTGGTTGTCTTTTGGAGCTCCAGCTGCCTTTCACTCATGAGGTTATAAAAAGAAGTTTTCTGAGTGAAAAAACTGTATGTATAATAAGCAGCTACATTAGAAGCAATTTAAAAACTCCACATGCCATTGTTTCATTCTATTAATGTGCAAAGAACAATCAATTAATTTTCTGTACAAGTTTGATATTGGTGTAGTAAAATCATCCTCAATAATACAAACTGGTCCCTTTTGCATCTTTTGCAACTTTCTACTGGGATTCAAACTACAAAAATTCCAACTCAGGGAGAGTAAATAAATTTGGAAAGAATAGAAGATTTGAAAATTAAAATGTTGCCCTGCTTGCTAAGATCGCGGCCAATTCTTTTCAACATACATAGCTGTT
Organism: Mimachlamys varia; assembly: GCA_947623455.1. Lineage (NCBI taxonomy): Eukaryota > Metazoa > Mollusca > Bivalvia > Pectinida > Pectinidae > Mimachlamys > Mimachlamys varia. The sequence continues at coordinate 4,927,053 of OX392537.1, forward strand.
CAGAAGCTTTCTTGCATCAAATTTCAGATTAAAATCAATATCTACACCTTAACGTTTGACGACGTCTTCACACTTATCAGGATTGACCTTCATACCATTTTCCTCAAATCAGTTAATCAAAATATTGTTCTACTCTTCAAGAGTGTGTTTCAAAAGTACAGGGTCATGTTAAAATTAGAGGTCCTAAGAAAGAGCCCTGAAGTACCCCCCTTTCCAACTGCTCCCAGTCAGAGTCATCTGTCCCCAAAATAGCTGCTGATGAGACCAACAGGGCTCTCACCCAGCCCATATGCTGTCAGATTTCCGAGTAGCAGTCCATGAGGAATGCAGTCAAAGGCCTTGGAGAGATCCATGAGGATAGCACCTACACACTTATTCTCATCCAAGGCCCTCTTCCAATCCTCAAGGAGTGACAGCAAAGTGTAGACTGGCATCCATATCCCCTCCTGAAAGTAGAAAGAAAGGAGTTAAATACATTGTTAAAAAAACTCACATAATTGATCATGTGAAATTCAAAGATTTGTGAGGTTGAGGATAAAATACTGACTGGCCTATACTTTTGTTAATCAAGAGGGTCATTTTTCTTTAAAAAAATGGTACTACCTGTGCCTGCTTTAAAATGGAAATGCCTTGTCTCGATACAGAAGTTAAATAAAGTGGCCAGGATAGAACTTAACGAAGGAGATCTTGCATTAAGCACCTTGGAAGAAATACCGTCTACGCCTACAGCTTTTTATCAGTCAAGCTTTTTTATGATATTTGAAATTGTTCTGGCATTGGCTGGTTGCAACGTATAATATACAAACTTCCTTTTGGTTGAAGATAATGTTGTCATTCTCACAGGGAACTGTAGTAGCACCACTAGATTTCATTTTATTTTCCAAAAAAGGCTCTCGATGGAGTAATTTCGGATAAATTTCCTACGCTTAATGTTTATTAAATAACATTTGTTTTTAAAAAGCATCTTTGCGGAGTTCACTGTTAAATAGGATGGTTTGACAAGTTTTGGCTTTTTCTCAACAATAGGCACATGGACATCCATCACTTCTTGCAGTGTATATTCGCAATAAACATCATCCAAATCATCAAAATGTAAGATACTTTAAAGGGTGTACAAAATAAATCATTGTTAAAAGCATTCTCATCAAAATTTTTAAAACTTCTAAAGTTGACCTTCTGCTGTTTAACCTTTGGTACTGCACCCTTAAGTCCCCCTCCGTCGGGCTGGTAAGTAGACGTTACTCTCCGAATCCCTTGACGGTTCGGGGATTTGTATTGCAATGTAATCACTCGTTGTACTCATCGCACAATCATTAAAGAACGAGTCGGTGAACTGGGCTAAAACACATGAATAACAGTATGACAGTCAGTAGAATTTTTTATTTCTTTTGTAACGGTCACTTTCATTGTTATATTTGACGGGTTGTTGACAGTTGGTCCAACTTCATAAGTATAACTCAACAAGTTGTTTAAAAGTAGTCTTTCTCCGTGGTAGACAGACGGTTTCTCAGGTTTTACACAGTATGTAGTCGGAGACTCTCCAGTGGCCAATCCAGTATCACGGCGTCACATCTTCGCGTCATCTTGACCCATTGTTGAGGTTGAACTATGAGCAAGTTTTAAAGTCGTCATATCTGTCATATTGAGAAATTATTTGTATCTTTGTATGATTTAAGGATTAACTTGAATCTTTTTCTTATGTTTTTGAGGTATAACACAGAAACCGGAGTGAACACCAAATAAGCCACGATTCGTGGTTTATTTAGAGTACATTCCGTGTTTTTGTGTTATCACCACATAACATAAAAATAGATTAGTTAATCCTTTTAATTTAATCTATACCCTGCGAACATTAACTTTATTGATGGACGCTTTTCTCTTACAAATTTATATGCTGCAGCATCAACCAATCAAAAGCGACGTTATAAACGACGACGTCCCTTTTTACGTTATGGGCTAATAACATAACTTTTTAAACCAATGAAAATGCTTGTTTCAAACAAAATTAAATTATGTAAAAATGAACGTTTTGGAGTATGCGCATTAGTGTGCTTACTTGTTGTGATCTGAGAATGATGACTCGGTTCTCACTTCGAGGGCTTGATGTTTACTTGGATGTGCTCCGGACTTACATAGCGGGTGTCGCCGATGAAGCAGAAAAACGCTGGAATACCTGCAGGTCAGGGAGATCACTATATATGGAAGTAAGCATAAAATCACGTGACAACATTGCTCCCATAATGCATTTTCCGATTCAGCCAATCGCTTGAATGAAGTTTGATTACGTGAAACATTTTACTACGACTTTTACTACAACCCCCTATAACCCCCCCCCCCCCCCCCTGCGGCGTTTACCGTGGCGTTAACAGCAATACAAAGTTTTTATTCAAAATCCAAGTCCTTAATTTCGTAGTACCTCCTTTTTTCATACAATTCGTAATGTGCCTAATGCACACACAAATGTGTTATTTTCCCTTGAGCAGTGTGTATCTTACATGTGCTAAACATGGGCATGTCAAGGTGTACTCGTCCCTGGGTGTCACAACCAGTGTGTACATAAACACTGAAAAACGTAGGGCGCATCATATACAGCTGAACATCCAGAAAACACGAAATAATGTATTGCACGTGCCCTTTTCCTGAACGCTATGCCCTGTAAAAGAAAACACAATGCACAAGTTTATTACTATCCATAACATTTTTTGATATATTCAGATATTATTGTTAGATGACGCATGATGCGAATAGTTGTCATATGGATTTTGCCGCTGTTTAAAATGCCGTTTTTTGGCAAAGAATCATCAAAAACGTTGGGAATTCGAGGCATCTCGATTGGTGTCAACACAAACCAGAAAAAGGGCCATGCAAAATCGTTGACGGAAGACATATCCAAACCAGTCTTGGACATTTTTTCGTTCTATCGGAAATCGGGAAAAGCGAGGAAGAGGAATACCTTTTGTATATGTTGCATTGAGCATGCCGATAAAATGACGGTAAGTGAGAGAAGACTATTAGCCTAGGGATCTCCCCAGAAAATAGACTCCTTCCCACCAGACAACCGGTATGGTAATCGATTCACAAGATAGTAATTGTAATTTAACTTATTAGTAGAAATTACTGGTTCTATTATTCATCTTTCAAATATATTTCCCTACATTCCATATGTCTTGATATTAGATATGGTCCGACATTCTTCAATTCTCATTGGCTAAAATATGGTGTCACTTGGAGGTCCATATTTTGTGATAATATTTAACAAATATTGCATGGCACTGAGTGACATGCAATATTTGTTATATTATACCGAATCTACCCAACATGACCACATACTATACAATAAAAACAGACCATTAGGTCTGACGCCTTTTTGCTCATTGTCTGGAATAATGACGTCACTTCATTGTCTAAAACGTCTTCCTGCTATTATGACGTCAAAATATATAGCGTCGGCCCGTAGGTCCTTGATTCCGGGCTAATATACGAAAACATTGACCAGAGCAACTACTAGTATTGTCAACAAAACCATAAAATCAACATCGATTAAACAAGGAACAAACGAAATATTAACATGGAGACTCTCGTAAAAGCACAAGAGAAAAAGACCCGGGCCCGTATTCATGAAACCGTTCTCATGCTCAAGCATGGATTCTGTGCTCAAGCCAGCTTTCTTGAAACTCTCCTTAATCATGTCTAAGAGTCAAAAAGTCAATGTAAATGTTGAAAACAGTTTTTGGCTTCACCTCTCTTCAACTTTTTCCCAAAACTTTGACAAAGTTAGATTTTTTAAATAATTTATGGCCAAAACAAGAAATAAGGCTTGAGCACGAAATCCATGCTTGAGCATGAGAACGGTTTCATGAATACGGGCTCAGGTGTTTCAGAAGAGTAAGCGTCTATTGCTTCATCGACGACAACCGCCATGTAAATCTTGGTCACATCCAAGTAAGCATAAATCCTCAAAATGAGAACCGAGTCATCATAGTCATCGCAACAAGTAATCTTACAAGCAAACTTAAAAACGTCCATCTTCATATCACACAAAGATACAGAATATTTCTCGATGAGATCAAGATGGCGACAAAAAATTGCCTATAGTCTTCATCAACCTGCATTTCTCAAATCCCTGTGCCGTAAGTTTGTTCGTCAGCAGTTGACATCTATCACAAAAATCGCGATATTCAGAGCAAGCCCTTGAATAACGAATCAACTGCGACATGTAAACACCATAGGATGGAGAAGCAGGGATGTTACTATCAAGAAAGGAAAAGTTCATGATAGGAAATTCGAAATCGTCACGTTTATCCAACTTCATTCAAGCGATTGGCTGAATCGGAAAATGCATTATTGGAGCAATATTATCACGTGATTTTATGCTTACTGGCATATATAGTGATCTCCCTTGCCTGACCTGGTCTTATTATTTTGTACCTTTACAAAGGTCTCCATGTGAATCTCTCCTTTTTCATATGCTGCCCCTAGTTTAATCGATTTTGAGTTCGGATTCAGGTTTTGTTGACGCTTCAGTATATTCTTTTTTTTTTTTTAATTAGCGTACAATGTTGCATCCTTTAATAGCGACATGTTACTTTTTTGTTAAATATGCTTTGTAATTTCGTTCAACTAATTTTCCTGATTTCTGAATAGGTCACTTTAAACGAAATTTTGTATATTCATAGAGAACTGTTTCGTGTTTCATTTCGCAATATCTCCATTGCTTTCCGTTTTGTACGACCAAAGGAAATTCATTTACAACATTGAATTTTAAGGACACCATTTTTCACGTACTTTAAGTACCGTTGTATCTGAACAATTGAGCCACAAGGAGGATAACTCCGTGTTACACAAAGGACATATAATGAGTAGAAACTATAGATATTTTTTGTACAAAGTGACCAAATATTGTCAAAATCTATCCTTAAATAAAGTAAGGAAAGTTCTTTGAATTGTTGAATACACACAGAATATATACCGAAAAAGGGTTGGCTCACATTTTACACAGTACTGTATCAAAATAAGGCACAGCCACAATATCTATCGGTCGTGCTACTGCATCCAAATTATAGAATCTTAAATTGGAAATGTCATCATATGTTCTTGTCTGTTAAGAAGGGGAATACAATAGATTGGCAGAAGCAATAGTAAACACGCTTATAAGGCATCCGCGGTCACGTTCGTTGACAAGGATTTGTATATCCTGACCACAGCCGATAATTTGATTTAAACATATTTTATCGCCACAAAACAAAACAGCAGGATTGGGAAAAAGTTATTTAAACCTTATCAACACCCTTTCCCAAAACAAGTTCAAGCATTGAACATTTGGCAAAAGAAAATGTCAGGAAAATATAGCGTTGTTTTCCGATATTTAAATAATTTAGTTTACAATTTAGTTCAGTAAAATGTATTTTAAAACCTATATCTGGTTTTAATGAGGAGACACAAGTTTCTGAAAATCGTAATGTTTATTACGATTCTGTCCATAGTGTCTATGGACAGAAAAAAAAGTAATTTCGTAGAGATGTTTATATCTAAATCATCTGGATTGCATAAAAGTACACGCCTCTGAATTTCAAAATGAGGACATTCAAAAAAGAAGTGAAAGGTGTTTTCACAAGCATTACCACATTTCAATGTTTTTTACGAAAAATAGGTCGTATATGAGTGAACGATTTTTTTGATCAAGTTCGGTATGCATGATATACATTTTTAATATGGTCACCTTATTTCCCTTTCGCATTGGTTGAAAGTACATGTAACCCCTAAATAACTATGACAATTACTAAAGTTTAGACGCCCGTTCCCGAATTCGTTTGAAATAAAGATACTTTTGTTTTACATGGATTAAAACCATTTTTGGTCAAATTATTTTAACTAATCCAAGTCTTGGTAAATGGCAGTTCATATCTTGTTACAAGAAGAGGATGCCTTTATAAGCAATTTATCGTCAGCAAATGACTAGACAACGGGCTAGGAACATCAGCAACATCACTAATATACTTTGAAAACAGTGAAGGACCAAGTACGGAACCCTGTTGTACACCTGTTTTAATATCACCAGTTTCAGAGAAAGCAATTTGTAATAAATACTATTTGTTGTCGATGTGAAAGATAAGTTTTTAACCACGTTAACACTTCCTCTGATACACCATACGATTTTAAGTTAATTAAAAGTTCCTTGTACAAAACAAATGCCTTTGATATATCACAAAAAACTACACATGCGTGTTTTTTCTCTTCTAAGACTAACCAAACATTATGATAAATTTCTAGGAGTTGGATGACCTGAGAATGGACTGGCATAAACCCTGATTAGTACTTGAGGAAAAGAGAATTTTCCTTAAAATTACTATAAATATATTCAAAAATAACTCTTTCAAAACCCATGCCTAACGTAGACAACGAAGATACGGGCCTGTAATTAGACTGCGAGTATATATCGTCTTACAATTGTCGACTCTCGAGCTGCCTCAGTCATTTCCATAAAAATGCGTCCATCGAGTAAACATAATTTTATTGGAATTAGGCACAAGTTATTTGAACATAGAAACACTTTCTCACACAATTGTATTATACATAAATGTAACATATTGTGGTCGTGAAAACTTACACGAGTGAGTGTCAAGTGCTCCGAGACCTGGAAATATCAACAAGAAGTCGGAGCGGTGTTCAACGTTTGTCTTTATTACCAGGCGGAAGTCATAAGAGCGAGATGCACGTCGTACTGAACGCACGATGGACAAACGCGTAAAACGACAAGTACCGGAATGAACCGACAGTGTAGTTTCTACCACACTATATACAATATCATACACTTTCATCAAATCAGGTTTTCTATATCTATTTTATTAAGGAAGATGCGTGATGAAAATAATGCAATAGAAAATGGATTGAGTGAAGCCAGGAGACATGAGCCAAAGTAAAATGTAGCCAAAGTAAAATGTTTTCACTTTGGACCTTTACACCGATTACTACTTTTAAAAAAGTCTGTACAGATTGAAAAGTATTTCTGTTTTGCTCATCTGCAGGTTTTGAGAGCCAAAAAAAAGAACATTGATTGTGATATTGCAATAACGAGAAATGTAATTAAATAGGATTTCACGCTGTCTAACATAATAAACAATCCAAAACATAATGTACTACATTTTCACATTCATTACCACATGCACATATTGGGTCATTAATAGTGTCGACTCGGTACAAGTCATATATCAAACTACCGCAAGCATGTCGCAACCTTGTATGTAAAACCTTTAACTTTCTGGTTCCAACATCTTAATAAATAGGTAGTAGATCAAGATTGCGTTGAATTTTAAATTTAAAACTATTGACGGTGGCTGTTCCCTGATATTAATTACAAAATTGTTCCATAATCTAATAGAAGATAGATTGAAAGATTCATAAGAAATCGGCAATCGAAAATTATCATACATATCATTTATATACAATATCAAAAACAAAAGTGGTCCAAACACGCTTCCCTGTGGACCACCTGCATTTGTGAAGCATGTATCAGAGAAAAAACTTAACCAATACTCATTGCTACGGTTCTGAAATGTATTTTTGTTAACCAGTTAAAAAGACTACCTCTAATTCCATATGCTACCAATTTAATTAATAAACCTCTATGCCATATACAATCGAATGAAAATAAGGCAGATGTGGTTATTTTCTTCAAGAGACCAACAAAATATTAATGCCATAATACTTCGATATATTTCTATTCATTAATAAATTGGAAACTGATTTTACATAAAACCTGATTGTTTTCATAGAATGAGTTATAAAGATAAAATATATCGATATATACTTATACACAACTCATTCGAAAACTTTGCCGATACAGGATAATAGTGTAATTTGTCTATAGTTGGACACCAAGTGCCTGTTGCCCGTTCTAAATAATGGTAGAACAATTATTTTTCCAAATTACGGAAAAATGTTTTGGTTCCATCGCGAGTCTAGAACGAGTGGATTGTATTGCCGTGCCTCAATTTGTCGAGTTAATTGCCTTTTCGTCAGGGATTCAACGTTCATATAGTGTGCGTATTTCTTTCTTATTTCTGTTTCTTTTTTTTTTGTTAAAAATTTTCATCTCGGTTGCTGCATATCTGAGGAAGGGGATTTACCATTTGAAAACGGCCCGAGTATGTGACATCTACAGATGGATCTGGGTTGAACTTTTAGTTTGAGGTAGGAATCCCTAGAACAACTTGCAGAGGATCAGATGTGTTTGCGTTCTTATCATGAGGGACTTGAACATTTACAACCTTGTTTGAGGTAGGACTCACAAATCCCTAAAACAACCTGCAGAAAATCAGATGTGTTTACATTCTTACCATGAGGGACTAACATTTACAATCTTCTAGCATGTCCTTGTTGAATATTGTTCATGTTCATCAAGTATATTAACCTGGTCATTTTCAAATTCGTAAGGGATTCGATCTTTTCAGGGAGAGCTTAGATTTCGGTTTGCTATAATCGGATCATTGCCATCGTAAGGGAAAGTGTATCGTCCAAGTTAGAGATGGCCTTAGTGTTCAAACTGGTTTCAATGACAATATTCACACATTCACTGCTCACCGAGTCAGATATCATTTTTAACCATCATTCTACATGCAATTCTGACGACAAAGTTTGCGTAATAATTGACGCCACTTGCTGATTATTTAACCTAATTTTGGACAAGGGTGTTCAAAACCAACAGGCTATGGAATACTTCGTGGCTATATGTTTGCAACTGTCGATGCATTAGCTACCTCATGAGTACTTTAACATTACAATGTTACGTTACAAACAAACAGGATAACAGATCTGTCCATGTCTCTCTTGCCTTCAAAAACTATAAGCAAATATTTCCAGTGATAACTGCGTTGTCGTGTCCGAGTGTGGAACACTTCCGGTTCTTACGTTGATGGCTTGGTGTCCGTGTGTGGAACACTTCCGGTTCTTACGTTAATGGCTTGGTGTCCGTCTGTGGTACAATTCCGGTTCTTACATTGATAGCTTGGTGTTTGTTTCGACGCGACGAAGATTTCCATGGCGGATGCCGTCGATGAAACGCAAGGCGCTTACTCTTCCGGAACGCCTGGTCTTATTTGCTTGTGCTTTAACAAGGGTCTTTCCTGTTTTTATATCTTGCCCTAGTTTAGTCGATTTTGAGTTCGAATTGTGGTTTTGTTGACGCTGAAGTATTCTGGGTTTTTTTCGCGAATACTGCGGCGAAATTGCGTATCTTTTTGCATACTAGACTATACTGCTAGGTAATCATGGCGCTTATTTTAATTCCTCTTCACCATAAATACCATTTGTCGTAATTAAATTCTTGTGCTTCTGGATTTATCTCGAAAATAATTGTTTTGGGCTACAGTGAAGCCAAACTGTCGTGTCGGCAGTGCGGTCGAGGCATTCAATATCGGTTTCTTCATAGAAATGTATCGGTTATAGGTATTTGAAATATCGTGTACAATAAACATGTCATCAGGACGCTATATAGTGTTTCATTATCTGCCTGACCTGTTTTGTCATTGATTCTTTATCACCTTGACTAATTAGAAACAAGGCTGTACGCATTCTCCCCATGTGCGGATATTGCCGGGAGAAATGCTATTATATGTATTCCGTCTGAGTGAACATCTAGGATAGCGAGGGTTAACCAATACTTATATATATTTCTGTATAAGTAAGTCGTGTATGGGTTCTACAGTTGCCAATAAGAAGGTATTCTGTATAGTTGTTTATCTTCGCGGGTGTATACTTTCGCGATTTACTCTCGAGAACTTACAGTGTATTTGCAGGTGTTTAATGTCGCGGACAATAGAAAAATGAGATGATGCTGTATATACATGTAACATATAGAGGATATTTAATGGTTTGCCGTATAACATCAAATATATTTCACGAGTATGGCAGATTTTTTTTATATTTTCACAAGTGCGTATCACGAGTGAAAATATAAAAGAAACTTGCCATACCAGTGAAATATATTTGATATTAAACGGCAAACCATTGAATTTTCTTTTTATAACACACTTACATTTCGAAATAGGACTTAACATATTTTTATAATTTTGTTTTCTTGACTTGCCTAGGCCTACTGGAAATGTAATCCGTCGGAATCACAACCGATCGGGCTACTGTACACAGCTGATTGGGATAAGTTGATCGGAAAAGTTGAACCATTCTCATCTTCCAATTCATTACTTATAAAATCCTGGAGCAGTATCTCACCAACATCTACTGCTGTTGCCATTTCTCCAGGATAATCTTTCCCCAATAGACAAGTTCTAGCAGAGGACAACAATGCCGAGCCTCCAATGCCGGGGAAGTTCTATTCGATCAAGGGGAACAACTCAAACGAATTTTCCGGTGTAACTTAAAAAACTGACTCGGGTTGAAAACTACCCACTGTTGAAATCTACGGCGGGTCACTTTTTCACGGGACGAATCACAGAAATATCGAGTGGGTTCATTTTTTCTACAGATGGCTGTGTTAGATTTCTATTGTGAAATAACGACACCGGGTAACTTTTGCCACGTAGAATAATGACCCTGGGTAGTTTGTTATTGTCGGGTCACTTTTTCACGTTTCACTGACTAAACCTCATATTTTTCACTGCAAAATCTTTATATTTTCATTGCTCATCACTGCAGTGAAAATGTAAGATTTTGTCAGTTTGATAATTTTCTATATTTCACAGGCAAAAATGTAATAAAGAAGTGTATGTTCTACTGCAACAAACTTGTTTTGTTAATTACAATGAGAAAATATGACGAATATTAGATAAAACAAGAATTCCCCAGAAGTGGATCTGTCGCCATTGCAGCAAGCTGGGAGATGAGTTTGAAGGAACAAGCTATAGATAACAATCAATTCTAAGTTAAATTTGTATGATCAACCTTATCGATTGCCCTGCAATGAATGAATTTCCAGATTGACAAAGCATTAATATTAACACAAAATTGATAAAACGATAGACAAAATACGAACAGAAGAAAGATAAAACAGGCCCTTGAAAACTTACAAGTTAACACAATGTAAAACCAGGTTGCTCAGGAAGGGTTAGCGTTTTCTGTTTTATCGATGACACCCGCCATATTTATCTACATGTCTTGAAAGTAACGGACTGAGGAAATATTCTCAATTACAATGGTAGGCATATTAATGGGCGTTTTCAAAAAGGGCCATATTTGTAGCATTTCAATGTTTGCCTCTTTGTAGCTAATGAAGTATAATGTATCATATGGTGTCGTTTGAATATCAGATGTCCTTTCAAGAGCTCATTGTGAGTGTCATCGTTAAATGGTTTAAGATATTAAGAGATACGATATCTCAGCGATGCATGTCAAGTATTTATTTTATATGTGGTAAACTCTGAAATGTTAATCTAAGCAATGCATGTTTTGGCATATACTGATAAAGTCCTATATCACACATTGATCTTCATGACAAACTCAGTCTTTTAACAACAATTGCCTTCACTATGATATGCGTTATTATGGAAGGAAGCAGCGAAAATGTAAATATATCCATATATTATATTCATATAACAGGCGAAACGTCGTATATGAATTAAAACACCACTATCACCAGACACTCGTACGTAGCATCAGTGCTGTCAAGGAACGCGGAATTTTCTTACTCTAAGCATCTGCTCGGCAGTAAGAATGTTGATATTTTGCCCTATTGTTTTCAACTGTCCACTTGCTTATACATCAGTACATGCATACATACACTCATGACAACTTTCGCATTTCCTGGACTATTTCTGATGAAATAAGTACATGCATACAAACAATCCTGACAACATTTGCATCCATGGACTATTTCTAAAGATTTAAGTACATGCATACATACATACATGCATACAATCCTGACAACGTTCGCATTCATGGACTATTTCTAATGATTGGAGTACATACATAATACAATCCTGACATCTTTAGCATTCATTGACTTTTTCTATGGGTTAAAGTACATACATACATGTACAATCTTGACAACTTTCGCATTCATGTACTATTTCTAACGATTTAAGTACAAAGTTGTATTTTAGAAACAAGATAGTATCGCTACCCAGCTGAACTCTTAAATTTGATACCTGTTTTGTTTATGTTGCTCCTTATTTGTCCACCGCGTTATAAGTAAACAAGAAAGAGGACAGCCTTGTCTAACACTGCGATTATTTCGTATTTTCTTGACAACCAGTCATTAATATTAATCATTCCTTCAATATTTTCTAAAACGTTTTAACCCATTTAAAAAAAATCCAAATTTGTTGAGGCTAGAAAAAAACATGTTAATCCCATTCCATCAAATCAAACGTTTTCTGAAAGTCTACAAACAGTATACACGAGTTTATTTTTTTTTTGAACAATCAATTATGATCTGAATCTGTCTAATGGTAAAAACAATAAATCCGTTTTTATATACCCACTCTGATCGGTGTGAATTATCTTTGGCATTACTTCTTTCAATCAAGTTGCTAAAATATGTGTTACTACAGTTGTGGTAACGCACAACGCACCAAACAATGCGTGCGTGTATCGTGCACTCATCGTTCGCCCATTGTGCGCACAACGGGGCGATGTAAAGATCGTGCATTTAAGTGTGCAATTCTCATTGCACAAACGCACGATTTGGTACAATTGGTCGATAAATATTACGGAATGAAAGAAATATGAAACCTGCTTGTCGAAAAACTATATAAATTCGCATCATATTTATTGATGTTAATTTTACAATGTATTTTAAACAGTATTACAGTGACTAGGAGACAGTCAAGTGCGGGTTCAGCTCCAAGGTAACAGAACAGGTAAATAACATGTCAGAGTCTTCCCTGTCCCGTGTCCGGCGATCCGCTACGACAGCCATTACCGAGCGACCGTTAAGAAAACAAACTGGACTCTTATAATTAGTTATTTAAACACCCCGTCCCCTCCCCTCTCCTCCCCACCACTGTACCTGTGTTTTCACACCTAGGCGAGTGTTGTAAGTACCCCGGTGATGAGACATATACATATATTGTTTATGTACAGGTATAACTTGGTAAAAACTGGCAAAATTTACTGTACCTGAATGAGAACTTGTCAACATGTGTTTAAAGTTTACATGTGTCAATTTGGTTAAGTTCAAAAACTACAAAATGACAATTCCTAATTTTAAGAATTATATACATGCAGATAGAAATATTAGCTAATGTATGTAGTTAGAATATAGAAATATGCTTAAAACGTTTTAACTAGTGCGAAGCCGTTTGTTAGTGTTAAGCCATTTCTCATTATGCATCAACCAAGATTGTCATCGCACAATGTAAGTTTATCGTGCGCCCACATGTACGTTAGAAATAATCGCCCAGGATCGTATCATTCGCACATCGTGCATACACCGTTCGCCCATCGTGCGCACATCGTGTAACGTTGTGCGATCCCGCAACTGTATCTTATAATCAACATTCAATCAAGATAATAGTAAGGTAAAGATAAGGAACGGGACAATTCTTCTCTATTGTGTAATCTAGAAGCTTAAAACGAACGTTTTATGTTATAAGCTAAACCGATAGCTCCATATCAGCAACTCCCCAAGATTACATGTAAAGGTGGGAAATGTCCTTGCTTTCCCGCGTTGGATTTTCGCTGCTTGTGCTGTTACCATTTCTGACCCCTAAATCTGTAGCTTTAGTTGTTTTGGCGGCTACTTCCTGTTTCAGTTCTACTTCCAGATTTGGTTATACTTCCGGTTTACTACAATCTGGACAATCTTCTCTATTACATTTTCGTATTGTCTGTCGAGACGTTGCATCTGTATGCCGGTGTTGTGTTCCAGTCCTGTAAATAATGTCGAAATCAAAAGTCTTTAGGAAACTGATCCATCATGCCAGCAATTCTTCTGGTTCTTCAAAGTTCTTGAGTGTTTAATGAAAATGAAGACTGCCAGTAGCTCTGCCAGAGTTGTATCAAACTGAATTGAAAATTAATTTCCATAATTTTGTCTCGCTCGAAGCAACCCCAATGCGTCAGGTATACGTTGTTTTGTATCATCGTTGCAGCGTTATCTCCCTTGTTCAGTCATATTGTGTGTAGATTCAATCTAATTAAGCTGACCACCTACATCCTCCACGTGAGTATTGTAGCCGGGGTCGAGAACACGTAAGTCAAACCTTTGTCGACACGATCAATAGAGAATTCAATATTCTCCTGTCCATCGTTACCTTTACTTGACAACGATATAACAGGCAATCGTGATTCAAACTGGAGACACAACATCAATCATCATGTACTAAGGCTATATATTGAGCTGAATAAAGTCCCAAGTATCCTCTGATCTGGAAAGTTATTTGATATCGGATATCAATAAGGTTTTACTGAGCTACAGATGTTAATCTATCATACTATAAGTCTTATTGAACTGGAACACAAAGAGAAACGGTGTCAATCACATTTTTCATTCGGTGTCCTTATTCTTTCAGTATCATTATTATTGGGGTCCGAAATCAAATAAGCATAGAACTGTTTGATCGGGGGATGTTTCAACTTATTAATTGAATTCGATATTATATCAATATAAATTGAGAACTCAACGTTCAGAAAACATCAAAAATGGGGATCAACTGGTAACAATGACTCTACGAACATCATTACGGGATCTTGTCGCGGTGAAATACGTGAAGAATAATTAATAAAATTGTAACATGTCTGGCGATATGGCATCATTAGGCTAAACGTTAATGTTTAATTAAAGTTCATCTTGGACGTTTCCACTAATTATCATGGTGTTACACAGCGAAGATTTCAAAATGTAACGACGACATTCTTTGTAAGAAATGATATACTTTAAAGCTACATAGTCACGCGTCTTGCTCCATACAGTACCAGATACATTACGAAATTCATCTCCAATAAGAAAGAGTAGATGCAAGAGAACCAATAGATATCAACATCGCTGCAAATGATGAAACAGATCTATTGCATGTGCAATTATGTCTCAATGCCCCGAGTGAAAATCTAAACAAATCTAATTCCTCACACATTAATTTAAACAGTGATATTGTTTCTGTACTTAATGTGTGATTACAATGGCTCTCGTACACAATTATAATCTACAATATGAACTTTAGTGTCCAATGAACTTATATAACTGACGATAATATGGTCGGCCATAATCAGACGTTAAGCTGCGGTGTGATAATCAGATTTATATATTACGGCTGGTGCCGATTGTTTTACGTAACCTTGTACAAGTAGGGTGTCCGTAATGACCAGACCTTAACCGTTAATAGATCATTATGTAAGTATAGCTTTTTGATGAGGTCGATACACGGATGTACTGACCGAAGACATTATATTGACTGAGTACGAAGTCCGAAGTTATTTTTTCTATTTTTTTGGTGAGTCGATAAAATCATGTAATGAAGGAAATCAAAAGGCTTAAATAGTTTAGCAAATTTCATATCCAATTGAAATAGAAGCGTTTTCATAACGTTATCAATGTATTTTGTAACTCATTAATATGAGATTCATCTGGAGTCACATGACACTAATTTAACCAAAAGCGAAGTGTGGCAAACAATATTTTATTGATATTTTCGGCGGTCGGTATCGTCGTCGTCATTTGTGTCGTCTGAAAATATAATTTCCTTGTGATACCTTTAGTTCCTTTGTGCTTGTCGAACTTACTGTAAGCCCTTGCTGGGAGTTGCTCTTCAGGTCTGAAAGTCAAAGATCAATGTCACTGTTATAATTACTATCAATAGAAACAAAGGTTTCTTTAAGATACATAAGCTTAGTCCCTTTGAATCTCAATGATTCTTGTTTTTTTATTCAAAAAGTGTTCTGTCCCGTTAGAATCTGGCACAGTCGAAACATCCCAATCGGTTGAATTATTGTGGTAATACAAAGTACAAATAACCCCGCGTTGTATATTTATTTATATAGTCCCTAACAGATAGTGCAGTTTAACGTTACGCGTCTTGTTAGCAGTCCATGTTAAATGGGAAAAATGGCCACGGTGGCCGAGTGATAAAAGTGTCCCGACATTCTACAGCTACATGTATCCCTCCACCCCTGAGTTGCGAGTTCGAAAACAAAGTGGGGCATTTGCCAGGTACTGATCGTAGATCGGTGTTTTTTCTCCAGGAACTCCGGTTTTCCTCCACCTTCAAAACCTGTCACGTCCTTAAATGACCCTTGTGGTTTATAGGACGTAAAATAATACAAACCAAAACAGACAAAGCTAATCAAATGAAAATAGTTTCTTTCCATGAAGTACAATGTAACAATGAAAGCTGCATTTCAATCACATTTCTGAAACGTCAATGTTTTGATAAGGCAGCATGATATGCCAGCCATATCAATCATTGTCATCCGGGTTACATGAAAGTGAGGAAGATATGACGGGATCGTGTAGGAAAGAATGAATACATTATAGAGACATGAGTAGATCCTGAATCAGTTAATTTGATATCCTTAAGTAAGATATAACAAACTAGTTGCAAAGGTAACGATATTTCATTGTGTTTTGTTTTCATTAATGTATTGAAATATATTAATCAGAAAACTGCGATAGACCCTGACAGAAAATTGAGATAATATGAGCATCAGTGTATACCGTATACATATATTTACTTCATTAACATGTAAAGTACATATATATATGTGTGCAATTAGTTTTGTCTATTGAGCAAAACGGAAAATTGCCATCAATAAATGATAATAATTTGACAAAAGCTGCACGCCTGATGAATTGCTCAATGTGTTCATGTAGGTCAATGAAAATAACATATCTAACACGCAATCATCCCATTCTAGTAAACACCCCATTACAGCTATTTTATATTCTTTATGACAGAGAAGAAAGCAACTACACACATCCCTTCCTGTATGACAATTTCATGTAAACATGTATTTGTCTATGTTTATACACTCGCATAATTTCTTTTCCTGTGTT
This sequence comes from Mimachlamys varia, assembly GCA_947623455.1. Taxonomy (NCBI): domain Eukaryota; kingdom Metazoa; phylum Mollusca; class Bivalvia; order Pectinida; family Pectinidae; genus Mimachlamys; species Mimachlamys varia. The sequence continues at coordinate 4,943,995 of OX392537.1, forward strand.
GACAAGCGTTTTCAGACCGGTATCCCCTTCAGAACGAACTCATTCACAGGATGAAAAAGGTAGCAAATTAAGTGATACAAGAAGTGCTGTGAATTTGCCGCGATTCATTAATTAGTTGAGTGAAAAATACTCGTCAGTTTGTCACACATGATGGGTTTCTCGTGCGTTGACAGTGCTACACATGTGATTCAGCCTCGGGGAGCTACTAATGGACGAGGAATCTGTAGCGCGGGGTATCAGTAATCAACAGGTCAGCTTCATCAGCAACCTTGATAACATGTCGTTCGAGGCATCCATGACTCGACGTGTAACGGAGTGTTTCAGTTCTGTTTTATGATGTGGTAACAGGAACATCTTGGTCGTTCTATCAATGTACCCTGGTCTAGAATACCTCTCTTAACCGCTTTAATTTCGTTTAAACCAATTAGATTAACACGCGGAAATTGTACTAGTGCTCTTACATGTATGTTAAGGTAATGCATAAAAGCGTTTATAGCTTCTTAATTTCAAGGACGGTAATACTATTGTTTCAGCTAGCTAAAGCATAATTGCTGGAATATGTTCCACATGATGTATCAAATGCCTGATTGTCTTTGACACAGAGCACACATACACTACTGCGTGGATGATGTAGTAAGGGAGGTTTTGCCTGAGCTTACAAAAAACTCCTCACTTTATGATATGTGTAAGAGAAAATGTTAACAGCGCAAAATGTCCAATGCCATAGTTATTGCCAATATTGAACAAACTTGAAAGGGCATCATACATTCCACTGCTAACCGGCTCTGTGAACGCCTCTATTGGTAGCATATGACAGTAACTGAAAACTGGATAGGATCTGACGTTATACAAGATTTCAATTGTCGTTGAATTTACACAACTACACATATCCATGATGTTATCTGAACAGTTTGGGACGGTATCGACATGCTGGTTACTCGGTACAAAACCTATTCGAATGCTTGGTGTTTGAGAGTGATACAATTATCCTGTGCTTATGGTCTACCAGGTATCATTAGTTATTCATCTCACCTTCACCTGTAAATCAATGGTGCTGCCTCCGGTGCTGAACTGTCGTGCGGTATTCGTACGGAATGGGTGATATTGTGTCCTGTCATTTTATTCAAATTTAAGAGGATTGCAATTCAATTAAAAAGACCAAAGCAACTTTTTTTTCTGAAACCTAATATGTCTCCTGCTTTGGTGATGAACTAATTTTAAAATCAATGCTCTAAGTTTAATTCAGTTCTAAATGAAGTAGCAGATGTAATCATGTCCAAGAACCAACGTGGTAAAATATATTAATGTCAATGAACGTCGTATGTGCTGTGCGCTCCTATGCTATTACTTATTCAAAGAAGAAGGATATTTGTTTAGGGCGATTGAATTTGGTTGTGAATGCACGGAAGTATACCAGGATCTCATTAAAATAAACCAGGAAATGCTGAGGCAATGACATTGCAACTGGAGCAAAATAGATAGAACCATCTACCAAGAACGAAACATCGAATTTACCTGCGACAAGAGACGTCTAAAACAACAACAGAAAAAATCGTTGCGTCGGATGTTAACATGTGACAGGACTATCTTGCAAACAACAAATTTCGTTACATTGGATATCAACACGTGACAGGAATATCTACCAAACAACAGAAAATTGTAACATTGGATATGAATATGTGACAGGAATATCTTCTAAAAAATAGAAAAGCGTTACATTGGATATTAACACTTGACAGGAATATCTACCAAACAACTGAAAATCGTTACATTGGTTATTAACACGTGACAGGAATATCTACCAAACAACAGAAAATCGTTACATTGGATATCAACACGTGACAGGAATATCTTCCAAACAACAAAATTTTTTTTAATTGGATATTAACACGTGACAGGAATATCAACCAAACAACAGACAATCGTTACGTTGGATATGAATATGTGACAGGAATATCTGTCAAACAGCAGAAAATCGTTTCATTTGATATTAACACGTGACAACAGAAAATATTAAATACATGTACAGTAACTTCGTTTATAACGAATTACTGGGGACCATGAAAAACATTTCGTTATATCAGGAATTCGCTAATCCCGATTTGAAATTTAAATGCAAATGAGGGATCTAACCAACAATAGGGAACAGAATCGTTACATTGGATATTTACCTGTCACAGAGACATCAACAACGACGGAAGGTGGGTGACTTTTTTATGCTATGCTTTTATTTCGCGTAAATTGTTGATTGATATGTGTCAAAAAGTTTATCAAATGCATGAGGGAGCCCTTAAAGCATCGATTTGTTTGAATCGTCTGAAAACATTTCTTAATTGTATTAATGTCTTAATTTAATGCAACTAAATGTACTGCTTGGGACGTTTAAATAGGCACAGTAACCGATAAAACTCGTTCCTACATTTAAGGATTAACCTTTGATTTTGTTTAGTTTATGAGATCATAAATCCAATGGAGCACGAGGTAAATTGCGTAAACGCGAAGCGTTTACGTTAAATTTACCGACTGCTCCATTGGATTTATGATCTCATAAACTAAACAAAATCAAAGGTTAATCCTTATATTTACAGTATTTTTCTGTAAATGGGTCATAACTTTTCTGTTCAATTTAGCCCCATCTGCGGACATATATTTCATTTCAAAACTTACAAACGTGAAAACGGTTCAATAAATGTAACAGCATGAAGTTTGCACAAGCCGTAGGTAGCTCCGCCCATGTCAATTGTTAATGACGTCATACAATTGTGATTCGAACGGTATAATTTGCATAGCTCCGCCCACATGTATTGTTGTCGACGTCATAGAATTTTTGCACGTTCTCAATTATAGTTATTGGAAAATAACTCTAGTTTGCAGTGCAATGGTTATAGAGTGAATGTCAGTGTAGACTGTAAATATAGTGCAATGCCGTGGATATTTTGATCTATTTAATACGTATTTTATCTATGTACGCAAAATATATTTCGGGGTGTCACACAATGTCAGAGTACATGGAAATATTTTGAAATTCTCCTTATGCTTTAGCTGTATTTCTGTTGGGGGACGCATGTATATACTATCAGTTAAGCTCTTTATGAAAAGTGCATTTCACATGATGTGATACGTTTTCCTTTCTCGTGTACACGGCATATACAATACCGAATACCATTGTTCATTTGGATTTCACTGACAACAGAGTTTACATTTCTCTTAATTATCAACATACCTTTCTACTCTAATATTAAGACAGGTTGAATAATACAGCAAGTATATAAAAACATAACACGAGATACTGGTTGCGTAATTAAGATTGATGTTACATAATCGACCTAACATTAAATCAGCACCACTGTCGTAACCTTATCTGGTTTATGTTCGAACGAACAGTAATGGTACGCTTGAGATTAACACAGTGTGCATGGTATTTGCTGCTCGGAATACTATTGGGATGTTCAGCCTCAATTACTGCAGCGATAATGCTGGTAAGTGGAGTGTAGCGGGGCGTACTTCTAACAGCGTGTATGCTAATTGATATTTATCTCATTTTGTCCATGACAAAAAAACAAAATCGACGTTGTTCCTAGTAGTTCTGAACATACTTGTCGGATGTAGAAAAATAGGAAAAGCATGATCCCAACAGCTGATCAGCCTTTAACAAGATGCTACATTAGCGGAATATAGATCAATTAAACATATATCATACTTTTTATGTCATCAGTTGAGTACAGATGCCGTGGTTAGTTTGCTGTTCGATTATAAGTAGGATTATAGATAATAAATGAGAATGGATTGTGTTATAGATGTCATATTAAATACGTAACATTCAAATATCGCAATACTTTAAAATGAACCTGATTCTTTCAATGAATATCGTAACATATGGCTTTAACATCACATAGATGTGGAATATGTTAACAATCTGAGTACAATTTATTTCAGTTTTTGGTTCTAAAACTGATGCAAAAGAAACGTTTGGCACATGACGGTCACATTCTATTCACGTGTTATGATTTTTCCCGTTTTCGATTTCATTATCGGCTATCGAATTTGGATTTTTTTATTTTTCTGCTGTGGTTTTATAGAGTATGGAAGTCATATTTCTTGATAATTTGATTCCAAGGAAGTTGCAAATAGATGGACAGGATAATTAACTTAAAAACAGCATGTTAGATTGCCCTTCTGCCAATAATCAAGTAGCCTAAAGAATGTAAAGATCAATGACCTATGTTTTTTACTGAAAATTCGTAATATACCCAATTATTGTTCTGCAAGTTTATGCCAACATTCCAGCGGTAACAATGTAAATTTGATAAAAGGTATTCAAGCCAAGAATCTGCAACTTTCTGACAAGGACTCATGCCGTCGAAGGAATGTGGCACACTTGAGAATGGATTATGTCACTTAGAAAACGTCCATGAAACAATTTGTACCTGCATGTGTTTTTCCGTATCGCCAATAGAAGGTATTTGAAATTAAATATTATAAGAAAAGAAAACATGCAAGACTTACATTCATGTCATAGTTTACTTCTCGTTATACACAGCTTGCCTATATCTAGTTATCAGAAAAACTACCGGAACGTACCTGTTATCAACAATGCCACATGTTGGGGTAGAGTACACGTCAATAAAGGAGACACCCTTGTAATTGACATAACAAAGCTACTGGTAAAGCAATGTAGCACATGTAGGCCCGTTAAAGGTGTTTCAGGATTGAGTGATATTCATCGAGTTTTCAGGAATAATTATCTTCTGTACTGTTTGCATGAAAAAGATAATTTATCAGATACTATTTCGTAGCTAATGTGAAAACTTTGCCGTTAATATTTTGACTGTTATCAATTTCTGTCCTCCTGCCAACTAAGGTCAAATGCCACAGTGTTCATCATAAGCTAGTCAGCGCATTGCATTGACATTATGCGGGATGTCCTTGACCGACGGCCGGGGTCACAAAGGTCAAATGTGCTAAACGACTTCTTATCGATGCCCAAAATGATCAAGGTACTGATATTGCGTTTCATAAGGTAGTGTAATTATTAATGTGACCATTTCAAAAATATTCTCTATTGATCCCATTTTTACCATGCCAACATACACAGCCATATCATAGACTTGAACAACAAGTATTGAAAATGGAGGAAAATTGGAAAATGGGAAAAATTAAAGAATCCATATGGCTTGATCAGTTTTCTTTTCTTTTCCATTGGTCATCGTTATTAACCTAATAAACATTCAATAAGGGGTGGGATGGGTAAACATCTTACCCATCCCTCTGTCTACCTGTAGTTCATTTGGACAAAATGTCGCGCCACGAATTTGATAGCCGATATCAGCGGTCAGACACTTGGCTATTGTACTATATGCTTGACAAAGGAAACAGGGGTTTTCGAAAGCTCGTAAATTAAGTTTTCAATTCATATTTGTGTATAAAACAAATATACTTCATAGGAGAGTTCAAGAGATATTAACATATGTCAGGGTATCGAATATTTTGGTATGTCGGTGATGAGTTACATTGCCGTACCATATTCATTTCCCTAAACAATGTGGAACCTTTGCGGGTTCCACATCATTGATAGGGGAGTTCTGCTTCTGTCCTCGAAAACGAATACGTACACTGTGACGTATTGTCTAATACATTGTACTTCTGACAATAGGACACCAGGGCCTTTATTTAACTACACTGTATTATGTTGCCTGTATACATTGTACTGTAATAAGGCCCATGGACCTATTCCCTAATGCAAAATGTGCTGTTATCTGTTGTGAACTTACCATAAACATATAAACATGAAAGTCCGTTGTATTATATCATATTGCAGAAATCAATTGTGAAATAAAATAAAGAATGCAGTATTGCCCCTGGAGTAATCTTGCATCCTTATTGCATTTATGTAGATTTGCATTAGTTTAGCATTTACCCTTGGGCACAATGATAAGAGGGAGTTGCCATCAAACTCCTAGAACATCCAGTGCCTAAGGTTAAAACAACATTTCTATTCTGGCGTCCTCAAACTGTATAATGACATCATCACCTTTATCGCTGTCAACACTTTGTCAGAATTGAATGTGAATTTAAAAGAAACAGGTATCTTAGCAAATGTTATGGGGTATAACACACATTTCTCTTGCTAACAAACATATGTTAATCCCTCCATGACGTTATATAGCAATATGACTTATAGAAACATGACATCACTTGCTAAAACATTCATTGCTGTAATGAAAGACAATACTACAACATCGTTATTATTAACTGTGTTCAGTACGGAGTCCCCAAAGACTTGTAACTTGTAATAACATAAAAATTAGACCTGTATATATACGAGACGGAAGCGTAAAAAATATTGTTTAAAATACATTACTTCAGCTATTAATGAAGCTAGCTATTTTTTTTTTCATTAATGATACGCTATCAATCAGGTCGCACAAATAATAAGAACATTAATTAAAGATTATGCCTGGAGGCTATATCGTTATGGACCGGGATCACATACACAATGAAGAATCTGACTGGGTTCGCCATCGTATGCATTAAAAGATAAATGCTTGTCTATCTTTTGAAGAGTACTTAAATAACAACTACAGAGAACTGCAAATTATTTCTAGCGACAGACATTAAAAGTTTGCTTGGTATTTGAATTAGCTTTTGATAAAGCTAGTCGTTTGAAATCCAGTAAAAGTTCATTTACAGAATATATTAACCATTTTAGCTATAATTAAGTATAATATCTGAAGTTACAGTGTGCTTTGTGAAGTCGATAAAAAAAAGAGAATACCGAAGCGTCAACAAGTCATGTTTGAACTAAAAATTGGTTATAGAAAGGGCAAAATATAAACAAAAGTGAATGATTCACATGGAGCCCCTACATAAATACAAGATAATAAGACTAGGTTTTCCGGAAGAGTAAGCGTATTCTGCTTAATCGACGACACTGCCATGTAAATATTGGTCGCATCCAAGTAAAAACCAAGTCCTCAAAATGAGATTCGAGTCGTCGTTGTCGCTCACATGCAAGTAAACACACTAATAAGCATACTCAAAAACGTCCGTCTTATCACACAAAGATACAACATATTTCTGAATCGGACAAAATGGCAACCATAAAACTTGCTTATAGTTCTGATCAACCTGCATCTTTTGAATCCCTTTGTTTTTAATTGATTATCTGATCTTTAAGCATTTGGTGATATTTACGGAATTAAATACTAACTCTAGACGGGCGCTCTTCCAGTTCTCGCCTTCGATGACATTAAGCATACACTTAATACTCGAAACAATGTTTGTCCTAGGTATAACTGTAAAGGATTGGTATACTGTACTGTAAGACTGTGGCTTGCCCGGGAACTTCCGATCACTGCCGGACGCTCAAAATATTGAGCTGCCTGGACGCCTATGGATGACACTTTCCAGTTTCGCTACATTTGTGTCCATTTTCCTTTTGACAACACCATTGTTTTTTATCCACATACATAGTTTACCATAAGCAGCATTTTATTATTTTACCAAGCTATACAATAAACATGACAATTCAGTTTGCTGATCGTGAACTTTCCATTTAATTAAAACATAATCTTACATAATAATAATAATTAGCTCGTGTTTGGACCAATTTCCAAATGAAATACGTTTTCTGAAGGCAAATGTTATTCTAAGAAGAAAAATCAAGGTCTCAGTTGTGTCAATTAACCGGAAAGTACCTTAAACGGCATTTTCCGCTAAATTTGGTGTTCGTCTGCTCAATTTCGCCGCCGCCATTCGACTAATTATAGGAATATCAACATGGTACGACATGAAATATTTTCTATAATTTTTTTAACCTTAACAGTTTAGATTATCAAACAATAACATATTTATGTAATATCAAGATTTATTACTAAGCACATCAGTACCATAATTATATTTTTATTATCGTTTTCTATGTTAAAAAAACATTTCTTATGTTTTCTTGCGAATCGGCACGGAACCGGGAGCAGGATAGTGGTCACATGATTCGAAAAAAAATCACGTGATTTCTCGTATAAAAATAGAACGGGAAGCGCAAATGTCAGGTAGCCGCGATAAACAATATTGGCTGACGAAAACAGAGTCACAAGCTAAGCCTAGACAAGAAAGAGGCTGAAAGAGACTATTGAAAGACCGGAACAGATGCATCTGACAAACAAAAAGAAATACGACACTATCAATGAAGACGAAGAGCATGGTTGGACGAAGTGTGGTTGAGTTGACAGTGCTTTCGAAAAACAAAAACGTACAGCTGATACTTGTACGAAAATACTTTCTTCATTCACGTACACTGTAAGATTATGTTCGGTAAAGCTTGTAATAATAATAATATACAATATTTGATATAGCGCCCTATCTAGCTAACATAAGCCACTCTAAAGCGCTTTACAGTACATAGATATACAATTCTTATACAATTCAATTAACACATACAGTTCTATCATATACAATTCTGAGGAGTTTGCAGGAGCTGCCTTATCGGGCGCTAACTACTTGTCCTATACCACCTGGCTAATGTCTCCATATGTGTGTATGTATGTATGCGTGTGTGCTGGAGATTAATTGTGTTCTGTTTGTAGTGGGACCGAGTTTCCAACGGCAACTTTTATAGTGCCACCACACTTGAATGCTACATTACAGATACTGAAACATCCACCCCAGACCATTTTATATTCCACCTGGGTTGTTGGAGTTGTGTGGGCAGGAGAAAAACACTTTTCTCTGAATGTTCCATGCGTATGACGATTACGGGGATCGAACCCCGGCCGCCTGCATGGAAGTCCAGAGTGTTAACCACTCGACCAATCCGCCCATTTCTCGATAGTAACATTCTGCCTCTCCAACCTGTGGTGTTTTTATGTTGCAGTTGATTCGTTATTCTAGGGCTTGCTCTAAATACCCTTATTTTATACCCTAAATTTTCGTGATCGATGTCGACTCCTGACAAACATTCTAACAACACAGAGATTTGAAGGATGCAGGTTGATTGGAACTATAGTCAAATGTTATGGTCGGCATCTTCGTCTCTTTGCCTTGAGGAATATTCTGTATCTTCGTTTGATATGAAGATTGACGTTTTGGAGCATGCTAATACTGTAAGTGTGTTTTCTTATTGTGATTGACAAGGAAGACTCGGTTCTCATTTCGAGGACTTGATGTTTATTTGGATGCGACCAATATGTACATAGCTGGTGTCGTCGATGACGCAAATGACGCTTACTCTTCCAGAACACCTGGTTTTATTCACTTGTTCTTTTCCAAGGGTTGTCCATGTGGATCTTTCCTTTTTTCTTATTTTGCCCCTAATGTAATTGATTTTGAGTTTTTATTTTGAGGTATTCTCTATTTGTTTCTATTTTTACAAAAGTAGCAAAACCCTGACACGATATCATGATACATGTTTTCCCATAATTACATAATCTTGAAAAGAGTCGACTACGTATACAGATATTCCCAGGTAGACGGCAACGAAACAAACAGAAAAGGGAAAAAAATGATTTGCATTTTTATGCCTCTATTGTGCCGCCGTTAATTGTAAATAGATGGGGGCTGCAGATAATCTGTTCGTTGTAAGTAGTTTCTTACGATACATAAAGCAAATTATGTCGTGAACTGACTTATTCCCTGGTGACCTGTTATGTTCGATGTTTGTCACTTTCATTTTACTGGGCATCGACCTTGTCACTAAAGTGACATTGGCATGTTTCTAAATCGTACAACCTTGTGTGAAGAGTGTAATTCACTATTCGAGACCTTTGCGTGATGTATGTTCGCTTCAGTAAGCAACTCCTCGTCGTGTTCGTAAAGACATAGTCTATCATGTATGCAACAAGATTCCTACATATATAATACTAGCATTGATTCTGTGGTTACCGTTGTGCCACTTACAGACTTGGTCATAACCTGCTCGCTACCCTCTTATTGTTTTTCTAACCATTCTGAGATGACCAGTCGACATGCTCTTTGATATGATGCTTCAGTGCAGTGCCAATAACTTATGGTCCCACAGGGAGCGAACATCTTCGGCATTTGACAATGATGGCTGTTCTGTCAACGTAAAACACAAACAACCCTATTCAATGTTGTATGCTGTTGAGTAGAGGATTCACCAACGACCTAAACTACGAAATTATCTTGGCAAGATTAAAAGCGCAGAATATGGTTTTAATATTTTGATACACTCAATCATATTATCTATCCTGTGGATCAGTCTACGTAATGGTGTTAGCTAGTAAACGTCTTCGGTATTAAATCAGTAGACGCAAGTGGCTGATGCTGATACGGGTCGTTCGTTATTAACTTCGACCCCGTTATCTACAAATCGTATACACTATTTCCATGAACAATCCTCTTATCGCTAATATGATTAAAGCAACAAAAACAATACCTAGTTACATTAATTGTGGGTGCTCGTTGGATGGTTTAATGCAATATTTTGATATCTATACCCGCGCCTCAACAAGGGTCCATATATAACTGATGTTATTAATTATATAAATAGACTCCTGAGGGACAAACATGTTACGTAATCACGCAATCAATTGTTTCTATATGCTGGTCTTATGTCGTATGTTGTGATATGGAACATTTGTTATTGTATCGGAAATACAATCATACATCGAGGATAACGTAACTGTAACTGCAATTGTTTGTTTTATTGCGTATTGTAGTGACTTAGTCCTTTCTTCTAGCGTTCTTTGTCTTTTGCGGAATAAGATACACTGTTTGTACACGCTACGTGTCAACTATCAAATTGTCCTTCCGATCACTCATCCTCTAAAGTGATGAGGAAACGTACACATAGTCTGCAACCGATATGTGGCTATGGAGGTTTCAGCAAACCTCAGGGACCAAAACATCATCCAGTAGAGTCTACCACCCCCATATCATTAAATAAGACGTAACACACACATATTGTGCACCTTTTAAATTAATTAATGAAAAAAGTATGCAGGAAAAAAAAATATGAAAATGAAAAAAACTGAGGTGTACAACTATGATATATATCCATCTTACATATACATTGACTTTTACAGGTTTAGAATATTTCTTTATTAACGCTAGTTTATGTTTTTTTGAATCCCTGGGATATATTATAACGAAACCATTCTAAATGACAACCATTGAACTGTTCATTATCTCTCAATTTAACTTTTAATATTTATAATATATTAAAGTCACGAATATATTGCCTTGGGCTTTATCGTGGGGTATTGCAGGGTTACAGCGAACATAAGATGCACGAAGCACCTGGAATTAAAGGATGGGCTCACAGAGAAGCCAACACATATCTATTTTTGTTTGTATTCAGTGATCGTTTCATATCGATTAGTCAAATCTTTTGGGAATCAGATTAAGCCAGATTTAGTATTTCCAAAAAAATAAATGTTTCTGAAAGCTCAACTGACAAACGATTGACGCACATTCTTTGCGATATGGAAGACGTAAACAGATTAAATTGTAAATCCTTGAAGCCCACAATGTCTATTCTCAGAAACCTCACGAACACATCTGATCTGACTTCTGCCGTATTTGGAATGTGATTAATAAAAACAATTAGGGAAATAGATGTGATTTCCTTAAGGAATAATATTTATCTATATCCGATATAAAGGTAGCCGTATGCTGATTATTATGCTTTGTTGACGTACTAACGTTTAAACTGATACACCAGTTAAGACATGAACAAGATTTACATAACGAGTATTGTCGATGAATCAGACGGTGTTTATCCCGCAAAACATTTTATCTTATTCTATTGTACTTTTTCTAAGATGTCTGTGTCAATGTTTCACAGGTGTATATTTTGAATGGTTTTCTTGATGCTCTGGTATTTTCTTGTGTCTTATGCTTGCTTTACTATATGATTTGTTACATATGTATGTGTCTCTTAGAACGAAAGAGAAATATTGAAAGAGAAGCGTGTGAAACAGAAATTTAACTTGTGTTTATGTTTGGCTTAAGAGTCTAAAGTTACATGACGATGGCTGCCGAGAAAGGCGTGGAAAGATAGACAGACGTTTCAACTGTAGCCCTACGTCAGCAATTTACATATACATGTAGCTAGACCCTATACTTATATTGTTATATAAGGTATTAATCATACATGTATGCTCTATTCAACACCTTACTGGACATAGTGGATATCGGACAAGTAACCGAGATTAAAAGTAAGCCGAGTAATCAGACAGAAAAAAACATAATGTTTACCTAGTGATCCGAATTTAGGACGAGAATACTGACTTACTTCTTAGTAATGGCATTGAAATAGAATACATTTTCCCTGGTGATGGTAGTGTCAAAGCGGTGAAATTTCAATTACATCATCTAAAAGGGTTTACTGTTTTATATACCAATCTGAAGTCTAGTATCAGTTAGCTTGATGGGAATATTTCAATTATTTCTGTTGGAAAGAAACTGTTAAAGGGGGACTTGTTTCAATTGTTATTTGAGTAAGTCCTTGTCCCTGCGGAATTCCTTATGTACGTCTCCTACACAGACGTGCCTTTTGTAAATTCGTTGATTATTTTGTTTATTTTATATTGCGTCCTATCAACATTTAAAGACGTGACAGGTTTTGGAGGTGAGGGAACACGGAGTACCCGTGGGGAAAAGCCAACCTACGATGAATACAAATGTACCTGCTCTATATGAGTTTCGAACTCGCCCATAGATGGAGGGCTAGTTATTTTAAGAATGTTGGTACAACTTAACCAGTCAGTCATCCACCGGGTCACTTTGTAAAAGCAACGAAATAATTAATTCATAATAGTAAACCAGCTTTGTTAATAAGTCCCATCATATTACAATAGTATATCAATATAAAACACATCGACAATAAGCAATACAGTAAAGTAATGCTAAATACAGTATTGATGTTTTGGGCAGACTAGCTCTAACTACATCAAAATCGACCCAAGCTAGAGATTGTCTATAAGGAAGGCTCTGATCTACTTTTGTTTGTATTTATGCCTAATATTTGAATTTATAGTTTATCCCACTGTTTTTTCAGAGGTGGCCTCTCGATTTTATTCACGTGCTCGAGATAAAACAATTGTTCTCACGACAAACCCTAAAGATTCTGTGTGATAAACTGTTTATCATCTTTTTACTACTACCTTAAAAAGAACAAAAAAACAAAGACTTTGCCGGAAGGCTTTCTGCCTTCTCAGGCTTATTCAGGCGGATTCATTACATTATAAAAACTTATAAAAATGTTTATTATATAAACTTATTACATTCTTTATTTATACTACGACCTTATTTATTTCTTAATCATAGACATATTAAATAAACACCATGGTTTTGAAACGACTTCTTGGTTCATCGATCGCGATCTGTCTTTGGCAAACAAAAACAAAAAGAAGATTTGCGCGGAGAAATACCATGAACACAAAAACTATGTGAAAAAATACTTTGAAAGCAAATATATCGCCATTGACTTTCTTATATGCCTATTTAACCTTGAAATCTTGTTTTTATGCTCAAAATTGTTTTTCATTTGTTTGTATTGATGTTTTTATGACGGACTATTTGTCTTACGCGGATCCCTTTTCTTGGGATATGTTCTTAAATGCTGTAAAATGGGAAAATTAGTTCTCAAAATCTTCTCAAGTCGTTCTCAACTTCTTCTCACACTGTCAGATCATGATATTGAGTTTATCAGATAACCGGTAAGTGGTATAAAGTAGTATATACATGTAGATGATAACACAATATATTGAATCTTAATAATATAAAATTGTTTTACCTAGCTAAAGGGGTTTCAGATGCAATGCTTATAACAATACATATAACTTTGTCTAGAATGTTTCCTTTTCATAAATACATAAAGCAGTATACATGTACCTGATCGCCCTATTAGAAATTATTAACAGCAGTGTAAACAGGATCGGCCAAAGTATTGTCATTTTCATTGAAAAGGGCAATAAAACAAGCCATGTAATGGACATATCAATTGGTATTGATGACCTCTTTGATTGGAAATATTTCTGGAAAGAGCTTCCATTGAAGTTAACGTTTGAACATCACACAAGCAGACAGTAGCGCTTTTCATGTCTAAAAGCATGTTGGGAATGACTTATATTTTGTCGAATGCACTGAATGCATTGTATTCGCAATGGGAACAGGAATTACAGAAACTCGTTACATGTACCTATAAAATGGCTCGTTATTGTCAGACCTCCAGTGATATATGAACAGTCTGGTGATGGTGTTATTTACAAAATGATGCTCAGACAATTGTTTAGCTTTGGTCACTATTTTATCATATTGCTGATAATGTTCTTTTCAATAAAACGTCTTCTTTGCACGTTGTTTGTAATGGGAACACCTGTCTATGTAACACCTGTCGGCCATTAACTGTCGTCTTTATTAGACCTTTACCCGTCTTGCGATTCATTGGGGCAATATGACAGTAAACATTTGTCATTTTGAAGTCCTAGGTTTGTGTTCCTAATGTTTGGTTTTTATTGTTGTTTGTAATGGGAACACCTGTCTATGTAACACCTGTAAAAACTCAAAATCAATTAAACGAGAAGGCAAAATAGGAACAAAGTGAAAATTTACATGGAGACCCTCGTTAAAGACCAGGTGTTCCGGAAGAGTAAGCGTCTTCTGCTTCATTGACGACACCCGCCATGTAAATCTTGGTTACATCGATCCTAAAAATGAGAACCGAGCCATCATTGCCAATCACAACATGTAAGACTAGTAAACACATTCAAACACACCCATCTTTATAGTAAAATAGTACAGAATATTTCGAGTGTGCTTGTCTGTGGTAGTCCCTGTGTTTAACGCATTTGTCTTTGGAATTATAGATAGTTGGCGCTTGACTATATGGTTGATAAAAAGAATTAAAAAATACCAAGGCGTCAACAAACCCAAAATCGATTATAAAAAGGGCAAAATATGAAAAAAAAGTAGGATTTGAATTGTAAAAGTACAGGTGTTACGGACGAGTGAGCGTCTTCTGCTTCATCAACAACAACCGCCATGAAAATGGTAAAAGCCAGGTAAACATCAAGTCCTCAAAGTTAGAACCAAGTCAGCATTCTCAAACACAACTTAGCACACTAATGGGCATACTGAAATTGTTTTTAACCTGTATCTACCATAGTCTTGTTTTGGAAGCCTTATGTAATGATATTCTAAAGTCTTGTATTTATATATCGTAACGTTATGTTGACAGCATGGTATGTGTTCTGACGCTGGCGAATAGTATGTTCTTGTACTATGACGCTGTGGTATATTATAACAAATTGCTGGTAATAGTAAACAGTCGCGTGAGATCACAGCCGGATTCATTACTCTGACAATAAATCATTTGGTAGTCCAAATTAGAAATATTTGTGATACAGATCTTCTGGATGTTCGTTGGGTACGAAAGGTCGATGTTGTATGTTTTCAATTAATGTCGATCGCGTGATTTCAGCAAATATGCTTAATCAATATCAAAGAAGTTATATGGGACGTTTTGATGTAATTATCAATAATGTTTTCATATATTGCAGTGTCAAGATATGTTAAAATCACAGAAATAATTATCAAAGCATGATGACAAATGATGTCGTCTGGTTAGATATTCACAGATGTTTGATATATATTTCCACATGAAAAACATGGCGCCTTTAATTTGTTGATGTCGTCTATTGGTGTTGGACAGGCAGAAAAAAAAACAAGATTTAGGTCGATAAGAAAAAAAATATCAAGCAACAGTGAACAGGCTTTGTATCCATTAGTGATAGACTAGACGTCACTTCCGGTGTGGCGGTTTACTGTCAGAATCGGCCTACCTCCGTACGCGTAAGCAATATTACAAAAGAAAAAGTATGTTAGTGAAATCGTACAAGCCCGTGCTGTATTACAATTTATATTGAACTTTTTTATTGAATATGCATTTTGTGAAAAAAAAAGTTATTGCAAAACATTATTCTAATAGCATAACTTTTATTAACTTTTGGCATCAGTAACATCGCAATTAAGACAAAATTCTTAATTATACACAATAAGTTCATGAATGTTTTAGCGTTCACAGCTTGAAGCGATTCCTGCAGCACGTGGTCACAGCATCTTACATTCTTATGAGAATGTAGAAAGTGCGAGTATCCTTGTTTATTATCACGGTGTAAAAGTTTCCCTAATGACTGCTTGAGTCTACATGCTGAGGTGGTGGTGTGTGCTACACTGCACTACAAAGTACGCCTTGCGAAAATGAACAGGAAATCGCCTTTAACGGGTTTAACTCAGAAACAACCACCGTCATTTTGTATTGAAGAATAACAATACATTTATGGCCATCGTAGGTATTTTGTTCTATATTTGGCAAACTCAGCCCTTTGGTAAGCCAACATTTCTGTGAGCCTTGGAATTCCGCGTGAGTTTATCCGAATCTCTTGGGAATCGGATTAGATGATATAAAGTATTTCCATGACATCAATAGTTCTAAACCTCCCCTGACAAACTGTTGACGCACGTTCTCATGCGATACTAACTGACTTTAACGACATAAACAGATTAGATTGGAAATCCGCGATAGCGCAAAATGTCTTTTCACAGAAATATAACTGACATATCTGATCACGTCTTGAACCTTTGTTTGGATTGTACGTCGTAACAAAACCATGATAACTTACTTTTCTGAAATTAACTTGATATGATAGTACAGTATTCGAATCTATAAATTCTGATTTAACTGTTATCGAGCTCATTTTTATTTCTTAATGTGATATAATAATGTTATTTAAGATTTGAAAGCGTTGTGCTTAATATGAAAATATGACTCTTTTTACTTCGTTGTAAATAAATCATTACACAAACCCAATCTTTACGTAATAATCCAACACCCCAGTTCTTACATATTTTTTTAGTTACGCTGTTTGGTATCAGAAGAGTGATCCCGTTTTAATAATTTGCATCATCAAATAACTAAACCAAACTTCTACAGTACTCAACTAGTAAAAGGGAAAAATGGGGTGTTAACCAAAGCTGATGTGACAACTCACTACAGCATCAGTATAATTTCTTGATATATTAAGTTTTATTGATGAGTATATTTGCCTACAGCATATATTAAGGATCGGGATGTTTTACGGATAGGAAGGGGATGGGTTTGTTTTTCAAAGAGAGGATCTTCACTATCTTTGGTCATTATCAGCGGACAAGTGGATGATGTCGCCACTTCAGAGCCATTCGATATCCCCGTCGCACTGATATGTCACGTTGTGGAACCAGACGTATGGTATATCAAGATATCACGTGGTACTGATAACGGGCTAATCAAATGTGTCTAGGGACTTCTTTATTTTATTGGTTAGGAAGTTAACGACTCCTCGAAACAATAAGGTCACACGGAACCACAGAAAGGAAACGAATGAACCCGTAACAATACCAAGACACTAAGAGGTAACAGATAAAATAAAGTTCGTGAAAATTAAGTTATAAAATGAAACGGCGGTGATCCAAATGTAATGATCTAGACGACCGTCGATTCGGCAGATAACTCAAAGATGACATAGTTGTACAAATGCTTTCCTGGACTGTGCAGGAACTACTAAATCACGTAGACGCTACCGAGAGAAGAAAGCAAATGTTCAACAAAAAATTAGGCTACAGGGCAGTAAAAACAAACAAAAATCCCTCAATGACAACGTTTTATAATTGTGGTCCGAACCTTTATTGCTTCCTTATAGAAAATCCATGTAAAATTAATTTCACCATCGTATTCTTTTTCTTGCAGTAATGTTCATTTTCGTGTTCACCTTGGACAAAGTCAAATAAGAACATGCTATGTGCAACATTACCATAAACAAGCGAATGTCGTTATTTTGCGATGTCTAGACCAGATTCCGTTAGTTCACTTCCGATGGTCCTCGCTATCTCACCTGATACACGTGCATTCTTACGGCTTGACAGGGTTTAATAAATGAACAGCGGGAGGTCGAACACGTGCTGTAATATAACAGGGCGGGGGGTCATCACAGTTACATAAACACTACCGTACATAAGTTACTCCACTCTCGATACTATCTTTTCATAGGTAAAGACATGAAATACCCATGAAACAAAAAAAAAACGACGCGTTCGGTCTCTAAGATGTCTTTAAATTCATTCTCCCACCATTATCTGAGCTATGTAGAGTAGTGTTATAGCCACAGTCATTTTTTCGATGCACTTTCCTGTCCGTTTTAAGTGTTTTAATTGAATACATTTTTCTGATTATATAATTATATATCATTTTCCTAACAACATTCCCATTGTGTTATAACGGTAGATTGACCCGAATGACGTTTGTCAGTGTAATTCCTGGAATGAGTTTTATGAAATTGACCAGATGCATCTCATGCCAGGAACCATTATGCAGAAACGGGGACATTTGTCAAAGTACTGCCACTATGTTCTCAGCAAGAATATAAGATACTTATAAGTAGACGTCACAGTATCAATATGTTATATATGTTATATATCTCTGTAATGATCAAATGAAGACCAACATTGTTATGTTCTCCTCACCAACAAATGTTCGGATTCAATATCCTTCTTGTATGATAATGTCTCACTTTAGACAAAAAGCGTTTTCGCCTTTGAAATGTTATCAAGATGAAATAGTGGAAAACCAATAAACATTCCATAACAAATATTATAAACACATGCTTATCATGTGTCGCCTTATATTTCATGTAGTTTGAGCAGTGCTAGGACTCGCAGCATTTAGACCAGTAATAGAAATCTGGTTCACAATCTTGGCAAGATAATGACGTCACAGCAGGAATCGATTAGAAAAACTAATGATTTTAAGTGCATTTTTGAGATTCAATACACATTTCCAAGGAAATCAAAAGAGTAGTGACAGTTAGATTAAGTTAATGTGAAAACCCATCCCTCATGCCCATGCTGGCTCTTTACTCTAACAGTAGTCGCTTGTGGCTGTCAAAGTACCAGCTAACTGTTGGATACATGTACAATGTAAATAATGGAGGGTTACATGTATTAAGGTTGTAACTAGTAATGAGACTTTAAGTTGACGAATTAACAAAAAATATATATCCTGTAGTGATTTGCATGTATTATATCAAAAAGAAGTCATACACCTCTTGCTTGCCCGGATGCGTGAATGCAGTGGTTGGTAATTTGAGAAGAAAATGGGTTGTCCAAAGAAAACCAAGTTGTCAGGCAAGATGACTTCATACCTTTTCACTTATGAAAAGGGAATTGAACCCCGGTCGACCTTATAAGACGCCAGTTTATTTTTACTGCGCCATCAGATCATTCATGTCTCTTAGCTACATATTAAGATAAGGAAATTTTTCCGCGAATTGTAACCATGTATATGTATAGTCTAACGTTACAACTGAGCCTTCCAGATAAAGCGTAGACACATCGTCTATAACATGCTCGCTTGTTGTTGTCGTCCTGGACACCTCGTCAGGAATCTGTGATGACGTTTGTAACTATCTAGTAAATTATTTGTGTAAAAATGTGTTAACGAATATTCTGGAAATTGGCACTGTTTACCAGATATTGCTAGAAACTGATTTATGTTTTGTTTGCCACCGGCCTTTCTTGATAATTTTACAGTAACATTCTGGATATTTCTACAAGAATCAGTGATGAGCAGCAATAACAAAGATATAACACACATTCATTTTTTTACATTAATGAGCATACATCATGTCATAATTGCTTTATAGGGAAATTCTTCCTGGTTTTATCGTATACAATACTTGCCTTTACATTAAATCTGATGTATGAGAAGGACAGAGGTGATAAGAGAGCTCGTTTAGTACGAGAAACCATATCATCCAAGTCAATACTTTTTGCACATAGTCTGAAGCGGTTGAGAAATCATACGTTAGAAATTGTATATATGAATAAGCATTAAATTTAGCACGGTTTATTACTAGGGTCGGTGAAACATCTTGTTAATGCATGTATGCAACAGGCAGGATGATAACAATTTGTTTGGTCCCAGTTGATCCTAATAACGTGTTGGGTACCAGAGGGGGTTGTCATAAATTATTAAAGCCATTATTGTCCTTAGAATCAAACTTGATTTTACTCGTCTAGGGATTGTAATGAAGTTGATTAGCATGTTACATTTCGGAACAGTATTTGTAACAATAACGTTATTTTCCTAGGTTCCAGGCCCGATTGTCAGTGATTACTCTCCAGAACGTAGGAGGTATAATGAATTGTTCGACAGACTTGACTAACGGTTACTGGGTTAACTTTTAATGACGGCCATTAACGCTGTGTCTTTGAGACAGACGGCCAGAACGTGGGTGTCCAGCTGATGTGACTGGCCGATAAGGCCGGAACTGTTCAGGATGTCACAACCATACGATCAAATTCGCCTACAGCAGGTCTGGTTTCTACACAACTTTATCACCAATTTACCTCTGCAGAAACGTAATGGTTATTGCTATTATACTTGTATGTAAAATTTATCGATATCAGGTCTGAGGCAAGGGTCAATAATTCAGATTATTAGTTACATTTTCTTCAATGCTAATAGACTGGTGACTAAAACACTTCGTACCGGTGGTTATGCCAAACTAACGTCCATCTTTATTTATATATTTTTATATCGCTTTTCATTTATTAATAGTGTAATTTCAAGGATTGCTGTATGTACCAGCACGTGTATATGGAATAAATTTTACAATCAATGTGACAGCCTGGCTTAATATAAGTATATTGATTGTTCCGAAAATACACAGCGCGGCATGTGGAAACCCAAGTGTCAAATAAATCGGCAACATACAACTGTACCAGCAACGTTTCAGAACTGAAGATAAATCTAACGGTTCATAGAAGTTCCATTTCCAGAGTCAAATCACGAAAACCTCCTATTTGAACTACTACCACATAACATATCAAAACAGTTAAGATTGTTTAAAAGGTATATGGTACAATGTAATACAAAAAATTCCTACTTATATGATATATTTATCATTACATTTGCTATGTGAAGTATGACTTCTCAATTGATCTCCTATCTCGATGCCAAACGAAAAGGAAAAACACAGGATTTCATCACCAAAACTAAACACATATTATTTTTTTCAATCAAGAGAGACAGCAAACTGTTCCTCTGTTTGGCACCAGCCAAGAATTCACAAAAAAACAACCTCTGTGGACAATTTGGAAAGTTTGAAACAACAAACTGCCATAGTCAATTAATTGATTAGTCGATCTGAAAGAGACCCTTACATAATAGATTGACCATGGCTGCTTTCTCTCATTTTGTAAAACCTTGGTTCTCAGCATAGCTTCCATTCACTTACATCATGTATTTGATCGCAGATGTGTCTGTGTTTGCTTTTATTGTCTAAATCGTCTGACCATGGTGCTATGATGCTGTGCTCCAGTAATGAAATTCCAGTGATACAACATTGTATGTTGACATGGGAACTGTCCATTGGCTTGATTGCTTTAAATCATCGCCTGTTGGAATACTATATACCAACTTATTTCCCCGCTCGATTAATTTTCGCGTATTTCGCGGTTGATTAAGATTAATCGCCGCAAAGTATAGATTCAATCAGAGGTATATTACTTATAGAAGTACTGTATTGTATTGTACTTGGGGTTTTTGACCGTATTAATCGCGAAATTTAATTTTCGCGAGATAGTCGTTTAATATGAAAACGCGAAATTAAGTCCATGCGAAAATAAGTTTGTTTAAAGTTCACAGATTTTTACTTTCTTGAATGTGCAAGTGAAGGGTTTGTATCACAATTAAGAATACGATGAATTGAGGGCAAATGTCTATAAATGACCTTAGCTGTTTGAGGTAACGCTGATAAAAATAAGAAATGTGTAATTATAGTTCTTGATATCAATCAGTAAGATTTAATTTACTGGCACTGCATCTTCATTACCTGGAGTTGCCTCTCATTTATTAATTGCAGTTTCGTACATATTTTTGTATTTTACCGTTTTTGTTTTCATTAACGACAATTTCACTTTATTGAATTTTGTTTTTGTTTTGATTTGGTTTTTCGTTTGTTTTTGTTTTTTGTTGTTTATTTTTGTTATTTTGTGTTTGTTTTTTTGTTTTGTTAACGAAGTCATCCTTCAAAGGCCTCTCTTCCCATTGATTTGTTGTTTGACCTTTTTGTATATGTTGGCTCTACATGTGTATGGTACACAATGTTATCAACTTCAGTGTACGCGCACTAGGAAATTAGCATACAATCGCTATAACAACCAGTGTCAGTTGAAGAAGGAACTTCTTTCCCGGGACATGGAATAGTTCTGTGCCATAAAACACTTTGAAATCGATAGTATTGGAAAGTCTCCCGGAATTAATTTATTGTTTCATTAGCTCAGATAATGATTCAGTCTATTTAAGAGTAATTATTATTTTTATCAATTAAATACGTTATCTGCATTGAACTACATGTAACTGATACGTCTGCAAATTATATTTATACTGCTTTTAAGTAGGCGGATATTGCAGTCTAACAGAAGATCTCATAAATCGCATCCACTAATGGGACATTATCACGCGACCTGTTATGTTAATACCTTTCATTCAAAAAGTTTTGTCAACGCAGAATTAAAAAGCTACACGTGGCCCTATTATCTGTATCCGTGCTGTTTTATCTTCGAAATGCAGAAATTATAAATGATAATATGTATCATACAAGTATATCTTTTTGAGATTATAAATGATAACTGTTTAAAAACTACCTGTACAAATGCATATGTTATCATGACTGCTAGTACATGTATTTAGTGTGTTGGATTTGTGAATCAAGTGTTCATGACATCAATATTTTATTCCATATCTAATCTATCGAAAACAGAATAATTCGTTTTCTAAATCACAGCCTAGTTTATTTTTAATTTATCAATTTGATTTATTACATTGCAAGTAACAAGAATAAATAAGTTACGAGTAAATTGAATTTGAGTTATGTAGCAGGTCCATTTCTGTTTCAAACAAATAATTTCAGATTTCCATTTGTGTTACCCCTTACGTTATTACCGATATATCCTCGTAGGAAGAATCAGCTGTATGGTGCAGACTAACTCATGTCTGGCATACTGTCGCTATCCTTTTGAATAGATACTTTTGTTGATACTTTTCCAACACGACTACTCTGTTGGTAAACTGAAGATCATGTATGTGTCCCTGTATTGTAACATGATGGTGGGAATTCGGATTATCGGTGTATCGACTAATGTTTATTTTAAGGCTAATCAATATCCTATGCTTGATTAATTTGTGAAGAGGTTAAACCTGCTAGTACATTCATAGCTATTGAGGTTATATATAAACTCTTACACACAACATAGTTTCCAAGCTTACCGAGAGCTTTCGATGGCCACTGTCCATCTTAGTCACTCTAGTGGTGGACGCTAGGTGGCGTGGTGACGTCACACGAAGGGGTGACGTAAACACGCAGAAATCTGTCGATGGGGAGCCAGATGGTATCTCCCGCCATCTATATTGAGGTTATTTGGGTGAAGCCTGATGTGGATAGCCTCCTTTATCCCCCGATTCATTCATAATCTTATTCAAGTTTAGTAAACCTCACTGCCGTAACCAACGTTTCAGATATTTGGACTTGGAATTACAACAAAATGTACATTTATAATGTTTGATGGCGATTCTAAGTTTGTTTGTATTTGTTAGAAATTATAGATGATACTGACCATATCCTGTGCTTTAATTTCAAAAATCATAGAGATTGCGATATTGAGATTGTGTATCAAATCATTAGTACCAATCAACATGCTATTGGTTCATGTAAGTATCATATTCAGATATCTTCTTATCTAATTTCTATGAGATCTTTTACCATAAACGCCTGTTAGTTCCAATGCATTTCCGACATATTATATTGGTCTATATGACCAAGATCCACAGCCACAGTTGATTGTGATGCGAAATTAACAAATCGTTAAACAAAAGCTAGCAATTGTTACACAGCATTTTGGCAGTGTAAAAATGCAGATGTGTGTACGTAAGCGTTACATAAGTGTTTCAGTACAGTAACCCGTTCTGATATGAATCACGGGAGTAATTGACCACAACCCATTGGCTTGTGGCATTTTGTTGGTTTACGATGTTGAGCTGACCTACAAAGATAATGATTTCCGATATAAAGCAATTACGTCTACAATGGAATTTGATCAACAGGCCATTCCTCGTCAGCAATCCCTTCTCTTCAGAGACCTCTATTCTACCCCACACTACAACATATTTTACTTATTAGGACACCATCAATGTAAGTGGACCATGTTTAAGCCAACCCTTGGATGAAATCATGATACATGTACAAGTAACACAATGCCATTTGTTCACTCCCAATACCAGACACAATTTGATTTCTTGCAAACTATTGCGGAGTTCTTGACTGACATGCACTGAAAAGGCAAAACATAAATAAGAGTGATTATTTAGTCATTGACGTTTTATTAGATTCAAGTACAGAACTAGCGTTGTTAATGAAAACTAATGTATTTATTAGCAGGGCCGTCTCATTGCTTATACGCGAACTGAGAACTATGCAGCCCAGCGTGTGAGGTTAACTAAATGTTACTGTCCCGTTAACATTAGAAAATTGAGTTTTACGTCAGATGTGCCCCAGTAATTAAAAGTCAGACAAAGTTGGCATTCACTTTAATTTGTATGCAGGACAAATATTTCCAGGTCTTCATGGGAACTAAATGTCACAATGGCATGTTGTCGATCATTATTTCCAATTTTCTGAAGTGGTTAGATCGCAGTGATGCGATTGATAATAATTTATAATGCGTGATTTATATCATGTGCCATATCTAGGTAACTAGTCAATAATTATGTTTCCTTATAAGGGCGAGCAACACATTACTGATGCTGTTTTGGGTATTTTGCTTTGGCACGCATCAGGAATAGATCAGTCATTTGCTTATAATATCGTGGATCAATAATAATTTTATGATATCAACAGATAATGGATTCGTTTAAGCTTCGTGTTTTGGTCGTTTGAATGAGGAGACGTTCTCTAATGTGTACAAGTATAAATTATTGAAAAAATTATAATTAAGCATGCAGTATATTAAAAAATCTTGGGGCATATATCGGGGCAAACCGCATTTGGTCCTTTGCACTGTTTGTACTGTTATTCTGTGTAGATATCGTTAATGGCGTCGTATTTATATCAATACAAACATATTATTGCACCTAACTAAGTGTTTTTGGCCAGCTTTTATAATTGTATAGATTAAGTCTTCGAATATGTATGGTGGTCATTATGTCAAGCAATTGATGTGACCTGCTGATAATGTACATAATACCCTGTGTTATGCCATTTTCAGACCATTGTATTAACATGCTGACTGTTGGATAAGTATATGTCATATACCACTAGTGATATATGACCTTCCGGACTTTTGATTGGTTGATAAGGTGAACTTTGACCGGAAAACACGCGGTAAAATGCCACGTGCGGATTGTTGACGTCATCGATTGTTCACGTCGTCACAACTTGGCGAGAATATACGAAATTATGTGTTTCCGCGCAAATAGTCCGCGGTTCACTCTAGAAAACAACACTGTCATTGCCGACTTAATAGTATTGTAACGTGTAGGGGGTAACTCGCCCTATCAGTTCGTTAAGGTGTATTCCAAAATCTGGGACTTCAACTCAATCACAATGGAATCATGTATATCTACAATAATCAGGATTCATAAAAGCTTGCCTGCCTAAGCCTAACATACAATAAATGACTGCCTAACAAAACCTACGCACTTGCTACTTGCTATGGCACTACAGATATAACAGTATAGAATAGTGCGCACTGGCTATCTGCAACTGCGGGACAACTAACAGTATGCTAACATTTCGCACTGGCTACCTGCCTCTGCGCGACTCATGCAACAGGCTGCTAGCAACGGCGCGCTAGTGCAATCGCCTCAACCCAAGCTGCTATACTCTGCGCGTAGGTATACCTACCTCTGCGGAATCCCACGGGAGCTATCACCAACCCTTTTAGAAGTCTTATCCATGCTTCCCTCTCACCCTTATTCAGGATTAGATTATCATAAATACCTTGAGTTCTCTGTATGACCTTCTCTATCGTCTATCTCGTAGAGCAACTCCACGATCTCTGACTGACCGGCTTTATATACCCAGCGATGGAGTCCACTTTATAACGTACAGGACGATATCATTTTCAACCCAAACGTATGGCCAACGTTTCCAAGCGCCCAAATAACGCATACCGTGTCCCTAGTGCGTTTGTAACAAATGACATTGTCTTTATATTTACAACGAAGCGAAACAAATACCTTATTGAACAATAACTATTTTTATTGGGAAAACGAAACAGACTGATCATCGAATGAAATACAATTCTCATTACAGTATTGTGGTAGAAACAGGTCACCACTCGCTAAATCTCGTGTATTTTTTAACTCTTGCATAATAATTCACTTGAGTGAAATAAATTCATATTTAACATCCACTCTTTGTGTAACCTCTATACACTACAGACTAGTATAGCAAACGACTGCTTTGTAAACTTCGCGTTGATAAACGCACGAGCTTAATATTTACATTTTGTACCGATTCGGTTTATTTCGCAATATAATTGGGTCATATTCATGGTTTCTCTCTGTGTCTCTATATATTAGTGTGTCTATATCATCATCGATATAAATCTTTATATCAGCATAATGGTGTGCGTAATAGTAACAAAGCAGGTTATTTTATTGTCATGTCTAAATTGAGGCACGGTAGGAAATGCATTGGTCTAAAAATGGTGTGGAGCATAGCCCGATATCAATAGTGTTATCTCGCTGCATCCGTTGTCATGGAAGCCATGACGACATTACCTTTGGTGAACTCTCCTGGGGATGCGGTAGACATGTAACGGCTCTCCTCGTGAAATCTCATTGCTGTTCTGCTACCATAATCGGATTGTCAAGTAACATGTACATGACGCTCAAACGACTTCACCTCTCTACATGCCGCGTGTAATTAATTGGGATTGGATGTAAATGAGTTATATTTAGCCACGGGTAGAATCAAAGTCAATCATTTGAATGGCCGTACTGCGTTTTTATAATCATCCCTGAAGAACGTATGTGACATTTCACATGTGGTGAATTACCAATATTGGCTACGTCGTTCTCTGATGAAAGTTTGTCATAACGTGTACAGCCGCCCTGGTCGTCCAGATTGTTAAGGAACAAAATAACGGGCAGTGCTAATGCGTCAGCAGCAGCATAATCCGAATTAAAAATCGATTAACCCTGGGACAAAATATGGAAGAAGGACAAATTAAAACGAAACCCTTGAAAATGTTCAAAAGACCAAATGCTCCGGAAAGTAAGCGGCATTTGCTTCATCGAAGACATCCGCAAGTTATCTTAGTCACATTCAAGTAAATGTCCCGTCCTCAAACTAATACATGAGGCATCGTTCTCAAACACAACAGGTAGGCAAACTATTGAGCATATCCAAAACTCCCACCTTCATACCATACAGGGATACGGAATATTGTTTTACGAAACCTGCTTCTCCCAATGTTTGCTTGTCAGCAGCCGACATATATCTTGAAACTGTATAAAGTCTAAATATTTTAAGCAATCCCTATACTAATGAATCAACTGCGACATATAAACACCATAGGTTGGAGAAGAATGGATGATACTACATGTATCAAGTTTTGTACATAATTCCCGAGATTGCATCAGATATGAATTCTCAAAGGAACATAACGGCGTATCATGCCTCCGCATGAGTTTTTTGTTTGTTATATGCTTGAGTGGCGTCTCCCTATCGAAGTATCAACAACTACACTGTTGTCAAAAGACTCTGTTCTGGTTAACTATCATACTACCGTGTCAATGCTGTGATATTTTGGTCCTTTTTAGGTGTCTCTATTTCACTCTGAGAACACTTATGATGTTAACTTTAAGGGGGAAACAAAATAGAAACAAAGTATGTGTCTTCAAAATAATCAAATACCAAAGCGTCAACAAACCGTATCCGCATTCAAAATCGATTAAAGCAGGGTCAAAAAATGAAGAAATGCAGAAAATACACGAGAGTAAAACCATGTGTTCCGGCAGAGTAAGCGACTTCTTCATCGACGACACCCGCCATGTCAATTTTAGTAACATTCAATTAAACGCCAGGTCCTAAAAGTGACGGGTCTTTATTCTCAATTAAATGTAAGCACACTAATGATCATACTTAAAACAAATTCCATTTTCATATCACACAAAGATACAGAATATTTCTCAATGAGACAAAGATGGCGACTATAAAACATGCTATTATTTCTCCTCAACCTGCATCTCTCTGCATTAACAGCGACAAAGGGTCAAAGTAAAAGTTTCTTCGCCGATTGATCCAATGTTTTACTTTAAAATACAATTAACGGTTTCCCGGGCTTCTTGAATAGGGCATCAGGGACTTCTGTTTGTTCTTTCTTTTTTATGCAGCCTGTCACCATTTCAGCGCTAAGCATTTTCAAAGTAACTATGCCAGGATAGCTTTACGTTACAATGGAATCTGTGTGACTGGGTGTCTCTGAGGTCGAGCTTTAACATAGTAAATGTGATACATGTAGTCTCTGGTTGCTGATCAGTTACCTGATGACACTGTCACTTATGGGTAGTTTTATCTCCTCAGAATAGTCTTATCTCCTCAGAATAGTCTTATCTCCTCAGAATAGTCTTATCTCCTCAGAATAGTCTTATCTCCTCAGAATAGTCTTATCTCCTCAGACTAGTCTTATCTCCTCCGAATAGTCTTATCTCCTCAGAATAGTCTTATCTCCACAGAATAGTCTTATCTCCTCAGAATAGTCTTATCTCCTCAGAATAGTCTTATCTCCTCAGAATAGTCTTATCTCCTCAGAATAGTCTTATCTCCTAAGAAAAGTCTTATCATCTCAGAATAGTCTTATCTCCTCAGAGTAGTCTTATCTCCTCCGAATATCTCATATCTCTATATTAAGTGTCATTGTTACTTAGTAACGGCAAAAGCAAATATCACCGGTGTCGTTACAATGATGCCACCAATCGTATTTCATGCGAGGTTTTTTCGGAAGCGTCCTCTGCTTCATCGACAACACGCCATGTAAATCTAGGTCAGATCCAAGTACATGTCATGGTCTCAAAACGAGAACGGGGGCATACTTGTGAAAGGTTTAATCAGAACAGGTAACAAAAACCTTGTCAAATCTTTTAATTTCACTTTCAGATATTTCCACGATGTGTTGTCTATGAACAACAAAACGTTTATTGACCACGTCGATCGTATATACCCTTCTGAACTTGAAATAAAGGACACAATAGACTCTTCTACATCAGCTGCTTACCTCGATTTCTATTTAATATATGACCAACATGGAGAGCTTACTTCTAAGCTACACGATAAACGTGACGATCTCAATTTTGCGATCATGAATTTCCAATTTCTTGATAGTAACATCCCTGCTTCTCCATCTAATGACGTTTACATGTTGCATTTGATTCGTTATTCTAGGACTTGCTCTAAATATCGTGATTTTCGTGATCGATGTCGATCGCTGACAAACAAACTAACAACACAGGAATTTGAGAGAAGCAGGTTGGTAAGAAATATGGTCGCCATTTTTGTCTCATTGAAAAATATTGTGTATCTTTATGTGATATAAAGATGAACGTTTTTGAGTATGCTCATCAGCGTACTTACCTGTTGTGATTGACAATAATGACTCGGTTCTTGTTTCGAGTACTTGATGTTAACTTTGATGTAACCAAGATTTACATGGCAGGTGTCGTCGATGAAGTATAAGCGCTTACTCTTACGGAACAGCTGGTCTTATTCGTTTGTACTTTTACGAGGGTTTCCATGTAGATCTTTCCCTATTTCGTATTTTGACCTGAGTTTAATCAATTTTGAGTTCAGATTATGGTTTTGTTGACGCTTCGGTATTCTATATATTTTTTTACAACCAGCAGGTATAGTTATGAGCCTCTTCAAAAACGTAAATCTTACCTCACATCACACTTGTGATATATCAAAAACTATATGTTTTAGCATCAGTCAGGACTTCTTGATACGTAATAATGAGTTTTACTTTAAATTCGCTACTGAAAAGCATGTTCCTTGATATGGAGAAGTGAGAGTACAGTCGGCCTGGTAGAATACGATTTTGTATTACGCTGTGGGCTAGGTCGGTATCCGGCTTCAAAATATTCAGCCCGAAAACTGTTTCATTTATTAAACATGGAAGTTCTAACCAAGTTTTAGACCTTCGTGTAATTACAAATGTTCTATCTTCGCAAATTCGTGAGCTTATTTGTTCAGAATGAAAGGCGCAATGTTGGCACGAGTCGATAAGTCAGACGAAGCATTTAATGGCGAACTGTAATTGTAAACTTAATTAATTGTCTTCCATTAAAGAACAGATCCGTCCTCTAATTCTACAGATTTTCAAACCTGTCGAATCACATTTAGAATTTCCATGCACATCAAAGCTCTGAATCCCCACTGATGAAGGGTGAAATGGGGCAGAAAATATTTCCAAATAGAATTAAGTAGTGCACGTCTGAGTATTCATACGTGTAAATAGTCCCTAATAGAGCAATTACATTCTCTCATTTCGTGCCATACAATCTCCGGATTGATCACGTCACACGTACGCCGTCTGGGTTATCGAGACGCTTCATTTCAATACCCCAGAAGTAATGACTGAAAATGTAATGGGGAAAGAAAATGTCATGTTCGAAAACGAAACTGGTGTTGCTTTTACTTCTCAAATCTTCTATCTTGTGATTCTTGCACGCTCTTCTCTTCGTAACTGAAAAAAATTCATTCCAATTTAGTTTGCCAAGCCAGATTGGAGTATTCGTACAAAAAGTCTAACTATATAGATCAAACTGAATCAGACTATCTATTGAAGTCGGGAAAGAAAGAAAGAAAGTTAGTTAATATTGGTATCGCAAACATATACATTTCAGTGTACTCGACAAACCTCGTATGTTCGAATGCACTTTAAATTCACTAAAGTGCTCTCTCCATATTAATCGAATTTACGTGTACCCCTATACGGATATACATACAATTACAGCAATTAAATGGTCATATTCGGTAGATGTGCCGTGCATACAGATACTTTTCCTTATAAACACAAAACGAACTTATATGGAATGTACGGATAATCCTTTCAGACAGACAAGTTATACATATATTTACTTACACGGAATGAAGGGAGCCTTATTTCCTATACGTACAATGTATACGAAGAGCCTGGAACCTCTTGAGCAACCGATAATTATCAGACTATCGGATTAAGAATATTTCAATTTGAAATTAAATAGATTAGTATACAAATTGTGAGAGTATATAGATAGATTATATATAAATATACACAAACTAATGCAATTGGTTGAATACTAGTTATTTAAACTGCAACCAGTCTGTGTCATAATATCCTCCATATATATAGCTATCATAGGTATATCAGTTTAAATAATAGTCTTGTTATGCCGCCGAACAAAAGAATGTCTATATTGATTGTAAAAGCAGACAATGTTTTTATGTATCACCACAGATAGGAAGGAACTAAATCAGACAAGGATTGACGTGTGTGACAGTTCTATCTAGCCTTGTTACAGCTTAGACCAGTTATGAACCATTCACGTCAAATGCTGTTAATATGGATAACAAATCCATGGAGACTGTGAAATAAAACAAAATACTGCAGAAGGCAAAACTAATGCCTGTGTTATTAGTCTAAAGACATATATAACCCTTCCGAGAGTTTGAAAAAGTGACAAAAGGTCAAAGTAGAATTGTCCTTCACCGATTGATCCAATGTTTTACTTTTAAATTCAATTAACGGTTTCACAGGCTTGTTTAATAGGGCACCAGGGATTTCTGTCTATTCTTTTTCTGTTGATGCAGCCTGGAACCATTTCAGCGCTAAGCACTTCAAAGTTACTATGCCAGGATAGCTTTACGTTACAATGGAATCTGTGTGACTGGGTGTCTCTGAGGTCGAGCTTTAACATAGTAATTGTGATACATGTAGTCTCTAGTTGCTGATCAGTTACCTAATGCCACTGTCTCTTATGGGTAGTCCTATCTCCTAAGAATATCTCTATGTTAAGTGTCATTGTTACTTGATAACGGTAACAGCAAGTATCTCTGGTGTCATTGCAATGTGTTCAACGATCGTATTTTATAACATATTACTCTTGGAACGATACTGTGTTTATCTCATGAGTCATTTTACGCCGTAACCAAGAAAATATTTGGTGTCGTTTTACCTTACTAATATTGCAGAGCGTTGGTGTAATTACACCTTTACAACAACAAACAAATCGCTGATACACATACTGTACCATAGCAACGCTACTGAGAGTTTTTTTGTTCCCTAGCAACAACGAAAACCCCTTGTGGCATTCCAGCCTAGTAACGGTACCGAGAATAGTTTGTGACATTGAACCCTAGCATCCAAGATCGTCTCTTGATGTCATTCTATACGTTTTTGATATCAAGACTACCTGTAAAACTAGATCCTTTGCCACGAGGTTTCTCTTGTATCTTTGGGTATTGTTAAAGGAATTACATTTAGTTTGTGATACATTGTATCGATGCAATCGGATTATTAATATCAAATAATTGGTCATCGTAGCTTAGTACTATGGGTATATATCCGGCTGTATGAATATCTTGTAACCTCAGGTCTGCTATAGTGCAGTTAAATAAATCAAATGTGTCCATAATAACGTCATTATACAATGCAAGCTTGCTAGCTTTTGCGTTTGCATCTTCCCCAACCATAGTTCAGAAATAGAATACACCAACAAAGCCATAATACAAATTGAAAACGATGCACCATCAGCAAAGTTTGATATCCGACATGTTAATTAGGCCATGTTCTGGACAAGGTGTTAAGTTTCCGCTAAAACAGATATGATCACAAATGTCCATGTCGTAAACGAGTATGTTTCTCAATTATTCAAAACAATAATGACTTGTACTATGAATTAAGATATAGTTACTGACAGACTTTTAGTCAGGGTACTTGCTCTATACCTGGTATAAACTAGCTTACACCGAGACGTATCCCTCTTTTGTACCATGAAATGTAACATATCGGTTTTATATATTTTTGTTTTTGTATTGCATGTACGCTGTATCTGTCTCACCGTTTCTAAGCATTATCATATGCGATACTTATCAGTTGAAGATCAGTTGTCGACTTCATTTCAGCTTAGTTTGTTTCAAGAACTAAAGGGTACACTGATTCGATAGGACAATCACAAAAAGTCACTGCCTTCACCGTGAGGGAGGTATTATTTTGGCAATGTGTTGGTATTCTAAGGTCAATGTTGTTGTTTTTCTTTGAGCGTTTAACAAAAAACAACCAGCACACAGTAACTTCTTCATGCGCAAATGAAGTGATTATTTACTCCTTTAAACGTTGAAATACGTTAACAGACGATTGAAGATGCGAGTTATTTACATGTGATAAGGAGACATCGCCACTATTACATGTAATAGCAGAAAAGAGAGATCAGATTCCTAAAGCTGGACTCGGAGGTATTCATACATGTAAAAACTAAGCTTTGCACTGAATTATCAGTGAGAACTGATTTGATGTTGGCGATCGACTTCGGAGGTTGATCAGAATTATGAGCAAGTTTTAAGGTCATGATCTGTGGTTCATAGAGAAATATTTTGTATGTTTGTGTAATATTAAACAGGGCGTTCAAAGGTGTTCCTGCGTGTTGTGATTGACAATGATACTCGGTTCTCATTTTGAGAGGTTGGTGTTGACGTGGATATGACAAGGATGGCATTACGTGTGTCGTCGATGAAGCAGAAGACTCTAACTCTCCCGGAACACCTAAAATATGACCAAAGAAGATATCCACACGGATACCATTGTAAAAGTACGATATAGTAAGACAAGGTGTTCCGGAAAAGTAAGCCTCTCCTGCTTCATCTTAAAAGCAGCAATACAGTGAAAATTAATAATAGATAAACTTTTACTTTGCGATTGATGAATGATAATATAAACGTGTATTGTTCATAATTGTTTTAAGTTAACATTACAGTTCTGGGCAGTGGAAGGACACTTTATCTTGCTATAATATCGAAAATTTCATACCACAGTATTAATATGTACAGAGTCATATATTGGTTACATACAATCAATATAGATAGACAAATAAGATTTGATTGAATGATTGGGAAAATGTCATGCCAAACTAAACACTAAATCGGGCCGAGCAACATATCACAGGTTCTCTAGATGCGATTTACTTAAGTTGCCTCAAGGGATAAAATAACAAGAGATTGGCTGATTGTGTCTTAGCCTTTAGAACGTGAACATTGCCTAGTTTCTATTCAACTGCCTGTTAAAGGTGGCTGGCGGACTCCTTGTATTCGACAAGTTTATATCAATACGCCGGCTAGTTCTGGTCACCGCGTAACGTGTGGTTTATTTCGCCGAAAGAATATAGACTTGGCTAGCTTCTGTGTCGTTGTATCATCAAATCATGTAACGTCATTATTTTGAACTGGTGTTTCTGGCAATTTACCCTTACAACGAAGAAGTAGACCACTAGCATAATACTGTATATCCGCCCGTCTTTGTTGATACAAACTGTTTCTAACATTAGATAATGCAAAGACGTAATATCAAGATGAACAGACACAAAACTGAAGTAAACCGCCGTCAACATTGCCTGAAGGAAATGATAAAATCCGTATAAATCTTTCCCAGTAATTTTGTGTTCTTTCAATACTTCACCAAAGGCAACAATAAACTGCTTGATCAAATGATATGAACACCTGTTTCTAGAAATCAAATTGGATTTTGTTTGGATATCATTGTATGACCTAACCACACTTTAGATGGAATATCTGTTCATTTCAACTCTTGAATGTTTAACCTATTGAATTGCATGTCAATTAGAAAACGTTTTATTAATTTCATCTATACAACCTGGATTCTTATAAAATACTTATAGAGAATCAGTCAATTATTATAAAATTGTGCATTTATTATTCGGTACAGTTATGGTAACGCACAACGCACCAGAAATGCGTGCATTCATATTGCATGCATCGTGCAAACACCGTTCAGACATCGTTCGCTCATTGCGCACACAAATGGGCGATCTAAAGATCGTTCGTTTATCTGTGCGATTATCATCGCACACACGCACACTTTTGTACAATCGGTCGAAAAAAATCACGGAACCCTATTGTCGAAACACGTTATAAATTGGCATAATATTAATTGGGATTTTGTAAGACAGTCTAGAACGTTTTTAGCTCCAAGGTAACAGAACCAGTAAATATCATACCAGAGTTAATTACCTACTTGGTGTCTGACGATCCGTGACGACAGCTCTAATAAGAGTTACCGAGTAACCGTTATTGAAACGCTGGCCGCTTATAATTAGTTAATTGTACCTCTCACTTTATCCCCTTTAACACCTAGGCAAGTGTTGTAAGTGTCCCAGGCCAGAGACGTTTAAATTGAAGGTCGATGTACAGATATAACTTGGTAAAAACTGGCAATGTTTACCTGAATGAGAGCTTGTCAAAATGTATTGAACGTTTACATATGTCTATTGGTTTTGATTCAAAACATTACAAAATGAAAATTTATAACCACTGGCATGACGTATGTATTGTTAAGCCATTTCTCAATTTACATCAACTACGATTGCCATCGCACAATGTTCGTTTATCGTGCGCACACATAGACGATAAAGATAATCGCCGGGGATAGCATCGTTCTCACAGTTCACATGCACATGGTGCGCACATCGTGTAATGCGATCCCACAACTGTACGATTGATGATTGAGATTTAAATAAGACCCACGTGTATAACCATTCGAGGCAACAGACATTGATTTTAAAAGCCAGTGGGTTATATTTTAATATAATGAATGATTGATATTTATAGTATCACACAAAGGCAAGATGATGATAACTAAGAAGGACCTACTTCCGTTGGAAACATAAATATTGTCTTGCTAAGAACGATGTTTTGGTGCAGCGATCTGGAGTTGACTCACCGTTGCGTTAAACCTTCTAATCAGAAATTAGTATCATGATAATCAATAAATCGCTCCGTGTGTACTAAACCACGGCTCTCTATGGCTTTGTCAATACCGCTAGACTGAAATATCGGCAGCACGTACCGCAGACGACATCTACCAGAATTATAGCGTGCAGTTCTGATACAGGAAGACTCTCTTAAAACATTATTTGAAATATAATTTTAACTTGAATTGAATGAATTTGAATTTCAGGAAAGCTATATAGTACTGTAAGATGATAAGTTGTGCAAAGATAAATTTCACGTGCTTTAAGACAGTAACAGCACGAGCTCCTTGTAGCACGTGTCAAAATTACATTTTGTTTCCTTTACACAAACACATTAACCAAGAAAAAATGTCAAAAAGTGCTAATGAGCTCAATGCACTTTCACAGGCGGGTTTCCCGTGCTCTGTCATTATCCCGCAGTTCAAGTCTCCATCGTACACGCCCCTGCGTGTTTAAATGTCAAACATAGGATTGTTTTTTCTCAAGAATAGTAAAAACAACAAGGCAACAGAGACAGTAAATCTATTCGTGAAGACGCCATGTATAAACAACCGGGAGATCACGATCATCCTAGTTGTCATCTGTATAACCCTTGAAGCCTGAAAATGCATTGCCATCAACCTGTTGTATATTACGCGTTCACTGTCTCGTAAGAAAGAGGTGTTAGCTATTTTCACCAGTTTAGCGATATAGAACTAGCATGTCAGAGACGCAATTTTCGTGGACAGAAGGAGCGGAGAAAAAGAATAAGATCAACAAAACCATAAGACGAACTCAAGATGGATGAAAACTGGCAAAGGAAAGATGTATTCGAAGAACCTTGTAAACGTACAAGAGAAGAATACCTTGTGTTCCGTATGAGTATAGGCCTTCTGCTTTATCGAAGGCACCCGCCGTGTAAATCTTGGTCAAACATGACATTAAATGCAGTGTCCTCAAAGTGAGCATAAAGGCACAATACACATGAGCCTGAAATCGAGATGGCAACATACATCGCATAGTGTAGTAGTAAGTGTTTATTTTGTTCAAAAAGTAAGTTCAGTTCGAGCTAATTAGTTAATGCAAAATAATTATAACGAGTTATAACGAGGGTAAGAGCGGACATAGATACAGGGAGTCGACAGACAGATAGTTGATGATACACAAAATTATGCACAGTCGATAACATGCCATGGTTGCTGCAATAACATATCTTGATTTTTATTGAGATTTCCAGCAGAATGAATAATAACAGAGCCGACCATTTAATCATAGTTGAGTTACACTGATTACGGTCAAGTACGCTTGATCTAAAGGAGGCATGGCGATCTAGTGATAGAACGCCGGCCTCGTCATCGAAGGGTTGCGAGTTCGAGTCCCGGTCACAACACTTGTGTTGTCACCCTAGTCTCAAACCATTGATAACGTACACCAGCCTCAAATATTCCGGTGTAAACTCTCTCACCATTCTAAGATAAAAATAAAAAGAATAAATAAAAATGGATTATACTAAAAAATAAATTTTATATGTAAACCAAACCTGTTTGTTTTGATCGAAGTTCGTGTTATTGTATAAATAGTGATTTAGTTATATATGTTCTTTTACTCTATTATTTGATTATTTGGCTGCAATATTTTTATATGGAAAATGTGGCAAGATTTACCGTAAACAAGTAGTATACCTAATGACAGACAGCAAAGGCGAATAAAAAAGCTTGAATAATTCGGAACTAAATACACTACACACATGTTCACAACGCAGTGGTTGCATTCAGTTTTCTTTGTTTCTATAGGAATGTGCACTTCCACCATGTATGTCATTCTTAAATGTGTTCTACATAATCAAATGTTTTAGACGCTTAAGAGCACGAGTACTGTTTAGACGCTTCGGTGTGCGAGGACTGTTTAGACGCTTCGGGGTTCGAGGACTGTTTAGACGCTTCAGAGCGTGAGGACTGATAAGACGCTTCAGAGCGTGAAAATTGTTTAGAAGCTTTGGATAGCGAGCACTGCAAGGACGCTTCAGATTGCGAGGACTGTTAAGACGCTGCGAACCCCAAGGACTATGAAGAGGCTGCAGCTCGAGGACAAACTCTGTTGAGAAGCTGCAAAGTCCGTGGACTTCCATAAACGCTTTAGATATATCATTTTAAGATAAAGAACCTTTCTGAACCTTACTTTATTAGATACTTGAATATACTACTTTTTATAAGACACTGCGGTGGGGATGGATGTTCATTTGGTACTGCAGGTTTGGTTTGGTTTGATTTTGTATGCGTCCTTTTAACAGCTAAGACCATGTACAGGACAGCTTCCCCGTGTGTGCTGTGTGATAATGTGTTGAGTGCGTGTGCATTTGGGAGGCAGATATATGTTCGTGTAAGCCTCCATGCAACAGTCCGGATATTTTGCCGATTTAGAGTACTACTACAATGAAGTATACTGCCGAGGGCACCCAGCAGAACACACTACCCGCTCACATTATACTGTCAACGGGTCAACCAGTCCCTTAGTTCTTCACAGGGTGTGCCAAACAATACAAGGAAATAGGGACTCATTATACAGAGAAAACAAATGAATTACTTTCAGAACCAGCATAAAATATTGAGTGAACCAGTTTCCCGTACCTTATCACCTCTATTAACACTTGATTGGCTATTTATATCCCTGTTATATGACCTTCCATGATGCACATATACCACACAAATAGTTTCCTGCCATTTGTACTTAAGAAATCTAGTATATTTTATAAAAAGCTTCATGTGCCAACAGTGTCCATTTCATTTTACGTTAGATTAAAAACAATGAAAATATTGATGACGGAACCAGCGGTTTAGATCAAACAAACGAAATCTATTGTATACGATTCATTGTTTGAATACAATATATTTCTGTGCTCCATACAGTGTCTTTTTGAAGGAAAATAAATGATACAGTTTGTCAAGGATAAAGCAGTGTTTTGAGAAACACAAGTCCTGCACTACGTTTATCTGTGTTATGCGTATTGACATATGAAGATGCGGGCAGAACTGAGCGCTACAGGCTTTACAAACGGGGTTTTGATTCCCTCTTATCCAAAGTAAATAATGGGCCAATGCGAGAATTGATCACGGAGCAAGTCGTTAGTCACACATGTTGGTTCCGGTTGTTAGTCATTGTACATGAGGCCATTTAATCGACCTCTTTTCTCTCATATCAGACATATCATCGATAATGATGTAACGTTTTCAGTGAGAGTTATATGTCGCCATCGCCTGCCATACAGTTCCAAAATATTCAACTGGGAAACACTCACTGTACAGTTACTCCGAAAAGGACAGATATTATACGCTGGGTTGTACGAATTCACGGCACAACCAAGCGATCAAATGCAGATTTAAATCTCCATGCCTTTTGAACGTGTATAAACACAGCACTCATTTGACAGTCAATGATTTGAATCATAGGGGTATATGGCAAATTGGACGCAACACTCTGGTACCAATGGATCCATACAAGACTTTTTAGTGGCTCTGTGTCACGACTGTTTATTGGTTAAAGTTAACTTAATACCAATATGCACATACATTATGTTTAAATATACCAGAGGTAATTATTTACTTCAAATGCCTCCGCCAGGAGTCGAACCCCGAATATTTGGCTACTTGTCTTCTGCTCAACCGATCGAGCTTAAAGATCTCTTTAACTGAGCGGTATATTGCGGCTATCTTGTAGGCCGTTCTCAAAATAATTCGACTCTGTTTGCTGTAAGGCATCCTCTGTTGTGGTATGATGCCACAGAGGTCTTTTTATTTTAGTCAATAATCTGTGAACAACATGTAAATATGACCTAACCTTTTCCAGAGCAAAACTGCTAGGTTAAGCGTGTCGATACTTTCAAGAGATTCGACAGTGAACCTAATGTATATATTGAACTAACTGTTGTTTATAGGAATCATCTTTTAAGGAAAGCTTGAACATTGGGTACGTTAAATGTGCCTTGATGTAGTTCTCTAAGTACATTCAGTAAAAGATTGCCGGACACCAATCACTCATAATGCACCACCCACTTAATTTGATAGCACCTGTCGCCTTGCAAACTAAATGCATGCAGTCACCACTGTGCTGTTTCTTATCATAGTAGCCCAAACAGTGTCAGGTACGGCGATTTTAATAGTATCACATTCCTGCGCTTACAACAAGTGTTTTCTCTGTGCAGTAATTACATGCAGTATTGCAATTAATGCAGTATTTGTTTCTGTTCTTATTTTTATATACTAATTCACTTCATTGTACACGCGTGATTATGTATCACAGTGGCAGATTTCCTATCCAAACATGTACATAATGTTCCGCCCGTGTAGTATTTTATGTCACTGTTAATATCCATATTTCGTGTAAGTTAGTTTTTGGCATTAAGTCAATAAAGAAGTCAATGACATTTTTACTGCAGTGTATCAAACACATGTAAAAAAAGACGAGCTTTTTTCATTTCAATCAAAAGCATACAACCTGGTTTTAAGATTCTACAACATACGCTCATTGGTCTACTTAAAGCCCCGCAGGTGTTGATTACTATCAAAAAATCCACATGTACATCTCGTGGTGCTTCATCGTTTTGCTTCAAGATACATCATATACTTGCAAACTGTGTTTGCTGTAACGGGACATTAGTATAATCGTGGTTGATTCCTATTGCAGTCTTTACGAAGAGTATCAACTGTGTGTAGTGTCACCTTCCTTGCGGTTTGATACAGTGTTACACGTGTTATTTTCCTATCCGTATGTTTACACGCAGTGCCACCTGTGCTGTCTCCTACTCAGACGTCACAATGAAATCAGAGTGAGTGTGAGCATCAGCCTGATGGACCGGTTACTGCTACGGCTGCTGGACCAGGTGTGTTAAACATACTGGCTCTTTAGTCTACCTCTCAGTGTATTAGCATCTAATGGAAGACGCTGCTAAGGTAAAAAATGTGATGGTATCTTGGATGTGAGCTTTTGCTATATTGAATATATCTTGCGGTGACTGGCTAGTGTCGTTGTGTTGTACATCGTGTGTCGCCAGACAAAGACACTGGATCGCTGGCGAGTCTTAACGCTCGGCGTGGGTGTGCGATTACGGCGGAATCGTTACAACAGCAGGAATCACGGACAGAGCTGATTAAAAAGTTGATATCTAATATATCACAGTTATCTTGGAAATGCATAACGTACTTTTCCATACCTGCACATGATCACAACATTATGGATTATAAATTTACTTGACACAACAATCTATTGTAAGGAAATATTTTTCTGTGTCGTCGAGCGTGTGGAAGGTAAGTGAAACACGAATGCTTGTGAATTTGTTGATGTTGTTACTAAGATAAAGCTATGTATAATTAAGACAGTAAGCACTGGTTTACAATGTTTTTCTTGCTTTATTGGAATGTCAAATAAAATGCATCGACTTTCTAAACATTTTGGATTTATCTGTCTTAAACATCCATAGATGTTTTACACAGGTTAAAATTCAGAATCTGGAAGTGCGTTTAAATCCATGACACTTAACTGGACAAGTGTATCGAAGTCAGTTATGAGTATGATGAAGCATTTAATTTGAGCGCTTCAATGGCATAGGCTTAAGCAGTAAAGCTGTATAATTCTAATAGAGTTTGCTGATTCATGAACCAATAGTACAGACAGATTTTATCACAGCCGCAGGGATACGGAAATTACAATGAGATGTTTAATTTTCGTAAACAAAAAAAAAACGTAATTGTTAACCATTCGCCTAGATAAATACGTAACATTAAGCACAAAGTATACTTGTTCTATTTAGCACTCAACTATCACCTGACTTTAAGCACTGATTGAAATCATATCGTTTTGTAAACCAGTGTGTTGTGGTAGTGTGGGATTTCGGAATGGATTTGTATGGCTGCTATATCGTTTTGATTTGTGGTGAAAGTATGCATGATACTCAGAGTAAGATGTTTATCTTCAAACATGGAAGAGAAGCTGTAAAAATCAAATTAGATTACTGCAGGCACAGTACCTACTAAAACATACATGTTTGTGTCGTTGGCCATTGTATTCAAGTGTTTAAATGCTTTTATTTAAAGTTTTTTCTTCTTTTTTCATATTGGCAATTTACACTTACGAAACACATTTTAGCACTCAATAATCTATGATATATATACATTAATTGCGCTATTTAAACATGAATCAGTTTATTTGCAGAGAGCGTCAAAACAATCGAAATGTTATATAACTAGGGTTTGTCGCGTGTTCTCTGTGGATACTTGCTGTCTTATTTTGTTGATTTATTTTGACGCTGTGTTTTTTTATTTTCTATATTTAATAATATACATACACAATGACAGTGATCGTGACATATATTCAGCAGTGTTAGGTATAAGCTGATTGTCGCGCGTTGTACGTCAGTCCTGCGGATATCCTGACGTATATTAAGTCGTTACTGATTATCAGCATCCTTCAGATTGCTTGTTGTTTAGCTAACGGTTGACCATCAATAGACCAACAGTACAAAGACGATGCGTGACTTGATGGCGCTCCAATGGCTTCGTGCGCGAGGTAGAATTAATGCCACATTGGGAATCAAAGGATGACTGGAATACAATGCCGAGAGATAAAACACACATTACTTATAAAATCGATGACATTGATTGGAGCACACAAATATATCCACACCAAAGCACCCGGAGGTGCCCTACCGACCCCGGGACATCGCGCGCGACAAATCCCCCTGTGGACACGCGGGATTACCGGACTTTTTACTCTGTACAGGCCCTTATTAAAACCATAGCTGTACTTTCCCTCGAATTTCCATTTCCGATACTGAATCCTGACATATTTTCTTGCTTAATATCCCAATTTGAATGTCATTATGTTCGGGTATGATGAGAGATTTTTTTTATTGAAAGCTGAAGGCTTAGTTTCTTTTTTCCCTAAAAATCATTTGTAAGAATTGTAATAAAAATATCATATTTTTAAGTCATAACCTACTCTAAAGCTTGTACATCGGGTTAATGTTGAAAAATACTCCCTTTGTTCGATATCATAAAAGACAGGTTATTATTTTACCTGCATCCAATATTGAGAAAAATAATTCGGAGCTATGATGAATTCTCTTTGGCGCTCAATATACACGAACTAGGATCGCTGCGACAGGTTCGTCGTTAAGATTGGCAACGCTAGCCGGCACCGTGACATCCACGTAATGTCTCCATTAGATTCCCCACTTCACAGGGCGACATATTGTAATGGAGACTCTCCTAGAAATCATCACTGTTACTCAATTAAGATAAATGAAGTCCGGGGCCATCACTTGGGTCTGGCTAATTGATATCGACACCCACGTGTGATCACACGGTGCTATGTAAATTGCACCAGTGACTTTATTAATAAACGTGATTTAAGTTTTAGAAATATGTTTCGATGAATTTTTTTTATAGTATTTATATTACCTTAAAGTGAAAAAACATGCATGGTTCGCTGGGTGGTTGGTGAGTTTAACGTCCTATATAAACCGGGTATAGCTTATAACAAGCGAGTATGAGCGCAACATGACGACGTATATAGAGTACATGAATATGACGTCATGACATTTGGATAACCGCATTGAATGTATACGCTTGTTTCTATGTCATAGTTTACAGATACGGTAGTTCTGAAACAGTAGCACACTTATTTACATATATGCAAATGATCATGACACAGGTGTCAAATGTTATTTGTAAAAAGGCTAGTTGCTGAATAA
This sequence comes from Mimachlamys varia, assembly GCA_947623455.1. Lineage (NCBI taxonomy): Eukaryota > Metazoa > Mollusca > Bivalvia > Pectinida > Pectinidae > Mimachlamys > Mimachlamys varia. Next base: position 4,987,797 of record OX392537.1, read on the forward strand.
TTAATTGCAACCATTGTCATACATTGTTATGACATCAATCCACTTTACAGAGCCCCCATTTGGTTCTACGTTACATCACGATTTTAAAATAAATTACCATAGCAAACTCCTACGAGCTTTTGACATCTACTTCAAAAGCAAATTTTCAAAAAGTAAAAACAAATGCAACAATGTATCGATGTCGTTGACATTAAAATGATTAGACATGTTTACTTAATTTGTGATTAGTGAAATTTCGAAATTATTCATTCTATAACAAATGATATTTTTCGGAATTGAAAAAATGTCACCTTTGCTGATTTGGCCAATCAAATCACAGCTTACAAACTAGCATGGGATATAATTGGACCAGCTGTCGCAAAGCTGGTTAGCTTTACGACAAGAATCATCAATTATACTGCCAAGAATTATCAAATATGTCAGCTATTATTGGGGAATATTCTATAGGAAAATATCGCATTTAATTCCACTGTTACATTTCAACCGAAGGAACTGGTAGACTATGCAGGTCAGCGATACTATCTGATTCAAGCCAATTTTCAAAAAGAAAAAAAAAATGCAACAAGGTATCGATGTCGTTGAGATTAAAATGATTAGACAATGTTTACTTAATTTGTGACTAGTGAAATTTCGAAATTATTCATTCTATAACAAATGAGATTTTTCGGAATTGAAAAAATGTCACCTTTGCTGATTTGGCCAATCAAATCACAGCTTACAAACTAGCATGCGAAATAATTGAGGCCAGCTGTCGAAAAGCTGGTTAGCTTTACGACAAGAATCATCAATTATACTGCCAAGAATTATCAAATATGTCAGCTATTATTGGGGAATATTCTATAGAAAACATCGCATTTAATTCCACTGTTACATTTCACCCGAAGTAACTGGTAGACTATGCAGGTCAGCAATCATATCTGATTGATGTATCAAATGAATAATGGAGCTTCCACAGCCTATATAAGTTGCAGGTTAAGTTAGTTGATTTAATCGATTTGGAGTTCGGACTATAGTTTTATTGAGGCTTCCGTATTCTTTATTTTATTCTGACGAAACAGTCATTGTTCAGCTGTTGGTGTCCATGCCAAGGCCTGACGTATTGGGAGATAGCGGAGCTAACTTCTGTAGTATTGTCATAAATGTAACGTGATTGATGCAAGCGATCACTAGGATGCCTGTTTCTGTGTATTCCATTATGTACTTATTTCATATTGAGCGATCACGTTAGGTTTCTTTCTATTTCCATAAATGAATAATTGGTCGCATCAGTCCTTAATAATATATGTACGTTTATTAGCGTTACGCACAGCGGATAATCATGGACAGATTCACCAGAGCTTTCTCCCTATAATAGAAATCGTACACGAAAGGCTATTGTCTGGTAAAGAAGAAAAAGCTGTTTACGGTATATCAGAAAGCGCGATTTGTTTTATACTTAAAGAGATTCTTTGATGCTTTTTTAACGGTATGTATCATGTGGTATACAGAAATGGAATTGGGTAGTATATTATTATATTTATTTGGCTGTGTACAAAGAAATATATTTATTTGTAATAGACATGCAGTACGTGAATGTATACCGAACGCGAAATTGAACTCGAGTACCTATTTCATTATAGAATATTATGTAGCATAAGTTACATGAAGATGACGCTTACTCTTCTCAAACACCTGGTCTTATTCTCTTGTACTCTTACTTCTCCATGTAAATCTGCCCTTTGTTCATATTTTGCCTCTAGTTTAATCGATTTTGAGTTCGGATTATTGTTTTGTTGACTCTTTGGTATTCTCTGATTTCTTTTATATGTAATGTGTGAAGATAAAGTATCTCATTTTTAGTATTCTGAAATTAATTGGTTTATTATTAAAGTACCTGTGATACATGCGATGATGTGTTCCACACGAGACTATAACTTGCTAACAAGATGCCACCATGAACTGGTTCTTATACAATTTATGTAATATACATACATGTATGTGATGTAGGATGGTAGGTTCAGAATGACGTTATGTCTTTGGATTGGGGGAGTTTTTTGCTATTCTTTGTGTCACATGTTCAATGCCACATTATATCATTTTATCAGATATGACGTCATTGTGTGGGTATTATTACTACACCGCTATCAATAGCTTTCGTATACATATGTACCAGGTAATGCAGTTAAACGGTCTGAGCCGGGGAGCTGATAATTTTTCACACATTTTTTGTCACCAGTCAACAGTGCGTGGTATATATGTACAATGTATAGTTAGCCACATCTACTGGTGACGCAGAACTTGTACAATAAGTGATAAAATACAATTGTAATACAGTTGTATATATTCTGTAAGACATGATGTAAATGAGTGGGTTATACGTCATCACTATTAATAATTACTTTGTCTAAATATTCTTCTTTGGTCTTTTAAACGAAAGTGCATGATGGTCCTATTGTCCAGTGTACATTTTAGTACATGGCAAAGACCATTGTGAAACACTGGGGATCACTCGTCCCTAAAACATCTTCAGACTAACGGGATCAGATAAGACATCGAGGATATCTTCTAAATGCCACAAAGTCCCCTCATCATTGGTTCTGCTTATCGTCGAGATGGTATCGCGTTGAATGGTTGGCCATTTTTTGTCGTATTCAGAAAAAAATGGACCCTGATTGGCTGTTTTATATATTGCATGGTGCTAGAGTTTTGAACCTTTTCTCTAGTTAACGATAAATGTCAGATTTCATTTCCGATTGCTTGTCTATGTCATTACACATAAATGGGTTTGCACTTTAATCCTCATTTTCTACCAAACGGTCAGTCTCGTGTCTGTCCTAACGATCGAAGTGATTGTCTACACAATGTTTCGGAAATGTCTGCTCTTCATTTGCTGGTACACTTTTCTATATAACAGACAAAAGGGTTCAGGAGATTTTCTGTTCCACCAAACATATGTTTCATCGATGAGTTTATGTAGTTGAGAACAATGATACAATATGTGGGTGATAGCAACTTGTTGGTCAATTGCGTGTTCTGGAATGTCTGCGGCTTTTGTTTTTACACTGAATAGACAAATACTATTTCTCTGAAACTTTTACGAAAGTCTCTATGTATATCTTTCAATTGTTATTTTGGATCTAGTTTTATTGATTTTAGTTTGGGTTATGGATTTGTTTCCATATGACGAATACTATATAAAAATGTGATTTTTGGGGGGATAATACGTTGTTTTGAGCGGCTATACTGGAGTTTAGAACATGAAATTTGGTGTGAACTCGAGACCGATAGGTCGACAATTAAACCAAATTTCATAATTTAATCGCCAGTATAGACACGCAAAAATAACGTACTATCCCCATGCTAACACCCATTGACAAATTTACTATGCTTCACGTTTACATTGTATTTCCTCGCTAAAAGTTAGAAGTAAAGTAATTTGTGACCTGGCTGGTGACGTATCTTTCTATAGCCAACTGACCAATCAGAAAGAAGCTTTCAAACGCCGGTCATTTAGCAACGCCCATAATGTACTGGCGAGCGTTTGGCTTGTATGTTGACGAAGCGGAATATTTGGATTTAGATTCTTCGAAAACGTAATGTATACGACATACGTGCATTACAATGTAACATTGACACAATGTCTACAGTTCAGTGTCAGTATGGATGCCAACAATCCATATCGACAAAATCGTTTAATATATATAGATATATGAAAAGGGTATTTTGCAAATTCACACGACACAGTCACAGTCAGATGTTTGTTTTGATTCCGGATCAAGATGCCTACACATGGATGGAATTACAAGTTTAATGAGAAAATGGAGGGAGGAACATGAAATGATGACTTTTTATTTCTAATTTCCTCGACAAATACATTCAATCGGTCCTCTTTGCTCTGTTGTTTGCATGACTTACGTTTACCATGCAGTGGAATGTCCATCGATATACAAACTTGGCGCCAATTGGGTAGAAACGGGCGTGGCTTAAGCACGATGGGCGGAGCTGGATACGATTGATCCTGATTTTATCGCACATTAGAACATGGTCCATGTTCAATCAAAACACGCATTACAAACGTATCGTGTTAGAATGTTCATTACTATGCCTACTTGTTGTAATTGAGAGTGATGCCTCAGTTCGCACTTTGAGGAAACAACGTTAACCTGGATACTGCCTAGATTTAAAAAGAGAGTGACGTCAACGAAACAGAAGACACTTACTCGTCAGGAACGACTGGTCTTATTCTTCTGTTTTTAAAAAGTTCGAGATTTTTGTGATAGACGTTGACTGCTGACAAACAAACTTACTATACAAGGATTCAAGAGATGCAGTTTGATAAACAAGATTTGATCAAGATGCATGGCTGCAAACTTTGTCTCAACGAGAAATAGTGTGTATCCTTGTGTGATATAAAGATGGACGTTTTTGAGTATGACCATTGGTGTGCTTTCTTGTGATTGAGAGTGATGACTCAGTTTTCACTTTGAGGACTTGGCATTAACTTGGATGTAACCAAGATGTACATGGCGGGCGTTGTCGTAGAAGCAGAAGACGCCTACTCTTCCGGAACACCTGATTGTATTCTCTTGTACTTTTAAAAGGTTCTCAATGTAAATCTTGCATTTGTTCATATTTAGCCCCTAGTGTAATCGACTTTTGAGTCGAATGTTGTTCTGTTTATTTTTTTGTGATCATTTGAGTCCCGTCTGCTTGTTTGTTGCCCTTGATTTAGTTAATTTAAAACAAGATTTTGCTTTGCTCTTGGTTATTTTATTTCACACTTTTTTATATAGTTATGAAAACGATTTAGAATGTTTTTCTCTATGTTTGTAAGAGAAACAGTCAATATTTTTTATCATTAAACCCTTTATATCAAAGTAAATTTTGCTTATTATAATATGATATACAAGAATAGCAAATAGGGTTAATGCAGGATTTTTTGACACAAGTAAACAACTATGTCGAGCTATGGGGAAGTCAAAGGGATTTACTTAGGTCTATAATAAAAAAAAATTATTATTTTCAGAATGATTTTTTTACTTCTGGTTGATGCAACGCTTCCCATTATGTCATTAATCTATATTAAGAAACAACCGGTCAACCAGCTTTGTTCACATTTACCATTATAGTTGCGTATTAGGAATGACCTATGTCAATATATATTCCGCATTTAGCATATCGTTGTTTCTTGTTTGTACTAATTTAAACCTCTGTTTGAAGAGAGATGTTTTATTTTTTGTGATTGAAAAAGGATCATTTTGTAAATCATTCTTGTTTCTTTATATCACAACATATTTAAAAAGGATGAGTGTAGCTCTGGATATATAACACATATGCACTATTAGATATGACGGAAGTGCCTTCTGTGTGCAGGATGACAGTTCAATATGCTGGTCGTGAAGGTTGGTCATGCCAGCATGCGGGCTATATTACTTGGAAATTGTCTTCTTTTCTTATATTACTCTCCCTCTTTCGACGGGGGCAGATAGGCTAAGTGTCAAATGAATAACGTTTTCCTCCAATTTCTAGACAGAAAAATACTACACATACATGGCAGAACTCGTTACAATACATAGAGGTTACTTGACAGACACTTGTCCATGCAATAAATGTACTTTGGTATTCCAGGCTCCTCTTGCAATGACATGGAGGATATGGTCATTGAGAATGAAATGATCCGTAAAAATGTCTTCTTCTCCGTTTTCTTAAGACTTTCTACCATGCCATAAGGAATGAGGATGTCATTATATGCTTTTAGTATATGTGCACAGGGATTACAATTTTTATTGTGAGTGAATTTAGGCACAGGGATTCGAGAGATGCAGGTTGGTGAAGACTATGAGCAAGTTTTATGGTCGCCATCTTGATCTCATCGAGAACTATTCTGTATCTTTGTGTGATATGAATATGGACATTTTTGAGTTTGCTTATTAGTGTGTTTACTTGTTGTGATGACAATGATGACTCGGTTCTCATTTTGAGGATTGATGCTTACTTGGATGTGACCAAGATTTAAATGGCGGGTGTCGTCGATGAAACAGAAGACGCTAACTCTTCCGGGACACCTGGTCTCTATGTAAATATTTCCTTTGTTCCTATTTTGCCCCTAGTTTAATTGATTTTGAGTTCGGATTATGGTTTTGTTGATGCTTTGCTATTCTCTGGTTTTTTTTAGTACAGGGTATGCGATCGCATTTGGTGTGCGTACTACGTACACCTTGTGAGGGCTTCAAGTGTTGCATAGGATATGTGTGTCTTTGACTCTGCTGGTTGATTTTTTCGAGGTTTGCTGGAGCCTCCATTGCCACAGATAATCTCATTTGAGTTGTGGCATGGTACATAATATACAAATTTGCGTACTGTACGATTTGAAATTATACAGAACTTGTTTAATTTTACTTTTAAATTCATAGATTAAAGGGGTTTAGCGCACCTGACCCTTCCGCTTCTTTCTCAGTTTAGAAAATTTGGATTCCCACCTTTTGGCCCTTAGCATCACTTAAGAGTCTTATGAGGACAAAACAGCTGTATGATGCAGTTTAATTCATTGTTTTCGGCATACTGTATCTTACTAATTTTAAAAGGTGTAGTAAATGTATGTGTTACGTCATCTGTGATGTCTGAAGTGTTGTGTATTGTACTCATTTAAAAGACTGATATTCATTTGTAGGTGTGTTTTGTAGTATATATTTTAGGCTTAACCTTTTATTTTGTTTAATTAATTATGTAATAAATCCAATGGAAGAATATACCGACTACTCCATTGGATTTATGATATCATAAATTAAGCAAAATCAAAGATTAATTCTTATATTTACAGTACTTTTTTGTAAACGGTTCATAACTGTTCTGCTCAATTAATCCCCATCTGCGGACATATATTTCATTTCAAAACCTCCAAACGTGCAAGAGTTTCAATAAATGTAACAGCATGAAGTTTGCATAAACGGTGGTTAGCTCCGCCCATGTTCATTGTTGATGACGTAATACAATTGTGACAGGGACTGGATAATCTGTATAGCTTCGCCCGCATGTATTGTTGTCGATGTCATAGAATTTGGGCACGTTCTCTAGTATAGCTATTGGAGAAATAACTCTAGTTTGCAGAACAATGGTCATCCAGTGAATGTCAGTGTATACTGTAAATATACTCATGTGTATATAATATGAATATGGGTGCGCATTTCTGGTTGAGGGTCTAGTGCGGTGAATTTGGATGTTGGATCTATTGCGATAATGTTGTGAACCATTTTGTAGAAAAGAACTGTTCTTGCTAGCATGCGTCGTGTTTGAATGCTATAGTAGTCGATGTACCATGTTGATTATTGAGCTTGGGTTTTGGTGTCTGTTGATTACGTAGCATGTTGCTCTCCGTTGTGTATTGTCTAATTGTTGGATTTTCTTTGTGGATTCAGTATTGAAAAGCAGTATTCAAGTTTTAGTCTGGTTTGTGCTTTGTATGCTTGTTCTATATGAGTTCATTTTGAGTTAGCGATTGAGACCGCCTACGAATCTATTTACCCTGGCTTTAACGTTGCTTATATGTGTGTCAGATTGTAAATTATTTTGTATTAGTAAGCTTAGGTTAAGTGTTGTATGTATGGTTGTAGAGTGTGTAGTCATAGTACATTTTGCAGCGTATATCGAGTATGTTACTTTTGTAGGGTTAGATTTCATAAGTCGATCAGTCTCTATATCCAGTTGAGTCAAGGTCGCACTTTCTTTTGAGTGATAGTTCTGTGCACATATTCGTGAAAATAAGTCATGAATATGAAGGAGTTACTTGAAGGAGTTACTTGATGACTTTCTTTGAAAGTGATCAAGTAATATTTTTTTAAGTATTATAAGCGATTGTCTTGGGCATTTGTCAAGAACTTTTGCAAAGTATATCTGTTGATGTTCTTGTTTGATGCAATATTGTGTATGAATTTGGTTTCATAGGATCTGGAGGATCTGATACCGTGTTGGTTGCCGTAAAGTATGGTGTTGCTTGAAGATATCATTGTATCTCTTATCATGTAATGTTCTACAGGTCCACGTTAGTTAAGTAGATGCTCGTGCAGTAACAATACCAGACAAATACCTAACGTAACCAGACAAGTTCAATCTATGCCCCATAAGCACCATTGAAGACTTCAAGCAAAAAGCTCTCTGGAGAATCATTAAAAAACTAAAGAAGAAAACAAGACCATTAACAGCAATCTTGAAATTAAAAAAGACGGTAAGAGCCGATATCGCCTTAAGTGCGTAGGCATGACGCTGTGGTTTAAAGGTGGTGTTAAAAATCTCTTCGTGATCGGCTATTCTCTACAAGGCGTAGGCATCGTTTCTACACACGGATACCGATCATGATTGAATATTGCAATAAAGATTTCTGATGGAAGCTAAAACTCCTGTCATTTGGTAGCCAGTTATAATGACTTGGTCAAGTAATTATCTTTTTATTTTTTCCGACAGCATCGCAAGCACTCAGTATATGATTGATCCGCCAACAAGTGTGTCCCGGTGAATGTACCAGTGTGTAATGCTAGCTTTCCCGACATGTAACACTTCCCATTCTTATTCATACTCCCTCCTGGCCTGAAAGGAGAGCCACCTTCAAGTTGGAACTATATAGCATTTGCATTGACAACATGTGACATTGTATTCATTTTAGAAAACAAATCTCCAAAAGGTCCCATCGATTGAAAGCTTTTCATTTTTTTTTTTATTTCTTGGGATGAGATTTTATTTCAATATAAATAATACATGATAACAATTCGTACTGTACATTGTTTAATTAGGTGTCATTTTCAATAATTCTGAATGTTAAGTAGACTTAAGGTTTTTATTTCATGGGGTCCAGTAGGTGACGGCGAGGTACACATATATCTTTCCTGTGTCTTTTTCGTTGGTTTTAAATGATTTATTCACGTCTTAAGTTGGCGTGTTGATATCAAATACTCCAAGAGCTTAGTCATCCCACACATCTCTCAGGTTCTGTCGGCGTACAGACCATGCAACCACCCTCTTACAAAAATGGCCGGAATTATCACATGCATTTTCCATACTTAGATTTTGTAGACGGATTCAATCTCTGTCTTTGCCTCAATTTACATAATTGAGGATCAAAGTGAAAGGTCTACCTCTGAAGTTGTCGACATTAATCTTTAGCGCCTGCTATAGAACGGCTGGCCATGATTGTACATCTATAATGCAGTGCCTGCGCAAGTTATCCTATATTCTGTATGTAGGTAGAAAAGCGTACAATTCAAACGCTTTTGATATCAAGATAGATGAAACGTCGAAGAATTTAATCCTACATATTACCCTACAGGCCCTGGAAGTTCAAATGTTGTCTGTGTTGTATCGGCCGTGGGTCGGACGCGTATTCAACAATGTATCGATGAATATTTACACGATATCGATTAGAAATCTACTTTTGAAAACATTGAGCAGGATTCAGCGTTCCAATATAAGCTTTGTCGTAAAACGAGAACTTATTTTTTTTCCATTGAATGTCACAATACAGACACCCATGTGTGGGAGAGCAATAGCAGTTTGAAATATTGCTCGCATTCTAATGAAAGCTGGGGATGAATGTTTGATAAGAATAGAGGTATACGGTATAAACCTTAGTGATAATGACATCGGAATTTTTAACTTAACATCAGTGAAAAGATCAGTGAAAAATATCAAACAATAGAAGAAGAATAGGCGTTCCCGTTACTCGTTTGTAGCGATGTGTGACTGAATCCTGCTTCTTAAGTGGCACTGTGGGGCCTACGGCAGTATACTTCAGTGTGGTAGCACTTTAAATCGGCAAACGATCCGGACTATCACAACGTTCAATGTACTTACATGTGCTTTATTTAAAATGTAGGTCATCTTGGTGTAATTCTTGTAAGACCAAGTCCTCAAAAAATCGCGGGTCGGGGTAATCACAAAGAAAGGTACTTTGGACCTTAGTATTTTGTGCAGATTCATTTACCCTTTTAAAATCTCCACAAGCGTTTCTGATTAGTGTGTATGCAGTCTCATATTTGATATCGTAAGCTAATTAAAGGGTGTAATATGGCCGGTGGCAGACTCAAAGATCAATCTGTAGATATTGTTTTGGTACTACAATGACTTATTTGTAAGTTAATTGAATAGAAAACTATGCCGTGTTAAGGCATGGCTAAATATGAACTTAAGTAACCTAAGAATAAATGTAAAATATGTTAGTAAGAATTTTTAATGTAAAGATTAATTTACACACCGAATAAATGTTTACTATGTGACGTTTCGATGACAAGTACGTTATGTACCCTGTCACTTTCATCAGACAAATGCCAAGCAAAGTGTATACACATAAATATGTAAATTGTGTACGAGCTGGTAACGACAAATCGGTCGATTTCGTCTAGGCTGTTAGGCGTATGTACAATATTGTACCGAAATGACTCGATTTAGCTCCGCTTTGACTTGATCAAAGATGTGCGAGCGTCTGTGAACCCCCTCATCTCGATTTAGAACCGGCCCATCGCGGCGTATCCTTTATGTTACTATAAGCGATATCAAACTGATGACTAATTCCATTGTTGTTTGGTTGCAAAGAAAAAAACCATGCCTTGTTTAAAACTTGATTGCAAGCTTAATACAAATCTGAGTAATGTACTGTACTGTATTATGTTGCTAAGACATTTCAAAAATTAAATTGGTGTCTGGTTGTAAAAATAAAAGTAAACAATGCCATGTTTGAAAAATCATGTATGGTTTAATAGAAAATCGAGTAATCGAAGAAGTAATGTATTATGTCGCTTGTATGGAATTGAAAAAATGTTCAGTTTGAAATAGCTTATTGTGTAAGTGATCAAGCTACAGTTTGTCGTAAAAAATGTTTATGTTCTTTCCTATTGGCCAGACAACTACCGCCTACACGATAAAAAAAAAAATTCCCCTGTAACAACACGTGTCAACGCTTCATATTAAAGTGTTACATTTTTCTTATTTTAATGTCTATATATCCCCTATCCCTACAGAAATTGGGGGAGAATTATCTTGACATAGCCCTTATAAAGCAATTTTACGTCATGGACTTGTGTAGAATTCGGGTGTCATAAGGGTTGCTTTAATTGATCCGAACTCGTTCCTGGGCTTTAGTTCAATTATTTTGAATAATATTTAATGCTATCTTAATCTTATTTTCTTTTTCATGAATGTCTCAAGAAATAATGAGTAACGATTTTTATCCCAACACCCACCCCAAATTCGGTGCCCCCTTCCGATGCATTGATCTTTCATTCGTATAACGTTCCTTCCACTTATACAGGGTTATTATTTCTCCGCACAAAGCGTTCTTACCTCTCAGTCAGTGCTACCCTCCCATCTACCCAATCCCCCATTCAGTGACACCTCCGACGATACAGTGTGTCTTTTTTCCTTATACAGCGTTCACTTTCATCACGCAATGTCTCTCCCCCTCATGCTGCGGAATCCACTAACGATTCTTTGTTAAACAGTTCCACGAGAAAAACCTGTTATAACATTGATATAAAACAGCGACATTGCATGACTTTTATTGTGTGTATATAACGTAACGTTACATAACGATATCCTATATCAATAATGTAGAAATAAATTTATGGTTAATGCATGTTTTAACCTACTGTAAAAGTTGATTTTATTTTAAATGTCTCTATATGGTTTTTAAATAATATTCAAGAATGGTTTATTTAAAATTTAAAACCAACATGTAAGCATGGAAAAAATGTTTTTGTTCAATAGAAGGATAACTTCAGATAGGAATGCTTTTCAGTTCCTTGTTATTTTAAAGAGTACAACATAAACGAATTTGCATTCCCCATGGCGAGGACGATATAAGCGCGGTACACATGCACCGTGAAGTTACATAACTTCTGTTAAATTCACACAATATAGTCAAGCCGCTTTAAAAAAAGGTGATTTAAGGTTGAACATAAATCAACTTGATATGATTTTTTCATACATCATTTTTTGTTTGTTTATCGCTTGTATCATGTGGACTAAGGATAAAAGTGCACCCTTTATCATGTATATACCAAAGTTTGAATTGAGATATATACCTCATAACAAGCTCGTTTACCCCCCGGGGTATTATATACCAACTAACATAGATATGAGATATTTTATCATACTTCTGACACCATTGTAACAGTACATACAACCCTGGAATGGTTTTCCGCTTCGTAACATACTCATCCATGACGCCGATGTCTCAAAGTATTCAGTATTAACAACACACCAGGACAATCAATACCATATTTAAGTTAACCCTTTAACCCTTGACAAATTGTAGGCATCCATAAACATGCTGTATCTTATGAATGTACTTTTGGATATGATGAAATTTTGGATTCCGACCGTTTTGCCTCTAGCATCACTGTTGTGGCACGGTACATAATATACACATTTTCGTAGTACACGATTTGAAATAAAACAGAACTAGTTTAATTTTACTTCTAAATTCATAAACTAAAGGGGTTTAACGCACCTGACAGTTCTGCTTCTTTCTCAGTTTAGAAATTTTGGATTCCTACCTTTTGGCCCCTAGCATCACTGTAGAGTCTTAGGAGGACGAAATAACTGTCTGGTGCAGTTTAATTCATTTCTTCGGCTTACTGTATATATTACTTAATTCAAAAGGTGCAGCATATGTTTGTGTTACGTCATCTTTAAAACAATTTTACGGTTATCATATTATCGAACTGAAAGCATTCAACTAAATTATTATTACACTTATTACATTACATTAATATTGCTTTTTACAGCAAGCATTGCAAGATGGCGCCATTTTATCAATGCGCTCATATGTTTAAATTCAATTACACGTTGAAGTTCGTGTGCGCCTTATACGTTAACAGTATCTTAGATGCGACTTATGTGATGTTTCCTGTTCATTCCGGTTTTTTTCTGTATTCCTCTTTGGGAATGTTAGGGAAACCACAAACTGATTTTTTTTCGAATACAGAAATTATGTGACTGAATGAAGCTTTTCTTTTTCTTCCTCATAAGATGTCATAACACACACACATGCTGCACCGTTTAAATTTAGTAACATAAACAGTATGCCGTTTCGTCCTTCAAGGACTCGTCAGTGAAGCTAGAGGCCAAAACGTGGGAATCGAAATTTTCTAAACTAACGTCGAAGCAGAAGGTCAAGGTCAAGACCTCACTTTTAATTTTAGGTCTGTCTTCCAATAATTAAACGTAGTTTGCTTTAGTGACTACTAAGGATGCGGTTTTCTAATGTTTGATGACTAACACTTTCTCGTATTTCGTGTCGAGTAGATTTGTAAACATGTACCACATCCATTAAGGTGATATGTGCATATAAGCCGACAAGATAGCAAGCTTAGTAGCTGACAGCAAACTGTGAATAAGCCTAATTCAACAGACCAGTATGTGGTAAACTTGTTATGTCATTAAATCCCTGTTACCGACGGGTCCACATGTGTCGCGTGCTTTTCAATAGAAGCTATGATATACTCTCCAGTCGAACGACGCCGACTGCGTAATTTCTCTACCGGTCCATAGATACCAGATTACCTTAGCAACCTGTCTGTGCATCATGATTCCCTTCGTAATTTGTAGTTTTGTCATCAGTCATAAAAAAAACAACACAAACAACAGCTTTGGTTCTAAAACAGCATTCTTTGATGCTTTCTTGAAAAGCACGGTTATGGGAAATCTGTATAACCTGAAATACGCCTCTTTCTCTGTAACAGAACGGGGATCTACATCAGAGAAAGACATATTTAGTACCAAAGATACCTGACACATAATCCATATATATGGGCGGTTATATACAGACCAGACAAATTACGCAATGAAAGTTGAATGTCCTTGAAAAAAGCGAGTTGTTTATACATGTTTGGGTTTGTTTTTCAGCAATTTTGAACAGTGTCATAATAAAATTTATTTATAATGTGTATTGTCACGCTTATGTCACATTGTATAGCTTAATATTTCATAGACCTAGGAGAATGTTAAAGATAAAGAAAATGTATGTCTACATAATCCCTGTTATAGTGGGGCCCGTCCTCTCCGAAATCATTACGCTGTAGTAAAAAGCAAAGACGTTACAAATGGAGACACTATTTTTTTATGTTTAGAGGTGATTTAACACATATTTCCAAGCTAATAAAAATGTCTCTACCAAGCGAGGTTAAGTTAAATATAGACTTATGTCAGACAACGTCAATATAGACTTATGCCAGACAACGATGACGTAACACACACATATGCTACACCTTTTAAATTTGGTAATAGATACAATATGCCGCAAAAATGAATTTAACTGCATCATAATGGCTGTTTCGTCCTCCTAGGACACTTCAGTGATGCTAGGGGCGAAAAGGTGGGAATTCAAACTTTCTAAACTAATGTAGAAGCATAAGGGTCAGGTGCGTAAAACCCATTTAAATTATGAATTTAAAAGTAAAATTAAACTAGTTCTGTATAATTTCAAAACGTGTACTACGAAAATGCGTATATTATGTACCGTGCCACTACTTAAACTATAATAAGATACTTTGGAATTTTCCTGGTTCTTTCGCCGATACTATCTTATCCCTGTAGTTGAATACTTTAATACGTATCCATTAACCAAATAAAAAGCCTGACGTATGTTTTTACGTACCGAAGTTTCTCACAATACCCACGGGCTCGATTTCAAACTACGACGAATCGTCTAATATGCTTTCTGAAACGACAAACCTCCTGAGGTTTTAAAAGTCATATACAATTTCACGCATTCAATTTATCTTGGATAATTCATATGATGAAGAGATCCCAGCTATGATGAACAGATCCCAGCTGTGTACAATCAATACCTCCAGCGAATGTATTATTGATAACAAATGTACCTGGAGCACATTATAAGTTTCTTCTCTAAAGTTCATTAATTGATTGAACGAACTGTTGCCACAAGAAATTAGACTTAACAAATTGATATGCTTGAACGTATATAATATCCTGTCTGCTGCAAATTAACACCTGCTTCTGGCCGCTGTACTCCCGGAAGAAGGATCCAATCCGCCAGTTTGATTTTCATTTTTTGACGTTCATTTATTTTAATTGGAAAGCCCTAGCTAAAGGTTCTAAGAATGAAAATAAAAAATTCACGACAAAGTGATTCATTAAAGAACATTTTAATGCATATGCCCAATTAGCCGAAAGTTAATTCGCACGAAATGAGATTGAAAGAGAAAATAACCCCAAATCAAATCAATAATTCGCAATATTCATTAACGCCAGTGATGCCCACATATTCCTAGCAGCTCCACACGATAAACGACGTCCATATCCTGCTAGGATGAGGTTTAGCGAAACATGGGGACTCTAGGTTTAACAAGGATTATATTACAGTGAATTACCCGGTTAATACCGACCTATAAGAGTAAGCGTACGGCAAATTATCGTTTTCCTGTCTCATCCCTCCTTCAGACATAAAAATGATTTGCCAGAGCGTTAAATTGAAAAGAGTTGTTAGCTGACAGATTTTGTTTGAAGAATATTAAACCCACGTAAGAATCAAGAAATCAAAGGTATATCAGAAATCAATAAGTAAGGATTTACCAACTCATTAGTAAATGGAGTAAACATGACCGGAGTTCTGCACAATTTGTTGTGTGCGTGTAACAGGTCATATTTCTTAAGTCAAGTAATCCATACATTTCTAAACATTTTCCTCGGGTTGTCAAGTGTGGATCATGAAACGGTTCCTGTGACACAGCCATTATTTTTTTTAATGAGACGTTTTGATGACTAATACGGTATGTATCCCGTCGCATTCATCAGACAAATGACGAGTGAAACATAAGACACACAAGTTCGCCTACGTTTTATATGGATCGGAATTAATCTATTCAACTACGTTTCGTTTTAATACTAAAAAAATAGATGAAAAGATAATATGATCCCCCTCATCTCGATTTAGATTTGGCCTGCTTTGGTGTATCCCGATGGCTTCTTTTCTCTGCCGCTTTAAAGGAGTTACCCCACTCATTCACATAATATATGGCTCGACTTTTGATTTTCGTTTTACTAATCTGGGACTCGGACTGCGTCGAGTATTTTACATTTCAATTTTCAATATGCATTTTGCGACACAGATTTCAAATGTTTTATCCTTGGGATGTACGGAGATACTTTTAAGCAATGTCATGATCGCAATTATCAAAATGATGCTTTTGGATAAACCTTTATATACGGGTTGATCACTTGACCTTTGGTTTTGCTCTTATCTTTGAATTACCTTTTCCTGTTCTCTCCCCTTGCGTTGACAATGTTTTGGTACTCGTTTTATGGCTTATTCCGGATATGGACATTCCGGATATTTGTTTGAAATCGTGTAGAAATTGTGTAAATGATCCTAATGTTAGTATTTAGTTCAATTATAGTTATTTATTGAGGTAAACAAATTATATGCCTATGCTAAATGTCATATAATCTGAGTCAACATGTTTTTGCTGTCACTGTTATTTAATAGTTTCAGCTAACCCCTTTAATAGACAGGTTATTTAATCCTTAATAAATAAAATTATTATATTTGTATTACGGTTATAAATCGCTTGTTATATTTTGTCAGCCAAATTGTTCAGATACGTAAATTGGTAATCACAGACAGAGCAACCCAGCAAAATCATGTCGCTAATTAGGATAACTCTAAATTATGTGACAAAGAGAGCAACTTGTTCAAATGGCAAATAGAGTTAGTCGCAGTGGTCAAGTTCTAAATTGAGATGAAGGAGTCCATACACTCGAACAGATCTATCACCAATAACCAAACAAAGCGTAGCTGGATCGAGTCATTTCGGTATATATATAACAACAATAAGTCATCCACTTACAACGTAACTTGATCGAGTCATTTCGGTACATATATAACAGCAATAAGTCATCCACTTACAACGTAGCCGAATCGATATCGATTTGGTGAAGGTATCAGAGTTCATACGGTCCTAGTAATCAAAACGTCATATTCAAATTCGAATAGATTGTGCTACAATAATCGTTTAAAAAAATAAATACATTAAGACACATACATGTAATACGAAAAGGAGATGTCGAATTATCGAATAGTATTAACTAGGACACAGGAGAGATACGCATGTGCTAAAACAGGGACTCCAAATCTCTAGCGATGATGTCATGAAACCGTCGAAATATGAGTTGATTCCAAGGGGGTTGGACATATTTTCACTAAAAATCGATCAATTGCAAGTTAAAGATCTAAAGAGGTGAAAATAGTGGTTACATAATACGTTTCTGATTTCTATCGTTAGCTCATAAGGTTCATAGTAACACAATACTATTGATTGACAATTTTCAAAATAAATGTGAATTACTGTAAAATCAGGCTTTAAAATATGTGTCATTTCTGTCTCTGTAGTTTCCGGTGAGCAAGATTAGAATCTGTGTAAAATCGGTAGAAATGGTAGCAATGATTTTAAAACTGTCACAACGTTCAGCCAAAGTGACAACTTGTCTGTACGTGTCAATAACGATTAGTTTCACTTCTCTCGTGTTGAAAAATAATGTCGCATTTGGGACAAAATAATCACGTTTAGAGCTCAAAATTTATGTTAAACATTTAACGATATTCTTATGTTTGATGTCAATGACTTTCTTGTACTGTATATTTACAAGTGTTGTCTTGTTCCTTTTACATTCAATATTTTGCAATTCTTATTGTTTTTCGGTTCATTACCAATTACCAAAAATACAACGTTGATTGTTACTCAAGAAGACTGATCTGTTCATCTCTAATTTGCTTAACGCTTATAATATATATTTAACTAATGTGTAGCATGCATTTTTAAATTGTTCTAAAGGGGTAGTTAATTTGCTAGCGAATGCCGTCGAATGAAAAGGTTATATTGGAGTGATTGGTTGAACGTCCTATTACTTGCTAAGTTATTTGCCTCCTTGTGATGGTGCGGACATGTTGCAGACTTTTAATGCTATCCTAACGTTATGAGATTCGAACGTTTGATTTATTTTGTTTTACGTCATAATTGAATAGCTAGGGTCATTTAAGGGCATGCCAGTATTTGGAGGTCGAGGAAAGCCTGTGTACCCAGAGAAATAAACACCTACGGTCAGTACCTGGGCAGCACAGCACCGGTTACAGTATACAAGACTCTAGTATGTTTTGACCTTCATATAGAGAACCATTGTCTTCCTCCTCAACTAGACGAAATTTTAGCACTAATGCCATCGATAAAGTGTCGCAAAGAATGGCAATAACAAATAAACAAAAACGTTACTTTAGGAGAGTAATGAATTATAAACATCCCACATGTTGCATAAACTGCGCCAGAGGTATCGTTGATAATACATTTGCAACCTAAGCAAGATCAATTGGAATCTGGTTTCATCACATTCATAGTATAAAATCGTTAAAAGTTGTTTAAACTCTCAAGGATTGGGTCCAAACAACTATCAGACTTACTCAAGCCAAATTCAATAAACCAATTATTCGATATACACAAAACGCTATATCGTAGTATAAGAAATTTGTATTTTGGAATTAGATACGAAATGGTCATTTTCCCCCAGACAAGATCAATATCAGACCAATT
Source organism: Mimachlamys varia (assembly GCA_947623455.1). Taxonomy (NCBI): domain Eukaryota; kingdom Metazoa; phylum Mollusca; class Bivalvia; order Pectinida; family Pectinidae; genus Mimachlamys; species Mimachlamys varia. The sequence goes on from OX392537.1 coordinate 5,006,363, forward strand.
CACCGTATCATTTCCTGAGCGCCACGGGTGGTGTCTCGGAGGCACTCGTAGGTCGAAACAATCAGGGCTGATTCGTTCTCTGTTTATCAACAGATTATGTCGGCCTTATCACGATAATGCAGTTATATAAATCCCATTGCACCTCTGCAATACCATTCTCGTGAGATCACTGAACACCGACAGAGACGTTACACCATATCAGGTTTACGTATCATTATGTAATGTAAGGTAAACAAGAACAACTAAAATCAAGTACAAAAACACACTGCATGAAACTGGTGAGGACGAAAGAAACAGAAATGAAAACGAGAGTTAAAGCTTAATGTACTTTAAACAGGTTGGATTAAACGTGAGAGATACAATTCTAGATCTAATCAACTTTTTTGAGAACACGTTTGCGCTTGTGTTTTGGTTCACCAACCTATTTCTCACTTGGATTCCTTAGGACGTCAGTTTAGCTAGGAATGACTTACATTGAAACTTATATCACAGTATTGTAGATAAAAAAACAAATGCTTACATACCTATCTTCATCATAATAATGAATTTGTTCATTTTGCTACAAAGTTCCAATAGTTTTAGATGTAGATTATGACATGACTGTGTCCTTTGACTGCATTTGTAAATATATGTATTATCCCCAAATTGCTGTAGTCTGAGACATAATATGGCATTTGACACTCAGAGCATCAAAAACAAATCATTTCGGTTTTGCGTCCGTACACTAGTTATAGATTATTACAGTAAAAAAAATTATGAATTGTAATATTAATTATCGTTGCAGATCAATTTTTCTACCACAATACCCTGTGTTATCCCACTCTCAGACCATTGTATAAACGTGCTGAATGTTGGTTAAATATATGTTATATACCACTAGTGGAATATGACCTTCCGGACTTTTGATTAGTTGAGAAGTTGAACTTTGACCGGAAATGTGGATATTTGACGACGTCATCGATAGTTGACGTCGTCACAACTTGGCGGGAATGTATTCGAGATGATGTGATTTCCTGCAAATCTGCGATTCACCCCAGAAAACAACACTACTAACTGCCAACTTAATATCATTGTGGTAGAAACAGGTCACACGACTCGTGGTTATTGGATATGGAATTTATTTCACTCCCGTTAATTATTTTTTAAAAGTAACAAAAGACACTCGCTAAAGCTCGTGTCTTTTGTAACTTTAAAAAAAAAATTAACTCGAGTGAAATAAATTCCATATCCAACAGCCACTCGTTGTGCAACCTCTATATATTGTATGTAGACCAAGAGGATAGCAGGCAGACGCCGCAGCTGTCTGCGCAAGACACAGAGTGACAAAAAAGGAAATGCCGCTTGTACAAGAGTAAAAAAAAGATAATGATACACGCTGTCATCAGGGAATGATGAATAAGGAAGTATAGCACGGACACTAACGCCTCTGCTATAACCCTTCGTGGAGGAGCAATGCACAGGCTAGACAGGGGCAGAAATATTGAAAGTTAATTATTTTCGATCCACTTTTTATTATCTCAAGATATTTGCTTTTTGACATTACTTGTGTGTGAACTTTAAACAGGTTGTATATGTTGTTTTACACCTGCGACATAAATCCTATGTGACGGAAATATAAGTTTAATAAAGAAACCCTCAACATGTCGTGTGTTTATACCATAACCGATCGCTGTTATAAAATCTGTTGTCGCCAGCACAGAGTCGACTGCCACAGGGAAAACCATTTTGGAACCGTGACAAATCCGTCAACTGTTTCTATTATGGTATGGGCACTCGCCATGTACGGTAAGACGTTTATCTCGCGGGTACGGGCCGATTGGCTGTATTTGTCGTATTTTGGGATTGCCAGTAGGTCACCATGAATTGCTGTTCCGCGTTGAGAGCATTGCTTATTATTCCTATTCATGAATCAGTTGGTTATAATAAAGCACGTGCTTGACGAACAGAAGCACTACTACTCAACTTTAAGATACAGTATGCTGAAAAAATTAATTAAACTGCATCACACAGCTGTTTCGTCCTTCTGGGACTCGTCAGTTGTTCTAGGTGCCAAAGGATGGGAATCCAAATTCTCTAAACTAACGTCGAAGCAGAAGGTCAGGTGCGTAAAACCCTTTCGATTTATGAATTTAGAAGTAAAATTAAACTCGTTCTGGATAATTTCAAGGGTCAGGCATTGGTTTGGCCCTGTATCATTTTTTTGCTGACAGTAAAAAGCTAATCAAGAAAATAAATATATATGTAAGTTCTAAATATTATGTCCTGCATCATTGTATTTATGTGTAGTTAGGGTTTTACAACAAAATGCCTTTGAAATTAGCATTTTACATTAAGCTTTATTCAAGTATACAAGAAAGAAATCCAAACAAAAGAACATAATAATATACAAAGAGCCACTGAGGAAAAAAAGATCAAAATTAAAGTAAAATTGAGAGAATTATTCTGTATCTTTGTGTGATATGAAGATGGGCGTTTTTGAGTTTGCTTGTTAGTGTGTTTACTTGTTGTGATGACAATGCAAACTCGGTTCTCATTTTGAGGATTGATGCTTACTTGGATGTGACCAAGATTTACATGGCGGGTGTCGTCGATGAAGCAGAAGACGCTTACTCTTCCGGAACACCTGGTCTTATTCTCTTGTGCTTTTACGAGAGTCTCCATGTAAATCTTTCCTTTGTTCCTATTTTGCCCCTAGTTTAATCGATTTTGAGTTCGGATTATGGTTTTGTTGACGCTTTGGTATTCTCTGGGTTTTTTTCAAGAATGGGGTTGTCATTACCTATACCATATGTTGGTACATATAATTTAGGATCTGAGAATTAATAGGCTTCCTTTAGGCTATCATTGGGTGGTGTTATTTTTTCCAAATTCCTTGCCCACGTGTAGACGAGAGACGACCTATCGAATAATATATCACGTTGGCGGACCTCCACGTCTCACACTTGTTTGTCTGGTCAGCTGATCCGCTAGCCCGTCCAATCAGAACTAATCCCAATACGCCTGTGTAATCAAAGTGATTAAAATCACGATACATTAGTACGGAAGCCCTGTGTGGCAGTTAGGCACACATATGTATGGCAGCCGGGTATGACAACGCAGCCGAAGAAAATGTTAGTATTGGTCCCCGTTCAGACGTATATCAGCCAAGTAGGCAATACTACAGAACTGCGATTCAATTAAACAAAAAGTATCCGGGTCTGAAATGTTGTAAGGACATCATTCACCAATCGATGCATTTAACAAAAGTACAACAACTGGAGGAACTAGCACATTTGTTGCAATTGAACAGCTAAACGTTACAAAATTGTATACCAATTGCTGCAAAGACATACATTTTTCTTTGTGATCTTGTGCTCATCAATGCAACCATACGCCTGTCTGTCTACAATTTTAGGTTATATCCTCTGTCAGAAAAACGTTTGTTATTCATACTAACATTAATTTTCCTACATTTCCATGAACGTCTTGTAAATATCAAGTTTACAATTGATTAACCTCGAAATACACACTGTCAGCCAGACGCTTAAGGTCTGCTGGTGACCTCATTCAATCCAAATATCAGAATCAATCAATTTGAAGCGATCACAAACACAGTTACTGGGCTGTTCACTTTATCATTGTGACAGGCCGACAGTATAAACCTACTCAGGGGCGTTAGTCAATTCGTATTGTTAAGGACAACCAAATAAGTATACTCTTTACATACGCATGTAATACGTAGAACCAGACGTCATGATGTCACGTTTAAACTCACTCAATCTTATGTAATCCACTGCTGCTACGCGTATTTGTGTCTCGTAATCATTTAATATGTATGGCGGCCCGGAAGTGGTATAATTGTACGTCAGCACAACAGCATCATGTGATTCTTTAAGGGGAGGAGGGTTCTTCTGCAACAGCTTCGACTCAACTGGTAAAAGAAGAAGGGAAACAAGAAAATAACAGACGAAATGATTAAGGTGTTGCAATTTAACAGTCCCCAGTAGGGGTTGCCTGTTATTGGAAGGTGCACAATATTTTGAATAATCATATACTTTGTTTGCGATCAGTCCTCAAGTCATCGGTTGTGATTCGACGGTTTTCCATACACGTCCTATTAGTGCTTTACAGTGTAGTATATCTAGCAGTTTACTACAGCTATTAGGCAGTACTGTCACTATGGAAGCTCAACAATCGTATTTTACAATGCAAGACATTTATGACATTGTACGTGGTTGTATATTTATTTTTAAGGTCTGATATCATTTGCATCGTTTTAATTAAATATCTACATTCCCATTGCATCATCATCATTGTAAATACATCTTTGTCATTTTTATCAACATCCGAATCTAACATCATCATCATCATCATCATCATCATCATCATCCGAATCTTACAACATCATTATCATCATCCGAATCTTACACCATCATTATCATCATCATAATCTAACACCATTATCGTCACCATCATCAGTATTTTCATCTTTATACATTATCTTTTTAATTATAAAACATAACTATCAATAATATCATCATCATACATTTTCCTGTATCATAATCACCATCATCATCACCAACATCGTCATCACCATCATCATCATCACCATCCTCATCCTCATCACCGTCATCATCAGATATCTAAGCCATTACCATGTAGCTACATATAAAGATATATGCACTGAGACCCTGGCACAATAACAAAACATATCAATTGATGAAATCAAACACGCGGGAGCATTTTAATCAAATAGTGACAACAACAAGTTTAACACAGAACAAAGACAACTACAGGCATAGCACAAATAATGTAGCGGTAGGGGAACAATCCTAGGTCAGCGTTCATTGTACATGTAAGTAGCATCTGGTGAATTGAAAAGTATTCAGAAATATTATGATTTTTTAACAGCGAGGTAAAATAAAGTACAGTAAATGAATATAATAGTCCGACAATGCCATAGTAGGAAGAATCAGGCAGCATTGCATTGGTATGAGAACCTGATGGTTCCACCAACGTTGTGTATAAGACATGTCATTTATAATGAATCTGTCTTTAAAAATTCATTCCTGTATTTGTTTCATCGTTGATATATAACTAACCCTACTTATTGCGTACGGGCTTCAGTATCATAATGTATCAAGGAATACAGAACAAATTTAAAATCGAGATCTTATGCAAGCATATAAAATTACTCATCCTAATGGCGTGTTCTATTTACTTTAACAATTTGTACTTGCAATATGAGCTTATTTATATTTAGATACATTTACCTCCGTTGTAACGTAGAGCACAGAGGATGATTGCTATGACAACAGGGTCGTGCGTCATTTACTGCATATGAGATGACAGGTAAAAAATATTAATTTTACAGGTACATCGAGGTTCAAACTAGAAGTTTAACGGCGTTATCTGGTCTGTCTCTATTTAAAACATCACTATGTCGCGACATTCCAAGACAGAAATCGGGACCGTGAGTAATTAGATTCCGAAGCTCGGAGTTAATTAGATTCTAGAGCTTGGAGTTAATTGGAAGCAGTAACAGTTCGATTGATGGCTGGCGACATGTCCTCGGTGTGGTCCCTGCGTCCATTGCGTCGGTATCTATCATTCGGAAGCACGGCAGGGTAGTTAATGTGTGGTTTGTCTACTGCTCAGATTGTTCATTAATTCTAGAGTCAGAACATCGAAGATGGCAGTTATTGGCACTAACATTTGCATATCCATTATCGGTGCCGATGTATAAAGAATACAATTAAGTGTGCTGTTGATATAAGAAAAGACAGGGTGATTTGCCTGTTGCTAAGCTGGCTATAATAAATCCCCCGAGTCGCCAAGGTACATTGTACAACTCCGCATATTGAAAATGTCATGTGTAGAGTCTGAGGAATGATACCTCTAAATACCGTTACACTCCCTGCTGGAACACGACAATGGCATCAGGAATTAAGTTATCGTATGGTAGATCATATTTATATATGGAAATCAATATTCAAGGGTATGTCTAAATTAAGACTAATTTAACGACACATGAACTGTTCTAAAAATATATCCGTTCACTTCCAATGACGTATGGCACACTTCTATAAACGTGATTTACCTTTCTGTATAGAAATTATGATTTAAAGTTATATTGAAATAGAGAATTATTTCACGATATGTGATCTGTCCATTATAACACTTCCCTTCCTTCCTTAACTGTTTGTCTTTGCTGTGCTGTATACCAATTAACACTGTATAAGATGTCGTTATACCCAGCTTTATTTAGAAAGAAGTCGACAAAGGAATATTGTTATTTCATGCTATGCTTATGCATCATACTCATTTGAACTTGGTATATGAGGTATTCTTGGCAGGCAACAGTATAAGTTATGTATACCACGGGGTAAAAAAACACTCGCGCCTCGATGCTATTACCGCAGTTATCCCCTCCTTGTCTTCACGGTTTTTGCAGCTAACATAGGAAGTGTGTTGACAGATGTCTACCAGTATTTCAGCGCGTGCACCACGCACGCACAGGTGTTCTTTAGATCAGACGCCATGGTTTCAATATTGCATAGTCGGCTGTTATGGAAGACAGTTGATGTTTTTGTACTTTTCGTTTAACTGGTTGCAAAGGAGGAAATGTACCTGCTCTTTTCCGCTGCATGATGACACGGCGTGACTTATGTGCTGCCTTTTGCAAAGCTAGATTTGGTATTGTTTAAAAACAATCAAATAATACCAACGCACCTGCAAAACCATAATCCGAACTCGAAATCGAGTTAATGTGAAACAAAGGAAAGAATTACACGGTGACCCCCGGAATAATACCGGATACTTACGTCGGATGTTTCGGTATCTAATTGTCCAATGTAACTACTTCATGTCTAGAGTGATGTTTACCGTGTAAATGGAAGTTGGATGAGCACCATAATCCGACCGTACTGTGTTATCACACTATCAGACCATATTTAATGTTCCGTTGTTTTTATTTATACAATTCTATATCATAATAACATTTATTTGAAACTTTTATTCCACCCGTAGATCTACCTGATATGTTTTCTCTTTGAACAAATTACTTCCAAAAGTGTTGAATATATTTCAATGAACAAACAACTGCTCACTGAAAGTGCGAGGGAGCGAACATGTACCGCTCTGCAACAGCCTTGTTCCTACAGCTTGTATCCTTCCGTGGTGGATTTGGAACGTTTGCTCCTTAACCACATGAAAACTTGTAATCACTGTATAAAACGTGTACAACATAATTGTGTCGATTAGCCTCGAAGATAACACCGTCATATCATATGCTAGAGAACGTTTTTCAAATATGTTCATTTGTTTGAAATGTTCCGGGTTAGCACACACATACAAACCGATGTTAAGTTGAAATCATGTTTATCTTTACACAGAGGGTTAAAGAGTTGCACCACAATATTCTGTGGTGTGATTTTCAAAACTTATATCCGAATGTCTGAAAAGAATGCTCTTTCAGATTAGCCCTTTTTTAATGTTGAGTGAGGAATCAAAGAGTATCTAAAAAATCAGAGAATACCGAAGTGTCTGTAATGATATAGTAATTGGCTGTTAAATAGACACTCCCTGTATAATCTGAAATAATGATCACTCCCAAGTGATTTCCGGTTTCCGGTTTAGGCATGGCCGACACACTGTAAGAACACCTCTGAAGTGAATACAAGGAATTCAGTCTGTAAAACAGACTTACTGATATATTACAGTGTCAACAAAACAATAATCCGAACTTAAATCGATAAAACTAGTGGCAAAATATAAAAAGGAAAGATTAACATTGATACCCCTTTAAAAGTACACTACAAGAGAATACGAACAGGTGTTCCGGAAGAGTAAGCGTCTTCGACGACACCCGCCATGTAATCTTGGTCACGTCGAACATCAGTAAACATGTAGCAGAACTGGCCCTGGATCGATCATCGACGACCAGGGCCCAGTTGTTCAAACGGTGACTAGATTAATCACTATTTAACGACATTTTTCAAACTTTAATAATTCTGTCGATGTACCAGGTAAAATCTTATAATTTTGCATGTTAATTAACATTATTAGATATTTGATATCTGCAAAGTTGTAACTAAATCTATGGTTTATTTTTAAAGTTACAGGATAATTAAACACTGCGCTAATCATTGATTAAGCTAATCACCTTGTGAACAACTGGGCCCAGGTAGTTCAGTGGTCTTGGGTTCGAATCCAAGTCTTGCCGTTACTTTTTCTCTTTCTCCTGTTACATGTCTCTAAATGTTCTCGAAAGGCCCTCAATGTAATATTGTATCCAGTTGTTCTGTCACAATATTGGTGAGTGTGGTGATATATCCCGAAATGCAGCATTAGGAAGACATCACATACTATGGCCCATCCATTGTATAAACTACACGATACTAACAGTAAGAATACCGGTATGCTAGTTTATTTCCTCATATTTTCAGAGAGTTGTCGATACATAAAGCACGGTTCACTTTTGAACTGTGATCGTCGATATACATGTATGGCCGAAAAGTGTGATTTCGTTTCAGCACCATATCCAAAACAATAACGAGCGCACTCAATGCAATACAATGCATTTAAGTCCTGTAAATAAATTATAAACAGCAGATATTAAAATCAAATCGATTTGGAAAAAAGTGTAGTATTGGCACTATTGGCCTTGACAGAAAAGAAGAATTGAGGAAAATAACGTAATACACACACATGCTGCACTTTTAAATTTCGTAATTGATACAATATGGCAAATCAAATCATTGCATCATACAGCTGTTTGTCCTTCCAGGACCAGTCCGTGATGCTAGGGACCATAAGGTGGGAATCGAAATCTTCTGAATTAATGTAGAAGCAGACGGATTAGATGCATAGAATCCCTTTAAAAGATGGTAGTGATATAGGCAAAGAAACCATGTGTTTCTCCAGCATCCACACGTGGCTTTGAAAAGGAAATTTACCAATGTAATTCATTTCATTCAGGATGTGACATTTATAGAGCTCGGCCTGTCTTTTCCCTTTTTAGCTCGGCAGAATCTTCATTTGGGAAAACAACCCGAGACTCGCGTTATAAATCTGACCAAATGAAAAGTCATTTACGATCTTAATATCTTTTCCTACAGCGGAATACATTCCTACAAACTCAAACGCTATATATGGAAAGTAATATTCTTTAAACACTACTTAGAAATAGGTGCTTATTCCCACATGTTCATCCCCCAAATACACGAACGAGTTTTATGTCAATACAAGATGCTAGACAAAGAAGGGAAGCAACAGAAATGTTTCACTGCGAAAAGCAAAACTTGTGCGATTGGATTAAACACATTTACGTGTATGCCGTACTTTCAATCCGAAGATTGATATACAAAATTTAAAGTAATACTTTATAATATTATGAAAGTAATATTATTTCAATCGTTTGAGGGGACACATCTGAATGAAACTATTTTCTCCTATTTCCAAGGTATGCTGATAGGTGGCACGGCTGTAGTCCGCCTTTGCACGTGCTGGTGCACGGTGTGGTCATTCAAAGCGACCACGTTCTACATTTAACACGTATAAACTTCGGAAAAGTGCCAAAGTTGAATATTTTTACCTTGTTAAGCTTTGTGGTAACAAAGATTAGCTATAAGTTTGAAAATAGATTGATTTGTATATTTGGGTGTGAGTGAGGTTTGCAGTGATCCTAAACGCTTACATGTACATCATAATGAGCCGTTATTGTTAATTAACTCAGTCAGTGGAGTGGTCCCGCCTTTGCAACTATATGAAATGTTAAGTTATTATTGTGATCAGGATTTATTGTGTTATAGGAGAAACGTTATTCTACCATTGAACAGTTATATAAAACGCCTGCCTGCAGTATTAGAGTGCTATAAAGCGAATGTTAATGGGTTTTTCTGAAGATGATTTTCTCTAGCCGATCAAATGGTATTTAGTGAGTTGTTTTGCAGCGATATAGAGTCGACACAGATGTTATTTAAACCCTTTGCTTGACAAAGAAAAAACATTTATAAAAACAAAAATGTTAAATCCCCGTTGATGCTCAAACCAACTACATATAGGTAATCTTATACCATGTAAACAAAAGCGGATTCTAATGGTATGTTGTCAACAGAATTTTGATCTACATTTTGTATAAAGCTCACCTGATTAAGCCTGCTGTTGTTTTGGGGGTACGTTTTTATAAGTGGTGTTCCCCGGATCTTCGTTTTACTTATTTCGGTATCGACCTTGGGATTTTTTTAGTCAACACGGTGGTATTTATGCAATCATCAGAATGCGCTGGCAAGCCCCAACGTCCATAGTGTACCTTGCACCGGTGCACTGCCATGTTACTCAAAGCTGTCAGCAGCAGATAGGCGGCCATTACTCCAATAGCAAATGTTTTCTTATTTATTGCCACAGAGTACTTGAACAATTAAACGTTGTTGTCTGGTTTGCCAACCACAAACAGTTGTTTCACAGCACGTTTATTGGTTGAAATATGTACTGTCTGCCTTTGAAGAGAGGTCGGTGCATAGATTAATTTATCTTCGTGCATGCGATCTGTTGAGAACAGTCACTTAGACCTGCATGTTAAACAGGTTCTATTCTCAATCATAGATCAGTTAAAGTAGAATGCATATATAAAAATGTATTTGTCGTTCTTGGCCCTACTGTGCCGTGCTATGACTCGAACCTGCAGGCTTTCGGTCGTGAGCCTGGAGTCTCCCTCCTTAATCACCCTAATAAAGCCTTACCCTCCACTTGATACATGCATGACCACACATAGCATACCTGAAGGGTTTGAATTATGTATAGTGGTGTGGAGATTTTGTATATTCAAAAAGAACATTTTTAAAGTTCGGTTGTAAACGTGAAGTTAGTAAGTTATGCCAGCCAAATCTCAATCAATATCGACCATCATTTATATTGAAACGACACGTACCTTATTCTTTAAACTTTGCATGAAAAGTAACGTGTAAATACACTTAAAGCCTTGCAAACTTATGAAGGTCGTAAAATACAATTTGCAAAGATAATTCTATTTTTAGTTCAATCTCCAACGGTCTAAGGACAGTAGAGACAATTATATCTTCATTGAAAAATGTATTTGACTGTGGCTGTACATTTGTAGATATCAGCATTTAGTGCAGTGTAGCGTTTAACGTAAGTAAGACATCACTGCAAATCTCAGCGTTTTAAGGGGAAACCATAACTGCCTTTTGATTTTTTTCTCACAAGTTACTTTTAGCGTTATAGTAAGTTCGACAGCCTTTGTAACAAGTCTCGGTTCTCATTTTGAGGATTGATGTTTACTTGGATGTGACCAAGATTCACATGGCGGTTGTCGTCGATGAAGCAGAAGACGCTTACTTTTCCGGAACACCTGGTTTTATTCTCTTGTGCTTTTACGAGAGTCTCCATGTAAATCTTTCCTTTGATCCCATTTTGCCTCTATTTTTTATCGATTTTGTTTTCGAATTATGGTTTTAATGATGGTTTTGTCAAAGTATTTGGGCAAAATGAAGATCAATGAAGCAGAATACTAATTTCAACATTTACAGTTAACTTTTTGACTATTGACATATTATAGGCGAGTTTCAGGAAAGTTGACTTGAGCACAGAAACCATGCTTGAGCATGAGGACGGTTTCATGAATACGGGCCAAGGTGTTTTGGAAGAGTAAGCGTCTTCTACTTCGTCGACGACAACCGCTATGTAAATCGTTCTAAGTTGTTTTATTAGTCTGTTGGGTCACTGTATTCTTGGCTATATTTTTAGTATAATGCAGAGGTAACCACATGGCTATGGTATAATACGTACATTTGATATGTACCACTTATTTTTATCAGATATTTGTATTAAGATTGTTCTCTGGGTGTATCCGTTGTTGATAAAGGTATTGTTTTAACTCATTATTTGATGTTTACACTTTCATTCAAGTGACTTTTACGCTCTTTTGTTAACATTTTTTTCAGTTATCTAAAATCAAAGTTTCTTCATTCTTTCAGGTCATTCATAATCTGAACAAATACGTTTTAAATCTAGAAAAATGTGGATATTTTGGGCATCGGCCCAAATCTTTCTTTGTAACTGTTTGACATTTCAGTTGAAAACTGATTGATGTTTGTTCCATGAAATAAATAACTCATACTTAATAAACAAATAATTAAGTCGCCATTACACTGACTAACTCATTGAGACGGATGAAATAAATACGATTGTAGCCATGCTAAAGTATTGCAGATACCAAAAAATGTAACTCTGTGTGTGTTTTACATCTTATCGACAACTACATGTGTATGGTCACGCGGGGCCAAGTGATGATTATTACTTTGATAATTGTGATCATCTTTCAAATAACAATTTAATTACATCGTAATTAAGTTTCAAGAATATCGATTTTTTTTCACATCGTAGATAAATTATCATGATAGTGTAGATAATATTTCGGGATATTGCTATTAACGATATAAAAGAGAAAGATTTAATACATGTGCTATTGTAATTAAGAAATAGCGTAGATTAAGATTTGATAGCATCGTTGATTATTCTTCAATAACGTCGTGGGATACTATTTAAAGATATCCAAAAGATTTAGGAAGGTAATAGATAACATATGATAATGTCGAACTAGAGATTGAATAATATCGTAGATAACGATTTTACAACGTTGTAGATGTAATTTTATAGCGCTTTAGATACAAATTTGATAATATCGTAGATGAAGATTTAATTATCTCGGTGTTTTTCCATCGTCGTTGTCGTCGTATTGAATCGTTTTTGTGCTTGTTCTCCATATTGACGTCCCTGAAATAATGTCGTGGCTGCTACTGTTTTCCGTCGTCGTCGCTGTCGTCGCTGTCGTCGCTGTCGTCGTCGCCGTCGTATTGAACAGTGTTCTGTGCTTGTTATAATCTCCCTATTGACGCCTCTGTGATAATGTCGTGGCTGCTACTGTTTCACTAAAGGTCAGGACAGCAGATGTATGACGACACTTAAAACTTAAACAGTATCAGCTAGGTAGTTGTAGGCCTGCTTTTGTTCTGAGTGATCAAATCTACCTCCCATTGACTCTGACATCAAAGACTTTTAATCGTAATTGTATCTCGAAGAATTACGTGGTCTTACTTCAGTTAAACCGAGCCTGCGTAGTAGCTTATACGTACGTAAGCAAAGATAAAAATAGAGACATTGATATCCTTGGTCTCTTATTGTTTACAACCATTAACAATCATATATAATAACAAGGTTTAGTAAAATATGATTATAAAAACAATTATATTGTCTTACTCCGGTTACTTCTAGCCTCTGTAGTACCTTATACGTACGTAAGCAGAGAAACGAATAAAGAAAAGAATATCCTTTGTAAGGTATTTTTTGATATCCAACCATTGACAATCTTATATCATAACAAGGCTTAGTAAAATATAAACATAAAATGTATCTAAAAACAATTATATTGTCTTACTACAATTACTTCGAGCTTTCGTCATAACTTATACGTATTTGAGAGAAATAGGGACACGGAGAACTGGATGTTACTTATTGTCAAAGCAAAGCTTAGTAAAATGTGAATCCTTACGTTATAATAAATATTAATTGCAAAACAATGCTGAAAATAGCATCAATTTTTAGTTTAAGCACATTGCTTTATTTTCGTTGTAATATCGCTTAGTTTATAAACCACATATTTTTTTTTTAAATCTACAACGCTTATTACAAAAACGGCAATGGTATGAACAAAGGTTCATGTGATCATGCTGACGGCCTATATTGGAAACATCGTTTACTTTAAGTACAACGATTAGTGTAAGACACAAAAGTTTTGATACATGCTAAGTTGAGTAGCACGGACACTTAATTTAAATTTGTTAACACCGCTAGATAGTTTAATACTACCGGAGTCTGTGCGTTATCCATCACATATTTTTACAAGTATGGCTTAGTTGGCACCATAAGACAGGCAGAATTACTTTGAATTACTCTTCCGGAACACCTGGTCTGATTCTCGTGTACTTTTACAATGGTCTCAGTGTAAAGCATTCCTTTGTTCATATTTTGCCCCTAGTTTAATCGATTTTGAGTTCGGATTATGATTTTTTGTTAATGCTTAAGTGTTCTTTTTTATTAGATGGAGAAAGAGAAAAAGACAACATAGTAAAATCGGCGACGTACAAGTGGTAATCTAAGGTCATAACATTGGCGATGTACCAGTGGTTATGTAAGGTCAATAACATTGGTGATGTACCAGTGGTTATGTAAGGTCAATAACATTGGTGATGTACCAGTGGTAATGTAAGCTCAATAACATTGGCGATGTACCAGTGGTAATGTAAGGTCAGTAACATTGGTGATGTACCAGTGGTAATGTAAGGTCAATAGCATTGGCGATGTACCAGTGGTAATGTATGGTCAATAGCATTGGTGATGTACCAGTGGTAATGTAAGGTCAATAACATTGGTGATGTACCAGTGGTAATGTAAGGTCAATAGCATTGGTGATGTACCAGTGGTTATGTAAGGTCAATAACATTGGCGATGTACCAGTGGTAATGTAAGGTCAATAGCATTGGCGATGTACCAGTAGTAATGTAAGGTCAATAACATTGGTGATGTACCAGTGGTAATGTAAGGTCAATAACATTGGTGATGTAACCGTGGTAATGTAAGGTCAATAGCATTGGTGATGTACCAGTAGCAATGTAAGGTCAATAACATTGGTGATATACCAGTGGTAATGTAAGGTCAATAGCATTGGCGATGAACCAGTGGTAATGTAAGGTCAATAACATTGGCGATGTACCAGTGGTAATGTAAAGTCAATAACATTGGCGATGTACCAGTAGCAATGTAAGGTCAATAACATTGGCGATGTACCAGTGGTAATGTAAGGTCAATAACATTGGTGATGTACCAGAGGTAATGTTAGGTCAATAACATTGGTGATGTACCAGTGGTAATGTAAGGTCAATAACATTGCCGATGTACCAGTGGTAATGTAAGGTCTATAGCATTGGCGATGTACCAGTGGTAATGTAAGGTGAATAACATTGGTGATGTACCAGTGGTTATGTAAGGTCTATAGCATTGCCGATGTACCAGTAGTAATGTAAGCTAATAATATTGGCGATGTACCAGTCGTAATGTAAGGTCTATAGCATTGCCGATGTACCAGTAGTAATGTAAGCTAATAATATTGGCGATGTACCAGTCGTAATGTAAGGTCAATAACATTGGCGATGTACCAGTGGTAATGTAAGGTCAATAACATTGGCGATGTACCAGTGGTTATGTAAGGTCAATAACATTGGCGATGTACCAGTAGTAATGTAAGGTGAATAACATTGGCGATGTACCAGTGGTAATGTAAGGTCAATAACATTGGCGATGTACCAGTGGTAATGTAAGGTCTATAGCATTGGTGATGTACCAGTGGTAATGTAAGGTCAATAACATTGGTGATGTACCAGTGGTAATGTAAGGTCAATAGCATTGGTGATGTACCAGTGGTAATGTAAGGTCAATAACATTGGCGATGTACCAGTGGTAATGTAAGGTCAATAACATTGGTGATGTACCAGTGGTAATGTAAGGTCAATAACATTGGTGATGTACCAGTGGTTATGTAAGGTCAATAACATTGGCGATGTACCAGTGGTAATGTAAGGTCAATAGCATTGGCGATGTACCAGTAGTAATGTATGGTCAATAACATTGGTGATGTACCAGTGGTAATGTAAGGTCAATAACATTGGCGATGTAACCGTGGTAATGTAAGGTCAATAGCATTGGTAATGTACCAGTGGTAATGTCAGGTCAATAGCATTGGCGATGTACCAGTGGTAATGTAAGGTCAATAACATTGATGATGTACCAGTAGTAATGTAAGGTCAATAACATTGGCGATGAACCAGTGGTAATGTAAGGTCAATAACATTGGTGATGTACCAGTAGCAATGTAAGGTCAATAACATTGGTGATATACCAGTGGTAATGTAAGGTCAATAACATTGGCGATGTACCAGTGGTAATGTAAAGTCAATAACATTGGCGATGTACCAGTAGCAATGTAAGGTCAATAACATTGGCGATGTACCATTGGTAATGTAAGGTCAATAACATTGGTGATGTACCAGAGGTAATGTTAGGTCAATAACATTGGTGATGTACCAGTGGTAATGTAAGGTCAATAACATTGCCGATGTACCAGTGGTAATGTAAGGTCTATATCATTGGCGATGTACCAGTGGTAATGTAAGGTCAATAACATTGGCTATGTACCAGTAGTGATGTAAACTAAATAACATTGGCGATGTACCAGAAGTAATGTAAGCTAAAAAATATTGGCGATGTACCAGTAGTGATGTAAGCTAAAAAATATTGGCGATGTACCAGTCGTAATGTAAGGTCAATAACATTGGCGATGTACCAGTGGTAATGTAAGGTCAATAACATTGGCGATGTACCAGTGGTAATGTAAGGTCAATAGCATTGGCGATGTACCAGTAGTAATGTAAGGTCAATAACATTGGTGATGTACCAGTGGTAATGTAAGGTCAATAACATTGGCGATGTACCAGTGGTAATGGAGGTCAATAACATTGGCGATGAACCAGTGGTAATGTAAGGTCAATAACATTGGTGATGTACCAGTAGCAATGTAAGGTCAATAACATTGGTGATATACCAGTGGTAATGTAAGGTCAATAACATTGGCGATGTACCAGTGGTAATGTAAAGTCAATAACATTGGCGATGTACCAGTAGCAATGTAAGGTCAATAACATTGGCGATGTACCATTGGTAATGTAAGGTCAATAACTTTGGTGATGTACCAGAGGTAATGTGTGGTCAATAACATTGGTGATGTACCAGTGGTAATGTAAGGTCAATAACATTGCCGATGTACCAGTGGTAATGTAAGGTCTATATCATTGGCGATGTACCAGTGGTAATGTAAGGTCAATAACATTGGCTATGTACCAGTAGTGATGTAAATTAAATAATATTGGCGATATACCAGTAGTAATGTAAGCTAAATAATATTGGCGATGTATCAGTGATAATGTAAGGTCAATAACATTGGCGATGTACCAGTAGTAATGTAAGCTAAATAATATTGGCGATGTACCAGTAGTAATGTAAGCTAAATAATATTGGCGATGTATCAGTGATAATGTAAGCTAAATAATATTGGCGATATACCAGTAGTAATGTAAGCTAAATAATATTGGCGATGTACCAGTAGTAATGTAAGGTCAATAACATTGGCGATGTACCAGTGGTAATGTAAGGTCAATAACATTGGCGATGTACCAGTGGTAATGTAAGGTCAATAACATTGGTTATGTACCGGTGGTAATGTAAGGTCAATAACATTGGTGATGTACCAGTGATAATGTAAGGTCAATAACATTGGTGATGTACCAGTGGTAATGTAAGGTCAATAACATTGGTGATGTACCAGTGGTAATTTAAGGTCAATAACATTGATGATGTACCAGTCGTAACGTAAGGTAAATAACATTGGCGATGTACCAGTGGTAATGTATTGTAAATAACATCGGCGATGTATCAGTGTTAATGTAAGGTCAATAACATTGGCGATGTACCAGTCGTAATGTAAGGTCAATAACATTGGCGATGTACCAGTGGTAATGTAAGGTCAATAACATTGGTTATGTACCGGTGGTAATGTAAGGTCAATAACATTGGCGATGTACCAGTTGTAATGTAAGGTCAATAGCATTGGCGATGTACCAGTGGTAATGTAAGGTCAATAACATTGGCGATGTACCAGTGGTTATGTATGGTCAATAACACTGGCGATGTACCAGTGGTTATGTATGGTCAATAACATTGGCGATGTATCATTAGCAGTACAAGACCCACAACTGTATAAATATATCACTGATGTAAGGTCATAGCACTGACAACACGCAATGGTGACGTATGACCCATAACATTTACGGTGTATAATTAGCAATACACATGACAATAATTAATTGCCAATGGATGTCATACCGTTGATAATGTTGTGATATACTGTTAAATTCTTGGGAAAACACATACACAGATGTAGTAACAATAAGCTGTTGCCCACAGACGTGACAGGTAGCAGTACATGCATAGATTCAATGACGTCAACATGTAAGCTTTATCACTAATACGATATAGTTTGTGATGTATACCAATAGGATTAAAATGTAGCAACAATGACGTGTGAGCTTTGCGTTGGTACAATACAGTGTAGGTCAAACTCTTACTTGGGGATGTAAAGTGTTTTCTCTCATTTGTAGGTGTGTAATACTGGCCTGTCTAGGGCAATACACCTATGATCGCTGTGGTTGTATTACACACCTACCCATGCAATACAGCCCCGGCGTGACGTCACAATGGTTCAACAATGACGTGACGTCACGAGTTCGGTAAAATCTTATGCCAACAAGGAAAAATGGCGACGTGATGAAATTAAAACCTTCCACGATATTTTAACCGTGTACATAAGAAAGCTGATATTGTTTTTTTCTGTGCAAACTAAGTTTGCAAATATGGGGTATGCTTAATCTTGCTGTATCATTTGTTTTCGTCAAAAAAGCTCAAGGAAAAAGTTGATATTTTCAAAATGGTGGCCAGTCAAAAGTATTTTCATGGTTTTTGAACTTATTCAGGTACTTGAAATGAGAGAAAAATACCCTTTCATGGCCAAAGGTGTAAGATAGGGAAATTCCACCCTCGGGATTTTCAAATT
The DNA here is from genome assembly GCA_947623455.1 of Mimachlamys varia. NCBI lineage: Eukaryota > Metazoa > Mollusca > Bivalvia > Pectinida > Pectinidae > Mimachlamys > Mimachlamys varia. The sequence goes on from OX392537.1 coordinate 5,025,081, forward strand.
TGGCAAAACCCTCGGCAAAGCCTCGGGTTTTACCAAATTTGAAAACCCCTCGGGTGGAATTTCCCTATCTTACACCCCTGGCCACGAAAGAGTCTTATATTATTTAACCATTTGATCAATAATACAAAATCACCATTAAATATATACGTATGCCTTAAGTCCTAGGCAACCTCTAATTTTCAAGTTCTGCTCTACTCTGTTCAAGAAATCTTAACAAATAACCCTATTTTTAATGTTTACATTAAAAGAGAAGTATATGTACCTATATGCCATACATTATTTAAGGAGGGATACATTGTAGTTATCCCCCAATAACCGAAACAAAATAGAAAGTTTATCCTTATACTTACAGTATCTTTACGGGAAATATTCGTTACTATTTTGTTCATTATAGTCCCATCTTCGGACATAAATGTCATTTAAAAACTAGTAAACGTGAGAATAGTTCAATAAACGTAACAGCATGCAATTTGCATAAATCGTTGTAAGCTCCGTCCACGTTTATTGTTGGTGACATCACACAATTGTGTTTCAAACTGGAGGATTTTCATAGCTCCACATGTATTGTTGTCGAAGTCATGGAAATTTGGCAGGTGTTTGAGTGCAGGTATGACGTGATAATGACAGTCTGTAGAACAATGGTTATCGAGTGAATGTCAGTTTAGACTGAAATTAAACAAATATAGATGAGTTACGACTGTCATATTGAGTATATAAACAGATTAAAGTTTGATGTGTTATTTTTTTTGTCAAATTAAATTTTTATCATTTTTATAAATACAGTATGACGACAGCACGAATTTGAGATATTATTTACCACATAACATTCATAATTTGAAAAAAAAAGAAAATTTTTAACAATCGTTGTTACTATTACTTGCTTGACGCAATATATGAGTGGAAAGACAGAATCATTCGTTGTCAGTAAAATGTGGCTAGGTGAGGTGTTCTGTTCGGGTAAGCATACTTCCGTGTGGTATCACTTTAAATCGACAAAAGATCATGATTGTTAAAAGAAGGCTTACAAGATATATCGCAGCCTCCCAATTACACACACAAGACATAAAAACAACGGAACCAAACACAACCAAAAGACAAATATAACACTTATTTTTGAAATGAAACGATACTCTACCATCGAAATTTGTTTCGTAGAAGTGTACAGGGTATAAACCTAAATATGCATTAGCATAACATTCAATTAATTTCAAATTGAAAAGCAATTCATATTAGTTTAGCGAGACCCATGTAAAGTCTTATACCACGTAAGGTGTATAAGTCAGAATGTTACTTCCTCACCAAATGTGTTTATTTCGCGTGGGAACTTCCGATAAAAGCAACGAATTAAAAACAATCTATAAGTGTTGCTACATTTGTACTCCAGGAACTCATTTCAATTTGCTGACGTTTTCATATTCCAACTAGAATTTTAATGATTAACAAACACAGATGCATTTGACATTATAAGTCTGTACAAGTGTAAATATAGATTATTTAGAAATAGATAATACATTACGATGAGTCAGAATATATCTCTACCATCTTGCGTCTCCGGTGCATTTCCGATAGATCCAATGATACAGACTACTCTTGCGTGTTGAGTTGTACATTAACTTATCAGTGTAAACCCCGTAGTAACTAACGTCTGATAACTACGGAGCCTACTCACAAACTTTGTCAGAGGCGATGAGACGAGCATTAGAATACGTCAAAAAGGCAGAGTAACACTCCTTTAATTTATGAATAATTCGGGCGTAGTTCTCAATTATAGTCCGTTTACAAAATTACAAAGATCTTTTACGTAATTACCAGACACAGGATGATAAGTTTGCGTAAAATTATTACAGCTGATTGCTATTACATATAATTATTGCTTATTTTATTCAACATACAAATGCATGCTGCCTTGTTTTATGATTCGATTTGTCTGTAAATCATTTTCGCTTATATAAGCACTATCGTCTTGACAAACGTTTCATAATGCTTGATATCAGTTCCTTATTTCATCTTATATCGTTATCTCACTGATCCACGTGTTGTTGTTACATTTGTACTACATCTTTCTTTCACTTTAAGACCGTAACACCCTAATATCGGACGAAACATCGCCAAAACCATATCTAATCGTGTTCTTCGGCATTTACCGTTATGCTTTCTCATCAGTTTGTCGATTTTTTTTCAACGAGTTTTCAACCGTTGTTCGTTAACCGCGTGTTTCTGTTGTGATATCGTGCGCTTTATCATTAGGGTATGTGCCCTCGACGTTACATCATGTCCTCGTACCATTCAATTGTATGCTATTATGTATCACGTATCGTGTCACTCTCTTCATACGCTGCGCATGGGTCGGATATATGTTAAATATTTATATCAAATATTATGCTTTGAAGAGAGTATATTATGCTCCTTTAGAGTACGAGAGCTATTCGTAAGATTTATGGTCGCCATCATTGTCTCAGTGAGAAATATTTTGTATCCTTGTGTGATATGAAGATGGACGTTTTTTTAGCATGCTTATTAGTGGGCTGACTTGTTGTGATTGAGAATTAGATGACTCGGTTCTCACTTAGAGGACTGAACGTTTACTAGGATGTGACCAGACTAAGATTTACATGGCGGATGTCGTCGATGAAGCAAAAGACGCTTACATGTACTCTTCCGGAACACCTTGTCTTAAACTCTTGTATTTTACAATGGTATCCATGTAAATCTCTCCCTTGTTCATAGTTTGCCCCTAATTAATCCAATTTGAGTTCGGTTTATAGTTGGTAATCTCTGATATTTTTCTCTTTTGATATATTTTTAGGATATTGCTACATGTAAGAAGCAACAGCTTGATGCCATCCTACGACTAAAACTTAAAACAATACAAGCTCTCTACACATTTGCTTGAACTCAACCAGCTGATCATTTAACAGCTTTATCTTCCACCATTGTATTTCCTCCTACTGTAAATCCTCGGGATTCTCACTCTGTGAACCCGGACGTAAATAGTACGTTAGCATCAGTGTGGGAGAGTTAGTTTAAACTTTCGTTACTAAGATGGATGAGTCACCTAGGGTTTAGGTAAAACAGACAGAACGTCAAAATTATCGGCTGACTAGAGTGGGGAGATTTCCCAGGAGTGGGATGTTTGGGGGAACAGTGTGTCGGTGGTCTGATCATTTTATTTTTTAAAAAAGTGCGAAATATCGTCTGGAGATGGAGCACGATATACAATTAAAGTCATCCCGCTTGGCTGCGTACTGTGCACAGGGGATTGTATACGTGGTTTCATGACAAATAAAATATGCAACTGCACAGTCTGGTATGTTTATATATGTTTTGATCAGATTCATTTACATAAAATGTCTACTTTAATTACAATGGCTGTGTAGCCACCAGCGTATCTTTAGAGCTATCTACTTCGGTTTCGGAATTGTTACACGACGTAAATTATTTTTCAAGTTTGCATTGTACCGCTACACTACATCAACGGAACAGTCTAGTGGACTTTGGACGATAGAAGAGCAGCGTAGGAGATATCGAAAACAAAATCATTTCATTTTCAATGTATCAATATGACACTTGAGCGAACAGAATGGCCTTTAAGGTGAAGTAACACTCACATATGCTGCACCTCTTAAATTTAGTAATAGATACAATATGGCGAAAAAATGAATTGAACTGCATCATACAGCTGTTTCGTCCTCCGAGGACTCTTCAGTGATGCTAGGGGCCAAAAGGTAGGAATCCAAAATTTCTAAACTAATGTAGAAGCAGAAGGGTCAGGTGCGTAATACTGGAACGGTATAACTATGATATCGGACTAGAGTGTCGTGTTTCAATGCATTATCTTTTCGTATCAGTACACACAATGTTACGTCTATCTATTGGCAAAGAAGTGGATACCGGTACAGATGTCATATCGGTTTAAAATATAATATCGAATCAAAATGTAATATAGGTACAAAATATATGATCGGTTTAATATATATATATATTCAGTACAGAATGTCATATAGGTTTAAAATTTGATTTGGCACGGAATGTCGTATCGGTTTATAATTTGATATCGATACAGAATGTCGTATCGGTTTAGAATTTGATATTGGTACAGAATGTCGTATCGGTTTAGAATTTGATATCGATACAGAATGTCGTATCGGTTTAGAATTTGATATTGGTACAGAATGTCGTATCGGTTTAGAATTTGATATATTTGATATAGGTACAGAATGTCGTATCGGTTTAGAATTTGATATCGATACAGAATGTCGTATTGGTTTAGAATTTGATATCGATACAGAATGTCGTATCGGTTTAGAATTTGATATCAATACAGAATGTCGTATCGGTTTAGAATTTGATATCGATACAGAATGTCATATAGGTTTAGAATTTGATATTGGTACAGAATGTCGTATCGGTTTAGAATTTGATATTGGTACAGAATGTCGTATCGGTTTAGAATTTGATATCGATACAGAATGTCGTATCGGTTTAGAATTTGATATCAGTACAGAATGTCGTATCGGTTTAGAATTTGATATCGATACAGAATGTCGTATCGGTTTAGAATTTGATATCAGTACAGAATGTCGTTTCTGTATAGAATTTGATATCAGTACAGAATGTCGTATCGGTTTAGAATTTGATATCAGTACAGAATGTGATATCGGTACAGAATATGATATCGGTACATAATGTGATATCGGTACAGAATGTGATATCGTAACAGAATGTGATATCGGTACAAAATGTGATATCGGTACAGAATGTTATATCGGTACAGAATGTGATATCGGTACAGAATATGATATCGGTACAGAATGTTATATCGGTACAGAATGTGATATCGGTACAGAATGTGATATCGGTACAGAATGTTATATTCGTATATAATGTGATATCGCCACAGAATGTGATATCGGTACAAAATGCGATATCAATACAGAATGTGATATCGGTACAGAATGTGATATCGGTACAGAATGTGATATCGGTACAGAATGTGATATCGGGACAAAATGTCGTATCGGATGATATTGGTGCAGAAACTCATATAGTTTATAACGTTATACCGCCACAGGTAATATATATCGGTTCATCATATACAATGACATTAATGTATAATGGATTGAATCTATCAAGTAATACCATAACAAATGTTATTGACCTTGGTATTTCTGTTGTATATGATATCCTGGCAAAAAAATCTTTAAAATATCGGTCACGACAATGCCGTTCGCACCGACCCCGCGACCACTCTCATCAATATTGATTTACATGTATTACTTTGATTAAATGAACGACAAGTAGAAATGATCAGATTTTATTTGTGATTTGACCTGTCTGTAATTCCCAGGGTTTTATGCTCCATAGGAAATACTGGGAAATAACGTTTTTTGAACAATATTTGCGTCACACATTATAAAAACAAAAGCCCTGTGGAGTAAGATACCTGATAGCCATGCGCTTCAAACACACACATAGCCCTGACTGTGCAGCGATAGCTAAGTACCATAACATCGCCACGTGGTCAGCCCAGCAGCAGTACCTGGTATGGAAGCGGGAATCACCTATAGAACTATAGAGTTCGTTTTTGTTATGTTAAAACTCGTGATGGTTACCGATATCAGTACTATGTGATCCAATGCTGTCTCAGACCTTCTACGATGTTACAGATTTTGATTCTACTATGCACGTGACAGTGCCTCAAGTCGAGCAGGAATTTACTTTAACTTGTATTCCAAGGCCAAAAGTAATATTAAGTATGTGTGTATGTGCATGACACATAATCTTATCAATAGTTGTATATACATTTTAATGTAAATGTAGAGTATGATATATCAAAATATGATCTAATCTTTTTTATCATATAATTTAAAATGTGTTGGATGTTTTGTCCCAGGATGTGTACGAAATAACAGCGAAACCTTTTGTTATCTCGGCAGAATTATTCTGCTTTTACATTGCCAGCATTCCTTTATTTAAAATATCTGATAGATTAATAGTATGAGAACAAGCCTTTCAGATTATCAAAGAGATACCGTACAACAGTGTCTAAAGATGATTATATATACATATTTTTGTTATTTCAGATATATTTTTCGGATTGGACTGATGCTTTCCTTCTCGGATAGAATTTATAAAGGATCAACATCGTCTGTGGGTGAGTTATCAGCACTTTAGCTGTATATTTATTTATCTTCTTCAACATGTATCTATAGGTAGTCTAATGACGTCCATTAGTAATTGCGTTAGAAAATAATTTATCAAAAATGTCAGAAATACTCTTGGCTTATACCTTCTATTATCTTTCCCTTTCATGACTTAGCGCAAAATATTCAGTACGAAAAACACTGATTGCAAAAATTTATACCCACTCTTAGATTTTTGTTAGATCTAGTTACTTGTTGATTATTAGACATCATTAAGTCACTCGAACACCAGTGAGGGTTTTAGTGTTTTTATTTCTACCAGCGGTATGCACGTAAATACAAATGGACAAACCCCGATCTGTTTACATATCAACATGGGACTTTATTTTCAGACAAAGACAGTTAGACCAGATATTGGTAAATACGAGACACCTGATTTTCTTCCCCAGCTGAATTAACCACACTTGATATGGCGAAGCGTTTATCAGGTCCGGCGATAACACGATATCAGCGTCAGGAGATAGCACGGGTTTGATCCGTCATGTTATATATGGCGGTCTATTAAATCTCATCCCGTCGTGATCTTAATCAAACACGTGTAGGCAGACTTCATCAGTGGCAATACGCACGTTATAAGGAGGTTCCAGCAATGTGACCTAAACTCGCTGACGTCATTCAAAGAACAGCTTGGACACTATAGTAGCGTTTTACAGATTATTATGATATGGGGATTACTATAGCGTTTCACAAAATGTTTTAATTTGAGTTTATATAAAAGTATTATAGATGACGTAACACAAACGTCATATGCTGCACCTTTTAAATTGAGTAATAGATACAGTATGCTGAAAAAATGAATTAAACTCCACCATGCAGTTGTTTCGTCCTCCTATGGCTCTTCAGTGATGCTAGAGGCCAACAGGTGGGAATCCAAAATGTCTAAACTTATGTAGAAGCAGAAAGGTCAGGTGCGTAAAACCCCTTCAATTTATGAATCATCTAATAATATTCTAAACCTTTACAATATGTCGCATATAAGTTTCATTGCTTGGGAATATAAATTGTCCATTGGCAACGTGTAGCAGGTTATGGCAGTGTCAATCTGATTAAAATGGATATCCTTACTCTTATTCCACTACATAAGGATCTGACAACTTTTCATAAGAGGTTATGTTCTAGTGACCTTTATCACCTCTTTCCTTAACACTCTAGTCGAATTTTTCTAATGGTGCTGTCATCTGTAGCAAGTCATTTCGTCACAACATTGCACATAAGCTTGTTGTGACGAAATGACTTAACGGACAGATATGCTACAAATATAAGCTATTTCGCCCACAAAAAAAACACATTCAGGAATTTGGCAGCATTAACCTGATTGGATGATACAAAATGTCACCAAAACATAACTCCCTTTGGGATGTTGTCAACTCCTATCTATGCGGAGAATAACGAAGCGACAAAAATATCTGCATTTCAGTCAGATTTCGGCAGTATAGGTATCATTAAATGGGTTACACTTTCTGCTACTGCAGGTGATGTGAAATAAAACATAGTGTTACTCGTCAATCGTGTAAAATGACAAAGTGTAGATGATAACACCAGGAACAGACTAGTAGAAGCCATCCACTAACAGTGTGTGAATTTACGCCGTTGTGGGACCGAGAATAACGTCAAACCGACGGAACGTAAACATTTCAATTATGAGGCAATCACGCTTTCTGGTGACAACATCAGATGGTATCACAATATTAATCCTAGCATCCTGTAAATACGACAATGGAAATCGCCCATAGACCATCGATGTATTGTAAATCGAACAGCGGTGAATTGTAAATCGACCATCGATGTATTGTAAATTGACCATCGATGTATTGTAAATCGACCATCGATGTATTGTAAATTGACCATTGATGTACATGTATTGTAAATCGACATGTAAGTATCAATTTTTAAATAGAAACGCTCTTTATAGAGATATAAATCATCTACTTCATGACGTCAGAAACATTCACCGCACACTTTGTCCTTTGGCAGGAGGTTATAAGGTATTGAAAGCCGTTTACTTATATCGACCGACAATATTTGACAGTGTAACTATTTCATGTGACATGCAGTATTAAGGAGGCGATTTTCATTTGCTTCTCCTTTTTTATTTTCATTGCAACAAAGCTGTGTTTTTCTTTTGATGTCGATGTAAATTCTACTCCTTTAAATACTTTATCCTACATACGGCTTCATTATTTAACAGTCGACTAATTTACCAGCACGTTTGGTCTGCAGTTGATACATGTTTATAACCGTGAAAACCTCTGAAGTGTTTGAAAGTATGTTGCAAGATTGTTAATGTACGTTCCAAATAGAGTGCACTAAAAAGCTAAATCAATGTTAAATGTTTTTAGTTTACTTGTCGTCATTCCGTCCGTCTGTCTGTCACACTTTTAGGGGTTTCCGTGCATTATCTCTGCAACGTGTACACATGACATATTGAACTGCAATTTGGTATACAGATACATCATGAGGATATTAAGGTCAAGTTCTGATTTGGTTACGGTTGAATATTTTATTACAGAGTAATGGCCCTTGGACTTATAAAAATGTTCAATAATTCAGTTTCTGTTCCTTATCACTGAAACGTGTGCACGTATTTAACTGAAATTTAGTATACAGATACATCATGGTGATCGATATCTACGTCAAGTCCCTTGTTATCTGTTTAATGAATCATTGCATCTGTATAGCTTGTGGGGGCCGGTAAGGAACATGTATTGCTTCAGCAATTCTCAATATGCTTTTTGTATTATGCAAGTTTCATCTTGAAGGATGCTTTAAATTTGAATTACATTATAATCTGAAAATATGTAATATTGATAACGAATGGGAACATAATACACTAATACTCTAGTACCTACCATGTTCGACAAACTGCGATGGACGAGTGGTTAAGGTGTCCCGACACTCTACCACTAGCCCTCCACCTCTGGGCCGCGGTGGCCAAGTGGTTAAGATGTCCCGACACTCTACCACTAGCCCTCCACCTCTGGGCCGCGGTGGCCAAGTGGTTAAGATGTCCCGACACTCTACCACTAGCCCTCCACCTCTGGGCCGCGGTGGCCAATTTGTTAAGATGTCCCGACACTCTACCACTAGCCCTCCACCTATGTGGTTGCCAGTTCGAAACCCACGTGGGGCAGTTGCGACGTACTGGCCGTAGGTGGATGTTTTTTTTTTCTCTGCCTGGATACTTTGGTTTTCCTCCACCTTTAAAACCTGACACTTCCTTAAATGACCCTGGCTGTTTAAAGTACGTAAAACAAAATAAACCAAACCAAAATCGACAAAAAGTCAAGAATTGATAACCAAAGTTATCGCAATGCATTTTTATGGTCAATTTGCAGCTACCTTTGTTTATCTTTGCAGAGGCATGTGTTTGTTTATTTATTTATCTTTCGTCTAGTTTGGGACTTTTGCAACATTTAAGGAATAACGAATAGAATAGCTACAGGCGATATGGACAGATCCTTTAATGCCTCGTGTTATATTACTTATGAGACAGATTTGTCCCCTTGAGTATGACAATATAATCCGTCAGTAAACACGCTTTGCTGTATTGCATTGCATGTATGAATGTTGATGGAGGGTTTCCGTGATTACACGAGGACAATGATCATTTGTGACGTCATACAAGTGACACCAAGTATCAGATCATATTGTTATTCGAAAGATATACGACGTAAATATGTCAGATTTACTTTAAGACAATATATGAGTCCTAGAAATCAGTAGGAAAACACAATTAAACACAATCCAAAGCAGAACGAAGACCCGTATGGAACTAAAGACAGACAACGAATGTGCCTACAAAAACATCGGAGTTAAAACAATTCTACTGGAGTGACATTTAAAAAACATGACGGTATAACAAATAGGGGCAACAATTAGTCGTTGTAGTGAACAATGTTTTAGGGAGAAACACACAGGGCAAGCCTGAATAGAGATACTGTCTCAGTGGCATTGTTACGTCGTTAAAGAGGCGCATAGTCATTCGCAACCGTTTAATTTTCCCTAAGTTAACATGCATCGTGAAAAACTATCACAATTCCTGTCCATACGTAAATAAGCAGCTCATCCTTACAACCCGGCTTTAAAACATCAGAGAGTAAGGAAGCGTCAGCAAAACCACAATCCGGACTCAAAAACGATTAAACTAAAATGTAGATGCAAAATGTGAACAACGGGAATTTCAGCATAGATACCCGTGTAAACGTACGAGAGAGAAAGACAATGTGTTCCGGAAGAGTAAGCGTCCTCTGCTCCATCGCCGAAACCCGCAATGTAAATCTTGGTCAACTCCAAAGATTATATATCTTCGTCGCCATCTTGGTATCATTGAGATACATATGTATATTCTGTATCCTTGCATGATATGAAGGTGGACATTTTAACAATATGCTCATTAGTGTGTTTACCTGTTGTGATTGAGAATAATGTCTCAGTTTTCACTTTGAAGACTTAATGTTTATTTGGATGTGACCACGATTTATATGGCGTGTGCGGTCGATGAACCAGAAGACGCTTATTATCCCTCATATTTATATAATATGATAATATTGATTACATATTTCTAAGCCGGAAAGTCAATTTTACCTAAATCACCTACTCGCGCTTTATCCAATTAAGTGTAAAGTTACACGTCAATTACATGCTTCTTCACCCAGAGTGCTATTCGTAACAAAACCGTGATCTCACCGTGAAAAATAATAAACAAAACAAACACAAAGACACGACCGTGTAAATTGATACGATGGTTCTGCTTTTGAACCGACTATATATTGGTTACTAGGGGTTACCCTGTATCGGAATATTACAAAACATTCATATATCGGGGGATTATATTTCAGCTTTATTTACAAGCGATCAACGACATGTTTTGTAACAGTTTTCGGATTCCACAAGGAACTCGACAAAAAAGTCATCGTGTACATTAATCGGTGAAGAATATGTTTTTCCTGGATACCGAGCCAGAACCTTGACCTGGTTACGTCATTTGGTGATGACATATGTTTCGTTTTCCGAAATTCTTGAAAGAGTTTATTGTTTTGTTGTTCCTCTGGTAACATTAATAGAATACAAATCTAGTAAAAATAAAAGGAGAAAATATGAAAACGTCAGTTTATATAATTATCTTTTCATTATCCAAATGATGCCCCTGGTGTTATCGATTATAAGTTCGGACTAGGGTTTCGCCGAACCTTCGGTGTTCTCTTATTGTTTCTTTTTTATAATTACATCACTTGTTTTCAAAGGTAACATATAGTTATCTTTTGAAGGCCGCTTTGCTAGAGTTTATTACTTCTTATTTCGGTAAGTTTAGTTAACTAACGGCAAGTTCAATATCTGTGCGCCTTATAGGCCCAGCACCCTTACCGCGGACACGAAAACTGTATTTATTACTGTAGCCGAAATGTCAAGGCAACGTAAGATAGCGCCTTCTTTACAAAGTTATGGCGCAAAATTGAATTGAAGTTTCTAGCTTGTGATTCAACTATCAATTAATGATGAGGACATGTCGATCAAAGTAGAATGTTAAACTGTAACATAATTAGTGTAATCAATTAAGATTTCTTCATGGTATCACCATTTGTGTGCGCAGCGCTCTAGTCGAAATTGAAGAACGATTTTATTTGAACCCGTCAGATACATCTAGGCAAGTTCATTTACAACTGTCGTATGATTTAGATATCTTCGTCAATACAAATTGGAAAAGGATGAACACGTACATGTATCAAAATATATGTAATAAAAGTACTGAATTTACTGCGGCGCTAAAAGCTAACGCTAAACAGATTCTCAAGTTAAGAAATATATTTATATCTCTCATATCTCGCCATGTTGGATAGAGTTTGCCCATGTAAGAAAGCTATGTAAGAAAAATCTATCTTACATAGCATTTCACGCGACGTGACGTCACAATGGTTCAACAATGACGTGACGTCACGAATACGGTAAACTCTGATGCCGGAAAGAGAAAACGACGGCGTGATAAAATTAAAACCTTTCACAAAATGTTAACCAAAAACACCAGGAAAAGGAGATTAATTTTTCTACGTAAATTTTGTTTGCAGATATAGGGTATGCTTAAACTCGCTGTCTAATTCATTTTTGTCAAAAAAGCTCAAGGAAAAAGTTGAAATTTCAAAATGGTAGCCTGTTTCAACATATTTTCATGGTTTTTGAGCTTATTTGGGTAGTTGGTATGAGAGAAAAAGACTCTTTCATTATGTGTGTATGTAGGATAGGGATATTCCACCCTCGGGATCACAAAATGTGGTAAAACCCTCGGCAAGCCTCGGGTTTCACCACATTTCGTGACCCCTCGGGTGGAATATCCCTATCCTACACACACGCATATGAAAGGAGCTTATACTATTCATCGTTTTCAGAATATCGATGTCATTTATGGACATGCATTTTATTCATGATGTTGGATTTTTTATATTATTATCTAAACTGCAATTGTCGAATATTTCAACTAGGGGAAATAGCAACATCTTTTGAATTTGTATATTGATATATCTGAGTAGCAAATGTTTTATTGGTAAGGAAACAAATGATTTTAAATTGTTCAATTGATATGCTGCTAAAGCAAACGCATTCAAAATCTCTCAGAGACACACACACACACCTAACTATCTTATACACAGGTTGTTTAATGAGAATAATTAATAATAATAAATTAGAGAATGCCGAAGCGTCAACAAATCATAATCCCAACTCAAATCGATTAAATCAGAGGCAAAATATGAACAAAAGAAAGATTTACATGGAGACCCTTGTAAAAGTACAAGAGAATAAAACCAAGTGTTCCGGAGGAGTAAGCGTCTCCTGCTTAATCGACGACACCCGCCATGTAAATCTTTGTCACATCCAAATTAAGTCCTCAAAATGAGAACCGAGTGTTATCATACACACATTGGGGGGTAGTTGTATGAGTCCATTTATCAATCCTAAAGAAAATGATATCCTTTTTAAAAGTATCTGTTTAAGCAATGCATAAAGCAATAACGTGAACGATACTTTTCATATTAATTCCAAATTAATTGGGTTAGAAATACTAAGGATATGTGTATTATATTTCAATTAAATAAAAAAATGAAATTTGTAAAAATAAATTTGTCTCACTTCCTGTTGATCAAAAAGTGTCCAAACGCTTATCCACTAGATCATTTTTTGCATTGATGAATATCAATGAGACCTTATGAATATTCTGATCCGCCCACAGCATCACTTTAATTTGACTTTATCAATCAAAAAATGTTTATAGGTAACAAAACAAATAGTAAATCTTGTAAACGTTATTTTCTTGCATGTATCAATAAATCATAGATATCTCATAGCTTAAATTTTGCTTAATACCTGAGGAGGAGGATTGTAATTTGGTCATAATTAGCATACCTCATAGAATGTGATCCCATAAGCAGCTAAAACAAAGCTATATAATTTTTAACGTTTAGTGTAGTGTGAATAGATGCATGTCTACATTACACAGTGTATGATAATTAGAATGTCAACTCGTTGTAACTGAAAATGACACCTTAACTCTTACTTTGAGGTCGTAACATTTATTTGGTTGTAACCTAGATTTACACGATGCAGACGAAGACACTAACTCTTTCAAAAAAACTGGTTTTATTATCTTGACCTTTTTTAAGGGTCACTTCGGTACAGTGTATCTATCTTATTTTGTATTACAGGTTGTCCTGAGTATGTTAATCATCAAATACATGTATTTGATACAGATATAATACCACCTGTAAACACATTGGAAAAATAGTTATATGTGCTCCTGTTGTCGAAATCCTGCCTGTAACCGAAAGTAAAATGAGTTGGTAGTTAACATGTTGACCACTGATAAGACGGAGGGGGTCACACAATCCGGTCGAGTTTCCAGGCGTGCTATTGTTTGTATCAAATCGATCAAAAACACAAGATCGCTACCACTAACGATAAAAGAAGTTACATCACCCTATAAAGAGTAACACCGTACTTAAATACCAATTGTGTGGCCCTAAAACAGAAGTGAGCCCATTAGCCTGTGTTGATCTGGTTGATGTATAATCTGTTCGTCTGCCTGTAAATACTCCGCTTGTCAGCATAAGAGTAGAGAACGGGGTCGCTTTGTTGGATCACTTTACTTCCCCATTGTCAAGCAGCATGTATCAGGATAGTTCGAGTACTAGTGTTGTCATCAATTCTCCTCTCTCAATCTCTAGCATGTTAATAACATAATGACAGTGCTGCCTGTCGTAACAACATCCTAATGTAATGATACATTAGACAGACACATAACATAATTTAAAGTTAAAATTTCAAATTATATACAGATGAATGACTTTGGTTGGCATACCTATTAGTTGAAGAAACAGTTAAACATTGTAAGTCAATATCGACGTCGTATAGTATGGTAAACTTCATTGTTTTCCTGTTTAAATGTAAACTTTAGACACAACAAACAACTAAGAATAATATTACAAATCAAATATGGATATAGCGACATAGCTCTTGTTTATGAGGCCGAGAAGTGACGTCATCATGTTACCATTTTTGGATATGATGGTGTCTGTAGGTATAAATATTCGTGGTAATTTTCGTCTAATTACATCATTGATATAGCACCAGACGTCGAGTGTCTGGTACAGTTCCGTCATTCTGTGTAACTGTTGGTTATGTGTGTGGAATACTTTCCGCGTTATGATATCGCACAATCCCCGACTACCAGCAAAACCAAATTTACCCTTTATTACCGACTCCAGCAGGAACCTGTTGCGATGTTCGGTGTTTTTTGTCTACTGTTTTCATTAACTATCCACACTTTCACTCAAAAAAAATAATTACTTTGGTCTAATTCTGTGGAAATGTTGCACAGTAAACAAATCAAGTGCATTCTGATTTGTATATATTTCTATGATGATTATATTTGTCTGGTTGAAAAAAAATCGGTACCCTTGTATGGTATGACGGTTGACTGTCTTGCATATGTTCATTAATATGCTAACTTGTTTTGATTGAGAATATTCCCACAGTTCCTACTTTGAAGACGTGACATTTACTTGAGATTGACATAGATTTACATGGCATGTGTCACCATGAAGTACAAGACGCATACTCTTATTCTCTAACTTGTACTTTTTCAAGGATTACCGTTTTCAATATTTTCTTTATCCATATTCTCTCCCTAGTCTAGTTTAATCGATTTTAGTTCGGATTATGGTTTTGTTGACGTTTCGGTACTCTATGGTGTTTTTTATAAGTTAATCAGTCGAATGAAACGACAGGCTATGACCTTCCCACGTAGTATACTATCATTCCCCATATCAAATCGAAGAAATGTCCTCGTTCTTTTATCATAATATTTTTGTTTCTTCTCGATAAAAGCAACGAACAACGTTATGAACTAAACCCCATCGCAGAACAACAAGTTAGGATGCAGAGAGACAGAGGATTAAATCGAATTTGATTAATATTCTGGTTGACAGTGTCTCTGTTGGTTTAAGAGCCTACATTTTATTCCCATTACTGTTTGTCGTCAAAAATCTGTTTTCACAAAAAATACTAGTTTACGTAAATGTTTATCAGGAAAAGTGACAACGACATTTACAATGCCCCTTACAGACATATCGACGATGTGTTGTCTTTAACTGACTCAGACCAATTGACTGTCGATAATGTATGCTTTTGAACATGAAATCAAGATCGGTGCATAATGTTTACATCAACAGCTAATGTAACATCAATATTTCTTTGAAACGACTCATCCCCGATAAGCCGGAGGGTTTCGATTCGAGACCGGGAAGTTTCCCTTTTGAAGTTGTTTTTTTTTTACTTATCGCATTTATCACAATTTCTCGAACATATGTCAAAATGATGGACTTGCTCACAACAATTTCTTTTGACGACAGTTATACTAACGTTTTGATGTTACTGGTCAATTTGCCGTCACTACTGTAGCTCTTTTAGAACTTTGAGAACGTCGTAAATGAGTCAGAATATGCTTCCACATCTAAAGGGTTTTGTGTAATTTGTCTGAGTATTTTTTTTTCGCCGATTGTTGTTTGACGGTTTTTTGCTTAGATCTTGTTACAAGGAATTTTCCGTTTCGATATTGCGATTTAGCTTTTGCTGCGAATTTTTTATTATTATCATTACTTTGAAAACATTTCAACTCTTCCGTACATTGAAAATACCAAAGCGTCAAAAAACATTCTCTGAACTCAAAATCGATTTAAACTAGGAGCAAAATATGAACAAAGGAAGTATTTACATGGAGACTCTTTTAAAAGTAAGAGCATAAGACCAGGTGTTCCGGAATAGTAAACGTCTGTAATATATACTATATTAACAGGAGTTCACTGGATGAAAACAAACTGGCAAACAGGATGAAAATAACAATGCTCTTGTTTTGGCACGAATAAAGAATCGAACTAGTGTCTAATAATATATTAAAAGTTTATAGATGATTCTTCATTCATCACCATCGTTTATATGCGTGTCCTTCATGGTATGTGTATTCAGTTACAATAGCAGGAACATCGCTTTGATACGCTCTCCCCATTAATGTAACACGAACAATGTACCATCGTAATTATCGCAAATAGGGGGAATGATGGCTATAAATTATTTTATTATGCAGCGGATTCAACAAATTCATTGTAGAGGATGAGCCAAGGCGTTCAAACCTGTCAACGTCATTGGTACCGTTACTACAGAAACACGTATTCAAAACGTGGTGTGTTGTTTTAGAGACTACGACCCATTTCACGTTAATGTTTTTTCTAAAGGTCAAACTGATAAAAATCAGTTAAAAAGCTTAGAAATATAAGCCTTGCAAACCTGGAAACAAAGACTTCATCATGTTACAAATTTACAGTTTTGGCGCCACAAGATAATTGTTCCTGAAACGTTCCGCTGAATTGCCATACGCTTAGAAAAGAGTGTCGACATGTGTACAATAGTGGTGTTGCTGAACTCATTGTACTGGTGTGTCTTTACCTAATTACTATGGGTGTAAACTTAGTTGATAAGATTACAACAGAACGGTAACCTACTGTCCCCAGACGAGCACATGGCGTGCCCGATAACACAATTCAGTCTAGGACACAGAGGTCTAATACAATAAAAAACTAAACAAACATTATTTGGCCTACGATCTCCGACAAGATGTTTTATATTGCCTTCGAAATTTCGTTCAATTCGTTTCTTCGATTGTCTTTTATTCAAACGAAACTTTTTGTTCATCTATGCTCCTACTGTTGTGTCTATGCTTTTGTTGAACACATGTACGTTCTTTGTAACAGTATGTGGCACTATTGATATGTCTGGCAGGATGAGACAGGCGCTTACACTACCGAGACAGTTTGCAAGTTATTCATACAGGAATGTTAGGTTGTATAACATATCTTTTTCTGATAGGTGTTTAATTTGTTATTAAGTTGCACAGTAAATGTAAACTCAGAATTCTTTATAACATGTGGGTGCACTTGATTTGGGTTTGCTGCTTAAAACACTGAAAAACCGTTTCAAACTTTTGGTTTTCTTGACTCAAATTGTCCAAGCTCTTATTCAAATCTTTGACTATACAACTTCTAGGAATCATTCCTTGTTTTTTCTCGTTGACTATTTAAGAAACATGTTAGAAATAGTTCTCCAATTCAGCATCCTGCATTGGTGAATACTTAAGAAATATCTTCTAAGCTCTGTGACTTCACTGTCTCTATGAGTACTTCGATGACCGTCATGTTTTACTACTCTTGTGATATCATCTTCTTAGATCCGCGGTTTAATGTCTACGTTAGCCATTCGATGTACATCCTGGTACACTGCTGTCGATAATATCGTCTCAAATATGATACTTTAATGTCTTCTTATATTTTGTTAGTATCCCGAATTGTTGATGACTTCAGAAGCCTATTCTAAAAGCTGCGACTGTCATGTCCCCAAGATTTATTCAATACTCCCCTTCTTTTAAGATTATATTAGACTCTTACACCCAGAGATATTCGTGTTTAAACGTGTTTAACTGTTCTAGATATATCCTATCAGCTCTCCTCTCCTTTTGCTGTTCTATATGTCTTTTATTCTCTATTTTAATATAATAACTCTTCTCAAATCTACCAGTGTAAAAAATACCAATGCGTCTACAAAACCATAATCCGAACTAAAAATCGATCAAACTAGAGGTACAATATGAACAAAGGAACGATATACATCATGGAGGCCCTCCTACAAGTACAAGAGAATAAGACCAGGTGTTCTGGAAGAGTAAGCGTCTTCTGCTTCATCGACGACACCCGCTATGTAGATATTGGTCATATCCAAGTAAACATCAATCCTCAAAATGAGAATCGAGTCATTAGTGTCAATAACAACAAGTAAATACAATTGTAAGCAACGCCAAAAACGTCTATCTTCATATCACAGAAATTCTCGATAAGATCAAAATGGCGACCAGAAAACTTGGACATAGTCTTCATCAACCTGCATCTCTCGAATCCCCGTGCCGTAAGTTTGTTCGTCAGCAGCTGACATCTATGACGAAAATCGATATTTAGAGCAAGTCCCAGAATAACGAATCAACTGCGACATGAAAACACCATAGGATGGAGAAATATGGAAGTTACTTTCAAGAAAGGGAAAGTTCACGGTAGGAAAATCGATATCGTCATGTTTATCATAAAGCTTAGTAGCAAGTTGTCCGTGTTGTCATAGTTTAAGTTAAGATCGAGGTAAGAAGCTGATGTAGGAGAGTATGTTGTGTCCTTAATCTCAAGTTCAGTAGGGTATATACGATCGACTAGGTCGGCAAATCTCTTGTTGTTTATAGACAACACATCGTCGATATACCTGAGAGTGAAATTGAAAGACTTGGCAAGGTTTTATTACCTGTCCTGATTAGCTCTTCCACAAATGAAGCCTCGTATGAAAACAAAAACAAGTCAGCTTAGAGTGAGACACCGTTAGTTCTCATTGGAATGCCAACACTTTGCTGGAAAAGTGTTCCTCCGAACTAAGCAAAATCCGCATCCCGTTAATGCCCTCCTGGAGAAAACAGCTTCACAATAAGACTGAATCCCTGATTAATGGTACTAAGAATGGTAGTAAGAAGTTGCGATAATGGCTTGATTGAACAATGAGAACAGCCTGCGATAAAACGTTTCTTACAAGGAACCTTGTGCAGTTTAGGTATCAAATATAGACGAGGTAGGTCAGCGTCTTGATCATTATTGGGTATTTTGAAGGTAGTTAGAAATTATTTCATCCATCGAAAAACCGGTCATTGCGTAAATAGGGTTACTTTGGTTATCAAGCAGGCAAAGTTCCTTTTGCAAACACTGAATGTAATAGTGTTTGCAAACCAGGATCAGGGAAAGTGTTCAAAAGTAATTCAGCGTCCTTCTTTGTGGGCTTGCGGCGTGTTTAAATTTCTATGCAACTCTAACATCAAAGGTCCATCTTTATCTTTCCTTGATAACTGCAAGAGTTCCTTCTTTTAAATCTCTTCTTTATCACTTCTTCGGCGATCTCCCGGTAAATCTTCGACACCAATGCCTCCAAAATGTATTCCGTACACGTCCTCTTTCACAACTTTACAAACCTTATCTCAAATCTTCTTGAATATACGACTGTTATTCTCAAAGAGCTTTCCAATGTCCGTCTTTGTTGACTGTTTTATTATTTTAAAGGATAGTCTTTGTTCTAAATTGTTGACCTATTAAGAAATCCGTTCCCGAAATTCCTAGGCTATTTGTGACTATTCAAAAAACATTTTTCTCAGATCTGCACCTCTATCATCGAGAGATGTTCTTTGACCTTCATCATTGTTGGCTGCTGTGGAAACGTTTAGTCAGTTAGGACATTTATGTCCCCGGCGGTTCTAAATTAGGGTATTCAATGTGTCCATTCTCTTTACTACAGAAATCACTACTCAAATCTGCAACTTTATACATGCAGTTATCAAAATATACTCGAATTAAACATCAAAAGTTAATATTTTTTTAAACATAAAACATATAACTATTATCTTTTCCTGATGACTGATGTGGAAAGTTTTTCTCAGATATGCCTGTTTACTGCCGCCAATAAAGTTAACTCTGTTTAACGTCATTTGTAACACGTCTCCTGGAAAGCTTAAAGTTCTTGCCGTCCTTGGACACGAAGGGAAGCTCAATAAATCACAGCTGTGTCATCTCACTCTACTAACGTCTTCAATAAATGCAATATCATAACTTTTATGACTTTGTGGAGAGCACTATCAATATTTAATCACATGTCTTGCTAGAAATCAATATGACTTAGACGGATAATTGGTCATTCGCTGACAGCTGTCCGGCGAGAATCAATACAGTTATAACTCCCCGTCACCAGGAAAATAATTGTATATCCACTCTTCAGGGGAAAGATGTTAGGGTACTGATTATCGAAGAAGGTGTTGGTGATCTGTTAGACACTGATTACCGGTGGTAGTGTTGGTGATATGTTAGACACTGATTACCGGTGGTAGTGTCAGTGATCTGTTAGACACAGATTACCGATGGTGGTGTTGGTGATCTGTTAGACACAGATAACCGGTGGTAGTGTTGGTGATCTGTTAGACACTGATTACCGGTGGTAGTGTTGGTGATCTGTTAGACACAGATTACCGGTGGTAGTGTTGGTGATCTGTTAGACAATGATTACCGGTGGTAGTGTTGGTGATCTGTTAGACACAGATTACCGGTGGCAGTGTTGGTGATCTGTTAGACACTGATTACCGGTGGTGGTGTCGGTGATCTGTTAGACACAGATAACCTGTGGTAGTGTTGGTGATCTGTTAGACACTGATTACCGGTGGTAGTGTCGGTGATCTGTTAGACACTGATTACCGGTGGTAGTGTTGGTGATCTGTTAGACACTGATTACCGGTGGTAGTGTTGGTGATCTGTTAGACACAGATTACCGGTGGCAGTGTTGGTGATCTGTTAGACATAGATTACCGGTGGTGGTGTTGGTGATCTGTTAGACAATGATTACCGGTGGTAGTGTTGGTGATCTGTTAGACACTGATTACCGGTGGTAGTGTTGGTGATCTGTTAGACACTGATTACCGGTGGTAGTGTTGGTGATCTGTTAGACACTGATTACCGGTGGTAGTGTTGGTGATCTGTTAGACACTGATAACCGGTGGTAGTGTTGGTGATCTGTTAGACACAGATTACCGGTGGTTGTGTTGGTGATCTGTTAGACACTGATTACCGGTGGTAGTGTTGGTGATCTGTTAGACACTGATTACCGGTGGTAGTGTTGGTGATCTGTTAGACACTGATTACCGGTGGTAGTGTTGGTGATCTGTTAGACACTGATTACCGGTGGTAGTGTTGGTGATCTGTTAGACACTGATTACCGGTGGCAGTGTTGGTGATCTGTTAGACACTGATTACCGGTGGTAGTGTCGGTGATCTGTTAGACACAGATTACCGGTGGTGGTGTCGGTGATCTGTTAGACACAGATAACCGGTGGTAGTGTCGGTGATCTGTTAGAAACAGATTACCAGTGGTAGTGTTGGTGATCTGTTAGACAATGATTACCGATGGTAGTGTTGGTGATCTGTAAGACACTGATTACCGGTGGAAGTGTTGGTGATCTGTTAGACACTGATTACCGGTGGTTGTGTTGGTGATCTGTTAGACAATGATTACCGGTGGTAGTGTTGGTGATCTGTTAGACACAGATTACCGGTGGTAGTGTTGGTGATCTGTTAGACACAGATTACCGGTGGTAGTGTTGGCGATCTGTTAGACACTGATTACCGGTGGTAGTGTTGGTGATCTGTTAGACACTGGTTACCGGTGGCAGTGTTGGTGATACATGATCTGTTAGACAATGATTACATGTACCGGTGTTGGAGATATGTTAGACACTCATTACCAGTGGTATTGTTGGCGATCTCTAAAATTCCATTACCGATGAATTTTCGGCATTGATTTATAGATTTGATCATTGTCACTCAATATGCTGCCTTGTTAAGCTAATTCTCAGTTAATCTTTATACCTGATGAATGTCATTCCTTGCAACATATATTTATTAATGATAATCTAACATTCAGATAAAATGTCTGTAATTATTTGCATTTGAATGGACGGTCCAGCGTCAAAATACGTTCATTAAGGTTGCCGAAGAAATGACGTGGCAGAGAACAACTGCCAAGGTACAGTGTCTGTTTGGTTAACTGTCGTGTGTACTTTGTAATGAACACCTGATCTGATAATTACTACTGACAATATGATTTTTATATTAACGATTGACGTTTTAGCTGAGAATCCTGTCGTAATTATCGGGTGTTTGTCTGATTGATTGTAACTCTGTACACAGTTAGTGGAGACGTATGATGTTCGTTAGTGCCACACGTGTAGATGTAGAGATTGTAATAGACAAGAGACTAATTAGGGAACATCTTGATCATTCTCACGTATCATCTCAATCGCCAGGAAAGTGGTAAGACCGGCTAAACAGCTAACCGCCCGATATCGGATTTTACTGTTCACAAACCAGATCAGTCATTTGTGTTCGGTTTGATTTTGGCTTACAAGTAAGAAATACGAACCCTTCTCGACAATGATTAATTAAAACCTATTCATTCTTTACCTACATCGCCAAATGCAAAATTATCCGTAAGTATTGGTTATAAGATAGTCAGTTTTATGTTAGTTACAAATTAAACAAGTTGATAAAATAGTCTCCAAGAAGTCCTTATCGTATTGGGCATTTTTTTTTTTCCTGTACTGGTCGACTTGCAGCAAGTTTTAAAAGCATGGTATCGCAACAACACATACTGTGCACTTTTATGATGATAAAAAGATATTTTCATTTTATAGAGACCTGCGCTGCTTTTTGATAAGCCTATATATAACATCAACGACATTATACCACGAGAAGTCTGGTACAATAATAAACTATCCGCGCGTTGTCTACATTGCAAATTTGTTCGCAATTACCTAATAAGATTTCAGATTGAAATCAAATTAATCTAGATTGAGGTTTGATGTTTGTCAATTACTCAATGTCAAGGAGTACACAGCAGTCTTTATGTTACCTTTCTAATGACTGCCGACATAATCATTTTCACTGTTTATCTTCAGTGTGTCAAAACAGTGATCTACATATCTATATTACGTTTCTAATATCAACACAGTGTTCTATACTGCGTTTCAAATGTCTGATCAATATTGCGTTTCTATTGTCAAAACTGATTCATATTGAGTTTCTGATGTCTGTAAACACAGTGATATCTATAACATCTCTACTGTCAAATCTGTGATCGGTATGAAATACTCATTTTCAAAATGACCGCCATAATGGTATATTTTTGAAAATTCTTCTGAAAAAAAGTTCTACAAACACCAGACATCATAATTTTTGCTCCATTTTTTAGATGTATATTTGCTATCAAAATTGATAATACGTTGTTAGATATTACAAAAATACCTCACGTCCAATCAAAACGAGATTTGAACGTGATTGAAACCTCACAAGAGCAGATCGTTATTTTATAATATTGTCTGTCAAAATGGCGATCTCTTTACGTTTCTATTGTTTCAAAACAATTATTTATATTCCGTTTCTAATTCGTGTCAAAACGGTGCTTTAAATTATGTTTTGCGTCGACATATTAATCAAAATCGTTTATCTTTTGTATGTCAAAACAGTGATCTTGTTGTTTTTGTGTTGTGTTGACAAATTGATCTTTATAGTTGTTTATACTGGGCAGTATACAATGTTGTTTTGTCACAGTTATTGTGTGACGACAAGACAAGTACACATTTGTCTTTTTCAATTGATTTTCTCGTCAGATGATCTTGACATTTTGAGTTTATTATCAAAGGTGTTTTTCATTATAATAACCTGAACAGAATTACTATGCATTAATTAATTGTTAGTAGTAAACCGACAAGTTATATGCCAGCTGTACTTTTTATGACCTTTAATAATGACAGCTAATATTTGCTGCTAGAACACGTAACGTGACATTTACTAATCGCTGTCAATTTACAGGGTCACGGATTCACGGGGTCACCAAGTACGCGGTGCAGTACTGCATTGGAGTACAATAATCGAACCGATTCACGCTGCAAGTGTGTTGAACAAACTGTATTATATTAGCTGGTGTGTTGAAAGGCTATATTTCAGCTATACAATTCTCTATGTGACTAATGGACAGGCAGTTGATCAAATTAGAGTACTAAAACTAGCCCAACGGGAACTCTTTTCCGCAGATATTAGGTCCGGACCAGACAGCACCTAAATGGTTCACCATGCTTCGACCGCCACCGTTTCTACAGGGTTATTGAATCGTAAAAGATCAGGATCGTACATTTAATCCCCGGGCCTGCTGCACGGAGCAGTCGACGATACATGAAAGCGAAGTCTACAGAAGGTTTGCTCGAAGATTTGGCCGATTCTGCCGACCTCTGGTTCGATAACCTTTCTAGTTCTAATTTACAATCGACCTCATTAAACGTCAACATCTATTATGTATATTTCATTTAACAGTAACCCGACTACCGGTCTTGTTCCTGACTTAAGGGGACTAGAGATCGCCGTTGTAGGAGCTTGTGGATTAGGAAAACAACTGCCGGGTGCCATGTTGTATCTGTACCGTCACTGTACACAATAGTAAGAGGTATAAGTAGAATGTAAATCGGACGAAAATGTTATTATAAGATCATCAGGGAGATTTTGTGTCAGAAAACATATAGTATTGAATTAAATGTCTTACTAAGTACGTACCAATCTCTATGAAATCGATCCCACGACACATAAACAGTACTCAATTCAAACTACTATATTACGTTAACCGTATGTAACGAAGTAACCGTATTTTTCGTTGTTCAATTTCACTATAACTAGCATGGTTTCCTTTCTTAATTGGCCTGTAGGAATAAGCAGTTTGTTTGTGATAAAGGGTGAAAACAAATGATAACTAGATGGAACGAAGATGGAAACCATCTCTAAAGTCCCGCTGTTGCAACGTAAAAAACAAAATATAAAGAATTTATTTGGGATCCAAAATTATCACCGAGTCTAAAGGATAGGTAAACTCAAGAAAATAACAGGTATATATGAAACACTAAACATAGACCACATCAGTCCACTTTTTGTAAATTACTAAATGGTTTGCATACGAAGTTTAAGGAAAACTAAAACACTGACACGCCAGGAAGGATTACATCATGCTATTATTTATTTAGCAGCTAAGAAATGTAAACTTTGACTTGTACCTTTAATCTGACGGCATTAAGGTTTGGTCGATAGAGATTTTGTTTGATTCTGACCAACCTTTCTTCGTAATGTTATAGCCAAACGTGATGCTGCTAAAATAGTTTAAATTAGATGCGATTACCGTCTGCTAAATATGTAAAATAGGAGGAGGATCTGTTATCTGATGAAGTTTTATCAATTACTGTTACAATTGTAACATGCAATACGAAACGGGAAAGGCCCCATGGCACCACTTTGGCGATCACCTTTGAATGTTTGAATGAAGTGTGAGACCTTGATTTTTGCA
Source organism: Mimachlamys varia (assembly GCA_947623455.1). Lineage (NCBI taxonomy): Eukaryota > Metazoa > Mollusca > Bivalvia > Pectinida > Pectinidae > Mimachlamys > Mimachlamys varia. Next base: position 5,050,820 of record OX392537.1, read on the forward strand.
AGACAAAACTGAATAAAGTACGCGACATACATTTTAAAACTGCTTACAATTATGCAAAGTTCCATCACTCTACTATGACAGGTTCCAATGCTTTTGAGCGTACACGAATGTGTTTCAGTCGGACTCACAGACGAGCGGACGGAAAATGCTACATTATAGTGGCAGTGCCCTTATTGCTGTAGCGTATGTGGTGTTGGACAAACAAAATGTCCCTGCCGCCAAGCTGGATTGTTTTGGAGATATTTTATTACCATGTTGTTTAATAATGAAAAATATCGGGAGGTGTAGACAAACAAACTTATTACACAAGTTTTATGGTAGCCATGTTTTTCTTATTGAGAAATATTTTGTATCTTTGTGCGATATGAAGACGTTTTTAATATGCTCATCAGTGTGCTGACCTTCTTGACAATGATGAATCGACTCTCACTTTAAAGTTGTGCAGACCAAGATCTGTATGTCGGGTGCCTTTGATGACGCAAAAGACGCTTACACCTCCGGAAAACCTGGTCTTACATGTATTCTCTTGTACATTTATAAAGGGTCTCCGTGTTGATATTTCTTTTTTTATAATTTGCCCCTGATTTAATCGATTTCGAGTTCGGAATATGATTTTGTCGACGCTTCTGTATTCTCTAACATTTTTTAGTTCCTCGACTAGCACAGACAACTAAACAAAAAAGGTACCTCGTTACATGCATCCTCTGCAATTGATGAAATATGTCATCCGTATCCATTGCAATAGAAGAAAATACTCACTGTTGCGTTGCATGGGTATTTTAGGAACGGACCACATTCATAATTCATACAGGGTAGTGCTATCAATGCTGTAATATCATATATGAATAATCAGCAATAGTCGGGCATCTCCCATTCCGGTTACGGCCATGTAATAATTCTGACGCTGGTGGTAGTTTAGATGGTCATATGATAGCTATTGATTATCTAAAAGAGTAAAACCATTTTTAGATTGTATTAATGAAAGACATGTTTAAAATTAGAAAAATTGTACGGTATATAGAGAATGTGTTACATATGACATAACATTATAAAATCAAAATGGCGGTCACAGAGTGCTTGCGCCCACTCATGCTCTAAAAGAGGAATGAAACATCTTCCTAATCAGCATTTTCCATCATCTTTTTATTTAATAGCATTCGACCATGCGATCCCCTGAAGAGCGTGAATTGGCGAAAACACTCAGAGCCATTTCAAACTTATTTATTACGATCATATTTTTTATGCATGTACATTCTAATAAATTAACATCTAACACTTTAAAACTAAATATTTTGTTCATTTTACCAGTCATTCTATTTGAGAGTGCCTTTTGAGCAAGTTTCTGTTATTTTTATTTCATTGATGAAGTTTTGATATTACGTAAACATTGTATTAAGCTTATTGTACGTTTATCAAACAATATGAATACAAACGGAAAGTAAAATAATAACAATAATATACTTAATATAAATTCGATAACACATCTCACATGTTATCGACATAAAAATACAATATTGACAACAAAAACAAAAAGTATTGAGTGTAAACAACGTCCGTAAAAGAAATATTTTAATGACCCGGGACCACTACTAAGTCGTTTTCTGATGGTTTATGATGGAGAACGCATACGCTGTTTCTCGACAGTAAGGAGCTTGTTGAAAGCAATGCTCTCATGATCAGTATACCCTATTGTATATACACGCTGTTTTCTACTTTACTACATGATACCAGATATATATACCAGAAAGAATAAGTGTCGTTATAATTTGTATTAACCATCATGACGTTATCAAAACACTTGAAATTTGACATTTATTCTCCAATGTGGAAGTTAAAAGAGAGTACTTTACAGAACTAAGAGAATACCGGAGGGCCAACAAAAAACCATAATCTGAACACAAAACCGATTAAACAAGGTGCAAAAAATAATATTAATTCGGAGAAAGTTAAAACAAGAATAGGACCATGTGTTTCTGAAGGTAAAGCGTATTCTGATTCCAAGTAAATGCTTCATAGATACATTTGGTGTGGTTTGCTTTATTTAGTTTTACGTCATATTAACAGCTAGGGTCATTTAACGACGTGCCAGATTTTGAAGGTGGAGGAAAACCGGAGTACCCGGGGAAAACCACCAACATACGGCCAGTACCTTGCAACTGCCCCACGTGGGATTCGAACTCGTAACCCAGAGGTGGAGGGCTATTAGTGGAACGTCGGAACACCTTAACTACTCGTCCACCGCGGCCCATTCAAACATACAGTAATAGCGAGAGCTGCTGATGAGTATACCTTACATCACACAGGGTTATAATTTATTTTCTCAATGTGATCATAATGGCGACCATAACACTTGTTTATAACCGATATCAACCTGCATTTCTCGAATCCCTTCGACATAAGTTGCCCATCTATAGACAACATCTATCACGATATTTAAAACAAGTCCTATAATAACGAATCAACTGCAACATGTTACACATTGGGTTGGAGAAGTAGGGATGTAACTATCAAGTAAGAGTTCATTGTTAATAAGTTTCGTTAACGAAACAAAAACTGACCAGATTTCGAAATAGGAAATATGCAAAAATTTAACACATTTACGTGACAGTATTTCAACGGACACCTACATTTCCCTACGATTTCAACTTCGAAATTCCTAGGCTAAACTGTTCCAAATGGGTATAATGGTTGAATCCTGGTCTATTGAAGTAAGTCGGATTTTAAACTTCAATGGGTCTTGAGACCGCCGTTCATATTAATTTGCCTCCTGTTGAGGATTACATATATAATTACTTTCAGGTTGATAATGATGTTTCGTGGGTTATTTCTAAAATAACGGACTGGTGTAAGTCTATGCAGCTGGAGGTGCCAAAACGTGTGACGTCATCACTCACTGTGTGACGCCATCCCGATGAAATTCATAGCTGGTTTTGTATTGATAACTATTAAACGGTACATCACAAACGCGGTTATTTAATCTGAAAACTGAAACAAAACCTAGGCTGTATACATTTTTTTTAAAAGGGGACTAATTCCTGCACTACTATTCTGACGACTTATACACCGACTGGAAAGTTTATCAAAAATAACCTTACAGTTTACAAACATTTTATTTTTTCATACCCCAATGAAACTTAAAACAAAATGTCGTCAATGCTTAAATGAAATATGACGATCTTGCCTTCAAGGCAGTGAGACTTCTAAAACCCAATTTGCATTGTTAACAAATCGCATTCCTTGCCCATGTGTAAACAGTAAACGTACAGTATGCACTGTAACAGTCAAATGACACTTTGGGAATCCCCTAACTTCCTGGAGGGAATCCCAAAACGATATTAAGCGGATTTGCCAATATAAAGTACGTGTAATATTTTGACCTTTGTATAATTCGAATAGTATTTTACAGTAAGAAAAAGTCAATACAGGATATCAATCTCACTCTAGGCCACTAGATTTCAGACTGCCGTTTCTTAACTACCACATTGTCTTACCCATTTTACAGTTCTAACGATAGCCATGCAAAATTCATGCAAAGGAAACTTCTGATAAGTGTAGCTTCTTTAGAAAAAGCAGCGACATTCATAGGTCACAGCTTGGCGCTTTGGAATTGGACATAACTGATCGAGAGTCCCGGCGACTGCTATACGTGGAATGAACACAGGCGTTTTTCTATCGATTTTTACCACTGGTTTCGAACATAAAATTCACCTTTGCCACTAATTAGGTTGAGGTATTAGGTCTCCGTTGGGATCACGTCTGTTAGTTTATGTTGTGAAGCCTAAATTTGCTGAAGTCAAGGTTGCTAACTTTATAGCGATTCTTTCTAACATTAAAAACACAAACACCTTCTATCTAGGTCAGTGTACTCACAGGGTACCCATCTGGTTTCTTCTCAGGAATGTCCCTCACACGATTCTGCTCAAGCGCTATCCTTATTCTCATTCTCGTTTTGAAAAATTGATGTTTACTTGGATGTGACAAAGATTTACATGGCGGGTGTCGCCAATGAAGCAGAAGATGTTTACTCTTCCGGAACACCTGGTCTTATTCTCTTGTGCTTTTACGAGAGTCTACATGTGAATCTTTCTTTTGTTCCTATTTTGCCTTTACTTTAATCGATTTTGAGTTCGGATTATGGTTTTGTTGACGCTATGGTATTCTGTGATTTTTCTTATCAATGTCCCCCATGTTACAACTCATGAGTTCCCATCATCAACATCTGACATACATGTATATGGTAATACACGACCATCAAGCTCCCCACGCTGTCACATCATTGTAGGACTACTCAAACGCTTTACATTTTTACTCGAATTTCTCCCCCGTCAAACCCTATAACAATGAAACTCAAGCGTTCTTCTCAATAAACTCACAAGCATTACGACTCGTCAAGCTCTGAATTGACGATTGGTATTCGCTGTATTTTTTCTCACACTGTACGTCATGAGTGTTCTCCATGTCAGTCTCACAGAATGGCTAATTACATAATTCTCCTAAAATAAGATTGAAATGGATACAGTTTGCGTGATGCGAATTGTTGCGTAGTACAGCTGCTTTGTCCTTCAACACTGCTGACTTATCTTAAAGTCACAATAGGGGACATGTTGAAAAAGAAATATAGAGATGCATAACCTTTGAAATAGTCGTTCACCTTGTCATTCTATCACGATTTAATACTCGAATGTAATATTACCATATTCTATATCTTCCATATCTTTCACTTTAATACTGGAGCGGTCTCGTACCCATCCCGTTTCCAACCTATCGACTCATGAGGGTCAGACCCAAATGCACACCATCGAACATGCTTGCCTAATATATAAATTCTTTTAAAAAAAGTTATTTCTAATGATACATTACAAGATAGCATGACATTTGGATTTGACAAACGTAATTAGAAAAAAGAAAACGATAATGAAAGCCTCTAGCTTTTTATATTTATAACCAAGATATTAAAACACGTAAGATTGGCTGTATTGACGTAACAGGTAGAATATCAGCACTGTATCGAGGTCGCCTGGAGTTTATTCTAGATGACTGGTCTACATGCTCATGCTATCTCAGTAAATTAGATGTAAAGACTATAAACCATCTGTTGTGGTTATCGGGGACAGAGACAGACAACATGTTGTTGTCATGTCCTCCTCAAACGAACGTTACCTTGGGGATAAATGTCATGTTCCTGGTGCGCGTGGGCGACAGTGTCCTATGGTGATATATTAAAAACACACCAGAAAAAAATGGCGTTGATATCAAAATACCGAAGAATTAACCGGAATGTTAACATAGAGACCCGTGCAAAGTAAAAGAAAATAAAACCATGTGTTCCGGAAGGGTTCAGGACAAATCTTAGTATCTTAGTATAGCCAATCAACTGCGATGTAATGGGGGTTAACAGGGACGTTTCCTCTAAAGAAAGATAAAGTTCACGATCGGAAAATCGAAATCGTCACGTTTATCGTATAGATTAGTAGAAAACTGTCTGTGTTGTTGGGCATAGTTGAAATAAAGCTCGAGGTAAGCGGCTGATGTAAAAGAGTATGGCTGTCGCTGAAGATGGTTACTCTGACTCGAAGGATAAGTCTAAAGTGGACGGATAAAGAAAATGACCAAAAATTAAACGATTATAAAGTTAGAGCTTTTATGAAAGAAACGTTTCGATATAAGATAAAGCATTGTATCGCCTTAAATGTACAAGGATCACTTTGTCGGTGTCGTTGGTTGTCGGTCGCCGGTCGCGTCTTCCGAACAAACGTTTCCGTTCGAGAACTCACACTTGATACAGTGCATTATTGCTAAAAGTCTTTGCTTGGAATCGGCTTTCAGGCAGAAATATCACAGATAAAGGTCACTGATACTCTAAACGTTTTAGCATCACTGATAGGCCCAAAGAAGACAAAACAGCTTTATAAGAGCAGTGTAATTCATTATGTTACTCGGCTGTATCTTAGTTCAAATTATAAAGTTGCTATTCCGGTTTGTGTTCTGTACAAACTTTAGAGATCATAGGTGGTTGACACAGGAAGGAATATTTTTATCTCACAAAAGTTCGATACATAATACTCCTAACCCAAATAAGATCATGTAATTTCAAAGTTTAAAAACATCTATCTAGCTGTAATACCCCGCCTATTAACGACAGACAAGCCTTTTCGTGTATGAATTGTGTTTTTCAGTAATTGTAGAGCTAATCAATATCACAATTCAAACTTCCAATACGGAATTACATTGCGGGTGAACGTCCGTAATGAGAGGCATGCTGTGAGCTGGAGCGCCATGGAGTGTCATGTACCAAAGTCTAGGGTTCAAAGACAGCCGTTTCGGAACGGAATAATAAAATAATTCCTTCAATGATGCATTTTTATGGAAGAATTGCGCTAGCACAGAAAATTAACCAGATGACATAACGCTGTGGGGAAACTACCTTTAAAGGCTGATAGCGAGACAGAATATATATATATATTTTTATATTTGTTTTATTTTCCAAGATTTTACATAATGTACATTCACATTTAGCACAACACATGCAGACTACAATTCCTTATCACACATCTTCATCAACATCAAGCCACCAGGGCACCAACATCTTCATAACTTCAATACATCAAATGCAATACATCGTCATCAGCATCATCATCATCAATACATGATCTTCATCACCATTTCACATCATTTCGTCATTATCATCACAACAAACATTATCATTGACGTCAACATGGTGCCGATACAACACAGAATATGACCGACGCTTCTTTCTGATGTAATGTTCATACAAGGAGAAAACGACAGTGCTTCCATTTGTGTTATTACTTACTAACCGATAACGCGCGATGTAAATCGTGAAATTTCGCATCATATTATACATTACAGTATTACATAATTGGTGCAAATATGGCATATATGCCATGAAAACCTGTTATTGTATTTTATACCAGTCCCTCGAAGCTAACATGCAGGTACCTACCTATTTTAGATTCAAATACATCCCTTATATTTCGTACATTTATCCTTGACCTAATGCTTGCGTTTCAACAATATAGCAAACCCTACAACAATTGAATTAAGACGGCCATTAATAACACTTCTTGCGAAGATGACGTAACACTCACACATGCTGCACCTTTTGATAAAACAGACCTCATGCATAACCATGAAGTATATTTTTGCAATGCTTTAGAAAAGAAATGGATTTCTACATCATAATTAATCATCTGTAAAGCTCTCGTAACCAATATCAAAACGTGAAATGTGGATTGTGATGATATCAAAGTATGTTCTTATCAATCCTGACCATCATTTCCATAAAAATATCTTCTTTCATACAATTTCACTAAGATACCCTATTTACTACCTAATATCAAACTCTAGGAACGCTTTTATTATTTTTTTGATACCGAGACATTTCCTTTCCAAGAAAAACGATCGGTAATACATTGTATTTACACAGTTGTACGCTACCTTTGTGAAGAAAAACGCACGACCAAGGAAAAAAAGACACCAAGAATTTGGAGGTGTAAATGTTTCGTTGGACAATTTTAAACATCGTTGGTCTATATTATGTTAATGCCCGTTGTTCGTGTAGTTCATATCTGAGTCATCAGAATGGAACTGCTATCAGAAGAGACAGAAATGTGTATACATAGTAGAATGTCTACAGGTAAATTTCACTACGGTTAAAAGGAGGATTTGTTTTCATTAATATGCAACAGTAACCTTTTGTCAAAGATAAACCAGACATGTATGAACGTTTGGTTTCGTCTGTTTAACGCCCTATTAACAGCTTTGTCATTTATAGAAAACTAGAAATGTCTGGGAGACATAAATGCCCCCTTCCCCATATGAAATAAGTTTGTCATGCTTATTACGAATGCGAAGTTTGATGACAATCGGATTCAGTAGTTATTTAAATAAGCTGGTTACATTACCATGGGACGCGACGCGACGGACATGGATAACACTGTGTGCCCACCCCCACCCCAGCCCCATTTCACCCATTTTTGACGTGAGCATACAAACACCGACCACCGGCCCATACCTGCTTATTGTACCACTTACGGCTCGGGCGCGTGACCTATAGGTGGAGGGCTAGTGATATCAGAATGCCAGACACCTTGACCACTACCAGGCACTTAGCTGACCCCTCACCCCCACCCTTTTATTAACAACGCATTTCAACGGCTAGACAAATAAACTCTCGTGTAAATAATATTAACAATCAATGATGCTTGTTCATACGATGTATTTATGAAGAACAATAGTCTTTTTATATTATACAGTCATGCAACGGTCAACATACATTTAAGGTACAAAAACATGTAGGCTGAAACAGCGTATCTTCTGAATGGACCTGTCAACAGCTTTCAGCAATAGCAGATATACCTGTAGTTAATGTTTCAGAGTATGACAAACGACTATTTGCATGTCTCCTTTTTAAGCTGTATGTAATAAGATAGTGTTATGAGCATCTCTCTAAATCATAAATTTGTAATTTTATTAATCACAAGCCATTGCAGATATCGCCCCGTGGATAACGACGAAAATGACACTTTTGTACAAAAAGAAGTAGATTGTTTGCCAACCTTTTGTATAAATTAGCCTGAATGATCGAGTTATTGGTCCAATTGTGTTTGTCGCTAAAGCGAAAACAAGATTTATTACCTCTTTTAAAAACGGTACTTGCAGGGCAACATCTTGAAACCTTTAAAGTACGATGGAACCGACCGTTTCTAGAGCGGACCGGAGAATGCTCACATGAACCAGCTCTGTCAGGAACTCTGTAGTACAAGGGTAACTACGGGGTACAGGGAATTTTACATGTAGTGTAAGCCGCCAAGCTTCGCATGAGGAGGAACTGTTAGTGACCCTTAACGTTTCAAATCGATGTGAGCACGAGAACACTCATATTTGTTCAGCAAATGCGGTTTATCTGTCCTTAGGGTAAAGTAACTTGTAGTTAAAGCTATGTTGGCCCCAACATTACAGAGCTATGTTTATAAACTAACTAGAAACGCGAAGCCCCACGTGAACGCATGTTGACCTACATATTAAAAAAATGTCAATCCCTGGCATATTTACACTTGTGACATAACACTAAATGAAGTGATTATTTTACCGGATCGTAATGAGGTTTACACAATGCCAGCATTGCGTGTTGAGTAATACTTTGTAGTAGGAACTGTGTATCGCTGGGAGCGAGCAGGATACCAGGAGCTAAGGGATAAAGACCATCGCGTAAAGAAACCACAATAATAATATTCTGAATATATACAAGTAAACGTAGATCTTTTTTATTTTTTTTTTTTTTTAGCTTCTCGTTGTTACTGCTTTCGAATTATATTTTGATAAAAATAATTTTCGTTTTCCAGTTTTATTTTAAGATAGTTGATTATGTTGATTGACTATTAGGACGGCACAGGGAACAATTTATATGACTAACATAGAATATCAATTAAAGAAGAAATATCCTATTGTAACGAAATTTGTAATATTTAAATGGTCTTAGAGGCACCTTCCATTTCTGCATTTGTACCATAAGTACTCCAGATGAGTACTTGCTATAGACAGCATAGCAAAATTGTGTAGAAACATATTTACTGTGTCGCTTTCTCTACATCTTCAAACAAAATTTGAAAAAAAGAACTTCCTTAGCTTGTGTTTTATTTTCTAGTGATTATTTTACTGATAAGTGATGTCAAAATAAGACTGTCGTTGTAAAGTGTTATATGACAAGTGTTTAAATTATCGATCATGTCGACCGTTAACACCTTCATGAACATGTATCAAGAACATATCAGCCTTTTTTACGTAGTTCGTTTTCCTCGATCTTTGTTTACACCATGACAGCTTACTGTTAAGCTGTATTATAACATTGATGATTTCAGTTTTCCTATCACGCAATTTTCCTTTTCCTCCATTGGAACATCACTGCTTGCCCTAATGCAGAGGTTTACCTTACGCAACTGATTCCATATGATGGGACCGACAAGGACCATCACGATGTCCATGATATATGTTACGTGATGACGGACCATCCTCGATATCCAGTGGTTACGCTCACCCTCGCTCTCTACGCCCCTCGAATATGTCATGGCAAAAGTGAAGGCTTTGTGTGTTCCACCTTGTTGATGATACAAGAAGACTGGAACGACCCTTTAATGTACATTTAAAAAATCTCGTGGTCACATAACGGTAAAAATTTGCAGGTCATGACGTTGGTTGCGGCTCCTTCTTCAAAGGATGGACATGCAGCCTAGCGATTTGTAAGATTTTTTACCTGAGCGTGCCTTCAGTTTTACTATGACATATTCCAGGGGTGTAGAGAGCGTAAGTGATCGTAACCCCTGGATATCGAGGATGTGATGGACAAACCTACAACACAAGAGGTACACCGAGAGATGCAGGGTGATTTACAAAAAAAAACACTAATATATTCCTTGTACGAAATAGATAGTGCTACTGTTGATTATGGTCATGAGTGTGCCTTGTCGTTTAGTACAAACTTCATTGCATTAAATAAACATACTTTACATTCAATACAGCGTAAACACTAAGGAATGAACTGGATTCGGAAACAAGTGTTGAAAATCCGTCTACTTGTCGTTTCGTTGAAACTACAAGATGGAATCACAAAAAAGCTTACCTTTCTGGAACACCTGGTCTTTGTCTTATCGCTTGAGGTCATTTGACAAGAAGGGTCGAATGACCTATAGTCATCGTACACCGTCCGCCGTTGTCTTGACCTAGTTTCAAGGTCACAGGGGTTAAATGTGTTAAAAATCTTTCAAATAACTCCCTTCTCGGTAACCGAAAGGCCCATGGTACTGTGAATTGGCTCGAAACATGCTGGAATGAAAGGCTGTCACGTTTGTTAAAATGAATGACCTTGACCCATTTTTAAGGTCACCTTGGTCAAATATGTTAAAATCTTCAAGAAACTTTTCACAAACCAGAAACAATATCAGGCCTAGGGTACTGATATTTGGCCTTTAGCGTACCTGTATAAAGGTCACTACCAAGTGTGATCATGTGACTGACCTAGATCTGCTTTCACAGGGGTCAATTGTCTCAAAATCTTTCAAACTAAAGGTCCCAGGGTGCTGCGATTTTTATAATCCTAGATGATGGAATACATAGTTTGTTCACTGACGCTCTTACAAGGTCACAGGGGTCAAATACAATAATATCTTTAAATAACTTTGCAATTACCAACAAAAACATATATAGATTGTCAGATGACCGTTAAGGTCCATGGACCTCTTGTTGTTGTAGAGTCATCGTACACAATTTCATTTTAGCAATGAACTGCTTCATGTGGCATTCATAAGCAGTATGAATGCTAACTGAAAGAAGTTCAATGCTTAAATGAAATTCAATTATATAATATGTACGATAGTAAGTGGTATCATACGTACAACTTATGACGTCTTAATAAATTGTCAATAGCATTCATAGCCTTATGAATACCAACTGAATTTGGTAGGGTCATATAGAGGCTATGCCATGCAATAGTTAGGGGATAGTACGTTGTTTTGAGTGGCTATACTGGCGATTAGAACATGAAATTTGGTTTGAACTCGAGACCGATAGGTCGAGAGTTTAAACCAAATTTCATGTTCTAATCGCCAGTATAGACACGAAAAATAACGTACTATCCCCATTCTAACACTCATTGACAAATTTAATACGCTAATTTGTTTAGATACATTGTATTTCCTTGCTACAAGTACGTAGTAAAGTACTCTGTGACCTGGCTGGTGACGTGTCTTTCTATAGCCGACTGACCAATCAGAAGGAAGCTTTCAAAAGTCGGTCATTTAGCCACGCCCATACATGTACTGGCGAGCGCTTGGTCTGGATGTTGACGAGGCGGAATGTTTGGATTTAGGCCTAGTATTTTCGTGAACGTATGTATACGACATAGTTGGATTAACATTGACAAAATGGCTACAATTCCATGTCAGTATGCATGCAAATATGTTCGTATCGACAAAATCGTGTGTTATTTTCAACATCTGTTAAAAGTTTGTGCAGATGCACACGACACCGTCACAGTGAAATGTTTGTTTTGATTCATAGAGGTGCATACACATGGATGGAATTCACGTTTCATGAATAAATGGAGGTAAGAACATGATATGATAACGTTTTATTCTTAATTTATTCAGCTAATACATTCAATCAGTCCTCTTTGCTCTGATGCTTACTTGACGTACGCCTATCATGCAGTGGAATGTTCATCGATAGACGATCCCCGTCACGACGCCATTTTGTTTTTAGTAGAAACGGGCGTGGCTTAAGCTCGATGGGAGGAGCTTGATACGATTGATCATGATTGATCATGGTTCTATCGCACATTAGAACATGGTCAATATCCAATCAAAACACTCATTACAAACGAATCGTGTTAGAATAAATTATATAAGCAGGAGTTGACGTCATGCTATGAAATACATTGTATATGAAACAACCTCATTGTCATTTACTAGTGATGAAGTCTGAAAAACATACTCTAACATTTTTTCTAACTATAGATTTTTTTATATACATTAGATCAAAGGAAATTCTCTATATGATTGTCTTAAACTGATATATATTTTAAATTGAAGTCACAAGTTTGGTTATCTCTGTTCAGTATGATTGTTCTATCAAGTTGAACGGTACAATACAATTATGTCAGGTAACCAGCTGGCATCATATCATTAAAAATATCGAGTTTTTTTTAATGATTCAGATTATCATTTAAATCTTAATGATTATTATGACACTGTGATGTAAACTGAAAATGTTTCATTGACCTCGGGTCATATTTACTTTCCCAAAGATCCAAGACTGAAATTTACCATGTAAAGCTGAAATGTCAACGTTTATGTTCCATTCAGAAAAAAATACACAAACGCTAACCACAAGTTGATGTTTACCCTTCATCCAGTTAATTCATACCCTATATTTTTAGCCACGCCGACTAAATATATTTCTGGCTGAGTTTACGTAAGTGTTTACAGAGTAAAGGATATAGCTACCTGTCGTTACCGGTATAGACCACAACACACAGCGCGGTGTAATTATCGGGGGGAGAGTGGGGAGTCTGTTACACGTCATACTGTAAATCTTACTTACCTAGGTAGACATGTCATAACACATCAACATGAAACTTAACAGTTACGGAACAGTAGTATACGTGGTGAGAGTGTCCGGGCACGTTCCTGCTGGAACGGTAGAGTACGTGGTGAGAGTGTCCGGGAATGTTCATACTGGAAACATGAAATAACTGGTATCCCGATAGCTAATTAAGTAATAATAACGATATTCAAGAGTGTTACTTATATTTTGAAAGTATAGTTTAAACAATGAAATGTCTTGCCTAACCATGCTTGATCATTTTCCTCGATGAATAACTTGATATATAAATGTACATAAAATCGAATTATACTTCCAATATTGTTTTTATGTAATGACAATCATTGTTTTATTTCCTTTGTGTCTTTTAAAATAAAGGAGCGGATTGCTTCGAAACTTTGACATCATTTTGTCTACACTGTTAGAATTACTTCTTTGTCCTATATTTTTTAAGTAATTCATATCCTACAAAAATGTGTTTGTAAGGATCCAGTGTTATTTGGAAAACTACCGTTAATATTACTTCTTTGACATATGTCTATAAAAATATATACCGTCAATTGCACTAGTAGCCGATCAGAATTGCACTTTCTATTTAAACATTCAAAACCACCAAAGAGTTTCTGTTCACATCAGCGACAGTAGACTAAGAAGTGTGTTTGTTCCATTCTCGCAGTTTTGACGCCTACCTCGATGCCACCTAGTAATCCCCATCCTAACTTCTCTCTCTTTCTCTTTCTTTCCCCTGCACATGTTAAATATATATCTGATACATGCATCATTTTTTAATATTGGTTCATAGCTGATATCTTCATTAGGAGCCGAATCAATATAAGTTATATGTACTTGTTTCAGTATCTTTCAGTTTGTATTATTTGTATGTACTGCTGCTATTACCAACGTACCTATAAAATAAAATTTAAACTAAACAAGACACAGTAACTGCAATCTTTAAATGTACTATGTATCGATATCAAGATAAGTGAAGTCATTACCCCTCACTTGTATAAGAAATGTTTTCATTGGAGGAAAACTGGTCATCTGACACTTTATAAATCGTATAAACGACGGAAATTACTGTCGCCGGTGAATAACCTCAGGGAATAACTGTGTATCTATCTATGGCAATAACCCAAGGGAAATAACCCCACACTCAAGTAAATAACCCGAAGGTCATATTTTTCACCGCTTCATTTTACTTGTAACAAAACAATACAAGTGTCACGTTTTTGGAGGGCTACGATTGTGGATATTTCGAAATGGTATAAAAACATTGGATGTATTGTAATTTAGCAGTTAATGATAAAAATAACCACTTTCACTCAAATGTGATATTTCATATTTATTTGTAATCACCAATTAAAAAAATCATTGATAATGAATATGTTGTTTGGTTGTTTCAGTGTAATAAAACGTGTATGGCCCTCTCTGGATGGATTTATATCCAGAACGGTGTTCCTTGTGAGAGTTATTTCCCTTGGGAAAAAAACCTCGGGTAGGGGGTTGGGAATAACCTTGACAAGGTATACAAAATTCTGGAAATATCCCTCCACAGAGGAACATATTTGTTTAATATAGACCCGTTCCTATATACTGTAATATGTTGCAGACACAGACAAATGCGATGTAGGTTATCATTAAACTCTAACGCAGACGTGTTGAGACATTTCGTGTACACCGTAAGTTTGATTTTATACAATTCACATGCATTTCTTTTACGGTCAATCAATACATCGTATCTAACAAATCGCTTTTACTCATATCTATAAGAAAAAGCGATTCGTCTGATACGATGTATTGATTGACCGTAAAAGATCTATAAATATAAATTCAACATGTATTTTCAATCTGTATAATCAGTACCTTGCTAAGTATAGTTTAAATTTGAATATCTTAGAAAATGAATTCTTTTCATTACCGCTTTGATCTTTAACTAAATCGTTGTTCTATTTATAATTAATGAGATATCGTCGGGAAAATAAAGTAGTGCTATGTGGTTAAAACATTGTAGGTTTAGAAAAGATTTTACTAGAGGAAAACTTTATGATCCGGATACCATTACGCTCCCCGTGCACGTGATCACGATAGACAATAGTATATATATGCCGCCCCCTGACATATGGTAAGTAAATGAGTAGAAGACTATGTAGTGGCCTTGATTTTAAATTCAGAGTTTTAGTAACGATCTGCTTGATCAATAAAGTCGATGTGATTTACAGACAGGACATCGTCGATAGATATCTAAACATCGAGATCGATTGAAACTGAAGGTGTTCTATTGGTAAGTTCGGTCCCAAATGCCAACCAATCCTTCCGTCCAAGAAAGGGACATAAAAACATTGTAGTTCGTTCTTATAAGTGCGGGGGGGGGGGGGGGGTCAAGTGGAACGGTACTGAAAATACTTTAACACTTCGGATACATAGGATGAGTTTTTGTCTGTTTTTTTTTTCATTTTGCTATTCAAATGAATGGTTTGTATATTCTCAATTAATATTTATACAATTTCAAGCATTTTGAGCAAATTGCATTTTCGTTCCTCTTAAAAATGTTTCTTAATTCTAATAAACATATCTAGAGACAAAATCGAATGGAAAACCAAGCCAGGGCTTGGTACGGTTTCTAAATATCTTCAAGCATACGTTTTATAGAATGAATTACTCCAATTTGTCAGAAAATATTTTTGAAACGAAGAAAACCATTTTAATTGACTAATACGACAAAGCTTTCCAACAAAATAAGGTGAAATCGCTTTAAATGTTACTCTAATTGTTGTCGTTGTTTATTAGTACGCGAAAACTCATTTTTGATCACTTAAAAATCGATCCTTTCGGGGGGGGGGACTCCTCTCTCCCCAGGGCTTCACCGCTGGACCTTGACTAGGAGGCTTGTACATCCTCTGAACCCCCAATAAAAACATATACTTTCAGACAGATTTGCTTCTCCACTGAAGTTGTTTTTATAATATTGTGGCTGTGTCAGTAACTAAAGGGCTGCGTGTAGCGACAGTATAATATTACAGGGTACAAAGATTCTTGTGGTGTTTTGAAATCCGACACAGATCCGTTTTCATGTTATCAACAAGTGTTTTTGGAATATTCTAATACGGAGCCATGGTCACGTTATGTTCCGTCTTTCGTAAAATGGAGTTTTGCTCCACTTTTCTTTATCTACAAGCAAAACCTTGTTATTTTTTAAGTAGGAAACATTTTAATGTTAGAAGACAAGGGCCTAGATATTACAAACGTCGTTCAGAGCTTCCATATTTTCTATTTTTTTGTGTCGTATGAAATGGAAAAATCGTGTAGCTTTATACACACATCATTTAATGAAGTACATGTTGGTTACTTTTCGGGCGCCATGCATTATGTGTACAATAAATGAAGTCTATCTGTACCATGTACCATTTTGTAGGTAAAAATATACACCAAACACTTCATCTAATTGCCCTTTCTGGCTTCATGAAATGAATTATTAACTTGTGACCTAAAAATAAGAACAACTTAGTTTATTTTCCTTTGGGCTCTTCAAAAGTGCATGTAGATGTTGTGTGTATTTGCCATTACTCGTGCATCAAAGATAATTTAATTTGTAAAAAGAATGCATTTCATTAAATTTTGACCTAACCACTGAACACTTATATCTATAAATGAACGTATCGCATTTAATAAGTTTTAAAGAGTAGTAGATACGTGTAGTAGATCAACATTTAAAAAACGTTTGCATAAATCCAAAAGGCAATGCAGCGTATACGAAATTTTAATGATATGCAATTTTGATTTTTTGAGTTAATACGGTCTTCAACTTCAATGCTGTACCCAGAAAAAACGTAGTTGGTCATCACATCTACAGTATATACCTACCAAAGGGAATAAAATAAATGCATCTATCCCTTTTTCTGATTAGGTTTCTGAAAAGCAATATCAAATAAATCAAATTACCCGTAATCACCATTATTGATGAAGGGTGAACTATCAAAAAGAAGAAGCAGGTACAATGTAACAAATTGCCGTATAACAATAATAATGTATATTCAGGTAAAAAGCGACAACTTAAATTACACATTATACAAAATGAGCATTAATTAGATTACATCACATATTTCATAATCTATAATAAGATAAGAGAATTTCATAGTTTGACAAATGGATAAAATAAATATGAAGGGCATGTATTTGGATATTTACACGACCAGAGTTTTCCAAGGGGTTGGGGATACCCCTAATAGCAAGGTTTGTTCTGGTCGTCACCACTGCACACTCCTATTACAGAAAATCTGGTGTTTTTCAGATGAAACAGACATACTAAACATTATACATATGTATCACAAATTACATAAAATATTTCATTCACACTATAACTATGTTATTACAACAGGAAAGAATTTGAATATGTTTGAATGAAACCTTTGGCGTTTATTCCTTGGATAACCCATAAAGTTGAAGTAATTCAGCTTATTTCCAATGGGGAAATACTTTAACCTGTTGGTTATAACGGTCAATGACATCCTGTACTCATTCGCCCCTCAAATGTCATAATTAATTGATCCAATCTTATCATTTTGAAGCGTTTAAATGTGTCTTCGGAGGTGAATTAATTAATTACAGTTACTTGAACTATGATCGGCGTGTACTACTAGGCCTCACAATGTCATCGTTAGGCAGCTTCGTGTGATTATCGCTCACTACATTCCGGTAGAAAGGGTTGTGATTGAGAGTACAGAAACGCGTCACTTTGTCGAATGGCATTGTTGTCTTAGATTCTTCACTTTTCCAAGGCGAGTTTTTATGATAGCTTTATTCATTGGCATGTGGCAGGGGCTCCTCCAGATGATTTAGTAGCGGTAGGTTAAGTACGCAAGGTGTTATGGTAAGCCCTCTTAATGAGTCTGGAATATACGATAAATATTATTGGAGTGTATACACAAAGAGCGACGAGCGGGATTACAACTTCATGAGCGGGGGTGGAAGGTCGACGAACACCGTAATAGCCGGTACCCCGGGGTCTGTGAACTCCTCACACCACAGGGTAGTGTATACAATGTATGTGAGCGGAGGAGGCGCAGTGCATTGAACTCGGGGTAAGCTAGCAGGGTGAGGGGACTGGTTAATTGATATGACGTAAACTATAGTACAATGTATGTGAGTAACATGATGTAGCTGGTTCAGGCTTCAATCATCCCTTTTCAGTTTCAGAATATCTCTGTGAACATAACATGGATTGCACAAGAAACATTTGGGGTGACGTGGGAGAACGTATAATCACCTGGAATTTCGGTATTTAACCTGCTGTGACTAATATATACATGTGCTATCGTAAAAAAACAGCTATACACGACAGTGCACATGGTACATGTATCTATGGTCTGAAGCTAGTAGCTTACAGACGATTTAGAATCGGTGTTTGTGGTCATGGCCACTAGACAGCCCTTTCATTACAACTCGGCTTCGAGTTTTTTTTCTCCACCATCTGTTTGAGTAGATCTTTATACTTAGCCGTTCCCGTGCAAGATTTTCAAAACGTGCATGCATGACGTTTCAATGACCTGTACGATATACATTAATGTACTCTGTTACCTTCATTAGACAATGATTTGTAAAACGTATGCCTGTACCTTATAACTCGCGGCCTAATACCATCAGCAATTCATTGACTCGTGACCATTTATCACGCGGGAGTAACAACCCCCTAATTAGAGATGTAGTGCTACAGCTGATTAATGAGACATGGTACAAGTGTTTTCGTACTGATTTACTTCTAATTATAATTGAAAAGGTGTTTTTAAAGTACCGGTAATACGAAAATAAATATCAGTGAAGTCTTGTTTTAACGCAGCGTGTGTATTTATCCTGGCAAAAGCAAACAAAAGGACATCTTTGACGCATTTGGTTGCATGGCAACCGTGACACTCCAGATTTCCGGTCTAGTTCTGCGGCTCGTTCGGTATGACGTGTACCATGTGTCTTTACTTAGAAAGTAGAACGAATCACATGACAAACAATACGGTTAACGACGGGTGTAAATTATGTCCGGGGACTAATTAACTGGCGGCAGTAATACCAGACTGGCGGCAGTAATACCAGCTGTATCCGATCCGAAACCGCGGTGTTTAAACCCCTTTATGAGTGAGAAATGTGTGTGACGTATACACAAACACTAGATCCTGTAAATACGAATTGGACGGTAACTATGGCAACGTAAGCGATACATTAAAGACCGGATATGGATTAACGTTATCTTTGTGTGGTAGGTCAATCAACTCTTTATTAACATGCGAGATCCATGTAGGGCACTGTCCGATAAACACGAGGAGGGCTGCACATACTTTTAAATCAGCACATCAGTTATCTTAAACCCGAACTACTGTATGTTACATATCGGTTTGACATATCGAAGTAGTCTTACTAACTTTAATTACCAATAGAAATGTTTTAATTAAACAGTAGTCGGAACTGCGCTTCGCCACGTATACAGTTAGATTATGATCAAAGTCCCTGGCTACACATAATATTCGTTCATTATATTATAATTTACGTCTAGAAATATCAGCGTGTTTTGAAAACACGTTAAATCTATAATTTCTTGCCTGTTTTACAACAAAGTGTATTTTTACTGGTCATTACATACCCCGCACATAATGAGCACTTGGCATAATGACCAAATGATAGTTTTAATCCTGTCTGGGGGTACCAAGAACACCGTATTATTTCTAAACCACCATACTGGAGCTACTATTTTCACATCACTGAGAGTAAATTCAATCTGATAAAGGCCTATAACTGTTTACGCTAGGTAAAACACTAAAAGATCCTCAGCATTCCTCTCGTTTCATGTTGAACCTCTTTAATTACAAATCCACAAAAAGACGAATAATGACGCAACTAATTATACACACTATCGGCTAATTATACTTTCAAAGAAATAATTTCGCAAACTGTTAAAGATCTGGAGAACACAGCTGAGAAAAAGTTAAAGCGGAAGTAGGTATACAGCGCCATCTTGTGGCGTTGTAATGAACCACATGGCTCTGACAGAGTGTGTGATATCAACTGTTCGCTATGTCCTGTATGAAATATAGCTGTTCTTTAATTACACGAAAATCGATTTAATAATTGCTCACATACAGTAAACAGTAAATATTTATGTCTTGCAAATAATTCGATTAGGCTCCTGATGGTTTTATGTTAGCGATAACACACTGTTTCGAGATCGTTACACTGTAGGGACAGGCGCTCCAGCAGTACGCCAGACTCGCGCGCTCTCTGGATTATATATGCTCAATATATAATGAAAGGTTGTTAAACTGATTTAACGGAAATGATATTAACATGATTCATCATCGGGACATTACACCAAGGTAAGCGTTAGTATTGTAATACATTAAATTAACCTCTCTCTACTTACCTGTACCAGGGTATGTAATGTTAACGTACGTGTACATGTATCTATACTAGATCCATTGTAACACGTCAAATTAACCCCTGTCTACTTACGTGTACCTGTACCAGGGTATGTAACGTTAATGTACGTGTATCTATATCAGATCCATTGTAACACGTCAAATTAACCTCTCTCTACTTACCTGTTATGAATTACAGTGTATGTAATGTTAACGTACGTGTATCTATATCAGATCAATTGTAACACGCCAAATTAACCGCTCTCTACTTACCTATAACAGGATATGTTATGTACGTGTAATAGATCCATTGTAACTATATGTATATAGTGTCATACATTCTACAGCATGCAGCCATTAATTATGGCTATAAAACATATACAGGTACATTGTACGCCACTACATGTTCGTCTGAGAGAAGTAATGTGGGGCTACCATCAGCTTCCGGTGGTGCGGGAGGCGCAGATTTTTCCCCTGTATCTTCCACTAAAAACAATTAAAACTGTCATTTTCTAAATGTATAGCGTCCTTAAATTACTTTTTTTCAATGAAATGTACGTGTTGTCTGTGTTATAGAGATGTACCTGTTGTCTGTGTTATAGAGACGTAAGTGTTGTCTGTGTTATAGAGACGTACGTGTTGTCTGTGTTATAGAGATGTACGTGTTGTCTGTGTTATAGAGATGTACGTGTTGTCTGTGTTATAGAGACGTAAGTGTTGTCTGTGTTATAGAGACGTACGTGTTGTCTGTGTTATAGAGATGTACGTGTTGTCTGTGTTATAGAGATGTACGTGTTGTCTGTGTTATAGAGATGTACCTGTTGTCTGTGTTATAGAGACGTACGTGTTGTCTGTGTTATAGAGATGTACGTGTTGTCTGTGTTATAGAGATATACGTGTTGTCTGTGTTATAGAGACGTACGTGTTGTCTGTGTTATAGAGATGTACGTGTTGTCTGTGTTATAGAGATGTACGTGTTGTCTGTGTTATAGATACGTACGTGTTGTCTGTGTTATATAGATGTACCTGTTGTCTGTGTTATAGAGACGTACGTGTTGTCTGTGTTATAGAGATGTACCTGTTGTCTGTGTTACAGAGATGTACGCGTTGTCTGTGTTATAGAGATGTACGTGTTGTCTGTGTTATAGAGATGTATGTGTTGTCTGTGTTATAGAGATGTATGTGTTGTCTGTGTTATAGAGATGTACGTGTTGTCTGTGTTATATAGACGTACGTGTTGTCTGTGTTATATAGATGTACCTGTTGTCTGTGTTATAGAGATGTACCTGTTGTCTGTGTTATAGAGATGTACGTGTTGTCTGTGTTATAGAGACGTACGTGTTGTCTGTGTTATATAGATGTACCTGTTGTCTGTGTTATAGAGACGTACGTGTTGTCTGTGTTATAGAGATGTACCTGTTGTCTGTGTTACAGAGATGTACGCGTTGTCTGTGTTATAGAGATGTACGTGTTGTCTGTGTTATAGAGATGTATGTGTTGTCTGTGTTATAGAGATGTATGTGTTGTCTGTGTTATAGAGATGTACGTGTTGTCTGTGTTATATAGACGTACGTGTTGTCTGTGTTATATAGATGTACCTGTTGTCTGTTTTATAGAGATGTACCTGTTGTCTGTGTTATAGAGACGTACGTGTTGTTTGTGTTATAGAGAAGTACGTGTTGTCCGTGTTACATTGTGTTATAGAGATGTACGTGTTGTCTGTGTTATAGAGACGTACGTGTTTGCTGTGTTATAGAGATGTACGTGTTGTCTGTGTTATAGAGATGTACGTGTTGTTTGTGTTATAGAGAAGTACGTGTTGTCCGTGTTACACTGTGTTATAGAGATGTACGTGTTGTCTGTGTTATAGAGATGTACGTGTTGTCTGTGTTATAGAGATGTACGTGTTGTCTGTGTTATAGAGATGTACCTGTTGTCTGTGTTATAGCGATGTACGTGCTGTCTGTGTTATAGAGATGTACGTGTTGTCTGTGTTATAGAGATGTACGTGTTGTCTGTGTTATAGAGATGTACGTGTTGTCTGTGTTATAGAGATGTACGTGTTGTATTTGTTATAGAGATGTACGTGTTGTCTGTGTTATAGAGATGTACGTGTTGTCTGTGCTATAGAGATGTACGTGTTGTCTGTGTTATATAGATGTACGTGTTGTCTGTGTTATAGAGATGTACGTGTTGTCCGTGTTATAGAGATGTACGTGTTGTCTGTGTTATAGAGATGTACGTGTTGTCTGTGTTATAGAGATGTACCTGTTGGCTGTGTTATAGAGATGTACGTGTTGTCTGTGTTATAGAGATGTACGTGTTGTATATGTTATAGAGATGCACGTGTTGTCTGTGTTATAGAGATGTACGTGTTGTATGTGTTATAGAGATGTACGTGTTGTATGTGATATAGAGATGTATGTGTTGTCTGTGTTATAGAGATGTACGTGTTGTCTGTGTTATAGAGATGTACGTGTTGTGTATGTTATAGAGATGTACGTGTTGTCTGTGTTATAGAGATGTACGTGTTGTATGTGTTATAGAGATGTACGTGTTGTATGTGATATAGAGATGTACGTGTTGTGTATGTTATAGAGATGTACGTGTTGTCTGTGTTATAGAGATGTACGTGTTGTCTGTGTTATAGAGATGTACGTGTTGTCTGTGTTATAGAGACGTACGTGTTGTCTGTGTTATATAGATGTACCTGTTGTCTGTGTTATAGAGACGTACGTGTTGTCTGTGTTATAGAGATGTACCTGTTGTCTGTGTTACAGAGATGTACGCGTTGTCTGTATTATAGAGATGTACGTGTTGTCTGTGTTATAGAGATGTATGTGTTGTCTGTTTTATAGAGATGTATGTGTTGTCTGTGTTATAGAGATGTACGTGTTGTCTGTGTTATATAGACGTACGTGTTGTCTGTGTTATATAGATGTACCTGTTGTCTATGTTATAGAGACGTACGTGTTGTCTGTGTTATAGAGATGTACCTCTTGTCTGTGTTATATAGATGTACCTGTTGTCTGTTTTATAGAGATGTACCTGTTGTCTGTGTTATAGAGGCGTACGTGTTGTTTGTGTTATAGAGAAGTACGTGTTGTCCGTGTTACATTGTGTTATAGAGATGTACGTGTTGTCTGTGTTATAGAGACGTACGTGTTTGCTGTGTTATAGAGATGTACGTGTTGTCTGTGTTATAGAGATGTACGTGTTTGTGTTATAGAGAAGTACGTGTTGTCTGTGTTACACTGTGTTATAGAGATGTACGTGTTGTCTGTGTTATAGAGATGTACGTGTTGTCTGTGTTATAGAGATGTACGTGTTGTCTGTGTTATAGAGATGTACCTGTTGTCTGTGTTATAGCGATGTACGTGCTGTCTGTGTTATAGAGATGTACGTGTTGTCTGTGTTATAGAGATGTACGTGTTGTCTGTGTTATAGAGATGTACGTGTTGTCTTTGTTATAGAGATGTACGTGTTGTCTGTGTTATAGAGATGTACGTGTTGTCTGTGCTATAGAGATGTACGTGTTGTCTGTGTTATATAGATGTACGTGTTGTCTGTGTTATAGAGATGTACGTGTTGTCCGTGTTATAGAGATGTACGTGTTGTCTGTGTTATAGAGATGTACGTGTTGTCTGTGTTATAGCGATGTACCTGTTGTCTGTGTTATAGAGATGTACGTGTTGTCTGTGTTATAGAGATGTACGTGTTGTATATGTTATAGAGATGCACGTGTTGTCTGTGTTATAGAGATGTACGTGTTGTATGTGTTATAGAGATGTACGTGTTGTATGTGATATAGAGATGTATGTGTTGTCTGTGTTATAGAGATGTACGTGTTGTGTATGTTATAGAGATGTACGTGTTGTCTGTGTTATAGAGATGTACGTGTTATGTATGTTATAGAGATGTACGTGTTGTCTGTGTTATAGAGATGTACGTGTTGTATGTGTTATAGAGATGTACGTGTTGTATGTGATATAGAGATGTACGTGTTGTGTATGTTATAGAGATGTACGTGTTGTCTGTGTTATAGAGATGTACGTGTTGTCTGTGTTATAGAGATGTATGTGTTGTCTGTGTTATAGCGACGTACGTGTTGTCTGTGTTATAGAGATGTACCTATTGTCTGTGTTATAGAGATGTACCTGTTGTCTGTGTTATAGAGATGTACGTGTTGTCTGTGTTATAGAGATGTACGTGTTGTATGTGTTATAGAGACGTACGTGTTGTATGTGATATAGAGATGTATGTGTTGTCTGTGTTATAGCGACGTACGTGTTGTCTGTGTTATAGAGATGTACGTGTTGTCTGTGTTATAGAGATGTACGTGCTGTCTGTGTTATAGAGATGTACGTGTTGTCTGTGTTATAGAGATGTACGTGTTGTCTGTGTTATAGAGATGTACCTGTTGTCTGTGTTATAGAGATGTACGTGTTGTATGTGTTATAGAGATGCACGTGTTGTATGTGATTTAGAGATGTATGTGTTGTCTGTGTTTTAGAGATGTACGTGTTGTCTGTGTTATAGAGATGTACGTGTTGTATGTGATATAGAGATGTATGTGTTGTCTGTGTTATAGCGACGTACGTGTTGTCTGTGTTATAGAGATGTACGTGTTGTCTGTGTTATAGAGATGTACGTGTTGTCTGTGTTATAGATATGTACGTGTTGTCTGAGTTACACTGTGCTATAGAGATGTACGTGTTGTCTGTGTTATAGAGATGTACGTGTTGTCTGTGTTATAGAGATGACCGTGTTACACTGTGTTATAGAGATGTACGTGTTGTCTGTGTTATAGAGATGTACGTGTTGTCTGTGTTATAGAGATGTACGTGTTGTCTGTGTTATAGAGATGTATGTGTTGTCTGTGTTATAGAGATGTACGTGTTGTCTGTGTTATAGAGATGTACGTGTTGTCTGTGTTACAATACCTTGTATTATGTTGTAGTAGTTTACTTAATGTTTGTGTTTCATTTTCACTACTTCCGCCTTGGAAAATGTAGTTACCTATACAATGTACACAGCTGTTTGTTTATTGATTGACAACCTTAGAACATCTCATATTACATACATTAAGACTTTTAAATGCGGATAATTTCAAGGCTGATAATAGGCAGATACTAAGACCGTAATAAATAAGAGAAACATTATACGAAGCAACAATGTATTATATATAGCCCACAGGTTATGTTACGGACGTGATTATATATAGTAGATCCTCTTTATTAATGCGTTATTGTAACCTGTCATTAAACAGACGGCAGTTGACGGTTTTAGCAGTGGTTTAAATGTAATGCTCCACTCTGTCCATCCCTTTTTTCAGGGTTTTTCCTGATCGTGTTAATTGTTGATTTGTGTATCACTAAGTGTGTTGTAGAATCTAGCTCAACAGCAATATTTATTGATAAATTCATCGCGTTAATAGTGGATATATAGCGTGGGGGTAATAACGATGTTTGGTCATACGCAACTTCGTCGCCATGGATATGTCCTTCCTTCCAGTCAAACCTCACAGGTCCGAGAACTAGCCTCACAGGTCCGAGAACTAACCTCACAGGTCCGAGAACGAACCTCAAAGGTCCGAGAACTAACCTTACAGGTCCGAGAACTAGCCTCACAGGTCCGAGAACTAGCCTCACAGGTCCGAGAACTAACCCCACAGGTCGGAGAACTAACCTCACAGGTCCGAGAACTAGCCTCATAGGTCCGAGAACTAACCTCACAGGTCGGAGAACTGACCTCAATGGTCCGAAAACTAACCTCAAAGGTCCGAGAACTAACCTCACAGGTCCGAGAATTAACCTCACAAGGTCCGAGAACTAACCTCACAGGTCCGAGAACTAGCCTCACAGGTCCGAGAACTAGCCTCACAGGTCCGAGAACTAACCCCACAGGTCCGAGAACTAGCCTCAACGGTCCGAGAACTAACCTCACAGGTCCGAGAACTAGCCTCACAGGTCCGAGAACTAGCCTCACAGGTCCGAGAACTAACCTCACAGGTCCGAGAACTAACCCCACAGGTCCGAGAACTAACCCCACAGGTCCGAGAACTAACCTCACAGGTCCGAGAACTAACCTAACAGGTCCGAGAACTAACCTCACAGGTCCGAGAACTAACAGGTCCGAGAACTAACCTCACAGGTCCGAGAACTAACCTCACATGTCGGAGAACTGACCTCACAGGTCCGAGAACTAGCCTCACAGGTCCGAGAACTAACCTCACAGGTCGGAGAACTGACCTCAATGGTCCGAAAACTAACCTTAAAGGTCCGAGAACTAACCTCACAGGTCCGAGAATTAACCTCACAAGGTCCGAGAACTAACCTCACAGGTCCGAGAACTAACCTAACAGGTCCGAGACTAACCTCACAGGTCCGAGAACTAACCTCACAGGTCCGAGAACTAACCTCACAGGTCCGAGAACTGCTTGTTCCCACATCATTCTATACCGAAATTAAGTCCCAAGACCAGAGATCATATTTCAGAGTATTCATTTTGATCTCCTCGCCCGCACGGAGCCGACACTTGCTCTTCCCAAGCCCCACCTGTCTGCTCATACAGCATCTGGATTCGCCTCTCCGCCCCTACGTATAAATCCCCAGGATTAACCTGATTCAGCTCAGTTTAATTTCCTCCCTACAGAGTGTATAAGGAAGGATAACTCTAGGTGCAAACTGTATCGAATAGACAAATTCTCTGATAGATTATCTATGATGAATACTGTTCCAGTACCCTAGATTTATATCAAAATCTATGTGTTGTAATTTTGATATGAATGACTTGGCATCTGACAAAGGTAATTTTGTGAAGAATGAAGCATTACATGTCTTCATAAAATATAGCTCAATGGATTTACAACATTTTCCTTCTTTTACGACACAATTGTTTGAGGTAAAATGTCATATTTGAAAGACAAACAATCTAATGCATTATCTGACGAACTTCAAGGCCCAATATACGTAACTTTCGGCAAACCTTGAAGCGAAAATCAAGCCTTAAAACTTTTTTTATATTTATAGATTTATTTAATATTAACTGATATCAGCAATATTCAAAATGAATTCTTACGCGGTTACCGATACAGCAGCAGTTGAAACTTGGTATTTGTAAACACGCCTCCATTTTGAACTGTCTTCTAACTTCGGCATGTTGTTGAAGTGGGCCCAACCTGAATTTTTTCAATTCTCTGGATTTTTTTTTTGCCAAGAGATTCTTGTCAGGTTTACTTCGTTTTAGACTTATTTTTGCATGGTTATCAACTGGCATTTTTTAAGAATTTTTTCAGAATCAAGAAAACATTCCTGAAGTTACACATGCACGTATATTGGGCCTTTGAAGTAAATGTAACAATTCGATAAAAATTTAATACAAAGTCAATATATCAATATAGCATACATGTATTGACCTTTTCATGTTAATGGAAGATCTTTGGAATCACATATCAGGGAGTTGACTTTTTTTTAATAAACTAAATTAATATATACCATAAAATAAAGGACTTGTTGAACCAACCTTAAATCAACAGAGGTCATGAAAAACTGACTTAACGAACTCGTATGATGATGTGTGGGTGTGTTAAGCTGTAGTCGTGAGCGCAGTGGGATCAAAGCTTCGGTCCGATTGGATGTTTAATCGACTTAATTCCCGGGTCTCCGTGGGATAATACTGGCGCGTATGACCCGGGTTGTACCCGCTGTGACCCCGTAGTACCCGCTGTGACCTCTGGTAACATTCGTCAGCGCTCAAGGACACAGTCCGTCTGCAGCCTACCATCCCGCTGACATAAAGTGGGGTGAGACAGGCATGCATTTGGATATCAACTCGAGCCATTGGCAGGGCGTATCAACCTAATAAACCGGCGAGTTTGTGGTCGTTATTCCGATCAATGTCCCTGTTCTCAATGTTTGAGTGCTTTGGGCTGGATTTGCTGGGTAGATTAGAAGTCTACATTACATACGATCTAGGACATCAAAGCAAAACGCTTATAGCGTAGAGATTGCCCTAATAGGATAATGAAATTATAACTGTTTTACATTACTGTATCTTATCTGATCACTTTCTGATGCCAGAATGTCGTGAAATGTATGTTTGTATCATTACCATTCACATACATTTTTAGTTTCTGTTTTTGAAACTGAAAGAAAATAAAAGCAACTATTCTGACAATATACAACCATACACAATGTACCAATTAGAGATCTGCATTTCCATAGATAGAATTTGGGGACAGTTGAATGGTAGGAATCCTGCATAAACCGTAGATTTGTTGAAACCCGTCTGGTTGAAAACATTTACATTGTACATACCGTTGGAAGGTTGAAAATATTTACAGACTGTTGGGTGGTTGAAGTTTCTTGTTGGCAGGAAATATCAAAGCAATGAAAAAAATTGTTCGAAATCCAGATATATACTAACGAATGAAAGAAAAACGCAATATATAAACGCGAATAAAAGTACAAAATGATGCATATACTATTGAACAAAAGGACACAATGATGCATATACTATTGAACGAAAGGACACAATGATAGTCTGTTTTTGACAACCGGATGTTTACATGCTAAACCAGTGAAATGGAATACGAAAACACCTCCTGATATTTACCGATTACCAATTTAAATAACAAAGGAGTTCTGTATTAAACCAGAAAAAATTTAATGTGGATTATAATCACATAAAACACTGATTTAGTTGTGCGAGTCGTTATAACGAGATAACCGTGTTCAAACTGTTAAAGGTTGTCCCATATAGCACTGTGAGGTTTTTATATCAATGTTCATGACTTTGAGTTATAAAACATGAATTAACGATCAGTATTAAATGTTTTTTTTGTTCTTTCAGCCTCATGACGCAATGATAAGAGATGGGTTACATACTGGAACAACCGGAAGTTATCAAAATGCCTCGAAAGTGGGAATGTACCACTTGACTGTGAACTTAACAACGCACAATAGCAACGACACATCAGCGCCCTCTACCGGAGAGATAAACAACACCTCCGCGTCTGTGCCTTTTGGATCGGAAGAGTGGTACCGGCAACAGCAGAAACAGTTCTACGAATCCTATGATCCTAGTGTCGGGTACAATACCGCGGCAGTTCTTGGTGGTATGTTGGTACTTCTAGTAATGTATGTGTTCTATCGGACTAAAGTTAGAAAACATCTGATAAGTCTGTTCCGTCACATCAAGGGACAGTATAAACTCAAGCATCAGGCCGACTACGGGGCTCCGGATACTACCGAGCAAATGACGTATTCGTTTGGAAACGCGCCACCTACATCCGACGGAAACGACAACAACCCAGATGGCGATAACGCCACTCAAAGTGAGGCTAAGCCGAAAGGGTCTAGCATTCCAGTTCAGTTTCTTAGTTTTGATAGTGGAACGTTATCAGAACATGCTAATACTATCGGGGCGTGCAACAGGGAGGAGATATTGAGAAGGTGTCGGCCTACTATATCATTTGACCGACAGCCTTCCGAGGATGAACCAAAACAACTTCCGGTTGTTGTCATGGACATGGAAATAGCCACGGCGGACTGGGTACAAAAACAACATCAATTACAACATCAGTTTCTCAGTCCAGGTGGAATTATTCTTAAAGTAAAATCGGACACTATATGTCCCCCGAACAACGATAGTTACCCGTCCGCGCAAACAGCACACCCGCATGTAAAGTGTTGTTCAAACCGCCATTGCGTTAATGCCAGAAGACGACAGTACAGCTGTGGTGCGCGGTCACATTATTCTTTGGATCTTAACAAAAGTATGCCCTTTCTAGAGGTCAGTGATGGGACCTTGAGAGGGATTGAGCCATGTCTCCATGGTAACCGTAGGAAAATACAGCTCAAAGCCACAAAATTTCCTAGTGTCTCATCAGAGCCAAAAACACCTTTATTGATTAAGTGTACAAAGTTTTCAAGTTTGTCATCCGAACCGGTGCGGTCAGGTAGACCCCCAGACCTAACATCACAGCCTAGTCAAGACAGTGGGCCGCGCTCACCTCTAATCCTCACACCTCAACCGAGAACACCCATACCACGCTCACCCCAACCTCAGCAACGTCAACCGCATACACTAGCGAAACAACATACATTGACACTTCCTGTACAGCAGCACACTCTTACACTTCCGCTACAAAAACCTAACCCGCCATCACCTCATCTCTTGCGACCACCCCCTCTCCAGCAGCGACCTCTACAGGCCCCGTGTCATAGACAGCCGTCATCAACTCAAAAACACACACCGCCTCAGCATATCACACCTATTATAAAAATTCAGAATTACGACAAGTCACAACGAAGGATGAATTCTGTGTCGCGAAAAGAAAGTGTTGACCAGGACTCGGTGAGCAGTAGTTCTTCCGAGGAGGGCCCGATCTATCGTATACCGGCCGAACAGTGGCAGTCCCCGAAACCTCCTCGCAGGGGCATACTCGTCCGCGAGAACGCAGTCACGAGTCTAAGTGCCTGTCCTGTGTGTGATAAACTACAAAATTCCCGGTCACCCCGGAAACAAGTTAGCCTGGACACGGGTTTCCACCAACTCCGCCTCCCCTCCCCGTCACCGGGGTCTAACTCACACACTACTCCCAACATGGAGACCCCCTTATAACAGTGTGTATATCCTAGCCGTAGTCTCCGTGGAGAATAGCATCTGGGATGAGGGTGGGTGATGTAGTCATCCATTGATGGCTATAAAAAGTATTTATGAATATTCGTTATTTTCTGAATGAGTATGGTATATATGATCAGACGGGTTGGCCAGTAGTTAATTCCGTCTATCCGGTGCCAGGTACTATTTTCACATAATTAATGTTTTGATATTTTTGTATCCCGGAGATGTATGGTTGAGAGAATTGATGTTGAATACATGTATTTCCTTCAGGACAGCGACGATGCACAGACATTGAAAACATCATAATGTTAATTGCATGAAATCATACATTTCGTTGATTATTTTACGATAATTTGTGATAATTTAATATACGTTGTTATGTAATTGGTGTACCTTTTAACACATATTTCGTTAACAGATTGACGAGTTATTTTTCAAATTGATTTAACGGCATTATTAGACGGTGTATATATCATAAAGCTGATCAAACGTCAACGTGACAGCCGTAACGGTAATACCTAGATAGGGTTGTCTCTAGCAGATTTGGTATAGTAACACAGGGTTATGAATGTATTATATTGTTTATAAATATTGATGCAGTGTTATTTATTTTATCTTGCTTGTAAGGCATTTTATTGGCTGAGATAGTTATGTTATCACCTCACAGCGGAAAAATAGCCTCGCCATTTGTAACGTCGCTTTTGATTTGCTGATTCAACAGCGTAATGATTTCCGAGAAGAAAGAGTCCCACAATAAAAGTGGTTTTTCTTAGGTATGATGTAGAACAGAATTAATTGTAATGATTTACTTCAATCTATTTTTATGTTATTTAGTCATAACACAAAAAAACCGTAACTCGATACTACATACTAGTAACAAGAAAGCTATACATTTCTAAATTCTGTAGTTTTAAATCGGTCGATATTTTTATGTAAAGATGACTAAAATACGTGTAGTACAAGTTTATTAAAAATGTTCTTAAATATGTTTTATATAAAATATAGTATAGGTTATTACACCTTGACAAACAGTAAAATGTGTCCAATCTAAAACAGAATATTCCATAAATATCCTCAATCAAGTCTATTATCACCGTTAGTGCTACTCTCTGTTCATTTCTTTGTCCCCTTTTTGACCTGTAGCAGTTTTTCTTATTTTCTTCAAGTTCCCTTTGGGTCGTTTATACATATTTTTTTCAGTTGTAGCAGTCTTTTTTATTTTTATTTTAATCATTCCTAGGCATTTCCCAGCAGTTTTTATAATAATCATCTCGCCTATTGGTCTATTTGTAGCTTTCTTTCTCAGATTTTCCTTCTAACTACCTATTTGTCAGCTGGTTAATTTATGGCTAATTAATATTTTGGTTGTGAGAGCACGTGATTATTCTAGTTAAAATTCCGGCCCCTCTTTATCCTGTGTCGTCACTGTAATACACAAAACTGGTCATCACTTTGAATGTGTTGCAGGTATCTCGGTAGTGATTTTTGTTCGAACTTTGTTATTTACAAATTGAAGGGAATTGATAATATTTTTTCTGTATTGTTTTGTTTTTGAAATTATATTGAATTTTGAAATTCTAGTTTTATTTTAAGTATATAAATTAAAAATAATATACGTTCGACGTTAGCATCATGAATCTCAAAAAGAATACATGGACCTTAAGTCCTGAATGTTAAAACCGAAAAAGTAACCTTAAAATACAGAAGATGTGCAAATATTTGTGTACAAATATTTGTTGTGTGTACCATTTTTCATACACCGCAGATAAAACATGGCCTCGACAGAAAGTAAACTGAAGTATGCATGTGTTAAGTCCTGTTTATACATATGTACCTCTCCATGTGTCGCCTACCTCACTCACGTATTTCCCTACAACTCATACAATGGTTCATTTTGTACAGTGTTTCCTGGTATCTATCTATAGTATAATTGTTTTATTGTAAGAGTAACGATATCACATCCGCGATGTCAAGGGATTACGCTCACCTACGCTCTCTCGACCCCTCTACGTCATAGCAAAACTGAAAGCTCTGTGTGCCCACAGTTGCTTGAGTTTCTGTCAGTTTATAAAAACTGTGTATATATAGATCTATGGAGACGCGGCCCATTACAGAATAAACTGTAATGGGAGGCTTATTTCACACATATTTATTTATTATTTACTGACAGAAACTCAAGCAACTGTGGTGCGCGCCACCTTAATTGTTGGTGAGGTTAGAAGACTAGTTTGGCCCTTTGATGTACATCAAAAGAATCTCGCAGTCACATAACGGTAAAAAAAATTACAGACTTTGACGTCAGTTGCTGTTCCTTGTGTGATTTTATATCTGAGAGACCAATCAAACTGCTATCTGTGTGCCGACAGTTTTGCCATGCCATATTTCAGAGGCGTATAGAGCGTAGGATAGCGTGCCCTCTGGATATCGAGGATGCAATATCACGACGGATGAATTTCGAGATGTTGCCTTGTCGGAAACGGTCGAGATAACGTATATGTGTTTTCAGGTTTATAAATGTCACAGACTACAGAGCCAGTATTTCCTGCAAAATTTGAATTTGTTTTTTAATGGAGTAGTGTTATTATAAAATTTTTGAACAGTACGGTTGAACGGTTCGCATTCACATTGAAAAATTGTCTTTGTTAATTTTACATATTTTTGTTTCCATTGTGTGTTGGTAAGAGAACGACATTGTTTGACTGTGTCAGACTAAAACCAGTTGACCATTATTTGAATGCATGTGAATACTTTTATGATAAATGTGTGTGAAAGTCAGACTTGCCCGACGTCGTTTTCGTTTATGCAGAACAACAAATTTGTCTGCTTATAAATGTAATGTTTTCGGAAAAAGATCCTTTTCCGGACATGAAAATGTTTATCCGGCTTCGCAAGGCTTTTTCAAGACTCACATGAAAGTGACATCGGATTACTAGGTTCGACCTTATTTAATAAACGAACAACTTGGGTCCCGACCGGTTCAACTCCTTAAACGAAAACGACCCTGGTCTACCACAGGCTTTGTACGATGTATGTATGAAGACTGGTGTGTTTTGTGAGAATGTATTGGTTATTAAACATTGTTATGGTACATCCACTGGTCTATGTTACAAATTCGGGTTAATCATTATTCCTATGTTAATAGTATACTTATTTTTTTATCGACCAGGGTCCATGTTAAACGTATGTAGTATGGTTAGCCATTACTTGTGTTATACAGTATTTCTGAATTCTTAATCAGGACATCTAATGGTATTCCGGAAACTGGCCTGCTATACGCTTGTACCATACGGAGTCTCTCATGTTTTCTCAGCAGAGTAGAGGCTCATTAAATCAGGAGTAGAGGCTTCTTATACGGAGTAGAGGCTTATTAACCGGAGTAGATACTCATTAACCGGAGTAGAATCTCATTTTCCGGAGTAGCGACTTATTATTCCGGAGTAGAGAGTCCGTGATGTGAGTATCGAGCTAGTGGTAAATCATTTCAATTTTTTTTTATTGCAGAAGTGCAAAAGGATTAGGCATCAGGCAAACCCTATATATACCTTCTCACTAGATATTTTGCGTTTTTCTATTTTTTTTATATTGATTTGTGTTATTATTCGCTTTAAGTACTTTTTAAGATATTAAACTTCTGTTGAAACAATCTGGACAATGAAATAATAATTGACTTTTAATTTTTGTATGCCACTTCTTAAAACAACATAGCAACCCTTACATATGGAGCAGGAATATTCGCCATCACGTTCCCTTACATTCACGAATGGACAACAGGGATATTAAGATAATCGTTTGATCTAACGGACTTAAACAGAATCAGAGAAACCAAAGCGTCAACTCAGAATTAAAAATCGATTGAACCAGGGGCAAAATAAAATGTGTTACTTTTATTATCTATCGTGCCAGTCCTACAAATAGTTAATTAACGACTGGGACTGTGACGAGGATGCTTGTTAAGTCCTAAGCGTCTGAGGGATTGAAAATATCGAAAACGCTCGAGCTAAGTCTCATCATTATGTTTGTCAAACAATGAAAACTCAAAGCGCCTGATCACGTGACTAATATTGTGTCTTTCATGACCTGTATGTGAAAAATTAAAACAGTGATGTATATTGTAGCCAGTCGTTTTGTTGTTATTGAGTGCTGGTAATGTGGAGACTTCGGTAAGGTGCCACCGGACCCGGAAATGTAAACCGGTGAGACGTCATTTATCTACTCGATCAACGGTAACGATTGTTTTGGTCAGTCGTTAGAATAACGAGATGATGTAAGTCAATTTGTTTATGAAGTTGTTTCACATCTACTTCGTTGAAAGGTATTACATAGCGGTCCCAATTTATATTGGGACCCTTATGCAATCTGATAGCATTAAGACGAACGACACTTCGATCACCAAGAGGTAACGTAACTGTTTGTTATCATCTAATTATGGAAACACAATGTCACATGTATAATTGATATCAACAATGTACATGTAAAACAATAGGCCACTATTTAAATACAGAACAAGACACATCATTAGTAAATGTAGAGAATATCACTCGACTCTTTTCAACAAAAAAATACAAAGACCTGAATTAGTTTCAGCTGACTTTTACAACTGTGACATGTAAATACCATAGGTTGGAGAAGCAGGGATGTTACTATCGAGAAATGTTTATACGGCATACTGTATCGATTACTAAATTTAAAAGGTGCACTATATATGTTTGTTACGTCATCTTTTTAGTAAGCTGTCCATGTTGGTCATAGTTTAAGTAGAGATCGAGGTAAGCAGCTGAAAAAGAAGAGTGTTTTTTTTTCAATTTCTGAAGGGTAAATACGATCGACATGGTCAGCCGACTTATTGTTGTTTATAGACAACACTTCGTCGATGCATTGTATATCTGAACGTTGTTGATACAGAATATCTGAAAGAAATTGTTTCTTCTCTTTTACCTGTTCAAGAATTCTCTGTCACCCACTAGGGTATATGACAGATAACACGACCTGACAATGTAATGACGTCACGACAACACTACCATCACGTCAAGTCAACAATTCTATTACACCACGTCAGTATTGTGTTGCATTGATACTTTCGTAAGCAAGATGCCCAGAAGGCCTGTATCGCTCCCCTGGATATATAAGTATCAAGAAACCGTGATAATTTTGTTTAAAGATCCCATGGACAGGGAGAGATCCAAAGACTATTCGATGAAGCCTATCAGTAAAATTTAAAAAAAAAAAATGGTTAAATTGGTTGGTATCTCAACTATTTTCGAGTTCAACTGAGAAACTATGGGTGTGTTAGACCTTAACATCAATAAATGCTACTATCATGATTAAGTCTCTTTATGGCCAGCAGTGAGTTCAGAGTCACAATTTATGCAAAATCCATTTGTTGTCCCTAAGGGATATTTCTTAGTTCTTACCAAAGTTAATTTTGTTCAAATCAATTTAGAAGTGATTTAAAATGCTTTACCTCTATTTCCCCCCATTGGGCAATGCCCCTCCATCCCCAGGGGAGTCAGAGACATGATCACCATTTGTGCAAAATCTGTTTCCCTTCCCCAAAGGATATTTTTGACCAAATTTGTTTAGAATCCATTCAAAATTTTAAGACTATTAGCGATTTCAAGGAATTCCCTCTATTTGTCCTATTGGGCCCCGCCTCTCTGGCCCCTTGAGGGCCAGTCGTCATTTATGCAAAATCTGTTCCCCTTCCCTCAACTGACTCAAGGATGTTTCTGACCAAATTTGGTTCAAATGCATTTATAATTTAATGACTAGTAGTGATTTAAAGGAATAACCTCTATTTCCCATATTGGGCCCCACCCCTCTGGTCCCTTGAGGGTCAGTCACCATTTATTCAAAATATGTTCCTCCTCCCCCGATGACATTTCTGGCCAAATTTGGTCAAAATCCAACTTGGACTTTTAAACAAGTAGCGATTTGAAGTAAGTGTGGACGGACGGACGCCGCGCCATGGCACAAGCTCACCGGACCTTTGGTCCAGGTGAGCTATAAACCAAACTGATGGAAGAAAAATAATCATCTCCTACTTTGATGTTGTGAAAGAGAAATCTCCAACCCTCGGGATGATATTCTTGATATGCCAACCCTCGGCAGAACCTCCGGTTAGACAATCAAGAATATCACACCGAGGGTTGGGGATTTCTCTGTCACACCCTCAAGGAAGGGGAAGATTCTATTAGTAAAAAAACAATAGGTCACAACTGCAAAATCCACGTTCAAAATGGTATTTTTGGTCGATCATAGCCATAACGAGCACACTGACATATCATTATTTTTGCACTTTCTGACATGCCATGAACTCCATTTTGAAAGTGTATAGTTAAAAATATAATAACAGGAAAATGTTGACTTCTCAGAGGCGTACATCGTTAAACAGCACGCTTTGGTATTCAGTTAGGGACTCTCTTTTATAGGAACCATCGCATGTTTTTCGCGTTCGCATTCTTATTTTCGTATTTCTTTTCTTACTAAATACTTTTTTTAAGGATCGGGTCAGTACGTGGTTCATACATTTTTTTATATATGACATTGTGTTATCGCTATCAATACGCTGTTCATCGATTTTGTTTTAATAAAACACAAACCACCTCAATTCAGTTTTGCATTTAGTGTCAATATTTGTCGTTGACTTCTTTTCCAGGCTGCACTCCCTACCACAGGATTATTACTACGTATATTTGGAAAGAATCCGTTGTCTATGGTTTTCATTTTCACGTGATGTACATATCAGAAGGAAGACGTTTTGATGTTAATGTGCCTTCAAACCAATTTGAAGTGGAAGGGGAGTAACTCTTCCATGTTTTCAGATCTCGGATTTGCCTCCGATATCTTTAATAAACTGTGGTCCGATATTAATCGAAGTACTGAACGTACTTCAAGCTAAGGCGAAAACAGTTTAAATGTTTGGGGTTTTTTTGGATGCAGAAATTAAGTGAAATATTATGCAAGATCAGGAAAATCTGCCTTTTCACCGACCACGCTGAAAAAGTATGAGTTTTTG
The DNA here is from genome assembly GCA_947623455.1 of Mimachlamys varia. Taxonomy (NCBI): domain Eukaryota; kingdom Metazoa; phylum Mollusca; class Bivalvia; order Pectinida; family Pectinidae; genus Mimachlamys; species Mimachlamys varia. Next base: position 5,088,977 of record OX392537.1, read on the forward strand.
GTGAAAAGTCAGCATGGTCGGTGAAAACTCTTGAGTAGTCCGTGACAAGTAAGCGCTCCCGAGGAAATAAAGAGTTATGTAGTTGCCAGTGTTACGGTATGAAATGAAACAATTAAAATTTCCAAACTTACACAGGAAAGTTTAAGAAAAATATGATAGTTCACACAACGGATTAATTTGTGCAGCTAGTTTATGAATATACACGATATAATTTGTAAAATTAACACCAATAACGTCCGACAATGACTTGTAGATAGAAATAACCTTAAACTTTGATCTTGAGGTTTGGTCAGTGTACATCTTTTTTTTATTCTGACTAACTTTAATATTATAACAAACTGTTATATAATAAGTACTTATAATTAATAAAGGTAAAATTTGACCTTGACTTTGATCTTAACCTATGACCCTTGAGGTTTGTTCAGTTGACATCTTTTTCTTATTCTGACCAACTTTTCTTCAGGATGCCATACCAAAATATTAATCAGTAAAAATTGGACGGACGGAAGATCAGACAGGGAAACAAGCTTATTACTTTTATAACTATACGTTGTGGGGCCCTAACATTACCTTGAGGTTTGGTCAACTATTGGTACACGTATATAATTAGACAGTGAGGGACTGATGGCATCACCTTGGCTTACACCTTTAAATGTTTGAAAAGGTCAACTAGGGACCAAAAAGGAGCCAGCGTATGAAGTTTGAGAATTATCCATTCAGTTCTTCTTAAGAAATAGCAATCACAATATATTGCTGCTAAAATCCAAGATGGACGCCAGTTGTTTTCTAAATAAACTCAAAAACTTGACAATCCACGACTATAAAGGGACCAAGAGGATAATAAGTTTGAATTCAGTATTCTTCAGCTAATACTCCTCTAGAATAGCACTTACAATGTAACAATATGTGCAACAACATTTATATATGGACAAAGGTGAACATGCATATACAGTTTGAGAAGGATCCATACAGTTCTTCTTATGAAATAGCGACCGCAAGAATTGTTTAAGTACGAACAGACAGACTACGGACGAACAACAGATGCAGGGCGTTTTGAATAGCCCACTATCATTATATGTTTTAATTAACATTTTGATTTATTTTCATTAAATCATTAATCAAGTATCACTAAAATTGATATAGTTTCAGCATACTGTCATGATCAGGTGCGAGTAATAGTCATAGGTTTATTACAAACATGTTAATTGTGAAGTTTATCTGACACAACCACTGACACTGAGAACACAAATTGGACTGATGATTCCATACTTTAATCTGTAATGATTATTACATACACTATCAAATCAATATCAAATAACAATTTTCCAAGAGAAAGTTGCTACAAATGAGCAAGAGAAAAAAAAAGATGAAAATTTCATTACAACCACATGCTGACAGTCAAACAAGTAAGATTGTCTATATCACTGTGTACTGAGTATAAGACCACTCTGTCCCATATACCTGTCAACAAGGAAACAGTACAGACTTGTTGATCAAATATCACTAAAAAATAATAACTAACTGTGAACACAGCCTTTCAGTACATGTATTGATAAATTGTCAATACATTAATATGTTAAATGTTCTATATAAATGCCAACAAGACTCTACTGTACATGTTTTGCAAATTTGACAAGTCAATATTGTACACATATTGTTAACAAACTGACAAGTACATGTATAAATTGTACATATGTTGACAAATTGACAAGCATATTGTACATATGTTAACAAATTGACAATTATATATTGTACATATGTTGACAAATTGACAAGCATATTGTATGTATGTTAACAAATTTACAAGTATATTGTACATATGTTGACAAATTGACAAGTATATATTGTACATATGTTGACAAATTGACAAGCATATTGTACATATGTTAACAAATTGACAATTATATATTGTACATATGTTGACAAATTGACAAGCATATTGTATGTATGTTAACAAATTTACAAGTATATTGTACATATGTTGACAAATTGACAATTATACATTGTACATATGTTGACAAATTGACAAGTATATATTGTACATGTGTTAACAAATTGACAATTATATACTGTACATGTGTTAACAAATTGACAATTATATACTGTACATGTGTTAACAAATTGACAAATATATATTGTACAAGACATTTTGTGTTGACAAATTGACAAGTAATACTGTACATGTATATGTAAGTACATGTGTTACCAAATTAAATTCACAAGTACATTATACATGTGTTAACAAATTGACAAGAATACTGTTCATGTCTTAACAAATATTGTACACATGTTTACACATTGTCAAATATATTGTACATGTGTTGACAAATTGACAAGTATATATTGTACATGTGTTGACAAATTGACAAGCATATTGTACATATGTTAACAAATTGACAAGTATATATTGTACATGTGTTAACAAATTGACAATTATATATTGTACATGTGTTAACAAATTGACAAGTATATATTGTACATGTGTTGACAAATTGACAATTGATCTACGGTATATTGCTAACAAATTGCCAACCATCATATACAGTGTACAATCATGATGCTGATAAAAATGTTATTTGAAGTAAGCCAAACATGTACCAGGTATTCAAACATGATTTCTTGACATTAAAATGTAGTAACATTTAAACATAAGGCACATTATTTATTTGTTAGTCAACAGCTTAATATTGTCATAAAATGTTTAAATGGATTTGTACAGTAAAACCCAACTTACTCAAACTCATGGGAACCTGATCAATAGTTCGAGGAATACATGATATCGAGTAATCCTGGTTGCTTTCATATGTACAGACTCTGCTGGGACCAAAAGAGCTGTTCGACCAATGAGGGGTATTCAAGTAAACCAGGTTCGAGTACATGTAAGTGGGGTTTTACTGTATCCTATAATTATAAATGTCAACAGAATTGTACAAAATGTCTATGTTGCATGAATCCAACAACAGATGTGCATTAAACGTTGTTTGTCAACAGATTCATACCTAAACAACTGAATGAGAGGAATACAGGTATATTTGTACTCGGATATACACACTGCCATCAGAAAATTTGTTTACACAGTTTGATTGCATATTAAGCAGTTACATGTAGCTGTCCGTTGTCAGTGACAGTTGTATATTATTTCAAAAAATATTTCAAGACCTTGAAGTTTCAGGGAGGGGTCCATTTTTTATTTATTTATTAATGTTCAAAAACTACCAAATAATTCTTTTTCTTTCACTTGCACAATTAATTCAAACACATTGATACAATGATCCACAGTAAAAAAAATAGGAAACACATTGCTGAACTCCAGGTTTGAAAAAACATTAAATGCAAAACTATTGCATTTGAAGATTTGAATTGAAATAAATGAAATAAACCCCTGTTGAAAATCATAAAACATGAACATACAACATCCTAAGTTATGCTGTACATGTAAACAAAAAGTGCAATAAATAATGCTTACTTCAAAATTGGCTCTACTGAATTTTGAAGTATTTTGCTCAAAAGTGAATGAAGGAGGTTCTTTTGTTGTATTGTTAGGTTGCTATAAATATATAGTGATACATGAAAAATATCACAAATTCTTTTGACTACTCAAGGAAGATTTTATTGTTTAGGAAGCCAGAGAACCAATCAATGCTAACAACTGTCAAGATAGAATTTCAAAAAATGGCCAGACAGGCACTTTTGGTGACCGGTATGTTGACATTATTTTCTTCAAATTTGAAGACCATACATAATCATTTCAATTTCATTTTTCTATTAACATGCAGACCTTGCATGATCTTCATAACAATAATACAGGGAATTACCTTATTTGTGACATTGTAAACAAGCCAATATAAGATTTGTCTAAAACATGAGAGGACAGTATATATACCATTTTGTCAACACTGTTGCAGACTAAATGAAAAAAATACTGAAAATGCTGCGGAGCATATATGGCACACCTGTTCTAAATACCGGTATAAGAAGTTCTCTGAACTGCAATTCACTCAAAAACTTAAATTGCAATATCTTTGCACATTGTCCCAATTCAAAAAACATAATGGAGCGAACATCTAAACTGCATGATTATGTTATAAAGAAATTTACAAAAAATAACTTAGGTAAACTATCCTGAATTATGGTACAAATGGGTGGTTTGCCCAGTGATATACTGAAAACCAACTTATTTTCACAGCAACTTTATTTTGTTTTTCAAAGCAATTTAATTTCGCGATTAATACAGTCGTAAGTCCTACAGTAAAGTAAAGTATTCCAACAGTTTGCATCCCTCTGATAGAAACTATTTTGCGATTGTTTTTTGCTAATTTCAATCACCTGCCAAGTATGCGGAAATTAGTTATTGCACATGAAACTAAGTTGGTTTACAGTATAGGTTGTACAATATAATTGTGTAAGAATAAATTTCGCTCTTCCCCAGTGAAGCATCAGGTGCTACATCATGATTGGATGCCATGAGCTTTAAACATATGCCTGTACCTGCTGTCAGACCGTGTGAATGACTTAGTACAAAGTTCACATCGGTACGAGCCAATACCAGCTGGGGAACAGATGGTCTTCTCATGGCGACTTCTTGTACATTTCATGGTGAATCCCTTACCACAATATCTACAGAAGAAAAGTTTGTCCTGTGCACTAGGATCCAACAGCCCCGTCTTGTATTTACTACCACTATTGCTGGGGACGAAACTGTCGGAAGGTGGGCAAACAAATTGTGTTTTGGAGGTTAAATCAAAATTAGGCACTGATGATTTCTGAACTCTCTTCATTTGTTTTGTGGAAAAGTTAGCATTCCTAGACATGGCTACAGCACTCGCCCGTTTAGCATGTGTTAAGGCACTGCTTCTCCCTCTAACACTATAGTTACTGTGAGGTCTAATCGATGAAGACAATTTAGGTTTAGGTCCAGGTGGCTGACTAGAACTAGTAACACTGAAGCTGTCTGAATAGGTATTGTTCTTGTAATGATAATATGGTGAGGAAAAACTTGTTTTCAGCTGAATTTCTGAGTTGTAGTTAGTACTCATACTTGCAGACGACAAACCAATGGGATGAGGGACGGGCATCGTGTCAAGTGGAGCTAATGGTAAATTGAAACCTTGAAACACATTTGGATCAAAGTTATCATTTTTTGGCGATTGTTTTGTTGACCCAGTGCTCCTTCTGTTCGACTTATTGTTGGTCTGTTTTGCACTCTGACTATAGGTGTCTAAGACCACAGTATCCTGAGGATAACTGACTCTTGTCAGATTACTCACATCTGTATGCTGATTCAGGTCACTATTGTCTTGTGCAGATGAAGTATGAGAGTTGTTAACAAATTGGACAGAGGAATCATCTTGAATGAAGTTGCTACTGTTCCTAGATTTACAATTACTGACAGACGGTTGGAACGGATATTCTTCAGTACTGGTAGTGGCAGAAAGAAAATCTGATGTTACCATATACATGGTGTCATTGCTATCATCCACGACAGACAGTTTCTCTACGGAGTCCTGTCGAATGTAGCTGCCACTCTTTGGAGAGAACGAGGAAGTTTTTGTGGACTGGCTATAACAGCTTTGAGCAATATCAGAGTTCTTCAAGTTTGCCTGCTCTTCTGCATCCAAATCATCCGGTTCTACCTTCACTATCACATAGTTTCCTTCCACTGACTCTACAAATTGCTTCTTTTTCTTATTTGGACTTCCATCAGTTGGAGGTGACCCACTCTGTGATTGCTTTCTGGAATTGTGAATATTTGTCATTATCTCAGTCAAATTTTCATCTGTTGCTCCATTAACGTCAACATTTTCATCAGTAAATGTTTCCATATGTCCACTAGAATCGAACTGAAGAGAAACATTTTCCTGTTCACTGTAGGACAAAACATCACCTTGAGAATCGGTGCGCACAGCTTCATTTGAAATTCTGTTTGAAGTTTCACTGAACGACCGTTTATCTGAAGAATTACTTCCCTTGCTTAGATTTGGGTCTGAACCATCACAGTCTTTCTCTAGACTATCATTTACATTTTCCCTTCCTTTCCCTAGCTTTTCGTGTATTTTTACAACATGTTGGTCATGTGAGTTGGAAAAGGAAATACAGATGATACCATCCACTTCCAAATTGCTATGAGTAATACCAGAGTATGTCTGCTCACAAAACTTCACAACTGCTCTCTGTAGCTGTCCACAGACATCTGCTTTCTTCTTCAGTATCTCATCTGTACACAAACTCTCCATTGTGCTGTAAGTTTACGTTCAGACTGGTCCTGTTTTAATTTCACTTGTTTCTCTTAACAACAACTTGTTTCACATTTTACCATCCTCTCTAGATCTACTGATGGTCAAAATCAAAGGGAAACAACTTTCCGATTTGCTATTCTCTGCAATAAAGATGAAAAATTATCAGCAATGGTTATTGTGCTGGTAGTATCATAATTTACATTTACAAGCCAGAATGTGTTCTCAGTGATATACTAGCTAGGTATACAGCCTATACGGTGACCAAATCCTGGATATAAGACCAATCTGATTAAAATACCGATCCTCACTATTACTATCGCATGTAGGATCTGACAGCGACAAGTAGACGGTCATGTGCAGATGACCTTTGTATTCACCAATCAAATCGCTGCTTACCAGATTCTGAAAGTGAAAAGCTAACTTCGATTTATTTTTACACTTTCCGTTAATCTAGGGTAAAGAAGCGAGAAACCTGAACGACCGTAAACAAAAATGGCGGCGCCTAGTTCAGCGGTTTCTACGCCAAGGCGTGTGTTCTTCTTGGACTTATCTGTTTGATTTGTAGTTTTTCGTTTGCCGAAAAGAAAAAACAACTGACGGTAAAGAAATTATCACAAAATATAAAAATCAAATTGTTATATAACACTCTGAATGATTTTCTCTTCTTTGCTTCTACCCGCCGCCATTTTTGTCCTTCTTCCAAACACCGTTTACAATGTGAATTTTGATTGGCTGTTCATTTCCTAGAAATGGAAATAATAAAGGTCATCTGCAAATGACCTTCTACTGGACGCTGTCAGATCCTACACACGATAGTAATAGTGAGGATCTGTATTTTAATCAGATTGGATATAAGACTAACAAACACTGGTAGAATTTATATGCAATATAATTATGATTGAATTTCCCAAAATATGTTATCATAAAAATAGTTTGTAGAGAGATCTAGATATATTGTTTGCTTGTCATGCTTCTAATTTAACTGAATATTTATTGTGTATACTGATACATGTATTTCAAATGTTAAAAGTACTGTACTTCAATCCAAATCAACATCATCTTTACAAAAAAGTAACCAATTTGCAAAATAATTACCAATTTCTTGATATGCTTACATTTGTACAAGTTACATCAGAGATACCCAAAACACTTTAAAATGCAATAAAAATACTTACAAACTGTGTTGTTATTTCTGACTTCATTTCACTTGATAACGGATCAGAAAGCCGTGGATATTTCACGTAGATGCTATGACCATGATCACCTGGCCACCCGTCCTACAGCAATTTAAAGGAACCAAAGCTGCACCGGATATTCCTGTCAAATAATGAAAACAAAATTAATTTATCTACAGCACTGTGTGTAATTTCAGAATTTTATTTTAAATATTTTACAGCATGTATAACCATAAATATACTATAAATGTTGTCCTACAAATAGATGTACTTGTATTACAGGCAGTAATTAAGCTCTTAAGCCATTCGATACATTTTACAGAATTGACAGTGGCACATGCATGCATGCATCCAGTCATGTCAAAATAAAAGATACTATAAAAATATACACATTAACATCTCACATTACAATGCTAAGCTACATATGTATATCATTATCAAATAACTTTAATCAATTTTCTTAAGTTACTGCTGGTTGAAGATCATCTGAACAAGAACTAAGAGAGACATCGTATTTATGATGTCAAGTGTATAACAGTATGCACACATACTTATGGATTGGACAATTCCTGTCATGAACTGTCCTTATCAAAGCTCTTAAACCAATACGAGCAGTATATGATCCCAAACCTATAGACATTTTGGAAGGTATACAATGGAGATATGATGGCATACATATATATGTAATATCAACACTAGTACTGTTTGCATTAAAGCATGCACACGACATCCTCTAGAGTCAACATATACAATACAACCATGGCCAGTTACATTGTATATACAGTTGAAAAAAAAATTATCATGTTATCTGGCACAACAGGTCTAATGGGTCTGTACTGGCTTGCTCACCTGGTATATACCTAGCACATGAAACCTTATAAAAAGTAGACTAAAATGTATGGCTACAAGCTTAAGCTAAGTCATTCAACAATCAACATTTTTAAAGATCCAAACATATTTGTCGCCGGATCCTCTGACCTTAAGCTTGAATTCAAAGCTACCTGCCAAATATCATATTTCCAGGCCATTCAGTATTTCAAATTAAGTTGTTAGAAGGTTTTGATATATTTGTCCTCTAGCCACAGGCCACAACACTACATACATGTAGGAAATAAATATTAGGAATAGAGGACTTTCCGGTTCATATGGTTTTAGATATACTGCAGGATACTGTAATAGTACAGAACATTTTCTGCAATATACAGTGTTTGGTTCAAATTAAGAAAAGCTTACAAAACAATAAAAGGATTTCAATTAAAGTGTCAAAGCAACACCGAACCGGATAAGTCGACCCAGGTTCCAAACGTCAAAGTTTGATACGCAAATATGGAGAAAGTTTGATCTCAACTCCATGGCATCTACCAAGTTATAAACATCTTCTTATCATTGGCCATATGCTCGAGGCGAGTTTTTTCAATGTTAAAATTATAGAACGAACAATCGCCCATAGTTCTTTTACCCTGAAGTGAAGTTGACGTCGAAACCGGAAATTCTAGAAGTGTTCTAAATCGGAGTCGGTGATCTATCATAAATCCGGAATAGTGTAAAAGACCTATTCATAGATATATATTTATCAAAATGTATTTAAGTATCCAAAAATATCATAATAATAAAAGAAGTAATAGTAAAATTATTGTTATGTTCAGAATATTTGCAATGCATAATCTTATCAAGAAAACACAAACAGAAGTTTTTTATTCCGGATCCGCTTTCAAAATTAACATCTCCAGTCACCGGAAGTTGCATGTTCGTAACAGAGCAGATCCAGATAGTAGAGTTGACAGTAATTCGACAGATTATATATGATTAATGTCGACTAGGTTGTAACATTGAGTCTCATATTCAACTGTAGAGATATGTTCAAAAAGTAAGTACCGATGATTTTTTGTCTGGTAATTTAGACATATGCCAATCTTGTAATTTTTTTGTATTGAGCCGACATGACATTACCACATGGTGTAAACCGTTAGCTACAATGTAGATCTACAGTGTACATTTACGTAGACCTACATTATTTTTGTTCTTCTGTTAACGAGAGTTTCGTAAATGATTTTATCAGAAAAGTGTCATTTGAATACAGGATTTCACGCACAACTTTGAATACTGAAATTAAACAATCATTTGTACTTGACTACATTTTTACTTGCATTAATTTGTGTAACTCATTTTTCTTGTGAGAAAAGTGTTAAAATATCTAGAATACATCTCATTGCAGATTTGAAGACAAGGAGTGTGTGACAGGGGTGAACCAGGCCAAGTCGACAGTGCAGAAGGGAATCAGAGCATCACTTCTAAAAATCTATCCACACATCAAAGATTACATAGACCAGATCATACCTAAAAAAGGAGATCTTAAAGTTGTCAAATGGTATAAGATTTTTTAAAACACAATTTCATGTCTACCAAAATAGTTTACAGTTTACAATTAATGCTATATAGGCTATGTAATTGTTTAATGACTCCCTGGATATATACCTCCCCCACCCCTGAATTTTCATATCATTTCGGATCATTGATTTGGAAGATTCAAATGTGTCATCAGGGGTGAATGAATGAAATATAAATGCCAATGAATGAAGGTTTCACTTTCACAAGAATATTGTGGATATAGTACAAATGAACAGTTGGCAATAACAAGATTTTCCATAGATTATTCACTCTTATTGGTTAAGTAGCCTTACAGAAAACATACCCTTGCTGCATAGTTGCTGCAACCTTGCAGCCCACACAGATTTGACATGCAAATGAGGCTTTGCCGCACATGTTTTCCATCACATACATTGTATTGCTGCACGGTTGCAGCAACCTGTGCCTCAACCTTGCAGCCCACGCAGGTTTGACATGCAAATGAGCCTTGTCGCACATGTTTTCCAGCACACTTCCAGCACATACTGTGTGGACTATGTGCAGAAGGTGTGCGGCTTCTGGCACAGTTCAGCACTGGTCATTTTTGCGCAGAAGGTGTGCAGCTTCTGGCACAGTTCGGCACTGGTCATGCATTTTTGTGTTTTGTACTGCACAGGTTTTTAGTTGCTGCAAGGTTGTGGCACATGTGCTGCAACCTTGCAGCAAACTTATCTTTCCATAAGGGTAGGGGCTTGAATTAAGAATAACATGAAGGTGCATGTGTCTCACTTACAGTTGATATAAAGTCAGATTCAAACTCACAAATCTTATATATGTTTTCTAGGCAATGATATATTTTAAATTATAACATTCAATCACATAAAGGCAAATGCATGATATTAAACTTTATTGAAAAAGTTAAGATACTAATTGTTTTTAAAATAATCAATGAATTACTATTGAAAAGGACATACATTGTATGTGAATGTAAAAGCTGCCTTTAAAGAGTTAGCAGTAAATTTCTTTAATTAAAGTAATTAAGGGTTCTCGGACAAGATGGAAAAAAATGCTGGATGTGTCCTGTTTCTCTTATTTTTTGTGCTGATACTAATACATGTATTAATAGGCATTTTGTAAAGGACCTATTAGAGCTGTGTATGGCAAGGGGTTGACGATACGATACGTATCACGATACAAGGGCCACGATACGATACTTACCACGATATATGAGAAAGCAACAAACTGTCTTATAATGATCATACATTCCATTGCCAGTTTAATTTCTATACCTACAAGTCACATTTGAAAGTTACTTCTGTAGTGTTATCCTGTGGAAATGATATGACATAAACAGGCAAATCAACACGTGAAACAGGTTTCTATTTTGTTTATTTTCCTGTTTGTTTTCAACTGATAAAGTTTGCGTTTAACCTCTGTGATCGAAGTTGCACGTGGACAGTCAGATTTGAATGACATTATGTTGTTTGAAACATAGACTTTAACATAATTTTTGCCTGTTTAGACATTCCAGAGGCCGTAAATGAAGCACTGAACTGATATTTAACGTTGGCATGCATTGATGTCAATGCCTAGTAATTTTTGTCATGGTGTTGTGAATGAGTTGTCTTCAACGAACACTTCGTCATTTGTATTCCCGGCATAATTGAACCCAATCCCACTTTCATTACAATTAATATACAAAAGCTTTATTGGTATCCCATGCATAAACCACTCTTCATTTTGGTTGATCAAGTTTTAAATATGTCCAATAAGTGGCTTTGAAAGTCACTAGAGTAGCAACATGTTTCTGTTCAACCCCTTTTCCTGCTTGTCGACCATGATAGTTACGTAATGCTGCAAGGAAGATAACACATTTTAGGTATCACGATATCAAAAAAGCCAAGCGATGCATCAATGCACTGTCCCGCGATTCATTGCATCGATGAATCATTACACCTCTAGGATCTATACATATTGTAGCTGTTGAATCCAAGATCAATCTTTTGTATATGCTTTAGAAAACTTATCTATCCATATGTAACACATATCTTATCTAATCTAATATCTGATCTAATACAAATATGTCTTTTGTTTCACTTTACGTTTACAGTCTGTATTAATATTGTTGACAGGTTTGAAATAATGAACACCTTATTTCTGTCACAGATTTAACAAACTTTGTGTTCTTTTTCAGTCGTGACCACATTGAAATACTGGCCAGTGTGAAAGGAGAACCCTTGTTTTTTCGTCATAGAGAAGACAAATATGTTCCAGCTTTAAAGCTGCTACACAAATGTAAGTCTAGGATCAGGTTTGTATTAAGATCATTAACATATAATATCAAGTAGGTTCAACTAGTACTACCTTATAAGTTAATAATAATAATATTAATAATAGCCTTAAAGAGGCTAGAACATGTTTAGCCAAAGCTTAATCTACAACATAATCCTTGTATAATAAGCAAAATATTACATTTACTAGTAAAATATTGCATACTGTATCACAAATTGATAAATATAAAAGTATAAAAGTACAAAGACATGATAGAGATTAACATATCACATGTATTTTAAAGTTGAACTTTGACTACTGTAACCACCATGGTGATATAATACATGGCATTACAGAATCAAAGTAAGTTAAACTTTGGCTATTATAACTTCCATGGTGGTATATGGTATTATAAATTAAACTTTGGCTATTATAACTACCATGGTGATATATGGTATTATAAATTAAACTTTGGTTATTGTAACTACCATGTTGATATATGGTATTATAAATTAAACTTTGGCTATTGTAACTACCATGTTGATATATGGTATTATAAATTAAACTTTGGCTATTGTAACTACCATGGTGATATATGGAATTATAAATTAAACTTTGGCTATTGTAACTACCATGGTGATATATGGAATTATAAATTAAACTTTGGCTATTGTAACTACCATGGTGATATATGGTATTATAAATTAAACTTTGGCTATTATAACTACCATGGTGATATATGGTATTATAAATTAAACTTTGGCTATTGTAACTACCATGGTGATATATGGAATTATAAATTAAACTTTGGCTATTATAACTACCATGGTGATATATGGAATTATAAATTAAACTTTGGCTATTGTAACTATCATGTGATACATAATGTATATGGTATTATAAATTAAACTTTGGCTATTGTAACTACCATGGTGATATATGGAATTATAAATTAAACTTTGGCTATTGTAACTACCATGGTGATATATGGTATTATAAATTAAACTTTGGCTATTATAACTACCATGGTGATATATGGTATTATAAATTAAACTTTGGCTATTGTAACTACCATGGTGATATATGGTATTATAAATTAAACTTTGGCTATTATAACTACCATGGTGATATATGGTATTATAAATTAAACTTTGGCTATTGTAACTACCATGGTGATATATGGTATTATAAATTAAACTTTGGCTATTATAACTACCATGGTGATATATGGTATTATAAATTAAACTTTGGCTATTATAACTTCCATGGTGGTATATGGTATTATAAATTAAACTTTGGCTATTGTAACTACCATGGTGATATATTGTATTATAAATTAAACTTTGGCTATTGTAACTAACATGGTGATATATGGTATTATAAATTAAACTTTGGCTATTGTAACTACCATGGTGATATATGGAATTATAAATTAAACTTTGGCTATTATAACTACCATGGTGATATATTGTATAAATTAAACTTTGGCTATTGTAACTACCATGGTGATATATATGGTATTATAAATTAAACTTTGGCTATTGTAACTACCATGGTGATATATGGTATTATAAATTAAACTTTGGCTATTGTAACTACCATGGTGATATATTGTATTATAAATTAAACTTTGGCTATTATAACTACCATGGTGATATATGGTATTATAAATTAAACTTTGGCTTTTGTAACTACCATGGTGATATATTTTATTATAAATTAAACTTTGGCTATTGTAACTACCATGGTGATATATTGTATTATAAATTAAACTTTGGCTATTGTAACTACCATGGTGATATATTGTATTATAAATTAAACTTTGGCTATTGTAACTACCATGGTGATATATGGTATTATAAATTAAACTTTGGCTATTATAACTACCATGGTGATATATAGTATTATAAATTAAACTTTGGCTATTATAACTACCATGGTGATATCCCGTACCAAACTGGCTAACTGCAAGTATACTTGAAGTATACTTCAAGTATAAATAAAGTGTACTTGGTATACTTTTAGGACTGGATATTTGACAAGTATTAGTGAAGTATACTTGAAGTATACTTGACTAATACATGAAGTATACTTGCTGAAACTTTGTCATTATTTCAACATTTACGCTAACACTTTCTATACTTGTCAGGACTTAGAAAATTTTCTGTGCCTGTATCAGCAAAATGTTTAAGTCCATGTTCGTAATTTTGTCAGATTTTTTTTAAAAAATCATATCTTCGCTATTTATTGGTTGATTTTTGTCATCTACGTCTCATATTTCACAAAATTTCTTGTAGAAAACCTATTCTTGTATATTTTTGATTTTTTTTTTCAAATTTATTTTAAACATCATTATTTATTTCAGATTAATTTCCTTAAATAACAATCATTTCAAAATGTACAAAATGCTTTAGAATCAATAAGATATATTATGACTCAAACAAAATTAAAAAAAAAATTCAAATTACAAGTCTATAATATATTTAATAATCTACAGATCCAAATTGTCAATGTGGATACTTATCATATCTCTTAAAAAAGTACGGTCATAAAGCCTATAAATAAACAGTCGATTATAAATTAAAAATTATAAACAAAACGAAACCGAAAGTTGCTACATGTTGTGCACTTCCGCGATCAACAAAACGTTCAATTCTCAAATTCACGAAACGACATATAACCTATGCGTGAACGTCGAAATGTTTCCCGATCATGGCTACCGTTCGTTCAAAATAGTTTGCGAAATTCAACATTATCTATGCCCTCGCTTGAGACAAAACCACGCGCCATTTTGTGTCCAATTTGTTTTCGTTACATCAGAGTCTTTTCGATGTTTGACAGCAACGACGCAAACTCTAGATCAGCGCCACCTACATTTGTACTTCCGGATTATGCGCGCTTAGTTTAACCGTCAACAGGACCAATTTAGTTTGAACGATTGAACCGTTTAAAGCCGATATGAGGTATCTGTCTGACGGTACTTTCAGACGAGGTTTGCATGAACATTTGCAGGTCAGCCGAATGTATACCAGAACATGTTACATTTAAAGACGGGCACATACAGCGAGCAAACATGTCTGGGTGTTTTGTTGAAAGAACGATATTGTTCACCTCGGAATCGTGCTTGGATATTAGGCCTAGATGGATTTTTTACTTCATCTATTTACTACAAGTTGTAAGCAAAGTTTGTGTTAGAGGAACGAGGAAGTATGCTGCCCTTGACAAGACAAGACTGTCACAAGTCGAGAGTTTTGTACCCGGTAGGAAGGGGACAAGATGGCAGCCAGAAAAGTTCGACAAAGGTAACGTTACACTTGATAATTTCGTTTTCGAAGCGAATATGCACGACTCTTTTTTTTCTTGCCCTTATCGAGGTGGTTTGTAATAATTGTCGTGAAACATGTTGGTTATCGGGTGTGATAAATATTTCTGTCAAGTTTCAATTCAATGTGATTTGGTTCAGTAATTAATTATAATGCAGGGATTTGGGACAGGATTTGGGGATTTTTACCCATATTTTCCTGAAAATCTCATTGAAAATTCAAAATCGTACAACTTAATAATTTATATTGAAAAATCTCATAGATATTTTGCTGATCCAATAAAATCCCTCAAATCCTCCCGATAGGTTTTAAGAGTCAGAATTATCCCTGGTAAGACAGAGTGGTGTGCCAAAATTCTGTCATTTTTTTTATTTTGCTTTATATTCTTTGTATTTTCGCCTTTTTTCAATGAATTTTTCTAGTGAGTGTTAGCTTATTTTCAGAAGACACTGATACATTTGTATTTAACATGTTCTGACAGTTCATTCCAAATTTTCACTGTTGATTTTGACAATTTTTTCTAAGCGTACTGGCCGACCAGTTCTCGCCAAGTACCAGTTGTCGCCAATGGCACTGTAATTTGTATATTTCTTAGTTAATTACCAATTTACACTGGAATTTATAACATGTCAATATATAATACGATACATGTCATTTTTTTATTTTGAAATATCTTTTTCTTGTTTTACAGAGTCGGGTTTGCCATGAAAAAGTACCCTGGAGTAGCAGATCTTGACCATGATGAGTGGGTATTGATCCAGGCAGTGAACGGAAAATTTCGAAGACCCAAGAATGACATTGAATAACTTGATTCAAGGAGTGAAGTTTTATATATATTTGTGAATGTTGAGTATCTGTGGTTGTAAATAGACATTACCTGTGGAAATATTTAATTGACAGCACTCGTTCGTGGATGTGTAATTATAATCAACAGGATAAGGAAAATTCACAACCAGACTAAAGTTGGAAACCGAGACCTTCTGAACTCAAGATAGACGCTAAACCGATAGAGTGTTCTGGTCGCCAAATTCATTGATAATCTTAATCCTTTAAATATCTACTAGATGTAGGCAGTACCTGTGGATGTATTGTAAAGACAGTATGTGTATGTACAGTATACTGTACGTACATGATGGATGTGAATTCAAAGACAGAGCCTACAGGTGTATGTGGATGTATAATATATAAAATCAATTGTCTTTGGACCTGGTATACTATAATTCAGATATACACTATTTAAATATGTTTAGTGAATATATCAATGAAATATCTTCCTTTTAATTTGATTCATATTAACTGTATAACATGTTTTGTGAATATAACGAAAATAATCATAATTATTTCAATCTGGTAGTTGATGTATATCTTTTGAATGATGCATGAATTTATAAATTCATTACTGATATAAAGCTACTCTAGACTTCATGTTTGTCATTAATTCATTCTTTTTGCAAGTATACTTGGAGAATACTTTAAGTATACTTGATATATACTTGTAACTTTATACTTTCCAGCATGACTTCAGCTACATGTATATGGACATTGTACTTGAAGTATACTTGCAAGCATACTTGCAAGTATACTTCAAGTATACTTGCATGTATACTTGACAATAGACACCAAGTATACTTGAAGTATACTTCAAGTATACTTGAACTATACTTGCAAGTATTCTTCAAGTAGGCAGTACTCCAAGTATACTTCAAGTATACTTTTAGCCTAATACTTACACCTAATTTGCATACAAAATCAAAATACTTTAAGTATACTTGAAGTATAGTCCAAAACTTATACTTTAAGTATACTTTAAGGCTATACTTTAAGTATACTTTAAGTATTAATTAATTCCGTAAGGGATATGGTATTATAAATTAAACTTTGGCTATTATAACTACCATGGTGATATATTGTATAAATTAAACTTAAATTGGCTATTGTAACTACCATGGTGGTATATGGTATTATAAATTAAACTTTGGCTATTGTAACTAACATGGTGATATATGGTATTATAAATTAAACTTTGGCTATTGTAACTACCATGGTGATATATGGTATTATAAATTAAACTTTGGCTATTGTAACTACCATGGTGATATATGGTATTATAAATTAAACTTTGGCTATTGTAACTACCATGGTGATATATGGTATTATAAATTAAACTTTGGCTATTGTAACTACCATGGTGATATATGGAATTATAAATTAAACTTTGGCTATTATAACTACCATGGTGATATATGGTATTATAAATTAAACTTTGGCTATTATAACTACCATGGTGATATATTGTATAAATTAAACTTTGGCTATTGTAACTAACATGGTGATATATGGTATTATAAATTAAACTTTGGCTATTATAACTACCATGGTGATATATGGTATTATAAATTAAACTTTGGCTATTATAACTACCATGGTGATATATTGTATAAATTAAACTTTGGCTATTATAACTACCATGGTGATATATTGTATAAATTAAACTTTGGCTATTATAACTACCATGGTGATATATGGTATTATAAATTAAACTTTGGCTATTGTAACTAACATGGTGATATATGGTATTATAAATTAAACTTTGGCTATTATAACTACCATGGTGATATATTGTATAAATTAAACTTTGGCTATTATAACTACCATGGTGATATATATGGTATTATAAATTAAACTTTGGCTATTGTAACTACCATGGTGATATATGGTATTATAAATTAAACTTTGGCTATTGTAACTACCATGGTGATATATGGTATTATAAATTAAACTTTGGCTATTATAACTACCATGGTGATATATTGTATAAATAAACTTTGGCTATTGTAACTACCATGGTGATATATTGTATAAATTAAACTTTGGCTATTATAACTACCATGGTGATATATGGTATTATAAATTAAACTTTGGCTATTGTAGCTACCATGGTGGTATATGGTATTATAAATTAAACTTTGGCTATTGTAACTACCATGGTGGTATATGGTATTATAAATTAAACTTTGGCTATTGTAACTACCATGTTGATATATGGTATTATAAATTAAACTTTGGCTATTGTAACTACCATGGTGTTATATTGTATAAATTAAACTTTGGCTATTGTAACTACCATGGTGATACATAATGTATATGGTATTATAAATTAAACTTTGGCTATTGTAACTACCATGTTGATATATTGTATTATAAATTAAACTTTGGCTATTGTAACTACCATGGTGATATATGGTATTATAAATTAAACTTTGGCTATTGTAACTACCATGGTGATATATGGTATTATAAATTAAACTTTGGCTATTATAACTACCATGGTGATATATGGTATTATAAATTAAACTTTGGCTATTATAACTACCATGGTGATATATGGTATTATAAATTAAACTTTGGTTATTGTAACTACCATGTTGATATATTGTATTATAAATTAAACTTTGGCTATTGTTACTACCATGGTGATATATGGTATTATAAATTAAACTTTGGCTATTATAACTACCATGGTGATATATGGTATTATAAATTAAACTTTGGCTATTATAACTACCATGGTGATATATGGTATTATAAATTAAACTTTGGCTATTGTAACTACCATGGTGATATATGGTATTATAAATTAAACTTTGGCTATTGTAACTACCATGGTGATATATGGTATTATAAATTAAACTTTGGCTATTGTAACTATCATGATGATATATGGTATTATAAATTAAACTTTGGCTATTGTAACTAACATGGTGATATATGGTATTATAAATTAAACTTTGGCTATTGTAACTAACATGGTGATATATGGAATTATAAATTAAACTTTGGCTATTGTAACTACCATGGTGATATATGGTATTATAAATTAAACTTTGGCTATTATAACTATCATGGTGAGAGTTTCTGAATGCTGTGCTGTCTTATTTCAGACCCCTTCCTTGCCCCACACATGCAGGTGGATAAAGGAGCTATCCGTTTCGTGTTGAGCGGTGCCAACATTATGTGTCCTGGACTTACCTCCCCTGGTGCACGGATGACTAAGGTTGATGCTGATACTGTTGTCGCTATCATGGCCGAGGGCAAGGAGCACGCTGTGGCTGTCGGCATAACAAAAATGTCCACAGATGAAATGTATGTGTTATTGCTTTATTGATTCAAGTGAATTTGTGAAAGAAAAACATACTTCTTGATGTATATATACAGTACAGTTAAATAATCGTGGAAGTAATAGCAATAGTACGGACAAATAAATTATCAAATTTTCAAGGCTATCCAGCCCTTTATCAAGACAAATTTTTTTTAAGGCATATAATCCCTTCGGCTGATCGATGCTGAAGGTCCTACCAAATCAGCAAAAAAACATTCTAAGGTGATGTGAAGAAAGTATAAAATTCAGCCAAAAATGTTGTTACTAATCGTAGAGGACAGCTACAGAGCGTATCTATTAGTATCCACTACAGTACTGTTAAATGTATAGAAAATAAGTTTTACAGATGTATATACACTGACAGACATAGTATTTAAATTATATATACAGTTTTGGCCTAAAATTAACTTTTTAAGTTTTCTTCATACTACATGCTTCACTACAACTTTCATTCTTTTGTAAAATATTGATTAGAATGATATTGTTTTCTAAAAATAAGTATCAAGATATAAATCTAATGACTGTTCCATACTCAATACAGAAAGGTTGTAAGGCCATTTGAGGACACAAAACTCTCATACTCAATTGTATGGGGGAGATGGGAGCACCTGTATTATAAAAGTGCCTCCCGCGTTTCCCATAATGACTATTAATTCTAGAACAGGCATTAAGATAATTATTAGTTTGCTTGGTAAATTGTAAATCATAATCTTCTGCTTGAACTGAAGTAGAATTTATATTTTACATTAAAACCATATCTAGAGTTGCAAGCATTGTACAAAATGTACCAGACAGAACAACTTGAAATTATAAGAGTTGATGAACTCATGAACACAACTTTGTTTAACTGTGGAAAAGGTTT
Source organism: Mimachlamys varia (assembly GCA_947623455.1). Taxonomy (NCBI): domain Eukaryota; kingdom Metazoa; phylum Mollusca; class Bivalvia; order Pectinida; family Pectinidae; genus Mimachlamys; species Mimachlamys varia. The sequence goes on from OX392537.1 coordinate 5,109,349, forward strand.
TCTTTATCAATGATCAGTTGACATTCTCTTTATGCCAAATTATGTGGAAACTAATTGTCTTATCTAGTCCAACATGTTTTTGGTTGTTTCAGATTGGAGAAAAATAAAGGAATAGGTGTGGAAAATATCCACTACTTAAACGATGGACTATGGAACATGAAGAATGTGAAATAACAAAAGCCATGTCTAGGAAATCTTCTGTTTCATTATGACCCTGTTGGATGAACATGTGTACCTGGGGTGAGGCTGTGTAAGGTCCAGCTACCCTGTGGTGTTCACAGAACCTGGTTGTTCTCTCTCAGTGACATACACCAGTGACTTCAATTATCTTCTTGGAGGCCAGAGATTAATGGTGATGATTTTCTTACTCACCTTTTCCAAAAAATATAATTGATGTAAACTTGGTCTTCTTTCTCTCACAAATTACATTTGAGTTTGAATGTAATATATCCATGGAGAGGTACATGAGAATAGGTGCTTTAAATAAATCTGCTTTTCATCCATTGGATAATTATAATAGTTGTTCAATTAACAGATCTGTTATACAAGGACTTTTCTATTATCAATTTTGATTGTCCATGTATTGGGAAAGTAGGACTCGCCTACATTAATGGGTGGTAGGATGAAAACAAGATCTTTCTGCCATTCTTTAAAGTAAATCACTTTTAATATTTCATGGGAAGTGGAGTCTGAAAAAAGTGCTGCCGGCCTCTCCGATGTTATTTTTGCTGATAACTTTATGTTTTAGAGGGACTGGTCATAACTTATATCTGTATGTTAGTTGCTGGAAAAAATCCTGATATTTATTGCATTTGTATCTCGACAGTATTTTTTTTAATGTAAAGAATTCCTTTAATATTATAACCAATTATGTATTGTACTAGGGTACAACTTTAATACTGCCACAAGCTTCACTATTCCAGAAAAGCTACTCTTAAAAAAAACTGCCACCAAATTTTAGGATTTAGTTAATATAATTAACACAATGGCAGTTGTGAATACCTGCTCTGATAGCACTTCAACAAATATGAGTGATTATATAGACAACAGTATCATATATTTTTATAAGGGGAGATAATTCTACCAAAATTCTGGTTTAATGTGTAAATACATCTATCTCATCAAACAAAATCAATCTTTTTTTTCAATTTCTGAAAGCAAATGTTCCAACATCAGGTTGGTACGTTCAAGTATAAATCTAAAAGATGAGATTCCTCTTGTTAATTGCAATATGTCAAACATATGTCACAGAATGGAATACATGTAACTACTGGTATGTCATTTTGAATACAAAATCTGATACTATTTGTTTGTTGGTATTTTATGAAAAACGTTAACAGTCTGGAAATTTCACTAATGACATAACAAAAAAGGAGACAAAGCCATTGATTTTGTGAATTCAGACATGCATGTTATTGACTTATTACGCAGTAAATGAATACATTTTTACCGAGATTATATTTCATATGTATCAACATATTATGAAACATCTTACATGCATATTGACTTATTATGTTTCACATAATATCTATATTAACTTATTATGCAGCACATAAAAACTAACATCCTACACAGAACATTTAAACATTGAACTGCATTCAATTGGCATTAATAGGAAATATGAATGCAAAGCATGACAAAGGCAAATTCAATGATGTGACTATCAGCATTTCACTTTGGATTTGTCTTTTTCCAGTCGGAATTCGTCTTGGCTGGGAATGCCAACTAAAAGAAGTTCATTACTTGTAAGCTCACCTGGTCCGTCATCCGTCAACAATTGTTTAAACAACTTCTTCTCCATAACCACTGACAGGAAATCAACCTAATGTGGCAGGAAGCATCCTTAGGTGCCCAGGATTCAAATTTGTACTACTGGAGGGACTGTCCCCCTAGGGGGCTGAGTGCAGGGCCAATAAAGGTTATTTAGCTATATTGGTTTAAGCGACTTCTTCTCCATAACCACTGATTGGAAATCAGCCTTATTTGGCAAGAAGCATCCCTAGGTGCTCAGGATTTAAAATTGTACTCATGGTGGGACTGACCCCCCAGGGGCCTGAGGGGTGGGGCCATACAGAATTATTTAGCTATATTGATATTAGCGACTTCTTCTCCATAACTACTGTTTGGAAATCAACCTTATTTGGCAGGAAGCATCCTTAGGTGCCAAGGATTCAAAATCGTACTAATGGTGGGACTGACTCCCTAGGGGGCTGAGGGGTTGGGCCAAAAAGGGTTATTTAGCTATATTGGTTTAAGGGACTTCTTCTCCATAATAACCAATTGGAAATCAACCTTATTTGGCAGGAAGCATCCTTAGGTGCCAAGGATTCAAAATCGTACTAATGGTTGGACTGACTCCCTAGGGGGCTGAGGGGTTGGGCCAAAAAGGGTTATTTACCTATATTGGTTTAAGGGACTTCTTCTCCATAATAACCAATTGGAAATCAACCTTATTTGGCAGGAAGCATCCTTAGGTGCCAAGGATTCAAAATCGTACTAATGGTTGGACTGACTCCCTAGGGGGCTGAGGGGTTGGGCCAAAAAGGGTTATTTAGCTTTATCATTGTTTAAGTCACTATTTCTCCATAACCACTGACTGGAAATCCACCTTATTTGGCAGGAAACATCCCTAGGTGCATAGGATTCACATTTTACTAATGGTGGGATTAGCTGACCCCTTAGGGGGCTGAGGGGCTAGGCCAAAAAGGGTTATTTAGCTATATCATGGTTTAAGCGACTCACTGATTGGAAATCATCCTTATTTGGTAGGAATCGTCTTTAGGTGTTAAGGATTCACAATTGTACTAATGGTGGGACCGGTTCCTATTCACACCATACCATCACACTATTAATTTTACACCTGATTAGATTTTGATGGTCATCGGTCAGCGTTAAAGGTCAGAGGTCATTGACCTCTCTGGGATCGAAAAGCATGTGTCCCAGGCCTATGGATTCCTATATGTGAGCTCATACTCGCTTTGATTTTAAAGTCTGTTTATCTCTTAACGATTTCAATGAAACTTTTAGCTCATCTGCCAAGAAGGGCAAGTGAGCTTATGCCATTATGCAACATCCATCCTCTGTCAACTTTTCCTGTAAATCCCTACTAGTCTTGAATTTGGTCTGAAGCAACTTTTGGTGAAGAGGAACCATTTTTGTATAAATGGTTAGTCAGGCCCCCAAGGGGATGAGAGACGAGTCCAATAGGGGAAATATAGTAATTAAGGCCCTATATCTCCGATACAGGTACCATATAGTAATCACTCTGTCCACACATTCAGCTCCTGTCTGATAACTTGATTGAAGTGTCTATTGATGTTCAGTTCATAATAATACCTAGTGAGGTCAGAAAGTAAGGTCAAAGTTATAAGGTTCAAAGTCAAGGTCAAATTTTGCAACTTTTGAACTGATGAACTTTTTGTTATGAGATTATAAAGCAAAGTTGGTCTGAAATATAACAAGGAGTCATGAATGGTCGGATCACAAGGTTGAGGTAAAATTTTGTACTTTTTTACTGAGACGGCCAGGATTAAACAAAGAGTATAAACTGATCAAAATCCAAGGTCACTGAACAAAGGTCAAGGTCAAATTCGGTAACTTTTCACTGATGAACAATCTGTTATGACATTAATTATGATGCAAAGCTACTCTAAGTTAAATAGTCAACTGACCATAAGTCAAGGTCACTGGATCAGAGGTCAAGGTCATTTTTAGCTCACCTGGTCCAAATGGCTTATGCCATACCGTGGCGTCCGTCAACAATCGACTTCTTCATAACCACTGATCGGAATTTAATCAAATTAGGTAGGAAGCATGCCTAGGTGGCTTGGATTAAAATTTATACAAATGATTTGGCTGAGCCCCTCCCCCGGGGCCTGAGAGGTGGAGCCAAAAGGGGTCCATTTGGCAATATTCATATTAATGACTAATTCTGTGAAACCAAGCAATGTACAACGTTCATATTTCAGTGGTAGCATCCCCAGGTGGCTGGGATTCAAATTTATACAAATGATTTGGCCGACTCCCCAGGGGCATGATGGGCGGGGCCAAAAGGGGTCCATTTGGCAATATTCATAATAACGACTTCTTCTCTGGATCTGAGGACTGTACAACTTTCCTATTTCAGTGGTAGTATCCCCAGGTGGCTGGGATTCAAATTTATACAAATGATTGGGCTGACCTCCCAGGGACCTGAGGGTCGGGGCCGAAAGGGGTCCATTGACAATATTGACATAACTTTTAAACGGTTATGATCCCCACCCCAAAAGTATATATACAATTGCTAAGCATAATAAAATGATCACAAATATGATTTTAGATATGACCCCAGGGTCTGCCATACCCTTTCAGACTTAACTAATTGAGTCATAACTATTAAATGGTTGAGATCCCCACCCCAAAACTATATATACAATTTCTTGGCATTTAGAGACAATCACAATCATGATTTTAGATTTGACCCCAGGGTCTGTCACACCCTTTCAGGTTTAACCATTGAGTCATAGCTTTTAAACAATTGAGATCCCCAACCCTAAACGTTATACACAATTGCTTATGTATTAAGAGACGATCACAATAATGAAGTTAGATTTGACCCAAAGTCTGCCAAGCCCTTGCAGTCTTGAGTCCTGAGTCATAACACTTAGATGGAAGTGATCCCCATCCCAAAACTATATATACAATTGCTGGGCGTAAAGAAACAATCGCAAATATGATTTAAGATTTTATCCTAACGATTCGCCACACCATTTGCAGACTTACCACCAAAAAATACTACAATTGCTGGGCATAATATTTAATATAAACAAATTTCAAATAAATTTCCTCTAAATACTCTTTTGAATCAGAAAGTTAAGAGTTCATTTAGGACAATATTTTGGCAGATCCCATACTGGAAAAGTTTGTGTTATATAACTTATACATGACTTTTCGTCGCATCTGCTGAAAGCCAGGTGAGCATTAACGGACATCTGGGCCTCTTGTTTGTAGCTTTTAGTGAAGAGCATTTTGTTATGACATAATGAAGTAAAGCTGGTTGGAATTAAACAAGTTGTCAACTGACCAAATGTCAAGGTCACTTGGGCACTTGTCAGAGTCATATTTAGTAGCTTTCACTAAGGAGCATTTTGTTTTAACATTGTGAAGCAATTTTGCTCAAAATTAAACGCAAATTCGATTGACCAAACATCAATGTCACATGGCCAATGCCTACATGTATATATGGTCAAGGTCAGATCTTGTAATTTTTCACTGATGAATATTTAGTAAAGGCATCATGAAGCAAAGTTTGTCAGAATTTAACAAGGAGTCAGTTGATATGTTTATAGGAGAAATATTACCAGATGGCGGGTCTCCTTCAAATCCAACTTCTGTAGGAATAAAAACAATTGTTTTGGCCTTAGGGCAGGGACAAATAGGGGAAATATTTCTTTAAAATCCTATTACTTCTGTAGGAATGAAAGGTTTTGTTCATCTATGAATAGAGGAAAACTAATTTTGTATAAATGGTAGGTCTAACAACCCGTGTGGTTGGGTCTATAGGGTAAAATGGAGCAAATTGATTCCTCTTTAAAATCCTACTTCATCAGTAGGTATGAAAGAATTTGTTCTTTATTTGTTCTGAAATATTCTTTGATGAAGGGAATACCAATTTTGTATAAACAGCCAGACTAACTTCCCACTGGCAAGAGGGATAGGGCCCCATAAGGAAAATGTTATTTTTTTAAAATCCATCTTTGATATATAGTTATTACAATCACATATGCTCTCTACACCCCTGGAATATATCATGGCAAAACTGAAGTCATGCTTGGATAAAAATACCCTGACCAATCGCAAGGCTGCATGGCCGTCCTTTAAAGATTACATGGGAAGCGCAACCGAATTCAAAGCCTGTCAATTTTTACCACTATGTGATCACTAGATTCTTTTGATGTACATCAAAGGGTCGTACCAGTCTTCTTGTCTCTTCAGTTTTGCCATGACATATTTCAGGGGTGTAGAGAGCGAAGATGATCATAACCCCTGGATATCAAGGATGCTTAAGGAATGACAGGAAAAGTTTACAAATGTACTCTGAAGCATCACAGATTAAGGGTTGGTTCAGGTTGATCATTTTTACGTCCTATTAACAGCCAGGCTCATTTAAGAACGGCCTCCCGGTGTATGCAATGTGTGTGTGTGGTGAGAGCGTGTGTATTTTGGAGGCTGCTGTATGTTCGTGTAATCCTTCTGCGATAGTCCGGATCTTCTGCCGATTTAATGTGCTACCACACTGAAGTATATTGCGGAGGGCTGCAAGTAGAACACCCCACCCGATCACATTATACTGACAACAGGAGAACCAGTCCTTCCACTCCCATAACACTGAGTGTCAAGCAGGGAGTAATAACTACTAGGGATGGGTGGTTTTACCGGTATACCGTGGTATAAAGTTGTGATGGTACGTACCGTGGTACATTAGTCCTGTACCGGTTTTTGGGGCTTTCATTTAACTTATTAATTAACTATATTTGTTACATAGATCAATTGGAATTCCAATATGGTTTAATTATAATTTCCTAAGTTTGCTGATCAACTAGCTAGGACAGACATAGCTTCACTCAAATAATATAAGAGGATAACACAAAGAGAAACTAATGACAGGCCTCTTGTTGATTGGCTCCAGAACAAAAAACAGTCAGAGACCTTTAGCTAGCTCAAACATTCAATCAAGATGGTATACCGTGGTACGTACCGCGGTATTTGCCTAAATACCGTGGTATACCGTGGTACTTTTGATTTTGTGGTACCCAGCTCTAATAACTACCATTGTTAAAGAATCTGGTATTTCATATGTTGGTTTCCCTTGGTCGTGGTTTTGTCCTGTCTATTTTGGAACTGACCAAAAAAACCCAATATTGCTGACAGGTGGTGGTTATCTTTGATTTCACTGTTAAAGTCTCTCAAATTTCATATACTAAAGAACAAAGAAGAGAGAAAAAATGGAGAAATTCAAACTTTTAAAGAACAAATGAATGAGGATAATCAATTATTGGTGCCAAGATCCCTCTTGGATCAGACATTACATCAATACCCAAAAGATCTTGGTGGTCGATATTGGAATGCTGAAGGGGTACCATATTTGTGATAAATAAATGGACTTGACCCACTTTCTAAGTCACAAGGGCGAAATTTGTTTAAAGTCTGCAACCATCTTCTTCTCAATAACCAAAAGTACCAGGGTACTAATGTTAGGCTAGTTGTATAGTGTACTGAAGGGCGACCAGGTTTGTTCATACCTATTTTCTCAGTAAAATCGGTCGTATCTAATTAAAATATTTAACCAACTCCTTAATAGCCAAAAGGCCAAAGTTACTGATGTTTGGCCAATAACATACTGGGATAAATTGTTATCTAGTTTGTTACAAGAAATGACCTTGCTCCACTTTCTTGGTCAAAGGGACAAATGTGCTTAAAATCTTTTACCAACTTCTTACCAATAATCAAAAGGCTCATGGTTCCGATATTTGACCTACTTGCAAGGTCTGATGGGTCAAGAAAGTTCTCAATAAACTAAAGGTTCAGGTACTGATATTTAGCCTGTAGCATACTTGGGTGAAAGGCCTACCATGTTTATTCAAATGAATGACAATGACCCACTTTCAAGGTCGCAAGCGTAAATTGTGTTAAAAATCTTAAAGCAAATTCTCAATAACCAAAAAGCACAGTGTACTTGTGTAATTGGCAAGTACATTGTAGCATCCATGGATAAAGGGCAACCAATGTTGTTCAATTGACCAACTTTCTATGTTACAGGAGTCAAATGTGTTTAAATTCTTCAAGCAATAGCCGGAAAGGCCAAGGGAACTGATATTGCACCGAGGGCATGCAGGGGGGAGGGGCTAAAAGGTTTGTTCAAATGAATGCCATGCTATTGGATGTCTTATTTAAAGCAACACTTGGAAATTGTTATTGTAGTATCTAATATGTCAAGGAAGACTAGATCTTTTTCTAGGGCTTGCGTTTAGAATTTCGTGATAGACATCAGCTGCTGAAGAACAAATTACAGCACAAGAATTCAGGATGTGCAGAATGCTGAAGAATATTGTCAAGTTTCATGGTCTCCATCTTGGTCTGGGGAATATTCTGTGTGCAATATGAAGATGGACATTTTTGAGTATGCTCATTAGTGTGCTTCCTTGCTGTGATTAACAACAAGAGGCCCAATGGGCCTGCATTGCTCACCTGGTATCAATTTCTGACTTATATTATAGTGTAACCCTAAAGTCCCCTAAAATCGTTTACTGTAAGACATTTAGTAGAACAATAATAATATTAAGATTTAAACATATTTTACCCTGTGACCTTTTAAGACAACATCATTTTCATTTTAAAATTTTGTTTGGCTTCATCCTAGGATGCTACCAGCCAAATATCATGTCTCTAGGCATTTGGGTTTATCAGAAGAAGTCGCTCAAAGCTTTTAACCGATTTGGCCACTGTAACCTTTAATATGGGTCAAGCTCATTTTCCTCCCCAAAGTTTGTCAAGCTTCATACAAGAAACTTTTCAGCCAAATATCATTCTTCTAGGGCTTTTGGTATTTCAGAAGAAGTGGTTTAAAGGTTTTAACAGATTTGACCCCAGTGACCTTGAATATAGGTCAAGGTCATTTCTTTCGCAAACTTTGTCGGGCTTCATCCAAGGAACATGTCAGCCAAATACCATGCTTCTATCGCTTTTGGTATTTCAGAAGAAGTCGTTTGAATGTTTTAACAGATTTGACCCTTGTGACCTTGAATATAGGTCAAGGTTATTTCTTTTCGCAAACTTTGTCGGGCTTCATCCAAAGAACCTTTCAGCCAAATATCATGCTTCTAGGGCTTTTGGTACTTTAGAAGAAGTGGTTTGAATGTTTTAAGAGATTTGACCCCTGTGACCTTGAATATAAGTAAAGGTCATTTCTTTTTGCAAACTTTATTCGGCTTCATCCGAGGAAGCTATCAGTCAAATATGAGGTCTCTATGCCCGACAGTATTTTAGAAGAAGTTGTTTCAAGATTTTTGATCCTTGTGACCTTGAAAGTAGGTCAAAGTGATTTTTTTTTCGCAAACTTTGTTCAGCTCCTTTCAAGTAAGCTACCAGCCAAATTTCATGTTACTAGGCCTTTCGGTATTTTAGAAGAAGTCGTTTAAAGGAAAAAGTTGACGGACGCAGGACGGACGACGGACGCTGCACCATCACATAAGCTCACTTGGCCCTTCGGGCCAGGTGAGCTAATAATGACTCATTTTGTGGAATTGATATTTATTTGGATGTGACTAAGATTTACATGGCCGGTGTGGTCGATGAAGCAAAGAAGCTTACTCTTCCGGAACACTTGGTCTCATTCTCTTGTACTTTTACGAAGGACTCCACGTAAATCTTTCCTTTGTTCATATTTTGCCTCTAGTTTAATTGATTTTGAGTATTATGGTATTGTTGATGCTTTGGTATTCTCTGATTTAAAGTCCCCTGCCGATGAAACCGGAGGAAAATATATTGTTTGTCTCTGTCTGCCTGTCCTTCTGTGTGTCTGTTGGTTTCCAGACGATAACTTGAGAAAGGATTAATGCATTTTGTTGAAACTTCATACAATGTTAGCTTATTACAAGTAGGTAATACAAAGTGGGATTGAGTTTTGGGTCAAAAGGTCAACTACAAAAGTCACTGTTGCTAAAAATAGATATTTTCGTTTCCAGATGATAACTTCAGCAAGGATTGATGGATTTAGTTTTAACTTCATACAATGTTTACTTTTGAATTTGTACAAAGTGGGATTGAGTTTGGAGTGGAAAGGTGAACTACAACTGTCACTGTTGCTAAAAATATATTTGTTTTGGTCAACTTTTGGTTTCCAGATAATAACTGGAATTATTGATGGATTTGGTTTAAACCTAATACAATACAAGCTTATGAGATAAATAGATAAAAATAGAATTTTTTCGTTTGCAGATGAAAACAAAGGATCCCAGAGGGATCTTGGCGCCCACTGTTGATGATTTTTCATTCATTCTTAGAAAGAAATATATATTTAATCTTAGCACTATTTGTTTTCTTTCATTAATGTATTTTATCTTAGTGCTATGAGCTTTTAAATTTCTTGTTAAAATTAATAATTGTTGAAAGCAGGTGTCTAATCAGGAGTTTTGATTTTCTGATAAGTTCCAAAATCCAAAACTTTAAGAGGATCCAAGATGGCCGTCTGTCAGCCATTTTGTTTTTCCTACAAGTCCATAAATCAAACACCACAAGTAGGGACCAAGGGGAACATGCAAACGAAATTTGGGAAAGATCCATCCAATACTTCACAAGATATAACAATAACAAATTTTCATTGTCAAAATCCAAGATGGCCGTCTGTCAGTCATTTTCTTTTTCCAATCAGTCCCAATATTAATACACCACAACTAAGGAACAAGAGAAACATGTATATGAAATTTGGGAAAGATCCATTGAATAATTCACAAGATATAACGAGAACAAATTTTCATCATCAAAATCCAAGATGGCTGTCTATAAGCCATTTAGTTTTTTCTATTAGTCCCAAAAAAATAATACAGCACAACTAGGTACATTTTACCAAGGGGAACCTACCAATGACGTTTGAGAATTGTCCATCCAGTACTTCTCAAGATATAGCGATAACAAACTATTACTCACAAATCCAAGATGGCTTCCTGTCGGCCATATTGTGTATCGGATTTGTTAGAAAATGGACTATGCAAAACTAGGGACCAAGGGGAAACTTCAAAAGAAATTTGAGAATGACCCATCCAGCACTTCTCCAGAAAGCGATAACAAGAAATGTTGAAGAATGGACGATGACCACGAAAACAGGATGATTGGCTAAAAATCAGCAAAGATGGATTTGGTTTAAACTTCATTAAATGTTTACTCATGAGGTAATACAGTCTGGGATTGAGTTTGGGGTCGACAGGACAACTCCAAAGGTCATTGTTGCTAAAAATAGATATTGTTTTTGGTCAAATCCGATTTCCAGACGATAACTTCACAAAGGATTAATGTATTTTATTGAAAGTTCATACAATGGTAGCCTATGGGTTAATACAATGTGGGATTGAGTTTAGGGTTGAAAAGTTAACTATGAATTAAGGTCGCTGTTGCTAAATAAATTTTTTTTGTCGAATCTTGGTGTTATGTTTGCTAATACAAAGCTCCTCATCAATCACAGCCCTTAGGTTTACCGTTTCCATCATAATAGTCAATTCTAATCCGAGTTAAATAGGGTAAAAGTAACTTAAATGGCAATCATGAATACATTAGTAGTGATGATAGTACATGTATATGTAAAACTCCTTACATTCTAACAGTTGTTGCGACCAAACTCAAGCTGACCACAGTAAATATTAAACTTAAGGACTAGGGACAGGAAAATTCAATTTGGGGGAGGTGCTTTTACCAAAACTTCTTATTTTACTAAATACTGCAAAATACATGACCAAAATAGACCACAAAGTACATTTTGTGACGGAGAATCGATAATTTCAATCATATTTGGTATGTTTGGTGGTTTTTCTGATATTTTGTGTTATATGCCTAAAAACGCGTGCAAGTTTGCAAAATAATGCGAAAGATATTAAAAACAATGAATATCAATTTTTGTTTCTTTACTATACACAGAATGATAGACAAGCCTTCAATTTTTAAATAAATATCTCTTTCAATTGAAAACCGCAGAATAAGAGAACAGACTTGCGCACATTCTGAACACTGATCACATCTGGTTCAAATTTTTGAAATTTCGATCGCCGATCGACAAATTTATGTGGCACGCTGCATAGCCAAAACAAAAATCTTACCGTCTGCAGTATGACGAGTCATGACACTATGTCAGATCTCTTAAATCAAACATCTTCCCGTTGCATGTAGCGAAAAATATTCCTCTACCCTCCATTTTGAACTATTGACTTTTACACCTGACTTAGAGGCATGGTGAAACAAAATTAACAATTAAATTGGATTCAAGCATGCAGTAAAGGTAAATGTTACTTAGTATATCGTCACAAAGCAAAAACTGTCCATTCCTATCACGATAAATTATTTTTAGCGATTGCCAGTTTTTCTTTTTTGGGTGAATGTAGAGCACGTGAAAAGATGTTCTTCGGCACTTCCAGCAGTTTCTTTTCAGGTAAATCAATGATTTTGAAAGAATTGTCAACAAAGTTTAATTTGTGTTGTATAAATTCTGATGGAACTCGTATATATTATACACTTCCGCGTGGATTGGACAGTATTAACTCACCGATTATACCGATTCGTTCTCGGCTTCGCACCTGTCAAACAATTGTTGCCATTGTAAACATGTGTGGCAGTTGAGGCACATGGGTATCAAAATACATTTCTCAAACTTAATTAGTAAATAGGTAACCGTATCGTAAATGTAAACTAGGTTATGTCGGTGTTATTATTTTAATTCTATACATTTATTTGACACGAAACTTACATTTACATGACAAATGACACATTTTAATATAAAATAATCCCCCTATATTGCCTCCACGAGATACAGGTAACTACTTTTACCTGAACTGAAAACAGCATGCAATGAACGACATTTTTTAGAGGGGGATACTCTGATTTACAGACTAAAGCGAAATTTTAACACTGGGTTATCATTCTATGAACATTGCAGTAACTTTGTATTATTGTTTTGAAATGTTTCAAATAACTATATGAAAAATATTTGCGCATTCCCATTTGGAAATTATTTACTGAATATTTTTTTCCTAAGTACAGATTTTTAAATCTTCGGGGCCGAACTGCATTTTATATCAATATTAAACATAATGGGATAAAGCTTATACCAAATATTGGAAGGAAACATTAAAAGGGCCTGTTTCCAGTAATGTTAATTCTCCATAGGAGCCTGCCCCCGTATAATTTCTTATCTAGCTAGCTCAACTACAGTTTTTTCTTTTCCGAAGAATAATTTTACACCTTTCCGACACCCAGATTTCATAATTTCAGTGAAAATGTATTTTTATAAAGTTGTCATTTTGAACATCAAAGACATAAGGTCGTCAATAAAAGAAGGTTATCTCGAAATTGTAATTAGCAACATAGTATAAATTTCTTTTGATAAATATTTGCAAAACATCGTGTTAATTCATAAAACATAAAAAAAAAAAAAAATTCTCGGATGAAAATGCACTTGCAGAGACACAATTGGGAAAAAAATGCCATAAAATTGCAATTTTCTCCCGTTATATAGTTTTGGATGCAAATTTCCATCACAAAATCGGATAGCACTTAACTTGTTTCATATGTGTACCAAAAATCAGCTAAATCCATGTGGTACACGTGGAACGTTCTCATATCGCTGCCTGAATGTGGTTGTAATTGAAAGAAAAGGGGAAATGAGTAACAACCTTGTCTGAAACCCTATTATATAGCTTATTATATACAAAATTTTATATTGAATATCAGAGCGAATATTTTCATGACAGTTTTATGATATCTAACGACTAAATAAACAGTATCGATATAAAGATTTACACTGAGGAAACCCTGATACATGAATACTGTTCTATCTTAAGTTGTCCTCTTCTGAATTTTCTGATCGTGTGGCCTTGTGCATTTATCCGTATCTTCTTGTCTTTGTCTATACGTTTACGGGATCATTGACTCGACGCTAGCTATTCTTGTCTCACTTTCCTTGTTTTATTGTCCCATCTCCAAAGCGTTGTGGCTCTGTCAGGGTTGGGACCCTGACTTGTTTCACTTTCTTTGTGCCTTCCGACCACGCCACATCGATTAGATAGATTATCCATATGAAATACTTTATTTTGTTCTAAGTAATCAATCAATTCGTTATTATCACACATTTTTGCATAATTGTACTACACTACTAAGTATTAGCTGTTTACAGCAATCATCGTTGGCTTGCTATTTTGTTACTTTATCGACGCTTCATAAACCAATCGTTATTGTTTCAAGATGGAGGGTAAATGTGTTGGAAAAGGCTGTCAACTATACTTCAAGAAATATAGTGGCAATAGAACAGAAGTGCACGCAATGTAAATAGTCCACAATATAAATGACTCCTAGATACGCTGGTGCAACAAGGATTGATGTCAGCAAAGGAACAAGCACTCATTTGCCAGAAGTGCTTCATGAAGTATCTTCGGAACAAAAATCAGCCTGAACCTGAACCCGAGCAGAACCTGGAAATAGAGGAAGAAGACGACTCCCCGTCCCATATCCTGCCGTTGCTGACCCTTCATGATCTTTTGAATGGATCATCTCCACACAAAAAATGCTGTCTCTGTCTTGTTACCTTTGCAATAAATGGAACAAAATCATCAGTCTTACCAAAACGTGCAAGACATCACCTGATCTATTCACACAATCTGTGGTGTCCCACCTCATCCCGCGTCTGCTCCATTCACCTTATTGGTAACAACTTAGATCCGTCTACAGAGGTTGTCCTTGATGGTAGAGGTTCCTTGGTATCTCAGTTACCATCAAAATCGTCCGAAATCATTAATGACCTCCTAGAAGTGTCGCACGTCCTTTCACAGAACATGTCTGGTTTTGCAATAAGCTTTTCTTCTCTTGATGACTCGTCATGCATGGCCTGGACAGGTTGGTCCAAAGATCAGTTCCTTGAAATCCACTCGCATATCTTTCATCTGGTATATATACCAAGACTTCACACAATGCTCTACTACTGTTCTGGGTAAAACTGAAAACCGACATTTCCTGGAGTCAGTGTTCTTCTCTTTTTGGAATTTCCAAGTCAAGTGTGTCCAAAACTTTCCACTCCATAGAACAGGCATTAGACACATCGATTATAAGTCCCACAATTTCTAGGTCCGGATCACTTGACAAGAGAACAGTTGCTCGGGCACAATACTGTCTTTTCAGAAGCATTTTTTGGAGATAAAGCCACTGCCATATTAGATGGCACCTATATTTATATCCAGAAAAGCTCCAACCACAAGCTCCAGAGAATGTCCTACTGTAGCCAGAGGAAGAGAAACTATCTCAAATTCATGGACACAGTAGGACCATTCACTGGCAGCGAAAATGATGCTACAATTACAAAAAAAGTCATGGACAAGCTAGTTACTTGGCTACAACCAGATGACAATGTTGTCGTTGACCGAAGTTTTAGAGATGTCTTACCAGTTCTCGAAGCCTCTGGCCTCAATGCTAGCATGCCGTCATACCTGAAACACGGTCAAAGTCAACATTCTGACGTCCAAGCAAATCTTGACAGAACTATCACCAAATCGAGGTGGATTGTGGAATCCTATCATCTTTCGAACGCAATTGGTGTCTAACAGCTTTATCAATGTCATCGAGGCTTTGCTTCGAACCGTCACAGCCTGTCTGAATGGTATTAGAGGACCGATCTACCAGAGATCTCCAGAGAGAGATGCCAAAGATAGGCTAATGACTGAACGTATGAAGGACCGTTTGATAACACCGAATGGTTTAGCTCAGAGAGTCAAGACAGATCCGGATCTATTTAGACGGGCAAGGTCCGAGTTTGTCAAGATGGATGCATCTTCCGTACTGTTTCCCCGTCTCGATCTCGATTACTTGAGAACCATTACGTGTGGAATGTATCAGATATCTCTGGCTCCTGGTTACATCGCCGAACATTTAAGTGATGACGGAGACTATGAGGTGTGGATTTACCAGCACTCCCGATGTCAAATACATTCTCGATACAAAAGCCAAACGAAATATAACGTTTGGATACGGTTCACCGTTTCACCCGATGAGGCCCCAATAAAAGACTCCTACTGCCAGTGCCAGTTGGAGGGAGAACGATGGGAATGTGTGCGCACATCTCCAGTATCTTGTACTACCTTGGGTATTACAGGGCGCTGGAAAACCCTCGACCATTACAACCACAGGTAAAGAAATTCCGACAAAACTTGAAATAGTTTTCCATGCGGCAACATAGTGCATATGTCGAAAGTATGTTTGGGGCTCGATATGAAAGATCCCCGTCACCATGTGACTAACCAAACTTATAAATATAGGTATTATACAATCGCCCGTAGCTATGAACACTCCCGTAAATGCAAAAACCAACCAAAATCATAAGGAACACGTTTTGTTTGTTGTTCTGTCTATTTGTCAGCCAATGTCTTCAACCACGGGGACTTGTGAAGTAGCCTTCTTGGATTTTTTTCATGAAAAAGTGTTTCTCTCACTTTTTTTCATATCTGTGTACATGTTCTTAACATACCGAGCAAATCGGCAATTCAACCATACGCTAATTCAACCCAAGATTTGAAAATATCCCACCACTTACATTTTGATGATTTTTCCTCTCATCAATAGCATATTACGTACTGCTTGATATGATAAAAATTGGTTTGCATCCAACGCCCATAAAAGGGTGTATTCTCTAAAAAACACAGTTCTTGTGTCTAAAATGTTATCATCGAAAATGGCATTTTTGAGATTGTTTCTTCCATAAAACAGCAAAATGGCGCGATGGAAATATGATTTATTGTCACAATCATGCCATGAATGTATTCTTTACGGTGACTATCATTTGATTAGATTTTCATTAATATTTTACATAACATGCACATATGATCAACACTTAGACAGCTTCTGAAAGGTACAACTTTAAGGGGCCATAAAAAACGAACCAAGTGACCTAAATCTTTATACTTTATAGATTTGTGACCACAACGGCATTGGCAATGCACCACCAACATGAAATTTGAATCAGAGAAAGGGCCATTTTGGAAACAGGCCCTTTCAATATTACAATTTTCAACCAGGTAACAACCAATATGGCTGTACCTAGTCCTTAAAGTTGATGGGAATTCGTCCTAGAGAAAGCAGTTCGACAAGGTTCCACGTTGGGTCATGTCATGCCCTATATGATTAAATTCTCAACTTCAATCAGCTTCACTTTTGAATGTATTAGTGGATCGTCACAAAATCAAAACTTGACCAGCATTTTATCATGATGAATCAACATATCAAATAACATTATGTAGAAAACTTTGGTAAAATTTGGTATGGTACTTCGAAAAGCTATAATATTTAACATATGTTACGGGATTTGTTGGAGTAATTACAACTTTTTGCGTAACAGCATTGTATAGTTGCAAAATATAGGCATTTATATGTAGAAAATGCATTTCTGCAGGTCACCAATCATTTCTCAATTTTGTGGGATTTACCAATTAAACAACGAACTGTTGGTGACATTGGCGAACAAAGGCATAGAAGTGGATCACGAGGCACGTGATGAAGGTAAATTGAATTGAATTATTCAATTAATTCAAACTCAGTGTGATCGATCTCAACTTGTTACTTTTATTTCCATTTTCTATCTGAATTAGTAATAAATATGATTTTTACTAGTATTTAAAAGTAAACCTCCCCCGAGGAAAAGGCATCACAGACATGGAGAGTGCTCTATTCGTTTGGTTTACAAACACTCGAGCTCAAAACATTCCCGTCACTGATGATATCCTCAGAATAAAAGCAAAACGTTTCGATGATGAATTGGGAGTCGTTGATTTTCAGTATTCAAATGGATGGCTACTCAGATTTAAAACTCGACATGAGATTTCTCCGAAATAATTTCTAGTGAAACTGCTGGTGTGGATCAAACATTAATTGATGATGGTCGCAAAAGGCAATTGAGGCAATGGGGCATTATAATGGGGAAGATCTTTTTAATGTCGACGAAACCGGGCTGTACTATAAAATGCTTCCTGATCGTTCACTGTGTACATCCGAGTCCACTAAGGGTGTATAAAAAGCAAAGGACAGGATGACAGTGTCACTGTGCTGTAATGCAACCGGCTCTATTAAACTGAAACCATTTGTGATCGGTAAATCTAAAAACCCACGATGTTTTAAGAACTTTTCTGTGAAACTTTATGCCGATTACACTTCAAACAAAATGGCCTGGATGACATCACTTTTATTTGAAGAATGGTTGAAATCATTTAATCATCAGATGAAACGAATGAGGAGACAAGTTTTGTTGATAATGGACAATGCCCCATGTCAAATCATTCCTCGTCTTTCCAACACGAAAGTTCCCCCCCTCCAACAAAGACCAGCCATCTACAGCCTCTGGATACTAATATCATTCAGAGTTTCAAGGGCCGGTACAGGAAATTTCAACTAAATCACTTAGTGGACCGCATTGATGACAACGAACCAGCGACTGTGCTTCTAAACAGTGCCATGCGTTATGTAAAAATGGTATGGGACGATGTGACAGAGGACACCATTGCAAACTGTTGGAAGCACAGTGGGCTTGTCCCACGTGATACTCCATTATAAGCCGCGTCATTTGGCCTTAGTGATCATGACGACAATTCTGAAATCGCGAAATGACCTAGATCTCAACCCAGACCTCAGACTGACTGTTCGACAGTTTGTTGACATCGACAGACAGACATACGTTTCAGAAACTCTGACGGACGACGAAATTGTGGACACCGTCGCGGTGACAAGCCCGAATTTTAACAATCAAAACGATGACAAAGACGAAGACGACGAACCACCACCTGTCCCTCCCGAGTGCGTCCGAGGCGAAAGCAGCAATGGAAAACAGTTATTCAGGAAATTATTACCGAGGGCATGCGACAGAAACATATTAATGATTACTTTAAAAAACTAAATTTGTGACATTGTAATTAGAAACAATATGCAACTCAGTGGTCATAATTTCCATAATTCGATACTATCGCCACCCTCGTTTTACCGCCATAATTGCCGTGGACGAAAGGTGGCGATATAACGAGGGTACACTGTACTACGGGAGTCCCGAAAACTCATTGGGAATATAAACCTCTGTCCAAGGGATAGGGTAAGGTACTTCTATAGGACAGTGTAATTTTAATGTAATGATAATATATAATGTAATATGTATAATATAACCGCTATGGACTTATTATTAAGTCATAATTGTTTCGATGGTATATCGCTGTAAATTTGTCTATATTGTTTATCAACGTATGTCAGAAGTTTTGAAATTGTTTATTTGTATGTTTTACAGCGTTTTTCTTGAAAAATAAATATTTGCCTAACACAACGTGGTGTGGATCTTTGATTAATGACCACTGAGCAATCTGGTACACAAATATTGCTACAGTAATATAGCATAAATTGCTATTGCTGACAAACTTGCATAAAATCTTACCGGGGTAAGTTTGTCATCAATAGCAATGTGTGTTACGGAAGTGTAACAGCATTTGCTAAATCATTCAATGGAGTACCTTCGTCTTGCCTATGGTTCCAATATGTACGACTGCATCCACAATTACTGGGATTTCTCTTCGGAACGTAAAACTGTTTCACCACGGGAAAGCAGGTGATGGGGTTTCAATACCAAATTGATTCCCTTCTGTTTTTCTCAATGAGGCAAAGTTCACCTACTTACTTTTCAGGACATAACATAAAGACATTTGACGCCCTTTATTGCTCAATGTACTGGACGCATGTGGGAATCTGACCAAGTTTTTGGAAGAGAACAGAGTACAACGTTTCCTCGATACCAAACTTCTATTAAGAATTGGCAAACCTGGAATGGTGTCTTCTACACAAGAAGACCTCTTCAAGGTTATAAGGACTCACACAACTAAATAATTTACTATATGTTATTACTAAGCTTTCGAGCTAATAACTTTAATATTTGAAGTACAACACTTGTGAAAACTGCCTAAATTCACAGATACATACATGACAAAGGCTTCAAGGGGCATTTAATGAGGAGTTTACTGGCATATTAGCTTGCTACAGGCGTCTGCTTCGGACAACCGGAAATTTACATGTCAAACCAGTGAAATGGGACGGGAACACCTTCTGACTTTTGACCCCATATCAATCCGCCATCACATATCGAAATCTACCAAAAGTATATATTTTTGTAAAGTTAAATATCTACAGATTTCATTCAATGCAGAATATGTCAACAATTACCTATTTAAATTACCCAGAATCACTGTACTTAGCCAGAACAAATTTTCAGTAGGGACTACAAACGTATGAAACACTTCGTGATAGGCTGATTTAGTTGTGTGAGTCCTTTAAAGGGCCCTAAACCTTTCAGATGTTGAAATAAAGTTTACTAACTGAAAGTATATACATTTCCGAGTAAAATGGTGAAGTTTGGTTGAAATTGAATAAAAAATTATGAAGAAAACCCAAGTTATTGCACCTAATGTACACTTGCTATTCAGAGCTAGCACCAGAAATTTCTCGTTTCTTTTGCATAACATGTACCTCTAGCACCTCAGTTAAGCACACACTTAGCAATTTCATATTTTGCACAAAGATCAAATACGCTTACCGCTCAACTGTTTTTGAAAAGAAATCTTGTTACCTCAGTTTCTGTTAATTTTAAAGTCTCTGCAGTAATTAATTTTTATTTTAAGTATTTTTTTTATTTAATTTTAACAATTAAACACACTTAGAATTCACAAACAACTTCAAACTTCTACAGAAAACATGAGTCATAAACGGTTATCAGATATCCACCTTAACTGTTTATCTATCAATTACACCAGCTTACATTTAGCACTTCTAGCTCCCCGGGGTGCCTCCATTTTACAGGGAGAATATTGGGGGTAGGGGAGATATAATGCTATAAACGGCTTATTGTATGAGTAAACAAAGTACACAAACGCATTAAATCAATAAACAAGATGTTGAACAAGGTATATATTGTGACAGGAATAAAGTAATATCTACAATTTACTGAAAATATGGAATATAAGTTGGATTTAGCCACCAAAACATGTACGTGACACATACACATATATAAACTCACATGTGCAATATTTATACAAGCTTATTATGTGATTGTTCTAGTTATTGCTTTCTTAGGATTATAAAACACGCATACATTTATAATTTGCATGAAGGAAGAAGCCTGAGAATGACTGGGCAGAGTTGGAACGGGGGTTGGGGGGGGGGGGGGGGGGGGTGAAGACAGCACACTAGATCTTTGTTCTATCAAAATTTGGATGCTAAAACCTGGTACACATATCAGTTAAGTTTTATTAACACGCACGCAGATTAATTATCACAGTTAATTTAACCAAACTTAATTAAAAACGTGAGTATGATGGTCAGTCCAACAATACAGGCTTCAACACAGGGCCATGTTTTGCCAGATTTTAAATAATTTTGAAGTTTTTTTGTCAAATTAAATATTTTTACACACTGAAAAATGTGCAAACACTCAATGACAGTGGTTGTCTTTGAAAAAAAAATATCCGGAAGCACAGAAAATGTTATATAGGTCAAGCACATGGCTAGTTCAATTAAAGGACTCACACAACTAAATAATTTACTATATGTTATTACTAAGCTTTCGAGCTAATAACTTTAATATTTGAAGTACAACACTTGTGAAAACTGCCTAAATTCACAGATACATACATGACAAAGGCTTCAAGGGGCATTTAATGAGGAGTTTACTGGCATATTAGCTTGCTACAGGCGTCTGCTTCGGACAACCGGAAATTTACATGTCAAACCAGTGAAATGGGACGGGAACACCTTCTGACTTTTGACCCCATATCAATCCGCCATCACATATCGAAATCTACCAAAAGTATATATTTTTGTAAAGTTAAATATCTACAGATTTCATTCAATGCAGAATATGTCAACAATTACCTATTTAAATTACCCAGAATCACTGTACTTAGCCAGAACAAATTTTCAGTAGGGACTACAAACGTATGAAACACTTCGTGATAGGCTGATTTAGTTGTGTGAGTCCTTATAACTGGGAAGAACTATGATGCCCATGATGCATTAGCAGATGTTCTTGCACTACATGAACTGCTGCAAGAAAGTCAGGTGGACATTACATTAGCAGCGAGTGTTATCGGGATGCAACATTTTCTGTTCAATATGCTATTGAGTCACATGAACATTCCAAACGTGTGAGGAGGACCATGCCTGTTATCTTTGTTGAATTTCATGATAAAAATGTTGATAAGATCAGCTTGTTAGGCGAGAACTTTGGTCTTCATCCTTTGATTTTAAGAGAGCAACCCCCTCCCTTTAAGTATTTTAAGTCTGTATGTATGGTGTGTGTGTTTGTGGGGAGGGGGGGGGTTGTATATGTAGTAGACATAGGTGAATTCGCTAGTAGCCTGCTATTTTCCCTAGAGTTCTAACAACCCACTGTTTCTTTTCACTTCTTATCTTCTTTGTTCCTAAGCCATATGTGCCCACATCTTCATCCTTTGATGTAGAGCCGCATGTCATTATCCATATGATTAATAGATTACTACTTTTTTTCAATATATTTCCATTGAGCAGAATCTCTTCAATTACACCAATTGTACAAATGCTCGCTCACCTAACGGATGTTTCGGTGTTTTTCTTTAAATACTTGCCGATTGCGTGGACCTCAATGTCAAGCGAGATAATTTTTAATAAAAAGCAGACGTCACCGCTAATGAGAACAACGCTGTTTTGGTTATGTGGAATCAACAAATGGTGTCACGTACAGAACACAAAAGACAAATTTTATATTTTAAAATAGCGAAACCGTAAATAATAAAATAAAATAATAAAATTATCCGTCATCATATCCAGCATTTCTTATTTTATGGGTAAGTACCCTTTTCATTCATTCAGGGAAAAATTGGGATAGGGCGCAGCATCTGCATTAGAAAGGGTTTTCCTACAGACAAATTTCAAGACAAACAATCACCCCACATTCAACTTTAAGAGGCCATTTCCATGGGAAAAAATACACAGACTATATAACAAGCTTTGGTCGTGAAATGTTTTATCTGATGAAGATTATTTACATTAAATACTTGCGGCTTCTCGGGTGTTCGGAAGTTCGCAAATGAAATGATTATACGCCAGGGAGAGGAAACGTTAATCTGTCAAAGGTCCCTCGCATAAACGGATTTTTAAATTCCTTAGTCGCCATCCAAAACCTTTCCGTCGGGAAAGCTCCTCCCTAAGAGAAGGGACTTGATCTTCACTGTCGCAATTAAACGTGGATGAATATTTCACCTACAGTGTAATTGAAGAATGCCATCGTCTTGATTGACAATGACCAAACAGGAATATACAAATGTGACGAGTTAGGGTTTTCTGCTCGACTGACCTCTAGTAACTGTGTGATTGTTCCAAAAGGTGGTGTCCTTCACGCTTACCAGATACAAGTGACAATTAGAGGCCATGTAATATTATTAAATGCAATTTCAGCTTCAGAAGCACCCCCCCCCACCCCTTGTACTGATATTTTCTGGATCACTACCAAGAGGAGATTATCAGCATTCCATACATACAAGTATCAATTGTTTGTTGGTTGGTTGATTGTTTTTACGTCCTGTTAACAGCTAGGGTCATTAAAGGACGCCCTCCCTGTGTATGCGATGTGTGTGCGTGTTGAAATCGTGTGTATTTGGGAGGCCGCGGTATGTTCGTGTAAGCCTTCTTGCGATACTCCGGATCTTTAGCCAATTTAAGAGTGCTACCACACTGAAGAGTATCGCCGAATGCCCCCAGCAGAACACTTCACCCGGTCACATTATACTGACAACGGGCGAACCAGTCGTTCAATTCCCTTAATGATGAACATTAGCACTAGCAATACTGACGAGCCTCAAAAGACGAAACTGTAGAATGTATGTACTCAACATATACAAATGTAACGTTAATTAGATGCATCACATGTTTGTGTGTATTTACTATTATGTTCATATTTTGATATAATGTAGTAATGATCTAAAGCAATTTTGACATGAGACATGGTTTCACTCTAAATATATATTCGTCACATCATTTTCTTTCACCTTTTAGAGCCTATTTGCGACCCAGTTAAGTTTGTGTCATTTGATTACACAATGATGATCGATATCGATAAAGCAGTTCTTTAAAATCGTTCTGACCACCCGAATTCCTCACCGTTCCAGCTGAGCGAAAATCTGTGGAAATGTAGTCGTTGCTTACGAGTCATCATTACCTGTGTATTTGGATAGCGTGTGTGTATACACAGTTGTATCGGACGTGTAGTAGTTTACCTGTGGGAAGCTACATGTAGACAGCTTTTTATTTTGGACGCTATTTTTGGTACACGCTGACGCTGTGATAAGGTATAGTGTTAAATGTATACATGTCAACACGACAAACATAGTTAATTATCGTTAATTATGTACGTATTACGTCATAATAGTGTTTTAAGACATTAACGTAATCGCTTGAAGATGGCCGCAAACGTTATTATGTCTGCCGTGTTGACTTTTTTTGTTTACATATCTAGTAGAACCACAGTTTTCTTCAGGTTTGATATATTCATATATAGTCGTCAAGAATGATAACTGTTATGTGAGTAACACAATTATTAAGCATATTGCTTCCTGATCTCAATTTAATTTTCGACATTTTCGTTTTAATTGAACATCTAAATATAAATCCATACCATGGGGAATCCCGTGACGTCATCGTGCCACTAAGGAAGTTGTGGGGGGCAATGGTTATATAAAAGGCGGCCGCTGTGCTCGTATCCCTTCTTCCACGGATACTTTTTTTAGAAGTTCTTTTGTTTGGTTTCATGAAGACAGCCATTTCTTTTTATGTTTATTTGGGTCCTGCTGTTTCCTTCATTTCGTTGTGTTTTTAACTTTGTCATTATGCGGGTTGGGGTTAAGAAGTTCAAAGAAAAGCTGAAACAAGTTAAACATTTCAAATGCCTTATTTCAAGTTCTTGTAATTTTGTTTTTGCTTTCTCGTTTTTTAAACGACCCATCGACAATTTAAGTTATTTTGGACCAAAAACCATTGTAAAACAATATTCTCGATCATACTTAAATGTATAGCGTTTATGCATCTTAATATATATATATCAGATATCTGAAGAGTACATTGTACATCATCTCTTCATGTTCATCTAGGTATGAATGACGCCGAGAGACGTGTCTTACGGATACACCATACCACGTTGTTGGAGACCTTGGATACGACGTTTCTGATACCAATTCTTTATCAAAAAGGAGTCAACTTTCAGAAGAACTGTTTTGACAATGAGCTTGCACGACCAGAACGCGTTAAAAACATGCTGATGTCCTTAAAGGACATATGTTCTTTTGATCTGTTTGTCGAATGTCTCCGACATGAAGATTTATATCCCTTTATCGCAGATGACTTGGAAACAGAACTAGCGAATGTTGATAGCTGTAACGGCACTGTTCATAACCAAAGAAAGGTAAATTTGTTCACCGATAGACGGCAGATCGTGAGTAACTTTCGGCATAAAATGAAACGATGTTCACACGAAAAAGATTTTAATACCTTCCGGGAGTGTTATTACAAGGCAATTGGTGACTGGGAGTATGTGAATAAAAATAGAAGCCAATTCAATCACCAGCAACGACAGAAAGCTGCGGATTTCTGTCATGCAGCCTATGATGCAGAACTTGAACGGCGGCGAGTGTTTTACGAAAACATACCATTAACAGGAGATGTGTTAGATGAAGTACGCCGTATGTGTGCTCACACATCTCTGCCAATAGTGTCTAATACTGTGTTTCTAGGACGGTATTCATCCGCTCTGGTAATGGCAGATAGAAGTCTTGAAGAAGGTCTTACTTACATAGAAGACGCTGAGCACATGATGGAGCTCCTCCCGGCATGTAAAGAAACGGGATTTGTGCTTTACCTAAAGTTTAACTTGCTGATGTTGAGACACGAACGCGACCGGACCATGATAAACAAAGAAAAACTATCGCAACTTGGAAACAAAGCGATTGCTCATTTCAGTGCGGAATCGGACACTATCAGTAATGATCTAAAAAGAGTTTTCCTGCTGAAGAAAGCACAAACTTGCCTAGACATGGGTGTGTTTCTTAATGTCGTTGGTGATTTTGAGGTCGAAGATGTTCACATACACGAAGCTGAACGTCTGTTAATTGAAATACACCGGCCAGAACTGTGGGAAAGGATGGAACTACGGGCAAAATTGGTTTATACAGCAATCAGGTCTCGGCTGGCTCAGCTGAGTGATCCCGAGCGGCCAGCAGAGGCAATTAAACTTGCTAAAAAGGCGTTACGATTGGCAAAACAAGGAGGTTTTTCAAAACAACGGGACGCAATTAATTATAATTTAAGCCTTCTTTACAGGGTGCAAAATGCCTTGTCAGAGAAATACAAGGAACGATTAAGAAGAAAAATACCTGTATGAAAAGACAAAGCCCAAGAACAAATGTCTCGAGCATAGATGTCAGGCTGTAAGGAAATACTATTTCGATCTCAATAACTGCGAAATCTTCACAATTTATTGACTATTCTCCAAGTAACAATATCAAACATCCTATATGTATTGCCCATAAATGATTATACCAGACCAATTTGTGTCATGTTGGTACATTGTATACGGTTAAGCCCAAGGTCATCGTTATACTGTATACATCTCTTTTATCGGGAATTGGTTGGTTGTTTTACGTCCTATTTACAGCCAGGGTCATTTAAGGACGGCCTCCCGGTGTAAGCGATGTGTGTGTGTGTTGAGAGCGTGTGTATTTGGAGGGCCGCGGTCACAGGGGCTAGGCACGGACCTAAGTCACTATGAAATGATTGTCAGACACTTTTTACCTTTCTCGAATATAGTCCCTCCCACTACTATATATCTGTGAGCCTAAACAAGAAAATCGACCTATTTTCACTCTATGCTTTTTTCTACATGCATGCCTCATTTTAAAGGTGAAACTTTTATTTTTCAACCGATACCACATACTGTTAAAGTGGAATTTTTCGCGGTTGGAAAATTTTCGCTTGCATTAAATTTCCGCGAATATTACCACAGGCGAACATATTTCACACCACTCAAACTCTACAGTGTATAATAGTATTATGGGTACACTGTGCAAAACAGCATGACTGAAAGCGCGAACATTTTCCACATCGCGAACAGTTTGGAGGCTGAATAAGCGAAAAATTCCACGCGCGAAAATATATATTTTACAGTATATCCCGCTACACGTATGTAATTGGTTACTAGGTTGCCTAGAATCCGAGGTTTTGCATGAACAAGAGATCCCAGAGGGATCTTGGCGCCCACCATTGATGGTTTTTCATTCATTATTAGAAAGATGGATCTTTTCCCGTCTTATTTTAACTTTCATTTATGTATTTAATCTTAGTTCTATTTTTTTGTTTCGTTGATGAATTTTATTTTAGTGATATGAACTTTGACATTTTTGTGAAAATAAATGATAGATAAAAGAAGGTGTCTAATCAAGAGTTTTGTTTTTTCTGATAAGTACTAAGTGAAATGATTAACATGGCGGGTGTCGCCGATGAAGCAAAAGACGCTTACTCTTTCAGAAAAATTGGTCTTATTCTCTTTTTCAAGGGTCTCTTATGTAAATCTTTGCTTTGTTCATATTTTGCGCCTAGATGTGGAGTTTGTTAACGCTTTGGTATTTTCAATTTGTTTAATCTACCCTGTATGGAAAAGGGGCAACAACAGTACATAGATGGGGCGGAGATGGCAGTCATACGTCAGACGACGTGTTACATCACATTTGTACTGATAAGCGTTATAGTCATACTCATGAACGTCGAGTGAAAACCGACGTCCTCATAACTGACGAGGTAAGCATGATCTGTTAGAACTGTTTTATGTGGGGATTCGTATGGTGATAGTTGTCATTACTGTATGGAATCAATTAAGGCTGTCCTGAACTAAGAGTGGGGGTACATAACTGATGTAACAGCAGCATTTCCCACTCCGCTCGAGAGACCACTGCCCTTTAAAATCGAAACATGCTGAAACAGATGCTGTAAGGCTATTTGCACACAATTTAGATGCAGATTTACACAATTACGAACTGCAAACGTTACAGGGGAAACCTGTGTATTATACTTCTACAGATGCGGGATACGGGCATTATCTTCAAACGATTCTTGCGCGGAGACATTGGTAAGTGACAGTATCATGTAGTGTTATGCTGTTAGTCAATCTCTCGGACACGCTTATCAATAGCTTACAGGGAACTGTCACGTATAGCAGTAAAGATACAGTTACTGTGACTTTTCCAACAAAAGATGGATCATTGTAACAATCAACATTTAGCAATAAATCTTTACTGTGATGGACCGTCTGAAAGATCAGTTGCACAGACAATTTTCTCTCCAACCTATCACAATGCATAAATCCCAGGGGATGGCTTTGAATCATGATGAACTTCCATGCAAAATAATAAGGATGGTGTGTGTCAACCACAATGGGAATGAAGATATTCTGTTGAAAACTCCACATGAAATTTTGGACAGTCCCATGGAATAGATATAAATCATTTTGTCTTCAAATGCAGGCTTTGATGCATGGATCAACAGCAATGTCATTTAATTATTAAAACAGTGGTCTAGATGTAGGCATATAAACCGAGTCACGACGATTGGTATCATTCACAATAAACACGTTTCAAGCACCCATGAGATATCTTCCCCACGATGACGAGAAAGCCTGCATCATTGGCCATAATTTCATCAGACGAATTATGAACAGGTGGCAAAACGACGAAATACCACTTCCGGATTTCTCCTTCGACGCCTTTGGTAACGGGTCTGAAGCTGCCAACCCTGCTAAACATCGTCTCGTCCAGCGACATTTCGAAGTACCGAGTGATATTTATCCAGGCTGGAGAGAATGACGTGATTGATTGATCGAAGACGGATACCAAGCGTCTACTGATAAAGATACATGACGAATTGAAGGGACAGGGAGTAGCCGAGATAGCATATATGGAGTTTTTGTCCACGCCACGATCGACAATACAACAAGCGGGCGTCACATATCAACAGAACGCTCGTCAAACTCCACCCTAAAAAGATCTGGATTCATGGAGGGGAACGCCACGACCGACAATACAACAAGCGGGCGTCGCATATCAACAGAACGTTCGCCAAACTCCACCCTAAAAAGATCTGGATTCATGGAGGGGAACGCCACGACCGACAATACAACAAGCGGACGTCGCATATCAACAGAACGCTCGTCAAACTCCACCCTTAAAAGATCTGGATTCATGGAGGGGAACGCCACGATCGACAATAAAACAAGCGGGCGACGCATATCAACAGAACGCTCGTCAAACTCCACCCTTAAAAGATCTGGATTCATGGAGGGGAACGCCACGAACGACAATACAATAAGCGGGCGTCGCATATCAACAGAACGCTCGTCAAACTCCACCCTTAAAAGATCTGGATTCATGGAGGGGAACTCGCATCGACAGACTCCATCCGACGCTAGGACAGGACGAATCTTTTTTCAGGGATGGACCCTGCCTTCTCCGCGAGTATTGAGAAAGCTGTCCAGACCATGAGGCAGCGTTGACATGTAAAAACGGCCTTTTTTAGGACCACTTAATCCCCCAATGATGTTTACTTAGAAGTGACCAAGATTTACATGGCGGGTGTCGTCGATGAAGCAAAATACGCTTACTCTTCCGAAACACCTGGTCTTATTCCTTTTCCTTTTACGCGAGTCTCCGTGTAAATCGTTCTTTTGTTCCTATTTTGTCTCTAGTTAAATCGATTTTGAGTTTGGGTTATGGTGATGTTGACGCTTTGGTATTCTGATTTATTTTACATTGTGTTACTGTTAACACTGTTGATTAAGTTTGGTATGGTCAGTGGATATTTTTTTTTTCTAACCAACTTTCTTTCATAATGTCAAAACAAAATGATAACCAGTTAATGTCAATTTGACCTTGGCCTAGTGTATAATCCTGTCCTTTGCCCCTGTAATTTGGTCAGTTGAAATCTTTGTTTATTCTGACCAACTTGACCAACTTTCTTTCAAAATGTGACCTTGAACTTTGACCCAGTGACCTTGAGGTATGGTTCAGTTGACGCCTTCTTTGATTCTGACCAACTTTGCGTCGTGAAGTCACAATAAAATGTTACGCAGTTTATAGATATAAAATTTGACCTGAAACTTTGACCCCGTGACCTTTAAATTCAGTCAGTGGACATCTTTAACTATTGCACTTAATAAATCTGATTAAAATCATATCTTGATCTCCGCGCCGTTCCGTCAACTTCTCTCTGCTGCGTTAAGATATGAGAAAATCCAATAGGGGTCATGTCCAGATGACCTTTTGCATTAGCCAATCAAATAACTACTGTCAGAGTCTTGACAGTGAAATTTTGAGGCGACAAAGCTTGCAAAATTGCATTTGTGCGTTTAGTCACCAAAAAGTTCATGTGGAATAATGTGACGAAATGACTTGCTGACGGATCATTGGAAAATAGTTCAAGTGTTAAGTGAAGAGGCGACAAAGGTCATCTGAACGTCACTCTTATGGGATGTTGTCAGATCCATGCATAACGGAGCAAGAACAAGGATCTGTTGTTTCTTTCCCCATTTCAAAAATGACACAAATAATAGTTACATCCCCCTTACTGAAAAAAAAAATCAAAAGAGAATACCAAAGCGTCAACAAAACCATAATCCGAACTCAAAATCGATTAAACTAGGGGCAAAATAGGATCAAAGGAAAGATGTACATGGAGACATGGAGAGAATAAGACCAGGTGTTCCGGAAGAATAAGCGTCTTCTGCTTCATCGATGACACCCGCCATGTAAATCTTGGTCACATCCAAGTAAACATCAATCCTCAATATGAGAACCGAGTCATCATTGTCATCACAAGTAAACAAGCAAACTCAAAAACGTCCATATTCATATCACACAAAGATACAGAAAACTTCTATATGGTTGAGTGTACATCCCTAGAAGGGAAGTGTGTAGCGGGGGAAGGGTGTTTGTTATAATTGCACAGTCCATGTTCTATATGTTAAAGTGGTATGTGCCTTGTAAGGGTCAGTTAGTGGATACTTCGTGCGCTAGTTTGAGGTCAGGGTGTACTGGTGTCAACCGACCTCTGTTGTTGTTGTGTCTTGCCACGTGTACCTGTCCTGCTATGCTAATTGTTGTCAGTTTACCTGTCTGTAACTTCATGCTTTGCCTGTCCCCGTTGCAGCATCAATACTGTATTTTCATTGGTCCGTCGTTTTGTCAATGCGGTGTATATAGTGCAGTGTTACGTTCTGTGCAGGGCAGTCAAAGGATTGAGTTCCTGTGCCACTGTAGTTGTAAAGTTTTCTCGGGGTAGATGTATGGGATGTTGTAAATATCATTGTAAATATTTGTTATTATATAAACTTTATGTTACAAGAGGCCCAGAGGGCCTGTATCGCTCACCTTCATAAATTGGTATCAAGGTAATCATGGTAAAATATTAATTAAAAAAGATATCATGGGCAAAGAATTATCCTTGAAGTATATCTGTATAAATCAAAGATAGGTTAATGGGTGTGTATCTCAACTCGCTGTTTTCAAGCTCAACTGAGAACCAAGGTTCCTAGGGCATCATGATTGTGTTTGTTTCTGTATAGTTTTGAGGTGGGATGCGTGTAAGGGCGTGGCAGACCCTAGGGTCAAATCTAAAACCATATTTGTGTTGTTCTCTTTATGCTAAGCAATTCTATATGTAATTTTGGGGTGGGGATCTCAACCGTTTAAAAGTAATATCAATATTGCCAAATGGTCCCCTTTTGGCTCCGCCCCTCAGGCACCTTGGGGGTGGGAGCAGCCCCATCATTTGAATTTGAATCCTAGCTACCTAGGGATGCTACCACTAAAATATGAATGTTACACATTGCTTAGAACTAGAGAAGAATTCATTAATATGAACATAGCCAAATGGACCCCTTTTGCCCCCGCCCATCAGGGGTCAGCCGTATCGTTTGTATAAATTTGAATCGCAGTAACCTAGGGATGCTACCACTAAAATATGAATGTTTCACATTGCTAAGATCAAGAGAAGAAATCATTAATATGAATGTAGCCGAATGGACCCCTTTTGGCCCCGCCCCTCAGGCCCCTTGGGGGTCAGCCCTATCATTTGTATAAATTTGAATCACAGCCACCTAGGGATGCTACCACTGAAATATGAATGTTTCACATTGCTTAGATCTAGCGAAGAAGTCATTAATATAGCTAAATTGACTCCTTTTGGCCCCGCCCCTTGGGGGTCAGCCCCATCATTTGTATAAATTTGAGTCCAAGCCACCTAGGGATGCTTCCTACCAAATTTGATTAAATTCCAATAAGTCTATTGTTGACGGACGACGGACGCCTTTCCCGTTCGGTCGGGGAATCGAACCCCGGCCGCCTTGGTGAAAAACAGGTGCGCTATCCACTGCACCACCCGACCATTATTGTGTCATTCGTATCTATTTGTTGTTCAATAAACACGGTTAATTATATATCAAGAGTCGAGTCATTTCTCAACCAACGAAGCAAGCAAATTTGCCCATCGAACCCGAGTTGCAGAGGGTAGCGAGTCGGGTGCAGTTTGTAACCCTACAAAGTGAGAAATTGTTATTTCACTCCAAATTATTATATTTTATTGCCTGATTCAGATAGCTTGTGTGATCATGTTTAAGTATTCCTCTTCTCAAACTCGAATTATGTGTCCGAGCCAAATGGCTTCGATATACAATATTAAAGAAAACAAGGCATCGCAAACGATACAAATCCGCTCGCGTGCTAACACATGAACTCTGA
This sequence comes from Mimachlamys varia, assembly GCA_947623455.1. Lineage (NCBI taxonomy): Eukaryota > Metazoa > Mollusca > Bivalvia > Pectinida > Pectinidae > Mimachlamys > Mimachlamys varia. The sequence continues at coordinate 5,141,952 of OX392537.1, forward strand.
CGCTAAATGGGGAGGGGAGGGGGGTTGTTATTGCAGGACATTGAAATAACATCAGTTGTCATTTGCACTGAACTGCAATTGACATGGATGGGCATATTATCAGGCATGGGCTCATTGCAAGATAAATATGGTATATATTGTAATGCATTTAACAGTATCTGGTTACGCATCACACTAGCAAGGTCATTTCTTGATAGCGATTATAATAATGTTTATCTCAATGCATATATAAGCACGAAAAATGAAGTCGCTAGAGTGCTGACAAAGATTTTCCATAAATTTACCTTTTTCGAGGTATTCCCTTGCTGGACCCATATATGAAATTTGGTCAGGATCCGTTCAGAAATGAAGTTGCAAGAGCGCCGACAAAGATTTTCTATAAAAAAGTATCGCTGACCTTGAACTTGGCACCATGAAACACGAACTTGTTCGAGGTATTCCCATGCTGGACCCATATATGAAGTTTGGTCGGGATCCGTTCAGAAATGAAGTTGCAAGAGCGCTGACAAATATGTTTTATAAATAGTAACGGTGACCTTGACCTTGGCACCCTGAAACACGAACTCGTTCGAGGTATTCCCATGCTGGACCCATATATGAAGTTTGGTCGGGATCCGTTCAGAAATGGAAGTTGCAAGAGCGCTGACAAATATGTTCTATAAATAGTAACGGTGACCTTGACCTTGGCACCCTGAAACACGAACTCGTTCGAGGTATTCCCATGCTGGACCCATATATGAAGTTTGGTCGGGATCCGTTCAGAAATGGAAGTTGCAAGAGCGCTGACAAATATGTTCTATAAATAGTAACGGTGACCTTGACCTTGGCACCCTGAAACACGAACTCGTTCGAGGTATTCCCATGCTGGACCCATATATGAAGTTTGGTCGGGATCCGTTCAGAAATGGAAGTTGCAAGAGCGCTGACAAATATGTTCTATAAATAGTAACGGTGACCTTGACATTGGCACCCTGAAACACGAACTCATTCGAGGTATTCCCATGCTGGACCCATATATGAAGTTTGGTCAGAATCCGTTCAAAAATGAAGTCGCAAGAGCGCTGACAAAAAGGGAACATACGTACGTATGTACGAACGAAACGCTATATCCCCTCCCCGACTTTCGTCGTGAGGGGATAATAAAAACTAGACATTATTTTCAATAAATATACTTGACACATTCAGGTTGTCCCATTATTATTTGTTTTTTATTCAAAATACTTCCAGCAATGGCATGGTTTTATGAATACTGTTTTTTAAGTGTCTATCATGCTAAAAATGATTTTGTAACAAAAATAATAAAGAAAAAACTTGAACACAGGATGCATGCTTGAAGCGTGATGACTTTAATGAACATAAGGTAGTTGCACCCTTGGACATTTTATGCTTTTGTTTACAACTCTTTGACGCTATTTAAGAAAAGTGGTTTATTACGATAAAGCTTTTAAATGAATGAAGTATTCTTAATATAATGTTATCCAATAACATTTTTTTTTGGTTTTAGACTCTTTTGTACTGCATGTTTTACACAATACGTTGTAGATATTACAAAATGTAATTTATGTACAAAGCTTCAATTTTAAGTTACTCTCACATATTGCGTGGTGATATTGTTAAACAACACTTACGTCGATATATTTATAAATTGTGAAGGATACATCCATTACATTTTTTTATACTAAAGTATACATATTAATTTCAAGAACTTTACTAGCGGTCACATGTTGCATTTGAATGTTCATATAATACCTTGTCAAATACCGGTAAAGCAATTATATTGATGATATAGTTTTACTTTTATTTTAAAAATTTCATTGAAATGTTTAACATATCTTTATTATCTATTGTTAAGAAATAGATTCGATATTGTTTCCGATACATTCCATGAATATCGGCTGATTTATTTATTTATATTTATATTTCAACTGAATGTAATGTAGTAATATACTCGACCTTTTTTATGACCCTTATAACAGTATGCTCCTTTAAACTTTATGTTGACTTGTATCCAAGGAAAAGGCGTTAAAATTTGAATACCCAAGTACTGCTGCATTCATACACTATATGATGTTAATGTCAGATGGAATTGATTCATAACCAGGATTGTATTGCACAATTTTCCATGATATAATGGAATGCTGGTGGAGGGAAACAATGATACTTTATAATATATAATTACCTTAACGTTAAAAAAGCATGTGTAAGAAAATCTCGCAACGGTATAAGTATGGACATACTTCATGCAGGACAGATGATGGGAAAAGGTCGTTCTGCGATCATCACCTTGTCTGTTCAGTAAATTCGTGTACCAATGTAGCAGTAACAAATTTATCTTTTGCAGGAAGGATGCCAAACATAAGTGCGAATGTTGGTTGTCTTGCTTGGTGAAAAGGAGGAGTACACTTGTTCATTCATTTGAGGATTTGTTGGTGGTTTGGTTGTTTTTACATCCTATTAACAGCCAGGGTTATTTAAGGACGGCCTCCCAGAATATGCGATTTGAAAAGGAGACGTTCATGAGAAAAACAAGAGGCCCAATGGGCCTGCATCGCTCACCTGGTATCAATCTCTGACTTATATTATAGTGTTACCCTAAAGTCCCCTAAGACATACTGTAAGACATTTAGATGAACATATTAAGATTTAAACATATTTTACCACTGTGACCTTATAAGACAACATCATTTTCATTTTCAAATTTTGTTTGGCTTCATCCCAGGATGCTACCAGCCAAATATCATGTCTCTAGGCATTTGGGTTTATCAGAAGAAGTCGCTCAAAGCTTTTAACCGATTTGACCACTGTGACCTTGAATATGGGTCAAGCTCATTTTCCTTCCCAAAGTTTGTCAAGCTTCATACAAGGACCATTTCAGCCAAATATCATGCTTCTAGGGCTTCTGGTATTTCAGAAGTCGTTTAAAGGTTTTAACAGATTTGACCCCCGTGACCTTGAACATAGGTCAAGGTCATTTCTTTTCTCGCAAACTTTGTCAGGCTTTATCCATGGAACCTGTCAGCCAAATACCATGTTTCTAGGGCTTTTGAAATTTCAGAAGAAGTCGTTTGAACGTTTTAACAGATTTGACCCATGTGACCTTGAATATAGGTCAAGGTCATTTCTTTTCACAAACTTTGTCGGCCTTCATCCAAGGAACCTTTCAGCCAAATACCATGTTTCTAGGTCTTTTGGTATTTCAGAAGTCGTTTAAATGTTTTAACAGATGTGACCCTTGTGTCCTTGAATATAGGTCAAGGTCATTTCTTTTCGCAAACTTTGTCGGGCTTCATCCAAAAAACCTTTCAGCCAATTAACATGCTTCTATCACTTTTTGTATTTCAGAAGAAGTCGTTTAAAGGTTTTAACAGATTTGACCCTTGTGACCTTGAATATAGGTCAAGGTCATTTTTTTTCGCAAACCTCGTCGGGCTTCATCCAAGGAACTTTTCAGCCAATTTTCATGCTTCTAGGGCTTTTGGTACTTAAGAAGAAGTGTTTGAATGTTTTAACAGATTTGACCCTTGTGACCTTGAATATTTGTCAAGGTCATTTCTTTTCGCAAACTTTGTCGAGCTTCATCCAAGGAACCTTTCAGCCAAATACCATGTTTCTAAGGCTTTTGGTATTTCAGAAGAAGTCGTTTAAAGGTTTTAACAGATTTGACCCCTGTGACCTTGAATATAGGTCAAGGTCATTTCTTTTCGCAAACTTTGTCGGGCTTCATCCATGGAACCTGTCAGCCAAATATCATGCTTCTATCGTTTATGGTATTTCAGAAGAAGTCTTTTAAAGGTTTTAACAGATTTGACCCTTGTGACCTTGAATATAGGTCAAGGTCATTTCTTTTCGCAAATTTTGTTGGGCTTCATCAAAGGGAGCTTTCAGCCAAATATCATGCTTCTAGGGCTTTTTGTATTTCAGAAGAAGACGTTTAAAGGTTTTAACAAATTTGACCCCTGTGACCTTGAATTTAGGTCAAGGTCATTTCTTTTCGCAAACTTTGTCGGGCTTCATCTAAGGAACCTTTCAGCCAAATACCATGTTTTTAGGTATTTTGGTATTTCAGAATAAGTTGTTTAAAGGTTTTAACAGATTTGACCCTTGTGACCTTGAATATGGTTCCAGGTCATTTCTTTTCGCAAACTTTGTCGGGCTTCATCCAAAGTACATTTCAGCCAATTATCATACTTCTAGGGAATTTAGTTTATTAGAAGAATTCGTTTATAGGTTAAAATAGATTTAACCTCACTGTGACCTTGAATATGGGCCAAGGTCATTTCTTTTCGCAAACTTTATTCAGCTTCATCCAAGGAAGCTACCGGTCAAATATGAGGTCTCTATGACTGACGGTATTTTAGAAGAAGTTGGTTGAAGGTTTCGACATTTTTGACCCCTGTGACCTTAAAAGTAGGTCAAAGTGATTTTTTTTCGCAAACTTTGTTCAGCTCCTTCCAAGTAAGCTACCAGCCAAATTTAATATTACTAGGCCTTTCGGTATTTTAGAAGAAGTCGTTTAAAGGAAAAAGTTGACGGACGCAGGACGGACGGCCGTCCAAAAAAAGTTGAAAGGATAGGAAAATTTATCATTCATACTGCGGTATCTGATGAGGTTGTGAATTAGTAGGTCTTCATTTCTGAGGTTGAATGATTAGTGTTGCCACTATGTCTAGATACATTACTGTGGCAGGCAGGAGTAGCTGTCAATCCTTAAATTATTATTTTTTTCTGATTTTGAATCGGTAATATCATATCAAACGTCCATATCACCATCACCATCATCATCATCATCATGACTTGTGTACCATGGCTTATTCTGATTTCTTGTCTTGGGATAAGGATCTAGATTTAGACTACTTACTGGGTGATTTTACAGAATATAGTGAGTCCGAAGACATCTCTGACGAATTCGAAGAAATATAGACAAAGCGACAACGCAAGATCACCAAAACCAGGGACGTACCTGCCCAAACTCCACCATTAGGTTGTTATGTGTGCCCAGTGTGTAATAAGTCATTAAAACAATAGCTGGTTTTCGTGGACACGCATCAAAACAACAAGGCAAGACCAATTTAAAAAATAGGGAGTTTTAACATGCATACGGCACCTACTGACTGTATGAAAAAAGAAACGTATAAAAGTAGTTTTATCACAGGAATTTGGCGTTCTGTCTGTAGCATTATAAGATTTAATATTGACATACAGTAGCCATATAAATAATGTTATAAGTATGAAATTATAAATATATCGTGATGATGTTGAATCCATTATATACAAAATAAGTACAAATTTAGATATGGATTCATTTCATGAAATATAATTATTTTCAAATTGAGATAAGAAAAATAGCATTGTCATTTTTTCCCATTCATATTATATATATATTGAACAAATGAAAGAAAGACCTAATTATATTATGTTACATGTTAATCAAAACTTTCATTTACAATCTTATTATGTAAGCTTGTTTAAGAATTTTCCTGGGTTTGATTATGATGCATATTTTAACAAATATATTGCATGTTAAGAGGTATAGTCTGAAATTTATTTATAAATATCTTCATTTCAAGGTGTTCAAAAAAAATAATTGAAAATGAAAAATTACCTCATAGTTTTTTGTGACACATTTTAGTCTGTATAATCTATATGAAATCATATGAAGGGAAATGGTACTGTGAGAAAGTTCAGGTTGTTCCTTTAGTGTTTTCTAACAGCCCTGAGTTCATCATATGCATCAATTAATTATACAAGGAAATTGTATATATCATTGTATATATCAGACTATACAAAGGTTACATAGATCTACTTTAGTAAGTAACGGTACAGTAAATCCCTTGTATACATTTACATGGTTCATTCCACTCAGCCAACACCTTAAAACATCATCACTTGTATTTATCCCCCTGGAAAAACCTGAGTATAATCTGTTTCAATACTTACAAACTACAAATCACCTGTTCATTTATTTCCAAGTTAAACTATGAGCCTTAAATAAAAGATACTTTGGTTTTATTTTATAACTTTGTCATATAATCAAATTTGACTTTAATTAATATCTATTTTTGATGTTACATAATGGCAAACACTCCAATAACATTTGATTACCTGGAAAATAGTAGAGATGGCAAATTATTTTGTTCAAGATGGATTCAAATTCTGAATTACAATGTTTCACACAAATGCAAATTATCATTAAAATCTTTTAAAATTTATCTCAGATTGTTACAACAGGGATGTGTGTCTATAGTGTAAATAATGCATTAAGCAGAAAGATAAGTTGTCAGTGCTTTTGAGCTACATAAATAAAATAAATTACAGTATGTTCAGAGATAATAAACTCATACACTGTCAATGATTGATCTGTATGTCAAGCTCTTTTATTTCATTTTTTAATAGTGGTATAAGATAAAGGAATGTTTCTTGCAGGAAAAATGAAGCATTTTAAAATCAAAATGGCTTTCTAAAGAATCCCTTGACAATATTTCTTTCCTTGATTTTCCTTACAGCTACGATAAAAAAACCTATCTGCATATCTTTTGTTTCAGAGTAAAACTTCTGAGAAAGTGTTGAGAACAACTTATAAATAAATCAATAAAGTTAAAGGCCCAATATACGTAACTTCAGGGAAATTTTCGTCATTCTGAAAAATTCTGAAAAAAATTCCAGTTGATAACCATGCATAAATAAGCCTAAAACGAAGTAAACCTGAGCGGTAACTAACAAGACACTGTTGACAAAAAAATCCAAAGAATTGAAAATAATTCAGGTGGGGCCCACTTCAACAACAAACCGAAGGTAGAAGACGGTTCGAAATGGACGCGTGTTTACAAATAGCGTGTTTCAACTGCTGCTGTACCAGTAACCGCGAAAGAATTCATCTTGAATATTGCTGATTATCAGTTAATCTTAACTAAATCTATAAATATAATTAGTTTATTAGACTTAACTTTCGCTTCAAGTTTTACCGATAGTTACGTATATTGGGCTTTTAATGATAAGATGTATTACTAACTGAGATGGTCAAGAATCGATCGAACAATCAATCCACTGTCTTCTGTGTAATACTTACATTTTTCTCTGTAATACAAATTGTACATGTATTTGATTTAAGACAGGGGGTGTTGTAATTATTTTTGTTCTTGCACTTATAGGATGTGATGATTTTTGTTATAGTAAATAATATTCAAGGCATAATAAATTTAAAAATGAACTTGTGAATATATTTGGCTCAAATGACACACAATTATGTTATAAACCCCCTAAATTTTTTAGATTTTACAATATAATTATCTACATGTATGTTTGTATAAATGAAAATAAAATAGTTAATTCTAAGAATGTCAAAACTTCAGGTACAGTTACCGACATCTGTATGCAAGTTAATCGAAGTTTGTTTTGATATATCTTAATCCCCCCCATTTACACATAGTTCAAATTCACAATAGTTCCGTAGAATTTTGTTTGTTTTCTCTAATTATATTTATATAAACATAATTTTTTTCCTAAAAAGAACGATATTAATAGTTAATTTGAAGTGCAAAATAATTCCACAGGTAATTAAAAGTTGTTACCTAAGAATTAGTCACTTTCAAAAAACAGACTTAAGTACATGTAATTAGTTCCTATTGTTCTTGCCCTGAAATAACCCTACCTATACCTTATAGCAAAATATGAAATATGTTGCCCTAGTGGAAATACACCATTTACATAATACTAGTCTGAACACTTCCTAAACATCAGTTTTGTTCTCCTTTTTTCTAGACTAGAAAATCATCTTAGTTTTCTAAATTACAAAATAAAATGATGAAATCCCTTGTTTCAAGAAAAGAAATTATTTCAATTTTATTCTCTTCCAGCTTCTGAACACTTCTAGCAGCAACGATATCAACTTCCTGGAATCTGCTTCCTCCAACACACAGTCAGGGGTCTTGGCAGAGGAAGATTTCCAGAACCTCTTTCCGAAAGCCTACGAATCTACCTTGGACAACATCTTGTTCGACTTTGAAGATTCTGAAGAATTTCATTTCAACAATTTAGTCACTATTACTAGGTCAAGTGGTGCTATATCCAACTTTTATAGAGATTTTTTCAAGGATTTTTTCAAGCGTGTATTTGGAGGCCACGGTATGTTCGTGTAAGCCTTCTTGCGATAGTGAGATAGTTCGAATCTTTTGCCGGTTTAAAGTGCTACCACACTGAAGTATACTGCCGAAAGCCCCCAGGAGAACACACCAGCTGGTCCCATTATACTGACAACCGGCGAACCAGTCGTTCCACTCTCGTGATGCTGAACGTCAAGCAGCGAGTAGTAACTACCATTGTTAGAGACTCTAAACGAAGGTATGTATAGGCCTGGGGACAACCCATAGCCTTCCTCAGAGAGAGGGACGAACGCTCGACTAAAGGACAAAAGTAGGGTTGTGTCAAGGGAGACAATAGGAAGGAGAACATTTCAAGTTCAATCGCCTTCTACGATCATGCAATTGGGGCAGTAGGTTCAATTCTTACGCTCTACCTGCATACTGTATCTATTACTAAATTTAAAAGGTGCAGCACGTGTGTGTTACGTCATCTGTAAACTGTCGGGTTTCTTCTAGCTTCATATTTAACAATTGATGTGGACGTTTTTAAGATTTAATGGTGTTTTTTTCATTATATTTTATTGTGCAAATCATAGTTTTTTAACTCAATCACTTAATTCATTAGCAGCTATCCTAAGAGCAGACTCCCATTTGGCCCATTCACACAGAACAGTGATGAAAAGAAGACGGCCGACTCCAATCTTGCATCATTGAGTTTCCCCCAAAAAATTGGTTATGTACCAGAAACAATCTTAACAAATATCTGTGGGGGAATGAAAACTGATACATGGCAACAGGTAAGAAAATAACATTTATAATATAACCTGGTATTTATACATATCAAGTCATGGCCTAATTTACCTTAGCGCTAGACACAGTATTACGATAGCAAGAATTACTATTATGATATCGACAAACTATTGTGATACTATTGCGATAGTCATTGATAACCAAAATGTTAAACATTTTGTACTTCAATTTTTACCTTCATTTACTAAATCAAAGCCAAATATTTATCGTTTTAGTCCATTTAAGTTTGCATAATGGGTAAATCTATATTTTATAATATTCAATAAAATGTTTCATATTTACCAACGACATTAAACCTTCTCGAATGATTATGTGTTAAATGATGCCATTTGGGTAATGAAAGATACTATTGCGTTTGTGGATTGCAATGCCACTTTACTATTGCGATAGAACTATTGGGCGTATACACTATTGCGATGCATTGTTACATTCCTACAGATAATATTAATGCTGAACATTTTAAGTGTAAGCCTGATTGCGTTATTTACTATTTATATAAATTGCATTTAAACTATTCAAACCTCTTTTATCAGGCACTCGTTCTAAGATTTGGATAAAACGGTATATCCAGGAGGCAGGACATTTCTTAAGAAGGATCATCCAATGAGATTAAACAATTCCTTTCCAACTCGTAGTATAGAGGAGGCTGTGGCAGTCAATAGGACAAAATCGGAAGAGATCGCGATTTCCATCTTTTGTGATAAGCTGGAGCACCAGATCAAAATGGCTTACCTATTGACCGAAACAATATACTTCTAACCATGGTACTTACACGTCTTGGACGTCTCGGTTCATTGTAAGCAAGTTCAGTAATAACAATGAAGACCATGTCTCGGTTCATTGTAAGCAAGTTCATTAATAATAATGAAGAGTAAGTTCCGGTGCAATTATTAACTGATAATTGCTTGCAGTGTTCAGATTGAGATTTGAAACCAAAATGGATAATCGGTGAAGATGAATTACACATTGTAGATTATATTACAAATTCATCTTGCAAAGATAAATTGAACCATGTTGATTCTGAAGAAATTTCGCCTGGTTTAAGTCATGCAATTACTTACTTAACATGTAGTAGATGAACGTATCACTAAACTGTTGAATGGTGACGAAGATGGTTCAAAAGGCAGAGATCAGGAACGTTCCATGAACCGGTTTGTCAACAGCTGTCCTGATGATGTATCCCATATTTATGTAAAGAAGGAATGAAAGTTTTTTTTTAATTCATGAAATACGCCAAAAGACTCCCGCTTCAAGCGGAAACTACTTGACAAGTTGAAATTGAAGCAGTTTCCGCTTCATGAGTAGAAAACCTGTCATAGCAGCAATGAAACTAGGCGTAATTATCAACTAATGTTTGATGATGTGAAGTGCACTTTCATCGGGTCGTGGTAACCTTGACCATAGAAAACGCCTAATGTTCAAACATTCAATGGTGTACGCAAAGGCGAGGTCATTGGTCCTCCCTATTTATGCATGTAGTTACAGTATTTTATCAACAATATCTGATTAGAAGCATATCTTGATCTCCACTCTCCGTTCCGTAAACGTAAAAGATCTGAGGACATCCCATAGAGGGTCACGTTCAAATTACCTTTCTCGCCTCTTTACTTAACACTAGGTCAAATATAATGACGTCTTAAGATCAAACGCTCTAATTGAAGAGTGAGAGAGACAGGCGATGAAGTAGGAACCATAATAGTGGAACTGGTTTGACGGAAGAAATCATTCCCGTCATTCTGGTGGCTTTGATTCGGAGTACCAATAAGTAACTGGTATTTCATCAATCTGATTAAAATGCAGATCCTTGTTCTCACTCCGTTTAACAAGGATCTTACAACATCCCATAAGAGGTCACGTCCAGATGACCTTTGTCGCCTCTTTACTAAACACTTCAATAATTTTCAAATGACCTGTCATCTTGCAGCAAGCCATTTCGTCACATTATTTCACATGAAATTTTTGGTGACGAAATGACTTAATGGGCACATGCGTTTATGCAAGCTTTGTCGCCTCAAAATTTCACTGTCAAGATTCTGCCAGTAGTGATTTGATTGGCTAATGCGAAAGGTCATCGGGACATGACCCTCTATGGGATTATCTCAGATCTTAACGCAACAGAGAGAAGTTTACGGAACGGAGCGGATATCAAGATATGATTTTAATCAGATTGGTATTTCATGTACTGATTGTGGGGCTACAATGACGCGGACAGGTAAATTATACAAATTAGCGAACAAGCCTGTATCTCTGGGTTAACCTCGACTTCACCCCCCCCCCCCCCCCCCCCCAACACTTGTAGAAAGATCTCGGCCCGCCTACTCAACTGACAGAAACATTCATACATGTAGCTAGCTTGATCGCAGACAGACGGTCTCTTTACGAAACATATCTGTGTTGTAATTTTGGAATGACCTGTTATCTTCCAGCAAGTCATTTCGTCACATTATTCCACAATATGTTTTGGTGCCGAAATAACTAAACGTACAAATGCGATTATGCAAGCTTTGTTGCCTCAAAAATACAAATTTCAGATTCTGAAAGTAGTAATTTGATTGGCTAATGGAAAAGGTCATCTATACGTGACCCCTTCAGACTTTGATGCAACAGATATGATTTTAATCAGATTGTCTTATCAATAACTGACGAGACCATCAGATCACATTTAATATTCCATGTATCATATCCCCGCGCCGATCCGTAAACTTCTCTCTGCTCTGAGATAATCCCATAGAGGGCCATGTCCCGATGACCTTTCGCATTAGCCAATCAAATCACTACTGGCAGAATCTTGACAGTGAAATTTTGAGGCGACAAAGCTTGCATAAACGCATGTGCCCGTTAAGTCATTTCGTCACCAAACATTTCATGTGAAATAATGTGACGAAATGGCTTGCTGCAAGATGACAGGTCATTTGAAAATTATTTTAGTGTTTAGTAAAGAGGCGACAAAGTTCATCTGGACGTGACCTCTTATGGGATGTTGTAAGATCCTTGTAAAACGGAGTGAGAACAAGGATCTGCATTTTAATCAGATTGGTCAGAATCTTGACAGTGAAATTTTGAGGCGACAAAGCTTGCATAATCGAATTTGTCCGTTTAGTCATTTCGTCACTTGAAAGTTCATGTTTCTAATAATGTGACGAAATGGCTTGCTGCAAGATGACGAGTCATTAGAAATTTATTTTGGTGTAAACTAAAGAGGCGACAAAGGTCATCTGAACGTGACCTCTGATGGGATATTGTCAGCTCCTTGTAAAATGGGGTGAGAACAAGGATATGTATTTTAATATGATTGATGAAAAACACAACCGCTTTTGTGCATTTTATACACCAATCAAATGACAGGGCCTTTTATGGTATGGTGCTGTCTGTGCATTGTAACTTTCAATTTCCCCTCATCCCAGTTTTAAACCAAATTCTTCTCAAACTACTTGGTTTTGAAGTATAAAATCGATGCAAACTGTCATTCTTATATTTTGGCATGATTGACAGACAAAAATTGTTCCGACACCGCACAAAACTGCTTGCAAATGGTTATGGAACAAGTATTTTAGAAAATAATAATGATAAAAGACTAGAGAGAAAAAGTATGCATTGAGTGAGTAATTGAAGGAATTGTCATAACTGTTTTTCTTGCAGGTATATACCACTAGAGTTTTCAGGTACTGCCCGAGGCGAATGCTCGATGATCAATAACACAAAGTCTGATCGAGTTATCGCTGGGACTGGAAGATCTATTCAGATCACCAACAAACATGGACATGATTGACTAGTTGGCAGAAAGAACGCACACGGAAAGAGGTTTACCTCTATCTCTCCAGGTAAATAGAGACTTTGACAAACTGGGTGGTTGTCATTTTAGCATAGCTTATGATAGATTATTTGCCTTTGATCAAATAAAAGGGTTCACTTCAAACATTTAAAACATTGTATGGCTTCAGATTGGCAGAAATGTTGGTTTCCCAAAAAGAACAGCCTGTAAGCCTGTTGATTTATTATGCTTGGGTGTTTTTTCTGTCCATCTGTACAGAGATGGTATGTTGAGCAAATCTCTGCAATTGTCTCATGAGAAATGGACATAAAAATTATGTAAATCTTGGTCTCATCCAAGTAAGCAATAATCATCATTGCCATCACAACAAGTAAGTACACTAATAAGTAAACTCAAAAACGTCCATTTTCATATCACACAAAGATACAGAATATTTCTCGATGAGATCAAGATGGCGACCATACAGACCCGTACACGTTCGCTGTTCCACTTTAAGCGTACCATTTGCGTAGCATTTCCGTAGCACTTCCGTACCATTACCGTAGCATTTCCGTACCGTTTGTGTAGCATTTCCGTACCATTATCGTAGCATTTCCGTACCGTTTGCGTAGCATTTCCGTAGCATTTGCGTCGCACTACCGTACCATTTCCGTAGCACTAGCGTCATTTACAAAGCGTTTGCGAAACGTTCGGTTGAAAATTTTACGGAATAAATCTGACGAAACGAATAGTTCATGTTTTATAAGCTGCATAAACTCAGAATTTTGTAAATAATCTCAGTCTCAAAAATTAACAAAACAAAAAACAGGGCTTTTATCAATATGTATGAATCTCTCAAAATTTAACATGAAATTTAATTGAATTAAATAAAATATCAAGGCCATATGCCCCAGCCAGTATTCTTGACGGAAAAAATTAATACATGTTCCAATATTACCGATATTTGATATTGTTCTCAATTACTTTTAAGGCATGTCTGTTTGTTTCACTCTCATACCAATCGTACGCATGTACGCTGGATCTCCACTTTCGGTTTCAGCAGACGTTTCCCCGATGCATTATGGGTATTTCGTTTCGTTTGTATGTGTGATTGTGTGGATCCGTTTTTATAAAAATCCGTTAATGTGATCGACCGTTTGCAAGCGTCACCCGTACCATTTCCGTACCGTTTGTGTAGCATTTCCGTAGCATTTCCGTACCGTTTGAGTAGCATTTCCGTAGCACTTACGTACCGTTCGCGTAGCATTTCCGTAGCACTTCTGTACCGTTTGCGTAGCATTTCCGTAACATTTGTGTAGCGTTTCCGAAGCACTTCCGTACCGTTTGCGTCTAAGATGGAACAGCGAACGTGTACGGGTCTGTAAAACTTGCCCATAGTCTTCATCAACCTGCATCCCTCGAATCCCTGTGCCGTAAGTTTGTTCGTCACCAGTTGACAATCTATCACGAAAATCTCGATATTCAGAGCAAGCCTTAGAATAACGAATCAACTGCGACAAGTAAACACCATAGGATGGAGAAGCAGAGACGTTACTATTAAGAAAGGGAAAATTCACGATCGGAAAATCGTAATCGTCACGTTTATCAGACAGCTTAGTATTAAGTTTCCCGTGTTAACTTTGCCTAAAATAAACCTTGGTTGATGAAGGAAGTTGGTATTTCTGCCCCAACCCCTGATAGACTACTATTTGATGTAATCTGGCTTATACGCTTGTGGCTATTTCACAATCTATAAAAAGTGACTGCAAAGGAAAAGATCATCATTCATCATGAATACCTTTCAAGAGTCCACGTTTCCTTACCTCTCTAGGGACGAGACCAAGATCTGCATAAAAGGCCATAGCTTCATCCGCCGACTGATCGTCAGATGGAAAAGGGGAAAAAATTCATTACCGGATTTCTCTTTTGACGCATTTCAGACTGGGAGGAACGAGACTTGCCACCTCAAGAGACATCATCTTTAATCAAGATTTCGGAAAATACCATTCAGTTTTTGTCCAGACCGGTGAGAATAACTTGCTGCATCAACTAATATCCGAGATAAAAGGAATATGCTCGAAATCCGCAGAGAGTTGAAGACCAGGCATCCAGTAATCCAGTTTAGAAATTTATTCCCGCGACACCACAGACAGTAAAACAAGAATTATAATTATATGTGTCGCCTTTCCCGCTTTGTCAACAGTGATAGGGCCAAATAAAATAATATGTGCGTTTCCTATTTCCTCGAAATTTGAATCCAGGTAGGTAGGTAGGAAAAACATTTTATATCGCCTTTTCGAAACGGTACAACAGGGTCAATGCCAATCATGTGATAAATGTGTATTTAATATATAATTACTTTAAAACTTGTTCGTAGGGGATTTTTACAGCTCATGGACAGCCAAGATCACTTTCCAGCCAAACAGATTGTCGCAGTGATGACTTACTTGAAGCTTTATGCTAGACTTTAAACATGTCTGTCTTTAAACTGTCCTTATTATTTATGATTTATGATACTAAAAATAGAAAATTGTCGTTGTTTGTCGTTCTTCAATAATGTAACAAGTAAAAGATGCACATGAAAATATTGATACCTTTGGAACAATTTATTAAATACAGTGTGCTGAAAATGACACTAGGGATACTAAATGTTTCCAAATTGGTATAACAAAAGGACAACAGGAAAAGGAAACTTAACTCTTTTCATTTGATAAATTCTGTACATTTCATTGAAAATTGCAAATATCACATTATCTAAAATAGTACTAGGATTTAAACGAATTAATTATTTCGTATCTGACAGTTTTTGAAATTAATAACGGTGCGTATTTGCAATGTGAAATACAGTATTAAAATTTTTAAACAGATCTAACATTCAACTGACTTAATACGTGCACCACATTTCACATGTCGGATTTACTTATTTTAACCAAAAGGTCGACTTGTAACTGGGGTCTTTCCCTCTAATTTACAGTCATCGCACATGGGCGAATGTTGAAAACACCCAAGCTAACAACATCAGCTACCGACAGGCCTGCCCCAACATCAAAAGATCCACCGGAACTGACGCTTGCCCTAATTTTAACTTGACACGTCTTTGAATGATCCGAGCAGTGAGATCTTAATATGTCGGAAATCAATTCCGTAGATGGACAAGCTGTCATTACGCGATGTTCCTGTGAGTGCTGGCATTTCTCAAACTTCAATGACAGCACGGCAGACACCATTTTGTTACTTTATACAAGCCATTGCCATCAAGGTCAGTGAATTGAATCACGGAGACGCTTTACACGTAACGTATGTGTAAAGCGCTTTAAAGACTAGTAGAAACTAATACAAAAATCGGTCCAATTCCGGAAAAAAATAGTTTTTAAACGAAAAATCAACGAAAAAATGTTTCAGGTCGGGGAACCGGAAACATACATATTATTTCATTTGGCCTAGTGTTCGTAGAGTCATAATTCACCTATATACCAAATTTGATTGATATAGAAATTTTGACCAGTCAGTGGCAAGAAATGGCGTCCATTTTGTTGAATCATGAAACGGAAATCGCTTTAGTTTTCGTAGAGTCCTAATCCACCTACATACCAAGTTTGAGTGAAATCGGACAATATCAAAATTTCGACCAATCAGAGGCTAGGAAATAATGGCCAATCTGCAGAATCATGCAACCAAGTTGCAATTTTGTTCGTAGAATCATAATACACCTTTATTCCAAATATGAGTGAAATCGGACAATATCTAAATTTTGACCAATCAGTGGCAAGGAAATGGCGGCCAATTTGCTGAATCCTGAAACAGAAGTTGCGATAGTGTCCGTTGAGTCATAATACACCTACATACCAAGTTTGGTTGCTGTAGCTTTTATACTTAGTCAGAAACAGCCTAATATGCAAGAGCTAAACGCAGCGATCAGTTTATACAATTTATTTTCATGAGTCCTTTTTACAAATATTGCTGAAAACTATGGGTTCCACAATTTTAATTGAAGTATTTCCAGAATTCCTACCAGTCCTTTCTTAATTTTATGAGTAATGGACTCGGGACTCGCACGTAGATTGATCACTGTAAACGCAAAACTTTAACGTTGTAATTCCAGAAATTTGAGATTTTTACCCCAAAAAAGCAGAAATCCAAGATTTTTTTAGCCCAGTAGGCTCTACTACCAATGCTTCATCTATGGTTGAGGTTTGGTTGATGTAACTTTGTCAGAAACAGAGCTAAACGCAAAACTTTAACATTGTTGACGTCGCCGTCGGAAAAGTAACCCCTATGTGTCGCCTTTCAGACATCCGTCGGAGGCGACACAATAAAACTGCATCACTTGCGAACCGAACCCCTGGAAAATTCAACTTTGGGCTTTAGGGATAGCAGGGTACAACTGTAAAATAGAGTATATAGCGGGGGTTGAAAACACTTGCGCCGATTTGTTATCAAGGTCCCCCCTAAAGGATGATAGCCCAGATGACGAATTGACACCAGATCTGAGTGATAAGGCATTGGAAATCAATGCATTAAATTCCAACAAATTCAACCCAAAAGACTTTGCTAGCTGTGAAATTGGGGAACCTGTGACAATGCCTGAAATAGATACTCTTAAGCCAGGAGACTTAGACATGGTAGTAGAACAGGGGAAAGATGTAGAGATACAGCAGTTAAAGAGACAGTTAACTGATAACAAGGTGGGGAAGTCTGTACAAAACAAATACCTGATAGTGGATGACATATTGTATTATTTATCCAACCCAGACGTTGACCCGATAGTTCGACTGTACGTACCAGATCATTTGCGCTTTAGGGTAGTGACACAGTACCATGGCGAGAACGGACACATGGGCATTGACAAGACATTTGACGCTATAAGGTCTAAATATTTTTTGGCCTAATATGTTCAAATATGTACAAACAACTGTACGATTATGTCTCAAGTTGTGTCCAGTGCCAGAGGCGTAGTTCAAGGAAAACTAAACCTCCCCTACAAGAAACTGACATACCCCCCTATCCGTTTGCTAAGATAGGACTAGATCTATCAGGACCATACCCAGAAACTCTGTCGGGGAATAAGTACATAATTAGTCCCTGATAAATCAGCAGAAAATGTAGCACATTTGTTACTAGAGCACATAGTACCTAGATTTGGTTGTCCATTACAAATCATCACGGATAATGGGACGGAAAATGTGAATAGGGTAATGAAGGAAACTTTAGAAGCATTAAATATAAGTCATGTAACAACTTCTTACTACCACCCACAGAGTAATGCAAAAGTTGAAAGATTCCATAGAACTCTCCATGATATTCTAGCAAAGGAACTTGAGAACGACACAACCACATGGGATGTGTACCTTAAGGATATAGATAGGGGGTACAGTCTCTTCAGGTGTTTTGCTTAATAATTTGGATATACATTTAATCACATACATGTATCATATATCATTGGAAAGGTTATTAAATTTTCTATAAAGTGAAAATATAATTATAGTGTTAAAGTAAATCATAACTGCATAATAGTATATAATATTTTCACATTTTCTTACAAAAACTCACAATACTTTTCCTATTGACGGACAGAAAGGTCATCTACAAAAACGTGCCTCAGATTTTTCCTATATGTTCTAGAATTGAAGTAATTTCGATTTTATGGTCTCTGGGTGGGATTTTCATGCCCAAATTCACTTAATTGGTTATAAATCTTGTTGTAGCTAAATTCTTCAGAAACTGAGGCACATTATTGTCGACAAGGTCATTCCCAACAATCCTGCAAAGTTTGGAAGAAATCGGTCCACAGATGCCAAAGTTATGGCTGTTTGAAGTTGACAACTTGTTGAATTTATGAAAGTGCTCTAAAGACCATTTCCACTCTTTGAAATCGGATACCTCTGGTTTTAACACTTATCTGACCGATTCTGCCAACCAAACCATTAATCATGACTAGACATGTATCCATCAAGCTGTCCTCCGAAAAAACAGAGCATGCATTGGTTCAAATAACTGAGAAATTAATGAATATTAAAATATTTCTCAGTGAAAATGCCCCTTTCCCGCGAAATGTCAGACTGGACATAGGAAAAGCTCCTCCCATGTAATGAAGGGGTCATTAGAAACGCTCCGGCCCCTCTCTTTTAGTAGGGACTATAGGGCTGTACATCAAAGACTGACCATGACTTAATGGATTATTACCAATCACTTCACACCACCATAGCACAGGGCTAATGACTTTTTCACTGACCGTGCCACAGTGTGATGTATCTGTTTATGGTGTAAACAGTACCACGTGTTGATCTGTATGAGCGTGTTCAATGTTAAATCACGTTAATTGACACATTTGGGAACATAATTTTGAAAATTACTTTTTGTTATATGATGTAGTATGTTTATAAGTAATCAATTTTGCAAAAAAAACAAAAAATCAAAAAAAAAATTTTGTTACCCCCTATCTATATCCTTAACCAAACTCTGGCAGCTGTTCGATTTAACATCAATGAATCATCAAAATTCTCCCCATTCTTTTTGTTATACAACCGTGATGTTGGACTGCCTATCGATAACTTGCTCCAACCGCGTAGGCGATACGATACTTAGGGGAAGAGCCGCACAAAATAGCATTAGAAAAACAGCATCAGTCTTTTGCCCTAGTACATAGACAACTGAAAAAAGCCAAGCGAAGACAAGCCAAGTACGCAGATAAAAAGTGTAAGGAGGTTAAGTTACATGTGGGGGAGCCTGTTTATGTAAAAAAAAACATCTCAGGAAAAACAAACTTCAAGATAAATGGCGGCCATATTTTAGAATAGTGGAACAAAGAACACCCGTGACTTTTATTGTCAAAAATCAGTTAGATGGTACTAGCACGAATCACATGCGGAACAACTGAGACTAGCTGATATAGATGATTGGGAGATACCCATGGGTACTGCCAACCGTCTAATCAGGAAATCGCATTTTGTAGTACAACCAGAAGATAGCTCAGATACAGAGGCAAGAATTTCAAAGAGATTCCGCCGGGAAAGGAAATCGTCTCCCGATGAAGATGACATTCCACTTATGGAACTAGCTAAGCGTTTAAAAGACAGGCGGTCTAGGCTAGATTCTCAAATGATACCTGACAAGGTTGATAGCGGCAGTAGTTCAGAGACAGACATGGAGGGCTTAAGTGTTGATAGTGACGTGGAAAACATGTCAATAGATTATACTGAGAATTAATCCCAAACCATTGCTCTATTTAATTTTTCCAGATTTACATAATGGACATCATCGCCAATCTTCCCTCCGAGATCAGAGAAAGGGTTAGAACATATTACACCAGGGATCGTGTAGCCGAGATGCGCCCCTTGACAAGCGAGATAAAGAGGCTCGTAGAGGAGGTCAAGGTCTCTAACCGGAGCGAAGAGTACGTGTCTTCGGCTGGGTTTAGAGACCTTGAACGCTCATGCAACGGAGAGCGACAGATGCGTCTAAAAATTATTTCACGGTGTGAAGTCGCCGACGGCTGGGAAAACGATGCCTTAATCAAAGTTGAGATCGACTTTGATCAAGAGATGGGTAACCTCGGGGTGGGCTTCACACCGGGGAAGATTTCTGGCCTTCTGTCGGACAGGGAGTTGGAGTTAGAGGCCAGGGCATATGGGTTTTGGAGGGAAGCTTACCTCCAATTCCGAAAGAAACAGCTCAGGGCAAACTGGATTAAGGCCCGGAGGGCAGCAGGGTAAATAATATCTTCCTTTCCCCATTTTCTTCCTTCCGGTTACCCTAAGGTTAAGGAAATATAACACTGACCTAACATCCCTCACCACCTTACAAACTGCACAACATCACCAGTAACATAGGTGTTAGCACTATAATTTAACAGAGTTATGGGATTTAAATACTTGTTGTTATCTGTTACAGGGCGGAGGTATGAAGTTGACGGGGCTACTGATACTTTTACTCTCAGGGTTAGTCGGTTCCACCCATACGTATGAGAACATTATTTTCAAAAAATTGAATGAGGTTACCACCACCCGTTCACAGTGGATGGTTAGTTTTATTATTGACCTACAGCCATTCCATCTATTTTCGGATAGGCTCTCCCAAGATATAAGGGCAACTCTACACTCGACAAATCGGGTATTGGGGTGACATAGTGACGGTGATACAAGGAAATATACCGTATCCGTGTATGCGACAATAAATAAGCTAAAAGTAGAATTGGTATCGGTACATAATGCAACTCAAGACCTTCTGGCTAACGTTCTTGAGTATAGGAAATTTAACACTTAAGACAAAACGTTCTATACTACCCATCGTAGGTAAGGCTCTTAGTTTTCTGTTCGGGACAGTATCAGATAGTGACTTGAGTGCTATTAGAAATCAAATAGGGACATTAGCATCAAATCAACAAAGGATCACTCATGTCCTTCAAAAAAGTTTGACTATTCAAAACATTACACATACCCAGGTAGCGGAGAATAGGCAATCACCCAATTAAATGCACGATTATTTACTTTTAGCAATGGGTCGAGTCGTAAAGTCGGGAAATTAGAGGAATTTATGCACATTTTTATTCAGTTAGATATGGTCGTAGAGCAATCTGATTAAAATCATATCTTGATCTCCGCTCCGTTCCGTAAACTTCTCTCTGCTGCGTTAAGATCTGAGATAATCCCATAGGGGGTCATGTCCCGATGACCTTTCGCATTAGCCAATCAAATCACTACTGGCAGAATCTTGACAGTGAAATTTTGAGGCGACAAAGCTTGCATAAACGCATGTGTCCGTTAAGTCATTTCGTCACCAAACATTTCATGTAAAATAATGTGACGAAATGGCTTGCTGCAAGATGACAGGTCATTTGAAAATGTTTAGTAAAGAGGCGACAAAGGTCATCTGGACGGGACCTCTTATGGGATGTTGTCAGATCCTTGTAAAACGGAGCGAGAACAAGGATCTGTATTTTAATCAGATTGGGGGAGTGTAGTGATTTATGCCCAGAATCCTACAGTACACTAGAGCTTAATTAAGAGCATGAATGAGAGTGACTTCGGGATTTGGGGTTGTATGACCTACGACCGAGCATGGCCCTGTGCAGGTGTAGGGAGACGACAGCTCTATAGACAGCACTAACATGTAACATTTAGACAATCCTTGAACAACAAGTTAGTGAGAGTTACTTTACTCCTGTATCTAACATCTGTGTCCAATCGTCCAGAACTGTTAACATTTGGAGTGCTGTTGATCTTCCAGGCAGGAATCCAAATTAATTGTTACCGAATAAATTATTTCTTTGCACATGTTGTGCAAAACAGTCTTGAATAAGTTTTCCATTGATTTAGCTATGATACGTGTGAGAATCACTGGACGGTAGTTTCCTGGGTCGGACTTAGGACCTTTTTGTAGATGGCTGTGATGGCACGACAAAACTGGGGTAAAGAACGTAACAGATAAAATTTCACATGTAGGCAAAACATATTTGGGGGGAGGGGGGGTTGTTGTTATAAATCGGAGAACACCAAAGCGTCAACAAAACCATAATGCAAACTCAGAATCTCTTCTGCAAGGTGGTTCCTCATTTTGTCGCGGTACATGTGCTATGTTATTTTTCTGTTCACCCCGTCTGTCTGGAGTTGGTATGTTCATCCCATTTAACGGCATCCAGCCACATTTCCCACATTACAGACTGGTCTCTTTTCCTCAGATAACGTTTATGGTGTTTTTTTATTATGCGAAAAGTCTTGAGAGTGTGTAACCTTTCGAGACATATACTGAGTTTGTTTTTTACACAAACAGGATTTGAAAACTTAATTAGCGAGCTTTCGAAAACGTCCGTTTCCATTGTCAAGCAAAGAGTACAATAACCGAGTGTCGGTGTTCTGACCGCTGAAATCAGCTCACTACCCAAAATAGGGACGAGTTAGAGAAGTGAGGTTTCAAAAACGTAGCGTGACATTTCGTCCAAATGTACTCTTAATACTGAATGAATGAACAAGAGACGAGGGAGGACACCAGTTGAGTCATCTTTATTACCCTATTTAAACATCCAATAAGGAATGTGTAAACCTCTTACCCGTCCCTCTGTCTATCTGTATAATTGGATTGCGTTTGGACGAAATGCCACGCTGCGTTTTTGACACAATTAGAGACACCTCGGCACCGTTTCGTACTCTGCCTAAGACACCTTGGCCCCAATTCTTGCTCAGCCTGGACACCTCGGCCTCTATATATATTATTGATTTAGTGCAAATGTTATAATATATTTTATATGTCGCATGTAATTATGTATTAAGAAGTTTAATTTATCCTTTTTTCTCCGTTAGATATACCTAAATTACTTCCTATTCTCAATTAGGGGTGGTAACTACCGCGAACTAAAACTTGTAGAATTTTGTGGTTTTCCATTGACGTAAAAAAGTATTGTTAGTTGAAAGTTATTAGAGGATGTCAGCCAGTATAAATCATTTAGGCGCATATATATGTATGCATTAAATGATATATATACCGTTACCAGTTCTTGCCACGTTGAGGCCTCCTTCAAGAACCAAAATGTTGGGTTTTTTTGTGTGTGTACATGTGACCTGCCTGGCATGGGTGGTCAACGTACGGCGTCGGTAGCTGGTTGTAGCGGTACGGCTGAAAAAAAAGAAAGAAAATCATTTCATTAAAAAAACCGTCACGTTTATTTACAATACGATTAACATGAGAATACCGAAGCGTTAACAAAATTATAATCCAAACTAAAAATCGAATAAACACGGGGCAAAATATTGACAAAGGAAAGATTTACATGGAGACTCTTGTAAAAGAATAAAACCAGGTGTTCCGGAAGAGTAAGCGCCGTCTGCTTCATCGACGACACCCGCCATGTAAATCTTTGTCACATCCAAGTAAACATCAAGTTCTCAAAATGAGAACCGAGTATTATTGTCAATCACAACAATAACAAGTAAACACTAATGAGCAATGTTACAATGTTATACCCGTTACTGTCTACCACAAACTGTTGCTTTTGGTGATCTTTTTTAAGATCTCATCTTATTTTAGCAAAACTAGTCGGAAAAAGAAACTAATTAGATAGTTAAAAGCAGCACATTTTGTGGTGACAGTACACTGGTAATGAATATTTACATTTTTGCAGTTTTCTTCATTTACCCGTTTTCCCTTCGTACACGTAGGTCCACGATCACAATTAAGTCGAAGACTTTGATAGTATATTAATTCAGGTTTATTCCCAATGAAGGGATAACCTACAAATATGAAAATATTAATATAACAACGTTACTACCTTTCGCTCGCCACTCGCATTCCGGACTCATACCTATTCATTTCTCTCACCCATCTTACTCACTACGGATACGAGTACATATAACAACTTACCAGGGAATGGTGTACCGAATCTGTGCTAAGCTGCTTGGACCAGTACCACATCTGTACTTGTCAACGGGTGCTTCCAGAGTGCCACTACTCACCACACGTAGCCGAGGCTTAGCCACGACCACGTATTAAATTTATTTTATTGCTGCATTATATATATAATTAACAGCCAGGTGAAATTTTGAGGAAGGGTATCCTTGTAGTAGCTTGTGGTACCTCTAGCACACTGAATGCCTGTTTTATGCTGTCCAGAATAACAGAAGCGTCTTGCCTGAAGGACACAGTCAATGAGAAGCTATGAAATTTGATGTACAGTCATACCGTTCTACAAAAAAAATCATAGAATACCAAAGCGTCAACAAAACCATAATCCGAACTCAAAATCGATTAAACTGGGGGCAAAATAGGGCTTGCTCTGAATATCGAGATTTTCGTGTTAGATGTCAACTGCTGACGAACAAACTAACGGCACAGGGATTCGAGAGATACAGGTTGATGAAGACTATTGGCAAGTGTTATGGTCGCCATCTTGATCTCATCGAGAAATATTCGTATCGTTGTGCGATATAAAGATGGACGTTTTTGAGTTTGCTTGCTAGTGTGTTTACTTGTTGTGATGAGAATGATGACTCGGTTCTCATTTTGAGGACTGATGCTTACTTGGATGTGACCAAGTTTTACATGGCGGGTGTCATCGATAAAGCAAAAGATGCTTACTCTTCCAGGACATCAGGGCCCGTATTCATGAAAGCGTTCTCACGCTTAAGCAGGGATTCTGTGCTCTAGCCAGTTTTCTTGAAACTTACCTGAATCATGTCGAAGAGTCCAAAATATCATTGTAAATGTTGAAAACAACTTTTTATTCCATGTTTCTTCAACTTTTAACCAAAACCTCGACAAAATTAGATTGTTTAAATAATTTATAGCCAGAATAAGAAATAAGGCTTGAGCACAAAATCCATGCTTGAGCATGAGTACGGTTTCATGAATACGGGCCCTGGTCTTATTCTCTTGTGCTTTTACGAGAGTCTCCATGTCCATCTTTCCTTTGTTCCTATTTTGCCCCTAGTTTAATCGATTTTGATTTCGGCTTATGGTTTTGTTGACGCTTTGGTATTCTCTGTTTTTTTTTATTATTTTGTTTATTTAGTTGACATCTTTATAACGAAACGTTTACCTTGACCGAGTGGAACAACATAAAGTACTTTAGCTTGACGACAGTTTCAATCAAAAGTTTTTAAAAAGTAACACAATAGGATGAGGCATTGTTAAATAAAAATACTATACCGAATAGTTAAATACCTGTCAACCAGCTTTTCCTCAACAGCATGTTTCTCTTGAAAACTCTCCAGTGTTCGCTGCATCAGGGACCTCTTGGGATGCGCAAGATCTGGCATGGAGGCCTCGAGACACTCTTGAGTTACCACGTTTCAAGTCTGTACGTTGAGGACTAAAACTCGTACTTGTAGGAGATAGGCCTACTGCAAGCGCAGATGTAAATCTCATCCTGTCAAAAAATTGATAACTTTTTCTCGCAGATTTGGGAAGAATCAAATACCATTTGTTCATTTATCAATTAGAATTTTATAATCATGTATTATTTTGTGTGTGTTTTTCTCGAACTTTTACGATGTCAAAAAAGTTATTATGACTGGCAGCTTGAATAACATTGAAATAATAATCAAATCATTATTTAATTCAGATGAAATGATGTTTTGTCATATATCCGATTTTATTATAATCAAGCTAATTATTAATACATTGTGTTTTAATAAAATTGACCGCTTGATTTGATCTCAAATATTTTGTAGATCTACAGTACTATAATTATATTTTATCTGCTAAACAAGCAATTATGAATGCTAGTTTATCAACGATTATACCTTTTTTTTCATTTCAGATGGCATTTATATCTTTTTGAAAATACTTTTGATATTAAACAATACATACAAAGCGAAAAACAACATTTTAGTGAAAGCGGTTTTTTTCTCGCCAATATTCATGAAATAATAAAAATATTTTACAAGTTATCCCCCTAGAAAATTGTCACCTACTTGTGCCCCTTTTTGTCGGTGAGGAGGACATCCATGTCAGTTGTCGACATGGAATTTATTTGATTCAAATCATCAAACCCATTTTCAACGAAGGTGTTACAATATTCTGCAGGATTTGCATTTTCTTAAAACTTTCGGACAAGTTGGGCTCCAGAAGATTGGCCATTGTCCATCTAAATAATAGTAATAATATACATTTATATAGCGCTATATATAATTTGTAAAATTATTCTAAAGTGCTTCACAACATGTAGATAATTTGGCCAGAGTATTTGTTTTTCGGATAGCAGATGGTAAGCTTATCCACAACGTGGCCGAAACTCTCCCAAAACACCGGTTTCCATAGGTCACAGTACGAGATTTTGGGACACATAACAATGATTCGGTTTCCGACCTCAGTGATCGTGACAGCTGATACAGGGTAACTAGCTCCCGTATGTACTGGGGAGCTGTTCCATCCAGTGCCTTGTATGTGTATACCAAAATTTGCATTGTGACTTGTATTGAACAGGTACCCGGTGCAATGAATACAGAACAGGAGTGATGTCTTCACTTTCTAACTCGAGAAACGAGACGTGTTGATGTGTTCTCACTTTCTAACTCGAGAAACGAGACGTGCTGCCGTGTTCTGGACCTTCTGAAGGCAATCTGATTAAAGTACAGATCCTTGTTCTCACTCCGTTTTACAAGGATCTGACAACATCCCATAAGAGGTCACGTCCACATGACCTTTGTCGCCTCTTTACTAAACACTAAAATAATTTTAAAATGACCTGTCATCTTGCAGCAAGCCATTTCGTCACATTATTTCACATGAAATTTTTGGTGACGAAATGACTTAACGGGCACATGCGTTTATGCAAGCTTTGTCGCCTCAAAATTTCAGTCAAGATTCTGCCAGTAGTGATTTGATTGGCTAATGCGAAAGGTCATCGGGACATGACCCTCTATGGGATTATCTCAGATCTTAACGCAGCAGAGAGAAGTTTACGGAACGGAGCGGAGATCAAGATATGATTTTAATCAGATTGTTCTGAAGGCGACTTGTCAGTTTGTCAGAAAGGGCATTTCCATTGGCCAGCCATGAGGTAACAAGTGAATGCACCAAAATCTTGCATGCATCGGCAGTTATAAACTGCCGTATACAGCCGATGTTTCTGATCTGGTAGTAAAAGGATTTGGTAATATTATTAACTTGTTTCTCCATGTTCAGTGATCTATCAAAGTACACCCCTAGATTTTTAACAGTTGGGACATGCCCTACAGTACTTGTTCCGACCTTGAGCTGGAGAGCCATTGATTGCTTACACTTTGAGAAAAGACTATCAGTTCCGTCTTTTCCTGATTTAGCATGTTGCATTCATCATCCAGCTTCTAATGTCTGTCAGACAAGCTTACAGATTTTCTGATATGGTGTTCCAGCTGTCCTGTGGTCTGATGACCATGTAGATCTGTGTGTCATCAGCATAACAGTGATAACAAAGTTAGTTATGTCTATGACAAATCTCACCGATTGGTTTTGAATACATGCAGTATTTACGTGGTCCTAACACCGACACTTGAGGAATCCCGAAATCCAGCATGCTGTCACGTGAAACAGAAGATCCGATTGCAATACACTGCCGTCGATCACTTAGATAGGACTGTATCCAGCATAGGGCGTCGTCAGTCACTCCATATGAATACTCCAGACGTTTATGGAGTATGCTATGGTCGAATGCAACTGACAAGTCTAGCATGACGAGCACCGCTTTGCATTGTTATTCAATACAGAAGCTATGTCGTTTTGCACACGTGGGGGGGCCTCTCTGATGAGTGTCCCATGCGATAGGCCGATTGCAGGTTGTAATGGAGACTGTTTGCATGGAGATGGGCCTCTAAATGCCCGGACACAACCTTCTCCAAGATCTTGGACAGAAAAGGCAAATTTGACACTGGACGGTAGTTCTTCAACTCCTCCTTATCCAATCCAGGCTTCTTCGGCAATGGTCTTACATGTGCTTAATTGAAACACAATGGAACTTTTGACTCCGCCAATGATTTGTTCATGATTGAGGTTATCAAAAGAAGCAGTGATTTAAGATTTGTTTTCAAACGATCTGTTGGAAGGGGGTCAAGATCACATGATTTTGATTGCGATGTCCGAATGATTCTGCGTACTTCATCTGGAGTTGTTGGAGTGAGCTCTGACAATGGTTCCCCGTCAAATTGAATGTCAGCACTCATGACAGATACATCGTTGTCAGTTGTCGAATTCACTTCGTCAGTGTTTCTTCTAATCGTGTTGATCTTATTCAGAAAGAAATCTTCTTCAGCTTCACAACACATAATCACGTGATTTGAACTTGCCAATTAACGTGTGATACACTCGAAACGTCTCGGGACTCGTCGAAAAAAGCATTATGTTTCGCGAGGCTTCAGCTTTGACCCTAAGATTTGCTTTCAGCTCGCAAGATTGGTAAAGAGGTATTTATCGATTTTTAAAAAAAAAATATTTTGACAATGATAAGAAAAACAACGCATATATTTTTTAATTCATATGAATGTTCATGGTACAACCACCCATGGAATTCATTTTTCTGTGTGAACGACCACCTACAGAATTACATTTCCCTAAAACCCCAACACCCATAGTAATTTATATCGTTTGCCGTCCGTTGGGGGACGTCATTTTTTTCTGAAACAGCCCTAATTAACTTTCCTTCCATCAAGGATAGTTTCTTAATTCACTAATTTGCCCCTTTGGTATATTTCGTTTTTAGGTCACCTGAGACGAAGTCTCAGTTGACCTATTGCAATCGCCTTTTGTCCGGCGTCGTGCGTCGTCCGTCGTGCCTCGTAAACAATTTACATTTTCAACTTCTTCTCAAAAACCGCTGAACTAAATTCAATGAAATTTTACAGGAAGCTTCCATGGCTGAGGGTGAACCAAAATTGTGAATTATATGGTCCCCACCCCCCAGGGGCATGCCGGACGGGGCCAAAAAGGGTAAAATTGACTAAAACTTCAAAAATCTTCTCCTCTACTCTTAGATATGGTAGAATCAAATACTCATCATAGATGGAAGGGTCTTAAGGTGCTTTACCAAAATTGTGAATTTCATGACCCTGGGGTCTCATGTTTGCCCCTGGGGAGGGGGTAAACTTTACTATAGTTTATATAGGGAAATCACATTTTTGACTATTATTTGTTGGATTTGTATTGGAATTCATTCTAACTTGTATAAAATTATCAGCATGGGATGACACTTTGATGGTATGTACATGTTGGCCTTAGTTGACCCCCAGGGGCCTGCGGGGCCAAAAGGGTAAAATTTACAAAAATTTCAAAAATCTTCTCCTCTACTCTTAGATATGGTAGAATCAAATACTCATCATAGATGGAAGGGTCTTAAGGTGCTTTACCAAAATTGTGAATTTCATGACCCTGGGGTCTCACGTTTGTCCCAGGGGAGGGGGTAAACTTTACTATAGTGTATATAGGGAAATCACATTTTTGACTATTATCTGTTGGATTTGTATTGGAATTCATTCTAACTTGTATAAAATTATCAGCATGGGATGACACTTTGATGGTATGTACATGTTGGCCTTAGTTGACCCCCAGGGGCTGGAGGGCGGGGCCAAAAAGGGTCAAATTGACAAAAATTTCAAAAATCTTCTTCTCTTCTCCCAGATATGCTGGAATCAAATACTCTTCATAGATGGATTGGTTGTAAGGTTCTTTACCAAAATTGTGAATTTCATGACTCTGGGGTCTTGCATCTCCCCCTGTGGAGGGGGTTAAGTTTACTATAGTATATTGGCAGAAAAAAAAACATTTTTTTGCATCATTTGTTTAATTGCCATAAGAAATGATGCAAATTTGGTTGAAATTATCAATATGACATGAATTTTGAGTAGTACGCACATATTGACACTGACTGACCCCCAGGTGCCTGAGGGGTGGGGCCTAAAAGGGTCAAATTGACATAATTTCAAAAATTCATTTTTTCCACTCCCAGATATGCTACAATGTATTGTTATAAATATTCATCTCAACATTCCCATATTTCTCTTTCATGTCAAACATCAGGTGACCGTTAAGGCCAATGGGCCTCTTGTTTTTACTATATACTCTTTTGTTTGATTTCAGTTATTTTGATTGAAATTTAATGAAGGAAAAACAAATACAAAGTTATTTTTCTTATATTGGTTGCTGTTTTTAGGCAGTGGAGCACACAGGGCATACGATGCACTGAAACGGGTTTGCACAGATGCAAATGTGACATTTCCAGAGATTATTACAAGTGTGAATTTGCAAAAATATTTTGCAACTATGACTCAGGTATTTTTACTTTATTATATAAACATAAACTGATAAAACTATACTTTTTATCAGTCAGTGCTGTGTTCTAATGTAATTATTTTTATTTCCATTTTCTTCGGTGGCTTGTGAAGTTACTTGCACATGTAGTAGTCTTGCACTCCTCGTGATACAATATAAGTAATTTAAATTATTATTTTATTTGTTTTTCATTGAAGAAATTCTCCGTGAGAGTGAGGTGTTCTTTAACCCAGCAATGATTGTGTCAGACTCGAGTGATTTGTGCCATAAATAGTTGAAGCAGGCTGGTTGAGGTTCAAAGTATACCTAATGCACAAACAAAAAAAGGATTTATACTTGCTTGTGAAAAAGTATTAGCTTTAAGTATTGCAGTATTGTAAAAAACATGCTTCAGATTATCAAGTTGAGACAAAAGCAAACCATTAACTGTAGTCTGATATGGAGGGTTAGAGGGGACATAATTTCAACATTCATTTTTCCTTTTACATTTTTAGTTTCAACAACTCTTTTCTTAGATTAATATTTTTATATGCAATTATGATATTAATTATTATTTTAGATCTTCATTTTATTATTTTGAAGTCAAAATTCTCTATTTTAATATTCTCTCTCCAATTATGCATTTTACAAACTGGTTTTTAATTTTTCATTTTTAAAACTTGAAATTTTGCTATATTGTTTAACATAGGTTGTTTTCCTTTTTTATAAATACAAATTGCAAACGATTTCAATGAATGATAATATTTTGCCAATTTTTGTTTTACAATCAATCAGTGGACCTAAAAAAACAATACAAATGTTACCCGAAATGAGAAAACTAAAACTGAAAATAAGAAATGTGTAAGTTAGAATGGCAAATTAGAATTATGTCACAATTATTTTATGCCATCCACTCCCACCCAGGACTACTGGTTTCATATTGGGACTACAGGGTTCCTTCTTGGGTAGGTTTTGATTATATAAGAACTTTGGGGTAAAATTAGAGACCTTTATCAGAGTAATGTAAATTTAATGCATATCGTGGTGAACTTTATTATGCACAATAAACAATGAAGTCTAGTTGCAAAAAATACTTGCCTTGATTATGTCGTTAATAAATTGATTTTCTTGTGCACATGTAATACATGTGCGGTATAAGAAGAGCTAAATGCAAAACTGGAGAAAATGGCTGATGATGATCTGTGGCTCATCACAATTAAAAGAAGATCATTTCTTACTACTGCTTTGGGGCAGCTGGAAGAAGCAGACTCTGATTGGGGCAAATTTCCGAGAGTTGAGTTCATAGGAGAAGGGATTGATGCAGGTGGACTGTCGAGAGAATTGTTCTCTCTGCTTTTTAAGGCTACTGAAGTCTTTGAGGGAAATAACTTCAGTGTTAAACAAAAACTGTTAGATGAAAAACAGTATCGTTTGCTTGGGAAAGCTGCGGCTACAGCAATTCTACATGGTCATCCTGGCCCCAGGTGCCTAAATAGACACATAACAACATACATCTTAAAGAGTAACTGTAGTGCAAAACCATTTTTTGTGTATGGAAAGATTGGTAAATAGTAAGTGAGATAATTCTCACGAAATTCTTTTTTTTTGTAAAAATTACGAAGTTTTGACCATTTTTCTAAATTTCACACCTGAACGCAAATCAGAAAATCCCCGATTTTGCCATACGACCGGAAGTGACGTCACAACGGTGACCGCACTGATAGACTTGTGTAGTCATTATATTAAAATTATATGAATCGTATCATGACTTGTTATTTGTATAGAGTCTTCTATTCAAGAATATGACACTTATTATATATCAAAGTTGTATGGAGTTCATTTATGACCCTACTGATAATTCCAAGGTGTTGTATGCCCCAGGGGGCCGTATTTAGTGGTGAGGGGGGGGGGGGGGTCGGGATTTCCACAGGTGTGCGGCACAAGTGATAATGATCACTCGACCATAAATCAATAACCGCCGGACTCGCTAACATGATTAACAGGTTATTATTTTGCGGAGAGACTTCAAAACATGCACTTGATATGATTAGGTATTAATTTTTTCATATTTTATTTCATTTAACACCGCTAAAACGGCGTATGTATTCACTGATGGTCACGTTGATTGCATGCACATATCAGCAGGAACTGATCGTTATACTTTTTAAAATGCATGCTGAAAATTTTAAATGCATGTCGGTCGGCTATATAAATACAAAACTACCTAGAAATAACCTCAATCAAACAGATAAGGAAAAGGATATTTGTGTTGCTTTAGACCACGAACTTAGATATAATCTAATTCCGTGAAAAGACTCGGAACTTCGAAAACCATATATTTTATTGGACTTCAAAGAAGAACAGTTAGTACCGTCATATAGAACGACAAGACCAGCCTTTATATACGTACAATACGATGTACGTATATTGGAAAATAAAAATATATAACTTTTATCAATGCTTTCGACCTGTATATATATAAACTGTTTTGACGGGTATCACATTTCGACTTTTTTATCCTTATATATGTTTGAGAAATTATAGGTGTGTTTATTAAAAGTTAACAGCTTTCTATCCATTGATAATTTATTTATGTCTATGCAGTATAAAAAAAAAACATTTCAAATCGTGAATATTGTAAAATAAATAGAATATGAGCGAAATCCTGATGTTACCTGACTTCAGGCATATACATCGAAATAGAAATCAAGACAATGTATTTCGAATTCTGTTTGAGAAAAAATAAGATTAGATCTTTGAATACCCCTGTGTTTTACTGACAAGAAATGAACATGGAACATCTTTTGAAAATAAGATGAGAAGATTATTTAATTGGTTTTACTCACAGGCACTTGTGGCCAGGAGAATAGTCATCTAAATATATAGATAATTTGCAATTTTCTTTTTATGTTATTAATCATCTAAATCCATAATGAAAGTAATTGCCAAATTTCAGCTTGATACGTCAAGCGCTTAAATTTCACAAAAAAAGAGTGTCTGATAGTCGATTTTTTGTTAAATTAAACCGCTTGACGTATCAAGCTGAAATTTGGCAATTATTTTCAATATGGTTTTAGATGATAAATAACATAAAAAGAAAATTTGAAAATTCAGTTTTTATATTTTATTTTAATTATCATAGTTCGCTATGTTATCTATATATTTAGATGGCTATTCTCCTGGCCACAAGTGCCTGTAGTTTTAATCCGCATTTTATTCATTTATAAATGTTAAAAATAAAATATGAAAAAACTGTGATACAGACATATACCAGGGACGTATATGTGCATATACGTCCCTGAAACATATCAAGCAAGCAAGTTTTCAACAGAACTTTTCTCGTTGAATAGAAGAGTCAAACTCGAAATTAAAAAAAGTGTCATATATTGTGTGAGTTGACGGTGGGTTACGGAGATTTCAAAAGATACACGTGCACTCGCGATCGATAGTCTATGTTCCAGTCGAGATCTACATGTACCTGCAGATTTAGAGTACACATTTTGAAGTTATAAAGAGGGGATAATAACCGCAACATACTCAACTATTACAATGTAGTTAACTTTGATAGACCCCCCCCCCCCCACCCCACCCCTCTCCAATGTTAATTACTTGCTATTTGAGTAACAAGTTACGTGTGAAGTTATCGAACTGACCAGGTAGATTATCACGCTAATCTGATTACGTAATATAATGGACACTAACATGAGATTTACAATATTCAAAGGTATTATTATAAGAGTCACTCTTGAATCATTGGATAAATGATACGTATAACTGACATTATAAATGACACAGAGTATTACAACATGATAGCGCATATATATATATGGGTCCATTAAAATGAATTTGAACAATCAATAACACTATATTTATGAAAGAATCAAAATAAAGTTATTTCAATGACGATTTCAGATTATTCTCCCGACCCCCATATTATGGTACGTCCCTTAATTTCATTGTATAATACATTTTGAATCATTAATCAACCAGACTAACATATTACTATTATATATAGAGAGTCATAGGACCCAATTTCTTGTGTTCCCGTTGTGACGTCACCAATACGTGTGCACAACTTTTAGCGGTTCGCGGTGCGCTTAATTAGCGTGTGGCAAAACAGGTAAAAAACCAAACTTCAACCTGTCGTAACTTTGTAACCGGTCGGCCGATTTCGATGCGGTTTTCGACAATGTATTAATGCCGACACAACGAGTCTGATCATTTCAGTTTCTATTTGCACTACAGTTACTCTTTAACAGGGGAAGAGCCAAATTTCAGGGAAGTTTTAAACAAGGATATTTGGCGTTCAAATGATTCAACAGCTATTAAAGAGGTGACTATTACTCAATCTAATGGAAAAATTGGAATGTTCACGGAGTCGGAAATTAGCAATAATGCTTCTAATCTTAATAGTAGTACATGTGCGGTCACATTACGACAGGTATGGAAATTTGATTTCCGGTAACGATAGCCGACAACTAAGAAACTGTTATACTTTACCCTTTAAGAACAAATAAAACTGATATGATGAAAATTATTGCTGGCTTATTTAATTTAGCTCGCCTTTTCGAAGAACAGGGAGAGCTTTTGCAATACCTTGCAATACCCCCGGCGTCAGCGTGAAAATGGTTAAGAAGAATGGTTGAGTAGTTGTGAAGTGTCTATAAGTCCTACATCAACCAAACTTGCATGCTTTATATGTCTAAGGATACACAGCACATGCTAACCTTGGGAAGGTGGATTTGACCTATATTTTCCACTGTGCATACTACACAGTAAATATAAAATTACGAATTATGTGTGTACAGGAGAATATTGGGTCATGCTTTGTCGCCATCCCTGGTTATTATAAAAGGATTAACTTTCTATTTTGTTTAATTTATCGGGAGGTAACTACAATGGGACACGGGTAAATTCAATAACCGGCAGCCGGCTATGTATAATTTACCCGTTTTCCATTGTAGTTATCCCCCGATAATCTAAACAAAATATAAAGTTTATCCTTATATTACAGATCTTTCTGTGAAATGTTGGTAACTATTTTGTCCATTATAGTCCCATCTTCTGACATATACTTCATTTCAAACTAATTAATGGAGAATGGTTCAATAAATGTAACTGCATGGAAGTTGCAAAAATCGTTGTAAGCTCCACCCATGTTTATTGTTGATGACGTCACACCATTGCTATTGTCTTTCAAACTTGAAGATTTGCATATTTCTGCCCAAATGTATTGTTGTCGACGTCATAGAAATTTGAGTACAGTTATCAGGTGATGATAGTCTGTGGAACAATGGTTATCGAGCGAATGTCAGTGAAGGCTGTAAATATTTCTATTTAACCATATTTCTGATATATTACATTTTGTCTTTTATTGAAAAAATAACGTTAGTTTGGCAATTTTATATGTTTTGGCTGTACACATTTCTTTTTCATTTCAAAATTTTTTATTGACAGATGGAAAAGTCAATTGGATTGAATAGCAGGCAAAGCCTATATAAATTCTCTCCATTTGGTCGAACAAGTTTTACAAATCAGTATTCATTATATGATAATTATGATATGTGAAATGAAATTGTATAAACATACACAAATGAAAACAATTACTATATAAGGGGAGGCCACTCATTTGAATGAAATTATAACAAGACAACACAATAATACATACAACACATCCACTCACACAAAGTACAATAGCTAGAAACATAGTCAACGTTTAGTAGATACATGTAGTTGAATTTAATTAGTGGTGATAATTAATCGTGCACATACAAATTGTTTAATTTAATTACAGATGAGTGGCTAGACCAAAAGTTCATTTGCAATTATTGCACAGGTCACCACCACCCAAACTGTTTAATTCTTAAGATAATAAGAATATGCTCTGTAATTGAGCTGCATGCACAAGATTTTAACAAATTAATTACAATATAAATAACAAACAAGATCATTGAAAGTAAATTTATTCATACTAAAACTAATTAGGGCCCCGCATCGAGAGATGCGGGTGCCCTATAGTAATCAGGTTGTCCGTCCGTCTGTCTGTCTGTCCGTCCGTCCGTCTGTCTGTCCGTTTTTTGTCTTCTGCACAAAAATGTTTGCAGGAGATGAAGGATTTGTATCAAATTGGAACTGATGATTCCTCATGTATCCTAGATTACAAGTGTAGTATTTCATGCAAATCAGATTCAAAATGGCTGTTAGGCGGCCATATTGGATTTTAACATTAACATGAAAATACTGAATCTTTGCTGTTTCTTCTGCACAAAAATGTTTGCATGAGATCAAGGATTTGTATCAAATTGGAACTGATGATTCCTCATTCATCCTAGATCACATGTGTAGTATTTCATGCAAATCGGATTCAAAATGGCTATTAGGCGGTCATATTGGATTTTAACATTAACATGAAAATACTGAATCTTTGCTGTTTTTAACTGTTCACTAATCGATTATCCAAAGTAGTGAACAAATAAACCAAGAGTTAACTGACAATGATCAAACTCATAGTTCAAGGTCACAAGTTCAAAGATCAACGGTCAAGGTTATCCTGGATAGGCTACAAAATGCCAGGTAATCGACCCTTTTGGATTTTAGCTGTCAAAACAATTTTGACATTTTCCTATAAATGAATAATCTTGTTTATAATTGTTTTCTAACACTTACAAATTTAACATCACTGTACTATAACTCTAAAATACCAATATTCATTGGAGCATCAGACATATTGCGGGGCCCTTTCTGATGTATCAGTGTTCTAGTTTATTTTGCATGTCCATCTGGCCTCACATATCATGGATTACAAACTTCAAAATAAAATAGATGTAATAATAATTATAATTAACAAATTTGATATTTAATTTAATTTAATTTGCATGGTCATTGTGAAGTGACTCACTATAAGATAATTTTTTTGAATCTTTTAGACTTCCCTATAAAGTAATGAATGTTATTTAGAATTTGCCTATTTATGAAAACATTACAGTTAGGACATCCATATAGGAAAATGTCAATACTAATATGGTTATGATCATGTGTATAGTTATTAAGTACTTGAAAAAGATTATTACGAAGATCATTGTAAAAGCGGCAATCAAGGAAGAAGTGAGAAACTGTCTCAAGTGCGTCTGAGCAGTTACAAACAGGACTGTCTGTGAGGTGGTCGTGATGTAAATCAACTTTTAAATCACTGCAATAGTTTCTAAGCTGACAAAGAATAATATTTGCCCTTCTTTCCCCTTCAGATTTAAAAATTTTAACAGAGACTATATCAGACACTTTTTCTATATCTAGAATATGTTTAAAATTTAGAAGTGTAGGAGAATCAAAAAGGTTAGCATTATAATTAATTGTGCGACACATAGAGGAAAGAACCTGTCATAATAGTTATTAGTTCTGCATAGTGGCGGGTTAAATTGCCTTGTGTGACGGAGAGGATAGTGATTTTGATTGGGAATGTCAGTGAAGGGAGCGAGTACATCTTGTAAATAGGTTGGTGCGTGTCCATGCATTAGTTTGTACATCAGTATGTATTTGTGTTTTTCTCGTCTGGCTGCCAGAGACTCCCAACCAAGTTCGGTATACAGTTTATGATGCGAGGTTCCTGATCGGAGTCCTGTGATAATTCTTGCTGCTTCTAACTGTATCGATTCCAAAAGTTCAGATAATTGTTGGGTGCAATTATCCCAGACAATGTCTGCATATTCCAAAATTGGTCTTATAAATGCTGTAAAGATTGTAACTAATGTTTTTTCTGTTGACTTAAGTTTTTATGTAACGAAGAATGTTAAGTCTGCTATAAGCTTTTTCATAAATTATCTGAATATGTTGATTCCATGAGGCATCATCTTTGAGAGTTAGGCCTAAATGTGTGAGTGATCTAATGTCTGTAATTTGACTGTTTTGAAACGTTATTATAGGGTGGTTTATGTTATGTTTTCTGGAAAAGATTACAGATTTTGTTTTATTTGGGTTGAATCATATGTCCCATGTGTTTGCCCAATCACTCATATAATTTAGATCAGTTGTTAATGATTGTGCTGCTTGTACCGGATCATTATCAATAATAACATACAGGGATGTGTCATCTGCAAAAAGTTTAATATTAGTAGACATATTTTCTGTGACATCATTAATGTAAAGAAGAAAAAGAAGTGGGCCAAGAACAGATCCTTGGGGTGCCCCTGCATTAACAAATTTAAATTGAGAATGGTACCCCTCAGTACTGACTCTTTGCATTCTGTCAGAGAAATAACTCTGGAACCAAGAGAGTAAATTTCCATTTATACTATATGTCAATCTGATTAAAATACAGACCCTTGTTCTCACTCCGTTTTACAAGGATCTGACAAAATCCCATAAGAGGTCACGTCCAGATGACCTTTGTCGCCTCTTTACTAAACACTAAAATAATTTTCAAATGACCTGTCATCTTGCAGCAAGCCATTTCGTCACATTATTTCATATAAAAATTTTGGTGACGAAATGACTTAACGGGCACATGCGTTTATGCAAGCTTTGTCGCCTCAAAATTTCACGGTCAAAATTCTGCCAGTAGTGATTTGATTGGCTAATGCGAAAGGTCATCGGGACATGACCCTCTATGGGATTATCTCAGATCTTAACGCAGCAGAGAGAAGTTTACGGAACGGAGCGGAGATCAAGATAGGATTTTAATCAGATTGTACTATATGTTTGCAATTTAAACAAATGAACTTGATGCCAAACACGATCAAAAGCTTTACCTACA
The DNA here is from genome assembly GCA_947623455.1 of Mimachlamys varia. Lineage (NCBI taxonomy): Eukaryota > Metazoa > Mollusca > Bivalvia > Pectinida > Pectinidae > Mimachlamys > Mimachlamys varia. The sequence continues at coordinate 5,181,049 of OX392537.1, forward strand.
TCACAAAAAATAAATCTTAATTCTTTTCCCTGGTCCATATTTTTGACAATTTCATGATAAATAAACAATAACAAATTTACAGTTGAATTACCTGGTGTAAAGCCAGACTGATGCTTGGTAATAATAAAATTTTCAACAAGGTAATTAAAGATATACTTAAAAAATATTTTATCTAGGATTTTACTAAAACATGATGTTATTGAAATTGGCCTGTAGTTTAAAACATCACTTGATGAACCAGTTCCTTTATAAATGGCATTAATATTTGCTTGTTTCCAGCTACTGACCCTGATTCGAAAGATTTATTGAATAACAGTGTGAGAGGTAATATTAGCGAAAAATTTAACTTTTTAACAATTTTTGGGATGATACCATCAGGACCAGGTGGTTTGTTTGCATTAAGAATATTAATTTGGTCAAGGACATCTTGCTGAGTGATTTGGATATCAGTCAGTGAGAATGGAGGTGAGTTTATGTGTTCCGCTGCTTGAGGAGGTTCGAGGTTTGGTGAGAACGAAGAAATGTTTGTGAAGTGCTGGTTTAAGATTTCTTCACATTTCTTTCATTGAACATGTTTCTTTTCACGGATATTTTTTCAGATTGTAGATGCCACATCCCAGACCATAGGAGATGTTTTCATAGACCATATTTCAGTTTTGGAGGCAACTGGATACACTTTAAAACTGTCTTTCGAGTGGAAGGATAGGGCAGTCACAGCTATCAAGGCCCACTTTCTGTTGTATCGGGTCATGGCATCCATAAATCAATTCATGGAAGGTTATTATCATGGTAGAATTTATTCCTTTCTATTACTTACATGTATACCATACATGTATCTCCAAGACACCATATACCAATTTGTCCTAATAAGAGTGCTCCCCATTCAATCTGATTAAAATCATATTTTGATCTCCTCGCCGTTCCGTAAACTCCTCTCTGCTGCGTTAAGATCTGAGATAATCCCATATCGGGGTCTTGTCCCGATGACCTTTCGCATTAGCCAATCAAATCACTACTGGTAGAATCTCGACAGTGAAATTTTGAGGCGACAAAGCTTGCATAAACGCATTTGTCAATAAAGTCATTTCGTCACCAAACATTTCATGTGGAATAATGTGACGAAATGGCTTGCTGCAAGATGACAGTTCATAATTTTCCAGTAGTGATTTGATCAACTTCGCAAGCCAAGGGTGTATTCTCCTTTTCACCCTTGGCGGTGTACTCTCCTTTTCACCCTTGGCGGATCTCGCGGCAAATTCGAAGTTCCCGCACTGCGCCATCTAGTGGACTATTGCAGTTGTGGCCCTTGTTTTACGTAATTCTTGACCAATCAAATAGCTCGTACTATTTGTGTACGATTCAACAAATAAACAGAAATGGCAGCGCCCTTTGATGAACATGCTATATGCGAAAAATTCAAAATTCAAGAACTTCGCGAGACACAGAGAAAATCAATCAACAATGGAAAGGATGTTTTTGTTGGAACCAGAACATGGAGCGGTAAATCTTTAGCTTACGAATGTTATCCAGTCATAAACGAGGGGGAAATCGTGGTAGTAGTTGCACCAGTTGTCACCATTATGAACGAACAATGTCGTCTCTGTGATCTAGGATTCAAGGCAACTTACATCGGAAAGGATAGTAGCGACAACGATGGAATTTTAACTGGGCGTTTCGATTTCGTCTTTGGCAGTGCTGAGCAATTTGTAGAAGATGCAACAAGGCGAGCTATGCTCACATCTAACCCCTATCGTAGCAAACTTAGCTTGCTAGTTGTGGATGAAGCGCACATAGTGATCAAGTGGTAAGTTGCTCTGTCATATATCGCACTTAAATGGTATATGCAGGATTTCAAAAGGAAATAGAAAATTGCATTACACCGAATAATTTGATAAATTCAGACATCTGATTTTGATATTTATTTTCACTGATTTTGTTTTGATTTGTACTATGTGACATTTTAGAGCGCTGCCATATTTTTTTCATTGTACAATCACGCACACATACATGTATCAAAAGAACAAAGCTATCACAAGATAAGCTGCTGTTGAATAATTTCAACTATTTTTTTTTTAATTAAAGGGGTGAGGGCACAGACAAGGCAGGACCATTCCGTGGAAGTTTCTCTACAATAGGAGAATTGAGGTCCCTGTGCAAGGTACCAATGCTTGCTTTGACTGCAACTGCTGGACCAACAGAAAGAAGAAAAACTATGAAAGCTTTGTGTTTTAAATCAGCATCAGACGTCATTCTTGATTCACCAGATATGCCCAATATCAAGATAACCTCAATGCGCATTCCAAATAATGATGATTTCTCTAGTGTTTTTTTAATTTCTTAATTAATGATTTTCAATCACTAAAAGAAACATTTCCCAGGCATGTGATATTTTGTGAGAGCATATCCAATGTTTCTAATGTGTATTTGACTTTCCTGAAACATATGGGACAGTATCGCAATCTTTTTCAAATGTACAATAGTAAAACCAATGACAAAATCAAGGAAAAAATAAGAGAAGACATGGCAGAAAATGGTGAAATAAAGCTACTTATTTGCACCAATTCAGCCTTTATGGGCGTCAATTTCCACAATGTCCATAACAATTCATTATTGATTGCCAAGAGAAATGGACACCTTTGTACAACAAACGGGTCGAGCAGGGCGTGATGGAGAATACAGCCAAGAACTTGTTTTATACAAAGTACACAAAGGGCATCTAAGCAGAGTAGAAGGTGTTCTGTGTTCTGGTAAAACTTGTGAAAGATGACACCACATGCAGACACAAAACACTATGTGATTCATACGTAACTGTATATTCACCTATTGTTCCAAAACATAAATGTTGTAATGTCTGTGAGAAACAATGTGATTGTGGTGAGGAATCATGTCCCGATATCCATAGGGCATTTGAACTGACAGCTCATGATATGGGGGATGAAACTATTGAAATGGGGCGAAATGTATCAGAAGAAGGCAGGAAACTTTTGAAACATAAACTTTCAGTGTTCAAGTATTCTCTGGAGTCAGACCTAAGCAATATTGTAATGAAATCAGAAATTCTGCATGGAATTACTGATCAGGTTATTGAGGATATTGTCCTGAATTTTTACAACATCCGACATTCTGAAATCGTTTCCCATCTGGTCATTTGAAATTGCAGTTCAGATTATGGAAGTGATCAATACTGTGACTGGCGATACAGAAATGTACGAGATGTTTTCAGGAAGCTTAAGTGATGACATTTCAGATGAAGACTCGGACTAACTATTTATTGTTAGATTATACAGTATGTATATATTTTTAGAAAATATAAACACTGTGACTGGTACCGGTGATACAGAAATGTGAGAGATGTGGGTGATGAAGTTTAATTGAAGACCCAACTTATCAGAAAGTTATTCATATGCTTTTTATTAGATGGCAACTTGTTCATTGTATAATTTACTGTTTTAAAATAATATGATATATTTGATTTAAACAAAGAATTAAAACATGAATATACTCTTTAATCTTTTCTTTGCATCTAACGTATATTTTGTAAGCATAAAATATACCAAAATTACAAACAATACAGTTGAACCTCGTTATCTCAAAGTCAACGGAACAATAGGAACATTTCTATTCGATTATCCAAATATTCAAGTTACGCGAGTTTGAATGCTAGTGTAAAGCTTGGCCGGGACTAACAAAATACTTCAAATTAAACGGTGTCTTCGAGTTATACTAGTCCAAGATAATTAGGTTCTACTGTATATTACTATAAATTGTCAAATTCCAAAAGAGAAAAAAATATGCGTGCTTCAGGTATTCTGACCAACCCAAAATATTCTATTACATTTTGTATGTACTTTTGTCTAAGCTTAATTTATGAGCTTGACAAAGTTTAGAGTAACATAATAATATGAACAAGACTCCTGTTCTAGAAGTCTTCCCTATTTAGCGGAAACATGCACAAGTTTATTTTTGGTCTGATCATTTTAACACAACTTGCAAGGAAGGTATTTTCAATCATATGCATAATGTTCACAAATTTGGAAAGAAAGCCACGCAAAGGGCCAGTATCGAGTTATATTGACATTATTCGAAAATGAAACAGCTAAATATAAGCAGATACATTTGCAATTCTCTCACAATAAAATCCTTTAATTTTATTGCTACATGAACATTAGTCTTACCTTTCGTCAACACAAAAAGTAATTATCTTCCTCACCTTGTATCTGTACAAATTATGAAATTGATTGCTAAGTAATACATCTGTTATACAGCTCTGCACAATATCATTTGATATCCGTTCGAAGATGTCAACATTCTTAATTCCCTTGCAAGTTATAATTATACTTGACCTTTGACCTGGTGACATCTTTATTGTCAAACCAAGTAGTATCATCATTGGTAATCAATAAATAACTCTATTGCATACAATGTAGCTGTTAACTTGAGTCTTGAGTTTACTATAGCTTGAGCATTTAAAGCAAGACTTTCCAAGAATCTGACAATATACTTCTGCAACTAGGAATTTACACATGTAAACAGTAAACACCTTTTAACTTTATCCTTCTGAAAGATGTCCTTCATCATTGGTAATCGATAAATAACTATATCCATAGGTGTATTTACATTAACTATAATAAATGTCAAATTAGAATAAGTATATAATATTAACATGCATTTACCATTAATCAACTAACCTCATCAGTGGAACCACAGTGATCCAAGATCTGTCCAGTCACATGTTGGAAAGCTGACATGTAGGAATTCTGAAATTTCAGAGTTATTGCAGCAACCACTGCTTCCCCAACAGATGAGATTTTTACAAGGTTTGATATCAGCTAATGGAAGAATGGAGCCCATATCTTAAGTTCTGTGATGATGTTTGCAAAAGACAATGATGTCAGACTTCTGTGGCCTATTCGGCGAAACAACGACATGTTTAGTGTGGAAGTTAATTTGGAAATTTCATTCTTTAAGTCCATAAACACACATTTTCTAATTGGTTCTTGCAGAGCTGAATATACAGCTTTTGCTGCTCCTGGTGTGCCATGCATTATGCTCTTTACCATCCTAATGGAACCCTTTTCTTTCACTAGTTTGGATCTTACTCTTTCTTTGATTCTGTACAACACCTGAAAATATGCATTTAAAAGAAATTGAGGATACATAGCAGAGATTATTAGTACAAAAACTGTTTACCCTAAAAATATAGAGATCAAGTTATTGAAACTTCTTTTGATAGACATTTAAACGGAGCATCTTTTACTAGATAATATTTAACATATGAACATATTAATTAAAAAACTTTCAAGTTTTCTTGTATGCATTCATGAACAACTGTTCAGGTCTTTAAGAAATACAATTGAAATTGAAAAGAAAGTGAAACATGAATCATATTCATTCTTTATTTTTCTTACCTTGATCATTAATCCCACGTTCTTTAGCTGTCTTTACAGGGGTCCGCTTTATGGTTTCTGCTGTCGTACTAGTAGTACAAGAAGTTGTCGTAGTACATGAAGTAGCAGACCAAAGGGCTCTTTTTTTGGACTTCCTCGGCGTTGGGGTGTGCAGCAAAGCCTTGTGGCGTTTTGTACCCTTTGGGGTCTGTGTCTGAGGCAAACTTGATAAATGTTTTTCTCTAAATTCCGAAATAAGTTTGTGTTTTTCTTTTTGCAACATTTCCATTTATGAATAAGATCATAGTCAATTTTGGATAGTTTGTTCAACGTCGTAAAATAAAATCCACATACGTATCTGCTTTTTTTATCCGCTTGATCGACGAAATATCCTAATATCTGACTCAACTGGTCAAACACAAACTGTTAATGTCGAGCCAAAAATCACGTCTCGACTTCGTTGGCAATATGTTGTTACAGACACGACATGTTTCCGTGGGCGCTGCCATCTTTGTTATTGTACACCCTTGGCTTGCGAAGTTGTGATTTGATTGGCTAATGCGAAAGGTCATCGGGACATGACCCCCTATGGGATTATCTCAGATCTTAACGCAGCAGAGAGGAGTTTACAGAACGGCGCGTAGATCAAGATATGATTTTAATCAGATCGGAAAAAGGGGTAACATTTTTTTTTTAATTTATGTTTTCAATTGCACCATAGGTCTGATGTTACATAGTTGTTAAAGAGGCATCACGTTAAAACTATATTTTTTTATGCTTATTTAGAATTATTGTATAAATGAATTAAATGTATACTCTTGTGGAAAATTAATGGGCGATTTACGCTGAAATATGTTCTCAAAAATTTTAATTAATAATTAAAAAAGGGAATCACTATTCGTTGATCAACGATTTGGACATGCAAATTTTTTTGCATCACATATAATAACGCATGCGCATAACAAGCTAAATCGGTAAACAAAAAATGGCGATCCGCGTGACCTACATGTAACTACCAAGCGAAAAGTGGCCGAATGGTCAAATTTTAACGAAAGGATTATATTACGGAAGCATGATGAGGGATGGGAAGTATTCAAGGGAGAGACTAACAGCCCAATTGTTTGCATTGTTACAGTTTTCTTCTGGATAGCCGGTGACACAGTTTTGATTTGGTTTTGGGGCTTCCCAAGGGATAACTCTTTCATTCCTCTGTTACATGAAATGCGTGTGTAAAACTTGAAAGCGTGTATTGTAATATTCCCTTTATAATAATCCAGTAAAACGGCATTATTGAATTATATTGCTGAAGAGAAAGACCTTTTCACATACAAGAAAAAACGTAGGGGGGGGGGGGTTACGTTATAAAACGCCGGTATCCCGGGCGATTGAGTTTAATATATTAATGTATACAGATTCAATTTGGACAAAATGAATAAATTTATGTCATCATGTGCAGATAAAAAATTCTTGTCATAACTAATCTGTAAAATACGGATTGTACAAATATTATCGGGTTTGGACCCCGGTATTAAATTTGATATGAATCAAAATATATGCATTATATAAGTGAAGTCATTAATTCATAAAAAAAAATCACATACATGATATGTATGTCCCATGTCTGCAGTTGTGTTGAAAATATTAACGAACCTTTAAATTTACATAAAAAAAGTAAAACGAATCATAACATATATAAATGGATTAAGTATTGGACAATTATCTTCTCGACAAGTTCAAAATTTGATATATATATTATACATGTATTCTACATGTTTAGTGCGTGGTGCGTCATATGAGTGCACGGACTTCCGTGATACATATATAATTGTAAGTGTCAAAGTATGTTGACGCTGAAAGTTGGATAGATTTTAGATGAATATATAGAAAGTCTGAAAAAAAATCTTCAAGACATCGAGTTATATAAAAAAAATCGGAATCATTTCATTTTATTTTTGCACTTTTCAATGCATGCACACCTTTTGTGAAATGGTTCTAAATGAGGATTCGTGAAGATAACTTTTTACAGATATCAAGGTTTGCCCTATCGTTGTCATCGTCGGAAACCCACATGACACTGTTAAATGTACAATGTAAGATAGTGCGGTGTCGTATTGGTTTCTGACAATGCATGGCTAACGGCCTCAGTCAGGTACTGATGTCGATAAATGATGCAGAGATGCCGACATAAATTTCTTCATATGAATATCGTGTGTAATTAACGTCTGATTATTAATGTGAATATGATTCAATAAATCGATACACGGACTTTGTGTCTGGTTCATCATCGGACCTATACATTACGCGTCCCCTCCCGTTGGGCCCCTTCGTCGACATGCGATAAAATAGTCACGTGATTGACGCGTGATCATCGCTATTTTTATCGGGCTTTCCCGAGAAATGCAATTTTGCAAGTGGCTAATAAACACATTTTGAGAGGACTTTGAATATTGAAATAACAGTAAAATGCATCTGGTAGTGCAGACAGCATGGTCATTCAATAAATTCATTGTAGACTTCCCCGGGATGCCCCTTTAAGTGAGAAAAAAACAAATTTCATTTTGTTGAAGAAAAACATTGTCTTTATAGAAACCCTAAAACAGGGGCCATTTTTCTCATGAATGTGTTTCTGTTGCAATGCTGAAAAATCTTGGTTGTCGTCGATGAAGCAGAAGACGCTTACTCTTCCGGAACACCTGGTTTTATTCCCTTGTACTTTCACGAGGGTCTCTATGTAAATCTTTCCTTTATTCATATTTGCATCTAGTTTAATTGATTTTGAGTTCGGATTATGGCAATACACCCTGACCTCGTAAGGCAATCCACCTACCTCACTCATGCTAGGTTTGTGTATCAGCTATGCCTTCAACTTCACAAACTTTATGATATGAGCTAGGGTCTTTACCCTGTTCTGACAGTAAGCCATCCATACCCCAGGAATCCAACCAATTACTAAACCCTTCTATCGATGAATCGACCACCTGGTTTACCCCTACAGATGTTAACACATCTTTCTGGGACGTAGAAGTGGTCGCTATACTACCCCCATTGGTGGGACACTGAGGTGAAGGCTACTAAATGGTGTAGTGTGCTCCATATCTTCTGGCTGGTTTCCCCCTACAGATACAGATATATCTTTCTGGGGTTCATCAGTGTTCGCTAATACATTTTCTACTGTTGTGACCCTAAACTGTTGTCAATTAAGACAATCTGGTCTTTTACATGTCCGGTTTGGTTTACGTGACAGTGCATCAGCATTGGAATGCTGACTACCAGGACGGTGTTCGATCTCGTAATCAAACATATCTATGACACTGATCCATCTGGCCAACATGCCTTCTGGCTCCCTAAAGTTCTTTAGCCAGATAAGTGCTGCATGATCTGTTCTGATGCGGAACTAAGCCCCTACCAGATAGTGTCGGTAGTACTTAAGGAAGGTTACTACTGCGAGCAATTCACGGTGTGTAGTGCAGTAGTTTTGTTGGGCCCTACTGAGAACTTTGCTGGCATATCCCACAACCCTTCCCTCCCCATCTTGATTCTGGGAAAGAATTCCTCCCATACCCACACCACTAGCATCAATGTCAAGTACAAAGCAATCAGTCTCATTAAGACAAGATTGGAGCAGTGGTCAACATTTGTTTTAGAGTAGTAAATGCCTTCTCGCATTTCTCATTCCATTTGAACACTCGATCTCTGCGGGTGAGCTTGGTGAGAGCTTGGTACATTCGCGCTACGGGTTGAACCAGTTGAACCTGCAGCGAAAACACCGGGCACAGATTTGGACCGAGGCTGACCTCTGGAAAATCTGGTACAGGTAGATTGAGGGGTCCAGACGTACTTAGCCTCGTTTTCGCATTACACAATATGGCGGACGGCGAAGAAATTCTCAACATCGTGCATAAAGATATATTCTAACTTACGGGCTGTGGAAGTATTGATGGCTTCATAACACTACCAACAGATAGGTATCCACCAAAATAATTATTTGATATGGATATTTATTTACCACTTGTTGCATAAAGATACTTTATGGGTGGTCGGGTGGTGCAGTGGATAGCGCATTTGCCTTTCACCAAGGCGGCCGGGCTTCGATTCCCCGATCGGACGTGAAAAGGTACGGGGTCACCTGCCCGACCACGTGGGTTTTCTCCGGGTACTCCGGTTTCCTCCCACAATAAGACCCCTCGCGCGCTAACATCCGGGCCAACAAGAGTGATTAATATAAGTTGTAAAGCTTGTTTCATAATTGTTGTAAAATAAATAAAGTTTATATTTAAAGATACTTTTCCTTTGTTCCTTTTTCATAGCTGTCATTGTTAGCTCAATACTGTATAGTAGGCAGAAGCAGGCAACCTAGGTTGCGATATTTAATCGTCTGTGCATCTTCTTGTTTACTAAGTGAAGTATGCCTTTTGATTGAACACATTGGCAGATACAACATGTCAGCACGATATGTGTATGCTGGTGAAGCCATTATATTTGATTTGCTGTTGCATTATTTTCATTGCAGGTATCTCTATTTCATTTGTACGAAATCCGGCAGTGATTCATACAGGGTAAACATCTGAATCACAGTCTTGGCATTGTTGAAAGCTTGTTAAGGCTTGAGCGGATATTGTTCAGCGACTTTGTGTTCCGGTTGCGCATTTATGTCTTTTCGATAATTGTCTACATTCTTGTAGATACCTTCGAGGTTCTTAAACACAATTATACTTCATGTGAAATTTCCTTGGGTGATTTTTCCAGAATTTATGCAGTCTATCTTTGAATGAATTGATGGATGGAGCCGATAGACTTTCTGGTAAGGAGTTCCATGGTTGAATTTCACAGTTACTGATGGAATTTCCTGTCTGTTTTTCCGAAATTGTTGTTTGAAAAGTTTCAGTGAATGTCCTCTAGTTGATTTATATAAATGAGGTGGAAAAGTAGCATTGCTATTTTTGTTCAACTGAATATCCCATTCACACTCACTCACATATACCATTCTTATTTATAACCTATATAAAATATATTGTGTACAACTGCCTTGTCAATAATTATTTTTATATGAAGAATCTCTAAAATACCTAAAGGCCTAGTGACATGAAATTTGGCTGGTAGCTTTCTTGGAAAGAGCTGAATAAAGTTTGCGAAAAAAAAATCACTTTGACCTAATTTCAAGGTCACAGGGGTCAAAAATGTCGAAACCTTCAAACAACTTCTTCTAAAATACCGTCAGGCATAGAGACCTCATATTTGACTGGTAGCTTCCTTGGATGAAATTGAATAAAGTTTGCGAAAAGAAACGACCTTGACCCATATTCAAGGTAACAGTGAGGTTAAATCTATTTTAACCTTTAAACAACTAATAAACCAAAATCCGTAGAAGTATGATATTTGGCTGAAATGTTCCTTGGATAAAGCCCAACAAAGTTTGCGAAAAGAAATGACCTTGACCTATGTTCAAGGTCACAGGGGTCAAATCTGTTAAAACCTTTAAACGACTTCTTCTGCAGTACCAAAAGTCCTAGAAGCATGGTAATTGGCTGAAAGGTTCCTAAGATGAAGCCCGACAAAGTGTGCGAAAAGAAATGACCTTGACTTATATTCAAGGTCACAGGGGTCAAATCTGTGAAAACATTCAAAAGACTTCTTCTGAAAGTACCAAAAGCCCTAGAAGCATGATATTTGGCTGAAAGGTTTCTTGGATGAAGCTTGACAACTTTGGGAAGGAAAATGAGCTTGACCCATGTTAAAGGTCACAGTGGTCATATCGGTTAAAAGCTTTGAGAGACTTCTTCTGGTAAACCCAAATGCCTAGAGACATGATATTTGGCTGGTAACGTCCTGGAATGAAGCGAAACAAAATTTGAAAATGAAAATGATGTTGTCACAGGGGCAATCTGATTAAAATCATATCTTGATCTCCGCTCCGTTCTGTAAACTTCTCTCTGCTGCGTTAAGATCTGAGATAATCCCATAGAGGGTCATGTCCCGATGACCTTTCGCATTAGCCAATCAAATCACTACTGGCAGAATCTTGACAGTGAAATGTTGAGGCGACAAAGCTTGCATAAACGCATGTGCCCGTTAAGTCATTTCGTCACCAAAAATTTCATGTGAAATAATGTGACGAAATGGCTTGCTGCAAGATGACAGGTCATTTGAAAATTATTGAAAAATATTTTAGTGATAAGTAAAGAGGCGACAAAGGTCATCTGGACGTGACCTCTTATGGGATGTTGTCAGATCCTTGTAAAACGGAGTGAGAACAAGGATCTGTATTTTAATCAGATTGTCACAGGGGTAAAATATGTTTAAATCTTAAAATGTTCTTCTAAATGTCTTACAGTAAATATTAAGGGGACTTTAGGGTTACACTATAATATAAGTCAGAGATTGATACCAGGTGAGCGATGCAGGCCCATTGGGCCTCTTGTTTTATATATGAGCTTTTATGTAATTGTTTAAATATATAATAAATAATACAGTTAAATTCATCATGCTGTGTTATAGTATGGCTATTAAAGTTAAGAGGGAAAGCTTACGAGAAAATATTAATGCTACTGTTTTATTTGGATTAAAAAGAATTTGCCATTGATTAGCAAAAGCAATAATTGATGAAAGATCTTCATTTAGTATATCATCAGGTTTATTAAGGTCATCCTCACCGTCTAATATAACATAGAGACAGTATAATTTGCAAATAGTTATATATGAGAAGTTACTTCAGCTGTTATATCATTAAAAAATAATAAAATAGAAAAGGTCCAAGAACAGATCTTTGAGTAACTCCAGCAGATATGGGCTAAGTAGTAGATTAGATCTGGCATATGGTCTGCAATCTCCTGATCATAATTCAGAGAATACTGGAGACAACATACATCCGATACAAAGTTCCAGCTGTTAACATAACAAGACATGGCGTCCATGTATAGGACCTTCATTTTCACTAAGCAAATTAAGCTAAAGATGGAAAGGCAAACTTAAGCTTATTATCAGTCTCGTAAGTAAACTTGTGTTTTTTGCTTTGGACATTTCTTGCATAGAAGATCATTTCATATCAAATTCAGAAAGCAGTCAGTACTGAGTTTTAAAACCTAAAAAGAAAACAGGGAACACATAATGTTTAAATAATTATGCAGAACTGCTTGATGTTCTATTTATTTCAGTGTGTTACTCTTAAGCTCCAGATACGGTAAGATATCTGCCATAAAAACAAATAATATACCTTTGTTATTTTCTCAGGGAGAAAAAAAATTAATCAATTTCACAAATTTTATATACTTTCTTTCACAAATTGTTTTAAACATGATTTTTAATAATCATCCTTTTCAACCATTAATTTTACATAGTTCATCAATTTGTGAACACACATCTCCTTTATCACTAGCCTACTTGGTAATACTAAATTCTATGTGACACACATCTAGATGACATATTGTAATGTTGATTTAACTCATAGAATAGTTTCTTTTGGAATATATATTTTTCATCCTCAATTTTTTATTTGCAGGTCCCTTGGAACTTTTAAGTTTCCTCTATGAGGAAAAGCTTTTGCCTTTTGCAAATCCAAACACTGACATCAATGAAATGCAACCAGTTTTCTTAGAAAGAAGAAGTTCCTCATTTGCAACTCCTCAACGATTCCCACTGCCTACTGCAACAGCTGTTAGGCCAGGTCAAGAACCTCTGTCTGCAGCTGTCCACCCTAGACCTTTACCACAACAATCAGGAAGGCGATTCCCATCACCTACTGCAACAGCTGTTAATAGGCCAGGTCAAGAGCCTAGCCCTAGGCCTTCAGCATCAACAGCCGAGGCTACACCAGCGATGACATATATACAAGGCCCGTCCTCATGCTCTGCTAGTGCTAATCCTCCTAGTCAGACTGGTATGTCGTTAGTTGCAATTAATGTTAACTATCGATGACAAAATTAATAAAGCCTTCATAGTAGGGCTTTGTAAGTTTGTCAGTAATAAGAGTGTGTGTTGTTGTAGAACTATTACAATTTACAAAATGTAATGATAAAATATTCATTTTAGCTCACCTAGTGAGCAGGTCATCTGCCATGTTGCCGTGTCTGTCGTCCATCATCCGTTTACTTTTCCTTCAAACGTGATGTCTTCTTCTCTAATGCCAGAAGTTCAAGTATATTTTATTTGATTTGATTGTATTTACCTATATGTCCTATTAATAGCCAAAGTCACTTAAGGACTAAGGACGGACACCAGGTATTTGCGATGAGGGTGTATGCCTAGTGAGCATCGCAAATAAAGCATCACGATACACAATAGAGATGGGTGATGTCACAATAGCAAATTTTATCATTTAACCATTGAACTGCTTTCAGTTGGCATTCATAGGCAATACGAATGCCAAATGGACAAAGAAAAATGTTAGTGCTTCATGTTGGATTTGCCTTTGTCCAGTTGGAATTCATATTGCCTTTGAATGCCAACTGAAAGTACAGTCAAACCTCGATTTATCAAATTTCGATGATTCGAATTTCTAGATGTGTTTTTACAAAGTCCGTTTTTTTATTATTATATAACACTATTGATTTACTTTTCATGAATCGAACTTCTATGAATCAAATTCGCTGTATCAAAGTTTTAATCCGACCCGTTGGTTATGAAAACATTGAAATGTACAACTAATAAATCGAAGAGAAAATTTTACCTACATTGAAAATTAAGTTGACAAACAAACAAATCTTGAAAGATTATCACGTTACAAAAATTATAGGGTGTATTTGAGTAAACTATTCTTTATAAATGCGAATCTACAATTTCTTACTCTGTGTTACGTTACACTAGTAATGCATCAGTTCTTCTTATGTACAGTACATATATACATATACATGTCGATGTTCAAATTTCATGAGTTGAAGTCCCGATGTTTCGCAGTTTTCACGACTGTTCCGCAAAGTTCGAAACATCGAAGTTTGACTGTAGTTCAATAGTCAATACTTGTACCATTTTTAGAATATGTTCATCTCATCCAGAATTCAATTATGGTTTTATTTCTCAGCATTTAAAAATTAAATAGCTCAAAAACTATATCTTATATATGCTTGTTCATTGAAAAGAACAGCCATCGACTAGGGACGGTCAGCGATGTCCAAAGTAACAATTAGGATGTCATAATAATGATGGCGTCAACAATTGGTCAATGGCATTCATGGCCTTATGAGTATTATGGTCTTATGAATGCCAACTGAATTTGGTATAGTTATATTGTGGCTATGCCATGCCATATAAGAAGAGAATCTGATTAAGATGCTGTTATATTGGTATTCTTATTTTAATATTACATAATGTGTGATATAATTATATTCATATATATTTATAGATAAATTCATTTGGACAGACAGGACAATAAGATGTCTGATTGAGATCAGAAAGTCTTTCCAAAGGAAATTTGACTCGGGCGGATATACCAAGCCCGCAATATGGAAAGAAATAACTGCAACGATCAACAATGAATGTGACATCCTGCTATCTTGGGAACAGGTGAAAGGGAAGTCCATTAATCTCGAAAGGATTTATAAAGATGTAAAAGCGCACAGCAACAAGGCTGGTAACGACAAACGATCGTTCACTTATGAATCAGAAATGGACGATTGCATTGGCAGTAACCCCAACATCAACCCAGTGGTAGTTGTTGGAAGTATGGTTGAGGAAGGGAATGGATGACGTGAGAAAGGCAGCAGTGTGAAAGGAAGTAAGAAAAGGAAGAGAGAGGCTGTGATTGATGTTTTGAGAGAGATGAGAGAGACGAGAAAGGAAAAGGCAGAACAGCAAGAAAGGGGTATGAGAGAGATATGAAGAGGTGTGCATTAATGAATAGGTGTTTTTAAATATTTATGAGATGCAGGTAAGGGGAAATCGAGGAAGGTCAGGATCAGCGAGTGAACAGAGACGCGAGTCTGTGAGTGGAAGTACTGAGAAGCGAAGACACAAAAGAAGGAGAGAATCTGAGAGTGACAGTGACTAGTATTTTGTATTTTTACAATTGTGATTAGTAAATTGCCATCAGTCCTTTGTTGTGCTAGTATAGCCGGCAATCTGTAATTTTCTTGTATCTTCTGTTTTTGTTTTGATTGTTTTTACATCCTAGCTATCAATGCTACGGTCATTCGAGAATGGCAAAAAGCCCTTGACAGATTTTTTTCTTAAAGCATTGTCTTCTTCGTAGTATAGATTACCGTGGTATGTAAAGATTCTTGTTATGCAACTGATAACCAGAGGATCTAACACTAGTTGTAATATGGAATTTATAAATTAGGTTTATTGGTTTCATAAATGCGTATTACATAAACATATAACTCCACTGAAATGGAGATTCAATGCATTGACTATTGTATTATGTAAACATTATTTATTCTATTTATTATGTAAGTTATAAAACATACCAATGTATTTCAATGATTCTTCTGAAATACATTTGTATGTTTTATAAGTTACATAATAAATAGAATAAATAGTGTTTACACAATAGTCAATGAACAGATTCAATACATTCTTTGAATAAGACTCGCGGACAGGATGCATTTTTACATGGCAAGGAATTCTGACTATTGATCCACCAGCAATACCACATATAGTCTTGCAAATAATTTATCTTATGTGAATTTTACTTTTAGCCCACCCTCATCAGATGGTGGGCTATTCAAATCACCCTGCGTCCATGGTCCGTCCTTAAATAATATTTGTTGCAATTAAAATTAACTTAATTGAAAACTACTTGAGGGGTCCTTTCCAAATTTCATAAGCATGTTCCGTTTGGTCCCTAGATGTGCATGGTCTCATTTTTGGACTGCTCCAGGGGGAAAATATGGCTGCCAGACAGCCATCCTGTATGTTGACAATGAAAGTATATTAGTGTTATTTTTTAAGAAATACAAGATGAATTTGGAATTGATCGTAAAAACAAAATTCCTGACAAGAGATCTTCTTTCAACTATTATCAATTTCAAGGAAAATTCATATAACTAAGATTAAATACACAAATAAAAGTTGAAATAAGAAGGGAAAAGATCCATCTTTCTAAGAATGAATGAAAAATTATCGATGGTGGGCAGCAAGATCCCTCTGGGATCTCTAGATCTTGTCTTGGACTCTTTACTTGCTTTCTTTCTAGTAATGGATTCTTTCCTACATGTGCTTCATTTCTTTTTCTGTGTTTACCAAATAGTCCTAATCCAGATCACCTGCATCTAATGGCAACAATTCCGCAAATATCTGCAGTGTTATCTGTCATAACTTAGGGGGAAACAGGGAAATCTTGAACACCATATGCAATGGCAATCACAATACATGTAGATGAAGAAATCCAAACTCTTCATAACCAAAGACAACATTGTGTGACACTGACAGCAGATGTTATTAAAATAACCAAGGCTAAATCACATTCCAAGATGTTTACTTCCACTGAATGTAATGGTAGTTGCCCATCTCACATCTACTAAGGTAATGCTGCAGCTATGTTGTCCCTTTTGTGTCCCCCCTCTGCTGTCTTAAGCCAGTTGCAGATTCAGGTCTAGTTTCATAAATACATTCATCATATTCAGTGTTAGTTTCTTCGACACCATCACTCGCATCTTGGACGCCATCACTTGCAAGTATGAAATTGTGGAGGAGACAACATGCAAATACAAAATTGCAAATATCTTTTACATTAAAAAGATCCATACAGTGGAGCTTTCTCCACTTGCCCTTTAGCAGGCCAAAGCTACACTCTATGGTTTTCCTCGTCAGAGAATGCAGCTTATTGTATTTTGTTTGCAATGGGGACAGATTTCCAGTGTCTCTGTAAGGCGTGAGAAGTGAGCTGGGGGACAGATTTCCAGTGTCTCTGTAAGGCGTGAGAAGTGAACTGAAACACAGAGGTTTATTTTGGGTTGATTGATTTGTATATTCTTATATAATAATGGTATTTAAATTTTCTTTGTATATATCATATAATATAAAAGTTTCATTGTTGTTTGGCAATTCACATTTATCACTCATTGCCAATTAGGTTTGTAGATCAGAAGAGAAAGAGAGATATGATGACAATATTATTGCATAAAAATAGCAAAATGTTGTTTCAAAATCAAACCATTTACATGTAGTCCTTATTTGAAACCTCAATTGTCCTAAATAAAGGTCTTTACGGTGAATATAATTAGAAAATATTGATTTCGCTGTTCTACACTGTAAAATGATTGAATATATGGTTTTTTGCGACTTAGATAGATCATTGCATTGTGGATTGTTTTTTTAATACAAATATGACATCCAAGAAGAACCTGAGTATGAAATTATCATGAAATCGGCTGATATGATGTGGTTCTGTCCCTCATGCATAGTTACTGTCGAAAAGAACATTCGTACTGACCTCCAGATTCACCAGAAATGCGAGGAAATCATCGTGAAGCTCACGGAGAAGTATGAAAAGCGTCTGCAGTCTCTCGAGCGTACAATACTCACTTAATGCGACGAGGTACAAGTTCGTAGCATCATTGAGCAGGAGCTAACGACAGCTCCGAAAAAAACATGGAACAGCCCGGTCAAGACCCTAATAGAAACGATATCCCACAACAAGATGTCATATCGGAGATAAACGAGAGGAAACGAAGGGAAAACAACGTAGTTGTCTTTGGGTTTAAGGAACAAACCAATGCGGACAGAACAGCTAGAAAAAAAGGCTGACGAAGAGGAAATTAAAGGTTTACTTGCAACATGCAAGTTACAGTACCAGGGAAACATAACTAAGGTTATCAGCCTGGGTAACTACGAGAAAACACAAAAATCAGGCGGGAAAGCAAGACCCATGCTTGTATCATTTGGATCCTCAGAAAGCAAAAAGTTGTTCTTCAAAACCATAAGTGAGCTGAAGGACAAGGCCAATTATAAAAACATCCGGATAAATAACGATCTCACGAAACGGGAAAGGGAAGAGGAGAACAACTTGAGAGATGAGGCGAGAGTAAAAGAAAGTCGGGAATCGGGGGAATTTATTTACCGGGTACGCGGACCACCATGGAATCGGAAAATAGTACGGCTAAAAAACAAAAAGAACCAGTAAATGAATTAAACAGCACTGTTCAAATCAACAGAACGAAATCAAGTACAAACAAAGGGAAAACACACAACATTGGAAAAATTTGATGCATGTTTACTAACGCGGACACTCTTACAAATAAATTAGAGGAACTTAAATGTATAATTGCAGAGGAAAAATTAGATATTATAGGGGTAGTAGAGACTTTCCCGAAAAACTCAAGGTACGAAATAAATAAATCGGAACTTGATATTAAGGGGTTTGATGTATTCCATGGAGAAATAAACTAGAAGCCTGGAAAAAGGGGAATAATTATTTATACTGTACAATATTTAGGGGCTACGGAGATATCTTTCAACGAAAAATTTAATGAACAATTATGGGTAAAAATTGGCCTATCTAAGGGTAATACTCTAACCGTCGGCTGTTTATACAGAAGTCCAAACAGCGGAGAAGAGAATAAAATATTCCCGCGTTTCGCTAAGTAATAGCGGGAATTATTTGTCGTCGCGGCTACGAGGTAAGAACGAGGCGCACGAGCGCTATCGCGTGGTCACGCGGGTTTGTGCCGGGTAAGGGCATTCTCGAGTCTGACACAGAGCAGTTCAGGTCGAAGTTTGATTGACTAGATTAGGGGTACACACTCATAGGTAGGGGTATTTAGGCAGTGGTGTAGTTCGCGGGGATTGGATTATGCGAGAGACCAATTTTTGTGGGTCAATACAGTGCCTTCAGGGTTCACGGTGTTCGTATATTTTTTGTTTGTTTCGTAATCACGTTTTACAAAAGATACGGTGTTGGTAAGGTTTCGTACGATTAGGTTGGTAGTTTTTTGGTCAGATAGAATTGATGAATACATGTACAAGTGGATTTAACGCAGGTCCAGCGTTACCCCTAGACCATCCTGCAGTGGGCTGTAGTAGTTCTCCCGCCTTTATTATTGCAAGTCGGCAATAGGACACAGGTTTTCGGGGACATCTCCGGTTTTTCCTGGGCGGCAGGTTTTTGGTTTAAGATGGGGAGGTCTTTATGGTGGAGAGTTACCGTAATGTACTTGTATCTTTGCGGAGACGCAATTTTTTGTTTTTTTTTATTTTTAAATATACCGGGTATATAGTACGGTATATTTTTTATATATGGATAGTGTTGTAATATTAAACGCCGACTGCTCGTTGTGCCTAGGGCTAGACGGCAAATGTATATTTGTTGTTCGTTTTAGTGTTTTACATGAGTGGAGAGAAGACTAATTCCGAACTATGCCAGTTATTAGCTGAAATAGGGCAAATGCATACTTCCCATATAGTGGGCAATTTTAATCTAAAAAATATAGACTGGAATAGATGGATCCCGTCCATGGGAGCGTCACAATTGGAAAACAAATTTCTAGAATCAATCAAGGATTCTTTTTTATTTCAACACATCGGCGAACCAACAAGAAAAAGAGGGAAAAATGAACCTAGTTTTTTAGATTTGATTTTCAAACGAACAGGATATGATAGACAACCGACAACAAGAAATGGAATCCCAGAACTACACGTTAAGAAAAGAGAAATAACCGAAATAGCAGAAACAGATCTGGAAAAAGCAAACGTATTAGCAGATTTTTTCTCAAGCGTTTTTACAGTCGAACCAGAAAATACTAAAATACCTGTTTTAAATCATTACAGTGTATCAAGTCCAATCAACAATACTAAAATAACAGAGAATGAAGTACTACAGCGTAACTGCACTGAAAACCATAAATCCTTCAAAATCGCCTGGAACAGACAACATTCACCCTAAAATATTAAAAGAATCAGCGGGAAAAATCAAAACACCTCTTTGTGACATTTTCAATAGTTCGCTGGAAAACGGAGAACTTCCAGACAGTTGGAAGAAGGGGCAAATAACACCAATTCACAAAAAAGGTGACAAGAAAATTCCAGGAAACTATAGACCAGTAAGTCTTACCAGTGTTGTATGTAAAATCATGGAACAAATTATAAGAAAAAGAATAATGGATCACTTGTAGAAAAATAATCTATCAAGTAATCACCAATACGGTTTTGTCAAAGGAAGATCTACAACACTACAATTACTGAAAGTCATTGATAACTGGAAAGAAATTCTCGACAAAGGAGGATCAATCCAAACTGTGTATTTAGATTTTATGAAGGCATACGACACTGTACCACACAAGCGCTTAATTGCCAAATTACATTCATATGGGCTATCTTCCGAGATCATTAAATGGGTACAGTGTTTCATATCAAATAGGAAACAACGCGTATCAGTAAACGGCGAAGCTTCAAAATGGACGCATGTAACCAGTGGTATTCCTCAGGGCAGTGTTCTCGGTCCATCATTATTTGTAATATATATTAATGACTTACCAGAATCTATCAAAGCAGCAGTATTCTATTCGCGGACGATACTAAAATATATAACCAGAGATAATTTTAACCTACAGGAAGATCTGGATCAGCTACAAACTTGGTCAGATACATGGCTTTTGAAATTCCACCCGGACAAATGCAAAGTACTTTCACTAGGAAACAAATTAAAACGTGCCGCTATATCTGTATAAAGATACCGATGAAGGAAGGGTTAAAGTCGTATTGGAAAACAATAAAAAAGAAAAGGATCTTGGAGTAATTACAGATGACAAACTTAAATTTAGTGACAACTCAACAAAGCAAACAAAATAATGGGAACAATTAGAAGAACGTATACATATTTAGATGCAACAACTTTTTGTCTCTTGTATAAAGCTCTCGTGAGACCACATCTAGAATACGGAATCCATATCAACAAAAGGATATCAATGAAGTCGAAAACGTACAACGTAGAGCAACAAAACAGATACCAGGAATGAAAGATTTGAGCTACCAAGAAAGATTAAAAATTCTATATTTACCAACTTTAAAACATAGAAGATTACGAGGAGACATGATACAAGTGTACAAACTGACGCATGGATGCTATGACACGGCAATATCAGAAGGGTTCTTAAATATAACCAATAACAAACGAACAAGAAGTCATAGTTTTCCACTTGAAAAGGGAATGTATAAACTTAACTTGAGAAAGTATGCTTTTAAGGAAAGAGTGGTTAATCATTGGAACTCCCTGCCAAATCATGTCGTCACATCACCAACAATAAAAACATTAGAAGCCCGGCTGGATAAGCACTGGGGACAACCGGAATGCTACTACAATCATGAACTTGACAAGAATGAGCTTCTTCACTGTCGTGGTGTCAGCCTAGAGTCTGACTTAACATAAGATCTGGATATATAGGCATTAGCCTGCGTCAAGTATTATTATATTATATTATCAATTGCGCCTATGCAGCCAGGTATTCCACCCTTTTCCAGAAATCCCCTTGCCACTTCTTGTGACTTTGCTCCTGCAAATTACATCATATTCCATATGATTCACGTTGAAATATATGTGCAATTTAATGATAAAAGAAACCAGAGCAAACAGCCTTTTCATCATTATCATTTTCACCTGGTATTAGGTTGGGTCCAGGATAAAATTTTTATTGCAGATGACATGTAAATTGCATTTAGGATCAATCTGATTAAAACACAGATCCTTGTTTTCACTCCGTTCTACAAGGATCTGACAACATCCCATAAGAGGTCATGTCCAAATGACATTTGTCGCCTCTTTACTTAACACTAAAATATTTTTCCAACGACCTGTCTTTTTGCAGCAAGCCATTTCGTCACATTATTCCGCACGAACTTTTAGGTGACGAAATGACTAAACGAAAAAATGTGTTTATGCAAGCTTTGTCGCCTCAAAATTTCACTGTCAAGATTCTGCCAGTAGTAATTTGATTGGCTAATGCGAAAGGTCATCGGAACATGACCCTCTATGGGATTATCTCAGATCTTAACGCAGCAGAGAGAAGTTTACGTAACGGCGCGGAGATCAAGAAAATGTCAGAAAAACACTACCAATTAAAGTTACATTTTTAAGTGATCGATAACTTCAAAAGCCGATCATTTATTTTGTAATACATTTATTTGTGTGAAAATACGGACAGGACGAAAAAACATGTAGTAACGTCGATACGCAAAATCCGTCATGCTTTCAAATTACATGTAATTACCATATGTCTGCTAGACCTATTTAGTCTACATGTTCATTTATATAGTATGTTGTATTTTCACATTTCCTTGTCCGTGTATATTAATTAGTATATTTAATAATCAGTATCGTTCACGGAATTAAGTCGGTGGTGTCTTTCTACATTTATCAAGGATGTATATAATTCTACATCCCTTATATCACGGACTAGTCAAAGTCCGTGCTAATATTGAGTATACATTTGGGGGAAAATAAAAACTCACTGATTTATAATTCTGTCTTTGAATTATGTTATTTTGTTTTATTTTTGTGAGGAATAGCACGGACACACAACAAGAGGAAACATCACAGCATTATTTTTTATAAACATTTATTTAAGTAATGCATATATTGCAATGCATTTGATTTTCATTATTAGGTAACTTATACGTGAAAACAAAATTAACAGTATACTGGATTTGAACAATGATTTTGTTCTTATTTTCACTTACTGGCATTGAAATGCATGTACAAACTACAAATACCGTTGCCATACATGACAGTGTATTTTTAAATGGTAGGGAAAAGGGAAGAAAAGCAAAACTGCATTAATATGTTCTTTCCAGCAATATAATAGTGTTCATCTGTTGTTAAAAAAAAAACAATAATTGGTAATTGTGATATGGTTTGTGTCCCTGACTCCCCCGGCCAACCGGACTACAATTCCATCGTCTTGTTCTTCTGTCCCATAATTTAAAAAAATTAAATGAGAAATCTTAATATAGTGGTGTGTTGCAACTCTTATTGTAATAAATTGCTTAGTGTAATAATTTATTACCTTAAGGTTAACCTTATTATTACATTAAGGTTAACCTTATTGTAATAAATTAAAAATTATTACATTAAGCGACGCTTATTGTAATGAACATGAGGTTTATTACAATAAGGTTAGCCTTAATGTAATAATTATTACAATAAGCAATTTATTACAATAAGGGTTGCAACAGTGGTGCGTACGTCGGTCTTGAGTTCCGAAAGTCCCGGTCTAGTCGTGCTTTTTTCCTCTCCTGTTACATTATAAGAAATATTGAAACTTACACGTTAAAAAGAAACATTTATGAAATCTAATGTCTCTTATAATATTTATGATAAGAAAATAAAATATGTGTATGATATATTAATTATACAGGTTATTTTCTGATAAACTTTAAATAAGACATGTTATAAATAATAATTTATTAGTGACATAGTATTGGTCTGTGATATCAATTTCAGATATTGGTGATATATGATAGACTTAGATATAGATTACTTTTGTAATTTACCAGAAGGCAGTGCTGACAGGATATGTCTGTACTGTTTGGTATAACAGTTAGATGTTTGATAACGTAATATACATCTTGAAGCTGCCTTACATTTGCCGGAATCTTTAGTAGTTCAAGGACATGGTAGTTATCATGGATACGCTTAAATCGACTAAAGTCGGAGTCAATATTTAGTCTCTCACAAAGAAACTTATTTTCAACAGAAAATATAGCGCGATTCACTAATCTTTTCCATTCTAGTTTTCCTTGAAAACACTGGTTCCTGAGATAGTGTGGAACCGGCCAATGGGGCCATATTGGATCAGAATAGTCACTATATCAGGAATGAATCCTTTTTGTACCTCCGTACTCGAACCTTCAGTATAAAGGAGGTATTGATATGTTCGCATATAGAAATAGTTGTTTCACTAAGTATTTACAGTCAAGTGAGATCAGTTTTTGAAGGAAAATAAGTTTCCTTCTAGAAATTTCAACGTCAATCCTTGTGAGGCCAAGAATACTTTCAACCATATCGGAGCGGGTAGGTTTAGGAACATTTACCATGTGTTTCACAGCGTAATATTGGAACTTTCGTATTGTAACCCAATAACTGAGAAATTATCCAGTTATCATATGATATAATACATTCCGTAATAATGTATATACCTACTTGACGTCAAAGCTTTTTTTAGTATATATATGTATATTCGTGTATGTGTGTTTAAATGTATACTATCCGTTTTGTTAAATTACAAGTTTCTGGTGTAACTCTTTGGAAGACTCATTAAGAAATTCTGTTTCAATCTCTAGCTTTAAATCGAAACTTAAAAAAACATTCCCTATAACTATAGTATTTCTGAAATGTTTGATAATTGTAATCCTAGAAATCTAAATATTATTTTGTTTCAATTGAGAAACAATGTCAGTGATTTAATTTATGATAGATTGATAGAACATTTGGTTGATGATGGTTCCTTATTTATTTTGAGAGTTTTACGACCTCACATGGCCTAACGACCTTCGGTGGACGCAATGATGGTTCGCCCCTTTGCATGTGGTAATTTTATAGAAAATTCAATTAATTTTTTCTTTCATCATCCTTAGTAAATTACTATAGAAATAAAAGACGCCATATTATTTCTATATATGATCTTTTAGGTTATGTCAATTTAGATGTTATATCGAATGGAGTAGTTGGTATGTCTGATCAATTTAACGATACTTAAACGTACTAGCTCATATATAAAAAAAAACACACACAAAAAGATTCTCAATATATAAATAGTTTATATATTGCAGTTCTAAACAGTATATTTTACTTAAAGGCCCAATATACGTAACTTCAGGAATTTGTTCGTGAATCTGAAAAATTCTGACAAAAAAATCCAGTTAATAGCCATGCAAAAAATAAGCCTAAAACGTATTAAGCCAGAGCTGTAAGTAACAAGAAACTGTTGACAGAAAAATCCAAAGAACTGAAAACGATTGTATTTTCTGTTTATTACACATATCTCAAACCCATTCTAAACAATTGCTTTCTTATACTATCTGTCCACTCAGTGCCATTTTTACCATTTCATCCTAACATGTAATTATCTGACTTTTTAACTTTAAGCAATTTTTTGAAAATTCTAAGCTCCAAATAATCATAAATGGAAGTTTTCCTAATTCATGATTGATCATGATATTTGTCGTACTTTTCTTAAACCCTAAATTATCTTAAAAAAATTTGGAAGCATTATTTTCAATATTAGGCGCTTTATGAAACCCCGCACTATAATCCATAATATATAAAATACTACTTACAAAAGTGTCAAAAAAACTGAATTTGGTTTCGAAATTGATATATTTACTTTTACAAACATTCATAATTACAAATAAAGCTTTTCGACCTTGTTCAGCTATTTCCGCTTGTGTTGTCCAGAATTTTCAATTATATAACATCAGAATTCCTAGATAACCAAAACAAATTTCTAACAATTTAGGACTAATTACTTCATTTAATAATTTTCCATATTTCTCTTTATTTCTTAAATATTTGGTTATCTCTGGATTGTATATTTTATGTACAATTAAGTGCTGATTAATTTGATAATTTTCTTTTTATTTCTTTATATCTATATAAAAAATGTACAATTTAATGCATTAGTAGTGCTGACTGTCCACAGTTAAATCTCAGGTAAGGTGAGTTCACAGGTAAATCACAGGTAAGGTGAAAAGGGTAGTTTATATGAAACAGTATATAATTGACTTCCCATTGTTCCCAAAAACAACACCTACCTATTGTTAAAAAAATTGTTGGCGTTCGAAGAACACACCGGATCATGTATCTCTGAATCTCTGGGTGTATCTCTGAACGCCAACATTTTTAATTTGCCTACAGGGTAGTTTGTTGTGATAGGGGTTATAGTCTTTTTCCTTAAAGTAGTCTCAGTTCCAACAGGTAAATTTACCTGTAAAAGTTACCTGTTGGTACTCAGGCACAACTATTCCAAAAGAAATATCACAAAATTATCTTCAAGATACTTTTTTTAATCAGAAATATTAAACTATGTAAGTAATAAATAATGTAATTATTATAAGATTTGTGATTATTAATGAAAATTCAATGCTTAAGATAATTTTCTAGAAAAAATAATACTTTATAATTCACCATTGAATTGTTTTATGACTGTAATTCTTACTTTTAAAAGATACTGTTCTAAAAATATTTTTGTAATATAAAAGGTGATTAATTTAACACTTTTTGATGATTGGTTTTTATAAGGTCTTGATGCCAATTAATATCAAAATTTGATTACTTAATTTTAATTAGTACATTTTTGCTTGAATTTGTATGACTTATTAAATTCCAACTTACTCAATAATTCAATACCCATAGAAAGTGCGGTTTATTTAATCAAAGGTATTGTTTTCATTAGGTTAGCTGATTAAGCATTCAATTCATTTATTACCTTAAACCTTATGGTTTATCAGTACAAGATATATACATACCAGTGCATATATACAATGCAAAATACAATTAGATACATGTACAACCCAATATAGTTCGGACACGCACAGACCACAAGACACAATCATAGTGATAGTGTAGACAGGTATTTCACTAAATTAAAATGTATTCAATCGTCTTTTGTTACAGAGGACAATAAAGTTACCTAAATTCGAAAGATCCTGGTTTTAAAAATTGGTACATTTTTTTCCGTATTAGGTTTTCTATGGTAATACAGTTTGATGAAACGTTTTTCATAACGACTGTGTTTTATTACGAAACGGTACAATCCACTGTCGCAATACGTCCAAATCCTATTAATTTGATCTATTAGATTAAACTGTCCCATTTCAATATTCAGTTTATGAGACGACTATCTGATTTTTGCTATTTCTTTAAACAAATAGGTTTTCTTAAATAGGGTTTAATTACCACAAATGAATTTTCGAAGTGAACATTTTGATGGCACATTTTTATAGTCACTACATTGTTGAAAAATATCTGTCATTCTATATTAAATAGTCATTAATGCTTTACCTTCATCTCTGTATTTTCTGTTTGCTACACATATCCCAAACCTATTCTTAACAGATTGCTTCTTGTACTATTTGTCCACCCAGTGCCCTTTTCAACCATTTCATCGTAACATACAATTGTCTGAGTTTTTAATTTTAAGCAAATATTTGAAAATGATAAACTTTGGAATCATAATAAATGAAAGTCTTCCTAATTCATGATTGATCATGATATTTGGCGTACTTTTCTTAACCCCTAAATTCTCTTACAAAAATTTAGATGTAGTTTTTTTCAATATTAGGTGCTTAATGAAACCCCCCCCCCCCACTTCAGATCCATAATTTAAAATACTACTTGCAAAAGTGTACAAAAAACCTAAGTTGGGTTTCGAAATTGAAATATTTACTTTTAAAAACATTCAGAATTCCAAATAAAGCTTTTCAACTTTGTTCAGCTATTTTCTCTTGTGTTGTCAAGAATTTTCTATTATATATCAACAGAATTCCTAGATAACTAAAACTTTCTAACAATGTAAGACTAATTACTTTATTGAATACTTTTCTATATTTCTCTTTATTTCTTCAATATATAGTTATCTCTGGGTTGTATTTTATTTACAATTAAGTGCTGATTACTCATTTGTTAATTTTCTTTTTTTTATTTTATATCTGTATCCTTGTATTTTTGAAAAAAAATGTATAATTTAATGCATCTGTAGTGCTGACTGTCCACAGTTAAATCTCAGGTAAGGTGAGTTCACAGGTAAATCGCAGGTAAGATGAAAAGGGCAGTTTATATGAAACAGTATATAATTGACTTCCCATTGTTCTCAAAAACAACACCTACCTATTGTTAAAAAAAATGTTGGCGTTCGGAGAACACACCCCCACTTCAACAACAAACCGAAGGTAAATGACGGTTGAGAATGGACGCGTGTTTACAAATACCGAGTTTCAACTACTGCTGTACCAGTAACCGCGTAAGAATTCGCTTTGAATATTGCTGATATCAGCTAATCTTAACTAAATCTATAAATATAAGAAGTTATTAGGCTTGATTTTCGCTTCAAGTTTTGCGGAAAGGTACGTATATTGGGCCTTTAAAAAGAATGCGGAAAGGTACGTATATTGGGCCTTTAATTAAAAAGAATGGTATGTGAGAGAGTGTGTTTGACTTTGTGTTAACGTACGAATCAGTAATTTGACATTTTATCAAATTATACATGTGAAGTTCTTATAAAAACGTACACAAAACGTCACGTTAGGATTTTTTTTTTAATTTTTCTTCTCTTATACAATACATTTTAATATCACCTTCCCAAATCCCTATAATATAACGTCAAAATAAGGAGGGGACTAAATAGAAATTATTGTATCTTGGAATGGATTCCATCAATTTTGATTTATATACATCCCATTATCCTAAGCGAAATATTCCAATTAATCCGTAAACCAGAAAATCATTTTATCAATTTTGATATCTATACGTCCTTCTTTTGTAACTGGCGTATTATTCATCTAATTACCCCGTGAGTTATTTAAACTAGTGATATAATTATATAAATATACGCAGGGACGTATATCCCACATATACGTCCCTGTATCTAGCGATTTATTCAAATTGCGCAAGTCCCATTTTATATTTCGTAAGAATTGATCGATATTCGTCACTTCGTACTTCGCGAATTATTTATTATATATCTATATATGTTGTAAGATGTTTATTGACACTAAACATGGACTAATCGATTGACATAGGTCTCTTTTGTTCACGTTCGTTATCAGTTTCTGAGTTCCTCGTATATTGTAGTAGCCCCAGGACACGACCAAGTATATTGGCCCCAGTCCACAATGAAACTGGACTCCAGATAACACTTGTGTTATTTAATAATTAGTGTCACATCATCAATTGGGTTATATGAAAGAGACGAAGATATCGTAAAAATATAATACAAACTGCAGACACTTTGAAAATATACGTAATTTTGAAAAATATATACATGTCCGTCATAGATTTTAACAAGCACGTTTGAAATAAAATGAATCAAAACGATCGCTTCATACATGTCCCGTTTCTATTATAAACTGAATAAAACGATCGTTTTATACATGTCCCGTTTCTATTATCAAATGAATAAAACGATCGTTTTATACATGTCCCGTTATACTTATCAAATGAATCGAAACGATCGCTTCATACATGTCCCGTTTTTATTATAAAATGAATAAAACGATCGTTTAATACATGTCCCGTTTCTATTATCAAATGAATAAAACGGTCGTTTTATACATGTCCCGTTATACTTATAAAATGAATAAAAACGATCGTTTTATACATGTCCCGTTATACTTATCAAATGAATAAAAACGATCGTTTATACATGTCCCGTTTCTATTATCAAATGAATAAAAACGGTCGTTTTATATATGCCCCGTTATATTTATAAAATGAATAAAAACGATCGTTTTATACATGTCCCGTTATACTTATCAAATGAATAAAAACGATCGTTTATACATGTCCCGTTTCTATTATCAAATGAATAAAAACGGTCGTTTTATATATGCCCCGTTATATTTATAAAATGAATAAAAACGATCGTTTTATACATGTCCCGTTATACTTATCAAATGAATAAAAACGATCGTTTATACATGTCCCGTTTCTATTATCAAATGAATAAAAACGATCGTTTTATACACGTCCCGTTACACTTGTCAAAGGAATTATTATATCGAGGGATTATTTTATGCATGTCACGTTATACCTATCAATTGAATTAAACCGAATTGGGCAAGATTTGGGTAGATTTGGGCACGGACTTAGATTAGATTGCTATCTAAGTTCGTAATTTGGGTAAGGCTTAGGTAAGGTTTAAGTAGTGTTTGGTGATGTGATGTTTATACAACGTTTATTGATTATTGCATTTCTATTATTTCTTTATATTATTTAACAAACTGATATTATGATAGGCCTAAAGCACAATACATATATATATATACGTTGGTAATTTCTTTGCCATGCGTGATACAGGGGAGATAACCCTTACTCATGTTTGGTTTACTAAAACCTGGAGAAAACGCGTCGACCATCAAAAATTTGCGTATAATTAATTAATAATGCTATTGGTTTTATTGGAATTGTGGTGTACTTGTACGATTTGGGTAGATTTGGGTAAGATTTGGGTAGATTTGGGTAGATTTGGGTAATTCGTTATGCCGGCTTTTATGACCATTGAGGGGGGAATTTTATCGAAAATTGATCTTAACCCCCCCAAATATGTAAAATTACTCTAAACACCTTATTTTAGGTCCAAAACTAGCTGTAAAAAATTCTCAGGTCTCTGTGCCCTAGACGTATAACGCCAGTCTCAGACCACATTCACCTGAAATTCTGAACTTTGTACGGCTTTATTCGTGTTGTTGGGAAATTACGAAAAAGTGTTATTGCGAGGTTTTCGTTATTACAACAATTTTTGCATCATTAGGTCTACAACTCTTTTAAAATTAAGCGCAAACGCCCGAATGGTCAATTTATCACTAACCGGTTAGACCTACCGGGCTGTCCCGGGTTCCATGTTTTACCGGCCGGACTGTAGTTAGTATCACCGCAGTAAACAACATGGCGGTGTCCATGTCGCCCATGCGTGTTTTCTGCAGAAATGTACCGTCAGTGTATTCCTTCTTTTGCGGACCTCGCTTACTGCCAGCTTTCAGGTTTAAAATACATGAACATATTAATCGCAATTCATGTATTATTATGCAACATACCAGGTAATCGATTACTATTGCACGTTATATTTTCACACGCTTTAAGTCATGCCGTGAATTGCATAATTTTAAGAATTATTTTTAAATACATGTAAAGGAAATAAACACCCAATCTCTTGCATATGACTCAAGTAAGTGATAATGAAGGCATAGTTGGGTCCATTCTCTGGAAAAAATGTCAATAAAGATGCGTTTGCACTCCATTTCGGTAACGAAAGCCGTGTCGTAAATTGCGTAATTTTGAAAAATGAATTAAAAATGGTTCTGTATAAAATATACCCTCGATCTTTTGCATATACCCCAATCAGAGACGTATAAAGCCAGAGATTGGCAACTCGCGTAGATCTCGCAATTTGTCGCAAGAGCCTCAACGATTTGTCGCGAGACACGGCTGCGGTCCACTAGTCTGAAGGGTTCTGACTCTCTGACCCGCTAAATATTTTGACGACAGGCGGGTGCGAGAGTCAGAATTCCTGCTTAGTTAAAAAGTGGAAATTTTACCGACTCTTGCACGGATAGGCTTTTAAGCTGTGTGTTATAATATGAAACATTTCCGATCACGTGCAAATTAATTATATAAGTATCAATGGAAAGAACAGATATTTTTCTACTAACCTACACATTTAATCAAGTCACAGGAGGTTGTAAACAAATTGTCGTCATCCATTTCTAAAAAAAATAACCAGTTTCCTGATGTCTGTTTAAAAATGGCCGTGCGTCGCGAGATCCCGCGAGAATTTCTTTCTAACCCAGCTAATTTTGACCACGTGACGTGAGGCGGCGGCCATTTTCAAACAGATGGCACCAATTGTAATAGTTAGTCTTTTGACACGGATTTTCTCAATGTTATTCGAAGCGGAGCGACAAGACTCTCTTTGCATGAACATGCTTGAACTAGATCTATGTCTTCATAAGTAGGCCTCAAGAACCATTAATGCTTTCATATACTTTCATGGAAATAATTTCTACTGGTAATGTTCATATAGTGGGTTGCAGTGCAAATGTCAATATATAACTATAATCCAAACTCAAAATCAATTAAACACTATCAGTATACAGTAGTATTGAGTTGGCAGAGTTATTATATAAATGGCCACTTGATTAATGAAAAATGTCATTTACTGCAATTTCCTTGCAATAATGGCAACAATAATTATCTGATTTTCTTAAAACTTGGTAACATGGTTGAATGGCTAATGCAAGGGGCTCGGCAAATTCAATCGCCACTTTTCGCAGACATAGTTTTGTGGAGTTTTGGCCCCTTCATTAACGAAGATATCATTTCCTGCTGTTTCCATGCAAAAATAGCAACAAATATTATCTGATTTTCGTAAAACTTGGTAACAAATTTAAATGCTTAAAGGGCTTGGGAAAGTTTGATCCCCAATTTTGGCTGTTGTTATTTGGTGGATTTAAATGGGCTCTTCATTAACAAAATATATCATATTCTGCCGTTTCCTTGCAATAACGACAAAAAATATTATCCAATTTTCCTGAATCTTGGTAACAAGATTAAATGCTTTAAGGGCTCAACCAAGTTAAATCGTTCCTTGATTAACGTTTCTGTGCAATCACGGCAACAAATATTTCTGATTTCTGTGTACTATAGTATTATTATTATTAGTTTCAATTTCCAAGCAACATCTACATCTTGTGTCAACAACATGAACACAATATGTTTCAAACTAACCCCAAAATATTTTACCTAGATTATGATTACCCCCTTATGAAAGGGGGGGGAAAGTGGGGGATATTAATTCGATGAATTACCATATTGTTTTATTTACAAAGTTCAATCCATTGTCATGCCTTTATTTATTGCAGGACTCTGTCTACTATGCAGTCAATGCGCATTCCTGCCGAAAGAGTGAACAAACCCAGAGGAGTTGACCTAAAGGGTCTTGATTTATTCTTGTATCAGATCAGAAAAAACTTGGAGCTTCGTCGATTCATTCCAATAACGACTTTAGTCAGAATTACTGAACTGGCTGCAGAAAAATGTATGTATAGATAAAATCAGATATTCACTGCTTCATCACACCAAACATTTCACAGGTTCAATACTTACGTATAGTGAAACTCTAACATTCAGACTCAATCTCCCATTTGAAAGTCTAAATTAAGAGTTAATAATTTAATTAAAATGTATTGGATGTAAATTGTGATTGGTAAATCAAGAACTCCTGAATATATTAAGTATTCAGTATTGAATCAACGTGTGGAATAATATAAAACTAGGTTCAGAACTGTTGTGTACACATGTTTATTGAGTATAGAAAGTTTCGTGTGGGGTGTACATGACTTTATGAATCCGACAGTATATTGTATAATTAATGCAAAAATTACTTATTTTTATAATACTGTAGAAACTTTTATAGAATTGTCTAGGCCGAAAACTGCCATCGTGACAGTTCTATAACCATAAACTTATTGATATGATTGATTATATAACATGTAGATAACCTATACATGACAGTTATTACAGTGCATTCCTCTTTATATCATGTTGCATTTGTCATACAAAAACATGATATAATCCAGAAAAACTTGTTTTTCCCACTACATATAATGTAAATATAGTGCATTACCAATCGCTATAACTAAAAGTATAGCCATTCATGTACATACATTTGTATGTTACAAATTGCCGGTATATCTTTGAACAAATTACATGTACTTGATTTTGTTATTTTTTATTTTCTATGCGGTATTTTGCACATACAAATTGTATCTGAAATCAATGGAAATAACATCATTTTCTGAATGTTTTATGTGATTGATTAAAAAAATAGAATATAAAACAGAATTTCACATCAAAATACATGATATTAACCAAACAAAATTATATAGATTATATGAGAGAAAAAAGGGGTTATATGACCATAACAGCATTTACTTAAACATTTAGTTCTTATTTGAATGTTTTAGCAAGGAATGGAGAACCGATCTCCAACAGTCTATGGAGTGAGATACTTAGCATGAGTGGTGAGGTGTTAAATGTTCGCATTATGAGACGCAAGAGAATCACCATCCAAACCTGGAATTTCATGAAATCTTGCAAAGGTTGGTTACAAATTTACAATTCATAAAACAAAAATATACAGCATTTTATGTGTAAAATGTAAAAAGGACACAAAAAATAGCAGAAAATAAGAACGAAATTATTTAAGGAATGACTACAACTTTTTTACCGGTAGGGTTATACGGTACACCGAAAAAAAGTGCACACAGTTTTTTCGGTATATACTGTATTACCCTCAAAAAAATTGTGGTAATTCCTTATAATTTCATTTCTAAAGATTCACATATAAGACATAAGTCTCATACAATGATTTCGTATTGATTATAACAAAAATTGAATGGTTTTACAAAATACAAGAAAATGTGCATAAATTTCACCGCAAAACAACTTCAAACAATCAGAAGTTTGATTACAAAATATCGTGCCAAAAATGGTGGTATATGACGTCATCAGTTTTTGCGTTGTCTGATTTTTGAGGTTTAATACGATATAACCTGAAAAAGTTTAACATTGCGGGAATAGGCAAAATTAAATTATGATTGATAAATCCTTGGCTGACTGAAAAACATGATACAATTTTCTACGTTATATACTAAATGAGTAAATCATTTGAGGCAATTTAAATATAATTCTACCACAATACCCTGTGTTATTCCACACGATTTAGCGGGAATATACGAGATGATGTGTTTTAGTGCAAAGTTCACAGAAAACAACACTGCGACTTAATAGTAATTGTAGTAGAAACAAGTCACACGACTGGTGAATATTGGATAATTATGTTAAACCTAAAGCTCGTGTGTTTTTTAACTTTAATAAAATAATTAACTTGAGTGAAATAAATTCCATATCCAACAACCACTCGTTGTGTAATCTCTAATTTATGTAATATTTGTGTGTGTCTTTGTCACCAGGATACAAGCTTGATGTCTCTAGCTATGCAACTTACTTGATGGTCTGCAAAGAAAACGAGATGGAGATTGATATCACAAGTTTAAAAGAAGAAATGAGACAGGCAGGTCTTAATCCAAATCAGGTAGGTAACATAAATGAAATGAAGTAATGTACAGGAAATAAGGTAACATACAGGAAATAAGGTAATGTACAGGAAATAAGGAATGTACAGGAAATAAGGTAACATACAGGAAATAAGGTAATGTACAGGAAATAAGGAATGTACAGGAAATAAGGTAACATACAGGAAATAAGGTAATGTACAGGAAATAAGGAATGTACAGGAAATTAGGTAATGTACAGGAAATTAGGTAATGTACAGGAAATAAGGTAACATACAGGAAATTGGGTAATGTACAGGAAAAAGGTAATGTACAGGAAATAAGGTAATGTACAGGAAATTAGGTAACATACAGGAAATTGGGTAATGTACAGGAAATAAGGTAATGTACAAGAAATTAGGTAACATACAGGAAATTGGGTAATGTACAGGAAAAAGGTAATGTACAGGAAATAAGGTAATGTACAGGAAATTAGGTAATGTACAGGAAATTAGGTAATGTACAGGAAATAAGGTAACATACAGGAAATAAGGTAATGTATAGGAAATAAGGTAACATACAGGAAATAAGGTAATGTACAGGAAATAAGGTAACATACAGGAAATTGGGTAATGTACATCATGATATATTAGATAATGTCAGAAAATTATGTAATGTGCTGGAAATGAGGTAATTGCATAATAATCCTAACAATGTATAAGTAACGTAGATGGAAAAGCACAGTTATGCTGTAGATCTCCATATTTAACCATGTATGGAATTGCTGGGCATAAAGAGGTGTAGACTGTCATTACATTAGTGTGTTAATTCACAATTTTGCTGGCCTTTGTCACACTTTTGGGGACTTAATTAATAGTCACTGGGTTATGGTATGGACACGCTAGAGATACCCATCCTATTATAATATGCTGGCAGTTATCTTTTGTCCTGACTCTAGAGATCTATTATATTGCTGAAGATCTTGCTTGTAATGTTCCTTCCATTGAGAATATTTACAATCATTGTTTAAATAGCTAGGTAAGCTATACAGACCCTCTGGACCTCTTGTCCAGGTGAGCAATACAGTTCAACTTGGCTTCTTGCTTCAAGATTTCTTACTGTTGCAGGAGTTCTATGAAGAACTTGTTGGATATCACAGTGCACATGGCCAGTTAGAATCTGTCAAGTAAGTAGTGAATAGTCATTCACAGTGGCATCATTTAGAGTATATAAAAAAATATAGGCTAATTTAGTCAAATTTATGTTGTGGCTTGTCCCAGGATAACCTTGACAAGAGTCCATTAATAAGTTCATTTAAATTAAAGGCCCA
The DNA here is from genome assembly GCA_947623455.1 of Mimachlamys varia. Classification (NCBI taxonomy): domain Eukaryota; kingdom Metazoa; phylum Mollusca; class Bivalvia; order Pectinida; family Pectinidae; genus Mimachlamys; species Mimachlamys varia. Next base: position 5,217,454 of record OX392537.1, read on the forward strand.
ATATACGTTACTTTCAGCCAAACTTGAAGCGAAAATCAAGCCTAAAATTTTATTATATTTATAGATTTAGTTGGGATAAACTGATATCAGCAATATTCAAGATGAATTTTTACGCTGTTATCAGTACAGCAGCAGTTGAGACTTGGTATTTGTAAACACAGTCCATTTTGAACTGTCTTCCAACTTCGGCTTGTTGTTGAAGTGGGCTACAACTGAATTATTTTCAATTCTTTGGATTTTCCTGTCAAGAGTTTCTTGTTAGTTACCGCTCAGATTTACTTCGTTTTAGACTTTATTTTTGCATTATAATCAACTGGATTTTTTTCACAATTTTTCCGAATCCTGAAAAATTTCCTGAAGTTATCATTGTGATAATTAGTACATTTCGTACATGCACACACCCAGACTTGGGCTACTATTAATACAAACATCCCGACCTGGGAAATCAACAATATTTTATAACAAAGAGCAGAAATGAAACTGTAGTGAGACGAGCCGGACGCGAACCCGAAACATCTAGGTTATGGAGCCATGATGTTACCACCAGGCCAAAAGGTCCGAACCAGTTGACCTGGTTTGTAATTCCCTGATATTGTTATGCAAGGTCGTCTCTCCACGTAAGATTATGATCAACTGGGGTTTTTTTTCACAATTTTTTAGAATCCCAAAAAATTTCCTGAAGTTACGTATATTGGGCCTTTAGCGTTTGAGTGTGGTATTTTTGACATACATTGGGCACAGTAGCTACATCTTTTTGTGCAGTGGAAATGTGAATATACACTTTCAATAGATATTGCTTACACATATATTTTTGTTTTGGAGTCTATTATAATATAGTTATAGTCTCATACAATTTCTGTTGTTTCAAGGGAGGTATTGAAGGAAATGCAGTCTGCCTCTTACCCATTGACTGCCAAAACTTTAAGCAATTATATTTGGGCTGAATTCAATGCGGGGTAAGTACTGTACACACAAGAATTACAGCTAGTAGCGTATTATATACTGCTCTAGCAGACATTATATACAGTAAGTTTTATGTGTACACACAGTTAAGGATACAACAGAGTTACAATGTATAAGGATTTCATAGTATGTACCCATTACTATCCGACACACACACCTATAGAAACCTCATTATTATTGGGTGGTCGGGTGGTACAGCAGGGATAATTCTAGCGCTTAAAACCTATGATAGAATATGAGGGGTTTTATGGGATTAGCAAAATGTTTATGAGATTTTTCTATATAAAGTAATACAATTTTGAATTTTTAATGAGATTTTTCAGAAACATATTGGTAAAAATCCCCAAATCTCGCCTCAAAGTGTATAGCCCGTCAAGGCGGCCGGGGTTAGAATCCCTGACTGGGCAATGTAATGAAAAGGTATTAGGTCACCTACCTGACCAAATGGGTTTTCTCCAGGTACTACGGTTTCCTCCCACAATAAGACCACTCACATGCTAACATCTGGGCTAACAAGAATGATTAATATAACTTTGATAACTTGTTTCATAATTGCTGTAAAATAAATAATGTTTATTTGTATAAATAATATTATATTATGGGTTTTCAAGGCGTTGGAAATGATATGTATTATATGTACAATTTTAATGTACAGCATGCAGGTAGTGTAATATAAAAAGATAATATTACATAATTATGTGTATACAGGAACTGTAATCATATACATGTATAAAGGTAGTGTTATGTATACATACACTGGTAATGAATTGTATGAACATGTATGATGTAATGAATAAATATTTATTGTAAGCTATATATTCACCGATGATAAAAAAGTCTTTTTAGACACTCGTTTCAATTCAACTAGTTGAATAAAAAATATTTATTTTTTCTTTAATTGGGTTTGAATGTTTGAAGTTTATTTGGTATATGTTGTAGCTACAGAGATGATCTGACTAACCTGTTTGAATCAGCAAGGTAAGTTATATGAACTGTTTTATTATAAGGTATCATTGCTCAATTTTCAGTTCAACTGCTATGGTGGGGCGGGGTGTCAGTCGTCTGTTTTGCGTCTCCCTTTACTTAAACAAAATTGTCTTAAAATCACCAAAGAGGCCTAGAAGATTATCAATGATTATATTTTGCCATGCTGAGATTAAGGCCATTTGTTCAAATGAATGAGTTTTACCTATATTGAAGATATATGGATGGTCAGGTTGTATTATAGAAATATGGATTGTCAGGTTGTATTCAAGAAATTGGATGGCCAGCTTGTGCAGTGGATAGTGCGCTTGCCTTTCACCAAGGCAGCTGTAATTTGATTCTCTGATCATACAAGGTATGGTTTCACGAGCCTGATCATGTGACATCTATCTCCTGGTACTTGGTTTTTCTCCCACAATAAGACACCCCCAATGATCGAGCTAATAAAGTTATTGATCATGATATACAGTCGAATCTCGTTATCTCAAAGTCGGCGGTACTACGAACAAACTTCAAGTTATCCGAGTATTTGAGTTATATATGTGGGTTTGAATACTTAGTGTGAAGTCTGGCCAGGACCGACAAACTACTTCAGATTAAATGCGATCTTTTCAACATAACAGTCGAACCTTGTTATCTCAAATCATGTAACTTGAAAACCTCATTTAATTTGAAGTATTTTGTTGGTACTGGCCTGACTTCACAGTAAGTGTTCAAATGTGTTTTGTTTAATTAACCTTGATAAAACCTACCTGTTTGGAGCTATCACTCAAGCTTGTCTTTTTTTCAAGCTTTGCCCCAAAAGGTACCTGCACACTTTACAAGAGAGCGCATTATATACACAAAATTACGGTAGTTAGGTTATTGGCGATAGGAAACTATTAATAAGAATAAATTTATTTGGCTCTGATTCCAACTATCCTTATGGTATTATGAGCATGAATTTAATGGTCTTTTCTATTTGCAAAACTTTGACACTTCTAATCAATTTTACTGATGAAAGGGAGATGATTTCAGTAATTGTTGTAGACGTCTGCAAAAATTAGTTCGAAAGTCTTGAAAGCACAAAAAAATTGACAACATTTCTTTTGATAATTTGATTATGTATAATATGAATATTTAATTATAAGAAAAATTAAGTAAGTCGATCATCTTTGGATATAGTTAATAATTGTTCATACATGTATACCAATAGTTGTTAATTTTTGCATCTATAATTGCATTTTTAGAAAATGCACCTTTCACATTCCATTCTTTTACTTTGTACAACAATCCAAGTAACACCTTCTTCAGTACTTCCAGTACTTTTGATTACCTGAGCATGCCTTCAGTTTTGCCATGACACATTCCAGGGGTGTAGAGAGGGTAGGTGAGTGTAACCTCTGGATATTGAGGATGGTTGACTATATACCTACCTCTATGATAATCTTTCAGCTTCCATGGTGTTGTTCCAGACCTAAACTGTTATATGACTATGCTGAAATGTTACGCTGTTAAAGGAGATATGGATAAGATCAAAGAGGTATGTGAAAATTCTGTTCTTTATACAATAATAGAAGACTTTTGGTTGGTTGTCAGTTGGTTCAGTGGATAGCACACTAGCTGTCTTGTGTACTTGCCTTTCACCAAAGGTGATCGAGGGTAGCTTCCCCTACTGACATTAGGGTATGGGGGTAACCTGACCAAGGTGATCTAGACTAGCTTTACCTACCAACAATAGGGTATGGGGTAACCTGACCAAGGTGATCTAGGCTAGCTTCCCCTACCAAATTTAGGGTATGGGGGTAACCTGTTCCAACATATTGGTTCATATTCAATATGAATTCCAACTAACTATCAGAGAAAACTCGAGTGGTCGGGCAGGTGACCCTATACCTTTTTTTGTCAGGTCGGAGAATCCAGCCGGTCGCCTTGGTGAAAGGCAAATGCGCTATCCACTGCACCACAGAACCAACATTGATATGCCTATGAAGCCATTGACTGATTGTTACATTGGCTACCACTGCCCATGGCATTCATAATGTCCATGAATGCCAACTTAAAACAGTTCAATGCATTAGTTGACAGTACTGTTTAGCTTGTTGGTATGTACAGGTATAAACACCCTGGACTTAAGAGTGTATAACCTGTCATTTAAATTAATTTTGCAGACATGTTGCTGTAAAAGTCAATATTTTCACAAGTGTAACCTTTTGCTTAGTGAGCAACAAAACTTGTCCCCGTGTGAAATTCTTCTGTCAGTCACACTGTTTTGTACTGTGTGCCTATACTATTATACACTGTAGAGTTTGAGTAGAGTGTGAAATATTCCCAATACTGTAAAAACATTCATTTTTGTTGGGGTAAAATTTTGTTGTTTGGAGACTAGAAACATTTTTGTTGGGGGGAAATTTTGTTGTTTGGAGACTAGAAACATTTTCGTTGGGGAAATATTTTGCTGTATTCAATAGCTGATATAAAGATTGTTGAGTATTAAAATTTTGTTTGTGTTTTAATTTTGTTGTTCCTCATATCCCCAAGAAATAAACAAAATTAAATGTTTAATGAAATTTAATGGTTTTACAGTATGTGGATATATTTGCAAAGCAAGCAAATTAAAATAAACGAGAATTTCCACACTGCTAACCGGTGAATTTCACTTTTACAGTATATATCATTACGTGAACACTGAGCTTGAAAACCAGCGTTTTGATAACACATTACCAGCATTACATTTAATTTCAGTTAATCCTTACTGCAGAAAAGGAGGTGGGAATGAGACAAATTCATCGTATTCAGCTTCTTGTGCCCCTTGCTGTGAATGACCATGAGGAAAAAGCAGAGGAGGTAACACCAGGTCAAGAGTGGTATCTGTTCACACACATTAGATGTGTATACATCTGATGTTTGTTTATTAAAATTGTCTCAAACTTTCTGATCCAAGATATTGTAGACTCTTTCATGACCAGGGTTGTAAGATAGGGAAATTCTACCCGTGGACTTATCAAATTCGCTGAAACCTGAGGCTTTGCCAAGGTTTTTGCCAAATATGAAAACTCGGAGGGTGGACTTTCCCTATCTTAAACCTTTGGACATGAAAGAGTATTTTTAGCCCACCATCATCAGATGGGTCTTACCCTTGTTTCCTTTCAAGTGATGCCATCTTTCTGCAGAATCCTCCAAATAGAATCTTGTCCTCTCACGCTTGTTTTCTTTCTTTCTACGCACTTTCAGTCAAGTAAGATTTTGGACTGCATCGGCCGAGGATCCGCCTTTTTTTCTGTACGCGTGTTATGATTTCTAATTTCCCGCTAAGCGCATGTACAATGGCATTGTTTACACTTTCCCGAATGATGATGATATGAATTAGAAATGGGTTGCAGAATTTATTTTTGTAATTTTTGCATTTTTCTGAAAAAGGCCATGCTAACTTTTGGACTTTATGATTAATGGCAAGTACATACCTTTAGGATACTTTTAAATGTTATAGCACTTTTTATCATCTATGACAATGAAATCTAACCATTTATCTGGTAGTCCCTTTAAGGGAAATACATGTATGTCCATTGATGCAAATAATTTGTCCAGAAAATCTGTCTATGGAAGCTTCACATGGATGTTCAGTATGTTATGCAGTTGTGCATCAGCATTTTAACTTTAGATTTGAACCCTTTCTAAGGTAGTTATACGCTTAATGTGAAATTAAAATTCCTATTTCTGTAAGTTGACTGTCAAGGTCAGTAAAGGATTATAAACTACCAGCGTCTGCGGGGGTTTACTTATCCTATGGATGACAGTTCTAGTTTCATTTGCGATCATTTACGATTTAACAAATAAAGATATTGAACTGTAATTTGGTATATAATAACAAAGTGATAAGATGCAGGTCCTATTTTGAACATGTGCATTCTCAGGTTTTAATTTGCTCAGACAGCTTTGGTTATCCAATATTTCACCCAAGTTTTAGAAGTTACGATTACACCAACAAAAAGTCATTGACACTAAAACACTCCATAACTTATCTTTGGTTAACTGGTGGGACCATTTGAGTCAAAATGACATCTATTTTTTCCCTTACATTTTCAGCATATCTGTTACCATGTGTTTCCCCCCATATTGTTCAAGCACATCTAAATACTACTGGTCCCTACCCCTATATGTTGAGCTATGATGTGTGTTCCCTTAATATATATATAGCACAAATTAATTCCATTTCATTGTATTCTTTACCAGCTGTTGGGAAGTCTATGTGATACACATTATGACATAGAAAAGCCAGACATGAATGAGATCGAGTACTACGGGAACCAGCTGGTTACCAATTTGAAGATTCGGATTGGTTTTAAGGTGTTTAACCTGTTTGCAAGAACGGCCCCTTTCTTCATACGTAGCTATGCAAGAGGACCTGGACAACAGAGAAATGTGAGTAAATCTTGTTATTAACGATAATAATAATGATTTGAGGTTAATTCTTACCTGTATATACCGCTATATCTTGACCTTAAGGTCATCTCAAAGTGGTTCACAAATTTGTATCCATGGTTATAGAGCCTTAGCAACCTTGCAGCCAACTCAACTCCCTGGGAAGCATAAAACCAGTGCTGCCATTTCTTTGCCCATAGCTAGAACTCTACATTCGCTAGCACTACCTGACCACATACTCATGCATTTATAGCTGAGTAGACTGGAACTAGCAGAGTAAAGTATCTTGCTCAAGGATGTACCATAACCCAAAATCTTTGACCGGGACTCCAACTTTCAACCATTCAATCAAGAGCCTGGCGTCCTACTACTAGACCACCATGCCCTTGTAGACTTCTTAACCAAATACTATACAATTGCTGGGCATAAAGAGACTAATGCTATCATGATATTAGCATTGATGTCAGGGTCTGGTCACAGCCCTTAGGGACCCAGTTTCTCAGTTGAACTTGAAAACAGTTGAGAAACTCACCCATTAACCCAACTTTAATTTATACAGATATGCCTCAAGGATTTGTCTTCAGGTCTGTTCCTGTCCATGGGATCATTTTGGAAAATATTTTACCATGATTACCTAGATACCAATGTATCCAAGTGAGCGATACAGGCCCTCTTGGCCTCTTGATGAAGTTTATGGCGTATAAACCTCAATAGGTCTAGAGACAAATTTAATTTGTCTCAAGACTCAATGAGGTTTATACCACATCAACCTCAAAAGAACAAGATTCAGTCCTTAATTAATGCACACATGTAAAATTACATAGTACGTGCTGGCTCTGAATTAAACGTCATGATAATTTTCTTGTTTTTCAACAGTGAAAAGAACAAAACAAAAGGTGACTTTTTAATGGAAAATTTATCTTTTGATATAGGACCATTTTATCCAGGGATACCGGATGCTGAACAGAACAGCTGCCTCTTTGACAGTACAGATGGTCAAAAGCAATGTGATCTCTTGGAACAGAGCTTTGCTTGAAGCTAAAACCATTTCTGAAGGTAAATACTTAATTGAATGTAATATAACAGATTGGCATAAGCCCAATTTAACTTTCACATTTTTAACCCATCATCATCAGATAACTTTTTTCTCAAAATTTGTGAGAAACTCGATGAGATATTTGAAACAGAAATGATACTGTATGTAATATAATATTCACATTTGTGTCATTTTGAAGCCTATAATGACTGTTGAAACAAAATTGGAGATTTTATTGATATTTTAAAGAATTTTAGGGAGGTTTTCATGCAACACATACAGTCAAAAAAATAAGATAGCTATCAATATTCAAAGTAAATACAATATATATCACAATACTTCCTTCAAAGACAAACAATAATAAAAATTAAAAAGTGATGTCCTTTTAACCCAGGTTAAAATGAAAATGTAACTCAAAATTTCAGAAATTATTAATCTTTGTTTGCAAAAAAAAACATTATTTCTGATAATTTTATTGTTAGGTCAATATACTTTGTGGGTGAGGGTATGGCCCCAAAAAGGGAAGTTAGCAAAACTATTGTTTAATAACTCTATACTTCTGTTAAACTCTTGAATGTAAACATGTACATTGTACATGGTTTGTTTAGAGATTAGTTACATTGTATATGCTTTTTGTAAAATGATACCTTAATGCAATCTTGTAAGGCCACATTCTAATGGAAATTTTTACTTCTTTGTAGAATATACAGCCTGTCTTTTTCTGTACGCCAGGAAAGAGGTTTGTACCATAAGATATCTTTTCAGTTTTTGATTAATTGTGACATCATTTTCACCTCAGCATGTGGAGTGGTCCCCCTTGAGTCAGAGAGGCAGGCCAGCATATATAGTAATAATTGTTGAAAAACGTTCACCTTTAGAAAGATTTGAAGGATTTTCAATGATTTTTTAGCCCACCATCATAAGATCCTCATCAGATGGTGGGCTATTCAAATTGCCCTGTGTCTATATAGTCCTTTCAATTTGTTAGCTGTCTGTCCTTAGCAATTTTTGTTACCGTTATATCACGAGAAGTGCTGGATGAATCTTTCCCAAATTTCATATGTAGGTTCCCCTTGGTCTCTAGTTGTACCCTGTTGAGAAGGTCATCTTGGATTTGGACAGTGAAAATTATTATTGCTTTTTAAGTACAGGAGAGATCTTTCTCAAATATGATACGACTACTGTCGCTTGTTTCAATTGGTCCTTAGTTGCGTACTTTTGATTTTGGGACTGCATGATCAGAAAAACCAAATGGCTGACAGGCAACCATCTTTGATTTGACAGTTCAAGATAATCATCGATATTTCATAAAAAGGAATTCTTAAATTTTATAGAATTAAGAGCAAGTCGGTGAGAGAAAAGAAGAGCAAAAAAAGGTCAAAGATCCATCTATAAAAGTGAATGAATAAATAAAGAAAAACAATGGTGGGTGACTAGATCCCAAGAGAGGCAAGATCCCTCTAGGATCTCTTGATTAAGCTTGTTGTGTAGAGCATCCTTTTCCGTGGACAAAGTAGACCCAATCATATGTAGAAGGAGGTTTTTGCTCTCACCCTTTAAAAAGAGGGACAGAGCCCAATGGGAGGAAATAGTTTAATATGAGGGGCTTTACCCAATTTAGTGTAAAACATTGTTTGGCAAAAGGAATTCAGATTTGTATAGACAAGGAAGTGTGCTCTTGTTTAGCAGGGAGACCATGACCAACATATAATGTAGGGAAACTTAGGTATATTTGTATAGACATGGAAGTGTGATCTTCATACTTGCCAACTTTTTGAAATTTCCATCGGGGAGATTACGCGTGCTCAGAATTGAAAGCATAAATAATATGTATACATGTACATTTAGAGGAAAAATAACACTTTTAAATGGCTTTTTTTGAGCTCTTCTTTCAGATGAAATCATCAGATCTTTAAAAACAGGAACAATTAAGCAAATTCAAAAGTTGAAAATGCAACATTTTAGGGTCCAAAATGTTTGTTCTTGTTTAGCAGGGAGAGAATGACCTACGTATAATGAAGGGGGAACTTAGGTAAATGTATATAATCCACTCCAAACTCCACTTCCCCTTATTTCTATTTCTACAGTTGACATTTTCACAATTACCGGTAAATCTTGCAAAATGATATATAATATAATATATGTATATTGTAATCATTTGGAAGGACTTTCAGCGTCCGATCAGCCCAAGGGATTATATGCCTAATTTTGTTTTTCATGTTTTATGTATATTCTGTTTATGTGATGTAACATGTTTTTTATGTGTCTTGATAGAGGGGCGGATAGCCTTGAAAATTTGACAATTTATTTGTCCGTACTGTCGCTATTACTTCCACAATCATATATTGTAATCACAACATATACTGTTGTATACGGAATAATATGAAATTGAAAAATTGAATATGGGGCTGGATTTTACTCTTGATATACAGTGCCAATGTGAGAAGTAATTCAAATTTGCAGAGACATTATTGTGCCACAGTTACTTGCTACATTTTCCAGTAGGCCCTCTGGTCCTCTTCTTATGCTTTAGTTTTTAAAATGATTGTTTTCTTTTCCAGGGGATTTTTAAAAAAGAATCATATGAACAATTAAGTATGTTCATTGAAAAAGGACCAAGCTCTAAATATTTCACCGATCCTTCTAGACAGGTAACTATAATAGATACTGTAATGTAAAAAATCTTTTTTTTTTTGAAGAGAAGAAAATACAACCTGCTTTTATTTAAAAATTGTTTTGTTATCCTTCATAATTGTTTCTTATTCATAAAGTTCAAATTGACTTCAGCTATTGTTACTTATCGAAGGTAGTAAAAAAATTAAAACCAAATATTAATAAGGATACTTTATCAGATCTTTCTTTTCAGTGAAAAAAGATATTACATTCATTGTAGGCTCCAACTAAGGTCCTAATTATTGGATCTTATTAATTTAGTTTTACTGAGACATCAATTAATATTCCGTTATAATTTGAACTTAAAGACTTTGTTGACCTTATTAGATATTAATAGAATCTCTCTATTACAGTTGATTATGGACATTGCAACGCTTTGCCTTGAGGATGAAGTGGTAAGCACATTATACAGGAATTGTTATCGTTGCATAAATGAAAAGATATTCCTTTCCTTTATATTTAAAAACTTCATTTGGTTCTATTAGAAAAATTAAAATATTTAAAGGATCAGGTAATTCAATCTAGAAAGAAATGTTCTCTGTGAGAAGAAAAATTGCTGTAAGGCTAAAAAATTTTCAATCCCCATTAATTAAGGTAATATTAAGGGGAGTACATGTACATATGAATTTTTGCAATTAATCACCATTTGATTCCAATTACCCACTATGCTAAATATTTCATCCAGTGCAAAAATTGTTTCCATTTAGTGAGTAATGAATGATTCTTTGTTAATATCATTATAAGCCCCCCTCCCCCAGCTGGAATGTTATATAGCTGAGGAGGGGGTGGGTGATGTTTTGTGTGGGTCTATATGTATAAGTCCTTCCTTTATTTTGTCCGGTCTCATTCTCCTCAACATCACTACTTTATAATTCATACTTTGGGTATCGCCCAGTTTACCCTCTTGGTTAGATGATGTTGTATGAATCAAAAGTAACCTTTATGAGGGTGTGTGCCTAAGAAAAATGCATCATCAGAACGTCCCTCTGACCGTTATTTTTGACTTTTGACTTTCAGAAAAGAAATCTAGATTTTGACCTTTGAACAATAATCTGCTGTAAATACCCCCCCCCCCCGCCCTCCCGCAATACGAAGTTAGATAACAATTTGTTAGTCATCAACATTGCCTTATAGAAGTTTTTATTACAAAGGGGGGGGGGGGGGGCAGATGGTATAAGTTAGCCATTGGCTAACAGTTCTATTTTATTTCATTTTCATTTTTTTGAAATGAAAAATTACAAGATAACTGTATTACATCACTGATAAAGCCCTAAATGGTCTCTTTTGCAGGATTTAGATTTCAAGAGGACCGAGTTGAAAGTTTTTGAGCTTTTGAAAGAGGTAAGCATTATGATCAGTATGGTATATGTAATTTCATGCTAGCAGCATTTCATGGCCAATCTCTTTATCTCATATTCCTATGTTCATCAAATGTGTGTACGAAATTGTGATTAATGAGACATTATGCAGTGCTGTAGCAAAATTATTTAAGACATTAGGCAAAGAGCAAAACATGTAATATATTTATATGTCAGTTGTTAAATTATTGAAGAGAAGACCAATTTCTCTCTGTAATTCAATTTTCTTGTGTGAATTGCATTACAAATCAATCTCCAACTTTTTCAGATACTAGCTGGCATCTGATATTAATCCTGTGTAATCTTATAATAATTGTAGCATTTAAACTTCCTTCCCTTTGACTTCTTTTAATTTTTTGCAGAGAAGAGAAAGTAGATCTAAGATACATGCAAAAATGAAGGAAAAGGTAAAAAAACTTTCACATCTGAATATAATGATAATACAGTCGTAATACAGTGTACCTCGTTATTTTGAAGTCAGTGGGATTGTGGGAAAGCTTTCGAGTATTATTCCAGTTAACTGAGTTAAAATGTGTAGTGTAAAATTTTTCTGGGACAGTTCAAATACTTTAAAATTAAATGGGGTCTTCAAATTATAGGTCTGGAGTTTTAAATAATGAGGTTTGGCTTCATACCATCATGACCTCTTTATTGTCTAAAGGCTCTGTCACGCATGTACTTACTGGACAATATTTATGCATTGCTTGATATGGCTTCCATTAACTCAGTGTTAAACTGGCAGTCCAGACCAACGGACAACATGACATAATTTTAGTGCCATACTGACCTACGTTACGTCAGCGCTTTGCTTATCGCCTCAGATAACACACGTTATAGCTTTGTGTTAATCATAAACTAAGGTGATTGTGATTTTCAGAAAGCTCTTCCAGTATGTAAAAATACAAAGACAAAAACCTTAATAAAGTGGCAAAAATGACAAGATTATGTATAAATGTCAATATAACCATTGAGTTCTGAATGCAATTTGGGTGCCAGATAAATATTCATGACAAACATCATTCTATTTATCTTGCACCCAGATTGGATTTGTATCGACAATAAATACAATCTGACAGACATTCAGTGGTTATAATTAGCAACATCAGGTCTTGGTCCATTTAAGCAAACCCTTGAAATACTCTCAGTTCATTTCCTTCATACACATAATGATACACATGTAACATGTTGACAAAACTACTTCAAAAATTGATAATCATCTGTGGGAGAGATGAGACCACTATTTTACAAAAGCTCACTATTTTACATAAGCTTGACCAATTTATGAATCAGTTGAATTCAAAGTTTAATTTCCAGGAATGTCCTTGTGTCATCAGAGGTTGTCATACTTCTATGGAACTCACCATTAATCATCTTGTCTGTATATACATGTAGTGCTTTAATTTTCTATGGTTTACAGAACGTGGATCCTGCAACCTTTTCCAGCCACAAGCCATTCCTCGTAGAAGGGGTAAATATTTTCAGTTGAACCTCTTGCATAAATTAGCGTGATTGATGCTTGCTTAAATCTCATATTTATGTTCCACTTGGTGCATAGTTGTACCCTGTTAATTTTGGATCTTATGAGAAAAAACTAAATGGCTGAAAGCGGCCATATTGGATTTTGACATTTAAAGCTTGTTGGCTCACCTGGGATCTTTTGTTTACCCATATACAAACAACAAACAGCTGAAGTCATCATATCACAGTTTATCTTAATTAAAATTATCACAGAATGCATAAGTCTCATGCATGAATATTTTGTCAATTAAATGGCATGTGCCTTAAGTATACATACCTGCAAATATACAGTAGCAAAAGAAATAAAATTTTACAGAGTTTATATGCTAATAAAGCATAATCTAAAATGTCACTTATGTTACGAGACTATCATGGTCATAAATAATTTATGATTATAATACTTAAGTATATCAGTTAGCCAGTAAGATACAGATAAGTATTGTAAAAGGTAATAATGATAAAATAGGGATAGGCAAAACAAACTAGAATTAAGTACATTCACATGAAAACAAGAGAAATGGTAAAAAGGGAATCACTTGTGTTCCCTTAGGACGCTACAAAAGGAACATTTAAAAGAAGTAATGCTTGTTGATGTTCCGTTTGGTAACTTGTTCCAGATCTGGCATCCTGAAAGTACAAAATGTTAACAACGTAATGATAATATATGACACCCTATGACTTGGCCTATATCTATGCTTTTATATTCATCTATAAAAGGCAATAACAATTAAACAAAGTTAAATCATTTTGGCCTGTTTCCATACTTATATATAATTATAATCTTTGAGTTTAGAAATATAAAAAGTATATACATTTGTGTATGATCTTTTCTATTCTTTGTCATTGATTATAAGCTTTTGAATTCAGCATTTGTCACCCAATATCCCTTATCAAGAGTGTGAAAAGATATGAGTACACACCATATTAAAAAAGTCAATTAATATGCTAAAAGCTTCATTATTCTCCATGGTTACCAGGGGGGGGGGGCATTCATATATCACACTGACACATCTAGTTTTGGGTATTTTTCAGGTGATGGAATATATGAGTATGTTCAAACAGGAGATAGAAAATGGGGTAAGTTTTTCTTTTTTAACTAATTTGCTCACCTGCTTTCAGGCCATTGTCAATCACCTTTGTATTTCAACAACTTATTCTGAATAACAAAAAGTCCTAGATTCATGACATGTGGCTGGTCACTTCACCTCCCAGAAGGGCAAAGTTTAAATGTCAAGGTGTGGTTTCTGTCATCCTGCTGCTAGCTATATAGCCAGACATCCGACATGAAGTTTTATTTCAAACAACTTCCTCTCAATAACTGAAAGGCCCAGGATACTGATATTGGGCCTGTAGCATGCTGGGATGAATGACAACCAAGTTTGTTAAAATGAATGACCTTGACCTATTTTTAAGGTCACAGGGGTTAAATATCATGAAATCTCCAAAGAACCTCTTGGTAATAACAAAAAGGCCCAGCATACTGATATTGGGCGAGTAGCATGCTGTGATGAAGAGCTACTAAGTTTGTTAAAATGAATGACATTGGTCAACCTTCAAGGCCACAGGTGTTGCGTGTTAAAACCTTTCAATAGATTCTGTAGATATCAGACACTTGTATTTTGCCTGTAGATGAATTATATTTATATAATTTAGTGCCAGAACGAGTCACCAGATATCTGGTTCATGCTCGGTTTGCATCTCCTGACTTTTTATCGGTTTAGCATTTGAAATATCCGATAATCGTCATCGGTGTCCTGTACGGCAAAAGCTCCCAAACCCCTTCTTTTCTCCTGTTCAAATTTCAGTATCCACACAATACCTCAATAACTATTAAGTGTACACATGAACTCTTGAAGTAAAACTACTTACCAGTTTTGTTATTTTTAATGTACATTGTAGCAGCCACGATCGTATTATACAATAATTCAACATTGTTTAACTTGTTTTCATAATCTGAGCGAGTTTACCTCGATCAAAAGCTAGGCTGTCGTGCAAGTTCTTGATCTACACCTTTGTTGCTCCATCTCTCCAAGCAAATATATAAGTGAGGGAAATTTGTACTGTCAATCATATAACGTATATCGTAAATGCGCAGGTAGGATGCACATTAGAACTACACAATGATAGGCAGTACACTGTTACAATTTGTTGATGTATATTTGTGGTTTTGTAGTTGTTTTGCTGGAAGTTCGCGGCGAACCTGAATGAAATTAATGACTAGTGATATCTGCCTCAGTATGTTGTTTATTGCCTCATATGATGGAACAATATGTGAACCAGTGGGTGAAGTACAGTACAGGTTGTGTACAATGATAATTTGTACATCCTAAGTACAGCAGAGTTTAACACCAAAAGCCAGTTATCTAGTTATGGTTCGTTAGTAAGAGTCGGTTATGCAGTGCAGTTAGCATTTTTATGCCCCCGCCATGAAATGGGGGGGGGGGGGGGGGCATATAGTGTTACCCATGTGTGTCCCGTCCCGCCCTGTCCCATGGTAATGTTACCAGCTGGGAGCATTTTTCTCTCACAGATATTTCTAGTTTCTAACCAATATTCCAGCACTATATTATATTTCACTAGCAGGTGAGCGATTAAGGCTCATTGGGCCTCTTGAGCATGCGCACTTAAGCTTGTAAAATACAATCTTTGAGAAAGGAAGCTAGACAAATCGCATTGAGATTAACGGATCCAATATGGTAATGATCTCCAGATAGAGGGAAGTTGATGGCTATAATGCTATATTCACCTTGCAATTATGATGGATTTTGCAATTGACCTGCATTACAGCATTTTATTTTGTTCATTCCAGAATGATGATGAAGTTGTACGACAATTTAATACATTGAAAAAAGGATGGAATGCGAAAGAAGAATCGAGCAATGCAAAAAAGTTGGTGACCATGTACCGAGAAAAAAGGAAATTTGAACAGGCTATGCACTTCCTGAATGTAATGTAGGTCAAGTTCATATTGTTAAACTTTCGTTATAATCATTAAGGACTCTTTATCAGGGATGCAGGTGCCCCATAGTCTTTGTTTGTCTGTCTGTCTGTCCGTCTGTCCACAAATTCTGTTCCTGACTGATAGTATTTACTGATTGATTAACATGAAACTTAGTTAAGATGTTCAGTTCTCAAAAATACCTTCTGAGGTCAAAAGACAGGGTCAAATGGTAATGTCACAAGGTTCAAAGGTCAAGGGCAGTTTTTTTTCCTTTTCACTGATAAACAATTTATTTTAAAATATAATGAAGCAAATTTAGTTGGAATTAAACAAGGATTAAACTGACCAAAAGTTAAGGTCACTAGCTCAAACTTCTATTTCAAATTCTGTAGCTCCTCACTGATTATGAAGCAAAGTTGGTTGGAATTAAACATGGAGTTTACTGTCCAAAAGTCGGGGTCACTGGCATAGGTCAAAGGTCATTTTAAAACATGTACATTTTCAACTTCTTCTCAAAAACCCCGGAACCAATTTGAATGAAATTTTACAGGAACTTTCCCTGGCTAAAGATGCACAAAATTTGTGAACTACAAGTATATGGTCCTACCCCCCTAGGACATGACTGTTTGATGCTGAAAAAAAATTGACCCTGTCCCATCCCCTGCCATGAGTGGGTGGGGACGGTCTCAAAAAGGTCAAATTGGGTAAAATTTCTAAATCTTCTTCTTTCAAAGATCCAGATATGCAGTTATTGGTACTACTAATACATCAAAACTCAGATGACCGTTAAGGCCTGTGGGCCTTTTGTTCATTATTTGAATGGTGTATTTAAGTGCCTTGTAAATGTTTAGCTTAATATTGGGATGTAATAATAAAACAAGTGCTCTGCCATCATCCAGTTAGGATAAAAGGGGAAATCCTTAATTTCATGATGATGGATTGAAATGGAGATCTTGAGTTTTATTTTTGACCAGAAAGATGAATCATGACCATGCCTCTTTTTCAGGGTGCGAGCCAACCCATCCTTTCCTCATTCCTCACACACATTGGCTTATCTAGTCATAAAGATGCTGCATTGTGGTGATCACAGAGGTAAATATGGTTAATTAAGTGTACATAACTCAGCAAAAGGAATTCTGGAGAGATTATTTCAAGGACTCCATATTGTTTTCTGTTTTGCAAGTAGGTTAGCATAGTCTAGCTTTAGATTGGTTCTGCTAAAAGTAACAAAAGGTATGTATTACACATTTACAATACACAATTATGTGAAGAATGTGTGTACAGCAATTTTAGTGTAAAGCTTGACCAGGACTGACGAAATACTTCAAATTAAACAGGGTCTCGAGTTATACAAGTTTGATGTTCCGAAGTGTGGCTGAACAGGGTAAAGTCTGGTACTAAACAGATATGTGTTTTGTTTTTAGGTATTGTTAAGTGCATCAACAATTACTTGGACATTGCAATAGAACAGAAATCCAAGATGGCAGTGATACCCCATAGCCAGCTGCTGCTGATACTGAAGGTCCTGGTAGCGTTCCTCCGTCCTGCTGAAGTACTGCAAATATTTAGAAGGATAAAAACACATAAGGAATTCTTCAGGCTTGAAGTCAATACCTTTCATTGGCTTTATATGAAAAGGTATGTGTGTATATATATGCTTACAATCATGTTTATAACCTATGCACCACTGAAGACACATTTGAGCTCTTCCAATTCATGGTTGGGATAGTTCATTATGAAATTTCAGGGGTGAATGAATAAATTACAATTTCGTTGTTGTCTCCAGTGAAGTTGTCAATTAACAATGAAATTGTAATATTTACAATGACCTTAGGTTGAATAATGTCTATTCCATATCTGAAGATTAGAGTTTTTTAAGGTCATCTGACACAAATGGGTCAGGACGACCTCTATTACTGTAAAAGTGGAAATGTTCGCGGTGTGAAATTTTTCGCTTTTTTCACTGGCATTGAATCTCCACGAATATATCCACATGCGAACACATTTAACACTATTAAAACTCTACAGTGTATAATAAAATTATGGGTACATTGCGCAAAACAGCATGACTGACAGCGCGAACATTTCCACATCACGAACAGTTTTGAGACTGACTAAGCGAAAAATTCCATGTGCGAAATATTGGCTTTTACAGTATAGCCATTGTGCTTCGTCCTTCATCATCCGCCATATGCCATCTGCCTTGCACCAATAAATTATGCCATCCCTATAGTGTAAACTTTTCCTTCAAAGAACTTCTTCTCAATACAGGAAAGGCCCAGGGTACTGATATTTGGCATGTAGCATGCTGGGATGAAGGGCTGCCACATTTGTTGAAATGAATGACCTTGACCTACTTTCAAGGTCACAGGGGTCAAATGTCTTATAATTTTCAAGCAACTTCTTCTTAATAACTGAAAGGCCTACTATATGTGATGCTGATATGTTGCTGAGATGAAGGCTACCAAGTTTGTTCATTGGCCCTCTTACAAGGTCACAGGGGTCAAATATGTTTGTATCTTTAAACAACTTCACAATAATCAACAAAAAATTATATACATTCTGTAGGTGTCTGAACTTTATAATCAAATGACCATTCAGGCCTATGGGCCTCTTATTATGATGTCTGCCACCCAAAGCCAATGTTTGTTATTTCATGTTGCATTTCATATATTTTTTAAATCATAAAATCAACAAAACACAAAATTGGAATTCAACATAACATGAACTCAGAATTCATTAATATCGTACAAATCAGATTTCCGTTATACAATGTGGTAACAACAGATGAGCGAGTTAAAAAAGTACTTAATCATTGCAATAAAACCA
Source organism: Mimachlamys varia (assembly GCA_947623455.1). Taxonomy (NCBI): domain Eukaryota; kingdom Metazoa; phylum Mollusca; class Bivalvia; order Pectinida; family Pectinidae; genus Mimachlamys; species Mimachlamys varia. Next base: position 5,236,157 of record OX392537.1, read on the forward strand.
GTCAGTTGCCCCAGTACGAAAATTGAACTCAATTAACATTTGATAAAGGTTTGGTACAAATTGTTCAGTATTAAATAAATGTTGTTGATGCTGCAAAATAATCTCCGTGCTTAAAACCTAATCTCTCTACTAAAAACAGACCAACTGACAAATGTTTATGTCCAGTTCTTTAATATACAAAGTTATTTGTCATATTGGGAAACAAAATCATTAGTGATTACCAGATAAAGAAAAATTAGTTGTTACTAGTTAAAAAATCATTAGTTGTTTGCAGATAATGAGTAATTTGTTTGTTTATTTTCAGAGATGTATTATTAGCTGTAGAAGCGTTAGAGGAAATGATGAAATATTCGACAAGCACGAGGTTACAATATCTACCAATAATGATGGAACTTGTGTTTGATGATGATCAGCCCATAGTTAATGAAGGTAGGAACTAATAACAGACCAATGGGTTTAGTTTGTAAATTGTTTTAAATGTTACAGTGCTCCGGTTTGACATACAGACCAAAAGATTAGTTAAACCCATCGTTATAGTACACTGTCTTGCAGGTAGATGGAAAGTGGTTTTATTACCTGCTTCACCAAAACGGGGGATATTAATTTGGGTTTGTCCGTCTGTCTGTCTGTCTGTCACACTTCGTTTTCGTGCAATAGCCTCAACACATATTATCCAGTTTTCTTTCTGGAAACTTTGGTAACAAGGTTAAATGCTTAAAGGGCTTGGCTGAGTTTGATCCCCACTTTTGGTTGATGTTATTTGGCAGAATTATGGCCCCTTGATTAACTAAAAATGTCATGTTCTGCCTTTTCAGTGCAATAACGGCAACAAATATAATCCAATTTCCTTGAAACTTGCTAACAAGGTTAACTACAAAAGATTTTTACCTACAATATCATACCCCATTACGAAAGGGGGAAAAGCGGGGGATATTAATTCTACGAATTAGCTTGTTTTTCTAGATTTGGTTTAACATATGTTTTATGAACTGCTAATTAAAAGTCATATAACTTATAAGGACAAGTCTTTCATGAATGCATGCAGTGATGGGACGATGATGGGATATAATCTATTAATCAGAAATTGACCCTCTTACGATGCGATCATCAATTATAATTCTAAAGTATTTACATAATAACCAAACTGACAATAGATTTATTATTGCATTGGATCTCTTAAAAGACAAATTTTATAACAATTCACAATTTTAAAATTCTTTTCTATTGTATATTGTAAAATCATGCACTATTATGGAGACCAATTCACCACATGGTTTATGTAGAATCCAGTGTTGTTGAAAGCAAAATATCTAAAAATATCCAAAATTCATTAAGTTTATTTATGTAACCGATTACTTCATCGACTATCAAATCAGTCAGACTAACTGATTCTAATTAACTGATGATCGATCGAAAGTTTTCATTGATTTCCCAACACTAAATGCGTCACTGTGATATATTGTTAGAGGTATAATATACATATATGTCAATTTATTACATTTTTACCAGTGAAATATCGAAAATTATTCATTCTAAAAAAGTGATATTTTTCACTAGTGAAAAAAATCATTTTTGCCGATTTGACCAATCACAGCTTACAAAGTAGTTTGGGAAAAACTTCAAGCTACCCTTCTGTTCAAATGCTGGCTCAGCTCATCGACACAAAAGACTCATTTTATTGCACAGAATTATCAGATCTGTCACCTCATTCGGGAATTTTTCTCTATAAAAACACAGTGTTTAATTCTACAATTATATATACTCCCAAGGTCCTTCATATCCAGAACTGACTTGTTCCCCCCTGAAAACATATTTGAACTTTTCCCATTCAAAGGTTGGATTAGATCATTGTAAAATATCGGGGATGAATGAGTAAAAACATTCATATGACTTGTTGTGTTTCTCTATAGTACATTCTATAGCTGTAAAAAGAGAGGGCAAACGTGCTGCTGACATACTGCTGGCCAGCGCCTACCTTATGAATGATCGAGTAGAAGATGCAAGACGGATACCTGAGGTACACACAGTCAGAACAAACTCTTTATCTCATCGACAGCTACTGCTCATCACGACAAATGTGCTCGTAAAGCCTTTAGAATGTACCAGTAATTGATACTCGGAACACATCTGGAATTATTCTTATCCAGTAAAGGATGAATCTGAGTCTTCTTTGCGTTTGTTACTTATGAGGGGTTTATGTAAAACTTTCAAGAGATTAACAGATAAGAAGAGCTGTTGTTTGACTTGTCAACATGGCGGTGGTTTGGTTATTGTGGGAATTTGGTGGACATCATTTACATGCTAATGAATAGGCCTAGTGACAGTGAAAATGAAGACTTTGATGTGTTTAATTACCAAGAAAGTATAAATGGCACAATCTGATAAAGACCGTGACCTGGCTGATACAGAGATGAGTTGGGGGAGGGATCCTCAGAAACCAGTTCTAGCTCCATTTACGGCACGTCTGGTTTATGTAAAGATCTCCCTGAAGACCCGTGCAGAGCACCTAGACTTCTTTAATTTATTATCTGATAATAGCACTTGGAGTGTTCTTGTGGAATTAACAAATAAATATGCCAAGGAATAGTGCAGATATGATGCCAACTTTGTAGTGCTATCTCACTGAAATGACACCCTGAAGGCAACCATTGTTAACTGTGTTATGTGTTAAGTACAAACTTGATAAATCCTGGTAGGGCTTTATGTAAGTTTGTCAGCTGTAACAATAATTGTTATAGGACTGTAACAATATTTACTAAAACATTAATTACTTATATTAACATTTTTATAGATTTATTGTGCTTCGTTCAGTTATTTCAAATCAATTTTGAATTGCATATCAAGTGGAGACCACAAGGAAATTGATGACATCACTATTATAGCAAATGTTGTAATAGTTGGAGGCACTGGGAGTTATAGGCGCATGGTGGCAACTGCCTGTCTCTAAGCATTGTTTCAATGGGAAAATGCGGTGAAAATGTTAACATATGGAAATGGTACCAATAGTTTCTTTAGATGAATTATTGTTAATTAACCTTACGTTTTGTGATGAATTATTGTTAATTAACCTTATGTTTTGTGATCCATTAATATTGTAGACAACCACGGCTGATTGCAGTACCCATGAGCCGGAGAAGGACATTTATATCATTGCCTGTATTGTCAAGCTCATATCCAAGGTAAGCCTAATCATGTTCCTTATAATAGCCAGATTTTATCTTCATGTGGATGTTGATGATTTTACTAATTTGAGAATATATGGCTAAACTGCAAATAAATGTACAGACAATTAGATTTTTGCTATGTACCCTGGACTTCCTGATAGGATTTAACTGCACATAACGGCCAGGTCACATGGACCGAGTGCTTGTATAATTGACGTAGTAGCTTCTACCCTTATGTATGTATGTTACCGTAATTTCTTGTGTGTTTCAAAAGGTGACAGGTCTTAATAGAAAAGTTTCACTGTACTGTCAATAATATTTTGCTAATTGATCATTTTTGTTTGTTTGAACATTTTGATTTATTGCACAGCGCCAATCAAAATGTAAAATCTCAAGCAATATTTCGCTTCAACATGTCTTGAGTTATCTCCCTTCACAAAAATCATACATGTATGTGCAGTCAATGTTAATGTGGTCAGATTCATTCGGATCATATATAGGATCATAGTGAAACTACAATGATGTTAACTAACTGTTTATCATTTACAGCCAGACATGTTGAATGAGTTAGTACAGTTACACGACTCGCCAGACTTTCGACGGATTATAGCCGAGATATTAAAATGTGGTGCAGGCAAGTCATTATTTTTACATATGTCTTTCTTAATATATTTATAGGTGTCAATATTGGATCTTTATGCATATTGAATATATTTCTGGACAATTTATATAAAGTTGATTTAGATATTTATGTTGTTGTAGATATTTAAACTTCTGTATACTGGCAAATTTTCGCCCCATTTAATTTTCGCTCTTTTCGCCCTTTAGGCATAGAGCTTTAAGAAGAGAGAGAAAATTAAAATGCAGTGAGTGTGAGTGATGTTAAATACAAAACATAACTGTAGAATGTGTCTGTAACTGCTGACGAACAACATGTATTTAAATTGAATGTGCCCATAAATAACCTATTTTCGGCGAGAAACTTCCGGTTATGTATAGACACCAACAGTGTCATACAGTGTCATTTTGAGAGAAGCCATTGTATGAATTCTACAGATTTTGTATTGTTGCCGAATATGTCCAAACGTGATTGTAGGATTAAGGACTTTGAAGATCGACATCTTGTCACTCAAACGTCTCACAAACTATTGAATAAACAAGCTATAGTTGACACGGAAAACACTAGTCAGTGATTAGTCACAGTACGGTGAACATACGATTCATTGTGTTTCCCCAACATACCCGACACTATTGAAATCAATTAAAAGCTTGAAATATTCTGATCACATGTAGACTAATTAAGCTTACAGGAAATTTTTCTATTTCCAACTTGATTGCTTGTTTTAACTCAAGCATTTGGCATAGTATGGAAAATGCGTTTTGAGAACATGATAATCCCGGAACAAGTATACATATTCTGAGTGCAACTGTATCAAGAGTTCCAAATAAAATATGACCATGAGTGTACAGGGCTTTGTTGCTTAAGGGCGAAAAAAAACAGGGGCCAAAATTTGCTGGTATAGAGTACTTTTGTGCAGATATAGATCAAAAACACATGAGGACTTTCTCTCTTAAAATGCTTTTAGATATGAAGGTATTAAATAGGTCTATGGTCGGCATCTCTTTAGTTCTGTAGTATAAGAGTCTGTTTAAAAATTAATGGCTTTTTTCTTTTAGGGTCACCTTACAAAAATACGAGGCAAGTCATGGTACAATACATGGTTGAAAATCCAGATTCTGCTTTAGGTGTGTTGTGCAAATCTTTGATGGAACCTGAACAAGTGGGCCTGGAAAAGGTTGGTTACATTCTTGCTGTTTATGGAATAAATTATCCCAAAAACATTTTTTAACCTACTGTCATCTGATGGTGGGATATTCAAATTGCCCCGGGTCCGTGATCCGTGGCCATCCATCCTTAAACAGTTACGGTCAAACCTCATTATCGCGAACTCGTATAACTCGAAAACTCTGTTTCATATTGAATTATTAAGTCGGTCCCAACCAAGTTATACACCAGCATTCAAACTCGCATAACTCGAATACTCAGTTAACTTGAATTTTCTTACGGTCCCATTGACTTCGAGATAAAGGGGTTCGGCTGTAATGTAATCACTATTTTTTGAGAAGTACCTGATGGATCCTTACCGGTTCCCCTTGGTCCCTAGGGAATTTTGACAGTTATAGATTGTGATCGCTATTTCTTGGGAAATAACTGATTGATCCTTCTCAAATCTCATATGCACATTCCCATGGTCCCTTTTTGTGCATTGCAGTTTTTGAGCTGATTTGAAAAATGATATGGCCAAAAAAGGGCTATCTTGGATTATGCATTAATAGTTTGTAATCGCTTTTTCTTGAGAAAAACTTGATGGATGCTTCTCAAATTTCATATGTAGATTCCCTTTGGTCTGCAGTTGTTCTTAATTCTGTTTTCTTGAGCTGATTTGAAAAACAATATGGCCATCTTGCATTTAGACAATGAAAGTTTGTTATTGCTATTTCTTGAGACATACTTGATGGGCCTTTTTTCAAATTTCCTATGTAAGAACCTTTGGTCCTTTTATATTTCCCTGTTGATTTTGGGACCAATCAGAAAAATAAAATTTTTGACCTTGAAAGTTTGTTAATGCTACTTCCTGAGAAGTACTGAATGGATCTTTCGCAAATTTCATATGTATAGTCCCCCTTAGTGCCCTTTTGATTTTCAGAATGCTTAGAAAAAACAGAATGGCTGAAAGGCATCCATCTTAGGTTTTTGATATTGAAAGTTTGCTATCGCTTTTTCTTGAGAAGTACTTGATGGATCATGAGAACAAGTCTAATCTAATCACTTAACATTTCCCTTTTCTTTATGGATATCTGATATTGAAGTGCGAGGGTATTTGTATCGTCTATGATGCCTTGTTTTGTATATAACTATAATGATTTTTGATATTTTTTTGTGTTAAACTTTTTCTTTCTTTTCCTATTTCAGTTGAGATTGAAAATGATGAAAATGAACAAAGTCAGTTGATCCTCTGCAGACATTTTACCTAACACTCCTGTCTTACATCGCTGAACTATATGGTGAAGTGAAGATGGAGAAAGTGTTAAAGTACATTAGATGTTCTGTTTACTTTGTGCCAAACACAACTGCCTTTTATTAGTGAAATCATGGTGAATTGAGAAACGATGAGAAGATGTATACTGTATGTCTAGCACCTGTCCTATCACCTTTTATCTTCACAAAAAGGGTTATAATGCATTGACTAAAGAAGTATCAGACTTGAATTAGTGTGAAGGACTTATAGGTGACCTAGATCATCACTACACTCACTGTCTTGTATCCATGGAGATGTTGCATACAGTGATTGCTGACATACATGTGGTCAAAGTCAGTTTACACACTGGTCAAGGACCTATTAAGCACTTATGGTCAACGACTGATTACACATGTGGCCAAGGACAGATTACACACATGTGGTCAAGGAATGATTACACACATGTTGTCAAGGACTGATTACACACATGTGGTCAAGGACAGATTAAATACATGTGGTCAAGGACCGATTACACACATGTGGTCAAGGACAGATTACACACTTGTGGTCAAGGACAGATTACATACCTGTGGTCAAGGACTGATTACACACTTGTGGTCAATGTCTGGTCAAGGTCCGATTACACACATGTGGTCAAGGACAGATTACATACATGTGGTCAAGGACCGATTACACACTTGTGGTCAATGTCTGGTCAAGGTCCGATTACACACATGTGGTCAAGGACAGATTACATACATGTGGTCAAGGACTGATTACACACATGTGGTCAAGGACTGATTACACACATGTGGCCAAGGACAGATTACACACATGTGGCCAAGGACAGATTACACACATGTGGTCAAGGACTGATTACACACATGTGGTCAAGGACAGATTACACACATGTGGTCAAGGACTGATTACACACATGTGGTCAAGGACTAATTACACACATGTGGTCAAGGACTGATTACACACATGTGGTCAAGGACTGATTACACACATGTGGTCAAGGACTGATTACACACATGTGGTCAAGGACTAATTACACACATGTGGTCAAGGACTGATTACACACATGTGGTCAAGGACTGATTACACACATGTTGTCAAGGACTGATTACACACATGTGGTCAAGGACTGATTACACACATGTGGTCAAGGACTGATCACACACATGTGGTAAAGGACAGATTACATACATGTGGCCAAGGAATGATTACATACATGTGGTCAAGGACAAATTAGATACCTGTGGTCAAGGACAAATTAGATACCTGTGGTCAAGGACTGATTACACACATGTGGTCAAGGACTAATTACACACATGTGGTCAAGGACTAATTACACACATGTGGTCAAGGACAGATTACATACATGTGGTCAAGGACTGATTACACACATGTGGTCAAGGACAGATTACACACATGTGGTCAAGGACAGATTACATACATGTGGTCAAGGACTGATTACACACATGTGGTCAAGGACCAATTACACACATGTGGTCAAGGACTGATTACATACATGTGGTCAAGGACTGATTACATACATGTGGTCAAGGACTGATTACACACATGTGGTCAAGGACTGATTACATACATGTGGTCAAGGACTGATTACACACATGTGGTCAAGGACTGATTACACACATGTGGTCAAGGACAGATGACACACGTGGTCAAGGACTGATTACACACATGTGGCCAAGGACAGATTACACACATGTGGTCAAGGACAGATTACACACATGTGGTCAAGGACTGATTACACACATGTGGTCAAGGACTGATTACACACATGTGGTCAAGGACTGATTACACACATGTGGTCAAGGACTGATTTGAAATCATTTAAAATGATTTAAATCATTCGATCCAGTGGGATTCAATAATGATTAGGTCTGTCTTTGATATATTTGTTGTCAATGATCTATATTAACCTTGGTTAACTGTGTTTTGGTGACCTATATACTGTATGTACCCAGGCAAAATGTCTTCAGGTCAATTTGACCTGAAAATGACCTGAAATTGGGGTCGATTTGACATGAATTTTTTTTTCGTGTCAAATTGAGGTCAATTTCAGGTCAAATTTACCTCAATTTCAGGTTAAAAAATTGGCATTGATTTAGTTTTTTGCTCTATTCAGGTCAATTTACATGGTTTATAAATCTCCTGGAGTGAAAAATTCATTCCCAAATGAGGTGATAGGGGAAAGTTAAAAAAAAAATGTCCAGGTATACATAAATATTGACTTTACCTAATGGGAATTACATGCTACTGATGATAGGTCTGTTGCCTTGGATCTCGGCTACATGATTGTATAAACCTTTGATATCTCTCTGCTCTACAACACATGTACATTTACCAAAAAATGTGATATTGATTGTCCTTGATTATGATATCTATCTGTGATTGTTTTTAGACTTTGGTAAATATTGTTTTGATGAAGATTTGCTCCATCATAGAATGGACATAACTGGGTTATTACCTATAGCTAGGCTCAATCAAGCACTTCAACATGTATCCTCACCAGATATTTTGGAGAAATTATCAAATCTGTCTTGCAAGTTGGTAAACTGTATTATGCCTATATAGGTTTGGGTAGGCCTAAAAAGCATTGTCACTTGTTAAAGCTAAAGTTGGAAAGGAGAAAGTTTCATAGTGCCAATGATATTTACGTTTATTGAAATTTTAAGAGTATTTGTTAACATGTACTTTGGTGTAGTAGAGACAATTGCTTCAGCATGTGCTTAGTATTGTAAAGAGAGCTGTAAGAAGTATGCCCTTGGAATATGTCATGGCAAGACTGAAAGCACCTTGTGCATCAGCTTTGTTGATGAGGCAAGAAGACTGGTTCAACCTTTTGATGTACTTGAAAAGAACCCGGTGGTCACATAAAGGTAAATGTTGACAGGCTTTGAAGTCTTTGAAGGCTCTTTTGTAATCATCAAAGTACAGGCATGCAGTCAAGCGATTGGCCAGGATTTTTTTTACCTGAACGTGTCTAGTTTTGGCATGACATATTCCAGGGGTGTAGAGAGCGTAGATGATTGGTGTGTATGACGGAGAAAAGTAAACGATAACATGTGTTTGGTACACCAGGCTTATTTGGATGTGTTACACAATTGTCATGTTTGGTATGGAAGGGACTATGCATGGTCACCATTTTGTTGGGAGTAGCACAACCGGAAGTGGTTATGACAACAGATAAAATTAAATTAAAATACTAGTTTAAAGGGTCATAGACCATTGTTTAGCTCACCTGGTCTGAAGGACCAAGGTGAGTTTATGTCATATCATGGCATCCTTCAACAATGTTTTAAATGCTTTCCTCTCTGTAACCATTGATTGGAAATCACCTTAACTTGGCTGGATGCATCCTCAGGATTCTACTGATATGGTAGATTTGTCCCCCGTTCCTTCCACCTCATCAGTAAGATCACCAAGACTATCTCCAATACCAGGCTTCCGTTGTCCCGCCTGCACCATGAACACCACTTAATCTGTATCACAGAATATAGTACCCTTCTGTCCAGGGATCATGGTACAGTTTAGCCATTCAGCTCGAGTCTTGACTGTGCGGTAACTACAAGATTGGTGGGACCAGAAGCTGTCAGAAATTCACTGTCGAAGTTCCAATCTATCCTTGTCATCTCATCCGATACAACAAACGTATTGCTGATATTAATTTTCCAATTGTTCGATTAATTCAAAGTTCAACTGATAAAACATAACAAAAGCATATGTGCCAATATTGTAAACAAGATATAGAGTACTCTATCGGATTACATTTATAAAGCTTTTTAAGTTACTGAAATTATATTTAGTTGAAAATATATAAAACATACAAATAAGAAAAATAAAGAGAGAAAAGGAAACTTGTGTACCTGTTAAGCATGAACTTTGCCATTCTCCCCAACCCAGGATGTTTTTCGATTTTATGTTTATCCAGAAGTATGCCCACATTAACCCTCTCGTAGCTAATTCCTCGATTTCAAATGTTTTTGGTCATTCTTTTAAAACAATAAGTAAGAAATTGAGGCTGTCAACATAGAGAATGCGGTACAATAATACCCAAGTATTTGGAACCACTTGTGACAGCTTCCGGAAGTATCCCATTCTCGTATAGATGGCAAAGGATAGAACAACTTTCATAACCTTTATAGTTATAACATAAGTCTCTGACATCGAAATTCTTCAAAGAAAACAATGTTTTACAAAAGTCCTTTGCCGTTTCGGGTCCGCAAGACGTCTCGTTTGGATTGCAGTTTTCGCATCTACTTAAGATGTCACATGGTTGTCCATGCAGATACCACACGTTTTGTGGACCACACATAAATTCGGCTGATGTCTGAATGAACCGCATCGAGACTTTCTACGGTTGATACACAGCTTGTCTACACCTGGGCCCGTATTCCTGAAACCGTTCTCATGCTTAAGCATGGATTTCGTGCTCAAGCCTTATTTCTGGTTCTGATTATAAATGATTTAAAAAATCTAACTTTGTCAAAGTTTTGGAAAAAGAGACATGAGGCCAAAAGCTATTTTCAACATTTACATTGACTTTTTTTTGACTCTTCGACATGATTAAGGAGAGTTTCAAGAAAGCTGGCTTGATCACAGAATCCATGCTTAGGCATGAGAATGGTTTCATAAATACGGGCCCAGGTTTATAACCTCTGTCGCACTCCATCACGTCGTCCTGGGGTACAATCAAGGCAGCTATAGAAAGATATGTTCTTCTGAAGTTTTTTATAGTTGCATTGCTCACCATATGCAAGTCCCCACATCAAGTCTTACGATAGGGTTCGTCACACGTGTGCCTTCTTAAGCATGTTGACATTGTTGGCTTAATCACAGTCCATTAATCAATGGTACGAGCCGCAAGTTGTTTTCCTGAAACAGATTTTTTTTGCCTGCCGAAGCACAGATGATGTTTAAAATACCCGTTACAATCTTGGCAATGCTTCCATCCCATCACTTCCTCGAGATGGAGGTGATGACATCTTGTGTGGCTTGGGTTTCTAATATCCCCCATTGCATTGAGTTCAATGACAATTCCTATTTAAAAAATGCAGGTATATTAGTAACAATATCGTAATGGTCGTCATTATGGTACATGTATAACTATTTTTCACGTTCGGGTCCGTGGCTTGGAATAGCTTTATTTCTTCAATTCCACATTTTTTTGGTAACAGTATTCTTAATTTGGTATGGTTCCATGGCTAATGTTTCTTGTATCTTGCCACCATGCTGCATTCTTTCCCATTTTGGATGCTTCTCATGACGTGCTTTGTCGCTCACGAGAGGTCTAGCACAACATAAATTGTCGTTGTTTTGGATTTTGACGAAACACCGTTTGCTTTCATCGTATTTTCAAAAACATAAATCAAATAAAAAACATAAAATGAAAAGAAAAAAATGAATAGAAATGATACTTGTGATTTAAATCAACAAAATGGCACCTTTTCCCTACACCACTTTTGGTTAGATTTACGTGAACAAGTTCCATTTCAAGAGTCTGATCGATAACGATAAGTGATTGAAAAATGTTTTTCAGTGATTTTTCGCACTTCGAGATCTTCCGAATTTACCTTATGGTGTGTTGATGGGGTATTGCATTTAGGTATATTGGTCTCTTTAATGACACGAAAGGAGGTCTGTCGTCCTGGCGGCTTTACAGCATATACATAACAAACAATAATGATAATTGATATTTACCTTCCACACCAAACTACGTATGTTCGCAGGTAACGTAAAGATGTGTTTGTTTCGTGGCATTGATGTACATATGTATGGATTAAACAATCTGTAATTACTGTTTACATGTACGGTTGGTTAATTGTTGCTTTAAGGTTATGTTCTTCTCAATAACAGAAAGGCACAAGGTACTGATTAAAAGAGCCCCCTACCTTGATGGTGTGACAGAGAAATATCCAACCAAAGGGGTGATATTCTTGGTTGTCTAACCTGAAGTTCTGCCGATGGTTAGACAATCAAGCATATTACCCCGAGGATTGGAGATTTGTCTGTCGCAACTTCAAGGTAGGGGATGAGAATTTTTCTGCCATCATTATGTATTGTTTTAACGAAGGTATCAATGCAACACAATGCTGACGTAACGTAATTGATTGTTGACTTGTCGTGATGATGCTGTTGTCGTGACGTTATTATATTGTTGTCAGCTCGTGATATCTGTCATACCCTAGGGGGTGACAGAGAAATCTTGGACAGGTAAAAGAGGAGAAAATTTGTGAATGATGGGAGAATTTTTTTAAGTAGCATTCTTGAATGAAGGGCTACCAGGTTTGTTCAAATGATGACTTTGACCTACTTTCATCGTCACAGGGGTCAACTGTCCAACAATCTTTAGACAACTTCTCCTCAATAAGCCTGGGATACTGATATTTCGTCTGTAACATGCTGAAATGAAGGGCTACCAAGTCCAAGGTCAAATGTCTTCCAATCAAAAGACAACCTATTTTTACATGTTTTGGGATACATATGTTTGTGATGAATGGGTTTAATTTTAGTATTTATTTGGAATGACAGATATTATGTTAACGTGTGAATAGACTTGAATGTTTAATTCAACATTTCAATGTGTTTTGCGTGCTAGAGATATCATGAACGAAAGAGAGAATAAATGAAAGAAGAGTGTGTAAAAATCTATATTTTATACCGATGTACACACAGTAAAATTTCAATATATATTGCTTGGTGTTTGTTTTATAATGTTTGATTCCAGTCATGTAGCTGTAGCTGAATTATAATCATTATACATCGCATAAAACCAACACCTGCCCGACATGTATATGTATGTATAGACATTTAGATAAAGATTCGTAAAATCAAACATTTAGTTACAATTGAAATGAACTCTGCCCGCAAGTACCCATCCTCGATATCCAGGGGTTTTGCTCACCTAAGCTGTATACAATGAGAATGCATCAAAGATATATATGAAAATATGTTACTCTTTATGTACATTTTGTACCAATAAACAGATTCATAAGCATATAACGCGTTTTATATTTAAGATAAATACAAACACTTCCACGCGTTATAGAATGTCAAAAAGGTGACAAATACCACGAAAGATACCTAAATGCAGTAGGCGGTGAACTCCTTCAGTATTGGTGTCTAAGTTAGTTTTTAAGAGGAGTGACAATAAACGATGCATACAGACTAGTGAATGGGGCGGTGTATGTGTATGTAGCCTGTAATGGAGAGTCTAACGGTTAACAGAGGGGCTTGTAACATCACTATCTTTATAGATAGAGGTCAACATACATTAATCTCCATCATATACAATCATATACCTAAGTAATGCGTTCATGTGTACCGACTCCATAACCTGATATCTACGTCATCATAGATGGGTTAACACGATAGCAGAAAGGGGTAAGTACACCCGGTCAGGCGTCTTCATTATAAAAAACAACGCTGTATAAGGAACTTAATCGAGTTCAACTGAAATAGTATGCTTAACTATATATAAACATGTGATTTTATATGAGTAAGCGATTTAATTTTATTGCTTGGAGTCCATGAGCTATAGAACACCCACTTCTGACGGACTTTAATAATACCGTTATGTAAACAATACCTTGGCTTTATCATATAATAACCAGGTACTGTACATGTGATATGGATGTCTGGACAAGTATGTATTAGTTTTACTCGCAATTAATTATCAAACCCGGTTTACTATACAAAAGCATTTATTTATCTTGGTGCTTGATATTCGATTTTTCTGCAATGACATTGTGTGGCATATAGGATTGATAAAGCTGCATTGCTCGGATAAGTAAGATTAAAATGGAGATCTGTTTTACATCCACACTGAAATCCTTCGATCTATATAAATATCCTCTTCTAGAGAACATGCTACAATTTGATTCACCCTGAATATGTCAAAAAGTCATTTATAGACTGGTTTACCCGTTGTCAGTATAATGTGAAATCGTAAGATATAACTTTCTTACTCTTCCTTATAATCTTGGAACTAAGGAACTCCGAGAAAAGAAAGATTTGATTATATCAATTCATCACAACTCTTAGTAAGCTTGTAATCTTATCCAGTGGTGGTATAGCTTGCTGAAAGTCGCCATGTCGAGTTCGACGATCATTCCGTTTAGCAGCAACTCGACAGCCTGTACAAGTGATGACACCCTCGCCCCCGAGTTTGGATATATTGCAGCTCTCGTAGCCGTAGTCTTCTACGGCAGCAATTTCGTTCCCGTAAAGAAATACGAAACCGGCGATGGTATGTTGTGATTCATTTCTAGCACTGCACCAATAGCAAAAATGTTATGGAGAGCATAATGTCTGCACATTGTATTTAGAACTACATTTGTAGTATGAATTCAAAACATTTTTCACAAACAATAACTGTGCGTTCTGGGTATGTATTATGACTCGTTTTGTGTGCATCTCTATGAAACTTTAACACTATGTTGTATTTGCATAGATGTACAGATGTGTCGTTACTATAAAGTGTCCGTTACAGTGTCTACTGATGTTAGAATTTGATGAATCAGTTTCAAGATCTGTTTAAAGTTTTACAAATGTAGACATGTGGATTGAATTGCAATATCGGCTGTCCTCTTTTTTTCGTCATATTGTATCTATTACTAAATTAAAAAGGTGCAGCACATGTATGTGTTACGTCATCTTTAATGATAAGGGGTGGCAGACTCTGCTGGTGGATTTTTTACTCCCCGAGGTTTGCTGGAGCCTCCATAGCCACAGTTAATCTCATTTGAGAAGTGGCATGGTACACAATATACACATTTTCGTAGTACACGATTTGAAGTTATACAGAACTAGTTTAATTTTACTTCTAAATTCATAAACTAAAGGGGTTTTACGCACCTGACCCTTCTGCTTCTACATTAGTTTAGACATTCTGGATTCCTATCTTTTGGCCCCTAGCATCACAGAAGAGTCCTAGGATGACGAAACAGCTGTATGGTGCAGTTTAATTAATGTTTTCGTTATACTGTATCTATTACTAAATCTAAAAGATGCAGCACATGTGTGTGTTACGTCATCTTTTAAAAACATACTTCACCAATAACATATGAATTATAACATTTCTCTTGACAGACTTTAATTTGGTTTCATTGCTCTATTAAAACAAGATCGATGCATGTTGCTTATACACATAAACTTTAACAAGCGAGGTTTCATTTAGCCATTGTGTCATTTTCTGTTTCCCTGTAGTAACATGAATTATGAACGTCATTTAACATAGTCTGGCCTTGATCTACGACAATAATAATAAAGACAAGTCAGTTTTAACTCGTACGAAGTGCGATCATGTTTACGTTCAATTTAATTCCAAAGATATTTGTTTTAATTTTGAATTTTGATTTCGACTTTAAACAATTGGTAATTCTAGTTTTGTTTGTTGTTGAACGATGTTTACAGTTGGAAAATTCAATTTTTTAAGACAAGTTCTTTTCAGTAACTTTACTAAATATTTCTTGCTTAGTTTGTTAATGGATGTCTTTCCTATTGCCATTGTCTTGCTACTTTGTTTAGGGACGATATTCCTGCAAGCAATGTCGTGTTTTGTTGTTCACAGATGTTTTTTCCAGTAAGTTATGCCTTGTTTTTTTGGCTAGGGATGTTTTTCCAGTGGGTAATGTCAAGTGCCATCATCACGACCGGAATAGTGATACAATTGGTAAGAAGGAGTACATTCTACCCGCTTGCCATGGTTGGAGGTGTGTCGTGGGCAACAGGTAGGAATGATTCTTGTTGGTGACCTTTTCAGCTTGTGAAACAATAAATGATAACATGCATGCCATGCATATGTAATTTAAAACCAAATGAAAAGTAAGAAAATGTCGACGAAACACACTAATGCCTCCTTTAAAAGACTCACAAGCGTTTGTTCTTCTATTGATGTGCAGGTATTCCGCGTTTCCATGATTTTCACACTTTTTGACGCTTATGTCATTAATGATCAATACATCCTGAAATTGTATCTTATATTAATGTGGAGTTACTATGTATATGTTTAGGAAACATTACCGTTGTGCCAATCATCAAGTGTATCGGTATGGGTCTTGGCCTGTGTATCTGGGGAATGTCAAACCTGCTGAGTGGCTGGGCCACAGGAAGGTAAGCTGGCTACTTAATAAGGAAAACTATCGCTGTAGTAACTCGTTTGCAATCTTTACTCCGACACGTTAGTAATAGCTAGGCTTCAACACAAAGATGCCTGTGTAATGGTGTTTTCTAGATGATGACAAAGATTTTGTGATATGGTTAAACGTTAAATTTCTATATTGATAAAATAGCTTCTTCAATGATCATTATACGTATGACGCAACGAAAAATGTAACAAATTCGAAAAATGTAGCAATTGTTACATTTTTCATGCGTAATTCACGAACAATGTAACGATGTTACATTTTTCGTGCACGTGCATCATGTACCAACGTGACGTATTTAGAAGGCATTCGGAAAGCTTTGAAGACTATAACTTAGTGGACTGCAATGTATTGCGAAGCTTCTATACCCTATAACACAAACAAGGTAAGTCCACATGCCGAAGCTTCGCAATGCATTGTAATTGATGAGCTTAATCATGGTAAAATATTTCAATATTTTCAGTAAAAATTACTATAATGTTTAAACCGTCTAGAGAAAGTATGTACAAATTAACTACTTCTGGGGCTGCACCCATATGTGCATTTATATGTATAGCAGAAATCCCATTTTATATAGTTCTAGGTTTCAAAAAATATGTGGCATCTCGCTCGAAATCCTTATAGATTTTTCCCCAGCAAGCCCCAAATGTTTCCCGTTGGGAGGGTAACGATACTGGTCATATCTCGGCCATTTCTTGCGAGATTTTTGCAAACTTTTTTAAATAGTGGTATTTGCGGTTGAGGAACACATTTAAACCATCAAAATCGACATGGAGACTCTTTCCAGTGATTCAAATGGGTTTTCCCCTATACATATAAATGCATACAACTCTGGTCCAGCCCCTAGAGTAAACTATATATGCATCAAATTTAGAAATCATTCACCCTGGTTCATACTTGTATGTATCTACATGCAACACCACAAGGGCACAGTAAATACATTGTTTGCATTGATGTCAGTATGTTATTTCGGTTATTAAACACTAATGATAAAGATGTTGACCTACATTTAAATTGTACATCGTTTGTATTTGATTCGGAAATTTCACAAGGGTCCAGATAAACATTGTGTTATCGTTGGTTCTAAATTTAGTTACTAAATCAAACTATTTCTCAAACAGACTCTACATTATAATTCTTCGCATTATTAAGTCCGGGTTGAAGTCGTATGTTGATACTGAACAACTTAGATGTATGATAAGTGGGATATTTTGGTTCTCCGATCGTGATCTTTCTCTGTCTTGATGAGAATAAACCTCTTCTTTTCTACAATACTTAGAGGTCGTAATTAGTTTCATTTTCATGAACCTTCTCTGACGATCACGACAGCAATTATAGCTTATAGCGTAGGGCTTTGAAAATGATGATGAAGTCTATGGATTAGTTTTTTAAAAAAAGCCATCAGGACATCGCAAAGGGCTTTTCTGTTTATCTACATCATATGAATGTCATTATCTTGTTATGATCATTAGAATACATTGTGTTTTTATTGTCCTAGTCGAATTATCAAAGTAATAGCGTATCGTTACTTCGAGTCCCCTAATTTGCATTGCGGAAGTCTTCGACGAATTAAAAGATCACTTAAACACTTCTGCTCTGTAATAGTTTTCATCAATATTTTCCTTTGAAATATTTGCCGTAGTTTTATCGGTTATAGATTCAAATATGGTTCTGTGACGAACCTGTCTTGATTTTATTCTTGCTGTTTGTTTTTGTCTTCAAATATGTTTTGGTCATCGACTTCGAAAATACTTGTGAACTTTGTAAATGTGGGATGTTTAATAAGTTTACAATGTAAATATAATATCATATTTGTTTGAAGGTTTGGATTTTTTGGTATTACTCCGGAGATACCAGAAAAAGTAACCCTGAACTACATAGGTGTTTCTCTTGCTGTATTCAGGTAAACACATATTTACATGTACTTTGTGATATTACTTGTTGTATTTATACATTGCAGTATCACTGCTAGTATAAACTCTACATGTAGGAAAAGTTACACTGACAAACATAGGAGTATCACTGACGGAATATACATGTAGGAAAAGTAACACTGACAAACATAAGAGTATCAGTGACGGTATATACATGTAGAAAAGTAACACTGACAAACATAGGAGTATCACTGACGATATTTACATGTAGAAAAGTAACACTGACAAACATAGGAGTATCACTGACGGTATATACTGTACATGTAGGAAAAGTAACATTGACAAGCATAGGAGTATCACTGACGGTATATACTCTACATGTAGGAAAAGTAACACTGACAAACATAGGAGTATCATTGACGGTATATACATGTAGGAAAAGTAACACTGACAAACATAGGGGTATCACTGATGGTATATACATGTAGGAAAAGTAACACTGACAAACATAAGAGTATCACTGACGGAATATACATGTAGGAAAAGTAACACGGACAAACATAAGAGTATCAGTGACGGTATATACATGTAGGAAAAGTAACACTGACAAACATAGGGGTATCACTGATGGTATATACATGTAGGAAAGTTACACTGACAAACATAGGAGTATCACTGACGGTATATACATGTAGGAAAGTTACACTGACAAACATAGGAGCATCACTGACGATATATACTCTACATGTAGGAAAGTTACACTGACAAACATAGGAGTATCACTGACGGTATACACATGTAGGAAAGTTACACTGACAAACATAAGAGTATCATTGACGGTATATACATGTAGGAAAGTTACACTGACAAACATAGGAGTATCACTGACAATATATACTCTACGTGTAGGAAATGTAACACTGACAAACATAGGAGTATCACTGACGGTATATACATGAAGGAAAAGTTACACTGACAAACATAGGAGTATCATTGACGGTATATACATGTAGGAAAAGTAACACTGACAAACATAGGAGTATCACTGACGGTATATACATGAAGGAAAAGTAACACTGACAAACATAGGAGTATCACTGACGGTATATACATGTAGGAAAAGTAACACTGACAAACATAGGGGTATCATTGACGGTATATACATGTAGGAAAGTTACACTGACAAACATAGGAGTATCACTGAGGATATATACTCTACATGTAGGAAAAGTAACACTGACTAACATAAGAGTATCACTGATGGTATATACATGTAGGAAAAGTTACACTGACAAACATAGGAGTATCACTGACGATATATACTCTACATGTAGGAAAAGTAACACTGACTAACATAGGAGTATCACTGATGGTATATACATGTAGGAAAAGTAACACTTACAAACATAGGAGCATCACTGACAATATATACTCTACGTGTAGGAAAAGTAACACTGACAAACATAGGAGTATCACTGACGATATTTACATGTAGAAAAGTAACACTGACAAACATAGGAGCATCACTGACGATATATACATGTAGGAAAAGTTACACTGACAAACATAGGAGTATCACTGACGGTATATACTGTACATGTAGGAAAAGTAACATTGACAAGCATAGGAGTATCACTGACGGTATATACTCTACATGTAGGAAAAGTTACACTGACAAACATAGGAGTATCACTGACGGTATATACTCTACATGTAGGAAAAGTTACACTGACAAACATAAGAGTATCACTGACGGTATATCCATGTAGGAAAAGTTACACTGACAAACATAAGAGTATCACTGACGGTATATACATGTAGGAAAAGTAACACTGACAAACATAGGAGTATCACTGACGGTATATACATGAAGGAAAAGTAACACTGACAAACATAGGAGTATCACTGACGGTATATACATGTAGGAAAAGTAACACTGACAAACATAGGAGTATCACTGACGGTATATACATGTAGGAAAAGTAACACTGACAAACATAGGGGTATCATTGACGGTATATACATGTAGGAAAAGTTACACTGACAAACATAAGAGTATCATTGACGGTATATACATGTAGGAAAAGTAACACTGACAAACATAGGAGTATCACTGACGGTATATACATGTAGGAAAGTAACACTGACAAACATAGGAGTATCACTGACGGTATATACATGTAGGAAAAGTAACACTGACAAACATAGGAGTATCATTGACGGTATATACATGTAGGAAAAGTAACACTGACAAACATAGGAGTATCACTGACGGTATATACATGTAGGAAAGTAACACTGACAAACATAGGAGTATCACTGACGGTATATACATGTAGGAAAAGTAACACTGACAAACATAGGAGTATCACTGACGGTATATACATGTAGGAAAAGTAACACTGACAAACATAGGAGTATCACTGACGGTATATACATGTAGGAAAAGTAACACTGACAAACATAGGAGTATCACTGACGGTATATACATGAAGGAAAAGTAACACTGACAAACATAGGAGTATCACTGACGGTATATACATGTAGGAAAGTAACACTGACAAACATAGGAGTATCACTGACGGTATATACATGTAGGAAAAGTAACACTGACAAATATAGGGGTATCATTGACGGTATATACATGTAGGAAAGTTACACTGACAAACATAGGAGTATCACTGACGGTATATACTCTAAATGTAGGAAAAGTTACACTGACAAACATAGGAGTATCACTGATGGTATATACTCTACGTGTAGGAAAAGTAACACTGACAAACATAGGAGTATCACTGACGGTATGTACATGTAGGAAAGTTACACTGACAAACATAGGAGCATCACTGACGATATATACTCTACATGTAGGAAAGTAACACTGACAAACATAGGAGTATCACTGACGGTATATACATGTAGGAAAAGTTACACTGACAAACATAGGGGTATCACTGACGGTATATACATGTAGGAAAAGTTACACTGACAAACATAGGAGTATCACTGACGGTATATACATGAAGGAAAAGTAACACTGACAAACATAGAAGTATCACTGACGGTATATACATGTAGGAAAAGTAACACTGACAAACATAAGAGTATCACTGACGATATATACTCTACATGTAGGAAAAGTAACACTGACAAACATAGGAGTATCACTGACGGCATATATATGTAGGAAAGTTACACTGACAAACATAGGAGCATCACTGACGATATATACTCTACATGTAGGAAAAGTAACACTGACAAACATAGGAGTATCACTGACGGTATATACATGTAGGAAAAGTTACACTGACAAACATAGGAGTATCACTGACGGTATATACATGAAGGAAAAGTTACACTGACAAACATAAGAGTATCACTGACGGTATATACATGTAGGAAATGTAACACTGACAAACATAGGAGTATCACTGACAATATATACATGTAGGAAAAGTTACACTGACAAACATAAGAGTATCACTGACGGTATATACAATTGATGTAGAAAAAGTTACACTGAACTATAATATAGTAGTATCCCTGATTGTGTATAAGTAACACTTAAAATCTTGATATCACTGATTATAATAGTATGAAAAATAAATAACACACAAACTTCATAGGTGCACTGTTGCCCTATTTAGATAAATAACACTTGCTTACAAAATAGTACTGGACCACGTGGATTTATCGTTCGCTACATTTAGGTAAATATTTATTGATTTTGTAATATAACTTGGCAAATCCAAGTAAACATATCTTATCCATAGTGATAGCTATGGTTATATATAGATAAACTGGCTGATGTGATGGAGGACGTATTCACTATTAGGATGACATCATGGTTAAACTACACTCCCTTCTTTCTAGCTGCAATATTGATTACGAGTAAACAAGCTTATTCGTCAAAATACATAATTTGAATAATTGCTGTGATATAATTGTTTTAAAATCAAATCCAAGTTTTAAATAGCATTAGTTGGCCTTTGGTTTTTCGTATGAATTCCAAATTAATCAAAGTCTCACTTGTCGCCTTTGTCGTGGATACAGCTGTATGATGCAGTTTAATTCATTTTTTTCGGCATACTGTATCTATTACTAAATTTAAGAGGTGCAGCATATGTGTGTGTTACGTCATCTTTAGTGACTAAAGAACAAACGATGAGTAAAGGGCGTGTGATACATCTGTGTAATGTAATATTTCGTATAATCGATGACCGACTAAAGTTTGACGCGTATTTATCATAACATTTCACACAGATACGCTTTATCTACTGCTGTTAGTTTATGGGTTATGTACATAGGACATTGGATGAATTGCTTCGAAACTATACAATATAACCTTTAATAAATATGAGAAAGGCAAAGCCTTAAAATAGATAAATAGAAAGAGATAAATCTTCTATAATTTAAAGTCGTCAAGTCGAAAAAAACACCTTCTCAAGCAACGGCAGAGATAAATGAAACAGACGTCAGCTGAAAGATATTCTGGTTAATTTCAACATTCCGAAATTACAGATAAAGGCTGAGTGTGACATTACGAAATACTGTGACGTGTTCGCGGTTTTCCCACTGGAGGGCTACCTCCGGACGAAAAAAATCAAAGGCAAAGGATAGCAACAAGGGGAAACAACTCTCTTTCCTCACGCATGTGTTACTATTAAGAGTTTCGCTCAGGCGCCCGAAAGCTGCGCTCTTATTTTGTTATAAATATATATACTTCACTATGAACAGCTGCAATTTAAAAAAACGCATTGTTTGTTACTACATGTATCGTGATAAATCAGCTACTCAGAGCAATGAACCTGTAATGATGACATTTTCTCCTTTAATAAAAATTGGACGTTCATAGAAAATTGAACTTATTGTTGCCGAAGACCCACGCATATAGTTGCAATTTATTTATTATTTTTTCTTATAAAAGATTTTCTTCGTTTTCCTTGAATTTTACAATACACACTTACAACACGAGACTTGACAAAGAACTTTACACAAATGAGTATAAAAACAATTATTAGTTTAAAACCATATAATTTCGAAGGGAAACCAAATATTTACGATGGAGAAACTAAATAAGTATAAAGGGAAGCCAAATACGTTTGAAGAAAAACCAAGAGATTACGATGGAGAAACCAAATGATTACGATGTGAGACTGAATAAGTACGATTTGAAACTTAACTTAATACGAAGGAAACGATGTGCTGATTCCGTTCATGACGCTTTTCGACAATATTTTGATTTTCACTTGCTCATAACACTGAAGTATACAAGTAGCTTTCTGTTTCTGTGTATTTCAGTGCTTTAATATTTTCTTTGATAAAAAATGAGCTTCACCTTCCTGACGAGGCGAATGATTCCACTGATGATGAACATAAGCTCCTTCAAGACCACGTGAGTACTATTTGTATATCTATAGAAACATGTGAATGCTGTATTTAGATTTATTCTTCATAAAACCAGAGTGTACCTAATGTCTCAAATCAGTTAATACAAATCAGAACTATGTGGTACGGCTACTATAAGTTACATGTACCACTTGAATTCATACTGGACTATGGTATCTTTTATTCGCTTGTATTCGTTCAATATAAGAATTCCCTCGATGTAAATTTTATGTTGACAAAAGCAATAAAACGACATTTTTTTCTTATAACGAAGTATCTGAAACAGGGAATGAACATAGTTGTATATCGCAGTGTCTTTTCACCATATTAAAAAACTAATGTTTGATTCCCCGATCAGGCGTGGAAAGGTATGAAAATGATAAGACTTTTGTTTTAATTTAATCTCCAACGCGCAACTATCCAGACCAACAGGAGTCCATTTACCTTGTCCACAATTGTAGTAAACTGGTTAAAGTTAACAGGTATATCGAAGTATTGAAAGCTTTTTCGGCCGTCATTTTGACCTGATTTCTAAGTATAAGTCCTGTTGACTCTGATTATTAATGACCGACGTACTTTACTTAATATCGCAGTGTCTTGAACATCTGGTCTTATTCTCTTGTGCTTTTACGAGAGTCTCCATTTAAATCTTTCCTTTGTTCCTATTTTGCCCTTAGTTTAATCGATTTTGAGTTCGGATTATGGTTTTGTTGACGCTTTGGTATTCTCTATTTTTTTTCAATTTGATGTGACATACTTATATAATGACGTGTACCACTTGCGCAAAAACTTTTGGTTCTGCTCTCTTTTACATGGTTGTTCTGTGTGTATGACGTGCACTTCTGATTTAGTCCTTATGTTATGGTGCTGATATATGAACAGTCGAACTCCGTTATCTGGAAGTCGACGGGACAGTGAAGGATAATCGAATTAACTAAGTATTCGAATTACAGGAGTATGCATGCTAGTGTAAAGCTTGGTC
This sequence comes from Mimachlamys varia, assembly GCA_947623455.1. Lineage (NCBI taxonomy): Eukaryota > Metazoa > Mollusca > Bivalvia > Pectinida > Pectinidae > Mimachlamys > Mimachlamys varia. Next base: position 5,260,760 of record OX392537.1, read on the forward strand.
GGGACCGACGAAATACTTTTCGAATTACACGGGTTTTACGGGTTCGAGATAGCGAGGTTTGACTGTATACCTTACTGCTACGTACATGTATACGTTAAAGTTTATTTCCTGTTCCAGATGCCGAACTACGGCGCCTCATCGACTGAATCTCTCTACACCACTACCAGTACACAGGACATCCTCGTCTTCAATAGGAGAAGAGTGAGCTCATATTGTTTCATTTCATCGCTTATTTAACAAACTAATATTTGCGCAATTGCTGTTAGTTATATAACATGGTGTAACATGTAACTCGTCGGTGAGGCTAGGGGCCATAAGGTGAGAATCGGCATTTTCTAAACTAACGTAGAAGGGTCATATGGATAAAATCCCTTTACTTTATGATTTTAGAAAAAGACTTAAATTAGTGCTGTATAATTAACACACATTGATATTGGTGACATTCTCAATTAAACCAGGTAGGACATTTTGTAAGTTTAAGCAACGTGTGTTATAGGACTGTTACAACATTTGCTTAAACGTTCATTACTGATATTTACATTTTGATAACATCATTGTGCTTCATTCAGTTATTTCTAACTTGATGACGTCACTGTAGCAAATGTTGTTAAGTCTTGTACATGTGCGCTCACAATGCATTGCAATGGAAGGATGCAGAGAAAATGAAAATATTATCGTTTTATTGCGTTTGTTTAAAAATGTAAACGTTTCCCTTTTAAAGCCGATCAAATATCACAGCACGTAGTCGGTAACCTCGTAGTCGGTAATCTTCCAATACCATAAATTCAATAAAACACACATTTTGTTTGTCGGTTTATCAGATTAGCAGTTATTGTTTGTAATTTTTGACACGAAGTTCACATATGGTTTCATTTTCAGTAAATTGATAGTTAAATGAGAAGATTAAAAATAGTTATTACATTGTTTGATTTTATGAATCTAAAATCCGATACCTTTCACACTGTGACAGATAAACACAGTGACCATAGTGTGAATATATCTGTTAGGCGCGTTAAAAGCCGAGTTTTTGCAGGTTATATGGAGATGAAATGGCGATGCAATAAGTGGTTGTTTTTAAACGTCATTGCTGAAATACTTCTGAATCAATATTTTACTATCATTCGTAACCAAACCTTACCAGATAACGGTAAACAATCGTATAACTGCGACATGGAGTCGACTTGAAAAGGTTTACGGCTTTTTTTCATAACATTATAAAATGGTCAGAATATAGCTACAAACCAGAAGAGGATTTGGGTTGGTGTGTCAGTTTCATTGAATACCAAAACTATCTCGCTCATATACGACAGAACAATCTGCTCAACTAGTGAAGTATACATTATTTAACAGGAAACTGTTAATATATATATAATATTAAATAGTTTGCCTGACATGAAAGGCTTATTCTGTTTATTGTAGTGTAGAGTAGAAAGAAAATAATTGCATCACTGTTTCTAACACACGTACAAACACATTATTATGCGGTTTCTCTTACATGGTACAAACGTACAAGAGAACGTCATTATCACGTGTTGCTGTAATACAGTATACTAACACCACATTGTCTGACAGAGTATGTAAGGGCATCATACATGTTATAATTATCATGTTCATATTCTGATACTTATTTATAAAAAACACAAACAAACAGAAAACATAAACATATTATTGCCTTGTGCTATTTCTGTTACTCTGAAAAGGTGTAGGGGTAGTGTCATTCTGAAGTAAAATCCGGGCTCATTGAGATATTGTCTGTAACCCTATTGTGTGTAGTCCTACCAGATATTGCATACGTATACAGACCCTGGACCGTTTTTATTTACCAAAATTGCGTTGCGTTTCCGTTGCGTTTTCGTTCCGTTTTCGTTGTATTTCCTCCCGGTTCCGTTATAACGGACAGGAAAAACGGTCCAGGGTCTGTAATACTTTTGGACGACTAGAATAGAATTACATGTAAACTGCACTAAACGATCTTGATACTGTTTCTCCAAAGAAAAATCGGTTCCTGTAGAGGGTTTCGAAACAAGTAAATCAACAAACAAACGAAAATAGTTTGTTCAGTCTGAAATACATTCGTTTTACTCCTTTAAATATCAATGAAAGGAGGGTTGCTTTTTGTACCACACAACATTAGTTTTAATATGTCTACTTTCATTTTACTATACATATGCATGTAAAAATGTTTTGTCTTTAATATTTACAAAGCGTTATGTTTTTGTTTACGTTGATAAATAAAAGATTTTTCCAATAACTGTTAGAAGACGCACTATTTACTGAACAACTCTAATAAATCTTTTTTTCTGTGATGCATATATGTTTTAACCTCTTAGTACGTGACCAATATGCTGTCTTATGGTTGTAATTGCAGTGACAGAACGGACGTCGCTAGTGCAGTTCTTAACAATATTGTGTATTCGTATTTTTAATAGGGAAGTTCTATAAATAGAACAGATATACAAGGAGGCGATGAAGAAGATTCGGCCATAGACAGAATGTCGCCTGCGCGTAAAAGGGTAGTGTAAGTACATTTTGTTTACAGTTAATGCTTGTTTTTTCATGTTTGTTGTTGTAATATTTTTCAAAAACGTTATATATAGAAAATTAATTACCATGAAATTGTGTCTTCAAATGACAATAAAAGACAGAGTTGTTACTTTCAGATCCCGAATCCCGATATGTCTGTTGACTTGTGAAGAAATGTTTACATGCTGTTATTGTCTATATGACGAAATAGTTTCAGTACGATACATGTACGTCGTTAAAGACATTTAATGAAGTTATGTGAATATGTCATTTTCAACATTTTGAATATATTTTGTGCCATATTTGGCATTGTTATTTGTATTTCATGATACCTATTTAATATTCTTTGATCCAGATCTTTGTTGTAGTTCATATAGTTAAGACTCCCCCATTTACCTGTTTTAACAGGAGTGCATTTTATGATAACATGGGTATTTTTGCAGTAGGGTGTCGTGCTGGATATTAGTTGTATCTGATTTGATATCGTTCGATTCCTGTCTTAGGTTTTGTTCTCCGAATAGAAAGCAATGGTATGATGAGTCGCTATTCTGCTGCTTCACCAAATTAATGGATCGTACATTGTTAGCTCACCTGGTCCGAAGGACCGAGGTGAGCTTATGCCATACCGTGGCGTCCGTCGTCCGTCCGTCGTCCGTCAACAATTTCTTTAAACGACTTCTTCTCCATAACCACTGATAGGAAATCAACCTAATTTGGCAGGAAGCATCCTTGGGTGCCCAGGATTCAAAATTGTACTAATGGTGGGACTGACCCCCTAGGGGACTGAGGGTTGGGGCCAAAAACCGTTATTTAGCTATATCGGTTTAAGCGACTTCTTCTCCATAACCACTGATTGGAAATCAGCCTTATTTGGCAGAAAGTATCCCTGGGTGCTCAGGATTCAAAATTGTACTCATGGTGGGACTGACCCCCTAGGGGGCTGAGGGTGGGGGCCATAAAAAAATATTTAGCTATATTGATATTAGCGACTTCTTCATAACCACTGATTGGAAATCAACCTTATTTGGCAGGAAGCATCCTTAGGTACCCAGGATTCCAAATTGTACTAATGGTGGGACTGATCCCCTAGGGGGCTTAAGAGGGGTGGGGCCAAAAAGGGTTATTTAGCTATATTGGTTTAGTCGACTTCTTCTCAATAACCACTGATTGGAAATGAGCCTTAATTGGCAGGAAGCTTCCCTAGGTGCTCAGGATTCAAAATTGTACTCATGGTGGGACTGACCCCCTAGGGGGCTGAGGGGCGGGGCCAAAAACCGTTATTTTTCTATATAGGTTTAAGCGACTTCTTCTCCATAACCACTGAATGGAAATCAACCTTATTTGGTGGTAACTATCCCTAGGTGCTCAGGATTCCAAATTGTACTCATGGTGGGACTGACCCCCTAGGGGGCTGAGGGGTAGGGCCAAACACCGTTATTTAGCTATATTGGTTTAAGCGACTTCTTCTCCATACCCACTGATTGGAAATCAACCTTATTTGGTAGGAACCATCCCTAGGTGCTCAGGATTCAAAATTGTACTCATGGTGGGACTGATCCCCTAGGGGGCTGAGGGTTGGGGCCACAAAGGGTTATTTAGCTATATTGGTTTAGTCGACTTCTTCTCAATAACCACTGATTGGAAATGAGCCTTATTTGGCAGGAAGCTTCCCTAGGTGCTCAGGATTCCAAATTGAACTCATGGTGGGACTGACCCCCTAGGGGGCTGAGGGGTGGGGCCAAAAACCGTTATTTAGCTATATTGGTTTAAGCGACTTCTTCTCCATAACCACTGAATGAAAATCAACCTTATTTGGTAGGAACTATCCCTAGGTGCTCAGGATTCCAAATTGTACTCATGGTGGGACTGACCCCCTACTGGGCTGAGGGGCGAGCCAAAAAGAAAATATTTTATCATGATTACCTAGATACCAATGTATCCAGGTGAGCGATACAAGCCCTCTGGGCCTCTTGTATTGTTTATGGGATAATTACACTTAATCTTAAAGATCTTAGATTGAAACGAAATTTAATGAGTATCGGGTATAATAACAAAATGAAGTGAACAAGAAAAACAATCCTTCTATAAAGTTCTCCCTGTAAAAAGATAATTATAAAGGATCAAATGACATTGCAACTCCTCTATATAAAGACAATCCAGATAAGGCAAGTGTATTTTTTCTTCTGCAATATTTCGTTGTTGTTATATTCTATCTTTGGCCTCCTGACTGAACCAAGCCTTTAAGATGTTTGTCGTTATTTTGCAGAGGCATATTACTGTCCCTGGTGTCGGGAGTTCTTTACGGGCAAATGTTTACCGGAGCAACAAGCGTACAGGATAACGTCACGGGGGCAAGCCAAAATGGTCGGTATAGTAGGGACAAGTCAAAATGGTCGGGGAAGTTAAAATGGTCGGTATTGTAGGGGAAGTTAAAATGGTCGGTATTGTAGTGGACTTGTCAAATTAGTCGATATTGTAAGGTGAAAGTTAAAATAGTCAAAATTGGAAGAGGAAAGAGATCAAAATGGTCGGTATTGTAAGGGGAAAGTTAAAATAATCGAAATTGGAAAGGACGTCAAAGTGTAAAAGGGGCAATAAAAGATGGTCACGTGTGTAGGGGTACGAAAAAAATGTTAAGTGCTGAAGGGGGCAAATCCCAATTTTTAACTGATGTTTATAACATTTAATATTCCGGCCTGTTTACTCACAAGTACATAAGTCCTTTAACACATGTTTTAACATCAAAACATTCGTTTTATTTCTGTTCTGAAACTGTCAGCAGTACTGAATGATATCTTTTGATAAAGATAAACATCGATGATTACAACAGTCACTGATATCCGCGCTGTCTTTGTCTTTCGCATGAATTTTATGGTTTTTGTTTTTTGCCTTATTCTAATTGAAAGATGAGTCTGTATGTTTGCTTATTTTGTGTAAAGTAACATGTTTTCTCTGTTTATTGCAAGTAACCATAAAGTCTAGTTCTGTTTGTTTTTAACAATAGTTGATCGTTTGTTTGTTTATTGTGGTATAATGTGTTGTAAGCTGGGATAATGAGTTTGTTTGTTGTCAGTATATACAATTTGTTCATTTTTTATGTTGTAGGGTTAGACTACGTGTTTGCCTGTTTCTGTGGAATATACCTCTCCAGTACTGTTTATTACTGTATATACACTATTTTTATGAAGAACCGTCCCCGTATATACCCAAAAGTTATCTTCCCTGGCATCATTTCCGGTGTCATGTGGGCGATCGCCACCTCTGCTTGGTAGGTAAACGTCATTTCCGTTGTCAATATGGGCAATCGCCACCTCTGCCTGTTAATTAAACGTCATCTTCGTAAATAAAAGTTAACTTGTGGGTTTTTGACGCCACTTTGTGAGAGAACACTTTCTTGCAATTCTAAACTTTTATTGTTTTCGTACATTAGTGCTTGTGCCTCTTACCGAAGTTGAACAAGGTCTATGTTGTTTTTTAAGGGCAAATGAAGGTATTGTTACGTCCAAAGAAAGAAATTATCTAACTACCTGAAAATTACGATAATAAGATAATGTATAATATTACACCCTCTTATGAAAAAGAACAGATCAAAACTTTTCAGCATATTTGATACTCAGGTATATAGCATCTCTATAGCTAAATATATGCCAACTTTCATGATACATGTACCCGGTTTTATCATATCCCCGGAAAGGATGTTTTTGGGGATATACTGGAATCAGATGTTTCTGGAGATGTGCCCCCTGAAGAAACTTTGTATTCGTTCAATTTTCAACGAATTTAAAAAAAATGTGAGAACAGCAGGAATATTTTGGACATGGGCCCCCTGAGGTAACCTTTTATTTTCGATCTTTTGCAGAGGGTTATTCCCCATTTTATTAACAAAATATTTGTTCGGCTATGTAATCTCTCAGTTTTTAACATATTCTTTTGTGGAAAGGCTTAGTGCAATATGACGTTATGCCCACTTAAGTATTTTTACCTTTTGAAAGAGTTATGCACATTTTTTTTTAAATTTTCATCTATTCCATCTCATGGGGGTTGCAGGGGATAAGTCAACCGTTCTTGTGTGTGGCAGGTCTAGTTACATCTGTATTACTCATTTAGATAGATATCCTTTACATGCATGCAATACTATACTATAACATAGATACAATATTATATCATCGTTTCACTGAATTATAATGTTTCAACTGTAACCTATGGTACCGAAACACTACGGTGCTTTAAATATTGTGTCCGTCAACAGCGTCTGCTTTCAAATGTCACTCGTCCAGACTGGTTGTTTTGACTTTCATATAAAGCGAAACTTAATGGTATAAGCAGGGGGTATGTCTTCTCTAAGGGTAGAGAGAGATTTGTTTAATAAGCCTGGAGTTTTCAGGGTTAGATTTAGTAAAAGTGGATGATATGGTCCTTCAAGGAAGAAATGCGGTGGAGAGAAATACATGTAGCTATTACTTCTTTTCTTCAATATTTCCGCCGTAGGCAAGATATTTTCATTTAAACAGAATGTATTTGTAGTATTTTTTTTAGCAAAGATAACGTTTTATGTAAAATGATGATGTGATTTTTCCCCTGAGAAAGAAAAGCGGGGCGCCAATGGAATTTGGGTTTTGGAATTCTTCTATTCTCATTGAAATGAAGACTTATTTTAGTTTGTTTTGATAGCAGCAGCCTTTGGTTATAGGTACAGTCTGTCAAAGGGAAGTTGGATGCTTATTATAAAGGTATTCTTCTTCAAAACAGATGTTGGAATTTAACAAAAAAAATATTTCTAGGATTTGTTTTATAAAGGGTACTTAATATTTTATAAACAGAGGCCGAGTTCCACAGGAGTAGGTACCGGAGAGAAAACAAAGGGGTCAAACTTTTAAAATACCCCCTTTTCGTTTACAATGTACTTATAGATAGATGCAGGGTATATAATGGAATTTAATATTGTTAATCCTCAAACGAAAGAAAAGAATTATTTTGACAATGAATACAGTCGATATCGCTTTTAAAATAATAATTTTGTTCCTCACTAACACCTACTCCCATCATAGGGAATTACTAATTTAAATGTTAATAAAAGGTTTGTCCGATTTAATTGATTGCTTATATTTACGCAGGTTCTTGGCTAACAAAGTCCTGTCCAATGCCGTGGCGTTTCCGATTGTTACTACAATACCTGCAGTGATTGCTTATATTTACGCAGGTTCTTGGCTAACAAAGTCCTGTCCAATGCCGTGGCGTTTCCGATTGTTACTACAATTCCTGCAGTGATTGCTTTATTTACGCAGGTTCTTGGCTAACAAAGTCCTGTCCAATGCCGTGGCGTTTCCGATTGTTACTACAATTCCTGCAGTGATTGCTTCAGTTTGGGGCGTCTTTGTCTTCAAAGAGATCAAGGTCTGTATTTGTAATCAGCATCATGTCTATACTTCAGTTTTTGCGAGAAAATATTTGTGAATTGTAGATTTCCTGAATTAAGATCATTCATTGATAAATTACTATTTAAATCATGGCTGAAGATATTGAAAAAACATCAAAGGCCTCCAAAGCGTCAACAAAACAATTATCCAAGCTCAAAATCGATTAAACTAGTGGTACAATTTGGACAAAGAATAAGCAAAAGAGAATAACATCCGGTGTCAAGGAAGAGTAAGCGTCTCTGCTTCATCGACGACACCTACCTTGTCAATCTTAGGCACATCCAAGTAAACAAAAGGAGATCCCCAGTCATCATTGTCAATCACAACAAGTAAGCAAACAAATAAGCATACTCAAAAACGCCCATCTTCATATCACACAAGGATACAAAATATTCTCAATGAGACAAATATGGCGACCCTAACACTTAGTTCTCACTAACCATGAATTTCCGAATCCCCGTGTAGTAAAGTTTGTGAAATGCATTCACAACTTGTTAATAACTGTTTTTATAGTTTTACGTTTCTTATTTATTGGTTATCACATGTTAAAAACGACAAGATATTGTAAATCTAGTACATGCCCGAGATAAACATGGATCGTGAAATCACTCTACACAATAAACGAACATATCTCCATATTTCCTTTTTTTTATTATAAGATGTAATGATTCCAAAACAACTGAAAACCAAGATTTCAGACTTTAGAGACCATGAGCTTCACATGAAACATGTTAAAAAGGTGACCATAATCTTAACTGTTGTACCCAAAACCTCACTACTACAGTAAATACTATTAACAATGATAATAAATTAGAGAATACCGAAGCGTTAACAAAATTATAATTCAAACTCAAAATCGATTAAACCAGGGGCAAAATATAAACGAAGGAACGATTCACCTGGAGGCTCTTGTAAAATTACAAGAGAATAAGACCAGGTGTTCCGTAGGAGTAAGTGTCTTCTGCTTCAAAGAATATTATAGTTGCAATAAAATAATTTAATAGCTGTTATTACAAGAATATGATGGGCGGAATAAAAGAATACGATAGCTGTAATAAAACAAAGTGAGCAGGGGCTCACATAGATGTACCGCCCACAACCACCACACAAAACAAAACAAGGGTGACCTTTGACCTTTATTGATGATCAATGACCACCAAAGTCTAATCAGATGTAGAACGTTATAGTGTGACGGTATGGTGTGAATATAAACCTAATGTAACCAGTTCATGAGCAGACCAGGAGTACACGCACAGACAAAGTGATCACTTTATTCCCTCCCCCTTCCCTAGGTGGGGAGATAATAATATGATAGCTGTGATAACGAATAGTGTCAAGTGATAATATGATATGCCATGCAGGCATTCTCTAGGTTTGCTGATATGATCAATTCACGCTCTTAATTTGTATTGACAGGGATTCCGGAACATAGGTATTCTCCTGGTTGGCTTCTGTTTTAGTGGAGGCGGTGCAATATTAGCTGGATTTTCCAAAGGAGGAGGAACTAGCCTTCCCAAGTGTTCCTAATGCCTGTATCAGTGTGCTCTATCAACCGAGATTACATAAAAACATACCGACGCACATCGTAACACACTTTGTAATACATGTATCATTACCATTGATAGTTCTACTTTGATTTCCTGCTTTCTGTTTTATCAAATCGATTTTCTAAATACATTGTACATGTAAAGCAATGTTTATCGATGTACTATTGATTAAGATTTCATATTCCACTTCACGCTTTGTTTTTCGCATGTAATTATTGATGACGTCACATTTATATATAAATGTTTACTGGTAGATTTATCATTTAAATGGTGATGATTATCCTTAACGCAAAACATAATGTTTAGCTACGTGATTCTCAACTTTGTGTTATAATACAGCATGTAGCACAAATATAATATATCGTTTGTGTTTGTCATATTCCAATTTTTTGCCCAAAAATTTCAATACTTCAGGGTCTGAAAAGGTCTAAAAGTACTTTACTATCATTTACTATATTTTATATCGGAAAATGACACTTTTGGTAGGACCCCGTATCAGAACTACATGAAATTTTGGCGAGATCTTCGGTTCACAAAAATACCTTCGGAGCTCTAAAACCAGGTCCAAGGTAAAGGTCCCTGGGTCAAAGGTCGGGGTCAAATTTGTAGCTTTTCAATTATGATTATACTGTTATGACATCGTGAAGTAAAGTTAAGTTAAGCAGAATTGAGCAAGGGGTCCACTGACCAAAATTCAAGATCACATGTCAAATGTCAAGGTCAAATTTTGTAACTTTTCACTAATGAATATTTTTGTAGTGATATTATAAAGCAACATTGGTCACACATAAACAAGAAGTCACCGTAATAAAGGTCACTAAGTCAACTGTCAAGGTCAAAGTTGATAGCTTTATAATAATGAATATTTTGTATGATATGTTGAAGCAAAGTCGGTTAGCAATAAAACAAGGATTCAACTGACCAAAGGCCAAATGTGCTGGGTCAAAACTAATATAATTTTACAGTTTTTTACTCATTGCATCCAATAATATGTTGGTAGTGTCGATGACATTTATTGCATAATATAAGGTATTGTTATAATTTCATGATAATTCCGATAAGTAGACAACAATAGTTACAAAAGTGAGGGATATATCAAAATGCATGTGACCTTTAAGACCCATGGGTCTCTTTTATATTACACATTTGAAATATCGTGCTATGTCAAAGGGGTTTTTATAAAATTTTCCATCAAGAAATCCAATAAGATATTAATTCAATTGCTTTAATTTGAAAGAAATGTCACAACAAATACGGGAACAAATTGTGTTAATAAGTAGAAACGACGATCTATTTAAGGTATTCATGATCGTTTATCAAGAACAATATGCCGAAAATATACTATGTAGAATGGTGATATATAGAGTTTGATTTGTTTCCATTGTTGATGGGTGTGCCTTCGTAATGTGTTTGACAGACATACATTCTGTCTATTCCACGTCAAGTTGAGGTCACAGTTTCGACAGTTGATAGGTCACATTAGTTGAGGGGTGTTGGTTTACTAAACACATGACCATGATAAGTATTTGTCACATTTTGCCATGGTTTGAGAATGTACATATTTTTCCACAGCTAGATATTTGTTATAACTTTGTAAAAGGAACCGTTATCAAGATATTGATTATTCTCTGATTTCTCAGATTTTTTTATTCATAGGTGTCGACATGTATAGTATTGTCATATATCCGAATGATGCTGCTTACACATAACTTCACAGAATGAAACCTCGGGTGGATTGCATAGAAAACACACAATTTTTCTAAGAAGCTTATTTGTCTTTTTCAGCTGCATAAATTCCCTGTTTGATACAGAACGTGTCGTTCTGCACAGTTTATTGCGTTCGATCACTTCGGTCGCTCCCAAACCAAAACCTGCACCTTCAATGAGAAATACTTCATATAACGACCCTTTAGAATGAGTGCAAATTATTTCTACACTAACAGTAATGCAATGATATCTGTCAAAACATTGTGTCATTAGAGCAACGATTAAGGTTTCTTTGATAATATACTGTCAATGACTTTGATTATTACTGCGGTACTCTACTCAGTCGCGCAATACAAATTCATCAGTTGGAAAAGTTATGTTGCAAGCGCAAGGAGCAGCTTTTCACATAGTAGGCAAACAGTTTTAGCGACCTTGAACTCCTGAATTTGTTTTTCTAGCCATAAAAATGTAACTATGACATTCACGTTAGTATTCGCTGACGTATTCCTTAATCCAGAAAGACGCATTACTGTAAAATATTTTTAGACGTGTAAACGTTTCACCAAAGACGAAAAAAATCTAGGATGTTCTCCAGAACGCAAAACGTCTGGATAAAATCCGGAAATAACACACGCTCATTTTCAGCAGATCATATCATAATGCTTCAAAAATGATAAAGAGACGATATCATAATTATATTATTGTTGCTAAGCTAGAATTCCTTTGCAAATGACATCAAAATGAAAAACATTAATTAATTTCATGTACATGTACAACCACTGTAGGGCTCTGCTATACACAGTGAAATAGACTTTCTATCATCATTCTTACATTTAAACATGAAGTATCGTAATTTGTTGCGTATTGTCCGCTACTTTGTATAGCCCACACACCTCGAAATACCTTTTTATGATTTCAAATCTTCAGATAGCCCACTCCGGTATATTGCCCGCGGGCTATCTGTTATATAATTACGAAAGCCGATTAGTTCCACAAGAAAAAAAATATTTATCTCGTTATTACGAGATAGGTTATGTCGTTATTATGACTTCCACTAAGTCGTTATTACGAGATACGTTATCTCGTTATTACGAGATACGCTAAGTCGTTATTACGAGATACTCTAAATCGTTATTACGAGATACGTTATCTCGTTATTACGAGATACGCTAAGTCGTTATTACGAGTTACGCTAAGTCGTTATTACGAGATACGTTATCTCGTTATTACGAGATACGTTATCTCGTTATTACGAGTTACGCTAAGTCGTTATTACGAGATACATTATCTCGTCATTACGACATAGGTTATGGGGGATGGCATTTACTGGAATCAGTATTTAAATGTCGAATAAGACAAGAAATAATACGTGTTTTGAAAAAAAAATGTCTGTTTTTCAACGAATTCTTTTTTTATTTATCGCTTACCCGAAAAGTAGACTAAAATAAAGGTACATTGTCATTTTAAATGTAATTGTTAAAAACATATTATCCATTTAGCCATGGAAGGCGAACAATCGCACTCAGTTGAATAGGCTTTCATCCCAGTATGCTTCTGCCCAAATAATACCCTGGCACTGGTTTTGTTATTCATGAGAATGCAATTGTAATTTAATTACACTTGACCATTTGGCATTGGATATACATGAATGTTACTTATTTGAACAAACTTTCTAGCCCTTCATCCCAGCATGTTACTGGTCGAATGCAATTATTATTGGCCTCTTGGTTATTGAGACCACAGGGATCTGAGAATTTATTACAGCTAGTTTTGGACCTAAACTAGGATGTTTAGAGTAATTTTACACTTTTTTTTTGGGGGGGGGGGATCAATTTTCAATAAAAATGCCCCCTCGATGGTCATGAAGGCTAAAGGGTGGAAATCTTTCGAGTGCGAAAAATCGACCCCCACCTACCTGTATTGCATCAAAATCACATTTCTAGTTGAGGAACGAATAATTAGATATGCAACTTGATTGCAAAAGCTATCTTGGTAAAGCATAAAATTTACAATGGGGCACTGTGACGTCGCTATGATTATGACGTCATAAACGCAGTTTTTACTCGGTGTTTCTAAAAGTAGAAACATCAGGGCCCGTATTCATGAAACCGTTCTCATGCTCAAGCATGAATTTTGTGCTCAAGCCTAATTTCTTATTCAGACTATAATTTGTTTCAAAATCTACTTTTGACAAAGTTTTGAAAAAAAGTTGAGATGTTGAGTCGAAAGCTGTGTTCAACATTCATAATGATTTTTTAACCCTTGACATGATTAAGGTGAGTTTCAAGAAAGCTGACTTGAGCACATGTACAGAATCCATGCTTGAGCATGAGTACGGTTTCATGAATACGGACCTAGGTCAATATTATACAATTGTTTCATTGGTACTTAGGGGAACAGTCACATCATTGCTCCGAGGTAGCAGGGGGGACCTAGGGAACTGTTGCCCAAGGCCGAAGGCATAGACAATTTCATCTTTATTATTGTCCGTGTAAAATTTTAATCACTAGTGCATAAGAATTGTATGTTAATGACTGTATTTCAACATTTTGATTTAAACCTACAGTTATTGAAATGTTAAATTACATTGATATCACAAATTTTAGTACGTTAAAGATGCGAGTCCTGAAAAATTATTTTGCTAAATGCCGCTTGAATTGACCCCGGATCAACGGAATAAACATCACCGCACAATTTCAGCGAATGTAACAGTTTTTGATTTAAATATATTTTATTTTTGTATAAAATATATACAATGGGATTGGGCACAAGTTTACTAACTTATATGAAGCCCTTTCCAAATAAAATTTAACAATAATCACATATCTACAAGACGACATTTGACAATATACATACAATTTATTTACAGGAGGACATGTTTAAAATGTTTAAGAGAGACGGAGAGAGAGATTTTCTTTGATTTAATTTTACATAATATGAGTAATCGTTTCCGACACCGACGTAACAGTACCATGCAACAGTCGACTGTTGCACCCTGGCGTAACTTTACTAGGTTTCAGTCTTTTTGTGGATTTTGTATTCATCAAAACAGTAAAAAACACTTCAAATATATTTAAATAAAGAGTCACGAAATAAAATAAAATATCGACCTCAACGTGACCAAATTTAGCCAATGAGAATGGGGGAAAATCGGACCATATCTAATACAAACATATATTTTTTTTTTAAAGTATGTGAGCACACGCGCCGTGACGCCTATATGTAAGAGCACCAAAGTTAAAAAAAAACAATTAAATTCAGGGTAATTTTGTTTTTAATTCAAGAGCACCTTGAAATAAATCCTGTGATTTTGAATTCGTTCAAAATGTACAGTACCGGGAGAATAAACAAGCCTCCCCTCTTAGCCCCACCCACCATCCCACCCAGCCCCCTTTGCGCGCTACGGGCCTGTTTGCTGCTATTGCGAATTATATCATCACGTTATAACAACATTGCGTATCTCGTAATAACGACTTAGCATATCTCGTAATAACGAGATAACTTATCTCGTAATAACGACTTAACGTATCTCGTAATAACGAGATAACTTATCTCGTAATAACGACTTAGCGTTTCTCGTAATAACGACTTAGCGTATCTCGTAATAACGAGATAACGTATCTCGTAATAACGACTTAACGTTTCTCGTAATAACGACTTAAGTAAAGCGTATCTCGTAATAACGACTTAGCGTAACTCGTTATAACGAGATAATTTTTTTTTTCATGTGGTACTAATCGGCTTTCGTATATAATGACTGATGATTAAGTATATGTAACATTAGCTAATCTATCACAGGAATTATATTGTCGATATCGGGCACTTAATATATATTTGTAAGTTGTATTTACTTGACAGTTTCAGACTCGGACAATTCTTTCAAATAAAGAATCTTCGAAATATGTATTTTGTTTGAAAAGAAAACGATTTCAGATTGGACAATGACAACAAAGCCCTTACTTTCTTTACTTTTAAGGAAAAACATATCATATAGCCTGCTTCATCAGATAGCCCGTAGGAGGAAATTTTCTATGTTTTAAATGGAATAGCCCTCGGACAATACGCGCGAAATCACTAAACACAGATCTTTCATATGTGTTTTTCATAGCTATTTCGTAAAAGTGTCCCGTTTTGGGCTCTGTGTCTTTGACTTCACTTACATAAGCCACACCAAAGGGAAATATACAATTTATAATATTGTAATATACAAAAGCAACGGCAATTAAATCATGAATATGAATTCTTACCATTAGATGTGCCTGCTAACAAGGCTACAGCAAGTACTACCCAGAGTATCGTCCAATAAGGCATATTCTCGTTATCCTGGTACTGACGGCTTTGTCAGGAACTCCGATCCTGATATTGTCGTTGGTTAACTCCAACTTCAAAAGATTCCAGTCTGCAATGCAATACACCGCTTTTATGGCCAATTTATAGATGTCGGCATAGTGTAGGCATACCCAAGTGCCCTTCCTACAGGATAGTAAATAAATACCACGTATTGTTTAAAGATTATAATAATAGAGTTAGATTGTCCCCTCCCACAGTACCGAACACAGCCATTATGGTGTAGTTCATGACATTGATAGGCTGGTCAGTTATAATGATGGTATTACCTTCTATGTAATAACGAGCATTGAATTGTACATGTACTCATAAACATACACAGATTTAGCTATACAGGAGGAAGAATAATTACGAATAAATTGACATGTTTCTTATTCTCTAACCAAACCAAGTCCGCTCGTAAAAAGTGTCTAGTAAATACGAGGGAAAGATATCTTTCCATTATAAATATTATAATTAAAAATCATAGTAACCAGAAGAAAAATAAAACAAATGCAGTCGGACCTCATTATTTGGAATTTTACCTCGCATAATACGAAGTATTTTGTCGTTCCTGGCCAAACATCAAACTGAACATTCAAAGTTACTTAATTTGAAAACTCGAATAAATCGATTTTTCCCCACGGTCCCACTGATTTCGAGATAACGAGGTTTGACTCTACACGCATTTTTATTGTTTGAGAGCACTAAGACGAGTGTGTTTATATTTCCTATTCATTGTCTCACATAAATCTACTACAAAAATCCGATTTTAAGGTCAGTTCCACAACTACACTCCCGAATCAAAAGTCTTTCCGCATTTATTTATTTTGTTATACATTCTTTGTATTTCAAACATTTTTCAATAAGTTTTTCATGGCTTTATTTATGGGGCATTTTTCATGAAATTTTGTACAGTCATAGAAAATTGTTCTTGTTTCATTTCATAGTGTTTTTACTGTTTTCAGATGAGTTGGTTCTGAGAAAACATAATTTATATACAGCATCCACTTTTTTGGTCGCAATTTGGACGTTATGTTGGTGTCGTCATAAAGAGAAATGGCGCCAAACAGAAATTAGCAGCGTAGATAATTCTGTGTTGCTCCACAAATTCACAACAGCAAATTAAATTAATATTATGAAAAGAAACTGTAATTATTTAAGTACACAATGACCAAGAATTGGCAAAATTCGTCCATCAACAAAATCAGGAAAATTAACTGAAAAACGTTGTAAATACAAAGAATATAAAGGAAAAGAAATAAATGCAGAAATAATTTTGACCCGTGAGTGTACTTGTACAATTGTTCGTATCAGGTTCATCCATTCGGTAAGGATGATAATTATAAAGACTTGTTTTCAATAATAAGAACAAATACATATATAACTTTCTGCTTTCTTTAACAACAATGATCGGAGAATACCGAAGCGTCAACAAAACCATTAACGGAACTCAAAATCGATTAAAGTAGGGGCAAAAAGGGAAAGATTTACATAGGGACCCCTGCAAAAATACAAGAGAATAAGACAAGGTGTTCCGGAATAGTAAGAACTTCTGCTTCATCGTCGACACCCGCCATTTAAATCTTGGTCCCATCCAAGTAAAAATCTAGTTCTCATAATGAGAACCGAGTCATTATTGTCAAACACAAGACGTAAGCACACTAATAAGCATACTTAAAAACGACCCTCTTCATATCGCACAAAGATACAAAATAATTCTCACAGAGACACGACTGGCGATGCAGGTTGATGAGTCGACATCGATCAAGAAAATCTCGATACAAACTTAGTCTTCATCGTTATAATTTTATTTTTTTGTAGCAAATATCTGTTGAATTATTGATGTATTTTCATGCTTGAAAAGCGGGAATGTCGTGACTAATTGTAAAATCTAGAACTACTCTAACACGTGGAGAATGTTTGAGATACAATCGATCTCATTGTATAGGAGTATACAACATATACAGATTTAACAGTACATCTATATTTGACCGCAGGTCTGAATGGAATCCACGGCCAAAATCCGTTGCAAGGTTTTGAAATAAGAACACAAAATTGGTGTCCTCTTGGACTTAATTGTTAACTAAGCGTTAAGAATTAAAGATTGAAGATAAGGGTTTAAGGACTAATGAGTTTTAAATGACGGAAGACCGGTTTGTAAAGTTTGAAGACATGGTTTAGAGCTTGAAAACACATGATTTTAAGGATTGACGACTAAGTTGTAAAGGTTGAAAAAGGGGTTTTAAGGATTCAAGACAGAGCTGTAAAGATTGAAGTCAGTGTGTAAAGATTGAACAATGGTTCAAAGGATTGAAGACAGGGTTTTAAAGATTGAAGGTAGGGTTTAAAAGATTGAAGACAGTGTTTTTAAGATTGAAGACAGTGTTTTAAAGATTGAAGACAGAGTTTTAAAGATTGAAGGCAGGGTTTTAAAGATTGAAGACAGGGTTTTAAAGATTGAAGACACGTGATTTGAAGGAATGACAGCAAGACTGTAAAGATTGAAGAGAGTGTTTTGAGGATTGAAGGCAGGGTCTTAAGGATTGAAGACAGGGATGTAAAGATTGAAGACGGGGTTTTGGGATTGCAGACAGGGTTTTAAGGATTCGAGACAGGTTTTTAATGATTGAAGACAGGGATTTAAGGATTGCAGACAGGGTTTTAAGGATTGAAGGCAGGGTCTTAAGGATTGAAGACAGGGATGTAAAGATTGAAGACGGGGTTTTAGGATTGCAGAGAGGGTTTTAAGGATTGGAGACAGTGTCTTAGAGTTTGAAGACAGTGTCTTAAGGATTGCAGACAGGCCTCTCTTAAGACTGAACAAAGTGTTTTAAATAATGAGGACACAGGGCTTTTATGATTAAAAACAAGTTTTAGGATTTAATAAGTGATTATATATATATTAACTCTTGGTTTCAACGGGATGACCAGTTGGACTTATTTAGGCGGCAGACTACAATGCAAATCATTGCTGTACATCATTCAGGTTTTATATTGGACCCGTGCGATCATCCCATGCTTTCACAGCCGGTGAATTATTAATAAGTAGTCAACTACACATGCGTTTAGTGACAAATTTCCTCCATATCCGTAATCGTAACCCAATGAGTTTCGCTTTTATTGCAACAATGTTACAAATTTGACACTTTTTCATTATATACCTACACAAACAAATTGTCAACGTCAAGCTTTACGCTATGGACTGTATGAATGGATATCGGATAAATATAGATTTACGTAAGCAACCTAGCTTCACACAAATACGTTTGTTTGTTGCATCCTTACATTATCCATATTAGGTCATAAATAGGTTTGCCTCGTGTCATATTTACCACGTATTAATTTATACGCTGTATTTGATCGCCATAACGTGAAACCATCTTTCAAAAACCGACTTATTTGCAGTCGGTTGAAGTGTACATGTTGGTGCGTCATCAACGATGTACAAGTTATTTACAGCATAAAACTAGAAGAAGGATGGTAGATTAACGTATACATTGCAAAAATGTACATTACATTGTACAACAGGCCATTCAAATAAAATACGAGAACAAGGGAGAGACTAAATATGTATAAGAATATCACTTGGGATAATCTTTAAAAGAATTACAAATGTACTTATCTAACTTTAAAGAATACTTATTGAATATTTACAAAGTTTACACAAATCAGCTTAAAGCTTATAAGAAATCATTTTCCAAAGGCTGAATCCAACCAAGCATCTTCTGACCTCTTTGTTGCATATAAGAGGCAATTTAGAGAAGTTTGTTTACTTTTTTATATTATCGCCAGATATTGTATGAAATTGAAGTTTTGTACTAATTATGAACTACTACGATATTTTGATTAAAGCCGATGTTTTCCGTTCGTAATTCAATTAATAATGAATAAATCTTAAATCGTCCAAACCGTCCCGCCGATCTGTCTCGTGGACGTAAATAGATGAATTCCGAAGCCAAGTGACGAGTTATCAAGGCTGATAAAGTAAGATATTTACACTTATCTCCGTTCGTTTTAAGTACAAGATGATTTTTTGTATTCATAGCACGTTCCTTACGTACGGAAGCCGGTTAGTGCCACATGAAGTAATTTTTTATGTCGTAATTACGACTTAGTATGTCGTAATTACGACTTAGTTATCTCGTAATTACGACTTAGTATGTCGTAATTACGACTTAGTTATCTCGTAATTACGACATAGTTATCTCGTAATTACGACTTAGTTATCTCGTAATTACGACTTAGTTATCTCGTAATTACGACTTACTTATCTCGTAATTACGACTTAGTATGTCGTAATTACGACTTAGTTATCTCGTAATTACGACATAGCTATCTCGTAATTACGACTTAGTATGTCGTAATTACGACTTAGTTATCTCGTAATTACGACTTAGTTATCTCGTAATTACGACATAGCTATCTCGTAATTACGACTTAGTATGTCGTAATTACGACTTAGTTATCTCGTAATTACGACTTAGTTATCTCGTAATTACGACATAGCTATCTCGTAATTACGACTTAGTATATCGTCATTACGATTAAGTTATACAGTGTACCCTCGACCTATTGCCACCCGAATCTACCCCCACCCTCGCATACCGCCACCTTAAACTCTAGAACGGATTTCTGTCCTATATAATTCCCTCGTTTAGCTCGCCACCCTCGCATACCGCCATCCGCCACACCCTTTAAAATACAAACGTCCGAATCGCTATATATTTCCCTCGACGATAACGCCATATTGTTCTGTTTTTTAGAGATCGAGGAACTCTTTAGTGTTCCATTTGGAATGGCATGCGGCAAAAACAGATCAATAACTGTTTTCAGAAATAAATTTGTGCCAATGTAGATCTATATGACGATATAATAATAAGCTTGTTTTTTAATAAAAAGTTGGAAATGCAATCTTTTATTCAATTTAATTCATGGTTATAATTTTCATAATTCGATACTATCGTCACCCTCGTTATACCGCCATAATTGCTTGGACGAAAGGTGGCGGTATAACGAGGGTTCACTGTATCTCGTAGTTTGGTCTGGTATATAGGAACCCCATTGGAAATAAGCCTTTAAGGCTTTATATGGACTATCCCAAGGAATTCAAGTCAAAATCTATGATTATTACTACCATCTGTAATATTTTAAATTCAAAAGTTTTTATGTATTTAATTGTTCCTTTTACCTGAATAAATATTATTATTATTATTGTTTCTGTATAATGCTGTGTTTTCATTGGAACGGGTGTCTTGGAGTATTTGCTGTTGTTAATTAAAGGTAAGTTAGTTTAGTATATACATTCAATTCAGCCAGTCGCTGTCCCAGGCACCTCGGCCAATGAGAGCGTCTACGATATTGAGCATTGCCGCACATAAGATATTCCATAAGTCGTAATTACGAGATAACTAAGTCGTAATTACGAGATAACTAAGTCGTAATTACGAGATAACTAAGTCGTAATTACGACATACTAAGTCGTAATTACGAGATAACTAAGTCGTAATTACGACATACTAAGTCGTAATTACGAGATAACTATGTCGTAATTACGAGATAACTATGTCGTAATTACGAGATAGCTATGTCGTAATTACGAGATAACTATGTCGTAATTACGAGATAACTAAGTCGTAATTACGACATACTATGTCGTAATTACGAGATAACTATGTCGTAATTACGAGATAGCTAAGTCGTAATTACGACATAAAAAGTTTACTTCATGTGGCACTAACCGGCTTCCGTACTTACGTCACCTCTAAAGCTGAAATTAATATAGAGTTTATAGAGTTAAGCTTTACGCAACACTAACATATCGGCGAACACAAATGTCCAGGTAATGAAATGGGCCTATTTGTATGCGAGCTCTCAATAATAACCGTTTCTGGCTGATTTGAAATATAACAAAACTATTTGTTTAAGGTTTTATTAATCCTAACGCCTATCATTATTGTTTATAAAGTATTCCGCAAATTCAACATCCAAAGAAAGAAGTATTGTTACCATGTTACGATTGTTTACATGACACGCATGCACACTTTACACGTCTTCGCGCCGATTTTTGTGCTTTATTTGACACGGACTTTCCCCAAAAAATAAATTGACCACACTGGACATTGTCTAATTATCAAGTACGGACTCTTTTGTCTGAGTGTATCGATTTTTTAAAATTCTAGTTGAGTTAACAAAACGTTGGTTGACTAAATTGCCCCTTTAATGAGACGGAGAGATACCAAGCTTTTCTGTAGTAATATATTGATGACCACTGACATTACTTAATACAATCGTAAGTGGCTTTTAGTCCTAGGAGGACGAAACAGCTGTATGGTGCAGTTTAATTTTTTCGGTATACTGTATCTATAACTTAATTCTAAAGGTGCAGCATATCTATGTGTTACGTCATGATAGGGGGTGGCAGACTCTGCTGGTGTATTTGTTAGTCCCGAGGTTTGCAGGAGCCTCCATAGCCACAGTCATATCATTTGAGTAGTGGCACGGTACATAATATACACATTTTCGTATTACACAGTTTGAAATTATACAGAACTAGTTTCATTTTACTTTTGAATTAATAAAATAAAGGGGTTGACGTACATGACCCTTCGGCCTTGACACTAGTTTAGAAATTTTGGATTCCCACCTTTTGGCCCCTAGAATCACCGTCGAGTCCTAGGAGGACGAAACAGCTGTATGATGCATTTAATTCATTTGTTCGGCATACTGTATCTATTGCTAAATTTAGAAGGTGCAGCATATGTGTGTAACGCCATCTTTAATAAAATAAAGGGGTTTAACACACCTGACTCTTCCACTTCTATATTAGTTTAGACATTTCGGATTCACATATTTTGCCCCTAGCAACATCCTAGGAGGACAGTTTAAAGGGGCATCCCGCGAAAGCCTTAATGCCTGTTCTTGAATCTACATGGTATCTGCACTACTTCTTATATTTTCCTGCTATTTAAATATTCCAAGTCCGCTCAAAATTTCTATATTAAGCACTTGCAAAATCGCATTCCTCGGGAAAGCTCCGATAAAAATAGCCGTAATGACGCAACGTGACAGGTTTGTCGCAAGTCCCCCGATTTGACGAAGGGGCCGTACGGGAGGGGACGCGAAAGGTATACACGTACGGCTGATGAAACAGAGCCGGAATCTGTGTATTAACTTATTAAATCACATTCACAATCAGACATTAATTGCACACATACCGATATTCAAATGAAGAAATATTTGTCTGCATCCCGGCATCATTTATCGACACCAGGAATTATCTGTCTATATTATATACATTGTATACCTGAGCGAGACCGGTACACATGGGTACGGAATACAGCCATGGTGCAAACCTACCTTCATTTATGTAAAAGATAATAGTCACGAACTATCTTTTACAGATGATTTCATAAACGATGTATATGCATTGAAAAGAAAAAAAGAAAATGACATGAGATGTTTGCATTTTTTTTATACAACTCGATGTCTTGAGGAATTGTTTTTCTTTTCAGACAATTCTTACATATATGCATATTCATCTAAAATCTATTCAACTTTCAGCGTCTTCATATGTTAACACGTATCACGGAATGCGTTTCAGTCCATGCACTCATATTACACACAACACACTAAGCATGACTACATGTATATCATCTGATTTTGAACTGTTGAAATGCACGTTATGAATATGTTATGATAATTCCGTTTTCTTTTCACATCGTTTTTATCGTCTTGTAAAGGGACGTTGACCTTTTCAACAAAACTGGAGGCATGGGACATACATATTGTATATGTTTTTTATTTATTTTCTTTTTCTAAATTAAATTTGTTTTCCGTTGTGTATATATGTTCGTATCAAATTAAATACCGGGGTCGCAACCCAATAATATTTGTACCTTCCCTAATTTATAGATTAGGTATGAATACAACCCCCTTTTCACGCCTAAAGACATACTTTTTTTATTCCTTTTGTCCGAATTGAAGCCGTATATTTACTTCGGTCGCATGTTCCATTTTACAACGTAAACAAACGACTTTTTCTGTTACCTTATATCTTTTACGTGAAAAGGTCTTTCTGTTCAGTATTATAATTTAATCATACCGTTTTACTGGAACATGAGATATTATAAAACGCATTGTATGCAACAGAGGACTGAAACAGTTTCCCCCTGGGTACCCTCAAATCAAACCAAAGCTTTATTTTTGCATATACATTCGGCAACTTTTCGCTTAGTAGTTACAATGTAGGCCTTATGGCCGTGTAAGTGTAATACCAGGTAGAATATTTACAATGGAAACGGCGCTCGCTGCGCATGCGTTCGTAGGAGGAAACCCCAAGCTAGAGCATCTCGTCAGACGTTTAGGAATTCCACTAGTTATTTTGAAATTATTAATTTTATGAATTCACAACAGCAAACTCCATAAGTCCATAAGAATATCCACTTGATACGTGTATGTTATATTTTGAAAAAAAATGACGAGAAAAAAGTTCTTTCATGGAATGCCCCTTTAAATCAATTTTTCGGTATAATGTATCTATGACTAAATTTAAAAGGTGCAGCATGTGTGTGGGTTACGTCATCTATCATACATCAAATTACGTCGAAAAGGTTTACTAGGTGAAACATAAACCATTTAATCGATTATGCATCGGACATGTGCTATGTATGATACATGCGACCTACGATTAACCATGATACTGTGTATTCAAATGTCAATGCAATTTGAAGTGTTACTGTTTTGAGAAAATATCACGCTGTTGACTGTTCGATATTAAACATTGCTGTATGACAAGCTTAAGAAAAATCTGATAATTTATATTAATAAAATGAGTCACATTTATAATTTTTTTTGTCTAAACGGTTTTTAAAACATTGGTTGACGCTTAAAATATAGTTTCCGTCTTGTTGTCCAAAATATGCATAACTTATAAGGATCAAACTCACCGATTCGAACCGATACAATATCCATTAACCTATACATAGAATGTATGATAAAATACCATGAATTGGAATATATGCAATTAGTTGCAATTTACAGTATATATAGTTAAGTATTCAGGATATAGGTCAAAAATATATTCTGTGATTCATAGTCCAGAGAGAGAGATAAGGGGCCGCGGTGGCCAAGTGGTTAAGGTGTCCCGACATTTTACCACTAGCTCTCCACCTCTTGGCCGCGGTGGCCGAATGGTTAAGGCGTCCCGACATTCTACCACTAGCCCTCCACATCTGGGTTGCGAGTTCAAAAGCCACGTGGGGCAGTTGCAAGGTACTGACCGTAGGTCGGTTGTTTTTTCCGGAAAATATTATACTTCATCTCGATTTCTCTGAAGCTGATTCGTTAAAACACGTCACATGACGGTGTTACAAAGCATCGTGTCCTCCCTAGGGATGTTAAAACATTGTATCTCCTTGGAGCACATGCCCCCACGGCAACCCTCTTTCTGATTCTCACAAGATATGCTGTTTTCTGTGGTTTCGATGTGTAATCAAACATGAATAAAATTAATGATTATATTTTTCATTTTTGACAGTTATGAATAAACATATGTTTATAGGCAACATTACAAAAAGCATCATGTTAGAATTAATGGAAATTGAATAGCCAATACACGTTTGATAATGATTTATCGGTGCATATCGTTTGTAAATATAGCTAATATTTGCTTTTTACTTATTCTCGAAATCTGATTGGAGGAGCTTAGTCATGTCACTTGTTAAAGAAAAAACAGGTAATACCGGAGCTCTAATCCTAATTAAAAATCTATTAAATCATGATGCAATATATGAAAAAGGAAATATATATGTATACTCTTGAAAACGTAAAAGAAAATGAGACCAGGTGTTTCGGAGGATTAAGCGTCTTCTGCTTCATCGACGACAAAATCTTGATCACATCCAGGTAAACATCAAGACATCAATTGAGAACCGTTTCATCATTGTCAATCACAACAAGTAAACACACTAATAAGCAAATTCAAAAACGTTCATCTTCATATCACACAAATGAGACAACATATTTTACAATGTAACAAAAATGGGAACCATAAAACTTGCTCATTGTTCTGATCAACCTGCATCTCTCGAATCCCTGTCTAGTAAGTTGATTTGTCAGCAGTCGACATCGATCACGAATATATCGATATTTAGAGCAAGCCCTACAATAAAGCAAAGGAAAGATTTACATGGCGACCCTTGTAAAAGTATAAGAGAATAAGACCAGGTGTTCCGTAAGAGTAAGCGTATTCTGCTTCATCGACGACACCCACCATGTAAATTCACACCATTTTGTTTTGAAAACACTACTTTCATGTGTGCCCACTATTTAGGTCGAACTTTTATATCGAACTCCTTATTATTCTAAGACAGACATGCCATCAGGCACATATTGACGTCAAATTTGAAAATCGTCTCTAGATCAAGTATAATCTGACAAAACTCTTTTCCCGATTCATTAATATGTTTAATGTATATAATATACTTGTAACATATTCGTAAATAATTGATTTAACAAACGTTTCCATAGCTATTTTTTCAGGTAAATAAAATTGCAAACGTAATATTGATCACTACAATAACATGTCTACAACCATTTGATACAAAAAACAATTAAAAACACTTTATGGATTTGTATAATTGTCCAAGATGTAATTATATTATGAACGCATTCTTACATAATCAAAATTATGTATATCGATAGACATAATGTGGTTGACTTTGTTAAAGTTGATAGTCAATATGACGCTATTAAGATGTATCAAAGCCGATTCGTCAATTTCTTTGTGTGCGATGATAAATGTTAATGTACATGAGCATAACACTTTACTCTAACAAAAAATTCCATGGAGTTGCTTCCTATTCCTTGCCTAACAATTATATACATAGTATACTACATTGTATATAGTAAGTATGAATGTGTACGTCATGATACGTAGGTAGACTATACCTGTGTGTTTGTGTAAACCTATAGCTGCATATACAGCGTACTAAACACCTTTTATTTACAGTTTATGCCATTAGTTATTGAACTAAAACATAGTCGCCCAAAGATGAGTTGTTTGTACCTGACAGAAGTCAATATTATTGACATTGTTTTAATACAGCAAAAAACAAAGCGGATCTATAACAGTCTCTTCAGTTCTCACTAGTGGGGCTTACATTTTCATGAGGGCATATACCTTTCTGTTTATTTTATTTTTATAGCAAAACCTATCCGGGCAACTTTCACATTTCGAAATTGTATTTTGTAAAAAGTGTTTGGTCTAATTATAAAAAGTGATATCTTTCAACCAGTGAAAAATATCACTTTTTAGAAAAAACTATATTTCATATTCACTATGTTACATATGATTGCTTTATGACGTCTTATGTATATAGGAATTGACTGAATAAAAAAAACCGAATCCAATCTACGTCTTTCTGGTAAGATTACATATATAGTCAGTACTGTAATCAGGTGGATCTAATGAAACGTGTAGAAACAGATACACGGTTCAACCAGCTGTTAGCAATGTTCCTTCACTGTGTAATAAACTAAACCAACAAGATATATATATTTATATAACTGATTTTAATGTCAAAGAAAATGTCACAATAAACAATAAAGAGAAACAAGTGGAAATGAGTAATGAAATAGTATATCAAACACACCATTTGATCATCATCAGAGTCAACATGATATTTTTATAAAAAAAAATCCACGAAAATAAACCATGGGTACATTAACAAATATCACTTGCAAAAGTCAATAATGCTGCCATTTGCGTAGTTAGGGTTAACCGTTGTGTTGTGTTTTACACAAAGTCTGATACAAAACTAGTTTAGATCACAGATGATGACAGATGTTACTGTACGTGGGATGAGTTACAATATCAAAAACACATGTTTGCGAACAATCGTTGAAACATAACAGGTTTTGGTCACATTTGATAATATACTCTTATGACGAACACATTTGAATACGACTTGGAATCATTTGTTGAAACCTTTATTCACAGATGCAGTTTCATGGATCCTTGACAAACTGTATTTGGAAACTGACTAGTGTCATCGTAATATCATAAATCTAATAAGTCATGCTTACATATGATGTCGCATAATAATATATTCGTCGGATTGCACAGAAAACACACAACCTTCCTCAGAAGCGCATTTGTCCTTTTCAGTTGATTTAATTCTTTGTTTGGTGCGGAACGTGTTGATCTGCACTTATTGTCATATGCATTGAGGAATCCTAAACCATTGCCTGCAGCTGAAAAAAAAAAGAAAAAAAATCATAACTCGTCATATACGCAACGATCTTTAAAAAGATTCAAGAATATTTGTTATAAATATTATACATTGTATCAATGGAGCGATGATTAAGTAACTGTTAACGAATTGACCTTGACATTTGCTGTAGCGCTTTGTAACAATGCTCATTTCAGATTTTGCATGCTTTTTTATTAACTGTCACCAGTATCAGAAAGTATAAGATAAATCTTGTTACCTTGATAAATGTCACTTAAGGGGGGATAAATTGTTCATTTTAAAAAGCATTCAATAGGAAACCAATTGACCAAGACATGGTTATCAGATCGACCGTAGATTGTCCAAAAGCCTCATCTGCCCTCATCGCCTATTAACAGTCTCTTAAAAAATCACCAAAAATCAGAGAATACAGAAGCATTACCAAAACCATAATCCAAACTCCAGATCAATTAAACTAGAATTGGTTGGTTGGTGTTACGTCCTATCAACCGCAAGGGTTATTTTAGGACGGCCATTTGATGTGGATGTGTGTGATGAGAACGTGTTCATTTGGGAGGCTGCGGAACTAGAAGCCAACTATTAACCAAGGAAGATTTCCATGGGGAACCCGTCAATGTACAAGAAACTTTAACCAGGTGTTCTGGGGCCTTATGTGCCAATGGGCACGAATATGATAGGTGAGGTGATGTGTTCCGGAAGAGAAAGCGTCTTCTGCTTCATCGACAGGTACACTAATCGAACATTGTCACCTACCCTCATCGCCTAATAACATTATCTTTAAAACTACAAAGGACAAACTTTAAACTTATATCATAGCTACTCTACAGCACACGTCCAATCTTACATATTTGATGTATGTGTCGTATCACTGACACTTACATGTACTTACATTACACTAACAACCATAATTATTATCTGTTTTGATATTGTTACAAATAAAATCAAATATGCCCATAATCTTTTACACACAAAAGGTTGTTAAAGTGACTGAAACAAAAACCAGAGAATACCAAAGCGTCATCAAAACCCACAATCAGAACTCAAGGTCGATGAAAACTAGCGGAAAAATATGAACGAATGACATATTTAAATGGAAACTCTAGGAAAAGAACAAGATAATAAAACCAAGTGTCAGGGAAGAGAAGGCGTCTTTTGATTCATCGATGAAGATCGCCATTAAAATGAAATTAATTAAGATCGGGGTATTTGCAGTTATGGGATCGCACAACGTTTCACGATGTGCGGTGTGCGCACGATGTGCGAACGATGCGATCCTGGGCGATTATTTCTAACGCAAATGTGGGCGCACGATAAACTAACATTGTGCGATGACAATCGTGGTTGATGGCTTAACTAATATACGGCTTCGCGCTAGTTAAAACGTTTTAAGCATATTTCTACATTTTAACTACATACATTAGCTGATATTTCTATTTATATATTGCTTTATATAGGAATAGTCTTTTTGTAGTTTTTGAAACTAACAAAGTAGACACAAGTAAACTTTAAACACATGTTGACAAGTTCTCATTCAGGTAGATATTGCCAGTTTTTCCCAAGTTATAACTGTACATAGACCATACCAGACCATTCTATATTAATATGCAAATGCAAACTGCCTGAAACCAGCAAGAGTAACGACGAGGCTAGCGTCGAGGATACATGTTCAGGTGCTCCCGTGAAGTACAGGAATCACCGACGAGTTTTTATCACGTGACGAAATACAGGCCAAGATCAATGACACTATACATAATATTAAGCGTGAAATAACAGTGAACGGAAATATTCAGGGAGCTTATGAATCCTTCACGGAGTTAGTAAAAAAAGGGAAATGGATATTTAACGTCCGCGCATAACGGGACAAAAGTTATCACGAGGTGGGAAGTCTAAATATAAGCCATACTGGAATGATACACTTTTCAAATAGTGGGCAGCAGTACGCCAGGCGGAAAAAGTGTGGCTGAAACATGAAGGTAGTAATGCTAGAAGAAGGAAGCTGAAGGAAACACTTTGTTCGGAGCGTAAAACCTTTGATAAGTTAAACAGAAAGTGTAAACATCACCGCAGTAAGCGACATAAAGTAC
The DNA here is from genome assembly GCA_947623455.1 of Mimachlamys varia. Lineage (NCBI taxonomy): Eukaryota > Metazoa > Mollusca > Bivalvia > Pectinida > Pectinidae > Mimachlamys > Mimachlamys varia. Next base: position 5,290,618 of record OX392537.1, read on the forward strand.
ACGAGGAAGTACTCAAAGTTAAAGAAAGCTTCGGGGATCGATGAACTTCCGGCGGAAGTACTTAAACATCCCACTGCAGTAACATTACTCCATATTATTTTTCAAGGTTGCTTTGAGTTTGGCCAGGTACCTACAGAATGGAATAAAGGAATTATCAACCCGATTTTTAAACCCGGTGCGGATGACAGGAGGAATCCCTTGAATCACAGAGGAATCACACTTATTTCAGTACCATGTAAAATATACTGCGCTGTTTTAAATACCAGGCTGAGCGATTGGATGGATCAGCATGATGTATTATGTGAGAAACAAAACGGTTTTAGAAAAGTGAGAAGTTGTGAGGATCATATCCGTTCCCTATACTCAGTGATAAGTTCTAGGAAATTATCCTAAACGTCTACATATACATGCTTTATCGACATGCGGAAAACCTTCGATTCAGTGGGAAGCACTGGTACAAGTTACGTCGTGTAGGAAATCGAGGGAAGTTTTTAAATGCGATTCAGTCACTATATACTAACTTAACTAGTACAGTTAAAGTAAACAATGACCATACCCCTAGGTTGGACGTACAGAGCGGCGTGAAACAGGGATGTAGTGTTTCGCCGAGTTTGTTCTCCATTTATATCAACGATTTGACGGAGAAAGTAAATGCAGAAGGATGTGGAATTCCGCTAGATGACATGAACGCTACACTTAGTATTCTCCTCTATGCTGATGATATTTTGTATAATAGCTCCGGACGAGGCAAAACTCCAGTGTTTACTAGATATAGTTTCTCAGTGGTGCAACGAATGGAAGCTTTTCGTAAACCCAAATAAAACCAAGGTCGTTCACTTCCGTAATCCCTCAGTTTTACTTACGGATACAGTATTCAATTGTGGTACACTTGTCCTTGAATCCGTAGATTCTTATAAGTACCCTGGAATCTGGATAGATGAGCACTTAAACATGAGAAAAGCGGTGAAGGAGCTTTCCAAATCGGCAAGTAGAGCGCTAGGAGCCCTCTTAGGAAAGCACATATCGTTAGGAGGCCTGTCATACGACGTATTCACGAAATTATAAAACACGGTGATGGAACCCGTACTCATGTACGGCAGCGCCATTTGGGGAACCAAGGAACATTCTGTGATTAATTCTATTCAAAATAAAGCGTGTAGGTTTTATTAAGCAATTAGAAAATATACATCTAACCACGCTATCCGTGGAAACATGGGATGGATGTCGTGTTTTACCAAACAAAAAATTGCGTGCTTAAGGCTCATGTGTAAAATAAAAAGGTTATCGATACGGATTATCTAGTTAATACTATTAGTTTTTCAACAAAGTATGTTGTAAAAAAGCTCACAATTAAACTACGTTCATCAGATAACGAGCAGTGAGGCGGCAATTGTGGAACGACACTAAAAATCCTAATGGTAACAAGCTCAGGACCTTCAGACAGTTCAAAGGTGATATATACGCTGAAAACTATGTTAAATTGGATATACCGAGAACTAATAGGCGATACCTGGCCCAGTTTCGCGCGGGTTGTCTCTCCTTGGCGGTGGAAACCGGAAGATACGCCAGGCCGCCAATAGCGCTATAATATAGACTGTGTGTCCACTTTGACGATAGAAACATAGAAGACGAAAAACATTTTCTAGTTGAATGTTAACTATATGATGACATTAGATATACACTACTAAGTAAGGCCTCTGACTTTATAGACGGTCTTACAATGCAAGACAGTAATACAAAGTTTTTAACTATTATGCAAATTGACGAACTCCAGCCACTTGTAGGTCATTATATATTCAACGCATGTAGGCGTAGAAAATTGTATATGTAATGGCAAATATATATTGCATTCGTTTAGGTATAGTAAAGCATTTTTATTGTTGCTTCCATAACCGTATCTTTATATAGGTCGAAGCATATTATATTGTACAGGTGTTTTCGGTTTTTATAGAGGTAATTACATGTCTCGGGATTGAGAGATCTACACTGTATATTAGAGAGATACTATAATTATACATTTGTCATGCTCATATGATCTGCTAAGTATAGTATCATTGTACAGGCAATTGTTATTTTATTGCTGACACTAATAATTAAGAACACGAATCGTATCCAGTATATACATGTACTAGTCCCAGTTTTAACGGAAAAAAACTTTGTACCATGTCTGACAACCAGATAACGTATGTATATCGATTGGTTCTCATTCTAACATTATATAAAGGTAATTATACGTCTCCGGCATGAACTGAGATATGTTTTTGAGAGGTGAGAGAATATAGTGTAATTTTTAACTGTCATACTATTATGAATGACATAATATAGTTACAACTGTTGAACACGAAGCAGATAAAGCATACACATATATATATAAATTGATGTGTTCTAGTGCTAACCAAGGAACGTATATGTAATACTTTATAACTGTTTTTATACGTACGTATTTTAAAAGACAAGTCAAGTAAATGTAAAATAAGATGTGCTAACAGTGCACATGAAGCAAATCTTAATAGTTACCACCTTATCTATCATGAAACCTAGCTAGTCGGTTAAAACGAAAGTTTATATACATTGTATATCATGATGATATTGTGAAAGTATACTGATATTTTATAGACCTTTTGTGTATAACTAAGGTTTAATCTGTATCATATAGTGTCTCATAAGTCAATTTATCTTTGTCTGGATATTGATCCCATTTTATGATGATTTATATGTATTTTATGTAGATCAATATGCGACGCTTTTATTAAATAATTTTATTATTCTTTATTATATAGATGTATCTTGCCCGGGGCACTTATAACACTTGCCTAGGTGTGAAAACACAGGTACAGCGGTGGGGAGGGGACAGGATGTTCAAATAACTAATTATCAGTGTCCAGTTTGTTTTCATAACGGTCGCTCGGTAATGGCTGTCGTAGCGGCTGTATCCCACCTTCCCCACTTTTTAAAAAAACATATGGGGGAGAATGTTGTTAGAAGGATTATAGTCTGTTTCTGAATAATTTTGGAATTATTTACCTATATTTACTTGTGTTCTTACCTGAGTTTTTACCTGTGTTTTAATCAGTGATGAACCTCTATATCTTATATGGATATATATTTTTATTATACATTTGCAGATACATTTGCACTTTAAATAAATAAATATTGAAAACAATATTTTTCAATTGGAAATTTTATTTATCAATGTAATATATGTTTATCATAAAAGACTAAAATATGATATAATAAAAATTAGAGTCTGTTATTTAACAAATCATAATTAATTAAAAATCTTATAGATGCTCTACATATTTTATACCTATTATAAAACTTATTAATAGACTCTAATTATCCAAGCTCTCACTCCCATCCAGGTGAGCTAAAGTGTTGCAATTAATTAAAGGCCCAATATACGTAACTTTCAGCAAAACTTGAAGTGAAAATCAAGCCTAATACCTTATTATATTTATAGATTTAGTTAAGATTAACTGGTACCAGCAATATTCAACATGAATTATTTCGCGGTTACCGGTACAGCAGCAGTTGCAACACGCTATTTGTAAACACGCGACCATTTCGAACCGTCTTCTACCTTCGGTTTGTTGTTGAAGTGGGCCCCACCTGAATTATTTTCAATTCTTTGGATTTTTTTGTCAAGAGTTTCTTGTTAATTACCGCTCAGGTTTACTTCGTTTTTGGCTTATTTTTGCATGGTTATCAACTGGATTTTTTTTCAGAATCACGAAAATTTCCCTAAAGTTACGTATATTAGGCCTCAAAAATTCATCACGTAGGAATTATTTCCAATTGTGAAGCTCCAGCAGTATTACCAACGACTACCAACTACTACCCACCACTACCAACTACTAGACCAATTACCCACAACTACTACCCACAACTACCCACTACTACCCACAACTACCAACTACTACCCACCACTACCAACTACTAGACCAACTACCCACCACTACCAACTACTATCCAACTACCCACCACTATCATGGCGAATGCTCAGCTTCAGGTCAAGTTTGTGAGAAACAAACATGGCACACGAAATCTAGCATATGATGGTTACATGTATAGTGTCAAAGGCGAAATGTGGGCCAATGAATTGTGAACTTTAAGTTAATAGTGAAGAAATGACTATATTTACACCTCTCTCTTCTTGTGCTTAGTAAACTCTGACTGCGAATATATTACCGTATACGCTAACGCGCCCCATAGAATATGTTCGTTGCCAACTGCGGGCATACTACCGTATACGCAGTCAAAATGAGGTACAATTCTTATATAAATGCATGTACTTATAAATATGTAAAATCGAATGAAAGATTATCATTATGTATAAGGTATCACTATGTACAAGTATGGAAATGTTTGACTATAAATGCATGTAATTAATATATATGTAATATATGAAAATATTTGTATTTGAGTGTATGAATGAAAGATACTTAATGCATGTAATATGAAATAGTATTAATAATTGTGTATTTCTCTATGTGTAACATTAATGAAGTGTCAATAACCAGAACACATTTTGATATAATTGTAGTTGTTAAATATGAATGATATATACTAAATTTTACTGTATTTTGTGTAAAATGAAATAATATTAATTAATAAAAAATTAAAGAAATCAATAGTTAAAAAGTAAAAATAAATGTTTTTTTGATGTAATCATGTGTTAAGTCTTAAATTGCTGTTAATTTAATAAGTAATAAGTATAGATATAAATCAAAGTATTTTTCACTATATACTACTATATACTACATATAGTATATGGTGCGTTGTGCGTTACCACAACTGTAGCTACATATTGGTTTAAACAATACCATATTATCAACATAAATTATTGTCCATTTCTCATTCATACTGACTGCTTGAATATTGCATAGTTCTATTTTTAAAAAGAATAGACGCAAAGTACTTCAAAGGTTTTTTTTTGCAGGCGAAACTGTACCAAGAAAGGGACATTTATTTCCGCAAGAAAAACAATCAATATCAGAAGATGGACAACGTATCATGGCTTTATCATAAAAATGATCTGTATATGTTTCTAAAATATATTCTAATTTTAACCTGCAGCCAAAAATGGATATAAAGTCAAATTGGCATAAATAAAGCATGTATTTTATTTCAGAAACAACACAAAAGCTTCTGCCATTTTCGCAAAGCTGTCACCTTTCTTGTCTATTCTGTTATGGTTGATTGGAGTTTACAAGAATACAGGATTATTATGGTTGATTGGAGTTTACAAGAATACAGGATTATTATGGTTGATTGGAGTTTACAAGAATACAGGATTATTCGGACATCCAATATTATCTTGTTTTCCCGCTTTATGTAAATTAAAGGAATTGTAAAGCGATTGTCTCCTCATTCGAGGCGTTATGTACGATTAACAAAAGCACTGTGTTTTCAGAACAATATTTGTATATAACAGAGCAAACAAATTTTAAGCTGAACGATTAGTGAATGCTTACCGCTCGATTGGTGTGCTAACAAGGCTGCAGCAAGTATTACACAGAGTATCTTCCAGTGAGGCATATTTCCGTATTCCTGCTGTGTATTGGCAGCTTAATCAGTTAACTCCGATCCTAATATTGATGATTGCTAACTTCAACTTCAAACATTCACTGAGTAGTGTTCCAGTTTGCAATGAATTGCACTGCATTTATAAACAGTTGATAGGAGTAGGCACTGTGTAGGCTTCATTGTAATTTACATACACGAGGAAGTGACGATTCCTATGGGATAGTAAGTAAATACATTTTATATAAATTGATCCGATTACCATTATAATCTGAGTGTCAACCACCCACTGGAACCATACACAGTTATAGCGGTGATGTTCATCAAAAGGATAACAAGGCCCATTATAATGATGGTATTACTTCCGCATCACGAACATTTATTGGATCGTGTGCTCATAGAGATACAGTATAATTGATAAATATTTTGGGAGTGAACATTTCGCGATTTACTTTTTTAAACTTTTTTGAGGGGTTTTATTTCGCGGATCTTAAAATACTGTAAAACCTAGATATTAATTGCCACCCATCTAAGGCATTTCATGAGGTGATTTGCAAATTTTGATGCGTTTGCGAATTTTGCAGTATTAAAACCCTCGCGATTAGTTAACAGTTTATACATTTTCTTAATAATAAAAATATGATTTTTTTCAAATTTGTCATGAAAATGGCTTTTTTGTTTTCGTACTGAATTTCTTTTGAATTCTTTGCTTTAAAACACGATTGTTCACTTTTACTTTGTATGGATTTGGCATACATATTTGTCAACATTCTTTGCTTTGAACACAGACTGGAAACTAAATATTAATGATTGTATATGTTACTGAGGTAATAAAAACTAATTTAGCAGGGGCTCACAAAGATATACCCTCATCTTCAAAAGTGGTCAATGGTGACATTTGACCTTTAATCTTGGCCGATGACCATCAAAATTTATTCAGGTATAGCATTTTGTTTCTATTATTCTATTATGTGAATATGACCAAATGTGTCCAGGGCTTCATTAGATACTATGCAATGGCGGCACATAATCATGCGCACCTAAAAATTTAATTGCCGATAGTAAATGAAAACGATATATATATGAAAGCATGATATCGGAATAACAAAGACAAAATATTTGTCTTTCATTGAATTCCACAAAAAAACATTGGTATTGTTTCGATGTACATTGAATGTTGAATGTAGGTCAAACATTACACGTGCCCCCTGTTTCAACCGGGTTTAAACATGGCACATGATGTTGCGCAGTACGCTGATGTTTCATATATAGTCATCCTAAGGTGGCTCAGAATTTAAAATTATCACAGTCAATGTCAATTAGTTTCAAAATTTTGAACTTTGAACGAAATGATAACAGCAAACACATTTAAAACTGTGAAGGGTTTGGTATTTTAACTTTCTTTGGTGTACATAGGACAAAGAAAGTCGTGATTTTCCGACAAACTTTTAACTGCTGTGAAATATTTCAAATGGGCCCACTTAAGTTAATCGTGATCATGTGCCGCGCAAGATCATGTTCCTTTCCTGTATGTTGTATACAAGAGTTTGTTCCCAAATTTAAAGTGACCTTTGACCTTTAGTCCGGACGGATGACTACCAAAATATAACTAGGTGTAGAACGTCACCCTGTGTTGATATGGTGTGACTATGAAGTAAATTAGTAAAGGTTTTCATGAGGTATCTGATACACAAGATTTTCATTCCCAAACTGGTCAACCTTTGACCTTCAAGCTTTGATAATGACCTTCAATGTCTAACTTTGATGTAGAACTTCTTCGTGCAATGCTATGGTGTGAATATGAACAAAACCTTTTTGTCCTTAGCATCACTGAAAAGGTGATGCATCTTAATTTTTTTCCGCATACTGTATCTATTACTAAATTTAAAAGGTGTAGTATATGTGTGTGTTACGTCATCATGTAGACCGTTATTGTGTGTTACGTCATCATGTAGACCGTTATTGTGTGTTACGTCATCATGTAGACCGTTATTGTGAGTTACGTCATCATGTAGACCGTTATTGTGTGTTACGTCATCATGAAGACCGTTATTGTGTGTTACGTCATCATGTAGACCGTTATTGTGTGTTACGTCATCATGTGGACCGTTATTGTGTGTTACTATGACGTGAATATGAACCAAATCGGACCAATGGACTTTAAGATATATTATACACAATGTCCGGTCGAACGGACAGGACGGACGCACGGACGGATGGGACGCACAGGCAAAGTGATTATTCTTTTGAATGATTCTAACCTACACGTATGAGTGATTCCTTGCTTAGGATTCTGAAGGATTTAAGTCAAATACTGATGCTAGAATTTTTACGGAATGCAGAGTGGGGCTTGTTTATGTTGCACAATACAATACACAACGTTAATACCCAGATCGTTCCCAGGCAGTGACGGCCGGTAAATTATTGATGAGTCATTGACTCCTCGTGAGTTCCATGACAATATTCCTCCATATCCGTCAATATAACCAAACGGGTTTCATGTTTATTGCCAAAATGTTACATATTTGACACTTTGAAATCATGTGCCTACACAGAAAATGACACGGGCTTATTAAATTGATCCTATGAATGAATATTGAATATTTATATAACTGTGTTCAATATCGACTTTTATTACTTGTTTTATTGGTGAAATAAAGAAAAGTATCAAACGGATAAAACTGCTGTGATGAGCTGTGAAAATATAATATTTTGCAGTGAAAATATAAAATTTTGCAGTGAAAATATAAGGTTTTGCCAGTGTGACGTGAAAAAGTGCCCCAGAATATTATTATACGTGACACACGTTACCGGGGTCGTTATTTCTTAGTAGCAATCTTACTCGACCATCTGTAGAAAAATGACTCAACTTGATATTTCTGTAATTCGTCTCCAGAAAAAAGTGACGCACCGTAGATTTCAACGTAAAATAATGGCCCGGGTAGTTTTTCCACCTGGGTCATTTTTCACGTTACATCGGAACTGTTGTGCAGAGTTATTCCCCATGATCAAACTCCCCCATTGTCCCCTAGCATTGGAGGCTCGGCATTGTTGTCGTTTGCTAGAACCTGTCTATTCGGGAAGGTTGATCTTGAAAAAATAGCAACTGCAGTAGATATTGATGAGATACTGCTGCAGGATTTAATAAGAAACAAATGGATAAGGAGATGAGAATGGTTGAACTTTTCCGATCAACTTATCCTGATCAGTTGACCCGAGTGGTTGTGATTTCGACGGATTGGCCAAGGCGTAACTACTTTCTAGTACGCAAGCAAAGAAAAAACCAATAAAAGTATTTGAAGACCTCTTTCAAAATGTAATAAAAAGAGAATTCAATAGGTTGCCTTTTAATATCAAATATATTTCAGTTGTATGGTAGATTTTGTTTTATATTTTCACTCATGCTACGCACATGTGAAAATTAATAAAAATCTGCCATACTCGTGAAATACTTTTGATACTAAACAACAAGCCATTGAATGTCCTCGATAACAAATGATAGGGTTTTTTTCTACTATTAACTGGTATATAAAGTTTAGTACTCAGACAGCATTCCTTTTATGATGATAATTCAGTAAGCAATCTTTTATATCCGAATGTTCTGCAGTCTAAATATGTGAAAGGCCCAATATACGTAACTTCAGTTGATATTTATGCAAAGATAAGGTCAAAACGAAATAAACCTGAGCAGTAACTACCAAGAAACTCTTGACAGAAAATTCCAAAGAATTCAAAATAAGTTAGGTGTGGACCACTACAAATGAATGCATGTTTACAAATACCGAATTTTAACTGCTGCTGTACAGATATACACGTAAGAATCTATCTTGAATAGTGCTAATATCAGTTAATCTTAAATAAATCTCTAAATATAACATGTTATAAGACTTGATTTTCCCTTAAGTTTTTGCCGAAAGTTAGGTATATTGGGACCAGAGTTCAAGAACGATTATCATATAAATAAAGAGTTGTTATGATTTATATTCAACAAGCCATGCAAAGTTTGTGACTGTTATTTTTATATATGCAAACTTAAACAGAGCTGCTTTAACATAAATAATAAATAATAATAAATCGTATTGCACTTAAAGCGTAGAGTGAGCCGGATTTAGTAAAAATAGACAGTAGAGATTTTCCCCTGTCTTAATGTATATATATATATATCAATTGATGACCTCATTGATGTTTTTGTAGTTAAATTCAATATAAAATGTTATATTTAGTGACCAATGTTTAAATTAGGAACACTGACCAAAAATATCACTAAATACAATCGCTTGCTATATTATACTATAGTGAACTAATCAAATATACATACGTTAATGCTTTTTAATTTTGATATCCGGAAACTGATCCGCTTCAAGTTTAGATATTGCGATAATTTCATGACGTGATTTATTGAAACTATTACGTCAGGAGGTTAAACAGATATGCATTGATCAGTGTTTATATAGTGCGCGGACATCAAGTATATCATTATCAGAAAAATCGAAATGGTTTAAAATGAATAATACTCGGACACATGAAACTGTGGCTATTACAATGACGCTGTGTCTTTGATAGCATACAAGTTATTGACCACGGCTATTATAAGCATTCTCCTAACATAAACTCAAGCATCATATTCGTCATTGAATTTAGCAGCTTAACGCGATCGTCATTATGAAAATAATCAAAACGTGGGTATTTCAATAGTAAAGTGGATATATATAGCAAGATTCACAATGGTGGTATTCCATTAGTTAAATATTAATTCAAAGGGACAGTGCCTTTTCGGTTTGATGTACAATATTATTGTAGCTCTCGTAGTATGTTAGAAAACATGTTTACCATTGTATCAGGACAACAAAGATATATAATCAAATATGTCTTTCGCTATGGTAAGATACATTAGAAATTTAATGAAACTGGCTCCACGTCTGTAATCAAATAAACAAATAAATAAATAATAATAATATGTATATATTTTCAGAACAAAACATTATCTTACACGTTTATAAAAAAATCAGAGAATACTGGAACACCATAATCCGAACTCAAAATCGATTTAAACTATGGGGTAAACTATGAAAAAAGAAAAGACACTTGTAAAAATACAAGAGAATAAGACCAGGAGTTCGGAAAGAGTACGCGTCTTCTGCTACATCACCGACACTCACCAGATAAATCTAGGTCTCATCCAAGTAAACATCAAGTCCGCAAAGTGAGAGCCAAGGCATCATTTTCAATCACAAAAAGTTAGCACACTAATTAATGAGCATGCTCAAAAACCTCCATCTTCATAACACACAAAGATACCGAATATTTCTCAAAGAACAAAGATGGCGATCTCAAAATGTGTTCATATTTCGCACCAACTGCTCTTCACCTGCCTACGACACCAGGTCTCCTCTAAAAAGTTTACGTACATAGCGTTTTCTTTTCTCGTTTTCAATGAACTCATTTTAATGGATAAGGCAGCTGCTAAATAATTCCTCCCGTTGTCCGAGGACTACTCGGCTTATTGTTGCTGTTTGCACCGGAAACCAACATATCAAGCAATATAGAAACACCAACTATAATCCTATATCAAACATGAATTAATATCAGTACATGCTATCAAAGTTGCAGACTGAGATAACCATTTCATATATTAACTTTACATCTATGGCCAAGTATTATGGTCGCCATCTTGATCTCATCGAGAAATATTCTGTATCTTTGTGTGATATGAAGATGGACGTTTTTCAGTTTGCTTGTTAGTATGTTTACTTGTTGTGATGATAATGATGACTCGGTTCTCATTTTGAGGATTGATGCTTACTTGGATGTGACCAAGATTCACATGGCGGGTGTCGTCGATGCAGCAGAAGACGCTTACTATTCTGGAACACCTGGTCTTGTTCTCTTGTGCTTTGATGAGAGTCTCCATGTATATCTTTCCTTTGTTCATATGTTGCCCCTAGTTTTATCGATTTTGAGTTCGGATTATGGTTTTGTTGACGCTCCAGTATTCTCTGATTGCTTTTACATCGCTCTGCCGTTCATGCATGCACAGCCATATCATGAAAACAAACAAGTGTGACAGAACCTTTAAAGTGTCAGTAAAAGTCAATCCCGTATGAACACAACATAAACCGCCACCCTTTACTAATGCTTTTGCTATTAAATAAATTTGAAATAATTGCAATGCATAAACTATTTTTGTTTTTAATGTAGCTTGAAATACTTTGCACAGTGTGGACCGATACAATGTAATACCACGATCCGAGAAGAGTAGAAGTAATATAGCACAGCGAATTGGATATTTTAGTGTGTTGTTTCGATGAATACTCTTTCTCCCATCATTCCCAGAATTTTCTCTTCTTTTACCTGTCAAACATTTCTCTGTCATCTCCTAGGGTATGACCAATATCACGATCTGACAACAATATAACGACGTCACGACAACAATATGATGACGTTACGACAACAATACCATCGCGACAAGTCAACAATTCTATCACGTCACGTCAGCATTGACTGCATTGATACTTTTCTTAAAACAAGACAAAATGACGAGAGAAAAATACTCATTTCCTGCCTCGATGTTGTGACATAAATCTCCAACCTTCGGGGTGATAGTCTTGACCTTGACACCACGAATATCAACCTTTTGGTTGGATATATCCCTGCCACACCCTCAAGGTAGGGGACTATTCTATCAGTCACCTTTATTAGACTAACGATTAGTGTGAAGCGTACTAATACTGACGAACATATTCTATGGTGCGCGTAAGCGCTCCATAGTGAATATGTTCGTTGCCAACTGCGGGCATACTACCGTATATGCAGTCAAAATGAGGTACAACCCTTATATTTACATCATTATTAATTTTCAAGTGCTATACGAAGAAAAAACATTCGAAGCGGGTTGCTAAGATGGTAACTACGATGGCCGTGGTTGCTAAGATAATACAGTCCCATTGGATTTTATCAATATATTGATAAATTTAGAAATTACACTGTGAACAACACAAGTTTTCTTCATAACATCATATATGAATTTGGTATTAAATACTATGTCTAGCATGTCGAATTTATTTCTTTATTTATAAAGGTCGTTATGCACACGCATTGACAACGTGATCTGGTTGTGACGCGGTCCGACGTCAGACGTCACAACTGCAGGGCGACGCCACGTTTGCGTTACCGTCAAAGAGTTTCGAATGCGCATCATTACGAATCAAAAGTTTGCTAGAAACTATGGATTGTTTAATCACAGGGAATTGATTCCATATATGTTCCATGTTTCAAAATCTTGTAGGAACCAAACAATGGCCGACAGCGAATACTTATTTTTCTGAAGCGTGAACGACGCCATATTTGAACAAATATCAATCCGCCGAGCCTTTTTTCAATGCGTATACGCTGATATATTCGCAGTCAGAGTTTACTAAGCACAAGAAGGGAGAGGTGTAAATATAATGAATTGATCAAGTCCTAGGAGGAAGAAACAGCTGTATGATGCAGTTTAATTCATTTTTTGGGCATACTGTACCTATTACTAAATTGAAAAGGTGCACCATGTGTTTGTGTTACGTATGAATTTAGAAGTAAAATTAAACTAAAATATAACCCAATTCTTCCCAACAACAACTTTCAACACATTTATAAGATGTATGTAATAAAACTGAATATTTTATCACAAACATATATCTAATAAAATAAAAACCTGTTTTGACCCTATAATCAGATTCAGCATAAACATAACATACATATGATACAACTGTTTGTGTTGATATCGTTAGATTGATCAGATATGTAACAAGTAGATATTCTCTCATATCTTGTCATGTTAGATAGAGTTTACCCATGTAAGAAAGCTATGTAAGAAAAATCTATCTTACATAGCATATCACGCGACTTGACATCACAAAGGCTCATCAATGACGTCACGTCATGAATACGGTAAACTCTGATACCGGAAAGAGAAAACGACCATGTGATGAATTTAAAACCTTTCACAAAAGATTGACCATAAACACATGAAAGTTAAGATTAATTTCTCTGCGCAAACTGTGTTTGCAAATATAGGGTATACTTAATCTCGCTGGCTAATTCAATTTCGTTAAAAAAGCTCAAAGAAAAAGTTGAAATTTTCAAAATGGTACTCAGTCAAGACGTATTTTCATGGTTTTTGAGCTTATTTGTGTATATAATATGAGAGAAAAAGACTATCCGGCAACGCCTCGGCTTTTACCAAATTTGAAAACCCCCGGGTGGAATTTTGATATGCCACGCGCCTTTATTATAATGATACGAGTGTAAGATTATATTTATCACATAAGTTAAATTCATTAAAGAATACACCAAATTTAATCTTAGACGGTACGGTTTTCACTACTGAGACAATGAAATCGAATGACTTCATAAAGACGTGTTTCATTGATGACGTCATATATTGTTATTACACATGTTTATTATCATATTGATGACATTGCCGTTCGACATGACTGAACGGGAGAATTATTTGATTAATCTGTTTTGTTATCATGTTTTGATTCGCCACATACATTATATATATGTAATAAAATACAGCTTATATGTAAAAAGTGTCGCTATGGTAAGATTTGCCGTATAAACAGGTAACATTCGACATATTCATGTATGTACTAAAACCGCCCTTTGTCTGTGATAATAATCACCAAATACATAATAGAATCGTTTCTTTTTGGTGCGTTTGTATTTTCCATGCATACAATAAAAATCCATCAACTATTTTAAATTCATATGTATTCGTTTAATATCAAAGAATATATCAACAATATGTTTTGTAGATACATGTAGCTTATACAACACAATGCATAATAGATTTTCACCTGAAGTACCTGGTCCTCCCAAAACTACGTAGATATCGTGATATGTTAGTATTTTAACTGTAAATGTTATGATGGTAGGTATTCATGATATGGTGTAACACATAATATGATAGATGTACGTCATTAAAATGTGGTAAATATCAATTATGGGCCTTTGGTGAGGTCAATATGGTGTTCTATCAACTTAGTAGAATCAAATATTAACCAAGGGCCCTAGGTCAATGTTTTAAATTATACGAGGTTGGTATAACACCATATTTACCGAATCAAAAGACCCGTAATTTTTATATTAGATAAGAAACTTGTTTACAAAAGACTGACATTGCATTAGATGTATCTTGATAAAGCATGGAATTTACAGTTGGGAACTATGGCGTCACAATAAGTATTGATGTCACAAATGCAATATTGACTCGGTGTTTCTAAAAGAAGAAACATCAGGTCAATATGAAAAATTCTGGACCTCCACGTGACCATATGCAAGCCAATGAAAATTGAAGAATGTCGGACTATATCAAAAATTACTAACGACATACATTATTGTGTCTCTTTGCAGAATGGTGACAAATATTATTTTAGAATCACGTCAAACTTCAAGTCTTTATTTTGGCATGCATAGAGATTAATAGTTTTAATGCTTTGCTATAAAATGAATTGGAAATATCTTATTTTGTCAGTCATTTATATATCAATGGATGTTGATCAACATGTACAAAAATGAGGTCGAGTGTTCGTTAGGTTTCCTGGAAGTGTCGCAGTGATCCTTTAGAGCAAAATCATAATATCTGTGTATTTATGAACTGAAAATAATTGGGTATCCAGCAGAGGTAAAAATACAAAATAACCGACAAGAAGATATTTTTCATCATTTCAACATATTGCTATATCCGTAATTAAATTGTCATCACATCATAGAATAACTGTTCTTGTTATTTCAGTTTAACCAATTTCTCTCTCCGTATTACTTTGACATGCAATGGAAGCCTTATCAATTGAAAAGTTAGTCCATGGGTTTGTTTATCCGCAAAGGCACATGTCCGCTAGCCTTTGTAGTGACGAACAGCTGGACATAGAGTATTACACACACTGGCAGCCAAACTAGATCTCCACATGCAGAGAATACACATGACTCGACGTAAATGCAAGTTCTGTTGCCTTAATTTTACTTTCTGGTGATGAATTTCCGATCGTTTGGTCTCACAAATTCTGAAATCCTCCAAAGCTTCCTCGTCGTTTTCTAAAATAATAAACAAATGGTGATTAGGAACGAGTTGATTATAGTGAAATAAGTTTTTAAATCATAACAGTCGAACCCCGTTACCTCGTAGTCGGTGGGACCGTTTGAAAACTTCGAGTAATTCGAGTATTCGGTTTAAGAAATTTCATTTCTTTATTGTAAAGTTTACTGGGACCAACAATATTTCGAATAAAGCGAAGTTTTCGATGTATAGGAGTTCTTTAAAATAACGAGGTTTGACAGTGTTTTAAAGCTGAAGTATTGAGGTAAAAATGAAAATCTTATTTAAAGATAAGAGCATTTAAAGGATCACATTTATTGATACCTGCTCCGGCCGTTTATCCATGCATTTCCGTACATATAGCATGTTTACAATACATATAGAATTGCCCTAACATGTTCACAAATCTCGAGCAAATATGTGTGATATAGGAAAAATTATAATAAAAACTTTACTTTTCACTTATGAAATATAATATTTCGACATATATAAATAATTGATATTTGACAGGAAACCGGAGAACCCGGAGATAACCCACGTAGTAACTCAATCCCATTCCACCTTCTATTGGGAAATTGAACACCGTTCAACTTGGGAAAGGGTAAATGACATTGTGCTATTCACTGCACAATCAATCATTCAATTCATAATCTTGTTTTTACGTTACATATACTGAGACGTAACACACACATATGCTGCTTCTTTTAAATTTAGTAATATATACAGTATGCCGAAAAAGGAATTAAACTGCATTATACAGCTGTTTGTCCTCCTAGGACTCTTCGGTGTTGCCTGCGACCAAACGGTAGGAATCCAATTTTTTTCAATTAATGAAGAAGCAGAAGGGTCAGGTGCGTAAAACCACTTTAATATATGAATTTAAAAGTACAATTAAACTAGTTCTGTATAATTTCAAATCGTGTACTACGAAAATATGTATATTATGCATCGTGCCACTACTTATACTCAAATGAGATAACTGTGGCTACGGAGACTCAGGCAAACCTAGGGAACTAAAAACTCCACCAACAGAGTCTGCCACTCCCTATCATTAAAGGTGACGTAACACACACATATGCTAAATCTCCAAGGCTCGTAAAGTAGTTCTGTCAAATTAAAGGAACTTCTGAAAAAAGTACAGCATACACAATCATCTCGATCGAAATGTGCACAATGTCGCCATGTCCGTATAACTAATAACATGTCAATACCATAAACATATAGTAACATTTGTGTACCAAGTAGCAATAGTGCACGTGCAGGGTGACGCTATGGCTACACCCGATAGCTTAACTTGGCAATGTGTTATCATGTCTACTCCGGAAAACCACCTAACAGGAAGACGCTGAAATGCGACCAGACCAGCGACTTTAAGTAGGTCACATCATTTGCGTATGCAATGCTGACTATTGTTCTATTGCTTTCGATGCTATCTAACACTTTTCTTGTCTTCAAAGATCTCGAAAGTATCTGACTAAATTGATTCTCATAAACTCTGATCTTCATATTTGCATAACCATTACATTGTATGTGACATTTTAAAAATTGTGGAGCCTCCTTAACAAAACACATGTATGCCTTGAACGATTGTTTTTAATATTGTTCATGCTAATTGATAATGATTTCCAAAATTTTAAACATTTTTGAAGACATTATTTTTTTTGCATCCAAACTTTAAATTTGTATATAAGGCTGTTCCAAAATGACCCTTGATTAACAAAATGTATGCGAAGAAACAATCGTCAGCACTTAAAACGTTAATGAAAGTAATCCAACATGTACTTACGCGCCTTCACCATCACTGTGACAGTCAGAACTAAGACCAGGAAAAGTCGACAAATATCACCACAAAAATACATTGTCTGCTCCAATCTGGCTTTGTCAGCAACTTACATCAACTTTTAAGTGAAGTGTACTCATCATAAATAAGAGGCCTTTTTAAATAGTCATACTTTTGATGTGTGGGCAAATGAACAAAAAGTTTGTGGGAAACCGTGCCATGATACCTGTATGGGATTGTTCGAGTTCACATAATGTTCCCATCAATACCAAATGTCAAATTACGTTGCAAATGTTCGCTATGTGAAACCTAAGATATCTAATCGATTGTTTATAACAGAAGTGTGTTACATAGGTATAACCTACAAATTATCAAAGTTTTATTGATTTATAAAAGAGTATTTACACTTAACAAAAACAATGAAATAGTAAAGGTCAAACCCACCACAAATGAAATTTGAAGCGATACATTTACACATCATCCCTGCGATCTAATCTGGCCGTATAGGCAAGCCCGTAATTTCTGCGAATACGGTTATATCAGTCTCGTCCAGGTTAATTAATCTGTTCTTCTAATATTACTATTGTTTGTACAATAATGATGACAATGATGACCAAAGCCGTTGCTTTTGAGAGCTTTAAACTCTATTTCCCGTCTTGTTTGACACCCTATCTACTGATCCCAAAATCCAAACAACTTACGCATTACGTATGAGGAAATCGTATTACATGTAGACTACTTAGACAATAAATTTGACGTGTTCGATTCTCGTTCTTGAACTTTCACTTTCTTGATAGGAACATCTCTTCGTCTCAACAATACTGACGAACACACTAACAACAAAAGGGTTTACCATTACGATTTCCTTGATGACCATTCTTTATGTTTGAATATACTCATTAGTGTTACAAGTGGCTTCATTGTCAATAGCTCAGTTTTCATTTTGCTGTCGCGATATTTTCTTTGATGTGACCTATTATGATCGGTTGTTGTCGATGACGTTTACAAAATCTGAAACACTTGGTCCTATTGTCTTGTACTTTTTAAGTATCTCACTGTAAGTCTTTCCTTTGTTTATACTTTGCTAAATGAGTTTTCTGATTTTTAAGAGAGATATAATGAACAGTTATAACACCAGTCATTAACGTAGACATAAACCCATCTGTAAAACAAACGACCGTTAGAACCAA
Source organism: Mimachlamys varia (assembly GCA_947623455.1). Classification (NCBI taxonomy): domain Eukaryota; kingdom Metazoa; phylum Mollusca; class Bivalvia; order Pectinida; family Pectinidae; genus Mimachlamys; species Mimachlamys varia. Next base: position 5,309,189 of record OX392537.1, read on the forward strand.
AAATCAAAAATGAAAAAATAATGATAACTGGACCTATACCACTTCGTCAACTAAGGACTCATCAAAGGAAAGATTACAAAAACACAATTTCAATATATTGTATCTGTGTGACGTGAAGATGAAAGTTTTTGAGCATGCTTATTAGTGTGCTTACTTGTTGTGATTGACAATGATAACTCGGTTCTCATTTTGATCGAGGATGATACATGTACCATGCAAGATTAACATGGCGTGTGTCGACAATGAAGCAGAATACGCTTACTCTTCCGGAACGTCTGGTCTTACTCTCTTGTACTTCATATTTTGCCCCTAGTTTAATCGATTTTGAGTTCGGAATATGGTTTTGTTGACGATTCGGTATTCTCTATTTTTTTCATATTCAAGATGCTCAAACAATAGCGATGTAGAAATACAATGAAAGAGAAAAGGATTCATAACTAAACAACTTTGGTTTGACAGCTGGGACCTAAAATGGGCTATGTTAGTAATAATTCAAGTAAACTCTCCCAGAATAAATCACAGGCTCTTACCATATAACAAAACAATCGCTTTCTACTTTTTAAGAATCACATGCTAAAACTAGTAAATGTGGTATTGGTTTGATTTGCGATGTTACAATATACGTCTTACTAACAGCTCAGGTTATTTAAGGATGACCTTCAGGAGTGCCTGCGTATTGTATGTCCGTGTAAGCCTCCATGCGGTAGTTGGAACTTGTGACAATTTAAAGTGCTACCACACTGAAGTATACGTCCGAATGGCCCCGGTAGTAAATGTACACTTCACTTGATAGCATTATATTAACAAAGGGCAAACCAGTCGTTCAAGCAGGAAATGTTACTACCATTTTTGACCGGTTGGGTGTTCTGCTTGGGGCTTTTGTGTTGTAGCACTAAATCGGCATACATACCGCATCCTCCAAAATACACACGCTCTAACCACGCACACCCACATCGTATGCTCCGGGAGGCCGTCCTTAAATCACCCTGGCTGTTAATAGAACGTAAAAACAACCAACCAACCGTGTTAGTTTACGCGCACAACAACTGAACAAGCGGACCACGAAATATGAATTGGTGAACAAGTTAATACAGAAATAAATACTAAGACAACTTTGCCTGTTACGATCAATATAATTATACTTGGTCACTACATATTCATTTTCAAGTATTGGATAACTGGAAACGTAATTATCGCCCAAGAAAATTAACATGATGCTGCATTTTATTGCTTTATTAATCAAAGTTGTGGCCCGTAAAACTTTCTTTGGGGGATGGTACGGGGACACTGGAGTCGGAAGGAAACGGTGATAGAGAGGATACAGGAGTCAGGTGGATACTGGAAAGGATAGATACAAGGATGGGAAGATGCGGAAGTCGGGTTGATACGGGGATTGGTACGATACATGAGTCGGTAGAACACAGTGATACTGTGATTTTATATACTAAACAGTGTTGTCTATAATACTTTTATTTTTGGCGAGTCTTCATGTAATGCTTCCACTTGTACATAATTTGCCCAAAGTTCAATCGATTATCTTTTTTCTCTATACACCGCGCATGACATACATATTGAAAAAAAAATTCTTTAATCAGATTATTGTTTTAGAACAATATACCCGTGTGTCTTCAATGATTTAACCAATATGTGCAATTTCGGTATGCTTTCTGTTTTCAAACTATTTATTCCTGTGAATAAAGATCAATAAACCCCATTAATCTAACGAAGAACATGTATCACTGTTCCATTATCTTTGTTTTAACAAAGTATTTCTTCTGCGACAAAATTTTCTTAAAGCTTTAAAATATACAAAGTGTCTATGACTGTAAATTCTTGCATTAAACACATTTAGATGTAAGAAATATTTTTTTATTAATTTGACAACAATTATGAAACAGGTTACACATTTCATATTAATCATTCTTGTAAGCACGGATGTTTGGGCGCGAGGGGTCTAATTGAGGGAGGAAAGCGGAGTATCAGGAGAAAACCTACGTGGTAGGGTGGGTAACCCCATGCCTGTTCACGTCCGGTCGGGGAATTAAACCCCGGCCGCCTTGGTGAAAGGCAAGTGTTCTATCCACTCCTCCACCAACCACCCCTGACCACCCGAACAAATGTAGATGTTCACCATACCGTGACAATGCTTTTAACGATCCCATTAAATACTGGACTTAACTTTGAATGACTACTTCGATATTTCACGCAAACAACTTTAGTTCAAAATAAAAGATTTTATATAAACTCTACCTTTAATTGACCGGGTAAAAGGGTAAACCATGCCAACTTATCAGTACCACTATATATATTTGGCTAGTCAACCACGTAGGAGATGTGAAATTTCTAAGTAAAGCGTATCAGACAACGTTTTAAAATGTATTTCCGGTTGTGTTTTGATAATGGTCTATAATCGATGAATTCTCAATTCATTTGTTTAAGGACTAGGTACAGGACAATTCAATATGGCGGAGGTGTTTTTACCAAAACTTGTTATTTTATTAAATACTGCAAAATACATGACCAAAATAGACCACAAAGTACATTTTGTGATGGAGAATCGATAATTTCAACCATATTTTGGTACGTTTGGTTGTTTTTCTGATATTTGATGTTATATGTCTAAAAACGCGTGCGCGTTTGCAGAATACTGCGAAAGATAATAAAATCAATGAATATCATTTTTTGTTACTTTACTATACACAGAATGATAGACGAGCCTTCGATTTTTGAATAAATCTCTCTTTCAATTGAAAACCGCAGAACAAGAGAACGTACTCGTCACATGAATGTCAATTTTTCTACATTCAGGACACATCTGGATCAAATTTTTAAAATTTCCATCGCCGATCGGCAAATTTATGTGGCACGCCGCATAGCCAAAACAAAAATCTTACCGTCTGCGGTATGACGAGTTATGACATTATGTCAGATCTCTTAAATCAAACATCTTCCCGTAGCATGTAGCGAAAAATTATCCTATGCCCTCCATTTTGAACTATTTACTGTTTTAGATATTTAAACGCCTTACTTAGAGGCATGGTGAAACATCGACATAATTAACAATTAAATTGGATTCAAGCATGCAGTAAAGGTAAATGTTACTTGATATATCGTCACAAAGCAAAAACTGCCCGTTCCTATCACGATAAATTGTTTTTAGCGATTGCCAGTTTTCCATTTTTGGGCGAATGTATAGCACGTGAAAAGATGTTGTTTGGCACTTCCGGCAGTGTTTTATTAGGTAATTTAATGATTTTGAAAGAATTGTCAACAAAGTTCAATTTGTGTTGTATAAATTCTGATGGAATTCGTATATATTATACACTTCCGCGTGGATCGGACAGTATTAACTCGCTGATTATACCGATTCGTTCTTGGCTTCGCACCTGTCAAACATCGCTAGCGTAAATTGTTGCCATCGTAAACATGTGTGGCAGTTGAGGCACATAGGTATCAAAATACATTTCTCAAACTTAATTAGTAATTAAGTAACCGTATCGTAAATGTAAATAACGTTATGTCGGTGTTATTATTTTAATTTTATACCTTTTTTGACACGAAACTTACATTTACATGACAAATGACCTATTCAATATAAAATAATGCCCCTATATTGCCCCCACAAGACACAGGTAACTACTTTTACCTGAACTGAAAACAGCATGCAATGGACGACATTTTTTAGAGGGGGTACCTGTGTATTTCTCCCTGATACTCTGATTTACAGAATAATATCGAAATTTTAACACTGGGTTATCATTCTATGAACATTGCAGTAACTTTGTATTATTTTTTTGAAATGTTTCAAATAACTATATGAAACATATTTGCGCACTCCCATTTCGATATTATTTACTGAATATTTTTTTCCTAAGTACAGATTTTTTTAATTTTGGGTGCTTGATTGCATTTTATATCAATATTTAACATAATGGGATGAAGCTTATGCCATGTATTGGAAGGAAACATTAAAATTTCAATATTACCATTTTCATCCAGGTAACAACCAATATGGCTGTACCTAGTCCTTAATAACCTGATAGAAAAGCCACATAGTTCATAGTTTGACAACTTATATAATAAAGTGATAAGTATAGAATAAAATACACTCGCATGGCAGATTTTAAAATATTTTCACGAGTTTAATTAAGATTAAGACCCCTGTCCCACTACACTTTTTATATATACAGTTAGTTTCGGTCACTCGTTTACCTCGCTACAACTTTAATCATAATGAGATATGTTTTTCATAAAAGCTGTTCGAACAGATATTTTGGGATTTACCACGCTTCATTCCACTTATCATCTTGGGACGAATCGATAAGCTGTTCATTCAGCTTCAGTTAATAATCTCTTTGTTGTTGTTCGCACACAGAGTGTACTCGGTGTACGATGATACGGTCATTCTAAATTATGCTTCGGCTAACACAAGCCGAAGGGTTCATTGTTTTAAAATTGCCGAAACCACTTATTCTGATACTTTTAATATTGTTTTTTTTATTGATTTTATGCTTCTTTATGTCTTGATAAAGGAGCCGATCGCTCCGAAAATTTGACAGCACCAATTTTGTCTAAACTGTTTGAATTACTTCTTTGCCTTTTTATAAAAAAATCAAGTAATTCGTATCCTACACGAAAATATAATTATCCATATGTAAGGATCTAGTGTTATTTTGAAAACTACCGTTGATATTACTTCTTTGACCCGTAAGTTTCGTTTAGATATATCAGCCTGGTCCAGGACGTCTTTGTTGACAATGTACATATGTGTAGCTCAATCGGTAAGTGAGTGAGTCAATCGGAAGTTCGGGTTGGATTCCGGTTTAATGTATCTGTATAAGGATACCGGAAGTCCATTCAAATACATCTACATCTGATATGAAGGAGATTGTTATCGATTTCAACAACTATGTGACCTAATCCTGATACGGTTTTATTGAAAAATCTTCTCCAACATAATTCTCAAATGATACGTTTTAATTGAAAAGTCTTCTCCAATATAATTTAGTAGGTATTAAAACTGGTCTTGCTTGATATGAAACAAACCTGTTTCTGACTTTCAAATATTAAAATGTGTTTCCCCAGGCACATGTACTGAAATAAATATAAATGTATTACAAGTTCATCAATGAAAAACCGTATCGAAAATTCTATAAATGCGAGTGGGAAAGATAATTTTACTAGTGAAAGATGACGTAACACACACATGCTGCACCTTTTGAAATAAAACTCTATAATTTATTTCTGATTTGATCAATCAAACACCATTAACAAATGACAATCTGGAAGCTTAAAAGCTCCCCATGTAGGTTTTCGAATAAAAAATGTAATAAACAGAATGTAACAGTATCTTCAGTAATAACCAAATATATTCCACTCATGTGGCTAATAGTTGGATATTTTTTACTCGTGCAGTATAACTGAAGATACTGTTGGATATCTTTATATATATATTAGTAAGATAAGTAATAAATAAGTAAATTGTCATGACAGAAATATCGTAAAAGCAGGCCAGACTTGTGTCAATTAGATCGAAAAGCTAGCCTCAGTTTAAACGCTTCACTATACATAAAATATAACAAATACAGAACTGAAATTTTAGACAAGTCTCATACATTATTTGTGCAAAACGTGAATCAGTATGGTGTTATGTATCTGTTATGACTGGAATTGTTATGTGTCATTCATAAAAAACCCCCAAAAAAACAGTTCTTCATTAATGTTAATTCAGATCGTTAAATGAATTATACATAAACCAGAAGTCCACCCTCAACCTACAATAACACTGACCATGTCAATGGGTGGATACATTGTATAGTAAATCAAAATGGAAATATATTGAAATAGATGGAATATTCAATGTCCTATTTATTACACTCCTGGACCGATATTTGCCAATCTGCTATTACATAGGCCTTATCAGTTATTTATTACCGGATATGACATGTATCATACAGTTTAATGCTGTGATAAGGTTCATATTGATTTAAATGTTGGGCGTTTTGGGCGGATGAAATATATCCCTGTTCAATTTCTCACGTACGCATAACATTTAGTATGTCGTATATGAAAATGTTACCAGAGAGGGGTTCGTGTGGTTGTTTTACGCCCTTTCAACACCTGTGGGCATTTCAGGACGTGCCAGGATTTGATGGCGGACAAAGGCCGGAGATCCCAGAGGGAAAACAACCGACCTACTGCCGTTACCTGGCAAATGCCCCACGTAGGACTCCAACCCACAACTCAATGTTAGAGCGCTAGTGGTAGCAGCATAGCAATAATCTTAACTACTTGGCCAACGCGGCCCTAGCTAGAACGTACTGTCAGGTTTAACTTTAAACTACATAAAAAATAGGTAATACAAAACGATCAACGTATCCTTTTTTTACTCTTACAAAAGTTGATTCTTCTCGGCTTCCATAAGCTTACCATGACAAGGAATTAACAGGGCAGGATTTATCGCCAATAGCTAAATATAAACCTTAACCGGCCTAAAAAATCAGTGGTTATGTCATTAGTTTGTCTATTATATCCATAAATAAAACCCCTAACACAATATTTTAATAATGCAGAAAAATACCAAGTTAATTATGGGTAACAAATAGTTAGAACGTTAACACAAACGGAGATATACCGACGTCGAGTCAGTGATCTCACATAAACGAATATCCCACTCTTCCATTTATAGACTACAGACGAGTGTAAACGGGGTTCTCGCTTAGTGAGAAAATAAGCGTTTGACATACCGTGCATTTTAAATGCATTAAAACCCCGACCAAGATTGTTCAACGTTTGTAACGTATCCTTCTATAATTATGTCTACATGTTTTAACAAATTAAAGAATCGGCAATTCATATTCAAGAAGCAAATTGTGCATATCAAAGGAAAATAAGTTCAATCGCCTTGTCGTGACAAAAAGGTTTTCATCACTAATCTTTTTACGGATTCGTAGTGAATCTTTTCGTAGTATCCATATTTTTGTAGGAAACTCACTTCGTTTTTTTTATTTTCTTTTATTATTAACAAAAAAAACCCCAAAAAATGAAGAAACAAGCTATATCATGTTATGACTTACATGACATTATATTGACATTCTCCGTTAATACCAGAAATATCGTTTTTTTATAAACAAATATTCTATTAGGAACACGATTCATCAGTTTGATATGAATGATATATACTTTTGTTTTGTACACAAACAGGAATTGAAAACTTAATTTGTGAGCTTTCGAAAACGTCTTTTTCCTTTGTCAGGCAAAGAGTACAAAAGCCGAGTGTCGGTGTTCTGACCGCTGAAATCAGCTCACAATCAGTTCAAAAGCTCGCAAATTAAGTTTTCAATTTCTGTTTGTGTACAAAACAAATTTAGTTTAAAACAAATATCCTGTTTAGTGATCAGACTCGTTCTTGCATCTTACTATGTAAAATAGCCATACGGGGACCTGCTAAATTAGACTCGTCACCTGATATGATAATTTACCGACAAATAAGGAAGTAATGAACCGTATGATTCATTTCAGGAATTAGATCGGCCCACTCCCACGGAAAATGTTTTCATTGGGAGGTAAGTTATTCCAGAAGCAGCATAGTTAGATCGTTACCATTGTTTTTGTTCTTTTTTTTAACAAGTGGGTGTACAAAACATGTTTTATTTCAGCTTCTTTCTTTTTTACATGAATCATCAGAAACGCCCTGTTATACATTTCATTAATGTATTATTTCATTTAACTTGGTTCCGTGTTTGGTAGTCGACTTTCTGTCCAATCGGTTACTCAAAATTTAGTTTTATATTCTACTGATTTCATCAGTCATAATATGTTAAATCATAATTTTAAATAATAAGACTTCCCTGTAAGCAGCTGAATTAAAATAGAGAGATTAACATAAAAACATAAATAGCACTACACAAAACTAGTAATATAAATTATTTTAAAAAAGATATGAACAATTTTTATCTAGTAAATAATTAACACGCGTATGATGATTCCAACAACTAATCTGTTAGGAATAGGCACAGATGTAAAAGATTTGCATTGATTAGGTAGCCTTACAAGTGTGAGCTGTAGGGAATTTCCCATTAGCTCAGTTGGTAGACCATCGGGCTGGAGAGCCCTGGGTCCCGGATTCGAGCCCCAGTGACGGCACTATCTTTATCACTTTTCCTCGTCCAATTACAAACTGGTGCCAATGACCGTTTCCGTTTCAAGTAGGACAAACCTTGTATTATCGACTCGATTTGTCATCGATGTGTCATAAATCCAATCATCAACCTTATCTAAATTAATGTGAAAGTTCATATTTATTACAACAACAAAACAACAATAAACAAAAAACAAAACAAACAAAAACAAATAAAATAAGAAAAACAAGAATCCCTCCAAATGACAACAGAAAAAAACATGCGTCTAATTGAAAACGTGTTAATTCTTTCTCCTGTTTTGACTCCCTAATGTCTTCTAATAGGTCAAAAGGATGGTTAAGTTTTGAGGATGATATATGTACGACGTCCATGTGATTATACTTATAAAGTTTAGCAGTAGATAAGGCATGCTTAAAAGCGCGGAAATCCAAACATTGTGCTGAAGACAAAAACGCATGTTTTACTAAATAGAAAAATGCCGAAAATATTAAGAAAAAATGTTTTGCTGAGGTACCGTTACAAGGTCGAATATGGTCCCGTCATGTCTTAGTTTTTAATCAATTGATATCAAAACCAAGGCTTATCAATATCTAGTGCAGCTGTATGTATAATAAAATAGATTACCGGCAGCAAACAACACAATGATCTGAACAAGAATATACGACCGATAGAAGGGGCACAACCCCAGTTGTTTATTTGTAAAGTGATATGGGATTTGACTGTTCCGCAAAATTCCGCATCGAAACATGAAGTTTAAATTAAGTTTGCAATTGTTTTTTAATTACGATTTTGAATTTTCAAAGGAAGAATTATATTTGAATTCTTGCATTTGTGGTAAGAAAATATCTATAATTATTTTTAGACGTCTTAGTAAAGACACATAACTAGTCTAGATATCTAACATTCATGTAGGACAGGGTAGGTGCCCACTGTACATAGAAATTAACATTATTTCCATATGTATGCTTTAAATTGAATGATGTCCGTGGGCAAAGACAATGTTTCGATAACCAGATCAGGCATATCCTGTTGTCGAAGAAAACACTGTATACATATGCCGTTCCACACAGACATGCTGAACATTTTAATTTCAGTAATAGATACAGTATACCAAAAACATGAATTAATCTGCATCATACATATGTTGCGTCCTTAAAGGACCCCTTTAATCTATGAATTTAGAAGTAAAAACATTAAGTACTATATAATTTCATTTGTACTTCAAAAGTGTGTATATTGTGAACCATACCACAGCTCAATTGACCAGGTTTTTATGGCTAAAAAGCAAACAGATGAAAAAAAAAGAGTATATTTCTTGGGAAAAACATATCGAAGGCTTAAGTGAATGTAATCCGTGATTCTAAAGAACATTATTTAACAACTTGCATTCCTTGAACAAAGAACAATATTGTTGATAACTAGAGTTGTTGTGCTTCATAAATAAAGCCATAATGGTTGGTTACTAGACTGGTTGTGCTTTATAAGTAAAGGCATAGTTGTTGAAAACTAAGACCGCAAGTGTTTCTTGGACAAAGACAGTTTTATTCATAAAAAGATATATTTCATGAATAAAGGCATTATAATTATTGCTGATAACTAGATTGGATGTGATTCTTGGACAAAGATAACATTGTTCATACACAGTAACTATATATTCTTCCGGCAAAGAAAACATTTTTTGATAACTTATTAGTGCATAAATTTGTCAAAAACAATGTACACTTACGCTGGCGAGATATCACTATTGATATAGAAAGGATCACGGTAAATATAAGTATGATCGCAGTTAACTCTCAGTATTTTTTGCGTTTCAGTTTGCCTTGCCCTCGTGCCAAACACATGACGTGAGGGAATTCAAACACTTGTTCAGATACAATGTTATATTATTTCTGCCTAATTTACATATCATGTCACGTTTCACGTGTATACCCAAACTTTCAGATTACGTGAGTATACGAACACGACGATTTGAATCGCTGCTTATTTTGCTTACATTTTGTAGAACGATTTCAAGTGTGATAGGAGGTTTTATTGGGGTCGGACAATTAATTCACGACGAAGCTATGATCATAGACTCTTATGTTAATGATTTAAGGTCCCTTTGTTGCTATTAAGGAAACTTGTATTTTTTCAGTCATTTGTATTAAGATCTTCTTTCGCTGATGATAAAAATGTATCACTTCATGAAACAAACTTAGAAATGAGAAAAATTCTAAAATTAATTGAAAAAAAGATTATCACTCGACTTTTTGATTTTGCTTCTACTTTAACTGTTGTTACCACCATACAAAGATGATCAACACAAATATATGCTGCACCTTTTAAATTTAGTAATAGAAACAGTATGCCGAAAAATGAATTAAAACGCACCATACAGCTGTTTCGTCCACCTAGGACTCTTCAGAGAGGCCAAAAGGTGGGAATCTAAATTCTGAACTAATGTAGAAGCAGAAGTAATAGTATATTTCACTTTGAGACATATCGACGATGTGTTGTCTAAAATTACAACAAATTTACTACTGACCACATCGATCGTATTTACCGTTCTGAACTTAAAATAAAGGACATAGCATACTCTACTTCATCAGCTGATTACCTCAATCTCTTATTTAACTACGACTAACATTGACTACTGAGCTGTACAATAAACGCGACAATTTCAATTTTCGATTGTGAACTTTCTTTTTCTTGATAGTAACATCCCTGATTCTCCAACCTTAGGGGATTACATGTCGCAGTTGATTCGTTAGTCTTTGACTTGCTCTAGATATTGAGATTTTTGTAATAGATAATGACTGTGGACAAACAAACTTACTTCACGTACACACGGATTCGAAAGATACAGGTTGATCAAAACTTGTGTCATTGAGAAATATTTTGTATTCTTGTGTGAGATAAAAATAGACGTATTCGAGTATGCTCATTAATGTGCTTGTAATTACTTATTGTGATTGAGAATGTTAACTCTGTTCTTATTTGGAAGAATTGACGTTTACTTGAATGTGAACCAGAATTGCATAACGAATGTCGCCGATGAAGTAGAAGACGTTTTCTCTCCTTGAACACATGGCCCTATTCTCCTGTACGTTCTCAAGGGTATCCGTGTTAATCTTTACTTTGCTTAAGTGTGTGTTCATCATCTTTGCTCATATTTTGGCGCTGGTTAAGTTGGTTTTGATTCGGATGATAGAAAGAGAATCTGAAAACACGCCATTTTCGTTTCTATCTTGTGGAAGAGCTAACCAGGACAGGTAACAAAACCTTGCTAAATCTTTTAATTTCATTTTTAGATAATTCATACTTTCGATTTGCTGTCTTTAAACAACAACAATATTTTGCTGACCACGGCGATCATATGTACATTTACCCTTCTGAATTTGAAATAAAGAACACCACAGACTCTTCTACAACAGCTGCCTACCTCGATATCAACTTAAACTACGACCAACATGGACAGCTCTTCTCCCACCTGTCACAGTTGATTCGATATTTTAGAGCTTGCTCTAGGTATCGTGAATTTCGTGATCGATGTCGACTGCTGAACGCTTCGGTATACTCCAATTTATTTTTTTTCCCTGGTTCAATCGATTTTTAGTTTTGGATATGATTTTGTTAACGCTTCGATATTCCCTAATTTACATGATTAGACGAAAGCGCTACTAATATTTTTGTGTATTTTGGTATGGTATTTCTTTATAGTTTTTCTTTATAGTATATTTATACATCGAATCATATTCCGAATTAAAATATTTCTCAATGAAGATTTCAAAAACGTGATTTTCACGGGGTATGTCAGTGTGACATGTTTGTTGTTAAGATGTGAATCTTGTCCAGACGCACATATCTTATCCGTTCAATTTTAGGTCATCGGTAGAGACAGGATGATAATGCTGATAGCACAAAAGACATGTATCGACATGTGACAATAACACTACTAAATCAGATGTAAGTACAGACTGTTTTTCAGTGTAGCTCAGACAAGGCAATCATGAACATCATCGCTGTCGCTTTGGCCTTCGTGGCTGTCCTAGGCATAGGTTCGGCGAATGTATTGAAGTTTGAACAGAAAGAATTAGAGGGTATAGCTGACTTCGTTTTACAATACAAGCATGCAAGTCTTTTTAAGAAACTGGTAAGTATATATTGGTTTATATTCAAAAGATATACAAAATATCTCAAAAAAGCAGATCCCTAAACGTTTTCTTTAGCTAGCATGCTAGTCTTTTCAACAAACTGGTAAGTATATATTGGTTAATTATCAAAATAGATACAAAATATCTCAATTAAGCAGATCTTTATACGTTTTCTTTAGCTAGGTGGATGTAAATCTTGGCACTTCCCGAATAATGGAAAAATATCCTTGATGGAATTCAATGCGGTAATGTTATAATTTTATTGTTTTTGTAGTGTCTATTCTAAAGAGTATTTACGGACATTTTAATTTTGCATACGCGGACATTTCCCCTGCTAGACTTTTCCAGGCAATATCGTATAAGTGTTGACGTCATATACCGCCATCTTTGGTGCGGTATTTAATATGAAACTTTTTGATTGGTTGAAATTGCTCGGAGATTAAGTTTGTTAAAAATCTTGTGTAGTATGCAAAACTATTTTCTTTTTGTCTTCATAAAAACATGTTGATAAGGAATTCTAAATGTGTGACATATCTTCAGAAATATGACCAATTTGATAGTGTGGGTTATATGGAATATACCGAAAAAAGCACACATTTTTTCTATAAATATCATATATTCCACACAAGAAAATGTTGTAATTAATTAGTTATTAAGATGAACGAAAACACATTTATATGTCCCAGGGAAGCACCAGATCTAGGGTGACGGCCTTTCAGTGGACGGACTGTGGGGGCTCGGGGGCTCATTTTAAGAGCTTATCACTCTCTCCCGACCCTCTTGAATTTCCGGGAACAATGACGATTGCGGCTGCAGCAATCATTGAAAAGAAGCTGGACTCTCCGCTACAGGTAAGTCCTGCCCTAAATCTGAAACAGGTTATACACTTAACTACAGGTATGTTCTACCCCCAAACAAAAGTAGGTTGTACACTGTACTACAAGTAGGTCATACGCTCAAGCACAGGTAGATACTATTTCGACTATAAATAGGAACAATAAAATACCCCTGATAAAAGAAAGGCCATTCGTTTATCTGCACATATATGTCATAGTACATTAGTATTAACCTTGGCTGGGGGTATGTCTTCCCACTTTTAACATGAAGAGCATGGTTTATCTTCAGGCAAATACAATCCCTTTGCAGAGAAAGATGACGTTACACACATTCACAATCTCACACACATGTTGCACCTATACAATTTAGTAATAAATTTATTATGCCGAAAAAATTAATTCAACTGCACCATAGGAAATAAACTTATTTCTATATAGATGATATATTAAGAGAAAAAAAATCATAATTTCACTAGGTAGGCAGAGAAATGTCATAAATGCTTTTATCTACAGTGGGTAATTATACCACTAATGACAGGTTATACATTGTGTACAGATAGATCATGACTTAACTAAAAAAAACTACTACCGCTGATTATAGCAAAATAATACATATATTATCTACACGTAACTTATGATTTCACTACAGTAGATAATGTCCCTAATTGTAGAATAGGTCATGTATTTATCTACGCATAGATCTTGACGTAGCTACAATAGGTATTGCCTCTGGCTAGAGGTTATACAATTATATCAACAGATCTCCCTACTTCAGATTAGTACACTCTGACTGCATATAAATAAGCATACATATACATGTTCAAATATGACGTTGTTCACGATTCAGAACAACTATTCGATGACGGCAATTTCTTGGTTTCTTTAATATGATTTTAAACCGTGAAACATATATGGAATCTAATTCGTCTATTTATACAATAAACGGATAATGGCAAACTTCTTATTCCATTTTTGCACATTCGATTTTTTTTGACGTATATGCCAACTTTCAGTTACAGTTGCCACGTTAGAACGCATCGCTATCAAGGCATTATGTCAGTACGTGCCGTAATGACCGTTATAAGTAAATGACTTTTAAATTATTACCTTTTTACCAGTGAAATATCGAACATTATTCATTCTGTAAGAGTGATATTTAATGCTGATTAACTTAACGACACCAATGCCTCATTTTTTTCAGAATAATTATATCTGTTGTCTAATATTGGAAAATTTTCTCTCGAAAAACACGGCGTGAAATCCACAACTACGTTTTATTCTAAGAAGCTGTTAAACCATCTATTTGATCGGAGGAATTTTAGTCAAACACAACATTGAGTGTCAACATCGTCTCCAAGTCACAAGTTAGGCTAAGCACAAAAAGTATTATAAGAAAACTAAACAGTTGTAGTGATAATATATTTCTGCCACAATACCCCGTGTTATTCAACTCTCTGACCATTGTATAAACGTACTGAATGTTGGATAAATATATGTTATATACCACTAGTGGTATATGACCCTCCGGACTTTTTATTGGTTGATAATTTGAACTTTGACCGGATCACGTGGTTCAACGCCACGTGCGGATTATTGACGTCTCATCGATTGTTGACGTCGTCACATCCTGACGTGTTTTTGCGATAATAGTCCGCGGTTCACTCCAGAAAACAACACTGTCACTGCCGACTTAATTCATAATATTATTTCGGTAGAAACAGGTCACATGACTGTTAGTTATTGGATATGGAATTCTGGAAGCTCGTGTCATTTGTAACTTTTAAAAAATAATTAAATAAATTCCATATCCAACAACCACTCGTTTTGTGACCTCTATAGCTCACATAAATGGGAGGCCTACTGATAATTTATCACCTGGATAAGTGGTAACAGAACAACTCCGCATATCCCTAGCTCCTCACCATCTTAGCTTCAGCGGTTATCAACAATGCGTGGAGATCTAATTTGAAAATGGGACTTTTTTTAGAATATGTTACAATGTACAATTCATTATTACAGTTATATGACATACATTTTTGAAATATTGAGTCAAATACATTATTTATTAAAGTCAGTGATCAAAAGACGTTAGTGACGAGCCCTCACATTTAGTTGAAATATTTACAGAGATGAATATATATATTTTGCCACATCGAGATGTGTAGACTTGCTAGTGTCGAAAGTATATACACCAAGTATTGCCAACTTGATGTGTCGTTTGTTTTCGTTTCGGAGTACCTGTTAGATTTTGCAATAAAAGTGTAATAGACATACTATCTAACAGTGCATTTTATAATACGAAATAAGTTTCACTTGTGTGTATATATGTTGTATTACAGAAGACATTGTTATATATCATCTATATATTTGAAGTGCTAGTAATTTTATTTTATAACAAACTTACAAGTGATTAAATGAGGAAAAATAGTGTTGTTCACTGGGTATTATTTTAATTTACCAATATATAAATGTAGATGTATTTCGACTATATATTCTGAGAAACCATGGCTTTTGTAGTTACCATCGTAAAAAACCGCGTTGAATGTTTTTTCTTCGTGTAGCGTTTTGAACATGAATAGCTATGTGAATATAAGGACTGTTACTCGTTTTGAATCCGAATACGCGCTCGATTGTAATTATGTTCGTTTCCAACTGCGGGCATGCTTCCGTATACGCAGCCAAAATGACGTACAATGTACAATCATTATATCTACGCGTAGATCATACTGTCAAATTAACGTCACTTAATCTAGATCATAATATAACTCATATCAGAGTCGGACGCCTCAATACACTCGCCACACCCGTATTTCCGAATACATTAACACTTCCCTAGTGTTATGATTCTTCTTATAACGAGTATAAACCACTTGAGTTACATGTTCGTACTCTGAAATTATACAGTACTACCCCACATCAGTCTATCTGTTCACACATGCCTGTTGATTCTGGTATGATATGTAAGGACCTTGGTTGGTGATATCGTAAAGAATGTGGTTATCATAAGGGTGATCATGTGAGCAGTGTTGCGAGCATATGACATGTCAACACACCGCCAAACCGAGCCTCAGCTAAGATAACGTTAACCGAGTGCTGTGCCATTTTATAGGATAAAATATTATACAATAAACTAAACTTAAGGTGCTTCTTGACATATGTGGTTTTCAAACATGATGACATAACAGATCAGGTGATTATAGACAACTTTTGTGCGGAGCGTCAAGTGTCTGATTCAATTACTTCTTCTGGAGACTCGAAAATCCTATAGCCATAGTGACTGGCTAGAATGTATTGATACGGATAAAAATAAAATTTGAGAACATATGACCTTAATCAACCTTCCGTGGAGTTGAGTTTTAATATGTAAAATAATACCATTATCTCATTATGTTGCACAAAGGTGTAAGATATTGACTTGTTGAAAACGTTAAACGACTTCTTATGAATCCACAAAATTGTAGGGTAGCTTCTTAGGATCGGCAAAAAGAAATACTACGATCTATCGCCAATGCCGCAGCCGAATTATGTTAGAGGAATGAATGGCTTAATGGTAAATAGTGAACACAGTATTTCCACGAACCTGCACGGGTTGGTATTCCAAACAATAATCAAGATGCAATTTGATTAAACTTTAAAATTCAAAACTGTCAAGTTTACACTGGCAATGACATAATGATTTAAATGAAAATAACCAAGTACAACCGTTTTTTAATGCTAAATCTGCAAAACATCACATGTACAGTTTATTTACACATTAAAAAAATAATAATACGTGCCTGGCCCTTCCCCTTCTACATTAGTTAAGAAAATTTGAATTCCAACCTTTTTACCCCTAGCATCATTGAGAGTCCTAGATGGACGAAACTGCTGTATGAAGCAGTTTAATTCATTTTGTCGGCATACTGTATCTATTACTGAATTTAAAAGGTGCAGCATATATGTATGTGTTACGTCATCCCTCTCAAGTCCGATAGTGGAATCGAATGCATGCCGCTTTGATGAATTGCAAATGTATCACATTGCCTTGCTAATGCTTTTGGGGCTGGACCTGAATTGTACGTATTTATAAGTAAAGGAAGAAACCCATTCCTATATGTTAGTGAAGGTTCAAGACTTTAAACAACATTGGGATCTCGCTTCTAATCCCTATCGATTTTTCACAGCATGCGAAAAACTATACTGGTCAAATATCGGCCATTTCTTGAGAGATTTCGACAATTTTGTTTTTAAAAATAGAAGTATTTTGAGCTAGGGAACACGTTTTAAACCATAAAAAATCGATATGGTGACTCTTTCCAGTGATTCTATATTTCCGCACATTTACTAATCAATGAAATTGAAATAATCGATTTTGAAATGTAATTTGGTATGTTGATTCATCATGATCAAATACAGGTCAAGTTTGATTTGATGGCGATCCACTAATACATTAAAAATTCGGCTGATTGAAGTTAATTATTTAGGGCATGATCCAATGTGGAAACTTGTCGAATTCCAGTCATATTTGTGAAAGATTTTCGCAAGAGTTCCTTCTCGTGGACCAATTCCCATTCAACTTGTAGAATACTATTTACTGTATACAGTCATGTCGAGTTTGGTCGCAACGACTGTTGTTAGAATGTAAGGAGTTTTGCATATATACTACCATCACTAGCTTTGATATATTAAAGATGGTCATATGTCAGTGTGTTTTAACGTTATGTTTACCCTTTTCAACTCAGATTAGAACTATCATGATGGAAGTGGTCAATCTTAGGGCGCCGATTAATGCTGTGGTTGAGTTTAACGAGGAGCTTTGTATTATTGCGAGCACCACATTTTGTCGTGTCTCACTTTCGGAATTTATCTGATCACACCCATTTCGTTTACACACTGTTGGTAATTAGGCTCTTTGGTGTGCATTTAACTTTCATTGTTTGTCAGAACTATGGGCAAGTTTTATGGTTGCCATCTTTGTCTCATTGAGAAATATTCTGTAACTTTAACTGGCATAAAGATGGATGTTTTTGAGTATGCTCATTAGTGTACTTGTTGTGATTAACAATGATATTCAGTTACATTTTTGAGAATTGATGTTTACTTGGATGTGACAAAGATTTACATGGCGGGTGTCGTCGATGAAGCAGAGGACGCTTACTCTTCCGGAACACCTGGTTTTATTTTCTTGTGCTTTTATGAGAGTCTCCCTGTAAATCTTTCTTTCGTTCCTATTTTGCCCCAAATTTAATCGATTTTGAGTTCGGATTATGGTTTTGTTGACGCTTAGGTATTCTCTAATTGTTTTGTCGCTATTTGAGCCTCGATATAAGGGAATTACTTGGGTATGATCTATATGAACATGGCAGGTTGCGTCGAGGACGCAGAAGACGCTTAGTATTCTGCAGCATTAGGTTCATATTGGTTTCCTATTGATTATCGAAATCGACATCGAATTAAAGTTTGTTAACACGATTTAGGTGTTGTGTCTTTATGAAAATCCTATTCATATGTTTATGTTTGATAAAGTTACCAGATTATGACAATATAGGAAACCCGTTTTAGTTAAGACTGTAAAAGCAGCACCTGCTTAACAAAAAACTAACAGGATAATTTTATTTCATTTTTATATAAACGTAGAAAATGATACAATGTTAAAAGGGCAAATATCTACATATAAACATAGCTATCTATTCACCAAAAACATGTTATCAGTATACACGTGATATTTGCAAAGTGCCCATTAATACCACATTTGTGACATTACATCGCGATGAAATGTTTAATTGTCTAATTTATTGGCATTTGAAGTGTTTATGGCAAGTGAGATATTCTGGCAGACATCCAACGAACGTTATCGGAACAATTATTCTCTAGAGTTATTTTTCAATTGATGTTAAGAATGACATATCTTCCTGCCCATCTGTGTCGAATGAGCTATTGCATTTGTTATAGATAATCATATGTACATTTGTGCTGCTACAATGTAGGGTATTTTGTTAAATGCTGGTTTTAACTATTCCTGGCCGCGGCAAACAATCTCAGAAACTCAAAGTTGTTTCGTTTTACTGTATGCTTCCATATCAACAATAAACCCAAAAGGTTTAGAAAGCCATTTAACATTTACTAAAGGAACCCTGTCAATCCCGAATTTTAAAAAATTCTATAAGATATCTTACATAGTATAAAAGAGATGTTTTATATACTAAATCTCATATGCTGTATATGGTATCTCATTTCGTATTATATATAAGCTGATATTATCATGCAAGATATCTGATATAATTTGAAATTTACTTAGGGATTACAACAACGATTTTTAACACAAGAAATTTCATCGTTATATGTGCTAAATGTATCTTTGTCAAGAAGTCTCCTAATCCGGAATCTTTGCATGATCTAGTACTAGCAAAGGCTATAGGTTTGATGTTTTCTCGCCATAATGACGAGATATTATAATAATATGGTACGTGCAATGGAAGATTTCGAAAGGTAACCTTGCGTCTTATATTCCAAAATTTTACTACATTTAATAAAATATGATATTTTATTTATCCCATGAAAAAAAAGAAATATCTATTAAATAATAAATCCCATTATGATTTTCGGGATCGTCATTTTTAAACAAATGTTCAGTTGGTTTGTCGCACAATGCCCGTTGCTTTTAATAGAATGTATTTGCAGTCAGGTTTTTTTTAATTGTTTATTTTTTCAAAGAATGTTTTACATTTATAAAATTATGCAAGGCAGTCAGGTTTGTTTTTGTTTTTCTGATTTATTTGGAAGGATATATAATCCTACCGATTGGGGGAAGAGTTCTGTTTGGTTTTTATGAGATGGTTGATATTCCCGATTTTATTAAAGAGTAACTGTAGTGCAAAACCATTTTTTGTGTATGGAAAGATTGGTAAATAGTAAGTGAGATAATTTTCACGAAATTTTTTTTTTGTAAAAATTGCGAAGTTTTGACCATTTTTCTAAATTTCACACCTGAACGCAAATCAGAAAAATCCCCGATTTTGCCATACGACCGGAAGTGACGTCACAACGGTGACCGCACTGATAGACTTGTGTAGTCATTATATTAAAATTATATGAATCGTATCATGCCTTGTTATTTGTATAGAGTCTTCTATTCAAGAATATGACACTTATTATATATCAAAGTTGTATGGAGTTCATTTATGACCCTACTGATAAATCCAAGGTGTTGTATGCCCCAGGGGGCCGTAATTAGTGGTGAGGGGGGTCGGGATTTCCACAGGTGTACGGCACACGTGGTCATGATCACTCGACCATAAATCAATAACCGCCGGACTCGCTGACATGATTAACAGGTTATTATTTTGCGGAAAGACTTCAAAACATGCACTTGATATGATTAGGTATTAATTTTCTCATATTTGGTTTCATATAACACCGCTAAAACGGCGTGTGTATTCACTGATGGTCACGTTGATTGCATGCACATATCAGCAGGAACTGATCGTAATACTTTTTAAAATGCACGCTGAAAATTTTAAATGCATGTCGGTCGGCTGTATAAATACAAAACTACCTAGAAATAACCTCAATCAAACAGATAAGGAAAAGGATATTTGTGTTGCTTTAGGCCACGGACTTAGATATAATCTAATTCCGTGTATAGACTCGGAACTTCGAAAACCATATATTTTATTGGACTTCAAAGAAGAACAGTTAGTACCGTCATATAGAACGACAAGACCAGCCTTTATATACGTACAATACGATGTACGTATATTGGAAAATAAAAATATATAACTTTTATCAATGCTTTCGACCTGTATATATATAAACTGTTTTGACGGGTATCACATTTCGACTTTTTTATCCTTATATATGTTTGAGAAATTATAAGTGTGTATATTAAAAGTTAACAGCTTTCTATCCATTGATAATTTATTTATGTCTATGCAGTATAAAAAAAAAACATTTCAAATCGTGAATATTGTAAAATAAATAGAATATGAGCGAAATCCTGATGTTACCTGACTTCAGGCATATACATCGAAATCAAGACAATGTATTTCGAATTCTGTTTGAGAGAAAATAAGATTAGATCTTTGAATACCCCTGTGTTTTACTGACAAGAAATGAACATGGAACATCTTTTGAAAATAAGATGAGAAGATTACTTAATTGGTTTTAATCACAGGCACTTGTGGCCAGGAGAATAGTCATCTAAATATAAAGATAATTTGCAAAATATGAATATATTTATTTGGCTATTCTCCTGGCCACAAGTGCCTGTGGTTTTAATCCGCATTTTATTCATTTATGTTAAAAATAAAATATGAAAAAACTGTGATACAGACATACCAGGGACGTACATAGTATATGTGCATATACGTCCCTGAGACATATCAAGCAAGTTTTCAACAGAACTTTTCTCGTTGAATAGAAGAGTCAAACTCGAAATTCAAAAAAAGTGTCATATACTGTGTGAGTTGACGGTGGGTTACGGAGATTTGAAAAGATACACGTGCACTCGATAGTCTATGTTCCAGTCGAGATCTACATGTTACTGCAGATTTTGAGTACACATTTGGAAGTTATAAAGAGGGGATAATAACCGCAACATACTCAATTATTACAATTAAGTTAACTTTGATAGCACCCCCCCCCCTCTCCAATGTTAATTACTTGCTATTTGAGTAACAAGTTACGTGTGAAGTTATCGAACTGACCAGGTAGATTATCCCGCTAATCTGATTACGTAATATAATGGACACTAACATGAGATTTACAATATTCAAAGGTATTATTATAAGAGTCACTCTTGAATCATTGGATAAATGATATGTATAACTGACATTATAAATGACACCAGAGTATTACAATATGATAGCGCATATATATATGGGTCCATTAAAATGAATTTGAACAATCAATAAACATTATATTTATGAAAGAATCAAAATAAAGTTATTTCAATGACGATTTCAGATTATTCTTACGACCCCCATATTATGGTACGTGTCTTAATTTCATTGTATAATACACTTTGACTCATTAATCAACCAGACGTACATATTACTATTATATAGAGAGAGACATAGGACCCAATTTCTTGTGTTCCCGTTGTGACGTCACCAATACGTGTGCTCAACTTTTAGCGGTTCGCGGTGCGCTTAATTAGCGTGTTGCAAAACAGGTAAAAAACCAAACTTCAACCTGTCGTAACTTTGTAACCGGTCGGCCGATTTCGATGCGGTTTTCGACAATGTATTAATGCCGACACATCGAGTCTGATCATTTCAGTTTCTATTTGCACTACAGTTACTCTTTAATGACTTTATGGCCATGCCTGTCATGATTCACGGACCCGAATTGTATTTGAAAAGCTTGCTTGAACCTTGGAAATATTGCAGCGAAAAATTTTCAAATCACTAATTGTTGTTTTTTTTTTTACATAAACGTGATTTATTGCTTTAAATAGATATGTTTGAATGCTGCATCAAAGATGACGTAACACACACATATGCTGCACCTCTTTAATTAAGTGATTGATACAGTATGCCGAAAAATTTAATTAAACTGCATCAGATAGCTATTTCGTCCTCCTAGGACTCTTCAGTGATGCTTGGGGCCAAAAGGTAGGAATCAAAATTTTCTAAACTAATGTAGAAGCAGAAGGGTCAGGTGCGTAAAACCCCTTTAATTTATGAACTTAGAAGTAAAATTAAACTACAGTCAAAACTGCCCTGACGACCACCTTGAATAAGCGGTCACCTCCGTTCAGCGTCCAGTCTGTGGTCCGCCCGATGGAAAACACTATATAATGAACCTTAAATAAGAAGTCACCTGTCTAATGCGGCCAACAGCCACAACAATATGCCCCAAGTCGTTTTATCGTGCTGTATTGAGCAGCCATTTTGTCCGGAAATAGACATATGCGATGATCACATACATGACCAGTTAATTGTATCGATCGTCACGTGATTTGGTTTTGTTTACGATAATCCGTGGATAATCTCCACATAGAACCACCGACACTAGTGTATGATTAAGTGCATAATAATATTTAACTGTTGAAAAAAAGAGCAATAGGCCGTTTCTTACCAACCTGGTTTAAGCAGCCACCTGTCTTAAACAGCCAATATATGTCGGCCCCTTGGATGGCCGCTTAATACAGGTTTGACTGTAGTTCTGTATAATTTCAAATCGTGACCTACGAAAATGTGTATATTATGTACCGTGCCACTACTCAAATGTGATTAACTGTGGCTATGGAGGCTCCAGCAAATCACGGGGACTAAAAAATCCACCAGCAGAGTCTGCCACCCCCTATCATATAGATGACGTAACACACACATATGCTGCACCTCTTAAATTAAGTAATTGATACAGTATACCGAAAAAAATAATCAAACTGCATCAGACAGCTGTTTGGGTCCTCGTACACTTTAGGACTCTTCAGTGATGCTTGTTGCCAAAATGATCAGACAAGCATTAAACCTGTGACATGCCATGCTGATTGTTAAATTATGTTATATAATGATCTATTCTACGTGGCCTGAAGGTATTTTTGTTTTCTTCCATTTATTATAGTTTTTATGTAACGATTTTAGATTCCAAGTTATACCAGGGTATCAAACAATATTAGTTACTCACCACCCCCCCCCCCCCTCCCGTTTGATGATCAGCGTAATGGGAGTGAAACGAATGGTTCTCCCGTTGTCAGTATACTGTGACTGGGTGGGATGTTCTGGTGGGAGCATTTGGCAGTATACTTCAGTGTGGTAGCACTTTCAATCAGCAAAATATCCGAACTATTGCAAGGTGGCTTACACGATCATGTTGCACCTCCCAAATACACACACACTATCATATCATACACCAGGGGACCGTCTATAAGTTACAGTAGCTGTTACTAGGACGTACAACCTAATCAAAACCTTTGTTCCACTTCAGGCAAACGTGACCATTGAGAAGAGGGTAGGCTCCACTTATATCAAAATTCCCTGCATTGATAATTTCGGCTCCTGTGTTTACGATGACCTCTGTGACATCCTGGATGGGGCGACTTGTCCTGATGTATTAACAAAGAATGGCATCAACTGCAACTGTCCGTTTGATGTGGTAAGCTCTCAGAAGAAATTAATAGTCATTATGTTTATATACATCCAGACCAGTGGTCATTTCCACTTGACTTGATAGAGCTAACTACTTAATATCAACAATGCCCTGAACATTTGATTTATGTTATATATCAAATTACGATTAAAGAAACGAGCATGAAAGTGATTACAGTCTACAGACATGAACAAAACTCATGTTGATTGCTGTTAATGAAACACGATCAATTTAAACTGACGTCATACATCACTGTATCTATTTTTTGCTTCAATGTCACTATGGCAACCAAGGTAAATTGTGCAAAACGACCAAATACGACCCCTATATAATGATGACTTATGTTGTTTTTTTTCATCAGAAATCTTACAAGCTGCCTCCCTCTCAGTTTGATGCCGAGTCTTTCTACTTTCCCTCGGGCGACTACCATGCTAGGGGAGAAATTAGGATCAATGGCACATTTATGGGCTGTCTGGATTTCCACCTGTCTATTGCCAAGAACTAGGTCTGTCGTATACCCTGGTACACCTAATCAAACGAAGAGTTATTAATTAATTTTATGAAGAAAAAAAATAACATAAATAATTTTCAGAAAAAGTATGAAATAATATTGACGATCCATGTTTAATTTTAGAACGTTTTTCATTAAAACAGTGATTAATTTACATATTTATGTTGTTCTGATGTGTAAGTACTCAACATACTAGTTCCAAATCCGGAGTGCGCTCTCATCATAAACCACTTCGTTGTTTATTTAGACCACATTCCGGTTTCTTTGTGTTATGCCTCTATAACATAAAAATAGATTCAACTTAATACTTAAACCAATAAGAAAATTTATACTTATCGAGTAAAATAATCTGCTATTCTCTCGCGCTAGCGGTTCATGTATTATTTTTCTGTAATGCAGTGGGGCATTCATTTCGCCTACAACTCGAACAATAATTCAATTTAATGCCTATATTAACATTTCCGCTTCGAACCAAAACCGAAAAAATAATTTCGACCATAAAATAAAACAAATTGTCGCATAAGAACCCTAATGCATGTATGCTATATCTAGGTTGACTTCACTGCTGATAGGGGATACGAATCGACTTCCTACATATATAAATATATATAAACGTGGTATTGTTGACAATACATTATTTCGGACGATAGGCCTACTGAAACAATACTGCACATTCGGGGAATCACGGAGGGGGACACCCTCTCCATGGCAGATAGTGAGTGATAAAAGCTTATTCTTGTAATGACGGCGTTTTTTCAATGATAAATATGTTTAATCGACCTTACCAAAAAAGTGATTTAAATGGAAAAATAAAGCCAATAAGTTGTCTATAGTTCCCGTCCAAACGCGAGTTCGGCGTGATATGCATTGCTTTTCAACCTTCATATCAAGTTCTTATTCATACTCGTTTCGGGTTATAGTCCTATGAACCGAAATGGAATTTATTTGCTTTATATAGTGACACTGCAGCGAAAATGTTAATACATGGGAATAAGCAGCAGAAGACGAAACCACGAAACGAATCTAAATAGAACTGTCAAGCTATGCTATTGCCATGGAACAAAAGTTTCTTGAGCTGAGGTGCGTTTTGAGTTTGAATTATTTAGTAAAATGTACAACATCTCTACGTATACTTTATTATGGCTGAACTAATATGTTATTTACAGAACGAAGATGTTTTGTAGAAGTACATGCCTAACAATTGATTAAATGTTAGTTACCAGTAGGTGCACGACTTCCAACGCAGCAAATAGACCCTTTTCACAATCGCTGTTTGTTGTTAACTCCCTTGCCACTGTGATACCCAGAACGAGGCGGAGGTTGAAAGAATCATTTCCGGTTTGATGTTGAGTTGTGAGTAGTAAACACATGAATCACAAACAGATATACAGTCAAGAAAGCGACAAAGTATTGACATATACAAATCGGTCATGATCATAGGTACATATTAAAGAGTGCACTGTAGTAAATACTGCATATTCATCAGTCAATATTACGGCATGCTGCTTTTCACCGGTACTTGACGAGGGCACACGTGTTCAAGCCGTAACAGGTACACATATGGTGCTGAAAATGGTTATGACTCCCGTGGTCGGCAATAAATTATATACCTCATCAATTCCGTGTTGGGAGGCGACTGTTTCTCATATTTAGATAAATGAGGCTTATCATATATTTAATGTATATAACTTGTGACCATTGAAAATCAATCCCACCCGATCGCCAGTATCGTCAATATACCTGAAGTCTTGATTGTAGTCACTGACTGACTGGTACCTGACACGCACATGTCGGTGTACAAACGTCTACAATGTCACATCGCTTAGTAACACCCGTCTTCTACAACACTTTGTTTTCATAAATATGTGATAAAAATATAGATCTAGCAGGTGTATTATACATTTCTTTTTCTAAATAAAGAATCAGGTATTTGACTGGAAGGTGACGCGGAATTGAAAGAGAAAAATAAATATATTTTTAACTTTAGCTTACTATAAGATTACAGGCAAATACTTAACGGAAGATTTTAAGTTTATGTTTGGATCCTGTGCCAGTGAAGCAGGTAGATATTTTTAGAAAAATAAAGTATAGTACAGTCAAAATAGCCAAAACATAGGCATAACCAGGGACGTATATAGTATACATGTGAGATATGTCTCAAATACGTCCATGGCCTAACCCGGACAAAATTACAACAAAATTTATCTTTATATATTATATTTTCAAATCATGTTTAATACAAATATGTAAACGTAATCGACAGAAATTATTGCACAAAGTCACTTAGAACCATCCGAATGTTGAACAAACAAGCTTTTTTTCATTTTCCCGAAAACAGAAAATAAAAATAATAATAAATACCACTGCTAGATATGAATAAATGCATTACAATATTACATATGTATTCTTATACTAGACATTTTGCTTTCATACGGTTCATTTTTTTTTTAAATCTTGAAAGATGGCTATGGGGCCAATTTTTAACCGTTTCAATGTCAATATTGAAAGATTTCTCAATTCATGCAATCTGTTTTTCAATTATGTAAAAATAAAGCACATTGTTAAAGTCTTTTCACATGCTTTCATGGTATAAAGTTTTCGGGCAATCTGATTAAACTTGGCAGGGAAATAAGTTGTTTTATTGTTCAGAATAGTAAACCGTTCAGATTAAACCGAATAAGGCAGTGTTTTCAAGGTTTGGTTTTAAGCATATTGGGTCATTTGTCTTATCCTAGCAATATTTAATCTCTAAGGGAAATAAAAATGACTTAAGCATTTGGTCTTTCTTATCAATAAAACATATGTGAAGGAAATATGTAAAACATTCAATATGGACTTCGAAAAAGTCTAAAATCAGCGCATTTTGACGACTTTTTTGTGTGTAAATGAATCACCAATCAATTTTAACAATTAAATTAAAAGCCAGTATTAAACAAATAAATATGATCTTATTTTACTACTGAGATAACTAAATGATATTTTCTGCACTTAAAACGTGAAAAAGATATTATCGTCAAGTAGAAAGGATTTTTAGGGATATTGATGGATCAATTTTTTTTTAAATAGGACTTATCAGTAAAACGATTTTGGCTCATCTGCAATATATATTTACTGGTTATGAAATAAAGCTATTCATGTCACAATCAGAATTGTGTAATAATTAGTTATTGCACTTCAAATTTGGCCCAGTGTACAAAATCCCAACGGTACATGTAGACCATTTTGCTACGCTTTTTTAACATTCTGTTGCAATTTTGTCCCGATTAATCCCTATTTTGACTGGACAAATAGGTAAAATGAATGATGATGTTCATATTTTCATTAAACATGTTTTGGTAAAAGATTACGTAACACACACATTTGCTGCACCTCTTAAATTTAGTAATAGATACAGTATGCCGAAAAAATGAATTAAACTGTATCATACAGCTGTTTCGTCCTCCTAGGACTCTTCAGTAATGCTAGGGGCCAAAAGGTAGGAATCCAAAATTTCTAAACTAATGTAAAAGCAGAAGGGTCAGGTGCGTTAAACCCTTTTAATTTATTAATTTAGAAGTAATATTAAACTAGTTCTGTATAATTCAAATCGTGTTCTACCAAAATGTGTATATTAAGTACCGTGACACTACTCAAATGAGATTAACCGTGGCTATGGAAGCTCCAGCAAACCTAGGCACCAAATGTTTGTATGTAAAATCATACAGGCAGAGACGTATGGATTTATACGTCTGATACATGTTTAAAAGCACGGCCTTGCGTGGTAAAAGTAAGAAATTATCAATTCAATCAACATAAAAGTGAAAAACAATTTTTTTTCTGGTATTTACTACTTTGTACATTATTTTGATATAATAACATTGTCTGTTTCATTTGATTACTTGAATTCATGATGGGGTTGGAGTTCGCCTGTACACGACCTTGATGCGAATTTCATCAGATTGGTTCGCTTTAATTTGGCTGTCTTTGTCAATCCAGTGTAAGGGATTTATAGCAACACGCTACCCTTATGTTAAAGTAACATATTTGTTGTCTCCTCTTAAAATTTCTCTCGGTTTCACACATAATAATCGCCATAAAGCTCTAAGAGCCAGCGCCACCTTCTCGCTACTCGCTATGTTAATAATGGTTTGACAGATAACCGGAAGTAAGTCTTACAACCTCCGCCTCGTTTTGACTTTGACACATCGACTATTTTTAGCTACCAAGGCGATTGTGAAACTGGTCTATTGATAGGAATCTAATGATTGAACGGAGTTCCATGTCTGCATAAAGTCATATAGCCCGCTACGGCCTCGTGACTAAAATGCACCGTTCATATTAGAATGGATAGTTAGAACACAGCATTTAATCCATCTATTAATACTTGTACTTAAGAACAATTGTTTTGTTTTTATTAATCTTATTTTAAATATATTGATTGCATTTTTATCTGCTTTTAAACGGCATTGACAGCGCAACCGTAACTTGATAAAACATGGAGCGATATATTGACTGTAGCAATTTAAGAGTTTGACACAGGGGCGTTTTATATCACATACAATGAATCTATGGCATAGCAATAGTCCCCAAGGTGGCAGCCATATTTGATACATGTATCAGCCGTTGCGCTCGATTCATGTGTTGGTCGTTATAATATCGTGATTGCCGCGACCCGGCCCACAGATTTCAAGAACGAATCGAGCAGCACCACGCGTCACGGATAGAAGGACAAAGCCAAAAAATAAAGTCATTTTTATTCAAATATTTAACTGGGGTCGAAGTTGTATGAACTTCTGAATGATTGATCTTACTTAGCTTTTGCTATCAGGTAGGGCAATGCCCTTTTCTATGTATCACATGATTGCCTGCTCGTGGTTTCATCTTATGCTCCATACACCTGCTCACTTCTATTTTCTAAATTTTAATAAATTATTTTTTACTGTTGGAAAAAAATCCTGCAGATGACACAAGTCTTGAATTTTGAAATAAATGATAATATATGCACAGTTATGGCACAATTATATCACAAAGGTTGAACATCTATAAACAGTTTAGGGTATGCCATGAATAATCTCGGGTAGAAGAACTAGCTACATGTACGTGATGTATTGACAAAAAAGACACGTCTTCCCACGTAAAGGACATATCAACACATGGAAATGAACAACGCTTGAAAATGACACTTTCAACTGTATTAAATTAAATGCTGTTCGACAATTGTCCATCATTTAATCGTCTCTGGTAGACGTATAAATGTCGCTTTTCAAATGACTTCAGGTAAGATGACGTAACCAGACAAATGCTGCACCTTTTAATTTTTTTTTATATCTTATTTTATTTTCAAAGATTTCTTCAAACAGCATATTATATTTGTACATCAATTTTTCACTTACGTTTATACGTTCAATATTTACAAAAAACAGTTTTTCTTTACATATATCTCCGGTATGATCTAGTTATTTGTATAATTAATATTAGTATAAATAATTTTAACATGCACACAAATATCAGATTTATATTTTGACCTTCATTACTTGCTTGTGAGAAATCATCAATTACTGGTTTATATTTTGATAAAAGCAAAATTGAGCGACACATACAACGAAACAGAAAAGAAGCGAAAACAATGTTGTATTTGAGTGCTCGAGCATTTAATAGTTTGTACTGCTTTTTAAGAGGAGAAAATTAAAGAAGAGGCACCATGATATTTAGATTTGGTAATGCACCTTTTAAATTTAGTATTATATACAGTTGATCCCCCCCCCCCCCAAATTAAAAAAAAAAAATAATTAGACTGCATCATACAGTTGTTTCGACCTTCTAGAAATCGCTAGTGATTTTACTATTGGACAAGGTAAATTAATTCAGTATGATTTAAAGTGCACAGACGTTAAACGTATGTCACAAATGCTTCTTACATACGACAGTTAACATGATTTATGTAAAGCAACAATTCAAATTTCCGTTTTATACGTACCTTAAGTGTATGTTAATGGTCTTGTTAACGAGTCACTCCAAGTAATAAATAATGTCGTTTTACTATATTCTGTTGTTATACCATATCTTTGAAGATGACAAAAAATACTTAATGTCGTCACTATAGACAAATTCGCACGGTAAACATGTCTAGGCAAAAAGGAAAGAAGCAGATGTTAATAAAAATCATGGTTTATTATTACAAATTATGTAACCGCCTTTCTAGCACACCTTCCCTTCAAAAAGTCACCTGAATTATGATGAAACGCCTTATGCAATGAATTATAGTATATCCAAAGCCAAGCAGGTTCAACCTGGTTTAATCGATTTTGAGTTTGGATTATGATTTTGTTAACGCTTCGGTATTCTCTTATTTATTACTTGACATACATAGAATGTTATCTCTTTCACTTCGGTTAGTTAATTGTCAACGGTTATAAAGGGGACAAGCTTTAAATAGTAACTAGAGTGAAATAAATACCACATCCATCAACTTCGAGTTGTGTGACCTATTTTTTTCATAATATTACGACTGAGCAATAATGAGAGGAGTGCATTCTGTTGGTTTTACACTGCTGGACCGCCTATTGGACCCAGGAAATTCGTCAAGGTCTGAGGAAGGTCCATCCATCAGTGGGTCATAGACCGGTCTGCCGACCTGCTCCGAGTTTAACAGTCACCTAGAGATCGTCCTGTTCCGATTGGTGTTGAGTGTGAAGTAGGTATCTGGAATGAATGAGATATCATACAAAACTTGTTCAACCGACTTCCAATACAGCAAACTGAAAGGAATCTAATGATTGAACGGAGTTTTCTTAGTTTCCATGTCTGCATAAATTCATATAGCCCGTTAGGGCTTCATGACTTATGTGAACCGGTTTACGTTCATATAGGGACGAATAGTTAGAACGCAGTATTTAATCCATATATTTATACTTGTACTTAAGAAAATTTGTTTTATTTTATTAACCTTAGGGGCGTTTTATATCACATACAATGCATTTGTGGTAATGGCAATAATCCCAAAGGTGGCAGCCATATTTGATACATGTATCTGCCGGTGCGCTCGATTCATTTATTGGTCGTTATAGTAACATGATCGCCGCGACCTAGCCCACAAATTTCAAGGACGAATCGAGCAGCACCAAAGCGTCCCGGAGAGAAGGGCAAAGGCAAAAAAACTCGTTTTTATTTAAATATTCAACACACCCCTAAATGAACTAGGGTCAAAGTTGTATGAACTTCTGAGTGATTGATCTTACTAAGCTTGTGCTATCAAGTAGGACAATGCTCCTTTTTATGTATCACATGATTACCTGCACGTGGTTTCAGTTTATGCTCCATACACCTGCTTACTTCTGTTTTCTAGATTTTAATAAATTATTTTTGACTGTGGGAAAAAATCCTTTAGACGACACAAGTCTGGAATTTAGAAATAAATAATAAGATATGCACAGTTAAGGCACAGTTAGCTCACAAAGGTTGAACATCTATAAATAGTTTAGGGTATGCCATGCATTATCTCGGATAGAAGGACTAGCTACATGTACGTGATGTATTGACAAAAAAGACACGTGTGCCCTGTAGGTAAAGAACATACCAACACATGGAAATTAACAACTCTTGAAAAATGACACTTTCAACTGAATTAAATTAAATGCTGTTCGACAATTGTCCATCATTTAATCGTCTCTGGTAGACGTATAAATGTCGCTTTTCAAATGGCCTCAGGTAAGATGACGTAACGCAGACAAATGCTGCACCTTTTAATTTTTTTTATATCTCATTTTATTTTCAAAGCTTTTTCAAACAGCATATTACATTGGTACATCAATTTTTCATTTTCATACATTTATACGTTCAATATTTACAAAAAACATTTTTTCTTTACAGATATCTCTGGTATGGTCTAGTTATTTGTGCAATTAATCAGCTAAAATTTTAACATGTACACAAATTACAGATTTATATTTTGATCTTCATTACTTGTTTGTGATAAATTATCAATTACCGGTTTTAGTTTTTAATAAAAGAAAAATTGAACGACACATAAAAGGAGACAGAAAAGGAGTTTTTTCAATTTTGTTATAGATACAGTTGATCCCCCCCTCCGATTAAAAACAAACTGCATCACACTAGTACTGTTGTTTCGACCTTCTAGAAATCGCTAGTGATTTTACTATTTGACAAATTGATTTAATTCGGTATGATTTAAATGTGTACAGAGGTTAAACGTATGTCACAAATGCTTCTTACATACGACTGTTAACATGATTTATGTAAAGCAACAATTCAAATTTCCATTTATAGGTACCTTTAGTGTATTTTAATGATCTTGTTAACGAGTCACTCCAAGTAATAAATGTTGTGGTTTTACTATATTCTGTTGTTATACCAGAACTTGGAAGATGACAACAAATACTTAATGTCGTCACTATAGACAAATTCGCACGGTAAACATATCTAGGCAAGAAGGAAAGAAGCAGCTGTTCATAAAAATCATGGTTTATTATCTCAAATTGTGTATCCACCTTTCTAGCAATATTTCCCTTCGAAAAGGTCACCTGATTTATGATGAAACATCTTATGCAATGAATTATAGTATCTCCAAAGCAAAGCAGTTTCAACCTTGACATACTTCGAGTAGTTTATCTCTTCCACTTCGGTTAGTTAATTGTCAACAGTTATAAAGGGGACATTTTAAACAGTAACTAGAGTGAAATAAATACCACATCAATCAACCTCGAGTTGTGTGACCTATTTACGACAAAGCAATAATAAGAGGAATGCATTCTGTTGGTGGTATACCGCTGGACCGCCTTTTGGATCCAGGTACTTCGTCAAGGTCTTGGAAAGGTCCATTCATCAGTGGGTCATAGACCGGCTTGCCGACCTGCTCCGAGTTTAACAGTCACCTCGAGATCGTCCTGTTCTGATTGGTGTTGAGTGTGAATAGGTATCTGGAATGAATGAGAGATCATACACAACATGTTCAACCGACTCCAACGCAACAAACTGAAAGGAATCTAATGATTGAACGGAGTTTTCTTAGTTTCCATGTCTGAATAAATTCATATAGCCCGTTAGGGCTTCATGACTAATATGAGCCGGTTTACGTTCATATAGGGACGAATAGTTAGAACACAGTATTTAATCCAGATATTTATACTTGTACTTAAGACAAATTGTTTTAGCCCGCCTGGGCGTTTTATATCACATACAATGCATTTGTATTTGAATGCTGTTGTAAATATTGTACATTTTAAATGTCGACCACTTGGAGGAAGAGTCTTGCGACTCAAAGTGTTATCGACTCTAAATAAAAATAAAGTCTATTTATGTCAGCTTGTATAATTTTGTTCAGAGACTGAAGCTTGTTTTGTTGCTAAATTGATGTTCCAAAAAGACAACTTCAAGATAAGAAAGTTGTGAAAAGGTCATTTATTAATGACAAAGAAAGAATTGTGACATTTTTGGTTCACAATGTTTTAAGATGATATGAATAAGAAGTACAATGACTTCTATAAGTAATGTATCAACAAAGATGGGATACACAAAATGGCATACACATAATGAACAAAACAAATTGTAGGTCAAAATTAAAAAATGTCATGATAGCAAATATCTGTAAAGGCTCAAAACTAGCAATGATACATATATTAGGGAGCTCGAAGGGAGGGATGGTAGGTTTTAAGTAGAGATGTGGTGTCAGGAAATAAAGTGTTTTACATAAGATATCACGATGAAGCTGCAATTCGCATGGAAGTTAATGCTGCTCCTCATTCTTCCGCTCATAAGTATACAAAAAAAGATACAGGAGCAGTTAAAAAAAAGATACATTGTTGCAAGTTATACATTCCGATGACGTCACAATGTTTACAGTGACCCGCGGGTAGTTTGTACTGGCTGACATGTACACTTATTTTGTTGTTTTTAAACGTTTGCGATGACTTTGTCATGTTTAGATTGATGAGATGATATAGTATAATATCAAACAAAACCAGATATGGATTTAGTTTTATGAAATACAGTAAGTTTCGCGGCAGCAATCAACTTTCATTCTGTCAGTCAAGCCGTGATCGGCCGTCGTAGCAACGATAGGCCTAAAGATCGTATTGCACTGTAAAATATAAACCTCTACAAAAACGTACCAACTTGTAAGAATATCCTTAGACGTACAACAAGATCTGCTTCATCTATGAAAACTTTCTACATACAATTAGTTACAGGAATAACCGTCGATCGGGACGTGTGTAACAGTTGTATGTAACTTTTTTTATTTACTGTTGCCGAGGAGTATATAGAAAACACAGGAGAGTTCCAAAATTGTGAGCAGCATTAACACACATACGGTAAAATAGCCCAGCGCACCCTTTTCCGCTATATATATGATTAAATCTGATACATCAATGGAAATTGCAATTAAAAAAATGAACGGTGATATGTTGGAGCAGTTTTAAAAATCCCGGGTTAGCGTGAAATGTGAAGTTTATTGGGTGACTTTTGTGTCATAATCGGGAAACTGGTTGACTTTTTCATTATTTGTAGCTGATCTAAAGTGAATTAAAACTGCTCCAACATTTTGCCGTGATTTATTTTTGATTATTGACAAATGTAAATCGTAATCAGGTTGTTTAATACACGGGAAAAGGGTGCGCTGGGAGATTTTTTTGAGTCGTGTTTATGCTCCTCCATTTCGAGGTCACGTGACTTGTTGACAGGAACAGTAACTGCGTTATGCAGCCAAGACTGGTCTTTAACAACCAAGTTTCACGACAAGATGCGTTTAAGGACTAAAATTGCTAGTTTAACCGGGGAAATATTAGTTTATTAAAAAATGACCACATTTCTTCAATTTTATTTTAAATGTACAGCATTAACACCCATGCGTGCTACAGAGAAAATATAATAGTGATGAAGGGCCCTCGGACAGTGTCCAGTCCCCAGCAGGGCGCGATGCACTGATTGGTTAAAAAGGGAAGTGACGCACGACGCTGATTGGTTCAGCGTAAAGCTGACCGCGTCACATGCGGATCACGCATAGGTAGGCCCTAAAGGTCCCGGGAGGGTGTGAAAATCACCCTTGGTTCACGTGATCGATTATAAATAGCGATCACGTGATAGTCAATACAGAAAATCTACTGAAACCGTTAAGATATACTCATGGATCATAAGAAAGTTGAGAGCCTGTACAACCTACAAAGTGCACAAACATAGCCTAATACGTACTATAATTTAAAGTACACTTACAATTACCAACTTACATAAATATATTTATTGTGCCAATAAATAAAATTTATGGTGGCTGATTACGGCCATCTCGTGTTGTCGTGTTGTCACCTTGTCGTCTTGTCAGGTTCATTTACTGCGACAACCCGAGATTAAGTAGTTAAAATGTCGTCTTGTTGCGTATTCAAACCGCTACAAGGCAACAACACGACAAAGCGACAAGGCAACAACACGACAAAGCGACAAGGTGACAACACGACAACGCGACATTTTGTGCACGCTAATTAGCGCGTACGGAATCTCGGGTTGTCGTGGTAAAATGTCGTGTTATCGCGTTGTCGGGTTTGTCGTCTTTTCGTTTTGTTGCGTTGTCGTCTTCCTGTTACACATGCACAAATCATATGTAATAGCCGGTGTGACAGAAAATGTGTTGCCTATGAAAACAAGTAGCTAAACGTATATGGATGTGTCAACATTTCAAATGGGTATGACAATGTAATATTTGATACTGACAACGGATAGTTTCACTATTTGTATACTAAATCAACTTTTAAATAAATATCAACAATCAAACATATGTTTATAGGTCAAAATTAAAACAATCCAAAACTGTTTCAAATATCACAAATTGCTTAACTTCCTTATCTAGCCTAGCAAACAAAATTTATAAAGTTGCTTCGGCAAAATGGGAACGTTAAAATATTCCTAATATGGAACCAATAAAAAGGGAAATCTAATATCTTAAGATGAATTTGATAACACTTACCAAATATTTTGCACCGAATCTATTTGAATTAAAAGGAATATGGAATAGAGTGTTACCCTCCCGTTATAGAGTGTGACTCTACCGTTTCAGTGTCTGACAACCCCATCAAAGAGTGTGACCACTATTATGAAATGTACCCTCCCGTTGTAGAGTGTGACCGCCTTTCATAGACTGTGACCCTCCCTTTCCAGAGCATGACCTTCGACCCTCTATTTGTAGAGTGTGACACCCATATTAAAGAGTGTGGCCGCCCTCATAAAGTTTGACCCTCCCGTTCTAGAGTTAACCTTCAAATTGTAGTATGTGACACGCCGTTTCAGAGTGTGACACCCCCATCCCCCATTGTAGAGAACGACTGCCCCGTCAAAAAGTGTGACCGCCCTTCATGGAGTGTGACGCTGCCGTTTTAGAGTGTGACCTTCGAGTTCTGGTATGTGACACCACCATTATTGAGTGTTACCCTCCCGTGGTAGATTGTGACCCTTCCGATGTAAAGTGTGCCATCCGGCGTTAAAGCGTGTGACAGACCTTCATAGAGTGTGACGCTCCCGTTTAAGAGTGTGACTTTCGCGTTTTAGTATGTGACACCAGTGTAATAAAGTGTGACCCTCCCCTTCGTTAAAGAGTGTGAACATTATATGATGTGACTTCATCAGCCCATGCAAACATTAAAATAGACATTCAATCCTTAAATGTGTGTACATACCAAATACCTCTGAAATAAGTAGCCACTTTAGAAATGTAAAGCGTCCGTGACCTTTGATTTGCAGTTTGTTGCAATAAAATATGTTTGTGTGTAATTAATCATTTCCGTAATGTTATTAAATTGTGATCTTAGCCCTTTGACTCCCTGACCAAAGTAGTTTTCATTAAAACCTACATTTTTGTTTCGAAAAAGTAACAGTATTTTCCCTTTCAAGATATTCATGAAAACATTGCACACATATGAGTTTCATCATATCTATAACGGGAGGGTCAAACTCCTTAAAAGATTTTGTTTCATATACATGTATATGGCCATACATACATAACAGGCGTATCACTTTTATATTATTATACTTTATAGAATATATGGTGTGTATACTATACAACAGGAGAGTCACACTTTTTAACGGAGGTATGTATTAGTAAGAGGATCACAATCAACATCGGGAGGGTCTCGCACTATAACAGGTGTACATTGTGTATATGCCGTATCTGGTATAAGGTCTCACTCTGCAACAATATTTCATTGTAGGTATAAGGTTACACACTACAATGGGAGGGTCGCAAATTATTACGGGGATGTCACACTCTATGAGGGTGATGTCAAATTCTACAAATGGATTGTCACACTTTATATCGTAGGTGTCATACTCTATAACGGGAGGATCACACTCTACAAAAGGAGGGTCAACTCAATAACTGGAAGGTCACAGGGAGGGTCACACTCTATAACGGGAATGTCACACACTACAAAGGAAGGGTCGCGGACTATAAAGGGGTGTCACACTCATAATGGTGGTGTCAATTTCTACAATTGGAAGGGCACACTTCATATCGGGGCTTACACTCTAAAACGGGGTTGTCACACTGTATAACGGGAGTACCACACTCTATAACGGGGGTGTCACCCTGTATAACGGGAGTACCACACTCTATAACGGGGGTGTCACACTGTATAACGGGAGTACCACACTCTATAACGGGGTTGTCACACTGTATAACGGGAGGACCACATTCTATAACGGGGGTGTCACCCTGTATAACGGGAGTACCACACTCTATAACGGGGGTGTCACACTGTATAACGGGAGTACCACACTCTATAACGGGGTTGTCACACTGTATAACGGGAGTACCACACTCTATAACGGGGTTGTCACACTGTATAACGGGAGGACCACATTCTATAACGGGGGTGTCACCCTGTATAACGGGAGTACCACACTCTATAACGGGGGTGTCACACTGTATAACGGGAGTACCACACTCTATAACGGGGTTGTCACACTGTATAACGGGAGTACCACACTCTATAACGGGGTTGTCACACTGTATAACGGGAGGACCACATTCTATAACGGGGGTGTCACCCTGTATAACGGGAGTACCACACTCTATAACGGGGGTGTCACACTGTATAACGGGAGGACCACATTCTATAACGGGGGTGTCACCCTGTATAACGGAATGGTCACACTCTTTAATGGGCTCATTAAATATTACGTCTCCGCTCCTTGTAGACTTCTCGGTGTATACATACATTCGTGTATACATCTCTGTGCTTTACACTTGTATACGGATCGCGGAATGTACTTTCCTATGGCGAGCAAAATATCGTAGTTTTATTATATTCCATTCTCTGTGCTTCACATATTGTTACCTACTATTATAGACCTACATTGTACATAAACGGATTCTCACTATACATTGTACACATTTTTTTGTTGTTAACAACATTTTATCCGAACCTGAATAGTGTATATATCAAATGACACAATATGAATTATTTAGTAGATATAACACATATCATTTCTCTGGTGTGCAAAAACCTTTAAGGCGTAAATTCCCGTAATTCTGTGTGGCCCTATATCGATCACGGCCAACATACATGTAATTTTCTGTACTTTGTGTATGAACTTCATAACTGAAAATTAGGCCAAAAAATGTCCGTGAATATTGCATATTTACATACCATTATTTTTCTCAAGCTTAGTAAAGATATCGTAATTGGACGTCGTTCTTGTGGAAGAACAATTTGACTGTTTACTGTGATTTTTATGTCAAATTGGATAGTTCGAACTATAATTTGTAACTTGAAATTAAAGGAGAGATATGTTTGCGTATTCTTTTATTTTTTTTATCTAATATCCATTATGCTAACTACCAGCAGCGTATATTTCATTAATTCATTCACCTTCCTCCGCACGATAATGTTAACCTGAAGTGTTTTTATTGTGCTTAATTATGCCCGTTTGATTTCATACTGATCAGTGAAAACAAAATGCTGGAAAGGCGGCTATCTTTGATTTAGGCATCGAAAGATTGTTAACTAATTGCCAACTACTAGAGGGATCTTTCTCATATTTTATATTTACGGTTCCCCTTGGTCTCTATAGTTGTGCCCTTTTCATTTCGTAACTGATCAAAAAAACAAAATAGCTGAAAAATACATTGTAGCCATCTTGGATTTTGACATGGAAAGATTGTTATCGCTATTTCTTAAGGAGGTAATGGGTGGATCGTTCACATATTCAATATGTAGTTTCCCTTTCGTGCCTAGTTGCGTCCGTTTGAGATATTTTGAGACTGATCAGAAAAACCAAAATGTCTGACAGGCCGCTATCCTGAATTCTGACATTTAAAGTTTGTTATAACTTTTTGTTTTTTTGAGAGGTAAAGACATGTATAAGTGAATCTTTCTCAAGTTTGATATGTAGGTTCCTCTTGGTCCTTAAAGTTGTGCTATTTTGTTTTTTGTGTCCATCAGAAAAACAAAATGGCCGATCGACGACCTTCTTGGAAATTTAGCTCACAGGCTATCATCTTTCAATTAATAATGCCTTTACTTTAGAACAAAAAAGGGTAAAGTTCTCACTTTTCAAAAAACAAACGAAGATTGTCTATGGTTGGCACCAAGATCTTTCTGGGATATATTGTAAAATGTTCATACAGAAATGTAGTGCTTACTATTAATGTAATGCACGAAAGGTTCTTAATCAGATGTCTTAAGTGTTTATATGGAAGCTAGAAGGCGACTTAAATCCTATAAACAATTAAAATCTGCCATACATTAATCATACTTTTAGGTTTTTATGATATGTCTACGTCATAATTCAATTTTTTATTTCCTTACAATAACATACATTTTATTATTGACACAAATCAGTATATGTCGTTACAACTTTAATCTGCCATTGTTCCCGTAATTAATCGCCATCTTGCATTTCCAACTGGATCTCCGGTGTGATTTTTTCGCTTTGTTACAGTTTGTGTCTAACACACTAATAGCGTTATTTCAATGCATATTTAAGGATTAAAGTTTCTTTCTGGTGGTTTTATCAAAGGATAAAGTTCAGTAGGATATCGATAGTTGGAATGGAACGCGAAGCGTTCCATGAAACAATTATCGATATCCTACTGAACTTTATCCTTTGATAAAACCACCAGAAAGAAACTTTAATCCTTATATTTACTGTCCAGACCTTATATTCCCACGTGTAATTATTTCTTTAAATAGATATTATGACACTTACTGCGATGAAATCAAACAGTATCGTTTGGTTTCGGTAGACTGTTGAAACAGCCGCCTTATGAGGTGACGAACTCCCGCGAAATTTCAGTCAACAAGTAAACAAAAAAGTTCCAAAAGATTACATTTTTTTCTTGTTATTTTTTCACATAAGTTCATATATAAACAACCCGTACTGTCTTTGTTACTGTTATTTTATTTAAAAAACATGAAAATGCTTCTTATTTATTTCTTAAATAAATCAACACATACTACGCGGCAGGATATTGATCGAGTCTGTAAAGTAGTGACGCGGCCTCGTGTTCAAATCGTAACGGAGTGTATTACTGCGCGCTGCGACAAAAGGCGCGTGATCCACTGATTTTATCGGAAAATAAAGTTCAGTAGGCATTCGTAGAAATGTATAGGCAATATACTATCAATTCCAAACAGACTGTAAATATATTAAAATAAACACATTCGCGTCCCTGTAAATGGCTCAGTAATCATTTGTAATAAAAAATGATATTTTAGTTAAATTGTTAAAGCACCGCACTAAATTGTACATGTAGCTTGAAATACAACTCATCAACCTTAACAATTTGCGTTTTATTTGGTTTACTCTAAATTCTTACTTAATCCCTATTCGGAAGCTTTCTGATATCGAAATTTAGTAACCCATACAACAAAATCACTATAATACAATGTAGCTGTCGAAAATACATACAATTGTTAGAAGATTTAGCGTTTCAGGACTTTCAGTACTTTGATTATACAATTATACGTTATAGTATTATTAGGTGTGGGGTCAAACTCTACAATGGAAGGTAGATTAACTGTATTTGGTAAAGAACACATTCTAGAACGGTATGCATGTGTTAGAGGTAAAGATCCTGATCATATTATTCAGCGTATATTTGTTAAAAGTGTGCATGGTTTGTATACAGCAGGATATTACAAGAGTAAGGGTCACACTCTTTAACAAAGAAGGGATCACACTCAGCAGAGGGGTAGTGGGTAGCGGGAGCTTTTGCTTGTTTATATATTTCATGTTTATGTATGTGTCCCCCACTCACCCACTAACATCAATTCATGTTATTCACCATAGTATTAAAAAAATTTCCAAACGCTTTTCTAAGCCTTCTCAATTTTAAATGAATTTCTCTTATATTTAAATGCACCATAGAGTTTTCTCTCGGTGTTGGGACTAACCTGGTCCGGCCTTGGGAAATAGTTCACAAGGTTGGTCCCAACACCGAGGAAAAACAGTTTTGACTATTGACTGAAAGGGCATGAATTAACTGTATACAATTAAAACTGTTGAAAATCTGTTTTTGGTGCAGTTTGATCCAATGGAAATAATTTGATGAATCAAACAAAACCAACTTATTTGCCAGAAAAAAAAGTTTATATCCCACGTCTCTTTCAATTCAAATTAAATCGATGCAAATATTTGGTAAGTAAATGACTTGGATTGTTTTAATTTTGACATATAAAACATATTTTTGATTTTTAATATTAATTTAAAAGTTGATTTAGTATACAAATAGTGAAACTCTCCGTTGTCAGTATCAAATATTCCATTTGCATGCCCATCTGAGATGTTGACGCATTCATATACGAACGTTTAGCTACTTGTTTTCATAGGCAATACATTTTCATTCACTCCGGCTATTACATATGATTTGCACATGTGTAACAGGAAGACGACAACGCGACAACCCGACAATCCGACAACACGCCTTTTTACCGCAACAACCCGAGATTCCGTAAGCGCTAATTAGCGTGTTCAAAATGTCGTGTTGTCGTTTTTATTAAAATATTCAACATCACCCCTAAATGAACTAGGGTCAAAGTGGTATGAACTTTTGAGTCATTGATCTTACTAAGTTTGTGCTATCTAGTACGGCAATGCTCTTTTTATGTATCACATGATTGCCTGCACGTGGTTTCAACGTATGCTCTATACACCTGCTTACTTCTGTTTTTCTAAATTTTTCTAAATTATTTTTGACTGTGGGAAAAAATCCTTCAGACGACACAAGTCTTGAATTTTGAAATAAAAGATAATATATGCACAGTTATGGCACAGTTATCTCACAAAGGTTGAACGTCTATAAACAGTTTAGGGTATGCCATGAATAATCTCGGGTAGAAGAACTAGCTACATGTACGTGATGTATTGACAAAAAAGACACGTGTGCCCTGCAGGTAAAGAACATACCAACACATGGAAATGAACAACGCTTGAAAATGACACTTTCAACTGTATTAAATTAAATGCTGTTCGACAATTGTCCATCATTTAATCGTCTCTGGTAGACGTATAAATGTCGCTTTTCAAATGGCCTCAGGTAAGATGACGTAACACAGACAAATGTGCTGCACCTTTTAATTTTTTTTATATCTTATTTTATTTTCAAAGATTTTTCCAACAGCATATTACATTAGTACATCAATTTTTTCATTTTCATACATCTATTGTTTCAATATTTACAAAAAACATTTTTTCTTTACAGATATCTCCGGTATGGTCTAGTTATTTGTGCAATTATTCAGCTAAAATTTTAACATGTACACAAATTACAGATTTATATTTTGATCTTCATTACTTGTTTGTGATAAATTATCAATTACCGGTTTTAGTTTTTAATAAAAGAAAAATTGAACGACACATAAAAAGAGACAGAAAAGAAGCAAAAAGAAAATAGTATCTGAGTGTTTTTTTAGAGGAGGAAAGTAAACATGAGGCACCATGATTTTTCAATTTTGTTATAGATACAGTTGATGCCCCCCCCCTCCAATTAAAAACAAACTGCATCACACTGTTGTTTCGACCTTCTAGAAATCGCTAGTGACTTTACTATTTGACAAATTGATTTAATTCGGTATGATTTAAATGTGTACAGAGGTTAAACGTATGTCACTAATGCTTCTTACATACGACAGTTAACATGATATATGTAAAGCAACAATTCAAATTTCCGTTTTATACGTATTTTTAGTGTATATTAATGGTCTTGTTAACGATTCAATCAAAGTAATAAATATTGTGGTTTTACTATATTCTGTTGTTATACCATATCTTTGAAGATGAAAAAAATACTTAATGTCGTCACTATAGAAAACTTCGCACGGTAAACATATTTAGGCAAGAAGGAAAGAAGCAGATGTTCATAAAAATCATGGTTTATTATTACAAATTGTGTACCCGCCTTTCTAGCACACCTTCCCTTCAAAAAGGTAACCTGATTGATGATGAAACGTCGTATGCAAAGGATTTATGATAGTATCTCCAAGCCAAGCAGGTTCAACCTTGACATACATAGAGTATCTTATCTCTGTCACTTCGGTTAGTTAATTGTCAACGGTTATAAAGGGGACAAGCTATAAACAGTAACTAGAGTGAAATAAATACCACATCCATCAACCTCGAGTTGTGTGACCTATTTTTTCCATAATTTTACGACTAAGCAATAATGAGGGAAATGCATTCTGTTGGTTTTACACTGCTGGACTGCCTATTGGACCCAGGAACTTCGTCAAGGTCTGGGAAAGGTCCATTCATCAGTGGGTCATAGACCGGTCTGCCGACCTACTCCGAGTTTGACAGTCACCTCGAGATCGTCCTGTTCGGATTGGTGTTGAGTGTGAAGTAGGTATCTGGAATAAATGAGAGATCATACACAACATGTTCAACCGGATTTTTCCATGCTAGTATATGGTCAGCTGGTCATTTTAAGGCCGAATTATAAAGTGTTGATCATAGCCTCATCGTAGATTTTCTCTACTAAGCCTTATGGTTTGGAATTTATGTTTCGTTTAGTTCAAGTAAGTAAAAAAAACCTTATTCGAACTCAAA
Source organism: Mimachlamys varia (assembly GCA_947623455.1). Taxonomy (NCBI): domain Eukaryota; kingdom Metazoa; phylum Mollusca; class Bivalvia; order Pectinida; family Pectinidae; genus Mimachlamys; species Mimachlamys varia. The sequence goes on from OX392537.1 coordinate 5,353,908, forward strand.
ATCAACTTAACTGGGGGCAAAATTTGAACAAAGGAAAATGTAGAGAATAAGACCAGGTGACGCATTTATATCATTAAACGTTTCATACGTCAGTGTTTTCCTGGTACTTTTGTTTCTTCTAATGCAATAACATCGTCTACATCGAAATAGACCAAGAATTCCTTGTCAGAAAATGTGTACATATTTGCAGCGGGTGGAGAGAAGGTACAGTGAGAGCTTTCAGTCACCGTTACAGATCTACATGTTGTAGTTTTCAGTCACCGTTACAGATCTACATTTTGTAGCTTCGTCAGTCACAATCTTGCAATCGCTACAATGCCTCGACACGACAGAAGTATGAAGTCAAACCGCCAGACAATTTTGCGCGTATTTAGCCCCATATCATACCAATCACAACCTACAATGATCCCCATCACCATAGCATGATTGTGGAAAGTCGACAATATCTACTTTCAGCCTGTCTTCGTCAAACAATGGTGACAGCAGACGACGGACGTAAACAAAACAACACATTGCACAAAGCACGTTAGGGACAAAAAGGTCAACCCCTCAACCATGTCAACCCGCGGTTGAATGCTAAATTGTGAAGGTGGGAACGTAATCAAGCAACTTTTAATCTTTTCTTTGACTCTAACATATAGCATCACTAACATCATAGTGTCCCAATAGTGAATTTTTGCAGTTTAATACTCATTTGTCAATAAATATCATTCAAATATTTTATATTGCCGTGGATCTGTAACTAGTCACTCTTCTATCAACTTTATAACCATCTAGTGCTTGAAAATTCCGTTTGTGTTTTATATTTGATGGTCAGAAAAAAATTAAACTTCAATATTTGAATAATATAAAAAAAAATTAAACTTATATCATTTGCATGAAAATTCGTTTCATCATGTCAACAAAACTGACAGGATAATAACAATGATATTTGCTTAATACCAGTGATTAACTGTAGTAGATCATGGGTTGTACAGTTGGGGCTATTTTAACTCATGCAATGAATTATATATAGCCGATAGCCGGTTAGAGTTCAGTGTTTTTGACAGCTTTCAAACCACAAAGGGATCCCTCCTGTGTTGATTACTATGAAGCGTTAGTGGATGGAACTTTACATCACTTATATCTTTAGCGATTAACCCGTGTTACAGAACAGACCGCGAGGTGCATCTGACAAGTGTGACGGGTATATCCTGATATTTAAATACCTGTTTAGTTTTAGTTTCAAATCGACGGCGAAAACTAATATGTCTATATCTGTAAGACATAGAGAATCATGTTACTCATGTGAGTTATGACTTTATACTAAGGTCAGGACAGTTGTAAGTGTTGTAAGTGTGTCTAATAAATTCGTGTTGATTCTTACACCGTTACTCTATATGAGTATAAACCCTGATACCTATACACATATTATATTGGAGGTCTGCGGTTGGCTTTTTTGTTGTAAGTTCAAAGGAAGGGATATAGTCAGATTTAACGTATGTTTCAGACATAGTGATATTGCTTTACATGTGTGATCAACATTACGTAGAGAAATAGGTGCTGCACAATAATTGGTTGTTGGTTTTGATTGGAATGTGACATGTGCTTGCAAGGAAGGCGTAGTGATATGAATTATATGTTAATACGTCTTTCATTAATATTCATAAATATCTTAATTTTTTAATACCTTTCAAAACTATTTATTTTGGAACAACTATACGACAGATCTAAAATAACTGTACAAAGCTAATTCTTGAAGGTTCATATATATGCAGCTTTAAATTATATTGATATATATGTATAAATGTATCAATCTATCGACTGCGGACTATATGCGCGTAGGTATTTAATTTGAAGTCTGCTTTCCAATAGTTGAAAAATAAAAATAATTCGTTGTCCGTGATCCTGGCTGGGCGTTTCTTGGTGACGAGGTTCTGTCACGTGACAATATAACAATGACGTTTGAAACTTCAACATGAAGCAGAACATTACTGGCAATACAGTCAACCACAAACATGCTGAGCCTTCTCTGCTGGCTTTCTCTACTGACAGGGCAGGTTGTAAATGGATTTCAAAACGTAGTAACTCCTAGTTGCTCTCCGGAGATGGAAGTCTGTAGATTTAACTGGCTAATAGATTATAAACAAACAATGGTTCATTATAATCCTGGTAAAACTGGATACCCCATTGTGAATGCCAATGGCACTCTGTACCTCAGGAATCAGTGTCGGACGTCCAGGCCAGTTACAAAACAAGGTATGTTTCTCAGAGACCAGTGCTTTTCAATTAATTAAATAAACAAATCAGGGCCCACTTGTTCAAAGAGCGATTAGCTTAATCAGTGTTATGCGCAATTGTGTATTCTTCTGTAATTTGAATACGAAAATAATCAAGGAAGACCGAAGTGTCAAAAAAGCATCATCCGAACTCAAAATCGATTAAACTTAAAGGCAAAATATGAACAAGGGAAATATTGACATGGATACCATCATTAAAGAACACAAGAGAATAAGACCAGGTTTTCCGGAAGAGTAAGCGTGTTCTGCTTCATCGACGACACCCGCCATGTCAGGCTAGATCAAATCCAAGTTAATGTCATACGGGACATATGAATAGGTTACAATTTTCCAGATATGAAATATTTCGTAGCGTCAATTTACATAAAAAAAAGTGTGGGATTGTATCTTGTTTTAAAATGTTTTTAAATTGTGATTAAGCAATTCACCTTTTGAACAACTGGCCCCGGATAGAAGTATGCTACTCATGAGTTGATGCGTATTTGGTTCATCTTCAAAACAATGTACTACTCTCACATCAAAGATCTGTCTTTTATTCGATTTCTGTCATCTTTAATTATCACAACAGTTCGAATCTATGATTATTGAATCCTTTAGACAAAATATAAACCAAAAGGCAATACAACATATAGGTAACATACGGAAGCCGGTTAGTGCCACATGAAGTAAACTTTTTATGTCGTAATTACGACTTAGTTATCTCGTAATTACGACTTAAATATCTCGTGATTACGACTTAGTATGTCGTAATTACGACTTAGTTATCTCGTAATTACGACTAACCGGCTTCCGTACAATGCTGTTGTGATCGTTATTTGATGCAGTAAAAGTCTACACATCTTTATAACAAAACTCGTTTCACAACAAATTAATTTGTACAAATCTTACATAGCATTCATTTGTATTTAAAATGTCAAGTATCCCGGAAGTAAACGTGAATACAAGAATTCACCTTCTCGCCATTCCAAGTACAGATTACAATCAAACAATCATTTAATATATTAAAACAAGTACAATCTAACCTTTTACTACATTTCATTACATTTTCATTTACTTTAACAAAACACATAATACATAAAGCACAGCCATCTCTATAAAATTGTACATCTTAAGAATATCGTCAAACGTAGCATTTAAGCAATATTTGACGCATATCTATTTTATATTTTCTATTCAAATGTCAACTCAGCACTATACGCGCAAATTAAACTGTCAAAACGAGAACTGGAATTAAAACTACAAGCGCCAGAAACAGCCCTTCATGAACCTTGCATCTATTGGCACCTTGTGTGAGAAAGATTTTATGTAAGGTGTTATAGAAATCTACCTGTGATATTTCAGTAACTTAAGTTGGGAGAGTAAGACTGCTACACTCATCGTATTTCCGTACAGCTTTCGTACAAGTTTTAACTGTCGGCAATTATGATATTAAATGCACAACGAAAGGTTGATGAAGAGGATTATAAGAGTCTTCCATAACCAGGGATGTAATATAAGGAAATTCCACCAGAGGGGTTTTCAGTTTTGGCTTTGCCGAAGGTTTTGCCAAATTTGAAAACCCCGAGCAATTTTTTTCCTTTTTTGACGAAAACGAATTAGACAGTGATATTAAGCATACCCTATATTTGCAAACGCAGTTTGCACAGAAACATTGTTCGTAAAGAGTTTAATTTTATCAAGCCGTTGTTTTTTCTTTCCGGCATCAGAGTTTACCGTATTCGTGACGTCAGGTCATTGATGAGCCATGAGGATGTTACGTCGCGTGATATGTAAAATAGATTTTTCTTACATAGCTTTCTTATATGGCCTATCCCTATCAAACATGGCGAAATATGAGAGAATATATATGGGACCCGCCTCAGGTTTAAGATGAGGTTACAGACTGACATACATGTAGTTAAGAAAGTGTTAATCATTTAAGGCAGTAAACTGTCGTCTAGTGTCGATATAGCGGAATGTAAACATTGGCTAATGTGTGAAATATAATATGAAATGTTAATGTTATGTAAATGTAATTCAAATAATATACATTCATGTATATGCATATGCAAGTATATTGGATAGATAACCTGATATCCACACACCTACCTGTTGCTGGTTTGATTTAAACATATTTAATTTTTTAAATATACAAATGGGATCAGACACAATTTGAACAACTTATTATTTGTCTTCTCCCGTTTCATAGGCTATGAAAGTTAAATGTAAGTATTTAAATAATTTAAGTTGACATTCATAGGCAGTATGGATTCCAACTAGTCAAAGGCAAATCTAACATAAAGTGCAATCGCGCTTCATTGAATTTGAATTTGTCCAGATGGTATTCATATTGCTTATGGAAGCACACTGAAAGTATTTCAATGCTAAAGTAAACTATTAATGTGTTGATCATAAAGATTATTTTTGAAAGCGTTCTGATACAATTGTGAGAAGATGTATACTTATATATAGGTACATGGTACAAAATATTTCAATATTGCAAAAAGGAACGCAACTGGGTACATTATAACTTAGTAATATAACTATAGCATAGGTTGTTGAATATTTGACGAAACGCTTAAAACATGAGAGAAACTTTGGATACTTTCAATAGATATAGATACATACTTTGATTGTATGTAACAAAATGGTTATTATTTTGTTCTCTTCATTAATTATGAAAATGCATTGACATATTGTCAGATAATTTGTTTTATTACAATTGCCGTTTTATGGAAATGTTTTCTTCCTTTAACATGACCCGTCCTCATAAAAATCTGGCGGTTGTCTCCCTTTGCACCCGTCTTCATATGACACGGACTGTTGTATTTTCCTATGTAAATATGTAGCCGCCCTCATATGACCCTAGGGTTCATTGCCAGAATGTGCTATCTGGAGTTTTTGACTTTTCGAGATAATCGGGTTTAAAGGTTTTGAATATCTATATTTTAATCATGGTTTGCAGTAGGGAATTTTTACTTTGTAACAATAATGGACTGTATAAGTCCTTTTTATTACACATTACTTTTTGTCATATCTTCCTTTCAAACTGCCATAATTATTTGGTCAAAATGTTCGATAGCTCCTTTTGGCCGGCTAAATTTGTCACAATAATAATGAGCAAAAAGGTGATATCTGTAGATAGCCCCTTTTGGCAGTAAGAAATAGGTCTCACTTCATGTAAATCATTAACAAAAAAGGTGCTATCTAGTTGGCAAATATTTTCATAATACAGTTTTTTCCCAGTTTATTGATAAAATTTTATGATTTTAAGTTACTTTTTTCTGATGTAATTGCATTAAAAACTTCTCTTATTAAAATTATTTTATAATCCTTCCCATTTATATATTAATTACTTAAGACTTTTAATACCTTTTCATTCTAATTACCATCACTGATAATCTTATCAATTAAGACATCAGATTCTGGTAGCTTATCTTGTATCTTTCTTTTATTTGTGACATTTTATAAAACTAGAAATGATATTCAATGAGCATAGTTTCCTCATTGTTATGCTCTGTAATTGGAAGCCTTTCTGGCTATTGTTGTTTCTAAGTAGCAGGCAAACAATTCATTATTATGAAGGTGGATTTCAGAAAACTTGTCTTCACTTGATATGCTTTTGAAGAACAAGTTGTCCTTTGTTAGCAAAATAGGGATTTGTGGTGCAATATTTTGACATGTTTTTTTAGGGTTTTTGTCTCATGTTTACCTTATATCTTTTTCCCAGTTCTCAGGTTTTAATTAACGGTTATGTTACACCTGGTCTTATTCTCTTGTACTTTTGCAAGGGTCTCCATGTAAATCCCTCCTTTGTTCAAATTTTGCCCCTGGTTTAATCGATTTTGAATTTAGATTATGATTATGTTGACGCTTCGGTATTCTCTTATTTTATTTGGAAAATATTAAACAATTTCTCGTTAACATGGTGTATTGTACTCAGAAAGCTTAGTTCACTTTCACCTTTCTTTTTGGTAAATTCCAAAGCTGACAAAATCACATTTGGTCTATGGTGTGCATCTGCTATTGATATGGTGACACAAATATTCTTCTGTTCCATACCAAGAAGTAAGCAGTTTCTTTGTTTAGTGTTTGTTTTTAGAGTTTTGCTCCTTTCAGTAGAAATTTCATGAAAGAGGCAATTGTCATTCCAAATTGTAAAGGCGTGTTTCAGTAAGTCATTGCTTTACAAAGAACAACCAATAATTTCTAGTGAATCTTTAGCACATGTTTCTCTGTATGTTTTCCTTTTGGGCTGTGCCAATTTCAGATAGGACTGTTTTCTGTCATACTGCTGTCATCACGTTGTTTTCATAGTACATCTCTGAGAACGTTTGCCACTGCTGGTTACATTTTCCTCTAGAAAAGACACCATTGATTCAAAACTATATTAATTTATCAATGGTTTTGTATTAATAAAGTAATCTACGTTGTCTTCATAAATCATTGTGTCGGGACCAACCTCCTGCGATAAACTGTCCCCATTTTCTGAGTGAAATATCTTACTTTGAGCTTGTATCACCGTCATTATCATTTTCATTTTAATATTATCTCAACATGAAATACTGATGAAACAACCTCCCTTTTCTAACGTTCTTCTTTTCATCTGACGATTTGTTATGGTGTGAGGGATAGTTTTGAACAAAAAAAAAACGAAATACCGGTTTTCTGCACCAAACATTGAGCCTCCCATTAATTTCATATTGTTATATGAATAGAACTATATTCACCGTTATCATAAGTTGTAATTACCTACTTGTTATGTGTCAGAAGGGGCTAACTGGAACATAATACCTGCGTATCAGGTGGCAAACTGTTCTGCCAGAAGGTGCTTTGTCACACATAGCACCTTTTGGCAGGCTAACAGTGGCAGATAGCACCTTCTGGCAATCAGGTTTTGTGAAATACTCAGATAGCACCTTATGTAATTATCAATTAATTTCATTAATTAATGGAATTTTGTACCAATTTTCACAGAATAAGGGTAATGTATTATTAAATCAAATGAAGCAAAAAAAAAACAAAATTTTTTTTGAAAAAAATGGCAGATAGCACTTTCAAGCAATGAACCCTCGCCTTGTTGTAGCTACAGTATGCACCCATCCTTATATGACCCTAGATATTGTACCCTCCTAGGTATATTATGTACCCGACCTCATACGACTCTGGCGTCATATCTCCCTAGGTACACAACGTACTCGTCCTCATATGACCCTGGCGTTGTATACTCCTACAATTTGTAGGTACATATATACGGTACCCGTCTTATGACCCTGGCTGTTATGTATCCTCCTACGTACATATTTACCCGTCCTCATATGACCTCGGCTCGCAGTGTGAGTTCTTTTACCTTTATATGTGTACCCAATTTTGCAAAAGTTTAGACGAACTATCTCTGTGCTTGCTGTTTAGTTTAAATTCACTTTACATGGTAAAAGTTCGATATCTATAACCCAAAGTTATTTTAATCGATCTATTGGAATATCTGTATAGGTTGAAATATATTAAGTTTACTTTTTTCAACGAACTAAAACCTAAAACTGAATCTTTGGTTTGGCTTGGTTGATTTTACCTCCTATCAACGGGCAGGGTAATTTAAGGAGGGCCTTCCGATGTATGCGATGTGAATGTGTGTGTTGAATGTGTGTGTATGTTGCTGTAGGCCTTCATGTGAAAGTACTAATACACTGAAGTATAATGTCAAAGGTTCCCAGCAGAACACCCGCTTCGGTCATTTGATATATACATGTATATAGCATGTATACATCCATTTAGAAATATAGTATTGGTCAAATATACAGCCAGAAAGTGTAATGATTTAAGGAATGATGCACTTTCAGAAAGAAAATTAATTGAAACTTAATAAAACATATAAGGCTAACGTTTATGACTTTCGTTTGGCAGACTTGAACAATAACATTAATAAATTAAGATTTTCCTAAAACACGCCGGTCTGTTTGATGTGATAACTCATGTCACATGAGCCGATTTCTATGATAAACGTTAAAGTAAAATACTTCTATCAGTACGGGGCAAGCCTACCTGTCTGTTCCATCAATGAACGCAAATTTATATAGAATAACGATCCTTACAATTGGTCTTAGAACTATGGTTGGCCATATTTGGCTTGTGTGCTCCCTAAAATTATCCTAGCACGGTATAGTTTGTTTATTTGGATACGTTAACAGTGCTTTTCACCAGTTTATGTTCCACCAGCTGATGGATACCTGTAAACAAACTTGTTAAACATTTTAAACATTTATCTTCAAATAATTGTATCATCGTGATGTTAAGGGGATATAGTGTTGATGTTTTAGTAATTATAAACTAGTTATCATTATTCGTTGCTCAAACATTGTTATATGTTGTATCTGTGTAATTCATTGTTCTGCAATGAAGTTACTTAAACAAACAAGAACAACTCTCCTCTGATTATGTTACTGATTTAAGTACTGAGAAGTATCGTTTGTAGTATTGAATAATAATAGTATAGTTCCACTTTCATTTTGAAAGTTACACAGTTTGATTCATGGTTTTCTGACATTTTGTGTATCCATGATGTTTTAACATTTTGTGTATCCATGGTGTTCTGACATTTGCGTATCCATGATGCTTTGACATTTTGTGTATCCATGGTGTTCTGACATTTTGTGTATCCATGATGTTTTTACATTTTGTGTATCCATGGTGTTCTGACATTTTGTGTATCCATGGTGTTCTGACATTTTGTGTATCCATGGTGTTCTGACATTTTGTGTATCCATGGTGTTCTGACATTTTGTGTATCCATGATGTTCTGACATGTTGTGTATCCATGGTGTTCTGACATTTTGTGTGTCCATGGTGTTTTGACATTTTGTGTGTCCATGATGTTTTGACATTTTGTGTATCCATGATGTTTTTACATTTTGTGTATCCATGGTGTTCTGACATTTTGTGTATCCATGATGTTTTGACATTTTGTGTATCCATGGTGTTCTGACATTTTGTGTATCCATGATGTTTTGACATTTTGTGTATCCATGGTGTTTTGACATTTTGTGTATCCATGGTGTTCTGACATTTTGTGTATCCATGATGTTTTTACATTTTGTGTATCCATGGTGTTCTGACATTTTGTGTATCCATGGTGTTCTGACATTTTGTGTATCCATGATGTTCTGACATTTTGTGTATCCATGGGGTTCTGACATTTTGTGTATCCATGGTGTTCTGACATTTTGTGTATCCATGATGTTTTGACATTTTGTGTATCCGTGATGTTTTGACATTTTGTGTATCCATGGTGTTCTGATATTTTGTGTATCCGCAGTGTTCTGACATTTTGTGTATCCATGGTGTTCTGACGTTTTGTGTATCCATGGTGTTCTGACATTTTGTGTATCCATGGTGTTCTGACATTTTGTGTATCCATGGTGTTCTGACATTTTGTGTATCCATGGTGTTCTGACATTTTGTGTATCCATGGTGTTCTGACATTTTGTGTATCCATGATGTTTTTACATTTTGTGTATCCATGGTGTTCTGACATTTTGTGTATCCATGGTGTTCTGACATTTTGTGTATCCATGGTGTTCTGACATTTTGTGTATCCATGATGTATTGACATTTTGTGTATCAATGGTGTTCTGACATTTTGTGTATCCATGATGTATTGACATTTTGTGTATCCATGGTGTTCTGACATTTTGTGTATCCATGGTGTTCTGACATTTTGTGTATCCATGGTGTTCTGACATTTTGTGTATCCATGGTGTTCTGACATTTTGTGTATCCATGGTGTTCTCGACATTTTGTGTATCCATGGTGTTCTGACATTTTGTGTATCCATGATGTTTTGACATTTTGTGTATCCATGGTGTTCTGACATTTTGTGTATCCATGGTGTTCTGACATTTTGTGTATCCATGGTGTTCTGATATTTTGTGTATCCATGGTGTTCTGACATTTTGTGTATCAATGGTGTTTTGACATTTTGTGTATCCATGGTGTTTTGGCATTTTGTGTATCCATGGTGTTCTGACATTTTGTGTAGATATCTTTTTCCATGTACGCTGATAAATATCTACGTACTACTTTTTAATCCGCCATTATCAAACAGTGGGCTGTTCAAATATCCGTGCGTCCGTCGTCCATTATAAAACAAGTAATCTTGTAACTACTATTTATTTTGTGGGGTTCTCTTGGACTTTACAGTAGCTGTGCCCTTTTTTTGCCTTTGGGACTAATCAGAAAAACTTACTTATGAAATATGATCAAATTTCATATAAAAGGGCAAAACAAGGAACAAAGGAAGATCATCTATAGTGACTACCACGCTCCCTATGGCATCACTTGCCTCTTTTTTGGAAAGAGTTTGAAAAAGTGAATTTTAGGAAACATTATATAGCAATCTTTTTAGAATGTTTATCACAACAATAAACCCGCTGTGGAAAGGGCGTTTCAGCCTATAAAAGAAACCTTATACCAAAATACGTCATTCTCTAAACCTGTTTACGGTAGTCACATGTTACGGAATGAATGTAATGCATATTTCAAATTAAGTGGAACGTTACGTAACAGTATGGCATGTAAGGTTACATAAACGTTTTACCTGAACTTTTAAGGGGAATTTTTCGTAAATTCATAATAAAACTTAACAGGTCACAGTTGATTCGTCGTTCTAAGGCTTGCTCTATCGAGTTTTTTGTGGTAGATGTCAGCTGTTGACGAACAAACTAACGACACAGGGATTTGATGGATGCAGGTTGATGAACACTATGAGCAAAGTGTCTCTTTGACGAATAATGGGACTCCACGACCCGATTTAATTCGGACTATGTGCCATTTACAGCATCCCAGCATACTCCCCTGAAACATTGTTTAGAAAATTTAAAAGGTCCATTGGGCCTGAATTATGAAACCCTCTGTGACGTTTAGTAAGGGTGTGAGGGAAGGTTCAGAAATGGGCTCATAACGAAGACAAGAAATTATCATACATCACCATATAACCTGCTATTGTGTTGAATCCTGCTTAACATTTTAAACTAACATACATGGATTAATTTGACACATACGAAAAATTATGCACCGTGAAATACAGAAAAATGGTGTTTTTTTACTTGATTTTTCAGCAGAGTACAACCTTTGGAGCAGTGAATCGCACACTTTCCGTTCCGGTGCACTCAAATCCTTTTACCATAAATTGGCCCAATGTATTTGCTCAAATCAGTGAACATTCAAAACGAAATTCCTAGCTAGTAAATGGATATTTGCGATAAGTCGGAATGATTGAAATTGGCGTTAAAAAATGAAATGGCTTTTTCATGAATGTTCATATTTGTTTTTAATTATGAAATAGAAATGGGGAAAGTTTAGTAGTGATTTAGTACATTTAACCATCTTTTTACACAAAGAGACCCGTAGGGCCTGTACCCCTCTTTTGAAGCAAGGCTCAAGTAAACTTGAAAACTGGATGTTTATTGTACAACACAGTTACTTTGAATTTACAACTTGCTGACAGAGAACAGGAGTTTTAGAAATTGCTGGATGAAAAGAATGACCAAGATACTACAACAGTGATGCAACATGACCACTCATACCATAATCTTATTTTCCGTAAAGGACAATAAAGGTGTTCAGGGCAAATGTGTGCATCAGACAGGACTATTGTTTAAATTTAGATCCATTGGCTTAGCAAAAACAAGGGGTAAAACATAAACTTAATCTTATAATATTTTTGTATAACACCGACACTGAGTGAAAATTAGTTCGCTCTACCATAAAAACCGCTTAATATAATATTTACAAGGTAATTACAATAAGGTTCACCTTAATGTAATGACTATCATAATAATCAATTAATTACAATAAGGATTGCAACAAAGCACATGCTTTTCTCTATTATGAAAATATAGATAAATGAAACTAACACATACATCATCATACTGCAAGCATACGAAATATTTACGATGATAGGAAGGTACATTTGAACCATATTTGAAATCAGTACGTGTTAGAGAAATCTTTGTATAGGTTTGTGAATACCCATTGATTGCTTTAACTACTACCAAAATTGGATTTCTGATCTTACTCGCACAAAGGACATGGTCTTGCCCTCAGATATTGTGTATATCATTGTACATACATGAACCTTACTGCCTTCATATGTCAGCGAACAATTTTGCGGGAATCATCAATCTTTTAATCGTGTCTTACATCTGTATAGCTTAGAATTTTGTATATAATTTTCCCATGCTTGCCACAGCATGAAAAATTGCAAAATATAGATATTTGGATATGTGTCTATGAACCAAAAAATCCTTCATTTTTTTCAGATCTGGACACTGTGTCACTGACCGATGGCAAATACAAATTGATCTACACTATTAATGGTCAGTACCCTGGACCGTCAATCGTGGTTTATCAAGGACAGCAGGTAAAACTTGTTGCTTCATGGTACATATTCATACATTAATTGTTATGCTCCATGACGATGGGTCAGATATTCAATTGGGGGGTATATGGCCTAACGACAATAGGCCCTGCATCCAAAGAACAGGGAAATGCTCATTTGTTATTGGTTTATCACCGGAAAATGAAATTAGGCTTGCGCCAAGATTCAGAGCTTGGGTAAGGGATGGTTACATAGATGCATGAATTCTCTGAGCAGTATTTTGCCATCACAAATTAAGAGTTTTTGTTCGAGGATGTTACAATCAGTCGATCCTAGTTATCTCGTATTCGACGAACTCGAAGATCCCGTTAATTCGAAGTATTTCGTCGATCCCGGCGAAACATCACATTCAATATTCACTTAGTTCCAATACTCGGATAACTCGAAGATTTTCAGAATTTCGTCGACATCGAGATAACGTGGATTGACTGTATATATGATTCATTTCAAATGAATGCAAAACAGATATTACAACTTAACTGTATACAATTACACAGGTACAAGATTACTATATCGACTGCAACGGAAAACGCTTTTGAACCTCTTTTGCAATAAACGAAAAACAATTGTTTCTCCCGTTTCAGAATGTATTTATAAGAAATAGACCTTATTTTTAGAGCATTTGCATTATTCCACTGAAGTATACAAAGTGTCCCCATTTGTTATCTATGTCTTGACCAGTAGTGTCGATTGATTGTTTGCTTGTTTAGGTTTTACGGCCTATCGACAACTATGGTCTTTAGGGCCAAGCGGTTTTTGTTATATCCCAGATTGTCGTTTTATGTAGTATCGGAATCGTTTAGGTATAGGTGGTAGAGACGAGGTGTTCCTATTTGTTAACTGTGTCTTGACCAGTTTTGTCGGAATCGTTTAGGTATAGGTGGTAGAGACGAGGTGTTCCTATTTGTTAACTGTGTCTTGACCAGTAGTGTCGGAATCGTTTAGGTAGAAGTGGTAGAGACGAGGTGTTCCTATTTGTTAACTGTGTCTTGACCAGTAGTGTCGGAATCGTTTAGGTATAGGTGGTAGAGACGAGGTGTTCCTATTTGTTAACTGTGTCTTGACCAGTAGTGTCGGACTCGTTTAGGTATAGGTGGTAGTGACGAGGTGTTCCTATTTGTTAACTGTGTCTTGACCAGTAGTGTCGGACTCGTTTAGGTATAGGTGGTAGAGACGAGGTGTTCCTATTTGTTAACTGTGTTTTGACCAGTAGTGTCGGAATCGTTTAGGTATAGGTGGTAGAGACGAGGTGTTCCTATTTGTTAACTGTGTCTTGACCAGTAGTGTCGGAATCGTTTAGGTATAGGTGGTAGAGACGAGGTGTTCCTATTTGTTAACTGTGTCTTGACCAGTAGTGTCGGAATCGTTTAGGTATAGGTGGTAGAGACGAGGTGTTCCTATTTGTTAACTGTGTCTTGACCAGTAGTGTCGGAATCGTTTAGGTATAGGTGGTGAAGACGAGGTGTTCCTATTTGTTAACTGTGTCTTGACCAGTAGTGTCGGAATCTTTTAGGTATAGGTGGTAGAGACGAGGTGTTCCTATTTGTTAACTGTCTCTTGACCAGTATTGTCGGAATCGTTTAGGTATAGGTGGTAGAGACGAGGTGTTCCTATTTGTTAACTGTGTCTTGACCAGTAGTGTCGGAATAGCTTAAGTGGAGGATGTAGTGACGAGGTGTTCCTTTTTTTTAACTGTGTCTTGACCAGTAGTGTCGGAATAGCTTAGGTGGAGGATGTAGTGACGAGGTGTTCCTTTTTTTTAACTGTGTCATGACCAATAGTGTCGGAATCGTTTAGGTATAGGTGGTAGAGACGAGGTGTTCCTATTTGTTACCTGTGTCTTGACCAGTAGTGTCGGAATCGTTTAGGTATAGGTGGTAGAGACGAGGTGTTCCTATTTGTTAACTGTGTCTTGACCAGTATTGTCGGAATCGTTTAGGTATAGGTGGTAGAGACGAGGTGTTCCTATTTGTTAACTGTGTCTTGACCAGTAGTGTCGGACTCGTTTAGGTATAGGTGGTAGTGACGAGGTGTTCCTATTTGTTAACTGTGTCTTGACCAGTAGTGTCGGAATCGTTTAGGTATAGGTGGTAGAGACGAGGTGTTCCTATTTGTTAACCGTGTCTTGACCAGTAGTGTCGGAATCGTTTAGGTATAGGTGGTAGAGACGAGGTGTTCCTATTTGTTAACTGTGTCTTGACCAGTAGTGTCGGAATCGTTTAGGTGGAGGTGGTAGTGACGAGGTGTTCCTATTTGTTAACTGTGTCTTGACCAGTAGTGTCGGAATCGTTTAGGTAGAAGTGGTAGAGACGAGGTGTTCCTATTTGTTAACTGTGTCTTGACCAGTAGTGTCGGAATCGTTTAGGTATAGGTGGTAGAGACGAGGTGTTCCTATTTGTTAACTGTGTCTTGACCAGTATTGTCGGTATCGTTTAGGTGGAGGTGGTAGAGACGAGGTGTTCCTATTTGTTAACTGTGTCTTGACCAGTAGTGTCGGAATCGTTTAGGTATAGGTGGTAGAGACGAGGTGTTCCTATTTGTTAACTGTGTCTTGACCAGTAGTGTCGGAATCGTTTAGGTATAGGTGGTAGAGACGAGATGTTCCTATTTGTTAACCGTGTCTTGACCAGTAGTGTCGGAATTGTTTAGGTGGAGGTGGTAGTGACGAGGTGTTCCTATTTGTTAACTGTGTCTTGACCAGTATTGTCGGAATCGTTTAGGTATAGGTGGTAGAGACGAGGTGTTCCTATTTGTTAACTGTGTCTTGACCAGTAGTGTCGGAATCGTTTAGGTGGAGGTAGTAGAGACGAAGTGTTCCTATTTGTTAACTGTGTCTTGACCAGTATTGTCGGAATCATTTAGGTATAGGTGGTAGAGACGAGGTGTTCCTATTTGTTAACTGTGTCTTGACCAGTAGTGTCGGAATCGTTTAGGTGGAGGTAGTAGAGACGAAGTGTTCCTATTTGTTAACTGTGTCTTGACCAGTATTGTCGGAATCGTTTAGGTGGAGGTGGTAGAGACGAGGTGTTCCTATTTGTTAACTGTGTCTTGACCAGTAGTGTCGGAATCGTTTAGGTATAGGTGGTAGAGACGAGGTGTTCCTATTTGTTAACTGTGTCTTGACCAGTAGTGTCGGAATCGTTTAGGTAGAGGTGGTAGAGACGTGGTGTTCCTATTTGTTAACTGTGTCTTGACCAGTAGTGTCGGAATCGTTTAGGTATAGGTGGTAGAGACGAGGTGTTCCTATTTGTTAAATGTGTCTTGACCAGTAGTGTCGGAATCGTTTAGGTGGAGGTGGTAGTGAAGAACAAGCTGCTATCGGAAGGAGTCACCATACACTGGCACGGCCTTACTCAGAGGGGCACGCCCTGGATGGACGGTGTCGGGTCTCTATCACACTGTCCAATCAACCCCGAAGAAACCTTCACCTATAGGTACATGTATAAAATCTACAACAGTTTTGCTTATATATTTAGCTAATCATCAGGAACAATATGAAATATTTTTAATATTTCACATTCAATTTTGAGAATTTCATTAACATTACATTGTTTTCTTTGCTTGCATTTTAAATCTTTATATGGTTGACATTTTTGATATATTTTCAAAATATATAATGACGGAGTGAATCAGTGCTAATGTATTACAGTTTTAAATTAAACACTCGGTTCAAATTAGATTTATTACACATAATACTTCAATCAATTCACATAACTCTCTAAGAGATAATGAACCTACAGCCTACTATAATAAATTATAATAACAGCTATATATGTGACATTGTAGGTTTGTGGCCGAGCCTGTTGGAACTCATTGGTATCATTCTCATCACGGCGCTCAGAGGACGGAGGGACTTACAGGCGCACTGGTAGTTCTGGAGAAGAAGGAAGGAGATGGGGAGGTATGTTCATAGTTCTTATTTGTAAATTGATAGTATGGGAACGTAATGACAGTGGCTGACCGTTTAGACATTCGCATTGTATGTTTTATTTACAGATAATATTACTTGATAAAAGTAAAACGAAATTACAGTTTTTAATGTGTTGTTTTTTTCCCTTTTTCTCTCTTTGGTATTCGCTCATAGGTTAGATGTTTCTGTGCAGGGTAAATATGATAAAACTGGCGCGTATTGCTAGTGCATGAGGAATTCAGTTGCAGCATAGGGCATGTTCGACTTGATGTACTGGAATAATGTACTTTAGCATCTATGCTGTGGAACAAACTACAATATTTTTGTACTTTATTCAATTCGAATATTATGGAGTATTGTTTTGGGGACGCTCCAGTATTCACTATTTGTAGAAGGAAGGAAAATACTTAGTATTATTGTGTATGACGAATTGGGCATCTGGTTTCATGCACAGAATCAATTTGTTTTGAGTTAATATCCAACAAATATAGGAGAGTTGTCTCCCGTCCACTAAGCTAAATTTGAGACGGGACGAGTTACTCGCCTAAGCTGAAACACATGTATTGTAAATTTAAGGATATAAGAAGTTAAAACAGGTGGCTATTTAGTAGTATATTCCATTAGTTGTAGTGGTGAATAAACCTTTTAAACGTGACCTTTGTAACAGATCTATGCGTTTGTATGTGTAGATGTGTGTATGTCTGGTTCAATCAAGGGATATAGTAATAAGTAGAGATGATGCATTTGTTTTGGCAATGTGGTGTACTGCTGTCGAACAAACCTACGACATAGGTATTCGAGAGATGCAGGTTGATGAAGTCTATGGGCAAGTTTTATGGTCTCCATCTTGATCTCATCGAGAAATATTCCGTATCTTTGTGTGATATGAAGGTGGACGTTTTTTAGTTTGCTTATTAGTGTGCTTACTTGTTGTGATGGACAATGATGACTCGGTTCTCATTTTGAGAATTGATACTTACAAGATTTACACGGTGGGTTGTCGTCGATGAAGCAGAAGACGCTTAGTCTTCCGGAACACCTGGTCTTATCTTGTGCTTTTACGAGAGTCTCCATGTAACTCTTTCTTTTGTTCTTGGTTTGCCTCTAGTTTAGTCGATTTTGAGTTTATTATGGTTTTGCTAATGCTTTGGTATTCCCTGTTTTTGTTTATAGAATATGAAATTTTTTGTTTGTACGCATCGTGTTTTTAGTTTGCTTAAATTGTTTTGGTGAATAAAAAAATCGGGGTTATTATTCGAGTGTAAATGTCATGTGAATGTTAAGGTATGATGATAGTTTGTTTTTATCCTATTAGGAATCAGATGCGAATCAAGAGACAGAGTTTCTGATGTTCCTTCAGGACTGGTTCCATAGATCTTCGACTGAAATTACCAGTTTTCTCGACTGGGGCATGCTACAGTAAGGGTTTTAAACATATATTTGAATTACGAATCCAGGTCCTAAATGTTTTAGTAAGGATCTGAGTACTATATTTAAGTATTTATTCAAATCGATGTGACCTAGATTTACATTACGTCGTCGATAAAACAGAATACGCTTTCTCTTCCGGACGACTTGGTAGTATCCCTTGTACGTTTCCAAGCGTCCACGTGTAAATATTTGCCTTGTTTGTTCATTTTGAATTATTTCGAGTTCAGAGTATGGTTTTGCTGAAGCTTAAGTATTCTCTATTTTCCTCATGCTTCTACCGCAGGTGTTCACTAAATAATCGTCAACACTAATAATGCTCAATTATTTATCTTTAAACGATTTATTTTAAAAGTGGCATTAGTTTTAAAGTGATTACTTCCCACATCTATTTCTATATGTACGAAATAAATATATAAAATTTAAATCTTGTGACAACTGTATGTTTAGATTTCTCCATGGATTGGATGACGATCAATGTTTTGTACCATACGCTGGGGCTGACCAGGAAAACGTTGGTTTCCTTCCCTTCGAATCTATACTCATCAATGGCAAAGGTAGGTATTAGCAGCCAAAAGTCGCATACCGTAAACGGGAACGTTTAATTTTTTGGTATTGTATGGAATGAGTTTAAACGCAATTAAAATAATATCATAGTGCTCGAATCAATGCTACGTATTTGTTGACATAAAAGGTTTATGTACTCGTAATGCCATATATTGTAACATCACGTAATCCAACATTTTAAAGAAAATAAATCCTGAGATATTCAACAACAAATACAGAACAATGAACGCCGATCCTGAAAAACAATGCTAGAAAAAAAGGGAGACGCGAATACAAAGTATAGCAAGGACATCCATAGCAGTCATAGGTTAATTACTGAGCAAACTGGATTATGGAAACCCGCAGAAACAATAGATTGCTTACTTTGCATTATATTGCTTACTTTGCGTTATTCTAAGGCTTGCTCTGAATATCGCGATTTTCGTGATAGATGTCGACTGCTGACGAACAAACGTATGGCACAGGGATGCGAGAAATGCAGGTTGATGAAGACTATGGACAAGTTTTATGGTCGCCATCTTGATATCATCGAGAACTATTCTGTATCTTTGTGTGAAATGAAGATGGACGTTTTTGAGTTTGCTTGTTAGTGTGTTTACTTGTTGTGATGACAATGATGACTCGGTTCTCATTTTGAGGATTGATGCTTACTTGGATGTGACCAAGATTTACATGGCGGGTGTCGTCGATGAAGCAGAAGACGCTTACTCTACCGGAACACCTGGTCCTATTCTCTTGTGCTTTTACGAGAGTCT
The DNA here is from genome assembly GCA_947623455.1 of Mimachlamys varia. NCBI lineage: Eukaryota > Metazoa > Mollusca > Bivalvia > Pectinida > Pectinidae > Mimachlamys > Mimachlamys varia. The sequence continues at coordinate 5,373,261 of OX392537.1, forward strand.
CCATGTACATTTTTCCTATGTTCCTATTTTGCCCCTAGTTTAATCGGTTTTGAGTTCGGATTATGGTTTTGGTGACGCTTTGGTATTCTCTGATTTTTTTTTTTTTTTTGCAAACTGGTTATGGAAACCAACAGAAACAATAGGTAACTTACTGGGAAACTGGATTATGGAAACCAACAGAAACCATAGGTTACTTACTAAACAGAACCAGTTTATTCAATTGATGTTCAAGCAGCGAATACAATAACAAAAATGTCTTTGTCATGGACAACTGCAGAAATCATAGGTTAAGAATTTGGCGTTCCAGTAGCTAAATCATTCAAACAAATTAGAGATCGGACACCCACAAACTAAACGTTAGTCACGTGGCGTTCGAGTAGCGAAAATAAGCAACAGAAACTAGACTATTGGCTATTCCCTAAAATATCTGATACTGATGGTTTCCAGTGATGTAATTGTGGTACAGATACTAATTACAACATAAAACGTGGACTATTTTCGTTATCAGCACCATACGAATTCTATGTTTTTTTCAGGAAACAAATTTTTGACAAGTGTTACTGGAGATAGCTTGCAGTGGACGACCGAGACGTTCAGTGTAACAGCCAATAGTTCCTATAGATTCCGGGTGGTCAGTGCCACTATGGTGTACCCATTACAGGTTTCTGTGGATCAGGTACATATATAAACCATTCTTAATTTTACTACAATTAAAAACAAGTAATTCAAATGATATTTATCCCTTTTATTGACCCGGTTGCTAGAGCATTCGACAATATTGTGGTAGTCGGGGAGGTGACCCCTTACCTCCTTCCGGCGGATCATAGCATCTGGCCATCTATTCCCCAAAATGAGTTGCTTAAAACATTTACCAAAGCAGAGGGCAAATGTGTTTACTTTTAATATACGATGTATCGAGTATTCTTGTCTCTGGTATACTTTATACAAAATTATTAGTGCATGAGTGTTTTATATTAACATGATCGTCAATGCATCAAATTTTAAATTGAAAATTTACAAAATGATATTAACGACTACCATAACTCTTGAACATCACTAGCATGAGGTGGAGGTCGTTACCTTGGATGGGAACGCCATTGTTGGAGTAAGGGGCGACGCCGTCATCATCAATGGCGGAGAGCGATTTGATTTCTTGCTGCAGACGAACCAACCAATCGGAAGTTACTGGATTAGGGTAGCGACACTTGCAAACGGCGGACAAGACGAGGTACAGAATTTTGATATATACAATTTAAGATTTCGTCAATATATTGTTGCTATAGAATAACCGAACGACCCATTCATATTGCACTTGACAGCAACTATTCAAGCATGATACATCTAGTAGGAAACGCTGTCCTCGTGATGTGTTTTCTCAGTCGCCTTTTGTATATTTTTTCCTGTGGAGATAATAATATGGCCGAGTTGACCTGGATGGCCGTTTATAAAGACTTGACAAAAAAACAATATCTTGTACATTTGTATCAATTTGGCGGGATAGGGGGCACACTGTTAGATATCAGCGCTTGACTAGTGCTTTGTTTTATGTGTCAATCTAACAATTACTGTAATTACTAAAATGACAGGATTTTAGGGGTCATAGTGATATAATAGCTGTCACTGTTCAAATCATTGTGCTAAATCAGTTTTAATTCGGTTCGTTGAAGAATTGCTCGGTAATTTTCAAAATAAATAGCAAAGCTTCCCTTAGGTAAGTAAGATAAGTCATTTGAAAATATCAGACCATTGCAGAGCAGAGCGGAAAAGGGAGTAATAAGTACACTTTATCAAGAATAGCAGTAAATCCAGATCAATATAAGTTTGGGAAATGTGTGCTCGAAGCTCAGTATGTGAGGTTTATCGACATAATTATATTGGAGTTCATGGTGGTTTTTCTTGTCCTTTACAAACTTGATGGCATCATAAAGCACAATGCGACAAATGAAACTAAAATGAAACTTGCTCCATATTGTAAGTTTAAAGACAATAAACACAATTTCGGATTCCCACCTTCTGGCCCCTATCATAACTGAGTATTCTTAGGAGGACGAAACATATGTTTGCTGTAGTTTAATTCATTTTTTTCGGCATATTGTATCTTTTACTATATTTAAAAGGTGCAACATATGTGTTTATTACGTCATCTTTCATTAAAGTGGGTGGTTGATTCTACTGATGGAATATCAAGTCCCCGAGGTTTGCTGGAGTCTGGTAATTAAAAGGGTTTTACGCACCTGACCCTTCTGCTTCTACAGTATTTACGAAGGTTTGGATTCCCACCTGTGATATCATGTATAAGGCTTCATAAATTCATAATAGTTTGTGATCTCAATATTATTCCAAAGAGAATAGACTATATTTGAACATTAGAAAAGAAAAAGAAAATTTAGAAAATTCATTGAATGATCAGTTTCATCTTTTTATCTACGACCATATTTTGTGTTACCAGACTTTAGGTGTTCTACGCTATGAGGGGTCTACTTCTCTTGTCCCTGCTACTGCGAGAACGAATTGTTCTGCTACTAGACGCTGTATCGTGGTGAACTGTCTGTTCGGGTAACTAAAACACTACTTTATACCAGTTTCAATAATTAACAAATTTACATAATAAGATATATTTATCTCCATGCATCTTTCCCTTCAGTAACTCAATTTTATGTAATTTATAGCTATAATACTTTTGATGAAACGCGTAAAATACCTGAATATATAATTATATAAGTAATAAATAATCACGAATCCTTTAAAACTCCTTCACCCATTAAAAAATATCTACATGATAATACAGTAATATCGGACAAGTTAGTTGCTATTAGCTACATATATAATTATATATAATAGTTCCATCTACTTTACTATAACCAGACAGTACCCAGACGACCTCTTCACTGACTGTGTGTCGATAGGGGATATGAAATCTACACCTGAGGCTATACAACAACATCCGGTCTCTGTGGACTCCTCGGAAGCATTCCAGGAAATATTCCTCAACTTTCACTTCACTCGTGAGTATGGTCATGAGTTAATATAAACAATGTCTTAGTAAATTATTACTTTTGAGTATACCTTAATATATATTTTAATAAAATAAACAATCCCAGATTTATAAGTACATTCAGTTGCGTCTGCATGTTTTTCAGGTGAAAGAATGATTTTATTAGGGACGTCATCATCCTATGGGGGTTAGGGTTAAGGTTAGGGTTAGGGGTTACATCAAAAGAAGAAATATTAATGACGTCATTAAAGAAAATGACCAAGAATTCACACAAATACAGTGATTACGGCATTATAAAAAAAAGCGGAAACAAGTGTTTTCAATAATATTATATAGAAATTATAAACAACTACATGGGATTATATAAATATACACTGCCATCCAAAAGTGCTGACACATTTTTTCTGCAAACGCTTTAAATTGAGCATAACCCAATTTTTATGTTATGATTAACTTCTTATGATGTTTCGTTATTTTTCAACTACATGTATGTATGGTTTTTGATACAATTAAATCCTCAAAATGCAATATTTTTGCAATTCAATTGTACAAATGTAAGAAAAACAACTTTTATTCATTTTTGAACATGTTCAAAAATAGACCCCTCCCTTGACCTTCCCTGCAAATTCCAGGACTTTTTAAAATAAAATGCTTATTGTCACTGATAAATGGACTATCTTTAGGAAATTGCATCAGTTGTGTTCATTTTTTGTTGGCTAACGGCTTAATATGTACATAAAGTTTATAACTTGTAACAAAACGTTTGGATGGCAGTGTATATATTAAACACGGTACAAAAATGTATGAAATATGGTTAAAATAAGGAATTGAGGAACAAAATATCACATACAGGTGGTTCCTCAGACCGGTTTCCTACATCGGTAAATGGAAAGAGTTTTGTTCGGCCGTCTGTACCGCTGCAGGTATGTAGTTAGTTGTAATTTATTTTTATTAATATACATCGTCAGATAGAATGCATATTTATTTAACCCAAAGGGTTTGATGAAATACCTTTATTTCTAAGTATACAATAAATTTAACAAAACATACCATTTTCCATGTCGGTCCCAATATTGACCTTCAACCCCAATATTGGGTCCGAAAAGGGAACGGGTATTTATCATTCTTTATATATCATACCTGGCTTCCTTCATTACTGTTAATATAATAACTCGTGACATAACAATTGTTCCATGAGAAACTGTTTTCCTCACTGCTGTTTACCGTTAATTATGTTAACTGTACAATGCCTCATTACTGGTTATCGTTACTGCTAATTTTCTATTGTATTATTATGGATTATTGATATGACATTACAATTCATTATGATTTATCTTCACAGTTACACCCTAATGGTAATGACATAGACGTTCCCTGCGCCGACGTCGAGTGTAGGGATCTTTGTCACTGTACCAATATCGTCAAGTTGGCCGTCAACAAAACCATTCAACTCGTACTCCTCAATATGGGTACGCTTTGATAATCATGTATAAAATATAAAAATTTGCAGTAACCACGCTTACAAGGAATTCATGTTCAAATTTTTCATTTCTCGCCAAGCGCCCTATCAGTTGTATGTAATACACGTAAAAACAACTACCGTATAGCGGGAAATTTTAGCGGGGCTTTAATTTGGCGATTTGGCGGATCTGTAAATAGATCGCCAAAATTTAACCCGTCAAATTTTAACACCGGCAATCAAAATGATGCGAACATTTCACTTTCAGCAATTGTTTCCCAACCGACCGTCATTTACCTTCGATAACTCCTGTTACACTGATAACTCCCGAGAGTAACGAGTGGTTAAATACACAACAAACTTAATCAAAATGGATATAATGTATGGACATAACGTAATTATCTATGTATACAGGTAGAAATATATATGCTCAACGCCAAATCAAAACCCTAGATTAGAGGGAAATCGCCATATTTTAACCCGCCAAACTTGAACTTTCAGTTTTTATGACCAAATCGCTAAATTTTATGACAGCAGAAATTTCCTGCTATACGGTATGTGTTTAGCGAACTTATTGCCTTGGTCCCGAGATATTTGTTATAAACATGTTTTACTGTAATAAGAATATATGATATGTATGATTTGCTTAACACTGTGCTAACGAAAAATTGAAAGTAGTTAAGTATTATACTTCTTGTGGCGAAGGTTTACTAAATTGCATTGTATATACATACATATAAATATCGTTCCTATCAAATATGAGGATATTATCAATCGTCGTTTAGAAATTTTCTAAAACTGATTTATTATAATATCACAGCTCCTGTTTTAAACCAACAGATAACAGTAGAAATGGTCTGGCCCATGGGATTCACATACATGGCCACCATGTACACGTAATTAAGGTTGGCTACCCGACATACATCACCAGCTCTACCGGGCGTATTAATGAACAGAATACGGACATTCTGTGTGATACGCCCACCTGTAACAATGCAACCTGGCGAGACCCGTCCTGGGCAGGCAGACGGCTGCCTAATGCAAACCTAGAGGATCCACCCCTGAGGGATACAATCATTGTCCCCCGACAAGGCTACGTGGTTGTGAGGTTCAAGGCCGACAATCCCGGTATTTCAACTTTTTAAAATTTGAGAAAAAATTCTTTCATTTAATTTTCAGAAAAGTATCCTTAATGATACCTATACGAAATATGCCCCATTGAAATAGTTTTATTTTAACATCCGTTGAAATATGACGTAACAGACACTTTACTCTAAGAACTGTATAAACGTAATAAATATAACGTTAAATTATTTCCCATTAAATCGTTTAATATCTTCTATAGATTGTACAAAAGCCACTCAATAAAATACTATACACGTTAAAATCAGTGGGACAAATCTTAATGGCATTTTATTTATAAGATATACATGTTTAACCTCTATACCTAAAATGTTTAACCATTACATTCAACCTATATACACACATATATATATACATAAAAACAACTCGTGTCGCCTACTGACAGGGTTTTGGTTCATGCACTGCCATATGGAACCCCACCAGATCACGGGGATGGCACTAATTCTGCAAGAGGGAGAAATTGGACAGATGCCAACCCCTCCATCAGAACTTCCTGGTTGTGGTAACTTTTTCTCACCACGTGCTTCGACAAATCTTCTGAAAGGGAACAGCCTACAAAGCGTCGTGTCATCAGACCAAATGCCAGGTAAATCACGAGACGATGTTCCATACGCTGTATACATTGTACTGGAGTATGTGGTGTGTAAAAGATACACAACTATTTTGATTGTAATCTCCGTATTCATCTAACCGAATCGTCATAAATCAATGGGTGATAACAGGGTGATGTGACAAATGTAGTCATATAAATTTTAATATAATGACTATATATATATAATTTGAAATTAATATCATATAAAAAGGTATCCGTTTCCAATAAATCAAAATGAAGAAAATACACGGCAAACCGCTTTAGGACTGCAAAAAAAATCAGCATTTTCTAGCTAGGATAAAGTATGCTTAATAATACAAGAACAGGTATCCAAAGGGTTGTTAATGCTATATTGTTGGCGTAGAATAGCCCAACAACTCGAGTATCTCCAGTCATACCTATATGGAATGAAATAAAGTAAAATTATTTTAAGATTTTGTTCAAAATCACTGCCAACATAACAAAGTAAGGATAGAAGAGAATTAAAAAGTAAGAAATTAGTTACAATATATATAGATGTATCTGTAAGTATTTATGAAAAAGAATGTCTGAATTAAACTAGTCCAGTTGGACTAATTGGCGTGACTTCAAAATGACTAAGAATTATGTAAAACATCAAAACGAAAGTACAAAAGAAATTTAGATATACAATGATGAAATTGGTCGGTGCTAAACGATAAAAGGCCAGTAACGATGTTATTATAATAACGTTTATGCATTTTTATTTATTTATACTTATACTCTAGCTTTCTGAAATAGTTGAATTCTTTATATATAGGTCGACCAAATTGAAAAAGAATAAAACCTCGAGAAAAAATCTTTACAGACACTTGAGGTTGAGGATTATTTATTCGAATTCGCATCTCCATTATTGTGTTGTTATGCTATATTTTGTTTGGATTTCATAATACTGAAACCGGGTTACAATGGACAATTCAGATTTTGTAAGTAAGATGCATATATGCATGATGTCACAATCACTTTATAACTTAACATTATCGGAATGCTTAAACTTATTTTTCAGAGAAAGTATTAAAGCGACAACATCGAACGGACTTACTCGCATCATATCAATGTAGCTTTTTGTGCAGACATTCGTAGTTTTTTTAGATTTGATATACATTGACTTAAATACATGTACATTTTGTATTATATCGATATTTGCAGAGAATGAAACATGTTGTTCATAGACCATAGTGAGGAAATGACTTTAAAATGTTTTAATGTCGTTCAGCAATTTTCTGAAAGATGACGTATAACACACATATGCTGCACCTTTTCAATTTAGTAATATATACAGTATGCCGAAAAAAATGAATTAAACTTATCATACAGCTGTTTCGTCCTCCTAGGACTCTCCAGTGGTGTTAGGGGTCAAAAGTTGGGAATCCAACATTTCTAAACTAATGTAGAAGCAGAAAAGGCAGGTGTGTAACACCCATTTAATTTATGAATTTAGAAGAAGTGAAATTGAACTAGTTCTGTATACAGTTCTGTACTAGTTCTGTAAATGTATATCAGCATTAAAATATATCGGGCCCGATGTTCTATTCACTTAAAAAAAGAAGATATATACAATTTCTTCTTCTTTTAGTTCGAAGTTGTTAAGAATAAATTACATATTTAATAGCTATACTTTTTTCCATTATTTTCTCTTTCAGCCACCGACAACCTGCCTTGTGGGGGATGGGACTATTTTAAGGCGTGGGAGCCCACCTACATTACAGCTATATGTGTACTGTGTGTATTAAACACCATTACCTTGGCCGTTATGTGCATCACAATAAAGTACTCCGTTAGGATCAGTAACATCGAGGTAGCCCAGCACCACCGCCGGATAGAAATCAACGAACGGACAGAACCAGAGGCATTCACGACCCCTGCTTACAGTGACAAAAGCGCAAGACTTTCTTACTCACCTCTATAATCATACACATTGTTTTTGATGTACAAAAGGATTTTTCTTATTGCTTAATACAAAATATATCTTAATATTAGATTATGTTTCCTAGCGTATACGGTATTTTATTAAACAAAGCTTAGTTGACTCGAGTCATTTCGGTTCAAGTAATGTGTTACATACTCTTCTACATATATATAACAGCGTAGCCCCGGTCGACTGCCGATCACGTGGACAACTCGTGCATAGTTTACAGCTTTGTGTTATTACGCTTTGCTGGTCATTTGTCTAATGAAGGGGACAGACTACACATAAGTTACGTGCTACATTACGTCACATGAAAACATTATTGTTTGTGAAACAGAATCTTTACATAAAAAAAAAAGAATGAAATGTTTACAAAATTAGGTATTTTAAGTATATTCGGACCTAATTGTACTGAATCACACTTCTTTGTTCCCATACAAAAAAGCATTAGACATGTGGCATATACTGATCACAAGATGAAATACCACAAGTCACAAGACTTTCGCTACAAATGTAGAACGTTTTCGACGTTAACATAGCATAATGGTTTCTTGTTAACCATTCATGCGGAACGTTGTGATAATCTCGTGATTTGATAACCTCGTGATGTTTACAGTCTAGACGAACAATGGAGAATCGTTGACTCAAATGTGATACCTAATCAGATGATGATGTAAAAGAAGATTCTTTTATGTTTATATATATGATCAAAAAAGTGAAGTGCGGAAAAGGCATTATACCTGTTAACAATTGTCCGGTTATATTTAGCAAAGTAAAAGTAACAATACAGGGTATATAGTAATAATATATATTGTATAACAAAGATATTTAAGTTTTAGCATTAAACCCTTAAGTTAACAAGTACTGTCGCCCGGTTGAAATGAGGATACCTTCATTGATATAGTGTATTTGTATAAAAAGAGAAATACTAGTATTAGAAAAAATAGGGGTCCAGTAAAGGTAGGAGAAACTATTAAGCAATATATTTTGGCAATGGTAGGAGGAATACTTGTACTAGAGAGACCTGGTTGTCCGAGTATAATAAGACAATACAAGTTCAGATTCATATAGTTGTGCCTTGCATGAAAACATTATAATAAAGAAAATTGGGGAATTATATTTCTTTGATGTCTTGTCAAAGATATGTGCAAAAACATAAATAGTTTTTTCTAATCCTCTTAGAATTGGTTTAACTATTATTATATTATGTCACCTATGAAACCTTGTTATAGTTATAATTCAATCTTAAAAAAATACAAATGCAATTTTACAATAGTAAATTATTTCAGACGTTATTGTTATGTTTCTTCATATCTGTCAGTCATACAAGATCCATTGTTTAAAGGAATGTGCATTGTAAGTAAATATGACACATGGTTTCTCAAACTGACTCCTCTATCGAGCCCTTTATTTCGTTTTTAATTTTCACATACTGTATCTATATTTTCACATACTATATTTATGTTTTCACATGCTGTATATCTGTTTTCACACGCTGTCTGCATTTGATTTTGGTTTCAAGATTTCATTTCTTTTTTCTCAAATAAAAATGATTTTCTATATTACAAGATGAACGTGTCCCTTTTTCTTTATCATTAGAGCGTATGTGGTAGTCTAGCTTTATAGTCTGAAGCTATAATAAAGTGTTTCATAAATAGCATTTAACAACCTAGACTAGCTTAAACTATTGTTTTTTTTATAGAAAATCAAATTTAACCGTAAGATTATCAGAAAACAAATATTAAACAAAAAATCAATAAACCGAATTAAATTTGTACAAGGTTTCATTTATAAGCCGATAACTTGAATACATCAGTTTACACACATTAATTCACATTATAACAATACCCGCATTTTCAACTACACCAGTACTCCTTCAAATTGACATTACGTCATCATTATATTTTTAGATACTTCAAATACCCTTTTTGTTTCTACAACCAATTAATTTTGAACTGTCAACGAGAAATATCGAAAGGTTCTTTTAACATGTTTACTAGAACAATTGCTCCGAGAGGGCACATAACTAAACTAATAATAGAACTGAAATATAGTTATAATCTTGGATGCGTACGACATTTAATTAAACACTACACACCTACACGAATATTGTTTTAGTGTAGCAAAGGACACTTAACAAGTTTACTACTAAAATCTACTGAAGACAGATTCAAACCAATGAAAGGACGGACAAGTAAGTTAAATTATAATTTAATACAGTATTATATGAAACAGTACAGATATACAAGAACAACTTTATAGTAAATAAAGAAAACAAAAACGCCTTACATGTTTACTGTGACAACCTAACACCACGAGGCATGACTTAGTAAGTTATAGAACTGAAATATAGTTATATTTCTGGATGTGTAACGCAGCATTATATTTAGCATTACGTGCCTACACGGACAACTTGTAAATGGAGAAACAAACTACTTAACATGCTTATTGTGACAATATAACTACCGGCGTCAGAACCAAATCGACGATAGGCTTGGAATATTTCTGCATGTATTTTCACGGCATATTAAACAGTACCTACCTTCACGAACAACTGTAAAGTAAAGAAAAGAACAACAACGGTATTTAATATGTTTACTGTGACACCCTACGTATAGGGGGCAGAACCTAACGAATGAAAGGACTAAAATATAGATTATATATTTCAGGATGTGTAACCCAGGATTTAGATTAAATAAAACACAGACAATTTGAAAATGCCCAAAAAAAACCCACACAATACAAAACAAAAACTAATTTAAAAGTACTTAACATGTGTCCTGTCATAAGTGCACTTTAGGAGGCAGAACCAAACACACGAAAACTAAAACATCAATTATAAACTTCTGGATGTATAACGCAGGATTAAATCAAGCATTGCACACCTACACGAACAACTTGAAAGTGCATGCTCAATGCACATATCCCCGTGTATAATATGTAACATGTTAACAAACAACCGAAACCAAGGTAATGAAAAGTAGGTCAACCGAAACCACCATGGTAACCACTAGAAACGCATAATTACAAAGGGATATACAGTATGTTACAAAATCGTCTTGCTGTAAGAACATGTCTATCCGTACGTCTACAGCTGCTTTTCTTATCCTTACCAGTGTGTACTTTGTGTCTGGATACAATATTCTAGGATTCGATCATCATGTCACGCCGAGTTGTAGTGAGGACGAGGAGATTTGTGAATTTACCTGGACAGTGAATCATACTTCGACCATGATGTTGTTCCACCGCCATGATGACCCCGAATTAGGCCTTGTACATCCGTTAGTTTATGCTAACGACACCATCTTCGAACGGACTGGATGTGATAATTACACAGAAGCTACACGAGAAGGTCAGTCTAACATTAGGTCTCAAATATTTGCGAAATGTAATTATGTTAATTGTAGGTTTGTTAATATTGATTTCGTTTTTTAATTTCATTATATTAATTATATAGTTAAGTACTTTATGACGTCATAGTTAAACGTAACACTATACCGGATATTGTTACATTGTCACATTATTTTGCCATTTGTATTTGACTACTAATGATTTTGAAATTGATGTTTGAAATTAGTGATTAAAACAATGTTTATATTGTACAGTGTAAGTAATTTGTCGATTGAAATAATATTAAAAAAGAAACAATCCTAGATTATCTTTCTTCGCGAAAAATCACAGGTACGCCATTTATCAACTATCGTGAAAACAAAAGGGATTTAGATTTCCCATGTAACGTATTCACTTATTCTGTCCGCATAGCAACGACAGTGGCGACATTTTGATAAACACTTAGAATATCACGTAACACACACATATGCTGCACCTCTGAAATTTAGTAATAGATACAGTATGCCGAAAAAATGAATTAAACTGAATCATACAGCTGTTTCGTCCTCCTAGGACTTTTCAGTGATGCTAGGGGCCAAAAGGTCGGAATCCATAATTTCTAAACTAATGTAGAAGCAGAAGGGTCAGGTGCGTAAAACCCCTGTAATTAATTGAAATAACTAAAATGGTTATTTGCGATCGACGGAAATGACAATGACTTCTTGTTATTAAAATACATCATTAAATCAAAGATGTGAGAGCTTAGATTGTGTTTTGTGGTTTGCAAAAGAACATGTATACTTACAACACTAGTAAACCCCTCTTTACCGTCTCTAACCTTATACCTACGGAGTAATTCCCTTAACTTTAACTCTCCCCTTTTCATTTAAAAACTCACCCCTGTAAACAGAATAATATTAGCTACAACAAACATAGAATATTAAGGCACAAAATAAACGATCCCAGTGTACCATATATAGATAAAGTAACATATACATGTGCTGTGCCTTTTGAATTAAATTTTAGATATAAACTACATTGGTGATTACAAAGAGCTAGATGAATTGGCCTGCAAAATGCAATTAGAATAATTAATAAATATTGCATGGCACTGAGGGAAATATGGGAGTTGATGGACTGGTCAGTCACCCCAAAATATGTATATGGTGCTAAGCGAAGTCACCAGCCCATAAACTCTAATATTGCCCGAAGTGACATGCAATATTTGTTATGTATACCGAATCTACCCAACAGGAACACATACAAGTGTAATATGCAATAAAAACAGACCATTACGTCTGATGCCATTTTGCTCATTGTCTGGAATAATGACGTCACTTAATTCAAGGTCAATAACGTCATCCTGCAATTATGATGTCAAAATATATATCGTCGGCCCGTAGTCCTTGACTTTGGGCCAATATATGAAAATATTGACCGGAGAAACTACTTGAATCGTATAGGCACTTCAATGAATGAGGATTAATAATGAATTATACGACATGTAACACATTTAAGATATGTACCTATATACTATAAAGATTATTATAACCTGTGTGTTTTTGCGACACAACAAAATTTATTACATACACAATACAACAGACATACTTTAACAAATAAATCAGATTAATTAAATATTTCAGTACGCGAACATTTAAACAGGAAACAAACCCATAGAACTGTATTTGAAAAAACCCATAAACATTAATGAAACCACCAAGTGAAGGAATCATTATTCAATCAATAGAAGATAAAGGATATACATTAAAATGAAAGTAGCATTATTTACCATATAAAATAATAAGTTTAGTATAGGATCTCATACTCAACCATGTAATTATCATTTCTAGCCATTGCCGACAGCATAACAGCAGACGGGGGCCATAAAATTATCTACACTGTGAATGGACAGTTCCCAGGGCCGTCCATGGTGGTCTACCAAGGCCAGGAGGTACGTGTTTGTATAGAAATGGGGATAGACAAATCAGCAGATATCAAGAAAGATTATTATGCAGATATCAGAAGATATCAAGATAGATAAATAAGTCGATATCAAGGAAGATTATTAGGTAGATATCAAGACAGGTAATAAGGTAAATATTTAGGAAGATTATTAGGTAGATATCAGAAGATATTAAGATAGATATATAAGTCGATATCAAGGAAGATTATTAGGTAGATATCAAGACAGGTAATAAGGTAAATATTTAGGAAGATTATTAGGTAGATATCAGAAGATATCAAGATAGATATATAAGTCGATATCAAGGAAGATTATTAGGTAGATATCAAGACAGGTAATAATGTAGATATCAAGGAAGATTATTATGCAGATATCAGAAGATATCAAGATAGATAAATAAGTCGATATCAAGGAAGATTATTAGGTAGATATCAAGACAGGTAATAATGTAGATATCAAGGAAGATTATTAGGTAGATATCAAGGGAGATAAATCAGTCTATATCAAGAAAGATTATTAGGTGGATATCAAGATAGAGAATAAAGTAGATATCAATAAGATAATCAGGTAGATAAAAAGAGTGATAACTAGGTAGATATCAGGAAAGATATCAGTATAGATAATTAGATTTGTAGGTTAACATCAAGATAGATTACATGTAGTAGGTTAACATCAAGATAGATTATTAGGTAGATATCAAGAAAGATAATAAGGTAGACATCAAGATAGATAAATCAGTCGATATCAAGGAAGATTAATAGGAAGATATCAGAAGATATCAAGATAGATAAATCAGTCGATATCAAGAAAGATTATTAGGTAGATATCAAGACAGGTATCAAAAAAGACAATAAGGTATATATAAATATAGAGAATTATGTATATATCAATATGATAATTAGGTAGATATCAATATATATATGTGATAACTAGGTAGATATCAGGAAAGATATCAGTATAGATAATTAGGTAGATCTCAAGATAGATAATTTGGTAGATATCAAAATAGATTAGTAGGTTAACATCAAGATAGATTAGTAGGTTAACATCAAGATAGATTAGTAGGTTAACATCAAGATAGAAAATGAGGTAGATATAAAGATCGATAAATCAGTAGATATCAAGAAAGTTTTTTAGGTAGATGTAAAGATTGATAATTTGGTAGATATCAAGATAGATAAAAATGTACATATCAAGATAGATATTTAGGTAAACATCAAGATAGATAATTAGGTAAACATCAAGATAGATTATTAGGTAGATATCAAGACATGATATCAAGACATTATCTGTCTTTACATGGCGGGTGTCGTCGATGAAGCAGAAGACGCTTACTCTTCCGGAACACCTCGTCTTATTCTCTTGTGCTTTTACGAGAGTCTCCATGTGGATATTTCCTTTGTTCCTATTTTGCCCCTAGTTTAATCGATTTTGAGTTCGGATTATGGTTTTGTTGACGCTTTGGTATTCTCTGAATTTTTTTTCCACATTGTTGCAATGTTATAGTCGATAATCTGTAAGTATTGTGGTATATACGTTATACTTATAGTCTGTCGCTAGGTATATTTATTTAATTCTGCACGTTATGCATGTGATGACATTCAGTTGGTACATACCTTTAGAAGGTTAAATAATGAAGAACATGCAGTAACTAGACAGTGACAGAGATATTTGTAGACAAAGTTTAATAATGCAAGTTAGGTTGTGATGTTTTGTTATACAGCCCGATTTTACATTCCTACCTCAAATCATAAACAAAATATATGAAATAGCAATGTAGAACGTTCTATTTTCTCCAATAGCGTACGTACATGTATATGTTACGAGATGCTTAAAGAACACTTAACTAGCGAGCTAAATGATGTAAATAAGCCTTAATCAGTGGCATATACCTTATATGAGATAATAATAGTTGTCTTCAATCCAGGTTCTCCATTTTCTTATATTTTAATTTTTTTAATTATTCTACTTTCAAATGTATGGTATAATTTGAAATCAAACATATACAGATTTCGTGATAACATATCTACTATTTATATTATTATACACATTTAGATGTTTCTAAAATTCCCTTCTGTTAAGATGGTCTAGTGGTAGGACGCTGGGTTCGTGATCGAAGGGTTGCGAGTTAGAGTCCCGGTCACGGCACTTCTGATGTATTCTTGAACAAGATACTTCACTCTGCTTGTTCCATTCTACTCAGCTGTTGATGAGTACGTGGTGTGGGCAGTGTAAGAAATTGTACTATGTTAGCTCTGCGCGCCGAAATGGCAGCACCGGTTGTATGCTCTCCAGGGAATTGAGAACGATATTGGCTGGTTGCGAAGGCCCTATAACCACAGATAATAATCTGTGAACCGCTTTGAGACCATATATAGGTTGTAGTAAAGCGGTATATACTAATCTCGAATTATTATTAATTATCGTATTTATCTTTGAAGGTGGTTGTTTATGTTAAAAACGATCTGATAGATGAAGGAGTGACATTCCACTGGCACGGTATCTATCAGAGAGGGACGCCATGGATGGACGGGGTGGACATGATTACCCAGTGTCCAATCAGTCCCGGACAGTCCTTTACATACAGGTAGGAAACATTGCATCAGTGTGTCGTTATCATCTAACCTCAATTATTGTGACATGAATGAGTTCGCATCCTTCAATTTTACTATACATTGTATATAATCTTATTGAACAACATTAATTTCAATGATTTTCAAGTTTTTGTTTTTATTAATGTCCGTTGGCGGTAACTAGAGAAATTAAGTTATTTACAACATGGTATTTTGCGAGGCCAATTTCTAAAGCGTACAAATAAACACCATATTGAAGTAAGCATAGTTTTATATTCTTTTTTCGACTATCATCCATGCAGTATTATGCATTAACAAATGATGTAACAACTCCAGGTATTTATATTTCAACAAATAAAATGTTGTTTAAATCAAGCAATGATAATCGATAAAAAAAAGTTGAAAACTCTAGGTATTTATATTTTAACACATAAAATGTTGTTTAAATCAAGCAATGATATCATAATTGATAAAAAAAAGTTGAAAACTCTAGGTATTTATTTTTCAACAAATAAAATGCTATTTGAATCAAGCGAGGACATTGATAGAAAAAGGTTGAAAATACGAATAAAACGTAGTAAAATCAACATAGCGAACCCAATCATATAATACCACTGTATATTGTACTCTATAATTGAAACAGATTGGTTTTAACATAAACTACATCATTCTATAAAGGTTACACCTGTCAATCTAGTTATTAATCACCATTCATTTATTACTTCTTATTAGAAATGTCTAATTTTCTGTAAAACATACATGTATATTGAATTTAATTAAAAAATGAATCAATGATGTAGTATTCCTGATAATGTCTATTTCAATTCAGGTTTATAGCAGATCCGGTAGGAACACACTGGTATCATTCGCACCTAGGCGTACAGAGGACAGACGGACTGGCAGGGGCTCTCATTGTTCTACCTCGAACGAGCAGACGAACGGTAGTCATTTACAACAGCTGATGATATATAGTGCTATAACAGTTTTTGAAAGAATATAGGAAGTTGGTTAATATTTCATTATTTCGTAAATTTTGTTTTTATAAATCACGAAATAAATGTTCTGATATTTCTTGTCATATGAATTATCTTATTCTCTACAACGAACAGGTTAACATCAAATGCATTGATAAATATCTTTAACGAAGACAAATTGCGCGGATATAAATTTGAAGTCGACGTCATGTCGTTCTCTTAATCTGATTAATTTTTTTGTCTCTTTCTATATATATCATTTATTGTTGATAAAAACCGAGTTTAATTGTTACATATCTACCCGTTTTGTAGATTGAAGAGACTGAGCCGGTGGAGAAGGAGTTTTTAGTCCTTGCACAAGACTGGTACCACTTCTCGTCTGTGGAACTGCTGCTTATGTTCATCTGGGACATTCGAAGGTAATTATATATCAAGCAGTTGTCGCAGTTGATTCGGTATTCCAGGGCTTGCTCTAAATATCGGGATTTTCGTGATCGATGTCGACTGCTGATAAACAAACTAACATCACAAGGATTCGAGAGATGCAGGTTGATCAGTACTATGGGCAAGTTTTATGGTCGCCATCTTTGTCTCATTGAGAATTATTCTGTATCTTTAAGTGATATGAAGATGGACGTTTTGAGTATGCTCATTAGTGTGTTTACTTGTTGTGATTGACAATGATACTCGGTTCTCATTTTGAGAACTTGATGTTTACTTGGATGTGCCAAAGAGTGACATGGCGGGTGTCGTCAATGAAGCAGAAGACGCTTACTCTTCCGGAACACCTGGTCTTAGTCTCTTGTACTTTTGCAAGGGTCTCCATGTAAATCTTTCCTTTGTTCAAATTTTGTCTCTGGTTTAATCGATTTTGAGTTTGGATTATGATAATGTTGACGCTTCAGTATTCTATTATTTTATTTTATAGCAAGGACATGTATTTGGTCATTTTACAGGACAACCGATACAATGTAAAATGTAGTGTTTCACACGTCTCAATAAAATACGTTATATTAATACGATACTACAATTGATTTTGGACCAATTTGGTCGTAATGCATGTAGGTGTTGTGTCCTTTCAACAATATATAGCTCCAATATATCTATAACAAAAACATTTGTTTCAAGCTAGTATTCTTAATTCAATGTACATGTATATCAACTCTGAATCTGACACGCCTTTCTGAAGTTTATTCAAATGAAATATCTCGTGTTTTATTTCATAATTTCGGTGTTTTCATTCATTCAGTATCATATCTATGCTTTTAATGATATTTTCAATAATAGAATACAGAATGAGTACGTTTTTCATCAAGCGTGAATGTCGTGGTAAGATAAGTGTAGGGTTTCGGTTACTGTAATATAGTTAAAAGAATTTTTGTTGCAAAGACGTTATTTTTGTTTTTGTTTTGTTTTTTATATTGTTCGTTTTTTTTTTGCTTCTCTACTTGGAAAACCAACATCGATAAAGATTATCTTATTAAATAATATCAAACTTACAATAAGCATGACTTTTAATTGGTTGTTGTCTTTATATTTAGGTACTCGTATGGTGTAGATGATCCTCGTTGTTTCATTTCGTCCGATATAAGAAAAAGTGACGATGGCTTTACCGGATTTCAGCTTTTTGAAAGTGGAGTCATCAATGGAAAGGGTACGTTACCAATGTTGTGTAAAATGACGTTACCATAGTTGTGAAAATGACGTTTCCAATTATGTGTTAAATGACGTCACCAATTATGTGTTATATGACGTTACCAATAATGTGTAAAATGTTATTGTCAGCGCTAAACATCTTATGTTACATTATTATTAAATTTTGCAATATATATACATAAGAGGAAAATCAAACCATGAAAATAGCACATTAATTTAATTGATATACTCAAAACAGTAATGAAAATAATTTTCACATAATAATGCCTTGCGACATGACGAACATCTTCCCAGCTCAAACTACTGAAATTTATTGTTAAATTAAATATTTTTGGATAAATAAAGATTGAAACATATTAGAAAATGATAATGCTTTCTTGTTGTGTATTTTACGGCGGCGTATTAGGTTCACTATGCAAATAAATTTATCTTGTACGTACAACATATCATCTTGTACGTACAAGATACTATGTTGTACGTACAATATACTAAGTTATACGTACAAGATAGTATGTTGTACGTACAAGATATTATGTTGTACGTACAAGATAGTATTTCTTACGTACAAGATAGTATGTCGCACGTACAAGATATTATGCTGTACGTAAAAGATATTATGTTATACGTACAAGATATTATGTTGTACGTACAAGATACTAAGTTCTACGTACAAGTTAGTATGTTTTACGTACAAGGTACATTTATTTTACATAGTGGCCCTAATACGCCGCCGTAGTATTTTCATTCGATGATTTATATTTTGGAAATTTTCCATTTCGGTCATCGATAACGAATATTTGGATTGCGGTCAGTCATTTTCCTAACGTGATTTATCTTTTAAAATGTTCTATTTTGGTCTCCATTTTATAAAATTTCTAAGATAACCCGCTTGAACTGACTAAACCCTATCAATTATCACGTACGTGTTATACCAATGTTATACACTTAATGAATGGAAAACTACATTCATTATTTCTTAACTGTAATTGCATATAGCGTTGTGTTCTAGAAACAAAATGAACAAAGAATTGACTTTATTTGAAAAAAATATTAAAATTTTATTTCATACAGGAAGTTTAGGTGTTGTACAAGAAACACGGTGAAAAAAAATAGAGTTTATTCTTTTTATTAAATCAAACGAACAACCTATTCGTCCAAAAAGAAAACGTGCTTTGAAATTTGGATTGTTGTTAAAATCACACAGAACACGATTTTGGTAAATTCACACTAAACAGTAAAAGCTGCAGTGATCGACATGGTGTTTGTCAAAATCTCATGGCTGAGGATTTTAGTTTTTCCCTTTGTTTCTAATTTCAGGTCATGTCTACCCAAACTTTGGCGATAAACCAAAGCTACCCAACATACCATACGAGACGTTTGTAGTCGAAAGCAACAAGACATACCGGTTCCGTGTAATCAATACTGGCAACGCCTTCACTCTATTTTTTTCGGTCGACAAGGTATTCATTCAAAACCTCATTCATTAAAGTGTACATTGTATGTCATTGTGCTGAATAAAATATAAGATTGATTTTACATTCAAAATTACTGTTATTAGCGTGTTAAACTATTCCCTAACGTGCATTTGTATTTGTCCTTATTTGCGATACAATTAACAGAACTATGGTTGTTTAAATTATACTTATAATAAGTTAAGTTACAAACAAAATAAGATGAAAATCCTGCAATGATCGGATATAGCTGGTATACACTAGGATTGAAACCTATTTCTAATGTTGTCTTTCATACTCATAAATGCTTACACATAACACAATAATAAAATATCTTCCGTTTTGTTATATACAAACAAGTATATTGTATACTCGCATAAGTTTCTGTTAATATAGTTTTCATACACAAACTATCTGGTACCGTTAGTAATTATCAAATATTTCAGAAGTATTGTATTAAAATCATGTATGCAATAAAACGAAGTTTGTTCCGTTAATTGGTACAGTTTGCAACAACAACATTTTTGCTTTTTAGATCCAACTGAAAACATCAGTTCAAAATATAAGACTAGACATACTATTCAAATGTTTGTAATGGTTTACAATGCTTGGCATTACACGCAAATGCTGTATTCGGTCTCTTTAAATGATTCATACCAAATTAGACTTGTTTATTTGTATTGTTGTACAGCATCAGCTAGAGGTGATCTCGTTAGATGGCCACGACGTTCAGGGTAGGAAGACAGACTTTATCGGAACTACACCAGGGGAAAGGGTCGACTTCTTGCTGCGCACAACGGAAACCCCCGGCAACTACTGGTTCCGTGTCGAGGTAATACACAAACTAATTCATTTTCTTAGAATATATCTGTAAGAGCCCGAACAGTTAATTTATTTACTTTATGTTAAAGAGATTTCTATGCTACTGACACTTCTATTTTAAATTAGTTTTGAATTTTTGGATTCCCACCTTTTGGCATCACCTAGCATCACTGACGAAATAAACTTTTCTATTGGTTTTAGAAGATGCAGCATATGTGTGTGCTATGCTATTTTTTATTATTTAGCTTCCCGACTAATACCTGTAATATTTGGAGGTCAGCTACTGACAACTGTTTAGAATTATAGATACATACAATTGTATATACCTTAAGAAGGTTTCAAAAGGACATTAAAGTGGATTGAGTTGAATTTAAGAGCGCTTTCGGCATCTGCTGTTAACAAACATTCACTAAACGTTGAACCCATATCAATTGAAAATACAAAACGTATACAATTTTGTAACGTAAACAAATCAATAGATTTTGTTTAATGTTAAATACGTATTCAATTACCGTTTTCATATTCTCTGACGTACAGTTTTAAACCGAACAAATCTATAAAACACTTGCTGATTGACTGATTTAATTGTATTTGTTCTTTAAGATTTGTATTTTGTAACACTTCAATTAATCAAAATCGCATTATGTCTGTATGACCTTTTGGCTACACGTGAAACCAGGGATGAAAGAGCTTAATGAAAAACACTTTTTAAAGATGATCGAACATTGATGCGAACAACGTTTGCAAAAAAGAAACCAAAATAGAACAACACTTTGGCATTTGTTAACCTTAGTTGCTTGTAAGTGTGACAAGAGAAAACACCACCAACCATAACGAAGCACTGCCGATAAAACTTTGTAAATAGTAAACAGCGACATAATTTAAATTATATGTCCTTTGTCATATAATTTTTGCCTATTCTGACAGGCGAATGGCGCCGGCCAGGTGAAGGGTATCCTGCAGTATGACACTGTACCAGCCGCCACACCCACCTCGATAAGGAGGAAGTGTTCTGGTGACGATGGTTGTACAGCTATCAACTGTATGCTTGCGTACGTGAAATGATCCAGACATCAAAACAGATTATACAGAAGATGTAATCCAAATCAACCTATGCTTAGCATAGGTTGATGAATCATATAATTTTATATTGCTTGTAAGAAACATTTTGATTGGCTTAGAAATCTGTGTTAGTGTTATCACCTCATAACGTATAAAATGGCGTCACCATTTGTAACGTCGCTTTTGATTCACTGATAAAATAAAACAGATTGAAGTTAATCCTTAAATAATAATTGAAATGAACATTGTGATTTAACATTCTGGAGGTAATTTTGCTGTGCTTCGAAATGAACATGCTAGAAAAAATATTTTTTCCATCAATAAAACAACGTTTTAAAATATATTTTCTTTTATTTCACAGAGTATTTCCGCCCGATTACAACTTAACATGCACCCCTCTACACAAACTGAGCCTAGACACACGGAAGGAAAAACGACCAGTGCCCAAATATACAGATGATGGCAAATTCGTGGAAATTATGCTCAGCAATCGTTATAAATGTAAGTTATACCGTAAACTTAGAAAATATAAGAAAAGAAATACAGTAAATATTTCTACTTGCACGTATATTTGTTCACGTGTTTATGAAAATGGACTCGAGGAGTAAACCTGTAATAAAAACGATTTTATTTTAATGTATAGCACGAACGTCTGTTGCTGTTATCAACGGAAAGAGCTTCATCAGACCAACCAGTCCTTTACAGGTACGTTATTTACATTATACTATAAACACGTGGTCCCATGGTCTATTTCTTATTGCCTGCACCTGTTACTATAATATTTCTAACTTTGAATAGTTTACGTCTATGCCTACATTTTTTACAGTCTTGTTGCCCTCTTTCTGTATTCAATCTGTATGCTTTTTCTGTTAGCTAACCTGTTTTTATCTGTGTATTTTTACTTGTTTCTCTTTATATGATGTCCATTCTTTTCTTATATATCACCACAATCAACAAAATGGAACTTATAAAATGGGTATTATTAATTCCTGTGAATGTTTTATATACTTACAACATTAAGAGAATTCAAGATAAAGTATTATTTTTGTTTAATGCTTATTGGTGATGAATTATTAGCCCGAGTTTCCGCAGGCTCTAACACCAGACTTAGACATGTTGAAGGAAAGATGTCTGGTGTGGGGTCAGAGCTCATTCCTGTATCAAAACATGGACTTATCCGACACCGTTTGGTAGCTGAGAGTTTTGGGGTGCCGACAAAAATTGTCGACTATAACACAGTACATACTTCACATATACAAACAATTGAATTATATATTTACCAAAATCCATTCTGATTATCACCAACAACTCATAATTTCTGTCAGTAGAGTCCTCGGTTTTCAACCGTTTGAAATTTCCCACCTTAGCGGTCTCCATGTTTTACCTCGTAAGTAGGCCACGGGGTGACTTATCAACAAACCGTACTGATCCAACGGAAAACGGAAGGTAATATTCTTGTTCAGAAGATTTCCGGACGGCATCTTTTTTTTAATTAGTCACTTCCCCGATACCGTTTGTTATCGGCGAATTCCATGTTTTTATAGGCATGTGCGCTCTGGCCCCAACCCGGATATGGTGTCGGAGCCAGAGCAAACATGTGCTAATTATGGTTACTATTGCAGACTTACCCTGACGATATTGAGAGTGTAATAGAGTCGTGTGACAAAGCGGACCTAAGGTGTGATGAGGAAATCTGCTTCTGTACTCATATCATAAAGGTGGATATAGGAACAACTATACAGTTTGTCTTGGTAGCTCCAGGTATGTTGTGCTAAGTTGTGGTCGGCCTTCCTTGTCCAGGCCTTAGGGCAGCCTTTCATAATAGGCCTTGGTGAATTCTAGTGTTTAGCCATTTCTGTTGATATCTAAATTGGAAAATCAATTGTGAAAGCTACTTTTACTTTTTACAAAGATCTTTAGCCAATTTATCACAAATTCTGATGGATATGTTTCCCCTGGTTTAAACGATTTTGAGTTTTGATTTTGATTTTGTTAACGCTTCGGTATTCTCTTATTTAATTTAAATGGTAGCTTTGTTTGTGTGCAGGTCCCGTTGTAGCAGTGCCTATACTTGGGCTGCAGCACCCAATCCACACACATGGTCATGACTTTCACGTATTGAAAGTGGCCTATTCTCATTATAACCTGTCAACTGGTGAGTCCCTGGGTTTGAACGAGGACATTGAATGCGAGTCTGAAGTGTGGTGTGACCGTCCGAAGTGGAAAAATGACTCATGGGGCGGGGACAACATTCCAGGCCTTAACCTGGTGGATCCTCCTATAAAGGACACAGTACTTCTGCCGAGACATGGCTACACTGTCATCAGGATGAAGGCGGATAACCCGGGTAAGATAAGTTCTCATTTTGCACTTGAAATAAAGGACAATTATACACTTCTACATCAGCTGCTTACCTCGATCTCTACTTAAACTACGACCAACATGGACAGCTTACTACTAAGCTATACGATAAAGGTGACGATTCAAATATTTTCCGATCGTAAGCTTTCAATTTCTTGATAGTAACATCCCTTCTTCTCCAATCTCTGGTGTTAACATGTCGCAGTTGATTCGATATTCTACTGCTTGCTCTAGGTATCGTGGTTTTCGATGGTCGCCATATGTCTCGTTGAGAAATATTCTGTATCTTTACGTGATATGAAGATGAACGTTTTTGAGTATGCACATTAGTGTGTTTACTGATTGACAATGACACTCGGTTCTCATTTTGAGAATTTGATGATTACTTGGATGTGACAAAGATTTACATGTGGGTGTCGTCGATGATGCAGAAGACGCTTACTCTTCCGGAACACCTGGTCTTATTCTCTTGTATTTTTGCAAGGGTTTCCTTGTGAATCTTTCCTTTGTTCATACTTTGCCCCTGGTTTAATCGATTTTAAGTTTCGATTATGATTTTGTTAACGCTTTGGTATTCTCTTATTTATCTCCTCAGTCGAGTATCCAACAAAGTCCTATCTTGAGTAAAATATCAGACAAGTGTAAGATGATGAAAAACTAAATCCTGCAACGAATTCGTAGAAAAAGATATTACTAGAATATGTACTTCAACGGAAAGAGAAATGTGACCAAATATATTGCTGTTTTAGGTTTCTGGTTCTTGCACTGTCATATGGAGATTCACCAGGTCACGGGAATGGCCCTAATACTGCAAGTAGGAGAAGTGGACCAAATGCCGCCAACACCCAAGAACTTCCCCAGGTGTGGAAACTTCAATTTTTCACAGGAAGAATTCGAGGATTTGACAAAGAGTAGGTTTCTTGATATTACTTAAGTATGTATAATATGACGCTCTGGAATCAGAATCTTTATTTAAGGATTAACTTGAATCTAATTTTTATGTTATGGGGGTATAACACAAAAAACCGGAGTGTACTCTAAAAAAACCGCGAATCGGTTTATGATGAGAGTACACTCCGGTTTTTTTTTTGTGTTATAACCCCATAACATAAAGATTAGATTCAAGTTAATCCTTATGCTTTAATTTGTACCCTGCAAAACTTCACTTTATTGATGGACTATTTTCTCTTACAAATTAATACGCTGCTGCACCAGCCATTCAAAAGCGACGTTATAAACGGCGACGTCATTTTTTAACGTTATGGGCTGATAACATAATTTTTTTAACCAATGAAAAAGCTTGTTTCAAACAAAATTAAATTTCGTTAAATTTATGTGTTAATTGTATTTCTATTGTTATTGTTAAATTAGCAATTTTGAATTGTAGTTATATTTTTACATTAACATGTTCTATATTAATTTTCGTATACATATGTCAGCAAATATAATCATTATTCAAAATGCATATAGTATATAATATATATTAAATGTTTTCTAGAGTTGAAGAACCCCTCTGAAGCTGGTGGGACGTCAAGCGCGTCTCTCATCGGTGACTCCCCGGGACTTACCGAGGCTCAACCAAACGGTTCCGGATGTGTGATGATAATCAAAGATGACACAAAAACTGCTTACGTCATTGTAATATGTTTACTATTGCTTACTGTAGTTGTATTCGGGTTGTGTTTGCTGTGGCAGACCAATGAAAAGAAACGTTTGATGCAAAAATACGGTGAAGATTTTGGTGTTAAATATAGCCGGTTTGGAAGTGACAAGGACAATCTCGTCAATTCCTTAGGAAACAACGGCCAGTCAGCAACCTACATGACCTTTCGCAGAATTTAAATGACAAGTGAAATTAATTTGAACTGAAACCCATTTAGTTCATTATAGTTGAATTACACTTTTAAGTATATATTTCAATAGGAATGGATGATCGTGTAATACATCATATACAAGAATTATCTGCGTTATTAATGCTTTTCTGGAACTTGTATTAAATGTTCATATCACAAATGATTTAAACAACTGGCATAATAAAAACAATTTTCACTCATTAACATTGTTTTAATTTTTACTTTGCACTGCAGATGTCATTACATGTATATTAAAAAAGTCAGACCGACCAAATAAAATGTATAATGTACAACTCCGTATATTTATCGAATAAATATTATAAATTGTGTATTTTATTTGAAGATCAAATCTTCCTTGCAGTGGTAAAGTATGGTCCTAATCCATCTTTAATATCACAGTTGATTATTGTTATAAAGGATGCATTTTACAAAAAAAGAATAAGAACATTTTGTCATATGAAAAAAAAAAACTTACATTAATAGAATCTTACCGTATAGCGGGAATTTTAGCGGTCATAAAATTTGGCGATTTGATCATGAAAAGTAAAAGTTTACTTTTTGCGGGTTAAAATTTGGCGATTTTTAATAATCTAGGGTTTTAATTTGGCGTAGAGCATATATATTACCGGGATATAAATATCAATATGTGTTGTCTATACATCCTATCTATGTTGATTAAATTTGTTGTGCATTATACCATCAATATGCACAACTCGTTATTCTCGGGAGTTAACGGGGCAACAGGCCTAGGAGTAATCGAAGGTAAATGACGGTCGGAATGAAAACTATTGCTGAAAGTGAAATTTTCACGTCTTTTTAGTTGGCGGTGTTCAAATTTGACGGGTTCAATTTTTGCGATCTATATACGGACCAGTCAATTCGCCAAATTATAGCACCGCTAAAATTTCCCGCTATACGGTATATAAAAAAAGATGCAGCAATGCAGACACGCACATACTCGTACCAACCTCCTCCTCCAACTATACACACGTGTTTCAACACACACACGCTTAATCATGCAGACATGCATCCTCTCACATACCCATACCTCATACTGCAACATAAAGTTAGCTGAATTGTAACATGTCATACGAAAGCATCACAACAATACTCTTTAGTGTTTAAACGCCCATTTTAACCGTTGACAAAGTTCAGACCACACCACACGAGAGGGGATTATAATGAATACGTTTTGCTGGACATTGATGCATATTATACGTTTCTTAATTAAATAACTGTAACAAGTTTTAATATACCAGTATATACATACATGTTTCATGTTCCTGCATTTTCTTTCTTTAATTTTACTTTGAATAAAACAAAATTGAATATTGTTATATTTTGCTGGTAAATGGCACTGCGTGCTGTAGCCAGCGGGGATAAATGTTGTTTTTCACATAATCATTTGTCTATTATTATTCATAAATGATTTTATAATAGTTACATGCATGTAGAGGAAAACAAGGACAATGACTATACTCCATGATACTTTAAATACAGTTAGACTTGCATTTCAAACACCCTCACGTTTTTGTATTTCTTTAAGGTTAAAAAAGCCCCCTGAACATAAATATTAAATAAACTTTAAATTAAACAAACACAGTTAGACTTGCATTTCAAACACCCTCACATTTTTGTATTTCTTTAAGGTTAAACAAGCCCACTAAACATAAATATTAAATAAACTTTAAATTAAACACAATTTTCCGCTCTATATTATTTTGCTTTAAAGTCAATGAACGAGTTCAATATATTCTGATTACATACGTACATTCTAATTTGGATCAAGGTTTTTAAAAAGACCCATTTAAGGTTTTGAAATTTAGATTGGGTACTGTGCAATTTAGGGGGCTTGTTGAACCTTTAAATTTAAACAGACAAAACACCTCTCGTTGTGTGGCTGTGAGGTATAATTATGCATGTAGCATTGAAAGGGAATAGAGATAAATATCTATCCCGACGAAGTAGCAAAGACCGGTTTGACGGGAGTGGCAGGTGGAATGTTGCACGTGATAACAATACAGTGTGGTTAAGATGAAGTCCCTTGACGGACTAAAGTAGATTACGACACGACGCGTGTGACGAAACCAGTGACCCGTGAATATTGTAAATGGATGGGTTTAACATGTGACACAATATGTAGAACGATTTAAAAAGTTCGGATGAGCTAATCTCATGACCAGATACTGACATATCCGCTGAATGCAATGCTTATTCATATATAAAATGTTTGTTTATTTATATACCACATTTTATTTTTTGAAAAACACAATGATTCGCTGTAACAGGAACGGTAATTATAAGTAGTGTGATTAAAAAGCTACTATACCTCAAATACTACACTTTGACACGTCACTATGGACGATTATTTTTAATAATAATATTTCATCATTACTGTCAGGCAATGATTACATGTATAACCTCACTTTCCTACATATATTAAACAAGGACGATATATTAGACATTGAATCACGTCTTACAGAAGTAACATTATGATGTATTTGATTTTTAATAACAACTAGCATACGAATGAGTTTAATAGTGATTATTTACACTTTATAACAACTGTAGGTTGAGTTTTACAATAACATTCCATTATAACTGTGAGACAATCAGGCCGCAAAGATATGTTACAACATTACATTCCAACTGGCTAAGAATTATGTTATATTTAACACCTTATAACAACCTAAGTTGCATTTTTACTACATTACTTGTCATTTAGATATGTATACTCTTGTAATCAACATACAATATGTTTCGCAAGGACCCGTCACTACAGCTATCAAACATATGATATGTTTCGCAAGGACCCGTCACTACAGCTATCAAACATATGATATGTTTCGTCAGGACCCGTCAATACAGCTATCAAACATATGATATGTTTCGTCAGGACCCGTCAATACAGCTATCAAACATATGATATGTTTCGTCAGGACCCGTCAATACAGCTATCAAACATATAATATGTTTCGTCAGGACCCGTCAAAACAGCTACCAGAAAACAGTTGAACCAAGACTTTGTAATGTAACAAAACCTAAAACCGATTAACATTTTACTACATCTGACAATTGATTAAAAGTCTCCGAGACACAACACTTTAACTTACAGTGTTCTTCTACACCTCAATACAGTTATTAGTTTATTCAGTGTTTTGTACTTATAAAATCATCAAAACGTCCTCCATTATCATAATTTTCAATAAAACAAGTTGAAATCTAAGCCTCATTGAGTATTTTTATCAAAGTTCTACCAGTACATTGTTTTTGTTCATCACATGGAGTAACCACTACAGACAGGCAGTGGGCAGACAGACATGTGACTATCAACAGTGGCCAAACACCATGACGGTTCCCGGTTTGTATGTCTACCTTCACAATAATGTAAGGTGAACATGCCATACCTTCACTGCATCACAGAAGTTAGCGATGTGATACAGGACTGCATGAAAGCGTCATTATGGGTGTCCTTGTGTCAGCGGTCATCACATTGTTAGGGGGATGTGTTGTGTTAGGGTTCGCACCGTTTGACCATGACGTCACTCCTAGTTGTGGTGAGAATGAAACAATATGCGAGTTCCACTGGCTCATCAACCACACAGAGACAATGGTTTTGTATCACGACTATGATGATGATGGTACACCTATTGTCTACAGGAACGGTTCCTTCTACAAGAGGCTCGACTGTGATCTCTATGAGAAGGCTACGCATCAAGGTAAAAATATGGTTAACTTAACCTCTTCATAAAGATGCATAACTAAGTTTTCACCTTGTCATATAATAACTATTTGACTTTTCCGCATAATTATGTTTATTTTGTAATAAATCACTTGCAAATGAAATAATATTTCTTAAGAACTAGAAAAACGTAATGTATGATGCTTATAATTCATTGTAGGTTATAATTATGTAGGACAAAATCATCATTCTTAACAGTCGTTGTTATACATGTGTACCATTATATATGTTAATAAAATAAGAGAATACCGAAGCGTCAACATAATCATAATCCAAACTCACTTTAAACGAGTGTTCTTCCAAACGATGATTAAGAGTAGTACATGTGTGACGATGTTTAAGATAAGATACCATCGAACACATACAACAAAAGGAAACCGGCCAATTATCTAGTGAGTGTCCATTGTAGATTTGCTTTATACTCTGACTGGAGATGGGTCCTACAAGATACTGTACTCCGTGAATGGGAAATTCCCGGGCCCTTCCATTGTTGTGTACGAAGGACAAGAGGTTAGTCTGTGTTCTCAATTAATACCTCTCATAAGTGTCAACATTTTATTAACAATGTGTTATCATTTTTATCTCCGTAATAACAGTGTTTTGATTCAGTGTCATTAACTATACATGTATGCAGAATTAGTTGGTGAAAGTATACAATTGACACATAGCTCATCACTCGTGTAACGATATTTCTAAATGTATAGTGGATCTTGTACGATCGTTAACGTTATAGGAACTATTGAACGATTTTCAATAATTTGAAATGTATCACGTGCTTTAAAAGAGTTACATTTTAAATGGTGTAACGAGTTTAATGATTTTCTAATAACATTGACATGAGAGTAAGATTTCATTGTTCATATAAGTAATATTTATAATAAAACATGCTGACACTAGCAAACTTAATTTTCTCTATAAGAAAGGCTGTTTTTTTACTCTGATAGAAAGACTTTCACTTTCGCGGCATTCATGTTACCAAATCGAGTCGCCATTCATTTATAACATGTACGTCACAGATGTGTAATACCATATTTAGTAAATGTTATGTCAGGTTGTTACAGTGTCGTATGGGGATTGAACGGCGGTTCTGTTTAATTTTCATGTCGATATGAATAAAACGCAGAACCTTACATACATATTGCATGCAACCCTAAAGAGCTTCATGGTCATTATGGGTGTAATTGATTTGCATTCATACCGGTATTTATAGCCTAGTGTTTGGTATATTCATACAGAAAGGAAACAATCAGAATGTAACTATAAAATACTGTCCATTACTACAGGTGGTGGTGCACCTAACTAATGCTTTGTTAATGGAGGGGGTTACCATCCACTGGCACGGTATCTATCAGAGAGGGACGCCATGGATGGACGGAGTCGACATGGTCAGCCAGTGTCCAATCAGTCCCGGACAGTCCTTTACATACAGGTAAGAGAGGTTTCTCCTCTCCTTATTAGGCGTTCGAAACAGTAATGGTCACTTTAATTTCGTTTGGGATGTAACCTCCCATTTTCTTCATTGATAATTGCAGTTCCGCCTGTGGTATTTTTAAATAAGGATAAAAAATGTCTTTTTGTCTTGTTTTGTTGTAATTTATTTTCATTCTTTACATTTATTTATCAATGGTAAATGGTATTTTGCAAAACGATCTTTTTTATATATTTTAAATTTATTATTTGCGATTAATACAGGTTATTTTACTGCAATACTTCACTATTTAAATACCGATTAAATGTGTTATTGTTTAATTACTTATTAAGTTTAGGATTTTCAGCTTTTTATCCTCCTAAACAGCATGTATATACTGTGTTTGCTGAAACAAACTCCTGCTCATTTATGCGCATGTATCGTCTAATGATATTTTTGGTACATACACGTATACATGTATACAGAGCTGATTTGGATTCTGGTTGTGAATCCTGGTTTTATCCGATACATATTAGGTTTATTGCGGATCCGGTCGGAACCCACTGGTATCATTCTCATCTCGGCGTTCAGAGGACGGACGGACTGGCAGGGGCCCTTATCGTTCTGCCAAGATCGGAAAGTGCTAAGGTAAGTTTTAGTATACCTCAGTGGCAAATTACAATTTTCTTTACAAATGTGTATTTTTTCTCGTGAGAAAATGAGCAAATGATATGGGAAGAGTTGTCCCTCTTTACTCTGTGTTTCTATGCTTGTATTTTTGACGATTAAATTTTCTCTTAATGAAATTGACACTATTCAACTGTACATGTACAGTTTAATCAATTCAGGTTTTTTTTACTTCAGCGCTTCATAGTGAATAGTTATATAAAAACGCCTTACATGCCATGTTTCTGTGTATATTGACGAGGGTAGTCCTTATTTTAAATATTAAACTTTATCTACATGAAATCGAAACTATTACACTGCGCATGTTCAGTTTAGGCAATTTCAATGCTATGGCGTCTTTATTCAAAGCTTCATTGTGAACAGTTATATTAAAGTGCAACAAATGCCAAACCTATTCCAGTTGATCACATTACATGGCATTGTATTTCGAATAGCTCACATTCACGAGGGAAATCTAGTGGTGGATAAAGATGCACATTCATTGTCGTTTCCAATTTTGTGTTCTATGTAACAAAATCTTAACAAATAAGTAACAGTTAAAAACCGAACGTTATCAATATTCAACGCTATAGAGAGTTGAATGTTTTGTTATACCTCTGAATACTTGATCATGGTTTGCCTTTCTTTCGCAGTAAGCAGTAAATATTTTGACTTTCTAATCCAATTCTAAGCAGGAACTATTTAGACTAATCCAATTTTTGATGACTTTTTTATTTTAACTTATTTTCATATAGTTTATTTTTTACAAATTAATTTCGAGATTCTTATATCCAAACATTTATAAAAATAATTGTTAAAAAAAACCATACGTAACTCTATCTTGATTATGTCAAATATTATATCAAAGCTAAATGCATTTCAAAATTACGCTTTATTTACCGTAAGAATCGAAATGCAAATTGAATTATGTATTTTGGAGACGTCTAAGGACATTGATTCTAATATCAAAACATGCATAAAAATTATAATTATAAAATATACTTAACTGTATCTTGATCATGTCATATATTATTACAAAAAGCTAAATACATTCCAAAATTACGATTTATTCACCGTAAGAATCGAAATGCAAATTGCATAATGTATTTTGGAGACATCTAATGGCATTGGTCCAATAACGAAGGGGTTTATCGTGATGGTACAGGATTAATTCATAAGTCTTTCCTGTAACTAGCGACACATTTCTATCTTGTAGAAGTCGAATGACCTTGGCCCTATAGAAAAGGAATTTGCAGTGTTGGTACAGGATTGGTTCTACAAGTCATCACTAGAACTAACGGAACATTTTATCTGGGACCTTCGCAGGTACATGCAACAAAAGGCCATATGGACTATTTAGGTGCAACTTATTTGATTTACCTCTTAGCTGTTTATTCATAAAAAAATTAACTGATTGAAGCTTTACTTTTTTCATTATGTTTAAAAATACCGAGAAAACACGTATTTTAATATGCTATTATTACTTACTTTTTATGAGGTGGAGGCAGCATTTGTTAGAGGAACGTATCCTTAATCCATCCCCGTTTTGGTTATACAAATGCGTCTTATCCATCATCTGTAAGAGTTCATCTAATCAAATGAATTTCAAACTATTGTATTTTTATTGAGCGTTTAAAGTATTGTCGATTCCATCGTTTGATGAGTTACTAAGCCAAGATGCTAAATCAATATAAACTAAACTAAATAATCTCAAAATTTACTTAATTCAAAACAGTATCACAGATTCGTTCTTTACATTTCAATTTAGCCGGGAGTTGTATAAGCCCACACGAAACACTAACTTACATTCATGTAAAACGTAGTCTTTGACTAAATGTTTGGTTTCACGGGCCATATCAGTAATAAATAATTCTATAGAAAACGCTATCAATGCTTGTTCTTTTTCTGCTGACCTTAGGCCTGCTTAAGACATTTCACAAGATAGAATCCAATTTTGATCCGCAATGCTTTCTTCTCTAGGTTTGCCTTTGGTCCTGATGATCCGCGTTGTTCTCTTCTCTAGGTTTGCCTTTGGTCCTGATGATCCCCGATGTTTCTTTGCTAGGTTTGCCTTTGGTCCTGATGATCCGCGGTGTTTTCTTCTCTAGGTTTGCCTTTGGTCCTGATGATCCGCGATGCTTTCTTCTCTAGGTTTGCCTTTGGTCCTGATGATCCGCGATGTTTCTTTGCCTCTGAGATTCTGAGATCCGACGGTGGCCTGGCAGGGTTCATGTTGTTTCAATCTGGAGTCATTAACGGAAGAGGTATTCAACTAAGTGTATATAACTACGAACAATATCTTAAACAGTTTCAAGTACAGCATTTCGTCCCCAAGTTTATATAACTTCGAACAATATCTTAAAACAGTTTCAAGTACAGCATTTCGTCCCCAAGTGTATATAACTACGAACAATATCTTAAAACAGTTTCAAGAACAGCATTTCGTCTCCAAGTGTATATAACTACGAACAATATCTTAAAACAGTTTCAAGTACAGCATTTCGTCCCCAAGTGTATATAACTACGAACAATATCTTAAAACAGTTTCAAGAACAGCATTTCGTCTCCAAGTGTATATAACTTCGAACAATATCTTAAAACAGTTTCAAGTACAGCATTTCGTCTCCAAGTGATATCTTTACATGCATAAATCACGTGTGAAAATGAAGCAAAACCAAACAAAATCATAATTCGAACTCGAAATAGTTTAACCTAGATACATTATATGAACAAATGAAAGATATACACGGAAAACTTTGAAAAATGTACAAGGAAAAAATATCTAAGTAGAGTTATGGAAATATTGGAAGTGTATAAAAGAAAGATTCAACTATGAAATCATACATGCGATTCCTGAAAGAAATTGCTTAATGAATGTTATTTTTCGACAATATAAAGTATTGACAGCAAATGTTATTAAGACAACAAAGATAAATAGCGAGAAAATTATCAATCAACAAGAATTGCTAGTACAAGGGCAGCAAAATTGTGTAAAGAGACTGATACATATGAAATTGAGATAACAAATCCATTATATATCGGAAGAAATGAATAACGAAGCGTCAACAAAAGCATAATCCATACGAAGAATTGATTAAACTAAAGGGAAATTATTATATTTATTTCATAATTATCAAAACGATTATATTTCCGGTGATGTTACATAGTAATACGAAACGCTAATCCGCTCGGACCGTTATACTGGATTGAAACATTTCGTTCACTTTCTTCGTCACAATTTCGTGATTTTGTTAACATTTTAGGTCACAACTACCCTGACTTTGGCGATACCCCGATGTACCCTGAACTTCCATACGAGACCTTTGTTGTTAAAAGTAATAAAACGTACCGGTTCCGCTTCGTCAATTCCGCAAATGCATTTCCCCTTCAGGTGTCTGTGGACCAGGTAAGCCAGTGTTATTTAATTTGGCCTATTCTCGAAATGTTAGACTATTTTAAAGTTATATCGTATTTAAAACAAAACAAATATACAAACAAAATAAGCTTATAGATGAAATTAATGCACAATGTTGTGCTTTGTCCAAAGCCACGAACTGTATTTTTGTGAAATATATGTTATCTATCTGGAAATGAAAGAATTAGGAATAACAACATTTGTTATCGAGTTATACAGTTTATATCGAAAAACAGGTGCAACTTATGTGAAGTCATTCCATTTCGAAATAGACGTTTATAATTCAATATTTAACTACACATTGAAACTGTAGTTGATAGTTGATAATGATTTAACATCGACAAATACAAACAACATCAAGAAAATGTGTTCATATCTAACACTAATTTGGTAAAATGTTGCACGAAAAGTGATCTATACCGCCGGTGTTTTAGATAATGATTGGTTGTGTATACAGTCAAAACAAAGTTCAAATTAATTTATGATATTTTGTTAAATTATGAAAACAAAACTGCAATTTGAAGTTCTTCTATACATGTACTCTGTATATGATTATGATTTCAGTCCTAATCCTGTCTAATTAAGTGTGACTTGTATCTATGCAGTCGTCTCCGATATTGAAATACAAACCTTGAACACATTATTACTTTTTATGCCCCTGCCATGAAATAGGGGGGGGGGGGGCATATAGTGTTACCCATGTCGGTCCCGTCCCGTCTCCCCGTCCCGTCTCATGGTAATGTAACCAGCTCATTTAAATAACTACTGATCCGATATTGTCCAACTTTACATACGTAATAAGATTGAAGAACTTAATTATTTCAATTAGGGGAAGGGGGCATTTATGTATTACAGACATTTCTAGTCTAAACCCTAGATTATAAAGAGTTAAACCTAAAATGTAGGTTTGTATCTTTATAGCACAAGTTGGAGCTGATAGCAACGGACGGCCGTGAAATACAAACAGTACAAACGGACTTCATTACAACCACTCCCGGGGAAAGGATCGACTTCCTGCTGCGCACGACGGAGACACCTGGCAACTACTGGTTCCGGATCGAGGTACATTATATATAACGTATTGAAGGAAGTTGGTTCCCTTTTTGATATAGTGGAAGAAACTACAAAAAATATATGATCTTATCAATTTTTATTGATGGTGTTTTTAATAACAATCTTTAACGGTGTCTCATACTATATAAGATACTTGTTTTTGTATTTCTGTATCATTATGAATTGTAAACATGTAGCACGTAAAAAAAATTATATTTCTTTTTATTATTGTGCCGTTATAATCACAAACTGAAGTTTTTGTGACTCAATCTTGTTAATCCAATATCCCTTATATCTTTACACAACTCACCTTATCGAAAGATAAAGATATCATTTAAGCATTAAAATCTATTTTTATAACACTGTTATGTGTGCTAAGATGCTCAGTGGGACATTCACTTAAGCATTGAACTGTTTTCAGTTGACATTCATAGGCAATATGAATGCCAACTGGACAGAGGCAAATTCAATGAAGCGCGCCTATGAATTCCAACTAAAAGCAGCTCAGTAGTATTTACCATTAGCTCACTTCATAGAAAAATTAATTGCCGTTTTTATTTATTATCATTTCGCTAAAACAATGTATTTACCGTGTATGGTTGATCATTGAAAAGAACAGCAATCGCCCGGGACAGTCAATGGTACCCAAAAAAACAATTATGACGTCATAGTAATGATGACGTCAACAATCGGTCAATGTCATTCATGATATTATGAATGCCAACTGAAATTGGAAGGGTTATAAAGTGACAATGCCATGCAATGGTAGATATATTAATATCACCATCATATTTGTATTGTTTTTTTTGTACAAAACGCTAAAACTGAAATACGCTATATATTAATCCTTTTATATTGTACAGAAAAGGCGACTTTGGTCTATGCTACATGTAAAAGCACCCTTTTACGTATTAGCCAATAACTTAAGCACTCGACACTTCCTCCCGAAGCGACATATTTTGATGAATAAAGCGGTAGCTTTATTTTTTGTAATATTCATAAAACCGGCTAAGTATCATGTTATTCAACAGCTGATGTTTATAATTATATATCTTCTGCTTCTTGTTGTATTTTAAAAACATTTTACTTGGTAGGCGAACGGCGCTGGACGGGTAAAGGGAATTGTCCAGTACGACACTGTAGATGAAGGGGTCCCTGTCACCACCCAGAAACGATGCTCGGCTTCAGACGTCTGTACGGACATCAACTGTATGATTCAGTACGTACGTAGCGTGTAACATCAGAACTCTAGTTTATAGAGAAATGATTTAATCTTGCTTGTAAGAGGCATTTTTGTCTGCTTAGAATGTTTGTTTTACACCTCATAATGTAAAACCTCATTTGTAACGTCGCTTTTTATTTGCTAATGCAATGACGTAGTGATTTCTGAGATGAAAGAGTCCCACAATAATAGCCGATTTTCACAGGGATTATGTGGAGAAAACACAACAAAGTGGAGTGTACTCTAATTATAAACCGACTCGGTTTTTTTTTAGAATACGCTCCGGTTTTTTCAAGTTAAATCCTTAAAAAAAACGTAGATCTGCGTGCGTATTTTGCATTGTAGACGTATATGTAGATTAACATCTTCAATATTCAGGGAACGTTTGCCCGGTAAATTTTGTAATCATTTTCATAGATATAAATTTATTTCGTTATTTTTTCTCCTAAGCAGATAACGTTGATTATTTAGCAAGCATTAACGTGCGAAGCACATATTGCACATATTGAACTGGAATTTGGTATACATAAACATCATGTGAATATCTAGGCAAAGTTTTGATTTTGTTACGGTTGAACGATTGTTTTTACAAAGTTACGACCATTTGACTTAGACAATTTCCGTTAATTTAGCATCCGTGCAATATCTCTGCATCGTGTGCTCACTGATTTTTGTGAGTTAATTCACTATATTTATTGTTTCCAGAGAGTACCATCCCGACTACCACATGAACTGTATACCCATTTCACAGCTTCGTGTATCTAAACACGATCAAGAGAAACGACCTGTACCTAAATACACAGAGGACGGGATGTTCAGAGAAATATTTCTCAGCGTTCATTTTCAAAGTAAGAGAATCAATAAAGTTTGGATATACAGATTCGCTTTGAATGGAATTAATTATATTTTTTTAAACAGAATATGCCTGTCTAGCCAGATGGATCCATTATCGGCTAGATACTTAATGTAAATGAAACAAACTTTGATATTTTACATTTAAAGCTGTAATGGTATTATTAATAACATAATTTCAAATTATATCATAAATTTTAAACTTTTAGTGGGTAAGTATTCATTCAATGGCACGGTGGTCCAGTGGTAGGACGCCGGGCTCGTTGTCAAAGAGTTGATCACGAGCCCGGCCACAGCACTTGTAATGCATTCTTGAGAGAGATACTTGGCTCCGCTTGTTCCAGTTCATTCAGCTGTAAAGAGCAGGTGGTTTGGCAGTGCTTGAAATTGTAGAATGCTATCTGTGAGCGCCAAAATAGCAGCACCAGCTTTATGATCCCAGGGGAGTATTAAGTCGTTGCTAAATCCCGTTAACCACGGATAATAATTTGTGAACTGCTTGAGACAGATAAAGCAGCATAAGAACCTCGAATTATTAATGTTACAAAAACGTTATATTAATTTGTCCATCATTTCTTCACAGCTGTAACAGATATTGCTCATATAAACAGTCTGAGCTTCCAGAAACCAACTAGTCCTCCCCAGGTAAATACTGACAGATTAAATCAAGTTTTACATAAACAAAGACATATTGTATCATATTGCTCCAAGAAAGTAGTAGAATTTCAAAAAGATCAAAGTTTGGTATCATTCTTGCACACGTTCTTGCACAAGTTGTAGTTTCGTTAAACTCGATTAATATATTTTATATGACAACCTCGTCTTGTACTTAACTATCAGTATTGATATATTTGTAGTTAACTTATGTCGCACATGAATTATCAAAAGGGAAGATTTGGAAGCGTCGAAAGAAACAAAAAAGGCCAAAAGCAATGTCCAAACCCAGATAGAGAGGTGCAGTAAGCCTATATTCATTTTTTTTCATAAATAATTCGAAATGAATATCAAGTTAAGTGTACATTTGATACTTTTACAGACCTACCCGAACATGGCTGAAGCGGTGGTGCCCTGTAATAAGACGGACCTGGTATGTTCCGCTGAGGTGTGTTACTGTACTCAGATCATCAAACTAGAGCTTGGTAGTACTGTCCAGTTCGTCATGGTCAACCCGGGTAAGTGGTATACATAGGTGTTTTCACTTACTGTGTAGCATTATATAAATAGTCTGGTATTAATACAACGGATATACATGTTACGTAGAAGTCTTGATGGTGCCTTAGTGATCACTTAGAGGCTGTGTCATTCACTGGGATATGGCCAATATTAACATGGCTACTGTCGTCGATGAAGCAGAATGCACTTACTCTTACGGAACACATGACCTCTTACGTTTCAATGGTGTCAGTGAAATATATTTTGTCCCTTGTTTAATGGATATTTAGTTTGTGTTAAAGTTCTGTTGATGGTTAAGTATCTTCTTCTTTAATAAAATCACTATTTTGAACAATGTGGTTCTTTAGATTACAACAGTATGTAAATTAATGGAGGTTGCACACGCATTTTTACAGGTCCCATTGTTGACGACTTAGGGCTTGGACTTCGACATCCCATGCATATACACGGTCACACTTTCCACGTGCTGAAAGTTGGCTACTCTGAGTACAACGCCTCAGGGTATTCGATCAGTCTTAACAAAGATATTCTGTGTGACTCCAAATTCTGTGATAATGCCTCGTGGTCCAACGCTACCTGGGGAGGAGATAACATTCCCGGACTTAATTTGGAGGATCCGCCAATCATGGATACGGTTTTGGTCCCTAGGCACGGATACACTGTCGTCCGGATGGTCGCTAACAACCCGGGTAAGTCGCCCTCGGTGTGTGAAAAATGTCAAAAAATGACATTTTAAGTTTTTTTTTATTTATTTATACGAGTATTATCCTTACATATTTATCTTATCGTCACAAGAACTAATGAAGTCAGTTGGCCCTTGTGTCATCTAGTCTTATCGTGTACTTGTCTATGGCCCCTGTGTCACCTAGTGTTATCTTGTACTTGTTCATGGCCCCTGTTTCACCTAGTGTTATCTTGTATTAGTTCATGGCCCCTGTGTCACCCAGTCTTATCTTGTATTTTTCATTACCCTTGTGTCACCTAGTCTTATCTTGTACTCGTTCATGGCCCCTCGTATCACCAAGGCTTATCGTGTACTTGTTCATGGCCCTGTGTCACCTAGTCTTATCGGGTACTCGTTCATGGCCCTTGTGTCACCTAGTTTTATCGTGTACTTGTTCATGGCCCCTGTGTCACCTAGTTTTATCTTGTATTAGTTCATGGCCCTTGTGTCACCAAGTCTTATCGTGTACTTGTTCATGGCCCCTGTTTCACCTAGTCTTATCGTGTACTCGTTCATGGCCCTTGTGTCACCAAGTCTTATCGTGTACTTGTTCATGGCCCCTGTGTCACCTAGTCTTATCGTGTATTTGTTTATGGCCCTTGTGTCACCAAGTCTTATCGTGTACTTGTTCATGGCCCCTGTGTCACCTAGTCTTATCTGGTTCTCGTTCATGACCCCTGTGTTGGCCCTTGTGTCACCAAGTCTTATCGTGTATTTGTTCATGGCCCCTGTGTCACCAAGTCTTATCGTGTACTTGTTCATGGCCCCTGTGTCACCTAGTGTTATCGTGTACTCGTTCATGACCCCTGTGTTGGCCCTTGTGTCACCAAGTCTTATCGTGTATTTGTTCATGGCCCTTGTGTCACCAAGTCTTATCGGGTACTCGTTCATGACCCCTGTGTCACCTAGTCTTATCGTGTACTCGTCCATGGTCCCTATGCCACCTAGTCTTATCGTGTACTTGTTCATGGCCCTTGTGTCACCTTGTCTTATCGTGTACTCGTTCATGACCCCTGTGTCACCAAGTCTTATCGTGTACTTGTTCATGGCCCCGATGCCACCTAGTCTTATCGTGTACTTGTTCATGACCCCTGTGTCACCTAGTCTTATCGTGTACTTGTTCATGGCCCCTGTGTCACCAAGTCTTATCGTGTACTTGTTCATGGCCCCTGTGTCACCTAGTCTTATCGTGTACTTGTTCATGGCCCCTGTGTCACCAAGTCTTATCGTGTACTTGTTCATGGCCCCGATGCCACCTAGTCTTATCGTGTACTTGTTCATGGCCCTTGTGTCACCTAGTCTTATCGTGTACTTGTTCATGGCCCCTGTGTCACCTAGTCTTATCGTGTACTTGTTCATGGCCCCTGTGTCACCAAGTCTTATCGTGTACTTGTTCATGGCCCCGATGCCACCTAGTCTTATCGTGTACTTGTTCATGGCCCTTGTGTCACCTAGTCTTATCGTGTACTTGTTCATGGCCCCTGTGTCACCAAGTCTTATCGTGTACTTGTTCATGGCCCCGATGCCACCTAGTCTTATCGTGTACTCGTTCATGACCCCTGTGTCACCAAGTCTTATCTTGTACTCGTTCATGACCCCTGTGTCACCAAGTCTTATCGTGTACTTGTTCATGGCCCCGATGCCACCTAGTCTTATCGTGTACTTGTTCATGGCCCTTGTGTCACCAAGTCTTATCTTGTACTCGTTCATGACCCCTGTGTCACCTAGTCTTATCGTGTACTCGTCCATGGTCCCTATGCCACCTAGTCTTATCGTGTACTTGTTCATGGCCCTTGTGTCACCTAGTCTTATCGTGTACTTGTTCATGACCCCTGTGTCACCTAGTCTTATCGTGTACTCGTCCATGGTCCCTATGCCACCTAGTCTTATCGTGTACTTGTTCATGGCCCCTGTGTCACCAAGTCTTATCGTGTACTTGTTCATGGCCCCTGTGTCACCTAGTCTTATCGTGTACTTGTTCATGGCCCCTGTGTCACCAAGTCTTATCGTGTACTTGTTCATGGCCCCGATGCCACCTAGTCTTATCGTGTACTTGTTCATGGCCCTTGTGTCACCTAGTCTTATCGTGTACTTGTTCATGGCCCCTGTGTCACCAAGTCTTATCGTGTACTTGTTCATGGCCCCTGTGTCACCAAGTCTTATCGTGTACTTGTTCATGGCCCCTGTGTCACCAAGTCTTATCGTGTACTTGTTCATGGCCCCGATGCCACCTAGTCTTATCGTGTACTTGTTCATGGCCCCTGTGTCACCTAGTCTTATCGTGTACTTGTTCATGGCCCCTGTGTCACCAAGTCTTATCGTGTACTTGTTCATGGCCCCGATGCCACCTAGTCTTATCGTGTACTTGTTCATGGCCCTTGTGTCACCTAGTCTTATCGTGTACTTGTTCATGGCCCCTGTGTCACCAAGTCTTATCGTGTACTTGTTCATGGCCCCGATGCCACCTAGTCTTATCGTGTACTCGTTCATGACCCCTGTGTCACCAAGTCTTATCTTGTACTCGTTCATGACCCCTGTGTCACCTAGTCTTATCGTGTACTTGTTCATGGCCCTTGTGTCACCTAGTCTTATCGTGTACTTGTTCATGGCCCCTGTGTCACCTAGTCTTATCTTGTATTTGTTCATGGCCCTTGTGTCACCAAGTCTTATCTTGTACTCGTTCATGACCCCTGTGTCACCTAGTCTTATCGTGTACTTGTTCATGGCCCTTGTGTCACCTAGTCTTATCGTGTACTTGTTCATGACCCCTGTGTCACCTAGTCTTATCGTGTACTCGTCCATGGTCCCTATGCCACCTAGTCTTATCGTGTACTTGTTCATGGCCCTTGTGTCACCTAGTCTTATCGTGTACTTGTTCATGGCCCCTGTGTCACCTAGTCTTATCTTGTATTTGTTCATGGCCCCTGTGCCACCTAGTCTTATCTTGTACTTGTTCATGGCCCCTGTGTCACCTAGTCTTATCGTGTACTTGTTCATGGCCCCTGTGTCACCTAGTCTTATCGTGTACTCGTCCAATGCCCTCGTGTCACGCTTCGGTGGTATCTGAGTTTTCCCCTTATAACTTTTTATTAAAAGAGTTTTCCGAAATTTTAGGTTGCAGGTGGTAATTAGTATTATATACATGTAATTGTTGACACATGATTTGCTATTCCAGGTTTCTGGTTCATGCATTGTCACATTGAGATTCATCAGATCACGGGAATGGCCCTAATACTGCAGGTCGGGGACGTGGATCAAATGCCGCCCACGCCCAATGGCTTTCCTACCTGTGGCAGTTTCAAATTTCCACAAGAGGAATTTGACAAATTTGTCAACGGTGAGTAAAACGGACGTTTCACTGTTTTGGTTTATTTCATCTTGTTTCCTAATATTTCAACAAGGTTTATTGGAGCCTCCATAGCCACAGTTATCTCATTTGAGTAGTGGTACAGTACATAATATACACACTATCGAAGTACACGATTTAAAATTATATAGTACTTCATTATGTTTTTCTTCTAAATGCATATGGGGTTTTACGCACCTAACCCTTTTGCTTCGACATTAGTTTAGACAATTTCGATTCCCACCTTTTGGCCCCTAGCATCACTGACGAGTCCAAGAAGGACGAAACAACTGTATGATGCAGTTTAATTTCTTTATTCGGTATGCAGTATGTATTACTAAATTAAAATGGTGCAGCATTTGTGTGTGTGTTAGGTCATCTTTTTAAATTGATTTGTGTGATGTAAAGAAATCATATGTTATCAAGCATAGTGGAAAGTCTACAGCTATTTGCTTACCAATAGAACGCCAACCTATTCTATTGTGATTATGTTTGTTTTTAATAATCCGAGAACAATACGGACTCTAAAAATGATATTGTTATGTTTGTAGTTTCGACGAAAACAAGCGTACCGAAACAATCTTCTTTGCGTCCCGATGGAAATCTCAAATCCGGACTGTCATCAGATAATGCCATTCTGAAAGACGACAACTTAAAAGCTTGTGATTCTAGCAAAATGTCAGACAAGGAGACCATCTACGTGATTGTCATTTGTATCCTCGTGGCATTTCTCATCATCGTGTCCGCCTTATGCTGGTGGCAGTGCAATGGGAGGGACACAGTATCACAGGAGGGCGCTGGCACCAAGTATGTCCTACTAGGGGCCGACACTGGAAACGGTGGCATCACACCCGACCCGTCCAATTACCTAACGTTTACTAGCACCTAACAGTAGATTAACGTCTCTTTGCTGGATTGAATAGTGCTTTATATCTGTTTTTAGGACTGAACAGTGGATTTATGTTATGTCAGATTGACTGTTACACATTTTACACCTTAAGTAGCTTTAATAATTTAATTATGCTTTTCACTGAAAT
This sequence comes from Mimachlamys varia, assembly GCA_947623455.1. Classification (NCBI taxonomy): domain Eukaryota; kingdom Metazoa; phylum Mollusca; class Bivalvia; order Pectinida; family Pectinidae; genus Mimachlamys; species Mimachlamys varia. The sequence goes on from OX392537.1 coordinate 5,418,060, forward strand.
GTTGTTTTGAATCAAGATGCTTTGCGATGGTCATTTTCAAAATTGTCATACTAAATGGTATATAACATAATCATGACCCCAAACAACTTTTTTCATAATTTGACATTATACATGGTTTGTTTGAATTTTCCATTGTTTTATTCATAAGTAAAAATGTTTCTTTTGTAAAAATAACTTGCAATAATAAGAAAACGTTATAATGTTTTGCTTTTCTTGCGAATAAAACTGCAGATTCCACTGACTGTTTTCTTTTTTATGACAATTACTCTCACTAGATAAATAAAGGCTATTTAACGAGTGGTTCCTAGGTATGGTAAGAAAAACAAATAAGAGAAGGGAATACCAAAGCGTCAATAAAACAATAATCCGAACTCAAAATCGGTTAAACTGGAGGTAAAATAGGAACAAAGGAAAGATTTATATGGAGACTCTCGTAAAAGCACAAAATAATAAGACTAGTAGCGTGTTCCATTAAGCGGAACGTTCCGGTTGTTCCGGAACGAACCAGACGTTCCGCTAAATGGTACACGACGTTCCGCAGGAACGAACCGGTTCGTCTGGAACGTCTCATTTGAGGGTACCAAGTTGGATCCAATATGGCGGCCAGTGAAAGGTTTTCGTTTCAAATGTTCAATGAATCGTAAATAGACCTAACTATAACCAGTTAAACAACATTTCACCAGTAAAATATATCACTACCATCTCCAAGAGGCATCATAGTGTGTAAAATGTGTAAATAAAAGGGACTGGTCGTATTGTTTTGCGGATTTTATGACGGAACCGTTTTGGTTATTTCCGGAAAAGTTGTTGCCTTTTTCATTTTCGATTATTAGATTTTCACCCGCAGGAACGGAATTCGGCACGTTCAGTTCCATTTAGCAGACCAGTTCCAACTTAGTACAACCGGAACGTTCCGCTAAATGGAACACGCTATAGGTGTTCCGGAAGAGCAAGCGTCTTCTGGCGAACTATGGAATGTTCGTTAAACTACAATGCAAATATAAATCAAACTCGGACAATTTGCGCATACATATCGTATTGTATGTTCCCGCCAAATGATGATGACGTTAACGATCAGCACGCGACATTCACGTTGTACTTATTCGACTATTTTAAAGATAAATAAACATATCTTCTGTCATATTACATATAGCTCTAGCAAAAGTCTTTGTGGCAGGAACTGGTATCATGTGATCTTTCTTGATCATGTGACATCAGGTATAAACATACCTGCCGTCATATATTGAATTGGTTGTTTAATTGTATAAATCAGAACAGTTATTGTTATTTCTATCCTGTTGTTTGACACTAGACGTTAGAGATTATAAATTCCCGAAGGTACAATAATACTTTATAATCATCTCTGACTATTTGTCGTTGATGTTTATCCGTAGTTAAAGACCAATAATATTCGGAGACACCGTTGATTTTGAAGGATAGTTGTTGTGATACTGACTCCCAAGTGTTACCACATCGTTACGTCACCGTCACTTACGGCGCCTGTATACTGTCTGTGGCTCAATACGTGGAAATCCCTAACGTTCGTTAACCCGTATGTGTAATTTGGTTAGCTAAAGGAATCTTGTCAATTCAATGTATCCGAGATTTCATCCATGAATTCCCTTTGGCGTCTGTGCATCGACAACGTCCATTGGTGGTCTGTTATCAATTTATCAAGGGTTAGAGAAATAGGCAACTTCAGTTAGGGAACATGCAAAATTCACCCATTTCTAGAATTATAATGTCCTTTTTTATCAATAACCATTAAAGCTGCACATTTGTTTCAATTTGAGGGATTGCTTTATGATTACATAACCTCTTATGGCTAGTACAGATGTGCAAATGTGACGATATAACTGCAATTTATTTATCAGAGTGCATGCTTAAAGTGCATGTCATATTAAATATAATTCCATCTGACATTTTAATTTTATCTGTATCAATTGATATTTCCTTAATCTAAACCTGATGACATGCTGGTATAAATCTAACATTAATGGGTATTTGGACTTTCGGCATCCATTGATGCCAACGTAAGCACTCCCAATGAGGTAAAAGCCCATTGGAATTTGACATTTACAACCATGCGATTAACTTAATCGTGATAAATTGATATCTGCAATTTAGATGCAATCGCTATACGTGCTGTACTTTTGAAGAACCGATTCAAATGTGCTAACGCATGGCCTTCTATTGCATATGGTTTTGATTCTACTGTTTCAGACATCGTTTGGGCGACACGATTATTTATCTGTCACCCAAATTGTATTCATATCGACTGTATACTACATCTGGTAACAGTTCATTGCTAATATTTATATTTCCGGTAATTTTAAAATTTGCCTGTATCTATATCTTTGGGATAAGTGGTTAAACGCTCTCCATTTTTCCATGTGTGTTTCTTCACTGGAAGAGTCTGATTTAAATCAATATTATCTGAGCTATTAACTCAAAGCCATTATTCATGTTATCTGAGGCGGAGTGCAAGCGTTGACATAACGTAGTCCTACATGGCGTCAGAAATGACGTCACAATAACCTGATTTAAATCAGTGTCATCTGAGCGATTGATTCAAAGCCATCATACATGCTATCTGAGGCGGAGTGCAACACTTTGATATAACATAGTCCAACATGGCGTCAGAAATAACGTCATGTGATGTGGATTGCAAAGTGTAGTATACAGTGTTATATATTACAATTTGGTTTAGTAATGATATATAGGCAAAGGCAACACAGAATGTAAGTATTAAAAAAATGATCTTGATAATCCCAACATGAACATACATGTTTAAGGACTATATCAGAAAGGGATGGCCCTTCCAGTCTATGCGAGATGTGTATGGGTTGAGTGCGTGTGTATTTGGGAGGCAGTGGTATGTTAGGGTAAACGACCTTGCAATAGTGTGAATCTGAATCACATGGAAGTATACTGCCAAAGGCCCATAATATTACTCCATCCGGTCATAATACTTTTGCTGATAAAAGGCTGAACAAATCGTATAACTCCCATGATGCTAAGCGTCAAGCAGGAAGTAGTATCTAATATCGTTGAGAGTTTGGTATGTCCTGGCCAGGAACTAAAATCTAAAGCCTTTAAAAACTAGGCAGTAGTGGCATAAGGCAAAAAACAGCAACAAAAAATGAAACGAAAATGATCCAAATTTTAGTCAACACGTACGAATTATGCTATGGGGCAAAGTACGATTCGCATGACGTATCTCTAGAGAAGAGTTAGCAAGCTGAACAGCTATGTGTTGGCGTTTAACACTGCATCAACAACTGAAAAGCACATACCGCCTCGGCAGAATTAGTTTTTTATATTATATCATTGTCGTGATTAAAGAATCAATCGATATGTTTATATCGCTGGTAAACAACACACACAAACACACACCCGTTTCTTTAATGTATTTTCTATCATGTCCCATGTTAGAACCAAGGGAAATTATGACTTTGTGTGTTGATATCGTACTACTGTTTTACCTTAATGCTGACGCTGATAAGACATGTTTCCGCTATTTTTGTCAACGCTGTATCGCAAGGAGTCGATGACCCTGACGCTTTAAGTTAATTGTTCATAATATCTTCGATTTCTTCTTTTTCTTAATATTTCATTAAGATTTTAGGACATATAACAATGAATATGTAAAAAGCATGATACATCGTGAAAATGTAATATTGGATATGTTTGTTCTCCTGTAAATGCGTATGATCGACTTGCTATTGAAGCTCATTTTCAAATTCTTATTGCATCAATATTTTGATTACTCTTTCAATGCAGTCATTGACTTCGTTTGTACATGTTGTCTAATTCGATGTTAGAGTTATTTCCCTTCCAATATTAAATGTTCCTTGTTTGATTTAATAATAGTTTTAGACCGTCTATTTTTGGCTTATGTGGTCAAGGTGCTGCTGTCATATCTGATCATGGTAGTAACGTATAGGCACGTCTGATATCTGGACGGCGTGCGTCGTGTAACCGATGTGTATTGTAGGTGTGGTTGATAGGTTGATTTCGTCAGTTCCAGTCCTTCGGTCTCCAGAGGGCGCGCGTACGTGATATTGTCAACCCCTATGGATGGAACAGCACGGTGTTCATGAAAAGAGATGGAGAAGAGACCTAGATGGATGGGACAGCCACGTCCATCATTTAATTCCTATTGGCATGCACTGGCGCTGGGCAATCTTATTTGTGTCTTAGATAGCACTGCCTGTGGCATTTTTTCAAAGGCAGTCGACCAGTATCGTTTAAAGGGCAGTTGTGTATTTAATTAAAACACGATGTTCAACTTCTGAAGGAATATTTGAGAAGTTTCCGAATTCAACCATGATATTGTATTCGAACAATTTCAATTTTCAAACTACACAGAACCGGACTTTGTCTAATTAAAATTGCACAAGGTCGAGCAAATTTCTCGGAAATTGAAATTTTAAGATGGAAACTTTTATAAAAAAATACACTTTATAATTTAATCATTGGTTGTGAAGCTCCAACGATTCTGCTCTTGACCCAGGTTCAAGGATATCGATTTTAACGCCATGACTGTGAGATCCTTGAGATTTAATCAAGTTTTTGACAGGAGATGTCTCCAACTAGCATGTCAGCATGTTCTACACGAGGTTTGGAGCTTGACCTTTGACCCTGCACCAAAGAAAAATCAATCGTGCCTTTCATAGTTTTAGGTCCAAATCATCGGTCTGCTGAATGTGTCCAAACCTTTATAAACTATAGCACTTTGGTTGAAGTTCGAGAGAGAGGAGAGTGAATGAAGGGAAAGAGGCCTCTGGTGTGGGGTTACATGATGTACATGTAAGAGGGATGATCCCAGGGCACCCCAACCCTGGCATCCCTCCAAAATAAAGCTGGATAACAAAAACATCTTTCTTAACCTGAAAAAAACTATGGTACTTTATCATGAATAATAAGTCACATTCAGACTACAGACCGGTACATATACAACTACGAAGAGGGGCGCACCTGTTATCGTGAATCTGTTGTTTGTGTATTATTATATATCTTATATAATATGCTATAACGCAGGTAGGGTATCACATTGAAGAGAAATTTGGTTTGGTTTGATTGTTTTTACGTCCTATTAATAGCCAGTGTTGTCTGAGGACAGCCTCTGGTGTTTGCGACGTGGTTGCTGTATTTAAACACATCGTCAATATATTGAAAAGTGAAATCAAAAGATTTGGAAAGGATTTGGTACCTGTTCCGATTAGCTCTTCCACGAATTCAGTCTCTTATGAAAACATAAAGTCAGATGGAGGGTTGGGGATTGGAGGCATTGGAATGCCAACAGTCTGCTGGAAAATCTCTCTTCAAACTCAACAAAGAAAATATTGTCAAACAGGAATTCAATATTTCGTATATCTTAACGTTTGTTGTGTTTTACAAAGTATGTTCCATTATAGCTCACTACGGTATGTGTGCATCACCGTCCGCCTTTTTTTTCTAAAAGAAAACTCTCATAACGAGTTATCAAAGCAAATTCTCAGTTTTGTATGAGGCATGTTAGTGTATAGGGTGGCAAAAATCAAATATTTTGATTGACAATTTTTTTTTCTTATGACAGGGTATTCAAGAGTAAAAAACATTATTTAAGGATTAACATGAATCTATTTTTTATGTTATGGGGGTATAACACAAAAAACGGTGTGTACTCTAAATAAACCGCGAGTACACTCCGGGTTCTTGTATTATAACCCCATAACATAAAAAACAGATTCAAGTTAATACTTATAATTTAATCTATACCCTGCGAACATTAACCTTATTGATGGACTCTTTTCTCTTACAAATCATTACGCTGCTTCATCAGCCAATCAAAAGCGACGTTATAAACGGCGACGTCTTTTTTAAGCCAATGAAAATGCTTGTTTCAAACAAGATTAAATTATTCATGCTTTTCAAAAATCAGATCCCATTACACAAAATAAGACTGAAGCCCAATTTAAATGGTACCTAAGAATGGTAGTAAGAAGTTTTTATAAAAGCCTTGTTGAGCAATAGACAGAGACAGGAATAAAACGTAGCTGAAAAGGGTTTACAAAATATGCTATACACATTTAATGATGAATAATTTATGACCAAGGTGACAATAGGATATCTTAATGCTCTTTTCTATTTTATACTTATCGTTTATGATAGGCACCGACAGGTAGATTATGCAATGTCATTACGATGGTATTGATTTCAGACGGGGGTTATCACTTTGCACATAAACGCGTGTACTTATCATGTGACGTCAATCAATTCAATCACCGAGCGGATGACATAAAGATTCCAGGGCTCTGAATAGGTACAATATATTTAATCAGAGGCTATGTACTATTAAAGTAGTCACCCCATGGCAGCTCTGTAGATCAATTATGAATAAAAAGGGCAACGAACTCGTAAATCTGTTTGTTCCAATGCTTGGAATAATATGGTGGTTACAATCATATTAAAAGACATGAATCCCTCCCTCTACTGTCGTTGGACACGCATACAAATGTATCATTACTTGTGAAGCTTCGTTTTGCTAGTTAGTTATGTACGGATACTTCCGGTTAATGACATTCAGATGTCAATACATCAAACAGTAGACTCTCCTGGAGGATGTTTTTAGTCCCTGAGGTTCCCTTGAACCTCAATAACCACAGTTATCTCATTTGATTAGTGGTATGGTTCATAATATACACAATTTCGTAGTATAAGATTTGAAATTATACAATACTTATTTAATCATAATTCAAAATTCATAAATTAAACGGGTTTTACGCACCTGAACCTTCTTCTTCAACATGAGTTTATAAAAAATTCGATTACCACCTTTTGGCCCCTAGCATCACTGAAAAGTCCTAGGAGGACAAAACAGCTGTATGATGCAGTTTAATTCTTTTTTTTCGGTATACTGTATATATTACTAAATTAAAAACGTGCAGCATATGTGTGTTTTGAGTCATCTTTCATCACCCATTGAAGTATTTGTTCAGTGACCAAAATACTTCTGGATTGTGTCGGTGGTGTTTTGGTGTATATTGTATATGCTATTTATAAACCAGTCAGATGTAGATATTTTATGTAAAATGTATATATGTCAAAGGTCAGAATGTCACCGCCATTATCAAGGCACAAAGGGAGTATAATAATACATTTTGTAAGTATTATATGAATAAGATTTAAATGACATAGACAACATTTGTGATCAATCTTTTTATCAAAATAATACATACAAAATTGTCAACAAAATGCTTATTTAAAAAACATCTTTTCTAGAAAATAAATTAACAACAACATTTTAACACCGATACCATTGAAAAAGGACAAAGAAACATTAACCAGGGTTTTCCAGAAGCGTAAGCGTCTTCTGCCTCATCCTTGACTTTATCCACGGGAATCCTAACTCGAATCGAATTATTGTGATATCTTTACATCACATCAGTTACGCGGCTCGAAAACATAAAAGGACATGACACTGTAAATGGCATGATAAAATGTATCTAGGCTACGCGCCCCTACCCATGATACCGTTCCCATGTTCAAGAAGGGATTCTTATGCTCAAACCAACTATTTGCAGCTTGCTTAAATGTTGTCAAGCTATCAGAAGGTAAATGATATTAACAATGAAACAGTATTTCAATTCAGATATGTTCAATATTTTCCTAAACCAATAACAAGGTAAGATCGTATAATTATTCTATAACTGGAACAAAAAAAAGTAAATGGATCGAGCAAAGAAATCCTGCTTGAGAAAAGAACGTTTCATGTATACGGGCGGATACCTTCACTGGTATTGCCATGTATGTACTTGTCTCAATGCCCTATATATCAAAGATTGTGTGTGTCTCCAATGTAATGCACTACCTTTGTTCTAGACTGTGTAGCTACATGTGATGTATGCAGGTACAACGTAAGAATTATTTGGGATTTATCATTTCCATTCTTCCTAAAGGACTTTCTCATTCCTAATGTCTCCCTTGACTTAACCTCACGTTTGGCCTTTAGTTGAGCGTTCACCCCTGTGAGGAAGGCTATGGTCCTGTCCCCAGGCCGAGACTTACCAGTCTCTAACAATGGTAGTTACTACTCCCTGTGAGGAAGGCTATGGTCCTGTCCCCAGGCCGAGACTTACCAGTCTCTAATGGTGGTAGTTACTACTCCCTGTGAGGAAGGCTATGGGTTCTGTCCCCAGGCCGAGACATACCAGAGTCTCTAATGGTGGTAGTTGCTATTCCCTGTGAGGAAGGCTATGGGTCCTGTCCCCAGGCCGAGACTTACCAGAGTCTCTAACAATGGTAGTTACTACTCCTTGTGAGGAAGGCTATGGGTCCTGTCCCCAGGCCGAGACATACCAGAGTCTCTAATGGTGGTAGTTACTATTCCCTGTGAGGAAGGCTATGGGTCCTGTCCCCAGGCCGAGACTTACCAGTCTCTAATGGTGGTAGTTACTACCCCCTGTGAGGAAGGCTATGGGTCCTGTCCCCAGGCCGAGACTTACCAGAGTCTCTAATGATGGTAGTTACTACTCCCTGTGAGGAAGGCTATGGGTCCTGTCCCCAGGCCGAGACTTACCAGAGTCTCTAATGATGGTAGTTACTACCCCCTGTGAGGAAGGCTATGGGTCCTGTCCCCAGGCCGAGACTTACCAGAGTCTCTAATGATGGTAGTTATTACTCCCTGTGAGGAAGGCTATGGGTTCTGTCCCCAGGCCGAGGCATACCAAAGTCTCTAAGGATGGTAGTTACTACTCCCTGTGAGGAAGGCTATGGGTCCTGTCCCCAGGCCGAGACATACCAGAGTCTCTAATGGTGGTAGTTATTACTCCCTGTGAGGAAGGCTATGGGTCCTGTCCCCAGGCCGAGACTTACCAGTCTCTAATGGTGGTAGTTATTAATCCCTACCTGACGTTCAACATTACGCTATTGGAACGACTGGTTCGCCCGTTGTCAGTATAATGTGAACAGGTGGCATGTTCTGCCGGGGTCTTCGGCAGTATACCCAGTACAGTTGTGGTAACGCACAACGCACCATTAAATGCGTGCGTGTATCGTGCATACATCGTGTACACATCGCCCATGGTGCGCACAACGGGGCGATGTAAAGATCGTGCGTTTATGTGTGCGATTCTCATCGTACACACGCACGATTTGGTACAATTGGTCGATAAACAGAATGAAAAACATATGGAACCCTCTTGAAAAAATATATAAATTCGCATCATATTTATTGGGATTATGTTATTTTTACAATATACATTAAATAATATTACAGTGACTAGGAGACAGTCAAGTGCGGGTTCAGCTCCAAGGTAACAGAACAGGTTAATAATATGTCAGAGTCTTCCGTGTCCGGCGATCCGCTACGGCAGCCATGACCGAGCCACCGTTTTGAAAATAAACTAGACTCATATAATTAGTTATTTGAACACTCCGTCCCCTCCCCTCCCCTCCCCACCACTGTACCTGTGTTTTCACACCTAGACGAGTGTTGTAAGTGCCCCGGGCAAGAGACATCTACATAAATGGTCTATGTAAAGGTGTAACCTGGTAAAAACTGGCAATATTTACCTGAATGAGAACTTGTCAAAATGCGTTTAAAGTTTACATGTGTCTATTTGGTTAGTTTCCAAAACTACAAAAAGACTATTCCTAATTTTAATAAATATATAGATAGAAATATCAGCTAATGTTTACAAACAAAAAATCTGTTCGATCTCTTTTTGATAATCGAAACCCTTTTGAGGCAGTTGCCAGGTACTGACCGTAGGTGGGTGGGGTTTTTCCCCAATTACTCCGGCTTTCCTCTACCTCCAAAACATGGCACGTCCTTTGATGACCCTGGCTGCTGATAGGCGTTAAACAAGATAAACCAAACCAAAGTTCCACGCTAATCTCCCATGTATAGTACAATTTTTATCGCAACAATCATTTATTGGGTATGAACTACGTTACCTCTGTCGACAAATCAACCTCATTGATTTATCTACAAAAGGAAAGTTACCATTCTTTTAACTGCTATGGTCATTTAATGAGCTGCTAGACTTTAATGGGGAAGGAAAGCCGGAATACCCGACCAAATAACCTACGGCCAGTGCCTTGCGACTGTTCGCCCGACATAAGCACCAAAATCGCGATCAGAGAGGTTGACAGATAGAGGGAGCAGAATGGCACATACACAACTTGGCTACCGTAATCTCAAAGGTAACCTACCTTTCCGTATATAGACAGTATCTCTTTGTTTTAATTGTTCCATATCTTACCAATGAAATGATAAACCATAAGTATACTTAAACAACGATGATATACCTAGATTTCACTCTTATGTCCCACTTATACAACATAGACAAACATCTTGAGGATATCAGCGCGACAGCCCCAACATAATATACATATTTTCGTAGTACACGATTAAAAATAATGCAGTACTAATTGTTTGTCAATATTCATAAATCAAAGAGATTTTGTGCACATTAACCTTCTGCTTCTATATTAGTTTAGATAATGTCGAACCCCACCTTTCGGCGCCTGGCATCACTGACGAGTCCCAGAAGGCGAAACAGCTGTATAGTGCAGTGTTTTATTCTTTTCGGCATACTGTAACTTAATTTGAAAGGTGGAGCATGTGTGTGTTTTATGTAACTTTTTAGTTGTGCTATTAAAAAAAATGTATTTATACTGTATCAAGATAAAACCATTACCGAACTTGCGTTACGTCAGAACGTCGGATCAGTAAAACGTGTCACCGTTTTAAACGGTTGGGTCTGCCTTACCCCGTGGATAATTGATACATTGACGTGCCCGAGGGGAAGGGATTTGTCTGCCGCGGGAGGGGGGGGGGGGAGATTAGTCGATGGCAGACCTTGTCGTAGACGTCTAGTGTATAGTCTAGTGTATACAACACAATACCAAACCAAATCCTCTGTCTTCGTTATTGACTCCACGACATAACCGACAAGATAAACCCATTACAACCTAACATATATCAACACGTACGCATATTTAGAAAGGGATATATCGTCTACCGGACACAATAGCTGAATGAACCCTTTCTCGTTACCGACACGACCAAGTCTGGGCGCTAACTTACTAGTAACGAAATCCGTAACGGCACTGCAATACACGTTTCACTGGAAATTAATATAAATATTAGTACGGAAAGTTGACAAGACGCAATTTCAGTAAAACCAGTACAGTCGTTAGGGAAAGAATAGGACATAAATTTGGAACCAGCGAAGTAGACTTATCAACAAAACTTAGAAAATGAGGAAGAGTAATAATAATTTTAATACTTTGTAGGTTAAATATAGTACAAATACATATCACTTAATTAAAACTGTTCAGAATGTATAACACATCATCACAGAAGTTAGTTTAATAATATCAAATGATATTGCACAAATTTTACTTTTGACGGCACCATATAGTAAAAACACCAAAGGCTTTCATGAAGGATATCACATGAATGCTGGGAACGGCGTCTTTACAGTAGGGTTCTCAACTGTGGTATATATATGGTACATAGTTCTACGTCAAGTAATGTTAAACAAGGTTTTATGTATAGGTGACCCTAAGTCATCTTCATTGAAAGCCAGTCATGAAAGACTATCCAGAAATGTTGTGTACAATTTTCATGTTCTTCGTTATTTAGTATACCGTACTAGTAACCAATAATGTCTTAACACTCCTGATACATTATGCAAGGTATGTTTCAATATTTTCCATCATAAACTTTACCAGTACATAAACATATCCGTTATGTCGATTTCTGCTCAAACCCGAACCCATATAAATGAATGACGAGCTTAGTCAAGCGGCTTGTGCAAGTAAAGTGCCGCAGCAGTCACACATTTCTCTGTGGAAATGTACAATGCTGTATTGTGTAATTGATTGGATAGAAGATATTACGTAACCTACTCGAAATTTCAATTGTGATATCTGACAACTGCAGTCTTTAGGTCTGCATCCGAAGCCTGTCACACACAGCGGAAGAAAGGCACCACTAGCTCACGTCTATCACTAAAAGCTTCATTTACCCTGATATTTTATGAAGATGGATATAAATGCTAGACACACTTCTAGAGATATGTAATGAAATAAACTCGAAAGTTTGATACATTGCTAGATGTGAAATTTTATATTTCAGTTAATACGACATGACAACTTATTTGAAAAGTACAAATAAAATGATGAAATATTGCGATATTAAAAATTGTTCTACTATCCACTGATAGAGTTATGCATTTTTTATGATATTCGTTTCTGAACTGGACTGTTTACGCTACGAGGTAAGAATATTTATATACAATGTGAACTGTAATCATTGTCGGTTCTATTTAGTTTTTTCTATTAGGAATTCGGTCTTATTTCGTAGATTATACATTTCTCTATATTAGGAAGATACAGACAAAACTTAAAGACCCAATGTACGTAACTCAGGGAAATTTTCGTGATTCTGAAAAATTCTGAAAAACAATCCAGTTGATAACCATGCAAAAATAAGGCTAAAACGAAGTAAACCTAAGCGGTTATTAACAAGACACTCTTGAGAAAAAAAATCCAAAAAATTGAAAATAATTCAGGTGGGGCCCACTTCAACAACAAACCGTAGGTAGAAGACGGTTCGAAATGGTCGCGTGTTTACAAATAGCTTGTTTCAACTGCTGCTGTACCGGTAACCGCGAAAGAATTCATCTTGAATATTGCTGATACCAGTTAATCATAACTAAATCTATAAATATAATAAGTTATTAGGCTTGATTTTCGCTTCAAGTTTTGCCGAAAGTTACGTATATTGGGCCTTTAAGTGTATTCATGATATATGCCGAATAGGAGCTATTTAGATTGCCCTCTTTACAAAGCTGACTTCAAAGCTTAACCTAGTTGCTATTATAACATATATGCATCGTCTTCATTACCTATCGCCTTACCGCTGCAATCTTCTTTAAATATCCTTGTTGTCTTCATTACAATATACCCACTGGTATGCTTGGTTGTTGTGATTGAAAGTGATGCCTCATTTTTCATTTTCATGACATGATATTTACTTGGATGTGACCTAGATTTACAATATGAGATGAAGTAATACTTCCACCGAAGAGATTGTTAACACTAAAATAGATTTCGATGGCGGGTCATTTGGCTACTTCTGTTCACAAGGTCTGAAATAACTTGTATGATGCTCATTATTAGACCCTTTCTTTTATAAAACAAAAACAGTTATTTGGCTATACTTGATATATTGGTGAGATACAGATAATAACTAACAGTTTCTAAAATAATGTCTTACATATTTCTTAAGTTGAGCTAATATTTTGATATTTTTCACAACTGATGCAAAATATCGAAATATTAGCCGCATACTTGAAATTTGTTTGGTATTACTTAAGAATTTTTAGATATTCTGTTTATTACATTTTCATAGCAAACCCTAGCCGGGCAGTATTTATTTCTCCCAATTGTCGATTGTAAACAGTGTTTTGATTGGTCAAATCAGAAAAAGTGATATTTTATTTGTAAAAGATATCATTGTTCTAACTAGCGAAAAATATCACTTTCATAGCTTGAATACTTTTCGATATTGTAATAAATTGAACTTTTGTACTAACCAGATCACGTATCGTCTCCCAGAAAGCTATGACGGGTTGATTGCTGTAGTACATATGTATATAGAATAGAAATAAAGAGACTTCGAGAACGCTACAACACGGCTCTCATTGGATGAAGTATTAGCGTGAATAAGCAGCGTGCCATCTAACCCTCTATTCAACGGTTTTTATGTTAAGTTCGTGGCAGCCTTCAGTAATTTGACTTCGCAGTGATAGTATTACCTTTGATTTACGGTACTTGAACCTGCAATACCAATACAAATAAACAAAACTAACATATACTGTTTTGGCGTTTTTTCTATATCTTGTAAAAACTGACCTTTTTAGATTTATCGACAACCATCGTGTGTTTTAAATGCACATCTGGGATCAGAATCACAGCCCCATGTTTCTTCCTCAGAAAGAATGCTTAGATCGCAATTACCGTAGTTATTTTAATATCGTTTTTGGAGATTTCTCACGTTTGACATTTTGTTTGGATGTCAGCACAAGTTGAGTCCAAAGGGCACAAAGCGTCTTTAATTTCTAGCGCTTCGTCAGAGAGTGTCGTGTAATGCCTTCTGAAATGTCAACCATATAACTTAAACAGAAATTGTGCAACCGCCTTCCTTAAAAATATTGCTTCCACGGAATCATTATGCTCCCACTTCACCATTCTCGAATATGATCAACAACCTAAAACAGTTGTCAAAAAGCAGATATGTTACTAATGCATGCTGCACATCCCTGAATGGCTTTTTTTACTACAGCAGTTTTCTTTGTTATAAAAAAATACTTAAATTCTTGTTCAATAAATATAATGCAGATGTAGAATTCTAAAATATTTCACATCACTTACCCGTTTTTGAAAATAGTCCCTTAACTATATCAATACGAACAAATACACACTTACCTAATACGCTTTCTTCAAGTCTATTACGGGTTGATTGATATTTACTGTTTGAAATTTGAAATGATAATTTTACCTTAAAAGATGGATAGATTATAGGTTGATGATGAACAAATATTACATGAATAATAATCAACTGTATGATATAAATCAAAACCAGTCATGGCTTTACTTTGAGAAAGAATTATCAAATCATACAAAATAAACTTACATTGGCTATCAATAAGTTAATTTATAAAAGCAAAAACATACCAGAAATATTCTTATAAATATTCACTTGTGAAATATTAGAAATTGTCAACTTGATAACGCATTATCTTCACTGCTTATATCATTCCTAGTGATGCTATACGTTAAGGTACTAAATCATTGCGCACTATTCGCGTTCATATTTTGTCATTGCTCATCATTCAAATTATATGGTATTAGGATATTTGTTAGGATAAAGTTATTTTTTTATTTTTTTGATTCCAATAAATATCAAATGAAATGTATAAATGTGTTTTCGCATCTCATTAAATATAGATATATATCATGTTGCGTATTCATATTTTGCAAGCAGTTTTGTAAGCCGTAACTGCGTTCCGATCATCTGTGAAAGGCAATTTTAAAATGAAACCAATGAAGCAGAAAACGCTTACTCTTCCGGAACACCTGCTCTTATTCTCTTGTACTTTTGCAAGGGTCTCCATGTGAATATTTCCTTTGTTCATATTTTGCCCCCGGTTTAATCGATTTTGAGTTTGGATTATGATTTTGTTAACGCTTTGGTATTCTCTTATTTATTTTCATTTTTTTTTTAAAGAATCTCGAAAATGTAATGAAAGAAAAGTGATACGGTTTCTGGCTAAATATCAAATATCTTTTACTCATATGACAGCTTGTTTTTAACTATTTTCAACCGTGCTACGTATACCATACTTGTGAAATATATTTGACATTTAACAACGGGAAGCCATTAAATAGCGTCTATATATATGTGTCATTGTTTCTACATGACACTGTACAAACGAAGGAGAATATACAACGGTGTCAAGAGACAAGAACCAAAAATTCCATAACGTATTACTGTAGGCAGTGTGATAATTATTAACGTTGCTGCCATATTGTTGGATAGTGTTGTTGTTCTGCTGTATATTAGCTTCCCTTAGCGAAAGTTTATCACACAATTTAGGTTTTTATTGGCAAATTTTTCATTTCGCAGTGTTTTAGGATAAGTTTCAAGATACTCAAGACTTGGAGTTTTATTTGAGACCTTTAGGAACACTGTTGGTTAATGTCATCGACTGTAGTCATAGATCAGCCATTGCAGTACAAAATAAGATAGATAACAGAGATGGCTGGTGGTGACGTGATCACTATATTAGGTAATTATAACATATGCCGTTATTCTGCTGGTAAATGTCATCCAGTTTGCCGATAAGATCACCATTATTTCCATTAGGTACGTTAATGCAAAATATGAGGTTCATAAACGGAGAAGCTATGAAGCATAATAAATTTCAAGTACTTAGGGAGAAATAATTTTTTTGTTCTTTAGTTTTGGTTAATTCTGAGGAAAGTCTTATTCATTTTATTTTGCTGATAAATGTTAAAAGCATATAAAGCAAACACATGTCATGAAAGCTATTT
Source organism: Mimachlamys varia (assembly GCA_947623455.1). NCBI lineage: Eukaryota > Metazoa > Mollusca > Bivalvia > Pectinida > Pectinidae > Mimachlamys > Mimachlamys varia. The sequence goes on from OX392537.1 coordinate 5,434,176, forward strand.
GAAAAGAATAACTGTGACAGAGGAATAGACACGACTTTGTGTCACTCCTTCATTCTATAATGCGTAATAGGCAAATTTTTGTTTTGCTTCTATATTGCTTACATAATTCTATAAAAGCACCCCTCCTTTCAATTGCCACATGCAATTGGACATGTTGAAGTTTCTATGAAAGTTCAATTTTGCATATGTTGTTCAGCTAAAACTTGTATTTGCCCTCATCTATGAATGTAAGCAATAAAACATGTTTACTATTTCTAAATATTGACAGAATAAAACCATGTCATAAACTGTTTTACTTTAAATCAGAATAGTCCTACTAAACATTGTTTTTAAGTGTAAGTTCCTTTTTGCGGTTCTGTCGGATGTGATATATTACCTTATAAAGGTATACCCTAATAACAACATAAATCAAAATTGCACGAAGGCGCCAACTCCAAGCCCATAAATCAGGTACGTTTGTTTGCCACGCTCTCTGGCGAAGATCGTTAACTTGGACAGTATGGCATTTTGTGAGACTGTAACGAGTGAAGACATCAGATGCCGTGATACCAAGTAATGATTTCAAATGACAACTTTAAATTGTAGTCTTTCATCAGCCTTTCATCCCATCAGGATTCACGACATTTAAATGAGCGTAAAACCGCGTCGTGTTTGCTCCTGACTACTTCCTTCACCGTCAGCATTAGTTGTCCAAATTGATTGGCTTTTTTATTGTGTTCAAAAACTGATGTTTCACTGCGTCTTCCGAAGAGTCTCAAATTATTTCAAGAATGCCGCACATGTAATCGATTTAGAGTTAAATTTAAGAAATTGCATGCGTAATATTTTGCTGGTAAATCGAATATTATATAAGACTAATACCCCGGGGAATATTTGGGTATGTGCAGATATTAAGATATTATGACAATATAACAGTATAATGCTGCTACATTTTCTTTGCGATCTAGCGTCAAATAGTGCGGGGACATTCGTATTCTGATATTATTTGGTACGCTTCACTAGTAAGAAATGTATGGGGTTCCATTGGAATTGTCTGTTCTTAGTAATAAGATTTTCACATTTTATAAAAGATTGCAATTAAGACATGTATCGAGAGATACAGGTTGATGAAGACTTTGAGCAAGTTCTATGGTCGCCATCTTTGTCTCATTGAGAAAATTTTATTTTATGGACTTTGTTGAGTATGTTCATTAGTGTGCGAACTTGTTATGATTGAGAATGATGACTCTGTTCTCACTTTGAGGACTTGGTGTTTACATGGATCTGACCAAGATTTATATGGCGGGTGTCGTCGATGAAACAGAAGACGCTTACTCTTCCGGAACACCTGGGCTTATTATAATCTTGTATTTTACAAGGTTCTCCATGTAAATATTTCCTATGTTCATATTGTGCCCCTAGCTTAATCGATTTTGAGTTCAGATTATGGTTTTGTTGACGCTACGGTATTCCCGATTGTTTTATCATTAAAGAAAAGGAACGTTTCATATCGATTATCTTATTCTTCTAAGCAAAGGTTTCCGACACAACTGTGCCAATCAACATATGAATCTTCTTTGATATTGACAAAACTGAAACGATGGTATCCTAACCTGACCTGATTTACTACGTTTTACAAGATCGCTATGTTCTTACTCTGTTGGATCAAACCAGTAGTATGTGCTGGTAATGATACTCTAGGGTATGTTCAAATACAACACAGTGAAAACGTGTATACTTGTTGACGAACTCAACGTCGATATGGACCACAACATCGATAGACACAAGAACACGACATCAGAAGCCAATACAAAATATCGAAACTTAAATCTGATTTAAAAGCATTTACTTCCCCAGCTATGGGAACAATCATGACGTATTTTTTTTATTTGTTGTTACCAGATGAACACATCCGGCTTTGCTGAAATAACCTATAGAATATAGTCTCTACTAAGATGTTTAAAACGTGTTTTTGGTGTTTATTAACACTCGACAGAATTGTACCTTCCTTAACTTAAAAAATTGTAAAGAAATGAAGCATACAATAGGAACTAAAGAAGTGTTAATCATGTCAGAATATAAAACAAAATAGGTTACTGCTAGATTTTTATATCATAAAATCTTAATATTTGTTTATACATGGCGTATTGTTTTTCTCAATACTTTACTGTCATTCGTTCTTCTCGCAATTTTCATTAAACCCTATCTTAACTGTCATGTCCGTGGAGTCACAGATGTTTACCATGGGGTCTGGTCCCTCTCTCACGTGACTGACCAATGGTCATTGAACCCGAGAGGGGTCACCCTATTGCCTAGTGTCATCAACTAATGTTTGAGTGTTGGAAAGAGACCCAACATCAGTCAAATCGTTTCACCCACCCGGCACCAAAACACCACCTTTTTAATTTTGACTATGAAGTTTTGTGTTGATGAGTAATCTTGTTTTTGGTTCTGGTCTCGTATCATTGATTGTAATTAACTTTTCTGCGTACTGTACCTATTACTTAATTAATCTCGGCATGCTGTATACATTACTAAATTTAAAAAGAGCAACATGTGTGTGTGTGTTGTTATTAATATTTTGTTTAAAGTACCAAATCAGAACTTGACCTACATTTTATCATGGTAAATCTACATACCAAATTATATTTCATTATTTCTATTCGTAAATCAGAAAATGAGCGCAAACAAAATATGTTTGACGGAATGGCGGCAAAGAGTAAAACTATTAGCCCCGGTCATTTCATGGCGGGGGCATAGACACTTTTTAAATGTTATGTGTTTGCGAACAAGACTAACTAATCGTGCACATTCTTTCAGCGCTTGATTAGTGTTCTTCATTTAACGTTATTTACATGAAATCATTCTTTCATACATTAAAATCGAAGTCATACATGACTGACAAGACTCCTTACTAAAATAACATTCTTAATACAATGCTATTGACGTGGTATCATACTTGCAGAGCTTGAGATCAAAAGCACAACTTACTTGCAAATTTATTTCTACACTCATTAATAAAAGGCTATAACAAAGACATATCATTTCGGCCTGATTCGACAGTTTAGGGAAAAAATCAAAGAATACCAAAGCGTCAACATAACCATAATCCAAAATTAAAATCGATTAAACTAGAGGCAAAATATTAACAAAGGAACGATTGAAAGATGGAAAGCCTCGTGAAAGTACAAGAGAATAAGACCAGGTGTTCTGGAAGGTTAAGTGTCTTCTGCTTCATCGACGACAACCATCATGTAAATCTTTATCGCATCAAAAATGAATTAGAAAATATGAATTGAAAAATGGTGTATGCTCTTTCCTATTCTTTGTTATTCATTAGCTTTTGAATTCAGCATTTGTCACCCAATATTTAGCAAGAGTGTGAAAAGCTATGAGTACACATATTGAAAAGTCAATTATGCTAAAAAGTTCCATTATTCTTGATCCTTTGTTGCCGGCGAGGGCATTCGTGACACATCGAGTTCTACTGATCATCTTCTAATTTGAACTTATATATGACATCTGCTTCGCTATGCCATTTATCAAAAGTTTGGTTCTTTTGTGGCCTTGTGATTCGGCTTATCCTCTTAACGCGTCTAAAGCTGATGTTATTGCATTTTGCCCTTGACCGATGACCTTTGGTCCTATCTGTAATCGCAGTTTTTGTACAGCCTTGATCTTATGTTATAAACGAATTGTAGGCGACCTGATTGTGTCCTTACCTATCCCGGTATACTGATCAAACCACGGCCTTTAATATACGATAACATCTATGTCTGTATACGCTTTCTGAACATGTCAAGCAAAACCTGATAATTAAACATAAAATGTCTGAAATAAAGACATGCACAGTTAAGCCCTGAACTAAAGCATCGAGGCACACATTGACATAGCAGATAAAAGACCAATAACGGCCAAATATTAGAACGACTAGGAGGGGATGAAAGGATTACTAAAAGCAACAAGACGCACTGATTACCCAAACCACTTTGGCAGAATTACCCCATGTGGTGAAAGTAGATGGTGTCGACATGTTTATGTCAAGGTTTCCATAGCGTGATAGGAATATTGATGAAGCGAGCAAAACCTCAAAAGCCTAGTACTTCATTCCTCAGTGTCGCCCCGTTTCTGATGGAATTTAAGATAAAACCTACCAACCCTAAAATAAGAAAAAAAAACTACTTTGCCCTAATAGCTGATAATTGCTATTAAATATAAACAAACAAATACACAAATTTAAACCACAAATGACTTGAATTAAATATATAACCTCTATAAGGTTCTCAGGGCTCTAGCTAAGTCAAAAAAAATCTTATTTATGGAGTGAGCAATGTAATGCAATGAGGTAATCTGAGGGATTAATATCGTTCGTTTACAGTGTAATTCGGTCTGTCTGTGGCGTCTCTAGAATGTTCTTGAAAATATTAAACATGTTTTTATATAATTGAATAGCAACACCCTTTCTCACAAGAATGAAACAAGATGTCGGTCCGTTTGTAATATCTGGTGTCTGGTGAATCGAACGTGGTGTTGGAGTCTCCAGATATATGCTAATACCACAATTTGACTACGTTCCAGTACAGTATCATCTATTTGAGAAGACATGCCGTAGGGACGTTTTGGTATGTTAGCACGTCTGTTAATGGGATAGGGGGAGAGTTACGAGATCATCCCCTCCTATGTTTCACCGAGTGTCATACAATATTACCTCAACAATTCAGCAGACCAGGCATAATTCCCATTGATACAACGAAAGCTATAGAATAAATGAATATCTCTCCAACACAGCTTGTGTTGTTTTCTGATTTCTATTCCGTCCATGGTACACCATATGTGTACCGTATATTTGATGTCCAAGTCAATTGTCTACACCGATGGGAGTATGACACAGAAGACATATATTACAGACCCCAAATGTGTATGTCTAACATCGCAATGGAATGGCTTTGACGGACTGGTTTGTGGTTTATCTTTAATAACACAACGCCGTCAAAATTGGTATTGTCTTATTTGCCCCATCAATGTTAGCGGTAGTTATTAAAGAAATGACGTAGACCACCTGACCCTATCAAGTTCCATGACTACATCATAGGTCTATATAGTCTATATGTAGTTCGATCAGATAAACATCTTGATATCTTAAATCATAGAAGACATTAAGGAATTTACAGTACATGTATCTATAAACGTCGGTTCCCGCTGCAGTAAAGTACAATGTAATCGTTCCTGTATGATATACTGCATATTAGGACGCTTCCAGTGCAGCAGTTACCATACGTTCCTCACTGCTGTTATGTCTAGTTCATTGTCTTAGTATGATGTAAATATATCATATCCACGTATTATATCATTCTTCAGTAGGATATTTATCTCCATGCTACATTTATATGTATATTGTGACTAAGACACATTAGAACGAAAATGAATTCGGCGAGGACACTTTATAACAAAATAACACGTATTTACTTAAACGCTGTTATCTGTGAAATACAAAACCGTGCAGATTGTTCTAAAAGAGGTTTTAAATTGTCGCAATTAATAATAAGGATTAAACGGATTGAGTTCTAAAACCGTATAGGCATTAATTAACGCAGCAACAGCAATGCGATGATGTCTATGAACATAAATTGTGTCCCCAAAACACTTAACTGAAATATATAAATGATACATATACTTAACGGATGTTAGTTACAAAACATAGCTTAAAATAAATACAAAAAATAATACAATATATGATTGTTCATACCAATATTTGCGAATAAGCATTCAATTTAAAGACAAAACATTTGTGCAAATCAAGATTTATCTTATAGCAGCTTATATTGAGGCGTTAGTATTAAGGAAACAATTAATATACTTTAGTGTGTGTGAAGTAATGTTATACTTGCAAATGACTCGGAAGTGTATTCTTGGTTCCAAGTCTTCAAGTTTCACGTTGTAAATAAGTATGTCAGATGTTACACAAGACTTACTTCCAAAAAAGAAACGTTTGTTTTCTTATTTCATGCTTGTCGTTTTCTTGATGTAAATTTAACAAATTGAAATTAACAAAACTGAAATAGGATTTTTACTACTCAGTTCACATTTCCATTGATAATATACATGTATACCATTGTGATGGAGAGCAATTTTGATGCTATTTTCTTTTTTTTAATACAGAGTGTGTTGTAAGCGTAAAACTTCGTGTTGGCTGGGACGTCAATGAAGGAATTGCATGGTTAGGAGACGAAATCTCTGTATGTCTAGCTGTTAACAAGGACTGACACAGTATTAACATGAGAGACGGGAAAACAATACTAGGAACGGACCGATAATTTGTCAGCAAAAATAACCTGTCATCCTTCATACCAATGTCTATTTAACAAAAATATTATTTCTTAATATGTTGGTAAAAATCAGTGTATGTTTTATGAATTCTTTTGATAGCCAACATGAGAAATTCATTGGGCTAATAATCGATATTGGCAACAAACATGACTCCCGATTGATTCCCGTCACACCACTCTATATACACCACACGTTTGTCTCTGGCGTCGAAGAAAAGAAAACAATGCGCGTGCGCGGTAAAATGGTTTTGCAGCAGAAGCAGACGACATATAGCGTTTCTCTCAGTTACAGACGATGGTAGTGCGTCAGGTGGATTTGCACGATGTCATGGAAATGTTTGGGAAGGTGACAGCCTTTCTTCTGCTTTTGTACGCCGATATTTACCGGTGAGTACCAGTTCATAACGTTTTAGGGGGTTATACCAGAGCTTTCGCTCTTCTCACCAGCAGTCGCTCAAACAACACACATGTTGAGATTGACGTGAAAGCTTACTCCCATATATTTCTCCAAGTTATTGGCCCCAACCAAATCAGTCTATTGACAGGGTTGCAGAAATTGTTTGTTGTTACTTAAGCATTTTATAGTCTGGTGTTGAAATGTCAACCTTAATCTGTTAAAATGAAACCAGAGTTACGACTAAAATCTCATTTTATCGGATATTTGTGCAAGCAAGAACGAAGAGCTTGACGGGGATTCTGTGCTAGGCTTGCCCAAAATTGGTAGTCTCGGGGGATTTTTATACCGTTTTATCTAATTCTTCACCGATGCTGTTTTTTTTTGTCAGTAGACCATTGCAACATACCACTAAAAGATCGTAGAGACATACGTTCGAACTATTTTAATGTAGAGGAAAGCTTCTATGTCTTCGGTCGTTGCTTCTTACCGACATTCATGCTTTATGCTGTATATATGAGTCCCCGTTATCAGATACAGACAGGCACCGTTTTGTTATTATCCGTGTGGACACTGTATACTGGTCCGGTGATGGGATAGAGTTAGTTATTATACATGAGGATGCCAAATACTGGTGGTCCAGCGATGGGAAAGTGTTTTGTTATAATAAGGAAGGGAATGACACACCAGTCTGGAGATAGGATATCTCTGAGCTTCGTGTTATTAAACGTGGTACACAATATACTGTTCTGATGCTAGAATGTTTTTTGTTGATATAAGGTAGGGCACGAAATACTGGTTTGGCAATAAATGTTCTCTGTCCAGCTGGCTCTGCATTTGTAACCCCGTAATGGCACCCAAATACTGTTCTGATGGTAGGATATTGGTAAGGACACGAAATACTAATTTGGCAATAGGATAAGTCTCTGTCCGTCTGGCAATAGGATACAAGTAGCTCTGCATTTGTAACCCCGTAATGGCACCAAAATACTGTTCTGATTGTAGGATATATGTAAGGACACGAAATACTGACTAGGCAATAGGATAAGTCTCTGTCCGTCTGACAATATGTTTCAAGTAGCTCTCTTTTTGTAATCCTGTAATGGCACCCAAATACTGTTCTGATGGTAGGGTAGCTATAGTTATCATACTGAACACTAACTACTTGTCTGGAGATAGGCACTTCATATTTAAAATGCTGACCGCAAAGACTCTCTAGACATTATAATGGATGTTTGTTATTAAAAAATAATAATACGGAATACAGGTCTGATGCTGAAATGGTCTTATCAAATTTAAACCATTTCATCTTAGTTAGTTAATTGCTCACAGACTATGTGTTGTTTCCAACATTGACAGTTTTCAATATATATTGTATGATCAGGCTTGTTTCTCTGTCGTTTAAAAAGAAAACATGTGTATACATGTAGCTACGACATTTTTACGTAGGCTACATGTGAAACTGAGTTTATATAAAGGACAGAAGCATGCTATTATCCTAAGACATTTTCGAATTATTTTGATTTAAATATTTATTAAGTAATAAAAAAATTGAATCTTACTTAACATATCTTTGAATAAAGCGTCAATCTTAATAAGATTAAAATCAGTTTAGCTTTCACTTAAGACACTTATCGTGAACATTTCACACATGTACAAGTTGTATTCCATTTAACACTTAATTGTATTGTTTAATTGATCTTACATTTATGAGGAATTTCAATTTAGTGTGTATTCTTATACATTTCATATTTGAAGGCCAATGAATATCGTATGAGGCAACCCTAAGTTATATTTGGATATTTTCATGCATTCTATATTGCACGTGAAAAGTTGTTTGAAATATGCAAGTGTTATAATGCCACTTGAACTATTATTACTTAGATTCTTCACTTCAGGATTGTAGCCTTGTCGAGTATTGATTATTTGAAATGTAGATTTGTTGTGTCTAAGATACCTGACACTGTATCTACCAATAGAAGTATAAAATTACCCTGGCTTGCCTAACCTCATACATCTACTCCAATATGCAATGTTAAAAGTCTTTCGAACTATAAAATAACCCAGACTTGCCTAACCTCATACCTATGTTTCAATATACAATGTTAACAGTCTTTATACAATAAAACTATAAAAGCATCAAGGATTGCCTTGACTTCTACCTATATACCTACTCTCAGACCGTTCTTCGACTCTAATATACAATGTAAACAGGCCCTGGTTTCATCAACATTCCTTAGCTTAAGGAAACTCATTAACTTAAAAATCTCCATAGAAAAGCATTACAGAATTTAAGGAGAAAAACCTTAGTTAAGGAACTTTCCTTAAATTCTGTAATGCTTTCCTATGGAAAATTTTAAGTTAAGGAATTTCCTTAAGTTAAGGAATGTTGATGAAACCGGGGCCAGTCTTTATACAATAGAATGTAAGCTATACACTGCATAGTTTCAAAACTAATGCAAGCTAAGCCTCGTTGGTAAGGTTTCTGTTTATGCCTAAATGTACAGTAACGCCTGCCACCTCCTTTGGTGGCAGTTTGTACAGGTTCAATAGTGGGGAAAGCTATGTCACCCTCTGTGACATTTTGTACAGGTTCAATAGTAGGGAAAGCTATGTCACCCTCTGTAACGTTTTGTACAGGTTCAATAGTGGGGAAAGCTATGTCACCCTCTGTGACATTTTGTACAGGTTCAATAGTAGGGAAAGCTATGTCACCCTCTGTGACATTTTGTACAGGTTCAATAGGAGGGAAAGCTATGTCACCCTCTGTGACATTTTGTACAGGTTCAATAGGAGGGAAAGCTATGTCACCCTCTGTGACATTTTGTACAGGTTCAGTAGTGGGGAAAGCTATGTCACCCTCTGTGTAGGTAGTAGTTGTAGGTGTATATGGTTTATAGTAAACACTGTCGTCGTCTGTGTGGAGTATCTGTATAGGTTCAGCTGTAAAGTAATCGATGTCATCTTTGTGTAGAGTATCAATACATTGTCAAAAGTAGCAAAATATATCTCGTGTTCAATAGAAGAGCATTCCATGTCACCGTAAAATCTTGGATATGTAGTGTCTACCAAAGATGGAATCAAATGAGAAATTGTAGAAAAATGTATGTCACCTTCTGCGAAGTGAAATTGTACTTATTCAGTGGTAGAAAAAGGTATGTCGCCTTCTGTGTATAGTCATTGTACATGTTATATAGTAGAGCAAGTTATGCAATTTTCTTATAAAGTCATCGTACATCGATGGTGGAGAAGGCGTTAGCATATTTGTGCTAATTTACTGCACAAGATCAATTGTAAAGTTAACTCCGACACCTTCTCTGTAAAGCCATTCTTCATTTTCTATAGTATAGTGAGCTATGTCATATTCTACATAAGAGAATTTCTATAAGATCACGTAACACACACATATGCTGCACCTCTTAAATTTAGTAATATATACAGTATGACGAAAAGATGAATTAAACTGCATCATACAGCTGTTTCGTCCTTCTAGGACTAAAATGAACTGGGGTCTGTCACCATTGATAACGTGTGATATGATAAGATACGATTGCTCTCTGTTCCATTAACCAGTGTTATAAATAGACAGGGTGAAGGCTATGTATACACGGACGCGTAAAAACTTTGATTATATATCTGCCAAAGATGGAATCAAATGTATGTTTGATTTAACTATGTAACAAGTGTATTTGCAATTTTGTTTATGTTTAATCATAACTTTAATAGCTGGAGACTCATTCATAGCAAGCGAAATCTCAATTTCTTTATCCAAACATAGTAAATTGAATACTGAAATTTGACGGTGCATCAATGATAATTGTATAGTTTGCAGTATTAAATGGCTTTGTTTGACTCTGTTTCATTATTTTGTATTATCTAAATGAAATTTAAATAATATCAAATATTTGTTTGTCACACTGTACTCAAGGCAGGCTGACGATTACCGTCTTTTGGTAATGTGAATAATACTAAGTTGTTTTTATTATTCTCCTTCAATTAAGATGTACAAAAGTAAGTCATACTGTAAAATCAGTTCCCGGTCTGCAATTTGCATCTTTGAAGAATTTTAACCTTACATTTCAAGTTGTTTTATCGTTACTTTTCAAGTGTTATTTTGTCCTCAATAAGTTTTTTTTATTTGGAACTGATTGAATTTCAGCAACTATGAGATGTGTATATGTATATGCTGTCTGTTCTCAAAAAGCGTTCCTATTCTTATTTTTGAAGAAAGATGTTTTGGTACTCTTTTGTATTATGAGAATTGATATGAGAAGGTATTGTTTTTCAGACATCAGTTCAATGATCCGATAGCATCAATGATATCAGTTATAGGCGTTTGTTTAAAATTCATATCAGCATTATGGGAGGGGAACGACTGGTTCGCCCGTTGTCAGTATAATGTGACCGGGTGGGATGTTCTGTTGGGGGCCTTCGGCAATATACTTCAGTGTGGTATCGCTTTAAATCAGCAAAATATCCGGACTATCGTAAGAAGGCTTACACGAACATACCACAGCCTCCCAAATACACACGCTCTCAACAAACACACCCACATCGCATACACCGCGAGGCCGTCCTTAAATGACCCTAGCTGTTAATAGGACGTAAAATAAATTAACCAACCAACCAAATCCAAATCAGCAATTCTGTAAGAAATCTATATGTCACTGAAGAGTGCTGGAAGGACGAAACTGCTGTATGCAGTTTAATTCATATATACGGCATAACTTATCTACAAATATATGTAAATGGTGCAGCATGTGTGTGTGTGTTACCTCATCTTTAGCAATGATGCAAAAACAATGTTCTACTAATTGGACGATTACAAGTACATCAAACGAAAAACAAATAGTACGCTAGAAAAGATATGAAAGTTTTTCATTTAGAAATAGTTTAGAATATTTCTGTAATCAGAAAATAAATTGGTCCCTTTTTGGTGTATGAACAGAAGTACATAGTAATAAAGAACAGAGTAAATTACCAATCAGTTTAGCAATCAGAACACGTTCAAATTAAAACAATATGTTGTATAATATGTACTTTCGAACGACAGGTTGTCTATATGACTATTGTAATTAAATATCGCAATTCTCTTTTAACATTTTAATCAAGACAAATTACGGGGAACGCTGTTATCTTCAGCATGTCTATGTAATTACTACACACTTGGATCGCTACATTGTACTGTACAATACAATTACTACCTACTTGTACAGCTGCCTTGTACTATGAGCAATTTGTATTCCAGATCGCATTTCATTAAAGGTCTTACAAAATTCGTCAAAGTTTATACAAAATAATTTCTGTATATTGCCTCACCATAAAAAGGTTTCTTTTCAATCCATGCCTTAATTATCAAACCAATCAACATGATTACATAACTGTTACCCATTCATGGAACACTGTAAGTTACCTAAGTCTTACGTGAACTGAATGTGGCTTGATATGCTGTCACTATATAGCATATTTACAATGTTATATCTCAAATACATGTACCTATATACAGATATAAACGGTATCAAAGCATTGTTAAAATAATCAAAGGCAAAACAGTTAAAAACGGCACAGAAAGTAATGCATCAAAACAGTCATAAATAATTCTGAAACATAAAAATATCCATAACAGTTAGGTCAATATCTGAATTGAATACTAGTTACTCAGAATATGACCTGGATGTTGTTTTCTGATTAAATTTACATTTATTTTGCCATTAAATATCTTTCATAATGTGGTATTTAGAAAGTGATACATGAAAATAACCACAGTTCTTCTGGGCAGAAAATGGTAAACAGTTATTTCTCAGATACATATCAAGTTGTTGTCTTAGATACTTATCAAATTACCCAATCTATAATATACTGAAAGAGGATGTTGCCTTTTACCAGAATCCTGAAGGATCCCATTCGGCAACCCGTGCAGGAAGCACAAACACTTTTGTTCAAGCTTGAGGCCATTTGAGATTTTTATAACTTTTTAGTACATGATGTTATCTCTCCAGATATATAAATATTTGCGTAATATACTTCGCACTCGTCAAAAAAGGCCTTTTTATGCCATACTCATAAACAAATTATTACTCGCCGAGAAATAATAAAATATTATTACTATTTTATTTAACTTTATTTAATAATGTAAACGTATGTATTATGTTGTTGTATTGTAAATATTGTACTATTTATAACTATTAATACCAATATACATTTCTACACCTGATACACTTTTGTTAAATATATTTTATATTAAAAATATATATCGGTCTAACCAAATGTTACTTCATCGTCTATAAAAAGAATTGATAGCATTTTAGAACATACGGATATGGCATAGTGTAAATCTATATTACAAAATGTATAAATATTGATATTAAGAGATAGTCGTATTTGATACAGTGTACGAGGGACTTCCAATACATAAATAGCGTGTTGTAGCCCCATAATATATACGGAGTTGTCCTATTCCTTGTGGGCACAGAATTTAAGTTTGACATTTACTTGTCCTTTTCGTATGTAAATAAATTATTCCCTAATTCCCTTTTATCAATTCTCTAAATAATACATATATATATATGTGCTAGTCTGTAGGAGCAGAATTTAATCTAAAAGCGATGGAAATCGACAGCATCAATTTAATTTTAAACACCGATTTGTTATTAAAGGCATGGTGTACTCGCTATGTTTCGTGGTATACAACAATTCGGCAGTATTGGTAGACATATTTATTCTTTTACATCTACTATTCATTGAACACTTTGCTAATAAGGTTGTCCCAATGTTGCGTGCCAATTATTGAACAAGGCTTTGCCCTTTGTCTCTATGATGGCTTCAGTTTTTCCTGATTCCTTTTTCATTTGTTGACTACAAACGTTTAGCTTCATGAAAGATGTAAAATCAATTTTCCTGACGGTAATACAAAGATTTACTGATTTAGACTGTGAGTACATGCAGGCAAATCCACTTCCTCAAAATGAGTTTAGCTACTCCTATGGGTACAAAATAAGTTGATTCACCTGTAGCAATTGCGGCAAAACATCTAAAATATATGCAAACATTGTTTATTTAGTACAATTCAGACACATAACGTTGCCATATGATATTTATCGATAGTCTTAGGTAAAGACTAATTGATACAATCGAAACGTTGGAGCCGATAAAAAAATGAAATGAAAGTAAAGACTATGAAATAGAAACCGGAACATAACATTGGATCCGGAATTTGATAATAAGGAAATAACGTAAATAAGCGAAGCTCTTCAACTGGACAAATATATAATTGAAAAGCGAATATTAATTATCTCAATGTTTAATAACTGTTATCTTTTGTCTTTGAAGGAAGTATTGTGATACATACACTTTAGATGTGATAGTGCCTCCAATATTTTATGTGTAGGAATAAAATGAAATTTGATTTTCAAGATTGTTTCATTGAACCTGCATTAGACAAACACATCATATGTGTGTTACGTCACCTTTAATGATAGTGGATGACAGACTCTGCTGGTGGATTATTTTAATCCCCCATGTTTGCTGGAGCATCCATAGCCACAGTTAATCTAATTTGAGTAGTGGTACGGTATATAATATACACATGTTCGTAGTACACGATTTAAAACTATACAGAACTAGTTTAGTTTTACTTCTAAATTCATATTAAAAGGTTTATTTCTGATCCCTCTGCATCTACATTAGTTTAGAAATTTTATATTCCCACCCTTTAGCCCCTAGCATCACTGAATAGTCTTCGGAGGACGAAACAGCTGTATTATGCAGTTTATATCATTTCTTCGGCATACTGTATCTATTACTCAATTTAAAAGGTGCAGCATGTGTGTGTGTTACGTCATACTTAAGATACCACCTGTCATATGTGACCTTTTTCCTTTCTCCCTTCGAAGGTCATCTAACAAGTTTGACTGTATATGGACACTTTCGGAGATTCAAGTTCTTTGCTCTGTCAGTATGCTACAATACGCCAGTAGACATCTGTGGCTAATAGAGGTCAAAAATGTTTATATTGACCTTGGCAACAACGCTGATGAAACATTTCTGGCAGGCAAGATTGCTGGAAGTTATACAACAAAAATGTTACATCCTCCACATTAAGGGGACGAAGTAATAAAAATGAGAGTAAACATACCATTTATGTAGAAACGAGTTTAGTTTATATTGATTGTCCTTGGACTTATCTATTTACGGTGTATAAATGTTATGGTATGTCTCGTAGCCGAGGCAATAATCGTTGTTTACATGTGCTCGTTGTACAGCGATATATATTTTATATACAGATGGCAATTTGGTCTATACCGCACGTGGTATCAAATCGATTGCTAGGAAGGTATTAAATGCCAACTTAGCTAGACTGCCCATATGTCTTCAAAATCCAGCTACTAAAACATTTGAATCTTTGTTTTCATTAATGTATACATTTGATGTGATCAATACATTCCTGCCAAGTTTTTCTTGTTTCATCATAATGTTGCAATTTACTATTTAATAAGAAGTTTTTAAAATCACGTCAGTAGGATAGTTTCTGTTGATTGTACTTAAAGGCCGAAGAAACGCATCTGCGTGAAGTTATCGTGATTCTGAAAAAAAACATCCGGTTGATAGCCATGTACAAATAAGACTTACTTAAAACCTAGTTAAGCGGAGCGGTGACTATCAATAAACTCTTGACAGAAAATTCTAAAGGATTCAAAATAATCTAGGCGTGGACCACTAAACCTACGAGTCCAAGTTAGTTCAAAATAGATCCATGTTTACAAAAACTGAGTTCCAACTTTAATAGGATTTTTTTTTACAAAATATGCATCAACGTTGTTTTGATATAAGTATATGTAGTTATTCTAATCAGATGTATGCATATATAAAAAATACATGGTCAGCGGACAAAAATACCAAATCACTAAAAAAAATACTTTTAAATAAATATAAATGTATGTATATTGTTGTTTTCTATTATTGTCTGTCTCGTGATTATTCGTAAACCTGATTACTTTATTTATGTGATTATCTATGGACATTTCATCCAATTTTAAGTTGATGTCAGCTCTAGCGCGACATATTCACCCTCGTATGAAAACAAACAAGTCACCCAAGAGAGGGGTACAGTTAGTGTCCATTGGAATACCAAGTGTATAGCAAAATCCTTCCTCCAATGTCAACAAAGACATTGGTAACCAAAAATTCAATCATTCGTACTATATCTTCCTCAGTAAATTTTATCATAGCTTTTGTTGTGATTTTCACAAACCTTTACTTCTGTTTTCAGAGCGTCCGATACTGTTCCACTTTCCAACACATCAGCTACTATAGAGGATATGTTGGAAGGCTATGATATCAGACTCCGGCCAAACTTTGGAGGTAAGCAATTAAGAATCCATGCACCCTTATAATTTCGGCTTAGCTACAAATATTTCAAAAAGTCATCGGGCGACTGCCTTTTTCACGTTGTAAATTCAACATATTTTAATTTCAACATGTAAATTCAACATGAACAGTTGATGTCTGATATTCGTTGGTTCTACGACGTGCTGAACCTATGCTGCTTGACAGAGATAGTTTATCTGTTTGTATATATCGCACAAGAAAATGAGACTGATACATGCCTTGGACTATTGGTTCGATTGCCTTGGACTATTGGTATTATTACGTCTTGTAATGTTTTCCTCGTCGTCATGTCAGGGAAATGGTTGTTGATGTAAATTGTACGCTGCCTGGCTTTGAATTAACGAGGTGTTTTATGTAAAGAGTCTTGATTCACAACCACTGAATGTTGTATGTGAGGTTTCGATTACTAGATCGGTAAGAAACCTTCATCAGACAACTGACCAGTAAAACGTATGCACAAAATGTGTAAAGTATGTAGGAGCTGTCCAGGAAAATCAATGTTTATTTCGGTTTGCTGCAAAAATAAATACAAAAATACGTCCCAACACGAAGAAATACGTTATAAATATAACAAAATCCTTGTCAAAGTTAGGTCAGTGACGTTAACAAGGGAATGTAAAAGTTAGCTATCATACATTTCATAATGTTTCATTAGAACAAAACATCGCTTATATTTGTTCACCAATACTCATATCAGCCGCGATGTTACAAATACAATGAAAAAGCGACAAAGTCTAGGAGTAACTATAACTTTCATAATTTTGGACACAATGTTATTTAAAAGGATGTGCTGACACAGTATAAAAATAATCCCCAGTGTGGTATGGGAGTGTAGTATCACAGTTATTATGAAATCGTAACTTTTTCTATTTGTTTCTGTGGGTGCTCTAGGCGAAATTCCAATTGTTTGGAGATGGTGGATTATTGAACGTAAAACTGCTGTCATTCAGAGGCATCTGGTGCAGTCTGATATTTGGGTTTGACTCCTGGTGTTGCATTTCCACTTGTTCCGATGGTTTTCTATATCCCTATATAAAACGTGTTCAAGATACACGTAAAACGGGAAACGGGAAACTTTGAGGTTGTTTCAAAGATCATTGTAAGAACAAAGTTAGATTTGGCTTTAAAGAGTAAGCAATGATTTCCACCAATAGCAAACATAACAGGCACGTTGACGCAAACGATAAATGGTGCTGTTTTGATTGACACTAGCAATTATAGTTCAAAGGAGTTTAAGCCTGGTGTTACCTATGCGTACCGAGCACAGTTTCTGTACTATCAGCACAAAAGGTCGGATGGCAGATTCCAATAAGTCTATGACACAAATATCAAGGTCGTCCTTCATTCTTTATTTGTTGAGGCACGCACTAAAATTCCTGGAACGACTTACTAATTATACAGATCAAATCGAATTGTCGTCAGGCTGTTTGTGAGACTGTGTTTATAAACGATGAAGGATGCACTTAAGATACAAAAAACTAAATGCTTAAACATTGCATGGCGGGTTCTTAACTCGTTACCACTTAAAACGAATTTCATCGTTACTAGGGTAATGTCTAACCTTGGCACATATATGAATACGAATGCCGAATCGTGGAATGCCTATCAGTTTAGAAGAATTACAGGAACAATTTCTTTAAGGAAAAGTTAATTAGCTTTCTTTGTATTCCTGTCGATTCTAATCAATTTTCAATTTTTCAGATGAAATTCTTTCCTTTACAATTACAGTCCTACTACTTTCTTTGTACGAGGTTTTTATCGTCAAATTCTAATACCGATGTCAAAGTATATTTATTCATTTAACTGCATTATGTTTCGAGTAATAGGCAATATGAAAATCCACTTTTTTACCAGAAAAAAAATGGTATTAATTTCCTGTAATGCAGTGGGCGATCATATCGCCTATGACTCGAAACAGAATTACGTTTAATGTTTATATTTACATTTCCACTCCAAACCATATACGATAACGTTATTATAACAGAAAATTAAACTGTAGGTCAAAGAAACTCCTAAATGTTGAATTAGCAGAACAGTACGTAGCGCGTGCTTCTTTCATATCGAAGAAAACTTTTTCTTGTGCTTTCTTCTGGAACAGAAACTTTAAAATATATAGTTCTTGGAAAACAGCCACTGTAAAAAAGGATCTTATAAGATAGTTGAAACCTTTCTTTCCTTTCACTAATCTTGTCTGAAGGTGCTTTTCAATTACACTTGGAATAATTGTAGTTATTATAAATGAAATCGGCTATTTATGACGTCCAACTACGGAGGCATGCCAGCAGAATTTGAAAAATCAGTAATGGAAAAAAGTTGTCAGCGTCTTGTTTGTTGGTTGGGAAACGACTGATATATAATGCGTTGCATAAGATCCCGAGTGCATGTATGTTGTTTTTGTCGATTTCACTGATGCTATATAATTATGTGATGTCAGATTGTTACAATGCCTACATTATTTCGGACGAATGGCATATAAAAATAATACCGCACATTCCAAGAATCATTGAGGGCACCTTCCACAAAGCGGACAGTGAATATTCAAAAGCTTATACTTGTATTGACGACGCTTCCTTTTTATGTTTAAAAAAGTGTATTCGATTTCAAGTGATCCAGTACGGTAATTTAAATGAAATACAAAAAAGACATTGTTTTTACTTTTACGTCCAAAGGAAAGTTCGATGTGAGTTCCCTTGACGCTACCTCACTGTTGGCGTTTAGTTTAGCTTTTCCCCCTCTGAAGAAGGCTATTGGTTCTGTCCCAAGGCCCAGACATACCAGAGTCTCAAACATTGATAATTACTACACCCTGCTTGATACTCGGCATTAATTTATGCGAGTGGTTCGCCCATTGTCAGTATAATGTAACCGGGTGGGGTGTTCTGCTGGGGGGCTTTGGCAGGATACTTCAGTGTGATGCACTTAAAATCGGCAAAGATCCGGACTATCTCAAGGACGCTTACATGAACGTACCGTATCCTCTCAAATACACACGCAATCAACATACACATCGACATCGAAATAACCGGGAGGTCGTTCTTAAATGACCCTGGCTGTTCATAGCACATAAAACATTTAAACCAAATTGACGAGATATGCATTGTCGTTTAGCCTTCATCTCACCTTCGTATTCATACTCGTTTCAGGTTATAGTCCTATGAACCGAAACGGACTTCACTAGGTTTACATAGTAACAAAATTAATGCAGCGCCATGTACATATAGTGTAGTATACACAAACTTTGTAACGTTCTGTTCGCCATGCAAGCAGACAACCAAATATACAATCTGATATATTCTTCTGCAATCTAATTTGAGTTCGGATTATGGTTTTGTTGGCGCTTGTGCAAACTTTGATATGTTTTTGTACTTTTCGTTTTCATCCCTCTAATACCATATCGAGCAAGAATCAGTATCGCTATGTGAATCCGTCACACACAAAATGCCATACGATTTCCGTACATTCATATCAACACTATTACGAATAAAATAAATCATTGAATGAAATCAAAATTGATATCGTTTGAAATGATACTTTAGCTGTGCATTTGAATATAATTTGTACTAAAGTTTACATATTTAACAGCACAAAAGTTTTCACAAGGCATTTGATTGCAAAAAGTTTTCAGCTAAAGAGTACAGGATTATTTGAATTTCATTCAACATGATCAGCATGTATGTATGCATCTAGAGTGTAACGTTTTCTTTTTATGACGACACAGTTAAATACGTACCACATACAATTTGGTATAGTAGTACCGACAGCATTTTCACAAAGTTATTAATGCAAATAAATAATGAATGCTTTAATATACACTGCCATTGTTACTATCAGACTAATTATCATGAACTTTTCTTTATTCTTCTCCCATCCCCCCTTGTTTCTAGTAATATTTTTCTTCTGAAAGAAAAGAAAAATCCTAAATCTTACATAACCGTATCACATTTTGCATTTATCAACACCAGATTTACCATCATTTCTATTTTAATGACAAGTTACGCGAATTAACTGATAATAACTGCATACCCTTTCAAAAATCATCACAATGCCCATTCTGATTGTCATATTTGATTAAAAATCAAGTAAATGTATATAAACC
This sequence comes from Mimachlamys varia, assembly GCA_947623455.1. Taxonomy (NCBI): domain Eukaryota; kingdom Metazoa; phylum Mollusca; class Bivalvia; order Pectinida; family Pectinidae; genus Mimachlamys; species Mimachlamys varia. The sequence continues at coordinate 5,454,358 of OX392537.1, forward strand.
CTAAGACAGAAGAAATGATTTGAAATATAAGAATAAAATAAATAATAATGATAATAAGAAATTACATTACACTAATATTTCTTTCTATTTAGTAACATTGACATTTCACTGTAACGTAATAAACGACACTTTCTGACGGATGGTTATATACCCGTGGTCCGGTTAAGCTAAACAGATTAAGTTATTTCTACGAGGATCCTCTAATTTGTTTGATAACACAATTACAGAGTCTTTGTCGATATTTAGGGAATACACCACACTTTGACCTTTCAGTTATTAGACTAACTTAACACTATGGGATATAGGACATACACTGACAGTCAAGTTATAGGATAACTCAATTGCAATACCCCCATCACACTAGGGCCACGTCCGCACTACAGAATTGTGCGTCCTCCACGTCCCGCCAGAACGTGCCAGGACATGAGGAGAACTTGGTGAGCGTATTGAAGACGGACCTGTTAGGATGTGACCAGGTTTGCATAGACTTCATGGATTGACTTGGTAGGACTTTGAGCATGCTCAAAACAAACGTGGCGAGGACGGGGTCAAATTAGAGCGTAGTGCGAACCAGGTAGGGACGCACTAAGGACCAAGTAAGAACAAAATGGACGTAGTCCACGCGTAGTGGGGACAATAAGGTTTCTGCGAGATTACCACTAACTCTTCACTGGGTTCTTACTAAGTCCTTACTATGTTTGTCCAAACTACGTCCTCGCCACGCTTATCAAGTTCTTACTACGTCCTTACTATGTTTGTCCAAACGACGTCCTCGCCACGATTATCAAGTTCTTACTACGTCCTTACTATGTTTGTCCAAACGACGTCCTAGCTACGCTTATCAAGTTCTTACTACTTCCTTACTATGTTTGTCCAAACGACGTCCTTACTACGCTTATCAAGTTCTTCCTACTTCCTTACTATGTTTGTCCAAACGACGTCCTTACTACGCAAACGACGTCCTTACTACCTCCCATCAAGGTTCGAGTCAGGTCCCAACTTCGATGCTGAATACCTTACTCGGTTCTTACTACGTCCTTACTATGTTTGTCCAAACGACGTCCTTAGTACGCTTATCAAGTTCTTACTACGTCCTTACTATGTTTGTCCAAACGACGTCCTAGCTACGCTTATCAAGTTCTTACTACGTCCTTACTATGTTTGTCCAAACGACGTCCTTACTACGCTTATCAAGTTCTTACTACTTCCTTACTATGTTTGTCCAAACGACGTCCTTACTACGCGTATCAAGTTCTTACTACTTCCTTACTATGTTTGTCCAAACGACGTCCTTACTACGCTTATCAAGTTCTTTCTACCTCCCATCAAGGTTCGAATCAGGTCCCAACTTCGATGCTGAATACCTTACTCGGTTCTTACTACGTCCTTACTATGTTTGTCCAAACGACGTCCTCGCCACGATTATCAAGTTCTTACTACGTCCTTACTATGTTTGTCCAAACGACGTCCTTACTACGCTTATCAAGTTCTTACTACCTCCCATCAAGGTTCGAGTCAGGTCCCAACTTCGATGCTGAATACCTTACTCGGTTCTTACTACGTCCTTACTATGTTTGTCCAAACGACGTCCTTAGTACGCTTATCAAGTTCTTACTACCTCCCATCAAAGTTCGAGTCAGGTCCCAACTTCGATGCTGAATACCTTACTCGGTTCTTACTACGCTCTCCATCACGTTTACATTAAGTCGTCGCTAGGTTCTAAGTTTGGAATGAAAACGTCAATTTTCCCCCATCGTTTCAATGCTAGTAAGTTCGTGAATAATTTCCTTTGGTGGCATGTTTAGAAATAAAAAAGACTCGATTCTAAACTTGTGGACGCAGCGAGAACGTGATAAGCGCGTAGCATGAGCGTAGCATAGTCTTCATGGACGTAGTCAGAACGCAGTTTTGACGAATTGAAGACGTGTTTGACCTGGCGGTAATGCGCTGATACGCGTAGTAAGAACGTACAAAAGACGTGATGGACGTAATGAAGACTGGGCAAGGCCGTGGTAGGGACGTATAAGGAACCTGAAAACTGAATTTATATTCGATTTTGACCTCGCCCTCGCCATGTTCATCAAAATTTCAGGACGTAATGCAGTCTTAATGGAGATGGCCCTAGTGTGGTGGAGACTTAATCAGCAGGCGAGTGTAGTGTATGTTGGTCTTTTTCTAGCATACGTTTCCAACGAGACGTCAGACTTTGGGATGGTGTCCTCCGTCAAATACCACACCCTGAAGGAATACCAGTCAAACTGACGGACGATCTACAAAGGCGCCAATTAGCCGTCTTATAATAGTCTACTGGGGTTTGCCATCCGCTCCGTTTGTAAATTATACCAAATATGACATATTCATATTGACGTTAGCTTAAGGGTAATGTTTTTCCTTTTTCGGCGTGAGATTATGAAGGGAAAGGAATTAAACCGAAGTGAACTCTCTACACCGGCCCTCTGTTACAGACGCTCTGTCTTAGATTCTATTGTAATTACTATAACCTTATTATATAACAATGGTATGCCATATATCTGCCAGAGGTAGATTTGTGTTTGATATTTTTGTTTTTTTTATTATTAAGTTTTTTAATATTTATTCGAACATGACATGAATATTAAAGCGTAATGTAACTGTAAACTGTTTAAGAACTTTATCCTGTGCATTTTATAGCGAAGAACTTTTGTATTAAAAAGGAACCCATGGAGTCTCAATTTCTGTTAGGCTTTGCTTTTTTGAATGCGTAATGTACATTTTGATCTTTAATTTAACTTAATTGTTCACTTAAAACTCACATAAACCTCTTATATATACAAAACAAATATTTATCGTTTTTAGGAATAAATAAAACAGATATTGAAGACGATAATATTTGACAAAAGAATTGTATAACATCACTTACAATGACAGCAATTAGAATATGTTGCATTCTGCAGTAAGATCGTTTTTGTATTCCTCATACTTATTGTGTAGCATTATTGAACAACAGTGACATATTTTTCAAGAGACAGCAGTTTTTAAATTATTTCGTTGCAAACGTCCTACCATCAGGGATTCGAGAGCTTCAGAATAACAAAGTTTTATGGTTGGGGAGTCCCTTTGTATCATTGGGAAATAGTTTGTAACCTTATATACTATTAAGTTGGACATTTTTAAATTTACGCATTATTATGTACGCTTATATGACTGAAAATGATACCTCCGTTCTTACTATGAGCAATGGAAATTACTTGGATGTGAACAGCAAGAATTACATGGCGGGTGTCAGATGCAGAAGACGCTTACTATTTCGGAACCAAAATCTTATTCTTTTGTACTTATTTAAGCTTGTCTGTTTCAAACGCTGTCCTTTGTTCATATTTGCCGCTAGTTGAATGGATTAAATCGGATTATGTTTTTTACGCATTGGTTTTGATCAGGATCTTAAAGTCAAAGTGATCCTTGTTGTAAATTCATTTTTTGAGTTGGCTAAAGAAAGTTTGTGGTAATTTTCTTAAAGTATTTGATATTTGAAATATGAGGTGACCTCTACCTACTTTATGTGATTTTAAAATAATTTTCAATTTTCACCTTAATTCTTAAAATTCTTAAAAAAAAATCTTTAGCAGAAACTAAAAATTCAGATCATCAGAACTTCACAACAACATTTTCAAATAAAATCCCCTCCTTGATTCCAAATTGGTTACGAATCCATTATACATAGAACGTCTTGAAAGTAACAGCGTGTGTAGCTGACTTTATCCTCATGCAAAATATTAGTCTAATCACTGATAGGCCACAGAAAGGACAAAATTGGCATCCCTCCTTTGGTGAAAATTCAAATGGCTTGATCAGTCAAAGATTGGAAAAAGAATATTTCGGTCTTCAAAATTATTATGTAAATACTTTTATTGCGGGGGTAGAAAAGGAAAACATCGAAAATGATTTAACAAGTGTTGTGAGCTAAAGTACATGTATGCGAGATTGATCTCCGAAAGTGATACAAATGATAGATATTCTACAAGAAAATTGACTAAGGGGTTTAAAGTTGAGTATAAGATCAACATTTGATGTTGGACGGATTACACACGACTTATCAACTCATCGAGACGTCTTCTACCTCTCCATCTTCAGTTTCGTCATAAAAAATTGACAACTGGTGGGCACAAAAAATAGAAACTGTGCCGGCCAATGTGATCTATAATAAAACACATGAGGTGCACGAAGGCTCATAAAGCACAGCTGGAAGTGTGTTAGCGTATTGACAAAGCGGTCGTAAGGTGCAGACGGTTGTATATGGCTATGGCATTGAACAAGACATTTTTACCAGTGTTGCATAAGGTTTGGCAAATATTACGTTTAACACAAAAAGCACCTTTACAATTTCCAGCAAGAGCACCCACATCCTCACACACCACAACACAGTCATTTATGCTCACACACTACATTACCTTAGAAATACATTGTATAATCCATATATTAAAGTAAGCATACAGCATGATGGTTGTGCAAGAATGTTCCAAGATATACCTGATTCCATGAACGAAATTCATCCGTTTAAATTAAGCATCATCAAGTAATTTGCTTAACACAATTTTGAATGTATTTATTGTCGGAATGTATTACAACACAAGGCACATCATTCTAACACAGTGATGCTGCACTAGAAATGTTGGAAGGCTGGCTTAGAGGCAGAGGTCATGTAAATATCTGATCGTATGCCAGAGATAAATTGACCGCCGACGCAATGTAGCGGGAGTAATTGACCATGTAAACGCAACAGAGGTCAAGACTGACCATTACTGTTTGTCTACGAAAACCTTAGATAGGAGCAATTACTAGTTAGGAATGAATCTGATCGACTAGCATACACATATTTGGAAAAGAAAATTTGAGAATTAATGTTTCATTTTATAGGCAGGACATTTTATACTTAAACTTGTTTATCTACCAATTTTATTATTTATTTATTATATTTTATAATTTTCATCATACATTTGTAGATGTCCGATATAACTGAAGGTTTACCTAGACGATATACAATATTTCCTTTACAAACATGCGACGGCTAAACATGTAGCCTGCAGCATATTTCTACCAATCTACTGTAATTATTTTACAATACGTTTTCTGTTAATACAATTATAATAATAAACACCAATTTATCTGCCTAGTATACCCCACATAAAGGGCTTTATATACATGTACACAGATATACAATTTTGCAATCAATACAATTATATCACATATATAGTATTTGCCTTACCAGGCGCTACCTACCAGCCTTATGTCACGAAGCTAATATATTCCTATGTTTATATATCTGCGTGTGTACTGTAGATGTATTGTGTTCTGTTTGTTGTGGGATCGTGTTTCCAATGATATCATATATAGTGTCACCTAATGTTAATGCGAAAACACAGATACCGCAACATACAACCCAGATCAATCACTCTTGTTTGCCTGTTCATGAGCACGAACAGATCCTTTATGATGGTCGAACCATGTTACCCCGGGAAAACTTACGTGGGCTGGCAGGTAACCCTTAACCTTTTCAAATACGATCGAATCATCAAACTCCAGTTAACTTAGTGTAGTCAACTCTAGGAAACATATGATGGTAAACACACTAGACAGGTTTACGGTAATGGAAGAGACACGGAAGAATGTTGTTTTCGTGATCGATGTCGACTGCTGACAAACAAACTAACAACACAAGGATTCGAGAGATGCAGGTTGATAAGAACTATGGGCAAGTTTTATGATCGTCATCTTTGTCTCATTGAACAATATACTGTGTCTTTAAGTGATATGGAGAAGGACGTTTTAGAGTATGCTCATTAGTGTGTTTACTTGTTGTGATTGACAATGATACTCAATTCTCGTTTTGAGAACTTGATGTTTACTTGGATGTGACAAAGTTTTACATAGCGGTCGTCGTCGATGAAGCAGAAGACGCTTACTCTTCCGGAACACTTGGTCTTATTATCGTGTGCTTTTACGGGAGTCTCCGTGTAAATCTTTGACTTGTTCCTATTTTGCCTTTAGTTTAATCGATTTTGAGTTCGGATTAGTGTTTTGTTGGCACTTTGGTATTATCTCATTTTTTTAAAAAATTAGGCTATAATATCGGTGGCAGACTTGTCTACATCATAATAAAACCATGGAGAAATGTGTTTTGTTATCAAATGGGGAATCAAAACTATATGAGATTTCATTTCGGATATAAGATTTTTTTAGCATATCGACCATAATGAACTAACGAACGGACAATTAAGCTCGACATTAAAGTTGAATTGAGATTGTCTTAGAATTTGGTAGCGAGAGACAGTTTTTTTCTCCTATGATAGCCGACAATAATTCTGTAAGGACAGACCTTAAATATCATTATGTTGGTAATTGTCGTAGATATTGAAAAGGAAGTATATATATAGGTAAATAACTCTAAAAGTAGCTGTGAGATTATAACGGATCGTTATAGAACCTACTGAAATGGGAAAATTTATAAAACTGTGGCCGTGGGAGAGGATTCTGAACGTAATTATCACTTTCCTAGCATTTTGCAGCATATGTAGTTACATACATTGAAGGTCAAGGCTTTAAGCGGAGAATGATGTATCATTATTCTCACACTCAATATAAAAATAATAGATGGCGTAACACATATGATGCACCTTTAAAATTTAGTAAAAGATACAGTATGTTGAAAAATGAATTAAACTGCATTATACAGCTGTTTCGTCCTCCTAGGACTCTTCAGTGATGCTAAGGGCCAAAACTTTGGAATCGAAATATTCGAAGCAGCCGAGTCAGATGCGTAAAACCCCTTTGATTTATGGATTGAGAATCAGGATTAAATAAGTACAGTATAATTTCAAATCGTGTACTACGAAAATTTGTATATTTTGTACCGTGTCACTACTGAATTGAGACAACATTCATGTACTATTGTAGGCATCTGTGGTAGAGTATGATTGTGAGGGATGACTATTGCAACGCTCAAATTATTGGATGAGATGTCTTCAATATTCTTGAATCAGAAATAAACATGTTGTTTATGCGAGATATGCAATAAGCTCCAACTGCAATGTTAATAATTCATAAAATAATCTGGAATTCACTTAAAACAACTGTCATCTTTTACAAATCAGAATATTTTACAGGGACATATCTTTCGGTTTTAATAACTTTTCGATTCTTATTTTAGTCTTTTTTGTCCTTATGTAAGTTATGTCTATTCTCAACTTTTAATTTTGGATGAAAATTCATATTCTTTGTGTTTGTTGCACGATTTACACGACAGCAATATTAATCGATAAATCAATTTTTTCTTTAAATAAATTAAGGTCTTTCTTCAAGAACCGGCTATGGTAACTCCGTGACCTGAAGAGGGCGCTCACACTGTTTACTGAGGATTCTAGTCTGTTGATGATGTTTAACATGCCTTGATAAAACAGCTGACGATGGGGGTCAATACCCTGCCAACATCAGCCGACATCTTCTGGCAAGCTGTGTACCAGTGTATCCACGGAATCGATGCTTCTCCATGAAAAAAAACTTAAATCTCATTCATTAAGTTTAACATAGTCCAGTCAGCATCTACTTGGAACATCGATACACTGGTTTAATCTACTTGAACTGAACAAAAAACAATCAGTATATCTGAGGTAGTTTGTACGGTAGTGTTATTGGATTACCTAATATCCCCGCTGTACTTGATTTTTCCTGGTGTTACTAAAAATAAATCAGGATTAGCCACTGTACGAATCTTCCAGGTTGAAATTTCGTCCTGTATATCAATATCACCGTTACGTGACAAACCAGAGAGCCGTATTCAGTGGCCATTTGATATGTCAGAGAGAAGTTGCTTTGGTTAAATTCAATTTTTAAAAGTCGTGAGGCAACTGTAGCCGGTTTTAAAGACATTCATGGTAAAGCCATGTATATGGTGTTAAGTAAAGTAAAATCGATTCCCCTAAATGCTGGTGCAATGCCTACTCAATACCCCAAGTCATTATACATGGAAACGTGTGTCTGGGACAGGAACGTGTAATATCCACGATCCTTCCCCCGTCATCCTGAAGGCTATCACGTGGAAACGTTTGTGTTCGTAGTCTTACAAGGAATAAAACAAAGGGTAAGATGGTATTGCAGCTAACTCCCTGAAAATTAGCATATGGCAACAAGTGAGGCATACCCTCGGTTAAAAGTTACATTACATAAGGACTCGGTAGACTTTTAGAGAATGACAGACGCCAACAAGCGAATACTTAACCTTGGTAACAAGTGACATTGTATAACGACCCGGTAGCTTTTTTGAGATTGACAGACGCCAACAAGCATTTACGTAACATTGGTTACAAGTGACATTGTATCACGACCGAGTAGCCTTTTAGAGAATGACAAACGGTAAAATGAGTGTATGTAGCCATGGAAACCAGTAAAAACGACCCAGTTACAATTGTGCGGGTATATCATCGGTAAACGTCGTAGCTCTGACACAAGAAAGCAGTGTCAAACTGTCAACTCGTTCCTTTACGAGGTAATTTCATCTTCGTTTATTTCGGTTGCATACTTAATTATAATCAAAATGAGCACGAAATAATGGCAAGTTCAAAATATTGAAAAATTTGCATACATAAAATAAGAATACCATAGTTAGGCACGAATTCATGCCAACACGAAATAGTGTTTAAACGCTTTTAACGAGACAAAGATATATGATTTTATATTGTACGTTAAACCGACGTCGTTTTTCATTTTTACATCAGTATATTGGTAATTGTAGAGTTATTTAGCTCAGGAACAATTCTACCCTTGACGATTCAGTGGCAATTATAGCAAGTATGTTGTTAAAATAAATGCATCCTTGCTAATGTCCCGCCGACTGACATAAGAATAAAATTATATATATATACATACCGTTGTACCTTAGTGCCACCGATCATGTGCAGCAATTGCATAGGTGACATATGTATGGACACTGAATTGAGTTTGTCAACAACGTCATATCCGTTCAGCTGTTATACAACACAACGTAATACAGGCAAAACGATATCTGTCTTCATATTTCAAACAGGAACTTGTAAAAGATGACGTAACACAGACATATGCTGCACCTTTCAAATTTAGAAATTTATACTGTATGCCAAAAAAATCGCTAAACTGCACCATACAACTATTTAGTCCTCCTAGGACTCCTCAATGATGCTAGGGGCCAAAAGGTGGGAATCCAGAATTTTTTAAACTAATGTACATACAGAAGGGTGGGGTGCGTAAAACTTAAAAAAAAAAAACTAGTTCTGTTTAATTTCAAATTTTAGTTAGGGAAATTTTAGTATTCATTGCTTCTGAAAAATATTTTCTTCACGTAGGATATTCAGGAAACCAATTGTCAGAAAGTGAGTTTTCAAAATGTCATGAATATCAAAACAAATATGAATCATAATTGTAAACAATATACAATGTAGTCGTTATATATTTTCTTATCGTGGGAATAAAGTTTCATAAACATTACATTCGATTCGTATTAAACGTTCATGAACTTTCGATATACTCCTTGAATAGCTTCTTACATTAAGTGAAACAACACAGTATTGATACATAAGACCGATAGGGCTTTATGTAGCTTTGTCAGCAATAACAATGTGTGTTATAGGACCATAACACCATTTACTGCAATATTCATTTTGTATATTAACGTTCCGATAGGTATGTTTTGTTTAATTAATTCTTAACAGGAAATCAGATGTTGACAACAATGATATTGATGACGTCACAATACAAATTGATGGCGTTACAATAGCAGTGATTTACAATAAGGAGAATGCAGAGCAAATATGAATGTTTATATCTAAGATCTCACTGCGCACAAATCGTTGTGTTGTCCGACCTTGCTGGCATCGCGTATCAATATTCTCACGCTCTTGACTGATTAACTAGTCCCATCAATCCTTTCTTGCCGTGTGTTTGTCCCAGTCTGAATATTCTATTTGAAAATATTTTAAGTTTTATGTTTTACACACAGCATCAGATTCTTTTTGGCCTTGCCTCTATTGTCTATGCATGACAAAACTTCTTGTTTTTAACTGACCCAATCTGAATAATCTGTTTATGACAGACTTTTTTCTAAGCCTTTATTTCACAATAACACTGGCGTGTTGAGAAAAAACATCACTTGTCTCTCAAACTTCTGGATTGATTTTATACCAAACTGCCCTTATCTGTGATAAAAGCTATACACGACGCTTTGCCTGTATGTGATACCACTAAATAGTGTACTTTTATTTCCACCCTATTCCAATTTCATACACAAACACATATAAATTGACTGTCCGTCCGTGGCTATTCTTAACCAGATCTTGCAACATTAGCCAATGTGCCCCTTTGCGCAGCCTAGCGCCTTTGTAACAGCGCTTGTCTGCCAAGCGGGCTATCAACATACCAATTTATCTCAACGGGGTTTTACGTTCGAGAAATCGTGCCTTCTTTCTAGTAAACGTCCCACACATGCCAAATCAAGATTACTCAGCTTGTAACGACTTGAAATATAATCATCAATCTTTCAGTTTGAAAATGGAGTGGAATGGTTTTCTTCTCACAAACAAGGGAGGAGAATTCCTATCTGGAGGCAACTTGCTCCACGTATTATGGAAAGGATGTTTAGAACCCGGAACAATTCAATCAAATAGATGGGAAATGTCAAAAGAAAGAAATCTAGGCATTGGTAACTTCAGAGCCGGAGCCGGATTCAATGATCCGGCCAATTGGTGCTTAACCCAGATTGTTCGTCAATATTGGTCGGTTATGATGTATACACACAGTGATTCACCAAGCTTTTGTGTTCTAGACGAATATATCTATATGACTGATAAACAGTTAGATTTGTCTAGGATATTTCATAACATCAGTTCATGTTTGTTTTATACAATCACATGCTCGATAAGTACATCATCGAATAAGTTCAAAGACTGATCCGTTTGTCCTATAAAGGGTAAAATGATGGCGAGAAGGAGGAATATTTGTTTAGGAACACGATATTACATAATATGCTGTTTTCAGTCCATGCTTACTCAAATAAATGTTCGATGAGTACACATTTCGTTCCATGAAGTATAATATGCTGGGGAGAATGATGAGTATGTAAACACATTTATTGACACAAAACACAAAGGAGCGGATTTGCAGTCCTATCAGAACGCTTATTTTCTTAAAGACAACAACTTCATAACATACTGTTTAAATAACTTACGTCTTCAGATGCCACTCACTTGTCTGATTTATCTCTGGATGAATGGTTGGTTTTAATGTTTCTACATAATACGGGATAACGTTAAACAAATACAGTAAGTAACATAACTATGTCTTATTGGCATGATCATAATCATTTTTCCTGATTTAGAAAACAGAACATAGCATTTAATATAAAACGTCTAGTAAAATTGATTACGCATCGTCAAATGTCACAAAAATGTTATAATCTTTATGATTATAAACATTTATTTATAGTTTACAAATATATATTCATGGCACTTTGTTTTGATTTATAACTATAATTCGTTGAAACTTTCAACATTGTATTATTTCCACCAGTTTGACCTTTGTTCATCCTTCTTAATGTATAATGTCTCCATATAACACCATGTCTGATTTACAAACACAGTCACATATATTTAAATGGATTTACTTCATGGAAACGTCCCTGCTTCTCCCATCTGTGGTATATACATGTCGCAATTCACTCGTTATTTTAGGTTTTTTTCTAAATATCGAGATTTTCGTGATAATTATCGACTGCTGACAAATTTACTACATAGGACTCCGAGAGATACAGGTTGATGGGAACTATGAACAAGTATTATGGTCGCCATCTTAACTTTGGCTCATTAAAAAATATTTTGTATCCTTTTGAATGATGACTGGTTTTGTTTAGTCCCGGAGGTTTGCTCATTTGAGTAGTGGAACGGTTCATAATATACACACTTTCGTAGTATACGATATGCAATTATACAGTGCTATTTCATATTTTCTAGATGACTTTTACGCACCTGGCCCTTCTACATTAGTTTAGAAAATTTGGATTCCCAACGTTTGGCCCCTAGCATCACTGACGAGTCCTCGAAGGACGAAACAGCTGTCTGATTCATCAGCAAACTGTATCAATACCTAAATTCAAAAGGTGCAGCATGTGTGTGTGTGTAATGCCATCTTTTGAGTTTGTGACGTTTACTTGGATGGGTTGTGACCAAAATTAACATGGCGAATGTCGTCGATAAAGCAGAAGACGCTTACCCTCCTGGAACACCTGGTCTCTTGTAATTTTGCAAGGAACTCCATGTAAATATTTCCTTTGGTCATATTTCCCCCTAAATTGTTCGGATTATGGTTTTGCTGACGCTTCAGATTGATAGGATGGAGCGAACTATTTTCATACCATGTAGTAACAATTCTGAAACAGGTTCATTCTTTAATTGCTTAAAGAAATATCGACGCTCCACTGGCTAATGATTCGGAGGCTTATTAACTTTTCTGTTAAGTTAGCTATTTAAATCGTCCCGTTATTTTCATTTGTTTCCTGCTGATTTCTAAGTGTTACCGGCTGATTACATCAGGATTGGTGAACGTTAATCAACAAACACCTTAACTCTGTATAAGTAACTTTAAAGTGTTAAACGTCAATTAGAATGGCGCCGATACTGAACCATGTCTTAGAAACATAATGGGATGACTTGATATAAATAGAAACCGTTACAAGGTAGACGTTGCAGCATGTTTCTATAAACAGAATTTGTTAATGACTCGTTCATTCTTTGAATTCGTAATCAACATGTACTGTTGCACAATCTGTTACGTTTCCTCCATATTGGTCTACAATATCATACCTCAAATACTCTTCATGCTGTTTATACATACCTATTCTATATTGTGTGCAGTACGAGAGAAGATTGTTTTTTATATAAAAAAGGATTTAGGAATGAGATTCATTGGTTTGGTATAAATGATAAATGTTGAGTTTGTGATGAACATGAACAGAAGCTTAACACTGATTTTGCAAGTTTTCAAATGCTGTTTGTATTGAAGTGAACATTGCATGTGATTTTAGTTTTGAGCAAAACATAGAAGAATCAATCCTTTAGACTTCATTTTGACATCAATTAGGGTTCTGATTAGGTATAAACAGCAGTCAGAAATGCTATTTAAGCGAAATGTGTCGATATTAGTCCCTCAACAGACTTAACTAATCTGGAACAAGCTGGGTGTAATGAGTTGTAATCGGTGATATATAGTTGAGACGAAGATTATTTCACTCTTTGCCTAACAGTCAATAGACCCTTTCGAGAGTTGGTTTAACAATTACTAGTGTTCTATTAGTGGCTGTTTTTAAATCAAGCAATTACTAAAAGGTCACTACAAGGATATAAGTCGCTGTGTCAACGTCGAGGCCCAAGTAGCAAATACTCTTTGATTTGTTTATTAACCTGTTTTGAATTCATAATCACCAATGCTTTACTGATTTTCAATGCAGTGATATTTAACAGACAGCTAAATAAAAATTTGATTAAGTTCATGTAGAAAATTGTGTTGGTAAAATATGCAGAGTCAAGTTATGCAAACAGCTATAAAGTCCAATGTAGTATATAAATTAGATAGTAAGAGGGCATTGTCACCTGAGACTGATTTACCAATTTGATGATAAAACGCCATAATGTACCCGAAAACTTAAAAACAGTTAAAGTGCATAGCAATTTTTTTTATTTCAACGGTAACTAACTGCAGATCCTGACCAGGAATCGGAATATGCTGTGACGATATCAAGCTGTGCATTTTTACATGTGCTGCTATATAAGATTATATTGAGATAAACATGTTAATTAACAAATGCCTTTCACGTTGTAAGTAAACGCACGAGATTTATACGTGGATGGGCGCTGCGCCGACTCCTGGAATTTCGATTCGGAACCTCCCCGTTAATGGCTAATATGGATGGAAATGTTCACCCGTTTGTATCCGAGAAACGAGTAGGTTTCCGGAAGCCGTATCCGGATCTGTCAGGTTCACACACAATGCAGCGTTATTGATATGGCTCTATAATGTACATCCGGATATAACACTGGGTAATAAAGTCGTTCTTGGCCATACTTTGTAAACGGATATGTTTTCTTCATGCATGTCACTGTCAAATATTCCAAGAGAAACTTTGAGCTCTGTGTTGTTTTTTGTACTTCCTAGTTTTGCAGGAAAAAGTTGAGTTGGAACAATACATTGTGAGTTTTTGGGGATTTGTAAAAGAAAGTTTACTTCTACAAACATGTTCTTTTAGCAATTAAAGAATGAACCTGTTTCAGAATGGTTACTCCATGGTATCAAAATAGTGTGCTCAGTCGTATCCATCAGCATCTTATTCTTCATTCTAGATATGCTTTTGTAGTTAATTTTCTTGCTTACGTTAATGAACAAAGCGTGTCGGTACATGCTGCCCTCTTTGAATGATTCGAAAGAGGCGACTAAATTTGAAATCTTATTTTTTCTCTTCCCTCTAACTTCCTCCTTCTTAAATCATCACTTGACACTGCCTCACATTTTACTTTGAACTGAGCTTTCGGCCCTGTGTGAAAGGCTTTGGGTTTCCGCCCCTAGCCACGCCATGTCATAATGTCTAAAATGGTAGCTACTACTCCCTACTTGAAGCTCTGCATTATAGGAATGGAACGACTGATTCACCTGTTGTCAATTTAATGTGACCGGTTACGGGCTTCTGCCGTGATCCTTTGGCAGTAAACTTCAGTGTGATAACACTTTAAGTCGGCAAAAGACCCGGAAATAATCGTATATGAAAATAACACAGTTTCTCAAATACCCACGCACTACGAATACACATTTCTAAATGACCTTAATTGTTACATGTAATAGGATGTGATACATAATAAAACCAAACCTTCATTAACTTTGTAAAACAAATTAAAGAATGCATGCTAATTAAGCATTCTTTCACTATCATATTTAACTTTTTCATACATTCATGTGTTGAACAATGTTTTATGAATAAGTAATATTTGTGTACAATTATTTGGACCACAAAGGCATCATTTAAACGTTATACGAAAGGCTTGTTTTTGATTCAATAACAGCAAATACGGGAGTACAAAGTATTACCAAACGTTATATTGAATCAACTCGATACAACCAGTGGAGAAATCTGGAAAAGTTATTATTTTAGCAAAGAACCGTTGAAAAGTACATGGGGAAACAAGATATGATTCGGAATGCTGAAGACATTCATCTAAGTCACCCTTTGTATAAAGCAGGTAAAATATCAATGGTAGCTCGTCATCAAAAAGAAAATGATATAAAATAAGGCCTAAACATTCATTAAGGCCAGGGCGTGTTTTTTGACAAGACCATGTTGGCGACTATTTAGGTGTGCCAGTATTGTTTTTGCAATTTTCATCGTCTGAAACCGTGTCTTTTGAATCTTTGCCGATTGCCTCTCGTTTCATTTCTCTTGGTATATTTGTACATAAGTCCAACTTGTTATCTCGAAGTCGTCGGGACCACGAACAAAAATTGAGTTATACGAATATGACGAATGTGAAAACGTAGTGCTAAGTCTGGCCGGAACTGACGGAATTCTTTGAAGTATAATGTGTCCAGGTTTACGCGAGTTCGAGATAACGAGGTTAAACTGTAGTTTGCAGAAGATAAAGCGATTAATATATAGCTCAAGACGATTGCACCAAACAAAGATTCCATAATGATCACGTTGTGCTGCCATAAGAACTACATAACCTTCTTTGTCGTCATACCTACTATCTGGACTTGGATAAACAGCTTGGCGTAGTGTAAATGGTGTTGACCAGAAGCGTTGTGAGATATACGGCGTCATGGAGTCTAGCAGTATATCGTATATACATATGTCTTCGTAAACCATTATCATTCAACTGGCTTTGTCATTCACTAGTCCATTATTATAAATTAAATCCTTTTCTCACGTTTTACGTCTGAAGTAAATTTTGGCCTTTATCTAGATATAAAGCAGACGTATGCCGACTTTCTGTGAAATTTTACGAGGGCACAAGGTCCGAAAATGACACTTAAGCTTTTGTACCGTAGTCTACCACTGTCGAAGATCACGTTTTCCCGCGGTCACACGACGGATCAATAAATACCCGGATGTTAGACGGAGCTGATGGACCGTCTTATCAACCTCTGTCACATACACCAAATAAATCATATCTGTAGACAGACGTTAGTGATACATCTTATGTAAGTCGATGAAACGGGATGTTTTAAAATGTAAATATGACGCCCGTATATTTATCTGTCACAAAGCACACAATTCGTGGAAATATAAAATAAAATGCAAATGTTTGGTGCTTGAATTCTGCTGATTGATGTTACGTTTGCGGCTAAGAATATCTGGTTGTCGGGAGCAGTTCCTGGGTTTTCTATTTATGGTCAGATGGTATTAGTCGGTCGGTCGGCTATGACCTTTACGCCACTTAATCATGTTTAGGGTCTAGCAAAACAAAAATTCTTTCCAGTCTCTCTGTGTAAGTTAGATTTTTTGTATGGTTTATTTTCTTTTTCGAATTCCTCCTAAAATCTTGGGGTTGAGCTGGATAATCAATATAAAAGTCTAGGTAAAGTATCTATCTTTTTTGCTGTACAAAAGTTAACATTGTACAGCTCTGAACTAAGCATTGTATACATTTATAATTCTCTGTTGCAAATTTCTACAGGCCTTGTTTTTCACTCCATGTCCGTGTTTGTCTACACAAATACGAATACATTTATTTTTTTGCCAACGACATAAGCGTTCATAAATCGACCAAGTCTTTAACTTCGCAAACAAGGCTTCCCATTCTTGTATTTATGAATTTATTTTCGTGCGCAATCATGGATTTTGGGCTCAAATCGAATTTCCTTTACCTCTCACATTCCAAGCAGTATTTTGCCTGGAATCTCTTCAATGTTTTTCAAAAAATAAATAGTTTTTTTTCTACTTAATCTATAGACAGGACAAGAAATTCGACTTGCGCACGAAAACGATTGTATGTTTATGTGGTCTATATCACTAAGCTAAGTAACACAAATAATGTCGTTGCTGCTCAACCAAAGCTTTCTGCTACGCTGAGATTTTTTTCTTATTTTTCTCAAACAATATTGATTTAGCTCGTATAACTTGTACTCTACTGAAAGACAGCTTCCTCTTCTGAAACAATGCTTTTGTCATCTTTTACATTTATTTTAACTTTGACAAGATGCCACTACTCAAACAATGTCATCTTCATTTAAACTTTGCCTTTTCTCATAGATCACCTTCATTTTCAGAAACTACTTGTTCTTTGCCAACAACTTTTTTCTGCTTGTTTAATTGAAAACGTTCATCCTTTGTAGCAAATACTACTAGTAACATAAACTGTAAGTGTTATAATAAAACGCGGAGTAGAAACGAATATAAAAATTGTTATTATTGAATGTGGTAGAGAAGGATAACAATTGTCAATTAAAGGATGTTATAAATTACTTTCAGTTATTGAAGTGATAAATAGTTTCTTCTATTAAAGAAATCACAAAATTACTTATTTTTAAAACATCAACAAAATGTTTTACATGAATAATAAATATTTCCTGACCTCTTAAAGTACACATGGTAACCATTATATGTAAGTTATCACCCTATAACTTTCAGGTATAAAACCAATAATCTAATAGGTTGACTTTTACTTCACTTTGAGCCATACATTTATTGTTCTGAACAGGCACTATAGATATAAATCTGTACACAGATCGGCAGAAGTATAATACAATGTTAGAGATTTTAACGAGACACAAAGTCGGTTGGGAAACATAAACATAAACCCATTTGATATAAGATATACATAAACTAAGGTTTGGTAGGCGTGATTCTTCCCGTTATAAATATCATCACTTTTAGCCGCGTCAGTGTAAAGTAGATTTTTTGTTCATACAAATGTGAATTAAATCGGAAGAAATTTTAATTCATTTAACAATTGATGAAAATAAAAGGGAATGTCTTTGAGATTTATATATTGTTTAGTATGAATGTATAACACTTGTATTAATGAAAATTTCAGATAAACACGGACTAATGCTGGGTTTATGTGACAACAAAATACATTAAATCTTATAGCAACGTTAATCAATTTCTGGGAATTCCATCCCGGTTCAGCGTTGACACTGATCAAACTAACCGATCAGGCATGTATCCAACAGCTCCCCCGAGCATGTGCACGGTTTACCATTTTGTATTATGGGCATTATAGCATATTTCCGATATTGTCTTTCGGGGGGGTCAAAAGAGGAAAACACATTATGTTTATTTTGGATAAAATTTGCTCTTCACAGAGGGACAAGGCTTATTTCTGCTAACGTTGAACAAGCTGTAAAGGGTTGCGATACGTACTTGGAACGTAGTCTGTGTTCAGTTACCATCGGTAGCTGTAAACTTAATGATTATGGCTGATACTAATAAAACATCAACTCTCGTTGTTTGTAGAATATACCTAAATGAGCCTCTAAGACAAAAGCGATTTGAAGAATCCCTTATTGTGCCTCTCAGATACGGGGTTGTGTAGACTTACCAATCAAGGAAACATGCGTGATGACTGACAGCGAGAAAATTGTTTCTTATGCCGTTTGACATATTTATTTGACACTCTTGACGATAAACATGAGCATGTACCCTTACAGAAATAATGGCTGATGGAACGATATCCTGCCTTCCACGGAAACTATTTCAGAATTAAATGTTTATTTGATGAGGGATTCGTTGTCGTTCCTGTTTGAATGGTCAAATATTCCAACGAGAGACACACGACGAACTTTCTCTTTGTGCCTAGGCTTAAGAGTTCTCAAAACATGTCATCGGGATAGTGTACTAGTTAGGTTTGCCAACAAACATCTCAGTTCATAGGCGTTATGCTTCTCCTAAAGCAGCAAAAGCGAAACTAAGATCTAGATGACCTAGATTTGTCTATTCACTTGGAACAATACTTCATATCCAAATGACGTTGAAATCTTCCATGCTGAACTGGTCTTTTCCCAAATACCGGCCCTTGGTACATGCATAGTGTTAGATATTGCAATTAATATAAATGCAGCATATTTTTACGACCGTTTTTTTTAAATTCATAGTTGGGGGAATTTATTACTTAGATCTATTCGTGAACAAAGTGGTTTGCGTATCGAATATTTATATGTGATTGTACAGTTTTGGAATGTTCCACCTTACCATTGACATGTTGTTCAGTACAAGTGAGGAGCGGTTCGTGTTTTCGTTACATAATCAATGTACATTCGAATGCACAAGTCTAGCCTTTCCGTGTTTGCTGGTGCTACTACCGACTTTGTGACTGGGCTAAATGCTTATATTAAGATATATATAATTGCACAGTGCTGTGCAGCGAATGTTAAAGTACGAAATATTCATCTTAAGTCCTTAGACTACCCTGTGATACAGATACAGACAACACATGAGGACTGATACACAAACAAAAGTACAGCAAACCTCCATCAAAAAGGCTGTGTTCCTGATTTTAGTCAGAATGAAGCAGACAGACAAGAGAATATGCCAAGAAATAATTGGTTTCTTGAACTTGAACATATTTAGAGTTCACCACTTTTGAAACTTGCAAGGATTTTTTAGGAAAGAATCAAAACATAAAAACAACCAATATAGTATTTTGAAAGCAGTAAAGGATACTGTAAAATAGCTTAAAACCTGATGACGGCGTGTAAAACGTTGCAATATTAAAAAAATCATGCGATGTATGATCCAACAGCTTTTAGATTATATTCGAAAACGTTTGATGTTAATTCGAAAACGTTTGATGTGGATTCGAAACTTGTGATGTTAATATATTGTGATTTCAAAAATTGTGATGTATTTTCGATGAATTTTGTATTTTGTTTATTTGTATCAAATATTGTTTGTATTTAATAATCTTGCATTTTGTATTTCATAATCTTGTGTTTTGTATTTAATAATCTTGTGATGCTTATATTTTCCGATGTATGTCTGATACATACAAACCTGCATCACACGTCCTTTAATGTTAATCAGAAGACGTTATATTATTGCAACATTGTACACGGCAAACCTTACCTGTAAGTTTGTATTTATATCTGTGTCTGTGTGTTGTAGGAGAACGACTGGATATTGGGATAGAGTTGATCATCGCCAGCTTTGACACTATATCAGAGGTGGATATGGTGAGTACTTATTTATAACCAGTACCTCTTATAATATCCTTATATTATTACTTAAATAGTCGACAACCACAACATGTGCCGAACTGTTATATTTTTAGCCAACGGGCTGTCATTTTGCGTATCCACATCACAATCTTTCATGATTTAATTTTGATGATCCTTTGGCATCATTTCCGATCATCAAGGGTTTTGAAAGTTTATCAAGCACTGTGAATTTTTGACCTTACAGAAGAGGCACTCTGTAATTAAACGACATGCAAATAAAACATTCTCAATGCGTTCCCATTTAGTAGCAATTCCCTCTTGTCTGCATATTGTTGAGTCTTCCCTTTCAAAATTGTGGAAATTTTAGCGTCATCATATTGATCACTGTAGCGAGATGCGCTTACTTAGTTTCATATCCAGTACTTCTACATTATTTATTTGAAAACATATTTTTAATCTTCAGCATTGGCAAGCTTTCGACTGTTTTTCTAGTTATAATTAAGTACATATATTTGTTCATGTCGGTCACAGCTGGGTGTTTTTCTGATTTGAATTGTATTGTCGATTGTTCATCGCTGTTACTTAACTAGAAATTTAAACAATTAGATAATACCATCAACTTTTTCCAAGATTAACAATTTACACACACACGTATGATGCACTTTGGTACATTAGTATTTACTTTGACATAAAAATATAGATTCTGGTTGTAGGAACACGTTCTGAATGTTAAGTTTCTTTTTTACTTCATACTGAAACACAGTAATCAGTAACTTTCTGATTTTTCATTTTTCGTTATACATGTAAATATAAGGGAAAATGAATGGAAATTATGAAAATTGAAAGATACATCTAATCACATCGTTTTTATACTTTTACCATCAGAAAAAAGACGATTTTGATAAGAAATGGGTCGAACCTAACAACATATCTTTCACACGATTTTAATTTTGAGCAAATTATTGTTATTAAGCTTAACCGATTTTTGTTTTGTTTAGGTTGATTGTTTGTACGTCCTATTAAAAGTCAGGGTCATTTAAGGACGGCCTCTCGGTGTATGCGAAGTGGATGTGTGTGTTGAGAGTATGTGTATTTGGGAGGATGTGGTATGTTCGTGCAAGTTTTCTTGCAAAAATCCACATATTTTGTCGATTTAAAGTGATGGTGACGACGCAAGATTAAATTATAATTCCAATCAAAGTTAACAGCCAGAAAAGGTAGCCAGACAGGATGAATCGATCAGAATACTATCTATAAATCATTACGTTTTGATACATTTTTTTATCTTTGAGAAATACATCTTGCTCCTGTAACAATGTAATGCAAATGGTATTAGCTGTAAGAAGTTTGAGATGAGATTTTTATTAATCTGTCTAACAGTGGTGGTGCGTAAGCGGTGATGACGGGCTGGTTATCTTTGATTTGTGTTGATATTAATACATAATCACCCTGTCTGCGATTGTCTAGACTGCAACTCATCGCCGTCTTATCCATTTTCCGTCACACGGTGAATTTGTCATAGCTACGAATTTAGACACCTAATCAAATAATCGATGCATTCGGATTTACGTCAACAGGTGCATTGATATAATTCATAGAAAGTGCCTCAAAACTACAAAGCAATGTGGTTAATACAACATCGGTCACCTGTGCTATTTATAGAAATATCTGTTGTCAAACACTATTTCTAGTGTAATCAGCGAGTCAGATTTATTTTAAAGACAATACATTCCTCTTACCAGACATCCAATCGTTATTTGTTAGAAGAGCTTATGAAGACAATATTTTGACAATGGTCATGACAGCTTATATAAGATGTCGTCATTTTGACAATTGTCTGGGCAGTATAGTTCTATCGTTTTAAAGATTGCCGACATAGAATAGGCGTTGCCTTGGTTAGGACCACTATGATTGCCGCTAGAACATATCAATTCCCGATGAGCATGGCCTTGGGCAGCCAGACTTTCCCTGTACATCATGATCAACCGGACGCTTGACAGCTAAATGGCTCATCAAAATAAGGGGATAACCTAGTCTGGGACCCAAACACTGTTTAGGTAAATTGTGCCAGTACCATCGGTCGGGTGTATTTCAGAAACCATGATTACACGATGACTCTCAAAGGACAACATATTGAGAAATACAACCATCAACAAAGATCAAATGGCTGGTCCAGTAGAAATTAATGTTTGCCAAGCATAGCAGCAATACTACTGATTATTAGATCCGCTAATATATTTCAAATCCCTATGGCAACAGTTTCCTTAAAACTGTCCTGGTAATGTCGACTTCGTGTAAGGAATGGACGAGAACGAGACATGGCGTGTTTACGATGTCCTAGGATAAAAGTGTTTCAAGGTCGAGATGGGTGTCAGCCAATCAGTTTCGTGGTCCCTAAGCCTTGGCCAACCTATGACCCAACAATCTAAGACAAAAATCGCCAATTCCGTCGGAATTACAGTGTCATTTGATATAACCCTACAGTCGAAAACCAATTTCATGTCAAGCCTTGAAAGACTCCAAACTTTGAACGAATTACAATTCGATTTGAAGACGACCATGCCAGTTCACGATACTGGCTAGACAGCACGGCGACACAGATCTTACCAGCCACTGAGCGACGAACCAGACGGTCGGACACTCCGTCCCGACATGTCCTACACACCAGATGTCAGGATTAAACTGTTTTTTTTCCATATGTATTGCTCCGTTGTTTATACACGTCGTGGCTAGGCGATCTCTCTCACTCTCACTACAGTTATAGAAGCTACGAACAGTTCGCAAACATGTAGCATTCAATTATTATTAACAGGGAAACTGTTTCTAACACGATTCCTTGCATACCTGTATACTGTATACCCGGTTGTGTGTCATGTGATACAATCGTAGTGTCACATGACAGCTTTTTTTGTAGTGAATACACCTTTATCATATGTTTTACCTATACCCATAAATCATAAAGCACAAATATGTATTTCGATGTTATAACGATATTTTGTCATGTAAATGAAGTTTAAATGGGGACAAGGAAGAAATGGCAAAGGACATAGAATATATAAATTGTTTCTCGTGTTCGTTATAAATTAACGTTCATTTTCGGACATTTGGAATATACATCTGATAACACTCGTCATATACAGTTTGAGATATATTTTATGATCGTAAAGTTACTCCCTACAAAACAAAACAAAAATATAAAGGAAATGAAATACCAACACCCCCCCCCCCCCCATCATATATATCATATATAATATCACGCACATATACACACGCTAATGGATACGTTCCGAACACCTTCCATTTGACATTAATCCCGTTCTTTTTGGGTTGAAATAAACCTTTATTACCATATTTTCTGGTTGGTTAACTGCGGAAAAAACTGAATTGATAGTCAAGAGTTCTTTGTTTATTTTATGAATATGCTCCCTGTTGTTTGTTTGAGTCGAAGGAGGACGTAAACAAAACAAAGGGTTCGGCCGTTTTTGACAAAGGCTGAACAAAGGCTCGTTCAAACCTCGGTCCTACAAAACGTTTTTCGTTTCTGAAGCATTGGCTCTATCTTGGGTTTATAACAAATGATTTGGTTTTTGGGTAGTAAATAAACGTCAAATAGTTTTACTGCTTTAGCTTGCCCCTGCCTAGCTCTGAACAAACTCTGGTGTAAAAAAATAATTTCAAATGAAACGATCAAAATATGTAGGATTCGAATCAATATCACCGATTTCACGAATAAAATGATACATCTTGTACATTTGCGCCATTACAAATTATGCTGTTGAATTAAAAAAAAACTGAAAAATAGACTAGTGCCGGAACTAAGAATTGATAATTTTGAATTGAAAAAAACTATTTAAAAGTATCAATTTAAACTAAAGTTCCCGCTCATTATAAACAGCAGAGGATTGACAAGCACGTGCTGGTCGATGGGACGAAATAGGCTCGGCGTTAACCCAAGCGGACCATGGTAATTCCTCCTCACGGCCCGGGAGGAAGACCTGAGCGCAGTATCATTGATAGTTAAGTCTGATTAATTATATCAATTACTCACCGCCTCAATTTACTTCCGATCCCGGAATCTCTAGAGCGCTCTAGCAATAATGCATTCCAGTGGTTGATGCGTTTGGCCCTACAGACGTCAGGCTATCTGTATCAATTGTTTTTAAGGATTCGTCCCCTAGCAACACAAGACCAGTTTATTTAAATTTTGATTATCCCTATGATCTAGCGCGATCATTTACGCAAAACGCAAACATCTTTTTCAATACTTGTTATTCCGTTGAAGCTTTGTAATTTGAAGTATGTGTCACATATCAATATTATTTTATACTACCATAATTACCTCCCTTGGAAACGGAACTCTCCTTTACGTACTGCTATATACAAATTCGAGATATTACACACAAAACACTTCACAACTCCAAGTTCCAATATCTTTGACATTATTACAACTTTCTGGCGTTTATTTGGTATTTACCATAATTATTTGTACACCTTTTATTACCATAAGTAGGGAAATATATACGTAAAATCCGATCCAAACATCACGAGATCACGACTGTATTACAAGAAAAACTATCTCTGAAATCCAGACTGCGACAGGAAATTCCCTCCTGTGCGATATATCTGTTGACCAATCATCAATTACAGCTGCGAACACGTCATAAAGATTCAATGTTATTGTCCAATCAGAAGATTTTTCATATTTATTAATAGATTCCCGCGTAAAATCGGAATTTCCTACAACAACCTTCACTTTGATGTTACCCGAATTTCATACCCCAAAATATTTTGCCCGGGTCCAATTTGAAACACAACAGATAGATATGTATATATTTTTAATCATTTTATTCAACATGTCTTCTGACAAAACAACAAAAACAAATGAAATGAAAACAAACAATAACTGTATTATAAAAAAACAATAATATCATTATAAAAAATGAGCTTTTCAATGGAAATTTGATAATGGAAACACAAAAGAGCATTTATTTTATAATTATTCCTGTATTTAAGTGTTTTTTTTTCTTGAATATGATTATTGCATTAATCAGAACATATCAAATTACTCTTCAAAATGAATTTCTTTTCAGACTTTTAGAAATAAAATATTTCTGCTGTATAGCCAAAAATGCGGATTTTAATTGAATTAAAATGGAATGTGATCTGTTAAGGCTCATATAGGTTTCTCATCATCAGTTAGCTTTAAATGAAATGCCTGTAGGCTACGCATATTTTTTTTACTGTGTTACTATTCTTATTGAATGAACAGGCACAGAAATAACTAGATATTTATTTTCAAACAAGTGACTTAAGTTCCTTAACAGTCACAGAATTTCATTTCACACAAATTGACCCTGTTTAGCTATAGCCCTAGGGATTAGTCGATAAGTGCAAATTGATATTTTAACGAAAATCAACTGAAAGTTGTAACCAAATTAAAACTTATTCCTATATATGACAGTTCAACAATAATGCCAAAATGTTTCGATAAATCAACTTTGGTTAATGTTATCCCTCAAAATGAGGAAATGCTAGACCTAAGGTAATGAAATTTACAAATTCAATAGAGGACATGAAGACCCCCTATCTATGGAAAGAATTGTGTATACCATCTATTGGACTTGAAAAGAAAACATTCTAAATTTCAGTTAATTCGATTATTTTTAACATGCCTAGGTACCTAAATAACAGGTGACCTAAATAATACAAATGGATAGATGGCACCAAGCCACATTGAAAACAAAATTAATGTTCTTGTTTCGAACATATTACTAACATTCCAACACAAAATTCACAAATAAATAAAATTGTAATCATTTAATTTGCCCTCCCTTCTATGCAAGGCACCAGTTCTCAACAATGAGGTATTCAATACAAAATATCAAAAACAATAAACAAAATAAAACCAGATTCAATTTGTAAAACATATTCAGTATTTCAAATAATTTTCAGTGTTACAGTACTGTTTATAAAAATATACCTGATTCAATGTTTGTGTATACGTATACCAAGTCACTTATCTCCAATGTTCATTACATCCATACTTAACATACTGGCACCAACATATTAGAGATCAGTCTGTTTTACTGAGAACATTCTGGTGTATTATGATTTGTTTGTTTGTATTTCAAACACTTTCTTGTTGCTTTACATCTCTTGCTATGTTCCAAGAAAGTCAATCTATTTTGTTTTTCCATCACTTGTCTTAAAGCTGACATTCCTTTGTGAGAACTCCCCCTGAAATATTGCTTTGTCACCAAGTCGTTCAACTTTTCTAAACCCTGCTGACTAAACCTAATAAGTGATCCATGCTTTCTGGTGAGTTCTCCAACATGGTATCTCAATATATGAATATATGAATATATGGAGTTATGTCCCTTGATTGGTAGCAATATAAATACAACTCACACCAAGATTTCGTCAGCACATTTTATGTCACATAACCTTCCTCGTCTGGTTCTGTCAATACTTCAACTGGATACCACCCAGCTTTCCATTGTTCTCGTTTTGTTGGCCTTAAGCTTGCCCTTGGAAGATCAAGTGTGTTCAATTCTCTGAAAGAATTAAGAAATCTGTTAAATAAAAGCAAAATGTGCAGGGGCTCACAAAGATATATGTTTAACACCCCCCCCCCCCCCCCGACCCCACTACAAAGCGGTCAAAATGTGATCTTTGACCTTTGAGGTTGATCGATGACTACCTAAATGTAATCAGGTGTAGAACTTACATTGATCGTGTAATGGTAAATCTGTCCAGGAGTTCCTGCAATACTTTAATACCAAAGTAGTCAGTTGTAACCTTAGACTCTTGGCTTTGGCTATACAAAATCCAACCAGGTTTTTTTAAGGTACAGTGAAACCCCACTTACTCGAACCCGGTTAAGTCGAATACCCCTCATACGTCGAACAGATCGGTTGGTCCCGACAGAGTTCGTACAAATTCAACTAACCTCGGATTACTCGAATACCATGCATTCCTCGAACTATTTTTGAGGTCCTCATGAGTTCGAGTAAGTGGGGTTTTACTGTATATGTTCCGACGCATACACGGACGAACAGATAGACAGGGGTGGGGTGGGGTGTATAATACCCCCTTAGCTACATGTAAGTGGGGGCCAGGGGGTATATATTTAGATGAAAAATTGCAGGATTTACACAAGCCAATTTTTTACTGTCTCAAATTCTCATCTTATATATATTATAATGAAATAAATATATTGACTTTATTGTCATATCATTAAACTAATTTAGAAACCCATACATGTGCGTGTGTTCGGACTCTACGTACTGTCGTAGAGTATGCTATATAAGATATTGTTATATGTGGTTCAGACTGCAGCTAAGTATACATTGTGTATGCAAGATAGAAATGAGTATTAAGGCCCAATTATACTCTTATACTTATGGTGATGCTATTTGTCAAAATTTGCTAAATACTGTACTGTAAACCAAGTAGCCATCTGCAACTATTGCACTACTATAACAATGCTAGCTTTATATGGCAAGAAACTATTGGCTGGTTCAACAGCACAATAAGGTCAGATTATAAAAAGTGGTTTCTGGCGTTATCCGCTGGTTCCGGGCCAGGAGTACCGGTCTGGGGAAAAGGAGGGGGAGGGGGGGGGGGGGTACAAAACACGCACTAATGGAAAAATAGTCTAAACATGCAAAATTCAGTATGGAATTTCATCTCTGCTATTAGTTGAATATAATAGTTTCTTGGTGTGCGTATGACAAACCTACATTTATCTTAAACAAGCACACAAGTATGTGACTACCTTCTCCACAATTAATTCTCGATTTCGAGGGCATATTTTACAGCTGACACCGGCGCAATTTGTCACAGGACACTTTCGAGTCTTTACCGCTAATTGTAATGGTCAAATTACACTCCTGTCATTATTAATCAATTACAGATACACTTCTTGTTAACTACTTACGTGTATGAACTCACCCTACGTCCATTTTTGTCGCAAATAGGCCTGTTCTTTGATCGTCTGGTGCAACACAAAAGTGTGGTCGCCATCTTGAAAAACTTTTTGGAAGGGAGATAACTCCGTTTGGCAGTATAAAATAATATTGATATGTTATATTGCTGTTGTGTGTTTCTTATCCTTTATCTCCTTCATGAACACCAATCGCAAAAAAAAGACATTTTTAGAGAAAATGCAGTTAAGGTGTTGTCAAGGTATGTCTGTAAAAATGCCAGAAAAGACAAGCTCCATAAAAATATATCACATAATATTGATAGAATGTTACTGAGCAATAACAAAACGATCAAATTGACAGACACCACTGAAAGCATATGATAGAAAGTTACAATGGGACATAAGAAGTGCGAAGTAAATTTAGTCTCCGAGGGACACGTGTATATCGGATGTTATAGAGCGATGTTTTTATTAGTTATTGGGAGCTATTAACGTGACGGTTTGTTATTGACACCTGTGGCTTGCTAAAATTTTCTTCATTCAGTTTTGTGTCAATAAAATGAAGATTATTATACATGCGGGATTCAGTGTGGATTTAACTTAATTCGGGGAAATTATATATGTGGTAAACAAGCTGCCATATAAACCTTTTTAATACTGCACGCCTGGCAGGTTTTTGCTACATAAATCGATAACTGTGCATTTTAATGACAGCCTTGTCCCCTGATGTGCAATTTACTTGCAATCGGCACGTCAGTCTTGAACAGAATATGTTGTCTCACCATTATACCTAGCTTCTCTTAAACACGTGCTAGTGTAGCACCTCCCGACACGTCGGGTTCATAGTTGTTTTCAACTTGTTAAAAAGTAAATACATTTCTCAACTATAAGCATTCCGTTCTGGGACAACAGACGCATGACGTCATATCCGGAACATATTTTCATTGTACTGTAGATCTACAGCCGAACTTCATTATCTCGAACTCGTATAACACAATTACTTGGTGCAATTCGAAATATTTTCTTCGGTCCCGGTTAATTTCATACATTATATTCGACTTCGTTTATGTCGAATTCATTACTCAGATAACCTTAAGTTTTCCCAAGGTCGCGTCGACTTTGATATAACGAGGTCGGACTATTTATTAGATTAAATTCTATATATCAATTTGTGAGAGTAGTATGAAATTAGTGATTTGACGCCAAAGTGCAATGTGCTTTGCGGGTTCGCACTTTGTGGCGATAATGTAAACCACCCAGTTTAATGTGCCCCTATGACATCATTAAACCTGATGAACATCAGTTGAGAGCGACACTGATTCGGCGAGCTTCTAGTCTATCGATTCCATGCCTATCTACCACCATTGCGTTAGTGGGATTTGACGTTTTCTACTTAACTCTCACGATCAGATTGTATACTGGAACTAGCTTGCCGACTGGCACACATACCACACTTATACTGGGCTGTCATGCCGACTGGCACACATAGCACGCTTACACTGGGCTGTCATGCCGACTGGCACACATAGCACACTTACACTGGGCTGTCATGCCGACTGGCACACATAGCATACTTACACTGGGCTGTCATGCCGACTGGCACACATAGCATACTTACACTGGGCTGTCATGCCGACTGGCACACATAGCATACTTACACTGGGCTGTCATGGCGACTGGTACACATAGCATACATACACTGGGCTGTCATGGCGACTGGCACACATAACACACTTACACTGGGCTGTCATGGCGACTTACACACATAGCACACTCACACTGGGCTGTCATACCTAGTGGCACACATAGCACACTAAAACGGGGCTGTCATGGCGACTGGCACACATAGCACACTAACACGGGACTAACATGCTGACTGGCACACATAGCACACTTTCACGAGACTGTCATGGCGACTGGCACACATAGCACACTTATACTGGGCTGTCATGCACACATAGCACACTTACACTGGGCTGTCATGGCGACTTACACACATAGCACACTTATACTGGGCTGTCATGCCGACTGGCACACATAGCACACTTATACTGGGCTGTCATGCCGACTGGCACACATAGCACACTTACACGTGGCTGTCATGGCGACTGGCACACATAGCACACTATCACGGGGCTGTCATGGCGACTGGCACACATAGCACACTATCACGGGGCTGTCATGCCTAGTGGCATACATAACACACTAACACGGGGCTGTCATGCCTAGTGGCATACATAACACACTAACATGGGGCTGTCATGCCTAGTGGCATACATAACACACTAACACGGGGCTGTCATGGCGACTGGCACACATAGCACACTCACACGGGACTAACATGCTGACTGGCACACATAGCACACTTTCACGAGACTGTCATGGCGACTGGCACACACAGCACACTTATACTGGGCTGTCATGCCGACTGGCACACATAGCACACTTATACTGGGCTATCATGCCGACTGGCACACATAGCACACTTTCACGGGACTGTCATGGCGACTGGCACACATAGCACACTTATACTGGGCTGTCATGCCGACTGGCACACATAGCACACTTATACTGGGCTGTCATGCCGACTGGCACACATAGCACACTTACACGGAACTGTCATGGCGACTGGAACACATAGCACACTTACACGGGGCTGTCATGCCGACTGGCACACATAGCATACTTACACTGTGCTGTCATGGCGACTGGTACACATAGCATACTTACACTGTGCTGTCATGGCGACTGGTACACATAGCATACATACACTGGGCTGTCATGCCGACTGGCACACATAGCACACTATCACTGTGCTGTCATGGCGACTGGTACACATAGCACACTTATACTGGGCTGTCATGCCGACTGGCACACATAGCACACTTACACGGGGCTGTCATGGCGACTGGCACACATAGCACACTATCACGGGGCTGTCATGGCGACTGGCACACATAACACACTAACACGGGGCTGTCATGCCTAGTGGCATACATAACACACTAACATGGGGCTGCCATGCCTAGTGGCATACATAACACACTAACACGGGGCTGTCATGGCGACTGGCACACATAGCACACTCACACTGGGCTGTCATGCCTAGTGGCACACATAGCACACTAAAACGGGGCTGTCATGGCGACTGGCACACATAGCACACTAACACGGGACTAACATGCCTACTGGCACACATAGCACACTTACACGGGGCTGTCATGCCGACTGGCACACATAGCACACTTATACTGGGATGTCATGCCGACTGGCACACATAGCACACTTATACTGGGATGTCATGCCGACTGGCACACATAGCACACTTATACTGGGATGTCATGCCGACTGGCACACATAGCACACTAACATGGGGCTGCCATGCCGACTGGCACACATAGCACACTTACACTGGGCTGTCATGGCGACTTACACACATAGCACACTTATACTGGACTATCATGCCGACTGGCACACATAGCACACTTACACGGGACTGCCATGGCGACTGGCACACATAGCACACTTATACTGGGCTGTCATGCCGACTGGCACACATAGCACACTTATACTGGGCTGTCATGCCGACTGGCACACAAAGCACACTTACACGGGACTGTCATGGCGACTGGAACACATAGCACACTTACACGGGGCTGTCATGCCGACTGGCACACATAGCATACTTACACTGTGCTGTCATGGCGACTGGTACACATAGCATACTTACACTGTGCTGTCATGGCGACTGGTACACATAGCATACATACACGGGGCTGTCATGGCGACTGGCACACATAGCACACTTATACTGGGCTGTCATGCCGACTGGCACACATAGCACACTTACACTGGGCTGTCATGGCGACTTACACACATAGCACACTTATACTGGGCTGTCATGCCGACTGGCACACATAGCACACTTATACTGGGCTGTCATGCCGACTGGCACACATAGCACACTTACACGGGGCTGTCATGCCGACTGGCACACATAGCACACTAACACGGGGCTGTCATGTCTAGTGGCATACATAACACACTAACACGGGGCTGTCATGGCGACTGGCACACATAGCACACTCACACTGGGCTGACATGCCTAGTGGCACACAAAGCACACTAAAACGGGGCTGTCATGGCGACTGGCACACATAGCACACTAACACGGGACTAACATGCTGACTGGCACACATAGCACACTAACACGGGACTAACATGCTGACTGGCACACATAGCACACTTATACTGGGCTGTCATGCCGACTGGCACACATAGCACACTTACACTGGGCTGTCATGGCGACTTACACACATAGCACACTTATACTGGGCTGTCATGCCGACTGGCACACATAGCACACTTACACGGGACTGTCATGGCGACTGGAACACATAGCACACTTACACGGGGCTGTCATGCCGACTGGCACACATAGCACACTTACACTGTGCTGTCATGGCGACTGGCACACATAGCACACTAACACTTGGCTTTCATGGCGACTGGCACACAAAGCACACTTACACGGGACTGTCATGGCGACTGGAACACATAGCACTTTTACACGGGGCTGTCATACCGACTGGCACACATAGCATACTTACACTTGGCTGTCATGCCGACTGGCACACATAGCACACTTATACTGGGATGTCATGCCGACTGGCACACATAGCACACTTATACTGGGCTATCATGCCGACTGGCACACATAGCACACTTACACTGGGCTGTCATGGCGACTTACACACATAGCACACTTATACTGGACTATCATGCCGACTGGCACACATAGCACACTTACACGGGACTGCCATGGCGACTGGCACACATAGCACACTTATACTGGGCTGTCATGCCGACTGGCACACATAGCACACTTATACTGGGCTGTCATGCCGACTGGCACACAAAGCACACTTACACGGGACTGTCATGGCGACTGGAACACATAGCACACTTACACGGGGCTGTCATGCCGACTGGCACACATAGCATACTTACACTGTGCTGTCATGGCGACTGGTACACATAGCATACTTACACTGTGCTGTCATGGCGACTGGTACACATAGCATACATACACTGGGCTGTCATGGCGACTGGCACACATAGCACACTTACACTGGGCTGTCATGCCGACTGGCACACATAGCACACTTACACTGGGCTGTCATGCCGACTGGCACACATAGCACACTTACACTGGGCTGTCATGCCGACTGGCACACATAGCACACTTTCACGGGACTGTCATGGCGACTTACACACATAGCACACTTATACTGGGCTGTCATGCCGACTGGCACACATAGCACACTTACACTGGGCTGTCATGGCGACTTACACACATAGCACACTTATACTGGGCTGTCATGCCGACTGGCACACATAGCACACTTATACTGGGCTGTCATGCCGACTGGCACACATAGCACACTTACACGGGACTGTCATGCCGACTGGCACACATAGCACACTTATACTGGGCTGTCATGTCTAGTGGCACACAAAGCACACTTACACGGGGCTGTCATGGCGACTGGCACACATAGCACACTCACACTGGGCTGTCATGCCGACTGGCACACATAGCACACTTATACTGGGCTGTCATGCCGACTGGCACACATAGCACACTTACACGAGACTGTCATGGCGACTGGCACACATAGCACACTTACACGGGGCTGTCATGTCTAGTGGCACACAAAGCACACTTACACGGGGCTGTCATGGCGACTGGCACACATAGCACACTCACACTGGGCTGTCATGCCTAGTGGCACACAAAGCACACTAAAACGGGGCTGTCATGGCGACTGGCACACATAGCACACTAACACGGGACTAACATGCTGACTGGCACACATAGCACACTTACACGGGACTGTCATGGCGACTGGCACACATAGCACACTTATACTGGGCTGTCATGCCGACTGGCACACATAGCACACTTATACTGGGCTGTCATGGCGACTGGAACACATAGCACACTTACACGGGGCTGTCATGCCGACTGGCACACATAGCACACTTACACTGTGCTGTCATGGCGACTGGCACACATAGCACACTAACACTTGGCTTTCATGGCGACTGGCACACAAAGCACACTTACACGGGACTGTCATGGCGACTGGAACACATAGCACTTTTACACGGGGCTGTCATACCGACTGGCACACATAACACACTTACACTGGGCTGTCATGGCGACTGGCACACATAGCACACTTACACGGGACCGTCATGGCGACTGGCACACATAGCACTCTTACACGGGGCTGTCATGCCGACTGGCACACATAGCATACTAACACTTGGCTGTCATGGCGACTGGCACACATAGCACACTAACACGGGACTAACATGCTGACTGGCACACATAGCACACTAACACGGGACTAACATGCTGACTGGCACACATAGCACACTAACACGGGACTAACATGCTGACTGGCACACATAGCACACTTATACCGGGCTGTCATGGCGACTGGCACACATTACACACTTACACTAGGCTGTCATGGCGACTGGCATACATAGCACACTTACACTGGACTGTTGATTGAATATATGTTATACCGTGTTAATCACATATGTTTATGTTTAAATATCATTTTCAAAGTGTTTAGAAAATAATGTATTTTTCCATATAGACATCCAGTATATACCCAGTTATTCCAATATCAGCCCGAGGGCCAAGAGCAAGAGGGCTGATATTGGTCAAAAATTAATTCGGGTTTAGGCGTGTGAAACGGTGAGGACCGATATGAATTTTCGGATAGAACATTTATGTAGTATCGCATATACCAATATTGAAAACAGTGTTTTATTAATTATTAGTAAGTATATTTTGATTAACTATATAATTACTAACCTATTTTTCAATCTATTAAACAGAAATTTATAGAAGTTGACTTCCTTCCTGCTTTTACCCTGCTAATTCAATAGTGTTTAATCTGGGTGGGTCTGCTTCCTCTGAACCCTAAACATTTGTATCCACACAACAGGTTATGTCTCGAGAGTTTATGCTTTTATACTCGTTTGGGAAGCATTCCTGATATTAGAGCTCATATAGTGGGTTGCAGCGCTGAAGGATCTTTCCATTCAGCTTAAGGTTCTCCTAGCCCTCTTCAAATGTCTTATTTTTTCAAAAGCACTAAATTCTGAAAAAGATATGATTACAAAGAAGAAAATTTAATGATGTTTCATGCACTTCAGTGTTACTAGCCTTACAATATCCCAGGCACAATCATCAGCATAAATGTCACACATACTGCTTAATGACAGGAAGGCATTCATTATTATGTTATGCAAGGCTAACATTTCAATGTTTTATGAATACATCAATGATATCTTCCTTCATTTAATATAATCTTTATGACTCCTTTGATTTTCAGGTCATCTGAACCGAAGTGTCCGGATGACCTTTATCCAACGTTCTTCGTCCGTCGTCGTCCGCTGTCCATAAACTTGTCGTTCAAAAGACTTTTTATCAATAACTGAAAGGCCAACGATGTTGATATTTGGTAATAGGTACCGGGGATGAAGTGCTACAAAGTCTCTTAATATGAATGACTTCGACCTACTTCCAAGAACATAAGTGTCAAGTATGTTAACAAAACCCCATTTAACGTACAATCATCTTCACGCCCAGGATAATGCCATTTGGCCAGTAGGTACCTGTGATGGAGTTCTACAAAATGTCTTCATGTAAATGACCTTGACTTACTCTCAAGGTCACAGTGGACAAATATGCAAAATATATTTAAACAATATTCTTCTCGCTAACTAAAAGTTGCCTCATATAAATGACCTTGACCTACCATCGAGGTCAATGGGTAAAATCTGCAAAACATGTGAAATTCATTTTCTCAATAACCGAATGTCCTACCGTAATGGTATTTTGCAAGTGGGTACCGAGGGTCGAGTGCTACAACTTTTACTCAAATGATTGACCTTGACCAAGTTTCAACATCACAGGGGTCAAATGTTTTATTTTTTTTTTAAAAGAAACTTCTTCTCAATAACCGAAAAGCCTGGGGTACTGATATTTTGCCAGTAAGTACCTGGGATAGAGTACTACAAAATGTCCTCATATGAACCTAAATTCAAGGTCAAAGCTGTCAAATGACTTATAATATTTGTAATAACCGGAAGGCCTGATGTACTGATATTTTGTCTGAAGTATTACAGTAGGGCTACCTAGTTTGTTCAAATGAATGACCCTGATCCACTTACAATGTCACTGGGGTCAGATGTCTTTAGAATCTTCAAAAAACTTCTTCTTAATAACCAAAAAGCCCAGGATATTTATAAATGACCTGTAGCATGCTGGCATGAAGCGCTACGCAGTTTGTTTAAATGAAATGACATTGATCAATTTTCAATATCAAAGAGGACAAAATTGCCAAAAATCTGCAAAACAACTTCTTCTCAGTAACTCAGTCTCATGTTCCTGTATTGTCAGTTACTGGTTTCCCTTGGTATAACACATGTCCCTGTATTGTCAGTTTCTGGTTTCCTGTGGTGTAACACATGTCTCTGTATTATCAGTTACTGGTTTCCCGTGGAATAACCCATGTCCCTCTATTATCGGTTACTGCTTTCCCGTGGTGTACCACATGTCTCTGTATTGTCAGTTACTGGTTTCCCGTGGTATAACACATGTCTCTGTATTGTCAGTTATTGGTTTCCCGTGCAGTAACACATGTCCCTGTTTTGTCAGTTACTGGTTTCCCGTGGTATAACACATGTCCCTGTATTGTCAGTTACTGGTTTCCCGTGGTGTAACACATGTCCCTGTATTGTCTGTTACTGGTTTCCCGTGGTGTAACACATGTCTCTGTATTGTCCGTTACTGGTTTCCCGTGGTATAACACATGTCCCTGTATTGTCAGTTTCTGGTTTACCATGGTGTAACACATGTCCCTGTATTGTCAGTTACTAGTTTCCCGTTGTATAACACATGTTGCTTTATTGTCAGTTACTGGTTTCCCGTGATATAACAATTGTCTCTGTATTGTCAGTTACTGGTTTCCTGTAGTATAACACATGTCTCTGTATTGTCAGTTACTGGTTTCCCGTGGTATAACACATGTCTCTGTATTGTCAGTTACTGGTTTCCCGTGGTATAACACATGTCTCTGTATTGTCAGTTACTGGTTTCCCGTGGTATAACACATGTCTCTGTATTGTCAGTTACTGGTTTCCCGTGGTATAACACATGTCTCTGTATTGTCAGTTACTGGTTTCCTGTAGTGTAACACATGTCTCTGTATTATTAGTTACTGGTTTCTCGTTGTATAACACATGTCTCTGTATTGTCAGTTACTGGTTTACCGTGGTATAACACATGTCTCTGTATTGTCAGTTATTGGTTTCCCGTTGTATAACACATGTCTCTGTATTATTAGTTACTGGTTTCTCGTTGTATATCACATGTCCCTGTATTGTCAGTTACTGGTTTCTCGTTGTATATCACATGTCTCTGTATTGTCGGTTACTGGTTTCTCGTTGTATAACACATGTCCCTGTATTATCAGTTACTGGTTTCTCGTTGTATAACACATGTCTTTGTATTGTCATATACTAATTTCAAGTTGTATAACGCATGCAACTTTATTGTGAGTTACTGGTTTCCCGTTGTATAACACATGTTCTGTATTGTCGGTTACTGGTTCCCCGTGGTATAACACATGTCTCTGTATTGTCAGTTACTGGTCTCCCGTGGTATAACATATGTCTCTGTATTGTCAGTTACTGGTTTCCCGTGGTATAACACATGTCTCTGTATTGTCAGTTACTGGTTTCCCGTGGTGTAACACATGTCTCTATATTGTCAGTTACTGGTTTCCCGTGATATAACAAATGTCTCTGTATTGTCAGTTACTGGTTTCCCGTGGTGTAACACATGTCTCTGTATTGGCAGTTACTGGTTTCCCGTGGTGTAACACATGTCTCTGTATTGTCAGTTACTGGTTTCCCGTGGTAAGACAAATGTCTCTGTATTGTCAGTTACTGGTTTCCCGTGGTGTAACACATGTCTCTGTATTGTCAGTTACTGGTTTCCCGTGGTATGACAAATGTCTCTGTATTGTCAGTTACTGGTTTCCCGTGGTGTAACACATATTCCTGTATCGCGGTTACTGGTTTTCTGTGGTATAGCACATGTCTCTGTATTGTCAGTTGTCCGTACGTCTCTGTTTTCCCTGTCGCTCTAAATAGTGCTCGCCCCACTATGATGGCCAACTTGTCCGTTGTCGATACTTTGGGCATGCTATTTGTCTGAAGAATCTTATCACTGCCAGACATACATTACAGGTTCACGGAGGCACGGTGTTGTTCTGTATCACAGGTTTAGATGACATGGATGCACTTTTCTAAACACGATCGAGAAAGCATGCTAAGGTACAAGTTGCCTGTACTTCGTCAGCTTAGCCACCTTAGTTTCTATGACAGAGCATTACAACGGGAAGACAATCCGATCGAACACTGAGCTGCAATTAAGATTAATCGGTTATATGATTAATAAAAACGCATAATGCTAACTATTAGTGTCATTCCTTTTTTCAATTATTCTTAATATTTTTTTCACCCTTAATTTTTCGAAGTAAAGTATTGACTTTGAAAGTATCGTGATTATAATTTACCATATTACATTCTGTGAACAGTATCAGTACGAATATTGAAAATGAAATATTATAACTTAAGATAAAAAAGGGAAATGCCAATATATTACCAATCCCTCAGAGATAATCTGGATAGAGAGTATGCGTTCAAATTTTTTGATTGCTATTATAACTTTCCCAAATTAATACAAGTGCATTATTGATATCGACTGACAATAGCGCCCCCTGTCGCTTCAGCGCTCGATGAGAAAGTGACAGCGACTGCCAGGAACATTAATTCTTCTCTCAGTGACAATTACACGGGGACGCCCGGCCATGGTTTGAACTGAAATTTGAAATTGTTTTGATAGGTCACAGAGATAGTGATTATGCATTGTCAGTCACAGAGCCGGCCAAAAAGCACAGGACGGTAAAGGCCTGCGGAGGCACTCACAATGCGTTTTTATGGCGCTTGAAATCGAAAATAACATTGGTATGTCTCCGCGTGACGTTGTCTAACCCAAGCGAAAAGTGAGATTATTGCAATGACAAACTAATTAAGAACGTCAAGTGAGGAAGATGATTCCAATGCGAGACGAATTAGAGACAGTATTACACCACGAACACGCGTCGACGTGTTGTACGGAGCGCCATTACTGAGAACGACTGGTCAGATACAGCCAGCATTGCTGCAAATTTAATCTAGCGGGGTGGGAAAAAGCAGTTTTATTATCTGTTTAACATTGTTTTCGATTACTGAAATTGCTAAAATCTTCAATCACAGTCAATCACGCCTCTGCTCGTCTTCATCACGGCTGTGTTTTTAACAAGTGTCATTAGTTGTGAGGCAATAGTAACGTTTGTTAGAAGTGATTTCATTAGAGTTCGGAATTTGGAACGTGTTTCTTTTTGCATGAGGTCCTAGTCATTGTATTGATAATATGTTCATTTCAACAGATGAATGTATACTAGTTTGTCCTTTTAAACTACGCGGCAAATTCAACCATGTAAGAAAACAAAAATCAGGTCAACCAAAAATGGGGCACAATTTTCTTTCCGTAGGAATACCAACCAGGAATTCAATAAATCTTACTGTATCTTCCTCCAAATATTCACAAAGTATTTCCAAATTGACCCACTCATTTCTGCATTTATCGTTAACTCTTTCTTGGGAAAGACTGCTTTTATGATCAGATCTCGAAGACGTTCATTCATTTTGGTTTGAGGGATGGCACCGTACAAGGTGGAAAGTCAAATGTTCTGAAAGATAAAATATTTTTGAAGAGTAGTTTTCAAGACTGATCTTTCGAGTTTTTCCAAATCCACATCCCGTTAATTTCATTTCTGAAGTATACACGTCATAATAGGACTGCGACTTATGAGTGAATGGTACTATGAATTGTGGTAAGAAGTTTGGAGAAAGGCTCGAGTGAGCAATTAGAAGAGCCAGCGATAAAACGTTGTTTAAAAGACACTTGTAAAGTGTCAGTATTCAAAATAAACGAGGCCAGTTTCTTTCTCATTAATGGGCTTCTGAAAATATTTTCGTACAATGCACAGATGCCTGGTTAGAAAGAATATTATATTTTAATATGTGGTCAATGTGTAAGTGAGGTCACATACATCATTAAGCTGGCCTAGTTCGTTCTTAGAATTAAATTTACAGAAATCGCTTCCGCTTCTGGATAACCTGATGGCGTTTACTTGTGGAATATTTAATATTTGTTTCTATTTGTGCTCGGTATAGGGACGTCAATCTTCATGCATAGGTTTGACTGTGACACGATTGTGTTTCATTAACGAATCTATCTAGTAAAATATGATGTATAGCGAATTCCTCTTCGTGTTTTAATCATGGCATCTATTGTCTGATAAGGGAAAACTAAAATAAAAAGATCTCTCTTAATTTCTATGTGATGTACATTTGTAACATCATGCAAGTTCATACTATCACCTGTAGATACACTGTCTCAAATGGTCCATTCAAGTATCGATCTCGTCTAAATGAAATGCGCTGTTCAAGACTTGGAGCTGCTTTTAGCATCACTATTCCCCTAACAACCATCTCACCTTGAATGTGAAGCACTACAATGTCACAGTCGAGACGTTTTAAGTACAAACCTTTAGATAGAATTTTATCAAAAACCGTTCTACATCAATCTGCTTACGTGGGTGTAAAGTATCCTCTTGTAGCCATATTACATTGTTATCTTGCACTGTACCCCTATAAGGTAACCATCCCTGTATTCTGAAGCTGACGAACACCACTGTATATACCAGGTTATCATCGTTCAATCTAGTGTAACTAAGGCTGGTGAATGTCACACGTCATACATGCATCTTTCTTTATGTGTGCATTTTGCTGGAAGATTGACAAAACATGTGTCAATCTTTGAGTTATATACTGACACGCAAAATAAACGTAGTTTCCCACTTTTTGCAAATCAATGTTAATATTAATTCAAAAGTGTGATGAAAGTAACATAATAAACATGTAAGATACGCTTTTATTTCATTGAACTATTCAAATAATTCAGCATCAGCTTAAACCATTTTGAACAGAAAACAATCAAGACTGAAAAGGGGATGACTCTTGGACCAGAAAGATGACGTAACACACACATATGCTGCAACATTTAGATACAGTATGTCGACAATATTAATTAAACTGCATCATGCTGAAAAGGGGATGACCCTTGGACCAGAATAAGACACCCACTCCCCCTTGTATCATCCGTTGTTGCTCGAATTATGCGATGAATCGAGTTGACGATTTTTGTCCCATTGGCATGTTCTACTATATCGGGAAGAGTCTCGTGTAGATTTGGTTGCGTTCGAATGCGTCGACAAAACATGTCCCACGAGTGCTGTTTTGGCGAGATCGGGACTATAAGGACGCCTTTCCACGTGTCGGTATTGCTTGACAAAGATAGTCCATAGCACGTCTCGCCATATGGCACCAAGATTTTTCTTGTTGGAGCATCACGTTATGTGGTGGACAAACAGCAGAACGACAGGTTGTAGAATAAAGTCAATGGTCCGCTAAGCTGTCAAATTTTCATCAATGGCGACTGATGTTTTTGCGGCCTCTAAAGACCATCCCGCACAAAAGGCTGTCAACACCAAACTTGTCGTATTCCATTATACAGATTTCGGTATACGTTCTCCACGACGTCGTAAATACCTTAATTAACGCCAAACCAAGCGACAAAGTGTGATTCGGGCTCGCCGGAGAACATTATACGGCGACATTGTTGTATACGAAACACTTTTGGACTGTGTCACTGACGCCAATGGAGTTTGACGTCACATCGATGACGAATGTAAGGATATTTACATTGTAACGCTAGAGACGATATACAGTCGAACTTCGTTATCTAAAAAGTGAGCGGGAATACGAAGACAAATCGAGTTATCCGAGTATTCGAGTTTGAAGTCTGTCCCGGGCTGACGAAATACTTCGAATCAAACGAGTTACACAAGTTCCAGAAAACGAGGTTCAGCTGCATTGTGCTTTTTTTACATAAAAGATGCTTGTCACAGGATTCTGGGATTTTCAAGCAATTAGCTACTGTTCTGTCGCTTTGATCGTATCACTAGTTAGTCTAGGTATTTTCATGTAATCATAAACGGATTTCTTTTAATTAAATGTGCTATTCTAACGCGATTCATAATAAATACTTGACCTGTATTGGTTCAAGTGCTGTCGGACTATGAAATATCAGCCAAAATCAGAAATAAAAAAAGATAAGACTAGGAGGGAAAAACGAACAAAGGAAAGATTTACACACATAGCATTGAACAAGTACAAGAGGATAAGACAACGTTTTCCTGAAGAATAAGCGTCTTCTGTTTTATCAATGACAGCCGCCATGTAAATCTAGGTCACATCAAAGTAATGTCATGATCTCAAAGTGAGAACCTTGACATAGTTTTAAGTCATAGTATGTAGGCACACTACTGAACAATATTAAGGACGTACACCTTCATATCATACAAGGATGCAGAATATTTGTCAATGATAACAAAATGGCGACCACAAACTTTTATCATTGCCTACAAAAACCGTCATCTCTCTAATCCCTGTACCATAAGCTTGATCGTCAACAGGCGACATCTATCACGAAATCACTATATTCAGAACAGGACCTAGAATATCGAATCAGCTATTAGGCATACATTACAAAAATAATTTGAAGCCACTTCATGTCAGTTAGAGCGATAAATAGAAATAAGAACGATTTCCGAAATAATTTTGAGCCACTTCCTATCAGTTAGAGCGATAAATCGAAATAAGAATGATTTCCGAAATACTTTCGAGCCAAATGTTGCTTGACGTTATACATTTGTACGCAATCTCAACTGACGATGTGACGGTTATTGCTTATTCCGCTTTGATGTTTTCAAATACCAAAACCTCGCTAATGTCTCCCGATAAACATAATTAAACAACTATTTCGCAGAATTGCATATGGAAATAGGCAAAGTGTGTACAGGAGAGCTACATAATATATGTTAACGAACTTTGTTTACAGGTTCTGTATGGAATTACTCCGCACACCTCGCCCTATACGAGATGTCTTGTGAACACATATTGGTTATATTGGTATACAAAACCTTAATCCGAACTCAAACTCGATTAAACTAGAAGCAAAATAGGAACAAAAGAAAAATTTACATTGAGACTCTCGTAAAAGTAAAAGAGAATAAGATCATGTGTTTCGGAAGAGTAAGGGTCTCTGCTTCATCGACGACACCCGCCATGTAAATCTTTGTCACATCCAAGTAAACCTCAAGTTCTCAAAACGAGAACTGAGTATCATTGCCAATCACAACAAGTAAACAAACTAATGAGCATACTAACCAACGTCCATCTTTGTAAAACGTAAACTTACACATGACTTACATGTATGTTGGGATAGACGAATTACATGGCAGGATCATGTTTAAAAGCTTGATACGATGAATCAATCTACATCTACTTTGATGTAAAATGCCGGCATCGAGTCGGCCTTTGATGATGCTGAGAAGAGGGATGTTTTTTTTCCGCGCATGTGAATGGTTTCATGATATTGTTTTCATCATAACTTCCGAAACTTACCAGTAGAAAGACAACAAAGGAATAGCCATGGTTCATTGATTCTATGTGTGTACACGCGGTCACCTGTCAGTCGGCAGTCAGTAACGTAACAATAACATCTCAACGCGTCCTTCTGACCTCAATTTGGCGATATTAACGAGGTCATGATAGTGTTATTCTAACCATTTGTTCTGGAAATATTATGGCGGATGGCGATAGGCGAGTTTGGCGGTAAAACGGGTGCATTAACGTGGATGGAAATCCGTTCTAAATAAATTCATGGCGATAAGCGGGTTTGGCGGTATAACGGATGGCGATATAACGGGGTTTTACTGTACTTAAACTATTCCACATGCTGTAAGTTTATAATTTATACAAGAACACTTTCAATTTAAGGCAAATGTTTCGTCTCTGTACATATACAGCTCGAGAGTGAGTATGTTCCAATAATTCATTAAAATACCGATATTTGCATCGAAAGAGCCCATCCCGTCTGTCTGTCATACATACATTGGAGATCTTGGACTTCCATACTGTAGGCACCTTGTTTACTTGGATAAGCAAATATATAAACTAAACATCTGATTAAATCATCCCATTAGCTGTAACTTCGACTGCACTTTGGAAAGCTTATTCATCCATTTCGGAATTAACAGAGGTTTTGTGTAACAATTGATAAATTTTCGATTGAAATTGCCTACAATAAGTGCTTGTAACTGATTTTACGAAAACCTTCGTATAAAGAATCTTTCAATTCTAATTATGCCATGTTTGCAAATTATTTTCACATCCA
The DNA here is from genome assembly GCA_947623455.1 of Mimachlamys varia. Taxonomy (NCBI): domain Eukaryota; kingdom Metazoa; phylum Mollusca; class Bivalvia; order Pectinida; family Pectinidae; genus Mimachlamys; species Mimachlamys varia. The sequence continues at coordinate 5,498,982 of OX392537.1, forward strand.
TTGAAAAATAACAATGCGTCCTTAAACTAAAGACTTGCGCGTTCGTGCATTATTTTAGAACATATCAACGCTTTCCCCCTGCAAGTGTACCGGTAGACAAGCGAATCACGAGACTAGTTTTATTTCCTGCATGTTTAGGTACCTAATTTTGCAATTGAACATTTTATTTGATAACATTTACATTAACTTGAAACCTGTCAAAGATGCTGCGAAAGTGACTGGAAAAAAATGTTAGTTAACCTGTCAAATGTAGATTTTATGTAATGATACGTGATGTTGAAAAAGAAGAGGATTCGATTGGTTAAAATAAACATTTGGCATAAAGTTTAAGATTATTTGTTTATCGGCTTTGAAGCAAATATTGAATGACAAAAATCGTTCTCAAATATAGACGTCACAACGTTTAAGCAGGCCAACAGCCTATATGGTCAAAATGGAGAGTAGACACAGCTTGTAATGAAAGGAAAACAATCACGTGACAAATTTCAAAACAGGAAAAACCGCTATTTAATTGATAAGATTATCTAGGTAATCTTGTTATTAAAGGAAATGAAGGTGCACTGGAGAAGAAATGGAAAAGGCCTTCGTTGCACTTGAACTTGGATATTAGATATGATAACAGATGCTTGTATATTATGGTGGGAGATATAATTCTAGATTCAAACATGTTGGTGGAAAGCTCAACTCGCGCAGCATTCGGCCTTTACTTATCAATTTCACTGCTCATCTTTCTATATACCATGATCATTACACACGCATTTTGCGAATTGTACTGCGGCATTCGGCGAGGAAGTATTACTTAAACTCAGATTTTCTTAATATACGTTGGCATAAAATGTTTCATTAATAAAACAATTGTTGGTGGCTCGTTCTAAGAAATATGAAATTTTCATCTGGTAGACAATATCGCCTTTACCCCTTTGACCATGACTTACAGCGAAACTTGTTTTTTGCTGTCTCAGTAAAGAAGAAACAGCTCAGCTCCAACTTTCGATTAATCATGAACCAAGGAGTATCTGTATATTTTGTAGTCTAATTGGATGAGCCTGTTTCTTGCATAATTGAACCTAATCTATAAGGAAGGAGTACCTACTGTTGCACCTATGATAACGGATATTCCCTGGACCTTTGGTGGTACTATGTCTGTTACGTTCGACAATTGTAACGTGCAGGCGGTCACCCATCCAACTACTGACCACGCTCACCGTTGCTTCACTATCTTGAGCGGGTCCCCGGGTTATACCACATGACTGGAAAAGCTAGCTTGCCAGTTAGGCAGTATTTTCCCCTGCAATACCTAGCTGGATGTTACACAAGCAATGCTATCGCCGTTCATATTGTAGAAACACAGTGACTGATGGGTCGTACTGAACTTCTCACACCTTCTGGAGAGTGTCGAAAGCTTCAGAAAATGCCCTTTCATGGCACAATATTTGCGTTTACCATTACTTAGTTTCTTTTGCTTGTATTTCACAATCATTAATCGGCAGAACATGATGGACTGTGTAAAAAGGCAGGTCTTTAATACGTTGGTTTTGTGACAATAAATGTATTGTCTGAAATACGAAACGTTGGCGTGAAGCCAACATCTTTGATGCTAGTCATTTCGAATTATTGTATTCCGATAATGACATATTTACCTACGCGAGACCACGTATGCTACAGAAACTTTTCTGTGTCGCTGACCTAATCTAACGTTACAATATTCACCTGATCGTCTCGTGCACGCCTCCGTCAGCCTAAATCAGAAGAACAGAACATGTCTGTGTTCTGTCAGGGGTGTAACAATAGCGCAACTACTCGTTCACAGGGATAATTGAATGTACTGTAGATTCAGAGAGCGATCTGTTTTGTATTCAATGTATCATAACAGATTTAGTGATGCTTTAATCGGATATTTGTGTTTAACATATCTTTCTTAAAATGCTTTTAATTAAAATGTGACAAAGATTTACATGGCGGGTGTCATCGATGAAGCAGAAGACGATTACTATTCTGGAATACCAGGTCGTGTTCTCTTGTTCTTTTACAAGAGTCTCCATGTAAATATTTCCTTTGTTTCTACTTTGCCTCTAATCCATTTTGAGTTCGGATTATGGTGTTGTTGACGCTTTGGTATTCTCTGATTAATTTTGCATGACGGTTTAAGTTTCATACAATAGAAGTACATGCTATTTTACCTGCACATACCAACAACATTATATATGACAAGCAGTCGCTTTCCGAACATTATCCTTAACTGGGAATAGTTTCATATATGTATGTAGCAATGCTAGATATGTTTAGTATATTGGCAGAAGCCTTTTGTGAAACACGGAACTTTTTTTGCCTTACTTCCTTTACAGAGAAAACAAGTCTCGGATGTATTGGTAAAAGAGAGTATTAAATTAATTTTAGTGGTGTATGTAAATTCGCGTGCGTCATAGCTTGTTTTCTTTTTTTAAATTAAGTGGGATAGTTATGGATTTTATATACAGTGTATTAGACGTTAATACAATCCAACAAACGAGTGATCATCAGTCCTTGTCACCTATACAGGAAAACATCGATGTGAAAACACAAAACAAGCTTAATGATAATTATTTGTATCATCTAATATACCAAATGATTTCAATATATTTATTTCTTTCTTTATCCGGAAAAGTTAACGTTTAACAGTTTTCGTTAGTCGATTAAATAGTAGCAGACAGTGGTCTTATCATGGACTACTATCACTAGCAACACAGACAATGACTATCAGAACACTTGATATTTTTTCTATCAGCCAATTTCCGAACTCGATATTTATATCTAAAGGATGAACTATGCTATACAGGCATGTGTCAATGAAATAACTCTTCCCGACAAAACTAGCAAGGTTGAAGGTTTTTACAATCTGTACACTTTGGACAGCTTCCAACATATATGGATCAATGATGTATATATGACATAACTAACCAAGCTTATTAACGCTTGGTCACTGTTTGGTCCAGTTGTTGCCTGAAACCTCTTCTGGTATCCTCCCTACATCTCTGTGTTTGGAAACAGTCTATGGACCGTGTGTCATATTGGTAACCAGTCAGCTTAAGTAAACCTCTATTCGCTTTGTAGATGTATACTACTGATACAAGCTTCTGACTGATACTGATCGTACGACTTGTCAGTGACAATGATCAAAGGTGAAGCTATATATGGTATCTATGTCGCAGGTCAATCATTTGTAACATCGTGAGAGGGTGTTATGGGTCGCGGTGCCTACGTGGTAATGGTACCGGCTAATGTCTTTTATCCCAGTACGCTGTTCTTATCATTGTGTTTGACAAGTTTCAGTATAAGACCTGCTTTCTCGGACAGATTATTACATTATGTCGTTGTAACATATTTTCGATAAGAGATTATGAAAGCCATATGTAGACGGGTTTATGTAGATTGTAACATTACATAGATGGGGCGTTAAGCCACGGGTGAAGGCTGATATTGACCGCCCAGAACAACAGACTGACCTTGATCAACGATAATAGCGCTTCTGACACGTATTACATACCATTGCAGGAATCATTAGCGTACTTATTAGTAGTTCAAGGGCTCTCTGCACAAAACTAAACTGCCGGAATGTGTTCTGAAGAGAATGCATAAAACTATCCTATATGCATGGCTCATCCTTGACAAGATAACAAGGTAATGAACCCTTTTTGACTCTAATGGATGAAACATGGCAATGTGAAATTACCAAACTAGAAAAAAACCCAAAACACAAAGAGGAAAACACTGTTTTGGCGTCCTTGGATTGAGATTGTAAGACACTTGACAGGGAATAGAATGCCAGCAACTGCACACGCAAACAAACTTCCGAGATTAGTATTCCCTATATATGTAAATAGTGACAAGCCAATGTGTTTCCTTAATAACCTGCTTCACTACTAAACGTTTTCCCAAAGCACTGAGATCTGAATTAGACAAAATGATTGGGAACCGAACGATTTGCAATTTTTTTTTATCGTTTATGAAACACCTTTCTGCACTTACATAAAGCACAGATTATTACGCCAACACTAGAACGGTATAAGGTTGTAGACGATGTGATACCCAGCAGTGAGAAACAATCAAACTTCATCTAAGGTTGGTATTTCAGTGAAATGACAAACATATTCAAACAAACATCATGCTCTTGGAAACGGACGTACCGGTTTTGAGAACATTTTGATATGATCTTTATTTCTTCATTCTTACATTACTTTGTTACGAAACGTGACGGGATATAGAACCTGACGTAGGCATACAAATCAAACAGATCCGTCACGACGTAACGTTTAACCGGGTACCAGGGGCTGTAATTATATTTAAGAAATTATCATTGTGAAATTGCGATTTTCATCAGTAATGTTATTAAGTTTCAAGAGAAATATCGTCTTTAATGCAAGCAATTATACAATGTTTACAAAATGGTTTTAGAAACGGGGAACTATTACGCCGTTTCCGTTTTTATAAGTATATACTACGTATACATCCGTGCGATGAGCAACCCTCGGAATATCAAAATAATAGTCATTATTTACTGTCCAATTGAAACCTGTTTTTATATCAAATCAATATCAATATATATAGTACGTGATAACTTTGTTTTTATTGCTCACTCTGGCATAGCATTAGTATGGTAACGTTCAATATGGCGTGACATTTCATTTCTACAGAACACTAATTCGATTGGTTTTCAGAGCCCATATGCCGTGTATACTTTGATATGACACTTGTTACAATGTATAACGGCAAACAATATGAAAGAGATCAAAGTATTGAACAGGACAATAGCATAACAGTACTTAGAAGGTTGGACTTGTTTATAACAAATACATCAAGTTTATAACTTCTACTATTCACCAAACAATCTCATGAACCATTTCAATGGCTTGCGATCTGTCAATCATCTATATCACGTGACATATAGAAAGAGTATTTATTGGTTGATAAATGCCATGACTTTTATAGGAACTTTGCACATACAGAAAAGGCAACGCCACAACTGTTACTTTCTGATAAATAAGGTAGTGTGTTGTTGCCATTGTAACATTTGAGTTGTTATCGGTAACCGTTGTTTCCGGTTAAAAAATAAGCAATGTTTTCTTGGAGGTAAAGGTAAATTGAAGAAAAAGTTCTCTTTATCTTTTTATAGTTTGCTAAATTAAAAGATAATAACAGAAAGTAAAATCTTGGAAACTTAAGAAAAATACTGAAGAAGCTTAAAGCAGAAACCCTTTATTAATGTTGACATTTGGGTCTTTTGTTCGCTTTCAACAACTTACAATATATTAGTTTGAACAAAAAAATCATTCCTGAGAACGACAACAGTTCATGATGTGTATCAAGGGGAATAACAGCACTTTTGGAAAATGTTTATATGTTTGCGTTGTGTCCGTCCGTCCCTCGTCTATCTTGTCCTGGCTTTGTTTTGTACACTTCTTGTCAATGACATTTCATACTTGATAAATGTGATCACCTTGGCAAGGCGGTGTGTCATGTAACAAGCCTAAGCCACTGTGACCTACATTTTGACCTTTGACCTACATGAAAGAAAATGTATGTCCATAATAAGATGTTGGTTTCTGTGGGCAGATCATCCTACTCCGGCTGAGAACAAAATGTTATATTGTTACGTCATCATTTCTAAGAAAAATAAATTGAGAAATACTGGCAATGCCAATGATTTGAAACCGTTCACATTCAACCACGCTGCGAGACCTTTGTCAAGTCACAGCATGGAAAACACAAACTTCGTATTTTGTGTAAACAATGATTTCCATGGGGTAAATGATATAAACTTAACGTATATATTAAAGCGGTAAGAAAAGAGACATACATTTTAAATCAGTGAAAAAAGAAAGCTCATGTAGCTTTATATTCGGTGTAAGACATACTGGTTTCTTTAATGAATTTGAAATATTATGGTATATTTGCTGAACAATCCAGCTGGTTATTATACTACGAGTCTCAAATTCACCTTTCTCATACGGGTAATATAAAAGCAAGCATTCCTCCAGGTTTAAGTTTATGCTTGTTTTTATTTAAATACACATAAACTCATTCACTCCTAAAATTCCACAATTGACTAGTCCATCCCTTATTTGGAAGAGTTTAAATGTTTCTAAAGAGGAAAATGATATGTATTAAGTGTTGCCAAGTTCTTTCATGGGTACATATTTTAAAGAGACATTGATTGCCTTCCCTATTCATATTTTTTCTTATCTCTTTTAGGGATGATAAATATAAAATTACAAAAAGCGCTTTTCCCGATCTCGGTGTTTTATTTTAATTATTTGTCAGAAAAATAATGTGGTTTTTATTCTAGAAAGGAAGATGTTTAACAAATCCCTAAGGCGAGATTATTAGATGAAGGATAATAACTATCCAATGGTGTGCTATATAATGTGTAAGCTAATAATTGATATATAATACAGATATTTAGGGAAATGTTACAACACTCTAAATAAATTGGTGGTTAAAATATCAACAATATACCAGCCAGTCACTGAGAAAGTATAAACCCTGGGGTATAACCTCAAAAGAGAAAGTGATTAAAATCATATATCAATATTTCGTTTATAAACTTATGAATATTATTGTGAATTGATGTTCAATTAACCAAAATGAGATGTTAGAAAAAAGACCAACATGTGAGGCTGCTATTTCATTTATCAAAAAGCCGTCATACACATATTGGCCAATTGGAAGTGGTGTCACCTTTTAAAACGAAAAAAAAATTCAATTCAGGAAATTAATACTGCAATACTTCAACGACAATCATTAATTGAACTTGAATTTAATCAAACTAAGACAAAATTAACAAGAATTTAAGGCAAGACGAAGCAATGCCACGTCCTCATAGCGAGAACCGGGTTGGTGAACAATGTAAGAGCGTCGCTCAAGGATGAGCATAAGCTTAAACATGTAGTATTACCTTCACATCACATGAGTATTACCATAAAATATGCCCATGGTCTTCATTGAACTGCGTCTTTTTTTTTGTTCTAGGAAAGTCTTGTTATTTTGCATCTATCAATAATCGATAAACAATAAGTGTATTTTTTATGAAACAACAATGGTGCTACGGTCGATTCTTGATTAAAAATGGGATAAAATAGGACGGAAGGTTAATTCTTTAATGAACAACTAGAAGACAGTGTCCTTTCGTAAACGTTGTGGTTACTGGTACGCGTTTGACATTGAAATAATTTTCAAGCGTTTTAAATCCATTGTAACGTATTTTCAATAAAACTTACTAAAAAGATGAAGTTTATTCAATATAGTTGTCTGTACAACTGTATTTACAATTTGGATACATTCTTAAAGCTGCCTCAAAGTCATTTTGACAAACACAGAGCTACCTTTCTGCATGATAGTCAACAGAAGATTCCATAACACCGTATTTAATTCCAAAATGAGCCCAACCGCTGTGTATGCAAATACTTTTACAGAAATTACTTTTCAGTTATTCTTCGGTTGTTTTTCTATCCATAATTGGGGAAATAGTGTATTCCACATCCGTCATGATATGAAGATGGACGTTTTCGCATATTTTCATTAGTATGCCTGCTTGTTGTGATTGACAATTGTACATCGGTTCTCAATTTGTGGCCATGCCATTAACTTGGATTTGACCTAGATTTACATGGCGGGTGTTGTCGATGAAGAAGAAGACGCTTACTCTTTAGGAACACCTATATTCCCTGATTTTTAGTATTACAACTGAAGATTCGTGTGTCGTTAGCTTGGAAGCCATAAAAGCCATGTTGTACGACTAGATCATGTTGTCCTGGTTCGGAGACTTCAGTAGACCCACACCTGTGTCACCGTTACTGGTCTGTCTAAGACAAAATGTCATTCTGTTTTTAGTATGATCACTATTCAACGGTAAGCCTGTAAAAGAGAGCACCCATATTAGTGAAAAGTGACCGTTCCCAAAACCAATTTCGTCAAATCACAAAGGACACGTTTTGTGTGCCAGATTTGTTCCCTATTCGACGAGGACATGACCAAAATACTCAATGTCAATAAAAACCAATTCAGAAAGCGTTAATTAAGGGTAATTTGTACGAAAGAAAAGAGGACATTTTATTTTTACGGCATTTCTATTATTGGTTTCACAAGAAATGGCCTGATTGTCAATTCCACACAATCCCAGAAGCGCTACTTCATATATTTATTCAAAAGCTGGAGTTCCTTACAATTAAATGTTGATATTTGTTAATATACTTGTATTTTATTTTATATATTTGTTTTTTCACTTCATAAAAAACTGTTTTGCATTACAAAACTTGAATATAAAAGGAAAAATATCCTTTTCACAGGCTTTTACTTGTCTTTTGGAGCAATTGCTTCGCCTTTTTGAATGCTTTGCATCCCTCTCGAGGGAGGAGTTAGTCTTGTCTTTTGGAGCACTTTTTTAAAGGTTTTGTGTTGCTTTTTAAAGTGCTAAAATTCGCCTGCTGAAGCTTCCGTTATGCGCTTTTTGGAACGCAATTTTCCCCTAGCCCTACCAAAGATGTCCCTCCGTTTTATTTGAGTGTTTTTATTTCCTTTTAATTATGTCTTTCCTTTTGTTCCAACCTGTCAGTTTATTTTTAAGAATATCTCCACCGGAAAACCTGTTTCATCTATAACAAGGAAAAGCAAAAACTCCTTCTAGAAGGAACATTTTAATAAATCAAATTCCTGCGTAAAATGTTGGTTTTCAATCATGATAGCGATCAATGGGCTGCTTGCCTAACTACAGGGACCTACAATGGTAACCTTGACCGGTTTGGTCTGGGCTGCCTTACACGTGTCGTGTATGTCCCCTGAGTGACAGTGATTGAGATAAACGAGGCAAGCAGTATGGAAAATCCTTCCAAAGTTTTCCTCGTTATCTAAAAAATAGTACACAAAATTGAATTATTGCAACTTATAGGCATTTTTGCGTTCTACCATTCGTTCTGGAGAGATTTAAGACAGATGCTATCTAGATATTGAATATAAAATGCATCACCATTTTATTGACGTCTTGTTTTGAACATATGACAGATGAATTCGAACTTCAAAATAACTCAATCCACGGCGCCATTTTTATCAAAACCAAGCAAACTACCAGCTCTTTGGTAAATCATATTATTCTGTTTTTCATTAAACCAATGAATATCAGTTTCTCAAAAATCATACGGATACTGGATTATCTCAAACAGACAATGATTATCTAAAAACATGGATTGGTGCAATTTGTTGATCGGTAGGTGCAGAGGATAACCCTCGTCTTCCGCTACAAAACCCGGGGTTCGAGTCTCCGACCGGACTTGAAAAGGTACGGTGTCTTTTATCCGATCAAATTGGCTTTCTCCGAGAACTCTGGTTTAACACCTATCAAGACCACAGCGCTAAGATCTAGGACAATAACATTGATTAGTTTCAGTTGAAATAAGTATTAACAAAAATCAGAGAATAACGAAGCATCAACAAAACCGAATTCAAAAACGATTAAACTAAAGACAAAATACGAAGAAAACTTACTCTGACACCCTTGAAAAAGTACCAGAGACTAAGCCTATATGTTACAGAAGGGTGAGCGTCATCCGACTCCAATACACTTCCTATGTTAGTTTAGTGACATCCAAGAAAAAAGCGAGAATAATGGATTAAAACAAAATCATAACTCGTTTTGTTTAACAAAAAAAAAAACCCAAAAAACGAAAACAAAACAAAAAACAAAACGAATACATATACGTTTCAAGATTCTTTGTAACTTCTGTTCGTTCTTTGACGAAAAACTTACAGCACAGGGATTCGAGAGAACACTATGAGCAAGTTGTATGGTCACCATCTTGGTCCATTGAGCCATATTCTACATCCTTGTCTGATATGAAGATGAATAATATTTCATCATACATATACCATTTCTTTGTATATGAAATATTCATGCCACAAAGAATGTGATTAACTTGTCATTTGGCGGTTTACAAAAACTATGTAAGGATTTTACCGCGACAGTTCATCATACGGGATAAACCGTCAGAAACTTAATTTATTTAATCAATCAACTGATAATGAAATAAGTGATCACATTGAGTATGACGAATTATCTTATTTCAAAGACGACATTGAATTATATCATCGTATGATATTCTTGATTTTTATTTCGGGCACTTGATTCAATCTAATATTCCGTTGGATGGAATTCATGCACTAACTATAACATGTCCATATAAGTGATATCGAATTGACAACCAAACAGATTATTTGGCAAGCTTGTTGTAGCCAATTCTTTAATTTCCATTTCTTGGAAATAGAATAGAAATGTCAGAGCTCGCCTGTTGGTTTCAATGACTTGCATTCTTATGAGAGCTCTGAAATAATATTGAATAGGCATTTTAATGTTTACAACACTACCCGATCCTACATGTACAACGCATTGCAATTTGAAAGTTAACCTTTAATTGCAAACCCAATTGTGTCTTTAGGTATAGGCATCTTCAAAAGTATCTTTTGCAGGATCAGTTAGATAATTAATAATCTTAAATTATTGACTTATTAAAGAACTAGATACAAGTCATTTTGGTTTCATTGTTAATAATGATTTACTGGTACTGATGCTGAGGAATAGTCAGCATTGGAAATATTGTTGTCGATAAGTTTATCATCTTATATTTTACATCCATAACACATTTCACATTGAAAACATTTAATCAAATTGTTATAAGCTAATTTAGTCATAGTCTTAAAACAAAATTTATATTGAAGCAGAAAAAAAACTGATAACCATCGACAAAACGTCAAATGAAGCTAATAGTCAACCGTTTTATTTTTATTTTGTTCACAAGAAGTGGTCTTGTCTTATTGTTTTATAAAAAATCTTAACGTAAGTGAATAACTAAACCAGGTAAGGTTAGAGGGAGATATAAGTAGCATAACATAACGACACATCCTGATCGTGAGAGGCGAGTAAATCTAGGATCTTATCTTTTCTCTTCTTTTTAAGCAAATTTCTCCATCCTAATGTTTCCCTTGACACAACCTCACTTCTGGCCTTTAGATGAACGTTCAGCCCCATGAGGTAGGCAATGGGTTCTGTTCCTAGGCCGAGACATACAAGAGTCTCAAAAACTAGTTACTACTCCAGTAACGAATATACAATTCATTTTTATGAGTCCCTTTCGACTGTATTGCTAAAAACGATGGATCCCACAATGGTAAATTCAAAGATTTCCAGAAAATGTACGAGTCCAATTAAATATCTATTAGTAATGAACTCGGGACTCGCACGAGGATTTAGCTACTCTCTGCTTGACATTCAGCATTGTTGGAGTAGAACGACTGGTTCACCCGTTGTCAGTATGATGTGACCCGATGGTGTTTTCTGTTGGACAGTATATTTCAGTGTGGTAGCACTTTAAACGGCATAAGATCCGGACTATCGCAAGGAGTCTCACACTAACATACCACAGCCTCCAAACTACACACGCACTCAACATATGCAGCAATATCGCATACACCGGGTGGTCATCCTTAAATAAGCTTAGCCAAGAATAGAATGTAACACTTAATAAAACCAAACCAAACATCATGTGAGCTGGGTTTTTTTCGTATTTGTCAGAAAAGACAAAATACTTTTATTCATTCACTGATCCAGGTCTACACAATATTTGAAAAAAAAATGATATGCGTGAATAACAAACTCTTTTTCAACTTCATTTGCCATCTTGCACTTTACTTTAAAAACGTTGTCTGAGAATGTTCAGATGATTATAATGAACCGTTCCTTAGTTATTGAAATAATTTCAATTTCAACATTTATATGTTTTTTTCTCATTTGATAGTGTGTGTAATTCATGGTCACAACAATTAGTTTATTTGGATTTTTTTTTCAAATATCTAGAATAATATTTATTTCACTAATATCTATCTCAGTGACACAAACAATAAGTTTTGTTTTGTAATGTCACTGTTTTGTATCCTGGTGACACTACCAATCAGTATAACTCTGAGTGTCTGCAGTAATGTGCATCTAGGTGACACAAACAATCGATGTCAGTCCTGGTAGTTTTAGGTGTTTTGTGTATTGTAATGCAGCACGATGCGCATTCCTTTGTTTTAATCACCGACAGCAATGCTTCCGTCATGCAATAGTGATGTATTTGTAGTTATACGTAGCTCGGGAAACGTCTTTACATATTGTACCTATTTAGCTGCCGTGAAATCCATGGAGGCGCCTTGAAGGCAAACCAATTAAGCCTGGGATCGGAATATCGTCGACTTCCTTAGTTGGTGTGAAGGTCTACGTTTGTCCATTAATGAATAGATATATCCCGAGCGTCAAAATGGTTTGGCTTTCATACTCGAGAGGCGGTTAAAACCATTAAAAGGATTACCTCAGCACAAACGACTATCTGGGTCACGTGAGACGCCCTTTTCCTTGACAGGATACACTCATCAGGCTGGTCCCGGAGTTCCTGTGACATTGAGACGTGACGGGGGTCCTGGTTTGGTTTCCGAAGACTATGATCAGCAGCAGGTCTGATGGATCGAAAGCCTTATTCTATGGCCCAAAGAACGATCCACAGAAAGAGGTTCCTAGGGTGTTTCATTCCAGTATCATTACTTTTACGAGTGGAAGTGCAACAAATAGATTGGGTCATTTTCCCCTGGATTAGAATGGTGAGATATCGGCGTGCGATTGGTCACCAGCTCCGTTATTATTCAGCCCAGATCGTTAATCTAATCCGCACTGCATATTTTCAAAGACTTAAATCTTCCTCCCGGAGTGGTTTATGGTTTCTAGATCAGCTTAGCGATATTGGTTTCCTACACTTCATACATCTTAAACACAAGTTTTATTTCTATTTCCGTTGCCCACGTTATTTAGCACACAGGAATTGATGAAGGTTAAAAACAGGTCCGATGTCTCTCAGAGAGTACACAAAAAACACAATTGTCAGCTATGGCCGTGTAAGGAAGGTAATTGTGTTTTAGACTACCTACATCACGCTATACCTAACCCTGTTTGGAGAATTGGTGTTTGAGTAAACTATCATCTTGGGACCTCATTTTTGCATCGATTGCTTGTGGCAAGACGCTCTCGCGAGACGATGACCTCGCGATCTTTAATTATTTTGATCTTGGTGCACCTAGTATTAGCGTTGACAGAAAGTCAACGTAGTATGTTTGCGATTTTGTTTGCTTACCATGTACAGATATTGAAACTTGTTTACGTGATAAAAGTATAATGCATGTGCATGGATATCAATGACACTATTGATATTTTGCTTGTCTTACATATGATCATGTGATGTCATCAATGTGTTACTTACGGTATATATCTGATATGTCGAAAAAAAATAATCAAACTACATCATACAGCTGTTTCGTCCTCCAAGGACTCGTCAGTGATGCTTAAGTCTAAAAGGTGGGACAAGCAACATGCGTGATTTAAAAAACGATATCGAAGTTCATAACTACCAGATTGTCACTGATTGTACAAAGATTGTTGACGTCGGGGTATGTTATACTTACTTAAAGGATACAGGTGTCGACTTCTCATCTTAGTCCAATACATGTTTGCATGTATAGTTGGGTTGCAACAAATGAAAAAAGTGGCAATTATGGAAGGACAATAAATTAGAGAATACCGAAGCGTTAACCAAATCACAATCCGAACTCAAAATCGATTAAACCAGGGGTAAAATATGAACAAAGGAAATATTTGTATGGAGACCCTTGTAAAAGTATAAGAGAATAAGATCAGGTGTTCCGGAAGGGTGAGCGTCTTCCGCGTCTTCATCGACGACACCCGCCATGTAAATCTTCACATCCAAGTAAACATCAAAATGAGAATCGAGTATCATTGTCAATCACAACAAGTAAACACACTAATTCACATACTCAAAAAAAGTCAATCTTCATATCACCTAAATACATAAGAATAAGGACATAGGAGGACGAAACAGCTGTATGGTGCAGTTTAATTCATGTTTCGGCATACTGTATCTATTACTATTACTAAATTTAAAAGGTGCACCAGTGTGTGTTACGTCATCAACTATTGAGCAAAGAACATGCCAGACCTCGGGATTCTGTTGTGTATCCGTTTTGGTTGACACTAACCTTACCCTCAACAATCATCAACGACTTCAATACAACTGTTTATGTAGCTTGCAATTTACAGTTAGAGTGTTATTCCTGTTTCAAATACGATTTTGTTTCTGAGAAATTCCCTATATGATGTATACCGGGGTCATAATGATGATGGTAGACTCTCAGGCGTCTACATCCAATAAACACCTGCTGTTTGTATTTTGGTGGAATGGGCGTGAAAGTGTCCCTTAGCTTCATGATGTTAACTGTATTTAGCTATCAGTCTTGTTCTTAACAAATATCCATACTTTTGAAAATAAAAGAATTATTTCGAAATAAAATTTGAAAATATTATAAAATACATTATAATGTTTATACAATGACTGATATAATATAATAGCTTCCATAATTATGACGTATGATTCCCGGCTACGGTTTCAGTAATTATTAGTGATGAGGGCCCAGTCCCCGGAGTGTGACCGGCGCCAGTGCGCCAGAAATATATGTAACCTTCACACTTCATCATGGCGCTGCCGTGGCTTTGTATAGCACCTGCTGAGTTATATTCGCAATCATTCACATACACGTCTCCCGCCAAATATCTTCTTGCACAAGCGGCTACGCTGCTTCCTGCCCGTTAGCTGTCGGAGATGTAATGTCAATTTAGAAATTCATTTCCTGTTATGGTATACCGTCATTATATATTTATATTAAGTAATCTTACTAAAGTAGAAATACGTTTTTCCATCAATATTTAATCAACTTGTCATTTTCTCACAATCGAATCAATAAAACTGTTTTTCTCTTAGAGGGGTTCGTTCAACAGGTATATGGCGTCTGTTCGGTTATGAATAGGGAGTATAAGCTCTGTTAGGTATGGTGAGTCAGCATTGACAAAAATAGGGAGTCAGCTCTAGTAGTGAGTCGGTACTGATAGGAATAGGGAGTCAGCTCTATTAGGTATAGTGAGTCAGGACTGATAGAAATAGGATGTCAGATCTAGTAGGTATAGTGAGTCAGAACTGATAGAAATAGGGAGTCAGCTCTAGTAGTGAGTCAGGACTGATAGAAATAGGGAGTCGGCTCTAGTAGTGAGTCAGGACTGATAGGAATAGGATGTCAGATCTAGTAGGTATAGTGAGTCAGAACTGATAGAAATAGGGAGTCAGCTCTAGTAGTGAGTCAGGACTGATAGAAATAGGGAGTCGGCTCTAGTAGTGAGTCAGGACTGATAAGAATAGGATGTCAGATCTAGTAGGTATGGTGAGTCAGCATTGACAATAATAGGGAGTCGGCTCTAGTAGTGAGTCGGTACTGATAGGGAATGGTAGTCAGCTCTAGTAGTGAGTCGGTACTAATAGGAATAGGATGTCAGCTCTAGTAGTGAGTCGATACTAATAGGAATAGGTAGACAGCTCTAGTAGTGAGTCGGTAGTGATAGGAATAGGGAGCCAGGTCTAGTAGTGAGTCGGTACTGATAGAAATAGGGAGTCAGCTCTAGTAGTGAGTCGGTACTGATAGGAATAGGTAGTCAGCTCTAGTAGTGAGTCGGTACTGATAGGAATAGGTAGTCAGCTCTAGTAGTGAGTCGGTACTGATAGGAATAGGGAATCAGCTCTAGTAGTGAGTCGGTACTGATAGGAAAAGGGAGCCAGCTCTAGTAGTGAGTCGGTACTGATAGAAATAGGGAGTCAGCTCTAGTAGTGAGTCGGTACTGATAGGAATAGGATGTCAGCTCCAGTAGTGAGTCGGTACTAATAGGAATAGGATGTATGCTCTAGTAGTTAGTCGGTACTAATAGGAATAGGGAGTCAGCTCTAGTAGGTATAGTTAGTCGGTACGGATAGAAATATGGAGTCAGCTCTAGAAGTGAGTCGGTAATAATAGGAATAGGATGTCAGCTTTAGTAGTTAGTCGGTACAAATAGGAATAGGAAATCAGCTCTAGTAGGTATAGTCAGTCAGTACTAATAGGAATAGGGAGCCAGCTCTAGTAGTGAATCGGTACTGATAGGAATAGGATGTCAGCTCTGGTAGTGAGTCAGAACTGATAGGAATAGGGAGTCAGCTCTAGTTGGTTTAGTGAGTCAGAACTGATAGGAATAGGGTGTCAGCTCTAGTAGTGAGTCTGTACTGATAGAAATAGGGAGTCAGCTCTAGTAGTGAGTCGGTACTGATAGGAATAGGGAATCAGCTCTAGTAGGTATAGTCAGTCAGTACTAATAGGAATAGGGAGTCAGCTCTAGTAGTGAGTAGGTACTGATAGGCATAGGGAGTCAACTCTGGTAGTGAGTCGGTACTGATAGGAATAGGGAGTCAGCTGTAGTAGTGAGTCAGGACTGATAGGAATAGGGAGTCAGCTCTAGTAGTGAGTCAGGACTGATAGGAATAGGGAGTCAGCTCTAGTAGTGAGTCAGGACTGATAGGAATAAGGAGTCAGCTCTAGTTGGTTTAGTGAGTCAGGACTGATAGGAATAGGGAGTCAGCTCTAGTAGTGAGTCAGGACTAATAAGAATAGGGAGTCAGCTCTAGTAGTGAGTCAGGACTGATAGTAATGGGGAGTCAGCTCTAGTAGTGAGTCAGGACTGATAGGAATAAGGAGTCAGCTCTAGTAGGTATAGTGAGTCAGTACTGATAGAAATACGGAGTCAGCTACAGTAGTGAGTCAGGACTGATAGAAATAGGGAATCAGCTCTAGTAGGTATAGTGAGTCGGTACTGATAGGAATAGGGTGTCAGCTCTAGTAGTGAGTCGGTACTGATAGAAATAGGGAGTCAGCTCTAGTAGTTATAGTGAGTCAGGACTGATATGTTAGGTTTTGTTAGGTATAGTTTGACAGTTTTTTGAGGAAGAAGAAGTCAGTTTTGTAAGGAATAAAGTCGACTCTGTTTGTTTAGCATATGAAGATAATTTGTGTGGTAATGTTTGTCAAACCTGTTAGAAATAAGGAGTCAGCTATGTTAAGATAGTTCGTCAGCTCTTTTAGGGAACGTTCTGCAAAGCATAGTGAGTCAGTTCGGTTAGGAATGGGGAATGTTTTTTTATTTCTCAGAAATTCGTTATACTATCTATTTATAACACATATGAATAGTTTTAGAACTTTTTAAAACTATGCCTAGTGTAATGGATACCGGACCCACGTGACTTCTGTCATAAGACTTTCCCCCATCCAATCACGTGTTTGACTGTATCAATGACACGATAATCTAAATATATAAAGACAGGCCTAGGGAAAAGACAATAACAGCAGGTCATTACCGGATGCTCCATGCAGCATAAAGTTTGTTTATCTGATTATGACCTTGCCAGCGTTATAAACTGGCATTGTCACAAGACATATGCCAGAATGTGACACCGGCGGGACCTCATGACAGGCAGTTGGTTAAGTGCCGTGTGTACCAGAGGTAAGGGGGACGTTTGATCTATAAATTGGAGTTTATTACTTTCGGTAACACTGTCACTAATATTTTAAATTTAGCGTTTCCAATCGTTATGGTAATCTACACACACGCATTACTGCCGCTAGCCGATAGCTCAATATCATTGCGGCATTCATTAAAAAAGCATATTTATCAATTGTGGTTGTTTATCCTTCTTAACCTGTTATAAAAACATAATCATTATCCAATAGGTCCACAACATCTTACTGTACGCAAACCAATATCATATTCCACAAACTGGAAATATACATAAAAAGAATCATGAATTTTACGATGTAATATTTGGTAAAGATTGGCTTGATTGTTTTTACGTTCTATTAATCACAGTCACGTTGGCTTAAGTTACGGTCTCTAAGTGCATCCGATCTTGATGCTAAAGTGCTAACAAACTGACATATACTGCCAAAGGACCCTGGCAGAACACCGCAACCGGTCACATTATACTTGACAACGGGCGAACCAGTCGCTCCGCTCCCATAATACTAAACTTCAGGGAGTAGTAACAAATAGAATAATAAGCACAAGAACTTTAGTATAACAGTTTATCAATACAAGCAGGCATAATGAAGAGAGTATAAACTATATTACATGCTTCCTGATAGAGATTGCCCGGACCATAGTGTAGGTCTCCTACAGGTAGATCACACTCAGCTTATGTATTAAATAATGTAGATAAAATAGTAGAGAGAGCAATAGTAAACAATGGGGATGTTTCACCAATACGTTGGGACTGTAGCAAATACATTCATGCATCTATATGGAAATATCATATCTAGTTCATCTGTAAATTATTAAATGATTCTTATATCTCTATATCAAGATTTATCTAGTACTTGATTCACGAAGGTGTTACGGAATAAGATAACATTTGACTTGTGTCGAAATGGTGCTAAGATCAATACGAGATTCTACAGAGGCAGAAACAGGGCACTCTTCTACATTATAAAACTTCCACACGGAAACACAAACAGAATCGATCAAAAGTCTCCTGTTCATAAATACAATTTTAGCTACATAATACAATTTCTGTTTAAAGGCGGTGACAATCAGGGGTAAGCTGTATTGGGACTGCGCTATATCTCCACTTCCTCCACAATGGCACGAAATAAGACCTCCTCGCTGTACTTCTTAAGACTCGGTTGGTTGAATATCCAGTCGGGCACTTATATTGTCTGAAATTGAAGCACTTTGGATTCAGTCAAATATCTTTAATATCCCAATGTAACCTAAGGAAACAAAAATGTTTGTATAAGAAATACCCGGTTATCAGAGTCTACAAACGATGTTAGACCGGTTAATTTTTCATTTCTTTTTTTGGCAATATGCATATCATGTTAGTAATGATATTCGTTCCGGATCAATAGGGTTTGGCCTTGGAATTTTTTAGGGGTTAGGCGATTCTTTCTCGTTTGAATTGTTGACATTCCAATCATCTTATGGTCTTATATTATCGATGATAAGTTTGGGATTCATTGCTTGTGTCTTTACATCAAGGTAGATTCTTCCTGTACTATGTCTTTATTCAAACAGCGAGGTATGGAAATAAGTAGTCGAAGTTGATTCAACGGAAACGTGTCAATGAAAGACATATATATATATATATTTATAGGTAGAATAATGTAGGGATTGATTAGGGCGGGTTTGGGTCAAACCATAGAGGTGATCAGGTACAACAGGTCTAAGTTTATTTGAGTCCAGTTAGGCACAACAGGGATTGAATTAACTCATTCACCCCTGCAGATGATTTTATCCCTTCCATGTTAAAGGGTTGGAGTTGTTCATTATAAATTATCAGGGGTAAATTAGTTAATAGAGCCAACCAACATAGTGAATGGACCAATGAACCCATTATCCGGTAAATGATATTTATCACATATAAAACGTATCAACTTGTATAAAGTAGCACTTCCTATGATTTTAATGTCCCACAAGACACAAGTTTTCACGCAAAATGGGCATCTACGGGTTTCTATCAACAAATACAAATCTTATCATCCGCGTTCACACCTAGCTTCGTATATACCACAATAACAGACAAGTAGATCTATTGATTTAAAGCCATCATTGCGTGCACTCTTCTGAACCTTTAATGATATTTGACGTAGAATCTGGATCATCTAGACAGGTCTTTTTACTTGAGAGTCCCGAACTATCCGACCTCAGTGTTGATGGGTATCAGCGACCAAATACATCAAAATAGTAATAACAACAAGAACTGAATTTGATTTTGTTGGATGTGTGTACCACGTCCTTTTAACAGCTATAGTCATTTAATGACGTGACGTTTGATGGTTGAGGAAAGCCGAAGTTTTCGAAGAACATAAAATTAGACATTGGAAACAAATAAGGACCCGAAGATACTTTAAAATACGACAGTAACATATGATTTATGAGATAAACAAGATCAGTAAGTAGGAGATATCAGAATAAATGCATTGCCAACCGCCTTTTAAAGCTAGTGACAAATACACTTGTTGTGGAGGTTACATCTTTCACTGAAATAGCACGTCAAATTTGTAAAAGAAAACAGATAACTTGAAAACCATAGTAGACACTATAATTCCATGAATAATTACCGTATTGTAGACTGTCCGGTAGAGAACTCGTAATATACATTTACGAGTTTTTTCTTTAGCTTATTCGTTATTTTAGGGCTTGCCCAAGATACCGAGATTTTCGTGGTATACGTCGACTGCTGACGAATAAACTTAAGACACAGGAATTCGATGGATGCAAGATGATGTCTATGAACAAGTTTTACGATAGCCACCTTGGTTTTATTGAGAGATATTCTGTATCCTTGTTTGATATCAAGGTTGGCATTTTATGCTCATTCGTATGCTTACTTGCTTTGATGAGGATTGATATCCGAGTTCTTACTTTTATGATGTGACACTTACTTGGATGTGACCTAGAGTTACATGGTGAATCGATGACGACGGTGTCGTCGATGAAGCAGAAGACACTCTTTCAGAACACCTGGTATTATTATCTTGTACTTTTTCAAGGGTATCCTTGTTAATTTGCCCTTTATCAATATGTTGACACTGGTTTAATCGATTTTGAGTTCAGATTATGGTGTTGTTGACGCTTCAATATACACTGATTGATTTAGATAGTGACATTGGTATATTTATTGGGTTTCTTGACACATGTGGATGTTATTAGCAACATTCTGATTGATAATTTAATTACATCTTTTCAATTTTAGCATAATAGATAAATCATTTGCGTGATATCATGTGTAAGACTACATCAAATGCTGAAAAGTAAGCACAATTTTATCCGGCATTTTCTTTTCATCTAGTGATACAAATAGAGAACTCGTAGAGACAGTGGCCATCAGGCAATAAAGACGGGAATAATTAGGTCGTGTTTGCGATTGATTCCGATTTCATCAATAATCTTGACCTTTTTGTACCCATTGGGACATTTTAGTAGTAAACCCCGTCAATATCGCAGAATAATCAAACGATTATGGCACATAAAACCAATCGACTTTCTGTAATTAGGTCAGGAATAGCTGCTACCATATTGCAAAATTATTCCGATCATTGCCAAGATATGGATTCCTTAAATCCTTACAAGGATGAACCTGTCATAACGGGATGAAAAGGGATCTCGCGTTGTTGATGCGGAACTGTAATTTCATGAATTCGCCATATCCCTGTTTGCGGTCAGAGGATGGAGAGTATCACCATACTTTCTGTAATTACCCTGCAACGACGACTACCCAGCGAATACAGATGGCCGATAAATGTATACGCCTATGACACTGATGAAGTGGACGCTGGTCACTTGCTGTTCAGACCCAAGTTATCGATCCTCATACATCCGACCTGTTCAGTGTCCAAAACAGAGACCGGACATCAAGATTTCATGTTAACACAGTGTTTCTCTGTGTGTCGGCAACGATGATGAATCACACGAGTTATATTTTGTAATTATGGGATAAATTATTCGTCACACTTGTGTTAT
Organism: Mimachlamys varia; assembly: GCA_947623455.1. Classification (NCBI taxonomy): domain Eukaryota; kingdom Metazoa; phylum Mollusca; class Bivalvia; order Pectinida; family Pectinidae; genus Mimachlamys; species Mimachlamys varia. Next base: position 5,520,469 of record OX392537.1, read on the forward strand.
ACTTACACTACACGTATGTATTTGATTGGAGATGACTGTCTAAGGGAACCTGACCGTACCACAGAAATGGACTGTACTTCACAACCACAAACATCGATCATTACGCTATGTTTGTTTTCACGTAAACGAAATGAGACTCCTTGGCATATATCCACAAATGTCCATACAGCAACTATAGAAATGGTCGGGTGGTGCAGTGGATAGTGCACATGCCTTTCACCAAGGCGGCCGGGGTTCGATTCCCCGATCGGACGTGAAAAGGTATGGCATCAACTGCCCGACCACGTTGGTTTTCTCCAGGCATTCCGGTTTTCCCCACACAGTAAGACACTGCCGGTGAAACAAAAATGATAAATATTCATAATTGTTGCGAATAAATAAAGTTAATATAACTAAAGAAAACGTCCGCCTTAACAAAATCTTAAGTTCACCATGATGATGTTAACTTTTATACACTACTCAAATATTAAGACTTTTTATTGTGTTGCTGTATCTGAATTAATCTTCCCATAAAAAAGGAGTTGCAACTGGGGAAATGTGTATTTCTGTGAATCCAATGAGGACATGTTGCATGTTGTGCAATCAAGGACGATCGTTTACACAGTTTAAATACGTTTAATCAATAGATAGTAGGTATAAGCACCCTGTTTCAAAACACTTAGTGGATTTTCATTCTCGTAAATTTTCAGTATTCGTATTCAGTGGAAGACAGAACTATGTGGTGGAGCAAATAGTAACGTTTTCTATATCTGCATCGACGTCTTGTCATTCTACGTGAATAGGTCGGTGACCGCTGGTTCAATGTAATAGACTTTATGAAGCACCCTTGAATACATGTGCTTCGGGACACCTGGAAGGGTGAGTGGTGCTATCTTTGTAAACGTTAGGCACAGTGTTTAACATTTTGCCCCTCTACGTTTTATTTATGCTGGTTATTAATATAGATCGTATTATGAAATAAATTGATCCCATTAATTGGATAACACTTACCTCAATATATATCATTTTGAGACTTTTGGGTGCGCATGTAGGCACCAAACGCAATTGGCTGGAATGTGGCGACTGTTGTTATTTATGTTTTCCTCGCTCGTGTGAGATTGTATATAATGTTATTTTATCTTTTTGCTATAACATGCAGTCCATATCTACTTAATGTCTTTAATAATAAATAAGAGAATACCGAAGCGTTAACAAAATCATAATCCAAACTCAAAATCGAGTAAACCAGAGGCAATATATGAACAAAGGAAAGAGTTACATGGAGACTCTGGCAAAAGAACAAGAGAATAAGACCAGGTGTACCGGAAGAGTAAGCGTCTTCTGCTTTATGTTCTCCTTTCTTCCCAGATACCTCCTAACATAAAGTCTCTCCTACCTTCCATTAACAAAGTTTGCCTTTCTTTCAATTTTCATGTCACTTGTCACTCACTGTTAAATCCAACGAAATTGTATTTATTGCACAACAGCAGTCTTAAATCTGAAACCTTACTCACAAGACAGCAAAGGATCGTACAGTAAATATACTAGATTTGTATTAGTATGTATTGTCTGCTAATTATTCATTTTTTCTCCCGTTGAGTACTTATATAGTGCTCTCCTATATCAATGCTGTAACGTATTGCAGTGATGCTTGAATAGGATACACAGGTAAAGTGAAATGTTACAATATCTATCTCAAATGACAATACATAATGCTATTAAATAATGAAATTCCTTTTACTAACTTTGATCGTGTCATAGATATTTTTATTTTGACATTTAGATGGCATATACAAAATACAAATTGAATTAGGTTTCCGGTTGCCATAGTAGAATACACCACGTGTATATAGTTAAACCTGCAGTGCATATCATGTGACGATATATCTGTAACGTTGAATGAGAGTCAAATCAGCTCCAACTTAGGTTGGAAACTTGTTATCCATTGAGCTCATACCACATGTTTTGAATTGACAACTATATTGTTTTCATTCAAAGATAACTAAAAATACAAACCCCTTTTCCAACTAGAAGAATGATATTAAAGTATAATGTTATGAGTATAACCAACAGTGATACAAGATAGAAAAACATAATAAAAACAAATCCACTTCAAGGACAATTCATAAAATCATTTATCGGTTTGACCTTTAATTTGACTCAAGTTAGGGGATATATAATATACATATTATAGTTAACAGAAATATTTTATAAAACATGCATTTATTATATATTCAATTTGGAGTATATAAAAGGGCAAAGAAGTAATTCCAACAGTGCTGGCAGATAAGTTAAATGTTGTAGTTTATTATTATTTCTTTTACAAATAAATGAAATATTTGGTGATTGGTTCATTGTTTTCCCCCACAAACATACTGTTACGTGAAGACACCACCATGCATAACAATATCAGGAAATTACAAACGGGTTCGGACCTTTTGGCCTGGTGGTAACGTCCTGGAAGTAATAGGATGTTATTGGACGAAGGAAATGTTCCAATTTCACGGTTTTTTAAATTCACTATCAAACAGTTCATAAGATAATCATTTTCCTATTATCGCAATCATGGAAAAATATGTCTTTTCTGGAAATACTTTGTTAATCAATATATTTCAGTAGATGAGACTGGTGAAACTGTAATTCTCGATCTGTGATATATAGTAATACATCAATATAATGTTTTACCTTTTGTGACAAGAAATATAAACTGATGTACTGATCTGAGATATACTTGTGATATATTATATTGTTGCATTGTGCGGAACTTCAGGGGCCCCAACCCCTGAGGCCCTATGTATGGGATATTAAAATTTATTTCTTAAGAAAGAAAAACAAACGTCCTACTCTAAAACCTAGATGTCTCGGGTTTGCGCCCGGCTCGTCTCACTAGTTTCATTTCTGCTCTTTTAATTCATTTTTGTTTAATATTTTTCATTTACTACCTCAAGTTTAGAATACTTTCTTGATAAACGTCGGAGTTCAACATGCTTTGTTTTATTTATTTGCGCAATGATAACGCTTAATATTTTTAGCAGTAAATAACGTAAAGCATGCGTATACCCTGCAATGACGTAACTATATGTAAGAAATATATATAAATATGGTATCACAACTTCAGGCAACCACCCACCCAGATATACGTTCATACATTAACTTAATGTGATGACTGTTTCTCTTGTGACATTTAAGAACACAGAACACAGCTATCACTGAAAGTGAAACTCTCACCAACACACATGTTTCTTATTTAGTGGCATGCACAATGTTGATCGGTTTAAGTTTATGGGGAGCTGTGGATAATCACCTTTTATACATACCACACCCCACGTAATGTGTCTGGACAAGGCCTAATGTCACAGGTCGGGTTTAGTATAGGGAGTATGTGTCTCATGCCTTCAGTAAGTAGTAACCGGGGCTCGTAAGCATGAAACGTTCTCATGCCTAAGTATGGATACTGCACTCAAGGCAGTTTTTTAAAAACTGTTCTTAACCATGAAAATGATCAATAGTCAATTGAAAATATTGAAAACCGTATCTGGCCTTATGTCTCTTCAATTTATCTAAAGCATTGACGAAAATAAGTTTTTTTTTAGATAGTTTATGGCCGGAACAAAAAATTGATTTGAGTACAAAACCAATTCTTGAGCATGAGAACGGTTTATGAATATGGGTCCCAGTCCCGTATTCATGAAGGCGTTGACTGTTATCTTGTTTAAAACTCAGACTCGTCCTTTGGTTTCATTTATAGAAGCAATACAATTCAATATGATGTAGAAACTTAGACGTACAGCCTGTCATCACAGTCAGTTTCAGTGTGGTATCACTTTAAATCGGCAAAAGATCCAGACTATCGCAAGAAGGATTACCACGGCCTCCCAAACACACACGCTCTCGACACATACACATATCGCATCGACCATGAGGCCATTCTTTAATGACACTAGCTATTAATAAGACGTAAAAACAATCAACCTAACCAACAACCTACCATTGGTCATTTTTATCATGTAACATGCTTAAAGTGAGTAACAATAAAGCTGATTTGATCACATAATCCATGCTTGAGCATTGGAACGATTTCATGAATACGGACCGATTCGATACGGAAAGATAAGCATTATCTCAACCATAAGGACTACCCGTCACAAAGCAGGTTTGCCCATTATTAATGATTTAGGGAAACTGATTAATTTATGAGAGAAAATGTGGTTACCTTATCACAAATAAGGTTATAATTCTTGTACCAATGACGATGACCTCAAAAGAGAAACTGTCAGAGGCCAATTACACGAGGAACACCCAAAAGGCTGGATGGGACAGATAGTAATTAGGTGAGAGAGTAGAGAGCTTTGTATAATCTGTTCTAACTTCACAATTCTGATTAGCAATCAGCACTTCTAAGTTTGTTGTTGTCAGCTACCGGATTGTTAATTCAATCAGCAGAATTTTGTGGTATGTTTTGCCAGGTTTAAATTACATTTTGAAGGTTAAATGGGTCGCGTGTCACAAGCGATATTGTAAGGAGTTTGTTATTCCGTGGATGCTGTGGGTTGCGGTAGGCCAGCCCACCAAACATGTAGTTGCTGGCGGGGAAAGTGAACTGTGCCTGTTGCATAAGACTCTACGATTAGACACCATCATTCCATTAACAGGGCACCCACATGAATCCTGCATATTAACACAAATTAGAATGCTCTAATAAAGAGAATTACCTATTCATACAACTTTCAGTTGAAAACCACATACTAGGATATTTTAGGTTCAGAGATTGTGATTGACAATGATGACTCGGTTCTCATTTTGAGGATTGATGCTTAGATGAATGTGACCAAAATTTACATGGCGGGTTTCGTTGATGAAGCAGAAGACGCTTATTCTTCCGGAACACCTGGTCTTATTCTCTTGTACTTTTGCAAGGGTCTCCATGCAAATGTTTCATTTGTTCCCATTTTGCCTAGATTAATTGATTTTGAATTTTGATTATGGTTTTGTTGACGCATGGTATTCTCCGATGTTTTTTCTCTGGGAGGATTGATGATCATTTCATGCAAAGTCTGATAAGGAAAAGGAAACGGAACTCAGCTTTTAGATGGAAAGGAATATAAAATCGTTCTTATAATCTGAATCGCTGATTTATTTTACACACAGAAGAAAAATGAATAATGTTGGCAGTTGGACTTGTATTATGAAAGAAACTTCCAAAAACTGTTATGAGTATGTTGTATGCTACATTTTCTGTTTGTTTCTGCGATTCAGACTATAAGATTTTTTTTTCTATCCAAAAGTTGAATTCCTTTTCCTTCTCCATATCATTTAAAGACACAGAATATTCCTTAATGAGACAAAAATGGCGACCATAAAACTTGCCCATAGTTCTGATCAACCTGCATCTCTCGAATCCTTGTGTTCTTATTTTTTTGTCAGCAGTCGACATCGATCCCTAAAAGCACGAAACCTAGAGCAAGCTCTAAAATATCGAATCAACTGCGACATTTAAAGAATTCTGTTTATTGAATGGTTGACATATTCACCGTTTCTCAGAACAAAACATATATACACTGTTCATGTTTTTTTTATCAAAATCATCATTATTAATTTTTTATTAATGATGGCACCAATGTACAGTATATGCTTCTGTTACTTATATCGCTGTCTGCATTTACAGCACAGTAAATGTAGCAAACTGTACCTGAAAATGCCCTAGAAATTATATTATTTATGAAGAAGACTTCAGAATGTCGTACCAGACCTTCAATGTATGATATTAAACGCTGTCATGTCTTGTCCGTTTTCGTGAGGTTATGAACAACAGTACAAGTCAACTTTAATGAAACCAGGCATGGATAAAACCTAATAAATGACACGGCAATTGGGTGGTGGGCTTGTGTGCCAGACATAGGGGCTCACGATAGGACGCCCGTGTCTGCAAGGGAATGTATTCTCCTTAACTGAATTACAAAATGGCATGTTCGTCTTCGCTGAAGACTGTAACACATTTAAAATATATATGTATGGTGTGAAATTGTTATAATCCATGTCTAGAAGAAAAGGCAGGACAAAACACGGCTGTTACAGACGTATTACGTAGGTTATGAAGGTCAGTAAAGGTAACGTGTGGTTGATAGTTTACAAAAGTACGAAAACAATAGCCGCCGTGAGGCGAAATTCTGAAATCTGAATACAAAAGTGGAAGATTACCCTATGTATTTTATCCTCAGAAAATAATGTTCATTATCATTAACTCAATTAACTTCTTAACAATGGAATTTTGAGAGCGACGGCCGTGCATTTTATGAACATTACCTATGTAAGTGTATAATGTTGTTGAGACAAGCAGTGAAATAAAACATCAATTCGAATTAACACGTGATAAACTATAATATAAAAATATCACAAACAACACCTTAACACAGGGCCAAATGAAAAAATAAACAGATATAGAGATCAGGTGAAAAGCGTGTTTTCTGTCAACGACGACACCATTCCTTATAGATTTAGGTCATTTCCAGGCAATGAAACGTCCTCGTAAGGAGAGTAAAGGTAATGAAAACAAAACAACGATACATGCAGATGTGCATTAACATCATCAAGCCTAGATGCAAAAGGAAAGCAAACGTACATTTACATGTATATGCTTTTGCGTTAAATTTCATTTTTGTGTGTATAACATCAATCGTATAAAAGAAACCAAATTCTTAATACAATGTTTAAATAAAGTACCTTATTCTTAAATTAACAAGTGCATGTGAAATCTCCACATATAGGTCATGGTTTACTTGTGATCAATAACTATTACTTGATTACAGGAAAACATCCCGAGGTTTACGGTATAAAAGTTGAAGTGGCCAATCCCCCTATTACTCCGTCATTTGTGTGTAGCTTTATTGTTTGGTCCCTGATAATCTATTTTGTATAGGAATACCAACAATAAGTGACTATACATCAACGTGACTTTCCGTGACTTGACAAAGACCCCTTCACTACACATAAAGTATATGCTTTTCTGCGCCTCATTCATTTAACTTAATTTATAGATATTTTTTTCTTTCCTGACAGTTTGAAGTCTGGGCTTCAGCTATCCTACCTCTCAGTAAACGTCCCCTCAGGTTTTGAGTAAAGTCTGCGTTATGATGTTTCTATAGTCATTATCAATGTACGCGATGAGGATACATGTATAGCACATTTTGATGGGTGTATCACTGCTATTTAGTATATACTTATACACAAACGAAAACTTAAAAAGAATAATGAATAGAAAATGCCAGTATAAGTACCACTTTTAGTTATTCAGTTAGTGGTTTGATTTGTGAATTAAGTAAAAGTAAGGGTGTTCATAAATGTTTATTTTACCATGGTCGCCATCATGTTCTGTTGTCATGGTTGCTCCAATGTAGTTTTACTTACTGAGGTTGACATGCTGTTTTGTTGCCATGGTCGCTACAATGCAGTTTTTCCAAGGTCACTATGATGTTTTGTTGCCACTGTTCTCCAATGTGATTTTACTTTCTTACTTACTAGGTTACCATGGTCGCCATTATGTTTTATTGTCATAGTCGTTCCAATGTAGTTTTACTCATCATGGTCGCTATGATGTTCTGTTGTCATGGTGGCTCCATTGTAATTGCATTTATCAAGGTCGCCATGATGTTGTTTTCATAGTCGCCACAAAGTAGTTTTACCAAGTTCACCATGATGTCCTGTTTTCATGGTCACCACAATGTAATTGTATTTACCATGGTCGCTATGTTGTTCTGTTGTCATGGTCGCTATGATATTCTGTTACCATGGTTGCTACAAGGTAGTTTTATTTACTATAGTTGCCATTGAGTGGTGTTACCACGACCGTGCCTTATGTACTTAAACTGATGAAAGTTCGCCTGGTCAGATCAGAGGTCAGTAGTGCACACAATCCATCATTTCGGCCATTGATCGTATGTTGTGTCTCCGCGAAATTACGTCCACGCCAACCTGATACGTCCAGTACATCAATCCAGTATCACTGTAACAATACAGTGTGGTATAATATACGTCAACAACCGACATGAAATATTCATAATTTGATTGAATCAATCTCAGAATGTCTACATTTTGACCAAATACATAGCCTGGACATTTCACATGCAAATATTGGTGTGATAATTGACAGAGAGGGTCAGTAACTGCATGGGGTGTGCTTATTAACTGGGAAGGCGAGTAGATGATGCCTGACTGAAGATATTTGAACAATGCGCCTTGACATACAGAAAGGGTCGATCGGGAAGTGGGCTTTCACACTAAGTTCAGCTGGCAATATCCCCCGTACACACTTCCACGATGACCAATTTGATAGTATAGTCAAAATCGAGCATTGTATGGATTGCACTGTAAGGTTTCACACAAACGAATGGGAACTTTGGTTTGCACTTCAGAGAACTTTATCAATATATTCAAAAATTACAATTTTATATGTAGTTATTGTCTTTGTTCTTCAAGATTATTTGATTAAAGTATGATAACAACGACGCAAAATCATTAAATAAATGAAATGGGCATGAGACTGATAATGGTTTTATCTAATTATTGTAAGGTAGTTTTGATGGTCCAAACCTATTTAACCATTATAGTATGCATGCTTGTTGTGATTTGAGAAGTGTGCCTTAGTTCTTACGTTGAGGTAATGACATTTACTTGGATCTTACCAAGATGTATATGGCGAGTGTCGCCGATGAAGAAGAAGAAGAAGCTTAATCTTCAGAAACACTTGGTCTTATTTTCTTGTAATTTTTCAGGGATTTCCGTGTAAATATATTCTTTGTTCATATTTTGCCCATGGTTTAATCGATTTTGAGTTCTGATTATGGTTTTGTTGACCAATTGGTATTCTCTGATTTTTTATCAACTTAACTTCGTCTTCTTCATTTGCAGGACTACACAATCACCATCTACCTGAACCAGTACTGGGCTGATGATAGACTTGCTTTTTCCCGCTACAAACACGGCACACCAATGACCCTGACGGGAGATTTCGCTGAGAAGATCTGGGTCCCGGATACGTTTTTTGCCAATGACAAGAACTCGTTTTTACACGAAGTAACAGAGAAAAACAAAATGATACGCTTATATGGAAATGGTTCGGTGGTTTACGGCATGAGGTAAGAATAAAGTTATAGTACCATATTTATTGTTACTTTGTTGAAGTGATGTCTTTTTTGTAGTAACTTTTTGCGAGCAAATGCTACGTATTCTATGTTTTAAAATATGTAGTTTCAAAGGGATGTTTAACAGGTTGTGTAATTGTAAAGCATACATTTATGAGTATATCTTAACATGAAAAATGACATATGCTACATATGCTTTAACTGACCAGAAAATCATTAGATTAGCGATGATGATAATGCTGGAGGTTATAGATGAAGTAGAAGACGCTTACTTTTCCGGGACACCTGGTCTTTTTACTTGTACTATTGCAAAGGTCCCCATGTAAATATTTCTTTTGTTCATATTTTGCAACTAGTTTAGTCGATTTTAAGTTCTGATCATGGTTTTGCTAATAATTGGGTATTCTTATTTCTTTATACATACATGTTCCAATTGCTGAATTAGACAGCTACATTAAGGTGTGTATATTTAATTTTACCTAATATTTTAACTAAAGCGTGAGCTTTTGGAATATATGTAGAAAGCTAACTATTAAACTGTGTTCTGAATTATGTTAAGGCCGTACAATTCATAAGGAGAGCATTGATAACTCATTAGATATGAAACGCAATTACACGAGTTATTCAGTCTGTCTTATCTCCCCTTACAAATCAAAACAACGAAGGTTTAAAAAAAATAAAAGCAAAAACAAACAAAGAAAGAAACCCAAACAAACAAAATCAGGTGAATACGTGCAGATATAAGACCCCGTTCTCTATTCAGGCCCAATTCATGTCATATTTTCGCCATTTACATTGTATATCTGGCATTCTATATTAAATAAATTACATTACAATTAATTGATTTAAAACTTTGAAGGTCTTACGATATACATATAGAAGGCGTTAGGCCTAACAAAGTTTAACACAAGTGTTCTGCAGGCGACCCAAAGGTAGCGTTAGCAATGAGGTTTTTTTCATAACAATTGCCCTGGAATTCGTTTTCTATTTTGAAGCTTCATGGTTTATTTTGTGGTATCAAAGAAAAGTTTGACTGACAGCTTTTAGTTAAATCCTTTGTTCTCGACCTATATCCTTAAATTTGTCTCTTCTTAGTAGTAGGGTATATAACTGGTATTCCGAACACTCTTGTACAAATTATGTCACTATCATGGCTACTGAACCTCACAGACAAATACCACTCCTATCTCGAAAAGGATGATTGCCCAAGCAAATTCGGCTTTGTTGTATTTTCTTATGATCTATGGCAATATAAAATGACTTTAAGAAATTGCCTTTCAAGAATAGATATCTGTAATGATGAATTGAATTATATTTGCTCAAAGCTTTGCTCCGGGAGCCGGATACGTGATGTGAATAAGCTGTTTGCATGGGGGTTTTACCGTCGTCAACGATGCCACGCCGTAGGTTATAAACCCGTAATGCCCTTCGTTCCAGGCACAATTCAAATACTATGAAATTATAAATCTAATAGGAAATGGAAGTAATCCACAGCGTTCTTAGTAAAACATCCGCTTTTAGGGCTTCCTCTTCACGTGAAGGCACGTACAGTACGTACAAGTGTCCCTGCACTGATGTAACCATTAGTGTTATGCCCAGCCAGAACCCCTGTACTGACTTGACCTTTTGTACTATGCCCAAACAGAACCCCTGTACTGACTTGACCTTTAGTAGTAGCCCCAGCCAGAACCCCTGTACTGACTTCACCTTTAGTGTTATGCCCAGCCAGAACCCCTGCACTGACTTGACCTTTAGTGTTATGCCCAGCCAGAACCCCTGTACTGATTTGACCTTTAGTACTATGCCCAAACAGAACCCCTGTACTGACTTTACCTTTAGTAGTAGCCCCAGCCAGAACCCCTATACTGACTTGACCTGTAGTAGTATGCCCTACCAGAACCCCTGTACTGACTTTACCTTTAGTGTTATGCCCAGCCAGAACCCCTGCACTGAATTGACCTTTAGTGTTATGCCCAGCCAGAACCCCTGTACTGATTTGACCTTTAGTAGTATGCCCAGCTAGAACCCCTGTACTGACTTGACCTTTAGTAGTATGTCCAGCCAGAACCCCTGTACTGACTTGACCTTTAGTAGTATGTCCAGCTAGAACCCCTGTACTGACTTGACCTTTAGTAGGTCGTCCAGCCAGAACCCCTGTACTGACTTGACCTTTAGTAGTATGTCCAGCCAGAACCCCTGTACTGACTTGACCTTTAGTAGTATGTCCAGCCAGAACCCCTGTACTGACTTGACCTTTAGTAGTATGTCCAGCCAGAACCCCTGTACTGACTTGACCTTTAGTAGTATGTCCAGCCAGAACCCCTGTACTGACTTGACTTTTAGTAGTATGTCCAGCCAGAACCCCTGTACTGACTTGACCTGTAGCAGTATGCCCTACCAGAACCCCTGTACTGACTTGACCTGTAGTAGTGTGCCCTACCAGAACCCCTGTACTGACTTGACCTACTTGACCTGTAGTAGTATGCCCTACCAGAACCCCTGTACTGACTTGACCTGTAGTAGTATGCCCTACCAGAACCCCTGTACTGACTTGACCTGTAGTAGTATGCCCTACCAGAACCCCTGTACTGACTTGACCTGTAGTAGTATGTCCAACCAGAACCCAGTACTGACTTGACCTACTTGACCTGTAGTAGTATGCCCTACCAGAACCCCTGTACTGACTTGACCTGTAGTAGTATGCCCTACCAGAATCCCTGTACTGACTTGACCTGTAGTAGTATGCCCTACCAGAACCCCTGTACTGACTTGACCTTTAATGTTATGCCCATCGTTCCGTCGGTGAATATAACTTCCCCTCCGTCTTGGAGTTGTAGATGGCATTTTCTCAGCTTCTGTTGGTAATAGTCTGTCATTCTCCCAGTACGAAATACCACTATGTTCCAGGCACGACAAGTCGTTTTGAGAATGATTGTTTCAAAGTAAATATATGAGCCCTACATTTTGAAACCGGAGAAACAAATACAAGCCGTTTTGCTTTTAGTTTAAAAAGGGAAATATTGATAGACAATAGAATCATCTTTGATGAATGATAATTTGGCATATGTCTATTAGTTAACAACCAAGCCACTATACTAACGACCGAGATCGTAGTAGCATAGATATTTCTATAGACAACTTGCTTTGCCCACACAATCTAAATAACTTAAACAGAATACGAAATGATATTGACTTATGTTACAATACCTCTGCCGAAAGAACAAAGTCTATCCTTCCATTGGATGATGTGCCCGATACCGTACGTGTGTTCATGATTTTTTTTCCGGTCGTTTACATGTGTGTAAAATGAATATCTGCCTATTGTAACGTATAATATACGAGGGTAAAGCAACACAATACGGCATCAGTACAGTACATACGTCATCAGTACAGGTAAAGAGAAACATCTATATTAAGTGGGGGGAAAGTCGACTCTATACATAATTATATCGTGGTACTCATTTCATTACAAGTCCTTTCCTCAGCATTCAGCTTCTTTCTCATGAATTCCTCTGTGGTCAAATCCTTACAAGAGATTTCTTCCGAAATCAGCTTATTCCAAGTCATTTCATTGGAAGCCAACTCTTTAGAAACAATATCGTCGGTACTCAGTTTCTTTTATGTCATCTGACTCGTAAGTCAGGCCCTACAATCCATTATTCGGCTATCAGCCCCACACAAATCCTGTCCTCGACAGCTCATTTATTACAATCAATTTCCTAGGTGCCTTTCCTTACCAAGTCTTGTCCTTAGAACCTTTTATTTACCATATGATGGCATTACTCTAATTTAACGCTACCAAACTGGATGTCATAGGCCGATTGTATTATTGACGTCATCAGTTTGTTGCGCACCCTAAGTGAGCGAAGACAGGACATATTCATTGATAAAACATACACTATAATAAATGTTGAATAATAATAAGTTTAATATCAATCGTAACAAAATATAAGTACTGAAACGCTTTAAATGGGCATTTATAGGCAATATGAACACCAACTGTAAACAGTCAAATGCTTAAATTACCCATTTCACCGGTTATACATTATATTTAATTCAATTCCCTTTACAAAATGTCAACGACCTCTATGTTTACCATGTCTTAGGCAGCCTCCTGCTTGCCAGCCATTATTTAGCAGTATAGATTGTAATTAGTGGGTGAAAGTATACGATGTAAAAAGCAGTAGTTTAGAATTGTGTGTTTTTTTAAAGACTCGACCTTTGAAACACAATTTCCATAAGCGGAAACAACTAAATAGGCAATTTATCTATCACAAAGGCCAGATGCAATGCCACAGTGTGTTTCTCTTGTGTGTGACGTCATTCCATACCGCACCTTCATTTAAATAAAAAGCTGAACGAATGGCTATGTATAAGCCGCTAAAGATGTTTTACACAACGTGTTTTAAATGCTTGGTTATGTACATATGTAGACATACTCCTTGGAGTATATCGGTTAACAAGGAAATAAGTATATCTTTAGTTTGATCGTAGGCATGATCATATGAAAAAAAAAATACACTTTTTTGTACAATGATCTATCAATATTGCCTTAAAAAACCAACATACTTTTTTTTTACACTTTTTAAAGTGGTTACAATTTTTACTTTTTCGTCCGACTGAAGGTTTGTATTACAATGAGAATATACAATATTCAGACAATACTAAAGTCAGCCAAATGGTAGATGAATACAACTGAACATATTAACAAATGAATTCGAATCAAGGTCTATTGTGAGGTAATTTTATCGTTTACAATATCATTGGTTCTCTTGGAGTCTTTGGCTCGGGGTCTATAAATGTCAAAGGGGTTTATGAGCCCGTAGATCAGCGATAACGAATTTTATCACCCAGACAGCTTCTTTTCTACAGGTTTTAAGAAAGTTCGTGAGTTTAATGCGTATAATGTGTGAGGGAGGATCCAAATCAGATCAGGCAGAATATAATGCTTGCAGAAAAAATGTTTGAAGAAAAAGTTTCAAGAAAAAGCATCTTCCCCAAATGCTGATACTGAGGCAATGCTTAATCAAACAATGCTTAATCAAAATGAGAGTATCACCATTACACACAAACAAAACATGTAAATGATAATATAAATATCGCAAATATGTCATCTTCAATGCCAACTCTCTTTTAAACAATGTTTTTGTATGTTATACGGTTCTTTTCTGCCGAAAACCACTGTATGTTTTTGTTGTTGTTTCTGGTTTAGTTTGGGGAAGAATGACGTGATACTGTACAGAATCACTTGTATGATACTTTACATTCAACCATTACAGACATGCACAGACAGTGTTTAAGTTATAAAAAACATGTCCCGTTGTCAGTTGTGATATTCCGGTAGCAGCCAGCATATAAGGATGATACATAACTGAGAATAAAAAGCGAGGTTATTTAACCATCAAATCAGATTGTAGACGACATAACCGCCGACTTTAATGATGATGTTGTCCAATTCCTACATGCGTCATTCATCGTGTTTCAGTATTTTACGCTAAACCATCACAATGTTTTACAAAACATGCACGTGTATCAAAACATAGTGTTTACTTTATAAAACGTCATTTCGTAGACTGCAAAGATACATTCCACCTAGAAAAAAATATTATATATCATTTTATGGGGGTATATAGATGGACTTTTTCCTTATGTTTGATGGCCTGTACAGACTGTATATTTAGGGGGAGTTTTGGGGATTGGTTGATCAGCGCCTAATGTAGGTGCAGGGGGAGTATTTGGTCTGCTTTAATAGTAGAGGAGGACCTTACCAGGGGTCTCTGCTGACGTTATGGATAGCAATTGTAGCCTGTCGTAAAATACAGCGATCAAACATGTAACTGTTATGGCTAGTGTACTACTTGTGCCAATGTCTGTCTTTTTATCCTCTGTTAAGAACTTCCAGTGTTGTGTGTCTACATGGATACCCGTTGTCATATAAAAAATCTTCAGACAAACATAACATAAAAAGCCTGCCAGCCAACTTTCCATGTATCGAGTGATTTACAAAATACTTTCGCGCGAGTTTGGAGGAAGTTGCTATAGGAACTTGCTCGTCCGAAACAGATTTTTCGTTACACTTTTTATTGCTGAACAGTGTCTGATTAACAGTGCGTGGGAGTCTCTAATTCGTTAAACAAAATGTTTTTTTTTGTATTTTGCAGATTTACGACAACACTGGCTTGTATGATGGATCTACATAACTACCCATTGGACGTACAGAACTGTACTGTTGAAATAGAGAGCTGTGAGTATCTGAATCGTGTCAGTCATTTCGGTACAGCCATAATATTATTGTACATTCGACTTTAATTTTCGTGGTCAATTCGTACAGATGATATTACACCATTTTGCAACGCTGTGCTGGTCAGTTGTCCCCAGTCTACAATAGTACTACTCTTCAGCATAACCACACTTTTAGATTTATTAAATGATACCACACCACACAGCGTACCTGTAATCCTCATGTTCTTATTACAATTTAGGAAAAAATCCTATGTAATGTCGTTATATCAGTACAGTGCTGCGCCAACAAATGAGTTTGTTTTTAAAAGTTCTCAAATAAAGTGGAACGGAAACAGATACACTGATGTTTATAAGCCGTTATATTGTTTTTTCGGCAAGATTTGCATGTATTTGCGTCTGTCTGGAAAATTGTCAACTAAGAAAATTGAAGAATATGTATTATGTAGATTTATGGTATTGTAGATCCATACAATGTCGTAGCAGACATGAATAGATTACCTGTTGTTCCTCCTTTGCATCATTACGTTATCATTGTTCAGTTAGGCAGGAACAAGCATAGTTTGGAAACACGAAAGAAACCGACAAATAATTAGAAAAAAAGACTCATCTCAATCAGCTGCTCCTTGAAACGTGTCATGGGATATTGCTAACGACCATGTCATCTTGGCACAACCAAAGTGCATGTACTCTAAAAGGAACAGATATATCCCGAGGAGCGCCACGCATGGAAAAGTGCAGACAAATGCATTCTCGCCGTGACTGAATATTTCACAAAATCACTTCCTGTCAATGCAAGGTTTCCGACATTGCTTCAAGTCGATTGTTGTGATGACGTCACATGTAACAAAGTGCCCCATTAGAGAAACACTGATGTTATGATATTAATTCTACGTCGTGTAATTAACGCGATCTGTCTAATGACTAAATCATTGCCTAGTAAGAGCACCAAACCGGAGCTGGCATGACAAGTTTCTAGGAAGGATATACATGATACGGGGGAGCCCATGCTGACAGTAGACATTCGGAATCCCTAACCTAACGGGATGTCGGAACCTATCAACTGTAGACGTGAGGGACAGACTGTCACAGATCACGCGAACTATAGTATATCTGATGTGATTATCGACACTTTCTATAGACTTCCCCACGAGGGTTAGTCGTACGGAAGCCAGCCCGTTAATTGTCAGGGGTAGTATTGCCTCTCCTAACATTTCAAGTGTTTAGGCGATCAGCGTCCAACATCAGACATGTGTTACATAACACAGCGCTCATCCTCAATATAAATATGGATAAGACTGACAATGTATATCATTTTCATAATTTCAATATATAAAACAATATCTTAAGGTTCAACGAGAACACTAAGCATTGCAACAGAGCATTACTCTTACTATCAACAAATTTAATGTTATTTAGTGAATTGCATTTTGTTTATATTGTCGTAAACTAAAATTGCATGTTCATTTAAAATTATATTCATTGTTGATGAACTAATTGATATATATAAATATTGGTATATTTTGTTGGTGACCAAAAACGTGCATATATTGTTTTTAACTTGACAAAACGTGTAACAGGTGTAAAATGGAACACAATTAATTAAGGTTCAACAAGCCTCTAAAACATGTAAAGTGAACCCTTAATATCTTCCCCCTGGTACGTTATATTCACACACTCTTATCGACAATCATAATACATCCATGTAATTTAGACATATTGGACTTGTATATACACTATAAAAAAGTACATAACTAGAGTAACAGGGTAAATAATAAAGCATTAAGACTAATGTTTTTATTAAATAAGCTCAACGGATGTCAATAGCCAACTGAATGCTGCGAAATTTAAAGTTCATTGATTTCACTTAAACTGAACTTTTGGTGCAGAGGCATACCGGCCTAAAATAGATTATGGTGGCTAGGAAAATGTACAACAGTCATAGTAGAATGCCCTTGATATTTAATGCAAAACCATTGACCCATGTCAAAAAAAAATACATAAATTTCATATGAGGTAACTTTTCTTAAAGAGGCATCACGTTAAAACTATATTTTTTTATGCTTATTTAGAATTATTGTATATATGAATTAAATGTATACTCTTGTAGAAAATTAATGGGCGATTTACGCTGAAATATGTTCTCAAAAATTTTAATCAATAATTAAAAAAGGGTATCACTATTCGTTCAACGATTTGGACATGCAAATTTTTTTGCATCACATATAATAACGCATGCGCATAACAAGCTAAATCGGTAAACAAAAAATGGCGATCCGCGTGACCTACATGTAACTACCAAGCGAAAAGTGGCCGAATGGTCAAATTTTAACGTAAGGATTATATTACGGAAGCATAATGAGGGATGGGAAGTATTCAAGGGAGAGACTAACAGCCCAATTGTTTGCATTGTTACAGTTTTCTTCTGGATAGCCGGTGACACAGTTTTGATTTGGTTTTGGGGCTTCCCAAGGGATAACTCTTTCATTCCTCTGTTACATGAAATGCGTGTGTAAAACTTGAAAGCGTGTATTGTAATATTCCCTTTATAATATTCCAGTAAAACGGCATTATTGAATTATATTGCTGAAGAGAAAGACCTTTTCACATACAAGAAAAACCGTATGGGGGGGGGGGGGGGGGGGTTACGTTATAAAACGCCGGTATCCCGGGCGATTTAGTTTAATGTATACAGATTCAATTTGGACAAAATGAATACATTTATGTCATCATGTGCGGATAAAAAATTCCTGTCATACCTAATCTATAAAATACGGATTGTACAAATATTATCGGGTTTGGACCCCGGTATTAAATTTGATATGAATCAAAATATATGCATTATATAAGTGAAGTCATTAATTCATAAAAAAAAAAATCATATACATGTATGTCCCATGTCTGCAGTTGTGTTGAAGATGTTAACGAACCTTTAAATTTACATAAAAAAAAAGTAAAATGAATCATAACATATATAAATGGATTAAGTATTGGACAATTATCTTCTCGACAAGTTCCAAATTTGATATATATATTATACATGTATTCTACATGTTTAGTGCGTGGTGCGTCATATGAGTGCACGGACTTCTGTGATACATATATAATTGTAAGTGTTAAAGTATGTTGACGCTGAAAGTTGGATAGATTTTAGATGAATATATAGAAAGTCTGAAAAAAAATCTTCAAGACATCGAGTTGTATAAAAAAAAATCGGAATCATTTCATTTTATTTTTTGCACTTTTCAATGCATGCACGCCTTTTGTGAAATGGTTCTAAATGAGGATTCGTGAAGATAACTTTTTACAGAAATTAAGGTTTGCCCTATGGTTGTCATCGTCGGAAACCACATGACACTTAAACGTACAATGTAAGATAGTGCAGTGTCGTATTGGTTTCTGACAATGCATGGCTAACGGTCTAAGTCAGGAACTGATGTCGATAAATGATGCAGAGATGCCGACATAAATTTCTTCATATGAATATCGTGTGTAATTAACGTCTGATTATTAATGTGAATATGATTCAATAAATTGATACACGGACTTTGTGTCTGGTTCATCATCGGACCTATACATTACGCGTCCCCTCCCGTTGGGCCCCTTCGTCGACATGCGACAAAATAGTCACGTGATTGACGCGTGATCATCGCTATTTTTTATCGGGCTTTCCCGAGAAATGCAATTTTGCAAGTGGCTAATAAACACATTTTGAGAGGACTTTGAATATTGAAATAAGAGAAAAATGCATCTGGTAGTGCAGACAGCATGTTCATTCAATAAATTCATTGTAGACTTCCCCGGGATGCCCCTTTAACATATGATGTTGTAAAATAAAAGCTAGCTATGTTATTCACGTTATCGTACGTTTTACTTTAAATAGTTACACTATGTCAATTGCATTAATAAAATCACACATTGTTACCAATTGCTTATCATAATACGTTAATTTTCGATCAAAATAAATTAGAGAATACCGAAAGCGTTAACAAAATCAAAATCCGAACTCAAACTCGATTAAACCAGTGACAAAATATGAACAAAGGAAAAATGTACATGGAGACCCTTGTTAAAGTACAAGAGAATAAGACAAAGTGTTCCGGAAGAGTAAGCGTCTTCTGCTTCATCGACGACACCCGCCATGTTAATCTTTGTCACGTCCAAGTAAACATCAAGTTCTCAAAATGAGAACCGAGTCATCATTCCCAATCACAAGTAAATACACTAATGAGCATACTTAAGTTACCAAGTAAAATATGCATGCTCTACCAAAATTGACTGCTCTTCTATTCTTTTCTTAAGGTTGATCTTAATTGTAATATAATCGCAAAATATTTAATAAATGTAACTTTTTGCTTTGCAACTAGTTTCTGACAGTTTATTTATCAATCGAATGCGTCAAATGGCCATTATGATGGAAGGAATCAAGTGAAGATTTTTTCAGCATTAACACGTTTCTATGTAGTTTAAAACCACAATGATTTTTATTTCGCGCTATCTTAAAATTTCTCTGGTGCTCCGTGCCAATTTCTGCAGTTTCATAGGGTAACCATTGAATTTGCAAGGCGTTTTAGTCATTTTTGGATTGTAAAGATAAACGAATCGAATCCATAAACAACCCAACAATACTGTCTAAACTTTTCCAGTATCGTGAATTAGATGTCCCTTCAATATGGGTATGCTGGGATACAAAGTCCTCCAAAAACCTTCTAGATGTCACTTCTTACACTTTCTTCATAGAGACTGGAGTGATTCCATCAACATCTGTTTCTTCTCCCCACAAACACAAACAAAATTGATGTTGGATGTTGTTGTGTTGATTTATAATAAATTTCCACACAATCAACATGACCATTCGTCATGTTATCCATGTGGGACCATACAAACACTATAACTCGATCTGCGATGATTTCTTAGATGGCGTTATAAAACCAAATATAACATGATTGATTTATTCATTCAGCGGCAAACACTCGTGTCATTTCTGCCTGTCTTGATTTGGCAAAGGTTTAAAGGAAGGGGACATGCAATCTAATACACAATGCATTTACGACAAACTAGTCTAGCATCAACATGCAGAAATGCAAGTGAACCAAACATGTACACAGCTTAAGTCGATAGGAGCGGCTCATACCGAGCCATTAAGGTGGTACTTAATTTATTTCTACATGCATTGGCTTCTTTAGACAACTGCATATCGCATGTGACCAAGGTAGGACTGAAGGGCATTTTAAAGTCGGGGCAATCATCAGGCATTGGTGAACAAGTTGAAGGGATAATAAGAATTCTTCATGAAGCGGGAATAAAGCTTCTTTAATCATGCCTTCATGCATTGTAACCTAGTCCGATCACGAATGCATTCGCTTCTTTGTCTGGTGCCACGATAATCTAATTTCAAAGAGGTAACCAGCCATATTCCCATATATCGTGGGGATATATCGAATAAAGCACGGATCACAGCTCCGTCTGGTATGGTTTCCCTGGTTCTAGATTGAGTTAAAGTCTGCAAATCGAATTTCTGGTTTTTATTCCTCATATCTGTTGATTATGTTTTATGTTCAAATATCTATGATTCCATCGTAAAATTCACTTGTCAGCATTCCAGTTCATATCTCTGACATGATATATTATGTTCACAAGCTGTCCCCTGTTCTCGTCACAGATGGCTATGACTTCCACGACCTGTATCCTCACTGGCGGAATGGGAAGGAGTCGGTCCAGGGGGTCGACAAGGTACAGCTGCCACAGTTCGATATCGTCGAGTATAGAACTATAGAAAAGATCGAAAGTCTATCAACAGGTAAGTCTAGAAAAAATCGAAAGTCTATCAACAGGTAAGTCTAGAAAAGATCGAAAGTCTGTCCACAGGTAAATCTAGAAAAGATCGAAAGTCTATCCACAGGTGAGTCTAAAAAAGATCGAGAGTCTATCCACAGGTAGTTCTAGAAAAGATCGGAAGTCTATCCAGAGGTAAGTATAGAAAAGATCGAAAGTCTGTCCAGAGGTAAGTATAGAAAAGATCGAAAGTCTGTCCAGATGTAAGTCTAGAAAAGATCGAAAGTCTATCCACAGGTAAATCTAGAAAAGATCGAAAGTCTATCCACAGGTAAGTCTAGAAAAGATCGAAAGTCTATTTACAGGTAAGTATAGAAAAGATCGAAAGTCTATTTACAGGTAAGTATAGAAAAGATCGAAAGTCTATCCACAGGTAAGTATAGAAAAGATCGAAAGTCTATTTACAGGTAAGTATAGAAAAGATCGAAAGTCTATCCACAGGTAAGTCTAGAAAAGATCGAAAGTCTATCCACAGGTAAGTCTAGAAAAGATCGAAAGTCTATTTACAGGTAAGTATAGAAAATATCGAAAGTCTATCCACAGGTTAGTATAGAAAAGATCGAAAGTCTATCCACAGGTAAATCTAGAAAAGATCGAAAGTCTATCCACAGGTAAGTCTAGAAAAGATCAAAAGTCTTTTCACGGGTAAATCTAGTCAAAGAATCATTATCATTAAAAAAATATTTTACAACAATTATGAATCAAGTTGTCTATCTTATAATAACCACTTTTGTTTATTCGGTTAATTGCGTGCGGAGTGTCTTATTGTGGAAGAAAACCGGAGTACTCGAATAAAACCCACGCGGTCAGGCAGTTGCCCCATATTCTCCCCCTTTTTCGGGTTTGATCGGTGAATCGAACCCCGACCGCCTTGCATTTGTGAAAGGCAAGTGCGTTATCCACTGCTCCATAGGACCAACCATTATCATTACCGTATTATAATTCTGAAAATGTACTTCTGTTTGTCGGGTGGAGGGAGGGGGTAAAGATGGGAAAACAATAAATATGGATTGGTCGACTACTGAAATGACCCATTATTTCTTTAAATAATTACTTATTACATTACAACATTTTTCACTATGTTTTGTGGAAGGGCCACGGTAACCAAATGGGTAAGGTGTCTGACATTCTGCTAACACTAGCCCTCCACCTCTGGGTTATAATCACATGATTTATATGTATATATATCAGCACAGCTTTTATAAGTAAAGTAGAGGTTGTTTATGACCCAGTATTTAGCTGAATAGTACAAACTATTAGGAAATGGTACCTGTGATCCAGTGTTTTGCTGAAAAGTACAAAATATTAGGAAATGGTACCCGTGACCCAGTGTTGACCTGGAAAGTACACGCCATCAATAAACGGTGTCTGTGACCCCCGAGCTTACTTTAACTGATTTCCCCTGGTGTACCCCTATCTATTTCTCATGATTTAAACGAGACGAATTGTTCCTGCTTTTTTGAAGTCGGTGCACTATAAAGTAGAACGTTATACATTACAGAGGTGAAGCTTGTATCCGCAGGGTCTCGTAAGGTAAACTCGGTATATCATCTATTTCATAGTCTGCCACGTCTTCACATACAAGTCTCACACTTCCAAATAATAATCTCACTTTTGCGCTATATCTTAAATTATGCCGAGACAAAAATTGTTGACGTGAAGCCATACATTATTGTACTTTCATACTCAGGATGTTTTGAATATAATGTGTTTAACAGACACGATGTATTAAGATTAAACATACCCTTGTAATATGGTCCAGTCGCAACTTAATGATTTAGCCAGAGTTTGCTGACGTTTGCAAAATTTATTAAAATCTTAAAACGCTGGCATGTGGTTAACAATATACAATTATAGCCTTTTGATGAGGTCGATACATGGTTTTATCAACCGGAGAAAAAATAGAATCAGAAAGTGTAAAAAATATCAATTTATAATAATTGCCTATATCTTGTTTGAAATTATCAGTAGTGGTATGCATTAAGTCATCTTAGTATGTTTATATTTCGAAGTGTTTTTTATGACTCATGGTTATATGATGATTTTGTCATGACTTTGGTATTCTCTGATTGTTTTATCATTAGATGTTGGACACATCTAATGATAAAACAATCAGAGAATACCAAAGTCATGACAAAATCATCATCCGAGCTCAAAATCGATTCAACAAGAGGCAAATTATGAACAAAGAAGAAAAAATTCACATGGAGAACCTTGTAAAAGTACAAGAGAATTAGACCAGGTGTTCCGGAAGAGTAAGCGTCTTCTGCTTCATCGATCGCACCCGCCATGTAAATCGTTGTCATATCCAAGTAAACATCAAGTTCTCAAAATGAGTTCCGGATCATCATTTTCAATCAAAAGTCAGCAAACTAATGAGCAAACTCAAAAACGTCCATATTCATATCACACAAAGATACAAAATATTTCTCAATTAGACAAAGATGAGGACCATAAAACTTGTTTATAGTTTTCATCAACCTGCTTATTTCGAATCCCTGTGTAGTAAGTTTGCTTGTCAACATTTGACATCTATCACGAAAATCTATCACGAGAATACCGATATTTAGAGCAAGCCCTAGAATAACGAATCAACTGTGACATGTTAACACCAGAAAAAGGCACATCAGTCATTCATGAAATGAAGAAAGTTCAATGTTAAAGTAAAATTGAATCAATTGTGCATTTTTTTGTTGAAATACAATTCATATCCATTTGTCCGTATATCTCCCCTATTTATAATAATAACTAATAATGCTATATTGCAGCTCTATTGATCAAGTTGTAGCTTCGTTTGATCGTAAATTCATTATTAACTTGAATCTCTGTAATTAAACATCATTATTCGAATTTGATATCAACTTTAGAAATCATTTTTAACTGAACAGTTAAATGTTTCCAAATGTAAATAAATAGTCTTGGAATGTGAAGGTTGTAAGAAACATTTGTCACTCGCTGTGGTCTGTGTTCCATACATGGAATAATAATATTTTCAAATTATGAAATTTAAAGCAGATTGATTATTCTGAAGAATAAAAATGAATTTTCAGCATTTGCATGCATCTGAAATTCGACTTATTTTTCATAACATCCGAAGAGGTGCTTCTTGTCATAGAATTTTTTTATAGCATAACAATTGTGCATTTCTTTATTTACGAATATAACTTGTTTTTTAGATAATTTTGACTGATTCGATTATAAAAAACACACTAGAAACCTTGAAAAGTGGATATTTGCTTGTGTGGAAATGCTTGTGTGGCTTTTCTTTAAACTGATTATGGTTTGGCACTGATTCCTGAATACTGTAAAAGTAGAATTGTTCGCGGTGTGGAAATTTTCGCTTATTGCACTTGCATTAAAAACCCACCAATATATCAACAAGCGAACATATTAAACACTATGGTAAACTTTATAATAATACAGGTTCTCAATATCAACAGCATGCTGACAGCATGAACATTTCCACAACACGAACAATTTGGGGGCTGACTAAACGAAATATTCTACGCGTGAAAATAATAATACTTGCGAATGTACTACGGTAGTGCCAATAAAACGGACGTGTTTCCATTCAACAAAAATCACCATTTTAAATAATGTCATTTTAT
Source organism: Mimachlamys varia (assembly GCA_947623455.1). Classification (NCBI taxonomy): domain Eukaryota; kingdom Metazoa; phylum Mollusca; class Bivalvia; order Pectinida; family Pectinidae; genus Mimachlamys; species Mimachlamys varia. The sequence goes on from OX392537.1 coordinate 5,545,268, forward strand.
TAATTCATGATTTGATACATGTGATAAATAGGACGTAAACTATCTTCATCATCTTTCATTACAGGCGACTACCCAAGATTGTCATTGAGTTTTAAGCTTCATCGGAATGTTGGATATTTTATTTTCCAAACGTACTTGCCGTCAATCCTAATTGTGATGCTGTCCTGGGTGTCGTTCTGGATTAACCACGAAGCAACTTCCGCTAGAGTAGCACTGGGTACGTATACTACATTTGTCCCCCACCCGACCACTCCCGCTAGAGTAGAACTGGGTACGTATACTACATTTGTCCCCCGCCCGACCACTCCCGCTAGAGTAGCACTGGGTACGTATACTACATTTGTCCCCCGCCCGACCACTCCCGCTAGAGTAGCACTGGGTACGTATACTACATTTGTCCCCCACCCGACCACTCCCGCTAGAGTAGCACTGGGTACGTATACTACATTTGTCCCCCACCCGACCACTCCCGCTAGAGTAGCACTGGGTACGTATACTACATTTGTCCCCCACCCGACCACTCCCGCTAGAGTAGCACTGGGTACGTATACTACATTTGTCCCCCACCCGACCACTCCCGCTAGAGTAGCACTGGGTACGTATACTACGGTTGTCACCCACCCGACCACTTCCGCTAGAGTAGCACTGGGTCCGTATACTACATTTGTCCCCCACCCGACCACTTCCGCTAGAGTAGCACTGGGTCCGTATACTACGGGTTTCAACCACCAGACCACTTCCGCTACTGTAGCACTGTACGTTCATCATTGTCAACCACCCCGCCAATTCTGCTAAAATAGAGCACTAGTTATATACATGTATACTGCCTGTATCAACCATCCTTCTATTTCCGCTACAGTAGTACTTTACGTTCATCATCTGGTATCAATCACAAAGTAATTTCTGATAGAGTAAAGACAGGTACGAACAACATGAGGTATCAGCCACGAGGTTATCTCTTCTATAGTAGCACAATGTACCTAAGTAGCGAACATTTTACTTGGTTTCCCATATACAGTTATCACGGTTGTTTGTTTTTTTTTGCTAGATTCCTTACAAGCTGATCTGTATCATGACGATTTTGTAACGACTTTTAGCTAAACCTGGGTGCTGATGTTTGGCATTTGTTTAATTACTCTGAATCAGCCGTCGAATGAGATGCCATTTCACCATCCAATGGCTCCAATCATGGATGGCCACTGTATTAGGTTTTTAGCGTTTGCTTGGTTGGACACAAATTGAACAGTATTAAAACTCGTTCACTAATTATAATGTTTGGAAGTTAAGGGCTATTGAAAGTACAGATCGCCATTCCGGAAGGTTGTGAAAATGAAACCATTCAGTGCATTTAGTTGCTTGTATGAAAAACTATGTTTCATAACCCCTAATATGGCAATATGTCTGTCCAAAAGTCTTTAATATGACGAGTCGTTTTCTGTCTTAGGTCGATTAAACCGCAGTGAAAATCATCCAGAACTTGATATTCAACAAGTCACCAATCTTTACAGCTAATGGCCGTTATGATACACATTGTATTGGAGTAATACATTACAGTCTTTGTGTGTTAGTGTTATAGGACGTTTTATATATACTAAAGGTGACGTTTGTCGGTAATAAGGTATATAAGGACGACTGACTTATATTAGATGTTTCCGTGAGGTGCTCACTCTGCTTGTTTCATACTTGAACAACAATGTTTAGGGAGTGTCAGCCGATGTCAATTGTTTGATACATTTGGGCGAGGCAAGCCGATCAATACGAGACTTACACAACCAGTTTTATTCATTCTGACAAAAGGATTTTACAAAGTAATTCATTTCATGGAAATGCTAGTTACACAGTGTTGCCTCGTTCACATCACACTGTATCTGAAATCACATTCAATTAACGTTAGGTTAACCTCAACACAAATAATTTAAACGTAAAAATGTGAAATAAATGGCGAAGACTTATTAGATTTCTTTGAACATTTCCTCTGCTAGGTGAGAAAACATACATTTTTCTTCTCCTACCATTCATCCCTCTTATGTCAATGAAGAATATGTTCGCACGTTTTCCTTGCAATCTGTTCGTCGCTGTCGTACATTTCACACAATTAACTTCGAACTATCACCTCACGTGCAAATGTCATGTCACGTTTGATTGGTTATGACACGTGTTGCCTCGCCCCATTCATGTTTACAGAAAATGAAAATGCAAAAACAATTTTGCTTTTACGAGAATTTCCAATCGTGATTCCAACCCAGGATACGTAACCTTCAAATTAAGACAGCCCTTGGTTTTTCTACGTCAAATTGGTTTGTCAGCCTGTCGTATTAGCGCAAAATCAAAATCACGTGATGTTCGACAGGTGCTTGCATACCGACGAGAATACGTCACACACTGATATGTAGACATAGCTAATACATGTAAATCACACACATACATCTGTAATTTTATCATTACATTGCTAAGTGATTACACAGTACCGGCATATTATTACAGAATAATTCATACTTGTTTCTTAATCGCGTAAGGGTTTTTTTCGTGTCGTTGGTGTAATTTTAAACGTCGGTCGTCGCACTGGATTTATAATTAATGTATTGATAAACTTCATTTATACGGCTATATAGCAACTTAATAACACAATTGTATGTCCCAATTATTGGAACTGGAGCACACGAATAGCAGTGTTATTTTGAAGTACAGGGGAACGTGTTTGTGTGCGTGTGATAATATTTTTTTCAGACAGCTATATTGAACATTAAACCATACTGGCATTCACATAAAACAAACTGACATTCACATGAACCATACTGATATTAACATGAACCATACTGACATTAACATGAACCATACTGACATTTACATAAACCAAACTGACATTTACATAAACCATACTGACTTTTACATAGACCATACTGTCATTCACAAAAACCATACTGACATTTACATAAACCATACTGACATTTACATAAACCAAACTGACATTTACATAAACCATACTGACTTTTACATAGACCATACTGTCATTCACAAAAATCATACTGACATTTCCATAGACCATACTGACATTTACATAAACCATACTGTCATTTACATAAACCATACTGACATTTACATTAACCATACTGACATTTACATTAACCATACTGACATTTACATAAACCATACTGACATTTACATAAACCATACTGACATTTACATAAACCATACTGACATTTACATTAACCATACTGACATTTACATAAACCAAACTGACATTTACATTAACCATACTGACATTTACATAGACCATACTGTCATTTACATAGACCATACTGTCATTTACATAGACCATACTGTCATTTACATAAACCATACTGACATTTACATAAACCGTACTGACATTTACATAAACCATACTGACATTTACATTAACCATACTGACATTTACATAAACCATACTGTCATTTACATAGACCATACTGACATTTACATAGACCATACTGACATTTACATAAACCATACTGACATTTAAATCAACCATACTGACATTTACATAAACCATACTGACATTTACATAAACCATACTGACATTTACATAAACCATACTGACATTTACATAAACCGCATTATCACTCAAGTCGTATTAGTGTTCAAAATATGTTGATTTGTTGCGTCACTTTTCCATGACAGGATTCGACTGAGATATGTCGGATACATGATGAAAGGTAGTCCCAAACAATACAAAATGCCTTTATGAGCGCCAAGAAATAAAACATATTGCATCGGCTTTTACTGATTTCTATCAATTGCTGAAATTAAAATTAAGCTCTTAGTTTTTGCTAGTATGACCGGATTCGAAACAAATCAATATGCAATCCACATGCGAAACCGCTATAGGAAAGACAAATTACCAGCGTGTTCTCTCAGGAGTCTCGCGATAATTCTTCACGGGGAAAAAAGCAAAGTACCTTTAGCTAGAGCAGCAGAACGTGGTTAGAGAACGGTGCTGGTTTATGATTTGATTTTCACCCCAAAAGAAATAGAATTGTATAATCGAGCCGTGATGAAAACACTCGACGTGACACACAAAAAGCCACGAGATGTGCAGCAGCTATTTCAATACTTTCAGCATCAGTAGAAATTGCATGTGGGTTTCTTAATGTTTTTAGATAGGGTATGCATAGTGTATGATTTATTACGGTGGTGTGAGTTGAGGAAACATAAGAGGGGCGAGAGTGGACTTTCCTGTTCGTACACTTTTAATCTAATTGCCACATTTACACTAATAGGCATTCGTTGGTGTTTTGTGTTTTATCCTACAAACGACAATTTTAGGGAAATCGGAACAATTTGAAAAAGTAAATGAATTCACTGAAACTTCTAGTGACTGCATTTTTGTAATAAGTGCATTGTGCCTTAATACGTCAACTGTGTTTCCCTTTTTTATCTCGTGTAAAGGCGTATGGGAAAGCACTTGTACGATAAGACAAAGAAATATACTACAGTCCGCTTTTGATAAACTGTCTCAAAAATAATCACACAATTATAAAATGATCAATTGATGTAGTGAAACAAAATGCATTACAATGTTATCACATGAAGACAATTCAGCGGCAGTATTCTATAACAATCTCGGCCGTAGTCAAACACATACCATGCATTGTAGTCAGAAACAAAGACATGTTGTTATTATAATTCTACACTGCTAAGACACCTAATCTGTGTTTCTGTTTCCCAGACATCAGTTAGAGCCAACTATGTCGAGATAAGTACGCTGTCTGGCGAGGTGTAGCACCGGGAGACAGAGTGAGTCGGCGGGCACACTAAACAACGGTCTCAACTCACTAATTCATTCCCAAGAGTAGCGACAAAACTTTTTTCATCCGACTAATACCATAGCAATATGATGTTGCTTTAACTTTATTATAGACTTTTGCATGAAATAATGTCAAAACAATATAGATAAAAATATATTTTATTTCAGTTTGCAGTTTAATAAGACCAAGCAAGTTTTGTTCTAAAAAAGTCAGAAGGAAGAATAGGATTTCATCTTGTCCCGCGCATCATGAACATGGAATATCTGCTACTGTCCAGGACTGAACTTAATATACCTGTCAGGTCCTAGTTTCATCGACGTTCCTTAAGTTAAGGAAGCTCCTTAATTCAAAAATCTCCATAGGAAAGCATTACAGAATTTAAGGGGACAATCTTAAGTTAAGGAGCTTTCCTTAAATTCTGTAATGCTTTCCTAAGGTAATTTTTAAGTTAAGGAGCTTCCTTAAGTTAAGGAATGTTGATGAAATCATGGCCTGCTTATATACTTAATGAAGACCTTTCATCAGTTGTACGTATATGTGCCTCCATTCAAACTTGGGAGATACGAACATTCAAGTTAACATCAACGTTCCTTAACCTAAGATAATGCTTTAACTTTAAAATGTACACTGGTAAGCGCAACAGAAATTAATGGATCTTTGTTAAGGGATTTTCCTTTAATTTTGTTATGTATTCCAATAGAGATTTTTAAGTTAATATAATGATATGATTTTATTGTACTGGAGCCAGGAAGATCCATATATCCAGATCCGGCAGTGCAATAGTTCATCATTGTCAGTTTTATGGCCGACAAAAAGATATCCCGGTTGCCCCCATTACTTACCAAGCCAGACCATTGTTAAGGAACGTTCGAGAATCCGGGGCCTGCCGTTTTCATCATAAAAAGGACCTTTTACGCTGATATAAGTTGTTTCACGTGCATTGTATAGGACACGTATTCAAGTACATTTATGTTAAATTTTTGCATGGAAATATGAAAATACCACATTGACCCCGAGTTTGATTCGCCAATGAAGCATATTTTTGAGAATTTGTTTTCTCCTGATCTAGTTTCAGTGTATAGTATCTAACTATGTACCATTTTATAAGAAATATTGAGCGCGTCTTTGATCGATGGTGGCCAATTGTACTGGATTTATAGGGATACATCATGACGAGTACTCCGTGTGGAGTAGGAACCGTTTGTTGTTCTCTAAACCATTGGTTCGTCTCAGTATAGGTATATGGTGTCTTCCCTGTTGTTTGTCGTATCGCCGCCTTTCCTGCTAATTTCTTCTGCGGGTGACTTCGAATTGCGTCACCTACCGTTAGCGTATCCAAATTAATACCATACCCAAATCGATATTAAAAACGTTTGAAAAGCCTCGTAAATCAAATCTGCTATATTTAACTGTAATGACGTCGCGATGTCAAACCATTGTTTTCCTGTATGCAGTACCATAGATTTTCTTTAAAAATAATTCGGAATGGGTCAAGTCTCTGCCTAAAGCGTGCGCCCGGAATAATAAGGTCGTGGGGCGGCTAATATTGTTATCCATTTTTATAGAATTTGTGGAACGTTAATATTTAAAATCTGTCAAAACAAAACAGAGATTTGGAAAACATCGAGTGGATGTTTAAACATAGATTAAGGTAAACTTTTAAGATCATGAATAACCCATGGCTGTTACCATCTATCACGTGTCTATACGGGTACCCTGTAACAAGTACATGCTATTGTTAATTCCTTGTACATGTACTTGTAATGTGACTGTGATTTAACATACTAATAATTAATAAACCATGGCTGCTGTTACCAAGTAGTACTGTCTATACAGCAACTGTGTCACATGTACCAGCTATTTACTTATTTTTCATCTCTTGTACATGTACTTGTAATATGACTGTGATATAAAATCATGAATAAACTGTGCCTGTTACTTGTCTTTACCACTACTGTGTAATAAGTATATCTCGTTGCAGGTATCACCACCGTCCTGACAATGACGACGATCAGTAATGGAGTTCGATCCTCCCTACCCCGGATATCGTACGTCAAGGCCATAGATATCTACCTGGTCATGTGCTTTGTATTTGTGTTCGCCGCACTGTTAGAATATGCCGCAGTCAACTATACATTCTGGGGAGCTAGAGCAAAGAAAAAGACCAAGAAATTCAAAGATGGTTTAATCACTTTACAACAGCCCGTCGAGGACGAACCAGATGTAAGTTTTATAGTTACATTGCAAGCGATGCAAAGCAATGAAAAAAATGTTTATAACTAAAAAATACTATTTCGTTGTTGTGAGATTTGAGGGTCAATGTCTTTATTTATGCTATCATTTTGTAAAAAAAACTTGCTTGGCAATTTTCTCAGTATAATTCTTTTCCTAATATGCGTCAGTTCTTCCTCAAGAATATTTGTTTAAGGTGTTCATGACGTAACACACACATGTGCTGCACCCTTTAAATTTAGTAATAGATACAGTATGCCGAAAAAAATGCTTTTCTATAATCTTTTCATCACAAATGATATAAAATGTTTATGAATGATTACCTTTCTTGCTATTATTTCAGGTGGTCGACGAAAAACCTTTAGAATCAGAAGAGGTCCAAATGTCTCCTATAGTAGCTATTCGGAATTCCCAGGGAACTAAAATAACGATAGAGGAAGAACACTTGGAAACTCCGCCAAATATCCCCGACCTTCCGCGGACTTGTATGTCTCGGGGCTACCTACACGATGACTTAGTGAGAAGAAAACATAACTCAACAGTGAATAAAAAGAAAAAGTATTATACAAGTGCAAAACAGAGAGCGAAAAAGTTCAAAGTGAGGTTCCCTAGAGTGAAGGATGTGAACAACATAGACCGGTATTCGCGGTTACTTTTCCCCCTTCTCTTCCTTCTCTTCAACGTGTGCTACTGGGGCTTCTATCTATTCTAAAGACCCCCTCGTGTCTTGGCGAAAATAAAAATGTGTCACATCAATCTTAATCCATTCACCCCTGATACTTCATAATGAACTAGTCCAACCTTTGAAATTGGAAGGTTCAAATGTGTCTTCAGGGGAGAATGTGTTAAAGAGGCTCAAAGCGGCATCTTGATAAAATGGAACGGAGATGTTTTAACTTTGACGTTTAAATGATGTCAAGTGGGAATCCTCATATGCTCAATTTAATTGATGGCGCGGTTTCCAAACTGACGCCTACAGAGACTCCGTACAACGTGTTCTTTTAGGGTTATGCGTAATTGTTGTAAATTTTGAAAGATTGGCCTCGTTTATAAATAATCACTTGGTGTAAAAACATCACGTGGAAAGTACACAAAAAAAAGAAATTTACAAGAACTTGACAAATTACATTCAGCCTCTGGTGTTACCAGAAAAACAAAACGAAAAACATTCCTAGCTTCCAATTAGCGCATAATTTTGTTATATCGATATAACGGTATTGCTATCACCGAACTAAATGACGGTTTGGTGAGTAGAAAACTCGGTTCCAATTTAGAACAGTTGATATGATTATAAATAGAAATCACGAGATCCAGCACGCCTGGTGTTGGTAGACTTTATGGTAACCAAAACGAATCTCATAACATTGCTTATTTGTACAAAGCAGTTCATAATTGTTTCCATGTTTGAACATTTTTATTCATTTCATATTGCAATAACCATACTAATTTTTTTTAAAGGCATTGTCTATAGATTTTTAAATTTTTCTCGTCTTCAAGCAATACCAATTATCAGTCAGCAATATTATAACGTATATGTGTGCTTTCATTATCTTTCTAAAGATTTCACGTTTTGTAAATATGTATGTCACCTTATCCTACGCACGGAGAACCAGATAAATATATTTCTCACATAGTGTACCATTCTCTGTTTTTTTTATTACATTGTTTAAATTAAATCAAATTTCGCCATCATCATAATGATTCATCATTGCAAAAATCAATTTCAAATTATTATGTAAAAATATCGAATCCCAGAAAAAATATATGCTTCAGCTTCTAGGGCAAACAATTACCTTATTTCACAATCAACACGTGCACCCAGAGAAAGACATAAAAGATACACAGAGGCCAAATATACCATAATGACTACATTAAAAGGAAAAATGTGTTTATACTCGATAACCAAAGCTCCAACCTAATAAAACAAAATATACTGAAGCTTTATCATACACAAACAAAATGTCCTTTAACGTCATTACATGTACAAATATATATCACAAGTCATTAAAAGTACAAACTTGTACAGGTATCACAATTCAGAACCAGGGCAAACTACACTGTATATCCCAAGTCACCTCAAGGACAATTATATATAACATGTCATTACAAGTACATATATCATAGTTCCGACCCTGGACAAAAACATGTCACAAGTCAGCTCAACAAACAGCACACGTCAGTACTGGGACAGCGAAAGCAATATCGTCAACAGGCAAAGGAAGAAAAAAATACCTTGGTTCACCTTATTTTCGTGATCGATGTCGAATGCTGATAAACAAACTTACTACACAGGGGTTCGAGAGATGCAGATTGATGGAAACTATGAACAAGTTTTATGGTCGCAGTTATTGTCTCATTGAGAAATATTTTGTAACCTTGTTTGATATGAAGATGGACGTTTATGAGAATGCTTATTAGCGTGGTTACTTTTGATTAAGAATGATGACTTGGTTCTCATTTTGAGGAATTGGCGTTTACACGGATTGAATCAAGATTTACATGGCGGTTGTCATCGATGAAGCAAACTCGTTCGAGGCCACCTGGTCATAATGTCTTGTACTTTTACAAGGGTCTCCATATAATGTTTCCTTTGTTCATACTTTGCCCTTATTTTATCTCTTTTGAGGTCGGATTATGGTTTTGTTGACTGATATTTTCTGATAAGGACCAATCTTAACATCAACACACAAAATCTAAATAATAAGAATGTCAACACAAAGAGAAAATATAAATACAGAACAGCGTGGTTGGTTAGTTTCGGGGGTGGTCTTATCTGAGTAGTGGTACCCTTCTGCTTCTACATTAGTTTAGAAAATTTGGATTCTCATCTTTTGGTCCCTAGCATCACTGAAGAGTCCCAGAAGCACGAAACAGCTGTATGATTTCTGTTACATCTATCAAATTTCATCAACATGCAGATCACGCCTACACCGGTATAGGAACAAAGATAAATGACCGACATTTAAACGCTTCGGGTAACAATAACCCTTGCCAAATCAATTTCACTTTCAGGTATATCGACGATGGGTTGTCTATAAACAACAAAATGTTTGCTGACCTAGTCGATCGTATATACCCTACTGAAATTGAGATTAACAGACTGTCCTACATCAGCTTCTTACATCGATCTTTACTTGAGCTATGACCATCACGGGCAGCTTACTACTAAACTGTATGATAAACGTGACGATTTCGATTTTCCGATTGCGAACATTCCCTTTCTTGATAGTAACATCCCTGCTGCTCCATCCTTTGGTGTTTTCATGTGGCAGTTGCTTCGTTATTTCAGGGCTTGCTCTGAATATCGAGACTTTTGTGATAGATGGCAGCTGCTGACGAAAAGACTCACGGCACAAGCGTTCGAGAGATGCAAGTTGATGAAGACTACGGGCAAGTTTTATGGTCGCCATCTTGTTCTCATCGAAAAATATTCATTACCATTGTGTGATATGAAGATGGACGTTTTTCAATGTCCTTACTTGTTGTGATTGTCAATGATGACTCGGTTCTCATTTTGAGGTTTGATGTTGACTTGGATGTGACCAAGATTAACATGGCGGATGTGGTCGATGAAGCAGAAGACAATTACTCTTACGGAACACCTGGTCTCATTATCTTGTACTTTTACGAGAGTCCCCATGTAAATATATCCATTGTTCATATGTTGTTCATAAAGTTTAATCGATTTTGAGTTCGAATTATGGTTTTTTTGACGCTTTGGTATTCTCTGATTTGTTTTTATTGGTCAATTCGCTGTGGCACGTCATCGGATCCTGCGAACAAAAGTCACAGGGCCATTTATTACGATTTACAGCTGAACTGTGGTGATACAAATAGTATGATTACTGAAAATATTACCTTAGTATTTGAACAAAAATGTTCGAATGGGGATATAACGCTATTTTTTGGTCTTTACTGGCAAGAAAAACATAAAATCTGGTTTTAACTCTCGCCATCTGAGTACAAACCGAAATTCATACCATATTTACAACTATAGACCTCACAATGATGTATTTTCCTTAAATAAAATTCCACAGCATCAACACAAGAGCATGGAAAGGGACCAGAATTCAATACATGTACATGGTAGCAACAGCTCCCAAAGAGGCTCTATATTTATGAAACCGTTTTCATTCTGAAGAACGGATTTTTGTTCAAGTAAAAAGTGGCTGTGTAAAATATTTACGTTGTTATAATTGATCGTTCGGCATGATTTAAGCCTGTAACAAGAAAGCTGGTTTAAGCAAAGATTCCATGCTTGAACATGAGAACGGTTACATAAACACGGGTAAAGAGGCGCCAAAACTGATGATACAACAAGCTAGCTATTGAGGTCAAAGGGGAAGGAGGGGTACAAACGTTGGTCCTCTGGTGCCTACTCACCGATAAGTTTTCTGTTTTGGGTTAGGAAGTCATGACATGACTTTAGAATGTTAAAACATAACCCCCACCATCACCTACCACTTTATTTTTCACAAAAGAAATGGGTTTTTTTTTTTCATTTGAACATGCTGTATGCTAAATGTATTGCTCTTGTTCATTTTAAGCGCAAAACCAGGTATATCATTGACATAATGATCAAATTAAAATAAACTGGGTCACTCTGACCTACTTTTCAACCATTGAACCTATTTTATAATCAGTTTTATGTTCTACTGTTTTGGAATTGCACAGTGCATTAAAATTATGAAGAAATATTCCAAAAATGGTTAAGGTGTCCCGACATTCCAGCACTTTCCCTCCATCTCTAGGTTGCGAGTTCGAAACCAACGAGGTACTTCGGCTTTCCTCCACTTCCAAACCTGGCACGTCCATTCCTGATAAGAGGACGTAAATCAAACATGACACCCCACCTCAAGAGTGTTCATTATAAAAAACAGAACATATCGGTGATGACCACCGAGAGGCCCACCCCTCCAAAATTTGCATGAGGAACCAAGTTGTCAAGACATAATAAGACATATTGATTGTCGTCAAACAATACCAGAAAATGCAGCAGTTCTAGACTTTATTTCACAGAATTGCTATATATTGGCATTCAGTTTTAAATAAATGAATATCCAACAAGAATATTTCTTGATACAGTCATCAACACAATTAACACATATCAGACGAAACGAAAGAGAAGTCTTATAATATATAAACACATTAATTACTTCACCAAATACTTCACCATAGTTTCCCTTTTATACGTTCGTGTTTAAGGTATAACACGTACAAGAAATATCATGGATATCACTTTGAATATCAAGACATGAATATCATGTTTCCTTTATAGTCATATAAATGCCATCCGTGTGTACCCTTTCGCTATCAGGCACAGTACGCCTGTATCCTAGAGGAATGCCACCAAACTTGAAATGGACTTCCGCTGACGCCAATAAAAATGATAAACAACCTGAACTGCTGTAAAAACTGTTTCCTGCTCAACAAGTGACATCCGTAACCAGCGCTTTAGTGTTTCATTATCATCCCCCGTGCGTGTTTTTGGGGACGGTGGATGTGATCATGACACTTCTGATCACTGTATACACAGTTAGATTCGGCAGGAGACGGTAAAAGCATTTTATATCTAGTAATTTAGTACACGTAGCTCTGGAGGTATCCAGACACGCTGTTAAACGTGCCTAATAAACTGTGCACTAGTCAAATAATGGCGGCCATCAACGACAGCAATCAGACTTAAGTCTAAGGGCGAATTTTTTGTGTTTTAGTTTAAAAGAGAGAGGGGAAGCGTAATCAAGGGCTCATCACAGTCGTAGCATCAGACGTCAATGTTTTATTTCTTTGGTAGCATTAGGATGTTTAATTAATTCAATGAACGACATTCTACGAGGAAAATCATAAATAACCCTCTAGTACACCAAACAATTGTGTAAGTGGACGCTGGTGTCCTTTATCTTATGGCGTCTAATGAACTCTAATCTCTCCGTGGGAAATCTTACAAGAGGTGAAATAAGGATAGGAGAAAATGACGTAACACACACATATGCTGCACCTTTTAAATTTAGTTATAGATACAGTATACCAAAAAAATAATTAAACTGCATCATACAGCTGTGTCGTCCTTCTGGGACTCTTCAGTGATGCTAGGGGCCAAAAGGTGGGAATTCAAAATTTCTAAACTAATGCGGTTTGGATCCACGCTGAGCAGCTGCATTCCAACCAAAACGACAACTGCATTTGAGGATAAAATATGATTTCATATGGGATTTAAACGGAAAATGTATAAGCCTAACATACATTTTAAAGACGTTTTACGATTGTTTGTTTCTCTGTACGTTGGAAGATTTTCTTAAAAACCGTATGATCACTTCACCTGGTATCTTCGGATGCAAACACTCTTAAAAGCAACGTTAAAATTTCATGTTCACCTTGAAACTTTAACATGACAATTAACCGGTTATATTATTGACATTAAAGGGAAAATGAATTTTACAACGACCCATTAAAACTGAACTTCAAGTAAGGAACAGTATATACTGTTGTTGTCTTAAGCAATGGATAAAACATGTGACCTTCACTGCTAATGTGAGCATTCAACTTCAAGGTTAAAGAGCGGAATATTACCAAATAAGTCGATAGAGAACGAAAGTAGTCAGAAAAAACTCTAGTAACTATTCTAGGTTTGCGTTCGCTAGCTGCTACAATAGAGGGTGAGATCCCCACTTCATTTGCATTTCACAACAATGTGTTCATTCCCTCCCTATACGACGATTTCTCTATGTACGTACATTGTTACACAAAGGAGTTAATTATGTTACTGTAAAAGTGAAATTATTCGCGGTGTGGACATTTTCGCGTATTTCGATTGCATCTAAACTCAAAGCGAATATATATCAATACGCGAATATATTAAACAATACTTGAATTCTGCAGTGCCTTATTGTATTATATGCACACACAAAAGCACGACTGACAGCGCGAAAAGTTACACATTGCGAAGAGTGTGGAGGCTGACTAGGCGAAAAATTCCATGCGTGAAGAAATTTACATTTCGGTATTAGTGACAAAGTTTAATGACGACGACAGAAATCCTATTTGTCGCTGTAAGGATACCGGGTGAGGATAAATGACTATTTGGAAACCTTCATGTATTTCAGACACATGTTTGCTCACAAAAGCAAAACTTATATTTTGACAATATTGCTACTACAGCAGAGATTCAAAGGATCTTCTTATCTCACTACCAATGTAAATCCTCAATTCTTTTCAATCAGGACAACATTGTAAGAAATCTGTAAAAAGCCAAGTCATTTTTACAATTGGTGAGAATGTGATATCTGTAAAATGAATCTGATTTCACATTGAATCTTCTTTTTTTCGCACCTTAATGTGATTTGTCAGCGCGGGTCATTGTGTGGGAGGATGCCACTGCCAGCATCTCTTTGACATTTATCGTCTGCCTTGCCTGTCCTATTTTGAGTATCTTCCCTGTGCCGGGATAAAAACGAAAATGAGAAAGTTGGCTTTTGTTAATCAATAGAAAATATTATAGATTATATTGCCAGCATGGTGTCACCATACAGCACCACAGCGGGGATACGTCACGACACTAGAACAGCATGGTGTCACCATACAGCACCACAGCGGGGATACGTCACGACACTAGAACAGCATGGTGTCACCATACAGCACCACAGCGGGGATACGTCACGACACTGGAACAGCATGGTGTCACCATACAGCACCACAGCGGGGATACGTCACGACACTGGAACAGCATGGTGTCACCATACAGCACCACAGCGGGGATACGTCACGACACTAGAACAGCATGGTGTCACCATACAGCACCACAGCGGGGATACGTCACGAACTAGAACAGCACAGATGACACTTAATTCTACCTCCTATTGTACAGCTAACGTTAAATATAGCCCGCACAGCAGAAATGACAACCATCCTTTACTTAATTATAGCATTAGTTTAATCGGTTATTAACACTTAAAAAGAAAACAATTTTCCAAACAGCAGTTAATTGACTTCGTGTGTTTTCCAAATACGGGAACGTCAATTACTACCACAATACAATCCAATTTGCTGAGAAGCTGGAATTTTTAATTATTTTATCAAATTGTGAGAGCACTCCGTCTCAATTTTCTTAAACTCTGGAAGCGAATAAAGACCCGCAACACGAGATGAGAGGTTATAAAACATGGATCCGTTGTTTCACTAGGGTTTGTTTTTTTTCGTAGTCAAATTCCATTTATTCTTAGTATATCGTCGGAAAGCGTATTGCGAAAACACGATTACGTCCAAATTTCAATGATTTGCGTCTTGAGACCTATGGTTTATATGATTGCGTTGTTATACATCTACATAGGGTACAGCATAATATCTGGCAGCAGTCACAAGCTAACTCTTTACCGAACTCTACAGAATATGGGGAAAAGTCGGAAATGTGACCTATTGACAATGATAGCAATTCTACTTCCTCGAAAGGACTTCATATTAGCTAATGTGAACTTGGATGTGACCAAAGATTTACATGGTGGGTGTCGTCGATGAAGCAACATACTCTTACTCTTTCGGAAAGCATGGTCTTATTCTCTTATACTTTTTACAAGGGTTTCCATGTTAATTGTTCCTTTGTTCATATTTTGCCTCTAGTTAATCGATTTTGAGTTTGGATTATGTTTTTCTTAATGGTTTTGATACGCTTTGGTATCGTTTAATTTTTGTTTGTTTTTTTGTTTTTTGTTCTTTGGTTTTGGTTTTTGTTTTTTGTTTTTTGTTTTTTTTTTGTTTTTTTTTTTTACTTCATTTGGACATAAACGTCAATGGAGGAAAATCGTAAACCAGAATAATAGAACAAGTAAATAATTACCTGTCCATTAAACAGGAAATATTGGGTATTTTCTTTAAAGACTGCTCCCACAATGGATAATTATAAATAAAATCGGATATTTTCCTGACAACTAAGTTTGAGAAGTTGACAGGGCGTCATTTTCAAATCAAGACATAATTGACAGCGTATATTCCGAATTTGAAGACTACTTATTCTTTTATCTAGATGTATCGATTCGTATGCCAGAAGAGAAGTTCTTGGAACGAGTTTTTCTTATTTATTTTTAATTATTATTTATCTTATTTTATTATTATTTTTTCATTTTCATTTTATTTTATTGCGTTAACCATGTGTTATCAGGCAGTATAAGAGGTAAGTAGACAAAGACATAATTATATGTATAAGAGGGAGAAAAAGAAGAAAAGCGAAAATTAATTGTGGAACCATCCCGGGTGATCATCGGCAACAAGTAACTTCAGATAGTATCTGCCGCGGTCGAAGAATTTGATGGTAAATGTCAAAAATACTTCTTATTTTGTTGCGAAGACGTGTATGGAAAATGGTCCAAATATACCAATTGCATTGTTAATATAACATAGTCGGGTATCGGGATATATCGTGTTAATTCAGAAGCGCTATACCGAGAATCTAGATAACCACAGTGGTATTTCAGCTCGCAAATGACCATTTTACTGAAGTAAAGTACATTGTATGCAAACAAGATGAAACAGGTGTTATATACGTTTAAGTTCTGAAGTACAACCTAACGAAAATATAACACCAGCAATACCGCATACATGTAACACGCCCACCGATCCGTTACTTATCCCTGAATTATCTTCAAAAAGTTGCATGCTAGCCAATTTCTAATCCATCCTAGCAATTGGCTCGTCATCCTGGTCTCCAGGAAACGAAAGTCAACTCTACAACGGCTCGTCATCCTGGTCTCCGGTAAACGAAAGCCAACTCTACGACGGCTCGTCATCCCGATCTCCAGTAAACGAAAGTCAACTCTACGACGGCTCGTCATCCCGATCTCCAGTAAACGAAAGTCAACTCTACGACGGCACGTCATCCTGGTCTCCAGTAAACGAAAGCCAATTCTACGACGGCTCGTCATCCTGGTCTCCAGGAAACGAAAGTCAACTCTACGACGGCTCGTCATCCTGGTCTCCAGGAAACGAAAGTCAACTCGCCTACGGCTCGTCATACTGGTCTCCAGGAAACGAAAGTCTTTGAATTCTACGACACGTAATATTTTGATAGTGACATACTGAAGGCAAATGATTGATCTACAATACGTGCATGTGATTTACAAATAAACGTTTGTGGCAAAGCAAAACAAATATACAAATTCAACAAACCGAAAAATAACATATCGAAAATCCTCAATATCAAACGATCTACATTTGTAAATGTTCGGAAATCATGCAAACAAGAAATCTCGATCACAATATAAGATACAGGTTTACATGGCGTCAACGACAACAAGAACAGGTTTATGCAATTTTATTTGGTAATTGATTTAAATGTATTTTTTTTTTTTTTTGCAAATTTACGAATGGGATTAGACACAATTTAAAAAAAAAATCGTTTTCTCCCATAATCAACACAAAAATGGTTAAGATAATGAGAAGTAGATTTGGCTGGAACACAATAAAGCTTACTCAGGGACGTAAAATTCAGGCTAGTACTGTACATTAACTAATCCAATGAGACATAGTTGTTTTGTAAATGAAAACAAACAAATGGAATGATTACAAACTTGCACATTAGGGCACGACCTCATGTAAGATGTCGGACTTTTTTGACCTCGCAATAAAAGACAATACAAAGCACCGACATTTGAATATGTTATTTGGATTACCATAGTTTTTAGGTGAGTATTTAAGCATTGATGACATTTTTGCTTAGTTTCATTGGGGTATGGAATTTTTTTGTTTGTAAACTGTATGAATCTGCGTAGCGGATTCTTACAAAAGTTTGCAAGCAAAATGTTTTTCATGACCCTATGAAACTAAAAAATAAATGATATCAACACTTATAATTATTTTTTGAAACTTATTTAAAAAAAAAACATGTTTATGTACAATTTCACTGATCTTACAGCGGATTCTTTTTTACAAATCAATACGCAATGTCAGTTGCCGTATTGTGACGACCCATTTTTCTCGCCATTTTCTGATTGTTTTTTTTCAAAGAGGTATGAAAAGAAAATCTCAACCAATCAGAAAGTCGCATTCTGCAATCAATCAATGAAAAATTAATAATGTTATTAAAAGAATCGATTTTGATGACATTTCTGACGTTGCTCAATCGTTTTGGTGTAGCTCTTTAACCTTATTACATTTCCATATATATGATATGATATCCCTGTCTATATGGCTCTTGCATCAATCAAGATGTGGTTTTCCCATGGATATTAAGTTTAAAATGTCTTCTTTCA
This sequence comes from Mimachlamys varia, assembly GCA_947623455.1. Lineage (NCBI taxonomy): Eukaryota > Metazoa > Mollusca > Bivalvia > Pectinida > Pectinidae > Mimachlamys > Mimachlamys varia. The sequence goes on from OX392537.1 coordinate 5,563,521, forward strand.
TCTCTTTCTACTGTAGATGCAGTCCCTCTCCTATAAAGATCTTAGTTCGTTTATTTTCAGATTATACACATCAGTTTACCTCTAACTCGTCCGTTACTCTAACACTCGACCGTCAAACTCTACCCGTGTCTGTTATGCTTTAGATTCTCATTTTCCATTTGCGTCGCGTTCCGTATGGTGTATGTTATTCAGATTGAAACGACTCCGGGATATTTACGCAGACCTGGAATTTCTCCGTTTCTTAAGGTGTTTCTACTGTTGCCAGTATGTGTAACTGTGCCGTTTATATGTAAATGTTTCCTACAGACACGAAAAGCTTGGTTTTAATGGACGATTTCCACGCTAGACTTAGTAATCCCCTTGCCAACATGCAGCCACCCTATAAAGCGTGAAGTCATCTCTGGAATAACAGCACGCCTGTCTAGCTCGGCGGTGTAGATGATTTGGCATACATCAGTCCTGTACATATCGGAAGGTCCCATACATCAGCCCCGGACGTACGGAATTGTCCCTTACGACATCAACTCTCTACTTCAGCGATCAAACGAGATTTCCAATAATGGTTCTACCTTTCATTATTATTTCTGCAATATTCGGCATGAAGTGTGATAAATTGAATTGAAATTTAATTAATTTTGTTTGTGTTGGAACATTCTTGCCTCGGTATTCTCTAGGCTTTGTAGCACCATCAGCATATTGTGAAAAGGGCGCGGGAAACCATGACAACACGGCTTGGTATGGATCCCATCAGTCATTTGGTCTAAATCCACTTCCATCCGCATTCACAGACAATGGTCAAAACACTAACAAGTGAAAAGCTATACTGATTAAGGTTATCATGAGAATTATTAGAAAAGGTATTTGAAGCAGTGTACCATTGGTAGTGCAGTTACATAAATCAAAACAAAATCTTTTTCACAACGGAGCCATTAATTTGAAATTGTTTAGGATTTTCTCCATCGGTCAGTTAAAAAGTTCGTATACATTGAAAATTCTCAACTGAGCCTGAAAACAAAGTCACTATTGTTTGTTTGCTCGTTGTTTTTTCGTCCGTATAACAGCCCTGATCATATGCTGACTGCCTCCCGGTGTATGCGATATTGCGTGTATTGAGTGCGTGTACACGTATCATGGAGGATGCGGAATGTTCGTATAAGGACTCACACAACTAAATCAGCCTATCACGAAGTGTTTCATACGTTTGTAGTCCCTACTGAAAATTTGTTCCGGCTAAGTACAGTGATTCTGAGTAATTTAAATAGGTAATTGTTGACCTATTCTGCATTGAATGAAATCTGTAAATATTTAACTTTAAAAAAATATATACTTTTGGTAGATTTTGATATGTGATGGCGGATTGATATGGGGTCAAAAGTCAGAGGGTGTTCCCGTCGCATTTCACTGGTTTGACATGTAAATTTCCGGGTGTCCGAAGCAGACGCCTGTAGCAAGCTAATATGCCAGTAAACTCCTCATTAAATGCCCTTTGAAGCCTTTGTCATGTATGTATCTGTGAATTTAGGCAGTTTTCACAAGTGTTGTACTTCAAATATTAAAGTTATTAGCTCGAAAGCTTAGTAATAACATATAGTAAATTATTTAGTTGTGTGAGTCCTATAAGCCTTCTTGCGATAGTCCGTATATTTTGCCGATATGATGTGCAACCACATTGAAGTATACTACCACTACCAAAGGCCCCAAGCATAACACCCATATTATACAGACAATGGGTGAACCAGTCGTTCCACTCCCATAATTCTGAGCATGAAACAGGGAGTAGTAACTACCATTGCTAGAAATTCTTGTATGTTTCGGTCTTGGGACAGAACCCATAGCCGTGTTGCGTTATTAGTAATGTGATTTTGAAGCTTACTAGAAATCTAAATTGGCGTACTAGAAATTGGTTGTTTTCATTGAGGAATTATTGAAATGTGTGTGTGGAGGCTGGGAGGGGGTGCATAGAACATTTTACCGTAGAATGATACAAGTATTGTATTGTATAGAAAGGACAGGAATTTGTCCGTCTGCATGGATACAATACTTCCTCATTAAGCTATGGGATATAGAAAACAAATAACACAATCAATTACCTTTGGTTTAACGATCAGGCTTAGCTTACATTTGACCAAGGGAAACAAGCTGGCATAGCGATCCTCGACTTCTCCAAAGCATTCGATACAGTACCCCATGACCTCCACAAACTAGATCTTTAGGTAGTAAAAAGCCCTCTCCAAGCATGGCTGACAGCATTCCTTACAGAAAGGTAAATGCGCGTAGCCCTAAAAATGGAACTATCGGATGAAACAACAGTGAACTCATGTGTACAACAAGGCACCGTTTTAGGACCCATACTATTCCTTTGCCATATAAACGATCTGCCTAGAGCTGTAAAATTGTCAGCTGACTGGAACGAACTAAATGACAGCACAGTGTGTATCTCAAGCATGCTATCATTCAAGGCAGCTATTTCATCCAGTAATAATAGCCCATAACGGAATAGCCCATAACGGAATCTTTGACGTACGAATACAGGTACAGACATAGAGCGTGTGTAGTTTAGGAACTGGATTTTATTTCACTTGACACTGAGTTAGACAATTCGTCTTGAGTGTGAAGTACACAGGGTGAAAGGTCGCCGAGTCAGACCTCTGTTGTCAGATACTTTACGTAATGGAGTTAGAATAAGGATCTACATTTCTATCAGATTGATACCGTCATCAAGGACTCCACATACTACCGTATCTGCCGTTTACCTCTATATTTGCTTATACTGTGACGAATACGGAAAACCTTCTACCAACATGTACGATAAACGTGACAAATTATATTAACATTTTTTCTTTTCAGCGTAAATTATCGCACTGAAGCATTATTAAGTTGACTACACAATGGCACTGGGCATCCAGGACGTGACAGGACTATGTCTCTGGTGAGATATCGTTTTTATTGGCCAGGAATGACCAACATCAATGTCAACAGATGCTGAACAGTATATACGTAACTGTGATAGTTGTCCTCGAAGACCACCAACAAAACCATAGGACACCAATGGTATGTATTCAGTTTACACAACCCCTAGAACTGATTTGTATGGATTTCTGACCTGGGAGGAATAGAAAGGAGGATATAAGTACATACCCGTTTTACCGACCACTGTATTAGTTTTACGTTAGCTGTCCAAACTTGATATATCTGCGAAGGCCACTGCAGAGGCATGTTACCATCAGTTTGTGGTTAACTAAGGTCTTCCGCAGCATATTCTTTCCAACCAGGGAGCCAGTTTCGAAGGTCGCACTGTACGCGAAATGTTTAACATCACTGGCATGACAAAGTCTAGAACGTCATCGTATCATCCCATGGGAAATGGACTGACAGAACGCTTCAACCGTACTCTCTTAGGAATGCTCGGAACCCTCAAGCCGAACGAGAAATACGATTGGACAAGTCATATAGGACCGTTTGTTTATGCATATAATTGGATTTTCCAAAAATAACTCTGAACCTTATCACTTGCCAATTACCTCTTTAGAACATTATGAGAATTCCGTTATAATATTCTGTGTACGTTTTCAAAAGCTTTCGATCGAGTGTGGCACAAAGGCCTAATATATAAATTGAACAATTATGATATCTCGGGACAGCTTCTCCACTGGATGGATAAAATATTATTTTTGACGTCACTCAAGGTTCTGTTCTCGGGCCTCTCCTATTCTTAATCATTAATAATACATGTATAGTTCCTGCTATCTCTCCTCACTATCCAGACTTTTTGCCGGTGATACCTCCCTGTCATACTCATCCCACGATTTGAATAAAGTCGGATTTGATGGCCGAGTGATTTAGTTGTTCAGACATTCTACCACTAGCCATCCACCTCTGGGTTGCGAGTTAGAAAACCACGTGGGGAGTAGCCAGGTACTGACCATAGTCGTTGGTTTTTATACGGGTACCCGACTTTCCTCCACCTCCAAATCCTTGCTCGTCCTGAAATGATCCTGGCTGTGTATAGGACGGTACAAAACAAAATAAACCAATGCAAAACAAACCCAAAAATGGTTAATGTTTTTCAATCCAAACAAAACTGAGGCCTTAGTCATATCAAATCGGAAAATTCCTTTTGTTTCTTCCTTTACGTTTTATAATACCTCATTACTAATCAGCACATATATTTAGGCGTGATACTCACTAATGACTGTACATGGAAATGTAACGGATCTAGACCGGGTTCGAACCCCGGTCTGGCCGTGCATTTTTCCTCTCCTGTTACAAAATGTTCATATACAGTATTTTGTAAGTAACCAAATACATAGCAACCCTCCCTCCGCAAACTCAAACTTATTTAAAATGTAACGATTTGGAAGTAACTTTATCTTGCATACATTCGACCTCTGTTGTGATATGCTTGCGAAGTATGGGTCATTTGCTGTACATCAAATTCCCTAATTCTAGAGAAAAACCATGCAGAAGCTGCAAGGGTCGTCACAAGTCTGCCCATATGCACAAAAACTTAAATCTTGTATCATAAAACGGGTTGGCTACCACTTTACAAGAGACGAGAAGCTCGCTCTATTCTATGAATTATTACATTTTCCCGCAAACGTATTGCCAGTGAATATAGAAAATACAGTTCCATACAATTTATATAATATAAATTTACTCAATGTGAGAACAACATTTTTCGCATACAATTATTTCAACGTTCTTCTGCCCCCCGCCCCCTCCCCCCCCCCCCCCCCCCCCCCCCGTTACAACCATACTTTTGAATATATATCTCCCTCATTAAACTATTTTTAAAATAACGTAGAAAAATCCATAACATCCTTTTTCATAGAAAATTAAATGTACTCAGAAATCGAGCAAACTCTCTTAATTATGCAACAGTTCCAAAATTATACAATACTTATACCTGATGGAAACTTTGAGTAGATTTGGTTGATTCTCCATGCATTTTTATTTTCTCTTCTCCATCTTCTCCAACTACATCTATCCACTCTCTTTATCACTCTCACTCTCCATCTCTTTCTCCTTAATTCTTTCTAATTCTCTCCCATCTATTTATATGTGTTTACTCAATCTTTGATTTATATGGCAGTACTGGTACATACATGTAACATATATAATTTTAGATTTATATAATTTGTATACTCAGTGATGTCGTTATTACTTATGTAACAACTATTGTTATGTGTATTATGGGAAAAGTCGTTTACAAAACTTCCTGAATAATCTCTTTGACATTTTACATGTCATTTAAATGAATTTAAACTTTAAACTGAAGACATCTTATATCGACGATACTTAAATAAAACATTTATCCCGGAGTTTTTTTAATTCCATATTTAAAAACTGCATTAGCTATCTATTCAAATTTTGTTTCATTAAACTTTAATAGGACTAATTTTTTTTAATGTGTGATATTTCACAATTTTCTAAATAAGAAAATAAACACTAAAGTATGCCCTTTCACAATGTTTAATTCATACAACAAAAAAGTTCATCTGCTTTAATAAAATTGCAAAATATATGTATACGCCTGGCCTTGATATGTCAATTCATAGTCACATGATCATGATCAACTGACACCCGGTGCTGTGTTTTGATGTGGCATTGTCAGTTTGACTCAGGCTGTTGGACGCTGCAGGTGTGCAGAAATGGGTTATTAATAAAATATATGTAAATATCTGATTTTATCGATATATATGATAGTGACGTGCCAAAATGGTTATACTTTCTTTGTGTTTACAATTTTTTTTGCTTATAGACGGATTTTGACAACATTTTGTTAAAAATATCAGTACATCTAGTTTTTTGTTGTTATAACCAATTTAATCCTTATAATTTAATCTATGCCCTTCGAAATACACTTTATTCATGGACTCTTTTCTCTTACAAATTATTACGCTGCTTCTTCAGCCAGTCAAAAGCGACGTTACAAACGTCGACGTAATTTTTTATGTTATGGGCTGATCATTTAATTTTTTAAGTCAATGGAAATGCTTGTTTCAAACAAGATTAAACTATTTAAATTTCTGTTGTGTATGTATCGGGCAATATAGAATATACCTTTCAATTTTATTGTAGAATGAAAATATTTAAATAAAAAAGAATCATTGTTACTTCTTTAAAAAAAGTAAAATAAGTTATTATCATTTTTTAAAATTTTGACATGCAGTTAATTAATTTAAAATATAAGTTATTATGATGAATATCATCTGGCATAAACTCAGAATTTTTCGTTCTTGTAATTATATGAGTAACAAACTAATGACTTTCAAAGACAACTTCAATAGTATAACATAAAAATACAGGTAAATCATATTACATCTGTACAGGTAAGGACACAGGTAGGCAAGGACACTCCCATTACCTGTAGGGGTATTTGTGGTCACACCTGGCTGGACGTAGTGCACTACTAGTTTACCTGTAGTTTAAATGTAGTGCACTACTAGTTTAAACGTAGTGCACTTCTAGTGCACTAGGGTGTAAAGGTTAGCTCACACTCAACTGTATATAACGTTAACGCTACCAAAATAACGTCAGAATGACCTCCTAAAATTGGATGTTGTAAATAAAATCTGATTACCCTGATCATTATAATTATGAGTCGAAACTGTATTATTTTATGAAGGACTGTAATTACATGCACATGCACCTTTTCAATGCATTGTAAAACACAAACTGCTACCACGGACTTAGATTGCTATCCAAGTCCGTGCTGCTACGTACTGTTTCAAGTGTCTGAACCACTATAAATAAAGGGAAGCATGCCAATGACTAATAGAGTGATCTCCCTTTATAATTATCTCACGTGAGTACCAAAACAACTTTTAGTTTGTGGTCGGTGAGAATGTGTAACTAGTGTATTCAATGGCATTCACGCGGATCAGAGGGTATGTATGGCAGGTATGTTGATAGAAAGGTAAAGTATACATACTTACAACAAGTGTCATTGACGCTTTGCGCCACCAATATCTAATTTTACTCAGGCCTCGTCAGCTGTTCATTAGTCATTGCGTCATTGACTTTTCCTCTTATATATATCTTGTCAATGTATAGGACCACACAATTTATGTCTGTACTGTAATTGTTTCAATATTTCACACTTGGTATGGCGACAGGAGATTAAAACTCATTCTACAGGCCCTTTGGCGTTTTAATGACAGGGAAGCATAATAAAAATGACGAATTGAAGTGTTTAACAGTTTTATTCATGTAATGAAATAAAATAAAACATACTTTGTTGCAAAAATATTGACATTTTTATCTGCTACAGTCATGATCAGTGTATCAGAACTGCAGAGGTACAGCCTTATTTATTCATTTGAAATTACCAAAATTAACATGAACTTCATGTGGTACACTGGTACTGTATACGTACCATCCAGGAATGGAAACCTACGGTATTACCCAGCAATGTCTAAATTTAAAGTCTGTCAGTACAGTATATTATATAGTCCTCGGTTTTCAATTGTTCAAAATGTCCCAATAGAGCAAAGGGCTTTTTCATTGGCCTTGCGGAGATTATATTCATGTAGCAATGAACGGTAGTGATCTGGTAGTCATATCATACCCTCTGCATTAAAAAATATTAGTATTCAGGGATACATTTGTGTTCCTGCATTTATTAATAATTTAGATTTATTGATACATAGACTGCAATACAAATGTACATGTATTTATACCCAACCAAACACAGACTTGTTAGGCATTTATGGAGTGTAAATCTGAAGCTTACCTTTGAAAAATTGAAATTGTCCCGGCCTACAATGTATTTTATATACATGTATTTCTCCAGGACAATGTGTTGGTACAATTTCCAATGCAGTTGTTAAGCTGACAAGGCATTCTATTTACTAAGAGTCAATTTTACCGGTCCAAGGTAGCCACATTGTACATGTCCACTCAAGCAGGAAAGAGTTGGTGTTTGAGTGACTCTCATACACAGAATTCTTGTACTTTGTTAAATACATGCAGGAACCGAAGACAATTCTAATTTTTCAAAAGTTTGTAGTGTAGATTTCCATTCCTGGATTGTCAGGGTTTGCGCTCGGTATTTTATAAATGGGCTCTTTTCCTTCTGCATAGTTTAAATGGGAATCCTGGAAATAAGTGGGGTCCTTTACAGTTTCTATGCTAGAAAAAGATATAGGGACGGCTTCAACGCAAGCCCTGATGGTATCACATGAAGTTCATGCTAATTTTGGTAATTCTAGATAAAAAAAGTCTGTACTTCTGCAGTACTGATCACATGCCAACACTCCCTATTTAGGAGGGAGACTCCCGATTTTAGACCCTAAAATGTTGCATTTTCAAATTTGGAATCTGATGATTTCATCTGAAAGAAGAACTCAAAAGAAGCCATTTCAAAGTGTTATTTTTCCTCTGAATGTACATGTATACAGCTTATTTATGCTCTCAATTCTGAGCATGCGTAATCTCCCCCATGGAAATTTAAAAAAGTTGGCAATTATGTAATATTATTGTACCTGACATAAATGTCAATATTTTTACAAGAAAGTATTTTTCATTGCAATTAACAAATTAAACACTTTAATACATCAGTTTATACACTCCTCTGCCATACAAGTGCCAAAGGGTTTGTAGAATTAGAGTTTCAATTCTAATATTGGTCAACAAATTGTGGATAAAATGCCAATCCAATACCCCTTAATTTCTTACAATTTGTCCTAAATTACTAACAGGTTTATAATTAGAACACTGTCTTGACGTAAAATATATCTGAATATTTACAGTCTACACTGATATTCACTCGATAACCATTGTACTGCAAACTAGTGTTATTTTCCAATAACTATACTTGAGAACGTGCAAAATTTCTATGACGTCGACAACAATATATGAGGGCGGAGCTATGCAAATTATCCCGTTCGAATCACAATTGTATGACGTCATCAACAATGACATGGGGGGAGTAGCTACCGCTTATGCAAATTTCATGCCGTTACATTTATTGAACTGTTTTCACGTTTGTAAGTTTTGAAATGAAATAATGTCTGCAGATGGGGCTAAATTGAACAGAAAAATTATGAACCATTTACAGGAAAATACTGTAAATATAAGAATTAACCTTTGATTTTGTTTAGTTTATGAGATCATAAATCCAATGGAGCAGTCGGTAAATTTAACGTAAACGCTTCGCGTTTACGCAATTTACCTCGTGCTCCATTGGATTTATGATCTCATAAACTAAACAAAATCAAAGGTTAATCCTTAAATAATGGTCTTTTGAGCAATTTCCATGTTATTTTTGTTTTTCAGGAAAAAAACTTTAAATTGCTCTTGAAAGAATATTAAATCATTAGATTGAATTTGATAACAAAAGATATTTTGAATATAAGTATTTTTTTTTTTAAAATAAGGTAGTCTGAGTTTCCTCTGTCCTTAACACCAGACTAAGACATTTTGACATATATTATATATATAGGTGTCTGGTGTTGGGCGAGAGTGCATTCCTATATGTGAAAATGTGGAATTATCCGATTCCATTTGAATTTTGGCTGATAATTTTGAACTGCTGTCAACAAAAATCAACTATGACATAGCACATACCTCACATATATCAATAATTGGTGATCTATCTATCCAAATCTACTCTTATTTTCACCTTGGCTTGGTTGATGTTATATAGCAATGAACCGTAGTGATCTGGTTATCATGTCGTACCCCCAAATTGGCCTACATCAAAAAAGTATTCAGGGATACATTTACATTCTGGCATTTATTAATATTTTAGATTTATTAATACATAGAATGCAATACAAATGTACATATATATATACCCAACCAAAAACAGGCTTATAAGGCATTTATGGAGTATAAATCTGTAGCTTTCCAAAACTTTATTTTTGAAAGACAACTTTTCTTATAATTTAAATGATAATTTAATCAGTATAAATTCATATAATGCCATTAATGGGAGAGTATCAAAATGCCACTTACAGAAAAAATATCTATATTTTAGCACACACCATTCAATGATGTAAGGGAAGTAACTCTGATGTAAGATCATGTTGAACTGTATTTTACAGATTTCCAGTATGAGATAAAAACCATCCACTAAAGATGGACACCCAGGTGTCATTAGAAAATGCTGAGCCCACCACGGGAGTATCACCACCTACCCAGGATCTGCCAGGACAAGATGGGGAGACAAGTTTCGGAGTCGGCTCTCAGAATATACGTAACCGGGGGCGACCCACAGGTGCCACTGACCAGACTGGTGACGATTCCCCCGATCCCAAAACGAGGTCATTCAGCAGTTTTGTAGACATACTGGAGGACCCCTTAATACCACGAGTTGATAATGATGTGGAGGCTCATAAGATCAGCAATAACTATTTGGTAAGATTGTTAACCGATGTGCTACCAATGATCTCCAGGAATTATAGAAGCTTAGCAATGACACATCATTTCAAATTTATATACAATTGCAGTGATTGCAGTGGGTCTGTGTAAGGATCGACCCTTCCCGGCCTGTTCATTTCTATTTTGTTTTCTGAACCTCATGATATGTACAATAATGTTTGTTTGATATTTCCCAAACCCAAAGCCACAACCTAGCTCATGTAGAATAAACATGTCCATAAAATAACTGTTGTTCAATCTCTGCTTCGTATTAAGATATTAGGGTTTCACTAAATTGTATTCATGTTTATTACATTGGGTGGTTATAAGTAATTAAAAAAAAATTGTGGTTCTGGAAATCTTTATCTGGAACCATCTGTTCATTATCCTTGCCATAATATTGAATATGTATTACAAATGTTTGAATATGTTTGAATATGTATTACAAATGTTTGAATATGTATTACAAATGTTTGAATATGTATTACAAATGTTTGAATATGTATTACAAATGTTTGAATATGTGTTACAAATGTTTGAATATGTATTACAAATGTTTGAATATGTATTACAAATGTTTGAATATGTTTGAATATGTTTGAATATGTATTACAAATGTTTGAATATGTATTACAAATGTTTGAATATGTATTACAAATGTTTGAATATGTGTTACAAATGTTTGAATATGTATTACAAATGTTTGAATATGTTTGAATATGTATTACAAATGTTTGAATATGTGTTACAGTTTGGGTTCAAGAAATGGAAAGGTCACGTGACAGACAGACCGTTAAGTTCACGATCGGAGGTGGTACAGAATCTCTATGAGGACTTTGACAAGATCCAGCCTGTCAATGGTGATTATCTCCCTTTGTGTCCAGGATCAGATTATTGAAAACAGAAAAAAAAAATTGTTGTGCTAAACATGCTGTGTTAATTATATGTTCTTCAGATCAGGAATGACTTTCTTGCTATTCTTTTAGTAATTTTGCTGTTTGAAATTTGCTAGAGTATCAAGAACAAAATTACACTGAGAAGTTTAACCCAGAAGAGATGGTATATCATATGTTTTAATTTTACTAGTGGTTTTTAGTCATGATCTCCTTGAATGTTAAAAAAGGCAACAATAATTATGTTTATATTCAGGAGGATGGTGTTTTGATTTCATCTGATTAAGGAATTACATTGCCTTGTTGCCTATAAACTTCTCTGTTAGACCTCACACATAAGGATAGTTGTCCAATAGAATTTCCTGTTTGGTATATATCCAACCTATCTAAGAGGGGCCAAATAGATAGAGATATCCCTCTAACACTGAGTCAAGGTGTTAAACCTATGTGGGGCACATGTACTTGCCATAGGCTCTACTTTCTCCGGCTTTCCTCCACGACTGAAACTTGGCGTGTCATTAAATGATCATAGCTTGTTAAAAAGGTTAAAACGAAAGCAAACCATTCACCAAATTGTACAATAAGTGGTCTAAATTACCTTTTGTTTTACTAGTTTCGATGGTTCGTCACTCTAACATTATTTATGTGTTACAGTATCAACAGTGTGTCCCTCTAACATTGTCTATGTGTTACAGTGTCGACGGTGAGTCTCTCTAACATTGTCTCTGTGTTTCAGTGTCGACGGTGCATCCCTCTAACATTATTTATGTGTTACAGTGTCGACGGTGCATCCCTCTAACATTATTTATGTGTTACAGTGTCGACGGTGCATCCCTCTAACATTATTTATGTGTTACAGTGTCGACGGTGCATCCCTCTAACATTATCTATGTGTTACAGTGTCGACGGTGCATCCCTCTAACATTATTTATGTGTTACAGTGTCGACGGTGCATCCCTCTAACATTATTTATGTGTTACAGTGTCGACGGTGCATCCCTCTAACATTATTTATGTGTTACAGTGTCGACGGTGCGTCCCTCTAACATTGTCTACGTCGTGCTGTTTGGATGGTGGCTGGCTATGCTATATTTTATAGTTGGCTGTCTCATGTATGTCACCCTGGTGGGCCGGAATTATGGTAAGTATACCTGTCAGTGTGATAATAGTGTATCAGTGATGTAACAAAACGGGGAAAAATTACATACAATGAAGACATTTGATATGCTGTTCTCGAGATATAACTTCCGGATTAAATGTCGTCTGATTTGAAAGTCACATGTCACATAAAGGGAGGCATGTATATACTTCCAGTGTAATGGTTAATCGGTAGTTAACTAACTTTGTTGGGAATGACATTTTGGTAAATTTGGACAAAAATTATTGAAATTTAGGCTGCTTTAAAAAAGAGATTTCTGCTATACATTTCCATGTATATAGACATGAGGTCTTGAAATTCATAGCAGATCTTTTTGCATATTGTTTTGTGGTACCGTTGCTTTGGCAGGTATACCAGAAATACACAATAGTCATGCTCCCTTTTCACATGACATGCATATCTAAAACCTGGTTGAATCCGGAGAGTAAAAGTTTTGTGAAAGTGATGTACAGTGGACCCGCAATAATTCGGACGTCGATAGTCCGGAAAACTCACAATACGGACAGAAATGCACAGGAACGGATTTCCTTCACGTTATTTGTACTCATCCATATGGAAATTCAGATTCCATTTCCGGAACTACATTTTGGGAATGGAAGGTACTTTCTATTAGGAAAATTCCCGCAATTTATAACTCGGACAAGTTTTTCATTTAGGCAGAGAGAAAAATGTCGGGGCAAGTCAACTGTGTCAACAGCTGTACAGATTATCGCTATAGTAGAAAACATGTGTAAATATTTATATATATACAAAAAGACTAAAATTTAATTATATAATGTCATTTAAACATCTCGCCGTGTATATAGTCAAGAGAAATAACTCTTGCGTGAGACATTTTTTGACCTGGTAAACAAAATTCGGCAGTATTGAAAACTCGTACTCTGGACTGGGAACGAAGGTGTCTGGATTAACGCGGTTCCACTTTATTGTAAAATTTATTATGCTTCATAGTGTTAAATTGTTTAAAGAAATAGTTTTTACTATTTTACTCCATTCGGTTTCTTTTTGTTTTCGTTATTGTAGTTGACATGATGATATTCTGGTATAAATTTTCTTTGTTTATTATCAACAGGTACCTACTGCTGGACACTGGCTAGGTACTTCCTGTGGCCGTTCGGCAAGTTTGTTCACCTGGTCAGTATAATCGGTTTGTTACCTAGTCAATACTAACAGTTCATACCTGTATATCCTTAACTCATTCACACCTGAGGAAGCATTTAAACTCCCTTAATTCAAAGTTTTCAATAATACATTTAATGAAATCAAATCATGAGATTATAGTGAGAGACAATGTGAAACACAACTAAAACTGTTTTTTGTTTGTTTCATACAGGTTTGATGATGTACATCATGTAATCATGTATAACGTCACAATTCAAATGTCTATTTCTTCCAAAAACACAGCAAGTTCACTCTTTATATTTTTTTAATCACTAATTGAATTAAGGTACATCCTACGGTGAAGAGAACCAGTCCTGTGATGAAGACGTACACTGAGAGTGAGGCTGGTGAGAGGACGGGACTCCTGGAAGGGACGGCCCCCTCACACAGACACCGTACATCACGTCTCGACTTCTTTGTAAGTGTAGTATTTTATCTCTTTATAAGTCCAGCTCCAGGTTAGAATAGGATGTGTTAAGTCCGTTGACCTTAAGCTGTTATGTATATATATATTATATATGATCATTGAAGTAATAGTGACAGTATATTACAAACAAATAAATTGTCAAACAATACTTGTAATTTATTTATTCTACAGAAGTCACCAGTGTCATACCTGTGGTTGGTGCTAGGTGTACCTTAGATGTAATACCTGTATATATTTTACCTACAGAAGTAACCAGTGTCATACCTATGGTTGGTGCTAGAAGATGTAATACAATTCATTTATGGCCCTCTTGGTAGGATATGAAGGTTTGTCTACCCGAAACATTCATATTCTCTCGAGGGTGTAGTCCGAGTGGAATATGACTACTGAGGGTATAGACAAACCTTCATATCCCCCTATCAAGAGGGCCATAAATTGTTTTAATTATTATACCGAAAAAAAATGTATAAGTCAAATTGAATCAGCAAAAAATGTTTTTGATTACATTTTTCACAAGTTTATCTATGTTTGTTTACACAATGAACCCAAAAGAGAACGATACCACTTACACGAATCAGAAAGAGGATTGCCATGCAGGTACGTGCTCCAGGGAGATACAAAGTTTTGTCAGCCCTAGGGAAGACAAAATGCTTTGTAACATCTTCATGTGACGTGTTTTAACGAATCAGATTAGAGGAATTGGGATGAGATATAATAATTGTATTTATTCTACCTACAGAAGTCACCAGTGTCATACCTGTGGTTGGTGCTTGGAGTACCTATTCTGGTTATAGCTCATTTCATCGTCATGTTTTTCACCTGGCTGTTTGTTGTCTCAATGCCTGTTGCCAAGGTAAATATATATTTGGATGATGTTACTAAGGGTTGTTTCTCATCCAACATCTTTCACTGGAAACATATTTTTTCCACTCAGTTGGAGAACAGTCACAAAAATCTTAATTAATCCTTTCTTTAGCTGATTTTAATTTTTAAAACAAAATAGCAATGTGACTATACCTAGAAATGGATATTGAGGTTCACACAACATGTTAGGCCTACCAGGATGTGGGTCAGGGGAGATAACTGCAAGTTAACTAGACCAGTTTACCTACTAAATTACATATGTAGGTCATGCATTTTTGAGTTTGGAGAAATTTACAAATAACAAAAAATGGAGAAATTTGTAATTAATAAAAGCTGAATATTCAGAAGGAAAATGTTAATTGTTTCACCATTAATAGGAAAAGGAACTTTTGAAAAAATAATTAGAAAATTACTTGTTTTATTTATAAAGAGCTTTAAAATATATATTATTATGAAAATTGATATATCATATTCTGTAACTTAAAGTGTGTTTTCATCGATTTCCAGCTAAACTTTAAAGCCATCTCACAGATAATGTTCATGCCCCCACACAAGTTAAAGGTAGCAGACTACAGTTACGTGGTATGTATATAACAAGTTTAATGTTATACACACAAGTTAAAGGTAGCAGACTACACTTACAAGTTTAATGTTACACACAAGTTAAAGGTAGCAGACTACACTTACAAGTTTAATGTTACACACAAGTTAAAGGTAGCAGACTACAGTTACGTGGTATGTATATAACAAGTTTAGTGTTACACACAAGTTAAAGGTAGCAGACTACACTTACGTGGTATGTATATAACAAGTTTAATGTTACACACAAGTTAAAGGTAGCAGACTACAGTTACGTGGTATGTATATAACAAGTTTAATGTTACACACAAGTTAAAGGTAGCAGACTACACTTACGTGGTATGTATATAAAAAGCTTATAGTTACACACAAGTTAAAGGTAGCAGACTACAGTTACGTGGTATGTATATTACAAGTTTAGTGTTACACACAAGTTAAAGGTAGCAGACTACAGTAACAAGTTTAATGTTACACACAAGTTAAAGGTAGCAGACTACAGTTACGTGGTATTATATAACAAGTGTAATGTTACACACAAGTTAAAGGTAGCAGACTACAGTTACGTGGTATGTATATAACAAGTTTAATGTTACACACAAGTTAAAGGTAGCAGACTACACTTACGTGGTATGTATATAAAAAGCTTATAGTTACACACAAGTTAAAGGTAGCAGACTACAGTTACGTGGTATGTATATTACAAGTTTAGTGTTACACACAAGTTAAAGGTAGCAGACTACAGTTACGTGGTATGTATATAACAAGTTTAATGTTACACACAAGTTAAAGGTAGCAGACTACAGTTACGTGGTATGTATATAACAAGTTTAATGTTACACACAAGTTAAAGGTAGCAGACTACAGTTACGTGGTATGTATATAACAAGTTTAATGTTACACACAAGTTAAAGGTAGCAGACTACAGTTACGTGGTATGTATATAACAAGTTTAATGTTACACACAAGTTAAAGGTAGCAGACTACAGTTACGTGGTATGTATATAACAAGTTTAATGTTACACACAAGTTAAAGGTAGCAGACTACAGTTACGTGGTATGTATATAACAAGTTTAATGTTACACACAAGTTAAAGGTAGCAGACTACAGTTACGTGGTATGTACAGTTATGGGATCGCACAACGTTACACGATGTGCGGTGGGCGCACGATGGGCGAACGGTGTATGCACGATGTGCGAACGATGTGATTCCGGGCGATTATTTCTAACGCACATGTGGGCGCACGATAGACTAACATTGTGCGATGACAATCATGGTTGATGTAAATTTAGAAATGGTTTAACAATATATACGGTTTCGCGCTAGTTGTTTTAAACATATTTCTATATTTTAACTATTTACATTAGCTGATAGTTCTATCTATTTATTTCTAAAAATTGATAATAGTCTTTCTGTAGTTTTAGAAACAAACCAAATAGACACATGTATGTAAACTTTCAACTCATAATGACAAGTTCTCATTCAAGTAAATATTGCCAGTTTTACCAAGTTATAAACTGTACCTGTACATGGCGAATATACATGTATGTAGATATCTCTGGCCCGGGGCACTTACATCACTCGCCTAGGTGTGAAAACACAGGTAAAGTGTTGGGGAGGGGAGGGTTTTTCAAATAACTGATTATAAGGGTCCAGTTTGTTTTCATAACGGTCGCTTGGTAATGGCTGCCGTAGCGTAACGCCGCACACGGGAAAGGTAAAACTCTGGCATGTTATTTACATATTCTGATACCTGGTAGCTTAACCCGCACTTGGCTGTCTTACGATCACTGTAATACTGTTTACTGTATATTGTTAAATTGACATAATCCCAATAAATATGATGCGAATTTAAATAGTTTTTGGACAAGAGGGTTCCATATGTTTTTCATTCCGTAATATGTATCGACCAATTGTACCAAATCGTGCGTGTGTGCGATTTAATCGCACACATAACCGCACGATCTTTAGATCGCCCGGTTGGGCGCACCATGGGCGAACGATGTGTGCACGATGTATGCACGATGCACGCACGCAGTTTTTGGTGCGTTGTGCGATACCACAACTGTATATAACAAGTTTAATGTTACACACAAGTTAAAGGTAGCAGACTACAGTTACGTGGTATGTATATAACAAGTTTAATGTTACACTCAAGTTAAAAGTAGCAGATTACAGTTACGTGGTATGTATATAACAAGTTTAATGTTACACACAAGTTAAAGGTAGCAGACTACAGTTACGTGGTATGTATATAACAAGTTTCATGTTACACACAAGTTAAAGGTAGCAGACTACAGTTACGTGGTATGTATATAACAAGTTTAGTGTTACACACAAGTTAAAGGTAGCAGACTACAGTTACGTGGTATGTATATAACAAACTTATAGTTACACACAAGTTAAAGGTAGCAGACTACAGTTACGTGGTATGTATATAACAAGTTTAGTGTTACACACAAGTTAAAAGTAGCAGACTACAGTTACGTGGTATGTATATAACAAGTTTAATGTTACACACAAGTTAAAGGTAGCAGACTACAGTTACGTGGTATGTATATAACAAGTTTAATGTTACACACAAGTTAAAGGTAGCAGACTACAGTTACGTGGTATGTATATAACAAGTTTAATGTTACACACAAGTTAAAGGTAGCAGACTACAGTTACATGGTATGTATATAACAAGTTTAATGTTACACACAAGTTAAAGGTAGCAGACTACAGTTATGTGGTATGTATATAACAAGTTTAATGTTACACACAAGTTAAAGGTAGCAGACTACAGTTACGTGGTATGTATATAACAAGTTTAAAGGCCCAATATGCGTAACTTCAGGGAAATATTTGTGATTCTGAAAAATTCTGAAAAAAAATTCCAGCTGATAACCATGCAAAAATAAGCCTAAAACGTGGTAAGTATGTATAACAATGTCACAGAAATAGTGCATATTTTGTTTCTGATTTTTGCAAACTAATGCGGTTGATCATCAGTTAACTATTTAATTAGGCATCTTCCTATTGGCTATTAATTATAATTGTGAAATATTGCATACAACAAAGAACAACTTGTTTTTTCCAATACATTGAAAGTCTTGCATAAAAAAAACATGCATTGTTTCAGAGATATAAATTTAGATATTCCTTTAGCATAATGTGTTGTGAATCATACTTAAGTATATATACAGTGCACTCTTTATATCATGTTGCATTTGTCAGGCAAAAACATGATATTAACAGGAATGTGACATTAAGAGAAACATGTTTTTCCATTAAATCTAGTGCATTTCGAATCTTCATAACTAAAAGTAAGCTATTCAATGTACATATGAAGATGTTCAAATATACATGTATAGATAACATTATTTCAATTAAAAATCTTTTTTGGAGTTATTTTTATTTTTTATGCAACATTTTGAACAAGTTGTATCTGAAATCAATGGAAATGACATTTTCTGGATATTTTATGTGATTAGTTAAAAAAACCTGATTTTAAGAGGAATTCACCTCAAGATACATGATATTAACCAAATAAAATTACATGTAGAAAGAAAAATGGTGCTTGGGAAAAACATGATATAAAGAAGAATGTGATATTAACAGGGGTGATATTAAGTGGAGTCCACTATATAACTAAACCTAATATACTTTTTTAAGAGTTGACTAACACACTGTTTACAGAAGGAGCAGCACCAGGACAGCGAGATCTTGATGTACACCCACCAGTCTGTGTATCTCTACTACTACAAGTACAGCGTGGATGGCATGAACATCATCCTCTTCAGTATCCTTGATTCTTTGATATGTCAATGTCAAGTGTGAATATATTTTATTCAATTCAATTCAATTTAGCTCTTTTATAATTACATGAGTAATTTGATAGCTATTTACACAACAATACAATTAAAGTAACAAATATAATTAACAACAAAGACAACAATTTCTTAGTTCACAAAATTAAAGTATACCTCTGTAATCATTGCATTTCAGGGTTCAAAGGTCACAACCAAGGTCAAGGTTACTTAACATGAAAAAAAAAAATGAAAAAAAAGGGGGGCAGTCATGTCTTACAATCATTTTCTAGTTACACCATGTTTGACTTGTATTAACTGGAAGAGATTGAAGGTCGGGGGTAGAGTATCATACTGTATGGTAGCCAGAAATAAAAGTTGATGGTACATGTATCTAGTTAAAGGCCCAATATACATAACTTCAGGACATTTTTTTGTGGTTCTGAAAAATCCTGAAAAAAATCCAGTGAATAACCATGCAAAAATAAGCCTAAAACGAAGTAAACCTGAGCGGTAACTAACAAGAATCTCTTCATAGAAAAATCCAAAGAATTGAAAATATTTCAGGTGGGGCCCACTTCAACAACAAGCCGAAGTTTGAAGATAGTTCAAAATGGACGTGTGTTTATAAATACTGAGTTTCAACTGCTGCTGTACCGGTAACCGTGTCAGAATTCATCTTGCTGATGTCTAATATTGCTGATATCAATTAATCTTAACTAAATCTATAAATGTAAAAAAAAGTTATTAGGCTTGAAGTTTTGCCGAAAGTTACATACATTGGGCCTTGAACAGTAAAATAGGTGTTAATGAGGTATAATGTTGCACTAAACCCTCATATCTTGTCATTATGAATAGCTAACATTATAAATTAGTCAAATGGTATATGATGTATCGCTCCAGTACAGCGAGACTGGACTTTAGTACAGCAAGTATAACAATGTTTTCCTTCCTCAGTTTGTCACCCTTAACACACCCTAGATTTACTGGTGTTTGTTATACTTGCCCTGGCTCTGGGATACACAGACCTGGATAATAAAATGACCACAGGAGTCACGGTAAGTATTGGTGAAGTACTGTTGATTCTGTGAATAAGTTATGACAATGATGTTATTATCAATTGGACTGTGTCGATTGTCAACAACCAAATAACTCAGTGGCCATTGGTAGAGCAACTGTCTAGAGTTCCTAGGGTGTGGAGTTTGAATCCAAATCTGGACGTTACATCTTTCATTTCCTGTAACATTTCTTTGTTAAAATGGGAAGTGAAGTCATAGAACTGGACTAGGTTGATTACTTATAACCTGGTAGCTCAACTGGTAGCTTTCTAGACTTTGGGTTCTTAACTAAGCAGGTCTGCTCCCCTTAAATGTGAAACGAGCAAGGAAATATTTTACATTCAAATTATAATAAAATGGTAAAGAACATCATTTTCTTATTATTCCCCAGCAACAATGTTATTGTACCCGCTGCAGTTAGGGGGGGAGGGTTATACTAAAATCACCCCTGTCTGGATGTCATCCGCAGTAACTTGTCTGGAGATCTCCTTAAAAATCAAGCAGACTTCGATGAAACTTCACATAAACAATCAGTATGTTATGTAGTTGTGCATTAGCATTTCAATTTCAGATTTCGATCCCTTTTTAGGGAGTTATGACTTTTTTGTACACACTTAATTGTAGTGCAATTTGACTGTGAAAAATTCATTTAAATGGTATGACCAACATTGCAGACCCTTGTCTACACCAGTAGACATTAAAAGTAAAAAAAACAACCCCAAAATGTTTAATTCTCTTTGGATGTCAGTGGGAGCATTCATGTCACACTGATGTATCAAATTATAATACCCCCAGGCCTCCTGGAGTAACTTTACTTTTCCTACCCTTTACAGAGTTATCTCCCTTTTAAATAAAAAAAAAATGAACACAATTTTGTCTGGCTATGCATTCACCCTGTTTACAATGGATCTTTTTAATATTTTTGGGAATACCGGTACGTAGCCAGTAAAATTTGGAAAAGTTCCCTCTCAAGTAACTTTGCATTTCCCAACCTTTACAGAGAGTTTTCTCCCTTTTATATAAAAAAAATAAATAAATAAAATGTCCGGCTATGCATTCACTCAGTTTACAACAGATGTTTTAAAAAAAAAATTGGGAAGAGCCAGTACATTATGGAGATGTGCCCATTGAAGTGACTTTACATTTTCGACTCTTCACAAAGAGTTATCTCTCCTTTGTACAAAAAATGAACAAAAAAAAGGTATTTCTATGCATTTGATCAGTTTAAATTACAACAGATATGCTTAAAATTGTTATGGGAATAGCCAGTTCAATAGTATTTTTGACCATTTTACAAAGAGTTATCCCCCTTTAAATGAGCAAATTTTTCGTCTGGCTATTTACTTTCTCAGTATTCAGTATATTTTTTTTGCTGGAATTGTCCCTGAAAATGTTGTTTACATTTCTTTGTCTGAAAAAGAAGGGAAATGAACACGCAGAAAAGTGCAACAATGTAGTAATCATATATTATATTGTCTATAAACCAGAAGTGTTCAATGTTGTCTGTTTCAGAAATGTATCTTGGGAGTTTGTGCCATTATACCTTTGACCTACTATATAGGTCTGGCTATTATCAGGTAGGGAAAGACACATGCACACTTAATTCTGTCTGAGGTCGGTCGGAATAAGTTAAATTGTCACTTTTACCAGTTAGTACAAAGTTATCTTTTCTATGTATGCCTAAAATGGTTGACTGAATTCTGGAGAAATATAATATATAATGATGAAAAGTGATATGTTGTACATGTATTATGATTATAGAAATGGAAACTTAAAGCATGCTACCGTACAAAATTCTTTGTCTCAAATGAAAAGTTTGGAATTTCTTTTATATTTTAACAGTTACTTCATTAAATGTATTAATTTCAGAAATAAAGTTTACAGATAATAGTTCAGTATTAAATATGGTAAATTATTATAGCCTCCTCCATTGTTTTTGTTTTCAGTATTTCTGCCCAGAGTAATTTTGCAGTGGGAGCCGTGCTGAATGCCAGCTTTGGGTCTATTGTAGAAATTATTATATTTGTCCTGGCTCTCTCCAAAGGAAGTGAGACTGGGTCTGATTGTTACATTGAACTGGTCAAGGCTTCTCTCACAGGTAAAACTCAACGGTCAGTTAGAACTGGTCAAGGCTTCTCTCACAGGTAAAACTCAACTGTCAGTTAGAACTGGTCAAGGCTTCTCTCACAGGTAAAACTTAATAGTCAGTTAGAACTGGTCGAGGCTTCTCTCACAGGTAAAACTCAACGGTCAGTTAGAACTGGTAAAGGCTTCTCTCACAGGTAAAACTCAACGGTCAGTTAGAACTGGTCAAGGCTTCTCTCACAGGTAAAACTCAACGGTCAGTTAGAACTGGTCAAGGCTTCTCTCACAGGTAAAACTCAACGGTCAGTTAGAACTGGTCAAGGCTTCTCTCATAGGTGAGGATCAACAGTCAGTTAGAACTGGTCAAGGCTTTTCTCAGAGGTAAAGCTCATACGGTCAGTTAGAATTGGTCAAGGCTTCTCTCACAGGTGAGGCTGAATGGTATGTTAGAACTGGTCAAGGCTTCTCTCACAGGTAAAACTCAACGGTCAGTTAGAACTGGTCAAGGCTTCTCTCACAGGTAAAACTCAACGGTCAGTTAGAACTGGTCAAGGCTTCTCTCACAGGTAACACTCAACGGTCAGTTAGAACTGGTCAAGGCTTCTCTCACAGGTAAAACTCAACGGTCAGTTAGAACTGGTCAAGGCTTCTCTTATAGGTGAGGATCAACAGTCAGTTAGAACTGGTCAAGGCTTTTCTCACAGGTAAAGCTCATACGGTCAGTTAGAATTGGTCAAGGCTTCTCTCACAGGTGAGGCTGAATGGTATGTTAGAACTGGTCAAGGCTTCTCTCACAGGTAAAACTCAACGGTCAGTTAGAACTGGTCAAAACTTCTCTCACAGGTAAAACTCAACGGTCAGTTAGAACTGGTCAAGGCTTCTCTCACAGGTAAAACTCAACGGTCAGTTAGAACTGGTCAAGGCTTCTCTCATAGGTAAAACTCAACGGTCAGTTAGAACTGGCCAAGGCTTCTCTCACAGGTAAAACTCAACAGTCAGTTAGAACTGGTCAAGCCTTCTCCCACAGGTAAAACTCAACAGTCAGTTAGAATTGGTCAATGCTTCTCTCACAGGTAAAACTCAACGGTCAGTTAGAACTGGTCAAGGCTTCTCTCACAGGTAAAACTCAACGGTCAGTTAGAACTGGTCAAGGCTTCTCTCATAGGTGAGGATCAACAGTCAGTTAGAACTGGTCAAGGCTTTTCTCACAGGTAAAGCTCATACGGTCAGTTAGAATTGGTCAAGGCTTCTCTCATAGGTGAGGCTGAATGGTCAGTTAGAACTATTCAAGGCTTCTCTCACAGGTGAGGCTGAATGGCCAGTTAGAACTGGTCAAAACTTCTCTCACAGGTGAGGATCAGCGGTCAGTTAGAAGTGGTCAAGGTTTCTCTCACAGGTAAAGCTTAACTGTCAGTTAGACCTGGTCAAGGCTTCTCTCACAGGTGAGGCTGAATAGTCATTTGAACTGGTCAAGGCTTCTCTCACAGGTAAAGCTTAACTGTCAGTTAGAACTGGTCAAGGCTTCTCTCACAGGTAAGGATCAAAGATCAGTTAGAAGTGGTCAAGGTTTCTCTCACAGGTAAAGCCTCAAGGTCAAGTAAAACTGGTCAAGACTAACGCTTCTCTCACAGGTGAGACTCACTTCAGTCAAATAGAAAAACACATGTTAATCACTTTATTAGTGATACAATTGCTGTATGGGCTTTTTGAAACTTAAATTAGTTGCTCTAAATGCAAAATTTTTAGAATCTTTGATTAATTACAATTTCATCTGTAAATTTGTATTTATGGTTTGTAATCATTTTTAATTATGTTCAATAAATAATGTATTAAAGGTTTATAATGCTTCGTTAGTAATCATTTAATTATGTTCAATAAATAATGTATTAAAGGTTTATAATGCTTCTCTATTTCAGGTTCAATCGTCGGCAGTCTCCTATTTATACCAGTGAGTATAGATATGTAAAACATAGACAAACTTTACTTATACTACAGTACCACTAGATATGCTTTGGAAGTGATGTCGGGTTGTAGTAGCATGGTTTGACAATAATTCTCTACACATGGAGTTATATATATAGACCTCATGCTTAAAATGTGTTTAGGATATTAATGGACATAGCCATTGCTGCTACTATATTCTCATCAAGTATATGGTTAGAAATCATCAAGTATGTGGTTAGAAATCATCAAATCTGTGGTTAGAAATCATCAAGTATATGGTTAGAAATCATCAAATCTATGGTTAGAAATCATCAAGTACTGTATATGGTTAGAAATCATCAAATCTATGGTTAGAAATCATAAAGTATATGGTTAGAAATCATCAAATCTGTGGTTAGAAATCATCAAGTATATGGTTAGAAATCATCAAATCTATGGTTAGAAATCATCAAGTATATGGTTAGAAATCATCAAATCTGTGGTTAGAAATCATCAAGTATATGGTTAGAAATCATCAAATCTATGGTTAGAAATCATCAAGTATATGGTTAGAAATCATCAAATCTGTGGTTAGAAATCATCAAGTATATGGTTAGAAATCATCAAGTATATGGTTAGAAATACATTGTGGTAAACATATAATAGAGCCATATATATGTATAAGATTCGCTATGACCGTACTTCAATTCAAGATATGTATAGAACTCATCACAACAAATTTTTCTCAAAATCAAGTTTGTTTCGAGATGAAATAATATACCTTATGGGAGCCTATTCAAGATATCAAGTTTCATGCCCTCGCCATGAAATGGGGGGCATATAGTGTTACCCATGTCCCTGCCGTGGCATCCTGTCCCATGGTAATGTAACTAGCTGGGGCCGAGGGCATTTATGTCTCACAGACTTTTCTAGTTCTTACTGTTATGATTTAACAACACCCACACTAAATCCTGATCATATATCCCATTATTTGGATCATATCTCCACGCCAACGCCTGCAGTATGCTAGACTCGGAAGCTTTGATTGGCCTGAGTCTTTTGGTGTAGTGGATTGTCTAAAATCTTGGGAGTAATTTTTTCTGTCTTTGAACATTCTCTATCCATTCGATGTGTCTTTAATTTTGTGTCAGCTCCAAACTCTTACAGCACCCTCTACATAAGGACAAACTAATGCTTTAAAAAAGCATGTTTTTGTCCAAATGTACAAAGGCTCTCGTTATGACACCTGCGATACTAAAGTTTCAGTAGGGTGAAAAACGCTACTGAAATACTAACAGTCTTTGCCTGTTGTGTTTGTATTGATGAGAAAACTTTTAGGACTGGACAGTTTTATTGTATGATTTAAAGTGAGACAAACTTTGTTGTAGGGTCTATGTATGGTTGTTGGAGGGTTCAAATACCACTCCCAAAGGTTCAACCCTCGGGCTGCCAATGTTACAGCCCTCCTGCTGTTTGTAGCTGTTGGAGGTACAGTATAAAGTCTAATGACATTAAGATCATGTACATTTAAGATACTCTGAATAGTAGGACAATAAAATCATGATAGCTTATAAGCAAGGTCACTAGTAAACTATATTTAAGAGAAGGAGGTCTAAAAATGTTATTACATCTATTATAAATAAAATAATTTGAAGTTTTTAAATGCCGCTTTATCACAACCTGTAAGTTATAGATTATAAATATTGTAGATATATGAAAATTTAAAAAAAGGATGTTGAGTGTACTATTAATATAAACATTTATTGATGTTGTAATTTTCCACAGGTGTGTATGCTCCAACTATATTTGCCAAGATCTTCGGGGACATGCAGTGTAAGAGCTGTGAGAATGTCTATGTGCTGCCTAACGGGAACATCTCCGTCGATGGTTCTAACTCCAGCTACTCCCTCCACTGTACCGAGTGTGAGAGCTCTGTGGTAGGTCATCTATGTCCCTGTGTATACCTGTTGATGTATAATTATCTCCCCTTCCAGCTACTGCCTCCACTACCGAGTGTGAGAGCTCTGTGGTAGGTCAGCTATGTCCCTGTGTATACCTGTTGATGTATAATTATCTCCCCTTCCAGCTACTCCCTCCACTGTACCGAGTGTGAGAGCTCTGTGGTAGGTCAGCTATGTCCCTGTGTATACCTGTTAATGTATAATTATCTTCCCTTCCAGCTACTCCCTCCACTGTAACGAGTGTGAAAGCTCTGTGGTAGGTCATCTATGTCCCTGTGTATATGTATACCTGTTAATGTATAATTATCTCCCCTTCCAGCTACTCACTCCACTGTACCTAGTGTTAGAGCACTGTAGTAGGTCATCTATGTCCCAATGTTTTTGTGTATAATTATCTCCCCTTACAGGCAGACTGGGATGGTGATTCCACTCTCCACTATAACCATGTGATGCCGCTGGTGTATGTTTATGTATAATTATCTCCCCTTACAGGCGGGTTTGGACGGAGACTCCACTCTCTATCGTGAACATGTGATGCCGCTGGTGTATGTTTATGTATAATTATCTCCCCTTACAGGCTGGTTTGGACGGAGACTCCACTCTCTATCGTGAACATGTGATGCCGCTGGTGTATGTTTATGTATAATTATCTCCCCTTACAGGCAGGTTTGGACGGAGACTCCACTCTCTATCGTGAACATGTGATGCCGCTGGTGTATGTTTATGTAAAATTATCTCCCCTTACAGGCGGGTTTGGACGGAGACTCCACACTCTACCATAACCATGTGATGCCGCTGGTGTATGTTTATGTATAATTATCTCCCCTTACAGGCGGGTTTGGACGGAGACTCCACTCTCTATCGTGAACATGTGATGCCGCTGGTGTATGTTTACGTATAATTATCTCCCCTTACAGGCGGGTTTGGACGGAGACTCCACTCTCTATCGTGAACATGTGATGCCGCTGATGTATGTTTATGTATAATTATCTCCCCTTACAGGCGGGTTTGGACGGAGACTCCACTCTCTATCGTGAACATGTGATGCCGCTGGTGTATGTTTATGTATAATTATCTCCCCTTACAGGCGGGTTTGGACGGAGACTCCACTCTCTACCATAACCATGTGATGCCCCTGGTGTATGTTTATGTATAATTATCTCCCCTTACAGGCGGGTTTGGACGGAGACTCCACACTCTATCGTGAACATGTGATGCCACTGGTGTATGTTTATGTATAATTATCTCCCCTTACATGCGGGTTTGGACGGAGACTCCACTCTCTATCGTGAACATGTGATGCCGCTGGTGTATGTTTATGTATAATTATCTCCCCTTACAGGCGGGTTTGGACGGAGACTCCACTCTCTATCGTGAACATGTGATGCCGCTGGTGTATGTTTATGTATAATTATCTTCCCTTACAGGCGGGTTTGGACGGAGACTCCACTCTCTATCGTGAACATGTGATGCCGCTGGTGTATGTTTATGTATAATTATCTCCCCTTACAGGCGGGTTTGGACGGAGACTCCACACTCTATCGTGAACATGTGATGCCGCTGGTGTATGCCTGCTCCGTGTTACTGCCAGTAGCTTACTTTATAGGGATGCTGTTTGCCCTAAAAACACATTCAGCCAGCATCTACCAGACTGACCACCACAGTGACCTAGCAGTGGAGGGGGACCTTCATAAAAGTAGGAAATGGAATCAGTGTTTATGTTCATCATATTTTAGTCAACAATTACAACACTTTATAGATTTTCCCCAAAAAAATAGTCGGCTTTCTAACTGTTCTCCCCCTTGGTTCATCAATGGCCCTTAAATTCAGGAAATTCCTTAATTGAGAAATCTACTTAAGAAAGTATAATGAAAGTTAGTGGGGAAATCTGAAGTTAAGAAACTTCTCCTCATTTATTTCTGTAATGTTTTCTTATGGATATTGTTTTAAGTACTGGAAATCCTTAAGTGAAGAAACTTTGATGAGAATGGGCCTGATTGATGGATGATTGACTGTAAAATTTTACTGTTGCTGCAGAGTTAGAGCTAAGGGCCACTTGTAAGAATGTAGGTACTCTACCATACAATTTGTGAAAACCTTTCATGTTTTTGACACTTTTAATAACTACATATGTAGCTGAATTCATTTTATCATAGTCATGAAAATCAGTGTTAGCTCGTGTGTAACAGATGAAAGATGTTTTCCAACAAAACTTCTTAAATATTTATTTTTACATTGTGTTTATGTTTGTAGATCACCACCATGGCAGTCCCTCCTGGTCACGGACAAAGAGCTTTGTTATTCTTGTACTCAGTGCAACCCTCATAGCACTGTGTGCTGAACTCATCACACAAAACATACAGGAGCTGGTACAGACCTCCGGGGTGTCAGAGGTAGGTACCCTGTAACATACAGGAGCTGGTACAGAACTCCGGGGTGTCAGAGGTAGGTACCCTGTAACATACAGGAGCTGGTAACCACCTCCGGGGTATCAGAGGTAGGTACCCTGTAACATACAGGAGCTGGTACAGACCTCCGGGGTATCAGAGGTAGGTACCCTGTAACATACAGGAGCTGGTACAGTACCCTGTAACATACAGGAGCTGGTAACCACCTCCGGGGTATCAGAGGTAGGTACCCTGTAACATACAGGAGCTGGTACAGACCTCCGGGGTATCAGAGGTAGGTACCCTGTAACATACAGGAGCTGGTACAGTACCCTGTAACATACAGGAGCTGGTACAGTACCCTGTAACATACAGGAGCTGGTACAGTACCCTGTAACATACCGGAGCTGGTACAGACCTCCGGGGTCTTAGAGGCGGGTACCCTGTAACATACAGGAGCTGGTACAGTACCCTGTAACATACAGGAGCTGGTACAGTACCCTGTAACATACAGGAGCTGGTACAGTACCCTGTAACATACAGGAGCTGGTACAGTACCCTGTAACATACAGGAGCTGGTACAGTACCCTGTAACATACAGGAGCTGGTACAGTACCCTGTAACATACAGGAGCTGGTACAGTACCCTGTAACATACCGGAGCTGGTACAGACCTCCGGGGTCTCAGAGGCGGGTACCCTGTAACATACAGGAGCTGGTACAATACCCTGTAACATACAGGAGCTGGTACAGACCTCCAGGGTATCAGAGGTAGGTACCCTGTAACATACAGGAGCTGGTACAGACCTCCGGGGTATCAGAGGTAGGTACCCTGTAACATACAGGAGCTGGTACAGTACCCTGTAACATACAGGAGCTGGTAACCACCTCCGGGGTATCAGAGGTAGGTACCCTGTAACATACAGGAGCTGGTACAGACCTCCGGGGTATCAGAGGTAGGTACCCTGTAACATACAGGAGCTGGTACAGTACCCTGTAACATACAGGAGCTGGTACAGTACCCTGTAACATACAGGAGCTGGTACAGTACCCTGTAACATACCGGAGCTGGTACAGACCTCCGGGGTCTTAGAGGCGGGTACCCTGTAACATACAGGAGCTGGTACAGTACCCTGTAACATACAGGAGCTGGTACAGTACCCTGTAACATACAGGAGCTGGTACAGTACCCTGTAACATACAGGAGCTGGTACAGTACCCTGTAACATACAGGAGCTGGTACAGTATCCTGTAACATACAGGAGCTGGTACAGTACCCTGTAACATACAGGAGCTGGTACAGTACCCTGTAACATACAGGAGCTGGTACAGTACCCTGTAACATACCGGAGCTGGTACAGACCTCCGGGGTCTCAGAGGCGGGTACCCTGTAACATACAGGAGCTGGTACAATACCCTGTAACATACAGGAGCTGGTACAGACCTCCAGGGTATCAGAGGCGGGTACCCTGTAACATACAGGAGCTGGTACAGTCCCTTGTAACATACAGGAGCTGGTAGAGACCTCCGGGGTATCAGAGGTAGGTACCCTGTAACATACAGGAGCTGGTACAGACCTCCGGGGTATTAGAGGTAGGTACCCTGTAACATACAGGAGCTAGTACAGACCTCCGGGGTATCAGAGGTAGGTACCCTGTAACATACAGGAGCTGGTACAGTACCCTGTAACATACAGGAGCTGGTAACCACCTCCGGGGTATCAGAGGTAGGTACCCTGTAACATACAGGAGCTGGTAACCACCTCCGGGGTATCAGAGGTAGGTACCCTGTAACATACAGGAGCTGGTACAGTACCCTGTAATATACAGGAGCTGGTACAGACCTCTGGGATATCAGAGTAGGTACCCTGTAACATACAGGAGCTGGTAACCACCTCCGGGGTATCAGAGGTAGGTACCCTGTAACATACAGGAGCTGGTACAGTACCCTGTAACATACAGGAGCTGGTACAGTACCCTGTAACATACAGGAGCTGGTACAGTACCCTGTAACATACGGGAGCTGGTACAGTACCCTGTAACATACCGGAGCTGGTACAGACCTCCGGGGTCTTAGAGGCGGGTACCCTGTAACATACAGGAGCTGGTACAGTACCCTGTAACATACAGGAGCTGGTACAGTACCCTGTAACATACAGGAGCTGGTACAGTACCCTGTAACATACAGGAGCTGGTACAGTACCCTGTAACATACAGGAGCTGGTACAGTACCCTGTAACATACAGGAGCTGGTACAGTACCCTGTAACATACAGGAGCTGGTACAGTACCCTGTAACATACCGGAGCTGGTACAGACCTCCGGGGTCTCAGAGGCGGGTACCCTGTAACATACAGGAGCTGGTACAGACCTCCAGGGTATCAGAGGCGGGTACCCTGTAACATATAGGAGCTGGTACAGTCCCCTGTAACATACAGGAGCTGGTAGAGACCTCCGGGGTATCAGAGGTAGGTACCCTGTAACATACAGGAGCTGGTACAGACCTCCGGGGTATCAGAGGTAGGTACCCTGTAACATACAGGAGCTAGTACAGACCTCCGGGGTATCAGAGGTAGGTACCCTGTACCATACAGGAGCTGGTACAGTACCCTGTAACATACAGGAGCTGGTACAGTACCCTGTAACATACAGGAGCTGGTAACCACCTCCGGGGTATCAGAGGTAGGTACCCTGTAACATACAGGAGCTGGTAACCACCTCCGGGGTATCAGAGGTAGGTACCCTGTAACATACAGGAGCTGGTACAGTACCCTGTAACATACAGGAGCTGGTACAGACCTCCGGGATATCAGAGTAGGTACCCTGTAACATACAGGAGCTGGTACAGTACCCTGTAACATACAGGAGCTGGTACAGTACCCTGTAACATACAGGAGCTGGTACAGTACCCTGTAACATACAGGAGCTGGTACAGACCTCCGGGGTATCAGAGGTAGGTACCCTTAATATTAATTATCCCTCGCTTTCACTGAAAAGGGGGATATTAATTTGGGTTTGTTCATGTGTCTGTCCGTCTGTCTGTCTGTCACACTTCGTTTCCATGGAATAGTGGCAACAAATATTATTCGATTTTCCCGAGACTTGGTCACAAGGTAAAATGCCTAAAGAGCTTGACCAAGTTTGATCTCTAC
Source organism: Mimachlamys varia (assembly GCA_947623455.1). Taxonomy (NCBI): domain Eukaryota; kingdom Metazoa; phylum Mollusca; class Bivalvia; order Pectinida; family Pectinidae; genus Mimachlamys; species Mimachlamys varia. The sequence continues at coordinate 5,595,321 of OX392537.1, forward strand.
TTTTTGCAGACTTTATTTGGCAGAGTTTAGCCCCTTGAATTACAAAAGTCTTATCTACAAAATGATTCCCCCTTACGAAATGGGGAAAGTGGGGGTTATTAATTCTACGAATTAGCTTGTTAGCTCACCTGGCCCGAAGGGCCAAGTGAGCTTATGTGATGGTGCAGCGTCCGTCGTCCGTCCGTCCGTCCGTCCGTCCGTCCGTCCGTCCGTCCGTCCGTCCGTCCGTCCGTCCGTCCGTCCGTCCGTCCGTCCGTCCGTCCGTCCGTCCGTCCGTCCGTCCGTCCGTCCGTCCGTCCGTCCGTCCGTCCGTCCGTCCGTCCTGCGTCCGTCAACTTTTTCCTTTAAACGACTTCTTCTAAAATACTGAAAGGCCCAGTGACATGAAATTTGGCTGGTAGATTTCTTTGAAGGAGCTGAACAAAGTTTGTGAAAAAAAATCACTTTGACCTAATTTCAAGGTCACAGGGGTCAAAAATGTCGAAACCTTCAAACAACTTCTTCTAAAATACCGTCAGGCATAGAGACTTCATATTTGACCAGTAGCTTCCTTAGATGAAGCCAAATAAAGTTTGCGAAAAGAAATGACCTTGACCAATATTCAAGGTCACCGTGAGGTTAAATCTATTTTAACCTTTAAACGACTTCTTCTGAAATACCAAAAGCCCTAGAAACATGATATTTGGCTGAAATGTCCCTTGGATGAAGCCCGACAAAGTTTGCGAAAAGAAATGACCTTGACCTATATTCAAGGTCACAGGGGTCAAATCTGTTAAAACCTTTAAACGACTTCTTCTGAAATACCAAAAGCCCTAGAAGCATGATATTTGGCTGAAAGGTTCCTTGGATGAAGCCGGACAAAGTTTGCGAAAAGAAATGACCTTGAGTTATATTCAAGGTCACAGGAGTCAAATCTGTTAAAACCTTTAAACGACTTCTTCTGAAATACCAAAAGCCCTAGAAGCATGATATTTGGCTGAAAGGTTCCTTGGATGAAGCCCGACAAAGTTTGCGAAAAGAAATGACCTTGACCTATATTCAAGGTCACAGGGGTCAAATCTGTTAAAACCTTTAAAGGACTTCTTCTAAAATACCAAAAGCCATAGAAGCATGATATTTGGCTGAAAGGTTTCTTGGATGAAGCCCGACAAAGTTTGCGAAAAGAAATGACCTTGACCTTTATGCAAGGTCACAGGAGTCAAATCTGTTAAAACCTTTAAACGACTTCTTCTGAAATACCAAAAGCCCTAGAAGCATGATATTTGGCTGAAAGATTCCTTGGATGAAGCCGGACAAAGTTTGCGAAAAGAAATGACCTTGAGTTATATTCAAGGTCACAGGGGTCAAATCTGTTAAAACCTTTAAACGACTTCTTCTGAAATACCAAAAGCCCTAGAAGCATGATATTTGGCTGAAAGGTTCCTTGGATGAAGCCCGACAAAGTTTGCGAAAAGAAATGACCTTGACTTATATTCAAGGTCACAGGAGTCAAATCTGTTAAAACCTTTAAACGACTTCTTCTGAAATACCAAAAGCCCTAGAAGCATGATATTTGGCTGAAAGGTTCCTTGGATGAAGCCGGACAAAGTTTGCGAAAAGAAATGACCTTGACTTATATTCAAGGTCACAGGGGTCAAATCTGTTAAAACCTTTAAACGACTTCTTCTGAAATACCAAAAGCCCTAGAAGCATGATATTTGGCTGAAAGGTTCCTTGGATGAAGCCAGACAAAGTTTGCGCAAAGAAATGACCTTGACTTATATTCAAGGTCACAGGAGTCAAATCTGTTAAAACCTTTAAACGACTTCTTCTGAAATACCAAAAGCCCTAGAAGCATGATATTTGGCTGAAAGGTTCCTTGGATGAAGCCCGACAAAGTTTGCGAAAAGAAATGACCTTGACCTATATTCAAGGTCACAGGGGTCAAATCTGTTAAAACATTTAAACGACTTCTTCTGAAATACCAAAAGCCCTAGAAGCATGATATTTGGCTGAAAGGTTCCTTGGATGAAGCCCAACAAAGTTTGCGAAAAGAAATGGCCTTGACCTATATTCAAGGTCACAGGGGTCAAATCTGTTAAAACCTTTAAACGACTTCTTCTGAAATACCAAAAGCCCTAGAAGCATGATATTTGGCTGAAAGGTTCCTTGGATGAAGCCGGACAAAGTTTGCGAAAAGAAATGACCTTGACCTTTATTCAAGGTCACAGGGGTCAAATCTGTTAAAACCTTTAAACGACTTCTTCTGAAATACCAAAAGCCCTAGAAGCATGATATTTGGCTGAAAGGTTCCTTGGATAAAGCCCGACAAAGTTTGCGAAAAGAAATGACCTTGACCTTTATTCAAGGTCACAGGAGTCAAATCTGTTAAAACCTTTAAACGACTTCTTCTGAAAAACCAAAAGCCCTAGAAGCATGTTATTTGGCTGAAAGGTTCCTTGGATGAAGCCGGACAAAGTTTGTGAAAAGAAATGACCTTGACCTATATTCAAGGTCACAGGGGTCAAATCTGTTAAAACCTTTAAACGACTTCTCCTGAAATACCAAAAGCCCTAGAAGCATGATATTTGGCTGAAAGGTTCCTTGGATGAAGCCAAACAAAATTTAAAAATGAAAATGATGTTGTCTTATAAGGTCACAGGGGTAAAATATGTTTAAATCTTAAGATGTTCTTCTAAATGTCTTACATTAAAAGATTTTAGGGGACTTTAGGGTTACACTATAATATAAGTCAGAGATTGATACCAGGTGAGCGATGCAGGCCCATTGGGCCTCTTGTTTACTTAGGGGGGTTGGGGGTTATTTGATTGTACCCTGTAGTATTTACTTACTTAGATGGTGGGAGTGGGGGGTAGGGGTCGTATCAGAGGTATGCACCCTATCAACAATTACCTAGCTATAGGGGTCAGAGGTATATACCCAGTAGTATTCTCTCCTTTAGGACGGGAGTTGGGAGCAATATTTACTAGGGAGTATATACCTAGTAGTATTCACTCCTTTAGGAAGGGAGTTGGGAGCAATATTTACTAGGGAGTATATACCCAGTAGTATTCACTCCTTTAGGAAGGGAGTTGGGAGCAATATTTACTGGGGGGTATATACCAGTAGTATTCTCTCCTTTAGGAGGGGAGTTGGGAGCAATATTTACTGGGGGGTATATACCAGTAGTATTCTCTCCTTTAGGAGGGGAGTTGGGAGCAATATTTACTGGGGGGTATATACCAGTAGTATTCTCTCCTTTAGGAGGGGAGTTGGGAGCAATATTTACTGGGGGGTATATACCCAGTAGTATTCACTTACTTTAGGAGGGGAGTTGGGAGCAATATTTACTGGGGGGTATATACCCAGTAGTATTCTCTCCTTTAGGAAGGGAGTTGGGAGCAATATTTACTAGGGAGTATATACCCAGTAGTATTCTCTCCTTTAGGAGGGGAGTTGGGAGCAATATTTACTGGGGGGTATATACCAGTAGTATTCACTTACTTTAGGATGTCAGCCTATTTATGAAAAGTGCACACTTTTTTTTTGTTATAAACTCTGTAACCCAAAAGAAATTGTCATTCCCTAAATGTGCCTTGTACAATTGCACCTTATATCTATTGCAGTGGTTGGATAATAGAAATCACAACATTGGGATACATATATCTCCATATTCCTTAGCTGTCACAATCATTATGGCTTTACTTCATATATATATGTGATATCATTATCTCCCCTTCTGTTAGGGAAAATCTATTCTTTGTTCCCCTATGAATAATGATTCTAGGATGAAGTGTGAGTAAAACAGGATTCATTTTGGGAAAGAAAAAAAAAGTTTCCCAAGCAACAGGGCAATTCATGTTTACTGATCACATAAATTATGGGTGTCACCGATTTATATCCAGCTGTATTCATTGTTGTGTACAATGAGTCTTGTAGAATATCCAGTGTTACCTGATTCAATAAGAGTGCTATATGTTTCAGTATTTCCTGGGAATGACAATGTTTGCCATGGTTCCAGAGCTGCCTGAGATTGTCAACGGTATCCAGTTCGCATTACTTAACAATGTTAATTTAGGGTAAGAAATGAATTTCATCTCAATATTTTGATTTGCGCACCACATTTATCATTTAACATTTGTATGTACTTGTTCTCAAAGAACGGTAAATTTCTATTGAGAATATTCATATGCATATGCAAGCTAAGCTTGTTGGGTTCCAATCTAATTTTGAGTGGAGTAATTGAAAACGTAAGATATAGCATTAAAAGGAGAGAAATATAAAAGTGTTTTTCTGTTGAGATTGGATCCTATATAACTGAACACAATGGAACATTAATCGTGTACTATCTTGGAACATTAGTCCTGTACTATCTGTTGTACAGTATTGAGATCGGGACCAGCACTGCTATCCAAGTCTGTATGATACAGGTGCCCATGCTCGTCCTCATCAACATTATACATGTAAGTATTCTGTTATCAACATCTATCAACACCAGTTAATTTAGGGATGGGTATCGCGAGAGTTTTTGTATCGTGATGTATTATGATACATGATCATAGTATCATGATATTTCAGTGTAAGAGATTTTGTTTGACAGTCGTTCATGTTCTTCATTGTCCGGTTCGTTAACAGTTCCTGAATTTGTTTGACAGCTGTTTGGGTTCATTGTCCGGTTCATTAACAGGTCCTGATTTTGTTGGACAGCTGTTCAGGTTCATCTTCCTGTTCATTAACTGTTCCTGGTTTTGATTGACAACCGATCAGGTTCCTTATCCTGTTCATTTACAATTTCTGATTTTGTTTGACAGCCGTTCGGGTTCCTAATCCTGTTCATTAACTGTTCCTGGTTTTGTTTGACAGCCGATCAGGTTCCTTATCCTGTTCATTTACAATTTCTGATTTTGTTTGACAGCCGTTCGGGTTCCTAATCCTGTTCATTAACTGTTCCTGGTTTTGTTTGACAGCCGTTCGGGTTCCTAGTCCTGTTCATTAACTGTTCCTGGTTTTGTTTGACAGCCGTTCGGGTTCCTAGTCCTGTTCAATGATATCCATCTTTGGGCTGTGGTTTTCTCCGTCATTGTCATCAACTACACATTCCAGGACGGCAAAAGTGATTACTTCCAGGGTAGGTACACCATGTGTTATAGAATTTTGGTTTTGATCAAGATGGAAAGACTACAGTTTGTTTAAAACTAAGTGTTAAAATCTGCTAAACTCTGTCAGAGAGCAGCCAAGTGCACAGGACTTTAATAGCTGATTTTAACCAGATTGAAAATGCTAGAAAGCCTGATATTTCCTCTTGTGATATTTATTACATTGGCTGAATATGCTTTTCAAGAATTTCTTTTATCTGTCACTTCTACTGATATATAAGGGCCGAGTTGGATGTTTAACGAATGTTAATATTGGACTTGTGTCCCTGTATTTGACTTGTGATTGACCCCATGACTTTATGTTTGACCTGCGATTAACCCCGTGACTTAATGTTTGACCTGTGATTGACCCCGTGACTTTGTTTGACCTGTGATTGACCCCGTGACTTTATGTTTGACCTGTGATTGACCCCGTGACTTTATGTTTGACCTGCGATTGACCCCGTGACTTTATGTTTGACCTGTGATTGACCCCGTGACTTTATGTTTGACCTGCAATTAACCCCGTGACTTTATGTTTGACCTGCGATTGACCCCGTGACTTTATGTTTGACCTGTGATTGACCCCGTGACTTTATGTTTGACCTGCGATTAACCCCGTGACTTTATGTTTGACCTGTGATTGACCCCGTGACTTTATGTTTGACCTGTGATTGACCCTGTGACTTTATGTTTGACCTACGATTAACCCCGTGACTTTATGTTTGACCTGTGATTGACCCTGTGACTTTAGGTTTGACCTGCGATTAACCCCGTGACTTTATGTTTGACCTGTGATTGGCCCCATGACTTTATGTTTGACCTGTGATTGACCTGTGATTGACCCCGTGACTGTATGTTTGACCTGTGATTAACTCCTCATTTCTTTGTTTCAGGGTTTACACTGGTCTTTTTGTATGTCATACTCCTGTGCACATACTTCTTTATACCAGTTCCATCTCAGGCAAAATGTTAACATGTGGAACTGCATTGGACATACACATAGAGGAGCTTTACTGCACTTGGTGCTATCTGAAATGTTAACTTTGTGGCTTACAAAAGATTTACTCCCAGGGGAGCTATACTGGTGCTGTCTCGGACAACATAATTATGTGTAGGCCTACAGTATACATACTGTCCGCTGGTACTGTTTCACTGCATATTGTTAACACTTTCACCTCTGCAGACACGTTTGAACTCTTAGTTTTGGACAATTTCATTGTCGAGTATCGTGAAGTGGTGAGAGTACGCTGGACAGATGTCGAAGGTTTATTGCTGTTAGTGACTCTGTTTAAGGTTCGTATCCACCAGGAGTTAGATGGAATTCCAAATTGATGCCACTACATTCTTTGCCTGATAGTTCCTACTACAGTCACCAAGACATGCCACAAGGCAGTGTTATACAGTGTCAGTACAAAACATACTGCCAAACTGTCTCATACGATACTTAAAATGTTCATGTCATTTTTCCTGCAATACTTTGTTTGAAATGTTTTTGGGTTGTTGGTTGTAATTGTGACGTCACCAGCAGACAATTCATGACTCTTCACTTCAGTGATGGAAGTTGTTCCATTGTATTATAGATTGCAACACATTAACCTGAAAGCTAATACAGGATAATATTTAGGGTAAAATTCAAGTTTGAAATTCAGACAATATACAGTTGAACCTCATCATCTCAAACTTGTGTAACTTAAAGACCTTGTTTGATTCAAAGTATTTCCTCTTTCCCAGCCATACAAAATATTTGAACCCTGGCCTAACTCGAATAATCAAATAACTTCTAAAGTTTTTTCGTGGTCTTGCCGACTTCGAAATAACGAGGTTTGGTTGCATATCATTTTATCTTCTTTCCTGTCATAGAAATCGCCACCTACAGCAACAGAGACCTGGAAATATAAATTTTGGAATGACATGTCTGATTTCCAACATAAATATCACAGTTCATATAGCATTATGGTGCTAGTAAAATGTGCAGTGTGTGTGTGGGGGGGGGGGATGAGGGTGTGTGTGTGTGTGGGTGGGGGGGGGGGGTTGCATTGCGTGTATAATACACATGTGTATGGTTGTGGGGGGGGGGGGGTTGCGTTGCGTGTATAATACACATGTGTATGGTTGTGGGGGGGGGGGTGTTGCGTTGCGTGTATAATACACATGTGCGTGGTTGTGTATTGGAAATCCTATCTGTATATTATTTATTGTATATGTGTAATTGATATCCATCTTTCATCTTGTTGGCCTCTTATTTCTACACCATTGACTTTCATAAGAGATTAGAAAACTGTTAAAATGTTCTGTATGTTGTTTTATTCTTATGCTTATGAGATACTGTGATAAAGATGTACTATTTTTGTTTATAAATGATAATTCATGTTCACGATATTGACACCCATCACCTGTGTATAACTACAGAGAAAGATAACTGTAGTTTGTATGTAATCATCATATTGACTGATATTTAAACAATTGTACATAAAAAATGTGCCTTAAGTATCCTTTGAGTGTAAATTTGTTTGACATTTTCAAATAATTGTCTATTGTGTAGATTTTATAAATTACGAATTAAACAGATGTCTTAAAGCTTCGAGCTCAAGATAACATCTTAGGTTCAAGTGTACATGTAAGACATCTAATATGAAATCGTCCATGATCTGTCCATCAACATTTCTTCCAACATCTTCAGAACCGCTGATTGAAATTCAGTTAAAAGTGAAAAATTTACAAATGGACAGGTTAATCCAAGAATAAGGGCAGAGTCAAATAGGAATAATTTGCCTTTCAAAAGAAATATTTCCAGTAGGTTGTGATTTCAAATTGTGCCAAAGGATCGGTAGATACCCAGGGCTGAGAGGTACAGTAGGGCTAAAAAGGAGTACAATGTAATTTGGCATTTCGTTATAAAAACACTTGTCCTCTACAACTATGGGATTGACTTTTACATCTTTGTCATTGGTTGAAAGCATTATCAGGAGGGGGATTCAAAATGTTAGAATTGGAGGACACACCCTCCACCCAAGTGGACTGAAGGTAGAGGTCAAAGGGGTCGGTTTGGCCATTTTGCTTATCGTAGTCCCTGGGTCATAATTTTGAAACTGTTTGGTTTAAACAGTTAAACTGTTTCTTTTGTTTAAACACAATTTAATCTGATATACACTGACTGGCCCTATCCATGTACTTGTGATCCTTCTTGTAATTTTAAATATTTTGTCATAATTGGTTGAAGATTTTCAGGTGAGTTGTCCAGGCTCATATAAACTTAGAAAGGCCTCTTGTTTTGGTATATTTTACAAAATGGTTTGAGTAACAAACCACAAAAGGCACACAGCCTTATTGTGGTGTGACATTATTTAACATGTTTAAAATTGGCAAAATATTCATCATTGCACACCAGATAACATTTCTGAATACACCTATATTTTCACATGAAAAAATTGATATATTTCTTTCAAACTATATGATATTATTTCACGATGACAAATATGTTGGTAAGAGCTGTATATATGTCCCTGGGTACAATAAGCTGTTTCGTCAATTAGATGACCAGGACCCACTTTTGAAGTCACACGGGTAAAACATGTATAGAAACAAATATTTTTATTTATAAAACTCTATATATTGTACATGTTGATCTGAGGTAATGTAACGCACCAGCAACGCACCACAGGTAGTTTATTTAATGTTTTATTGTTTAAAGCATACATGATATTTCAAAAAATTTGTCCCTGTTTTGCTGCTTGAAACTTATTAAAATGTATTAAAAAAGCAATATGTATTTTCATTTTGATGTATTGTTTAAAACTGTACATGTGATAAAAACTTGTCTCCTAGCTACCACCATTGAGGACCAAAACATATAATACATGTATATACACTGTATTGAATAGCCCAAGTTTCCTCTGGCCCTAACATCAGGCTTTTTGACAAATAGCAGTGTAGATGTTTAGATATGGTGTCAGGGCCAGAGGACACTTGGGCTATGTACTAAATTATTGTGATATTGACATTGTATCAAATTGTATAAATTCTTTAAATCATGTACACTTTGTTACATTATAAAACTTAAATTACTAATAGTACATGACATTTATTGTATTCCATTAAATTATATACAATATACAATGTATTAATTATATAACATACAAAAAATTATTAACTGTATAATATATACAATGTAATAATCATATAATATACAATGAATTATATAACATATACAATTTATTAATTATGTAACATATACAATGTATCAATTATATTATATTCAATTATATACAATATACAATTAATTGATTATGTAACATAGCCATTGAATCAAATATCAAATATATATACAATGTAACACATTCTATAACATGTATATACTGTAGTACATGATATATTTGTTTACTGTGAACAGCTTTATAAGTACCTTATTTATTATCCTTAGGTTGTTGTGACTGTCAATAGCATTAAAATATAATTGTGACGCTTACCATATTTATTTGTTGTTTTTTTGTGATGAAGCAAGATCAGTCATTTGTGTTTGTGTATCATCATTTTGTTTAAAGTAATTAGGTCCTTGTACTACTGACAGGTCAGCAATGCAGGGTCGCAGTCATGTGGCTATATATATACAGTATCTCCAATAATCGTCAATCCTTGCGCTTTGGACCCAATGGTCAAACACAGTGAAGCTGATCTTTGGTCAATTGACTCCTTGTTGAATTCTGACCAACTTTGCTTCATGGTAACTAGATCTTTATCAGTGCGAAATCATTTGACCAGATTTCTGTTCAACTCACCTCCAGTATCCAGTGTGCAACTACTAGCTTCGATTCGAAGGGCTAATAATTTCACACAAGTTTTCTTAGGTCGCAGGGGCCAGACATGCCAAAATGTCCAACAACATCTTCTGCTGGGTCACACGAGTGCATTAGTTTTAGAGTTTGTTCTGTAGCTCTCTGTGATAGCAAGTTTGTTCAGATGAGGAACATTGACCCACTTCCATTTGTTCAAAACAGTATGTCGCATATACATTCCTGGTCAAAAGTTCCAAATTAGTAAAAACAAAACGTGAAGCTATTTGTACAGACACCAGTATTTTTGCCCATTCTACTTTTAACGTTTCGGTTCAAATTAGGGTTGAGCATGGACTTGGATAGCAATCTAATCCCACGGTTATAGATACTAAAATGGAATGTAATCCAAAAATTTTGTTTCCCGCGTTCAATCATTGAGGTCTGATTAATTCTGATGAAGTTCTGGAGTCTGGTGTTCACGTGAGGAGCAGGAAGCCACGATCCGGGAAGAAATTAGAGTCGATGAAAACTAGGCTGTAGCTTATGTAAATTAAAGTCAACAAACCAAAATTAATAGTTTATTTTTCAGGTGTGGTGTTAACCTATACACAGTTATGCGCTTAATAAAGGTCATAACAGCTCAGAGTTTTTTGTGACTTGTTCTCTCAATCATTTAAGCAATGAATGTTTTAGCAAATGTTGTTACAGTCCTATAACACACATTGCTATTGATGACAAACTAAATAAAGCCCGATAGGGCTTTATGTAAGTTTGTCAGCAATAGCAATGTGTGTTATAGGACTGTAACAATACCAATTGCTGTTATAGTCTGAGGCACTGGGTGTTATAGGCGTATGACAGCAACTGCCTCTTAGCATTGTGTCAATGGAAAATTGCAGAGCAAATGTAAATATATATATATGTTTGCACAAAAAGTATCTAATTCTTCACCAGAAGTTAGACCACGGAATTACTTTTTTTCACTGTCTCTTCCTACAAATTTGTTATGCAGCTAGCTACGTTTCGTGGATGGATTTAAACAGAAAGAAAGATATCGGCTTTCATATAATATAACTGATAATCATTCATTCAGTGCTTCCAGTGAAATATACGATTATTTTAAAAAGTTTGGTCGGTTTTACCACGGACTTAGATCTAAGTCCATGGTTTTACCAGGGACGTATAAGTGAGGTCTCGCATATATACCGGGTATACAGATGTGAAAATTTGAGTAGCGGTTGCTTCCCTTAGACCACGGCCTCGATTATTTTGTTGATTTTTTTTACCAGATACGTTATTCGTGATTGTGGCATGAATTATGAAAATTAATGTATAGAATAGGAATTATCTATCTAAGTGAGACATATATGTGCTTTATATAAGCAATTGAATATAATTTTCTATAAAAAAAGTCCTTAAATGAATCTTCGTTCCCTCGAGGTGAAAACGACAAACATTGCGGTAATTTTTAGAAAGGGTTGAAATCTAAGCCAGATAACTACAGAGAGACCTGTAAGCCGAACAATTGGTTATCGATAAAACTTTAGGAACAAATTTCCACGATGTTATTGAAAATCACGTGAAAATTAAATAAACATCAGAACATTTCTAAGTGACCGCAAACAGCAATTACAGTACAAGGCCAATCATCAGTTATTACGCTGTTGTAAGTGGCCTCCCCAAGGAAGTGTTCTTGGGCCGATTTTATATGCAGTATTTATAAACGACCTCCATGAACAAATTGTTTCAAAGTCAATATTTCAGATTACACAAAAACTAAAAGGGAGATTCAAAAGCGATAAACTTCAAATCTGGTTCAAAACTCGGACTTTAAAATTGCTGGTGTTACGGAGTAAATATTCTGACAGACTTCAGAAAATAGGGCTCCTAACGTTGAGTAACAGAAGGTTAAGACAAGACATAATTATCATCTCAAAATCAAAAACATCAATTACTTCTATGGTAAGGAAGTTACAGATCTAGAGGAATTACTTAATATTGATAACCCACCAGAACAAGAGACAGTCCTCAAAAGATAAAATAATAATAATAAAACAACATTACAAATCAGATGTACGGAAATATTCCTATACATTTAGAGATGTAGATCTTTTTCTCTCATTTCTTCGTGTGTAATACTGACCTGTCTAGGGCAATAAACATATATGATCACTGTGGTTGTATTACACATCTACCTATGTAATACAGCCACGGCGTGACGTCACAATGGAGCAACAATGACGTGACGTCACGAATTAGGTAAAATCTTGTGCCAAAAGAGAAAAATGATGACGTGATGAAAATAAAACCCTCCATGATATTTTAACCGTGTATATTAGAAAGCTGAGATTATTTTTCTGTTCACACTATGTTTGTGCAGATATGGGGTATGCTTAATTTCGCTGTATCATTTGTGTTCGTCAAAAAAGCTCAAGGAAACAGTTGATATTTTTAAAATGGTGGCCAATCAAAAGTATTTTCATTGTTTTTGAGAGCTTCTTCAGGTAGTTGAAATGAGAGAAAAATACTCTTTCATAACCAAAGGTGTAAGATAGGGAAATTCCACCCTCGGGGTTTTCAAATTTGGAAAAACCCTCAGCAAAGCATCGGGTTTTACCAAATTTGAAAACTCCTCGATTGGAATTTCCCTATCTTCACCCCTGGTCATGAAAAAGTCTAATAAGATTATCCTGCCAGAGTCAGTCGTTAGAACCAAAACTCTACTGGATTTTGAACAATATTACTTAAGACAATCATTAGAAAAATCGAGAAATAAATCTCAATTAGCTAGCCAGTTAAAAATCAGTCATTGCATGTATAACTTAACGCAATACTTTCACAGGGAATTACATTGCATTCTTAGTATATATTTGGGTCAATCATTACTGCGATCGATACATCTCTAGACTACTGAAAGTTATAAACGTCTTAAAATTTGAACACTACTTTTATTGAAATCATCACAGTATTCAATATTTGTTTTGTTTATTCAGCAAAAGCATTCGACTGAAAATGTGGACTATTTGAAAAAAAAAATATTATTGAAGTTATCTTACTGTAGAAGGGAACCACGGACTTTGATAGAAAATTTAATTCAATGAAATGATTCCTAGACCTGCATTATTCTTCTTTAATTATTTCTAATCGTTTCACGTCCACTTTAAACAAAAAACTACGGTACTAGGTAAATGTTGATACCCCGGTCAGACGCTTAAAGCTACGCTCAAGGTTAATGTTAAATCCAGCATGTTTTACTGCAGAAAAAATTTAATGCGATGTTCAGAATGTTTCAAGTTTTATATATATGAGTATGTCACTATTTCAAATTTTATAAAAAAAATAAATGAAGTTGTTAGTTTTCAACATTTAAATTGAATTCACTTTAATTTTCCTGTGTGACATGTAAAGAAAATGAAAATGTATCACAATGACATTTAAAAATTGCCACCCCGCGAGAGCAAATACGAAAATATCTTAAAACAAGGGAGGTAAATAGCATCCAGCAATTTGGCTTTGGCGGGAATCGTTCCAGTTGACTGCAGAAGCTGAGAAATGGGGACTTGGACGAGAATATCGGGGAATGCTCACTTGGAAATTCAAATTAAGGTAAGTGCTATCAGTAAAAGAAAGATGATAGCTCAAAAATGGCATTGAATTGAAACTTTAGATATAAACTTTGTAGATGCCTACAGTAACTGTGTTGGCTGGCATAGGCCAGAGCAGAAACCTGAAGCCGTATACTCGCTTAATACAATGCGAAGGGGTCGCCTATCTTCAAAGAGAACTAGTACTACATACAGTCAGATGATATGATTTTAGCACAAGAAATCGAAGACACATAATATACTGTGACTTGGAATGATTTTAGGGCAATATACAATGTCATGTACGTATATACATGGACCGCAGATTGACGTCGATCGGTGTTGGTGTAGGGGTTATTTCCCTTCATCCATAGCATGATATGGGTCTATATGAAATTAAGGTGTATCGCTTTATTTTTTCACAAAGAAAACTAATAGCTTATGAGTTTTCATGACCTTAATCATGACTAGAATATGATAGATATTTGTGAAAGAATAGCATGACCTAAAAAATATATAATTTCAAACCCCAACTGTAAGTAGTGCAAAATAGTAGGTAGGGTTAAAGGCCCAATATACGTAACTTCAGGGAATTTTTCGTGATTCTGAAAAATTCTGAAAAAAATGAAGTTGATAACCATGCAAAAATAAGCCTAAAACGAATTAAACCTGAGCGGTAACTAACAAGAAACTCTGGACAGAAAAATCCAAAGAATTGAAAATAGTTCAGGTGGGGCCCACTTCAACAACAAACCGAAGGTAGAAGACTGTTCGAAATAGACGCGTGTTTACAAATAGCGTGTTTCAACTGCTGCTGTACCGGTAACCGCGAAAGAATTCATCTTGAATATTGCTGATATCAGTTAAACTTAGCTAAATCTATAAATATAATAAGTAATTAGGCTTGATTTTCGCTTCAAGTTTTGCCGAAAGTTACGTATATTGGGCCTTTAATTGATCATGATCAGTATTTCAAAGTTAGTTCTTTCCAATGCTTCCCAATGCCTAATAGGCTCCTTCGAAGTTAAAGATTTTGTTTTTGTTTTTTGTAAGCATCAAATTTTAAAGATCATCATCATTATTAGGATGCATGTTGGTCTATAGTGGTAGGATGCCTGCAGGCTCGTGATCAAAGGGTTGCAAGTTTGAGTTCCGGTCAGGGCACTTGTGTTGTATCCTTCAGCAAGATACTTTACTCTTCTTGTTCCAGTCTACTAAGCTGTAAATGAGCATGTGTTTTGGCAGTGCTAGAAATTGTAGAATGCTAGTTGTGAGTGCTGAAATGGCAGCACCGGTTGTATGCTCCCCAGGGAGTTGAGAACAATATTGGCTGGTTGCTACGTATACATGTACATGTATTAGGCCCTTCAACCAAGGATAATAATTTGGGAACCAATTTGAGACAATCTATAGGTTGTGTTAGAGCGGTATATAAGAACCTCAAACATCATCATCATCACACAATACAGTTTAATCATCAATAAATAATCATGAATATTTTTGTTCTTCTTGCACCTATAAAAGAATGTTTCATTTTGAGTTCAGATGAAGTTTTCAGCAAGCTTTCTAGCATGGTACCAGAAACTGTTATGGATATTGTCATAACTAGCTCTTAAGTGTTCCTATACTCGGCCAGGTCCCCAGGTCTTAAGAATCTAATGGATGTCTTCAAGTAAAAGTTTTATTTTTCATTTTATTATAGTTTTTAGAAATTGTGATTCGAAAAAAATTACCCACGAGATTAATGTTTGGAAATAGAATTAGGAAATTCTCTGAGGAGATATTGATTCCTTGAAGTCTGAAACGATATACATTGTATATTCATTAGAGTGAGACGATCTTCCTTGAAGTCTGAGACAATATTTATTCCTTGAAGTCTGAGATGATTAGTCCGAAGGGTTCTGACTCTCTGACCCGCTAAAAATTTTGACGACTGACGGGTGCGAGAGTCAGAATTCCTCCTTAGTTAAAAAGTGGAAATTTTACAAACCCGTACACAGGTCACTGTTTAAGCAGTGTTTTATAATATAAAACATTTTTGATCACATGTAAATTAAATAGCAATGGAAAGAACAGATATTTTTCTGCTAACCTACGCATTTAATCAAGTCACAGGAGGTCGTAAACTAACTGTTGCCACACATTTCTAAAAAAAAATAACCAGTTTCCTGACATCTGTTTAAAAATGGCCGCGCGTCGCCAGATCCCGCAAGAATTTCATTTGACCTTAGGTATATTTGATCATGTGACGTGAGGCAGCGGCCATTTTCAAACAGATGTCAGGAAACTGGTTATTTTTTATAAATGGATGGCGAAAGTTAGTTAGCGACCTCCTGTGACTTGAGTAAAGGCGTAGGTTAGTTGAAAAATATCTGTTCTTTCCATTGATACCTTATTTGCATGTGATCAAAAACGTTGCATATTATAAAACTCAGCTTTAGAGGCGACCCGTGCACGGGTTTGTAAAATTTCCACTTTTTAACTAAGGAGGAATTCTGACTCTCGCACCCGTCAGTCGTCAAAAATTTTCAGCGGGTCAGAGAGTCAGAACCCTTCGGACCAGAGATGATATTCCTTGAAGTCTGAGACAATATTTATTCCTTGAAGTCTGAGATGATATTCCTTGAAGTCTAAGACAAAGAACAGAATTAGAGGGTATATTGGAATCACAATGTCTGACTGTTGGACCATCTGTCTGTCCAGAATATTGTGTCTAGTAGATTTATAAAAGTCTAGGAGCAATATTTCTTTAACTTGGCATACTACATCTTTGTTATACGAAGTTGTGCCCTTTCACTTTTTGCAAAATTTCTATGTACAATATTTGGTTGATTTATATATATATGCCCCTTTTAGTAGATATTCTATATGAAATATTGTGTTATGTAGATCTAATAAAGTACTGAAGCAATAATTCTCAAACTTGATATGCTACATCCCTATGATATATGGTTGTGCCCTTTTGCTTTTCGTGAAATCTTGACCACATTTGCTAGAGTTATGCCTCTTTTTGTAGATATTCTGTTTGGAATATTGTGTCAAATGTATCCAATGAAGTACTGAAGCAATATTTAGCAACCTTGACATACTACATCCCTATGATATATACCTATGGGTAGTTGTGCCCTTTGAATTGTCATCCAATTTCAACAACATTTGAAAAAGTTATCCCCTTATTGTAGAAATCAAGTCGACTATCTAGTAAAGCAGTAATTTTTTAAAATTAGCATATTACATCCCTATGAAAACTCCATCTTTATGAACCAGTAGATTTATTAAAACTTCTCTGGAATTATCGATATATTATGTAATTGTGAAAAGGCATTTCAACTGCAGATTTTAACCCTTTTTACGGGAGTTACTATTCTTTATGTGAAACTTAAGAGCCAAACTATCTCTTAACAAGTTTCCATTTTAGTTGACCCTATAAGTTCAATGTTATTCAATGTACATGTATAAACTTCCTACATCTGTGGGGGGTATTAGTTATCCTATGGATGACAATTCTAGCTCTTCTTGGAATCTGAGACAATATTTATTCCGGAGTTATAGACATCAGCATTTTAGGACAGTGTACTTGCATTGTGCTTATTTTCTATCAAATGTTAATATTAAGTATTTTATTAAACATGACTTGCAGTCTCTGATCCCCTACAGATTATTTATTGTGACTTGTTGGTTTTAGTCTGGCAGGCCTTTAGTCTCTCACAGTCCATCACACATTAATTTTTCATAAAATACGGATATAAATTGTTTCCAAAAATCCGGAACTGTTCCCTATTAATCTAACTCTGTCAACATAAAATCAATCATCTTTATATAGTATTCTGCGCTTTCTCATAGAAATATGTGAGAAATTAGGTTTTTAAAAAAAGAAATTATACTTTTCTTTGAGAGATAATAAAAGTATTGTACAGCTTGTGTGTGGCTGTTGTCCACAGCTTGCGCCGTAAATTGGCCGGCCATGTCGCGTATGTACCTGCAGTTGTGGGTGAACGAACACACTGAAAGGTCGGACACTAGAACCCCAGCGACCCTATTCTGACCATTGTCGACACGGTCTTGTTATCAAAACCGAGCCGCATGATTAATGCAGTTTTATGAGATTGTCGTAGTTTATATTCTAATGTGTTTTGAATATATAAAATAATCATGGCTGTATATGGGGGATTCTGTGTGTGGTGAAGCGTTTTATAACCTCTAAAATCTTGGATTCAGTTCTACGGTGGACAGGTCGTGACGATTGTGGTCCATTCTATGAGAATTAAGTCTACGTTTATTTTTGTAATATGATAAAGATAAATGATTAATTTATTTGATTTTCTCAGATGGAGGTATTCCTTGTACATGTGTGACCTTGTATGTGTTTAGTGGGGTATACACTTTTTTACAATTCTGATTTTCTGTTGTCTGCACAATAAGATAAATTGCTTTATAATGGGTAGTGGGGTTTTGTCTTTTATTCAAGTTAAGTCAAATATTGGATTTCAACTTTGCAAATTTGCTGATAATATTGAAATTATAAAACTAAATGTAAAAGTTGTTTAAGGTTTCTATTTTCACAATAAAAAATCTCTATTTTAATATTTTTATGGTCAGTTAATTGATTTCAGTTATTCATATTAGTTTTTCTTTGTCATATTTCAAGGGAAGATGATTAATTTGTTCAACCAGATTATTTCTTTCTCTGGTTTCCCCCTTCTTCTTCTTCTTCTTTTATCATACACCCTCTATCAAAAATGATGATTATGGGTAAAAGGTTGTGTGCTGGACGTTATTAAAAAAAGTGAAGAAATTGTTATTTACAGTGAGGTGGGGGGGTATTTTTTTAGATTTTTTTAGCTATAAAAAAAAAAGCATTTAACAGAACCTCAGTGACCTAGCCATGTAAGTATTAATTGTAGGGGTGTCACGATATACCGGTATACCGGTATATTGCGATTTTTATAAATTTTGTATTGTACCGCGATACGGTAGCTACGTACCGGTATTTTACGATATTTTTACAGTTTCTGAAAAATAGTTGTTTACTCAACATTTTCCTATCTATTTCTATAACGGACAAGTACCAAACCGAATTCAGTCATGTTTACGAATCATTATTTCCTGTTTTACGTACTGAAAACGTATCTGTCACTCAGGCGTTTGTAAGACATAGTGAATCATTTATACGAAGCGCCTATGTGATGTCGTCAAGTAAACACAACTAAGCATGGCGGAACAAGGCCAGTTTGAATTAGTCCCCAACAAGAAGGCAAAAAGTGATGTGTGGGGCAATTTTTGGCTCCGAATGGACAAAGACACTCACGCAATTACGGAGGGAATTGCCATTTGCAGGCACTGTGACTTATCAGTTAAATACTGTGGCGGAACGGCGAATCTCACCACACACATTACACGTCATCATCCCAGATTAAAATCCCCTACGAAAACGAAAGCAACTACAGAAAATTTTACCCCAGATAAGTCAGTAACTAAATCCAATAAACAATCTACTTTGCCGAAGGTTCTTAGCACAAAGTACTCATTTTATTCAGACCGATCCATGGCCATTACAAAATCAATTGCCAAATACATTACAGATGATCTGAGACCACTGAGTATTGTTGAAGGAGGCGGATTTAGAAAAATGATCCAAACACTCGACCCTCGTTATAGCATTCCCGGAAGAACATATTTCTCACAAACTATAATTCCTCAGATGTACGAAGAGACTGTGAGCAAAGTAAAATCGAGTCTCTCTAGTGCTAGCAAGGTAGCACTAACTACTGATTGATGGACCAGTAGGGCCTGAGACAGTGGACAAACTTATTTTTTTGAAGAAGAATTCTGAGCTGTAAAATATGTTAGCTGGTTTGAGCTAAAAATAATTTGCTCTATCTTTATTTTTATTTACATTTTTATTTGACATTTTATTTTCGTGCAATTATTTTGGACATCCTATGTCCGGTAGATCTCAGGTGGTGATCTCTAGTCGTTTTTTATTTTAGTATGGTCCTGGAAATAAAACATTCCATTTATTTGAAGCATTTTTACAGATTGAACTGGATCTAGTAATTTGACAGTTACTCCATGTTTGATTTCCAGACATGGTAGATTTGACTTCCTGTGTTCAGCAAGTTTGGACATTCCATGTCATTTGATCTCAAGTAGTGATCATTGTCTTCTGTTTTACTACAGACTGTGTGAACTGAATAAAATAAAACAAACCATTTCATAAATTTAAAGTTCAATTGATTAGTTACAAATTATTGCAACTTAAAGTGTAGGATGCACTTTTATTACAAAAATGAAAAGGGTCTAATAAACTGAAAACCAAATTTAAACCACAGAGAAAAATGTTAGAAACGTGGAAAAACTAAATATAATGTAGCTAGAAAACTCTGCATATTTATTCATTACAAAATGTAGAAAAAAACTTAAGAATTTTAAAGGCAATATATCGTGGTACGTATTGCAATACACTCTTCTTATATCGCAATATATCGTGGTACGCTATAAGCGTATCATGACACCCCTAATTAATTGCCCTCCTCTTAATCAATTGTTTAGAAGTAATCATCTCTAAATAACATTTTGTAAGGAACCCTGCCCTGAATCACTCATTTGGAAGTATTTTAGCCCACCTCTTAATCACTAGCTCTTACATGGCAGTGATTCATCCACCGATGAATCTCTCTTTTTGAAGCTACCCACCAGTGAATCACTCTTTTTGAAGCTACCCACCAGTGAATCACTCTTTTTGAAGCTACCCACCAGTGAATCACTATTTTTGAAGCTACTCACCTCTGAATCTCTCTTTTTGAAGCTACTCACCTCTGATTCTCTCTTTTTGAAGCTACCCACCAATGAATCACTCTTTTTGAAGCTACCCACCAGTGAATCACTATTTTTGAAGTTACCCACCAATGAATCACTGTTTTTGAAGCTACTCATCAATGAATTGCTCTTTTTGAAGCTACGCACCAATGAATCATTCATTTTGAAGCTACCCACCAATGAATCTCTCTTTTCGAAACAACCCAGTCATTTAGAAGTAACCCATACCTACATAATACCTATGTCAATATTTTGGAAGTAAACAAACCCCAGAACTATTTCCTTTAAAAGTAACCTATGTTGCAATTGCAAAATATTTGAAATGCATTCCAAAATTATATGTTAAAAAATGTTTCAGCTTAGAGAAAGAACAGGTATACATGCATGTACAAATCTGTCTGATCAGTAAACTGGACAGAAAGTCATGCATCTGGACGTTCACCATTTTAATTTGAATCTGTTAAGATACTGTAGAGAAAGTGACATTGAATGGACATGTTAATTAGCTCTGACAACTAATTAATCCAACCCCACCTGTTGGTGGTCCTTCAGTCTCTATACTGACTTCATTATTTGTCGCATGGGCCGAACATTTCCCTTGTAAAAAGTTCTTGTCCTATTTTGAACATTGACATCTCCAATTCTTCAGCCACCATCTTAATTAGCAACACCACACCTGGGCGTCTTTAGGTGTGAATGGGCCTAGATTAGTTGGGAGGGCAAAGGGATTAAATAGGGTTCTTTCATATGGATGCGGTTAGAAAGGGCCTTTACAACAAGCATATGTACCCCTATCAGCCCTTTCGAACTGGCCCCTTTAACCCGGAGCAGAATATAGAAAAACTGAGCAGCTCAATTTTGAGGGTTCAGGAAATGACTATTTGTGTGTTGTCTGTTAGTTGTTAAAGGTCTAATAATTTACTTTAATTAGAAACCAACATAAAAGATGGTGGCTGCAGGTACTTGACTTACTAAATAGCTCCACATTTTAATGAAGATGCCATCAATAGCCAATCTGTTTATTAAACTCCAAAAACACATTCAATATTATTGACATCAACATAATTGAAATCTAGCTTAAACAAACCTTTTTGATCTTTTCTTCACCACCTCATGTGTTAAATGGTAGCTTGAAATTATCAGTGATTGAATTTCCCTCTGAATGATTTCTCTAGAGTATATTATCATAGGTACATAGTATCTTATTTGAAATCCAGATCCTTTAAGTATATTAAAAAATATCCACATGGCTTTTTTCAATTGGAAATTTTGATACCAAAAAATGATGTACTTTATAAATGCTGAAATTTGCAATTGATTCAGAAAACATGCTTATAAATATATTTGGTTATAGATTTCATATTTTTATCTGAAGTTTATCATCTGAAATCATCAGTGAGTTATATGAAGCAAAATTGACTTAGTGACCTGGAGCTTCATGGGGGATAGATACCTGAATTAGTCTGCATACAGTCTGTTCAAAGTTAAAAACCTTCTTAGTAACCACCAATGATGAAACAATTTGCCTTGAGATTTTTTAACCTCAGATATTAATTCATGTGAATAACTGTACAATTTTTAATTAATTCAAAAGACTGTTTTCTGGAAATATCAAAGGAAACTATAGCAACAAATTCACAGCATTTAACCTATTGTGAGAGTAAAATTCTGTGTAGAATAGTTTAGAAAACTTGCTTTTGAAAAGTCAGATACAATCTATTTGAATTTTTTCTTATCCAAAACATCAAATAAATGTGCACGGTTGATGTAAGTGTCAAAGTAGGAATTCAATAGGGCAAGATTTTGATTTGACCATGTATCTTTAAAAGGATATTATATTACTTGAAGGAGAAATGCTCAAGTTAATCTAAAAATCCATATATTTTCGAAGGTAATTAATGAGTCAATCTGTATGTACATTAATTAGCTAAAGGAATGTCACATATGACAGCATAATGTTGACACAACAGCTCTTGAGTGTCCACAGTAAAAAGTGTCATACCTGTAGCTATGGTCTGTTTACCTATATCTTACCTAACTGTTTAGACCCAGGTGTCACACACTCACAGAAAGGAGTCGAATGTAAACAAAACTCTTGTGCTATATATACTCATAGAGATTTCCCATGTTTGCTAAAAATATCTAGGGATATCCCAAAATTGATGAGTTGATGTCATACACATGCCAGACTCTTTTTTTAATCACCTATACAAAGTCTGCACACTAATGCTATTTAACTAATTTGTCAAGGTATAAATCCTGTTAGTGAGGGTAATAGTATTGGTCAAACTTTAGACAGGGTTATGTAATGTCAAGATTGCTGATGAAAATCTGAAGTCTGAGCGTATTTACTGTAGGCCATTTGTTGGAACAGCCTTTATATACATGCACAATGTATTGTACGTATACTTACTATACTTTAAGGGAATTAATATGATTTCCAGAATGTATCCATGTATGTGTTAATTGGAATACTTAATGTCAATGATGAGTCATTATGTGTTCAATTAAAACATTACAAAACATCTCTATAAAGAAAATGAAAATGTTTTAAAATGTGATCAGATGTATAATTCAAAAGTTTCCTTAAAGCACAATACTTTCTGAAGAAAATTTAAGTATAAATAATTCTTGATTTTAAAAAGCTAAATTTTTATATTTAATATCCATAAGGTTTTGAAATGAAAGAAAATTGTCTCCCTTAGAAAATATTTAAACAAACTTGTACATGTACAGGAAAGAATTACAGAAATTAAAGAAGAACTCTGATAATTTAAGGAATTTTCCTTAATTTTGGTATACGTTCCTATGAGGATTTATTTAAGTTAAGGAATTTCCTTACCTGATCAGTAAATAAGAAATGCTCATGAAACTGGTGAGGCCAGATCTTAATTGAAATAGGAATATTTCAGCAAATTCAGCAGTTGAAAATTTTCAATTCTAGGCCTCAAGATTCTTCCTCCAGAATTAAATAAATAAGGCAGAGTTGATATATATTTACCAAGTTACATAGAGTAGAGCACCTGTTGACGAAGTGTCGTGTCATGTGTTGTCGACAACAATGTGATGTACTATTTCACAGTTTAGCGTAACTTGTGCGACAATCAATTTTCACAGTACTCTCTATACTATTGATTCATTGGTTCGGCCTTGACGGTGAGGAAAATTTAGATGTTATTTCATCTTTGTATTTGTCCCGTCCTATTAGCGAGTGTGATGTGAATTGTAATTCTGTAGTACCAAGTAATTTGTAGTATTGTGGTTTAAATGTGATATTGAATTACCTGTTGAAGGTAAGACACCTTAATTCTAGATTTGTATTCAAACTGAATAATAAGAAATAATATAAATCAATTAGCCATTATGGAATGTGTAATATAAGATATTTCGTGAAACATAATGCCGGTAGTTTGGAGAAAATTGAATTTAAACCAAAGTCTAGTTTTACAAATTGCACACCTCTAATGAGCCTATTGTGTATGGAGACCTGGCTAATTGAATCTGTTTTGAATTTAAGATCGGAAGAAGGGTTGTGTGGACTGGAGACTTGGATGGCTGGAGACGATGACTAAGAAAAACGCTGCGGAGATCAGGAAGTTTTAAGTCCGCGAGATTAAATGTCCACATGCGAGGTAAGTTGCTTTGAACAGAGCGGACATTGATTGGCGTTTTACCACACAAATAGATAGCATTACGGGCAGAATACAGTCTTTGTCGCTAGGTGAGGGAGTCTGTTACACCTTAATGCCCTGCGACATGGCCATCCCATATCATCTCCTTTTGATCATGTTCAGTAAATAATTATCGTACAAAGAAAAACCTGAAAAAAAATGAACATGTATAAACCATTGAACATCATTGAACTGTACAGGACAGGTGTGTGATTCTCGTGAATGTCACCTGTTCTGTTGTGATTTTCATTTAATAAATTATGTGTATGCAATTTTAATTTTTCTGATCTTTCTGAAGTTTTAAAGTTTCTTAGCAAAATTTCTTCTTTTCATTTATGCCTGTGTTCACTGGCTGTGAACATTATTTTGTGAAGTTTGAGTTTTGTTTCTTTATTTATCAAGAATGAAAAAGAAATACAAATGGAAGAAGTAAATAATTAATTTAGTGAGGTGAACATCATTACTGAGTATTTCATCAGATTAGATCGTTTCTAGTTGCGTAGCATATCACACAGATTTATTGATGAGCATTTATATGGTGAACAGTCTAAGCAAGTGGCCGAACAAGATTCCTGTACAATCAGGTATTAGAATAGAAATAAAACAGAGCCCTACCACTGAGCTTGAGGGAAATACCCTCAAACAGGAAGCTGAAGAAATCAACCATAATTCAATGAATATTTGAAATCTAGCTGCCACACTACTTGACCCCCACACAAACATACATGTACCAAATGGGGGACCACTTTGAATATATTTGTGAAGGAAAGATAATTTAACCATGTAATTCCATCATAATTCGAGTCCACATCAACTTAAAACTTCCTAGTCCGATTTTCTATCTTAAGCTCTGTGGTGGCCGAGTGGTTAAGGTGTCCTGACATTCTACCACTAGCCCTCCACCCCTGGGTTGCGAGTTCAAAACCCACGTGGGGCAGTTGCCAAGTTTGGTATTTCTTTGGGAACAGACAGGCTTTCCTCCACCTCCAAAACCTGGCACATCCTTAAGTGACCCTGGCTGTTAATAGGATGTTAAACAAAAGAGAAATTCTCTGTATATATCATGAAGCCAAGATTATAAGATCTGTCTCACATGCAAAATATATACCTGGTATATATAAATCCTGAATGAAATCTCTCTAATGGACAAGTTCCATTATATTTACAGTAACAGTTGCTTTAATGTAACTATGATAATCCGCCAAGTTCAAATTGGTTTTATATTTGTTGGTAAAAATAGCAGTTCTGTATATAGATGAACAATTGAAAGTATTCACAGCTCTGTTGTGTTGACGGACATGACTTCTAAATTTGTGTTTGTAATTTCACCTTGGACTGAACCTGTTGGTTAATAAAATTAGACTGATATTGTCTGTGTTGGTTTGGTCATGGTAATATTGATGCTAAACTTCGTCATATGACAGCTGTTTCTGACATATCTGTGTAGATAACGGGGGCAGTGGTTCAAAAATGTTCTAATGATGGTCACTATATTGTTCTTGATACACTGTTGAACTAAAATTAAAACTGAAATCAAACAAAAATTATAATGAATAATAATAATTGGTAATATTTAAGCACACATACTGCATAGTAATTCTTTGATCATATGCACTTTTTGTGCTTTTTGTTCAAAGCACATAAAATGATTTTCCGAAAGGTCCAATGATATATTTCTCAGCATATTGTTAAAATGAACAATTTTCTCAAAGAGTTAAACATACATTTTTACAATGTATCTTTAATAAATCCATTTACAGTATCGGGAGATAGCCCTGGCGTTCTGTCGCCCCGTCCTGCTGGGCAGGGACAGATGTCAGTTGTGTATATCCCAGCAGTCAGTATCTGGTCAATATTAGATGACAGACAGTTCACAGTGGTCAATCATAAATACAATAATTAATTTCTGTATTTGTTGTAAATTCATCACCAGGTGATGCAGAAATTAACTTATCACATTGTGTTAGGTATCCGCCAATCAGGGAGCAGCGAAGAACAGTTTTAATTAGCAACAGAGTATACTCACAAATACAATATATTAGGATATTTTAGAGTGTTTTTTGCTCAAAATGAGGTTGATGAATATTGGTGTGGCTAAGTTTATCATTCTACAATCATGTTTACTGAATTTCAGTGCCTAGGCCATTCCAATTTGATTTATTGTTCGTCGGATTTACCGCTCCTGTTTTGGAAAAATAAAATAAAAGTACAAGTAAAATATATATATCCGCTCCAATTTTAGCATCAATGAAAAGTGACGAATCTGGATATATTTTTCTATGGTTCAAAGTTTAGAAAGCGTCATTCATTTGAAATGAAGGTAAAAATGGTATTTCAAGCGTTTTTTCGGCAGCAACACGAAGGAAAATGCGCGACAAGGCTTTTTCACTTTTAAAGAAAACTGAGAATGTGTCAAAATGGCGTTCCTATCATGTTGGTCACTACATAATCCGGTTGCCATAATGTTTTGCAAAGTACCACAATAGATGATTTATTCCAAGATCTCTTGATCAAATAAACAAAATACAGAACTCAAGCGGTCTCACTAAAAAGCGACTTCAAGCGTCAACAGCAAATATCTTAAAATCCTGAATTAAGTAAGCGACATAAAAAAAATATGTTGTTAATACAAATGTACGACTATATATATAATAACACCTCTATATTGAATTTCAAATCGATATACTTGAAACTTACGCTGTACCATTTACATTGATGTGGATTTTTGAAATTTCTGAGACCTTGTGTATCTTCTTATAAGTATATATAGCCACATTATGAATGATCAACATTGGAATATACTTATGTAAGATAGATAATTTAATTTTCAGTGGTTTTATAATTATATCAAAGTGTAACTATTATTATGTTATATTTATTAAAAAAAATTAAGCTCCTTGTTTTGACAGAATTTTATCATAATGATGACATCATATTTCAAATGTACCTCACACAATGCATGTACTTCTATGTTGTGTTATGTAAAGTGCATACAATTCTCCTTTAATGAGTTTTAACTTGTAAATAGTTTAACAAAAGTGCATTAAAGGTGAAGTGAGGACACACAGATTGAATGAGATGTTGTCTGAGGCTGATGGTGGTGATAGATCAGACTTTGAAGTTGACACCAGAATATAAATGATAAACTGTATATGTACCTGTCATATGTAGAAAGTCCACTGAATATTAAATTGGATGATGGAACTGAATGTCCGCCAAATCTAACAACTCATTTCTTAATGTCTGTCAACCAAAAACAATTATATTTACATAGCTTTTGTAGGCCATTAAAGTTCTTTGTAAAATTTTGTAAAAACACATTTTTGAAATTGCATGAATCGCAAAAAATGATCGTGGAAATAAGTCCTTTTTCAGGTTTCTTTTCACCAAGATTTTAAGTAATAAAATATAGTATGTTGTAATACACATATAAATGTTTCAATAAAAATTTACAAAAATAACTCTTAATACTTTCAAACTAAACAATATAAGTTCCTAATGTAGAGTTTGCTATCTGCAGACAATGTGATGACTGTATTATACCCTAAAATCTTGATAATAATTAAGCCCGTTTTGAAAATAGGCTGGTCTTTAAAGTATTTAAGCCTTGGTTTCTTGCAATCAAGTATATCTTGATAATATGCCGGTATCACAACAGATGTTTTAGCCTTTGTTGGTACTAAGATCTGTGTTATTATTATTCTATTCGCAGTATTTCTGTATAAATATAACATCAGTTTCTATAAATGTCCATTGGTATTTCTATATTAATGATCACAGTCTAAAACTTAAACATCCACGTGCAGCAGCTTGTTAGCTCACAAATTATTTTAAACTTCTGTCATGTACCATCTGGGGTTTTGAAAGGTCAAGGTGACATGAACTCATTGTATTTGTACTAAAGTACATTTAGTTCACTACTCAATACAGGTGAACAACAGAAATTGTTTAGATAATATTATAAGCTTAAAACTGTTTTTTAATATATATAAAAGTAGGGTGACATTTCATTGTAATTCAAATATGAATTTGGCTAATATCATAAAGTCTAGATTGTTTGTGAAATAGAGGGGGCCACATGTACAGTGGTCCATTGGTAAAGATATATGATATTTTGCTACCAATAGCTCTCCACCTCTGGTTCATGGTGGCCAATGCAAGTGGTAAAGATGGCTGACATTCTGCTACCACTAGCCCTCCACCTCTAAGTCTCAGTGGCCAGGTAGTTTAAATATCTGACATTCTGCTGCCACTAGCTATCCACTTCTGCACCATGGTGGCCAAGTGTTAAAGGTGTCTGACATTCTGCTACTACCTCTAGCCCTCCACCTCTGGGTGGCAGGTTCACCAAAGTCTGATGGGGCAGTTACATATGGTACTGACCGTTGGTCAGTCGTTGGTGGTTTTTCTCGGAGAACTCGATCTTCTTGCCTCCACAACTAAAATCTTGTATGTCATTAAATGACCATAGCTGTTAATAGGATGTAAAACAGAAACGAACAAAATGTTTGTGAAATAGCTGTAGGCTTTAAAGCAGACTGCCTTTGGAAATAAGCCTCCAATTACTTTAAAATACGCTCATTTACAGTCTACATTTAAGACAAGGAATTTAATATCACTAATGCTTTTGTTGTTCACGTAAATGTTCTGAACTGTCTTTCTGTGAAGGCCAAAGGTCAATGATCGTGGTCACAATTTTTCCTTGTGTTAAATTTACAAGATTCAATATTAGAAAAGAAATTGACACCAGATTACGGTTTACACAAAATGGTCCGTCGATAAAAACTGAAAGAAAAAAATAGCAATCCAAAATTTATATTAAATGTGAGATATTGGTGCATTTTCTGATGACCAAATTAGAATACTGGAAACTTTAACCGAGGGATAACTTGTTAAAATGACACATCTGTTCACTGCTATCAAGGTCTATGATGCTTAGAACATTTTGTTGATGGCAGGGTACAAGTGTTGCAAAGAGTGTTACATGCAAATAAACTTTATTTTAAAGAAATATTTTCAAATTGATGAACTTTTTACCCCTGGGATAAGACCGCACACAGCATCCATGCAGAAATAGAATGATATTAAAGAATTTAAATATTGACTAGGCAGATGTTAACGTCAGATATTTCGAGCTTAATTGATTATCAAAAACATTTAAATCAATGCTAACCATGTTGGAATTACGAGTTTAAGAGAAATTGGTCTGAACATGTTTTTATTAAAAGTACATTATATACACAAGACCAGTGTAATTATAGTAAAATTTGGAAATAAACATTTAGCCTTCGGCCAGAAAAAGCATGATGTTCCATTTAAGACCTATTCATGCAGACCAAACGTTTTTCATGCTTCAGTTATTTTTGATGTGTCAATCAATTTTGAAATTATTTTTTAATTTAGTTTTTTAATATCATTTAATATTTTAAATTTTATATGAATGACATTTTTTATACCGTAATGGGGGATGAAACTACTCTAAATTGAAAAACGTTTGGCTTCAGTCTGAAAAAGAAGATAAAACACAATCGAATAAATTCTGCAGCCTGTTCGTAAAAAATAACGCTTAACAATTCATTCAGGATGCTGAATATTCAATTGGAATTAGGATGATGAACAGCAACAGTGATAATATTCACAAAAAATAAAATGTAAACTATATTTCTATTACATGTACTTAATTCTTTCTCCATGTTTTTAATTATTTCAAATTTATGATAAAAACAGATCATATTATGTACACCTTGATAAAATATTCTCCTGGAAAATCTTTTTATGACACACTTTAGTTAATTGATATCACTTATAAACATTATTTTCACACTGAATTTGAGTAAATTTATTTCGTCATTAAGCTAAATCCCAGCTGTTGACAAATGAAGACCAAGGTGGTCCAAGACAATTTGATATCTCTCCAGAATATATTCTTCTCAAATACCAGGTCTTTGCAGAATTGTAAAATACTTGTAATATGATTCGTATTTTCTAAAAGAAAAAAAAAACATGATAAATATCATATGACAAATTATAAATTAATTGCATTTACATTTTGTTTTTTCTGAGTTCTGTAGAAAAATAGAAGGTTTAAAACTTGATTCTGGTTTCAAACGATCAGGTTACTTATAATGATGGCAGAGCCTGCTGGGGTCTGGTATATAGCATGAGATTTCATACTTAACTTACACAGGTCTGATGGCAGAATCCATTTGATATTAATATCCTAATTTGAAATTCAACAATCGCTGTGACCAGCTGTGAAACCTTGACAATACTGTCAGCGTCTGTTTCCTTAGGGGTTAGGTTTCATCCATTAGGTCTCAGAATTTTTTTTTATCCACACAGTATGCAGCTTAAGGTTAAATCAAATATTAACGAATTTCCCTGAAATATTTTTATACTTTATTTGTAAAGAAATCCTTTTCGGAAATTTCAGGTAAAAGGATGGGACTCCAATGTAAATAATTATGTACATACAGGTAATCTGTGAGTCTACATGTGTAAAATTTAACTACATTAGAAAAGTCTTTTGAAGCTGAGCATGCTTAGTAAGTAGAAGAAAGATCAGTAGAATATAAACTGTCAACATGACATCATAATAAGGTGAGTTTAATGAGGCTGAAGAGATTAAAGGCGTGTAAATCAGGTGCAGTAATCAAATGACCGGGGTTGACCAGATTTAAATAGGAACTCGCTCACAGTACAGGTATACATAGATACAGGTAACATGCAGACACACATACATCACTCGAAAATACATCACTTCTGTTTACTAACGTAACAACTTTTATCCAAAAATTATATATAAAAAAAAAAATTTAGATCATATTTCAATTAGTTTTGGTATTAAATGTCACTTTTTTTTTCTTGTTTGTGGTGTTGACATTTTTACTTGAAAGGGTTTTATGTACAGTGTAGCTTTAAACAAAAATGGGTGATACAATGTACCAGCAGTAATTTGAGATCCGATTTGAATATATTGGTTGTCATATTTTAAGCAATAAAAAATAAAGAAAAAAGCATGTTTATTTGCAAAACTTATTACCATTGAAATTTTTATAAATTTAGTAAATTCTGTATTACTGATGGAGAAGTTTTTCTGTTTAATCTGATCAAAAACTTCTATCATGACGAAAATTTTAATCAAAATTATATTTCCTCTAAATTTTATAAACATGTTAATTATTTATTTAGAAAGTTGTCACTTTTCAGTGATTTTGTTTGACCTGTATTACAGCTGTTATAAGGCTATTTCCCTTAGCCAAAATTTATGTTTTCCCAAAATGAAGCAAAATTCAAGAATATTTTCCCAGATTATCTGAAAATCCTACTAAATTTTTCCAATTTAGTAAGGCCCAGGTTGCTGAAAAATCAAGGTAGCAAAAACAATGCTTTTAAATACTCCTTTTATAATTTGGTAATAAAATCTATAAGATTAATACATATTATCAACCAATTCTGTATCAGCTATGGTATTGGTTTGAACAAGCATGCATGCTGCCACTTTGTAACTTTTATTCAAATCATTGAAACTTGGGGGGAAAAAGTGCTTGTTTTTTCGCATATATGTACATGTGCATATTATTGAAGACAATAGCTAAAGAGTAGTGACATCTTTTGAGAAGTTCCTCCAGGTGAAATCATTAAATCTTAAAATTCTAAAAAGTTAAAACCAAAGGTCCAAAACTTCAACTATTCCATCCCAAATTTGAAGGGTTTGAATTTGCATGTATGGTTTCTGGTAGTATTTTAGCCATTTACACAAACAGTATCTTAACCTTTTCTCAATGAGATGTAGATATATATTTATTAAGCTGTTCATGTTTTGTTTTTTTTTAAGCAATAACAAACAAAATGAAACACAATGTCACAGAATCTGAAATACTTGACAGTATTTGTCATTTATTCTATTCATCCCCGAAATTTCATAATGAACTATTCCAACCTTTTCTTTGAAAGAGTTCAAATTTGTCTTTGGGGGTGAATGAGTTGATGATTGCCGTATGACAACAAGATGGACAAGCATTATACATGTCTGTTAAAGATGTGATCCTTACAACATCATTTGACATGCATGGAGGAAGTGAGCGTGTTGTGACATGTATACTGGTGAAGGTAGAACGCTATTATACTGGTCACATTTCACTTGTCATGTACAAACGTTCACAATTAATCCCAATGCAGGTTGTATCTGTGGGAAAGGCACAGAATACTAAGTCCAGGAAGGGGAGATAACTATGAATATTACATGAAAAAAAACTGACTCATCTGCATCTTCTCATAAATATGTATAAGGCTTAACTGCCCGTCTGCTTTAAGTGTTCATTTGTAAGGGGAGATAATTATGCTTTTAATTGATATGACATATTTATTTCATGTTCATTTGTTGCTTGCATTATCATTTAGACCGTCAAAAACACTTTCTTGAGAAATAAAGTTTTAAGGAAACTGATTGGCTGACATGACAATGATAAACAATTAATTGGTACGGTTAGAATAACAGACCATAATATATGTCAGCTACATAATTTGACAGACACTTTCAGGTCAACATAATGTACTCTATGTATGCATAGTGCATTTTTCTAATCAGGAAAGTGCTCATAAATATTTGTAAGGCCTTGGAACATTTAGTGCCATAAAATGTATCAATATTCTATTGTGGTATGACACATATAAAGAATTAGTTGGACGTTTAGAGTTTATTAAAATCCATGACAGACCCGTTATACATTTGTATCTGTACTAATCATTGGTATTGAAATTGATATCATGTTTTCAAGACATCTTCAAATTCAGAATTATTGGAAATTAAGTAGAATATTTAGCTGTGATACAGTTCATCTTCCAGTCTTTTGTCAATTTGTTTTAATGTTTGTTTGATGAATCGTTGCTGATGAGGAAGATATGCAATCATTTAATTATTTGTATATTGGAAATGTAATAAAAAATATAAAGTTTTTAAAAAATCTAAATTCTGTGACATGTAAACGGACCCTGTGGAAATGTCTTGTGGTTTGGGTTTTTTTTTTTTGCAAGAGAAAATTGCTATCCTGTCAGTGCTCTAGTTTTTAACTTTTATTGAATAATATCATTTCATATTTTTTAATATAAAGCTTTCACATCTTTGACCTGTACTTGGGAGAAAAATTGTTTTGTTTGTGTTCAAAAATGTTGTTTAAAGATCCTAAATAAATATAGTCTGTGTTCATTTGTTGTAGAAATATGGCTACAGCCTTATATATGTGAGTACAGTAAGTAAGATACATGGTTACAATGCCATGAGCAATATGAAGACATGTATGATAAGTATAAGAAAGCTGTACACCTGCCATCAAAGGTTACTCATTGCAACCCCTCCCTGTTGTATGTTGTTATAGCTCTAAATCATATTTACACCTGCACACCCTACACACCTGGTGGCGTACCTGTAACTCATCACTGAGTCGTTGTTTAAGGCGCTAATGCAGGTTTGAAAACTATTGTGAACTGTGACCTGCGGTATCTATAGCAACCTGTTCCTGTAAAAAAAAAAGGGATCTCCTCCTAATACTGTGTAACATCAAGTTTTCACCAATTTAAAATATTAAATTTTAAAGTTTCAAAGTTGATAGAACCAAAAACAGAATCTAGAATGAATATTTAAGCATTGAAGTGTCTTGATATGGACTTTATGGTCGATATGAGTGACAGATCTTTGCAGGTAAACACCATATTGCATGCTAGCTCAATATAGAGACCACTGTCTATAAATCAGAATGCAAATAATTGTCCAGCCTGTTGAGTCCCCTGAAATTTACAAAAATATCATCCAAAGTCTTATATTAATATAGGCTTAGATTGACCTTTGAAATTTGCTTAAACAAAATTACCATATTTGAAATGGTTATGGAGTTTATGAAAACATGGATAGGTTTTCAAAATACGACAAGTTTCCTGAATAATGTCCAGACTCTCTGCTATGTATATGGCTGTGAACAGGTGATGGACTCAGTCTGTATACAACATGCAATGATTGATGTTTGAAGACATGTACAGGATCAATGGTTTGTGTATTGATGCTACTCTACCTGGTCCTATAATCTGTGACTGGAGTAGATTAACACACCTAATTTGTCCTACAGCCCAGATCCATACCTGTAACAGCTGAGGGCGTGGGGTACAGATCAATATTACATGTCTCTAGATCTGGGCCAGCCTTTACAGGACCATTCTCAGGTTCAAGCTCATGCATAGCCAAGCTGAAGCAAGGGAGACAATTCTGTATCAAACTCATTCTTCTTTGACTTAGCAGCAATTTTCAGCCGTCTTTATTGACTCTTTTTGAATTCATTACAAGATCTGAGTGCATTCTGAGTTGCAAAAAGCAAAAAAAAGCTTTGAGCTTCATGAATACTGCATAAAAGTGTTACGTTTTCAAGACTTTTTTCCAGAATTATTCCAAAACTCTATTCTGCATAAGTTTCAACTAAAGCTGATTGAAACAAGTTCAAACTCTGCAGATTAAGAGTCTGTGGTACTGGAGCCAGCTTGTCATGGTGTACTTGTCCTGATTCACCCCTTAATTTCGTCATATTTGAACCTTATCAATTAGTCAAAGACTTAACAAGAGGAGTGACCAGATAAATATGTAGTATTAAGAGGGTTTCTAGGGCTAATATTTGAATTGCCAATAGCCAAAAAACAAAAACTACATAGCTTTCACACTTATTACTACTTGTATCTATAAATTGTGTTTCAATAAAAAAAAATGGCTGTTCATCACCATAAGCATTAAATATGAACTCCTCATTGACATAAAGTTAAGTTGTCCGACAAATTTAGACATGTTTGTTTTTCTTAGACATAGATTTCAAAATTAATTGTAGCATCCTGAATGAAACTTGATTGAAATCTCTACTATGGACACTTTAGTATAAACTTTTACATTGAACGGTACCATCCCTGTCATAAATGTTAACGCCATCCTCAATAAAATATCTATAAAATAACCAACCCTCAAGTCAAATCAAAAACATCTCAAGAATTTAATAACAAGGTGACAGAGCGGTCAATGTTGAAACATACTAATTGATACAGATTAATTGGACTGAATGTCCAATGATGATTTTAATAAACATGATGAATAAGTATCTCCTTAATCCATGTGAAATGATCCTTAAACTCCACTTAAATGAAAATAATCAATTACATTTAACTTTGTGAAGGAAAATCTATTTCCAGGCGTCAAGAAAAAAGTAAAGCCATTTATTACAATCTTGGCGGTAAGTTTATGCGTTTGAAGTATAGTGCAATATCACGCTTTTTATCCAGTTTAAATTGACAGTAAGTGTTAGTCAGAGATGTATAAAATAGAAAAGCTATTATTTTGACGTGTAAATCCTGGTCGTATATTAAACCGATAACCTTGTCATAAGTCAGGTATTGGAGAACTTATCAGCGCGATCTGATCGTAGCTGTCATGCTTTCCATTAAACTACCTCTCCTTGTGTCATTATTGTAGCGGGAAAGTCGTCATTATTGTACAGTTAACCGAAAAGTCAAAATATCGGTAACCTGACCCTGTCGAGTACACATATATATATACACACACCCATTAGGGTCCGGTCCTTCATAGAGAATTTTGATAAAACCCGCGGATGTGATATGATATATGGCCGTATATTTGTGATTGGACTGTGTACGGATCTGTACCATACAGGTACAAATGTTAGACCCTGCTGTGATTTTATCAGATCCGGACACCAATAATTAATAGGTCTGTCTGGACATACACATGTATTGTCCCTGTCCAGGTAGGCCATAGTATCCCAGTGGCCTTTACCTGATGGATAACGCTTGTGGCCTTGAAATGTCCAGATTTCAAATTCTTTTGATTTCTTTTTTTTTTTTCTCGTAATTGTTCATTTTCAGTTCAAGCTTGAACATACCGGTATAATATATGGTCCAGAAAGCCGTATAAGGACTTCAAAGAATGAGAATTTCAAACAGCCGTGAGTTTGTTGAACTGATTGTATGTTGCTGTGATGTTTTAATGGATTCCCCAACACCTTTTCCTAAACAAACTGTTGGGAAAAATCTACGCTGAACTAGTAATAGGGTACTGATCCCCTGTTTTGTCTTTTGTAACATTATTAGGCCTTTATTTCTGGTTTCTTGTGAAAGTTGAATTTAAAAATTCCAACTTCTGAATTGAAAGAGTTGAATTGTGTGTTCATGGCTGAATGAGTTAATTGATATTTTAACTAATACTTATGATTGTAAATGCCATACCAGGTATAGTCACCAAACAATCTCTACAGCAGTTCTTAATCACCTAAAGTAAGCTGTTTATAGAAAATACCTGTCAATAAAGGTCACCCTTTATAGAGAATACCTGTCAATAAAGGTCACCTCTTTATAGAAAATATCTGTCTATAAAGGTCATCTCTTTATAGAAAATACCTGTCAATAAAGGTCACCTCTTTATAGAAAATATCTGTCTATAAAGGTCATCTCTTTATAGAAAATACCTGTCAATAAAGGTCACCTCTTTATAGAAAATATCTGTCTATAAAGGTCATCTCTTTATAGAAAATACATGTCAAAAAAGGTCACCTCTTTATTGAAAATAGTGTTCTATAAAGGTCTGCATGTAGATAACATTTAACATTGTCATTATATAAAACTAAAAAAGATTTTTCTTAATTCTGATCATTACTGATTATGTCATACTGATAGCTGAATCATAATAAATTAACATTGTGAAATACTTCCTACAAAGCAGAGGTCATTGTATAAAGATATAGATAGACAGTCACTACCCACCTACACTGTACAGGTATATTAAAAACATGTTGTGAACTGGAGCAAGCTACAGATAGAATTCTTATAAAAAATATTTTTTGAATATAAAGTTTATAACCTGATAATGTTTAAAATCCTGTAAACACGCATTTAGGATTGTTTAAGTCACCGTTGTAGGCCAAATTATGGTATACCAGGGATATTATTACACAAAATATATAGACATATCAGTATTCTTATCAATAAAGACGGCACAAAAATCAGAAATAAAAAACCTGGATGTGTTATAATACAGCCATTTTGTCCACATGATATGTTTTATTGTATAAAACTATTTATAAAACATATTGTTGAGGTGCCCAGATGGTTGGGTATACTCGGGGTTTTTGGGAAAATGATACCCTCTGACTCATGAAATAGCCTTTTACACAATTAAATGGGGTCATAATTACATTGTAAGGGGTTGAAATTAAAGACAATTATGACAGGTTCCTCTTGGGTTGGAGACATATCGCTCCAGCCGACACTGTAGGCGCTGACCCGTCTAATGGCCGCCTTTCATACTTAACATCCGTAATTCTGACCACAAAGGCGCTATTCACCTTTTTCGATTTGTATTCGTGATTAGTTTGTTTTCCAGAGTAGATAGACAAGATTTCGGCACAGGTGGTTTAAACTGAACAGATTTACTGTAGATATTTTAGGGGCTGCAAAACGCACAGTGGACCTGAGATAAGCATTGGCATCGAGAAAAACAACATTTTATTTCGTGTTGATGGACTAAAAAGAAACTGTTTCGTTTATTTGGATTTACGACTTTTTCTCATGAAGACAATTGAAAGGTAAATGATTTATTTTTCAAATTAGCATTTAAAAAATTAATGACGTCTGAAGAAAGATGTCTTTGTTTTGTTAAAGCCATTGAACTGTATGGAACGCCATAGCTGCCTTAAGACCAAGGGTTTTATATCATTATGTGACCATGTAATATCATTATGTGACCATGTTGTATCATTATGTCACCATGTTATATCATTATGTCGCCAGATTATATCATTATGTCGCCAGATTATATCATTATGTGACCATGTTGTATCATTATGTCACCATGTTATATCATTATGTGACCATGTTGTATCATTATGTCACCATGTTATATCATTATGTAACCATGTTATATCATTATGTCGCCAGATTATATCATTATGTCGCCAGATTATATCATTATGTCACCATGCTATATCATTATGTGACCATGTTGTATCATTATGTGACCATGCTATATCATTATGTAACCATGTTATATCATTATGTCGCCAGATTATATCAT
Source organism: Mimachlamys varia (assembly GCA_947623455.1). Taxonomy (NCBI): domain Eukaryota; kingdom Metazoa; phylum Mollusca; class Bivalvia; order Pectinida; family Pectinidae; genus Mimachlamys; species Mimachlamys varia. The sequence continues at coordinate 5,633,397 of OX392537.1, forward strand.
TATGTCGCCATGTTATATCATTATGTGACCAGATCAAATCATTATGTCGCCAGATTATATCATTATGTGACCATGTTGTATCATTATGTCACCATGTTATATCATTATGTCACCATGTTATATCATTATGTCGCCAGATTATATCATTATGTCGTCAGATTTATTATATCATTATGTCGCCAGATTATATCATTATGTCACCATGTTATATCATTATGTCGCCATGATATATCATTATGTCGCCACATCATTGCATCATGTCACCATTATATATCATTGTGTCGCCAAGTTATGGAGACGTTTTTCATTAAGACTACTCGGAAAGCATTCGGAATTTACGTAACAGTCAAACGCAAACAAGATCCCGATCACCATCGGCTAAAATCATTGTTGGCGCGAAGGTTGGCTGGAGCACATGTGATGAGGCAGACAGAGGTAGGTACATAGGCCTAATTCATAATTAACCTATACACTGTATAGTTACCTTATTCATCATATACCTTTTGTTGGTTAAACAACTGCAAAACGAAATATCTCCATGATATTACGTAAATCAGCACCACATAGGCTAGTAGCATGTTGGATTAGTATTAAGGGAGGCAACTCCAATATAAAGAAAGTTGCGTTACCGGTTGCATGTGAACCTCAGAACTGAGAACATCATTTTTGCAAAACACTTGGAGCGTGTTTTCCCCCGTTGTTTGTTATAATGTAGGTTATATAGATATCTAAATAAATACAACATTGAAAAACTAAGTTCATGTGGAGGCGGGACATTTATATGTCTCGCAGATATTTCTAATAGATCATAGGCCTATAGGCCTAGATCTATTGTGCAAAACGACGGTGGGACGCGAGAGAAAAAGAAAGAAAATTGAACAATAAGAATTTCCATCAGAAGGCCTGTAGTCCGAAGAACTAAGAAAAAAATGTATAATGCAGTGATCAATTTACGATTTATTTTCTTGGGTGCTTTTGCTAAAAACAATGGGTCCCATAAATTTAAATTAAAGCATTTCGAGAGTTTCTATGAGTGCCAGAATAATTTTATGAGTACAGGACTCCGGGACTCGCACGTAGATTGATCACTGATAATGTCAGGATGAAAAGTAAATTTTAATGCTGGGCCTAGCCCTTTTTAGCAACATTTTGACTATTTTAGAGCAAACAAATTTTATTTGAACGTTTCCTACAATTAACAACTGATTATCACAGGTGCTTGGGGTAAAACATTATATGTTATATCACAGGTGCCTGACGTGCTGGGAAAACAAGCATATATCACTGATTCCACGCTAAACCGGACAGTTATTATTGAAATATTGGTAAAAAAAGAAATAGGTAGAAAAAATTAAAACTTTCATAATATTTTTGCCAAGATATTCAACAATCCAAATATAGAAATATTGACATCAACTGGCAATCCAAATGAAAATTACAGCTTTTTGAATATAGGTGAGTCAAAGAAAGAAACGACGTCATTTTGACGTCGTATATCATTTGACGTCATGAAAAATGACGTTGGCATTATGATGCTGACTTACTTTGCCTTTAGACAACACCATAGAGAGTTATGATAGCAAACAACATAATAATTTCCAAAGTTTATTTTTCAGACTTTTACAATTGATTCAATATTGTTTTCATTTTGAATCCATATATATATAATCTGTAGGTAGCTATAGTACTAAAGTAGAGGTTCAGACATTATCGCATGTACCGGGGAAAAGTATAGCTAATAGTATACATTTGTATGCATCAGTTTCGTATTTGTTCTGCCTTTTTTCATGACCAAAATAACAACTTTCTTCCAGTATTCATTGTAGTTTAAACGATACTTGTATTATAATAAAGTTTCTGTGTTCAAGAACAAACTTCTCAAATATTATTTTAGCCAACAAATAACATACATCTAGCCACCATATCAATGTCTTTAGCCATTCCCTTTACAATCAAAGGGAAATATATCTTCTTCGTGTTTGTACATAATATTACAACATTCAGTGCATTATTATTATAATGATTATTTTAAAAGAAATGCCCAAACGACGGAAAGCATGTCCGAATTAGAAATAATCTTGTCTTGACACTTTGGTATGTTGGGTGATAACGAACATTTAAACATATTTGAAAACAGTCGAGTAAACGAAAATCAGAATAATATTTCCTAGAAAGGACGAAAAATGTTTCTCATGTAACAAAACACAGACTTAGGATAGATACTATAATTTTGTATCTTACTGTGACATGGATACTTTAGGATGCAGACAAATTACTGTAACAATGAGACTTAAGGGTGTATACTACCTTACTAGAACTTGCAAACTGTTCTTCCGTACATTAGGAATATATTTGCGTCTACATCCAGTTCCCATTGATATTTTGTAGACCTTATATTGCAATGCATTCACACATATTATTTTACTTACATTGAATATTTATGAGTTCAGGCGGAATGATATTCTGTACGCATAGAATATGTTCATTTCATATCAGTATACGGCCACTGTACCTGAACGAATCTTTTATGAATAAATAAAACAACAGTATTCTAAATGAACAAAATATTATTCCATGGGCAGATATGTTAACGTATCGATCTTGGCGTAAGTAATGATTAAAAGATAAACTTTGTTAAGTTCACACCAAATATTTAAAAATCACGATATAACGTACAACCATATACATGTACAGGTATCGTACATTGTACATAATAGTATATAACACATTCCATAATTGGGCAACATTTTGTGTGTCAACAAATGTGAACGAGATAACAATGCATTCATGGTTTCAATCAAACTTTTCAAAAAATTGTTTTCTTCTGCCATCCAGTACACAACCCTATAAATGAGCCATTTCTATCCCAGCAGGCCGGGCAGTAGCATGATGTATTTCGCACCTTGATCATATCTTTTGATCCAAACGATACAACTGAGTGGAGCTGGAAAGTACCAACAACAGACTTTGAACTCTTGGTTAAAGTGTCAAATAAGATTCTATTTCTTCCAATTTCTTCTTTTGAGACATATTTGTATATAATAGTGGAATTTAACGACGAACCCCATAGAAAGAAATCATACGCCGATTGTATTTGTGCAGCATCTCTACAGATTGCATTGTCGGCCATCCTCTTAGCAGTACCGCCTAAACCATCACAGGGCCCCTTTCCGTGCCCTGCTTCGAAATAGTTCCAAGAAGCAAGAACATGAAAATGTTCCATGTGGCGACTAAGGATGGCAAATATATACCTGTTACGGTATTGGGATGTAGGACCGTCTGTCCAGTAATGTATATGACTGACATGTGGTTTTAAAATCTTCACTTCCTCCTGAACTAATTTGTTCAGAAAACTGAAAACTGTTGAGGAATTGTGAGAAAGTTCATCTGAAGTATATATAACATTTCTATGACGAAGAGTGTCGTTTTCTTTGTAATAAATGACACATGGATGTAAAGTAACAAGTGTTTTGTTAAAATATGAAGACTGGACATCTTCCTTTGACTTACAAGAATAGTTTTCTGCAAAATCCATTTGAACAATTACGTGGTCGTCACGTAAATTATCTTTTAACATTTTAATTTGTTTGTACTGCTCCTTTACTCTTTCTACATGGTTTTTAAATTTCAAACATTCAGTTGCAAAGACAGATTTAAATAAATTTACATTTTCTTCCTCACTCACAACTTTTGTTCTCCACACTTTGTCTTCTTTCACTCGTTTCCACACAGAGTACTTAATCACATGATTATCTGGAAAACTTGAAAAAAGATCCAATACATCCTTCTTGTTGTGTACATTTGAAATAAAAATATCAGGGTGTAAATTACAGGGAATGCCACCTGATTTCAACGCTTTTAATTTCAGAGACATGTTCTGGTGCTGAAAACAAAGACAACTTTGGTATTTAGAAAATGACAATAAAGAAATATGTTTTGGTCTTAATTTGCAAAACAAAGAACGGGAAATCTTTTGTTCAGGATATTCTGAGCAGTATTTCAAGTGCAAATTAGTCATATAGTCTGATAAGATTCTTTTCTGTTTTGTTTCTCTGTTGGTTGGTTTGAAATCGTGTTTTCCGGGGAGTTGACTGGAGTTATCGTCTCTTTCTAAAAATTCTAAAACATTAAGATTGATGGTCTGCTGTTTGGAAGCTAGGCGTTTACGTCTTTTGGTGATTAAATTTTTACTTTGTTCCCGGCTTAAGGTCTGTCGTCTGATTCCGAATGTTGAAGATAAGGTGTGTCCTTGCCGGTACTTCTTGATAATTTTTCCGCTGATGATACGATTAACTATTGCTGACTTTCCTGTTGATTTTATTTCTTCTATGAGAGTGTTACTAAAAATTAATTTTCTTCTAACATGCTTGGCTTTACTTGCTGAAATTCCGCTTTCAATAATATCTTGATTAGCTTGTGTTACTGGTGTAAGTGGTACTGGATGTGGGATGGGGTAACATTGATCAATTTTGCTATTCTTTTCTGTATCTAGGCGTTTTGAGAGTCTTTCGATTTGCTTCTTATATTTCCAAATTTTCTTTTGTGCAACTAGTTCAGATTCTTCCATTTTCTTGATTTTTCTGTGTGCCCGTGATAATGCACGGCTTATTCTTTTTCTTGAGCCTTTCTTCTTGTTAGGATTAATTTGAGGCAATATGTGATCCATACTTTTTTGCGTCCTTTTTTCTCTGTGTCTTTTTATGTTGTCCCTGTTTTTAATTCTCCTGGACACTTTTTCTGTAGGGCTCAAATCTTCAGTTTTAACATAATATGTCTTAACTCTTTCACACTCTTGTTTTAGATAGTTCTGTCCTAACTTCATCTTTTTTCTTTCTCTGTATTCTTTCTGATACTCTGCTTTGGTTTTTCTCATATTTACTGAAAGCAATAAAAAGAGATGATGAAAGAAAATTCAGAAAATTAATTGTATTTATGCTAAATGCATTGTCAGTCGAATTCAATCACAAACTTGTGCAAGTCTAGTTTGTCCCATGCAATCGTACCTCTGAGAAGACACCTAACAACATGTAAACAAATCGATGTCGGTGGAAAACAAAAAATGTTGCGTTCACTTGGATTCAAAAACAACCTTTCAAAAGAGTTAAAGGGTACTTAGAAATTGGCTTATAAAGCAATATTCTATTTCTTTAAACAAATGTGGCAAATGTATGAGTTGTTTGTAAGCAAAATTAAGTTAATTTCCACATATAATTCTCATTAGGCCTATCATCCGGATGGGCAAGCGATTTATTCCTTCTCTGGGGAATAGTAAATCATTGTCTTGACCATTTTCTTTATTACAAGTAAGGGAATCACTCAAACATTTCGGGCTCGTAGATATAAAGTTCATGCACCCGGTTTTTACTATTACCAGATAGGCATTGACGGCCGACATCGACACTCAAAGTCTACAGTTTACCAAGGGAAAGTGTTTTTTTTTTTTGTTTTTATTATTTCTAGAGGGGCATGAAACGCAATACATTTGTAAATGAATCCATGTATATTAAAAACGAATTCGGACAATTGTATGTATGCATATATAGACGTCTATATTGCCAAGGGAGCGTTTAACATCCGAAATCGTGATTAGAAGCATAGGCCCAAGTACTGTCCTGTAGGCCTAGGCCTAATGACCTGATGACAGTACTGTTAGGGTTTCTGTTACAGTATGGTGTTGTTTTCCAAATTCGTTTTCCAAGATGACGATTCGGGGTCTTACTAATGTTTTCCGAAGTAAATGCATTTTAAAATATTCCATTTTCAAATAACCATTTATATATGGAAAAATAGAAGAGTGGGTTCTGATTTGCAAGTTTCTTTTAACCTACCCGAGAAGTTGTTCGAGTTGTCTCGCCTTGATCGTCTGCTCAAACCGGAAACGGCAAAATATGCGCGATTTAAGTACGATTATTGAGTATATAGATAAAACGTGAAGTGAACCACTGAAAATTTCCACGTAAATTTCATCACTCAAAATCGTTTCTGATAGAGTTTTGCTTATAGGACGAGTTAATTTGCCAAAAAGATATCAGGTATAATGTATCAATGTAGTTTCTTTACCTAGTACATAACTGGTGTAAATGTGCAGCATTTTCTGGTTGTTTCAAGTCTAAATCGATTCCACGTAAATTTCACTCTTAACCATACGGTGTCCAAGTCGGCGATTCGAGTACCCCTTGAGGTAAAATTATTTACTTACTAGACAAATCCGCCAGCTGATTACATTCACAATACTTGTAATTGATCAGTGTTATTTAAAAACACAATTTTTGCCTATGTTCAGATCATATTTCACTTTTTACAACGCATGCCGTGATGTCGCCCGTATATGTCGTTCTGTTATTGATTGTTTCTGAAAGTACGTAATACGCCTAATTATGCCAAAACACCAATTTAGCTGTTTGATTTTGTCATTAATGCAAATAGATATGTCACATTGAAAGAATAAAATGAAAAAAAAAATTTAATTTCATTTTTATCCGAAAAAAATGCTTGTAAAATCTAGCTATGTAATTGTGACATTTATCTTGGCTGCAAAAAGCCCTTTTCATGCGTATTTTACCTGTAAATTGAAGTAAAATACGAAAATGATGTGACCGATTAAAAATTCCTGTCAGGAATCACAAATTCTAAACAAAATCATATCAAAATGAAAGTTAACCGCTAGTTTTTAAAAAAGATTTTTGATGGCAACGGCGATAAATGTCAATTGTCCGGTTTAGCGTGGAATCAGTGATATACACTTTGTATATATGTACTCCTAATAGTATAAATGTGATTTTTTCCCTGCCCGTCGGGCACCTGTGGTTATATATATGCTATAGACTTGTTACGCCCTCGTATACTGAATTTTTTATAGTAATACGAGGCTATATAGTATATATGTAGCAATTTCGTATAGTGGAGTTTTTTGTCAGGTAACCACTCCTGGGTTCCATGTGTTTTCTTTACTCACAATACGGTACATTGAATTGCCGAGTCACAAAAGGAACCAACAGACACCAAAAATAAACTTTATTACATATCAAACATATCCTCCGAGACGACCCCCCAACATACAACACACACACATGTCTACACACATGGCCCACGCGTATGAGTACCCACTAAAAATATAAACATAACAAAGACGAAGCCCTACTAAACCATAGATGACAGAGTAATTTGGAAGAGTAATAATTTGGAGAAGCCGGTATCTGTTGACTCTCAACCAGTTCCCAGGTTAAGCTTGTAACCGAGAGTCAACAGATTCCGCTGAAATGATAAATTTGACTTTTAAACCGAAAATGCGTGGCTGCGGGTCGGCGAGACCTAACCAGTTCCTCGTTCAAAACTACCGTCAGGACTGCCTAAACCCATATATACGTGCCCAAAGCCCTGCCTCCCTACTCTGGTACACTATAGCTGCGATGTCGTAGCTCACGACGAGCAGGGTTTTGCCAGGTATTTTGGGAATGGGACCCCGTTCTTAAATTGGGAAAATTTGTTGCCGTTTCACTGCAAATTGGGAAAATACCATCAGTGTTTTTATGCATTTGGGAAAATGTTTAAACTTTCATTGTGCGGTCGAGACGTATGTCAAGAGACCGGGTATGAACATTCATACTAGTAATTCACCTGCAAAACATGCTTATCACACCTCAGTGATTTTTTCATATTTTCCTCCAAAGTGCCCATGCCTTTTTTTATTGGGAATTTCTATGCAAAAAGTCAAAATTGGGAATTTTACAACATAATGAACCTTTATCAGATTTTTTATAATGAAATGCTTTAATAACATAAATTTTCAATGCCATTGCCTTCAATTGTTTTTTTGTGTGTGTTAAAATCATTACCGGTATATAAACAAATAAAGGTAAACTGTTTTAATATTGGTCACAGTACACCGATTATCTATTGTGGCATGAAGCTTCAGACTCTGAACAATTCAGTTTTTTTTATTATCCAACTTTATTAAATGCATACAAATTGGGAAAATTGGGAGTCAATTGGGAAAAAATCTCTAGGGGAAAGTACCTAAAGTCGGCACTTTAAAAGGGGTAAAAAAATCACTGCACCTGGGATTGGGAACATTAGGTTTCCTGTGCTAAAAATAGTGGGGAATCCCTGTGTCACACCAACAGGTGGCGCTGTCTATTTACAAACACAAAGATTCAAATACAAGGACAAACACATGTACTACTCACAATTACGATACGAAATGAGACTGAGAAATTACAAAATTATGTCAATGGCAATTAAAGGCATGCTTGTACATTATGAACATGTATCATACCATCTACCAATATAACAATTTAATGCATACACAGGGACCTGGCACGATTTTTCAAATGATGGCTCATATAACGGCACACAGTTACAGGGACTTGGAAAGTAATTAAAATCTATAGACCTGTATTATTTTGACCTATTTTAGGTGTCTTTAAAGCATTTAAAGACATTTGGGAGCTTGAGATTAAAATTCGATATTTTTTCCCTTTTGTTATATTCTTAATATTGAGGTAAATACCATGATCCAAAATAATGCATAACCAGACATTGACAAATGGGGACTGATAGTATGAGACTATACATTTCATTTATTACTGTGAGAATACATATCCTGCCAGATATATACCGGGTATGTACCATTGACAAAAGAATATCCACGGTAAACAGAGGTAGGCTATTTATCTTTGCTATGGAATAGTGAAAGACAGTAGTAATTTTAGGCTATAAAATGCTTATTTTTGTTTTCGCTGCAAAAACATTGCGGTAAAAAGATATTCACATTCAATTATCTCAAACTTTATTTTAACTTTTGATATAGAACCACCTCCCGCAAGGGGGGGGGGGGGGGGGGTCCCTCCCAAACTGTACAAAACATATGTATTTGATAGTAAAACACGTAGTAAATGACTCGCATGATCAAACTTCATTCATGCGGTTGGCTGAACTTTCGGGAAAAATTTTGTCACATGATTTTCTGTTTACTTCCAAATACAGTGATCTCCCTGACATGTATAGCGAGACCTGGTGCAAGCTGAAAGGTTAGGTTTGGGGTCCATTTACGTGTTCAGAAATATTTCTGATTAAATCTGACATTAATTAAATTTTAGGTGACCAAATGAGAATACCGTAGTAACCCCAGTAATTTTCTTACCCTTATTATACTGGGGCCTGTGCCTTTTTCATTTGGAAAATACGACCATATTTTTTTTTAGTTCAGGGAAAAATGTACGTTCATTCAAGCTCGAAAATAGAATTTTATTAATCTATGCTTTAATATGCATAATTTAGCTATGATCAATATAGACTAGTGTAATTATAACATTGGCTTGTATCCTAGATAAATTTTGCTTTATATTCCCAATCAGAAACGGTTAGTTTCCTTGTATGGTAAATATTATGAAGAAATGTTGAGCAAAATTTCTCTAGGGAAAGGGCCTGTATTCGGCCCCAAATGCACCAAAAAAAATCACTGTTCTTACAGGTACATTTAATGTGAATCATGATTTTTTAATCACAAAGGGGGTGATGATCCTTAACTGAACGTCTGTCACCGGAAATAAGATGTTTTAAAATTATATGACTAAGAACAGATATTTGAATATAAGACGTGTTCTACTTTTCAACCATGGACACACTGTGACTGATAAAGCATGTATTTTGACATTATTCGAGAGGTAATAACATCGTTCGAGCAGATGAGATATGATATGATATGTTTTTTTCAACATTGTGTTATCTTATCAGATAATCCACTTGATTAATTTTTAGCCCCCGCTATAAGTTATTAAGTGGAGACTAATTTCACTGATTTAGGTTTACATGTCCGTCCATCTGTCGATCGCATTTCGCTTCTGTGCAAAAGTTTTGTTGCAAGAGAAATGGCCATTAACCTGATTTAGAATTACAGAAAAAAACGAAGGGGTTTACTGGGACCTGTAGGGGACATACATATTTCTTCAGCAATGCCTTATTTTAAATGCTATTCTTATTTGTGATTTACAGGTTATTTTCCTGCAGCATGGAAGACCTGTTACTGAAAATAGGACAGCCAAGTCTTCTGCCAAATTTCATAAGGGAGAGAGTCGACATAGATATCGCGAAAAGTCTCTCGGACAGTGAACTGGCCCGATTGGGCATAACAACTATTGGGCAGCGACACAAATTTAGAGGTTATCTTCAAACATCCCCTGATAATACGCATATTAACCCTGATTCCTTACCATCCAGCACTGCCACATCATCTGGAAACTTGGCAGAGGAAATTAGGGATGAAAGAGCGCGATTGTTTTCATCATATGGCAATAGACAGGCAAGGTCGCGTTTAAGACAAGGTGCCAGAAGTAGGACTAGAAAGTCAGATAGAGCGTTTTCACGGAATTTCTTGTGTTTAGCCTCCAAACAACAAGAAAAAATTCCAACAAGCAGCGAAAAGGAGGTCCTAACCAATGCTGGACTAGGAATGAAAAGGATTAAGCTCTCAAAATCCGACACAGCGGATAATATTGTAGAAAAATTATCTGCAGATGTATTGGAAATTAATGGAGAAATATCAGGCTTTCCGAAACTCCAGAACGCGGGCGGATTCGAATTATTGAGGGCAACCCAAACATGCCGGAACTTAGAGCTTATCCGTTGTATTTGGTCAGGAGAGCAGTTAAATTTACACACAAATACACAGTCAACCATATACATCAGACCAATTCAATGTGATTTGAACTGTGAACCAGATAACATTCAATCAGCAGGCGAGGAGGTAAAGAGCAAGTGCAATATGTGTAAAAAATACTACAACATAAAAACCCTAAGAGAACATGTTGAGTCCTGTCAAGGTCTGTATTCACTAGATTTATCAAATCATGATCAAAGCACTGCATCTGTTAATCAACTTAATGTGCCAAACCAAGACGTGACTGCAGTTTCTCTTTCATTATTTGAACATTCTGATGAATCAACCCCTGAAGTTTCGAATCATGATCAAAGCACTGCATCTGTTAATGTGCCAAACCAAGACGTGACAGCAGTTTCTCTTTCATTATTTGAACATCCTGATGAATCAATCCCTGAAGTTTTGAATCATGATCAAAGCACTGCATCTGTTAATGTGCCAAACCAAGACGTGACTGCAGTTTCTCTTTCATTATTTGAACATCCTGATGAATCAACCCCTGAAGTTTCGAATCATGATCAAAGCACTGCATCTGTTAATGTGCCAAACCAAAGACCTATTGGTCACACCTCTCCAGCTGTACCTCAAGTGATAAGTGCCATTGTAAATAATATTTCAGACTTGTGTAAGGATGAAAATACTTCAAATCCTGTGGAAATCCTAAGGGTGTTTCAATCCAAAATTGTTACTGGCAGACCATTGGAAATAAAGAATGAATCGGAGGTTATTGAAGGAAGTACAAACTTCATACTTATAGACCGAAAAAATCCTTGGGAAACTGCGAAAGCTGAAATCTCTGCTATAGAGGATCTGAGAGACACATTGGAAGTCCAATTCTATGATGAGGTATTATATATATTGGAATGTAATTAACTGCTATATATATGTCACAATATATTTTATTATACCTTTCCTTTACACAATATAAAAAGTAGACAATATGAGAAATGCTATTTGAAATGCATCCTTTGAATTGATTAATAATAATATAGACATAAACAATGTAAGAGCAATTTACCCAGAATGAGCTAAATTTTCATCTGCTTTCAAAATTTTGGGGAATTGTTTGCTTCGTTCATTCTCAGATTGGACATTACGTTCGTCACATTTATTCGGAACGCCTCTATACCTCATATCACTTAAAATATGATAATTCTGTAAGCATTTCCAAGACCCAGACGAAGCAGACGTACATTAACAGTAGAACTGTTTGTTTACAAACCACAGTGTAGTTTCTCTGCTAGAATGTTGAAATGGCATTGTTTACTAGATTTGAAAGTTGTAATAAAGACTATTTAGATCTTGGACAATGCGAACATGCAGCAAGTTTGTGAAAGGTCTGTAAATAATAATATTAATATAATATACTGTTCAAAAGGACAAGCTGAAACTTTATTGTGACACTTTTAACTTTGACTACAGTAGTCTTTGAACAATATAATTTTGGATATATTAACAGTTATTGTATGGGTTACCGGCATTTTAAATTTCAGGAAATGGCACTATATGTTTCGAGGGACATTAAAAGTGCATTTTCTTTCGCACATATCCATACCCTCTGTATAGCTCCAACTTTTCTCATCTGGAACATAACTGTGTTACTAATGCATGCTTAATGTCCATGCCGTCCTGTTTCAAAAACAGATTTTGTAGCAGGTAATAACTTTTATTAAGTTTGTTATTGATTCTGATGAAACTCTGCGGCTAATAATTATAATGAACAAAGAAATATGGAATTAGTTACGGTTCAAGATTGTCGTCAAATGGACGCTTCTGATTGATCGAATTTGATTTATTGTCGGATTCTAGTGAAATTAACTACGTTGTTTGTTTATGAAGTCTGCCTATACAAAAACAATGGCAGTATTTTTTTTCCTGTCCTCTAGTTGAAATGGAAATAGCATGAAATTTTAATTTTACAGACATCCTTTTCTCTTTAGTTTAAAACAGATTTAAGATCTTGAAAAGTTGTATACAAAATTAAGGGCCCTGAATATGAGGTACGGTCCGTACAGACCTATATATACTTTATTGACCGGTTCGATTCTTTGCCCTCAGTCAATATTTGATTAGTTTTTTACCATATTGGTATCATTAATTTACACCCTATGAACTCTTCACAAAAGTTCATGTTAAATTATAAACATTACATGTATTTAATACCAGATATGTTTTTTTGTACCCGAGTGTTAATTACTTTTATCCGAATTGACAGTCGTGAGGTTGGTTAAAAACCACATTTTTTATTAGAACTTAGAAGGCTTGATAACTCGTAATTAATTACATGCAAACAAGACATTAACATTGATGACATATTATATACATATATATTTTTTAAATTGCTGTAACTTGTTTATCTTCAGACTGCCTTGGATTTTGGTGGACCCAGGAAAGAGTTTTTCCGGATAGTCTTGAGAGAAATCAAAGACCTGTATTTTGACAAAGGTCTTCGCCATCGCCTGTGGGAAGATTACGAAATAGTTGGGAAGATATTTGGTAAACTTATGTTTTACGAATTGGTCAGAAAAACCAAGATGGCCATGATCACTTTCAACCCCTGGTATCAGATCAGTTGGACTGATGGCCCATCAGTCCGCCATCTTAGAATTTTATTGTGAAAGTTTGTTACCACTATTTCTCAGAAAGAATTGGAAGGATCTTTCTCAAATGTCACATGTCGGTTGCTCCGGGTCTCTAGTTGTGCAACATTGTTTTAATTGGACTGTTTGTAATATAACTTGTTTTTTAAGTATTAATAATATTTTTACCCCCCTCCCCTCGTCGGGATCAAACATCCAAGATAGCTGACGAAGCCTATAATTCGCTGAAAACAAACCCTATTATAACCTATAATATGACAGCACTCGATTGTAATAAACAAAAAGTTGGAGTTATAATTAAAAATGGCTACCAAATAGAGACTTAATAATTGGTTGACTTCTGATTTGTAATTAAATACCCGGTATTGTCTGATTTGCCTGAAATCTTGTATTATATACTGTAAAAGTAGGAAATTTTGATGCATCTGATTTCTTTCTAAAACTTTCAAAAAGTTGTATAATCGGAGTGTATTCCTTCAAACTACAGACAAACATGATGTGATATTCATTCCCTTGGTTTCAGCATTAAGTGTCCTTCAAAATGGAAGTATACCGAGTTTCATGTCAGAAGATATCCGATCGGAACTGTTTGGAGATAACCCTGTCACACCGTGCATTGCCAATCTGAGATCTGGTCTTGATGCCCTTGGAGTTTTTCAGGTTTGCTGATTTATTGACATGTTTTGAAGCCTTTATCATGTAAATGATGTAATCTAAAAAAACACTGGAAAGTTGCATAAAGAATATAACCTTAAAATTAAAAATTATATACTGTAATTACAAAGACATTCAAAGGAAAAATAAAGTTTAAGTTAAAAAAAAAATCTGTATTAAATCATTAGCGTTTCATAAGGGCTATTCCATATATAATTGTGTGGAGGCAGCCCTATTAATATATGAGTGGTAGGATTAAAAACAGATTTGCCTACCATTCCTTATATTAAATCACTTTTAATATTTAATGGGTGGTGGGGTTTCTGAAAAAGTGCCTCCCGCCCCTCCTACACGGTTAGTTCTGGAACATCCCTTAGAATATATCACAAAACTAATGCTTTTTGTTAGTTACAAAATTGCAAGTGATGGCAAAAATCATTGACATTGATATGTAAAAACAGGGGAAAAAATGGGGAGTCTCTCTCAGTCTCGCTCTAATTCATAAATTACCACAATCTTTCCCACATAATTTTTCCAATAAATGATCATTTTTCAACTAGTGATAGTTCAAACTCAGACTATATATTTATAGCTAACTGTATTTCAGGTAGTTCATAAATGACAAATTTGAATTTTTGTTTTTGCTTAAATTTGGTGTAGTACTACAGAATGCAATTACGTTTAATTTGTCTTATATGGTCATTATGTATCCTTTTTTTTCGGTTTATCCGGAGATCTCCTCTCACTACATTTTTCAACCAACTAATTTCAAACTTTTTAGGTTTAACATTTAAACCATGACAAGAAATTGTGTTTTCCTGAACACCAGTGTGATTTGACAATATTTACTAGAGTTATGGCCCTTTGTGGGACTTGGTCAATATGGACCTTATATGTATCAGATTTATGTGGTTTGTCCCGAGATCTCCTACAGTTTTTAGCTTGGCTCTTCGAAGAACAGGGAGAGCTATTGTTGTCACGTCGGCGTTGGTTTTTCAAATGTTAAGTTTTTGGTGCAACTGTTGAAAACCATAGTAATTTATTGTAGTATGGTCCCTGTGTGGGTTAAACTATCCCCTGCCGGAGTCAAAACAGAAGATTATTTTGGAAAAAAATCAGATTTTTGCAAATTTGTGGACTTGGAATAATTTTGCGTTAAGTTTTAGGTGTAAGCTGTTGAAAAGTATTATTACATCACTTTATAATTTTACAAGGGTGCTGATATTGGCCAATAGAGTCACTCTGGGGTTAAACTATCCCCTGCCCAAGTCAAAAAAGATTTTTTTTTTTTAATCATCAAATTTCACTTCATAAAATGTTCAACATTGACCTTGACCTTAATGAACCCTTCAAGGGCAAATCTGGGGTCATCCTACATCCACCCACCAAGTGGAGTGCTACCAGGTAAAACTCTGGTTCTACTGATCATTGTCACACAATTTTTTAAAATCCATTGAAGATAACTGACCAATGCATAGCCAATCTTTAACAATCTTCTTCTCAAAATCTAAAAGGCCCATGGTGATGATATTTGGCTGGTAGGTACCTTGGATGGAGTGCTACAATGTTTCCACATATTGATGACCTTGACCTACTTTCAAGGTCACAAGGATCACATATAATTATAAAAAGCGGACCAATTCATAGCCAATCTTTAACAATCTTCTCAATATCCAAAAGGCCCTAGGGGCTGATATTATTTGCCCAGCAGGTACCTTGGGTGAAGTGCTACAAAGTTTCCTCATATGAATGACCTTGACCTACTTTCAGGGTCACAGGGGTCATATATGTAAAAATCTTTAACAATCTTCTTCACACGAACCAAAAGGCTGAGGATGCTGATAATTGCCGAGTAGGTACCTAGGATGGAGTGCTACAAAGTTTCTTCATTTTATTGACCTTGACAAACATTCAAAGTCACAGGGGCCAAATATGTAAAAATAGCTTTAACATTCTTCTCACTAGCTGAAAGATTCTGGGTGCTGATATTTGCCCAATGGGCAATATCATTTTAATAATGATATACTGCCTATGTCTTCTGAATTACTTAAAGGAATTTCAACGAAACTTGTTAATCTCCAATATTTTTAGTCTTTGCAAAACCATACAAATTTATGTTTTTATTATATATTGACAAACTTTTGTGAGACGAGCTATGCTGTTCTACAACAGCTCTTGTTAACCAACTAATTTATTATGGAAATGTAGCCCATAAAGTGTTGCCATTGTTTTGGAGTGAAAAGTTCTTGGACATTGAGGCAATTGGGTTTTATGTAATAATTATGATGTACTCAAGGTGATGTAGTCAGATGATCGTTAAGGCCCATGGGCCTCTTGTTTTAATTTGCTTGAATTTTACTCAAATTATTGTAGTGATTGGTGAAAAGTTTGCTATTATTTGGAATCATCCATTATTTTCCACTAGCTGAATAACAAGTGAGATAAGGGCATATGTTGTTCCGCCCTGTGCAGTTCTCTTTTAAAATATAATTATGTTCAGGTTTAACTGTAATCTGAGTATGCAACTCCAAAATTTTCCAAATTTCCTAAAATAATGTCAATACCTAAGGCTACCATCATCTAGACTGGGTTAACCCACAAAGGAAGCTCTTGCATCCATTGTTTATAATATCACATGACCATCCTGTTGCATAAAACTACTATTAGGAAACAATATTCATCCAAGGATTTAAATGTGATGATATCTCCAGTTCAGCGAACACATAAACATGGCCATGGCGTTCCACAAAATCGTCTCTTTGTAAACTAGACCTACTGCAACCATTTGTGTATCAACATTTCACAGGTTACAACCTTACAAAGCAATTATGAGATCAAGTATGTCACTGTTGCCTTTCACATGATTAGTTCGTCAAAGAGTAAAACATTTTTTCAAGTAATGTTAAGGACTATTCAACTGTTGTTGGATCGAGTATACATGTAATGGACAAGTTTCAAAGTTTCAGTGATTTTGGTTTAATTATAACTCTGTGTGTGTCAGAAACGATATTATCTTTTTTTATGATTTTTTACAGCTTTGCAAACAAGTTCAAGCCTTCCAATACTTATTCCAGCCGAGACCAAATAAGATGACTTACAGAATGTTAACCAAGTTGCTACAGCCAGAATTTTCGGAAGATGGAAGCAACAGCAAGGAACTTGAAAAAAAAGTATATGCCATCTTCCTGCGATATTTAAGAGAAGTCGCTGGTAAGCAAATTTAAACTTCATCACAGGCATAGTATGATACTAGGAGAAACCAACAATTGATGTGTCTGGTAATATAAGGTCCATATGTTCATCCAGCCTTTAATATAACCAACTCCACACTTTCCATCCAGTTTTATATACGGGGATCCTGAACATATTGCAAGATGACTGGTGGAATATGTGTTTACAAAGTTAATGTTTTAAATCCTGTTAATTAACTGATTATTTAAGGATAATCGGAGGTTTTCAACACTGACCTGCAGCCATTTATGGCATTATGGGATCACATAGTGTACCAAAATACTGTCACTGTGATCTTCAATTTTAAAGGTAAATATATAGTCTTGTCTTTGGTTATTGTATGCTCTCAATACTAAACTTATTTCCATAATTTCAGGTGGCAGACGAAGCTGTGTTACTTTGGGAAAAGTTCTTGGGTTTGCAACATCAGCAGAGGAGGAGCCTGTGCTTGGTTTTGAACTTCATCCTTCCATTGTCTTCCATGGTGTTAGTGAATCATTCATCCCCACAGCCAATACATGTGTCAATGTAATGCGAATGCCTAGACCAACAGCTGATATGCCACTCCCAGAAGATGCCAAATTATTTGATTTATATGACTACGCATTTTCAAACACATTTTATGGACTGCAGTGATTATCATGCCATGAATTGGCTATGGAGTTACTTTTTTTAACTTCAACAGAACTTCATATGTCAATAGCTCACCGGTCGTGTTTCAGCATCCATCGACCAACCAGCATTAATGTTTCCCTTGAAACAACTTATTCTCAAAAAACAGTAGCATTCTCTAGTGAAGGAATACAAACTTTGAATGTTTTTTTCCAAAGAATGACCTGGCTTGACCAGACTTATGTTTGAAAGAGTTATATCGACCAAAATATTTTAAAATTACTTTTCAGTAACTGAGAGGCCTACAATATATAAACTGGTCTAGCTAGCTCTGATAGACGCTTGTTCTTAACTATCTTAATTAGGGTTAGGGTTATAGTCCTATATTCAATTAATTGTTTATCTCCGTCTGTCCGGATGTTGGTTTCCAGATAATAACTTGATATAGGATGGATGGATTTTAATGAGACTTAGTTTATGGGGCCTGGGTAATACAGTGTGGGAGTGATTTTGGGGTTAAACAGTTGACTGTGATGGTCACTTACTAAAAATAGATAATATGGTCAAATTTTGGTTTCCAGACAATAACTTAAGATAGGATGGATGGATGTTGATGAAACTTCATATAATGATAACTGTTTAGGAAACAAAGTGATATTAAGATTGGGATCAAAAGGTCAACTGTGAAGTTCACTGTTACTAAAAGACATTTATGGCCAAATTTTGGTTTCCATACAATCTATCTCTACAGATACTATAGGGTAGATGGATTTTTATGAAACTTCATATAATATAGCTTATGAAATATTACAAAGTGGGATTGAATTTTTGGTCAAAACGTCAACTTGAGACTCAATTATGAAGGTCACTGTCACTAAAAATAGGCATTTATGGCATTAGGTATTAAGGTCTATGTTGCTTGGAAAATTCAGGTGACAGCAGAGGACTGTGTGTTGCATGGCGCAACACTTATTGTAAGCTTGTGTTTATTATGTGGGTGGATAGCAATTACATGATTCCGTCAATTCATGGTCCCTTAAATGTTTTTGTGGTTGGTCACATATTGTGCAACTTAACACATCCTTCAGACATCCTGAAGTTTATTTTTTAACACACTTTTAATGTTTCAAAATTTCTTTGTCTTCTCAATAACCATGAGGCCCAGAGACCTGCTATTATTGGCTTTTATTATGCAGGGATGCGAAGGGCCAAAGAGGCAAAATTATAAATTATTTCTCAAATATTATACAGTAAAACATCTATAAGTCAGCAGGACTATGATAAAGGATAATATGATAAAATTCAAGTTGTATGCTTAGTGTAAAGACTGGTTAGAACCTACAAAACATTTCAAATTAAACAGGGTCTTCAAGTTAACAGGTTCAACTGTATTGGGACCAACATACCTGTCAGATGTTTGGCCTTTAATATGCTACTTTCTAGAGCACAGTGTCTATAATATTTGAAACTACTTCTGAATAACCAAACAGGCTAGAGATTTAATATTCGGCATGTGGGTACTGCTAGAGTATTGAGCTGCCAAGTTCAAATGAATAGCTTTGACCTTTAATCAAGATCACTTGTGACAAATAGACTAAGATATTTTTAAGGACTTGAAGACCACATGGGTTACTCATAAAGGAATTCTTAATAACAATAAGTCTATGATGTCCCTGACATAATACCACTAGCCTTCCATCTCTGGGTCACAAGTTTGAAACCCACCTGGAGCAGTTGCCAGGTACTGATAGCAGGTCTGTGTTTTTTCTCCTGGTACAAAATGTACTCCCAACTTTCCCCCCACTTCTAAAACCTGGCACATCCTTAAATGATCCAGGCTGTAAAACTATAAACAAACCAACCCCGCTCACTGGGACCTGAAGTGCATGTCTAATTGACTGTTATATATAATATTTTAAAATCCTTCATCTCAACTCACAAATATGGTAGAATCAATTAATCTGCAAAGATGGAAGGGATCGAAGGTCCTGGACCCAAAAGTCAAATTAACTAAAATTCCAATAATCTTCTCTGTACTCCGATATGGTGGAATCAAATAAGATTGGAGGGTCTTGAGGTCCTTTACCAAAATTGTTAATTTCATGTTTGAGTTTAAAATTGTTGTGCATATTGCATTTTGGGCGTGATCGGAAAACAAGATGGCCGATAGGCAACCATCTTTGATTTTGACAATTGAAGGTATGTGATGTAAAATGTAAATTTTGTGTTATGTCATTATACATTAATCAGACATTGTTGTGCTGTACAAAATTGTTGTGCTGTACAAAATGTGTTAGGTCTCGGCGAGTGTGCCAATTAAAGGGGCCGTTGAAGTACTACTCTAGTGGCCTTTGTACACGCAAATTCTAATAACCAATGGACAAAATGTTTCAATATTATTAGGTGGCTGCATGCTCTTTAATAGATAAAGCTCGAGTGGTTTTTTGTTTTAAATAGGAGTCAAATTAAACTTTTGAAACAACTCCTCTGATATGAAATAGAACCCCTACATGCATATTTACAATAGAAATTATCATTTGAATTTTTTAAAACTTTGTGAGCATGTACAAAATACAAAAAAATGAGTTGAAGTTCAATATTGAGCTAAATCTGTCAATATTTTAACTGGGTTATGGCCCTTCGTTTGCTTTTTAGAAAATAGAAGACTTTTTTGTTCTTGCTCAAAAAACGCAAAAATTTGTTGCAGTACTATGTGTAACATAGGGGTTTTGTTATTGTGGATCAATTTTTGCGTAATGATATTATACTTTGGTTTGTGTAGCATACATTTTGTAGCTTGCTTAAAAAAAACAGATTTTTTTGTGAAAGTTGGCAAGCAAGTACTTTTAGACATCTGAGCTCAAGTTTGATATTGAGCTGAATCCTCTCGAGCCTCTTGTGTTCATTTGTAACTGTAACATCTGAACACTAAAATGATTACAGTACAAAGACAAATCTTGTTAGGATATATACTTTGATATTCCACATACATTGTACACATATGCATTTAAAGAACTACTATCAAATACCGCAAAATGATGATTTGCTACCTAACCTTATGAATTACCTGGGTATATACATGTATTCATGTACTTTGTATGCGTTTATGTTGTCATTAAACACAATCCATCTCATTATTCTGGAGTTAAGTGATTTTATTTCTCTTTCAACAGGTCATGCAATTCTCCCCCATCTACTGAGAAAAGTTGTGTAATTAAACAACACACACAAGTTCGCTTTTGTTGTTGTAATGGATAAATTGAATCTTTTTCAGAAAAGTTAATAACCACGAGAGCTTGCAACACACTTTAGCAACAACCAAATTTATTTTTGCATTATATATAGTTATGATATAAATCCTTTTGGATTTGCCAAAATAGATTCTGCTCAATAATTCAGTAATTTTAATGAAATATTTTAACTCATAGAGAGGTGTTTTGCCATGAGAGCTCGGACACAAGTTATAACCATTTTTTATCCCCTGCTTTTAAGCAAAGCAAAGCAAAGTTTGGGTTTGTCCGTCTGTCGCGCTTCATTTCCGGGCAATGACTGGAACAAATTTCATTTCTTCAAACTTTGTGACATATGGTAAAATGCTTGACGGCTCCGTCAAGTTCGATCGGAGTTATGGCCCCTTGATCAATGAAAAATGTCATTTCCTACAGTTTCTGTGCCAACAACTAGAACAATTATTATCCAAATTTTGTGACAAGGTCAAATGCCTAAAGGGTCCGGCTAAGTTTGATCGCAACTTTTGGCAGAGTTATGGCCCTTTGATTAATGGAGGGGAAAAACATTTTCTGCAGTTTCTGTGCAATAACTGGAACAATATTATCCAATTTTCTTCAAACATGGAGACAATGTTAAACACCTTAAGAGCTCGATGAAGTTTCATTGCCAGTTTTGTCAGACTTCATTTTAAAGAGTTATAGCCCTTTGTTTAACGAAAAGTTAAGGAAGTTACGGAATTTGATACAACAGTTTCTCCTGAATAACTAAAGTACTTTTTCTGTAAAAGTGCTTGCTTGGGATTGCTTTTCAGGTTCAAAGGCCAAGGTCACTGTTACTATTAATAGAAAACTGGTTTTCGTGCGATAACTTGAGTTCCCATGGGCCAATCAAACTCAAACTTCATCCTTACCAGAAGTGCTTGCTTGGGATTGCTTTTAGCTTCAAAGGTCAAGATCACTATTACTGTTACTATTAATAGAAAATTGGTTTCCATGCAATTACTCTAGTTCCCTTAGGCCAATCGACTCGAACTTCACTAGCTCACAGTGCAGGCAACAATATAAATAACAGATTTATTCAAAACTTCATAGGAATGTTCATTACAATAAGTGAATGGACTACTAAACATGAGGTTTGAAAACCAAGTTTATTTGTGTAATGGCACTTTGTAGATTTCCTGAACTGTTTTCGTTCTAATGAAGTGTCTATGTTGCCTTAGACAGATGAGGGAAAGGAGGCACATAATTGTTTCTTTTCCGACGTCATCAATAATGTTAAGGTTTTGTGTTTAGCAAAACTAGCCCCACATCAATTATTTTATTAGCATGGGTAATGCACAGAGATGTTTCATAAACATGTACGGTGTATTTGTATTCTCACAAAATTTCCATAAAACTCCATTCAAAGTTAGAAACCTACACATTCAGAGTCTGAGATGATGTGATGTCTTGCATTTTCAATTTTTGTTCATCTCTTGAGCTTTTAGAAGCTTATTGGAAGTTATTAGAACCAAGATCCATCTATTAATCAATGTGTGTTGATAATATCTAAGGCACTTGAATACACATCCATTCCAAAACTGTTGGATGTCCAAGAAGATGATATGTTCGAGTCAAGTTCTTCACGACAAGCCACATTCAGCACTCGGCTTGCAGTTGGACCAATAATAGGCCGTTCACTACCATCATCATCTGAAATTGTGTCGATGAAACCTTCAACACCGTAAAGATTCAAGTCTACTGCATCAATTCCCACTGGGTGTTGTAGCTGTCCAGAGATCCATAAAACGCGAGGTGAAGATCCAACTGTTCGTAGACGATGGCCTGCCCAAGCATTTGCCCAAATTTGTAATTTCTCATTAATTTTTGGTAGAAATACATAATGTAGAGCTGCAATATGATTATCACTTAAGGGATCTAAAATTCCTGCATCTTCCATGTAAAAAAATAGTTGATAATAGTATGCCAATACGCCAGTATAGACATCCCGCCAAAGTCGCTCAATACGTTGGTTGTGCACACTTTTTCCTGTAATTATACTTCTGTTAGCAATGCCTCGTTTTGCAATCATAAACTCTGCAATTGCTACATTTTCCAATCCTTTATCAGACCTGACTCGTAGAGGTAAACCAAATTTAGTAACTGCTGAAGTGAAACACTGCAGAAGTGTTGCAGCTTGATTATTATCAGTACATTGGAGAAATGTAACCATACGACTAAACCCATCAACGCCTCCAGCTATGATGAGCTTCCACCTGATAAGTTTATGATTGGTGTCAATATGCCACAGGTCATTTGGTCCTTTCACATTGTATATGCGCCTGTGTAGCCTCCCATTCTTTCTTTCCGCTACTCCTGATTCATCAAGGTGACGGATACTCTCCCGAAGTCGGCAACGCTGTACCAAAACTCCTCTTGAACGCAGCATCTGTCCCAATAAAATTTCACCACAAAACGGAAATTGTTTGATAAGATCACCAACATGCTCGTCAAGATTATCTGATGACATATCCGAAAAATCATGCTTTGATAAGCCAAATTGTTCCATTCTTCTGTAAATTGTCCTTTCAGATACTGAAAGTAATTTTGCTATGTCGCAGACTTGAAATCCGTCGCCTAGATACTTTTGTAAAGTATATTTATTTATATCATATTCAGGTGGTCCTGCATATCTCTTTATCTTCTGAGGCTGAACTGACCCATACTTTACACAATCATTGCGTAGCTTTACCATATCTGTCTTGTTACTAACTCCAAGAAGCTGAAATTCCTGTTCGCTTAGACAGCATACAATATCAGGACATATGTTCTGTTGAACAAATGTTTTGGTACAGTCTTCCATGCCATTCCTTTTGAGCACTTTCTCCATTTCATCCATGATGACAAGACAAGTCTTCCTAAAGATGAAAAAAGGCAAACTCATGAATGTAATTAATATTAAATGTCATCCTTCAACCTCCCCTTAAGGTTCATCAGTTTTTTCTGATTTATTCTATAAATAGTCATAATTACCTGGTATGCTGAAACACATATTATTTCAAGGACCTTTGTATTAACCTCGTTGAAACTTGCCAATTTTTTCTAATCAAACGATATTTTGATGCGAATTTCTGGAAAATTCAGTCTATTTTTCTAAAATACTCCGCTGGACGATCGGGGCACAATAAAGTTCATGTAGGCCTATTGTATCGACGTCACAAAAATATACCACATAGATAGAAATAAAGGCCTCTGCCTACAGTGAATAATTATGAATTCCGTACCTTCCTGCTCCAACAACAATGGAGTTTTTTGCCGATGTTGATCGGGATCTTGCTTGCGTTTGACTGTAACGTGAAATCCGAATGCTTTCCGAGTAGTCTTAATGAAAAACGTCTCCATAACTTGGCGACACAATTATATATCATGGTGGCATGATGCAATGATGTGGCGACATAATGATATAACATGGTGACATAATGATATAACATGGTGACATAATGGTATAATCTGGCGACATAATGATATAATCTGGCGACATAATGATATAATCTGGTGACATAATGATATAATCTGGTCACATAATGATATAACATGGTCACATAATGATATAACATGGTCACATAATGATATAATCTGGCGACATAATTATATAACATGGCGACATAATGATATAACATGGTGACATAATGATATAACATGGTGACATAATGATATAATCTGGTCACATAATGATATAATCTGGCGACATAATGATATAACATGGCGACATAATGATATAATCTGGCGACATAATGATATAATATGGTGACATAATGATATAATCTGGTCACATAATGATATAATCTGGCGACATAATGATATAACATGGCGACATAATGATATAATCTGGCGACATAATGATATAATCTGGCGACATAATGATATAATCTGGCGACATAATGATATAACATGGTTACATAATGATATAACATGGTGACATAATGATACAACATGGTCACATAATGATATAACATGGTGACATAATGATACAACATGGTCACATAATGATATAATCTGGCGACATAATGATATAATCTGGCGACATAATGATATAACATGGTGACATAATGATATAACATGGTCACATAATGATATAATCTGGCGACATAATGATATAATCTGGCGACATAATGATATAACATGGTGACATAATGATACAACATGGTCACATAATGATATTACATGGTCACATAATGATATAAAACCCTTGGTCTTAAGGCAGCTATGGCGTTCCATAGAACTGTATACCTCTAGAGATTAGCAGACTATACACTAGAGCCAATGGAGGGCACTGGTTGTCAGTAATTTGCGGCGAAATTTGCAGTTTTGTCAAGTTTCGATTGTGGTCGGATGAAGAAAGATTTAGAAGTAATGATGACCTGTGCATTTATTACAATGGAATGTATAAAGAAGGTGGGAACATGTTTACAAAAATATTGTTTAAGGCTATTTAAACCTGAGTTATTTTCCCTACTTTTTTCATTGCCAAGGTGTATCTACAATAACAAAGCAAATGTTGATTATCTCTATTCTACCTCATGAGAAAGAAACATAACCTATATACAGATGATTAACTAGGATGTCATTGCTGATGCCTTATTTTCATCTCACTTAAAGTGGTGAAGGGGTCGTGGTGACTGAGTGGTTAAGGTGTCCCAACATTCTACCACTATATCCCTCCACATCTGGGTTGCGGTAGCTGAGTGGTTAAGGTGTCCAAACATTCTACCACTATATCCCTCCACATCTGGGTCGCGGTAGCTGAGTGGTTAAGGTGTCCCAACATTCTACCACTATATCCCTCCACATCTGGGTCGCGGTAGCTGAGTGGTTAAGGCGACCCAACATTCTACCACTATATCCCTCCACATCTGGGTCGCGGTAGCTGAGTGGTTAAGGTGTCCAAACATTCTACCACTATATCCCTCCACATCTGGGTCGCGGTAGCTGAGTGGTTAAGGCGACCCAACATTCTACCACTAGCCCTCCACCTCTGGATTGCGAGTACGAAACCCATGTGTAGCAGTTGCAAGGTACTGACCGTAAGTCGGTGTTTTTTATCGGGTACTGCGGCTTTCCTCCACCTCCAAAACCTGGCTGGTAATAAGATGTAAAGCGAAATAAACCAAATTACAGCTTTTGTCATAGTTTCTGATCAACACAGATATACTGTATAGTTGATAGATTTCAGGGGGTTAAAACTTCATAATTTTCTGTCCGAATCTTCATTTACGGGGATTTAATTACACGGATCACAATATAACTGCAATACCTGGATTATATGGCCATCTTTTTACAAATTTTCATGCAATGTTAAATTTCACAAATTCTGATGCATTCAAGAATTTAGCAAAAATGAAAACCTTCACAAATATTAGCAACTGTATACAATACATTGCTTACTGCATGGACAAGCCCAATTCATATTACATTCAGCTAACATTTTGACACCTGTACAACAGAAGAGACTTTTGGAAGAGTCATGCATGTGTTACATGGTTTGTTGAATATGATGCAAACAGGATAGTTTAAAAAGCATCATAACATTACTTATGTTACAGAATTTCTGTATATTGCATATTGTCGATTTTCTCTGACCTCAATATAAAAAGTCTGGTGAGTAGATAACGGTAAACAATAAGCGAAATTGGTTTTGTCAAACTACGTCAGCTTCACATTTCACTGGGTGAAATGTTTTTGCAGAGACCTGAATCAAAGAAATCTTTATTCATGGTGTTTATTTGCCATGAAATACTGTCAATGGAAATATTATTCTGCTTAATCCATATATGGAAGAGAAGAATATTCGCATTTTCCACAGAAAATAATTGCACAAGTATAATGGATTTACACCAACAGTTAAAAATTTTAGATTATGGTGCATGTACGCATGTTTCAAATCCTACAGTTTGTTCGGTACAGCGATGTTTTATGAGAAAGGGTACGTGTGATGTTTTCAGAGAAATTATTATGGTATGATTTGTTAGAAGAACATCCAATCTTTAACGTTGGTATTCTTTTTTTACTCATTGCCTTCGCTATTAACTGTCCACTGTGGGAGCTATATTAGAGTTTGAGATGAGAGTTACCCGACTTGAATACAACAGGAAGCTGGTTTATGTGGATGATTCAGGGGGCAACCCGATACATGGTCTTCTGTTTTATTTGTTTTCATGTGTGTGATTAGTTCTTATCAGGAGAAAATATGAAGCTTTATGGCGAATTTTGTGTGAGTATGACATCCATTATGTACAAACATTTGACCGACCATGATGGGGTGAAAATGTGCCGATCTGACATTCATTGGCCAAGTCGATAGAACAACGACTATAGCTTGAAGGATTTGCTCTTCTAAACTGACATTAACTTAAAAATCAGGTTCTTTAAAGATATTAAAAATGTACACCTTAATTTGTTTGGTTCAAATTCTTTTAAAATTTGCATAATTTGCGGAAAGATCTCACAAAACAGCATTAAGAGGAATATATAGGTATTGTTATATTGACATTAGTGTTAGGATGATTAAAACCCAAAGTTTTCCGCGCATTTGAAGCTTGGTAATTACTATTATATAAATTGAAATAAAATTTTGTAGTTTTCTGAATTTATTTCTCGTAAATCTTGAATAACGCACTGCAATAATAGCCCCCGTAGCATTATAAGTACATAGTATTAAAATTTATAAGGACTCTTTCTGATCTTTATTTTAAAGCTGGGTATTTCACAAGGAGATAACATTTATAATACAAAAAGTTGTCAAAAAGTTATTAATGTCTTCAATGTTTACATAATGAGTTGGAGTAGTACATATACTAAAATTGTACTTGCCAACTTTTTGAAATTTCTATGGGGGAGAATACGCTTGCTCAGAATTGAATGTATAAAAAATATGTTATATGAATGTACACCTAAAAGAAAAATAGAACTTTTAAAATGCTTCTTTTGAGCTGTTCTTTCAGAAATGAAATCATCTGATCTTAAAGATTTGAAATAGTTTTGCATTTTGCAAGTTCACTGTTTGAAAATGTGAATTTCCAGGATCAAAAGTCGGGAGTCTCCCTCCTAATTAGGAAGGGTTGCGGTAAGTTTGTAAAATACAAATGTACAATATGTAATATTTAAAGTGAGCTGAAATCATTGACTTTCCATGGTAAGGTCTTTATAAAAGTGCTCTCAATACATGGGAAAAAACTGAAATATATTAATGGATAATTCACGAATATGATATGTAAGGTTTCTTTATTTTATCATTATTTTAGGCCTTTCATATCCTAATTAACATACAATCTTATATTTCAAAATATAGAATATTTGGGCAAAACAGTTGTTTACCTGTTCACCCCTGAAAACACATTTGAACTATTCCAATTCAAAGGTAAGAATAGTTCATTATGTAATTTCAGGGGTGAATTAGTTAATGTTAGAGGAGACGGGAATTTGAGCTTTAACTTACATAATTACAGTCTGTCCATTTCATTTCATAAAAACCCTTTAAATTTTGTTTAAAAACATCTTTTTAGTGAGAAGACTTTTTCTTTTTCAAGAACCCAGTTCTAGAAAAGTTCTGAAGACTTACTGTTCAAGAACTTCAAACATGGGATCTGTTTGCCTAAATGTAGTAACTGATCAGCTATTTGATAAAGTCCCCGGTAGTTAAAGCTCACCTAATGTTGAAAAACAATCAAGGAATAGTAAGTTCACCATTTGTGGTAATAATCCACTTTTGAAGTTACTGTGGTAAAAATTGAGTTCCACTATCATAAAATTTCATCTTTATAAATATTACCCAAAATAGAAATAAGATAAATAATCAGAAAACTAAGTATACAAATGTAATTGTATTTACCAATAGGTTACACCTTAGATAAATGATGTGATTAATATAGTTCTAGTATCGATTTTCCTCTAAATACCATCTTATCTATTTATAGTATGTATTGTCCTCTGATATAATTCTAGAACTATATTTGAGGACAATAAATATTAGAATTTTATCAGAGGACAATGAATACAAGAAATATATCAGAGGACAATGAATACAAGAAATATATCAGAGGACAAAGAATACAAGAAATATATCAGAGGACAAAGAATACAAGAAATATATCGGAGGACAATAAATGCTAGAATTATAAAAGAGGATAATGGATACTAGAATTGTATCAGAGGAACTAAAATATATCACAGACAATGGATACTAGAAATATATCGGAGGACAATGGATACTAGAATTATCAGAGGAACTAAAATATATCGGAGACAATAATTACTAGAACTATATCAAAGGAAAAATGAATACTAGAATTTTATCAGAGGAATTAGAAATATATCAGAGGACAATGAATACTAGAATTATATCAGAGGACAATAGATACTAGAAATATATCAGAGGACAATGGATACTAGAAATATATCAGAGGACAATGAATACTAGAAAATATATCAGAGGACAATGGATACTAGAAATATATCAGAGGACAATGGATACTAGAATTATATCAGAAGACAATGAATACAAGAAATATATTAGAGGACAATGAATACTAGAAATATATTAGAGGACAATGAATACTAGAAATATATCAGAGGACAATGAACACTAGAAATATATCAGGACAATGAATACTAGAAATATATCAGAGGAAAATGAATACTAGAAATATATCAGAAGACAATGAATACTAGAAATATATTAGAGGACAATGGATACTAGAATTTCATCAGAAAAACTAGAAATATATCGAAGGACAATGGATACTTGAAATATATCAAAGGACAATGGATACTTGAAATATATCAAAGGACAATGAACACTAGAAATATATCAGAGGAAAATGGATACTAGAAATATATCAGAGGACAATGAACACTAGAAATATATCAGGAAAATGAATACTAGAAATATATCAGAGGACAATGAACACTAGAAATATATCAGAGGAAAATGAATACAAGAAATATATCAGAGGACAATGAATACAAGAAATATATCAGAGGACAATGGATACTAGAATTTTATCAGAAAAACTAGAAATATATGGAAGGACAATGGATACTTGAAATATATCAAAGGACAATGGATACTTGAAATATATCAAAGGACAATGAACACTAGAAATATATCAGAGGACAATGGATACTAGAAATATATCAGAGGACAAAGAATACAAGAAATATATCAGAGGACAATGGATGCTAAAATTATATCAGAGGACATAATGGACTTTGAGACATTCTAGTATCCATAACTCTGTGTTTAAATTGTAGTTTTCATTTCAGTAATAATTACCATAACTTTAGTATGCAATATATAGTACCTACACCCATCTTTGTAGCCCAAAACAAAAGATTCAAATCTCCCGCCTTCCCCCAACTATGACAGAGCCATAGAGTGATCTCCCTTCCTCTTCCTTTTATGGCTCCTGCTGTGTAGACATCTCTGCTGCATGCTCCATTTGGAAAACGTCTATTTTGACGTTGTGGTTTGAATTTGTGGCTGAAATTTCACAGTTTGCGCTGTTAAACCCATCTGCCCTTATTGTTAACTTGTTTCATTGTTGAAAAGTTATTTTTGTGCTGTTTAGGTTGAATTTGTGTACTCCACTTGTCTTGGCCATGTGTCCCAGGTGGTGTGCCATTTTCTGTCCTCATTTGTTGGCGGCTTGTAATTAGCCGTCCTTAATTTATTTCAGTGTTGTTGTGAATATTGTTAGTGATTATTTCCAACATTACTGTTCATTTCTGTTTTTATTCATTCTACTGTTGTAGTTTGTATTTGCTTCATTTTATTTATACTTGTATAATTTTGCCGTTGGGTTGTGAACGGCGTTTGGAAGCATGTCTCTTTTGAGTCAGCGACGGGCGTCAGCATATGGGTGCTCGCATTTCTGTACAGATAACGATCTCCATGATGCTCGTCCACTTTGTCACCCCTGTTCTGAGGATTCTCCATGTGAACTCTGTTCACAGGTGTCTCCTCAGGACAAGGTCTTCCATGTTTTGAAGCACCCGGGTGCTTCCCGTAAGAAGGCTGCCGGGAAGCGGGGAAAACAGAAAGGTAAGAGTCCTACTGTATCTTCGGATTTAAGTAGTTTTGTCTCTGTTCCTGTTTCAGGGGGTCTCGTCTCGGCGAGTTCCTCTTGTGAACAGGGGTGGCCCTTCCTTTCCAGGAGCCTCCTGGAGCTGTGGTTGGGCAGCCAGACCCTGGTTTGGCACGGCCAAGGGTCGAATTGACCGGGAATGCCCGTAAGCGTCCGAGCTTGCCTCCGGGTAGGGACTACCGGTCGCCGGTCATTGACTCTGTCAATGATCCCGGCATTCCAAGTGGTATTGTTGGTGGGGACGGCATTGATGCTGGTCCTGTTCCTTCGGGTTCATGTCCTAGTGGTACAGACTTTCTTTCGGGATTTTCCGTATCCTCCGGGATTAGTGATGCGCAGCTCACTAATTCCAGCGTCTATGCTGGTATGGCTTTCCCTCCCGGTCAATTGCTTGGTCCCGGTCCTATTAGGCCTGGTCCACCTTTGCCAGGGAACCCGGTGGTTAATCCCTCCAGGTTTGGGTTTGCTGGTCAGTCGGATGGTTTTCGGCCGCCGATTTCCCAGGGCTTATGGTTATAAGGGTGCCTGCGGTCATCCATCCCTTAGCCACCCTAACCAGCCTGCGACTGGTTATGGGTTCCAACAATATTCCGGCAGTTATGGGCTGGGCCCATACATGTCCGGGTTTCCGCTTGGAGGGAGTGGTGGTCCACCCTCGCCTTTCGGGCAGGATGGCCAGCCTCAGGCTCAGGCAGGCCAGTTTGGCCAGTTCTGGGGTCACTCCCATCCCACGGGACCTGCCCCTTTCCCTCCGGGATATGGGTTTGACCCCATGCGTTTTCCTTTTTGGAATCCATGGGGCTTGGTCTTTCCCTCGCGGAGATGGGTTAGCAGCAGTAACATTGTGCCCCCCCCCCCCTAAACGTTCTGCTGCCTCGGGGGCCGTTATGGCCGGTCCTAGTAAGGTTTGCCGGACCTTCAGGACTTCTGCCTCCAGGGCAGTCCCTACCGTCTCTGGTGCCTAGGGTAGGGTTGTGGCTTCTAAGCCTAAGCCCACGGCCACGGTGGTTACGCGCTCTGCGCTGAAGTTCCGTTTTGTGGAGCCCCTGCTAGAGCTTGCTCTCGAGCTGGCTCCATTGGCCGACCCTTATCTCCCACTACCGGTCTCCACTGTCGGTGGTGACGGATTGGAGGATATGGAGTGCGAGGGCGTGGGTATGGCAGAGGATGAGGACGTTGTTCGTCTCTCCCCTGGGTGCTCTGACATTTGACGCTAGTCGGTCTGAGTCGTCTTAGGACGATCTTCCTGAGGTTCCGGCCTCTGAGGAAGATACACTTGGGAGGGTGACTCCGAGGCTGTTGAGGTTAAGGCCCAACAGGTTCTTTCCAGGATGCGAGGTCTTAGGACCCATGTTTCCCGGATTCTCGGAGAGGAGGTATGCCCACCACCCACTGCGTCCTCTGTTCCCGAGTCCACTACCCTTTTGGGATCCCTAGTGGCTCCTCGGGCATCCGCTCAGGCGGATTGATCTCTGCCCGAAGGCACAATCGTGTCTTCAGCACTGTTCACCATCCAGGCCCGAGTTCTGGGGAAGAATGCTTCTGCAACTCGCGCGCCTGGGTTTACTGGGTTGCAGCTGTGTGTCAGCAATTTGTCAGAGGTTCATGCCACTGACTCATATGCCACACATGAGGGTTTGCTTGCCCCTCAACCAGTCAAACTGGAGTCGAGAGAGCTTGCTGCCTGGCCCGGTAAATTGGTGGATCAGGTGGTGTTCGGTTTTATGGAACATCACAAGATGGAAAGACTGCTGCGGCTTTTCATCCAAATTCTGTCTTATATAGACTACTTTACGGTATGTTTATATAGGGTGTCCGATTTGCCTGAGGGTCGGACATTAGAGACAGAATAGGCCGACATTCAGGACAGACTTACCTCTGCTCTGAACGGGGCTTTGCGAGCTTTGGCCACCTTACGGGTTTCCTCGCTCGTTAACCTCGTGTTGGCTAGGCGTTTTTCAGTTTGAAAATCGCCCGGTCGATGAACCTTATCGTTCCCTTATGTTGACTGCCCCCTTCTCCGGGACTACTCTTTTCGGAGGGTCCCTTCCTTCTGTATAGAAGGATTTGAAGGAGGACTTGGTCGCCTCTGCACTTCGGTGAAGAGGATTCAGACTGAGAGAGCCAGCACCTCGCAGGGGTCAGCGCTTCCCAAGAAGAAGGCTAAGACTTCGGTTTCGCAGGTACATGCTCAATCTAAGCCTAAGCCTCCCTTCAAGGGCAACAAGGGGAAAGGTAAGAAGGGCAAAAACCCTCCTGGGGGCAAGAAGAAGGGTTCCTGACTCCCTTCTTCCCTCCTTGAGCGCAGACGACGGACTTGGCCGAGAGGAGTGTAGTCCTCTCGGCTCAAACTCTTGTCCTTCTCCCGCAGTATCAGACTAAGGGTCAGCAGATGATTCGCTTGCCTGGCAAGGGCTCAATCTTCCTCGACCAGATCTTCCTGTGGGAGAGTGTCTCCTTTTTTCCTTCTAGAATAGAAGGAAATCACGGAGGACGCATGGGCATTGTCTGTGGTCTTTGAGGGATTAGGTATCCCTCTCTTACGGGATCCCCCTTGTTGACAGAGCCAATTTTCTTTCCTCAACGGGGGATTGGGAAAAGGCTCTTGCTCTCCAGGAGGAAGTAAGGACCATGCTAGTCAGAAGCACGGTTGAGGAGCTGTCAGTGGTGGGATACACCCCCAGCTTCTACTCCAGAATGTTTCTGGTGAGGAAGAAGTCCGGGGCGTGGCGTCCCATCATCGATCTAAGTGCCTTCAACAGACACGTAGATTCTCCTCACTTCAAGATGGAGACTCCTCGGGGCATCATTACCTCTGAGAGAGACGGAATGTGAGCAACTTCAGTAGATCTGAAGGATGCTTACTTCCACATCCCCATCAGGAAGTCGGCACGGAAGTATATTCGGTTCACATCCAATGGAAAGGTCTTCCAGTTCCGGGCCATGCCATTCGGGCTCACGACTTCTCCTTTGGTTTTTACCAAGCTGCTGCAGGAAGTCTTGGGATTCCTGCTCTCTAGGGGAATAGATGTGCACATCTATTTCGACGATTCTCTCATACTCCACCTTGTGAGGGAATCTTTGGTGCAGGATGCCCGTCTGGTCCTGAAACTTTTGCTCAGAGTCGGCTTCATTCCGTCCAGAGAAAAGTCGGAGGTTTCCCCTACTCAGGATTTCATCTTCCTGGGGAACTGTTTCAATACAGTTCAGGGTATCGCCCTTTCACCACTAGAGAAGTTCGAGAAAGCCAGGGATATGTCCCTGACCTTCATCGGCAGGTCTCACATCCAGGTGCGTTAACGTTGGTTCCTCAATTTTTTGGGGTTATCTCAACGCCCTGGCAGATGTGGTCCCCTTAGGGAGACTTCACATCAGGCCTCTTTAGATGTTTCTCCTTTCCAACTGGTTCCCATTGAGGGATTGAGAAGCCTGGCTTCCTCTGACCCAGTCTGTCAAGGAGTTCGCTCGGTGGTGGACCATTCAGGAAAATGTCCTCCAAGGGGGTTCCTCTGTCCAAGCCAGCCCCCACTATGACTCTGTATACGGATGTTTCCTGGACAGGGTGGGGGGCTTACCTCGACTGTCATTGCCAGTTGGGGAAGTGGTCTGAGGAACAGCTCTCGGAGCATATCAATGTGCTCGAGATGAGAGCTGTTCTGTAAGCTCTGCAGTCTTTTCTATGAGAGATCCTGCAGTCCAAGGTGGTTTGTGTGGCTACGAACAACTCTACAGTTGTTGCGTATCTGGAGAGAGAGGGAGGGACCAGGTCTTTCATCCTGTGTGCCCTTGCTATTTGTGTTCTTCGGTGTCAAGAGATGCAGCTGACCATATAGGTCAAGCATCTTCCTGGCAACTTGAATGTTCTGGCAGATTCTCTTTCCAGGCGCCGCCAGCCGGTGTTGACAGAGGGGCAACTGAACTCCTCAATTTTTGAGGGGGTGTGTCAGGTGTGGGACAGGCCTCACGTAGACCTTTTCGCCACCTCCCTGAACAATCAACTGCCAACCTTTGTCTCTCCGGTTCCAGATCCGAGGGCTTGGGCCGTGGACGCTCTGTCTCTGGACTGGGAGGGAATGCATGCATATGCCTTTCCTCCCTTCAACCTGGTGGGCAGGGTCCTACAGAGTTTCTGGGAGCATCAATGCTCCTTCATTCTGATAGCACCCATGTGACCGAGGCAGCCTTGGTTTCCAGGGTTGTTGTCGCTCCTGTTAGAAGAGCCACTGGCTCTTTCTGTCAGGTCAAACCTCCTTCAGCAGAGGAAGGTTGATCTGGTCAAGGCCTCTATCCAGTTGATTGCAGACTTCCTGCTATGGTTGTTCAAGGATCGCAATCTTGCCCCTGGTACTATAGCTGGCTATTGCACAGCTATTTCTGTCTTTCATGGCAGATCAGAGATGGGCTCACCCCCATCCCTTTCTGCCTTGATCAGAGGGTTTGGTCTGGATAGGCCTAGGGTTCGGCAGTTGGCTCCGTAGTGGAACCTTTTGCTGGTGCTCGAGGCGTTGATGCGTTGATGCGTGCACCATACAAGCCATTAGACTTCGCTTCCTTGAAGTTTGTCACTTTCTAGGTAGTGTTTCTAATAGCCCTGGCCTCAGTTCGTAGGAGGAGTGAGATTCAAGTGTTGTCCTCTCACCCTTCATGTCTACGATGGTCTAGGAATTACGCTGCTGTAACTCTTCTCACCGATCCAGCCTTTATGGCTAAGAATCAGGTGCCCGACTTTTCGCCCGAACCTATCATAATCCCATCATTGACCTCCTTTGTTGGCTCAGAAGAGAGAGAGATAGGTTACTTGGTCCCTGTAGGGCTCTTAGGTTTTATCTCGATAAAACCAAGGGGGGGCGGGGTCCTCGATCTCGACTGTTTGTGCCCATTAAGCAGGGTCAGCAGGATATCTCCTCTCAGTCAGTGTCAAGGTGGATTTGTCAGGTAATTAGGTATGCCTATGATCACTCTGATGATCAGGTTCGGGCACTGTATAAGGTTAGAGCTCAAGAGGTAAGGGCCCTTGCTGCATCATGGGCCCTCCTCAATGGCTGCTCCTTTCAGGAAGTCATGTCTGCGGCTTTTTGGCTGGGACAGACTGTCTTTACGGACTTTTACCTGCGGTCTTTATCATCCCATTCTGATGGGGTGTATTCCTTGGGGCCGGTTGTGGTGGCACAGTCTGGTGCGGTGCCTCCACAGTAATTAGGTGATTGTCCTTTGTAATCAGTATGCTATCAGGCATCACGGTGGTTCACCTCTCCGTTTCACGTTGAGGTACCATTTTACCACTTTTTAGTGATGGGGTGTTTTGGGGGTTGTCCTTTTGGCCTTCCCTCTCCTTGAGCATGTCTCGAGTTCCTCCATCAGCCTGGTTTTCTGGATTCGTAGTCACCACTACGGTAAGACGAATTCGCATACTAAAGTTATGGTAATTATTACTGAAATGAAATTGAGGTTTTTTAGGTAAAACCAATTTTCATGATGTAATACTTACCATAACTTTATGGAGTCCCACCCTATATTCCTCCCCTTGCCTCCTCATCCTTGGTTGTCTTTTGGCACCATAAAAGGTTTTTGAGGAAGGGAGATCACTCTATGGCTCTGTCATAGTTGGGGGAAGGCGGGAGATTTGAATCTTTTGTTTTGGGCTACAAAGATGGGTGTAGGTACTATATATTGCATACTAAAGTTATGGTAAGTATTACATCATGAAAATTGGTTTTACCTAAAAAACCTCAAATTCATTGCCCAGTTCTTGCATACCTGTTGTCATTCATTGTCTTCCAGTCCTATTTTCTAGCATTTATTATTCTCTTACATGTATGCAAGTCTAGTGTTAATTACCTTGGATCAAACTCTAGTATTCATAAGTTAATACATTTAATTTGGACAATCTAAACTGATTAATGGACATGTTTTACATTTTGGAATATTTGTTAGACTAAGAGAAATTTCCGTTGAGACAATCCTTCTAAAAT
This sequence comes from Mimachlamys varia, assembly GCA_947623455.1. Lineage (NCBI taxonomy): Eukaryota > Metazoa > Mollusca > Bivalvia > Pectinida > Pectinidae > Mimachlamys > Mimachlamys varia. The sequence goes on from OX392537.1 coordinate 5,670,474, forward strand.
GTCTCTTGATTAATTATTCTGAGATTTAATCTTAAATCTCTAAAAGCCTTCAAAGCCTATTGTGTAATAATTTGAAATACACACAATATAGATAAAAAATAGTAGGTACTTTTGTATAGACATGTACTATTTTGAGTAATATTTCTGTCAGATTTAATATCTAGAGATACAAACAAAGGATGGAGATGTAATCGATTCCCCTAAATAGACATCGCCTTTTATCAGCCTTTTATCTTCGGATGATATCATTTTTCGTTTTTTCGGCTCCGGGAGTTTGTTCTGTTTTGTTCTACAGATTTGGGACTTAGTTCCCACCGTGTTTAGTTGCAGACATTATGCTCCCAACAACGCCATTTCTATTGAATATCTAAACATTGGTAACGTTTTGTACTGTTTCTATTGTCGTCTTAATCGTTTTGTTTTCTAACGTTACCGGGGTCGGCCCAGAACAGTTTCGTGGCAGATCATCATTTTTGTATTGGAGTAAACAACACTTTGTGTCATCCTCGTGAAGCCAACATCCCGTGAACATTGGGGTGACCTATCTGCTATTCTCTGACCTCATAAAAATCAGCTCAGAAACTCTGGTTAGAACTTTTGCATGACCTGTGGAATTAATATTGAGTTGAGTAGTGTAGAGTTTGGTAATATAAGGATTTTTATGTGGAGGATTTCTTCCGTGACACTGACTTCCGACAATTGCCTCAATCGGGCGATTTAAACTGAAGGACCTGTATTCCTGGCCTCGATTAATTGGTACGGCGTTGATTTTTTATATCAAGGCAAATTTCCGTTACTGGTTGGGCTTATTCATGCTTTGTAGCTCAAAGAGAATAGGAGTCATGACTTTTATTGGAGTAAGAGAATGAAGAATGTCAAAATTTAATCCGCCAGTTTTCGACAATAGCTGGTTGTACTTGCCCCTGTCCCTACCCCAGGTGCCAGGCTATTACCCTGGGCAGTGAGTGTTTACTTGAAGTCCTTGGGGACATTACGATGGAGGACATTTGGAGGGTGTTATTCGGCCACAACAGTCTATGAGACTTTTTCAAGTGGAAATTTTTTCTGATAGTACAATTCTCAGTGGCAGACATCTTTTGTGGTGCTTGCTTCAGCTTTGCACCTTTAAAACACCACAATATATGTTTGTTGATTTTAGAGCTGAGATGTTTGAAATCTGTTTACATAGTCGTTTTCTGTCTTGTAAAATCATTCTAAACCTATTTAAATGTTGTATCAATTGAAAAAGTTAATGTCAATTTGATGGAATGAAATAAAGATTTGTCAGAGAGACATCTGTCTGGGGTGTCATTAAGCGACATCTATGTGTACGAGATGTTTAAGGTCACAATACAGTTGAAGTCAGATTGGGTATTTTTTGCCGATTTAATGGGTGTACATATCGGTGATTGATAATATACAAACACATTAAGGACATGCTCAGCGATTCTGTCAATACAAGTATCGGACACACTTAAATGGATTTGTTTTGAAATATTCAGAAGATTGTGTAAAGTTGCCACAATTGATAAGTCAGGGATGGTGCGTGTTGTAGTACCCATCCAAGTAAAACGCTCACGGAACCAAGTGGGTACAGAAAATGTCTCCTACGCTTGGAGGTGGAAAAATTTAATTTCCTGAAAATGAATTTGTCATTCAGGAGATCTAGGACCTCCTCGGGGATTGTAAAACTCAAAACTAATCAGTCTTTGGATTTCTTTTAAAGACATTAAATCAAGAAGTTTTTAGGGGAGATTAATCTCACTAATCAGCTGGAGAGTTTTCAATTTGAACAAAATATATTGTAACATTGGCCTGTTTTACTACCATATTTTCAAAGGAACATTCTATAGAACATCGTCAATTGAAACAAGATTATTGAAATCACCTATTTAAGTGGCCTATAACTGAAGACAAATATAAATTTGTGTGACTTTTAAGCTGAAAATTCTTATTGGTAAAGAAAATTTTGTTTAGTCCTTTTGGCTCCATTTGGTAAAAATATGAAAGAATATTTTTTTTTTTTCAATTTTTTGTGAAATTTTTAATCGAAATTAAATTGTGCATGCGCCAATGTGTTGAAGGGTAGATTTACATATTTTTGACAAGAGAATATATTTTTTTCGATTTTTTGTTAAATTTTTAATCGAAATTAAATTGTGCATGCGCCAATGTGTTGAAGGGTAGATTTACAATTTTTGACAAGAGAATATATTTTTTTCGATTTTTTGTTAAATTTTTAATCGAAATTAAATTTTGCATGAGCCAATGTGTTGAAGGGTAGATTTATATATTTTTGACAAGATCTTGTACATGGTATATGTTTGACAAGATCTTGTACATGGGTGCTGTCCCGATTATCCTGAGGAGTATAAAGCAGTACTGTCGAGCCCATCATCGTGCCACACCTGTTGTTGACTGTTCTCGGATGGATAATCTCGCCACAGATCTGCATTGTGGGAGGGACCAATTAGGAGAGTGGACTAATTCAGGTCCGTGCATCTGATCAGACACATGAAATTGTCATACAGCACCAGAGCTTCACACCATTGTTGTGACCCCCACACTATCTCCGAGCTGATCTCCGTCGGTTTTATGTGCGGGGAGTGTGACTCGGGGTATGGGGTATGTCCCTCGATTGTAGAGACCGGTATCATAGCAGACTGGAGGTCAACGTTTCACACCAAGTGTGAAATTGTCAGCATGAACTCTCCGATAGTACAGGTTAAACTGTCTCATCATCAGTAGGAAATCAGTAAAAGACCTGTCATCTTTTACGCCAGTACTTCCGTCAATCACGGGAAGATATTGTTCCGAGTCCCACAGGACATCAAATCGGTCAGAACACCATTGACGAGTCCTGATGGGATACTTACAAATAATCACCCGCGAGATTTAATCCCATAATTTACACCGAGAGTCATTGCCGTAATTGTCATATCTGCCAGAGATTACGGGGATCCATCAGAAACAAGCAACCTTGGGTCTTCGATTTGTTACAAGTGATTGTACCTGATCGCCAATCGGCCATTCTGATTGGTGGAAAGGTTGGGCACTAGGGTTAGATGGAAGTAATTATCCTGTCAACAGTCAATTATCAGGTCTTGACCATACTGACCAAGGTCATTATGTAGCGTTTGTCCATACTGGACTTAGGGGTGGCATGCTGGATATAGACCTTTTGTAAAGTCAGTATTAACCTAGTCTGTTCAAGGTGTTCGGGGGGGGGGGTTGTATACTAGTTGATGTTAAGGTCACATTAGATGACTTCATTGTTTCGTGATTTTTTCACTTCTTTTTCTTTGACCAAGTGATGATTTATGATAATATATCATGGAAAACAATTTAGACTGATACAATATATGCTGTATATTGGAAAGTTAAAGAAGAAATACAGAATACCTCAGCATAACAGAAAAAGCCATGATAGGAAATCATTTGATATTCTCAGTTTTATAGTCCCTCAATAAGACTTCCTTTCATAGTTAAAACTTCCGAAATATCAAAGCTCAGTAGTCTTGTCAAATGTTAATGTTTTTTCTCAATAAAGATTATTTTCATAGAGATATTTTCTGAATTTTTGTATTGAAGTAAAATCCGTTTAATATTTCATAAAAACAACACACACAAATAAAAAAGAGAAATGAGTTGTGAATTCTTGATGCCTTTTTACAATGATGAATCGACAGGATGATGTACAGGGGTGATACAAGATGACAGCGTGATTAGTATAACTGATAACGGTATAAAAACGATGGATCACGACTCCTTAAAACGCCTTTATTTTGTATTCATACAAAAAATCATTATAAAGTTTGTTATTGAAAAAGACTAATTGCGTGTATTTCTGTGGAATCTGAATTAGTGAAAGCATGACAATACAATTACTGCTAGTAGTGGTTTACATACAAAGACGATGTACGATATGTAATCATTATTAGGTCAATTTATTACGTGTATATATATAGAGTGTAGGAACCATCCATCAAAATTTAACATATTTTCTCTTCACTGTTTGATTGACTACTGTAAACTATGTATAGGGTCTAAATCCACTCAGGCCTCGGAGTTTCGTGAACGTTCCCAAACTTCAAAATCACCATAGAAAAGCACTATTACAGAAGTCATGAAATTTTCTTAAATTAACTCATTCTCCCTGGGAGACACATTGGAACTCTTCAAGTGAAAAGGTTGGAATAGTACTGATGATTTTGGATGTGAATGAGTAAAGTTTTTGCCATCAACATCTGTAATGCTTTTTCAATGGAGATTTTTAGATCACTTGAGCTTTGCTCAATAAAGTAACCTATTCCGATCCCTCTCCTTCTGTCATCGTCTGTTGTGCAATGTGCGTAAACTTTTTACATTTTCGACTTCTTCTCAAGAACCAGTGGATAGAATCTTTTCAAACTAGGCCAAAATAATCCTTGGTTGATGAGGATACACATTCTGTGAAAATGTGATGCATGTACTTTAAACAGATTCTCATCAAATGCCACTCTTCAACAAACCTAAATGGCAGCTAGATATTGACCACGGTTGGCATAAATAGTATTAATTACCAGGGTAATATACTGTACCTGTTAGTAAAGCATTGTGATGAATTTTAGTCTCCTGTTCTAGTTTCTGCTGTCTGCAGATAATTTCCTCAATATAATTCCTATTTATATTGATATGAGGGATCAATATAAAAACAAGAGAGTCAAACTGAAGGTATAAGTTGACATTCTTAAAGGGAAAAATAGGGTAATTATGGCAATGAAACCACAGAAACGTAATCAAAAACGCTTAATAGTACACAAGGAAATGGCAATGGAGATCAGGATGTTTAAATCAATTTAAGGAAATTATTTCATTATCAATATATCCTGATTTGTAAGGTTAAACCACCTGTTTCCCTGATATTTATTTCAGGTGTTATTTGATTAACAAAATAAAGTCTAAAACAGTTGATAAATATGTTATGAGATATGGGTTTTAGCAACAGGTGTCTGGGTTCTCTCTGATATGAAGGCGACTTCTATAGGCAGTGCACATTGTGTACCGTATATATATATATGGAACTTTTCTTAACCAATACAACTTTACAGCCTTTCAATGAAATTAATATCTGTCTCCAATCAAGATTATGGCATTCACTTGTAGGAAATGTTATCTAAACACCAGAAATTTTTTCACATGCAAAATTACACATAGTAATCAAATATTCCTGCCTGCTTAGAAACCACACAGATCTCGGCTGAGGTAGGCGGGCTAATGTGAACCTTCATCATTTTTATGTCAATAGGAAAAAATACTTAATCACATTGGGGATGTTGTTATCTTTATACCACAAACTCAAACATATAATCAACTGAAAAATTAAAATCTAATATGTTAGGTAATATATGGAGGCCACCAGCAGTCAAACCCAGAACGGTTCTGGTCAATAATTAATGTCTATACTCCAGTGTACCTGGCTTTCTTAAACAAACCTGGTCCTATATTTTACATCCTTCTGACATCTTAATTATCAAATATGCCATTTTAGTCATAGATAGGAAGATTTGCTGGCTCTTACAAACCATTCCAACCTCCATTTTCCTTATATGGTTAATGAACCCAGACGCCAGGTAAAAATTTACGAGGTAAATCTATGGAGGTCGGTCAGCAATAGTATGAAAAGTTGACTTATGCTGCAGAGGTGTAAGCTTTTGAAAGGATTTCTTTGTCTTAGAACAAAAGCTTGTGTGATCTATAAAAAGCTATTGATAACATATTGATAAAGTGGATTGTTTTCTACGGTGTAATGTCGTACAGATCGTCACGGAGATAAATTGAGGACTTAACAATACATTTTATCATATAAGCAATATCAAACTATTTCCTGTACCTGTTCAACAAAATTGATAGCTCGGCTATTGTATATAATGCGTCAATCTCTGCATTTAACTCATTCACCCCTGCAGACTAATTTGAACTCTTCCAATTCAAAGGTTGGAATAATTCATTCTGAAAATTCAGGGGTGAAAGAGTTGCACTAGCTGTTCTGACATCAGGGACTTTGTAAATAGCACTAAAGCAGTTGACATTCAAATGAAGGAAAATCAATAAAAGCGGTAGTTAGAAAACTGCAGTTCATTGTATAATAAACAGTGCAGTGTTTGAATGATCATTAATGCAATAACAATCAGGAAATCCTAGAATCATTTGATAATTCCAGACAGGTGATTTCCAATTTAGACAGTTAAACAGATGTTTTTTTATCGAAAATGGTTAAGTAAGGTCCGTATAATTATGTGTTGGTAATTTCTGTCCATAAATTTTGCACGACATTGGAATATTTTTTGCTGTATTGGTCTAATAGTCTTGTTTGTAATACCAGTGATATATAACCGATAGATAAACTTGTCATTGGTTAAGGGAGATCGAACTGTTCCAATCGCAACATCTCAAGGAAATTTCTGGTAATCTTTGGAAATCTCTCTCAAATGTGTATGCCTGAAAATGACATGCGGTGAATCAAGACATAATTCGAAAGTCTTTTGACTTAATTATCGACGCAAGACAGAACTCTCTCCTTCGGTGTGGCCATGGGCGCAGCCATTTTAGAACATGATGTTTACACCATGTGACCTTCTATACATGCATTTGAGGAAGTAGATTTCTGGAGATTATCGGAAATTTCCCCGAGTGTTGTGATTGAAAACTGTTGCTTTGGATTGGAGATGTGGTCCGAGATAGAGTACCTGTACAGTACTAGTTAATATCTATATGTCCTAAATTACCTTAAGATCATTCTAGGTTAAGACCAACTAAGAAGTAGAAGTTTGAACTAAAACAGTCTTAGAATGAGGGGAAAATATGAGCTTCTAGGAGCTAGATTTCAACTTTATATCAAAGAGGCTTAAAAAAGCTTAAATTTTCTCTTTATGGGCCAAGATCCACCTCAAAGTAAAGACGTTAACTTGAATTACGTACTGATAATGAAAAGAAGTTGGAGAACTATCATCCTAGAAGTATGGGTTTAGATGTAAAAGAAGATTATAGAACTATGAGTCAAGATCTCGAACCACCTAAAAAATTGTGGAGCTGAAATGTAAGTGCAGAAAGAAGTTTTAAGGTTAAATCAACATTGGAAACAGGAAAAAGTTAGCTTTAAATCCAAGTTTAAAGAAATGCAAACTAACAAATGCATCAGGATAAAAATAACATGTGATTTTTAACTAAAAAAATTTGAACTTTGATACAACTCAAGATTATAGACATGTAAGCTTAGATCCACCCTTAGCATTTGGAAACGCTGACTGTTTGGCATAATGTGTAGTATACTTTGGGATCTTTTACCTAATGTGACCCTGTTAAACAGTTATGTACATATCAGCATGAATCTTGATTACTTAACCAACTTTCACCTGCAACAAGAAATGTTCAAACAAAATAATCTCTGTTGTGATATGGCCCTGATAACCTAACTTTTCCCAACATCTGATCCGGCTTAAAAAATATTGGGAAGGGGACCATATGGTTAAACTAGGTACTTAGTCTGATCAATAGATTACTAATTTGTTTATTGTAGATTATTCAATATACAGGGCAAAGATCATCGTGATATCTCGGAAGAAAGAAGATATTATCAGGTAGACGTTTAAGTTCTGTAAGGAAGGTTAACGACTTTGAAGATTATACAGGTAGTTAGCTGAATTCCAGGTGTTTGACCATGTGCATGTATGTAGGTATATATATGCTGTTTATTGTCTGAGGTCCCTGTGACCTCCTGTTCTATAATACTGACAGGCCACTGTTTATATAGCAGTAGAACATTATCAGTTGTTTTTAACAATACAAGAAGGCCAGAATTGTTTCTTAAGGTGTCCCAACATTCTTCCACTATAGCCACCTCTGGGTTGCAAGTTTGAAACCGACATGGGGCAGTTGCCACTACGGTCAGTGTTTTTTTCTCCGGATACCCTGGGTTTCCTTCACCTCCAAAAACCTGGCATGGCCTTAAATTACCCTTTTGTCTGATATTGATGCTTCAATGAATAAAAGTGGTTGTCGGGTAAAGAAGGTTAATAAAATATGTTTTGTCCATATTTGGCGGTTAAATGTCGTATGTAAACAAGCTAATTTGTAGAATTCATATTCTCTGCTTCCCCTCTTTTGAAAGGGGGTAAACATATTGTAGGTAAAATCTTTTGAGGTAAGGTTGAAACATGTAATTTTTATGGTGTTGACACAAGATGTATTGCTTGGAAATTGAACAAAAACTGAAATATCTTATATTTTTGCAGTGATTGCACGGAAACATAAAACAAAAAGTGATGCTTGAACTTGATCAACCCTTTAGCTGTTTTTAAAAGCCATGTTATCAAGTTGCCATTATTGCACAGAAATGATGCCAGACAGACGGACGGACAGATGGAAAAACCCAAATTAATATCCCCCATTTCGCTGAAAGCAGGGGATACTAACTAAAGTGATCTAAGAACTTTATTCATTAATGATCCAGCTAGAGTTCATTTCCTGAATCGACTTATATTAATTAGCAAAATGACCTCAATCTTATCATGACTTTTCTACAGAGTGGAAATTTCGATGACCTGAGTTCAATTAGGCCTCAAACTTTGAGGAAGTGATGCAGAATACTTAAGGGTTCAAAGAGCCATCTTTAAAATTTAATTTGAAATATGTTCTTTAGGTATTGATTTGAGCAGTCAAGATGGATTTAGTGGTTAACGGAGACAGACTGACCATCAGTACCAAACTGTATAGAATATAGTGGTCAACACACACAGACAGGTTGACCATCAGTACCAAACTGTATAGAATCTAGTGGTCAACGGACACAGACTGACCCTCAGTACCAAACTGTATAGAATCTAGTGGTCATTGGACATCAGTACCAAACTGTACAGAATCTAGTGGTCAACTGACACAGACTGACCATCAGTACCAAAACAGCTAATTGATTTCCCAGTGTTTCACACAGGTGTCAACTGACATGTCCAGTTAGGGCCTATACCAGTTGATAATTTATAATTATTACATTAGAATGGTCTCTGTGGTACATTGGTTTGTATGTGGCACCCCCAGGTAAACAGTCAGTAGCCTGAGGTAGGTCCAACAATGGCCGTGCTGGTATATTCCAGGGTGTTTGTCGCACAAGACCCTGACAGCCTTATATAGCCCGTGATGGATGGCACTCTGGGTTATGTCCCCTAGGGACAACTGTGAAAGTGTTGGTAATGGAGATGTATAGACTTGAAAGACAATTGGCCAGCGACATGTCAGCATAGTTGGAGCTGGTCTTACCTTTTATTCTGGTACATGTAGACTGAAGCCTGCCTTAAGTCACGGTGTGAAAGTGTCACTACTCCATGTATAGGGCATGTGCGGGGGATTAACTGGGATTAAGGTTACAATGTAGGTCACTACTGCCCAAGATTTACTATGAAGCGACCTAATAACAGTTTTACTGGTATTACATAATTTCTATGTAAATTCCAAAATATGGTCAAATATAACTTTTTTTGAAGTTTCGTTGGATTTATTTTGGATTTCAATGTTATACAACATTCCTAATGTTATAGTTCGCGGACGATGAAGGTTTTGTATGATGGCTGGGAATGCACATAATGAAAAAATAAATATATGTTCGAATATTGCTGTAGTTTTATTTCATTTTGAAATACATTGACTGAGGTCAGAGGTAGTTAATTTACACATTTCTTTTAATTATCAATTGTACATAGTTCATTAATGAACTTGAGGTATTCCAAAATCATTATTTTATTATTCAAGTATAATTATGTCATTCCTGTTTTTTATGAAATATTAACTCATTCACTCCTGAAGACACATTTGAACTCTTCCAACTCAAAGGATGGAACAGTTCATAATGAAATTTCAGGGGTGAATGAGTTAATATTTCATGAAAATAGGAAGGACATAATTATGCTTGAATAATAAAATAATGATTTTGGAATACCTCAAGTTTATTAGATGAACTGTCTACAATTGATAATTAAAAGAAAAATGGGATTGTCAATCCAACACGAAAGCTCAGGCTGCATTGTGAATCAATTACCATGTTATAATACACCACTTTATATCATTTAAGTGCTGCCAAAACTTTGAAATAAAAAGTGTCCTGACATCTAGGTTATTTTTATAAATGAACTTTTTGTTACAAAATTAATTTATCATTTTTTACATAAGATCTACATCCGGTGAGGTTACATACAGTGGGCAGTGTTATTGTCATCAGGATGTTCGATGATAAATGCGATTGTACTACGCACCTTTCTGATTCACCTGTAGTCAACTGCTAATTAATAACGACCCCAATATTTGAGGTTTTGTTTTGATGTGTCAAACGTACACATCTTCATATCCCCCAACGTCATGAGCAGGAAACCCTCTATTAATAAACAGTTGATGATGTCGTCAATTCACCTGTGGGATTGGCAACCATACCTTCATGTACACAACTCTACTATATACAGGTTAAAGTGATCCAAGTGTTAAAGCACATGTTTTGGATACTGATATGTATATCCTATCCGATTGTTTAAACATCATTTGACAGTCATCTTAGATATTTACAGAATCTCAACGCTTCTTATATTTCCAGGTGATCGGGGAGAAAAAAAGCGCTCAGCAGTGATAGCGTAGATCATGTGACCGGCAGTCATGGTTGATTGAACACCAGGCCATCTCAGTGTTGGTATGAGAGAGTCCCACATGGTTGAAAGTCGACTGACACAGGAAGGTGTGTAGCGAGGCAATCACGCTTTATTTTCTCTTCTTACCTTTAAAGTGACGAATGACAAGCATTTTTTACCTGGCTTGATTGGAATTTATTAATGACAGGCCTGTGTGTGTATTATCAAGTGTGTTATACTACAAGTGATGAAACAATTTTATTAACATCATACAGGTAAGTACTGTACATCTCTCTATTTTACTCTCGTTAAACTTACTAAATTACAGCTCTAACTTGTAGACAAGTGGATATCAGGTATCTTGTCAAGAGCTGTTTATTATCTTATATAGTTTATATAATGACAACTCTGTTGCAACATTTTATAACCAGAAAATGGCAGATAGATCATTTTACCTACAACTTATATAAGAGTAGTGTTTTCATTCATTTTATGTTTTGGTATGTTTTTTGTAGCACAGCAATTCTTGTGTTTAGTTTCTGTAGATAAATGGTATTAAAAGGTGTTAAAAAAAATGACAGTGGAAGGTATCTTAGCATAAATATGCTCTCTAAATAAACAACAATTGACAATAAAACTTATTTACTTAAGATATATATATACTTTCTCCCAGGTGATAGATAATGGTAGATGAATCTAATGCTAAAAAGCTTAGATTTATAGTAAGACTTGTTTATATTCCTGTTCTCATTGATTTATTTTAAAACCAATTTCAATAATCTTAAGAAGTTTCCAAAAAACCTCTTCGTTAATAATATATAAAAGTGACTATAATGTGAATTGTGGTTAAGTCCACACCGCTCAAATCACTTCTATCTGTCGCCATAATTATACTGAGGTTAAAAAAAACCAACATAAATCCAAGGTGATGGGGTGAATTTGGAGATCAAACTTTGTAATCGTATGTCATGATTCAGATATATTTCCTCGGTGGTATATAATCAAACACTTTGTAGCGTTAGTTTTTTTTCTCCCTGTCCAATTCTCATGGTCCATTAGAGTCGAGCTATGTTGAAAGTTGTAGGAGTTCGGTTTAGGGTTATAGGTATAAATGTATTAAAATGTCTCCAGAATTAAAATTTGCTATCTCCTAATGGAGCCAAATATCTGTGCGGAACACTTCTTAATTGGCCGGTAGATGTACAGTATACAAACATTAATAAATGGCTAACATAACTCGGAGTAAAGTACATATACTGTTAGGGGGGTAAGGGACTTTTAAGATTAAAAACATGCAGATAAAATTTATTTCTCTTATAATTGTAATAATCATTTGTGCATTTAATATCTATAAATATTTTTGGAAACTTAGGGTATGTTTATGACAAATTGTTTTGAGGGAGGGTTCTTAATTCTTGTGTGGATGACAAACCACATGAATTGAACAGATATTTGATATACTTCAATGCTTATATGTAAAAATATGATGAATCTTTTCCAGTTTGATGGCCACATTTCTTTGTAGGTAATCCTACATTTGAATATAATTATTGTGATTACCATAATAAGCAGGCACACAGAGACCCTATTGTTCTAAAGTCATTAATTAGAATCTGTTTACTTCTGTTAGTCATCAAAGCCCGTTAATGTCAGATCAAAATAAGAAAAACTTAAACATATCTGAACAATTATGATCTTATTTTCAACCATTAATTGACATGTCTTCTGAGATTTATTTTTACTGGCCGTATTTTTATTGAAATATGTGTAATTAATATGTAAAGATCCCCAAGGCCATGTCTAAATTGGCCACTTGATTGACAAGTGCATTTCTTAGATTGTCGTGTAGAGATTTTTGTACCTTTATGTTGTAGTCTAGGGCCTTGGTGACGCTTCTTCTTTGTAAGTCTGTAAACATGCTAAAAAACAGGTAGACGGCCAATACATCAAGACATGACTGACAGATGTATTGTGGACAGAGGACAGTTGGAATGAGGCATGGTCAGTAAGCAATGCCGTCAGACTTGGGACTTGTGTAGGCCCTTGTTTCTCGTGCCATTAACTGGTCAGTGTTGGGAGGTTTTATGTGCCTGGTCACAGTTGGTACTGGTCAATTGGTGGGAGAGAAGTAATGTTTTGTCGTAGTGTGTTGACTGGTGAAATGTTTATAGTGACAGAGATGGGGGGTGTCAGAAATTCTCTTGTTAACAGATCCCAGATCAGAAAACATTTTTTTACCACAATGTTTTTCTTGGGCTTCGCTACCATGTTATCTGACGTAGTTGTTATGGTGGTTTCGTTACGATTTTTCTGGCGTTATTGTTATGTTGGTTTCATTACAATTTTTCTGGCATAGTTGTTATGATGGTTTCGTTACGATTTTTCTGACGTAGTTGTTATGATAAAACGGTGCATTTTACACACCTGTGTATATATGGAGAAGTTCCGCCTGTGAACTCCTACGACTTCCTACAATGGCCTTCTGTATACTAACGTACTGAGTGACCACCTCTGATTACCGCGGTAATTGTAGAAGATTTTATTACTGTTATAATGTATATTTAATACCGATTTGAAAAACCCAAGTAATCGTGCAATAAATCTTAACAAGCGCAAAAAAAAAAAATGCACTGAATGTTATTCTGTTTTACTTAAATTGAAAGTATCATATTTTATTTTTGATATCCGATTCGGCCTGTAAGCTATTGTGCCTAAATACCCAGTACTTACCTCCTAGTGACAGACTATTAAACAGTTCAGAAACCCTTACCTACGGAAATTAGTTAATTAGCAGATAATGTCTGCTATAATGTTATCAAATCTTTTATTAACAAAATGAATTATCTGATAAAGAACTGTACAGTCATCAAAATAATCATCTTCTACCTTAAGTCTTGGATTTCTCTTACATTGCACTATAATTTAAAAAGCTTTTACCAGTAAGATGATACTGTAGGGAAATTATCAAATTAAAATTATCTGGAATGATGAGTCAAATATTAATATGTCTAATTGATAAAATTTTAATTTCCATTATCAATATTTAATATCTCTAATATACTAAGGAGAGAAAACATTTTTTCAATAAAAATAATTTAAGAAAAAAAGAAAGAGATGAGTCTGCAAGCAATTTGCAAGTCTGAACTACAATTAGATATCTATAGGTTAACTGTAAAATTATGTAACTAATGGTTTGAGGTGATTTTTTTTTTAACTGTTAAAGTTTAACCCCCAGGCTTATCAGAGGACCATCTTGATTGACCACATGTTTGGTGTGTTGGTGTCAGGGCTGGACACCCCAGGAATTTTCTCACTTAGAAGTGACACAATATTGTTCCATTGTGTGAAGATTCTTTAGTGACAATTATCAGATATACAATCAAAAAATAAACAACAGCTCCTTTTCCTGTTGTGTACCTTAGGGATGCATTGTTGACTCTGGCCCCTTATAGGGACACACTTGCATGCCTTCAGTCAGAGAGAGAGACAGAAACATAGGATGCCTGGGGTGTTCCTTTATTTTCTTAAAATGGACTCCAAAAGTGTATAAAGATCATGACATAGGCATGTTTTTGAATGTGTCAATTACGGTTTGTTTCACCCCATGTTAAAGCATTCTTGCATCCTAATTGTATTGACACAGGTAAATACCAGCTTTGTTATACCTGACCGGGGTAAAGGGGTCCAAGATGGAAAATAAACAAGTTTGTCGTTGACACTGGCTAGCTCCACTCACTTACAACCTTGACTTTAATAATTATCAACTGGTCAGAGATATAATATAGTCTATGCCCCACCACTTTATTCCCTAATGGTCAGTTCTGGCTATCCTAAGCAGACCAAACTGACCAGCAATTTTAGATTGGTTGATGATAAGAAGCCCGGACATAGATTTACTATTAGTTAGAACTTCGGACCCTAGTGGTCAGTTTTGATCGTGGCCGGAGATAAACGTGTGGGTACTAAGCGCCTATTGTTGAGTCCATTATGGCGTTAATTATGGCGTAGAAGTCAGTCCTAGCTCTGGTTATCAATATACCACCTAACACTGTCACCCAAGTGTGGAAACTCGAGACGCTTGACCAGAGTCTGATTGGGACCGGTCACTCCGAGAGTGATGGATGTGATATTATTTTGGAGATTAAATTTATCAGTTCGGACAAAAACTCCGTATTTGGTTATATTGATGTATATGTGACTTTTGTACAAAAGAAAGCGAACATAATTGGAACTTGACTTTGATGAACTTTCTTGATAAAGAGTACAGAAGCATTTGGGCCGAATTTGACGTCAAAGTGGAAAGATTACAATGATGGCTACCGTTTATTTACGACTACAAGTTTATGGCGTAGGGATGAGGTATGATCGTACCGTGGACATGTAAACAAAACGGACAAACAGAAGACGAAGTTTACGACTAATAAAGACAGATAATTAACCATTATATCAAAATTTATTGACATATATCATGAAAGATGATCCGAAAATTATTTTAATTTTGAAAAGAAACAAAAAAAATGAAAAGATCGCACTAGCAAGTGCTATATCGTTTGCCACCCAAAGACCTTAGTAAGGATGGCCAAACTTCTGTATCATTGCTTGAAGGGGTTGTATTACATATGAATTTGTGTCTAAAGTGTCCATGTTAAAAGGAAAATTCGACAAATGATTGCTCAATGTATTACAGTGTGTTGGACAGCTTTTTAAAGGCCTTATTTTGAAAACAGAAATAATTTTGCACTCATGGATACTTCGTGATCTGTTGATATACATTTCAACATCCAATGATATATGACACTTCATTGAGAAGGAATTTAGTACGTGGCATTGTAGCCCTACTACAATACCTCCAGAAGTTAGATTTGACCTCTGTATAATTCATTGGTTTCTAAACTTGATTAAAAAAACTGCTCTTTCATCTATTGTGTTTGACAATATTTCACCGGGTAAAATGTAAAATAATTCCTCCCCTCGCAAGATTACATTTGTGGACATCAAATACTGATTTCTCCCCTGTGAGCCCGGACCGTATTGTGACTTTCTGACCACCATCGACTTCTGTTAATGTGAAACATATTGAATTTTAATCATTACGGTTGAGATTTTCTGTCGAGGTCCATGGTCGCAGTTAAATACTTAATAATTACCAGCAGCTAGAGGCATTTGATGGTTTTTAATGAGACATTTATGAAATAGGGCTCCACAAGCACGACCATTTACTTCAGTTGAAAAGACTCCGAAATGATACAAATGTTTTGACACACCTTCAGATCCTCATAAAAATCCGACATATTCAGGTTTTTGAAATTCTTGAGTAAATCTCTCTGAAATGATATGGCAATATACTTAGTGCAGTCTTTAGATCTCCCTAATAAATATCAGAATTTTCAGTCCAATTGAAATCCTCGTGAAGTTTTACAATTCGACAGATTTATTTCATACAGACATTCTCATGGGTTTTTTTTCGTCAATTGAAATCCAGTACGACCGATTGTGGAAGTATTCGCCTCTTTTATTGTCCACATATCTCTATTTTCTGGTCAGGTCCTATTTCTTTTAGATCAGGGACTTTAAAAGTACATAAAAGTATACAACACAAGGTTATATGATAAAAACTATAATACACGTACAGACTACAACCTGTTAGAGACCGTTGCACCAGATGGCGCTGTATGACTTGTCATAAAAAAATAAAATAAAAACATTGAGGACAGGATTGTATTAAAGTCCTGTAATTATCTCCCAGAAAATTTACACAGAAAAATCATGATGATTCAGGAATGATGTCAGTAGTTCAATTATTCGAAAAATTTATTTGATGATTTTTTTTTCGAATTTTTATAAATGTATTTAAACCCATAAAAATTCTTACTGGTAACTTACAATAGGAACAAGCTGTTTCTGATCGTTTGTAGCTTAATCTTATTATGTCTGAATTTACGCTAGTGTTTACATAAGAATACGGACTTAGAGAATTACAGATGTTCTTCTCTACCGTACACGATTTACAAAGTCGTCGAACATGCGGTGGTGTGTCTTAAACCGTATAGACCGTGTTCAAATCGTAAATCAGAATATGAACTGATTGAAATATGCTTGACATCCGATCGGACACGAGACATTGAGGTAAATAGTGTAACTGTTCAAAACTCTAGACCAGAAAAACGATTGGCTTGTTTGGGGTGTTACTCGACACAGGTATGGCTTGATGATTGTCAAAGTCCATTGTCTGAACCTATAAATTATAGTCCACAGTCGACACCTCCAGTTACCCCTGGTCTCAAGCTGGGCTGCTGAATATTGCCAAATTAAAGTGTCGGCACTGTGAAACAGTAATTATGGTCGTGCTTTTAAAATCTTTCTCCGCGATTTGAAGGGAGTTGATTGCCGGGGTGTATTAGGTGGTAGAATCTCTATAGTAGAATTGGGGGAGGAGCGCGTAATTGTCATCACTTCTGTTGAACCAGGTATTTTCCATGCCTGAGCATCTTGTTCCAAACTGAACATATTTGTCAGTATTATCCAGCCTACAGTTCACGTTGACATTTCAATTTTTCATTTAGGTTAAAGTTTTTCTTTTCCCTGGTCAGTTTTTGCAAAATTGGCTTCATATATTAATGTGTCATACTTGCATTAGCCTTGACTATACATCATCTTTATGAAAAACATTATGTCGAAAATTTATAAAATTCAGCATTACCAAAATTTAAAACTAAATGAAAACTTGACAAGTAAATTATACTTATCATGCAAGATTTCTCAACATTTTTGTAAGTCTCTTTTGCTTAAGAATGTTATCTAGTAGATCCAAATGTAAAATTATTTATATTTATTTTACAGATGTCCATCAACAAATTTACCAAGGGGAGATAACCTCAAGTTGGACATCTGATGTTTATTAAGTGGTATGTATGAAATACAATATATCAGTATATTTTATCATAAATGAGATTTCAAAGTTACATCTATAGACATTTGTTCTTGACAAGTAGCAAAGCTGAGAGGATGTGTACACCAAGGTACAGACTGCCAAATTGTAAATTTTACAACAAATGGGGTTTTCTACAGAAATGATAAATGCCGGTAAAACATCAGGTGTTCCTGCCATGGACTAATTTATAGCTAAAGTCAAACTACCTGACAGAAAACCTGAAAAGAATTAATTTCTTTTTTTGCATTTTTAGCATTATATTTCTCATGATTTTTTTTCATTCAACGAAAAAACTTAATCACATAAATTCAGTTGGTCATTATAATTAGGGATGATTTATGCGGATGGCTACCACAGGCGGAGAAACCAAAGTGGTCACACTTGCTGCAATATGTCATGTTGACAATGAAACCTATTACAGTCCTGTTGCCATGGTGATGGGATATGCAATTTTGTACTCAGCTCAGTGTTTGGTGACAAGGGGAGATAATTAGGTGCTGACAGTGGGGACAAATTATCACAAGTTTACGACCATACCTATGTGAGATATTCTTTGTATAGAAAAAGGCCTTACTGTGCTTCAGAATAGACACTAATACCATGTCTGTTGGTTATAACCGTTAACGTATATCCGGAAGAAGATTGCTTAGAGTCAATCATGCCTGCCTTAAAGTCGGCCATCGTATTATATTGTCTACTTAACTTCTAGTAATTGCTTCCATTAATTGGTGACCTATATATCTCTGTCCTTATTTTTATTGACCGTTTTACGTCATCATTGTATAATTGATATCATTAGCATAAATTCTCCCTCAAATGATCATGAAATATACATATATCTGTATATGAGTTGGTAATATTTCTACAAACTTTTTTTATGGTCAATCATTTCACAGTTCTTTTGTCAGTGATAATGAATATATGTCTTGGAAATTTGATGGGAAATTATATCGTAACCTTATGATTCTCTACCAAATTTATTCAAGAGATAGAAAAATGTTCTTGAAGGGAATTCAGCCAAGCTAAGCATTTGTCAGTACTTGGCCCCTTAAACTTAAACGAAATTGTCTGAATTTCTAGTGATAATTTGTGTGAAAGGTTAGTAAGAACTTCACAATTACGTATGTATTGTATTATTTGAAGTGTTTAACGTATTAGTGTTATGTTATCGAACAATTAATATGTTTCTGCACGACCGACACATCAGTTAGAAATGCAGTAATTTAGGATTAAAATTGGGAATTGTCACGAACTTTGGATTAATGATGATAGGTAGAGGCATCAGACCCTGTCGTGTGTTGTGTGGTAAGATGGCGTCGTGTCCCGTTAATTACGTTGTGTTAAACTAGGTCTGCTAGGTCCCAACAAAACCTGCAGTAGGTAGAAGGCGACCATCTTGTCACACAACGTCAGTCTTATCTGATCGGATCGTATAATCACTGATAATTTTTGTCATAATCTTTAATGATGGATTATTTTTTTCACTTTCTATGTCCCCATACTCAGGCAAAATAAACAAACTAAAGATAAACAATGATGACAAGAGAATAATGTTGGAATGGCGCAAGTTTCCCGTTCATTTCATTTCGATGAAAACATTGAGTCTTGTCAGTGTCTATCTCGGCTCGATCTTGATATCTATTGACAGGGAAATTGGTCCGTAATTGTACGGGTAACCAACAATTGAAAAAAGCAGGACCCCACAATAGATCTCGCGTTATTGTTGTACATTGTAGGTGATCTGGGGATTCATGTCTAACACAAATCAGATTTTATCAGAGCCCCTTTTATGAAAATTAATATCCAAATACGTTAGTTTTGATAAAAGACAATTTATTAGTCTTGTAAATCATCGATCACCTTTGTCGGTTTGAACATTTCCCCGCACAGGCGGGGCGAAAAATCTACGATCCTGTAATGATTTGTACCAGTGTGTGAGACGACTTGCGCTGGAACCAGAATCGCCCAAATCAGAATTAATTAAAAACACGGCGACAATCTTCCATATGTATACCCGGGTATATGATTTAGGCATAAAGGAATGGAAAAACTCAAAATTTATGTCACCATAAATTTCGATCATGACATGTCGTTGATTTGGAGATTTTAGATAGTGTTTAATAAATGTTTAACAAGATACATGGTACGGTAGTATTATATTTCAGTATGAAGTGACAGTGGAAATTTGATCTAAAATGTTATCATTGTTCACCAGGCTTTAGGTGAAGAACTTTCACACACAGATATGATTGTTACAAAAAAAGGATAAAAAAAAATTGGAATAAGGATCTATTATTAATAAAGTCCATCCAAACTTTTATTCTATATGAAAATGATTTATGGAGAATGGCTTAAATTCTGTTGTGTACTTTTCAGAAAAAAAAAATTGGGGGGAAAAAATGTCATAAAGAATGTTGAAATTCTTTCAATTGCATTCTATTTTGAGAAAGTTTTATACAAAAAAAAAAATTGACTTTGTGGGGGAAAAACAAGTACTCTTCTTCACTTGATCAGAAGTTTCGCACTTCTACGACGAGTGCTTCCAACTTATTGATTTCACGAACGTTTGTAAGACGCAAGATATAATAGATGAGTTCTTGACTCGAGGCCACTCCTGGCAAAGTTGATATAATAATGAATTTATTATCAAATATACCTTTCAAGACTTGCACTACCGAGTCAATATGGGTCATTCATGTCCTGTTCTCTGATTGGCTTGTTTACACTTTCTAAACAAACACTTCTCTCCGACACCACAGGTATCTAACGTGACGTTCAACATTTGTCAGAATGTTCGCATTGTCAAATCATTGTATCCTTTATAATTTTGAGAACTTACATTGTCAATTTTTCCTTTTGAAATATTTCTTGTGCTAGGCAAGATAGAAAGTCTTAAGAAAATGTTCAAACATCACCCAAGCTTTCTGTTTGATAGATTTTGGTATTTAATTATAGGGGATGTCAACGAAGTCATCTATATATTTATAGGGGTCCTTAAGGAGTCGTAAGGGTCAGAGAAATCAATGTCCGTGGG
Organism: Mimachlamys varia; assembly: GCA_947623455.1. NCBI lineage: Eukaryota > Metazoa > Mollusca > Bivalvia > Pectinida > Pectinidae > Mimachlamys > Mimachlamys varia. The sequence goes on from OX392537.1 coordinate 5,691,085, forward strand.
GTATGTACATTGTTCAAGATCCTCGAGATATCCACGGAAGTTAAAGAGAGACACTTTCAAGTTTAAGATTTAACAGAACTGGTATTTATTTTACAGTGTTGGTGTGAAAGAAAAACAGTTTGACTTTAAGAATTAACAGGAAGATTTGAAAGTTAAGGTGAAAATATACAGTTCTGGTCTTTCAATTTTAGGCTTAAAGTTACAATACCCCCTTCAGTATCGCTAAATCAGGTATAAAAGGTGTAGTATGATACTTTTCTATATCTCGTATACACAAGTTTCGTACAAAGAGTAAAAGGAAGCTGTAACATTTCCAAGTTTAATGACAGTATATATAAGGCCTGTCTTTTTCTAGTAAGTACGTCATTCATTATTCAACTTATTAAAACAACGTACTTCAGTGGCAGGTTTTTTTTTTTTTCATTTTCTAAAATTATTTCATCTTTTAAATACTGAAGTAAAATTGATTCTTTAAGAAACATATAATTATGTTCCTTTCTTTTTCTTGGGACACACTGAGTCAATACTCAGAAGAAATTGAACGTGTGTTTTCAGGTCCCCATAGGCTACAATTAATGTTTATTTATGGTCACCACTTAAAATAATAAAAATAAAAAAAAAAAACTCATGACACAAACCTGATAAAACAAACATGTGTTAGAATACACTTTTTTAACTCATTCACCCCTGAAATTTCACAATGAACTATTCCAACCTATGAATTGGAAGAGATCATATGTGTTTTCAGGGATGAATGAATAAAAAATCAATTTTACTTGTTATATAAATTTCTCAGTTAGTTCCCTTTCCTAATTTTTTATTTGAATTCAATCCATTAGTTAATTTGAATTTTTAAACAGACTATCAGTGTGAGGACAGAAACGCCTATCTATAAAATCAATGTGAGCTAGCTGTGTGTTTAATCTTAGTGAGATATCTGTACAATGAAATAAAGAGTTTCCGTCAGAGCTCTAACATAAACGGGTATAGATACTGTTTGTGTTGTATCGATCGACAAAACACTTTTTATCTGCTAAAATAGAAAATTGCTGATGATTATAATATCAAGTGGGGTGTATACAGTTAGATTTCTATGAATGACATGTTTTTCTACCTTCCTAAACAAACACATCTACCCTCAGCCAGCTTCAGAGTGTTTGGGCAGAGGAGTTTCCTCCAGTTTTAAACCCTTGAACATCTGCCCATCTATTTGACAAGTAGAAAGTTGTCAAAAACTAATATCTAAATTTGTTGTTGATATGCAAATATGCTATGGTGGTTAATGGTAAATACTACAGTTGTCATCAAATAACAACAGTCTTGGATTTTGGCCATGTTGAAAAGTCCACAGGTCTTGTGATCAAGAGTATTGTGTTATGGAAAATCATGTTGATAATTGGTTTCTTGTCTAGACATGCTAAGACACAGGGATGAAAGTCAGTTAAGAAAAAAAGATCACTTTGCTTCAGCCTTTGACAGCAGTGTAATGTACAATAATAATCCAGTCACTTTCATGGTCCAGGAAGAAGATTTGTGTCTCAGTCAGGGTTTAATTTAATATCCAAAATGTCTTTCTTGATTAATGCATAAACAATATTATGATAATTTATGAATTAGTTATGATATTATACAAACTTGTTTTTGTCTATAGATTATTGTTACTGGGGTGTTGATGGAGGTGTCAAATTTTGTTGACTTTTAATGGTATATATCAGTTAGCTGTTTAGTAAAGTGAAAAAGTTAAAATTTTATGCCGTAATTTACCAAACTTCACCAAAACAAAGATAGAATTAATTCCAACATATGTATATAAACTTATCACATGTTTTTATATACCTGTTAGTTTGATAACAACTATACTTTTGGAAGTACAGGTGCTTTTCAACACACTCTGATAAGCCATTTTGATTAAGTTTGAACAGAGTATCAGTCGGACCTCTGTAGTTATCTCCCTTACCCATTTACCATTTCAACAGTTTGTAAAGATGTGTGGTAAGTTTTGACAACTAAAAGGTAAATCGTGCCCCAACTCCCCCCACGGTTGATACCTGACTGAATCACAACTTGTATAAAATCTAATTATTAACCATGTTGATAGCGTTTCTTCCTTTTTCCATTTACGTGAACCATCAGTAGCCAACGCTTTGGCGGACTGATAAGGTTGGGTAGCCAGGATGTTTGGTCATTGTCCGAGAGTTATCAGTATTGACCGTTCAACTTAATCCATTACATGGCCGTAACTAGCTTTAATCTAGCCCATTGTGTAGGTGTGATATCGAAAACTTTGATAAACTTCTGTGCTAGTTTTACACTTTGGTGCTACAAGATAGTATATACCCAGAGTTCCTTCACTACCAGGTATAGCGGAGTTGTAATGCTTGGCTCTGTCAGTGTGTACGGATATATATCTCAAACCCAACGTAGTGCTAGTGGTTTAATTTGTTATTTCTAAAGCATGCGGCATGTTCTGGGGATTTCTGACATCAAAAGGATTATAACAAAAACATGTTAAAAGTTTTGGTGATATTTTGGAAAACCAGTGTGTGTTTGGGTAAGTTAAAATTTATACTTATGATTCTACAACAAATATTAAGTCTGAAGCACTTACGTCAATTTGTTGTCATCTTAATCACCCAGAAATTAAAATAAACTATTCCAACCTTTGAATTGGAAGAGTTCAAATGTGTCATCAGGGGTGGATGAATTTATGATTGGGAAGTGTGGCATACAAACTGTTTCTCATTTCCCTAGATTTTCACATTTTGCAAAAATTTTATGTCAAACCAGACATTCATTATGTAATTTGATGGTATGATATTCATAGAGAATTTCTCAATTTGGTGATACTTTCTTAAGTAGTTAATAAGTGTACTGGTCTTACACCGTATTTAAACCCCCTGAATATTTCGCGCCGGTCAAATATGTATAAGGTGACCGATTCTCTCCTCGGCTGTTTGTGTTGTCCATTGTCCAGTCTGATGTTCGGCCAATTTGTACACAGCATCGGTAAAATCTACAAAATAAAATCAAACTAGTGTTAAACTGATCATGAAATAGTTATGACCTCCAATAAACCTACAAATAGATTTTACAGGTAAGACAGTAACAATAACCTGGGTTTATCATCTAGTTCTTTAATTCGGCCATGTATGGCTGGTCAGCCGTTTAATAGCCACAACTAGCCTATATCACTACTGTGAAAAACCCCTTTAAAGAATTTCATTTGCCTTTATGTAATTTCTGCTATTTTGTAACGCTGTTTTGAAGAATAGCTAGAGATCAAAGGGAAGCAATGTATTGAAATTGTAATCACTTCTATTGGTCAAGATGTCCAGTCTTATTCTCGGATGGTAATGGTCAAGTTCATGGTCTGTTATTCTGGCCATTGTCATAAAAACAGGATGAAAGTACCCTGGATTTGTTCTTGGTTTGTCGGCCATAAAAAGGTAGAACCCTACATTAGCTTTGAGAGATTATGACACCAAAAGCGAGCCTCTCTTTCACCTTCCTCTCTAATTATCACGGATCAGCGCACATCCAAAGGTACGACTTCATTCAGGCCAATCGTAAAAACCGTCGGTCAAGACATGTGATTATACATCGTTTGACCGTTCTATTCTTACTCTAGCGGCAGCATCAATTCCTTAAACAGACTTTCTGTAATAAAAATTGTTTGAAAGATTTCCAATCATAGCATTATAGGGCATAAAATTAGACATTTTAACCATGTGGGGTGGAAAACTGAAAATGTTTCTTGGCCGGCCAGCCAGCCAGCCACAAGGCCTAGCCCCTAAGGGAAAGCAGTTTTTTCAATTGACCCAGACCTAATCACTAGATTAAGCTATAAATCTGTAACTTGTTAAAGACCAGGCCCTTACACAGGGTGCAGACTAGCGTTAAAGGGGTGAATTCTGAAATCTGGTACCTGTGTAGCACAGCCCTGTACTGATACCTGTAATTAACACTGACCGTTCCTGATGAGCCATTGTGACCAGTGTGTGTCCAGTCTTGTCCAGTTCCTGTGTTCACCACTGGTCAGTGATCGGCTCATAATTACACTGTCTGGGATTAACGTGTCTGGGTGATGGTCATGCAGTTTTAATACCTCTAGTGGACCTTGTTAACTTTGGAACTTTATTAAGGATTATATCTGTGAGGTTTGGCAGAAGGAATAGAAACTGGACTCTCTGACTGAATTGACTATTAGCTGCAAGTTTGGTTTAGGAATATATTTTCAATGACCATTCAAGTTGGTTTTGGACAGTCAAGTCAGCATTTATAGTCAGAGTTTCCGCATTTTCAAGATTGATTGGGTAAGTGGCATGTAGCATCAAAACTTATGTATGATTATATATAATTTTGTAGGGGAGGAAATACAAATAACTGTGATTCCTGTACAGAATTATTACTACCTCTTTGGATCTTCACGATTGTTAAAAACAACTAATTTTTGTAAAATTTATTTGAAATATAAATTTGTGTTCATTTTAAAAGTTGATGATAAACACTTAAGAAAAACAGTTCTTGTCTGAGGTCCTAATTGTTTCCCGACTTATAAATTGTCTATTTCGCGATTGAAAATGAATGATTTGAAATCGTCAAGATATAATATGTTAATGAATGATTCACAATTTAAATGAAGGTGTTTTTTTTGGGGCGGGGGGGTGGGTTATAGAAAAGGAAAAAGGTGTGTTGGTAAAAATGTATGTCCCATGTGATTTGTCATCGCAGACGTTAAAACTATCCTCATGGAGATTTTACATCGAACTTTGGTACCAAAACCTGTTATCTAACGTCTGGAGGCAAATTCCATGTTTCCTCTGAAGTTGTCCGTTCAAAATACTAATCCGTGATCACAGAACGGTCCATCGATCAGCCAGATTATCCCAGCTCTAGCCGAGAAACCATCCCGGTCTGGGTAAAGGTTATCAAGTGGCGTTAATAGGACAGAAATCTATGTAATACCATGTGCTTTGGGGGATTATGTCTGTGTTTTCCCCTGTCCATTGATCGCGATCGGATCCCTGACTAGTCCGACTTACACTCATCTTCTTGTTGAATATGACAGGATAAGTCGTAAAGATCATATCGCAATCTTTGAAGTTGAACGTTCAAAAAAATATGCTTCGTAACCTATTCAGAAGCGCCTAAGTAGGATTGTCAACTCTCCCGTGGTGTTGTTAAAGTTCGTCAGGAAATCGTATTTCTTAACGTCACTCTCTGTAACTGAAGTCATGAACTTGTCAGAAAAATCAATGGTCACAATTATGCAATATTAACCGCTGGGATATTGATATTTTTTGACTGTGGGAACCTTGATAATATATTATCATGCATATAAACTGATATAATTATACAAGTTGTATATAAATACAAATTTTATATATTTTACAACAATTTATGAAGAAAGCTATTTCAACAATATTTAGCAATATTTTTGCATACAGTGGATCTTCGTGTGGGAGGAAACTGGGGTACCTGGAGAAAACCTGTGCAGTTAAGCAGGTACCCTGTTACGTTTTTATGCCCAGATGAGAAATCAAACCTCCAATAGCTGCCTTGATGAAAGGCAATTGTGCTTTACACTATATGTTAAGGTGTGAACAACAAGCATTGGTTACATAGGAAAATACCAAGCAGTAAATTGATAGTTCATCCAAAAACAGCTCTGCAGTAAAAAAAAAAATAAGTAGAAATTCTACGACAATTAATACAGTTATTTTTTCGAATGTATTCAATAGCATTATGACCATAACTCATCTTTTATGATGTCTATTTGTCATGGTATGTTTGTAACATACTTATTTTTCATAAATACATCGTTGATCTAATTTTCATATCATAATCGGTTTCTATTTTAGTAATTTATGTTAAATTAGAGACAGGAAGATAAATTGTGTACTTAATGAGGTATTCTACATGATTTTTTAGACGTCACACATACTTTATCGCACCAGCGAATAGTTTGAGGCGATGAGTTCCTACCTAGGTGTCGCCACTGTTGTTAATTTTGACCTAACACCTTGGTGGCCGTTGTCATTTTAAAATGATGGATTAAAAAATCATTTCTGTATTCTATTCGAAAAATTATGTATTGATTCAAGTGTTATAAGGTTTTATTATTATTATATGAAATACCTGGTACACAATGTGATGGAAAGAATTCACTTTCTACTGCCAGAGAAGTTGTCAGTAAAAACCTGTTTAAATTGTAACAAATTTGTAATATAATACAAAATTTATCTATTTCACAAACTTAGATTAATTATTAATAAGAAAAATAATATTATATATAAATTTAGGTGAAATTCATTTTGAGGACAAGGTATTTCTAACATTGAAAGTATGATTATACAGGTAACAAAACAAAATAATACGATCAGTTTAATGTTTAATTGTATCTATCAGGTACTTCTACAAAAGTATACAACTACTTATAATAACTAAATATTATTAAGTGTGTAAGTTCAGTGGTAAAGAGATGAACATTTTAAAATTGTCTAAGGTACATTTATAAATTATCTTTTGAAATTCCATTTGTAATTGGAGAAGTTAGTGTTCATAGATAAAAAATAATTGCTTGGAGTATTTTTGTTTTTAAGAAAAAATTAATATAAATAAATGAATTTCAAATAATCACTTTCATTATCAAGTCAAGATTATTAAACAAAACACAGTAATATAGATTGTTTTCTTTAATTATACCTATGCAGTACCTACAGAGTTGAGGACTAATTAATGTATAATTAATTGTGTTGTTTATAAGTAAAGAGAGCTACTCCTAGGCCAATCAGTGGCCCAAGCTCCACACCCTCCAGGCTACCTAGGGTGTCAGGTAAAAGGGGCCAGAAACAGCACCTTACCTGTCAAGGTTGGATCTACTCCTATCATCCAAGCTTTGTAATCATAAATGTGTCACACAACAGTACTCCTTATATAGGTAACCCTTGAGACTGACCTGGTACCACTGCAGTCGCTCCTCACCAATTCAAAGAGTTCACTGCACATTTCTTGTCTGAAATATTAATTTAGATTGAATTCACATATACCTGAAAAATCTTCCATCCCAAGTTTGAGAGGTAAGTTGGGAAATTGATATACTTTCTATAGTAAAACTATTAACATATTTGATAGTATAAATGATTCGTTAAATATTATTTATTACATATATGTAATAAGTTTATGACATATATTACCACTGATGAAACAAAGACTATATACCCCTAGATTATTTATACCACTGTATGTAAGTGTTGTATGTATATTACAGTTTTTGTGGTAGACACAATGGCATATATTGATCTGTCACTGGATTTTACTTTAAAGTTAAAACTACCTACCTGCACACTTTACCCGAAGTCTTTAACCTTTATTTTGTTTACTTAATCATCTAAATAATTTTGTCAATAGGCTTAAGTGATTATCTGAAAGAAAACATCTTGTTCACACTTAGATGGCTATATTTTGATCTTTTGAAGTAGGGAGAAGCCACTCATTGTACCCAGGTATAGTGTTTCTATAGAATATACCTGTCTCCCAGTTACCTGGCTCACACAGGTGTGAGGTTGGGGCACCTCACAGTCTCTTATCAGCTACTTTAGTTAATAAGTGTAATACCCACTGTACACTGGGTTACATAAGACGAGATAACGACAGCCATCCGCGACAGTGTATGTTATATAGGTATATACCACACAGGTGTGCTTTAGCCACACTTACCACCTCGTTTACTTACCTGTATACAGGTAACACTTATTAGGCTGCGGAGGCTGAGTGACAGACAGGAGGGGCTATTATCACTTGTGTAACAGTTAATGGATGTATACCTACAGTGCATTGTACCTTATCAGTGAATTTTTGGTAAGCCTTTTTTTTTGTGGATTGGTTGATGACTTGTTAATTTATCAATGTTTTTTCTTTAAAATTTATAAATATTTTTTTTCTTTCCAACATTAATTTTTATAAAGGGTTAATTTTTCTTTTATCCAGATCCTTAAAAACAGTTGTTCTTAATGTGAAAGAACCAACATTTTAAATCTCTTTAAATAAAAATTTAAGAAATAATGATCCTTACAGCATGTTATGACATTTATTGGACCCTCTGAATGCGGGATGAGATAACAAGATTTAAAGATTCATTGACATTTTAATGTGGCAGTTGAAATTGACTTTTTCTTTCAAAGTTATATTTCATTTCAATCTGCCATTTGCAAGCAAGCACAAGCAAGCACCTGTCAAAAATCCATACCAAGTTTGTTTTCATCTCCAGTATCATTTGACTTGGTTAAAACTCTGATATTATCACTTAAAAGTCCCATGGCTGGCATTGTCATTGGTATAAAGTGGTGACAGAGAAATACATAGGACTAATACTTCAGCATCATCATTCCTCACCTGGCTCAGACTAACCTCCCTCTCCTAGCAACATATGACACTGCACCAATCACATGTGAGGTCTCGCTAGTCTTGTGTCACAGCAGAGCTGTGGCCAGTCAAGCATACCTAATTATCAGTGTCACAATCACACACACAGAGCACATATTTTTATAGTGCAACTCCAGTGCTCTATATGAATCTCCGTTCAAAATGGATTTGGTACATCGGTAGAATTTGATGGATTCTCAGCGGATGAGAAATGTAGAAAAGCCTACAGGATATTCAGCGTGAGTTTGAGGTTTTTCATATGTAAAACTTGCTTCCTGTATTTGCAAAAAATCTTCTTGGTATGCAGGTTAATGTAATCTGTGTTTTTGTTGTGTGAATATTTTATGGATGCTGAGAATTATACGATTTAGAATTTTCTACATTTCTGTAAGTCGATAGAAATTGATTTATGTGAATGGGCCCCTAAACGTAATGTATGTGAAAGGTATAACCCGTCTATACTTTCAGCACCTCAAATCTGTAAAAATGTAATTGATATCGTGTTTCATGCATGCGGTCCTTGTTAATTGATTTGGTTGCCGAAATCTACAGGTGTTCACTTTTTATTTGTGTACCGGTAATTGATACATATGTTTTTGTTAGATATAATATGTTAAATGTTTCTGTAGAATAACCATTCATCTTAAATTTGTAGAGCCACCTGTTTCTGACCAAAACAAATACGCTTTCTTAAAATTCCCATAAGAAAATAAATACAGTGTTTTTTGTCAGTATCTAATGAAATACAAGGAACAGGTGTTTTCCTGTATTACACAGCTAGGTAACTGGTTCAAAGCCTTGTATTTCAATGACAATTAAAAGTAACAGGTATATTATGTATTACTATAATTTCCCAGCCAGTTTAAATGGATGAGGTTTTAAAATATAGTGTTTCCAATGTAATTTGATTAAATTTTTCAATTCCTAAATCATTGTGAATTATTTTCATTTTAATAAAATTTGAATAGATTTATGTTACTGTTGATTATAAATTAAAGTTGGCTAGCATATATTTTCAGGAACCAAATGAAATTTACCCAGGTAATCAAAATTGTGTATGACTGTCAAAAGTGTCCCCTAGCTAGATTTGTATAGTTAAGATTTTGGATTAAAGAAACCAGATAGTAGGGTTCGTGTAATTACAACAAGATGTCTGATATTCATTGATAGATTTTTGTTACAATTAAATGGATTAAATAAATTATACTAATATTACAGAAAAGTGTCCAGTACCTTTACCTCACCTACCAAGCTTTTATCCAAAATTGATATTAAGAAGGGGTGTTTAGATGGTATCGCGGGACTGTATATATATTTAAATCCATTTCCCGAGCAGTAGATTGTAATATCTGTTCATTTATGTCACTTTAATAGGTTCATTTTTTATTTAAACAAATTTATTATATATATTGAATTGATTGTATAGAAAGCTGATTAAAGTTTAGTACAGCTTTTATCTAGAATGACATGTGTATCATACCTACAGGAAGAAAATGGATTTTATAATACCGGTGAGGAATAATTATATACATAATTTTATATCAACTGAAAATTGATTTAAAAAGACTTATTGAAACTATCTAGTAATGACAAGATTTAAAAGCTTTCAATTAAATTAATATCATTTTTCTGTCAATGAAGAAATTGCCTCAGTCATGCTTGTCAGTTATAGTGACTCCATGATTTGGTGATCGTGTTATTGATCGGAAATAGAATTAAAAAATGGTGTATTAATTTTTTCCCCCCTTTAAAAAACTGGCATATACTCTGATAATTTATTTGTACTTGGTTTACAGTCTTAAATTAATTCATTCACCTGGTGAAATATTTTCTGTAAACAATAACACTGTAAATTTTGCTTATTTTTACATTGTAAAATAATTCATTGTAAGTTTAAATATACACTGCAAAATTGGGTGATAAAATTATGTACACCAGTATTTATTTACATTATAATGTCAAGATAATTTATGCACCCCCGATTACATATATATATTTTAGATAGTTACAATAGAAATAAAAACAGTCATTTTCTGTAATGGTACATCTTTGACATAGCTCTCAAATTGCAAGACAATTAGTATTTACCTGTGCACAGGTATGACACATTTATAGGTATAGGTACTGATTGACAGGTACAGTATTTACCTGTCTGATTGTAATTACCTACTCTACCTGAAAGTTTTATAGCAGTTCACCTGACAAATGGCACAAAACATCCAGACTTCTATACTGATGTCACACCGATAATAAAAATCAGATCTATATCTGAAAGTTTTAGTGTGGAGCTTTAAAAATATATACCTGTGCATGTTTCTTTATTATACTCGAGAAGAAAATAAGATTTTTCTGAAAGTTTTACGGTTGTCTTATCTTGAAGTGACATGATAATACAAGTTATAATGGATAAAATAGATGGTAAAATTGGCTATCAATTGTTCCAAAACATTTCTTTCTTTTCTCACACATAATTACTAAATTTTAGAGAGAAAGTTATAATTGTTGCAGGTTTCATCTATTGAGATAATATTTTAATTAAAATCTTTACTAATTTTAGGAAATTTTTCAAAGAATTCTGTCATAATCAATATTCACATGAATTTTTAATGAGATTGATAAAACGGTACCATAAAAATGGATAAATGGACCACTTACTGTTTCAGAAAGCTTAGTGAATCAATATCTGATGCATTAAATGTTGTCCTGGATGACAAACCCAGCTATTCAAAAGTATTCTATTTTTGAAAAAAAAGAAAATACAGCTTCATTTGCATAAGACATCATCTACCAATTAGACTTAATTAGCTGATGCCCCAGAGTCCTAGTTCATATGTTACATTTTGAAATATTCATGCATGACGAAGATCAAAAGTAGCCGGGGAATTAAGGACGCAGTCATAAAATAAATGAAGCGTTTTACTGGTGACTTTCCCCGCCATATTTAGTTTTGTTCTGTTGCCTGGGTTATGCAGCTACAGCTGTAAAGCTGACATATTTTCACATAAAGACATAAAAAAACAATCTTTGTTCTCGACAAAAGTTCTTAATTTTAAAAATCCTTGAAAGATTAACAATTGTGAAGTCAAGTGTGAAAAACAATTGTAAACAGTTGTGAAGTCAAGTGTGAAAAACAACTGAAATTTTTCAAATAAAGCATAAGTGTAAAAATTAAAAGATTAAAATTTTATGAAAAATCATCAATTTTGAATATGTTTTTGTTTTTGTGATAATTATATTAAATAATTTTCATGTTTTTTTGTTACGAACTAAACATTTTTCATGATAATATTAAGAGATCTAGACTATGAAAGATGTTTTGATCCTTTACTAAAGTCTTATTGTATAGAATTGAACCAAACGGGTTAAATCGTTCATTAAATACCTTTCTATTATATTTAACGTGGGCCTGCTGTGATTTGGACACTAGATCACGATATAAAATTTCCTCCTTGGGTAGGACAGCACGGCATACTTGTTGTGTATGATGGGAGTTACAACCCCGGCTCGATCACAAGTATACAATACCATTAGTTTAACATTGCGGGGAATCAAGCCACCGATTTACCCTACCTAGTATAACATACCCAGGTTTTATCATACATTGTCACAAAATGATTGAAGGGGTTGGGCCTCACTTCTTAAGTTTGGTACAAAAATGCCGAAGATATCATGATCATTGAGGCGTTCCGTATTGTTACTATAGGGGAGATTAGGTGGAGCATTTTCCGAGGGTACGATCTGAACTGCGGAAATTGATCAAAAAGTGCATCACACGTTACAAAGAATGGTGGAATTGTGCCGAAGTGTAAGGATGTAAAACGTACAGAAGTTTTAATTATGTTACAATTCCTGCATGAATAACCTGGAGTTTGTCTGTGGATTACTGTGGACAAATATTTCCTATATATGCCCAGGTGTGTGCTTAATCCATGGAATTTTAATTAATGTTTTAACTAGTTTCTTTTCATGTACCAAGAAGCCTCGTAACTTCTCTGGAGATTTTACGATATTAAGATTCCTTCATTTTGTTTGGAATCTGATTTTTCAGTACAAATAATAAGAATAATTTTTTTTTCTTTCCCAAGGATGGAATTCCAAACATATGGCCTAACAAATAGGCTTTCTGACTTAATTAACTGCAAAATAAACATTTGTCACAAAATTTTGAAATCATTACATAATTGTTGATCCAAAATTTACTCAGAAAATTTCACCATGTAAACTGCAGTTTTTGAAGGATTATTTACATAAGTCGTAGATTTGGTAATTATTTCTGTGATACATCCGTGGGGTTTGTCACACCTATAGACCAGGTGAGAGAAACTTTTCCCCTCTACAGTATAGCTACAGCCGAGTGTTTCACAAGTAGCGACATATTAATTGAGACATGTCATTCCTGAGGACAGTTATACAGTCGGCAAATGTCAACCGAGTTTGCTGCGGACCTGTTAATTATCCCCGGGAGCCCGGAACCTAACATTTCTTATTTAATATCTACAAATGTTTGCTGCTGATAGAAAAACTACATCGGTATGGTTGCCATCTGGTCTTTGTCGCCAAAGAGAGCCACAAAAATATCTTAATTATTGTCTTAGGAACCTTAAACCATGTATAATTCATACAGGGATGAGAGATAAGGACAACTGTTTCAGAGCACGATGGTTAATATTTTAAGTGATTTGTGAAGAATGACATCTTGTGACACGTTTGGCGAGGGTATATAATGTTTGTAAGAGGATATTTGACTAGAGATTTACTGGAGTGTGTTGGCAGTGTCAATACGCAGGGTTAACCCATGTAATACAGTGTCAACCATTCACCGAGAACAACACAACTCATTTCACTGTGTCAATTCCATAATAATGTTGTAACAGATATTCTGTTCCAGTTCTATTGTACCACCCCGGGGTCTTGGGAGGTACTCTAACATTGGGGATTACACATCCCCATGTAGGTAAACACTATAGTCGCCAGTGTTTTTGTGAGAGCTTTAAGCAACTTGTTACATTTTGCACTATGGCTTGGTAAAAATCACAGGTCTATTATTTCGTGAAAAGGAGCTGTCTGTTTGTTTGGACACTAAGGACACTTAGACTATGATTGAACTTAGAGAAGCTTATTATTTGAAAACAAATTTAAATTATCTTAAGCCTGGAATGGTTTGGTGGTTCACTGTTGAGTATATTTCAGTAAGACTGTGGACTGGATGGTGGTAGACTCCTGCAGTACTTGTATTCTATGGAACACTGTTTAGGGGTTGAAACTGGTATTTTAGTTTTTGATATATTTCTTGTTAAGATTTCTTTATAATCAATATTTTTCATATAGTTTTAAAAGAACTTGTCTTTTTTTTTTCAATTTTATTTTGAAAATTAAATAACCAGACATTTTTTCTTTTTAACAGATTTGCTGAACTGAAGGAAAAGGAACCAGGATTATGTTGGAAGTTTAGTCTTTACGAGAGTTTCGCAAACATCTCCAATCATGTGTATTAATCTCCCCTTGTTGGTGCTGGCACTGACTTTGGTTTCTCAATGCCAAGCCGAGATCCGATTTACAATTTTTGAAGAGCTCCCGATCGGCCAAGAAGTAGGAAACATCGCCTTAACAGGAAAATTCAACGAAAACCGAACAACAGAAGAATTCAACGCCTTGGAATTTTCATTTTTGGAGACAAATCAATATACAAAATATTTCGAACTTAACCTACAGACTGGGATCTTAAGTGTGAAAAAGCGAATTGATCGCGATGCCATCTGTTCTATTGATTGTGATCTCACTTTTGATGTGGCTATTCGGTCTAGTATGTCACAGGATATTTTCTTTCCCACGGTGATTGTGGTTGTAGAAGATACCAATGACAATATTCCAGTTTTTGATCACACTAGCTGGAAGTTGGAGATTCCTGAAAATGCGGCACCAAACTCGGTCTACGATATCATTCCCGCTACAGATAACGACACAAGTCCCCAATTCTCTATCCAAAACTACTCCTTGTCTCCAGCTTCTTCTTTGTTCACACTGAACGTGTCAAAAAAATTAGATGGAAAATTTCTTGTTCAGTTAATCGTGAAACTGCCACTGGATCGTGAGCTTCAGTCCTTCTACCAGATGTACATCACAGCGGAGGACGGAGGGCCATCCCCTAACAGTGGTAAAATGTTGGTGAATATTTCTGTAACTGACCTAAATGATAATCCTCCGATATTTACCAAGTCTGTGTATAATGTCACAGTGAAGGAGGATACACTACCGAACACTTCTGTCGTACAGGTCAAGGCCACCGACAAAGATGCCGGGGAGAACGGCCGGGTTACGTACAGGATAGTGCCGACCACAGACACCAATATACAGGACCTGTTCCATATCAACTCCACCACTGGCGATCTGTTCATCCTGACCCAGCTCACGTACAAACCAGGCGAAAGTTACACCATGATCACCGAGGCGACTGATCACGGGGACACCAAGAAAGTGACACAGGCCAGAGTGAATGTTTACGTGGAGGATTCTGGGAACAATCCACCGACAGTCCGAATCAACATCCTGTCCGGGTCCGGTGATGTCGTGTCAATACAAGAATCGGCTAACGTGGGTGCTTTTGTAGCTCACGTCAGTGTAGAGGACTCCGACCAGGGAGAAAATGGACGAGTGGATTGTGTTGTCTCTAGTGCATTCTTTAGAGCTGAAAATATTCCACCTGGAAAAAAGTTTAAAATCTTACTCAACCAGGAGCTTGACAGGGAGAACCAGGTAAATCATAGTGTGAGAGTGACATGCCACGACTTTGGTTCGCCTGTGTTGAATGTATCGGCTAACTTTACTGTTTCGGTCACTGACGACAACGACAATGATCCCATATTCCTCAAAAATCCATACACTGCAAGGATTGGGGAAAATAACCAGATCGGTGACAAGATCGTCCAGGTATCGGCACGCGATATTGACGAAGGTGTTAACGCCCAGGTCCACTACTACCTTCACAGTGATGCTGGATCAAACTTTGCGATCCAGTCGGAGTCTGGTGTTATCACGGCTACGAACTCTTTTGATCGTGAACAGAATGCCGATTTCAAATTCAAGGTATTGGCTGTTGACCGAGGTGATCCACCGCGAACTGGTACCGCCTCAGTGTATGTTGTGGTTGAGGATGAAAACGACAATAAACCTGTGTTTGATCAGACAATTTTCGCATTTGACATTTTGGAAAACAAAGCTGCCGAATCTTTTGTGGGACAGGTTGGGGCCATCGACCCAGACAAGGGAGATAACTCCAGGATCACCTACTCCATCTCCCCACAGGATGAACTTTTGGTGCCTTTTATTGTGTTTTCAAACGGAGATATTAGGACGAGCCAGTTGCTAGATCGGGAGTCACAGAGTCAGTATAACTTTGTAGTGTACGCCACTGATCACGGAGACCATCCTCTAAACAGCTCGGCCTACGTTACAGTGTACGTGATGGACGCGAACGACAACGATCCTATCATAATATATCCCAACAAAACCAATCACACGATTTGGTCAAAATCTGGTACATCACTTCCTCTAACGACAATTCAGGCCTACGATATTGACGAGGGTTCAAACAAACAACTTACGTACTACATTCACGAGGGAAATGACAATGACATGTTCTTGTTACACCCAGAATCTGGGGAACTGTTTTTGAACAGGAATTTCCCCGTTGCTAAGGACAAGTCGGTGAACCTGGTGATTTGTGTGAAGGATGCTGGGAACCCAGTTAGAGCGAAATGTGCCCAACTTACGGCCGTGATTACCGTCAACAACGCCACAAACACAGGTGCTCAGCGAGAGTCGACCAGTTACATAACCATATCCATTGTTGTTGTCATAGTGACCATTCTGGTGTCGGCTGCAATTATTTTGACAATTTTCTTTTTGCGAAAAATTGATAAAAATCGTCAGAAGCAGAAATACGGAGCTAATGGACCCCTTGGTGTTCCCATGCCAAATAGTTACTCGTCATCTCCAGCTTCATCACAGCATGATGTCAACTCAGACGCCGAATTCATGGAAAGAAAGAAGAAAGAAGTGACATTTTCTCCAAGCACAAGCTTCGATAGTGTGAACAATAAAGGGATGAATATTACCTACCCAATTACCACGGATACCAAACCTGTAAGTACATACTTATATAGTCTACCTGTACAAGGTCATATTGACCTTTCGTTTCCATTAGTGCTGAAATATGCAAGATTGTTTCATTGAAAGTTAGGTTTATACAATTTCCAGTATATTTCTAAATGGTAGTTATAAATAATTATGGGAAACTATTTCCAAGTTATATAAAACGGAGGTCCGCATTCAGTGTTTCCCCCTAAGTCCGGAAGAGTATATGTACCTAAGTAGGAATGATGGAGTGCTATACTGAGCAAGTAGACATGGTCGCTCCCTGTCAGGGGATAAAACCTGGCCTGACATCATCCTGACCTCTGGACAAGGCTGATGGATGGAGGTGACACCCCCTCGACAATTACAGGGGATGACTGATGTATAAAACAATGTTAGGGACGCTCCGAGAGAACAACGCGCTAGTACTAGATACTCGCTCAGAGAGAACAACACGCTAGTACTAGTTACTCACTCGGAGAGAACAACACTCTAGTACTAGTTACTAGACATAACTTACAGGCAAAACTATATTTAATGCTGTTTAGCTATCTAATTTGCCTTTGTTTTCATCTTTCATTAATTTATTTTTGTAACAAAATGCTTAAAACAAACCATTTTTCCTAAAGAAACAAACACTCATGCAATTAGTAGAATAATTTTGAAATCACCTTCGTTGCTCATAGGTATCAAAGGCTTTGTCCTCATATTTTTTTACTTTTAACGAAAGTTGCTGCTATAGTAAAAATATATATATATGTCTGATTGTGATGGTGTGTGTTGCTACAGGTTCGAACGTGACAGCTAGATTAAGATTTTATTTCATAAATTTAAAATTAAACAACTCCGCCTCCTTGCCCATAAGATACTTATATTTGTTTTGGCTACATTTTAATTGTTGATACTTAGTTCTGTTAGATCCGATTTCATTCGCAAGTTAAAGTAAGGATTAAAGAGACAAATGTACAAACATATACTAAACCAAGAACAAATTGGCGATAATATACCCCGTTATAATCTCACATCTCCTACAGAAAGCTGTCCAAAGCTGCCTGGAGGGCGAAATATGTTTAATTTCTTCAGATTTAGGCGGGACATCTTTTTCGTTGATAAAGAGATTTATTTCCCCGCAGGACAGAAAAGGATATATCCGTAATCCTGAGGTTAAGCTCTTAACTCTGTGTTTTCATTGGCTGGTTTGAAGCGGTCAGTTTGTCTTGGTCAGTTTGAATTTCTGACAAATGTTACAAACTGTCTGGACCATTAAGTTGTACTTGAGTGTTGTCTGTATATAATGTACACGTCCAGTTTCTTGTCGAAACAGGTATATCAGAAATAAATAATTGCTACAGCATTGAAAAGAAAAAAACTAATTTGACATGATTCATGATTTTTTCTAGATGAACTTTTGAGGAGAAAATGATATAAAAATTATTTGAATTTAATGCGATATAAAATTATTTGAATTTAATTGGACATTTCAATATTTGTCTGTGTAAGCTTAGCTTAAACCTGGTTTTAATGTGGTACCTTAAAAGTCATGTAGATCTAATCCTTGTGTATGGCAAGCCAAAGACACGATAATAAGTAATATTGTATGTTTTTTATTGATATATCAGGAAAATATAGCCAGTGGCATAATATTAAGGTACATGGATATAAGATCAGTAATAAACATCTAGCTTTATTGTTATCGACCAGACTGTATATATAAGCTACATCAAATTATAATTCCACATAAATACATGTGATAACATGGCCGAGGTCGTAGAAATTACATTTATGACAAGGTATAAAGTATACATAAACATACTTTATGTTTTCCTTTGGTTTTCATTTTCTTTGCTGTCCAGCTGTTGTACATTTAAACATTGTATACATTTATATTTGGCTTGAAATTATCCCCACTTTATAGTAGATTTCTGGAGTGGGCCACGCTTTTATCTCGGCCTTTCATTACGCATACTGGCCGCCCCTTTAATTTAAATGTACTCAGAGAGTAGGCCCATTCAGAGCCGATAAAGTACCCCACCACAAATCTGCTGGGTAAATACAAACAAATCAGGGGGAGATAATGTATTAGCGTGAAATGTTTTCATTTGAGCTGGGAGGCCGAATCACTATGTGGCCAATAAGCTAAACATTACTGACTAATTGGGGGCCAATATTTTCCCAACATCCCTAAGCCTGTTGCTTGTTTTTCTGTATATTTTTCTAAGATCTTATCCCCTTAATACTTAGACATATATGATAATGTATATTACTTTTAGCTAGAATATTCTGTATAGTATACACCTGCAATCTAGATAAAATTATTTTAATTTTGATTTTATTTTAGAGGGAAAAAAAGGTATTATTGTATTTTTGTTCGCTTTGAATTGATAGTAAAAAAAATATTTAAACTGTATAAAAGCCTTTTAAGGTTGTAACCTGTCACCAGAGTTTTATAAGGATAGCGTTACATTTTCACATCATGGACCATGTTTACATGGCATGAACGCATGCGATACAAACATTATGTCAATGTACATGTCATTTCAAAGTGTTTTAATTCAAATTTTATGTGAAAAATTTGTCAATAAATTGTAATTTAAACCCATTATTACCCCAAATAATAGTTGAATGAAAACAAGCACACCTTATTTTTTGAATGGACGGTAAATTACTCGGTTGATTTCATGCTTTTTACGAGGAGAAATGGCACTTCGCCGATAGCTTGAATTAATCTGTTGCTGTAACAGAAGGTTTTGTCACATGTATCAAAAACCGCAGTATCAAATATATATAGAGAGCAATTCAGCGTAATTAATTTGTTTTTGGTTTCGACTAGATATTTCTAACAAAGTGAAACATTTTAAGATTCGATATTAGTGGTAGATTTCTTTGTCTATTTCTTTTACATTGAAATACTGTTGTTCTGTTTTTAATGGTTTGTCAGTACATACCAAAGTAATATTTTACATACTCCGTATCATATTTGTAATATACATACAGTTGTGACAGATTGCTTGTACTGTATCTATGGTGACATTGTGTCTGAGGGTCATCTAAATATAACCACAGGATCACCTCTCCTTGAATAATTAAGCTTTAACAAATGTATCATGAGTACTGCTAATTACAAATTACTACAGCAAGCTTTGACAATGTCAAGAAATAATTTCAACATTGGTACAAAAATAGAGTTTTTGTCATAGAAGTTTTTCGAAAACATTTTGAAAAATATTTTTTTTCACATTTGTACTGTCGAAATATTTTCTGTGTTAACTTTTTTCTTATGGCCACATTATAATGTATGCAATGATAGTATTAACAGGTCTCATTACAACTAATTACATTTGGGTATATGAATATTCATGTAGGCCAGCTTAGATCATAATTGTATGATGCTTCATAATCATAATCCATCATAACAACAATCCATAATTCATTCTGGGAAAGGAAGTCTGACGCTTAAAAAAATGTTGCTATTTGATGAATTTGAAATATTGAACAACCAATGACGATGCTATTTCTTCTTCCTGCAGGGAATGTACCTCTACGACTCTGTGCCAGCCCAAGAAACCAGTCGCAAAAATACAGAACAAACGGCACAACTAAACGCACTTCATCTCCAACAGCTACTGTTTAAAAATCACCAACAGGAGCAAACAGAGGTAGGTTACAAAAATGAAAAAAGATTTCAGTGAAATACCAAATCTGTTGTTCTGATGTCAAAAACTTATCTTTATACTGTAACTCTAATCTTAGAGTTTAAGAGCAAAGAAAGATTTGCACACATGAACTTTACTCAAGGAACATTTGCATCAAAGTTGTGACACTCTCACAGCGATAATGTGGCAGGTTAATTCACTTTAGATCAAATGCCGATACCACAAGCTTTAGACATTCTAATTTGCTCTGCTGCTATCGATTTCATTGTCTACCTTTCGAATAAAAACAAGTTGTCATAGTGATGTCATTAGCAGAAGTACAAATGATATCTGTGGAGCGTAACGAATAACTAGTCAGTTGCACCTTCAAACTTTACACATCATGTAACATGCGACTGAATTATTTACGGTGAACATGTCGCTAGGCTCCACGGAACACTGTCGCATCTGATTCTGGTCGGGACAGAATCAATATCCTCTAATTGGCTGTTGTTATGTCACATGGGACGTCCCAGCTTCTTTACAAGGTCTTTTGAGATCGGTCACAGATAATGCGTTGATTAAGTTCCTGTTAAGATTGAAAATCTTACTCATTCATGCTTCAAGTGCAATAAATTCTTTAGAAAAATCAGTAAATTCTTAAGAAAATTACGTCTTATCTTATTTGCTGAATTCTGCATTAGTAATCATCCTATTAGTATTTTTTTTAGTTTTTGCTACAGCAGTACCATGCTTTATTACTTTATACTGATTGTTATTTCCTTATTTCGTAGCCAAGCGCTCCGCCTAGAGTGCCTCACCCTAGCGACAGCAACAGTGATACCTCAGGGGAGACAATTCCGAGCGATAGTGGAAGGGGTGGAAGTGAGGATGAGGTACCTGGCAGTAACCATACAGGAGGTAAGGCCATGCCCTGAAAACATTCAAACCGATACAAAGCACTTAGAGTCAATCGCAGACAAATTATTTTGGACTTTATTTGATTTAATACCCTTTGTATGTCATAACAATCATTAATAATATTTTATCACCTTATAGTTATCTCTACTGTTGTCCAAGATGGTTGTCACAACATGATGGGGATTTTATATGGTAAATAGTAAAATGTGATCCATCTTTTCATTCCACAAAATCTACTTGTTATAAATGTGTCCCATGGTATGTTGTATTTTGTTTTTCATTATCTTTATTGAAATCAGCTTCCTCAGATTAGTTGGGTGACTGGAGATACCGTATAAGCATTAATTAATTATGTAATTTTATTTCTGTTTTCAGATGACTCCAGATCTTTTGATTGCGGATCTTACAATTCTAATGTTGGAAGTTTGCACTTTGCTCCGAACATTCCACCTCGTAAACAGAAGCTCCCGCCACAAGTACAGGCAAAGATTTCAAATAACAGACAGTACCCTAAGTCAAGTACTCCAACACAAATGTTTCCGGGACCAAATCGGCCCTATTCTACGAGTACTGAGCACTTGAATGAGAATAAACTTGTGTCTAATTCAAATTCAGTGCAGAGGGGACAGAAAAATGGACCTTATGTGCGATCCGCACCAAGTCATTCTAGTTTTACCTCGCCTCATACGCAGTCCTACCTGGACAGCAAATTGAAATCCTCAAACTTTAACACATGGAATTATTTACAGCCAAATAATTCTGTGAATTACTCGAACATTTCAAAAGACAGAGACTATTTTAATCTTCGTTCGGAGAGCATCAGTACGTGTCGGTCACGGGACGACGATGATGATGCAGCGACCACCACGTCGGGGAGCTATACGATTAATCCAGAGGAGCTTGACGATGATTTTTATCGACCACATCAAGATATGGTTGTTTAGTGGACCAACACTCGTGATCTTCAAGTGAATTTGTGGCCATATCTTATTGTTACAGTTTTTTGTTACTTTTTCGTCATTTCACGTGCATTTTAATCAAAATGTTTCACTGCATGCAGCATGCAACATGTACAGTACTTGATGACTTGTAAGAATAATTAATCTACTGTGATATAATTAATGATAGAGAAACACTCGCTGGTTTTACCATGACGATGACAATATTGTAACGGTTCACTAACTTTTACTGATAACTTTCTAGAATCAATCAATTGTAACTTTTAACAGAGATGATAGCCAGGAATCTTTACGCATGTATCATGTCGATATTAAAATAGAAATGTTTTCATCATGACTGCTACGGAACGAATCCCAAGTGGGTACTAGTGTGTCGTACTGACAAAGGAACAGTTTAATCAAAACGCTGATAAAAGTCTTTCGAGTTTGAAAATCATTTATTCATGATAACACTTAATGCAACTGGGAAAAGATCAAAACAGGTAGATTTGATATGATGTGAAATGTACATCTTTATTAGTTGTCGAGGTGTTAATTGTTTGGTGACATCAGCAACACAATGTCATGGTGACTGTTTAGGGCGAGATATTCCATTACTGGTTCAAATTGATAAAGATCTATTATTAATCAAACATTCCCCCAATTTATATGTTGCACATAATATAATTTATCAATTATTTAATGGTAAATCTTATTTAGATTTCCATTGAAAAGGTTTAAATAGACCTTACCTCAGTGCTTGTGACATAATTGTCTAGCATTTCTTCAAAAAATATTTGTACCAGACCACGACAAGAAAATTAAAACCAAATTGATACTAAACCTAAAAGTGCCTTTTGTGACTAAACTTTTAATTTGTTCAGTGATTTGCTGACAATAGCTTTTACTATGTCCAACTCCTGAAATTTCATAATGAACTATTCCTACCTTTGAATTGGAAGAGTGCAAATGTGCTTTTAGGGGGGGGGGGGGGGGATGAATGACAAAGAAGGGAGATAACTCTGAGACATCCCACTGGTACAATAGCTAACTTGAAGGTTGTATGATACTAAGTATTAGTGAGACATTTTGTAGGAAGTGATTGACATGCATGTTTATTTAAATACTGTACAGTATTGTTTACCAAAGACACAAATTTTGTTGAAGGAGTCCTGATTTTATTCTGATATACAGAGACGTACTATGTGAGGGGTTAAACTGATCATTGGGGGTAAAATATGTAGGTAATAACCTACTGTATCTAGGGTGCTAAAATAAATAGTTCTATTTTTCATAACATATTGGATTTTTGTACCGATATATGTTTCTGTTTATATAAGTGAAATCAAAACATGGAATTTTATTTCATTTTTTTTTCAAATGAAATTATTGTAGCATTATACTGTCAATTCATATTTTCTAAGATTGACTTCTGATTAAATTTCTAAATTTGTTAAAATCTTAGAAGGAAGTACCATGTTTATAATATTTCACAAAGATTTTAAGTTATTGTTGTACTTAAGATATTGAGCTGTAAATCTTGGGCCTCCTATCAGTGACAGTGTACGCCTCTATATTATAATACTGCAATACTACTTGTTGTGATATATTACCATGTTGCCTTGTTTTGTCAAGTTCATGACATTAACGTGCATGTTGTTGTTTGTTGTTAAAATTATGTATTATGATTAATTATTGAGCAGCTAAATTAAAAAAATTTAATGAATACAGTTTCTTTTTGTCATTTTTGACTTTT
The DNA here is from genome assembly GCA_947623455.1 of Mimachlamys varia. Classification (NCBI taxonomy): domain Eukaryota; kingdom Metazoa; phylum Mollusca; class Bivalvia; order Pectinida; family Pectinidae; genus Mimachlamys; species Mimachlamys varia. Next base: position 5,714,889 of record OX392537.1, read on the forward strand.
GGGTGTGAACAATGAATCTTTTCATTTTGGTTCTTTTTTGTGGCTTTAATCACAAGAGTTTATTTATCTTAGAATACTATTCTTTAACAATCTATCTAATTGAAGATGAAAAAAAAAATCAAAATTCTTCCTCAGAAAAAAGTTTTGCAAGTCTAATGGAAATGACAACATGGAAATGAAGGACCTTTTAAGTTATTGTTCAAGTATATGATTTAAAAGGAAAATTTATAAACAAAGACAAACTTGACTCATTCACCCCTGAACGTTTATAATGAACTATTCCTAACTTTGAAATGGAAGAGTTCAAATATGTCTTCAGGGGTGATGAGAAAACCTGGAAATCAACATGGATGTACAGGAACCAGTGAGAGGACAATCACATAACATTGGTGCCAACAGCCATTTCTTTATACTACTATTCCACTGAGACTCTTGTTTCTCATAAGAAACAATTTAGAAGAATGCTGATGGCCACAACATCGAAGATAACTTGCAGAAGCTTAAAACACAGGGACTTTGGAATTTGTTACAGCTAGCTTTGGACCTTAACTATGGTGTTTTAGAGTAATTTTACACTTTTGGGACCCCAAAAGTGTATAATTTCTTTAAACACCCTAGTTTAGGTCCAAAATAAGCTGTAACAAATTCCCTGGTCCCTGTGGATTATAACCTTTCATTTGCTTTACATTAGACAAAAGTTATATCGGGGGGTTTATATCGACCCCCCCCCCCCCATATATTTTATACATACGTAACTATTGTAACGTGTCCCTGTGGGTGACGTATAGAACGTACAATGATGTGTAGAACATTAAAGAGAAAGAAACAAAACGGAAACTATTAGAACATTGATCGATGTTAATTGTTTTACGACAAAAATGTAAATGAGAACAGCACATTGATATATGTTTCAAATTACTTTGACAACATGTAAATTATGTAACAGAGAAGACAAAAATGTTTTTGAGCAGATACAATAGACCAATGGAAACTTCTGGTCGTTATAGAAACACTCACGGTTGCTACTGAATAGCATGCGTTTTCTACTGTATGTGTTCTGCATAGGTTTCGGCTACAGAAAAATGTTTGGTTAATCTCAAAGTTCATCCATTGTGACCAAATCGAAAATATCCTAGAAACACTTCAGTTTTAGGGTTTAGTTTATGACTTTGATTTTTGTTGTTTTTCTTCTTAGACGATTTTGATAATTAATGCTGATAAGTACGTGTACTTTATACGGCCGTAATATCTACAAGTACTTTGAGGTATGGGGTCACCTGCCCTACCACCTGGGGTTCCTCTGGGTTCTCCGGTTTCCTCCCACAATACGAACCCGGCCCGCGCGCTAATTAACGTCCGAGCCAACAAGAGTGATTATGAATATAAGTTGAAAACAAGTTTTATCATTGGTGTAAATGAATTTTATTATAATACTTTGAGTCGCCTTTTAGCTGAATTTGAGTCTAAGTTTACACCTTGAAGGTTGGCACAGTAGACAAAACTGAGAACTTGACGCACGCCCTAGTGTCCTAGCCTAATTTAAATAATGGAAATATATACAAGAATATGGATTGTTTTAGCTGTTATTTATCAAAGCTATATGTGGATTATCCCAGCAGTATTGTTATGTAAAGCCTATAGATATGCAAGATGTGTGAATTGTTGTAATTTATGTAATAGCTGTACAGATTTTCCTAGTCGTATTTTGCGTAAAGCTAATACATGTGTGTATCGTTCTAGTCATAATTTACGTAATACTAAAATATATGTTTAGCCGTTATTTATGTAAAGTTCGAGATATTTGGAATGACATCCTCGTGATTCTGTCCTTGTCTTGAAGTACGTATTGCTCTAGTCTTTGTGTATTGTTTTCTGCATATCAAGCTTTAATAAGGATAGTACGGTTGGATATTTCTAAAAATAACACTGGAGTTTGGGCTGTCCAAGGTGTAATGTATGAACAACTATGCTGTTTGATGATTTGTGCAAAAATATATAGATCCAAATGATTCGCACAATTCTACCCATGTATATAAGTGAAGTGGGCGTGTCAGTACTGGCACGGACCTAGATAGCAATCTAATTCCGTGGTACTGGATATCTTTTTTAAATGAGTTACGGAGAATGACATCCGTCTCCGAGAATTAATTTTTCCTCAATAACAAATACACAGTATCGTACCTACATTATGCATGTTGCCTTGGGAGAAATTGATTTTCGTTAAATTAGTGAACAGAAATATATTAACATGGCGTCACAATGGGTTCATTGCGGGCGGCACGAGTTATAGGGGTATCAGTTTCTGATAGAATCGAGAAAATAAATCAATTTCATCTAAAATCAACATATGTACTCTTAAATCCACAATTTTCAAATCCATTTCAGATTGGAATCAGCAGATCAAATTCAGTTCGGATTACAATAATTGGCGATAGCTGTGTCATTCTCTGTGTTAGCGGCTATATAGACCTATTTCATGACAAAAACTTGACAGCTGCTCGTGTTTCAATTTCGTTGTTGAATTTCTTTCGAAAAAAATATGTGAACTGTTGGCAGCTACCTGATACAGAATAAAAGATATTTAAAATAAGAATTTCAAGAGGTTCTTTTGGAAATTAATTTGATATTACCGTTTAGGTTAAGAGGTATTGGAGTGGAAATACAGGTTAGAATTGACGAGTAGATTGGGACCAGTTGATGGATTACAGAGGAGTATTGAGGGTGGGATAGAGAAGTATCCTACACACACATCATCTCGACCCAACCCACTCATTCCCTTCAAACTTTTCTACGAAATTTTAGTTTCTTTTCTTTTGTTTATCTTTTCTAATCATCCAGAAACAAATTTTGATTAAAGATTATTTAGTTTGGTTTATTTTGTTTTACGTCCTATTAACAGTCATTTAAGGACGTGCCAGGTTTTTGAGGTGGAGGAAAGCCAGAGTACCCGTAGAAAACCCACCGACCTACGGTCAGTATTTGGCAACAACCTAACGTTGGTTTCGAACGCGCAACCCAGAAGTGGAGGGCTAGTGGTAGAATGTCGGGAAACCTTAATCACTCTGCCACTGCGGTCCCTAGCGTGATTAAAGATCACCAGTTGCGAGAGGATCAAAAGGTTTTTCAGTCTGATCTAAAACATTGTGCATGTACATGGAACGGGTAATGCCACGCTAGTCGATTACATGCGTTTTATACAAGGTTTTAAATATAATAGTTTATGGATTTATGAAGACAATGCACTGTGTGTACAGATTGTTTATGCGAGTATACTATTACAGAAAGATCCTTATGCGCAATGATATTTGATGCTAAATTAAATATATTTGTAATGTTTAATGTCTCTGTCCTGGTGTTACTATATTTGGATGTAATTGTAAACATGTTAACTGGTATTCGTTCCGTACAAAGATGGATATTCTTGTCTACCCCCAGACGTCGCTGTGCAAGGACTCCTCAGCTTAACCAGTCACGCGTAAAATCTACTTCGTCAGAAAATTTAAAACTAATAATATATTAACCCCAAATAATCTTCCTAACGCAGTTGCAGTAAATCTGAAATATTATTTAACATGAATAAATATTTCTTGTTTTTTAAATTGAATATGATATCTACAGGAAGTAAACACTTCGGGTGATTTGCGGTTAAGCTGACAAGGCTTTGGATGTCGTGTTATATAAGACAATGATGATAGGGAGTGTAAGTACGATACTGTTATCTTAATCAGTTAAATCCTCGGTACTTTAGATAAAAGTTATGTAAACAATGGTGAGAATGTGAGCATGGCGAGGCTGGATTGACGATAGGTCTGATAAGTTTGTTTGTGACGGGCTCCCAGTGACAAGTGGTTATCTACCCTCTAAGTCACAAACAAATAAGTAAGCAAACCGCATCCTGATAGCATCGCATGTGACGCGAAGTTTTTATAACTAAAAATTAATACGAGATGCATTAAAACCGTGAAAGGTCATGGGAAATTACACAAGATTGCAATGAACAATTCAGAAAAAAAAATCTTATTCATGACTAACGCGATGTTCTATTATGTCAACAAAAGCTATTTTTGAAACTATATTTTGAAATTTTTTAAAAGATATTACTTGCGAATATTTCCACTTAAAAGTACACTATTTCATTTTCCTTTGGATACCCATATTATCCGTTTAGATATTATCCCAAAAACGATGTAAAAAATATCTGTTTAAATGTTTCAGAATGCATATTTAAAAGAAATTTAGAATGTCATAAAGCACGGAAAGAGATCCATTTGTACACTATATATATAGTGTTAGAATATTTCGAATATGTCGAATTTGGTTGTTTATGTTTGTATCAAACGAAAGTTGTATTGTGATCACTATCTTCCAGTTAAGATCAAATGCTTGTATATAATTTAATCTAAATAACACAGAAATTATAGTTGTATATTTACATATGCGCTGCAACACACTATATGAACATTACCAGCAAAATGATTTTCATAAAAGTATGAAAGCAGTTGTTCTTCCGGTTAAGATAATATGGCTGTATATAACTTTATCTAAATGGCACAGAAACTATAGTTTTAACAATTAATGTATTTACTTTTTCCCATAGATCGTACATCATAAAACTGGTCTGTCATTCACTCAAAACTGTCGCAGTGTAGCATGCAAAATGAAGGATATGGCCTATGTGAACCCATTTCTCGTTGTCTGCTTTGTTGTATAGAAATATATATTGTTTGTTTCATAGACCATGGCCCGTATTCATGCACCTTTTCTCAAGCTCAAGCATGGATTCTGTGCTCAAGCCAGCTTTCTTGAAACTTACCTGAAGTATGTATAAGAGTCAAAAAGTCATTGTAAATGTTGAAATGAGCTTTCGACTTCATGTCTTTTCAACTTTTTACCAAAACTTTGACAAAATTAGATTGTTTAAATAATTTAAAGCCATAACAAAAAATAAGGCGTGAGCACAGAATCCATGCTTGCGCATGAGAACGGTTTCGTGAATACGAGCCCTTTTTAATTTGGTATAATTTGGTGTAATTTGCCTTGAAAGGCTTACTCACAGTAAGATAATTCCTTATTTCCACATTCGGTAAATAAGAAATGTATATATATATTTACATTAACTAATAAGTTAAAAAACATGTTAAGTTACAAAGTTAAAAATAAATGACATTAGATGGAAACTACCTCTTAAAGCTCTGTCGCTGTAACATTAGTTAAGAGGTAAAGATAATTACAGTTCCAAAATCATCATTGAGTCTACGTGGGGGCAAACTGTTACGAAGAATAGGCAAATTTAAGTGAATAACAAATTATAAACTATACTTGTTTTAGGGAACAAAAACATTGTCTCCCCTTATGATCTTTTTTTTTTATTCTGACCAACTTTCCTTCATAGTGTCATAACAAAATATATCAATCAGTAAAAAAGGACAGACGGACGGGCAAGCTAATTACTATAGGGTATTTGCATAGAAGATGGGACCCTAATTACATTGAGGTTTGGTCAATTATTGTTACATGCATACAATTAGACAGTGAGGATGAGATTGCGTGACCTTGGCGTCACCTTTGGATGTTTGAAAAAGTCATACATTTTACTTTTTATCTCTGACTTTTCGGTGAAGGTCACACTGGCCTATTGACAACTCACTGCACATTGTCTATGGGTGATGCAGGTATACTAAACTTTTTATCAATATATCTTTAACGGTTTAAAAGTTATCGCCCGGATAAGAATTATTGAAAAAAAACCATTGAGGTCAAGGCCACAGTGACATAATGACAGTGCACGTCACATCTGCTTTAGGTGATGCATGTATATTGCAAGTTTCATCAATACGTCTTCAATGGTTTAGAAATTATGGCCCGGACAACAATTATTAGAAGAACAAGAACCAGAACTAGAACCGATACAAACACAATATGTCTTCCTTCATACGAAGGGGAGACATAATTAGTTACAAATTGGTTACATAAAACGTTTCAGCATCTAAAACACGGATGGCATGTCAGGAAGGGCCCTACTATGTTAGTCTGACCATTTGTTTAGAAGTTAAGATATGTAAACTTTAACCTGACCTTTGTTCCGATGACATTGACGATCGGTCAGTTGTCATCTTATTTGATTACTACCAACTTAACTCCATAATGTCGTAACAAAATGCTTAGCAGTTTAAAGAAGTTAATTATGTGCTTGACCTTTGATGTGATGTTTGGGATTTGGTCAGGTATTGTTACATGTAATTAAAACAGTGAGGGACCCATGCCATCACCTTGGCGTTCACCTTTGAATGTTTGAAACATGCAGTCAGACAATCTTTTCTTGCTATTTGGTTCAACGTCACAATGACCTAATTAGCGTACACTGCACATAACCTAACGGTGGTTAACAATCGTGCAAAGTTATATAGCTCTATTATCAAAGATTATGGAACGGACACGGTGTTTCACAACAAAGGGACCACATGAAAAAACATTAGCTTGAGACCTTGACCTTTGGAGTATAAAATTGAATGCAATAAAAAAGCACAATTTCTAACAGTGATTAACAATGTATTTAAGAAAAGTTTCATCCCTCTATATTGACAGGTTGCAAAGTTATGGAGTGGAAACGAACGTGTTTCACAATAAAGGGACCCCATGAAAAAACATTAGCTTGAGACCTTGACCTTTGGAGTACAAAATGGAATGAATTACAAAGTACACTTTCTAACATTGATTCATAATGTATTTAAGAAAAGTTTCATCCCTCTATATTGACAGGTTGCAAAGTTATTGAGCGGAAACGAACGTGTTTCACAAGAACGAGTGCCATGAAAAACGAAAAGCTTGAGTCAATGATTTTAAAATGACAACTCATGAATTTCGCGACACACCTCCTTATAGTGGGTAACAATCATGCGAAGTTTCATCCCTCTACTCTCTCTAGTGTGGCAGGTTTTAAAGTTAGGGAGCGGAAGTGAATGTGTTTCGAACGGACGGACGCAAGGACCGAACGACCAATATAAGGCGTAGTTGCAGGGCCCTAATACAACACTTTAAATTGCCCAGTGCTATTGTATAGACGGCTGCAGTTTGGAGTATGAAAAACAGAAGCGTTAATATTTCAAAGACGTTTTCGTTACAATGTTTAGAGATTGCTACATCCTACTGGAATTCAAGCGAGAATAGGTATGCTTGTTATAAACACAGCATTAATAGGATACCAGAAATAAATACCTAGCTGTTAACATCATCTTGTGTTTCAAATTATAAAGCTGATGTGGATAATTTTGTGTCGTTGAAAACTACATGAACTGACACAGTACTTAAATATTGTATATAAATAGACATATGGTGATTTTTTTCTCGAGTCAAAAACCTTAAGATCACTATGTTATAAAAAAACGTGTCACCTTAACATTAAAGAAAATCTTTCCCACACTCTAATATTATTTTCTCTAAAATACAATTTAAGCACAATATACAAACGTCATTTGTATTTATGTTAAAACTTTAACATATTTAAGTTGCGGGTGATAAGTTATTGACTGGACTGAGTGTACTTTTCAATGAAAAAAATCGCGATCATTGCTTTATTAAAATGTCCAAAAATGGTTGACCAATTGAGAGAAACGTTATCGATGCCTGAAAATCATAAACCTTAATAGGTGTGAATTGAATACAATGTAGTCTATTTACAGCGTGTCAAGTACAATTGTACGACAAAAAAAAAATCAAAATATTTCGAAGAATGTTTGGAATCCTACTAAAAATATATGTATTGAATGCTGTCACGTCCGTCTGTCGGGCACATATCATGAACTAGCTTGGTCCCTAAGTTACACAAGAGTTCATATTCTAAACAGCGATTAATTGTTGGATTTGACACTTGTTCAATAAAAACCACTTATCAGGCTCTTAACCAACATGTTAACCACAGAAATACTCAGACTTGGCCAGTTGTATGCAAACACATAGCTTTTCAGCCCTACACATCACCATTTCTCGTGTCTGTTTTCAGTAGCACCTCAAACATTGTATACAAAGATCATTTGTTTCTAAAACTGTAGAACGCTTGAACAAATAGCTCGTCTTTTGATAGCAGCAATTAGACTTTTGTTTTTGAACATTATACTGCTAATAAGAGAGAGAAGAAGAGATGGCTATTTTTCGTTTTTGTCTCCGTTTGTTAACGCTGTATATCAAGTATGTTGACGTTTTGGTATATATCTATAGAACTACCTCTGATGCCGCCGTTGGCCCAGCAGCAGCAGCAGCAGTGTTTCTTGCCCAGGTCCCTTGTTAAGGCCAGGTTTTTTTTACCTCAACTCCTAGGTGTAGAGTTATTCAACACTTTTAACGGATGAAGTATATATATAGTTCTAAACCCACACTGAGGACAAGTTTTATCGGGGAGAGGAATTGATATATACAGTGCATATCTTTTTTTTTCTGATCCCAAATATACTTTGTTATTTGAACAACTGTGTGAACTTTATGGAATTAATGTTAAATTACTAGAAAATCTTAGGTCCAAGACTAGATGTAAAGGAAGACTCGGGCCCTTGCGTTTCCACGCACACAAGTATTTCGGTCTATATTACCCTATTTCCAAACAAAAACAATCATTTTTATTAAATGGCGTGATAAAATATAAGCTCGGACTGTATAAAAGGCCTCTAAGTTTGATTGAACGTGTTATATGCTTCTAAGTAACTTCTCGAACGTACGATTGTGCACTGACACAAGCAAATAAAAGTTCTATACAATATTCGGTGATTTTACACAAGATGATATAAAATGTCGACGCGTGCTTCGTTCAGCTCCGCATACAGCTGACGAGACAAAACGAAGGGAGATCACTCGTGCGTGACGAAGGAACGGCCCCGGTTAATTGTCGGGTATCAGACACTTGATGGGTAATCTGAGGTTATAGTGCAGCCACGACATATTAAATATTAATCAATATGATTATAACTAGTTTGTTTATCGATAAAGACAGTGGGGCACCCTAGGGGATGAAAAACTACTAAAATGGGACTATTTCATGAACAAATGCAATATTAGATATTTATCAAATTCACAAACGTCTGTCAATTGTATAATAACCTAACAAAATCATACAATGCATTGACAACTAACTAAAGCTTGAGCACGTTGGAATCCTGTCTGGAACCTTTCATGACAAATCGTATCTGTAGATTTTCAATGATGCGTGTCGGAGTATTTGACTGGAGCTATCGGGGCCGAACCCTCTCCCAGCCGGCACAGATAACTTTACCGATACCATACGGACGTCAGTATCTAATATAGATGAGGATAAAGGGATGAGACAGACGTTTTCCTGGAAATCAATAACACAAGAAAAATACACGTGTTCTAATCTCAATTGTAATTATCAACGGTTTGACAAGCTTTGTGCCAAACTCGCGTAATATTTTGTATTTTAACTTATAAAAATTAATACATGGTCCTGCTCTTGGAACTAATTGGATACAAAAAATCAGTAAATGGGCCCGAATAAGCAAACGTCACGGAACTAAATGTTAGAGGACAAAATCAGTTCGGATCTTTTCAAACTTTTGTTACAGCTTAAAAAGACAACGACTATCTAAACATCGATACAAAAGAGCAAAGTACCAATATTCATCATTGTAACAGGGCCAGGAAAAGTGACACTGATCGTTCAGTCGGAGGGGTTCTGACGCTGATGCTCGACCATAAGAATACTAAGTGAGGGACCTATAGCATCACCTTGGCGTACACCTAACATTAAGTTTGTGAAAGTATACAATGTATTTCGATCTTGTGTTGCCCAGTTTTGTTTTAACAATGTCAAGAGAATCATTATAGAGCTAAAACTTTGGGTTTAGCCACTTAATATACACATTGTATGTGATTATAATCTGAGAGATATGTTAATCATGGCGAAAATGCTGCTTAATAATTTACTGTCCATATATGTACATCCATGTGTAACAATCCCTGACCTGACAAATCAACTATCAAATGAGAAATTGGGGCACTACAGGAATTTCAGTGCTTTGATTTTACGATTTGCATATACACAGAAATAAATTTCATAAAACACGAATATTATAAATGGATTCCGTCTTTTAAAGCGGTAAGTGATGTTGTTCCGATTTAGAGAACTGTCTTGTACAGTCGTTTGATGAAGTACCTCTTTACATTTGCATCAATAAACCAGAATGTTATCGGCATACTGGGCACTATATACAGTGCCATTACACAGGGGCTAGGTCATTTCATAGTGACATTGGTCCGTGCCTAGCCCCTGTGATGGAAACCGCCTTAGTTAAACTTTATAAATATTGAAAGAATTCGAAAATAAAGAAACAAAATTAATACAAACAACTGTAATTTCACACCACTGACAAACATCTGCAACATCAGTTTAAAGGAAATAAATCTGTAGATGCAAGCTTTTAAAAATAATTGGTTGGCGAGCTCTAACTTTGAAATCCGATACGTATTTTCCTGAACTGATTTACCGGTTTGTCATAAGATACAAATTATTTCAAATTAGACAATTTCAGTCGCAGAATTGAATTCGCTTCCACAGAAACGTTGGATTGGACATGTATACCAATTCGGCATCCTATGATAATATATATTTTTTTGGAAATTCTAAAAACTGGAATTGAATATAATTATTTCTGACTATGATGTGCACGTATATATTTATAGTTATAAAACAAATTCATATACAGTTGTTGGCCTCACTGTTCACACAACACTATTGGTGTTTTCCTTATACATAGAGAGTAAGGGACCAACGTGTAACTTACATACATTTTAATGAGACTCTGTATTTTACTTGGCGCTAAATATCATTTCACATTAAAAAAAATTACGTGTTTTGCTGTGGTGTCATCGTCATAATCGTCGTCGGTGTCGATTTCGATCATAAACTGCAGGTTAGTCAGAGGCTTATGTCATGTCAGCTCGCTCAACGGGAGGTAACCCAAAGTTTAATATGTTGTTGGTCGGCTGGTCCAGTCGATAACGCACTTGCCTTTCACCAAGGCAGCCGGTTTCGATTCCCCCATCGGACGTGAAAAGATATGGGGTCACCTGCCCAACCACGTGGGTTTTTTACGGGTTCTCTGGTTTCTCACACAATAAGACCCCTCGCGCGCAAACACCCGGGCCAACAAGAGTTATTGATATAAGTTGAATGACTTGTTTCATAATTTTTGTAAAATGAATAAGGTTTATTTGTGAAGAAAATTTAAATCTCTGTTTTACTCAAATTTTTGAAAAAATTAAATTGTTCTACAGATGCGAAGTGGTCCAAAATCAAACCAAGATATGTAACACACATCTGAGACATATTACCGAAACAGGCTAAACAAAAAGAAACATCACATAATTTTCAGTTTTCTCTGCTGTTTGTTTGTTGTTTTTTTTTATAAAACGAATAATATAACTGTTAACATCTTAGCTTAGATCCAAATATAGCTGATACATATAATGCAGTATGATACGTGTTCAGATCGACCCTTTTTAGCTTTAGGTGTTGGTACCGATTCAAATGGAACGATCGACCGTTCGTTCGTTGGTTAGTCGAGTAGTGCAGAGATGTACGTGAATACCGATATTAGTTGCAAAACTTGTTATATTATGGAAATATATCTAAAATTAATATATTTAAATATGTGTAGTTCGTTCGTTAAATCATAAGTTGTATTTAGTAAATAAATCCAATATTCAGTTTTTGCACTACAAAGCTGGTCTCAAACGCGTACCTAAAATAGTAAACGTCTCAACTCTGCACGAGTAACCTCCCTTAGTTCAGTTTCCGATAGGTCAGCCATGTGCTCTGTTATGACTAATTTGATATTAACTTAATTACAACGTTTAGTTGAGGTAATAGTGAGCACTGTTAAGGACTTAGTAGTTTGGGATTATGTTGATATTTTATCATGCACAGGGACATGAGAATTTGTTACAGATAGTTTGGGACCTAAATTAATTTAAAGTGTTTAGAGTAATTTTACACTTTCGGGGGTGTAGATCAATTTTCGATAAAAAAATTATTCCTCAGTGGTCACAAAGGCTAAAGGGTGGAAAACTTTCGAAGTCGAAACATCGCCCCAATCTACCTTTCTTGGAGCAAAAATCGCATTTCTAGTTTAGGTACGAAAACACGATTTGATGGATAATATATATATATTACGAACCTCCTAAATGCACGTCAAATGTATCCCCCCCCCTTACGCAGAAATAATCTCCAATTCGTCCAAAAACACGCAAAATTTCGGTGTTTTAACGTTTTCCTCAGCTATTGCCACGTTTTGCATAAAAAAGGAGTTTGACGTCATCTCTCGCACTGGCCTTTTGCTGTCATTAGGAGGTTTATAACGGTGCAAAACTAGCTGTAACAAATTCTCTGGTCCCTGAATTACCATGTACCAAAATCTTTGTTCCATGGGAAACTACTCTTTTGTAAATATTTACTAGAAATATGTGCATCATGCTTCGTGCATTATGGTATATTAACGCAATTGGTCACCTGAAACTGCGAGTTGTATGCTGTCCCGTAGTGGAACGTTATACTTATTCATATCCTAAATTACTGTCACTTATTGTGAACATAATTAACCCTTAGACTGCCAACGTTTTTACGTCGCCAATTTGAAGAGTTTACAACCGCTCTGCCAATGATTATGACGTTATGATAATTATGACGTCATCAATTTTTGACTGTGTACGATGCGTGGCGTTATAACAAGCTCCACAATACGTTGTAGGTAGGAGAATACTGTATGCAAACATTCGGTGTGATTTCTTTTAATGTCTCATCTCGATCTCATGCATATATATAAGTAGTATGCAATCGATATGCGCATATTAATCATCGATGTTCCCGATATTCATACAAATGATTACAACCAAAATTACGCAAGGAGATTACAGACATTATCACGTACCATCCATTTAATCGTTTATAACAATGATAAGAAGGTACATATGAGTGGACGTTGTTACAGTGGTGCTTATAGTAAAGTTAATGTTACGCGGATGACATGACTTTGCATACAAAATGTGAGTATTTGTTCAAGTAAAGGTAAAATAATAAAGCTGGGTGTCACCAAATTCTAAATGGAATCTATTTTTCATGACATTATTATCGACAACATATATATCTGGGGGTAGAATCGAACAGTCGGCCTATGTATACCGTCATCTGTAAAAGAAGGATAGAAGTAAAAGTAGTTTAAACCCGTGCACTGGGTTGTGACGTACGCTGGAAGCTTTAAAAGTAAAATCGCCCTTGCATATGTTATATGTAAGGTCGGGATTCTAAACGTGTATGATGGTTTGGAAAAAGACGAGTATAATAGTTTGGGGTCATAAACGTGTATGATAGTTTGAGGTCATAAACGAGTATGATAGTTTGGGGTCAAAAACGTGTCTGATAGTGTGGGGTTCATAAACGAGTATGATAGTTTGGGGTCAAAAACGTGTCTGATAGTTTGAGGCTATACACGTGTATGATTGTTTGGGGTCAAAAACGTGTATGATAGTTTGAGGCTATAAACGAGTATGATAGTGTGGGGCTCATAAACGTGTATGATAGTTTGAGGTCATAAACGAGTATGATCGTTTGGCGTCAAAAACGTGTATGATAGTTTGAGGTTATAAACGAGTATGATAGTGTGGGGCTCATAAACGTGTATGATAGTTTGAGGTTATACACGTGTATGATCGTTTGGGGTCATAAACGTGTGTCATAGTTTGGGGTTATAAACGTGTTCCATAGTTTGGGGTTATAAACGTGTTCCATAGTTTGGGGTTATAAAATTGATTGATATATTGTAATTCTGAAAAGGAATTTATCGAGATTTATATATATTGGAAAAAGAACACTAATTTGTCCATTTCCAACTGTGATTAGTACCCAAACAGTACCCGTATCATAAGCTACTGTATGGAATTTGTTTTTATTTCTGCTAAAGCCATTGTCACACTTGACCAGATTTGGCCTCCGAACGTGAAACGGATGACATTTTTTTTTGTATCCCTTGATGTTCGTCAATATACATTTTATATTCGGAACATTATATATTCGTTGGTTGTTCTGTGCATGTCCGTTTGGTCCTGATTATCTGCTGTAATTGTTTGCAATTACTTCCTTGATTTGATGTTGGTGTTCGGGGTCATTTGTTGTCTAATCCGTAGATGAAACTTGAACGCATACGTCACGCATTAACACCTAATGTTGACTTCACATATACGTTTTTTTCTTACGAGTGCTAACGAATCGCACAAATTCGTAAAAGTACACGGATCCTAACGAGTTCGCCACTTTTAAGAGCGATTTAAGAGTTGTTACGAGTTATTGCGAGCTATTTTACGAGTTATTACGATGTCTTTATGACAAAATGCCACGATTTGTTACGAGTTCCAACGGATAAACACAAACAAGTTATGTGCATTTTACGAGCTTTTTATGGATTATTACGGGTATATTACGGAATTTTACGATGACGTTTTAGTCACGACCAGCTTACGTTTTGTTACGATTAGTTACAAGTTAGTTACGAGTATTTATTAGTCCTTGCGTATTTTTGGGTAAAAAAATTTTCTATGCAGCATCATTTGGCAATTGACCTTCAACATGGAATATGAGAGAAACGGAATACAAAATATACGTGAATCCGCATAAAAACGTCAATCGTAAAATATACGTATATATTCGTAATGTACTCGTAACAATACGTAACGCGCTTGTAATACTCTGTTAAGTCATCGTAACACGACCTGAATGAAAACATAAAGCACACGTAATAATCTGTAAACAAATCGCAAATAAACCGTAAACATATCGTAATACAAACTGTTATGAGTCATTTACAGATTCTTGCGAGCAGTTTACGAATTGTTACGTGTTATTGCGATACTTAAAGGCCCAATATACGTAACTTTAGGAAAGTTTTCGTGATTCTGAAAAATTCTGAAAAAAAATCCAGTTGATAACCATGCAAATATAATCCTAAAACGAAGTAAACCTGAGCGGTAACTAACGAGAAGCTCTTGACAAAAAAGTCTAAAAAATTGAAAATACGTCAGGTGGGGCCCACTTCAACAACAAACCGAAGGTAGAAGACAGTTAAAAATGGACGCGTGTTTACAAATACCGTGTTTCAACTGCTGCTGTTCCGGTAACCGCGTAAGAATTCATCTTAAATATTGCTGATATCAGCTAATCTTAACTAAATCGATAAATATAATAAGTTATTAGGCTTGATTTTCGCTTCAAGTTTTGCCGAAAGTTACGTATATTGGGCCTTTAAGGATTGTTACGACTTATTTACGGAAAAAATAATCCGTAGACAATCGCTAGAAAGTTTTTGACATGTCGAAAATTTTAAGGCGAGCTATTTACGGATACCAGCGAGTTATTTACGGAAGCTTGCGAAAGACTACGGGTTGGCGATCCGTAAGGACTCATAAGAAAATCATGTACGTAAGGTGTTCGGTTTATCCGGAATGCATCCTGTAATTGTCCTGCCTGACCGGTTCATGTTCGTCATTCATTCGGAGACATTAAGCTGGTTGAACTGTATCCGTGTGTTACATGTTCGTAATCGGTACATTTCAACCGTTCAATGGTCGGTGCAAGTACGTGAGCAGTTTTTATTATGGAATTGACAGCTTTGACACCGGATGACCAAAATTCCTATATGTTTATATTCGGAACCCCGATCCGGCTAAGTGTGACAGGGACTTAAATGATGTGCCCATTGCAACAAAATATACTGCATTGATGAATACCATACTGAGCTACAGTTACATGCAAACAAATATCCACTTTGATGTAACACTGTATTATGTTATAATGACCAGAAATCAACATGTATATATGCTAAAAATTAACCCCTTTAAAATTCTCCGCAATTTCGTTGACGCACAGCGTTTTAACTCATTTTTCCAAGATGTTCACTTTGATGTCATCAGATAGTCGTAAAATGTTCTCGTAAACAAAAGTATTAGATGTCAATACTGATAAATACCTATTTTATAATACTGTCTAAGGAAAATGCAAAAAATATATTTCAAAGTAATTTTCTAACCATTTTTGACCGTGTACCTAACTGGGTAGCGTGCCAGTTATGGCCTATTTCTATTCTTTCGCTACAGAGTTTACCTGCTTGTTTGATGATCAGACATTTCGGAAATATAAGCATGAATTACGCAATCGGCCCAGCGTCTCTCGGCGGCATGTTATTGAATCTTCGAACTTCGCGAAATGGTCTGCTAATTGGTAACTCTGAAGAGAACACATGCAGCAATATATTCGCCAGTGCTTCGTTTTGTGGCCCTGTGCGTTGGCAATATGTATGACGTCATGTCAGCAAAGACGTCATCGCCATGACGTCATGATGCCGTTAATTTCGGCAGGGACGTAGACTCACATATACGTCCCTGATTTTGGGAGCTACTAACCAGAAATGTTTGTGGCGTTAAGTCCGTATTGGTGTTGTATTTTCATAATCATTAGTCATATTTAGCTACATCGGCCCAAATCGGCCTTTGGCAGTCAGAGACATATAAGATCGGCCCAAATCGGCCTTTGGCAGTCAGGGTCATGTATGATCGGCCCAAATCGGCCCGTTGGCAGTGAGAGGGTTAAACAAGATAAAAAAAATGCCATGTCATATCATATAACGACAAGGTTCTGTACAATATATGAAGCGTTAACAAAATATGCCGATAATTAGGAAATTTACTATAAAGATTGGAACCATCTCAAAACGTGTAAGATTTTGGGTATTATAGAGAGTAATACTTTGGTCATAGATAGTTTGACTGGCAAGGGACTGCTGAAATTGTTTTTGCTAGTTTTGGACCTAAACAAAGGAGTTCAATGGAAATTTTACACATTTAAAGGGGGTTTAGAACAATTTTTCTATATAAATGCATCCCAAATGGTTATATATACTGGTGTATTCATATTTTTATAGAAAATTGATCTAAACACACTCGAAAGCATTACCATTTCGCTTAAAAACTTTTGCTTCGGTCCAAAACCGTAGCTGTAACAAATTCTTGGGCCTCTGTGGTTTGACTGACATGAGGGCTGTTGAATTGAAGATTGCTACAGGGCTGTCCACAAGTTTGGTCATGAAAGACATAAAGGACTGTGAGGGGATCAGTCTTTGGTTTAACCAAGTTTTCATTCCTCAATAAAAAAAAGGTGTTTCAGCCACAGTTACTTCTTTGACGTGATTATCTCCCTTGCTTTTGTGTCAGTTTCACTTATTATGACGTCATGCGTGGCAACGAAATCAACATCTTGCATCCTGTCTGACGTGCATGGTGGATTGTGAGGTAAGCTTTTACTTGAACCAGATATTACTTGATCTGAATGGCTAAAGTATCAAAACAAGCTGTGTGTACGGGCACGAAAATAATGTTTTTTGAAGATCGAATATCAATGGTAATAAAAAAGCTATGCCTAACGTTATGCCATTGACGGTAAAATACCATCTTTACTAAAATGAATATGTTCGTGCCCATACACACAGCTTCTACTAAAGTTTCAAGAGAGTTTGCAAGATGATAGCTGGTTCAGGCCAACGGTAGAGGCCACTGTGCTAGGCCTGACTGACATAAAGACAGTCTTTACTTTTTAAACATATCTAGTAATTCTTATAGTAGATTTCTTTGTTATACCCTCCGCTACGAAGTTTACTGGAATATGTCTGTGGCCGACTGTGGAAACAAAATTGTCCGGACAACTCCTCAAAAACCTATGGACATATTTCAATGAAACTACACAGAAATGTTAGGGACCATTGGTAGATATGCATGCAGGGATTCATCTTCCGATATATTGGTTGCCATGGTAACCAGGTCACTTTTCTTAGTTTTTTTGGGGTGTGGGGGTTGTCCTGACAAATCTTCGATAACCTACGGACATATTTCAATGAAACTACACAGGAATGCTAGGGACCATGGGTAGATGTGCATGCAGGGATTCATGGTAACTAAGTCACTCTACATTATACAAATATTTCTTTCAAAGGATGGGGAGTGGGGTCTGGGGGGGGGTATTATTTAGCAATTGGTTTACAGATCTAGTTTGTTTTGTCCTGTGAGTTTTTATAAAGTGCAACAAATTATAAATGTCTTGTTCCAAAAAAGGCCTCGGATGTCGAGTGGTTAAGGTGTCTGACATTCTGCTACAACTACAATAATGAAGTCTTCTACCTCCGTGTCGCAGTGGCCGAGTCGTTTAGGTGTCTGACACTCTGCTACCATTACCCTCCGACTCTGGATGGCGGGTTCGAGGCCCACGTGGGACGTTTGTCAGATACTGGCCATAGGTCCATTTTTTTGTCCAAAAACTCCGGCTTAAACCTGTCATGCCCCTAAACGGAAATAGCTGTACTTAATACTGTAAACAGAAAACAACACAAACAAAATAATAAAATTGTATAAATTAAGGCTATCATCTTCCATAGAAGTACGTTTAATACAGCAATCCCGTACAACTACATGCATACATGATTATGTGTATATAACAACTAAAATTATTTAATGTGCTCATGAAATCTAAAAAATTATATCGTACAGGTGTAACGGAACCTGTGGGAATGGTGAAAAAGAGGACGTTTCTGGGGATTTGACAATTTCATTAACAAAACACAGACAGATTTCTGACCTAATAATGTCATCGGCTTCAGCTCCTGTGGCTTGTTCCGCAAATTCTGGAAAGAAGACAAGGAGATTTAAACGTAAATCAAAATCAAGAGGAACGAAACATCAAAACGGGGAGAGAAATCGACATGTTGCGGTCAAAAAGGACTCGACCTTGACCTCTAAGCCTATGACTTCCGGTGGTGACAATGACTATGTCAGTGCCCTGAGGGCAGGATTTCGACGTCTGGAGGGTGATACCAATTTATGTGACGTAACAGTGATTGCAGAGGATAGAGAATTTAACTGTCACCTGGTTATACTCTGTACTTTTTCCGGCTACTTCCGCTGTGAGCTTGGACCTAGTAGAAAAAAGCAGCGAAATCGTGTGATCAGGCTGGATATGGTCGAGGCTGCTACCATGGAAACAGTCCTCCATTTCTTGTACTCAGGCGAGATCAAGGTCACCAAAGACACTGCGCGCGACCTCCTGTTCACGGCAGCGTATCTCCGGATCACATGTCTACAGAGATTGCTGGAACAGAGACATGCGCAGTTCCTAGGGTCGGAGAACGTGTTGGACTACTGGCAACTGACAGACCTATATCCAGATTACCAAATTCTCAAAAAGAGATGTGAAAAATTCGCCATTTTGTGTTTCCAAACTCTCTTAGAAACCTCAAAGTTTGTCCATCTTTCCCTGTCGAAACTTTCAATTCTTGTGTTTAGTGAAAACCTCAACGTTTCTGATGAAAATATTGTATTTGACGCAGTGATGAAATGGATCTTCTACGACTTCCCCGCCAGGAAATGTCATGCCCGGAGGTTGGTGGACAGTATACGACTGCCGTTAATTGATGGAGCCAGGTACAGGAAACTCAAAACCACGTTCCCGCTTCTGTTTGTAGAACCGCTTAATGACTTTATCCGCGAAGCCGAAATGTTTCAAGGAGATGTTGGCGGCCAGATGAGGTACTCCTCGCCAAGGACCGAGCTCAGACCGGGTGGTGTAACGGAAAAGGGGATCATCCTCGTAACGGGCCCAACTAGTTCCCATGGAGCGGGGATAGGCCTTCCCCCAGTAGAAGCCATGGATATATCATATGTCAGTGAGCATGGTGAAGTAAAGCACAGAGACCTCGGTAAACAAATGCATCTATGGTGCTTCTCCTTCATGACGAGGCGCTGGAGGCAACTGAGTAAAATGCCCGAGTATCCGGGTCGCCAGTTCGCATCTTGTACTCATGGTCTGTTCGACCTATTCCTCGCGGGAGAGCGCGGCATGTATCGGTACTCTACCCGGGATAATACGTGGGTCGTGTGTGAACCCGTTCCGGGTCGAGGACGAATTTCGCACGGGATGAAAGCCGTCAAGGACAGTCTCTATATCTTCGGAGGTAAAACTACTGACGGGATTCCGGACTATGCATGGCCTGTTGAGGTTTACAGCGTGCCACACGAGAAGTGGGAGTCAACTCCTCTCTGTCCTATCGCGATTCCCGTGTCCGATTTTCATTCAGTGGCCGTCCGAAACAAAATCTACATATTCAGCGGATTCACACAGGGGATGTCTCACGAGCGTCACGTGACTAACGCCATCCAATGCATTGATGTAAATACTCGCACTTGTACGATAGTGTGTCACACGGCATTGCTTGGTCCAGTGGTAAGTCTTAACACAGAGATCCACCAGGTGGCAGGTCGAAACCTTGTCAAGCATTGGCCCGGATGTCGGGCTTTCGTTAAGGCTGGAACGCTAGCGCGTGACTGTAACAAAGCCCGCCTTGTCAGGGTCAGGTCGAAAATTTTAGTTGTTGGCGCGAATCAAGGTACACATGACGGTTTTAGTGACGTCATCATGGAGTTCGACTTAAACAAACGAGCCCAGAAACTGAAAACATGGCAAGAAAAAATACCGGAAGTGAGGGAGGATATGACGTGCCACTCCCTTCTTATTCCCAACATGTCGCTTTCACTGTGAATTAGAACCGTGCTAGAACCAATCCAGATTCACTTCTCAAATAAATATCTAAAAGGTAGAATGATTTGTGATCAGTTGTTCTTATTATACTAATAATGTACATGTATTTCGTTTGGATCCGAATTTATGTGAAACGAATATTTGAAAGACAAATCATGCTGAGAATAACTGCATTTTTGTACAGCAATCTGATTAAAATAATATCTTGATCTCTGCGCGGTTCCCTAAACTTCTCTCTGCTGCGTCAAGATCTGAGGGCATCCCATAGGGGTCACGTTCAGATAACCTTTTGCATTAGCCAATCAAATTACTATTTTCAGAATCTGAAATGTAGATTATTTAGGCGACAAAGCTTGCATAATCGCATTTGTACGTTTAGTCATTTCGTCACCAAAAAGTTAAAGTGGAATAATGCGACGAAATGACTTGCTGCAAGATGACTTAAATTATTTAAGTATTAAGTAAAGAGGCGACAAAGGTAATCTGAACGTGACCCCCTTTGGGATGTCCTCAGATCTTGACACAGCAGAGGCAATCTGATTAAAATACAGATCCTCACTATTACTATCGTGTAATCGTGTGTATCTGTATTTTAATCAGATTGCAGCAGAGGGAAGTTTACGGAACGGAGCGGAGATCAAGGTATGATTTTAATCAGATTGATAACCCAGTTGTTTGCGTTTCTGTCAGAAAATAATATATATATATAAGGAGCCGTCAATTGTAGAATTCCATTCTGTAATGGGCGGTTCCTTTTATATATATAGTATATTATTTTCTCTGGCTTTACTGACTTTGACAGAAACTCAAGCAACTGTGCTATAACAAAGATAAATAGAAATATCATGGCTATTAATTAATTATAACTTACAATTTTAAACGACATACGTGGTTTTTATCGGTTGATTATTTTGTCGAGTTATCTTCCCGTGAAGTTTAACTTTTCCAGAGACGAATATAGTTTACACGTAATATACGTCTCAACTATATTCTGTTCAGTGTAATGAATACATTTTATTACTTTCGTTTGTCCGGTTGTCATTATTCTTCGGTATAGAACACATTTTTGAAAGAGAAATATGTATAAAGAGCAAAAATTTTTTTTTTCATGAACAGAAGCGAATCATTTTAGAATAAAAAATCTTGCTTTGTTTAATTCCACCACGAGAGTTGTCCTTCTTTGTGCGATGCACCAATTTTCTAAAAGCTGTACTAGAGTTGTCTTTCTTAGTCAACACCTCTTAGGGTGCCCCTCCGATACACAAGATATATTTTAACATACAATCCTTTGACAGTGACAAGTCAGCGCCTAATATAACGATATATAATAACTCAAATGCTACGGTTGATATATTTTTTCCTTTAAAACAATATTATTTTTGCGGATGATATTGTCATTTTTTAATCTATTTATATTAATTTTTAAGTTTTTCGGGGGATGGTTAACCAGCGACAAAGCGATATATACTGTATGTAACAATGGTTTCACGATTCTAATTATTTTCACTGGTTGAGGTGTCTCAAGAGAATAAATCGATAAATCTTGAGTTGGAAATTTATTTCCGAACGATTGAATAACATTTACACCATAAAAACGCACAGACCCCTCGCGAGCTAACATCCGGGCAGACAAGGGTGATTAATATATGTTTCATAATTGTTGTAAAATAAATAAACTTAATATAAAGATTAAAAGTCATTTTTTAACTTTCATAATGCTATGAAAGGTCAGCCGTTACACCCTTACTGAATAAAGACCGCTAGGACTTCATGCTAAATGTGGATGTAACCGTTACATTTTCATTTATATTTTTTCCAATTAATTGTTAGTTATCTGCGTTTGTATATATGTGTCGTCATTATAACGACATTGGCGAAACAGCCCAACTGGAATAAAATTGGCGCCAATGATAATAATAAATCATTTGAGCATTTGACGCAAGGGCATTCTCCATGTTTTTCGAAGAGAAAATTTCATTTCGAAGAGAAGAAAAACACATACAGTTACGTGCCATAAGTCTTTCAATTTTTTTTATTTTGCTATATATTCATTGTATTTCCAACTTTTTTCAATGAATTTTCCTGACTTCGTTTATGGATGGATTTTGACAAATTTTTGTCATTTGGTCCACAAATATACAAGGTTTCCTCTCACAATATTTATTAAATTTTCCGTTATGTATTTATGGAGCTATACAGAATTATCTGCACTGCTAATTTCCGTGTGACGCCATTTCTCTATATAACGTTACCAAAATGATGTCAAAATGGCGTCCCGAAAATTGGATGTTGTAAATAAATTATGATTCCTCTGATTATACATAACGGAAAACAGTGAAAATATTATGAGATGAAACAGGAAACAATTCTCTATAAGTACAAAAAATTTCACTAAAAATGATCCCGAAACGAAGTCAGGAAAATTCATTGAAAAAAGTTGGAAATACAAAGAATATATAGCAAAATATTGTATATATATATTCGACCAGAAGCAAAACGTTGGTTGTTTGTTGGATAGTTCGGTGCTTATTTGAATTGAGTTCGAATTATTGAAATCGTTGCATATATTTTGATTAAATCACAAAAAAATCAAGAAAACAATTTAAATGCTGTAATAATTTCGTTTTATACAATGACATCCATTCTGACCTAGCCGTTTCTAGGTATACAGGGTATTACTACTGGGGGCTGTTTGACTTGAAAGTAAATAAACACTCTCGTTCAAAGCTGCATTCAAATAAGCAATAGAACTAATTAGTTAGAATTAATTAGGGCGTTCTGGCTCCAATGGTAACACGAGTTTTATGATATACACCAATCCCTTCACTTATTTTTTATCCTTTTTATCTCCGGGAAAATATCTATATGGCATGCGAGTCGTTGGCGCTCCGTCTACCAACCATAACACGGAGCTTCTCGTCACCACGGAATAGCCAATGATCCGTCGCCAACCAATCTACTGTGTGGTTTGTGAACTTCAAATCATCAGTATGAACACTCTGTGTAGTATTGATTAGCACATTGATCCATAAATATGCATTTTCTAAATAGATAGTGTTTCAATATCTCGTATGAAATTCAAGCAAGTTCTGGGGACCAGAATTCTGAATCTAAATCAATTCTATACAATACACTAGCGAAACATTTAACTGCATAATTTCACGGTGCACGATGCAAGACAAACAAATATTATCTTTTATCTTCATCAAGTTTAAATGAAAAGTTTTAAATTAATGTTGTATGATATCAAAACTGCATTTTTCTACTTCAGTCATTTCAGCAAAAATAATAAAAACCGATTTATATCAAAATTATAAAATGATTCTGCGTTGCTTTTCACATTCAACCTCTCGTTAAATATTTGGCCCTTTCTTTTTGCGAGAATAAATAACTGTATTGTTATGACCCCTAAATCAGAGATCATTCTTTGGCCCCTTATTATACTTTTGACAACCTCTACCAACCACGAGTAGTAACGTAATCAGGTAAGAAAGTGTCGTCCCAGTAATGTTCATTCGCTGTGCAGAAAACGTCAGGGGTGCTAAAATTGTGCAAAGGTATCTGGTTTGTTTTAGAAAATAATACATGTAATATAAAAGTACATATTATATATATATATGAGATATGTACTCGTACAATATATATTATAATTCCCTAAATCGAGCCAGACACCTTTGATCGAATTCATTCTAAGTAGAATGTTCGACCAGTAAACTATCTTAATCAAATTCCAGCGGTAATAAATGTACCATGGTCAAACGTTTTGTAACCAAAAATCACCGTCTTCCTCAAAATTTATTTGTCTGGAATAAAAAAAACTTTATGTCCGGTTTATTGAATTTATTAGTTGTATCTGGAACTGGTGTTGTCTATTAGATGTACGATGACCTATACATGAATGTCAAACCGACCCGCTGTAACAGCACGGTGCGCTCATGCTTTTCCGAGTGGCCTCTATCTCAGCCTCGTGGGTAACATCAGAGGTTACGGACTGGGCGGGGCTTCTCTGGACCTCAGGGTTTACGTCAGGATGACAAATGACGGGCAGATGACGTCACGAGATAAATATGTTATCTATAGTGTTTCGGTGTGATATCACCGACGCCCTGGGTCCATGTATCCCTGATGTATTTAGATAGTCCGGGAGACGGAGAACTGAAAATTGATTGACATACCAATATGTATAGCGCGTATGATGTAAACTATTGTGTACCAAATTAGGAACGGAACAAGGTGGTACCTTCGGGGTAGCTATGTTGTTTACGTTTCATTAAATTCAATCTAGAACTTTCATAATTCTTTGACGTCGATTTTAGTGGGAAATAATCACAGAACCCTGGAAGTAAGTCAACTAAGGTTTTAGAGTCCAAGGTGGGGAGGGGGGGGATAATGGTTTTTTTTTTCAATTAAAATGTCCCACCACTCGATGTCATATACATTGATCTCGATGTCGATAAATCGACCCCGCCTAGTTTTCTCAAATGAAGTTGACGTCAACCTCATTAATATTCAAATTTTGAAACCTTGAAACGACGTGTTTTTGGAGTAGACGGAGATTATGTCTGCGAAATGGGGATAAACTTGGTGTGCATTTATGAACTCTTAATTATCAATATCTCCAACTATATCAAAAAAAATTATCGTTCAATAAACAGAAATGCGATATTTGATGCGAGAAAGTTAGATCAGCTCGTTTTTTTCCGACATCCCCTAAAATTGTAAAATTACTATAAAAACTTGGGTCCAAAACTAGCTGTGACCAATTCTCAGGCCCCAGTGAAAAAAAATCACATTTTACATGCTAACATTTCACCAGCGCTGTGTTTAAATTTTAAAATAATGCTTTTGCGTGAGCGAATTTTCTTTGTGGCCCTTTCATACTATTTAAAGACTGTATGGTAATAAGTAATAATGAAATAACGTTCTGTTTTTCATATACCCACTTACAAATTCTTTAAGCGTTTTTACGTTTTGACGAAATTAAGATGCCCCCTCTGGTTCTAATGGTCTGTATCACCGTAACACATATAACTGGAAAACTTCACTTTTAAACTCAAATTTCAAGTGTCAACACTTGTGATGAATATTGAAGTAACCCAGCGCTCTCGTGAACATGGAGGTACTAGAATCAGGGGTCGCATTACAGCCCCTTATCGCCCCTTAAAGGTCGACGTTCGTGTCCTTTTTAGAGAATCCCCTTACTCACGTCCAGAGGTCGTGACTCCCTCGGGTTCCCAGCGTCCGCTATCAGATACAAAAAAGAAATACTGTGTGTTTTATCTAACGTATGTCTTCGTGTTTGATAAGGGGAGACAATAATGATGAAGGTATTTGTGGGTGTGGGTTTAGACGGTAAACAATGGCTCGTAAAACGGACATGGTTAATATCTCATGTGGCGTACGATTACATACAAACTGTTAAACCAGTATGTCTATTTCTGTAAAAATAACTACAACTATAACTGAAAAAGGCGCTCTTATCGCACTTCAAAATAAGAAAAGAACTAGAAGCTATCATTTCGCTGTATTCGACCACAGGTGCTTTGGGACATGAATATGATTTTTTATCAGCATTAGTAAATAACAGGTAAATACAGTATTTTTAACAATGCTTATTTCAAAAGTACATAAAAGCCTACTTAGTAGCTTAATAGTTATAGTTATACTCATCACTGTATATTTGACACAAGTTTCGATGTGCCCTGGTTTTTTTTAATGTTTTCATTTTTCATTCGTTGCAAAATATACCATTACTAAGTGAAAAAAATGCAGATACTGTTAGTACATTGACCTCTAAATGCTTATCCAAAAGGTCCATTTGAAATAAAACTAAACCTCGGGGTATTAAATGAACAGGCATATGTTTGTACCAATAACAATAATTCAGACAAAATAAATCAAACCATACTCATGAAGATTTTTTATGAATGCGTGTTTTTGCATACTTTTCTACATATCTGACTCCTGCTAGGATAAACCTTTTCCGCAAGAGAGTTGGTTTGTCACCAAACAGGACGAGATGTTACACAATGGCTCGGGCGAAACCCGTTCCCTCGGTAATTCGACACCCCTGTGTAACATAACGTAGTTGACCTATTACTGTTACTGATAAAGTATCTGTATATTTTTCAGTGCTCGAAGACATTCAATACCTCAAAGGCTAGCTAAAATAACAAAAACAAAATGGCTGTATCACACGCTACTTATCGACATATTTTCTGAGTTTTCCTGTTGTGAAATTTAACATTTAGAACAGACTAAATACGAGTTTTTGCTGACCAAGTAATTCCAAAGCAATGATTGAAAATAATTTTGACTTTTAAATAAACACGTTTCATTTTTAGACCCTATAAAGAACATTCTATCTACATCAAATCAAAATAATAAGTAAATGAATAGATAATTGAAGGAACTTTTTTGGATCAACTTAACCAATTTGGTACAAAGATGTTCTATATTATTAAGGTTCTGAGTAAAATTTCATTGTAGACATCTGGGTTAAGTGATATTGCTGTATCAGTTTTTATTGTGCAAGTTTTATGCATCATGTATTATTTCCCTTGGTTATTTATTTTCATAAAAAAAAGATTCGTCACAAGTTATTTTAACTCATCAAGTCCTCTCCTTTATTAATACATAATTAAGGCAATACTTTACAAATCAATCACATGATCACAACAAAATATGACAATGACGACTGTGGAAAAGTATGACAAATATAGATAGAAAGAGAAGGAAACAAGGAAAGAGGAAGAGGATTATTTCCCTTCAAATAACTGTGTAGTTAAAGGATGGTAACTGAACGATTTTGTCGCAAGTGCCTGGGTTTCATACTTTTACCATCCTAGCTCAGTATATGCTTAAACTAAAGAAACTGGTTACACATTGAGTTATACATACAAATGCTGTTTCGGTTATTACTGCAATGTTAAAAATATGAAAACAATTCAAAAGAAAACAATCTCAGATACAATGCGATGTTATAAATGAAAGTTATCACATGGATATAAAATTACGAGAATATATGGTTTGCTGTTCCTTAACTTTCCACCATTATTCTGTTATGTTGAAAATTAACACGAGAAAGTCCATCGTCGGAAACCAACATGGCATTGCTCTAACGTTTGTGACAAAAACGTCATACGGGTTTCCGACAATAGAAAAAATAATATCACATAAGATATCGAAATTGTAATGAGGAAAGTGTTTAATTTAGTAGACAGCATAATTATGGAACACCAAATAAATATTATACTAAATTAATTGAAGATAGGTACAATTAATTGAGGACAGGTACAATTAATTGAGGAAAGGTACAATTAATTGAAGATAGGTACAATTGTTTGTACCTAAAATCTTTAATTATTTAAAGGCATGTAATTCAATTGTACCTATCTTCAATTGAATTTAACCAATCTTTAACTGAACTGTACCTATCTTCAACTGAATTGAACCTATAACTTTAACTGAAGTGTACTTATCTTCAATTTTTTGAAGATAGGACTAATGTGCAACTATAATTAGTATATGTTGATTTCGCGTTCCATACATAATTGAAGTGTATATTGTAAAAAACGTCTTTGAGAAAGAGGACATTTATGGTGTCTCTTTTTTGAATACTATACGATGTTATCTTATTGAATACTGGATCTGAACTCACAAAAGATACTGTCGATCTTAAGTCAACTGTGCAAGAAAACTCAGGCACACGATGATACCCTTGGCATTCTGATGGACATACAGATGGTGCAATGTTTTTTCAATTTTCAAATTCGTCAGAATTGGGTCGCTTTATTTTTATTTATTTATCAGACAATTCACACGCTAAATGTCGCTCTAGAGCACTATCTAGTCCAATCAGACGACGAGTTGCATGTGGTCGCGGTGTACAGGTTTTATCTCATCAGTGAGAACAGAATGGCGGGTGTACACCCAGGGTGCAGCGGGCACTCAGGCAGAAGTTGGTCCAGATTTAGGGATAGCATGTCTAACAAACACCCCTGTTTACAACACTCGTTATCTGATTTTCAATTTCGAATTCTAAGCAGATTTAAATCAATCTCAGTTTTATAAAATTCGTTTACAGAAAATCAGCAGATCTCCTATTCGAATTTTGACGTTTGATTTCCTTTGCTATTGTTCCGGGTTCAATTTAACACTGATTTCCACTAAATTAACCAGTCTATTGCTGGTATAATCCGTTTAACTTTGGCAGCTTATTCATGACCCTGTACAGCAAATGTTGGGAGGTATTTAGGGTGATAGCCGGTCCATGAGTGGGGCTATAGTTATCTTTGGCACGGGTGGCGCCCAACTCGAGTGGTCCACCCGCCAACACAGGCGCATGTGGTCATGGGGGATAGTGTAATAGTAAAATAAAATTAATCAAATTTATTTCTTGATGTCATCAACTTTTAAAATCGAATTTAAAACAATGCACAATGTCAACACGGTGTGTCAAAAGTAGTAATACGGAAACTGAAACTTCAAACTGATTATATATTTATGTCATAAAAGGGAAACTAAGCTTATTATTTCAACATGATATTTTCTCCCATCATTCACAGATTTTTCTCCTCGTTTACCTGTCCAAGATTTCTGTGTCACCCCAAAGGGTATGACAGATATCACGAGCTGACAACAATTTAATATAACGGAACGACAACAATACCATCACGACAAGTCAACAATTCAATCACGTCACGTCAGCATTGTGTTGCATTGATATTTTTGTTAAAACAATACATAATGATGAGAAAAAAATTAATCATCCCCTACCATGAAGTTTTGACAGAGAAATCTCCAACCCTCGGGGTGATATGCTTGATTGTCTAACCCTCGGCAGAGCCTCGGGTAGACAACCAAGAATATCACCACTTGGATTGGCTACTTCTCTGTCACACCCTCAAGTTAGGGAAAGATTTCATCTTGATGTCATCAACTTTTAAAATCGAATTTAAAACCATGCACAATGTCAACACGGTGTGTCAAAAGTAGTAATACGGAAACTGAAACTTCAAACTGATTATATATTTATGTCATAAAAGGGAAACTAAGCTTATTATTTCAACATGATATTTTCTCCCATCATTCACAGATTTTTCTCCTCGTTTACCTGTCCAAGATTTCTGTGTCACCCCCAAGGGTATGACAGATATCACGAGCTGACAACAATTTAATATAACGGAACGACAACAATACCATCACGACAAGTCAACAATTCAATCACGTCACGTCAGCATTGTGTTGCATTGATATTTTTGTTAAAACAATACATAATGATGAGAAAAAAATTAACCATCCCCTACCATGAAGTTTTGACAGAGAAATCTCCAACCCTCGGGATGATATGCTTGATTGTCTAACCCTCGGCAGAGCCTCGGGTAGACAACCAAGAATATCACCACTTGGATTGGCTATTTCTCTGTCACACCCTCAAGTTAGGGAAAGATTTCATCTGATCACATGCCACCTTTAGCCGTACACGAGAGAACCTCCCCACATGGCCGGTTAGATCATACACGGTTTCGGAAATCGAATAAAACAAATACGTAATTACCGTGACGATGTCAGAACAATCAGACGCCATTTGAAGTGTAACAAACATCCTTAGTTCCGCTAGGCCTTGTTAGTGAACTCGGGGACTATAACATGTACGGGATATTGGACTTACTGTACAGTCTACCTATATAACCTGGTGATTAGCCTGATGAAAGGGAACGTGCCTTGATCTTTAAACTTCGTTATAAGTTTCTAACGAGTACACGTATCTTACAATCATGCACGCACGCGCCAGCACGCGATTATTTTCCTGTGAAATTCCTGGAGTCTTCTTGAACTCCAATGTAGTACATGTGGTACCACAGAGAGGACTAATGACTGGAGTACATTACTAGACCATCTCTGAGTTGTTTACTTCTTTTTCGAATCTTGTCTGAAAGTTAGGTCATTGACTTGTTTCAACTTTTTACGATGCAATAAAACGTCACACAGTTGACAATTCCGTACACACCAATGCCTTACACACGTATACCGTCTTCCCAATTTTCGACGCCAAACTGACATTCGTTTTGTACATAATAAGCTTAGTACTGTATAAAACGAGGGTTAACCGATAAAATCGGGATCACAGGGTAGTGGGTCGCGGGTCATTCCACCCCGTCAGTACGGGTTAAGGGCAAAGGATGCCGTTTTCTTGTCACGCATGTGTCGCTACTCGTACTGACGAAGGAAACAAAAATGAAGGACAATCTTGTCAAATGTCTGCTACATGCTCTCGACAAAACACCATATACCACAATCCTACCAAGTACTTACCATGAACTCAAAACAAATGTCTCATATCCTAAAAAATAAATGGTTTAAAAGTTAATTCGAGGCAAGTATGAAAAGTTCCTTGCCTTTAATATGTACATTCAAATACTTTGTATTTCTATTGTTAGTTTGTTTTTATAAAAAAAAAACACATGTGAATGTTCCCAATGGATGCCGATAACCCTAATGACTTCCGGTTGTCGTGTATTGCTTGACGGAACTGGTAACCGTAGAGGGGAACATGCTATCGTCCAACAAAATAGCTACAACACCGCAAAATTGATTAAAATATTTTGTTTCAAATGTATTGTGATAAGGAAAATTTGTTTGAACGTAAATATCACGATTGAAGACCTACAGATACGTTCAAACAGATTTTCAAAGATGCGGTGTCGCGCTTGATATGATACATCATGTATGATAACTAAAGGGTACGTCGTCCTACAGTTGTACTGAAACAGGGATAAAATACCGCAATGTCGGTCTAACACGACACAGAGCGACCTGGGAGGTGGACACGGAGAGATATGTCTGACTCTCCTCCTCCTCCTCCTCCCTCCATATCAAGTTCACTTCCCGTAAACATGGTTTATTGACTGACGATAAAAAATAGGACTGACATTCTTACTTTTCGGCATTATTCCTGGAGATTTGCAAAGTTTGCAGATTTCACGCAAGCTTTTATTCATTTTGCAATTTCTGTTCGTTTTTAAAAACCTGACAATGATTATGTTCAAAAATGCTTATCAATAAAGTTATAAAACAATGTGTATTAAGTACATTTACTCATCGTAAAGATTAGTTATCAATTGAGCAAACTTGCGTGTAACAAGGGTAACTACAAATATCTCTTCATCTGGAACAAGAGAACGTGGGATCTGTCTGCGGAGGGATAAGACATTCTGTATAAAGTATTAGATGAGATATCTAACATATGATTATAGATTCAGACTTAGTCCGGCCCTCGACATAAACCTGGACATCAAAGACACCCAGACAACGGCTGACCGCGGTCAGAGAGTAGCTGTCATATTGTAATGTCCAGCGGAAATGATAGGATCGTCCGCAAAAAATGGAGAATATTCTGAATGATTGGGATATCAAGCAGGCTGCAGAAGAGGTTTCAATTGACCATAAAATTGTGACGGTCTGGTTGTCCAATTTTGAAATGGATCATAAAAAAGTTGAAGAGTTTTAGCCATATGCACGGGAGGATCAAAGCTGTTACTGGGTGTGCTCAGGTCAAAGGTCGCGGAAGTACCGTGTAGTCTTGGTAGTAAACTGGTCGTAAATCCCAACTTTTTATTGGCTTATCGGTTAGTGACACGTATAGTTTTCGTGTAGCAAATTGTTACATTCAATGTTCGGGGGCGTGGTTTGATAACATAAAGGGCTTCAATCATTGTAAATTTGTTTTTATATCACAAACGGAACATAAATTCTGTCTAAAGACATCGACGATTATTCTCGTTACATTTGAACGAATTGTAAAGCTTCACGGCTGGACAAGTTTGATATTAAAAGCGAAATAATATACGACTTCACCCAAGGAAAGAGCTGGAATTGGTGGCTTATTTGTAATAAATTGGTCTAGTGAAAAAGATTATACGTTACGAAATCGGAACAGGATCTATGGTGTCCAAACGGTCACACGAAATACACCTCTTCTTACTCTGTGACTTGAAAATAATCACCTTCTCCACAATTATCAAATGCTTGAGACACCACCCGATGGGAACCGTCTTCGCTAGTCAAGGATTACGATCCGGTACAACCCGTCAACCTACCCCTCATAGACCGGATCGTGTTAGAGACGGTACGACCCGTCAACCTACCCTTCATAGACCGGATCGTGTATAGAGACGGTACAACCCGTCAACCTACCCTTCATAGACCGGAACGTGTATAGAGACGGTACGACCCGTCAACCTACCCTTCATAGACCGGATCGTGTATAGAGACGGTACAACCCGTCAACCTACCCTTCATAGACCGGATCGTGTATAGAGACGGTACGACCCGTCAACCTACCCTTGATAGACCGGATCGTGTATAGAGACGGTACGACCCGTCAACCTACCCTTCATAGACCGGATCGTGTATAGAGACGGTACAACCCGTCAACCTACCCTTCATAGACCGGATCGTGTATAGAGACGGTACGTCCCGTCAACCTACCCTTCATAGACCGGATCGTGTATAGAGACGGTACGACCCGTCAACCTACCCCTCATAGACCGGATCGTGTATAGAGACGGTACAACCCGTCAACCTACCCTTCATAGACCGGATCGTGTATAGAGACGGCACGACCCGTCAACCTACCCTTCATAGACCGGATCGTGTATAGAAACGGTACAACCCGTCAACCTACCCTTCATAGACCGGATCGTGTATAGAGACGGCACGACCCGTCAACCTACCCTTGATAGACCGGATCGTGTATAGAGACGGCACGACACGTCAACCCACCCTTCATAGACCGGATCGTGTATAGAGACGGTACAACCCGTCAACCTACCCTTCATAGACCGGATCGTGTATAGAGACGGCACGACACGTCAACCCACCCTTCATAGACCGGATCGTGTATAGAGACGGTACAACCCGTCAACCTACCCTTCATAGACCGGATCGTGTATAGAGACGGCACGACCCGTCAACCTACCCTTCATAGACCGGATCGTGTATAGAAACGGTACAACCCGTCAACCTACCCTTCATAGACCGGATCGTGTATAGAGACGGTACGACCCGTCAACCTACCCTTCATAGACCGGATCGTGTATAGAGACGGTACAACCCGTCAACATACCCTTCATAGACCGGATCGTGTATAGAGACGGTACGACCCGTCAACCTACCCTTGATAGACCGGATCGTGTATAGAGACGGCACGACACGTCAACCCACCCTTCATAGACCGGATCGTGTATAGAGACGGTACAACCCGTCAACCTACCCTTCATAGACCGGATCGTGTATAGAGACGGCACGACACGTCAACCCACCCTTCATAGACCAGATCGTGTATAGAGACGGTACGACCCGTCAACCTACCCTTCATAGACCGGATCGTGTATAGAGACGGTACGACCCGTGAACATACCCTTCATAGACCGGATCGTGTATAGAGACGGTACAACCCGTCAACCTACCCTTGATAGACCGGATCATGTATAGAGACGGTACGACCCGTGAACATACCCTTCATAGACCGGATCGTATATAGAGACGGTACGACCCGTGAACATACCCTTCATAGACCGGATCGTGTATAGAGACGGTACGACCCGTCAACCTACCCTTCATAGACCGGATCGTGTATAGAGATAGCACGACCCGTCAACCTACCCTTCATAGACCGGATCGTGTATAGAAACGGTACAACCCGTCAACATACCCTTCATAGACCGGATCGTGTATAGAGACGGTACAACCCGTCAACCTACCCTTCATAGACCGGATCGTGTATAGAAACGGTACAACCCGTCAACCTACCCTTGATAGACCGGATCGTGTATAGAGACGGTACGACCCGTCAACCTACCCTTCATAGACCGGATCGTGTTAGAGACGGTACGACCCGTGAACATACCCTTCATAGACCGGATCGTGTAGAGACGGTACGACCCGTCAACCTACCCTTCATAGACCGGATCATGTATAGAGACGGTACAACCCGTCAACCTACCCTTGATAGACCAGATCGTGTACAGACGGTACGACCCGTCAACCTACCCTTCATAGACCGGATCGTGTATAGAGACGGTACGACCCGTCAACCTACCCTTCATAGACCGGATCGTGTATAGAGACGGTACGTCCCGTCAACCTACCCTTCATAGACCGGATCGTGTATAGAGACGGTACAATCCGTCAACCTACCCTTCATAGACCGGATCGTGTATAGAGACGGTACGATCCGTCAACCTACCCTTCATAGACCGGATCGTGTATAGAGACGGTACGACCCGTCAACCTACCCTTCATAGACCGGATCGTGTATAGAGACGGTACGTCCCGTCAACCTACCCTTCATAGACCGGATCGTGTTAGAGACGGTACGACCCGTGAACATACCCTTCATAGACCGGATCGTGTA
Source organism: Mimachlamys varia (assembly GCA_947623455.1). Lineage (NCBI taxonomy): Eukaryota > Metazoa > Mollusca > Bivalvia > Pectinida > Pectinidae > Mimachlamys > Mimachlamys varia. The sequence goes on from OX392537.1 coordinate 5,749,937, forward strand.
GAGACGGTACGACCCGTCAACCTACCCTTCATAGACCGGATCATGTATAGAGACGGTACAACCCGTCAACCTACCCTTGATAGACCAGATCGTGTAGAGACGGTACGACCCGTCAACCTACCCTTCATAGACCGGATCGTGTATAGAGACGGGACGACCCGTGAACATACCCTTCATAGACCGGATCGTGTATAGAGACGGTACAACCCGTCAACCTACCCTTCATAGACCGGATCGTGTATAGAGACGGTACAACCCGTCAACATACCCTTCATAGACCGGATCGTGTAGAGACGGTACGACCCGTCAACCTACCCTTCATAGACCGGATCGTGTATAGAGACGGTACGACCCGTCTACCTACCCTTCATAGACCGGATCGTGTAGAGACGGTACGACCCGTCAACCTACCCTTCATAGACCGGATCGTGTATAGAGACGGTACGACCCGTCAACCTACCCTTCATAGACCGGATCGTGTATAGAGACGGTACGACCCGTCAACATACCCTTCATAGACCGGATCGTGTAGAGACGGTACGACCCGTCAACATACCCTTGATAGACCGGATCGTGTATAGAGACGGTACAACCCGTCAACCTACCCTTGATAGACCGGATCGTGTATAGAGACGGTACAACCCGTCAACCTACCCTTCATAGACAGGATCGTGTATAGAGACGGTACGACCCGTCAACCTACCCCTCATAGACCGGATCGTGTATAGAGACGGTACGACCCGTGAACATACCCTTCATAGACCGGATCGTGTATAGAGACGGTACCACCCGTCAACCTACCCTTCATAGACCGGATCGTGTATAGAGACGGTACGACCCGTCAACCTACCCCTCATAGACCGGATCGTGTATAGAGACGGTACAACCCGTCAACCTACCCTTCATAGACCGGATCGTGTTAGAGACGGTACGACCCGTCAACCTACCCTTCATAAACCGGATCGTGTTAGAGACGGTACGACCCGTCAACCTACCCTTCATAAACCGGATCGTGTTAGAGACGGTACAACCCGTCAACCTACCCTTGATAGACCGGATCGTGTTAGAGACGGTACGACCCGTCAACCTACCCTTCATAAACCGGATCGTGTTAGAAACGGTACGACCCGTCAACCTACCCTTCATAGACCGGAACGTGTATAGAGACGGTACAACCCGTCAACCTACCCTTCATAGACCGGATCGTGTATAGAGACGGTACGTCCCGTCAACCTACCCTTCATAGACCGGAACGTGTATAGAGACGGTACGACCCGTCAACCTACCCTTCATAGACCGGATCGTGTATAGAGACGGTACGACCCGTCAACCTACCCTTCATAGACCGGATCGTGTATAGAGACGGTACGACCCGTCAACCTACCCTTCATAGACCGGATCGTGTATAGAGACGGTACGACCCGTCAACATACCCTTCATAGACCGGATCGTGTATAGAGACGGTACAACCCGTCAACCTACCCTTGATAGGCCGGATCGTGTAGAGCAATACGACCCGTCAACGTACCCTTCATAGACCGGATCGTGTATAGAGACGGTACGACCCGTCAACCTACCCTTCATAGACCGGATCGTGTAGAGACGGTACGACCCGTCAACCTACCCTTCATAGACCGGATCGTGTATAGAAACGGTACCACCCGTCAACCTACCCTTCATAGACCGGATCGTGTATAGAGACGGTACAACCCGTCAACCTACCCCTCATAGACCGGATCGTGTAGAGACGGTACGACCCGTCAACCTACCCTTCATAGACCGGATCGTGTATAGAGACGGTACGACCCGTCAACATACCCTTCATAGACCGGATCGTGTATAGAGACGGTACAACCCGTCAACCTACCCTTCATAGACCGGATCGTGTATAGAGACGGTACGACCCGTCAACCTACCCTTCATAGACCGGATCGTGTATAGAGACGGTACGACCCGTCAACATACCCTTCATAGACCGGATCGTGTAGAGACGGTACGACCCGTCAACCTACCCTTCATAGACCGGATCGTGTATAGAGACGGTACAACCCGTCAACCTACCCTTCATAGACCGGATCGTGTATAGAGACGGTACGACCCGTCAACATACCCTTCATAGACCGGATCGTGTATAGAGACGGTACGACCCGTCAACCTACCCTTCATAGACCGGATCGTGTAGAGACGGTACAACCCGTCAACCTTCCCTTCATAGACCGGATCGTGTATAGAAACGGTACAACCCGTCAACCTACCCTTCATAGACCGGATCGTGTATAGAAACGGTACAACCCGTCAACCTACCCTTCATAGACCGGATCGTGTATAGAGACGGTACGATCCGTCAACCTACCCTTCATAGACCGGATCGTGTATAGAGACGTCACGACCCGTCAACCTACCCTTCATAGACCGGATCGTGTATAGAGACGGTACAACCCGTCAACCTACCCTTCATAGACCGGATCGTGTACAGACGGTACGACCCGTCAACCTACCCTTGATAGACCGGATCGTGTATAGAGACGGTACAACCCGTCAACCTACCCTTCATAGACCGGATCGTGTATAGAGACGGTACAACCCGTCAACCTACCCTTCATAGACCGGATCGTGTATAGAGACGGTACAACCCGTCAACCTACCCTTTATAGACCGGATCGTGTATAGAGACGGTACGACACGTCAACCTACCCTTCATAGACCGGATCGTATATAGAGACGGTACGACCCGTCAACTTCCCCTTCATAGACCGGATCGTGTATAGAGACGGTACGACCCGTCAACCTCCCCTTCATAGACCGGATCGTGTATAGAGACGGTACGACCCGTCAACCTCCCCTTCATAGACCGGATCGTGTATAGAGACGGTACAACCCGTCAACCTACCCTTCATAGACCGGATCGTGTATAGAGACGGTACAACCCGTCAACCTACCCTTCATAGACCGGATCGTGTATAGAGACGGTACGACCCGTCAACCTACCCTTCATAGACCGGATCGTGTATAGAGACGGTACGACCCGTCAACCTACCCTTCATAGACCGGATCGTGTATAGAGACGGTACGACCCGTCAACCTCCCCTTCATAGACCGGATCGTGTATAGAGACGGTACAACCCGTCAACATACCCTTCATAGACCGGATCGTGTATAGAGACGGTACAACCCGTCAACCTACCCTTCATAGACCGGATCGTGTATAGAGACGGTACGTCCCGTCAACCTACCCTTCATAGACCGGATCGTGTATAGAGACGGTACAACCCGTCAACCTACCCTTCATAGACCGGATCGTGTATAGAGACGGTACGACCCGTCAACCTCCCCTTCATAGACCGGATCGTGTATAGAGACGGTACAACCCGTCAACATACCCTTCATAGACCGGATCGTGTATAGAGACGGTACAACCCGTCAACCTACCCTTCATAGACCGGATCGTGTATAGAGACGGTACGTCCCGTCAACCTACCCTTCATAGACCGGATCGTGTATAGAGACGGTACGTCCCGTCAACATACCCTTCATAGACCGGATCGTGTATAGAGACGGTACGACCCGTCAACCTACCCTTCATAAACCGGATCGTGTATACAGAGACGGTTCCAGGAATGCAATAAAGCATACTGTGGCCTTCTCCCCTATGCTAATCAGGCCCAGGATCATCAACTTTCCTTAATTTCAAAATCTCCTAAGAAAAGCATTACAAAATTAATGTTTAAAGGCCCAATATACGTAACTTTCGGCAAAACTTGAAGCGAAAATCAAGCCTAATAACTTATTATATTTATAGATTTAGTTAAGATTAACTGGTATTAGCAATATTCAAGATGAATTCTTTCGCGGTTACCGGTACAGCAGCAGTTGAAACACGCTATTTGTAAACACGCGTCCATTTCGAACCGTCTTCTACCTTCGGTTTGTTGTTGAAGTGGGCCCCACCTGAATTATTTTCAGTTCTTTGGATTTTTTTGTCAAGAGTTTCTTGTTAATTACAGCTCAGTTTTACTTCGTTTTAGGCTTATTTTTGCATGGTTATCAACTGGATTTTTTTTCAGAATTTTTCAGAATCATGAAAATTTCCCCAAAGTTACGTATATTGGGCCTTTAAGGGGAAAATCTATGGGTATTTTAAGTTAATGGACGATCACGAAACTCCGTGGGCTGCACAGATACCTAGCAGTCACGTGACCCTATTATTTTGACTATTTCCCAATGATTGACATGTTTTTTGTCTTATTACGTAACATCAAAATTTTAACGTCATACAGCGATGTTGGGCACCGTAATTCGGACTCGGATCTGTCATTGATTGAGATGAATATGTACTATTTTACTCGTTTTTATAAGAAACATGAGAAATAAAAATATTGAAAAACGCATTTTAACAGCGAAAAAATCATATTAAGTGCCTTCTTTTTCATTATTTCTGCATAGACATCTCAATATAACAATGGTTATTCTTTGAAGATGCAAACTCTCGAACAGCTCACAAAACAAAGACTTCATTTAGGATGTTATCTCCTTGTGTTAAATCTGCATTCAAATAAGTAATACTGTAGGAATCTGTTAAAAACAAAAAATCACCTTTAATGTTTTACGAGAGAAGACACACTATAAGTTGTTCAACTTGCGTCTGGTCCCATTTGTATACAGCTTATTTGCAAATGAAATTTGTTTAAATCAAAAAAAGCAGAAAATCAACAAAATTCTCAAAACTATCTCAAAATGGAATTGGCCAATCAAAGTACTTAACAAAACATGCAGATATATATTTTGGGATTTTTATACTAAAAGATTAACTCATTTTTTTTCCAAACAGATTGTGTATGTAACTTGATTTGTATATTTTGTTTCCCCCATGAGTCCTCCCCAGTTGGGTTTATCGCCTTCCGTTACGGTTTTCTGTCTCACTGACGGAGGCCGGTGCTCTGTCGGCGAACCATTCTTAATTTTACGGAGTTCTAAATTATAACTCTGCTTCAATATTTGGATTTTTCGGCTGAACAAGGAGAGAGAAGTGCATCTTTGTTGAAAGCATCTTGTTTGATTTAATGCTCAAATTGCGAGATTGCGAGAAACAGCATTACAGTATAGTATTACATTAACTCGCCATAGGCACAGGGACCTGGGAGTTTTAGACATAAATTATTGTGTTTTGAGCAATTTTACACTTGTTTTTGGAGGGAGGGGCGGCTAGTTTTGGACTAAATTAGGGTGTGTTGAACAATTTTACACTTTTGAGGGGTTAAGACCCCCACCACCACACAAAAACAAATCCACAGATAGTCCGCACCGGACGATAATCCGCACTAGGCATCTTCTGATGCAAAACAAAAAACTGGTTGAGCCCACGGACAATACGCAGGAAATTACGGTAATAAAAATGGAAAAGTAAAATTGCTCAAAACACATTAATTTAGGTTCAAAACTAGCCGTTACACAAATCTCAGGTCCATTTGGCCATAGGCACTATACGAAGTATAATTTGATTGACTGACAAAATATTGAAAATGTAACTGACATGACAATAGTCTTCATTGTCATCTCAAAACATGTTTGTCATTACTGCATAAAAGTATACCTGTCCGTAGTTTGTCTCGTACAATGTCGGAGACGGAGGTATATTAAATAAATAGTTGACATGATTTGAGTGACAAAGGTAGTTTTATGTTCGGTAAGACCGGACTACTGGGCGTCTCGTCACAGCTACGGGAAGTGTTTTTTTGTCCGACGGTTCTAAATCAATGTTACTGGTAAGTTAATGTTAGGTAGATATGTAAATTAAGTAGATCCGAACATTACTGGGTGTTTTATTGACACCATTGCTGAGTTTATCTTGGATTCACGTGTATATCGGATTCATGTATACTTAAACGGTGTATTCTCGTTAGTGAATTTCAAAAGTAAGACGCCAAGAGCGTAACTATAACGCCAAGATCCGGACAACGGATAACGGCCCCGGACCATTAAGTACCGAACAACATACCCGACGGACAAAGGTCACGAGTGACCGTCGATTATTGAGTGTCCAGTGTTAAATTCATTGAAACCCTGAAGACACATTTAAACTCTTCCAATTTAAAGGCTGGAGTAGTTCATTATAAAAGTCCGGGTGTAAATGAGTTATAAGTATGACTACATTTGAGGCTATTTCATTATAGATGTGATCTGCAGATAAAGCTGTTACAGCAAAAATTGACTGACCTGTCCTGTCCAGTCAGGACTGGTCACTCGAAGTGGTCAGAGGAGACGGGTGATTCAGACTAGGTCCAGCTTGACCACAGAGACAGATAGGGACCTTATCGGAATGATAACTTGATAGCGATGGCAAATTTTATGTCAAAATATGCCAAGGGACGTGAAGTCTTTATGTGTTTATTTGATACCTAATTACCTGCCACTACACATGGCTCCCCTCACATAGACACTCGCTATCTGAGATATAAATGACGCTCCACATTGTTTTGTGGGGTAGGGGAATAATAAGCGGACAGCTGGTATATGTAGATCATCGTAATGAGCAACGTTCCTCTTCATCACACGATCCCTTCCTGCTTTTAATCGTAGTGTATTTTTAATGAGAAATGTCGCTAACACCAGATCAAATGCTTCGCTTGGTCAGTTTCAAGACTACCAATGATGCAATGATCCGTTCTAAGAATGAGGCGCAACAACTACTTCCGGTTCGGAAGCGAATGGTGCGAGACAGTTGGAATTAGATTCGTGTCACTTCATTTTGTATGTATCAATAAAAAAGGATCAACGGGAAAACCTAGATCACTGAATAAGTATGCTCTGGCGACGAGTCGTCGAGGGTATACTTTCCGTATATAATAATAAACTTTATTTATTTTACAACAATTATGAAACAAGTTATACAACTTATATTAATCACTCTTGTTGGTCCGGATGTTAACGCGCGTACCAAAAACGACGTCGTCACAGGCTACATTTCTCGGCCGATTGTTCACAAACAGCATCCCTTGTACGAGTTTGCGTTTCAATCTGCTGCGATCAAAAACTAGGTCACCGTTACTATTAATAGATATTGACCAAAATTTGAAGCTAGGTCACTGTTTCTATAAATAGATATTGACAGAAATTTTGATGGCACCACTCTATAGGCTGCATCCCTCAACCGATTGGCATGAATCTCCACACAAACATCATCCTTTGTACGAGTTCACGTTTCAACACACTGTGTTCAAAAACTAGGTCACCGTTACTATAAATAGATATTGACAAAAATTTAGACGTCATCGCTCTACAAGCTGCATTTCTCAACCGTTTGACACGAACCTTAACACTAGTGTTCGCAAACATCATATTATGTACAAGTTGACGTGGTAAAAGGCTTGGTCACTGTTACTATAAATAGAATTTCGGTGCCATCATTGAAGTAACATTTATCCTGAACACAAACTGGTTCATGAAAACATGTGTTATCAAATCACACAATAATTCCCTTTTACACTTTGTATTTTTTATGATGGTATTAGTATCGTCTGTGTTGACGACATAAACACGTCCATTAATAAACGTACACACACTATCCCATATGGTACCTGTCTACTTCTGGTTGTTTGTGGTACCTCCCTAAATTTAACGGTTTGTGATATTTGCCTATTTCTGTTTGTTTGTGGTACCTCCCTAGTTTTAACGGTTTGTGGTACCTGCCTACTTCTGGTTGTTTGTGTTACCTCCCTAGTTTTAATGGTTTGTGGTACCTGCCTATTTCTGTTTGTTTGTGGTACCTCCCTAGTTTTAAATGGTTTATGGTACCTGCCTACTTCTGGTTGTTTGTGATAACCTCTCTAGTTTTTAATGGTTTGTTGTACCTTCCTACGCCTGGTTGTTTGTGGTGCCTCCCTAGTTTTTAATGGTTTATGGTACCTGTCTAGTTTTAATGGTTTGTGGTACCTGCCTACGTCTGGTTGTTTGTGGTACCCTAGTTTTAATGGTTTGTGGTACCTGCCTACTTCTGGTTGTTAGTGGTAATTCCCTAGTTTTAATGGTTTGTGGTACTTGCCTACTTCTGGTGGTTTGTGGTAACTCCCTTGTTTTAATGGTTTGTGGTACCTGCCTACTTCTGTTTTTTTATGGTTCCTCCCTAGTTTTAACGGTTTGTTGTACCTGCCTACTTCTGGTTGTTAGTGGTAACTCCCTAGTTTTAATGGTTTGTGGCACCTGCTTACTTCTGGTTGTTTGTGGTACCTCCCTACTTTTAATGGTTTGTGGTACCAGCCTACTTCTGGTTGTGAGTGGTACCTGCCTACTTTTAATGGTTTGTGGTAACTCCCTAGTTTTAATGGTTTGTGGCACCTTCCTACTTCTGGTTGTTTGTGGTAACTCCCTAGTTTTAATGGTTTGTTGTACCTCCCCAGTTTTAATGGTTTGTGGTACCTGTCTACTTCTGGTTGTTAGTGGTAACTCCCTAGTTTTAATGGTTTGTGGTACCTGCCTCGTTTTAATGGTTTGTGGTAACTCCCTAGTTTTAATGGCTTGTGGTACCTGCCTATTTCTGGTTATTTGTGGTACCTCCCTAGTTTTAATGGTTTGTGGCACCTTCCTACTTCTGGTTATTTGTGGAAACTCCCTAGTTTTAATGGTTTGTGGTACCTCGCTAGTTTTAATGGTTTGTGGTAACTCCCTAGTTTTAATGGCTTGTCGTACCTCCGCAGTTTTAATGGTTTGTGGTACCTCTCCAGTTTAAATGGTTTGTGGTACCCCTTTACCTACCCGGCTGACCGTGTCGACGTACTGTCTGTATAGTTTTAATGGTTTGTGGTACCTGTCTACTTCTGGTTGTTTGTGGTACCTCCCTAGTTTTAATGGTTTGTGGTACCTCCCCAGTTTTAATGGTTTGTGGTACCTCTCCAGTTTTAATGGTTTGTGGTACCTCTCCAGTTTAAATGGTTTGTGGTACCCCTTTACCTACCCGGCTAACCGTGTCGACGTACTGTCTGTATAGTTTTAATGGTTTGTGGTACCTGTCTACTTCTGGTTGTTTGTGGTACCTCCCTAGTTTTAATGGTTTGTGGTACCTCCCCAGTTTTAATGGTTTGTGGTACCTCTCCAGTTTTAATGGTTTGTGGTACCTCTTTGCCTACCCGGCTAACCGTGTCGACGTACTGTTGGTATAGGTGGCTTTGCGATATGAGCAGCGACAGTAATGAATAATTAAACATCCGCCACGTGCTTTTTTCAAAGACCGGAAAGAGATTTTATTTGATGTGTTGAAACCAACATGAATTTTTTATCTCTAATTACCCCTGTCTTTATTCTTACAGCAATTTATTATTAACACTTTCTACCTAAACTCTCCACTTCAGGACTGGAAAATAAAACAGGCACTGTAAGTGTTCACGTGTGCGTGTTACGTCACATTGTTATCAAAGAACCAAAACATAAACTGAAGCGGTTTGTGAACTAAATCAGACGGCTGAAGTTTGAAAGGTACAATAATGAAGTTTTTTCCCGTCAATAATTGTTACCCAGTTTTCTTTCTAGTCTACCATATTTGTTTGACCGTGTCTTTATATATCATCTCTGTCTGCTAAGACTACATTGATCAGAACGTTCATAATTAACTGCTACACTGTTCAACAGTTTTGCATCAATGTACTAAACCTTAAGTGGACGCTAAAACCGACGGCTACAGTGTTCTATAGATATTTCAGACGGGTTAGCAATAACTGTTTAATAGTTTTGTTCCAAACTTATGTGCAGGCTGTAAGGACAACTGACGGCAACATTGTTCATTCGTTATAACGTCAGTCTGGTTAGCGTTTTACTCCCGAGTGATGCAACAATTTTCTAAAACTTCTGAGCTAATTCCGTGCTTTTATCACGGCTACATTGTTCGGAAATTATCACGCCAACGGGGTCAGGTTTTGATGTCGTACTGTTCAACGGTTTTGTAACACTTATTAAGTTAGTGACGCGTTACATACATGTAGTTATACAAATAATGACGTCCGTCTGGTTTGTGTTTACGGAATGTTTTAAGAACTCACTAAATACGTTTAATTATCATGTCAGGTAACGTTTAGCGAGTACATACTCGAACGTCACATTACATATTACCACTGTGACTGGATGCTGAAATGTTCAATATTTAATGCCAAGCCCCGGTTTAATAAAAAAAATAGTTGGTACATATTCATTCTCAAATTTGGGAACACTTAATCAGAAATGACGTTATATAATGTAACGTCATTTTTTTATTGGTGGTTCAATGTGAATTTACTTTAAAAGAATGTTTGTGAAACCAGAGCCAGCCCATACAGCAGTTGTCATCCTAAACAGTTATCAACCACATAGAAGAGTTTCCGAATTTCCAATCCAGTACAGCCTATACAAAACGTCAGTTTGAAACTTTGGCAGACACCTTGTATTCGACATCTACTGGAATTCCTTCGTCAATGGAGCTAAACAAAACCTCTAATAGCTCAAGGAGATGTGTAGTACCACATGGACTTAAATAATCTGGTTCCATTGTCGTACATCACCTAACATTCAAATCTGTTCACATTTAAATACCTATGGCTATTCTTTGGGGAACAATACATTGAACCGATGTTGCGGTAGTTAGAAGAAGCTTCTTTTTCTAACCCCCCCCCTCCCCCCGTTTTTTTATGGATTTGCGTCACTTTTTGCCAAAATCAAAAGGGCGCAACCAGGGACTGGGGGAACCTGCAGCTGAAATTGAGATATTTTATCCTTTATTTCTCAAGAAATAAACTGTCAGTCCAAGTCAGAAATGTCAACATGGCGTTAGGGACCAAGGCCAAGGGGTGCCTACATATGATATTTCGGAATGATCAATCCTGTGCTTCTCAAGGCTATTGAAAACTATCATTGCATATTCCAAGATGGCTGCCTGTCAGCCATTGTTATTCTGCACAGTCCCAAATGTTAAAAGAGCACAAATAGGGAACACTGGTAACCGTCTTTTCATATGAGAAAGATTCATCCAATATTACTCAAGTCAGGAAATAGCAAGAACAAGAATTGAAGGGCGATTTGAACAGTCCATCATCTGATGATGTTGCATACTTGCCAACCCTCCCTATTTAGGAGGGAGACTCCCGATTTTGGACCCTAAAATGTTACATTTTCAACTTGGGAATCTGCTTAACTGTTCCTATTTTTAAAGATGTAATTATTTCATATGAAAGAAGAGCTCAAAAGAAGCAATTTAAAAGTGTTATTATTCCTCTTAATGTACATGTAAAGATATTTTTTTTTTTTTCAATTCTGAGCAGGCGTAATCTCCCCCATGGAAATTTTAAAAAGTTGGCTAGTATGATGTTGAGCTTAAGAATGCATCATCATTTGATTCCTAGACTTTTGGAAAATAACACGAGAATACATGATTTTATATTCATATTTTATTTCAACATAGTTTAATCATAATCATGGAAAAATAGAACAGCACAGCTGTTGGACAATGTCAATAGATTTGTGTCACATGATAAAATAAGGGGCAGAACTTAAGCTGCAAGGGGCTGGGCTTAATATCATCATTACAAAGGTCCAATCGTAAACATAGCACCAATCGTTCAATCATCCGGGGCCGAAGCACCTTATATTCATGGTCTACATGATATTCTACTGAAGATTTCGGGGCATCATAATCTTAAATTTTCCAATGATCAATCAAAAAGTTTTAGTCGTAGCACTAGTCTAAATAACATACAAAAAGAAATGATGTTAGCATAACAGTCACTGGAAGATTTAAGATTTCATAATAAATATTTAATGAGTATTTACTTCTTCTTTTTCAAATCAAACTGTTATAATTTAAATTTCATATTTTTTCCAGCAAACTGGATTTTTTTAAAAAACCATAATGGTGTGCTTTAATTTCTTCTCTCTCCACTTAAAACACCCTACATATAGACAGCTCAGTAACTCACCAAACATTCACACACATCTCACACTGTATCATCCACACATGTACACAGCCCTTTACCCTCTTCAATTATACAAATATAAGGTTTACATTATCACAATTTACATGTAATGCTTTCCACAACTGTTTAAAACAACAACAATAAAAGCTAGAGCAAATCAATACTGGTGACAAGTGTTCCAAATGAATTCAATTATCATACATTGTGAAATCCTAAATAAATTAAAAAAAATAATAATATCCACATCTAATATTAACTTAAATTAATTCATGTATTGCTATTCGAAAAATATTTTTGTTAATATTTAATTCTTAGCTTGTATATTTACTCATTCGTCACTGAAGACATGTTTGAACTCTTCAAATTCCCAGACTGGAAAAGTTAATTTTCAATACATAGGGATGTGAATGTGTGAAGCTATCATAGGTTTTCAGGAACTTTAAAGTATATCTCAAGTTTTTTGTAAGTATGAAATGAGCTGTTAACGCTTTCAGAAAGGAACATAAAATACTGGTTGAAAACTAAATGAACATCTATGGTGAACACATGTGATCAATCAAATAGCAAAGCATTGTGGGAAGAGACTAGACAGACACATTGTATCACAAGAACGAGGAAAATCCAATTTTACCATTGGCTGGCCATCAAACCGAATTTCTCTTCCTCTGCAACCATACAAACTTGTTATAACTCATTCACCTGCGAATGTGCATTTGAACTCTTCTAATTCAAAGGTCGGAATAGTCCATTATGAGATTTCTGGGGTGAATGAGTGAAATTTTTATTTTGTTCTTTAAAAAACAAAAAACTGTTCAACCATACTTTTATAAATTTATACGATTTTGATAGTTATAAATTTGTCCTGGTCATTTCCCAATCTGAACTTCTCAGATTAATTATTCCATCAATCGAACACAGACAGTGGGGCTGTGTTACAAGGAAACTTCATTTGAAAATTTATGGACAAAAATATCTGACTCGTTTCATAATTACCCTAAAAATTACAATTGTGAAATATATATCGCTGGTTGAGCTGATTTCGTGTCAAGTTTCAAAAGCATTTCTCTCAAATTTCTTCTTTTCAATGGTTGTTATATTGTCACTTTTTCCTAGCGCCCTTAAACTGTGACAAAGTCCGAACTCGGACAATGGACAGAAGGGTCTACAGTGTAGGCGAGGGGTGGGAGGTTAACGAGCGATGGATGCCATACCTGTACTGACAGGTTGGGTACGACTGAGGACCAACAATTGGGGGCTGTCACACACTCCCTCGCACGTTATTGTAACAGATATGTCGGTAGATTGCATGACAAGGTACCATAAGATGGCTGTAGCAATCAATGTACACTCAAACAGTCTTTAGCGTGGTCCCACTTGGCTATCTCGGTCCTTCATAAAATACAAAAATAATCTCAAGGCCAAAGTTACAAACACGGAATTGGTTTTAAGCTTCTTCATGGTAACATACTCTCGGTATATCCCACAAATGGACGGCATTGCTGATATACAAACTAACACAACGGAAACTATGGCAACGCTTGCATGACGTGCTGTGTAAAACGTGAAATTCAATTTCCACCAAAAGAAAAAGTGTTTAAAATCACAAGTGTCTTTTGATTTGTCGGTTTTGTAGAACAACACACTTATGTGTCCTCTGCTGCCATTGGATGAGAAAATGAGACTTTCACTGTAACAAAGTTTCTCATTGGTCTCACACATATGATGGTGACCAATCACTTGGCTTCTGTCTTGTGTCACTATTAACTCTGTCACCAGATTTTTGAGCACTACTTTGTAAATTGTGTTTCCTCTCAAAGTTTTCTCTGGGCGTTAAATGTTTGAAGTCTTTTTGTTTTGAGGATATTGAGTATATGTCGGAGACTGGGCGTGGCTTCACCAGATCTCCGTCCTCTTTATCCGTTGGGGGCCCACATGTCAGATACGAGGTGGAGCCTGTCGAGGACCGGTAACCATGGTGACTGTTAAAGTTGTAAGCTTTAGCATCATCTGAAAAGTCAAGACATCAGGATTACTAAAATGAAGTTTGTACAACGATTTTAGATTTAAAAGTTGATGACAATAACTTTGCATTATAAATTTTCAATACAATTTCATCACTTCGACTGAATTGAATATTTATTTTTTTAGCATTTTTTCTTACAAATATGTTATACAATGAAAAACATTTTGACTAGAGGTTTGCTCTGTCATTTTTTGATAACTTTGGAGTTTTTCAAGATGACTAGTACAGTATTTGTTTTTACCTGGCATATTGGTACAGCTCGGCATGTCCATATCGCTCCCTCCGCGCCCGCTGTCACTCGTAGTTGTCTCCCCTGACGTATCGCTTATATCATCATGTGGTGACTTCACATTTAACTGGATATTGGAAAAAAAAAATTTAATTAGTTTCGATTATTTTAGTTAATATCTTTGAAATTCATGCAGTGCTATTGTAAATACATTGATTAATTTTCTCTTGGCCCAATCATTGGATGTTTGTAGAATAAGTTTGATGACCCCATCTAACCCATTAAAATATATATTTGTTTGTCTGAAAATGTCACAAGGGGTTCTTTTTTATGATATTAATATGTCTGAAATTAAAATTAAGTTAAGATTAAAGTTATAATTGGTAAACAGTTTAACTGTTGGTCCTGGGCGGCCAGGAGTGACCAGGCAATTCCTGTCCAGCTCACCCTATTGGCTAACTGCCTATTACTCATCAGGAGCGGTCAGCTGGTCACTCTGGCTTTGACCTTAGGGTGGACATAGGTCAAACGATGAAAAGGACGTTGATGATTTACTGGAGGATTTCTGACCAGTGACAATTGTGTATTTACGGGCTGGTGACAGCCGTCTCTACAGGGAGGGTTTATGTGTGGATATATCACAGCCTGGCCCCCAGCTTAATGACAAACACAGTTCAAACTAATTCTAACAAACAACGTTGTTCTGAATTAGGATATCAAATTTTATAATATTGAAATCGGATTCTTGACATTTCCGCCTTTGGCATATGCTATGTATCGACAGGTAGCATTTTTTGTTTGAGAGAGGATCACAGGTAATGGGCCTGAAAACGACTCTGTACTCAGCAAGTCACTCACTACCACTGAGACAGCTATTTTTAAGATTTGTTAAAATGTCATCCAATGACAATAGAGCTTTTTTTTTTATATTTTTTTTTTTTAGAAATTGTCCTTTTATATGTCAAGGTATGAAATTAGTTTTTTCTGGCGAAAGCTAGGTAGAACTAGGGACCTTATTTCTAAATAGGTTTAACAAATAATTTCAGGCATTTTTTTTATTACATGTATCTTCAAATTCTATCAAATCTTTTCAAAGAAGTTTTGGTCCTTATTGTTGTTCTTGTTCAGTGTTTCCTCAATGTGCAAGTTTTGTCTTGACAAGTGTCTAAATTAGACAGTTGAAATTGAGTACCTTTTTCGAAATTAAGTTTTCGCCATTTTTAGAAATTGCCCATACGTTTACAATGTGCACATTTTTAAGATTTTGTTTCTCACTTTTGGGAAGAGATAATCTCAAATTTTTGAAATAGTACTTTTTTTAAAGACTTTTGGCCTAATGTGTAGTGTTTCCAATGTGTATCTATTCTAGATTAATTAATCCACTTAAGACACATTAAACTTGTTGGATTCAGATGTTGGAATAGTAAATTATGAAACTTCAGAAGTGTATATGAGTTAACAGTTATGGATATAAATTGTAGTGCTTGCGTACCTTTTTACGAGTAAATAGTTATGGATATATATTGTAGTGCTTGCATACCTTTTTACGAGTAAATGGTTATGGATATATATTGTAGTGCTTGCGTACCTTTTTACGAGTAAATGGTTATGGATATATATTGTAGTGCTTGCGTACCTTTTTAAGACTTTTTTCCTTGCTGGTGTCCTGGTTCTGTATCAGGAGCTGATGAAGATGTAGAGTCTGGATAGTCTGGGGGTCATAGTTCACCGAGGGTTGGAATGTTTTCATCTTCTCTGCATGCTGTAAGGAGAGAAATGATAGTTAATTTAAAAACAGAAACTATTGTAACCATCCAGCACTACAACAATCTCTCTGCACTTCATAAATGTTTATCATCCTTAATCACAATAACTGTTGGTCAGCAACCCTATAAATTTCGACAACCTTTGTATTCAACACCAAAGCAATTTTGAACACAATTGTTTCATCATAGCGACTTTCATAGAATGGAGTCCTTCAAAAACTTATACTTAAAATTATGCAACATTTTATGGCCATCTTTAAATGTTTAAACAAGTTGACCACACAGAAGTTCCTTTCCTAATAGTTCAAACACTTGAATCCGGCCATTTTGACACCCAGTAAATTCTGTGGTGGATCGTGTTTGGTATTTGGGTGGCTAAACCAACATGCTCGACCAGTTAACAAAATCTGAGTAAATGTTGACGAAGCGATTCTGACGCTAAACTATATATCCTTACTTGGTACAGGGATTTAAAGGTGTTTAATTTTTAGAATTTTAATATTTTCTGCAAACAGCTTCAGGAAATGATTGTTATTTTGGCCTTTTAAATCTGAATGTTCTACAGTGAAATCAAGTGAAATGGGTAATTCTTTTTAAGAAAACAACTGTGTCATTTCAATGCAACATTTACAAGTAGGTAATAATCCGAAATAGAGCACACGTCATATTTATCAACTATAATATGTATATATACAATACGACGTCATATCACACCTCCGCAACCAGCAAACTGTGAACCAAATAGCAACATAACATTTCAAAGTCTCTAAATAAAACTCTCCTAAATTACCACATTATTATTCAATAATAACAAGAACCCCATTTTGCAGAATTGAGAAAAAATTAAAAACAAATCAATGTGAATATATCAGATATGTACCAAAACTAGAGGAAACATATTTTTTGGTAAACAATTGACCAGTTGATGGTATTTAAGATATAAATTCTGACAGGCACTCCCTGGTGGCTATGGGTGTTCCCTGGAGCATATGATTGACTCCGAGTTATTTGTAAAAGTAAAATTACTGGTAAGATAACACTACTAGGGTCAGATTGTTATCTTAAACACGCAGTCATTAAACCATTCACATTTCATATATAATATTTCCTTCTATAATCTTTCCCTAAATAATCAGGTTTCCGCTAATGACTCAACAGGTATCACACTTTAGCCTGGTATTAGAATAAACCCGTATTAATTTGAATGTTGTGCACCTCTTGTTTTTCCCACATACCAGTACTGTCTTTTTTGAAACAATATTCTACAATCCCATTTTTTACTTACAATGACACCTGATGTGACAAGCGTCACTAACGATGTTGGACATTTTTTCTCGTCACACGACCTATAACCACAACATCCTATACCCTGTATAACTTGACTGTGAACACCAACAAAAGCTTTTACACATGCGTCATGCGACATCGAAGTTCGAGTTCTCCCCTTTTTATTTTTCTATTGTTGTATTTTTCGACGTTATACAGATGTTCCTCTGAATCATTGCCAATCTTACGAAAAAGTCTGTTTTTTTATGTATGTATTTTTGTTTGTTTTTCACAATCAGCAGAGAATAACTGTGAGGGTGAAAGAAAGAAGGAAAAAGAATGTCCTTTCAAAATCTGAACACTTGACCTTCCATAGAATTCAAAAGTTGCACCAACTTGATTTTATCTTCGATTATAAACATTTTTTGTACGTTTATCTTTCGTGTGCCGACCACACACAAGTATTCATTATTGTTTACGATCATTCACCCTACGTTGATTTAAGAAAATATATCAATTTATGTCTGCGCAGTTGACTTTGACAAGCATTGATAGAAATTAATCAGCCGGAAGCATTCATTGTACCATAGGTGTAAGAATTTCATTATGTTTGGCTATTTAAGGTTGATATGTGCGTTATATTTACATGGAGCAATACAATAGCGTGTCCTGTCAGAAATTGCATGTGTTTGGCCCTTGACGCCTAGTCGGGTCGAAGTGCACCCCAAGGGTACAACACTTTACACGCTAAAACAAGGGGCAGGTTAGCTAGGCCAGGTATCACTACAATCTCCTGTTCGCCTGATCAAATCTTGTCAACGAGGCAGGTATACCTGGGGTTATAGATGACCAGAGGGAAATAAACGCATACCTGTTCTTACACCTGCCTAGGTACATGTCACACCTTTACCTGTCAAACTCGCACAAACATTCACACCTTCATTCACTTTAACCGATGTAAAAATATATGTTGAAAAGTGGTAATTGATTTTTCACATCAATCAAGTTTAAGTGTGTTTTATAAACAAATATATTAAAACTGTAAACAAACTGTAAACAAACTGAACACTTTTCTTAGAGCAATGTAACCTCAAATAGAAAATATAAATTATTTATTTACCCAAATTTGAGAAGGATTCCGACTCATCAAAGTAAAGAAATTAAAGAAACATTTAAGCTATTTATGGTACTCAGGTTGATTACTTTGAGAAGAGGAAAACAAGATGAACTTTAATTAGCAGTTTTCTAACTGAAGCTTACCTCATGTTTGCCGCTGTTGTACGCTGACACACTCGAAATATCAAATACATTGTCCATATCCTCATCTAATGAGAAACTAACTTCTTTCTTCTTTTTCTGTTTGTATAAATCCCCATTGCACCCCGAAAAGTCTTGTTTTTCCCCGTAGCACACCTTCCCATTTTCGAGATACTTAGAATTCTCGTTTTGGATATCATTGCTGAGTTTCCGTGCCAATTCTTGTCGTTGATCTTTACGACGTAAAAACAGGATGAGTGCTATTATAACAGCTGACAGGATCACTGTAAGTACTACAACCACAGCCGAAATAATAATGTATTTGTTGCCTGTGTTTTCTGTCATGTGAGCAAGGGATGTTGCGTTTGTGTACACAAGAATCACATGTAAGGAATGTGTCGTGACCCGTCGCGGACTCCCATTGTCCTCCGCAGAAAGGATCAGATGGAAACTGGTATCCTCGGACACCATGTGTGTGTTCAGAAGGTAAAGGTCACCAGTGTAGGGGTCAATCGAAAATAGTTGAAGGTCGTTTCCATGGCGAATACTGTACACAATAGCCTTGTTCTGATCCATGTCCCTGTCATCAGCACTAATCTTTGTGATCCAAGATGGCGTCTCCGCCAGGTATCCAATGGAAACGGTATCATTACTGTCATTAGGGAATACAAAGACGGGACTATTGTCATTATCGTCAGTGACGTGCACAGTCACAGAAACGTTTGTTTCCAGTGGAGTGTCCCCTTGATCCCGAGCACGGACATGGAACGTATACACAGACTGGACTTCTCTGTCCAAGGTGTCCTTGGCACGAACAACTCCATCCTGATACACGATGAACGGAAGGTTTCGTGACATGTTACCTAACAAGGAGTAGACAACTCTGCCATTGTTTCCTTCATCCAAGTCAACAGCCTTCAATTCTCCAACCTTTGTGAGAGGGTCGAGGTTTTCCTGAATCATCATTTCGACCCCACTGGTGTTGAATGACGGAGCATTGTCATTAATATCAGTGATGGTTAGGACCACGGTCGCTGTTCCTGTCTGCTGAGGGTTGCCCCCATCAACGGCTAACACTCTAAAGGTTATTCTAGGATTTATTTCTCTGTCAAATTTCATATTTGCTGTGATGACCCCAGTGTGAGAATTGATGGCGAATTTAGAAATGCTGTCATCATGTAGGTAATAGTTGACTTGAGCATTTCGGCCGACATCATCGTCAGTGGCGGACACTTGTGTAACCACACCTCCAGGATTCGAGTTTTCCGAGAGAGTGGCGGGGTAGACACCTTTTGAAAACCTTGGGATGCTGTCATTTTCATCCGTGACATTAACAGTAAAGTTTACCACAGAACTAAGTGGAGGAGACCCCTTGTCTTCACAAAGAACCGTAACATAGTAACGCTGCACAATCTCGCGATCAAGCCGATTATTTGTCATGACAATAAAGCCTTTCCCTGCCACAGGCTGTAGAGTGAAGCTGGTGTCATTGATGGTACAGGATACATTTCCGTTCAGCCCTGAATCAGAATCATCGACCCGCACATGAACGAGGGGTGTAGCATTCTTGGCCGATTCAGAAATGTTCATGACCCCGTTGTCGCTGGTGATGATGTAACTAAGGAGGAGTTCTGGAGGGTTGTTGCCCCCGTCGACCACAGTGACAGTCACCAGTTGTTGGGTTACTTTAGGTTGGCTGCCCTGGTCACTGGCATCTACGTAAAACTGGAACACTTTACCCGGATTTGCCGAAAGAGTTTTGGACAGGCTTATTTCTCCTGTTTGTGGGCTGATTGTAAACACCTGCTGAATCTGTTCAAGGCCTGGCTGATGAGGACTGAAGCGGTAACTAATCTGTCCGTTCACTCCCATGTCTTTATCTGTAGCCAATACCTGTAGCACTATTGTACCGGTTGCTGTTTTTTCTTTGACAGACATGCTGTACTCCGATTCTAAAAATTTTGGATAATTGTCATTTTCATCTAGGACCTCGACAGAAATGCTTAGTGTTCCCGAGTTAGGCGGGTCGCCTCCATCCTTTGCCACTACGTGGAACTGGTAACGATTTTGGTCCTCGCGATCCAACTCTTTTCTCAAAATCACTTGTAAGCTGAAGCTCTGATCTTGGTTCTTTGTTATTTCAAGGTCAAAAATATCCGACTGTTGTACAATTTCGTAACTCTGAACCGAAAAGTTTCCGATGTCTCTATCCTCAGCAAGAGGAATGGTGTACTTGGTGTCTATATCATTCTCGGACACTTGAAGATTGAGGAAGCTGTTTGGAAACAAAGGCACGTGGTCGTTTTTGTCTTGTATTGTTACTTGTGCAGTAAGGATCGTAATGTAGGAGTTTGAAGCCGTCCTTACCGCTACATCAAAAGAGAGATGGCAGTTGAGCAAATTTCCACACAGTGCTTCCCTGTCTAAAACTTTTTCCAGGTAAACATTTCCGGACTGTTCCACAACGGATACACTTTGGGAGGAAGCGCCACTGTCCAACAGACGAAACGTGAGAGAGTTGAATTCTGCAGGTACCACGTCAGTTTTCAGAACTTCTGCGTCAGACATTTTACCAATTAATGTACCGACAGGCTGCTCCTCCAGTGTAACGAATTCAATGGCTGGTAATTCATCTTGGCCATGACAAGGGGAGACAATCCAGAAGATGAGACATGCAAGGATGTGTAACGGAGCCGCCATCATGAGAATTGTTGAGAACAGCTATCTTTCCATTCTTTTAACCTGAAAAATATCAAAGAGAAGTGCCGTCTGAGATTGGATTCACACACAACATAAATCAATACCTGCCGAGTAACAAACATTATCTAATTGACCTGTGTGATGTTCTAAGATCAAATTCCACTAAGCATAGGATCATAGAAAGATGGATTTAATTAATTACCGACACACCTTTCAGTGAAATAGCATTAAAACACAGGCATTATAATAGGGTGGTTGGATGGTGCAGTGGATAGCTAGCACACTTAATGCCTTTCACCAAGGCGGCTGGGGTTCGATTCCCCAACCGGGTGTGAAAATGTTTCGGTCACATGTCCGATTACGTGGGTTTTCTATGAGTACTCAAGTTTCCTCCCACCTTAATACCCCTCATGTGCTAACATCCGGGCCAACAAGAGGGATTACTTTAAGTTTGACAACTTGTTTCATAATTGTTGTAAAATAAATAAAGTTTATTTTTGTATAAATAGCAGTATAACAAAGAAACGACTGGTGCACACAACATGTGCAAGTCTGTTGAAAATATAAAGCTTATAAATATAATCTTATTCAGCATTCAAAAATAATCACAGATGAACTGCCACAATCATTTGAAATCAACACAAAAATATGTTGATAGATTTTTTTTAGATCAAATGTAAACTATTCATCACATCATGAAATACAACTTTTTGGTAAAAGTTTAGCCATAGACATCCTAACATAGGAATTGTTTCTCTATGTATTTGCCTACAAATCGTCTGGGAATGAACTGAATATCACACCTGGCAATTACAATATGAAGTAAAACAATTATAAACTAAGCCCAGAGGACATGACTAATTAGTTCACTGCAGATGTTTATCATAATGCAATTTGTTGGTTGTGAATACCAAGGAAACTGTTCAAGTGTGAATCATAACAAATACAAACAATAGAAAATAATTATTGACTTCAAGTACTTCCTTATCTGTCACATGAAACATCGGGGAGAGACGAAGGGACATTATTTTCAATATTATAACGACTATATTAATATATTTAACTTTCTTAAATTACAAAAATTAAACACTTAAAGTTACCAGACACAAACACTAAATTGTTTCAATTTAAGTAATTTGAGACATAGCAGAAAAGTGGAGTATTTTTATTATGGAGTTGAAAAGGAATTTCTTTCTTAATTTAATTACTACATGAATGTACATAAATCATATTAATTTATTTTTTTATGATTTATTTCTTCATAATGAACTACATTATTCATTAATTAATAATAAACATGGACAAATTTGCTATAAAAATGTCTAGAAAAAACAATTTCCATAATAAAACCATTATAAACTCCTGGACCTTATGTTAATTTCCTTCACTATACAATGTACTTACTTGAAAATTGATTTGTAATTATAACCACAAGTTATGTCCTAATTCCCAGGTTTTGAATTATTAAAGATTCCTGATGACCAAGTCATGCTGACCACTGTTTAAATACACTCCAGTGCTTGACCATTGTCTTACTAAGTGACCTGCACTAAACTGACCAGTACTAGATGATGATATGCACCTGTATTTACCTGTATATTAATTAGAGTCCCTGGTGTGTACACTACTGGCCAGTATATAGGTAACCAGTGTATACCTGTGTAGTACTAGCCTTGTACATTAATTAATGCGTCCTGCCAGCAAAGTTTACTACACAAATGTCATTTACCTGTAGCCAGGTATATACTAGTTAGTGCTGCAGTGTACTGGTCACTCACTGGTCAGTCATATAGATGTCATGTGTCCATCCCCTGTGGACTGACCACTCAGTATTGTAAGACAGGTGACACAAACAGACTAAGAACATTGTAAGTAGCCCGTGTGTCAGTCTCCGTCTGACAAAGTCTTTGCTTTTCTCCGTAAATTAATTCCCCGTGGCAGTCGACATATTACATGATATTTGTGTAGTACATGCACGTTGTAATTGATTCCTCTAATTATATCTTGTAAATATACTTGTACTGTCCCCAGGATAGGCAATATTATGTAATTAGTTCTATATACAGCTGTCCAATTGTGTTCAATTCAATCTCCCTATTATATGATTTCTATATAGTGATAAGAAAAACTGATTTTTTTCTTATATTTGATATATTTTTATTATAATTTCTTTATGTACGTGATTTTGACAATGTTTACACTTTATATTGGGTGTAATATGCTATGAAAGTGTTTGGCGAGTTCACTTTCTTAATTCCATTTTATATCCTCATCAATAACGGGTTACTTGAATACAATGTATTTGGTAACTGATTTTGGTTAATTCCTGGTTTCAGTTGTCTGCAGTCTCTGATAACTGAAATTACAACTACTTTTGATGAATGATATTGCATGATCACCAAAACATACATTTGATTTTGATCAATGTTTCAGTATTTTTTTATAATCACTTAATCCTTATTTTTCCAGCATTGATAAAAAAAAAAAAAATTCATTTAACATCTTATATTTGTACTGATTGGAAATTTTCGAAAAATACATTTTGTATTTATATAATATTTTACAATATGATGAAGACGACTTGTTTGGATCCACAATTAGGTACCTGCCATAAAACAATATTTCAGTGTTCCAACAAAATTTACCAGTTATCTGAATAAAGACAAACTAAAACCTCATCATTAGTTGTCTTTGAGTAGACTGTTTTTAGCTTACTGGTACAAGTCTAAATATTAAGCTGTTTTACTCCTAAATCTTAAAAAAAAAAAAAAAAAATTATTTCTCGAAATCAATTTGAAACTGTTAATGTGATCGTCGATAAGTACCGGTAACTAAAATGATCACGGTACACAATCCTGGATACATGTGTTTTAGGTATAAGTGGCCCGCCCACACTGACAGAAGTGATGCACCTCTGATGCACTGACATCTGTCACACTCTCCTACACAACACATAAACACTGGTAATTGACAATCCATCACCGGCGACAGATTCAATCAGCAGGTAAAAAATGGTCTATTGGTTTGTATACAGAAAACAGAAGGCATGATAGTGTAACAAGACAGAGAAGAATATCATACATATATAGGGTTACCTACAAACATTTTTGCATAGGTGAAGATAACCTTTGAAATCTCCAATGAGGGAGAAAGTGCGCGAAATGCGACTGAAACTGCATTGCCCCATTTTATGTAGCAAAATAACTTCCAAATTTAAAGTATTAATTTGATCCAGTCAAATCTGTTATGGTCATTATATATACACTGCAGTAACTAGGAGATCATTTGACCACAGGATGTAGATTTTGAGTTTGTGTCAGTTTGGACTTGGATGAGGCAGATATACACGAGATTTTGAGGGAGATTGGTAAATTTTGGTCAAAATGAGGGAGTTTCATTAGTAATGAGGGAGCTATAGGGTTAACGTGTATGTGTTACTTTGTCACATATCTTATTAATTAACTAAATATTTAAAACTTGTGTAACTTAAATTGTTAAGTTTTATTAATCCTTCATTACGTCACACATCATTGTATATCAGGACTAACTAAACATTTGTATAACTTGTACCTAAAATTAACTTTAATGAATACTTATAACCTGTGGAAGTTGTACCTATAACCCACATAACTTGTCAGAGACTAAATTGCAAATTACTTGCAAACTCCATCGGGCATGAGTTATGGTTCGAGATACAGACCTATATAACACCTGTGTATATTGTAAGTTATAATGATCTGGTGTGTTCCAATAGTTCTCACCTTGAAATAGGGAACCGATAACAGCCCTCCACCACCGATCTCCTATAGCATGACAGAAGTCATTAGAACATGCAGTCACCCGATATCTACACCATCACACTTCATTTCTGGAATATTTTTCGCATTCCATCTTTCACAAATGCCATTCACAGTGATTGGACCACATCACCATTATAATCCTACCCTATATATAGGTCACACACATTTATATCCAAAAATGATGATTTCCTTGGGAGAATGATTGATAAAAATCTGGCTTATACAGATTTCACTGATAAGAAACCAGCCTCTATATTATAATGTATCCACCAAATTTTAGCTGCTAACACAGTGAGTGTCCAGTTTATAACTAGCCAGACCACTGTCCATTTGTTATAGTAGTCAGTCTGTGTTTACTTCACACTTGAAAGTCAGAAGGCAGTTAGTGGACAAATATGGAACTGACCACTTGAAATGACCATGAATGTCCTGAGGATTACAGGTTCAGAACAAATATTTAGCCAGCAGATTGTCTCCCCTTTGTGGCATCTGGTAATGTACAAACAAACCATAACGGTAAGGGCCCTCTTCGCCTCAAACTGGATAAAATTTCACAGGTGAATGTCTATACACAAACTTCTCCTTTTCCATTTATAAAACTCATTATATAAAGTACCCACTCAAAACTGTTCCCAAGATTATTTACAAACAAAGGATTATAAACACAAATACTATATCTGGTAGCTGCTCGTATCCTATTACTAAGCTAGATCTACTTATGCAAGAAAGGTTTGTGCTTATATTACCTACATGTATATGCAAACCTATATACAAATTTGTAGAAAGGACATATTTTATATCAATCAGGTATAATTTACATTTTCAATTTATTAAGTATACAAACTGTGAGGAAAATTTTGTTATGGATCGAGAACAAAAATGTATATTTTAGTGTGGTTTGGTGTTCCATAATAAATCAATACAATGGAAAGCTACATTAAAACAGCTACATCACTTGATAAACATTTAAAGACTACATAAATCAATTAATATAGGCCTCAAAAGTCGGACTCCGACATAAATCTTGTTTGTTATAATGGTTTGACTTCAAACAACATGGTTCACTGACATTGGGAAAGGTCACCAGATGTCATCGCAGGTCTATCACGAAATTGACATATTACACAAATGTCACATCACCAACTCTAGATTCAGACACTTACTTTAAGATTCAGTGGTCCTCAAAATATATGTCTCAATAGAACACTGTTGAGAATAAATCCAGCAGGGAAATTTTTCGGGACCTAGTGATGCTCATTGTAAAAGTGAATTGTGGGACATCCAGAAACACTGCTGTTTTCTTTACATATTTGTGTTTATCCTTCAACTTGCAGGTACAAGCCCATTCGTCATAATAAAGCCCTCAAAAAAAGGTCCATCAAAATGTACTTATTATATAGAGTTGAATGTGTATTTTACCTGGACGATAGTGTTGGTCATCGTGAACACACTTTACTATCTTTTAGTACACATAGTGATGACAGGTAGTACAGAGCCAGGTTATCGGAGATCGTAAATCACTGCTTGACCAATCATTCTTCTTTTGTAGCTCGTATAATGACCACTACTATTGACCATTGTTACCGTAATCGGGTCCTTTTCACTGTCCGTCCCAGCCTGGGAGATCTTAACTCTTCCGCTAATATTGGCCAACGGATAAGATAAACATTCACAATGAAAAATAACCAATATCTCAACTACTTGGATTATCTAGTGAAAGGCATCATTGGTCTGCTATCGGTACAGGTGTGGGCAATACCATTACTATATCTTTATCGTCATCCTCGTTCTGTGTCCTTGCACGCTTCAAATATCAACACTGTTACGGAAAATGCATTTACCTTGCTCACAGAAGTTGTTTGCGATTTGACTATTCATGCATCGTACAGGTAGAACTGGGTCGGTTTGTAACAGATGTGTCGCGGTCTATATAGATAGCAACGCGGACCTGAAGTTAAATGACATGTTTTGCTGTGAGAAACTGACATTTACCTGTCACAGTATTAAAAATGATGTTCATCAGCCCTGCCAGATGACAGACTTTATTGTTTCTTTCCGACCAACTGAGATGTTATTAAAACTCGTACGAGACATTTATTTTCCATGTAACATTAATTTTTGTCACAGACGCTTCTTACGGCGACCAAATTAAATCAATGCTACGCGAAGATCGTGTTGTTCACAAGACTTTTGTATTCAGGTCTTTTCACCTTCACAAAGTTGTCCTATATGTACGATAAATAATAATTAATTATACAGGGACACACATATCTTTGAAGACAACTTTTTGTTACACGCATGTTTCCCAAACTCTACACATAATTTTAAACATCTCTCGTCAAAAATATTTATGAATAACATTTGTAACTGCATACCTGTACAATTTATTTTTAAAATTCTGTGCCTGCATGTTTGTACATTGTGTGACTACAAAATGTTATATATATAATTTCAGCATAAATTTTACAAACACTAAAATATTTTATTAAATATTTAGACAGTATACTATTTCCACTATTTTCCCAAAGTGGGAGAGAAATTAATGCAATTTTTTTTATCTCAAAGTGGTATAATAATATCAGTGTTACAAGCTGATGGATAGGCTATTTATATAACAGAATTTGTTTTCAACCAATTACTAATTATTATTATTAATTATGTTCCATGGGACACCTTTGGAAGTTATATAATACTATACAGAAGAAAACATCTTTGATGAAAGAAAAATGTTTTTGAGTTATATTATACTAATCAAATAAGATTGAAACCCATTAAATAGTTGTCAATAAAGACACCTTAATTACATCAAATATTGTTGTAATTCAAGTCTATTATGAAATATTGGTAATTAAGTGTTTATATATTTTACAAGACATATCAGTAATAATATAAGGAATGTCAATGGATATTGGCGCTTTGATAATTTTTCCATCACAGTTAGGCAATTTCTAATTATCATTAATCTTTTAAATATTAAGTAGAATTTTTGTATCCTTATAAAATCTGAAAAATCATTTCTTAATACATAAATGATAAAAAAAAATGTCAACTACACAAATAATTTGAAATTGATCTGTAGATGCTGACTTACCCAACACTTCAGAGTCTTGTCCGTCACAGTGACAATGGAAGAATTTACAACACTTATATATGGGTAGCTGGTCTATATCAGTGTCCTCCTCTCTGGGTGGACAACTGTATCTAACTGATGCCAGAGATCCTGACCCAGCCTACATCTCAGGGATTACCTTAATCTTACAGATTAGTGTAGGCATTCTGTTGGCCGATCTACTAAGTACCTCTATCATAAAATCACAGACTTTCCTGGTGAAATAATCATTTCTCAAGTTGTTATTCCGGGTACCTGGCTTGACGAGAATGGTCGTGACTTCAAAGTGAAACCTATCCATATAGGTGTTGACTCAGGAAAGCCCGGCAATCATCATAACACCTCGGACAATGGCGGTCGGTGGACCCAACAATTAGTCTGCTACCCTATCAATTAACAGTAAACAAACAGCCGATAGCCACACAAAGGGGCTGCGTGAGACACAGGTAAACAATGTATTGTTTCCCGAGGAAAGGTAATCACAGCTTACAAAGGTATCAAGGAGGCCAGGTAATCCCTATAGCACCTTCCCAATCACTTATCTCCTGTACTTATCATATCTAAATAAGGGTTCTGTATCAGTACAGAACACACTGGATTTAGGCGAGACCCTACAACAACGGCTATAGCAGACAGGGGTTTTACTGTGGAGAAAAACGGCTACAGCAGACAGAGGTTTTACCGTGGAGAAAAAAAACACAACAGATACAATTTTAATATTTTTTCTTTACATAATTTCTTCCATCTTGATATTTTTAAAATTAATATCAGTATACTTTTAGGTATAGACTGGTTGATTTTGAATTTCAAGTCATACAATAAAACAATCCTATCTCAGATGCCAAACCTATTTGCTGTAAGTTGATAAAATGAAAATTTAACTCCATGATTACAAACGTTTGCTTAATTGATATATATGATAATTTTATCCCTAGAGTCGACCGTACACTCATCGTTCAAGATCATGGAAAGAAATTGAAAAAAAAACCATTTATAAAGCAATATAAAAGCAGTAATTTACTAGACATATGGTCATCGGGCATTTTGTTTGTGAAGAGATAAATATCTATAATAATTTGCCTAATTTAAGCCCTGATAAATATGTATAATACTTTTGTGCAGATTGAAACATCAGATATCAGTACATCTGCTTAAGTATAAAGTTTCGTTCACACCTTCAATTTTCTTTACATAATGCAAATTTCAAGTTTTACATTACGAAATTAATCATTTTCTTTTTAATGATGGATTGGCTTCATTATAAACTAAACTTACCCATGAGCCTGATTTGCTAACCTCTTTAAATTGTTTATTGATAAGAAGTTTGAAGATTGTGAACAGATTTGACCCCTGTGACATTGGAAATGGGTCAAGGTAATTCATTTAAATGAACTTTGTAGCCCATCAACTAGACAGGCTACCAGCCCCTAAGTTTCTATAGAGAATTTCTCTTCTTTATGTTACTTCTAGCTTATCTCCCCCTTGTTTCAAATCTAGAATCAGACATCCAAGTGATCAAAATTATTTGGCTATTTTTTTTTTGTCAATATTTGTATACTATTTTAGAGACGAGAGCCTGTCTACCCATCAACTTGCAGGCTACAGGCCAAATATCAATACCCTTGCCCCAATGGTTATTGAGAAGTATATGAAGGTTTCAAGACATTTGATCTATATGACCTTGAAAGTGGTTCAAGGTATTTCATTTAAACAACTTGTTAGCCCTTCATCCCACCATGCGACGGGTAGGAGCCAATAAATGAAATAATTAATGGCAGCTTGAACTGGCTACACTAGTAAGTATTTGCTGTTATAATGTTAACAAATTTTGTTGACTTTAAATGCCAGTCCCCCTATGAATATTCTTTACTTACATGGAAAGACTGATGCATCTTTATATAAGTCAACAATTAATGTACCTGCAGTCACTTTTTTTTATAAAATCAACGAAGAGGATTGGATCC
The DNA here is from genome assembly GCA_947623455.1 of Mimachlamys varia. Classification (NCBI taxonomy): domain Eukaryota; kingdom Metazoa; phylum Mollusca; class Bivalvia; order Pectinida; family Pectinidae; genus Mimachlamys; species Mimachlamys varia. The sequence continues at coordinate 5,779,978 of OX392537.1, forward strand.
ACATGCTCCATCACTTAGTGGACAACTAATGCAACCAGAACGATTCCCCTCCTGTTCCTAAATCTTCCACCTATATATGCCTCATCTTCTTTCCTATCATTTGAAATTGCATATATCTTATCATTCTCTTTACTAGGGGTAATTTAAGCTCACTTATGCTCTTTAATTGTGCCCAATCCTTCTGATAATTTTTCTTTAAATGAAATACCATTGAATCATTATTGTGCATTAAATCATTTCAAGTTTATCTATGTCTGATTTTTCTGATCAATTTAAGTTACGCTGGAGAAAGATGACATTCAAGGGAATGAATGTCTTTCAAAATAACCATCTCTTAATGCAACAACTCAAGAAATTCAATTTTTATCTATTTATTCCAAAGAAAAGTTAAAATTTCTAAAAAAGTTTTGGAATTTTTAAAAAGCCATTTTTTTTATCATAGCAATAAATTACATCCAAAACTTCCAAGTGAAATGATTCCATTTGAGGGATTACCCTAACTAGAAATAGCAAGCAACCATGCGACCTGGTGATTAAAAACAACAAATATTTGCCTTTGGACTTAGGATTAAGACTAACATCAGGGGGAGTCCCTGCTGTTTATAGATCAGTAACAATAGGGAGAGTGTAGTCGTTGAGGTAATGACTCTAGATCTGTTTGGTGTCGTTGAGGTAATGACTCTGTTTGGTGTTGAGAGTCCCTCCCCTTTCGTACTGTTGACTGTGGCGGTGTGAAGGACTCTTATGTCTAGGTGTAAATTGACACAAGTTGGCCCTGTCAGTACTAATGGCAATACTTGATAAACTTCTTAACACTAGCTAGGATAAGTAAAGAGTCAATATTGATTATAAGCTGATAGCCATCATGTCTTAAAATAACCCCTCTCAGTATCTCACCAACTTCTCCAATATAGACTACCAATAATTAAGATTTATGTCTTTCCTGAAATTAATTATGAAGATCTCTGCTAAAAAACCTTTTTACTTAGGTAATTTTATGAAGGTATTCAAATTTTCCTATAAGTATACAATGTACTTACAATACAGTAGAGGCAAACTATAAATCCCTCTTACTAAAACTATATAAGGTACATCTACACTACATAATTTCATTGGTCATCTGAATGTTATTTTCCACAACTAATTAAATATCAGTATTTTTTATCACTAAAATATTTACTTTGTTACTTAAGAAATTGGTGTAAAAACTTAAAACAATACGGACACTTTTTTTTCTCTAACCTAAGTTTTTTTTCTTCAAGATATTGGAATTTTTCTTTTAGAAACAAATTCTTTAGATTTCAAAACATAAAATTTCAAAGTTCTCTTTCAATAAGAATACACATATCTAATATCTGTAAGTATATATATTAAGATTGTTGTAACTTGAACGTAAGCATGCACTGAACCTGTGGTCATACTATATAGCTCCCCTCTATTGTTTTTCACAATGGGAAATGTTTCATTATAAGATGTGACTATAAAATCCGCTTAACATTTCAAAATTACTGAGTTGAATTAGTTTATATTTGCGATGACTGTATGCAAATATTTCCATCACGTCTACATCCGAGACAATGTATACCATTTCGTAAATCCTTTCCTACATTGTGTTTACTTAGCATAAAAACACGGCAATCACGGGGGATCTCACTGATGGAACTGTAGAAGGACACAAGGAGTTTTTTACTGATAATTAATCGCTGTTTGTACACAAAAGGATTTCACTAATCAAAGCTGTGTCAATGGAGCGAGAGTTAATGTATGTATCTGCTCCACGTACCCTGCCAACAGAGGGCAGCACCAGCGTCAACCTTTTAAATAAACGGCCAATGACAGCCCCCTCCATTGAAGTGAAAGTCCAGGTAAATATGAGAATCTTAATCGTTCCCAGAGACAAAGTAGCCAGCAAATATTTGTCTACCGTTCTCAAATGGCAAGCTTAAGTTCAACTTTATTTGATAGACGGTGAATCCCTGTGTCAATATCGTAAGGAAATCGTCGAAACACAATCAGTACAGTTCATACAAATATAAACGGTCAATATGATTTACTTAAGGATAGAAAGTTGTCAAAGGAAACTCTTTAAACTGTTTGTAATTGTTGTTCATTAAACTTCCCCTGAAAAGCGTCTCAAAGAACATATTGAAACAGTTTAAATTTCAGTCGTCTGACATCTCTTTTATCTCCGGGACACAAAATCCTGCCAATTGGAAATCAAGCATTACTGTTAATTTTCTTCCAACACAAAACTTTGACAAGTATTTCTCATTTGTTTGAGTTGGGAGAGGATGAAAGGGTATGAATGGGTTGTAATCGAAAACTTTAAAAGTGTTTGATAATAGAATCTGTTAACCATTATCATGTCTTTTAATTCTTTTTCGGTAAGAATGCCATACTGTGATATGTCATATGATCATCCCAATTATATATGACAGGTTATTGATTGTTAAATTTTTCTGTTGTAACAATGATTTTCAAATGTCAATGCTTTTCATATATATTCTGTAATTTCTGCCCTAGCCTATAGTGTGGCCGATACAACCATTTTTGAAGTAAGTAATGGTAGGGACAGGAAGCCGTATCAGCCTGTAGTAGAATTATACCATGTGCAGTGTGGGGAAACACTGCACTTCCTTAAAACAACTTCTGTCGTTGAGTTTTGTGGCCAACATACTAATACTCACTCACCCCCATAATTTCATAATGAACTTTTCCAACCTTAGAAATGGAAGAGTTCAAACATGTCTACAGGGGTGAATATTAATTAACTCATTCACCCCTGAATCCACATTTGAACTCTTCTAATTCTAAGGTTGGAATAGTTCATTATGACATTTCAGGGGTGAATGAGTTGTTTACTGGTAATTTTTGCTATGATGAGAGTTGCTACAATGAACTTGGAGCTTGAAAAGAGCTGAACCAGTCCAAAAGTAAATTGTGCATCAACCGTTGCGAATTGTGTGGCATTGTCTTGTAAACATCACATGTCATGAAGTTGACACTAAAAAGATACAGTGAATCGTTAAATAATTAATCACAAGCAAGCTAAAAATCTTCACCATTAGGGAGACTCCAGGTTTGACACATTATAACCTTATAGTCAACTGATCAATTAGTAACTACCATTAATATCCCATTTTGATTTATCCCCAAAATTCTTAACAACCACTATCAACTGCAAGTATAACACATATATACCGTAAGCATCTGTTCTGAAAGATCCAAAAATCTTATACCTCGCAATCACCTTAAATTATCAACTGTCTGCTTAGTCTGCTTTTTCATTTATCTATATTAGGAAATTATTTTTATGGCTAAATATAAGTCTGCTATGAGGTTATATATCAGAATATCTTAATACCCTAAATATTTGTTCGATAGCTTTTCCAAAGAAACAACAGCTTATAGTGTTGAATCAAACCGTGTATATAAACTTGCCAAATGTTCGTGGGAGAAAAAGGTGAGAAATTTACATTTTACAGTTTTGAATTTCATTTCAATCTAAGTTTGGCTGTTGCGTAGGTTTGTAGGTATGAAATTAGATCTGTGTGTTATGAATATCACATTATTTGGGGTAATGGGTTTAAGTCATGATATTTATGTATGTATTTCTAATAACGAGACTTTGTCAGGAAGTGACGGTATACAATACATTATTTTCATTTCTTGTTAATGTAAATGGGACACAATGATGAAAGCATTATACAGCATGATGACTGTATTAATGTGGTGTAAAAATAATGTTATGAATTAATTGAGGACTTAATTTTGCACTGTATGACGTTATTATCATGAAGATTAATCACAAAAATATGTTAAAAACTTGCGCTGTTGAGGCATTTAAAAGTTAAATTGTTTAATATCAACAATAATTTGTGAAATATAAGAAGTAAGAATTTAGACAGGAAATTTAGGAGATAGGGATCACATATCATTAAATACATGATAATCAAGGCTTATAGTTGATATAAATAGCCAGATCCTTGGTAAATACTAAGGGAGACAATTCAAATTGACCTTGGAATTGTTTGAAGGTTATATAAGAGAGGATATCAATATCTAATTAGGATCATGCATCATTTGATAATTGCCAGCACACAAAAGTGATTATGTTATAATGACCAGTTGGCCACCATACTTAGAGAGCTACTTTAGTGAAAGGCTTTATCTGTAGACATGTTCAGATAGTATTTCTCTCGCCTTTAACCTGCATTAGAGCAAGATGTGCACACTTCTGATATTTTGTGAAATTTGAAGACTTAATCAGTCTTTATACAAACAATGAAAACCTATAAATCATGTCGACTCAGAAATGGAAATTAGGGGTATCAGAAACTATTAATATATATCTCTCACTGTATTTTACTAGTTGTCTTTATATTACATCAAAATTAAGCTATAACTCGATCTTCATTGTCTTATCAAGCACACACAATACTGGCTGTTTTAGGCAGTTTCTGTCTGTTTACCAATGACTTAAGCATGAATTAGATTTAATTTTCTACATCTACATTCTTATTGCTATCAGTGATCAATGTTTACTGCAAAATAAATAATGTCCTCATGCAGACAAGTTCCACAATCACTGTAAACAGACTTAGGAATCATCGAAACATGTTTCTGTATTAGCTGTTGTAAATCAGGAGTTTTTTTGTGGATATGTATTTCACATTTTTGTTCAGTACTTGACACCAAAATCCTGCATACAAAACTGAGACTCGGAGACTAAGGCTGCGAGTCATTACAACAGACTTGATTATCAATAGTTGCATGTTTTCAGGTAAAAAGTACAAACCAATTCCAGTAAACCTAGATTGATTTTTCAGTATGAAATACTTCATCATTTTATATAACGAGATTCCCTTGTTGCCAGGTCAGGGCCTGCATGTGATATCATCTGAATGAACTTGTATTAATCAAACTGAATTCCTACAATCGATTATACACCATCAAATCCCAGTATGATAACGACGACAAACCATTGTTGTATGATTATCAGTGAAGTCAGCCAAAAATACAATAACAGAATATTACGTCAAGTCATTTAAAAATTCATGTTCACTTATTAAAGCAATATTTCTAGCATGCTTTGACAAATCACTGAATAGAATATGAAGAAAGTTGAATCCATACGTACACATATCATTTTCACTCATCTTGGTTATCATTATTGATGAATAAGATAGATAATTATTTTTAATTGATGCTTGTTACCTAGCAACCATTTCACAATACTTGTAACCACACTGGTCTAGAGTTTATTTAGCATGTCAAAATGTTAAGTTACTGTCCAACTTTTTTATCTCGAAACGGGCAGGACCAAAAAAAGATTTGAGTTATTTGAGTATTCAAGTTACGCGTGTTTGAATGCTAATATAAAGCTTTGACCAAGGACCGAAAAAATACTTTGAGTAAACAGGGTCCTGGAGGTACACAAGTTTGAGATGTTCAATATAACGAGGTTCTACTGTACTAACTACTTAAAACTTTTATATAAAATAACATACCTGAACAATTGGTAGGTATCCTTGGAATTAAATAAAACTTGCTTTGAACAGCTCACATGCAGCATCAGTACAACAGATGCAGCAGAGACATGTGAACTTGGTTTGACTTTGACATAATATTTCACCCACTAAATGACAGCTTCCCCTAGCTCCAGAGATAGGGACCTGCTATCACACACCCCTACCCTATAAAACAGCCGGCCTATTATCTCATTTCTAATTTCAAGCTCATTGAAAAATGTCTTCTGTAGCTAAGATTTGGTAAGATTTATGCTAGTCCTTATCGGATGCATTTTCATCAAATTTCACACTCCCTCATCCATGGACTCCGAAGCTGACCCCAGAGTTGACCCCCTTGAGGGGATGTACCTGGACAGGAACTCTACACCCTAGTATACGCTGACTGGGCCTCTTCAAATATCAAAATCCCATGAAAACGAGAGAGATCTTCATCCCTCCCAACACGAATGGAGATTTAGGAGTGTCCACTATCTACCAGGTGCCATTTTTTCCGGTTGTACTTTTTCACTAGTCCATTGCGTGGTCAAATTACCAGCAGCAAAGTTCCGACTATTAAGATAATTCGGTGATAATATTCTCCAGTGATTCCATTCATCAGGGACAGCCCAAGTGAACCTTATCCCCTGTATAGAGGCTATTGGTGGATATCATTTCATTTTACCCAAAATAATCACCCATCGATGTCCAACAGGATCCCTTTAACACTATGTCTTTAAACCCCGACTTCCCTTTCCTTTTCTTCTTCAATTCTAAATCTCCCTAATATCCCCATATCCTTGATTTTGTCTCTGATATACAGTCCGATATTGAATTTCCCGTCAATTAATACAGAAATATTTTCGAGTTTTTCAACCTTTGTATCCACATTCTAACACATGTATAGAGTTTTGTAAAACTATTCAATATCAGTATTATAACGTTATATTAATTCTATGTGAAGGTAATTATAAGCCCAGGACAAAAGTTTGAATACAAACTATGTGCCCATTTAGAACTGTTCCAGTGACTAGGGGTATATTTTTCACCAAGATGTTTTGTTAGGTACATACAGAATCACATACACAATGTGTAGAAAATGGTTGTCAGAGCTCGTCAAATCACAATTTTACCACTCATGGAACATTTACTGACTTCAAAGATTACCTCGTAAGCTAGATGTTTTTTATTTTGTTTTCAAAAGGATGCCTATTTTTAGAATTTTATAATCAGCGCATATTTGTTAAAAAACAACTGATACATTATCAAATGTGTCATTTTTCTTTTTTAAAAAGGAGAGTTTTTTTTTTACAAAAGGAAAAAAAAAAGTCAACCTGCAAAAACCTTATGTGAAATTTTCTTTATCCTTTTTTGATCAGGAATTAGTTGCTAAAAATAATTCTAGAATAATGATGTATAATATGAGGTTTCTTTAAAGATATAGAGTGTGTCCACTTTATAAATTTTTTATACAAGGACAGTGTTTGTGTGACATAATGATTAAAAGGTACAGACTAATGATACTTAATTATGTCTCGATCCTTACGTGTTAGTAAATCCAAAATTACTTAATACAGGTAATTTGTATTTAAGAATCGGGAAGACAGCAAAAAAACAAATTACTGATAGGTTATCAATATGTATCCAAATGATCTAAATTATGAAGTAATTTGTGCTAGATTTGATAAAAGGACAGTTATTTCTTTGCATGCAACCTGACATGACAAGATATGATAAATATAGCACAATCGTAATAAATTTTAAACAGTTTGGACTGCCATTGGAGATATGATAAATAGATTGTGAATAAATCCAGTCTCTCTTACGGCTTTCATCTTCTTTATCCTCAGTCTTATCTCCAGTCATCTATTTTTTAAATTAGGTACTGTTCAAACTGTCTCTTATAGATGAGCATACGCTGGTGTACTTGCGAAGAAAACTGTTGGATATAATTCTATAGTGTTGAAGAAAAACTCACAGCAGTTCCTTTAGTCTTTTATAAGAATACTGAGTCTTAATTCACACAGCATCATTACACAAATGTTACAAATGATAAGAAATTTAGAATTGTTATCTAAAGTTTTAATTTTGTACATTGAATTTTAATTTATCTTTAATTAACTCTCCTGTTAACTTGTTACACAGGGTGTTCCTTTGTTATACGTGAATAAAAGTATAAAACTGAACATTATTGTGTCAATGACAACTTGTTTCAATGTTAACAATATCAAAACATCAAACGACTAACATGACACACAGTAGCCAAGTATTTGATGATCCTCTTTATGAGTTAATAAGGGATTGTTTAATTTTGTAAAATCTACATGAGAGAGTACTATTTAAATGATGTGAAGAACTCACCTTGTCATTAAATGGGTAATTAATTTCCTGTTAGTATAAATACAGCGCCTGTGTTAATCTGTTGATGGTGAATCGGTCCCGTCCTTTAGTGATGTATTTCAGTGTGTAATGATGCTCCGAATAGCTCTACTTGTACTTCCTCTAACATGGATTGAAATCTACTCCATTACGAACTGAAAATATAGGAAATGTCACACTTTTTTACAATCATAACAGCACAACAACCTTAGTGAAGTAACACACTACAGTATAGTCATCAATACACGTGGGTCGTGGGTCGGTCGCTCCACTAACACACCAAAGGCCCTCCTACACTCACTGGCCCAGCACACAGTCAGCCAATGACAGTCCAGCTACATACAGCACCCAGTAATGTGGATGTGTTGGGGGGCGAAATGTGACACTTTGTCTAATCAAACTGGCCATCAAGCCTCATTGATGATAAACAAACAAACCTGGTATGACTTTTGGCAGTGCACTAGTGTATAATTATTTAGCCAGAGTGGTGGCCGTGTTTTCACAGTAAGTAATATGTAGGAAGTTATGGGTCTGACCAGCTACCTGTCTGTACAAGGTCACGCATTACAGGTAGTATCTATAACCCAGAGGATGAAAGACGGCACACGTCCCTGGCAATTTGGGCGCTGATTGATATAACCCAAATTACATACACAATATGTATACCCGTCCAGGGTGTACACAGGTCTAGACTCGGCACTAAAACTATTAACAACCTATACCAAGTGTTGATGCAGTGTTCCAACCGGACCCTGTCTAATCTGAACTTGTATCTAAACTTACCAACAAAATTTGATTTGATAAAGACAATGTATATATCTAATGCACTGATCTATAATCTGAAACAATTTACAAACTGGTGAAATTACAAGTTTTTACGATTGTCCAGTTCACATTCACAAACTCTACACAGTATCAATTTATGGTGTCACTTATCATTATAGACAAATATCACACTTGAACAGATAAACATTCGTCTGAATACAGGTGTGCTAATGGACACCATCTGCTCAATAATTGAACTGTTGCTATGGTTTTTTTTCTTTTACTAATATCTTATTATCTATAGATTCCATTCCCCCCCCCCCCCATTTCATAAGTTTTTAAAAGAGAATGCAAAAATATGTAATTTTTTTTACTTTTGATTTCATTAAAATTGATTTTAGTCCTGTCGATAAGTCAACTGAAGCAAAGTAATAAATCAACCCGAATTATACCGAGGGGGAATAAGAAATTGACACGAATCATAGTGAGGCGAAGTACGTAAGAATTCGACACGAATCATAGTGAGGCGAAGTAAGAAATCAACATGAATCATAGTGAGGCGAAGTAAGAAATCAACATTAATCATAGTGAGGCAAATTAAGAATTTGACACGAATCATAGTGAGACGAAGTAAGAAATTAACACGAATCTTAGTGAGACGAAGTAAGAAATCGACACAAATCTTTGTGAGGCGAAGTAAGAAATCAACACAAATCATACTGAGACGAAGTAAGAAATCAAGATGAATCATGAATAAAACTTTCTGATAAAACATTCCGATTTATCTTACCGATTAAACTTCCAAACGGAAAACTTTCAAATTAAACCTTTCTTTCACAGAATGAATTATCAGCCATTAATCACAGGAATATTGTGTGAAAGCTGGAGCGTTGTAACACAGGACAATATGAAACTGCTGACACACCAGGTCAATGTGGCCGATTGTTTGAAGTTAAATGTTTCCACATACTGGTCATTGCCTTCGGCCACTGTATACATGCATTACTCACACTATACTACTGTACTGACAATGTACATTACAGCGGTCACTCCAATCAGACCAATTAGGACCAGCAACAGCAATGGTCAACATCTGTGAAGTACAGACCTGTCATTATATATTTGACACAACAAACTGACCACAAGTCACAACAGGTGTCGGATGGAAACTATATTTTGTAAAGTAGGCAAAGTTTAAAACTTGATTGAAAAGCCATCTTCGCTTTTAAAATAAAATCTCCACGTTTTGAAGAAAAAAATGCTTGACTTGTTGAGGTGTGGAACAAAAATGAATGGAAACCAACCTGTTCAATGAGGATTAAACGGTGAACCTGTTTGTATGGAAAGCAAGAGTGCTACCAAGTGTGCATATTACAGTGTAGCGGTCTATAAAGCCATGGGGGCCAGCACACAGCCTGACCTTGCCCTGTCTAATTGGAAAATTAACACCCTTCCCCAGTGTGGGGTATAGTCTGACTGAAGGCCTATAAAACTGGTACAAAGGGGGATGGCTCGACTAGGGCTTTCAGACAGGGTATTAATATGGGGACAGTACTAATTAATCTCAACGCTCTTCTGTTCCTGGAGGGTAGGATTAATTAATGCATTTTATGACTCGTTTGAGGATTTTCTGGAGCACAATGATGATTTGTCCTGGTAGATTTAAAGCCCTCTCAACATGCATCGGGATCTGAAGGCATATTTGTCTGGTCAGTCTTCATGAAAACTGCCAATATATGATTATTGGTAACCCTATCTTTAGGTCAATGATAGCTATCTATACACATCATGATAATACAAAAATCGTGAGAATGTGTTGAAATAACCTAACACTGAAAATGGGACATTTTGTGTTAACAGTGATTTTGTGTACAACGTTTCCAGGTGAACTCCACAAACATTACTGGACTACAGCAATCATGCCATCCTTCAACTTTCTCACAATGCCTGCATCCCACTTATTCTCTCCATTTCCTCCTCCTCCATTAGCACTATACCCTCCTAACAGTTAAAACAAACCCTTCCCAAGTATGGTACAAGTTCCCCAGTGTCTATCCCACAGCCCCCCTCCCTCAGCTCCCCCAGTGTCTATCCTACAGCCCCCCCCCTCCCTCAGCTCCCCCAGTGTCCGTCCCAGCTCCCCCTCCCCCAGTGTCTATCCCACTGCCCCCCCCCTCCCTCAGCTCCCCCAGTGTCCGTCCCAGCTCCCCCTCCCCCAGTGTCTATCCCACAGCCCCCCCTCCCTCAGTGTCTATCCCAGCTCCCCCTCCCCCAGTGTCTATCCCACAGCCCCCCCCCCTCCCTCAGCTCCCCCAGTGTCGGTCCCAGCTCCCCCTCCCCCAGTGTCTATCCCACAGCCCCCCCTCCCTCAGCTCCCCCAGTGTCAGTCCCAGCTCCCCCTCCCCCAGTGTCTATCCCACAGCCCCCCCTCCCTCAGCTCCCCCAGTGTCTATCCCAGCTCTCCCTCCCCCAGTGTCTATCCCACAGCCCCCCCTCCCTCCCTCAGCTCCCCCAGTGTCCGTCCCAGCTCCTCCCCCCCCCCCCGCCCCCCCAGTGTCAATCCCAGACAGTGTCTAAATCTTCTCTTAGTAATTTGTCCCCCTACCCCGGTCCATTACTCTCACTCCCTCTCTGTAAGTGTCCACAACTTCCTCTAGTGTTCAAACATGCCTAACTGTAATTACGTCCCCCTCTGCTCTCTCCCTTCACCCCTTAGCACCTCTCTATCCCAATCAACTACAGCAGATTTCCAGACAGTGTATAAGTATACACAACCCCATCAGCAGACAATCTCTATCAAAAACACTGATCTTGCCAAAACAAAACCAGAAGTTTTTCTAATTTTGAGTTTCACATCATCAAGATAGAATCCATTTTTGTGGATAACCTGCCTCGTCCATCATAACTAAGACAATTTCTCACATTGGTGATGACAAGTCCATACGACCTCATCCTAACCCAGCGAAGAATCTTCACCAGGATTTTGTTTCACCGCCTTAGACTCATTTGCAGCAGAAAGCTTGTTGTGTTCTGACAAATGTCTGTCAACAAGATGAAGCACCAGGTTTAGTAGTACTCCAAAAGATGTAGACAAATTCTAAACTTTTCTGCGGTCTCATCAACACTCACTGCATTGTTATTTTGGCATTACAGTTAAGGTACCACCAATAAATTCCTCACACAAGATCAAGATCAAGAATGCTATCACTTCAAAATATTTCAGTTGCACTTTGAAATATGCCTGTTCATAGAAAATATTACATTCTTCTGCATTAATTCTTCTTAATATAGTCAAATTGAAACTGATGGCCAGGAAAGCAAAACCTGATGTCATGTTTAATAAGTGTACAAAGTTTTAATTTAAAGGATGTCAGTTAAAAACTGTGGAAAGGGATATCTGGATAAATAAAAGTTTACAACAGACAGATTGACAATACCCTGCCATTATTTGTCCCATAACATTTGACGGACAAATAAAAATTATAAAAATTTTGACTTGAGAAGGTTAGGTATTTAGAATTCAATAAAATTTTGAAAATGAACAGTTCACACAATATTTTCTGAAAGCAATGTGTGTCATATTTTCATTTCAATTTGATGAAAACTTGCTATATCATCATTAGTTTAAGCTAGCGTAGCAAGAAGTTATAATATTATACCTGTACGGGGACCATGATGATGCTCTCCGAAAGGCTGTGCACGCAATGCACAGGAGAATGTACCATCAATTAGTGACATATACATGCTGATAACTGCCGCGTCACATATCCTATACAGGTGAGAGATGATTAAAGATGCATGCGACACGCCTGTGAAGGTGTTCGGCCCGACAGTGCGCTGTGACAGCGGCCATTCTCTGGGTACATACATAGGGTACCGATTCAACCAACCGTCACACCCCAATCAATTATTTACCAGACATCGTTATTGATCACCTAAATTGAAATTTTATATCCCGTTCTGTGTAGATGTGACACGTTTGTTTATGTTAATCATCATCATATACCTATAGAATTATGATGTATATATAATGTTGAATACATTAAAACTATACAGCTCACCACATAATTTACAATGTCTTCGCACTCACTGAAGACTACAAAAAAGCCGAGTGAACACATTGGTGCACTAGAATGCACTTATCTCTTGTCAACATTGGATAGTCTTCATAAAATGTGTTCTTTGTAAATCTCTGATAATTTATGTTCAAGACAATAGCATGATAAATGTAACAAAGTATTGTTTATTGTTATAATGTAATAGGACAAGGAAAAGTGATCAAGATAGTGTCGTCGCTGGGGCTCGAACCAGCGAACCTGTCTCCAGCCCGATGCTCTAACGCTGAGCTAAGGGGAAATTCCCTCTAGCTCCAAGCTAGAAGGGGACCTTATAATCCTATGCTCAATTAAAATCTGTCACACTATATATATACTCCCCCCATTTTAAATGTGTCCGTCCCCGAATACCACAACCATTTGTAACAGCAAAGAGAATAGTGTGATTTCACTGAGGATCGAACCCTCGATCTCCAGGTTCCTAGTAGGACGCTCTACCACTGAGCTAAAAAGGGAAATTCCCTACTGCTCATGCTTGTAAAGGTAACCTACGTAATCAATGCACATTTTTACAATATTACTACAGTGAAGTATCATACATGCCTCTACACAGGTAAATTTTCTATTTAAATTGATAATATGCAATTGTACATAAAAATGTTAATAATTTTTCTATTTCTTATTTTATTTAAAGCAAAACAAAATTTTACCTGGTTAAACATTTGACAGGTTCGTCATCCTTACAAGCACACAACTCCAAGTCTTAGTGGTCAAGTTAAGAATGAACCTATCTAAAACACCTACCTCATTATATGGCGACAGATAACCATCAGAAATTTTACCTTACTCTAACATATCTACGATATAAAAGAATTTGAAATTCTTCATGTTTAATTCTAATCCTGATAAAAAGTTCCACAATTTTTCTCAGGTAGTTTTCCTGTTTACCTACCTTTAAAATCTATAGATTTTTATCAACATGGAATTTTAACGGTATCCTCAATAGGCACTTTCTCCAGAGAAAATGAACTTGGTCCACAACATAAAGATAAAAAGTTCGCTCCATTGGACCTGAATCCTCGCCATCAGATTCACTTGTCCCCCTAACGGACGAGGAGTGTTTCCCATAATACTAGTCGGTGCGAAAATAAACACGCCATTGTTTCAAATCCACCAACGTTTTTTTTTAACGGGTTTATTCATTCCGTATCTTTACACTAACACCATGGAACTTTATCTAAGTCACCATAAATTGTAAATATGAAATCAATTGTATTTTACAAGGCCCTGAGTATTATCAGGTGTTCATCTAAGGGTAAGGTTTCTTCCTGTCAGAAAAAAATGACTAATCTTTGGATAAACCCTTAGCTGAGAAACAAACTTGTCAAAACAGATTAAAATGCAACAAAATAATTCATAATATAAAACAAAATATAAGTTCTAATACTTTGGTTATCCATTTTATATTACAAGTAGCGGATATGTGAAATAGCTATTATATATATATTGACTTGTCTAATTCAGGGTCAGATTGAGATAAAGTAATTGAGGTGGATTTGACGGTAGAGTTGATGCGAGGCCATTATCCGAGCTCTTTTGTGATTGTAAATTGGATAGGTTGATCAAACCTACAGTTCTATTGGAAGTTTTCAAATGTAATTGGAAGCGTGTTGTGTCAATATTATGTTTAGAAGGACTCAAAGACATGGTTTTTCTATTGGTACAATTTGAAACAAAGTTCTGCGGGGCTTAAGTTAAATAAATTTACATTTGTCTCGATTGTGTTGGTTCCTGTGTGATAATTGTGTGTTTTGGCAAATGACTATGCACTTTAGGTGTTTGAAATAAAAAGAGATTTCAAGATTAAAATTCGGAACTAAACTTGCATGCAAGTGCACATAGAATAATACACGGGACTTTTAAACGAGAACAGGTGTCAGAAGTGACCTCCAAACGACACGGTAAAGTCAATAGTACATGTAATTAAAACACTACCCGAAACCTGGTTTTCAGACCAAAGTCCCTGAAATGTTTGTCAAAGATTAATTTACAAAACTAACAAAATTGAACAGAAAGTGAAGTTACCAATTATGAAGCAATAATTACATGTTAAGTTTCCAATTATGAAGACATGTTATCAAATCTAGAATGTTACCCATGACGGCAGAATTATTAGAGTAACGCACTAAATTCTGGCATGTATACATTCCCATCCCCTAGTCCATTATAGAGAAACTTAATTGGACCCACCAGGAAGAAATATACACCCATTTTAACAGCTGAGTCTTCATCTTTTAAGGGCTTTTATTGTTGACATATCAAAAACATACACCAGGTTTTTGATTTATTTTTGTTTTACATCCTATTAACAGCCAGAATCATTTAAGGACATGCCAGGTTTGGAGGATGAGTCAGAATATCCAGAGAAAAAAACACTGACCTATGGTCAGTACCTGGTATCTGCCCCACTTGGGTTTCGAACCTACACTCCGAGGTGGAGGGCTAGTGGCAGAATGTTCTGGCACCTTAACCACTCGGCCATCACAGCCCAAAATATACACCAGGTAACAGAAACTATACGGTTTTAAAGTAATAGTACATCTAATGATATAGTTGTATTGGTTATCAATTATTTGTCGGATAGTCAATAACTGACTCACAGTTTTAATGTGACAGAACTGTCAGGTCCACTATTGAACCCAATATCAAAGCCGAAGTTATATTAGAACATTTCATTAGAAATCCGTGTCAGCATTGTCCTAATGTTTTAGTTGTATTCCTAATCTTAGTTCCTGAGGGGCACATTTCACAAAGATTTAGAAACGGTCGTAACAGCTCTTTACTTTAAACGATACCATTAACGGTATTATCTAAAGCTTTGTACTTCCTACTCTTTTATCAATCTTCAGTATCATTGGAACTCTTTTGGACTTCTGACACATCACCGACAGATAAAATCCTTTGCTCTCCGGCTGGACCATACACCTGAGGTCTCGTCACTGCCGAAAAATTCTCCTTCATATTCAGTTACCACGAACCAACAAAGACAAATTGTTAGAATAATGACTTCTCCTAACAGTCTAAACTGTCGATAACTGTGATAGGCAATTGAATGATTTGTTTTTTGTCCTTATCAGATTTTAAATTAAAGTCTGTGGTTTACCTTCGAGTTAAAGTTCCCCTGTACGTAAACTTGTTTTCTGTGACTGCCTGGTACGTTTGTTTGACCCGCCCGATTCTGTGGGTTTAATGTTGCAGTTTTTTTTTAAAGAAATAAATGATCTGCTTCATTAGTGTTGAACCAATGTCAAACCAAGCTCATTAATCTACACGACCTAAACAACAAACAAAATGTGACCTCACAGTTAAAGGTGCTTACTTTGGTGCCCTATGTGTCAAACAGGGCTGGGGTCTTTATCACACCGCTAATCCACTGAAAATGATCTGATAGGAATGACATCAACAGCCATACGTCTGTAATTAAATCTTCTTACACGAGCTTCTGTAACCCAGATCAAACTGTGACACACAACTATTATTGTATGCATAGTAAAATATTTCAATTTGTTTTTTTTTTCTTCAAGAAACCTATCATCCTTTTGAAATTGACAAATATCAAAAGATTATATCTATTTAAGTAAAAACAAAATGACGAAAACTGAATTCAGCAAGAACAAGCATTTCTGGTACTTTTGAAGAAGATTTTACCAACCTTTAGAGATTAAAATTCTGAAATTCAAATCGTTACCAATGACCTAATGTTGTATGCATTTGTACAATTTTTCTTTTTCAAAACATTATACCTTAAAAAAAGGACTAAAAATATCATTCAGCAAGAAGGAACATTTCTAGTATTTTTGAAGAAAATTAAATGATTATCAACCTTTACTAATATAATCGCATCCAACATTTTATAACTGAAAAGTTTCCAAACACTACATTATTGAAATTCTCTTATGTACAGTTAGTAAATATGACTTTAAAACAAATTATATTTACTTGTTTACGTGATAAACCCCTGTTAAAAAATAAATATCAATATGTTTGTTTCGGCAGCTGATATCTGTTCCATATGTTCAAAATAACAGCCAGAACATGTCAAAATTAAAACAAATGGACAAATATTACCATTTTTATCCATTTGTTTTCTACAGTGACAAATAAATGCTGTTAATCACGAGTCTCTGTACAGAATTACATTAGCCTGTAGGTCATGCACAACAAACCGTTCTCCTCTCATCTTTTTTTTCAATGTGTCAAAAACCAGACAGCATAACCAAGGCCATCCCTCTAACCTGTCCAATTCATCTTCATAATTCTTTGTAAGCTCCCTAAAAATCTGTTTTAGTAAATCTTTTCGTTGTAGTTTTCACAATTAAAATTCATGATATACAGCCGCCTTCAACACCCAGCACTGTTGGGAACATCCGCAATCACTGGAAAATTAATCTACCTCATCCAAAATAGTCATGTCCACATCTCAAGTTCTTCACAAACAACTTTGCATGCATTCTAAACTAAATAATTCAATATTTGTATATATTATACCTCATTCATTTAAGTGCCTATACGATTCTAGTAGTTGCTCCGGTCAATATTTTTGTATATATTGCCCTCCGTGCCATGCAATATTTGTTAAATAACATGATATATCCACTAAATAAGAAGAGAGCCACTAGAAGAATGTGTAAAACTTTTATATTAAATATATGGGCTTATTAAAGAGCATGTGCTTATTGCTGGAGAAATACGGTAAGGTCAATTATAAAGGCCACCATGAACAAAATGAAACCTCAGTATACCAAAGATACAAGTGCCCACAATACAGATAGGTTCAGTCAGTCTTCTTACGTTATGTTTCAATGTCTACTGTACATACCCAACAGAAATATTTCCTATTTGAGTTTAAGTTTAAACTCTCTCATAAGAAAATTTTGATTTCCTTCCTTGTGTGATGAATATCAGCATTTTTTTTCTAAATCCCAATTATAAGTGAAATGCAGTCTCATTTAGTACAATGACCCATTATTTGGATATGGACACAGGAAGCAAAGGACTTAAAACTCTTCCGGAGAACCTGGTCTTCCATTATTCTCCTTTGACTTTCTCAAGTTCTCGTAGTTTCTCACGTTTCCCAAAGACTTCTTAGGCTTTGTTCATATTTTGCCTTAGTTATAGCTATAGTTCCAATGAGTTGAGTTTTAAATCAGTTTTTGTTTACCTATTTTGTTTACATATTATTATTGTGTAGTTCATTTTAGTTAGTATCTGTAGGATGATATAGGACTCCCCATGGAGCCCTGTATCGTCAGGAAAGAGAAATTTCAACTAAATTCTCAATGTATTATGAATTAATTCTATGCAAAAGACCCAATGATGTGTTATAGAATTGCATGACCTACACATCTTATAGAAAAAGATATATCTTCCAAATGGTGAAAAAAAATCCCTTTTTTTTGGCATGATAAAACATGAAAATGGAGAAAGTTTGTTCCTATCCATAGTAAGGCAATTGTGTGTAGTAATATATATACTGTACAGCTGGTTTCAGGTTATAGGGTCTTATTCCCCACCACCTCCTTGTTAACACCTGCAGGCAAAGCGCAAGCGATACGCAAAATATGGAAATTCAAGAATATGTTGCATGTCTGCAGATATACTACAAGTCACGCAATCCTCATTCAAATTCATTATTTTTGTTATTGGATGCACCAGTTTCTATTCAGTCTTCCCAGAGTTACTTTAATTGAAAGCCTGCCATGTGATAAACAATCTCCTCCCACCATCCCACACAGTCACATGAATTTGTATTAATTTTTTTTCCATGGATACCCCCCCCTCCCCGTTTGATTTCACTTTTCCGAAATCTCAGGCTAGCAAAAATTGTGTAGTGGCCTTAAGCCATTTTTGACAGTTTCTTTATTTTTTTTGTGTAATGATGATTATATTACACAAACATATTACCTTTTCAGTAAGTCAAAACATGCAAATGCATAAATAATTTTCAGATTTATTGAAATTTTTGCGAATATAACTTTCATTTTTTAACAGCAGAACATTCACATTACCATCGGCAAAAAATACATTTCCATTGTCATGGTATACGAAACATTTGGATAAAAATAACACAATACAACAATATAACGGTCAACATTGTGATATATAAATGACTAATTTCCCACATTCTGGTCCATCCATGTCACGGAAAAACCAGGAAAACCAGAGTTTTCCCAGATAGGTCAAGAGATTTAGGGACGGCCTTTTATATCATAAACACTCAGAAAGCTGTCATGGGATTCTTTATGGTAATAAATGACCAATGTCTCCTGCTGACCACTGTACGGCCAGTGATCTCACCTCAAAGCTAGGACACATCACACAGGATAACCAACATCTGAAGATTCTCTTCTCACATTAAACAGTTCCCTGTCACAAAAGTCAGGACTGACACAATACACTAAATCTTGTCCTGAAGTCCACCTGGGTCTGTAATTACACCTGGACACATAATTATATATACACCAAGATTTATAATTACACCAGGATTCTTAATTACACCTGGATCTATAATTACACCTGGACTCATAATTATATATATACACCAAGATTTATAATTACACCTGGTGCCATATTCACACCTGAATTTATATCCACACCTGAATCTATAATTACACCTGAATTTATAATTACACCTGGTGCCATATTCACACCTGAATTTTAATTACACCTGGTGCCATATTCACACCTGAATCTATAATTACACTTGGTGCCATATTCACACCTGAATCTATAATTACACCTGAATTTTAATTACACCTGGTGCCATATTCACACCTGAATTTATAAGTACACCCAAATTTATAATTACACCCAAATTTATAATAAAATGGATTTATAATTACACCTGAACCTATAATTACACTGAATTTATAATTACACCTGGATTTATAATCCACACCTGATGATAACACCTGAATTTATAATTACACCCTGGACTCATAATTACACCAGGATTCTTAATTATACATCTGGTTCTGTTACATCATAATTTATACAAGACCAATCATACAGCATTTCAAGTTCCTGGCAGCTGCAGGACTCTTATGGGATTATTTCAAACAGTCATAGTTATAGATACAATCAAATTCTAATAAATAAATAAATGAATGAAAATATTCTAAAATTATTACTTTCAATTCAAGTTTCAATTATCAGGTAAAAGATAAGCAACATCATAATTAGTTCAGTAACAGATCTAAACTAACAGAATATCATAACTAGTAAAACTTGATTACCTTGTATGTCAGAACCAGGACGTCCAAACATGTGACAGTGGACTCTGCAGTGACAGTAATAAGTCCATCTCCCCAAAAATATTTCAGGGTCGGAATGTTTTGACAAATTAATTGAGATAAACATTTAAAGTCAGGTTTGAAGTTCAACCAGCACCTTTATTTGAGCTACTTTTGATAAAAGAATTGGGGAAAGCCTCGAAGATGTGTCATTAATAAAATCAACAGTAAAGCCTTTGAAGTGAACAGATCATCTTACAGCACAGCCAATCATTTACAGGTGAGTTGGACCTGTACAGGTAAGGTGACAGGTAGGACCCTAAAAGGTGTACAACTCCTTTGAGATGTACGCCTAATCTGATTGTCATCTCACCTTTACTTTCATTTTTCTCGCAAACAAATCAAGACCTCAGGTGAAACCAATTAGGATTTGTGATTTTTATCTCACCTGTCCAGGTATTTAGGGGCTGTTGATCTGACCCACTGCTGTGATTGTTGTTCTTTGATTAGAGCCCTTTGAGATCTGCCCTGCCCCTGAGGAGCCAGGCTTTCACTAGGGTGCTGTCCTGGCCCCATGCCATTGATGAGACCCCACATCATTGACACGGTTTAGCCTCTATTGGTCAATGATGAAGCCCAAACAAAGCGGTCACTTTATTGCTCCAGTTGTGATCCCTTTCTATCCTCTACATCTCAAACTGGACAGGACTTAGGGAGACTGTATACACACTGGACAAGTGCTCTGATTATAAACCACAGCATCTTCTGAATTAATTTAATTCAGGGCTTAGCCAACTGCTGGGGGTAGCTATTGGTAATTTTGAAATGAATGCATTGGAGTTTTCTCAAGTACCAATAAATGTTAATAGGAACACACAGTGAATTAAAAAACTGCACCTGAAATATGGAAAGCAACTTAAAGGGCTTATCATTGGAACTTTGATAACTTTTAACCTCCTTTTGTTAGGTCACTGCAAAGTTCATTCCATAAATTTCAGTATTATTTTGACACTGACAAATTTCTCCCTCACTCTTTGATTGCTGTAATCTTTATGCTATTCATACATTACTTCAACTGTCAATATTGGGATCAAAGTCGCAACTTCATGAAAATCTCAAGTTTGCTTTGATTACAAGATACAAGCAACTTTAATTGTGTTAAATATGGCAATTTTAATTGGTAACATAAGTGCTCATCAGCTTGCATTGCTAAAGTTTCTGATGAATTTCGATAAACTCCTTCAATTTACAAAAAGTGTTTTTTTTTTAATTTTCAAAAGATCCAAGCGATTCAGAACGGTACAGTTAAGTAATCATGCTAAGAACATGGCACAACCACAGTGTCTATAAATGATGATATGCCATTCCGACCTGGTCTGGGGTCGAGGGTCATCAATTTAATTGAAACTTTCAAGCCCAGTAGGAAAAACAGCCGTACAGAACATAAACAGAGAATCTGATTTGTATGGCCTGTCAATCACGTTTAAATCTGACGCCAATATAAACATTGGTCCCTATATCTCAGTCTAGGTCACTTGCTTTATTGTAAAACTGACCACTCAATTAAAACTTCAAAGGTCACTGACAGACTGACCAGTCAGGGTCCGGCCAGGTATCAAAATAAATCAGCACTTCCAATTAAAATGTTGTCATTCTCCCAAGAGGAAATTCTATATAAAACCAAATTTTGGAATTTGGAAATTAGATTAAGTGGTCTTTATAATTGATTTGAATCTGTTACGCCTCGATCCCTTGGAAATGGTTTTCACTCAGATTGTCACACGAAATAACACCACCAAACATTCAACTTATGAACTGTAATGTCGCCTAATAATGATTATAAGGAGATAATTTGGAATAACAATGCAACACAAAAAGGACGTCATTAACAACTATTTTAAGCATCATTTTTGCTACCTGTCAAAAGAATTGAACACCAGGCATATACTATATAGCCTATATTTGAATTTTTGAAAGAAGGTTTGATCTTTTTGAAAACTTTTGCAAGTTTTAAAACTGAAATTGAAGGTGATTTCTAAAGGAGGGGTACCAATTGGCATATTAAGTTTTGAAAACACTTTTAGTTCAACTGCATAAATAAAATTATCATTTTTGAAACTTCTAATTTTGTGATGAGCTAACAACTAGTTTTGTTATATTCTGACCAGTTATGAATCATTGTCTCACAGACTTTCAAGTTGTGGGGAATAAGTCCAGTATTGTTAGCCTAGGGCAAATTTCTCTAGAAAATAATGGGTTCCGTTTTAATAAAATATTATTTTTTATCAATTTAAAGTTAGTTAAAAATCATAACAAAGACTGCAGGTTCTTTGTTTTAAATTTCAAATCAAAAATTGATACTGTACGCAAAATAAGTAGATTATAATGTGATCACATATGAAAGTCCCCCCCCCCCTCTCCGACCCCCATCCCTATCCATTCTCCCTAGTGCAGGACAACTTCCTCTTATTAATGGTTTCCTGGTACAGCTGGTGATCTGGTGAAGGAAGCAGTCCAGTCTTATTACAAACATTTGTTTAACTATCAAAACCTGAATCTAGAAAAACACAACAAGGCAAACAATGGCCGGTGTTAAGTTGCTTTATTTTTTTGTTTTATTTACGAGCAGCGTTAATTTTCTGACACTTTAGCTGGAATGGGAATCATGCTTCATGAAAATATCTCCCACTTTTCAAATCATCATCCATTTTGTGGCGTGGAGTTTTGCTGTGGTAGAGACAAGATATATTGCTGGTTGTGTTTCCAGTACAGATGGTGTCCCAAGCCAGTTCCCAAACAACTGGGGTATACCCTGTATAAATCACACTCGCCAGCACTGCCACAGACTAACTAGCCATGAAATTGTGTACATTCCTAGAATGAGGAAAACAGAATAAGAATTCTGTTAAAAAACAACACAAAGAAGATAAAATATTTGAAGACAAATTGAAAATGACAAGTGTAAAATAAATGGCAGTGTCAACATGAGGAATACAAATGAGGAAAAGTCCTGTTTTGTTCCTGTTCTTTCGACATCTGCAAGACATAAAGAAGGAGCTAGGGTCACTCTAACTTGTACCTTTTCTTTACAAACTTGTACCTTTTCTTTACAATCAACCTTAATTCTTGTTCAGAGTCAATACTCATTTGCTCTGCATTTGTTTTCACCATGTTAAAACCTTGAAGCCAAAGTCACCAGCGAGTCCAATAAAATCATGATTCTAGACTTGTGGTTAAAAACGTTATAACTATTGAACAAACTTATGATGTTGGAGATAGTTTGACTGTATCCTGGTTTTTCCTTGTTCAACATGTTGAAAATTCATCTTAAACTTGAAGATAATACTGGAAACTTTTATTAATGCAAAATATGACAAACTGCATGTATTCTGAGCATATTGCAGACAGCCATACCTATAAATCTATATACTTCGGACATCAATTTAGCAAAAGATTGGTAATAAACCACATTCTTTCAGAATTTACGGTATTATACTAAGAAACTCTTTCATATTTCTCTATACATTTGACTATTCATATAGTATGAACTTATTCCTTAAACTGATCCCAATTAATTCATCTGATTTTTCTCCATACTTCAGAACAACAGCCACTTTCTGATATTAAAATTCAAAATTCTTGCTTTATAAAAGCAAAATGTTCTTTAGTTTGTCAAAATGGTTTGGACTAAAGATACCCAATTACAATTACTGCCAGATTTGTCTGATGATGCAGTTTATTTTGTTACTTAACATCAATAGACAATCATTAGTAGATTAAAGTACATTAACTAATTTGATAAATTGAACAGACACGCCATTTTAAAATAGAGAAGAATAATCATACAAAGAAACAAAAGAAAAATCTCCTTTATATATAAACATCACAACCATGAAAGGCTTTTCATCTCAAGATTCCAAATCTATTTCTTCACACCCGACACAATAAAATCGCAAGTAACAGAAAATCTTATGCTTTTTGCTGAATACTTACACTTGTTAATTAATTAGCTCTAAACACATCAAAAGGATGACTCAAAAGTTCATTTTGGGACATTTTACATGGTCATATCTATTTTAATTAACAAGGCTTGAATCCGGGTTTCAACCAGTGAATTGTTTCCAAATACTTTCTGTTCTTTTGAAGATTTAATCAATCAAGACATTTTCTGAAAAAACACATCTTGTTGAAAGTTGTTTTTCAAGCAAATTTACATCTTTCGAATGACCTGATGAAAATTCCAATAACATGAAAAGACCCAACAGATCTTAGGCTGCTGTTGTGTTGACTACCTCAATCATAATAGCGTCAGACAATATTCTATAAAGGTACAGCAAAGCTTTTCCTCTCGGACGACTGTCGTGTGATGCGGTCATCAACTATAGATGGAGAATTCCGAGATCACAGGGATAAGTGAACGTAGATTGGAAGTAGAGATTTTTTGTGCGGTATATAGGATTTACATGTAGAGATCCTGTGATAAAGTCTGTGGCCTCAGCCACCTGAGTATGATCAGTGTTTTACTTACCTGTAGGGCTCCCGGGTAAATAAACCCAGACACGCTCTCCATTATACCATCACATCAACTTCCCATTTAACTACAGAACATTGTTTTAGGTCCAAAGTATGTCATAGTATCATCAAAGAAGATCTTTTCTATAAACAGTACAGTGTACATTTTAACAACTGTCGGATATATTACCTGGTATCTTGCTTAGCAACAATTCCTTTAAGTCATTACCACTTTTACATTACCACTTAATCACTTTAACATTACCACTTTACTATTGCCAAATTAACATTACCACATTTAGATTACCACTACCACATTTAGATTACCACTACCACATTTAGATTACCACTTTAACACTACCACATTTAGATTACCACTACCACATTTAGATTACCACTTTAACATTACCACATTTAGATTACCACTACCACATTTAGATTACCACTTTAACACTTTTACATTACCAATTAGCATTCTGAATTTGGTATGTCAAGCTTAAGGGCATTAAATCTTTGACATTTGTAATTTGGTTCATTTTTTTAAATCCTATATCATTGTTTGTATAAGTTTGATATCAGACTAATTATGATTGGTATGTTGAAGTCAAGGCAGATTCTCTATACCCTTTGTGACATTGGGTAATTAGTGGCAACCTCTAAGTTCTGGAGTTTTTGGTACATTGATAGCACCTATGATATTACATATTTATAAGTTGGTGCTATCTTTAAATTCAGAGTTAGGGTATGTATTTGATAGGTAAATAAATGGCAGAATCCATAATTCTGAGTTATGTATTTTTATCAATTGGGGTGTATCGTTGATGAAGCAGAAGACGCTTACACTTTCGAAACACCTGGTCTTGTCTATTTTCTCATACCTTTTCAGAAGTATCTATGAAAATCTTTCCATTGTTCATATTTTGTTTCTAGTTTAAAGGAATTTGAGTTTGACGCTCCAGTATTCTCAATTTGTTTCTGATAAATTTATGCTTTTCTTATAACTGCTGAGTTATCTGGTTATCATGTTTGTGGCATCTATTAATTGGTTTTAACAAAACAAATACTAATTGGTTATAGGCATAAAACAACAGTAATTACACATTCACTGTGATTTACTTTGGACTTAAAACTTCCCATATTCCAGACTTGTTTAAAAGGAATATAATTCTGTTTATAGTTTTCTCGATCAATAAATCCTTGCTTCATATGTTCAAGCAAGCTTCCTGTCAGATTCCACTATCACTCATCTCTTGGCTTCAATTATTTATGTTTTTAATAAAACATGGACATGTGTTTTGGCAGCCTCAGTGAATATAAAGCTATGATATATATATATATATATTCTGTTGGCAAAATCCTAATATATTTAATGACAGAATTAAACTCCAATTATGTAATAATTGACAGTACTAGAGCTTTATAACTGCAGGAAATCTTCCTTTTTGAATAAGATGCCCCAACAAGAAGTTTTTTTCTTGCTGAAATAACTTCCACAGTCCAGTTTTTCACATACTCTGACTCAGTAACCCCCAATACAAGACTCCCATTTTGATGTTGTGATTGTAATTCCTGTAATCGGTCCCTTGTTCAACCCTGTATATTTTTGTGTTTTCTAGTTTTTTTAATAGATATTTTCAAACTGCAAATACTCTAAGACAATTAGATCTTTTTGGTTAGCCCGAGACAACATTAGATTCTTCCAGAATATTATCTACCTTAATACAACAGTGACAATGGTTACAATTATACAGTATATTTGCTGGTACCTTTACATTTAATACATTTGATCAGTTGATAATGAAATAACTGAAACCTTCAGAACTTTCCACAATTAACAGAAGTGGGAACTCCATCCAGTAGAAATGTAATTATACCTCCCCCATGTATACAAACATACCTGATATAAAGAGCAAATTGAAACTATTAATGAAATCAAACAGAATTTTCAACCTAATTACGGCACATGCAATCACATCACTGGAATAATTTTCTCTGGCTCCTTTTCAATGTTACCACTACTAGGTATTGTATGCTAATAGATCACGTGATGAAAACGTCAGAAACAAGATAAAATATATGCCAATTTACTTACCAATTCTTTACTTTAAACCATATATTCCTTTCATACAATTTCAGGTCCTGATGTTTGACACAATGAATTCGGCAGTTGATGAATCTGGTAAGGTAATCTTCCGAGTGGAAATCACAGTCAGAAGGCGCCACAGTTTGATGGACAACCTGAAATATGGACCGTTATAAATCGTCACGCCCATCGCCCATAACAACATTACATCATCTATATTCTGAAATGCTTTTTCCGTCCCATTTATCCTACAACAGGAATACACAACATATCAAAAGAGCCGACACAGTGTTACGTCGCGTCACACACTAGAATCTTATCACCATCCAATCTACCTGTATTTACCTGTACGGTTATACCCACACAGACTTATCGCAGTGTATCTACCCAGGTAGGTACTTATCACAGGTGATAATAACTGAAGACACATCTTCAAGTTCAAGGGCCATCACAAGATAACTACTGTTTGTGTGTAAACAAGCAAGGAGACTCGGAGACAAGGCAAAACGGCACATCCCACACTGGATCGCTGGGGCGTGTCGACGACTTCTGTATCAGCCGTATTCTTTCTCAACAGTAAGGTCGTGAATTATGTATAGCCAGGTCGATTGAGCTACATTTCGGGTAGACACGCATCTTTGAATTTGAAGACCGCATTACTCATAAAGAGATATAAAACAAACGTTACTGAGGGCCAGATCTGGGGTTTTATTGTTTTCTTATTGTTACACCTCTTCATGTCAATCAAAAATAAGAAAAAAACTTGGAACACTTTAGGACGCCGGATAACAAAGCATGTCCTCTTCAAAGTTGTATTGGATTATAAGCATAATTGTTTAACGGAACAATCTTACTGCATGTTTAAGTAAAAAACTTAGCACATATGCTGTTGGTACTTCCCAGACTTTAAAATACAAGGATTACCAAAAATCTTCAGAGATTTAAATTTTCCAATATTTCTTTCCAGATATCCTAATTGAGTACAATTAGAATATGATAATTGGTTTAATATTCAAAATGTACCCAATCCCTTTTTTAATTTAATGTCTGATTTCAATTTTACAAAAGGAAAGCTTTTCACATTTTGACCTCTGGATGTTATCACAATTTTTGCAGATGAATGTGAATAAAAAATATTCTCAAATAAGGATTTTCAGACCTGACCAGAAGATCATGATTTGAAACCCTCCATTAAGAGGATTCCTGTACTCCCCAAAAATTAAGTGGGAGGGGACATTCTTTTGGTGTCTACAAAAGGGATAATCCTCAAAATATATCAGTATAAGGCCAGGGAAGGAGTTAATTTCTGCGTTTAGACTAAGTATGATCAGAGGAACCATCAGCACAAGGTGTGATATCTGTGTTT
Source organism: Mimachlamys varia (assembly GCA_947623455.1). NCBI lineage: Eukaryota > Metazoa > Mollusca > Bivalvia > Pectinida > Pectinidae > Mimachlamys > Mimachlamys varia. The sequence continues at coordinate 5,807,937 of OX392537.1, forward strand.
ATATAAGGGATGATGACTCCATGGAACCATCAGTATATAATTATATACAGTGGGATGGGAACTACTTCAGCCGTTTATACAAAGGATTGATCTGCAGGAACCATAATTCAAGCATAAGGATTCATGCAGTGAAACCCTAGTTTTGTCCACAAAACCAATGATTCCCAGATACTAGTATGTAGAGTCTGGTGGCCAATTAGGAGCCACTAAGCTATATATATTACAATACTTTCAAGTAGCTCTGGGTTTTCCCCGCCTCGCAAAACCTACATTTGACTCCGAAAATTGCCAAAGGACTCCCAAAATTGATCAAATTTTATATTATTTGTGATTGGCGTCCCAACTATAGGACTCCTAAATTTATCAAATTTGAGGGTCCCCCTCTCTTGTAGCTGCTTTTACCTTTATTTCTGTTGCTTATATTTTCTAACTGAAATTAACACTAGTCGATAATACACTCTTCCAGCTTTAAAGAAATACAATTTTCTTATGTAAGCCAGGACTTGGTATAATTTAACTGACCTCAGGCAAAGCTATACACTCAAAGGAAAGTTAGCAAAGATAAAAAGCCAATTCCAAAGACATGTTAACCTGCTACAAACCTGTCTCATTTCTTAGAAAGGTCCCCAATTTAAATGAGAAATGTCTGTGTGACATAAATGCCCCCTCCCCCAGGACCATATGAAATCAGTTCTTCATGCTTATTGTGTATGCAAAGTTTGATGACAATCGCATCAGTATTTATTTGAATAAATTGTTTCATTGCCATAGGACGGGACAGGATGGGACGGACATGGGTAACACGATATGCCCCCCCCCCCCCCATTTGATGGCGGGGCATAAATATATTTGACAACCTGATTTTGGCTGCATCTTAAAACATAACTGACAAATACCTGGTAAGCATGCCCATGTAGATACCCACCAGTAGAGAGGGCCAATATATAAAGCCAAGCACCAAGTTGTTATGATACATTGGAATAGACAACATAATTATAGACTTATCATCAATTATTTCAGAGCCATTCATTAATAATGTCAGCTATATACCATATCGGTGACCTTGGGATGGATTTTATATGACTGTGATGTAGAATACAGCATCAGGTACAAAATATATTCTTCTCCATCTACATAGATAACAACACGTCAAAAACACAACAAAAATGCTCATTAGAATTATACCTTTACATTAACAGGTAATATATGTAGTTATAATAAGTGCAAATTTTTTCGCTTAAACTTTTGTGTAAAAAAGTTGCTAGAAGCATTTGTGATGCGAGAAAAAACTGAACCATCATGATATACCCATGAAATTTCCATGGTAATTGATTTTTTAAGCCAATGAGAACATTGATATGTTTCTGCATGGTTCAGATGGCAGAATAAGACCAGCAGCTGTGCTTTGTATACATATCAATGGAACTGGAACTAAAATGTTTAAGTTACAAAATTTGTCTATTTTTTCATCTTACATTTTTTATTTTATTTTTTTTTCAAACCCAGAAACTGTTTACATGACATTCTGTTGGCACTGCAGTGCTTGTTTTGTTTAGAGCAAGTCGATACATTTGCCCAGACACGAGACATTTTATGTGTTTAACACATGTTATTAATTGGTTCGTGTAATCCAGGTACATTTCAGTTATAAAGAGATGGAGGAAATTGACTGTACTGTGTCTATAGCGGTTTGTTTTCAGCATACTATGGTGTACCAGCTAGTACATATACAGATCAAGACCATCGGACCATAGCAGTGATGTATCATTGTACATGTGCGGATACATTTCTTCAGCCATAAAACATTTGCAAAACAAATAGTACCTTCATAAATGATGGCTTTTGTAACACAAAGAAATATATTTCAGCAGTTCTGAAAGATTTTTGTGGTAAAAGGACTCAAACATATTGAGCCACGTACATGTTGAACCTTAAACATTTTTAATCCATTCCGGTCAACAGCAAAGGGTTTATTATTGTGATAAATCTACCATCAGAAGGTATGAGCAAACTTGTGATTTAATGTATTACCTGTTCAATAACCAATCAGAACTATGTACCTTCCTCTATCCTCATGAATAGTAATACATTTCAATCTTCCCTTAAATATCACCTGAATATATAGCCATATTCAACACTTTTGTCAAAAGACTTGTCATGTCTTGTAACCATTTGCTATTTATAGACCTATTTTCAATGACACAGAAGTTTGGTGAAAATCTGGAAATCTACTGTATTGCAGTTGGGATCGAGTAATTCATTTTAACCTTCGAAAGACTTAAACATTACTGATTATTTAGTTACTAAAGCTACATGCAGTTAACACCGAAGCAACATGGAAGGCACCATGAGCTACTAGAAGAATAAGGTGATTGGGCTACTGTACAACTTGAATTTGAGGCAGTCTGCTACTGGATTGCATAATTTCTACCATTAATTTATCTTATTCCTGCCACATATATAAACCTAAAGTTATTTAAAACATATTCTAATTATGTTAATCTAATTTCAAATGTAAATACATGTATTTCTGCCTATAAATGCTGACAGCTCGTACTGTTTATGCCAAAGTTACCAGATGATAATTGGATTCAGTACATATTTAGATGTGTAATGCGAATGTGGATGGCAGTATGATAGTATAACGTAATGAAATACATATAAACAAGTCGCAGATATCCGGGACTGTTTCCGCTCAGCTGCGACACCATCTCTTTGACATCCATTTTGTATTGATCCTGATGTTCCTATTAACACTGTACATCTTACAATGGCTGACAATTTGCCACAGAGCCTAATGGCTTCCGTAATTCTCCAAGGAATTGCAGGGTTATAGAAAACCATCAGACATGAGAATTTGTTTGAACAAAAAATGTCTTTTAATTAAAATTTCAGTTCAAATGTTTTCAACGTAAGTTTTGATAGGAAAAAAATATTTTAACAGAATGAATCGATTTCAAGCATGGTAATTACCGTGTAGTACTTTTCATGACAGTGGTGAAAAAATGAAAACATTCTGAGATTTGACACACAGCATAATCAATATTGTAAAAAATAGTAACTATTTTAACTTATTCACCCCTCTCTGGAAAGTTCGAAACATTTAAACTTGTCCAATACAAAGGTTGGAATAGTTCATTATGAAAGTTCAGAGTGATGTACTGAGTTTAAAACGCTTGAAATTAAGTAAATTATCAAATTTTCGACACATCCACAATGTATAGAAAACAATACCCAGACAGTTATACTGAGACACAGTATTTTAAGTGTGTTAATACCACTAAAATAAGACCACCAGAAAGTACGAAAACACACAGAAAGTATTTGAACCTTTCATATTTTCTCGGTTATTTGATGTAGAATATTCTTATTTTGAGTGGAATACTGTTTGTTTGACTTGCCAAAGTTCAATACTCTATATAATCATGTGATAATATAATCTAATAAATCTAAGAACCAGAAAGTTTGAAAAAGTTGGCATAAATTATCCCAACAAACTTGGGCAAAGCCTGAAGGAAATCACTTCTGTTCACTGTAAGATTTCAGCTGGAAGAGACAAATTTTTGGTTTTGTTTTAGAAATATTTGATATTTTTGTGTAGCCATTTTCGGACACAAGTACATCTAACATGGAAAGAAACTTCTAATCTGACATTCAACTTGAAACATTTCATATAATTAACTTAGGAATGCTGAATAAACAAAAACATCAACATTTTTATACACACACAACTGAAATCTAGGTTTGTCTCTGAGAATCCACTTAAAATCTGGAGGGACCATAAACATCCCTACTAGTCGTTTTACAATCACAGTTTACATAATACATTCTCAACCATGTTTTGAAGTTTTTACATTTTCTAGTGTTTTTTTCCGTCTCCCCACTTGATACCAATTTCACGATGAATGAGTTTGGATGCAGGGTGATAAAGCACCTGATGCCATATATACACTCCGTACTGTCAACACGCCTCTAATTGTAGGTCCTGTAGCACAGACGGTAAGGTGCAGGCCCCCACACATCAACGCCCCACTATATAACTCAACTCCTGGCAGCTCTCTCCTCCAGACTTCACCACAACAGTTAGCCTAATTGCTGAGAAGCTAGAGGCAAAATTACTTTGGACAAGAGGACATTTTTTAGAATTAGTTTTTGACTACTGGACATTTTTAAGCTGCATCAAAATTTATAAGGAACATTCCTGCAGCTTACTATTTTTAATTAAATAAAGTATACACATTTTTTCATAGACTTCGAATATTTTTTGAGCTCATTATTTGGTTATACTTCTATACAGATTATTGTAAGAAAACAATTTTTTATAACTTCAATTCAAAAAAAAAAAAGCATGACAAAAATGTTTTTTTTTTGTTCTTTCATTAAATTAGAATGTCTTGAAATTTTATCCTGAATTATTTTAACGTGTGTTTCTCGTGTCTTCTTTGTTGTGAATAAAAAGACAGGCATGAATTAAAGTTTAACCATGTAGTAATATACTGAACGGGACTATCATAAACTTTAACAAATATATGTAATTTTGTTAGCCCACGTACAAAATCAACTGTCCTTATAGCACAAACGATGATAGTCTCCCCTCTCTCCCTTTTCTTTGAAAAATAAATACCCTCGTAGTCAGGACTGATGCCACTGGAACGACAGTATTTAACATATTACAAACCTCCATTGGAATATCAATTTGATAATTTGGATGTGTCTCAGAAAAAGCAATTTGAGTGAGAAATGACGGCTGAAATTGAATGATGATGAATGCGACACGAAGGACTACTGGTATGGACCCTCTGGCCAGGTGAAACAAGCACCAGGTAATGTGTCTGTGATTGATCAGAAAACACCAACTTTGATGAGCATCAGTGATCAATAGCTCAGCCTTCCTCGATCACATCAATTAGCCAACCAGTAATTCTGTAAATGGGTGTGTGTGTGTCGCCTCATGCAGCCACACATTCTCAATAAAGTGTCGTCTCAATCAGCCACACATTCTCAATAAAATGTCGTCTCAACCAGCCACAAAGACACACATTCTCAATAAAGTGTTAATTGTGTCACTTAACTGACAAGGATACCCATTCTCAATAATGTGTTGAGTCACTCAGTTGAGGAAGACATCTTTTCTCAATAAAGTGTCCTGCCACAGCACAGCAGAAGAAGAGGAAACTTATTTTCAGGAATGAGTGGTAATGTGGCAATACTCCAATAGTTGAGAAACTACTCAATCCGACTCATATATACCCTGTGTTTATGAAAATTAGGGATGGTGAGGGCACTGACATTCTTAAAAATGTTTCTTTATAGTGACAGGGGCTGGTAAGGAAACTCATTCTCTGTACGATACTAAAATAGCAAGGAAATGCATGTTTACTTTCAGTTTCACAAAGACATTTCTTGAGGTATATGCGTTCTGTTACGGTAATAAAGGTCATAGAAGACACTTCTTCAGTTAACTGCTGTCATGTAACATTGATCATGGCTGGTTGGATGTCTAGACACACTTGAGAGCCCTTCTCATTGTAATAAAGACTGCACAGGCACTTTGGTTTAGTTTGGTTTATTTTGTTTTAGTCCTTTTAACAGCCAGGGTCATTTAAGGAATCAAAGTACTGAAAGTACTGAAACGCTAAAACTTCAAACAATAGTATATATATTTCGACAGCTATATAAGTGTTTTTGTTGTAGAATCTGGGATGTGGTGTTCGGGGGTGAATACATTTAAAAAGGGAGGAGGAGTAGTGTGGAAGATTTTAATTGTACATAGGATTTAGGTCGCCTTCTAGCTTCGAGCTAAAGGGAATTTTCCTTTAGCTGTGTGGTAGAGCGTCCGACTAGAAACTTGAAGATCGAGGGTTCGATTCCCGGTGGAAGTACACTATTTTTTTCCCTGTTACAAATGAAAACGGATGTAATGTAGCAATTTAAACTTTTCGTTTCATTTCATTCTATACTGATTTCAATCTTTCTATGTCAAAGTCCTAAATGGCTGTTTTACAGCCATTTTGTTTTTCTAATCAGTTACAAAATCAAAACGTTACGACAGTAGGGACCAAGGAACCTACATATGAAATATGAGAAAGATCCCTCTAGTAGTTGACAATTAGTTAACAATCTTTCAATGCCTAAATTAAAGATGGCCGCCTTTCAGTCATTTGGTTTTTACTCATCAGTATGAAATCAAACGGGCATAACAAAGCACAATGTGAAACGTACATATGCAAGGTGAAAAAACTGACTGAAAAAGTTTTTAACACAATAAAACAAAACTTTTCATGTTAACATTATCGTTCGGAGGAAGGTGAATGAATCATTGAAATATACGCTGCTGGTAGTTAGCACAATGGATATTAGATAAAGAAAATAAAAGGATTCGCAAACATATCTCTCCTTACAAATACTAGTTCAAACTACAAATTGTATCTAATTTGTCATAAAATGTCACAATAAACAGTCAAATTGTTGTTCCAAAAGAACGACGGCCTATTACGATATCTTTGCCAAGGTGGAGCAAAATATTGGTATGCAAATATGTCATATTCACTTACATCTCTAGGCCTATTTATCAATTATCAAGTTCATTTACAAAGCAGGGAAAATTACATGTATGTTGGCCGTTGCCTATGTATAAAGGGTCACACATAATTACGGGAATGTACATGTACACCATAAAGGTTTTTGCACACCATAGAAATAATATAAGTGTTATTTCTACTAAATAACTTATATTGTGTCAATTGCTATGTGCACTATACAAGTTATGGTAAAGTTTCGTTAAAACAAAAATGTGAACCTACAGTCAGGAACGTATATGTCCCTGCTACAGTGTATATTGATATGTGAAGCACAACGAACGTAATTATAAAACCACGAACTTTTGCTCGCCTTAGAAAAGTATAAGTGTTGTTTTCAATAAATCAAGCGTTTTGCCAATTAATATGTTCATTATTCAGGTTCTGATAATGTCTCATTAAAAATTGTATACTCAGTACAATATTAAGTAAGAAAATCGATCAAGTTTGTGCATTCAGTATATATATCACAACGTTAGTGACAATCAGGGGAAGTAACTCGTAAATAACATTATCATATCCAGGGGGCGGATCTTCACTGTAATTACGAATTAATACTTCCGACCGACAAATTGGTCGAGTATTTTGGTTTACGCACATGTATAAGGTAATATAACATTGAAATCAAAATCAGTGTATTTGGCTATGCGCGATTATATAATCAAAGTTTAACAGCACAGTACACCATGCCAGGAATTCCGCAAGCCGTATACGAGTGTCAAGCACAGAGAGTATATATATATAGCATGGATGTATGTGTATACACGAGAGGTCAGCCACCAACAGAGACGTAATATTTAAATGAGCCGTGGGAGTGAAAAACTGATTTCTTTGTTACAAATCGCATATAGATTATTAAAGTCATCATAACTATTAACAATACCATAGGAACATCATTTCCTGTTAGGTTTAGGCTTTCAAATTGTTCAGATATCATGAGATTGGTAGCAATTCAAGCTTTTCCGGAGCGGGAGGGGAAAAAATGACATGGGTCAAAGGTCACAGAATAGTGGCAGCAATAGACGCCAAAACTACTCGTAGTTTTAGCGCTAAAAACCAGGCCCCGGTTTCATCAACATTCCTTAACTTAAGGAAATTCCTTAACTTAAACATCTCCATAGGAAAGCATTACAGAATTTAAGGAAAGTTCCTTAGCTAAGGATCTTCCCCTTAAATTCTGTAATGCTTTCCTATGGAGATGTTTAAGTTAAGGAATTTTCCTTAAGTTAAAGAACGTTGATGAAACCGGGTCCAGATTTTGGAGGTGGGGGAAAGAATGAAAAAAAAAAAAAAAACGAAAATGATGTGAAAAATGTGAAGTCACAATGCGGCAATTGACTTTGAGTGTTGATTTGTAAATAAAAATCTGTTGTTATATCAGTCAAACTGTACATAAACATGTTTTAAATTTGAAAATAAGTTTCAAAAATTAATTTTAAGCATTGATGTCAATTTTCGGAAGTCTTCATTCCAAAAAGTCGCTTAAAAAGGTCGTTTTTGGTATTTGGGACACAGAAATGATGGTCGTTGGTCACGTCAGACAGGTTGTCGCTTAATTCAGGTCATTTATATAGTGAATTTCGTTGGGGGGAAATATTATGGTCACATATGAAAGGAAGTCGCTTAATACAGGTGGTCGTTAAGGCAAAGGTTTGACTATTTTTTAGTGTAGTTTCATAGGGTTATGAAAGAAAAATAAAATGCAGACTTTTGTAAGAATCCGCTACACAGTTTGCAAACAAATTTTTTTTCAAACCCCAATGAAACTTTAAAAAAATGTCATCAATGCTTTAATACTTGAGGAATATCTGTATGCATATCAATCAAGATTCATGTATATTGAGAATATTTATTTGTTTTTGATCGGGAGAAATGGTTACTACCATTTTTGTGTATAATGCCTACCAATATACACACCTAGTACCAATACACATCACCCCTTTAAATACAGACACCTACCGATATAACCATAATTACCATTTTTGTGTATAACAAGATTTGTTCTAGAACAGTTCCAGTTAATTTCTTAGAACAGTTCAAGACCTTTTTCATAGGATAGCCTGGATAACAACTGAAAAATGTTTTCTTCCTTGTTCCTAACATACAGTTTATTCTGGAATATCTGAGATAAACTGTGTTTTAGGGAGTTGAAACTGGTCCTATTAAAGTCTTACAAAGGGTATGAAAGTACAGGCAAGAACAAAGAACAAAAGAGAGTTTTAAGGACAGCAATATGTGTCAGTTTTTTGTTAAATCAGTCTGTCAATGAATTATAGTATATCTTTTTAATAGATAATAAATGACACTGTTGCTGAGAGCATATCAAAAACAATGTTTAATATGTGAATGACACTGATTAGTATAACTGTAACCATTTTCTTTACTTTATTATACCTAAAACATTAGATTGACACTGATTAGTATCAAAGTGACCATTTTCTCTACTAAGTGCTTTTCAGCTGTATCAAAGAGAGGCTTACTTGAGGAAAGCAAGTTTTAGATTTGCATTAAGATAGCATCGTCCATTTAATGTCCTTGATTGTTTTTGTAGACAGAAATTCATTTTAAATGACCATTTGGCATCATTTACTCGCCCCAACAACACATGGACACGGAATTAAAACATTTGTCAACTAAAATACAAATCAAAGAGCAAAAACAATGTACATATGGCCATTCCCTTGACCCTTCAGGCATAAAGGTCAAGCTTTCGGCCATGCAGTCACAAGTTATCCTGTCTATTATTTTTTTTTTCAGATTAATTTTTTATCAGAAAAATAAAATATTTGAAAATAGAAATGATTGACTGAAATCTCGCGTGCCTTTAATAATTATAGCTGCACCCTGATCATCCCATTACGAAATTGATCAGTTTGAAATTATTAAAATTTCATAATACATCTTTGTTTCAGCCAGTACACTTTATACATGTACATGTTAGATATGTCATGCTTTTTTTCACATATGAAATAAGTGGGAATTTTGTTAACAACATTTTCAGAGAAATATCTGCTTATATAAATGCACTAATTTTCAAATATCACCAAAATGTTAATGGAATCTGGTTTCCGTTCCTGGTAATTTCAGTGTTTAAGTTACGGAGGATGATGGTTTTACCATGGACAGGATGCTGAAGGAATCATGGCGACTAACTGTTGTGTAACAGTTCTGTTTATAAACCAACAAAAGTCTGTCCGTTCTGATTAGAATTCATGCTGGACATAAAAGAACCTGCCCTGAATTACCTAATCCATTATCGCAGTCAACCAGCCATACACAAACATACACTGTTTTTCTTGAGAAATCCGTTTTTCTCTCCATTTCAAATAGCTCTATCAAATAGGTGTAAAGAGTCACTGAGGATTTTGTGGTTTTTACTGAGGCAATGAAATGAAAATAAACTCGCACAGTAATGAGAATTCAGGGATCGGAAAGAAAACTAATTCTTTTAGGGGAGTCGGTTTCCGCTAAAAAATGTGTGTACCAAAGGAAATGAGCTTCCCAGCTGTCGGACATGTGTATGTAAGACAGCATGTTTCATTATACTGGTTTAATACAGCACCAGTTTTAAAATAAGCAATTAAAGCTTTCAAAAATTGTTGCGGTCACATTTTAAACTATATCCGGTCATATAACGGACAATAGATTCTAAGGGTGAGACAAACAATGTTCTGATATATTAACATAATAATTAAGTTCAGAAACGTTTACCCCAGTAAACAACATTCCAGAAAAAATTACATTCATATATTAATTTTAACTTTCTACTACAGATAAAACTCATTTTAGCTCTTGACTACAGGTAAAATTCATTTTAGATCTCAACTACATGTAAAATTCTTTTCAGCTCTCAACTACAGGTAAAACTCATTTAAGCTCTCAACTAAAGGTAAACCTCATTTTAGCACTCAACTACATACAGATAAACTCATTTTAGCTCTCAACTATTAAACTCATTTTAGCCCCCAATTACAGGTAAAACTCATTTTAGCTCTCAACTATTAAACTCATTTTAGCTCTCAACTATTAAACTCATTTTAGCCCTCAATTACAGGTAAAACTCATTTTAGCTCTCAACTATTAAACTCATTTTAGCTCTCAACTACAGCTAAAACTCATTTTAGCTCTCAACTACAGCTAAAACTCATTTTAGCTCTCAACTACAGGTAAAAACTCATCTTAGCCCTCAACTACAGGTAAAACTCATCTTAGCCCTCAACTACAGGTAAAACTCATTTTAGCTCTCAACTATTAAACTCATTTTAGCCCTCAACTACAGCTAAAACTCATTTTAGCTCTCAACTACAGGTAAAACTCATTTTAGCTCTCAACTACAGGTAAAATACTTTTCAGCTGTCAACTACAGGTAAACCTCATTTTAGCACTCAACTAAAGGTAAACCTCAATTTAGCTCTAAACTAGTAAAACTCATTTTAGCTCTCAATAACAGGTAAAACTCATTTAAGCTCTCAAATACAGGTAAAACTCATTTCAGTTCTTAACTACAGGTAAAACTCATTTCAGCTCTCAACTACAGGTAAACTTTAAAGGTAAAACTCATTTTAGCACTCAACTACAGGTAAACCTCATTTTAGCTCTCTACTCAATAAAAGAACTATAGGTTAAGCTCTCATTAAAGTTCTTGGCTCAATAACATTAGTTAATTCCTGCTGAAGAAGTCCTGAGCTACGCTGTAATACATATATTATATATTGTGTATATCCTGTTCATCCAACTTTACATGTGGGACACATTAAGTCTTACACAAACTGCTCCCTACTGTAGGACTGCACCTGAATCTCGGGATATTAGGTCCCCCACCAAAGACTTTACCCTAAGAATAAACAAAAGGTGTGGGGTAAGAAAAATATATTTCTTTGGTTAGTTTGCGGTTAATTAAACCCATGTGCGAAAACCATTTAAATTAAATGAAATAAACGTATGCAAGCCATTATCAAATGTTTCAAGATGTTTCTTTAACTGAAATCACATTTGATTGTTTATATTCGTTTTGGTTTTCGAGCGGGGACAGAGGATAAAGTTGAAATTGTTATTGCAGGCAATTCTGCCTTCAATTAGTTGAAGTAATGAGACTTGTATATCTTCCTCATGTAATATGGCAGCCATGCAGTGCATTGCAGACTTCCACATTTTTTTTGTAACTACACTAAGACAATAATCCTCCAATCAAAATCTTCCGTTTCATTTGCACCTGTTGAACATTTTTTTGCAATGTTTGTAATTCAAATGTTAATACGGGGAAAAAAAATCGCTAAATATTTATTCAAGTTGCTATCAGATTAATTTGGATTTAAAATAGCCGCAAAATTGCTTCTAACATCTAAATGCTTTTAATGTACAACATATCATTCCCGATTCCTCGAGACTTTTAATTTTAGTTTACAATGAATTTAAAATCACTCAACTATGTACTGAAATGTAAAGGAATTAAAATTAGTGTCTGAAAAAGCTTCCAAGATTTTGAATGCCTAGCTACTGTATCTAAATAATGAAGATGTCAATGCTAGTAAAAGGAAAAGGTTCTTGACAGTTTTAAAACGTTTTAAATACGATCAAATTTATTTGGTATCTCCTAACATATCATTACTGAGTTGTCGTATATCAGTAACATATAATAAACATTTTCCTTTCCGTCATCGTTTTATGTTTGTGCAGCAAAGCTGAACGATGGAACTCTAAAATTAAGAGGTTTGCAAATGACTGAATTTCAACAGCAGGTGTTTGTCGGTAAGGTGATGGGGAGTCCGATTACCTTTAATCCTACCACTTTCTCTCATTCTAAAATACAGCCAAATATTTAAGAACTTTTAGATTCAGATACAAAAGGTTTTATAAATTGGGCAAATTCAATAATTAATAGCCCCTTTTGAGAAGTTTATTAAAGTGGCACAGGTGATATACTGAAGTGTGCCATCCAATCAATTTTACATGGGGAATTCACATCTTTTACCATCAACAGGTGAGGCACACGACTTTTCCCAAAATTCTAAAATGGTACTTCAAAGGCCACAGACAAAACAAAATCTAACGGATATTTCCTCAAACTATTTTATGCATCAGTGAACCTAGCGAGTCCCAAAAATGACTTAAAAGAAGAAAAGTTGAAAGGCAAACAAATTAGTAGCATTAAATAAATGCTGTCTGTTTCATTTTTACTTCCTTTTTAATTGCAATAAAACATCTTTGAATTTTTTTTATCATGTATTTCTTATTGTATTATTCTCTTGTTTGTGGACATTATCCTTATGCTTCTCAGAAATTATTCCTAATTATCTTTGCCTAAATTTGTCTTTCACCAAGGTACTGTAGATTGTGGAGGTTTGATTCCCTGACCAAACTTTCTACAGGTACTCAGCATTTCTCCCATGCCAACAATAGCGATTGATCATGCCAACGATCCGGACCAAAAAAAATGTTATTAATCAATATATATGCTGAAATAGATTTCTGAAAATGAATTTACTAAATTCTTTTTTTTTATATTGGTTCAAAAATGTTTGCATTAAAAGTTACCTCTGGTAATAAGTTCTAAATATTTAAATGTCAAATTATCATAATATTATCAATATTATTTTGGGTAATTTTTCAAATGTTTGTTTTATACATTTGCCTCTTTTGATACGATGGGGAATTAAATTGTCTTTATAATACAGTTGTAGATTAAATAAACCTTCAGATACCTGAATGTGAATTTGCTAAATAATTCTTACAAGTTTGTAATGACAGGGTTATTTTAAAGCAATACACTTATTATATACGCGAACATTAAATGGTATCAAAAATATTTTAGAATTATGTCACAGCATAGTATAGCATTTTAGACTGTAATTTCTTGCCTTATTTAAACTAATTTTGCGTAAATAATTTGCATTTTGTAATTTTAATGAAAGTGAGATGCTTTGTGTATTTTCTCGACAGGACAAATTGGGGACCGATAATATCTTGGCATTTTGGTCATTTTAATCTTGATTTAAACATCAAGTATAAAGTGCATTGGTAAAATCTATCTCTATCAAGATACCAGCTTACTGAAGAGTGTTCTCAAATCAATCTGACCCTATCTTGAACTTCTATATAATATCACTATAACCCATCAGGTATATAAAGAATTAATGAATCATTTTTCTATAAACAAATAAATATTTTACCTGTGGCTAGGTCTCCGCATGAACACACGGTCAAATTTTTCAGGTTGTCACTGGTACACTGTCCTGATCTTCAGGGGGTCAATTAAAACTCATTTAATTAACCAATTTCTCATCCCTAATCTCAGTAAGCGTGCTGTACTTTGTAGATTTGTGTGTATAAGAACTGCCTTGTCACTGTGTGTAAGCTTCCCTTCGCTGCGTGCCTGCTGCTTACAATGTAAATGGACAGATTCTCCCTGGTCACGACACACTGAACACATGGAGCCAAACTCGGATCGATGCTGGCGAAGTCGCTCAACCATGTCTTGGGGATATTCATCTGATGCACTGCTGTCATAGCTGGAAAGCATTAATGATGATAATGATCACTTAATATCTTCATTTTATTTTTATAATATTCAACTGAAAGTAGAACGCTCTGTTAGCATCACAATGGAAATTGATTAGGCCCTTAGCGGTTACCTGAGTTATATCATAGGTACTGGAAGGGCCTTTAGTGGTTACCTGAGTTATATCATAGGTACTAGAAGGGACTTTAGCAGATACCAGGGTTATATCATAGGTACTGGAAGGGCCTTAGCGGTTACCTGAATTATATCATAGGTACTGGAAGGGCCTTTAGCGGTTTCCTTAGTTATATCATAGGTACTGGAAGGGCCTTTAGCGGTTTCCTTAGTTATATCATAGGTACTGGAAGGGCCTTTAGCGGTTACCTTAGTTATATCACAGGTACTTGAAGGGCCTTAAGCGGTTACCCGAGTTATATCATAGGTACTGGAAGGGCCTTAGCGGTTACCTGAATTATATCATAGGTACTGGAAGGGCTTTTAGCAGTTACCTTAGTTATATCACAGGTACTTGAAGGGCCTTTAGTGGTTACCAGAGTTATATCATAGGTACAAGAAAGGCCTTTGCAGTTACCTAAGTTACATCATAGGTACTTAAAGGACTCACACAACTAAATAATTTACTATATGTTATTACTAAGCTTTAGAGCTAATAGCTTTAATATTTGAAGTTCAACACTAGTGACAACTGCCTGGATTCACAGATACATACATGGCAAAGACTTCAAATGACATTTTATCAGAAGTTTCGTGGCATTTTAGCTCGCTACGGGCGTCTGCTTCGGACAACTGGAAATTTACATATCAAACCAGTGAAATGGGACGGGACCACCCTCTGACTTTTGACCCCATATCAATCCGCCATCACATATCAAAATCTACCAAAAGTATACATTTTTGTAAAGTTAAATATCTATAGATTTCATTCAATGCAGAATATGTCAACAATTACCTATTTAGATTATTCAGAATCACTGTACTTATCCGGAACAAATTTTCGGTAGGGACTACAAACGTATGAAACACTTCGTGATAGGCTGATTTAGTTGTGTGATTCCTTTAAAGGGTCCCAAACCTTTAAGATGTTGAAATAAAGTTAACTATTTGAAAGCTTATACATTTCCGAGTAAAATGGTGAAGTTTGGTCGAAATTGAATAATAAATTATGAAGAAAACACAAGTTATTGCACCTGATGTACGTTTGCTATTCAGAGTTAGCACCAGATTTTTTTCATTTCTTTTGCATAACATTAACCTCTAGCACCTCAATTAAGCACGCAATTAGCAATTTCATATTTTGCCCACAGATCAAATACGCATACCACTCAACAGTTTTGGAAAAGAAATCTTGTTATTTTACTTTCTGTTAATTTTACAGTCTCTGAAGTAATTAATTTTTTATTTTAAGTAAATTTTATTTAATTTTAACAATTAAACACATTTAGAATTCACACAAAACTCCAAAATTCTACAGAAAACTTGAGTCATAAAGGGTTATTAGATATCCATCTTAACTGTTTATCTATCAATTACACAGGCTTACATATAACACTTATAGCTCCCCGGGGTGCGGCCACTTTACAGGGAGAATATTGGGGGTAGGGGAGATGTAATGCCATAAACAGCTTATTGTATGAGTAAACAAAGATTACAAACACATTAAATCAATAAACAAGATGTTGAACAAGGTATATATTGTGACGGGAATAAAGAAATACCTACAATTAACTAAAAATATGGAATTTTAAGTTGGATTAAGCCACCAAAATCTACAAGGGACACATACACATGTATAATTTCATATGTGGATTTTTTATACAAGCCTATTCCGTACTAGTTCTAGTTATTGCTTTCTTCTGGCTATAAAAAACACATACATTTGTAATTTGTATGGATAAAGAAGCCTAAGAACGACTGGCCAGAGTTGGAACTAGGAAGGGGGGGGGGTGCTGGTTGTACAGGACAACACACTAGATTAGATCTCTATTGGATGCTAAAACCTGCTACATATATCAACGAAGTACTTCTAACACACACGCATATCAATTATTACAGGTTTTTGAACCAAACTTTATTTAAAACCTGAGTATAAGGGTCAGTCCAACAATATAGGCTTCAACATAGGGCCATGTTTAGCCAGATTTTAGCTAATTTTGAAGGTTTTTTTTCAAATTAAATATATCTGCATACTGAAAAAATGTGCTAACACTTAATGACAGTGGTTGTCTTTGAAAAAATAAAAAACCGGAAGCACAGAAAAGGTTATAGAGGTCAAGTTCATTGAGCACATGGCTAGTTCTCTTAAAGGACTCACACAACTAAATAATTTACTATATGTTATTACTAAGCTTTAGAGCTAATAGCTTTAATATTTGAAGTTCAACACTAGTGACAACTGCCTGGATTCACAGATACATACATGGCAAAGACTTCAAATGACATTTTATCAGAAGTTTCGTGGCATTTTAGCTCGCTACGGGCGTCTGCTTCGGACAACTGGAAATTTACATATCAAACCAGTGAAATGGGACGGGACCACCCTCTGACTTTTGACCCCATATCAATCCGCCATCACATATCAAAATCTACCAAAAGTATACATTTTTGTAAAGTTAAATATCTATAGATTTCATTCAATGCAGAATATGTCAACAATTACCTATTTAGATTATTCAGAATCACTGTACTTATCCGGAACAAATTTTCGGTAGGGACTACAAACGTATGAAACACTTCGTGATAGGCTGATTTAGTTGTGTGATTCCTGGAAGGGCCAAGTTTTAGCAGTTACCGGATGTAAGTTAAATATCTATAATGAATTGTCCAAGGGCTTTATCACCCCTCTTTTAGGTCCTGTAAATGGACCCATTCCCAATGATAAAAGGTGTGATTTTTCCCAAAGGACTATATATGGTTTGGGCCTTTTTTGGCCCCCAAATTATCAAATTTTGAAGCAGATTATTGAACTCTCAAATTATTGTATTTCAAATATGGAGTACATCCCTGATAAAACTGAAACAATAATTATTTGTTGTTTCAACTCTGGTTGTCATGGAAACCATCTCAAATATGCATAAATTAGGGAAATTTGACCATTTAGTCAATTTTGGCCACTTTTTGGATAGTTTTTCTATTAGAAACTATTGGGCGCATTCTTGAACAAACTTAATATCAAATGAGAATGTGTGGGCACTTATACCACATCTTTAGGAGAAATATAAACTTTGTTCAAGAATGCGCTCTATGGTTGCTGTGTAAAAATCTATGTTAAAATTGACCAAATAAACCAAATATTTACATTTGCATAATTTATGCATATTTCGGATGGTTACCATGGCAACCATAGCACAAATAACAAATAAATATTATTACAATTGCATGAGGGATGTAATCTATATTTGAAATAATTTTATTTAAGTGCTCAATAATGAAATTTAAAATTTGATGGATTTGGGGGCCAAAAACAGGCAAAACCATACATAGTCCTTTCCTTTTTAAAATTCCCAATTCAGATACTTGAAAAAAAATTTGGTGGTTTTACATGCTTCAGGAGCTTCTTGTGACATTAAATTTAACAAGAAAGATGGGCTATAAACATCATGAGAACTGAGTGCTTAAATAGTAATTTAGAAAAGAAATAATGTTTTTAGTTGTTATAATAGTGTTTGTCAAAATTCCTCAAAAAACTGGTATTTTTCCCAATTTTTCCCAATTTGATCTCTGGGTTCGATTCCCAAAACTCCCTGATAAAGCCCTGTGTCTTAATTCCAGCTTCTTTTATAATAGCTTATCTCCTCTTTGTTTGAGAAATCATCAAAATTATTAGTTATGATTGTTTCCAGATAAATCAATGGTTTAGTATAAAGTACAGGTTATATCTGTTAGATTATTTTTTTAACATCTGGGGAGCAGTAAAATCATTGTCAAAGGGGAGACAACTGAGGTAATTAAAATGTTTCCTCAATATTCTGAAAATCTAAACAAACTATGATTAATCATTCTCTTTGAATTTATATAATATCAATAGCCTGCCCACTTTGTGATAGACACCTAACAGGTACATGTATGTATATAATTTATGGCGCTGTCAAACGCAATTTATTAGGCTAGGTGTTACAATACCCTTACCTTGAAATTCAGGCTTTTCTTTAAAATATTCATGACACTGATAAGCAGACATGGTTGAGCGATGAAGGATGGAATGCACATTGTTGATATAAAGAGAAATTGTCACAGTCGGTGTGCAAATAGAGATAAGAGATGAATTTCATTTTAATATCAGATATTTATCTATCGTATGAAAATGAACAATATTCAATACATATTTACATTGTTGTGCATGGCTGTCAAGTTTCTCGCATTGGACGGGAGACTCCCGAATATTTAAGGCAGAAATAAAAATCTCCAGTTTGAAATTAATGACCCAGGCGGGTCCGGAATTTTATTAAATTCTCCCATTTTCTCCCACTCCCAACTTGTGCGCTTCAGGGTCATGTAGGTATACATTTCTGAATTATCTAATAATGACACTGATAACATGGCTATTAACCGTTTTACCAGGAATAGCAGTTTATTACTTTATAAAATGACTTTTTTTTCTTAAAACAAATTATAATTAATTCTAGAAAAAAAATATGACAAATATCCATCAAACTTTCTTTTGATTATCAATAAAGCCTTATAATCTAAACATCAATTCCACATTAAACATTGTAGAGTGCAGTTTATTGTATCACATGAATGACTGTTCAAAACCTACAGGAAACATTTGAATCTTTCAAATGAAGTCATTGAAAAACTGGCCTGATATGAATGTTACTGGTAATTATCTCCCTTAGGTTCCTGAGCACATAGCCAAATTTTAGTTTTTTCATTTTTATAAATTTTATTTCTGCTATTTTCAGTCAACTATTGATAAGTTGGTATGCAAACCATTTTATTTTGAAAGTTTTTAGAATTTTTACAATAATTGGCAATGAACACTAAATCATATAATTGGCTTCCAAATTCTGAAGCTCTAAATCATCATTATCATTATTTCACAGTTTCCTGCCAAGTACTGCATTTACCAGAACATAATATTTACAGTCTACACTGACATTCACTCGATAACCATTACACAACAGACTATCATTATTACTGCATAACTGTAGTCAAACACGTGACAAATTTCTATGACGTCGACAACAATTCATGTGGGCAGAGCTATGCAAATCCTACAGTTTGAAACACAATTGTGTGACGTCACCAACAATTAACGTAGGCGAAGCTTGCAAATTTTATGCTGTTACATTTATTGAAACATTCCCACGTTTATTAGTTTTGAAATGAAATCTAATATAATGAACAAAATAGTTACGAACATTTCAAAGAAAGATACTGTAAATATAAGGATTAACTTTCTATTTTGTTTAGGTTATCGGGGGATAACTACAATGGAAAACGAGTAAATTATATATCCCCCGATAACCTAAACAAAATAGAAAGTTAATCCTTAAATAGCTGCCCCTGGGTTGACAATTTTCCAATATTAGTTATGGGATAATCAGAAGAAAAAGATGTATATTTACTCCTGAAAACCAGTTTTTTCTACAGTCGTATTTGCCCGGTTTTTTTTTTCTGGGTGTGTGTCCCCCTTTGTATTTTGTCATTTTTAATGCTTTTTCAAATTCTACTTTGAGAAAGAAAACCCCACTTCACATTGAAATTACTAGCTAATTTTGATTTATATATATATACTATGTATTTATAACACATAATCCTGCATATTGACTCCTAAAATTGCCAAAAGACCGCCAAAATTGATTTATTATATACTACATTTTGTATTTGTGATTGTGAGTCCCCAAGAAATTTATGAAATTTGGGGTCCCAGGGAAAACCCTGATTACTAAAGTGTGTGTGACAATAATGTTACTGCACATGCCACATAGTACACTTCTCATCTGAGGCCTTCTGATGGTAGGATGAATGTCAAACTTAACTATTTAAAGAAATTGATAAACCTTAATCCCTGGACGATCACATCTTTGGTACTGACCTATTGGTTTGGAAGAATGATTTTAATATATTTGACCCCTGACTCTGTGACCTTACAATTGTGTCAAGGTAGCTAATGTGAACAAAGTGGACACTTACCCTCAATCCTCACTTGCTTCTTATTAGAGCTGGGTACTACAAAATAAAAAGTACCACGGTCATTTTAGGCAAATACTGAGGTATGTACCATGGTATACCACCTTGATTGAATGTTTGAGCTAGCTAAAAGTCTCTGGTTGTTTTTGTTTTGAAGCCAATCAACAAGAGACCTGTCATGTAAAGTTTCTCTTTGTGTTATCCTCTAATATTGTGAGCTTGAGTGAAGCTACATTGTATATATGTCCTAGTTGATCAGCAAACTTATCGGAAATTACAATTAAACCATATTGGAATTCCAATTGAACTATGTAACAATTAAATAGTTCATTGATAAGTTAAATGAAAGTCCCCAAAAAACCGGTACATTCACTCACTCTGGACTAATGTACCATGGTACGAACCATCACAACTTTATACCACGGTATACCGCTTAAACCGCCCAGCCCTACTTCTAATCAATTATCATATCACTCAAGACCTCTTGGTTATTCAGAAAAAGTTTATAACTGAAAACAAAAAAAATAATCACCTTGAAAATAAGTCAAAACAATTTTTGTCAGCTTACTTTGTAAATCTTTCATTCCAATCTACATGTAGAAGGTTAGCTGTTCTTCAAATAGAACTGGACTCCAAAGTGACCTGATTAAACTGCCATTATGATTCCACTTCACAAAATACCTGATTATCATGATTTAATTTTTTTCAGTTAAGATCAATCACTTGGTGAACAATTTTGCCTCTTCTGAGTTCTGACTTCAAGGTCATAACCCTTACAAACATAGCAACACTCTAAAGCTAAGGCTATAATTCCTAATTTGCTGTCATAGAATTCCCAATTGGAAGGTGTAATAAATTCGATGGATTATTTTTGGAAAAATGATGTTATTTGCATATTAATTACTGGGTGAAAATTCCCTTGTCCCTGCACACAGGAAAAAAATTTTTTGAAAATCGATGACAAGACACATCAATAATGTTATTATAAAAATTCAAGCCCACCACTACTGTGCTCTAAATTCACCCAACTCCTAAGGTTACCCATCAAAATAGCATTCAAGTGAAAAATCCAGTAATTTGTCTTTAAATTTATTGTTACAAATCAGAATCCGCCCCAAATCTACCAATTCAGTAGTATCTTGTGACTGAAGATGGAAAGTGAGAAATCGTTTAATAGTTCAGCAAAGTCATACCTGTTGTAAAGTTCAAAGGAAGCAAACGTTTGTATGACCTAATGACTGTCGAGTTAAACATCCAGAATACAACTTAATGCGATTTTGAAATGACATGGTTTTGCATAGTATATTGTACCACAATTTATTCCGACGTTTTATTACGCGAAAGTGATTTAAAGATTTACTTCTTTTGTAAGAGAAATAGGATATACACATTTAAAATCGGGACATCAAGTTTGTACCGGACTGACAACCAGATTTGTTAACAAAATTGGACCATAATGATGTTTTCTCATGCACAAAATCTGTAGCGAAGTGTACTGGGTTTCAGATACCGTAACATCGGGTCATCCTGTTATATCGCCATCGGTAACAGATCAGCCACAAGATATCCTTGAGGACGTTGTTGGTACAAACACATTTGGGAGTCACAGGGTGAATAAATGGAGAAGAAAAAGGTCTTTGACAGGGTTCTGTGTGTTACAACACCCTCCATTATCCCGGGCCTAATGGACCCCAGCAACAGGTGTAAGGGGTATCGCTCAGGAAACAGGCAGAGATTTTTATGTGTCGCAGAAAGATAAAATGGAATCAGATTTATTTGTTAGAATGCAAATGACAATTGTCAAATTTTGTGCTGCTAACAACGGAGATTGCTGATGGAGATACAAGTGTTTGGGTAGAGAAGTGAATGGTCCTGGGCGGGGTACTATTTAACATTACAAGCCGTATTGATGAAAGCCACCATTGTCCAATTGTATATTAAAATTTACCCTCCCCATTCTTATAGCTAGGGATGCTTGTCACCCCCCCTCTAGAATGAAGATAATCTTCATACTAGAGGTATCTAGCCCTCTGCAATATGTTTAGCTAAAAGTTCAGTAACATTTCTGTGTTTCACTTTGGAATTTGTTTTTGGTAAATTGTGTCATATTTCTGTTTATGAGTCCAAGGTGAATATTTATGTACAAATATGTAGCAAGTTTTCTCCTGTTTCCCCCCCAAGTCTTACGTCTCAATCTGAACGTTTTCATGGAGCTTTGTGCATGTTTCCAAGCAGAGCTAATTAAGAAGTCCAAACCAATGTTATAAAATGTCTTTATGTTTATGAGAGCTTTTCCTGTCTTCTCCTATGTGAATTCTAACCCATGTCCTCAGTATTATAATTTCTCTTATGCTTCTCTGTGAATTTTAAGCCATATCCACTTCTCTAATGCTTCTCTGAACAAGTTCGGGATTGATTTATTTTGTTTTACGTCCAATTAGCAGCCAGGATCATTTAAGGACGTGCCATGTTTTGGAGGTGAAGGAAAGCTAATTATATAAGTACCTGGAGAAAACCTCCAACCTACAGTAAGTACCTGGCAACTGCCCACGTAGGTTTCAAACTTGCAACCAAGAGATCGATGGAGGACTAGTGGAAGAATGTCGGGACACCTTAACCACTTGGCAACAACTAGTCTGAATATACATAAACATGAAAGATCTTATGCCAATGTTTGGATTTACAAGTTTTAAATATCGAGTGTTCTCATAATTTATTTTCTGAACAAGACTTTTCAGTGAGCTTTCCCCCTTAGTTCTGCACTCTGCTTAGTGAGCTTTCCCCTTAGTTCTGTATTCTGATTAGTGAGCTTTCCCCCTTAGTTCTGTATTCGGTTTAGCTAGCTTTCCCCCTTAGTTCTGTATTCTGATTAGTGAGCTTTCCCCCTTAGTTCTGTATTCTGATTGGTGAGCTTTCTCCCTTAGTTCTGTATTCTGCTTAGTGAGCTTCCCCCCTTAGTTCTGTATTCTGTTTAGTGAGCTTTCCCCCTTAGTTCTGTATTCTGCTTAGTGAGCTTTCCCCCTTAGTTCTGTATTCTGATTCGTGAGCTTTCCCCCTTAGTTCTGTATTCTGTTTAGTGAGCTTTCCCCCTTAATTCTGTATTCTGCTTAGTGAGCTTTTCCCCTTAGTTCTGTATTCTGATTGGTGAGCTTTCCCCCTTAGTTCTGTATTCTGTTTCAGTGAGCTTTCCCCCTTAGTTCTGTATTCTGTATAGTGAGCTTTCCCACCTTAGTTCTGTATTCTGTTTAGTGAGCTTTCCCCCTTAATTCTGTATTCTGCTTAGTGAGCTTTCCCCCTTAGTTCTGTATTCTGATTGGTGAGCTTTCCCCCTTAGTTCTGTATTCTGCTTAGTGAGCTTTCCCCCTTAATTCTGTATTCTGCTTAGTGAGCTTTCCCCTTAGTTCTGTATTCTGATTAGTGAGCTTTCCCCCTTAGTTCTGTATTCGGTTTAGCTAGCTTTCCCCCTTAGTTCTGTATTCTGATTAGTGAGCTTTCCCCCTTAGTTCTGTATTCTGATTGGTGAGCTTTCTCCCTTAGTTCTGTATTCTGCTTAGTGAGCTTCCCCCCTTAGTTCTGTATTCTGTTTAGTGAGCTTTCCCCCTTAGTTCTGTATTCTGCTTAGTGAGCTTTCCCCCTTAGTTCTGTATTCTGTATAGTGAGCTTTCCCACCTTAGTTCTGTATTCTGTTTAGTGAGCTTTCCCCCTTAATTCTGTATTCTGCTTAGTGAGCTTTCCCCCTTAGTTCTGTATTCTGATTGGTGAGCTTTCCCCCTTAGTTCTGTATTCTGCTTAGTGAGCTTTCCCCCTTAATTCTGTATTCTGCTTAGTGAGCTTTCCCCCTTAGTTCTGTATTCTGTTTAGTGAGCTTTCCCCCTTAATTCTGTATTCTGCTCAGTGAGCTTTCCCCCTTAGTTCTGTATTCTGTTTAGTGAGCTTTCCCCCTTAGTTCTGTATTCTGTTTAGTGAGCTTTCCCCCTTAGTTCTGTATTCTGCTTAGTGAGCTTTTCCCCTTAGTTCTGTATTCTGATTGGTGAGCTTTCCCCCTTAGTTCTGTATTTGGTTTAGTGAGCTTGCTTAGTGAGCTTTCCCCCTTAGTTCTGTATTCTGCTTAGTGAACTTTCCTGGATTTCTCCTGTTTGCTTCTTCAGTGAATATTAATTCAAGGAACTTTAATTGTTTCTTCTTTTATAAAAGTAAATCACTTTTCAGAGGAGAAAATGATTTAAGACCATTTCCAGTCGCTATTAATAAATTTCAGGGCCTAATCACATTTAGGTCTAAGTCCAGGGCTTTTCCTGGGTAAATTGGGAAAAGGCCCCTGAGAGAAATTGGGAAAAATTAACGACGAATCGACAAATAATACAATGTAATTTAATCAGATAAAAGCAATTAAATGACAATATTTCTTTTCAAATAGCTTCTTTTTTATCTGATGTAGATGTTCAGTTTTAAAATGCAAAAAAAAAAAAAAAAAAAATAAAAATAAAAAAGTAGATCTAACATCAGATTGGGAAAAAAGTCCTTTAATTGGGAAAAATGAAGCCTAAATCTCATTGGGAATGGGGCCGAATTTCGGCCCCTGAGAGACCCCAGAAAAAGCCCTGAAGTCATTGAGGTTAAATTTCTCAGGCACAGACACAAGATGCTGAGAATGGCGACCAATTGAATTGTTTACTTTTTAAATTGCTAAAATCAATTAGTATAAATGGAATTTCAACATGTTTCAATATAAACTAAAACTGCCTTGAAATCACTGGAATGGAACTAAAAGTCACGAAAGTCCCGAGACCCATTCTAAGTGCAATGATCAATATTATACTGTACATCAAACGCTAAAACATTAACCTTGTCCACCAGTTCATTACCCGAGGATACGACTGGCTCTACCAACAAATTCAGCACCACTATACTTCCATCTTGATATGGTAATGACAGGGTCACATTGTAATTTATGAATACATAATTAATAACATCTGTAGATGGTTGACATGACAATAGCGTTACCTGATGCTGAGGGAAGAGGTCGGCCAGCGTGTGATGGTTGAGTGAACACAACAAATCCATGCTCCAGTGATTTTAATCAAATGACAGGTCCCACGTCAAGCATCGTTTGTTTCATGACATTTTAATTTAGTGTGGCGTTTGGTAGCATCATCCCGTCCAATGATTCGAAAACTGTAAAATGTAGAAAAACAATTGTAAAGCGTGTTTTGGTCATGAACCTCTAGATGTTTGATTGGTAGATATATATATAATTTATCACTGGAAGTGGCTAACAGACAATGATGTATAACAGCACAGGTGGAGTTTAGAATCAGACCCAACGTGTGCCGACTCAAAACAAAATAAAATTTGAACAAGTTTAACCTGATGCTTTTCATTAAGTATTAAGTTCCAACATACTGTTCACTTGAAATGTTATTGATAATAATGAGTTATTTATTATTTTTACAAAATAGGGCAGCATCAATTCAATTTGATATTCTAGGCTGATAAAATGACTGTCGTATACACAGGATAATTAACCTGATAAAAACTTATCACCAGACAGACTTCTGTATCTGTATGGTTATGTCAGGTAGATTCCCTTGTGGGCTATAGCTGTAATACTATGGAGGGAGAGCGCATCCATCAATTTCTAAAGATACCTGTCTTGAAATGTTTTTTTTTTTGGGGGGGGGGGGGGGGGGTTACTTTGGCTTTGCACAGTACAGTACTAGCTGTCATCCAGATTGTTCCATTCGACTGAAAGGTTTAAGATTTTTTGAAATACTTAATACGAACCAGACAGAAACCCCATTTTGTGAAATTTTGAACGACTAAAATCACTTCAATGCCGCTATATATACTAAAAAGGAATGGATGAGGTTGGGGTGGGGGTTGGGGTGCCGCAGGGCCTGGCTGGAATCGTTGGTGACCAGGTTACCAGCTCCATTGGTACAGAGATAATATTTTGGAGGTTCCCTAATGAAATCTCAGCCTGACATTGCAAATTTCCCAACATCATATGTCGAGGGTTTTAAACCCCAACTTTACTTTTGGACCCCATTGGTTGAACACCGGTATTTGGAGTCCTAGATAAAAAAGTTGGGTGTTCTTGGTTGCTTTATATACGTTATAGATTATTTGAAGACTGGGATTTTTCAGCTGTCATTTCAGGAGGGTCCTGGGGACCCATATGTGACAATGATGTGTTCCCATTTTAGGGGTGCTATAATGGAATATGGGGGTATTTGAAGCACACAATTCATCTCCAACACACACACATACATACACACACATATTGAGATATTAGCCAGGTGGTATAGGACAAGTAGTTAGTGCCTGCTAAGGCAGCTCCTGCGAACTCCTCAGAATTGTATATGATAGAACTATATGTGTTAATTGTATTGATTGTATGATAATTGTATATCTATGTTCTGTAAAGCGCTTTAGAGTGGCTTATATAAGCTAGATAGGGCGCTATATCAAATGTTGTATATTATTATGATTCTACTTCATGTAAAACCCTGTCATGATAACAACAGAAGCTTTGTTACATCATGTTGTAGTCTTTGTATGTTCTGAAGCACATAAAGAATTACCAATATATAAGTATCCTTGACTGAAGTGCTGAAAGGTGTCAGAAACCCCACGGGATATTATATAGCCTTAGAGGATAAAGCATGGCCACAGGGAACTAATGATGCCAACACTTGGACATCCCAAAAGGGTCATTAGGAGCTGACCATTGGTCACTTAGGGCTAGTTAGGACCACTGGTAACTGTAGCTACCTATGCTCCAGTAATTAATTGAATGTAAGAATTAATAAGCCCTACATTTCATAAAAATGAGGATTAACAAAGGCAAATAAGGGCAAGATAAATGAAGATACCCAAGTCTTCTGCAAAATTTTTATTAAAAATTGTTTCCTTCAAAAAAATAAACATGCTAGAAATTAGATCAGTACAGTATCATACTACATTTGATATGGAATTTAATGAGATTTTTGTATTTTCAAATCAGTTCCATAGAAGTCAAATCTCACCAATTTTTTAAGTATACAGGAATTGAAAAATACAATTTTACAGGATGTATGGATGCAGCTTCAATGAGTTATAAAGCTTCTGAATCTCTTCACAATGATTTCTACTGGAAATATTTCACAGTAAAAAATACTTGGTTTTAACTTTAACTGAAAAAAACAAAACTCTTTAAAACAATTGTTATGAATGGAACTTTAATCCAAATTATTATTCAAAGGCTTAAAGGTCTCAAAATTGTTACAATGAATGGGTCTTAATTCATACCTTTGTTTTGTTATTTCTAAAGGGAGAGACAAATTTTTACTGACATGATTCCAAGATATTTTAGACTGTATATTACCTTACATTACATGCAAGTCAAGAAAGTTGGAAGAATGATTCAACATAAATACCATAGTAATGTGGCAGATTTTAATTGTACATAGGATTTAGGTCGCCTTCTAGCTTCAAGCTAGAGGGAATTTCCCTTTAGCACAGTGGTAGAGCGTCCGACTAGGAACCTGGAGATCGCGAGTTTGGTTGAAACACACTATTCTCTTTCCTGTTACAGTTATAATTTCAATGTCCCGATTTTTCAGATATATCTGTTTATAAAATTGCCAACTTGACAAGATCCATCCCTAACAACTGCACCATCTCAGACTGACCACAACTGTCCATAGATCAGATTTACGATGGACATTGATGACACTTTGTTGATACACCCATGCCATGGACAGACACTTACCACCTACCTCCCAGTTCCTGGATAGATAAACAGCCCCTAAATCTCCCTAATTAGACTCCTAATTACTACTTTAGGGGCTGACAATACCTCTGGGACCTAGTCACAGCCTCATTGCGTCCCCTAATTAAGTCAGATCAACTTTCACATTCCTTACAGGATGTCAGCTATCTGATACTGATGATGATTAACGAAGGTTTTTGTGGTAAAATGCTTAAGATAATACGTTCATTATATGATAGTGTTAAATGTTGTGTGAAATATAATTGTTCTCTGTCTGATTATTTTGATTGTGAGAACGGATTGTTTCAAGGGGAAATTTTGTCGCCTCTTCTATTTTCATTGTATGTTAATGACTGCGAAATGCAATTTATATCTGATAACTGTACATCTATAGAAATACAAGAGATAAATATGTTTTTGTTAATGTATGCAGATGATATGGTGTTGTTATCAGAAACTGCAGAAGGATTACAAGAAATGCTTAACTCCCTAGAGAAGTATACCACTAAATGGGGCCTTACGGTCAATACAGATAAAACTAAAATTATTGTGTTTAGAAATGGTGGGAAAACTAGAGATAATGAACTGTGGATGTATGATGGTTGTCAATTAGAGGTGGTAGATAAGTTTAATTATTTAGGAGTATTATTGAACTATAATGGTAAATTCAGAGAGACACAAAAACATGTAGCTGATCAAGGCAGAAAGGCTCTTTTCGCACTTTTAAATGTATGTAATTCAAATTATTTCAATTTTGAAACTAGCTTAGCGGTTTTTGATACCTACGTAAATAGTATTTTGAGCTATGGTGCAGAGATTTGGGGTTTTCATACTGCTCCTGATATCGAAAAAATTCATTTAAATTTTTGCAAACGTTTACTTGGTGTGCGAAAAAATTCTATGAACAAAATGATATATTACGAACTTGGAAGATACCCGTTGTGTTTAATTCGTAAATTTAGAATATTCAAATACTGGATAAAACTTTTAAATACAGATAATTGTATATTAAAGTCATGTTATTGTGATATGTTGAAGAATAATGATGTATGGTTAATGAACGTTAAGATGGAATTAAGTAGAATTGGTCTTGGTCATTTATGGGAAAATCCAAATATATATACTGACATGCTTCCTATTATTAAGGAGAGATTAAGTGATATTTTTAAGCAAGAATGTTTTGAAAAGATACGCACATCTTCTCGGGGTCTTTTATACCAACATATATGTAACTTTGGACAGCAATTTTATTTATCCAAACCTATGAGCATGAATTTTAGAAAAGAGATCACAAAACTAAGACTGTCCGCCCACAAGCTTAATGTAGAAAATGGTAGGTATAAAAATGTTGAACGTAAAAATAGATTTTGTACTGTATGTAAATCACGTGACGTAGAAGATGAATTTCACTTCGTTTTAACATGCCCATATTATAATGAAATTCGTATAAAATATATAAAGAAATATTATGTAAAGAACCCGAGTATGTTTAAACTAATTCTACTTCTTAATACCAAAAATGTAATAGAAATCAGAAACTTAGGAAAATTTTTGTTCCATGCCAACAAATTAAGATTGCAACTTATTTAAGTGTGTTGTTACTTATATGTACTCTCCTTTGTTAATTGATGTGCTTCGTGTTGTTGTATTGTTCTATTGGGTGATTATTTGTATATATTTGTATCCAATGAGTCGAATGACTTAAGGAATAAAGAACTTGAACTTGAACTTGATACTATAAAGCCTCACACCAACATCAGCTAAAATTACAAAAATATTGACACATTTCACGTCTGTAAATAAAAACATTGCATCATTTGAGACTTGTGTCTTGCATTAAGAAGAGAACTAAAAACTAAAACTCCAAAGAATTCTCATTTTAGTTATTCTACATGACTTTTAAATAACAAACTTGTTAATGAGCTATTTTATCCTGTTTATAGACACGATTGTCCCAATTTGTCCCTATGGAAATAATTTTAGAATTTTTTTTTTTTTTTTTTGTAAATTGTATGATAAAATTTTAAAATCCTGTAAACATTAGGTCATACCAAAGACTTAAAGTGAATCTAATTCTGTGGTCATACATATCATCGTATCATTGCAGGGACGTATACATCTCCCACATATATACCTCCCTGGTTGAATTGTATTGTCCATTATATATGTTATATATATTATAATCCACCCTTCAGGAACCTGCCCTATGTAGAGTTAAATATCTATAGATAAATCTGTTCAATTATAGCTGTTAACGTATAAAATAATAATTTGTGACATATTTTAATGACGTCCTCATTCAGTGATTTTCTTTGCCCATTTTTACAGCCGATAAAAGGCTGTTCCCCCAGTCAAAATTTTTGCTATTTTCCTAAAATGAAGCAAAATTCAAGAATATTTTTCCAATTGGTCTGAATATCCTACTTTATTTTCCCCAATTTAATAAGGCACAGGCTGTTTTAAAATCTGGTAGCAAAAACACTGTCATTGTAGACATATTGTCCACTGAAAGATATAGATTTAGTCAATGCTCACACCTGTTTGAGACTCACGTGCATACTATGCATGTGCGCGGACTTCGTCTCCGTTACAAATGACGGAATAGGGCCTGCATATATTACCGTCTGATGTCCAGTGTTCCCAGCAATGAGCCTGGCCCTCAAAGGGTTGCATGCTCCATAAACCTGTCTACCTGGCACCAAGTTTACCGCCACGCGCTTCACGATGACAACTGTCTTCCATTTCCCGCCAAAATGACCACTGTGTCATCCAAGTCATTTAGACGCTATCAGATTGCATTCCTGTGTCGTCTGCTTATGATAAATATATTTGTCTTTCTGTCGTAACTTTCGGAAACTACGTAATTCATTAAATTGTTTCGAAATTGTCGAATTTAAAGTTAGCGCTTGTTGTTTCGAAAAAAATCGTTTAGATTTCATGCAAAAAAAACCGTCAAATCCAGTTTCGTGTTTTCTATAGATAAGACTTTGAAGGTATATTTGTATCAGGGATATATACAAAATGTATGTTTGATATACATGTACTGGTTATATCAAACGAACATTTGTTTGTTCGGTCTAGTACCCCACCGTCGATATTACTTCCTATAGACCTTTAGATCTGTATAAATAAAAAAAAATACTTAAGTAATTTCAAATAAAACTCGGATTTTCTTTGTTAATAATCAGACTCAAATTAATTCCTAGAACACGGAAGCTCGTTTTATGACCTAGTAAATTCTAAACACCCTAGTTTACATGTATGTCCAAAACTAGCAGTAACAAATTATCAGGTCCCTGTGATCGTATCTCATTGAGGGGTATTTTTATCGAAAATAGATCGAAACACCCAGAAGTGTAAAATTACTCAAAACATCCTAGTTTAGGTCCAAAACGAGCTTTAACAAATGCTCAGGTCCCTGTGGTCGTAAAGGCCCGAACTTTCAATGTTAGCTGGACGTGAGATACAATTACCGGTATGTACAGAGAGTCGTAAAGTAAGTGAGCCTTACACGGACAGTTCACCTGGTCAAACGCCACTCTCCTTTCACGTTTTATTTCTAAACCTGTCACCATGCTTATGATGTTGGCGTTCCAAGATATCATTGATGACAGTTTTAGAAAGGCGCAATAGTCTAGGTAACGAAGAAAAATATCACACAGTTTAGATACAAAAAAATATGCTTTTAGCTAATATGGACCTGTTTCGGCGTAAAAAGTGCACCGGTTACAAAAATGTCTAAGACTGTACGAGTTATTTCCCTTCTTCATATAAAATGAAAAGCGTGTTTGTCTGAAAAGTGACATTACACAATATATGGCTGCATTACATCAATTTTTTACCCAATTTGGTTTAAGTGTATACCATAGTTAAATAATCCTCGGTGAAAAAATACACTTTGCTGCTTCTTCATTATAATATACAGACACATTAAACCTAACGCTATGATTTAACTGTGCGATTAATTTTACAGAAAAAAATCATTATTCAAATAAAATCAAGACATTCAATAGAAATAAAAATGAATAAACCCATTTGTAAAGAAAATAATGACTACGACTCTCAGAATCTGAACACAGATCTGCGCTATTATAAAAGTAATCGGTTTAGTATGCGCAGATTTTTTTTATATAACCATGAATGATAACACAATATCTCTCATGCACACAGGGAAGTATTAGCCAGGTGGCATATGGCTGATGAGGAAGCTGCTGCAATTTCCTCAGATTGATTAAAGGATATGCTAATTGTTTCAATTGTATATCTATGTACTATAAAGCGCTTTAGAGTATATTACGTTAACTAGATAGGACGCTCTATCAAATGCTGTATATTACATAAACTAGATAGGGCGCTCTATCAAATGCTGTATATTACATAAACTAGATAGGGCGCTCTATCAAATGCTGTATATTACGTTAACTAGATAGGGCGCTCTATCAAAGGCTGTATATTACATAAACTAGATAGGGCGCTCTATCAAATGCTGTATATTACGTTAACTAGTTAAGGCGCTGTATCAAATGCTGTATATTACGTTGACTAGCTAGGGCGCTCTTTCAAAGGCTGTATATTACATAAACTAGACAGGCCGCTCTATCAAATGCTGTATATTACGTTAACTAGTTAAGGCGCTCTATCAAATGCTGTATATTACGTTGACTAGCTAGGGCGCTCTTTCAAAGGCTGTATATTACATAAACTATACAGGGCGCTCTATCAAATGCTGTCAATTAAGTTAACTAGATAAGGCGCTCTATCAAATGCTGTATATTATGTTAACTAGACAGGGCACTCTATCAAATGCTGTTTATTACGTTAACTAGACAGGACGCTCTATCAAATGCTGTTTATTACGTTAACTAGATAGGGCACTCTATCAAATGCTGTATATTACGTTAACTAGACAGGACGCTCTATCAAATGCTGTTTATTACGTTAACTAGATAGGGCACTCTATCAAATGCTGTTTATTACGTTAACTAGACAGGGCACTCTATCAAATGCTGTATATAACGTTAACTAGACAGGACGCTCTATCAAATGCTGTTTATTACGTTAACTAGATAGGGCGCTCTATCAAATGCTGTATATAACGTTAACTAGACAGGGCACTCTATCAAATGCTGTTTATTACGTTAACTAGATAGGACGCTCTATCAAATGCTGTATATTACGTTAACTAGATAGGACGCTCTATCAAATGCTGTATATTACGTTAACTAGATAGGACGCTCTATCAAATGCTGTATATTACGTTAACTAGATAGGACGCTCTATCAAATGCTGTATATTACGTTAACTAGATAGGACGCTCTATCAAATGCTGTATATTACGTTAACTAGATAGGGCGCTCTATCAAATGCTGTATATTACGTTAACTAGACAGGGCGCTCTATCACATGCTGTATATCACGTTAACTAGATAGGGCGCTCTATCAAATGCTGTATATTACGTTAACTAGATAGGGCGCTCTATCAAATGCTGTATATTACGTTAACTAGATAGGGCACTCTATCAAATGCTGTTTATTACGTTAACTAGACAGGACGCTCTATCAAATGCTGTTTATTACGTTAACTAGACAGGACGCTCTATCAAATGCTGTTTATTACGTTAACTAGATAGGGCACTCTATCAAATGCTGTATATTCCGTTAACTAGATAGGGCGCTCTATCAAATGCTCTTTATTACGTTAACTAGACAGGACGCTCTATCAAATGCTGTATATTACGTTAAGTAGATAGGGCGCTCGATCAAATGCTGTATATTACATTAACTAGATAGGGCGCTCTATCAAATGCTGTATATTACATTAACTAGATAGGGCGCTCTATCAAATGCTGTATATTAAGTTAACTAGATAAGGCGCTCTATCAACTGCTGTATATTACGTTTACTAGATAAGGCGCTCTATCAAATGCTGTATATTACGTTTACTAGATAAGGCGCTCTATCAAATGCTGTATATTACGTTTACTAGATAAGGCGCTCTATCAAATGCTGTATATTACGTTTACTAGATAAGGCGCTCTATCAAATGCTGTATATTACGTTTACTAGATAAGGCGCTCAATCAAATGCTGTATATTACGTTTACTAGATAAGGCGCTCTATCAAATGCTGTATATTACGTTAACTAGATAGGGCGCTCTATCAAATGCTCTTTATTACGTTAACTAGACAGGGCACTCTATCAAATGCTGTATATAACGTTAACTAGACAGGGCGCTCTATCAAATGCTGTATATAACGTTAACTAGACAGGGCACTCTATCAAATGCTGTATATTACGTTAACTAGATAGGACGCTCTATCAAATGCTGTATATTACGTTAACTAGATAGGACGCTCTATCAAATGCTGTATATTACGTTAACTAGATAGGGCGCTCTATAAAATGCTGTATATTACGTTAACTAGATAGGGCACTCTATCAAATGCTGTATATTACGTAAACTAGACAGGGCGCTCTATCAAATGCTGTTTATTACGTTAACTAGACAGGACGCTCTATCAAATGCTGTTTATTACGTTAACTAGATAGGGCACTCTATCAAATGCTGTATATTCCGTTAACTAGATAGGGCGCTCTATCAAATGCTCTTTATTACGTTAACTAGACAGGACGCTCTATCAAATGCTGTATATTACGTTAAGTAGATAGGGCGCTCGATCAAATGCTGTATATTACATTAACTAGATAGGGCGCTCTATCAAATGCTGTAAATTACATTAACTAGATAGGGCGCTCTATCAAATGCTGTATATTAAGTTAACTAGATAAGGCGCTCTATCAACTGCTGTATATTACGTTTACTAGATAAGGCGCTCTATCAAATGCTGTATATTACGTTTACTAGATAAGGCGCTCTATCAAATGCTGTATATTACGTTTACTAGATAAGGCGCTCTATCAAATGCTGTATATTACGTTTACTAGATAAGGCGCTCTATCAAATGCTGTATATTACGTTTACTAGATAAGGCGCTCTATCAACTGCTGTATATTACGTTAAGGACTAGGTACAGCCATATTGGTTGTTACCTGGATGAAAATGGTAATATTGAAATTTTAATGTTTCCTTCCAATACATGGCATAAGCTTTATCCCATTATGTTAAATATTGATATAAAATGCAGTTCAGCCCCCAAAATTAAAAAAATCTGTACTTAGGAAAAAAATATTCAGTAAATAATATCCAGATGGGAGTGCGCAAATATTTTTCATCTAGTTATTTGAAACTTCTCAAAAAAATAATACAAAGCTACTGCAATGTTCATAGAATGATAACCCAGTGTTAAAATTTTGATATTAGTCTGTAAATCAGAGTATCAGGGAGAAATACACAGGTATCCCCTCTAAAAATGTCGTCCATTGCATGCTGCTTTCAGTTCAGGTAAAAGTAGTTACCTGTATCTCGTGGGGGCAATATAGGGACATTATTTTATATTAAATAGGTCATTTGGCATGTAAATGTAAGTTTCGTGTCAAATAAATGTATAAAATAAAAATAATAACTCCAACATAACGTAATTTACATTTACGAAACGGTTACCTAGTTACTAATTAAGTTTGAAAAATATATTTTGATACCAATGTGCCTCAACTGCCACACATGTTTACGATGGCAACAATTTACGCTAACGATGTTTGACAGGTGCGAAGCCGAGAACGAATCGGTATAATCAGTGAGTTAATACTGTCCGATCCACGCGGAAGTGTATTTTATATACGAATTCCATTAGAATTTGTACAACACAAATTAAACTTTGTTGACAATTCTTTCAAAATCATTAAATTACCTAAAAAAACACTGCCGGAAGTGCCGAAGGACATTTTTTCACGTGCTATACATTCGCCCAAAAATGTAAAACTGGCAATCGCTAAAAACAATTTATTGTGATAGGAATGGGCAGTTTTTGCTTTGTGACGATATATCAAGTAACACTTACCTTTACTGCATGCTTGAATCCAATTTAATTGTTAATTTTTTCGATGTTTCACCATGCCTCTAAGTCAGGCGTATGAATATCTAAAAAAGTAAATAGTGCAAAATGGAGGACAGTGGAGTAAATTTCGCTACATGCAACGGGAAGATGTTTGATTTAAGAGATCTGACATAATGTCATAACTCGTCATACCGCAGACGGTAAGATTTTTGTTTTGGCTATGCGGCGTGCCACATAAATTTGTCGATCGGCGATGGAAATTTAAAAAATTTGATCCTGATGTGAGCGGTGTTCAGAATGTACATAAATTGCCATTCATGTGACGAGTACATTCTCTTATTCTGCGGTTTTCAATTGAAAGAGAGATTTATTCAAAAATCGAAGGCTCGTCTATCATTCTGTGTATATTAAAGTAACAAAAAATGATATTCATTGTTTTTATTATCTTTCGCAGTATTCTGCAAACGTGCACGCGTTTTTTGACATATAACACAAAATATCAGAAAAACCACCTAATGTACCATAATATGGTTGAAATTTTCGATTCTCCATCACAAAATGTACTTTGTAGTCTATTTTGGTCATGTATTTTGCAGTATTTAATAAAATGACAAGTTTTGGTAAAAACACCCCCGCCATATTGAATTGTCCTGTACCTAGTCCTTAACTAGACAGGGCGCTCTATCAAATGCTGTATATTACGTTAACTAGATATGGCGCTCTATCAAATGCTGTATATTATGTTAACTAGACAGGGCGCTCTATCAAATGCTGTATATTACGTTAACTAGATATGGCGCTCTATCAAATGCTGTATATTACGTAAACTAGACAGGGCGCTCTATCAAATGCTGTATATTACGTTAACTAGACAGGGCGCTCTATCAAATGCTGTTTATTACGTTAACTAGATAGGGCGCTCTATCAAATGCTGTATATTACGTTAACTAGATATGGCGCTCTATCAAAGGCTGTATATTACGTTGACTATACAGGGCGCTCTATCAAATGCTGTATATTACGTTAACTAGATATGGCGCTCTATCAAATGCTGTATATCACGTTAACTAGATAGGGCGCTCTATCAAATGCTGTATATTACGTTTACTAGATAAGGCGCTCAATCAAATGC
Organism: Mimachlamys varia; assembly: GCA_947623455.1. Lineage (NCBI taxonomy): Eukaryota > Metazoa > Mollusca > Bivalvia > Pectinida > Pectinidae > Mimachlamys > Mimachlamys varia. Next base: position 5,845,007 of record OX392537.1, read on the forward strand.
TGTATATTACGTTTACTAGATAAGGCGCTCTATCAAATGCTCTTTATTACGTTAACTATACAGGGCGCTCTATCAAAGGCTGTATATTACGTTAACTATACAGGGCGCTCTATCAAATGCTGTATATTACGTTAACTACACAGGGCGCTCTATCAAATGCTGTATATTACGTTGACTATACAGGGCGCTCTATCAAAGGCTGTATATTACGTTAACTATACAGGGCGCTCTATCAAATGCTGTATATTACGTTAACTAGACAGGCCGCTCTATCAAATGCTGTATATTACGTTAACTACACAGGGCGCTCTATCAAATGCTGTATATTACGTTAACTAGATATGGCGCTCTATCAAATGCTGCTTATTACGTTAACTAGATAGGGCGCTCTATCAAATGCTTGGGTAGATGGCACACGGGCTCTTGATTTTACGTCGGTAAATGGTGATGTTTTGCACTTCGGTTGCTGCATTAAAACGAAGGGGGATTCTGGTGAGCCCTACATTCCTTGTTTGGTGTCAACACTATTTTTTTTATTCAAATCAAGGCTTATGGGTATGTGAGGACCATTTCCAGACTGGACACGTGTGGGTCAAAGTTTTACAGAACTAATCCAAAAACTAGGATTTTGAAGTCAACTGAAATGTTCTACAGCCCAGACATCCTGTCTGGGCTGTAGAACATTTCAGTTAAAAGAATTTTTTTTTAAATATTGCCTCTCGGGTCAAGGTCTCAAAGTTCTTTTGACAGTTCATATTGTCTATGGAATAAATGTATCCTTCAGGTGGAACACCGGAGACAAAATCCCTGTATTACGAAATTACAGAAAATATTTCGTAAAGACCCCAAATGTGTGAGTTATCTATGGTATAGGGGAGACAAATCCAAATTGTAAACTACGTTTTCAGCAGCAAAACCTGGTTCGCGTTATTACAACTTTCCATGTTTTTTTTTTATTTACTGTTGGCGCTTAAAGGCCCAATATTCGTAACTTCAGGAGATTTTTCGTGATTCTGGAAAATTCTTGAAAAAATCCAGTTGATAACCATGCAAAATTAAGGCTAAAACGTAGTAAACCTGAGCGGTAACTAACAAGAAACTCTTGACAGAAAAATCCAAAGAATTGAAAATAATTCAGGTGTGACCCACTTCAACAAACCGAAGTAAGAAGACAGTTCAAAATGGACTCGTGTTTACAAATACCGAGTTTCAACTGCTTCTGTACCGGTAACCGCGTAAGAATTCATCTTGCATATTGCTGATATCAGTTAATCTTAACTAAGTCTATAATAAGTTATTAGGCTTGATTTTCGCTTAAAGTTTTGCCGAAACAGCATACAGTGCTGAATTATGAAGATGTGTTCCATGTTATACCCACATGTAAAATTCCCAAACATCAAATCTTCGTTGATTGCATATATAGTGTCCGGTAATATACTCCGTGTTTGATTTTGGTGATTTTAAAATCATGCGATTTGCTAATACAAACTGTTTACGCTGTACAATCAAAATTTTTCATTAGTAGTTCAGAAGTATTATGTTTTATGACGTCAACAGTACGGTATGATTTGTGGAGATGAAGTAAATAAAGCCACGACGAGTTTATGTTAAGTGTCCGGCAAACCCCCACCACTCTATAACATATACTGTACACGTATATGGTAGTAGTACAGCACGTAAATATGGAATGCAAAAACTTCCATTCAAATTTTTGAACTGTACAAGTAAACAAACATTTTCTGCCTGATATCAATAAAGCAGACACTGTCACAAATAGATGTGAAAGCATGACAGTCTGAATTATTTGTGTTAAATTGAAATATTGTTTAAAATTTGGACTGAAATCGGTTTGCAAAAATAAAAGGCTCTTCCCGACTTTTTTTATTTCACTTAATTCAGTAACACATTAGTCTATTTGTGTGGAATAATTAAATATTTCCAAGGTTAAAGTCTGTGGTCATGATTAAAACAAAAAACATACGCTAATGATTATTGAAACATAGTTTGAAAAATTGTTCTCCTACGATTACTACATACGTTTTCACAACATCTCTTAGTCACCCAGTTCTGGGTTGAAGTGGTTGCAGTTTTAAATAATTACTCTAAATCCTAGCGCAGAAAAATACTGTGCCATATTCTTTGAATTGTATTAGAACAGAAACAGGATTCTAGATATACGTGAAAATCAAACGCGATATATAAATGAATTTTGTTAGGCTCACTGTAGTTTGTGATATTTATTTCAACTATAGGACTCAAATCATCGGACAAGTTTAAATCTTGTTATTCATATAGTTTTAATAAACAAGATCTGGATAAATTTGGGTTTATATCTGAAAGTAGAAGTGTGTCACATTAACGCATCTACAATTCTTGGATCCGCCCTGAAGAATATCATAAATCCAGGGACACATATACGTTCCTGATAAATCCAATAACCAAATGTTTATGTTGATATTTTTAAAATATGCAATAATTTAAAAAAAAAAAAAAACAACAAAAAAACGTCAGAGTATCAGCATCATTATTTTTACAAAAATAATAAAACTTTAAAATTTAGTAACTTCAGAACATCGTATTATGTGATACAAATAAAGTTTAACCTAATTAACATGTGTCAGGTTTTGCCAAGGTTACTAGCCTGATGTTAAATACTGATAAAAGGCGCCAGACTCAAGGTATAACCATGGAATCTAAGTCCGTGGTATAACCTTCTCACAATATGCATGGGATATTAAAAATTATTTTTTAAGAAAAAAAATAACCTTCTCATAGTGTTCTGGTCCACGAATGTGGGCGTGGATTCGAATCCCACTTCTGACAAATACATTTTTATATTGTTGTTAACTTTTTTTATCATTTTGAATACTGCTTGCAGGAATGTTATTCATTTAAAAATTTAATTGCTTTTTCACAAAATATATTTATTTGTATAAAATCCATTTGAATCGAATCGTTGTGATAAATGCGGCGGAGATAGCTTGGGCTTATATTATTTAGTGCTATGGAAGTCCGTGGTAAAACTCATTATGAACGTGTTTGGATCGGAATTAATGCAACTAATTTGGGATATAACGCTGTTTATTCATTTAAGTTGTAATATGTATTTCTAGTTTATTTTAAAACAGTATTGAACATTAAAACGATTACTGACAATACATAACTGTAAATAATTGTCCAAAGTGTTCTTCACTCAAGAAATATATACAGTATTACTTTACTTATACGAATTTCACAAACATAGTTGATAAGGTGAAATGAATCTATAGGGCATTTTTTCTATAAACTGTTATTGTTAATCATAACTAAACATAAACTTCAGGTATATACATGATCGATATATATCAAGTCAGGATGGCCGAGCGGTCTAAGGCGCCAGACTCAAGGTATAGCCTTCTCACAATGTGGGACGAGTGTTCTGGTCCACGTATGTGGGCGTGGGTTCGAATCCCACTTCTGACAAATACATTTTTTTAGTAAAAGTGTAAGACATTTTTTTTAATTTGAATGAATTTTATAATTTTATAAATTTTTATAAGTTAAACGTTTATATTTTTTCATATCAATTCGATTTGAATTTAACAGTTGTCATTTACTGTCAATATGCGCTAGCTACACTATATCGTAATTCTTAACAAAATAAAATCATTTACACCACAAAAAAAAATACTTATAAAATATAGTTAGATTTTGTTGAAAACTCATTTAATCCTTTTAAAAAAATAGTTTTTCTTCCAACATTTCCAGTAGCTTGTGCACTTCCTCCCGATCGTCAAGCTGCTTCTTTCCCGCCATTCCTTGACACTCGCTGCAACCAGTCTGTTTTCACTCCTGATGTTGACCAGACATCTGTGAAGTCAGTTAACGGATAGGGGTTAGCGGGGGACATTTCCAATCTAAGGATTTGTACTTGGAACGTTCAGAGAAGTTTAAGTAGTAAACTTAGTAATGATGAATTTCGCGATATCTTCAACATGTATGATATAGTGTGTCTAGCTGAATGTTGGTTAGACAGTGTCGGTAATTTCGATGTGAATGGATTTGAATGTGTCCCGTCATTCCAGAGATCCAAATGTAAAGGCGGTGGTGTAGTCTGTTTATTTAAGTCATGGCTTAAGGCTTATATTAGCTTAGAAGCTGTAGAAGCTGAAAGTATTGTCTGGTTTAGGATTCAGGGTAAGCTCTTTTCAGATGACAAAAATGTGTTTTTTGCATTAACCACTATTGCTTGAGTTTCTGTCAGTAAATAATGAATATATATGTGTGAAATGAGCCTCCCGTTACAGTAAATTCTGTAATGGGCCGCGGCTCCATATACTTATAAAAATGAAGTCTATGACGAGGACATTTTTGATCGGCTTGAAAATTGTATTGGGAAATTCAGTACATTGGGTCATGTCTTCATGATGGGTGACTTAAACAGTAGAACTGGTATCATTCCTGACTATATCACCCATGATGTTCTTCATGAAAGTATACCCCGTGTTATCGATCATATTGTTCCCTTTGAGAGTGAACTAAGTAATACGAAAAGTCAGAAGACTCTCATGTCAATACATTCGGTCGTCGACTTTTGGAATTATGTAAAACATCAGATCTCTGTATATTAAATGGTCATACTGATGGCGATACAGATAGTAAGATAACTTTTTATAATGCTTTAGGCACCAGTGTGATAGACTATGAACTTTGTAATACTTCATCTATGGATTTGGTTGATGATAAATGTGAAGTTTGTCCTTTTAATGCATTTTCTGACCATGCCCCATTACCGCTTACATTGAAAGTAAAGTCTAATGAATGTGCTTGTTGTAACAAAGGAAACAAGTTCATCGTAATACATTCTGTTTCTTGGTCTAAGGATGATAAAGAAAGAACGGATACATTTGTTAATGATAATAGTTGTTTGCTCAGCAACTCCTTTAGCGACCTCGTCAATTCTAGTGAGAGCATATACCGTTGTCCCGCTATTTTTGTGGACAATGTTCATTTTTGTTTGATCGTTTCTGTTGTCAGAACAAAACTATTATGAATGGTGGCTGATTTCTGCCATCTCGCCTTTTCGCGTATTTTTTTACGCGAAAAGGCGAGAAAATGAACACGAAAAGGCGCCGTTTATTCTTGAAAAAATCTCGCCTTTTCGTGTTATTTTTCTCGCCTTTTCGTCTTTTCGCCTTTTCGTGTAGCTTATAATATTATAAAATTTACGCGAAAACCCGCCGAACGGGGGGCTTTTGCCTTCTTCAGTACGCGAAAACCCGCCGAACGGCGGGCTTTCGTCTTCTTCAGTACGCGAAAAGAACGGCGGGTTTTCGCCTTTTAAAAAATTAACAAGGCGAAAACCCGCCGTTCGGCGGGTTTTCGCGTAAATTTTATTAGGCGAAAACCCGCCGTGTTATTAAAACTATTCAATACTATTCTTTGTGTAGGCTATTTTCCCAAAGATTGGGCACAGGGTGTTATTGTACCTTTGCATTAAAAGTGTGATAAAAACAATGTAAACAACTATAGAGGTATTACTATAATTAGTCATGTAGCAAAACTTTTTACTTCTCATTTGAATAAGCCATTGTTGTTATGGAGTGAAAGCGAAAATTATTTCGACGCCCAGTTTGGATTTCGGCCCGGCTATGATACTAGATACGCTATATTTGTTTTAAACACTTTGATTTCTAAGACATTACAAAATAACACAAGGTTGTATTGTGTATTCGTAGATTACCGTAAAGCGTTTGATAGTATATCTCATAAAAAGTTATGGTGTAAATTATATATAATTATGGAAGCTGGGGACAGAGGTCGATTGTTAAATATCATTAGATCTATATATGACAATGTTAAATCATGTGTTAAGTGAAATGGTAGGTTGACGGCAAAGTTAATTAATATTTTCATATTAATGTATGCAGATGATACTGTCCTGTTCTCAGAAGACATAAACGACCTCAAGAGTCAAGAGTCAAGAAGCTTTATTTAACGTCGCATACATGTAACATAATAACATTAGCACTGTAGTGCTATTCTTGCGACAAACATATGTATAAAAAGTATTCTAACAAAATATCACAGTACATAATTATATAATTATAACAACTAGATATACAATAGGCAAACAGTACATCATAAGTATATGAAATCACAATTGCTTAACTTAATTACTCCTAAAAATGTAATTTAATAATGAACACTTGAATACATCACACAGGTGTTACAAAAGAAAAAGGTAAAGCACTATCAAAGTGTAATGTACATATATGCTAATATAGCAAATTGATAAAAATTTACAGGATATACACTAATGTAGTGTATTAAAAAGAGACAATGAAGTCAGAATAGAAACAAAAAGCTAGAAATGTTATTACATAAAAAGGCTTTATTAGAAATGGTATCACACACTACTAGCAAATGATAAAAAATGTCCAAGGGGGACAACTCACACAGCATTTCCTGTGCAGATAGCACATGAGCAGATTTGGGTGTCCCAGGTGCGGAGCAGCCCACGAAAAGACCCATAATTCTCAGCTAACCTGAGTTCATTCGGTAGACTGTTCCACACCTGGGAAGATGTAAAGCGAAAAGATCTCTTGCCATATGTGGAGGTGTTCACCTTGGGAATTTTAACAAGGTTATCTTGTCTAAGATTGTAAAAAACTTCTTTCCTCTCAAAAAGATCACGTAAAATAGATGGCGAAATACCTTTTAAAATCTTAGAAACCTCAGACGCCATACTTTTTATACGTGTTACATGTAAAAAATCAAGATGTTTCAAAATATGCTTGATTTTTTGCATTTGTATGCAGTACGATGGAATTACGATGTTATTTGGAAAAAAACGAAAATTGTTGTGTTTAAGAAAAGTAAATGTATTAATTCTAATGAGCATCTGACATATAATGGTATGCCTATTGAGTTGGTAGATCAGTTTTGTTACCTTGGTTTGGTTTTTAGTTACTACTGCTTGAACAAATTTGCTGTGCAAGGTAGAAAAGCTTATTTCTTGTTGAATAGCAAAATGAAAAGATACATGTTAAATTGTGAAACTAAATTGTCTTTATTTGACACATACATTACATGTTTGTTAAATTATGTATGCGAAGTTTGGGGATTTAGTCCAGTCCCTCAGTTAAAGAAGGCGCATTTATTGTTCTTGAAAAAATGTCCTTGGTGTTAAAAAGACTGTGAATACTTCTATGGTCTACTTTGAACTTGGTCGCTTTAATTTACTAATTAGTCGTAAGATTGCTGTCATTAAATATTGGCTTAAACTATTGAATAATGAAACTTGTACTTTAAAATCATATTATCACGAACTTGTGGAGCTTAACATAAGAAGACCTAGTTGTAAAATGAATTTTATGTATCATGTTAAGCATGAGCTTAGTAGTCTAGGATTTTATGATGTTTGGTTGACTAAACATATTCCGAATGAAAACCATTTTTTAACATTATACACCCAACGGTTACATGACATTTTCATCCAAGAAATAAGAAACAGTTTTGAAAAATCTTGTAAGTGTATGCTATATAAATATATTGTTGATAAGTTTGAACTGCAGTTATATCTTATAAAGTCTCTGACATTTAAATAAAAAAATATCCTTTCTCAATTCAGGATTCAAGCACACAACTTAATGGTCGAAATTGGAAGATACCATGGTATCCCTAGAGCTCAAAGCCTGTGTTTATTCTGTGATAGAGGAGAAGAAAAGGATGAAACTCAATTTATATTATTTTGTCCATTTTATTCTGAATTAAGAACATTATATATAAAGCCATATTTTTACCGGCGTCTCCTGTATACAAGTTAATTGAAAAGTAAAATTGTTAAAAAAAAAAAAAAGGAAAAATTATTCATGCTTCTTCGAAAAGAAAGTCACTACTGAATGTTAGATTTTTTCTTTTGTTTACCACCCACTGTAGATTTTCATATAAAAATGTAATAAACAGAATATCTAACAGTATCTTCAGTAATACTAAACATATGTCACTCGTGTGGCTAATATTTTGATATTTTCCCCTCAGGGAAGGTGCATTTATTGTTCTTGAAAAATGTCCTTTGTGTTAAAAAGACTGTGAATTCTATGGTCTACTCTGACCTGGGTCGCTTTCCTTTACTTATGCCCCCCCCCCCCCCCCCCCCCAAAAAAAAAGCTAACAATCAATGGATAATTACACATTTTCTTATAAAAAACCACTCCCCGAATCATTCTTGTTCTCCTTCACTGACTAGGCCTAGAAAACTAACACTCACACAGTCAAACTCACAGGTAACCAAATAAACCATGAAAAGGGACAAAAATACCCTATTTAAAATTAGAACTGTACCCAACAATACGTCTCCCGTCCCACCCATACCTACCGCGATCTCTTAACATATAACGTTACACTTCCCATAAACCTCCAATATAACTCGTAAAATTAATAGACTTCAATAGTAATATACCCCCTCCCCCCCCACCACACACACACACACATAAAACATCACAAGGACAAGCCTTATCGTGACAAGGCATTCACCCTGTTACCCCCGGCGGACTACACATGTACAACACACACACAAAACACATCTGCTCTAGTCTAAGCATATAGCGAAAGTGCTCCCAGCGTTAGAAAAGGAAACCGACGTTGTCGGTTGCAAGTGAATCTATTCTTCAACTGTCGGATTGTCGTCGGATTCTAACACGAACGATACGTAATAATAATTGATAAATATGTTACTTATCTTGCATATTTTTTTCTTTTGACTTTAAACTTATTTTATAAACCAAAGTTTGGAGAAAAGGATTTGGCGCAAGTTAAAACAACTTATGAAGCCATCTCCTTACACCATTTTGTCAAAACAACATTTGACAATATAGACTGTACGTTTCAATACATCAGTAAAAGACTAATTTGTTAAGCACATATAAAGCATTTGTTATAAAGTCAATATCATAATAAAAACATGTTAAAATCTAAGATTTAATAATTTTTTGCACTTGATGAAGTACGTCACAGTTTAAACCCAAAGCCATATTTCCATTACCAAACAGTAGTAAGCTTAACGATATATTGCACATTGATATCTTTCAAACTTGCTAGGCTTAATCGTCATGACATAAAGTTGTTTTCCTGAATGACAGTTCGATTTGGCATTATTTACTAGAGTTATGGCCCTTTGAAATTTCGTATCTGATGCAATTTCGAACTTTTCGCGTTTTCTCCAATTCCTCTAAAATTTGGTATGGTTCTTTGAAAAGCTATAAAATTTAACATATACTTCGGGTTTTGTTGAGTTGTTTCAACTTTTCGCGTACAGCATTTCATGATTATGTAGAAAATACATTTCTGTCCTAAACTGTTGTTTGTCCGGAGATATTCTCCTTACAGTTTTCAACTTATTTCTTTCAAACTTGGTACGCTTAATCATTATGATATGAAGTTGTGTTTTCTCGAATTGCAATTAGATTCGACAAGTTTAAATTGAGTTATGGCCCTTTGGATCTTCGTATATGATGGAATTTTCTGAAATTATGTAGAGAGTGTCAGACTTTTTTGTGTTTCAATACCATTAATAGGCATTATACTTCCGAAAGGGTGCGACGGGCGTATCATACCTCCGCTTGCGGTGCTCTTGTTGAATATTAGAACAATGTGATACTGTATCTCAGGATATTTGAATGATCTTAGATAGTGCAGGTGAGATTACCTGTTTTCAGAATTAGGTCTGAATAAAAACAAATCAGCCTCTACCTACCTACCCATATGTAAGACCCTCCCCTGGTCCGGTTACAGCAAACCTAGATACTTTGCTTACTCGCTTACCACGCTACGCTTCTTTCTTTGTCGCAATCTCTATACTCTAACTTCCAAATCCCATTTGATCGTTTTGTTGCCTGTATTACCATATGGCAATGTTTTACAGTTTTTCGATAGCTATTTTCTATCGATTCCGTTTATTGCAGACGGCAAGAAATTGTTGTCAAGACAACTCGATTAGATGTCAATGTGGGAAAATGGGCCAATGGCCTTAGTACAGTTATATACATATATATGTTTACTACTGTATATGTGCATTCCTTTTAGTATCATTCTAAAGTAGCCTTATCGGTACGGTAGGGCTGCTTGTCCGGCTTTTGCTTCCCGTCGAGTAGCAGCTTTTTCCGGTGTAGTCTATTTGTTTACTATTTGAGACGAACGGAAATAGGTGGGTCGCTGGAAGACGATCCGCTCTCACTACGCAAATGCTGTAGATTTGACCAATTAGAACGGGTGTGCAACCAGGAGGCTGATGGTATAAAATAAGATGCACTGGCAAAATCGGGTATCGTCAACCGAAATGTCGTAAAGCCATGCGAGGACGTAAAACTTTCAGAATAAAAAGAATCAAATCAAATTCGGGGACTTGTGTGACTAAAGAGCCGGCTATACTAGGAGGGGGAAACCTCTCCACCCAGGCGCTGAAACCAGTGCTAACTGAAAACAGTATACCTACGTTAGGGTACGTTAGGTTAGCTTGACTATTTCAATGTTAAGTACGAAAATAAAACATACTTAATTGATTCTGGAAATATGGTCTGAAGGTTGTATTCAAAGTTAACAAGAGGCCCATTGACCTAAACGGTCATTTGACTGTAAAGACCTATACATTTTTGTCGGTTGTTTTAGTTACTAAGATTTTGTTTGAAAGAGTTCAAAGACATTTGACCCATATGACCTTCGGTTATTGAGAAGAAGTTTCTTCAGGATTGTAAGACATTTGACTCCTGTGACCTTGACTATAGGACAAGGTCAATGATGTGAGAAAACCTTATAGCACTCAACTAAACGTACGTAATATGCAAATAGCATTACACTATGAGGAATTTTAATAGCAATCTATGATAGACTATCCCTGGAACAAGTATCACTACCCCGGGCTTTTCGGTTAAGGAAAAGAAGATTGTTTAATGGGTTGTTTTTCATATTTGACCCCTGTGACCTTGAACGCAGGTCAAGGTAATTCAAATGAGCAAACTTTGTAGCAATTCATCCCAAATACCTATTTGCCAAATATTATTATACTGGGCGTTTTGGATATTCAGAAGACGTCGTTTAAAATAAGAAGTTTACTTCCGGCGGACGACGACGGACAAAACACGATGGAAATAGGTCTTACTGACGCTTCGGGTCAAATGACGGTAAAATAGAACACAGAACTAAAGGACACCAAGGAGCGGGTTCTGGGAAGATCGTTTGTATATGTTGTCATGAGGTACAGTAAGCAGTGCATCTGTTTATTTGTTTAAGACAATAGGCAAAACTTATCGTCGCCGTCTTGGCCTCATTAAGAAATACTCGCACTGTATCCTTGCATGATATGAATATGAACGTTTTTTTAATATGCTTATCAGTATGCATACATTTTGTAATTAAGAAGGATTCCTCAGTTTTCGTTTTAAAAACGTGACATTTCCCTGAATGTGACCTATATTTACATGGCGGGAGTCGCCGATAAAAAAAAAGACACTCACACTTGGTCTTTTCTCTTGTACATTTTTCAAGAGTTTCCATGTACATATTTCCTTTGTTCATATTTTGCCCCTGTTTTATTCGATTCCTATCTCTGGCTATGGTTGTGTTGACGCTTTGGTATTCTCTTATATCTTTTGTTAACGTTTTTGTACATTGCTTTAGTTGTAAATTGTTTGTGGGATCAATTGTTTTTATGGGCCAAATATACGCATCTTCAGGGATGTTTTCGAGATTCTGAATTTGTTTTGAAAATCACCCAGTTAATAACCATGCAAAAATAAGTCTTAAACGAAGTAAACCTGAGCGGTGACTACCAAGAAACTCTTGACTGAAATTCCAAAGAATTCAAAATAATTCAGGTGTGGACCACTAAAACAACAAACCGAAGTAAGACTGTGGACTGTGGACGCGTGTTTACAAATACTGAGTTTAACCTGCCGCTGTATCGATACCCACATACGAAATCATCTTGAATATTGCTGATATCAGTTAATCTTTACTATATCAACAAATATTATTAGGCTTGATTTTCGCTCAAATATTTGCCGAAAGTAACGTAACGTATATTGGGCTTTTAATGTGGTTCAACTGTGCGCGTTAGTGGCTTGACACCAGTCAATATTTCCATCATTGATTCAAACATATTTTTTATTATTTAATAACATTAAGGATTAGGAAAATAAACTACAGCTTAGGACCGCTTATTCCATTGTCAAAAATGTGGCCATTGATTCATCGTTTACATAAGGTCCAAGAAATATTGTGTCGCCTTTGTTTATACAACCAACAAAATTGGTCCTGGACCAATATTTAATGTTGAAAATGGACCGCAGAAGATTTTGTGATTAAATAAGTGTTAAAAATTGCCTTGAGTCGATAACTAAAATTAAAACATATATTGAGTATGGAATACCTTTATCAATGTATGCACAGACCACAAACAATATACAAGCGTAACTTATTTACCTAACGGGTATATGTGTATTACTCAATACACAGTGTAAATACAAACATTGTCGTATGAGATTTACATGTACAGTACAGAGTGCACTTCTTTGTCTAGCTAAAATCGTTATTCGATTTTTATTTTGATCTTTCCTGACAAGAAAAACGTTATGCTATACAAGTGTGTAAGTACATGTATTCATACTAACATTGATGTCAAACGTATGCATTCAATTAGACCGAAACAGCATTACAGATATCAAACAGGCTGAGAAAAAACAAAGAGGCCCAGAAAGCCTTATCGATCACCTGGATAAATTGGTATCTAGGTTATCATGGTTAAATATTTTCCAGAAAGATCCCATGGCTGGGAGAAACCTAAAGACCAATCCTTGAGGCATATCTGTATAAATTAAAGTAATTGGCTAGTTCCTTAACTGTTTTCAAGATCAACTGAGAAACTGGGACCCTTAGGCTGTGTTCAGACACGGACATCGACGCTAATATCATGTTTGTGTTCGTCTTTGTATGCCCAGCAATGGCATATATAGTTTTGGGTTGGGGATCTTCACTGTTTTTAAGTTATGATTCAGGAGTTGAAACTGCAAGGGCGTAATGGACCCTTGGGTAAAATCTAAAATCATGATTGTGATTATTTCTTAATGCCCAGTAATTGTATACTGAAGACCAACTTTCTTTAGCGGCTACTAGCTTTCGTGATTTCAGCAACACAACAGGTTCGGGGCGATTTTCTTTCGCGGAATCCGGGACGTATCTCACATACACGTCCCGACAGAATCGATCATTTACAATTCTAATTATTACGGAAAACCCTGTAGGGAGCCCCAATCTCGGTCGCAAATTTAGCCACGACAGGTGAGCTTACCGTAGGACTGTTTAGAGACACGGGACAATACTGACCCCTTCATAGACTAGAACAACATTTCATACCTTATCAACAATGACTGGGGAAATACCTGACCGTATAATTAGTTCCAAATTCGTTCACACTCAAGGTCAGTCACGGTTATGCAAAAGTTTGTATTTTGGCTTATATAACATTCATTGAAATCAAACACCCAAACGATCATCACTTGAGATTACTTGGAATTACGTACGTACCAATCTGTCTACGTATCGATGCCAATTCCTTTAATGTTAATCGTTCGTTCAAAACTAAAAAAAGATATCGTTCTAGTCAGAGAAACGTCACACTTTTTGTCTTAACACGAAACTTTCAACCCTTCTCATTCGCAATATCATGAATGTAACCGTTGCTTTGATGGATATTTTATTGAATAAAAGTTTTACTTTATTTACTTTTTATGACAGAAAAACAAAATTTGCATCGCGAATTGAATTGATCTGAACAATTGATCTTGCCTCAGAATAAAAACAGAACACCAATGTAAGAATTTCATTCCAGGGGATCATTTGGAATTATACACAGCTTTTCCAGTGTTTGATTTGGTTTCAATGGCATAGTGATATATTTATCTAACCCTAGAAAGAACTAATAATTAAGACAAAAATAATTATGAATTTAGAATAAATATTGATAAACTGTCTACATGTAGTTGGAGATGCTTTTTAAAGCACACTGTACTAGACGAAAACTTGATTTTGATTCTGTTTTCGAATTTTCAATCCGTTGGCAGCGGATTCATTATTCAAATCCTCAAACTAGGGGTGTGCCAGACCCCGACATCAATGTTAATACCACGAAGATGTTCGTCTCTTTTTGCCCAGCAAATATATATATCTATATATACAGTTTTGGCGAGTGAATCTCAAACATTTCAAAGTTATGACGCACGGTTTAAGTCTGCAAGGATGTTGCAGAACTCCAGCATCAATTCTAGTATCATGATTGAATTTGTCTCTCTTTTCTGTCCTGCAACTTTAAATATAATACCGGGTACTTCATAGACTGGACCTGGGTTGTATAGGTGAAAACCCATTTTTATATGGTAGTGTAGGTTCTAGACTTAGCAAAAATTGGGTTCTCGCTCGAAACCCCTATAGATTTCCCAGCAGGCCCCAAAAGTTTCGTGTTAGGCGGAAAACCATACTGGTCATATCTGGGCCATTTTTGAGTTATCTTGGGAGACTTTGTTTTAAAATAGTGGTATTTTGGGCTGGGAAACACATTTAAACCATAAAAAATATATATATGGAGTCTCTATCCAGTGATTCAATGAAATTGAATGAATAATGATATTGAAATGTTACTTGGTATGTAGATTTATCATGATAAAATGCATGTCAAGTATTGATTTGGTGACCAATACCAATACATTCAAAAGTTTGGCTGATTTTAGTTAAGAAGTTTTATTACTTAGGGCATGACTCAACGTGGAACCTTGTCGAACTCCAGTCAAATTTGTGTTAGATTTTCTTAAAGAGTTCTTTCTCTTGGACGAATTCTCATAAAACCTTTAGTATAATATTAACTGCAGTAAGGTTGAGTTTGGTCGCTACAAGTTGCAGCAACCAAATTCAACCTTACTGCAGTAAATATTATACTAAAAGTACAACTGTTGTTAGAATGTAAGGAGTTTTGCACATACTACCGTCACTAGCTTTATTATATTCATGGTTGTCATTTGTCGATGTGTTTTTAAGTTATGTTTAGCCTTTTTGACAGTCCTGATGGAAGCGGTCAATGTAAGGTATATCAGGTTCCTTCATTGTGATTGCTATATTCTGCAGGACAGCACAGGCAATTATTACCTCAACAACCCTCAGATTCCATGCGAAAAAAAGGCATTGTTATGGTAATTCTTAATAATCAGAAACCAGATAATGAAAATATCTAACCAATATAAGCCAAAATAAAGGTTGTTGAAAGATTCTATCTTAAACAATTTACAATGGTACGGGAATCGAGAGCAAACATGTATATGCATTGTTTTAATATTAGTAGATTTGCCACATTACCATGCTTATTTGAAAGTGAAAGTTACAAGATGTGTTATTCAATATGCTCAAGGGATCCTAATTGGAGCATGCTATCATTTTATAAAACTACATCCCCTCGGAAACACACACATAATGTTATCATAACACTATACAAGTTGACGTAACACACACATTAATTTGTATGCTGCACCTTTTTAGTTTGGTAATAGATACAGAATGCCGAAAAAATGAATTAAACTGAACCATACAGCTGTTTCGTCCCCCTATGACTCTTCAGTGATTGTAGTCTTGGCAATGTAAGAAGTCATTCCTTCCATTACAGTACAAATGACAAAAAAGAAACAACAACATAAGTTTATTTAGTGGGAATTCATGAAGCAAACCATCTGATTTAATGATACGAAGAGGAATAAGCTGGCCAAATTTCTAAAGACAGAAAAAAAGACAAAATTTCAAATTCAATCTCACAATCCAACAATCTCAATAGGAAGGTTGGACGATAAATATAACGTCATCATAATGATATTTATTCATTAATGTTCATTAAAAATTATTAATATTTATCAAATCTATGAATAAGCCTGTTCATTATATACACCATATAAGCTTTTTATCCCATAATGTATACCACATGTATATTTATTAATAAAATTCACCTTATACTGTACCAGAAAAGAACTCCAAATTGTACGTATACCGAAAATTACAGATTTATTTAAAGATAACAACTTGGGAAACACAAACACAGTAGTTTGGGAATCTCAATATTATGTTAACTGTTACCAAACATGACACTTTACCACCAAAATCTCAATAAAGTTGGATTTCTCTTGAAAAAAAAATATAACGTCATCATGTGTGTTTAATTGTGTGCAATCATCACGAAACCTACGTAATGGTTATATATCAGCAAGAACATCTTATAACATGTCAACATCACATAAAATCGAGAGATTCACAACAAAATATATTATAGAGACGCCTCTTTTATCAACGAATCCAGTAATCCCTGACTGCAGCTTTTAGATAATATATTATATGTACATCTGTGTCTCATTGGGAAATATTCTGTATCTTTAAGTGATATGAAGATGAACGCTTTTGAGTATGCTCATTAGTGTGTTTACTTGTTGTGATTGACAATGATACTCGGTTCTCGTTTTGAGAACTTGATGTTTACTTGGATGTGAGAAAGATTTACATGGCGGGTGTCGTCGGAACACCTGGTCTTATTCTCTTGTACTTTTACAAGGGTCTCCATGTAAGTCTTTCCTTTGTTCATATTTTGCCCCTGATTTAATCGATTTTGAGTTTGGATTATAATTTTGTTAACGCTTCGGTATTCTCTTATCTAATTTTACTGTAGGGATGCTGACTGTGGTGTCCCTTCTGAAATCACAAGAAGAGATTCTGCACATTCAATTTGAAACGATTCCCCGCTCTATGTATTACCTACGTACTACCAGTTCGACTACACCTTATGTGTCTCTATGCAATAACCGACCACTAAACAAACAACGACCGTCGGCGACGTGTAATTGACACAGCCTCGTTTGGCTTTAAATAGGGTATACCGTCACAGGGAGAGTTAGCCAACGTTCGTCTGTCATACGGCCATAGAACTAGAAACAATTGCTACCCCACAGGTAAGTTACATTTTATATAACTCGATATCAATATCATTGTATATAGAGTTCCATGCGATATACTATAGGTAACGGTTTTTTTTAAATTTTTATTGGCATGAATTGCTTGCATAGATAATTAGAAAATTGTAAAGTGTGATCGACTGGGGTAAGAATTTTATGGCTCCTGCCAATATTTAATTCTAAGAGCAGTACCTTCCAATACTGACCCTAAAAGTCCAGTATTTATGTGTATGTATGTTATTAGATGTTCATAAACCCTGGCTATACCGTTTTTATGTAAAGCATTCAATTTATAAAAAAACATTTTGTGTGTATACTGAAACGAGACATATATATCATATATCAACGGCGGAGTGTGAAGCACATACTTGGTTAAGTATTGGCTCTTTAAATCTATTTTTAAAGATAATTATATACCTGTTTCGAAATGAAAGGCGCCACATAAAAGCCTTTTGTGATAGTGGTGTTTTGTTAACAAAGATGACGTAGCACACATATGTGCTGTAGCATTTAGATTTAGTAAAAATGAATTAAAATGAACCATATAGCTGATTCGTCCTCCTAGGACTCTCAAGTTCTGCTGGGGGCAAAAAGGTGGGAATCCAAAATTTCTAGAATAATGTAGAAGCAGAAGGGCCAGGTGTGTAAAACCCCTTTAATTTATGCAAACCGCGGGGACTGCAAAATCCACTAGCAGAGTCTGCCACCCCCTATCATCGAAAATGACGTAGCATACACATGTGCTGCACCTACACATCGGCCTTGACATTACAGAACATGGACGTTATGAGGGTTACTGTACGTCACAAACAATACAGCTTTGGTTTAAGTTCTGAAATCAATACTAGTTGTTCATGTTAGACTTTTTCTCGTTTAGATTACCGTACAAAAAATGTACGTTTAAGCATTGAACTGTTACCGGATGTAGTATACAGTCGATATGGTTACAATTGGGGTGTCAGATTATTAACCTCGCCATTATCTCTCATAACGTCCGTGTTTTGTATTTCCGTGGTCGATTTGTGTTTTTGTTAACGAAGAACCGGTCTATTTCTTCACATATTTCTTAATAAGCTTGATAAAACAACGATAATACCTTTACTTTGTCATTACGGGTTTATTGACGCCTGGTTATACCAACATGAAGCAGATGTTGATATAGTTATTTAATATGTTTACAATCTTAGTACAATGAGATGTTTCAGAAAGCTAGATTACTGTAACACGTTTTAGATGTGGTAATCATCACATTGCTTTAGAGACTGTTAGATGCACTGGTAGGTGTGGAAAGGTAAGACGGAAATTGTGAGTATTGCTTTTGTAAACAGGGTTAGAATGATGTCGAAGAAGACTCCATTTTCTCGTTGTGAGTGTTTATTTTATAGTGACATTCGCACTGACTTGTACCTATCAGTCAAGATGTGTTACAATATATACACATTGAGTAAAGTATGTACCCTTCTATGCAAGGTGCAACTCAGCAAAAGCTTGGGTATTTGTTGAGAAAAGTTTTAGAGTGACAGTCAGAAAGTGTAATTTAGGTATACATATAAACAAGAGTGTGTCTAATAAATTTGATATTATCTAACATTTAAAACCATGTATCATTTTCGATTAAACTGGTTTAATTTTACTCCTAAATTCATAAACTAAAGGGGTTTTACGCACCTGACCCTTCTGCTTCTACATTAGTTTAGAAATGTTGGATTCCCACCTTTTGGCCCCTATCATCACTGAAGAGTCCTAGGAGGGCGAAACAGCTGTATGGTGCAGTTAAATTAATGTTTTTCGGCATAATGTATATATTACTAAATTTAAAAGGTGTAGCACGTGTGTGTGTTACGTCATCTTTTATGACAGACACTGTGTGATATATGTCGTGTGATATTGCGTGAACTTGATTCGTTCCAATACATGAATTTATATGTATTTAACAGTACATACTAGTACAGTGTTGCTTTGTTAATATTCCAATACTGTTATGTATATGACAGACATTGTTTAATTTGTCATAAAATTATGATAATTAAGAAACAGAAAGCGACTTATTTATGTAGTAAGTTTATTCTAAGAATAGATTTAATGTATTTTCCATCTTGCATAATGTGATATTTTGAGATTAAAATAATTATAGCAGACATCGCTTTAAACACATGCTTTATGATGTGATAATTATTTAATTTGTTACATGGAAATATTTATGTGTGATGAAGTATGCTCGTTCTTATACAAATATATATGAGATCTTACGTATTTTCCGATTTACACATATTGACACTTTGAATTTAAACATTTCGATGAATAAAAGTGCATTACTAATATTCTCGCACAAATGTATAATATTGAATTTTCAAATCGTTAATCATTTAGATCGCATTGTAGATTGTATTTAAATTGAACTGTGAGTTGGATATCTAGAGAAACTAAAGATTCTACATAAATATTTATCCAAAGTCTTAAGGTTATTTGGTAATAGAAAAAGAGAAATAAAGCCTTCGGTTAAAGTTCTGGCCCCAGGCGATCTGGTGTCTCCTCTCAAGCGATCTTTGTACTGAGGCGAACCTAAGTCGACAGTTGTATAAACCGTTTGTTTACTCATTTTAAATGCCTAAGATCAATGTATTATAGTTATTTTCTATTCCCAATGGGAACACGTGTATACAAGACAGACGTTTAACATACACGGTCGATTTTCAGTATAACTGTGTTCAGCGTACCGGTTATTTCCCTCGCGTCGATCGACACGCAATAACATGTTTTTGCACACATGATGAAGTTGTCGACCACCAAAAGGTTTAGCAATTTCAAAATTGATTTCATTTATGAGAAAACAATTGATTCAAAAACGCTTTCATAATACCGAAACAAAATATTATTTATTGTGTATCGTTCACAGGCAAGCAAAGTATGTTTACATCGCCGTCACAAATGACTTCAAATTAACTGTGGGGTAACATCTTGAAATACACAAATACGTCAGTACTTTCAACAGTATGGGCGCCATTAGTCGCTATCCCAGCTGTCATCGTCTCCTCATGTTTCTGATGAGATTCCTAATGTCATCGTCTCATCATGTTTCTAATGAGATTCCTAATGTCACGCCGATGTATCCGCGGCCACTCCGGATGAAATGCGCGCGTCAGTTTATCGACATTGTTGACGTGATGACGCTCCCGAATGGCGACTTCCGTTATCCCAAACATAATCAATAGGCGAAAGGTCCGGTGATCAGACAGGCCAGTCTATCGTCTGGAAATTGTTCTGTTGTAAGATGTCACGTGTATGGCGTGCTCGTTGCGTGGCGGTTTTGCATGAATGGCACCAGAACAGAAACAAAATGTTCACCACAGTACCGTTGCTCATTTTGTGTTTCTTGTACTGTTAATAGCTGGGTTGGTTTCCCCTTGATGACATATCCCTCTCGATACCATGACGCTGCCGCCGCCGTATCTGTAGGTCTGCAAATTGAACGTTGAATCGTGATTCGTCGGGGAGACCACTTCATTCCATCGTAGTTGGACAGCTGCACATGTAAGCCGGAAACGTCGATGACGTTGTAGTCACGGAACTCCAATTACGGGTCGGCTTTCCCGAAGTCCTGACGACCGAAGCCGATTTCTGACTGTTTGACCACATATTCTCACTGCAGTTGTTCGTCTAAGCTCATTGGCAACTTTGGGCGACGGCATAAAACGATTACGTCGTGACGTCACTACAATATAACAATCTTGAACTGCAGTTGTTTTCCTTGGAGACCTGTACATGGGTGCTCTGACACATTGCTTGTCGGTTGAAATCGAACCTTTAATCGGCTTTTTGTCGATGTATTGACCCAAAGACGTCAAGCGACTTCTGTTGCCGTCATCCCCCCGTCGATCATTCCAATGGCACGTTGACGTTGGCCATTTGAAAACCCTGGTCGTCTACCAACTGAGCGATTTAAAAATTTCTCACTTGGGTGGGTGGGGGGGGGGGGGGGGGACACTGGTGTGTCCTGAGATAGCCAATATATTGCTTGCACGTGTAAATGTCACGTGTATTGATACGCACCAGTGAATCTGTGAAAACACTGACGCTACGTGCAACAACGCTACCTGTTATCTCATTAAGTAAACAATACCGACATTCATTTACGTACTCCCTTCCAATATATGATGACAACGTATCTCATAACACATTGCATTTGTCAATAATTGTACACGTAAATAAAAAGATAAACCCTTTTTGTTCAATATATATAAATCGATTTGATAACAATGTATTTTTATTTCATTTGATAAAAAAATACCTTTTTTCCCATTTCATAATATTTTGGAATACTTCAACTCTTACTCAAGTTGGACTCAATGAAACTACCAAATGTTTATCGTTTCATTTGCCGATGAATTTGACCAGATTAACATAAACGGCGCGTATGATTTTGCAAAGGGAGATAACTAGAAAGGCCATGAAACAATGAACACCGCTTGAGATCTTACATTTTTATTGAAGCTACGCAAGAAATCAAAGTTATGATTAAACAACCACAATCGATCAATTAGTAAAATGTTAATGGTTCATGGTTACTAGCGGTAGGACGAGTCTGTCTATAATACTGTCCTAGAAGGTATCCCTACAGCTAGGGCCTACCCTTTCCGTGTCTTTTGTCAGTGGCAACGTAGATTCGTCTGGTCACGTCCTGTGTGAAAGGAATTCGAAATAGTTAACTGCCATATCAAATAGTTTCGTCATTACATCTAGTCTATTTCGACGTTGAATGTAATCAGCTTTGCATTCCAGATGGAACTAAGGTTGGTAAACCGGATCAAAATCATTAACCGGTTACTCGGAACATCTATATAAACGGTTAACCGGCTCATATTATCACGGAATTAGATTCGACTATCTAAGTCCGTGATATGATACATTTCCTATCGAAACACTAATTAATGCCGACATCGGAAATATCAGACTAACAAATCAGATCATAAATATAACAAATAGAAATCTGTGTTTAAAAATGAGTTACGAACTTGTGTCAATGAATTATTTGATTATGTACTCTAACTTTGATCAATTTCAGAAAACAATTTTTTCGCGGAAGCGCATTTCGTTGTTACATTGTAACTAGCCTAGAGCTCTACTGTGTTGACGGAAAAAAGTTAGAATAGCTTCGAAAAGCAGCCGGTGTAATTTGATAAACAAATACAAGCGATCTCAATACATGGTATTCAGAAACATATAAGAGTTTAGATCTACAGTTAGATACATGTACGTATAACAACAATATACGGTTACAGCCGATTGAGCAAGTTATGTAAATGTTTATTTGCGCAATACTCGAGCGTCGGGCGACATCACAAAGACGAAATGAAAATAGAACACGTGTAATCTCGGGATATGCCTGATGGGTCAGGCTGGGTTATCAAAACAACTAGAAGGTGACTTCTAATTAGTTTCCAACTTTTCTGATAATTCATTGGTAGATTATCGGCCAAATTACAGTGACCTTATTATATGACAAATTGTAAGGGAAATACATGTAACCCAAGCTGAACTGTCGAACAAAATTGACGAATTAGACACAAAAACACGTATTGATATGAATCTTTATAAAATTTGCGATTAACCGGTTACTGAAATTAATATTCTGTTACTGACGTTATGAATGGTTAACCGGTTAATCGTTACCAACTCTAGTTAAAACTCGAAATTAAGCGGCTTTCCACTTCGAGTTGGTAAAACAATGGCTGAGCCTGCGCAACGCGTCTTGACCTAATTGTCATTCTTAAGTGATGAAACCTCAGAAAATCTTATGAATTAATCAACAAAAACAGACATGGCATTTATAAACTAGTTTCATGTCTTGTTTCTACAAAATGTGTGTGTATTGAACTATCAGCGTACATCATAATTAAGAATTAACTCTAACTTCAATGGAAAACGGGAAAAATATACATTACCGTTTATTGAATTTACCGGTGTTCCATTATAGTTATCCCCCGATAACCCAAACAAAATAAAAAGGTTATCCTTATATTTTTAGTATCTTTTTGTGAAATGTTCGTAACTATTTTTTCATTATAGTCCAATCTTTGGACACATATTTCAGTTCATAACTAATAAATAAAAAATGGTTTGATAAATGCAACAGCGTGAAATTTGCAAAAAATCGTTATTAGCTCCGCCTCCGTTTATTGTTGGTGACGTCACACAATTGTGTTTCACACTGGAGGATTTGCATAGAATCCGCCCACATGTATTGTTGTCGACGTCATAGAAATTTGGCAAGTGTTTGAGTACAGGTATGGGGTGATAATGATACTCTGTGGAACAATGGTTATCAAGTGAATGTCAGTGTAGACTGTAAATATTATTGTTTGATTGTCAAGCAATGACGGACTGTGTATACAATTTGTATGTTTTACATTACGTCAATAAGTAGACTTGCACAAGTTCAAGAACATGGAACAAACTATCGGAATGGTCGTCACAAGTTCAAATTATTGAAAATACGCGTCGAATGAGATACAAGAGTTGAATCTTGCTTTGGTCGATTTCGCAGTTAGTTAAAGTTTCAAGACCAACTCCTGAACCAAAGTCAGATTCAATCCTTAAATAAATATTTTGTGATTATTTTTGCTCTTTGAAATATTTTTGTACTTCGTTGCGTTCTTTCCATGTCACCTTTTAAAAAGGTATAATATCGATTTGCAAACCGTCATTTTTTAATTTTTTTTTGCTCCACCGTTGTAAATTATGAGTCTACTTATACTCGGTATACGTCAATAGTTTTTCAAGTTCCGTTTTAAATTTTCTAGTAATATTGCAATATTCATTTGCCGTATCCTTTTTTTTTTGCATATTTCATTTTTCATCCACAGAAAAAACGATATGCGGTCAGCGTTAAAGAATCGATCGACACTGGTCATAAGTGCCCTAGTTTGCCTAGGTTTGCTATTCGCTTACAACAAGTCAAAACTAGCTAATCAAGAACATAAGGAACCCGGTCGAGGGACTGATCAAATCGCCCCACGGAACCTAGCAGCTCCAAAAGGAAGCGTTTCAGAGACATTAGCGTACCAAAGATCAGACAGGTCCCGCCCATCAAAGACCCCGGAGGATCGCCTAACATTGGCATTCAATAACGTAAAATTGTTTAAACAGCTGTATGATGTAGTTTAATTCATTGTTTCAAGGTGCAGGATATGTGTGTGTTTACGTCATCTTTCTGGAAAATGTAGAGAAAGGAGTACGAACAATCTTCACTTTCAGATAAAGTGTCTATCTCCAAACTCTTGTTTTCGAAAAATGAAAATGAAAATAGGAATTATTTTTGGAATAAAACGAAATATTTGATAGATATGGTAATGCGTCACTAGGAACTAACATGTAGGCCTATTTACAAGATTTCGAGAGGCTACAGTTAGGTGTATGATACCTCTAGACCAAAACATCAAGGGCATCAATTACTAGTTTACCATTACGATAACGCCACATTAGTTGCCTTTTTTTGCATTTCGCAGGTTTCATAGAGCGATATATTGGAGGCACGGTTGTCTAGTGGTACGACGCAGGGCTCGTGATCGAAGGGTTGCGAGTTCGAGTCTCTGTCACGGCACTTGTGTTGTATCCTTGAGCAAGATACTTTATTCTGCTTGTTCCAGTCTACTCAGCTGTAAATGAATGCGATTGCATGTGTACTATGCAGCAATTGTGCCCGCTCATCCGGGCACTATCAAATTTGGCGCGATATTCAACGTGAATCTATTATTACGTCACTATTGAGTTACGTCACTATTACTTCGTGCTACTGTTCTGCTTGAAAATAGCTGACTCTGGAAACGACCCAAGGCTGGCAATGGTATCATAATAAAACGAGTTTTGCTGTATACATATGTATATTTAAATTAAAGGGTGATTTACTAAACCCATTATGGCCCTGTTTAGAGGGCATTATTGCCTCGTAGTATGGTCTCGTGATGAGATAGTGCCCCCTCATTTATAATAATATCTGTAGTATATTTTGGGTATTACTAAGTCACATGATATTGTGTATTGTCACCTATAAATATTAATGTTTTATATAAATATTTGAATGTTTATCTTTTTATATAAAATGCTGCCATTGTATATACCACTTCACACATGTTTAAGAAAAAGGACATTTCCAAGTTTTATAGCTTGTGTCCAATTCCTTTCGAATATTTTCAAATAAAATATGTTTAAATTAAAACCTTGCCCGAGACTAATAAATGATAGAATTTATTAATTATACATAGTTTTTCCATGTGGAATAGATACATTGTATTATGGTCGTCAAAATATGTTGCAAAAATATACAGTATCGTAAAAGTTTATACAAGATGTTATTCTCAAATCATATCAGAGATAACTCCTAACAGCTGTACCTGTATCACACAGCAATACGGAGGGGTGGATATACTCCAGAGGGAAGCCAATGTAGACATTGCTCAGAGGATCGACCCGGCACGATATAAACACATCGTTCAGATCATCCGGAACGGCCTCAGGGACGTAGACTCCGAGAGCTTGGAGAAGCTGCCCTTGGAGGAGATCTCTGAGATTTACCATAGGTAAGTTTAGACTTGATGTCACGGTAAAGTTTTCCTTCAATCTGGTCATAATCAGTGGGCGTCATCTTTCCCTTGTTAGTGCGTTTTTGGAACATTTTAGATTTTCAGTTTGATCTTAAGTACAAATGAAAAGGCAAGACGAAATAGCCATGTGATGTTGTATAAGTCCTTATTTGTATCTTTGCATCTACAAATAAATTAGAGAAGTCCGAAGCGTTGACAAAATCATAATCCGAATTCAAAATCGATTAAACTAGAGGCAAAATAGGAAAATAAGAAAAGATAGGACCCTCGTAAAAGTACAATAGAATAAGACCAGGTGTTCTGAAAGAGTAAGCGTCTTTTACTTCATCGACGACATCCACCATGTAAATCTTAACCCTCGTCAAAAAAATAAACCTTGTATTGTAAGCTACTTACCATGTATTGTCTATCCGTCTGTGTATTGGTTGGTAGGCAATGGTGTATGTGGGCATCATCTGTGTGTATATATTAGTGTGTATACATTACTTTTTTAAGAAACTGATACGTCAATACATGTCAATCTAATGTTTCAGATATGTCAATACATATCAATCTAATGTTTCAGATACGTCAATACATGTCAATCTAATGTTTCAGATACGTCAATACATGTCAATCTAATGTTTCAGATATGTCAATACATGTCAATCTATTGTTTCAGATATGTCAATACATGTCAATCTAATGTTTCAGATACGTCAATACATGTCAATCTAATGTTTCAGATACGTCAATACATGTCAATCTAATGTTTCAGATACGTCAATACATGTCAATCTAATGTTTCAGATACGTCAATACATGTCAATCTAATGTTTCAGATACGTCAATACATGTCAATCTAATGTTTCAGATACGTCAATACATGTCAATCTAATTTTTCAGATATGTCAATACATGTCAATCTAATGTTTCAGATACGTCAATACATGTCAATCTAATGTTTCAGATACGTCAATACATGTCAATCTAATGTTTCAGATACGTCAATTCATGTCAATCTAATGTTTCAGATACGTCAATACATGTCAATCTGATGTTTCAGATACGTCAATACATGTCAATCTAATGTTTCAGATACGTCAATACATGTCAATCTAATGTTTCAGATACGTCAATACATGTCAATCTAATGTTTCAGATACGTCAATACATGTCAATCTAATGTTTCAGATACGTCAATACATGTCAATCTAATGTTTCAGATACGTCAATACATGTCAATCTAATGTTTCAGATACGTCAATACATGTCAATCTAATGTTTCAGATACGTCAATACATGTCAATCTAATGTTTCAGATACGTCAATACATGTCAATCTAATGTTTCAGATACGTCAATACATGTCAATCTAATGTTTCAGATATGTCAATACATGTCAATCTAATGTTTCAGATATGTCAATACATGTCAATCTAATGTTTCAGATACGTCAATACATGTCAATCTAATGTTTCAGATATGTCAATACATGTCAATCTAATGTTTCAGATACGTCAATACATGTCAATCTAATGTTTCAGATATGTCAATACTCTCCAGTTCTTCTGTCCCAGGAAGGATATGTTGGGGGGCGTTGGCTGGGGCTGGTACGTTTGTACCGGATTCTCTTCAACTGCCAACTGTCTTATATACCTACTCACGTGAGTATATCAACATCGATCTCCTTACTTTCGTTATTTATTAAGTTGTTTTTTAATTGAATAAAGATGTTTGCCAAAGTATGACAGAATAACGTTGAGTCCCACCAGTGTAAAATGTGTTGGAACGAACAGATCACGGCATTAATAATGATAATAAAAATAAATCAGAGAACACCGAAAAATCAACAAAACCATATTTCGAAATCGATTTAACTCGGGGGAAATATGAAAGAGGAAACTATATTCGTGAAGAACCTTGTGAAGCTACAAGAGAATTAAACCATGTGTTCTGGAAGAGTAAGCGGCTTCTGCTTCATCGACTAGAAAGACAGTCATACATTTAAGGAAGGTCCTGAGAAATGAAAAAAGATTAAATGTACAATGTCATTATTTTGGAAAACAGACTATTTTCCTAGCCTCAGTGTTCTGGAAAGACCGAGTATTTTGATAGCGTCTGTGTTCTGTAGATCGCACAGATTAAATTGATACTGTCAACACTGTGAAAGACAGACTACTTTGATAGCGTCAGTATTTGGATACAACAGAAAATTTGATAGCGTTAATATTGAGGAAGACTAACTATTCTGAAAATGTCAGTGTTGTGGCTTGCATTGAAATTCTGACAGCGTCAGAATTGTGGAAGACATGCTATTGTGATAGCGTCAGTATTGTGGGTTGCATTGAAAATTTTATTAGCGTCAGTATTGTGAAAGACAATCTGGACAGATTCTATTTTAAGTCTTGAAAACAAGTAGACGGCTATAGTGTGTTTAAAATTGTTAGCTGCTATGAAACAATTTTATACTTGCTAAGTGTGATTTCAGTGACAAAGACAAAGAAGATGCGTCTTTGACGCATGACATTGACCACATATACAACTGTGACAGAAAACGGATACGCACTGGGTAAGTTACGCCATATGGAACAGTCAATGTTTGCTTTATTTTGATTTCCTGTATAAGTGGATCACTCTTCCTATATAATAAATGTGTCATTGTTCCTATATTATGAGTGGGCCACTGTTCTTGTGTGAAAAGTCGGTCACTGTTTCTATATGATAAATGTGTCACTGTTCCTGTATGATAAGTGGTTCACTGTTCCTGTGTGATAAGTGGGTCACTGTTCCTGTGTGATAAGTGGGTCACTGTTCCTGTGTGATAAGTGGGCCACTGTTCCTGTGTGATAAGTGGGTCACTGTTTCTATATAATAAATGTGTCACTGTTCATGTGTGATAAGTGGGCCACTGTTCCTGTATGATAAGTGGGTCACTGTTCCTGTGTGATAAGTGGGTCACTGTTCCTGTATGATACGTGTGTCACTGTTCCTATATGATAAGTGAGTCACTGTTCCTATATAAATACTCGGGTATGTCACTGTTCCTATATGATAATTGGGTCACTGTTCCTATATAAATACCCGGGTATGTCACTGTTCCTATATGATAATTGGGTCACTGTTCCTATATGATAAATGGGTCACTGTTCATGAATGATAAGCGGGTCACAGTTCCTTTATGATAAGTGTGTCAATGTTCCGATGTGATAAGTAGGTCACTGTTCCTGTGTAATAAGTGGGTCACTGTTCCTGTGTGATAAGTGGGTCACTGTTCCTGTGTGATAATTGGGTCACTGTTCCTATATGATAAGTGGGTCATTGTTCCTGAATGATTAGTGGGTCACAGTTCCTGTGTAATAAGTGGGTCACTGTTCGAGTATGATAAAAGTGTCACTTTTCATGTATGATAAATTGGTCACTTTTCCTGTATAAGTAGGTCAATGTTTCTTTACGATAAATTCGTCAATGTTCCTGTGTGATAAATGCGTGACTGTTCCTGTATGATAAGTGGATTATCGTGTCTTTATGATTAGTGTGTCACTGTTCCTGTTAATGATTTTGTATGTCGTATTCACTACTGTTTTTGATATGTTGTTTCACTAATTACAGAGACATAAGAAAAGAATTACAAAGTATGGAAGGCGAGACACCTTTGACGAACGCATTGGCGCAAAAGGTAACGATATGTTTGTACGCTACATGAAATGTGTTTACAACTTCCCTCCTTCCTAACGTCTCCCTTGACACAACCTCACTTTTGGCATTTAGTTGAGCGTTCGCTCCTGTGAGGAAGGCTATGGGTTCAGTCCTCAGGCCAAGACCTACCGGAGTCTATAACAATGATAGTTATTATTTCCTGCTTGACATTCAGCACTGTTGGAGTGGAACGACTGGTTGGCCCATTGTCAATATAATGTGATCGGGTTGAGTGTCCTGCTTGGGGCCTTCGGCAGTATACTTCAGTGTGGTAGCACCTTAAATCGGCAAAAGATCCGGACTATCGGAAGAAAGCTTACACGAACGAACTGCGGCCTCCCAAATACACACGCTCTCAACACCCACACACCCACATTGCGTACACCAGGAGACCGTCCTTAAATGACCCTGGCTGTTAATTGGACGCAAACATAATCAACCAACTTTTCATAATAAATTATATAGGATGAATATTTAAAGATGACGTAACACACAAATATGCTGCACATTTTAAATTTAGTAATAGATACAGTATGCCAAAACAATTAATTAAATTGCATCATACATCTGTTTCGTTCAGTGCTGCTAGGGACCAAAATGTGGAAAAACAAAAGGGCCACGTCCGTAAAACACCTTTAATATATGAATTTAGAAGTACGATTAAACTAGTTTTGTATAATTCCAAATCGTGTAATACGAAATGTGTTTATCATGTATCGTGCCACTACTCAAATGAGATAACTGTTGCTATGGAGGCTCCAACAAACCCCGGGGACTAAAAAATCCATCAGCAGAGACTGCCACCCCCTATCTTGAAAGATGTCGTAATACACACATATGCTGCACATCTAAACATGTTTACCTTTATTTTATTAAAATTGTCACTTTAACCATGATTGAGATGTTTTATTTTATTTTAGGAAAAGGTTGATGTCCTGTTGATAGAAGGCATTGAGTCTGATGACGTCATCACTAGACTTCTGAAGCGCAATGCATTACGTCACGTCAACCAGTTATCAGTAGTCTTCGATGCCGTGAACACGACCACTTCCGTCTCGAACTACGCAAGGCAAATCCTCTTGTTAAAGGCTCTGTATACTGAAGGATTCAGAATATTTAGTTTCGAAAGAAATCCGAAACGTATATTCAGAGATAATCCCTGGAGAACCGGGTGTTACACACTAAATATGGTAAAACTTATATAATTCATAGAAGTTTGAATACATGTCAATATGATTATCATTATAAATGGTTATCCAATGGTCTCCCGTTATATATCAAATATATATTTCATGAGTATGGAAGATAGTTTTTTTTCCTTGCTTTGATAAAATTTCACGAGTGCTAATAGTTTTTAAAATCTGCTTTACGGATGAAATATATTTTATATTAAAATCATTGAATAGCCTCTATTTACTAGTTTTGTAACACTTTTGAGAATCGTAAAAGCTTCAAAGCCTTTAATTTCAATTAAAAAAAATTCAGCCACAACTGATAGAGACTGAGTGCAAGGCTGACAGAATATTAATACGCCAAATGATATAGTTCTGTTTAGTTTAGATAATAGTAAATATACGTACAAAAACACATTAATGAATTTCATACTATGAAGGTTTATAAATTTACCTATACCTTATTTTTTGATCGTTGAACAATACAAAATAGTTCAGAAATATTGCGAAGATTTGTACTATCACAAGTGTTGAAATAAGCAGTGATGATATAAGTTTTATCAAGTTGATGTTCTCTGATATTTCACTGCTGAAAATGTTATAACAGTCGTTGATATGATAAATGTGGTTCATAACAGATGAGGGAAAGGGCGGTGGATGACCCGATGGTGATTCCCCAACCAAACCAGATTGCAAAAATGTCGATCCACCAAATGGCCAACACTTATCAAAGGTAACATTGGTGCCAGCGTTGGGAAATTATAGCAAACTCACATGAATCCGAAATGCAAACCAAACGGTTTATTCATCTTATCGGTCTTGATTAAGTTTAACATCAATATCATAGTGTAGTATTGGGTCTTGTGTAACTTTGTTAAGTATGCATAGACTGTATTGCGTTAGAGTCACGATACAGCTTTATATAGGTATCTGTAACAGAATATAAATATTAAGCCGATATTGTTTATGTTAATATTGATCATGAACCTTTGTAACTAAATAATAATCATTGTGTATTAAAAGGGACTTTTTAGCTAATGCGGTCGACTGAGCTAAATACAGTATGTGTTAGCCGTGTTTTCTCTGGCCCTAACTCCAGACATTTTGACAGAAATGTGTTTGGTGTTGGCCAGAAGCGCAATGATATAAGAGAACGGGTAACTATTTTATCCGACATTCATTTGTATTGGAGCGTATTGATGTGCTGCCAACGAAAATCGACCATACAAAACACATATTGCACATGATAAATGGACTGTTTCTTTGTCCTAACTTTTTCTTATTTTCACAAACACCTGCAAACGTCATTCAGCAAACCGTGCTGAGTCGACCCAAATACGGGAAGATTAATCCTTTTCAAAATATGTTTGGACCACACTCTACTGTCGCAAATTTAACCCCAATATCAAAAAATGTCGAAGAATTCCACTTTCTCATAATTATAGCGGTGCCATCTGGCCATCTACCTGTTAAAATGAGGAAACTCGGGCTCGAGATAAATATTACAAAATATGGACCTCCACACGACAATGATAAATAATGTCTGGCTTGGTAAACGGTATATTGATAAATCTTTTTTATTGCTGATGAGAGGGAGAGAGGGAGAGAGAGAGAGAGAGAGAGAGAGAGAGGGGGGGGGGGTATATGTACAAGAAAGAACACAGATATCAAACACTGTGTCTACTTATATCTATTAACTTATTGTGTGGTTTATCATTTGATACAGCTTCTCGCTAACGACCGAGGTACTTTGTAAGGAGATACTACGTGTTGGAGATATTGACGATGGCGGATGGGATGTGTGTATGGATGAG
Source organism: Mimachlamys varia (assembly GCA_947623455.1). Taxonomy (NCBI): domain Eukaryota; kingdom Metazoa; phylum Mollusca; class Bivalvia; order Pectinida; family Pectinidae; genus Mimachlamys; species Mimachlamys varia. Next base: position 5,877,279 of record OX392537.1, read on the forward strand.
AAGTACAGACCTGAGTCGCCATGTCTAGTGTACTCGTTTGGGTAAGTCCTAGAGTGTATTTCTCTAACCGTGATTGGTTTACCGGAGCCGGAGTCTCTTGAGATAACAACTGAACTGCGACCAGTACACGGTGACTGCCAAACGCAGACTTCGAACCTGGAGGGTCGATCGCTATTCGTCCCTTTTTTTCGTAAATGCGAAACTGGTCTAGTCTAACGGAATACGAAGTGGAAGTGAGGGAAAAATAGAGAATACCGAAGCGTTACAAAATCATAATATCAAAATCGATTAAACTAGGGGCAAAATATGGACCAAGGACATGGAGACCCTTGTAAAAGTACAAGACAAGGTGTTCCGGTAAAGTAAGCATCTTCTGCTTCATCGACAACACCCGACACCATAGTTTTGATCAACCTGCATATCTCGAATCCCTGTGCTGTTTGTTTGTTTGTAAGCAATTGACATCGATCACGAAAAATCACGACATTTAGAGCAAGTCCCAGATTAACGAATCAACTGCATCATGTAAATACTATAAGTTGGAGAACCAGGAATGTTACTAGCAAGAAATGGAAAATTCACGACGGGAAAATTAAAATCGTCACGATTATCGTATAGCTTAGTAGTAAGCTCTCCATGTTGGTCATAGTTTAAGTAGAGATCGGGGTAAGAAGCTGATGTAGAAAGTCTGTTGTGTCCTTTATTTCAAGTTCAGAAGGGTATAATATATGATCGACGTGGTCTGCAAACTTCTTGTTGTTCATAGACAATACATCGTCGATATATCTGTAAGTGAAATTAAAAAAAAAAATGGCGAGGTTTTTGTTTCCTGTCCTGATCAGCCCACTCACGAAGGGCTAGTGATTGTGGCCGTACAGACGCCTTAACCAAACAGCCACCGCTTCCCTGCAGATGTGCAATTCGATGAGGAGTCCTATGGTTGTTTTCACAGGTGACTTAACCCAGGTCCCAATGTTCTCAGTGGTTTGGAGCCGAGACACCGAACATTTAACTCATTGGTTGGAAAGGGGAAACAACCATTTTCAAAAGCTCTAAAATTTATTTTTCAACTCGTGTCTATATGCAAAACAAACTTAATCTAAGGTTATGAATGTTATTCCGAATTAAAAGTCGAATTAGATGTTATATTATTTTATATTTTTGAACAAATCATGTCGTAATATTGGTATAATTAACACAAATACACATATTTCATTCAAGCATAAAGGATGACTGGTCATTTGATGATAGGATGTCGTCCCGGTTTGGCTGTGAGGTCCACAGCTTCGATCCAAGGTATGTAACATTTATAAAAGAATATTTCTGATAGTATTACAGAAATTACAGTCGACACCTATCACAGAAATCTTGATTATTAGAGTAATCTCTAGAATAGTGAATTAACAGGTACCTGCGACATGTATACACCATAGGTTGGAGAATCAGGAATGTCACGAAAAAGAAATTCACGATTAAAAACAACAAAAATTCTAAATATATTAGTTCCACTTATTGAGCGTATATTGCGACATAACTGCTGTGATGCCACCCTCGATATCAAGGGGTAACAGTTCTGTATGCTCTCCTACGCTCTCTACACCCCATGGAATATGTCATTGCAAAACTGAAGGCACGCTCAGGCAAAAAAAAACTGACCAATCGCTTGGCTGCATACCGGTCCTTCTTTTCATGTATATGAAAGGGTCGAACCAGCCTTTTTGTTTCGTCAAGGTGTTGCACACGGGACCTTCAGTTTTGCCATGACATACTCAAGGGGTGTAGAGAGCATAGGTGATCGTAACCCCTGGGTATCAAGGATGCTGTAATTCTGATGTTACTCAAAGAACCACTGATGGAGGACAGAATTTTAAGTAATGTGATGATGATATACCGCAGAAAGAACAATTGAATTGTATATTAGTATTCTAATAAACTTCCGTATGCATCTTAAATGGATCCCCTGGTAACAATGGTGTAATCACCTCCATGTTTCATTTACTGTCACAATAATATCAGATGATTTATCGAGCCTGCACTTCATGTACTTTAGTATTGGATTGAAAGATCATAGACGGTCAAAACTACAGTGGTTTTACAACCTTGGCCTGTCCAACCAAAAAGGCACCATCACGAAAAATAGACAGAAATGGAACATGATGAATTTGAAATCCATTCGGACTTTGTTGGGGCATGACAACGTAAGTAGTTACTTTCGGAACACATCTATTAAGACAAATATTCGGAACAACTGGAATTAATAAGCTATCGGACACTTTTGTTTTCTGTTTATTTATGGAGTTATAAACTTTTTATCTATTAATCTTGCGATTCGTAAAAAGCCCTGCCTTAAGTTGAAGAGTTCTTTAACCATGGGCAAGTTTAGACGTGAAGTGTTCGAATTCTTAAAATTGTTTCTAACATATGATTTGTTTCCATATTTATTAGGACAAAGTCTCAGGACAATACCTTTTTTTGGCTCAACCCCGGGGCTGTGGGGAGGGGCTCAAAAAGGTCAAATTGTCTTAACATTTCAACTATATTCTTCTTGAGACCCAGATATGCAGTAATCAAATACTCTTCATAAATGGAAATGCCTTAAGGTGCTTTATCAAAATTGTAAATTTCAAGCCGCCCGGACCTCAGGTTACCCCCTATGGTGGGGGTTAATTTTACTTTAGTTTATATAGGAAAATGACACTTTTGGATATAATTCGTTCATATTTAGTTGGAAATAATTCAAACATGGTTAAAAGTATAAACTGGAGTTCCCCGTTTGACTATGTCAGCATTTTGTTTCTGGGCCAACCCCAGTGCTGTAGGGAGGGGCTCAAAAGGGTCAAATTGGCTAAAAATTCAACAAAGATGTTCTCTTCTGAGTTTTCAGTCACGTTCAAGTCTCGTTTATGTCTCATTTAGGATTTTATGTTATATTGAAGAAAGTTTGATCAATTTTAATAGCATATATGCTTCTGAAAATTGTGTCAAAAATATAAGTGTCTGTTGTTTGTAGAACTTTTTTACATGAATTTAAAAAAAAAAACAATATAGCGGTCATTTTGGATATGCGTATTTCTGTCTATTTATGCACTTCGCGAAGGGCCAAAATTTCACCTTTTTGATGCTAAATTGATCTCTAAAAAACATTAGTGTTTAGGTTAAAGAAATTTTACTTCGAAAACCGAAAAGAAAACGCTATTTTTGCTATTTATGAAAATATCCGGCATTCGGTCAAAACTACAAAATTCACTTAAAATCGCTTATTATGCCATGACCGATGATATCACAAAAACGAGCCCGCTGACATGTCTTTAACTTTGCATTTCTGTCATGCCTTGAACTCCCTTATCCAAGAATGTATATGCAAAAAAACGTTTGATACAGGAACATTTTGACTTCTCAGAGGTGTGTATCCTTACGCCCACGATATGCTCTTCGTAAATGGTAAGGGGCTTTAACAAAATTGTGAATTCCATGTCCCTCGGACTTCCGGTTACCCCTGGGGGAACGGGCAAGTTTACTGTAGTTTATATAGCAAAATGACACTTTTGGCTATATTTTGTTTATTTTTAGTTATAAATCATTCAAGCTTGGTATGAAATATCAACAGAAAATTACCTTTTGACCTTTTGACCCCGTGGCTGTGGGGAGGGGCTCAAAAGGGTCAAATTGGCTAAAATTTCAACAAACTTCTTTAGACCCAGATATACTTGAATCAATTATCTTTATAAATGGAAAGGTCTTTAAGTGTTTTACCAAATTGAGAATTTAGCGTCCCCGGGGGTTCACCCCCCCCCCCCTTTTTCTTTAAAGGGGCTGAAGTTAACTTTAGTTTGTATAGGAAAACTACACTTATGGATATATTTCGTTCATTTCTAGTTGAAAATAATTCAAATGGTTGTAAACAGGACATTACCTTTTGACTTTGGAATAATTTTGACTCTGGCCCAACCCCGGGGCTGTGGGGAGGGGCTTAAAAGGATCAAATTGGCTAAAATTTGAACAATCTTCTTCTATGCTGGAATCAAATACTATCATATATTGAAAGGTCTTAAGGTGCTTTATCAAAATTGTGCATTCCATGCTTCTCCAGGACTTCAGGTTCCCCCTTCGCGAGGGGTTAACGTTTCCTATAGCTTATATAGGAACTTTCGGGTAAAATTACGGATGTTTATAATAGTAACATGAAAGTCAAAGTTTAGTTCACATTAATAGTGAGGTAAAATGTCAAGGTCACTTTATCAAAGGTCAAAGTCAAATGTTATAGCTTTTACTGTTGAACATTTTGGAATGACATTGTAAAACAAAGTTGGTCAGAATCAAGCAAAGAGTCAGCTTATCGGACATCCAGGTCAGTGTGTAAAAGGTTCAGGTCAGATTTTATATCTTTTTACAGATGACCATTATGTTATGACTTTGTTAATAAAGTTGATCAGAATTTAAAAAAGGAGTCAACTGACTAAAAGTCAAGGTTTAAGAGGTCAAGGTCACTGATTTAAAGGTCAAGGAAAGGAAACCGTTTGTAACTTTCTTTGTCCATTGAACGAAGATCAAAGTCCCTAACCGGTAGTTTGATTGTTGGGTTCAAAGTTCAAGGATAGATGATTTCGGGAGATATATAGACTTATAAACAGGACTCTTGCTTACCTATCAGTGTTCTCGCTCAGGCTTGGTTTAGGTTAATTATATTTTCAGTATAATAACACAACAACAAAAGTATTAGGTATTAGTACATCAAAATCTAGGTGACCGTTAAGGCCCATGGGCCTCTTGTTAGCGTCTGAGATGATTAACATTGTTTTAATAACATTTGGAATTGCTAACTTTTTCCGTGTTTTCCTATTCCAGCGCCGAATCGACATAATAAAAATGGATATCGAGAAATCGGAATGGTTGGCCCTCCCTGACATGGTCAGCACAGGTGTTTTAAAGGATGTTAAACAACTTTTCATAGAGTTCCATTCCAACACAAATCAAGCTCCCATTAGCAAACTTACTGCTAATTTAGCAGTAATGAGACAGCTATATGACCAGGGATTCCGGCTGTTCTGGTCTCACCCAAATCAGGTTTCCTATAATATTTATAAATCGAAATATAACGGTCGACACGCGTCGTCTTGCTATGAACTATATTACGTTAATACCAACTTGTGATAGTGTCATCCGAATTCTCCAGGACTCGGACTCGCAGACCCTGATCCAGCTCGGAGGTTTTCTGGACCTAGTACTAAACATCGATTTGGTCACCCTTATCCTGTATGGAGGTTTTCTGTGCCTAGTGTCACCCTTATCCTGCATGGAGGATTGCTGGACCTAGTGTCACCCTGATCCTGTATGGAGGATTTCTGTGCCTAGTGTCACCCTGATCCTGTACGGAGGTTTTCTGGGCCTAGTGTCACCCTGATCCTGTATGGAGGTTTTCTGTGTCTAGTGTCACCCTGATCCTGTATGGAGGTTTTCTGTGCCTAGTGTCACCCTGATCCTGTATGGAGGATTGCTGGGCCTAGTGTCACCCTGACCCTGTATGGGGGTTTCTGGGCCTAGTGTCACCCTGATCCTGCACGGAGGTTTTCTGTGCCTAGTGTCACCCTGATCCTGTATGGAGGATTTCTGGGCCTAGTGTCACCCTGATCCTGTATGGAGGATTTCTGGGCCTAGTGTCACCCTGATCCTGTATGGAGGATTTCTGGGCCTAGTGTCACCCTAATCCTGTATGGAGGTTTTATGGGCCTAGTGTCACCCTAATCCTGTATGGAGGTTTTCTGGGCCTAGTGTCACCATGACCCTGTATGGCGGTTTTCTGGGCCTAGTACTAAACAGAGATATGGTCCTATACTGTAACAGAATATATTTTAGAGGTACTCTTATTTAAGCGAGTGTCGCGCTGAAAGCAGCACTCCGCTAATGTTATGTATGAACTTATTAGTTTATGTATATTGTTTTTTTCTTTTTTGTTTTTTTTTTAATCAAAAAGTTATGTTATCATCAATTCATCATTGTTTTTATCTGTTTCAATTCGGTTACACTCTAAATCTGGAGTGCACTAAAGTTATTAAGAGGAATTTGCTTCTTAGTGTTATAAAATATTCCTTTATCATATACTCTTTGGCCTCGTTTTATATGTAAATCTTAACAATGGTAACAATTTACATGTTATGATTATATTTGACAATCGTGTGATGATTTCAAAAAAAACTTGGCCAATATCTGTGTTTCGTTTTTTATCAATGAAAGGAAATAAAAAAGTTCTATCATTTTGGCCTGTTTCCATTGTTATCATCTTTGAATTTAGAAAATATGAAAATATAAATATACAATTATAATCTTTCATACTCTTTGTTGTTTATTAGCTGTTGAGTTCAGCATTGGCGACCCAAAACTTTGCGGGAGTGGGAAAGATATAAGCACACGTATTGAAAAGTGCATTATTCTAAAAAGCTCCATTATTTTCCTTGGTTGCCGGCAGGGGCATTCGTGTCACACTGACAAATATAGTTCTTTTTTTTTCACGCAGTATATATATATATACAGTTACGTGCCAAAAGTCTTTCAATTTTTGTATTTTGCTATATAGTCTTTGTATTTCCAACTTTTTTTCAATGAATTTTCCTGACTTCATTTCTTAATGGATTTTGACAATTTTTTGTCATTTGGTACAAAAATATTCAAGGTTTCCTCTCATAATATTTATTTAATTTTCCGTTGTGTATTTATAGAGCTGGGATGAACTAAAGATTTGTAGCAGTTGGTGTAAGTGAGAAACAGATCGGTTATTGATGAGATAATAAGCGTTCAGATCACCATTTAGAACGATATTATCACATCCAGTATTAAAAGCAAGTTCTAAACATTGTGAAATATGGTTCCATTGAGACAGCGAAGTATTAGTGGGCCTGTAAAAAGTACAATTGAGTACAAGAGCACCTGCTAAATTTAATTCTACAAAAACACACTCAACAGTAGGCAGCTCTATGTCTAAGCGACGTTTAGCGAGTATGTTCTTTTTGCAACGTACACAGACACTCCGGGATCCGCCACCTAAACTGTCTGATCTTATATGACAATAAGGTCGCAATACCCGGGAAAGGTCAAGTCTGCCGAGTTATCAGTGAATGAAAGCACACAAACATTATGTAATTCAGTATATAAAATGTCCATCTTATTCAGGAGACTTTGGATAGTCAACTACACAAACGAAAATTTGGTTTTAGTAAAGATGTCACTTGCAGAACTAAAGAAAAAGAAGATTCCGAGGAGAAATCAATGTCAGAATATGATCTTTTCAAAGGACCTGCACAATCTCAATATTACCAGATATAATAAGTAACACAAGTCGATTACACACAAAAGAAAAAAAAATGCAAAAAGCAGTGAAATATATCACTAAATCCCAGATAGCTGCAAGATCTGGCGTCAACTGAACAAGATTTCACAGTACTTCGAAAATGTTTTCTGTTAAATAACCCTATCCGAGCACGGTATAACGATAATGAGATCGGCATTATGTCACATCAGTACTGGTGTACATAAGCAGAAAACAATGATGTGCTCTGGAGGAATATATGGGGTATAACTTAAAGGCCCAATATACGTAACTTCAGGGAAGCTTTCGTGATTCTGGAAAATTCTGAAATCAAATCGAGTTGATAACCGTGCAAAAATAAGTCTAAAACGAAGTAAACCTGAGCGGTAACTAACAAGAAACTCTTGACAAAAAATCCAAAGAATTGAAAATAATTCAGGTGGGGCCCACTTCAACATCAAACCGAAGGTAGAAGACAGTTCGACGAAATGGACGCGTGTTTACAAAGAGCGTGTCTCAACTGCTGTTGTACCGGTAACCGCGAAAGAATTCATTATGAATATTGCTGATATCAGTTAATCTTAACTAAATCTATAAATATAATAAGTTATTAGGCTTGATTTTTGCTTCAAGTTTTGCCGAAAGTTACGTATATTTGGCCTTTAAAGGATTTGTGCAACAAAAAATGAAAAAAGTCACGGCGAAAGAAAGGTTCCGAACAACAGTATTCTTACGGAAAAGCCAGAAAGGTATCGATGTTCGTTTTTGCGCCAAAATACAAACTTCGTTTTTGCGTCAAGTTAAAAACTTTTGTTTTAAATAATCTGCAACGATGGCAGCATCGGATTTTTACAACCAAACACGTGACGATGGTTTCATGGTAAGCTAAACTTAATTCGTTGGTATACTAATGATTTATGTATTTTAGAAGTACATACATAATCAGAGTAATCTCCCCTGAGACGTTAGCAGTGACTTCCGTCACAAGTAATTCCTTTATCGAAGATTTCGGGGTTTTCATGGGATGATACGACCCCGCGCTCGCAGTCGACAAATAAAAAATGTGGATGATTATAGCTTTCTAGAAAGGGGAATATATAGAGGATGAAGGGAAGCTGTTCATTTTTCTCTAGTATGAACGGAAAGTAAGTTTTTATGACCGTTTTGTAACTCGGTCGAGGTATTTTCCCGAAATTTAACCGCTTGACGTATGAAGCTGAAATTTGGCAATTATTTTTATTGTGGTTTAAGATGATAAATAACATCAACAGAAAATTGGAAAATTTTGTTTTCATATATTTTTTTTAATTATTCATATTTCACTGTCTTTATTCCCCTAGCCACAAGTGCTTGTTGGTAATACAGGTGATTGAAACGAACGTTAGGGTCACATGACTGCATGCTAGTTACGTATTACTTGCGTGTCAAGAGTTGTAATGGATGAGTAAAAGTTAAGGAGTGGTCATTCGGGTTATGACGGTCCAAGCAAAATATCAAATTATACACTATGAGCGATACGGAAGCAGAACCCTTAGAAATAGACACACGCGAACATGGTACACCAACCGAGAAAGGATCCTGGTGCTCTCTTAGAACATGGTACACCAACCGAGACAGGATCCTGGTGCTCCCTTAGAACATGGTACACTACCCGAGACAGGATCCTGGTGCTCCCTTAGAACATGGTACACTACCCGAGACAGGATCCTGGTGCTCCCTTAGAACCTGGTACACTACCCGAGACAGGATCCTGGTGCTCCCTTAGAACCTGGTACACTACCCGAGACAGGATCCTGGTGCTCCCTTAGAACCTGGTACACTAAACGAGACAGGATCCTGGTGCTCCCTTAGAACATGGTACACTACCCGAGACAGGATCCTGGTTCTCCCTTAGCACCTGGTACACTACCCGAGACGGATCCTGGTGCTCCCTTAGAACATGGTACACTACCCGAGACAGGATCCTGGTTCTCCCTTAGCACCTGGTACACTACCCGAGACAGGATCCTGGTGCTCCCTTACAACATGGTACACTACCCGAGACAGGATCCTGGTGCTCCCTTAGAACATGGTACACTACCCGAGACAGGATCCTGGTGCTCCTTTAGAACCTGGTACACTACCCGAGACAGGATCCTGGTGCTCCCTTAGAACCTGGTACACTACCCGAGACAGGATCCTGGTGCTCCCTTAGAACCTGGTACACTACCCGAGACAGGATCCTGGTGCTCCCTTACAACATGGTACACTACCCGAGACAGGATCCTGGTTCTCCCTTAGAACCTGGTACACTACCCGAGACTGGATCCTGGTTCTCCCTTAGAACCTGGTACACTACCCGAGACTGGATCCTGGTTCTCCCTTAGAACCTGGTACACTACCCGAGACAGGATCCTGGTGCTCCCTTAGAACACGGTACACCACCCGAGACAGAATCCTGGTGCTCCCTTAGAACCTGGTACACTACCCGAGACAGGATCCTGGTTCTCCCTTAGAACCTGGTACACTACCCGAGACAGGATCCTGGTTCTCCCTTAGAACCTGGTACACTACCCGAGACTGGATCCTAGTTCTCCCTTAGAACCTGGTACACTACCCGAGACAGGATCCTGGTGCTCCCTTAGAACCTGGTACACTACCCGAGACAGGATCCTGGTGCTCCCTTAGAACCTGGTACACTACCCGAGACAGGATCCTGGTGCTCCCTTAGAACCTGGTACACTACCCGAGACAGGATCCTGGTGCTCCCTTAGAACATGGTACACTACCCGAGACAGGATCCTGGTTCTCCCTTAGCACCTGGTACACTACCCGAGACGGATCCTGGTGCTCCCTTAGAACATGGTACACTACCCGAGACAGGATCCTGGTTCTCCCTTAGCACCTGGTACACTACCCGAGACAGGATCCTGGTGCTCCCTTACAACATGGTACACTACCCGAGACAGGATCCTGGTGCTCCCTTAGAACATGGTACACTACCCGAGACAGGATCCTGGTGCTCCTTTAGAACCTGGTACACTACCCGAGACAGGATCCTGGTGCTCCCTTAGAACCTGGTACACTACCCGAGACAGGATCCTGGTGCTCCCTTAGAACCTGGTACACTACCCGAGACAGGATCCTGGTGCTCCCTTACAACATGGTACACTACCCGAGACAGGATCCTGGTTCTCCCTTAGAACCTGGTACACTACCCGAGACAGGACCCTGGTGCTCCCTTAGAACATGGTACACTACCCGAGACTGGATCCTGGTTCTCCCTTAGAACCTGGTACACTACCCGAGACAGGATCCTGGTGCTCCCTTAGAACACGGTACACCACCCGAGACAGAATCCTGGTGCTCCCTTAGAACCTGGTACACTACCCGAGACAGGATCCTGGTTCTCCCTTAGAACCTGGTACACTACCCGAGACAGGATCCTGGTTCTCCCTTAGAACCTGGTACACTACCCGAGACTGGATCCTAGTTCTCCCTTAGAACCTGGTACACTACCCGAGACAGGATCCTGGTGCTCCCTTAGAACATGGTACACTACCCGAGACTGGATCCTGGTTCTCCCTTAGAACCTGGTACACTACCCGAGACAGGATCCTGGTGCTCCCTTAGAACCTGGTACACTACCCGAGACTGGATCCTGGTCGTCCCTTAGAACCTGGTACACTACCCGAGACAGGATCCTGGTTCTCCCTTAGAACCTGGTACACTACCCGAGACAGGATCCTGGTGCTCCCTTAGAACCTGGTACACTACCCGAGACTGGATCCTGGTGCTCCCTTAGAACCTGGTACACTACCCGAGACAGGATCCTGGTTCTCCCTTAGCACCTGGTACACTACCCGAGACAGGATCCTGGTGCTCCCTTACAACATGGTACACTACCCGAGACAGGATCCTGGTGCTCCCTTAGAACATGGTACACTACCCGAGACAGGATCCTGGTGCTCCTTTAGAACCTGGTACACTACCCGAGACAGGATCCTGGTGCTCCCTTAGAACCTGGTACACTACCCGAGACAGGATCCTGGTGCTCCCTTAGAACCTGGTACACTACCCGAGACAGGATCCTGGTGCTCCCTTACAACATGGTACACTACCCGAGACAGGATCCTGGTTCTCCCTTAGAACCTGGTACACTACCCGAGACAGGACCCTGATGCTCCCTTAGAACCTGGTACACTACCCGAGACTGGATCCTGGTTCTCCCTTAGAACCTGGTACACTACCCGAGACAGGATCCTGGTGCTCCCTTAGAACACGGTACACCACCCGAGACAGAATCCTGGTGCTCCTTTAGAACCTGGTACACTACCCGAGACAGGATCCTGGTTCTCCCTTAGAACCTGGTACACTACCCGAGACTGGATCCGGGTTCTCCCTTAGAACCTGGTACACTACCCGAGACAGGATCCTGGTTCTCCCTTAGAACCTGGTACACTACCCGAGACAGGATCCTGGTGCTCCCTTAGAACCTGGTACACTACCCGAGACTGGATCCTGGTTCTCCCTTAGAACCTGGTACACTACCCGAGACAGGATCCTGGTGCTCCCTTAGAACCTGGTACACTACCCGAGACTGGATCCTGGTCGTCCCTTAGAACCTGGTACAATACCCGAGACAGGATCCTGGTTCTCCCTTAGAACCTGGTACACTACCCGAGACAGGATCCTGGTGCTCCCTTAGAACCTGGTACACTACCCGAGACTGGATCCTGGTGCTCCCTTAGAACCTGGTACACTACCCGAGACAGGATCCTGGTTCTCCCTTAGAACCTGATACACTACCCGAGACAGGATCCTGGTTCTCCCTTAGAACCTGGTACACTACCCGAGACAGGATCCTAGTGCTCCCTTAGAACCTGGTACACTACCCGTAAAAGGATCCTGGTGCTCCCTTAGAACCTGGTACACCACCCGAGACAGGATCCTGGTGCTCCCTTACAACATGGTACACTACCCGAGACAGGATCCTGGTGCTCCCTTACAACATGGTACACTACCCGAGACAGGATCCTTGTGCTCCCTTACAACATGGTACACTACCCGAGACAGGATCCTGGTTCTCCCTTACAACATGGTACACTACCCGAGACAGAATCCTGGTGCTCCCTTAGAACCTGGTACACTACCCGAGACAGGATCCTGCTGCTCTCTTAGAACATGGTACACCACCCGAGAAAGGATCCTGGTCCTCCCTTACAACACGGTACACTACCAGAGACAGGATCCTGGTGCTCCCTTAGAACATGGTATACTACCCGAGACAGGATCCTGGTGCTCCCTTACATAATGGTACACTACCCGAGACAGGATCCTGGTGCTCCCTTAGAACATGGTACACTACCCGAGACAGAATCCTGGTGCTCCCTTACAATATGGTACACTACCTGAGACAGGATCCTGGTGCTCCCTTACAACATGGTACACTACCCGAGACAGGATCCTGGTGCTCCCTTAGACAATGGTACACTACCCGAGATAGGATCCTGGTCCTCCCTCACAACATGGTACACTACCCGAGACAGGATCCCGGTGCTCCCTTAGAACCTGGTACACTACCCGAGACAGGATCCTGGTCCTCCCTTACAACACGGTACACCACCCGAGAAAGGATCCTGGTGCTCCCTTAGAACCTGGTACACTACCCGAGATAGGATCCTGCTGCTCCCTTAGAACCTGGTACACTACCCGAGACAGGATCCTGGTGCTCCCTTACAACATGGTACACTACCCGAGAAAGGATCCTGGTCCTCCCTTACAACACGGTACACTACCCGAGACAGGATCCTGGTGCTCCCTTACAACATGGTACACTACCTGAGACAGGATCCTGGTCCTCCCTTAGAACATGGCACACTACCCGAGACAGGATCCTGGTGCTCCCTTAGAACCTGGTACATTACCCGAGACAGGATCCTGGTGCTCCCTTAGAACCTGGTACACTATCCGAGACAGGATCCTGGTGCTCCCTTAGAACCTGGTACACTATCCGAGACAGGATCCTGGTGCTCCCTTAGAACCTGGTACACCACCCGAGACAGGATCCTGGTACTCCCTTACAACCTGGTACACTACCCGAGACAGGATCCTGGTGCTCCCTTACAACCTGGTACACTACCCGAGACAGGATCCTAGTGCTCCCTTACAACATGGTACACTACCCGAGACAGGATCCTGGTGCTCCCTTAGAACCTGGTACACTATCCGAGACAGGATCCTGGTTCTCCCTTACAACATGGTACACTACCCGAGACAGGATCCTGGTGCTCCCTTAGAACATGGTACACTACCCGAGACAGGATCCTGGTACTCCCTTAGAACCTGGTACACCACCCGAGACAGGATCCTGGTGCTCCCTTACAACCTGGTACACTACCCGAGACAGGATCCTGGTGCTCCCTTAGAACATGGTCCACTACCCGAGACTGGATCCTGGTGCTCCCTTACAACATGGTACACTACCCGAGACAGGATCCTAGTGCTCCCTTACAACATGGTACACTACCCGAGACAGGATCCTGGTGCTCCCTTACAACCTGGTACACTACCCGAGACAGGATCCTGGTGCTCCCTTAGAACCTGGTACATTACCCGAGAAAGGATCCTGGTGCTCCCTTACAACATGGTACACTACCCGAGACTGGATCCTGGCTAGGCAAGGTAACACCTGGATATTATCTACCTGGCTATGCTTCAACCAATATAAAGATACGGTTATAGTAGCAACAATAGAAATGCTTCTCTATACCTAATATTATAAATACATGCAATATATATTTGTCTTTACATGTACAATTTTCTACGCCTACATGCGTTGAATATATATTGACCTACAAGTGGCTGGAGTTAGTTATTTTGCATTATATTTAAAAACTTCATATTACTGTCTTGCATTGGAAGACCGTCTATGAAAATATGAAAAAAAACTGCTATACTCGTGAAATATATTTGATATTTAACGGGAAACCATTTATTAGCCTTTTTTTATTTATAAAAAAAGCTCACTTGCTACGTTAAGATGGTATGATATGTCAGTGTTATAATACTCACGATTCCTTACCTTTATAAAAACAGACATTTTTTTATCGAATCAAATCAGTATTTGTCGTTTCAACTTTGAATGTGTCATTGATCCCGTAATCGCCATATTGGATTTCCAATCGGATTTCGGGTGTACATTTTGCTTTATTCCGTTGATATTTTTTCGTTATCCTAGAATCAAATCTTATTAAGTAAGAAAATTAAAAAACCTTCATAGTCTTTTGATCTAATGGATTTTATTAATATGTTTTTGAATTTTTACTGTATTTGAACAAAAAATGAAACTTCATCCTGTGGCATATCAATATTCTATAAGCCTCAGACACTTCGTACCGGTCAGTTGTAACCGCAAATTTTAAGAATGAAATCAGACTTGAGGAATTTTGAAAATGTAATAAAAAGAAAATTCAATGGTTTCCCATTAAATATCAAATATATTTCACGTATATGGCAGATTTTAAAAATATGTTTGTCCGTGCTACGCACTCGTGAAAATAACTGAAAATATAAAAAAAAAAAAAAAAAAAATCTGCCATACTCGTGAAATATATTTGATATTTAACGGGAAACATTGAATAGCCCTATTTATGTTGGTGCATATATTAAAATAAAACTTTCGCTTCCCTGTAAATATCTTAAATGGAAATTGATATTTTAGTTAATTTAATTGTAAAATGCACTAAATTGTAGCTTGAAATACAACTTGCGCGTTATTGGGTTTACTCTCAACACCTACGCAATTCCTTTTCTGAAGTTTAAACATATCATATTTATTGACAAAAGTTGACAGGGGATTAGGAACAAGTTATTACAACTTATCAACGCCTTCTCCCAATAAATATTCCTATTCTGAAACCTTCTGATATCGAAACTTAGTAACCATACAACAAAATCACTTCGTTTAGCCTAGAATTAGGTTTTAGCGTTTCAGTACTTTCAGTACTTTGATTTATACCAACAGCCATGGCATTGTATCAGCACATCTATCCCTTCGTGTTCCCCATTTTAGTTGTGTTATTTCATTGGTCAGCGCTGATGACGTGCCAGAAAACCATCGCTGAAAAGTCTATCAGCTGGAGTGTTTGTGTGTGTTCAGTACGGAGCGGGATTTACGGATATTGTACGGAAGTTTAACAGCTAGTGAAGGTCAGTAATACATGATACACTACTGTAACGACTCTCTCATCAAGTCATTTAGCTGGTTGTTTATTTTTTCAATGATTATATTTGCAAGGGAAGTTTATAAACCCCATTACATGAAAGATGTGTCACGCTTGTGTACTTTATACATAGTGTAGGCCTAACAGCCCTACGCTAAATGTTGGTGCGGTTTATCGAAGCGAGCGCACGTGATAGTTTGCGAAAATACATGTATTAGGCCTATAGGCCTAGCAAATGATGCATTCTGATAGGCCTATTCACTAAACTGAACTGGTTGGTCTTGTCATACTATTAAATCCATATGTCCAGTGTTACAAATGGGGTAGATATTACACTTCAAATATGGTAAAGCGTGTGATTTTCTTAACTTTCCTGGTCCTTTAGAAGGCCAAAAAACCACTTCCCCCCATTGGGATTTTCTGTGACTTTTTTTCTGTTACAGTATAGGTACCCATCATTCAAATATATAAAAATAAATTCTGTTGCAATTTTGTCACGGTTAGGCCTATATTTTGGCTAATTTGACTGGACTAGTATTGATATTATACATGTACATGTAGCATACTGGGATGAAGAGCTTCCAAGTTTGTGAAAATGAGTGACCTTGACCTACCTTCAAGGTCACAGGGGTCAAATAGGTTAAAATCTTTCAGAAACATTCTTCTCAATAACCGGAAAGCCCATGGTGCCAATATTTGGCCTGTAGCATGCTGGGATGAAGAGCTACGAAGTTTGTTCAAATGAATGACATTGACCCACTTTCAAGGTCATTGAGATAGAATGTGTTAAAAATATTTCAAACAATTTCTCCTCGATAGCTTAAAGGGTCACAGTGGTCAAATATGTTAAATATTTTTGCAGCTTCTTCTCAATAAACGAAAGGCGCAGTATTCTTATATTTGGTTTGTGAGGTACATAGACACGAACTAGGCATTTATTTCGATTCGGAACATTGTATATGGAAATAAATGTGTGAAAATACGTATTTGTAGATCTACATGTGTGTGAATGAGTTGATGCTGGCGAGATGGTAGAAATGTTTGAGGAAATGTACTTTTGTTAATTGTAATATTGTGTGTTTTGGGTAACTGACTAGTTTGTTTTCGCTACCAGGATGGTAGCACTAGAAACGGTCGCTGTAGCAGCCATTTTAAGGCATTTCCCCATGATTTCAATACATTTTGTTCGTTGGTTGACTCGCAAAACATAATTGATGTGTAGCGATTTGTACTTGCTGACTGTGATGTCACCATTCAAAGAGGGAGAATTGGGGGAAATTACTTGCTCAAAAATTATCTTTGATAAAGTCGGAGAGGTCCGATCGTATTCTACAAGTGTATTTTGAAATATTCTGCTATTCCACGTGCGGATGCGCTGTTGTTTTGTTATGGAATCTACCGTAAGGGAAACGTTTACTCTTTTTTTATTAACTGAAGTATCATAAATGTCATACAAGATAAAATGGATCATTAAAAATATCATATACCTACTGAGGTGTAAGCCTAATGCAGAGAACTTAATATGACGAGTGCGCGGTACCGATGGTTTACGGAATCAGCTGAGTAGTCTAGGTTTACTATTTTTCCCGCGGTCCTGATTTTTTTTCTTCAACAAGTCATCATCAAAACTAAACCAGATTCTGCATAAAGATCTATCTCAGCCTTTACTATTTTTTCTCACTAACAAATACAGCTGTTGGTATCTCTCTTATTTTTTTGGAAAGCTGATACTTGTCATCATTATAATGATCTCTACCGACACTCGTCCCGCGTTTTTTTTTTTTTTTTTTTATTTATTTAACAACAATTATGAAATGAAGTATCCAATTTATATTAATCACTTTTGTTGGCCCGGATGCTAGCGCGCGAATGGTCTAACTGTGGGAGGAAAACCGAATACCCGTAGGAAACCCGTGTGGTCGGGCATATAACCCCATACCTTTCCACGTCCGGTCGGGAAACCGAACCCCGGGCACCTTGGTGAAAGCCGAAAGGTAAGTGTGCTATTCACTGAACCACCCGACCACCAACTTGGCCTGCGCAGGTCCGGATCCGGTGATAGTTTAGAGTGTGACGAGAACAAGTGGTTCGGCTGCGGTGGCCGAGTGGTTGACCGAGTGGTTAAGGTGTTCCGAAATTTTACCACCTAGCCCTCCACCTCTGGGTTGCAAGTTCGAATCCCACGTGGGGGAGTTGCCAGGTACTGACCGTAAGTCGGTGTTTTTTCTCCGGGTACTCCGGCTTTCCTCGAACTCCAAAATCTGGCACGTCCTTAAATGACCCTGGCTGTTAATAGGACGTAAAACAAAATTAAACCAAACCAAACCAAAGGTTCGGCTGTTGTTATTATAACTATGGATCATAATAAGGATGATGTGCTATAGAGGCCTTTTGTGTGGCATCTTACTGCGATGTCAATATATGGTCGCCATCAGGGCCCGTATTCATGAAACCGTTCTCATGCTCAAGCATGGATTCTGTACTCAAGCCAGCTTTCTTGAAACTTACTTAAATCATATACACGATCAAAAAGTTAATTGTAAATATTGAAAACAGTATCCAGCTTCACGACTATTCACATTTTTACCAAAACCGTGACAAAATGATAAATTTTAAGTAAGTTATAAATAGCCGAAGTAAGAAATAAGGTTTGAGCACAAAATCCGTGCTTGAGCATGAGAACGGTTTCATGAATACGGGCCGAGGTCCGTACTATACTTTTACAAGCTAGGAAGTAAATACTCCAACATACCATGTGTGTCCGGTATACATATACACACGGAAAAGTCACTAGATGACCTTAATTTTAGGAAGACTTGGACCAAAATAAAACCAAAAATATTATACATTATGGTTTCTATCTCTTATCTCCCCTTGATATCTGAACTGTAAGAGTTACCTCCCATAGATAGTGGAATTTCGGGAAATCTTTATTATCAAAGTAACCCCCAACCTCCTCCCTTATCAGTTATCAAACCGCCAAGTGACTAAGATGGAAACTACCAATATGTACCATATAAGCATGAACCGACAAATATGTCTCTAGTTGATGTACTTGTTTATTTATACTCTTGTTTTAATAAGTAACACAAATCAGTACTTAGTAATAGGTAACTAATTGGTAGGATACCGTATAGCACTTCTAAATTCGTAGGTATTTAAATACTATTAGTTGTTTGATGATTACAAATGTGAATTAACATATTATCAGAAGTACATTTAGGTCCATGGTCCACGCAGTGTTTGCGTTATTTGGCATGATACTGTATCAATATTTAAATTCGTAAATAATTTGGATAAGAACTGCGGATGAAATATATTAAATATATGATGACGTCAGACGAATATCATTTCACTATCAAGATGTTGTTACGAAACGTGACGGCATATAGAACCTGACGTAGGCATACAAATCAAACAGATCAGTCACGACGTAACATTGAATCGGTTACCAGGGGCTGTATTTAAGAAATTAACATTGGGATAATTAGTACATTTCGTACATGCACACACCCAGACGTGGGTTATTATTAATGCAAACATCCCGACCTGGGAAATAAACATATATATTGTCACATTTATGATGTACAAAGCACTATAATAGATGATATAACACGAGTGATAATGTAATATTGACTTCACTATACGAGTTCATTAATATCATATGAAACGAGCCTTTGGCGCCTCGGTCGATATCGCTGACCTG
Source organism: Mimachlamys varia (assembly GCA_947623455.1). Classification (NCBI taxonomy): domain Eukaryota; kingdom Metazoa; phylum Mollusca; class Bivalvia; order Pectinida; family Pectinidae; genus Mimachlamys; species Mimachlamys varia. The sequence continues at coordinate 5,896,489 of OX392537.1, forward strand.
GGTCGATAAAACCATGTATCGACCACCTCATCAACATGTGATATTTATATAATCTAGCCACTCTACAATAAATCGTCGATGCCTTCGCATATATAGCTTTCTTCTTCTCTCTTGGACCATAAAGCGAAAGCTGTAGTCCTATAGTATAGCGCCAGGAGAGATTGTGCTGCACTGAAACAGTACGACAAAAACCTTATTATCAGGAACAAAGGGAGTTCCACTCGCAGCATCGCCACAATAAAAGTCAATACATGTACATAATGGGATGGTTAAAAGTACACAACTGACTCTCATATTCATTCTATCTATAGAAAATAAACATGGAAATGGATGATACTAAAAAGTATATTACTACAGGTAAATTTAAGGTGATACTTACCTGAATTATCCTAATAATGAATTTGAGATCACGGGATACAGATTACTGAAATTCACATAGAAAACAATATTACTCATGACATACATACATATATGTACATTTTGTAGTACAAAACTAGATTCTAGTAACAAATTTGAAAAATACTTGTTACTAAATTGAATTTGAACCCTTTCCGAGATACTGCTGTCATGCCTTCCTACTTAAAGGCCCAATATATATATACATAGCTTCAGGAAATCTTTCGTGATTCTGAAAAATTCTGAAGAAAAAATCCAGTTGAATCTTGATAACCATGCAAAAATAAGCCTAAAACGCTGTAAACCTTAGTGGTAAATAACAAGAAACTCTTGACAGAAAAATCAAAAGAATTGAAAATAATTCAGGTGGGGCCCACTTCAACAACAAACCGAAGGTAGCTAGAAGACGGTTCGAAATGGACGCGTGTTTACAAATACCGTGTTTCAACTGCTGGTGTACCGGTAACCGCCAAAGAATTCAACTTGAATATTGCTGATATCAGTAAATCATAAATAAATCTATAAATATAATAACTTCTTAGGCTTGATTTTCGCTTCAAGTTTTGCCGCAAGTTACGTATATTGGGCCTTTAAGCTTCTTTCTTGTAGCTTCCAGTAAATTTTGTGCACAGACAACTGCTTGTAAAAAAATGAAAATAAGTAGTCGTATTATAGGGATTGAGACTGGTAGTGATAAACAGATTCCGAGTTAACTTCGTTTCAGTAAAAGTTGCAACATACTAGAAGACGAGATTTCTTTTATTTTAATGCTGACTTGAGAAAACTTTTTTCCGAAAACTCTGAAAATCAAAAATCTAAACTAAGTGGCATTTTAATGTTCATCATCGGATACCCAAGGTTGATCTCGCTTCGCTAACTCACTCATCACGTGATGAGTGAGTTAGCGAAGCGAGATCAAACGTGGGTATCCGAAGATGTTAATGTTGTACGTCTATTTTTATCATTAACTTTATAGCAATACATTATTTGTTAATATACTGTTTAGAAATTTGAACTGTTATAAATCAAGCTCCAACTGGAGAAAAATATACATGTATATGTAATATGTCTTGTTTGAAAAGTATGCAGTAGTATTTGTTTTGGAAACTAAAATCACTGTCTCGCGGACTTAGTGTGAACAGTTATATATTAGAACCACTGTGACAATCTTTATTAACATAGTTATTTACATGTAACAACAGTTTCGTATTAATTTTAAAACATGATGGATTTTTTTTAAAACTGAGACCAAAGTTACCAAATCGGATCATATATCAATAATGGTTTAATTTTTGAGCCCAATAAGTTTTTTTATTTCAAATTCGAATCTATTTACTAATTGTTTGTATGGTTTACTATTATCAACGTGTATGCAAAAACAAAACAAAAACAAGTTAAGTTCAATTTTCTATCGCTTCCCGATGCTATTTCAAAGTTGAAAAGTGGCCCCGGTTCAACTTCCACATGATAAAGTACCTTCGGCATAGTGTTTTACTGAAATAGCACTCTGAACCCGGCTTCAGGCGACTGATATACAAATTACAATGTCCCCGGCACACACACATACGTCATTACCTGTTAATAGGACGTTAAACAAAGCAAGTATTTGTTGTAATGGAGTCAATAACAAAAGTCCTCCAAACTGAGTCTAAAGTAAACATGCCAAACTGGTGTCGAGGTGTCATACTATTGTTAATAGAAAAGAGGCAATGACGTGGCACCTTGTCGCACACCTGTACATGTGTTAGTAAATAAAGGGCAGTGACGGATACCCGAAACCAATCAGAAAAAATAGGACATCGAATTGCAGTCATACACACACACGTGTGGAGTTTTATTGACTCTGACGTAAAAAAAAATGACGGAAGAACCCCCCCCCCCCCCGACAGAAGAAATCAGAATAAATAGTAACACCCCCCCCCCCCCCCCCCCCCTCTTCAACTCTGTTTGGGGAACATACTTGTCCCATTCACATCGTTACTACACACATATGTAACGGAAACGTGTCCTTAACGTTTAAACGACCTACTCAAACTGAAAATAGAACGCTATTTGATTTCTTAAGGACTAAGTCGGTAAACACCACCGACACTTAACAATTAACATGGACTGAGCAGTGGTATATACAGTTTAAAAGTTTCAAATACGTGTTTCTAGGGGAAACCATGATTGTGCAATCATGTTTCAATGTCTTGTCTATGTTTTTGGCAGTCGGTGGTTTACGGACTTCGTCATAAGAATAATAAATAATCGAACTAAAGTCACCAACTAGGGATCTTCTCCGTGTAACTTATACCGAGCAGGTACATCGGCACACCTACACACACTCAATGGGCCTGGCATAGTGCTCTTTAAAACCTATATCTCGGACCTAAGGTCCTTGTTAGGGCTTGTTGGGGCGGCCATTGAGACTAAATAGCGAGTACGTATACGTACATAATATTACGTATTAGTATGTAGAAATAAGTATTTGCGGCCTATATTGTGACCTGGCAGGAAATGGTTTTAGTGTCGATTTCTGGTTTTACACGTACGTATACGGACTTGTTTGCTAAATAGGCTTAACTCATGCTGTTGTTGGGCTGAGTTCTATTGTTCGGATTATAAATCGATCGTTACACGCATACAGGTAGTTCTGTCGCGTTCTGACGGTGTTGTGTTGGTTATATTAGTGACCATAGTCCGCGTCAGGTTACACACATATATATACATGTAGTCTCCGGCGATGTGTTCCGTTGAATTTTAAAGTAACCATTTAGGATTTTTTTTATAGAGAGGTAATGGCGTTATCCTACTGAAGAATGTCGGTATTTTTTCCACCTGAGTGACCATTGGCCTTACAATTGTATGTGATTTTAAAAGAGACCTAACAAACCGGTAATTTTTTGTTGTTCTATATATAGGACCAGCCATGGACAAGCGAGTTTTAAGGAAGCTAGTGATCGTCGGGGTAGTCCTTTTCGGAGTTTTATTGTTTGGATTACATCAACGACGGAACTACGACAAAAGTGACGATGCTAGTTCGACTGGCGGACAACTTGGTACGTACACAGGGCTGGTACAGGGGCCTGTTAATCGTGGGGCCCCCTCCTCCACAGTACAGAATGTGATGGAACCAGACAAGGACTGTTCAATAAAGCAGGTACGAATTTTACTTTATCACGTATAGCCTTATTATTAATGGAAATACCTTAAAATAGTTCTCTGTGTATTTAGACTTCTTAACAGACATTGAAATATAAATCTTCCAACATACCAGTATCGTTTCTACAATGTCGTCCCCATTCGCGTACTTAAGTTCTTGGACAAAACATTGTATAGGGACTTTGATGGAACTACATATACGTTTCTGTTACAAGTGAAGATCTATTTCTTATATTTAAAGATAAGCGAAAATAATATATTCAGACATTAAGTATGCTATACTTGCCAACTCGGAGTTAACAGTCATTACATATTTAAATGTGACCCCGGGGGGTTCCCACCTTCCCCACTTTTTATATAACAAAGGAAAGTGTTGATATAAGAGAACAATGGCAAACCAATTATAGTCTGTTTCATACTAGGTAACTTACCTGTGTAAAAGTTACCTGTGTGAAAGTTACCTGTGTCATTTAACTGTATGTAGTATATAGTAGTATATGGTGAAAAATACTTTGATTTATATCTACATTTATTACTTATTAAATTAACAGCAATTTAAGACTTAACAGTATAAGTTACATCAGAAAAACATTTATTTTTACTTTAAACTATTCCTTTCTTTAATTTTTTATTAATCAATATTATTTCATATTACACAAAATACAGTACAATTTAGTATATATCATTCATATTTAACAACTACAATTATATCAAAATGTGTTCTGGTTATTGACATTTCATTAATGTTACACATAGAGAAGTACACAATTATTAATACTATTACATATTACACACATTGCAGTAAAATTAAGTTTATTTTATTCATACAATTATATCAAAACTTGTTCAGGTTATTGACATATTATAGGTTACACATATATAGAAATACTTACATTATAGTAAATTTAAGTATCTTTCACTCATACACTCAAATACAAATATTTTCATATATTACATATATATTAATTACATGCATTTATAGTCAAACATTCCCATACTTGTACATAATGATACCTTATACATACTGATAACCTTTCATTCGATTTTACATATTTATAAGTACATGCTTTTATAGTCATTTCTTCATTATTAACTTAAAGTTCTCAAGTCATTGGCCCACATTTCTTTATTGTAATCTATCCAAGATATGTAACAGATGTGATGCTGCGTTCGCGTGGTCCATAATGTCCATGGTCTGGTTCTCTAGGCGTTCCTTCAGATGGGTCAGGCGGCTGTTTGATTTGTTAAACAACAGACTCTAATTTTTATTATATCATATTTTAGTCTTATATGATAAACATATATTACATCGATAAACAAAATTTACATTTGAAAAATATTGTTTTCAATATCAATTTATTTAATGTGCAAATGTATCTGCAAATGTATAATAAAACATATATATCCATATAAGATATAGAGGTTCATCACTGATTAAAACACAGGTAAAAACTCAGGTAAGAACACAGGTAGAACACAGGTAAATACAGGTAAATAATTCCAAAATTATTCAGAAACAGACTATAATCCTTCTAACAACATTCTCCCCCATATGTTTTTTTAAAAAGTGGGGAAGGTGGGATACAGCCGTGACCCCCAAGCTGATTGAACGTTAATGTAACTGATTAAGGTCTTTTGGTCAACCGTGACCGATGTTACATTACAATGGACTCATTAAGCGGATATACTCCTTTTAGATGACCAGTACCTGTGTAACCAGGTATGACCACCGTAGCGTCGCCTCATGGGGCCCAGGCCTGGTCTTATAAATTACTGATAAATTATTGAATGAGTACCGTGATTTTATTATACGAATCGTTAATTCTTATGAGGACACGGTGTCCACAGGGACCAGAGAATTTGTTACAGCTAGTTTTGGTTGGACCTAAATTAATTAAAGTGTTTAGAGACCAATTTTCGATAAAAATCCCCTCCCCCCCCAATGGTCATAAGAGCCAAAATTGCTCTTAACACCATAATCTAGGACCAGCATTAGCTGTAACAAATTCCCAGGACCCCGTGAAAGAGTCCAGAGAGGTTGTGGTCAATAAAACGCAGACCGTAATATATAAACGAAACAATAATCTGAAATCGAGTACAATAGATTGATTGTGTACCGTCCGGCGGATAACGTACAGTGTAAGTCCTTATAGTTATAGAACACGTGTACACAGAAACAACACACAACTCGAACAGTTCCGTCACCGATCGTAAGCCATTATTGTAGACCAAATTTTAAATCACCTGGTCATATTACTCCGCCCTGTAAAACGTAAATATATAGCTGTGACCTCAACCTGCGTCGTGTCTGTTCGAGTGGTTTTACACATACGTGTATATAATATACCCAGTAGACAATTTAGGGAGACATTATCTACAGGGTTTAAGATTATTTACCAATATGACCAGGGTCCCTCGCGAAGTGACTACGGTAATATAACCACACATGTATACTAGATAATCCGTCTATAGAGTCCAGGCGTCTGTTGGTATACCGAGCATTTATATATATAGCACACAAACATACACTTGAGTTAATTGTAATATAAGTCATAATGCGCTACCAATAGCGAGTACAGAACTGATCTGCGATTGTAATATACAAATCAACGGGAAAAGTTTAACGAACCCATTCCCAACTTACCCGGACTCTTACAGTCTCGAGTGCGATACCTGTGTACTAGTCATCTAAACGAATACAATGACAAACTTATTCGTTTTCATTAAACTCTAGCTCCATATCATCAGGGACCAGCAACCTTACGGTTTGTGAAATATATTTCATTAACACAAGCAGTCTGTGTCCTGAAGCTTTTTAGGTAGCCCACGGGATCGCAGGGACTTGATCATGAGTATTCGTTACATTTATGGAGAGCTTGTAGTAGCATCGATGTCAAGATTCGACAGCAATTTATGGTTTGATACACTGATTTAAAATTATTAGTACATGTATATTGTTGCATTTGGCGTCTAAGGAAATATACCTACTACAGAAGGTGGTACATGTATACAGTCTCGTGTGTGTCTTCGGGGACGAAGACTTTGTAAGGAGGGAGGAATGTAGCGGATTCTGTATAGAGCTCGGAAGGTCCTTGGTTCGAACCCCGTCAATTTTTCTCCCCTGTTACATATTTATATGTCTCTGATGTTACTTACTCTTGTATATTTCACACCTTATTGTACGAATTATTTATTGTTTGGCCACAGAGTATATTATCAAGAAGTATATATATAATTCAATCAATTCGATCAGACCACGGAATTAGATTTGTCTAAGTCCGTGGTCAGACATGCATGGAGTACTAGTTCGGTGAAGTAAAGCAACACAGGGGCGTGACAAGGAGACGGAGTCGCTTTAAACAAAAATACGGATTTTAGGGGCAGATAACAAATAAAACATGTTAATATCTTTGGTTCAAAAACAATTAGACTCAACGCGTTAAACAGTAGATAAGGTAGCAATGTGTTTAAGCGGACAATCTCGTCTCGGCACCTGTCTGTAAAGCTTTGGCATGTTATAATGCTAAAATACATGTATGACACTGATTTTCCTGATTATATAGTGACATATCTCCGATTTTCACAAAACGTTTATACAAAATTAAAATCAATAATCAGGTAAAAATTATAAATATCATTTTAAATGTAATGTTACAATGAAGGGATTGCACAACAGGCTATGCCTATATCAGTTCTCCCCCGAAAGGGAGAGTTTTGGCATTATTTATATAACGATAATTCGAGGTTCTTTTATATCGCCTTATTACAACCCATAGGTCGTCTCAAAGTGGTTCACAAATTATTATCCGGGGTTATTAGGTCTTCACAACCAGTCAATATCGTTCTGAACGACACGGGGAGCATGCAACCGGTGCTGCCATTGCGGCGCTCACAGTTAGCATTCGTTGCCAAATGCGTTCACACAACCGCAGACTATATCAAATAAATGTCATATTTAAATGGATATCCTCAAATATGGTAAAATTTCTGATTATGTTAGATGTGGTCTGACATTCCTCAATTCTCATTGGCTAAACAATGGTTACATGGAGGTCCATATTTTGTGATATCAACCTGATGTTTCTATTTTTAGAAGCACTGAGTCAATAATGCATTTGTGACATCATAATAATTGTGACATTATAGTACCAATGTATGCAACTGTAAATTTCATGCTTTGTCAAGACAGATATGATTCAATTTAAGTCTTTTGCAAACAAGCTTCACATCTAATATAAAAATGAAGGACCTTTGATTCGGTCAATATGGTGCAATACCAACCTAGTAGAATTTGAAATATTGACTTCGGGCTAACGCCTATATTGACTTCAGCATAAACCCATAATTTATATTGATATATATTGGCACTGTCAGAGTGTGGTAAACTTCGTATCGATACGTGTGCATGTTAACTGTATGTTTTTATCAGTGATATGAGTTTTCACATCATTTAATGAAACTTTTAGAAATCATTGATCAAATGAAGTGCTTTTCATTAAGTTTCTTTTGATTCCAGAACAAGCTTCCCTCAGAAAGTCTACTCCAGCGCATGTCCGTAGAGGACGTTGCCGAGATATACCATAGGTAAGTTGTAACTCTACCACACGAGATAGTGAACCCCACACACATTGAGGCAAATTTATAAAACGAGAGACTATGACTTATATTAAAATCCAAATGCAGGTATGCGTATTCTTAATAAAATAATAAATGGCTATTTTTCGCAAGTCCTATTAAAGGGAAGTACAACTCTGCAATGGAGATGAAAAAGAAAGGAAAAAAACGTATCTTCATTGAAATAAAACTATTTGGTATTTTTATAGAGGAAATATTCACTAAAATAATACTTTTTTGTACCTTTATCAAGGATAAAGAAGGACTAGGAAACATATAACACCATTAGTATTAACAAGCTTTTGTGTCGTTCATCAAAAAGTAAATACCATGCTCTTTGGGAGCGCCGAGCGGGCATACCTAATTCATGTAGAGAAATGGACCATTTATTAATGTCGATAACCTTCTGTGTTGTAACAGATACGTCAATAACCTCCAGACCCTATGTCCTGTTACACCCATATACGCCGGCATGAATGCTGGATGGCAGGTCTGCGCTTCACCTCGAACGGAAACACCGGCTACGGTCTACTTCATCAGGTAGGTCTGTCACACCCCGAACGGAAACACCGGTCACGGTCTACTTCATCAGGTAGGTTAGTCACACCCCGAACGGAAACGCCGGCCACGGTCTACTTCATCAGGTAGGTCTGTCACACCTCGGTCACGGTCTACTTCATCAGGTAGGTCTGTCACACCTCGGTCACGGTCTACTTCATCAGGTAGGTCTGTCACACCTCGGTCACGGTCTACTTCATCAGGTAGGTTTGTCACACCTCGAACGGAAACACCGGTCACGGTCTACTTCATCAGGTAGGTTTGTCACACCCCGAACGGAAACACCGGTCACGGTCTTCTTCTTCAGGTAGGTTTGTCACACCCCGAACGGAAACACTGGTCACGGTCTACTTCATCAGGTAGGTCTGTCACACCTCAGTCACTGTCTACTTCACCAGGTAGGTCTGTCACACCTCGGTCACGGTCTACTTCATCAGGTAGGTTTGTCACACCCCGAACGGAAACACTGGTCAAGGTCTACTTCATCAGGTAGGTTTGTTACACCTCGAACGGAAACCCCGGTCACGGTCTACTTCATCAGCTATGTCTGTCACACCTCGGTCACGGTCTACTTCATCAGGTAGGTCTGTCACACCCCGAACGGAAACACTGGTCACGGTCTACTTCATCAGGTAGGTCTGTGCTACACCTCATAATTAATTTTTGAAACTAATTTTCAAATTTAAAACATGGGAACTTTGTTTCAATTGCTCAAATATTCTATAAATTTAGTCAGAAAGATCAGCAGGATTTACCTGTGTGCTGTACTTGGTTCCTTATCATGTTTACTTATGTGGTTTTTAAAATTCTTGCCTTGTAATCCATAGTTTGAATAAACGCAGTTTAAACAAATCTTTCTATATATATCTGAAACGCAAACATTGTATCCGTTGTGCCTCACCATCGGTAACCCATAACAATGTCATGGCTCCAGTTAAGCTTTCACAGAAGGTGTTTGGGACTGTTACATGCGTCCAGTATCTAATCATGTCAATAATAAAAAAAATATCGATCATTTGAGCAATTGAAACAAAGTTCCCATGTTTTAAATTTAAAAATATTAAGTTTCAAAAAATAATTATAAGCGTTGATGTCAATTTAGTTTCATAGGGTTATGAAAAATAATTTGCTTGCAAACTATTGTAACGCGGATTCATACAGTTTGCAAACAAAATATTTTTCATACCCCTATGAAACTAAATAAAACTGTCATCAATGCTTAATTAATTAACGCGTTTAATGAATTACATTTACACCATGAAAGATATTCTATGTAAAGCATGCGGTTGTCGACTTTGAAATGTTGCAGGTAGTCGAACATTTTTCACACAATATTTGTATATACCTTAAACGAAAATAAACTAACTTGTTCTCAACTTTTTGTTGCCATGGAAACACTATATTTGATAACAAGGATGAATAAGTATACATTGTGTTTAATTTCAGTCCGTCTAAGGATGACTAAGTATGCATTGTGTCTAATTTCAGTCCGTCTAAGGATGACTAAGTATGCATTGTGTTTAATTCCAGTCAGTCTAAGGATGACGTGATTGCTGGAAGGTTTCTGAAGGAGATTGCTGCTGATATCCACGCATCCACTCTCGAGATCCCAAAAAGGTGGGCTTTCCTCTATCGTGGAGGCTGAACACAAAGTATTACAAAAAAAACCATTTCTATATTATCAGAGAAATAGTAATATGTCATAATGATCAGTGATAACATGGAAAAATCTAATTTAGGAATTGGTTGTCATATTTTTGATATTCATTGGTGTGTAACATACATTGACGCACCTACGTGTTAAATATGTAGGTGAACCAATGCATGTTACACAGTGGAGCATTAAGTCTTCAATGATACAATTATGACGTCGTAAGCACGATGACGTCACAATGTCCCAATGTATGTTATTGGAAAATATCATACATTGGGCATAGTAGCTTCATCTAGTCTCTGTGCAGTGGAGATGTCAATATTTTCAAATGGCCATCTTCATTAGGCTGTGCTACAGCAACAAGCCAATGGACCTTGTTTAAACTGTAGTATCAGCACGCGTACATATTAGATACAATATTGTATTGGTGTCAATTAAGTAATCTGAGTTTGATTATTATATTGCAGTACCATTCTGAAAGCTATGGCAGAGAGCACACCATCCGCAGAGACTACACCTGTATATGATATGATGAAAAAGGTGATACAAATTTGCACATTAACGCCTTACATCATTTGACTGACTGCTTCATTATGCGACTCGTAAAACACGTGATTTTGGTTGGCCTTTGTAACATGTGATTGACTTTTATATCATGTGACTGCCATTAATATCACGTGACTGACATTTATATCGTGTGATTTTCTTTATTATCATGTGACTGATATTGATGGCATGTGAGCTACCTTTATAAAAAGGCATTGATCTTCTGTCACGTGATTGAATTGTATGTCACGTTAGTTACACGTATGTCATATGAGCTACTTTAAAACAGCTGACATACCTTTATATAAGATAGTACATATGTGCAAGATATTATTAAAAGAGGCATATACGTTATGCCGATATTTACTTACTGATCTTTTACATCATGTGACTGAAATTATGTCACGTGACTGACCTTAAAAGCACATGATGAGCCTTTATATCATATGACTGAACATATATGTGACTGACTTTTTTATCATGTGATGGACTCTTTTATCATGTGACCTTATTAAAATAATCTTTATTTCACAGACTGATATTTCTAACACGTGACTAAACTTTACAACACGTGTTTTATCACAGACTGATATTTGTTACATGTGACTAAACTTTACATCACGTGTTATATCACAGACTGATATTAATTTGTAACACGTGACTAAACCTTACATCACGTGTTATATCACAGACTGTTATTTGTAACACGTGACTAAACTTTACATCACGTGTTTTGCCATTTGTATCGTGATTGATTTACATCTATAACGTTTGACTGAACTTTATACCATGAGTAATCTCTATAGCATGTTTGACCTTGGTGTCTGACCTTTACACCATTTGACTGACCTTTAAACCATGTGAATTACCTTTTCACCTTGTGACTTATCTTTACACCACGTGACTAACCTCTAATATCATGTGATTATTTCAGCCAATGATAGACATTCTGTTGATACATGCTGGGAATCAATCGGCAGACATTGTACAGTGGATGGATAAGAAGAAGGCGTTGCCGTCTGTCGATCAACTCATCGTTAAGTTTGAGAGCGTGGGCAAGTCTTCGTCCCAGGCCGACTACATTAAGCAGATCCTGTTGTTATCGAGCCTTTATGATCAGGGCTTTCGGATATTTCTCCTGTCACGTGATCCAGACCCGAAATGTATATATAAGGTGAACGGACGTGAGGTCACTGGCTGTTACATTGTGTATATGGTAAGATTTCAGACTTATATTGTTAAGATTTCAAGATCATATGGTAAGACTTCAAACTTATATGGTAAGATTTCAAACTTATGTGGTAAGATTTCAAGATTATATGTTAAGACTTCAAACTTATATGGTAAGATTTCAAACTTATATGGTAAGATTTCAAACTTATATGGTAATATTTCAAACTTATATGGTAAGATTTCAAGTTATATGGTAAGATTTCAAGTTTATATGGTAAGATTTCAAGTGATGACAATTCTGTTTTCTACCACAATAGGTGGGTGTTATGTAACTCCCAAGGCATCCTTAATCATTACAACTTTTGAATAACAAAACCAATAAACAACACGTGGAATAAACTCTAGACGCGTCTTGATTGGCTGATATGGTAAACTTTGACCGGAACAACGTCACTTGCTGATTGTTTACGTCGTCATCATTTGGCGGGAAAGTTTATCATTTGCATATGTATTAAAACCAGGTCTAACCCGAACTGGTTTCGGCATAGATTGTGGTAGACACAGATCACACTACTCGTGGTTGTTGGATATGGTATTTATTCACTCTCATTAGTTCATTTTTGAAAGTAAAAAAGACATTCGCTAAAGCTCGTGTCCTTTGTAACTTATGAAAATAAACTAACTCCAGTGAAATAAACACCATATCCAACAACTACTCGTTGAATAACGTCTATATACGCAATGGAGGTGTATCTCAAGAAATAAAGCAAAACACAAAATCAAGAAAAATAACAGTTTGCTGACATGCAATGTACATTGTACTAACAGACTGTTTGCAAGGATTGCATATATTAAAAAACATGAGATAAATAGAGACAACCGAAGCGTAACTCCAATGCTGCTTTAATCCGCCACATTTTCCATGATACTTTTTTTGCTGTAATAATATTCTGAATGGCACTGTTTTAGCGTTGTTCGTTGTTTGTTGATAGATGCGATGCAGAAACAGAAAACCGCCGATAGTTATACCACCGACCAATGAGCTTAAATCAATGACAGCGATCACCACTGCTCTGCTGTTTCATAGGTGAGGCAACGGTCAGATCAGTGTACTTGTTTGCAGAGCAGAAAGCCCGGAGCGGTCGATAGTTTGGCATAAAAGAAAAGAATGTTTGAAACATCATGGCAGCAATCAATATACTAGCAAACCCATTACACCATGAACAAAAGCATTTTCCATGTAGAGAAACTGTTGAAAACAAGTAACTGTGGCAGACACAGATTGTAAGGGAGTATATTATTGAGTGAGGGCAGAAAAAACGCTATTGAATGAAGATGTTTTTTTTTATTAACATTTCAATCTCTTAGTTTGTGGTTGTTTTTACAGCTATTCATTGTCAACGCAAGTGTTGTGTAAAGATGTAGTACGAGTGGGGGATATCAACGACGGAGGCTGGGAGGTGTGTAACGACACAAAGTACCGTCCCTCCCCTAACTGTCTCGTCTACTCCTTTGGGTAAGTAACTTCATGGGGGTTTAAAAAAAAATCAGAGAATACCAAAGCGTCAACAAAACCATAATCCAAACTCAAAATCGATTAAACTAGGGGCAAAATAGGAACAAAGGAAAGATTTACATGGAGACTCTCGTAAAAGCACAAGAGAATAAGACCAGGTGTTCCGGAAGAGTAAGCGTCTTCTGCTTCATCGACGACACCCGCAAGCAAAGCAATCTCTAGGTACTCTCTCTGTACAGTAGCTTTGTACGCAGTCACACAGTGATGATTGCTAGGGATGTTTGTTCTGTACAGCAACTTAACTTTCGTTTATTACAAGGACTTTAACGTGAAGCGAGCTTTTTTTTTTTGCCTAACATTACTCATTCATTTACCTTTTAACTAAGACAATGGACCTATGCACTTTATACACTTTAAGTAAATATCGATCATGTTAGCACAATTGACCGACCAACCATTGGTTGCAATGCTTGTGCAAATAAAAACAGCTACATTCCGTTGTTTATGGACTGAGTTAACAGAAGGATTATGAATTGTTTACAGGATCGCGAGAGACTGGACTTTTGATGAGGAGGTATCAAAACGATACGGGTGTGATGTCCACGCCTTCGACCCAAGGTACGGTACCAAGAGCAGATACAGTGTATATATTTAAATGCTTCAGACAATTTGATATGATTGATAATGATACCAATAGCATTTGCTTGAAACGTCATCAATATTAATAATAGTCGTGTTATATTTTTTATAAATTTCTTGACGGCTAAATGATACACATTTTTCAAATGAAATAAAAAAATAGTTCTGAGAATACCAAAGCCTTAACAAAACCATAATCCGAACTCAAAATCGATTAAACTAGAGGCAAAACAGGGACAAAGGAAATATTTACATGGAGACTCTCGTAAAAGCACACGAGAATAAGACCAGGTGGTCAAACTGAAAGTGATAATATTGCTTTTCTTTAAATCGGCAGTATTTGTTAATTATTTACCCTTTTTTGTCCTCAAGTATTGGTCTAAAAGATCACAAGCACTCGGAAAAGGTGTGGTTTTATAATCTGGGACTATCCAATGTCGACGGTAGGAGAGGTAGCTGGCAGATGAAGACGTTGGACTCCATTAAACAATCGCTAGGCCATAAAAACGTAAGTAACAGCGAAACCATTGTGTCGTGTCTTCTTTCTAAACCATTTGGGATTTTCATTTTTTTCGTTCTTTCTAAACGACTCCTCTTTACACAACCTCAAGTTTGGCCTTTAGTTGAGTTTCGCCCCTGTGAGGAAGGCTATGGATTCTGTCCCCAGGCCAAGACATACACAATGTACTAGTAATACCCGGCCATTTGGGAGTGGAACGACGGGTTCACCTGTTGTCAGTATAATGTGACCGGATGGGGTGTTCTGTTTGGGGCCTTCGGCAGTATACTTCGGTGTGGTAGCACTTTAAATCGGCAAACGATCCAGATGACTTACACTGCATATTGCAGCCTCCCAAATACACACACACTCAACACAAGCATTCACATCGCATACACAGAGAGGCCGTCCTAAAGCGACCCTGGTTATTAATAACACGTAAAAAAAATTATACCAAATCGTTTCTGAACGAGAAAAGTATCCGATTGTAGTGTTATCCTTTTGTGTTGTCGGAGGAATTAAAATATTCGTCTTCAGTGTGTTTACGTGAAGGTATAGTGTCTGAGGGACCTGGTACCCAATTTTATCAATGGTCCTTAATTTATTTAACAATCTACATAAGAAAGCATTACAGTCACATAGAGTAAGGAAAACATTAGTAAAAGGATTTTCTTTAACTTCTGTTATGCTTTCCTATCGATGATTTAAGTTTTTAAAAAAATCAGAGAATACCAAAGCGTCAACAAAACCAAAATCCGAACTCCAAATCGATTAAACTAGAGGCAAAATAGGAACAAAAGAAAGATTTACATGGAGACACTCGTAAAAGCACATGTGTTTCGCAAGAGTAAGCGTCTTCTGCTTCATCGACGACACTTTAATGGATTTACTTAAGTTCCGGAACATTCGTGAAATCGGGGTCTGTTCTCTTTCCTGTGGGCTTTTTCATGGATCTTTTTTTTTCTCGTCAATATAGCGTTATAACTTTGTTTATAGTGTCAGAAGAAACTGTGCATTTGAATTCCCCCGTGTAATCTATCAGAACTATGTGTAACCATGTGCTTTGTGTATCTACAGCGTGTGTTGGACTACGTGAAGATGGACATTGAAGAGAGTGAGTGGGGCGCTATAGCCCAGATGGTGACCACTGGGGTGTTGAAGAATGTTCGGCAGTTTGCGGTGGAAGTCCACGCCCCCAACGTAGGGCCAGGGCCGCACTATGTACAGAAACTAGAAACTCTTAACAAACTCTACGAGAACGGCTTCCGGTTGTTCTGGGCCCACCCGAATCAGATGAGAGGAAACCAGCGCCGACTGGCGGGTTTCGCTAGGGAAGTGACAGTCTGTTATGAATTGTATTATTTAAATACTAAATTTACTGCAAGCTGATTATGTTTAATCTAATATCAACAAAATGTCATTGTTTATTTTTTTATTCATTAATTTTATATATTTTCATTGTGTTTTTTCTCCATTTTGACAATAATAATAATGAATGACCTTTTAGGACCGATTTGACTTTGAGAATAAGTCTCTCCTTACAGGTGGTCGACAGTAAAATATACAACATATTTGGGGAAAGCATATACAAATGTGCAAAGATATTTTCTAGAAACATATTTACCTTGACCAGTATATCATATTTTTACATTTTTGTTTTGTAATGCTTTATTTTATTGTGATTTCCAGTGAACGTTTGTTTGCTCTTAACTTGTTTAATACAACTTATCAGGTTTTTGATTGTAAGTGACACAATGCCCAAGACAAGTACATGTACATGACATTACATATTGATGCACTGGAGTCAAAATGGCGGCTTTGTACATTTTTTGGTTGTAGGAGACTTGTCTTGTTACACGAATATATACCACAAATCTTGATTGTGTGATAAAAAAATCTTACACTTGTTTTCATTTTATATGCAACTTTTGAAACTCGTCATGAATTTTCAATTTAGCTCGACTAACTCCTGCTTTATTGGAAACCAAATTTCTCAAACTCGTTTCATAGAACTCCTATGAAATGGAAACTCATTTTAGGTATTATTTGTAATATACTACCTTATTACAGGTGCTACGTATCATATATGGCACACTTTTGTATATATGTCGTTGCATGCCTACTCTCTGATATGTACGAAGGCCGATTAAGGATCTTCGCTAGTGAACAGGCAATATTTTCTGACAACTAGCTGTTTTTCTGATGTACATTTTTTAAAAAGGGAGCTCATTTCATACCAGAAAATGCAAAAGGAAATATATGGTAGTGAACTCGCCTTTGTACTATGTTCGGTCAAAGATACCAAAATGAGCAAAACAGGTGATTTATGTTGAAAAATGGGTAGCGTGCTTGTTTTTTTGTCCCGTTATCAAATGTGTTATTTTTCACTTTTCTTGAGTCAAAAATCAAATCAGCTTCAGTTCCACTAAATAACTGGGGAAAAAAAATACAAAAAATTTACAAAAAAATATATCTTTGTTGCATAATATTTGCTTAATAATGAATATTAAGAAATTGTACAGCAAAAAATGAACTTGCTATGATTAAAAAATGGCGACACACTGATGATTTTAGATGATCAATCAAGCACAAAAAAGCATAAAATTTTGGCCGTTCGTGAAGTGCAAGAAATACACAGAAAATACTTATTTTCAAAATGGCCGCCTTAATTGTCATTTTTTTAACTAATCTCATAAAAAAGTTCTACAAACAGACATCTAATTATTTGCTTCATTTTTTAGATGCATATAACTTGATAAAACATTGTTAGATATTACAAAAATATCTCGCATGAGATCAAAACGAGATTGAAACCTCAAAAGTGCAGACCCTTAACACCCCACAAAAGATCTCATTGTAACGAGTTACGATAAGACTGAAGTCGTTATCACGAGTTACGCAATAATCCTTTTTTGTTGATTTGGAACTTATCGTTTTTTTTGTGGATTTGTGTCTTACACAAGAAATGAAATAATCCTAATTGGAGTATGAGACTCAATCTGCCTTATTGTGTACTATCTAGATATGTACATGCGTACAATCTCTTAGCAATACAAATCTTTAACCTAACCAAGGAGGTTAGGAAATGTGTTGAAAAAAACATAACATATAAGAACAAATAATTGACAGACGGGATATGTCAACGTACCATTTAAGTCATGTCGTTCATCACTTTTGCGTTACACATTGAGTGTATGGCTTATACGTTTATGTAGCTGTCATTGATACACTTATAACTGTGCGTGGTATACTTTTATTCTTGCTTTAATTGTATATGATAACTGTGAGTGATATATCATAGCTGTAAGTGGTAAAGTATAGCTATAAGTGGTATGTAATAGCTATGACTGGTATATCATAGCTGTGAGTGATATATAATAGCTGTGACTGGTATATCATAGCTGTGAGTGATATATAATAGCTGTGAGTGGTATATCATAGTTGTGACTGGTATATCATAGTTGTGAGTGGTATATGATAGCTGTGAGTGGTATGGTATACCTATGAATGGTATATCATAGCTGCGAGTGGTATATCGTAGCTGTGAGTGGTATATGTAGTATATTATATCTGTGAACAGTATAGTATAAATCTGAATGGTTAATTATAGCTGTGAGTCATGTGATATAAATATGATATTTCTTAGCTGTAAGTGACGGGCTATAGCTCTCGGTGATACGTAATGTATATGAGTGGCATTTTATAGTTGTGAGTGATATGCTATAACATCTTCTTTAAAAAAAAACCTGAATGAAGCCTTTATAGAGACTTAATTAACATATTTATAAATGCAATTTGATGAAAACAAAGTTTATTGGACAGAATTATACCAACTTTACCAAACCTCACATTTAACAAAATAGCACAAGTTGTGGAAATGTATCTCTTGGTTTTTTGTTGTTGTTTTTCTTTTTTCCTTTTTGTTTTTGTTTTTTAGTTTTTATTGTAATTTCCTGTGTCACATAGTGAATAAAGCAATGATATGTACACAAAGAAACTATACTTGAATGAGCAAACACCCTTATAATGAAGATGTTACTAGGCGTATTTCCGTTTTCGAGAACAAACACTTCAACGATGCAAGTAAAGTGTATACCAACAGTTCAAGTGAATCGTGTCAGAATTCCTGAGGTAGCAGAATTCTGGAATATATAATGTCACAGCAATAATAAATTCGGACAAACCGTAGGCGGACATCATGATGTCACTTTTAAACCATTTACCCCAGAACTTTCATAATGAACTGATCCAACTTTTGAATTGGAAGAGTTCATTTTTCCCCAGAGGTTAATGAGTGAATTATTTTTATAGTAATAATAATAATATATTTTAATAAGGTGTCACATAATCAATTTACAATTTACAAGTTCACAGGTGAAGACAAAATTGATTGAATTAATATCCGGCCAAGTTGACCTATGAACATTTTGCTTAAATTACATATTATGAAACTATGTTATTAAAAAATAATAAAAGTAGAAATTCAATTCTTCACATATACCGTTTAATTAAAGTACACAAAATATTCAAATAAATGATATTTTGTAAAAGTAGCTACATGTAAGTGCGTCCACCTACCCACACGCACACATTCTGATATTCTGTTACCTTGAAAAAATATACAATACAGCTAATACAAATTATATTACACGTACTCTGGTTTGTTAACTTCAAAAGAGATTCTTTTGAACTTTTCACACGAAGTAGTATTGATATATATTTGAATCATTGAAAAAGTTACAGGTTCAAATTTGGTAAATAGCCAAAGTACTAATTCTGATATTCTGTAACCTAAATATACTCTATAGTTACACATACTAAGTATTCTCACTAAGGTTTCTATGAATAATTCTGGATATTTCTGGTATCCGGATGCTGTGACGGCTAACCCTATATAAATAACTCCAGCCTCAGCAACATACTTTCCACATCAGTAGACATAACATTATCATGCCCCCGTTAAGTATGAGTGAGTAGTTTCATTCAATGTAATGTATCGTGGTATATTTAACAATGGTATACTTCATTCACTTTGTCCATATCTGTGCAATCTTTACCGTGAGGCATTAAACTGACAGATAAACTATTTTCTTTAAAAACGTGTTTTGGTTGTTTATTAAAGAGTGTTAGCATTCGCTGTAACTACACGAGGTAAAATAATAGAAAAAAAAGAAAGCTTTGTTCTAAAGAATTATTATATTGTATTTCTAAAAAAAATAATGTGGTTTTAAGCTTCATTTTCAACACCAAGAGAAAGGATGCGAAGAATCCAACAATTTGATCAGAAGCAAGGCTACAGACGTGTTGGATAATTGTTTGATTTGCCGAATTTCGGGAGCAAACTTTGGAGAAATGAATGTCTAACATTTCAAAAGAAGCAGTAAAGGATCTGTATAAGCAGTCACTTACCCGGAGCAACAAAAAAATTGGATGCTGGCTTCCACCTGCATCATAATTTAATAAAGACGCTGGGTCTGCATTTACATAGCTTGATATATTATCTCCAACAACAATTTGTCTGGAAACAAGAGAACAGTTGATATATGTACTTGTTTTATTCATTTATATTAGTTTATTCATTCTGGCCGGTAATACGAAACGAGCCCTAACTACGATAAGATGTCATTAGATTAGTTACCAAACATGTTTTCTTTTTATTTCAATATACATTGTGTGAACAGGTGATAAAGGTATGATCAATTAAATTAAAACTATAGAACATTAAATCAACACCCCAAAGTCAATACTTAATTAGAATAATTAATATTCAAGAATAAAACAGACTCCTCGAAAAAAAATCACATCAGTTGATGATTATGACGAAACATGATGCCGCGGTCGTCTTTGGTAAGATCGCAAAGTTGTAAATAATGATACGGTAGATTTATGAAAAACTACCGATTTGTTCCTTTGAAAATGTACTAAATGATGTATTCTACGATATATGAATCCTGATGATTGATTAGCAATCCTCTGGTGCAATGCATTATGGAGTGACAAAAGGATCCTCTAAACAGATCGTTTTAATTTAACATTCACATAATATTCCTCATAACAATGAGTTACTTGCCGTCCAGTTGCTTGATACGTTTTCAGATTGACCTGGACTTGGTTCGGATGCCCCCAAAATAAACGAAAGCCATTGTCATAGAGTTTTCCAAGGTTAATAATTTTTTTTCGGTACTTCTCATTCGCTTCAACTGGTCCATGAAACTCAAAATATAATTGTCGAATATTTTTTAAAACTCCTGATGGTATGAAACTATCCATGGCAGGCCACTCACTTCCTTCTATGTCCATCTTCACAATGTCAATAACTCGCTGGAAATAAGAAAAAAATCAAAGTAATGTCATTGTTTCTTTGTATAGCGATACAAGTACATTACTATACAGGAGTAAGTGTCGTCTGCTTCATCGACGACAACCGTCATGTAAATCTAGGTCACGTCCAAGTAAATGTCACATCCTCAAAGTAAAAACTGAGGTATTTCCCCCATAATATAACAACATAGCATGCTTATAAGCATATTCAAAGACACAAGGTATTTATTAATGAAATTATTATTGCACCCATAAAATTTGCCCATAGTCTTCATAAAAAAAATAATACCATAGCGCCAACAAAACCATAATCAGAACTCCAAATCAATTAAACTAGGGGCAAAATAGGAACAAAGGAAAGATTTACATGAATACTCTCGTAAAAGCACAAGATAATAAGACCAGGTGTTCAGGAGGAGTAAGCGTCTTCTGCTTCATCGACGACAACCGTCATGTAAATCTTGGTCATATCCAAGTAAGCATCAATCCTCAAAATGAGAACCGAGTCATCATTGTAAACACACTAATAAGCAAACTCAATCACACAAAGATACAAAATATTTCTTGATGAGATCAAGATGGCGACTATCAAACTTGCCCGTAGTCTTCATCATCAATATATAGTCCAACTATATCTCTCGAATCCTTGTGTTGTGAGTTTGTTCGTCTGCACGTTTGGTCATCTTCTGTTCGTACTGTCGGTTAATTAATGTCGACACTGTATGCATTACGTCAGTTTTATTGCTGTCAACTTGCGACGGAACTTTCGATCAAATTGTCAGCTCTGTTGATAAAATAACGTGTTCATCTACCTTCGGCCAATTAAATATTTCGGAAGCATTGGTGTAACATTTTGCATGTCGGCCAAATAGCTATCTAAATAAAAATAAATCTTGTCAACGAGTTCAACAGAGATTCTAATATCACGATGCATCACAAGTATATTCCATTTTGGTATTTATATTGTCGTGATTTTTTTTATTTTTAAAATATGCAGCAAAACAAAACCAAATGCTCTGACAGGACGAAAACGAAAGCGTTATTTCAGAGAGTGAGAAATTGAATTTTTTATCGGTATTAGGGGAAACATTTATGTTATTATAGATGCAGCATACTATCTCAAAAAATATGTTTTCATTTACATTTCCTTACTTATAGAAGTTAATTATGAAAGATAGACAGAAGTTAACACTATATAATTACTTTTTGACATCTACATTTTGAAACTTTTAACGAAAAACCAACAAAAAACAGCAACTTGAAGATTTTTAACCACAGTTAACGTTACAAAAAGCTATTGTATATTTGAGATATTTTTCCTAATGTTATTGACATTCCTGAGGACTTACTACATTAGTTAACATTTCTTACCCCTTCATGGCCAAGAGATTTAACGATGGATTGTAAGTTCATGCACTTCCAATTTCCATTCATGATTCCATTCTTATCGGACAATCCCAAATTGTGGAATGTTATTTTCTTCGATCTTTTATGGTCTTTCACTCCCATGCTGCAATGTGACGATAATACATATGTACAATAATAATTCAACCCACACTCAAAATGATTGATCAGCAAAAATATCAACAAAGAGTCCATTATAAAAAATATAAAATTGGCCTGTATTCATAAAATAATTTTCGTGCTCAAACATGGAGTTTATACTTAAACCAACTTAAAGTACCTAAAACGCAAAAGTCAAATAAAAACACAAGAAACCCTAAGGACTCAGATGGAGATTAGCCTTTGGCTAGATCAGGTTTATTCTCAGTAAATATAGTATATTATTATTATTATTATGAAAATGTATTCTGCTTTAGCTACATATGTAGGTCTCTCCTTTGGGATTTGTCTTCAGTTCATTAGCAGAATAAGCATTTTCTATTTATTGAGCACGAAAGCCATGCTTGAGCATAAGAACGGTTTAATGGATACTGGCCCTGGTGTTCCATAAGTGAAAGCTTATTTTGCTGCAACGATGGCAACCACTATGAAAATCCAGGTAAAATTCGGGCAATTCAATATCTGCATAACACTATTTGAAGCGCAAAAAGTGCACCGACAATCACCGATAATGAAGATTAACAGACAGATAGTTACAACTCTTGTCATACACAAATTATCCAAAATTGTTTTAGGAAAAAAATTCCCATCAATTTCATTCTATATACAAACGTGGAAGATAATTTTTCTTTCTTCGTTTAGATGAAAAGATTAGGGGTTATCGAAGCATCAACAAAACCACAAACCGAACTCAAAATCGATTTAACAGGGACGAAATATTAACAAATGTAATATTTACATGGACATCCTTTAAAACGTACAAGTTAAAAGACCAGGTGTTCCAGAAGAGTAAGCGTCTTGTGATTCATCGACGACGCCTGTCATATAAGGCTTGGTCACACACACAGTGAATGTCACGTCCTCAAAGTGAGGTATCGTTTCATATTTAGGTTGTAGACTCGAGTAAGGAGTAGAACATGTTGCACTTATACCGAATATTTTTGAAGAACATTGTCTGTAAAACAAACACCAAGACAGATACAGGAGTTTCAATCCTTTTGTCGAAAAATTAACTACATGAATTGAATGTTCATATATAATACTTGACAGTGTCTTTTATAATACTAAATATACAATATTTTGCAGTACTTTCACTTCCTTCATACATGTTACAAGTGAGCAGTCGATAATTTTATTCCTTACTATGCCTATATTCTTCTTTCTTTTTATATAACAATACAAACATCAAATACATCCTTTGATTTCCGCTTGAAGGTTCCAACGACGAACAATTATTGTCGTGACTGTCACAATTCACACTTACCTTGGATCAAAAGCGTGAACCTCGCAGCCATATTGGGAAGAAATGACGTCATCGAATCCCCAGTCATTGTTTATACTAAAACAGAAACCAAAGATATACGAGAAAATACTTATATATGTAGACACCGTATCCATGATCCAAAAAACTAAACAAACGATAAAGCTTTTACAGGAACTCTAAATTAGTAGATATAAATCGTTTAGGTGTATCCAACAATAGCATCATGTCTCTTTGAACGTTTTTATTTTAACGGTTTTCGTTTTTATTGCAATTATTCTCTCTAGTAAGCCGTTGCAATGAGAATACTTATTTGCATATTAGATATGGTCCGACTTTCCTGAAATCAATTGGCTAAAATATGGCCAATTTCAGTCTTTATCAAACAAAATTCATATCTAATATAAAAATTAAGGACCGATCTAGAAGAATCTAAAATATTGACCGAGGGCGAAAACCCTTGTATGACTTCCATTTAAAGTATGAACAAATTCAATCTAAAGTGCGGATATTTTCCATCGTAAATGGCTCTGTCTGTCAAAAGAATTGATATTTTTCGGAATTCCTCTTCCTTTTCCCTTCACAAGACATGCTAGAAATCTGAATATCGACTTTTAAATTATCATCTGACACAATATTTCAAAATTAAATTATATTTACCATTTTGTCAAGTTTTCAAAAAGTAATTTTCCCCATCTATTTCTTATGCAAGAATCCATTCCTCGCCAAAACTTCAAAGCCATCAAACCTTCAAAATACGCCTAATGACCTATCAATAATTTAGCTAATTTCTGATTTAATATAATATATAATGTGGATGACAAAATGCTTTCCAGAAAAGTAAATTACATAATCTTGATAGATTCCTTAATTAAGTGCAGATATTTTCCACCTACGAAATTCTTACCCAAAGGAGTAAACGAGGCAGTCTTGTGAAGGACGATATTCTGTATCATTACACATGTTCCAGCCTCCGTCGCCAGCTTGACCAACACGTACCACATCCTTACAGTGTTCCTGGGACGAGTGCATATACCTGTCAATGAAATCCTATCTATAATTCATACCATGTATTTACTGTCACCACCCGCAGGTGTCGTTTTCTAGTTTAGATAAAACGTAGATCGATTTGTTTAATGCTGATGTAGAAACTGATGTATCGTTACACAAAAGTAATGTTGCAATTAAACAAAAAAAAAAAAAAACAGATCGTAGTTTACTTTTAGACACAATAACGTAACGTCATAACTGAACAGGAGTTCAAAGAAATCAAGAAGCGACATACACTGTATCAAACATCAAACAGGCTTCAGCAACATCTGGATACCAAGAATGGTCGATAAGAGAACTAGGAGGGGGGGGGGGGGGGACATCAAAGCAATGCTGATGGCCAGAGAAACAGGAACCTAAACACGCACACAGAAAGACAAAACTGCACGGGCAAAATCCAATTCGTAAAATGAGTGTCTGAAGCACTTTCAGCACGCCCACGAGACCGCACATCACGCAACTATTCATCCGGAAGACATATCACCTAAGAGGCCAAAACATGGATAGTTTACCAAATCCTTTCGAGCTACAACTCAACATATATTGGAGAAACTGACCGGACATTTAGGAGACTCCTAAAAGGGCAGCAGAAAGATTTGTCATGCAAACCACATAATGGACTGGGGAAAAGTCGAAAGTGTGCGAACGGAAGGACAACTGGAAAATCAGGAAAATCATAGAATCCGTCTGGGTCTGAAAAAGGAATTTGATAAACAGAAGCGGACGAGCCAGTTGAGTCATCTTATGAACCCATCTTAACATCCAATAAGGGGCAGAATAGGTAAACATGTGACTTTCCCCTCTGATCTGACTACCTACATAATGAGTGTAAATGGGTGAGACATCTATTTGATTTTTGACATGAG
This sequence comes from Mimachlamys varia, assembly GCA_947623455.1. Taxonomy (NCBI): domain Eukaryota; kingdom Metazoa; phylum Mollusca; class Bivalvia; order Pectinida; family Pectinidae; genus Mimachlamys; species Mimachlamys varia. The sequence goes on from OX392537.1 coordinate 5,922,289, forward strand.
ATTTTACTTTACTTAGCATACTTTGGATTTAGGTACACATTATAAGTTTGATACTTACGAATGGTAGAGAAGTACGAGTTTTGACAGCTGATTTCCCCTCATTTAACCCAGTATGATTTTAAGGTATAAGAGAGACACATCGTTTTGTCATGTCTTGGTTTTGATACTTACGAATGGTATAGAAGTCCGAGCTTGGGTAACGGCATCCTATTTATATCCCCTGCGGGCGGTAAGACTATAGGAGGAGAGGTCGGTAGGTCGCGCATCTGAAGTGAAGAGTTCAGTACATAGGTACCATTGTTTAGTAAAAATGTATCAACACGAAGTCAGAATTATTATAATAACTTGAACCGATGAGATGTCTAGGATTTGTTACGCACGCATAAATAAAGACTCATAATCCGGGTTGGTAGATAGAGAACTCCACCAAAAGGATGTTCAAACTTGGTCTTGCCGAGAGTTTTGTCAAAGAAAATTCCTGAAGGCGGAATTTCCCTTTCTTACACCTTTGATAATGATAAGGTATTCATTTTTCTTATTCTTACTACTAGATTAAGCTAAACAAAACAAGGAACTACTTATGGACTGGGATTTTTTTCGCAACATCATCTATTCCCTTGATTTCTTTGACGAAAACCAATCATAGAGAAAAAAAGAAATAAAGTATACCCCTTATCTTTGCTCAGAACTGTCTTGACTAGCATCTAAATGGCTTATTTCATAGATACACTAGTGAAACTTTCAACAGTTACCCAATAAAGATAAAAATGTGTTATTTATCAAATGTTGTTTTACACTTGCTAGTTCCATAAGTCGTTTGTCTGAAAATGTACCACTGTTGTATCTTAATTCGTGCGATATTGTAAGTCTCATATAAGTTACATTGTTGTCATATTAATTTGTTCCAAATATTAAGATGCACAGAGACATCGTGAACATTTGCCTTATAACAAACATGATACAATGTATAATTAATTCTGCAAATACATAATTAGCAAAACGGAGTTGGACAATAAACAATAACATTACTAGAATGGCAATTGCAATAGCCGAAGTCACCCTTCTCCGCAAACCGGATTCTCCTGAAACCTTATCGAAAACATAACAGTTGATTCCGCAGTGCCATAATAAACACTCATACCAAATTTGAATAAAATTGGACAATATCTAAATTTCGACCAATCAGATGGCAGTAGATGGCAGTAGATGGCAGCTATGTTGTCGGATTTCTAAACCGAAATATAACGGTTGTGTTCGATGTTTCCTATTTTCCGTTCATGCCGAATTTCCAGATGTAGCTAATTTACGTCTAAAATATTGCAGTTCTATTAATTGGTTTATATTGACTTTTTGCCTCCAGATGGTACTTTTTAAGATTAAAGATCAGAACATGCATAGAGGTTATTTTATGTTCAAAGATTAGTCAACAAATGTTCTATGCCTCAATCAGAAACATATTTTTGTGTTCATATCGCATCGTATTTACCATCACAGATGTCAATGATTGCGATTTGACTAAGATTTTGTTTAATTCACCTTATGACCCGTTCACTCAGTATGAACGTAAACTCACCATATAAAGTGTATACCGGCTTTTCTGAGTCCACTTTCTCAACGGAAAATCATAAAAAGGCAGAGGATTGTTGAGGTAGTGAAATGTTCTAAAGCCTTCCTCATACAAAGCCTTGAGGACTCGAAGGTGTTTTATGTAGTCCGCCTTACTGCTCTTACCGTCTTTCCCGTGAAATGTAACAAACAACTGCTGGATACCATTTAAAAACTTGTTTTGTACCATCCAGGTGACTAGCGCATCTTCGTGTCCCTTCGTTGAAATAGCCATGAAATATTTCTCCTGTTGTAAGAATAGTTTAAAGGAAACAATGTTTAATTTATGAGTAGCTACATAATCCTTGCTAACAATCAGATCATCAGAACAGAAAGCCAAATAAAGTAACCAATTTACTGTTCAATAAGTCATTTCATCTTATATTGGTGACGTCAAACAGAAAAACCAATTAACCTTAAAATTACTATGATTAAGTATTTATTTAAAAATAATTTACCCAAATTGCAAAATAAAATAGTATAGTAACAGTGATCAATGTGATTGTGTATATGTAGGTATATAAACGTGTGCATATCTAATGCTAGGTGAACGGGTATATGTATGTACATATCATGTATGTGTGTGTATGTGTGTGTGTATGTTTGTAAAGGTAGGTTAAGTGAGGATGGTTTGGTTTGTGTTCACGTCTTTTTCAATAGTAATAGACCTCCTCACTTCAGGGCTTGTACATGGGTAACAGTTGCTATAAACTGATGGTGATCATCATCATCATTATTACAGGTTAAATGATAATATAGGCGACGGAGATTATAATGATTATTGATTATGAAGATGATGATGATGATGATGATGATGATGATGATGATGTGATGATGATGATGATGATGATGATGATGATGATGATGATGATGATGATAATGAAGGTGGTGGTGGTGTTGGTGGTGGTGGTGGTGGTGTTGAAGATAAAGGTGGATGTTATTTACCCTTTTATTTCCATCTTCCGTACGTTGCTGCAAAACTTTCTTCAGATCTCTGGTCAACTTTGATTGAGCGCCGCTGCAAAATGTTGATGTTGAAGTTGCATTTTCTACTTACTAATAAAGCTGATAGTGATATTCCAGTAATATTGCAAAATGTCAATATAATAAAAGAACAGAAAAAATGGTATACCAGTTAAACGTGCCAGTCATTAATTAAGACGAGTGAATCTTGGCAGTTACTTTTTTATCAATAAAACAGTTACTATGGCAAGTAACTTGCCAGTCAGTAACGTTGAACGAAACGATCAAACCAGTCACTAACCAGTCACCATTGCTGAAGAAGTATACCTACCAGCATTTAATACTGAAAATAAAACAGCAGCAGTCTTATACTGTGTATAAAATACAAAATATTGGAGAAATATTTCAGGAATGTAGAAAATGTACACATTACACAAAAAACGCCTACCAATAACTATATTTAGTGTTTTATTTTTTTCTACGTGTGTACCTGTTTACTTACGTAATGAAGATCACATGTCTCTTACATCCATAGTCAATCTGTATTTCATTGAAGAACATTTCCCCTGCTTTACCTAGAATGTCCCTATTTACAATAAAAATACAACACAGGTGTAAAACATATGTTATGGAACATAAGTATGACTTATTAATACATATTTCACATTTACCTTGTTATATAACACAAAAGTTAAAAAAAAAAATGAATAGTATGCAACTATGAATGTTCTTGATGTAAAGTATCGATTAAGAATGTATATGATACGCAAATAACTATATACACGTTCTGGTCATACATAACCTTATTTTTGTGGTGGTAGACTATGGGCTAGAAAGATTAATAATTGTCTGTATACTTACGTCACAAAGTAGGCGTCACACAGCTGGGGACTGTCACCTCTATGTAGGTCACAAGCATACCATCCCTTTCCTACCCCACCGTACATTGTTTTCTTAGGACAATATATTTGTAGATTGGTCATGTATCTGGAATCGGAACGATTTCACTTCTAATCATTCTGAAGATTAATCATACATCATATAAATAGGATTGCCATGCTGATTAACCACCAGAAACTGACACCTGTCACGTTGTAAGCTATCGGTGCTTTCACAACTTGAGGAGGAAACGACACAATGAAAGGAAGTTACGTAATCACGATATGGTTAACATATCCTGAATTTAGAGGAACTAAGGACACTAACGCTAATAGAAAATAGAAAATAAGAAAACAGGATTATGTAAGAGCAAATAATATTTAAAGAATACGATCAAGTATTCAAGATATACAAGAATACAGCATTTATCAGAAGATCGCCAATAACTATTATCAAGTTTCTATCCATTGTTTTGGTAATTCTTGTAACTGATAATATAGTCTTTATTGGATAAGATTTGGTCTGGTTTTGTTTATTTTGTTTTACCTCCTATTAACAGTGTCATTTAAGAACGTGCCAGGTTTTGGAGGTGGAGAGAAACCGGAAAACCCGATGAAAAACCAATGACCTACGGTCAGTACATTGCAACTGCCCTACGTGGGATTCGAACTGGCAACCCAGAGGTGGAGGGCTAGTGGTATAAAGTCGGAACACCTTTACCACTCCGGCACCGTGGCCATATATCATATAGTAACAACGACTATATGATATATAACGTTCATTGATGATCGTAATACACAAACGTGACTGCACATGTCAATAGAATTTCGTAGTTGACACAGCTTTCCAAACATGAATTAGACTGTATCCTAGGACTTGTCAGTGATGTAAGATACCAAACAAAGGGAAAATCCAAATTGCTCCAAATATTGTTGAAAAAGAAAGGAAGTACGCTTCATTTTCAAACTAATAACGAGTTAATTAATAAAATATTTGTATATATTACGAACGATTAAAACAATCTCATACAAGAAACTTTCATTGACATTTTATATAAAAACGCAACAAAATATGAAATGTTAAAAATTATATTGACAAGCACTCGTGAGAAATATGCATACATAAGGTGTAATGTTAATGGTATTTTTTGTTTCATATTACGGACAAACTGCTTTTTAAACGAGTATTATGACGTTGAAGATGGTAAGTTTAACATATCTACCTTTGCTGTAAGCTGAACAATTCATCTCTGCTCATCTGTCGTAGGATTTCAGGACCAGGAATAAACGACTGCATGAAAAGAATTGTGATGTCATAGGATTGTTTTGTTAAAATTTTATTTTTATTTGTTTCCAGACAATCATATACATCAATTCTCTCTTAAGTATGTACATGTATTCAATGTTTATCAATTATAATAATACCTTTAACAAAGATTACTTCCTTAATTATTGTGCATATAGTTTACATGTAATTTACCACAAGAAAAACAATAAACAATAAATTGACTGGAGCTAATTGAAAAAGGGGGTTGTGGAATAGTTTGGTTAAAAAGTTGAACTGATTGACAAAAGGAAAGACAAAGTTAAGAGAGGATTAGGAAAAAAAGAGCAAGGAGAGAAAATAAGCGAGATTTCCGACGAAGGCAAAAGTAATTTCTGAAAGGACGATAAAAAAGCCGGCCATTGAAAATAAATATTTCATTTAACGAAAAACAAAAGGTTGAGAGCAAACAAGTACAAGTTGTATGCCATTTTATGTTTGTCAAACAGTACGGAACCAATTCGCTATGTTCGTTTCCACAATTCAACACATTAAAATATTAGTGAATTAGGATTCAAATGTTCCCTCGACATATTATTAGATCCCATTTAATTACCTGGATACAGATGTCAATGTTAGATAGTGGTAACTAATTGTCAACTTATGACATCCATTGTCAGGGCAATATCCACCTTTTCTCAACAAAATCATCACCAGTGCCAATGTTCAAGTGCTGCTCTGTATTATTGGTGTTACATTAGTGTTTAAATTTATTTTATTTATTTTACAGCATGAATTGTTTAAGGTAACAATTATTAAAAACTCTGATTTAAATGGATTAACTAGTCTATGCTGTATAAAAAACAAAAAACAACAAAAACCCACAATAACAATGACAAACAGCTCAAACAAACAAAGCAAAGCATACATCTATAATTTGTCGATTGTAAGAATCGTGTGGGAAAAGATGAATTTTATATTTTTTCGTGACTTTTTCGGAAGGTCTCAAAGAACATTCCAATTCAGCTGATGACGCTTTTTGAGAAAATAATTCAAATACTAATTCGTGGTTTTATAGTCTGTGAATGTTACACCAATACTTACAGCAGGGGGAGGTGGACTGGCTTTGGGGGGGGGGGGGGGGACTTAGGGGAAAGATGTAACAGCAATACTTACAGCAGGGGGAGGTGGACAGGCTTTGGGGGGGACTTAGGGGAAAGATGTAACAGCAATACTTACAGCAGGGGGAGGTTGAGTGACTTTGGGAGGCTGACTGAGAGGGGAGATACTAGGTATCCTGTTGATTAGATCACGGGTATAACCGGAGGATCGATGATATATGATCAATAACGTAAACACTACTACAACAATCAAGCAGAGGATCTGCCTCCTGTAGCCAGTGTACACCATGTCCTCCCAGGGTTACCTGTAATACGATAAAAAAAGCGTAAAATGGATACTATTCATTTGTGGCATTGAAAGAGCGGAGAGGGCCTTGTAGACATGAAACCTTTGGGTTAAGGCAAATAATAATGTATTCAAGTAACATCGCCGAAAAAGAGTGAAGGTCTGTAGGGATTGTTTTGACTTTTGTCTTCCTTTTTGATTTGAGACTAATAAAAGAAATGCATTTCTCTTCCATAATAATATCATATTTTACTGCTTAATTTGGTCTCAGTTGCCTATGTGATCACTTTCTAGGAGACATGATAATGATGGTGAAATAATTTAAGGATTAACTTGAAACTATTTTTATGTTATAGAGTTATAACCAAAACAAAACCATAAAAGCTAGATTCAAGTTTATCATTATAATATATCTATACTCTGCGAAAATTTACTTTATTGATGGACTCTTTTCTCTTAAATTACTACGCTGCTGAAACAGCCAATCAAAAGCGACGTTTTAAACGGCAACGTCTTTTATTTATTTTATGGGCTGATAACATAAGTTTTAAACCAATAAAAAAAACTTGTTTCAAATAAGATTAAATGTCATTACTTTGATTTTTTTCAGTTTTGGTACCTGCATATTAATATCGAGGTGCAATTACATTGTAAGATGCCTGCCATATTTTGGCAAGGGTCGGACTTAGATAATCTAATTCCGTGGTTAAAACAAGGACTTGTCGAGGGTATCTACAACAGTTTTTGCCTTAACAAACTCTAGTTATAATCTAAGAGGAACCACAAGGTATTATTACAATGTAAATGATTTAAACTTTAATTAAACATAATTTCCAGTTGCATTGCGAAGGGACTCGGTTGATTTGTAAATGCACGAAATATTTAAGATAGCATCTATATCATCGGATTACTGGGTAGTTATTTTACTAGTGAATAATATGCTTTCCAATGAAGAACATTTGCCATAACTTGTTTCTTCTTCTTTTAATATTTGACTAGTATTCATCCTAAAATAATCGGAATTATATTGAATTTTAGTGTCGAACCATTTTGTAAAGGAGTTGTTAAGCTCACTAGGTTTGAGGGAGATTTAGCTAATCTTCTCTTCATGCCAAATTAATTTTACATGTGTACGACAAAGGATAATTGACCAAGCTCAACTGTATCTTAGAGGTTTAAGAACTCTTCGAAATGTTTTTTTTTCATTAGCATATTATAAGTGATTTTTCTCTTAGTTAGTTTAATCTAACAAAATACATGATAATGCCTTAAAAGTAGAATCTTTCTAATTAAAATACGTCGGCACATTATTTGGCAATCGAAACAGGTCGTTACAAAACATTGAAAGAAAAAGGCGATTTTTCCAGATATGTAAGGTACTGGGGTAGAAGAGGAATACCATTTTGTGTTAATTTTGGTAATATGTACACAGACTAAATACTTCGTTATATCAAACAATATTATTGACATAGACCTTTAATGGTAATTTATTCAATTACTGTCTGCTAACAACCAAAATTAACTAACTTGTCCAGGAAATTACCTATTTGAAGCTAATAAGATAAGAGATGTACATATATCTGTATCACTCGATCTCAGCTTCGCTAAACTATTGTGAGTCATTTGTACTTTTGGGCCTTTAGGCCAAAAGTACATAAAAGAAATTGAATCGAAATTCTTGGATGCCTTGTTACGTGTTGAAGGCCATGTTTTACCTCAAGGGTTTGTTCCTTGAACGAAAACATGCTAAGGAGGGTCATTTAGCTTATATCATAGTTGCAATGTGCCTGAGATATTTCACCTTTAGATCTACCTGTGCTATTTACCTGTGACATATCACCTAGACAGGTTACTACTGAACGTATTGAAACTTAATCAATGTGAAATAAATCTACGACATTGATATTGATTTCGGTATTCAATACTACTATATATTGCATAATAAAACTTAATCATTGGGACTTTGATGTTAATCAGGAAATCAGACATCTGAAGGATTCATGTCGTTTGTTCTTCCGGTCGTTATCCATAAGATCGAACTTACGTCCCGGCGTTGACACAATACATGTTATACATGTACATTGGTCTAACCAAATTGCCTGGGGCAATGTAAAATGTGTCTATTAAAGCGCCTTACTACCGATATATCATACATCCAATGGTACGCCTGGGGCACCATGTCGTCACAAACTTGTCAGAAAAAACATTGCGTTGATATGATTTCAGGATCCAACTTTATTATTGCGGTCACACATTGTATATCAAGTGTTTTTGCAAAACATATTTCATATCATCGCATTTCAACGAAAAGGTGTTTTTTATACTCACACTTTATATTCTTAATTTGCAAATGAAATGAAATAATCCATGATATCATCATTGAAGAGGGAACACTCATCTCCAAGCCGGTTATTTAAACATCTACTTTAAACTTTATCTTAAAATGCAGTTGGTTATAAAACATGCTTTCTTACTTGCTTTCTCAGTCCAGTATATATGTTAAACGTTCGCATAAGTCTTCAAAGGTACGTATAACTGGGTCCGAATCTTTCACACGTGTACACGGATCTTCTCATCAGTCACGGGGCTCAGTGATATAGGTGTCTATGACTGGTAGGCGTGGCTAGTCCATTGTATGTGTTCATCTCTCGACAAAGACACGTCGACTAAGCTAAACTACTTAACCTACATGTATTACATAGAATCATGTAATAACATATACTTCTCCTTAACTGTTATGTCAATATTACATAGGTAATACAAACACACACACATACCTTACTCATCAGCGAGCGATCCTGTTATAAGTATTAATATAATCATCGTCATAGGCTGCAGATATGCATAATGTATGCAGACTTAAGGTACAGTGAATATATATTAATTGTCGATAGCTATAGAATTGTAATTATTTCACGTTGAATAACCATATAATTATATTAAAGATGGAACAGACACACACGTGCTGCACCTTTTAAATTTAGTTATAAATACAGTATGTCCAAAAAATTAATTACACTCCATCATACAGCTGTTGCGTCCTTCTAGGACTTGTCAGTGATGCTAGGGGCCAAACGGTGGGAATCGATTTATTTCTAAACTAATGTAAAGCAGAAGGGTCAAGTTCGTAAAACCCCTTAAATTGATGAATTTAGAAAAAAACAAATTAGTTCTGTATAATTTCAAATCATGTACTTCAAAAGTGTGTGTTTTATGAAATCCCATCCTGAAAGATGACGTTACAAACACACATGCCGTTAAGTGCTGTTAAGTGGGGTTTTTTTCCGCAAGTGTCAAGCAAGAATTTGTGTAATTTATTATGCCGACATACATGTACGGGCGAAATAAATACAATGTATCGTTTTCAGCTGCGTGCTTTGCCGTAACCTGCATGCTACGTTTTAATTCATTCGAATAATGGCACGATTCAAAATATACACATATGATCATGTGCATTGTGCTCATTTGAACTAATCTAATATTTGATAAAAAAAGTACTGATTATAAGGCTAGTGCATCTACCTATCTGGATTTCTTTTAGCCAGTTGTGTCGCCTCCTAGGCCTCACGTGTTATGCCCTTGTTTAGCATCACTGACGAGTCCTAGAAGGACGAAACAGCTGTATGGTGCAGCTCAATTCATTATTTGGCTCGACTGTATCTTTCTCTTCTAAATTATGAAGGTGCTATTCTCACATAACTTTCCAACCTATGGTGTTTACATATCGCAGTTGATTCGTTATTATTGATCTTGCTCTGAATATTGAGATTTTCGTGATCGATGTCAGCTGCTGACAAACAAAGTTACTGCAGAGCGATTAGAGAGATTTAAGTTGATGAAGACTATGGGCAAGTTTTATGGTCGCCATCTTGATCTTATCGATCTGTATCATTGTGTGATATGGGTATGGACGTTTTTGAGTATGCTCATAAGTGTGCTTACTTGTTGTAATAGGTGGATCCAGAGAGGGGGGCAGCTGGAAATTTGTTTCCAAGTGACAATTATTTTGCAAGAATTAAAACTAACTATTTCATCATCAGATATAATATGTTTATTCAATATATGCTTTATAATGTTATCATAACCTTACAAAGCATATATTGAGTAGATCGGGGCTACGCCCTATAAAAGACCTATACAGTTTATAAAACTAATTTTCTGTATAAATAGAGTGTGATATATAATATACGTCTGACAATTAACTAGCCCTCCCCCGCCTCTTCCATATATCTTTTTCCTCCCAATATGGCATGATATCGATCACACGATACATACGATGGTGTTCGAAAACTTTTGTAAATAACCTGTTTTCTCTGAGACGCTTATCAAAATCTGAATACTTTTTGTCTAATTAAAAGAAATATCCTCCTTTAACTTGAACACAGTTCAATCTTAGAATCCTCTTTTTGAAACAATTTTCATACTTCTCTTTGGGTACAATAATCAGAAACTGGTCAACTGCAGATTCCAGCTCACTTCTGGACCTATATCTCCTACCAGATATCTGGGTGTTTTTAATTTCGGAAAGAGGAAAACATCACATGGGGTACGGGCTGTATGGAGGGTGTGGTAACACATTGACCTTTTCCGACTAATTGGACATGCTAAAGACCTGTTTTAGGAAGAATGTTTAGGTCACTTGAGACAAAGTCCAAAGTGACCTATACTAACCGTCTTTTGTCCGTCGTCGTACAATGTGCGTCGTACGTCCGTAAACAATTTACATTTTCAACTTTTTCTCAAAACCTCCTAAATCAATTTGAATGAAATTTGGCAGGAACCTTCCCTAGTCTAAAACTGTGAATCACATGGTCCTAAACCCCTAGGGGCTTGCGGGAGTGGCAAAAGGGTGTTAAAATAGTTAAATTCCAAATCTTCTTCTCCAGACCCAGATATGCTGCAATCAAATACTCTTCACCAATGGAAAGGTCTTAAGGCGATTAAAATTGTGAATTTCATGCCCCCGGATTTCACATTCCCCCTGTGGAGGGGATGAAGTTTACAATAGTTTATAAAAGAAAATTACAGTTTCGGATATATTTTGTTCATTTTCAGTTGGAAATAATTGACACTTGGTTGGAATAATAACCAGGGCATGATGGTTTGACGTTGCAAGAATTTTGACTCTGGCCCACCCCCGGGGCAGTGGGGAGGGGCTCAAATTGGTTAAAATGTCAACAATCTTCTTCTCCAAACCCAGATAAGCTGGAATCAATATTCTTCACCACTTGGACTCATACAAATGCACCAATGTCTCATCACCCATTATGAGACTATCAAATGCCTTTTTCTGATATTTTGGGTACTTCTTCAGCAGTTTCTTAGCCATTTGTACCCGTGTACGTTTCTGCTCGTTAGTGAGTTAATGTGGGATCTAACGCGCACTTATTTTCCTAACCTAGAGAATTTTCTTCAGAATGAAGTGAACATAAAAGATGGATGCTAAACCCAAGTTTGTCATTCGTGCTAGCTGTCTGGTCGTATAACGCGCGTCTTTCCCATTGATTGACTTGGGCCTGTATTCATGAAAACTTTCTCCTGCTCAAGCATGGAATTTGTGCTCAACACTGACTTACGTTCTGGCTATAGTTTATTTAAAAACTCTTATTTTATCAAAGTATTTGGGGGAAATAAAGATCCATGAACCAAAATACTAATTTCAACATTTTCAATTGACTTCTTGATAGTTTACATGATTTAGGTGAGTTTCAAGAAAGCTGGCTTGAGCGCAGAAACCATGCTGGAGCATGAGAACGGTTTCATGAATACGGACCCTGGTCTTTTCAATGGTCTCCGTGTAAACCAAGTGACATACTTACAAGGATCATTTCTGGAAACCAAAACAATACAGTTCCATTTTCTGCAGTATAATATTACAGAAACTAAATTTCTTTTTAAAAGCGTCTTGATAAGGTTGTTATTTTCACAAAGAACAATTTTGTATGGGTGTTCTCCAGAATACAGAGTTGTATCGTTTGTATTTTAGAAAATATGAATCTCAATTAACATCAGCGTGGAGCTCCAAACCATCCACGTCTATCAAATAGTCACGATTTATCACCCGAAAAACATGCTTTTATTCTGTTATACGTCCATACATTTGTAAACTGAAACAATAGAAACATCGGAATAGAATTAAGCTAATGTACTTAGTGACATCTTATGATAGCTTGGCCAGGAGTAATACATTAACTAACGACTGCCGTATGGTGTGTGTGTGTGGGGAGGCGGGGGTGACTGTCAATTATGGTGTTATATACATAGACAAGCAGTGTCTAACAAGGCGGATCCTGCGACTTGCCTGAAACTAAGTATTACATACGACTTCACCAGTGCACGGTACAGCACCACCCGTGATATTTAAGTGTCAAAGTTTCCATAGGTCAATCCGAATTGCTATGATTGCTGTATATAACACTGCTGTACCGCCTCCTTGAAAGATACACATTTAAATTCCTATTTTGGTTAATCTTTGAATTCCTTGTATCATTGTTTACTAAAATACATGCCTTAAATTTCCTCTCGGCATACTCTTTCTGATATCTTGTTCCACATGCTTGAAACAAAGCCATAGGTGTCGTCTGCTATATTTGTAACTTCCGCCGCTTGTCCCGCTAGGTCGTCAATCTAGCAATAACGGCAGATAGTTCTGATTTTTTGGGGTGGTTGTGTTCTCCTGCTCAAGTACATATTCTAACTAAACATAAGCAAGAGACTCACATGTTCGGTTACCCATTCGTCGTCCTTTTTTGCATGGACCCCTGAGGGTCAATGCAGTAGATTGGTGAGGAAATTTTGCTCTGTGGGGAATATCATACCTTTAGCTATCGGCACTTATACATTCATACAAGGGATAAATGTTTTAGTTCCGAAGGTAAAATGAGGTTCGTTATGGGGATATATGTCAAAGTATTATGATGCCTTTTGCCACTGAACCTTATTCACTTTTAAAAGCGAAAACTGCTTTGGTTCCGATGTATTCTGAGTGATGAAAAACAGACCACTGCAGCCCGCCTTATCAGGATAGCTTTACACAGCAGTGGAATGTATACGGTGCTTCAGCGTCCGATGGTGACCACAGGGGCTAGGCACGGACCTATGTCACTATGAAATGATTGTCAGATTTTTTTTTACCTTTCTCGAATATAGCCCCTCCCACTACTCTATATCTGTCACAGATATAGAGTAGTGGGAGGGGCTATATTCCAGAAAGGTAAAAACAAATATCCGACAATCATTTCATAGTGACATAGGTCCGTGCCTAGCCCCTGTGGTGGTGACAGGTGTTAATAAATTATATTTTATTCATAATTAAAGCCACTAAGTTGGCCGTAGAGGTGCCGTTGACAACAACACGTACAGTCAGTGGCTATGATACAGCAGAGACGTATAAAAAAAGTCCTTTTCTGCAATCACATTTTATCATTAAAATTAACTAGGAATAGTTCACATGCTTTTTCTGTTGCTGTACAAGCAACATTCCATGACGTCGCCATTTTCTTCTTTAAGTAAAATGGCGTTAAAAATAACAAATCGCATTGCTTACAGCAAATACTGTTTTCTCGATGAATAGGAAACGGAAATACTAAAACGGTAACTGAATGTTAAATTGGTTTGTATGTGAATGAGTCTAGCATGCTAAATATGTTTTTTTGCGATATTTAAATGTCTAGATGCTTAATTAACAGGAGAAAGATCAACGACCAACACAAATATAACAATATTCTTTTGTTTGCATATCGTCATGATTCCCAATAAATGTATAACCTGCCGTTGGGAAAATTGTTTACTTGCAAATATAAATCCGCTACAAAAGGGTCCATGATTGCTTTTTTTAAATAAGCAACTTGTTTTAGCATCAGCCATTGTTGAACTGTTGGTAAACAATGGTCCAAATGAGGGTGTTGGTGGTAGCTGGGAAAACTGGAATACGATTTTTGCGGGTTGTTAGGTTTTTGTGTGGGTTGTGATACGACGAAGGCTATACAAATGGTGCTACTGACTTACAGGCATGTTCCTCACGGTACATCGTCGTAAACTCCTCTCTTGTCGTTGGTCGTATTTCACTAACGACAGGAGCAGAGGCTAGTGGGTTTCCGACAATGATTGAAGTACAGATATGTGTATTGTGATAAATACATAGAAGCTATTTAATGGTTTCCCATTAAATATCAAATATATTTCATGAGTATGGCAGATTTTTTTTAATATTTTTACGAGTGAAAATATATTTAAAATCTGCCATACGAGTGAAATATATTTGATATTTATTGGGAAACCATTGAATTTTCTTTTTATTATGTTTACAAAATTCCCAAAAATCTTATTTTGTTTATAAAATTTGCGGTTACAACTGATCGAGACAGAGTGTCTAAGGTTTATAGAATATTAATATGCCACAGGATGAAGTTCTATTTTGTATTCAAAATATATTAAAAATACAAAAACATATTAATAAAATTCATTTGATATGTATTAATTTCCAAAATATTATACAGGTTTTAATTTTAAATTGCCTTACTTAAATGATTTGATTCTAGAATAACGAAAAAATAGTTCACAATAGTACGCCATGATATTCGGCCGAAACATATATCATCACTAGTGATGATATCAGATTTCTTATATCATATACGCAGTGATGATATAAGTTTTATCAAGCTGATATTTTCTGATATTTCACTGGTAAAAATGTAATAAAGACACATATAGGTATAAAAGGTATTGTTTGAACCTGTAATTTACTATATATTCTACATTATTTGAATAATTGCTCTAAAACAAACCACTTTGGTATAACTGTAAATCAGTCGACTTTAAAAGATATATCATCTCGGTCAAATGTTTCCAAAATGACAACATGAGGGTCTTGATATCTAGGATATCAGAGTTCATTATTATTAGTAAGTTACAATGTTACAGTTATCAATTGCTACTCTTCCGGAACACCTGGTCTTATTCTCTTGTACTTTTACGAGGGTATGACCTATCCATGTAAATCTTTCCTTTGTTCCTATTTTGCCTCTTATGTAATAGATTTTGAGTTCGGATAATGGTTTTGTTGACGCTTACATGTAGATATTGTTTTTTTAATAAGTTACAGTGTAATCAGTTGGAATAAGTTACAATGTAATCAGTTGTAATAAGTTACGATGTACTAAGTTGTAATATGATAAACAGTAATAGTTAACGATGTTATCATTTGTAATAACATTTGAAATGCATTGGAATGAAAGAAGTTGTAATATATTACAATAAAATCAGTGATAATAAGATAATGCAATTAGTTTAAATAAATGACAATGTAATTGGTTTAAATAAATTACAGTGTATTCAGTTGTAATTATTACAATGTAATAATTTCTTTTAAGTAAAAACATTGTTTGCGATGCGGCCTTATCTACAGTGACAGGCAACAGCTAATGTATTGTATATATTAACTCTGAATACAAGTAAAACATTTAAGTGGCTTTGATTAATTACTCTATCAAGACGTGAATATCACCCACACTTAACTTCATAAGGTAAGAAAACAGTTGCTGTTTATCTCAATATTATGCTAATCTTACAGCCAAGAGTAAAACTGGTTAATTGAGATCAAGGTATCATGGGGATAACCAACTACATCTACATTACACACTAACAATAACACCGGGGTTAGAGTGTAACAAGTACGCCATTCAAACAGTCTTATATACAAATATATCAATAGGTGTGTTTATGCTTTGTGAGTTATGTACGCGTGTTTATGCTTTGTGAGTTACGTACGTGTGTTTATGCGTTGTGAGATATGTACGTTTGTTTATGCGTTGTGAGTTATATACGTGTGTTTATGTTATATGAGTTATGTACGTGTGTTTATGCGTTGTGAGATATGTACGTTTGTTTATGCGTTGTGAGTTATATACGTGTGTTTATGTTATATGAGTTATGTACGTGTGTTTATGCTATATGAGAAATGTACGTGTGTATTGGTGTATATTGGTATATTTTATCACACGTGTTTCAATGTAAATGTTATTGTGTAAAATCTTCTGGTTTTTTATCATGATAGAGTAATAATTGTTGTGTAATAATTTAGTTACAGTCATAACTACAATTTACTTGTTACTGTTTTATGCTAGCAAGTAATTTGGAAATTATTTACAATTTGTTGAATATATAACAGCCGGAAAATAGATAAAAAGTGTAATTCCTTATGAGACAAACGTAAGATTATTAATGAGATGTTTAACATCACTTCGGCGACATGTGTACGAGTGAATGTCCGTGTTGACATCTTGTCTTATATTTGTTTACATATAACGTCAGTCTGTTGAGAATCCCAGTCCTACCGAAAACAACAGTCTCGGCGTTTGTCCTCCCATACTGTGACGAGGAACACGACAGGTGGGACGTCATTTTTATAATTAAAAACGATTATGACGTCTGTCCACAATAAAACCTGCTTCTTAAAGACAAACATATAGGTGTGCACGGCAAGACTATTCTAACTCAGCGTAAGGCAAAGACGGTCAAACAAACAACAGGATGTTCTTGTACATGTGCCCACTGCTCATTCTGGGTATAGTGTATGTTTCTGCCTACCAAAGTTACGTAGAACGGATCCCGAATGGAGATAATGTTAATTACACAGCTTGTTCTAATACCATACAATGGTTGGCGGTCGGACACGTTTCTCCAGGATACACAGGAAATCCATTTCATAGAAACATATTTGGAGAGGTAGTGTATGCTTCTTTCAATATTTCATTATTGAAACAATAACGTAAAAACTTAAAACACTTAAAGACGCTTTGAAATAAAACTATTAAATAAGTGTGCATCTTTCATATAAAGTCTATGTAACGAGGGGATGGTAATATTAGGTCTACAGTCTATGTAACCAGGGAATGACAATATTAGGTCTACAGTCTATGTAACCAGAGGATGACAATATTAAGTCTACAGTCTATTTAACCAGGGGATGGCAATATTAGGTCTACAGTCTATTTAACCAGGGGATGGCATTATTAGGTCTACAGTCTAGGTAACTAAATGATGACAATATTAGGTCTACAGTCTATGTAACCAGGGAATGACAATATTAGGTCTACAGTCTATGTAACCAGGGAATGACAATATTAGCTCTACAGTCTATGTAACTAGAGGATGACAATATCAGGTCTACAGTCTATGTAACTAGAGGATGACAATATTAGGTCTACAGTCTATGTAACTAGAGGATGACAATATTAGGTGTACAGTCTATGTAACCAGAGGATGACAATACTAGGTCTACAGTCTATGTAACTAGGGGATGACAATATTAGGTCTACAGTCTATGTAACCAGGGGATGACAATATTAGGTCTACAGTCTATGTAACCAGGGGATGACAATACTAGGTCTACAGTCTATGTAACCAGGGGATGACAATATTAGGTCTACAGTCTATGTAACCAGAGGATACCAATATTAGGTCTACAGTCTATGTAACCAGAGGATGACAATACTAGGTCTACAGTCTATGTAACTAGAGGATGACAATATTAGGTGTACAGTCTATGTAACCAGAGGATGACAATACTAGGTCTACAGTCTATGTAACTAGGGGATGACAATATTAGGTCTACAGTCTATGTAACCAGAGGATGACAATACTAGGTCTACAGTCTATGTAACTAGGGGATGACAATATAAGGTCTACAGTCTATGTAACCAGGGAATGACAATATTAGGTCTACAGTCTATGTAACCAGATGATGACAATATTAGGTCTACAGTCTATTTAACCAGGGGATGGCAATATTAGGTCTTTAGTCTATTTAACCAGGGGATGGCAATATTAGGTCTACAGTCTATTTAACCAGGGGATGGCAATATTAGGTCTACAGTCTATGTAACCAGAGGATGACAATATTAGGTCTACAGTCTATGTAACCAGGGAATGACAATATTAGGTCTACAGTCTATGTAACCAGGGAATGACAATATTAGGTCTACAGTCTATGTAACTAGAGGATGACAATATCAGGTCTACAGTCTATGTAACCAGGGGATGACAATATTAGGTTTACAGTCTATGTAACTAGAGGATGACAATATTAGGTCTACAGTCTATGTAACCAGGGGATGACAATATTAGGTCTACAGTCTATGTAACCAGAGGATGACAATACTAGGTCTACAGTCTATGTAACCAGGGGATGACAATATTAGGTCTACAGTCTATGTAACCAGAGGATGACAATATTAGGTCTACAGTCTATGTAACCAGAGGATGACAATACTAGGTCTACAGTCTATGTAACTAGAGGATGACAATATTAGGTGTACAGTCTATGTAACCAGAGGATGACAATACTAGGTCTACAGTCTATGTAACTAGGGGATGACAATATTAGGTCTACAGTCTATGTAACCAGAGGATGACAATACTAGGTCTACAGTCTATGTAACCAGAGGATGACAATACTAGGTCTACAGTCTATGTAACCATGGGATGACAATATTAGGTCAACAGTCTATGTAACTAGGGGATGACAATATTAGGTCTACAGTCTATATAACCAGGGGATGACAATATTAGGTCTACAGTCTATGTAACCATGGGATGATAATATTAAGTGTACAGTCTATATAACCAGGAGATGACAATATTCGGTCTACAGTCTATATAACTAGAGGATGACACTATTAGGTCTACAGTCTATGTAACCAGAAGATGACAATATTAGGTCTACAGTCTATGTCACCATGGGATGACAATATTAGGTCTACAGTCTACGTAACTAGGGGATGACAATAAAAGGTCTACAGTCTACGTAACTAGGGGATGACAATATTATGTCTACAGTCTATGTTACTAGAGGATGGCAATATTAGGTCTACAGTCTATATAACTAAAGGATGACAATATTAGGTCTACAGTCTATGTAACCAGAAGATGGCAATATTAGGTCTACAGTCTATGTAACCAGAAGATGACAATATAAGGTCTACAGTCTATGTAACCAGGGAATGACAATATTAGGTCTACAGTCTATGTAACCAGGGAATGACAATATTAGGTCTACAGTCTATGTAACCAGGGAATGACAATATAAGGTCTACAGTCTATGTTACTAGAGGATGACAATATTAGGTCTAAAGTCTATGTAACAAGGGGATGACAATATTAGGTCTACAGTCTATGTAACCAGGAGATGACAATATTAGGTCTAAAGTCTATGTAACCAGGGGACAAAAATATAAGGTCTACAGTCTATGTAACCAGGAGATGACAATATTTGGTCTAAAGTCTATGTAACCAGGGGACAAAATATAAGGTTTGTATGTATCAGCAATTTATTTTGATATAAACCTGTAATATGTACAAGGGACCATGGTAATTGCCTTTAGCGCTTCACGTTTTATCCAACGTATACAATGTATGAGACTGGAAGTCTTCGTTTGATATCAAAGTGTTAAACTGTATACATTTAGGCGTTTAAGTAAGTGTTAAATTGTATACATTTAAGGATTTCGCGACTGCGAATCGGACCTGGACGACAGAACTGTGTAACGAAGATTCAGACATGGACGGTTTGACCAACGGTGAGGAGCTTGGTTTTACTGACTGCGGTCAGGCAAGTGCTTGGAATAATGACCCATCGTCAGTCAGCCTCAGTACACCTCTCGGACATCCAGGTAACCTCATAGATTTGCCAATGTACTAGTTTAAAACAGAGTCATATTTATAATTATTGTGGCATATTTCATTTCTGTAAGTGTCTGATAAAAAAAAAAGACAAAAATAATTCAGCACGATATTGTAATATTTAAGGCACAGTCTTTGGAAATAAAAACGAATGTAGGAACAGCGAGAGTTCATCATGGCGGTATGACCAAAGACAATGCCGATCACGCGCGCTTATAACATTTTTATAAGTTGATACTTTATAATATTAATTAATCGTTATTTTTTTACAGTCGATATATCTTCATTCTCAGATAGGAAGTGTTATTTTTCACTTGTCAGTGATTTATTTGTATACTCATTATTTTAGTAACAAACACTACTCTTTTTATTTATATTTCCAAATATATTCATTGTATAGAAAAAGTAAACGTTCTGTTTTAGGATATTACGAAAGCCTATTGGGATCATCTACGTAGGAGAAAATATATTTTTATTGGAAATGAAACGCGACACTTATGCATTATAACGCGAAATTTACGCGTTATATTTTCGCGATATTACGCGTTATCAAGCATTAATTTCGCTATATTACACTTTAGGTTGCCATTATAACGAAAACTGAATTCGATAAAACGCGTAAGTTTCGCGTTACTACGTAATATTTTCGCTTTTCTTCTGCGATTATGGTGAGCCCAATAGGCTTCTGTACGATACTGCGTTTGTTGACGACAGAAAAACTGTAAACAGACAAGTCAAACACAACGTCACATGAACCAACAGAAAATGGCGTCTTAAACTAAAACAATTATTATGATCTACATTTACGTTTGATAAATTTGAATAATGATAAAGTCAATTCGAGTAAATAAAACAATTCACAAGGCGAGTTTCATTGCTGACGTCATTCGGAAAGCCTGTCGGTAATTTCCGTCATATTTATGGATATGATGTTTGTTTTAGCAATGAATGCTTTAGCAAACGTTGCTATGGTCATATAACACACATTGTTATTGATGTATTTGTCAGCAGTATGTTATAGGGTAATACCAACACTTGCTGAACTACATTCATTACATATTGTTTTGATTTTGGTCGAACAGTAATGCTCCATTTTCTTATTTTGAACAGGTTTTTAACTACCAATTAAATGTTGATAACAATGACATTGACGACGTCAATTCCAAATGTTGCAAAATTCACATAACAGCATTTGCCTTGTTAATGTATTTGAAAGGAATGATGCATGACTGAAATATAAAATTATATATGGCTTGCAATTCAAATGTAAATATAGTCTATACTAATTATAATATGACTGGAAACAAACCCATTCGTCTTGGTGAGGTTAAAATTGACAAAAATTGACTGTTTATGATAGAGTATAACTCAACCAGTGGTACGTTTCCACCTTACACGTGTGTTACAGGTATCTGTGAGCAGAATGCAAACACCCCGGCTAATGTCAACTGTACAGCAGTCAACATCGAAATCCCAGCTACTCGGTGTAACTAGTACAGGTGAGACCTTATCCCAGTCTCTGACTACTCAGTGTAACTAGTACAGGTGAGACCTTATCCCAGTCTCTGACTACTCAGTGTAACTAGTACAGGTGAGACCTTATCACAGTCCCGACTAAGCAGTGTACTAGTGTACAGGTGAGACCGTATCACAGTCCCGGCTACGCAGAGTAACTAGTGTACAGGTGAGACCTTATCACAGTCCCGGCTACTCAGTGTAACTAGTGTACATGTGAGACCTTATCACAGTCCCTGCTACTCAGTGTAACTAGTGTACAGGTGAGACCTTATCACAGTCCCGACTACTCAGTGTAACTAGTGTACAGGTGAGACCTTATCACAGTCCCGACTACTCAGTGTTACTAGTACAGGTGAGACCTTATCACAGTCCCGACTACTCAGTGTAGCTAGTGTACAGGTGAGACCTTATCACAGTCCCGACTACTCAGTGTTACTAGTACAGGTGAGACCTTATCACAGTCCCGACTAATCAGTGTAACTAGTGTACAGGTGAGACCTTATCACAGTCCCGGCTACTCAGTGTAACTAGTACAGGTGAAACCTTATCACAGTCCCGACTACTCAGTGTAACTAGTGTACAGGTGTGACCTTATCATAGTCCCGACTACTCAGTGTAACTAGTGTACAGGTGAGACCTTATCACAGTCCAGGCTACTCAGTGTAACTAGTACAGGTGAAACCTTATCACAGTCCCGGCTACTCAGTGTAACTAGTGTACAGGTGAGACCTTATCACATTCCCGACTACTCAGTGTAACTAGTGTACAGGTGAGACCTTATCATAGTCCCGGCTACTCAGTGTAACTAGTGTACAGGTGAGACCTTATCACATTCACGACTACTCAGTGTAACTAGTGTACAGGTGAGACCTTATCATAGTCCCGGCTACTCAGTGTAACTAGTGTACAGGTGAGACCTTATCACATTCCCGACTACTCAGTGTAACTAGTGTACAGGTGAGACCTTATCACAGTCCCGACTACTCAGTGTAAGTAGTGTACAGGTGAGACCTTATCACAGTCCCGACTACTCAGTGTAACTAGTACAGGTGAGACCTTATCACAGTCCCGACTACTCAGTGTAACTAGTGTACAGGTGAGACCTTATCACATTCCCGACTACTCAGTGTAACTAGTGTACAGGTGAGACCTGCTCACAGTCCCGACTACTCAGTGTAACTAGTACAGGTGAGACCTTATCACAGTCCCGACTACTCAGTGTAACTAGTGTACAGGTGTGACCTGATCACAGTCCCGACTACTCAGTGTAACTAGTACAGGTGAGACCTTATCACAGTCCCGACTACTCAGTGTAACTAGTGTACAGGTGAGACCTTACCACAGTCCCGACTACTCAGTGTAACTAGTACAGGTGAGACCTTATCACAGTCCCGACTACTCAGTGTAACTAGTGTACAGGTGAGACCTTATCACAGTCCCGGCTACTCAGTGTAACTAGTACAGGTGAGACCTTATCACAGTCCCGGCTTCTCAGAGTAACTAGTGTATAGGTGAGACCTTATCACAGTCCCGACTACTCAGTGTAACTAGTGTACAGGTGAGACCTTATCACAGTCCCGACTACTCAGTGTAACTAGTGTACAGGTGAGACCTTTTCACAGTCCCGACTGCTCAGTGTAACTAGTACAGGTGAGACCTTATCATAGTCCCGGCTACTCAGTGTAACTAATGTACAGGTGAGACCTTATCATAGTCCCGGCTACTCAGTGTAACTTGTGTACAGGTGAGACCTTATCACAGTCCTGACTACTCAGTGTAACTAGTGTACAGGTGAGACCTTATCACAGTCCCGACTACTAAGTGTAACTAATGTACAGGTGAGACCTTATCACAGTCCCGACTACTCAGTGTAACTAGTGTACAGGTGAGACCTTATCACAGTCCCGGCTACTCAGTGTAACTAGTGTACAGTTGAGACCTTATCACAGTCCCGACTACTCAGTGTAACTAGTGTACAGGTGAGACCTTATCACAGTCCCGACTACTCAGTGTAACTAATGTACAGGTGAGACCTTATCACAGTCCCGACTACTCAGTGTAACTAGTGTACAGAGGAGACCTTATCACAGTCCCTGCTACTCAGTGTAACTAGTGTACAGGTGAGACCTTATCACAGTCCCGACTACTCAGCGTAACTAGTGTACAGGTGAGACCTTATCACAGTCCCGACTACTCAGTGTAATTAGTGTACAGGTGAGACCTTATCACAGTCCCGGCTACTCAGTGTAATTAGTGTACAGGTGAGACCTTATCACTGTCCCGGCTACTCAGTGTAACTAGTTTACAGGTGAGACCTTATCACAGTCCCGGCTACTCAGTGTAAACTAGTGTACAGGTGAGACCTTATCACATTCCCGACTACTCAGTGTAATTAGTGTACAGGTGAGACCTTATCACAGTCCCGGCTACTCAGTGTAACTAGTGTACAGGTGAGACCTTTTCACAGTCCCGACTGCTCAGTGTAACTAGTACAGGTGAGACCTTATCATAGTCCCGGCTACTCAGTGTAACTAATGTACAGGTGAGACCTTATCATAGTTCCGGCTACTCAGTGTAACTTGTGTACAGGTGAGACCTTATCACAGTCCCGACTACTCAGTGTAACTAGTGTACAGGTGAGACCTTGTCATAGTCCCGGCTACTCAGTGTAACTAGTGTACAGGTGAGACCTTATCACAGTCCCGACTACTCAGTGTAACTAATGTACAGGTGAGACCTTATCACAGTCCCAGCTACTCAGTGTAATTAGTGTACAGGTGAGACCTGATCACAGTTCCGGCAACTCAGTGAAACTAGTGTACAGGTGTGACCTTATCACAGTCCCAGCTACTCAGTGTAATTAGTGTACAGGTGAGACCTTATCACAGTTCCGGTAACTCAGTAAAACTAGTGTACAGGTGTGACCTTATCATAGTCCCGACTACTCAGTGTAAATAGTGTACAGGTGAGACCTTATCAAAGTCCCGGCTACTCAGTGTAACTAGTGTACAGGTGAGACCTTATCCCAGTACCGGCTACTCAGTGTAACTGGTGTACAGGTGAGACCTTACCACAGTCCCGACTACTCAGTGTAACTAGTGTACAGGTGAGACCTTATCCCAGTACCGGCTACTCAGTGTAACTAGTGTACAGGTGAGACCTTATCACAGTCCCGACTACTCAGCGTAACTAGTGTACAGGTGAGACGTTATCACAGTCCCGGATCCTCAGGGTAACTAGTACAGGTGAGACCTTATCACAGTCCCGACTACTCAGTGTAACTAGTGTACAGGTGAGACGTTATCACAGTCCCGGCTACTCAGTGTAACGAGTGTACAGGTGAGACCTTATCACAGTCCCGGCTACTCAGTGTAACTAGTGTACAGGTGAGACCTTATCACAGTCCCGGCTACTCAGTGTAAACTAGTGTACAGGTGAGACCTTATCACAGTCCCGGCTACTCAGTGTAAACTAGTGTACAGGTGAGACCTTATCACAGTCCCGGCTACTCAGTGTAGCCTCGGAATGAACAAGGTACCTGTTACTGCTGTAGAGTGCATTATGGCTTAACGCTGTTTTTTGTTTCACTACCTACCTCATTTCCTATTTACACTATAGTATCTTTATATTAAAACATGTGCACTCGTCATTCAAAATTGACAATTTACACAATTATGTTGTTTACGTCACGATAAATGTACCACATAAAATTCAAGGTTCTACGAGACTTTGGACAGTAATAATGAACACAGGCTTATTCAAATGGTTGCATAATTATGAAACCTAGTGCCACATATGGTATATGAATGATAAAACGCTTTATTAAAAACAGTTATTTATTTGCAGCATAATCCTTACGGTGACTATAGTGACGAGGATTTGGACCAAGAGATCCTAGCACCAATCAGTTAGCACGAGTACTTGCACCTGGGAGTGTGACGTAACCATCAGCATCTGGAAAAGAAACAAATATATTGAAGAGAGTAATAACAGACTAAAGATCATTTACTGTTATACCTTTATTTTCCTTGCGAATTAAAAAGTTATTTATACATTATAACTCATGACTATCAAAATCACTTTACTGTTTTCCTAAAAATGAACAAAGCATATTTAAGTTATTTGACGATTTTCAACAAATCGCATCTTCATATATCGAACAGTGCATGCTTTTTTATGGACAAGAAGACTTGTTTTCAAAAAACCAGTAAATGATTCAAAAAATTATAAAATTGAAAACGTTGTGTAATATTTTTTGATAAGTAGTTGTAATTGTAATGTATTGTGTGAAACTGAAGTTGGTGTTGGTATTATATGTAAAATATGTTTTCAAAAAAAATATCCAATAGTTTTATGCGCAATGACATACATTGCGAGGCGTCATGTAATGGCAAACACTCAAGTTATTTTCGAATATTTTGACAAGTTTGATCACATATTCCATACTTATTGATGTTTAGGCAAAGAACTTTCAAATGAATATACCTATTAAATGGAATTTAAAGTATTTTGGAAGTGCTTGTTTTCCAAATAAAGCGGTGCTGTCAGATTACAATTTGTCTTGTGTCTTTATTTTAATATCATAAAATAGCGATATGCTGTATTTGGAGATTGCTTCTAATTGCAGCATTATACACAAATTATGCACAATTCGACCAGATTGACTCTATATCACATGTGTATCTGTACTTTTTCTTTCAATTTCCAGTAACTTAACATCATATCCAACTATCGAACAAGTGAAATGAAAGTAGGCCACCACGGGAGAGAGTTATTTCCCTTTAATTTTGATTGCGTATTGCCTGAAGCCATTCCGTTAACCATAAAATAGACACACTGGATGGTTTTGCGTTCATTTTTATATTCTTATTTCTTGTCACAAAAGAAAACAAATATTTTGCATGTTAAACGGTAAGAGAGTGTGTTCTGATTTAATTTGGGTTTTATGGTCTCACAACAGCTAAGTACGTGATGTGCCCCCTTAAAGGCCCAATATACGTATCTTCAGGGAAATTTTCGTGATTCTGAAAAATTCTGAAAAAAAATCCAGTTGATAACCATGCAAACATAAGCCTTAAACGAAGTAAACCTGAGCGGAAACTAACACGAAACTCTGGACAAAAAAATCCTAAGAATTGAAAATAATTCAGGTGGGGCCCACTTCAACAACAAACCGAAGGTAGAAGACGTTTCGAAATGGACGCGTGTTTACAAATAGCATGTTTCAACTGCAGCTGTACCGGTAACCGCGAAATAATTCATCTTGAATATTGCTGATATCAGTTAATCTTAACTAAATTTATAAATATAATAAGTTACTGGGCTTGATTTTCGCGACAAGTTTTGCCGAAAGTTACGTATAGTGGGCCTTTAAAATTCTAAACTTAAAGTTCTCACTAAAACGTTATTTATCTCCTTGCAACGAAGTCGGGGGAGGGTGTGTATTATTCCGTTCGTACACAACAGTCACGTGACACACACCTACGTCACGTGGCATACTTCACTCCGTTTACAGTAACATTTTGGAATAGTAACAAAATCATTTCAAGAGGTGACGATATACATTTGTATGATGCTTTGTGAAAAAGTTACGCTCATCTACGTTCTCTATACGATCCTCGATATACAGGACTACGTTCGACTACGTTCTGTATATCTGCTGGATTATGTCGTAACAAGGGATTATGTTATAGCAACACTGTGTGTGTCATATTGTTGATGAGGCAAGAAGACTAGTTCAACCCTTTGGTGTACATCAAAAGAATCTCGTGACCACATAACAGTAAAAATGACCAACTTTGAAGTAAGTTGTCGCACCTTTGAAATTTTCAATAGACAGGTATCAACCTAGCGACTGGTCAGTGTATTTTTTACCGTAGACCAATCAAACTGCTATCTTCGTGCCTTCAGTTTTGTCCTGGCATATTCAAGGAGTGTAGAGAGCGTAGAGAGCGTAACCCATGGATATCAAGGATGGGTATTGGCACTACCAATACAATTGTGTCCATGCAGTTAACAACTATAACGGGGAATTTATTTTGAAGTTCTGAAGGCCTAATCATACTTTTGATTCTGAAATTGAACAGGGCGAGTTGAATGATTGCAACTGACCAAGCGTCCATGTTTTGACGAAAGAGTCAACATGAACACGGAAGAATGGACTGGTCCCAGTATAGTTTCCCTTCCCTAAGTAAGAATTCAGACGGACGGCTGGACTAATTCTAGTATTCTCTCCCATTCTAAGGTAGTTGGCCATGTTGTGCTTGTGGATTTTTTAGTCCCCGAGGTTTGCTGGGGCCTCCATAGCCACAGTTAATCTCATTTGAGTAGTGGCACGGTACTTAATATACACATTTTCGTAGTACACGATTTGAAATTATACAGAATTAGTTTAATGTTACTTCTAAATTAATAAATTAAAGGGGTTTTACGCACCTGACCCTTCTGCATCTACATTAGTTTAGAAATTTTGGATTCCTACCTTTTGGCCCCTAGCATCACTGAAGAGTCCTAGGAGGACGAAATAGCTGTATGATGCAGTTTAATTCATTTTTTCGGCATACTGTATCTATTACTAAATTTAAGAGGTGCAGCATATATGTGTGTTACGTCATCTTTACTCCCTAATCATTGAATTACTCATACCTTCGCTGTGCAATGGACGGTCCACTGGGATGTTCGGAAGCCGGTCCATGGGAGTCCTTATCTTGGACTTCTCTATCCACGCTACCATCCAGTGAAGATCGGAAATGTCCTTAAACTTGGTTAACTTGCCTTCCGGTCCAAAGTGATACTTGCGCAGTTTGAAGCCCAGTGGGATTGTTTCATTGACCTGGTATTGGTCTTTCTTGTCACCCACAGTCACTTCAATACGTACCGACTTGGCGTAATACACCGTGTGAATGAGGTAAAATTTGGTGAGGTGATGAAACCCTGTAGGAATAAGGTAAAAATTAAAAAAAAAACAATACAAAATGATACAAGACATAGATCTTCTTTGAATCCAATGGGAACACCAATGAAAAGACATTTCAACATCAACAGTGTACTCCATGTCCTTCTTTGTGCAGAATATTACAAAGACCCACAATCGAGGAGAATGTCATTTTAGTTTGTCGATTTACATTTTAGTTTGTCGATGACATAAACATTTGTATATACATTGTATGTTAATTATTTACAGTTCATATGTACAGCTTATACTTGACAGTTAGTAAACAACCGTCATTCCATGTGTCATGGACGTACGATTTTTATGAAGTCAAGAATTGGAAACAAGTTCATTTCAAACAAACTACGGGTAAAAACAAAATCTATTTCTAATCGCGTCTTATCTTAAACATCCTGCGCTAGCCCGAGTTTCCTCTGGCCCAGGTATGGTGTCGGTGCCAGAAGAAACTCGGGCTACTCCAGGGCATCCCATACTCTACCTTTATCTAGAAGATCCACCGTCAGAGAATTGACTTCCGGAAGTGAGGGGTAGGCCTGCTTGTAACACCCTGTTACCTCCACAGTGACCGACTTTTTCTTTCCGTTTCGCATATCCGTTTCTGAGAACGTGTAATTCTGATTAAGAGTGGATTTCTCCTCTCGGACGGGTTTCATGTCCGCGATCTGGAAAGTTGAGTCCTTTTGGCGGACAAAATCCCCAAGTCGCCCTACCGCCATAGCTCCCGGCACGCGACGGCGGAGTTTTTCCAACGGGGAGCGAGCCTCTTTTACGATAACACCGCCGAGGTCATAATAGGAAGCGTCTTGGAGAAAAGGGACAGGAAACACTCCCTCGCCTATAACAGAAATATTGTAAATACATTATTGAGAAAAGGGACAAAGAAAACTCCCTCACCTATAACAGAAATATTGTAAATACATTATTGAGAAAGAGAAAAGGGACAGAGAAAACTCCCTCACCTATAACAGAAATATTGTAAATACATTATTGAGAAAAGGGACAGAGAAAACTCCCTCACCTATAACTGAAATATTGTAAATACATTATTGAGAAAATGGACAGAGAAAACTCCCTCACCTATAACAGAAATATTGTAAATACATTATTGAGAAAAGGGACAGAGAAAACGCCCTCACCTATAACAGAAATATTGTAAATACATTATTGAGAAAAGGGACAGAGAAAACTCCCTCACCTATAACAGAAATATTGTAAATACATTATTGAGAAAAGGGACAGAGAAAACTCCCTCACCTATAACAGAAATATTGTAAATACATTATTGAGAAAAGGGACAAAGAAAACCCCGTCACCTATAACAGAAATATTGTAAATACATTATTGAGAAAAGGGACAGAGAAAACTCCTTCACCTATAACAGAAATATTGTAAATACATTATTGAGAAAAGGGACAGAGAAAACTCCGTCACCTATAACAGAAATATTGTAAATACATTATTGAGAAAAGGGACAGTGAAAACCCCCTCACTTATAACAGAAATATTGTAAGTGCATTATTGAGAAAAGGGACAGAGAAAAACCCCTCACCTAAAACAGAAATATTGTAAATACATTATTGAGAAAAAGGACAGAGAAAACCCCCTCACCTATAAAAGAAATATTGCAAGTGCATTATTGAGAAAAGGGACAGAGAAATCCCCCTCACCTATAACAGAAATATTGTAAATACATTATTGAGAAAAGGGACAGAGAAAACTCCCTCACCTATAACAGAAATATTGTAAATACATTATTGAGAAAAGGGACAGAGAAAAATCCCTCACCTATAACCGAAATATTGTAAATACATTATTGAGAAAAGGGACAGAGAACACTCCCTCACCTATAACCGAAATATTGTAAATACATTATTGAGAAAAGGGACAGAGAACACCCCCGCGTCTATAACAGAAATATTGTAAATACATTATTGAGAAAAGGGACAGAGAAAACCCCCTCACCTATAACAGAAATATTGTAAGTGCATTATTGAGAAAAGGGACAGAGAAAACTCCCGCGTCTATAACAGAAATATTGTAAATACATTATTGAGAAAAGGGACAGAGAAAACTCCCGCGTCTATAACAGAAATATTGTCAATTCACTATTGAGAAAAGGGACAGAGAAAACCCCCTCACCTATAACAGAAATATTGTAAGTGCATTATTGAGAAAATGGACAGAGAAAACCCCCTCACCTATAACAGAAATATTGTAAGTGCATTATTGAGAAAAGGGACAGAGAAAACCCCCTCACCTATAACAAAAATATTGTAAATAAATTATTGAGAAAAGGGACAGAGAAAACCCCCTCACCTATAACAGAAATATCGTAAATACATTATTGAGAAAAGGGACAGAGAAAACTCCTTCACCTATAACAGAAATATTGTAAATACATTATTGAGAAAAGGGACAGAGAAAACCCCCTCACCTATAACAGAAATATTGTAAGTGCATTATTGAGAAAAGGGACAGAGAAAACTCCCTCACCTATAACAGAAATATCGTAAATACATTATTGAGAAAAGGGACAGAGAAAACTCCCTCACCTATAACAGAAATATTGTAAATACATTATTGAGAAAAGGGACAGAGAAAAAACCCCGCGTCTATAACAGAAATATTGTAAGTGCATTATTGAGAAAAGGGACAGAGAAAACCCCCTCACCTATAACAGAAATATCGTAAATACATTATTGAGAAAAGGGACAGAGAAAACTCCCTCACCTATAACAGAAATATTGTAAATACATTATTGAGAAAAGGGACAGAGAAACCCCCTCCCTATAACAGAAATATCGTAAATACATTATTGAGAAAAGGGACAGAGAAAACCCCCTCACCTATAACAGAAATATTGTGAATACATTATTGAGAAAAGGGACAGAGAAACCCCCTCCCTATAACAGAAATATCGTAAATACATTATTGAGAAAAGGGACAGAGAAAACCCCCTCACCTATAACAGAAATATTGTGAATACATTATTGAGAAAAGGGACAGAGAAAACTCCCGCGTCTATAACAGAAATAATGTAAATATATTATTGAGAAAAGGGACAGAAAAAATTCCGCGTCTATAACAGAAATATTGTTAATATTTTATTGAGAAAAGGGACAGAGAACACCCCCGCGTCTATAACAGAAATATTGTAAATACATTATTGAGAAAAGGGACAAAGAAAACCCCCTCACCTATAACAGAAATATTGTGAATACATTATTGAGAAAAGGGACAAAGAAAACTCCCGCGTCTATAACAGAAATAATGTAAATATATTATTGAGAAAAGGGACAGAAAAAATTCCGCGTCTATAACAGAAATATTGTTAATATTTTATTGAGAAAAGGGACAGAGAACACCCCCGCGTCTATAACAGAAATATTGTAAATACATTATTCCGAAAAGGGACAAGAAAAAACTCCCTCACCTATAACAGAAATATTGTAAATACATTATTGAGAAAAGGGACAGAGAAAACTCCCTCACCTATAACAGAAATATTGTAAATACATTATTGAGAAAAGGGACAGAGAACACCCCCGCGTCTATAACAGAAATATTGTAAATACATTATTGAGAAAAGGGACAGAGAAAACTCCCTCACCTATAACAGAAATATTGTAAATACATTATTGAGAAAAGGGACAGAGAACACCCCCGCGTCTATAACAGAAATATTGTAAATACATTATTGAGAAAAGGGACAGAGAAAACTCCCTCACCTATAACAGAAATATTGTAAATACATTATTGAGAAAAGGGACAGAGAAAACTCCCTCACCTATAACAGAAATATTGTAAATACATTATTGAGAAAAGGGACAGAGAACACCCCCGCGTCTATAACAGAAATATTGTAAATACATTATTGAGAAAAGGGACAGAGAAAACTCCCTCACCTATAACAGAAATATTGTAAATACATTATTGAGAAAAGGGACAGAGAAAACCCCCTCACCTATAACAGAAATATTGTAAATACATTATTGAGAAAAGGGACAGAGAAAACTCCCGCGTTTATAACAGAAATATTGTAAATACATTATTGAGAAAAGGGACAAAGAAAATTCCGCGTCTATAACAGAAATATTGTTAATATTTTATTGAGAAAAGGGACAGAGAACACCCCCGCGTCTATAACAGAAATATTGTAAATACATAATTGAGAAAAGGGACAAGAAAAAACTTCCTCACCTATAACAGAAATATTGTAAATAAATTATTATGAAAAGGGACAGAGAAACCCCCTCACCTATAACAGAAATATTGTAAATACATTATTGAGAAAAGGGACAGAGAAAACTCCCTCACCTATAACAGAAATATTGTAAATACATTATTGAGAAAAGGGACAGAGAAAACCCCCTCACCTATAACAGAAATATTGTAAGTGCATTATTGAGAAAAAGGACAGAGAAACCCCCTCCCTATAACAGAAATATCGTAAATACATTATTGAGAAAAGGGACAGAGAAAACCCCCTCACCTATAACAGAAATATTGTGAATACATTATTGAGAAAAGGGACAGAGAAAACTCCCGCGTCTATAACAGAAATAATGTAAATATATTATTAAGAAAAGGGACAGAAAAAACTCCCTCACCTATAACAAAAATCTTGTAAATACGTTACTGAGAAAAGGGACAGAGAAAACTCCCTCACCTATAACAGAAATATTGTAAATACATTATTGAGAAAAGGGACAGAGAAAACTCCCGCGTCTATAACAGAAATAATGTAAATATATTATTGAGAAAAGGGACAGAAAAAACTCCCTCACCTATAACAAAAATCTTGTAAATACATTACTGAGAAAAGAGACAGAGAAAACTCCCTCACCTATAACAGAAATATTGTAAATACATTATTGAGAAAAGGGACAGAGAAAACTCCCTCACCTATAACAGAAATGTTGTAAATACATTATTGAGAAAAGGGACAGCGAAAACTCCCTCACCTATAACAGAAATATTGTAAATACATTATTGAGTAAAGGGACAGAGAAAACTCCCTCACCTATAACAGAAATATTGTAAATACATTATTGCGAAAAGGAACAGAGAAAAAACTCCCTCACCTATAACAGAAATATTGTCAATTCATTATTGAGAAAAGGAACAGAGAAAAACTCCCGCGTCTATAATAGAAATATTGTAAATACATTATTGAGAAAAGGGACAGCGAAAACTCCCTCACCTATAACAGAAATATTGTAAATACATTATTGAGAAAAGGGACAGAGAAAACTCCCGCGTTTATAACAGAAATATTGTAAATACATTATTGAGAAAAGGGACAAAGAAAATTCCGCGTCTATAACAGAAATATTGTTAATATTTTATTGAGAAAAGGGACAGAGAACACCCCCGCGTCTATAACAGAAATATTGTAAATACATTATTGAGAAAAGGGACAAAGAAAACCCCCTCACCTATAACAGAAATATTGTGAATACATTATTGAGAAAAGGGACAAAGAAAACTCCCGCGTCTATAACAGAAATAATGTAAATATATTATTGAGAAAAGGGACAGAAAAAATTCCGCGTCTATAACAGAAATATTGTTAATATTTTATTGAGAAAAGGGACAGAGAACACCCCCGCGTCTATAACAGAAATATTGTAAATACATTATTCCGAAAAGGGACAAGAAAAAACTCCCTCACCTATAACAGAAATATTATAAATACATTATTGAGAAAAGGGACAGAGAAAACTCCCTCACCTATAACAGAAATATTGTAAATACATTATTGAGAAAAGGGACAGAGAACACCCCCGCGTCTATAACAGAAATATTGTAAATACATTATTGAGAAAAGGGACAGAGAAAACTCCCTCACCTATAACAGAAATATTGTAAATACATTATTGAGAAAAGGGACAGAGAACACCCCCGCGTCTATAACAGAAATATTGTAAATACATTATTGAGAAAAGGGACAGAGAAAACTCCCTCACCTATAACAGAAATATTGTAAATACATTATTGAGAAAAGGGACAGAGAAAACTCCCTCACCTATAACAGAAATATTGTAAATACATTATTGAGAAAAGGGACAGAGAACACCCCCGCGTCTATAACGGAAATATTGTAAATACATTATTGAGAAAAGGGACAGAGAAAACCCCCTCACCTATAACAGAAATATTGTAAATACATTATTGAGAAAAGGGACAGAGAAAACTCCCGCGTTTATAACAGAAATATTGTAAATACATTATTGAGAAAAGGGACAAAGAAAATTCCGCGTCTATAACAGAAATATTGTTAATAATTTATTGAGAAAAGGGACAGAGAACACCCCCGCGTCTATAACAGAAATATTGTAAATACATAATTGAGAAAAGGGACAAGAAAAAACTTCCTCACCTATAACAGAAATATTGTAAATAAATTATTATGAAAAGGGACAGAGAAACCCCCTCACCTATAACAGAAATATTGTAAATACATTATTGAGAAAAGGGACAGAGAAAACTCCCTCACCTATAACAGAAATATTGTAAATACATTATTGAGAAAAGGGACAGAGAAAACCCCCTCACCTATAACAGAAATATTGTAAGTGCATTATTGAGAAAAAGGACAGAGAAACCCCCTCCCTATAACAGAAATATCGTAAATACATTATTGAGAAAAGGGACAGAGAAAACCCCCTCACCTATAACAGAAATATTGTGAATACATTATTGAGAAAAGGGACAGAGAAAACTCCCGCGTCTATAACAGAAATAATGTAAATATGTTATTAAGAAAAGGGACAGAAAAAACTCCCTCACCTATAACAAAAATCTTGTAAATACGTTACTGAGAAAAGGGACAGAGAAAACTCCCTCACCTATAACAGAAATATTGTAAATACATTATTGAGAAAAAGGACAGAGAAAACTCCCGCGTCTATAACAGAAATAATGTAAATATATTATTGAGAAAAGGGACAGAAAAAACTCCCTCACCTATAACAAAAATCTTGTAAATACATTACTGAGAAAAGAGACAGAGAAAACTCCCTCACCTATAACAGAAATATTGTAAATACATTATTGAGAAAAGGGACAGAGAAAACTCCCTCACCTATAACAGAAATGTTGTAAATACATTATTGAGAAAAGGGACAGCGAAAACTCCCTCACCTATAACAGAAATATTGTAAATACATTATTGAGTAAAGGGACAGAGAAAACTCCCTCACCTATAACAGAAATATTGTAAATACATTATTGCGAAAAGGAACAGAGAAAAAACCCCGCGTCTATAACAGAAATATTGTCAATTCATTATTGAGAAAAGGAACAGAGAAAAACTCCCGCGTCTATAATAGAAATATTGTAAATACATTATTGAGAAAAGGGACAGCGAAAACTCCCTCACCTATAACAGAAATATTGTAAATACATTATTGAGAAAAGGGACAGAGAAAACTCCCGCGTTTATAACAGAAATATTGTAAATACATTATTGAGAAAAGGGACAAAGAAAATTCCGCGTCTATAACAGAAATATTGTTAATATTTTATTGAGAAAAGGGACAGAGAACACCCCCGCGTCTATAACAGAAATATTGTAAATACATAATTGAGAAAAGGGACAAGAAAAAACTTCCTCACCTATAACAGAAATATTGTAAATAAATTATTATGAAAAGGGACAGAGAACACCCCCGCGTCTATAACAGAAATATTGTAAATACATTATTGAGAAAAGGGACAAGAAAAAACTCCCTCACCTATAACAGAAATATTGTAAATACATTATTGAGAAAAGGGACAGAGAAAACCCCCTCACCTATAACAGAAATATTGTAAGTGCATTATTGAGAAAAAGGACAGAGAAACCCCCTCCCTATAACAGAAATATCGTAAATACATTATTGAGAAAAGGGACAGAGAAAACCCCCTCACCTATAACAGAAATATTGTGAATACATTATTGAGAAAAGGGACAGAGAAAACTCCCGCGTCTATAACAGAAATAATGTAAATATATTATTAAGAAAAGGGACAGAAAAAACTCCCTCACCTATAACAAAAATCTTGTAAATACGTTACTGAGAAAAGGGACAGAGAAAACTCCCTCACCTATAACAGAAATATTGTAAATACATTATTGAGAAAAGGGACAGAGAAAACTCCCGCGTCTATAACAGAAATAATGTAAATATATTATTGAGAAAAGGGACAGAAAAAACTCCCTCACCTATAACAAAAATCTTGTAAATACATTACTGAGAAAAGAGACAGAGAAAACTCCCTCACCTATAACAGAAATATTGTAAATACATTATTGAGAAAAGGGACAGAGAAAACTCCCTCACCTATAACAGAAATGTTGTAAATACATTATTGAGAAAAGGGACAGCGAAAACTCCCTCACCTATAACAGAAATATTGTAAATACATTATTGAGTAAAGGGACAGAGAAAACTCCCTCACCTATAACAGAAATATTGTAAATACATTATTGCGAAAAGGAACAGAGAAAAAACCCCGCGTCTATAACAGAAATATTGTCAATTCATTATTGAGAAAAGGAACAGAGAAAAACTCCCGCGTCTATAATAGAAATATTGTAAATACATTATTGAGAAAAGGGACAGCGAAAACTCCCTCACCTATAACAGAAATATTGTAAATACATTATTGAGAAAAGGGACAGAGAAAACTCCCGCGTTTATAACAGAAATATTGTAAATACATTATTGAGAAAAGGGACAAAGAAAATTCCGCGTCTATAACAGAAATATTGTTAATATTTTATTGAGAAAAGGGACAGAGAACACCCCCGCGTCTATAACAGAAATATTGTAAATACATAATTGAGAAAAGGGACAAGAAAAAACTTCCTCACCTATAACAGAAATATTGTAAATAAATTATTATGAAAAGGGACAGAGAAACCCTCTCACCTATAACAGAAATATTGTAAATACATTATTGAGAAAAGGGACAGAGAAAACTCCCTCACCTATAACAGAAATATTGTAAATACATTATTGAGAAAAGGGACAGAGAAAACCCCCTCACCTATAACAGAAATATTGTAAGTGCATTATTGAGAAAAAGGACAGAGAAACCCCCTCCCTATAACAGAAATATCGTAAATACATTATTGAGAAAAGGGACAGAGAAAACCCCCTCACCTATAACAGAAATATTGTGAATACATTATTGAGAAAAGGGACAGAGAAAACTCCCGCGTCTATAACAGAAATAATGTAAATATATTATTAAGAAAAGGGACAGAAAAAACTCCCTCACCTATAACAAAAATCTTGTAAATACGTTACTGAGAAAAGGGACAGAGAAAACTCCCTCACCTATAACAGAAATATTGTAAATACATTATTGAGAAAAGGGACAGAGAAAACTCGCGCGTCTATAACAGAAATAATGTAAATATATTATTGAGAAAAGGGACAGAAAAAACTCCCTCACCTATAACAAAAATCTTGTAAATACATTACTGAGAAAAGAGACAGAGAAAACTCCCTCACCTATAACAGAAATATTGTAAATACATTATTGAGAAAAGGGACAGAGAAAACTCCCTCACCTATAACAGAAATGTTGTAAATACATTATTGAGAAAAGGGACAGCGAAAACTCCCTCACCTATAACAGAAATATTGTAAATACATTATTGAGTAAAGGGACAGAGAAAACTCCCTCACCTATAACAGAAATATTGTAAATACATTATTGCGAAAAGGAACAGAGAAAAAAACCCGCGTCTATAACAGAAATATTGTCAATTCATTATTGAGAAAAGGAACAGAGAAAAACTCCCGCGTCTATAATAGAAATATTGTAAATACATTATTGAGAAAAGGGACAGCGAAAACTCCCTCACCTATAACAGAAATATTGTAAATACATTATTGAGAAAAGGGACAGAGAAAACTCCCGCGTTTATAACAGAAATATTGTAAATACATTATTGAGAAAAGGGACAAAGAAAATTCCGCGTCTATAACAGAAATATTGTTAATATTTTATTGAGAAAAGGGACAGAGAACACCCCCGCGTCTATAACAGAAATATTGTAAATACATAATTGAGAAAAGGGACAAGAAAAAACTTCCTCACCTATAACAGAAATATTGTAAATAAATTATTATGAAAAGGGACAGAGAACACCCCCGCGTCTATAACAGAAATATTGTAAATACATTATTGAGAAAAGGGACAAGAAAAAACTCCCTCACCTATAACAGAAATATTGTAAATACATTTTGAGAAAAGGGACAGAGAAAACTCCCGCGTCTATAACGGAAATATTGTAAAAACATTATTGAGAAAAGGGACAGAGAAAACTCCCTCACCTATAACAGAAATATTGTAAATACATTATTGAGAAAAGGGACAGAGAAAACTCCCTCACCTATAACAGAAATATTGAAAATACATTATTGAGAAAAGGGACAGAGAAAACTCCCTCACCTATAACAGAAATATTGTAAATACATTATTGAGAAAAGGGACAGCGAAAACTCCCTCACCTATAACAGAAATAGTGTAAATACATTATTGAGAAAAGGGACAGAGAAAACTCCCTCACCTATAACAGAAATATTGTAAATACATTATTGAGAAAAGGGACAGAGAAAAACTCCCGCGTCTATAACAGAAATATTGTAAATACATTATTGAGAAAAGGGACAGAGAAAACTCCCTCACCTATAACAGAAATATTGTAAATACATTATTGAGAAAAGGGACAGAGAAAACTCCGTCACCTATAACAGAAATATTGTAAATACATTATTGAGAAAAGGGACAGAGAAAACTCCCTCACCTATAACAGAAATATTGTAAATACATTATTGAGAAAAGGGAAAGAGAAAACTCCCTCACCTATAACAGAAATATTGAAAATACATTATTGAGAAAAGGGACAGAGAAAACTCCCTCACCTATAACAGAAATATTGAAAATACATTATTGAGAAAAGGGACAGAGAAAACTCCCTCACCTATAACAGAAATGTTGTAAATACATTATTGAGAAAAGGGACAGAGAAAACCCCCTCACCTATAACAGAAATATTGTAAGTGCATTATTGAGAAAAAGGACAGAGAAACCCCCTCCCTATAACAGAAATATCGTAAATACATTATTGAGAAAAGGGACAGAGAAAACCCCCTCACCTATAACAGAAATATTGTGAATACATTATTGAGAAAAGGGACAGAGAAAACTCCCGCGTCTATAACAGAAATAATGTAAATATATTATTAAGAAAAGGGACAGAAAAAACTCCCTCACCTATAACAAAAATCTTGTAAATACGTTACTGAGAAAAGGGACAGAGAAAACTCCCTCACCTATAACAGAAATATTGTAAATACATTATTGAGAAAAGGGACAGAGAAAACCCCCTCACCTATAACAGAAATATTGTAAGTGCATTATTGAGAAAAAGGACAGAGAAACCCCCTCCCTATAACAGAAATATCGTAAATACATTATTGAGAAAAGGGACAGAGAAAACCCCCTCACCTATAACAGAAATATTGTGAATACATTATTGAGAAAAGGGACAGAGAAAACTCCCGCGTCTATAACAGAAATAATGTAAATATATTATTAAGAAAAGGGACAGAAAAAACTCCCTCACCTATAACAAAAATCTTGTAAATACGTTACTGAGAAAAGGGACAGAGAAAACTCCCTCACCTATAACAGAAATATTGTAAATACATTATTGAGAAAAGGGACAGAGAAAACTCCCGCGTCTATAACAGAAATAATGTAAATATATTATTGAGAAAAGGGACAGAAAAAACTCCCTCACCTATAACAAAAATCTTGTAAATACATTACTGAGAAAAGAGACAGAGAAAACTCCCTCACCTATAACAGAAATATTGTAAATACATTATTGAGAAAAGGGACAGAGAAAACTCCCTCACCTATAACAGAAATGTTGTAAATACATTATTGAGAAAAGGGACAGCGAAAACTCCCTCACCTATAACAGAAATATTGTAAATACATTATTGAGTAAAGGGACAGAGAAAACTCCCTCACCTATAACAGAAATATTGTAAATACATTATTGCGAAAAGGAACAGAGAAAAAACCCCGCGTCTATAACAGAAATATTGTCAATTCATTATTGAGAAAAGGAACAGAGAAAAACTCCCGCGTCTATAATAGAAATATTGTAAATACATTATTGAGAAAAGGGACAGCGAAAACTCCCTCACCTATAACAGAAATATTGTAAATACATTATTGAGAAAAGGGACAGAGAAAACTCCCGCGTTTATAACAGAAATATTGTAAATACATTATTGAGAAAAGGGACAAAGAAAATTCCGCGTCTATAACAGAAATATTGTTAATATTTTATTGAGAAAAGGGACAGAGAACACCCCCGCGTCTATAACAGAAATATTGTAAATACATAATTGAGAAAAGGGACAAGAAAAAACTTCCTCACCTATAACAGAAATATTGTAAATAAATTATTATGAAAAGGGACAGAGAACACCCCCGCGTCTATAACAGAAATATTGTAAATACATTATTGAGAAAAGGGACAAGAAAAAACTCCCTCACCTATAACAGAAATATTGTAAATACATTTTGAGAAAAGGGACAGAGAAAACTCCCGCGTCTATAACGGAAATATTGTAAATACATTTTTGAGAAAAGGGACACAGAAAACGCCCTCACCTATAACAGAAATATTGTAAATACATTATTGAGAAAAGGGACAGAGAAAACTCCCTCACCTATAACAGAAATATTGTAAATACATTATTGAGAAAAGGGACAGAGAAAACTCCCTCACCTATAACAGAAATATTGAAAATACATTATTGAGAAAAGGGACAGAGAAAACTCCCTCACCTATAGCAGAAATATTGTAAATACATTATTGAGAAAAGGGACAGCGAAAACTCCCTCACCTATAACAGAAATAGTGTAAATACATTATTGAGAAAAGGGACAGAGAAAACTCCCTCACCTATAACAGAAATATTGTAAATACATTATTGAGAAAAGGAACAGAGAAAAACTCCCGCGTCTATAACAGAAATATTGTAAATACATTATTGAGAAAAGGGACAGAGAAAACTCCCTCACCTATAACAGAAATATTGTAAATACATTATTGAGAAAAGGGACAGAGAAAACTCCGTCACCTATAACAGAAATATTGTAAATACATTATTGAGAAAAGGGACAGAGAAAACTCCCTCACCTATAACAGAAATATTGTAAATACATTATTGAGAAAAGGGACAGAGAAAACTCCCTCACCTATAACAGAAATATTGAAAATACATTATTGAGAAAAGGGACAGAGAAAACTCCCTCACCTATAACAGAAATATTGAAAATACATTATTGAGAAAAGGGACAGAGAAAACTCCCTCACCTATAACAGAAATGTTGTAAATACATTATTGAGAAAAGGGACAGAGAAAACTCCCTCACCTATAACAGAAATATTGTAAATACATTATTGAGAAAAGGGACAGAGAAAACTCCCTCACCTATAACAGAAATATTGAAAATACATTATTGAGAAAAGGGACAGAGAAAACTCCCTCACCTATAACAGAAATGTTGTAAATACATTATTGAGAAAAGGGACAGAGAAAACTCCCGCGTCTATAACAGAAATGTTGTAAATACATTATTGAGAAAAGGGACAGAGAAAACTCCCTCACCTATAACAGAAATATTGTAAATACATTATTGAGAAAAGGGACAGAGAAAACTCCCTCACCTATAACAGAAATATTGTAAATACATTATTGAGAAAAGGGACAGAGAAAACTCCCTCACCTATAACAGAAATATTGTAAATACATTATTGAGAAAAGGGACAGAGAAAACTCCGTCACCTATAACAGAAATATTGTAAATACATTATTGAGAAAAGGGACAGAGAAAACTCCCTCACCTATAACAGAAATATTGTAAATACATTATTGAGAAAAGGGACAGAGAAAACTCCCTCACCTATAACAGAAATATTGAAAATACATTATTGAGAAAAGGGACAGAGAAAACTCCCTCACCTATAACAGAAATATTGAAAATACATTATTGAGAAAAGGGACAGAGAAAACTCCCTCACCTATAACAGAAATGTTGTAAATACATTATTGAGAAAAGGGACAGAGAAAACTCCCTCACCTATAACAGAAATATTGTAAATACATTATTGAGAAAAGGGACAGAGAAAACTCCCTCACCTATAACAGAAATATTGAAAATACATTATTGAGAAAAGGGACAGAGAAAACTCCCTCACCTATAACAGAAATGTTGTAAATACATTATTGAGAAAAGGGACAGAGAAAACTCCCGCGTCTATAACAGAAATGCTGTAAATACATTATTGAGAAAAGGGACAGAGAAAACTCCCTCACCTATAACAGAAATATTGTAAATACATTATTGAGAAAAGGGACAGAGAAAACTCCCTCACCTATAACAGAAATGTTGTAAATACATTATTGAGAAAAGGGACAGAGAAAACTCCCTCATCTATAACGGAAATATTGTTAATATATTATTGAGAAAAGGGACAGAGAAAACTCCCTCACCTATAACAGAAATGTTGTAAATACATTATTGAGAAAAGGGACAGAGAAAACTCCCTCACCTATAACGGAAATATTGTTAATATATTATTGAGAAAAGGGACAGAGAAAACTCCCTCACCTATAACAGAAATATTGTAAATACATTATTGAGAAAAGGGACAGAGAAAACTCCCTCACCTATAACAGAAATGTTGTAAATACATTATTGAGAAAAGGGACAGAGAAAACTCCCTCACCTATAACAGAAATGTTGTAAATACATTATTGAGAAAAGGGACAGAGAAAACTCCCTCACCTATAACAGAAATGTTGTAAATACATTATTGAGAAAAGGGACAGAGAAAACTCCCTCACCTATAACGGAAATATTGTTAATATATTATTGAGAAAAGGGACAGAGAAAACTCCCTCACCTATAACAGAAATATTGTAAATACATTATTGAGAAAAGGGACAGAGAAAACTCCCTCACCTATAACAGAAATGTTGTAAATACATTATTGAGAAAAGGGACAGAGAAAACTCCCTCACCTATAACAGAAATGTTGTAAATACATTATTGAGAAAAGGGACAGAGAAAATTCCCTCACCTATAACGGAAATATTGTTAATATATTATTGAGAAAAGGGACAGAGAAAAACTCCCTCACCTATAACAGAAATGTTGTAAATACATTATTGAGAAAAGGGACAGAGAAAACTCCCTCACCTATAACGGAAATATTGTTAATATATTATTGAGAAAAGGGACAGAGAAAAACTCCCTCACCTATAACAGAAATGTTGTAAATACATTATTGAGAAAAGGGACAGAGAAAACTCCGTCACCTATAACGGAAATATTGTTAATATATTATTGAGAAAAGGGACAGAGAGAACTCCCTCACCTATAACGGAAATATTGTAAATACATTATTGAGAAAAGGGACAGAGAGAACTCCCTCACCTATAACGGAAATATTGTAAATACATTATTGAGAAAAGGGACAGAGAAAACTCCCTCACCTATAACAGAAATATTGTAAATACATTATTGAGAAAAGGGACAGAGAGAACTCCCTCACCTATAACGGAAATATTGTAAATACATTATTGAGAAAAGGGACAGAGAAAACTCCCTCACCTATAACAGAAATATTGTAAATACATTATTGAGAAAAGGGACAGAGAAAACTCCCTCACCTATAACAGAAATGTTGTAAATACATTATTGAGAAAAGGGACAGAGAAAACTCCCTCACCTATAACAGAAATATTGTAAATACATTATTGAGAAAAGGGACAGAGAAAACTCCCTCACCTCTAACATAAATATTGTAAATGCATTATTGAGAAAAGGGACAGAGAAAACTCCCTCACCTATAACAGAAATATTGTTAATACATTATTGAGAAAAGGGACAGAGAAAACTCCCTCACCTATAACAGAAATATTGTTAATACATTATTGAGAAAAGGGACAGAGAAAACTCCCTCACCTCTAACAGAAATATTGTAAATACATTATTGAGAAAAGGGACAGAGAAAACTCCCTCACCTATAACAGAAATATTGTAAATACATTATTGAGAAAAGGAACAGAGAAAACTCCCTCACCTATAACAGAAATATTGTAAATACATTATTGAGAAAAGGAACAGAGAAAACTCCCTCACCTATAACAGAAATATTGTAAATACATTATTGAGAAAAGGAACAGAGAAAACTCCCTCACCTATAACAGAAATATTGTTAATACATTATTGAGAAAAGGGACAGAGAAAACTCCCTCACCTATAACAGAAATATTGTAAATACATTATTGAGAAA
Source organism: Mimachlamys varia (assembly GCA_947623455.1). Classification (NCBI taxonomy): domain Eukaryota; kingdom Metazoa; phylum Mollusca; class Bivalvia; order Pectinida; family Pectinidae; genus Mimachlamys; species Mimachlamys varia. Next base: position 5,966,946 of record OX392537.1, read on the forward strand.
AGGGACATAGAAAACCCCCTCACCTATAACAGAAATATTGTAAATACATTATTGAGAAAAGGGACATAGAAAACCCCCTCACCTATAACAGAAATATTGTAAATACATTATTGAGAAAAGGGACATAGAAAACCCCCTCACCTATAACAGAAATATTGTTAATACATTATTGAGAAAAGGGACAGAGAAAACTCCCTCACCTATAACGGAAATATTGTAAATACATTATTGAGAAAAGGGACATAGAAAACCCCCTCACCTATAACAGAAATATTGTAAATACATTATTGAGAAAAGGGACATAGAAAACCCCCTCACCTATAACAGAAATATTGTAAATACATTATTGAGAAAAGGGACAGAGAAAACCCCCTCACCTATAACAGAAATATTGTAAATACATTATTGAGAAAAGGGACATAGAAAACCCCCTCACCTATAACAGAAATATTGTAAATACATTATTGAGAAAAGGGACAGAGAAAACTCCCTCACCTCTAACAGAAATATTGTAAATACATTATTGAGAAAAGGGACAGAGAAAACCCCCTCACCTATAACAGAAATATTGTAAATACATTATTGAGAAAAGGGACAGAGAAAACTCCCTCACCTATAACAGAAATATTGTTAATACATTATTGAGAAAAGGGACAGAGAAAACTCCCTCACCTATAACGGAAATATTGTAAATACATTATTGAGAAAAGGGACATAGAAAACCCCCTCACCTATAACAGAAATATTGTAAATACATTATTGAGAAAAGGGACAGAGAAAACTCCCTCACCTATAACAGAAATATTGTTAATACATTATTGAGAAAAGGGACAGAGAAAACTCCCTCACCTATAACAGAAATATTGTTAATACATTATTGAGAAAAGGGACATAGAAAACCCCCTCACCTATAACAGAAATATTGTAAATACATTATTGAGAAAAGGGACATAGAAAAACCCTCGCGTCTATAACAGAAATACAGTCGAACATCTTTATCTCGTACCCGTGTAACTCGAGGACCCCGATCAAGTATTTCGTCGTTCCCGGCCAGACTTCACGCTTAATAGTCAAACTTACCTAACTCGAATACTCTGATAACTCGAAGTTTTTTCGTGGTACTGCCTACTTCGAGATAACGAGATTCGACTGTAGTGTATAAATGTGATAGGACGAGGAAAAGTGATAAAGATAGTGCCGTCGCTGGGGCTCGAACCTGCGACCCTTGGTTATCCATCCCGATGCCCTACCGACTGAGCTGAAGGGAAATCCCCTACAGCCGACGCTTGTAAGGCAACCTAATCAATTCACATCTTTTACACTATTCCACCCTTTTTCTAACTCTCCAACCCAGGTTCTTTGACTCCCCGGCAAGGATTCTCCTTCCCTGTAACGGGGAAGTTCATCGGCAACAGTTTGTAATATAATGAGGAAAAGTGATAAAGATAGTGCGGACGCTGGGGCTCAAACCCACCACCTTTGATTTTTCAGGCCGATGCTCTATCGACTGAGCTAAAAGGAAATTCCCTACAGCTCACGCTTTTAAGGCAACCTCATCAATGCACATCTTTTACATAAACATTTATTACCAATTAGAATTTCAATTCTAAATCTTGGTCGCACCTAACCTAACCTAACTATAACACCTAATGCACCCACAAATAAAACTGAATTATAAATGGTAGCAACCCAACACTCCTTAGGCCAAGCGAATTGTGACACAGGAAGCTAAAGTCAAATATGTCAGTAGATAAAAGATGTTCTAAAAAAAACAACGCCATGCTAAGTATATTTAAACTATAAGAATATACCTGGCTAAAGAAATTTCGCTGATTACCAGAATGCTGCTTACTCATCCATATTTATTCTTAAATGATTATAAAATTCTGTTCTATAAGGGATCTGTGGTTCCATCAACTTTCTGTTTTCTTGTGCGTCATTGAAGCTTCGTGCCCAGATGATCTTAGTATAGTTTCTTGCTGATGCATTATATTCACGTTAAGTTAATGAATTTGTATGAAATGTGCAAATTACAGGAATGAGACTTAAATGAAAAGACAGTTTCTGTTACTTTACGTATACAAAATCAATTGGTATGCGATTGACAAAATTGACTTCCGGTTGATAACTTATTAAATCTTGGCAAAAGAAACTACTTAGAGTATTTTATGAATGAAAACATTCCGAAAATTCTTATTCTTGATACAAATATTAATTTCAATAACATAACAATTATCTGCCCGAACATCACGTAAAAAAAAACTATTAAAAAAACATGACCCACAAAGCCGGAAATATTAGTTTGCTTTTGTTTGGCTCGAGACATAATATATGAACGGAGGGAGAATGAATTATCAGGTTTACATACCCATTAGCTGGACGCAGACGACCTCGCCGACAAACGACCAGTTCTTCCTGGCTTCAGGGACCAGTTGTTTGAATAGCTGGTTCTGCATTTTGGAGTCTGGCAGAATCACGACAGCGAAACGTAAACAAAGTTTCGGAGTCGTGACGTGTTGCTATTGTTTACGTATCTCCATCCGTGAAGTCATAATAGTAAACTTGTCATGACGTCATAACAGAGCTTCTTGCATAACAACAAGCGCCGTCATAAACAAGAAATGCTGTAAGGATTTTGGCGTTGACTGCCAAGATGGCTCGAAATCTTGCAATGAAAAAAAGTATCTTCCAGAAACTAGATTTGGCTGACGCGAACCTCGCATGGCAACTTGTGGGCAGTGAGGTCGTGAAATTATTTGCAGGTAACGTTTTTTATTATCTTTAGCAATCTAATGCTTCACATAAGACCCTAAATCTCACATGAATACAAACAATGTACCGTTAACTTCTATATGGCTATGTGTTCGCAATGGACCGTTATCTTTTCCAGTCGTGTTGGTGGGCCTGTGTCTATTGTACATGCCATGGTGACAATGTTTTACCTTTTTGTCACCGTTAACTTCCATATGACTGTTTATTCACAATCAATGGACCGTTATCTTTTCCAGTCGTGTTGGTGGGCCTGTGTCTATTGTACATGCCATGGTGACAATGTTTTACCTTTTTGTCACCGTTAACTTCCATATGACTGTTTATTCACAATCAATGGACCGTTATTTTTTCCAGTCGTGTTGGTGGGCCTGTTTCTATTGTACATGCCATGGTGACAATGTTTTACACTTTTGTTACGTGTGTTTGTGGTACTACCTATGAATATTACCCATAATCGGGTATGTTTCTCGCTATCACACATTTTAATTTAAACATATTTTATTGTAAATTATATACAATGGGAGTTGGGCACAAGTTTAACAACTTATGTTAAGCCCTTTCCCTACAAATTATTAATACAATATTTAAAGATGGCAAATGATACAATACAGTATATATTTACAATGACTTAACATACACACAGACAGACAGACAGACAGAGGGGGAAGGGGGAGGGGGAGGGAGAGGAAAGAGGGAGAAAAGAAGACAGAGGAGAGATAGAGAGGGGGGGATAAATCATAATACTATTAACACTCAAGTCAGTACAGAGCTATGGTTAAATAACAAAAATGACTCTCATAACCAATTTGGCTTAAAATAAACGCCAGTAAATCCCGGACCATGTGCTCCCTCTTTCTCCATGCAAACGGAACTAGTGTTAGTCTATTCACTGTTCTATACTTGCTGCTGTTCTAATGTTCATCACATCCCGTGCGTTGTAGCTTTCTTCTGGGCATTCACTTCCTTCTGGTATTTCCGTTTCCACTAGTCCGCTTGCACAGAGAAAGACAGAGCACATGGCCTAATTATTGGTATGTCTTATTACAATTATATATATTAATAAATAGATATTACATCATATATCACAAGTATTCATTAATATTAGAGAGTCAGATTAAAAGGTGAAGACGAGAGAGGTTAATAGGTGAATATGAACGAGTGTTTATAAATGTACTCAAAATCGTTTAGTATCTAATATAAATTGCTGCGTATGTTTAGCTATTAGGGCGTTTTCTTCATAGGACAATTCATAATTACCATATAATAGTAGCTGCAAGTCAAGTGGAATGAAATCATTCAACTCGCGGTATATTTTAGTTCTCTAGTCCGCATAGTTATTACAAATAAAGAAGAAGTGATAATTGTCTTTCACACATTTTGTGTATATACATATTATCTTAAATAAATTATACTTTTTCCTAATATCATTATATGGAGACAGTAAAATATCATCTCCTGTCTGATGTATAATTTTCTGTTTCTATGTTTTTCTTCTGCAGCGGTACATATCTTTGAATACTCCCCGGTGGTTTAGAAGTCTTTGTTCCCGTTTTGGCAATATTTTATAATATATAAGAGAGCGAAAGATATGTTTAATTTCACACGGTGGTATATAAATGTGACGTGTAACAGTGGACATAGTGATTGACTTAAATCTCCTTGTGTGTTTAAAAATATCAATACTTTGTAATTTCAGGCGAGCACCTCATCCCGATACCAACTTTCAGCAGTAAGCGCTCGCCGTGCGCTCCGGGCTTCGTAGCGCTTCGGAAGGAGCGCACATTTAAGGAGTGGGTTTTCAGACGGCCTCAGAACTTCCTCTTGACAGAATTTCTTTGGGATTTCCACCCTTCCTGGGACATCAAACAACGCATTCTCCACTCCAGCTCAAAATACGAAGATACCGAAGCCAACTTCGTGTACGAAAGGTCGCTGATGAACAAAGGTCAATGTAAAACTATCCGCGTGGTTCTGAACGGCAAGGAGAAGTCGTCTCTGGATGAAATGCCTGGGGAAATGACATTAGACCTGGAAAACTTCGGTAAACAGCAAAACACATTTACAATATAAGAAAATATTTTAAGTTCTTGTCTAATAATTCAGTGATCAGTTCAAAATGGATATGTGTGTATCTAATCATTACAAGGGCCCCACAAATTGGCGGAGGTCCTATAGTGGTCGCCCTGTCCATGCGCCCAAAACACATTCGTTTCCGCTCCATGTCCTAGTAATCTCTTATAGTAGAGGGATGAGACATTGCCTGATTGCTAACCACTATTAGAAAGTGTGTTTATTCAATTTCATCCTCCAAAGGTCATATCTCAAACATATGTTTTTTGTGGGACCCTTTTATCGTGAAACACAATCGTTTCCGCTCCATAATTGTGTAACCTGTAAAATATTAACTATTATAAGATGATTTGCGGTGCGCTTTCAATAGGTCATTATTGTTTTCACCAAAAGGGCAAAGGTGAAAAAAATCTGATTGTTTCAAACTTTCAAAGGTGTACGCCAAGGTGATGCTAATTGTCTTTCACTATTTCTTATTACATATAACAATATGACTAAACATCAAACATCTGATCAAAGGTCAAGCTACTACACCTCAAACATCAGATCAAAGGTCAAGCTGCTAAACCTCAAAAATCAGATCAAAGGTCAAGCTACTAAAGCTAAACAATCAGATCAAAGGTCAAGCTACTTGACCTCAAACATCAGATCAAAGGTCAAGCTACTTGACCTCAAACATCAGATCAAAGGTCAAGCTACTAAAGCTAAACAATCAGATCAATGGTCAAGCTACTTGACCTCAAACATCAGATCAAAGGTCAAGCTACTAAACCTCAAATATCAGATCAACGGTCAAGCTTATACGGTAGTGGGCATTTCATAACTGTGAGACAATGTTTACGACATTATGAAGCAAAATTGATAGCAATAAACAAGATGTCAACTGGCCTAACATTAAAGCCATCGGAGCAAATAATGTCAAAATTTACATCTCTTAACTTCTGAATTTACTTGGTACACATGAGAATTTATTTCCACATTTATTTCGCCTACTGAGTGTCAGTTCTAATTTCAGAGGACTCGTACTTCGATGACCTTGACATCTACCTGGTCGACACAGTGTACTCATGTGACTCCGGGTTCCTGGAGGTGACGGTAGACGGCGACACTTCCCGGATAGAATTCACAGCGAGGTTTCCAATAGGATTCAAGTTTCTCAAACTCGATACTGGATACGGACCGTTCCCTAGAAAAGTCCGGCGCATTAAGCCTATTAAAGCCGAGAAGTGGAAGGGCGTTTGGCTGGACCGGACACAGTATAAACACGCCCTTCATCAGATCATGCCTAACCAGAACAAATACGGTAAGAAATCACAACACATTGAGCAATGGATCATTCTCTTGTTTTAAATTGTAAATCATGTTTTTTTTATTTATCATTCTGTACATTTTGATGAATCTTTCTGTTCTATTTTTATTGACCATCCATGTGCTCACTCTAGTCTGAATTAGTTTTAGCAAAGGTCGATAAAGACCACTTTTCTCTTTACGCAAATAAGAATTTCCTTTATGTAAACTTTGAATTGTATACTTCTATATATAATTATATCCATTCTAATTGCGAATTAGCAATTCTAATTGCTATTTCTGTCCTTTATAATTGCTCGTTCCATATTTTCTAGTTTCTTTTTCCATACTTTAAGTTTCTTTCTATACCGTGAGTAATTTCTCTCCCTTAGGTGGCGCTGCAGGCGATGTGTTGGGTTTAAACAATGCTCCCTTCAATCTAAACGACTAGTACAGATGTCCTAGTGTTAAAAGAAAACGATCCACCAGAGGAGTTCCGAACGTGACAAAAACACCAGTAAACATTAATATGAAATTATTACATTATGATTAAATCTATTTATCACAAATCTAACTGCATGTATTTCTTCAACTCATTTACTTACTTACATAATCTTCCTCGTGCTGCGAAGCAAATAAGGCCTTCAACTCATTTGCAACATTCGTATTACTACTGGATTTACGTTTAGATAAATGAACAAGTTTGAGAATCTTTTCGTCAAAGTATGAACCAAACTACATTATGTATATGTAACTATTTATAAACTTACACTGTGTCTTAAACTTTGCTAAAGATTTATGCATCACTGCCATATGTTTGTTCCACCACGAACTCGTGGCAACCTTTCCTTGGTACATATGACGTCACGTTTAGGAGTTGGACGTTAACTTCAATGTCTATACTGACGATTAGAACATGTTATTAAGTTCGAAATTCTACACCGATTTACCCCGTGTAATGCTATACGTCGAATTTCTAATACTCTGTACAGATTTACTATGAACATCATACCTGGTGTATTTCTCTTACACATAAGAGCAATATCGTTCATGGCATGAATTGATATTCTGACGTCATAAATATCATCCGTTGAGGAATAATAAGTGGAACAGATAAAGACAAAATTCTTCATTTATTCGTATAAAAATAACTACATCTAATAACCAATCGTAACAGTTATCTAGTCCTTAGACATGGATTCCATTTTAAGTTCTATGTTAATGCATAATGCTTACACAACTACGTCATAGTTTCTGTAATGACGACTCTACGATATCCATAACAACGACGTTATGTTATATATAACTACAACACTCACAGAGTCCAACTGTACTAGTAAATAACAGATTCGCTACAGTATTTATACATTATATAAGATTGACGCTACTATGTAGGTAACAGGAACGCTACAGTATTTCAGAAGTGTCACTTCCCATTTTTAACAGGAGGCTATAGACATTATCCTAGGGAGCAACGCTACCCTTTCTTAACACAGACGCTTCCCATTCTTTAAAAAAACGACACTACTTTAGACGCGACGCTTCCCCTTCGTAACAGTGAGGCTATATTATCTAAAGAAGTGACGCTACCTTATCTTAACAGTAATGAAAACGCAACCTTATCTTAACAGTGTTGGATACGCTACCTTATCTTAACAGTAACGGAGACGCTACCTTATCCTAACAGTAGTGGAGACGCTACATAATCTTCACATTAGTGGAGACGCTACATTTTCTTAACAGTAATGGAAGGGCTACCTTATCCTAACAGTAGTGGAGACGCTACATAATCTTCACATTAGTGGAGACGCTACATTTTCTTAACAGTAATGGAGACGCTACCTTATATTAACAGTAGTGGAGACGCTACCTTATATTAACAGTGTTGGAGACGCGACTTTATGTGTAATAACGACAGTAAAGTATCTAAAGAAACGACGCTATCCTATATTTAATTGTGACGTTACAGTGACGCTACCCTATCTGCAATAGCGTCGCTACAGCATCATAAGCCACGTTACTCTATAATGTACAGTATATAACACGTACGCTATCGTATTTGTTTCAGCGTTGCAGCAGTATCTAACAGCGACGCTACATCATATAAGAGCGACGTTACGCATCTGTACATTATATATAACGCTGTCATATCTGTTATAGCGAGCCTATAGTGTCAAACAGCGACGCCACCCTCTCTGTAAAAGATCATTCATAATTAGTCTCTACCATATCTAAAAGCAGCAGTTTGCATGTAGATGTTTGCCATATTTATCTATCAGCAACACCATTACGAATAGAATGTTTTATAGTCACGCCAAAAACATTACGAAACAATAAGAGGAACAGAGAGCATGCTACGTTTGTTTTAGAAACATTTCCCAAGGCTCTAACTTCAACATTTTTTTTTTTTTGTTAAATAATGCATCTTTAATCTTCTGAATAATTTCGTTTTAATTGATCGTTAAAAACACTCAATAGATCTCTTAATATACGTAACTTCTAGTGACACGATAAAGGACAATAGTGTAATCACATATATACAACAAATGATACGGTCAGACGGATACTCGCCACAAAGTTATTGTTTGATTTAAGCAAAAGATAACATGTCAGCACCGATAATGCACTTTCTAGCAAGATATGCACATGCAATAACAATGACATCATAATCAATTGTTCAATAGAAAGAGCTCTAGTATACGAACTAATTATAGTAATAGTGTAAATGTACAGCCTCCGCTGCTTACACCGCACATCACTTCCTCTCCACGTGTGTACTCTTAAAACAATGACGTACACCGCAGATAACCGTGACGTACAACACAGACATCATAACTGTGTGTAGAGATGAGTGTGGTACAGCTCGGACTCGGCCGGGGGTAAGGTGAGTGATGCCGTCCCCGGTAGGGGCTGCCCGGGGTTATAGCTTGACAGGTCGGACACTGCTTCCCTTAGTTCCTGGCGCAGAGCGCTCAGGATTTCCTGCTTCAGATGTTGTATATCTACAGTTGATATGCTGGACGCCCCATTGCCCAGACGGTCAATGTCTTGGCAACTTCCGGCGTGTCCATGGTGATGACCTCCAGGACCTCCAGGACACGAACGACCTTTAACTACAGACAATATCTCGTGCTTCAGGTTTTCAAAATGGTTCTCCCCGCGAGCTATTTCCCGCTTTCGGTCTTCTCTCAGTTCATATCTAAACAAATAGACATAAGAGGTTGACTTCATATAATCATTATAAATTAGTCTTAATCTCCAAAACGTTGTTATATCTGTAACCAACGCATTTCACTTTTATTTGTCCTTTTCAGTTCTCTATTTGACTTTCAGCCTCACTATAGTTACATAGTGGATATTTAACAGTGTCTTCAGTAATACCAAATATATTTCACGAGTGGGGCCTAATATTTTGATATTTTTTCACGAGTGAAAAATATCAAAATATTAGCCACACGAGTGAAATATGTTTGGTATTACTGAAGATACTGTTAGATATTCTGTTTATTACATTTTTATAGGAAAATCTGCAGTGGAAGCTTTTGATTTTCCCAAAAGTCGTTTGTAAGCAGCGTTCTAATTGGTCAAATCAGAAAAAGTGATATTTTCCACTTTCGATATTTCACTGGTAAAAATGTAATAAAATATGTCCTTTAGGGCTTGCTTTATTTCCCGCTTACTAAAGGCTGGACATGACCTGCAATTACACCTTGCTGGACAAGGTCCTACTCAACTTAGACAATATGCGTCCTGTTTGAGCTCTCTGTGTTGCCCCCTCACTTAAGACTAAATAAAGCATGTTTACAAACGCTCTCTTTATAAGAACTCACAAGACTAGATATATTCTGTTTGAGCTGCCTATACTGCCAACTCTATACTGTCCTACATGTTTCCGTTCTCTGTTTTGCCCTCTCACCTTTGAATAGATATGACTTGCTATCTCACTCTCTGTTACAACTCACCCGAGACAAAATATTTCCAGTTTGAGCTGTATTAATTGACGACCCGCCTGATACATGTACAAGATTTGACTAGCTTTAACTCTTTTTATCACGTACATTAGACTAGATTTGTCCTATTTAATCTCCCGGACTAGGACTGTACTCTTACAAAATAAACTTTATTTATTTTACAACGAATATGAAACAAGTTATCCAACTTATATTAATCACAAAATTGGAGCATCCGGAAAAACCCACGTGATCGGACAGGTGGCCTCATATCTTTTCACGTCCGGTCGGGGAATAGAACCCTGGTCGCCTTGGTGAAAAACTACTGTGCTATCCACTGCACTACCAGACAGCACTCTGTCTATATTGTCCACTCATATCAGACTAGATATATTTTTTGACCCCTCACCTTATACTAGATATATCTTCTTTGACCTTTCACCTCCGACTAGATATATCTTGTTTGACCTCTCACCTCAGACTAGATATTTCTTGTTTGACCCCCCACCTCAGACTAGATAAATCTTGTTTAACCCCTCACCTTAGACTAGTTTATCTTCTTTGACCTTTCACCTCAGACTAGATATTTCTTGTTTGACCTCTCACCTCAGACTAGATATATCTTGTTTGACCTCTCACCTCAGACTAGATATTTCTTGTTTGACCTCTCACCTCAGACTAGATATATCTTGTTTGACCCCCACCTCAGACTAGATATATCTTGTTTGACCCCCCCATCTCAGACTAGACAATCTTGTTTTAACCCCCACCTCAGACTAGATATATCTTGTGTGACCTCTCACCTGAGACTAGATATATCTTGTTTGACCTCTCACCTTAGACTAGATATATCTTGTTTGACCTTTCACCTCAGACTAGATATATCTTGTTTGACCTCTCACCTCAGACTAGACAATCTTGTTTGACCTCTCACCTCAGACTAGATATATCTTGTTTGACCCCCACCTCAGACTAGATATATCTTGTTTGACCATCCATCTCAGACTAGACAACCTTGTTTGACCCCCCACCTCAGACAAGATATATCTTGTTTGACCTCTCACCTCTGACTAGATATGTCTTGTTTGATCTCTCACCTCAGACTAGATATATCTTGTTTGACCTCTCACCTCAGACTAGATATATCTTGTTTGACCTCTCACCTCAGACTAGATATATCTTGTTTGACCTCTCACCTCAGACTAGATATATCTTGTTTGACCCCTCACTTCAGACTAGATATATCTTGTTTGACCTCTCACCTTAGACTAGATATATCTTGTTTGACCTCTCACCTCAGACTAGATATGTCTTGTTTGATCTCCAGTAAATCGTCCTCGTTGACGCCGTCCTGTTGCCGCTGTTTCTTCGTTTGGTGAATATACCTGCTGACAAGCCTCCTCATAACATCCTGTTTATTAAAACATCATTTTCCCCATACATTAGCAAAAAGGTCTCATTTATATTTAAAGCAATCATAACATTCTACTTAAAAACAACGTGAAAGCACTAAGTCGATTTCGTTTGTTTGTGTTTTACGTCCTAGTAGAAGGTATTGGTCATTTAAAAACGTGTTAGGTTTTGGTGGTTGAGGAACATCGGAGTTCCAGAAGAAAGACCAACGAACAACGACCAGCGGTCATTAATAGAGGATTATCGTCCTTTGCCCGTAGAACGTTTTTATTATTTTTCCGGACTACGCAAGTAGCGTTTCCTTTATTAGAGGATGAGACAAGCATCCGCCTGAGATGAAAACTACAATCGGCAATGTGACACGTTCTATCGTTTATCTATAGCCTGATAGCCTAATAGGTATGTTATGACTGTTTCACTACCCGTTTCAGTTTGTGTTTAAAGTGAATACTTTAATCGTTGATAATGTACAGGTCTGTCATTTGTCAATATGGTATATGATTGTTTCTTTGTTTGTTTACAGATGACTGTGGTCATTGTTATGTGAACATTGAATAAACCTGCATATCTCGACAAATAGAACTGGTTCTTATTTAATTACCTGGCGACCGCCACGTACATGTAGGCTCTGAACCGGCGACCCAGGATGGAGAGCTAGTGGTAGCAGAATGTCAGACACCTTAACCACTTGGCCACTGTGACCCAGTGGTGGAGGGCTAGTGGTAGCAGAATGTCAGATGTTTTAACCACCAAGTCACCACGACCCAGTGGTGGAGGGATAGCGGTAGCAAAATACCAGACACCGTAACCACTGGGCCACTGTGCCGCAGAGATGGAGGACTAGTGGTAGCAGAATGTCAGATATCTGAACAACTTGGTTACCGCGGACCCGCACTAAGGCGAAAGTTAAAAAAGTTTGCAAAACTCTCATATATATTACCAGCTTACAAACTATAAAGTATTTCGATTACTAGTATTGTAACGATTTTTTTTAAATTGTTACATTTTTATATAATATTAAGAAGCAACTTCCAGTTTCCCAATTAACTAGCAATAGATGATTTAACTGGAGGACCGATTACGAACATTCTACAGCATTCCCTTACAAAGCATATTATCGACCAGAGAGAAAGACTAAATCGTTTTAGTATCAATATTTCGGACAAAAGGTGGTTCATTTAGGGCATGCTCAATATTGTTTTCTATACAAGTTATAATAACCAGGGTACATCATAAACAATGTTTATACACATGGAAAAAAATCAGAGAATACCTGAGCGTCAACAAAACCATAATCCGAACTCAAAATCGATTAAACGGGGGGCAAAAATATGAACAATGGAAAGATTTACAGGTAGACCCATGAACAAGTACAAGAGAATAAGATATATCTTATCTATTATAAATCAATGAACTTTGGCGTCATTCTGTTTCGTATATTAACATATTAGGAGAATGGTTCGAATTCTGTCATCAGATTATGTTGTTGTCTTGTAAAACGTTGGTTTCCTCATCAGTGAGTACTAGTACGTATACACGTAATCCCAAAACCTATGCAAAACGAACGTAGTACTTAATGCTGCGACCAGGTGTTCCGGGAGGGTAAGCATGTTCTATATCATCGACTGTCATCTGCCTGATCTATCATAAATCAAAGGACTATGACGTCATCTAACTGAACACCAGGGGGTTGACTACAACTAGATTTAAATAATGCGACCTTTTATATGGAACTAGATCATAACGGAAATTATAACATCTTCCATCGTTTAGATCAACTTAATCCTTCGAAAGGGATGAATGATATTATACTTACTATAGTAAGCTGATTGTCTGTATAATATTTACCTGGTATATCAACTGAGAGTAAGAAGGAGGGATTCCGTAAGCGTCTCCATTAAAGGTAGGCCTCTGAAATAGTCAACAAATATTAAGTCCAGCATGATTAAGTGTGTGTTACATGAAGCTGGCATACCAATGTCAAACATTGGCCATGACCCCCGAGAATGAAGTTTTTACTCTTTTATTGAAATTCTGTTGAATAGAACAGAAATATATTTAGCTACATATCAGATTATTCATACTTGCCAACCCTCCCTATTTAGGAGGGAGACTCCCAATTTTGGACCCTAAAATATTGCATTTTCAACTTTGGAATCTGCTTAACTGTTCCTGTTTTTAAAGATCTGATGATTTCATCTGAAAGAAGAGCTCAAAAGAAGCCATTTAAAAGTGTTGTTTTTCCTCTGAATGTACATGTATACATATTATTTATGTTTTCAATTCTGAGCACGCGTAATCTCCCCCATGGAAATTTGGCAAGTTGGCAAGTATGAAATTTATTAAGGTGAAGAGTTGAGATACTTACGGATTGTTTGACCATCCGTTTCATCCCTGACCCACTTTCCCCTGTCTGTAGAAATGGACGAGAATAAACAAAAACACAACATTAGTATACGAAGGTAAGTAACACCAATGAAAACATGCTGATCATAACGTGACTATTCCGAAATTGCTACAATTTTACATGATATTTCAATTCATCTAAACTTCTTGGTTTTTAACAAACACTGACCATGCTAGTTTAGAACAAGTTAATTATTCATCTTATAAAATCGCTTTGTGATAGTATGTAGTACATGGACATACCGTGTAAAACCATTGTAAACTTCCAATAGCAATCCGCATGCACTTAATGTTAAAAACAATCTTACTTACGACTTATTCCTCATGATTATTATGCAGATTTCTATTACGTTCTATTACCAACAATGTACTATTTATTACACCCAGGACAACATATCCACAAGACATTGGGTTAGAGGTGACACTTGGTTACATACATTTCTGGAGAATCAGTATACGTGTAACAGTAGTGGGAAACAATTCACTTCGACACGGAAACTAATAGCCCGTTCCATTTAGCAGAACGTCCGGGTTGTTCCAGAACGAACCGGACGTTCCGCTAAATGGAACACGACGTTCCGCCGAAATGAACCGGTCGTCGGGAACTTTTCATTTGAGGGTTCCAAGTTGGATCCAATATGGCGGCCAGTGAATGGTTTTCGTTTCAGATGTTCAAAAAATTGTAAATAGACATAACTGTAACCATGCCAGTTACACTGCATTTCATTAGTAAAATATATCATTACCGACTCCCAGTGGCATCATAGTGTGAAAAACTTGTAAATAAAGCGATTACTTGCATTGTTTTGCAGATTATATGACTGAACCGTTTTGGTTATTTCCGGAAAAGACATTTCTTTTCTTCGATTATTAGATTTTCACCCGCAGGAACGGAATTTGGAACGTTCAACTTCTGTTCCATTTCCTGAAACGTTCCACTAAAAGGAATACACTTATTCAATCATATACAGTACCTGTTAAAATGAGAGTTATCTATCTTACACCAGCTGAAAAATAACAGCGAAACGATTTTTCAATTTCAGGCAGAAATTATTCCATTATGTATAAGCTCAACAAATAGTAGGAAAGAGAACAACAAAGTGACAGTTATGTTTAATGTGGAATGAAAAAAGACAACAACAACAACAAAAACTGCAGAGACGTGAAACAATAAAATGAGGGGAGAAATAAAAGGAATTAATCAATAATAAACGAATATAACATTATATATATATACTGTTTTCGTGATTGCAGAGATAACACCTTTAAATTGAGAACCAGGTGTCGATGGTGATCGCGCAGTATATACTTCCGTTAGTAGCAGACTTGAATGTAGACAGTAGAATGAAAACAAGATGAAAGACAACACTGTACAAAGTAGTTTCGCGGAAAGTCGGCCAGAAAATGCAGAACCATGTACAGATGAACACCAATCATTTTGTAGATATTTCGTTCACTAATCAGGGTCACAACAGTAATGTTACAATCACGTGGTCCTGATACCACGTGTTCGCCCCTCACCGTGAACACTGACAGGTCGTCTAAGGCCACTCCTGGTAGCCTCGAGCCATGCCCTCCCGACTCATGCACACGCGAAGATATCGTCTTCACGGCAAAATCAAAGAAAAACATGAAAATTAAGATAATAAACTGAAATCAAATAAAACCGTTAACAAAAACAAACTATTTTCAATTCAATGTATAAATAGGGTTGACGTTGCCTTGACAACATGCGCCACTACCTGACATTGCCTTGACAACATGTTCTACTACCTGACGTTGCCTTGACAACATGCGCCACAACTCTTTCTAAAAGTGACAAAGCATTTTTGGGACTGCGAAACATGCAATTATTAATGCGATTTAATATTTTTTAACGTTGAATTGAAATATCTTCATGAGGAAATGGAAGGTAAATTTGTTAAATGTTATTTGTACCACAACACAAATAAAATAACAAATAAAATCTCATAAAATATATAATCTAGTCTAAACATAACTGCAAACAAAAATTTATATTTCCTCATGAGCAATGTAAAATCAGACAAAATATCGTGCAAAATGGAAATCTTAAAAGTTATGCTTTTCAAATGTAAATTCCATGCTTGATTTTATTTTCACATATAAACTCCATGCTTAATTTAATTTCAAAAATAAATTCCATGCTTAATTCTATTTTCAAATGTAAATGTCATGCTTGTATCATCTTAAACAGATCAATGCATAGATACACAACAAACATTATGGATCGCTAAAAGCCTGTATTTTAAAATTACTGAAAACTACTGTAAATTCCGAGCTTTATGAGGCCGCAGGTCAATCACGTGACTCTTACCTTTATCATCGTCCCTGATGAAGAGCGAGGTCGCCGCTTGTGGTACTGACGGGAGCGGAAACTCTTACACAGGAATGCATTGCACGACCGGAGACAGTAGTAGATGGACTTTGGACTGATGATGAGGTTAAAGGGAGCGGGGAGTGTTGATCCCTCGTCGAAGTAGCCCATCCATAGTTTGGAGCGACAGAACTTCCACTCCATGTCGGCATGGTTCTGTGTAAGGTGGTATAAGAAGTCTTATTTGGGATGTACAGTGTATACCAACTCCAATTTTAATGCCGTATGGCCATCGATGAATGGTACACATCAATTTAAATGAGAATACTGTAAAATGAAGTATACTGTATCGTTGTTCAAATTGGCGGTGTTGAAATTTCGCGAGTTTGTGTCCAAAACTTTTTGCGAAGGAGATTTTAATTTCGCGAGTCACAAAACCTGTCTTTTTCCTTGAGTTTCGAGTGTTTGTAACTACTTTCAGCGAACAGTTAAGTAGCTTAAACTGCGTGTATATTCGACATTATAAAGGTAAAGAGTTGCATGTTATGATAACAAAATACTTTTTGTGGATTTTATCGCATTCGCAAAATTAGCGAAATCAAAACACTCGCGAATATTAGCAACTATACAGTAACAGTATTTTTTCCTATGAACTTGCTATGATATACGTCTAAAAATCAACTAAAGATTTGTAATATCTTAATCCACTACTGGTAGATAAAAGTGAAGTAAAGATATAACATTGTATAATTTATAATGGCCATGGCCATTCATTTGTACACGCTTCACTGTCATCATCAATTATAGAAGATTAAAGTTAATATTGTACTTATTACGAGTACAGTCTACATTTGCCTGTTCTGTTGTCAACAATGCATAATTACAATTTGTATGGTGTTTGGCAACAACTAGATTGCACAGCGCGAAATGCATTAGATTTACAACGTTAAATTTGAAAGCGAAAAGTTGCCACCAAGATGCTACGTACCTCGATGTTCTGGTAGGAGTTGGACATCATGGCTATCAGCATGTTGATGAGGACGATTGAAGCCATGCCGTGATAAGCCATAAACAGCAGCATCCCCATCAGTTCTGTGATGTACTGACCTTGGGGTATCTTGATGTCCTTGAGCGCGGTCAGTCCGAAAAGTGACCAGTATAGAGTGATGTAAGACTCGCCTAATCTGAAACATAATCAGCAACAGGTCACCAGGGAACGTCCTTTGGTAACGCTGGGGTAAAAAAGAAAACCCTGATATTTTGGGATCTCATTAGGTTGAAATGCATTAAACAGTCGATATACTTAATACTGTAAACGTGCATACTTTAGCGGTATTCTTATTTTAGCGGTATTCATATTTTAGCGGTATTCATATTTTAGCGGTATTCGTATTTTAGCGGTATTCATATTTTAGCGGTATTCATATTTTAGCGGTAATCAGTATATTTTAGCGGTAATTATATTTCAGCGGTATTCGTATTTTAGCGGTATTCTTATTTTAGCGGTATTCGTATTTTAGCGGTATTCGTATTTTAGCGGTATTCTGATTTTAGCGGTATTCATATTTTAGCGGTATTCATATTTTAGCGGTAATCAGTATATTTTAGCGGTAATTATATTTCAGCGGTATTCGTATTTTAGCGGTATTCTTATTTTAGCGGTATTCGTATTTTAGCGGTATTCTTATTTTAGCGGTATTCATATTTTAGCGGTATTCATATTTTAGCGGTATTCATATTTTAGCGGTAATCAGTATATTTTAGCGGTAATTATATTTCAGCGGTATTCGTATTTTAGCGGTATTCTTATTTTAGCGGTATTCGTATTTTAGCGGTATTCTGATTTTAGCGGTATTCGTATTTTAGCGGTATTCATATTTTAGCGGTATTCATATTTAGCGGTAATCTTATTTAAGCGATTTTCGCGTTACAGGCATTCCGCTAAATTATATGATTGAGCTACAAGTTATGCATATTGCTTTCTTCGGTAAATATTTTGATTGTGCCAATTCATCCTTGCACTCATTTGTTTGGATTCTGTAATGGGCTCACGTTGAATGCGCCAAAATAAATACGTTTATAGTACCCGGATATGATTTAAGCAGAAAACACAACACAGCGTCAAACCCATGGTTACAAAATTAAAATGTATTCTATACGTACGTGTAGAAGGAGTCGGGGTCTCCCTCTGACCGACTTCCGTTGTAGTACCAGTATAGCTGGTTCAGGCCACAGGCAAAAGATGTGAGGACAAGGAAGAAGATGAACAGAAATTTGGCAATGTCTATTAACATACAGCCTAGCGAGATCTGCATGGGCCCGAGGTGCTGGTTCGCCTGGAATAGGTAGATGATTCTAGAGAAACTGAACACGTTAGCCACAGCAAACAGACTCTCAGAGATGAGTGTTGGATCGAAAGGGGGCCAATCACTCCGCGTCATTTCCCTCGGACCGTATCTGTCCGACTTGATGAGAATGTAAGCAACAAGGCGGAGTGAGAACGTTGCTAGGTAGAACGATAACATGATGAAGTCGAGCCAGTTCCACCATTGTCGGATGTAAGCCTTTAGTCCCTCCTCCCACAGTTGCTTCACCTCCTGCCACACAAATCCTGAAAAAACAACAAACCGATAAATATTAGTCCATTTATCATAGGGGTCACATCCCTTAACACAAATCCTGAAATATCAAATATTGTCCTCTCCTCGCAAAAAAAAACTTAATAAGAACTAATTTCACTGCAAATAGCATTCAGTAGAGTATATAGATAAAATAGTTATGCTGGTATCGTTTGAATAAACATATTGTATACCTAAGTACTATTTCAACCTGCGTAAGTAAGTAAGTTGCTAAGTTTGCATTGCATAAAACTTCTTAGCATCATACTTAGTCGTTCATAGTTTTTGAACAACCTCTGTCAAAACAGTCCTTTATGTTCCTATAATGTCAGTACACAATGTAACTTATTGTTAATTTAAGCAATTTCCTTAATTTGCACAATAACAGTCGGACAACGAAAAAACATGTTGTGAGGCTTATTCTTAACACTGTATAATTAAGTATAGTCTTTTCGAATCCTTGGAACCATTTTGTAACAAATATATTGACTTAAATAAATGCTATACCAGGAAAGTCACAGTTTTTTTTTACAAGATGCCTGTTTGTTTTATACTTACCTGTGACCCAGAACACGATCAGCCACTCGAGTTGTGATGGAGGTGGACCTCGGAACCGCTCTCTGTTCGAGTCTCCGCTTATTTCTGTGGAAACACACACTAATAAAAACAGAAACACTCCGAACGATGCGCTGTGATAGAGGAACTTCATAAACGGGCTGCGGAGGAGCTGCCCGATCTTACTGCGAGGGAAGATTAGGTAGTACACCGCCATGAACGGAACCAGGAGGATGAGCCCGATACAGAGGAGAAACTTCGTCACGCCGTTCCTCTTCCTCCATCCGGGCAGACCCTCGTACCAGATGGACGTTAACAGTTGTTGGCAGTGAGGATGGGCTACGAACTGGAAATACATAGACACAGCAAAAACTTCAAAAGACAACAACGTGTTACGTCAATAGTGTTATTATACAGCCAACCGTCTATAAAATAGGATCAGAAATGAAGATTTGTGGAAGCGTGCGAGACAGGAATCAGCGGCAAAACAGATTTACGAAGGAAGTGGGTCTGGATAGGATATTCCTTCAGGCAACCTGCTTCCAGCACCACACGACAAACCCTGACCTGGTATCGCTAGGGGAATGTAAAGAAAGGCCGGCTTCGCACCAGGTGCAAGCGGGACGCTGAAGCTGAACTGACAAAGCAGAAAACCAACTGGAATTTTATCATGGAAACAGCCAAAAACAAAATGCGATGGCGAGGATTTGTCAATGGTCTATGGTCCATGTCGGGACAATCCTTTCTACTCCATGGGTGACATCCAAGGGGTGTAGAGAGCGAAGTTGAGCGTAACCCCTGGATATCGAGGATACTTAATCTTGTAAATATAATACAGGGTGTATCAAGAATGTATTTGTTTTTTGCAAATTATCAGTCATATGAAGAATAGAAAACAATACATAAATAAATAGCTACTGTAACGAATTGTGTTACCAAAGCCCCCCAAACTGTTGATAGGACGTAAACCAAAATAAAATCAAACCAAGCCCCAAACTGCTCCCGCCATCACAGATGATGCAGAAGAGATAGACCAGAATGTAATGATCTATATATCTATGTACTAAAGGAGAGCAAATTCTAGTTGAGGTCCGAGGCGGCTACTTTGGTTGACATGTAAATAGAAGATGCGGACAAATTCTAGCCTGGAATGTCTCGGTCAATCAGACGCAATCAGAGGTCACGGTGACCATATTTGCATTATATCTGATCAGAAAACGTGATGCTAAATGAATATATCATTGTCACGTGACTCCAATGTTTGTATACATTGTGGTGTCACGTACCGGTGTCCGGTGTGTGGAGCAAGGTAATACAGGTAATTGAAAAGAACGTGAGGGTCACGTATACGACTGCACGTGAGTTACGTATTACTTGCGTGTCAAAAGTTGTAATGGATGAGTAAAATGATAGTAGTAGTCATTCAAGTCGTAACGGTCCAAGCGAACACACAGAATTTTCTTTCATAATTTTATATGAAATAGTATAAATGAATATTGTTATTGCAGATCATAGTATTTCTCATGATCTGACGGCTTCAAACGCACAAGAGACGCCGACACCGAAACAGAGACGGCAGGGCTACTTACCGTTTCGCGTTTTTAACGCTTGTGGTTTTAATCTGTACGTTTGAAAAATTAAAACTATTGGACCATTGAAGGTCATGCCCATACATTGGTGTTGAGTTATATATGATAAATGTTTTATGTTCATTTTGAACGAAGTGAATAAGAATATAAGTTTCAACAATATACAAGTAGTCTCCCCTTGATTGCAAAATCCAAATTCACTGACTTGCATTACATAAATACTTCCTAATCAATAGTAAGTTGATAATTCTGGTATGATAAATATGTTAGTCAGCATTCTACACATATATCACGTATATATTTAATGATACATGCGATGATAGTATCAACAGCTTTAAAGTATAGATGATCGTACTTCCGGTTTGCGGTGTTACGTTCTATAAAATATTCGTACACAGGTACACAGAACATAAATATACATGTTCAGCTTTTACTTATCATCATGTATAGAAACGGGCTACATATAGACAACCTACATAACCTTAATATAAAAACATGTGATATGTGAGCTCAGGATCACTCTTACATTATGAATAAATGAAATTGTACATGAACAATATCACCATAACTTTCAAGTGTATTCCTGTTAATTTATTCGTCACAGGGTTTACTGTAAAACAGGATTGACAGGCTCACGATCATGCGTACATTATAAATTATTGTAATTCACAGGATCATTGTTCCTATAAATAACCTTATACAAACAGACCCACAGGTTGATAAACTTTCAAGTGTAGTCTTGTTAATTTTATCATCACATGGTTTATTACCACGACGTACAAAAGGAAGATATGGTGCGAGTGATTCCCACTTTTGTAAAGACTCTGAGACTAATGATAAATGATTATCAAATCTGGCAAAATATAATTGTTTTACTGTTTTTAGAGTGACACTCACAGCTAGGATACTGTGGCAGAACATCGTTATATACAGGTCGAGATCTAAGCTCCTTGTGTGGCAGTGTTTACTGTGAAAGTCAACAATTTCGCGCGTGGAAATTTTCGCTTAGCCAGCCTCCAAACTGTTTGCGGTGTGACAATTTTCGCGATTCAGCCACGCTGTTTTGCACTGTGTACCTATAATATTATAAGAGTTTGAGTGGTGTTAAATATGTTTCTTTGTGGATATATTCGCAGAGATTTAATGCAAGTGAAAGAAGCGAAAATTTCCCAACCGCGAACAATTCCACTTTTACGGTAATACTTATGATTCTTCTTCGATCAGTGCTCTTTCACTGAACGACGCCAATTAATAGCTTCAATGAGACTTTCTTCAATAAAAAAATGACCGATAATTAGATAGGTTTTGATCAGCTATTTCAATTAAGATGATTTTGAAGAAAAATGACTGTTCAATGGCGACGAGCCTGGCAAAACTGCTCGTTGAAAATATCAATGATGCAATTATAAAACCTTGTTACCCGATAAAGCGAATTTCTTTTTTTTTTCAAAAAAAATAGAACATGTCGTTATGGATGCTATACAAATAAATTATTCCTTATTTCTTAACAATCTTGGTATCACATGAAAATTAATCTCGATTTAACACTAACCAGAGATATAACGCGTCGACGACATTTTTTCTTGTACAAGTAAACGACTTGGCAAATACTATTGATGAGTTTCAATAGGTATACAGAGTGATGAGTCGAATACTATTTCCATACGAATTCTTGTTAATCACACTTGGTGCTCTTGACGATAATTCAACGCAAATGATGCTAAATAGATATTAGTTCGTCGTCATTAGCATGTCTCTCAGAATGAGATAATATAAGCGGCTGAAACCATGGTGTTAGCGCTAAAAACTGGAAGCTTGATATTAACCAAGCTAAAGTCAGCATTGTCTTTTCACAGAAATATAAGTAGTAGCACCTTGAAGGCTAGATTAAAATACTAAAGCTTTATAAGACTTACGCTTGTGATGATAAACTTGAGACAAAATGAACTTACCTGTTTCTGTTCGTACTTCAGGGCCAGTTTCAACCTTGCCAGCGTGAGTTTGTTGTTGTCCACTATTCCGTATTGCCGGTGATCTGCCTCCTCCTCGTCACTCTCTTTGTTGAGGACGGCGATGACTTCCTCGCTCGTACGACACTGGTCGATGAGATCACAAGCGTATTTCTTGCACTGTTCGCTCAGATGCATGTACGTATCCTTGAACTCGTTCTCTCTGAGCGCAAGTTTCTGTAGGACCCAGGAAAGACGGAACGCCGTGAGAATGGGATCGGGACTGGTCAATGAGATCCATGCTGGACTTGCTAGAGCTTTATACGTGTTTATCCGCAGCAGAGAGTGTCGCAAGCTGTCCTCGTGCACGTGCTCCTGACACACTTTACAAGAACAGGAGAGCTGATGGGGCTGCTTGATTTCCGCACCTCGGAGGATCAGCAGCTGTAGAATCTCGAACTGGTTACAATGGGAGGCTAGAATGATGGGCGAGATGTCTTGAGAGTAGTCGGAGCTCTCCTCTCCGGTACGCCGACACTTTGACCAGTCGGACCCCAACATTTCTAACGTAATGGAGGGATGGTCGATCAGCATCTCCACGATCTTGTACACTCCCTCCCGGATTGCATACAGCAGCGCGTCTCCAATACGGACTCCGTCTTGCTGAAGAAGTACCTCCACCAGTTCCACGTTCTCGTTGTCCACGGCGATCTGGATCGCAGAGCGACCCAGCATGTTGGTACAGTTGACGTTGACAGAGTTCGTCCCTTGCAGGCAGCGGATGACGGTGTGTTTGTCGCCTCGCTCCACTGCCTCCAAGAAGATCCGCTCCGCCGTGTCCATGCCTTGGAACTCTTTGAGGGGTTCCAAAGGCATGGTGATGGGACGGATCTTGGACGAGCGCTGTGAACTTCGTCTTTTCACAGAGGACCTGGTCATGCCCCTTTCCTGTCGACCCAAACTGTAAACAAACGATCAATATATCAAAGGTGTATAATATTTAATATTGTAACAATTCAGCAATTTTCTATATAAAAATGGGATAATTAAAGCAAAGCATAACATATTTAAGCTTTGTTCGGTTGAAGAAATAACACAACAGTTGGGATAAATTTGGGTATTGGTCATGAGAGCACGTACATAATATAAATGTGTAATATGTCAAAATATCTCGTACAAAATTCGCACTAATATATAGAAATATGAGTAACACAATCATACACTGTTAACAGGATGTATGCGAGTGAATTATAAAAAGTTACATTATTTTCTTCAGGGTTTTGGCTTTTGTTCCGAAGCGGTCAGCGTACAGGTGTGCTACAACCAGGCTTTAACGTTGGATATGGCCCCACCTACATATACCTTATCATGAGCTGACAATGTTTGCTCGAGTTAAAGGTCTAGTAATGGTATATTCCACGTCGTTTTCGTCAGAAAAAAAGCAACAATAGTAAAATATTCGAAACGAGTGTATCATCGTAGTTTGTTGAATAATGATTAAGATCCAATGGCAAATACATTTATACCGATTCGGAAGAAAACGTTTCCGATTTCAGTGTTTTTTACTTAAACAATAGCAAGTCGGAAAATAACTGTCTATTCGCTGAACAGAAATCGACAGATTTTCAGTTTAAATGAAGAGAAATTGTGTTTTCATTTTGCGACATCCACATGGGTATATACACGGTCACACGATTGGGTGTGGTGACATCCACAAGGGTATATACACGGTCACACGATTGGGTGTGGTGACATTCACAAGGGTATATACACGGTCACACGATTGGGTTTGGTAACATCCACAAGGGTATTTACACGGCTACACGATTGGGTGTGGTGACATCCACATGGGTATATACACGGTCACACGATTGGGTGTGGTGACATCCACGAGGGTATATACACGGTCACACGATTGGGTGTGGTGACATCCACAAGGGTATATACACGGTCACACGATTGGGTGTGGTGGCATCCACATGGGTATTTACACGGTCACACGATTGGGTGTGGTGACATCCACAAGGGTATATACACGGCTACACGATTGGGTGTGGTGACATCCACAAGGGTATTTACACGGTCACACGATTGGATGTGGTGACATCCACATGGGTATATACACGGTCACACGATTGGGTTTGGTGACATCCACAAGGGTATTTACACGGTCACACGATTGGGTGTGGTGACATCCTCAAGGGTATATACACGGTCACACGATTGGGTTTGGTGACATCCACAGGGGTATATACACGGTCACACGATTGGGTGTGGTGACATCCACAAGGGTATATACACGACTACACGATTGGGTATGGTGACATCCACAAGGGTATATACACGGCTACACGATTGGGTGTGGTGACATCCACAAGGGTATTTACACGGTCACACGATTGGATGTGGTGACATCCACATGGGTATATACACGGTCACACGATTGGGTGTGGTGACATCCTCAAGGGTATATACACGGTCACACGATTGGGTTTGGTGACATCCACACGGGTATATACACGGTCACACGATTGGGTGTGGTGACATCCACAAGGGTATATACACGACTACACGATTGGGTGTGGTGACATCCACAAGGGTATATACACGGCTACACGATTGGGTGTGGTTACATCCACATGGGTATATACACGGCTACACGATTGGGTGTGGTGACATCCACAAGGATATATACACGGTCACACGATTGGGTGTGGGAACATCCACAAGGGTATTTACACGGTCACACGATTGGGTGAGGCGACATCCACATGGGTATATACACGGTCACACGATTGGGTGTGGCGACATCTACAAGGGTATATACACGGCTACATGATTTGGTGTGGCGACATCTACAAGGGTATATACACGGCTACACGATTGGGTGTGGTGACATCCACAAGGGTATATACACGGTCACACGATTGGTTGTGGTGACATCCTCAAGGGTATATACACGGTCACACGATTGGGTTTGGTAACATCCACAAGGGTATATACACGGTCACACGATTGGGTGTGGTGACATCCACAAGGGTATATACACGGTCACACGATTGGGTGTGGTGATATCCACAAGGGTACAATGTATATACACGGTCACACGATTGGGTGTGGTGACATCCACAAGGGTATTTACACGGTCACACGATTGGGTGTGGTGACATCCACAAGGGTATTTACACGGTCACACGATTGCGTGTGGCGACATCCACAGGGGTATATACACGGCTACACGATTTGGTGTGGTGACATCCACAAGGGTATTTACACGGTCACACGATTGGGTGTGGTGACATCCACAAGGGTATATACACGGTCACACGATTGGGTGTGGTGACATCCACAAGGGTATATACACGTTCACAAGACTTGGTGTGGCGACATCCACAAGGGTATATACACGGTCACACGATTGGGTGTGGTGACATCCACAAGGGTATTTACACGGTCACACGATTGGGTGTGGTGACATCCACAAGGGTATATACACGGTCACACGACTGGGTGTGGTGACATCCACAAGGGTATATACACGGTCACACGATTGGGTGTGGTGACATCCAAAAGGGTATTTACACGGTCACACGATTGGGTGTGGTGACATCCACAAGGGTTTATACACGGTCACACGATTGGGTGTGGTGACATCCACAAGGGTATATACACGTTCACACGACTTGGTGTGGTGACATCCACAGGGGTATATACACGGTCACACGATTGTGTTTGGTGACATCCACAAGGTTATATACACGTTCACACGATTGGGTGTGGCGACATCCACAAGGGTATATACACGGCTACACGATTGGGTGTGGCGACATCCACAAGGGTATATACACGTTCACACGATTAGGTGTGGCGACATCCACAAGGGTATATACACGGCTACACGATTTGGTGTGGCGACATCCACAAGGGTATATACACGGCTACACGATTGGGTGTGGCGACATCCACAAGGGTATTTACACGGTCACACGATTGTGTGTGGTGACATCCACAAGAGTATTTACACGGCTACACGATTGCGTGTGGTGACATCCACAAGGGTATTTACACGGCTACACGATTTGGTGTGGCGACATCCACAAGGGTATATACACGGCTACACGATTGGGTGTGGCGACATCCACAAGGGTATTTACACGGTCACACGATTGTGTGTGGTGACATCCACAAGAGTATTTACACGGCTACACGATTGCGTGTGGTGACATCCACAAGGGTATTTACACGGTCACACGATTGTGTGTGGTGACATCCACAAGAGTATTTACACGGCTATACGATTGCGTGTGGTGACATCCACAAGGGTATATACATAGTCACACGATTGGGTGTGGTGACATCCACAAGGGTATATACACGGCTACACGATTGGGTGTGGTGACATCCACAAGGGTATATACATAGTCACACGATTGGGTGTGGTGACATCCACAAGGGTATATTCACGGCTACACGATTGGGTGTGGTGACATCCACAAGGATATATACACGGTCACACGATTGGGTGTGGCGACATCCACAAGAGTATATACATGGCTACACGATTGGGTGTGGTGACATCCACAAGGATATATACACGGTTACACGATTGGGTGTGGCGACATCCACAAGGGTATATACACGTTCACACGATTGGGTGTGGTGACATCCACAAGGGTATATACACGTTCACACGATTGCGTGTGGTGACATCCACAAGGGTATATACACGGTCACACGATTGGGTGTGGTGACATCCACAAGGGTATATACATGGCTACACGATTGGGTGTGGTGACATCCACGAGGGTATATACACGGTCACACGATTGGGTTTGGTAACATCCACAAGGGTATATACACGGCTACACGATTGGGTGTGGCGACATCCACATGGGTATATACACGTTCACACGATTGCGTGTTGGTAACTTTAAGTACATGATAGGATACGATGACAGCATTGCGTTAAAAAGGCTATATTGGAAAGTGGTGCCAGGCTTTATTGTCGTTACGATTTGCAGACGTTTATAATATCAAAATAATTATCGAAATCGGCAGTGGGATCTAATATGATTCATAGAAAATACACTTTCACGTCTGGGAGGGTGGGTGGTGTTAGGGTGGATTTATAAATCTCTTTTTGTTTTTTTTATTTATTTTGTTTTGCTATTGCTTTCCAGATAAACAGTTTATAGATAAAAGACGTACGTCACGGTAAGTGTGATATGATTAATAGCATGTAGAATGACGTCATAAGTAGTAAGTATGTCATCATAGGTAGTATACTGTGAAGTCATACGAAGGGCTTCGTGACCAAACAGTGCACCTAATTGGTATCAAAGACACAGTCGATGACATCAGACTATACATTAACGACAATGCGCGTGTAAGTCTTGCAAATACAGTTTCTTCCCATTTAGACCGACGAAAGGCAAGAAAACGAAGATATCTAATATTCTCAGAAATAATTTCGTCAACGCTTGTTTAACTTCTGATTTTTGATGAAATGTTGTAAAAGGCATTTTTAATTATCGTATTGGAATAAAGAGAGTAGATTGTAGCCTTCAGGCTGTTTGCAATCTTCGAAAAAGAAACAAAGATTTAAATCAGAGAACGGGACACACTAAATCCTTGACAATACGTTTGTGAGTAACTAAACTGCATTCACTAACGTTAGGGATACGTAGGATGTTTTTTGTTCATGATTTGTTAGTTTTTGATAATTCATGGGTTTCGATACAATCCAAATCCTCAAAATGCATCATTTTTGCAATTTCAAATATTTTCTTTTTCACATACGTTTCAACAATGTATCTCTGTCTTATATTTTTGACAGTAGACCATTGTATCATTGTCCCTTAATTATGCAAATTAAGGAAAAATCAACTTGTATTCATTTTTGAACATAATCGAAAATAGGCCCTCCTTTGACTCTCACTGCAACTTTCAGGACTAGAGGTATTTTTTTAAGTAAAATGCAATGGTCACTGACAAACGGACTACCTTTAGGAAATTGCAACACTTGTTTCGTGTTTTGTTTTGCGAGACAATTAAAACATGTATATACATATACAGTGTGTAAAGAATCTCGAATGATAGTGTAGATATATAACATAATAATACAAATACCTACACACATATATATACATACATATACAAATAATAACAAATCCAAGTAGTACGAAAGCAGCTTACAGCTTACGTCATGTAAAACGGTCGATAGGTAAACCGTATATTATATTTGTCAGGCACTCATAATCGAGTTGTTATGGAAACAGAAAGCTGATCAATAGCTCTTCTGAGGAAGTATGACACACCTACATTCGCTATCATTATCGCCTTCTCATGTGATATCACACAGTGTCATGGGTACACAATAATTGTCCTCTATAAAAGAATTTCATCAGATAAAAGGCATGCCGTCAGACATTTATCCTTATGGTTTAATCATCTAAACACGACCTGATATCGTGGACATGCCCAGTGAAACTCAAATGTCAGATTAAAGGTGTCGAATATCAGATAATATCAAATACGTTATTTTTTTAATAGATTTTTTACTTTTAGGTGACAATTATCAAAGTTGCGTTAGCCTTAAAAATCATAAGCGATTATTAAAAGATAAAAAATATCATGATTCTATAAGGATGTACAGTATATAGGTTTCGCAATACAATAACAGCAGTTCAATACAGGGTTCACAACATAAATCCATGAAGTGTTGTATACAGGGTTACTATATAAAACCATGAATATAAAGTTGTATACAGGATTTACAATATTAAACCATGAATATAAAGGTTGTATACGGGGTTCATAATATAAATCCATGATGGATGACACCTTACTGAACTTTAATGTTTACCCAATATCTTCATATTAATGTTGGTTGTTTGGTTGATTGTTCTTACGTCCTATTAACAGCCAGGGTTATTTAAGGACGGTCTCCCATTGATGCGATGTGGGTGTGTGTTGATAGTATGTGTATTGGGGGGGAGGGGGGCGCGGTATGTTCGTGTAAGCCTTATTGTGATAGTCCGGATCTTTTGCCTATTAAAGTGCTACCATACTGAAGTATACTGCCGAAGGTCCCAATGAGAACACACCACCTAGTCACATTATACTGACAACGGGCGAATCAGTCGTTCCACTCCCATAATGGTGAACGTCAGGCAGAGAGTAGTACCTACCATTGTTAGTAAAGATTAAGAACGGTTATAAGTAGGGTCGTTATATTTGGGTTAAAGTGTATAAAAAGTTTACCAGCGAGTGACAGTTAGTTAGCACGTTTATCTCCCAGAGTTACCACGTTTATCTCCCAGAGTTACCACGTTTATCTCCCAGAGTTATCACGTTTATCTCCCAGAGTTAGCACGTTTATCTCCCAGAGCTAGCACGTTTATCTCCCAGAGCTAGCACGTTAATCTCCCAGAGCTAGCACGTTTATCTCCCAGAGTTACCACGTTTATCTCCCAGAGCTACCACGTTTATCTCCCAGAGTTACCACGTTTATCTCCCAGAACTTGCACGTGTATCTCCCAGAGTTACCACGTTTATCTCCCAGAGTTACCACGTTTATCTCCCAGAGCTAGCACGTTTATCTCCCAGAGTTACCACGTTTATCTCCCAGAGTTAGCACGTTTATCTCCCAGAGCTACCACGTTTATCTCCCAGAGTTATCACGTTTATCTCCCAGAGTTAGCACGTTTATCTCCCAGAGCTACCACGTTTATCTCCCAGAGTTAGCACGTTTATCTCCCAGAGTTAGCACGTTTATCTCCCAGAGCTAGCACGTTTATCTCCCAGAGTTACCACGTTTATCTCCCAGAGTTAGCACGTTTATCTCCCAGAGCTACCACGTTTATCTCCCAGAGTTAGCACGTTTATCTCCCAGAGTTAGCACGTTTATCTCCCAGAGTTAGCACGTTTATCTCCCAGAGCTACCACGTTTATCTCCCAGAGCTCGCACGTTTAACTCCCAGAGTTAGCACGTTTATCTCCCAGAGTTAGCACATTGATCTCCCAGAGTTACCACGTTTATCTCCCAGAGTTAGCACGTTTATCTCCCAGAGCTACCACGTTTATCTCCCAGAGTTAGCACGTTTATCTCCCAGAGTTAGCACGTTTATCTCCCAGAGCTACCACGTTTATCTCCCAGAGTTACCACGTTTATCTCCCAGAGTTAGCACGTTTATCTCCCAGAGCTACCACGTTTATCTCCCAGAGTTAGCACGTTTATCTCCCAGAGTTAGCACGTTTATCTCCCAGAGTTAGCACGTTTATCTCCCAGAGCTACCACGTTTATCTCCCAGAGCTCGCACGTTTAACTCCCAGAGTTAGCACGTTTATCTCCCAGAGTTAGCACATTGATCTCCCAGAGTTACCACGTTTATCTTCCAGAGTTACCACGTTTATCTCCCAGAGCTAGCACGTTTATCTCCCAGAGCTAGCACGTTTATCTCCCAGAGCTAGCACGTTTATCTCCCAGAGCTAGCACGTTTATCTCCCAGAGTTAGCACGTTTATCTCACAGAGTTATCACGTTTATCTCCCGGAGCTAGCACGTTTATCTCCCAGAGCTAGCACGTTTATCTCCCAGAGTTAGCACGTTTATCTCACAGAGTTATCACGTTTATCTCCCGGAGTTAGCACGTTTATCTCCCAGAGCTTGCACGTGTATCTCCCAGAGTTACCACGTTTAACTCCCAGAGTTATCACGTTTATCTCCCGGAGTTAGCACATTGATCTCCCAGAGTTACCACGTTTATCTTCCAGAGTTACCACGTTTATCTCCCAGAGTTACCACGTTTATCTCCCAGCAACAAATACTGTAGTAGGAGATATATGGGGTTTATCGTGTAGAGAACTACAATGTAACTGACGAAAGTGAAATTATAAAACAAATAAACAACATTTGATTGTGCGCCCTAATAAGCTAACATAAACTACTCTAAAGCCCATTGTAGTAAATAACCTCGACATATATCTCTTACAGCATCAATACAATTAACACATAGTTCTATCCTATACAATTCTGAGGAGTTCGCAGGAGCTGCCTTATCAGGCGCTAATTTACCTTGTTAATATCTGTGTGTGTATTTATGCATGTGTGCTACAGATGTATTGTGTTCTATTGGTAATGAGACCGTGTTTCCAATGTCATCCTTTATAGTGCCATGTCAATTGAATGCTACAGCACATATACTGTAACACCCACCCCAGACTGTTTTATACTCTACCTTGGTTGTTGGAGTTGATAACCCATCGCGAGTTGAGGCGCCCACAACGTTCCGATATCATATTCAAACATACATCTGGTTCTCTAGGGAATACATTATTCATGTTTTGATAGAATAAAACAATAGCCAAATCGATCACAATGGATGATTGACCAATCAGATCACGTCAATGTTCCTATCCTATAATGGGGTAACTAAACTCATTAACTAAGTCCTTGCACATTTAGTAGAAGATGAGGAATCCTACAGCGGTGTTATCGAAGAAATATAGTTCACAGGTTTGCCAAAGGTAAAGTGAAAAGGTTTATACATGTTTAACCATGTTTTCAAAAGATAGCAAAGTTTAATGAATACCTTTTTACGCACATGATTCTTCCGTTTCTACATTAGATTAGAAATTTTGGATTACCACCTTTGGCCCCTAGCATCACAGTTTAATTCATTTTTTTCGGCATACTGTATCTATTACTAAATTTAAAAATGCAGCATATGTGCTAGCTTTTTTTTACATTATTTCACAATAATTTCGGAAGACAAAGGTTTACACAGTCTAAAAGGTGTTATTATCTTAGCAGAATGCGGTTGCATCAATCATTTAAATTAACTAGTATCAGGTAAAAAATCAAGATTGTATTGTCTAATTTCATCTTTTGGGAAGAGAAAATTGCATATAAGACTCACAAATATAGAGTAAATACATTTTTTTGTTTATATGTACATGTGTCACAGATTCGTTACAGTTTGGAAGCTGGAGTAGCGGAAAAGTCCACGTGCGAAAATATTGGCTTTTACAGTATCAGGAAAAAAATCTAGATTGTATGTTTAATTCATATTTTGGGTAGACAAAAATTGCCTATAAGACTCAAAAATATTAGGTAAATTTATTAAGTTTATTTACACGTTCATATTCCATAGATTCGTTTCAGTTGTCAAGCCCAATCCTACTAACTGAATAATGTTTTTATGGCTTAGCAGTACTAAAACGAATAGAAGCCATTTTTGTCAGTGTAATTAAACGTGTTAAATATGATAAAAGAAAATTAACGATTTAAAATTAAAGCTTTGAAAATCTGTCAGATCAGATCATATCGAAGCGGCACCAAAACCATAACCCGAACTCAAAATCGATTAAACCAGGGATAAAATATGAACATGGGGAAGATTGACACGGAGACTCTTGAAAAAGTAAAAGAGAATAAGACCATGTGTTCCAATGATACCAGCGATTGTTTTACTACTAGTATGTATAGTAGTACAATACAAAAAAATGAACTAAATTTACAGCATCTGAAAAGTTACACATCAGTCTAAATAACAAGATATTGGATAATATATGTTGTCAAAAGCGTAGATTGATTTGTTTAGTCAAAATAGTCAAATTATTCGCCTATACATCAAGGTTTGTTGCTATCCTCATATTGGTGAATGTACGTAGTGTAGAACGAAAGGCTTTTTGTACAAATGTTTGTAAGAACATCCTAGTGTACTGCATGTTAACCACTTGTAAGCCCTTGATTGTTTTCGAACCTGTTGACCCTTGCATTACCGAAGTACTGATGTCATACCTTGGCGACTTATGTCACCGACACGAATATCTGCCCAGGGAGTCTGTAAACACATGTTTACGGATGTTGTGTAAAGCTTGGACACACACAGACAATCCCTGAAAGTCCATCTTCGTACAGTATATATAATTATATTCCACACAACAATCCACAGACAAAGCCGTACATTAAGAATACAGTACAACATAAACTAAAATCAGATTTGGCTAGTGGTTATAATGAAGGATATACGTACCAGCCATTACATCAGGAAGCGCAGCTATTTGGTACACACAATACCGGCATCACAGAAGTGAGGCGACAGGCAGCATGTCTAAAGCAAAGAGATGTGCCTGTGAGGCAATGTGTAGAGAAAGCTGTCAGGAGAGGGCTAGATACTCTTTATAAACGGCCTCGGCACAGCACTAGTCCAAAAATCAATAGGCAGAGGAAAACTTCACAGGGTCACACACACAGTTTGACGGAGTTGTCTTAGCCTCCTGTACACAAGCCCTTCTTGCATCCTTCTGCTCTGTTCAACAAAATGTCGGTGCTGTGTCTCAAAACATTCAACAGCTAATGTCAACGTTTCTGCAGCAAATTAAACGCGATAACTCACAGTGTATTTATATGTCTTCTGTCTGACATTGAAAATACACAAATACTTCTGTATATTTCTCTTTTACTGGACAAATATTCTTTGACGTGAAATGATTATTCAACAAATGTTTTTCCTTTAAACCAAAATACCGTTTCCGGCTGAACATCATCACCCGAAAGGGAAGAGAAATTTTCAACAATGTACAAGATAATTAATTTGTGTTTAAAACAAATCTGAATACATAATATTCCAATGTCAACCACAATAAAACATTTTTACTGCTTTAGTTCTTTAGTCACAAATTAACTCCCCTCTAGATTTCATTGGAGACATTTTCAAGGAGTACCACGTGTGCAACAGGACATTCCTTTCCTAATGGAGCGTCTGGTATATTGGCTATCTACTTATTTGCTATCCTCGGGTAAAACTGTATTAAAATGACTTAATATTGAAATTAGTCAATATCTAAGTTTATAAATTAAAGGAGTTTTAATTTTAAGCACCTGACACTTCTGCTTCTACATTAGTTTAGAAAATTTTGGATTCCCACTTTTTGGTCCCTAGCATCACTGACAAGTCCTGGAAGGACGAAACAGCTGAAAGGTGCAGTTTAATTCCTTTGTTCAGCATACTGTATTTATTACTAAATTTAAAAGGTACAGCCTGTGTGTGTGTGTGTGTGGGTGGGTGGGTGGATGTGTGTGTGTGTGTTACGTCTTCTTTCTATGGGTTCAATTATTTTAGAAACTGAAATTACAAGGACTATTGCACATGTGAGTGGCTGTATTATAGTATAGGATTCCTATAGTTAACCTTGGTAGACATCGCTAATCCTGTAATTTACCGATTTTCATTTGAACATTTAAATTATCACACGTGAACTTAATACTCCAAATTGAAATCACATTTTGAGCTCAAAATCATTATTATTATTGTCTCAATCAATTGGAGACATTTTTACTTGTTTATTGACTATTCTTGGTCTCAAGCTGAGAAAATGAACTTGCGTGGTCTCGTTTGAAGACAATTACAATTATTGATTGAATTCGTTTGGACATTGCGATAACTGCCCATTGCGCGAGAACATCCATTAGTAAAGCCGTGACCTTATATTGTCAAGTTGTTTCTGTTTACTATTACAAATTCTAATCATTTAGGCAGCAATAACATCAAACCTCAACACCAATTAACATCTTCTTTCATTTTGTAAAACACATGTTGTTTGCCTTGTTTTGAAATCATTAAAATGATAAACCATTCGTTAAATTATACTATTGTTTTGTTGTGTTTATTTTCACATCGAAAATATATAAGTATCAATCTGCATTGTTTCAATGCATTCTCAGGCTTTAGAAAAATTCAGAGAATACAAAAGCGTCAACAAAACCATAATCCGAACTCAAAATCGATTAAACTAGAGGCAACATAGGAACAAAAGATGAGAATAAGACCAGGTGTTCCGGAGTGTAAGATTTTGAATTTTTATAGCCATTTTGTAATTTTAGACAGGAAATACATTTGGTTAATATTGATTTCATTATCTTGTTTGTGGCTTATAACTTGAAATATTGTTTTGTATCATACTGACATTTACTATCATGACAAACAGATACTTTCACACAAAACCAAATTCAACATACGGAATAAACTCCTAATTTCGCAGTCTGCAACTTATATTTAAATAGTGAGGATCGCCATTTCCTGAAGGAAATATAGATCACCAAAGTAGGAATAGGGTTTTGGTATCAGATCAGGAATTCTCTTCACACTATAGCTATTGCTTAAAAGAGTCTCGCATCGGTCACATATTAAAATTATTTTCAGCTAGTGGTAACAAAAATGAGAAAATTATTGTTTTCTTTATTCAATAAACTGATGAAATAATGGTGTGACCTAAATAAATGCAGTGACTAGGGAAAACGTGTCCTTTCACAAAACGTCATTGTCGTCATCCGCGAAGCATGTTACAAACATTTTACATTGGAACTTCCATGTTTATAACATGTTACGAAATGCCAGTTACATAAAATGAATTTATTCAATTATTTGGGTTTTTTTCATGATGTAGGAGGTAAAAAACTGACCTTTGTTAAGAGACATCTGTCTTAAAGGGGCATCCCGCGAAAGCCTAAATGCCAGTTCTTGAATATACATGGCGTCTGCACTACTAATTATACTTTCCTGTTATTCCCATATTCAAATTCCGCTCAAAATGTCTATATTGACCATTTGCAAAATCGCATTCCTCGGGAAAGCCCCGATAAAAATAGCGGTGATGACGCAACGTGACAGGTGTGCCGCAAGTTCCCTGATCGGTTTGACGGAAGAGAGGCCATACGGGAGGGGACGCGTAATGTATACGGCTGATGAAACAGAGACAAAGTCCGTGTATAAACTTATTGAATCACATTCACATTAAAATCAGACATCAATTTCACACATACCGATATTCAAATGAAGAATAAATGTCGGCATATCGGCACCATTTTTCGACACCAGGAATTATCTATATTACATATATTTACCGAGACCGAGACCGGTACACATGGGTACGGAATACGGCCATGGTACAAACCTTAATTTATGTAAAAGGTAATATTCACAAATCAAACTTTTCAGATGATTGCATAAAAGGTATGTACAGGGACGTATATGTGAGATACGTCCCTGGTATGTAGTATCCAAAATAAAATGACATCAAATTTTTGCGATTTTTTTTTTCAATTCAATGTCTTGGAGATTTTTTTTCAGACTATCCATATATATACAATGTACATTCATATTCATTTAAAATCTATCAAACTTTCAGCGTCTTCATACGTTAACACCTATCACAGAATGCGAATATTAAAGTCCATACACTCATATAACACACCACACACCAAACATGACTACATGCATATCAGATTTGGAACTGTTGAAATACGGGTACATATAACTACCAGTTATGATTATGTTACGATAATTCCGCTTTCTTTTTACATGTTTTTTATCGTTTTGTAAAGGGACGTTGACCTTTTCAAACAAGAGGCCCATAGGCCTTAACGGTCACCTGATGTTTGATATGAAAGAGAAATATGGGAATGTTGAGATGAATATTTATAACAATACATTGTAGCATATCTGGGAGTGGAAAAAATTAATTTTTGAAATTATGCCAATTTGACCCTTTTAGGCCCCACCCCACCCCTCAGGCACCTGGGGGTCAGTCAGTATCAATATGTGCGTACTACTCAAAAGTCATGTCATATTGATAATTTCAACCAAATTTGCATCATTTCTTAAGGCAATTAAACAAATAATGCAAAAAAATGTTTTTTTCTGCCAATATACTATAGTAAACTTAACCCCCTCCACAGGGGGAGATGCAAGACCCCAGAGTCATGAAATTCACAATTTTGGTAAAGAACCTTAAAACCAATCCATCTATGAAGAGTATTTGATTCCAGCATATCTGGGAGCAGAGAAGAAGATTTTTGAAATTTTTGTCAATTTGACCCTTTTTGGCCCCGCCCTCCAGCCCCTGGGGGTCAACTAGGGCCAACATGTACATACCATCAAAGTGTCATCCCATGCTGATAATTTGATACAAGTTAGAATGAATTCCAATACAAATCCAACAAATAATAGTCAAAAATGTGATTTCCATATATACACTATAGTAAAGTTTACCCCCTCCCCAGGGGCAAACATGAGACCCCAGGGTCATGAAATTCACAATTTTGGTAAAGCACCTTAAGACCCTTCCATCTATGAAGAGTATTTGATTCTACCATATCTGAGAGTAGAGAAGAAGATTTTTGAAATTTTTGTCAATTTGACCCTTTTTGGCCCCGCCCTCCAGCCCCTGGGGGTCAACTAGGGCCAACATGCACATACCATCAAAGTGTCATCCCATGCTGATAATTTGATACAAGTTAGAATGAATTCCAATACAAATCCAACAAATAATAGTCAAAAATATGATTTCCCTATATAAACTGTTGTAAAGTTTACCCCCTCCCCAGGGGCAAACATGAGACCCCAGGGTCATGAAATTCACAATTTTGGTAAAGCACCTTAAGACCCTTCCATCTATGAAGAGTAATTGATTCTACCATATCTGAGAGTAGAGAAGAAGATTTTTGAAATTTTTGTCAATTTGACCCTTTTTGGCCCCGCCCTCCAGCCCCTGGGGGTCAACTAGGGCCAACATGCACATACCATCAAAGTGTCATCCCATGCTGATAATTTGATACAAGTTAGAATGAATTCCAATACAAATCCAACAAATGATAGTCAAAAATGTGATTTCCCTATATAAACTATAGTAAAGTTTACCCCCTCCCCAGGGGCAAACATGAGACCCCAGGGTCATGAAATTCACAATTTTGGTAAAGCACCTTAAGACCCTTCCATCTATGAAGAGTATTTGATTCTACCATATCTGAGAGTAGAGGAGAAGATTTTTGAAGTTTTAGTCAATTTGACCCTTTTTGGCCCCGCCCCGCATGCCCCTGGGGGGTGGGGACCATATAATTCACAATTTTGGTTCACCCTCAGCCATGGAAGCTTCCTGTAAAATTTCATTGAATTTGGTTCAGCGGTTTTGGAGAAGAAGTCGAAAATGTAAAAAGTTTACGGACGCACGACGCACGACGCACGACGCACGACGGACGACGGACGACGGACGACGACGGACAAAAGGCGATTAGAATAGGTCACTTGAGACTTCGTCTCAGGTGACCTAAAAAAAAACCGGCAGGCATGGGAAATACATATAAGTATATGTTGTATAATGTTTGTTGTTTTTTTTTATTTTATTTTTTTTTCCGTTATGTATATATTTTCGTATCAAATTCAATACCGGGGTCGCAACCCAATGATATTTGTACCTTCACTAATTTATAGATTAGGTATGAATATCACTTTTTTTACGCGCGAAGACGTGTTTTTTAATTCCTTTTGTCTAAATTGAAGTCATATGTACCTCGGTCGCACGTCCCGTTTTACAACGTAATCAAACGACTTTTTCTGTTACGGTATATATTGTATTTGAAAAGGTCTTTCTATCCAGCAATATAATTAGATCATACCGTTTTACTGGAGCATGAGATATTATAAAGGGAAAATGATAAAATACACTCTTAAGTTTGATTATACACGCATTTTATGCAACAGCGGACTGAAACAGTTTCCCCTTGGGTAGCCCCAAAACCAAATCAAAGTGTTATTTGTGAGAGTACCGCTACACAAAAGAAATATGTAACATACACACAATAGATCAGTTAGTTTCTCCTTTAATACTTCCCATCTCTCAATATGACTCTGTAACGCAGTCTTGCGTCATATTTTGACCATTCGGCAACTTTTCGCTTAGTAATTAGGCCTTATCGCGGTGTAACGGTAATACCAGGTAGAGTGTTTACAATGGAAACGGCGCTCGGCTGCGCATGCGTTGGTAAGTGGAAACCCCAAGCTGAAACGTCTGGCTAGACCGATAGAAATTCCACTAGTTATTTTGAAATTATTAATTTTACGAATACATATCAGCAAAATCCGTTCGTCAAAATCCATAAGAATACCCACTCGATATATGTATGAAAAAAATGATGAAAAAAAACTTAGTTTCGCGGGATGCCCCTTTAAGCGACCTTATCATGCCAGTCCAGTGGAAGATCACATAAGACAATCTAGACCGTTTATTCATAAACAGACAGCGACAGAGAATCTTATCTTGTATGACCCGATGTATCAGAGAAGTATATCTCCGTATATCTATGAGCCGGTGTATCTATGAACTTTAGAGCTAGGTTACAAAACAAATAGCTGCTTTAAAAAGTACTCAATCTATATGCCTTATTTAATGCTTTATGAATAAAATTCATGTTAAACATATCATAATATTTACCATTGAATGGCATTTCCACTAGATATCCCTACTAAATTCAGTTGGCATTCATCAGGCCATGAATTCCAATGACCGATTGTTGACGTCATCATTATTATGACGTCATAATTGTTACGTTGGATACCATTGACCGTCCCGGGGCGATGGCATTTCTTTTCATTGAACAAGCATATGCGACAAATACATTTATTGAGCTAAATACTGAGAAATAAAATGTGTTATTGATTGTTTTATGGCATGAGCAGATTCTAAAAATGGTAAATATAAGTATTGAACTGTTTTCAGCTGGCATTCATAGGCTATATGAGCGCGCTTCATGTTGGATTTGCCTTTGACCATTTGGCATTCATATAGCCTATGAATGCCTCATGAAAGCAGTTCAATGCTTAAATAAATGTCACACTACCGATGTTTGATTCTCAAATATGACTCATCGTAGGGTAGACAAATCCATATGTTCTATGAGGGCTTGTCTAACATTTTATCGTAATTCCCTTCAATCGAAATCGGATAAGTAATTGGTTTTATCTACCAAAACTTTCGTGATAGTCCAAAAAAGTCATTTTTCTTCGGCAAAAAACCTTGGACTTAGACTTTTTGACTGTTCAAAGAACATTTCTCTAGATATTACATATGCAGCGAATGATTCGAAAAGCTTAAAGATGACGCGTAACACACACATGTGCTGCACCTTTTAAATCCCTGTATTTCTTAAATGTCATTTGCATTTGCATGGGCATATTGTTCAAATTTTCAAATTGCAATGGCGGTACAACCGTCCATATCAGCCATGTGTTTCTACTCTGTAAGTTGACAATTCTGTGCAGCGGAAAAATTAATCGAATTGCTAACAAAACAAGAGGCCCAATGGGCCTGCATCGCTCACCTGGTATCAATCTCTGACTTATATTATAGTGTAACCCTAAAGTCCCCTAAAATCTTTTAATGTAAGACATTTAGAAGAACATCTTAAGATTTAAACATATTTTACCCCTGTGACCTTATAAGACAACATCATTTTCATTTTCAAATTTTGTTTGGCTTCATCCCAGGACGCTACCAGCCAAATATTATGTCTCTAGGCAAATCAAGATCAAGGTCATTTCTTTTTGCAAACTTTGTCAGGCTTCATCCAAGAAACCTTTCAGCCAAATGTCATGCCTCTAGGGCTTTTGGTACTTCAGAAGAAGTTGTTTGAATGTTTTAACAGATTTGACCCCTGTGACCTTGAATATAGGTCAAGGTCATTTCTTTTTGCAAACTTTGTCAGGCTTCATCCAAGGAACCTTTCAGCCAAATATCATGCTTCTAGGGCTTTTGGTATTTCAGAAGAAGTCGTTTAAAGGTTTTAACAGATTTGACCCCTGTGACATTGAATATAGGTCAAGGTCATTTCTTTTCACAAACTTTGTCGGGCTTCATCCAAGGAAACTTTCAGCCAAATATCATGCTTCTAGGGCTTTTGGTATTTCAGAACAAGTCGTTTGCAGGTTTCAACAGATTTGACTCCTGTGACCTTGAATATAGGTCAGGGTCATATCTTTTCGCAAACTTTGTCGGGCTTCATCCAAGGAACCTTTCAGCCAAATATCATGCTTCTAGGGATTTTGGTATTTCAGAAGAAGTCGTTTAAAGGTTTTAACAGATTTGACCCCTGTGACCTTGAATAAAGGTCAAGGTCATTTCTTTTCGCAAACTTTGTCCGGCTTCATCCAAGGAACCTTTCAGCCAAATATCATGCTTCTAGGGCTTTTGGTATTTCAGAAGAAGTCGTTTAAAGGTTTTAACAGATTTGACCCCTGTGACCTTGAATAAAGGTCAAGGTCATTTCTTTTCGCAAACTTTGTCGGGCTTCATCCAAGGAACCTTTCAGCCAAATATCAAGCTTTTAGGGCTTTTGGTATTTCAGAAGAACTCGTTTAAAGGTTTTAACAGATTTGACCCCTGTGACCTTGAATAAAGGTCAAGGTCATTTCTTTTCGCAAACTTTGTCCGGCTTCATCCAAGGAACCTTTCAGCCAAATATCATGCTTCTAGGGCTTTTGGTATTTCAGAAGAAGTCGTTTAAAGGTTTTAACAGATTTGACCCCTGTGACCTTGAATATAAGTCAAGGTCATTTCTTTTCGCAAACTTTGTCCGGCTTCATCCAAGGAACCTTTCAGCCAAATATCATGCTTCTAGGGCTTTTGGTATTTCAGAAGAAGTCGTTTAAAGGTTTTAACAGATTTGACCCCTGTGACCTTGAATAAAGGTCAAGGTCATTTCTTTTCGCAAACTTTGTCGGGCTTCATCCAAGGAACCTTTCAGCCAAATATCAAGCTTTTAGGGCTTTTGGTATTTCAGAAGAACTCGTTTAAAGGTTTTAACAGATTTGACCCCTGTGACCTTGAATAAAGGTCAAGGTCATTTCTTTTCGCAAACTTTGTCCGGCTTCATCCAAGGAACCTTTCAGCCAAATATCATGCTTCTAGGGCTTTTGGTATTTCAGAAGAAGTCGTTTAAAGGTTTTAACAGATTTGACCCCTGTGACCTTGAATATAAGTCAAGGTCATTTCTTTTCGCAAACTTTGTCGGGCTTCATCCAAGGAACCTTTCAGCCAAATATCATGCTTCTAGGGCTTTTGGTATTTCAGAAGAAGTCGTTTAAAGGTTTTAACAGATTTGACCCCTGTGACCTTGAATAAAGGTCAAGGTCATTTCTTTTCGCAAACTTTGTCCGGCTTCATCCAAGGAACCTTTCAGCCAAATATCATGCTTCTAGGGCTTTTGGTATTTCAGAAGAAGTCGTTTAAAGGTTTTAACAGATTTGACCCCTGTGACCTTGAATATAGGTCAAGACCATTACTTTTCGCAAACTTTGTCCGGCTTGATCCAAGGGACATTTCAGCCAAATATCATGTTTCTAGGGCTTTTGGTATTTCAGAAGAAGTCGTTTAAAGGTTAAAATAGATTTAACCTCACGGTGACCTTGAATATTGGTCAAGGTCATTTCTTCGGGCCAGGTGAGCTAAAAACTAACAACACAGGGATTCAAGAGATTAGGTTGATCAGAACTAAATGTATGGGCAAGTTTAATCTTTGTCTCATTGAGAAATATTCAATATCTTTGTATGAAATGAAGATGGACTTTTTAGTATGATTACTTGTTGTAAATGACAAAGATGACTCGGTTCCCATTTTGAGGACTTGATGTTTACTTGGATGTAACCAATATTTACATGGCGGGTGTCGTCGATGAAGCAGACACTTACTCTTCCGAAACATCTGGTCTTATTCTCTTGTACTTTTACAAGGGTTTCCAAGTAGATCTTTCCTTTTTTCGTATTTTAGCTTAAAATAATTCGATTTTAATATCGGATTATGGTTTTGTTGACGCTTCGGTATTCTGTTATTTCTTTAATATGAAAAAAATAATCACTGATATTGCCAAAAAAAAACAAATTGAAACTAATTTCCCATCTTACTAAAATGGCAGAAAAATATCAATGACCTTCCTTGTTTTGATATTAAAGAGAGCTTGAAACGACACGCTTCGGTATTCTGTTATTTCTTTAATATGAAAAAAATAATCACTGATATTGCCAAAAAAAAACAAATTGAAACTAATTTCCCATCTTACTAAAATGGCAGAAAAATATCAATGACCTTCCTTGTTTTGATATTAAAGAGAGCTTGAAACGACATAGATAAGTTTTCATGTGATGTCGATTATCAAGTGTTTTGCATATGAATGCCTGTTTCACCTGGTT
Source organism: Mimachlamys varia (assembly GCA_947623455.1). NCBI lineage: Eukaryota > Metazoa > Mollusca > Bivalvia > Pectinida > Pectinidae > Mimachlamys > Mimachlamys varia. Next base: position 6,010,913 of record OX392537.1, read on the forward strand.
ACACATTTGATACACATTTCAGGATATCCTTTAATGTTCCGAAACATAGTTTTGTGTTATGAGCTGCCGTTATCGAGTGTCTGGTACGACGTATCCAACCATTAGTCACACAATGTGGTTTGTTATTGATGTACATGTAAACAATGTATCCATGGATATCATTTTTACAGAAATAACGTAATTTGCACATGGTTATTCATCCGTGCACCAATTTATATTTGTATTGGGACCCTACATGAAAACCTGTTTCAGCGATATTAAAACAGACATATAAAGGCATTTATGCGTATCCAATAGTAGGTTAAAATCATTTTCATATTGCTTTAATTAGTTACAATAATCTATATCGTACTTCAGCTGGTACTATTATAAATTGTATATGTATAATATTACATAAAAGGAAAGCATTATACAGTGTACTTCAACTTATTGTAATGCAGCATTTCCATGATCTCTTCGAACCTAAATGGGCGAGTGTTTAACTGACCATGTATATTTTATCATCACAAATAATCGTTGTTGTGAGAGGAATCTGCTGGAGTTAAATACAACATTGCCAGGACAACTTTACCAATATAGATCTTCACATTTCCATCTTTTTAAGCATTAAACATAATGTGCGTTATGATTATTTGTCTACAAAGCTGTTCCGTGTTATAGGACCATAACACAAACAGGATGCTGTTTATTGCTTATACAGTCAAACCTGTCATAAAGGACACCTCTATATAAAGGACACCTGTCTATATTTTCCATTGGTTTTGATAAATTGATATTATATTTTTAATTTGTTCTGAAAATTTAAGGTAGATTTCTTGTAAATGAATCTCCAACGTTATGATTATGATGCCATAATCGTAATGACGTCATAATAACCACTCTAGTGTTATGGTCTCATAACAGGGGACTGGACTTGGTAGTATTACAAAGTGGCAATGCAGAGGAAATGTAAATATAAATTGTTTGATTCAATTTTCTCTTAAAATTGGAGAAAATGTCAGTTATATTAATACTAGTACAGTGGACTCCACTTAATATCACCCCGGTTAATATCACATTCCTCTTTATATCATGTTTTTCCCAAGCACCATTTTTCTCTCTATATAATCTATGTAATTTTATTTGGTTAATATCATGTATTTTGAGGTAAATTCCTCTTAATATCATGTTTTTTCAACCAATCACATAAAATATCCAGAAAATGAAGTCATTTCCATTGACACACAGATACAACTTGTACAAAATGTTGTATAGAAAATGATAAAATAACCCAAAAGCAATTTTTAATTGAAATATATATTGAAACATCTTCAAAAGTAATGTACATTGAATAGCTTACTTTTAGTTATGGAGATTAGAAATGCACTAGATTTAGTGGAAAAACTTGTTTCTCTTAATGTCACATTCCTGTTAATATCATGTTTTTGTCTGACAAATGCAACATGATATAAAGAGGAGTGCACTGTATTCTCATTAATTTATTCTTTAGCTATATGTCTACTACAAAATACAGTAATGTTAAGATTATCATTCTAATTCCTTTTTTTTTTATGTTTTTAGCTTAGTATTACGGTGAAACTAACACACAAATGTGCATCACCTTTTAAATTTAGTGATAAATACAGTTTGCCGAAAAAATCAATTAAACTGCATCATGCAGTTGTTGACCTTCCAGCGACCAGGGCCCAGTTGTTCAAAGGATGATTAGCTTAATCACTATTTAACGACATTTTTCAAACTTTAATAATTCTGTCAATATACAAGGTAAACCTTCAAATTTTGAATGCGAGTTGGTACTATTAGATACCTGTTATCTGCAAAGTTGTAACTAAATATATGGTTCCATTTTTAAGTTACAGGATAATTAGATTTGCGCTAATCACTGATTAAGCTAATCACCTTTTGAACAACCAGGCCCAGGGGATAGCCACCATCTAGAGTTTGAACTCCTGGTCTGGTCGTTGACTTTTCCTCACCTGTTATATCAAAACGGCAATGTCATTAACTCCTTATACATACTTTCAATAAATCAATTACCGGGTACACGTTAATTCCGTAGTTTACTGGACAATTCTATGTTAGGCTAAATTTGAGGGCAGAAGAATGAACACAGATCTGAAATTAAGCTACTGTATACTCCTGATTGCATAAAAATTCGTGAAAAAATAGCACCCCATGTAAATTTCTATATTGTGGTTACATATACGGTATATAAATAAAGTTTGCAAAATAAAATCCTCGCGAATAACTTTCAGACATTTTAAAATCATAAAATTTTACGACCACAAAATTTAACAACTAGGTATACGTATACAGTAATTTATGTTTTATAGATCATACACCAGGATTCTGTGTGATCTTCCACCAAAAATAGACATACACAAACATATATAAGACATACTGTATTTTATTATTCTACAATCAACTTTTCTCTGCAGACTTTGTGTAGACTTTGTGATTGTGGAGCCGACTTTCACTGTTCACACACCCCTCTCCTCTGTTCCCGTTGTGGTGAATGTCCTATATGAGTGTGTACCATTCCACATTTATTTGTCTCCAGACTTTCACTTTTTGCTGTCTCTAAACATGTTGTTGAAACACATGTGTGTCCACTACCATTAGACTCATTTCCTAAATCAACATGTCCAGGGTCAATACCTTGACCTTTAAAACAGGAACACTTTCTGTCAAACGGAATAGATGCAGATATACTGGTCACAGACATTTGATCTGAGGTGAGATTACGAGGATCGGAGGTCAATTGTCCTGAGTCTGAATCATTCAAAATCTTATTATGACAGTCATCTTCTGGTGTATTACAGCCACCTGAGACAGTTTTCATACTGTACATGGATCCTGTAACCCCACACGTAACAGTGGCTTTTAACCTGACACTATCGTCTAGCATCTCTACACAATTTTGTTCTACTTGTCCGACATTCATCCTTCCTTTCTCTACACAACTGTCTACATTTACAACACATTCTTCTCTCATCTCTACACTAGCCCCCTCCTTTTGACTGTTGCCCAGTCTATCCTCCTGAGCGGTCGTGATGTCATCGTTGTCATTGGAAACCTTACTCAGCATATCCTCCTTAGGGGTCGTAAGGTCATCTTTATCATGCTTATCTTTCTTTTTTATACCACACAATATGGCTGCAGCACTGTTCTGTTTAGACTTCTTTGATTTTTTCTGAAATGAAACAAAAGAAATAAAATAAAATAAGAAATATATTGAGATATTGTTGAATCAGCCTATCACTAAGTGTTTCATACGTTTGTATAGTCCCTACTGAAAATTTGTTCCGGCTAAGTACAGTGATTCTGAGTAATTTAAATAGGTAATTGTTGATCTATTCTGCATTGAATGAAACCTATAGATATTTAACTTTACAAAAATATATAATTTTGGTAGATTTTGATATGTGATGGCGGATTGATATGCGGTCAAAAGTCGGAGGGTGTTCCTGTCCCATTTCACTGGTTTGACATGTAAATTTTCAGTTGTCCGAAGCAGACACCTGTAGCGAGCTAAAATACCAGTAAACTCCTCATAAAATGCCCTTTGAAGCCTTTGCCATGTATGTTTCTGTGAATTTAGGCAGTTGTCACAAGTGTTGAACTTATATTATAGTTATTAGCTCAAAAGCTTAGTAATAACATATAGTAAATTGTTCAGTTGTGCGAGTCTTAAACACTTATTCTTTACGGTCAACTGAAGAGTACAAACTTAAAACACATGCAAATGATAACAATTTTTTTTTAAACTTTGCAAAGATGTTTGATAAATAATTGGTTGTATAATATAATAATACCAGTGACAATAGATTGATCATCAATATTAAAAGAAGTTATTTAATACAAGATTTTACTTCATGGGAAACCTTGGGTAAGGTTTGTGGGAGTGTTACTATTGGTTGGAGTTCAGCTTCCTACCTTAGGGGGAGGAATATTGGGGTCATGAACTTTCTGATGTTGCTGAAGCTTTTGCTGAAAATTGGAAACAAACATAATATCACCATTCATGAAATCAAAGCATTAACCCAGGAGTTATGAATAATATTATATATAATGTAATACAAACTTAACACTATCCTGATGTTCAGGGTTCTAAACCAACACATACCTTCTAACAAAGCACAAGTCAATTTTGAAACGAACAGATTTTTTTATTTTCTCCTTATTTTATATTCACAATTTCTGCATATAGATATTCATTTGTAACAAGTCATAAAGATACTCAAATAGCACATCATAACTAGAATAGTGTTTTATATAGTCATACAATTAACAGCAATTGACTTTCACAGTATCTGTTCTAACTTTCCTTTTTGAGGATTTTTTTTCATGTTATAATTGAAAAGAAATAATTTTTGGTTCTGCTGGTAAGCTTTTGATTTAGCAATTGAAATTTTGATTGGATAGAAAACTTAGAAATAAGCTAAAACTGTTTTGAATACCACAGGGTAGACTTTGTCATATATCTTAAAGCCTAAATCCATTTAAAGATTATTTTACTTGGCATACCTCAGCGGTGAAGCTTCTGTTGCAACCCGGGTGTGGACACACTTTACGGTTGCCGTCGTGGTATGAACGGATGTGAGCAAGGAGGTTCCGCTGGTTGAGGTAGGGACGGCAACAGTTGTCTCGTGGACAGACCAGAACTTCCCGCTGGTCGGAATGAACTATCATATGCTGCTTTAACCACCTTCTGCTACTGAATGTTTTGTCACACTCGGGACACTTTCTCTCTACAAACAGATACATGTATCCTTACAATGTTACTGCTACCAAACACAAATTTAACACAGAAGAGGGATGTTCAAATTACAACATGCTTAAAGCCTCACGGAAACCATTTTAAACTATAGTAGTGCTGCTAAGATTATATATCACGACAGGTGATGTCAGGAATAGACAAGGAAGAGCGGTATGATAAAAATATAAAGGGGAGATAATCTATGTCAGGAATAGACAAAGAAGAGTGGTATGATGAAAATATAAAGGGGAGATAATCTTTACGTCATATGTAGACAAGGAAGAGGGGTATGATGAAAATATAAAGGGGAGATAATCTATATCAGGAATAGACAAGGAAGAGCTGTATGATTAAAATATAAAGGGGAGATAATCTATATGTCAGGAATAGACAAGGAAGAGCAGTATGATGAAAATATAATGGGGAGATAATCTTTACGTCATATGTAGACAAGGAAGAGGGGTATGATGAAAATATAAAGGGGAGATAATCTATATCAGGAATAGACAAGGAAGAGCTGTATGATTAAAATATAAAGGGGAGATAATCTATAAATCAGGAATAGACATGGAAAAGCAGTATGATTAAAATATAAAGGGGAGATAATCTATACGTCAAGATATGGACATGGAAGAACGGTATGGTGAATTTATAAAGGGGAGATAATCTATATGAATGACACTAATTAACCGTAAATATCTAACATTAAAAAACACTTAGCTTAGACATAACATATGTATATGTATGTCCTTTACATATATATAACAGCTAATATGTCCTTTACATATATATAACAGCTAAGTATTAAGCAAAGGAACCTATAAATAGAGATTTTTTTTCTTAATATTGTAAAAATAGCAAGGCCAGACAATATTATTTGTATCAAAGGTAAATATCAAAATATCATGTACATTTGGATCATAATTTGAGCTACATGTTTCTACATATTAGTAAATTTCTTGGTTTCTGAAAGATATAACTGATATACAATACAGCACATACATGTATATGGTACCAAACATGTGTAGGTCTGGGCTGTCAGGGGAGATTACTCTCACTTACCTACTGCATGCTCTGTAGCTATGTGTTTCCGTAGCAATGTCCACTTGGAGAATATTTCGGTACATCCTGACTCCTCACATTTATAACCTGAAAAACAATGATAAATTATAACATCACATTTGCCTATCATCAACCCTTGATACAAACTATTTAGACTTTTAATATATCACAAGTTCACCAATCATCAACAATACGGTAAACAAGAGGCATATTTTACCTTATGGACTTTCTGCAGTAAACAAGTGACCTATTTCTGGTACATATTTTACCTGTATGGACTTTCTCGTGACGGTGTAGTTTGCTTGGTACCAAGAATCTCATGCCACAACCCTCATAAGGACATCTGTGATAAAAGAGGAACGTACAAATATAAACTATTATACAAGATATGAACTACAATTCCAAATATAAACTATCATACCATATTAAATTATTATTCCAAATATATATTATTATACCAGATATACTCTAAATTATTATATTATACCTATTTGATTTAAGTGCCTATACAATTCTAGTAGTTGCTCCAATCAATATTTTCGTATATTGGCCTGGAGTCAAGGACTACAGGCCGGCGCTATATATTTTGACGTCATAATTGCAGAATGACATTATCAACAATGAAGTGACATCATTATTCAAGAAAATGACTGAAATGATGTTTTTATTGCATATTATGTGATCAAGTTGGGTAGATTCAGTATAATATAACAAAATTGCATGTCACTTCGGGCAATATTGGAGTTTATGGACTGGTCAGTCACCCAAAAATATGCGTATGGACCTCAGCTTCGCTTCGGTCCATATGCATATTTTTGGGTGACTGACCAGTCTATAAACTCCCATATTTGCTCTTGGTGCAATGCAATATTTGTTAAATACATAAGATAAACTAAACTATTATACCAAACATAAACTATTATACCAAATTTTATTTTTATACTTAATATAAATTATACTAAATAGATATTATTGTACTAAATACAAACTATCATACCAAATATACTAGTATACCAAATATACTGGTATTTCATTTTGCAGAAATTATGTCAATTCAAACTCAATCTGAAATTCCCTAGAATAGTCTCATTTGGATTTATCTCAACTTCCACCTATGACTTCAACAGTTAAGACCTTCATTCTTGTTGTTCAAACACTTAATTGTTTGCATAGAATTTCTGATTTTCATCACATGATAAAACTAGTTTATCTTACTTTTGTAAGGTTGCAATCACATAGTATTCAACTTTAATGGCATAGTCCTTACTTTAGAGAAAATATATGTGTAATGCTTGCAATTCAAACAAGGTGTTAGTAGTCCCACTGTTTACCGGTATTCTCTATACCTACACAAGTGTTGGGAATCAGTTGGAAATTTCATGATCGATCATCATTTGGTAATAACCGATCAATGATCATTTATTAATTAATTAAAATGGCTACCTATGAAGAAAATCTAACAGTGATTTTATGTAAGTAGTATGCTGTCTATGATAAACATGCATCTATGCATTAATTCTTATAATTCATTTTGTTTTTCATTTAGTCGATGTGTTTATATGCAGTTTACATGTTTTTTATAAAATAACTACCTTTTCATTTGAAGATTGTTTACATTGCAGCTAGGAAGAAATGCTGTATAATAATTTTCAACAAAATATGCTAGGGGAGATAACTCTACAGAACTGAGTTAATTCAATCATGAAAATTGCATTTGATTAATTGGTCCGTTGCATCATCCAATCAGCCCGAGTTGCTCGATTAATCAAACAGTAGGGCTTGGCGGTTTTACCGGTATACCGTGGTATAAAGATGTGATGGTACGTACCGTGGTACATTAGTCCTGTACCGGTTTTTTGGGGACTTTCATTTAACTTACAAAAAAACTACCGGGCATTTGTTACATAAATCAATTAGAATTCCAATATGGTTTTAATTATAATTTCCCATAAATTTGCTGATCAACTAGGACAGACATAGCTTCACTCAAACAATATCAGAGGATACACAAAGAGAAACTTATGACAGGCCTCTTACTGATTGGCTTCACAACAAAAACAGCCAGAGACCTTTAGCTAGCTCAAACATTCAATCAAGGTGGTATACAGTGGTACGTACAGCAGTATTTACCTAAATACTGTGGTACTTTTGATTTTGTGGTACCCAGCTCTATCAAACAGTGCTGCTCTAAATTGTTCCTTCAGCTATGATATACTTTTACATTTTATATATTCTTTAATTCATCTGAAGAAACAAAAGGCAATTCAGATGTACTTGAACCAATTTCAGTAAACTTACAAGAAAGGATTGACTTTGGTGTGTTCAAACTCATGAACTTTTAGGTGTTGATTTTTCGTGAAGGATTTTCCACAGCCATCATACTCGCACTGTAATAAAAATATGAGAATCGTGAACATTTTCAGACAATCATGCAAGTTGTAAGAGATCAGGGCCAGACCCAAATCTTCTCTCTATAAACACTATGACAATGACAACGCAATACTGCAAACTTTCAGGGTAACTAGCACTGGTTTAAAGATAAGAGCAACAGCCATCCAATCTATTTTATTTCATGTATTAAGTTGTAACCAAAAACTGTCTCAAGATGAGATGACCTTATACCACTCTAAGTGGTGGATCACTCGGCTTATGTGTCGATGAAGAGCACAGCCAGGTGTGAGAATTAATGTAGAAAACAGGACACATTGAACATTGATATCTTGGATGCACATTGCGGCTCCGGGTCACTCCCGGAGCAACCATTAACTTTATATACTACAATTTCATAACAACCAGGATATTCGTTTTCACAAGTTCGCTATTTGAGGACCTAATATTAGGAAGCTATTATATAAAGACTTGTAACCATTTATCGAACAACTTCCCTTAATCCATCACCACAACTCACCGTGAACCGGCCCTGTGTGTGTTTCCTCTTGATGTGTTTTTTGAGATTCTGTACCAAGGTGAACTTCTTTCCACATCCTTCCACGATACAACTGTAACACAAGAGTGCACTGGTGGCTGTAAAGATACTAAATGTTCCACAGGAAAATTGTTCGTGCGCATCCCCCATCCTGTACTCATAGATTTTAAAAGGACCCATTGAATTTCCAGAAATGGTTAAATTTAAATTTGTGAGACCCATTGTTTTGAAAAATATTTGTAGATTGACCATTGGGGTTGTGAGGAGACATAATTATAATCAGTGATTTTGGCTTGGTTGACATATGAAATTTGAAATTCTAATAAATCAGCTACTGATCATGTTCAAACTGATCATGTTAAGGAATGCAATTTCTAACTCTTTCTTACTCCTACAAGTTACAGGGTTTTCCGATAAGATTACCCAATCCCATTGCAAGTCTTTTTGACATAAATCTTGAACAATAACTGTCATCTATGATAAAACAACTAGTTATCTACTACCTACCAGATTTCCTTTTGTATAGGTGGTTCTATGTTGAGTTCATGGTTGTTTTGTTCATGTCTGCGCAGATGAGATGACCTGGCATACTTCTTCCCGCAACCCGGAACCACACACTCGAAAGGTTTCTGGAAATCCAAACTAGCTGTTAATTAAGACCCCTAATATAATATACCAGGTACATGTCCTCTCCAGGCACACATTCCGGTACTTAGATGTCATTAGATACATGTTTGTATTACAGGAGAAAGAAAAGATTAAGCGGCATGAGCAGATTCAAACAGGGACTTTCCAAACTCTAAACAAACATTTTACCGACTGAGTATACATAGCCAGAGTTTCAACTTATCCCGAAACCATATCTGATGTGGGCCAAAGCGAACATATGAAAACATGGAATTCCTGCAGTCATCAAACGGTATCGTTGACTGACTAAACAACAAAAAGATGCAGTCTGGAAATCTTCTTGACAAGCCCAGATCAGTACACTTTGTTGATTTAATAGTCACCCTTGTTGTCAGACTACTTCAAAACTCTCAGCTACCAAAATGTGTCGGATAATTCCACGTTTTAGATTGCTACGGCCCGACACCAGACATTTATCTCTGAAATATGTCTGGTGTTATTATTAAGTATCAAAATGACAGTTTTTTCTAACATTACTAAAAGATTAATGTATTTAGTCCCAAAGGACCCCATTGCAAGGCTTTAAGGGTCATTCCAGGTATAATGATGAATGTTATAATTCTTCAATTAGTATTTTATACCATCTATGATAACAAAACAAATCCATTGTCTATCTATATTTGATTGATGTTATGTTATTGTTACCGTTTTCCTGAATAAATATTATTATATTATTAAATGTTTAAGTCTGTTGTTAGGGCGAGAGGAAGTTTGGAATCATCTTCCACAAACTGTTTTCTACGATGGAGGTCTGACGACGAGAAACTTTTTTACAGGCGCCGTTCAACACCTCCCCCTCTCAACTCCCACTTACACTCACTCGAGTCCAACTCGCACAGTCATGATGATGCTTTCATCATATGGGATATATACAACATGATTTCACTTACATGTAGCTTGGTCACCGATCGCGAGATAAACTGTAAACCTTAAGATTTAGCACTTAACATATGCAGTTATTTACTACTCACGCGTACAATTAAAAAAATGTACTGCTTCAATTTACTTTGATGGGGATGCTTGACAGCTCCTCTCGAGCTCCCTCTTGACGTATCGGTGTCATGTTCTGACCCATAGGCCAAACACGTGTGGATGATAACCGAATGGTACCGGTGGGACGTGTCATTTCGTTGAACACTATTAGCTCTAAACGTGAGAAGTTTGGTCTGATGCACCTACCTCTCCTGTATGTGATCTTTGGTGAATTTCCAGTCGGTCAGGTCTCGAGAAAGTCTTCAAACAGTCAGAAAATGGACAAATGAACTCGTGGTTTGTTGTAACGTCAGATTTAGCCGCCATTTTCATTTAACTGACACTCTCGGGCGTGTACTTTGAATCATGACTAAAAATACGAGAGTATCCGAATATATCTGACTGCTATAATATTTGAGGCAATGACTGACCGGATTGCTCGACAGCAAAGAGGATTCACTGTCAAACCCTATTGGCTGTATGGCATATTAAAATTTGACACTCACGATTGTTTCAATCTAAAAAAAAAATTAATATAGGCTATATTTACCCTGTAGAGTTAGTAAATTAGCATGGTTTTCCATACAAGATATATTCCAAACGTCCCTGGTTTTGACACATGGAATGAGATAAATGAACAATGTATGTGACGGAATAAGATTTAATAAAATTGATACAGGCCTACGTGCTCTTTATATTGAAACATATATATTTTAAAATAAAGAAGACATTATGAAGATGCACGTATTATGTCCTTAAATAAATATTTAAATAATATGATATCTGCCTTCGGTTTACGCTAGCCGAAGAGTTATTGTTTTTGAATATAAAGCTTTATCTGATTTTTATTATTATTATTATTTTAATATTTTTTATGTAATCCTATAGTTTTATTCAATTTTTTCTCAATAAAGGGTCGAATTGCTCAGAAAAATTAACATCATCATATGCAGGGTCTTCACTACAATATAAATAACTACTTCGAAGCTTTCTCTAGATATACATGTACAGTTATGTATCGATATTAATACTAGCTATATAGTTCATAAACTATGAAATAATCGCTCAATAAATTAACAGATGGAAGTATTGGTGTTTTTTTTTTAGTAGCAGTGAGTTTCATTCATGCCCATGTTTTTGACGAGTGCGTAGCTTGAATAATTCTGTTTTTATTTTCAATTCTCGATTGAAATATAACTGTTTTATTTAAGATATAAATACTAGAACTATGCCTATAATGATTTCGTTGTGAAAACATGGCCATCCTTGAAAATCTCCCGCTAAAACATGTAAAAATTAGAAAAAGAGCGTCGGTGCTACATTGTATATTGTGACCTAATATTTGATAGACCATGTCCATAGCTATTTTCACCGCGTATATATATACAGTACCAGGCGATAAAGGTACTTTCTGATTGGTTATGATAACCGTCGACGAAATATGAATGCTATTCGATCGTCACATTAGAAAATCAACAATCGTTGAAGATACAAGAATCTTTATTGAATTTCAAATATAGAGAACGGGGATATACAATGTAACCTCCTAGGAACTTGTATTAACACACAAAGAAAATAACAGAACAAAACCTTTGTACATAAAACACTGTTCTACATACCATGCAGCACCAAAAAGTAAATAAAATAGGTCAGAAGCACATGAATATTACGTACATTTAGCACTACAAACATTAGACAAATTAAGACATACATATGTACAAACCGTAACAGTAAAATAAACATGCAGACATGTTAATTATAGCCCTGAAAGCTAAAGCTGAAAACATAATTCAAGCTAAGAATAAATGGCAACAGAACAATACATAGAAATGGAATACATGGCATCAAATAATTATTTCAGTAAGTGACTAAAATAGATACAAATTAAAGCAGAAAACAGGCTTGTGGATATCGCCAATGTAGGACATTACTTCAAATACCTCAAATACACAGAACATTGGCAGTTGTAACCGTCCCTTATCTCGAGCTGTCTACAAAACTACCGAAATCTTCTGAGCTTCGGAGGTTATTTGGCAGGCAGTTCCAATGCAGGCGGCCTTCTACCGGAAATATTTCTGTCCACACCTGGTAGTTCTCACATTAAGAACCTCCAATGTATCCTCCTGTCTTAAATTATAGATAAAAAGTTTCATTTGTAATTATTTCTTGCATGTATTCTGGAGACGAATGATTGATAATCTCACTTGCTAAAATTTTCATTTGTTTAATATGTAAAACTGTAGAGTTTGAAAACAAAATATTTGTTTTCAAATCAGTTATGTAATCATTTAAAACAAATCGCAATGCTCTCTCTTTCCATTTTGTTAGTTGCGGTCTGGCACTAAAAAATGCTAAATGAGATCGAGGACAGTAATCAAAACTTGATAAAATGAAAGATTTGAAAATTATTATTTTTAACTGCCCTCGGTAAAATGTATAATTCTATTTAAAACTGCCCCAGCTGCCTGGATGCTTCCCTGCATATATTAAAAATATGTTTGTTGAATTTTATACGATTGTCAATTTCGACTTCAAATAATTTAAAATGATTTAAACTAGTTTAAAATGTTTAAAATGTTTCCCAAAGCATATAGATCGGACTTCTTTAGGATTGCCCAGTCGTGCTATTTTCATAAACAGTTAACTAATAATTATAAATGGAGGCATCTTTCACATATTAGAAAATGTCATTAAAAAAAAAAATAGTTAAAAAAATGAATAAAACAAGGCCCAGTGCTGAGCCTTGAGGGACTCCCTTCTACAATAGGACCCAGCCACTCGATCCTTGCCCCAGTCTAACCTTCTGCTTCTGCCTGGTAATTGCCTCCTTCAACTAGCTCCTTCTGACTCCCATTCACCAGGGCCGTTTTCGTTTAAGCGGTTGAACCGGTCGGACCACAGTTGTTCGTTTATTTTATAAGGTCAGACCTGGTAATCTGATGCTGCTTGCAGGCGAGCCTTGAGGAAGCCTTGCAGGGTCTGTATAAACATTTGCAGGTCCGCCAGGATTTCCACCCTAAAACGTTACATTTATAGGCGGACAAACCGGTTCTTCCGCATAAACGAAAGCGGCCCAGGCATGAGGGGTGCAACCCTGTCATTCACACCATAATCAGATACATAGCTTTCCTAAGAATAGGTCATGGGGAGGCAGTCGAAGGCCCTGAATAGTTCCATTAGAAATGGCTCCAACAGAATTTCTGTTATCCAAGGCCCTCCTCAAGTCTTCCACCACGCACAGAAAGGCAGTCTGGCACCCGAAACCAGTCCTGTAAGCACCAAGAAAGGGACTTAAAAATATGCTTTAAAAAACCCTGAAAGCTGATCATGGGGTAATCACCTCTCATATACTTTAGAGATTCTTGGAAGCACGTTCATTGGTCTGTAACTACTTTTGTCCAGTGGGTCACCTTTCTTAGAATTGGTGTTACCAGATCGCATTTGAGACTGTCTGGCCCTGGTTTCATCAACGTTCCTTAACTTAAGGAAACTCCTTAACTTAAAAATCTCCATAGGAAAGCATTACAGAATTTAAGGAGAAAATCCTTAGTAAAGGAACTTTCCTTAAATACTGTAATGCTTTCCTATGGAGATTTTTAAGTTAAGGAATTTCCTTAAGTTAAGGAACATTGATGAAACCGGGGCCTGGGGATGTACAATATTGAAGAGAAAATTGTACCACGTTTGATAATACCCTGCTAATGTGGTTGACACATGAACTCTCACCGAGATACCGTCTACAACTGTTGCCTATTTCTTTTTTGATTTACAAAAGTTCTACTTACACCCTTCTCACTAACTGTCAACTGATGTGAAAGAAAACACATTTGCATTTAAAGACATTTTTCTGTATATTCTGATTGCTCTGATGATTTTTTAGGTTTACATTCTCTAGATTTACTTCAATGTCTGTTGCAACATTTGCAAATTATTAATTAAAAGTTTCACAAATAGCTATCTGGTCTGAACAAACTTTGCCATTCTCACAATGAATGAAATCATTGTCACCACTGACTGATGTTTTAGAAAGAAATGGTTTGGTGGTTGTCCAAACAACCTTAGATTTAGGGCCCTCATCGCACCTCTCCCAAAAATATTCTGCTAGTGATCGTTTCTGTAATTTGTTTACTATATTGTATTATAATTTGTTTCCTGTAGTTTTCCTAGTTCTCGATAGTTCTATATTTATAGTACTTATTGTATAGATTTCGTTTTTTTTTGTATATTGTTCTTCCTAGATTAGCATACATGTAAGGAAGTACTGTCTTTATTCTTTCAATGGAGCATGTTGACCAAATACTTCATTGGGTACCTAGTAAACACTATACTATTACAGTCGTCAAAGATACTACGTGGGACATGTGCCTATGACGTGGAATGGTGTTTGGCCAACATCTTTCTGAAAATCAACATCTGAAAAATTCTTAAATTGTCTATGTACACTAATTGCTTTGTTAATCTGGATGCGTTACCCTTAATTACAATACTATAAGATAATGCCAGTCACTAATACCACATCTACATGTAAAGCTTGTGACACAGTATTGCGGTTGATTTGTAAGTACAACATCCCCTAGAGAGGAAATAGAGTTAATTACATGGCATGTTGATTTCTAAATAATACTTTTGAAATAAAAAAAAAATATCACATATATCGTTTGGATGATGATTCTGCTGGATTAAGCATGTTATTATTCATGTCACCCACAACCAGTACATTGTTATATAAGGATTGTATACAATCCTTATATTTACATCATTATTAATTTTCAACTGTATACGAAGAAAAACATCCGAAGCGGGTTGCTACGATGGTAACTACGATGACCGTGGTTGCTAAGATAATATAGTACCACTGAATCTTCATCGATATATTGGTAAAAGTATAGGATACACATGTACAGTGAACAATACTATTTTTCTTCATTACATCATTTTAAAATTCGGTATTAAATAATATTTTTAGCACTTCAAATGCAATTCTTTATTTATAACGGTCGTTATATACAGGCTTTGACACAGTGATCTTGTTGTGACGCGGTCCGACGTCGGACGTCACAACTGCAGGGCGCCGCCATGTTTGCGTTACCGTCGAAGAATTTCGAATGCGAATCATTGGAATCAAAAGTTTGCCAGAAAACAATTTATTGTATAATCAGAAGAAATATCATCTTTATATGTTCCATGTTTCAAAATCTTGAAGGAGCCAAACAATGACCCTCAATGAATAGTTACTGTTGTGAAGCGTGAACGACGCCATGTTTGAACAAATATCAATCCGCCGAGCCTTGTTTTCATTGCGTATACGGTAATATATTCGCAGTCAGAGTTTACTAAGCTCAAGAAGGGAGAGGTGTAAATATAAGTATTTTGCCCCTGATTTAATCGATTTTGAGTTGGATTATGATTTGGTTAACGCTTCGGTATTCTCTTATTTATTTTTATAGTACTAATCCTATCTAGACTGACTGTCGTAACATTTTTGAACAGTTCGTTGTCCATCGATGGGGTATGTGTAATATGTTATATTGAGAACTTTGTTTCAATAAGGTTAACATTAATGTAGTAAATTATTACAATAAGCAATTTATTACTGAAGGGTTGCAACACAACCACCACCGCCCACCTTCTATCATTAATTGGTACATCTAACACTATGGATTCCCAGGGGTCCACGAATTCTAAGTTACCTTTCGTCTTAAAGGTATATTAGTACGCGTGTACACTAGAATTCTTCCGCCATGTGCATTTCTGTATTTCCTCATAGACTTGTATCCCGGTACATCGAATGGTGATTGGGGGTACGACACGTCTAATTTGGTTTCAGCAATTAGTACTCGGATATTTCAGAGTATTTGATCATGCTACATGATGTTTACTGTGGAAATATATACATATATATATATAGGACATTGTAATACAAAACGTAATATCTATCTCTTTCAGGAGACACTACAGGTAAATAAAAATTCATAATTGTTTTTTCGTTGTCATGCCAAGACATTTATCTTCAAGGCCATCTGCTTAACTCAAGCATTTCTCGCTTTTATTGTCACTGGTTTGTCATTAGAACAGGTTCAGCTCCGTTCCCAGTTTTAAACGACGAATGTGATTGAAAGGTGGCCTTTGTGCATCCAAAGCAGAATTGCTGGTATGCTCAACACTCATTATCTCCATGAACAAATGTGTATCAATTTTGATTAAAAAATACAGATCCTCACTATTATCGTGTGTAAGCCTACACATGATAGTAACAGCGAGGATCTGTATGTTAATCAAATTTAAATATGTATATTACGTTTCATTCAAGTCAGGTTTTCCAATACAGAACATATGAATCTCGTGATTTTATTTTACTTCCTTGAATAGGAGATTCATCTGCCCACAGATTATTAGATATTATATAACTATGGAAGTTTTACTTGGTGACTATGCTAAACTGTATGGGAGGAGGATCTAGGTTTTGCTATGATGTGAGCGACAGGCAAGTGTTGTCAAGTGGGATAGACACTTCATAGACCCCCGACATCTGTAAACAGCGATAGTAATGATGATTTTGCTTTTGTTGATTTTTTTACGTCCTTTTAGCAGCCCAGGTCATTTAAGGACGTGCCAGGATTTGGAGGTGGAGGAAAGCCGGAGTACCTGGAGAAAACCACCGACCTACGATCAGTACCTGGCAACTGCCCTACGTTGGTTTCGAACTCGCAACCTAGATGTGAAGGGCTAGTGGTAGAATGTCGAGACATCTTATCCACTTGATGACGAGAGGGCAGAGAAAATAGGTGTCCAATCACCAGTTTATTCGAAAACACCTTCAATAAGAAGTGAAGATGGAATATGAATATAAGCAAGACGGCGTAATATACTAGTGATAGGGAGAAGAAGAACATTTCCAATGATGAAGTCATAGTTTTAAAACCATCAATTAATTATCATTAAAAAACAACAACAACAACTTTATAAACAGATCGTAAATGATATAAATGATGAAATAGGATGGTACAGTAAGACAAAGATTTTGACGTACCAAATTCCCTCTATCGAAGTGGGAAATAATCAGGATGAAATAAAATAAAAAAATACATTTCAATAGTTTAACCATGGAAATAAAATATCCTAAAGGGTATTTTGCTTCCTGTTTTATTTACTATTAATAGTAATGGTGATTATGAAATGCAAATTCATGTGACGGTTTTCCATCTATGTAATATTTTAAAGATAGATGATAGATCCATTTGCAAAAAAGACCAATGGAAAAAAAATCAAAGAATACCAAAGTGTCAACAAAACCATAATCAAAACTCAAAATTAATTAAACCAGAGGCAAAATATGAACAAAGAGAAAAAATTACACGGAGACCCTTGAAAAAGGGAAAGAGCTCATGTGTACCGGAAGAGTAAGCGTCTTCTGCTTCATCGACGACATCTGCCATGTAAATCGTGGTCATATCTAATTAAATACAATGATCTCAAAGTGAGAACTGAGTCATAATCTCAACCACAAAGATTAGGCATTCTAATAATCATAATCGAAATCCATATCATACATGGATGTAGAATATTTCTCAACGAGACCATGTTGACGACCGTACAACTTGCTCATAGTCTCCATCACCCTGTATCTGCCGTTATTTTGTTCGTCGGCAGCTGACATCTATCACGAAAATTTCGATCTTCAGAGCAAGTCCTAAAATAACGTTGGTAGTTTTTCGTTTATTACATCATTTAATGTAATATTACTGTGGCTGGTGTATAATTAATTACTGTATTTAATGTAATCATACCGTTGGAAGTTAATACTTAATTACAGTATTTAATGAAATCATACTGTTGGAAGTTAATAATTAATTACAGTATTTAATGTAATCATACTGTTGGAAGTTAATAATTGATTACAGTATTTAATGTAATCATACTGTTGGAAGTTAATAATTAATTACAGTATTTAATGTAATCATACTGTTGGAAGTTAATAATTGATTACAGTATTTAATGTAATCATACTGTTGGAAGTTAATAATTAATTACAGTATTTAATGTAATCATACTGTTGGAAGCTAATAATTAATTACAATATCTAATGCAATCATACTGTTGGAAGCTAATAATTAATTACAGTATCTAATGTAATCATACTGTGGTTAGTTTATCATTGATTACAGTATTTAATGTAATCATACTGTTGAAAGTGTATCATTAGTTTCCTCATTTAATATGATAATAATGTAGGTAGTATTAATTATCCCATTTAACCTCATCATAATGTGGATAGTTTATCATTATTTTCCTCATTTCATGTAATCATACTGTGAGCAGTTTATCATCAATTACATTATTTGATATAATCATACTCTGGGTAGTTTATCATTAATTATATCATTTAATGTAATCATAATATGGGTATTTTCCCATTATTTTTTGGTACTAGGTTTCATATATTACGTAATTTAAAGTAGTTACACTGTTGGTAGTTTCTTGTCAATTACGTTATTTATAATCGCACTGTGGAAAGATTTTGGTAAGTTATGTCACTGCATGTTATTACGCTGTCTGTAGCTTTCCATTGTGTCATTTAATGTGATAACGCTGTGGGTAGATTTTTATGAATTAAATAGCATCCTGTTATAACACTGTGGATAGAATCTCAATAATGACGTCACTAAGTGTGTGAATGCATTTTGTAAGTTTTCATTATGTCATTTAATTTATGTTTCTCATTAATTACCTCATTATTGATTACGTCACTTAAGTAATATCACCGTGTATAGATTCTCGTTAATTAAGTCTTTAATGTAATTAATATACTGTTGGTAGGTGTTCAGTTGATCATTAATGCAATTTTACTGCGGGTAAGGCTCTAATCATTGGTAGTATGTAATGTAATCATTGAGGTGGTCGGATGGTGTAGTTGATAGCTCATTTGCCTTTCACCAAAGCGGCCGGGGTTCGATTCCCCGACCGGACGTGAAAAGGTATGGAGTCACTTGTCCGACCACGTGGGTTTTCTTCGAGCTCTCCGGTTTCCTCCCACAATAAGACCCCTCGCGTTAAACATCCGGGTCAACAAAAGTGATTAGTGTAAGATGGATGAATATTTTTATAATTGTTTTAAAATAAATTATGTTTAGTTATTATTTAATGTAATCATTCCGTGTTTACACTGATTAATCACCCCAGGTAATGTAAATTAACGGATACAAAACTCGTCACAGAGTTTATGGAAAGTAATGCTACCTATCACAACAGCTATTTTTATCTTGGAAGATAATAGTGATGAGGACAAGTTATCACAATAAATATCGTTATTTGGATACTTCAGTAGAAGTGACAGATAAACACATTTACCGGTCTAGATTGTGCCCGTGTAGAAATGATACTTTTGTATTTTGTTTAAGTATTTATGAATTATCAGGGATGTGTTGGTACATTAATGTATCATTGTGATTTGATATTGGCACACGTCCAGATATGAGTATATAATTATACAGATAAGATATATGCAGGGTGAGACTAACTCGTGACGTGACTTGATAACACTGCTGATTCTCCGTACCCCATCTCTTACCGTGTCCAACGTTACCCCATACACTGGCTACATACAGTATATATCATATATAACCCCTCCCCGTACCGCTCCCTGCTCTCCGTATATAGTGGAACATGCCCATGGACATGGGATGTAGCTGTCTCTCCCAATAAAGGTAAGATATTTTAGTGTTTTATGCAGTACATAAACACGGTTATGTATCTTTAATCTGATGTGTTATCTATAGTGCGCTCAAAGTCATGGACTTTATGTCAAACTGTTATAAAACTATATGGAGTCACATTTCAGTGATTGCTGTACTGGTACGTTAGAAGTTGATGTAATAGCACCCTATATCTTTCATTATAATGACGCTGTCTTTTATATTGACATTAGTTATTAGATTCCATATTGTAAATATCATTGTCTCGGAGTTACTCTTTATAATAGCACTGTATTCAAGGTAACCTCTTATGTCCTCTTTATATCGGAGATTGTAAAAGCCCAGTGTTTGCATTCCCGTATTATTGTTTATTTCATTTGGCATATGGAAAACAACATTGTTTTGAATAAAGAAACAATTTGTATTTATAACATTTTACTGGATGTTTTACCGAAAGTTGTATTTCATCTCTTATTGTAATACTCGACTTATCAAATCCTCTTCATGACATAGGACGCAACAATCGTAAACACAGTTTTGATTAAACTAAATAATAATAAAATAAATTAGGACATTGACAACATTCTATACTATAATCAACAGTTAAAGTGTATTTGTCAGTCATCAATTACATCAATAATTATAATGTTGACTACTGATTTAATATGAACGCTGAGTTTAATTAACCAAACTTTGATGCATTGAGAATTAGCAACTGTACAATTTACATCTATTTGGTCTACTGTTCTGCAGAAACAGAAACGTTATATTATAAACTGGAAGGAAATAAACATCAGCTTTCAACCAAATTCCCGAGATCATATCTTGTGTTGTTTATATGACACGAGACAAACACCCTACATGTACGTCGATATGAATGTAGAACGTTTCCACTATGTTCCTTCACCAAGCGTGACGTCTTGTGATGTTCTCTTTAGCGCGTCCTGTGTTTACCTAGACTGGCTACCAGTCCCTAAGTTTTTATAGAGAGTTTCTCTACTGAATTTTACTTCCAGCTTATCTCGCCCTAGTTTCAATATAGAGTCAGACATCTAAGTTATCAAAATTATGAGACTAATTTTTTTCTATATCCGTATACTAGATATATGAGCCAGTCTAGTTTTTACCATGTGTTGTAGCTCACTGTACAGTGAGGAGACCGTGTTGTAGCTCACTGTACAGTGAGAAGACCGTGTTGTAGCTCATTGTACAGTGAGAAGATCGTGTTGTAGCTCACTGTACAGTGAGAAGACCGTGTTGTAGCTCACTGTACAGTGAGAAGACCGTGTTGTAGCTCACTGTACAGTGAGAAGACCGTGTTGTAGCTCACTGTACAGTGAGAAGACCGTGTTGTAGCTCACTGTACAATGATAAAACCGTGTTGTAGCTCACTGTACAGTGAGAAGACCGTGTTATAGCTCACTGTACAGTGAGAAAACCGTGTTGTAGCTCCCTGTACAGTGAGAAGATCGTGGTGTAGCTCACTGTACAGTGAGAATACCATGGTGTAGCTCACTGTACAGTGAGAATACCATGGTGTAGCTCACTAAACAGTGAGAAGATCGTGGTGTGGCTCACTGTACAGTGAGAAGATCGTGGTGTAGCTCACTGTACAGTGAGAAGACCGTGGTGTAGCTCACTGTACAGTGATAAGCCCGTGTTGTAGCTCACTGTACAGTGTGAAGACCGTGTTGTAGCTCACTGTACAGTGAGAAGACCGTGGTGTAGCTCACTGTACAGTGAGAAGACCGTGCTGTAGCTCATTGTACAGTGAGAAGACCGTGGTGTAGCTCACTATACAGTGAGAAGACCGTGTTGTAGCTCACTGTACAGTGAGAAGACCGTTGTGTAGCTCACTGTACAGTGATAAGACCGTGTTGTAGCTGCTCACTGTACAGTGAGAAGACCGTGTTGTAGCTCATTGTACAGTGAGAAGACCGTGTTGTAGCTCACTGTACAATGATAAAACCGTGTTGTAGCTCACTGTACAGTGAGAAGACCGTGTTATAGCTCACTGTACAGTGAGAAAACCGTGTTGTAGCTCCCTGTACAGTGAGAAGATCGTGGTGTAGCTCACTGTACAGTGAGAATACCATGGTGTAGCTCACTGTACAGTGAGAATACCATGGTGTAGCTCACTAAACAGTGAGAAGATCGTGGTGTAGCTCACTGTACAGTGAGAAGATCGTGGTGTAGCTCACTGTACAGTGAGAAGACCGTGGTGTAGCTCATTGTACAGTGATAAGACCGTGTTGTAGCTCACTGTACAGTGTGAAGACCGTGTTGTAGCTCACTGTACAGTGAGAAGACCGTGGTGTAGCTCACTGTACAGTGAGAAGACCGTGGTGTAGCTCACTGTACAGTGAGAAGACCGTGGTGTAGCTCATTGTACAGTGAGAAGACCGTGTTGTAGCTCACTGTACAGTGAGAAGACCGTTGTGTAGCTCACTGTACAGTGATAAGACCGTGTTGCAGCTCACTGTACAGTGAGAAGACCGTGGTGTAGCTCACTATACAGTGAGAGGACCATAAGATCAAAACTATATCTACTCATGCCGTCCTATCCACATTTGTGTGTTTTTTGCTCGTACAACAACAAAATAGTTTCAGTGCTGCCACATTAACAGACCAGACATGCAAAAGCATAAATATATCAATATATAACTTAGTTCTCACGACCAGAGAGGAAACCGGAATACTCGGGAAAATCAACTTTGTCGGACAGGCCTTGAAATGACATAATTTATATTTTGATATATATTTGCAATAATGTGATATAGATAAACATAATTATTATTGTGCTATATACACTTTTTATATGAGTAGATGATTGTTATGATGTGCTAAATATTATTGTTGATAAATATGGTGTGTTACAAGTAGATGTTATATATAATAATAAATAGATAACAGTTCTGTTGTGGTATAGATAGTTGTTATATAAATAGATAGTTGTTGTAACGTGGAATAGATTAAATAGATCGTTGTTATGATTTGATATAGATAATTGGTAATAAATTGATAATTGTTAAATAAATAGATGGTTGTTATGTTGTGGTATGGACAAATGTTATATAAATATATAATTGTTATTATGTGGTATAGATAACTGTTATATAAATCGATGGTTGTTATGATTTGATATAGATAATTGTTTTAAAGATAGTCGGTTGCTATCTTGTGGTATGGACAAATGTTATATAAATCGATGGTTGCTATGATTTGATATAGATGATTGGTAATATATTGATAATTGTTATATAAATGGATAGTTGTTTATGCTTTGATATAAATAATTGTTATATAGATAGATGGTTGTTTATGATTTGATATAAATGATTGTTATATAGATAGATAGTTGTTTATGCTTTAATATAAATAATTGTTATATTGATAGATGGTTGTTTATGCTTTGATATAAATAATTGTTATATAGATAGATGGTTGTTATGAAATGATTAAAAAATATTACATTTGGTATAGATAATTGCTAGTACAAGTGTATATCGATAATTATTATATATTTAAGTAGTTATAAATAGATTTATCGTTAATATGTGGTATAAGTTTTGGTTATATAAATTACATGTAATAGAAAGTTATTGTTATGATGCGGTACACGTTATGGTTGTATAAATTTGATAGAAAGATAATTATTATGATGTGCTACAAGTTATGATTATATAAATTAATAGAAAGATAATTGTAATAATTGTTTTGATATGGTACAAGTTATGGATATATAAATTAATAATGTCTTTGATAGTAGAAACGGATATAGGTTTAGCTATAGGTCGGATCATTCTCCAGTTTCAATTTTACTTAAATTCATAGATCAAAAAAGGGGTAGAGGCATTTGGAAATTCAATAATTCTTTATTACTTGATATAACACATGTGCAAAACGTTTAGGAATATATCGCAGACCCTTTAAACCAATATAGAATTCACGAAAGCCCAGTTTCAAATACTTTTTCAATAGATAATCAACTTTTATGGGAAACAATAAAGTTGGTGATACGGGGAATGACCATGAAGTATTGTTCGTACAAAAAGAAAAAGAGGATCCGCCAAGAAAAAGGCTTGGAAGAGAAATTAAAAGTGTTGTATGCAGAAATAAATTTCGATAACAAGGAAATAGATCAGATAGAAAGAGACCTTATTATAAACTTGTTCGGAAGAGAAAATTAAGGGTATGATAATAAGGTCTAAAGCGAAATGGAAAGTCGAAGGAGAGAAAAGTACGAAATATTTCGGCAATTTAGAGAAGAGCCATTTTACAGAAAAAAATGTTCTCAAATTAATTAATGATGAAAATAAGGAAATAACGGATATAGCTGATATCATTGAGGAACAAGCTACCTACTATGAAAAATTGTATCGAAGTAAAGTGACAAATTTGGAAGAAATACATCATACTTTATTTTTTGACGAAGATAACCCATATTATAACATCAGAACAAGCTTTAAAAATGGAAGGTAAGTTTAAAAAAAAAAAGGTTTAAATTCTCTGAAAAACATGAGTAACGCAAATGCTCCGTGTCCCAAAGATAAGGTGTTATAAATTATATACTAAAGGAATGAAAATGAAAACTATTTCTGAAAACTTGGCGACCAATAATTCACTTAAATGTAGACTATAAGATTACATCTGCAAGTATTGCAAACAGAGTGAAACCATTCTTAATGATCTGGTAAGTGACACACAGAAAGCATTTATCAAGGGTAGGTATATAGGCGAATGCACAAGGACAATTATCGATATAATTAATAAATCTAAAGAAAATGACATTCCTGGTTTACTTGTTTTACTAGACTTTGAGAAAGCATGCGACTCGATAGAGTGGGATTTCATTCAAAACGCTTTAATATTTCAAGGCTTCTGTCCGATTTTTAGACAATGGATTAATATGTTTTACAGTAATATTTCTAGTTGTATTTCAAATAACGGTCATTGTTCAAAGTTTTTTTAACATTGGGAGATGAGCGAGACAAGGGGACCCATTTGTCTTCATGTCTTTGTATTCTGACTGTAGACTTATTTAGTTCCTCATTGAAGTATAATCCGTGTTTAAGATGATTGAGGTTTGGCAATTTCCAAGTTTCTTTTAAGTCAATACGCAGACGACTCAACTTTATACCTGGACGATGATAAGGAATCGCAAACGAAAGTTTATAATACACTCGACTATTTTTCTGATGCTTGTGCTGGTGTGATATTTAGGGGGGGGGGACGTAATATGGATTGGGGCAAAACGGGGTTGCGGGGAAGAGTACTTACAGGGAAGACATCTCTTCTGGAATCACCAAGGGAAATATAAACTGTTAGGTATCTTATGCGACATAAATAAAGAGGATGTTACATACGAGAACTACGAAAACAAAATGTTATCGATGAATAAAACTTCTAGATGACTGGTCATTTAAAAACATTAGCTATATTATGAAAATCGCATTTATCAAATCATTAGCACTGCTTATTTTCAAACATCTTTTTACTGTTCTTCTAGACCCTCCTGATCACTTTATTCAGAAGCTGCAAAAACATTTTTTCGACTTTCTGTGGTCTGGAAAACATGACAAAATAAACAGAAATGTAATAATCAACTCCTATGAAAAAGGAGGCCTTAGATTACCCCATGTTATATCATACTGCCAGGCCTTAAAAGTTACACGGATTAAACAAATGCTTGACCCAAATTACCACTCTACTTGGAATCTTAATTATAGAAAAACTATAAAAGTTTGGTGGGGATAAAATATGGAACATGACGTGTGAAGGACCAATAAAAATCTCTGCTAATTCAAATCCCTTCTGGTTGCAATATGATTCAGATATGGGCTTCCCTGCTGTGAATCTCCCCCATAACCCCGGTTGAACTACTTACATAACCATTATGGTTAAATAAGAAAATATTATTTAAAAATGAAAATATTATTGATTATAAATGAATCGGAAAAAATAATTTGTTAATGATTTAGTCCATGATAGTGGAAAGTTATTAAATTATTTAATGGATTTAATGGAAAATAATGGACGCAGGCTAGAAGCCTCTAAGTCCATATCACAATATATACAAAATAAAATGTCACCGGCAAAGTTATACATAAAATATATATACTCATTAGAATAATTTATCAGTTATCATAATATATATTGTCCTTAATATGATCATCTAGCAATATCTCAAAATCTCTAGTAGTTTCCGCATTTACGACATAATCTGGTAGCTTGTTCCAGGCATCTACTACCCTAAAACTGAACGACTTTTTTCTCTGTTCTGTATTGCAGCTTTGTTTGTACAACTTAAATCTCTGACCTCGAGTTCTTTCGTTATTATCTAAAATAAATATGCTAGATGTAACCCTCTCATCGAATTTTTTGTTCACAATTTTAAAAACGTTTATCAAATCTCCCCTTGTCCTGCGGTGTTTGAGTGTTGGAAGTTTCAGCTTCTTCAATCGTTCTTCATCTGAAAGTTATTTAAATCCTGGTAGGAGTTTAGTAACCCTCCTTTGTACATTTTCTATCTTTTGAATGTCTCTGAGTTTGTACGGACTCCATGCACTGACTACATATTCCAGGTGTGGTCTAACCGGTGCTTTGAAAGCTGTCTAAACATTGTCTCATCCAAATAGGTAAAAGATCTTCTGATGACTCCAAGGATTGAATTTGCTTTATTAATTGAGTTTTGGATGTGGGTTCGAAAATCCAGGTTGGCATCCACCGTTACACCTAGATCCTTTTCACTGACGATATTTTCCAGTACAACTTCTCCATTTTGACTCGCGAGACGATAACATCGGTTATTGTTTGGTGATCCCTTAACTTGCAGTACCTTGCATTTATTTGGATGGAATTTTAAAAGCCAGTCATCAGATGATGATGAGTTTAAACACAAATATGACGTGAGAACGAACATTGACCACTTCTACGGAGTTCTTGCGGCCATTCCAAGAAAGTGGACACCAGAAATGAAGAATGGTGGAAAAAAGTTAGAGTTAACTGACAAAAATTGATGAATTTGTTGAAAAGTAAAGATCAAATTACGAAATAATTTTATCTGCTCTGAATAAATAAAGTTCAGGAAGTTCCAATAAAAACGGAGGTAAAACGGCATGGATATTTGAAACAGGAATTCAGTCAGAGAACTTAGAAATTATTTTTCATCTTCCTTTCAATCTTACAGGTGACTCTAGCTTACAAACTTTTCAATTTAAATTACTTCTACAAATACTAGTCTCATAAAAATGAACATAATTGAAACAGTTTGTGAAGTTTTTGCTCTGTGAACAGAGAATCTTTAATATATCGGTTCTTTTCTGGCAATGTCCACACGCGCGTGCACTTTGTTTGTTTATTAAAAATATACATATTCCATGGTTAAGTTCTGCGTTTATTTGCGGTCTAGAAACCACTCCACGGTTTGACAGTGATAATTTATGTATCCTTATTATTAAGAAATATATATATGCATGCAAGTGTAAATACAAAACACCGAATATTGAAGGAATCAATTCAACAATTTCATATTATAGAAACATATAATATATATGTATATCGGCTTACCCTACAGCAAAAGCAGAAAGTTAATCATCCCATGTTGGAAAACACAAAGTTTAAAATATTTCAAACATTTTTGAAAACAGTTTGTATAAGTTTAAGTCATAGAAAGTGGCACAATACTGTCTTTAAGGTTGTAGCAAGGGCGAAAATAGTATGATTGAGTTTGTTATAGCATAATATTATGTAAAAAAGTTAGGTTTTAGTTTCTTATAGCATGTGCGAAAATACTATGTTTGCGATAGTTATAGTATAAGTGAACATACTATGTTTAGGTGAGTTGTCGCATGGGGGGAAATACTATATGTAAGCTAGTTACAGCATATGTGAAAAACCAATGTTGAAATTGATTGTAACACGAGAGGAAATTATATGATTAATTTTGTTATAGCATAATATTACATGTACAAACAAGGTTTAAGTTAGTATTATCATGGGTGAAAATATGTAGTGAACACACTAGCTTTGAGTGAGTTATGTCGTGAAAATACAATGATAAAGTCGGTTGTAGTAAGGGCGAAAATAGTATGTTTGATTTTGTTAAAGCATATAATTTATATGAACACACTAGCTTTGAGTGAGCTATGTCATGAAAATACAATGATCGGTTGAAGCAGTTTGTTATAGCATAACATAATGTGAAAAACTAGGTTTAAGTTTGTTATATCATGTGTGAAAATACTACAACCGACTTTATGATAGTAATATCACGGGTGAAAATATATTTGAGCTAGTTATAGCAAATGCGAGCAAATTAGGTTGGAGTTAATTATAGCAAGTGTGACAATACAGTGTTTAAGTCACAGATTGTGTGGACTTTGACAGGTTTGAGTTAGTTACTGTGGGTATGGTCATAATAGGTATACAATGTAGTAAGTGTGACAGTGTTGTGTTTAAGTCACAGATTGTGTGACTTTGACAGGTTTGAGTTAGTTACTGTGGGTATGGTCATAATAGGTATACATGTAGTAAGTGTGACAATGCAGTGTTTAAGTCACAGATTGTGTGACTTTGACATGTTTGAGTTAGTTACAGTGTGTATGGTAATAATAGGAATACATGTAGTAAGTGTGACAGTGTCGTGTTTAAGTCACAGATTGTGTGACTTTGACATGTTTGAGTTAGTTACAGTGGGTATGGTAATAATAGGTATACATGTAGTAAGTGTGAAAATACAGTGTTTTAGTCACAGATTGTGTGGACTTTGACATGTTTGAGTTAGTTACAGTGTGTATGGTCATAATAGGTATACATGTAGTAAGTGTGAAAGTGTCGTGTTTAAGTCACAGATTGTATGGACTTTGACATGTTTGAGTTAGTTACAGTGGGTATGGTAATAATAGGTATGCATGTAGTAAGTGTGACAGAGTCGTGTTTAAGTCACAGATTGTGTGGACTTTGACAGGTTTGAGGTTGTTACTGTGGGTATGGTCATAATAGGTATACATGTAGTAAGTGTGACAATGTAATGTTTAAGTCACAGATTGTGTGGACTTTGACAGGTTTGAGTTAGTTACAGTGTGTATGGTCATAATAGGTATACATGTAGTAAGTGTGACAATGTCGTGTTTAAGTCACAGATTGTGTGGACTTTGACAGGTTTGAGTTAGTTACTGTGGGTATGGTCATAATAGGTATACATGTAGTAAGTGTGACAGTGTCGTGTTTAAGTCACAGATTGTGTGGACTTTGACAGGTTTGAGTTAGTTACTGTGGGTATGGTAACAATAGGTATACATGTAGTAAGTGTGACAGTGTAGTGTTTAAGTCACAGATTGTGTGGACTTTGACAGGTTTGAGTTAGTTACTGTGGTTATGGTCATAATAGGTATACATGTAGTAAGTGTGACAGTGTCGTGTTTAAGTCACAGATTGTGTGGACTTTGTCAGGTTTGAGTTAGTTACAGTGGGTATGGTAATAATAGGTATACAAGGGGATGTACGGTTTACAATGTAATAAACATAGAATGATTATATGTTAACAAAAAAAAATATGATAAATGAACAAAATAAATCAATAAATAAATATAATAGATAAATAATGGTTATGATTTGGTACAACTAATTTTTATTTAAATACATAGATAGATATTTGTTATGTGGTTTAAGTATAAATATTAATACTATGATTTGGTACAAATAATTGCGATATAAATTTTTAGCTTTTACCATGTGGTATAAGTAGTTGATTTGTAAATTTATACATAATAATGCTATGATTTGGTACAAATAATTGTTATATAAATTAATAGATAGATACTCGTTATCACGTTGTACAAGCGTTTGCTATCTAAATTGATATATGAAAAATTGTTATTAAATGGTACAAGTATATGTTATGTATGGGCCAGCGGCTGAGAAAATGACCCTTAGGACATAAAAAAATGAAAATCGTTTTTTTAATGATTCTGAAAGAGGGGTCAGTACTGATCTTAAAACAGAAAAGACTTTTGAATTATCTTAATTATTAGTGAAATGGCAGCGGTTTAAAAGAAGGTTGTCTGAACAAACAAAATGGTGACGTTGGTAATTTATGACGTTACAGTTCGTACAGAAATATGACGTCGCGTCATGAAATTGGACGTGATTGCACTCCGCTCTCAAGCAAACACGAATCTATGACTGCTTAACTTGATCAATAGGCAAATGATAATATACTTACCATTTGTGAGCACAATCTTCATAATACACCAGTTATCAATTATACAAGTCTGCAGAACAATACTGCTGTAGATTCTAATGCTTTTATTTTTGCAATACAAATCAAAACATAAAATGATAAGGTATGATTAACAAAATATTTTTTATTAATCATTTGAATTGGAAATCAATGCAAAATTTCAATATCAAATACATGTACAGAAATAACATTAATCTTTCTAGAACACATACAATTCAAAATATAAAACTATATCAAACAATCATTTACCTTTATATAAACTACTAAATACCAGTCTGCACAATCTACTAAATACACACACTCCAAAATACCAGTCTGCACAATCTACTAAATACACACACTCCAAAATACCAGCCTGCACAATCTACTACATACACACATTCCAAAATACCAGTCTGCATAATCTACTAAATACACACACTCCAAAATAACAGCCTGCACAATCTACTAAATACACACACTCCAAAATACCAGCCTGCACAATCTACTAAATACAAACACTCCAAAATACATATTATTTTATTATATTAATAGATAGCTTATTGTTAAGATGCGTAAACAAATCTGTTTTGTTTGTTTGCTTACATTGCTAATTGAACAGAAATTCCTGTTTTTCTTTTCAGTGCCCTTGTTCTGAAAATGATTGCACACCAGAAGATATTCCCTAGAAGGTGACGCTATACAAAATGTCGTCTCAAGACCTCAAAACGCTGTTCCATTATAATCACAACCGCCCTAAATCTACCCCTATTTTAGACACCGAATCATCGGACCTCCCCGCCAAAAATCTCGCCCCAGTCCTCACTCAGAACCAAACCCCGTTGCCAGAAAAGGACACGACCTTTTCCTTCGCTCCAGATAATGTGGAGGTGGACGTTAGCCGAACCCCGTCTTCGGGGTCTCAGGAAAACAGGGGATCTGACACGGAATACTCGCCCCTGTTAGGCAACAGGTACGTGTGCTATGGAAAGCCATATGGGAGCCCCGACTCCGTTTAAGATTTTTTACAAAGAATAAAGAAGATTTGCACGGAATATTAAAAAGCCGTGCAAGATTGAGTTTCTGTTGAAGATTTTCCGTTAAAGATTTTCCGTTAAAGATTTTCCAGTTGAAGATTCACCGTGCCTAAAGCAGGTCTAACCTGGTCATAGAGTTGGTGGATATACCGAAAGCGATGCGTTTATCAGTGTACATATTTGGGGAAGTAGAAGGAAGTTTTAAGGACTTCTACGAGATTGATTATAAAATGATAAATTCGTCTGAAAATAATCTTATTATTTATGGATGTGATGACTAGTTGTTTACGAATGCTAAGGGAATATATATATACTTTTATCTACATGCTGTATGTTCTGATATCATTGTCACTGGGCAATACCTACACTGTTACTTATACTTGGAACGCTTGTATATATCTTCTGATAAAACTTTCTAATAATGATAAAGGGATAGTATACAGATATGGTTAAGTGATAATTTACTCGGAAGTTTATTTTGACAAACGATGTGGAAGCTCTGTTTTGAACTGTTGCAGTGACTCCGGGAGCAGCAGTGCATTCCCAAAAGAATTGGCTTTGGATTTCAAGGAAAACGTCAATAACTACTTCCGGTTGGGAAACTACAAACAAATATTGCACCATTTTAAGGTTGCAGTCCTCCTTGCCTTCACCGTCGCCTTCTGTGTAAGTAACGTCATTTCCGCCACGTGTCATCCACTTTCAAGAACGACGGTCACATGATGACGCTGTCCAATGATTGCGGAACCGCTTAATATTGAATAACATATGACGACGGTGTACACTGATTTTGGTTGAATATTGTTGAATGTCAAGTTACTCACCAAGCTCAATTCCTATAGCAACGGTGCGTTTCGTATTATTTATTGTGTGACAGTGTAACAAAAGTCCCATTTAATATCGTAGGCGAAACTTTCTTCAGGATGTAATGTGAAAACCAAAATTCGAATGCATAAGCGTTAACAAAACCATTATCCTTAGATTTACAATTGATTAAAGTGGGGCAAAAAGTAAAAGAGAATACCGAGGCTTTAACAAAACCATAATCTGAACTCAAAATCGATTTAACTAGTTTACATGGAGACCCTTGTAAAAGAATAAGACCATGTGTTCCGGACGACATCCGACAAGTAAGTCTTGGTCACTTCCAAGTAAACATCATGTCCCAGTGGGAACTGAATCACAGTATGAACAAAGGAAAGATTTACAAGGAGACCCTTGAAGAAGTACACAAGAGAATTATTAAAAAAACGTCTACCTTTAATATACACTTTGCATGTACGTTTGTTTACAGGCTGTTATAACTGCACATGAGGAAGCAGAAGAGAAATTTTGGACAACATCTGTAGATAACAACGTACCCGTAGGTAGGTAGCCTATTGTTAGAGTTCATTTTCTCTCCTCTAAACCAAACCTCTAAAACGCATACAATGAGTGTATAAACCATGCACTTAAATAAACTATTATCAATCATTATTGTAGAAAACCACGGTAAAAAAGGCCCGAGTTTGGAAACACAAGGCTCATGTCTTATATATTTAAACACAGCGAATTCAACTTACACATTAACATACATGTATATATACATGTATAACTATTTGTGAACTGCATTATATTTGCAATACATATAAGTACTGAGAAGTGTATAAACTTACTTTTTCTATCCAAAATATGACCAATCGAGAAGTTCTATAATTTAATATGAAAGTGTACTACATTCTTGGTTACAGAAGTATCAGTGTCCAAGCCTAGTTTCAGTATTGCAGTTTAAGTCATTATTTGTTCGGCATACTGTATCTATTAATTAATTGGACAGGTGCAGCATATGTGTGTGTCACGTCATCTTCTTTACTTCCTGTAAAGCTTACGTTCGGAAAGGACAACATTTTAACTCTTATAATTTTTTTCGTATTTTTTTCACAACTGTGAAATCCACATAGTCCACTTTATCATGTTTTTGTCATTCGTAAGATATGAGTACATATCTTAACATTTTAGAGGTTCATCACAGTATAAAATTATCACCTTATGGCCACCGTATGCTACTTTACAGATGTATGATGCATTTTCGACTTACTGTATATATTTCAAAATTTAAAAGGTGCAGCATATGTGTTTGTTACGTCATCTTTAATGATAGGGGGTGGCAGAATCTGCTGGAGGATTTTTTTAGTCCCCGAGGTTTTCTGGAGCCTCCATAGCCACAGTTAATCTCATTTGAGTAGTGACACGGTGCATGATGTACACATTTTTGTAGTATAAGATTTGAAATTATACAGAACTAGTATAAGGGTATTTACACACCTGACTCTTCTGCTTCTACATTAGTTTAGAAATTTTGGATTCCCACCTTTTGGCCTCTAGCACCACTGAAGAGTCCTAGGAGGACGAAACAGCTGTATGACGCAGTTTTATTTATTTTTTCGACTTACTGTATCTGTTACTAAATTTAAAAGATGCAGCACATGTTTAAGTTACGTCATCTTTTATTATGACTCTTTATGATATATGTTAAAACGTCTAATGGAATCAGAAGGTAAGGACTTATTGTAACCTATAAGAATTTTTGCTGACACTATACATGATGTATTTACCAACAGTTTCCACCTTTCACGATTCCGACGGATCCTTAAAACTCACGCTTGATGGGCCCTTGAGGAAGACAGAAGGAAGAGGTCCAAACAACACAGTGCTCATAGTAGAGGTTCTCAGATATAATAGTGTAAGTGAACATCTACCATCAGTAAAGATCATCAACATAGGAGAACGGTTGGAAACTGCATAAGCCAAACTTAACGAGGCACCTAATCAATACCTAGTATGCATTATATTTAATCGTAAACCTTGTTTGTTGATATTGGCAAAACATTCGAAAAAAATATTTGTTTCAGAGGGAACAATTAACTCATGTGAATCACATATATTACACAAAACAAACCGTGAGATTATGATCACACGTGTCTATTTCATGCAATAGGACAAATTGTTACGCATTTGTTTTGTGTTTTGACCTTGAAATGCAAATGGCGAATGTAAAAAGTATTACATAAATATGCATATAGGGAGGTATTTTGATTATAAAAAAAACTATTGGATGATTGAAGACCACTGATCATAATGAAAAGACTGTTGTAAAGAAAAAAATTTAAAATGGATTTTTTTCATAACTTTGTACAGTTTTTCTTGAAACAGTCTTCTAGCTATGTTCAGGGTCTTGGTGGTATCTAATAGAGTTTTTTTCATTATTGAAATGGTGCATAGTAAATTTGGAGAATTCTCGGTTGGCTATTTATTATTTCTATTGCAAAAATATACCATATTTGTTATGTTTCTTGTACCTTGGAAATACGTATGAACTCTCTGTAGTGAAAGAAGTGAACTAAAATAAGAGAATACCGAAGCGTCAACATAATCATAATCCAAACTCAAAATCGATTAAACCAGGGACAAAATTTGAACAAAGGAAAGATCTACATGGAGACCCTTGCAAAAGTACAAGAGGATAAGACGTTGAGTGCCAAGCCAAATATTTAGGTTTATGAGGAGTTAAGATCTCGGATCTATGTGTGAATCTCAGAAATCAGGGTAATATTTTCCCACGTCCAAATTATTAAAAGGGACACCATATATTCTATAATCATCACCTCCAGCATTAGGAATATATGTGTTTTTTTTTAATATGCCAGTGTGTACTGTAAACCAACTTGTTTTCGCGTGCGATTAATTTTCGCGTATTTCGCGAGTGATTTAAATTAATCGCCACGAAATAGTTTCAATTAGAGGTAAGCCAACGTAGGAGTGATATACTGCACTGAACATAGGATTTAAAGCCGTATTTATCGCGAAAGAAGATTGTCGGGAAATACTCGTTTCATATGAAAACGCGAAATTAAGTCGCCGCAAAAAATAAGTTGGTTTACAGCATATGTTATCTGTGATTGTGTATATAACAACACTACATCTATATATCTACAGTCTGAAGTACTGGATACCATTGTGTGGGCATTAAACAAGACGATTTTGCACGAGGAAGAATCCGAGGAGGTGGAATATAAGTTTGCTAACCTTAGTGGGTCGTAAGTATCAAAGTCACATCGTATCATAAATAAAATATTATACAAACACTAATTATAAAGAACTACGGAAGTGTCCACAAAATCTTACAAGGAATATAATAACAGCTGTTGAAGAGTAATTATATATTTATAAGTTCCTCTGTTACATAACGTTTTCACGGTTAAATCAAATAATGTCACCTCCTCAAAGTAATAACTGGTGCAGTCACATTGAATCAAGTAGGCACACCATTGAACATAATAAAAACATTGATCCACTTATCTTACAAGAACAAAATACGTCAAAGGTTCGTAGTATTTCATACAATCACATTATGAATAGTTTGCGCATACTGTCATCTGGAAACTGTTTTACCATAGTTATAATATTGTGGAATACTATTATTTAATGATAACTAATTATCAAGTAACTGTTTTAAAATTATTAACTTACATTTATCATTACAGACACCGTGTAACATTACGTTTCACTACTAACTCATCGGAGAATTTCGCCGTTAGATGGAAAGTAGATTTAACACATAGCAGTGAAATCATCGTCGCAGCCATCATTCTCGTCTTCGTCTACGTTCTCATTATTTTTGAGGTTTGTGTCTATTTTTTCTACATACTGTATTCATTACTTTGGAGGTATATTACGGATGAAAGAAAAATCGTCGGTCGTAACAAAAAAAAAATCACAGAATACCGAAGCGTCAACTAAACCATAATTCGAGCTCAAATTCGATCAAACTAGAGGCAAATTATGAACAAAGGAAAAACAATTTTACATGGAGACCTTTGAAAAAGTACAAGAGAATGAGACCAGGTGTTCCGGAAGAGTAACGTAAACATAAGGTAGTAACGTTTGTAATAGAGAAAGCTGATCAGGCGGTTTATCTGCTTGCAAATAACTGACTAAACACATCTTTGAAGTGTGAATTTCGTCTTGTAGTATATTGCAACTTTTACAGAGACGAAATAACATGGGAATCGTCA
Organism: Mimachlamys varia; assembly: GCA_947623455.1. Taxonomy (NCBI): domain Eukaryota; kingdom Metazoa; phylum Mollusca; class Bivalvia; order Pectinida; family Pectinidae; genus Mimachlamys; species Mimachlamys varia. The sequence continues at coordinate 6,047,324 of OX392537.1, forward strand.
AGCTGTATCAGTCTCAATCCCTAAAATATGGTTATTCATTCTCATTTGGTTAGCATTTGTCTCTGGTCAACTTTTATCAATGTTAAAAAAGTATCTTCACCATATTGTTTCTTAACGCTTTAACAACAATGTTGTTCTTTTTGCAGCTGGTTCACAGGACAGTCGCGGCCATCATCGGGTCACTGGCGGCTGTCGCTGCCCTATCATATTTTGAGAAGGTACGTTAAAACACAGATGCTAGCAGAGAGACAGCCCGGTTTAAAGATGTATTCTTAAGGGACAATCCATTTCAATCAACGACATATTATGTTTAGGCCTTCAAATAAAATAAAACACATACCATTACTTTTTTATCGGAATCTCATATAAAACATCTCAAGTTACACAGATATATTTTTTTAATAATCACACTCATTAAAGGCCCAATATACGTAACTTTCGGCAAAACTTGATGCGAAAATCAAGCCTAATAACTTATTATTTTTGATAGATTAAGTTAAGATTAACTGAAATCAGCAATATCTAAGATGACTTCTTACGCGGTAACCGGTACGGCAACAGTTGAAACTCGGTATTTGTAAACACGCGACCATTTTGACTGTCTTCTACCTGCGGTTTGTTATTGAAGTGGGCCCCACCTGAATTATTTTCAATTCTTTAGATTTTTCTGTCAGGAGTTTCTCGTTAGTTACCGCTCAGGTTTACTTCGTTTTAGGCTTATTTTTGCATGGTTTTCAACTGGATTTTTTATCAGAATTTTTCAGATTAACGAAAAATTTCCTGAAGTTACGTATATTGGGCCTTTAATGTTTATAAATGTAGGATAATTACAAGTAAATAGGCCATTGATGGGCGGGAAAGAATTCATACAATGATAAATTATGTGTCACCAAGTTATTAATCCGTTCTCCGGTGCTCGATGATAGCTTATCAATTGTTTAGACCACTGGTACGTTTTAATAGCTAATCGGTTATCCCCTGTTTTCACCTGTGACCTGTGACCTTTGACCGTTGATTGTTTTAATTGATTAAATGTCTCAATGATGCTGAATCCCATGATAACGTTAACCTTTGGTTTTCACAGCGACCGTCGCTGGAACTGATCATATCCTGGATAGATATGGAAACACTTATGCTGCTCTTCGGCATGATGATACTTGTCGCCATATTTTCCGAAACAGGATTTTTCAATTTCTTTGCCCTCAAGGTAAGATATGTTGAAAAGTCTAAAAATAAAAAGTCATTTGGATATTAGATCATTGCTTTAAAATTATCACTTTTTACACTATAACCTATTCTGTTCTGGTTGTGATTTTGAGTTTTAAAATTTGATATTAGAATCACAAACAGTAAAGTGTACGCTAAATTGAATTCATTTTTCAACTTATTTGTTTTGTTTTGCTTATTTCCATGAAAAATAATCCGTCAAATAATAAAAAGAAAGGAAGCAAAATTGTGCCGATTATTTTTGCATGACGCCATAGCAGTGTTAACATGTAACAACCAAATATGTAATTAGGTCGGAATACTTATACACATTATGACTTTGCGTTTTAGGCGTACAAGTTAGCAAAGGGCCAGGTCTGGAGTCTTATAACCTTACTGTGTTTGTTCAGTGCCGTAGTTTCTGCATTTCTCGACAACGTCACAACCATTCTCCTTCTGACACCTGTCACAATCAGGTACCGGTATACTTACATGCATGGATTAATGTGACACAAATATCATAACAAGTTATGACGAGAGCAATATTATATAATTTGACTTATGACGAGATCCATATAACCTCCTTTGTCTAATGGCATTTGCAATAATGTTCCATATTTTTCATAAGGAGAAGCAACTTACATAGTTTGTCTTATGGCAACTGTAATAATGTAATATAATTTCGTAAGGTGAAACAACCACGTACATGTATACTTCTCCCTCATTGAGTAATGTAAAGATTTTCTTGTAAGGGGGAGCAATAATGTATACTTTGTCTTTTGGCATCTGCAATAGTATAATATTTTTACGTAAGCGAAATCAATGATGATGATAATGATGTGACAGCAATTATGAAATGTCTTAAGACGAGGAAAGCAAAGATCTACACTTTGTCTAACGACCATGCCAATATCACATACCTCGGGAATTATATAAATGTAAAGAAAAAAGGAATGTTGTTTCAGGCTTTGTGAGGTGCTCAACCTTGACCCGAAAAACATCCTGATAGCAGAAGTTTTGTTCTCCAACATCGGCGGGACGGCTACTGCTGTTGGGGACCCGCCTAACGTCATCATTGTCTCCAACAAAGAAATTTCTGAAAAGGTAAGGTGCCCATCAGTTCTTCCGAAACGGGAAACGCACTCCCGAAATCTCTTTCTAAAGTAATACTCTCTCCAAATTTATTTCCAATAAGCTTACATCGGAACGCCTTTCCAACGTAACATATCCCCGTAGCCTCTAATATGAACTGTACGTTTGGGACCTCTCTTTAGTGTATTTATCTCTAAAGAGGCATCAGTGAAACGTATCCTGTGATGTATTTCACCTACCACCTACCGTATGACCTTTGGCAAATGTAAAGTACGCCAAGGAAAGGATCCTTCCCTTGAGATGAGGTGCTATTGTGACAAGAATTATGCGTAATAATATGTGTCGCCTTTCCCGCTTTGTCAAAATCATAAGCATTTAACATGCGATAGTTTTCGTAGAGTCCTAATACACCTACAAACCAAGTTTGAGTGAAATCGGACAATATCAAAATTTCTACCAATCAGAAGCCAAGAAATAATGGCCAATTTACAGAATCATGCAACCAAAGTTGCGATAGTGTTTGTAGAGTCCTAACACACCTTCATACCAATTTTGAGTGAAATCGGACAATATCTAAATTTCGACCAATCAGTGGCAAGGAATTGGCGGGCATATTTGTTGAATCATGAAACGGAAGTTGCGATAGTATTCGTAGAGTCATAATACACCTACATACCTATTTGGAGTGAAATTAGACAATATCTAAATTTCGACCAATAAGTGGCAAGGAAATGGCGGCCATTTTGTTGAATCATGAAACGGAAGGTGCGATAGTGTTCGTTGAGTCATAATACACCTATATACCAAGTTTGGTTCCTGTAGCTTTTATACTTAGTCAGAAACAGCCTAATACGCAAGAGCTAAACGCATAACTTTAACGTTGTAATTCCAGAAATTTGAGATTTTTACCCCAAAAAAGCAGAAATCCATGATTTTTTTAGCCCAGTAGGCTCTAATACCCATGCTTCATCTATGATTGAGGTTTGGTTGATGTTACTTTGTCAGAAACAGAGCTAAACGCAAAACTTTAGAATTGTTGACGCCGCCGTCGCCGTCATCGTCGACGTCGCCGTCGGAAAAGTAACCCCTAACATCCGTCGGAGGCGACACAAAAATCACTGGAGAGTTCGTATTTGTAAAATGTGTAAATGGCTAAACAAAGAAAGGACACCTTTGCAGAAAAAAAACGGCCATTTTTTCTTCCATTTTGAAGTCATCAGTGGCATTTAATGTAGTAAGAATAAAAGAAACGGTGTCTGTGAAATACGTAGTATACAACGAAAAGGATCCCTATCATCATCAAAACATCCACAAATATACAGGTCATACTCGTGGACATGAATTTGTCTTTCAAGAGCATCGTGGACTTCTTACTTCAGGGAATCACAGAGTATAAAGAGGTTACCATAATGCTCGTAAACTCATTATTTTAGTGAAACCCCAATAAAATGCATAGAGGCTGTCATGATGCTAGTGAACTTTACATATTCGGATATTGTAGTGAATCACATAGAGATCACTATAATGTACTTGAACTTATCATTACAGGGTATAAACTTTACCAATTTCACCATCCACATGGCAGTGGGTATATTTTTTGTGGCGTTCGCGGGATACGGGGCACTACGAATTTACTACCGACGGATGGATCTCCAGAACAAGGACCCTCCTGAAATAGCAGGTAAATTGGTATAGACTGTCTCTGAATGTAATAAGTAAAATTCGTTTTCCTGAAAAATAATCATGAGGAATAAATGGCTCAAACATTACAGTAATAACTCACAAAGCCGTTTTAACTAGCTTCCCATTGTGGTTGCAATTGATATCTCGCTATACCAAATCTTATTATCGTAGTTTTGTCTTCCTCGAGTTCTTGTTCATACATTTGCATATAAGGTATAATTTAATTTCCTGCTTCAAGGATATGCATCATACCAAAAGTACATGCGCATGCTGTTGTCTTTTCTGTATAATTTTCATGCTGCTGCGTTTTCCTTCCAGCAGATTCATCCGTCCTTACAATAAAAGTTATTAACATTGAAAAATCAGAGAATATCAAAGCGCATAGAAAAAGTACAAGTGAATAAGACCAGGTGTTCCGGAAAAGTAAGCGTGTTCTATTTCACCGACAACACCCGCCATATTAATCCAAGTAAATTTCGTGGCCTCAAAAAGTGAGAACTGAGGCAAAATTCTCAATCCCAACAATCAGGCATAATAATGAGCATATTCATCTTCATATCATAAATATATAAGATGTTTTTTCTTACCCTCTCTTTCAGAGTTGAAGCACGAGATTGATCTGTGGAAGAAAGCAGCCGCTCGCGTGTCGGTTGCCACCAGAGAGGAGAGTATTATGAAGGCCCTCTTCTTACAGAAGGCCACCCAGCGAGAGAACAGTTTAGTTCGGCGACTGTACAGGATCAAGTAGGTGTTCCACAAAGGAAGAGCACACTAGATACTGTAAACGTAGATATTTTTTAGCGGTATTCTTATTTTTGGCGATTTTCGTGTTGAAATCATTCCACTAAATCGTGATTGTGTTAAAGACAGTTTCTCTATATAACTTTGTACAGTAAGTATTGTTAGTGCGCCATTTATCATTGAGCTTATCTGTTTAGATCCGGTTATGCTCTAAAATCTGAGTCCGCCAAAATAAGAACGTTTCGCAGTAAGCAATGAAGTAGTTGTATATGTATTTGTACAATTAAGTGGGAACGTTTTGAAATAATGAAAAATATAATTTTATTGTAAACTACATACGTCAGTACTAGTACGCCTTCACACTGGTCATTAGTCTGACGAAGGGGGCAGTGTAGTCATCGAAACGTCACACTTGAATATCCTATTGGTTGTGCTGTGATAACTTCTATTGACAAAACCAACCTAAAGAAAAACGTTCAAAATCCTCATTTGAGGAGGATTTTCATTTGAATGTGTTGCTGAAGGCAATTGTCACAGAAAATGAGAAATTTTATTTATATCGTATATATAGTACATTACTTCGATAATATTGAATTTGATTTCGGTAACATTACGTTATAAGTATCGTTTAATATCTCAGGAAGCATCGATAGGAAAAGTGAGACTACCACTTACAAAGTGTTGGGTCGAGGTGAAATTTTATAAAGTTACATGTATATTATGTTATTTACAGGCGATCTGAGATCAAAGACTTCCAACAAAACGTCCAGGATCTGGAGAGAAAGGTTAGCACTGATTTCAATAAATTACTTAATTTAACGAGAACGATCGATGTCTTTTACCTCTAAATACGTAATATAAAATCTGAAAATAACGAAGAGATATTGTGTATACCCGATGCTATCTGTTAAAATGTAAACCCAGTAACAGATTTTACTATACCCATCAATATCTTCTGGAACACCTTGCTTTATTATTTTGTTGTTTTACCAGGGTCTCCATGTAAATATTTCCTTTGTTCCTATTTTGCCTCTAGTTTAATCGATTTTGAGTTCAGATTACGGTTTTGTTGACGCTTTTGTAGTCTCTGATTTTTTTGATTTTTTTTTGTAACGATGAAAACCCAGTGCCAGTCTTTACTCTACTTCATTATAATAATGAAGAAACTTATTTTTTCTGTATTTACAGTATTTCATCACCGACCAGTGGCTCCTTGTGAAGAGCAGTATCATACTTACTGTAGCCATACTCTTCTTCTTCCTCCAGTCCTTTGTGGACGGCCTACATATCAACATAGGTGAGGCTTACTTTACAATGATAACCGTGTCTGGTGATTTATATTGTTCTGTAAAAGTTTGGTGGCCATTAAGGATTATGTAGTGTTGAAAGGAAATGATAGCCATGACGGCAACTGATATTCTGTTTTTGTAATGAGTAGAATCAGTTGCTGTGATGGGATCTATATTTTTGGCCATGCAGTTGGTTTAATGTGTAACACTGATTGCATCCTCGATATCTAGGGGCAACAATCACCTATGCTATCTACATCCCTGGAATATGTCATGACAAAACTCGCATCTCAGTGCGCGCCACCTTGTTGATGAAGAAAGAAGACTGGTCCGACAATGTACATCAAAAGAATCTAGTGGTCATATAACGGTTAAATCAGACAAGCTTTGACGTCAGTTGCGGCTCGTTAGCAATCTTGAAAAGACAGGCATCGGCCTGCCTAGCGATTGGTCAGGATTTATTACATGGGCATGCCTTCAGTTTTTCCAAAATTCCAGGGGTGTATAGAGAGTGAAGGTGATTGTAACCACTGGATTTCAAAGAAGCTCTGATTGGAAATGTGGAAGGGTGGGTAGCCGCGATAGGATTTTGTTTGGAGCATGGTGGGTATCCGTGATTGGATTTTGTTTGGAGTATGGTGGGTAGCCGTGATAGGATTTTGTTTTGAGTATGGTGGGTAGCCGTGATGGGATTTTGTTGAGTATGGTGGGTAGCCGTGATGGGATTTTGTTGAGTATGGTGGGTATCCGTGATTGGATTTTGTTTGGAGTATGGTGGGTAGCCGTGATAGGATTTTGTTTTGAGTATGGTGGGTAGCCGTGATGGGATTTTGTTGAGTATGGTGGGTAGCCGTGATGGGATTTTGTTGAGTATGGTGGGTAGCCGTGATAGGATTTTGTTTTGAGTATGGTGGGTAGCCGTGATGGGATTTTGTTTTGAGTATGGTGGGTAGCCGTGATGGGATTTTGTTGAGTATGGTGGGTAGCTGTGATGGGATTTTGTTTTGAGTATGGTGGGTAGCCGTGATGGGATTTTGTTGAGTATGGTGGGTAGCCGTGATAGGATTTTGTTTTGAGTATGGTGGGTAGCCGTGATTGGACTTTGTTGAGTATGGTGGGTAGCCGTGATGGGATTTTGTTTTGAGTATGGTGGGTAGCCGTGATTGGATTTTGTTGAGTATGGTGGGTAGCTGTGATGGGATTTTGTTTTGAGCATGGTGGGTAGCCGTGATGGGATTTTGTTTTGAGTATGGTGGGTAGCCGTGATGGGATTTTGTTTTGAGTATGGTGGGTAGCCGCGATAGGATTTTGGGTTGAGTAGGCTGGGTAGTCGTGATGGGATTTTGTTTTGAGTATGGTGGGTAGCCGTGATGGGATTTTGTTTTGTGTGAGCTTGGTAGCCGTGGTGGGATTTTGTTTTGTGTGAGCTTGGTAGCCGTGGTGGGATTTTGTTTTGTGTGAGCTTGGTAGCCGTGGTGGGATTTTGTTTTGTGTGAGCTTGGTAGCCGTGGTGGGATTTTGTTTTGTGTGAGCTTGGTAGCCGTGGTGGGATTTTGTTTTGTGTGAGCTTGGTAGCCGTGATGGGATTTTGTTTTGTGTGAGCTTGGTAGCCGTGGTGGGATTTTGTTTTGAGTATGGTGGGTAGCCATGACGGGACTTTGTTTTGAGTAGTGTGGGTAGCCATGGTGGGATCTTGTTTTGGAGCTGTAATGCTGATTTTGTTTTGTGTAGGCTGGGTAGCCGTGATGGGATCTTGTTATGGAGCTATAATGCTGATTTTGTTTTGTTTAGGCTGGGTAGCCGTGATGGGTGCTATTATGCTGATTGTTCTTGCCGACATCGAAGACATGGAGAATACCCTACACAAAGTAGAATGGGCGACTCTCATATTCTTCGCGGCACTGTTCGTTCTGATGGAAGTTAGTATATTACATTTGCATTATCAATGTATATAGGGCGGGTCAAGCAAACTCTGCTTTTACTTCATGTTAAGAGAAGCAGTTGCCATAATTCGGGGGGGGGGGGGGGAGGGGTCAGAGGTTCTGGTTTGCATTGTAATCATCAGATTATTTTCAAGCTCTGATTAAAAGCGTAAAAGTTAAGTAAATTTTATAATATCACGTCAAGATCAAATTTGGGGTTTCGTTAAGACCCTACTCTATAATATACAGGCCCTATTTTGGAGTTAGGTTAAGATCCAATTATATGATAACGTCCAGGCCCCATTTTGGAGCCAGGACATATATCTCTGCTATATCGCATGTAAGCCGTAATACGACCAACAAAGCTTACTTTCAGTATATAGTTTATATTATCATTAAGGGGCAATCAATATGGCCACAAAAAAGTACGTTTGGCAAATGAAGTAAAAAAACTCGTCGAATCGTGACTGCCAATTTCTGTCTCAGGCCTTGAAGGAGCTCCAGCTGATCGACTGGATAGGAGATCAGGTCAGTGACGCTATCAGAAGTGTGGATGAAGACCAGAGACTGACCGCCGCAGTCCTGGTCATATTGTGGGTGTCCGCCTTTGCGTCCAGCTTTATTGACAACATCCCCTACACTACGGCAATGGTACTTGTCATCGCATAATCATAAACAATAGCTTCACAGTATTTACCATTATATCAAGTTATTGCTTAAATATGAAAACTATTTTTGTGACTGAAACGAACATAAACATCTAAGATACCATTCTTTTGAGACACATTTCCCGTAGGTAGATGGTTATTAACATACGGGTACTAATCATTATTCTTTTTGTAGATACCTGTGTTGATCCATCTGGCTGAGGATCCGGACCTGAAGGACCAGCTGGACTTACTGCCTCTCGTCTTCGCCCTGGCCTTCGGTGCCTGTCTTGGAGGTATATAACAAGACAATATACCACTGATTCACATGTTAGCCTGATCCATAGAACTATGTAGATCTTCAGATTAAAAAACATCAACCCCCATCTAGAATATTACAACTCATAGTAAGCTTATCTTTACACTTCGACGACACCTACTGTGTAAATCTAGGTTACAGCCATGTACATGGCACGTACTCAAAGTGAGAAGTGGGGTATTTTTCTTTCAATCATAACAACTAGGCATACAATTGAGCATATTCAAATAGAATGTTTCTCAATGAGATCATCATGGCGACCATACAACTTGGCCATCGTCTTCATCAACTTGCACCTCTTGAAACCCTGATGCGTTAGTTTGTTCGTCTGCAGTCGATACATATTGTGAAAATCTCAATATTCAGAGCAAGCCCTGTATCGAATCAACTGCGACATGCAAAGACCATAGGTTAGAGTGTTTTTCATCAGATAAATTAACATTAGTATGGTATAGGTTGCGAGTGTCACTGTAATGTTGTTGGAAATGCAATAGGATGCATCATAACCTTAACGAGACGTCTTCATTCTTACCATGTTATATAACTAGTCTCGGTTGAAGTTTCCTATCACACATGACATATTTTTACATCCATGTCATTCGGAAAAATAAATTACCTGGTAATTAATTTAGCTTACGAAGATGATGATAACTCTGTGATAGTGTATGTATACCTTGTCAACCACACAGGTAACGGCACTTTGATTGGAGCATCAGCTAACGTAGTGTGTGCAGGGATAGCAGAACAGCATGGCTATGGGTTCACCTTCACAGAGTTCTTCAAGTGAGTATAACCAATCTCTACAGGCCCTGGTTTCATCAACTTCATTACCTTCAGGAAATTCATTAAATTAAAAGACCCCACTTACATTACAGAAGCTGAAGGGGAAATTTTAACTTAAAGAAATTTCCTTAAATTTTTGAATGTTTTCTCATGAAGATTTCTCTTAAATTTTGTATTATTTTCCCTTGACGATTTTAAGTCCCTTAACTTTTGCAATGCTTTCCTTTGAAGATTTTAAAGTCCCTTAACTTTTGCAATGCTATTTAAGATTTTTAAGAATTTCTTTAAAAAAAAATTTAAGGAACGTTTCATGAAACGAGGACCTGACAATAACGAAATACTAATAAGCATTCATAGAGAGACAAACACATTTCGTTAAAATTACTTCCTGTCCTAAAACATGTGTTTTAGGACTAGGTTTAATTCATTTTTTCGGCATACTGTATCTATTATTAAATCTAAAAGGTGCAGCATGTGTGTATTACGACATCTTTAAGTAAGAGTCCATGATTTAGTATCAAATGAATGTGTTGTTTGAAAACTACCATTACTCGTATCTGCTAGTGTTAGTATTTTTCAAGTGTGGGTGTTGTACCTGTTTCAGTAAAGATGACTTAACACACACATATGCTGCACCTTTTAAATTTCGTAATACACTATGCCGAAAAAATTAATTAAACTGCATCATACATATATTACATCATACAGTAGATATGATATACCTGTGCAACTAGGTTTATACTCATTTCCTCACTACTATAACAAGTATTGTTTTGAGTGCATTATTGTATGATTTAAGGTAACGTCATGCGTTATACGTTCAACGTTATATTTGCATGCATTAGCCCACAAAGGTATTATAAATACATGTGATAATGTATACGTTGGTTCTGTTACAGGGTCGGATTTCCTATGATGATCGTGACCAATATTGTAGCAATGGCCTATCTCTCAATATGTCACCTGGCCTTTGAATGGCACTGATACCGAGGTGGAACCCCTGTGGTCTCGACTTGGGAACAATGGGAGTGTGTATAAAGTTGACTGAGACATATACTGTAGTGTACAGTGATAACTGACTTCTGTTTTAGTTAATGGCTCTTGGTGCTTATTTGTTGGGACATACTGTCATGTAAGCAAAATATTTAATGTTGTGTTGTTTAGGTATGCTTTATTAATTATATTAAAATGTTCATGTACTATCACGCTGAGATTTATTACAGATTCTTTCATATTGTGTACACATAATATTTTCTACTCATTCAATTTTTGTTTTTAATTAAAAGTGTCTGAATTTATATTGCAGTATTGCTAAATTTTCGTTGTCTCATTAATGTGTGCAAACAATTTGAAGCAAATGCTTTTTAATTAGACATGTGAACATACGATATGTTTTAGAGAGTGAATGAGAGAGCGAGGGAGAGAGGAAATAAAGAAAGAGAGAGAGAAGAGAGAGAAGAGCCAGAGAGAGGCTATAAAGAAAATGTCTTAAATATCTGAAGGCGTTATTCATTTTGTAAGAGCACGGCTTAATTATATTTTTTATCCGTGCAAGAAAGGGTTATATTAATGTACAAGGAAATTGTTTATAGAGGGAACATTTTTTGCCTTTACATAGTCGTGAGAATGTTCGTCTAACGCAGTTCGCGTGTCAGTTTCATTAATGAATTAATCAATCAACAAGTCCTTTAGTCATATTTGGGATTGCATTACAATTGAGTCTAAATTCCAATAATATCATTCCTAAAAAGCTATTTATAATATTATTAACCTGTCATATTTCTGGCTTGCTGTTATCATCGTTAAGCTATTCGTTTTGACATACATGTACATTGTTAAATCTGTTTTCGCATACGTAATGATATGCAACCACCACATGCGTCAGAATTTGTGTATCTAAATATAGCCAAGTGTCATTACCACCATCATTTCAAGTTGGAATCTTTATTTATTTTCCTATCAATGCATTTTGTTTTTACGTTTGAAGAACTACAAACATTGCTCAAAAAAGTGTCGAATATTATAAGATACTTTCGAAAAATTAATATCGCTGAAATATTGAATGTGAAAGATATTAAAGGCCCAATATATGTAACTTCAAGATTTTTTTCGGGATTCTGAAAAAGTATGAAAAAAAAAATCCAGAGCGGTCACTAACAAGAAACTCTTGGCAGAACAATACAAAAAATTGAAAATAATTCAGGTGTGGCAATCTTCAACAACAAACCGCAGGTAGAAGACAGTTCAAAATGGACGCGTGTTTACAAATACCGAGTTTCAACTGCTGCTGTACCAGTAACCGCGTAAGAATCTTGAATATTGTTGATATCAGTTGATCTTAACTAAATCTATAAATATAGTAAGTTATTAGGATTGATTTTCGCTTCAAGTTTTGCCGAAAGTTACGTACATTGTGCCTATAAAGCAGCACGATTCAGCATGGTTAGATTTTTAAGAATTTTGCCTCTGAATGATTTTAGAAAATTTCGACTTAGGATTACCATCATAGTTACATCATTAGTTTATCACATTAGAGAGAGTGTATGTGTCAGTATAGAATAAGGTGATCTTTACAGTTTACCTTGGATAAAAGTAAAATTGCTCAAAGTTATAATATACTCTGTATTACAAATTTGGGTTTGTCCATTCTTGTTTAAATTTCGATGGGAGTTGTTGAAATCTTACGTATTATGTTAAATTGTAATACGTAGACCTAATACTACACTATATTACTAGTCCAGTCATTTTACGATTTGACCTCAAACAAATTGCAAAAGAAATATTTTCAATGGTTATATACAGAACATGATATCCTTGAAATCATTTTAAAATTCTACAAAAATTTAAGTGGGTGAAAATTAAAAAATATCGGCATTGAAGTAGTCAAATATTGCCGTTACAGCATATAATTGTTCTTTGTGTTGTACGGCCCTCAACAACTAGGACAATTAAAGTCCAAGCGGTTTTTGTTACCTTTAAGACAAAAGAAGTCAAATAAAAAATTATGATAAAATCGAGACATGTATATTACCCTAGGTCATCTTCAGGTCTCAACAAAGCATATACAAACACGCTAGAATCAAGGCATTAATTCCGAAAGGTGTTATTTAATGATAAGTCAATGGTAGAGGGGTTGATATTTCACTGAAACAATAAACAGAACACTATCAAAACCGTTAAGATGGCTACCAGATAAAATGACATAACTAGAGTATCACAATTTTACAAATAGATATGTATGTAAAATAGACAACACATGGCGGGGGATATTATGTTTTAGTAAAAAGAACGGGAAACCCATAAAGTAGCACTAATCTGAATGCTCTCTGATCCTTCCAAAAAGGTGCCATAATAATAACGTGTACATCAACATCAAGTGCTTTCTGGACACAAATATTACTACAGTAATATAAAGCTTATTGTGGAAAATATCCTTTTTAGTCAGTTTATACATATTAAAAACCATACATTAGTTATATTCTGAATGTACAGTTTCTGAATATCAATTTCTAAATCAGGCCCCGGTTTCATCAACGTTCCTTAACTTAAAAATCTCCATAGGAAAGCATAACAGAATTTAAGGAAAGTTCCTTAACTAAGGATTCCCCCCTTAAATTATGTAATGCTTTCCTATGGAGATGTTTAAGTTAAGTAGTTTCCTTAAGTTAAGGAACGTTGATGAAACCAGGGCCAGGTAAAGTGAGGACGGCAATTCACTCTTGCATCAAATTTGGCTATGCGCTAAAATTTCGGCGCTCAAAAATAAATATATGTTTATAGTACATTTCATATCAGACCATAGCGAAGCCTAATGATAAATACACAGCCCCAACAATAAGGTCTGTTTTACTGTATACTGGGAATTTTTCGCGGTAGTTCAGTTTTTTTCCACTCCCTGTAATGTGGGTGAATTTACATAATGTACACAGTGTTTGAATGTGAAGAAATTCACGCACAGGACGATTATCTATTTTACCAGAGTAAAGATTTTCCTGATAAACGGTGATTCATTTTCTTTGTTTCGTCATGCATACACATAATTAAGGTTCTCTCGTGAATATATTGGATAGTTTTACCCGTGAATTATGACTGTTTTCCATTAGAAATAAACAAAGGCAATCCTGACGTGTTAACATTCAAATACGATTCTTATTGTTGGTTTTTAACAAATGGTACATACATTAATGCCTTACCACTGCACGAGAAATTAAATAAAATTAAAGTTTTCTTACCATTCTTTTCGTTGTTTCTTACTCCAGTAAACCATAGAAAAGCATTGACGTGTTGTCGTATATGATTTACTAAGGGAATACCACGAGATCAAGATTTAGACTAGTTCCTCGATATCCAGGGGTTACGATCACCTATGTACACCCAAGGAATATGTCATGGCAAGACTGAAGGCATGCTCAGGTTAAACCTAGATGATGCTTCAGTATTGAGGTCTACATGAGCCTCTAGTGTGGAGGTCTAAATGATGCTTCAGTGTGGAGGTCTAGATAATGATTCAGTATGGAGGCCTAGATGATCCTTTAGTGTGGAGATCTAGATGATGCTTCAGTGTGGAGGTCTAGATGATGCTTCAGTGTGGAGGCCTAGATGATGCTTCAGTGTGGAGGCCTAGATGATGCTCCAGTATGGAGGTCTAGATGATGCTCCAGTGTGGAGGTCTAGATGATCCTCTAGTGTGGAGGTTTAGATGATCCTTTAGTGTGGAGGTCTAGATGATGCTCCAGTGTGGAGGTCTAGATGATGCTTCAGTGTGGAGGCCTAGATGATGCTCCAGTGTGGAGGTCTAGATGATGCTCCAGTGTGGAGGTCTAGATGATGCTCCAGTGTGGAGGTCTAGATGATGCTTCAGTGTGGAGGCCTAGATGATGCTTCAGTGTGGAGGCCTAGATGATGCTCCAGTGTGGATGTCTAGATGATGCTTCAGTGTGGAGCCTAGATGATGCTCCAGCATGGAGGTCTAGATGATGCTCCAGTGTGGAGGCCTAGATGATGCTTCAGTGTGGAGGCCTAGATGATGCTTCAGTGTTGAGGCCTAGATGATGCTCCAGTGTGGAGGCCTAGATGATGCTTCAGTGTGGAGGCCTAGATGATGCTCCAGTGTGGAGGTCTAGATGATGCTTCAGTGTGGAGGCCTAGATGATGCTTCAGTGTGGAGGCCTAGATGATGCTCCAGTGTGGAGGCCTAGATGATGCTTCAGTGTGGAGGCCTAGATGATCTTCAGTGTGGAGGTCTAGATGATCCTCCAGTATGGAGGCCTAGATGATGCTCCAGTATGGAGGTCTAGATGATGCTTCAGTGTGGAGGCCTAGATGATGCTTCAGTGTGAAGGCCTAGATGATGCTTCAGTATGGAGGTCTAGATGATCTTCCAGTGTGGAGGTCTAGATGATGCTTCAGTGTGGAGGTCTAGATGATGCTCCAGTGTGGAGGTCTAGATGATGCTCCAGTGTGAAGGCCTAGATGATCCTCTAGTGTGGAGGTCTAGATGATTCTCTAGAGTGGAGGTCTAGATGATCCTCTAGAGTGGAGGTCTAGACGATCCTTTAGTGTGGAGGTCTAGATAATCCTTCAGTGTGAAGGCCTAGATAATGCTCCAATGTGAAGGCCTAGATGATGCTCCAGTGTGAAGGCCTAGATGATCATCTAGTGTGGAGGTCTAAATGATGCTCCAGTATGGAGGTCTAAATAATGCTCTAGTGTGGAGGCCTAGATGATCCTCTAGTGTGGAGGTCTATATGATCCTTTAGTGTGGCGGTCTATATGATCTTCTAGTGATGAGGCCTAGATGATGCTCCAGTATTGAGGTCTAAATGATGCTCTAATGTGGAGGTCTGGATTAATATCTAATGTGGGGGACTAGATGATCCTCTAGAGAGGAGGCCTAGATGATCCTTTAGTGTGGAGGTCTAGACAATCCTCTAGTATGGAGGTCCAGATGATCATCTAGTGTGGAGGTCTAGATGGTCATCCAGTGTGGAGGTCTAGATGATCATCCAGTGTGGAGGTCTAGATGATCCTTTAGTGTGGAGGTCTAGATGATCCTCTAGTGTGGAGGCCTAGATGATCATCCAGTGTGGAGGTCTAGATGATGCTTCAGTGTGGAGGTCTAGATGATCCTTTAGTGTGGAGGCCTAGATGATCATCTAGTGTGGAGGTCTAGATGATCATCTAGTGTGGAGGTCTAGACGATCATCTAGTGTGGAGGTCTAGATGATCATCTAGTGTGGAGGTCTAGATGATCCTCTAGTGTGGAGGTCTAGACGATCATCTAGTGTGGAGGTCTAGATGATCCTCTAGTGTGGAGGCCTAGATGATCCTCTAGTGTGGAGGCCTAGATGATCATCCAGTGTGGAGGTCTAGATGATCATCTAGTGTGGAGGCCTAGATGATCATCCAGTGTGGAGGTCTAGATGATCATCTAGTGTGGAGGTCTAGATGATCCTTTAGTGTGGAGGTCTAGATGATCATCTAGTGTGGAGGCCTAGATGATCATCCAGTGTGGAGGTCTAGATGATCCTCTAGTGTGGAGGCCTAGATGATGCTCCAGCATGGAGGTCTAGATGATGCTTCAGTGTGGAGGCCTAGATGATGCTTCAGTGTGGAGGCCTAGATGATGCTTCAGTGTGGAGGTCTAGATGATCCTCCAGTATGGAGGTCTAGATGATGCTCTAGTGTGGAGGCCTAGATGGTGCTTCAGTGTGGAGGCCTAGATGATGCTTCAGTATGGAGGCCTAGATGATGCTTCAGTGTGGAGGCCTAGATGATGCTTCAGTGTGGAGGTCTAGATGATCCTCCAGTATGGAGGTCTAGATGATCCTCTAGTGTGGAGGCCTAGATGATGCTCCAACATAGAGGTCTAGATGATGCTTCAGTGTGGAGGTCTAGATGATCCTCCAGTATGGAGGTCTAGATGATACTTCAGTTTGGAGGTCTAGATGATCCTCTAGTGTGGAGGTCTAGATAATCCTTTAGTGTGGAGGTCTAGATGATCCTCTAGTGCGGAGGCCTAGACGATCCTCTAGTGTGGAGGTCTAGATGATCCTCTAGTATGGAGGTCTAGACGATCCTCTAGTTGGAGGTCTAGATGATCTTCCAGTATGGAGGCCTAGACGATCCTCTAGTGTGGAGGCCTAGACGATCCTCTAGTGTGGAGGTCTAGACGATCCTCTAGTGTGGAGGCCTAAAGGATCCTCAAGTGTGGAGGTCTAGACGATCCTCAAGTATGGAGGTCTAGATTATCCTTTAGTGTGGAGGCCTAGATGATCCATTAGTTTGGAGGCCTGGAGGTCTTTGGGAATAAGAAACGTGTGTGCAAGATATATCAGAAGCCCCTAGACAGCCTTTTATATTCACACCAAAGCACCAAGCTATCAAATTGTACAGCTAAATAGATTTTGGAGGTCATCAGTAAATGTTAAAAGTCAAACGTCACTGTTAACTGTTTGGGTAATAAAAAAAACTTGTGTACAAGACATTAACTTGACAGATTTGATTAATGTTTACACCACACCACAGCATCAATATTTACATCTGATTACATAATGGTGGTCATCAGTCAGGGTTAAAGTGAAAACGTCACACTTCACCACTTTGGGAATAACAAGAAGCACAAGGGCTTAAACGTTCATCTAAATACCAATTGAAAGTACGTCATACTTTTATGGAAAACAGTGATTGCACAATCATGTTAAAAATGGCCGCATAGGTTGCCATGTTAACGTTTTATTTTCGAACCATGAAAATAACAACAGTTTAAAGGCCCAATATATGTAACTTCAGGAAATTTTTCGTGAATCTGAAAAATTCTGAAAAAAAATCCAGTTGATAACCATGCAAAAATAAGCCTAAAACGAAGTAAACCTGAGTGGTAACTCAAAAGAAACTCTTGACACAAAAATCCAAAGTATTGAAAATAATTCAGGTGGGGCCCACTTTAACAAGCCGAAGTCAGAAGACAGTTCAAAATGGACGCATGTTTACAAATACCGAGTTTCAACTGCTGCTGTACCGGTAACCACGTAAGAATTCATTTTGAATATTGATGATACCAGTTAATCTTAACAAAAGCTATAAATATAAAAAGTTATTAGGCTTGATTTTCGCTAAGTTTTGCCGAAAGTTATGTATATTGGGCCTTTAATTGACTTCTCTTCCTTAACACCCCACCAATTCTCTACGCAATTGCACCAGTGGAGCTTGAGGAGAAATCCAAAAAGTGTTTTCTAAGATGGCGGCTGTGACATCCGTCTTGGATTTCAGGCCGACTTAAAAAATAGCAACACTTGGTCAAGACCATCTCAGGATCATTTAAGGCAAGTTTCAGCTCAATCCCATTGTTGGAACTTGAGAAGAAGTTTGAAATGTGAAAAGTTTACGCAAGGCGGACAAAGAAGGACGAAGCACGATGACTTCAGGTGACCTAAAAAGGGTTTATACAAGATATCTTATGAACTCAACAGATTTGATTAATGTTTACACCATAGCATCAAATTCTCAAGTTAACATCTGATTTTGGTGGCCATTGGTCAAGGTTAAAGTGCAAACATCACACTTTAACATTTTGGGAATAAAAAGATTACTCACAAGATATCTTGTTACAACGAGAAGGCTTAGACTATGGCCTTATTCCCTGTTGTATGTAAAATATATGCAATAAAATATTATGACACTAAGAGAAAGTACTGTTTGACACATCATGTTTTAATGAGACACATCATCTAGTCATTGATACATATACCTATTGAGTTTCATACGAAAGTATGCTGAGACCGTTGTCAAAAGTTTGATCCAAGTAAAAAATGATCTGTATTGACTAAGCCAACAAACAGAGTTATAGCCGTTCTACATCAGCCACCAGACATGCAGTAGAAGAAATTTTGGGCAGGGCCAGCATGCATAAATGACCACACCTAGTTGATAAATGATGACACACAATCAGAAAGAATTCACTTCTTCAGTTTGACAATATTTTTTGGCAACACAAATTCACCTGTGAGGAAACATGGGTTTTCTCCGGTCACTCCAGTTTCCTCCCACAATAAGACCCCTCACCCGCTAACATATGGGCCAACAAGAGTGATTTATATAAGTTGGATAACTTGTTATAATTGTTGTAAAATAAATAAAAAGTTTAAAAATGGATGATGGGTAATCTGTTGTCATGGCCGCTGGTTCGGTGACATACACTTGATGAGTACAGGAAAGTTGAACACAGGGGGTAGGACAACCATGAAAGTCTTGTCCCGGGAATAACTTAAACTACAGGTGGGTACCGCGCGAGAGAATGGACGCTTCTCAACACCACAGAGGACAATACTACAGAGAACGCAGTACAGCAAGCCGTCTATGGTAACAGATTATTCATAGATCTTGTGAAATTTAATTAAATTTTTTTCTTTTGAGATAAAATCATCCAACAGCATATTGTGTGACGTCCTAGTGCGTATTAGAATCATCCATCCATTCAACACATCCTCTTTGAATCTAGATGGACAGAAATTATACACATAAACACATCCATCGTTGGCTTTGTTGTTATCCTTAGATGTCTTATGTTTGTATGATATACAAGATTGTAGCACTTTTGATACCTAAATTTTGAAATGGCTGATACTTAAACTGTTATGGCCTTTCAAAAGAACGCCAGTATGGAATCAGTCACATAAATATTGCTTACAGTATAATATATAATTATACTGTATGCATTAAGTCATAGCATATAAAATCATTATAAGAACTATGTAAAGATTATCGTCAATCATCGTCATCTCGCCGTCGTGTGTTCCTTGCACCGGAAGCAATTTTCCTTTTCTTAAAAGCAACAGGTTCTCCTTCGGCTCCCCCAAGGGAGGTAACTTTTTTCTCTCTAAACTTGTCTTTCTTTGGTTTTGGTGGTTGATCTGAGGACTGTTCGGGTGGTGGCTCACATTCTCCAGGGAGGGGTATACAATCCACAGGGACTGGTTCTACCGGTACTGGTTCATCCTCAGTCCTGACAACACTACACAAAAACAACACAGCTAGTATGTAGTTATTGTTATACTGGGACATGGTCAATGTAAACAACAAGAGCTTTAGAGGCAACTATCACATTGCCCACCAGCACAATATGACATACTAGCCTGCAAAGGTTCTGTCATTTATAACGACCATAAAAAAACAACTCAATGCTTATATTTACATTTTCTATCTCTGTTACCATGGCAACCAAAGTTTCTGCAGAAAAATACCCTGCATGCATATTTATACATGGTTCCTAATAATCCTGTGTAGTTTCATCTCAATCGATTCACGGGTTAACGAAGTATTGTGACCTGGTTACAATGGCAACCAAAATATTTTAACATGATATAGATTACGCACATCTACAATGTATAAGGATTATTGTCCCAAAGTTTCGTTGAAATTCCCTCAGAAGTTTTGGAGGAGTAGTCGGTACATTGTTGTGTCTACAGACGGACAGACAACCTGACTCCAGTATACCCACCCTAACTTGATTGCAGGGGGTATAATAATCCCTGTACAGGAAGAAACCATGGTAACACTCACGTATCAGAGGTCGTGATCCAGGATCCGTACACATGTTTGACGGGCTGTTGTGGCTGGGGTCCAAAACTCATACCAAGCAATGCTTCATTGTCTATATTGGAGGCGGAGGTATACTCCGGTTCTGGTTCTACGGGATACTCTTCAGGAGCCTAAAAACAGTATGATAGATTACAATCAAGGAGACAATTTCTCCCATCATTCACATATTTTTCTCCTCTTTTACCTGTCCAAGATTTCTTTGTCTTCCCCCTAGGATATGACAGATAGCACGAGCTGATCACAATTTAATTTTGACGTCAGGACAAAAAAATGTAATGACGTCACAACAACAATATAATGATGTCACGACAACAGTACCATCTCACCATGTCAACAGTTCAATCACGTCACGTCAGCATTGTGTTGCACTGATACTTTTGTAAAAAATATCAAAAACATGGGAGAAATATAATCATCTCAGAGTGATATTTGTGATTGTCTATCCCTCGGCAGAGCCTTGGGTTAGATAAACAAGAATATCACCCCTTGGGTTTTAGATTTCTCTGTCATACCCTTAAGGTAAGGGAAGATTATATTAATGTTCACTGTGCCCACAGGCAAATGACCGGAAATAACAGTGCATACATGTTCAAAGGAAGAAAACATTACAAGTATATCTAGGTGCTTTAAGTAAAACAGTAATTAGGAGACATGGAGATGAAAAACATCTCTAAGGGCCCTGCCACTGCAATGTAAAGATAAGGATATAAATAAGAAATATGGGACATTTTTTATGTTTACTTTTTTCTTTTGAAAAATTGGTTACTTACCAATATATTACATATATGTATGACCAATAAAAATATTCAAAATTATGCTCATTGTAAGATATTAATAAGGGGAATGGGACATTTTTATGTTTCTATTATTTTCTTATGGGCTAAATTGATTACTTACAACATATTAAATATGTATAACCAATACAAATATTCAAAATTATGCTTATAAATGTATCAATTACTGTTTATCAATATTGACAAACACATATAGGTCAGCATGTGATACTGTTCACAACATGAACAGAACCCCATACAGTGGTATGGTCAGTTATATAGTCACTAGCACTGTGTTATGGTGGTGAGAAGTGATGAAAAATCAAGCAACTATAGTCAATAAAGATTTGGTCAGACTTTGATGTTATATGGCCCTACATCCTCTACTATACGAGAGGGGAGACTGACACATAGCCTCTTTCACTACAGCAGCCATATCCTATCATGCTTTTGTTATATGCGAGGGGCTGTCTGACATTTCACAGGAAAAATTCATTTCATTAAGAAATGTTTTAATATTCATTTAAGATATTTGAACCAATGCATACTCAGTCTTCTGGATGACAGTGATAGAGAGACACTATTCATGATTAATGGTTCGGTTACAAGAATCAGCCAAAAGTTTCAGCAAAGTTTCAATTGTATAACTTGAACAATAATAGTTTAGAAGTTAAGATATATAAAATTTGACTTGATCTTTGATCTGATGACATTGATGTTTGATCAGTTGACACCTTTTTTTATTATAGTGCATTCCTCTTTATATCATGTTGCATTTGTCAGTCAAAAACATGATATTAACAGGAATGTGACATTAAGAGAAAAATGTTTTTCCACTAAATCTAGTGCATTTCCAATTTCCATAACTAAAAGTGAGCTATTTAATTATGTAAATATGAAGATGTTTCAATATATCTAGATAACATCATTTCAATTAAAAATCTTTTTTTTGGGTATATATGTTATTTTCTACGCAACATTTTGTGCAAGTTATATCTTAAATCAATGGAAATTACATCATTTTCTGGATATTTTATGTGATTGGTTAAAAAAATATGATATTAAGAGGAATTCACCTTAAAATGCATGATAATAACCAAATAAAATTACATAGATTATAGAGAGAAAAATGATGCTTGGGAAAAACATGATATAAAGAGGAATGTGATATTAAAGGCCCAGTATACGTAACTTTCGGCAAAACTTGAAGCGAAAATCAAGCCTAATAACTTATTATATTTATAAATTTAGTTAAGATTAACTGGTATCAGCAATATTCAAGATGAATTCTTTCGTGGTTACCGGTACAGCAGCAGTTGAAACACGCTATTTGTAAACACGCGACCATTTCGAACTGTCTTCTACCATCGGTTTGTTGTTGAAGTGGGCCCCACCTAAATTATTTTCAATTCTTTGGATTTTTTTTGTCAAGAGTTTCTTGTTAGTTACCGCTCAGGGTTACTTTGTTTCAGGCTTATTTTTTCATGGTTATCAACTGGATTTTTTTTCAGAATTTTTCAGAATCACGAAAATTTCCCGGAAGTTACGTATATTGGGCCTTTAACAGGAGTGATATTAAGTGGAGTCCACTGTACTACCAACATCTAACAAAATGTTTAGAAATTAAGAGATGTTAAATATGAGCTTGACATTTGATGTGATTTTTGAGGTTTCAAATTAAAAATTCTTTCAAATAAATTACCACAAGTTGTTTGCTTTCCTCTCTAGCCTTTTTCTCTTCCCTTTGTTTTTGTTCCTCCAGAGATACAAACTTTTTTGGTGCCACCCAAACTGGCTCTGAAACATAAGTTTCCATACTGTCGAGAGTAAATATATCATATAATTAAACATCACAGGATATCAGCTATACTTGTGGATCAGAATAAGACATCTTCGATCTAAATGAATAATGAGTAAGTGTATATATTTTATAAGCTGTACCCTTATAAACGTATGACAAACAATAACTTAACAATGTTAAGATTCTGTGTACCCAGTGTGATGTTCAGAGATAATTTAACTCTGTACCCAGTGTGATGTTCAGAGATAATTTAACCCTATTAATACCTATAATGTACCTAGTGTGATGGTATGCCAGTAGTATGAGTAGCCCTCGGGAGATTTGGCCTCTATATACCTAGTGTGATGGTATGCCAGTAGTACGAGTAGCCCTCGGGAGATTTGGCCTCTATATACCTAGTGTGATGGTATGCCAGTAGTACGAGTAGCCCTCGGGAGATTTGGCCTCTATATACCTAGTGTGATGGTATGCCAGTAGTACGAGTAGCCCTCGGGAGATTTGGCCTCTATATACCTAGTGTGATGGTATGCCAGTAGTACGAGTAGCCCTCAGGAGATTTGGCCTCTATATACCTAGTGTGATGGTATGCCAGTAGTACGAGTAGCCCTCGGGAGATTTGGCCTCTATATACCTAGTGTGATGCTATGCCAGTAGTACGAGTAGCCCTCGGGAGATTTGGCCTCTATATACCTAGTGTGATGCTATGCCAGTAGTACGAGTAGCCCTCGGGAGATTTGGCCTCTATATACCTAGTGTGATGGTATGCCAGTAGTAGGAGTAGCCCTCCGGACATTTGGCCTCTATATACCCAGTTTGATGGTATGCCAGTAGTACGAGTAGCCCTCAGGAGATTTGGCCTCTATATACCTAGTGTGATGCTATGCCAGTAGTACGAGTAGCCCTCGGGAGATTTGGCCTCTATATACCTAGTGTGATGCTATGCCAGTGGTACGAGTAGCCCTCGGGAGATTTGGCCTCTATATACCTAGTGTGATGGTATGCCAGTAGTAGGAGTAGCCCTCCGGACATTTGGCCTCTATATACCCAGTTTGATGGTATGCCAGTAGTACGAGTAGCCCTCGGGACATTTGGCCTCTATATACCCAGTGTGATGGTATGCCAGTAGTACGAGTAGCCCTCGGGAGATTTGGCCTCTATATACCTAGTGTGATGGTATGCCAGTAGTACGAGTAGCCCTCGGGACATTTGGCCTCTATATACCTAGTGTGATGGTATGCCAGTGGTACGAGTAGCCCTTGGGACATTTGGCCTCTATATACCTAGTGTGATGCTATGCCAGTAGTACAAGTAGCCCTCGGGACATTTGGCCTCTATATACCTAGTGTGATGGTATGCCAGTAGTACGAGTAGCCCTTGGGAGATTTGGCCTCTATATACCCAGTGTGATGGTATGCCAGTAGTACGAGTAGCCCTTGGGAGATTTGGCCTCTATATACCTAGTGTGATGGTATGCCAGTAGTACGAGTAGCCCTCAGGAGATTTGGCCTCTATATACCTAGTGTGATAGTATGCCAGTAGTACGAGTAGCCCTCGGGAGATTTGACCTCTATATAGTGTGATGGTATGCCAGTAGTACGAGTAGCCCTCAGGAGATTTGGCCTCTATATACCCAGTGTGATGGTATGCCAGTAGTACGTGTAGCCCTAAGGAGATTTGGCCTCTATATACCTAGTGTGATGGTATGCCAGTAGTATGAGTAGCCCTCGGGAGATTTGGCCTCTAACCATTCCCCAGCATCTTCAGGTGCAGATTCTTCCTCTTCTGATTTATTGTCCTCCTCAGGTTCTTCTTTGACTTCATTTTGTTTTTCTGAAATCATGAATAACAGGATAGTTTAATAGTAGAACTATACCTCATTTTACTTGCTCAAGTAATAACATCCCCTAACTTCATGCAGGGGTGGAATCTTAACCAGTGTTCAGTTTTTTTAGAGGCATAAACATCCATATTATTCTGTATACAAGATACATGTACTTCATCACACACATACTTTATATTTAAAATGCTATAATGAGTGGTAATATCAAGTTTTCCGTCTAATCAAACATTTTGAGGTCATTGGTTAAGGTTAAAAGTCAAAGGTCTTAGGTCATAGTTGATTTACCGATTTCAAGCTTGTCACAGTGGTGAAGTTGATGTTATGGTAGAGTTATCTGCTCTTAGTTGATGTTATGGCAGAGTTATCTGCTATTAGTTGATGTTATGGCAGAGTTATCTGCTATTAGTTGATGTTATGGTAGAGTTCTGGTAGAGTTATCTGCTCATAGTTGATAAAGTTATCTACATTGTACTTCTAATTGCTATAGTGATAGATGGTGTTGGGGCCCTTGGCTGGTGATATGTTACACAGATATTGATGTTATGGTAGAGTTACTTACCTTTGGCTGCCTTCATCTTTGCCTTGTACTGTGCTGCTAACTCAGGGTTCTCTGCAAGGTCTTTCTTAAACGCCTCCAGTGCAGCCTAATAAAACATTTACAAACAGTAAAGTTTGCAGCACCTCAGGTAGACATGGTCAACTCTAACTCATGGTGAGCTCTTACATGCTTTTTGTAGAAATGGGTGAGCTCAGACAGGCTTTATGTAGAAATGGGTGAGCTCAGACAGGCTTTTTGTAGAAATGGGTGAGCTCAGACAGATTTATGTAAAAACGGGTGAGCTCAGACAGGCTTAATGTAGAAATGGGTGAATTCTAATAGGTTTTAATACTTTTATGTAGAAATGGGTGAGCTCAGACAGGCTTTATGTAGAAATGGGTGAGCTCTGATAGCTTTATCTACAAATGGGTGAGCTCAGACAGATTTATGTAAAAACGGGTGAGCTCAGACAGGCTTAATGTAGAAATGGGTGAGTTCTAATAGGTTTTAATACTTTTATGTAGAAATGGGTGAGCTCAGACAGGCTTTATGTAGAAATGGGTGAGCTCAGACAGGCTTTATGTAGAAATGGTGAGCTCTGATAGCTTTATGTAGAAATAGGTGAGCTTTGACAATTTTATGTAGAAATGGGTGAGCTCTTACAGGCTTTTTGTAGAAATGGGTGAGCTCAGACAGGCTTTATGTAGAAATGGGTGAGCTCTAATAGGTTTTTTGTAGAAAAGGGTGAACTCAGACAGCTTTATGTAGAAATGGCTGAGCTCTTACAGGCTTTTTGTAGAAATGGGTGAACTCAGACAGCTTTAGGTAGAAATGACTAAAGGGGTGTAGCAGCCATGTTAAAATTGGTATACAGAAAAGAACTGTAAAGGTGGAATTTTTTCGTGATGTGGACATTTTTGCTTGTTTTGCTGGCATTAAATCTCCGCGAATATATCCACATGCGAACATATTTAACACGATTCAAACTCTACAACATATAATAGTAATACAGGTACACAGTGCAAAACAGCATGACTACAGCGTGAAAATTTCCACATCGTGAACAGTTTGAAGACTGACTAAGTTAAAAATTCCATGCGTGAAAATATTGGCTTTTACAGTAAGTAATCTTTAATTTTCTAACTCAAAACTAGTAACCATATACATGATAGTTTGCAAAAAATTACCAACAAGCAAAAACAATTACTCAGCTAATGATGTAAGTTTATTAGTTGATACAATTTATTATCATTATTTATCATTTTATTTTTTACATTAGACACATTGAGGCACCCAGAAAACAGTACTACAGATATTTCCACACACAGTATGAAGTAAAATATAACCAATACAGCACCTCCTCCATTTTCCTGAAGTCATCTGCTGCCTCTTCCTTTTTCTCAGCATCTTTGGTACTTTTCTTCCTCACCTACAAGTGTAAAGTGTTAGCATGTTAGGTATATATCACTAGGTTCGTTTAGCTTACTGTATGTTCCAAGTAAACTTGAAACCTTGTGTGATTTTTCTATTCAAAGGATGAGTGACAGCTGCTTAAGTAAATGTCGCAGCATAATAGTTACTGGCGTGCAACACTTCCAATGACCTGGAAATATTTTCAGTGACCTGGTGACCTTTCCAGTGACCTGGAAAACTTTTCAGTGACCTGGTGACCTTTTCACTGACCTGACCTGGTGACCTTTTCAGTGACCTGGAGACTTTTCAGTGACCAGGTGACCTTTTCAGTGAGGGATGACCTTTTCTGAAACTCTTTGCTAACTTATGATATCTGTGACTCACACAATTAACACCTACCTCATCAATTTTCCTTTTTACATTTTCTTGATGCTTTTTTCCTTTTTCATGAAAGTCAACACTCTAAATAAAAGAAAAAAAATATATTTAAGATACCTCAAAATAGTCAAAGACATCATTACTGTACATCCAAATTAATTATCACCACCTGGTAATTTCAGCTTTTTTCTTACTACTATATATGCTGTATCTGAACTGGTTTACCATATATGCTGTGTTCATTATTGTTTACTGCTACAACATATGCTGTACTTCTGGTTTAATATAAGTATGCTGATGCTGTATTCATACTGCTTACTATACATGCTGTAATTGATCTGGCTATCATATGCTGTATTCATACCTGTTTACAGGTTCTACATATGCTGTACATATACTGGTTGAATATAATTATGCTGATGATGTATTCATACTGGTTTTCTATATATGCAGTATCTGTACTAATTCATTATCTATACCGTATCCAAATTTGTTTCCACACTTATTACTTCTCTATGAACACTTACAGGTTTATTATCTATACTGTATCCAAATTTGTGTCCACACTTATTAATTCTCTATGAACACTTACAGGTTTATTATCTATACCGTATCCAAATTTGTTTCCACACTTATTACTTCTCTATGAACACTTACAGGTTTATTATCTATACTGTATCCAAATTTGTGTCCACACTTATTAATTCTCTATGAACACTTACAGGTTTATTATCTATACTGTATCCAAATTTGTGTCCATACTTATTACTTCTCTATGAACACTTACAGGTTTATTATCTATACTGTATCCAAATTTGTGTCCATACTTATTACTTCTCTATGAACACTTACAGGTTTATTATCTATACCGTATCCAAATTTGTGTCCACACTTATTACTTCTCTATGAACACTTACAGGTTTATTATCTGTTATCCAGCATTTGCAGAAGTCACAAAACTTTTTTGGTTGTGATTTCCAATATGTAGCCCTGAAAAGATAACAATTCAATTTTATAGGTAAATCATGATTAAATAGTGTTGGCAAATCTTTTCATTTACCTGCAAATCAGAAGTGAGAATCAAATTAAGCTGTTTAGATTATGCAGTTATTCAATGGCCGGTACCGGTACAGCAGCGGTTGAAACACGCTATTTGTAAACACACGTCCATTTCAAACCGTCTTCTACCTTCGGTTCGTTGTTGATGTGGGCCCCACCTGAATTATTTTCAATTCTTTGGATTTTTGTCAAGTGTTTCTTGTAAATTACCGCTCAGGGTTACTTCGTTTCAGGCTTATTTTTGCATGGTTATCAACTGGATTTTTTTTCAGAATTTTTCTAAATCACGAAAATTTCCCAGAAGTTACGTATATTGGGCCTTAAATTATAAAGACATCTTAGGGTTACTGCTCTAGGGATATCCGTCAGTCTAGAGTTATTATGGGTTATCTGCCAGTCTAGAGTTGTTATAGGGTTATCAATCAGTCTAGAGTTGTTATACAGTTATCAGTCAGCCTAGAGTTGTTATAGGGTTATCAGTCAGCCTAGAGTTGTTATAGGGTTATCAGTCAGCCTAGAGTTGTTATACAGTTATCAGTCAGCCTAGAGTTGTTATAGGGTTATCTGTCAGCCTAGTGTAATAGGACGAGGAAAAGTGATAAAGACAGTGCCGTCGCTGGGGCTCGAACCGGCGACCCTTGGCTCTCCAGCCCGATGCTCTACCGACTGAGCTAAAGGGAAATTCCCTATATATAGCTCACGCTTGTAAGGCAACCTAATCAATGCACATCTTTTACACTATTCCCCCCTTTTTCTAAATCCCCAACCCAGGTTCTTTGACTCCCCGCCAAGGCTTCTCCTCCTTGAAACGGGGAGGGTCATCGGCACCAGTTTGTAATTGGACGAGGAAAAGTGATAAAGATAGTGCCGTCGCTGGGGCTCGAACCGGCGACCCTTGACTCTCCAGCCCGATGCTCTACCGACTGAGCTAAAGGGAAATTCCCTATAGCTCACGCTTGTAAGGCAACCTAATCAATGCACATCTTTTACACTATAGTTGTTATAGGGTTATCAGTCAGTCAAGAGTTTTTATACAGTTATCAGTCAGCCTAGAGTTATTATGGGTTATTTGCCAGTCTAGATTTGTTATAGGGTTATCAGTCAGTCTAGATCAGTCATGACCAGTCTAGAGTTATTATGGATTATTTGCCAGTCTAGAGTTGTTATAGGGTTATCAGTCAGTCTAGATCAGTCATGACCAGTCTAGAGTTGTTAAAGGGTTATCAGTCAGCATAGAGTTGTTATATAGGGTGTGTTGGGATAAAAACACACCCAGCGACTGTAAGCCAAACACTATCATGATCTTTGCGTGTCCCTGTGTCTTAGACCTACTGTGGATAAGAGTGTAAGCTTAGATGGTCCAGTTATTTAAATTTGTGTTTTAATTGGATCTAGCTCTATATTCATACTTCTACTTTACAAGTGTTATTTTAGCGATGATACACACATTTTAGGTACGTATACACTCTTCTTGTATTTTTCTCTTGATAGTCCTAGCACTAAAGCCC
The DNA here is from genome assembly GCA_947623455.1 of Mimachlamys varia. Lineage (NCBI taxonomy): Eukaryota > Metazoa > Mollusca > Bivalvia > Pectinida > Pectinidae > Mimachlamys > Mimachlamys varia. The sequence continues at coordinate 6,076,915 of OX392537.1, forward strand.
TCTGGTGTGATGCATAACTTGATGAAAGAGAAACAACTCAAACACATGTCGGAAGTTTACAAAGCTACGCATGCTCAGATTGACATAAATTCGTGTGTTCGGAAAATTCCATTTTGTATACAAACGGGAAATCACGAATATATCCGAAGTCTGCACGATTTACCTTTTATGGACCCTAGTGTTATCCCGGCGTTGATTAGTCAATTTGCGACTTCCTTCAGATTATTGTAAAATATCGGCCAATGAAAGGCTCCGTAAGAAAGTCGTGTGAATGCATTGCGCATGCGGATTTAGTGCACCTTTGTTGTCCCTGAAAATCAAGGCACCAGCATAACTTTTGCTGCCACACGTATACGAAAGGGGCAAATTCAACGTTATTTCTGTGTCTTCGACTGGATATTTTGTCGCGGCCTTTTTAAAAGAGCATTGAATGGTTGTTCTATGAACCGAAATGGTAGGTATCTGCGTCTGACATGCAGTATGCGAGCTTGCAAACGAATGTTTTGGTTGGTGGCTCTAGGTCGGGGCACATGAAGTCTGTTTATATTTTGACAGGTTGTAATATCCTCTAACTGAATTCAGGTGTAAGAAACATTTTCTATGTCTTGTTTATAAGTACTGTAAGTTTGTTCTTTCACGACATTCTAACATAAAGAGTGCTTATAAACATAAAGTTCAGGCAATTCAAGACTGAAGTTGCAATGGTCACGCGTCTCCCGACATAAACATAACCTACTTTACAGTACACCGCGCTGACCTATATTTGGAATCTACATAACATTGCCGAGAATTGCTCTTGAGGCCAAGATTATCAAAATGTCGTTACGTTAATGATAAGATTATTGAAGCACATATATGTGTGATACACTTTTCTTTGGTAATAAAATTAATATAATGTACAATGTAGCTGCAATCTGCTTCAGTCGAGTTTCCTATATAAGGCCTACTGTACAATATGGCCATATAAGTTCGCCTCTTTTGGTTTCCAATGTAATACCATTCAACTTAATATACTTATTTTGTTTATTTCAGGATCAAACTGATACAGGTGAGAATCAAACAGGTTTGACAACATGGAAAGTTAAAAATATCTTTTATCCTTTTTGAGGAGCATAATAAAGTTATAAATACCATAAAATTTTATTAACCCCCTCCCCCCTTCTTTTGTTGCTGGGGAGGGGGTGTCTTGATGTCTGTCGTCTGCAGTAACTTGTCTGGATATCTCCTTTCTAACATACCCACAGATTTCAATGAAACTTCATATGAATGATCAGTATGTCGTGTAGTTGTGTATCAGCATTTTTATTTCTGATTTCGACCCCTTTTTAGGGAGTTATGTTTTTTTTCCCCACACTTAGTTAAGTACAATTTAACTTTGAAAATTTCATTTAAATTGTATGACCGACATTGCAGGGCCAGGATTATAAACTACCAGCATCTGCAGGGGTATTAGTTATCCTATGGATGACAATTCTAGTTTTTGGTTGATTTATTGCAAACGTTTCACTGTAAATTCACACTTGACTTTTTCTCAAACTATAACCTGAATATTTTTTTACCATCAAACTATTGAAGTGTCATATTTTCATATCTGAAACCTTTAATAATTATGTCAATAAAAAGTCGCTGTCAATACATATGTTGGTGCTATTGTGTAAAAAAAAAATCTGTCATGAATTTATCAGACTGGGGAGGATGGAGTGTGCCTGGCCAAACAGAGGGTGAGACGTTTCACAAGCAGGATGATTCTAACCACAGCCTGGCAGATGCTCGCTCAGACTCCGTGTATGACAGCAGCAACATGGGGGTAAATATAACAACTGTATTGATAAATAATATCAAGGCATATGATGATGAGGATAACATGGAGGTCAATGTATTAAACAAGTCGACAATGTGGCTTAGAAGTTAGAGATTGCTGTGTCTTATGACAACAGTAACAGCATGGTCAATTAAGAAAATTAATGGGAGACTGACCTTGGAGGTTAATAGTAACATTGGGTAAGTGCTTTGACCTAATATAATCTACTTACAATGTAATAATGACATCATGGCAGAATATTTTCGAAGACTTTTATAACAAAAGTATTATCTGATGAAAAATACTTTTCATTTACATGTAACTGTTCAATACAACAACACTAGGTGTAGAATTGGATTTGTTAATAAGCGTGATGCACTTATAATTATATAAAAATCAGATAACAGGGAAAATGAAATCCTGTGCATTGATTAATCTGTATATCTGATTTGCAGGGAGAAGATGACTACATGAGCAATCTCGGACTGTATGATGGCTACGACAGTTACAATGAAATGTCTGGCAGCTCATCTGATGACGACGGTGAAAATGAAAAACCTGGCTATGGCAATTATAATTTCCAGTCAGCAGGACAGCCTACACCATTTAGATTCATCAATGGCAAGGACGGAATGGGTATGTGATTTAGCCAAGGTTTACATATCTAATTTAAATTAATCAGAACCTTGCCAAGAAAAGAACATTTTATGCAAAATTTAGTACAATGTTTTTAATACTTAACTGGAATGTTTTTAGACATTCTCAGAAGTAGTTTTTTCTCTCGAACTGAATAATTGATTATGTCTTTCATTTCTATAGCGACATGTGAGAGATGTGGAGCTGTTGGGATCAAACATGCGTTCTACTCCAAGTCCAAGCGCTTCTGTAGTCTCTCCTGTTCAAGGAGCTTTGCTACAGCTCAGAGAGAAGGAAAACCAAACACTAAGGAATCTACAGCACCACAGGTAAATCTCATTTTATAGATATGTTTAACCATTCCTAGATCACAATTATTTCCTTAACAACTAAAATATCTATTACAGGACTTAAATTAATTTTTGAGTCCACTACTCAGTTTGGTAAGTTTTCATAGTCCCTGTGAAAAATCTCCTAAATCAATATTATTCAATATAAAAATGTAATATTATGTTCGGGCTAATCAATGCAGTGGGGTTAATCATTCTTGATTGGTCCAGTTTGAAATTTCACTTGTCTTGGACTGCCTTATTTTATAACCCTGTTAAATGGGTTAACAGTCATGTTAAACATTGAACTTGCAGGAATATCACTAACATCTTATTTCTCTTTACTTCAGAAAAAAATTGCAGGCAAGAAGCTGAATTCTCCAGGCAAACAAGCTACACAGCCTATCAAACAAATGTCCTGGCCAAAATCAGTCACCAGTCGTCTAGGTATTACAGACCTTTGTGTTGCCAATGTCATTGTAAACTTGTTGAACAATCAATGAAATAGATTTGAAGTTAACTTATGTAAGTAAGTTATTAAGTCATTTTGTGCACTTTGCGTTGTGATTTAAGTCTAGTGCTTGTGGTCAGAAAACCAAAACATATTTCACAAAAAAACACTACCTAACTTTGCAACCACATAATCCACTTGTATTGGTACATCTCTTACTTTTGAATATCGTATAAACTGATGTGTTTGGTATGGCTACCCTTTGTATTTGGCCGACAGCAGTCTGTCGTTGGTTGCAGAAGGAAACAGCTGTATGCTGCCAAGAAATTTAGATTTTAAAGATTCTATAAATGGTTGTTGTGTTTTGTTTTATTAATATGGTTTTTTTTGCATTGTAGGTGGAGTGAAAGGTTTTGACTGGGGTCCTTATTTGTCTTCCACATCATCTGATGCAGCATCTGTCAGCTGTTTTAAACATGTAAGACAAATTGATAACGGCAAGCATGGCTTTGTTAAGCTTCTTTTGTAATTTAAATGCAAGTACAGTCACTCTGGTACTAATGCTATAGATATCTATGTTTTAATTGTGACTGTAGTACATGATTGTATAAATATATTGCCCAACAAGTGAGGGCATGTTGTATTATCAGTATTGTATGTGGCGAACTTAGAGATCAGAATCCCTAGCTTGTTCACAGCTGACGCCAGAGATGGTTATGTGAGAGAGGAGTTTAAGTGAATAATGTGCAGAAATCATTGTTAAATATTTTCCTGTTCACAGTGCCCAATGTCTGACAACTGGCTCAACATCACAGTTGGTATGAAGGTAGAGATTCAGAACCATGAGTGTGACCTTCCAGACCATGCCTACTGGATAGCAACTGTAGTTAAAATAGCAGGTAAACAGGCCACAACTACTAATTAACAAATTGAATGGTTTTGGACCTAACCAATCTTATCAGGGGATAGACAGAAAGATGAGGAATCTAGTATCAATTATCTCCCCCTCGTTTGTACTTTAAATGACCTTTCTTTGAGAATAATTTCAGACTATTTAACAGGTGAATATTTTATCAATAAACTAAAGGAGAGACTTTCTTAGATCACTGTTTAGAAGCTGCCTTTTATGTTTCCAAGACACCAAAATTAATGTGCATATAATCACTACTGTTCCTTTGGTCTCGGTGATGTTATCCTATCATTATCAATCATTGTTTTCCCTGCCTGATTTATTGGTCCTATCTAAACTATTCTGTGCTAAAAATGTATGTTATTTAGAGAGGTTACTCAATGCTCGTTGATCTGTGTGATTTTGTGAGTCGACACATTAGGTTTTCTCTGCTAACTGGAAATCTTCCTTTATAGGCTACAAATCTCTGATGAGGTTCGAGGGATTCGGCAATGACTCGAGCTATGACTTCTGGATGAATCTCTGCACGCAGGATGTTCACCCTGTAGGCTGGTGTGCTACGATAGGCAAGCCTCTAGTTCCACCGAAATGTAAGTACTGTAGGTAGTCATACCACACTAGGCAAGCCTCTAGTTCCACCGAAATGTAAGTACTGTAGGTAGTCATACAACACTAGGCAAGCCTCTAGTTCCACCGAAATGTAAGTACTGTAGGTAGTCATACAACACTAGGTAAGCCTCTAGTTCCACGGAAATGTAAGTACTGTAGGTAGTTATACCTCACTTTGCAAGCCTCTTGTTCCACCGAAATGTAAGTACTGTAGGTAGTCATACCACACTAGGCAAACCTCTAGTTCCACCGAAATGTAAGTATTGTAGGTAGTTATACCCTACAACCACACAGTAAATATCAGCAAGGTTTTTGAATTGTATTGTATGGGCTTTTTAAGTTTTTGCTGTACACTTTTAGTTAAAGATTGCGGTAGTTGATGCTTTGAAAAATTCTATGGAGTCTTGTGTGATATTGAAAAAAATCCATCTCAAAAGCTATAAACAAGTAGCAAGTACCATATTTATTGTGTTGCTACTAGTTACATACAACTACACCTGAGATTATAATGTTCAATAATAGTGTTGTAAAACTAACAGTTACTGACTTTAAAAGCCTGACTTGTACTTGGTAAGAATGTTGGTGTGCCTGTTTTTGAGGGAGTTAACATTATGCTTTCAGCAATACAACATAAGTATCTAGACTGGAAGGAATACCTGGTGAAGAGACTGACCGGCTCCCGCACCCTACCCAGCAATTTCTACAATAAGGTAGGCTAATAACTAGTGTTACTTACCATATTTGACCGGGAATAAGCCCCTACCCCCTGAGAAAAATAATTGATCAAAAGTAGGGAGGGGTCTTATTCCCGAATACACCCCTGTTCACAAAAGTCCGCCATCTTGGATATTCTACTGTTTTGATCTAGGCACTCAGTCCACAAGATACCAGTTATGTAATTCTAGTTGTTTGGTTAGTTAAAATAACAATTTACATTCAGAATGTTTAAAAACAGTCACTATAAATTGATGCCATTGATGGTGCTGTTAACAGATTTTCTATTAGCAATTGGTCTAGATAATTCAATTTATCAATCATCATCTTGAATGAATTTTCATTTATAAGTTAATAAGTATTCATTTAGATACAATAATAACATTCAGATATGTAAAAGAAATTAATAGCATGACAATAAGACTGCTTGTCGTTTGGCTACCGCCATTACGAGATTTGAGATAGAGCAACTACAAGCAATAAATAGCTTAAGAAATTTGAGTAAACAATGTAAACTTAACACAAAACCAATGCATGAATCATACAAAAACAACAAACCAACTTATCTGCATTGAGTCTGGAAGCATTAAGAGCAAGAGACATGTATTTATGGATAAAAGTCTTCCAAAAAACGGTAAGGCCAGCTGAAGGCAGCCATCTTGTTTTCTCAGAGAGCCGGTTGATACAAATTTCAGAATGACAATTTTAACGAACTGATATTGACAGAAAGGTTAGATTTGAAACAAACTACTTGGCAACAAACTACTTCAAAATGAATTTACTTTTACTTTATCACTATAAAATATATTTTCTTTATTTTCTTTTTCAATACAGACTTACATTTAATGGATCAAGTACAGGAATAATATTTCGTTTTTGTTCAAAGTTTGCAAAATGCACAACCAGTTCAAACATGAAAGTATGGTGTTCTTAACACCAGTTAAACAATGTTTTATTTCAATTTTAGCCTTATAGATATTTTTTTTGCACACAGATATATTTTATGTTCAGACACAAAATTAAAAAGAAATTAATATGCTTTTTATTGAGAGAAAGACAAAATTTAGGGTGGGGGCTTATTCCCAGGCTCCCACCCTATTCCAAGAACCTTTGCCAAAGTGGGGAGGGGGCTTATTCGTGAGAGGGGGCTTATTCCCGGTAAAATACGGTATTAGCAATATCATGATGATGCAGTCAGATATGTTTTAATTAAATCAAATAACCTATCATACCGACCGACATATCATGAGGAAAATACTGTTACAACCATTATGGATCTAATAAATGTTAATGACATATTGTTTGTAGGTGGTGGAAAGCATTGATAATCACCGATTCAAAAAGGGAGTTCATGTTGAGGTTGTGGATAAGATGTGTGTGTCCGCCATGAGGGTAGCTACAGTTGACGAAGTCATTGGAGGCCGTCTAAGACTACAATATGTAGACTCCAAGGTCAGTACTATACCAGAGTGTATACCATTTAGTCACGAAGAAACATGAAAATCCTAGTACAACATTATTCGTTGGTGTAGGTATTCAAAGGCTTTTGTGGGTAGTGAATTTCTCAAATTTGTTGGTGTGGGTAACCAGTGACTTTTGTGGATAAGAAATTCTCAAAATATATATTGTCTTTTCTGGTTTTTATAAATTACAACAAATCACCTTCCCATACGATAGATATTTTACTTAATTAGCCGATTAATTTCATCTTACCAAACAGGTTTTGCTTTTCCTCACTCTTTATGGACATTATTAGCTTTATATGTGAGGGCTATTTCAGAATTAACCTTGTGGTAGAGGCAGAAGTCCAAAGGATCCACCATCCATCAAATACTTAAAGTGATTTAACATAAGGAGTGGTATGCAGACCTGATTTTAACTTATCACACATGATATGATAAAACAAGTGCTTCCCAACTCCCCGCAACAGTTTTTAATGATGTATTAGCCCTGAGGACTTTTGTATACCAAGTGTATCCACTGCAGGTCTAGGGTGATCTATTATCGAATCAAATATTTGATTTTGAAGGACATTGTGACACCCCCTAGCATTTAGTATGAATTTTGAAAGGTAGGTGGTATATATGAGTTTTTAGTTAAATCAATATAGGGACAACATCAATGTCAATATTAAATGTATGTTGATGAAATGAACTTATACTGAATGTTCATGAATACGTAACAAAACATGCCTTTATTTTGAAACTGAAAAGTGATAAACCTATTTGTTCTTTAGGAGGAGAATGATGACTTCTGGTGTCATATGAGATCCCCCTTGGTGCACCCCATCACTTGGTCTCAGAGGTCTGGCCACAAACTCCATGCAAGCCAGGGTAAGTTCTCATGACATCCATTCCAAATGTTAATACTGATATAAAAACCAACTTGGATTATGTATGGCTCTTCAAAACCTCATGATCTGATATCCCAGAAGTTCCCTTTCTGTCTAATTTTAGAAACCAATTTAAGAAAGTTATGAAATAAAATTCAAAGTCTTATTTGCTGTTTGCATTATGCATGAAATAATTATATTAGCTGCACAATTTGCAGTATAAAATGCCATGGTATAAATGTTGGGTAAACTTGCTATACAGTGTATTGTCTTCTACACTTGAAATGAAAAACTTGACCAATGAGATTTGAGTATTTGATATAAATAGAAAGAGAACATTATTTACAAAGCTTTGATTCAGTTTTAACAATCTCTGTAGAAAAGTTGTAGTTGTGATGCTTGATGGGATAAACAGTGCTATAATGATGTGGTATGTGTGTTATTTTACAGAGTATAAAAACCAGTGTCTCAACAAGATAATCACAGAGAACTACTATCAGACTGATGCTGTTCCAGAAATGTTCCACAAGGTAAGGCTCCTTGTGTATTTGATGCTTTTCGTCTTTTATACACCGAGCAGTGAGTTTTATCTGTGCAAGGTATAGCTGTTTAAAGATTGTTTTGAGCCAGTGTCAGTTACTGTTTAACACAAACTTTTTGTGGGTACTTGTCTTCATAGTTTGAAGCCATTTAAATTGTTTCATGGTACAAAATAAGTAGATATAATACAAATTTATTGTGATGCATTAGTAACCTTGAATACATGGAATATTTAGGCCTATTCCATTATAAATCATGTGGAGGAGATGGGAGGCACCTGTATTAATATATCATGGGTGGTGGGGTTAAAACCAGATCAGCCCACCATTCCTTATATTCAATCACCTTTAATATTTGTTGGGTAGTTGGGTCTCGGAAACCCATCTCCCACACGGTTAATTCTGAAACATCCTAAATCTTACACCATGAACATCTTGCATGTTAGACAATGTCAATAGCGTGAGAGCTGGAGAATCCCACTGTATTTTATTATCCTGAGGATTTTAGGATGGTTGACACCTGTGGTTCTTGGTGTCACTTGAATGGACTGATGCAGAACCTATTAATATAGGCTCATTGAACAAATTTGTTTGACTTGGACAAACCTTTGATGATTTTTTTAAATGTGTTTGTTGTATTTTGTAATGGAAAAATAGCTACAAAGACAGTATTTGTCATTGAAAAAAACTTGTTCTTTACTCGGTCAATTATTTTGATTTGAGAGATAGTACAGTATTGCTGTAAAACTTTAAAACTATATTAAAACAATTATTCTGATTGGACAGATAGAATTTCGCAGATAGTGTGAAAAGGGTAATTAAAAGTTTATACCTAGACATCAGCATACATCATGGTTTTCACTAAGGAAAGCAGGGACATCCTCCTTACAGAAGACTATATGAGGCTGTTTTAGCACTGTGTTTTCTGTTTCCAGGTGAAGGAGCCCCAGGGAGATCTGAAGTTCCAGGTTGGAATGAAGTTGGAGGCCATTGATCCTCTGAACCTGTCTGCTATCTGTGTAGCTACTGTTATGAAGGTAGGTGTTCTGTGTATGTGACCTGTATCACCTGTAATACACACATCTGTGGTGGTATACTTCACCTGTGTATATGACCTGTATCACCTGTAATACACACATCAGTGGTGGTATACTTGACCTGTGTATATGACCTGTATCACCTGTAATACACACAGCAGTGGTGGTATACTTCACCTGTGTATATGACCTGTATCACCTGTATTACACACAGCAGTGGTGGTATACTTCACCTGTGTATATGACCTGTATCACCTGTAATACACACATCAGTGGTGGTATACTTCACCTGTGTATATGACCTGTATCACCTGTAATACACACATCAGTGGTGGTATACTTGACCTGTGTATGTAACCTGTATCACCTGTAATACACACAACAGTGGTGGTATACTTCACCTGTGTATGTGATCTGTATCACCTGTAATACACACATCAGTGGTGGTATACTTCACCTGTGTATGTGACCTGTATCACCTGTAATACACACATCCGTGGTGGTATACTTCACCTGTGTATAGGACCTGTATCACCTGTAATACACACATCTGTGGTGGTGTACTTCACCTGTGTATGTGACCTGTATCACCTGTAATACATACATCTGTGGTGGTATACTTCACCTGTGTATATGACCTGTATCACCTGTAATACACACAGCAGTGGTGGTATACTTCACCTGTGTATGTGAATTGTACCTGAACTGTAGGTATGCTTTTTCTGGCAACATTTGTAATTTACATGTAATTATGTATGAGTCTGCTGTCAGAGATTGGTTATCTATGGATCGAAATACATTTTTTTCATCATTCATAAACCAATACTCAAGTTTACATTTTTGTGCTTTGAATTTTCCTGTGAAAACCTAAAATTGAAAAGATAAAAAATAAATAAAGATAAATGCATAGTAGATATGTTTACTCATGCTAAATATATAATTATATATATACCTCATGATCAGATCTTGCTTAAGATGTAGATACATATTGATATTGACCTGTGCTTGTGTTTTAAGGTGTTGAAGAACAACTATCTGATGATTGGTATAGACGGCTCTATGGCCCAGAATGGCTCAGACTGGTTCTGTTATCATACATCCTCACCTTGTATCTTTCCTGTCGGCTTCTGTGAGATCAATGGATTGGACCTCACACCCCCAAGAGGTACATTATTGGTACTATATGTCTGTGATTTGACTTGTAGACACTTACTGATTAATTGTGCATGACTGTACATGGTGTGAGACTGAATATTGCTTGTGGAAAGTGTGTGTTTAATCTGAAGACTGAAGTGTGTAATAACCTGTGTGTATATTTATGTTTTGGACTGGATTTGAATACTGGACTGAGTGATGTGTAGACTAGGTTTTTAAACACTTAATATATTCTCTGTGGCTTGTGAAATGTATACATACAGATGTATTAGCTGTGATTTGGTTTTGACTCCTGGACTGAGTGACTGTAGTTTTGGACTGTGAATTGTGGACTGTATTAGCTGGTTTGACTCCTAGACTGAGTGACTTTAGTTTTGGACTGTGAATTGTGGACTGTATTAATTAGCTGGTTTTGACTCCTGAACTGAGTGACTTTAGTTTTGGACTGTGAATTGTGGACTGTATTAATTAGCTGGTTTTGACTCCTGAACTGAGTGACTTTAGTTTTGGACTGTGAATTGTGGACTGTATTAGCTGGTTTGACTCCTGGACTGAGTGACTTTAGTTTTGGACTGTGAATTGTGGACTGTATTAGCTGGTTTGACTCCTGGACTGAGTGACTTTAGTTTTGGACTGTGAATTGTGGACTGTATTATTAATTAGCTGGTTTGACTCCTGAACTGAGTGACTTTAGTTTTGGACTGTGAATTGTGGACTGTATTAATTAGCTGGTTTGACTCCTGGACTGAGTGACTTTAGTTTTGGACTGTGAATTGTGGACTGTATTATTAATTAGCTGGTTTGACTCCTGAACTGAGTGACTTTAGTTTTGGACTGTGAGTTGTGGACTGCATACATGTACTTTTTTACATCATGATCTCTGCTTATGTTTTATGGACTGTTGTGTTTGGTTGTAGGCTACAAGGGCCAGTTTAAGTGGTTTGAGTATTTGAAGCAGTCAAAGTCCACTGCTGCTCCTGTCAAATTGTTTGATAAGGTAGGTATCCTGCAATTATATAGTGATTGGAAAAGACAGCTGCCATGAAGCTGTCTTACATAATGGACATTTTAACCTGTACTATTTCATTACTCTATCTGAATTACTTTTGCACAATTGGTAGGCAATCTTGGAAGTAGAACATCTATCTTAAATCTGTTTTAGTATATTACTATTCTTAGACTAGTAATTAAATTAAACAACAATGTCCCATTGAAAGCTTCACCAAACATAAAATTATGCTGAATTATCAAAATTTGAAAAAAAATGTATTTACTACCAACATACAAACATACCTTTATATGAGAAATAAGAAAAAACATTGAGCTTTCGTGGAACTAAACAAAACACTTATGGCAATTGGCACAAATATCCATCATGTACTTTAGCAGAAGTCAAGTACAAGGATAACCTTAATTTGTTATTCTAAGAATTCTAAGGTCAAGATCAAGATACTTTAGGTATAATTGAGTTGTATGAAATTATCACTCACTTCAGTGACATCTCTCCAGCAAATTTAGACATTTTGATTAAACTTATGGAATTCTTTACTACAAAAAAAACCCTCTTTCATATGCATGGTAGAAAAGGCATTACCTATTGTATTGCAAAAATGGTGCACTTTTCACAAAAAACTTAGTAGTGCATTTAAACTATTCCAAAATACTGAAATGATTAAATCTTTTCAGTCTTTTGGAATATACTTTCTTGTTTTGACCATTAAAATAAACAGAAAACCGAATCATTAGAATATTTTATTTTGATATAATACTGTGTTCATATTTCAGGAAATACCGAAGCATGGTTTCAAACCTGGTCATAAAGTGGAGGCAGTAGATCTGATGGAACCTAGGTACGAATCTAAACCTTTCATCTCTATATATCTGATCTTCTCAGCTGATCCTGGTCATTCATAGATCCAAATCTGGCTGTCATACAGACACAATCTTTCTAGTTGACAGGTGTACAGCTCCTAATGACAAAACTTATTTTCGATGTGCATTGTACCACAAATCTTTTCTTTATGATTGATAGGAATATTCTTTGACCAAAATGAATCTCTTATGACCTGTTGGTACTTGACATATGATAAGTAAGAATTGTTATTCTTAAACTGCCGACAGATAAGGACTTTGATGTGAACCTATTGTCATGTACTATGAAAAAGAGATGAATTGTCGTGTGACTTTGTGTTATGTAGACAGAACAGAAATTAATAAGGTGTTAAGTAATTGAATGTCATTGACTGTTGTAGTTTATGACAGAAGTCATAGAAATAACTGTCTACTTTACAATTGTAGACTTATCTGTGTGGCAACTGTCAGTAAGGTAGTTGGCCGACTGCTACGGATCCACTTTGATGGCTGGGAGAATGAGTATGACCAGTGGGTAGATAGTGAATCGCCAGACCTGTACCCAGCAGGCTGGTGTGAGGTCATGAACTATGGCCTGGAGGGACCTAGGGTCAAAGGTTGGTACCATCATAAAACAAACGGGTGATACATAATTATGATGATGCAGTGTGATAATTTGTATAAGGGCTATTCCATAGTTATTTGTAAGAGATGGGAGGCACCTATTTTAATATATCATGGGTGGTGGGGTTTAAACCAGATCTACCTACCATTCCATTTGTTAAATCTCTTTTGGAGTCTCAGAAAAAGTGTCTCCCACCCCTCCCACACTGTTAATTCTTAACAGCCTAAAGTAGTATGTTATACAGTTGTAGTTGGGTTTCCTAGTGATTTATTATATTTGGAGAATTTTATGACCTTTTATATTGTGTTAAATAAGACTTTGTTTTGTGTACTGTAGTTGAACCGCCGGCACCAATACCTCCAACACCCAAGTCAAACAAAACCACAGACAGTCACTCCAAAAAGCGCAAAGGAAAGACGCAGATCTACAAGGGACCGCGCAAAAGTAAGTCCACAAGTTAGTGTCATTTACTCACTCTTTTTATATTCTGCTTGAATGATTGCATGCCTTGATTGATACTTCATTCCATTCCAGTGAAAAAAGTTTCATAACACTATGCCACACATAGCAGCACCATATCACACAGCTAACACCATAAGCACATCTTAACACTATACCATACACTAAACACCATACCACAAATACTAACACCATATCACACAGACGAACACAATAAGCACATCTTAACACTATACCATACCATACACTTAACTAGAGCTGGGTACCACAAAATCAAACGTACCACGGTATTTATGGAAATACTGCGGTACGTACCACGGTATACCACCTTGATTGAATGTTCAAGCTAGATAAAGGTTTCAGGCTGTTTTTGTTCTGAAGCCAATCCACAAAAGGCCTGTCATAAGTTTCTCGTTGTGTTATCCTCTAATATTATTTGAGTGAAGCTATATCTGTCCTGGTTGATCAACAAACTTATAGGAAATTATTATTAAGCCATTCGGAATTTCAATTGATCTATGTAACAAATAGTTCTTTCAAATTGATACGTTAAATGAAAGTCCCCAAAAAACCGGTACAGGACTTAATGTACCACGGTACGTACCATCAAAACTTTATACCACAGTATACCGGTAAAACCGCCCAGCCCTACACTTAACACCATACCACAAATACTAACACCATATCACACAGACGAACACAATAAGCACATCTTAACACTATACCATACCATACACACAGGACAACATACCACATTCTAAAGTGCACCTTAACATTATACCATAACATACTCACTTGGCAACATACCTCTAATACCACACACACTTAGTAAAGATATACCACACAATAACACTGTACCGAAGAGTAATACTGGATCATCTGTATTAATTCTAAGCAACACTTCTGTAATATTTTTTTGTTTACCGAAATATAATGATAACCGGGATAAGCCCTAAAAATATATTTTCATCAAGATTGGTTATTAACTCTTTACCACTCATAAGCGTGTCTGGACGCCTGTCCGTTATTTCCACAGAAGCGTGTCTGGACGCATGCATCGTATTTACTCACAAGCGACCGAGAACGCATGGCCATGTTTTCCGCGGAAGCGTGTTTCCCCGTGTACCTATTTATAAACGAAATATCTCGGCCACTGTACATGACTGGGCTGAATGACGCATACCTGCGTGTAGCTCTGTGATTGGTCAATATAATTAGATACTTTTTATAGATCATCACCTTGACCTTGTGACGTAATTCAGTCAAGAAATCGCAAAATGTCAACTTGTGAAAGCGTGGCTAGAAACGTAATGGCGGCCGAGCCGGGAACGAATTCCAATGAGGAAATTTTCAACTCTGACGATTCAGATTCAGATAGATTTTATGGTTTTTCAAACAAGAAGGATTCAGGCATTGAAAGTGATGTAGTTTTTAGTAGTGACAGTGACTCAGGTTGGCGATGAGAGCGACGAAGACAACCCGGAAGCGTTCAACCCTACTCACTGCTACGGCGATCAACCGTGTGAACTTAACGATGTTATTGTTCATGCTTTTCCGCAAGAAACTCGACCAGTATTGCGTGATGGTTTTAATATTGATACTACTACACCTTTAGATTAGTTTAATCTCGTCTTTAAGCCAGAAAGTTCGGTAGATATCATGCGATATACTAATGTTTACACCCGGCGGAAATGTGAGAAAAAGGGTTGAGAAGATCAGATATGGTACACTACATTACAGAAAACGAAACGAAATGTCTGCCTGCCAATGCTTATCTTTATGGGAGTATTTCAATTACCATCTTACAAAGACTTTTGGTCTAAAGACATACTTTTAGAAAATGAAGGGATCAAATCTGTAATAACAGTAAAAAAATATGAAAAACTATTTTTTTGCAAATATCCATCCGTTGCATCAATGTTTTGCAATAAATCTATTGAAACTTGCATATACTTCTGATTTTGAAATTTAAATATGTATCAAAATATTGTGCAGGTTCCACTGAAACAAAAAATGTATACTTATATTACCATATTTTGTTGAATATTATCTGAAAAATAAGTTTTAAAAACACACATCAATTTTGAATAAAAATTGAAAAAATGCCTGAGGAAATGGGTGCACAAATTATACACTGTTGCAGAGGTTGGAACAGAGCCAACTCTGACACCCCACCAAGTAAAATAGATACAATGTTGCAACAATGTTCGAGTGGTAAAGAGTTAAGCTGTTTTATCTTGTGTTATAGAGAGGATTAGCCCTACAAATAAATAATTATCAAGATTGGCTATTAAGCTGTTTTATCTGTTGTGTTACAGAGAGGAAGCCTAAACTGATCCCAGGTAGTACCATGCTGGACCTTCACAGAGATCTACAGAACAACGACAGAGCCCAGGGCTTCTTGTCCTTCGGTAGCCGTACCCGGTCTGCACACTCCGATACCAGTACACTACCACCCTTAGACGAGGGGCGTACAGGCCCGGTCAAAGGTTAGTATAACAATTCCTGCTGAAGGTTAGTGTAAACAATTCCTGCTGAAGGTTAGTGTAAACAATTCTTGCTGAAGGTTAGTGTAAACAATTCCTGCTGAAGGTCCATCTATATAGAATCTAATACAGTAAAACCCCACTTACTCAAACTTATTGGGGCCTGATCAATAGTTCAATGAGGGGTATTCATTTAACACATGTGTATGCATTTCCATTTCATAAGAGATTTATAAATCAAGTAAAGTAAAAATAAATTAAGAAATTTGTGATGAGTTTCATAATTTCATATAAAATGAAAATGAGAGTATTATATAGATTATTTTAATTAAATAATCAAGATTTGTGGCATTTTTTTTTTGTGTAAAAGGGCAAACTTAATGTAACCTTAATATCTAAAAAGAGGCCATTTTGAATTCAGTGTGCAAGTCTGTGATGTCATGTACTTGTCCTAGGCGTGACATCATAATTTTAAAAAATGACACTTACCATCCAATCACATGGCTGATGGGTCATATTACATGGGTTTGTATGCAAAACAAATATGACATTGGTATATTCACTGAATAACGTTGGCACAGTATATTATGTAACAAAAACTGTTTATGTCAAATGTCAAGAGCTGGTATAATATTTCCATCAAAGTCCTATGTAAAACATGTTCGGTTAATTTGTGATATGCTATGCACTCAATACATACACTCACATTGCATACACCAGAAGGCTGTCCTCAAATGACCTTGGCTGTTAATAGAGAACGTAAAATAAAAATCAAACTAAACAAAATAATTTGACAGTCATGTAAAATATGACAAAATTGAGTTGTAAACTTAAGATATGAGGTAATGAAGAATTCTTTGATTTTCCTAATCAATGAGCATGCCTACAAACAATGGTTTATATATATTGTTTTTGGTTTTCAGTAAAGCAGGAGATGGATGACAGTGGGACTGTGGATGGTCCGCCTACATTGAGCCCCCATGCCCCTGGGGGAACTGCCATAGACACAATCAAGTCAGAGCCCATGGACTCCTCGCCTGCCCCTACCACCACTGGTCTAGCCTTCACCAAGACCGCTCTGTCCAATCTCCTCCTGTCTAAGTCACCTCTCCGGGGCTCATCTTCAGACCTGGCCAAGGTTATTAACTCCAACCCACCCACTCAAGTCACCATCACAGACCCTGCTAAGGCTGGGTCGTCAGCGACAGTGTCATTAAACAGACAGAAAACTGTGTCCCCCTCCGCATGGACTGTTGGGGATGTAAACCATTTCCTGAGAGATCAGGATTGTGCTGCACAGTGTGACAGCTTCACAAAGTTGGTAAGCATGTTTGCTTTTAAGACTTGTGGAAAAGGCTTATGCTAAGCAAAGACTAATACTAGCGTATATTTCAAGGAATCAAAGTGTTGGCCCGCTCATTACACATTAAATATCATTTAGGACTCAAATTGAAGCTATTCATAGACTTGCGGAACACAAGTTCTTAATTAAATTCTTAATTGTCAAGATTCGATTATGTTTTAGCTATTGCTCAGATAGGTTAAGAACACAAATATTTATTGCAGACTGACTTATTTTCAGAATAATAGATACTAGTATTTTAAAGCCAAAAATTATATTGCAATTTAGAAATTTTTTTTTCATTATTTCAGAACATTGATGGAAAGAAGCTTTTGGAGTTGACACGAGAACAGATTGTTAGTTTAACTGGAATGAAAGTTGGTGCTTCACTCAAAATATATGACCTTATTCAAAACTTAAAAACGTCATCAGGAATCGCTTCATCATAGCAAAAATCAATTGCTGGCAAGCCTGTCTAGGTCCATCGTCTTGTTTGAAAATATTGGCACTTCCCTGTGCAAACTTAGAAAACCTACAACAAACCGATGCAAGTATGGACAGATATATAACAAAGTTGTTAAAGATTGGGCAGCTACAACTACCATGTTCCAGTATTTCTGTAAACCCTACAACAAACCTGCATGGACACCTGCAAAATCTGTCATGTCCTTGTGTGTAATGAGTCTCATTGTTTTCATGATTTAGTAATAGTAACTATGGTTTAAACCAGACCTGAGTGCAATTCCTTTTTTCTTTAGTAAACAATTTTAATGTCCAGATAAGGTTCACTAAACTACAGGAGAAGTGTGAAAGTCAATTTAATAACGAATAATGCAGAAATGAAAGGTTTTGAATGTTTTTGTAAATTTGTGTTTTGTCTCGGCTACAAATACATGTATGTTATGATTCAATACCTTTCTTCTGAAAAGTGTAAGGAATCACAAGGAAATATCCCAAAATACAGCTTTCTGCAGTGCTGAATTCTGAGTTCTTCTTCAAGAGACTTTGTCCTCAACATTGGTAATAAGTGAATCTGAGAAAAGTGCTTCACAGTCATAGCTGTTTCTTTTAGAATTAGTATTTAACTTATTGCCAAGATCTACACTTTAATAGTAAATATTGTTGTTTTATACCAGGAGCTCACCATACTCCAACAATGTTAAGAGATTTTACATGGCGAGATATGTTTGTCGCAGTCGGTAAAATCATATCTGATAATAAAAAGGCCGACCAGCAGCCTCTAATGGTATAGAAATAGAGCTCAGCAGTGCTTTTCTGTTTTCATTATTTCCAAGAATATTAAATCAGATTGAATTGATGACTTTATGACTCCACAGTTTTGTAAATGTTTTAAGAACTAGTCGTTACCTCTTTTAAATTCGGGACATTTTTAATCCATTGTTGTAGGTTTATTTGATGTTTTGATGTTAGGATTGATGGATAATTTGTTGATATACTATAGAAAAGATGATCTACTAGTATAGAGAATTTAATATGTGAAACTGCAATAGTTCTAAAGATATATATTGATGCATAAAATGTTGTACATTAATGTTGCCAGAAGGCCAGTGCTAACTGTTACTCACGTTTAACCATTTGTGAACATGCATTTAATTACTGTAGTCGTCCTACAGGGTTAGACTTATGTGATACATGTATTTGATATTTAAGCAGGTACCTCGGTAAAAGCATTAAAGCACTGTAGTCATCTTACAGGGTACTATTAAGACCGGTGTGCTGTTTGATATTTAAGCAGATAAAACCAGTGTTTAGTGCATTTGTCCACATGGTACCAATGTGAATCTGCTTTATAATATAAATTTCATCATGTAACCTTTGTCAAGTGTAAACAGTTCCAGTGACACTGTTAACTAATTAACAGTACCAGTAACACTGTTAGCTAATTAACAGATCCAGTGACATTGTTAACTAATTAACAGTTCCAGTGACATTGTTAACTAATTAACAGCTCCAGTGACATTGTTAACTAATTAACAGTTCCAGTGACACTGTTAGCTAATTAACAGCTCCAGTGACATTGTTAACTAATTAACAGTTCCAGTGACATTGTTAACTAATTAACAGATCCAGTGACATTGTTAACTAATTAACAGTTCCAGTGACACTGTTAACTAATTAACAGTACCAGTAACACTGTTAGCTAATTAACAGATCCAGTGACATTGTTAACTAATTAACTGTTCCAGTAACACTGTTAACTAATTAACAGTTCCAGTGACACTGTTAACTAATTAACAGATCCAGTGACATTGTTAACTAATTAACAGTTCCAGTGACTTGTTAACTAATTAACAGTTCCAGTGACATTGTTAACTAATTAACAGTTCCAGTAACACTGTTAACTAATTAACAGTTCCAGTGACACTGTTAGCTAATTAACAGCTCCAGTGATATTGTTAACTAATTAACAGTTCCAGTGACACTGTTAGCTAATTAACAGATCCAGTGACATTGTTAACTAATTAACAGTTCCAGTGACATTGTTAACTAATTAACAGATCCAGTGACACTGTTAACTAATTAACAGTTCCAGTGACACTGTTAGCTAATTAACAGCTCCAGTGATATTGTTAACTAATTAACAGTTCCAGTGACACTGTTAGCTAATTAACAGATCCAGTGACATTGTTAACTAATTAACAGTTCCAGTGACATTGTTAACTAATTAACAGATCCAGTGACATTGTTAACTAATTAACAGTTCCAGTGACACTGTTAGCTAATTAACAGTTCCAGTGACATTGTTAACTAATTAACAGCTCCAGTGATATTGTTAACTTATTAACAGTTCCAGTGACACTGTTAACTAATTAACAGATCCAGTGACTTGTTAACTAATTAACAGATCCAGTGACACTGTTAACTAATTAACAGTTCCAGTGACACTGTTAGCTAATTAACAGCTCCAGTGATATTGTTAACTAATTAACAGTTCCAGTGACACTGTTAGCTAATTAACAGATCCAGTGACATTGTTAACTAATTAACAGTTCCAGTGACATTGTTAACTAATTAACAGATCCAGTGACATTGTTAACTAATTAACAGTTCCAGTGACACTGTTAGCTAATTAACAGTTCCAGTGACATTGTTAACTAATTAACAGCTCCAGTGATATTGTTAGCTAATTAACAGCTCCAGTGATATTGTTAACTAATTAACAGTTCCAGTGACACTGTTAGCTAATTAACAGATCCAGTGACATTGTTAACTAATTAACAGTTCCAGTGACATTGTTAACTAATTAACAGTTCCAGTGACATTGTTAACTAATTAACAGATCCAGTGACATTGTTAACTAATTAACAGTTCCAGTGACACTGTTAGCTAATTAACAGTTCCAGTGACATTGTTAACTAATTAACAGCTCCAGTGATATTGTTAACTTATTAACAGTTCCAGTGACACTGTTAGCTAATTAACAGTTCCAGTGACATTGTTAGCTAATTAACAGTTCCAGTGACACTGTTAACTGATTAACAGCTCCAGTGACACTGTTAGCTAATTAACAGATCCAGTGACATTGTTAACTAATTAACAGTTCCAGTGACACTGTTAGCTAATTAACAGTTCCAGTGACATTGTTAACTAATTAACAGCTCCAGTGATATTGTTAACTTATTAACAGTTCCAGTGACACTGTTAGCTAATTAACAGTTCCAGTGACATTGTTAGCTAATTAACAGTTCCAGTGACATTGTTAACTAATTAACAGATCCAGTGACATTGTTAACTAATTAACAGTTCCAGTGACACTGTTAGCTAATTAACAGTTCCAGTGACATTGTTAACTAATTAACAGCTCCAGTGATATTGTTAACTTATTAACAGTTCCAGTGACACTGTTAACTTATTAACAGATCCAGTGACTTGTTAACTAATTAACAGATCCAGTGACACTGTTAACTAATTAACAGTTCCAGTGACATTGTTAACTGATTAACAGTTCCAGTGACACTGTTAACTAATTAACAGTTCCAGTGACTTGTTAGCTAATTAACAGCTCCAGTGACACTGTTAAGTAGGTACTGTAAGGAAGATATTATAGAATCATTTACGGTCATTTGTTCACAAGTCCATAAATCTCGTCCTAGTTCCTTGTTAGATGCAATTTATATTGAATGAAATAATGGAAATATAACATATGGTGTTGTTTTTTTCGGTAGAAAAGTTGATGTTATTTTCAATATTTCCATCAAAATGTTAAAATATTTTGTAGCTAGCCTGGAGAGTACAACTTCACTATCATAGTTTCCAAAAATGAAGGTCAGTAATTCTTGTGTCATCCTCAGTATCCAGGGGTTACGCTCACTAAACCACTGGAATATGTCATGGCAAGACTGAAGGCTCCATGTGTGCCTCTTTGTTGATGAGACAAGAAGACTGGTTCAACCCTTTGATGTACATCAAAAGAATCTCGTGGTCACATAATGGTAAAAATTGAGCATACCTTCAGTATTGCCATGACACATTCCATTCCATGGGTGTAAAGAGTGTAGGTGATCGTGACCCCTGGATGTCCAGGATGTTCCTGTTCAAGGTTTCCAGAACTTAATTGAATAAATAACAAGAGCACCGCAAGCGAAGGCATGTTACGCCCATCGTAATCTATCGGAAGCATAATTGTATGGAAACACAAACTTCTGACACTTTCTACATAATGTCCAAAATTGCATCAGATACGAAGTTCCAAAAGGCCATAACTCTAGTAAATATTGTCTTATTGTACTGTCATTCAGGAAAAAAAAATTCGTGTCAAGATGATTAAGCCTACCAAGTTTGAAAGATATCAGTTGAAAATTGTAGGAGAAAATCTCCGCCAAACAAAAGTCTACATCATGCCTATATTTGCAGTTGCAAATATGCAATGGCGTTACGTGAACAGTTGAAATATTAAAGCTTTTTGAAGTATTATACCAAATTGCATCCAAAGGGCAATAACTCTAATGAATATTGTCAAATCAAACTGTTGTTAAGGAAAACACAACTTCATGTCATGGTGGTGAAGCCTAGCAAGTTTGAAAACTGTAGGAGAACAAATAAAAGTTTATGATGAACAACGCCATACCATAAGACGTCAACGGGCGTATAAAAATCAGTTGGACTGTTCATTGCAAGACCAGCAGCATTCAAAGTATCACATGTGATTATAAGCAACCTTCGATATGTAAGCCATTCAAGTTGATGTGGGACAATCAATTACTTTTAACCATATTTGCACAGGCTCTCCTCAGATGCTGGACAGGAATCTATCAGCCCTGGATGCTACATGCCATATATCAGTAACCCAATCTTTTCGGTACTTGGAAAATATGTTGCTTGAAGTTAAACATTTGGTTCCTGTGCCCTTTAATGTGGGTCAAGGTCATTTATTGGAACAACTTGATAACCAAAAGGCCTAAGATACTAATACTTCGTCTGTAGCATACTGAAATGAAGGGTTTCCGAGTTTGTTCAAATAAATAACCTTGACCTACTTCCAAGGTCACATTGGTCAAATGTCTCAAAATCTTCAAAAAGTTCTTAATAACAGAAAAGCCCAGAGTAATGACATTTGGTCTCGGCATGCTTGAATAAAGGCTTTCAAGTTTGTTCAAATGAATGACTTTGACCCACGTTCAAGGTCACAGGGGTCAAACGTATTAAAATATTCAAGAAACGAAAGGCCAATGAATAGAACTGATCATATTTGGCCTATAGAATGATGGGTTGAGGGTCTACCATTTTTGTTCAAATGAATGACCTTGACCCACTTTCAAGGTTACAGGGGCCAACATTAAACTGAAGGTAAAGTTTAATAATGGTGTCCATGCATGCATGTTGCATATTTTGAAGAAACTAGTTTTACAAATTACCAATATTTGTGCTCCTGCAAACGCTTCAGGGACACCAAAATAATATATGACGACACTTATCGACTTTTCAGAAAGACCAAACACGTCATTTATACCTATAAGATTTGAACTTTGGTGGTCTCAAGTTTGTCAGTTTACAAGTTTTCCAAACCTTAACTTCATAGAATAGGGCAACACAGTATGTACCTTGTGTAATATGCCTTTAAGTAAAGATACTGTTTAAGTATGGAAGGGTGTTAAAAATTGTACTGTTAAAAGTGTTAGTGTAATCGCCAGTTTTATATTAAAACAACATCTAAAAAGTTCAATCTGAAATTTTTATTTTTATGCAAAGTAGTTCACTGTATCGTCAAGCAAGCATTACTGCCAAATATTTTGTGAGTTTGTCAGCATTGTTCAATATTTTCCTGACAATTATTTTGTATTAATTTCAGCCTGATTGTCAAGAGAAATGTTTAAGTAAATATATACACGTTTTCATTTATGGTAAAAAGTTTTACAGCATTCAATGTATTAAAATTATATCACAAGTGAGTGCATGAAGTAACCCGACCTCACTTGAATTGTTGGTGTGAACCACAGGCCACCTGACAAAGATAGGTGGATGCATGGGAACCACAGGCCACCTGACCAGGATAGGTTGATGAGAACCACGGGCCGCCTGACAAGGATAGGTGGATGGGAACCACAGGCCACCTGACCAGGATAGGTGGATGGGAACAACAGGCCACCTGACAAGGATAGGTGGATGTGAACCACGGGCCGCCTGACAAGGATAGGTGGATGGGAACCACAGGCCACCTGACAAGGATAGGTGGATGTGAACCACGGGCCACCTGACAAGGATAGGTGGATGGGAACCACAGGCCACCTGACAAGGATAG
This sequence comes from Mimachlamys varia, assembly GCA_947623455.1. Taxonomy (NCBI): domain Eukaryota; kingdom Metazoa; phylum Mollusca; class Bivalvia; order Pectinida; family Pectinidae; genus Mimachlamys; species Mimachlamys varia. The sequence goes on from OX392537.1 coordinate 6,100,951, forward strand.
GTGGATGTGAACCATAGGCCACCTGACCAGGATAGGTGGATGTGAACCACAGGCCACCTGACAAGGATAGGTGGATGGGAACCACAGGCCACCTGACCAGGAAAGGTGGATGGGAACCACAGGCCACCTGACCAGGATAGGTGGATGGGAACCACAGGCCACCTGACAAGGATAGGTGGATGTGAACCACAGGCCACCTAACAAGAATAGTTGGAAGTGTACCACGGGCCACCTGACAAGGATAGGTGGATGTGAACCACGGGTCACCTGACATGGATACGTGGATGTGAACCACGTGCCACCTGATGGTTTGGTTTGTATTTCTTTCACAACACCATTAAGACAGGGTCATTTTACCAGTTTCCCAGTGTATGCGAACCACACAACACCAGGGGAGTACTTTGGTCACCTTACACCGATTAGTTGATGGGTAGCCACCTGACCAGGATAGGTTGAAGGGTACCTCTAGTCATCTGCCAACCTCTTAATGGCGCAACACATCTGTCATATTCGACACAAGATAGATATTAATTAATATTGATATAGGTTATTTATAGTATTGCATTGATATTGCTTATTCATCTGTTGTTTTTTTTTCAATTTTTTTCTTTATCACAATAACTTTAATGACTGCATATTTTTTTATAAAATTAATTTTACAAGTATTAACCCTAAAAGGCTGGGGTAACCTACATAAACAAGAGCCTATAATGGTATGGAAACAAAAATTCTGACACTAAGCAAGTTAAAAAGATATTGATTGACAATAATTATGCGTAATTATATATCTCGCCTTTCCCGCTTTGCCGATAATGTTTAAGTCCCAACGTAAAAATTAGTATGACAAAATACATACAGCAAAAGATTATATCTGTAACATAGCCAAGTTTCAATTTAATTACATATCAATAACACTATAAATAGTGGATGATAACGTAAATTCTCAAAATTCCCATGTTTTTACCCAAAGATTTCCTCCAATTTTCAGTAAGGTCTCTAGTATGATAATATTAGTAACTACCCTAAGTTTCAATTGAATCTGATATCAGTGACACTATAAAAAGTGGACTTAACACAAATTCTCAAAATTCCCTTGTTTTTGACCCAAAACAGCAAAACCTGTATAAACATTTCCTCCAAATTTCACTAAGATGTTCAGTATGATGATGTTATTAACTACATAAAGTTTCAATTCAATCGGATATCTGTAACAATATAAAAAGTGGACTTTAACGCAAATTCTCAAAATTCCCATGTTTTTGCCCCAAAACACTTAAACCTGTAACACGATTTCATTTAAATTGAGGAAAGGTATTAGGTATGATGGTTTGAACAATGTGACCAACTTTCAATTCAATTAGATAGTTATAACACTGTGAAAAGTGGACTTTAACGGAAATGTTGATGCCGCCGCAGCTGGAAAACACCCAAGTCTCGCTTTCTCGACTTTCGTCGAGGCGAGACAAAAACTGTAGCCGATCTCCTCACAAACAAGTTTACGACAGAAATGCATTTTCTACATAAAGCCTATATTTAACTTGGATTTGCTGTTACGCCAAAAGTTGAAAGAACTCAACAAAACTCTTTGAAATATACGTTAAATATAGCTTTTTGAAGTACCATACTAAACTTTAGAGGAATTGAAGAAAACACAATAAGTTCTGACATTTTTTACATTATGCCTGAAATTACGCCCCAAAGGGCCATAACTCAAGTGAATATTGTCGAATAAAACTCTCCTTCAGGAAAACACAACTTCACATCATGTTGGTCAAGCTTAAGCCTAGCAAGTTTGAAAGAAATCGGTTGATAACTGTAGATCTCTGGACAAATTAAGTTTACGACAGAAGGACGGATGCCATACCGTAATACGTCCCGTAATTTTTGATGGTCATATAAAAAATTTGCCACATTCTTCCAAATCATTGACATAGAAAAGAAATTCCCATTCATTTATCAAGTCATCAAGAATCCAAGTAAGAACGCAAGAATGCTTTCTTGCGAACAACCAAAGGGGTTTTGGACAGGTGCTTTTGGTCAATAACTTTAAAAGAAAAGGTTCTATACATATGCAGATGAATTTTTCCTTCATCCTTCAGATGATCTACATCATGCCTTTTAAATATTTTTAAATGGACAACATCAAAACTGACATCTATTAAAGATGACAAGATGGGACATAAAAATTGTGAAACAGAAAACTATATACAACCACATGTTTATTTACCAATATTTATGGGATGAATGTCAATGAATGAATGAATAAAAATGTTTTGACAAACGCACATATACACTCGACTTGACCTAGTTTGTGGACACTACAAATAACATTAAAGTTTGTGTGGGTCCTGTACGAGGTGCCCACCACCTCCACTTGCGCGACATCTGTAAACGGGGAGTCACAATCTTTGCTCATTTACTGGAGTGTGTTTCACACCAAACGTCACAATCGGCACAAAGGAAGCCAAAGCTCAGAGACAACCCGTCTGACAGCGTGCAAGTTTCCCTCCTCACAACATTCACCACAGCAGCCCGGGACTGCTAAAGTCAATATGAAATGAGTGATGCGAAGTTCCAATGAGAAATGAGAATGATGAATGCTGAGATGAGGTTCCTTAGTTAGGCAAAGTCCATTTGGTTTGTTGTTCCGATTTACCGCTGTCCACCAGTCTGCTGTGCAAATACATCTATCGTATCTCCGTCTTCCATGTCAAGCTGTGGAAGAGAGCAACAGTCAAATTAACAGGGAGCAAATGACTCTAGTGTAATTTGTCTAATTGAAAATGAAATCAAAGTAAAATATTCAAGTTTTGAATTATGATAGTGAAATATTAACTCAAACATTTGGCATCATATTAAGGACTATTGGACATACAGATCACCATCTTAGGGTGTTGATAAATAACATTTTTTGAACAAGCAATTTACGGCCCTGAATGTTTTCATTTTTTCCTTATTTCTAACAAAACATGAAAAAAACAAGTTTGAATTTGACTTGCATTGAAATAAAGACTTCATAACATGACTTTTGTATATAGGTATTTGAAAATAACTTCTATATATATTATTCAGTAATGTGGCTATACGTATTAACAGCGTTTTTGGGATAAATAAGATTAGAAACATCACAAAATCCTAATCCATTTGTCAGGGTGACTGCATGTAAAAGCTTTGTCACCTCATCTCCTGTTTGAGTAGTATGGACATGGATTTGGATTTTGTAACGTTTCTAGTTTGAAACATAATTCTCAAGCATTTTGTTAGGCACACTCGACCCAATGTTCCAGACATAAAGACAAGGCTCGGAACGATACACAAGTGGATCACAATAACTTTTACCACAATACCAGTATCAATCCAAATGCAATTTGATGATACCTGTATCGGTCCTGTGTCTTGATTATTTGTTTAAAACATCAATGCATTAACTTTTGTCTAAATTAAATGACAATATTCGCAAACAAAAGTCAGGAAAACAGAGCCATTCTGAAAGAGAAAGGAGTCAAATAATTGGTTGAGGCCTGTGGCAGTAGTCCAATCAGAAAGTGTGGACAATCATGGTGAAAAATTGAGTGGGTAACACTAACTTTGAAATCACCTCGGTCATGTTACCCATTACCTGTCGTCAGGGTCTTTTCAATAGGCATCTGCCTCTCTGCCCCGTCACATCTTTAGAAATATTTATTGTCCAAAATGGAGAAGGGGGTAAATATTTTGCGATAAACAGTCCTTCTGTTGTGAAATGAATTTATAGTTGGATCTTCAACAAAAACTTTAAGTTGTGATATTTAGTTTTATGTTCATTTTCCTGATCAGAAAGGTTCACAGGTCTCTGTCCCCTCCCTAGCAAACTGCAAATACTGCTGTAAGGTCAACACTGACATGCATCCAAATAATATTGAAGTTAGGACATAGATCCAAACACTTACTGCAGTTGGGGTGTCTGATTCATTGATTGGGTTGCCGTCAAATCTAAACCGTAAGGATGCCAACTTAAGTCCCTGAAAGGTAACCAGATAAATGCAATGTTAACAAAACGATTAGAAAATTGGTTAAGAATTGTAAATAGAACAACCTAACTGAAAAATATCAATTTTCATTTGAAGTTCCGACTGATGTTACAAAGATATAACATAACTGAGATACTCACACAAGAGGTCGTAAATTGTATACCAGTCTGTGACATTAACATTTTCAAGCACTAGTCCAGATAAGCAAAATGCAGTTTATTATATATAGCAAATTTATGTATTGAAATTCAAGGACTTTTCCACTAGTCTGAACCAAAATTTACTAGTCATGGGCATAGGACTGGTGGCTCAAGTTTTTCCTTAAAAAAATAAAATTAATTATCATTCAAGACTTTTGGACCACTTAATACAATGAATTTTCCAAACTTTGTCTTAATTTTCAAAACGGGCCTTAATCGTTTGCTGTTCTTTTTGATGACACCAGCAACTTTTTGTTGAAAACAGCAATTTAGATTGATACACGAATAAAACTAAAAGTCATACTTCACATCTTTTTGATACACTGAATTAATTCTAGTTTATAGACTTATAGTCACTTTAGACTTATATCGATTTTGTCACTTAATAAGTGGATGACCATGTCAGTAACAGTAATTTTAATAGGTTGTGAACAATTCATATATAATCAATAACTGTGGTAGAAGTTTATGCAGATCTTCTTTTGAATCCTAGGTTGTCACAAGAAATTTAGCAGCTTTTTTTTTTGCAACACATTAAAAATCAACTGGTATGCATAATGGACAATACACACAGGCCAGGGGCTTTACATACAACTGACTTTCAAAGTAGAAATGATCCCCTGTTAAAAGCAAACGAAAAATGTTCTGTTGGTTTTTAATTTTAAACACACAATCACTCATTCACCGTTTATAAATTAATCATCAAAATGTGCACGACATTCAATATTCTGAAAGCATTTTGAACTTTCTAGTTTTACTTACAACTCTGTCACAGTATGCAGACATCAGTTTTCGTAGTGGTGTGTTTTTCTTTATTTTGAAGTGGACCACACTACCATCTTGCCCTGTAACTTTTAAATTGATGTGTTCTGCTCCTTCCGGCTTTACTATCTGCTGCTGACAATCGTCTCCTCCCTATCAACAAAATCAAATGAAGTTTACAAATTAAGTGAAAACAATTATCCATATTAACGGTTTCAATTTAGTGTGAATACCATCCCCATAGAAAATATATGTATCAGAAAACTTAATTAATGATTTACTCAGCTATGAGAAGCTAAATTGAGAAAACAGTTATGAGAAAGAGGTTAGAATTATTTGGGGGAAAAAAAGAGAGAAGTTTTGAGGCCAATTATTAGGGCTTTATCAAGGGTTTTGGGAATCAGATCCTGAGATCAAATTTTGAAAAAAAAAAAAATCAAATTTCTTTTCTAAATTACTATTCAAAGCACTGTCGATACTCATTTATATATTTACAGCTTGTTCCTTGTGCTTTTTCTTATATCAGAAAATGTATATCGACTCTCACAACACAGAAATCAGATTGAACATTTAATTTTGACTGTACAATATTTTTTTAAACATCTGAATTGCAAAATTTTAGAAGGAAATTGGAAAAAATCATACTTTTTTCCCCCCATGGCGAATGGGTCCATTTACCGGACCTAAAAAGAACCCTTCTTTTTAGGTCGGTAAACGGACCCATTCCCAATAAAAGAAAAGTGTAGTAATACAAGGGTTCTATTAGAACTATACATATATATGTGAGTTTTCTCTGCAACATTTTGCTGAAGGATGTTAAATGGAATCATTGGCTTCTTATAAACATGATGTAACATTCATTGCCATAGTAACATACACCGGAAGCATTGCATCTGTTCCAGCGTTTTCCAGCGTGCAAATATTTTTTTCTATTGGATTTGTGTGGACTATAATCTTTCATGTCTAAATAAATATGACATGGACAGAACCATTGACAAAAAGCTAAATTTAAAGCAACTTTTGCTTTTAGAAACAAATGCATACACCAATCGGCGTACTCTAGGGCAATTTGCGAATTATACGCAAGTTGGTGGTTTGGTCTGATCTGATAAAACTGATTCTCACTTCCAACAACCTGTGGTCAAACGCAGATTTGTTTTATTTTGAATTCTCTGCATCCTCTGGAGTCTTGAATCACCCCTGTGAGAGAACTGAATGTCGACCAAGGTGAAAATTTATCTACCCTGGCATAGGGCAGAGCCATAGGAGGCCTAGCTGCGATAATGTAGCTCTTCACGACGAGACAATTTTTTTTATTGCGTCGTTAGAGCTACGAAGCGGTCCTATGTGGCACGGGACCTATTTAATACCCGGCCGGAGCAGAGCCAAAGTAGGCCGGGTATTAAATTTAGTACTATAGCAGGGTTCTCGACATTAAAAGCCGGTTGCCGGCAAAAGTAGCCTGTTATTCACCAAACCAGCTATTTTTTTCAGAATTCTATATATGTCAACATTACAGAATGTGAAAATTCAACCAGCTATTCTTTTGAAGTCAACCAATTATTGCATAACTTAGTGAGAACCCTGTTCTAGGAGGCCAGGCATCATTATTTAGACTTAAATACTATCAAATATCACCATACATGTTATATTATTATACTACATGTAAAATTTAACAAGTTCATGTCAACGATTCAAAAATTTGTTTCCTCGAATTCGAACACCCTAATATTTCTTGAATCCATATTCACAGGATGCAGTCAATGCGATACGAATAGCAGAACCTTTCAATGACGTTGTTTTCTTTTTAACACAATGTTTTAATCGTTGTACTGCATATAAGGTTGTATTGCATATAAACTATGTGATAATTGATTCGTTGGTGTTCTTTCGTGAATTCCCAGGAGCGCCGACCTATGCCTAGGCTGGTCAAACATGTGGGCGATCATAACCCATGGTTCAATTGATGTTTTGTCATTTCTTGTTCTTTATACACCAGAATGTTTACAATAACATAATAACATACGTTTTCTATTGAAAGTACGGCACAACAAAGTACATACTTTTATCTGATATTTAAAGATATAAATAAAATTATCAAAATATAGATATTGATTATTATTGAAGAACCGCGGGAAATGATCGCATACAAACAATTTTGTCAATATGATTTAACTTTCCAAACAATAGCAGTATTGCGGCAGGTTTTATACATTCAGACTTTATACTAATTGTACCTTATTTTCCGACATCGTGAAATCAACGGCAATATTTCTTTAGATCTAAATCCCCAGAGTCGCGTCGTGTTTTCGGTCTGGTTTGCGGGGAAAATGGCGCACAAAGGAAAGAGGTACCGGGGTGCTATCAAAGCGATGTGTTACGCGCTTTCTGATTGGTCAGAATCGAAAATAGCCTCCAAACATTACAAAAAGAAAGTGCGATTGTTTTTGTTCTGATACATTGTAAAACTATCCATATGTGATGAGATTTTACATAAAATATCAAAGTATAAATCATTAAAACGTTGGAGCCGCATATCACTGTGAACTTGATTTTTTTTCCATTGCATTTTGTTTTCAATTACTGGCCAATAAGATTGTACGTTATTTAGACTTCTACAAACCGGATAGAACCGGATTGAAAAATAGGTCACAGGGGTCGATGAGTGCAAGTTTTCTTTTGCGCAGTTATCGGATTAATATTCCATAATATTTCAAAATACGTTTGATTCCTAACGAAATATTTCGCATAGGCCTATATATATTTACACATCTCATGGGTCACTGCCTTCAAATTTATACCATTTCTTTCAATATTCTATAAGCCAGTAAATAATAAATAAATCTATCATCTGTTCTCATAAAACGCAGCCCATTCTTGTTCAATAAACCACAGGCTCAATGCGGTCTGTGTCATTATAGTCTTTTATTGCTCCCGGCTATATCATGAATGTGTGATGTAACATTATATAAAACACTCAGAGCATTATACATCAGGTGCTGGTCATAGCTGGCACGTCTATTGACAATGGCTGTACATATAATAAGAACGTACCAATCATTATATATGGTACAGAGACGATTATATAACATGCCTTTACACGCCTCTGCATGGTAGCAGATCCAGTATATATATATATATATATATATATATAAAGTGATGTGATCTAGTGCTAACTTAAAAAAAAAAAACTTTATGCATTTTTTTTTAGATATCCTAAATGGTTTATAAAAAGAACTTTTTTTTATACGTACGTATTTTAAAAGATGAATCAAGTAAATGTAAAATGAGGTATTTCAATAGTGCTTATCAATGAACTCTGAACAGAAATCACCTGCATCTGTCATGAAACCTAGTTGGTTAATACGAAATAGGAACAAAATAAAGATTTACATGGAGACTCTCGTAAAAGCACACTACGGAGAATAAGACCAGGTGAAAGTATATAGATATTGTATAAACCTTTTATGTATGAGGTGAAATCTGTATTATATAGTGTCTCATAAGTCAATTTATCTTTGGCTGGATATTAATCCCATTTTATGATTATTTATAATGTATTTTTTTTTTTGTAGATCAATATGTGACCACTTTGATAAAATAATTTTACTATCATTTTTTATTATACACATATGTGATGGCAAAACTACAAAACTGAAGGCACGCTCAGGTAACAAAAAACTGACCGATCACTTGGCTGTATGTCTGTCCTTCGAAGATTACAATGAAGAGGCAACCGATTTTATAGCCTCTCAATTTTTACCGTTATGTGACAACGAGATTCTTTTCATGTACATCAAAGGTCGAACCAGTCTTATTGTGTCATTAACAAAGTTGGTCCAACGGAACCTTCGGTTTTGCCATGACATATCCCAGGGGTATAGAGAGCGTAGGTGATCGTGTCCCCGGGTATCGAGGATGAGTTTATTCACGGAATTAGATTATCTAAATCCGTGGTTTGTTTCAGTTAGCAAATACACGTAACTAATTTTAATAATCTTTAATAGACAAATATGCCACTATGATCATGCTGGAGTATCGGAGGTGACTTCCAACTCGGCTAACATGTATATCCTATTTATGTATATAGGACCACAGTCGCTAAAGCTTCTGTCAGTATATAATATATATAAAATACATAAGGAGCCACCCATTACAGAATGTAATGGTATTATATAATGGAGGGCTCCTTATATACAGGCCTATATATAGCGTTTTCATTTTCTCAGGTACACCTTACCTGTGGAATTATTTTGAAGTTCAACTTCAATTTATTTACTTTATTCTGTTCAGAAACAAAAGTACAACATTCAACAAAAATACACATTTAAACAAGCCTTTATTAAATTATATAGGTTCCTAAATATTTGACATTGTTAGAATTTGAACATGGATATAATAATATTTCTTAATAAAAAAATGAATGTCTGTCTCGTAAACTTTCTTCTGTTGGCAACACAGGCGGCAATTAAATATGCTTCTTTGGAATTCTTGTTTGAACCTAATGATAACATACAAACATTTAAATAAAAGTGATCGATCTATATTGAAAATACCTTACATCTTAAATTTCTAGCGTTTACAATTTTCACTGAAAAAGATAAACTGATTTATATACTTAATTTGTGTTATTTTAATACAGATACATTCATTTGTTCAGTTTTTAATTTATAACCATGTCTTGAATAGTATTTTTGGACAATGTCTTAATCCCTTAATCCAATAGCAAACGTTTGATTCTTGACCATTTAAGTTAAAACTTAAATGTCAGGTTTGTTTGAAGAGGCAATTTAGTGATTCCGAGTTTTTGTTTAATCAGCTAGAATGAAAATACCTATATTTAGACAAATAAATCCGTATTTGATAATTAGATACCGTGTAGCCGATGATCCGGTGTGGTCAGTTTAATTATTGGGTCAAATATCCAAATATAGCACAAAAAGCCGTGCTACCTATATAGCGCGACCACATGTATATGTGTGTTGAAAACAATTGGACGCGAGGACACCTACTTCTGTCAAGGTATGTTAGATTAACGAAATACGTTATCAACAATTATCATATATTTGTTTATCATTAGATCACACGAGAAATTGTGTTGGTATCATTCAGACTAGCCAAAAGCAGTATCATTGAAAGCTCGCACACACATGGGCCCTGTGAAGGGGGATTTATTAACCTGAAAACACGCAAGGTCCGAGGGGTCAAAATGCTCAGAGATGTTTGTAAATATATGTCTCATTTGCATGGGTTGGACGAGTAAGGATTCCCTTCTTATTAATTGAAAAACGCATGAAAAACATCAAGTTTTGTGAAAATATCGGTATGAATAGTTCGCAAGGATTACCGAACTACAATATTTGGTGATATTATAAAAAAAAAGGATAAGCCCCAAAAGGCTTCTGGGGGCAAATTCTTTATAGCGACAAGTTGTCCGATTCACAGGGACCTGAACATTTGGTACAACTAGTTTTGGATCTAAAATAGCTGTAACAAATTCTCAGGTCCCTGTGGTCCAATCAAGTTTTAGCCACCACTGGTTTCGGCAAACTGTTCTATTCAATCTAATCCGCTACTTTCGAATACATTTTTGTTGGTGTTTAGCCTAGGTCGTGGTTTCAATACCTTTCCTGTGTCGGGTTTTCTTGTCGTGGACACATTGGTAAACAATGTTGTCAGCTTATGTTTCTCCACAGCCTTGTTCATGGTTCCATGTACTTGTACGATGTCGGTCGTCTTCCTGGAAATTGAAAAATGGCGAACCAAGAGATGTAAATCGTTTTTCATATGATAAGCTGGTCTCTGATACAGCGTCATCATTTCCTTAGGCCGGATACAGTTCCGCTACTTGTATAGATGTTTGTCTTTTCAACAAGTAGTAGCAGCAACACTTGTGTACATTTGTTGTATTTAATTAATTAAATACAAACTATAGTTGTTTTAGTACTATACACAGTCCCGTTCAATTATTAAAACATATAGAAATGGAGGGGGGGGGGGGGGGGCGGTAGCTCGCCGTGTAAAGTCTTTGTGGCGGGTTGAGACATTTATCACTGAATGAACGACGGGTGAAATTTCTAACGTGATTTTCCAGACATTATTCAATTATTCAGTTTATTCTTAAATGAGTTGATAACTCTTCTCTGAATGCTTTCAATTATAATTTGGTCTTTGTTTAGCAGTGGGTTCCAAATGCATAATGCATCCAAACGTGGCCTAGAGATTACAAATACATTCGCTTATCATTTGGAAAAGTTTCTTAAAAATTATCCTGTAACAGTTATTCTGCTGCCTTTTGGGACACAGTTACACATGCTGACTAAATTTGAGTTTATTGTCAAGCCATTATTTATGCCGGTTTTTAGGGTGTAAAAGCCGTCCTTAAGTATTACCGCTTACTTTTGTAAAGTTTTACATCGTCGGAAACCCACGGTACACTTCTCTGACGTTTGCATCCCGGATGCAAACGTCAGGTAAGACTAGTGTACCTTGGGTTTCCGACGATGCAAGTTGTATGGCTTTTACTTTCCACGACTTTCCTTTCCTCTCTGACCACTTGTGAACTTTATATAACAGTCTATCCAATTTCACCGATTTCTATTTACAACATAATATGGAGACCTCTATCCGCTGTTTGGCTTAACACGACATCAAACCAATATCTCATATTTTCCCGCGTTATAGGTATTTCTCCCCACACCGATACGCTTTTTAAATAGTAAATTAAATCATGCATATGCCTAGTAAGAAACATTTAAAGCAAACGACCGAGAACACTTCCTTCACGTTGCACCCCTTGTCAGTATCAGCACTGAACACCCGCCACAGACCACAGGGACCTGAGAATTCAATTGTTACAGCTAGATTTGGACCTAAAGTGTTTAGGGTAATTTTACATAGGGGGTTAGCTCATATTTTAGATAAAAATGCCACCCTCAAAGGGAATAGCCTACTTTAGGTACAAAACCAAAAGTTTAACTAACTGTAACAAATTATCAGATCCCTACCACACCATGACCAGAGCACAGGGACATGAGAATTTGTTACAGCTAGTTTTGGGCCTAAAATAGGATGTTTAGAGTAATTTTACACATTTTGGGGGGTTAAAGATAAAAAAAAAAATGCCCCCTCAGTGGTCATAATAGCTTTTATGACCACCGAGGGGCCATTTTTATCGAATATTGATCTTAACCCCCCCCCCCCATGCAAATGTGTAAATATATTCTAGACACCCTATTTTAGGTCCAAAACTAGCTGTAACAAATTCTCAGGTCCCTGTGCACCAGAGTGGTGCTTGACATACGTCCCTGTCGAGACCACACCTTTGTCTTTCAACTTTTAAAATATTCCTTAATACATTATTATAATATTAGTACGCATCAAATTTATCTATAACTAAGATTTTATCAGCCTGTCCGTGCCGTTGTGTAAACATATCGCTTCAGTAGATGTTAGGTCCAAAACTTATTATGACCAATTCTCGGGTCCCTGTGTTCCTGACGGAAATCCCGCGTTTTTATCTTGATCAAATCTAGTTTTAAAGTTGCAATTGTATAGCAACAACTTTGCGAGTATATCAATTTCATAGGCCTAAACGTTTGAAATTCTATTCCATCAACATGCGCAATAATAATGATATTGAAAGAGCGTATAAACTGAATAATACGTAAATCATGTGACATCTAAAAAAAAACAGATCTGAAAAAGGTTTACGCATTTCAGTCTCTCATACCAGTGGCGCATAACAACAACAACTATATTAGTCAGGTTACTCCTATTCTCAAACTGAAAGTAGCCGGGGGCTGTTAAAACTAACGGTGGTTTAATTGTAAGTATTTTTATATTTTGTCACTTTCTGAAACACATCCATTTTTTGTTGGTGGTTTTGTTATGTCTATTTTGTACACTTAACACGACTGTCAAGTTGTTATTTTGCAGCAATAATGTACATTTTGACAAATATTTGCAAACTTCCGTAAGCTTATCGCGTTTTGGAATCGGGTAGCAGCCAAGGCCTATTCAGAAAGAAACAATGCATGTTCTTGACCTAACAACAGTTGATTAGGACAATTGATACCTTCTTAATTGATTTAATCAGATAAAACAAGCGATGATAGTTTCCTCTTATCGGTAATGGACAGTCGGCAACCTGTCGGTATGCGGATCGAATGACTTCCTGCTCACAATGACGACTGATATACAATGTAGGTAGGCCTATATATAGCTGCTATAGACCACATGTAGGGACACGTTATAGATTTTTATCAGTGTATACGTATAATATTTGTGGGTTTGTGAATTTTCTTGGGAAATCCATCAACAATCTTGTTAATACGTATACTATATTACATTATAGCAACTTGATATAAACTTTATTTTATTCCAACAGTATATATATACAACATTATACTATAGACAGAGAATATGAAGGAATAGGATCCGGAAACAAGTTTTAAAAAACTTATATTAATCCGTTTCCATAATTAATAGCATCTGATTGGCAGTTTCTGAGTGCATACACCTACATTTTGGCAAATAAAATAAGAAAAGCATTGATAATGTTGATTATTTTTCAAATTAGTTTGTACTGTCCCAAAAAGAGGAATGTAAGCTACAGAAAATATTCGAAATATCATTTTAACATTTGCTTCATTTTTTAATCACATGATTTAAGTGAGTTGTATTCCATATATACCTGTATTTTTCTTTATTTAAATATATAGGGTTTATTTACCAGTGCTGATGTTTTCGCTTTTTTTTGCAATATCCTTGAAGATTTTGATTAAATGTTTACTTTATAAAGGAGGCCTATTTCTACTACTACTACGGAAATAGTTTGTGCACACAGTGTTGTGCAAAAGGCTGAAGCACAGTAACTAGTATATTTAATATTTTGGTAAAATACAGGAGAAGAAAAAGAGAGCTGATGCTTATAAAATTGCACAAAGACAACAAAGCTGACCTAATGCTTGCAAACTATATCTAACCAATCACAGCAAAGTGAAGCTCACGATCTGAACATGTTGTTTGTCCATCATAAACAAAGATGGCCATGTCTTTTGTAAACAAAGATGACCATGTCTTTTGTAAACAAAGATGACCATGTCTTTTGTAAACAAAGATGACCATGTCTTTAGTAAACAAGGATGACCATGTCTTTAGTAAACAAAGATGACCATGTCTTTCATGAACAAAGATGACCATGTCTTTTGTAAACAAAGATGACCATGTCTTTTGTAAACAAAGATGGCCATGTCTTTTGTAAACAAAGATGACCATGTCTTTTGTAAACAAAGATGACCATGTCTTTTGTAAACAAAGATGACCATGTCTTTAGTAAACAAAGATAACCATGTCTTTAGTAAACAAGGATGACCATGTCTTTAGTAAACAAAGATGACCATGTCTTTTGTAAACAAAGATGGCCATGTCTTTAGTAAACAAAGATGACCATGTCTTTTGTAAACAAAGATGACCATGTCTTTAGTAAACAAAGATAACCATGTCTTTAGTAAACAAAGATGACTATGTCTTTTGTAAACAAAGATGACCATGTCTTTAGTAAACAAAGATGACCATGTCTTTAGTAAACAAAGATGACCATGTCTTTAGTAAACAAAGATGACCATGTCTTTAGTAAACAAAGATGACCATGTCTTTAGTAAACAAAGATGACCATGTCCTTCGTCTTTAGTAAACAAAGTGACCTTGGCATCATTAGGTGATGATGATGTCATGACTAGCGCTTGACTTGGATTAGAGTGAAAGAGACTTGTACTGGATCAGCCTCACTTTCTTGTCCTGCTGTACCGGGTCAGTGTTCTCACTAACTTATGCAATAATTGGTGGACCTCGAAACAATAGCAGGTTTAATTTTCACATTCTGTAATGTGGACTTATATAAAATCTGAAAAAATAGCCGGTTCAAAGTTGGTGAATAACAGGCTAAAATCTGAAAAAATAGCCGGTTCAAAGTTGGTGAATAACAGGCTACTTTTGCGGGCAACCGGCTTTTAATGAGAACCCTGCGGGTATAATGGCAAGACCAGGTCAAGACGGCCCAGGGGACGAAACAGAATTCAGGAGTTGCAGAAGGGGACAATTAAGTATGCCATTCGACCGCCTTAGGGGCTCCATTCCGGATGTGCTGTCAGGGTTTACTCCCTTAACCTTTGACCTTCTCAAGACATTACACAAGGCAGCAGAGTTATTTAACCCATAAGCTTGGGGCTTGGTTCATGGGCACCAGGGCATACTCACACGCTGGTGGGCCGGTGACAGGCATACCATACCTGGGGGCCACACCACCTCCGAGTCCATGTATTCAGCCTGAGTCTGTAAGGTGCTCAGTATATTATGTCTCGGCACGGGACCGGAGCCACTACAATAGGGCTTGCTGTTGTAGAGGCTATGTACTAGCAGGCAGAGGCTTACACACTCTGATCCCTTTTTCGCGTATTAAAAAAAGAGCTAGCCAGTGATTTTAGCTGCTACGTATTAGACATTATCACTATTTTGTATTCGGTTGAAATGTTATCCAACTTTGACTGCAGGATCTTTTTGAAATATTTCAACAATTTGTTTAGCAGTACAAGAATAGATGGATGGCATCAAACTCTTAACCAAAGTACTTAACCAAACAGGAAAAAGGAAAGTATTGCATTATGATCTCAAAATTTTATAAGGACTCACACAACTAAATCAGCCTATCACGAAGTGTTTCATACGATTGTAGTACCTACTGAAAATTTGCTCCGGCTAAATACAGTGATTCTGAGTAATTAAATAGGTAATTGTTGACCTATTCTACACTGAATGAAATCTGTAGATATTTAACTTTAAAAAATATATACTTGTGGTAGATTTTGATATGTGATGGCGGATTGATATGGGGTCAAAAGTCAGAGGGTGTTCCCGTCCCATTTCACTGGTTTGACATGTAAATTTCCGGTTGTCCGAAGCAGAGGCCTGTAGCAAGCTAATATGCCAGTAAACTTCTCATTAAATGCCCCTTGAAGCCTTTGTCATGTATGTATCTGTGAATTTAGATAGTTTTCACAAGTGTTGTACTTCAAATATTAAAGTTATTAGCTCGAAAGCTTAGTAATAACATATAGTAAATTATTTAGTTGTGTGAGTTCTTATAAGCTAGAAATGTTCTCAATCCTCAAAATCATAATATTACTTAAACATCCATTAAATTAGTAAACTGTTTATGACTTTTTAACTGATTTTTCCTTCTGCTTTAGCATCATGAAGGAAGGATTAGTTTGGATGTTGGTGGTTGCAGGTTTGGCTGTGGTCAGCCTCACAGAATCAGGTTTGTGTTGAAACAACAGGGTTAATTATTTTCTTGTGTATATGTTTTTTTTTTTTTTAAATGGTGTGTTATTAAACTATTTGTGTTAAGGGTGAATTATTGAGACCTGAGTCAGCAGGAGTACAGTAAGTATCTGAAGTGTTCAGAGTACAGTCAGTTTATAATCAAAGCTTTTTTCTTTGCAAATATATAAATATTTTATTGTAAGTTTGATGTCGTTAGTCTGTATAATGTCGTTATATATAAATATTTTATAGTAAGTTTGATGTCGTTATATATAAATATTTTAGTAAGTTTGATGTCGTTAGTCTATATTATGTTGTTTACCCTCTATCTCTGTTGTAACAGAAGCGTTGATGGACACCTGTGGAGGTCAGTACAATACCACTGTGGTCAGCCCGATCAACGTCAACTTCTCTGACTTCACCAATCAGACATGTACCTGGTTCATACAACGTGACAGCAACAATCTTACCAACCTCTTTCTCACTGTTGGTCTTCTCGACGCGAATAGCTCCATTATCGTCTATTCGGGACACTACCAGAAGAACAGCTCTAAGGCTAACATCATCAAGACTTACAAAGCTGGTGACACAGGTAAGGCTGTTACACATGCAACCACCATTACACCTGTAACCACCATTACACCTGTAATCACCATTACACCTGTAATCACCATTACATCTGTAACCACCATTACACCTGTAACCACCATTACACCTGTAACCACCATTACACCTGTAAACCACCATTACACATGTATCACCATTACACCTGTAATTACCATTACACCTGTAATCACCATTACACCTGTAACCACCATTACACCTGTAACCACCATTACACATGTAATCACCATTACACCTGTAATCACCATTACACCTGTATCACCATTACACCTGTAATCACCATTACACCTGTATCACCATGACACCTGTAATCACCATTTTACCTGTAATCAAAATTACACCTGTAACCACATTACACCTGTAACCACATTACACCTGTAATCACCATTACACCTGTAACCACCATTGCACCTGTAATCACCATTACACCTGTATCACCATTACACCTGTAATCACCATTACACCTGTATCACCATGACACCTGTAATCACCATTTTACCTGTAATCAAAATTATACCTGTAACCACATTACACCTGTAACCACATTACACCTGTAATCACCATTATACCTGTAACCACCATTACACCTGTAACCACCATTACACCTGTAACCACAATTACACATGTAACCACCATTACACCTGTAACCACCATTATACCTGTAATCACCATTACACCTGTAATCACCATTATACCTGTAACCACCATTACACCTGTAACCACCATTACACCTGTAACCACCATTACACCTGTAACCACCATTACACCTGTAACCACCATTACACCTGTAACCACCTTTACACCTGTAATCACCATTACACCTGTATCACCATTACACCTGTAATCACCATTACACCTGTAACCACCATTACACCTGTAACCACCATTACACCTGTAACCACCATTACACCTGTAACCACCATTACACCTGTAATCACCATTATACCTGTAACCACCATTACACCTGTATCACCATTACACCTGTAACCACCATTACACCTGTAACCACCATTACACCTGTATCACCATAACACCTGTATCACCATTACACCTGTAACCACCATTACACCTGTAACCACCATTACACCTGTAATCACCATTACACCTGTATCACCATTACACCTGTAACCACCATTACACCTGTAATTACCATTACACCTGTAATCACCATTATACCTGTAACCACCATTACACCTGTAACCACCATTACACCTGTAACCACCATTACACCTGTATCACCATTACACCTGTAACCACCATTATACCTGTAACCACCATTACACCTTTAACCACCATCACACCTGTTGTCACCATAAAACCTGTAACCACCATTACACCTGTATCACCATTACACCTGTCATCACCATTACACCTGTAATCACCATTACACATGTAACCACCATTACACCTGTAACCACAATAACACCTGTAACCACCATTATACCTGTAACCACCATTACACCTGTAATCACCATTACACCTGTAATCACCATTATACCTGTAACCACCATTATACCTGTAACCACCATTACACCTGTATCACCATTACACCTGTAACCACCATTATACCTGTAACCACCATTACACCTGTAACCACCATTACACCTGTAACCACCATTACACCTGTAACCACCATTACACCTGTAACCACCATTACACCTGTAACCACCATTATACCTGTAACCACCATTACACCTGTAATCACCATTACACCTGTAATCACCATTACACCTGTAATCACCATTACACCTGTAATCATCATTATACCTGTAACCACAGTTACACATGTAACCACCATTATACCTGTAACCACCATTACACCTGTAATCACCATTACACCTGTAATCACCATTACACCTGTAATCACCATTACACCTGTAATCATCATTACACCTGTAACCACAGTTACACATGTACCCACCATTACACCTGTAACCACCATTACACCTGTAACCACCATTACACCTGTAACCACCATTACACCTGTAATCACCATTATACCTGTAACCACCATTACACCTGTATCACCATTACACCTGTATTCACCATTACACATGTAACCACCATTACACCTGTAACCACCATTACACCTGTAACCACCATTACACCTGTAACCACCATTACACCTGTAACCACCATTATACCTGTAACTTCCATTACACCTGTAACCACCATTACACCTGTAACCACCATTACACCTGTAATCACCATTATACCTGTAACCACCATTACACCTGTATCACCATTACACCTGTATTCACCATTACACCTGTAATCACCATTACACCTGTAATCACCATTACACCTGTAATCACCATTACACCTGTAACCACCATTACACCTGTATCACCATTACACCTGTATCACCATTACACCTGTAATCACCATTACACCTGTATCACCATAACACCTGTAATCACCATTACACATGTAACCACCATTACACCTGTATCACCATTACACCTGTAACCACCATTACACCTGTATCACCATTACACCTGTAATCACCATTACACCTGTATCACCATTACACCTGTAATCACCATTTCACCTGTATCACCATTTCACCTGTAATCACCATTACACATGTAACCACCATTACACCTGTATCACCATTACACCTGTATCACCATTACACCTGTAATCACCATTACACCTGTATCACCATAACACCTGTATCACCATTACACCTGTAACCACCATTACACCTGTAACCACCATTACACCTGTAATCACCATTATACCTGTAATCACCATTATACCTGTAACCACCATTACACCTGTAACCACCATTACACCTGTAACCACCATTACACCTGTATCACCATTACACCTGTATCGCCATTACACCTGTAACCACCATTATACCTGTAACCACCATCACACCTGTTGTCACCATAAAACCTGTAACCACCATTACACCTGTAACCACCATTACACCTGTAATCACCATTACACCTGTATCACCATTACACCTGTAATCACCATTACACCTGTAACCACCATTACACCTGTAACCACAATAACACCTGTAACCATCATTATACCTGTAACCACCATTACACCTGTAATCACCATTACACCTGTAATCACCATTATACCTGTAACCACCATTACACCTGTAACCACCATTACACCTGTATCACCATTATACCTGTATCACCATTATACCTGTATCACCATTACACCTGTAACCACCATTGTACCTGTAACCACCATTACACCTGTAACCACCATTACACCTGTAACCACCATTACACCTGTAACCACCATTACACCTGTAACCACCATTACACCCGTAACCACCATTACACCTGTAACCACCATTACACCTGTAACCACCATTATACCTGTAACCACCATTACACCTGTAACCACCATTACACCTGTATCACCATTACACCTGTAACCACCATTATACCTGTAACCACCATTACACCTTTAACCACCATCACACCTGTTGTCACCATAAAACCTGTAACCACCATTACACCTGTATCACCATTACACCTGTCATCACCATTACACCTGTAATCACCATTACACATGTAACCACCATTACACCTGTAACCACAATAACACCTGTAACCACCATTATACCTGTAACCACCATTACACCTGTAATCACCATTACACCTGTAATCACCATTATACCTGTAACCACCATTATACCTGTAACCACCATTAAACCTGTATCACCATTACACCTGTAACCACCATTATACCTGTAACCACCATTACACCTGTAACCACCATTACACCTGTAACCACCATTACACCTGTAACCACCATTACACCTGTAACCACCATTACACCTGTAACCACCATTATACCTGTAACCACCATTACACCTGTAATCACCATTACACCTGTAATCACCATTACACCTGTAATCACCATTACACCTGTAATCATCATTATACCTGTAACCACAGTTACACATGTAACCACCATTATACCTGTAACCACCATTACACCTGTAATCACCATTACACCTGTAATCACCATTACACCTGTAATCATCATTACACCTGTAACCACAGTTACACATGTACCCACCATTACACCTGTAACCACCATTACACCTGTAACCACCATTACACCTGTAACCACCATTACACCTGTAATCACCATTATACCTGTAACCACCATTACACCTGTATCACCATTACACCTGTATTCACCATTACACATGTAACCACCATTACACCTGTAACCACCATTACACCTGTAACCACCATTACACCTGTAACCACCATACACCTGTAACCACCATTATACCTGTAACTTCCATTACACCTGTAACCACCATTACACCTGTAACCACCATTACACCTGTAATCACCATTATACCTGTAACCACCATTACACCTGTATCACCATTACACCTGTATTCACCATTACACCTGTAATCACCATTACACCTGTAATCACCATTACACCTGTAATCACCATTACACCTGTAACCACCATTACACCTGTATCACCATTACACCTGTATCACCATTACACCTGTAATCACCATTACACCTGTATCACCATAACACCTGTAATCACCATTACACATGTAACCACCATTACACCTGTATCACCATTACACCTGTAACCACCATTACACCTGTATCACCATTACACCTGTAATCACCATTACACCTGTATCACCATTACACCTGTAATCACCATTTCACCTGTATCACCATTTCACCTGTAATCACCATTACACATGTAACCACCATTACACCTGTATCACCATTACACCTGTATCACCATTACACCTGTAATCACCATTACACCTGTATCACCATAACACCTGTATCACCATTACACCTGTAACCACCATTACACCTGTAACCACCATTACACCTGTAATCACCATTATACCTGTAATCACCATTATACCTGTAACCACCATTACACCTGTAACCACCATTACACCTGTAACCACCATTACACCTGTATCACCATTACACCTGTATCGCCATTACACCTGTAACCACCATTATACCTGTAACCACCATCACACCTGTTGTCACCATAAAACCTGTAACCACCATTACACCTGTAACCACCATTACACCTGTAATCACCATTACACCTGTATCACCATTACACCTGTAATCACCATTACACCTGTAACCACCATTACACCTGTAACCACAATAACACCTGTAACCATCATTATACCTGTAACCACCATTACACCTGTAATCACCATTACACCTGTAATCACCATTATACCTGTAACCACCATTACACCTGTAACCACCATTACACCTGTATCACCATTATACCTGTATCACCATTATACCTGTATCACCATTACACCTGTAACCACCATTGTACCTGTAACCACCATTACACCTGTAACCACCATTACACCTGTAACCACCATTACACCTGTAACCACCATTACACCCGTAACCACCATTACACCTGTAACCACCATTACACCTGTAACCACCATTATACCTGTAACCACCATTATACCTGTAACCACCATTACACCTGTAATCACCATTACACCTGTAATCATCATTACACCTGTAACCACAGTTACACCTGTAACCACCATTACACCTGTAACCACCATTACACCTGTATCACCATTACACCTGTAACCACCATTACACCTGTAACCACCATTACACCTGTAACCACCATTACACCTGTAATCACCATTACACCTGTAACCACCATTACACCTGTATCACCATTACACCTGTATCACCATTACACCTGTAACCACCATTACACCTGTAACCACCATTATACCTGTAACCACCATTACACCTGTAATCACCATTACACCTGTAACCACCATTACACCTGTAACCACCATTACACCTGTAACCACCATTACACCTGTAACCACCATTACACCTGTATCACCATTACACCTGTAATCACCATTACACATGTAACCACCATTACACCTGTAACCACGATTACACCTGTAATCACCATTACACCTGTATCACCATTACACCTGTAACCATCATTACACCTGTAACCACCATTACACCTGTAACCATCATTACACCTGTAACCACCATTATACCTGTAACCACCATTACACCTGTAACCACCATTACACCTGTAACCACCATTACACCTGTAACCACCATTACACCTGTAACCACCATTACACCTGTAACCACCATTACACCTGTAACCACCATTACACCTGTATCACCATTACACCTGTAACCACCATTATACCTGTAACCACCATTACACTTGTAACCACCATTACACTTGTAACCACCATTACACCTGTAATCACCATTACACCTGTATCACCATTACACCTGTAACCATCATTACACCTGTATCACCATTATACCTGTATCACCATTATACCTGTATCACCATTACACCTGTAACCACCATTACACCTGTAACCACCATTACACCTGTAACCACCATTACACCTGTAACCACCATTACACCTGTAACCACCATTACACCTGTAACCACCATTACACCTGTAACCACCATTATACCTGTAACCACCATTACACCTGTAATCACCATTATACCTGTAACCACCATTACACCTGTAACCACCATTACACCTGTAACCACCATTATACCTGTAACCACCATTATACCTGTAACCACCATTACACCTGTATCACCATTACACCTGTATTCACCATTACACCTGTAATCACCATTACACCTGTAATCACCATTACACCTATAATCACCATTACACCTGTAACCACCATTACACCTGTAACCACCATTACACCTGTATCACCATTACACCTGTAATCACCATTTCACCTGTATCACCATTACACCTGTAATCACCATTACACATGTAACCACCATTACACCTGTATCACCATTACACCTGTAACCACCATTACACCTGTATCACCATTACACCTGTAATCACCATTACACCTGTATCACCATTACACCTGTAATCACCATTACACCTATATCACCATTACACCTGTATTCACCATTACACCTGTAACCACCATTACACCTGTAATCACCATTACACCTATATCACCATTACACCTGTATTCACCATTACACCTGTAACCAACATTACACCTGTAATCACCATTACACCTGTAACCACCATTACACCTGTAATCACCATTACACCTGTAACCACCATTACACCTGTAATCACCATTACACCTGTATCACCATTACACCTGTAACCACCATTACACCTGTATCACCATTACACCTGTATCACCATTACACCTGTATTCACCATTACACCTGTAACCACCATTACACCTGTAATCACCATTACACCTGTAACCACCATTACACCTGTAACCACCATTACACCTGTAACCACCATTACACCTGTAACCACCATTATACCTGTAACCACCATTACACCTGTAACCACCATTACACCTGTAATCACCATTACACCTGTATCACCATTACACCTGTAATCACCATTACACATGTAACCACCATTACACCTGTATCACCATTACACCTGTAATCACCATTACACCTGTATCACCATTACACCTGTAATAACCATTACACATGTAACCACCATTACACCTGTAATCACCATTACACCTGTAACCACCATTACACCTGTAATCACCATTACACCTGTATCACCATTACACCTGTAACCACCATTACACCTGTATCACCATTACACCTGTATCACCATTACACCTGTATTCACCATTACACCTGTAACCAC
This sequence comes from Mimachlamys varia, assembly GCA_947623455.1. Lineage (NCBI taxonomy): Eukaryota > Metazoa > Mollusca > Bivalvia > Pectinida > Pectinidae > Mimachlamys > Mimachlamys varia. Next base: position 6,125,574 of record OX392537.1, read on the forward strand.
CATTACACCTGTAACCACCATTACACATGTAATCACCATTACACCTGTAATCAAAATTACACTTGTATTCAACATATACACTTGTCTGTTATTTAGAGAATGTGTACATATGTGTAGCCCTCTTTCACTTCTCCAGTCAAAATGATTATATTTAACCATTGAACAACTTTTAGATTGTATTTATATGAATGAAGTCCGTAATATGAATGCAATTTGGGTTCAAGATAAATAGAATGATGTCTGTTTAACCCAAAATATTTAAGCAATTTGTTGTTGATAACTTTCATCATATTTGATTTTGATATTGTTACCATGATTAAAACTCACTGATACCTGCATGTGACTTATGACAATGTCATACCATGAGTCTAACATGGTCACTACAATATTCATGTGTGTTTGTTCTGAAGGTGTTATAATCTGTCCTGTATTTACAGCCTCCCAACAAGTGGTGATCTCAGCAAGCAAAGTGACCTCGGTCGTCTTTCAGAACATTAACTCTACTCAGGGATCCCTGATTGTCAACTACAATGCAGAAGGTATGTTAAATGAATATTTTAAATATGTTCATATGATGTGAAAGATGATCACATGACACTAACATTAATCACATTATTTAAAAGATGATCATATGATGTTAATAATGATTACAATAATAATGATACACAATGTTGATCACATGGCACTAAAGATGATCACATGACGCTAAATATGATCAAATGACATTAATGATGAGCACATGATACTTATGATAATCACATGATACTATTGATGATCACATGATACTATTGATGATCACATGATACTAATGATGATCACATGATACTAATGATGATCACATGATACTAATGATGATCACATGATAATTATGATGATCACATGATACTTATGATGATCACATGATACTAATGATGATCACATGATACTAATGATAATCACATGATATTAATGATGATCACATGATAATTATGATGATCACATGATACTTATGATGATCACATGCTACTTATGAGGATCACATGATACTAATGATGATCACATGATACTATTGATGATCACATGATACTTATGATGATCACATGATACTAACGATTGATGATCACATGATACTATTGATGATCACGTGATACTTATGATGATCACATGAAACTAATGATTGATGATCACATGATACTAATGATTGATGAGCACATGATACTAATGATGATCACATGATACTTATTATGATCACATGATACTTATTATGATCACATGATACTTATTATGATCACATGATACTTATTATGATCATGAAGCACTGGTGGCAGTCACATTGTACATATAGGGAGTGAGTCTTGTTACATTGCACAATCACACAGAGAAGCTTAAAAAGCGTTTATCAATCCAATCTGTATTTATTTCTTCAAAAATTGTTTTCTAAAATAATTTAAACAATAATTTGCCATTGTGTATTACAGAGTGTAACAAAAATGTGGGGTGGACAGAGCCGTTTGTCTCCCCTGTCTACCTGCCCGGCTCCGGTCCAGTGAAATGTGTCTATCACATGACCTTGCCAACCGACAGCAGGACCTCTGTAGTCTCCTTCACAGACTTTAGCCTTGTGACAGGATCTTCAGTCATCGTAAAGAATGGAAACATTAGTCATACACTGACAGGTACAGTACCACAGGGTAACCCCAGTCACCCTCTCACAGATCTACACTGACAGGTACAGTACCACAGGGTAACCCCAGTCACCCTCTCACAGATCTACACTGACAGGTACAGTACCACAGGGTAACCTCAGTCACCCTCTCACAGATCTACACTGACAGGTACAGTACCACAGGGTAACCCCAGTCACCCTCTCACAGATCTACACTGACAGGTACAGTACCACAGGGTAACCTCAGTCACCCTCTCACAGATCTACACTGACAGGTACAGTACCACAGGGTAACCTCAGTCACCCTCTCACAGATCTTCACTGACAGGTACAGTACCACAGGGTAACCTCAGTCACCCTCTCACAGATCTACACTGACAGGTACAGTACCACAGGGTAACCCCAGTCACCCTCTCACAGATCTACACTGACAGGTACAGTACCACAGGGTAACCCCAGTCACCCTCTCACAGATCTACACTGACAGGTACAGTACCACAGTGTAACCCCAGTCACCCCCTCACAGATCTACACTGACAGGTACAGTACCAAAGGGTATCCCCAGTCACCCTCTCACAGATCTACACTGACAGGTACAGTACCAAAGGGTAACCCTCTCACAGATCTACACTGACAGGTACAGTACCAAAGGGTAACCCTCTCACAGATCTACACTGACAGGTACAGTACCAAAGGGTAACCCCAGTCACCCTCTCACAGATCTACACTGATAGGTACAGTACCAAAGGGTAACCCCAGTCACCCTCTCACAGATCTACACTGACAGGTACAGTACCAAAGGGTAACCCTCTCAAAGATCTACACTGACAGGTACAGTACCACAGGGTAACCCCAGTCATCCTCTCACAGATCTACACTGACAGGTACAGTACCACAGGGTAACCCCAGTCACCCTCTCACAGATCTACACTGACAGGTACAGTACCACAGGGTAACCCCAGTCACCCTCTCACAGATCTACACTGACAGGTACAGTACCACAGGGTAACCCCAGTCACCCTCTCACAGATCTACACTGACAGGTACAGTACCACAGGGTAACCCCAGTCACACTCTCACAGATTTACACTGACAGGTACAGTACCACAGGGTAACCCCAGTCACCCTCTCACAGATCTACACTGACAGGTACAGTACCACAGGGTAACCCCAGTCACAGATCTACACTGACAGGTACAGTACCAAAGGGTAACCCCAGTCACCCTCTCACAGATCTACACTGACAGGTACAGTACCCCAGGGTAACCCCAGTCACCCTCTCACAGATCTACACTGACAGGTAAAGTACCCACAGGGTTACCCCAGTCACCCTCTCACAGATCTACACTGACAGGTACAGTACCAAAGGTAACCCCAGTCACCCTCTCACAGATCTACACTGACAGGTACAGTACCACAGGGTAACCCCATTCACCCTCTCACAGATCTACACTGACAGGTACAGTACCACAGGGTAACCCAAGTCACCCTCTCACAGATCTACACCGATAGGTACAGTACCAAAGGGTAACCCAAGTCACCCTCTCACAGATCTACACGGACAGGTACAGTACCAAAGGGTAACCCTCTCACAGATCTACACTGACAGGTACAGTACCACAGGGTAACCCCAGTTATCCTCTCACAGATCTACACTGACAGGTACAGTACCACAGGGTATCCCCAGTCACCCTCTCACAGATCTACACTGACAGGTACAGTACCACAGGGTAACCCCAGTCACCCTCTCCCAGATCTACACTGACAGGTACAGTACCACAGTGTAACCCCAGTCAACCTCTCACAGATCTACACTGACAGGTACAGTACCACAGGGTATCCCCAGTCACCCTCTCAGACATCTAAACTGACAAATACAGTACCACAGGGTAACCCCAGTCACCCTATCACAGATCTACACTGATAGGTACAGTACCACAGTGTAACCCCATTCACCCAGTCACCCAGTCACAGATCTATACTGACAGGTACAGTACCACAGGGTAACCCCAGTCACCTTCTCACAGATCTACACTGACAGGTACAGTACCACAGGGTAACCCCAGTCACAGATCTACACTGACAGGTACGGTACCAAAGGGTAACCCCAGTCACCCTCTCACAGATCTACACTGACAGGTACAGTACCCCAGGGTAACCCCAGTCACCCTCTCACAGATCTACACTGACAGGTAAAGTACCCACAGGGTAACCCCAGTCACCCTCTCACAGATCTACACTGACAGGTACAGTACCAAAGGTAACCCCAGTCACCCTCTCACAGATCTACACTGACAGGTACAGTACCACAGGGTAACCCCATTCACCCTCTCACAGATCTACACTGACATTACAGTACCACAGGGTAACCCCAGTCACCCTCTCACAGATCTACAATGATAGGTACAGTACCAAAGGGTAACCCAAGTCACCCTCTCACAGATCTACACTGACAGGTACAGTACCACAGGGTAACCCCAGTCACCCTCTCACAGATCTACACTGACAGGTACAGTACCACAGGGTAACCCCATTCACCCTCTCACAGATCTACACTGACAGGTACAGTACCACAGGGTAACCCCAGTCACCCTCTCACAGATCTACACTGACAGGTACAGTACCACAGGGTAACCCCAGTCACCCTCTCACAGATCTACACTGACAGGTACAGTACCACAGGGTAACCTCAGTCTCCCTCTCACAGATCTACACTGACAGGTACAGTACCACAGGGTAACCCCAGTCTCCCTCTCACAGATCTACACTGACAGGTACAGTACCACAGTGTAACCCCAGTCACCCTCTCACAGATCTACACTGATAGGTACAGTACCAAAGGGTAACCCCAGTCACCCTCTCACAGATCTACACTGATAGGTACAGTACCAAAGGGTAACCCCAGTCACCCTCTCACAGATCTACACTGATAGGTACAGTACCAAAGGGTAACCCCAGTCACCCTCTCACAGATCTACACTGACAGGTACAGTACCACAGGGTAACCCCAGTCACCCTCTCACAGATCTACACTGACAGGTACAGTACCAAAGGGTAACCCTCTCACAGATCTACACTGACAGGTACAGTACCACAGGGTAACCCCAGTCATCCTCTCACAGATCTACACTGACAGGTACAGTACCACAGGGTAACCCCAGTCAGCCTCTCACAGATCTTCACTGACAGGTACAGTACCACAGGGTAACCCCAGTCACCCTCTCACAGATCTACACTGACAGGTACAGTACCACAGGGTAACCCCAGTCACCCTCTCACAGATCTACACTGACAGGTACAGTACCACAGGGTAACCCCAGTCACCCTCTCACAGATTTGCACTGACAGGTACAGTACCACAGGGTAACCCCAGTCACCCTCTCACAGATCTTCACTGACAGGTACAGTACCACAGGGTAACCCCAGTCACCCTCTCACAGATCTACACTGACAGGTACAGTACCACAGGGTAACCCCAGTCAAAGATCTACACTGACAGGTACAGTACCAAAGGGTAACCCCAGTCACCCTCTCACAGATCTACACTGACAGGTACAGTACCCCAGGGTAACCCCAGTCACCCTCTCACAGATCTACACTGACAGGTAAAGTACCCACAGGGTAACCCCATTCACCCTCTCACAGATCTACACTGAAAGGTACAGTACCAAAGGTAACCCCAGTCACCCTCTCACAGATCTACACTGACAGGTACAGTACCACAGGGTAACCCATTCACCCTCTCACAGATCTACACTGACAGGTACAGTACCACAGGGTAACCCCAGTCACCCTCTCACAGATCTACACTGATAGGTACAGTACCAAAGGGTAACCCAAGTCACCCTCTCACAGATCTACACGGACAGGTACAGTACCAAAGGGTAACCCTCTCACAGATCTACACTGACAGGTACAGTACCACAGGGTAACCCCAGTCACCCTCTCACAGATCTACACTGAAAGGTACAGTACCAAAGGTAACCCCAGTCACCCTCTCACAGATCTACACTGACAGGTACAGTACCACAGGGTAACCCATTCACCCTCTCACAGATCTACACTGACAGGTACAGTACCACAGGGTAACCCCAGTCACCCTCTCACAGATCTACACTGATAGGTACAGTACCAAAGGGTAACCCAAGTCACCCTCTCACAGATCTTCACGGACAGGTACAGTACCAAAGGGTAACCCTCTCACAGATCTACACTGACAGGTACAGTACCACAGGGTAACCCCAGTCATCCTCTCACAGATCTACACTGACAGGTACAGTACCACAGGGTAACCCCAGTCACCCTCTCACAGATCTACACTGACAGGTACAGTACCACAGGGTAACCCCAGTCACCCTCTCACAGATTTACACTGACAGGTACAGTACCACAGGGTAACCCCAGTCACCCTCTCACAGATCTACACTGACAGGTACAGTACCACAGGGTAACCCCAGTCACCCTGTCACAGATCTACACTGACAGGTACAGTACCACAGGGTAACCCAAGTCACCCTGTCACAGATCTACACTGACAGGTACAGTACCACAGGGTAACCCCAGTCACAGATCTACACTGACAGGTACAGTACCCCAGGGTAACCCCAGTCACCCTGTCACAGATCTACACTGACAGGTACAGTACCACAGGGTAACCCCAGTCACAGATCTACACTGACAGGTACAGTACCACAGGGTAACCCCAGTCAGCCTCTCACAGATCTACACTGACAGGTACCGTACCACAGGGTAACCCCAGTCAGCCTCTCACAGATCTTCACTGACAGGTACAGTACCACAGGGTAACCACAGTCACCCTCTCACAGATCCAAACTACATTAATGAAGTGTTACACTATATTTTATAACCATGAATTCAATGTGTGTTGATTTTAAACACATTTAGTGTATATCTTGTTTTGACAGGCTCCGCTGTACCACAGGACCTCCTACTTGGCACCAACGGAAACCTATCTCTTACCGTAGACCTGAAAAACAACACAGCACCACAGCATTTCAAGGCTTTCATGACAGAGTCCGATCCTGGTAGGTATAAACAACAGTATCACAAGTAATAGTGGAAATAGTGGAAGGTGACATTCTCTCCCTTCGTATAAACTTCTACAAGATCTCATGTGGAGTCGACCTGACGTTCTGACAACCTCAATATCCAGGGGCTAAGTTCTGACAACCTCGATATCCAGGGGCTAAGTTCTGACAACCTTGATATCCAGAGGTTACGTTCTGACAACCTCAATATCCAGGGGTTACATTCTGACAACCTCAATATCCAGGGGTTACGTTCTGACAACCTCAATATCCAGGGGCTAAGTTCTGACAACCTCAATATCCAGGGGCTACGTTCTGACAACCTCAATATCCAGGGGCTAAGTTCTGACAACCTCAATATCCAGGGGCTTAGTTCTGACAACCTCAATATCCAGGGGCTACGTTCTGACCACCTCGATATCCAGGGGCTACGTTCTGACCACCTCAATATCCAGGGGCTAAGTTCTGACAACCTCGATATCCAGGGGCTAAGTTCTGACAACCTCAATATCCAGGGGCTACGTTCTGACAACCTCGATAACCGGGGGCTTAGTTCTGACAACCTCAATATCCAGGGGTTACGTTCTGACAACCTCAATATCCAGGGGCTACATTCTGACAACCTCAATATCCAGGGGCTACATTCTGACAACCTCAATATCCAGGGGCTACATTCTGGCAACCTCAATATCCAGTGGCTACATTCTGACAACCTCAATATCCAGGGGCTACATTCTGACAACCTCAATATCCAGGGGCTACGTTCTGACAACCTCAATATCCAGGGGCTACATTCTGACAACCTCAATATCCAGGGGTTATATTCTGACAACTCAATATCCAGGGGCTACGTTCTGACAACCTCGATATCCAGGGGCTAAGTTCTGACAACCTCAATAATCAGGGGTTACATTCTGACAACCTCAATATCCAGAGGTTACGTTCTGACAACCTCGATATCCAGGGGCTAAGTTCTGACAACCTCAATATCCAGGGGCTACGTTCTGACAACCTCGATATCCAGGGGCTACGTTCTGACCACCTCATTATCCAGGGGTTAAGTTCTGACAACCTCGATATCCAGGGGCTAAGTTCTGACAACCTCGATATCCAGGGGCTACGTTCTGACAACCTCGATATCCAGGGGCTAAGTTCTGACAACCTCGATATCCAGGGGTTACATTCTGACAACCTCAATATCCAGGGGTTACGTTCTGACAACCTCAATATCCAGGGGCTACGTTCTGACAACCTCAATATCCAGGGGCTACGTTCTGACAACCTCAATATCCAGGGGCTACGTTCTGACAACCTCAATATCCAGGGGCTAAGTTCTGACAACCTCAATATCCAGGGGCTTAGTTCTGACAACCTCAATATCCAGGGGTTACATTCTGACAACCTCGATATCCAGGGGCTAAGTTCTGACAACCTCAATATCCAGGGGCTACGTTCTGACAACCTCAATATCCAGGGGCTAAGTTCTGACCACCTCAATATCCAGGGGCTAAGTTCTGACAACCTCAATATCCAGGGGCTAAGTTCTGACAACCTCGATATCCAGGGGCTACGTTCTGACAACCTCGATAACCGGGGGCTTAGTTCTGACAACCTCAATATCCAGGGGTTACATTCTGACAACCTCGATATCCAGGGGCTAAGTTCTGACAACCTCAATATCCAGGGGCTACGTTCTGACAACCTCAATATCCAGGGGCTAAGTTCTGACAACCTCAATATCCAGGGGCTTAGTTCTGACAACCTCAATATCCAGGGGTTACATTCTGACAACCTCGATATCCAGGGGCTAAGTTCTGACAACCTCAATATCCAGGGGTTACGTTCTGACAACCTCGATATCCAGGGGCTAAGTTCTGACATCCTCAATATCCAGGGGCTACGTTCTGACAACCTCAATATCCAGGGGCTACGTTCTGACAACCTCAATATCCAGGGGTTACATTCTGACAACCTCAATATCCAGGGGTTACATTCTGACAACCTCAATATCCAGGGGCTACGTTCTGACAACCTCGATATCCAGGGGCTAAGTTCTGACAACCTCAATAATCAGGGGTTACATTCTGACAACCTCAATATCCAGAGGTTACGTTCTGACAACCTCAATATCCAGGGGCTACGTTCTGACAACCTCGATATCCAGGGGCTACGTTCTGACCACCTCGATATCCAGGGGCTACGTTCTGACAACCTCGATATCCAGGGGCTACGTTCTGACAACCTCAATATCCAGGGGCTAAGTTCTGACAACCTCGATATCCAGAGGTTACGTTCTGACAACCTCGATATCCAGGGGTTACGTTCACCTGAATTTGTCAAGGCAACACTGAAGACTCTGTGAGCCACCTTGTTGAAGAGACCAGAAGACTGGTTTACCCTTTTATGTATATCAAAAGAATCTCGTCACATATGGTAAAAATTGACAGGCTTTGCAGTCGGATGCGCACCTTTGTATTATTCAAAAGACGAGTATATCAGTCTTGTGATTGGTCAGGAGTTTTTTCCTGTGCATGCCTTCAGTGTTGCCATGACATATTTCAGGGGTGTAGAGAGCATAGGTGATCGTTACCCCAGGATATCAAGGATGAGGTTCTGTATGTCACATATCACACGGACGTCACGCTTGAGTTCAGTCTTTGTAACTTATTCAGTTATAATAATTAATACACAAACATACACAATCAATGCTTCTCATTTATATTTTTAGTCTGTACCAAAGAAATATATGTGAATGGCAGCCAGCCTGTCGAGTTCACCCTTCCACCCTCGCCAACCTTCCCACTGGAATGCCTTGTCATTTTGACATCACCAGTGAAGACCACCCTGGTAGCCATTGTGAAGGACCTGGTGCTGGCAGGGGGAGGCGACTCTGTCACACTGTGGGACGGGGGCAGTCAGAGTTCCCCACAGATAGCCAGTATTGTCTCTAATGACCAGAACGGTGAGAAATCCCTTATACTTGTATGTTTGTCCCACAAAATATCAGTATCATGAATTTTAGAGTGTTCTACACGTTTGAAATTGATTTCAATTTTTTAAATATTCCTCTTTATTATCCCCTGTTTTCAGCGACAGGGGATATTAATTTTGGATTTGTCCGTCTGTTTGCCACACTTTATTTCCATGCAATAATGACAAAAAATATTATCCAATTTTTTTTATGCTTGGTTACATAGTAAAATGCCTAAATGGCTCAGCCAAGTTCGATTGCCACTTTTTGCAAATTTTATCAAGCGGAGTTATGTCCCCTTTATTAACAAAAAATGTCAATTTCTGCAGTTTTCGTGTAGTAACAGCAAAGAAAAAAATATTATCCAATTTTCTTCAAATTCGGAAACAAAGTTAAATGCTTAAAGGGCTTGGCGCAGTTCTTATGAAGCGGGGAAAAGTTAGGTGGGGTGTTAATTCTACGTTTTAGCTTGTTTTTATACCAAATATCATTGTGTTGTTTCCCCTACACAAAAATCCTTTCATGCTAATTTTTGAATGCTATATTTTTCATAGACTGAAAACCAAACCGCTGGATGTTAAATAATTGATGAAAAACAAACTTTATTTATTTTACAACAGTTATGAATCAAGTTATCCAACCTAACTAACTTAATTAATCAGGCTTGTTTGATTAATTGATAATAATCTTGATAAGGTTTTGTATATTTCCTGCAGGTCAGCTGATTATAACGAGTGGAAACAAACTGCTAGTACAGATCAGGCTGGACGTCAGTCTGGTCACTAGAGTTGTGAAGCTGGATTTCAAACAACAAGGTAAGGACAGATCCGAGACTTTAAAGAAAGGGTATAGAGTTGTGAAGGTAGATTTCAAACAACAAGGTAAGGATAGATCTGAGACTTTAAATAGGGGTATAGAGTTGTGAAGCTAGATTTCAAACAACAAGATAAGGATAGATCTGAGACTTTAAATAGGGGTATAGAGTTGTGAAGGTAGATTTCAAACAACAAGGTAAGGATAGATCTGAGACTTTAAATAGGGGTATAGAGTTGTGAAGCTAGATTTCAAACAACAAGGTAAGGATAGATCCGAGACTTTAAATAGGGGTATTGAGTTGTGAAGGTAGATTTCAAACAACAAGGTAAGGATAGATCTGAGACATTAAATAGGGGTATTGAGTTGTGAAGGTAGATTTCAAACAACAAGGTAAGGATAGATCCGAGACTTTAAATAGGGGTATTGAGTTGTGAAGGTAGATTTCAAACAACAAGGTAAGGATAGATCTGAGACATTAAATAGGGGTATAGAGTTGTGAAGGTAGATTTCAAACAACAAGGTAAGGATAGATCTGAGACATTAAATAGGGGTATAGAGTTGTGAAGGTAGATTTCAAACAACAAGGTAAGGATAGATCCGAGACATTAAATAGGGGTATAGAGTTGTGAAGGTAGATTTCAAACAACAAGGTAAGGATAGATCTGAGACTTTATACAAAGGATATAGAGTTGTGAAGCTTGATTTCAAACAACAAGGTAAGGATAGATCCAAGACTTCAAATAAAAGGTAAAGAGTTGTGAAGCTAGATTTCAAGCAACCAGGTAAGGACAGATCCGAGACATTATAAAACATATCTTTATATCTTCACAAGGATTGAAATTGTTAAAAAATAAATTACGCAAAGTAGCAATAGTTAGCAATTTGGATTCGGCCAGGTATGACTGGCAGAACCCCTCTAACCACAAGTGCCAGATTTTCCAGAGGTCAGCCTAGGTCCAAATCTGTGTCTGGTGTTTACTTGTCTTATGGTTGATGTAGGGCAGTAAGGGGAGATATTTTGGCAATAATTTTTTTCAAAGGCGACCACACTAGCTTTCAGCCAAGGCATCTGGTGGTTTCTGGATAGTGTTATACATCCTGTATACGTACATATTTTTGCACATTAAAATTGTAGCACATATAACCAAATTTACACAGACAAATCAATTAAGTTCAATGATAAATATTTTAACTCATAGAACTTGCTGTAGAAAACAATATTTTTAACACAAAAATTTAACATTCACAGTAATTAAAAGTGAGTAAGTAAAGTAAAATGGATAAGTATGGGATTTGGGAGAGTGTCATTTGATTACTGACCCCTGACCTCTGACCACTTAGTTTAGGCCATGTTCAACAAAAAATTTGAAGTAAATGCTGTGTAAATAACATGCTTGTGAATTGGTCTAAATGTCTCATGGATTATGTCCCTTCGTCTGTGACAGGAGGAGGAGCTGGCCGATACAGTGGAAGTGGAAACTTGACATTAGATGCTTCGAAATTCGCTCCCAACAGTTCTGTGTACTTCTTAGTCACTGTGCCTGACAGCAGGGTGAGTTTTTGTCTGTGCTATATCATACCCGTTAACCCTCCCTCATTATGAGGGAAACTCCCTCATTTTGACCAAAATTTACCAATCTCCCTCGAAATCTCCCTCATCCAAGTCCAAACTCACACAAACTCAAAATCTACAACCTGTGGTCAAATGATCTAGTTTCTGCTGGGTGTGTGTTATGACCATAACATGTGTGTATGAATCAAATTAAACTTTGAAGTTATTCTGATACATAAAATGGGAAAGACAAATTGAGCAATGCAGTTTCAGTCATATTTCACGCACTCTCTCCCTCATTGGAAATGTGGAATTAGGGAGATCTCCCTCATTGGAGGTTTCAGAGGTTAACACCTATGCTATATTGTATCAACTACTAACTGTACCCCCACCTCGTAGTCATTACTGATTGTGTTACAGCAACAAGGTTCCTTATTCTTTATACTCCCTTGGAGCCATCATGATGTGTTACTGAAATATTGACTTGGTTTGGTTTGGTTAATTTTGTTTTAAGTCCTTGGCTTGGACCAACTTTACACAACTTTGAGGCAATGAGGTCTGCATTTCACTGTTATTGTTCTTAAACATGCAATATAAAAACAAAGATCAAATAGAAACAACATGATTTTATTAAAACAATCTGAGCACTAAAACACTGGCTGAATACACTTAACACACTCACAAAGTGTAGCTTTAGAACATTTTTGATAGATATCATAACTTCTTAGAAAAAAGGATATGATTTGACTTTTCTTTTAATATTTTCTGATCAATGTTTTTAGACAACCTATCGATAACACATTCTTCTTTGTTATATTATATTATACTTATTGCTTAAGAAGTAACTGTTCAATACTTGCATGTGACCTGATATATTTGCATAATAAACATATATCTTGCAATCAATACACAGTAAAACAAATGAAGCTATGAGGGACTTGTATATGTACAGAGGGCACTATGTAGTGGTAGCACTATACAATAAGGACAGTATGTAAGCTCGGCACTATATATATAATAAACATATTTTATATTGAGAACCCAGAAGTGAGGGTATAAACAGTAGGGACTCTACATTGGGGACATCTTAGAGTGTGAGAATGTCATAAAGACAGAACTCTACAGTTAGGGCAGCTTGGTGTATGGAGGACAGGACAGAAAGGAAACTGTACACTAAGGGCACCTTGATTTTGGGGGCACTATAGAGAAGGAAGTTCACCTTCGAATAATTAGACAGTTTAGATAGGGGACTCTACAATGAGGGCACTTTAGACTGTGGGGACATTATAGAAAGGAAAATTATAGTTAGGGGCACCTTAGGATATGTAGACATTATAGAGAGTAGGGTTGGAGGGGGGAGGTGTTCAATGATGGAACCTTTAGAGTGTGGTACAGTATAGAGAGGGAACTGTATAGTGAGGGCATTTCAGGATATGTAGACAGTATAGGGAGGGAACTGTACAGTGAGGGCATTTCAGGATATGTAGACAGTATTGAGAGGGAACTGTACAGTGAGGGCATTTCGTGGTGTGTAGACAGTATTGAGAGGGAACTGTACAGTGAGGGCATTTCGTGGTGTGTAGACAGTATAGAGAGGGAACTGTACAATGAGGGCATTTCGTGTTGTGTAGACAGTATAGAGAGGGAACTGTACAGTGAGGGCATTTCGTGGTGTGTAGACAGTATAGAGAGGGAACTGTACAGTGAGGGGATTTCAGGATATGTAGACAGTATAGAGACGGAACTGTACAGTGAGGGTATTTCAGGATATGTAGACAGTATAGAGACGGAACTGTACAGTGAGGGTATTTCAGGATATGTAGACAGTATAGAGACGGAACTGTACAGTGAGGGTATTTCAGGATATGTAGACAGTATTGAGAGGGAACTGTACAGTGAGGGCATTTTGTGGTGTGTAGACAGTATATAGAGGGTATTCTATACTAAGGGCACCTTGGAGTGTATGGACAGTACAAGGGAAGCTAAACAGGGAGGGCACAATGCAGTATGTATACTGAAGCACTAAATAAATGCAATGTGTCCATTATAAATAGATATATAGATAAACTAAAGCACCATGTACACATTTATAATTCCTAACAGTCTTACAATATAAACATTTGTTGTTAAATGTCCTAAGAATAAATACAGAATCTTTGTTTAAAAAAAATCCTGACGGAAGAACTTTGATACTAATCTCCCGACATTTAACAGACATCTATAATAAGGATACCTTCAATACAAAATATGTTTATGGTAAAAACCTTGGGCAAATGTTGACACAATATAGAATAATGCTAAAACTATCCTGAGAATAAAAATCACATGAGGCTCTGAACATGCAGATAAAATGTTGGTTATCTCAACAACTTAAAACAACATTATAAAACCATCGAAAAATACGATTTAAAACACATCTATAAACCATCATAAGAGTTATCTTGGCAAAACATGGCAACAGTCACAAAATCGGCCAGATGTACATTATAACAAGGATTTTGATCTTTGCACTTTTCAAGAAATTGTTGAATTATAGGATGTTCCTATAAGATATCAATGTTTCACTTTTTCCATCAGTTCTGATATTGGTTGGTATACCTTGTGTTAATATGTCCTACTTTCATTTGTACACCACACACTGGCTTTCATTGCACTTTTCATGCAATTTCGATAAATGTCATCTGGTCATCATGACTTGTCTTTCTGTGTATATCAACAACTAAATATTAGAAGAAGTCGATTTGAAGCACGAGACTGTTGGAAGTGTCCGTGAAATAAACACACTAGATTGTCAGAAGTCCCTGCTACTGTATAAGAATCACAGGAATCTGTCGCCCTGGAAAGACACAAAGGAGTCATCTGTAGCTGGCAGAACGTCCATCATCTCTTCGTCATCATCACTGTCCAGCTCCATGCTGTCGTTGGCGGTGCCGCTGTACAGGTGGTGCGTTGCTATGGAGATGATGCTGTTGATAGTTGTTGGGACATAGTAACCGTTAAACATGGTGAAGATGACCTGCTGGATCGTGACCCACTTGACATGGCGATACTCGTCGTAAGCTTCCCGAATCCACTCGTAGATACTGATACGCTCCTCCAGGCGAAGACGGACTTGGGACCATACTGGGGAGGGAGACAGCCGACGATGACGACGGACATTTTCTCTAATTCGACAATCTGCAACAATAATCATCAATATGAATAAAAATATTTATAACATATGTCCCAGGGCTGTGAGTCCAGCAGTTTTCAAATAAATTTACAGGTTTTTTGCTAGGTATTTAAAGGACCCAGTACACAGACCAATTCCCATTTGAAATAAGTAGTAGATAAAACACCTATGCTGTTTTCCTAAATTGAAGAAAAACATCGACAAGGGAAAGGTATTGTCTATAAGACCCTTTTTTTGGCGCCCTAGTAAAGTTGAATTTTCACCTCAATATGTTTAGGGATGTCCATGAGCCATTGTATCACATGTGTAATAACTAAGGTAAAAGTTCGACCGAAAGCCCACGTTTGGGAGGTACCAAAAGGGGTAAGGAAAATTACAAATATAATGTATTGTTTTCAAAATGAGCTTAAATACCAGAAAATACAATTTCTGCTTTTGAAAACATGTATAATCTAAGCAGGCACATGTAACATAATGAATCAAAGTACTGAAAGTACTGAAACGCTAAAACTTCTAACAATAGTATGTATATTTCGACAGCTATTGAAGTGTTTTTGTTGTATGGGTTACTATTTTTCGATATCAGAAAGTTTCAGAATAGGGATTAAGTAAGTATTTAGAGTAAACCCAATAACATGCAGGTTGTTTAGATTGACGAGTTGTAGTTCAAGCTACATGTACAATTAAGTGCAGTGCATTAAAAATTTAACTAAAATATCAATTTTTATTACAAATGAACATTGATCCATTTACACGGAAGCGAATGTGTTTATTTTAATATATGCACCGAAATAAACGGTATTAGTGTGTTAGACACAAAAAAAAGTGGGTTCTTTTCCCTTTTTTCTTCTTAAGAAAAGGCATTATTAATTGAAAGATGGTAGACTATGAGCTAAAATTTCAAGATGGCCGTCCGTCGGCCATTTCGTTTTTTTCTGATCGGCCCTAAAAGCAAAATAGCACAACTATAAGGACCAAGAGGAACATACATATGAAGTTTGAGAAAGATCCACTTCACTTACATCTCTAGTATGTATATTTCGACAGCTATTGAAGTGTTTTTGTTGTATGGGTTACTATTTTTCGATATCAGAAAGTTTCAGAATAGGGATTAAGTAAGTATTTAGAGTAAACCCAATAACACGCAGGTTGTTTAGATTGACGAGTTGTAGTTCAAGCTACATGTACAATTAAGTGCAGTGCATTAAAAATTTAACTAAAATATCAATTTTTATTACAAATGAACATTGATCCATTTACACGGAAGCGAATGTGTTTATTTTAATATATGCACCGAAATAAACGGTATTAGTGTGTTAGACACAAAAAAAAGTGGGTTCTTTTCCCTTTTTTCTTTTTAAGAAAAGGCATTATTAATTGAAAGATGGTAGACTATGAGCTAAAATTTCAAGATGGCCGTCCATCGGCCATTTCGTTTTTTTCTGATCGGCCCTAAAAGCAAAATAGCACAACTATAAGGACCAAGAGGAACATACATATGAAGTTTGAGAAAGATCCACTTCACTTACATCTCTAGTATGTATATTTCGACAGCTATTGAAGTGTTTTTGTTGTATGGGTTACTATTTTTCGATATCAGAAAGTTTCAGAATAGGGATTAAGTAAGTATTTAGAGTAAACCCAATAACACGCAGGTTGTTTAGATTGACGAGTTGTAGTTCAAGCTACATGTACAATTAAGTGCAGTGCATTAAAAATTTAACTAAAATATCAATTTTTATTACAAATGAACATTGATCCATTTACACGGAAGCGAATGTGTTTATTTTAATATATGCACCGAAATAAACGGTATTAGTGTGTTAGACACAAAAAAAAGTGGGTTCTTTTCCCTTTTTTCTTTTTAAGAAAAGGCATTATTAATTGAAAGATGGTAGATTATGAGCTAAAATTTCAAGATGGCCGTCCATCGGCCATTTCGTTTTTTTCTGATCGGCCCTAAAAGCAAAATAGCACAACTATAAGGACCAAGAGGAACATACATATGAAGTTTGAGAAAGATCCACTTCACTTACATCTCTAGGCCTAATTATCAAAATTCAGGATGGCAATCTGTTTGACATTTTGTTGATCTGATCAGTCTCAAAATCTCTCAACGGGCACAACTAGACACGAAAGTGAAACTACATATGGAATTTGAGAAATATCCATCCATTACTTCTTTAAGAAATAGTGATTTCAAAATCAAAGTCCAAGATGGCTGCTTTTCAGCCATTTTGTTTTTCTGATCAGTTACAAAATCAAAAGGGCACAACAGTAGGGACCAAGGGAACCTACATATGAAATATTAGAAAGATCCCTCTAGTAGTTGTCAATTTCAATGTCTAAATCAAAGATGGCAGCATTTCCGCCATTTTGTTTTTACTGATCAGTATGATATCAAACGGGCATAACTAAGCACAACGTGAAACCTATATGTGCAATTTGAGAAACTGACTGAAGTTTTTAACACAATAAAAACAACTTCAGGTTAACATTATCGTTCGGAGGAAGGTGAATGAATCATTGAAATATACGCTGCTGGTAGTTAGCACAATGGATACACGTATTAGATAAAAAATAAAAGGATTCGCAAATATATCTCTCGTTACAAATGATAGTTCCAATTATCCAATTTGTCATAAAATATCACAGTAAACAGTCAAATTGTTGTTCCAAAAGATCGAACGACCGCGGCCTATTACAATATCTTTACCAAGCTGGAGAAAAGAAATGGTATGCAAACATGTCATATTCACTTACAGCTCTAGGCCTAATTATCAATTATCAAGTTCATATATATACAAAGCAGGAAAAATTATTTGTATGTTGGCCGTGACCTATATATGGCCACACGGTAATTTACACCATAAAGGTTTTTGCAAACCAGAGAAATAATATAAGTGTTATTTCTACTAAATAACTTATACTGAGTCAATTACTAAGTACACTTTACAGGTTCTGATAAAGTTTCGTTAAAACAAAAATGTGAACCTACAGTGTATAGTTATATGTGAAGCACAGAGGACGTAATTATAAAACCACGAGCTTTTGCTTGCCATAGAAAAGTATAAGTGTTATTTTCAATAAATCAAGTGTTTTGCCAATTCATATGTTCATTAATTATGCAGGTTCTGATAAGGTCTAATTAAAAATTGTATACGTAGTACAATACTAAGTAACAAAATCGATCAAGCTTGTGCATTCAGTATATATAATATATACTGTATATCACAACGTTAGTGACAATCAGGGGAAATAACTCGTAAATAACGTTATCATATCCAGAAGGCGGATTTTCACTGTAGTTACGAATTAATACTTCCGACCGACAAATTGATCAAGTATTTTGGTTTATGCACATGTATAAGGTAATATATCATTGAAATCAAAATCAGGCTATTTGGCTATGGCGCAATTATATAATCAAAGTTTAACAGCAAAGTACACCATGCCAGTACATTCCACGATCGATCCATCCGTATACGAGTGTAAAGCACAGAGATGTATAGCACAAATGTATACACGAGAGGTCAGGCATTTGGCAGAGACGTAATATTTAAATGAGCCGTGGGAGTGAAAAACTGATTTCTTTGTTACAAATCGCATATAGATAATTAAAGTCATCATTATTATTAACAATACCATGGGAACATCATTTCCTGTTAGGTTAAGGCTTTCAAATAGTTCAGACATCTTGTGATTGGTAGCAATTCAAGCTTTTCAGGAGCGGGAGGGGGAAAAATGACATGGGTCAAAGTTCACAGAATAGTGGCAGCAATAGACGCAAAAACTACTCGTAGTTTTAGCGCTAAAAATGGATTAAGTCAGGGGGTGTTTTGGGTGATTTTCAAGTAAAAAAGTGTTTTGTTTTCTATCTTCCTTTCTATATCATATTTTGAGATTGAAGTTTACCAGTTTGATTTGAGTCAACTTGCATATTTGCTACACACTTTCTAGTTGTTTTATACTGACTTATAGATTCTAGAAACATCTTAAAATTGGCAATTTCGAATAGCTCTCAATCTGAAGTGAATTAAAAGTTGCAGGACACACTTCATATGCTAAAAGTACAATATACTGATAGTTAAGATTGTATGTAATTATATAATACATGCTCAAAACCTAGGACTGGACTCAGTATTTAGTTTATATATCACAAGATTATTTTTTTGAAACCACATGAATTTCCAAAACCATTACTGAATTGTTAATTTCTGTTAATGCCAAAAGTTTTCTTATGAAATTGGAAAAAAAAATCGTTATTAAATAGTGTGGATGGAGCTCTGAATTGATTGCTAAAATGATAAGTTACATAATTGTGAAAGTATGTGAAATATTTACTTTAAACATGGTAGTTCCTCCAAATATGAAAAATGAAAATTAATATGATTTTCAAGATTTTTTTTATTATATCCCCTGTAAAAGTCAGGTTGCATTTTGTACCCTTTTCAGAGAGTTATTCTCCTTTTATGTAAATGAACACAATTTTGCCTGGCTATTCAGTTTTCAACAGATCCTTTTAAAATTTTGTGGGAATAGACAGTACAGTATGAAGATATGCTCTTGAAGTAAATTAGCATTTTTTACCCTTTTTCAGAAAGTTATAACCCTTTTTATGCGGGGGTATGAGTTGGCTCCCCGGACGACAGTTCTAGTTGAACCTGTATTAAGAGACCACCTGTCTGATGTGACCGTTTTCATTTCCTTCCTTCAGGTGGTTGAATGTAGTTAATTATTCAAATTATAAAATCTGGATAAAATAATCTCTGTTATAACAATGTGTATTCCATTTTTCTTGAAAAAAGGGACATATCTTACTGAGAAGGAGGATCTGAGGGGTGATAAAGGGACATATCTTACTGAGGAGGGGGATCTGAAGGGTGATAAAGGGACATATCTTACAGAGAGGAAGGATCTGAGGGGTGATAAAGGGACATATCTTACAGAGAGGAAGGATCTGGGGGGTGATAAAGGGACATATCTTACAGAGAGGAAGGATCTGAGGGGTGATAAAGGGACATATCTTACGGAGAGGAAGGATCTGAGGGGTGATAAAGGAACATATCTTACAGAGAGGAAGGATCTGAGGGGTGATAAAGGGACATAACTTACTGAGAAGGAGGATCTGAGGGGGTGATAAAGGGACATAACTTACTGAGAAGGAGGATCTGAGGGGGTGATAAAGGGACATATCTTACAGAGAGAAGGATCTGAGGGGTGATAAAGGGACATAACTTACTGAGAAGGAGGATCTGAGGGGTGATAAAGGGACATAACTTACTGAGGAGGAGGATCTGAGGGGTGATAAAGGGACATATCTTACAGAGAGGAAGGATCTGAGGGGTGATAAAGGGACATAACTTACTGAGAAGGAGGATCTGAGGGGGCGATAAAGGGACATAACTTACTGAGAAGGAGGATCTGAGGGGTGATAAAGGGACATATCTTACAGAGAGGAAGGATCTGAGGGGTGATAAAGGGACATAACTTACTGAGAAGGGGGATCTGAGGGGGTGATAAAGGGACATAACTTACTGAGAAGGAGGATCTGAGGGGGTGATAAAGGGACATTACTTACTGAGAAGGAGGATCTGAGGGGATGATAGACATAACTTACTGAGAAGGAGGATCTGAGGGGTGATAAAGGGACATAACTTACTGAGAAGGAGGATCTGAGGGGGTGATAAAGGGACATAACTTACTGAGGAGGAGGATCTGAGGGGATGATAAAGGGACATAACTTACTGAGAAGGAGGATCTCAGGGGGTGATAGACATAACTTACTGAGGAGGAGGATCTGAGGGGTGATAAAGGGACATAACTTACTGAGAAGGAGGATCTGAGGGGGTGATAAAGGGACATAACTTACTGAGAAGGGGGATCTGAGGGGGTGATAAAGGGACATAACTTACTGAGAAGGAGGATCTGAGGGGATGATAGACATAACTTACTGAGGAGGGGGATCTAGTGATAAAGGGACATAACTTACTGAGGAGGAGGATCTGAGGGGGTGATAAAGGGACATAACTTACTGAGGAGGGGGATCTGAGGGGGTGATAAAGGGACATAACTTACTGAAGGGGGGGGGGGATCTGAGGGGGTGATAAAGGAACATATCTTACAGAGAGGAAGGATCTGAGGGGTGATAAAGGAACATATCTTACAGAGAGGAAGGATCTGAGGGGTGATAAAGGGACATAACTTACTGAGGAGGAGGATCTGAGGGGTGATAAAGGGACATATCTTACAGAGAGGAAGGATCTGAGGGGTGATAAAGGGACATAACTTACTGAGAAGGAGGATCTGAGGGGGTGATAAAGGGACATAACTTACTGAGAAGGAGGATCTGAGGGGTGATAAAGGGACATATCTTACAGAGAGGAAGGATCTGAGGGGTGATAAAGGGACATAACTTACTGAGAAGGGGGATCTGAGGGGGTGATAAAGGGACATAACTTACTGAGAAGGGGGATCTGAGGGGGTGATAAAGGGACATAACTTACTGAGAAGGAGGATCTGAGGGGGTGATAAAGGGACATAACTTACTGAGAAGGAGGATCTGAGGGGATGATAGACATAACTTACTGAGAAGGAGGATCTGAGGGGTGATAAAGGGACATAACTTACTGAGAAGGAGGATCTGAGGGGGTGATAAAGGGACATAACTTATTGAGGAGGAGGATCTGAGGGGATGATAAAGGGACATAACTTACTGAGAAGGAGGATCTCAGGGGGTGATAGACATAACTTACTGAGGAGGAGGATCTGAGGGGTGATAAAGGGACATAACTTACTGAGAAGGAGGATCTGAGGGGGTGATAAAGGGACATTACTTACTGAGAAGGGGGATCTGAGGGGGTGATAAAGGGACATAACTTACTGAGAAGGAGGATCTGAGGGGGTGATAGACATAACTTACTGAGGAGGGGGATCTGAGGGTGTGATAAAGGGACATAACTTACTGAGGAGGAGGATCTGAGGGGGTGATAAAGGGACATAACTTACTGAGGAGGGGGATCTGAGGGGGTGATAAAGGGACATAACTTACTGAGGAGGAGGATCTGAGGGGTGATAAAGGGACATATCTTACAGAGAGGAAGGATCTGAGGGGTGATAAAGGGACATAACTTACTGAGAAGGAGGATCTGAGGGGGCGATAAAGGGACATAACTTACTGAGAAGGAGGATCTGAGGGGTGATAAAGGGACATATCTTACAGAGAGGAAGGATCTGAGGGGTGATAAAGGGACATAACTTACTGAGAAGGGGGATCTGAGGGGGTGATAAAGGGACATAACTTACTGAGAAGGAGGATCTGAGGGGGTGATAAAGGGACATAACTTACTGAGGAGGAGGATCTGAGGGGATGATAAAGGGACATAACTTACTGAGAAGGAGGATCTCAGGGGGTGATAGACATAACTTACTGAGGAGGAGGATCTGAGGGGTGATAAAGGGACATAACTTACTGAGGAGGAGGATCTGAGGGGGTGATAAAGGGACATAACTTACTGAGAAGGGGGATCTGAGGGGGTGATAAAGGGACATAACTTACTGAGAAGGAGGATCTGAGGGGGTGATAGACATAACTTACTGAGGAGGGGGATCTGAGGGTATGATAAAGGGACATAACTTACTGAGGAGGAGGATCTGAGGGGGTGATAAAGGGACATAACTTACTGAGGAGGGGGATCTGAGGGGGTGATAAAGGGACATAACTTACTGAGGAGGGGGATCTGAGGGGTGATAAAGGAACATATCTTACAGAGAGGAAGGATCTGAGGGGTGATAAAGGAACATATCTTACAGAGAGGAAGGATCTGAGGGGTGATAAAGGGACATAACTAACTGAGGAGGAGGATCTGAGGGGGTGATAAAGGGACATAACTTACTGAGGAGGGGGATCTGAGGGGGTGATAAAGGGACATAACTTATTGATAAGGAGGATCTGAGAGGGTGATAAAGGAACATATCTTACAGAGAGGAAGGATCTGAGGGGGTGATAAAGGGGCATAACTTACTGAGAAGGAGGATCTGAGGGGTGATAAAGGGACATACAAACTGAGAAGGAGGATCTGAGGGGGTGATAAAGGAACATAACTTACTGAGGAGGAGGATCTGAGGGGGTGATAAAGGGACAAAACTTACTGTGGAGGGGGATCTGAGGGGGTGATAGACATAACTTACTGAGGAGGGGGATCTGAGGGGGTGATAAAGGGACATAACTTACTGAGGAGGGGGATCTGAGTGGGTGATAGACATAACTTACTGAGGAGGGGGATCTGAGGGGATGATAGACATAACTTACTGAGGAGGGGGATCTGAGGGGTGATAAAGGGACATAACTTACTGAGAAGGAGGATCTGAGGGGGTGATAGACATAACTTACTGAGGAGGAGGATCTGAGGGGGTGATAGACATAACTTACTGAGGAGGAGGATCTGAGGGGTGATAAAGGGACATAACTTACTGAGGAGGGGGATCTGAGGGGGTGATAAAGGGACATAACTTACTGAGGAGGAGGATCTGAGGGGGGATAGACATAACTTACTGAGGAGGAGGATCTGAGGGGGTGATAGACATAACTTACTGAGGAGGAGGATCTGAGGGGGTGATAAAGGGACATAACTTACTGAGGAGGAGGATCTGAGGGGGTGATAAAGGGACATAACTTACTGAGAAGGAGGATCTGAGGGGGGATAGACATAACTTACTGAGGAGGAGGATCTGAGGGGGTGATAGACATAACTTACTGAGGAGGAGGATCTGAGGGGGGATAGACATAACTTACTGAGGAGGAGGATCTGAGGGGGGATAGACATAACTTACTGAGGAGGAGGATCTGATGGGGGGATAGACATAACTTACTGAGGAGGAGGATCTGAGGGGGTGATAAAGGGACATAACTTACTGAGGAGGAGGATCTGAGGGGGTGATAGACATAACTTACTGAGGAGGAGGATCTGAGGGGGTGATAAAGGGACATAACTTACTGAGGAGGAGGATCTGAGGGGGTGATAAAGGGACATAACTTACTGAGAAGGAAGATCTGAGGGGGGATAGACATAACTTACTGAGGAGGAGGATCTGAGGGGGTGATAAAGGGACATAACTTACTGAGAAGGAGGATCTCAGGGGGTGATAGACATAACTTACTGAGGAGGAGGATCTGAGGGGTGATAAAGGGACATAACTTACTGAGAAGGAGGATCTGAGGGGGTGATAAAGGGACATTACTTACTGAGAAGGGGGATCTGAGGGGGTGATAAAGGGACATAACTTACTGAGAAGGAGGATCTGAGGGGGTGATAGACATAACTTACTGAGGAGGGGGATCTGAGGGTGTGATAAAGGGACATAACTTACTGAGGAGGAGGATCTGAGGGGGTGATAAAGGGACATAACTTACTGAGGAGGGGGATCTGAGGGGGTGATAAAGGGACATAACTTACTGAGGAGGAGGATCTGAGGGGTGATAAAGGGACATATCTTACAGAGAGGAAGGATCTGAGGGGTGATAAAGGGACATAACTTACTGAGAAGGAGGATCTGAGGGGGCGATAAAGGGACATAACTTACTGAGAAGGAGGATCTGAGGGGTGATAAAGGGACATATCTTACAGAGAGGAAGGATCTGAGGGGTGATAAAGGGACATAACTTACTGAGAAGGGGGATCTGAGGGGGTGATAAAGGGACATAACTTACTGAGAAGGGGGATCTGAGGGGGTGATAAAGGGACATAACTTACTGAGAAGGAGGATCTGAGGGGGTGATAAAGGGACATAACTTACTGAGAAGGAGGATCTGAGGGGATGATAGACATAACTTACTGAGAAGGAGGATCTGAGGGGTGATAAAGGGACATAACTTACTGAGAAGGAGGATCTGAGGGGGTGATAAAGGGACATAACTTACTGAGGAGGAGGATCTGAGGGGATGATAAAGGGACATAACTTACTGAGAAGGAGGATCTCAGGGGGTGATAGACATAACTTACTGAGGAGGAGGATCTGAGGGGTGATAAAGGGACATAACTTACTGAGGAGGAGGATCTGAGGGGGTGATAAAGGGACATAACTTACTGAGAAGGGGGATCTGAGGGGGTGATAAAGGGACATAACTTACTGAGAAGGAGGATCTGAGGGGGTGATAGACATAACTTACTGAGGAGGGGGATCTGAGGGTGTGATAAAGGGACATAACTTACTGAGGAGGAGGATCTGAGGGGGTGATAAAGGGACATAACTTACTGAGGAGGGGGATCTGAGGGGGTGATAAAGGGACATAACTTACTGAGGAGGGGGATCTGAGGGGTGATAAAGGAACATATCTTACAGAGAGGAAGGATCTGAGGGGTGATAAAGGAACATATCTTACAGAGAGGAAGGATCTGAGGGGTGATAAAGGGACATAACTAACTGAGGAGGAGGATCTGAGGGGGTGATAAAGGGACATAACTTACTGAGGAGGGGGATCTGAGGGGGTGATAAAGGGACATAACTTATTGATAAGGAGGATCTGAGAGGGTGATAAAGGAACATATCTTACAGAGAGGAAGGATCTGAGGGGGTGATAAAGGGGCATAACTTACTGAGAAGGAGGATCTGAGGGGTGATAAAGGGACATACAAACTGAGAAGGAGGATCTGAGGGGGTGATAAAGGAACATAACTTACTGAGGAGGAGGATCTGAGGGGGTGATAAAGGGACAAAACTTACTGTGGAGGGGGATCTGAGGGGGTGATAGACATAACTTACTGAGGAGGGGGATCTGAGGGGGTGATAAAGGGACATAACTTACTGAGGAGGGGGATCTGAGTGGGTGATAGACATAACTTACTGAGGAGGGGGATCTGAGGGGATGATAGACATAACTTACTGAGGAGGGGGATCTGAGGGGGTGATAAAGGGACATAACTTACTGAGGAGGAGGATCTGAGGGGGGATAGACATAACTTACTGAGGAGGAGGATCTGAGGGGGTGATAGACATAACTTACTGAGGAGGAGGATCTGAGGGGGTGATAAAGGGACATAACTTACTGAGGAGGAGGATCTGAGGGGGTGATAAAGGGACATAACTTACTGAGAAGGAGGATCTGAGGGGGGATAGACATAACTTACTGAGGAGGAGGATCTGAGGGGGTGATAGACATAACTTACTGAGGAGGAGGATCTGAGGGGGGATAGACATAACTTACTGAGGAGGAGGATCTGAGGGGGGATAGACATAACTTACTGAGGAGGAGGATCTGATGGGGGGATAGACATAACTTACTGAGGAGGAGGATCTGAGGGGGTGATAAAGGGACATAACTTACTGAGGAGGAGGATCTGAGGGGGTGATAGACATAACTTACTGAGGAGGAGGATCTGAGGGGGTGATAAAGGGACATAACTTACTGAGGAGGAGGATCTGAGGGGGTGATAAAGGGACATAACTTACTGAGAAGGAAGATCTGAGGGGGGATAGACATAACTTACTGAGGAGGAGGATCTGAGGGGGTGATAAAGGGACATAACTTACTGAGAAGGAGGATCTCAGGGGGTGATAGACATAACTTACTGAGGAGGAGGATCTGAGGGGTGATAAAGGGACATAACTTACTGAGAAGGAGGATCTGAGGGGGTGATAAAGGGACATTACTTACTGAGAAGGGGGATCTGAGGGGGTGATAAAGGGACATAACTTACTGAGAAGGAGGATCTGAGGGGGTGATAGACATAACTTACTGAGGAGGGGGATCTGAGGGTGTGATAAAGGGACATAACTTACTGAGGAGGAGGATCTGAGGGGGTGATAAAGGGACATAACTTACTGAGGAGGGGGATCTGAGGGGGTGATAAAGGGACATAACTTACTGAGGAGGAGGATCTGAGGGGTGATAAAGGGACATATCTTACAGAGAGGAAGGATCTGAGGGGTGATAAAGGGACATAACTTACTGAGAAGGAGGATCTGAGGGGGCGATAAAGGGACATAACTTACTGAGAAGGAGGATCTGAGGGGTGATAAAGGGACATATCTTACAGAGAGGAAGGATCTGAGGGGTGATAAAGGGACATAACTTACTGAGAAGGGGGATCTGAGGGGGTGATAAAGGGACATAACTTACTGAGAAGGGGGATCTGAGGGGGTGATAAAGGGACATAACTTACTGAGAAGGAGGATCTGAGGGGGTGATAAAGGGACATAACTTACTGAGAAGGAGGATCTGAGGGGATGATAGACATAACTTACTGAGAAGGAGGATCTGAGGGGTGATAAAGGGACATAACTTACTGAGAAGGAGGATCTGAGGGGGTGATAAAGGGACATAACTTACTGAGGAGGAGGATCTGAGGGGATGATAAAGGGACATAACTTACTGAGAAGGAGGATCTCAGGGGGTGATAGACATAACTTACTGAGGAGGAGGATCTGAGGGGTGATAAAGGGACATAACTTACTGAGGAGGAGGATCTGAGGGGGTGATAAAGGGACATAACTTACTGAGAAGGGGGATCTGAGGGGGTGATAAAGGGACATAACTTACTGAGAAGGAGGATCTGAGGGGGTGATAGACATAACTTACTGAGGAGGGGGATCTGAGGGTGTGATAAAGGGACATAACTTACTGAGGAGGAGGATCTGAGGGGGTGATAAAGGGACATAACTTACTGAGGAGGGGGATCTGAGGGGGTGATAAAGGGACATAACTTACTGAGGAGGGGGATCTGAGGGGTGATAAAGGAACATATCTTACAGAGAGGAAGGATCTGAGGGGTGATAAAGGAACATATCTTACAGAGAGGAAGGATCTGAGGGGTGATAAAGGGACATAACTAACTGAGGAGGAGGATCTGAGGGGGTGATAAAGGGACATAACTTACTGAGGAGGGGGATCTGAGGGGGTGATAAAGGGACATAACTTATTGATAAGGAGGATCTGAGAGGGTGATAAAGGAACATATCTTACAGAGAGGAAGGATCTGAGGGGGTGATAAAGGGGCATAACTTACTGAGAAGGAGGATCTGAGGGGTGATAAAGGGACATACAAACTGAGAAGGAGGATCTGAGGGGGTGATAAAGGAACATAACTTACTGAGGAGGAGGATCTGAGGGGGTGATAAAGGGACAAAACTTACTGTGGAGGGGGATCTGAGGGGGTGATAGACATAACTTACTGAGGAGGGGGATCTGAGGGGGTGATAAAGGGACATAACTTACTGAGGAGGGGGATCTGAGTGGGTGATAGACATAACTTACTGAGGAGGGGGATCTGAGGGGATGATAGACATAACTTACTGAGGAGGGGGATCTGAGGGGTGATAAAGGGACATAACTTACTGAGAAGGAGGATCTGAGGGGGTGATAGACATAACTTACTGAGGAGGAGGATCTGAGGGGGTGATAGACATAACTTACTGAGGAGGAGGATCTGAGGGGTGATAAAGGGACATAACTTACTGAGGAGGGGGATCTGAGGGGGTGATAAAGGGACATAACTTACTGAGGAGGAGGATCTGAGGGGGGATAGACATAACTTACTGAGGAGGAGGATCTGAGGGGGTGATAGACATAACTTACTGAGGAGGAGGATCTGAGGGGGTGATAAAGGGACATAACTTACTGAGGAGGAGGATCTGAGGGGGTGATAAAGGGACATAACTTACTGAGAAGGAGGATCTGAGGGGGGATAGACATAACTTACTGAGGAGGAGGATCTGAGGGGGTGATAGACATAACTTACTGAGGAGGAGGATCTGAGGGGGGATAGACATAACTTACTGAGGAGGAGGATCTGAGGGGGGATAGACATAACTTACTGAGGAGGAGGATCTGAGGGGGGATAGACATAACTTACTGAGGAGGAGGATCTGAGGGGGTGATAAAGGGACATAACTTACTGAGGAGGAGGATCTGAGGGGGTGATAGACATAACTTACTGAGGAGGAGGATCTGAGGGGGTGATAAAGGGACATAACTTACTGAGGAGGAGGATCTGAGGGGGTGATAAAGGGACATAACTTACTGAGAAGGAAGATCTGAGGGGGGATAGACATAACTTACTGAGGAGGAGGATCTGAGGGGTGATAAAGGGACATAACTTACTGAGGAGGGGGATCTGAGGGGGTGATAGACATAACTTACTGAGGAAGAGGATCTGAGGGGGTGATAGACATAACTTACTGAGGAGGAGGATCTGAGGGGGTGATAAAGGGACATAACTTACTGAGAAGGAGGATCTGAGGGGGGGATAGACATAACTTACTGAGGAGGAGGATCTGAGGGGTGATAAAGGGACATAACTTACTGAGGAGGGGAATCTGAGGGGGTGATAAAGGGACATAACTTACTGAGGAGGGGGATCTGAGGGGTGATAAAGGGACATAACTTACTGAGGAGGGGGATCTGAGGGGGTGATAAAGGGACATAACTTACTGAGGAGGGGGATCTGAGGGGGTGATAAAGGGACATAACTTACTGAGGAGGGGGATCTGAGGGGGTGATAAAGGGACATAACTTACTGAGGAGGGGGATCTGAGGGGGTGATAAAGGGACATAACTTACTGAGGAGGGGGATCTGAGGGGGTGATAAAGGGACATAACTTACTGAGGAGGGGGATCTGAGGGGGTGATAAAGGGACATAACTTACTGAGGAGGGGGATCTGAGGGGGTGATAAAGAGGCATAACTTACTGAGGAGGAGGATCTGAGGGGATGATAAAGGGACATAACTTACTGAGGAGGAGGATCTGAGGGGGTGATTACGGGACATAACTTACTGAGGAGGGGAATCTGAGGGGGTGATAAAGGGACATAACTTACTGAGGAGGGGGATCTGAGGGGGTGATAGACATAACTTACTGAGGAGGGGGATCTGAGGGCGTGATAATGGGACATAACTTACTGAGAAGGAGGATCTCAGGGGGTGATAGACATAACTTACTGAGGAGGGGGATCTGAGGGGGTGATAAAGGGACATAACTTACTGAGAAGGAGGATCTGAGGGGGTGATAAAGGGACATAACTTACTGAGGAGGGGGATCTGAGGGGGTGATAAAGGGACATAACTTACTTAGAAGGAGGATCTGAGGGGGTGATAAAGGGACATAACTTACTGAGGAGGGATCTGAGGGGGTGATAAAGGGACATAACTTACTGAGGAGGGGGATCTGAGGGGATGATAAAGGGACATAACTTACTTAGAAGGAGGATCTGAGGGGGTGATAAAGGGACATAACTTACTGAGGAGGGGGATCTGAGGGGGTGATAAAGGGACATAACTTACTGAGGAGGGGGATCTGAGGGGGTGATAAAGGGACATAACTTACTGAGGAGGGGGATCTGAGGGGGTGATAAAGGGACATAACTTACTGAGGAGGAGGATCTGAGGGAGTGATAGACATAACTTACTGATAAGGAGGATCTGAGGGGGTGATAAAGGGACATAACTTACTGAGAAGGAGGATCTGAGGGGGTGATAAAGGGACATAACTTACTGAGGAGGGGGATCAGAGGGGGTGATAGACATAACTTACTTAGAAGGAGGATCTGAGGGGGTGATAAAGGGACATAACTTACTGAGAAGGAGGATCTGAGGGGGTGATAGACATAACTTACTTAGAAGGAGGATCTGAGGGGGTGATAAAGGGACATAACTTACTGAGGAGGATCTGAGGGAGTGATAGACATAACTTACTGAGAAGGAGGATCTGAGGGGGTGATAGACATAACTTACTGAGGAGGGGGATCTGAGGGGGTGATAAAGGGACATAACTTACCGAGAAGGAGGATCTGAGGGGGTGATAGACATAACTTACGGAGAAGGAGGATCTGAGGGGGTGATAAAGGGACATAACTTACTGAGAAGGAGGATCTGAGGGAGTGATAAAGGGACATAACTTACTGAGGAGGGGGATCTGAGGGGGTGATAAAGGGACATAACTTACTGAGGAGGGGGATCTGAGGGGGTGATAAAGGGACATATCTTACAGAGAGGAAGGATCTGAGGGGTGATAAAGGGACATAAGTTACTGAGGAGGAGGATCTGAGGGGTGATAAAGGGACATATCTTACAGAGAGGAAGGATCTGAGGGGTGATAATGGGACATATCTTACTGAGAAGGAGGATCTGAGGGGGTGATAAAGGGACATAACTTACTGAGGAGGGGGATCTGAGGGGGTGATAAAGGGACATATCTTACAGAGAGGAAGGATCTGAGGGGTGATAAAGAGACATAACTTACTGAGAAGGAGGATCTGAGTGGGTGATAAAGGGACATAACTTACTGAGTAGGGGGATCTGAGGGATGATAAGGGGACATAACTTACTGAGAAGGAGGATCTGAGGGGGTGATAAAGGGACATAACTTACTGAGGAGGGGGATCTGAGGGGTGATAAAGGGACATAACTTACTGAGGAGGAGGATCTGAGGGGTGGTAAAGGAACATAACTTACTGAGAAGGAGGATCTGAGGGATGATAAAGAGACATATCTTACAGAGAAGAAGGATCTGAGGGGGTGATAAAGGGACATAACTTACTGAGAAGGAGGATCTCAGGGGTGATAAAGGGACATAACTTACTGAGAAGGATCTGAGGTGGTGATAAAGGGACATAACTTACTGAGAAGGAGGATCTGAGGGGGTGATAAAGGGACATAACTTACTGAGGGGGATCTAAGGGGGTGATAAAGGTACATAACTTACTGAGGAGGGGGATCTGAGGGGGTGATAAAGGGACATAACTTACTGAGGAGGGGGATCTGAAGGGTGATAAAGGGACATAACTTACTGAGAAGGAGGATCTGAGGGGGTGATAAAGGGACATAACTTACTGAGAAGGAGGATCTCAGGGGGTGATAGACATAACTTACTGAGGAGGGGGATCTGAGGGGGTGATAAAGGGACATAACTTACTGAGGAGGGTGATCTGAGCGGTGATAAAGGGACATATCTTACAGAGAGGAAGGATCTGAGGGGTGATAAAGGAACATATCTTACAGAGAGGAAGGATCTGAGGGGTGATAAAGGGACATAACTTACTGAGAAGGAGGATCTGAGGGGGTGATAAAGAGACATAACTTACTGAGAAGGAGGATCTGAGGGGGTGATAAAGAGACATAACTTACTGAGGAGGGGGATCTGAGGGGGTGATAAAGGGACATAACTTACTGAGGAGGGGGATCTGAGGGGTGATAAAGGGACATAACTTACTGAGAAGGAGGATCTGAGGGGGTGATAAAGGGACATAACTTACGGAGAAGGAGGATCTGAGGGGGTGATAAAGGGACATAACTTACAGAGAGGAAGGATCTGAGGGGGTGATAAAGGGACATAACTTACAGAGAGGAAGGATCTGAGGGGTTGATAAAGGGACATAACTTACTGAGGAGGGGGATCTGAGGGGGTGATAAAGGGACATAACTTACTGAGAAGGAGGATCTGAGGGGGTGATAAAGGGACATAACTTACTGAGGAGGAGGATCTGAGGGGGTGATAAAGGGACATAACTTACTGAGGAGGGGGATCTGAGGGGGTGATAAAGGGACATAACTTACTGAGAAGGAGGATCTGAGGGGGTGATAAAGGGACATAACTTACAGAGAGGAAGGATCTGAGGGGGTGATAAAGGGACATAACTTACTGAGGAGGGGGATCTGAGGGGTGATAAAGGGACATAACTTACTGAGGAGGGGGATCTGAGGGTGTGATAAAGGGACATAACTTACTGAGGAGGGGGATCTGAGGGGGTGATAAAGGGACATAACGTACTGAGGAGGGGGATCTGAGGGGGTGATAAAGGGACATAACTTAGTGAGAAGAAGGATCTGAGGGGGTGATAAAGGGACATAACTTACTGAGGAGGGGGATCTGAGGGGGTGATAAAGGGACATAACTTACTGAGGAGGGGGATCTGAGGGGGTGATAAAGGGACATAACTTACTGAGGAGGGGGATCTGAGGGGGTGATAAAGGGACATATCTTACAAAGAGGAGGGATCTGACGGGTGATAAAGGAACATATCTTACAGAGAGGAAGGATCTGAGGGGGTGATAAAGGGACATAACTTACTGAGGAGGGGGATCTGAGGGGTGATAAAGGGACATAACTTACTGAGGAGGGGGATCTGAGGGTATGATAAAGGGACATAACTTACTGAGGAGGGGGATCTGAGGGGGTGATAAAGGGACATAACGTACTGAGGAGGGGGATCTGAGGGGTGATAAAGGGACATAACTTAGTGAGAAGAAGGATCTGAGGGGGTGATAAAGGGACATAACTTACTGAGGAGGGGGGTCTGAGGGGGTGATAAAAGGACATAACTTACTGAGGAGGGGGATCTGAGGGGGTGATAAAGGGACATAACTTACTGAGGAGGGGGATCTGAGGGGGTGATAAAGGGACATAACTTACTGAGGAGGGGGATCTTAGGGGGTGATAAAGGGACATATCTTACAGAGAGGAAGGATCTGAGGGGTGATAAAGGGACATAACTTACTGAGGAGGGGGATATGAGGGGGTGATAAAGGGACATAACTTACTGAGGAGGGGGATCTGAGGGGGTAATAAAGGGACATAACTTACTGAGGAGGGGGATCTGAGGGGGTGATAAAGGGACAAATCTTACAGAGAAAATATCTGAGGGTGATAAAGGAACATATCTTACAGAGAGGAAGGATCTGAGGGGTGATAAAGGGACATAACTTACAGAGGAGGAGGATCTGAGGGGTGATAAAGGGACATAACTTACTGAGAAGGAGGATCTCAGGGTGTGATAGACATAACTTACTGAGGAGGGGGATCTGAGGGGGTGATAAAGGGACATAACTTACTGAGGAGGGGGATCTAAGGGGGTGATAAATGGACATAACTTACTGAGGAGGGGGATCTGAGGGGGTGATAAAGGGACATAACTTACTGAGGAGGGGGATCTGAGGGGGTGATAAAGGGACATAACTTATTGAGGAGGAGGATCTGAGGGGGTGATAGACATAACTTACTGAGGAGGGGGATCTGAGGGGGTGATAAAGGGACATATCTTACAGAGAGGAAGGATCTGAGGGGTGATAAAGGAACATATCTTACAGAGAGGAAGGATCTGAGGGGTGATAAAGGGACATAACTTACTGAGAAGGAGGATCTGAGGGGTGATAAAGGGACATAACTTACTGAGAAGGAGGATCCAAGGGGGTGATAAAGGGACATAACTTACTGAGGAGGGGGATCTGAGGGGGTGATAGACATAACTTACTGAGGAGGGGGATCTGAGGGGTGATAAAGGGACATAACTTACTGAGAAGGAGGATCTGAGGGGTGATAAAGGGACATAACTTACTGAGAAGGAGGATCTGTGGGGGTGATAAAGGGACATAACTTACTGAGAAGGAGGATCTGAGGGGTGATAAAGGGACATAACTTACTGAGAAGGAGGATCCAAGGGGATGATAAAGGGACATAACTTACTGAGAAGGAGGATCTGAGGGGGTGAGAAATAAGATCTTAATAGAGTGATGA
This sequence comes from Mimachlamys varia, assembly GCA_947623455.1. Classification (NCBI taxonomy): domain Eukaryota; kingdom Metazoa; phylum Mollusca; class Bivalvia; order Pectinida; family Pectinidae; genus Mimachlamys; species Mimachlamys varia. The sequence goes on from OX392537.1 coordinate 6,160,284, forward strand.
TAACTCATCGAAAAGGAGGATCTGAGGGGGTCCGAAAGGAACATGACAAAAAAGGATAAATAAGGAGTAGGGGGAGGGAGGTGGCAATAAATGGACATGACTTACCGAGAAGGATATAAGGACTGGGGTGGAGGGAGTGGGGGGCAATAAATGGACATGACTTACTGAGAAAGATATAAGGACTGGGGTGGAGGGAGGGGGGCAATAAATGGACATGACTTACTGAGAAAGATATAAGGACTGGAGTGGAGGGAGGGGGGGCAATAAATGGACATGACTTACTGAGAAGGATATAAGGACTGGGGTGGAGGGAGGGGGGTAATAAATGGACATGACTTACCGAGAAGGAGGATCTGATGAGTTGCTTTGTCGTGACATGACATCAGCTCCCGGAGCCTCTGAGCTATAACGTACACTTCCATCTGGGTGACAGGCTTGGTAGGAACAAACATGACTCTGAATGACAGTGATGTAGGGCAGTAAAGCAGCAGTGACCTAGTTTTGAATGGTATGGAGTGGTGTAGTACTGTAGCTGGCACAAAGTCTGTTTGGGACTTTCTAGCTGATATTGGGAGAGTGACTTTAAAGTTGTTATCTGACCTCTGATGTCTGGTTTGCAATGAGTACAACTGGCCATATACAGATAGATATACCTACTTCTTAATGTGTAAACAAACATGTGTACCTGTGGTTGGGAATGGTCCCCGGGGGTGGGGCTTGGACAGGTCTTCATTGCTTTCACAATATCCATTCAGGTTATATGTATATAGAGGATTTTTGGGTCAACACAGGGCTTTGCTAATTTGTTTACCTTGCCACATCTGATGCACTAGGTGCTAATTACCAGGTGAGTGACAATGGCATTACATTCACACCAAAATCTTATAGTCTTGGGATTTATATAACTTCACAGGTAGGACAAACAAAAGTCATCACACAGGTGTTGTAGTAGTCGTTAATTAGCTATTACCTGGCATGATGATCCGAGGGACAATGATATACTACCATCACATCATTATCTTGCAGCGTTAAAAGTGTAAAGCACTTCACAGGTAGGACAATGAAAAGTCAACACACAGGTGTCGCTCTCGTTAATAATTACAGGTGATTCTATAACACTATATATACACTAATTATAATTGTACAAATTTCTGTATATACACTCATGCATTCCCAGGATAATGTAGACCTCTTTATTTGACATTTTATAGATAAAGCGATTGAAGTAGACTTTGTAGTTCAGAGGCCATGTAAATTTAGTAGAAAGTATATGCCAAACATATTTTAATAATCCAATTACCGAAACAAACATTCCTAATTTCAAAGGGGAAAACAGTAAAATTTTGTATACAAAATTATGAATATCTTAATCTGACATTAATTGTGCCTTTAAAGAGGCATCACGGTAAAACTATACTTTTTTATGCTTATTTAGAATTATTGTATATATATGAATTAAATGTATAACCTTATGGAAAATTAATGGGTGATTTACACTGAAATATGTTTACAAAAACTTAAATTAATAATTAAAAAAGGGAATCACTATTCGTTGATCAACGATTTGGACATGTAAATTTTTTGGCGTCACATATGATAACGCATGCGCATAACAAGCTACATCGGTAAACAAAAAATGGCGATCTGCGTGACCTACTGTCATGTAACTACCAAGCGAAAAGTGGCCGAATGGTCAAACTTTTAACGTAAGGATTATATTACGGAAGCATAATGAGGGATGGGAAGTATTCAAGGGAGAGACTAACAGCCCAATTGTTTGCATGTTACAGTTTTCTTCTGGATAGCCGGTGACACAGTTTTGATTTGGTTTTGGGGCCTCCCAAGGGAAAACTCTTTCATTCATCTGTTACATGAAATGCGTGTAAAACTTGAAAGCGTGTTTTGTAATATTCCCTTTATAATATTCCAGTAAAACGGCATTATTGAATTATATTGCTGAAGAAAAAGATCTTTTCACATACAAGGAAAACCGTATGGGGGGGGGGGGGGGGGTTATGTTGTAAAACGCTGGTATAAATGCGATTGAGTTTAATGAATACAGATTCAATTTGGCCAAAATGAATAAATTTATGTCATCATGTGCGGATAAAAAATGCTTGCCATACCTAATCTATAAAATACGGATTGTATAAATATTATCGGTTTTGGACCCTGGTATTGAATTTGATATGAATCAAAATATATGCATTGTATAAGTGAAGTCATTAATTTATAAAAAAAAAATCATATACATGTATGTCCCATGTCTGCAGTTATGTTAAAATGTTAACGAACCTTTGAATTTACATAAAAAAAGTAAAATGAAAACGGAGCTATCATAACATATATAAATGGATTAAGCATTGGACAATTATCTTCTCGACAAGTCCCAAATTTGATATATAATTATATTATACATGTATTCTACATGTTTAGTGCGTGGTGCGTCATATGAGTGCACGGACTTCCGTGATACATAATTGTAAGTGTTAAAGTATGTTGACGGTGAAAGTTTGATAGATTTTAGATGAATATATAGATAGTCTGAAAAAAAATCTTCAAGACATCGAGCTGTATAAAAAAAATCAGAATCATTTCATTTTATTTTTGTACTTTTCAATGCATGCACACCTTTTGTGAAATGGTTTTAAATGAGGATTCGTGAAGATAACTTTTTACAGAAATTAAGGTTTGCCCTATGGTTGTCATCGTTGGAAACTCACATGACACTGTTAAACGTACAATGTAAGAGTGCAGTGTTGTGTGGGTTTCTGTACCCATTTGCATCGGTTGCAGTCAGGTACTAATGTCGATAAATGATGCAGAGATGTCGACATAAATTTCTTCATATGAATATCGTGTGTAATTAACGTCTGATTATTAATGTGAATTGGTTCAATAAATTTAAACACAGACTTTGTGTCTGGTTCATCATCGGATCTTATACATTACGTGCCCCCTCCCTTTGGGCCCCTTGCGACTTGCGACAAAATAGTCACTTGATCGACGCGTGATCAGCGATATTTTTATCGGGCTTTCCCGAGGAATGCAATTTTGCAAGTGGCTAATAAACACATTTTGAGTGAACTTTAAAAATTGAAATAACAGGAAAATGTATCTTGTAGTGCAGACAGCATGTACATTCAAGAACTTCATTGTAGACTTCCCCGGGATGCCCCTTTAATAATCACTTTTAAATTTTGTTTTGTTTCTTTTCTGAAAACTTAGATTTTTGTGACTATATAAAAGCATATCATTCAAACTTTATTATGTTGAACAAGTCTGTTAAAATTGACAATGCAATAGGCTGAAAAATATATCAGATCTTTATAAAAAAAATGTGTTTGTTTGGGGGATTTTATTTTACCTTTAGCTATTAAAATACAGAACTGTGGTGAAAAATCTGTGATAATTGTATACAAAATGATAAAAATATATAAAATTTTAGATGTTCTCAATTGACAGGCGGCCATCTTCCATTTGACAGAAACATTTTGTTATCACTATTTTCCTGACTAGTAATGGATTAATCATTTTCAAGTTCCATATATATGTAAGGTTCAGTTTGGCTTCTAGTTGAGCATGGATTATTTTTGGACAGATTCAAAAAGAATATGACTGATAGGCATGTCATCCTGGAGTATGACGGTAAAAAAATTATTATTGCTTGCCTAAGAATGGCTTATCATTCTCATATTATTTAACATGTTTTAATTCCTCTTGGAATTTGTGTATTGTCCCATTTTCAGACTTATAAAAAATTTGGCCAGCAGCACCAATCCTAAATTTTGATCATGAAAACACATGAATTTTCTTTCCAGAATCTCATATATAAGTTCTGCTTCATCCCTAGCTGTGCTCTTTATACACCCTCGCAACAAAATAAGGGGATGGAGGCTTGGTATATTGGAATCGTTCACTCTGTCTTCTGTCTTGTCCAGACAACTTTACCTCGAAATCTTTGGACCGATTTCAATGAAATATTAACACAGGAATGTTAGGGGCCATATGTAGATATGCATGCAGGGTTTTATCTTATGGAATTTTGGTTGCCATGGTAACCAACTATTGTAATTGTAGATATGTATGCAGATATTTAGATTGCCATGATAACTAAACTGTATAGGTCTTCATCATCACTACAAATAACTTCCTAGATCAAATTCTCATAAACCAGTGAATTACCAATTTGAATGAAGCTACACAGGACAATGTTTAGATATGCATGCAGGCTATTTTATGTATAAACTTTGGTTGCCATGATTACCAGGTCACTATATATACACAAGTATTTATTGCAAAGTATGGGGACTGAAGGAGAAGGGGGGGGGGGGGTATTAGTTAGCCATTGGCTAGCAGTTCTAGTTATCTTTTTTTTTTTTTTTTCAACTTTCAATTTCAAAATATTTTATTATTGATACATTCAACAAATTAACAAGAAAAACGAAAGAATTAGTAAACATCTGTATCAATAAATGGATTAGACAACAGGCTAAGCCTATATTAGTCTTTTCCAAACAAATAACCGGTATCCTAATATATATATATACATGAACAGAATATTGTAATTAGTTGTTAAGTAGGAAAGAAGCAGTATGTTTTTTTAATCAATTCAAGACCACATTCTCACTCACTCTCACAAGTTTATTAATTAAGTAAATTATATTGTTTAGAACTGCCATAGTTCTAGTTATCCCCAGCTCTCACTGAAACAGGGGATATTTATTTAAATGTGTCCGTCTGTACACTTTTTTTAATGTCGCTATATTTGGCACGGGCTTTCCCAAAATTTAATTAACCACATCGAATATCAGCTACATGTTATAAAATTATAAGTTACAGATTCCTCATATTTGTCTGAATATAGATATTTTTCATTCTAGTTGATTTAACTGTGGGTTCACTAAATTGCCTCTTTAAATTATATTTGATGATCAAATTATGCTTACTGCATATTGAACTACTGGTTATTTACAATCTATAACGCAAAGTCTTCTTGCATGTTGTTTAGTATGCATTATCACAACAATGTTTTTCTTTTGTTATTCAGGGTTAGAAACTAAATTTTTCAGTATATTAGTCCAAAGACTAGGTAACATTTTTAAGGTACTAGTCCTGTAGTATTGTGACTAGTCTTGAGAGCTTTGGGGCTGAGTTTTGTTGGGGTGTCCCCTAAAATAATTTTAATATCTAAATGCTCTAAAATGAATTTTGGTGTATCCTTAGTGCTTACCAGGTAATATGTACCATTTCCTCTCCTTGAATAAGTGATAGATTTGAATACGAAAAAGAAACAGAAAACTTAACTAGTCCACAGGACTAATAAACAGAGCATTATTTACTAGTCCTTCACACTTTTTACTGAGTCTCGGACTAGTGCTATTATCAAATTTTGTTATTATTCAAATAGAGTTTAATTTGGTAATGTCAAACTTGTATAACTTAAAGACATTGTGTACCTGCATGTATATAACATGTATAGAACTTTTGAGAATGTAGTTTCTGTCCTAATGTCATGTGCCTAAGGAACAACCTTGATTCAACTGTCACTACTTTATGTCTACTGTCAGTACTCTTAAATAAATTGGCAAAATACATTTAAAACATATCTTATATTTTCATACACTGAATGACCAAGTTGGGGGGGGGGGGGGGGGGGGAGGTGGTCTACTGGCATCAAATTGTCTGTCCATCCACCAGATGTCTGTACACACAATTTGTTTGGCAATAGATTCACTCAGTTTTCAACGGATCTTTTAAAAATTTTGATGGAATAGCCAGTACAATATGGATATATATGCTTCCTGAAGTGACTTTGCATATTTTGTCACCCTTAACGGAGAGTTATCCCCCTTTTATATAAAAAATGAGCACATTTGGTCGGCTATGCCCGGTTTACAAAGGATTTTCTAAGAATTTTGTGGGATTAGCCAGTTCAAAGGAGATGTGCTCCCTGAAATAACTTTTAACATTTTCGACCCTTTACAAAGAGTTATCCTCGATTAAATAAATGAACACAGTTATCACTTGTAATCCCAGAAAATATTTATATTGTTGTGTGATCAGTTACCTTGTTGTGCCAGTGCTTTAAATCATGGTTAACTTAATGATAACGATCCTAGATCCAGACAGTTCCAATGAAAATACGGAACATTTATAATCCAACTCTCTCGTGTGGATGCAACAGTAAGAACAATAACATACAAATGACCATATACAAGATTGGTTTGGGTGAACATCAGACCATGATTTATTAGCAAATTACATAATTATCAATCAGTAAAATAACAATAAACCAGTATCATTATTGTGTAGTTAAAACTTAATCTATGGTTCTCCAACTATACAAAGGCTAAAAATATACAAAGTAACATAGAAACTATACAAATATATTATTAGGTCAGGGAATTAAAACAGAAATTAAAAGTTTGTTGCTGCTGCCTTGTCGGAGAATTTCATAGTGACAAGTTGTTAGGTTGGGGACAGGATGTGTGGGTTCACCTCCCTAGGGAGTAAGCATTTTATTGGTCAGCTGCTGGCTCTTGTTCCCTGCTGACATGTCCTCTATTGGTCAGTATGACCAGTCATATAGCTAAACATCTAAATTCATAAAACGGACCAGCTATTTTGACGGCAAAACCACCGCCATTTCTTAAGCATTGAACTGCTTTCAGTTGGCATTCATAGGCTTTCTGAATGCCATAAATGCCATTGGCTGTGCCATGCAATGGTAAATATATGCCAAAACAATGACGTCAAAATTGTAACACACTAAAATTGCCAATGAATTTGTCATCTCTTAAATCGCACATCTTCTCAGCTACTTTATATAGAGGCGTTGCCATGCAAATGTAAATATATATATGTATCTGTGTATATTGTATGAGTTTTGCAATATTGTATTGTTTCTATATATGTTTTATTGTCATTTTTCTTCAAATATTTAAGCATTAAACATCATTATGTTCCGTGTTATGGTCCTATAACACAGAACAGGATTGTAGACAAAATGAATAATGCACGTTAGCATGTTATGATCATTTGTCTGCAATCCTGTTCTGTGTTATAGGATCATAACACGAAACAGAATGATGCTTATATTTACATTTTACCATTGATTTTGATAATAAATTTATATTCATATTCTATATTTGTTCTGCAAATTAAAGGAAGATTTCTAATGAATGGAATAGCCAACAGCCAGTATCAGCCAGCCATCTCCAACGTTATGATTATGACGTCACAATCGTAATGATGTCATAAGAACCACTACAGTGTTATGGTCTCATAACACTGAACTGGCCTTGGTAGTGTTATATAGTGGCAATGCAGAGCAAATGTAAATATTATGTGATGTAACACCAAATCCAGGAAAACACTTGTAGTTATAGGCTATAAAGCCTGTTGTCGGACTCTATGTATTCATGCAAATATTGTAAAATATCTGAAATAAAATGAAAGTAGGTTGAAAACCAGTTTGCAGAGTATTTAAAAAAAAGAGAGAGAGTTTTCCCAAGGTTCTGTCCACTTAGAGATTACGAGGTTTGACTACCGGTGGACCGTTATACCTTTCGTAACTATATAACACTTACAATGTATGTTACTATAAGGTTATATTTACTACAAAGGGCTTCATTAAAACAATTTTCACCTTCGTTAAATATTTCACCATGAGCACATAACTAGTATTTTTCAACATTTTGTTAATTCAAAAGTGCAATAAATTCCTGATTTTGGATGAATTATACTATTTTACCTTTATTTCATATACAGTTGTTATATATGTATCCCCTGTTTGATCTTTAATTAAGTTAACTTGATGTTTGGTGTATGTGTGTCTGCAATGTTAATAAAAATGTGTGATCACACAAAAACACTGCACAAATATGGGCGGCCGTTTTAGGATAAAATACATTAATTACTTAAGTGAAAAAAAAATTATGTGCAAAAAGCCTCAGTGAGATTTCAGCAAGAATTTCATGTATGTTTTCATATTCGACTCTTCCAAAATGGTGGTCAAAGATTAGTCAACCAATGAGCAGTGTTCTACGAAGCTTTTTAATATCTCTAGTACAATTTTCAAATGAAATATATATGTATATAGTTTTTTACCATCACATTTAAGAAATAAAAGTTTTAATTAAACAATGCATAATGGCAAGTCAATGTTTTGCCATGTTTTTTTCACTTACCTAAGTGTAAAAGATTTATTTCCACTAAAATGTAAAAGTTTTATTTCCACTTAAGTGCAAAAGATTTTTTGCCATTATTTCCACTTAATTTAACTTTGTTATGTCATTGAAATAAAAATTGATACATGTTGGCCTCATTTGGTAATTAATACTAATTTATCTACTAGTTCTCGTGAGTTTATGAGCTAAGCAGTTATTTTGAAATTTTTTGAGTCTTTTTGTAAAACAAAATACTTCTTTCTCTGATATGTTTATATTGATCGAAAATTGGCACTGGAATCATTCAGTTTGATGAGAATTTTTTTGCACTTAATTGCGAAGGTACATAATGACAAAAACACATTAAGAGCATTTTGTGTGTTTTACACTTTGGTGCAATAACTTTTTCAGTGAAGTAATTTAGGTATTTTATTCTAAAACAGCCACCATGATACACAAACAAACAATCAGGATCTGAGTGACTTATTTTAAAATTTCAAAAATTTTTTACTAATGTGATTAATGAAAATTGTCATTTTATCAAATTTTGCTTATGTGATAAAAGGATATATTATATATTTTCATTGATATGAGATTAAAATATGAACCAAATATTTCACCACAGATACACTCAATTCTTTTTCCATAAATCTGATATGAAATAGAAACTCATGAAAGACGTACCCTTATTGTCCAGGTTACAAAGGTAATATGAACATAAACATAAACACAAAATCATGGTAATTATACAAGTTTATTTCAGTCTATAAATAAGCACTACATCTAGTCACAAGTGTTGGTAACAATATATTAAATTTATAGGCATCTTAACATTATAAGTGGATTGGAACAGGAACAACACACAGCACTACATTATACATAACATTTGTTCTGATCACCTATAATCTGTCCAGCTGATCTATTGGAAGTCATTGTGTGGTGAAACATTATACAGTTCATTAACTGGTTACTATGGAAACAGCATTCAACACTTGTCATCACATGTAATTGTGGTCTCTATCGTGACATATGTACACCATCAATGAAATAGTTAGATTTAAACATGTGTCTTCACTTAAACAGTTCGCTTTAAACATGTGTCTTCACTTAAACAGTTCGCTTTAAACATGTGTCTTCACTTAAACAGTTCGCTTTAAACATGTGTCTTCACTTAAACAGTTCGCTTTAAACATGTGTCTTCACTTAAACGGTTCGCTTTAAACATGACTGTCATCACTGAAACAGTTCGCTTTGAACAAATGTCATCACTGAAACAGTTCGCTTTGAACAAATGTCATCACTGAAACAGTTCGCTTTAAAGAAGTGTCATCACTGAAACAGTTCGCTTTAAGCACATGTCATTAAACAGTTCGCTTCTGAGAAAGGTCTCATCACTTTTGTCATTTCTATTCAGAAGTTGACATGGAAACACTAGTCTTCCCTGTAGTGGTTGATATGGGTAACAGCGAGTGTCTGTGAGATGCTCGTTGTCTGTTCCGTCTCGAAGTCCATAAGGTTGGAGTAGTCTGGTTGGGTGGGAATTGGCGGAGCCTCATTCTGAAGAGTGCGGATGATACTCTTCACAAGGTGCTGCACTTGGTACCACTTGCGTAGTCGGTAGAGGCGATACAGATGTTTGACTCCCACGGCTATTGCCTTGTGGTTGAGGATCCTCAGGGCGGGACCTTTCCTTCCCTGTTTGAGGTAGATGAGGGCCTGATTGGTCAGTCTAGTCAAGTAGCTATCTGTAAGGAAATACTGAATAGGTTATGCACACGTTTATTAATTATAATCATTCAAGTTTATAGTAAATACATATACAGGGAATAATATAGTCTAGTCCTATTGTTCAATCAATTGGTATGAAATAAAAATTGATGAAATGTACAGGGTAGCCATTTCTTATGCTTGTCATTGACTTTTATACATAATGAGGTATTATTATTCGCTGGACATAGCACTTAAAACAATGGTGTTAACACTGTAATAATTAGGTTATATACATTATACTATGGATATAATATTCCATGCCAGTGTCTTTACCTATAAGGTTAATCTGTTGGAGCGACCGATCGTGGTGGACAAGCAGCGTCCGGAGGTCAGAGGCTGTTGTCATGACATCACATTCGGCTAGGTCATGTTCGTCAGTCGTCATGGTACCAGTGGACACATAAGAAGTCATCTTTCTACTTGTTTTACTAGACTTAACTTGTGGCTTTAGTTGTGTAGGAATGGAGGATTTATGATAACTGTATCATAACCAGGGGTCAGTCGGGTTTATATACTCTTCTACCCCCATAGGCCCTGCCCCTCCAAGCCCAGACTAGGGTTCACCTCAGTCATCGTCACTTTGATGTGAGGAGGTCAAAGGTGAGAAAGATCAAAGTGAGAACCTGTGATATATTAATTAGGAGGTGAGGACCTTGCCCTTTGATCTCTGTCATTAGGGTTAACCTGCATGGCCTTTGACCTCAGTATAGTTTGTTGCTACAATGGGTTTTAATCTGACCTGTTGACCTTGACCTAGTGAGAGGATCAAAGGTAGGAGAGGTCAAAGTGAGGTACTAATTAGAAGGCAAGGACTGTACTCTTTGATCTCTGTCATTAGGGTTACCTGCTTGGCCTTTGACCTCAGTAATTAGAGTGTATTGTTATAGTGGATATAATTCTGACCTATTTGACCTTGACCTACACAATAGGGGTTCATTATCACTAATTATCCTTGTGGCTCTCTCTGTATGCAGTAGTTATCACAGCTTACCTGTACAGGTAATTAATTACCTTACCTGTGTATTTCACTCTACAACTCATTCACAATAGCATTATACAAAATACAGATTTATTTCAGGGTCATATTTGAGTATCACATTACAACAATAATATTTACATTATGTATTTTTTTATTTTTATTTTATATGCATAGCTATAGGTACATCAAAGTAATGATAATAATATACCTGTACAATATGTATTTATTTAACACCCTATATAATTTGTAAAATAATTGTTTTAAGTGCTGAATTTCCACATATAGATCATAGTATCACTTCATTTCAAAATATTTTATTATTGATACAACAAACAACAATGCACAAAAATATTACAAAGAATTTTACATTACAGCAATTATATTCATATTAGGAAAACAACATCTTGTTTATGTGTGGGTACATAAATTGTAAAATAATTATTTAAAGTGCTGTATCTAGTATTTCTACAATTTCAAAATATTTTATTATTGATTCAACAAACGACAATACACAAATATGTTACAAAGAAATATTACAACATACATGTACTTTTTATAAAAAGCAATTTGATAACAGGCCAAGTCTATGTTAGTCTTTCCTTCTGCTATATTACTGTCTTGTAATTCGTAAACGAAGAAGGCTGACATTTGCAATCACCTTCATACAATTTAAGCAATAACATAGATATCACTGTGGATACGGTATAAATAAATACATACATAAACGTCAATATGTACATGAGCGTAGAGTATAAGCCTAAAATATTGACATCTGGCAATGTTTCATTATGTTATAAGACACTCATAATGAAGCTTAAATGTAATAATATATGGTTAACAGAACTCAGTGTATTAAAACTTCATTTATACATAACTAAAACAGGTGAGGTAAAACAAAATTTGTGTATCTTGGCAACAACCACTAACGAAGCATACCAAACTTTGGTTGGAGCTATATTCTGAAAAAATATTTTGACACCATTATTTGTAAGAAGATGTCAAAGATATATGTCTGATTTCTAGTATGAACTATCTGTAGTAGATTTCAATTTCAAAATATCTTATTATGAATATAATAAAACAATAAACAAGAATTACAAAGAATTGTAAACATATACATAATAAAGGGATTAGACAAAAGGTTATAAGCCTATATTAGTCTTTTCCATTATATATAACCAATTTATTACATTTTTGCCTGTGAAATATAGAAAATTATCAAACTGATAAAACTTATATTTTCACTGCTGTGATGAGCAGTGAAAATATAAGATTTTGCCGTGAAAATATAAGATTTTGCCGTGAAAATATAAGATTTTGCAGTGAAAATATAAGGCTTTTTCAGTGTAATGTGAAAAAGTGACCCGCCAATAAGAAACTACCCGGGGTCATTATTCTACGTTGCAAAAGTTAGCCAGGTCGTTATTTTACAGTAGAAATCTTAATCAGCCTTCTGTAGAAAAATGACCCCAATCGATATTTCTGTAATTCGTCCCCTTGAGAAAGTGACCCCCCGTAGATTTCAACGGTGGGTAGTTTTAAACTGGGTAATTTTTTCACGTCACACCGGAACTTTTGTATGAGTTGTTCCCCTTGATCAGAATCGAACATGACATTGGAGGCTCGGTATATTGTTGTCGTCTGCTAGAACTTGTCTATTGTGGAAAAAGATGGTCTTGAAGAAATGGCATCAATAGTAAATATTAATAAGAAACTGGTGCAGGATTTAATATGTAATGAATTGGAAGATGAGAAGGGTTCAATTTTCCGATCATCTTATCCCAATCAGCTGACTGAGTGTGTACTGGACCCGATCGGTTGTGATTTCGACGGATTAGGACTACCAGTAGTCTAGTTTCTTTCCAGTAGGCAAGTAAAGAAAACAAATCACGAAAGTATCTTAAGTCCTCTTTCGAAATGTAATAAAAAGAAAATTCAATGGTTTGCCGTTTAATATCAAATATATTTCACTTGTATGGCAGATTTTTTTTTATATTTTCACTCGTGCTACGCACTCGTGAAAATATAAAAAAATCTGCCATACTCGTGAAATATATTTGATATTAAACGGCAAACCATTGAATATCCTCTATTTATTACATTTTTGCCTGTGAAATATAGAAAATTATCAAACTGATAAAACTTATATTTTCACTGCTGTAATGAGCAGTGAAAATATAAGATTTTGCCGTGAAAATATAAGATTTTGCCGTGAAAATATAAGATTTTGCAGTGAAAATATAAGGCTTTTTCAGTGTAATGTGAAAAAGTGACCCGCCAATAAGAAACTACCTGGGGTCATTATTCTACGTTGCAAAAGTTAGCCAGGTCGTTATTTTACAGTAGAAATCTTAATCAGCCTTCTGTAGAAAAATGACCCCAATCGATATTTCTGTAATTCGTCCCCTTGAGAAAGTGACCCCCTGTAGATTTCAACGGTGGGTAGTTTTAAACTGGGTAATTTTTTCACGTTACACCGGAACTTTTGTATGAGTTGTTCCCCTTGATCGGAATCGAACATGACATTGGAAGCTCGGTATATTGTTGTCGTCTGCTAGAACTTGTCTATTGTGGAAAGATGGTCTTGAAGAAATGGCATCATTAGTAAATATTGCTAAGAAACTGGTGCAGGATTTAATATGTAATGAATCGGAAGATGAGAAGGGTTCAATTGTCCGATCATCTTATCCCAATCAGCTGTGTACTGTACTGGATCCGATCGGTTGTGATTTCGACGGATTAGGACTTACCAGTAGTCGAGTTACTTTCCAGTAGGCAAGTAAAGAAAACAAATCATGGAAGTATCTTAAGTCCTCTTTTGAAATGTAATTAAAAGAAAATTCAATGGTTTGCCGTTTAATATCAAATATATTTCACTTGTATGGCAGATTTTTTTTTTATATTTTCACTCGTGCTACACACTCGTGAAAATATAAAAAAAATCTGCCATACTCGAGAAATATATTTGATATGAAACGGCAAACCATTGAATATCCTCTATATCTTTGATATAAAATACGTTTTTCTTATACTTGCTAATAATTCTGCATTTTTCTAATAAATAAATAACACAAACTCATCTATATTTTTTTTATTTACTGGAGAAAATCGTCACCTAAAAAGAGAAAAAAGAATTTTGAATGACATGAGAACGAGACAAATTAATGGTCGTCAACCTGGCGATTTTTTTGGGTGCGTAAATTATATTGATACAGACCTTTTTCCAGCAGTTTTGGGGTGATTTTTAGGGTGCACAAATTACACTGGTGCGTAGATTAATTGACACAAGTTTTTACGATATCCAAAATTATCTGTAATAGATAATGCATAATATGCACAGACTTATATCTAATTCTGTGCTATAAGTAAACGTCAATAAAAATACACAAAAATTCACAGGTATTTAGAATATAATTGACAACTTATAAATAACCTGTACTTTAAATCATTTGTTCAATTTTAACCACATCTTTCATATGTATATTTATTATTTTGATAAGTATATATTGATCTTTAGAACAGAACATAATCTGTTCTCATATTGTTAAATGATAATACTGTATGTTATATAAGAGCAGGGACACTTATTATCCAGACCCTTGCTCCAATGCCAAGATCAAAACTTCAGTCCAATTTAATTTTCCTTCGCTCAATAGGGGATATATAGAAAGAGGATCTGTTTCGTTTGTGCGACCCTCCATACACCTGGTTCAGAAGCTTTTATCTACATCCCGCCTACTGACAATGTACAAGTGAATAATCTGACATCAGTTGTGTATCTCGCATTGCTCTATAGAATGCACTATATTGCAGTTGCAGATTTTCACCTATTTATATTTGACGCTTTATGTGTTTAATGACTTTTGTACTGTGAGTGGGAGGATATCAATAGCAGTGTCTTGTTATAATTTGGAGCATATAACACTGTAGTATTATTGCAGTACAGGTATTTGGAATGAATCATTATAGATGAACCTGTTTTAATTATAGGTAAAATGTAAGAATGGTTTTGTAAACTCACCAAGGTCAATGTCAGACTATACTAGTATTTGTAACAACTTCTCTTTCTACCTGGTATTTTATTATAACGTTAACTCTTCCGGAACACCTGGGCCCGTATTCATGAAAGTGTTCTCATGTTCAAGCATGGATTCTGTGCTCAAGCCAGCTTTCTTGAAACTTACCTGAATCATATCGAAGATTCAAACAGTCATTGTAAATGTTGAAAACAGCTTTCGACTTCATGTCTCTTCAACTTTTTACCAAAACTTTGACAAAATAAGATTGTTTAAATAAGTTATAGCCATAACAAGATATAGGGCTTGAGCATGAGAACGGTTTCATGAATACTGGCCCTGGTCTTATATTCTTTTGTACTTTTACAAGGGTCTCAATATAAATCTTTCCTTTGTTCATGTTTTGCGGATTAACACTTTGGTTTTCTCTGATTTGTTTTTTTTACAGAAGATGTATCACCAATTGTTGTACCCAATCAAGTACACATTGTGGCCATTGGTTTGGGTGTTTTAGATAATTACACCTTGACTTACTGATCTTGTTCTTCCTTCAGGCCCATGTGACCTTCCTAAAGGGAACGCTGAACAAGGCTACTCTGGAGGTGTATGATGACTCCACACCATCCAAGGAGATTGCTGTGTTCAAGTAAGGCATCTATAAATATCTGGTATCTGTATTACTCCTTCTATAGGTTGTGCTTCAAATGATGTTAGCATAAAAGTGGACTGTATATATATCCACAGCATCATTACAATACAGAAACTATTCTGGCCAATTTTTAAGAGGCTGATCAGGAGCTCATAATGTAACAAACCTCATACTATTGGGCAGCTAAGGATTAAAAGCAAACAGTTTTAAAATACCGGGTAACTCATATTTTCTTTTCTTTTTCAGAAAAGCATCAGACTTCTACACTGTAACGGGGAGTGGACAGAGCATCCTTATCAAAGCAACAAACTTTGTTGGTGTAGAGACCTTCACAGCCAGTTATAACCCTGTTACCCCAGGTAAAATTACTGATAACCCTGTCACACCAGGTGAAATTACTGATAACCCTGTCTAACCAGGTGAAATTAACTACAACCCTGTAACACCAGGTAAAGCTTCCTACAACCCTGTCACTCCAGGTAAAGTTAATTATAACCCTGTCACACAAGGTTTAGTTACCTATAATCTTGTCACACCAGGTAAAGCTTCCTATAACCCATTCACACCAGGTCAAGTTGCCTATAACCCTTTCACACCAGGTACAGTTACCTATAACCCTGTCACACCAGGTAAATGTTATCTATAACCCTGTCACACCAGGTAAATGTTATCTATAACCCTGTCACACCTGGTAAATGTTATCTATAAACCTGTCACACCAGGCAAAGTTAATTATAACCCTGTCACACAAGATAAAGTTACCTACAACCCTGTCACACTAGGTAAAAACTCTGTCACACCAGGTAAAGCTACCTATAACCCTGTCACACAAGATAAAGTTACCTACAACCCTGTCACACTAGGTAAAATTACCTATAACTCTGTCACGCCACGTAAAGCTACCTATAACCCTGTCACACCAGGTTAAGCTACCTATAACCCTGTCACACCAGGTAAAGTTAATTATAACTCTGTAACACCAGGTAAAGTTACCTTTAACTCATTCACACCAGGTAAAATTACCTACAACTCTGTCACACCACGTAAAGCTACCTATAGCCCTGTCACACCAGGAAAAGCTACCTATAACCCTGTCACACCAGGTAAAGCTACTTATAACCCTGTAACACCAGGTAAAGTTATTTATAACAATGTAACACCAGGTAAAGTTACCTTTAACCCATTCACACCAGGTAAAATTACCTATAACTCTGTCACACCACGTAAAGCTACCTATAGCCCTGTCACACCAGGTAAAGCTACCTATAACCCTGTCACACCAGGTAAAGCTACTTATAACCCTGTAACACCAGGTAAAATTATTTATAACCCTGTTACACCAGATAAAATTACCTATAACCCTGTCACACAAGATAAAGTTACCTATAACCCTGTCACACCAGATAAAGTTAATTATAACTCTGTAACACCAGGTAAAGTTACCTTTAACCCTGTCACACCAGGTTAAGCTACCTATAACCCTGTCACACCAGGACAAGCTACTTATAACCCTGTAACACCAGGTAAAGTTATTTATAACTCTGTAACACCAGGTAAAGTTACCTTTAACCCATTCACACCAGGTAAAATTACCTATAACTCTGTCACACCGGTTAAGTTACCTATAACCCTGTCACACCAGGTAAAATTATTTATAACTCTGTAACACCTGGTAAATGTTATCTTTAACCCTGTTACATCAGATAAAGTTACCTATAAACCTGTTAAACCCGGCAAAGCAAATTATAACCCTGTCACACAAGATAAAGTTACCTACAACCCTGTCACACTAGGTAAAATTACCACCAGATAAAGTTAATTATAACTCTGTAACACCAGGTAAAGTTACCTTTAACCCTGTCACACCAGGTTAAGCTACCTATAAGCCTGTCACACTAGGTAAAGTTAATTATAACTCTGTAACACCAGGTAAAGTTACCTTTAACCCATTCACACCAGGTAAAATTACCTATAACTCTGTCTCACCAGGTAAAGCTACTTATAACCCTGTAACACCAGGTAAAGTTACCTATAACCCTGTAACACCAGGTAAAGCTACCTATAACCCTGTTACACCAGGTAAAGTTACCTATAACCCTGTCACACCAGGTAAAGTTACCTATAACCCAGTCGAACCAGGTAAAGCTACCTATAAGCCTGTCACACCAGGTAAAGCTACCTATAACCCTGTAACACCAGGTAAAGCTACTTATAACCCTGTCACACCAGGTAAATGTTATCTATAAACCTGTCACACCAGGCAAAGTTAATTATAACCCTGTCACACCAGATAAAGTTACCTATAACCCTGTAACACCAGGTAAAGCTACTTATAACCCTGTCACACCAGGTTAAGTTACCTATAACCCTGTCACACCTGGTAAATGTTATCTATAAACCTGTCACACCAGGCAAAGTTCATTATAACCCTGTCACACCAGGTAAAGTTACCTACAACCCTGTCACACTAGGTAAAATTACCTATAACTCTGTCACACCAGGTAAAGCTTCTTATAACCCTGTCACACCAGGTAAAGTTAATTATAACTCTGTAACACCAGGTAAAGTTACCTTTAACTCATTCACACCAGGTAAAATTACCTATAACTCTGTCACACCACGTACAGCTACCTATAGCCCTGTCACACCAGGTAAAAGTACCTATAACCCTGTCACACCAGGTAAAGCTACTTATAACCCTGTAACACCAGGTAAAGTTATTTATAACTCTGTAACACCAGGTAAAGTTACCTTTAACCCATTCACACCAGGTAAAATTACCTATAACTCTGTCACACCACGTAAAGTTAACTATAACCCTGTCACACTAGGTAAAGCTACTTATAACCCTGTCACACCAGGTAAAGCTACCTATAACCCTGTCACACCAGGTAAAGTTATTTATAACAATGTAACACCAGGTAAAGTTACCTTTAACCCATTCACACCAGGTAAAATTACCTATAACTCTGTCACACCACGTAAAGTTACCTATAACCCTGTCACACCAGGTAAAGCTACTTATAACCCTGTAACACCAGGTAAAATTATTTATAACTCTGTAACACCTGGTAAATGTTATCTTTAACCCTGTTACACCAGATAAAGTTACCTATAAACCTGTCACACCAGGCGAAGTTAATTATAACCCTGTCACACAAGATAAAGTTACCTACAACCCTGTCACACTAGGTAAAATTACCTATAATCCTGTCACACCAGGTAAATGTTACCTATAACCCTGTCACACCAGATAAAGTTAATTATAACCCTGTCACACCAGATTAAGTTACCTATAACCCTGTTAAACCAGATAAAGTTACCTATAACTCTGTCACACCATGTAAAGTTACCTATAACCCTGTCACACCAGGTAAAGTTACCTATAACCCTGTCACACCAGATAAAGTTACCTATAACCCTGTTACACCAGATAAAGTTAATTATAACCCTGTCACACCAGGTAAAGTTACCTATAACCCACTCACACCAGGTAAAGTTACCTATGACCCTGTCACACCAGATAAAGTTACCTATAACCCTGTCGAACCAGGTTAAGTTACCTATAACCCTGTCACACCAGATAAAGTTACCTACAACCCTGTCACACCAGGTAAATTACCTATAACCCTGTCACACCAGATAAAGTTACCTATAACCCTGTCGAACCAGGTTAAGTTACCTATAACCCTGTCACACCAGATAAAGTTACCTACAACCCTGTAACACCAGGTAAAGTTACCTATAACCCTGTCACACTAGGTAAAGTTACCTACAACCCTGTCACTCCAGGTAAAGTTACCTATAACCCTGTAACACCAGGTAAAGTTACCTATAACCCTGTAACACCAGGTAAAGCTACCTATAACCCTGTAACACCAGGTAAAGCTACCTATAACCCTGTCACACCAGGTAAAGTTACCTATAACCCTGTCACACCAGGTAAGGTTACCTATGGTACCTATTACCAATTCTGTTAAGTTACAACTTCATCGTTAATAACACAGTACAATATTTCCAGCTTTTCGCTTGTCACTATTGAGTACATTTGATCTATATTTTGAAATGGTTGCCTTTCACTTGCAGACTGTGACCAGCTGTCTACCGGGCCCTATGGATCCTACAGTATGGTTGGTAAACCCGGGACTCGGTGTACCTGGTCCATTAAGCCTCAAGGCAATGCGTGTAAGTAGCAAATAAATATAACCTCTTCTGGAGGTCATGACCCTGACATTGACCTCTTTAGTAGCAAATAAATATAACCTCTTCTGGAGGTCATGACCCTGACATTGACCTCTTTAGAGTAAATATAACCTCTTCTAGAGGTCCTGACATTGACCTCTTTAGTAGGGAGTAAATATAACCTCTTCTAGAGGTCATGACCCTGACATTGACCTCTTTAGTAGCGAATGAATATAACCTCTTCTAGAGGTCATGACCCTAACATTGACCTCTTTAGAGTAAATATAACCTCTTCTAGAGGTCCTGACATTGACCTCTTTAGTAGGGAGTAAATATAACCTCTTCTAGAGGTCCTGACCCTGACATTGACCTCTTTAGTAGGGAGTTAATATAACCTCTTCTAGAGGTCATGACCCTGACATTGACCTCTTAGCATTAGGAACTCTTACACTTTATCTACATCCTGATGATCACCATGACATTTACTACAATATGGGTTGAGGAGGAGAATCTATACTACATTGAATTGACTCATTAATGGAGCTTTAACAGACTACATTGAATTAACTCAGTAATGGGGCTTTAACAGACTACATTGAATTGACCCAGTAATGGGGCTTTAACAGACTAAATTGAATTGACCCAGTAATGGGGCTTTAACAGACTACATTGAATTGACCCAGTAATGGAGCTTTAACAGACTACACAGAATTGACTCAGTAATGGGGCTTTAACAGACTACATTGAATTGACCAAGTAATGGAGCTTTAACAGACTACATTGAATTGACTCAGTAATTGAGCTTTAACAGACTACATTGAATTTACCCAGTAATGGGGCTTTAACAGACTACAAAAATTAGAATTGACTCAATGAAGGAGTTTAACTCTTTTTGTTGTGTGTTAGGAAAGACCAGATTCTTATATTTCACATTTAATAGCCTTACAATAAAGATTCAGTAATGTTGGAAACATACTAGACAGAACCTCCACAGTTATCAAATGTGACATATCTATTTCTTGCTATACAGAATTTCCGAATGGTTTCTCAATATGATTATAGCTTCCAACATATAGTAAGGGTTAAGTACATTAATGTACAGCTCTACAGATAAAATCTACACAAAAGGATGCAAGGCGTTGTCAAACATTGGTTTGTTGGTACAATATGAGTGATGTTGTGTTGCCAGGGCTACTCGACCTGACCATGGGTCATCTGACACTGTGTGAGAACAGTACTCTGACAGTGTACGAGGGACTGACCACAACCACCAACACACCTATAATCACCATCACTAAGAAGACTCAAAATACACTGGTGCCCGTCATCTACTCTCAGAGTCAGAGTGGCTTCAGGTAGGCCCCGTATATGCTCACTCCTTCATCAAATAGGTCCCCTGTATGCTCATTCATTCATGAGGTAGGCCCCCTATATGCTCACTCATTCTTCAGGTACCCTACGCTTACTCATTTGTCAGGTAGGCCCCGTATATGCTCACTCCTTCATCAAATAGGCCCCCTGTATGCTCATTCATTCATGAGGTAGGCCCCCTATATGCTCACTCATTCATGAGGTAGGCCCCTGTACGCTCACTCATTTGTCAGGTAGGCCCCTATATGCTCACTCATTTGTCAGGTAGGCCCCCTATGCTCACTCATTCTTCAGGTAGGCCCCCTATATACTCACTCATTTGTCAGGTAGGCCCCTGTATGCTCACTCATTTGTCAGGTAGGCCCCTATATGCTCACTCATTTGTCAGGTAGGCCCTCTATGCTCACTCATTCTTCAGGAAAGCCCCCTATATGCCCATTCATTCACCAGGTAGGCCCCCTATATGCTCACTCATTCATCAGGAAAGCCCCCTATATGTTCACTCATTCATCAGGTAGACCTCTATATACTCACTCATTCATCAGGTAGGCCCCCTATATACTCACTCATTCATCAGGTAGGCCCCCTATATACTCACTCATTCATCAGGTAGGCCCCCTATATACTCACTCATTCATCAGGTAGGCCCCCTATATACTCACTCATTCATCAGGTAGGTCCCCTATATACTCACTCATTCATCAGGTAGGCCCCCTATATACTCACTCATTCATCAGGTAGGCCCCCTATATACTCACTCATTCATCAGGTAGGTCCCCTATATACTCACTCATTCATCAGGTAGGCCCCCTATATACTCACTCATTCATCAGGTAGGTCCCCTATATACTCACTCATTCATCAGGTAGGCCCCCTATATACTCACTCATTCATCAGGTAGGCCCCCTATATACTCACTCATTCATCAGGTAGGTCCCCTATATACTCACTCATTCATCAGGTAGGCCCCCTATATACTCACTCATTCATCAGGTAGGTCCCCTATATACTCACTCATTCATCAGGTAGGTCCCCTGTATGTTCACTCATTTATCAGGTAGACCTCTATGGTCAATCATTCATCAGTTAAGGAATTACGAACATTCCTGAAACTTGAGCCTGATCATGATTGTATACCCTAATTTTGTTATTCCTGTATTTCATTTTGTTGACTGATTCTCAAACAAATTACATGTATATGAATTTAACTTACTACACCATCACCGGAATCTTTTTTTTTGTGAAATTTGCATGATTCAATTCTAGCACAAAGATATTTAGTAAACCCTTGTAAGCCTGCGTTGATGAATAGCTCTGTGTGTTTGTTCTAGACTGGTTCTCAACAATCCTACAGGGAGCTGTGGTGTTAATGTGTCCTCCCTGGTCACTGCCTCCTACCAGACAAACATGGCCAGTAAGTAACTCTTCCAGCTCAAATCATGGAATTCTTTATTATCAACTTTCAGAGGATGAGTTGGGTCATCTTTCACCTGTTTTTAATGATTTTTGTGTAAGTTTAACAATTCTAACAGGCAAAAGATAAAGAATAGATTTTTACGAATGTTTTAATGTGGTCAAAAATCTTTGGCACATATTATTATGAAAAAAAAGAATCCTAAGCCATAATGATTCAGCTGAAATAACTATCCATGATCAATAAGTGTAGTTTGTTGTTTGTTTTGTTGTTGACAAAACGTCAGTGTTGTTGTTTGTGTTGTAGAGTGCGGGAGTACCCTTGATTCCCTCACTGGCATCGTGATCAGCCCACTGTTCCCAAACCAGTACCCGCTCAATGCTCACTGTAAGTGGACGTTTGTCCCCAATAAGAAACCGTTCATCCTGGTATCTGTGAGCAGCCTCAATCTGAACCCGAAACACAGCCTCACCCTGGATGACGGGAAACAGAAGACGTCACTAACTGGGTATACAGATTCAGACCTTCTCATGCCCACCACCAACAAATCCAATCTGGTCCTCGACTTCAACAGTGTCAACTCCAATACCTCGGGCATACCAACAACGGGCAGAGGCTTTGTCGTCAAATACACTTACATGGGTACGTACTCTGTAGAGCTGGTCTGAGACTTTGTGAATTATTGCCGGGGGCAGCGGAGCCAAGTATGAATTACTGCTGGGGCCAGCGGGGCCAAGTATGAATTCCTTCTGGGGGCAGCGGGGCCAACTCAAGTGTGAATTACTGCCATGGCAACAAGGCCAACTGGTTAAGGTGTTTGACATTCTACTGCTATTAGACTTCCATCTCTAGGTCATGGGTTCAAAGCATGTGTCTGAGATTCTGCTACCACTAGCCCTCCACCTCTTGGTCGTGGGTTTGAGCAGTTGTCAGGTACTGGACGTTTGTCACTGGTTGTCCCCCAGGAACTCCGGCTGTCTTCAGCCAAAATAATTAGTCTGATGTGTACGTCTTTCATTTATTCTCAATAAAATCTTTTCCTTAATGCATTACTGGGTTAACTGCCTGTTTGTAGGACAAGCAACAACATCAGCATTGGTGTTACCATTACAAGTTGGAAGGGAATATGACAGAGTGGTGTTGGAATATAATTCAAATAACTCCACTATATGCTTACAGTATTGGAACACTGGTATTTGGTTTCTGAGGTGATCATGCAATGGATGAAGTACCGGTAGCAGTGCATTCCAAACCGAAACAAAATGATTTGTTCTTGAAAACTAGAGCAACCACTTCTAAAAATACAGGGATTTGTGATATTTGGCCCATAACATGTAGGATTCTCAACCTGTACAATGTTGTGAAATACATGAACTTATACTCAAGGTTATAGAGGTCACATCTTCAAACAATAACTTCTCATCAATAGACATAATGATATACTACAATATTGTGATACTTAGTCTGTAGGGTGCCGATATGCATGACTATCAAATTGTTCAAATAAAGAATACTATACTCCCTGTTCCAAATTATTAGTACCAGTACAAAATGTGTACTAAAATGTCCCAAGTACGACGCAAAGTCATGATGATGTTAGCTCTGTTTCCCCTGTGAGGCAAGACAATCAGGTCGTTTCAAATTCATGACCTTTAACTAAAGTCAAGGTCACTTTCACATGATGGATTGAAACCAAATTATTGATAAGTCAAGACATTTCTTCAAGCATTTTAGTATATATATAGTTTGTTATTACCATTTAGAAATAAGCTTGGGAAGGGATGAGATGCTGTAATACAATAAAATGTGTAGTAAACTCAATGATAGACTTTCTTGCCTTTGTGCTGTAGGTTAGCCGTCATCAGAACATTAACAATTGATCAAACTTGTGATGATGGCTTACCTACAGCCGAAACATGTAAACAGCACTCTCTATTAAAAAATTTGGACCATCGTTAGAACCTTCGTGTTGGGCTCGCTATTTTACCCACACAATGCATGGTTTTTGGTGAAACCTGTTTCCACGGCAGGGTCATCTGGATTTCTATGATTGACTTCCTCCCGGGACGTTGTGCTTACCCGTATTAAATTCAGTTAAGTTATCAGGGTTTTGTCAGTTTATGTAAACTTTCCACTTTGCCTGTTATCAACTACAGATTGTGGTGGAGAGATGAAAAACAAAAGTAATGGGACAATCAATGTTGGTCCAACTGCAAAGAACACCAGCAGTTTGTGTGTGTGGCTAGTACAAGCTCCAAAACCTGCCAAGGGCAACAACTCCAACATATTGTCCCTTGATATCTCGATCACAGGAAACACCACACAGTAAGTATAAAAATAAATATTAGCATTGGGCACATGGAGGTGCTATGCTCCTGAAGTCCATCTTTTGTTACATACTGTAAATATAAATATTTTCGCCTGTGGATTTTTTCACGAAGTCAGCCTCCTGTTTTTGATGAGGACATTTTCGTGCTGTCAGTCGCAGTATTTTGTAATGTTTGCATATTGATAATGTCAAATATATTTGGTTGGGGATATTTTTAAGTCTTGAACAATTCCACTTTTATAGTATTAGAGAAAATTGCCTCGGAAATGTTGCTCACACTGAACGTGATTTTAGCTCACCTGGCCCAAAGGGATTAGATTTCAGGTGATTTTAGGGTGAGCAATGCAGGTCCATTGGGCCTCTTGTTGCTTATCAAAGCAAAATTACTTGAAATAGGGATTGAAAGTCATTTTTTTAACTTTCATAGTGCTATGAAAGGTCTGCCGTTACATCCATATTGAATGAAGCCCGCTAGGGCTTCATGCTGAATATGGATGTAACGGCAGACCTTTCATAGCACTATGAAAGTTAAAAAAATGACATAGTGGATGTAGCACTATGAAAGTTAAAAAAATGACTTCCAATCCATATATTTACATTTTTAGGTCATCTGACCAAAAGGGTCAAGATGACCTATAGTTACCGTGCTTCGTCCGTCGTCGTCCGCCGTGCGCCGTCCGCCGTCCGCCGTCCGCCGTCAGCCGTCAGCCGTCCGCCGTCCGTAAACTTTTCACATTTCAAACTTCTTCTCAAGTTCTACCAATGGGAATAAGCTGAAACTTAGCTGAAATGATCCTGAGATGGTCCTGACCAAGTGTTGTTATTTTTCGGGTCGGTCCGAAATCCAAGATGGCCGCCAGAGCCGCCATCTTGAAAAACACATTTTCAACTTCTTCTCAAATTCTACCAGTGGGAATAAGCTGAAACTTAGCTGAAATGATCCTGAGATGGTCCTGACCAAGTGTTGTTATTTTTCGGGTCGGTCCGAAATCCAAGATGGCCGCCAGAGCCGCCATCTTGAAAAACACATTTTCAACTTCTTCTCAAATTCTACCAGTGGGAATAAGCTGAAACTTAGCTGAAATGATCCTGAGATGGTCCTGACCAAGTGTTGTTATTTTTCGGGTCGGTCCGAAATCCAAGATGGCCGCCATAGCCGACATCTTGAAAAACACATATTAAACTTCTTCTACAGTTCCACTGGTACCTGTGAGCTGAAAATTGGTAGGGATGTTCAGGAAGGGCAGCCCATAAAATGTTGTTATTTTTCGGGTCCGAAAAACTCTCGACATTTGTGCCATAGCGGCCATTTTGTGACATGATTGCGCAATCACTGTTTTCCTGAACAACACCTATTTTAAACTTCTTCTTAAGTTCTACCACTGGGGTTAAGCTGAAACTTGGCTGAAATGATCCTGAGATAGTCCTGACCAAGTGTTGTTATTTTTCGGGTCGGTCCGAAATCCAAGATGGCCGCCAGAGCCGCCATCTTGAAAAACACATTTTCAACTTCTTCTCAAATTCTACCAGTGGGAATAAGCTGAAACTTAGCTGAAATGATCCTGAGATGGTCCTGACCAAGTGTTGTTATTTTTCGGGTCGGTCCGAAATCCAAGATGGCCGCCAGAGCCGCCATCTTGAAAAACACATTTTCAACTTCTTCTCAAATTCTACCAGTGGGAATAAGCTGAAACTTAGCTGAAATGATCCTGAGATGGTCCTGACCAAGTGTTGTTATTTTTCGGGTCGGTCCGAAATCCAAGATGGCCGCCATAGCCGACATCTTGAAAAACACATATTAAACTTCTTCTACAGTTCCACTGGTACCTGTGAGCTGAAAATTGGTAGGGATGTTCAGGAAGGGCAGCCCATAAAATGTTGTTATTTTTCGGGTCCGAAAAACTCTCGACATTTGTGCCATAGCGGCCATTTTGTGACATGATTGCGCAATCACTGTTTTCCTGAACAACACCTATTTTAAACTTCTTCTTAAGTTCTACCACTGGGGTTAAGCTGAAACTTGGCTGAAATGATCCTGAGATAGTCCTGACCAAGTGTTGTTATTTTTCGGGTCGGTCCGAAATCCAAGATGGCCGCCAGAGCCGCCATCTTGAAAAACACATTTTCAACTTCTTCTCAAATTCTACCAGTGGGAATAAGCTGAAACTTAGCTGAAATGATCCTGAGATGGTCCTGACCAAGTGTTGTTATTTTTCGGGTCGGTCCGAAATCCAAGATGGCCGCCATAGCCGACATCTTGAAAAACAAATATTTAACTTCTTCTACAGTTCCACTGGTACCTGTGAGCAGAAAAGTGGTAGGGATGTTCAGGAAGGGCAGCCCATAAAATGTTGTTATTTTTCGGGTCCGAAAAACTCTCGACATTTGTGCCATGGCGGCCATTTTGTGACATGATTGCGCAATCACTGTTTTCCTGAAAAACACCTATTTTAAACTTCTTCTTAAGTTCTACCACTGGGATTAAGCTGAAACTTGGCTGAAATGATCCTGAGATAGTCCTGACCAAGTGTTGTTATTTTTCGGGTCGGTCCGAAATCCAAGATGGCCGCCAGAGCCGCCATCTTGAAAAACACATTTTCAACTTCTTCTCAAGTTCTACCAGTGGGATTAAGATGAAACTTAGCTGAAATGATCCTGAGATGGTCCTGACCAAGTGTTGTTATTTTTCGGGTCGGTCCGAAATCCAAGATGGCCGCCATAGCCGACATCTTGAAAAACACATATTAAACTTCTTCTACAGTTCCACTGGTACCTGTGAGCAGAAAATTGGTAGGGATGTTCAGGAAGGGCAGCCCATAAAATGTTGTTATTTTTCGGGTCCGAAAAACTCTCGACATTTGTGCCATGGCGGCCATTTTGTGACATGATTGCGCAATCACTGTTTTCCTGAAAAACACCTATTTTAAACTTCTTCTTAAGTTCTACCACTGGGATTAAGCTGAAACTTGGCTGAAATGATCCTGAGATAGTCCTGACCAAGTGTTGTTATTTTTCGGGTCGGTCCGAAATCCAAGATGGCCGCCAGAGCCGCCATCTTGAAAAACACATTTTCAACTTCTTCTCAAATTCTACCAGTGGGATTAAGATGAAACTTGGCTGAAATGATCCTGAGATGGTCCTGACCAAGTGTTGTTATTTTTTGGGTTGGTCCAAATTCCAAGATGGCCGCCAGAGCCGCCATCTTGAAAAACACATTTCCAAATTTCTCTCAAGTTTCACCTGTGGGATTAAGCTGAAACTTGGCTGAAATTATCCTGAGATGGTCCTGACCATGAGTTGTTACTTTTCGGTCGGTTCGAAATCCCAAGATGGCCGCCATCTTACAAAACACATTTCCAACTTCTTCTCAAGTTCTACCTGTGGGATTAAGCTAAAACTTGGCTGAAGTGATTCTGAGATTGTCCTGACCAAGTGTTGTTATTTTTCAGGTTGGTCGGAAATCCAAGATGGCCGCCAGAGCCGCCATCTTGAAAAACACATTTCAAACTTCTTCTCAAGTTATACCTGTGTGATTAAGCTGAAACTTGGCTGACATGATCCTGAGATGGTCCTGATCAAGTATTGTTACTTTTTGGGTCGGTCCGAAATCCAAGATGGCTGCCAGAGCCGCAATCTTGAAAAACACGTTTCCAACTTCTTATCAAGTTCTACCACTGGGATTAAGCTGAAAATTGGCTGAAATGATCCTGAGATGGTCCTGACCAAGTGTTGTTACATTTCGGGTTGGTCCAAAATCCAAGATGGCCGCCAGATTCGCCATCTTGAAAAACAAAATTGCCGTCCGTAAACTTTTCACATTTTAAACTTCTTCTCAAGTTCAACTCCTTCTTTCTGTACACATGCGCAGTACATTATAACGAAAGTGTGTTCGGTTGAACTCTAGTAGACTACAGTAACTATAGTCGGCAATCGAACTCGCCCATTGTCACAAATCTAAGATGGCCGCCACATATGTCATTTTGAACTTCTCAAGTTCTACCAGTGACATTGAGCTGAACCTTGCAAAAATTATCCTCAGATAGTCCCAACCAAATGTTATTTATCGGGTCCGTCAGACATCCAAGATGGCTGCCACAGCCCCCATTTTGAATACACATTTAAAACTTTTCATAGAAAAATGATCCCCAGATAGTCCCAACCAAATGTTGTTATTTCTCCAGTCCGTCAGAGATCCAAGATGGCTGCAACAGCCCCCATTTTGCATCCACATCTAACACTTTCCATGATCTGAAACTTGCCTAAAATGATTCTGACCAAATGTTATTTTTCGCACTGTTCCGAAGAAATCCATGATCATCACCATCTTGAAAACCACATTTGTGTGGCATATTGTTACATGATTGTATTACTAATTCCTAGAGGAGAGGAATTTATATAAGTTATTAGCTTGTTTTCCAATCCTCACTATTTGTATAATTTCTATATATGTAATATACATGTACACTGATGGAAATAAAATATTGTTTAAACTAATTCCATAATGGTATCACAATTGGTAGTCAGATGACCGTTAAGGCCCTTGGGCCTCTTGTTTACTATAGAACAATTGCTTAACTTCATTTATATTTTTTCCAATTAATAGTTTATTACCTGCGTTTGTATATGTATCGTCATTTAAATGACATGCGGAACAGCCCAGCTTGAATAAAATTGGCGTCAATGATACTAATAAGTCATTTGAGCGTTTGAAGCAAGGGCATTCTCCATGTTATTCGAAACAGCGCGACAAGACTGTCATTGAACAAGTTTGATCTATGACGTCATAATTAAACCAAGTGCTATGTCTCGAGAACCACTGCTTTCATACTTTTTTGAAAGGCATATTTGCTGGTAATGTTCATATAGTGGGTTAACGTTGCAGCGCAAATATGAATATAAAGTTATATGAAGTTTTTGATATTTTAAACTGATGCCTATAAGAGCGAAAGTGTGTGTCTATGACTAAAATCTACCTACGGAATGTTTGATAAGATCATATTCTGATGTATGTATATGCTGATGTTTCCAGGGATATTGTGAAAATCTATGATGGAGGGTCTATGGATGCTCCACCTCTCAAGCTCAACATGTCCAAGGGTCTGTCACCGAACACTCTGACACGAGGCCCCTTTGTTATGGTTGTGTACACACACAACGGTCAGACGTCCAACCTGGACGCCAACTCCACTTTCCAGCTGAACATCAACTACACAACGCACAGTAAGTATCTCGTGCTTGATGTTCAGGCAGCTGTCACAGGTATCCTATAAAGTCATTTGTTTATAATCTACAACCTCTACATTAAATTGTTTACAACAAATTGTGTATGTGAAGTGCATCTTTTCAAAATGGATTACCTCTTCAGTCTTGATACTGAACTAAATGGCCAATTTACGAAATTGTTTCTTTATCATAGTAACAAATGAGTTCCTAAAACCGATCCCTCTGA
Organism: Mimachlamys varia; assembly: GCA_947623455.1. Classification (NCBI taxonomy): domain Eukaryota; kingdom Metazoa; phylum Mollusca; class Bivalvia; order Pectinida; family Pectinidae; genus Mimachlamys; species Mimachlamys varia. The sequence continues at coordinate 6,190,614 of OX392537.1, forward strand.
ATTCCGGTCCATTTCTCCAAACCAAACCCTCTCGAAACAAATTTAGAGAAGTTGTACTGTATCATGTGAAGTTGTTTATGAAAAATCTACCTCCATTGATACATGTATACAGTATAAAATTGTTGGTGTATAATCTGCATGAGGAGTGTTCAGGTATTGTTGAAGGGGATCTCGACCGGGTCGATTGTCGGCGACCAGATAACTAAATTGGTCAAGCTTCCATCTAGAGTTTGGAAGGTCCCAGATTCGAACCCTGGTCTGGCTGTGCATTTCTTCTTTTCCGTTACATTTGGCGCCCAGCGAAATTTACCAATGGAAGGTGATATAGGGTCTGATGTGTGTCTTTGGGGTCTAAGACTTTGTTAAAGGAGGGAGGAATGTAGCGGATCTAGACCGGGTAGAACGTGCATTTTGCCTTTCCTGTTACATTATCACTGATCTTGTCATTTCAGCTTGTCCTTCTACCCAGAAATGTCAGAACGGCATGTGTATCCACCCTGACTGGTACTGTAACGGCATCAACGATTGTGGGGACAACACAGACGAACTGAACTGTACATACCCTGTCCCCATTCCAACCACACCTAAACCGACAAGTCCTCCCAAAAAGTCGACCGGGGGTAAGTAATCATGTGAATACTTCGACATGTAAAACATAGCGAAGAAGCTCCCTATACCTTAGTAAGTTAAAGGCCCAATAAACGTAACTTCAGGCAATTTTTCATGATTCTGAAAAATTCTGGAAAAAAAATTGTGTTGATAACCATGCAAAAATAAGGGTCAAACGAAGTAAACTTAAGCGGTAACTTACAAAAAAATTATGACAGAAAATTCCAAAGAATTCAAAGTAAGTTAGGTGTGGACTACTAAAACAACTAACTGAAGTTAAGACAACAGTTCAAAATAGATGCATGTCTACAAAACCAAGTTTCAACTGCTGCTGTACTGATACACATGTAAGAATTCATCTTGAATTTTGTTGATATATCAGTTAATCTTAACAAAATCTATAATATAATAAGTTATTAGGCTTGATTTTCACTTAAAGTTTTGCCCAAAGTTACGTATATGTTGGGCTTTTTAAAGTTTGGATATTGTGTTTTACTTAATATACAGTATAATAGGTAAAACACAATTTCTGAACTTATTTATACCCTGACCTCCACTTAGGTAAGGGGGCCGTTGTAGTAAACACTTTGTCTGTACATCGACCAGTGCACCCGTGATAAATTGTGTTAAGATATCACATGAATCTCAGGTCAGATTTGGTTTGTATTCACACCCTAGCTAGCATCATACTCTCAAGTGCTGTATATTAGATTTTGGTTGTCATGGGTCAAAGTAAAAGTGTCAAAGGTCACTGTTGACCACTTTGGGAATAAAATGCTGGTATAGAAAATATCTCACGAGCCTCTTGACAGAACTAGTTCATTTTCTCACTATAGTATCGTAACATAAATTGCTGTACATGTCAAGTGTCACTGACATATATGGTCATTTGTCGAGGTGGGGGTATACATTTGTGAGTCCCCACCCAATTTGTTTTTATTATCCTCAATTATGTGCTGCATACATTAGACGTTTGTTTATAATTCATGTCAGATGATATTGGATATTAAGAAAATAATCTCCTTTATAATGAACCTTATCTATTAACTTTAGTTATTTAGCTCACCAAGTCCTTTGAATCTGTGATTATGAAGTTTTGCCATACCATAGCATCTGTTGTCCGTCCATGAAATGTTTCTTCTAATTTTAGTTCCTGGGTGATAACTTGGAAGCCTTTGAATTCCCCACACCATTATACTATCTACCATTGCTGACTTTTAATACAGATGTGCTTGCAGGATTGGCCCCAGGGGAGCAGTCCTAATGTCCTTAAGATCTTAATCACCATATTTCTTTCAAAGAAAATCTTTTCCTATGCAAAAAATATATCAAGGTGATCTACAGGCCCTTTAGATATCTTGTTCTTACTTAAAATGTTAGTGTATCACATCATACACATTCTCTCTCTATATATAATGATGTGTTGTTGTTACAGTGAAGTCCTACGTGGTGGTCATCGTGGCACTGGTTTGTCTGGCACTCGGAGTAGTTTTGGCCGTGGTTGTACCAGCCCTGTACAGACGTGTCAAGTATCCCAACTACAGACATCTCCAGGACCTTAGTGTCACCACCTAGATATACCAGGATACATCAATACAACGACATCCCGACTGCCAATACCGACCACCAACTTCTAGCTCTATGACTCATGACTTGACTTTTAATACCTTGGTGACTATGACAACCTCAGTTCTGAGCTCTACAACTATTCCTAGGCCTCTACAAAAAGGTGACTTTGACAACCATAGAAAGACAACTGCACAGCTCTGGCTTCTACAACTATTACCTGGTGTCTATGACAACTACACAGATCTGGCTTCTACAACTGTTACCAGGTGTCTATGACAACTACACAGCTCTGGCTTCTACAACTGTTACCTGGTGACTATGACAACAACACAACTCTGGCTTCTACAACTGTGACCAGGTGTCTATGACAACTACACAGATCTGGCTTCTACAACTGTGACCAGGTGTCTATGACAACTACACAGATCTGGCTTCTACAAATATGACCAGATGTCTATGACAACTACACAGATCTGGCTTCTACAACTGTAACCTGGTGTCTATGACAACTACACAGATCTGGCTTCTACAACTGTGACCAGGTGTCTATGACAACTACACAGATCTGGCTTCTACAACTGTTACCAGGTGTCTATGACAACTACACAAATCTGGCTTCTACAAATATGACCAGATGTCTATGACAACTACACAGATCTGGCTTCTACAACTGTAACCTGGTGTCTATGACAACTACACAGATCTGGCTTCTGCAACTGTTACCAGGTGTCTATGACAACTACACAGATCTGGCTTCTACAACTGTTACCAGGTGTCTATGACAACTACACAGCTCTGGCTTCTACAACTGTTACCAGGTGTCTATGACAACTACACAAATCTGGCTTCTACAACTATGACCAGATGTCTATGACAACTACACAGATCTGGCTTCTGCAACTGTTACCAGGTGTCTATGACAACTACACAGATCTGGCTTCTACAACTGTTACCAGGTGTCTATGACAACTACACAAATCTGGCTTCTACAAATATGACCAGATGTCTATGACAACTACACAGCTCTGGCTTCTACAACTGTTACCAGGTGTCTATGACAACTACACAGATCTGGCTTCTACAACTGTTTCCAGGTGTCTATGACAACTACACAGATCTGGCTTCTACAACTGTTACCAGGTGTCTATGACATCTACACAGATCTGGCTTCTACAACTATTACCTGGTGTCTGACAACTACACAGATCATAACTCTACAACTGTTACCAAGTGTCAATGACAACTACACAGATCTGGCTTCTACAACTATTACCTGGTGTCTGACAACTACACAGATCATAACTCTACAACCATTTCTAGGTTACTTTGACAACGCCAATTATATCAACAGTACAACTGACTAAGTAACTTGAACTATGACTGCTACAAAGATAATTATAACCTCTACAACTATTGCTAGGTGATTTGACATCCCCAAAGATCTGACCTCTAAATCTATTCCTTTGTAACTATAGCAACCATAGATCTGACCTGTAAAACGTTTCCTAGGTAACTATAGCAACAACACAGATCTGACCTCTACAACTATTCCTAGGTAACTATAGCAACCACAGGTCTGACCTCTACAACTATTCCTAGGTAACTATAGCAACCACAGGTCTGACCTCTACAACTATTCCTAGGTATCTATAGTAACTACAGATTTGACCTCTGCAACTACAATGTATTGTTCTTTGATACCTTAGTCTTTATATTGTTTACTGAACTGAAGATCTGAGATTTGTAATATAGATGGCATCAAATTGTGGCAGAATAAGCCTTTTTTTTTCTTCTTCGTCAGCAAAACAAAATGAGCGTTTTGATAAATCATTATGTTGAACATAAGTGCCATAGGAACTTTTTTAATCATGCTTGCAACCTTTGTTTTTTTTTATTCTTGAGTTCAAAACTCGTATGTGCTTTTTCTTCTTGTGTACAATTTCTTTACATTGTAAATACAATAATATATTTTTGTATTTTGTTCAGATGTTGTGTGACACAATGAGTGCTTATGTTGTGATCCACTGTTCAGTTCTTAAGAGGATCAAAATCACTACCTTGCATGATAAGAGCAAAGCAAAATAGTACCAGTTCATGTTTCAGTACACATGCCATAAATTTATAGATGATTCAAATGATGACCTCAGATTTTACAAACATTTTCAACTTTTTAAAATGGCTGTTGTTAATCTGTACATTACCATGGAATTACCCTCTTAAGATTTTGAACAAGATCAATTACGAGTTTAAAATTATAGAAATTGTAATCAACGTTTTCCTGAAATGCTGCTTTTACATTCCCTTTGAGTACCATCCAGTGCTGGTTGAGGTTTGTGGGTATTGAAGTCTTAAAATTGGACCTCTCGTGTATATTTTTGATGTGCTTAAGCTTGTGCAGCACAGAAATGTCAGCAATATGGGCGCAGATGGACTATCGATCACTAGTAACACAAGGTACCAGACCTACAAGATGGTGGGGAGGGTCACAGGTAGACTATCAATCACTAGTACCATACAGTACCAGGTGTACAAGATGGTGGGGAGGGTCACAGGTAGAAAAGATTTTACAAACATTTTCAACTTTTTAAAATGGCTGTTGTTAATCTGTACATTACCATGGAATTACCCTCTTAAGATTTTGAACAAGATCAATTACGAGTTTAAAATTATAGAAATTGTAATCAACGTTTTCCTGAAATGCTGCTTTTACATTCCCTTTGAGTACCATCCAGTGCTGGTTGAGGTTTGTGGGTATTGAAGTCTTAAAATTGGACCTCTCGTGTATATTTTTGATGTGCTTAAGCTTGTGCAGCACAGAAATGTCAGCAATATGGGCGCAGATGGACTATCGATCACTAGTAACACAAGGTACCAGACCTACAAGATGGTGGGGAGGGTCACAGGTAGACTATCAATCACTAGTACCATACAGTACCAGGTGTACAAGATGGTGGGGAGGGTCACAGGTAGACTATCAATCACTAGTACCATACAGTACCAGGTGTACAAGATGGTGGGGAGGGTCACAGGTAGACTATCAATCACTAGTACCATACAGTACCAGGTGTACAAGATGGTGGGGAGGGTCACAGGTAGACTATCAATCACTAGTACCATACAGTACCAGGTGTACAAGATGGTGGGGAGGGTCAAAGGTAGACTATCAATCACTAGTACCATACAGTACCAGGTGTACAAGATGGTGGGGAGGGTCACAGGTAGACTATCAATCACTAGTACCATTCAGTACCAGGTGTACAAGATAGTGGGGAGGGTCACAGGTAGACTATCAATCACTAGTACCATACAGTACCAGGTGTACAAGATGGTGGGGAGGGTCACAGGTAGACTATCAATCACTAGTACCATACAGTACCAGGTGTACAAGATGCTGTTGAGAGTCACAGAATGGTCTACATATGTACAGGTACACACAGACCTCAACCTTACTGCACTCAGAAACTTTATTGCATGTTTATTTGTACCTGTATACAGATTCCCTTGTGTTATTATTTCTGATGATAGAGTTGTTTTGATGTTTGTTGACCCATATATACATAGCTCCAGTGTTCCACTAGTGTTAGCAGTTCTGTTACTACTCACATATTAGCTTGTATAGCAGAGTATTGTTTAGTAAGTGATAATATTAGTGTACCTGGTCTCAGCCTTAAATTCTGTAATATCGATTTAAAAAATGTTTCTGTTTGAAAAAACAATGCAATTAAGAATGGTTTGGAAAATTATGCAACTCATTATATTTTACAGAAAGCAGTAGACATATAGGAATAAGCACTTTCTATGTTCGGGACACCACATAAAGGATTATTTTGTTATAGAAGTGTTGTTTACATATCTTGTTGTAGTTAAGTTAGATTTCTTCATTTGAAGTTTTAGAGCATTTAAATTATTTCATTTTGAAGAAGATAAAAAAAATAATTTAAAATTTTTTTTTTCTGATTGTTGAGTCTAGAATCTGTTTTGAGTATATACAGCATTTACTTATTATTGAGGTAATGTATTCGCTGTAATAGTGCCCCTCCTCCTATAAACGCCCCTCCCCCGTTCTAAGGAGGTATAAAATTATATAAGCATTGTCTCTTTTAATCGTGACACAACTTAATAATTCCATTTACTGTGTGATAAATCTTGCTTTGCTCATATGTTTACAAGAAACAAAACCACAAATATTGGTTATTTGTGTACAAATTATCCAAAATTGATGACAATATTGTCGCACATCTTAAGTACTACCCATTCTTGTCATGAAACATACATATTTATTTTATAAAAACAGCATTTTTCATCCAGATACTACTTTTGTTATAGTATTATCGTCCCCTCTTCGACTAATTTTTTAGGTGCATTGGGCGCTAATTACGGCGAATACGGTATGTTGTATTTTATGAAATGGGCACTGATGTTCTAAAGGAATTACAATCTGATGACCTTTTCTAATATATTTTGATATTTTACTTAATTTTGCAGTGCAAACCATTTACGTAACTTTGCATTTAGCATTCAATGCATGTAGTTTGGTAATTAACCTCGTTAACAACATGTTAGTTTACAGGTGATATACCAGTAGAATTAAACCTTTTATTTACCTCTATAGAAAATTATACAATGTGAGATTAATTTACTTTGAAGATTAAACATTTAGGGTAATATTTTGATTGCATTTTCATTGTTAATGGTGCCATTTTTTTGTTCTTTTGTTTTAAATATCTGAATTTAGAAGCTTATATACTTACCCGTTTATATATTGTAGACATGCCTCTTAATATGCATAATGTATACAGTGTATACAGATTTTTTTTATTCTCTCACCTTTGGCTTGGTCTACATAAATTTGGACTGTTGATTTTAATTTAGTGTTTATTTAGAAATACATATTCCAAGGGGAGACAACTGAAATGGTTACGTTGCAATGTAGAAATAAATTTTTAATGTAATGGCCGAAGAACCTGTTAAGTTTCATGGAATACTTTTAAGCAAGACATACGTCTTTGCTTTAAAAATTACTTTTATTCTAAAACGCCCAAAGGAAAATTTTATTCTAAAATGCCAAAAGGAAAATTTCATTCTAAAATGCCAAAAGGAAAATTTCATTCTAAAACACCCAAAGAGAACTTTTCTCATTAAAGGAACTGGTTTCGCAAAACAACTTCTTCAATGTTCGGTTGCATACACATAATACCATAATAGAAACATTTTTCTTAAATATTTTTCAAAGGAAATTACACTTTCTTGGAACTAAACAATTTTGTGAATTTTGCACAAACCTCAACAAGTTGTCTCCCCTATAACAATTTAGAGGTTATCTCCCCTACATCGTTTGCGCTATGATTGTGTACTCTTCAGTTTATTTGTATCTAATAAAGCTTCTATATTTGGGATATATTCATAGTTTTTTATGCCATATGGTTAAATAGGAAGCACAAAAACTTCATTTGATTTTGATTAAATTCTATTATTTACATTTGGCAAACTTGACAGTGTTGTAATTTCTTTGGTGAGTTTTAGACCCAGAACACTACGTGAGTATGATCTGTCTTGAGACATAGTCTACCAAGTGTGAGTTCCAGACCCTCAACATAAAGTGTGTTATATCCTAAGATATATCAATTGTGAGTTCCAGACCCTCAACATAGAGTGTGGTCTGTCCTAAGATATATCAAGTGTGAGTTCTAGACCCTCAACACAGAGTGTGGTCTGTCCTAAGATATATAAAGTGTGAGTTCTAGATCCTCAACACAGGGTGTGGTCTGTCCTAAGATATATAAAGTGTGAGTTCTAGACCCTCAACACAGAGTGTGTTCCGTCCTAAGATATATCAAGTGTGAGTTCTAGACCCTCAACACAGGGTGTGGTCTGTCCTAAGATATATCAGGTGTGAGTTCCAGACCCTCAACACAGAGTGTGGTCTGTCCTAAGATATATCAAGTGTGAGTTCCAGACCCTCAACATATAGAGTGTGGTCTGTCTTAAGATATATCAAGTGTGAGTTCTAGACCCTCAACACAGAGTGTGGTCTGTCCTAAGATATATCAAGTGTGAGTTCCAGACCCTCAACACAGTGTGTGGTCTGTCCTAAGATATATCAAGTGTGAGTTCTAGACCCTCTACACAGAGTGTGGTCTGTCCTAAGATATATCAAGTGTATGTTCTAGACCCTCAACACAGTGTGTGGTCTGTCCTAAGATATATCAAGTGTGAGTTCTAGACCCTCAACACAGTGTGTGGTCTGTCCTAAGATATATCAAGTGTGAGTTCCAGACCCGCAACACAGAGTGTGGTCTGTCCTAAGATATATCAGGTGTGAGTTCCAGACCCTCAACACAGAGTGTGGTCTGTCCTAAGATATATCAAGTGTGAGTTCCAGACCCTCAACACAGAGTGTGGTCTGTCCTAAGATATATAAAGTGTGAGTTCTAGACCCTCAACACAGAGTGCGGTCTGTCCTAAGATACATCAACACATAGTGCGGTCTGTCCTAAGATATATCAAGTGTGAGTTCTAGACCCTCAACATTGAGTGTGATCTGAACTAAGATATATCAACACAGAGTGTGGTCTGTCCTAAGATATATCAAGTGTGAGCTCCAGACCCTCGACACAGAGTGTGGTCTGTCCTAAGATATATAAAGTGTGAGCTCCAGACCCTCGACACAGAGTGTTTTCTGTCTTAAGATATATAAAGTGTGAGTTCTAGTCTCTCAACACAGAGTGTGGTCTGTCCTAAGATACAGTGTATATCAAGTGTGAGTTCCAGACCCTCAACACTGAGTGTGGTCTGTCCTAAGATATATCAGGTGTAAGTTCTAGACCCTCAACATATAGAGTGTGGTCTGAACTAAGATACATCAACACAGAGTGTGGTCTGCACTAAGATATATAAAGTGTGAGTTCTAGACCCTCAACATATAGAGTGTGGTCTGAACTAAGATATATCAAGTGTGAGCTCCAGACCCTCGACGCAGAGTGTGGTCTGTCTTAAGATATATAAAGTGTGAGTTCTAGACTCTCAACACAGAGTGTGGTCTATCCTAAGATATATCAAGTGTGAGTTCTAGACCCTCAACATATAGAGTGTGGTCTGAACTAAGATACATCAACACAGAGTGTGGTCTGAACTAAGATATATAAAGTGTGAGTTCTAGACCCTCAACATATAGAGTGTGGTCTGTCCTAAGATATATCAAGTGTGAGTTCTAGACCCTCAACATATAGAGTGTGGTCTGAACTAAGATACATCAACACAGAGTGTGGTCTGTCCTAAGATATATAAAGTGTGAGTTCTAGACCCTCAACACAGAGTGTGTTCCGTCCTAAGATATATAAAGTGTGAGTTCTAGACCCTCAACACAGGGTGTGGTCTGTCCTAAGATATATCAAGTGTGAGTTCCAGACCCTCAACACAGAGTGTGGTCTGTCCTAAGATATATCAAGTGTGAGTTCTAGACCCTCAACATATAGAGTGTGGTCTGTCCTAAGATATATCAAGTGTGAGTTCTAGACCCTCAACACAGAGTGTGGTCTGTCCTAAGATATACTAAGTGTGAGTTCTAGACCCTCAACATATAGAGTGTGGTCTGTCCTAAGATATATCAAGTGTGAGTTCTAGACCCTCTACACAGAGTGTGGTCTGTCCTAAGATATATCAAGTGTGAGTTCTAGACCCTCAACACAGAGTGTGGTCTGTCCTAAGATATATCAAGTGTGAGTTCTAGACCCTCAACACAGTGTGTGGTCTGTCCTAAGATATATCAAGTGTGAGTTCTAGACCCTCAACACAGTGTGTGGTCTGTCCTTAGATATATCAAGTGTGAGTTCCAGACCCTCAACACAGAGTGTGGTCTGTCCTAAGATATATCAGGTGTGAGTTCCAGACCCTCAACACAGAGTGTGGTCTGTCCTAAGATATATCAAGTGTGAGTTCCAGACCCTCAACACAGAGTGTGGTCTGTCCTAAGATATATAAAGTGTGAGTTCTAGACCCTCAACACAGAGTGTGTTCCGTCCTAAGATACATCAACACATAGTGCGGTCTGTCCTAAGATATATCAAGTGTGAGTTCTAGACCCTCAACATTGAGTGTGGTCTGAACTAAGATATATCGGGTGTGAGCTCCAGACCCTCAACATAAAGAGTGTGGTCTGAACTAAGATACATCAACACGGTGTGTGGTCTGTCCTAAGATATATAAAGTGTGGGTTGTAGACCCTCAACAAAGGATGTGGTCTGTCCCAAAATATGTCAAGTGTGAGTTCTAGACCCTCAACACAGAGTGTGTTATGTCCTAAGATATATCCAGTGTGAGTTCTAGACCCTCAACACAGCGTGTGGTCTGTCCTAAGATATATCAAGTGTGAGCTACAGACCCTCAACACAGAGTGTGGTCTGTCCTAAGATATATCAAGTGTATGTTCTAGACCCTCAACACAGTGTGTGGTCTGTCCTAAGATATATCAATCGTGAGTTCTAGACCCTCAACACAGAGTGTGGTCTGTCTTAAGATATATCAAGTGTAGGTTGTAGACCCTCAACAAAGGATGTGGTCCGTTCCAAAAATATGTCAAGTGTGAGTTCTAGACCCTCAACACAGAGTGTGTTATGTCCTAAGATATATCCAGTGTGAGTTCTAGACCCTCAACACAGAGTGTGGTCTGTCCTAAGATATATCCAGTGTGAGTTCTAGACCCTCAACACAGAGTGTGGTCTGTCCTAAGATATATCAAGTGTGAGTTATAGACCCTCAATACAGAATATGGTCTGTCATATGATATATCAGGTGTGATGTCCAGGCCCTCAACATATAGAGTGTGGTCTGTCCTAAGATATATAAAGTGTGAGTTCCAGACCCTCAACACAGAGTGTGGTCCGTCCTAAGATATATAAAGTGCGAGTTCTAGACCCTCAACACAGAGTGTGGTCTGTCCTAAGATATATAAAGTGTGAATTCTAGACCCTCAACACAGAGTGTGGTCTGTCCTAAGATTTATCAAGAGTGAGTTCCATACCCTCAACACTGAGTGTGGTCTGTCCTAAGATATATCAAGTGTGAGTTCTAGACCCTCAACATAGAGTTTGGTCTGTCCTAAGATACACCAACACAGAGTGTGGTCTGTCCTAAGATATATAAAGTGCGAGATCTAGACCCTCACGCAGAGTGTGGTCTGTCCTAAGATATATAAAGTGAGAGTTCTGGACCCTCTACACAGAGTGTGGTATGTCCTAAGATATATCAAGTGTGAGTTCTAGACCCTCAACACAGTGTGTGGTCTGTCCTAAGATATATCAAGTGTGAGTTCTAGACCCTCAACACAGTGTGTGGTCTGTCCTAAGATATATCAAGTGTGAGTTCTAGACCCTCAACACTGAGTGTGGTCTGTCCTAAGATATATCAAGTGTGAGTTCTAGACCCTCAACATAGAGTTTGGTCTGTCCTAAGATATATCAAGTGTGAGTTCTAGTCCTCAACACAGTGTGGTCTGTCCTAAGATATATCAAGTGTGAGTTCTAGACCCTCAACACAGTGTGTGGTCTGTCCTAAGATATATCAAGTGTGAGTTCTAGACCCTCAACACAGTGTGTGGTCTGTCCTTAGATATATCAAGTGTGAGTTCCAGACCCTCAACACAGAGTGTGGTCTGTCCTAAGATATATCAGGTGTGAGTTCCAGACCCTCAACACAGAGTGTGGTCTGTCCTAAGATATATCAAGTGTGAGTTCCAGACCCTCAACACAGAGTGTGGTCTGTCCTAAGATATATAAAGTGTGAGTTCTAGACCCTCAACACAGAGTGTGTTCCGTCCTAAGATACATCAACACATAGTGCGGTCTGTCCTAAGATATATCAAGTGTGAGTTCTAGACCCTCAACATTGAGTGTGGTCTGAACTAAGATATATCGGGTGTGAGCTCCAGACCCTCAACATAAAGAGTGTGGTCTGAACTAAGATACATCAACACGGAGTGTGGTCTGTCCTAAGATATATAAAGTGTGGGTTGTAGACCCTCAACAAAGGATGTGGTCTGTCCCAAAATATGTCAAGTGTGAGTTCTAGACTCTCAACACAGAGTGTGTTATGTCCTAAGATATATCCAGTGTGAGTTCTAGACCCTCAACACAGCGTGTGGTCTGTCCTAAGATATATCAAGTGTGAGCTACAGACCCTCAACACAGAGTGTGGTCTGTCCTAAGATATATCAAGTGTATGTTCTAGACCCTCAACACAGTGTGTGGTCTGTCCTAAGATATATCAAGTGTGAGTTCTAGACCCTCAACACAGAGTGTGGTCTGTCTTAAGATATATCAAGTGTAGGTTGTAGACCCTCAACAAAGGATGTGGTCCGTTCCAAAAATATGTCAAGTGTGAGTTCTAGACCCTCAACACAGAGTGTGTTATGTCCTAAGATATATCCAGTGTGAGTTCTAGACCCTCAACACAGAGTGTGGTCTGTCCTAAGATATATCCAGTGTGAGTTCTAGACCCTCAACATAGAGTGTGGTCTGTCCTAAGATATATCAAGTGTGAGTTATAGACCCTCAATACAGAATATGGTCTGTCATATGATATATCAGGTGTGATGTCCAGGCCCTCAACATATAGAGTGTGGTCTGTCCTAAGATATATAAAGTGTGAGCTCCAGACCCTCAACATATAGAGTGTGGTCTGTCCTAAGATATATCCAGTGTGAGTTATAGACCCTCAATACAGAATATGGTCTGTCATATGATATATCAGGTGTGATGTCCAGGCCCTCAACATATAGAGTGTGGTCTGTCCTAAGATATATAAAGTGTGAGTTCCAGACCCTCAACACAGAGTGTGGTCCGTCCTAAGATATATAAAGTGCGAGTTCTAGACCCTCAACACAGAGTGTGGTCTGTCCTAAGATATATAAAGTGTGAATTCTAGACCCTCAACACAGAGTGTGGTCTGTCCTAAGATTTATCAAGAGTGAGTTCCATACCCTCAACACTGAGTGTGGTCTGTCCTAAGATATATCAAGTGTGAGTTCTAGACCCTCAACATAGAGTTTGGTCTGTCCTAAGATACACCAACACAGAGTGTGGTCTGTCCTAAGATATATAAAGTGCGAGATCTAGACCCTCACGCAGAGTGTGGTCTGTCCTAAGATATATAAAGTGAGAGTTCTGGACCCTCTACACAGAGTGTGGTATGTCCTAAGATATATCAAGTGTGAGTTCTAGACCCTCAACACAGTGTGTGGTCTGTCCTAAGATATATCAAGTGTGAGTTCTAGACCCTCAACACAGTGTGTGGTCTGTCCTAAGATATATCAAGTGTGAGTTCTAGACCCTCAACACTGAGTGTGGTCTGTCCTAAGATATATCAAGTGTGAGTTCTAGACCCTCAACATAGAGTTTGGTCTGTCCTAAGATATATCAAGTGTGAGTTCTAGTCCTCAACACAGTGTGGTCTGTCCTAAGATATATCAAGTGTGAGTTCTAGACCCTCAACACAGTGTGTGGTCTGTCCTAAGATATATCAAGTGTGAGTTCTAGACCCTCAACACAGTGTGTGGTCTGTCCTTAGATATATCAAGTGTGAGTTCCAGACCCTCAACACAGAGTGTGGTCTGTCCTAAGATATATCAGGTGTGAGTTCCAGACCCTCAACACAGAGTGTGGTCTGTCCTAAGATATATCAAGTGTGAGTTCCAGACCCTCAACACAGAGTGTGGTCTGTCCTAAGATATATAAAGTGTGAGTTCTAGACCCTCAACACAGAGTGTGTTCCGTCCTAAGATACATCAACACATAGTGCGGTCTGTCCTAAGATATATCAAGTGTGAGTTCTAGACCCTCAACATTGAGTGTGGTCTGAACTAAGATATATCGGGTGTGAGCTCCAGACCCTCAACATAAAGAGTGTGGTCTGAACTAAGATACATCAACACGGAGTGTGGTCTGTCCTAAGATATATAAAGTGTGGGTTGTAGACCCTCAACAAAGGATGTGGTCTGTCCCAAAATATGTCAAGTGTGAGTTCTAGACTCTCAACACAGAGTGTGTTATGTCCTAAGATATATCCAGTGTGAGTTCTAGACCCTCAACACAGCGTGTGGTCTGTCCTAAGATATATCAAGTGTGAGCTACAGACCCTCAACACAGAGTGTGGTCTGTCCTAAGATATATCAAGTGTATGTTCTAGACCCTCAACACAGTGTGTGGTCTGTCCTAAGATATATCAAGTGTGAGTTCTAGACCCTCAACACAGAGTGTGGTCTGTCTTAAGATATATCAAGTGTAGGTTGTAGACCCTCAACAAAGGATGTGGTCCGTTCCAAAAATATGTCAAGTGTGAGTTCTAGACCCTCAACACAGAGTGTGTTATGTCCTAAGATATATCCAGTGTGAGTTCTAGACCCTCAACACAGAGTGTGGTCTGTCCTAAGATATATCCAGTGTGAGTTCTAGACCCTCAACATAGAGTGTGGTCTGTCCTAAGATATATCAAGTGTGAGTTATAGACCCTCAATACAGAATATGGTCTGTCATATGATATATCAGGTGTGATGTCCAGGCCCTCAACATATAGAGTGTGGTCTGTCCTAAGATATATAAAGTGTGAGCTCCAGACCCTCAACATATAGAGTGTGGTCTGTCCTAAGATATATCAGGTGTGAGTTCCAGACCCTCAACACAGAGTGTGGTCTGTCCTAAGATATATCAAGTGTGAGTTCCAGACCCTCAACACAGAGTGTGGTCTGTCCTAAGATATATAAAGTGTGAGTTCTAGACCCTCAACACAGAGTGTGTTCCGTCCTAAGATACATCAACACATAGTGCGGTCTGTCCTAAGATATATCAAGTGTGAGTTCTAGACCCTCAACATTGAGTGTGGTCTGAACTAAGATATATCGGGTGTGAGCTCCAGACCCTCAACATAAAGAGTGTGGTCTGAACTAAGATACATCAACACGGAGTGTGGTCTGTCCTAAGATATATAAAGTGTGGGTTGTAGACCCTCAACAAAGGATGTGGTCTGTCCCAAAATATGTCAAGTGTGAGTTCTAGACTCTCAACACAGAGTGTGTTATGTCCTAAGATATATCCAGTGTGAGTTCTAGACCCTCAACACAGCGTGTGGTCTGTCCTAAGATATATCAAGTGTGAGCTACAGACCCTCAACACAGAGTGTGGTCTGTCCTAAGATATATCAAGTGTATGTTCTAGACCCTCAACACAGTGTGTGGTCTGTCCTAAGATATATCAAGTGTGAGTTCTAGACCCTCAACACAGAGTGTGGTCTGTCTTAAGATATATCAAGTGTAGGTTGTAGACCCTCAACAAAGGATGTGGTCCGTTCCAAAAATATGTCAAGTGTGAGTTCTAGACCCTCAACACAGAGTGTGTTATGTCCTAAGATATATCCAGTGTGAGTTCTAGACCCTCAACACAGAGTGTGGTCTGTCCTAAGATATATCCAGTGTGAGTTCTAGACCCTCAACATAGAGTGTGGTCTGTCCTAAGATATATCAAGTGTGAGTTATAGACCCTCAATACAGAATATGGTCTGTCATATGATATATCAGGTGTGATGTCCAGGCCCTCAACATATAGAGTGTGGTCTGTCCTAAGATATATAAAGTGTGAGCTCCAGACCCTCAACATATAGAGTGTGGTCTGTCCTAAGATATATCCAGTGTGAGTTATAGACCCTCAATACAGAGTGTGGTCTGTCCTAAGATATATCAGGTGTGATGTCCAGGCCCTCAACATATAGAGTGTGGTCTGTCCTAAGATATATAAAGTGTGAGTTCCAGACCCTCAACAGAGAGTGTGGTCCGTCCTAAGATATATAAAGTGCGAGTTCTAGACCCTCAACACAGAGTGTGGTCTGTCCTAAGATATATAAAGTGTGAATTCTAGACCCTCAACACAGAGTGTGGTCTGTCCTAAGATATATCAAGAGTGAGTTCCATACCCTCAACACTGAGTGTGGTCTGTCCTAAGATATATCAAGTGTGAGTTCTAGACCCTCAACATAGAGTTTGGTCTGTCCTAAGATACACCAACACAGAGTGTGGTCTGTCCTAAGATATATAAAGTGCGAGATCTAGACCCTCACGCAGAGTGTGGTCTGTCCTAAGATATATAAAGTGAGAGTTCTGGACCCTCTACACAGAGTGTGGTATGTCCTAAGATATATCAAGTGTGAGTTCTAGACCCTCAACACAGTGTGTGGTCTGTCCTAAGATATATCAAGTGTGAGTTCTAGACCCTCAACACAGTGTGTGGTCTGTCCTAAGATATATCAAGTGTGAGTTCTAGACCCTCAACACTGAGTGTGGTCTGTCCTAAGATATATCAAGTGTGAGTTCTAGACCCTCAACATAGAGTTTGGTCTGTCCTAAGATATATCAAGTGTGAGTTCTAGTCCTCAACACAGTGTGGTCTGTCCTAAGATATATCAGGTGTGATGTCCAGGCCCTCAACATATAGAGTGTGGTCTGTCCTAAGATATATAAAGTGTGAGTTCCAGACCCTCAACACAGAGTGTGGTCCGTCCTAAGATATATAAAGTGCGAGTTCTAGACCCTCAACACAGAGTGTGGTCTGTCCTAAGATATATAAAGTGTGAATTCTAGACCCTCAACACAGAGTGTGGTCTGTCCTAAGATATATCAAGTGTGAGTTCCATACCCTCAACACTGAGTGTGGTCTGTCCTAAGATATATCAAGTGTGAGTTCTAGACCCTCAACATAGAGTTTGGTCTGTCCTAAGATACACCAACACAGAGTGTGGTCTGTCCTAAGATATATAAAGTGCGAGATCTAGACCCTCACGCAGAGTGTGGTCTGTCCTAAGATATATAAAGTGAGAGTTCTGGACCCTCTACACAGAGTGTGGTATGTCCTAAGATATATCAAGTGTGAGTTCTAGACCCTCAACACAGTGTGTGGTCTGTCCTAAGATATATCAAGTGTGAGTTCTAGACCCTCAACACAGTGTGTGGTCTGTCCTAAGATATATCAAGTGTGAGTTCTAGACCCTCAACACTGAGTGTGGTCTGTCCTAAGATATATCAAGTGTGAGTTCTAGACCCTCAACATAGAGTTTGGTCTGTCCTAAGATATATCAAGTGTGAGTTCTAGTCCTCAACACAGTGTGGTCTGTCCTAAGATATATCAGGTGTGATGTCCAGGCCCTCAGCATATAGAGTGTGGTCTGTCCTAAGATATATCAAGTGTGAGTTCTAGACCCTCAACACTGAGTGTGGTCTGTCCTAAGATATATCAAGTGTGAGTTCCAGACCCTCAACACAGAGTGTGGTCTGTCCTAAGATATATAAAGTGTTAGTTCTAGACCTTCAACACAGAGTGCGGTCTGTCCTAAGATACATCAACACATAGTGCGGTCTGTCCTAAGATATATAAAGTGTGAGTTCTAGACCCTCAACACAGAGTGTGTTCCGTCCTAAGATACATCAACACATAGTGCGGTCTGTCCTAAGATATATCAAGTGTGAGTTCTAGACCCTCAACATTGAGTGTGGTCTGAACTAAGATATATCGGGTGTGAGCTCCAGACCCTCAACATAAAGAGTGTGGTCTGAACTAAGATACATCAACACGGTGTGTGGTCTGTCCTAAGATATATAAAGTGTGGGTTGTAGACCCTCAACAAAGGATGTGGTCTGTCCCAAAATATGTCAAGTGTGAGTTCTAGACCCTCAACACAGAGTGTGTTATGTCCTAAGATATATCCAGTGTGAGTTCTAGACCCTCAACACAGCGTGTGGTCTGTCCTAAGATATATCAAGTGTGAGCTACAGACCCTCAACACAGAGTGTGGTCTGTCCTAAGATATATCAAGTGTATGTTCTAGACCCTCAACACAGTGTGTGGTCTGTCCTAAGATATATCAATCGTGAGTTCTAGACCCTCAACACAGAGTGTGGTCTGTCTTAAGATATATCAAGTGTAGGTTGTAGACCCTCAACAAAGGATGTGGTCCGTTCCAAAAATATGTCAAGTGTGAGTTCTAGACCCTCAACACAGAGTGTGTTATGTCCTAAGATATATCCAGTGTGAGTTCTAGACCCTCAACACAGAGTGTGGTCTGTCCTAAGATATATCCAGTGTGAGTTCTAGACCCTCAACACAGAGTGTGGTCTGTCCTAAGATATATCAAGTGTGAGTTATAGACCCTCAATACAGAATATGGTCTGTCATATGATATATCAGGTGTGATGTCCAGGCCCTCAACATATAGAGTGTGGTCTGTCCTAAGATATATAAAGTGTGAGTTCCAGACCCTCAACACAGAGTGTGGTCCGTCCTAAGATATATAAAGTGCGAGTTCTAGACCCTCAACACAGAGTGTGGTCTGTCCTAAGATATATAAAGTGTGAATTCTAGACCCTCAACACAGAGTGTGGTCTGTCCTAAGATTTATCAAGAGTGAGTTCCATACCCTCAACACTGAGTGTGGTCTGTCCTAAGATATATCAAGTGTGAGTTCTAGACCCTCAACATAGAGTTTGGTCTGTCCTAAGATACACCAACACAGAGTGTGGTCTGTCCTAAGATATATAAAGTGCGAGATCTAGACCCTCACGCAGAGTGTGGTCTGTCCTAAGATATATAAAGTGAGAGTTCTGGACCCTCTACACAGAGTGTGGTATGTCCTAAGATATATCAAGTGTGAGTTCTAGACCCTCAACACAGTGTGTGGTCTGTCCTAAGATATATCAAGTGTGAGTTCTAGACCCTCAACACAGTGTGTGGTCTGTCCTAAGATATATCAAGTGTGAGTTCTAGACCCTCAACACTGAGTGTGGTCTGTCCTAAGATATATCAAGTGTGAGTTCTAGACCCTCAACATAGAGTTTGGTCTGTCCTAAGATATATCAAGTGTGAGTTCTAGTCCTCAACACAGTGTGGTCTGTCCTAAGATATATCAAGTGTGAGTTCTAGACCCTCAACACAGTGTGTGGTCTGTCCTAAGATATATCAAGTGTGAGTTCTAGACCCTCAACACAGTGTGTGGTCTGTCCTTAGATATATCAAGTGTGAGTTCCAGACCCTCAACACAGAGTGTGGTCTGTCCTAAGATATATCAGGTGTGAGTTCCAGACCCTCAACACAGAGTGTGGTCTGTCCTAAGATATATCAAGTGTGAGTTCCAGACCCTCAACACAGAGTGTGGTCTGTCCTAAGATATATAAAGTGTGAGTTCTAGACCCTCAACACAGAGTGTGTTCCGTCCTAAGATACATCAACACATAGTGCGGTCTGTCCTAAGATATATCAAGTGTGAGTTCTAGACCCTCAACATTGAGTGTGGTCTGAACTAAGATATATCGGGTGTGAGCTCCAGACCCTCAACATAAAGAGTGTGGTCTGAACTAAGATACATCAACACGGAGTGTGGTCTGTCCTAAGATATATAAAGTGTGGGTTGTAGACCCTCAACAAAGGATGTGGTCTGTCCCAAAATATGTCAAGTGTGAGTTCTAGACTCTCAACACAGAGTGTGTTATGTCCTAAGATATATCCAGTGTGAGTTCTAGACCCTCAACACAGCGTGTGGTCTGTCCTAAGATATATCAAGTGTGAGCTACAGACCCTCAACACAGAGTGTGGTCTGTCCTAAGATATATCAAGTGTATGTTCTAGACCCTCAACACAGTGTGTGGTCTGTCCTAAGATATATCAAGTGTGAGTTCTAGACCCTCAACACAGAGTGTGGTCTGTCTTAAGATATATCAAGTGTAGGTTGTAGACCCTCAACAAAGGATGTGGTCCGTTCCAAAAATATGTCAAGTGTGAGTTCTAGACCCTCAACACAGAGTGTGTTATGTCCTAAGATATATCCAGTGTGAGTTCTAGACCCTCAACACAGAGTGTGGTCTGTCCTAAGATATATCCAGTGTGAGTTCTAGACCCTCAACATAGAGTGTGGTCTGTCCTAAGATATATCAAGTGTGAGTTATAGACCCTCAATACAGAATATGGTCTGTCATATGATATATCAGGTGTGATGTCCAGGCCCTCAACATATAGAGTGTGGTCTGTCCTAAGATATATAAAGTGTGAGCTCCAGACCCTCAACATATAGAGTGTGGTCTGTCCTAAGATATATCCAGTGTGAGTTATAGACCCTCAATACAGAGTGTGGTCTGTCCTAAGATATATCAGGTGTGATGTCCAGGCCCTCAACATATAGAGTGTGGTCTGTCCTAAGATATATAAAGTGTGAGTTCCAGACCCTCAACAGAGAGTGTGGTCCGTCCTAAGATATATAAAGTGCGAGTTCTAGACCCTCAACACAGAGTGTGGTCTGTCCTAAGATATATAAAGTGTGAATTCTAGACCCTCAACACAGAGTGTGGTCTGTCCTAAGATATATCAAGAGTGAGTTCCATACCCTCAACACTGAGTGTGGTCTGTCCTAAGATATATCAAGTGTGAGTTCTAGACCCTCAACATAGAGTTTGGTCTGTCCTAAGATACACCAACACAGAGTGTGGTCTGTCCTAAGATATATAAAGTGCGAGATCTAGACCCTCACGCAGAGTGTGGTCTGTCCTAAGATATATAAAGTGAGAGTTCTGGACCCTCTACACAGAGTGTGGTATGTCCTAAGATATATCAAGTGTGAGTTCTAGACCCTCAACACAGTGTGTGGTCTGTCCTAAGATATATCAAGTGTGAGTTCTAGACCCTCAACACAGTGTGTGGTCTGTCCTAAGATATATCAAGTGTGAGTTCTAGACCCTCAACACTGAGTGTGGTCTGTCCTAAGATATATCAAGTGTGAGTTCTAGACCCTCAACATAGAGTTTGGTCTGTCCTAAGATATATCAAGTGTGAGTTCTAGTCCTCAACACAGTGTGGTCTGTCCTAAGATATATCAGGTGTGATGTCCAGGCCCTCAACATATAGAGTGTGGTCTGTCCTAAGATATATAAAGTGTGAGTTCCAGACCCTCAACACAGAGTGTGGTCCGTCCTAAGATATATAAAGTGCGAGTTCTAGACCCTCAACACAGAGTGTGGTCTGTCCTAAGATATATAAAGTGTGAATTCTAGACCCTCAACACAGAGTGTGGTCTGTCCTAAGATATATCAAGTGTGAGTTCCATACCCTCAACACTGAGTGTGGTCTGTCCTAAGATATATCAAGTGTGAGTTCTAGACCCTCAACATAGAGTTTGGTCTGTCCTAAGATACACCAACACAGAGTGTGGTCTGTCCTAAGATATATAAAGTGCGAGATCTAGACCCTCACGCAGAGTGTGGTCTGTCCTAAGATATATAAAGTGAGAGTTCTGGACCCTCTACACAGAGTGTGGTATGTCCTAAGATATATCAAGTGTGAGTTCTAGACCCTCAACACAGTGTGTGGTCTGTCCTAAGATATATCAAGTGTGAGTTCTAGACCCTCAACACAGTGTGTGGTCTGTCCTAAGAGATATCAAGTGTGAGTTCTAGACCCTCAACACTGAGTGTGGTCTGTCCTAAGATATATCAAGTGTGAGTTCTAGACCCTCAACATAGAGTTTGGTCTGTCCTAAGATATATCAAGTGTGAGTTCTAGTCCTCAACACAGTGTGGTCTGTCCTAAGATATATCAGGTGTGATGTCCAGGCCCTCAGCATATAGAGTGTGGTCTGTCCTAAGATATATCAAGTGTGAGTTCTAGACCCTCAACACTGAGTGTGGTCTGTCCTAAGATATATCAAGTGTGAGTTCCAGACCCTCAACACAGAGTGTGGTCTGTCCTAAGATATATAAAGTGTTAGTTCTAGACCTTCAACACAGAGTGCGGTCTGTCCTAAGATACATCAACACATAGTGCGGTCTGTCCTAAGATATATCAAGTGTGAGTTCTAGACCCTCAACATTGAGTGTGGTCTGAACTAAGATATATCGGGTGTGAGCTCCAGACCCTCAACATAAAGAGTGTGGTCTGAACTAAGATACATCAACACAGAGTGTGGTCTGTCCTAAGATATATCAAGTGTGAGTTCCAGACCCTCAACACAGTGTGTGGTCTGTCCTAAAATATAGCAAGTGTGAGCTCCAGACCCTCGACACAGAGTGTTTTCTGTCTTAAGATATATAAAGTGTGAGTTCTACACCCTCAACACAGAGTGTGGTCTGTCCTAAGATATATCAAGTGTGGGTTGTAGACCCTCAACAAAGGATGTGGTCTGTCCCAAAATATGTCAAGTGTGAGTTCTAGACCCTCAACACAGAGTGTGTCATGTCCTAAGATATATCCAGTGTGAGTTCTAGACCCTCAACACAGAGTGTGGTCTGTCCTAAGATATATAAAGTGTGAGCTACAGACCCTCAACACAGAGTGTGGTCTGTCCTTAGATATATAAAGTGTGAGTTCTAGACCCTCAACACAGAGTGTGGTCTGTCTTAAGATATATCAAGTGTAGGTTGTAGACCCTCAACAAAGGATGTGGTCTGTCCCAAAATATGTCAAGTGTGAGTTCTAGACCCTCAACACAGAGTGTGTTATGTCCTAAGATATATCCAGTGTGAGTTCTAGACCCTCAACACAGAGTGTGGTCTGTCCTAAGATATATCAAGTGTGAGTTATAGACCCTCAATACAGAGTGTGGTCTGTCCTAAGATATATCAGGTGTGATGTCCAGGCCCTCAACATATAGAGTGTGGTCTGTCCTAAGATATATAAAGTGTGAGTTCCAGACCCTCAACACAGAGTGTGGTCCGTCCTAAGATATATAAAGTGCGAGTTCTAGACCCTCAACACAGAGTGTGGTCTGTCCTAAGATATATAAAGTGTGAATTCTAGACCCTCAACACAGAGTGTGGTCTGTCCTAAGATATATCAAGTGTGAGTTCCATACCCTCAACACTGAGTGTGGTCTGTCCTAAGATATATCAAGTGTGAGTTCTAGACCCTCAACATAGAGTTTGGTCTGTCCTAAGATATATCAAGTGTGAGTTCTAGTCCTCAACACAGTGTGGTCTGTCCTAAGATATATCAGGTGTGATGTCCAGGCCCTCAGCATATAGAGTGTGGTCTGTCCTAAAATATATAAAGTGCGAGTTCTAGACCCTCAACACTGAGTGTGGTCTGTCCTAAGATATATCAAGTGTGAGTTCTAGACCCTCAACACTGAGTGTGGTCTATCCTAATATACACCAACACAAAGTGTGGTCTGTCCTAAGATATATAAAGTGTGAGATCTAGACCCTCAACACTTAGTGTGGTCTATCCTAATATACACCAACACAGAGTGTGGTCTGTCCTAAGATATATCAGGTGTGATTTCCAGACCCTCAACACAGTGTTTGTTCTGTCCTAAGATATATCAAGTGTGAGCTCCAGATCCTCAACACAGAGTGTGGTCTGTCCTAAGATATATCAGGTGTGAGTTCTAGACCCTCAACACAGAGTGCGATCTGTCCTAAGATATATCACGTGTGAGTTCCAGACCCTCAATACAGAGTGTGGTCTGTCCTAAGTTATATCAGGTGCGAGTTCTAGACCCTCAACACAGAGTGTGGTCTGTCCTAAGATATATAAAGTGTGATTTCCAGACCCTTAACACAGAGTGTGGTCTGTCCTAAGATATATCGGGTGTGATTTCCAGACCCTCAACACAGAGTGTGTTCTGTCCTAAGATATATCAAGTGTGAGTTATAGACCCTCAATACAGAGTGTGGTCTGTCCTAAGATATATCAGGTGTGATGTCCAGGCCCTCAACATATAGAGTGTGGTCTGTCCTAAGATATATAAAGTGTGAGTTCCAGACCCTCAACACAGAGTGTGGTCCGTCCTAAGATATATAAAGTGCGAGTTCTAGACCCTCAACACAGAGTGTGGTCTGTCCTAAGATATATCAAGTGTGAGTTCCATACCCTCAACACTGAGTGTGGTCTGTCCTAAGATATATCAAGTGTGAGTTCTAGACCCTCAACATAGAGTTTGGTCTGTCCTAAGATATATCAAGTGTGAGTTCTAGTCCTCAACACAGTGTGGTCTGTCCTAAGATATATCAGGTGTGATGTCCAGGCCCTCAGCATATAGAGTGTGGTCTGTCCTAAGATATATAAAGTGAGAGTTCTGGACCCTCTACACAGAGTGTGGTATGTCCTAAGATATATCAAGTGTGAGTTCTAGACCCTCAACACAGTGTGTGGTCTGTCCTAAGATATATCAAGTGTGAGTTCTAGACCCTCAACACAGTGTGTGGTCTGTCCTAAGATATATCAAGTGTGAGTTCTAGACCCTCAACACTGAGTGTGGTCTGTCCTAAGATATATCAAGTGTGAGTTCTAGACCCTCAACATAGAGTTTGGTCTGTCCTAAGATATATCAAGTGTGAGTTCTAGTCCTCAACACAGTGTGGTCTGTCCTAAGATATATCAGGTGTGATGTCCAGGCCCTCAACATATAGAGTGTGGTCTGTCCTAAGATATATAAAGTGTGAGTTCCAGACCCTCAACACAGAGTGTGGTCCGTCCTAAGATATATAAAGTGCGAGTTCTAGACCCTCAACACAGAGTGTGGTCTGTCCTAAGATATATAAAGTGTGAATTCTAGACCCTCAACACAGAGTGTGGTCTGTCCTAAGATATATCAAGTGTGAGTTCCATACCCTCAACACTGAGTGTGGTCTGTCCTAAGATATATCAAGTGTGAGTTCTAGACCCTCAACATAGAGTTTGGTCTGTCCTAAGATACACCAACACAGAGTGTGGTCTGTCCTAAGATATATAAAGTGCGAGATCTAGACCCTCACGCAGAGTGTGGTCTGTCCTAAGATATATAAAGTGAGAGTTCTGGACCCTCTACACAGAGTGTGGTATGTCCTAAGATATATCAAGTGTGAGTTCTAGACCCTCAACACAGTGTGTGGTCTGTCCTAAGATATATCAAGTGTGAGTTCTAGACCCTCAACACAGTGTGTGGTCTGTCCTAAGATATATCAAGTGTGAGTTCTAGACCCTCAACACTGAGTGTGGTCTGTCCTAAGATATATCAAGTGTGAGTTCTAGACCCTCAACATAGAGTTTGGTCTGTCCTAAGATATATCAAGTGTGAGTTCTAGTCCTCAACACAGTGTGGTCTGTCCTAAGATATATCAGGTGTGATGTCCAGGCCCTCAGCATATAGAGTGTGGTCTGTCCTAAGATATATCAAGTGTGAGTTCTAGACCCTCAACACTGAGTGTGGTCTGTCCTAAGATATATCAAGTGTGAGTTCCAGACCCTCAACACAGAGTGTGGTCTGTCCTAAGATATATAAAGTGTTAGTTCTAGACCTTCAACACAGAGTGCGGTCTGTCCTAAGATACATCAACACATAGTGCGGTCTGTCCTAAGATATATCAAGTGTGAGTTCTAGACCCTCAACATTGAGTGTGGTCTGAACTAAGATATATCGGGTGTGAGCTCCAGACCCTCAACATAAAGAGTGTGGTCTGAACTAAGATACATCAACACAGAGTGTGGTCTGTCCTAAGATATATCAAGTGTGAGTTCCAGACCCTCAACACAGTGTGTGGTCTGTCCTAAAATATAGCAAGTGTGAGCTCCAGACCTTCGACACAGAGTGTTTTCTGTCTTAAGATATATAAAGTGTGAGTTCTACACCCTCAACACAGAGTGTGGTCTGTCCTAAGATATATCAAGTGTGGGTTGTAGACCCTCAACAAAGGATGTGGTCTGTCCCAAAATATGTCAAGTGTGAGTTCTAGACCCTCAACACAGAGTGTGTCATGTCCTAAGATATATCCAGTGTGAGTTCTAGACCCTCAACACAGAGTGTGGTCTGTCCTAAGATATATAAAGTGTGAGCTACAGACCCTCAACACAGAGTGTGGTCTGTCCTTAGATATATAAAGTGTGAGTTCTAGACCCTCAACACAGAGTGTGGTCTGTCTTAAGATATATCAAGTGTAGGTTGTAGACCCTCAACAAAGGATGTGGTCTGTCCCAAAATATGTCAAGTGTGAGTTCTAGACCCTCAACACAGAGTGTGTTATGTCCTAAGATATATCCAGTGTGAGTTCTAGACCCTCAACACAGAGTGTGGTCTGTCCTAAGATAAATCAAGTGTGAGTTATAGACCCTCAATACAGAGTGTGGTCTGTCCTAAGATATATCAGGTGTGATGTCCAGGCCCTCAACATATAGAGTGTGGTCTGTCCTAAGATATATAAAGTGTGAGTTCCAGACCCTCAACACAGAGTGTGGTCCGTCCTAAGATATATAAAGTGCGAGTTCTAGACCCTCAACACAGAGTGTGGTCTGTCCTAAGATATATAAAGTGTGAATTCTAGACCCTCAACACAGAGTGTGGTCTGTCCTAAGATATATCAAGTGTGAGTTCCATACCCTCAACACTGAGTGTGGTCTGTCCTAAGATATATCAAGTGTGAGTTCTAGACCCTCAACATAGAGTTTGGTCTGTCCTAAGATATATCAAGTGTGAGTTCTAGTCCTCAACACAGTGTGGTCTGTCCTAAGATATATCAGGTGTGATGTCCAGGCCCTCAGCATATAGAGTGTGGTCTGTCCTAAAATATATAAAGTGCTAGTTCTAGACCCTCAACACTGAGTGTGGTCTGTCCTAAGATATATCAAGTGTGAGTTCTAGACCCTCAACACTGAGTGTGGTCTATCCTAATATACACCAACACAAAGTGTGGTCTGTCCTAAGATATATAAAGTGTGAGATCTAGACCCTCAACACTTAGTGTGGTCTATCCTAATATACACCAACACAGAGTGTGGTCTGTCCTAAGATATATCAGGTGTGATTTCCAGACCCTCAACACAGTGTTTGTTCTGTCCTAAGATATATCAAGTGTGAGCTCCAGATCCTCAACACAGAGTGTGGTCTGTCCTAAGATATATCAGGTGTGAGTTCTAGACCCTCAACACAGAGTGCGATCTGTCCTAAGATATATCAAGTGTGAGTTCCAGACCCTCAATACAGAGTGTGGTCTGTCCTAAGTTATATCAGGTGCGAGTTCTAGACCCTCAACACAGAGTGTGGTCTGTCCTAAGATATATAAAGTGTGATTTCCAGACCCTTAACACAGAGTGTGGTCTGTCCTAAGATATATCGGGTGTGATTTCCAGACCCTCAACACAGAGTGTGTTCTGTCCTAAGATATATCAAGTGTGAGTTATAGACCCTCAATACAGAGTGTGGTCTGTCCTAAGATATATCAGGTGTGATGTCCAGGCCCTCAACATATAGAGTGTGGTCTGTCCTAAGATATATAAAGTGTGAGTTCCAGACCCTCAACACAGAGTGTGGTCCGTCCTAAGATATATAAAGTGTGAGTTCCAGACCCTCAACACAGAGTGTGGTCCGTCCTAAGATATATAAAGTGCGAGTTCTAGACCCTCAACACAGAGTGTGGTCTGTCCTAAGATATATAAAGTGTGAATTCTAGACCCTCAACACAGAGTGTGGTCTGTCCTAAGATATATCAAGTGTGAGTTCCATACCCTCAACACTGAGTGTGGTCTGTCCTAAGATATATCAAGTGTGAGTTCTAGACCCTCAACATAGAGTTTGGTCTGTCCTAAGATATATCAAGTGTGAGTTCTAGTCCTCAACACAGTGTGGTCTGTCCTAAGATATATCAGGTGTGATGTCCAGGCCCTCAGCATATAGAGTGTGGTCTGTCCTAAAATATATAAAGTGCTAGTTCTAGACCCTCAACACTGAGTGTGGTCTGTCCTAAGATATATCAAGTGTGAGTTCTAGACCCTCAACACTGAGTGTGGTCTATCCTAATATACACCAACACAAAGTGTGGTCTGTCCTAAGATATATAAAGTGTGAGATCTAGACCCTCAACACTTAGTGTGGTCTATCCTAATATACACCAACACAGAGTGTGGTCTGTCCTAAGATATATCAGGTGTGATTTCCAGACCCTCAACACAGTGTTTGTTCTGTCCTAAGATATATCAAGTGTGAGCTCCAGATCCTCAACACAGAGTGTGGTCTGTCCTAAGATATATCAGGTGTGAGTTCTAGACCCTCAACACAGAGTGCGATCTGTCCTAAGATATATCAAGTGTGAGTTCCAGACCCTCAATACAGAGTGTGGTCTGTCCTAAGTTATATCAGGTGCGAGTTCTAGACCCTCAACACAGAGTGTGGTCTGTCCTAAGATATATAAAGTGTGATTTCCAGACCCTTAACACAGAGTGTGGTCTGTCCTAAGATATATCGGGTGTGATTTCCAGACCCTCAACACAGAGTGTGTTCTGTCCTAAGATATATCAAGTGTGATTTCCAGACCCTCAACATATAGAGTGTGGTCTGTCCTAAGATATATCAAGTGTGATTTCCAAACCCTCAACACAGAGTGTGGTCTGTCCTAAGATATATCAAGTGTGAGTTCTAGACCAACACAGAGTGTCTAATTTAAAATTCTACAACATTTCAACAGATCTAGATGATTGTGTTTTGCCACAAGAGACATGAAGTATGTGGTCCTCTACTCCGAGACTGTGGTAGATCTAGATGAGTGTGTTTTGTCACAAGAGACATGAAGTATGTGTTCCTCTACCCCGAGACTATGGCAGATCTAGATGAGTGTGTTTTGTCACTAGAGACATGAAGTATGTGGTCCTCTACCCCGATACTGTGGTAGATCTAGATGAGTATGTTTTGTCACAGGAGACATGGGGTATGTGGTCCTCTACCCCGAGACTATGGCAGATCTAGATGAGTGTGTTTTGTCACAAGAGACATGAAGTATGTGGTCCTCTACCCCGAGACTATGGCAGATCTAGATGAGTGTGTTTTGTCACAAGAGACATGAAGTATGTGGTCCTCTACCCCGAGACTATGGTAGATCTAGATGAGTGTGTTTTGTCACAAGAGACATGAAGTATGTGGTCCTCTACCCCGATACTATGGTAGATCTAGATGAGTGTGTTTTGTCACAAGAGACATGAAGTATGTGGTCCTCTACCCCGATACTATGGTAGATCTAGATGAGTGTGTTTTGTCACAAGAGACATGAAGTATGTGGTCCTCTACCCCGAGACTATGGTAGATCTAGATGAGTGTGTTTTGTCACAAGAGACATGAAGTATGTGGTCCCCTACCCCCTCGAGACTGTGGTAGATCTAGATGAGTGTGTTTTGTCACAAGATACATGAAGTATGTGGTCCTCTACCCCGAGACTATGGTAGATCTAGATGAGTGTGTTTTGTCACAAGATACATGAAGTATGTGGTCCTCTAAGTATACACCCCGATACTATGATAGATGACAGAAGGCAGCTTCGGATACTAAAACTCGAGTATTACAGAGGTGCATGTTTACCAGTGGTGAATTCCAGACACAATCATTCTCTCCGTGCCTCCATCTGTTAGACGCCGAACACGTGTGGGGTCTGTAGGATATACTGGTCCTAGGAGAAGGAGCGACGCTTGTTATGACACCTCAAATTATAAACAATCATCCAGGCTGACTGGCGGATGCCAAATTAACTTCTTTATTTCTTCTTTACAACTTACATTTAAGTATACATACATTTAAGTATACAGAATAACAACTATTACTCTATGGTTTTTATTATTAATTTGTATATTTTAGGTTTTACATTCGATCAATATTTTAGTCTGGTATCTTCGAATATAATAAATATAGTATACTGGTTGAGCGGCAAATACCATTTCTAGAACCATCGCCCTCCCTCATTTCCCCCCGATATAATCTAAAACAGAATGTCATGAGATTTTTTTCTAAATTCAGTACCGTTCGGCTGTTTTTGTTCAAAATACCAGTTGATATTTTATTTATAAAGCTTAGATATGCATAGGGTTTACATGTCATGTACGCGTACAATGTACCAAGTCTTCATTTATATAATAACTCTTGGACTGCTTCATTTCAAACCATATGCCATTTCGTTCAGTATTCTTATTGTAAAGGTGAGTGCGGTAATCACAGGAGGGATTTGAATTTCTATTAACATGGTTGAATATATACAGTCAGGATCTCGCACATGCTGTCGGGATATAGGTACAACTACAGTCGGGATATACATTGTACATTATAGCGCTTATAGCTGAGATATAGCACCTGTACCCAGTACATACACGAATCACTTACACAAACAGTCAGAATATCCACCACGAACGATATAGGTAACTGATCGAGCACGAAAGATGTAGCTGACCCACCGTGAACGACAAGGCAGGGCCAACATGAGAGAAATAGTTAGTCTACCATGAACAAAATAGCTGGCCCACCACGAACGAAATAGCTAGTCCACCATGAACAAAATAGCTAGTCCGCCATGAACGAAATAGCTGGCCCACCACGAACGAAATAGCTGGTCCACCATGAACGAAATAGCTAGTCCACCACGAACGACATAGCTAGTCCACCATGAACGAAATAGCTAGTCCACCATGAACGAAATAGCTGGTCCACAAGATACAAGAATTTTTATTTAAAGTCGCATATTAAAAACAATAAACATTTGCACAGTAGTGCTATTATTGCGACAAACTAAATGATACAAACTTATAGAGAACATGACATGGATAACAAACATGCAGGTAAAGCAAGATGAGTAACAGTAAGCAGATATCACAGAAATTAGAAACTTTTGCTTAAGTTAAATGGAAAAAAAAGACAGCAGCACATATATATATAAGTTATCTTATCACAGACAGTAGTATTGAATATGAATGTATGAAAAGGGGGTAATAAATGAATACATGTATAGTTAAACACAAGTATTACTCATGATGTTAAAGCACTATGATAGTGTAATAATGTAAAAAGTGCCGCATGATATTATAGTTAAGATATTCATAAATAATTATCTGATGTAAAAAGAAAAGAAATAACAAGGAAAATAGCAAAAGGGAGATAACTCTAAAAAAAAGGTGTTACACATTACCTCCCCTAGTAGTTTGTTTTTTTATTACAAGGTGACGTGAGTTGGAAAAAGGAGGCCTGAGCAAGCAAGTGATTGAGCAGCCCCTACCTACTAAACTTGCCCTGACCTATCTTATCCTCCACAAGCACTAATTAAACGGGGAGAGGGGGATGAAAAAGAGACAGGACAGCAGATTCAAAGCAAGCATACACAACAAAAAGCATAATAAGCTGAATCAAACATATGAAATGAAAACAATAATCCCAAGGAAAAAAAACTGAGCAAAAGACTTCTGGGAACAAATCCTGCATTTACACAGGTCGCCGCGTCCCAGTTGCGGAGCAGTCTGCAGAAGGTTCCATAGTTTTCCGCACTTCTAAGGTCATTCGACAGACTGTTCCACACCCGGGCCCCTCAAACCTGAAGGATCTCTTTCCGTAGCGCTCTGTCTTTACCCTTGGTATGCTGGCAGTCTGTTGTTTTCTGAAATCATAATTAGAAGAGTTTAGTTTGATAAGGTCTGATATGAAATCGGGTGCCAATTTTTTCACAATTTTGAAAACTTCTTTTGCCATTATTTTTTACAATGAACGAAATAGCTAGTCCACCATGAACGATATAGGAGATTAACTATGAACCAAATAAGTTCATGTTAGGCAATATACGTGTCTTTATTTTTTTCCCATTACGTTAATGAGTTGAATTAAAAAATATAAACGTATTATACGGTCTATTGGTAATTATATAATCTTTTAAGGAAACGAGCTTATTTTTATTGTAATATTGTTGACTCCAGTAAATTGCTTGCCAGATCTAGGTAATTGGTCTACAATGCTACGGAACAGTAAAAGAGATTTTAACCTGTCAAGAAATCTACCACTGCCGTGTATATCAATGGTGTTTGTGATTACTGAAATGTTCACCAGCTTTCACTTTTTGTTTTGTTTTGCATTTCATGCTTATTACCATGACGTCTTTGTTGATCTTTGGCACGACTGAGTATTTTTCTAACGATCTAGTGATTTTAATCTCACCAGACTCCAATGTTTAGCATGTCGTGTGGTTTCAGTAAGTTCAGAATAGGGAATGGAAACAGTTGGGGGCTATATATGACGTCATCGATTGGTCTATTTACGTAACATAATGAAAATGTTACTAATTGGAATCTCGTTGACTTTCTATGACGATACAAAAAAAAAACATGTGAGAAACTATTACTACGCCAATTCTGCACGGTAACAGTAAGGATCTATATTTATATAACTAAGTCACAGCGGTATATAGTATTGTGTGTATCACCATCTGTCTAACCTGTCCACGTGTCTATATAACATGTGTATCCCCATCCCTCTAACCTGTCCACGTGTCTATATAACATGTGTATCTCCATCCCTCTAACCTGTCCATGTGTCTATATAACGTGTGTATCCCCATCCCTCTAACCTGTCCACGTGTCTATATAATGTGTATCCCCATCCCTCGAACCTGTCCACGTGTCTATATAACGTGTGTATCCCCATCCCTCTAACATGTTCACGTGTCTATATAACATGTATCCCCATCCCTCTAACCTGTCCACGTGTGTATATAACGTGTGTATCACCATCCCTCTAACCTATCCACGTGTCTATATAACATGTGTATCCCCATCCCTCTAACCTGTCCACGTGTATATATAACATGTGTATCCCCATCCCTCTAACTTGTCCACATGTCTATATAACATGTGTATCCCCATCTCTCTAACCTGTCCACGTGTCTATATTACATGTGTATCCCCATCTCTCTAACCTGTCCACATGTCCATATAACATGTGTATCCCCATCTCTCTAACCTGTCCACGTGTTTATATAACGTGTGTATCCCCATCCCTCTAACCTGTCCACATGTCTATATAACATGTGTATCCCCATCCCTCTAACCTGTCCACGTGTCTATATAACGTGTGTATCCCCATCCCTCTAACCTGTCCACGTGACTATATAACATGTGTATCCCCATCCCTCTAACCTGTCCACGTATCTATATAACATGTGTATCCCCATCCCTCTAACTTGTCCGCGTGTCTATATAACACGTGAATCCCCATCCCTCTAACCTGTCCACGTGTCTATATAACATGTGTATCCCCATCCCTCTAACCTGTCCACGTGTCTATATAACACGTGTATCCCCATCCCTCTAACCTGTCCGCGTGTCTATATAACACGTGTATCCCCATCCCTCTAACCTGTCCACGTGACTATATAACATGTGTATCCCCATCCCTCTAACCTGTCCACGTATCTATATAACATGTGTATCCCCATCCCTCTAACTTGTCCGCGTGTCTATATAACACGTGTATCCCCATCCCTCTAACCTGTCCACGTGTCTATATAACATGTGTATCCCCATCCCTCTAACCTGTCGACGTGTCTATATAACACGTGTATCCCCATCCCTCTAACCTGTCCGCGTGTCTATATAACACGTGTATCCCCATCCCTCTAACCTGTCCACGTGACTATATAACATGTGTATCCCCATCCCTCTAACCTGTCCACGTGTCTATATAACATGTGTATCCCCATCCCTCTAACCTGTCCTCGTGTCTATATAACGTGTGTATCCCCATCCATCTAGCCTGTCCACGTGTCTATATAACATGTGTATCCCCATCCCTCTAACCTGCCCACGTGTCTATATAACGTGTGTATCCCCATCCCTCAAACCTGTCCACGTGTCTATATAACATGTGTATCCCCATCCCTCTAACCTGTCCACGTATCTATATAACATGTATCCCCATCCCTCTAACCTGTCCACGTATCTATATAACATGTATCCCCATCCCTCTAACCTGTCCACGTATCTATATAACATGTGTATCCCCATCCCTCTAACCTGTCCACGTGTCTATATAACATGTGTATCCCCATTCCTCGAACCTGTCCATGTGTCTATATTACGTGTGTATCCGTCTAACATTTCGACATATCACTTTCTTCCTCCAGACGACAGTAATATTTAGACAGAAGATGATTGAAGTCACATCTAGATATTTTTGATGACTTGATCATTTATCATACGTTGTTCAGACACCGTATCAACACATAATTACCCCCTCTCACATTTCCTGTCTGTCTAGGTCTGAAACCCTCCCTAATAATATATCTGTACAGATATTAATACGGATTAGATAAAAACCTACCAGGAATCCATGGATATGTTTTATTGAGTGAATTAGTGAATAAAACTCTGAGCGACGATAGACGCAGCCCTGCCTCCCACCGTGACCGCGTGTTCTCCACTACGGCTAGACTTTGATTGGTGTTCCTATGTCTCTTGCCTTAAGGGTTGCTGTATAGAAATGAGACCTTGAGTTACTTTAGCATTATACATTGCATACAATCATGGTGACCGTATTCCCTGAACTGGATGGAGCACAAGTGCTATGTCAACACTATGGTCGGGTGCTGCAGTGGATAGCGCACTTGCCTTTCACTAAGACGGCCGGGGTTCGATTTCTCGACCGGACATGAAAAGGTTTTCTATGGGTACTCCAGTTTCCCATAACAATAAAACCTATATCTGGGGCAACAAAAGTGGTTAATATAAGTTGGATAACTTGTTTCATAATTGTTGTAAAATAAATAAAGTTTATAATCTATTTAAAGTCAACACCAACCAAAAATGTTGCTCAAACAATTAGAGGGGATGAGTTTGATCTAAACCCTACTGGGGTTAGGAGGAGAAGGATGGGGAGGGTTGGGGATGATTCTAACAAACACCCCCATCTCCCCACTCATCGGGAAGCATCGTCGGAAGCCCACGATATTCTATACTCGTGTCGTTAAGGGCAGACACTCGTGGGGGTCTGACTGTTGAGCTCTCTCAGTCCTATTTGTTGATGGGCCTCAGAAACTGGCGTGAATCTTCCTCTGGCTTTTCTTAAATAAACACTCGGTGGTCATCAAATTTTTTTTGTTTCATTAACGTCACTCAAAGTCTATCGTCGAATCGGAACAACATAAAGTTCCTAAAATATCGTTCTTTTATGACAGAAAGTGGGAAACGCGATATACCAGTAAATTGTTGTTTTGAAGCAGCTCAAGACTCTGTGTGACGTTAGAAGAGCTAAGACACTTGTCCACGGACCTTGGGAGAAAACAATGAAAACAATATGGTCTTCAAAAATAGTTCTTTAGCGAGCTTTCTTTCAAAATCAGTAAAGGGCAATTATAAATTAAGTTACGTAAGAAGTAAATCCTTATGTAGTTAAACAACTCCCATCCTCACCAAAATATTAAGGGACACTTAATGATTGGTAATATATGTATAGAATAATCATAGTTATGTAAATAAATGTAAAAGTCATCAGGCCGGGTCAGAGTTCAGCACGTGTCGCATTGGAGGCACGTGCGACAGGTCACTGTAGGTGGGTTTAGGACAGTGATGACACGTACAAAAATCAACCGTTTTAAGACATAATCAGTTACGTCAATAACTTGACAGATAGTGTTGTATTTAGATTATTGTCAATCGGATGCTGTGAGAGGTGGTGTTACTTAGTGTCACCCGGAAATAAGCGGTGTCATTATATGAACAAGAGCACCACAAGCGGAGGCATGCTACGCTCGTCGGACCCTATGAGAAGTATACTGAGATTAAAAGTAGACAAAGTCAAGTGCAAAACAGGTGAAATAAAATTCTAAACAGTAGGTTGTATAGTTGTGCAGACAAAATCAAGCAAAAGTAAACATATTTTCTTCATACAAATATTGCCTCGTAAGGCTATACATGTAACTCTAGTGAATATTTTCAGACCAATCTGCTGTTACGGAATACACAACTTCATGGCACAAATACTAAGCCTGCTAAGTTTGAAAGATATCGGTTGAACACTGTAGAAGGAAATTTCCAATCAATCGAAGTTTTACGACAGAAAAGCATTTTCTACTAACGCCTATATTTGGCAAATATGTAATGCTGTTACGCGAAAAAGTTTAAACAACACGACAAAACACGTAATACATGTACATGTATATGTTTGATGTTATTTCATTTCTTAGTACGAAACCGAAATAAATTAAGGAAAACACAAAAAGTTCTGACGTTTTCTACATAAAATGCCCAAAATTGCATCAGATACAAAGTCCCAAAGGGTCATAACTCTAGTAAATATTGTTGAATAAAACTGCCGTTCAGGAAAACACAACTTCGTGTCATGATGATTAAGCCTAACAAGATTGAACGAATTCAGTTGAAATCTGTAGGAGAAGATCTCCGGGAAAAAAACAACAGTTTTTGACAGAAATGCATTTTCTATGTAATGCCTCTATCTGGCAACTATGCAAGGCTGTTGCGCGAAAAAATGGTACAACTCCACAAAACACGTAATATATAATAAATATTATTGCTTTTTGACGTACTTTACCGAATTTGAGAGAAATTGATGCCCGAAACCGCAACCCAAATGGCCATAACTCAAATGAATATTTCTGAATTTCTTGTCATAATGGTCAAGCATAGCAAGTTTGAAAGAAATCGGTTGAAAATTGTAAGAGGAGATCTCCGGCCAAACAAAAGTTTACGACGGACGGACGTAAAACGCCATTCCCTCCCGTCAATTTCGACGGGCGTATACAAAAAACAACTTAAACCTTTGGTAGAGACAAGAAGCAATGTAACCAGTCATATCGTCAACCGGAAGTGGCTGATGACATTGAACACTGCCGAAAGCGACATGCATACCGGAAGTATGTTTCTGAGAACACGGGGAGTGGTTCACGAGCGTGGTTTTCCCTCTAACTAAGAGACTAATTATCTATCACTCCCGATCAAATCTGATCCCGACATGACAGACAAATCGATGGCCTTTTACATGGTAATTAACAAAGCAAAGATAGCATTGTTGTTGAAATTCTCTGGATATCAAAATTGACAGCAGGCATCCTCATTTTCATTATATGATTTGGCAGATGATGATGATACGACTAGTAATTACAGATCAGTTTCTGTCCCGGAGACAAACAACTGAATGCGTCACTATTCTGGTTTCTTTTTTATGTGTCTATTTTAATACGGATTTCAAAACAGCGGTATAAGTTTAGATCACATAAGCTAATCGATTGCTTTACAGTCCATTGCAGATCCTCTGAGGCGGTCATTTTGAATTCTAATAAAAAAAATCAATTAGTTCGTTGTTTGATTTGGTTTTAATTTGTTTATCGTCCTATGTTTACATTTGCGCTGCAACCAACTTTATATAAATTACCAGCAATTTTTTTTTTTAATTTGAATATATTAAATGGACAACTAAAAGCAGTTCTTTACGTATATTTACCATATACGAGCATTTTATGTATTTAAATTGACGGCGATCATTGTGTGTTCTGTTTGTCCGTTATTGACGGTGATCATTCTGTGTTCTGTTTGTCCGATGTTTACGGTGATCATTCTGTGTTCTGTTTGTCCGATGTTTACGGTGATCATTGTGTGTCCTGTTTGTCCGTTATTGACGGCGATCATTCTGTGTCCTGTTTGTCCGTTATTGACGGCGATCATTCTGTGTTCTGTTTGTCCGTTATTGACGGCGATCATTCTGTGTCCTGTTTGTCCGTTATTGACGGCGATCATTGTGTGTCCTGTTTGTCCGTTATTGACGGTGA
This sequence comes from Mimachlamys varia, assembly GCA_947623455.1. Taxonomy (NCBI): domain Eukaryota; kingdom Metazoa; phylum Mollusca; class Bivalvia; order Pectinida; family Pectinidae; genus Mimachlamys; species Mimachlamys varia. The sequence goes on from OX392537.1 coordinate 6,228,346, forward strand.
TCATTCTGTGTCCTGTTTGTCCGTTATTGACGGTGATCATTCTGTGTCCTGTTTGTCCGTTATTGACGGCGATCATTGTGTGTTCTGTTTGTCCGTTATTGACGGCGATCATTCTGTGTCCTGTTTGTCCGTTATTGACGGCGATCATTGTGTGTCCTGTTTGTCCGTTATTGACGGTGATCATTCTGTGTCCTGTTTGTCCGTTATTGACGGTGATCATTCTGTGTCCTGTTTGTCCGTTATTGACGGCGATCATTGTGTGTTCTGTTTGTCCGATGTTTACGGTAATCATTCTGTGTCCTGTTTGTCCGTTATTGACGGCGATCATTCTGTGTTCTGTTTGTCCGTTATTGACGGCGATCATTGTGTGTTCTGTTTGTCCGTTATTGACGGCGATCATTCTGTGTTCTGTTTGTCCGTTATTGACGGTGATCATTCTGTGTCCTGTTTGTCCGTTATTGACGGCGATCATTCTGTGTTCTGATTGTCCGTTATTGACGGCGATCATTCTGTGTTCTGTTTGTCCGTTATTGACGGCGATCATTCTGTGTTCTGATTGTCCGTTATTGACGGCGATCATTCTGTGTTCTGTTTGTCCGTTATTGACGGTGATCATTCTGTGTCCTGTTTGTCCGTTATTGACGGCGATCATTGTGTGTTCTGTTTGTCCGTTATTGACGGCGATCATTCTGTGTTCTGTTTGTCCGTTATTGACGGCGATCATTCTGTGTTCTGTTTGTCCGTTATTGACGGCGATCATTCTGTGTTCTGTTTGTCCGTTATTGACGGCGATCATTCTGTGTTCTGTTTGTCCGTTATTGACGGCGATCATTGTGTGTTCTGTTTGTCCGTTATTGACGGCGATCATTGTGTGTTCTGTTTGTCCGTTATTGACGGCGATCATTCTGTGATCTGTTTGTCCGTTATTGACGGCGATCATTCTGTGTTCTGTTTGTCCGTTATTGACGGTGATCATTCTGTGTCCTGTTTGTCCGTTATTGACGGCGATCATTGTGTGTTCTGTTTGTCCGTTATTGACGGCGATCATTCTGTGTTCTGTTTGTCCGTTATTGACGGCGATCATTCTGTGTTCTGTTTGTCCGTTATTGACGGCGATCATTCTGTGTTCTGTTTGTCCGTTATTGACGGCGATCATTGTGTGTTCTGTTTGTCCGTTATTGACGGCGATCATTGTGTGTTCTGTTTGTCCGTTATTGACGGCGATCATTCTGTGATCTGTTTGTCCGTTATTGACGGCGATCATTCTGTGTTCTGTTTGTCCGTTATTGACGGCGATCATTCTGTGATCTGTTTGTCCGTTATTGACGGCGATCATTCTGTGTCCTGTTTGTCCGTTATTGGCGGCGATCATTCTGTGTTCTGTTTGTCCGTTATTGACGGCGATCATTCTGTGATCTGTTTGTCCGTTATTGACGGCGATCATTGTGTGTTCTGTTTGTCCGTTATTGACGGCGATCATTCTGTGTTCTGTTTGTCCGTTATTGACGGCGATCATTCTGTGTTCTGTTTGTCCGTTATTGACGGCGATCATTGTGTGTTCTGTTTGTCCGTTATTGACGGCGATCATTCTGTGTTCTGTTTGTCCGTTATTGACGGCGATCATTCTGTGATCTGTTTGTCCGTTATTGACGGCGATCATTGTGTGTTCTGTTTGTCCGTTATTGACGGCGATCATTGTGTGTTCTGTTTGTCCGTTATTGACGACGATCATTCTTTGTTCTGTTTGTCCGTTATTGACGGCGATCATTCTGTGGTCTGTTTGTCCGTTATTGACGGCGATCATTCTGTGCTCTGTTTGTCCGTTATTGACAGCGATCATTCTGTGTTCTGTTTGTCCGTTATTGGCGGCGATCATTCTGTGTTCTGTTTGTCCGTTATTGACGGCGATCATTCTGTGTTCTGTTTGTCCGTTATTGGCGGCGATCATTCTGTGTTCTGTTTGTCCGTTATTGACGGCGATCATTCTGTGTTCTGTTTGTCCGTTATTGACGGCGATCATTGTGTGTTCTGTTTGTCCGTTATTGACGGCGATCATTGTGTGTTCTATTAGTCCGTTATTGACGGTAATCATTGTGTGTTCTGTTTGTCCGTTATTGACGGCGATCATTCTGTGTTCTGTTTGTCCGTTATTGACGGCGATCATTCTGTTCTGTTTGTCCGTTATTGACGGCGATCATTCTGTTCTGTCTGTCCGTTGTTCCGTTAGACAATTTTATTGACGCAAGATATTCTAGGCTTCCGCGACTGAATACAGCTTTTTGTGCGTGGCCTTTGGGAGTAGAGCCGCAACGTGGTATTTAGCTAAACGAGTTTGAAATGAAATATTAATAACAGCATTCGTTAAAATAACATGGCCTGTTCACCGAGCTCGTGTTTATAGCAGACCAGGCTTCGCTTTGGTTAAAGTTCACAGACTGCTTGGTTCAATTTTGGTACCAAAAATGCCTCTCGAACGTCCTTTTTCTCCTATTTGAGAGGGGCACAGATACTTTAATCTGTGACTTAAGCACTGAAGTGTTTTGATATAGTATTTATGGTCGATTTAGCGAGCAATATGAAGCTCTGTCATTTCTAACGAACATAATGACTCTATCAAGGCACTTGAGTGCTTATATTTACATATCCTGTCCATGTTACTAATATCAGTTTGATCTAAACTATAAATAATATTATACTGGTTGACCGGATACAAATACTCCAAAATAAGTTAAGAACATATTGAGAACAATTTTAGAGCGAATTTTCCAATCCCCATTTCATGCATTTGAGGACGTTCTTTATTAAAAAAAAAACCACGTCTGCTCACGCCAGATAAACCGGAAATGATATACACACAAAAGTGATCCACGTCAGAAAATAGTCCGTCATAAACAAATCGCTACAGAGCTACTGCAAGCAAAATAACTCAATTTAAAGCGTAAATGTGTATATAGAGACGCCAATGAAGATTTGATTGTCCTATATCGTTTCGACACTTTTTTCACGTGCACACGATTTATCCACGTATTCAAGAGCAGGCGGATGCCTCTCGACGTTATCAACGTGCTTGCGATGAGGCGGTGGTTTCCCGAATTTATCCACGTGCTCGCGATGAGGCGGTGGCCTGTCGACTTATCCATGTGCTCACGATGAGGCGGTGACCTCTCGAATTTATCCACGTGCCCACGACGAGGCAGTGGCCTATCGACTTATCCACGTGCTCGCGATTAGGCAGTGGCCTATCGACTTATCCACGTGCTCGCGATTAGGCAGTGGCCTCTCGAATTTATCCACTATAGTCTATAACTATGTGCCAGTAATGGTAATATTGTTCTTACGACAAACCATACAGGACAAGTGATATTCTATAAATTTTGCTCGATTTGAAATGTCATGATCCAAAACTGATCAAGTTTTGTTACTCTTGTTATAATCTCAATACAATTATATCTGTAATAACAACAGAACAGGAAACCCCTAGTACACAAGGAGAAACTGTATCCGGGGAAGAATTGACCTGTTTCTTGGAGCGGAACCACCGGAAACGAAACTCCCATTCATCAGAGAAGCTTAAGAGAAGTGTTGCCAAATATCTAGTTCTCTAATGTGTAATAAAACCGAAATGTCAATGCCCTTGATAACATTCACAAAATATTCGATTATTTGATGGAATCTGGACTTGCATGTTCCATACCATTTTTAAGGTACTATACATCGCATCCAATCATTTATTTTCATTTCTTTTCGAACAAGCTGGAAAACCAATTGAGCTTGCCGGAAAGACCCGAAGAGATCCGATTGGTTTCGTACCATTATCTAGAGGTACTGAGGCATGCATATCTCTTACCACTATATAGCACTCTGCACGTGGTATACCTGTGACGTAACCATTGTTTTCGGTCCTTTAGGAAAATTAGAGGCTTAACTACATGTAATAATCAAATATATTTCAGGAAATGCACTGCAATCCACTATATGAACATTGCCAGCAGCAATGCTTTTCATACAATATTTAAGTATATTTACATTCTGATTGTTTCTTCATATATCAATCTTTTTCAATGAAAGTCTTGTCGCTTCGCTTCGGATAACACGGAGAAAACGCTCAAATGACTACGGTTGATAATTGGCGCCAATCGTATTCGAAGTAAGGCTGACACAAAAACAAACAGGGTTAATCAATTAATTATACAATATATAATAAATCAAATAAAACAATATTTCTATAGTAAAAATGCAAGTATAGAGATTGAACGGCATTTTTTTTTTTTAAGTTTTCATATCGGTATTATTGCAAAATGGTTACATTCATATGAATGATAAAGCGTATTCAGTACCAGTTTGGAACTTTTAGAAATCTTCTCTCTTTTACAATGATATCCGGAAGCAAATTTTCACGATCGAAATTCCCGCTAAAACCATAGTTAGCTGTTTACATCGTTATGTCGGTTTAAAATAGTATTTATTCGAAATCTAAACGTATTAATTAATACATATAATTACACAGGGATTGGAAAACAAGCTTGGAGCTTACGTTTATTTCCTTCCCAAATCTGTAAAGTTGGTAAATGAATGTCTGTGTGTTACAGAAAATTATAAATATGCCTATAAACATCCGCGTGGTGCTAAGCCTACATATTGTGTTTCCGACAGTTTGTGGCTCAAGTTGATCCTAATTCGCTATCCACTCTATTGCCTGACCTAGTTTTACCGGAACCTATTTCTAAATTAATCAGAATGTCTTACGGGGTTTAATTGCCGGTGGAATTAAAGTTTAATTTGGAACATCTCCTTCACAACCCGGGGAGGGCTATAGCACGGCCATCAGATCACATGAGGTTGTAATCGGAACTACCGAAGTCAAAATGTCATGACCGATATATCAAAGCAGAGGCGGCCCTGCCTGGGGGACCAGTTTAATTATAATGATATTTAAATAAGGGCTAGAACAACGAAAAGTATTAACAGTAACATAGCTTTTTTTGTTTTTGTTTTTTAAATCTTATAAATGGATCTTTTTATGTCCCGGAAATAAAGGTCTGTTTTCATAAATAAGTGGTGAAGATATTTAATAAGCTGTACAGACTTTTTGAGTCTGTCTCACAGGATAATATTTAATATTTTACTCTGGTATTTATTTTATTCTATAACACTGAGCAATGTTTAGATAACTGCCTCTTACTAAAAACACTAAGGAATTTAGAAGATAAGGTACAAATTTTAAAAAATACAGAATTATGTTTTTTTTGACACAAGTTCTTTTTTTAAAATACCATTTTTATTTTTATTTCCTTTAAAATATGCAATTAAAGGAGCCTTCGCTCTGTGTCTTTCTCCATCCTTTCCCTTTACCAGTCAGCAATGTACACAAAGATACCAATCCCTCGTAAATAAAGATACACGAGTTGAATTCATATTAATATTCGCGGTTAAATCAGTATATGTCTCTGAATTAAGTAAGGTGGACGAAAAACTCGGCGCTCAAAATGTTCAGAAAACAATGTATTTACTAATTAGGCCTAAAACGTGCTTGGTTAATGACCCCCCCCCCCCCCTCCACTCCCCCGGACATTTTCGCGCCCTCGTATTGAAATTCACCCTTATACATGCATCTATGTGACTTTTCTTGATTAAAAGTCCCTTTGGGAGGTTCGTTCAGTAACCTCTTGATTAGAAACATTTTCATCGGAGTGGTAAGTATAGATTACACTGAAGTCTTTGACCGGTCAAGTTTGTGATGAAGGTGACATCCGTTGTGACGTCAGGCGATATCAATTCAGTTTTATTTTCTTTTAGAACAACAACAAAAACAACGACAGTTAGAAAGGTCAACATTGAATACCAACTTTTGAAAAGGTGTTAATCCGCCTTTTTTTTTGTTTAATAACTATTTAAAAAAAAACATTATTACGACCTTATTTTCGCTAAATAACGCGGTTTACATATATTTTTACGCATAATTTGATCCTTCTAGGCTTTTGTAATATACTGTAGAGAGACAAACTGTAAAATTCAATATTTTTGCGAGAGGAAATTTTCGCTTTGTCAGCCTCCAAACTATTCGTGGTGTGGACATTTTCGCACTGTCAGACATGCTGTGGATACTGTGTGCACACAATACTAAATACTGTTTATTTTAAGCAGTGTTATATATGTTCGTGTGCGGATATATTCGTGGAGATTTAGTACAAGTGAAATAAGCAAACATTTCTACGCCGCAAACTCTTCCATCTTTTCAGTATGCATTATTAAAATACGTTGCTCATTCGATAAGTAAAACAAAAACAATCTCATCAATGTCATTTATCCTATCATGAATGACGAATTTATTTAAGGATTAATCTAATAAATGCACCAAGCTTTATAAAAGTACGTACATGTCTTGTCGACTGTTATGTAATAGTACTTAGTCGTATACACTTTTGATATGTACTCTGTACTACAATTTAGAACTAAATCCGCTGTAACAATATGCGTCAATATTCTATTTTGACGTTAAATACTATTCCAGTTTCCGGTCTAGGTGATAGATTTCTGATCCATTGTTCTAAATTTACATAAAAAAATCGCCTGGAAGTCATTTAAATGATCTAGATAATCTTCAATTTTAAATTCTACAGAATTTTTATTTCGAAGAAACAAATACATCATTCTCCCAATTTTGAACAAATTGGTAGAAAACAACACGATCTCTGTTATTTCGTTGCATTTACAGCATTATAGATGAAGTCTAGACCACCGAATAATATGGTGACGTAATTTTGACACCATGTTGACCAACGTTACGTCAACGCTTTGCATGCCTCTTCAGATAATACACGTTATAGCTTTACGTTAAGCATTTGGCTGATTAAGATTTAAAAAAAGGTCTTATAGTATAATAGAATAAGTAGAGAAAAGTTGGGAAAATACAAAATATTGTCCATGTTCTAGTATTAATAAGATAACATCTGAAATTTGAACATATCTATGGAACGTCTGTCAGCTTGTACTTATTGCCAATATGAATGCAACCAGGGTGCCAGATAATCATGATTTATCATGACGTCATAACGAACGTCAATCTATTTATCTGTCACCCAGATAACATTCATAATGACAATAAATACAATTTGACAGACGTTCAATGGTTAGTATAATCACAGACTTAAAGTCTTACACACAGTAGGTGTAATATCTCAATGGATGCTTTTTAAGATTATGATTCCACCTTCCATATCAAAAAGAAAGAAAAGTTCATTTATAATACATGCTCTCTTATTTTATTTCTTTGATTATGTAGTTAGTTTATTAGGCAAATTCATCTCTTTATCAAATATTTGTGAAATAAAGTGTGAATTTTGATAACAAAACATGGAGCCGATCACCGGTCTATAAAGAGAAAATTTCGTCAGGTTGAGTCCTATTTAGGAAATTGCACTGGACTTTCATTTGAAAAAAAGGATATTGATCAAATCGATATTCATTGTCAAATGTAAATAAAGAAATAGCTCTAATATGAAGACGAATTTTTGTCAACATTTCATTTTTCCTATGCTAGCTTTTAACCTCCATTGTCTACGGTGTGGCACAGAACTTTGAGGGCAGTCAGAAAAAGTCGCATCGTCAGCATAAAATGTACTTTAAAGTTTGACGTATATATGAAATTCGTTTTACATCGTTAATATTGTTACGAGCAGCAATAAAACGTCAACGTCATTCGAATATAAACCGAATTCAGAGGGAGATCAATTTCCCTTCTCTTAAGCATTATGTATCGGTACACGCAATATTTATCATAAAGTATATTTTGCAATTTATGTACTTTTATCATGACGTTGTCTTTGCATTCTATCGCCAAAAATAACATTCATTTTTGCAATAGCACACGTGACCTCATCACTTCCTATAGGTGCACTACAATAACGTCACGAATGGCGTACTTGATTCACGTACGCCTTGAAATGACCTCGATATTGATTTCTTGTACTAATTATGGATTGTAATAAAATGATTAACTAGATTTAAAGAGTTTAATAAAGTGCTTAGTGAATATGATGAAATAACACGACTTATATAAACAAGCAATTTTTTAAAACGGAACTATGATTTGCTTGTTTTACTGGCATGCTGTTGCTCGGAACCACAACGGAAGTCATATATGTTCCGCGAAAGCACGCTGTTCTCTCCGCTGCGTTGCCCCCGTGTAATTCATGATAAATATGTCCAGAAAACCAATGTTGCTATATATATAACGGCATGAAGGCTGAAAAATAATTCCATTCTTTAAATAATGACGTCTTATCAATGGCCACTGACTACTATCCCAGTGTATGAACAAGGTGAGAGGTTATACCCTGTGGCCGTTACAGAACATGACATTTGTAACCATGAAAACAGAAGCCACTGAAATTATGACCTGCGGCTGTCTGACATAGCCACTTCTAGTTCGCTCTCCAGCATGTCGAATGTAACTACTCGTTGCTATAGATATGTGTGTTTGTTTATAAGGATTCCTACATACGGGCATAAGTTAGCGGTAAAACCGTTTTTAATTCCACCTTGTAAACAAGTGTCAGCCAAACGGTAATGTCCTCAATGGTAGATTGCCTCAAATAATCTAGAATTATGCTAATATCAGCCATCTGAGATTATGACGTCACGTTGTTCTGTTGTGGTTATATACATATTGATAAACTTAGGTGTGCTATACTGGCACGAACAGGTCAGACGTGTCTTTACCATATCGTCGATCCTAGAAGTGACGTAATTTGTGACGCCGGCATGCAAATCGATCTATATGCATGTATTAGGGTGTTAGAACGAACTAAGTTGCGGAAACATAGAAACATTACGTCGGTCAGAGGTTACGTTAAACATATTTTATTGATAATGTGAAGTCAATAGGATTGGACGTAAGTTATTACAACAATTAAAACAATGAATCCACATAATATTTAATTGAGACAGAGAGAGAAAGAGAGAGATAGGGGGGGGGGGGGTAGAAAGCTCGGAAGTATAGGCGGCAAGTGGTTGAAAGTATAGGCGGCAAGACATAGGAAGTATAGGCAGCCAGAGATAGGAAGTATAGGCGGCCAGAGATAGGAAGTATAGGCGACCAGAGATAGGAAGTATAGGCGACCAGAGATAGGAAGTATAGGCGACCAGAGGTAGGAAGTATAGGCGGCCAGAGATAGGAAGTATAGGCGACCGGAGGTAGGAAGTATAGGCGGCCAGAGATAGGAAGTATAGGCGACCAGAGGTAGGAAGTATAGGCGACCAGAGATAGGAAGTATAGGGCGACCAGAGATAGGAGTTATAGGCGACCAGAGGTAGGAAGTATAGGCGACCAGAGATAGGAAGTATAGGCGACCGGAGGTAGAAAGTATAGGCGATCAGAGATAGGAAGTTTAGGGCGACCAGAGATAGGAAGTATAGACGACCAGTGGTAGAAAGTATAGGCGATCAGAGATAGGAAGTATAGGGCGACCAGAGATAGGAAGTATAGGCGACCGGAGGTAGGAAGTATAGGCGGCAAGTGGTTGGAAGTAAAGGCGATCAGAGATAGAAAGTATAGGCGGCCAGAGATAGGAAGTATAGGCGGCCAGTGGTTGGAAGTAAAGGCGACCAGAGATAGAAAGTATAGGCGGCAAGAGGTAGGAAGTATAGGGCGACCAGAGATAGGAAGTATAGGCGACCGGAGGTAGAAAGTATAGGCGATCAGAGATAGGAAGTATAGGGCGACCAGAGATAGGAAGTATAGGCGACCAGTGGTAGAAAGTATAGGCGATCAGAGATAGGAAGTATAGGGCGACCAGAGATAGGAAGTATAGGCGACCGGAGGTAGGAAGTATAGGCGGCAAGTGGTTGGAAGTAAAGGCGACCAGAGATAGAAAGTATAGGCGGCCAGAGATAGGAAGTATAGGCGGCAAGTGGTTGGAAGTAAAGGCGACCAGAGATAGGAAGTATAGGCGGCCAGAGAAATGGAGTATAGGCGACCAGAGATAGGAAGTATAGGCGGTCAGAGGTAGGAAGTATAGGGCGACCAGTGGTAGGAAGTATAGGCGGCAAGAGATAGGAAGTATAGGCAGCCAGAGATAGGAAGTATAGGCGGCCAGAGATAGGAAGTATAGGCAGCCAGAGATAGGAAGAATAGGCGACCAGAGATAGGAAGTATAGGCGACCAGAGGTTTGAAGTAAAGGCGACCAGAGGTAGGAAGTATAAGCGACCGAAGGTAGGAAGTATAGGCGGCAAATGGTAGGAAGTATAGGCGGCAAGTGGTTGGAAGTAAAGGCGACCAGAGATAGAAAGTATAGGCGGCCAGAGATAGGAAGTATAGGCGGCAAGTGGTTGGAAGTAAAGGCGACCAGAGATAGGAAGTATAGGCGGCCAGAGATAGGAAGTATAGGCGGCCAGAGAAATGGAGTATAGGCGACCAGAGATAGGAAGTATAGGCGGTCAGAGGTAGAAGGTATAGGGCGACCAGTGGTAGGAAGTATAGGCGGCCAGAGATAGGAAGTATAGGCGGCCATAGATAGGAAGTATAAGGCGACCAGTGGTAGGAAATATAGGCGACCAGAGATAGGAAGTATAGGCGGCAAGTGGTTGGAAGTAAAGGCGACCAGAGATAGGAAGTATAGGCGACCAGTGGTAGGAAGTATAGGCGACCAGTGGTAGGAAAAATAGGAGGCCAGTGGTAGGAAATGTACTTTTAAAATTGAAGACATAACATTTCAAAAATAACTAGAAAATATTGGTAAGAAAAAAATTCTAATTCCATTGCGAAGCCTTTTCCCGACCGCTACTTATCTCACCGCGCGCTGAGGGTGGAAGCCATGCAAACGTTATTATCATGTATTTATAAAGGAAAGTGACGAGATACCACACGAGTAGAATCCAACGAAAGGCGGCTTGAGGTACTGAGGTAGGAAGTATAGGCGGCGAGAGATAGGAAGTAAAGGCGACCAGAGATAGGAAGTATAGGCGACCAGAGGTTGGAAGTATAGGGCGACCAGTGGTAGGAAGTATAGGCGACCAGATGTAGGAAGTATAGACGACCAGAGATAGGAAGTATAGGCGACAAGATATAGGAAGTATAGGCGGCCAGTGGAAGGAAGTATAGGCGACAAGATATAGGAAGTATAGGCAGCCAGAGATAGGAAGTAAAGGCGGCCAGAGATAGGAAGTATAGGCGGCCAGAGATAGGAAGTATAGGCAGCCAGTGGTAGGAAATATAGGCGACCAGTGGTAGGAAGTGTAGGCGGCAAGTGGTAGGAAGTATATGCGACCAGAGATAGGAAGTATAGGCGGCCAGAGATAGGAAGTATAGGCGGCCAGAGATAGGAAGTATAGGCAGCCAGTGGTAGGAAATATAGGCGACCAGTGGTAGGAAGTGTAGGCGGCCAGAGATAGGAAGTATATGCGACCAGAGATAGGAAGTATAGGGCGACCAGTGGTAGGAAGTATAGGCGACCAGAGGTAGGAAGTATAGGGCGACCAGTGGTAGGAAGTATAGGCAGCCTGTGGTAGGAAGTATAGGCGACCAGTGGTAGGAAGTGTAGGCGGCAAGTGGTAGGAAGTATATGCGACCAGAGATAGGAAGTATAGGGCGACCAGTGGTAGGAAGTATAGGCGACCAGAGGTAGGAAGTATAGGGCGACCAGTGGTAGGAAGTATAGGCGGCGAGAGATAGGAGGTATAGGCGGCAAGTGGTTGGAAGTAAAGGCGACCAGAGGTAGGAAGTATAGGCGGCGAGAGATAGGAAGTATAGGCGGAAAGTGGTTGGAAGTAAAGGCGACCAGTGTTAGGAAGTATAGGCGACCAGCGGTGGAAAGTATAGGGCGACCAGAGGTCGGAAGTATAGGCGACCAGAGATAGGAAGTATAGGGCGACCAGAGGTAGGAAGTATAGGCGGCCAGAGGTAGGAAGTAAAGGCGACCAGAGATAGGAAGTATAGGCGCCAGAGATAGGAAGTATAGGCGGCCAGAGATAGGAAGTATAGGCGGGCCAGAGGTAGGAAGTATAGGCGACCGGAGGTAGGAAGTATAAGCGACCAGTGGTAGAAAGTATAGGCGACCAGAGGTAGGAAGTATAGGCGACCAGAGATAGGAAGTATAGGCGGCCAGAGGTAGGAAGTATAGGCGACCGGAGGTAGGAAGTATAGGCGGCCAGTGGTAGGAAGTATAGGCGGCCAGAGGTAGGAAGTATAGGCGACCAGAGGTAGGAAGTATAGGCGGCCAGAGATAGGAAGTATAGGCGGCAAGTGGTAGGAAGTAAAGGCGGCCAGAGATAGGAAGTATAGGCGGCAAGTGGTTGGAAGTAAAGGCGGCAAGTGGTTGGAAGTAAAGGCGACCAGAGATATAAACTATAAGCGGCCGGGGTAGGAAATATAGGCGGCAAGTGGTTGGAAGTAAAGGCGACCAGAGATAGGAAGTATATAGGCGGCCAGAGAAATGGAGTATAGGCGACCAGAGATAGGAAGTATTGGCGGCCAGAGGTAGGAAGTTTAGGCGACCAGAGGTAGGAAGTATAGGCGGCCAGAGATAGGAAGTATAGGCGGCCAGAGATAGGAAGTATAGGCGGCCAGAGATAGGAAGTATAGGCGGCCAGAGATAGGAAGTATAGCGACCAGAGGTAGGAAGTATAGGCGGCCAGTGGTTGGAAGTATAGGCAGTCAGTGGTTGGAAGTATAGGCGGCCAGAGAAATGAAGTATAGGCGGCCAGTGGTAGAAAGTATAGGGCGACCAGTGGTGGGAAGTATAGGCGGCAAGTGGTTGGAAGTAAAGGCGACCAGAGATAGGAAGTATAGGGCGACCAGTGGTAGGAAGTATAGGCGACCAGAGATAGGAAGTATAGGCGACCAGTGGTAGAAAGTATAGGCGATCAGAGATAGGAAGTATAGGGCGACCAGAGATAGGAAGTATAGGCGACCGGAGGTAGGAAGTATAGGCGGCAAGTGGTTGGAAGTAAAGGCGACCAGAGATAGAAAGTATAGGCGGCCAGAGATAGGAAGTATAGGCGGCAAGTGGTTGGAAGTAAAGGTGACCAGAGATAGAAAGTATAGGCGGCCAGAGGTAGGAAGTATAGGGCGACCAGAGATAGGAAGTATAGGCGACCGGAGGTAGAAAGTATAGGCGATCAGAGATAGGAAGTATAGGGCGACCAGAGATAGGAAGTATAGGCGGCCAGAGATAGGAAGTATAGGCGGCCAGAGATAGGAAGTATAGGGCGACCAGAGGTAGGAAGTATAGGGCGACCAGAGGTAGGAAGTATAGGGCGACCAGAGGTAGGAAGTATAGGCGACCAGTGGTAGGAAGTATAGGGCGACCAGAGGTAGGAAGTATAGGCGGCCAGAGATAGGAAGTATAGGGCGACCAGTGGTAGGAAGTATAGGCGGCCAGAGATAGGAAGTATAGGGCGACCAGAGGTAGGAAGTATAGGCGACCAGTGGTAGGAAGTATAGGCGGCCAGAGATAGGAAGTATAGGCGATCAGAGATAGGAAGTATAGGGCGACCAGAGATAGGAAGTATAGGCGACCGGAGGTAGAAAGTATAGGCGGCCAGAGATAGGAAGTTTAGACGACCAGTAGTAGGAAGTATAGGCGACCAGTGGTAGAAAGTATAGGCGATCAGAGATAGGAAGTATAGGGCGACCAGAGATAGGAAGTATAGGCGACCGGAGGTAGGAAGTATAGGCGGCAAGTCGTTGGAAGTAAAGGCGACCAGAGATAGAAAGTATAGGCGGCCAGAGATAGGAAGTATAGGCGGCAAGTGGTTGGAAGTAAAGGCGACCAGAGATAGGAAGTATAGGCGTCCAGAGAAATGGAGTATAGGCGGCCAGAGATAGGAAGTATAGGCAGCCAGAGATAGGAAGTATAGGCAGCCAGAGATAGGAAGTATAGGCGGCCAGAGATAGGAAGTATAGGCAGCCAGAGATAGGAAGTATAGGCGGCCAGAGATAGGAAGAATAGGCGACCAGAGATAGGAAGTATAGGCAGCCAGAGATAGGAAGTATAGGCGGCCAGAGATAGGAAGTATAGGCGACCAGAGGTTGGAAGTAAAGGCGACCAGAGGTAGGAAGTATAGGCGACCGAAGGTAGGAAGTATAGGCGGCAAATGGTAGGAAGTATAGGCGGCAAGTGGTTGGAAGTAAAGGCGACCAGAGATAGGAAGTATAGGCGGCCAGAGAAATGGAGTATAGGCGACCAGAGATAGGAAGTATAGGCGGTCAGGGGTAGGAAGTATAGGGCGACCAGTGGTAGGAAGTATAGGCGGCCAGAGATAGGAAGTATAGGCGGCAAGTGGTTGGAAGTAAAGGCGACCAGAGATAGGAAGTATAGGCGGCCAGAGAAATGGAGTATAGGCGACCAGAGATAGGAAGTATAGGCGGTCAGAGGTAGGAAGTATAGGGCGACCAGTGGTAGGAAGTATAGGCGGCCAGAGATAGGAAGTATAGGCGGCCATAGATAGGAAGTATAAGGCGACCAGTGGTAGGAAATATAGGCGACCAGAGATAGGAAGTATAGGCGGCAAGTGGTTGGAAGTAAAGGCGACCAGAGATAGGAAGTATAGGCGACCAGTGGTAGGAAGTATAGGCGACCAGTGGTAGGAAAAATAGGAGGCCAGTGGTAGGAAATGTACTTTTAAAATTGAAGACATAACATTTCAAAAATAACTAGAAAATATTGGTAAGAAAAAAATTCTAATTCCATTGCGAAGCCTCTTCCCGACCGCTACTTATCCCATCGCGCTGAGGGTGGAAGCCATGCAAACGTTATTATCATGTATTTATAAAGGAAAGTGACGAGATACCACACGAGTAGAATCCAACGAAAGGCGGCTTGAGGTACTGAGGTAGGAAGTATAGGCGGCGAGAGATAGGAAGTAAAGGCGACCAGAGATAGGAAGTATAGGCGACCAGAGGTTGGAAGTATAGGCGGCGAGAGATAGGAAGTATAGGGCGACCAGATGTAGGAAGTATAGACGACCAGAGACAGGAAGTATAGGCGACAAGATATAGGAAGTATAGGCGGCCAGAGATAGGAAGTATAGGCGACAAGATATAGGAAGTATAGGCGGCCAGAGATAGGAAGTAAAGGCGGCCAGAGATAGGAAGTAAAGGCGACCAGAGATAGGAAGTATAGGCGGCCAGAGATAGGAAGTATAGGCAGCCAGTGGTAGGAAGTATAGGCGACCAGTGGTAGGAAGTGTAGGCGGCAAGTGGTAGGAAGTATAGGGGACCAGAGATAGGAAGTATAGGGCGACCAGTGGTAGGAAGTATAGGCGACCAGAGGTAGGAAGTATAGGGCGACCAGTGGTAGGAAGTATAGGCGGCGAGAGATAGGAAGTATAGGCGGCAAGTGGTTGGAAGTAAAGGCGACCAGTGTTAGGAAGTATAGGCGACCAGAGGTAGGAAGTATAGGGCGACCAGTGGTAGGAAGTATAGGCGACCAGAGGTAGGAAGTATAGGGCGACCAGTGGTAGGAAGTATAGGCGGCGAGAGATAGGAAGTATAGGCGGTGAGTGGTTGGAAGTAAAGGCGACCAGAGGTAGGAAGTATAGGCGGCGAGAGATAGGAAGTATAGGCGGCAAGTGGTTGGAAGTAAAGGCGACCAGTGGTAGGAAGTATAGGCGACCAGTGGTGGAAAGTATAGGGCGACCAGAGGTAGGAAGTATAGGCGACCAGAGATAGGAAGTAAAGGCGGCCAGAGATAGGAAGTATAGGCGCCAGAGATAGGAAGTATAGGCGGCCAGAGATAGGAAGTATAGGCGACCAGAGGTAGGAAGTATAGGCGGCGAGAGATAGGAAGTATAGGCGGCAAGTGGTTGGAAGTAAAGGCGACCAGTGGTAGGAAGTATAGGCGACCAGTGGTGGAAAGTATAGGGCGACCAGAGGTGGGAAGTATAGGCGACCAGAGATAGGAAGTAAAGGCGGCCAGAGATAGGAAGTATAGGCGCCAGAGATAGGAAGTATAGGCGGCCAGAGATAGGAAGTATAGGCGACCAGAGATAGGAAGTATAGGCGACCAGAGATAGGAAGTATAGGCGCCAGAGATAGGAAGTATAGGCGGCAAGTGGTTGGAAGTAAAGGCGACCAGAGATAGGAAGTATAGGCGGCCAGAGAAATGGAGTATAGGCGACCAGAGATAGGAAGTATAGGCGGTCAGAGGTAGGAAGTATAGGGCGACCAGTGGTAGGAAGTATAGGCGGCCAGAGATAGGAAGTATAGGCGGCCATAGATAGGAAGTATAAGGCGACCAGTGGTAGGAAATATAGGCGACCAGAGATAGGAAGTATAGGCGGCAAGTGGTTGGAAGTAAAGGCGATCAGAGATAGGAAGTATAGGCGACCAGTGGTAGGAAGTATAGGCGACCAGTGGTAGGAAAAATAGGAGGCCAGTGGTAGGAAATGTACTTTTAAAATTGAAGACATAACATTTCAAAAATAACTAGAAAATATTGGTAAGAAAAAAATTCTAATTCCATTGCGAAGCCTCTTCCCGACCGCTACTTATCCCATCGCGCTGAGGGTGGAAGCCATGCAAACGTTATTATCATGTATTTATAAAGGAAAGTGACGAGATACCACACGAGTAGAATCCAACGAAAGGCGGCTTGAGGTACTGAGGTAGGAAGTATAGGCGGCGAGAGATAGGAAGTAAAGGCGACCAGAGATAGGAAGTATAGGCGACCAGAGGTTGGAAGTATAGGCGGCGAGAGATAGGAAGTATAGGGCGACCAGATGTAGGAAGTATAGACGACCAGAGACAGGAAGTATAGGCGACAAGATATAGGAAGTATAGGCGGCCAGAGATAGGAAGTATAGGCGACAAGATATAGGAAGTATAGGCGGCCAGAGATAGGAAGTAAAGGCGGCCAGAGATAGGAAGTATAGGCGACCAGAGATAGGAAGTAAAGGCGACCAGAGATAGGAAGTATAGGCGGCCAGAGATAGGAAGTATAGGCAGCCAGTGGTAGGAAGTATAGGCGACCAGTGGTAGGAAGTGTAGGCGGCAAGTGGTAGGAAGTATAGGGGACCAGAGATAGGAAGTATAGGGCGACCAGTGGTAGGAAGTATAGGCGACCAGAGGTAGGAAGTATAGGGCGACCAGTGGTAGGAAGTATAGGCGGCGAGAGATAGGAAGTATAGGCGGCAAGTGGTTGGAAGTAAAGGCGACCAGTGTTAGGAAGTATAGGCGACCAGAGGTAGGAAGTATAGGGCGACCAGTGGTAGGAAGTATAGGCGACCAGAGGTAGGAAGTATAGGGCGACCAGTGGTAGGAAGTATAGGCGGCGAGAGATAGGAAGTATAGGCGGTGAGTGGTTGGAAGTAAAGGCGACCAGAGGTAGGAAGTATAGGCGGCGAGAGATAGGAAGTATAGGCGGCAAGTGGTTGGAAGTAAAGGGGACCAGTGGTAGGAAGTATAGGCGACCAGTGGTGGAAAGTATAGGGCGACCAGAGGTAGGAAGTATAGGCGACCAGAGATAGGAAGTAAAGGCGGCCAGAGATAGGAAGTATAGGCGCCAGAGATAGGAAGTATAGGCGGCCAGAGATAGGAAGTATAGGCGACCAGAGGTAGGAAGTATAGGCGGCGAGAGATAGGAAGTATAGGCGGCAAGTGGTTGGAAGTAAAGGCGACCAGTGGTAGGAAGTATAGGCGACCAGTGGTGGAAAGTATAGGGCGACCAGAGATGGGAAGTATAGGCGACCAGAGATAGGAAGTAAAGGCGGCCAGAGATAGGAAGTATAGGCGCCAGAGATAGGAAGTATAGGCGGCCAGAGATAGGAAGTATAGGCGACCAGAGATAGGAAGTATAGGCGACCAGAGATAGGAAGTATAGGCGCCAGAGATAGGAAGTATAGGCGGCAAGTGGTTGGAAGTAAAGGCGACCAGAGATAGGAAGTATAGGCGGCCAGAGAAATGGAGTATAGGCGACCAGAGATAGGAAGTATAGGCGGTCAGAGGTAGGAAGTATAGGGCGACCAGTGGTAGGAAGTATAGGCGGCCAGAGATAGGAAGTATAGGCGGCCATAGATAGGAAGTATAAGGCGACCAGTGGTAGGAAATATAGGCGACCAGAGATAGGAAGTATAGGCGGCAAGTGGTTGGAAGTAAAGGCGACCAGAGATAGGAAGTATAGGCGACCAGTGGTAGGAAGTATAGGCGACCAGTGGTAGGAAAAATAGGAGGCCAGTGGTAGGAAATGTACTTTTAAAATTGAAGACATAACATTTCAAAAATAACTAGAAAATATTGGTAAGAAAAAAATTCTAATTCCATTGCGAAGCCTCTTCCCGACCGCTACTTATCCCATCGCGCTGAGGGTGGAAGCCATGCAAACGTTATTATCATGTATTTATAAAGGAAAGTGACGAGATACCACACGAGTAGAATCCAACGAAAGGCGGCTTGAGGTACTGAGGTAGGAAGTATAGGCGGCGAGAGATAGGAAGTAAAGGCGACCAGAGATAGGAAGTATAGGCGACCAGAGGTTGGAAGTATAGGCGGCGAGAGATAGGAAGTATAGGGCGACCAGATGTAGGAAGTATAGACGACCAGAGACAGGAAGTATAGGCGACAAGATATAGGAAGTATAGGCGGCCAGAGATAGGAAGTATAGGCGACAAGATATAGGAAGTAAAGGCGGCCAGAGATAGGAAGTAAAGGCGACCAGAGATAGGAAGTATAGGCGGCCAGAGATAGGAAGTATAGGCAGCCAGTGGTAGGAAGTATAGGCGACCAGTGGTAGGAAGTGTAGGCGGCAAGTGGTAGGAAGTATAGGGGACCAGAGATAGGAAGTATAGGGCGACCAGTGGTAGGAAGTATAGGCGACCAGAGGTAGGAAGTATAGGGCGACCAGTGGTAGGAAGTATAGGCGGCGAGAGATAGGAAGTATAGGCGGCAAGTGGTTGGAAGTAAAGGCGACCAGTGTTAGGAAGTATAGGCGACCAGAGGTAGGAAGTATAGGGCGACCAGTGGTAGGAAGTATAGGCGACCAGAGGTAGGAAGTATAGGGCGACCAGTGGTAGGAAGTATAGGCGGCGAGAGATAGGAAGTATAGGCGGTGAGTGGTTGGAAGTAAAGGCGACCAGAGGTAGGAAGTATAGGCGGCGAGAGATAGGAAGTATAGGCGGCAAGTGGTTGGAAGTAAAGGCGACCAGTGGTAGGAAGTATAGGCGACCAGTGGTGGAAAGTATAGGGCGACCAGAGGTAGGAAGTATAGGCGACCAGAGATAGGAAGTAAAGGCGGCCAGAGATAGGAAGTATAGGCGCCAGAGATAGGAAGTATAGGCGGCCAGAGATAGGAAGTATAGGCGACCAGAGGTAGGAAGTATAGGCGGCGAGAGATAGGAAGTATAGGCGGCAAGTGGTTGGAAGTAAAGGCGACCAGTGGTAGGAAGTATAGGCGGCCAGAGATAGGAAGTATAGGCGCCAGAGATAGGAAGTATAGGCGGCGAGAGATAGGAAGTATAGGCGGCAAGTGGTTGGAAGTAAAGGCGACCAGAGATAGGAAGTATAGGCGGCCAGAGAAATGGAGTATAGGCGACCAGAGATAGGAAGTATAGGCGGCCAGAGAAATGGCGTATAGGCGACCAGAGATAGGAAGTATAGGCGGCCAGAGGTAGGAAATATAGGCGACAAGAGGTAGGAAGTATAGGCGGCCAGAGATAGGAAGTATAGGCGGCCAGAGATAGGAAGTATAGCGACCAGAGGTAGGAAGTATAGGCGGCCAGTGGTTTGAAGTATAGGCAGTCAGTGGTTGGAAGTATAGGCGGCCAGAGAAATGAAGTATAGGCGGCCAGTGGTAGAAAGTATAGGGCGACCAGTGGTAGGAAGTATAGGCGGCAAGTGGTTGGAAGTAAAGGCGACCAGAGATAGGAAGTATAGGGCGACCAGTGGTAGGAAGTATAGGCGACCAGAGGTAGGAAGTATAGGGCGACCAGTGGTAGGAAGTATAGGCGGGGAGAGATAGGAAGTATAGGGCGACCAGTGGTTGGAAGTATAGGGCGACCAGAGATAGGAAGTATAGGGCGACCAGTGGTAGGAGGTATAGGCGACCGGAGGGAGGAAGTATAGGCGACCGGAGGTAGGAAGTATAGGCGACCAGTGGTAGGAAGTATAGGCGGCCAGAGATAGGGAGTATAGGCGACCAGAGGTAGGAAGTATAGGCGACCAGAGATAGGAAGTATAGGCGACCAGAGGTAGGAAGTATAGGCGGCCAGAGATAGGGAGTATAGGCGACCAGAGGTAGGAAGTATAGGCGACCAGAGATAGGAAGTATAGGCGGCAAGTGGTTGGAAGTAAAGGCGACCAGAGATAGGAAGTATAGGCGGCCAGAGAAACGGAGTATAGGCGACCAGAGATAGGAAGTATAGGCGGCCAGAGGTAGGAAGTATAGGCGACCAGAGGTAGGAAGTATAGGCGGCCAGAGATAGGAAGTATAGGCGGCCAGAGATAGGAAGTATAGCGACCAGAGGTAGGAAGTATAGGCGGCCAGTGGTTTGAAGTATAGGCAGTCAGTGGTTGGAAGTATAGGCGGCCAGAGAAATGAAGTATAGGCGGCCAGTGGTAGAAAGTATAGGTCGACCAGTGGTAGGAAGTATAGGCGGCAAGTGGTTGGAAGTAAAGGCGACCAGAGATAGGAAGTATAGGGCGACCAGTGGTAGGAAGTATAGGCGACCAGAGGTAGGAAGTATAGGGCGACCAGTGGTAGGAAGTATAGGCGGCGAGAGATAGGAAGTATAGGGCGACCAGTGGTTGGAAGTATAGGGCGACCAGAGATAGGAAGTATAGGGCGACCAGTGGTAGGAAGTATAGGCGACCGGAGGGAGGAAGTATAGGTGACCGGAGGTAGGAAGTATAGGCGACCAGTGGTAGGAAGTATAGGCGGCCAGAGATAGGGAGTATAGGCGACCAGAGGTAGGAAGTATAGGCGACCAGAGATAGGAAGTATAGGCGACCAGAGGTAGGAAGTATAGGCGGCCAGAGATAGGGAGTATAGGCGACCAGAGGTAGGAAGTATAGGCGACCAGAGATAGGAAGTATAGGCGACCAGAGGTAGGAAGTATAGGCGGCCAGTGGTAGGAAGTATAGGCGACCAGAGATAGGAAGTATAGGGCGACCAGTGGTAGGAAGTATAGGCGACCAGAGATAGGAAGTATAGGCGACCAGAGATAGGAAGTATAGGCGGCAAGTGGTAGGAAGTATAGGCGGCTAGAGATAGGAAGTATAGGGCGACCAGAGGTAGGAAGTATAGGCGACCAGAGATAGGAAGTATAGGCGGCGAGAGATAGGAAGTATAGGCGGCAAGTGGTTGGAAGTAAAGGCGACCAGAGATAGAAAGTATAGGAGGCCAGTGGTAGGAAATGTACTTTTAAAATTGAAGACATGACATTTCAAAAATAACTACAAAATATTGGTAAGAAAAAAATTCTAATTCCATTGCGAAGCCTTTTCCCGACCGCTACTTATCTCACCGCGCTGAGGGTGGAAGCCGTGCAAACGTTATTATTATGTATTTATAAAGGAAAGTGACGAGATACCACACGAGTAGAATCCAACGAAAGGCGGCTTGGGGTACTTTCGCGTAAACAGTAGAAAGAGTTGAAACGGTTGAACCTGAACGAAAACACTAGGCACAGATTTGGACCGAAGCTGACCAATTGACGGGTCCAGACAAAACGTAACAAAACTAAATTCCTGACTTTTGCTAGATGTCACCCCAGGTGTAGTTACCAGGATACGTAATATAATCAAGCGGACTCGTGGAAGAAGGGCATTTTATTTTTGATATGTTGTTATTTATCCTCCGAAACTGTGGATTGTTAGCTCTGCCTTTAGTTCGGCCCGAGGAAAGGGCTTAACTTAAGTTGGTAAACGTGTGTCCGATCCCACTGTATATATTTGGTACAAACAAAACATGATTACATAAAACAGTGCATTTGTTTATCGTAAAATATATTTCCGTACTCTCCGTTTCAACTGGTTACGCAAATGTAGCCAAATAGCTAATGTGTTCGGCATTTCCAGAGGTACAATGTACAATATAATATTTATCACAGGAACCTGAGAATTTCGGACCTAAACTAGTGTTTTAGAGTATTTTAGTTCCATTTTCGATAAAATTGACCCCTCAGTGGGCATAAATGCTGTATGACAATTGGGTGCATTCTTATCAAATATTGAACTAACCACCCCCCCCCCCCCCCCCCCCGCGTGCAAAATTACTCTAAAAACCTTGGTTGAGCTCAAAACAACTAGCTCTAAGAAATTCTCAGTTCCCTGTTATATTTATAAGAAGTGATGTTTGTACAGAACATTAGCTTCCTCTTATTTTGTGAGAAAGATTATGTTTCTTGGCGTGAATTCACACACAAAAACAGTTATTGCAAGAGGACAAGTGCCGGAACTGCACAAAAACTATTGTCATTTTATAGGGGGCACAGTTTGGTTATACGTAAACTTGTATAAGATTCTTTACACCATGTATCAAAGTTATTTCCCTTCCATACCTCTAACACCCTCAGAGTGACACTAACGAAACTCAATGATTTTTGATAATGTAAAATACGAGATTTATCTCGTTAATTAGAAATAACCTAGCGAAGACTATCTGTGTGGTAATTTTATACACGTGACAAGCCGGTTTTACCGTCGAGAGATATTTTGAGGCCCACAGATTAAAAGTGACACATTGTGGATGTTTCCAGTTCTCTGTTGTACACTCTGTCAGCAAAATGAAGATTTGTTTTGTGGCCAAACCTTTTTTGAAATGAAAATAAAGTAGATGCATTGGTGGTACAATGTTACAGTACACTACCGTTTAGGCAGAAGTTGACGAATTTGACGAAAAAACTAGGCCTAGTTGCATTGGCCGTAACAGTGGGCTATCGTTAAGGCGGATAAGGGACGAATTTGACGAGTATTTCGATGTTTTGTGGCTTCTCTCGTCCACTCGAGGTCTTTTACTCCACTTCACGCCAGATCACTCCTGGTTCAGTAGCTTGACGTAAGGTTAAATATGCTGTTGAGAATCAAACAATAAGCCAATGTTTCGGCAGTCTGGCGACCAGCTGAGCAAAATTTAAAAACAGCATCGATGCTACCTCAACGTATGAACGCTAAATGTTGAAACAGCTATTATTTTTATACTGTTAGTCTTAGTGAGGGTTTCAACCAGCAAGTTATTTTTCAATAAATCACGCCAAAATAACTATCTACAAAACGAATATAAGGCGATTATTGTGAATGGTCATTACGACGTTAAAAGTCAAATTTCTCGGTTCCCTCCGACGAAATACGTCAGGTTTAATGCTGAATCAATACTGTCCCTCTAAAGTTTAGGGCAATGAATGCAAAATGGCAACGTTGCCACCGGAAGCTAAGTCAAACTGGACCGAGATCGCATAAATAGTGGTAATGGTGCGCGGTTTGTTTTCGTTCCGGATATTCCGACCGTCATTAAGTTGTCTTTTACACTCCCCTCCGCCTGGTAGTTTAAATCTGGTATATATTCGTTTTATTGCAGAACAAGTTGTACGGCTTAAGTCAGAAACTGAAATCCGCGCAATCACACTCTCTCCTATGGCTTTGTACCAACGCTTCTGATGCACGGTCTGCCTCTAAGCCGCTCATGTGGTGCCGTTTTAATGATAAACTGTAGCCAGGCCATAATGCAAACCCATTGTTTCTATAACATGCTTGCTACCAGGATTCTTAGGCCAGTTCCGTGAAATAAACAGCTTCCACTCCCTAGGCAAATTGTGTCCGAATAAGAGGGCTAGCTTTCATTTATTCCCTGAATATCATTAGAAAGGTAGAAGGGACTCTTAAGTTATAGATCTACTTGACGTGTTGTTCTCAAGTCCTCAATATTTCATATTCCCCGGCCTTTTGATTATGTTGTCTGACGAGAGAACTTATGATATTGCATAATACGTATGCTTTTGATTATTTTATTAACTGTAAACACCAAAGATAAAAGGTTTATGTAAAATGTTTACCAGTTTTTAGGTAATTTTTACAATGTACAATATGTTGTCTTAAATATGAAATCAAGTTTAATGCTAACCTTGTCGTCCTCGTGTTGGTGAACTGGCTTGTTTATCTGTTGGTGAACTGGCTTGTTTATCTGTTGGTGAACTGGCCTGTTTATCTGTTGGTGAACTGGCTTGTTTATCTGTTGGTGAACTGGCTTGTTTATCTGTTGGTGAGCTGGCGTCTTTATCTATTGGTGAGCTGGCTTGTTTATCCGTTGGTTAGCTGACCTGTTTATCTGCTTGTGAGCTGGGGAGTTGATCTGTTTTTGAGCTGGCTTGTTTATATGTTGATGAGTTGGCTTGTTTATCTGTCGGTGAGCTTGCGTGTTTATCTGTTGGTGAACTGGCTTGTTTATCTGTTGGTGAGCTGGTGTGTTTATCTATTGGCTAGCTGGAGTGTTTATCTATTGGTGATCTTGCATGTTTATCTGTTGGTGAGCTGGTTTGTTTATCTGTTTGTAAGCTTGCGAGTTTATCTGTTGGTGAACTTGCTTGTTTATATACTGGTGAGCTGGCGTGTTTATATGTTGGTGAACTTGCTTGTTTATCTGTTGGTGAGCTGGCGTCTTAATCTATTGGTGAGCTGGCGTGTTTATCTGTTGGTGAGCTGGCTTGTTTATATGTTGGTAAACTGGCTTGTTTATCTACTGGTGAGCTGGCGTCTGTATCTACTGGTGAGCTGGCGTGTTCATCTGCTGGTGAGCTGGCGTGTTTATCAACTGATGAGCTGGCGTCTTAATCTATTGGTGAGCTGGCGTGTTTATCTGTTGGTGAGCTGGCTTGTTTATATGTTGGTAAACTGGCTTGTTTATCTACTGGTGAGCTGGCGTCTGTATCTACTGGTGAGCTGGCGTGTTCATCTGCTGGTGAGCTGGCGTGTTTATCAACTGATGAGCTGGCGTCTGTATCTACTGGTGAGCTCGTATTTATCTACTGTTGAACTGACGTAATTATCTGCTGGTGAACTGACTTCTGTATCTACTGGTGAGCTGGCGTCTTAATCTACTGGCGAGCTGGTGTGTTTATATGTTGGTGAACTGGCTTGTTTATCTGTTGGTGAACTGGCTTGTTTATCTGTTGGTGAACTGGCTTGTTTATCTGTTGGTGAACTGGCTTGTTTATCTGTTGGTGAGCTGGCGTCTTTATCTATTGGTGAGCTGGCTTGTTTATCCGTTGGTTAGCTGACCTGTTTATCTGCTTGTGAGCTGGGGAGTTGATCTGTTTTTGAGCTGGCTTGTTTATATGTTGATGAGTTGGCTTGTTTATCTGTCGGTGAGTTGGCTTGTTTATCTGCTGGTGAACTGGTGTCTGTATCAACTGGTGAGCTGGCGTCTGTATCTACTGGTGAGCTTGCGTGTTTATCTGTTGGTGAACTGGCTTGTTTATCTGTTGGTGAGCTGGTGTGTTTATCTATTGGCTAGCTGGAGTGTTTATCTATTGGTGATCTTGCATGTTTATCTGTGGTGAGCTGGTTTGTTTATCTGTTTGTAAGCTTGCGAGTTTATCTGTTGGTGAACTTGCTTGTTTATCTACTGGTGAGCTGGCGTGTTTATATGTTGGTGAACTTGCTTGTTTATCTGTTGGTGAGCTGGCGTCTTAATCTATTGGTGAGCTGGCGTGTTTATCTGTTGGTGAGCTGGCTTGTTTATATGTTGGTAAACTGGCTTGTTTATCTACTGGTGAGCTGGCGTCTGTATCTACTGGTGAGCTGGCGTGATTATCTGTTGGTGGACTTGCTTGTTTATCTGTTGGCCAGCGGAACCCACACCAGACATATATCTGTCAAAATGTCTAAGTCTGGTGTCAGGGCCAGCGGAACCCACACCAGACATCTATCTGTCAAAATGTCTAAGTCTGGTGTCAGGGCCAGCGGAACCCACACCAGACATCTATCTGTCAAAATGTCTAAGTCTGGTGTCAGGGCCAGAGGAATCTCGGGCTAAGTATTACAACACAAGGTATTTAGATAACTTCTGTGAGCGACTAAAAAATCAAGTAACTTGGCTACGAGGAGTGACATCATGGGATGGACATCAACTTAATATGCAAAACTGACAATAGAAGTTTTAACTGAAAACGTACAATGACATTCAGTAAAATACATGTTTGGTCTAAGTGTCTTCACAATTCATGGGATTCAAGGGTACACGGTTTATTAATGGAAAATGGAATAATTATATAATTATTGAACAGAAATCTGTGTCATGGAAAACAAAAAAGCATAAAAGAAAAACTTAACCATTTTGATACCGAAAGATGGCAAAATTCTGTGTGGAATGATGCTGGAAATGTTAACGGAAATATATTACGTTTGTACAGAACACACAGACGTGAGCCTAGTACTAGCGATTATGTGAAACAGCAAAAAAGAGGTTTATTATGTAACTTCAGAGGTGTGTCACTTTCGTTGGAAATCGAAAAGGGACGGCAGGCCAGGCCGATTTTACCCATCGGAAACAGAACTTGTGAAGTTTGTACTTCAAACAAAATTGAGAACGAAGTTCATTTAAGGATTGTATGTCTATTTTGCTGCCTGCATGGACTGATGAAGTCAAGTGAAGCTCGTGTAAATGAAGTGAACTGCGGAGTGATCAGAGTTTACCAGTTCCATTGAGGCGAGCGAGGTGAAAATGTAAATATGTTTTATTGGAATGTTATTTTAATGATAATTTACGCTGATAACGTGCCTACCATTTTTAATAGCATCGAATTGTATCAGCATGTTATCTTTAAGTGTACAGTGTTTTAACATACATTTTACTTAGAATAATATAGTGTGTCTAAATGAGTCATAAATGGCTATACATATCTTATTTATAAAAAAAGTTTACTTTATATGTATATGACGTTAGATGTTTGACACTGAAATAAATATTTTTTATTGGTTGACTATAGTGTGCTTATTCACAGACGAACTTGCAAAGTTAAAATGATCTGTTGGTGAGCTGGCTTGTTTATCTGTTGGTGAGCTGGCTTGTTTATCTGTCGGTGAGCTGGCTTGTTTATCTGTTGATGAGCTGGCTTGTTTATCTGATGGTGAGCTGGCTTGTTTATCTGCTGGTAAACTGGTGTCTGTATCTACTAGTGAGCTGGCGTGTTTATCTACTGGTGAGCTGGCTTGTTTATCTGTTGGTGAGCTGGCTTGTTTATCTGCTGGTAAACTGGTGTCTGTATCTACTGGTG
Organism: Mimachlamys varia; assembly: GCA_947623455.1. Taxonomy (NCBI): domain Eukaryota; kingdom Metazoa; phylum Mollusca; class Bivalvia; order Pectinida; family Pectinidae; genus Mimachlamys; species Mimachlamys varia. The sequence goes on from OX392537.1 coordinate 6,255,548, forward strand.
AGCTGGCGTCTGTATCTACTGGTGAGCTGGCGTGTTTATCTACTGGTGAGCTGGCTTGTTTATCTGTTGGTGAGCTGGCTTGTTTATCTGCTGGTAAACTGGTGTCTGTATCTACTGGTAAGCTGGCGTCTGTATCTACTGGTGAGCTGGCGTGTTTATCTGTTGGTGAGCTGGCTTGTTTATCTGCTGGTAAACTGGTGTCTGTATCTACTGGTGAGCTGGCGTTTTTATCTAATGGTGAGCTGGCGTTTGTATCTACTGGTGAATTGGCGTGTTTATCTGTTGGTGAGCTGGCTTGTTTATCTGCTGGTGAACTGGTGTCTGTATCTACTGGTGAACTGGTGTGTTTATCTACTGGTGAGCTGGAGTGTTTATCTACTGGTGAGCTGGCGTGTTTATCTACTGGTGAGCTGGCGTGTTTATCTACTGGTGAGCTGGCGTGTTTATCTACTGGTGAGCTGGCGTGTTTATCTACTGGTGAGCTGGCGTTTTTATCTACTGGTGAGCTGGCGTTTTTATCTACTGGAGAGCTGGCTTGCAGATCTACTAGTGAACTGGCGTCTGTATCTAATGGTGAGTTCATGTTTATCTACTGGCGAGCTGGCTTGTTTATCTGTTGGTGAACTGGCTTGTTTATCTGTTGATGAGCTGGCGTATTTATCTATTGGTTAGCTGGCGTCTGTATCTACTGGTGAACTGGCTTGTTAATTTACTTGCGAGCTTCCGTCATTATGTACTGGTGAGCTGGCTTGTTTATCTACTGGTGAGCTGACTTGTTTAACTACTGGTGAGCTCGCTTGTTTATCTTCTGGTGAGCTGGCGTGTTTATCTATTGTTGAGCTGGCGTGTTTATCTACTGTTGAGCTGGCGTCTGTATCTACTGGTGAACTGGTGTCTGTATCTACTGGTGAGATGGGTTGTTTATCTACTGGTGAACTGGCGTGCTTATCTACTGGTGAGCTGACGTATTTATCTACTGGTGAACTGGGTTGTTTATCTACTGGTGAACTGGCGTCTGTATCTAATGGTGAGTTCATGTTTATCTACTGGCAAGCTGGCTTGTTTATCTTCTGGTGAGCTGGCGTCCTTATCTACTGGTGAGCTGGCGTCTGTATCCACTGGTGAGCTGGCGTCTGTATCTACTGGTGAACTGACGTGTTTATCTATTGATGAACTTGCTTGTTTATCTGTTTGTAAGCTTGCGTGTTTATTTGTTGGTGAACTTGTTTGTTAATCTGTTGGTGAACTAGCTTGTTTATCTGTTGGTGAGCTGGCGTGTTTATCTGTTGGTGAACTTGTTTGTTAATCTGTTGGTGAACTTGCTTGTTTATAGGTTGGTGAAATGGCGTGTTTATCTGTTGCTGAGCTGGCTTATTTATATGTTGGTGAGGTTGTGTCTGTATCTGTTGGTGAACTGGCGTGTTTATCTGTTGGTGAGCTGGCTTGTTTATCTGTTGGTGAGCTAGCGTGTTTATCTGTTTTTGAACTGGCGTGTTCATCTATTGGTGAGCTGCGTCTGTATCTACTGGTGAACTGGCTTCTTAATTTACTTGCGAGCTTCCGTCATTATGTACCGGTGAGCTGGCTTGTTTATCTTCTGGTGAGCTGACTTGTTTAACTACTGATGAGCTCGCTTGTTTATCTTCTGGTGAGCTGGCGTCTTTATCTATTGGTGAGCTGGTGTGTTTATCTACTGTTGAGCTGGCGTCTGTATCTACAGGTGAACTGGTGTCTGTATCTACTGGTGAACTGGGTTGTTTATCTACTGGTGAGCTGGCGTTTTTATCTACTGGTGAGCTGGCGTTTTTATCTACTGGAGAGCTGTCTTGTTAATCTACTGGTGAACTGGCGTCTGTATCTAATGGTGAGTTCATGTTTATCTACTGGCGAGCTGGCTTGTTTATCTACTGGTGAGCTGGTGTCCTTATCTACTGGTGAGCTGGCGTCTTTATCTACTGATGGGCTCATGGTTATCTACTGGTGAGCCGGCGTGTTTATCTACTGGTGAGCTGGCGTGTTTATCTACTGGCGAGCTGGTTTGTTTATCTACTGGTGAGCTCATGTTTATCTACTGGTGAACTGGCGTCTGTATCTAATGGTGAGTTCATGGTTATCTACTGGCGAGCTAGCTTGTTTATCTGCTGGTGAACTGGTGTCTTTAGCTACTGGTGAGCTGGCGTGTTTATCTACTGGCGAGCTGGCTTGTTTATCTACTGGTGACCTCATGTTTATCTACTGGCGAGCTGGCTTTTTTTTCTACTGGTGAGCTGGCGTCTTTATCTACTGGTGAGCTGGCGTGTTTATCTACTGGTGACCTGATGTTTATCTACTGGAGATCTGACTTGTTTATCTATTGGTGAGCTGGCGTCTTTATCTACTGGTTTATCTTCTGGCGAGCTGGCTTGTTTATCTACTGGTGAACTCATGTTTATCTACTGGCGAGCTGGCTTTTTTCTACTGGTGAGCTGGCGTCTTTATCTACTGGTGAGCTGGCGTGTTTATCTACTGGTGACCTGATGTTTATCTACTGGAGATCTGACTTGTTTATCTATTGGTGAGCTGGCGTCTTTATTTACTGGTTTATCTTCTGGCGAGCTGGCTTGTTTATCTACTGATGAGCTCATGTTTATCTACTGGTGAGCTGGCGTCTTTATCTACTGATGGGCTCATGGTTATCTACTGGTGAGCTGGCTTGTTTATCTACTGGTGAGCTGGCGTGTTTATCTACTGGCGAGCTGACTTGTTTATCTACTGGTGAGCTGGCGTGTTTATCTACAGGCAAGCTGGCTTGTTTATCTACTGGTGAGTTGGCGTCTTTATCTACTGGCGAGCTGGCTTGCTTATCTGCTGGTGAGCTGGCGTCTGCATCTACTGGTGAACTGGCTTGTTTATCTACAGGTGAGCTCATGTTTATCTACTGGCGAGCTGTCTTGTTTATCTACTGGCGAGCTGGCGTTTTTATCTACTGGCGAGCTGGCGTTTTTATCTACTGGTGAGCTGGCGTCTTTATCTGCTGGTGAACTATCTTGTGTATTTGCTGAAGAGCTCGCGTGATTATCATTAACCTCTTGTTTCACCTCGATTGTTACTTTATATACCTTTATTACCAACAATATGGATTATAAGAAACGCACGTGCATTTAGTGAGATATGCACGTACACGCCTCTTCAGAAAGCCTTGCAGATTATGAATAAGGGATTTAGTATATGTACATACATTTGCCTATACGTTATATGCACACTAATATAGCAATATTGTACGAATTCATTGTCTATAAGGAATACAATATTTCAGTGTCTGTTGGTGAAATACAAACAGGGCATCACGTGATAATTTTCGTGCGTGTAAAACGCAACGAATAATTTGAAGGCCATGTTGCCCGCCAGTCAGTTAGCACATACCAATACATTTTGACGTAGTAAAATGGATTAAACCAACACATGTCCGCGTTTTATCTTGAATCATATAACTCTGGGCCCCAAATGTTCAGAAAATAATTACTTAGGTCGAAACGTGCTTCGTTAATTATTTCCCCACGTCATTTTCTCCGCGTGATACGATCCACCTTATACATATATCTACATGGTTATTTCCTAATTAAAAGTCCTGTTGGTAGACTAGTTCGCTGACCTCTTGTCCAGAAATAATGTACAGACAACACTTTCAGTCTGTGCACGTGTTAGGTTAAGACATTGGCCATGGCTTTGTCCGTCCCCAAAGGATGATAGGGTCGAGGATGGGGTTTGTCAGTCGACACACATTACTTACGTCATTTGTTTCTATTACATGCACGTGGCAGCTTAATCAATATCACTACTTAGTTTGCCCATTGTAGAATATGAATACTTGTTCTTGACCCTGAGAAAGTTTAAACCTGACCAATATACAGTGTACTGTTATAACTTGGTATTCTCAACTTGGGTTGTCGGGTGATTTAGTGAATAGCGCACTTACCTTTCACCAAGGCGGCCAGGGTTCGATTCCCCGACAGGACGTGAAAAAAGTATGGGGTCACCTGCCCGACCATGTGGGGTTTCTCCTGATACTCCGGTTTCCCTCCACAATAAGACCCCTGCGCGCTAACATCCGGCCCATCAAGAGTGATTGATATTAGTTATATATAACTTGTTTCATAATTGTTGTAAAATAAATAAAGTTTATAAAGTCTCAACTTGTTCGGTAATACTTATGGCATTCAGCTGTGAAATAAATAGTGAATATCCGAATCGAGATTGATCGTGTTGTGATGTAGTTAGTAATGTAATTTAGTCACCAAAAATGTAACCAACCGAGGCTCAAATTTCGATCAAATCCAATTTTAATCTAAGTGTGAAATGGTTATCATTATTTTCTCATCAATTAAAAAAAACTCATAAACAAACATACACCTAGAGGGAAATTTTATCTTAAAACTAGATCTGCATTCTTTACATAACTTTTATTTTTATTTTTTTTTTAAATGGCGGACATTAGCCCTCCCACCCCTCCCCCGTTCCCTTGTTCCAATGTCTCATGTGTATTTTTGCACCCTAAGCGTTTTAACCGTTGCGAGTTGAGTTTTTCTTTTCCATTTTATTTGTTTTTGTTAAAATATTGAATGATCAAAGTGTTTAACAAAGAGCATATCATTTGATTATTTTACCTATTGTCAAAACTACATTTGTACATTTGTTAACTTCCCAACAGAAGGTCATATATAGAAAAAAAAAACATGAAAAAAAAAAATTTCCATTCCGTACGTTTTAGTAAAGCACTGTAGCTGGAGTTATTAGATCACATGGCTATAAACGTTTCCTATTGACTCTGGACAGACTTGCCGTCTATTTATAGAGATATGTAATTACTGATTTACGTGAGGCCCGGGGTAAGAGTACATATGTCACGTAATGGAGATGGCTTTAGTATCAGGTCACGGGTCCACGGATCTTTGGGGCTATATCGATCATCTCACTCACTATTATAGGGAAAAGTGAATAAATAAAACACACCAAAGTACCCCCGACTTTGAAGTCGTCAACACATGGTCCAGCAGAATACGTCGTTTCCGGGAAGCAACTTCCGGAATGATAGTCACGTGATGTGGCGGTGTCACATGCTATATTAGGGAGAGAAGGGGGTAGGGCGTACCCCGGGGCCATACTGGTGGCATGAGTATTTGTTTTTCCCCAGCATTGGTACTATATATTGGTGTGAGGATCCCAACCGTTTTAAAGTTATGATCTAGTGTTCAACTCTCCAAGGGTGGGCCATCTTATATGGCTATCCTGGAAGCATTTGTGCATATACCTCTTTATACTCAGCAATTGTATATTTTGAAATAGGATGGGGTATAAGTCAGTTCTAAGTTATGAATTATTTTGGCTCCATACCTTAGCCCTGGATCAACCTATATGTTCGTACAAATCTTAATCCGCACCACCAAGAAATGCTTCCGACAGAATGTAGTTGATATCCATCGCATGGTTCCAGAGAAGAGGACGATTCTACCATCGCCCCTCAGTCCCGAGGGTGATTCAGACACACAATATGGACGGTATTCATTGCTGAGTTGCAATATATTCTTGTTTGGGCCCGAGGGGACCGATACTAAACATTTATATATGATTCTAACTAATCTGGACAAAACACCTTTAATCCAACAGAAGTCAAAATATCTAAAAGTGATTCCACTATTTCCCCTATTGGCCCCGTTCCTTTGCCTCTAAGTGGATCAAAATCACCGTTTATACAAAATTGAGATCAAGTCACACAAATATGATTTAGCTCTAATTTGGACAAAATCCAACCATCCCTACAGGAGAAGATGTATTTCAAAGTATTTACTGTACTTCTCCTCTTAGACCCGAAAGTGATTTTGTATGAATGTGCGACTGATATGTATCAGATATATAAAGTAATGTTATATAGGGATTGAACGGCGTTGTTTTAATTATCATGCCAGTATGAATGAATGAAAATCGGTTACATCCATATTGCATGAAGTCGCTAGGGCTTCATGGTCAATATGGACGTAACCAATTTGCATTCATGCTTGCATGAAAATTAAAACAAAGCCTTTGAATCCATATATTTAATTTTTTACTATTGGGCAATTGTGTAATTCGATTTCTTGTATCTTGAATAACTGGTTAAATAGCTGCGTTTCTTCCGTCCTTCAAACGAAAACGGCTGAACAGGCCTAATTTGAGTAAAATTGGCGCAAATATTTTACCGTAGTCATTTGAGCGTTTGATACGGGGGCGTTCTCCATGTTATTTGAAACGGAACGGCAAGACTCGCATTGAGTAAGACTTATATATTAGGCCATCCACGTGGATGGATGTAAACATTCTATATTCATTTAAGCAATGAATGTTTTAGCAAATGTTGTTACAGTCCTATAACACACATTGCTGTCGATGACAAACTAAATGAAGCCCGGAAGTTTGTCAGCAATAACAATGTGTGTTATAGGACTGTAACAATATTTGCTAAAATGTTCATTACTTATATTTAAATTTTGATAGAATTATTGTGCTTTAACAAGCTTCTTCAGACCGATTTTAACAGCAAATCAACATGTAGACAACGATGAAATTGATGACGTCGCAATAGCAACTGCTGTTATAGTCGGATGCACTGGGTGTTATAGGCGTATGGCAGCAACTGCCTCTTAGGATTGTGTCAATTGGCAATTGCAGAGCGAATGTAAATATACGTGTTTAATACCATTTTTATGACATGGCCGTATGGCATGACTGAACGGGTAAGTTATGTGATAAAAGTGTATTCAAACTGCTTCATTTGGTATGTGCAGTAATAGTGTAGTATATTATTGTATATATACCATTGCATGGCATTGCCACCATACATGTATAACCCTACAGAATTCAGTTGGCATTCATAAGGCTGTGAACGTCATTGACCGATTATTGACGTCATCATTATTATGACGTCATAACTGTTACGTTGGATACTATTGACCGTCCCCGGGCGATGGCTGTTCTATTCAATGAAACATATTGAACTGCTTTAAGTTGGCATTCGTAGGCAATATGAACTCCAACTGGACAAAGGCAAAACCAACATGTAGCGCGCTTCATTCTGACTTTGTCCAGTTGGCATTCTTATTGCTTATGAATACCTACTGAAAGCAGTTCAATGCTCAAAAATGTACCGGTATCCCTTACACTTATTGGTACCCCTTACACTTACCGGTATCCCTTACACTTACCGGTATCCTTTACACTTACCGGTATCCCTCAAACTAACCGGTAGTTCCTTCCCTTGTCATCATATTCTGTATTTTCCCTACGTTCTCGTGTAAATACACAGGTATGGCGTACAGAAAATAAGTAATCGTTATTCTTCATGATTTGTTTTATTCATTCACAATACAATAATTAATTTGTAGACTGAACAACAATGAACATCGTTCACGCAAGTCAAAATATTTCTGGGTACTACTCAACATGTATGCTTTGTCTTAAATGTTTCTATAGTACCCTTCATAATATATATCACATCTGTTTTAAAAATCCTTACATGGAACCATGGCAACATTAATGACATTGCCTGAGTAAAGTTTGAACTGAAGTCAGGTCATAGTGTGCGCATATCTTGATGACGTCACTGGTCATAAAAAGAGGTGATTTAACATTTCATTGTCTATCAGCATGTGCTAAATAATAAACGCTGGTATTCACGTGTGCCCTGTTGCACGTGAACAACTTTATCACGTGAATGAGGCTAAACATGTACAGACCAACAATTGTTTGAAAATCCACAGTGAATGCCCGCTGAAGATTTGGGGCGGGAAAAGACAATAAAATCCACAAATGAAAGCTTCTTTCACTTATCACAGTCACATGTACATGACGTCACAAGCTTAATTAATCATATGTTGACAAATATGAAACGAATAAACACGCATTTTAAAGACACTCGTATCCACCATTACTTGTACAACAAAACGCGCAAGGAATCAGTGTTTGTTCATCACAAAACGATGAAGTCTCCGGCTCAGGAAAGTGCCGTATGGGGAAATTCCGTAACCATGGTGTTCTCAAGGCTATGGTTTGAGCCATTCCGTGCGGGACAGAACTTCGATCTCCGCCGATATCGCCGACAGAGGGCGAACAGAACATGACGGAATTTTTTACCAACAAGTACGTAGATTAAGAAGTTTACAGAGGAGTTCACCACATATAGGAAGCTGATCACAGCGATGTAGTTTTCCTGGATAATTTTGTCGTCGAATAAAGCGTCTATCTGATTAAAGAATGCAAGCGTCTGACAGAGAATGAAGACCGTCATAATGAGGACGAGAACCAGTGTCACGTTGTCCTCCTTCTGCTGCTGCTGACAATAAGTAGCCAAGTCTCGCCGCCGAGAGCGCATGCGTATAAGTTCCCGGATGATTAGGACGTTAATGACTGACATTGTTATGAGTGGAAGTAGATAAATAACAATGGCGTACATCCATACCTTGTACACATCCTTGTAGAAGACGTTCTTTCCGAGTTCTGTGAGATCAATTATATAGCACGTGAACTGTTTTAACTCGGGTAGGTCGCACTTGGTGGGCAATGCCACTGTACCGAATAGTCGCGGAACGTTGTACACAGCAGACGACACCGCGAGCAGCACAAGAGTGATGATTGTCTTTTTGCGCGTGCGGTAGTAGGCAGCTTTAAGCGGGTGGCACACGGCGATATAACGCTCGACCGAAACGGATACGAGTATCCACACATTACACTGTTGCACTGACATGGCAAGGAAGTCAAACGGTCCGTAAAGGTGCGGGTATATCACGTGTACATACACCGGAAGTGTACGGCCGTGCATTCCCACGGCAAGCGGGGTGATGGCTATTGTAAGGACCACAATTACACCCACGTCAGTGAGAACGAGGCCACGGAGAAACAGCGTTGTAGTTGACTGCATGCGCTTGCTCCAGAGTACGACCATTGTTAGTATGTTGCCGACCATTCCGAGTAGAGCAACTGTCGGCAGTAACACTACGTATATCACGAAGGCAAAGTCTGTGATCTGTGTGGTGGTGGGCATGTCCGGAAGTGACGTAGTATTTTCAATGTCTAACTGAGTGTAATTTGGTGACGTGTTGACGTCCATATTCAGAAGAGACTTCATGACGTCACTCTCGAGGTGAAAATGCGATGTTTCTGCAATATACAAAGAGTAAAGTTCTTATTTCAATATCATCTGAGCCTTTCTGTCTGAAATACCTAAGTTATATTTTCGAGTTGTTTCTTGATTTCTACATCTTCTCTCATTGCGCACTGTCCATCATATGCTTAACCAATCCATAGAGAGGAACCTTATATACCCTTTGCTAACCTTTGAAAAACATAACTGTTATAACATTGATAGGTTTTCGTCATGGATAGCTGTTAATTACAATTGATGAAGCAAGTTTATGATGTTATTGACACTTTGTCATAGAGCTTTGCGTATATTGGAAGTCCATCTTTCCTACTAATATGACCTTTGCTAACCTATAACAAAATTAACAGTTACTAGTAAAACATTTATAGGTTTACGTCATAGATGTCTGTAATTAACATTTTATGAAGCAAGTTTATGCCTTGTCAAAAAGCTTTACGTATATTGGAAGACCATCTTTCCAACTGATATAACTAACCTTTGGTAAAATTAACATTTATAATATGCATAGGTTTACGTCATACATGTAGGTGGTTGTTAATTACCATTGAAGTAAGTTTTGTTTGTCTGAAGGTGCCCTTCTCATTTCGTTTTACGTATATTGCCGTCTAGATATTGACATCATTTTTCCCACCGAAGAGAGGGAGGTGCAGAACGCGAATTCGGAAAAGCAAATGGATTTTAGAAACGTTTATTCCTTCGTGAATGGCATAACGGCCGAAATAATTCTCCTACGTGTACAAAAAATAGAAAAGCGGAACAAATTTAACAAAACGTTTTAACAAAGAAAGATTTGCTTATGTTACCCGGTAATTTGAGCACCACTAGATTAACAAAATACTCACATTTTATTGTTTACAAGGTTTTCAAATTATATCAATAAATGGTGTTGACGGGGAGGGGGAATCGCTGTACCAAACACATTTTAATTGATATAAACGAATGGCGACGACGGTTAAACCGGGGAAGGGGGTTGATAGACCAAAGGGTTGCCACTTTATATACGACATGTAAATGATGTCGACGGGAGGCGAAACTTGTTAATACTGTAAACGATTATTATATTGGTATATCTGACAAAGACTGATTCATCAAACCCCAAAAGAAATCTTAACTGTTAAGACGTTTAAATATAGTCAAGAACCCTTTGAACTTTTTGATCTACTGTCAGTTATGAACCCATGAGAATTTGCCCCGAGGAGAGTCACTTGCTCTATGGTATAAGTGATGTTGAGTCGGACGTAGGAACCCTACAGGAGGATAATTGGAATCCAGGAAAATCTTTTGTTGAAAGTTTCCCCTTTCTCTTAAATTGTATCACGAAAAAACCCAGACATATCACAGGGACCTCAGAATTTGTTACAAACCTCCTAAATGCACGTGAAATGTATCCTCTTCCAGCCAGTTTTGCATATTTAATGAGTTTTGACGTCACTGCACGCGATGGCCTTTCGCTGTCATTGGATTGCGGTCTTCCTTTAAATTAAGGCATCCAATCACTGCAAAAGACCAGCGCGCAGGGTGACGTCAAAACTCATTGAATATGCAAAACTGGCCGGATAGCCGACGAAAACTTTGAGACACGGATATTTGGCGTGTTTTTGGAGGAAATCGAGATTATTTCTACGGGTAAAGGATACATTTCACGTGCATTTAGAAGTTTTCTTACTTCAACTAGAAATATGATTTTTGTTGCAATAAAGGTAGGCGGGGTCGATTTTTCGACTTGGAAAGCTTTCCACCCTTGAGCCTTTATTAACATTGAGGAGGCATTTTTTTCTTGATTTATATTTTAAACTTATCAACTAACACTTAATTACTACAATGTTAATTACCACCAATAACGTCCGAACATACATCCTGTCATTAGTTCTGTGGGACCATGTTTCATGATCAGTACGACACGGCTTTGCAACTTTAACATCAAAATCACCAATTTGTGGTGTTGTCAAGTATTACTAGATCTTCGATCCGATACAACTCACAAAAACCAGATAAAACTAACATAAAATCGAAATTCTAATTAGTTTAATCAAGGATACGAAAGATGGTTTAATGTGAGACAGGCTTTTGTACCATATAACAGCTGAAACCAAGTGGGCCCTAAGGCTGTTGTATCGCCTTTCCTTGTGTAGCTAGAACCAAGTTGGCCTACGATCTGTTGTATCGCCATGCCTTGTGTAGGTAACACCAAGTTGGACTACATGATGTTGTATCGTCATGACTTGTATAGCTAGAACCAAGTTGGCCTACAGTCTGTTGTATCGCCATGCCTTGTATAGCTAGAACCAAGGTGGCCTACAGTCTGTTGTATCGCCATGCCTTGTGTAACTAGAACCAAGTTGGCCTACAGTCTGTTGTATCGTCATGCTTTGTATAGCTAGAACCAAGTTGGCCTACAGTCTGTTGTATCGCCATGCCTTGTGTAACTAGAACCAAGTTGGCCCACAGGCTGTTGTATCGCCATATCTTGTGTAGCTAGAACCAAGTTGGCCTACAGTCTGTTGTATCGCCATGTCTTGTATATCTAGAACCAAGTTGGTCTACAGTTTTTGTATCTCCTTGCCTTGTATATCTAGAAGCAAGTTGGCCTACAGTCTGTTGTTTCGCCTGGCCTTGTATAGCTAAAACCAAGTTGCCCTACAGTCTGTTGTATCGCCATGCCTTGTATAGCTAAAACCAAGTTGCCCTACAGTCTGTGGTATCGCCATGCCTTGTATATCTAGAAGCAAGTTGGCCTAAAGTCTGTTGTATCGCCATGCCTTGTGTAACTAGAACCAAGTTGGCTTACAGTCTGTTGTTTCGCCTTGCCTTGTGTAACTAAAACCAAGTTGGCCTACAGTCTGTTGTATCGCCATACCTTGTGTAGCTAGAACCAAGTTGGCCCAAAGTCTGTTGTATCGCCATGCCTTGTGTAACTAGAACCAAGTTGGCCTACAGTCTGTTGTATCGCCTTGCCTTGTGTAACTAAAACCAAGTTGGCCTAAAGTCTGTTGTATCGCCATACCTTGTGTAGCTAGAACCAAGTTGCCCTACAGTCTGTTGTTTCGCCTTGTCTTGTGTAACTAAAACCAAGTTGACCTGCAGTCTGTTGTATCGCCATACCTTGTGTAGCTAGAACCAAGTTGGCCTACAGTCTGTTGTATCGCCATGCCTTGTGTAACTAGAACCAAGTTGGCCTACAGTCTGTTGTATCGCCATGTCTTGTATATCTAGAACCAAGTTGGCCTACAGTCTGTTGTATCGCCATGCCTTGTATATCTAAAACCAAGTTGACCTACAGTCTGTTGTATCGCCATGCCTTGTGTAACAAGAACCAAGTTGGCCTACAGTCTGTTGTATCGCCATGCCTTGTTTAGCTAGAACCAAGTTGGACTGTTGTATCGCCATGCCTTGTGTAGGTAACACCAAGTTGGCCTAGAGGCTGTTGTATCGCCATGCCTTGTATAGCTAGAACCAAGTTGGCCTACAGTCTATTGACTGTATTGTATCGCCATGTCTTGCGTTACTAGAACCAAGTTGGCCCTCAGGCTGTTGTATCGCCATGCCTCGTATAGGCTAGAACCAAGTTGGCCTCATAGAGGGGGGATCAAGAATAACAAAGCGTCATCAAAACCATAATCCGAACTCAAAATTGATTAAACTAGAGGCAAACATATGAACAAGGACAGATTTATAGGAGACCCTCGTAAAAGTACAAGAGAATAAATCTTCTGCTTCATCGACGACACCCTCCATGTAAATCTTTGTCACATCCAAGTAAACATCAAGTACTCGAAATGGGAACCGAGTATCATTGTCAATAACACGAATAACAAACTAATAATCTTACTCAAAAACGTCCATCTTCATATCACATAAAGATACAGAATATCTTTCGATGAGACCAAGATGGCACTGTACAGAATGTGTGTACCTGTTAACTTATTGTATGTATTTTCATTTTCTACTTTCGTGTTTTTTTTCTTTTTCTTTTATGAAATGATTTGAAAAGTTATTTTCAAAACATTTGCAATTTTTGGCGAAGCATTAGAGCTTTCATTTTAGATTTTCGTTCTAAAGTGAAAAAGAAATTCTCACCAAATCCCTGTCAGCATCAGATAGGGCTTTTTGATAAAAAGCAACAGCGGAGATAGGATTTTCGTAAGAATTTAAATGTTAAATTCTTGGCAAGTGATCGTAACATTTACGTTCGTAATCCGCACACAAACTGTCAATGTGTTTACGTAATACGGGGAACAAATTGAACAGTAGGAGAGGACTTACTCCCCATCAAACATGTACATCTTAACCAGTAACGCCAGCGTTGTCATGGAGACCGATTTTCTAAGGTTTGAATGTTATCGAGTGTTTACTTGGTGGCAGCGTTAACAACGTGACGCCCTAATCCCTAATTTACATTACTCAGGGTAAATGTAATCGTAGCGTATCGCTGAAGTCTCGTCTACAGCGATAGCCACAGCGTGACATAGAAATGTACACGTATCTATATATCTAATCCGAATGGGAAAGTGCTGAAAAAAGTACACATTTGATCTTGTTTCTATGTAATGTTTTCTATGTAATGTATCAGTAATTTACTTAGCTAATTTTTTTTCATACTTTTTATTAATTTATTTTGTTTGCTATATATTCCCTTTGATTCAATAAACTTCTATCTTATTTTATCATATACTAAGTAATTGATACAGCATTTCTGCCCTGTGTCATACGGTTTAATTCACGTGATCCATATCACCATATCAGACCGGCGATCCGAAAATGCATATCACAGCTTTCGGAATTCCTCGAGGACTTTCCTTTAGTTAACTTTGATGAAATCTTCCGAGGTGTTCCGATTTATAACTCAGCAGACAACCGCTTCCTTTGTAAACACCGATCAGAAAGTCAGAGGGTGAACCGGTTTTGAATTCGTTAGCGGGCAGGATTATGGAGCAGCTTGATAACCTCACATATAAGAGAGACATATATAGCTCAAGAAGAAACAGGCAACTGACACATTGACAGAGTATATCAATAAGAGCAGGAAAAACAGATATTTTCCAATAATGATGTCAGTGAGAGAGAAATCGAGTCAGATGTCAACTCGGATATTTGTTGAAAAAAAAGAGAAATCAGAATACGGTTAGAAACACTGAATAAGATCTAAGGCTATTCTCTACTTTGTTAAAGATAAGGAACGAGGAAAGAGATATTGAGAAACTAGATCCAAAGAAACTTGACAGATACCTAGCATTTTTTGCATTGTTATACAGATTAAATGTTTATCACAAGCATAAATTTGTTGTTTTTTTATTACAATTTTGAATCAAACATTCAGTGTTAAGTTATGATAATCAGAAGCCCTCGGTCCGTTATGGGTCCTCGGTCTAATATGGCATGTAACATGGATTGTATCATCTAATATTCTCAATATATTGGTTGATTAGATGTCAATTTCTTTTTTGACATTTTGTTGACATCATCTTGTTCAATTTTCAATAATTTCACAGACAACTTTAATTCTTTTCGATTTATCATCATGTAATTATGTAACAGATGGGTGTTCTGCTTCGGCAGTAGACTTCAGTGTGGTAGCACTTTAAATCGGCGAATGATCCGGACTATCGCAAGAAGGCTTACCACGGCCTCCGAAACAAACACGCTCTCAACAAACACATACACTGAGAGGCCGTCCCGTAAACGACCCTGACTAAATATTGTTATTATAGAGGAGACCAAGGACAGGTTAGGACTTCTGAACCTCCAACTCGTGAAAGGTCCTGGTGGAACTTGTCCATGCGACGGAAAAAAGGAGCGATGAGGTGCATTGTTTTCGAAAACACATAGTTGATTTTCTTTTCCTACAGGTGTAATTTGCCATATATTCTACTTTGAAATCCGAAAAGTTATATGGTGCGATTAGTAGTGCGATGTCTACTTTGAGGTCCGAGCAGTTAGCAAGATGACGTAACACACACTAGCATGCCAAAAAAATCAATTAAACTGCATCATACAGCTGTTTCGTCCCCCTAAGACTATTCAGTGGTGCTAAGGTGAACATTTTTAAACTAATGAAGAAGCAGAAGAGTCATCAGGTGCGTAAAACCCCTTTATTTTTATTAATTTAGAAGTAAAATTAAACTAGTTCTGTATAATTTCAAATCGTGTACTATAAACATGTGTATATTATGTACCATGCCCTACTCAAATGAGATAACTGTGGCTTTGGAGGCTACAGCTAACCTCGGGGACTAAAAAAGTCCTCCAGCAGAGTCTGCCACCCCCTATCATTAAAGATGACGTAATACATACATATGTTGCATCCCTTAAATGTAGAAGGTTAAGTGAAATGTGTGGTGTCTACTTTCATGTCCGAGCACTCCGTGTGTGCGGATAGTGATACAAAATATGATGTATGGTGTTTCTGTGAGCTGATAGCATGCCACGCCTATCCCAACTACTGATGTGGTCAATAGTGGTAGTTTTCCAAACACCTCATCGACTTCATCAAACGTAGACGAACACTTTCATGAACTTTAATCGAAGTGATTTAGGAGTTTGATATTCAATGATAAATTGACCATGGGAAGCACATGGAACTAGCACAGTCGATACAGATTCGATGATGTATTTAAGACCCAACATCACCCACGTTCAGATTATTGCCAGAATTTGCAGTTTGTATTTGGAGGGAACATGACCAGGAAATTTTACCACAAATTACTCCCAGTTGATTAATCAAAACGTACTTGATAACCTGACAGACTGGGCCTTGCTAAAAAAAATCTGCTCTCTCAGTTGACGCAGTATTGCTGTCGACTAATACCCACAATCATTGCACTCCAACTTTAACAAGTATAGCCCTCTTCTAATAAAAAAATCTCCTATTCTAAACAGTGTACTTTATGTCACTTCACCAAACTGTGTTAGTTGTCAAAAGAACGCTAAATCCCGTGAAACATATCAACGAAGCCAATCCTATTTAGATAAGCGACGTACTGTTTTCTCCAAGCAAATTATCATATAAAAATTAAAAAATTAAAAATAATTGGATCCGTTCAATAGTCTGCGGTCCGTGTACTTTTGGATAAGTGGTCATCTGTTTTAAAAGCCTTTTTTATATTTATCTTTGGAAGCATCGAACGAACGGTGTTTGAAGCAGAGAGAATATCCATTTCCTGCATCTTTGTTTGTTTTTCTCGTTCCCTAGGGGCATGTCACTTGTTCCTGTGAAACTCCTCAGGGGAGTTAACTCCTACCTATTTGAAGGTTCCATGGGAATGTTGCATGTTATCAATCACTCTACATCAGTCCGGTTGTTTGAGATTCGATCTACAACCTACTTAGCGTTGTAATGTGATCTATAATCGGTGTTTTTACAGCGCGAAACAACCCGAGACTAGAGACATGTAAACATTTGCTAGCTACGACTGTTAACATAAACCGATAGGACATCAAACACACCCAGTAATGGACTACGTGTACGGACAGACAACTTAAACGTCTTCACAGTTAACGGTGTTTTCTAATTATCACGATGTGTATCCATGGATATTCAAAGCAACTTGTTTTCTATACTGTCCGACATATTGTCTAGCCATGTGTGTATCTGCAGGAGTCACAAGGCTTTATTTCACCTCATAACCATAACATAGTTCCAATGGTGGGTAGATAGTCACGGAACTGTAAAAAATGCAGGTAGCTTATGAAGGGAGACAACTTTCATATACCTGTGTCCGTATGCGCATGTGTCGGACAATATTTACCGGATGTCTAAAGCTGTAACGAAAAAAAAAGTTTATGTCTAGCAAAAAGGCTCCGTTGAGTAAATGAAAATTGGAAAATAAATGCCACGAGCAGCAATAAAGGCCAAGGAAGTCTCGTTTAAATGTCTGTGCATAGCTTTCTCAATTATTTTGGACCTTACCTGGAACAAGCGTTATGGATCGTCATGAGCCAAGCTTATACTCAGTTTAAAAGCATTTTTCTTCAATTGCCTCGTAAGTTGACATTTTCTAGTGTTGCAATGATGATGTCATTAAAAAAGACAATCTGATTAAAATACAGATCCTCACTATTACTATCGTGTGCAGGATCTGACAGCGACCAGTAAAAGGTCAGATAACCTTTATTATTTCCCATATCTAGGAAATGAACAGTCAATCAAAATGCACCTTGAAGAGAAAACCATTCAGGGTGTAATATAACAATTTGATTAGCATATTTTGTGATAATTTATTAACCGTCAGTTGTTATTTCTTTTTGGACAAACGAAAAACTACAAATCACACAGATAATTTTCACAGAAGAACACACTCCTTGGCATAGAGACCGCTGAACTGGGCGCCGCCATTTTTGTATACGGTCATTCGGGGCTCTCGCTACTCTAATCTGGTTTAACAACAAGTGTAGACACAAATCGAAATTGGCTTTTAACTTTTAGAATCTGGTAAGCAGCGATTTGATTGGTGAATACAAAGGTCAAAATTCTTACCCTAAATGTCGAGATCCACCTGTGAATGATTATTTTTCTCTGACCATGTCAACCCTCTTATATATCTAATATTGACGTTCAACCAATGCAAGACAGCAATCAACATTGAATTGTTGCCGGGACGTCAGGATGTTGTCGCTATGACGTCATACATTTTTTGAGAACGTGCAAAGAGCACGTGTAGCTTGTCTCAACGCTAGGGTGAGATAAGAAAAGCTCACACCGGTAAAATTGTGGATTTCCCTGTCCAGGGTAAGAAAAACTATTTTTCCGAAATAAAAGTGCCATGATTTGGCGGTCACGTTAGTGGAGATGGGACTGGGACATGTATACTTCCAGTGGAAAGTGGATAAAGTTAAAGACCCAATATACGTAACATTCGGCAAATTTTGAAGCGAAAATTAAGCCTAATATTTTTTATATTTATAGACTTAGATAAGATTAACTGATATCAGCAATATTCAAGATAAATTCTTCCGCGGTTACCGGTACAGTTGCAGTTGAAACTCGGTATTTGTAAACACGCGTCCACTTCGAACTGTCTTCTAACTTCTGCTTGTTGTTGAAGTGGGCCCCACCTGAATTATTTCCATTTTTTTTATTTTTCTGTCAAGAGTTTCTTGTTAGTTACCGCTCGGATTTACTTCGTTTTAGGCTTATTTTTGCATGGTTATCAACTGCACTTTTTTAAAAAAAAAATTTCAGAATCACGAAAAAATTCTTAAAGTCAAGTATTTATGGCCTTTAATAGGAAGTTTGTCAACTTGGTTAATGTAAACCTTCAATAAATAGTTGACTGACGTCATTCATTATTCTTGGTGTTGATACCCTCGGCATACTAGGATGCCAAGACCCCTTCAATATGTCATGGCAAATATGACAGTTTGATTGGTGTCAGGTAAAATAACTGACGGATCGCTGCGCTGATATCGGTCTTTTGAAGATTACAAAGGAGCCGAAACCGACTTCAAAGCCCGTCAATTACCGCGAACTTTTTTGATGTACGTACATCACAAAGACGAACTTGTCTTCTTGCCTCATCAACAGCACGCACACACAGCTTTCAGTTTTGCCATGACATATTCGAGCGGTGTAAAGAGCGAAGGTGAGCGTCCCCGTGGGTATCAAGAATGACCCCCACTAACCTGAACGCATTATGAGCTTAATAATGTAGATTTTAAAACGAAATGATGAAGTAATTGATCTGACGATTTCGGTGCCATTATTTACGCTGTGTAAATGTTATATCATTTTCCCCTTTCCACCGTTTTCGTTTGATTTTTTCCAAATTTTCAAGAAGCAGGATAAAAATGAATACATGGTAGGCAATGTTTGGACACAAATTGCTCCTCACAATTATGACGTTCCACGCGTTCGTCCATCTGACT
Organism: Mimachlamys varia; assembly: GCA_947623455.1. NCBI lineage: Eukaryota > Metazoa > Mollusca > Bivalvia > Pectinida > Pectinidae > Mimachlamys > Mimachlamys varia. Next base: position 6,274,578 of record OX392537.1, read on the forward strand.
AAAACATTGTATATTTCATTCGGGTTGAATCCCTTGTGACACTTGGGGAACATGTTCATACATGTAATAGTTACATTCTAAATTACATTTTGCCTATATACCGTTAGTTAACCAAACTGTATTCAACAGTGATCAGGTCCGTGTATGGATATATGAGTCGCGTCACGCTTAACGAATTTATATCGATGCGCGATATTAATAGAAAAAAAGTACAAGATTATAGAAGCATTGGCATTTTGACGAATTTACACAAGTTGTGACTAAAATGAAATTTGATTTGTGCAAAAACTATTTCAGGTGTCAATGTGTGAAGACGTTTAAGAAGATACGAGGGACTATATTACTTCTCTCGCAATTCCGGTATTTGTACTTCATAACGTCAGTGTTATTGTAAGGGACAAATGAATCCATCTTAAAGGCCCAATAAACGTAACTTTCGGCAAAACCTGAAGCATATATCAAGCCTAATAACTTATTATATTTATAGATTTAGCTAAGATTAACTGATATCAGCAATATTCAAGATGAAGTATTACGCGGTTACCGGTACAGCAGCAGTTGAAACACGGTATTTGTAAACACGCGTCCATTTTGAACCGTCTTCTACCTTCGGTTTGTTGTTGAAGTTGGCCCCACCTGAATTATTTCAATTCTTTGGATTTTTCTGTCAAGAGTTTTTTGTTAGTTACCGCTCAAGTTTACTTCGTTTTAGGCTTATTTTTGCATGGTTATCAACTGGATTTTTTTCAGAATTTGTCAGATACACGAAAAAATTCCTGATGTTACGTATATTGGGCCTTTAAGCTACAGTTAAAAAAACACTTATTAATGTAAATTTAAGCAAAGAACTGTTACCAAATGGCAATATACAGTCGATATGAATATTATTTGGGTGGCAGATACATTTCCATGTCGCCCGTCACTTAAATACCCTCGTGCGGTCTATCTAAAAGCTGCCGGGGTCTACCTCTAATGATATCAGTGAGAAACCAGGGTGTGGACATCTTTCAATGACAATAATCTGATACTGTATTACACATTAACAGTTGTATATTGCGGGAGAAAAGCGATTAGTTATATGATGCTGGAAACATTTGATAAAGACTTATGTACCTGACCAGAAGCGTTTTAATCCATTAGTTTGACCTGTTTAAGATTAATAACCCTCGCTGTAAAACACATTTATTCTACTTCTACCTCCATAAAATCATTAACGCCAGGCCCGCGATCGGTCAGACTAGTATAATGAGCAGAGATTGGATTGGAAACACAAACCGTGTCTCTGGCAGTGATAAGATACAGGAGAATGCGTGTAGTTTTCCCGACAAAGTAAACTAGTTCCGTTTCTTTATACGTAGTGTCCGCCGTTAAACCCACCTTCATTTATGTTCATTGGTGCGTTTGATTTTGCGCAGATGCGTCGACATGGTAATGACGTTAGTTGAGCCGACTGTCTCCTTGGCATTCATTGTTCAATCCCATCACGTTTGTACACGACATGTTGAGTTGTGTCACGAGTTTCCATATTATTCTGTGTTCATTCAACTTCAAACTAAACCATTTAGATGAGAGAGAAAAAATTAGATCGGCGCTTAAATTGTATACTGGGTTATTTCAGTAGCGACAAGACGCTGAAGAAAATCACCCCGAATAGGAGCAATGGAAATCTGACGTAGAGTTCCACTATTAACAAATACAATGCAGAGTCTGCTCATAGTAGGAATAAAATTCATTTTTTATAATTAAGTATTGATTTTAGTTACCACGGCTACAAAAATAGATAAATAAATCTTTAACATTTTATATTGCGCCCAAATTAGCTTCTCTAGAGGGCTCTTTTGGAAAGGTTTTTTCAACGCTTGCACGATAAGTTTATTCAAGAATTATGTTCAGTATTTCATTTGATAAATCTTAAAAATGTGATTTATACAAACATTTTGTTGATAACTTTCAAATTAATTTTTCCTTTACAAAATCCCTAAATCTAGTATAAAAAAAAATGAGTAAATATCGCATGCACGTGCACTCTCTTAATATTGAGTCCGGACGTTACAATGCGGTCCCAAGCGGCCAAAGAATATGTACTGTTTGTGACAAAAAGGATGTAGACGATGAGATGCATTTAATTTCCCCCCAGCTTATCATGAGTTAAGAAATACATTTCTCAAGCAATATTATTATTATGAATTATTCTCATGCAAAAATACCAAACGTTTAAGGCAACTAGGCAAATATTTATGACAAGCAATTGCCAAAAGAAAAGTACTAATGGGTCAGTAAATTTAAATAAATAAATGTGTTAAAATTGAAAAACTGCTAGAGAATCTTGAAGACATCTGTGCCGAAAGGTCGTGATAAGTTACGGCAAATGGACCAAAACACCTCCAAAAGTGTCCGTGACAACACTGGGAAATGATGTGTCTGTCAAGCAACATAATCGCTAGGATACAAGCGCATCCACAACAGAGAAGAGCAGTATGGTTTAAACTTCATTATAAATAATGGCCGTGTTACTGATTTAATATAAGATATAAGACCCAATAATATGTATCCAACAATAGTCTAAATTTTCGTTTCCTCCAATATCATTACTTATCTGTCATATTTTCCCAAAATATTGTATGTTTGGATTTTACATTTCCTCGGCTCCGAAGGTATGGGCTTCTGCGGAAAAAAACGCTGAAAGGATTACCTTTTTTTGAGGAGGGACAGAAAGTATCCTGTTTTTTGAAATGTACATTTCTACACAAACTTTAGCAGAAAAAGGTATCTGCTAAGATTTACCGAAATGTATAGGTCATCTCGGAACGAATACTCTTTTCTGAATGGTGTCCATATGTGTTGTTACCTTAGCGACCCTGCCCTGCAGGTAGGGGAAAATATTGTACCTGCTGCCCTCGTTGCATGATCGTAAGAGGCGACTAAACTTGGGGCCTTATCTTTTCTTTTCTTCTAAATAACTTTCTCCTGCCTAGTGTCTCACTTGAAACAATATCATTTTTGGCCTTTAGTTGAGCGTTTGCCCCTGTAAGGAAGGCTATGGGTTCTGTCCCCTGGCCAAGACATACCAGAGTCTAACAATGGTAGTTACTACTCCCTGCTTGACGTTCAGCATTATGGGAATCGAACGACTGGTTTGCCCGTTGTCAGCATAATACGACCTGGTGGGGTATTCTGCCAGGGGCCTTCGGCATTATACTTCAGTTTGGTAGCACTTTCAATCAGTAAAAGATCCGGACTATTGCAAGAAGGCTTACACGAACATACCACACCTCAAAAATACACACGCTCTCGGCGCTCACGCTTACATTGCATACACCGGGAGGCCGTCCTTAAATTATCCTGGCTGTTAATAGGACGTCAAAACAACCAACCAAACCAAACAAAACATTAGCTTGCTTCATGTAATATGAGTGTAACCGATTTTCATTCTCATCGGCATGAAAATTGAAAACAAAACGCCATACAATCCATATAGTTACTTTTTTCCAATTGAACATTTGTTTAATTTAATTTATAAACTATTGAATAATAAATTAATTAACTGCGTTTGGTTTTCCTTTGTCATTTAAGCGACATTAGCGGAACAGTCCTAATCTAAGTAAAATTGGCGCCAATCGAAGTAGTTTGAGCGTTTGACGCAGTGTCGTTCTCAATGTTATCCGAAGCGGAGCGACAAGGTTTGCATTGCTTAAGATTAACATATTACGTCATAAGTAATCCACGTGAAAGGATTATTTATACTGTATTCATAGTCTAGTGTTTGTTTGGTTTTTGTATGTGTCTTTCTTTATACAGAGAAGAAACAATCGGAATATTAATATGTAAACATGACATAGTTTTGTAATTTTTGTTTCTATTCGTTATTAGAAAACCCGGAAGAGGTCGGGTGATGCAGTGGATAGCGCACTTGCCTTTCACCAATGCGGCTGGGGTTCGATTCCCCAACCGCACGTGAAAAGGTATCGGGGTCACCTGCCCGACCACGTGGGTTTTCTCCGGCTACTCCGGTTTCCTCACACATTTAGACCCCTCCTGAGCTAGCATCCGGGCCAACAAGAGTATTATTTATAAGTTGTATAACTTGTTTCATAATTTCTCTCCCCTCAACAGACAATGGTAAGATAGAATGTCTGGAGCTGATATCAGCATTGGAAATGGCACGTGTTTAAATCACCATGTACATGTATTGAACGTGGTAGAAGAATTGAGCAGAATGTCACGTGATAACAATATTGAGTAGAATGTCACATGATAACCGTATTGAGTAGGATGTCACGTGATAACGGTATTGATTAGAATACTACATGATGACAGTATTGAGTACATAATCACATGATAGTACAATTGAGTAGATCATCACGTGATAGCAGTATTAGTAGAATATCTCGTGATAGCAGTATTAGTAGAATATCACGTGATAACAGAATAAGTAGAAAATCACTTGATACAAGTATTAGTAGAATATCACGTGTTAATTAATGAAAGTGTCGGGGAGAACCTTACGATTATATCATGTGATAAGATCGATTGACCTGTTTTACTAAAGCTGGCCTTTATTCATGAGCATACGGTGTCCGGAGACAGAAAAACAATAGAGGTTGTCGTGTGTATAGATTATTGTTCTGTATCACTCAAAAACAGCAGGCATCTGTAATGGAGGGCTAATATACAGCTAAAAACTATAACTAATTAATGCCCGTCTGTGTCTGGACTGCCGACTGATCGATACAGAATCATCATGTATCTACATCCTACATACAAGTCGATACAGTGAAAACCTTTGTCCATGATAAACGCATTCTATGGTCAATTTTATGACATCTTTTGTTTACTGATTTTATTGATATCGAGACTGAACGGATCTTTTTAGCTATTATAACATCCATATTCCATGAAGCCCACTTAAGTCTCTTATTTCATGAAAAGTAAAGTTTTATCATATTTCGTTCATAACGGCAGACACTTATACATCGTCGTTTTGAAGTTTCTGCTTTCGCCAAGAATCACGCGGGCCAGAACCGTTAGAAGTAAACATTTTGGTGACGTTAGACTGTTCAGAGAAGCTCGTTTCCTCTGTTGACGCTAAATATCGAAAACAGGGGATAATTATCCAATTAATAATTTAAATAAAATGTATTGTCAGAGTTTTGAAATGTTCATGCTGGCTTGATCGCATATCGGTTAACACGATACAAACTTATTTTGCATTGAAATTCGTTTGAAAAAAATGTGTGTCAATTCCTAAGTTACCAAGACCAAGAGTGACGAAACTGGGAGCTTTTAAATGACATTTTCGGAAGAACTCAAGCGCAGTTTGAAAGTTTGACACAAATGCATTCTGAGGGTGTTTCAGGGTGAAGCAGCAATACTCTCCTCGACCCAGATCAACAGATGACGTCATAAGTAAAACACATGTCATTCAGGAGATTATTGTAGATTTTGTTTGAAATCTACGGTAAACTGGAATACATTTTTGCAATGCTCATCTGAGTGGCTGCATATATTGACAGGCCTAGTGGCAGTAACTTTGGCAGATGGTGGTAGCTTATACCGTTGATTACTATTTGTTTATTTTTTAGATTTTCCAGTCTACTGTATGCCATCGTATTGGCTGTGATAAGAGAAGGTTACCACACAAGGTACTCCTTAGTGTTCTAGTCCGACTTTGTTTTCAAACAAACTTGATTTTACCAGTTTCTTTACTCTGTCGCAATATCCTTTAAGTAAAGGGAGGACCTCAACGCCAAATATTTACGCTTTGTAAAACGTTGCCATCCAAAGCAAGAAATCTAAAGTGATTAAGAATGTCTTTCGCCTTTTGTGGTTGATGGAACAGGAGGGATATACTTGCGGTAGGTACACGGTGAAGATATGGCCTTATTAGTTCGTTGGTTAGTGTGTAGCAGGTGTCCAGAGCATTTGTCTCCATTACTGTAGAGAGGTCGGCAGTAGCTGATTGCCCGGTGAAAGTCACAGGGGAAAAAACAAATAAGCCATTAAATATCATCCTAGCTACATGTATATGTCTATATATTCTAAAATGCTGTCGATACATTTCAAGCAATTAAAACGACATTTAAAAGTTGTGCAGATCCAAACAAACCTAAGGTCTCGTTTATTTTAGACATTGGCGTGTGGGTAGTGTTGTCCAGCGATCAACCGAATGTGAAGTTAATGATCGTGAGAATAATTCACAGCATTTTTGTCAAACCGTCTGTTAAAGGTTTTTTTCGTTCTTCATTAGATATAGCTTTGCCAGAGACATTATCTATAGCCAAGAAGAATTGGATGTGACCAAGATTTGCATGGCGAGTGTCGTCGATGAAGCAGAAGACGCTTACTCATCTTGTGCTTTTACGATAGTCTCCATGTAAATCTTTCCTTTGTTCCTATTTTCCCCCTAGTTTAATCGATTTCGAGTTCGGATTAAGGTTTTGTTGACGCTTTGGTAGTCTCTGATTTTTTTGAGCTTAAAGTAAACATATTGATTTTAGCGCACTCAAATTTTAGGGTATAGCCATTCATATCTAAACAGATTACAAGCGCAATAATAATCGGCGCAGTCACAATACATGCTGTAGAAAGCAATATACAGGAACTGTAACTAGCGCAAGCCAAACTTAGCGGTATGTTTTCAGCGGGGAAAATCGCTTAAATAAAACCACCACTTAAATATAAACCTTAACATTTGAACGTACGTCTGGTATCCTTTCAAGAGATTCTTTGGTATAATGTACGGTAAAATGGTAGATTTGTTGCCTTGGTGAAATGATACTTGTCTTTGTCTAGAAACTAGTTGTGCTATGAAAGGTCAACCAAGATGATGAGACTTTTATGGAAAAAGGAAGAAATACCTTAGTGTTGGAAGTGATATGTGGCTATACTCTAATCGATAACCCTATAGGCGCGGATGCAGGATTTTCGGAAGGAGGGGTCCATTTGACCCCTTTTCAATGATACAAAGGTAAAATCTTCCATTTCTAAGGCTATAAAAAATTCCTCCTCCGAAAGGGGGGTGGGGGTGGGGGGGGTGGGGGTGTTCCTGACCCCCAGGACCCCCCCCCCCCAATCTGGATCCGCTAGTGCCCCCATCATCCATTTAAAATATCATGTCGATAGATGCAGTAACCTGCTGGACATAATAATATAAACCACCATGGACTGAAGGCTAATTGGTTATCGGCCTCTGGATATAGTCTTTCGCTATCAGCTTTAACTATTACGTAGCTTTACTGTAAGTGGACACCGTCGTCTTGTGGTATCCTATAGATGTTTCGACGTCTTACTATCGTAAACATGTGACCCAGCTATATAATGCCACTGTCACCTGGCGGCCTTGGTAGTATTTCAGTGACCCGTCTGTCTGTGGACATTGTTACCTCGTGGTCTTACTAACTGTAGTATGGTCCCACTATCAACTCTTGGCCCTATTTGTTGGTAGGTTTGGCTCAGGTCCCGAGATTAAATATCAAGTAATAGTTAAAGCCACAAACATAAGTATTTTTAAATCGACAGTCCTTAGCTTTTACCATCGACCTTAGCATGTCCCTCGAATGCACTAAAACGTCTATTTTGATCACGCCGAAAATTTTAAGCGTTTTAATCCTTCACATGTATCATCATTATAGCTCAATCAAATACCATAATTAAACCAGAAGTACCAAAACAATAACAAACCAAAAACCAATCCCTCCAACATACACTATTTTATTTTTTTCAATCAAGTTTCATTTTCTTGGCATAAGTGGAAGAAATCTAGATATATACAACTCTCATTCTGTTTAAAGATAAGAGAGAACAGCGATAGACGTGTGGGTATGACTTTCTAGATGAAGTGGGAGCGCGAGTGGTCACGCATCCTTTAGGCCAAATTGGACGTACGGATCAATGTACGAACAGGATTATAAAGAACATTCCATGTAAGTGTGTGATTATATTAATGTGAATCAAGCAATTCCATTTATTTAAGTAAATCCGTGGTGATATCTACAAGGCGTCATATCGATTGTAACTTGTATGACGGAGCGTTAGGTCGTATACACAAGATAGGGGGTCACTTATTACAGACCGGACACCCTTCAAACCGACATAGCAACAAATATAATTTCTTCAAACTAACAAACACCAGACTCTCATCAAACCGACATAGCAACAAATATAATTTCTTCAAACTAACAAACACCAGACTCTCATCAAACCGACATAGCAACAAATATAATTTCTTCAAACTAACATATAGACCCTCATCAAACCGACGTAGTAAAAAAGCAACTTCTCCTCAAACTTGATGGGCGGATTGGTCGAGTGGTAACAATCTGGCCTCCACCCATGACAACCAAAGTCGTTACACTGACGAACTACTCAGAGAAAGTGTTTTTCTCCTGCCCACGAAACTCCAACACATATATATTAGAACTGAATGTGTTAATTGTACTGATTGTAAAAAAATATATAGCTATGCACTTCTTATGATAGCTAGATAGGGCGCTATATCAAATGCTGTATGTTAATCCATTTTATTCATTTATATACAGTAACAAACCAAATACTCCACAAACCCAAGTAATAACACAACAAAACAAAACCCTCTTAACTATGGTTTGGTTTATTCTGTTTTACGTTATAATTACAGTCAGGGTCATTTAAGGACGTTCCAGAAAAACCAACGACTTTCGGTCAATTCCTGGCAACTACCCCCCACGTTGGTTTCAAACTCGCAACCCAGAGTTGGAAACTAGTGGTAGAATATCGGGACACCCTAACCACTCGGCCACCGCTGCCCCTTCCCCCTTTTTACAGTAACAAACAAGACCCTCCTTAAACCGACATTACTGTTCTCAACCTTCTCTAATATCGCGTAACACTCACCTCAAACCGCTCTTTAATTACGCGACACCTTACCCACATCAACATACCAGTAAATCAGGCCCCGGCACCTTGTTACTGCCTCCGAACATCGTATGAGAAGTTTTAGAGGTTATGCCATATAAACAACTCGTCCATGAAGAGGCGCTCTCCATCCCAGATGGTATACGGGCCCAGTCAGGGTTGTTTTATCACCACTTTTCTCAGCAGGTTTACCCGACTTTGTTTATGTACGAGTAAACAGAAAGCTTCCATATTATCACTGGGACCCGGATGATAGACAGCAGAGAAAACTTTCCATGTCTTATTGGAATTGTTATCGTCTTCAGTCAACAGTTATTTTGAAGCAGAGCTACCATAATTAGACTGAAGTTAAACAATACATATTGTCCTCAAATTCAATTCAAATTTATATTGCATTTTACATCCAAATAGCATTGTGTGGATACAGCCGCAAATCAAATATTAAAAAAAAATCAGCAAATATATTAAATACATGTGCATTTATATAGCATTGAACAAACTTAAGCACTTCCTAAGTCTACCTTCCTCATTTCAAAAGACTTTTTAATGAAGAGGCCAATATCGCACAAAAGTTGCGGTTCATTAATAGATAGTGGCATTTGAACAATTTTGTATATCGGCAAAACTAGTATGTATTTGATAGTTTTCGTAAGAAGGTCCAAAACAATAGATCAATAGAAACGTAAACGAAAAGGCAAACATCGTATCTCCGGATCCCGGCAGCGTGTGTTCGAAGTAAACAAAACATCGTATCTTTTAATTGACAAAAGATCCAGAATATACCACAATCTCCAAAATACACACGCTCACACAACATACACTGGGACCCATCTTTAAATGAACTTGGCAGTTTAATAAGATGTAAAACAATCGAATAAACCTATCGTGAATTTGCTTCTCAAATATATGGTGTTTACATGTCTTGTTGTCTAAGTCACGAAGTCGTCATTCTCCTGGTTACGTATATATTTGCTTATGCTGCTATGGGTGTGTTTGTGAAAGTGTGCATGTGAGTGTGTTTATTGAACATGTAAAATTGTTTTCTTTGTACTTGATGCGCTTATGAGTCCTAAGGCACTCTGCAAATAAAGAATCAGAATCAGAATCTGAATCTGTATCTGCTTATTGCGACTGTACCAAACTGAGAGGACATCACAGCATTAAAATATTTTTCACGATTCGGGCCACCCAGTAAAAGGGAAAACTAATTAAGAAAGTCTAGAATAAAAGTGATACAAACATTGGTAATTAACACTTAGCCAAACAACTGAGTATAGCAGTAATAAATATCTCATTATCGTTATCATGACGTAATGACAAGCTAGATCTATATATGTATCATCGACAGAGTCATCGACCTAAAATAACGTATGGTGAGTCAAACAAAAAACGCGACGCCTAAACCGGGCGGTGTGTCATGATCCTTCCACGTACTACCCGATCTTACACAAAATGGAAGAAATATGCGACATCTTTAAAGCGTTTATTTTAACTTACTGGACACGAGTGGTTATTTTTTGTGCAGAAGTCAAGTCATTTTCTAAATGAGTGAGACGCCCTCCATAGTTTCCAATTAACAAAGAAAGACCCGTCTAAAAATGAATTCCACCAAGCCGTAACAAAACGCCAATGAGTTTGACTTTCGCTTATCCAAACGTCCTGGTTCTCCGACAAAATCAAATTCTGAATCCCACAACTTAGATAAATAATCACAATTGCAATGTTAACAAAAGCGAGCTCAACATCCAGAAAATCCAGATCAATATGACAGCGATGTGCCCTAACAAGCAATAATAACACACTTTCCTACCCGTCGTAGTTTTTATTTACATTGAAAGCTGAGCTACGCCTGGGTAAAATGAAAAGTTAACAAGGTGTAATTTAGCATTTTAAATTGATTTTTCGTTACTGTCATATCAAGATACCATGTTGGAATGTTCTATTTTAACGTAAGGGTGTGGAGAAATCAGTTATTTCGTTTTAAAACCTTCCTTACAATAGTGATGAAAATGACAATGCAATGTCACCTGCTTAGTTTCAGAATCAAAATGAAATTTATCATTTACATGTTTTTTATCCGTAGACTTATACGATGGCGTTCCAAAGGAAGAAACTATAAATCTTTATATATTTACTATAGTTTTGAGCGTATCTAATTATGCAGTTTGATGTTGGCGTTCATGCGGGGTGGATATTAGAAGTAACGATCTGCAGTACACTGTAGCTTAATTCTCGGTTTTTTCGGACCGAAGCTCTGATAATCTCTAACGAATCAGTCGTGTTAACATATTTTTTGTTGTTTCTTACTTTTTGACAATTATTTAGTTACCCACCAGTCGTACATCTTTAGAATAGCTTTCCTAACCACACAAAGGTATCAAATTTGGTGATCAGCCGGGAATGAAACCATTGCTTTAATCATCATGCTGAGGCAACATAGATGTTCACGTCATGCCATTGCGCAATCTGTTCAAAAGACGTATTATTGCTAAGACACATGACTTCCGGGTTAACAGACATTGACATCATCATTCCCGATATCAAGGGGCTTCTTACTTCAAATCCACTGATATATGAAACCAGTCGCGTGCCCAGTAACGGATTTTGTTATAAAATAAACTTCCTTGGATTTCGATTTACAGAACTTGACATGACAAAGTGCTGTAGCAGAAAAAATGTATATGACTTGAATTTTCTCTCTTTTTTTCCCCAAATTATTGAGAAAGTGTTATTTCTCTTATAAATTTATCGTTAAGGTCAGGAAGTTGAGCGTTAGCACAGAGTGAGGGTTTGTGGTTGGAATACCTTTGATAAATCTTTATACTAAAAACCTGACATCGAAGTCCATAAACTCCGAATCTATGTCATCTTGTAATTTGTTTAGATTAGAATTGTTTACCATCAACGATTTTTTTTTTTATTTCTAGATTCTGGAGAAGTCTTCATTTTTTGTTGCTTAAAATTGACGATTTAAGGCCTTTGTGATGCCTTATAATTCTCACTTTTAGGTCGTGACATTAGCTTAAATGCGACTTAGATTTATATAACGGGTATCTTCGTTGAAGCAGAAGATGCTTACTCTTCTAAAACACCTGGTCTTATTCCTTGTTATGTTTCAAAGGGTTCCTAGTAAATCTTTCCTTTTCATGTTTTGCCCCAGGTTTAATCGATTTTTAGTTCGGATAATTGTTTTGTTGATGTTTTGGTGTTCTCTGTTTTGTTTTCCCGAACAAGAATACAAATCCACGCGTCAAAGTAGATAAGTAGATGAGCTTTCATAAGGTGGATAAATATTTATTTGGGATATTGAAGATTTTTTTTTTAAATTTAATACAACATTCAACACTGTTCTTTTTCTTCTTACACGCTCTGCAATTTCGGCGAGGTGTTCCTAGCAGATCTTAAATGCTCTGAACCAAACTTTTGATATCTAAGTTCATGTTCGTTTCCGTTATTCATTAACATTATTTAAACATCCCTAAAATTGTAAAGAGCACAAATAATATTTACATAAGGGTTTTTGTAACTTTTTATAGTGGATTTGAGTGTAAACCCCGAAAATTGCTTATGCCAGCTTATAAAAAAACGTACATAAAATAAAATGGTAAAAAGTTACAAAGATGCAATAGTTTCCTAGTCTTAGAGTATAAACGACCGTACATTACTACTCCATTGCATGCATCCCTATATAAAACAATTGAACGTTCGCAAATGATTCCATATTCGTTTCTCTGCTGACGTCATCTCCAGTTATTAAAAACCTCTATGGTACCGCGCGGATGTAATTGTTTCATAACAACGTTATTATATCTATAACCTATATGCTGTTTTGCATTCGGTAAATAAAGAACTTTGAGCTTGAAATATTGAATCCGTATGGAATAGATATAAGTGGTGTTCGTACGTGTTTTGTTTTCGTCGACGCCCATGCATACTTAGAGGTGCCAAGTTGACATCTTATCTTTACTCGACATAAACTATTTTTCTTAACGCGACAAGGGTATACAGTACAAGCTAGAACACTATTTACTCGAGGATTTCTACGACCCAGATCAAGCACATCTCACAACATATTAAAACATAGTAAATCGCGTGAAATCTTAATGGGTTCTAATTACGGTAGCAATGCTATCTATAGGTAAAATAAAACCGTCAGATAGGAAGCCAGTATATATCTCAAAGCCACTATCAGGTATCAGCATCAGCAAATATGTCCGGGCCTTTCAATACATCACAAAGATAATGGTCAGTTTGCGTCTCAGGAGCTAGGACTGAAGTAAGGGTTTTTCTTTTTTCTGCCGAGGGAAAAGACATTCGAACATACAAACTATACACTGAAAATTAACCCACGAATCAATATAAAATTAACCATATATCTTACTTTTACCTACAGCGGGGGTTCCAATGAAATAATCACTACTTATATACTAGGTTACGTAGTGGGGCCACGTCAATCATTGTACCTAACTGTATCCATAGGCTGCTCCCACAAAACGGCTTTTATTTAGTGAGAGCTTGTATGTTCTTTCATATAAAATGTGTTAATTAGTTTTTGATGTCTGAGTGAACACAACGTTGGAATTCTTCAATATAAAGCAACTGTTGAAGTTTGCCAAATTTTAGGTAGAAGTTTTTTAAATTTTTGTGTAGAAGTTGCTAAAATATCACACCGTCTATCAAAAAGTTGTTTCCCTTTTATACGAAGTGCGTGTTTCCATCTCTAGATTGTTAGTGCTTTAAAGATATGCTTCAGAAATGTCTGACTCACATTTTCCGACAAAAGGATAATGTTTAATCACATTCGCGTTGCAGTGAAGTTCTGAGCTGACAATAATGCTATGATCCCTACGAGACCGCCTCTATATCAATCTCTTTCCTGTTTACATACTTTGAATTTTGTGATGATAAACTTATTTTTGTTCAGCCAAGTGCGGTTGCCATTCATGGTGATGCTAGAATCAGATTTGCAAATTTGTCACTGCATGAGGTCCATCGAAAGCAATTTGTGTGGCACTGCTGCCGACAGCTGTCACTGACACCGGTGTTTCTATTTGCATTCCGTTTTGTACATATATGAAACCATAACATTTGGTTAGCAGACTTGGGTTTGGGACGACTTGGGTTTGGGACGACTTGATAAGGGCAGTGCAGCTGATCATTATTGTGGATCGTGTAGGCATTATACATGTACCACACGATTACGTGAACGGCTAGTGTTGTCATTGAAAACGCGACGATTTGTTTGGTTTAATTAGTCACCACCTTTAAAGTTTACCTGGTATAAGCCGTTTTGACTGATATTTCACACCACGTAGACTTCTCTGGTGCAATTGTTTTATTACGCCGGAAGTGGTTCTAAGTGTGTTTGGATTAATGGCGGGAAGCGTGCAACTGACACAAAATTACACAAACGTGTTTATATGATATTGATCAACAATCGCCCTAGAAGATGTTAAAGTCACCCTAAATTCCAAACCCTCCTCGAAATGTATACATTTGTTAATTATTAAAACGCTCCAAAGTGAGATTATAGCAGTCAAACATCAAAGTTGATGGATGTTAATAGTTCTTCGGACTCACAGCTGTCTGTTTAGGGACCCAATTTAATGCAATTGAATCACCTACTTTTTGGAGCTCATCCATATGTCTAGGTCATGCTGTGCTTCATTACTCTTTTACCAGCTGTGGAGAGGCGTTCACGTCACAAACTAAGACAGGTACTGCCTTGTGAAACCTTGTAAACAGGAAACATATAAGGAATAGGAGTAAGTGCAATTTGATAGCCATGGGTGATGTTATGAATGCACTGGGCATGCGTGTAATATTGAAGCTATCATATGACTAACTATTGTTTTGACCAGCGTTAAACGTTACGAAATGACGCTTTATATCAAGTTTATCTATTCCTTACCATCACAAGTGTATTGGTTTTATATATTTACCTGGTTAAACAACTTTCTATGTTTTGTGCAATCACATAGCCACAATCATCTTATTTTGAGGCCGGGGCAAAATTAACATCCAATAATACACTTTATAGATAAAGTTGTTGTTAGTCATGAGAAGTAGTTTTTAATGATAAAATTAGCATTAATGCGTTTTCATTGACCACATAAACCTCGCAACATGTATGGAGCAGTTATAAGTGATAACTGAATATGTACTACTTGAATAGATTCAAATTACATGATATTTAGTACGACTTTCCATGGATTGGCATTTAGGGTGAATATAACATCTTAATTTTAAGCGTCTTCTTGACCCTGAACCCTCTAACGAGTCGGAAGTTTAGAAGTAAAAGTTGTAGTATATTTATATAGAGTTAACCGCTTACAAAAATATCACTTGTAGTGAAATAGCCATCATTGATACCATATATAGGTATCCAAACAGACTGCTTCCTACCTTTCCTCACATGTATAATATCCAAAATTCATTAAACGCCCATAGGTAGTCATAATTGAAATACAATGTAGTTTGTTGCTTAAGAATCCTTGAATCAAAAACTGTAGCAAAGTAGATTGACTATATTATGTAGCTTCGATAATTAATTTCTGAAACGATAACAAAAAATAAAGTTGAAAACAAACAAACCAAAATATAAACAACCGTAGTGCTCTGGGTGTAAAATACAAGAGAGGTAGGCCGGTGTTCGAATTCAATAACCGGAAGTACCCGAGCTGAATCGTGTTACAGTCAAATCCAACCGGAAGTGATGGGATGCTTCTGCATATATCAAAATCTACAGTACAATGGACAATGAATTTCAATTATCTCTGAGAATATAACAACATTGTTGTATGCACCAATAAAAGTATTATATCAAATAAGTGGTTTATACGTTTTCAAAAGAAAACAAACAGAATTTCTTAAAAATATATTTATCTCAAAAGCATGTTTTTGTACTTCAAGTCGAGTTATTTATATAAACAACCTAAATTCTACACCAGTTATTCACCCTTTTTCCTTTTCTTCTCCTTGCTTAAACCTTTGTTAATCAATGTTACCTCACATGACTACCACAGCTTTGCAACCTCGGTCTGGTTGTCATTAACACGAGGTAATGGCGGTTACTTCTTGTCTCCAATTTAAATTGCTCCTCAACGGATGCAGTTTGCTGCCATTGTACACGGTCATCTATTAGGGCCAATCAATATTTAGCCACATTTGATCATACTCGATCCCTCAAATTAGATTTTAAATTACATAACCAGGACTCATAGTCAACATAAATTACGACCTGCTCGACTTAGAACGAATAGTTCGGAATTTGATTTAATTAATACTTTGTCATCTAAATGAAAAGTGCCGAGGTACAAGGTTCGGGACAGATGAGTGTGCTGTAGTTTTAAGCGAGTGATATATTGTAATCTAGATGGCTAGGTATAAACGGGTATACCATGCCTCCGAGTATATTGTACTCTAGGGGGCGAGCATACCACATGTCATACTGTACTTTAGTAGGCTTGGTAGAGCATACATCCAGTTATATTGTTCTCCAATAGGCGAAAAAAAAATACCAAAGCGTCAACAAAACCATAATCAACTCAAAATCGATTAAACTAGAGGCAAAATATGAATACAGGAAAGATTTACATGGAGACCCTTGTAAAAGAAAAAGAGAATAAGACTAGGTGTTCCGGAAAAGTAAGCTTCTTCTGCTTCATCAATGACACCCGCCATGTAAATCTTGAGACCCTTGTAAAAGAAAAAGAGAATAAGACTAGGTGTTCCGGAAAAGTAAGCTTCTTCTGCTTCATCAATGACACCCGCCATGTAAATCTTTGTCACAGCAAAGAACCGAGTATCATTGTCAATCACAACAAGTAAACACACTAATGAGCATACTCAACACATCTAATACCATGTTGTATTGTAGTAGGCAATATATACCATATCATATTCTTAAATATACTGCTGTACGCGATGTATAACACATGTCATACAATATTGTGTTATAATAGGCAATGTATACCATGGAAGTTATCTCAAAGGACTTCGGCGTTACAACATAAAATCCATAATATGTAAAGAATCTATTGGAGTACCAAAATCAGCATTGTTTCTAAAATAAGGGCAAATATTTGAAGGATGAAGTAACACACACACATGTTGCATCCTTTAAATTTAGTAATAGATACGGTATGCCGATAAAATTAATTACACTTCATCATACAGCTGTTTCGTCCTTCTATGACTCATCAGTGATGCTATGGACCAAAAGGTGGGAATCAAAATTGTCTAAACGAACGTCGCAGTAGAAGGGTCAGATGCGTAAATTCTCTTTAATTTATGAATTTAGGAAAAAATAGTAATCTATACTTTCAAATCGTGTACTACGAAACGGCCAAATAGCAGAGAATAATCAAATTCTAGAGAATAACAGGTAGACGTGAAGCGTTAAACATCCTTAGTTCACATCAGTCCACAACAATAAGTTATATGTTGGTCGCATAGACAACTCAAGCACTGATACACCAGGAAGAGCCCTACTGTGTTATCTGACCCTAATAGTTTAGCAGTTAACAGATGTAATATTTGACTTGACCTTTGACCCGATTATCATCTTGTTTAGTCAGGTGACACCTTGATTGATTACTACCAACTTTGTTTCATAACGTCAAAACAAAATATTTACCAGTGAAGAGATTTAAAAATTGACCTTAACCTTTGATCCGATGATATTCAGGTTTGGTAATTTGACACCTTGCTCGATTCTAACTAACTTTGCTATATAATGTCAGAAAAAAATGTTAAGCAGTTGACTTTGACATTTGATCTGATTACGTTCAGATAAAGATGTAAAATATATATTTGACCTTTGAGGTTTGGTCAGTTATTTTTACATTTAATTAAATACAGTAAGGGATCTTTGGCATCATCTTGGCGTTTACAGTTTAATCTTTGAAATAATCAGACACTTCTGACCTCTGTCTTATGGATGAATGTTTCAACGACGTAATGGTCGTGACTCAATTACTGAAAGTTGCATCGATATGGACGAAGATGTAATGCAACACATCCTTTGGCCTCGGTAAATATTGTGCAAGTCAGGTTCATAAAACAATGGATTGCCCTCAACCAAAGTCTGTAATTGTAAAAAAGTGTACTCTACTAGCGGGATATATTTCTTATGGCAAATTATACTCCAATAAGCCAGCATAACATACTATATTGTACTGCAAATAGTCGAGGTACATCTTATATCATAGTTTATTATACAAACATACTGTGATTGGCGAGAATAACACAACACACTTAACCCTAGTAGTCCCGGGATACCGGCCTATGTCAGACTGACCCATTTTGGATTGGTTGGTTTTTACTTAATTACATTGTGACGTCATTCTTATCGTTTAAACGTTTTGATTTAATATGACAACGACAATTGTCTATTTTCCTGAAGGTATAAGTTACATGGCATGATATCCAATTTGTTTGTTTTTACGAGATTGATGAATTTGCTTCTAGTCCCAGACCGATCGCCAAAGGCTCGCAAACGTATGATAGCTTTCTGTTTTATTTTATTCACCACAAACAAAATGCCAATCTATCATTTATCCTGGTTAACATTGTTTCTGCATTCGATTGATTGTGTTATGTCTATCTGGAAGCAAATTTGACATAAAGCCTCTGATTTAAACACCAGCGGGTTTCGATCTGTATTGGGTCAATACTTTATCATACGGCATACACATTGTCATTTTCTTGCACGTATCAACATATATCATACGCTCATTATAGATGTATATTTGTATGAGTTTTGATCGTATTTATTTATTATTATTAAGTTTTGTATTGCAGTTACTTTTGATTCTAAGTTTATGCGCGGAGTTTAGTTTGCAAGTCTTTACGTTGAGAAATAGTGCTAACAGTGACAAAGTGGCGTATATCAATATTAAAATTAAATCTTCGGTAAATATATCTGATAGGCCTTTCATTTTTCGATAGACCGCGCAATAAGTGGTCATTACACCCAATAAACAGACACATCCCTATTCTCGCCCAGCCAGTAAGATAAAGGGGATCCTGTCGTGCCCGGATGTTTGCCTCGCAAGTACCAAATTCTTCCCCCTGTGATGCAACTTAAGTAATTCATGTTTTCCATCTGTAATTATTAAAGTACTTCTTAATGAGGAATATCCTGTCTGTTAGATATATTACCCACGAACTACGTGCGAAACAGCGTGTTTGGTTTAAAGTCCTCCTCATTGGATTTTTACATTTAGAAGAATAAAAAAAATTCTATATATTATTTAAGCAATGGATGTTTTAGTAAATTGTTGTTATAGTCCAATAATACATATTTCTATTGATAACATCAATGACGTCACATAAGCAAATGTTGTTACAGTTCTATATGAACATTTGCCTTCAAAATGCATTTATTCCATAAACGTGTAGAACATTAAAGTGAACATACAAGCAATAAATTTCAAGATAAAAACGTATTGAGAATAGTTATGATTAATAATAATATTTGTTTTTTAAACATTTATTTTTCTAAGATATTACATCTACCTTTTAGCTACTGTACATAAGACCTGACACAGACATTAAGGATGCAACACAAACAGGTGGGATATGGGTTCTTACCTTTTTAGTGGTATCTTTTATCACTATCCGCTAGTCCCGTAAAAAGCGGAGATGACCACGAAAGCACGTTTATTCATCCAAAATAGTTTTGTTTTTATTGACATCTCGTTAGCAGGAGTAAAGTTTCACACTATAAACCTGTACAATAACATTCCATAACTAGCCTTTTTACACAAAATAACAACACACCTTGCTGCCTGGTATGCCGCGGCAGAAAGCTCCGAGGTCGGTATTGGATAGCGCAGTGAAGCACTAGTCCTCACTGTGGCTCATACTCCGTGTCAATGAGAGAGCGTCATAGACTTACCACACACCCCGGCCAACAGAGGGAGGAGCCACGGGTGCGTAACGGCAGGCGTACCACACACCCAGGCCAACAGAGGGAGGAGCCACGGGTGTGTAACGGCAGGCGTACCACACACCCAGGCCAACAGAGGGCGGAGTCACGGGTGTGTAACGGCAGGCGTACCACACCCCCAGGCCAACAGAGTGAGGAGTCACGGGTGTGTAACGGCAGGCGTGCAACATACTCCGGCCAACATAGGGAGGAGTCACGGGTGTGTAGCGGAAGGCGTGCAACATACCCCGGCCAACAGAGGGAGGAGTCACGGGTGTGTAGCGGCAGGTTTCTCACATGCCCCCGCCAACAGAGGGCGGAGTCATTGTGTGTACCGACTAGCGTATCACATACCCCGGCCAACAGAGGGCAGAGTCATGGGGAAGTTGTCCCGGGTGTACATGTAACGGCAGGCGTACCACATACCCCGGCCAACAATAGGAGAGGTCAGCGTCGTTAACGGCAAATATGCGCGCACTTCGGTAACAATATGATGAGGCCTGGGTATTCACGGCAATTTTGCGCGTGTTTCGGGTAACTACATGTCCGAAATGTACAAGAAAACTATTGTCACACTTTGGCTAACGGTATAGAGAGTAATGTTTGTTAACTAAAAACGTGCGCACACTTCTGCTTACGGTATAGAGAGTAATGTTTGTTAACTAAAAACGTGCGCACACTTCTGCTTACGGTATAGAGAGTAATGTTTGTTAACTAAAAACGTGCGCATACTTCGGCTAACGGTATAGATAGTAATGTTTGTTAACTATAAACGTGCGCATACTTCTGCTTACGTTATAGAGAGTAATGTTTGTTAACTAAAATATTGTTGACATGCTGGTGTTGTATTTGGTTCTACAGATAAAGTTGACATGCTGGTGTTGTCATGGTTATCCATATATTGTTGACATGCCGGTGTTGTGATGGTTTTACAGATAATGTTGACATTCTGGTGTTGTGATGGTTCTACAGATAATGTTGACATTCTGGTGTTGTGATGGTTCTACAGATAATGTTGACATGCTGGTGTTGTCATGGTTCTACAAATATTGTTGACATGCTGTAGTTTTGATGGTTCTACAGATAATGTTGACATGCTGGTGTTGTGATGGTTATCCAGATAAAGTTGACATGCTGGTGTTGTCATGGTTATCCATATATTGTTGACATGCCGGTGTTGTGATGGTTTTACAGATAATGTTGACATTCTGGTGTTGTGATGGTTCTACAGATAATGTTGACATTCTGGTGTTGTGATGGTTCTACAGATAATGTTGACATTCTGGTGTTGTGATGGTTCTACAGATAATGTTGACATGCTGGTGTTGTCATGGTTCTACAAATATTGTTGACATGCTGTAGTTTTGATGGTTCTACAGATAATGTTGACATGCTGGTGTTGTGATGGTTATCCAGATAATGTTGACATGCTGATGTTGTGATGGTTATCCAGATAATGTTGACATGATGGTGTTGTGATGGTTCTACAAATATTGTTGACATGCTGTAGTGTTGATGGTTATCCAGATAATGTTGACATGCTTGTGTTGTCATGGTTATACAGATAATGTTGACATGCTGGTGTTGTGATGGTTATCCAGATAATGTTGACATGCTGGTGTTTTGATGAGTATCCAGAAAATGTTGACATGCTAATGTTGTGATTGTTATCCAGATAATGTTGACATGCTGGTGTTGTGATAGTTCTACATAAAATGTTGCCATGCTGATGTTGTGATGGTTCTAGAGATAATGTTGACATTCTGATGTTGTGATGGTTCTACAGAAAATGTTGACATATTGGTGTTGTCATGGTTCTACAGATAATGTTGACATGCTGGTGTTGTGATGGTTCTACAGATAATGTTGACATGCTGGTGTTGTGATGGTTATCCAGATAATGTTGACATGCTGGTGTTTTGATGGTTATCCAAATATTGTTGCCATGCTGGTTTTGTGATGGTTCTACAAATAATGTTGACATACTGGTGTTGTGATGGTTTTCCAGATAATGTTGTCATGCTGGTGTTGTGATGGTTATCCAGATAATGTTGACATGCTGGTGTTGTGATGGTTCTACAGATAATGTTGACATGCTGATGTTGTGATGGTTATACAGATAATTATATATTTAAGGATTAACCTTTGATTTTGTTTATCATAAATCCAATGGAGCACGAGGTTAATTGCGTTAACGTGATGATCTCATAAACTAAACAAAATCAAAGGTTAATTTTTATATTTACAGTATTTTGTGTAAATGGGTCATAACTTTTCTGTTCAATTTAGCCCCATCTGCGGACATACATTTTATTGCAAAACTAACAAACGTGAAAACAGTTCTACAGATGATGTTGATGTGCTGGTGTTTTGATGAGTATACAGAAAATGTTGACATGCTGGTGTTGTCATGGTTATCCAGATAATGCTGACATGCTGGTGTTGTCATGGTTATCCAGATAATGTTGACATGCTGGTGTTGTGATGGTTATCCAGATAATGTTGACATGCTGGTGTTGTGATGGTTATACAGATAATATTGACATGCTGGTGTTGTGATGGTTATCCAGATAATGTTGACATGCTGGTGTTGTGATGGTTATCCAGATAATATTGACATGCTGGTGTCATACTTCAGGACTTCAAATTTAATATTGTAGTATGTCCATAAATAAAGGGTTACTAAACAAATGTTTACTTTAGGTCTTTTATTCGACATTTTCGAATACTTGATACATGTATATAGAGAGCTTCAAAACAAGAGAAACCCCGAGCTTAATTAAAGATTGACACAAATTGATATCAGTAACAAATCATATTAGCCAAACAGTGTGGGCTTAATCATAACTGTTTTTAACTCAAAATACTACGTCGCGTTTTTCGTCTTGTATATCGGACAAATAGTTAATAGTCCGCCGTGCTACCAATCTCATCAGCAGGGTCGGGAAGATGGTGACCATTGGTCAGTTTGGCCAATCTTTACTTCATCACATTCCAGGATTTACGGATAAATTGGTCAGACCCTCTGGTGGTCATTGCAGTGGTCAGTTGTTAATTATTGTAGCCGTTATCTTGGTCTAGATAGCAGCAAAAGATGTACATCTCATTAGATAGGAAAGGGTCGAACCTATCCTTCACCACAGATACGTATAACTGATATAAACCAACCACGATGCTGACTGACTTATCAACAGGTATTAGTATACACGGGGGGTCCCGTCCCAGTCCTAGCTCGAACATTGATGAATAATGTAAACTGTATTTGTGGGGGGTTGGTAAATAAAGTACAAAGTATTTTGTGGGGCTGTGAATTAGGTACAAAGTATTTACATAGTGTGGTGATGCGGTGAATAAAGTACAAAGTGTTAAGTGAGGCTGTGAATAAAGTATAAAGTGTTTAGTGAGGCGATGAATAAGGTACAAAGTGTTTAGTGAGGCGGTGAATAAAGTATAAAGTGTTTAGTGAGGCGATGAATAAGGTACAAAGTGTTTAGTGAGGCGATGAATAAGGTACAAAGTGTTTAGTGAGGCGGTGAATAAAGTATAAAGTGTTTAGTGAGGCGATGAATAAGGTACAAAGTGTTTAGTGAGGCGGTGAATAAAGTATAAAGTGTTTAGTGAGGCGATGAATAAGGTACAAAGTGTTTAGTGAGGCGGTGAATAAAGTATAAAGTGTTTAGTGAGGCGATGAATAAGGTACAAAGTGTTTAGTGAGGCGGTGAATTAGGTACAAAGTGTTTAGTGAGGCGGTGAATAAAGTATAAAGTGTTCAGTGAAGCGATGAATAAAGTATAAAGTGTTTAGTGAGGCGGTGAATAAAGTATAAATTGTTTAGTGAGGCGGTGAATAAAGTATAAAGTGTTTCGTGAGGCGGTGAATAAAGTATAAAGTGTTTAGTGAGGCGGTGAATAAAGTATAAAGTGTTTAGTGAGGCGGTGAATAAAGTATAAAGTGTTTAGTGAGGCGGTGAATAAAGTACAAATTGTTTAGTGAGGCGGTGAATTAGGTATAAAGTGTTTAGTGAGGCTGTGAATTAGGTACAAAGTATTTATATATTGTGGTGATGCGGTGAATAAAGTACAAAAGTGTTTAGTGAGGCGGCGAATAAAGTATAAAGTGTTTAGTGAGGCTGTGAATTAGGTACAAAGTGTTTATTGAGGCGGTGAATAAAGTATAAAGTGTTTAGTGAGGCGGTGAATTAGGTATAAAGTGTTTAGTGAGGCTGTGAATTAGGTACAAAGTATTTATATATTGTGGTGATGCGGTGAACAAAGTACAAAAGTGTTTAGTGAGGCGGTGAATAAAGTATAAAGTGTTTAGTGAGGCTGTGAATTAGGTACAAAGTGTTTATTGAGGCGGTGAATAAAGTATAAAGTGTTTAGTTAGGCGGTGAATTAGGTATAAAGTGTTAAGTTAGACGGTGAATAAAGTATAAAGTGTTTAGCTAGGCGGTGAATTAGGTACAAAGTGTTTAGTGAGGCGGTCAATAAAGTACAAAGTGTTTAGTGAGGCGGTGAATAAAGAACAAAGTGTTTAGTGAGACGGTGAATTAGGTACAAAGCGTTTAATGAGGCGTTGAATAAAGTATAAAGTGTTTAGTGAGGCGTTGAATAAAGTATAAAGTGTTTAGTGAGGCGTTGAATAAAGTATAAAGTGTTTAGTGAGGCGTTGAATAAAGTACAAAGTGTTTAGTGAGACGATGTATAAAGTATAAAGTGTTTAGTGAAACGGTGAATTAGGTACAAATTGTTTAGTGAGGCGATGAATAAAGTATAAAGTGTTTAATGAAGCCTTGAATAAAGTATAAAGTGTTTAATGAAGCGTTGAATAAAGTACAATGTGTTTAATGAGGCGTTGAATAAAGTACAAAATGTTTAGTGGCCGATCAAATAAAGTAAGAACTATCTTATTTCTTTATTTATAATGCATACAGGAACGAACTTTCTTATGACATATATTTTAAATACAGCAACGAACTTTCTTATGGCATATATATTTTTTATACTTGAACGAACTTTCTTATGGCATATATTTTTCTTATACACATGTAGACTAATGTACAAAATCTCGCCCACCTTATGTCTTATAGACACACGAACTGACCTCCCTGTTAAAAAACTTCCACAAGCCTAATTAATCACCTAGTATGTTTATCTTACATGTATCTGTCGTTAATAGTATTTCAAATTATACTGAAAACCTTTGAAGATATTTGCTTAAATGAATCACTTGTTTAATTAAAAAGCGACATTTTGCTTCAAGCTGTATATTTATCCAAACAAAAACACGAAATCGATAGCGGCTCGACCCGAGAAGATCTGGCGGCTACCACTAATACCGTGTGGTAGCTATAGTGAAAGACAGAATGTAATTACCAGAGAAAGAGAAAAGACAGGGTCTGAATTATAAACATTCCTTATCACTCTCTTCTACTTTCAAGTAGTCGGCCGAAATTTCATTCCGCATCGAAAAATGTCGATCAACCTACATTTCAACAGTACCGCCATATATCGACTAACATCTTACCCGAACTGCAATATGTCGACCTACATCTCACCCCGCACCGCGATATATCGACCTACATCTCAACCCGTACCGCAATATGTCGACCTACATCTCAACCCGCACCGCCATATGTCGACCTACATCTCACCCCGCACCGCAATATGTCGACCTTCATCTCAACCCGCACCGCAATATGTCGACCTTCATCTCACCCCGCACCGCAATATGTCGACCTTCATCTCACCCCGCACCGCAATATGTCGACCTACATCTCACCCCGCACCGCAATATGTCGACCTACATATCACTCCGCACCGCAATATGTCGACCTACATCTCAACCCGCACCGCCATATGTCGACCTACATCTCCTCCCACACCACAATATGTCGACCTACATCTCACTCCGCACCGCAATATGTCGACCTATATTTAAACCCGTACTACAATATGTTGACCTCCATCTAAACCCGCACCGCAATATGTTGACCTACATCTCACTCCGCACAGCAATATGTCGACCTACATCTCACTCCGCACCGCAATATGTCGACCTTCATTAACCAATAAGTCACCAAAACACCAACTTATACATTTCAACTCCCAACACCCTTTTAACTGACAAATCCTACCCTAGAATAGCTTCAACTAACTAACCACTGCAGTTTCGCAAACCAATATATTTATCTCTCAATAATTCCAACTGACATGTCATAGAGACCCCCTTAACAACACGCGTTACCCTTCAATTCCCGAACCCTTGTATCAAGTTCCTAATCAGAAACTCCCCGTAGTTCCCAAAGCAATATTTCCTGTTTTGAAATATTTGCAAAGAATTCGACCGTCCTTCAAATCCCTTAAATTACACATCATATCCTCCTAAACCCTGAAACAAAATCTACCGACCTTCAAAATATTACATCAACACATCCAGTTCCTCAAAACCCCAACCAACATTATGTCATGGACAGTTTGTAATCGTGGATTTGTTTTATAATGTAATGTAATGTAACAGAGGTAAAGATGATTCAATGCCTACAATAGGTGGGGTATGAAATATCAATTGGTGTACAGCCTCTATGTATTTCGAATTCGTCGAGCTATTTTACTATGAAAGCATTTTAGTTTTAAGGATGTCATTCAAAATTGTATTTCTTTTCTGGAGAAACTTGCACTATTATAAATTTCTAGGTGGTTTGTTAGTAATTTTCGGAAATACCTCGATGTGCTTTACATATATGGAGGATGATGCTAAAGGATATCGGCAAATGAAATCAATATTATAATGAAAAGGTACGGGTTCATTTCAATCCCTAAAATTGATTAAATGAGCTCCATATCGACCGGATTATGGATCGACACATCAACAGACGATAAAACTTGTCCATAAATACCAGTATTAGCCTTAATCTTCAAAATAAACGAAACGAAATATCCTTTCCGTAGCGCGCACAACAAAAACATGGTTCCGGGCGCGAAAAACGAGGAAGGAAAACTCAGCAAAAACTTCAAAACATGAATGGTTTTTAATTACACGTTATAGATCTAACGGAATATTCAAGCTGAAAGGCCCAAAATACGTAACTTCAGAGAAATTTTCGTGATTCTAAAAAATTCTGAAAAAAATCCAGTTGATAACCATGCAAAAATAAGCCTAAAACGAAGTAAACATGAGCGGTAACTAACAAGAAACTCTTGACTAAAAAATCCAAAGAATTGAAAATAATTCAGGTGGGGCCCACTTCAACAACAAACCGAAGGTAGAAGACGGTTCGAAATAGACGCGTGTTTACAAATAGGGTGTTTCAACTGCTGCTGTACCGGTAACCGCGAAAGAATTCACCTTGAATATTGCTGATATCAGTTAATCTTAACTAAATCTATACGAGTAAATATAATAAGTTATTAGGCTTGATTTTCGCTTCAAATTTTGCCGAAAGTTACGTATATTGGGCCTTTAATAAATCCATGGACTTAGATTAGATTGCTATCTAAGTCCGTGATAAATCATACTTTTTTTCGAAAAACAAAAGGTGGTCAATTTGATAAAAAGGCAAAGGTATCCTACAAATATGCGTGACGTTGCTTGGATCTGACCTAGATTTACATGCATGGCGGGTGTCGTCGATGAAGCAGAAGACGCTTACTTTTCCGTTACAAGGGTCTCTATGTAAATATTTTCTTTGTTCATATTTTGCCCCTGGTTTCATCGATTTTGAGTTCGGATCATGGTTTTGTTGACGCTTTGTCATTCTCTATTTTTTCCCTAACCCCCAAGCGGCACGAAGCGCTGCGGGGTTTGAATCTGTAAACACTTTGTGCACTTCCGGTGCTTCCCCATGCGTGAAAGCCTTCTGGGAAATTAAGGCCGCTTACGGTCTACAAAAATATAACCGCTGACTCAACGGTATTCATATTTAGTACATTAAATTAGGCCTATATTACTGATATGTAATGAATTCTCCGTTGATGGAAACATATTGAATGCAGTGGATGCACAAACTATTCTAACTGCTATTCTAGCCTGAATGCAGACACCCGTACAAAATGGCGCTTTCTATAGGTTGTAAAGCATGCACTAAAACCTGTCGTCTCATCTTACTCTACAAACTCCTGCGCTTTTCTGGTGAAGGGCATGATGATGCTTTTTCACTTG
Source organism: Mimachlamys varia (assembly GCA_947623455.1). Taxonomy (NCBI): domain Eukaryota; kingdom Metazoa; phylum Mollusca; class Bivalvia; order Pectinida; family Pectinidae; genus Mimachlamys; species Mimachlamys varia. Next base: position 6,302,563 of record OX392537.1, read on the forward strand.
GAGTGACGTGAGCAAACCAATGAAACAATATCATGGTTTTCATCCTAAATACGATATAAGTGTGGCAGGTTTAAATTGTACAATGATGATTAATTAAGATGCATTTCTAGCTTCGAGCTGGAGGGAATTCTAGCATCTGACGAGGACCTTATGGATCGAGGGTGCGATCCCCAGTGGAAGCACACTACAGTGTACGTACAATGCACATTACAAATGTAAATATGTCAGTAAGTCGTTTTCATAATCAAGAGTTTGTGTCCAGCAGCTTTGATTCCTTTTCCTGTTTCATATATTATGTTTGACAATGAAATTACACTGTATGTGATTAACCAGTACTTAAAATAGTTGCTAAATACAGCTTCTTCTGTAAGTAGTTCGTTTAAACCATTTATCTAAACGTTTTTTAATATATGTACTAATTATTCCTTTTGGATTATGACACACTGTTCGTGACATTTTACGAGCAAAAAGGTTTTTTTCCGATTAAATTTCATTATCATGACATATAACGTTATCGTTAATTGTAATTCTCTAAGCAAATATCTCCATTACCTTGATGCCATCTAAGAAAGGGTCGATTTGGTTTAATTTAGATTTACGTCCTTTTAACAGCTGGGGTCATTTAAGGACGGCCTCCCGGAGTATTCCAGTGTAAAGCTATAACATCTTAAACAGCTTTGAAGATGGAACGAGATGCCGTCTAAGATAAGGATCTAGTATGAAGCTATTATCACCATTCAAACCTTCAAAGATGGCACAAGAGGACATCACGCCACACGATTGATACTGTAATAGGAGAGGTTTGATTTATTTTGTTTTACGTCCTATTAATAAAGCCACGGTCATTTAATTATGGACGTATAAGGTTTTCGAAATGGAGGAAAGCCGGAGTACCCGGAGAAAAACAACCGACCTACGATCAGAACCTGGCAACTGCCCAACGAGGGTTTCGAACTCGCAACCCAGAGGTGGAGGGCTAGTGGTAGAATATCGGGACACCTTAATCACTCGACCACCGCGGCCCCAAAAAATAGGAGAGGGAAATCGGGGTTCGAACATAGGAACTTCCGGTCCTAGGTTCGACCCGTAACAACAACACGGCCTTGTTGGTACTAACCACAAGTAATGTATCAAATATGAATTAGCGACGTTAGTCACTGGAACTTTAGATAATCTACCTATAGCGTACATTGTGTGGATATAACTTTACTACGTCATCATTACATACCTGTATTGTAAATCAGTACCGTTGAGGCATACAGAATCTCGATAATAACCCACCGTCAAATCTTCTATTATTCTTGTATTGTATACTATTTGTATAGTTCACTTTCAACGTCAAATTTCATCGATTGTTCCGTCATTATTTCAAAATTCATTGAAAGTGTGGGGAAAAATAGATGTATTTCTCATATACACTTATCAAATTATCACTTTCTAATTCTTATATTCCACATCCACTTGAGGACTGTTCTATGAATGAAATGTGTATATCTTTCAAGTTTAATACATACCCGCGAATAGTTGACTCGAAAATATTCAACTCGAAACACAAAAATATTGCCTCGAAACTCAAATATGTTGGCCTATCTCGAAGATATTGACTTGAAGCTCAAAAACATTGTCTCAAAACTCAAAAATATTGACTGGAACTCGAAAAAGTTGACTCGCACCTCAATTAAAAGAAATCCTCGTCGATCGCAGTCCCTTACATCAATAACATCAATGTAATCAGGCCGTCCCCCCAATATCCCGACTTACTGGTTAGGTAACCGTCCCTAGTTACCCTCAACAAAAGTGTTCAGTCTCTAGGTTCCATTTTGTCATATATATTTTCATGATACATATGTATGTAAATGGTCTGTCTCTCGTTACCCAGGTTCAATGGTACTTTGAGCAATGGGATTGCATGTGAAGGTATCGCAGGTGCATTGTGGGACCGGAAGCGAGGAGTTATGGGTTTAACGATATGGTAATTTAGAATGTGTTAAGTCGTGGGGAAATCAGGTTGAGATATAGTGTTTATAGGGTTGTTTGGGAACAGAGGAGTACACACTACCAGTAAAAGTGACACGGATTGTTTTTAGGTTATGACCGGAGTGTAATGGGAACAAGTTATTACGTCAGTTCCTGTAGTGGGGCGTGTCAAAGCCGACGGATTCAACTCAATTATGTTGGATATGGCGATAAAATGACAGGAGCTATATGGGAGGTCGATGATGGAGGAGAGATCGGACACCACAGAGGATGCATAAACAATTACGACATGTCCTCTATGATCCATTAGATGAGTGTTTTTACCAAGAAGTACAAGGACCAGTCCCTCTGGGGCGTGTACTCTTAACAACAGCTTCCAACTAAAGTGTGCCAAATATTTCCTACTTATAAGCTAAATAACGAAAACACGATACCCCACTAAAGCGATATTAAGAAATAACGCCAAACCGAATTTTATAAACGCCAAAGCATTCAAATAAATGGCGTTTAATTCACTTTTTTTTTTCTCTTCCTCCTTTTGGTGTTATTTCGTGATTTAGCTATGGCGTTTTTTCATATTTTCGACTTTTTCGTTTCGGCGGTTTTCGTCTTTTCTGTCTTTTAGCTTTAGCTTTAGCGGGTTTTCGTCTTTTCGTCATATTGTTTTATTCGCCGGGCTTTTTAGAGGGGGGGGCGGGGGGCAAAGCGAAAAGATGAAATGTCATCTATAACCCACCCCAGCTGTCTGACCAAATTGTCCTATTGTGGTCTTGGTACATTGTAAATCTGTAACGTACATAACAGTACCAAACACAGGGACCTGAGCATTTGTTACAGCTAGTTTTGGACCTAAACTAGGGTGTTTAGGGTAATTTTACACTTTTTTTTTGTGGGGGGGTTAAATCAATTAGATAAAGGCTTTATGACCAATGAAGGGGAATTTTTATCGAAAATTGATCTAACCCCCCAAAAGTATAAAATTACTATAAACACCCTAGTTTCGGTCCAAAACTAGCTGTAACAAATTCTCATGTCCCTGTGGTACCAATATCTGTATCCATTAGATCCATCTGACGTAACCATCCTATTTAGGTATGTAACTTCTAATTAATTAGTAAACAGACAGGTCTTATAGGCGGATTGGTCGAGTGGTACAGTAACACATCGGTCTTCCAAGCAGACGGTCGGGGTTCGAACCCCAAAGTCGTCGGACGTATGGAATATTAAGAAAAACTGTTTTCCTCTTCCCCATACATCTCCAAAAGGGGTATAAAATGATCCCGGTGGGTGTTGCGGTATCTGTGCTATATAGCATTCAAGTGAGGTGGCAATATAAAATATACAGTTGGAAGCACGGTCCCATTACTAACAGAAGATAATACATATCCAGTACGCATACATAGGGAGATACTAGCCAGGTGGCATAGGACTAGTAATAAGCGTCTGATACGGCAGTTCCTGCTAATTCCTCATAATTGTGTAGGTTAATATATTAATTGTATCGAATTGCATTTATATGTACTGTAAAGCGCTTTAGAGTTGCTTTTATGTTGGCGAAATAGGACTCTATATCAAATGTATATTTATTTATTTCTTTTATTTATTATTGATAATGATGACGGTATTATGAAGGTTTTGCGCTGAAGACAGGGGCGTAGCTGGAGGTATTTTAATGTGCAAGCCCTGGGACCATTTATTAGCAGTTACTTCAAATCATGTCATTATACAAATCATTAATGTAAAAATAAAATAAGATGATGTTTTTTCTTGAAAACAAAATTAATCTACATACGTTTCTTAAGTCATTTACTCGTTAGTAAGTAATAACAGAGAAATAAAAGCCATCCGTGTTACAAACACACCACTGTCAATAAGTATTATGTAATGATTTCAACTCAGCTGTAATCTCGCTTATTTTCTTCAGTATAATTTAACAGGCTCATCTTTTTTTTTTGCTGTCATTTTGTTCGAACTGACCGAAAAGCCAATATGCCAAATTGGCCATTTTTATTATTCAAATATAAATGCACTTAATAGAGGATCTTGCATGACATTGGTCGTATGACATCACTGAACGGGTCAGTTAAGTAAATGAAACCACATGTGACATATGCTTATACGAATAACAAACTTCCTGTAGCCTGGTTTGTTAATCTGACGAGTCAACATTATCAGTGAACTTAAGAATATTAGTCGCATTATGAAATTTCTCTTTACTTTAATACACATACTTGATGTGCAGCACGGGCTTATGTGCTTACATGGCAGCTACGCCCCTGGAAGAGATCAGACACACACGAGTCTATAGTACAATCTCAATGTAACTCAACTATACACCGGAAGTTAGGCATAGTAACGCGTTGCTCAAACTATGTAGAACGATTGTTACAGAACAACAAGATATAGAGCAATAACGGAATCTCATTTATATACAACTTTATTTATAAATATGTTGGCATGATCCGAAACAGTTGCTGAAAGATGTAAAATAAATTGGAAAGTAATGATTTGGTTTGGTTTATTTTGTTTTACGTCCTATTAACAGCCAGGGTCATTTAAACACGTGCCAGGTTTTGGAGGTGTAGGAAAGCCGGAGTACCTGGTGAAAAACACCGACCAAGGGCCAGTATCTGGCAACTGCCCCTCGTGGGATTCGAACTTGCAACCCAGAGGTTGAGGGCTAGTGGTAGAATCTCGGCCACCGCGAAAAACAGTCGAGAGATATCAAGAAGAAAATAAACGAGGATCTAAGGATGTCTATGGATTTTTCTATACTATCCCTAAACTAAACATTGACTATAGCGTAACAAAAGCATGGAATGCAATAAAACAAACCACAATAGAATGCTTAGAATTAGGCTTGTAAAGCCTAGGGATAACCCATCAAAAATGCTAGTCATCCATATTTAATATCAAAAACTTAAAGTCGCTTTTATTTATAAATCTAACCAGAAGAAGACAAAGTCTACTATTTACCGTATGTAACTATGTTCTATAAACTGTAGGCTATCGGGGGGGGGGGGCTGCTTTTACTTATTTGCCCTTGGCGTGCTTACTCCTGTAATTGGCCCATATCTACGAGGTAATTCTTGTGTCTCTATTGTGACCGTAATCCGATACACATAGCGTCAGTTAGCGGACCTACTTGGATAGGATACAAAACTGACCTTGCGATTTCACGGATGACTGCACATAGCCTAAATCATTCATTTTAATTGAAGAATTTTGCCATGGATTCATGGGAGCTCAAAGAGCGGAACAAATGCGGACCAGAGTTCCGGATATGGTTATTGGGAGTCGCAGCAGGTACGGTACGCATGACCGGACAATTAGAGATCGGAGCGAGAGAATCCGAATGTTGACTGGTTCGTCCCGTGAGTACATTGGTATTGACGGTTCTTGTAATGACGTAAAATCTTGTTGGTCCCTCAGCTCCGGCCGTCTAGGCGTATGGCACCGAATTTACATACCTCCCTCATTTAGCGGATGACGCGTATCCCTCTCCGAACACGCTTCACAAATTAGAAGATGGACTGTTAACATGACGAGTAGAACACGAGAGGCTCCTGGGTTGATAAACGAGATTCACAAATCTTGTTTGGAGTTTCGTATTTGTGCATTTTTCTTTCTAAAACACTGTACGGTGCTGCCAGTGCGGGTTTTTCTATGTATCTAACTGGGATTAGTTTGGAATTGTTTTAGACTTTGGCCGAACCCCTGTTTGTGGCCTCATCCAATTTGCTATCGTTTAATTGTCATTGATTTTCACTTGATACAAGTTTGATCCGGATCCATGAGCCCGCTGTCCGGCCCGGTATCTATTAGAATCCGCTCACATCCGTAGGTCAGACAGGCCGCAGCACTCCACCTGACACGGGACAGAGTTGAGTAGGAAGTTGGTCGGACATCGTATCTCACAGGACAAACAAATAAACCCCGGATAATTACACATTAATAGCAACTCAGATTCGACCACATCGTGTCGTATGTACGAAAGCTTGTGTCCCAAGCAGGTGCGAATACGGACGCGGATGTGAACGTTTTTAAAAAGCTGTAGGAACCTATCATTCACCTACTCAATACAACAAGTGCTCTGCTCAGATACTTAATCATTTTCAACAACAAATCGAATGTTATTTACCACCATTCCATTAATCGTAATGGGATTTAGATACTGTCAGAGATATAGCCCTCGAGATACAGGCCACCAGAGCTACGCGTTACAGCTCCCTAACACGCGACAACAGATATATATTGGTGTATCTTACAATCAGCTCGTTTCATGTGAGTGGTACGGCGGCCAATTGTTAATCTGATATCATACAGTGTTCATAAATAAAAGAAATGCAATATTGCACGTTATAAACTGTGAAAACTGTCTACGTCACTGTTTTGTCTAGGTTATATCATCCGGAAAAAGAGTTATGAACATTTAGCGTACGGAATAAAGTGTGAACATTATTAAAATTCATATCAATGTTTTTAAGCGAAGCGTTATGAGCAGCACCAGCTTATCTCGTAAGGCACATTGGGACTAATTGTTGAAAGACCTTGCGAAAAATACTTTATGACACTCACAAATGAACAAATTGAAGCAATCAATCAGGAGACAATAGCATATGCATCATACCCGTGTATACAGTACCCCAACTTCGCAAGCCAAGGGTGTACAATACGCTACTCTCCTTTTCACCCTTGGCGGATCTCACGGCAAATTCGAAGTTCCCGCTTCTGCATTTTGATTGGATGCGGCTAGGTTTAGCCGACCAATCAAAACGCGCGCTGCAATTGTTAATAACAATGATGGCAGCGCCCACGGAAACATGTCGTGTCTGTAACAAAATGTTGCCAACGAAGTCTAGAAGTGTGATTTTTGGCCCGACATTCACCGTTTCCGACCAGTTGAATCAGATTTTGGGATATGTCGCCGATCAGGCAGATAAAAAAATCAGATACGTGTGTGGATTTTGTTTTACAAAGTTGAACAAACTATCGACTATGATCTCATTCATAAAATGGAAATGTTACAAAAAGAAAACACAATCTTATTTCCCTGTTCTTGTTCCAACAAAAACATCATTTCCATTGTTGATTGAGCTGATTGATCGTCTTTGTGTCTCGCGAAGTTCTTGAATTTCGAATTTTTCGCATATATAGCATGTTCATCAAAGGGCGCTGCCATTTTCTGTTTATTTGTTGAACCGTAAACAAATAGTACGAGCTATTTGATTGGTCAGGAATTACGTAAAACAAGGGACACAACTGCAATAGTCCACTAGATGGCGCAGTGCTGGAACTTCGAATTTGCCGTGAGATCCGCCAAGGGTGAAAAGGAGAGTAGCGTATTGTACACCCTTGGCTTGCGAAGTTGACAGTACCCGTACTTAGATGTTAACGACAGTGACAGAACTTGTGTAAGTTAGTAAGGGAGTGTAAAAGATTATACAATATTTTTTGTATCACTGAAATGTTACCCTAGCTACACGTGTCTCCTTACGAATCACATATCTTCCAATCTGGCTATCCCCAACTTTATCCTCTATACCAAGGGTTTACGCTCACCTATCCATTCTACACTGTACATCCACGATATCTACACACTCTATACCCTTGTAATATGTCATGATCAGTTTAATTGGTCTCAGATAAGAAAACAACCGAACCAGTTGCTACGCTGATACCTGGCCTTTGAAGATTTACCGTTTTGTGACAACGAGATTCTTTTGATGTACATCAAAGGTTTGAACTAGTCTTCTTGTTTCATCAAGAAGGTGGCACGCACAGAGCCTTCAGTTTCGTCATGATGGGGAGGTAGAGAGCGTAGGTGAGCGTAATCCCTTGGCCTCGGTTTCAATAAAACTGCACGTATAAATATATATATATATCACATGCATTACCAAATATTGGCATTATTTGTGACTCAAATTCAAACGGCCGCGATGACTAATATATACAAGTGGCTAAGGTCTCTGACATTCGCGGATTTTTCCGGTGATTCCGGCTTTTCTTCCCAATTTAAATCGGACTCGTCCTTCAATCATCGTAGCTGGGACATTATCAGAAAAAAATCAATGGAAGCCACATTCCAGGTATTACCTTCTGCTTACCATCTATGCCACACGTGTCGACTCATTCACGATAACGATGCTTTGCCGGGTCACTTTGTCCCTTAAACTACGTATCGAAAATTCAGCAAATGCACAATTAATATCGAAAAACCGGAGAACAATTATACAATTTCAAGCGATAAAAGAGCCACAGGTCCGAGGGAGTTGACGACTAAATGAGACAATGATTTGTGTGATGAGATGCCTGGAGATTAGACGACATCTAAACACATGTATAAATAACAGCAATACAGGGGAAACGGACACATTATTTGACAGGAGGGAGCTTTGTTTAGTTATATTGATGACGCCATACAGCCACCGACCTCTGATTAAATGTACACTCCATTTGTTTTGTTTCCTACTTACGTATCCTAGACAACAGACACGCCACTGTACGGTTATTGAGATTGGTTTCAGTAAAAACCGTACTTTACCACCATAAGCGTCCTATGGATTGCACTTGTCCAATTCTCCCATCGTTCAACGTTCTATATATATTACGACTCATAGGCACGTGAACAATCCACAAGGACCATAAGCACGTTCATACAAACATATTTACATTTGCGGTGCAGGATTGCTATATGAACTAAGCATATAGCGTTTCGAGTTACAAGTTATGAACTGCATTGAGTAGTAATACGAACATGACCAAACGGAAGCAAGACATAACCCTCCGCGGTGTGACGTAATACAATATAAGATACAGTTATGTAATTATCAAATATTCATATTGTGAATTGAATCAGCTTTTTGATTTGCATAATGCAATAATTAATTTTCCATTGATTGTATGCAGAAAGCGGCTTTCTGGTTGAGATTTTCTTTTTATACCTCTATGAAAAAAAATCCGAAAATGGCGCAAAAATGTGACGTCACAATGCGGCAATTGATGTTGCGTATTGATTTGTAAAAAAATCCGTTGTTAGATCAGTCATATTGTACATAAACATGTTTTAAATTTGAAAAATAAGTTTCAAAAATAAATTGTATTCGTTGATGTCAATTTTTTTTTAGTTTCATAAAAAATTGTTTTAGTATGAACTGATAAGGATGTTTTCTCATCGGACTACAGTAAGCATTCCGTGGCAGGGAAGGCACGCGCTGGCATTACATGTTCATGTAAGGCGATGGACCATTCGGCAAACCTCGGCAGATTCCGTAACGAGGTTTGCCGAATGGCGATGGACATTTCAGTGGAATGCTCGACACGAGGAAACGCCCAAAACTTGCATTTTCCTACGAATTATTTTTTTAATGCACTCGATGGGTACAACAGTAAAAACGTTCGTTTTATCAATCCGTACATTCCAGTACTTTATATTCTGTAATTAACCGATTATGAAATAACATTTAAGAAATGAAAAAAAAAAAAGTTTATCTGTTATGATTTTTGACGTCGTTTGTAAATGACGTCGCGCCGCGGAGGAATGTCCGGTTAATTCGAGAAAACGTTGTCATCTCATCATTCAGATATATATATCAATGTTGAAGAAAGAGGGTTGCCTAAGGAACTATAAGTAAACCTGCTTGTCTAACTTATTTTATACGTTGGAAAAGAATAAAAGAATCTTTCACCCTCTAGGGAGTGAGACAGGGGACCTCAACCCGATTCTTAAGTTGCCAATCACGAGACTTGCCGAGTGTTTGGCAGCTTAAGAATCTTAGCCCGAGAGTTGAAATACCCTGTCTCACTACCAAGGGGTGAATAATTATTTTTCTCTTACCCTGTTAAACCTCATATATATCTACTATTGACGTTACATCAATGCAAGACAATGTTAATGAAATTGTAGAGAACGTGCAAAAAGCACGTGTAGCTTGTCCCAATTCTAAGGTGAGATAATTCTCACACCGGTGATACTGTTGATATCCCGGTCCAGGGTAAGTGAAAAGAAAATCTCATCGACAAACGTTTGGATATCCCTGTCCATGGTAAGAGAACATTGTATCTCTCATTTTGTTACTTTAGTCGAGGAACCCTGATAGCAAGCAACCGTTCATTGCAGACAGTGAAGCAGAGGAAGATCATTTCTTCTCCCAATGAAATTATCTATTCCTAGCCCAAGAATTCCAAACAAAAATGCAACGCGGTATCCTTATTATTTGTTTACTGTTTGGTAATCTCCGTATCACTTCTCACTTCCGTTCAGAGTCTGATAACCCGGAATGAGCTCTCCTTCGTTTACATAGTGACATTGTAGCGGAAATGTCGATATACACTTATTTACATTCTACCTACACGATGTATATATATATAGATAAACTTATCCACGCAAAATTTGGCTACTTACAAAACAAGAACCTTTACTCGAGAATGTTTCTAGAAACTGTTCGGAAATTTCCGTCAAATTGGTTCAGTATTATATGACCAATCATGACGTAACGTCAACAATTAAAACCATAACGGTTTCCGGTTGACGTTCGTAGACTCATGTGACTGGTAACCATAGAAACCACAATTTTGGTTTTCACAATAATTGGTGTTCCACCATTTGGTGAGCAATTTGTTTAAACTTAACTCTGAACCTGTTGAGAGCACAAAGAATGAAATAGAGGATATCTTACAGTATCTTCAGTAATACCAAATATATATCACGAGTGGCGCATATATTTTGATATATTTCGCAAGTGAGCAGCACGAGTGAAAAATATCAAAATATTAGCCACACGAGTGAAATATATTTGGTATTACTGAAGATACTGTTAGATGATATTCTGTTTTTTACATTTTTGCAGCAAAATCCACAGAGGCAGCTTTTGATTTTCCCAAATGTCGTTTGTAAGCAGCGTTCTGATTGGTCAAATCAGAAAAAGTGATATTTTGCACTAGTGAAAAATATCACTTTTATAGAATAAATAATTTTCGATATTTCACTGGTAGAAAAATGTAATAAATATAAATATTTGTTGATTTGAACGTTGATAATATAGTCTTCATGATGTGCACCATTGAATACGTTTGAATGGATCTATATAACTTCACACGGCCGTAAATATCAACAAAATACTCATAAAATTGCTTAATTTACATACACACATAATTCAACATGTTCACACACGAATTATGTTTACACGACAAAGTATCTGTATGTGTTAATACATTACTAGCTTTACCGACAAGAGGGAAAGTTCCACTTCGTCCAAATTTGAGATGGTAAAACGTAACACTGTGGTGAATACATTTAAGATAATAAATAAATATACAATATTTGGTATAGCGCCCTATTTAGCTAACGTAAGCCACTCTGAATCGCTTTACAGTCCATAGATATGCACTTCTTATACATTCAATACAATTACTTAGTAACACATGCAGTTCTATCATATACAATTCTGAGGAGTTCGCAGAGGCTGCCTTATCACAATCAAAAACAGGCACTTGCTGTTTAAATGCTCTGAAACACATTTGTGTTATGTTTTGAGAGAACTCCGGCTTACTGTGAGTTATCAATATCAAAATCATCAATGACATCAGAGATTGGTTCAGTAGGCAATTTTTCACGAACAAATAAGTAGTTTGATTGCTTCCACTTAAAGTTTATTAGACATAATTGATTTCAAATATTTTTTGTGATATAAGATGCTGAAGGAACTAAACAATGGCTGTTATCGGATAGCTATTGCGCTGAAGCACGACCGGCGCAATATTTGAAACAGGAATCAATCCGTCTAGCCCTTTTCATTACGTATACGCTGATTTATAGAGGCACGGTGGTCTAGTGGTAGGACGCCCGGCTCGTGATCGAAGAGTTGCGAGTTCGAGTCCCGGTTACGGCACTTGTGTTGTGTACTTGAGCAAGATACTTTACTCTGCTTGTTCCAGTCTACTCAGCGGTAAATGAATACGTAGTTGGGTAGTGCTAAAAATTGTAGAATGCTAGCTGTGAACGCTGAAATGGCAGCACCGGTTGTTAGGTCCCCAGGGAGACGAGAAAGATATTGGCTGGTTTCGAAGGCGATATAACCACGGATCATAATTTGTGAACCGCTTTGAGATGGCCTTTAAGGTCGTGATGAAGTGGTATATAACAACCTAGAGTTATAATTATTATTATTAATACGTATAGTCAGAGTTTATTAAGCTGAAGAACAGAGGCATGTAAATATAAACAAACACAATCAGCGCTGTATTCCGGATATAATTCAACATATTTTTTATATCTGCAGTCTTATTAAAATGCAGATCTTTATTCTTACCCTAGTATAAGTATCTGACAACATCCCACAAAAGGTCATGTTTTGATGACCTTTGTACTTTCAGTACGTCACACTAAAGATGAATGCAGTGATTGACGATGACATCTGCAGCAAATAATTTCATCGAAACATGCAGAGTTGCATAAATAGGATTATGCCAGCTTTTTCACCCACCAACTTCCACAATTCAGTATCCTGTTAGCTGTAATATGATTGGCTAATGAAATAGAAAAAGTTCACCAGATCTTGACCCTCTTATTGGGGCTGGGAGTTGTCAGGTCCCACGTGTGCGAAGAGTAGCGACAATTAGGATCTGTATCTCAATCAGATTGATATATCCATATACTTTGTGGTATTAAAGATGTTAGTAACCCAGATAAAGTGAGGGGTATGATCATAGAAATACAAATCATAATCAAAAAGAGAATACCGAAGCGTCAACAAAACCAAATTCCGAACTCAAAATCGATAAAACCAGGGGCAACAAACGAAAAAAAGGAAATATCTACATTGAGACACTTGTAAAAGTAAAAGAGAAAAAGACTAGGTGTTCCGGAAGAGTAAGCGTCCTCTGCTTCATCGACGACACCCGCCATGTAATCTTGGTCACATCCAAGTCCGCATCAAGTCCTCGAAATGAGAATCGAGTCATCGTGAATCACAACAAGTAAGCATACTACTGAGCATACAAGACACTGCATGCGATAGCTGGACTCTTACCTACTATAGAAATCCGTTTGTTGAAAACGCAAAAACAAAAGTTTTATAGAAAACGATCACAAACAATTTTAAAAGATCGCAATGTAGGAGGACAAAGTGGATACGAGACGTGCTGTCTGGGTGGTGATGGATCGGTCTCACTTCTACAAAGGACAAAGCTCCATTAGTAATCAGTAATCATTGGTGACTTATTGAACAAGAAGTAAAGGGCAGGATAAGCTGTTGACAGAAACACTGTCTGAGAGAGAAAGCAAAAGCTTGTACCTCACAGACTCAAAACAGTAAACAAAGCCATCAGTCACATTGGAATATTTAAAAAAAACCAACAAAAAACTAAAAAAAAAACGTTCTCATAAAGACAAAGGGTAGTGTAAAATTAAAAGGACCCATTCAGAAGGTTATTTATCGCAACCGAAAAAAGAAAACATATAGTGTTTGAAAAAAATGTCTTCGATCATGACATCACTGTTGTTTGAACTCTCCGGTAAAAATGTCAAGTCTCCTGAGGAAATTTGCAAACCTAGTATAATGGCTTTGAAGCCGTGCAGTGCAGCTGGATATGTTGCTGATGTTTATGGGGAAGCTGTATTTCTGTACCTTACGAAAACTGTAGAGTAAACGTGTCATTCAAGTATTACAGGATAACTCTTTTTAAATCAATGCGCCAGTTAAAAGTCTTGTCTTGTCTTTTCATGGCTCAATACGAAGCATGACTGAGGAGAAATGCGGTTTTCTTCTGTTGCTATGTTAGACCCATTATGTCTTATATTGGTATCGAAGCCTTTTATTGATCTTCTGAAAAGAAGTCAAATTTAACATTTTGAAAAAGAGTTGATGTTTGCTTATGAAGCTCAAAAAGTCTTCAAGCAAACGACATGTTAAGACTTTGGATCCTACTGTACGAAGAAGAAACCGATACCAGACAGAAAAGTTCTGCTTGTAGTAACTGACGGTAAGTCTGGGCATACGAGGATGTTTACATATTCTCCTTGTCCCTTTCTAAAGCACTGTAACTGTTATTGTTGTGCTACTGATGAAATCAGGAACAATATTAAAACCACGCTGTATTCCAGTGATTCTATCAGGCAAACCGTATCTGATGCTGTTTGCAATGCTCTCCTGACTTTCATGCACATGGAATCATTAGCTTCTATATGCAGTATGATAAGAAAAGGGCAAAGTTTACTATCAAGCAAAACAAGCAATACATTTGCTGAGTCAACAATCAAGCAACAGAACTAAATCTGTTGCCGAATCCATCTACAAAGTTTGGTTGGAAATACAGGACGGGGATCTGATACCTGAAAGGACGGCTCAGGATTCAAGCCGAAGGCCTGTGTACAATTGTCATTCAAAATGATCAAATAAAGTTATCTTCACCCAGAAGGAGTTATATTGGCTTCAGGTCCAAAAGTATTGGCCAGAAGCAAACGTTAACATGTTAAAACAGATATTGTGGAATGGAAGTATGTTCTGTTGTTGATTGTGATGGATGACTACGCGATGTGGACTAATTGTTATATTTTACACACCAGATGTGCTCTCTCAATACATAAACAGATTTACCGTAATGCATGTTCGGGAATGCTCCTATTTTGTGTATGTAATATTTTAATTGTTAAGTCTGACCGACGTGTACATTTTAATGCAGACATGGAAAGTAATCCGTAAACGCTCTACAAAGTGAACAAAATTTAAGGGCAAAAATTGGGACTGCAAAAATTGCACTGGATGAACTTTCACGTCTAATTCCATGGTCTTTCGGCAACAATCTATATATATTTTTATCGCAATCTTAAAAAAAAAAAAAATTAAGAGATTACCAAAGCGTCAACAAAACCATAATCCACACTCAAAATCGATGAAACTAAAGGCAAAATAGGAACAAAAGAATGATTTACACGGAGACTCTCGTAAAAGCACAAGAGAATAAGACGAGGTGTTCCGGAAGAGTAAGCGTCTTCTGCTTAATTAAATAGTTGGCTGTCCCTGCTATGTCTGAAAGGAAAGTTCAAGGTAATTAAGGATAAAATTCAATCTATTTTTATGTTATTGAGCCATAGCACAAACAATCGGAGTGTATTCTAGATAAACCGCGAAAAATAGATTGAAGTTAATCCTAATAATTTAATATGTTCTACATAGTCCGTATGGAAATCCACTAATATTGTGGAACTCTTTCTTGTCAGAAGTTATTACGCTGTTATATGGGCAAATCAAAAGCGGCGTTTTAAATGATGATGCCTTTTTTATTTTATGAAGTGACAACACACATTTCTAAGCCAATAAAAATACCTCTTACAAGTAAATTGAAATTATTCGATGGTTTTGAAACGTCGCTGTAGTCAAGCCAATTTAAAGCCATTATGCCATTTTCATGACAACCTTTTGAGTCTAATCTAATTCATAAATGATCAATCCTATAACGAATAAAAGACTCATTAATATCGATCGTGTTTAACGTTAAAATGGATGGCAGTTTTAAAATACCACCTTGTCAGTCTGTCCGTTCGAGAGTCTGTTGCGACATTCATCATCCCCGGTAGTTTTTTCTTGTGGGCGTCATGTTATTAATACTTTTTCATATTGAATTCCAAACTATTGCTGCAGATAAAGTTGTTTTGCTGGGCGGATTGCTAAAGCAGGTCACATGGTAAAGGCCAAAGGCAATCTAAATTAATTTTGGTTTGGTCTTTTCTATGGCCATAACTCAAAGCTATTATATTCAGATATCGAATGTTGCCGGCGAGTATTAAATGAAATGGAGGATTGTCACGACCGAATATGAGATCAAGAGGCCCAAAACAAATTTCAAGGTCAGCCTTGTTGTATAAAAAACATCACAGCATGCATGAGCCTTGAGCGGTGCATGCGTACAAAACTTAGATCATACTTTATTATATTTTGTTGAGTTACGAGACCACCGCAGGTAAACCCCAGCTGTAATTTTTTGCAAGTGAGTGATCGAATCACAACCCTGAACACAATAATACACTGATTATCCTCTATATGTAATGCCACCTTTTAAAGTTCATCAATAATAAGCAGTCGAATAAATATCATATTTTCCAACCGGCTCTGACTAATCGTTATTAAGTTCGTTTATTGAAAATTTGAAGAGAGAAACATACAATCGACAATAAATCACGGGAAAAAAGCATGTTAAATATTTGTTAAAACCATTCGCAGATTTTCGTTTAAAATGGTGTTTTTTAAGAGACCTTTTACTTGGATTTGTTCTAGATTCACACAAAGGGTGACGTCGATGAAGAAGAAGGTGCTTACTCTTTCGGAACCCCTCGTCTTATTCTCTTGTTATTTTTCAATGTTATCCGTATTAATCTTTCCTCTGTTTAATTTTACCCTTGTTTTATTGACTTTCAGCTAAAGTTATGTTTTTTTGACACTTCAGTAGTATTCTTTGACTTCTTTTCACGACGTGACAATGATTAATTTACACGGAGTATTTTTGCATGGGTATTGGTGGTCCAGCCCTGAGACCTGGTCTATGGAGAAAACAAAAATAGGATAGACAGTAAGTAATAATTCATTCTTCACTATCGATGACACAGACTCTTCTGCGTTTCGACTGATACTTGGCTGTGACCTCTGCTGCGTTTGTAAATCAGCGTTTTGGCCATAACCAGTAGAACAGCTAGTAAATCAGGATTTAACATAGCCACCAGGCACTACGTGAATGTCTATCGTCAATAAAGCGCATGCAATAAGTCGTTATGATATTCCAAATTTGAAATTCAAATTAAATATGAATCTAAATATGTTTTATATTTCGTCAATAAAAGGGCGCATGTTGACGGATGATTCGCCTGGGGCTGTGATTAGTTCATTATCCCTTCAGCTGGCATGTGTTTACATGAATTTTAGAGGGAGGATATGTTTTTCGATGATATAGAAATAAAAAGTTTCTGTCTTATTGAATTACATACAGTGTCTGTAACGGAGGACATTTAGGCAGGTACGTGTGGATGGATTCCACAAGAAAGGAAAAGTATGAGTCCTGTCCAGCCGTTGAAGTTGCTTCCTCGGTACTGTTGATCCGTTATTGTATACAACAGACAAGGTTGTGTTATTTGCCCCTCTGCTGTTTTAAAGTTCTTAAGAATTCACTTCTTTAAGTCTTGAATGCTGCATCTATTTCGCCCAGCTTCAGAAGTACCATGACAACTCCATTTCACATTGATAGTGCTGTTCCTTGCCTACAAGCTTAGTTTCCCTTTCCGGCCATTTCCTGAATAAGTGGGAAATATTTGCAGTTCTACATGATGACTTCTAAGCGAAATGGATCAGAAGCATAACCCCATTGGTCCCATAATACGATACTCTTAGTCTTGGTTTAACTTCTCTCTACTTGTGTCCTTTAGTTATATATTTTTTTCCTGGAGGAAACTATTTCCTCATGGATGCATACCTAGTCAAGTAGGTGGTTCCTAGTCCTCGTCTGCCCTAGGTTTACACTCCTGTGTGCCAAGGTACGGAAATGAATGTCAGGATTTCTAAATATTTAATTTTTTTTATATTCAACAGACTCCATAAATGAAGTCATAATGTCCGATGAATAAAATAAGATAATGTCAAAGTGTCAACAAAACCATAATTTGAACTCAACATCGATTGAACTAGAGGCAAAATGTAAACAATGGAAAGATTACACGGAGATCCTTTTAAAAGTACAGGAGAATAAGACCAGGTGACGCAAGATGGTCCTGTTCGCCATGCAAAACGGAAAGACCGAGAAAATGGCTGAAGTACAAGAGTTCGGAGTATCCTTAATTTCTAGCTCTGAATGGTATATACGATCAATACGGTCAATATATTTATGGTTATTGTTACACACTGTAGATAAATATGAATGTGATATAAACTGTCTCGGATAGGTTTCTAACCAATCTAATGAAAACAAAACCAAATTGACCAGAAGATTTGTGCAGTTGCTCCCTCAGGAATGCTTACAGTTCACTGAAAAATCTTGCTATCGAATTCTGTAAGGATATTGTTTGAAAGAAATTTTCTACATATCGGCTTCAATATATCTTTAAAATGGTATTAAAGGATTATCGATTAAAAAAAACTAACGGAAGTACGGGATTTGTCCAGCAATCTTTGGAAGGGAGCTCAAATACATCATCGAGATATTTGTTTAAATTCTTGAAAGCACTAGAAATGTTTGTATCATAGATAATAATCCTTATTTGTAAGCGTACATATCTTCAAAATGGAGATCATTTGTTGAATTGAAAAATGAATGAAAGGATTAGGTTATTATCACTTTTCAGGAATAATCTGTATAATGCCGTGGTAGACCTACCATAGAAATTATGAAAGGAAGGCATCATTTTACACGTATTAATTGCTTAGAAAATCTTCTCAAAACGGTCTTTAGGGCACATAATTTTTCCGTGAATCCATGTCTCCGAAACTAAATTAGATAATAGAAACATGTTGACCATGCCTTCAAAGTGAAGGGCAAAACAATGCGCATGGCACGCTTAAGTTCTTTGTATGATTAAGATAGGAATAAAAAAAACGATATTTCCAATTACCTTAATGTACCCTTTGTGCTTTTAACCCGAGCATTGGCAACAACATATATTTCATCCTGTAGAAATGGCGCCATAGGCAACCAACGCTATAACTATGCAATTGGCCCTGAATCACCGGTCGGGATCAACTTGGGGGTAAATATTAGCCAATCGTAATCAACTTGGGGGTAAATATTAGCCAATCGTGATCAACCTGGGAGTAAATAGTAGCCAATCGTGATCAACCTAGGAGTAAATAGTAGCCAATCGTGATCAACCTAGGAGTAAATAGTAGCCAATCGTGATCAACCTGGGAGTAAATAGTAGCCAATCGTGATCAACCTAGGAGTAAATAGTAGCCAATCGTGATCAACTTGGAAGTAAATAGTAGCCAATCGTGATCAACATGGGAGTAAATAGTAGCCAATATGAGGACATAAACACATTTCATGAAAAAGCACAGTACCCAGATAAAATAATGGCAGTAAAGTGGCTAATATATAGGATATGTTAAAGCTTATGTAGGTAACTATACTTAGGATTTATACTTCCAGATGAATAATTTCGTTTAAAGAACATTTTACTTACCCAAGATTTTTTTAAAGGGTTTAAACTTCTCTACACATGATTTCGACAGTCGTTTACTGAGCAAAAAGAATAGTTTTTGTCTGGCACCATCCAAAAGAATTGCACCAATTGCTGGTCATTTTAATAAATTACATACGCTTAACTAAATATCTTCTATTGGTCTAGTTCCAAAATAAAATGGAGAACGATAACTCGTAACATATCTGTCATAGCCCGTCTGAAAGTGTCAATGACTATTACGACCAAGGTAAGGGCGCAGTCCGTAACCTAACTTTGGACAAGGTGATGGACCTTGAAAGATTACAGGGAAAGAGGACATGGGAAGATGGATATAAAATGAATACCCGTAAATCAAGACGACTTTGAACTGTTGGTCTTTAAAGCAGAAGAATAAAGCCCCCTCTTGCAATAGTTTGTTTGATAGGTTATCAGCTCCGAGATATGGATGGTCCCTAACGTGTTATTTAGTCGTTATGTGCTGAAAAATAGAGAATACCGAAGCGTCAACAAAACCATAATCCAAACTCAAAATCGATAAAACCAGGGGCAAAATAATAAAAAAGGAAAGATTTACACGGATTTACCCTTGCAAAGGTAAAAGATAATAAGGCCAAGTGTTCCGGAAGACTAAACGTCTTCTGCATCATCGACGACACCCGCCATGTAAATCTTGGTCACATCCAAGTAAACATCAAGTTATCGAAATGTCTAATAAATGCATGCCCTTTTATCATGATTCTTTATGTTATTTTCTTTTAATTCATGTGATATAGACAGCTGTTAAGACTTCAACATATTGTTTTCATGTTTTAATTTCATTATGGACCGACTCTTAAAAGAAATGACATTGACCTGATATGAAAGTGCTTACTATCTACAAAATGCTTTCTATGAGATGTACTTTTTTTGTTAAGTGTACAGTAAATAATATTTCATGATCAAATCTTTTCGTCTCTGTTACGTTGTTCATGTGTCTCGAAATACAAGCTCATTGTAGCTTATATTGTATGTTTTTCAAATCAAAACAAATCAAGTGTAATTGTACATGTATCTTGAATTGTATGTTATATGGAACGGGTTTTTTTTCAATTTTGTTTGCATCGACGTTGTGCCGTCTGTGGTATAGGGACGTTCCGTTATTTATTGGTGTTACGAAACATGACAGCATATAAAAACTAACGTAGGAATACATATAAACAGATCAGTCAATCGTAACGTTTACTCGGGTATCAGGGGCTGTAGTTATAACTAAGAAATTATCATTGTGATAATTAGTACATTTCGTACATACACCCACCCAGACATTGGTTACTATTAATACGAACAGTCTGACCTGGGAAATAAACAATATTTTACAAAAAGGAGCAGAAATGAAACTAGTGAAACGAGCCGGGCGCGAACCCGAGACCTCTAGGTTATGGAGCCAGGACGTTACCACCAGGCCAAAAGGTTCGAACCAGTTGATCTGGTTTGTAATTTCCTGATATTGTTATGCGAATCGAGTGTCCGGGTAACAATTGGCGATATCCATCTGTTAGCTATATTTCATAACAAGGCGCGTCCGTTCTCACATGCCACTGTTTATCATGGGGAGCTGGGGAAATGTTGTTGTCGGGTCATGATTTCTGCTGGGGAAATGTGGTCTGGTCATGATTTCTGCTGGGGAAATGTGGTCTGGTCATGATTTCTGCTCTTTGACCTACAGCTAGAAACTTGGAATACTGTGAACATGGGGCATACTTTTCAACATGTTTCGGTCTGTTTACCCAATATTATCGCAATCTCTCGCGAGATTTGTGCATTTTCTACATGGAGTTACTATTCGAAGGTCACGATAACATGGATATTGATTGATTGATTGTTTGATTGGGCGGCGGTCCAAATACATCTGAGGAAGCTGTTGCTAAGGCATAAGATTTGAAGTGATACAGAACGCATGCTCGAATTTATCATTTTCACGAAATTCGGATTACTATATTTCCTGTGAACGAATAACTTAACCTTAATCAAATTGTACAAGAAAGTGGTTGGTAGGGAGAGACCAAAGCCAACTCGTATTCGTGGAGCAATGTTGATCCAATTTTTTTTTACCAAATTATGTAAGATGTCTTATATGTTTTTCAGGATCACCTTTCTCCATGAATAAATGACAATTTCGCTTGCCATAAGATCATACAACAACACCAAATAGTTAGGAGGACCCCCTGTGTTTTCCAGCATAAACGCGATCAGACATAGAACAGTCCTTACAAGGTCTCCAAGGATAGAGACTGTAATAGAAAAACGGAAACTGATATTTGTCTGTTCTATTGGTAGCTTATTGTCAATACGATATATAAAGCTATTCTAATTAGAAGATATTATCAGTTTTGCGAGAACACATGTAGGAGACAAAGTTTCTGTCCGAGGTGATATCAGTTATCGTATTATGTAAATTTCATTTATTTACTGCATATTGAAAAAGGTGTACCCAAACAACCAATTCATTTGACCATAGTTTCGTATTGGATATCAATAGATGTTGTGATTGGACAATATCATAATTAATACGATATTTTTATATCATAAGATAAAACCTTTTAACTATTTTAAGTGAAGCTTTTGAATTGAACGAAATAGCACTGGTCTATTGTTTAAGATTCAATAACAGTATGAATGCATTGAAGGGGGACACATTCGAATAAGTATAAACATTAACTATATCGCAAATATGTGTCACGTTTATAAAATAAAAGACACCTAAAAGAAAAAGAGAATAATACCAGTACCTATATAATATATATATTCACAAAATAATTTATATCAGTGAATTTACATATCTGCAACAAAAAAAAACAAAAAACATCACGAATGCTCCAGAGAATATCTATAAATAAAATGTTTTTCACAAGTGTCTAATTTCAGAAATAGATTTCCTTTTTGGTCGGATTCGAGCCATATGTGCAATTAACACATGCTCCCCTTAAACCTGTGAATGACGCAGGACTATTTTATTTCTAAAATTTCTAAATCTGACCTATGTGTGATAAATAAGAATAACATATTGAATGTTTTATTAGCAATGATTAACATCTACTCTCGATAATGTCACGTTAGTGTTTTTCGTTACTGTTTCGAGTTTTACTAGAATTTGCATACCTCCCGACACGTTTATTGTAAACTAGGTCACATTCGAGTAAATGTCACGTCATCAATGTGTGAACTGCGATATCATTCTCAATCACAAAATGTAGGCATACTTATGAGCAAAAAGTCCAATTTCATATCAAGCAATCTCTTTATACAGCAATCGTCTTAAATGAAATATACGATGTAATGTTCCTTGCTATTCAGTATTCTGTTGTTCTGCCTAGAACAAACCTAACATATATTACTCTTCAATCTTATAATAAATGTTTCATTATAAATCTTACTGGATCGTTCTATTTGTGTCAATATTCCTAGAATGAATGTGATTACAATGTACGTTAAATATAATTAATACACATGGAAGAGAATCAAAATCTAATCAAACAAGACTTCACGTGTTGGTTTTCACCAAGTCAATGAACTTCGGTTTCATGTACTTGAAAATAGAAAAAAAACTAAATCGCTTATCCGGAATATCCACTTTAAAACAATACACATATTGGGTAATATGAAAAAGAAACATCAAATAGGTTCTATTATTGATCCGTTTCTCTATAACTCTATTGAATGTTTAAAAGATCATTATATTATATAGATCGAAATTCATGTAAGGGCCCATTATAAGAACGATGCTGATATTAGAGCCAAAACTTTCTCAGTCAAAAATACTTTTTAATGAGGTTACTGCGGCTTATTTCGCGTGAAAATTGTGGTTCATTAAGTGATAATTTCCTCTTTTAGTTCTGCACGTCAGTTATAGATGTAATAGTTAAAGGTCCTCAAAAACAATTTCCTGATGTACTGCAATAAAGGAAACGTAATTTTCTACGATAAAACCTGGAAAATCCACACATGTCAATCAACGCAAGCAGAATATGGGATAACAAGAACGATAATAGTTAACAAGCAGGATAACTGTTAAACAAGCAGGATAACTGTTAAAAAAACCCAGGATAACTGTTAAACAAGCAGGATAACTGTTAAACAAGCAGGATAACTGTTAAACAAACAAGATAACTGTTAAACAAGCAGGATAACTGTTAAACAAACAGGATAACTGTTAAACAAACAAGATTACTGTTAAACAAACAGGATAACTCTTAAACAAGCAGGATAACTGTTAAACAAGCAGGATAACTGTTAAACAAACAGGATAACTCTTAAACAAGCAGGATAACTGTTAAACAAACAGGATAACTGTTAAACAAACAGGATAACTCTTAAACAAGCAGGATAACTGTTAAACAAGCAGGATAACTGTTAAACAAACAGGATAACTGTTAAACAAACAAGATTACTGTTAAACAAACAAGATTACTGTTAAACAAACAGGATAACTGTTGAACAAGCACGTTAACATGTCACAAGTCAGTTTACAAGTCACAAGCAAGTTAACAGGTCACAGGCAAGATACCAGGTCGCAAGCAAGTTAACAGGTCACAAACAAGTTAACATGTCAAAAGCAAGTTAACAAGTCACAAGAAAGATAACAAGTATTTTACAGTGTTGTCCTATGTCCCCATGCTCGATAGTCATGCTCGGACTTGTGGCACAACTCAAACAGAGATGTAACCGGAGGAGAAGGAGGGCGTGCTCCGCGTATGATGGGAATTCCTTCACACGCAAACACGTGATCAGTTGTGACATGCTTGCAGATACGTAGCGTCCCCCGAGAAGGATTGTCATACGTTTTTTCTAATCTGTCCACAAATCTTAATTACTGTACAATAGCCCTGGAGTTCAACCGCCACAATATGTTTCTCGGGGATGACAATGATATGCGAGAGACCAAGGTCGTGTGATTGTTCTGGGAAAATGAACTAGAAAATTTAACGTTTCACCTTTTGCTACCAACTGAAGGCGATGTTATCATGACAATAAAACATGTCATTGTGGTAAGAGAATCGCATAGCGAACATCAAATGCGGCGTTTCCATTACTGGTATGCTATTCAACCAAAGGAATATGTTGTGTCGGATGGCATAATTTACTTATAAAGTGCCAAACAAAACAATTAGAAAGTTAGATATTACTCTTATCTCACAGGGATAGGTTTGGAGGATTTATGCTTACCTGGATGTGACCAAGATTAACATGGCAGGCGTTGTCGAAGAAGCAGAGGACGCTTACTCTTCCGGAACACCTGGTCTAATTCTCTTGTACTTTTACGAAGGTCTCGGTGTAAATCTTTCCTTTGCTCCTATATTGCCTCTAGTTTAATCAATTTTAAGTTCGGATGATGATTTCGTTGACGCTTTGGTGCTTTCTGACCTTTTTTTTGGGGGGGGGGGGGGGGGGGAGGGGATCGGAATGAGTCTTGACACATACTTCTGGCATCACATTTGGAGTGGGATATAAAACCTACGTGAGGCCAGGTACTGGCCGCAAGTCGGTGTTTTTTCTCCGTGAACTCCGGCTTTCCCTCACCACTGAAACCTGGCACGTCCTGACCATAGCTGTTAATAGGACGTCAAACACAAAATGCACTAATATTTTGGAGCGAATGATAAATTTCGTCAATAGTGACAACCGCTATCACTTCACACTCGCTCCATTTGTTTGCTCGTTAAAATGAAAAGGAATTATTACCTTGATTTAAACAGTCTCCCCCATTAACTGGTATCGCTCTGGCGCTTTGATTTCATCACATCAGAGGCTCCAGTGTTATGTCATTTTCCACACATAGATGATTACACGGCCGGCCATGTCTGAAATCAAATCATGGATCAATACGAAGTGACAGACATGTGCAGTTTACATCCAAGTCTGCAAAGTTGTTTACAATAATTACCGAAAACACCGGAACGCGTGCTTTGATCAAATACCTCCCATTTGTCTGATAAAAAAAACATAGTTTCTTCATTAAACGATGTTAAACACCATTCAAAATGCATGTTCATCGATACCCGATAAATCGTTTTTCTGTCGTGTGTACTGATAACGATAATCAACGGCATTACTTGACCAGTTTCATTATTAGTCAACACCAGTACGAGATTGCTATTTCTTCGTCAACATTTTTGCCTGTCCGAATATTTAAAACGTATATTTTTATTTACTGGCAAATCCTCAGCTCAGTTGCAAGACCACACAGACTCAAATTCTGGAATACCAGGTTATCAAAAAACGTGTTTGTTGCTAAGTGTTAACTTCAATCGTAAATATTCAAGCTTCAAATCATAAACTGTGAATCATAGGGAATAAAAAGATAATTTACACTCGAGCGAGTGTTTAAGATAACAACCGATGTCAGATTATCGCCGCAAACGTCTGTGTGGTTAGAATATCAGCTCTGATCCACCACAATTAGTCGCTGCGTCACCACCCCTGATCTATTTGAGGTATAGTTTTCTATTTCCGTCACGTTATGAGGTAAAAAGTTAAGTTGATCACGTACAAATTGAAAAGGGGCAGAGTCATATCTGATTTATTATTTCTTGATTAACACGATTTTTTAATAAATCCTAACTACATGTATTTGGTTCAGTTGTCTAATCAAGAGACGCATTTAATGTCCACGTCATATTAACGTTAAGTCAGTTCAATAAGGGAAACAGCCTGAAATAAATAAGAGAATACAAAAGCGTTAACAAAATCATAATCCAAACTCAAAATCGATTAAACTAGAGGCAAAATGTGAACAAAGGAAAGATTTATATGGAGACGCTTGTAAAAGTACAAGAGAATAAGACCAGGTGTTCCGGAAGAGTGAGCGTCTTCTGCTTCATTGACGACACCCGCCATGTAAATACTGGTCACATCCATGTAAACATCAAGTTCTCAAAATGAGAACCGAGTGTCATTGTCAATCACAACAAGTAAGCACACTACAGAAAGTGATTTAAACTTTAACGACCTCACACAATTCTGTCTCGTAAGCAGAAAACTCGAATACCTCCGTCCTAATGTGTCATGATCTAGGTTATAAAAGATCAATCCAGTTAACGGGAACATTGTCTTATAAATAAGATTTTAGACGACTGTAAGCAGGACTGTTCTTAAGTTATGGGACGAACTACGTACTCGCTGGGATTGAAGATGCAGCAATTGAATATCGAACCAGACGTGGTTCGAAAGGACAAAACTGTTACGTATCTTGTGACCTTACTAACTTCACAAACACAATCATGGCAGAATTAAACATGATACATTAATTTTGTATGTGTGCTTTTGTAACAGGAGAAGAGAAAAAAGTAGCGAACCTTGGACCTTCTGAACTCTAGACGCACACTCTACCACTGAGCTACCTGGTCGCGGACGATCGATCCAGTCCAGTTCTGTTACATTCCTCCCTCCTTTTTTCCAGGTCTTCACCCCGAAGACAACCCAAATTCGGGTATTCCCTTGCTAAGCGTATTTTAAGTACTTAAAACAAAGATTGGCAAGCTCGACAATTTTGTAACAAGAGAAATAGAAAATGTCACGACCAGACCAGGGTTCGAACCCGGGACCTTCCGAATTCTAGATGAACACTCTAACACTGAGCTACTTTGTCGCCGAAGATCGATCCAGTCCAGTTCCGCTACCTTTAATTACCCATGATGCTCCATAACAGACGCCATACTCCAATCCTCACGATAAATTGTCAATTACCAAGAAGACTTAACCTAAATGCACTGATAGCATATCATATAACGAGACCACAGAGACAATTTGATATGGCAGTTGATTATTGGATATACTGTCTTACAGGACTTGACCAGATTTGTACTGGGGTTGACACAAACACAAGAGGTAGAATGGATTGCCGCGTGAAAAGTTTCTAGGACAGTACACGACTTGTCATTACCGTTAGCAACAATGGACTAATAATAGTTTCTTGATTGATCGCTTTTGCAATTGGTTGTTTGAACAACTTGATTTATTGGGTAGTTTCAATAAAAATCTAAAAGCTTAAGCAATATTAATATTCTCCTTTTCTTCAACATGTAATGAGTTGTCTCCTTGTACAAAATTATACGCGCAGGCAATGTTGTTCTGGTTACATCGAGTCCATCTGTGGGAAGAATTGAAATACAATTTTATATAATATACAATGAAAGTTCAGCTGAACATGTACTATAGTATGCAGCTACTAAGTAATAGTTCTGTTTCTCGCCAACAAGCATAGAAGCTGTGCTTAAGTCAGATATAGATCGACAAGGGAGAAAGAATACACAAAAATAGCTATTGAACAGCTCCCAATTTACGAATCTCCTACTAGGTATTCAATATATTGCCAAATTTCCTACGTGGACATTTTAGAAAATGAAAATTTCATTTAGAACGACAAAACACTTTGTAATACAAAATAGTGACGATTTTGTCATTTGTTTACCGGCAATAAAATGTGGAAAGAATTCTTCAATGACGATGCTGTTATTTTGTTATACATAAACCCTTAACCGAAGAAATTTTCCTTGTGAGACTATTGTGAGAGTTATCAATAAACTACTTCAGATTAGCTCCACCGACAAAATAAGATACCAGACGTCTTAGATTGTCTGGTGTTCACAGTCCCGACTAGATCATTCGTTTCTGTAATTGTCTACGACCGTCTCCTTTCATGTCGTAAGCAAAAATCAAATTAACTTTAATTATATATTCCTGCGAAATATTTATCAATCACTGCATCCCTTTCTAAATTTTCTGTTTAACGTATAAAACGACTGCATGGATATCGCGGGTTGCAATGGCTTCAGCGAATGGATCAGTCGTATTTGATTAAAGAGCAGTGGCGGAAGATAATCTCAATTAAGAATCACATACCACTGCCAAAAGTTGTAACGAGGTGTTGAAAACTATTTTTTCCCAGCTTGAGTATAATTTTGATCAAATCTTTAGGGGAAAGAAACCCATATCTTGCAGATTCAGACCCTGGACTTCACTAGTGCTCTGAATGAGCTGCCCGCTTACTGAAAGTGTTCTTAACTTAGTTCGACATAGTTTACGCTGAACACAAGTATTTCTGCCTTTATATTCAGATCATTGTCCATGATTGTTTTATACATGTATATATGTTTTATTTGACGTCACTCTGGTGTTGTTTTTATATAGGTTCGTCACTACCCTAAAATCTGTCAAGGTTGTTTTCAAAAATTGTTATACTTGAGCATATATATAGTTATACTCCCTCCAAGATCTTGAACACTTCAATCATTTCTCTCGTGTTACGTCTAGGAATAATGATACGAGTCTTAAGCGAGGTATGAACAAGTGTTCAATATCGACAGTAATTTTGTAGTTATCTGCTTAATACTGCAAGTTAATCAATATATTGTTTGAACATACACTGTACTCCATATTCTAGGTATGGCCGAACTAGAGATGTTTTATCCAAACATGCTCTGATGACTCCAAGTATTCTGTTTGCTTTGTTAACGAGGGCTAGTATGTGGTGTTAAAACGTAGTTTATTGTCTACAATCATTTGTAGATCATACTCTTTCACGTATTTGCCTGGCGCTATAGTTCTACTCGTTCCGTGAGCATCCTTGTACAAAAGAAGATTTTTGAAATACTCTTCTTGCTCAAATTCAACATTTTGCATTGTTCAGGATAGAATTTTAACAACCATGTCATCGACCATTGTTGAAGATTATCAAGATCCTGTCATTTTCAAGATTTCAAAATCACCCTGGTGTCCTTATACAATTTGACATCATCACCAAACAGAAAAGTTGGCGGATCAACGAATTGTGGTAGGTCATTAATGTGCAAACCGATGTAATGTTGGTCCGAGTACACCGCCTTGTGGTAGTCCACTGTCGACTTGCTTCCATTCAGAAGTGTGACAATTTACTCTGACTTGCTGCCGTCTGTTAGTCAAATATTCTTGAATCCATCTTACTATTTATTCTGACAATAATTTCAGTTTGCTGATTCACCTTTGATGCGAAACATTGTCAATAAAAGGCCTTCATAAAATCCATATATACCTGTTCGATATCGACCCTACATCATTGATAATTGCCAAGTCATCCATGGTTTAAAACAACTTTGATCTCACTTTCACAAAGCCATATAGCTCAATAGTTGAGAGATTGTTATTTGCGAGATTTTCCATAATGTCATTTGATTCCAACAATTTTCCTATGGTAATTGTTTGAATTGCTGCTCTGTAGTTTCCTGCATAACAGTTATACCCTTTCTTTAAAAAAAAAACAACGAAACCATAATCCGAACTCAAAATCGATTTAATTTGGAACAAAATATAAACAAAGAAAAGATGAACATGGAAACACTTGTAAAAGTGCAAGATAATAAATCAGTGTGTTCCGGAAGAGTAAGGGTCTTTGGTTTCATTGACGACACCTTCCATGTTATCTTGATCACATCAAAGTGACCGTTAAGTAAACGTCAAGTCCACAAAGTGAGAGCCGAGTCACTATTCACAATCATAACAAGTAAGCACACCAATGAGCATATTCAAAAACGTCCACCTTTATATCAAGCAAGGATATAAAATATTTCTCAATGAGACCATGGCGACAATTAAACTTGTTTAAAAATGATTTGGAGAGGTTGAGTTTTACAGGTTCGAAACCTTTTTTATGCATTTAAGCATATGATCTGGACCTTTTCACTGTTGCTTTAGCAATATGAATCACTTATCATTCTTAACTTGCATACCAGTTCTGGTTTTCGTTTTGGTATTAGCTTACTTTCTTCGCGTCATTCTGTTCCAGATGTCTTTCAGCCTTTCAGCCTTTTTACCAAGTTCTTCACTTTGTTTGTTACCTGAACATAATCTAGATACTTGTTGTGATCCTTGTTTTCATGTATCTGTTCCAACATCTGTGTTTTTCCGAACTGATACATTGTTTTTCTACATGTAATGGTTGTGCGAATACGTTGAATCTGACGTTAGTTCTATTGCTCGACTCTGCCTGTGGTATAAACAACCAATCAAAAGTTTATTTCCTTCAACTAAGCCGACGATAACAAAAACATGTTCCTTAAAAGTTTCTGATATAGACGATTCGTTCGCTTTCAGATCTGATTTGATGTAGAGAAACTGCTCTCTCCATTTTACTCTGTATTTATATATAAGTTATATACTTCTATAGTCACTTGGTCAGCTATTTTTAGCAATACTTTATTTGAACCGATAATCATTGTTATCTCAGTATCTATTCTTACTGTTTATTTGTTCGTTAGTGTATCTGAGCCGTTCATAAACATTCTAAATTGTTTCTGTGCTAATACCGTAGTGGGGTTTTTTCTCAATTTTTTTTATATGGGAGCGGTAATATTTTTGCTTATCAGTTGGTAGATTGTTCCGTTCCAAGTTCTGTTCTTCCCAAATATATAGGAATTCTCAAGTAAGTAATTTTGTAGTTCAGACTTTCACTCAAAAATGCTTGAGAATTGCTTTCATTATGCAAATTTTATTTGCATGTACACATCTTCGGAATAATGCCTGATATGATAAAAGGCTTTATACATATCAACATACATGCAAGTTAATTAGTTTGATAATTGATTAATATCATATCAACGAAAATATATATTAGTAAGCATATTGGTAAAACTGACCGTTGGAAGCCGGATCTAGCTCCTGTGTAAACTTCAAAGGACACATATCCGTCTACCGAATGGTCAAGATTTGTTTTCATCTGAAACTAATCAAATTACTGACCGCATCCATTCGACTTTGTCGTGATATCGTCAAAGGATGCAAAGACTTTCTTTTTGAAATCAAGAGGAAACGCTCGTCGATTCACATAAGTTCTCTACAAAAAAGGATTATGTTACATGTATGACAAACGAAGACCCTGTATACTCCTTCTTGCGAACTACACAAGTTAATTAAATCCATCCTTTGATGTACAACAAACAATACATCATAATTGTAATATTGATATGGTTCACACCTGGTGCCCCGTTCCTCTGTAATCTTTTAAGGACAGGTATCAGTCAGCGAGAGACCATTTTTTCATACCTGAAACTATTAAATACTTTAGTGTCCTGACATGAGCTGAATCTGAAATAGTACAGAGGAACGGTACCAGGTGCTAAGACTCTCAGTTTTACAATTATGATGTGTTGTTTGCTGTACATCATAATTGTTGTACATTATTTTTGTTGAGTTAGGAGGAAAGATTTTCCAGCAGACTGTTGGCATTCCCATGGGAACAAAATGTGCCCCACTCTTAGCTGACTTGTTTTTGTTTTCATGCGAGGCTGAATTTGTGGAAGAGCTAATCAGGACACAAACAAAAATCTTGACAAATCTTTAAATTTCACTTTTAGATATATCGACGATGTGTTGTCTATAAACAACAAGAAGTTTGCTGGCCACGTCGATCGTATATACACTTCTGGACTGGAAATAAAGGACACAACATACTCTTCTATATCCGCTGCTGCTTATCTAGATATCTACTTAAACTGTGACCAACATGTACAGCTTACTAATAAGCTATACGATAAACGTGATGATTTTTCAATTTTCCGATCGTAAACTTTCCATTTCTTGATAGTAACATCCCTGCTTATCCAACCTGTGGTGTTTACATGTCGCAGTTCATTCGATGTTCTAGAGCTTGCTCTAGGTATCGTGATTTTCGTGATTGATGTCGACTGCTGACAAACAAATTAACAACAAATGATTCGAGAGATGCAGGTTGATCAGAACAATGGGTTTTATGGTTGCCATCTTTGTCTCATTGAGAAATATTCTGTATCTTTAAGTGAAGATGAACGTTTTTGAATATGCTCATTAGTGTGTTTACTTTTTGTGATTGACAATGATACTCAGTTCTCGTTTTGAGAACATGATGTTTACGTGGATGTGACAAAGATTTACATGACGGGTGTCATCGATGAAGCAGAAGACGCTTACTTTCCCGGGACACCTGGTCTTATTCTCTTGTGCTTTTGCTAGAGTTTCCGTGTGTATATTTTTTGTTCCTATTTTGGCTCTAGTTTAATAGATTTTGAGTTCGGATTGTAATGTAATGTAACCTCCAAAAATTTCATAAACCTCTATTTTTGAGATGAAGCCTTCCAGGTTTTCAGTGTCCCTCCATACAGCATCACCAGCTGAGAATCTTGAAACTTTTCATCTGTCAAACGATTTCCTTTTAGAAAAAAAACCCCTTTGAACTGTAATGTAAAGTAATGCATGGTGTATTTATAGTAATGTATTGTATTGTATCATACAATAACATATGGGAGCGGTATTATTGTTGCATATCAGTCGGAAGATTGTTTCGTTCCGCGTTCTGTTATTCCCAAATTTTTCTACAGTTTAAAGTAAACGCAGTAAAGAAGATATACTGTACGAGTATATAGGAATTTTTACGTAAGACATTTTGTAGTTCAGACGTTCACTCAAAAATGCTTGAGAATTCCTTTCATAATGCAAATATCATTTACATATACAAATCTTCAGAATAATGCCTGATATGCTAAAAGGTTTCATATGTATCAACATACTTACAAGTTAATTAGTTTGATAATTGATTAATCTCATATCAACGAAAATAAATATTGGTAAGCATATTGGTAAAACTGACCGTTGGAAGTCGGGTCTAGCTCCTGTGTAAACTTCAAAGGACACATATCCGCCGAACAAATGGTTTTCATTTGAAACTAATCAAATTACTGACCGCGTCCATTCGACTTTGTCGTGATATTGTCAAAGGATACAAAGACTTTCTTTTCGAAATCAAAAGGATCCGCTCGTCGATTCACATATGTTCTCTACAAAAAAGGATTATGTTACATGTATGACAAACGAAGACCCTGTATACGCCTCCTTGCGAACTATACCAGTTAATTAAATCAACAAACAACACATCATAATTGTGAAACTGACAGAGTTCACACCTGGTACCATTCCTCTGTAATCTTTTATCTGTCTAGCGAGAGGCCATTTTTTCATGCCTGAAACTATTAAATAGACATCTAAGTTTCTTTGATTTTGTCTCGACATGAACCAGTGGTGTACAGACGATGTTTAAGAGCAGAATACTTAGGATTTGAAGTTTAAGTGTACAGGAAAGACAAGCATGGGAAAGTAAATAAATTCTGATGGGAAAACATTTGAGAAGAAATTTTAACAACTACAACTTTGGAGTTTAAAATTCTTATGTAGAACATATATGTACTATCCCATAGGCCTATAGACGATTACTGTAAATAAAATCAGACAATACCGAAACATCAACAAAACCATAATCCAAACTCAAAAATCGATCAAACTAGGGCCAAAATATGACAAAACCAATATTTACTTGGTGACTCTTGTGAAAGTACAAGAGAATAAGACCAAGTGAGCAGTAACAGTGAGCGTCTTCTGTTTATATAAGCACAGTCCTCAAATCGAGAACCGAGTCATCAATCTCAATCACAACAAGTAAATACACCAATATATTAAGCAAGAAGTGTTAAAATATCTCCATGGAGAAGATATATGTTAGTATGTGTGTATTTCCATGGAGAAGATATATGTTAGTACGAGTGTATTTCCATGGAGATGATATTTGCTAGTAGTGTTTATATCCATGAAGAAGATATCTGTTAGTAGTGTGTATCTCCATGGAGAAGATATCTGTTAGTGGTGTTTATCTCCATGGAGAAGATATCTGTTAGTGGTGTTTATCTCCATGGAGAAGATATCTATTAGTAGGTGGTTATCTCCATGGAGAAGATATCTGTTAGTAGTGTGTATCTCCATGGAGAAGATATCTGTTAGTAGTGTGTATCTCCATGGAGAAGATATCTGTTAGTAGTTTTTATCTCCATGGAGAAGATATCTGTTAGTAGTGGTTATCTCCATGGAAAAGATACATGTTAGTAGGTGGTTATCTCCATGGAGAAGATATATGTTAGTAGGTGGTTATCCCCATGGAGAAGATATCTGTTAGTGGTGTTTATCTCCATGGAGAAGATATCTGTTAGTGGTGTTCATCTCCATGGAGAAGATATATGTTAGTAGGTGTGTATCTCCATGGAGAAGATATCTGTTAGTAGGTGGTTATCTCCACGGAGAAGATATCTGTTAGTAGTCTTTATCTCCATGGAGAAGATATCTGTTAGTAGTGTGTATCTCCATGGAGAAGATATCTGTTAGTAGGTGTGTATCTCCATGGAGAAGATATCTGTTAGTAGGTGTTTATCTCCATGGAGAAGATATCATCTGTTAGTGGTGTTTATCTTCATGGAGAGGATATCTGTTAGTAGTGGTTATCTCCATGGAGAAGATATCTGTTAGTGGTGTTTATCTTCATGGAGAAGATATCTGTTAGTAGGTGTTTATCTCCATGGAGAAGATATCTGTTAGTGGTGTTTATCTCCATGGAGAAGATATCTGTTAGTAGGTGTTTATCTCCATGGAGAAGATATCTGTTAGTGGTGTTTATCTTCATGGAGAAGATATCTGTTAGTAGTGTTTATATCCATTGAAAAGATATCGTTAGTAGGTGTTTTTATCTTCATGGAGAAGTTATCTGTAAGTAGGTGTTTTATCATGTCCATGTAAAAGTTGTTTTCAAGAACGACATTAACTTATTCCGTTAACTCCACTGTTATGATTAATCAATTACTGCTGGGATGTTTTGGAGATATAATATCTATAGGTACCTTAATGTAAACAAAATAACTCGTGTTTTATACCATTGAGGTTTGGGAGTAAGCGAGTGATACACGACAGTACTCGCCTTGGCTGTCAGTACGGATATAAGTAACAAATTAATGACATCTACAGCTTTTTATGACACTCTTAAATTGTAATAGTTTTAGAAAGGTTTCGTAGATAAATACCGAAGCATTGACAAGAAAATGCTGTAAATATATTATAACGTCAGTCACGTAAAACACTAAAAGAATTTTTTGCATTTGTTTTAATAGAATTATTCCAATAAATTGTGAATCTATTGACATTTTAAGCGACTTTTAAGACCAGATATTAAATCAAAATAGTGTTTTTAGAAATTCAATCGTGCTGTTGTAACTTAACATTGTCGTTGTATTGAATTGTGCTATCGTCGCTGTCTGTCTGATGTGCTGTTCAAAATGGAATGTCCACTCCGAATCGTTAGCACCTTAATTGCAGAAGCTAGGGAATGTGATCCTTTTTTTCCTTTCCTACTTACATTCCATATCGTGTATTGTGATAGGATTTTTTATTATAGTTTTAAACAATCATTTCGACATGTAAATTATGTTGAAAATGTTGATGTGAATTGATGAATTTTCACTCCAATGTTTTTGAGTCACAAATGTATAATTTTTAGAAACATGGCTAAAACGTGCTGTCCGAAGACCTTCCCGCAAGATGTTTTGACACGATATGAAAAGTGCCGTCGCGTGATAACATGATGTATGTGTACTTAACCGTTATTCTCCAGAGGTGTCACACCGTCCAAAATGTAAAGAAAACTAGCATTTCCATCTTTCAGCTTATTAGATTAACAAAGCACGATTTGATCCATTCATAAAGCAAAATAGTTTTGCACTAAAAAAACACCCGATGTAGTTAAGAAATAAGTGCCTACCCGGTAGAACTGTGTTATATGTACGGTAATGTTACGGTAAGCGGAAATGCAGCACTTTTTGGCCTGATGAACAAGTAGAAAATATTGAATTGTAAAGCAAAAGAACAAGAAGAAATTGTTTCTGCCTTTCAACCTATTTTCGATCTCACCATTTTAAATGATAAAACGTCGGATCATTTATCATAATGGTGACGTCAGAATCAATGGCTCAAAGGTATGCGTCACCTACCCCACCACGTAGGTTTCCTTCGGGTTGTCAGGATTCTGCCTACAATAAGAACCCTGCGCGTTAATGTTTGGGACAAAAAGAATGATAAATGTAAGTTGTATCACTTGTTTCATAATTGGTGTAATATAAATATTTTTATTTAGCAAAATTGAAATATAGAAAAGTATATATAGGAGAATCCACAAAGTGATTTCGAATCTTGTCTTTTCAGTTCCATTAAACTGCAAAATAAGCGTAAACATCACTCGGGTCAGCATATCATCGTTTCTATTCAAATTCATTATTTCAGTTTTTACTTTCTCTTAATTCTATTCTAAATCGGTAATAAGAAGGCTTAAACGAGTACGTAGTAAGATTTCCCTTGTGGAGAATCTACCGGATCTAATCATGTAAAGAGGACACATAATCGTCAGTAAAGTTGTTCCCAACTGCCGCCGTGTTAGCTAGTACACGTTTACGGTAACGTTGGTAATGGGTTGGTTTCTGGTTAATAGACATTCAAGAGACAATTAACCAGTACTTGACAGATAGCAGGCGACACTTCGCGCTCTACACATGACCTACAGCCTCGTTCTGACGTACATTCAAACGTCGAGTGGAGCTTTGAAACCTCAATGAAGCAATTAAATATTGTACCATTGTATCAGAAGGGAACCACTAATTGTTCAATCTGAATCTTATAAAAATGTATTTAATTTAAATGTGATGCGTTGAACTTGATAGCTGTTTTGTGAGATGGCGTCCCTTTCAATGGCATGTAAACCAAGACATACTAAGAGTCATAGGATAACTCATACTTCTTAGAATTATGTCATTAGTTCATCGTTTTATTAAAATATAAAAGATGAATGATCGGTGTTTTTAGTATTAATTGTAAGACTTCATGAATATGCATCTCGTATTTATGTCTCATGTGCAAAAATAGTCTACTATACTATCAAGTTCAGTCCGAAAAAGAAAATTCAGTTGCCAATTTCTTAGCAAATAGACAATAAACCATATACGTAAAAATATACTGACAGAAAAAAAAAGAAACTGTGCATCACCATAATTTAGTTTTTTTCTCAGAAACCACCAATCGTTTCATACCATTTCATGGACATATTTATCGTGTCATACCCCACACTATCACGTGGTTAGGTCACCTGTCGCACGTGTGATTAGAGACCTACAACGGGCAATATGATTTAGACGTTATCGGAAGGCAGTACATGTGTTAATGCATACCTATCGTTATATTTGTGTCAGTATCCTATGGGTACCATATGAACAAAAAAGCACCCTAGTTTGAAGAAATCGCAATTTCTGTTAATGCCACGATTGACGGAAAATGATCATTTGCGGATAATTGGCATGCTTGAAACAGGAAAAGCCCAACGTGACGCCGCACAGCGTTTCCATGTGCATAGGAATACCATACAAAGGCTTGTGAAATTAACAGGATTAACAGTTCCGCATTAACGAAATGCAGTTCCGCATTAACGAACAGGTCCTTGTATTACTCAAATATCAGAATTGCAAAAAATAAATAAATAAATAAATAAAAAACGATAAAAAAAGCAAAAGTGTATTTTTATTTCCCAACAGACGGAAAGTAGACTATTAGTATGACTGACGGGGGATTATTCAGATAATTTGACCATTGTAACAGTGCCATAAAGCGAACTTGTATATAAGACACAAAATCACGTGGGCAAGAATGGTGCATTCTCAGTATTGACGCTAATAACAGGTTACAGTAACGGAGTAAGGCTGCTATTTCGTGTAATGTTGACATCAGTTCCGGTGTTCCATTAGAAACAATCCCGGCATCAGTAGAAATCGGTAGTTTGGTACTAACATTAACAGATATATAGAAATATCCACATAACGCTAAAAGTAATAAGACATCTGGGGAAAGCAGGGTAAGACTTTAATCTTAGTGTGTAGTTATTGTACCATTCCAAGTACTACAGTATCGTAATGTCACTGTAACCAACTTACATTTACTCAAATCAAGGCTTATGTAGATTTAGCTTGTCATTAATGTAATGTACACAGCATTAAGACTTAGTGGTTAATCATTTTAATAATGATTGGTTTTAATAATCCTTTACTTTATTCACTTAATGTAAAGGCATTGCAGTAATTGTCTGTATCCCTGCTTTTACCATGAATGATTAATTTGTCATGAATATGTATGAATATAATATGTAGTTCGACAAGTAATATTTTGATAACTTTGTCAAATATACAACTGATTTGCATAATGTTTATGGATACTGATTATGCATTAAGTATTAATATGGACATATTTTATGATTTGATGTATTTAATGATAGAACTGAGAACACTTCTTCATATTCTGTATGTAACTTGAAAGTATGACTGTTTAGAGAAGTAATTATCGTTTTGTATCCCTATCCAGTAGAGGTCGAGTTTGAGATGACATTTTGCATACAGACATGCCGAGACGAGAAATATTCTTCAAGCCAAAACAGACAGCAACCCTTCCTCATAATACCCATGACAACTCATCGTCTAGATATTAAACAGTTAGGTCATCCTGACAAAAATAAATCTGTAGAAAGTTAGACATTTCATTTAGGCATGTATTGTATCATATATATTTAGATATATCCCGGTGTTAATAGAAATATAGCCTATAAGGCGACCGCAGGTAAAACTGCAGTGATGGCAGATTATATGAGCTACAGGTTTATACATTCCCTCAAAGTTTTACTTTAAATGGCTCTAACTCTACCCTGCAGATCAGTATTCAACTTAAATTATAAACTTAACGTTTGTCATTAGCATTTTATCTCTCTTGAAAATGCTCAAATTAGTGCTGACACACAATTATTTGTAGCCATTAATGTCCCACCATGGCTTTTGATTTCTTATGAAGCTGTTCTTTCACTCAACAAGACGGTAAAACTTGACATAAAATTCCGTCTTTCCGAAACCGCCATTAAAACATAAGGGCCTTCAATCATTCTATACTAGGAGCTAGGTGGATGATCATAAGTTTGCCGCAGTCATGCATGGCTGGAACAGATGCTGATGTAGGATGCCAGCTTATAAATGATGAATCAATGTCACTTATTTATCTCGCTTATTAATTATAAGGCAGAACGCCTGTTATTGCTACCTGTTTATTTAAAGGCCCAATATACGTAACTTTCGGCAAAACTTGAAGCAAAAATCAAACCTTATAACTTATTATATTGATAGATTTAGTTAAGATTAACTGATATCAGAAATATCTAAGATGAATTCTTCCGCGGTTACCGGTACAGAAGCAATTGAAACTCGGTATTTGTAATCACGCGTCCATTTTGAACTGTCTTCTAACGTCGGCTTGTTGTTGAAGTGGGCCCCACCTGAATGATTTTCAATTCTTTGGATTTTTCTGTCAAGAGTTTCTTGTTAGTTACCGCTTAGGTTGACTTCGTTTTAGGCTTATTTTTGCATGGTTATCAACTGGATTTTTTTTCAGACTTTTTTTCAGAATTACGAAAAATTTCCTTAAGTTACGTATATTGGGCCTTTAAACTTAATTAATTTAAACTTCGGTACCAAATGTTGGAAGGTTAAAGTGATAAAAGATTGTAATCAATGCGTAGACATCAAATTATATATAAAAACATGGCATAAGTAAATAATGATCTGCAGAGAAGCCGAGGCGAGGTAGTCCCTGTCCATCTCCGGATTCATATGTTATCTGTTTTATTTATTGAAGCACGAAATCAGCATAAACAAAACTATTTGGCTTACTATTTACAGTAAAATACATGTTTTGTTGCATTGACCTTCAGCCGACAAGAGAAAATATATTGTGTTACTAAAACCATTCGTTTGCGTATAATACTATTGACATATTTGTATATTCATAATTCATGTGTACGCCTCATACGTAGGGGGCTTGTATAGGCTTTAAACTGTTGCCTAATTACTTTTGAATATTAATTCATTATCATTAAATTGGCATTACCTTGATTTATATTAATCTGTGTTCAGTGGACATGTTTGACATGATGGTCGAAATATTTACTATGAAACAACGTAATTTTTATTTTCAAAATAGGGGACATTTTGTAGATGGCTTGTTACAAGAAGGAAGAAATTGATGACCATTCCTTCCGGATTTAGAGTTTAAGACAAACAGAACAGGATTCGTGACAGAATAGATATATACTTACCGATCAAATAGGCTAAGTTGATTACCATGTAACCTGTCGCTTTCGACAACCTCCCCAGACCACAGTTTTTCCTTGGGGAGGTAAGTAATGAAACAAAAAGATCTACAAAACGTAATGTCACCCGTGGGAAAATGTGACTGAAAGGGAGGATTAACAGGTTTCGTTTTATTGTATCTACATTTTGTATAAAATAGCCCGTGACTTCAAGTTAAAAATGAATTGGAAGTGACATCCCCTATTTCTATTGCCATTTCAGCCTTGCCTTGGGAGATGCTTCTTACCTTTGTTGCCTTTGTTGCCTTGCCAATTACAATATAGAAATTAACTTATCTATATCAAATTTACATCCTGAAGTACTTTACTTTGATGTGAAAAAATGAGACTATACCGAAGCCCCAACAAAACCATAACCCGAACGCAAAATCGATAAAACTAGAAACAACAAAGAAAATATTTATACGGAGAACCTTTAACTGGTACAAAAAAATAAGACCAGGCGTTCCGGAAGTTCACACAATATTTAAGATATATAATAATTTCTATCAGAATAGATAACGGTCCCGATAGTGGTGCCAAGATACGTCTAGAAAGCATGTGTTGCGATACCTATCCCGATATCCCGATATTGTCGTAGGAAAAATATTTTCATTTTAAAATGAACTTGTCTTCCGAATTTGTTCATGCCGTATCTTGCATCATATGGATAACACAGATTTATTATATTTCTGATTATACCAACCATTGATTATGAAATTTAGGTTAACAGGTTACTGTAAGTGTTATATATACAAGCTGAAACATTCCGGTGTTATTTGTAAATCCCTACACAGGAAAAAGTCTTCATGTCAATACAAGTTAAATTTCTGTCAATTTAAGATCCTAATTTTCAGATCAAAATCCTGAAAAGAGCCCCCCAAAAAAGTAAATTCATGGCCTTAAATTGAGGTTAATTTTACCTAAAAAGACTTCAGTTTCTGGTTAATTTCAAGTCATTTTAAGAGGGTTTATTTTGTCAAATATCTGTGCAGGTTTATCCTCTTTAAGAGCGTCTCCGTGTAAATCTTTCTTTTGTTCCTATTTTGCCACTAGTTTAATCGATTTTGAGTTCGGATTATGGTTTTGTTGACGCTTTGATATTCTCTGATTTTTTTTTTTGTATAGCTACCTGTTGTCACTCAAGAGTCGGGGTCGAGGCTTGTAACAGAGTTCCAATATAAAAAGAATATGCAACTATAATCTCCGTAAAATTACTGGTGACAGACGCGCTAAGCCTACTTTAGGGAATACATTGAGGCATCAATCATCGAAACAAGCGCAGTGAACATTTCTATCAAAGAAATAAACCATGTGAGGATTTTAATAAAGAGATCATTTGTAAATCGAAGCCACAGGCTGATTTTGGGGAGTTTAAATCTAAATACAGTATAACGTTTTGGCTGCAGTGGAATGGACGCGCGTTCTCGTTACATCAGACCCGAGAGGTAGTTAAGGCTAACTATTGACATTACGTCACGTGGTCGTGTGTTTATGTAGTATTGTTTGGCCCGTGACACAAAGTAGAATATTTTATCAGCATATCGTAGGGAACGTCACAAAAACACGCCCGTTTCCGGGGCCTTATGTCAAAGACGGATAAAATTGGCAGGGTTAATATACTAGCTGGCCAAGACCTAGGAACCATCACATCATTCCTCACAAATCTTATGTGTTTATTGAATTGTGTGTGCATACACGCGAACGATTATGGGCAGAAATGTATTCCTGCATCTGCACAATTCAATTGCTGCTCGTTAGTGAGGCGCCAGACAGGCAATGTTTACCACAAGTGACACACAGCCCGATTCGGACCGGCCACAACGTCTGTTTACAATGGGATACTTCTGATTATCTGAGATTAATTGTACGTCCATTTGTGGGTTGATGTAATATGGTCCCCTCCGCTGTGCCCTACTGTGTCAGTAACACTGATGAATCGTAAGACCTTAGTTAATAAAGAACTTGTTCAGTTATATGTTGTTTGGTTTCTCTCTCCTAACACCTAACAATGTAATAGCGAAACAGGGTTCGACTTCTCCAACCTGATAGCAATGTTCTATTCCTGTATACTAAGATTAAAAATAAATGTATTTTTTGCATGTCCTCAATAAAATAAGATCCAGCGTTAGTGCAATGTTCTATTTCTCCATACAAATAGCAATACACTGTTTATTTACTCTAACTGAACAGCAATACAAAGTTCTATTACTCTATCAAAACAGCAATACAATGTTCTATTACTCTAGCCTTATAGTAGCATGCTGCAATGTTATGAATAGTATATAGTTCTACTATAAACAACGAACCTACTTTATAGGGGTTTTTTTAAGTAATAACTGTCAAATTCCCTCCCTATAGATCCCTTGTGTATTTCAATTCGTTGATTTTAGCCATAGATGAATTCTAACTAATGGAGGGGGGGGGGGCGAAATGACTGTATAGTTATTGTTAGAATCAGCAATTCCTTACAGCAATGAAATGATGCCCTTCTCTGAGTACGGGTACCCTACAGATCAGACAATTACGTAAAAACAGTTACTTTGTCATAGGTCTGAGAGTAAATATTATTAACTAACAGAGACCGTTCTACTAGAAGCTTTGAAGCCGTTTATTGTAAGATATCCAGTGTTGTCAATAGTATTGAGTGTACTTCTCGTGGTTTAGTATATATTTATAAAACGGAGGGACAATAACGACCCGGAATGAATGGTCATCGCCCAGTAGTGAAGCGTAGTGTAAATCAATGTTATATCAACACTACAGCCTCTCGGACCTCTCCAAGTCGTCTATCAGTCGGTATCGTGGAGAAACATCCATCGCTCTACCAATATATCTATACATAGGGCCCTTTACCGGGGACATTATATTAAACTCTTAACACTGCTGTATCACGTGATTGTTATGGCCTTACGTAATGGATTATATAGGGAATACGTCAAGTCCACGATGCAGCCATCTAATGTTGTGTCTGTGTTCAGTCCTTATAGGGGTCAGAGATATGGTCGTTTGTACACTAGTCCAAATAAATGCCATGTTCCGCTTTAAGAACTTTGGGCCTCTGGAGAAATTACAGTGTATAAATATGCTTTATCTTTCTCTATTTCAATAAGATTCAACAAAAACCGTCGGCGACCTTTGTAACTTGTGTAGTAGCTTGAGGGTTTTATAACATTATTGAATATATTGATAACGTTGCACTTTTAACGCTTCAGATCTGTTGGCATGACTCGCTGGTAACGCGGCACTCTGTGCAAGTCGAAATTACTAACAACTGTAGGAGCCATTTGCAATATCCTACACCGAAAGTCGTGCCGCCTTATAAAGGACCCAAATAATTTCTTACTGTCTATAAGCCCATCGTTTCACACTTTTAACTTCAGGCAACGCTACAAAAGCTAAATTTACGTGACCAAGGAGCACATCGAAGTCCCTCGAGAAGTATTTAATTTGTCAAACACTCGGAAAGGCCTTTAGTCTGACAATTTGAAACGATCCTCCTCTTGTGGAG
Organism: Mimachlamys varia; assembly: GCA_947623455.1. Classification (NCBI taxonomy): domain Eukaryota; kingdom Metazoa; phylum Mollusca; class Bivalvia; order Pectinida; family Pectinidae; genus Mimachlamys; species Mimachlamys varia. Next base: position 6,346,264 of record OX392537.1, read on the forward strand.
TTCGCCTATATCATCCCAATGGATTAAAGATGGTAGACTGTGTTAGGCGTTTGACCTTAGATTCTCAATAACTGGAAACTGGAGGCGGGAAACGTTCCCATGAATTCATCAATCACTTTTTAAGTACCTCTTTCCTTAGTGCGATACTTACAATATATTTTAGCAATGTGTTTTAGTAATGTAATGGAACCACGAAGTACCTCGTGGTTTCTTATCTAATGCATACCACTTTTTTTAAATGAACTCGAACACGCGTGCCATAATAATCATACCGCGCTGAGGTCAATATACCAAACTAGTAAGCTTCAATCAGCATAATGTCGTACTGCAGCTGATATTTCAAGGTCAAAATACCAAGTGTATTGACAGTCTTATTATATTTCGACGTAAGCTTTTCTATGTATGTCCGGGGGGTTGGGGGGTTGAAGGGTTGGGGGGGTATTTTTTATGTGAACTGAACCCAACATTTACCATGTACTGTTTAAAACGCCTGATCAGAATTACATACATGTTTATGAACAGAATGTCGACCCGATTCAAATGACCATGACCGCCCTGTGACATGTACGATTGTGTTATGCATTGAGAGACGATCCCCTTATCCGCTACAGCCACCTACTAATTTATCTTAATTAGCAATAATTCTGTTTACAAACAAACATCGTCAGACTTTGCCACTACATTTCCATGTTTCTGGTCGATTAGGTTTGTTTACGTGGAGCCGCCACGTTGATCATAGTTCACGACTGGGGGAGACACTCCCTGTATACCCTATTGTGTATTATAGTGGACATGTTGTATCCTATATGGGACTTGCATAATAATGGTAATAACATAAGATGAACTTTGCCGTAAAATAAACTTGAATAAATTTTAAATAAATATATACTCAAAAGATGTAACTGTTGTCTAATCCATTTGGTCAATGAAAAAAAAAATTAATTGAAACTTGAATGTTTATAAAAATGTCCGTATTGTCGTATTACAAGTGTGTGTATTCTTCTTTTTGTTTTTTGTTGTAAATACAACAATGGAGAAAAACGCCAGTGTGATAGGTTAGAGGTCTCGGAATGTAGATTTAAAACATTAGACAGCTGTGCTCCGATTTCCGCCTTTCGCTTCGAATTATCATGTTTCCAAAATGCGAAATGGTTTCGTTTCGCATCGTTGAAATTAACTTGCCGTGTGGTCTATTGAAATTGTGTCTAGAATCCTTTCACTTCATTACAACAAATGATATATTTCATGGGTTTTTTTTTATATCCCCCCCCCCCCCCCAACCATCGAGACTGGGCAGATACACGTCAAAACACGTGTTGTTTACACCCAGCTTACAGATACAATATAATTTGTTATTTACGGTGATTAGTGTTATTTTAAAATAAACGGGGCGCATTGACATAAATATCGTGCCCATTCGTAATTAAAGTTTTTTTTCCTTATTCTACTTGACATTTGATTAAAGTAAAGTAATTAGTGTTCAATGGCCCTCAAAGCTTATTTCTGGAACACCTGATTACTGGATCAAAGGTCACTCTCGTGTTTTATAAGTTATCTTCATTAGGTATGTGAACTTAAGTACCAGGTGTGCTTCTCATCCTCCTCGATCGTGTATTGTTAAATACAACAGAAGTCATTGAACCTGAATGCTAACAAAATCTTAATCAGGACGCGACTCTTAAATTCCCTCGCTCACCTGATCCAATTTTTACGAAAGCCTATTCGGTTCATTTTGAAAAACAAAATAAAAATGTTTATCTCGTTAAAACGCGATAATTAATAAACAATAATTATAACACATATACGTTCCTGCCAAAAGTGGCGATTGAACTTGATCGAGCTCGTTAGGCAATTAGTCTTAACCGAGTTTCAAGAAATTCTGATAATATTCATTGCCGTTATTGCACGGAAACAGCGGAACACGATATTTTTCGTTAATCAAGAGGCCATAACTCCACCAAATAAGTTAATTCCAATCAACTTTGCTTTATAATGTCAAACAAAATGTTAATCAGTAAAAATATATCAAATTGACCGTGACCTAGTAAACTTTCGCTGCCCCGAGGGTAGGCCAGAGTTAAAATTTGCCAAATATCAAACCGTCATGTCTTAGTTCCAACCAGGTTTCAATTTTCTCCAACTGAAGATGAACAAAATATATCCAAAAGTGTTATTTTCCTATATCAACTATAGTACACTTCATCCCCTGTGAGGTATGAGGGGAATAAAATTCACAATCTTGTTAAAACACCTTAAGACCTTTCGATTTATGAAGAGTATTTGATTCCAGTGTATCTGGGTCAGAAGAAGAAGATTGTTTTGAAATTTTAACTATTTGACCCCTTTTAAGCCCCTCCCTCGGGCCCCTAGGTGTTAGGACCATATAATTTAAAATTTGGTGCATCTTTGGCCAGGGGATGTTGCTGCCAAATTTCATTCATATTGGTTCGGGTTTTTTCTAGAAGAAGTTGCAAATATAAATGGTTTACGGACACACGACGACGGACAAAAGACGATTTGTATAGATCACTTGAGACTTCGTCTCAGATGACCTAAACATTCGGTAATATACAGCTTTTGAAGAATTATCTACATCAGATTTCCATTTTTGTATAAACTGGCCCCGGTTTCATCAACGTTCCTTAAATTAAGGAAATTCCTTAGCTTAAAAATCTCCATAGGAAAGCACTACAGACTTTAAGGGGAAAATCTTAAGTTAAGGAACTTTCCTTAAATTCTGTAATGCTTTCCTATGGAGATTTTTAAGATAAGGAGTTTCCTTAAGTTAAAGAATGTTGATGAAACCAGAGCCTGGTCTTTCACATTATTTTTTACCATAGTTACATACCCAAACAAGATCAATATTAGTTTGCTGCAACCAGGTATAATCAATTCCACTATCTTCTAATGTGTTTTATACATTTTATCCATGGACAAGTCATGTTTCCATTAATTAATTTATAATGCAATCTCTATAGATCAATTGAGATTGTCCCAATATATATATATATATACAATGTATCACGCTACGTGGTACTACCCGCCAATCATAAGAACACTGTTATTCCTAAACCCCCAAAACCTTAATTCGATATTCTTTTTCTATTTCGCATTTCAATGTCTGACGATAAAACTGGAGCTCCAATGACCTGGCCCCGGTTGCGTCAATGTAAATAATCTCTGTAGGCAAACATTTTAGAACGCGGAAAATTCTTTGAAGATCTTCGTCTTAATTTTTACAATGCTTTTCTATGGACATTTTTAAGTTAAAGGTTGATGCTGACGAAACTGGATCCTGATGAATGCAAACAATTTCTATTTGATCGATCTGTTTATATGTCAAATTACATGGTGCATTGGTTTGATTTCGTCTTTCCAAAACACATCGTCTTGTTTTCTTGCCTGTTTTGTCAAAAAGAAACAGACTCGTTACCAATGTTTGTCAGAATGTACAACTTCGGTGGTCGTTAACACAATCAGCTTTACTGTACGTTCATGATAATCGTTATATTTCCAGTGATTTGCACCCCTCGTGACTTTGTTGGGAGGCGGTGGTACTTGTATAACTTTTTTATCATTTTTAAGTATCGCTGAGGTACTGAGAACTTTGTCTTTTTATATTTTTTTTTTTCTTTCTCTTTCACGTCGCTGATTTGATGTTGATTTGTTATCATAGTTCAAGCATACTTTATACGTCGGACTGAGTGCGAATCTTACCGACACGTAATACGGCCCCTCAATCTCCCGTGACAGAATGATCTCTTAAGATTAATGAGTTAAGAGTCGGTTTCCATACAAATCATTAGCATTGTTATGCTTATTGTCACTTCAAGATAGGTTCATCGTATTGGGTGTATTCTACCAGTTTGAATGTAAAATGGAAGTTGCAGTTGGAAATTATAAATGTTTACGCTAGACAATGGGCAAAATAAAAACTTGTTACATAAATGAATTGCATCATTCATGAATGAAATTTTTGGCAAACTGAAAAAAAAAAAACAAGTCTTTATTTCTTGACTCCAATAGCCAGTTCACAATCAAATATCTGCGGAAAATATCCGTGTTTGGACCTAACACTAGTGGTGGGTATCAGCTGATCGATTATCGATTATTTTGCAAGGTATGTTCGTTTCTATAAAAAAAATAATGTTCAGCAACTTCTGGGTGTCTAAAATGTTGCAAATTGTTGTTCATGGAAATGAATTTGAATAATGCACAGCACCAGTGTGAAAACCACCTCCTCATAAAAACCCTCACACCAGTTACACGTTTGGCACAAACTTCCTTTCCAAATTTTCAATGAAAAATTAAAATTAGGATTAATAAATATGAACTTAATTTATTCTAAAACAATTCTGAAACAAGTTATCCAACTTATATAAACCACTCTTGTTGGTCCGGATGTTAGCGCGCGAGGGGTCTTACCGTGGGAGGAAACCGGAGTACCCGGAGAAAAACCCACATGGCCGGGCAGGTCACCCCATACGAGGGGTGTTCCAAAAATAATGTCATCTGTGCTTTATTTCGCGGAAATCGTGCAATTTATGCACAAAACCACCTCGTGTCGATTGAGTGATCACTGGCTCGTGACACAGGTAAATATCTCGTCCACACGTTCACTGGCCTCGGTACAGTGTACATCGTTTCATAGCCTATTCGTTTGACTAGACACAAAATGACATGAAAACGAGCTGAAAATGTGCTTGAAATTAGGGCCTATATAAATGGTAGATCATTACTCGGCATAAAGGCTGTAGATATTCACCGCGAGGTGTGTGACATTTATGGGGAGGGCCAAATGTCTCACAGGACTGTTTGTATGTGGGTAGGTAAATTTAGTGTTGGACAGCAGCAACTGAAAGATGCTCACCCAGATCGTCCTGTAACAACTACGACCAAAGGTAACATAGAAAAAAAATATCCTCCAAACTGATGCTCGATTCACCGCAAGACAATTGGCTCGAATGACAAACTTGTCGTTAGCAAGAGTTCATGCAATTTTGAAGACACCTAAAAGTTAGAAAGATAAATGCAAGATGGATACCCCATTTGTTAACGGATGAGCAAAAGAAGACGCGTGTAACAATGGCAAAAAACTTCTCAAAATGTACCCAAAATATAGTAAAAAGGCTTTTGATAATGTAGTCACTGGTGATGAGACCTGGGTGTATTATTTTGAACCAAAGCGGAAGGTTGCCAACCGAATATGAGCCACTAAAAATGCCAGACGCCCAAGTATTGCCAAACGAATACGAACGGTAAAGAAGGTTTTGTATGCTATTTTTTTCACTAATAAGGGTCCAACTATTCAAATCCTGGTGCCAAAAGGCAGAACGGTCACAGGCAAGTTCTATAAAAACGTTGTTCTGAGAAAGTTGAAGAACTACTACAAAAGTCGCCGCCTCAAAACAGGACTTAAGTATGTCCGACTTTTGCATGATAATGCACCCGCTCACAAGGCACGTATTGTGACTGACTTTTTGGAGTCAGAGAAGGTTACCGTCCTTCCGCACCGGTGCCTCCGTATTCGCCAGACTTGGCCCCCTGCGACTATTTTCTCTTTCCAAAACTTAAATATCATTTACCTGGAAGGCGATACAATTCGAGAAATGCCCTTGGATATGCTGTTTATCAGTGTCTGATGGGTGTACCCATTGAAGAGTATAAAAAATGCTTCCAAAAATGGATTGACCGGCTAAAAAGGTGTGTTCTGGCTGGCGGAGAGTATTTTGAAGGGCAGAGCAAATTAAAATGAACAAAAGCACTTCCGCTTTATGAGCACCGATGCAAGTGACATTATTTTTGGAACACCCCTCGTACCTTTTCACGTCCGGTCTGGGAGTTGAACTCCGGCTGCCATGGTGAAAGGCAAGTGCGCTATCCACTGCACCACACGACCACCCAAATTAAGATTATATAGTACTTGCTAAATATTACTGTGAAAAAAGTTATATGAAACTGGATTATTAGCCGATATTTACAAATACTATCAATTAATTTATACTAAAAACATTTCCGACTTGTTCGATTAATCAGACATCAAATCACTATGACTGTACATCGTTAACAAATGTTCAGATCTCTGATATGTTGATTTTTGCCAGTGTTTTGTGAATGTAGCTAGGCAAAGATTAATTAGCCGGGTGTCTGGTCGCCTTTATTATTTGAACGGAAAATTTTGAGGGGAAAAACCCAATGATTCGACTTTTTTTAATTGTTTTATCATAAGAAGTTTGTTATTTTGGTGTCATCGGTCCGCTCTTGGTTCGAAGACGCGATTTGATCTATTGATGCATGGCTGCATTGATTGATACATGGCTGGTGTTCACATGTAATTTGCAATGATCTAAAAGTTAGTCTACCATTTGTTCTTTTACGTCTTGTACAAAACTACATCGCGAAAAAGATTCCCCATGTTCTTTTCTCAAAGATGATGCTTCATTTCTCCAAGTAGTGCCGATTGTTCTTCATCGAGATTCAATAATAGTCCAGTTAATTTGGCACTGGTAGGAAATAATCTTCTTTGCAAGCTGTAACTTTAAACACATATTCCTTAAAATGACCTAAAAAATAATAACCAATGCCGTCATCTCTTCATTTTAAATTATTACGAATGGAGATCAGATTTAAAGTTAAAATTGATCTTCGGATCCATACCACTGCGGAAATAAAATTAAATAATTTCTGAAAATGAAAAAACACTTAGTAGAACTTCAATGGATTTTTTTTTATAAAAGAGAATCTTAAACAAAAAAAAGTGTTTTAAACTTGGACTTCAAGTCATGGTGATATCGGTATGAAGCAGCGGATATTCAATGGCTAACACAACGCATGGGAGGTAACTGTTTATACAAATATTGACAGTGTGATAGAGTGCCGTTTGAGACGTTTAGTGATAAACTCATGGTTTAGAAAGTAAAAACACAATCACTTACTGCCGATTTTATGTTTTTATTCATAAAATATTATCAAGATTATTTTCATTATTAGATTCAAAATAAATATAATAATAAATACAATCAATTTATTTTCATTATCAGATTGAAACAATATCTGTGTCACAGAGAGGACCAATAACCCCTAATTACCGCTTTTCATATGAATGGTGAGTAATAAAAAAGGACAACAGCAGATAATCGTCGAAGATCAAAAAACATATAAAAAATTAGAATTAGCAAATCAAATGCCAAATCTGACTCCATTTAATGATAATTTCAGTCACACAAATTTTGAGTAAAAAATTGCTAGTTTGACGCAGGGACGTATATCTCTCACATATACGTCCCAGTTTGACGCCACCGAATGTGTTTTAAATGCCATATCGACTTTCATTACCAAACCATCATCATAATACAAATATTAAATGCTTGGTAAGCTGATAAGAAATATGCTTCAAATTCTTAAGAAAGATTTTCTTCCTACAGGTATTCGAAAATTTACACAATGAAATGGTTAGTGAAATCCATAAGAATTTTCATTACAAAAAGCCTCTAAAGGTTCTTGTCCAAAAACCTTAACCAAGCTCATGGACGGACGGGCGCAGTCAGCATGATGCCAGTATATTTTTAGTGCTCACAACAAAGTTCGTTCCGGAAGTATGAATGAATAAATGTAAATTTTAGTGTCAAAATCATTTCTTTTTCATTCAAATAATATTGTTTATGTAATAACACTCAATTTAAAAAATCTACATTGATTTTCTCATTATGCATATAACATCTTTAATTACCTTCTAAAATCCTAATTAATTTTACGGGAACTGATAAACATCAATCAACCATTTTATGAAATAACAATTGAAGCGATTTTTAATAACTTTTTCTTCATAACATAATGTTTTTCTTTCAGTATTTGACTTATTTATTTGTTTCTCATTATTATTTTCATGTTATGATCTCTCTATACACTGTACTTAAACAAAAGCTATAACAACATTAGTCAGGCGTCATATGTACAATGTTCAAATAGTATACACCATATTGCAATGTGGATTTTCAGATTTCCGAAATGCTTTTTACATTGTACTAATTATCCTGCATCTATTTTTTTTCTTTTTTACAAAACATGTCACAAATTTAACATACAAGATAGCACTAAATATGTGTACTTCAGTTAAAACAAATATCCTCTAGAGATTCTACTGCCATATTTAATGACTGTCTGAACCTCTAATACGGCCTCTTACTGATAATACAGGGACAAATATAAGTCTAGAGCTGAGAGTCTCCTAGTCCCAAGGGTTCTGACTCTCTGACCAGCAGTCCCAATGTTTAGCTCGGACTAGTGTTTCAACCCACAGTAGTGCTAACCCCAGTATAATATTTTACTGGCAGTGTAACATACAGCAATATATAACATCAATACTAGATCAATTGTATATCAATGTTATGTAATGTTCTAGTACCTAGTCATTTGTACAATAATGTTTATATAATATAATGATAATTTAGTCAGCACACTATATACAACAGCTTAATACTAAATCTCAACAGCAATTTTTAATCAATGTTAACAAGCATATGACAAAATAATGTTCTGACTTTATGCAATAATGCCCCATATTTATAATTTTGTACATACACAACCTGTTTTTATATATACAGTGTTAAGTTATAAATGTTTATTCATATCTTTACAGGTTTTGAGACTTTTGAGTTGATTCAGCATTCCATGTAGTGTATGGTGAAATAGTGGTGTTTGTAAGACTGCCTATACTTAGTGGTGTTTGTAAGACTGCCTATACTTAGTGGTGTTTGTAAGACTGCCTATACTTAGTGGTGTTTGTAAGACTGCCTATACTTAGTGGTGTTTGTAAGACTGCCTATACTTAGTGGTGTTTGTAAGACTGCCTATACTTAGTGGTGTTTGTAAGACTGCCTATACTTAGTGGTGTTTGTAAGACTGCCTATACTTAGACCTACTGTACACTGTAGGCTTCATTGTTACATTGTAGGGCTATCTGTATGGTAAAGGTAACTTGTATGGTGTATATGTCTTGTACCTGCCAACCTAAAAGTTGACCTCCTGTAGAAAGTTCAGTACAGTTGTCATGTTATGGGGCCATCTATATAGTGTTCTGTATACTGTAAGGATCAGTTGTAATATTGACAGTTTAAAGGCCCAATATACATAACTTCAGGAAAATTTTCGTGATTCTGAAAAATTCTGAAAAAAAATCCAGTTGATAACCATGCAAAAATAAGCCTAAAATGAAGTAAACCTGAACGGACTAACAAGAAACTCTGAACAAAAAATCCAAAGAATTGAAAATAATTCAGGTGGGGCCCACTTCAACAACAAACCGAAGGTCGAAATGGACGCATGTTTACAAATACCGAGTTCCAACTGCTGCTGTACCGGTAGCCGCGAAAGAATTCATCTTGAATATTGCTGATATCAGTTAATCTTAGCTAAATCTATAAATATAATAAGTTATTAGGCTTGATTTTCGCTTCAAGTTTTGCCGAAAGTTACGTATATTGGGCCTTTAAAGATCAGTTGTCGTGGTGAAGGGCCGTCTGTATGGTGTTCTGTATACTGTAAGGGTCAGTTGTCGTGGTGAAGGGCTGTCTGTATGGTGTTCTGTATACTGTAAGGATCAGTTGTCGTGGTGAAGGGCCGTCTGTATGGTGTTCTGTATACTGTAAGGGTCAGTTGTCGTGGTGAAGGGCTGTCTGTATGGTGTTCTGTATACTGTAGAGATCAGTTGTCGTGGTGAAGGGCCGTCTGTATGGTGTTCTGTATACTGTAAGGGTCAGTTGTCGTGGTGAAGGGCTGTCTGTATGGTGTTCTGTATACTGTAAGGGCCAGTTGTCGTGGTGAAGGGCCGTCTGTATGGTGTTCTGTATACTGTAAGGGTCAGTTGTCATGGTGAAGGGCTGTCTGTATGGTGTTCTGTATACTGTAAGGGTCAGTTGTCGTGGTGAAGGGCTGTCTGTATGGTGTTCTGTACACTGTAAGGGTCAGTTGTCGTGGTGAAGGGCTGTCTGTATGGTGTTCTGTATACTGTAGGGGCCAGTTGTCGTGGTGAAGGGCCGTCTGTATGGTGTTCTGTATACTGTACGGGTCAGTTGTCGTGGTGAAGGGCCGTCTGTATGGTGTTCTGTATACTGTAAGGGTCAGTTGTCGTGGTGAAGGGCCGTCTGTATGGTGTTCTGTATACTGTAAGGGTCAGTTGTTGTAGTGAAGGGCTGTCTGTATGGTGTTCTGTATACTGTAAGGGTCAGGTGTCGTGGTGAAGGGCGGTCTGTATGGTGTTCTGTATACTGTAAGGGTCAGTTGTCATGTTGAAGGGCCGTCTGTATGGTGTTCTGTATACTGTAAGGGTCAGTTGTTGTGGTGAAGGGCTGTCTGTATGGTGTTCTGTATACTGTAGGGATCAGTTGTCGTGGTGAAGGGCCGTCTGTATGGTGTTCTGTATACTGTAAGGATCAGTTGTCGTGGTGAAGGGCCATCTGTATGGTGTTCTGTATACTGTAAGGGTCAGTTGTCGTGGTGAAGGGCTGTCTGTATGGTGTTCTGTATACTGTAAGGATCAGTTGTCATGTTGAAGGGCTGTCTGTATGGTGTTCTGTATAATGTAAGGGTCAGTTGTCGTGGTGAAGGGCCGTCTGTATGGTGATCTATATACTGTAAGAATCAGTTGTCATGTTGAAGGGCCGTCTGTATGGTGTTCTGTATACTGTAGAGATCAGTTGTCATGGTGAAGGGCCGTCTGCATGGTGTTCTGTATAATGTAAGGATCAGTTGTCATGTTGAAGGGCCGTCTGTATGGTGATCTATATACTGTAAGGATCAGTTGTCATGTTGAATGGCTGTCTGTATGGTGACCTCCTGCAGACATGGCAGTAATAGCTGAAAGGCATCTTGAATGTAGGTACTACTGTTCCCCGCCTGCAACAGAAAGTACATTTGTATCAAGTGTTAAATTTCATTTTTGAAAATTGAGGAATAGATATTTGTTACTTTTAAATCTGATGACCAGATTATTTATTGGTATGACTGCTGCTCCCCTACCCCCTAACCTTGTTGTAAGGATATAAATACATTCTTGTATAGATGCATACCTCCAGGTAGATGTTGGTGACCAGAGTATTGGTACGGCTGCTGTCTTCTTCTCCCTCCTGTAAAACACACATCATTCCAAAACATCAATAAACCTTCACAAACATATAAAGTTGTCAAGGATGGACAAAACAATTTACAGAGATATTGGAAAATAAAATGAAAATTTTGTACAATGGCTTATTGACAAGAGTAAATATACTTCTATCAAATGCAGTTTTTTAGTTGAGATAAGGTTCGGGTACTCACAGCCAGTTTGTTGAGGATTGTTGTAAACCTCACAGACAAGATTCCCACCTCTGTACACAGGACGTTTGTCAGACTGAAACACAACAATACATTGTTAAACCTCACAGACAAGATTCCCACCTCCGTACACAGGACGTTTGTCAGACTGAAACGCAACAAATACATTGCTAAACCTCACAGACAAGATTCCCACCTCCGTACACAGGACGTTTGTCAGACTGAAACGCAACAAATACATTGCTAAACCTCACAGACAAGATTCCCACCTCTGTACACAGGATGTTTGTCAGACTGAAACACAACAATACATTGTTAAACCTCACAGACAAGATTCCCACCTCTGTACACAGGACGTTTGTCAGACTGAAACGCAACAAATACATGGTTAAACCTCACAGACAAGATTCCCACCTCTGTACACAGGACGTTTGTGAGACTGAAACACAACAATACATTGTTAAACCTCACAGACAAGATTCCCACCTCTGTACACAGGACGTTTGTCAGACTGAAACACAACAATACATTGTTAAACCTCACAGACAAGATTCCCACCTCTGTACACAGGACGTTTGTCAGACTGAAACACAAAAATACATTGTTAAACCTCACAGACAAGATTCCCACCTCTGTACACAGGACGTTTGTCAGACTGAAACACAACAATACATTGTTAAACCGCCGGCCAAACATCGTAATCATTACCTGAAGGGCCGTGAAACAACTTGGAAATTTATATGGCAGATTACCTCAAGGACCGTGAAACAACTTGGAAATCTATATGGCAGATTACCTGAAGGGCCGTGAAACAACTTGAAAATCTATATGGCAGATTACCTGAAGGGCCGTGAAACAACTTGGAAATCTATATGGCAGATTACCTGAAGGGCCGTGAAACAACTTGGAAATCTATATGGCAGATTACCTGAAGGGCCGTGAAACAACTTGGAAATCTATATGGCAGATGACCTCAAGGGCCGTGAAACAACTTGGAAATCTATATGGCAGATTACCTCAAGGACCGTGAAACAACTTGGAAATCTATATGGCAGATTACCTGAAGGACTGTGAAACAAACTTGGAAATCTATATGGCAGATTAGCTGAAGGACTGTGAAACAACTTGGAAATCTATATGGCAGATTACCTGAAGGACTGTGAAACAAACTTGGAAATCTATATGGCAGATTACCTCAAGGACCGTGAAACAACTTGGAAATCTATATGGCAGATTACTGAAGGACTGTGAAACAAACTTGGAAATCTATATGGCAGATTACCTGAAGGACCGTGAAACAACTTGGAAATCTATATGGCAGATTACCTGAAGGACTGTGAAACAAACTTGGAAATCTATATGGCAGATTACCTGAAGGACCGTGAAACAACTTGGAAATCTATATGGCAGATTACCTGAAGGGCCGTGAAACAACTTGGAAATCTATATGGCAGATTACCTGAAGGGCCGTGAAACAACTTGGAAATCTATATGGCAGATTACCTGAAGGGCCGTGAAACAACTTGGAAATCTATATGGCAGATGACCTCAAGGGCCGTGAAACAACTTGGAAATCTATATGGCAGATTACCTCAAGGACCGTGAAACAACTTGGAAATCTATATGGCAGATTACCTGAAGGACTGTGAAACAAACTTGGAAATCTATATGGCAGATTAGCTGAAGGACTGTGAAACAACTTGGAAATCTATATGGCAGATTACCTGAAGGACTGTGAAACAAACTTGGAAATCTATATGGCAGATTACCTCAAGGACCGTGAAACAACTTGGAAATCTATATGGCAGATTACTGAAGGACTGTGAAACAAACTTGGAAATCTATATGGCAGATTACCTGAAGGACCGTGAAACAACTTGGAAATCTATATGGCAGATTACCTGAAGGACTGTGAAACAAACTTGGAAATCTATATGGCAGATTACCTGAAGGACCGTGAAACAACTTGGAAATCTATACTGTAGAATATATGTTATTTGGTTATATACCACAGGGAAATCTCCTGATATTACCGGTAGAAGATGTTGAAAGCTGTCCGGATGTAACCTGTGTTTTACTGGGTATACATAATTAAGATAAAGTCAAACCTCGTTATTTCGAAGTCAACAGGGCCACAAAAAAACTTTGGTGAGTCAGAATACTAAGTGTGACGTCTAGCTGGAACTGACAAAATACTTCAAATTAAATGGGGAATTAATTTTACATCAGTTCAAGATAACAAGTTTTTACTGTATAATATGCAGTTCTCTCAGTAATGCTAAGTAACATATTGATCTCCTGTATATGTGTGGGTGTATATCAATCTGCACCACTTCAATATGCCTACACCATGAGTTAAGTATATCTGTAGTAGCTTACACCAGGAGCTATAGTATGTCTGTAGTAGCCTACACCAGGAGCTATAGTATGTCCGTAGTAGCCTACGCCATGAGTTAAAGTATGTCTGTAGTAGCCTACACCATGAGTTAAAGTATATCTGTAGTAGCCTACACCATGAGTTAAAGTATATCTGTAGTAGCCTACACCATGAGTTAAAGTATATCTGTAGTAGCTTACACCAGGAGCTATAGTATGTCTGTAGTAGCTTATTGGGCTCCAGATGAAAAATGCTCTTGAGGTTGTTTTTTTTCACGATGGACCAAGAATTCTGTAGGACTTTCTATGGATTAAATCTTTCATTTCTATGAATAAAATGTTTGAGGATGTTTATCTGATAGAAGGATGAGAATTGGAGACAAATATTAGTGACAGAGAAGAAAATACCCAGATGGATGAAGAAGGTGAATGAGTACCATAAGGGGACAATGGAAGTGAGGTATAGGCCTTTCCCAACAGTGTTGTTATTCCCCTTGATAGGCCACAATGGTGGATACAGGACAGACTTCCGGGAAGTGTTTTTTGTGATGATTTGGCACCATGTGACAACCGGATGACATAATTCCCATTATAACATCATAATTATGTGGCACAAATTTGTTTCATAAACACTTCCCAATGAAGTAATGATATGGCAACAGCACGTTTGAGATAGACTTATAAGGAAACAATAAAGAAGAATAGAAATAAGAAAAGATGACTACAGGAGAGAAACAGAAAGTAGGAGGAGAAACTGAGGGGGAAAGGAGGAATAAAAACAAGTGAGGAGAATGAAGATGGGAAATTGCTTTGTTGTGGTTTTCTTTGCATTGCCTTTACAACCAACAGATTCAGTAGATTGATGGTGTTGGAACTGAAACTAAGGACAGAAAGAAGGTTAATATCAACAAGCATATTGCGTATTGCTGAAGCAATACATGTCCCCTACCGGCCCCCACCAGCTATAAAGATGCAATGATTCATTAAACAAATTACAAGGATTAGACCTAGATAACCCCATAATGTATCTGTATACCAAATTTCAGTTCAATATGGCACATGTTGCAGAGATAATGCACAGAAACTGAATTATTGGAATTTTTTTAAGTCCAAGGGACGTAACTCTGTAACGAATCATTCAATCGTAACCAAATTTAAACCTGACCTAGATATTCTCATGATGTATCTATACACCAAATTTCAGTTCAATATGTACACTCGTTGCAGAGATAATGCTTGGAAACCCCAAATAGGTGACAGACAGACAGACGGTAGGTAAACTATAAGTCCCCTACCTGCAAAGCCTGAGGGGACTATTAGTTTATCTGCCGTCTGGTAGTGAGGAAGAAATGATGAAGGACGACTCACTCTGAAAGACTGGTGGCACGCTCTGTAGACTGTACATCAGACTGCTGCTGTAACAGGATTAGCTCCCCTGCCTTGTGGAACTGCTCCACTGATTTAGAGGTCAGTTCTGCAAGTGATTGTATCGCCACCTGGTGGACAGCCTGCAATACAAGTCAAACAATTCTTTTTTAGTCAAGACAGCCACCAACTAAAATACCCTTTTTGTAGAAAATTTAATCGTCATACTGTCATCCATGAAATTGAAATAATCACAAAATCAACACTTTTGTTTATTTTGTTTTACGTCCTTTTAACAGCCAGGGTCATTTAAGGACGTACAAGGTTTTGGAGGTGAAGGAAAGCTTGAGTACTTGGAGAAAACCACCAACCTACTGTTTGTACTTGGCAAATGCCCCACGTGGGATTCGAACTCACAACCCTGAGGAAGGCGAATGTTGGGACACTTAAAGCTTAACCATACGGCAAAAAATTGATACAGCAATTTTTGATTTATCATATTGATTTCATTTTGCAATCTTGCCATGATTTCCAATGAAAAATGGGTCTATCATTCAAATGATATTTTCCAGTTAAAAAATAACATGTGGAAACATGACGTAAATCCTGTAGTTGCCGAGGCTATACCACAGGCGACTACCATACAATTGTCGTATAATTCCTGTGAAAAATCACCTTGGGCTGGGCCTGCTCCTCCCCCTCTTCCTGTGTACACAACTTACTGATACTCTGGCGGATCTTCTCTTGGCACTGAAACAGATTTGAAAAGTTCATATAAGTTTTTAAAGTTCTCCTATATCCGAAGCCAGGGTAGTGGGGGAAAAAAGGGTGGGGGGGGGGGGTGACAAGGTGACTAGAGGCAGGCTGTATATAGCTAATATTCATGTACCTGGTATGTAATTATCTGTCTAGTGTAATATTTATATATATTTTCATAAATATATCAAGGTATACCCATTAAAAATATTATTTCAACTTTCTATAAACTTTTTAAACATTTTGCAACAATTATGAAAGAATTTTATACAACCTTTATTAATTTTTGTCACTCTTACTGGCGCAGATGGTTCTTACTGTGGGGATAACTGGAGTACCCAGAGAAAACCCACATGGTGGAGCAGGTCACCCAATACATTTTCATAAGTGTGATGTATAGCACTATTTTTCATATACAATAATTACAATATTCCAACATTACAATGAAATATGATCATATTTTGAAACATGTGGTTGATACTGCTACTCGTCTACCAATCCACACAACAGAGCTGATATAACACACACATATATAAAAGATGTTTTATACCTTGTTCAATTTGTCTGGGCTAGTTCCCAGATGGAGGTTTGTCAAGATATCAGTAACCAGCTTCACAAAATCTTGGTCCTCTGGCTCTTCTGAAAAACAAAACATTTACACACTAGAAGTCAATTTCTTATAACAAACAACATTACCTAGTGTTTGGTTTGGTTTATTTTGTTTTACGTCCTATTAGCAGCCAAGGTCATTTAAAGATGTAACAGGTTTTGGAGGTAGAGGAAAGCCTGAGTACCCGGCGAAAAAACACCAACATAAGGTCAGTACCTGGCAACTGCCCCACATGGAATTCAAACTCGCAACTCAGAAGTGGAGGGCTATTTGTATAATGTTTGAACACCTTAACCACTCGGCCACCACGGCCCTATTTTTAGGATTAGTGATTTACTGGGTTAGGCAGTACTGCCTAACTTTATTTATACAATGGTAGCATGTGTCATTTACACTGTGTTAGCCTATTGAACGATGTTGGTTGGTTGCTAAGACCCAATAACCATGGATAGTATTTTGTAAACCGCTTTGAGATGACCTATAGGTTGTGATAGGGTGTATATAAGAACCTCAAATTCTTTTCAATAATATCGCCTTGTGTTCCTTTTTGTACAAACTTCATATATTTCATAAAATTCATATATTGAAGTCTATCTGAAAATATCTTTTAAATAAAGTTAACTCCATCAAAATATACAAGTTGACTATGGCAATATAACTGTAATGCCTTATTTAAAATAAAATTGAAACAATTTTATGAGTCACAGCTACATACCATCTTCATCATCCTCTTCATTTCTCTCAAACACCTGTTTGATCCTGATGAGGTCCGACTTGATGTTGGCGAGTGTATCAGCGGGCATGGACGTGAGCAGGGTCTGTACCTTCTTCTCACACTGGTTAGACAAGATCTCCAGTGCTTCTAGGTGGGCCAGGCCTGAAAATAAAAATGGTTTCTGTTGACAAGTGGGGATATCCTGAACGAATAATCTCAGCTTGTTACTGTCATACTGATAGCAAGATAGATTAAAATCATTTGATTTATACCGATAACTTCTATAGACTAAGCTTGTCACTTAATTTATTTACCCCCAAAATTTCATAATGGAGTATTCCAATTGTTGAATTTGAACAGTTCAAATGTGTCTTCAGGGGTAAATTAGTTAATACTGAAAGGTTGAAGTAATTAAAATTTATTCATTTACTCTTAAAAGTTGCTAAGATTTAGCATCTTAATTTTAGCTTGTTAGCTCATAAACACAACATTTGCCACCTTCTTCTGAAAGCTAGTACTTTTTACTCTCTTTTGGTAGATATCTAGTACAATCTCAACTCATTACAATCAGCTAATGTGCTAGCTAAGTTTACTTTCTGGCCTAATACTGACTAAACTTGATATTTAAAACTGATTCTTTATAGAACACACAATATCCTATCTGTTAACTTGCCTTGATACTCGTCAAACATAAATCCAAAGTGAGCCTTCCTTGCTTCGTCAGATTCCTTTTCCATTTCAGTACGCTTGACTGAATCCTCTTTGGCATCTCGTAGAATCTGGGAGAGATTTGGCTTATCTCCCCTGTGAAAGAGCACTTCCTTTGTCTTACGTAGACCAGGATCATGGTCTTTGATGACATCATATGTTTTTTTACCGATGTTTTCCAGAACATCTAAACTCCCCGTCACCAAAGCATTACTCTACAAAATATTGAGTATATTATCTACATTACATTACAACATTCTGAATGGCAATGTCCCAACATAATGCAAATGGCAATGAAATGCATAGTTCCTTGCTATGGATTAATAATAATTTGAAGTTAATAAGTTAGTTAGTTTGGCTATTCCAGTAAAACATCTATCCCATCTTGGGATTCCAAGTTTTGTTTAGGCATACCAGTTTATAATTTATTGAATTAATATACAATATATAGGCAAGAAACCTAACCACGAACAGAAGTTATTTATTTTGAAGCCCCAGAGTTATTGAGATTTTTGACTGGAATGGCCCCTTAGAACAATAACCATTTACATAGTATCAAAATTGTGTTGTTCAGTGTTTCTACTCACTGTGTTCTGTACAATATTGGTAGACTTCTGTACCACAGAGCTCAAGCTGGACATTCCCCAGGATGAAAACCAACCGCCTCCAGCTCCCTTGTCTTCTCCGACTGGGCCTTGTTCTTTATCTCCCTTCTTCTCCTCTTCTTGTTCTTCTTTTTCCTGCTGATCTCCTCCTTCCATCTCTGCAAAAATCAATACAATTACAACAGTGTCATTTGTGTAATGATTCTTGTTACACTGATTGACTGGGAAAACTCCAAAGTATTTGCCAGGGACAGCAATCTGATGAAGCGACATATAAAAGAAGCCATCTTGATACACCAAGGTAGGTCTGTTCTAAATCGAGATGAGGGGGCTCATAGAATCTTGCATAACTATGTCCAAATATTAAACAAAGCGTAGCTGTATTGAGTCATTTCGGCACATTTTAACTGACCACTCGTACACATTTTACACCTTTGTGTACATAATCCTAACTGGTCATTTTGTAATATAGGTAACAGAGTATATTATGTTCTAGTCATCAAATAAAGAGGAATGTGATATTAACAGGGGTGATATTAAGTGGAATCCATTCTTCCCAACTGATGGAATGTGTTAAGATGTATCAGTGTCATGTTTAATACTCACACATTGTGACTGAATATGTCTCATTTATCTTTGTTACTTATTTGCTTACTTTCTCTATCCATGGTGGTGTTTTCTGGGGCCTCATCTTCTACTCTTCCCTCCCTCTTCATTTCAGCCAGTTCTGCTGGTGTTGGTGCCCCCATGCTGGTCTCTACGGCATCCATCAGTGTGTTAAACCCATCTCCTGTAACCAAAACATGTTGTTATAAATGTTGGTTTGGTTTGGTTTATTTTGTTTTAAGTCCTACTCACAGCCAGGGTCATTTAAGGAGGTACCAGGTTTTGGAGATGGTGGAAAGGCAGAGTACCCGGTGAAAACCACCAACCTACAATCAGTACCTGGCAACTGTGCCACATTGGTTTTGAACTCATAACCCAGAGGTGGAGGGCAAGTGGTAGAATGTCGTGACACCTTAACCACTTGGCCACCGTGGCCACACAAATAAATGCCACAATTCTCTTAAGAGGTGTTATTGTTCAAATCTGTCTCATAACTGTCTGTCTGTAACAGTAATTGATGTGTTGTGGCCCATCTACATGAACATTAAATAGAAAAACAATAAACAAGGACATAGTCGTCAAGATACTCTGCCCAAAAATATCGTAAAATACGTACATAACATTAAAGTGGGCGTAATGTGAAAAAACACAGAAAACAAGAAAACCAATTCTTGTTTATGTCCAGCACTACCAATAACACTGGTGGCTTTCTAGAAATGAGTAAGAACTTTTTCAGAGTGTCTTTATTTTTTTTTTGCTAAGACTTTTGGTTTTGAACTCCATGGCTGATTGTTTGAACTGTGTGCATATTGAAAATACTGTAATACACATAATATCTGTATGTAATCTGCCAATTACACATTTCTGTCCAAAAAATTTGTAACTGTCTTCTTTTAAAGATCATAACAAATCATTACATATTTTAGGTTTATTATGTTCACAACTAACGAAATCCAAAATATATACATACAATGTATATATAAAACTGGCTTTAGTAATAATATGTACAGTGTATTAAAGTATTTGCAGTAAATCTATTCTGTATCAAAAAACTTTGCTGACTTTCTCTGTAGTGAAATGTGTAAAATAAATACAACATTTGATATAGCACCTTATCTAGCTAACATTAAGCTACTCTAAAGTGCTTTACCCTACATATCAGGTGCTAACTACAATTCTTATGCCTAATTTATAACACCTTATGTGTATGCCTGTGTGTATGCTAGAGATGTGTTGTGTTCTGTTTGTATTGGGACTGTGTTTCCAATGGCATCTTTTTTATGGTGCCACAACACTTGAATACTACATCACAGACACCACAACTCTCATCCCAGACAATTTTATACTCCATCTTTGGTTGTTTGGGAGTTGTGAGGGCAGAATAAGAATATTTTCTCTGAATCTTTATTCATTTGATGATTTCGGGGATCGGATATTGTACATTGGTAGGTAACCTTTATTGGATCGAGTGTTCATTTTGTGTCAGTTCTCGTTTATATAATGGCCAGCTAAATTCCCTTTATGGTGTGAATTTGCGTTCATTACATATCTAAAGATATCAGCCTACAAAACCAAGCCATACAAAATTGACTATCCCTTCGGCCTCGCAAATACGGATTTTACACCGACCTCATACCATTTATTTATGGCCCCAGCCAAATACAGATTTTACACAAAACTCATATATTCCTGTATTCAGTTTATGGCCCCAGCCAAATACAGATTTTACAAAAACCTCATATATTCCTGTATTCAATTTCACTAACCATGTAATTTAACAGACATACCAACATGGTCAGCAAAGACCAACTACACATCAGAAATTGTACCTACCCACATGGTCAGCTAAGGACGAGAACCAGCCACTTTTTGTCTGCTCATCTGGAGGGTTTTCTTTAACAGGCCTCACTGGGTTGTCTCCTTCACTTTCTGTCACAGTCTCTTCGTTGTCCTTCTGATCCCCTTCCACTGAGTAATAAAATACACACATATTAGTTTCATGACATTTCACCACTTGATACTCAAATATTCTGAAAATGACATACCATGACGTTAAAAATTCTCCTAATACCTTGTACATATCTTACCCTCTCTGTCCATAGTGGTGGTTTCTGGAGCTTCGGATTCCACCTTCGACTTTTTCTTCATTTCTGCGAGTTCCTCCGGTGATGGCGCCCCCATGCTTGTCTCCACAACATCTACCAGTGTGTTAAATCCGTCCTCTGTAAAGTTATACTCAATAGTTGTAGTGATTCACAAAGAATAATTAACAATATTATATTTCAGATAAAAGTCTTTATATAGAGTTTCTCACTCAATAGTTGTAGTGATTCACAAAGATTGAAATTTGTGAACTAACAATAGTATATTTCAGCTAGAAGTGTTCATGTAGAGAATTTTATATTACCAGGTATATACATTGTATTGTTGTTGGTTTTATATTCGATTACTGCAGCCATACATTTGCTGATATAGTCAGTATAATGACAAGTCATTGTCATACATGTAGTAAAAAGGAGATGGATGTCCCTGTGATAGGAATGAACTGGCTTGATCTGATTAAAACCAGATCTGACTTCCACTCTGTAACAGTACAGGTACATGTACACTCCATTTCATTAAGTTAATGAACGGAGTGCACCTGTACTGTTATGAAGTGGAATTCAGATCTGGTGTTAATCAGGTTGGACTGGCTAAAACATAATTGAAATGAAAAATTTCTAAAATAACCCTAATCTTTTCGTTTATAGTGAAAGCGCAATTTCTGAGTGTTGTAATTTTTTTTTTCACAGATATCTAATAACTGCACATGTGTCACCATTTTCACACTATATTGTAGGAGAGACAAAAAAGGTCTGACAACTTCTGTACTTTATTTGTATAAAAAAAAATGAACTTATTATTTTCGTTTTTCACTTTTTTCAGTGTAATGAATAGCTATATATAGGTTGATTTTTAATTGACTTCCACATACACTCTATAACCTCTAGTCTATAGAAATACATATGTTATCCTCATAAAAAAAGCATATCCCCATTTAGTTCTAT
The DNA here is from genome assembly GCA_947623455.1 of Mimachlamys varia. NCBI lineage: Eukaryota > Metazoa > Mollusca > Bivalvia > Pectinida > Pectinidae > Mimachlamys > Mimachlamys varia. Next base: position 6,368,362 of record OX392537.1, read on the forward strand.
ATATCAGTATGATTTACTAGACTAAATTCCCATGCATTTGCATTTAGATAAAACCTTATAAATATAGTTTACACCTAATCATGCATTAGCTATAGGTTAACATTTACATACCAACTTGACTGGTGAAGGTTGTCACTGAATTTGAAGCTACATTCATCAGGGAGGATCCCCAGTTACCCCAGGCACTCCAGCCACTGGACGCTGACGACTGCAATTTGTATAGATACACTTTAAATTGAATATTTTTTCATGTTTTATAATTTGCAATATATATCATAGTTTCTAATTATTTCCTTATATTTCAGGAAGAAGAACTTTCAAAATATTTGTTTAAAGTTATCTACTGACTAGCTATAGTGATGGCATGGGTTGATAATTGATTATAATAGAAAACTGATCAGTTTGTCCTTTCTGATTATCAGTTACAAAATCATTTCCAATATAATCGGTTCTTCATTAAATCAAAGTATTAAGTTAAAGGCCCAATATACGTAACTTTCGGCAAAACTTGATGCGAAAATCTAGCCTAATAACTTGTTATTTTTATGGATTTAGTTCAGATTAACTGATATCAGCAATATTCAAGATGACTTCGTACGCGGTAACCGGTACGGCAGCAATTGAAACTCGGTATTTGTAAACACGCGTCCATTTTGACTGTCTATTAACTTCGGCTTGTTATTGAAGTGGGCCCAACCTGAATTATTTTCAATTCTTTGGAATTTCTGTCAAGAGTTTCTTGTTAGTTACCGCTCATGTTTACTTGGTTTTAGGCTTATTTTTGCATGGTTATCAACTGGATTTTTTTCAGAATTTTTCAGATTGACGAAAAATTTCCTGAAGTTACGTATATTGGGCCTTTAATGTTTCTGATGTAAAAAAGTATCAATAGTCTTTTTTTTTTTATTTTCACTAAAAGGAAATGTATATGATAGATAAAAATGTATAAAAATTGCTTGAAATCCTTTCATTATAAAAGAATGAATTGAACCTAGTGTATAGATATAAACATAAACACAAATGGGGTGCACTAGTACTTAAGAAGTCCATTTACAGCAGAAAGTTTCCATTTGAAATTGTAGAAGAAGTAATATCAAATGTGTTTTTGTGTAACAGTTCTGGTTAAAAGACTGAAGATTCAGTTGGCAGATAAGTAAGGTAAGGAACTTTTTGATAAGTTTTCAATAAGTAAGCTCTCCCCTCCTCTTTCCCTAAAAGATTGGAGGTTCTCATAGGGATAAAGAGTACTAGTGTAGGTGAGCTCATTAGTTTGAATATGGTAATGCATACCTGTTCTTTTCCTTCTGCTTTTGTATTTGTATTTAACTCCTCTGAATTTTGAGAAGAAATGTCTTCCACATCCTGTTGTTTTGTCTCTGCTGATGTGCTAGATGCCTCTTTTAAACTTTGTGTTGTTCCTTCTTTTTGGGGAGTTGCTTCCCTTGACTTTTGGGGAGTTGCTTCCCATGACTTTTGGGGAGTTGCTTCCCTTGACTTTTGGGGAGTGGCTTCCCCTGACTTTTGGGTTGCAACCACTTCTGGCATATGAGAAGATTTCTCATCTGTTGTTTGAGTCTTTTTCACGTCTGATTCACTTGACTGTGATGCATTTGGACTTGACTCTGCAATATCAGATTTGTCTTCCTGTTTATCACTCTCAACAATAACTTCCTTTTTATGATCACCATCACCTGAAACTGAACTCGACAATGCTACAGCATCATCAGATTGCTTCTTCTTGCCTTTGGCAGGTGAACCAGTTCCTTTTACTTTCACAGCTGTATTGGACTTTGGAGTCTGAGTTTTGTCAGAAGCATTAGATTTTTTACCTTTATCTGTGGATTTTGCTGACCCTGTTTCTTGATTTCCATCGCCAGTTTTATTTTTATTTGACTTTTTAGGTTGTGTTTTTTTCTGTGATCCTTTACCAACAGCACCTTTCTTGGTTTCCTTTTCTCCAACACTTGGCACTGATGCACCTTTACCTGTACTACTTCCATCAGATTTATCAGTTTTAACAGCTTTTGTCTCTGAATGTGAACTTTTTTCCTTTGCTGTTTTTGAATTAGGGTTTCCAGCAGGTACACCATCACCTTCATCTGCACTTGCAAACTCATCCTCAGAATCTGACATGTTGGCAGTTGTCTGAAAAATTAAGAGTTATACAAATTGTATATGCCCATATAACTCTTTGCCCCGACCCCCTTAGCAACCTTTGTTATTCAAATTGTATTGGAAAACATTTAACTTTTATAGTTTTAAACTTTAAGTAGAGCATGAGTTTAAACAGTACATATCACTAGCTAAATGCAAATAAAAACTTCGATGTATTTATTGTAAAAGGAAACACACAATCTTTTCATTTTGCCTTATCAGGGAATTTAATTTGTAACAGGAGAGGAAATATGAACAGCCAGACCAGGGTTCAAACCCAGACCTTCCGAATTTCATTTGTACAAAGGATGAAGATTTTAATTATATAAGTTTGTGAGAGTTTGGACTTGAATGACTTAAATTTTGATCAAAATGAGGGAGTCTCCCTTGTAATGAGGGAGGGTTAACAGGTATGAAACCAGGGTTCAACCTTCCAAACTCAAGATGGATGCTCAACCAGCTTTCTGGTCACCGATAATCGACCTGGTATAGATCCTTTACAAATTAGTATATTAGTCTGTTCAGTTATATTACATTTAATTTGGAATCAGTACAGAAATTGACTGCAGCTGGGGCCCTTTGCTATTGTTACATCCAACTGCACACACCACTTGACATTTGTTAACTAGTAAGCAAATCTTGGTTAAGTTATGCAGCTGTATTACTGGAAAGGCTAACTTGCCTGTTGGCAGTATTTTCCCCTTATTTTATTTTGGCTCATATATTATATACTGTACATTATTGACAGCTGTTACACTACATAAATATATATATATATATATATAGCGCATATTGTGTACACGTATTTTTCATGAGACGAGCGCGAGAGACACGTGCAAGTGCAGATCTGGAAGAAGCAAACTGTTGGCTAAACACAGAACTACACATTAAACAAAAATTACATTTCAATAGTTTAGGGTCATACATTGTATATCATCCAATCACAAATAATAAATACGTCTGAACAGAAAATTTTATAAGAACAATATATAGAATACAACGTTCAAATAACTGCTCGACAATAAATAACTATAAATGCGTAAAAAACTTGGGGTTGATTTTTTTTAGTAATGTCAGCATTTATAACATACTGTTAACCGTCTCTGATCAACAGATCCGACATAAAATTAGCAATTGGCAGTAAAAATAAGCGGTCTCTCTTAAAAGCGTCCACAAGCGTCTACAAGCGTCTTCAAGCGTCTTCAGAAAATTTCTTAAAAAATACTAAATAAAGTAAGCGACATCAGAAGATATGTTGTTACTATGATCATAATACACCTCTATGTCAAATTTTAACTCAATATTCGAAAAATTGACCGAGTTATGACGATTTTAATGTTTACGATCGGCGGGGTGGCACATGTGTGTGACCGTTTAAAAAGCGTCGCCAGATTATAACATCAAAACCACTGAATAAAGTAAGCGACATCAGAAGATATGTTGTTACAATGAAGAGTTCTATACACACGTGTGTCACACCACCGATCATTAAATTGAATTTGTTATTACTCACTCATTATTTCAAATCCAGACATAAAAATTACTGAATAAATGTATCATAGTCATGCGAACAACATATCATCTGATGTCGCTTAGTTTAACAAATTATTTTAGAGATATAGCATGAAGACGCTTTTTTCGTCTTTGAGTTCTATTCAAACACATATGCAACGCCGCCGATCGTAAACATTAAAATCGTCATAACTCGGTCAATTTTTCGAATACCAAGTTAAAATTTGGTATAGAGGTGTATTATGATCATATCAACAACATATCTTCTGATGTCGCTTACTTTATTCGGTGGTTTTTAAGGTATTGTTTGGCGACGCTTTTTGCACTGTGCGGAGGTAATACACACATGTGCCACCCCGCCGATCGTAAACATTAATATCGTCATAACTCGGTCAATTTTTCGAATACCAAGGTAAAATTTGGTATAGAGGTGTATTATGATCATATCAATAACATATCTTCTGATGTCGCTTACTTAATTCAGTGTTTTAAAAGATATTTTCTGAGGACGCTTGAAGACGCTTGTAGACGCTTGTAGACGCTTTTAAGAGAGACCCAAAATAAGGGTTAAACATTAAGTACAGTGCATTAGCATCCTCGCTGAATGTTGTAAATAGTTTAAGCCACTCATTTACCGTCTGTTTTTATTCAGGCCACGTCAACTCTGCCAGGAAAATTATACATTTGACGTAACTTCATTGCTTGTTTTGTCAGTACTATTTCGCTCTGTATTCAAACATTTTGTTGATGCAGACTTTCATTGAAAATATCGTACTCAAACAAGTAGATACATAAATAGCTAAAATTTAATCACAAATTTTTAATAAAACAATATAAGCTGCAAATAAACCATACTGAGATAATTTTTAAAATGTAAAACATTTATATGAGAGATAAAAAATACGATGCAACAATGGAAATGCAACAGAATAAAGTACGAAAACTTATGGTTCGCTCAAAAATATTTGACTTACTTAGTCTGGTTACCTCACAAAAACAAAGATGGCTGGCGTGTATGAGGTTCGTAGTAGTTTCATGAAAACAAAAGCACCCTTTAGTTGAATCGGATGTTTGTTTAAAAAACAGAGGACTACGATGTTTGTCGACAAAGTCACTGATGTGTGAAAAAAGGATACGGGTCGTTTCGCGCAAACTCCTTTCTCGCCATGGGTCATTTTGTGTATCTAATCTAGATCTAATTCGCCAAAGGTTTTTTTTTGTCCCAATTTAATTCTTCCCTTCTTTTATTGTTCACCCTCCATCAAAAATGATGATAACGGGTAAAGTGGTTGAATGCTGGATGCTATTAAAAATGTGAAAGAAATTGTTGACAGTGCTGGGGGGGGGGGGGGGGGGGAGATTGCTAGTGTTGTTTTTATTAGATTTTTTTAGTGGAGCTGTAAGATAAAAATATTGTTGGTATAATTTCTATTAAGTGTGTGTTTGAGATCAACAAGGGCTGTGTTGTACTTATGTGTCTTGCAGATCTCTAGTGTATGGCATTGTACTGCTGCCTCCGAGAGGAGATTCTATTGTGTTATTGTGTGTGGGAAGAAGCTTAAGGAGTATATTTTTAGGTCACCTGAGACGAAGTCTCAAGTGACCTATTCTTAGTACTAATATTAATACCCGGCCTCCTATGGCTCTGCCCCGGCCGAGTATTAAATCGGTCCAATGCCTCGTAATGGAGCAAGCCAGGCGTGATTCACACCAGGGCGATTTTTGCATCACTTAGCGCCCGATTGGTTCTCATCGATAAATATACTTAAATTATAAACCATTTCTGTCGATCTCCTACCCAACTTGTAATTAAAATCCACCTAAGATATCGTTAAATATTAAGTTTACGTAACGAAGCATAAACTGAAATAAGTAGCGGCAGCGATGATTAAGAGTTCAGTAATTTTTTTGGTTTCTTTTCTGAAGAGTTCCTCTAAATTTGTGAATGGGTGCGCGCGTGCGGACCAAATAAGGAAGTCTTAGTAAACCGTAGTAACTCCATATTTGGCCATGCAGACCATATATAAAAACTAGATTTGAGATAACCTCACACGTGAACTGTCATGGCGGTAGTTTCTTGTGTTTGTCAAGAAGGACATTTCTGGTTCTGCTAATTTTGTGGAAAAAATGTTGTATCATGTTAAACACTCGATATTTCAGCAATCCTGCATTATTTTGACAACATTATGCTCAAATGAGGTGGTTATTAAATAAAATATTACAGATTGAACACTTTTGATTTTGCTCCACTACCAGGCATGGGACGCTTCGTAGCTCTAACGACGCAATATAAATAATCGTCTCGTCGTGAAGAGCTACGATATCGCAGCTAACCTATTCTAATCGCCTTTTGTCCGTCGTCGTCCGTCGTGCGTCCGTAAACTTTTTACATTTTCGACTTCTTCTCCAAAACCACTGAACCAAATTCAATGAAATTTGGCAGGGAGCTTCTATGGCTAAAGTTCAACTAAAATTGTGAATTATATGGTCCCCACCCCCAGGGGCATGCGGGGCGGGGCCAAAAAGGGTAAAATTGACTAAAACTTCAAAAATCTTCTCCTCTACTCTCAGATATGGTAGAATCAAATACTCTTCATAGATGGAAGGGTCTTAAAGTGCTTCACCAAAATTGTAAATTTCATGACCCTGGGGTCTCATGTTTGCCCCTGGGGAGGGGGTAAACTTTACTATAGTTTATATAGGGAAATCACATTTTTGACTATTATTTGTTGGATTTGTATTGGAATTCATTCTAACTTGTATAAAATTATCAGCATGGGATGACACTTTGATGGTATGTACATGTTGGCCCTAGTTGACCCCCAGGGGCTGGTGGGCGGGGCCAAAAAGGGTCAAATTGACAAAAATTTCAAAAATCTTCTTCTCTACTCTCAGATATGGTAGAATCAAATACTCTTCATAGATGGAAGGGTCTTAAGGTGCTTTACCAAAATTGTGAATTTCGTGACCCTGGGGTCTCATGTTTGCCACTGGGGAGGGGGTAAACTTTACTATAGTGTATATAGGGAAATCACATTTTTGACTATTATTTGTTGGATTTGTATTGGAATTCATTCTAACTTGTATCAAATTATCAGCATGGGATGACACTTTGATGGTATGTACATGTTGGCCCTAGTTGACCCCCAGGGGCATGCGGGGAGGGACCAAAAAGGGTCAAATTGACAAAAATTTCAAAAATCTTCTTCTCTTCTCCCAGATATGCTGGAATCAAATACTCGTCATAGATAGATTGGTTTTAAGGTTCTTTACCAAAATTGTGAATTTCATGACTCTGGGGTCTTGCATCTCCCCCTGTGGAGGGGGTTAAGTTTACTATGAAGCCTTGTGTTGCAATGTATTGTTATAAATATTCATCTCAACATTCCCATATTTCTCTTTCATGTCAACCATCAGGTGACCGTTAAGGCCCATGGGCCTCTTGTTGTATTTGTATGTGTCCTTGGTGGCTGTATGTGAAGGGGTGTGTTTGTCTTGTCCCTGGGTCTGCTGGTGTTTGAGTCTATTGCGACATGATGGTGAATAATACTTGACCATAGAGGCCACTAGTCGGCCATTTTTCTACAGGATATGATTTTGCTGACTGTGACGCCTGCGAAAAGTAGCTCGCAATGTAATACCTCAAACAGTGTTGCATTAGATGTTGGCTTTGTTGAAGGACTTCTATATCACATCAGCAGGTCAATAGCCCAATTTCCTCAGACCCTATAGCTAACCAACTTTGACAGATAAATATGTGGTGTGGGGCCAGGCCAGATCTCATTCCTGTATCAAACATGGAATTATCTGACACCGTTTGGTAGCTGATCATGACAGTTTTTAGGTGTTGATAACAAATATCATTATGACACAAAATATACAATGTACCTCATATATACATATATCGATAAATGGATTATTTATTGACCCAGACCCACTCTGATTATCACCAACAGCTCATAATTTCCACCAGTAGATTAGTCCTCAGTTTTCAACCATTCAAATTTCTCACCCGGTTGGTCTCAATGTTTTTACCTTTTAAGAAAGCCACAGGGTGATCATGACTGCATATAATCAGCAAACAGTACTCTTTATCTGATTGCCTGCATTGGGGGAGACATTAATATTTATGATTTCTGTTCAAATTCACAGAATATTTTGTTCTATATATATATTTTGGCCAAAAAACAACTTTCTCTTCGGCTTATACCATTCCTACTCGGAAGTATCTTCAGAAAGCATGCACCAAGTCTGCATCATCAGGATGTTTTTATCTATACTGTCACCACAAACGAAGCAGACGCCATATGGAAAAGAAATTCTATAGTAATTTGTTACTAATAAGTGAAGTATGCTGGCAGAGCAGAAACACAAAGATGAAATTTAAAACAAAAATGAATGAGAAATGAGTTTTTAGGTGAAAAACTTTCATTTCACGGACTTACATGGCAAAAATGACTTACATGTACATTCAATTGATCATGTACATCATATCTTTCCTGTATGCAATGTACATTAAAGTCTGGTGTAAAAGTTTTAGCTTTAATTTGGAGATAGTCATTCAGCAATGATTCATGGTTAGTGTCGATAACAGTGTCTGACCTATCGCTGACAATACATGTTCAACATTGTGGAGGAGACTGGACATTTTCTTAGTAGCATAATTACATATATAATCTGTCATCCACTGATGGGTGGGCTTATTTGCAAGCATTTTAAAATTGATCAGATATAATGCCATTGAAGGATAAACACTGATGCTAACAGCTTTTTGTGTTTCAGAAAAGTGTGACTGACTTCAGACGAAAATGGGACAAAGACGAATACGAGAAGATGGCGAAGGAGAAGTTGGAGGCAGAACAGATGGCTTTACTTGAGAAGGAACTCAAGGAGCCACCTGTGAAAAGGGAACTTCTCCAGCCCAGAGAGTACAAGGTATGTACTGTAGTTATATGTACAAACAACTTATAATAAACTTTATTTATTTTACAACAATTATGAAACAAGTTATACAACTTATATTAATCACTCTTGTTGGTCCGGATGTTAACGCGCGAGGGGTCTTATTGTGGGAGGAAACCGGAGTACCCGGAGAAAACCCACGTGGTCGGGGAGGTGACCCCCATACCTGTTCACGTCCGGTCGGGGAATCGAACCCCGGCCGCCTTGGTGAAAGGCAAGTGCGCTATCCACTGCACCACCCGACCACCCGAACAAACAACTTAGTTTGATACTTCAAAGTACATGTATATTAATGCTTGCATGTAACTTACCCTTATAAACAACGATTGTAACTCACCCTCATATATTTCTTGTAATACTGTACATTTACACTCTCATATAATAATAGTAACACACCCTCATAATACTTGCTACTTACCTTATAAAATAATTACATTTCTGTATAACACACAGTTCATGACATTGGCTGTTAATGGGACTTGAAACAAAATAACACTAAATCAAACTTATTCTTGTAATATACCCTCATATAACTCTAGTAACACACTTGTATACACTGGTAATGCTAGTAACACCTGATACTCCCATATAATCTATGGAATATAACCGGTATGTTCAATATGTCACATGTCCTAATGTTTGGCTATACGTTTCTTTATTCTTTTTTGTACCCAAACAATATTGTGGTGGTGTCAGATGACATATCTAGACCTGCTGACAATGAAGTATACATATTGTGTCTGTTCCAGGTTGATCTTGACTCAAAACTTGGCAAGTCTCAGGTGATCACCAAGACAACGCCAGCCTCCCAACAAGGAGGGTGAGTAGTGACAACTGTATCCATAGTTACCATGATAAGGTGGACTCAGTGTAATAGATTTGTTTATCACAAAATTGACTCATTTTACTACGTCAAACAACCATGTCATAAATATGGTAATAACACTTTTATGACATCATGAGTAAATGAGTACCGGTATTCTTTGTCAAATGATTGTCTCCATAGTGAAAATTGCACTGCCAAAGTAGAAATTTGCCTTTCTTACAGAGTTTTTGCATATGTACCCATGAAAATAAGTTACTAGTAACTATGTGATAAATAAAATCTTTCACTCCTGTCAATGTAAAATGGAATTTATAAAATTTGATTAAATATTTCATATGTCACTTACCTAAAGGCTTTTGACATATCAAATTTGTTAAATAAATTCCATATTACATTGACACTCATGTAGGATCCTTAACGTATCAGTGTATTGTACATGAATAATAATATAACACCGAAAGAAAAATAGAATGACATTGTGTTACGTGATCATGATTAGCATTACCGATACATTTGTGTAGGTATAATATGATCCCAGTCCCTTGTTTCCCAATCTGTGATGTTGACTTGTTGATGTATAAATGATTTGCTCTGTGTTACAGGTATTACTGCAATGTGTGTGATTGTGTAGTGAAAGATTCCATCAACTTTCTGGATCATATCAACGGCAAAAAACGTAGGTATTACAACTCTTTATGAACAACCCTCGTTGAAACCCTTGTGCCACTGCTCTTACCTTTTCGTTCTGTGAGCTGGAACAGACAGAGAATCTTGTTTTTATATCATATTGCTTCTTTCACCCGTGGCTACATGTGACCAGGATATTCAGTTTTTGGCTATACGATACAAACCATCTTGGTGACGGCATTGCCTGACACGAAAACCTTTGGGTTGTATTTGAACGACATATAGGACAATAAGTCCTACTGGACATTGACATCAGCTTCATGCACACAAAAATATACCAAGGTGAAATTATCTAACCGAGTGTCATGAGAAACAACCATTCTGATTGGTTGAAATCTCTGAATACTGGTAGTCTTCTATTCATGAAAATGAGAATCTCCGTCTGTTCTAGCCCATAGCACAAACGTTAAAGCAGTGTCAAGTGGGTTTCTGACAATGAACAAAAGGGTGATATAGGTATCATGTTTACATATAGAATACAGATCTAGATAGAACTAAAATTCTGTCTCACCCTTGCAGACTTAAACTCTGTGTCATAGATTTGGAACGGTTGAGATTCCCACATCAAAACAACTGTCTGATAAAGGACGGAAGGCTATGTTTGCCTTATTTTCAAAGTGTTCTAATATGAGCGATGCATTTGACAGCTTTTGTAGATTCCAATTTAAAATGTACTCCATATCCAAGCTCTTTTAACACTTTCCAATTGTCAAATGATCATGAATGTTACACAACTTAATAAGCATTACAGATTTCTATATTTGATATAACCAGATATGTCCTATAAATACCAGAGTCGGCTATGTTTCACCTTCCCATGGTTACTGTAGTTACATCTGAAACTTTTATTACCTCATTGTGCTGGCAGAACTGATGTCACAGTGATGATACTGAACTTTATTCTGTTTCAGATCAGAGAAATTTGGGCATGTCCATGAAGATTGAGAGGTCATCTTTAGATCAGGTCAAGAAAAGGTTTGAGATGAATGTGAAGAAACAGGAAGAGAAGAAGAAGGAGTATGATTTTGAAGAGAGAATGAAGGAGCTAAAGGAAGAGGTTTGTAGTCCCGTGATAGTCATGTAACATTGTGCCCTAAGTTCCCAAAGATACTTACATCTACACATTCAAATTCTGAATAGCAAATTCTGTGTGGAGGAAAGTAAGGTATTGACACAAACATCAATCGTACATACATGTATTTGAATGTTGTTGTAACCTTGAATGTAGTAATCAAGCAGAACTTCGTGGTTAATAACCGGTAGTAGTGACAGGAACTTAAACAAAATGTTAACAAATTGATAATAAATAGCTCACCTGGCCCAAAGGGCACAGTGGGCTTATATTATGCCTTGGTAAGTCGTCCATCCTGCATCTGTCAACTTTTCCGTTGACAGATTTCTTTCGAATACCAAAAGGCTTAGAGACATAATATTTCACTGGTAACTCCTTTGGTAGTAGCCAAACAAGTTTGCGAAAAAAATGACCTTATTTTTAGGGTCACAGGGGTTAAAACCTTCAAACGACTCCTGAAATACTGAAAGACCTAGAGACATGTAATTTGGCTTGAAGCCTTCTAAAAAGAAGCCAAGCAAAGTATTTGAGTAAAAACTACCTTGACATACCGGGTACCTTCTACATCACAGGGATCAAAAATGTCAAAATCAACATATTTTAAGGTGACTTAATCATAGGTTTTAGACCACTTTAAGGTTACAAATTTGAGATCAATACCAGGTGAGTGATGCAGGTCCATTGGACCTCTTGTTATTTGAAATCAACAAATTCATAATGCTTTAAATTAATGCACATAAATTTTGAAATTGTTGTTACTTGTATTACTCAAAAAAAGGTTTTCAAAAAAAGGAGATACAAGTACATTTTGTGGTTTTCTTTTGGAAACTGGTGAAATGTTAATGAAGTGCTAATCTTTGAACCATTTTAGGAAGAGAAACAGAAGGCATACAGAAAGGAGAAAAGGAAGGAGAGGAAGAGGAAAGCAGACGACTCAACAGGACTGAATATTAATGTTGACCCAGACATGGCAGCTGTGATGGGATTTTCTGGGTTTGGTACGACTAAGCCCCCCACATAACTCCAGGGATAGTCGCCAGTGTATTAGTGGACAGTTGATACACTCATTATTGTTGGGTGTTTCCATTTCTTCAGGACGGAGAATTTCTGTAAAACTGTGCAAAGAAAATTATTTCTTGAACAGTTAACTAAACATTGCTTTGGTCAACAGGTTTTGTGGTTTACATTTCTTCTAGATTTTCTGAAATGTTGGAAGGTGAATGTTTTGCTGTAGATACAGCTGGCATGTGAAGCAGTCTACATACATAGAAATTCTTTCACAAGCAATAAGTGGAAAATTGTTGACATGAAGTTTAGGGTTATGGCCCTGCAATTACCTGATTTCTGGATGATTGTAAAATGGTGTGACGTGTAGTAATATGTTTGTACAAAAACCGATAATGTCCACTGTTATTTACTTTACTACAGCTTCATCAATTCAAACAGGTGTATTCTGCCATCCATTTGTATTTTAACTTCAAGTTTCAAACTGTTGCACATTTAACTGTAGTCCTGAATCTCGAGGGCTTTTTACCTGTGTGTATCACTTATTTCTGATGATCTATATTGAAAAACTTGTAACGTATAAAATAATATTTGAATCTGTGGTAAAATGTTCTATTTTTGTCTAGATTCTGTGTACATCAAATGATTTAGGTGTGCATGTATGTTAAAAATCATAGTCAAAAAGAAAATTTTATCGTATCAGTTGAGAAATCATGGTCACATGAAAAGAAATCATAATTGTGTATAAATAGCAAAGTGATGACTTGAAAAGTTATACAAGCCTAGGATAGTATTGTCAATTCCCTCCTGTTAGTAGAGCTCTAGATAGGATATTTTAGTCGCAAATATTCTTTAATATAACAATCAGAGTAAGAAAATTGTCTGTATTGTGAACAATATTCATAAATAAGTTTTGCTCACGTTTTCACCATTGATCCAATTTTTTTTCTGTTCAGCAGAAAACTCATTTATTTCTGTTTATCAATCGATTTTCATAAGTGATTCTTTATTACATCACAATCAATTGAAGGGAGACTGATTCCTTAGATAGAGTTTCAACACCCAGCCCCTTCTCCGGGCTCAAAGTAAGGGGAGATAATGGGACAAAATTACATCAACACAGCAAGTCTGTGTGTTACAGGTCTATCATGCGTCTACACAGGACAGCTTGAATATGTGTGTATCGGTTTAAAGGCGAGTGAAAGTAAATGAGGATAGGATGCGAGATTGTTAGAGAGAGCAGGTTGAAATGTTAACTTTTGTTATCATGTGTGTTGTAGTCAGGTACGTTTTCAATGAAAATTAATAAAATATCATGTATGTAAATATTGAAAGAACTTTCCTTTTTTCATAGATCCTCCAACAAAACCGAGAAATTTAGATCTCAGATATTTTAAGTCAGATGTGCCATGTCTATTGGTAGAATCTCTATAAATGAAGTTAGCTCAGGACAGTTCCAGACTTAACCATATTGGAGGGACAGGAGGCACCTTCAGAGACCTCGCCACCAATCAAATATAATACAAGATTAGAAAGTTGCTTGTTTTGGAGTTTGACTTGGGTCTGAATTATTTATGTACTGAACAGACACATGTTCGTAAGAAAAAAGCTCCAACTCCAATATAGTTCTCAAACTTTATTGAACAATTAACAATGAATCAATGCAGAAAATTTCCGCTTAACTGAACACTTAAAACTTTGAGTCATAAAAAAAACAATTAAAATTCAACTAAAATAGTTTTAACAGAAACTCATTCTAACTTGGTTATAAGGTATATTAACAAAACATCTTATGGTGTTTGGACACCAAGGTAAGGTTATCAATTTCTTCACTTCCCGCAATTAATTATCATGATATGATATACATTGCAAGCACTTCGTATGTGTTGTTTCATTGCATTTAATTAATTCAAATATTCTGAATTAGTACACATACAAACAACTTTTTAAATATATTACTGGTAGGTGTAATTGTTTTCAAGTAATTAGGTGCAAGTATCCATACATAAATCATTTTTGCTTTCCAGATATAATTATTCACATTTTTTAACTTTGCTAAAAAATTCAGCCGAGACCTTTTCATGCAATATAATACCATGCTCAACTGAAAAGTGAAATGATATTCTGATTTTCAATGCATTTTTGTTAAAATTTTGGAAAAAAATCAGCCAATCAGCAAATTAAATCTTCAGTCCTCAGGAATTGTTAGGGTCCAGAACTGGGCAAAGCCTTAATCTAGATAATAAATAATGTAACCCAACACCGTGATGAGGTTACTCATGATTTCTCATGGGTGTTACATATATTTTTTGATAAGCACAACAGGTAATTCATGGAATTGATATCTCCTGTTTCCCCCCTTTTTGTAATGGGTAATGATATTGTATGTAAAGAAGTCTTTTGAGATTAGGTTGAAACATGTAATTTTCATGCTGTTGACAGAAGATGATTTGCTTAGAAATGTAGCAAAAACTAAAGCCTTATACACAGAAATTGGATAATATTTGTTGCTGTGATTGCACAGAAACATAAATCAAGGGGCCATGGCTCTGCTAAATAACATCCACCAGAAGTGGCAATTAAACTTGGATTTAGGTATTTAAATTTATTACTAAGTTTCAAGTATATCAAATAATATTTGTTGCCGTGATTGCATTGAAACTGTAGAAAATGACATTTTTCGTTAATCAAGGGGCCATAACATCCACCAAAAGTTGTGATAAAACTAGCAGGGCCCTTTAGGCATTTAACCTTGTTACCATAAACTTACCAAGTTTCAAGATCAGATATGATTTGTTGCTGTAATTTGACAGAAACAGCAGAAAATGATGTTTTGTTAATCAAGGAGCCATAACTTCACCAAAAGTTGCGATTGAACTTGACCTTGAAGTTTTGAGAAAATCAGATAATATTTGTTGCCATGATTGAACTTGCAGGAAATGACGCTACAGATGGACGAATGTGGGTGCAGACATACTGACCAACAAAGCCAAATTAATATTCAACATTTTGGTGAAAGATAATGAATTGCATCAATTTAAGAACACAATGAACTGGAATTTAAATCTAAAAGTATTTTACACATACCAGTAATTGTCAAAGCCTGGTCAAATAACAAAGAGTTAACAACAATTTACCAAGTAATTAAATAATAACATGAATTAAAATCACTGAACAAATAAAGAATAAACTCATTAATTCAGTGACATGTATATACATCAACACAGTAGACTTGACTAAAATGTTCTTATACATCAACACAGTAAAAATGTGCATTCAAGTTCACCAATGTATAAAAAAAATTAGGATAGACTAGATAATTAATTCACTACAGCGAAAACTGGTAGACTAGAAGAAAATCAATCAATTTGGCGAAGTCAACAAATTAACTAGCTCATCATTTATCTTAACATCAAACCATACTTTATAAAGACTATTTAATAGGGAATTAATTAAATATCCATTGATAACAACTGTTAATCCATAATAAGGATTGACATGAAATAAAATCATTCACTCTTGAAACTGTACAAAGCACCATTCCAAGCTCTGAATGGGAAGATATCAAATGTGTCTTAATGCCAGTTAAACTAATCAATTCACTTTAAACAGTCAACGAGACTCAAACTCCAACTAATTTTGTCCAGTCACTGCTAGGAAAGAGTAACTTTCTCTTGATCTACAACACTTAACTGTTATATGAAGGTTATACAAGTACTGGTACAATAAATTGTATTATTATAAGAATCTGGAATGTATTTTACCGTACATATTGGAATGATTGCCAAAACTTGGTAAACAACACCTAGTTGTGTAATCAACTATTCACAGAGTCAAACAAATAAATGTACTAAAATAACTCATTTGAACACATAATAATTTACTAGAAGTTTACTGCATAAACACAATAGACTAGACATTTTTACTAGTTATAATTATAACTTAATCAAACAAGAGGACTAGACTGATACTACATTAACACAATAGATTAGGGATTTTAATTAGTTACAATTATAACTAAACTTTTATAATCAAATCAGTGGACAAGACAGGTTTACATTAATGAAATAAACCAGAATTTTTAACTAGTTATAATTATAACTTAATCAAACCAATGGACTAGACTCAGATACCAACAATCTACAAAATACCAGTGGGACACAAACCAATTCACTAAATACAAACCAGTAAACTAGAAAAATTTCCAATATTCACTGTTGTCTACATACAGGTATGAGAAGAGACAAGTATTTTAAATACTGCAATTAACAAAAACAAAAATGATAAATAAACTAAGGGCTATTCCAGTTAAACATCTACCCCACCCCAGGACTCCAGGTTTTGTTGAAAGGGGAACCACCCATAGAATTTATTTAATAAATTACATGGAAGCAATAGGATTCAAAGGAAACCCAACCATGAGTAGAAGGTATATAATATTGATATTCTAATGGAATAGCCCTTAAACACCAATTCCATCCCGTGACTCCAGGTTTTCTTTAGGGTATACATCAACAGAATGTTATTAATAGTTTACATTGAAGTAACCGACAATATATCCCCAACTACGGACAGAGGCAATTTATTTTGAGGTTCCAGGTTCAGGGAGATGTTTTACTTGAATATCCCTAAATCCTAATACAGTAATCCTTAAGTTGACAGGATTATAAGAAAACTTCGAGTAATCAGAGTATTTGAATTACATGAGTTTGAATGTTAGTGTAAAGCTTGGTCAGGACCGTGAACATACATCAAATTAAATGGGTTCTTCGAGTTATACGAGTTGGAGATAACGAAGTTCGGCTGTATACGGTGATGTTAATCTAGAAATCAAATATCATTAAAACAGACAAATTACATTTATAATGTAAACATACATATATATTTGCAGTAATCTTGTTTTAGCAATTTCAGTGCTGAAAGCATCCTAGCTGTTAAATAGTGACTGTGCTAATTAGTTTGCTTAAATTCTAGAGCATGTATTGAGTGTGTGCCAATTCATCATTGCATGTGCTTGTTTGTTTACCGTTAAGTTCTGTTATGTGCTAAAATTTCAGTTTGCCAAAATAAGTTTGTTTACAGTAACTGAAAGCATATCAGTACTAGACTCAACTATAAATTCACTTTTATATCAACACATTAGAACAGAATAGGATTGGAACATATTAAATTGGAATGCAATCCCTAGCTAAAGTAATATGTAAAGAACTGCTTTGAACAGTACTTCACTGAGCTTGACTTCTACTTCTTTAGTCATGTAAATGTTATACAACTTTTAAAGGGAATAATTTTTAGTTGAACTATGTATAAGGGAAACTATTTTTCGGCACTGAAATATTGAATGGTTTGTCAAAAATAAAAGCTCATTTTGATCGAGTTTATGATACTTATTTGTGAAACCAAAGGTAATTTATATTGCAAAATTCACCATGTGGGACGGGCAGACACTGTCACCAAATCTTTAAAGTGATTTAATATAAGGAATGGTTGGCAGATCCAGTTTTAACCCTATACTATCTATGATATTAATACAGGTGCATCCCACCTCCTCGACACCATTAAGGAATATAACACTGAAGATCAATGCTTCTTGCAATGAAATATTAAAACTAAATACGCAAGGGTTATTGCTCCTTTTTCTTAATGAATTAAAACATGAATCCTCACACTATTTGTCACTGTAGAAACAAATGAGGTGATGAACAAATTAATGTGCTTGCTATAGACACATGAACTGGAACAATCTAAATAGAATAATGAGATGACGACTTTATGAAATAGAATGAAAATTAGGAAAAGGACATATTTTATGTCAATGCTGACAGCAACAGCGCAAATATCAACAGTAGTGTCATACAAATAATGTAATGGTCTTATTGACATCTTCAGGCGTTTTTTTCTTCTCAGCTAGGTCAATAACCCTGAGCGTGTAATACAATTACAAATGCTGAAGTACACTGTGTAATATATTGATTGTTGCTTTTACAAAGCACCCTGAACATTTCTGTAGTCAATGCATAACTTTTAACTGTTAGAAATTTCAAAATGTATTCTATAGGGTTAAATTTGTGTCCCTGTCCCTCGAATTCTCCCGTTTTTATAATTCATCTTAAATCAAAAATGATAAAGTAATAATGATATCATGTCACTGCCTATTAAAACAGGGTTTACATTCAGCATGGCGCATCATTTTGCCTCTAAGCTGAAATTGGTGACAAAAAATATAATATCAATTTGCAGTAAAATATAAAATTCTTTCATGATCTTAATTTAATTTAAAATGGTTTAAATCCAATATGATGGCAACACAAAGAATAAGCCAATTCACAAAATGTTATATAACATCATCATTCACCCTGTTGTGATCTACTAAGGAAAATTCACACTATCATAGGATACTTTGCATATAGGTGGTGAAAATGTAAACATATTTTTAACAATTAGCAGATAATTTTTTGGAGGTTTGGACAGTTGATCAGAAATTGTACCAGTGAATCATATTATGCTATTTCAATTAAGATACTAATAAAGTGGTTATTTTCGTGTAGGGTAGGTTTTGCTTTTGCTTTTCGCAGTGTGGAAATGTTTGTGCTGTTAGTCGTACTGTTTGGTAATATGCGTTTATAATACTATTGACATTATAGAGTTCGAGAAATATATTAAATTCACATGTGTATATATTGGCAGAGACTCAATGCAAGCAAAATAAGCAGAAATTCTCAAGCTGCAAATAATTCTAATTTTACAGTATATTGAACAGTTCTAAGCCTTAAACCATTCAATAGAGATCTTTCTGCCTAAACGACTTTGGTAGATGATGTCTTTGGTCTTGAACAGTTCAGTTATTGTCTTAGGCCAAAACAGTTCAGCACATGATGTCGTTGGTCTTGAACAGTTCAGTTATTGTCTTAGGCCAAAACAGTTCAGCACATGATGTCTTTGGTCTTGAACAGTTCAGTTATTGTCTTAGGCCAAAACAGTTCAGCACATGATGTCGTTGGTCTTGAACAGTTCAGTTATTGTCTTAGGCCAAAACAGTTCAGCACATGATGTCTTTGGTCTGGAACAGTTCAGTTATTGTCTTAGGCCAAAACAGTTCAGCACATGATGTCTTTGGTCTTGAACAGTTCAGTTATTGTCTTAGGCCAAAACAGTTCAGCACATGATGTCGTTGGTCTTGAACAGTTCAATAGTTTTTTTAAGCCAAAGCTGTTCAGAAGACATCTTTGGCCATGAAAAGTTAAGAAAATTATGTCTTTGGACTTGAACTGTTCAGAAGAAGATGTTTTGAGACTTGAACAGTTGTGCAAAGTTACCTCCTGTCTCTCTGCTAGAACTGGCCAGCAACCTGAAATTGGAAATGCATTAATTTAATTCATTTTTTCATATTTGCTCAGTCCACAAATACAAGTATTTAAATATTCTAGGGCCAATTTTACACCAAAACATGCAAACCACTGTACAACGTATAAATAATTATAAACATATTTTTTCCAGTTAAATAAATCCAATATTTATGAATTTTCAATTAGATATCTGCATGGTTTGTGTCATGTTACATAACAATCACATTTAGTCTTATGCTGTATATATGTACACTTTAATATATAGTTCAGGATTTCAAAGATATCATTTAGACTCAGAAGTCTCCATTTTTTATTTTTACCATGGTTATGAAAATTACAAAACATCAGAGTTTGACTGTACCAGGTAACAGAAAGATGCATCTTAAACTGCCCAATACACTACCTTCTGGTGTGATGAGAAGTCCGTTTTTGAGGTGGAGTCATGTCCCCAAACATCTCACACAGGCCCTTGGTTACCGTCTGTCAAAAGTCATTTCAAGAAAGTATTCAATTGCTATGTGTTCTCAAAAATGGCAGTCAGAAGGTATTAAATGCAAGACTTAATTTTTGAAAAACGTTTTTGCAACATGTCATCATACTCATAGTTATACATTTTAATAGCTAGTGCTTTCCCTGTATTCTGCACAGTGACTGATAAATGAGTCCTCTGCTTTTCCACTGTTTTGGTAAAATAGATTAAACAATAATGGGTCAAACTTATACATTGTACATTGATTTCAGTTCTAGATGTGTTTAATTAGCACATAAATTCCATTAGTCTGAACAACATTTAATCAGTAAAATTTGTTAAACGGTACAAATTACCTCCTCTGTAGCGTCTGCAGGTGCCTGTGTACTCGGTCCTTTTCCAGATGTAGACTGAGAATTTGTAGCAGAGGAATCTGAAGACATGCTCGACATCTGAAACATTGGGGTAACTAAACTGAATAAAAGTTACACTTATAATAATCAAATTATATAAAACAGTGAGCCTAACAAGAACGGGCCATTTCTTTAAGGAATTGATGACGTCATAAGAGTGTGTGTATGTAAACCAAACATTTATATAAAATTGAGTCCTTTACACTCAAGGATGCTTCCTACAGAATTATGAATTTGCTGAATTTCTCCTTTTAGACCCCATCCCTCATGTCCTAGATGCACCATTTACCTAAAAGTATTCTTTCCTCGGAGGATTCTTCTGTCATTCATGTCAGACATGATTAGTAACTATTTTTAGAATATGTTGATGGACAGATGCAAGACTCTAGACGGAGGTACATTAGATGCTGCACCATGGCATAAGCATGCAATCCTTAGGACCAAGTGAGCTTAAAAAATTACTATGATTAGGCCATCAGAACCAGCACATCAGCTTTGGAATGGACTCTTGCCCAGTAAGTGTTTATGTAAAAGTAAAAATAAATACTCACCTGGCTGATACCAGAGAGAGCTGGTGACAGCAGCTTTGGCGACGACCTTTCATCCGACGTGTCCTCATCAGCCATTACCTGTTTCATCTTGTGTAATGCCTGCACTAATGCCATGTTTGCTTCAGATTGTCCAGCAGGGTGGGTGTCATTCTCGTCCTGGACTTCTGAGTTATACTCCTCATCCATTATGGTCCAGGAGTCGGACCCAGAGTGGTCAGAGAGTTTGGTGATGTCTTCATCATCGTCACAATAGTTTGCTGGATTGTAAATTTTGCCTTCGTAAGGTTGAATGTTCTGCTTTGTCTTGCTATTCAAGGTCCTTGTATGGTCACATGGACATTCAACCACCTTGTCAGGTTGAACTACTGGTTTTGACTTACTCCTCAAAGATTTCCTTTGGTGTGACGGGCTTTCCGATACCTTTGCATCCCCAGATGCATCCACAAACGGTGACAAAACATTCTGATCTTCTCTCCCACTTTTCATGAATCTATCAGAAACAACTTGTAAATGTTTCACTTCTGTATAGGCGTCTTCCTCTAGTCTTCTGGATGATCTACGTTTCTGTTTTTGAGGTTTGGAGGATCTGTCTAACTTGTTGTCAGGCACATTTGTACTGATGTTCTCCTCACGACAGGAGGATCGCCGTGCCTTCCTGGGTATTTTTGATGCCTCACGAAGGTTCTGGGTGTGGAGACTCTCATCCATCTGTGGTGTGATATACTTTGTCTCCTCCCTCTGTACAGGTGTCAAGTCATAGTCCCTTGTTGTCATGGTAACAGCATGAGTTTTCCGTCCTGACCTCCCCTCTTTCTTGGTCATGGAAAGAGGTGGGACTTCAGCTTCTTTCCTAGTTTGTCTAGTTTTCATAGAGGATCGTGTCTTCCTTGATTCCAATAAAGGAGACCTCATATCCTGAACTGAACTTCTGTGTAGAACTTGGCCGTTGTCACAAGCAACGTTATTTGACTGACTGTTAGAACTGTCATTGAATTGGCTGTTACTTTTAACACTGTCGTCTGATTGGCTGTTACCACTAAGACTATCGTTTAATTGGCTGTTTTCATGTAAGCTGTAATGTAACCGATTCTCAGAGTCCTTTTTCACATCAGAATAACCCTGTCTCCTTTCTTTTGCTCCATCAGGCAGTTTTTCTTTCTTTCCCTCACCATAATTGACTGGATTTTGTTTGTTTGCTTTTTCTGGGCAGTTACCTGTTACTTCTCTTTTCTTCTTCTCTTTTGTAATATTTCCTGAATTTGTTGGTTTCAATATATTTTTTCTTTCTACTGTTTCCTGGAGTCTTTCCTTTCGAATTTGTGTCTTTTCTAGGTGTTTGTCTCTGTTTTTTGGGACTTCTTTTTTCTGCTTCTTATCCAAACTTGTGTCAAACTTCAGCACCTCTTTATCTCCTGTTCTCGTTGTCTTGATGAAGTCTCTATTCCGATTACAGTTTATCTCCCCTGGTCTGTCTTCCTCCACAATCATATCGTGGTTATCAATGTCCTCGAAGTTGTAGGAGTCATCTGCGCGTCGGATTAGCATAGCCATGTACTCATCGTCAGAGTCGTCATCCTGGTTATCATCTATATCACTGTAATCCTGGGACTGTTGGAAGTTCTCATTCTTGTCAGTGGAGAAGCTTACCCGCCCCTTACCTTTTGTCTTTGGTGTGTCTTCAGTCCTACAATTAACATCTGAATTTAAATTATAATCTACAATATTTTGCAATGTTCAACTAACAATAACAGGAGTAGCTGCAGTCTTTAGCAAGACGTCATTTTGGCGCCACCTTGACCTACATTATATCAACCCTTTGCAAGTGACCTCAGATAAAACCCATAATAGCTTTACCTTAATCATTTGGATGATTATATGATTTTCAACATTCATACAAGAAAAACCTTTATGAATTGGGGAAAGTCACATGATTATGACATGTACAGTACTACATAATATCTTCAATGTTAATACATAATTCCATTAAACGCCTGTCGGATTGTATTTTATTGTCAATATGAATTGCAATCTGGGTGTCAGATAAATCTATTTGTGATATTCTGATGGACGTTATTCTATTTAATTTATTTTGCTGACTATAAGATGAACATGGGAAATGATACATTTCTTTTTCTTTTACTTGTTCCAGCAATAATCAGAGTGGAAGTCAAATGGTCATTCAATTGTGCAATGAAATTGGATACTAATTATTCACACAAGTTTGATGCTATTATGTTTGTCGTTACTTGCTGGAAAAATCAGACTGAAAAATCAAGGTGAATACTGCAGTTGTAACATTAGGAAAGTTAAACTTGAAAACGAGTTGCATTTTAAGGCTTAATGTATACTGTACCTGCTTCCTTTAAGGATTCCCTGAGTAGAATGCTCATTCTGAATGATTTTTGGAGCCTTGAGAGGAAGCTTGCTTTTGGTGTAGTTCTGCTGGGTGAACATATCAAACTTCTGATGAGGGGAAGATTCTGAGTTAGGACTTTCAAACAATTTGGGACCGACTGTTTCATGCTTGCTGCAAGCATTAGTATTGGGAGAAATCACTGGAGAACTATAAAAGTCACTCTTGTAGGCAGATTCATTCTGTTGTCTGTCATCAACTGGTGAAGTGAACAAGCTTATCTGATAGGGTAATTCCATTGAATCGTTTTCACAACCAGTTTCTCCACAAATTTCTTCTTCCTTAACATCAAGCCTGCCTCTGACTTTCTGTCTCTTATGCTTTGATTTGGGCGTCACTTTGGTCAGATCTTTGGTTGGAGTTTTTACCAGGACAGATTTGGTATAGGACTGTTTAGCCTCCTGCTTCAACCTGTTCCAACTGTCCCTGACCTTACAGCTAATCTGTACTGGGGAGAGAAATGGATAGCGGGACCTAAGCAACACTTTCTGTTCCTGCTCATACATACGATAGCTGACCTTCTGCTGCACCATATACTCATCTTGTCCATCATCTTGAAACATATTGCATAGTTTGCTCAATTATCACTCAATTATTACATTGGGAAACCTGCAAAGAAATACATCAATATGGATAAAAGTGCACTATTTGCAGTGTAAATAGTCAACTCTAGGTAAATATTAATATATTTATACAAATCGATAGCTAGTGTTCGACTGATTCTCGATCATAATTGATAATCAAATGGTTGAAAGCAAGTAATATTAGTAAAAAGGTTGTGAAAATTCATAATTGATTATTGTGACCTAAGTTGTTTATATGTAAGTACATATGTGTAATTGGATAACTTAATGTAAAGAATTAACATGGTTGAATAATTTGAAATAATAAATGTACAATGACATATTTAACCTAGTTGGTTATTTCCATATATATATGACAATGAAAACAACCCATCATCCAATGAAAACAATGCAAGAAGTGAAGAACATTATAATGTGGAAAATATATTGGCCAACCTTTTACAGCTACCAGTCGATACTAATCGACTACTGTAGTTACTCACAAAGTAACTGTGGCAATACTGAATAGCCAATAGGCCTATCGATCGGTGTCAATAATCGAGTGTTTTTTTTATATATTTGATCTACAGTAGATCACTAGATGCATTCCTGGCATCTTGTCAGACCTCAAAATCTAGCCCTACAGGTTACATTAAGCTCAGATCATATTATATTCATATTATCGTTATATATTGAATACTAAAATTAAACAAATTGAGACATAGGGCCTACCATATCACTCTATTTCTAATGCGATTAAAAATGTCAAAAGTTTCTCAGTCTCGGAGCGTTATTCAGTGAAACGCACATGCTCAAAACTGTTTCATCAAACCTTGTGGTTATGGTTCTTTGCGTAAATACATATGTCTTACTAAAAACTACTTTTCAAAGGAAATTAAAGTCAAACTTGCATTACCAGACTAATTTTTCAACAATCATTTATATTTTACCGCCATCTTCTTACTTGTGACACAGGAGAGCTCCAAAATCATCGAAATTTCACGCGAGACTTGGAGGAAGTGACGTCATCAGTTGCTATCAAACAAGCAGGTTGGCATGTTGTTTTGACGTGGTAAGAATGAAAATCAGCTGGAAATAACGAAAGTTAGCACAATGGCTGTCATCGGCGGAGTGACGGACTTTACTGCCGACGTGTTTGATTTCTTTGATACACCACGGAATGAGGATAATACCATTCAAGAGAACACAAAGCCTCGAAAGGCAGCAGGTAATTCTGGCAAAGAACCACCAAAACCATCCAAACGTGACGCTTTTCATGCACAAAAGAGTAAGGTACAGAGAAGCAGGCGATCGCGTAGCGATTCTGACTCGTCTCGTTCGAGTGACAGTGACAGTAGTGATATAGAGACAGAGTCTGTTGGTAGTTACAAACGTGATGAGCGAGCAAAGAACGGCAAAGCGAGCCCGGGGGTGGTGGTGAAGGGAGAGACTTACAGTGATGATAGCTTTACAGACAGCTCAAGTGCTTACTCGGACGAATCAACGGATGATGAAGAAGACATTATAGAGACGGAACGAGAGAGATTCAGACAGAAAAATGAATCCAAGGAATCTAAATCCAACAGACCTTCAGATTTACAAGTACACAAAACACCTGTGCATGAGGCAGATTCCCCGGCAAAGGAGGCCTGGTCGACAGGTGGAATTCGTAAAGTAGAAATACATCAATCAAGGTCTGATATGGAAGATGATCATAGTAAATCTGTGTCTAACAGACCCAGACCGAAAAGTTCAAAACAAAGAAGCAGAGGAATCAATACGAGTAATGAACGTTTATTCCGTGAAAGATCAAAGTCTGGTTCAGATAGTGAAATGACTGATGTTTCTCCATTACCATCACCTAAACACTCTCCCCGCTCACATAATGGACATGTTAATGTGCAATACGAGGATGGACCTAACATAAAACTAGAAAATAAACAGTTGGATCTGAGTGTTCTTATGGATGCCGTTCAGGAAATTGAACGAGAGCAACAACGACGGGAAAGATTAAAAATAAACTCACGCAGGGTAATGTTTGCTCCTCCCAAACCTAAGCAGACATCTGAACATGGAAACTTTACATATGAGCAAGGTCGTGCTAAAACCATTGAGAAGGAAAATCAGAGACTGTTGAAGGAAATCATGAAGCATGTTGGCCCCAAGAAGAAACAGCCCCAGCGAGTTAAAGCAGAGCCATTTGTTCAAAGACTGACACCCTCTGCAGTGAACAGGAAACGAGAACAGCGTCGCATTGAATCAGAAAACTTGGTAGGTTTTACAAAGAGGAAGCTTTTATGGAATGTATATATTTAATCATTAATAAACATGTATGTGTACTCGCATTCCAGTAAAATAGTTGCAACACTAATATAGCATAATAATCAAGAATTGGCGTTCACCTGCTTGTTGGCCGGATTGAAGGCCACACAGCTCATGCAGATTACCCCACACTTTAGAAGATTAGGTTTTGGTCTGGTAGCTATAGGTCAATGAAAGCAAAATGTTAAGTATAATGTATACATATACACTGTTTTAATATCTGCAGGTTTCCTGATAAGGAATAAGAATTTAATATGCATATTATGTTGGATTAAACAATTTATATAGTTAATATAAAAAAATCATTTTTGACCCAAGAGGGAAAGATCATTAAACAAATGTAAACATTTGATTGTCAAACCACAAAAAGGATGAGGCACATTCACATGATCTGATAACAAAGTAAAAAGAGTCATGTCTCAGATTTAATTAGAATATTTCTACTTGGCACTTTTAACTTTGAAATGTTCAAATCATGAGGATCGAGAGGAAAGGGAGACAAATCAGGAATTTGGACATAAAAGGAATTAGGAAGACGAAGCATTTCAATTCTTTCTGTGACATTGATTGAGCTGTAACTTAGTTAATGATTTTGATGTATCGAAGTACAGTAAGAACTGGTGAATGTCAGAATATCACTAATAATTTGAGTGGTGCAGGTACCATTATATACAATGTATATATTATATACATGCACCAGGTACATCAATCTGTACAACCAGAAAACTATAGCTTTCACTTATTTGAATGTGACTTTGACTTGTTTGCACACTTTCCTTCGGTTAAATACAAATCAATAATTCCAACCAAACATATTACTTTCATCATAATTTGTGGTCAATGATCGAAATTTTTGGCCTGGAGTGGATGTAATTTCACTGATTTTTTTTTTACATCTGTTTGATCTTGGGTCTGACTTCATTACATTGCACGAAAAACGTCTATAGCTGATCATGATTCAGCAGGGGTAGAATTAAAATTTTTAAGCAACTCACCATTTTTGGTAAGTGTGTTGATTTTTAAGTCGCTTAATAAGAACCTTATAACTTGCCTTGAAAAAGACATTCTCTGTTGAGGTCAGATGTACAGTAATTGGAACTATTGTGTTATTTTTCAAGATATTTCCAGTGTTTTGTTTACAGTGTATATTGATATTGCAAATTTTGGAAGATAGAGATTATCATAATAGTAAGATTCCATTTTACACTGGAAATATCCGCTTACACTGTATGACTCAAAACATACGAAATCAAGTTTAACAGTAAGCGACCGGTTAACTTATACATTTTCATTATTCATAATTTCATATTCAATTTATAATACATGTTTTATCAATATAAATATTTTGACAAAACGTAATAATTAAACATGCTTTTGCCTGTTTATTTGTTAGTTTTAGCATTTATACCTTTATATGTTACAGTCAATTCCTTTATTATCAGTATAAAAAATAGCAAAGACATTACTAAAATAGCGCCAGGTCAAGACCTACATGTACACCGTACTGTAGGCCCAGGTCCACTCGCCAAAAAATGCAGTTTTGTACAATTACATGTATTTTCTACTCACAATCTGAAATCTCCTGTGAACTGTAGATGACCTGTACTTTGTTGGGTCATTTCAGCACTTTTTAATCTTAAATAAAAACACAAGTTCTCAACTTAAACTATCATGAAGCTCTTATAATTAATTCCCTTGAAATGTAAAAGAAGTGAATGAAGAAAATAGAAAATTTATTCTTACGAGAAATCACTCTGATCAGTATCAGTAAAATTTGGAATAAGCCGTGCAAGGTATATGTTTAAAATTCAAGTGAATTTAAAGTTAAGTTACAGTGTATTATTTAATGTTTACCAACAACAACCTTCTTATGAAGATAAATAATGTACAAGCTTTGCTTCCTAACAACTTGGCGGTAACATGCCATATCATGGTTTTATGTTTGGCTACTTACCATGAATATCTATTCAGTTTGTTGAAAATGCTGAACAAATTATTTTTCAAAGATCAATCCACTCTCTATACAATGTGTGAATTGAGCGAGTACATATTTAGACATGAATTGAATACAATCTATACATAAATGAAAATCTTTATTGTGGGGATTAAATGTAATCCAACACATATAATTTATCTTTTAAGTACATAATGAATGAAGATATTTTTGTGTTGAATGGTGCTGATAAGTGATATGAATAATGAGACATTTTAATGCATTTAAAAAAAAGGAGGTCCAGAATAAGGTTTCAAATTAATAGAATAATTGACTGAATTTATTTTTAAATTAGAAAAACAATTCATTTTGAGTTTTTAGGCAATTTCTGTACATTTGATGCAAATGTCTATAGTATTAATGTACAATAATTGTATGCTTAGACTCTAGTTTATTCCTGTATAATCTCTAGTACAAACAATTAATGAATTATGATATGCAAAAACATAAAATTGTATAGTATTACATCAATATAGGTGAACTGTTGCCGAGTTAAATGATTTATTGATCATGATTATACATTAATGAAGACCAAACTTTTGTTCTTCAAGTTGCCATATTCAATCTCGGTTAAAAAGGCCAAGGCAGAAGGCATTCTTTATTGTTATTTCAATGCAAAACGGTCCCAAAATACCTGGCAAAATCCCTGATACTTTATAATTAACTTCACAGTTAATTATAAGTAACCAGAAGAAAAACAATATGGCTGTATACCTGTAACTTTTGGTTGGTTTACAGATCTCTCAGAACAGAATCTGTTGCTAAATAAATATATCCTGCAAATTGAATATTATGTACAATATGGTACAATTAAATCTATTGACGTACTAATTTAACCAAGTACTGAACATATTGAGAAAGTGGTGTTGTAATGTGTATATAGTTTTGGCTCAGATCATTGTTTGTGGAGTATGTGTCATTGGACAAACATGGCTGGCCATCAGTGGTAGCAGTGTTGTCATGTTTCCTTGGCTATGTCAGAAAAATGACGAGGGTTATTTAATGTTGAGCTACACGTACAGTTAGGTAAACATCCAATTTACATATTGACACAGTGGTTTTATGTCTGTGAAAGATGTGACAGTGAACATTAATGTTTTCTGTCTGTTCCATTTATTCAGTTTACTAGTACCTGTTATGTCTATAAGATAATTAATTAATCCACTGTCAAAGGTAGGACCATAGGCCTAGGGTTTGTTTGCCAATGTACAGAGCACCTGCCGCTGTACAATGTTAATTCTAACAGAACAAATGGTATCACTGCCAGAGCTTGTTTCTTCACTGCCTTCCGGCCTTCTGACTCCTTCATGATCAGCTATCTTTTCCGGACCAGAGCTATTTCCTACAATACTTGTCACTGAAACTAATGCTCAGGGTATATGGGCACACCTTCGTGAGGCGGTGTGTCATGTATCAAAAGTAGGTCACTCTGGCCCACATTTTGAACTTTGACATACATCAAGAAGAAAAAAATTGAAGATATATTTCCTTCACCACTTGTCAATCACTATAACTTCATACTAATGGGTCATATGTTCATCTTGGTGAGGGAGGGACTGCAGTCATATATCAAAAGTCAGTCACTGACCTACATTTTGACCTTTACCCTACATCAAAGAAAAAGTTTGTTGGGTTTTATTTTCCATACCACTTGTCACTTAAAATGGGTTCACCTTTATTAGGCAATTGTAAGTCAATAAATTCTGACCTATTGGTAATGCTTGAGGATGTTGTAGTTATTATCTCCTACTTACAATTTATTGTTTTACTCTAACCGCCCGGCCTACCTATAAGGTATCCAGACTCAACGCGAAGTACCCACTGAGATAACCCACTGATTTCCAGCTGACGTTGGCTCCTTCTCCTTCTTTTGTACTTTATTAGGAAATGTGTCACAATTTATTTGTGAGTGCAACATTTAGGAAATATTACTAGTGATAACCAGGGAGAAAGTGGAGTAGCCAGATATACAATAAAGTAGGTTCGTATTAGTGCAGTCACTCAAACCTTTCATGACATATAGATCACAAAGAACCTGTTTACATTGATCAGGATACATTGTAGACACGCAGATCTAGATACCAGTAAGCTTAGTTGATAGGGTTTATTGTTTGTATTTGACCAAGGTTAGATCTAGACTGTATAGGGTTGTAAATTATATTTCCAAGAGTGTTGTCTCCAAAGCACCTATATTTACTAGCTGATAGCTATAGCTTAGTATAAAGTTTAAAGCTATATTTAAGTTGTATCTTTTCCCTGGTAAGTGCCATTATAATATATTTGATTACAGGTAATCTCACCACTATGACCAGCTACCAGCATTATTGATTTCTATTACAGGATGACCATTATTGAATATTTCATTTGTTGCATGCTCTATATATATCCAGGGGTTACACTCGCCCTCTTTATACCGTGGTGTAAGTGTCCTTATATTTAATCAGGTTACCCCTATATATTGATAATGATTTGTCACTGTCATAGCTTCTGTCCGGTTTCTTGTATTCATGTAGAAATATGTCACTCATATGCAAGTCCAAGGTATGTTGGGGTAAATGCACAGCAAGACTGGGTTCACACCCAGAACCTTCTGAACTCTAGACAGGTGCTCAACAAATTGACTATCTGGTGGCAGACAATCACCTAGGTCTAGAAGATCTGCTACACAGTATTAATCATGTTCCTGAGACACAATATTAATGATATTAATACTATTAATAGTGTATATCAATATTATCATGTTCCTGAGACACAATGACATATTTATCTATTATGGCCCTGTTGAGAGGGCACTATTGCCTCATAGTATTGTCGAGGGATGGAATAGTGCCTGAGACACAGGGACATGTCAGTGTATATCATGTTCCTGAGACGAAATGACATATCAGTGTATGTCATGTTCCTGAGACACAATGACATGTCAGTGTATGTCATGTTCCTGAGACACAATGACATGGCCCTGAGACACAATGACATGTCAGTGTATGTCATGTTCCTGAGACACAGTGACACGTCAGTGTATGTCATGTTCCTGAGACACAATGACTTGCCAGTGTATATCATGTTCCTGAGACACAATGACATGTCAGTGTATATCATGTTCCTGAGACACAGTGACATGTCAGTGTATATCATGTTCCTGAGACACAGTGACATGTCAGTGTATGTCATGTTCCTGAGACACAATGACATGTCAGTTTATATCATGTTCCTGAGACACAGTGACATGTCCCTGAGACACAATGACATGTCAGTGTATGTCATGTTCCTGATACACAATGACATGTCAGTGTATATCATGTTACTGAGACACAATGACATGTCGGTGTATATCATGTTCCTGAGACACAATGACATGTCAGTGTATATCATGTTCCTGAGACACAGTGACATGTCAGTGTATGTCATGTTCCTGAGACACAATGACATGTCAGTTTATATCATGTTCCTGAGACACAGTGACATGTCCCTGAGACACAATGACATGTCAGTGTATGTCATGTTCCTGAGACACAGTGACATGTTCCTGAGACACAATGACATGTCAGTGTATGTCATGTTCCTGATACACAGTGACATGTCAGTGTATGTCATGTTCCTGAGACACAATGACATGTCAGTGTATATCATGTTCCTGAGACACAATGACATGTCAGTGTATGTCATGTTCCTGAGACACAATAACATGTCAGTGTATGTCATGTTCCTGAGACACAATGACATGTCAGTGTATGTCATGTTCCTGAGACACAATGACATGTCAGTGTATGTCATGTTCCTGAGACACAATGACATGTCAGTTTATATCATGTTCCTGAGACACAGTGACATGTCCCTGAGACACAATGACATGTCAGTGTATGTCATGTTCCTGAGACACAGTGACATGTCCCTGAGACACAATAACATGTAAGTGTATGTCATGGTCCTGAGACACAATAACATGTCAGTGTATGTCATGTTCCTGAGACACAATGACGTGTCAGTGTATATCATGTTTCTGAGACACAGTGACATGTCAGTGTATGTCATGTTCCTGAGACACAATGACATGTCAGTGTATGTCATGTTCCTGAGACACAATGACATGTCAGTGTATGTCATGTTCCTGAGACACAATAACATGTCAGTGTATGTCATGTTCCTGAGACACAATGACATGTCAGTGTATGTCATGTTCCTAAGACACAGTAACATGTCAGTGTAAATCATGTTCCTGAAAAACAATGACATGTCAGTGTAAATCATGTTCCTGAGAAACAGTGACATGTCAGTGTATGTCATGTTCCTAAGACACAGTAACATGTCAGTGTTAATCATGTTCCTGAGACACAATGACATGTCAGTGTATATCATGTTCCTGAGACACAATGACATGTCAGTGTATGTCATGTTCCTGAGACACAATAACATGTCAGTATATGTCATGTTCCTGAGACACAATAACATGTCAGTGTATGTCATGTTCCTGAGACACAATAACATGTCAGTGTATGTCATGTTCCTGAGACACAATGACATGTCAGTGTATGTCATGTTCCTAAGACACAGTAACATGTCAGTGTATGTCATGTTCCTAAGACACAATAACATGTCAGTGTATATCATGTTCCTGAGACACAATGACATGTCAGTGTATGTCATGTTCCTGAGACACAATGACATGTCAGTGTATGTCATGTTCCTGAGACACAATAACATGTCAGTGTATGTCATGTTCCTGAGACACAATGACATGTCAGTGTATGTCATGTTCCTAAGACACAGTAACATGTCAGTGTATGTCATGTTCCTGAGACACAATGACATGTCAGTGTATGTCATGTTCCTGAGACACAATAACATGTCAGTGTATGTCATGTTCCTGAAAAACAATGACATGTCAGTGTATGTCATGTTCCTAAGACACAGTGACATGTCAGTGTATATCATGTTCCTGAGACACAATGACATGTCAGTCAGTGTATATCATGTTCCTGAGACACAATAACATGTCAGTGTATGTCATGTTCCTGAGACACAATAACATGTCAGTGTATGTCATGTTCCTGAGACACAATGACATGTCAGTGTATGTCATGTTCCTAAGACACAGTAACATGTCAGTGTATGTCATGTTCCTAAGACACAATAACATGTCAGTGTATATCATGTTCCTGAAAAACAATGACATGTCAGTGTATGTCATGTTCCTAAGACACAGTGACATGTCAGTGTATGTCATGTTCCTAAGACACAGTGACATGTCAGTGTATGTCATGTTCCTGAAAAACAATGACATGTCAGTGTATGTCATGTTCCTAAGACACAGTGACATGTCAGTGTATATCATGTTCCTGAGACACAATGACATGTCAGTGTATGTCATGTTCCTGAGACACAATGACATGTCAGTGTATATCATGTTCCTGAGACACAATGACATATCAGTGTATATCATGTTCCTGAGACACAATGACATGTCAGTGTATATCATGTTCCTGAGACACAATGACACGTGTTCCTGAGACACAGTTGACATGCCATGTATGTACTCGAATTTGATCAACATGTCTTTAAAGTCTTATAATAAGACAATTTTCTGGTGTGCAGATGTACGAGACACCGGCACATGTAGATTTACTATCAGTCGGGAAAATCATTGTAAGTGGTTTATTGTGCCGTCATTATTCATGTGAAACAAGAATGATTCTGTATACCGGTATATATATGTGACTTTGTTGACAGAAACATGACTGTATGTATGAAATATTGATGAACCAGATCAATCCAATAACTTAAATGCTATAGATACTTAGTACAGTAGCTGAATTTCTGGTAAACTGATCATAGCTTATAAGTAGAATCATCTGTAAGTTGTGTTTATATTCAGTGTCTTAATTAATAATGACCATGAAGAGTTGGACAGCATGGTAATGATCATGTCTACTGTAGGTTTACCTGTAGTGGTACAGGAATATTTGTGTCATGGCATCAGCAAATTGATAACACATATTCATATTATATTACTACTTCTTGTGATGTGAGGCTGATTCAGTTGAAGGATATCAATACAAAGGAAATGAGTTGTCCATACCCTGTTAAAAGCTAGCTAGGGTAATTAAATGTTTGCTTGTCAAGTCATGACTCTAACTGTATGTTTTAAAAACAAACTGACACTACCTGTATACATAAATAACTCCTTGTGTGTAATTGTATTGGTAGACTGAACTGGTCCCCATATAAAACACAATAACAATAGACCAGCATTTATCAGATCGGAGAAGTTTAATCAACATATATGGCCACTGTATGCCTGTCCCCCAGACAATGGCCCACCACTCCATTGTTACTCGCCATCAAAGTCCAGCAAATGTATTTCATGAGCTGACGGAATTTTAAAGTTTGGTGAGCCTGAACATAACAGCTTTTTTGGCCTAGAAAAACGGAATGTGATGACATCGTCATTGGTCAGATATCGTGTTATAAATTCAAGTAAATTCAAGTCCCTGGTGAGGAGCTCGAGGATCCTACCACTGACAAGTTCTGTCCACTGTTACATGTGGCCAAGCTTGTACCTTAGGGCTACAGCTCAACCATTCACCAGCTCTAGACACTATACAGCACAAACATTGTACCTCATCTTATTGGAGTATATTGGAGGGAATGGATTGGCATACACAAAACAGCAACTTGATTGATTTCTATAGGACATAATTATAATGACTAGTCTGCACAAAACGCTTCTGATCAGGTAACTCCCCTCAAATCCAGATGTGATTGATCTCAAACTGAGCCAATTTCATCACACACACAAATCACCAAAAATATTGATCAGTTTTAACTACCTGCTGTTAGGCTGATTAAGGAGTACATTGTATAAGATCATATGTACCCGTTATAACTGTAGACATGCTTTGAAAGTCATGCAATCAGGCAAAACCTGTATTGGTTTTCATTCTATACATACAGGCTAGCCCCAAAATCAATTTGTGATTAATCTCAAACAGAGCTAATTTCTTCATGAAAAAAATGTACAAAAAGCATTAAGTAATATATATATAAACACAAAAGGCATTTAATTTACTTAAGATTAAGATCAAGTCACTTTAGCCATTCATGTTACAAAGAAGGCAGTTGACAAGTTTTGTAAAAAATATAATACCAGGTACTACTGGAAAAATTCTCTGTGGAACTTGACTTTGATGTAGGAAACTTTGATAGGCAGGCGCTTGGTTATTGAACGCTTTGTACAGGAACAGGATTATAGACATTATTGAAAACCGGTTATGTTAAACGCTGTGCCTGGAACATGTTTGCATAGTGAACTATTTCACGTGTTGACTTTATCATATTTGACAGTCCACTCAAACATTTAAACAAGAAATGAACATGATGTCAACCAGGTACTTGTGGACTTTATTATGTTAGAAAATTAAATGCCAGAAAAATTAAAATGCAATGTGCTACTTGTACAGATATATATGAGGCTGGTACATGTGTACACTACCAAAAATACAGGCAGAAACTCAATATCTTGTGTCTGATTGGTTGATCTGATTAAATTATACACCAATTATATTAAGCAATGTTGAAAAGGGTATTTAGAATATATAGTTCTTGTCATATTTATATACACACAGACCATTGCTGTGTTTTGTTCCTGGCCTTGAGTGATTCAGACATGATATAAGTGATTAAATAGATCTGTCTAAAAGGAATTAGCAAACGGTAGGCTGACTGTGACAACTGATAAGGATCCTTCAACACTTCGTGCTAAAACCCCATTACATGTGGACATTTGAGTGTTGAAATGTCACCTGACAGTATGTGTATTGCTCAATGTGGTGTACCTGTATACCTCCGATGTTCAGGTGATCTCATTGTAGAAAAGGAAAATTATTCAAGATCTAGATCAACCCACACATGAAAATATAACTTGGCGAAATAGAACATGCAGCACTAACCTGTTGGCATGTCACAAGATCGGGCGTTATATTTTTTTGAAGCAGTCTTTCTAGCTGTTATGATCATTTTAAAAATGATTGATCTGAGAAAACATGGATACATTGTCACCAAATACACATACCACATAACATAAACAAGGCTTTATACACATTTGATAAATGTATATTTTGTATTAATCAGATTGCTCGGATTGAGTAATATGTGACAGCTATATCTATGTGACAGCTAGTGGAGAATATTCCAGCACCTTTGTCAGAGTCACAGGGGCTAGGCACGGACCTACGTCACTATGAAATGATTGTCAGACAATTATTTTACCTCTCTCGAGTATAACCCCTTCTACTACTATAACTGTAGACAAGACGAAGATATAAAGTAGTGGAAGGGGTGATACTCGAGAGAGATAAAATAATTGTCTGACAATCATTTCATAGTGACATAGGTCTGTGCCTAGCCCCTGTGGTCAGACTGGCCTGTCTTGTAAAATGTTAAATTAGACAAATTATATTGTTTCGTTATATGCTCATCAGCAAACAGTTGATAGTAAAGCCTGCCAACTTCACTAATGTGTGATTTACCATACATACATAATTATTATTGTCTAAATGGTAAGACTTTGTAACTTTGGTACAATGTGTATACTGATACATATTGAGCAGTACTGTACTAGCTACACTAATATTTTAAACATAAGTCATGATCAGTACAACATATTTTTGGCTAATTACTTCCATTTATGTCAAATCATAGGGCTTATGTATGTTTGACATAGATGTCTTTAGATGAAAGTCATACAGCAATTTGCCATTAAAATATTTAATATTAAGTCCTCAGAAGAATTATACTGAGATCTTTGGAAAATCGCCAGTAGTTGGTGACATTGAAACAAAAGGAATTGCTGCAGATAATAGGTTATTAACATGGAATGTTTGTCAACTATATTAATTTGTAATTAGTAGGACTAGGTGTTAACTGATTGATTTGTATAAGTGAGTGTATGCTTATATATATCAATTTAAATGCAGTTGTAGATTTATCAATATTAATTTGAAAGCATTTTGATAAAGTTTCTTTTGTCAATTACAGCAAATGTTGCAACGCCTCCAGACAACTCAGTCAACCCGAGGGATGTCTCGAGACGAACAGCTGACTGACTACAAACGTACTCTCCTGTATGGGGTTCCTGTTGCAGCCGTCCAACCATACGAGGGCTCTATGGATATGGGTCAGCGCACACGCAGCCTCACAAGTGTCTTCAGCAGTGCCACAGGCTCTACCATGCGCAGCAAGAGGTCAAGGCCTGACAGTGCCAAGTCCACAACCAGCACCCTCCGTCCAGGCAGCGCAAAATCCATCAATAGTTTACGACCTGGAAGTGCAAAATCAGTACGTTCTATGTGCAGCAGTAGC
Organism: Mimachlamys varia; assembly: GCA_947623455.1. Classification (NCBI taxonomy): domain Eukaryota; kingdom Metazoa; phylum Mollusca; class Bivalvia; order Pectinida; family Pectinidae; genus Mimachlamys; species Mimachlamys varia. Next base: position 6,406,007 of record OX392537.1, read on the forward strand.
CGTTTTGGTAGTGCTAAGTCTGCAGATAATCGTCCTGCCTGGAATGACCGCTTCTCTTACACCTAATGCCTACAGAATGGCTGAATGGTCAATATCATCATTGCCTGTCTGCCCTGCACACCCCATAGTTCTTACCCCTGGTGCATTTTGGAACTTAGTCATGTAGTGGTAGATAAACTATTTATATGGTAACAATGGTAAATGTCTGTACTTAGAGATGCCACGATTGTATCAATGCGACAAATACCTTACATACATTTCCATCGCCAGAATGTCAGTGTCTGGCAGATATCAAACAATTCCTGTCGGACTTAATGGCTTAGGTAGGTCCAGGCCAAGGTATACCTCGTAAGTCTAGGCGAAGGCTCTAACCCCGTCCTAGGTAGTTATAGGCCAAAATAGGTTCAGGCCAAGGTAGTTCTGGATCTAGCTACATTGTAGGTCCAGGCCAAGGTAATTATAAGTCTAGCCTAGGAAGGTACAGGCCAAGGTAATTATAAGTCTAGTCTAGGAAGGTCTAGGCCAAGGCTGATAAAAGTCTAGCCTAGCTAGGTCCAGGCCAAGGTTGTTAAAAGTCTTGCCTAGGAAAGTCCAGGCCAAGGTAATTATTAGTCTAGCCTAGGAAGGTCCAGGCCAAGGTAATTATAAGTCTGACTAGGAAGGTCCAGGCCAAGGTAACTATCAGTCTAGCCTAGGAAGGTCTAGGCCAAGGTAACTATCAGTCTAGACTAGGAAGATCTAGGCCAAGGTAATTATAAGTCTAGCCTAGGAAGGTCTAGGCCAAGGTAATTATAAGTCTAGCCTAGGAAGGTCCAGGCCAAGGCAATTATAAGTCTGACTTGGAAGGTCCAGGCCAAAGTTAATAAGTCTAGCCTAGGAAGGTCCAGGTAGGTCCAGACCAAAATAGAAACCAAACTAGTTGCAAAAGTCAAAATTTGGATTCTCTGTGAAGAAATATCCTCAAGAAATATTTCTAGGATCACACCAAATCATGAAGCTAGTGACTTGACATCATAGTGGTATTTTTTTGTTTGTTTCAGGATTAGACATTGAAAGAATTAATTGTTTATACACGTATTAACTAAGGTAGCAGAGTTCACCAGAAGGTCTACACCACAGAATCCAAGTTGCCTTTATTCTGAATGATAGAGGAAAACCCGCTTCTTGTCATACTTTAATGTACTCATTGGGTGATTGTGTGGCATTTACGTACAGGATAAGATCCGAGTCTCCTTTGAATGAAAGTTGTTTATTGTTGGATGGGCGTATGTTGTGTTCGTTTTCTGGATGTGTTGTTTGTAAGTTGTGGTTTGTTGTAAATTGTATTTACCATGAAACTTTTGTTTTGATTTTTTCGAAATTGGTTGCTGGTGCAAAAAAAGAAAAAGAAAATTAAGTAAGATTTGTGAAAATGTTCAGTCTATCATGGTTTGCAATGTAAAAGAAACCATTTATAGACACAACAATGTTTTATGATATACATGTGTACAGTGATTTGTAAGTTTGAAAAGAATGAGTTTGAGTTAACTCATAGTACTGGTATGTTTAAAAAAAAAAAATACTAAGGAGGATGTGTATATATATCATAAATAGCATAGAAGTAATTTGATGCCATTTTACATGTAGAGTTGAATGTGTTTTAGCTGTTTCTATATCACATGTACTTGTTTCTCCAGAAACTATCCGTCTTGTGATCATGTACATGTACTTAACTAATATATTTTGATATGTTTGTTCCTACACAGAGCCTACAGATCTTTATATTGTTCACTATTGTCTATATATATCTCTCTGTGAAATTTTCTTACAACACCTTGTTATCGCTCTTACCTCCATCCTGTAATAGCTATTATTTTCAAAATATGAATATCTTTATTTTTTAAAAGGCTCTAAAAACTCATAGAAGTTCAGTTATTTATTTCAAAGACTTGCTCAAGACTACCAATATGTGATAAATTTTGTTTTCATTATCAACTTAGTTGTGCATTTATTTCCTAAGTATTCAATGATGAAGAGTCCATGAACATATACATATATTTATTGGTGATTTTACATAGGATGTGTTTGTCATAGTCAGTCTACAGACTGTTAATAGTGAAGCCCACAGACTGTTGAGGACAGTTCTGTCTCGTAATGAAATATTTCTCATCATCAGCGTTCGTTTGTAACGTACAAATCATCGTAGCAATACTTGGTGTTGTTACAAGTCCTGGCATTACTTGTACTGCGGAATGTTGTATTGCTTTGCAGAAGCTTCAGCGTTTCTGTTGATATTGTTTAATATTAAGTACAATTTTGTAATTAATGTACTCTGGCGACTGTATATTACAGTGACCTGTCAGACGGTAGTATTAATACAGTAGATAACAGTTGTTTATTTTGTCAGTTTTTGTTGTAATCATTAATTCTGTAGATTTCTAGCCAATCAAACATTGAATTTAGTTTTGGAATACACTTTACTGGTAAATTTATTATTCGTGAAATTTTGTATATGTTGTCCTCATTGTAACATATTACAGGTATTTTTCTCATTGTCTCTACATATCCTTAAGCTTGCTGCTACAGCAACCATAGGCAACAACATGATTGTATTTGCACAGCTCTGGCTGTTAATTTCAGTAAACCATACAAGACCATGTTCATATATCATTCTGTTGTACTAAACTTTTTTGTTCCTTTTAGATGATATATTTGGTTGGCAGGCTTGATAGAAATTAAGGCATTTTAACCTACAGCTTTATTTCATACCCATGATAATTGTTAAGTCTGCAATCTTTCATTAGAACCCTCTTTGTATGAAGGAAAGAAGCCTGCAGGTTTATAGAACTTCTTGCCTGTCATAACTGGGACATTTACTTAGAATTCAATAAAAGTGGAATTCCTACAGAATATTGCCTGGTGTTGTTCTTACAATGTACACCAGTTTTGGACATGACAATGAAAAATGGAGGAGACAATCCACATGAAAGGATATGTCATGGAGTCTAAACTCTTCACATACGGATTTGATATTGTCCCAGAAGTAAGACAAAAACATCATCGCTTTCTTATTTGTAATAGTAAGAACTAAAAATGTCATTGTAGGTAGACTCAACCAGGAGGTCGATCCTCCTCATCTCATGAAGATATATTTACAAAATTAATGAAAATATAAAAAGAAATCTGCTCTTCGTTAAAAACGTGTACATAATCAGTGGCTTTGCTACCTTGATTTTACAGCAGCCTGTGCCTTATTGAACAGAAAGTAGGATTTTCAGATAAATTGGGAAGTTATTGTTGAATTTGTTTTTAGCAAAAATTTTGACTGGGGAAAACAGCCTTATATATATCGGCTGTAAAAATTGGCAAACAAAATAACTGATATTGCAGCCATTTGATATCGAGAGGACTAGTCTAGATTTACAACTAATAAAACTAGTTAAAGCCAGAAATTGTTTGTACGAGCAAGACAAATCTTTACCATCCAAATTAATTGGCTATCTCGTGGGCGCCTCACAAATGAGATTTAGTCAGCGCATCCCAATGCTTCATCATCTGGATGTGACCAGTCTGTTACATCTGTAACACTCTGTGATGTTTGTGACATGACCTGTTTAGTTTGTCGATGTTGCTGTATCAAATAAGCCAGCACAGATAAAAATGCCCCCTTGCATTGTGTATATATATATATATATATGACCGGGGAGGGGGTGGGATTTATCGAAAATTAATCTAAACAAAAAACTCAGTTTAGGTCAAAAACTAGATAAATTCTCAGGACCCTTTGTCAAGGACAGCAATCATTCTAGGGGCTACCGAAAGTTGAACTATACCCCAGTAACTTGTAATTCGTTTCGGAACACATTTAATTCTTCGGTCCCTGTGCTCTGGTTCTACAAGAGTACAATAACTAAAATGGCACTGACCTCGGATTCATTGCCTACAAAACACAAATCAACATTAGCAATTGGCCATGTAATATTTTGAAAACTTTTTATTCTTGTGACCTTGAGAACTAGTTAGTTTGCAATCATAGAAATCACATATGATTTGGCTTAAGTTCAACACCGGGGGGGGGGGGGGGGGGTTAATTTCTCCGTCAATATAACGTATCTCTCAGAATGTGACCCAATAAGTATTTGAATCCAAAGTTTTAGCGCCAAAAGCGTATCCTGAGATATAAGTTCAAGACTTGCGCATAAAAAAAGGCTTTACCGTATTCGATCAATTTTCTTCTTTCACTGGAAATTAAGACTATATAGCTAGCTATTCACAGAAAAGGAAACATATACAAGTGTAGATATTTAGCGGGATTTAAGTCAAGATCGCTTATAGCATATAAAATGGACTTTAATAACTACATCTATAATTCCGTGATAATATATAGATAAAGTGCGCTAAATAAGCCTAACTATGGTTTTAATTTGGGGAAGAAGAAAAACATTTGGGAAAGAATGTCCAAAATATATCAATGAATGCATGGCTTTTTGAATTCTTCTGTTCCCTTTCCGCTAATTCCACTTGACTATATAGGGCCTAGTTATACTTTGAATGTAATCCTGATTAAATGGTGCTAATGAGAGGCCAGAGGCTTATCGCTCACCTGGATATTTGTGCAATCATAGGAAAATATTCAAAACAGAAGTACTTAGAAAATCTATTGTTTAATGATTTAAAATGTTTCAGACTATATCATTGGCTTAAAATGTTCCAGAGTAATTATAATGGACAAATAAGTTTATCATTAATTGAAAAATACTTACATTTGTTAACCGTCTCGGCACTGCTGTTGTCTCCTGGGTTATCATTTACTTGCCGTTCAGGGAAATTCCGACAGACACGTAACAAACAGACGACATACACTGGAGCGAAGACCAAAAGCCATCAGACATTTAAGATATTGACGGGGTACAAGTCTTGTGAAATCGTACGGAAATAGTAAGAGTTCCTCGAATTATTGATAACCAAACAAATGCACCAACTGTTGATTTCAGACGGATTGCTTTTAAGTCCCTGTCCTCAATTTCGTGGCACGGACATGACATTAACAACGCATTAACAAATAAAAAATTAACTCCGTATATGGAAAGAAACTCTTCGAGTTCAGTCTATCACATGGGTTTCAGAACTCTTAAAAGCTAATTTTGTACCTAGTAAATTAAGGTGCTTAGAGTAATTTTACACTATTGGGGGCTAAAACAAATTTTCGAAGTGGAGGAAAGCCGGAGTACCCGGAGGAAAACCATAAACCTACTATCAATATTATCAACAGGCCAGCGTCGGTTTCGAACTCGTAACTCAGAAGTGGTGGGCTAGTGGAGGAATGTCAGAACAGCTTAACTATTCAGCCACCGGATCATCAATGAAGCGGATGTCGGAACAAAACAGTAGCATGTTTGGAGTGGGACTGTTCCAGTACAGTATGCTCACATGACGAGCATCCCTATTGCTGCAAACGACCACCATTGGAGTCGAACCAAATGTTACCGGACATGTTGGATATTGACGGGATACAAGTCTATGAAACCGTACGAAAACAGTACTGAGTTTACATATAAAAAATAAGAACACATTACACAAAATTTACTGAAATTTATTTTTAATGCATGCTATTACTAGGTTGAATGAAAATATATTGCTTTATCTCAATTTACCCAATTTTCATATTAAACTGCTTGTGTAGAGTTGCAGTCGCTTCAGATTACTGATAATGCTGTCATCAATGATTGGTTTGGTTTATTTTGTTTTATGTCTTAGTAACAGCCAGTGACATTTAAGGACGTGCCAGGTTTTGGAGGTGGAGGAAAGCCGGAGTACACGTAGAACAACCAACGATCTACTGTCAGTACCCGGAAACTGCCCAGCGTCGGTTTCGAACTCACAACTCAGAGGTGGAGGGCTAGTCGATGTATGTCGGAATATCCTATCAACTCGGCCATCGAGTCATCAATGAAGCGGAAGTCGGTACAAAACAGTAGCATTCTTAGAGTGGGACTGTACCAGTACAGTTGTTTCACACGACGCGCATCCCTATCGTAGCAAACGACCACCATTGGAGTCGAACACAATGTTACTGACATGTTGGATATTGGCGGGATACAAGTCTGTGACACCGTACGGAAACAGTACAGAGTTTACATATAAAAAGTAAGAGCACAAAACACAAGATTTACTTAAATTCGTTTTTATTGCATAATATTCCTGGGATGAATAGAAATACATTGTTTTATCTCAATTGACGCTAATTTGATATTAAACTGGTTGTGTCGAGCTGCCGTCGCTTCAGTTTACTGACAACACTGTCATCAATGATTGGTTTGGTTTATTTTGTTTAACGTCTTGATAACAGCCAGTGACATTTAAGGACGTGTCAGATTTTAGAGATGGGGGAAAGCTGAAGTACCTGGAAAAAACCAACGACCTACGGTCAGTTCCTGGAAACTGCCCAGCGTCGGTTTCGAACTCGCAACTCAGAGGTGGAGGGCTAGTGGATGTCTGTCGGAATATTCCATCAACTCGGCCATCGATTCATCAATGAAGCGGAAGTCGGTACAAAACAGTAGCATTCTTAGAGTGGGACTGTTCCAGTACAGTATGCTCACATGACGCGCATCCCTATTGTAGCAAACGAACACCATTGGAATCGAACCCAATGTTATCGGACATGTTGGATATTGGCGGGATACAAGTCTGTGAAACCGTACGGAAACAGATCAAAGTTTACATATAAAAAATAAGAACACAAACCACAAAATTTACTGAATTGTTTTTTATTCCATGATATTCCTAGGTTGAAAGAAAATACATTGTTTTATCTCAATTGACGCTAATTTAATAAAAAAAAAACTGGTTGTGTAGAGCTGCAGTCCCTTCAGATTACTGATAATACTGTTATCAATGATGTTTATTTTGTTTTACCTGCTATTTCCAGCCAGTGCCATTAAAGGACGTGCCAGGTTTTGGAGGTGAAGGAAAGCCGGAGTACCCGTAGAACATCCAAGAACCTACAGTCAGTCCCTGGAAACTGCCCAGCCTCGGTTTCGAACTCGCAACTCAGAGGTGGAGGCTTGTGGATGTCTGTCGGAATATCCTATCAACTCGGCCACCGTTCATCAATGAAGCGGAAGTCGGTATAAAACAATAGCGTGCTGGGGTTGGGACTGTTTCAGTACAGTATGCTCACATGACGCGCATCCCTATTGTAGCAAACGACCACCATTGGAGTCGAACCAAATGTTACCGGACATGTTGGATATTGGCGGGATACAAGTCTGTGAAACCGTACAAAAACAGTACAGAGTTTACATATACAAAAAAAGAACACAAAACACAAGATTTACTGAAAATAGTTTTTATTGCATGATATTCCTGTGTTGAAAGAAAATCATTGTTTTATCTCAATTTCCACAATTTTCATCTTAAACTGTTTGTGTAGATTTTGCAGTCACTTCAGATTACTGACAGCACTGTCATTAATGATTGGTTTGGTTTATTTTGTTTTACGTCTTAATAACAGCCAGTGCCATTAAAGGACGTGCCAGGTTTCGGAGTTGGAGGAAAGTCAGAGTACCTGTAGAACATCCAACGACCTACGGTCAGTACCTGGCCACTGCCCAGCGTCGGTTTCGAACTCGCAACTCAGAGGTGGAGGCTAGTGGATGTCTGTCGGAATATCCTTTCAACTCGGCCACCGGTCATCAATGAAGCGGAAGTCGGTACAAATCAGTAGCGTGCTGATAGTGGGACTGTTTCAGTACAGCATGCTCACATGACGCGCATCCCTATTGTAGCAAACGACCACCATTGGAGTCGAACCAAATGTTACCGGAAATGTTGGATATTGGCGGGATACAAGTCTGTGAAACCGTACGGAAACAGTACAGAGTTAACATATAAAAAAAAAAAAAAAGATCACAAAACACAAGATTTACTGAAAATTCTTTTTTATTGCATGATATTCTTGGGTTGAAAGAAAATACATTGTTTTATCTTAATTTACGCAATGTTTATTTTGTTTTACGTCTTAATAAAAGCCAGTGCCATTTAAGGACGTGCCTCGCTTTGGAGTTGGAGGAAAGCCGGAGTACCCGTAGAACATCCAACGACCTACGGTCAGTACCTGGAAACTGCCCAGCGTCGGTTTCGAACTCGCAACTCAGAGGTGGAGGCTAGTGGATGTCTGTCGGAATATCCTATCTACTCGGCCACCGGTCATCAATGAAACGGAAGTTGGTACAAATCAGTAGCGTGCTGGGTTTGGGACTGTTCCAGTACAGTATGCTCACATGACGCGCATCCCTATTGTAGCAAACGACAACCATTGGAGTCGAACCCAATGTTACTGACATGTTGGATATTGGCGGGATACAAGTCTGTGAAACCGTACGGAAACAGGTCAGAGATTACATATATAAATAAGAATACACGACACAAGATTTACTGAAATAACTCTTTATTGCATGATATTCCTGGGATGAATAAAAATACATTGTTTTATCTCAATTGACGCTAATTTGATATTAAACTGGTTGTGTCGAGCTGCCGTCGCTTCAGTTTACTGACAACACTGTCATCAATGATTAGTTTGGTTTATTTTGTTTTACGTCTTAATAACAGCCAGTGACATTTAAGGACGTGTCAGATTTTAGACATGGAGGAAAGCTGAAGTACCTGGAAAAAACCAACGACCTACGGTCAGTACCTGGCCACTGCCCAGCCTCGGTTTCGAACTCGCAACTCAGAGGTGAAGGGCTAGTGGATGTCTGTCGGAATATCCTATCAACTCGGCCATCGAGTCATCAATGAAGCGGAAGTCGGTACAAAACAGTAGCATGTTTGGAGTGGGACTGTTCCAGTACAGTATGCTCACATGACGCGCATCCCTATTGCAGCAAACGACCACCATTGGAGTCGGACCGAATGTTACCGGTCATGTTGGATATTGGCGGGATACAAGTCTGTGAAACCGTACGGAAACAGTACAGAATTTACAAATAAAAAATAAGAACACAAAACACAAGATTTACTGAAAATAGTTTTTATTGCATGATATTCCTGTGTTGAAAGAAAATAATTGTTTTATCTCAATTTTCACAATTTTCATCTTAAACTGTTTGTGTAAATTCGCAGTCGCTTCAGATTACTGACAACACTGTCATCAATGACTGGTTTGGTTTATTTTGTTTTACGTCTTAATAACAGCCAGTGCCATTAAAGGACGTGCCACGTTTTGGAGTTGGAGGAAAGCCGGAGTACCTGTAGAACATCCAACGACCTACGGTCAGTACCTGGAAACTGCCCAACGTCGGTTTCGAACTCGCAACTCAGAGGTGGAGGCTAGTGGATGTCTGTCGGAATATCCTATCTACTCGGCCACCGGTCATCAATGAAACGGAAGTTGGTACAAATCAGTAGCGTGCTGGGTTTGGGACTGTTCCAGTACAGTATGCTCACATGACGCGCATCCCTATTGTAGCAAACGACAACCATTGGAGTCGAACCCAATGTTACTGACATGTTGGATATTGGCGGGATACAAGTCTGTGAAACCATACGGAAACAGTACAGTGTTAACATATAAAAAAAAAGAACACAAAACACAAGATTTACTGAAAATTGTTTTTATTGCATGATATTCCTGTGTTGAAAGAAAATAATTGTTTTATCTCAATTTCCGCAATTTTCATCTTAAACTGTTTGTGTAGATTTGCAGTCACTTCAGATTACTGACAGCACTGTCATCAATGATTGGTTTGGTTTATTTTGTTTTACGTCTTAATAACAGCCAGTGCCATTAAAGGACGTGCCAGGTTTCGGAGTTGGAGGAAAGCCAGAGTACCTGTAGAACATCCAACGACCTACGGTCAGTACCTGGCCACTGCCCAGCCTCGGTTTCGAACTCGCAACTCAGAGGTGGAGGGTAATGGATGTCTGTCGGAATATCCTATCAACTCGGCCACCGGTCATCAATGAAGCGGAAGTCGGTACAAATCAGTAGCGTGCTGGGTTTGGGACTGATTCAGTACAGCATGCTCACATGACGCGCATCCCTATTGTAGCAAACGACCACCATTGGAGTCGAACCAAATGTTACCGGAAATGTTGGATATTGGCGGGATACAAGTCTGTGAAACCGTACGGAAACAGTACAGTGTTAACATATAAAAAAAAAAAATCACAAAACACAAGATTTACTGAAAATTCTTTTTTATTGCATGATATTCTTGGGTTGAAAGAAAATACATTGTTTTATCTTAATTTACGCAAAGTTCGTATTAAACTACTTGTTTAGAGTTGCAGACGCTTCAGATTACTGATAACATTGTCATGGATGATCGGTTTGGTTTATTTTGTTTTACGTCTTAATAAAAGCCAGTGCCATTTAAGGACGTGCCACGTTTTGGAGTTGGAGGAAAGCCGGAGTACCCGTAGAACATCCAACGGCCTACGGTCAGTACCTGGAAACTGCCCAGCGTCGGTTTCGAACTCGCAACTCAGAGGTGGAGGCTTGTGGATGTCTGTCGGAATATCCTATCTACTCGGCCACCGGTCATCAATGAAACGGAAGTTGGTACAAATCAGTAGCGTGCTGGGTTTGGGACTGTTCCAGTACAGTATGCTCACATGACGCGCATCCCTATTGTAGCAAACGACAACCATTGGAGTCGAACCCAATGTTACCGGTCATGTTGGATATTGGCGGGATACAAGTCTGTGAAACCGTACGGAAACAGGTCAGAGATTACATATATAAATAAGAATACAAGACACAAGATTTACTGAAATAACTCTTTATTGCATGATATTCCTGGGATGAATAAAAATACATTGTTTTATCTCAATTGACGCTAATTTGATATTAAACTGGTTGTGTCGAGCTGCCGTCGCTTCAGTTTACTGACAACACTGTCATCAATGATTAGTTTGGTTTATTTTGTTTTACGTCTTAATAACAGCCAGTGACATTTAAGGACGTGTCAGATTTTAGACATGGAGGAAAGCTGAAGTACCTGGAAAAAACCAACGACCTACGGTCAGTACCTGGCCACTGCCCAGCCTCGGTTTCGAACTCGCAACTCAGAGGTGAAGGGCTAGTGGATGTCTGTCGGAATATCCTATCAACTCGGCCATCGAGTCATCAATGAAGCGGAAGTCGGTACAAAACAGTAGCATGTTTGGAGTCGGGCTGTTCCAGTACAGTATGCTCACATGACGCGCATCCCTATTGTAGCAAACGAACACCATTGGAATCGAACCCAATGTTATCGGACATATTGGATATTGGCGGATACAAGTCTGTGAAACCGTACGGAAACAGATCAAAGGTTACATGTAAAAAATAAGAACACAAACCACAAAATTTACTGAATTGTTTTTTATTCCATGATATTCCAAGGTTGAAAGAAAATACATTGTTTTATCTCAATTGACGCTAATTTAATAAAAAAAAAAAACTGGTTGTGTAGAGCTGCAGTCCCTTCAGATTACTGATAATACTGTTATCAATGATGTTTATTTTGTTTTACCTGCTATTTACAGCCAGTGCCATTTAAGGACGTGCCACGTTTTAGAGGTGGAGGAAAGCCGGAGTACTCGGAGAAAAAACACCGACCTACGATCAGTACCTGGAAACTGCCCAACGTCGGTTAAGACCTCGCAACTCAGAGGTGGGGGGCTAGTGGATCTATGTCGGAACATTTTAACCACTCGGCCACCGGGTCATCAATGAAGCGGAAGTCGGTACACGACAGTAGCATGTTTGGAGTGGGACTATTCCCGTACAGTATGTTCACATGGCGCGCATCCCTCTTGTAGCAAACGACTACCATTGGAGTCGAACCCAATGTTACCGGACATGTTGGATATTGGCGGGATACAAGTCTGTGACACCGTACGGAAACAGTACAGAGTTTACATATAAAAAAACTCCACAAAACACAAGATTTACTGAAAATTGTTTTTTATTGCATGATATTCTTGGGTTGAAAGAAAATACATTGTTTTATCTTAATTTACGCAATGTTCATATTAAACTGCTTGTTTAGAGTTGCAGACGCTTCAGATTACTGATAACATTGTCATGGATGATTGGTTTGGTTTATTTTGTTTTACGTCTTAATAACAGCCAGTGCCATTAAAGGACGTGCCACGTTTTGGAGGTGGAGGAAAGCCGGAGTACCCGTAGAACATCCAACAACCTACGGTCAGTACATGGAAACTGTCCAGCGTCGGTTTCGAACTCGCAACTCAGAGGTGGAGGCTAGTGGATGTCTGTCGGAATATCCCATCAACTCGGCCACCGGTCATCAATGAAGCGGAAGTCGGTACCAATCAGTAGCGTGCTGAGAGTGGGACTGTTCCAGTACAGTATGCTCAAATGACGCGCATCCCTATTGTAGCAAACGACCACCATTGGAGTAGAACCCAATGTTACCGGACATGTTGGATATTGGCGGGATACAAGTCCGTGAAACCGTACGGAAATAGTACAATGTTAACATATTAAAAAAAAGAACAAAAAACACAAGATTTACTGATTATTGCATGATTTTCCTGTGTTGAAAGAAAATACATTGTTTTATCTTAATTTACGCAATGTTCATATTAAACTGCTTGTTTAGAGTTGCAGACGCTTCAGATTACTGATAACATTGTCATGGATGATTGGTTTGGTTTATTTTGTTTTATGTCTTAGTAACAGCCAGTGCCATTAAAGGACGTGCCACGTTTTGGAGGTGGAGGAAAGCCGGAGTACCCGTAGAACATCCAACAACCTACGGTCAGTACATGGAAACTGTCCAGCGTCGGTTTCGAACTCGCAACTCAGAGGTGGAGGCTAGTGGATGTCTGTCGGAATATCCCATCAACTCGGCCACCGGTCATCAATGAAGCGGAAGTCGGTACCAATCAGTAGCGTGCTGAGAGTGGGACTGTTCCAGTACAGTATGCTCAAATGACGCGCATCCCTATTGTAGCAAACGACCACCATTGGAGTAGAACCCAATGTTACCGGACATGTTGGATATTGGCGGGATACAAGTCCGTGAAACCGTACGGAAATAGTACAATGTTAACATATTAAAAAAAAGAACAAAAAACACAAGATTTACTGATTATTGCATGATTTTCCTGTGTTGAAAGAAAAGAATTGTTTTATCTTAATTTACGCAATGTTCATATTAAACTGCTTGTTTAGAGTTGCAGACGCTTCAGATTACTGATAACGTTGTCATGGATGACTGGTTTGGTTTATTTTGTTTTACGTCTTAATAACAGCCAGTGCCATTAAAAGACGTGCCACGTTTTGGAGGTGGAGGAAAGCCGGAGTACCCGTAGAACATCCAACGACCTACGGTCAGTACCTGGAAACTGTCCAGCGTCGGTTTCGAACTCGCAACTCAGAGATGGAGGCTAGTGGATGTCTGTCGGAATATCATATCAACTCGGCCACCGGTCATCAATGAAGCGGAAGTCGGTACAAATCAGTATCGTGCTGGGTTTGGGACTGTTTCAGTACAGTATGCTCACATGACGCGCATCCCTATTGTAGCAAACGACCACAATTGGAGTCGAACCCAATGCTACCGGACATGTTGGATATTGGCGGGATACAAGTCCGTGACACCGTACGGAAACAGTACAGAGTTTACATATAAAAAATAAGAACACGAAACACAAGATTTACTGAAATTTGTTTTTATTGCATGATTTTCCTGTGTTGAAAGAAAATACATTGTTTTATCTTAATTTACTAAATGTTCATATTAAACTGCTTTTTTAGAGTTGCAGACGCTTCAGATTACTGATAACATTGTCATGGATGATTGATTTGGTTTATTTTGTTTTACGTCTTAATAACAGCCAGTGCCATTAAAGGACGTGCCACGTTTTGGAGGTGGAGGAAAGCCGGAGTACACGTAGAACATCCAACGACCTACGGTCAGTATCTGGAAACTGTCCAGCGTCGGTTTCGAACTCACAACTCAGAGGTGGAGGCTAGTGGATGTCTGTCGGAATATCCTATCTACTCGGCCACCGGTCATCAATGAAGCGGAAGTCGGTACAAAACAGTAACGTGCTGAGAGTGGGACTGTTTCAGTACAGTATGCTCACATGACGCGCATCCCTATTGTAGCAAACGACCACCATTGGAGTCGAACCCAATGTTACCGGACATGTTGGATATTGGCGGGATACAAGTCTGTGAAACCGTACGGAAACAGTACAGAGTTGACATATAAAAAAAAACCCACAAAACACAAGATTTACTGAAAATTGTTTTTTATTGCATGATATTCTTGGGTTGAAAGAAAATACATTGTTTTATCTTAATTTACTTAATGTTCATATTAAACTGCTTGTTTAGAGTTGAAAACGCTTCAGATTACTGATAACATTGTCATGGATGATTGGTTTGGTTTATTTTATTTTACGTCTTAATAACAGCCAGTGCCATTAAAGGACGTGCCACGTTTTGGAGGTGGAGGAAAGCCGGAGTACCCGTAGAACATCCAACGACCGCCGGTCAGTACCTGGAAACTGCCCAGCGTCGGTTTCGAACTCGCAACTCAGAGGTGGAGGCTAGTGGATGTCTGTCGGAATATCCCATCAACTCGGCCACCGGTCATCAATGAAGCGGAAGTCGGTACAAATCAGTAGCGTGATGGGGTTGGGACTGTTTCAGTACAGTATGCTCACATGACGCGCATCCCTATTGTAGCAAACTACCACCATTGGAGTCGAACCCAATGCTACCGGATATGTTGGATATTGGCGGGATACAAGTCTGTGACACCGTACGGAAACAGTACAGAGTTTACATATAAAAAATAAGAACACGAAACACAAGACTTACTGAAAATTGTTTTTATTGCATGATTTTCCTGTGTTGAAAGAAAATAATTGTTTTATCTCAATTTTCACAATTTCCCTCTTAAACTGTTTGTGTAGAGTTGCAGTCGCTTCAGATTACTGACAACACTGTCATCAATGATTGGTTTGGTTTATTTTGTTTTACGTCTTAATAACAGCCAGTGCCATTTAAGGACGTGCCAGGTTTTGGAGTTGGAGGAAAACCGGAGAACCCGTAGAACATCCAACGACCTACGGTCAGTACCTGGAAACTGCCCAGCGTCGGTTTCGAACTCGCAACTCAGAAGTGGAGTCTAGTGGATGTCTGTCGGAATATCCTATCAACTCGGCCACCGGTCATCAATGAAGCGGAAGTCGGTACAAATTAGTACCATGTTTGGAGTGGAACTGTTCCAGTACAGTATGCTCACATGACGCGCATCCCTATTGTAGCAAACGACCACCGTTGGAGTCGAACCCAATGTTACCGGACATGTTGGATATTGGCGGGATACAAGTCTGTGAAACCGTACGGAAACAGTACAATGTTAACATATAAAAAAAAAAAACACAAAACACAAGACTTACTGAAAATTGTTTTTTATTGCATGATATTCTTGGGTTGAAAGAAAAGAATTGTTTTATCTTAATTTACGCAATGTTCATATTAAACTGCTTGTTTAGAGTTGCAGACGCTTCAGATTACTGATAACGTTGTCATGGATGATTGGTTTGGTTTATTTTGTTTTACGTCTTAATAACAGCCAGTGCCATTAAAGGACGTGCCACGTTTTGGAGGTGGAGGAAAGCCGGAGTACCCGTAGAACATCCAACGACCTACGGTCAGTACCTGGAAACTGTCCAGCGTCGGTTTCGAACTCGCAACTCAGAGATGGAGGCTAGTGGATGTCTGTCGGAATATCATATCAACTCGGCCACCGGTCATCAATGAAGCGGAAGTCGGTACAAATCAGTATCGTGCTGGGTTTGGGACTGTTTCAGTACAGTATGCTCACATGACGCGCATCCCTATTGTAGCAAACGACCACAATTGGAGTCGAACCCAATGCTACCGGACATGTTGGATATTGGCGGGATACAAGTCCGTGACACCGTACGGAAACAGTACAGAGTTTACATATAAAAAATAAGAACACGAAACACAAGATTTACTGAAATTTGTTTTTATTGCATGATTTTCCTGTGTTGAAAGAAAATACATTGTTTTATCTTAATTTACTAAATGTTCATATTAAACTGCTTTTTTAGAGTTGCAGACCCTTCAGATTACTGATAACATTGTCATGGATGATTGATTTGGTTTATTTTGTTTTACGTCTTAATAACAGCCAGTGCCATTAAAGGACGTGCCACGTTTTGGAGGTGGAGGAAAGCCGGAGTACACGTAGAACATCCAACGACCTACGGTCAGTACCTGGAAACTGCCCAGCGTGGGTTTCGAACTCACAACTCAGAGGTGGAGGCTAGTGGATGTCTGTCGGAATATCCTATCAACTCGGCCACCGGTCATCAATGAAGCGGAAGTCGGTACAAAACAGTAGCGTGCTGAGAGTGGGACTGTTTCAGTACAGTATGCTCACATGACGCGCATCCCTATTGTAGCAAACGACCACCATTGGAGTCGAACGCAATGTTACCGGAAATGTTGGATATTGGCGGGATACAAGTCTGTGAAACCGCACGGAAACAGTTCAGAGATTACATATAAGGATTGTACCTTATTTTGACTGCGTATACGGTAGTATGCCCGCAGTTGGCAACGAACATATTCTATGGTGCGCGTTAGCGCTCCATAGTGAATATGTTCGTTGCCAACTGCGGGCATACTACCGTATACGCAGTCAAAATGAGGTACAATCCTTATATTTACACCATTATTAATTTTCAAGTGCAATACGAAGAAAAAAGCATTCGAAGCGGGTTGCTAAGATGGTAACTACGATGGCCGTGGTTGCTAAGCTAATATAGTCCCATTGGATTTCATCAATATATTGGTAGATTTAGAAAATACACGGTAAACAACACTTTTTTTCTTCATAAAATCATATGTAAATTTGGTATTAAATAATATTTCTATCAAGTCGAATGTATTTCTTTATTTATAACGGTCGTTATGTACACGCATTGACACAGTGATCTGGTTGTGACGCGGTCCGACGTCAGACGTCACAACTGCAGGGCGCCGCCATGTTTGCGTTACCGTCAAATAATTTCGAATGCGCATCATTTGGAATCAAAAGTTTGCTAGAATTTTTTTTATTGCTTAATCAAGATAAATTGATTCCATATATGTTCCATGATTCAAAATCTTGTAAGAACCAAACAATGGCCGACAGCGAATACTTATTTTTCTGAAGCGTGAACGACGCCATATTTGAACAAATATCAATCCGCCGAGCCTTTTTTCACTGCGTATACGGTAATATATTCGCAGTCAGAGTTTACTAAGCACAAGAAGGGAGAGGTGTAAATATATACAAATAAGAACACCCGACACAAGATTTACGGAAATAAATCTTTATTTCATGATATTCCTGGGATGAAATTCAATCGAAATTGATTATTTTATCTCAATATATGCTATTTTGATATTTAACTGGACGCGTGGAGTTGCGGTCCTTTCAGATTACTGATAATACTTCATCAATGATGCTTATTTTTTGTTATACGTCTTATTAACAGTCAGTACCATTTAAAGACGTGCCAGGATTTGGAGTTGGAGGAAAGCCGGAGTACTCGGAGAAAAACACCGACCTACCGTCAGTACCGGGAAACTGCCCAGCGTCGGTTTCGAACTCGCAACTCAGACGTGAGGGCTAGTCATAAGTGGATGTTTGTCGGAATATCCTATCTACTCGGCCACCGGGTCATAAATGAAGCGGAAGTGGGAACAAAACAGTAGCATGTTTGGAGTGGGACTATTCCGGTACAGTCGTTTCACATGACGCGCATCCCTATTGTAGAAAACGACGTCGATTCGAGTCGAACCCAATGTTACCGGTCATGTTGGATATTGGCGGGATACAAGTCTGTGAAACCGTACGGGAACAGTTCAGAGTTTACATATAAAAATAAGGATACATAACACAAACTTTACTGAAATTTATTTTATTCCATGAAATTCCTAGGTTGAATTAAAAGATATATTGCTTTATCTCAATTTACGCTATTTTCATATTAAAGTGCTTGTGTAGAGCTGCGGTCCCTTCAGATTAATGATAACACGCATCGATGATTGGTTTTGTTTATTTTGTTTTATGTCTTACTAACAGCCAGTGACATTTAGGGACGTGCCAGGTTTTGAAGGTGGAGGAAAGCTGGAGTACCCGGAGAAAAACCAACGACCTACGGTCAGTACCCAGCGTGGGTTTCGAACTCGCAACCCAGAGTTGGAGGGCTAGTGGATGTATGTCGGAATATCCTATCTACTCGGTCACCGGGTCATCAATGAAACGGAAGTGGGAACAAAACAGTAGCATGTTTGAAATGGGACTGTTTCGGTACAGTCGTTTCACATGACGCGCATCCCTATTGCAGCAAACGACCACCATTGGAGTCGAACGCAATGTTACCGGTCATGTTGGATATTGGCGGGATACAAGTCTGTGAAACCGTACAGAAACAGTTCAGAGTTTACATATAAAAAATAAGAACATAACACAAAATTTACTGAAATTTATTTTATTCCATGATATTCCTAGGTTGAATTAAAAAATACATTGCTTTATCACAATTTACGCTATTTTCATCTTAAAGTGCTTGTGTAGAGCTGCGGTCCCTTCAGATTACTGATAACACGCATCAATGATTGGTTTTGTTTATTTTGTTTTATGTCTTACTAACAGCCAGTGACATTAAGGGACGTGCCAGGTTTTAAAGGTGGAGGAAAGCTGGAGTACCCGGAGAAAAACCAACGACCTACGGTCAGTACCCAGCGTGGGTTTCGAACTCGCAACCCAGAGTTGGAGGGCTAGTGGATGTATGTCGGAATATCCTATCTACTCGGCCACCGGGTCATCAATGAAACGGAAGTTGGTACAAAACAGTAGCGTGCGTTGAGTGGGACTGTTCCAGTACAGTATGCTCACATGACGCGCATCCCTATTGTAGCAAACGACCACCATTGGAGTCGAACGCAATGTTACCGGTCATGTTGGATATTGGCGGGATACAAGTCTGTGAAACCGTACGGAAACAGTTCAGAGATTACATATACAAATAAGAACACACGACACAAGATTTACGGAAATAAATCTTTATTTCATGATATTCCTGGGATGAAATTCAATCGAAAGTGATTATTTTATATCGATATATGTTATTTTGATATTTAACTGGACGCGTGGAGTTGCCGTCCTTTCAGATTACTGATAATACTGTTATAAATTATGTTTATCTTGCTTTACGTCTTATTAACAGTCAGTACTATTTAAAGACGTGGCAGGATTTGGAGTTGGAGGAAAGCCGGAGTACTCGGAGAAAAAAACACCGACCAACGGTCAGTACCGGGAAACTGCCCAGCGTCGGTTTCGAACTCGCAACTCAGACGTGAGGGCTAGTCATAAGTGGATGTATGTCGGAATATATCCTTTCTACTCGGCCACCGGATCATAAATGAAGCGGCATTCTGTGAAACCGTACGGGAAAAGTACAGAGTTTACATATAAAAAATAAGAACACATAACACAAAATTTACTGAAATTTATTTTATTCCATGATATTCCTAGGTTGAATGAAAATACATTATTTTATCTTAATTTACGCTAATTTGATATTAAACTGATTGTGTATAGCTGCCGTAGCTTCAGATTACTAACAACACTGCCATCAATGATTGGTTTGGTTTATTTTGTTTTTAAGTCTAATAAACAGCCAGTGACATTTAAGGACGTGCCAGGTTTTAGAGATTGAGGAAAGCTGGAGTACCCGGAGAAAAATCAACGACCTACGGTCAATACCGGGAAACTGTCAAGCTTCGGTTTCGAACTCCCAACACAGACGTGGAGGGCTAGCAAATGAATGTCGGGCCATCTTATCAATTCGGCCACCGGGTCAATGAAGCGGAAGTGGGAACAAAACAGTAACATGTTGGGAATGGGACAGTCCCAGTACAGCCGTATCACATGACGCGCATCCTTATTGAAGCAAACGATCAGCATTGGAGTTGAAACCCAATGTTACCGGGCATGTTGAATATTGGCGGGATTCAAGTCTTTGAAACCGTACGGAAACATTTAAGAGTTTAGATATAAAGAATAAAAACATCACATAACACAAAGATTTATTGCTGGATGAAAGCCGGAGTACCCGGAGGAAATCCAACGACCTACGGTCAGTACCTGACAACTGCCCAGCTTCCGTTTCGAACTCGCAACTCAGAGGTGGAGGGCTGTAGAATGACTGTCGGAACATCCTTATTACTCTATCCACTCGGCCATGAAGCGGAAGTGGGAACAAAACAGTAACCATGTCGGGAGTGGATCTATTCCAGGAACAATAAAGGTGTTAAGTTTTTAGATTCAACAACAATAAATCTAATGTTCACAAGTTAAGTCTTTATTTACATGACACCACAAGGACTGATTGAAATATATCTCTACGTGTCAATTTACACAATGTTAATTTCAAACGGGTTGCGTTAAGCTGTCATCAAAAAAGGTGAAGTTCGGAATGGATCACAGCTAAGATAGTACATATACAGATTGGACTGTTCCAGTACAGTCTTTTTACATGACGCGCATCCCTATTGTAGTAAACGACCACCATTGGAGTCGAACACAATGCCACGTGACATGTTGGATATTGGCGGCATGCAAGACTTGTGAATTCGTACGGAAACAGTTAATAATTTACATTAAGGAACAATGAATGCAACATTTTACTGGTTAGAAGTTAATTCAATGATTTGATAGACTACCCAAACAATCAATGAAATATATTTCCCATGTCACCTTTCACTACACTAAGTTCGTTCCAAAGGATTGCGTAGTGCATTATCGTTTACGGATAGTGTCAGTGTTTCGGATTGGTTTCGCAGCACTGATGTCGGGAGCGCTGTGACCTTACACAAGTCGGGTGTGGAACTGTTCCAGTACGGTCTTATCACAAGACGCGCAACCCTCATGTAGCAGACGACCGCCATTGGAATGGAGACGCAATTAATGGTACCGGACATGCTGGATATTGGCGGAATGCAATCATTATGAAGCAATGTGGAAACAGTTCCGGAAATAGTAAGAGTTATTAATTATACACACGGGCAGAATGTCTTAAGCTCACACCTTTGGTCATTATTTCCATTACATTAATAGTCAGATGTTGCCTAAAGTTAACCGTTTTACGGAAGGTTTGATTTATGTTTACGAGCAAAACTGCTCTGCAATCTCCGTCAGTTCTTATCAAAGATATTGTTATAAAAATAACCCAACATTTTGAAGAAACCATAAGCAAATACTTCCCTTTTGTTTTTTTATCTTGTTCCTCGTCTTTACCTTCAAACTGTCGGTTTTTCTTCGTTCAAATTCCAACCGTTCAAAACTTTTTCAAAATGTCTGCCGTCTGGCCGTCAGAGAGGTCTGTATGCGCATGTTCGAGATTGCAATCAGATTTCAGAGAAACTGATTAGCTGTGAAAACCCACGCGACATACTTGATTGACGTGAAAGACCAATTTCAGGGGCGTGGTTTAAAGTGAAGCATTTGCCTACAGCTTAAAATACTATTTGTTTTTAAATCTTCTGGTGATATTTAATTAACATACATATTACTAGATTTTTCTTTGCAGTTGCGTATTTTATTTATATAATTATCAATACTTCGGACCATTCCTGATTTTGGCAACTCTGAGGATGCCCGGCAATCTTCGGAATTTTACCGGAAATCTTGATATATATGTTCTGTGCATGGTATTTTTCCAATTGCAGGTTAGTGGATACAATATACGGGCATTTACGGCATGTAAAGTTTTATAGGTTTCATCCGAAAGTTTACAATTTAACAGATTTTGATTTTACATAGGTTTTAGGTCACCTTCTAGCTTCGGGCTAGAGAGAATTTCCCTTATCGCTCAATGGTAGAGCGTCCGACTAGGAACCTAGAGATTGAGGGTTCGATCCCCGTTGGAAGCACACTAGTCTTTCCTGTGGTGACAGTGGAGTTAGAACCTGGGTTGTAGTGTTCGGAGGCGAACGCGTTTTAAAAAAAAAAGAGGGGAGTTGTGTGGAAGATTTTAATTGTTCATGTGTAGGAATTATGTCCCCTTCTAGCTTCGAACTTGGGGGAATTTCCCTTTAGCTCAGTGGTAGAGCGTCCGACTAGGAATCTGGAGATTGAGGGTTCGATCCCCGCTGTAAGAATACTAGTCTCGTTCCTGTTAAAAATGCATATCGAGAGATTAGCCCGAGTTTCACAAGAGAAACTCACGCTAACCGATGAACATATTTCATAGCTTTTAATTTTTTCCCCCATTTTTTCTTTATCAAATCACAAATATGACGTTTAATGTCATTATAACATTCTAATATAAATAACATGTATACAAAAACATCCTTTATGATATATTGGTTATCAATTGGGTGACACCTAATGACGGATTTGAACTCTGCCAATTCAAAGGTTAGAATGGTTCATTATAAAATTTCAGGGGTGAATAAGTAAATTTACAAAATCATGGACTTGTCCATTTTCTTCAAATGTTGATAAAGATGGACAAAAGCGAGTAACTTAAATCATAATTGAAATTTCATAAACTAAGACCATTTAAAACGTTCACCTTACTCCTGTCAGCAAAGGGTGAGGGTACCTGCAAAGCCTATTTAAGCTTGAAAAGTGAATGCTTTAATGAAACTCTGTGCGTCCAGAATTAAATCAACCAAAAAGAATATTTCACCGCTTTTCGGGTGTTTATTTCGATCATCAGGTAGACTACTTTGAGTAGAAATATGTAAGTTTACATTTCATTCTATACACATCAAGAAACATACAATAAACATGACTTATTATTGCTTGTATGTTTGTCCGAAGGGTTCCAACTTCCTGATTCGCTAAATATTGGAACGGCTGGCGGTTCTCTGTGGATCACAGTCGGTACCAGCCATCCCAATATTTGGCGGATAAGAGAGTCAGAACATTTCAGACTATTTGTAGACCAGTGAAATAGGAAAACATTACATAAGATACATGTACGACTTTCCACTTAGCATTTGTAATGCTTAATTTCAATGGAATTTTTAAGTTAAGAAATGTCTTTAATGTAGGAAATGTCTCAGCAAATGGTGGTCGGGTGGAGCAGTGGATAGCGCACTTGCCTTTCACCAAGGCGGCCGGAGTTCGATTCGATCGGGCGTGAAAAGATATGGGGTCACCTGCCCGACTACGTGGGGTTTTTTTTTCGGGTAATCCGTTTCCTCCCACAATAAGACCCCTCTCACGCTAACATCCGGGGCAACAAGAGTGATTAATTTAGGTTGTATAACTTGTTTCATAATTGTTTTAAAATAATTAAAGTGTATATAAATCAGAGGCAATGTAGTATCTAAATAGATAGGCCGCAATCTGCAATTTTTAACACTTGGTAAATATCGTTTTAGCAACAGTTTCCAACCTTTCATGATTTTATCAATAAACAAGGTACAATCCCACAGTTTCCTATCTAAATTGATCCTACTGAATACGTGATTTCTGGAAAGTAGTAAATACATGTTAATTCAATGGTTTCATTTTCAAATTACAATGTACATGACAATAAAAATTTGCGCTAATCACTGATTAAGCTAATCACCTTTTGAACAACTGGGCCCAGATATGACATAAATAAATTTCAGATTTTGTTCACTGTTATTGTTGCATGTTGTAATTATTATTTGTTATTATTATTTTTCAAATAGTAGCCAAAACAAGAAGTCTACCCGTTCAGGTTTACACATTTTGAGACCAATACCTGCTCAGAGTTATCGTTCCTTGTACATTCTGGGTAAAAATTGCTTTTGAGACCTTCCCCTATTGATAGTTTTCTTCCGGTCATACTTTGTGAGGAAGAAGGGGAAACGTTTGACTGTAAAATTCATTCCTAAAATATGTGTTTTAATGTGTGTAAATGAATACTTTATGAAAATCGCTATTTTGTTGATGATACTTTTCCACGATAATCGTTTTGTGTACTAAAATTAATATTCTGCATAGACGCCCCTTGGAATGCCCCAAGATAGGGATCTAGGTCATCTGTGTCACAAGGAGGCTTGCTTTCAAGACTCGGAGGGAAAACATGTAAACTAATGTCCGAACAGTCGAACATCCAGCAGCGCTAATACCTTACCTACGCTGACGAATTCTTGATGATTTGAAACAAAACACAGGAAGATGTCGATGTTAAACCAAGCAGCGGTGGAGGCTCTGTGCTCTGCTACATATCTGGAGAACTATTTGGACACTATGGAAAATTTGCCGGACGATTTACAAAAAATCGTTACTCAGCTTCGCGAACTGGATATTCAATGTCGTGGTTCGTATACAAAATTCTATACTTTAAACCCCATGTCAGATAGTGGACTGTAAGTTGCGAATATGGAGGTCCCTGTATCGCCAATGACAGCTAACGTGTTGTCGGTATCAAGACAGGCTTGCTTGCCAATGTGAACGTCCGAATTTCCACCTGTTTGAGATTTGTATTGAATCACAATATACACGAGTCGAACGTGTATTTTATAAGTTCTGTTTGTGAAATTCTTAATTTGTCGCTTTCTTATAACAAATTTATTAAGATAGGATCAGGAATTTGAACATTGTTAGAAACATACGTCGTCTGACGCTCAAAATACAACCACTTCCGGTTCACAGGCCTATCTATT
Source organism: Mimachlamys varia (assembly GCA_947623455.1). Taxonomy (NCBI): domain Eukaryota; kingdom Metazoa; phylum Mollusca; class Bivalvia; order Pectinida; family Pectinidae; genus Mimachlamys; species Mimachlamys varia. The sequence continues at coordinate 6,430,701 of OX392537.1, forward strand.
TTTAGCAAACACGTGTAAATAAAAGCACATGGCATCTACTTTCACTGCTGCCTTTTCTGGTCCACTGAAAAGCCATAATATTAATAGCGAACGTAAAATCATATAAGGTCAATTTGTTTTTAATGATGCATTTTGACAATTCCAGGGTTTTCCCTGGGACCCTCAAATTTAATAAATGTAGGAGTCCTGGGACTCCCACCACACATAATATAGAGTAACACTTCATCAATTTTGGGAGTCCTTTGACAATTTTAGGAGTCAAAATGCAGGTTTTTGCGCGTCAGGGAAAACCCTGAATTCAAACTGAAAGCCTAATGTGTCTTTTGGAGTTAGTCAGAAGTGTAAATGAGGGAGAGGACTGCTAACTGGAATCAAACGGCGATCAAACACCCATCTAAAGTTTGGATTGTTCTGGATTTAAATCCCAGTCTGGCCGTTGCATTCCTCTTTCTCCTTCCACATCCGCACAGTTATTTCTGTTGGCCTATTATTTTTTTTCTATATAAATATCAGTTTAAACAAAAGCATTAAAGAATCCAAAATAACGAAAGAAGCAAAGCCTGTATGAACAATTTAATATTTAATGAAACAATTTCTTTTACTGAATGAAATTTTCAATTTGTATTAAAGTTTCCTAATGTTTTGAGGTTGATTTTGTGTATTGAATTATCCATGATATTATGAGCTTAAACTGAGGACAAATTGAGCTGTTATGTAATTAATCAGCCTATTAAACTGTGAAAGCTTTTCTTAATAGCCAACACACATCATCATGTACTTATATCCATGACAGACTTGCACAGATTATTAAAAAAAAGGAATTTGCTTTTCGATTGTAACAAAAAACCCCAAGCTTCTCTGTGCACAGCTGCTTTATTCACTGGTTACATGATGAGATAAAGAGAAATTCTCCATTTACAATAAAAATCAGTCACATTATATATTATTTTTAATGATAAATTTCCATTTTGTGATTAAATCTAACATTTGAAACTTTAAACTTTTCAGATATTCTCCAGGACATTGATAACCACCAGGAAGTGTATTGTAAGGAACCAGAGGGACCAACAAAGAAAAAGGCTCTCCTCGCCATACAGAGAGCTCTCATCAAGTGTCAGGAGATTGGAGATGAAAAGCTCACCCTAATGACAATGATTATAGAACATATTGACAACAGGGGGAGACAACTAGAGCAAGACCGAGAAAATTTAGGTATATCTTTCTTACACTGCAGCTGTTATTGAACTGCATTAAAAGTTTATCACTGCTACATGTATAAACTCCATGTTTTGTAGATTACAGCTAAATTTACTGACACTTAAAATCTCATCTATTTGTATATAAATATTGTATGCCATTGCTAAGTTAAGTTTTAATTAACTAGGTATAGAGCAACACTGGGCAAAGATGATTTATAATGGTATGAATAAAAAGTTTGGCCTCAACCTGGGAACAAAAGTGCATGAGGAAAATGTGATGGAAGGGTGGGGGGGGGGGGGGGAGCAAAAATTCTTTTGACTTCTTTGATTTGATATATTTGTAGGAAAATGTTATACTGGTCAGGGTTAGAAACTAACTTTTTCAATATATTAGTCCAAAAGACTTGTACATTTTTTAGGGTACTAGTCCTGTGGTATTGTGACTAGTCCTGAGGGCTTCAGCCTCAGTTGAAACACTAAGTGACGAACAACAAATCAGGAGTTTTGGTGTATCCTTAGTGCTAACTTTGTACAATATTCTCTTCTTGAGTATAAGTTATAGATTAGAATACAAAAACTAGATAAAAAACTCAACTAGTCCACAGGACTAATAAACAGAGCCTATTTACTAGTCCTTCAGAATTTCATTCTCCACTTCAAAATTGTGAGCAAGTTTCTAATTTGGCGAGTTAGAATTAAACCCACTTGCCACAAAATGCTTGTTGCTAAAAAAGTTAAATTCTACCCCGGAAATTGGTACATTTATTCAAGATTTCATGGTGTAAGTCTTAACTTTGTGTTGTTTGTTGCATGCTAGATCCAAGTGTGTCAGTTCAGTATTTCAGCCTTGTTGTACATACCAGGTACTCAAGAATAGTGATATAACTTTTTTTTATATTTTTGTCAGACCCTATGTTTGGGAAGGAAACAGAAAAAGAAGAAAAGGTAACAACGACATCGGCAACAACATCATCATCTAACTCAACGACAACAGCATCATCTAAACCCGTCATCCAGCACACAGAACCAAAACCTGAAAAGGTAGCAGTGAAACGACAGCGACGACAGAAAACAAACGACAACGTCATTAAAGAAGAAGAAAAGAAGGTACTTACTCACATTGATTTAGAGAATAGGCAGATCTAACATCAACATTTAGATTGTATACAGTCAAACCTCATTATCTTGTACTTACTCACATTGATGTAGAGAATAGACAGATCAAACATAGACATTTAGATTGTATAAAGTCAAACCTCATTATCTTCTACTTACTCACATTGATGTAGAGAATAGACAGATCAAACATAGACATTTAGATTGTATAAAGTCAAACCTCATTATCTTGTACTTACTCACATTGATGTAGAGAATAGACAGATCAAACAATGAAACATCAATATTTAAATTTATCTTGAAGTTGGCGGGAACTTAACTCTGTTATCCGTGTAACCGAGTAAAGTGAGATATTTAGCATGAAGTTTGGCCTGGGCATACTGTTTCGTGGAGATCTAGACACAACCTTGCATAACAATGTCGATAACCTAGAAGTCTCGGGTTCGTGCCCGCTCGTCTCACTAGTTTCCTTTCTGCTCTTTCTTGTAAAATATTGTTTTAACAATAACCCATGTTTGATTTGTATGCCTACGTCAGGTTCTCTATGCCATCACGTTTTGTAACAATACAAAATATTTCAAATTAAGCAGGATTTTCAAGTTATACAAGTTCCAGATAATAAAATTCAGTTATAGTTTAGTTACGATTTACTGGTTTTTATACTGGCTTCATGTACATTATGATGTACATGTAGGTAGTGCATTGATACCATTGGTAGTCAATTTTGGCTTCCTTCTGTGAGTTTAGACAATTTTCCTCATATTAGAATTTTATATTCACGGTTAACAATATTAAATTTATTTTCATAGCAAGAAGAAAAGGAGAAAGTGCCTAAGAAGAAGAAGAAACGAAAGACAAAGAAAGAGAAAGATCAGGCCCCAACATCACCGATTGAGCCTCCGATTGATCCAGATGAACCGACTTACTGTTTGTGTGATCAAGTTTCGTACGGAGAGATGATCGGTTGTGACAATGATGCATGTGTCATCGAGTGGTTCCATTTTAACTGTGTCAATCTTGTCAACAAACCCAAGGGCAAGTGGTACTGTCCGAACTGTCGAGGAGATACCAGCAAGATCATGAAAAAGTTTGACAAATGATAAGCTCTGTTAACGACGGCTCTAAGTATGACTAATCATGTTCTCACGTTTGTATGTTTTTGTTTCTCAGCTGATTTGATAGAAAACAGGGTGTATATGGCTACGTATCATAATTGATGAAACCTCAAGTGCTCTGCATTTCATACAAGCAATGAAACATTTGATAACATTGTGGGTATAACGTGCAGTATCAAGCCAGAATGGTCCTGGATGTGGTCTTCTGTGGTGTTATACGCGCAACATAAAAAGGAGAAGCTTATATGACTCATTCTACGTTTCTCTTCCCATTGTGTGACTTTTAATATCCTGTACCTGATTATCTGAGACAGTGACATCTCCAGATGAACTGATGGTTTCTAAAACCGTTTACCCGATTGACAAGTCAGAATTTGATATTACTTATCTTCATGATAAGGACTAATTTACCACCCCAGTTGATTGGTGGTATACAAAATTGATTTCTGCCGCGTTAACTTTCCATATATTTAATTTATTTTGAGTATAGAATGAAGATTTCATTTGCTGTGTGGGGGTTAAAAGTAAATTTTGGGACAAGTTATGTAAAAGTCTTGAAATAAAACTGATTGACTTGTCGATTCTTCAGCCCTCGGTCTGCAAACATATCTTCTCATCGGATGTCTGTAATAAAAATATCACAATGCAATGACCATGTTGTTTTGATTCTGACATTAAAATATCACATTGAGTGATAGGATCTTAATTGCGATCATTTCAATAACCGAAAGGCTTAGGGCATTGATAGCATGGTTACTTGTGGATGAAATTTGAGTAAGATCCATCCAGCACTTCCCCCGAAATAGTGATCACAAGAATTGTTTAAGGAGGGACGGACCACGGACGCAGGACAATTTGAATAGCACAGCATCTGATGCTGGTGGGCTTAAATGTAATCAATATTTTATAAAAACAATAAGAGAGAAACTTCGAAGTCTGCCTTGGAAAACTTGCAAAATTTTAATGAACATCTTGCATATCATGCACAGGTTGTTGCTATTCAAACTTATCACATTATTGTAAATATGAAAGTGTTATTGCCGACATGAAATAATAACTGAAAGATCTTAAGATAAAAAGAATTTTGGTTTTACAGCACTGCTTTCTTAAGTTTTATTTTTTTCTGTAATACATAAATACACTATATAGTCGGGAATACAGTAATTACACAGAAATAATAATTTGTTGTATTTACCCACTAAACATCATTATCACCTGAGTTACTATTATGTTACTCATGTTGACTCTCACACTGTGATAAACACTTGAGCTTATACATATATTACTCATGTTGACTCACAAATTGTAATACACACTTGAGCTAATACACATTTTTCATTTTGACTCATATTGATATAAAAACTTGAGCTAATACATACATGTATATTACTCATGAAGACTCTCACACATTGTAATACACACTTGAGCTAATACATATATTACTCATGTTGACTCACAAATTGTAATACACACTTGAGCTAATACATATATTACTCATGTTGACTCACAGATTGTAATACACACTTGAGCTTATACATATATTACTCATGTTGACTCACAAATTGTAATACACACTTGAGCTTATACATATATTACTCATGTTGACTCACAAATTGTAATACACACTTGAGCTAATACACATTTCTCATGTTGACTCATATTGATATAAACACTTGAGCTTATCATACATATATTACTCATGTTGACTCACAAATTGTAATACACACTTGAGCTAATACACATATACATACATGTATTACTCATGTTGACTCTCACACATGCATGGTAATAAATACCTGAGTTACTCTTATGTTACTTGGAATTACTATATTATGTTACTCAGAGTTACTATTATGTTACTCAGAGTTACTATTATGTTACTCAGAGTTACTATTATGTTACTCAGAGTTACTATATTATGTTACTCAGAGTTACTATTATGTTACTCAGAGTTACTATTATGTTACTCAGAGTTACTATTATGTTACTCAGAGTTACTATTATGTTACTCAGAGTTACTATTATGTTACTCAGAGTTACTATTATGTTACTCAGAGTTACTATTATGTTACTCAGAGTTACTATTATGTTACTCAGAGTTACTATTATGTTAATCAGAGTTACTTTTATGTTACTCAGAGTTACTATTATGTTACTCAGAGTTACTATTATGTTACTCAGAGTTACTATTATGTTACTCAGAGTTACTATTATGTTACTCAGAGTTACTATTATGTTACTCAGAGTTACTATTATGTTACTCAGAGTTACTATTATGTTACTCAGAGTTACTATTATGTTACTCGTGTAGACTCGCTCTCACATGTTGACTCTCTCAACACACATTGATATAAATACCTGAGTTACTATTATGTTATCAACATCTTGACTCGCTCACTCCATTGATATAAACACTAGAAAAGCTACATGTGTTACACAAGTAAGTGCATTGTTTAAATATAAGTTTATGGTTTTTAAGATATATATAAGTCCCCATCCATTAACGTAAATGTATAAAAGAATATAATTTGGCAAATATAAGCACAAGTTTTGTACGTTAGTTAAGTCTTGATAACATAAAAACATTTCTGTTTATTTTAATACATGTATTTCATCAATGATTTTATTTAATCCTGATTACTTAAAACCTAGTTTTGTACTTTAAACTTCTAATGCACTGTTAAGAAAATCCTAAAAGAAGAATCACAACTTTTCAAACATAATTTATACCACCAAAACTGTCTGAATTAAAGTCCATGTGTGGTCACACGGGAGCCTCGCGGGGCTCGATCAAGATCTCGTTGACCCCCACATGTGGTGGCTGTGTAACTGCGTACAGAACGGCACGGGCCACATCCTCCGCGTCTAGAATGCGACACAACTGGCTGCCATCATAGGCTTCTTTTGCCTGAAACAAAGGGAGACAATTATTTTTGAGAAAGCGAAAGTAATATCAAATGAGCTGCCAAATGAATGCTTTGAGGTCAAAAGTGTGTCTTTAATGAGCAATATCAACAACTTAGTGGGATATCAACAGTTCACTCACATTTAGTGGTAGATCAAAAGTAGTTTTTCAGAGGTTAACATTCATGCTCCATAGTAAGTTCATTTGGAAGTCAGTACAGTCAAAACTCATTTTCCCGATCTTATAGAACTTGAAGACTCCATTTAATTGGAAGTATTTCATCAGTCCATGCCATACTTCACACTTTACATTCAAATTTATTTATCTTGAAAACTCAAAAACTTGAAGTTTTCCTATGTTTATGTGCATTTTAAGATAACAAGGTTCCACTGTATTAAAACATGAAATTTCAGACAAATACCTCTGGGTCAGTGTTGTGTACCAGGAGTTCTGTAGCGACATCACCAGGCTGTATACAGGTCACACGTAACCCAGACTTACACACTTCCTGTCGCAGGGCCTGTGACAACCCCTCTACATAAAACTTGGTTCCAGAGTACACAGCCAGACCAGGGAATCCCTGAAACAATGATCAGCTATTTATAGTACACAAGTATCAGATGGAGAATCCCTGAAACAATGATCAACTATTTATAGTACAGAAGTACAGATGGAGAATCCCTGAAACAATGATCAGCTATTTATAGTACACAAGTATCAGATGGAAAATCCCTGAAACATTGATCATGCAGCTATTTATAGTACACAAGTATCAGATGGAAAATCCCTGAAATATTGATCAGCTATTTATAGTACACAAGTATCAGATGGAGAATCCCAGAAACAATGATCAGCTATTTATAGTACACAAGTATCAGATGGAAAATCCCAGAAACAATGATCAGCTATTTATAGTACATAAGCATCTAATAGGGATTCAATCCCTCTGAAAATAAATGTGTCTATTTATAGTTTGTGTACTTCTAACAATTATCTCTAAATCCTAAGTTTGTGAAAATGAATTATAGCCCACTTTCAAGGTCACTGTGGTAAAATATATAAAAATCTTTAAACAACTTCTAAATAACTAAAAGTCTCATGGAGATGACATTTGAACAGTAGCATTTTATTATGATAGGCTATCACCAGTTTGTTCAAATGAATGAAATGACCCACTTTCAAAATCACATGGGTTAATGTATCAAAATATTCAAATAATCTTTTCAACGACAAAAAGTTTCAAGGTTGATTATATCTGCATGACCATGATACTAAAATAATGGACTAAAAACTTTGTTTACATGCATTCATGACATTGACCCACATCAAAGATCAGAGAGGTCAAACTTGATGTGTTGGAATCTAGACAATAAACCCATCTCAATAACAAAGTCTCAGTGAAAGGTGATGTTTGGCCAGAGTTACTTGAGCCCATTTCTACCGGTAATAGTAGGTGAGCAAAATACAGACCGATTGGGCCTCTTGTTTAGCTACAGACTTCAGTTTTATCATGCAGAGCTGTATACACACCTTTTTCCCCGCGTCTGAGGACATGTTGACAATGTGTCCCGACTTGCGCTCCAACATCCCTTCTAGGACAGCCCCGATACCATTAGTTAAACCCTGTACACAACAATGCACAATAAGATTACAATCATATAGTTGCACTTATTAGATACAGATTTGTTAAAATATTTAAACTATTCAAGAGTATCTTAAATTGTTTTTGGTAAATTTGACTGATATGAATTAGAACGGTGATAAAGTTTCTGTGTTTTGTGAGTTGCAGAGGTATATCATGAATGTTCTGTCACAAATATCCGTTTTTATGGCTCCACTCAGTGCTGTCAGCAAATCTCAATTTGTGATACCAGGTAGTATACTGTTAAAGTGGAATTTTTCATTTTATTTCACTGGTATTAAATCTCTGTGACTATATCAACACACGAACATATTGATTACCACTCAAACTCTACAGTGTAAAATAGTTATACAGGTACACAGTGCAAAACAGCATGACAGACAGCATGAAAATGTCCACATCATGAACAGTTTGGAGGCTGACAAAGAGAAAAATTCCATGTGCAAAAATATTGGCTTTACAGTACTAGTAATCACAATTTACTTCTGCAAATCTCAAAATACAATCCAACTCAATAATTGGTATAGTTCATTATTAAACTTCATGGATGAATGAGTTAACACATTGGATTATTGCACTGTCAACTGACCTTGACATTGACATCTATCGGTCTGTCCTTGATATTGACATCTATCAGACTGACCTTGACGTTAAAATCTATCAGACTGACCTTGACATTGACATCTATCTGACTGACCTTGACATTGACATCTATCTGACTGACCTTGACATTAACATCTATCTACCTGACCTTGACATCTATCTGACTGACCTTGATATTGACATCTATCTGACTGACCTTGACATTCACATATATCTATCTGACCTTGACATCTATCAGACTGACCTTGACATTGACATATATCTGTCTGACCTTGACATCTATCTGACTGCCCTTGACATTGACATCTATCTGATTGACCTTGATATTGACATCTATCTGTCTGACCTTGACATCTATCTGACTGACCTTGACATCTATCTGACTGACCTTGATATTGATGTCTATCTGACTGACCTTGACATTGACATCTATCTGACTGACCTTGATATTGATGTCTATCTGACTGACCTTGACATTGACATCTATCTGACTGACCTTGATATTGATGTCTTTCTGACTAACCTTGACATTGACATCTATCTGTCTCTCCCACTCATCCTCGTGAAGGTTCTTCATCATGGTGTAGAACATGGTTCCTGCGTTGTTCACTAGGATGTCCACTGGACCAAGGATGGACTCTGTTTGTTTGACCAACTGTTTAACCTGTAAACATCAATACATTAAATAACAATAAACAATGCCTTTTTCGAATAATTAACACATACCGGTATTTGAAATAAGTAAACATTTACTGTAAACCTATACATATTAAGTGGTAATCTTATCTTACTTTTCATGCTGAAAGCATAAAATTCTCAAAATTATGATATGCTAATTACAGTATCTGTACATTGCTTTCTAAAGAAATTATTGTGTTAGTGGGTTATTCAGCATTGCCCTTATACATATGTTTAAATTGGATTATGCGCTAAAATTGGAAATTTGAATGCAAAGTAAGTATGTGTACAGTATTGAACTGACGGTTACACTGTTCGTTGTATATATACTTATACTGGACTACTGTATTGATCTAAGAAATGGCCAATACAAACTTATAATAATCACTCTTGTTGGCACAGATGTTAGCATGTGAGGGGTCTTATTGTGGGAGGAAACTGCAGTACCTGCAGAGAAAACCCATGTGGTTAGGCAGGTGACCCCATACCTGTTCACTTCTGGTCAGGGAATCAAATCACAGCCGCCTTGGTGAAAGGCAAGTGCGCTATCCACTGTACCACCTGAACACCCCAGTGCTGAAATCAGCACAGTGTTTCACCCTACCTAATCCCTCCTGGTGACACCAGTCTGACACAGTGTTTCATCCTACCTCATCCCTCCTGGTGACATCAGTCTGGACACAGTGTTTCATCCTACCTCATCCCTCCTGGTGACATCAGTCTGGACACAGTATTTCACCCTACCTCGTCCCTCCTGGTGACATCAGTCTGACACAGTGTTTCACTCTACCTCATCCCTCCTGGTGACACCAGTCTGACACAGTTTTTCACCCTACCTCGTCCCTCCTGGTGACACCAGTCTGACACAGTGTTTCACCCTACCTCATCCCTTCTGGTGACATCAGTCTGGACACAGTGTTTAACCCTACCTCATCCCTCCTGGTGACACCAGTCTGACACAGTGTTTCACCCTACCTTGTCTCTCCTGGTGATACAGTCTGACACAGTGTTTCACCCTACCTCATCCCTCCTGGTGACATCAGTCTTGACACAGTGTTTCACCCTACCTCATCCCTCCTGGTGACATCAGTCTGGACACAGTGTTTCACCCTACCTCATCCCTCCTGGTGACATCAGTCTGACATAGTGTTTCACCCTACCTCGTCTCTCCTGGTGATACAGTCTGACAGTGTTTCACCCTAACTCATCCCTCCTGGTGACACCAGTCTGACAAAGTGTTTCACCCTACCTCATCCCTCCTGGTGACATCAGTCTGGACACAGTGTTTCACCCTACCTCATCCCTCCTGGTGACATCAGTCTGGACACAGACGCCGACTCCGCCATTCGCCCTGATATCTGTCTCCACTTCCTGTAGCCGGTCCACCCTCCGAGCTGCCATGGCGACCTTTGCCCCGGCTCCGGCTAGAGCCTTAGCGATGGCCTTGCCAATACCACTGGAGGCCCCTGTTACAATGGCAACTTTGCCATCAAGTGGTCCTGGGTCTGTGACAAAAGAACAAAGATCGATGTAATGATGACATTACCTAAGATATTACGTAAGATGATGTGTGGTGTGTGACATTAATGTGTGCACCACTTTGGAACAATAACACAATTTGAATGATTAGGCCTATGACTCGGTTGAACACATTTGTGCACAAAAGATGAACCACTGAACTAGGAATATGGTTTAATTTGTTATTACACCTGTATGTTTACCTGACTCTTATTTTTTTCCTTAACTGAATTTTCTAGCTCGATGTATGTCATTATAAGTTCATCTTTCCGTCAATATTTTATGAAATTCTGTTTTCAGGACTAAATGTATGCACGTAACCCATTAATCGACAAATTTTCATGCCATAAACCTCTTTATACATTAAAGCAAAAGTTCCTGGTACACAAAAATGATGTAACACACACAAATGCTGCATATGATAATATTTTCGGTGTGTTTTTAATTGTGTTACATTTAATATTACTGCTAATTATAGTTAAATATGTCACCTTTATGAGAATATTATCATAATTGAATAAGATGGGATTTCATTAAAATGTAAGTATATATATCATTATTGTATGTATCATAAGTAAATAAATTGTTTCTATCATCAAAGTAAAACACATAGGCATAGTACTTGAAGTATATGTTATGTTTTGAAATGACAAATAACCTTTTGAGACCACCCCTTCACAGAACCACATGTTTTTGTCACTGAGTGCATTTTTTTTACACATCATTGCAGTATAACATAGAGCCTATATAATTCCTGTAATCATTGACCCATCAAGTTTCATTTTTACCTGCTGACATTACTGAGCCTTAAGTGTGTACAGAGTTACAACAAGCCAACCGGGCAGCCACACAGGACCAGAATGGAAACAGAGGTTATACACACAAACTAGAGTTATCTCCCTTCACATTTAAATTTTCAGGGGAGATAACTCCGAAACCAACAGTTGCTTTAAGTTTTACATCAACATGTTTTATTAAGCCTTTAAATAACATAAATATGATACCCCAAACAAATAAAAAGAAATTAAATTCTAAACTTATTCTTGTACTAGCATATTCTTAACTAATACATATCATTTTGTATAGAATTAAAGTATATAGCAATTACTATTCATATATTAGCAATCAAATACTATACACAATTCTATACTTTGACTCAGTATAAAGCATTTTTATAATTGAGCATGAATTATACCCATACCAAAACTTAATTAATTTAAACACACAAGCAGCACATGTTATTTAATCATGATTATAATTTAAAAATTGAGAACTAACATAACTTTTTCATGCGCATTTTAAAATGAAAATACAGTGACTATAAAAAAGACTTCATGAGATGAAAAAGCTCACATGAAAAAAAACTCACATAGAACATTTTTTATGTGCAAAAGATGTAAGATAATACCAGCTGTCAATTAAAAAAATTAAAAAAAAAAGATATATTGATTATTATAGGTGATCAGGACCCTAAACAGCTCTCACATATAGATAAAATATAGTTTTAGCATTAACAAAATCTGTGTTATCTGACCATCCTCCTATAGTTAACTAGAGTTTAGCATAAGTGTCATAGAGTTCGTTATTATAAGAGCATGTACAATGACTACCATGTTTATATAGCATTATAAGCTTGTTGAAATGTCATTTTCTATATACTATATACTAATCTAATGCTATACTAAATAGTATTGGAGTATAGAAATAAACAGGGTTGTTTTTTCATTCAGGATACTAGAAATTAACATCATCATAATTACCTTTCCTTACTCTTCCCTTTCCTGCTGAGATGATCCCTCGCTGGCTAAGCTGTGAAAAGTAGGTTTTGAGAAGATCCCCATCAGTTGCTGGATATCTGATATTTAGCTGTGATAAGGCCTGATCTAGGTTATCTGTACGATAGGTACTCAGCTTGCTGAAGAAACTTTCATCCCTGTGTAACATCAATAAATATCTGTAATTAGCTCCTGGTATAAAGTATAGATATCCACATGTACCTGATATAGGACTGTAGGTATCACCTACCTGATATAGGACTGTAGGCATCACCTACCTGATATAGGACTGTAGAAATCACCTACCTAATATAGGAGTGTAGATATCACCTACCTGATACAGAAATGTAGATATCACCTACCTGATATAGGAGTGTTGATATCACCTACCTGATATAGGAGTGCAGATATCACCTACCTGATATAGGAGTGTTGATATCACCTACCTGATATAGGAGTGCAGATATCACCTACCTGATACAGAAATGTAGATATCACCTACCTGATATAGGAGTGTAGATATCACCTACCTGATATAGGGATGTAGATATCACCTACCTGATATAGGAGTGTAGATATCACCTACCTGATATAGGGATGTAGATATCACCTACCTGATATAGGACTGTAGAAATCACCCATCTGATATAGGAATGTAGATATCACCTACCTGATATATGACTGTAGGTATCACCTGCCTGATACAGGAGTGTAGATATCACCTACTTGATATAGAAATGTAGATATCACCTACCTGATATAGGGATGTAGATATCACCTACCTGATATATGACTGTAGGTATCACCTGCCTGATACAGGAGTGTAGATATCACCTATCTGATATAGGAATGTAGATATCACCTACCTGATATAGGAGTGTAGATATCACATACCTGATATAGGGATGTAGATATCACCTACCTGATATAGGACTGTAGAAATCACCTACCTGATATAGAAATGTAGATATCACCTACCTGATATAGGGATGTAGATATCACCTACCTGATATAGGGATGTAGATATCACCTACCTGTTATAGGGATGTAGATATCACCTACCTGATATAGAACTGTAGATATCATCAACCTGATATAGGAATGTAGATATCACCTACCTGATATAGGACTGTATATATCACCTATCTGATATAGGAGTGTAGGTATCACCTACTTGATATAGAAATGTAGATATCACCTACTTGATATAGAAATGTAGATATCACCTACCTGATATAAGAGTGTATATATAGCCTACCTGATATAGGAGTGTAGATATCACCTACCAGATACAGGAGTGTAGATATCACCTACCTGATATAGGAGTGTAGGTATCATCTACCTGATATAGGAATGTAGATATCACCTACTTGATATAGAAATGTAGATATCACCTACTTGATATAGAAATGTAGATATCACCTACCTGATATAAGAGTGTATACATAGCCTACCTGATATAGAACTGTAGATATCACCTACCTGATATAGGATTGTAGATATCACTTACCTGATACAGGAGTGTAGATATCACCTACCTGATATAGAACAGTAGATATCACCTACCTGATATAGGAATGTAGATATCACCTACTTGATATAGAAATGTAGATATCACCTACTTGATATAGAAATGTAGATATCACCTACCTGATATAAGAGTGTATATATAGCCTACCTGATATAGAACTGTAGATATAACCTATCTGATACAGGAGTGTAGATATCACCTACCTGATATAGGAATGTAGATATCACCTACCTGATATAGAACTGTATATATCACCTATCTAATATAGGAATGTAGATATCACCTACCTGATATAGGGATGTAGTTATCACCTACCTGATATAGGACTGTATATATCACCTATCTGATATAGGAATGTAGATATCACCTACCTGATATAGGGATGTAGATATCACCTACCTGATATAGGACTGTATATATCACCTATCTAATATAGGAATGTAGATATCACCTACCTGATACAGGAGTGTAGATATCACCTACCTGATACAGAAATGTAGATATCACCTACCTGATATAGGAGTGTTGATATCACCTACCTGATATAGGAGTGCAGATATCACCTACCTGATATAGGAGTGTTGATATCACCTACCTGATATAGGAGTGCAGATATCACCTACCTGATACAGAAATGTAGATATCACCTACCTGATATAGGAGTGTAGATATCACCTACCTGATATAGGGATGTAGATATCACCTACCTGATATAGGACTGTAGAAATCACCTACCTGATATAGGGATGTAGATATCACCTACCTGATATAGGACTGTAGAAATCACCTACCTGATATAGGGATGTAGATATCACCTACCTGATACAGAAATGTAGATATCACCTACCTGATATAGGGATGTAGATATCACCTACCTGATATAGGGATGTAGATATCACCTACCTGATAATGGATTGTAGATATCACCTACCTGATACAGGAGTGTAGATATCACCTACCTGATATAGAACAGTAGATATCACCTACCTGATATAGGACTGTAGAAATCACCTACCTGATATAGGAATGTAGATATCACCTACCTGATATAGGGATGTAGATATCACCTACCTGATAATGGATTGTAGATATCACCTACCTGATACAGGAGTGTAGATATCACCTACCTGATATAGGAGTGTAGATATCACCTACCTGATATAGGAATGTAGATATCACCTACTTGATATAGAAATGTAGATATCACCTACTTGATATAGAAATGTAGATATCACCTACCTGATATAGGAGTGTAGATATCACCTACCTGATATAGGAATGTAGATATCACCTACCTGATATAGAACTGTAGATATCACCTACCTGATATAGGAGTGTAGATATCACCTACCTGATATAGGAATGTAGATATCACCTACCTGATATAGGGATGTAGATATCACCTACCTGATAATGGATTGTAGATATCACCTACCTGATACAGGAGTGTAGATATCACCTACCTGATATAGGAGTGTTGATATCACCTACCTGATATAGGAGTGCAGATATCACCTACCTGATACAGAAATGTAGATATCACCTACCTGATATAGGACTGTAGAAATCACCTACCTGATATAGGACTGTAGATATCACCTACCTGATATAGGACTGTAGGCATCACCTACCTGATATAGGACTGTAGATATCACCTACCTGATATAGGACTGTAGATATCACCTACCTGATATAGGACTGTAGATATCACCTACCTGATATAGGACTGTAGATATCACCTACCTGATATAGGGATGTAGATATCACCTACCTGATATAGGACTGTAGATATCACCTACCTGATATAGGACTGTAGATATCACCTACCTGATATAGGACTGTAGATATCACCTACCTGATATAGGACTGTATATATTACCCATCTGATACAGGAGTGTAGATATCACCTACCTGATATAGGACTGTAGATATCACCTACCTGATATAGGAGTGTAGATATCACCTACCTGATACAGGACTGTAGATATCACCTACCTGATATAGGACTGTAGATATCACCTACCTGATATAGGACTGTAGATATCACCTACCTGATATAGGACTGTAGATATCACCTACCTGATATAGGACTGTAGATATCACCTACCTGATATAGGACTGTATATATCACCTACCTGATATAGGAATGTAGATATCACCTACCTGATATAGGACTGTATATATCACCTATCTGATACAGGAGTGTAGATATCACCTACCTGATATAGGACTGTATATATCACCTACCTGATACAGGAGTGTAGATATCACCTACCTGATATAGGGATGTAGATATCACCTATCTGATATAGGAATGTAGATATCACCTTCCTGATATAGGAGTGTAGATATCACCTTCCTGATATAGGAGTGTAGATATCACCTACCTGATATAGGGATGTAGATATCACCTATCTGATATAGGACTGTATATATCACCTATCTGATATAGGAATGTAGATATCACCTACCTGATATAGGGATGTAGATATCACCTACCTGATATAGGACTGTAGAAATCACCTTCCTGATATAGGAGTGTAGATATCACCTACCTGATATAGAACTGTAGATATCATCAACCTGATATAGGAATGTAGATATCACCTACCTGATATAGGACTGTATATATCACCTATCTGATATAGGAGTGTAGGTATCACCTACTTGATATAGAAATGTAGATATCACCTACTTGATATAGAAATGTAGATATCACCTACCTGATATAAGAGTGTATATATAGCCTACCTGATATAGGAGTGTAGATATCACCTACCAGATACAGGAGTGTAGATATCACCTACCTGATATAGGAGTGTAGGTATCACCTACCTGATATAGGAATGTAGATATCACCTACTTGATATAGAAATGTAGATATCACCTACTTGATATAGAAATGTAGATATCACCTACCTGATATAAGAGTGTATATATAGCCTACCTGATATAGAACTGTAGATATAACCTATCTGATACAGGAGTGTAGATATCACCTACCTGATATAGGAATGTAGATATCACCTACCTGATATAGGACTGTATATATCACCTATCTAATATAGGAATGTAGATATCACCTATCTGATACAGGAGTGTTGATATCACCTACCTGATATAGGAATGTAGATATCACCTACCTGATATAGGACTGTATATATCACCTATCTAATATAGGAATGTAGATATCACCTACCTGATATAGGGATGTAGATATCACCTACCTGATATAGGGATGTAGATATCACCTACCTGATATAGGAATGTAGATATCACCTACCTGATATAGGATTGTAGATATCACTTACCTGATACAGGAGTGTAGATATCACCTACCTGATATAGAACAGTAGATATCACCTACCTGATATAGGAATGTAGATATCACCTACTTGATATAGAAATGTAGATATCACCTACTTGATATAGAAATGTAGATATCACCTACCTGATATAAGAGTGTATATATAGCCTACCTGATATAGAACTGTAGATATAACCTATCTGATACAGGAGTGTAGATATCACCTACCTGATATAGGAATGTAGATATCACCTACCTGATATAGGACTGTATATATCACCTATCTAATATAGGAATGTAGATATCACCTACCTGATATAGGGATGTAGTTATCACCTACCTGATATAGGACTGTATATATCACATATCTGATATAGGAATGTAGATATCACCTACCTGATATAGGGATGTAGATATCACCTACCTGATATAGGACTGTATATATCACCTATCTAATATAGGAATGTAGATATCACCTACCTGATACAGGAGTGTAGATATCACCTACCTGATACAGAAATGTAGATATCACCTACCTGATATAGGAGTGTTGATATCACCTACCTGATATAGGAGTGCAGATATCACCTACCTGATATAGGAGTGTTGATATCACCTACCTGATATAGGAGTGCAGATATCACCTACCTGATAATGGATTGTAGATATCACCTACCTGATACAGGAGTGTAGATATCACCTACCTGATATAGGGATGTAGATATCACCTACCTGATAATGGATTGTAGATATCACCTACCTGATACAGGAGTGTAGATATCACCTACCTGATATAGGAGTGTTGATATCACCTACCTGATATAGGAGTGCAGATATCACCTACCTGATACAGAAATGTAGATATCACCTACCTGATATAGGACTGTAGATATCACCTACCTGATATAGGGATGTAGATATCACCTACCTGATATAGGACTGTAGAAATCACCTACCTGATATAGGAGTGTAGATATCACCTATCTGATATAGAAATGTAGATATCACCTACCTGATATAGGAGTGTAGATATCACCTATCTGATATAGAACTGTAGATATCACCTATCTGATATAGGAGTGTAGATATCACCTATCTGATATAGGAATGTAGAGATCACCTACCTGATATAGGACTGTATATATCACCTATCTGATATAGGAATGTAGATATCACCTACCTGATATAGGACTGTAGAAATCACCTTCCTGATATAGGAGTGTAGATATCACCTACCTGATATAGAACTGTAGATATCATCAACCTGATATAGGAATGTAGATATCACCTACCTGATATAGGACTGTATATATCACCTATCTGATATAGGAGTGTAGGTATCACCTACTTGATATAGAAATGTAGATATCACCTACTTGATATAGAAATGTAGATATCACCTACCTGATATAAGAGTGTATACATAGCCTACCTGATATAGGAGTGTAGATATCACCTACCAGATACAGGAGTGTAGATATCACCTACCTGATATAGGAGTGTAGGTATCACCTACCTGATATAGGAATGTAGATATCACCTACTTGATATAGAAATGTAGATATCACCTACTTGATATAGAAATGTAGATATCACCTACCTGATATAAGAGTGTATATATAGCCTACCTGATATAGAACTGTAGATATAACCTATCTGATACAGGAGTGTAGATATCACCTACCTGATATAGGAATGTAGATATCACCTACCTGATATAGGACTGTATATATCACCTATCTAATATAGGAATGTAGATATCACCTATCTGATACAGGAGTGTAGATATCACCTACCTGATATAGGAATGTAGATATCACCTACCTGATATAGGACTGTATATATCACCTATCTAATATAGGAATGTAGATATCACCTACCTGATATAGGGATGTAGATATCACCTACCTGATATAGGGATGTAGATATCACCTACCTGATATAGGAATGTAGATATCACCTACCTGATATAGGATTGTAGATATCACTTACCTGATACAGGAGTGTAGATATCACCTACCTGATATAGAACAGTAGATATCACCTACCTGATATAGGAATGTAGATATCACCTACTTGATATAGAAATGTAGATATCACCTACTTGATATAGAAATGTAGATATCACCTACCTGATATAAGAGTGTATATATAGCCTACCTGATATAGAACTGTAGATATAACCTATCTGATACAGGAGTGTAGATATCACCTTCCTGATATAGGAATGTAGATATCACCTACCTGATATAGGACTGTATATATCACCTATCTAATATAGGAATGTAGATATCACCTACCTGATATAGGGATGTAGTTATCACCTACCTGATATAGGACTGTATATATCACCTATCTAATATAGGAATGTAGATATCACCTACCTGATATAGGGATGTAGATATCACCTACCTGATATAGGACTGTATATATCACCTATCTAATATAGGAATGTAGATATCACCTACCTGATACAGGAGTGTAGATATCACCTACCTGATATAGAACTGTAGATATAACCTACCTGCTTCAGGAGTGTAGATATCACCTACCTGCTACAGGAGTGTAGATATCACCTACCTGATATAGGACTGTATATATCACCTATCTAATATAGGAATGTAGATATCACCTACCTGATATAGGGATGTAGTTATCACCTACCTGATATAGGACTGTATATATCACCTATCTAATATAGGAATGTAGATATCACCTACCTGATATAGGGGTGTAGATATCACCTACCTGATATAGGACTGTAGAAATCACCTACCTGATAGGACTGTATATATCACCTATCTGATATAGGACTGTAGATATCACTTACCTGATACAGGAGTGTAGATATCACCTACCTGATATAGAACTGTAGATATCACCTACCTGATATAGGAGTGTAGATATCACCTACCTGATATAGGAATGTAGATATCACCTACCTGATATAGGACTGTATATATCACATATCTGATATAGGACTGTATATATCACCTACCTGATATAGGACTGTATATATCACACACCTGATATAGGACTGTAGATATCACCTACCTGATATAGAACTGTAGATATCACCTACCTGATAGGACTATATATATCACCTATCTGATATAGGACTGTAGATATCACCTACCTGATATAGAACTGTAGATATCACCTACCTGATACAGGAGTGTAGATATCACCTACCTGATATAGGACTGTAGATATCACCTACCTGATATAGG
This sequence comes from Mimachlamys varia, assembly GCA_947623455.1. Taxonomy (NCBI): domain Eukaryota; kingdom Metazoa; phylum Mollusca; class Bivalvia; order Pectinida; family Pectinidae; genus Mimachlamys; species Mimachlamys varia. The sequence continues at coordinate 6,451,320 of OX392537.1, forward strand.
ACTGTAGATATCACCTACCTGATATAGGACTGTAGGTATCACCTACCTGATATAGGGATGTAGATATCACCTACCTGATATAGGACTGTAGGTATCACCTACCTGATATAGGAATGTAGATATCACATATCTGATATAGGACTGTAGATATCACCTATCTGATATAGGACTGTAGGTATCACCTACCTGATATAGGGATGTAGATATCACCTACCTGATATAGGACTGTAGGTATCACCTACCTGATACAGGAGTGTAGATATCACCTACCTGATATAGAACTGTAGATATCACCTACCTGATATAGGAGTGTAGATATCACCTACCTGATATAGGAGTGTAGATATCACCTACCTGATATAGGACTGTATATATCACATATCTGATATAGGACTGTAGATATCACCTACCTGATATAGGACTGTAGATATCACCTACCTGATATAGGACTGTAGGTATCACCTACCTGATATAAGGATGTAGATATCACCTACCTGATATAGGACTGTAGGTATCACCTACCTGATATAGGAGTGTAGATATCACCTACCTGATATAGGACTGTAGATATATATCCTACCTTATATAAGTCTCCAACAGTCGCTGTAGATCTGCCATGCCATCAAGTTCTGTGCCTTGTAGAACCCTGTAAATGTACCATTAGTGGTTATAGAGATACAGTGTATATCACTATCTTGTAAGGGCAGTTTCCAGTCACCACGTTATTGGTAGGATTACCAATGACAGATGTTAGAACATTACTGTGTGTATCTAATGTGGTAGGCTCCCTGTCCAAACACCTGTTATATGCTGTTTTTTCCATTACTGTATGACTAGGTCTTGTTAAAATGCTGTTTTTTCTATAACTGTACGACTAGGTCTTGTTAAAATGCTGTTTTTTCTATTACTGTATGACTAGGTATTGTTTAAATGCTGTTTTTTCTATAACTCTATGACTAGGTCTTGTTAAAATGCTGTTTTTTCCATTACTGTATGACTAGGTCTTGTTAAAATGCTGTTTTTTTTCTATAACTGTACGACTAGGTCTTGTTAAAATGCTGTTTTTCCTATAACTGTATGACAAGGTCTTGTTAAAATGCTGTTTTTTTCTATTACTGTATGAGTAGGTCTTGTTAAAATGCCGCTTTTTCTATTACTGTATATCTAGGTCTTGTTAAAATACTGTTTTTTCCATAACTGTATGACTAGGTCTTGCTAAAATGCTGTTTTTTCTATTACTGTATGACTAGGTCTTGTTAAAATGCTGTGTTTTCTATAACTGTATGACTAGGTCTTGTTAAAATGCTGTTTTTTTCTATAACTGTATGACTAGGTCTTGTTAAAATGCTGTTTTTTTTCTATAACTGTATGACTAGGTCTTGTTAAAATACTGTTTTTTCCATAACTGTATGACTAGGTCTTGCTAAAATGCTGTTTTTTCTATTACTGTATGACTAGGTCTTGTTAAAATGCTGTTTTTTCTATAACTGTATGACTAGGTCTTGTTAAAATGCTGTTTTTTTTCTATAACTGTATGACTAGGTCTTGTTAAAATGCTGTTTTATCTATAACTGTATGACTAGGTCTTGTTAAAATGTAATTTTTTCTATTACTGTATGACTAGGTCTTGTTAAAATGCTGTTTTTTTCTATTACTGTATGACTAGGTCTTGTTAAAATGTTATTTTTTCTATTACTGTATGACTAGGTCTTGTTAAAATGTTATTTTTTCTATTACTGTATGACTAGGTCTTGTTAAAATGTTGTTTTTTCTATTACTGTATGACTAGGTCTTGTAAAAATGCTGTTTTTTCTATTACTGTGACTAGGTCTTGTTAAAATGCTGTTTTTTTCTACTACTGTATGACTAGGTCTTGTTAAAATGCTGTTTTTTCTATTACTGTGACTAGGTCTTGTTAAAATGCTGTTTTTTTCTACTACTGTATGACTAGGTCTTGTTAAAATGCTGTTTTTTCTATTGCCGGTACTGTATGACTAGGTCTTGTAAAAGTGCTGTTTTTTCTATTACTGTATGACTAGGTCTTGTTAAAATGCTGTTTTTTCTATTACTGTGACTAGGTCTTGTAAAAAAGCTGTTTTTTCTATAACTGTATGACTAGGTCTTGTTAAAATGTTATTTTTTTCTATTACTGTATGAGTAGGTCTTGTTAAAATGCTGTTTTTCTATAACTATATGACTAGGTCTTGTTAAAATGTTATTTTTTCTATTACTGTATGAGTAGGTCTTGTTAAAATGCTATTTTTTCTATTACTGTATGACTAGGTCTTGTTAAAATGCTGTTTTGAAATCAGAGAACAAATAAAGCAGATCAGGACCGACCCATTTTCATAACAACCAGACAGTTGTTAAAGTTGCTTGAGTTTGGAGCTGGAAGCCATTCTGGACATTAACAAACTCAAAAATAATGTGATGATCAAAGATTGAAACAATTATGATGTCATCTGTTTTTATAGCTTTAACTCATTCACCCCTAAAGATACTTTTGAACTCTTCCAATTAAAAGGTTGGAATAGTTCATTATGAAATTTCAGGGAATGAATGAGCAAAGGATACACCATAACCAGTACATTGATTTATCTTTAAATTGACAGTTAGGACTGAATATGCATTTGTTATAATACTATAAATGTTGAAATCCCACTTTACCTTTTCCTCCATTCAGCAAACTTGACAACTTCCACAGGGAAACCGTTGGCATTCATCCACTTATATAGCCACCTTTGTAAAAATACAGAGGTGAGAGGTAATTGACCAAAATGTCAAGGTCACACACACAGATATAAAGGTTAGGGTATGAAATCTGTTATAGGAACATGAATGTTATACATCTGCATAATTTGTATAAGAAAGCTTTATGCCAAATTGTACATCAATTTATAGCAAATATGAAACAATTGTTTTTCAATGTGTAAAATTTAAATCACTATTTTGCACCTTGATAGAAGAGCATAGACATTCTAATTGAGGAAGGACACTGGAGTACCTGAAGAAACACATGCGGTCTGGCGGGTGACCCAACACATTTTCATCTCCACTCTGGAAACTAGTAATCATAGGTAGAGCCCTACCTTGAGAGAAAGACTCAAACCTCACCTGCAGTGTATAGGTTTGGAGTTGAGAACATGATAGACCTTTCCAAAAGCAGTTGATAAATTGTAGGTCATTTTGATGAGGAACTTGGCAGCGAAGTCAACAGGTGTCATCTCCACCAGCCAATCAACCTCCGGGGCCACGCCCAGGCTGGTGATGGCCTGGAGCATCAGCAGTGTCAGATCCTGGGGGTTCCAGTAGGCTTTCGTCATGTCACCTGACATGTTGCCTAGCAACATATGCATTAAAATCAGCGAGGAGAATGAGTGAGGACCCACAAAGATATACCCCCATCCCAGAAAGTGGTATAGTGAGATGATCCTATAACTTCAACCAAGCTCCACCAATCTCTAATCAGAGGCTAGGTTACACCTTATGTTATGACAATATTAAAATAAATCTGCCAAGCAAAAGGAATTCATGAGATATTCTGTACACAGGCTTTTAATTTCCAGATCTACAGCGGTCAGTGGTGACCTTTGACCTTTAACCTTGGCCAGTGACCATCAATATTAAAATCTGATCAAGTGTAGGATGTGATAGCGTGATGCTATGGTGTAAATACAAACAGTATATTGTCTATCATGATTACTATATACCCCCTTACCTCAGCTTGGGTATAAAAAGGTTAATTTATTTCAAAACACGCTAACAAATCTGAGGTTTGTGTAAGGATTCATCATGGAATAGCAGACATTTAGAAGCTAGACCACTTAAATACTTCCATGACTAGTCACTTCTTCCTTTACCTGAAGTTAACTAGAGGATGTTACTGTAAACACATTTTAACTCATTGTCAGTTTTTGGCACATTAGCGCAACGATGAATTTGCGCTTCCATGGTAATTACTATATAAGAAGCATATAAAAACTTCAATTATATTTTAGTGCAATACTTGCAGCGCGAAGAGTGCTAAAATAAGATTACTGGAAAATATGTATGTTTACAGTACAGTAAAACCCCACTTGCTCGAACAAGTGGGGACCTGATCAATAGTTCCAGGAATACATGGTATTCCAGTAATCCGAGGTTGGTTGAATATGTATGAACTTGGTTGAATATGTATGAATGTATGAACTTGGTTGAATATGTATGAACTTGGTTGAATATGTATGAACTTGGTTGAATATGTATGAACTGGATCGGGACGAAACAAACTATTCGACAAATGAGGGATATCTGAATAAACCAGGTTTGATTAAATGGGGTTGTACTCAGTATATTAACTAGCTGCTACTCAACAAATGTAGATATCTTACCTAACCTGTAGATAACCACAGGTATGCCTCTCTGATCAGCCCTAGATATCAGCTGTTCTGCTACCCATTTAGACTGCGAGTAGCCGTCTGTCAGTTGATCAGCAAAAGGTGTGATGTCATCATTTTCTCGACAGTCTTGTCGGCCATTGGGAAACACAGCGTCAGTACTATGTGTGATGAAATAAAGTATGTAATTAAGTTTCGTACTGCACAATTCAGTCCAATTAAACAGTTTTCCATCCACAGGTCAAATTCATAAAATCAAGAGAATATGTGTACATATGTAGCAAATCTAGACCAGTTGGAAAACTTTTGAGAATATGTATACATATGTAGCAGATCTAGACCAGGTCAATCAACAGTGACCAGATGCCATGGTAACACTATTGGTTGAGCGTCCCACTAGGGTTTGGAAGCTCCCAGGTTCGAAACCCGGTCTGGCCGTTCATTTTTCCTCTCCTGTTACATATACATTTAAGTTTATTAGGATTATGAGACCTACCTGATATAGTGGAATGGTTTGATTAAGAGGCCTACCTGACATAGTGGAAGGGTTTGATTATGAGACCTACCTGAAATAGTGGAAGGGTTTGATTATGAGACCTACCTGACATAGTGGAATGGTTTGATTAAGAGACCTACCTGACATAGTGGAAGGGTTCGATTATTAGACCTACCTGACATAGTGGAAGGGTTTGATTAAGAGACCTACCTGACATAGTTGAACGGTTTGATTAAGAGACCTACCTGACATAGTGGAAGGGTTTGATTATAAGACCTACCTGACATAGTGGAAGGGTTTGATTATGAGACCTACCTAACGTAGTGGAAGGGTTTGATTATGAGATCTACCTGACATAGTGGAAGGGTTTGATTATGAGATCTACCTGACATAGTGGAAGGGTTTGATTATGAGACCTACCTGACATAGTGGAAGGGTTTGACTATGAGATCTACCTGACATAATGGAAGAGTTGGATTATGAGACCTACCTGACATAGTGGAAGGGTATGAGACCTACCTGACATAGTGGAAGGGTTTAATTATGAGACCTACCTGACATAGTGGAAGGGTTTGATTAAGAGACCTACCTGACATAGTGGAAGGGTTTGATAAAGAGACCTACCTGACATAGTGGAATGGTTTGATTAAGAGACCTACCTGACATAGTGGAAGGGTTTGATTTTCCCCGTGCAGGCAAACACCACCATATTTGCTGTTCCATTTACATTAGCACCCTGCAGAGCCTAAAACAACAACATACAATCATGTCAATTTATGAAATCATTTGAAATATATACAAATGTTAATATAAAATATAAGATTCAAATACATGATGTTACCAATTTTTGTTCACATGGTGACTTAACATATATACACTACGGGATTAGTTGTTGTCCCTCCAATGGCACAGACATTTTCCCTGTGGGTTTTTCCTCCATCTTTAAAAAAAACATTTTGTTCCCATAAAGCATAGTCGTAATAAATTCTCTACAGATCTTATGTTTGTTGTTAAATAAAGATATTATTAGTAATATCCATATTGGACATTAATCAACAATTGAGTACCTGTTGTCACGGTGACATTAATTACACTATAGGGATACACAAGTAATCAATCAACATCTGAGTACCTGTTGTCATGGTGACGATACTTACACTATAGGGATACACAAGTATTCAATCAACATCTGAGTACCTGTTGTCATGGCGACGATACTTACACTATAGGGATACACAAGTATTCAATCAACATCTGAGTACCTGTTGTCATGGTGATTATACTTACACTATAGGGATACACTAGGTTGACGTAGGCAGCAGCGTGTAAGATGTAATCAATCTCCGTGCACAGATATGTGTACTCGTCTTCGTTCATGCCAAGCTTGACTAACGCCACATCTCCCTTCATGGCGTGAACACGAGAACTGAACTGCTTTGTCAGAAATGTCTGTTCGTCTGTAGGGGTGTCAGAACCAGCCAAAATTCCAAACTGTTTTAATGTAGCTTCTACACGTTCAGTGGGGCTCTTGTCAGGTAACTCCCTCACCACACAGTACACTGTACTCTGTCAGGGGTGTAAAACAACCGACACATATAAAACAAAGGATTCAAAGTAAAAGTAACAACATACAACATTTAGATCCTAGAAACAGCAATATTCAACTAAAACTAATATATATTATTGCAATTGTAAAAAGAGTGGATCTGTGTGCAAAACCTTTCATTCTTTAACTGGCTGGCAAATTAGACCCCCCCCCCCCCCCCAAAAATAATTCCCAAAAATCCAGCTGGTCCTTATCTGAAATGGTTGTTTTGAGAATTAACTCTCAAGAGGGGCACCCCTATCACCCTCAGAAAACCATCTGTACCTTACCAGAGTAGTGAGAAGTCATTAACTCTCGGAGGACCCCTCCCCCTCCCTCTCAGAAAACCAGCTGTACCTTACCTTGGTAGTGAGAAGTAACTCTTGGAGGACCCCCCCCCCCCACCCACCCACCCCCCACCCCGCTACCCCCACCTTCATTAAGAAAACCAGCTGTACCTTACCTTGGTAGTGAGAAGTAACTCTCTGAGGAGGAAGGCACCAAGGAAACCTGTTGTTCCTGTCAGAAGGACTCGGGCTTTCTTGAACTTGCTTTCATTATGAAGGTTAAAACTTCTCCAGAATGCTCTCAGATTCATGTCAATACTGCACGGGAATACAAAATGTCATTGTCATATCAATGATACGAATATAGGTTAACGTGGTCAGTACAGGGTGACAATGGTACATTAATATAGGTTCTGGTTAGTACAGCTTTATACTACTGTTGTATGGATCAAAAACCACTAGATAGATGTCATTGTATTAGAAAACACACAATAAGGTATCTAAAGTAACCAGGTTCCATAAAAACAGCTGACTTTATCTACTTTCAACCATGTACAGGTAAAAATCTTGTAAATAAAAGCTTCACTAAATTTACCTGTAATGCAGTATGTCTTAGATACACTTACTCAACTTTAGCCATATCATGACGAGCCACTTCAGCTTTCAGGTCAAAGGTCACCTTCGGAATGATGATGTCCACTTCAGAGTTTTCCTTCTTTGCCTCAATCAGCTGACAGATGCTGGCTATGGTGGGGTGGATGAAGAGGTCACGGACAGTGATGTTTACCTGGTACTTGTCTCGTAGGTTGCCTAGCAACTGAGTGGCTAATAGGGAGTGGCTGTAGAACAAACAGACCATATAAACACCTTTCTTAAAGAAAAAAAATCTTGCCACATCACTCCTTGTACTAATATGTTATAAACACTTTTCTCAAAGAATAAATGTTGTCACATCATCCTCTGTACCAATATGTTGTAAAGTTTCCTCGTCACACATTATTCTCCCTTGTCTCACCTCCTAATCTTCACTACACAGCCCCACATGTCTCTCTGTCCCTCCCCTCGTGTGTTCCTTCCCTTTCCCAAATACCTCTCTTCCTCCATCTCTCTATTCCTCATTTCATATGTTACTCACACGCTCCTAAATACCTCTATCCTTCCTTCTCTCTATTTCTCATTTCAATGTTACTTATACACTCCCAAATACTTCTCTCCCTCCATCTCTCTATTCCTAACTTCGTATGTTACTTACACACTCCCAAATACCTCTCTCCTTCCATCTCTCTATTCCTAACTTCGTATGTTACTTACACACTCCCAAATACCTCTCTCCTTCCATCTCTCTATTCCTAACTTCATATGTTACTTACACACTCCCAAATACCTCTCTCCTTCCATCTCTCTATTCCTAACTTCATATGTTACTTACACACTCCCAAATACTTCTCTCCCTCCATCTCTCTATTCCTAACTTCATATGTTACTTACACACTCCTAAATACCTCGCTCCTTCCATCCCTCTATTCCAAACTTCATATGTTACTCACACACTCCCAAATACCTCTCTCCTTCCATCTCTCTATTCCTGACTTTGCATGTTACTCACACACTCCCAAATACCTCTCTCCTTTCCATATACATAGTCCCTTCCCTTTATATGGTCCACCGTACACAACTCACCCTCCTTGGTCAAAGAAGCTCTCCTGTATGTCCACATCCTTAATTTGTAGCACATGTTTCCAGATCTGAGACACCTCTCTTTCAGTCTCCGTAGACGGTTGAGCCTCCTTGTCAATATCGCTCTCGCTTTCCTTGTCAAATGGAGGTAGAGCCTTCTTGTCCAATTTTCCTGTCGCTTCAACTATTGGGAGACTGTTGACCAGCAAAATATTTTTATATCTTTTAAGAAATAGGATGTTGTTTGATTTGCTATGCTTTTGTAATGGCTACATGTGTGCAATCGAAGTTTAAGAGAGACTTTTATTAAAACGCTTGTGGAAATCGATTGATGAGATATTTTTAGGGCAGGATCTATCAAAAGTTGAGTACAAAGATTGGGTACATCATTTGAGGGCAGGATTATATTATGTTAGATATGGTCTAATTTCCTCAACTCTAATTGGCTAAAATACCTTGGTATGGTCATGTGGAGTTCCATATGTTGTGATATTGACCTGATGTTCTACTTTTAGAAACATCAAGCCAATATTGCATTTATATATGACTTCATTGTCATTGTGATGTCACAGTGCCCCTCTGTAAATTCCATGCTTCACAAAGATAGATATAATGCAATTTTAGTCTTCTGTAAACAAGCTTCATATCTAATATAAAAATAGGACCTCAGATTCGGTCAATATGGTGTTATACCGACCAGTGGTAGAATCTGAAAAATTGACCTTGGGCTTCACCCTGGGTCAATATATGATTTTACCAGGTCAGTTTAACACCATATTGACCTCACCAAAAGTCCATAATTGATATATAGTTTAGGGGGACCATATGACTGCATTAGATCAGAAAGTTAACAAACAAGTCTTTATTACAGGGTATCAGTGTCTCTGAATAAGACATAGGAGCAGAAAGTTTGAGAGCAGCATTCAGAATTGTGAAATACAAACCTTGGTACAATGACAAAGTAGGAAGGGATCATATAGAAAGGAAGACTCAGTTTGAGGGCCGCACGTAAGGCTTTCTTTGATGTCTGACCCTCCGTGACAACATACGCCACCAGAAACTTGTTGTCGCCTTCATCTCCCTCTACTAGGATGACGCAGGCAGTTACCATAGTCAACTCCAACATGGCTGTCTCCACTGCCTGAAGTATAGAACACAGTTGATGTCTACAATGTATATAGTATTGATATCTACAGCCAGTAGTGCATGTATTGTTGATACAGTAAAACTTTAATTTCTCTCACTTGTACAACTCTAAAACTCTGTTTTATTTGAAGCAGTATGTCAGTCCCTGTCAAACTTCACTCTAAACATTCAACTCACTTGACTCGAATAATTCGTTTGACTGAAAGTTTTCCCCTCATCTCGCCGACTTCAAGATAACGAAGATTGACTGCTACCAGTACCATCAGACTAACCTGTACCTCTACAGACTACCATCAGACTTACCTGTACCTCTATAGACTACTGTCAGACTTACCTGTACCTCTACAGAATACTTTCAGACTTACCTGTACCTCTACAGATTAACATCAGACTTACCTGTACCTCTATAGACTACCATCAGACTTACCTGTACCTCTACAGACTACCATCAGACTTACCTGTACCTCCACAGATTACCATCAGACTTACCTGTACCTCTACAGACTACCATCAGACTTACCTGTACCTCTATAGACTACCATCAGACTTACCTTTACCTCTATAGACTACCATCAGACTTACCTGTACCTCTACAGATTACCATCAGACTTACCTGTACCTCTATAGACTACCATCAGACTTACCTGTACCTCTATAGACTACCATCAGACTTACCTGTACCTCTACAGACTACCATCAGACTTACCTGTACCTCCACAGACTACCATCAGACTTACCTGTACCTCTACAGACTACCATCAGACTTACCTGTACCTCTACAGACTACCATCAGACTTACCTGTACCTCTATAGACTACCATCAGACTTACCTGTACCTCTATAGACTACCATCAAACTTACCTGTACCTCTACAGACTACCATCAGACTTACCTGTACCTCTATAGATTACCATCAGACTTACCTGTACCTCCACAGATTACCATCAGACTTACCTGTACCTCTACAGACTACCATCAGACTTACCTGTACCTCTATAGACTACCATCAGGCTTACCTTTACCTCTATAGACTACCATCAGACTTACCTGTACCTCTATAGACTACCATCAGACTTACCTGTACCTCTATAGACTACCATCAGACTTACCTGTACCTCTATAGACTACCATCAGACTTACCTTTACCTCTATAGACTACCATCAGACTTACCTGTACCTCCACAGACTACCATCAGACTTACCTGTACCTCTACAGACTACCTTCAGACTTACCTGTCCTCTACAGACTACCATCAGACTTACCTGTACCTCTATAGACTACCATTAGACTTACCTGTACCTCTATAGACTACCATCAGACTTACCTGTACCTCTATAGACTACCATCAGACTTACCTGTACCTCTATAGAATACTACCAGACTTACCTGTACCTCTTTAGAACACCATCAGACTTACCTGTACCTCTATAGACTACCATCAGACTTACCTGTACCTCTATAGACTACCATCAGACTTACCTGTACCTGTACAGATTACCGTCAGACTTACCTGTACCTCTACAAACTACCATCAGACTTACCTGTACCTCTATAGTCTACCATCAGACTTACCTGTACCTCTATAGATTACCATCAGACTTACCTGTACCTCTACAGACTACCATCAGACTTACCTGTACCTCTATAGACTACCATCAGACTTACCTGTACCTCTATAGACTACCATCAGACTTACCTGTACCTCTATAGACTACCATCAGACTTACCTGTACCTCTATAGACTACCATCAGACTTACCTGTACCTCTATAGAATAGCCCCTAATTTTGACCATGGAGTCACAACGTCCACAGATCTCCAGACTGCCGTCAGACAACATGTACCCCCAGTCTCCGGTACGATACAGCTTATCGCCCATACCCTTGGGCACTGCTGTAGGACGTGAAATAAACCGAACTGCCTGCTGCTCCGGCCGGTTCAGATATCCTCTGGCTAGAGTTGGGCCTCCCACATAGATCTACAATAATACAATACAACACATTTACAAAACCTAGCAAGTTCCAATTACTTTGACCCCATCATCTTAATCATTTACAGAGTCTGCATCAAGTAAAGTTTAACTCATTCACCCCTCAGAAGACATATTTGAGCTCTACCAATTCAAAGGTTGGATGATCTCATTTTGAAATTCAGGGATAAATGAGTTTTAAGCCTATAGTTAAAAAACGGTTTTTGAAGCAAGAGACCTATTGATATTTATAGTAATATAAATGATTGAACTATGTAAGATACATGTGCTGTTGAATTTTAGCAAGGGAGGGAGTCCCTTAAGTTATTATGTTGTATGAATTAAAATTTTATTCTGAACTACATAATATTAGCCCTCTTTTAAAGTATTTATTGTGATCTAGAGCATCTCTAAATTAAGTACAACTGAAAAGATAGTGAAAGTCAACCATCATGTGTCAGAAGAATTCTTTGAATGTCCAATACTTGCCAAAACCCTAATGCAGCTGCCTGGTCAAGATTCGGAGCTCAATATTGAATATCAAATCTAATTTTCATTACCTTTCCCATTTATTGAAGAAGTGAGGTTTGTCAGCCTCATTCATAGGGCCCTGCACCTTTGCCTCAAAAAGGTCAGCCATTCCCTTCCTGAGTTTAGATTCTGATTCCCTGATCCTCAATATATTTAACCCACTCACCCCTGGAATTTTATAATAGACTATTCCTTGTGTCCTTTAAATTCAAGCTCAACATCTAATTCCTCTGTCTTGATTGTTCCACTTACCTCACCTGAGCTCCCTACTGGCTGCAGAGTGTATTGGTTATCTAGAATGACCACCTCGACCCCAGGCAGTATCCGGCCTACTGGGCAAAACTTTCTGGAGTTTAAAGCCCCCTGTAAATAAGATGACAATATCATCCTGTCTGCTGCCCACTCAACAACATACCTGTACATCTAAACATATACTGGTTCTTAAGTGTATTCTAAGCATTAATCCGGCGTTTGATCCACCATCACATTGATAAATTGAACAATGCATTATAGCATGGTCACAGAAAAATTCTAAATTTACAGAGTTGTCCATTGATTTATTGATAAAAAGAACTCCAAAACTCACATTTTAGGCAACTCTATAGAGGCTTGTTTCTTTAAATTATATCTGAAGGAAAACTATCTGAGTTTTAGTTTCCACATATCTAAGAATGACATAACTTTTGTATGTATATCAAAGGCGATTTGAGCTAACCTGATTTGTTTGGAAATATTCTCCAAGATCTTCACATGCCACATCATGACACTCTGATACACTGTATAGGTTCAGAAACTGTATCCATGGCAACAGCTTTAGACAACGTTCAAAGAGGGCTGTGGTGACCACCTCCCCACAGAACAAGATCTGTCTGAGAAATCATATCAGTTACTACACCTCCTCACAGAACAAGATCTGTCTGAGAAATCATATCAGTTACTACACCTCCCCACAGAACAAGATCTGTCTGAGAAATCATATCAGTTACTACACCTCCCCACAGAACAAGATCTGTCTGAGAAATCATATCAGTTACTACACCTCCCCACAGAACAAGATCTGTCTGAGAAATCATATCAGTTACTACACCTCCCCACAGAACAAGATCTGTCTGAGAAATCATATCAGTTACTACACCTCCCCACAGAACAAGATCTGTCTGAGAAATCATATCAGTTACTACACCTCCCCACAGAACAAGATCTGTCTGAGAAATCATATCAGTTACTACACCTCCCCACAGAACAAGATCTGTCTGAGAAATCATATCAGTTACTACACCTCCCCACAGAACAAGATCTGTCTGAGAAATCATATCAGTTACTACACCTCCCCACAGAACAAGATCTGTCTGAGAAATCATATCAGTTACTACACCTCCCAACAGAACAAGATCTGTCTGAGAAATCATATCAGTTACTACACCTCCCCACAGAACAAGATCTGTCTGAGAAATCATATCAGTTACTACACCTCCTCACAGAACAAGATCTGTCTGAGAAATCATATCAGTTACTACACCTCCCCACAGAACAAGATCTGTCTGAGAAATCATATCAGTTAGATCGTACACCTCCCCACAGAACAAGATCTGTCTGAGAAATCATATTTAGATAGTGCAAAATAATAGTAAAGTTTTCGAAATTAGTTTCTCAAAATAAACTATGGTTTTGAAATCAAGACAATGTCTTTAGATTTAAAGAATTTTGTTGGGGATCAGCGAAGATATTCACAATTATCTCACAGTATATAACTTAATTAAATTCACTCTAAACAATGTAAGAGGTTTTACACTGCGAGATACTTTTGACAGGCGTCGACATCACATGTACTTTGCCAAATTATATAAAATCTCCAATGTTATAAGAGCATGATATATTCTGGAGATTGTTTTTGAGTTGGAGTTTCAAGTTTGGCTTGTTAAGATGTCAGGTACCTACTTCATACTCTCCAGCTTTGTTTTCAGGTCAAGCCCTGGGGTATTGAGGACAGCCTCTAGGAGGGATGGTGTGAACAGCATGCGGGTGATCTTGTGCTCCTGTAGGAAGTCACACAGTAGCGGCGGATCGTAAATGACTGTGTTCGGGATGATGTACATCGGAATGCCTGAGGACCAGATACATGTATGGTGTTAGGCATAGTAGATTTTCCCTTTAAAGCCCAAAGTAGGGAATAACTCATTCTACACATGTATCTTAACTTAAAAGTGGAGAATAGTTCTTTCTATCTTAACTTCAAAGTGGAGAATAGTTCTTTCTATTGTAACAGAGGTCATTATTTATTTCAATGCCTCAGCTAGGATTCGAACCCGGAACCTCACGCTACTAGTCTTACACTCAATCGATCAAGCTAAAGAGAATATCTCCCTAGCCGAGCGGGATATTGCAGCTAGTATTTACCAGGGTTACATATGCTCCCCCTCCAGGAAAGAACTCGTCCCGAGTTTTCCGGGGGTCATAGGGATTTCTTTGCAAGTATCCCCAGTGTATGTCATTTTCGGGCCCCTTTGTGAGCGCCATTTGTAACAGAGGTCATTATTTATTTCAATGCCTCTGCTAGGAGTCGAACCTGGAACCTCTGGCTACTAGTCTTACGCTCAACCGATCGAGCTAAAGAGAATATCTCCCTAGCCGAGCGGGATATTGCAGCTAGTATTTACCAGGGTTACATACTCCCCCTCCAGGAAAGAACTCGTCCCGAGTTTTCCGGGGGTCATAGGGATTTCTTTGCAAATATCCCCAGTGTATGTCATTTTCGGGCCCCTACGTGGGCACCATTTGTAACAGAGGTCATTATTTATTTCAATGCCTCCGCTAGGAGTCGAACCTGGAACCTCTGGCTACTAGTCTTACGCTCAACCGATCGAGCTAAAGAGAATATCTCCCTAGCCGAGCAGTATATTGCAGCTAGTATTTATCAGAAAAGAATTATTGTGGACCATAATTCCATTCAATTGATCTTACGACAGTCTTCACAAAAATATTGCACAGACATATCTGTCATTTTGGTACTTTACAAAAGATGTTTTGATCATCTTTAAAATTGACATCTTTAGCTTTGCACTTAGTTTATCTAGGTGTTCTGAATGTAACTGGTTTTTAATTCCATATTCGCATTTTTTGTCTCCACATAAAGCATCAGAACATGCCAATGGTTCAGAAACTACCGGCTATTGAAATGTATAGAATTCACAGAAAACATATAGGATATCACATCCTCGGTTGAAACATGGAAACTCCACTCCAGCAAAGTCATGTACATGTAACAGGAGAAAGAGAAAATGTAGCTGCCAAACCGGGGTTCGAACTCTGAGGACCTTCCGACCTCTAGACGAACACTCTACCACTGAGCTACCTGGTCACCGATGATCGACCCAGTCCAGTTCCACTACATTCCTCCCTCCTTTCTTCCAAGTCTTCGCCCCAACGACAACCCAAGTTCGGGTATCACCTTGCTAAGCATACTCCCAATGCTTTAAACAAGGGTTGGTAAGCTTGCCAATTTTGTAACAGAAAAAAGAGAAAATGTAGCGGCCAGACCGGGGTTCGAACCTAGGACCTTCCGAACTCTAGACAAACACTCTACCACTGAGCTTATACCTAGTCGCTGATTATCAATCCAGTCCAGTTCCTCTACATATATATGGTTGTCAAGGGGAAGAGTAAGATGCAATAGGAATATATCTCATAGCCCTAAAACTAACAGTGATACATACTTTATTTATAAGATTCTAGTCTTTCAATAATTGGTACCTTGGTTTTGTTAATTTGGCCTTAACTTTTCAGGTACATATTGTATAAGAATAATTTTTTGAAGTGTTAGTGGGTTTGTTACCTTTGAGAAGTGGCCGTAACATTTCCCATGTGAAGAAGATGTTACAAGCCTCTCTGTCCTCAGAGCCGTAGGGAAATGCCAGGTGGCGCCAGTGGTAGGAGAACACAGAGCCTCGGTGTGGACACATTATACCTGGAATATAGATTATACATCATCAATAACTCACATAGAACTGTATAGGAACTTAAATATAAATAAACTCAGTCTGTTGATCAAGACAAAATTTCTAAGATTTCTATTCAATTTGAGATTAAAACACTGACAGGTCAGTTTTGCCATGACATCTTCCAGGGGTAAATTCACAGAGTGTAGGTGATATTGTAACCCCTGGATATCAAGTATGCCATTTAGCTTGCCATTAATCCACCTTAATTCACCTTTAGGTTTTGTGTAAGTTGAACACACTAAGGTATATCAAGCTTTCAGTACTTTATCCTTAGACTTGTGTAGGATACCATCAACTCAAGCTATTTCATTTAGGTGCTGAGCCTGGAGTACTTCACCTTTAGGTTTCCCTGTTGTTCCAGAGGAATACACAACATAAGCCAGGCTGTCCAGTGTGGTTGACTTATCAGTATCAGTGGTCAGCTGGTCAGTCTGTTTCTGGGTGTCCAGCTCCTTTGACCAACCCTCTTTCAATACCAAGACATCCTTTCTGTCTAAAACAAGAATAGGGCAGCGATGTGTCTGGAAGTCATGCATGAAAAGTACGAAAGATACTTAAGTTAGCTTTTGCCTATAGGAATTAAGCTTATAGCTGGAATGTTTTGATTGACATGAAAAATGAAAAAATGGTAGTCCTATACCTGGAAAGGCTAGTCTAAAGAGATGTATTTATCTACTCTGATTTGTACATCCTTAATTAAGGGCTGTTGAACATTTAATTCTTACCTGGAAGGGCTGAGGCCAAGTCTGAGGAGAAATGATAACCACGGACTCTGCATCCTTAATTAAGGGCTGTGGAGCATTATTCTTACCTGGAAGGGCTGAGGCCAGGTCTGGGGAAGTAATGATAACAATGGGCTCAGCATCCTTAATTAAGGGCTGTGGAGCATTATTCTTACCTGGAAGGGCTGAGGCCAGGTCTGGGGAAGTAATGATAACAATGGGCTCAGCATCCTTAATTAAGGGCTGTGGAGCATTATTCTTACCTGGAAGGGCTGAGGCCAGGTCTGGGGAAGTAATGATAACCACGGGTTCTGCATCCTTAAGTATGGACTGTAGGAGGGGCTGGGGATAGGCTATGTCCAGGGGAAGGTAGGCTCCTCCTACAAACAGAAAAGGTTTCATTTTATTATATCTCATTCAGAAAAATTTCCATAAGTAACTTTATGAAGTAAATATATCTTAGAAGAAAGTCCTGAAAGTGTGTACCCAAATTTTAGCACAAAACCAAATCAAAATAGTTAGCACAAAGAATTGGTGCATGCACTCAGAATAATTGCTGTAGAAAAGAATATACAGAAATGTATTAATGCAAACACTACATGTTTAGTGGAAAGTTTTCAGTGTAAAATTCACTAAAATAAGATTACCATGAAAATATGTACAATTACAGTAACCCCAACCACTCATTATGAACTCATACTTTACACAGAACTAATGATTATCGTATAATTAAGCACTATTGATATAAATTAACCTTTGCATTTTGTCAAAAACAGCTCCTATATAAAACATAGACCTGACTTACCAGCCTTCAGTATAGCTATGTAAGACAGGGAAAAGTTGATGCTCTTGTTGAGATAGATCCCAACACATTTGTCTGTGGTCACGCCCCGACTACGTAAATAGGTAGCTAGGATGTTGGTGAGATCCTCAAGTTCTCTGAAGGTCATGTGACTGCCGTCTGCCTCCACCAGCGCCACCTGTGAGGGTGTGGTCTCAGCCTGTCGGGAAAACATCTCGTGTAGCAGGCCCTGCTCCTCATAGTCGCTCATCTCCATCCCTGATTGGTCAGTCATCATGCCGTTTGATTGGTCGATCAGCTGAATGTCATACAATTCACAGAACATATCCTATATAGTGTACACCTTGATGAAATGTATATATATATATGCACTTCTATACAGAAAACCAATATAACTGGGCACTTCTGTGCAGTGGACAAAATCTATATCAGAAACTTAAAAATTATTTCAGTGAATTATGATGTTACATAATACATTATTACTGAAACTTTAGTTCACTCACCCTTAAAGACACATTGAACTCTTTCAATTCAGAGGATAGAATAATCCATTATGAAATTTCAGGGGTCAGTATGAGTTAATTCACAATAGTTGAGGGAAGTTTTTGATACCATTAGCTTAGTGGCCAAGCAAGATCACATATTTATTTTTAGATTTCACATCTGCTCCAGCGACTCATGTTTGACATTTTTTTGTTGAAATACAATTCAAAACCCCAAATATTTTGCTGGATACCATAAAAAATACATGTATTACAATTTTCGGTCATTTGATATATATTTGTGTTACAGGTTTTTTCCATTTCAAAATCAGTGTTTAGGCATATGGATGCATTCTAAATTGCAAACTCAATATATATAGTTTATATACCTATACCATTGCAACATAGAATAGATAATTAACATTTCAATACATTATACCTTTACTTCTAAAAATCTCTCCCCCCCCCCCCCCACACACACATTTATTTTGCCCACTGCAAATATACTTTTAATATTACTGTAATTAAGTTACTGAAATGAAAGTCACACAAAAGTTGCTTGAACCTTGACAACCAACTTCTAACTTACAGTATATGGCTTATTTAATGAACTTTCCTATAGTAAATCTGTAATGAGTTCACAGAATTTGGACACTATAACTAAAGGGGGAAATATTGATACAATACATGCACATATAGGAGACCGAAATTCCCTGTGGTAGAGAAAATCTTAAATTCAATTCTATGGAGACACAAGTTCCCAGTTATAGTTTTAGATATATATGTTGATGCTAGTATGAACACATGCAGATACAATATTCTATGGAAACATGATTTAATTCCCGTTATAATTTTAGATATTTGTTGATGCCAACTACACAGTTGTATTAAGATATTTAGGGCCGACATGACTTACCGGACCGAGGTGTCCTGATGTCCAGGTCTTTATCAGCTCACATCTACACACATACCCCACTTATCTGTATCAGTAATGGTATATAGTATATAAAGGTAAGATGAGGTACTTTAACTTTGACCCTGTAACATCTCTCAGAGACCACTCCTGCACTACATACAAGGAAGATATACATATAGTGTGATGACAGGTCTTTGTATAAACAACAGCAGCTGTAAGTAGGAAATAAACATTTAAGAAGTACAAAGATCAACATTAGTGTTTATTATACTGTAATACAGGTACATCTAGTAACTTAAATAACATTTACTACAAATACACAGATAATGAAGGAAAGTCAGTCAAGAGCTGTACAAAGATCATCATTACAAAGTTTACAGTAGTCATGACATTCACCTTTGCTTTTGTTAGTCCTAGTGATGTCAGTAAATGTTGTCATCAGAGATGTCAGTAAATGTTGTCATCAGAGATGTCAGTAAATGTTGTCCTCAGTGATGTCAGTAAATGTTGTCATCAGAGATGTCAGTAAATGTTGTCATCAGAGATGTCAGTAAATGTTGTCCTCAGTGATGTCAGTAAATGTTGTCATCAGATATGTCAGTAAATGTTGTCATCAGAGATGTCAGTAAATGATGTTAACAAGTGATGCCAGTAAATGATGTCATCAGAGATGTCAGTAAATGTTGTCATCAGAGATGTCAGTAAATGTTGTCATCAGAGATGTCAGTAAATGTTGTCATCAGAGATGTCAGTAAATGTTGTCATCAGAGATGTCAGTAAATGTTGTCCTCAGTGATGTCAGTAAATGTTGTCATCAGAGATGTCAGTAAATGTTGTCATCAGAGATGTCAGTAAATGTTGTCCTCAGTGATGTCAGTAAATGTTGTCATCAGAGATGTCAGTAAATGTTGTCATCAGAGATGTCAGTAAATGATGTTAACAAGTGATGTCAGTAAATGATGTCATCAGAGATGTCAGTAAATGTTGTCATCAGAGATGTCAGTAAATGTTGTCATCAGAGATGTCAGAAAATGTTGTCATCAGTGATGTCAGTAAATGTTGTCATCAGAGATGTCAGTAAATGTTGTCATCAGTGATGTCTGTAAATGTTGTCATCAGAGATGTCAGTAAATGTTGTCATCAGAGATGTCAGTAAATGATGTTAACAAGTGATGTCAGTAAATTTTGTCATCAGTGATGTCAGTAAATGTTGTCATCAGTGATGTCAGTAAATGTTGTCATCAGTGATGTCAGTAAATGTTGTCATCAGAAGTGTCAGTAAATGTTGTCATCAGAGATGTCAGTAAATGTTGTCATCAGAGATGTCAGCAAATGTTGTCCTCAGTGATGTCAGTAAATGTTGTCCTCAGTGATGTCAGTAAATGTTGTCATCAGATATGTCAGTAAATGTTGTCATCAGAGATGTCAGTAAATGTTGTCATCAGCGATGTCAATAAATGTTGTCATCAGAGATGTCTGTAAATGTTGTCATCAGTGATGTCTGTAAATGTTGTCATCAGAGATGTCAGTAAATGTTGTCATCAGAGATGTCAGTAAATGATGTTAACAAGTGATGTCAGTAAATGTTGTCATCAGAGATGTCAGTAAATGTTGTCATCAGTGATGTCAGTAAATGTTGTCATCAGTGATGTCAGTAAATGTTGTCATCAGTGATGTCAGTAAATGTTGTCATCAGAAGTGTCAGTAAATGTTGTCATCAGAGATGTCAGTAAATGATGTTAGTCCCTAGTGATGTCAGTAAATGTTGTCATCAGAGATGTCAGTAAATGTTGTCATCAGAGATGTCAGCAAATGTTATCCTCAGTGATGTCAGTAAATGTTGTCCTCAGTGATGTCAGTAAATGTTGTCATCAGATATGTCAGTAAATGTTGTCATCAGAGATGTCAGTAAATGATGTTAACAAGTGATGTCAGTAAATGTTGTCATCAGAGATGTCAGTAAATGTTGTCATCAGTGATGTCAGTAAATGTTGTCATCAGTGATGTCAGCAAATGTTGTAATCAGTGATGTCAGTAAATGTTGTCATCAGAGATGTCAGTAAATGATGTTGTTTCAAGTGATGTCAATAAATGTTTCCAGTGATGTAAGTAAATGATGTTGTCCAGTGATGTCAGTAAATGATGTTGTCCAGTGATGTCAGTAAATGATGTTGTCCAGTGATGTCAGTCAATGTTGTCATCAGTGATGTCAGTAAATGTTGTAATCAGTGATGTCAGTAAATGTTGTCATCAGTGATGTCAGTAAATGATGTTAACAAGTGATGTCAGTAAATGATGTTAACAAGTGATGTCAGTAAATGATGTTAACAAGTGATGTCAGTAAATGTTGTTAACAAGTGATGTCAGTAAATGTTGTTAACAAGAGGCCCAGAGGGCCTGTATCGCTCACCTGGATACATTAGTATCTAGGTAATCATGATAAAATATTTTCTATTTTCTTTTTGGCTTGCCCCTCAGCCCCCATAGGGGGTCAGTCCCACCATTAGTACAATTTTGAATCCTGAGCACCCAGGGATACTTTCTGCCAAATTAGGTTGATTTCCTATCAGTGGTTATGAAGGAGAAGTCGTTTAAAGAAATTGTTGACGGACGGACGACGGACGGACGGACGCCACGGTATGGCATAAGCTCACCTCGGTCCTTCGGACCAGGTGAGCTTACAAGTGATGTCAGTAAATGATGTTAACAAGTGATGTCAGTAAATGATGTTAACAAGTGATGTCAGTAAATGATGTTGTATAGGGGCCATGGTTGCCGACCAGTTAAGGTGTCCCAAAATTCTAACAGTAAAGCCCTCCACTTCTGTGTTGCGAGTTCGAAACCCATATAGGTCAGTTGCCAGAAAATGACCATAGGTTGGTGGTTTTTCTCCAGGTACTCCACCTCCAAAACCTGGCACATCCTTAAATGACCCTCACTGTTAAAAGGATGTAAAACAAAAAAAACTAACTCCAGTGATGTCAGTAAATGATGTTGTCCAGTGATGTCAGTAAATGATGTTAGTAAATGTCCTCAGTGATGTAAGTAAATGATTTTATTCAGTGATGTAAGTAAATGATGTCTCCAGTGATGTAAGTAAATGATGTTGTCCAGTGATGTCAGTAAATGATGTTGTCCAGTGATGTCAGTAAATGATGTTGTCCAGTGATGTCAGTTAATAATGTTGTCCAGTGATGTAAGTAAATGATGTTGTCCAGTGATGTAAGTAAATGATGTTGTCCAGTGATGTCAGTAAATGATGTTGTCCAGTGATGTCAGTAAATGATATGTTAGTAAATGTCCCCAGTGATGTAAGTAAATGGTGTTGTCCAGTGATGTAAGTAAATGATGTTGTCCAGTGATGTAAGTAAATGATGTTGTCCAGTGATGTCAGTAAATGATGTTGTCCAGTGATGTCAGTAAATGATATGCTAGTAAATGTCCCCAGTGATGTAAGTAAATGATGTTGTCCAGTGATGTCAGTAAATGATGTTGTCCAGTGATGTCAGTAAATGATATGTTAGTAAATGTCCCCAGTGATGTAAGTAAATGTTGTTGTCCAGTGATGTAAGTAAATGATGTTGTCCAGTGATGTAAGTAAATGATGTTGTCCAGTGATGTCAGTAAATGATGTTGTCCAGTGATGTCAGTAAATGATGTTGTCCAGTGATGTCAGTAAATGATGTTGTCCAATGATGTCAGTAAATGATGTTGTCCAGTGATGTAAGTAAATGTTGTTGTCCAGTGATGTCAGTAAATGTTGTTGTCCAGTGATGTAAGTAAATTATGTTGTCCAGTGATGTCAGTAAATGATGTTGTCCAGTGATGTCAGTAAATGTTGTTGTCCAGAGATGTCAGTAAATGTTGTTGTCCAGTGATGTAAGTAAATTATGTTGTCCAGTGATGTCAGTAAATGATGTTGTCCAGTGATGTCAGTAAATGTTGTTGTCCAGTGATGTCAGTAAATGTTGTTGTCAGTAAATGATGTTATCCAGTGATGTAAGTAAATTATGTTGTCCAGTGATGTCAGTACATGATGTTGTCCAGTGATGTCAGTAAATGTTGTTGTCCAGTGATGTAAGTAAATTATGTTGTCCAGTGATGTCAGTACATGATGTTGTCCAGTGATGTAAGTAAATGATGTTGTCCAGTGATGTCAGTAAATGATGTAGCATCAATCCATCCAAAATATTTCACATCATGTATTTTTCTCTGGAATGAATTCTGTCTGTTGGCTAAAAACAATATATTAATCATTTCAATCGATTTTAAAGGTAATTTGGACCAAACAGCAGTTCATTTTGAAAATGCATATTTCTGTGTATTTTTTGCACTTCGCAAAAGGACGAAAATTTCAACTTTTGATGCTAGAAAAATCATCAGTATTTCACCATTTTTTATTAGAGCAAGCTCCTTTTTGCTGTACAACTTAACAATGTTCAATATTATACAACAAAGTAGATAATTATATAACTTTTGTACTTTTGTCATGTCTGCAAACATTCATACATTTTGGCTTACCAATTTGGAAGATACTGTGTGAAGATGTCTTGCAACTGGACAAAACTGCTAAATTCACTTAAAAATCATTTATTAAGTCATATTTGTATATTTGCCTGAGTATGCTGACATATCATTATCTTTGTATTTTCTGCCATGCCATGAACTCACTTTTCCGAAAATGGAATGATGACCAGCTAAGAGAAACACAGTATGCCCAATGGTGGGGGCATTTTATGTAAATCGAAATTTGAATGTTAACAAAACAAGATGCCCAGATGGCCTGTATCGCTCACCTGGATACATTGGTATCTAGGTAATCATGGTAAAATATTTTCTTTTTGGCCCCGCCCTTCAGCCCCCTGGGGGGTCAGTCCCACCATTAGTACAATTTTGAATCCTGAGCACCTAGGGATGCTTCCTACCAAATAAGGCTGATTTCCAAACAGTGATTATGGAGAAGTTGCTTAAACCAATATTGTTAAATAACCCTTTTTGGCCCCGCCTCTCAGCCCCCTAGTGGGTCAGTCCCACCATTAGTATAATTTTGAATCCTGAGCACCTAAGGATGCTTCCTGCCAAATTAGGTTGATTTCCAATCAGTGGTTTAGAGAAGAAGTCGCTTATATCAATATAGCTAATAATTCTTTTCGTCCCCGACGCTCAGCCCCCTAGGGGGTCAGTTCCACCATTAGTACAATTTTGAATCCTGAGCAGCTAAGGATGCTTCCTGCCAAATAAGACTGATTTCCTAGCCTATCAGTGGTTATGGAGAAGTTGCTTAAACCATGATATAGCTAAATAACCCTTTTTGGCCCCGCCCTCAGCCCCCTAGGGGGTCAGTCCCACCATTAGTACAATTTTGAACCTGAGCACCTAAGGATGCTTCCTGCCAACTAAGGCTTATTTCCAATCAGTGGTTATGGAGAAGAAGTCGCTTAAACCAATATAGCTAAATAACCCTTTTTGGCCCGCCCCTCAGATTTCCTTTCAGTGGTTATGGAGAATTGCTGACGGACGACGGACGCCAAGGTATGGCATAAGCTCACCTCGGTCCTTCAGACCAGGTGAGCTAATAAAAGATGAAAACAGAAAAAAAACTGCTTTAGTTGAACTTTTACTTTGAAGAGCTTGCACATTACCATTGGTGCCATTAAGATATAAGTTATCACAGAATCAGACTTGGTATGTAATTTTTGGGTCACAAGCCTGTATATTTGAAAGGGAAGTAACTCCCGCCCAGAGAGCTTGTTTTTACAGCTTTATCTTCTATAGAGAAGGTAGAATACTATAAACATACTTACTTTGGCGTAATCAAATTTTAGCACATTGTCAATTCTTGGTATATTAGCCTAATGTTAAATTCACGCATTCCGCTATAATTACTATAAAAGCAGCATATAAAAACTTTAATGAGTGCAATCATATTTTTGCCCAATACTTTTCAACATGATGAGTGCTTTAAAATAATTAGATTACAGCGAAAATATGATCGTTTACAGTATATGAGTATTCCCAAAGCCAAAAGCCAAACCCTCACGTGGAACTTTCCTTTACAGTTATCTCTGATGCAGTGGTACCCTTACCTTACTTGTATCCAAACTTAGGTTTTATTTAGGTATTAACTAACACATCTGTCAAAATATAGAGGATTACCAATAGTATACTTATGTTTGTGGAGGAAACACCTTATTACATATCAATATTTTCCAAATTGATACAGTTGAACCGCGTTTTCTCGAAGTTGACGGGACCATAGGAAAATTT
Source organism: Mimachlamys varia (assembly GCA_947623455.1). Taxonomy (NCBI): domain Eukaryota; kingdom Metazoa; phylum Mollusca; class Bivalvia; order Pectinida; family Pectinidae; genus Mimachlamys; species Mimachlamys varia. The sequence goes on from OX392537.1 coordinate 6,476,574, forward strand.
GGAGTTATCCGAGTTACATGAGTGTGAATGATAGTGTAAAGCTTGGCTTGGATTGACAAAATATTTCAAATTAAACAAATCTTTGAGTTATACAAGTTTGAAAGAACGAGGTTCTACTGTACGTGTTCTTCATCATCTAGAAACAAGATGACATTTCAAATACATAGTACAAATACAAATGAAATGAGACATGCACTTAGGATCAAAGCCTTTATTTCACATACAATAGACTAGGTACGACATACTGTATGATCAGGTCCACAGCCAGGCAGAAATAAACAGCTTTACGATTGGAGGAGACTGCTCACATGACTGGTTTACAAATCCACATTAATACCATATTTGGCAAGATTAAATCAATTACAAAAGTATGAATAATGGTAAAAATACTGCCAATTTGAATTTTATTGTAATTATAATGATTCATAAAAAATTTGCAGATTATATACCACAAATTAGCTGGTATAAATAGAAACCACTGAGAAATAAATAAAAATCTCAATAAAAGTAGGAAATGAGCATTGATGAGAACTTTCCTTTTTCAGGCAAGTTTAAATTTGATAAATTACTTAATAATATTATCAAACTAAAAATAATTTGAGAACAAAAAAAAATTGTTTAAATAAAAGCTAACAGCTCTTTAAAAATTTTACTTTCTAATCTAAAAGTAACATTTTATCTGTTGATTTTTATAAGTGGTCTTTGCCATTTGGCAAAGGCTAGCACAAAATAATGAAGTGTGTAGCACTGATCGGTTTGATATACAGGGCGATAGGTAAGACCAGGTACAGGAACGGGGCACACATTCATACCACACATGATCTGCAGTATATATAGTAGGGTTCCAATCACTGAACCAGTCTATGGTCTGACCAGGTGAAATGTCCTACCATAACTAGATGTATGTTTGTTACTAAATACTTGTTCACAGAACATTTTAATGATGTCACTGAAGTATAGGGTTGTAATGGATGTTTGTTTTTTACCTTATATTTCTCTATTGTGAGATCAGCCTTGCAATGTGGACAAGCTGAGGTCTATCTAGCTAGCACTAACGGGATTTCTATCACCACACCTGAACAGTACCTGGACTGGAACACAGCTCAAGCTTTAGGTATGGTGTTGAGGTGACTAATAGACACATGATTATGCTAAGTCATACAGGTATGTACCTATCCATTCTAAGTCATACAGGTATGTACCTATCCATGCTAAGTCATACAGGTATGTACCTATCCATGCTAAGTGATACAGGTATGTACCTATCCATACATACAAAACTTACTGAATCTCAACCTATACATACATAGCTTACACAAAATGCTGTACTGACATTTTCCACACATAGTACCTGATATACTCTGTATGTAGCTTATATAATTCTCTCTCACTTTACAAAACATACAGGGAATAATAAATATATTATATACTCTTACTTACAAATACACATAGAAAATCATATATACCCTCTGTACATTCTGTATACACAATGTATTTATTTCTATCTTTCATTCTTACAAATACATATATAGAAATATATCTTCTGTACATAATACTTACACAATATATATTCCTATCTTTCTTTTTTTTACAATACATACTATAGATAGAAACCTACCCTCTATATATACTGTATACTTAGTACATCACATGTAAATATCTAGGAAGGTTATTGGATAACTACCATGTTCTATTTGGTATATTTATATGCCTTCCTTAGCAACGGGAACTATACCTGGCAACAGGCACTACACTAATTTTTTTTTGGCCCAAGGGAAAAGTAGCATGACATCAGGAGTTATGCCCCTTCCTGTAGGAGGCGCTGTAAATTCTACTTTCGTTTCATTGTTGATACCTGCCAAAAATTGCAATGTTTGTAACAGGAGATGGCGATTCTTTTACAGTGACTAAACGAAGTTTGAAAATCAAACCAACAACACACTTAGCAGTGACTGTCATAAAGGAACATCTATAGGAAAGGGGAACAGAGCAGGAATCAGTCATGAAAAATTGTTGTTGATTATTGAATATTAATAAACTTTATCAGTTAGGTTCACATTGTTTGTCTTTTAATTGTCAAATGAAGTTCATGTGATGTACTAAATCTATTATGTCCCTTTTCCTTGGGAACAGTTTTCTAATAGTGTTATCTGGGGAGGTACAGTTATACACTGTACCTCCCCAAATAACGCTGGAAGAGAACTGTTCCCTTGGGATAGTGACATAATAGGTATTTCTATTTCCTCTCTTACAAATACATACTTTACATAGAAATGTACCCTTTGTACATGTCGCTCATACAATGTATATACATTTCCAACTCTCTTTCTAAAATACATACCATACATATATATACTCTCTGTACATGATGTATACAAATCTCTCTTACATACAAAAATATATATACCCTCTATACATACACATATCACTATACTTACTATACATACATACTGTACAGATACCATCTATACACAAACTACGACTAAGTGTATACAAATAGCTGCCTATGAAGATTAACTTAAAAACTAAACATGTAAACAAATAAATAATGATTGGTCTACATATGTATATTCACGAAAAAATTAAAACAAAGTCATACATATTCCAAAATAATTAATATCAATGACTAGTTAAAACCAGATTGTGAATATTCATGACAGACATATTGGTAAGGAAGTAAGAAACATCAATGAAATGACAAGAAAATGAATGCATACAAATGTAGAAATTGACAGATTTCAGGGTAAAAATATGAGTGACAGAAATTGAGTAGAAAGATATCACAGCACCTTGGGCCCATCACTGGTAGCTCACATACTAAAGTTAATATTCTCAGGTAACAAGTTCAGAGAATCTGGATTCTTCAGGTGAGACGACGGTAAATGGGAGTAAAACAAGTTCAATATGGCACTATAAGGAAGCGGCGTGTTGTGTTGTGACAACTGGTACATGTTATCGTGCGTTGTTGTGTCCCACCACAGAGCGCTCTTGTTGTAGAAGGTGTTCCAACACGACGGGCACCTTCCCTAGCCGTGACTTCACAAGGTCGGGTAACATGTCGGTCTTCTGAAACCTGTAAAACAAATCATAGGAATAAATAATCACTGGCATAGTATTCAGAATTACAGTTGAGCCTGGATATCTCAAACTTGTATAACTCTTCAGAATCTGTTTAATTTGAAGTATTTCATCGGCCCTAGTGTACTTTAAACCAAGCATTCTAAATCGCTTAACTCAGATAGCTTGACGCTTTCTCAAGGTGCCTCTGATTTCAAGATAACAAGTTTCGCCAAAATTATAATGTATGATAAAACTTGTTTAAATTGAATATTCCAGTTTAGTTTTATTGCCCAATGTATACATAGTTTGTTGGCATTGTCTAGTGCTACTGTACACCAATTTGTGTAGCTTTACCAACAACTAACCCTGTATACCTCAGAGCTTGTGTAAACATACAAATAGTTTGAATTAAAGATAGAAATTTCTGTCCAGTAAAAACAAATTAACGTATGATGGTAAGAAATGAACCCTTTGAGGGATACATACCTGAAAAGCTTTCCCTGTGTATCAACAAATTTAATTGTTGTTGTAGTTGAGCGTACGCCAAGTTGAGTGCCATCATTGAACTTGACCCAGATCTCGCCATTTGTGAGCTGAAAATAAATCAAACACCTAATATTAATTTTGTATTACTTGCATATATAAATTACACTTTAATGCTTTACATTATTCAAATAAGATGAAATATTTTTCCAACAAAATAATTTAATATTGTAGATTGATTTTAAAAGGTGTTTTTCGAAAGTGCCTTACCTGAGAGGCAATGCCAACATCAGGCACGTAGACTTGGCGGGTGATGTCGTGGCCTCCCTTCCTAAGCTGACTCCCACCGCTATGACTGGAGGTGGGACTAGTGTTGGCCCCCCGCTCTGCCCCAGTGCCGGATCTCTCCGTCCCGCCATTATGCCCCAGCCTCTCGGCAGATAGTCGCACAGCCTCCGACTTGAGGGTGCGGTCTTGGGAGTCGTCCACAGACTGGTCGACACAGTCAGTCATTGTACTGACCACAGTGCCATCAAAGGAGGTCATCTGTATAATAATAGACAGTTACACATTAGAATGAATCGAAATGTGTTACACAATCTAACAACATTTATTTCAATCTTAATATACATATAAATATAGATTCCTAACAAATTGTAGATTACAAAAACATCAGGTCTGCTCTTACTTAAAGCTACATGAATAAATTTTAATTCTGTCAGATATTCTATTAAATGTACATTATGTAATTGGAAGTCTATTTCGTGACACTTTTTCCTCCAGAAACAATGAAGGATAGACGTACCACAGACGGGGAAGGTCTTGATCCTGAGGAAGGCGTACTCATGTTCTCAAACGCTCCAGAACTCGGCCCCGTCCCACTTGTTGATGTTGATCGACCAGAGTCATTTAAATTCTGGCTTTTTGGACGACTGAAAATTGGAAACAAAATGACGTCAATTGAAAACAGAGAATATTCACAGATGTTGTCTTCTTATCTTCTATATCAGGCAAACCTTACTTTGAAATTCCACATGAAATAAATGTAATCCAAGATTTTGGTGTGGTATTTTTTTGTAGGCCTTCAATGAAGAGAATAATTTTTGGGCATTAATTGGAGGATTTATCTTTTCACAATTTGTATGTATGAAGTGATGAAAGACAATGGAGCTTACCTGCCAATAATGATGGGGAAGAATTGTGTTTTGAGAGCACATCTCTGTTGTACCGCACTGATCACCGACTCTATCTCCAGACACTGGTGCCGACACTGTAACATATCATTCAACCATATCAACACCATATCAAGGCATTTTTCTAATTTCATCCAAAGAAAGCATTTTTTGGGGTAAATTAATAAAAGTAAGGAACAAGAAACCAGGACTGAAACAATTAATATGGCCTGATATCTTGCTTTTGTATGCTTGACATGTATATTATTACCATATTATTATATTTCCATAATTAAAACAAGCATACAGAGTATTGCTTTAGCAATGCATGCCCCTATCAGCCGTGTTAGCTATTACACTGTACTGACTTGTAAAAATGATGGGCAAATTATGGTCCTTTGCTTTTGTGTGAAGTTTGATCAATATGCATCAAGGAATGAAGCTAAGAGAGCTAAAATGACAAACTTTGGCATTACATACAAACGTACGCCGAGGAAATCGATAATATAATAACCATAACCATATCCTGCTCATATCATCATCATATACTGAAATTTAGCATCACGAATATAAATCCAGCCTTTCTAAGGCCATTCCAGCATGGCGCACTGGATTCGGTGAGGAAGGTTTTAAGTATAAAGGAGGGTCTCACCTGTTTGACGTAGACAAGCAGTCTCTGTGTATCCTCCGTTAACCTTTCCTCAGCAGCTGCTGAATCCAGTACCAGTGATGTCCCCGACTTCTCTATTATTCTTGTATTAGTTGAATTTATTGTAAACTTGGCACCTGAAAACAACACAATTCTGAGTAAGACACATGTACCAAAATGAATAACTACACGTATTACAAAAGTTAATGGATAATATTGTGTGATTATATATATAATAACAGAAGCTTAGCTAACATTCATGCTATAAATTTGCTATAAGCTGGCAAAACATTCTTGTATATATGATGCTTTGTTTAATATACAAATTTACACATAGATCATTTGAAATTAAGATGTGGTATTTATCAAGGCACTGTAAAAAGTGGTATGGTATATTGTAAATATAGATGTGCTATTAAATGTGGTAACCATCAAAGTGCCACAAAATTAGCAATATAACATTCATAAATGTGTAATCATAAAATACATAAAAAATAAATAAATAAATAAATAAAATTAAATAAAAAAATTCACTACAAAATGAAAAACCACATGTTCAGAGATATCAGGAAAAAAAAGGACATGACAGATTTGTATCACACATGCTGTTATAAAGAAAAGACAATATCTTTGAGAGTTGGAAGGATTTTACAGGACACGGACAGATCACAGAACCAAGGCACTAACAATATTGTAACAGAGAACGACGGACAATAAAAACAGGAGGGTGGGGCTGTGTAGGGGGTAGGGGTAGCCATGCATGAAGTTTGGTCTACGATCAGACCAGGAAACACACCATCACACAACCACGGACATGTGTGCAGACGGCACAGCACCCACTTAACTCTCCGCCACCCATTTATCATGTAACATATCAGTAGGTTTGGTCTAACAACAATACTTTATGGCTGTAAAGTACCTGTATATTTGATAGTTTTTATCTTACAGTTAGTAAGTGGTATGATTAAGCAGTAACATTTTTTTTTAAAGTTTCAAGTTTTTGGGGTTTTTTTCATCATCAACAGTAGTTTATGCTTTCACGTATTTTTCTTTAATAAATTTTTTTTTTTGTTTGATTTTCTTTAATACAAATACCGGTATATTGTTTATAAACAGCATACCATGTCCAATGAAATTTATTTGTGTTGTAAACAAATCTGATAAATATTTTTTGACACTTCATTTTCAAAACATAAAATATCAGAGCGATTTGCTACAGCTTTAGTTCTTAATAGTTTTACGAATTCCATGAAATGCTGTGACTATCATAAACTAAATCAATCACTGGAGGCGGAAAGTTGTGTACATGGGAGGGCTAGCCACAGGTGTCAGACTTACTGCGAGGGGGGGCCGACCTGCCCGCCTCACCACTGGAGTTCACTGTCCCATCCACTACATACGACCCTTCAAATACCATGTAATTTACATCTCACTCCTTCCTCACTTCCCAAACACATGTTATACATCTTAAATAAATATACCCAGATGTGTATCTGGATGTCAGGGTCACCCTGCTACAAATTTGGGTTTATAATGGTGACATATTTACACCTCAATACATGTTTTGACAAAACCAAATCTCCAAATGTATCACCTGGTGACTGATTGAGAGAGGATTAAATGTTCTCCTATCCATAGCATTGTCTGCATCACATTATTTGAAAAATTCAAAAAAGATTTTATATAGGTTCCTTATTTTCTCAATTGCAAAGTTGAGTTGAAAGTATAATAAATTTCTCAAAAGACAAACTTGTAAAATTAAATAGAAAACCTCCCAACTACCGGGACATCGCTTGTGATTGAGCAAAATTTACATCTAATAGTTCTGGGTGACTTGACAGGACAGATCTGGACATCACAATCAACTTTATATCTGCAGTCACAGATGTCATAATTTGCATATCTCTCCCCTATAGCAAAGATACCACGAGTGACTCCTCAGATTTTAGTATTAAACCAAATTGCAATAGAACTGGCCTTTCATGATCTCATTTGTATCTTTAATAAACAAAACATTACAGTTTTAACAAATTTATATTTTTTTCGTTTTCAGTCAACATTGAATTATTTAGCCCTTACTATTATAGGCTTTAGCCCTTACTTTTGATTATTATAGGCTATCATTTACTCTACAAAGAAACTTACCATCATAAAATATTGATTCAAAATCTGCGTCAGGCGAGTTCTCCATCAGCATACACTTGGCTCGGCTGGTGAACAGAGTCACCTTTGGCGTCTTGGATCGAACCAGCTTTACAAACCTGCGTAAAAAATTGAATGACATTGACACATTTAATACTTTTCATCTTTTCCAGTATATAGAACTTCTGACTTCCAATAATAGTGACAAGTGCAATTTTATTCACAAGACAAGCACCTGAATGACAAAAATATACTTCCACAGTTATCCAATTCAATGTACATTTCACTTGTTTTGTTTTCATGCTATAGCTTTGACCTCCAATGGAAGTTTCAAATTTTCTCACAAAAGCATAAATGAAGAAAAATGCTGTATTATTTTATCAAAACTTGCAGCTACATCATTTGAAAATGTAAATATAGGGCATATTATCAATCTTTTCAACATAATGAGGTCAAAGAAACTTTGGATTTTTTGACATAATCCATAAATTGCTTCTAGGAACCCAATGATGTTATAAATAAAAAATTTTTGTGGAGGGGGGGACTCCATTCCTCAGTGGATCTAATTTCTTTACCTTGCAGCATACTGGTACTTTTTCCAGTATTTCTCTGGGAGTGCGTCGAAGGTGTATGACTTGGAGGGAACAGGAGGTAGAGTTACAGGAACATCACCGACAGGTTCACCGCGCCCATTGTTTGGCTGGTAAACGTTCACCGTCTGTCCGTCTACCGAGATGAGAAACACCTCGACCACTTTCTCCACCTTCTGTTTCTGCTTCAGGAACTCGAGACACACATCCCCACACTCGAGAATGTTCACCTGAAATAACAGCATGGAAACATCAAGGTTAAGTTATGTCTCAGTTGCATAAGACTGTAAACATTGAAGAATTTTCACAATTTTAATTAATTGTTTGATTTCGCTAAAATATTACTTTTTATGATGTACATATTTCTTTGCTTTCAATTTTTTTCATCTTTTTTTCATATTAAGTACAAATTACAAAATCCAAAAGTAATAATACATCCATTTTGTTTAGCATTGGTATAAAAAGCAACAAATTCTATTGCAAGAAACACATATGACATCAAAGCACTCACAATGGCATTCCGTGTCCTCTGCCTGATGTGCCTCAGCCTTGACGAGTTTAGGGGCAACACCACATCACGTATTGTCTTGCTGGGTTGACTAGCTTTGGCACTGTTGTGTGAAGTTTTAACGTCAGAGTTTTGGAACCGGTTGGAGCCTAACATGTCCTCCATAGAGTGACCGTGACTGTCTTGGTATCGCTGGCTAGTTTTATGATCTGGCTGTGGACACCGTTCATGCCAGCTACCCATTGCATCACCTTCAAAATTCAGCATCTTCTTTGTGTTCTGAAGGGAGAACTCTGTACCTTCCTGAGAGGACAGATCCGAGAGAGCAGAGCTGATGGACGGCTTGCTGCTGTCACTCAGCTGTGGGGGACTAAAGCGCCCCCGGGGGTCATTACTGTGGGTACTAAGACTACACGACCAGCCTGTGGAACTGTTGGGGGTAGTTTCCTGATACTTGGTGGGGTCAAAGGTCGGTGCCCCATATAGCTCCTGAGATTTATCCTGGCTGTTGGTTCTCATGTAGCGATCCGTTGAGCGTTGAGTGCCTAACCGAGCTTCCTTGTCACTGTAAATAAAACATCTCTGACATTACACAACTGTATGGCACCCTCAACATTATAATATATCTTATAAGCACTGAAAATATCCAAGTAAATACTAAATAGCTTTGTATGGTAAAAAAAAAAATCTTTAATTTAAAAAAAAGAAGTTTTTATCTAGATATTCCTTATTCCTTCTTATTCTGTACTTAAACTGTTTTTTTTACCAAAGTCATTTCATTTCAACAAATTTTACTCATTTATATGGTCCAATGAAAGGGATTGAACAACAAGCTATGCCTATATCAGTTCTCTCCTGAAAAGTCATCATGATCTTACTACAGACATGTCTGTTGAAAGTTTTACAAACTGAGGTACTACATCAGACAGACTTACCTATCCCGGAGACGCACAGGTGGGGAGGGTGGATGTCGAAGTATAGGGTTAGAAGGAGCTCCCTTTCTCGGGAAAAGGACGTCAGATTGCTCAGCTACCTGCTTTTTAGCAGCTGCTGAACTCTCCTCGTCCTCAGAAATCTGGGATTCCAGAGGGAATGCTGGGAAGGGGCGTGGCTTAGGATGACTGGATACCCGTGATGATGAAATAGTTGCCATGGTACCCCTGCCACTGTCAATAGATGTCTCTCCAAAGCCCTGTGAGCCCTTACTAAGGCTATTGCTGTTATCCTTGGTCATGAAGGGATGGCTGAGTATATCTGTGTAGAAACATCAAATCATGTAGAAGTAAGCATCAATCAACACCCTATACATAAAGGTAGTGTGGTTGTGGGTGTTCACATCAAGTCTCTAAAAATCTTATACCAGAAGACCTTTTCTTTTACATCATGGTTTATATTATTCACCTTCACTTAAACTGACATAATTCGAAATCTTAAACTTTTACCAAAGTTACATAGACCACATTTGTCATTTTATAATTCTGTATCGTGTGTCAGCTAAAACTTGTATAACTGTTACGACCGATAGTGAAGCGAGACTAACCTTTTAGATTCTGGCGCTCCTTTGGGTTTTTCTTGAGCAGAGACTGAATGAGATCCTTGGCCTCATTAGAAATGTGCTCGGGTAGATGGAACTCAGCCAGGATAACACGGTTCAGTGTAGTCTTCACACCTTCCGTATCAAAAGGAGGTCGGCCCACCAGGAATGTGTACAGCATGCAGCCAAGGGACCATACATCCGCCTCCAGTCCATGTGCTGAGCGCATGGCAATTTCACTGTCAACATCCAAAGTAAAACTCAAACATTCATACATGTATAGGAATCTGATCAAGTTCAAGTTGACTTTTTTTTAAAGCTGAATCAATGTTGATTTTTTTTGCTTTTGTTAATGCAGAAACATTTACATTACATATAGATAGGCTTTGAATATTAACCAAATTTATTGAAAAGAAAACTTTCCAAGACATTAATTGAAGACAAAACTCACGGTGAAATGTAGTTTGGAGTTCCACACATTGTGAAGTGTTTCTCATCAGGAATGTTCAACTGCGTAGCCAAACCAAAATCAGCAATTTTCTACAAGGAAAAAAACAACATTCTTTACAAAAGTTTATCTGAAAGTAAAACACTATCTTTTACATCAAAGTATTGTAATCTTTCATTTTAGAACATTTATCATGACATCCCAACCAATTGATACAGTGAATATAAGCCTTACCACATCCATGTTTCGGGTGAGGAGGAGGTTGGCCAATGTGAGGTCGCGGTGAAGGATTCCATGAGAGTGGAGGTACAGCATCCCCTTAACTATCTGTCGCATAAAGTGTTGAGCTGTAAACAAAGGGAAAAGAATTACACACATGTTACACAGTGTAACCTCAACTCTACCGCCACTGAACCCAAGGTGCCTGTGTCAACAAAGTACTTCTATAGTTATTAAATACATATTCCAATTTTTTTTTATTTGCTGTTCATGTTTTCTGCAAAGTATCACTCCTCAAGAACAAGTATAAATTTCCTTATGAAAAAAACTGAATGACAAATAATACTATACTAATGAAGGAATAATGATGCTTAAATCTGTCTCAATTCCTTTAATAATTTAATCATTGGATAACAACTGATAATTCCTAAACAAGATCTAGCCATTCACAGTGCAACACACAACCTAGTATACATGACTCTCAGTCTGGTAGCTGTATCACTACGGTCAGATTCACCAGTATTGTAACCAACAATTGTTCAACATACCTTCTGCCTCGGTAAGCACCTTGCAGTTGGCTTTGAGGTAGCGATTAAGCTCACCATTGTGGCTTATCTCCAGGACCAGGTACACATAGTTGTTATCTTCAAAGTAGTTGTAGAGCTGTAACATAGTATCATGTTGGGTGTCAGTTTACCAGCAAACAACTTCACAAAATTCATTTCTATATTGTGTCATGTGGTCAGTTATATGCTTTCTGATGGTAATATAATGTGGTCAAAGAGGTGTGACTGGCCGTGTAGTAAGTCAGTGAAGTGTGGCTGGCTGTTGTGTATTAGGGTAAGTTAGTTAGGTTGGTTCTGTTATGCAAAATGGTCAGTGAGGCATGTCTTGTTGTGTAATACACTGTAGAAGCAGTGGTGTGTGTGTTGTTGTCTTATCAGTGAGGTGTGACCTGTTGTGTAATGGAGTCAGTGAGGTATGTCCACCTGTGTACTGTGGTCAGTTAGCCTTGTCCAGAGTAATTTAGCCACTAGAGCGTGTCCAGCTAACAAGCAGGTGATACAATTCTCCAAATCACCTGTAATTATCAGGTGTAACTAATTGAATGTTACACCTCCCTGACAGGTACAAGACTCAACTAATACTCTAATTGACAGTTACACAGGCCTGGACAGGTGTTGTTATAACCAATTACTGAATTATAGCTTATATCACACTTGTAGTGATAAGGTACACATGACAATATTAGCATGCTCGTGACATTTAGTTGTAATTATATATGTTGTTAATTTGTTATCTTGGGAAAAAAAATCAGTATTGGAATCTAAAATCCAATACATTCTTTGTATTAATTAGTAAATATTAGGGTTTTTTCTCTCTTTTTTTTTCTTTTTGAAGTCATCAAGTATAATATGTCAGACTCAGACTAATTCCTTTTCTGAGAATTAATATATATATATATAGAAAAATCATTTAATATTAAATAGCCTAGTATTTGTGTCCACAAATAAAATTCTATCTTGTAACATAAGTATTACCTGTAAACTAAACAGATGAAGGAACACTACCTGTATAGGTGTATAAGCCATTTAGAGGTTAACATAAAGTCACAAAGAACATATTGATAGGGGATCACAACAGATTTTCCTTTAAAGGTTTACCTGTGGGTTGTGTACCAGGTATTTGTTTACTGTATGTATACTGATGTATTTGTACCTCAAGTATAGACGGGTGTTTTAATCTCGAGTGTATTTCTACTTCTTTCTTTACTCTGGCCACCATGCCCGCTGCTTTCATCAACTTCTTGTCAATCTGGAAAGTACACATACAAACAATACTTTATAAATCTGTATTTATGTACACCTTGCTAGAAATAAATTATTTATGCAAATACCGCAGCATTGCTTTTTTTTAACCTGTTTACTGAAAATTTCAGAAATCAGCAACAACATTTTCATGATTGATTTTTTTAATATTATTTTTTTCAGTAGATGTATTGTATATTAAACATGAAATAAAAAATAAATAATGGAAATTAAATTAGTTTATGATGTATATAGGAAACAAATTTCTGCAGCACAATAAATCATATGATACAGCATAATAAAAAAGCATACCATCTTGATGGCCACCTCAAGACCTGTTTTGTTGGAGCGAGCACGGTACACACATGCAAATCCACCCTTCCCTAGGAGGTTCAACACCTGGTAGTCCTGTAAACAAGTGGGGAACATTTAGTCACATGTCAATATACAAAACATAATTTCTTTTATACTGCTCAAAATGACAGCGGTACCAGCTTAAAATCTACAGAATATATGATGGTTTATAGACGGTAAAGGCTGTTAATGCAGTAAATAGGGGCACTATGGTAGTGTACAATCATATGAACATTACCTTTAGCTTACTCTTCTGTATATTTTCCCTCTCTATGAATCAACTTTGATTTCTAATCAAGTATAAATTTTGTTTTCATTCAAAGTTCAACTTCCATCAGAGTGCCTTCCGTAGAAGTCTACATTAATAATTAGTAACATCAGATTATTTATGTTTGTGAAGTCTTGTTAAATGATAATTGTTTTTTTCCTTGTTAATACAAAATAACTTGTGACAAGTTGTGTCATGATGATGGTAGAGTACCAGGTGTACATTATGTACATGCATGTGTCATGTGTGTAAAATTATCAAAGTCTCACAACAGAAAAACATTGATGTATTAATCAAACCATCTTCACTAAATACAACAAATGTATACATGCATAGACATACATAAATGTAGTGCAGATGAATTTGAAACAAGTACTACAAATTCATGGAGACTGTCAACAATAAATTTGAACATAATATTCCAGGTGTCATATTTACTGTACCTGTAGCGATTCCTCTCGCATCTTTTCTACATAAACATCATCCATTGCGTATATGTCCCGTGGGGACATCCCTTGGTAGGGGCTTTCACAGTACCAACTATCTATAAAGCTACTTGTGTATTTCATAGCTTTGGAATAAATGTTTCACTGCATAATAAATTTCCCCTACAGTCACACACATACAAACACCAAACTTTAAATGCCAGACCGTGGATGTCCAGACAAAAATAAAAGCGCACATTTCTGTACAAGTTTAATCTTGCCGGTTAATGCTGAATGAGACTAGGCCTCAGTGACAGTGCTACCTGTTTGAGCAGGTTGGGCTGTATATAATCCTGTCACTATTTACCTCTGGGATTAGCAGAGGATTACTGGCCTTGTGGCAAACATGGTGGGCAGTTATAATGTGGCAATAAGTAATGAGTCTCAATAACCCCCAATTGTCTTATCACAGCAGTACTGTACTATGTACACAGGTTAACAGGATCAATCCTCTACATACAAGCTCAGACACAGATGACTGGTCAAAGCATACCACTCTAAGACATTCTCTTTGGAGAATATATATAAATGTAGATGTGTCGAATACCAATGGATCATATTCTACAGTAAACACATATAATTTAACAAGTAATATTTAAGATTTATTTTTTTGCTCATATATAATCAGAATGTAGTCAAATATATTCATAATTTATATTCTTATTGGACAATTTCATATAGCAAATAATTATAATGTGTAATGACTCTTCAAGAATTTTTTTTAAAATCTTATCTTTTAAAATTTTATTTATTTGTTTTAATATATATATATATACTGTCTTAAAATTCAGCACTGCACATATAAAATTGTCCTGATATTATTTTTTTCTTTTATCAAATTGCAAGTTCAACAAATTGATTATCAAATGATAAAATTTTGCATTGTGATAAAATAAATGCTGGTGTCTTACAAAGTAATATGGAAAGGTATTGTTGCCTAAAAATTTGTTTTTTAAATGAATACTTTACACCAGCTTATTTGTTACAATAAATTAAAATTTAATCAATAAATATTTCCATCTACATGCATTAAACATTCCCTGACAAGCAGTTTTCATCTTGTTATACTGTACCTGGCCATGAACATATATACACTGTAAATTATACAAATTTACTGTCCTCATGATCAATTGCCTGTGATTTTCAATTTAAAGTTTGAAATTACATTTTACACATTAACAAAAAAAAAAAAAAAAATGTAATTTGTCTGATCATAAACGTTGAAACATTCTTTTTTATGCAGATTTAAATTGCTAAATTTCTTTATTCAATACAAAATGTACTACGTATACATTGTTGTATGTTTCCTGTTTCTAGCTAGATAAAGAATTAAAATCAGTGTAAATATTGGTAAGTAATTAATAATTACATTATGGACAACTATTTATAGTATACTTGGATTTACATAAATAATGCACACACTGGTGACGAAATCAGTTTTACCTGTGACGTTTCACCTTGCAGTATGTATGACATGCTCCTCGATGTATAGGTGATCATGACCCTATACATTTGTAGTTACCACAAAATACCATGTTATACTGTACATACTGTATAGTTGTATGTTCAATATATAACTACCATTCACACATGAATGTACAACATGCATGCAAAGAACAAATGCAGGATTATCAAATTGAAATATTTCTTTCTGAAATATAAAGCGCTGCACTAATGCAATGGGTCATTTTCTTATGTTTGATGCCAAAAAGAAAGCTGAAATCTGCAAAAGGTGCCAAGAGTTTCAATGTCATTATATGTATGTCTCCAAAACAAGCCTTAATCAGGGAGTGTACTGGGTACATGTCCAAAAGCTCCACTCTCAGTAGATTTGACATATGTATATGTACATGTACATGCTGGATGTCAGCTGGTCTACCTGCATTCCACTTTATGATAAATATTAATCTCTATATAATATATATTTACATGCAGGAATAATTCGGATTCTGAAAACCTATGGGAGAATTTGAGGGATTTATGGGATCATCCTGAGCAAAATATCTATGAGATTTTTCCATATAATAATTTTAGTAATACAATTTCAATTTTTTTTATCAAGAAATTACGATTTATACTTAACCATAATTGTAGTGGACTTTTCAACATCAATATGCAATGTTGAAATTGTACAAAAACTGAAAAAGACCAAACAAATTTCATTTGACTAAAAAGGGTTGACTTTTTTTTCTGTGCGCAAAAAAAGTCAAAATTTCATTCCCAAAATCATAACATAAACAATGATAAAAGGTATATCTACATTAACTATTAATTATATAAGCAGTCTAATTTCAAATCATGAAAGCTCCCATTTCCTACTTCATAAAGCCAAAGTCAACTGCAACTGACATTCATTTTTTATCCAACCTTATGAATTCAATAACTCATATATACCTGTAAGGGTGCATATGTACGTACAGAAAGCCGATCAGATACATGTACAAAAGGTGACTGACCAGACCTACCCAGGGCTTGACACGCCATATTTGCATGTAGTTTTACATTGGTCATTTCTGTCCATGGTCTAGTACACATACAAAATGACCATTATAATTATAAGTAGTCTGATTAAGGGGATTAACATGTATAACAATACTTTCTGCTGACTGAAAGGACATGATGGATTTGGCCTTCAATTTACTTAAACAGCAATATACATACATGTATATAGCTACTTGTCACTTAAAACTTGATTCTTGGAGTATTGGTTCACCTTAACTTGGTAATCAAATAAAGCATAATGTTATATTCATGAAAAATATTTCCCGGACTCTGGAATCGCATTTGTGCAGTGTACAAGTAGTCAGTACATCAGTGTCTGTGACTATAACATTTTATCATTTCAACCTACTGTAGGTGGTTACGTACATGTATACCGTACATGTACATGACATAGCTTTATAGTATAGAAGATACTGTATATGTAGATCCTTGACAAGCCGTTTTCTTTCATATAGTGCGAAGTTCAAAATGTAGGTCAGAGTGACCTACATGTACTTTTGATGCATAACCCATAAACATCGCCTCACCCAGGTAACCCCCAAGTAATTAGTATAGTGAAGCATGCATGATCATGAAGATCCAGTGACTTGCAGTATATAAGAGAGAGCAGAGCCCTGACAATTTAGAGTAAGGACGGACAGACTGATTTCAATTGATGGACTTGCTGCAGACTGACAGTCTAAGTATGTGTCAGACTTTAGCTTACGGACAGGGCATCAGAAAGGGATGTTACAGTTAGGTACGCCTTTGTCCTGCAATTGCAATTACATTGGTTTCATCATCGAAAGGGCATACAGTGGAATTCAAACCGAAAGAAATTTCACATTTTATATAGCAATGTGTACCCTGGCCAAACACCAGGCATCAATTATTATATCTCTCTCTAAATATCTACATACACTATGTAAGTTTGGTGTAAATGTCAGGGCAAAAGCACAGGAGGAAACACAGACTAGGTCTTAATGATTAGAGGTTATAGATACATTGTCAGCGATTTTCTTATCCTTTAATTATTGGGGCCTGCACCTTTTCAATTGGGAAAATAAACCAGTATTTTCATCTGATTTGAATTTTTTTCTCCTAACAAAGAGCTTTTACGGCCATTTTCTCCATTTAACCATGTTTGATGTGTCTGAAGAACTTTGTTAATGATTATTCATAGTCATACTTAGAAATAACATTTCTTCACATCCATGCAGTTAAAATTTTTGATTGAGAAAATTTGAATGCAAAATTTGGAAAATATGACAAAATTTCTCCAGGGGAAAGGGCCTATATCACTGGTAACCCTATTTATCGTGATGTACTCGCCGACATCAGGATTTTTCTTATAAACGCCGATTATATCTTGACATAAGTCGTTATATTATGATAATGACGAGTGTACTTTGACTAGCGAAGTTATATCTTGATTAAATTAGGAGATTCATACCACCGTGGTTATATTACGACAAGAATTTTTATATTACGACAAGAATTGAGGATATTACGACAAGCGTCAATTAAATACAGCCTCAGGCAGTAATCCCAACTCACCTGTTGGGCAGACAATTGACAAGGGGCACAGCGGGTGTCTTCACGGTTCAACGCACCGACAGCTCTGACCTGTATCGCTCGTCTTGCGGAAGCCATGTTGAGCACAGCAGGGGCTTCACGTCTAATCGCGCACTGCTACCTGTAATTGAGCAGTATACAACTGCCTGCTTCCACGGAAGCCGGGTACACTTCATGCATCATCACACAAGCAGGGTTTACCTTTGCTGAATGCCAGTCTGATTAAAACCAGATCTGAATTCCACTTCGTAAATTCAAATTCAAAATTCAGTAACAGTACAGGTGCACTCCGTTTCGTGAATTCCACTACGTAACAGTACAGGTACATTCCTTTTCATTAATTAAACAGAGTACACCTGTACTGTTACGTAGTGGAATTCAGATATTGTTTTAATCAGATTGGCTGATTGCTATACTTACAAGCGTAACAGAAAGATCGTCTGGGCACATATTCATCATTGTTAGTATTAATCTTCATACAATCATGTGTTGTGTGTAAGTTGTATGCAATAAATCATGTTTAACAGTAAGACTTTCGTCAGTGTTGTCAGTTCACACTGCTTAGGCCGCAGTGAGTAAAACCTTGCTCCGTTGATATACAAATTGATTTATCATACGGGACAAGGACTTTCTTCATCACATTCGTTGACAACGGAATTCCCTTTAATTTACGCAGAAGAAAGCATAGTATTTGTATATATATAAATTATGTTAAACAGTACGATATATCGGTATATGTCAACATTGTAACATAACATGGAGAAGAAAACCTCGTTCCCGCCGTTCCGTTTATAGGCCGCAGTGGTAAAACCTTGCTCCGTTGATGTACATATTGATTTATCATACGGGACAAGGACTTTCTTCATCACATTCGTTGACAACGAAATTACCTTTAATTTACGCAGAAGAAAGCATAGTATTTGTATATATATAAATTATGTTAAACAGTACGATATATCGGTACATGTCAACACTGTAACATAACATGGAGAAGAAAACCTCGTTGTAAGTTTTATGCAATAAATCATGTTTAACAGTAAGACTTTCGTCAGTGTTGTCTGTTCACACTGCTTAGGCCGCAGTGAGTAAAACCTTGCTCCGTTGATGTATATATTAATTTATTATACAGGACAAGGACTTTCTTCATCACATTCGTTGACAACGGAATTACCTTTAATTTACGCAGAAGAAAGCATAGTATTTGTATATATATAAATTATGTTAAACAGTACGATATATCGGTACATGTCAACATTGTAACATAACATGGAGAAGAAAACCTCGTTCCCGCCGTTCCGTTTATGTAAGAGTTATGAACGGTGTTATTTTCATGGTGTATGCAATAAATCTTGTTTTAAAAAAAGATTGTCTTCTGTTACCTGTTGTTTACACTTCTCAAGACCGTGGCGAGTATAATCTTGTTCCGTTGATGTACAGATTGATTTAAAATGACACGGGAACAAAGACTTTTTTGGTCACATTCGTCGTCCGTACGCACATACTAAATGTGTTTTGTTTTGAAATTAAGAGCTATCTTTACGGAAACAGAATCTTTGCGTCTACATATTGTGTTACATGTATGTATTTTGTAAGAATAATATCATTTTCAGATTATCCATTACACGTTATTCGTACCGGTAATCGGACACTATCTATGAGATTAATCGCCAGAGGGCAACACGGTCGGTGATTTGCTATATATCTACTCATTTTTCTAATTTAGTTTTTCGTATGAAAACATTTTTGTGCAATAAGCAACAATGGGTGTTAGTTAAAACTATTAACATATGTCTGTTGTTTCCTCCTTATAATTTGTCTTCAAGCTTGTGTCTTCTTTACAGAACGATCCGGCAGTACACCTTTATATTTTGTTATTTTATTTTCACCCATGCTTGCTGGAGGCAAGTCAACTAGCTACATCAACATCTTTCAAAACTGAGAATTAAAGCGGAACCTGGCACAAAGAAGTTTTACTATACTTTTGAATATTGCGTAGAATGTATCTATTTGCAACATTTTGATTACAGGAAACGATCAGTGTTACATTTAAACAATGTGACATTTAAATTGAGAAATACGTAGACCCGACATTGAAATACAAAGTTTATTACTAATGAATTTTGCGTGAAATTAATTTTTATGCCAGTTAAAATGTTATATTGACAACGGAAAATGAAATTGAATATTTAGCTTATATTTCCCTAGTGTCCTGCATTTGATGATATATTCATGCCGTATCGTAGTATGTAATTTCAAAATAAAGTGCTTTAATAATAGCATCAAGTATTGGTATTATTTTTATTATGTAATTACCATACGTTTCAGGAGATCTGGTACTCGTGATGGGGATTAAATTGAGACGGAAAATATGCATACAATTACTTGTGACCTTGAAACATTCTCCATTCAATAAATTATCATAACAGATTGTGATGTCATTTGGTCATTGCCAAAATGTACAGGTAAAACTTACGGTACGCATGTGTTAATCAATCTCACTAGATCACATAATAATCAAGATAATGGCTTCGGTGCAAAAAGTATTTGTTTCTCTTTGTACAGTGTGTCAAAGCACGGAATGTTATCCAAGTCCGTGGTCAAAAGTAATCGTCAAGCTCAGTGTCTGCATTGTGAAACAACCAGAAATGATTGGTTGGTCTGAAATGTCAATCACAACAGCAAAGTAGCCCTCGTGTCAAAATGGGCGGAGCTTACGTAATACATCGAATCCTGCGAGGTGCCGCCCAATTCATTCTCCATTTCTTCTTGATTATTCTTGTGTTTTGAGAAGTTTTACAAAAAAAGTTGTTTATGTGTTTTAAATCAAAATTAGACTATAAGTATAATAGTCTATCTTACTTGCAAGTGTGTAGACAATTCAACTTATACCATCTAAAATGTAGACGTAAATACATAGATTGGTATTTTTATTCAAATGTGTACAGAGCCTGCTTGATTGTTGTTATTTAACAAAGAAATAAAGTTTTTAGTTCCATATCATTTTTAAGGTCAGGTAGTTCAACACTATTTTATCCTTATAAATTCTGTATTAATATAAGTAAATATTGTGTTCTTAACTGATTTATAAATCAATTTTAACAACGTTGGCCATGTTCATGAGAGTTCTTCTGAACGTCTCTCTTGGAAGTTTTAAGTAGGACTTAGTTTTCAGAATTAGGTTTTTGACTGTGCATAACCTGACTTACGTGATTGTCTAGATGATATCTATTTATGACATCAATGTTATTTTGCATGTGTATGTCACCTTATTTAATATATATGCTCTTAACAATGTAGTTGTTTTACTCTTATGTTTTATTTAATTGTTTAACATTTCTGTAATTGTATCTTCTGGTCAGTTGAAATTGAAATAAATTAATTGATAAAATAAACAAAAGATCTCATAGGAATCTTGGAGTCCACCATTGATGATTTTCATTTGTTCTTCAAAAGTTGTATCCCTCCTCTCTTTTTCCCTTTCATATATGTATTTAATCTAAGCTGTATGGTGAGAATTTCTCTTTAAAGATGAGGTAACACACACATGCTGCACCTTTTAAATGGTCGAAAGATCGTCTATTACTCTCGAAATCCAAGATGAGCATCTGTTGGCCATATTGTTTTTTCAGAATTGCTGAAACCTAGACAATGCACAACTCCCGAGGGACCTAGAAGAACCTGCATGTAAAGTTTGAGAAGGATCCCTTCAGTATTTCTCATGAATAAACTATCACAAATTATTACAATTAGTAAAAGGCACAACTAGGGTTCTTGCCTAAAATGTATAGAAGTATTTACTATTTAGTCTAATATGTATAGAAGTTTCTAGCCAATATTTATAGAATTATTTAGTCTAATATGTATAGGAGTTTATAGCCAATATATATAGAATTATTAAGTCTAATATGTATAGAAGTTTCTAGCCAATATGTATAGAATTATTAAGTCTAATATGTATAGAAGTTTCTAGCCTTGCCTAATATGTATAGAAGTTTCTATCCTAATATGAAATATGTATAGAAGTTTCTAGCCTAGCCTAATATGTATAGAAGTTTCTAGCCTAGCCTTATTTGTATAGAAGTTTCTAGCCTAGCCTAATATGTATAGAAGTTTCTAGCCTAGCCTAATATGTAAAGAAGTATTTAGTTTCTAGTCAATATGTGTAGAAGTTTCTAGCCTCGTCTGATGTGTAAAGAAGTTTCTAGTCTAATATGTATAGAATTTTCTATTCTAGCCTAATATGTATAGACGTTTCCAGCGTAATATGCATATTACTTTGGTCGAGATATATGTTGAAATGTTCTCAAGTTGTATAGGTATATAGCCCGGAAAAGTCAGATAACAGTAATATTGAATTGTTGACATGTATGCGAAACGCAGTTCCGCCCCAAGCAAACTCAGACATAGTGCACCTTTCTTGTACTTAGTTTTTCAAGAATATGACACTGATTGTATACCAAGACTGTCCAAAGTCAAGTAATTATATATATATAATAACCCTGTCGGTAATTGCAAGGTGGTGAATGCCCCAGGGGGGAGGGGGGTGTGTAAAAGTGGGGTTGGGGTTCGGAGAACAAGTCCACAGGTGTCCGGCACACGTAGTCAAGCGAGCTAAATCAATTACCACCGATTTAGCATGTTTAACAGGTTATTAATTCGTGTAAACAACCAAGACTTCAAAACTAACATTTGCATTTGACATCGCCTAAAGTGAAGTCAATCAAGTGAATTTTATTAAGATTCGGTTCACAGTTATATCGGGGACGAATATGTCACATATACGTCCCTGGCTATACAAAGTAAACAACCGACTATTATTATTCTCTTTATTTCCTCCACAAATGAAGATTCACAAATAGAATAATTACATCATACAATCAACATATAAACAAGAATAGTCTGAATATACATATACAAAGTTATTTCACACACAAGTAATTATATTGAAACATCAATTGTTAGCAAATTGGGTCAAGTCAATCAAGTGAATTTTATTAAGATTCGGTTCACAGGGGACGAGTATGTCACATATACGTCCCTGGCTATACAAAGTAAACAACCGACTATAAGCAATGGTTTAAAAAAGTAAAACACACTAATGGCCGCCAGGTCGCATCTTGGATTATGTAAGGCACGAAAGACTGTGATTTACGCTGTGTAGTCGGGGGATGATGAAATACTGGTGGGGTGGTTTCCATGCATTATTTTCACCGTCATCTGATATTGCCGCATAGACGTGTCACTTACCATGTGATCCAGCTATGGTATAACCAACTAATTTTCCACAGTTTGACTAATACTATATTAGTATTTGTGAGAGTCCTCTCCTTGACCGAGTACAACAGAAATCGGAATTCTCAATGAAAGTGAAACATGGCCAATGGACAACGTGGGAAATAACTAAAAGTACACATCGACCTTTACAGAACGTTCTACAACATTGTTGCAAACAATTCAATATTTTTTCAGACTTACATCGAACGGGTTACTTTCATGGCGATCGTCAGTCATCTTGAGCCAAGATTGGCCCGAGATTATGTCAGACATATTGTTATGTTTTTTTTTGATAATGGCAAAATTTTCATATGAAATTGTCAAGTGACACTTCATGCGACAAGACCTCGCGATATGTCAGTTATCGTACTCGAGGGGCAGAGCTAACTTATCTCGCGATTGAGAGGTAGCGCCGCCCCTTTCGCACAATAACTGACATATATTGCTGGGTTCCTATGATTTAACCAATACTATCGACAATGGATAGCATTCGTTAGAAGAAAAAAGAGCAAAGATTGAAAGTCAACTCATTATGTATTGTTTCCTCAGAAGTTCCGTGTAGGACTGCATGATGGCGCAAAATAATCACATTTTGATATCACTGATTATATACACCCATTGACCGTACACCACACACGCCTAGCCTGCATATAGAATTTCGGATGAAATCATCAAATGTTTCTAAATTAATGAAAGAAAGTTAAGCATGCGTCCCAAAAAGGTGTATGTCACACCAGAAATCCAGCAGGATATCCTTTGATAAACATGGACCGTGTTCAGACCACGGACTTGGATTATACAAGTCCGTGGTTCAGACATATTTAAAAAAAAAATTATTAAATGTATTGTAGAATAAAAGGAAAATGAGTGAGATGATGTTACCTTTCACAGGCACAAACACAGTAATGGAAATAAATACAACTTATATTATTTTGAGAAAAGGTTATGCATATATTTTATGTGCAATGACACCCCCTCCCGTGTTTTACCACGGACTTAGATTAGATTTGCTATCTAAGTCCGTGGTTTTACTGACAAGAATTGAAGTTTTCGCTTTAACCACCACTGATTTACATGGAATGAAACATATTTTGTGAAAACCTGAAGCCTGAATTACGTACAAAAATAGGGAGATAATTACTAGTTCGTTTTAATGAATATTTCATTTACACAGAGACGTATAAAGTCAGAGATTGGCAACTCGTGTTGATCTCGCAATTTCTCGCATGAGCCAATCGTTCTGAGATTTGTCGCGATATAGGGCTGCGGTCCGCGTGTAGTGGATACTGAAGACGAGTTTAAGGACAGATCTCAAAAAATAAACATGCGATAAACAAGTCCATCTGATTAATAAAATAAATGTATATGAACTTTTCACAATCCATTGGGATCGTTATTAGTGTAAAGTAAGGGTGAATGACTTGTGTGAAAATGTAAATTATATTTTTTTCCTGTAAGAGATTGGACAATTGGCAGTTGGCAGGGTGTGTAAATATGTCGTGAACTTTGCCTAGAATAGTTATACTAATTAGTCAGTACTGAACTATCCCTTGCGGCTTTTTGTCCCTACCCACACCTTCCTCCCTTTGTTCGGCTCCCGTAAGATCTCCACACAGGTAAGTCATCTGCACACCTGTGATGACCCCCGCGGCTCTCCAACCCCACAGGGTTATTTTTGTGTCCCAGTATATAATTAGCGTTGAAATGACAACTAGCAAATAGGCAAAGTGAATAAAAGTATCATTTGGATGCTCATATAAAAAGTTAAACATTGTTAAATCACATGTGTGTTTTTTTAAATATGTTTTTAATGTTATAGTTCACCCTATATTCATTTAGATTCTATTTCAAATCGATATATGAGAAGGGATAATATGTGAAAAAATGGAATTTCATTCATGAATAGATTTAAATTTGAACGTCTAGAAAAAAGGAGTTTAACGTTTTTGTTTTTGTAATATGATTTCCTCATTTTGAAATACTGGTACATTCTCAGATGAATTAAGCAATTTTGCAGTTATTTCCCGAAGCTGAACCAAAGAAGACTGATATAAAACATATTATAAAATACAAATCACCAAACAGATTTAAAATTGAATGTTTAGAAAAAAGGAGTTTAAAGAAAATTCTTGCTAACTTTCTTTATACAGTAAACCACGGTAAATTTTCACATTTTAACTGCATTATTTTATGTAGTTAATTGAAAAACAGCAAATAATAACAATAATATATTAATCAAAATATGTTGAAATAGATCTTCTAGGAAAAATCCAAGCATAGAATATATATATTTTTTATTTTGATAACATAATTTGCAATGCCGCCTATGGCAGCCTTAATTTTTGCATTTCGGAACTCCTCTAACGATATCATAGACCGTAGCAATGAAATTGATGGATTCCGCATAGTCCGCCCGACACGCGGTAAGAGGAAGGGAGAGTTGCCAATCTCTGGCTTTATACGTCTCTGATTTACAACACGAAAATAACCACTGTGATACAAACATCCTCCAAGTAATGCAAAGTTTGTCCACATTTTGAATTGAATATAAATACTCACTGTGAAACCTGGTTATAAGTACACACAATAGTCAATTTTCCGTATAAAGTCGGGAACTAACTACAGTGTACACAGTTCAAGTTTAAAAATACCACAAAACAAGTTAATTGCTTGATACATGAGTGATAGGTGTCACTTATAACGCGTGTGAAGTTTGCTTGCGGTCATTCAGACTTACCAGGGTCCGATAACGTAATGTAACGGACACTAACTTGAGATTTAAATTATGTATAATCGAATTTCACTCTGGAATGATTGGACTGATGATATGTTAAACGTTATAAATATCACAGAGTATTACGACATATGATAGCGTATAGCACCAAATACGTCTCTGATAGCACTTAACAATAATTGTGGGTACGTTAGGATTTTGAATGGCCAATATCTAACTCTGAATAGGTATTACAAGTCATTAAATTAACTGCAATACTTCATTTTGTATTTTGATCAATTTTACAAGTTTTGGTGCTTGTAAATACTAAAAAGGTGAGTGTCGAATTGCAGGAACATAAAAAGCGGTAAAGCTAACAATTCTTTGACATCTTAGACACCTGTTAGCTGCTGAGCTCCCGGTTTTAGGTCAAAAGGTCACCACCGACGGAACGATTTAAACCCTCTTGCATAATATGGACTAGCATTTTCTGTCACGTTGGACCAAGTATTCAGTAAAGTAGGGTTGAATGTATGTCTGCAAGTTTTGGTACAGGTATAACCCCATCAACATTAAAGGCTTCGTTTAGTGATTTGGAGACCAGAGATTTTGTTGCGTTTTAATCAAACATCATGTAAAAATCGCAATAGTAACAGCGCCATCTGTAGGGTCATCGAAAACAGCCGAGTCTCCCGTGGATTGATGCATACTGCAGTTAGCTTACCAAAAGCCATAGGCTGCTGAAATACAACTGTATTTCACACAAAGGTAAGTAATTATTTGTTTATTTAGTCTACGTAACGTTAAGTGCAAGTATTTATCAACGACTATATATGTCCCTTTTGATATCTAAACAATAAGAAAAGATAAATTGACCGACGCCGCCTGGTCGCGGACTTCACTGACATTTCTATAACACCAAGGTTTGTGAAATACTTATTATAAATAAATTAAAGCCAGCAGATTGTCTGTGATTACCAAACTCTCCTGAATTTATTGGAAATAATTTGCACCATACCTATACACTATTTTAACGATGCTTTGTATATTGAAATAATTCACGAAGCTATATAATATATCTATAAAAAAGTCGTTTAAAAAACGTCAGGATATCGTAACGCAAGTTAGGTGATCAAGAGCGATCCTCTGGCACTGTCTAGATAGATCCGTTTGGTTTTTACAGGTTGAAAATACACGCCAGTCAAAAATTGCCCTCAAAAACTGTCCCCAAAAAATCAAAAAACAAATAACGGATTTATATTAAAATTGTGACGCGTGTGTCGAAATACATATCTTAATTTAGGTTATACATGTGTGTGGGCACGGCCAAAGGAAGGGACATTCCTTGTATATTTATGTGCACGCGTGTGAAATTGATGGTGCGCGCCCTTACAAAAGTACAACAATAGTTGCGTCCCTTTTGAGGAACTATTTAAAAAGGAAACCACGGAAGCTTGTCGGCCCGGAGGAGCGCGTGACTTCGAGGCGGCAAGATGGAGAAATGTGAAGGTGATCAACAAATATAATAAGCAGAGATATGGACATAGTTATAGAACTGTGACGTGGTTCAATCGAAGCGTGAGTACCACGAGTTATGTGTGCGCGATCGCGTAACGCGGCCAAGTGACATGTGTGGCTAAGAACTGGGCCAGATGGTGCCGTACACACACAAACATGTTGATGGGCACTTGTTATAATATATTGATAGGTGTTGATATTATATGTTTCGTTATATAAAGTTGTTAATTCAATCCAAAGCCGCTATTGTCACTACTCAACTCAGTTAAAGCACGGCTACCGAAGATAAGATCCCACAAAAAATATGAATGTACAACGTGTATTTCGTCGGCTATTAAAAAATATCAATTATGACAATGTTCACGGCGAAAACAACACAGAATTATTATAAGTATTTATTTCTAGTATATGTGCATTATTCATCATAGCTTTATGATGAAAGCCTTAAAAAAGAACTGAAAATTAAATGTAATAGATTCAGTTGGCATTGTTTTTTTTTTCATTATTATAAATGCTATGAAAGACAAATATCAATAACACTGAATGAATATTAAGTTCTTCAGTGTAATTATCTCCAATCCTGTATTCCAGTACTGTTATAACAATTACATGATACTACATAGCCATAGACTAGTAGAGTACTAGACACATTTGGTTATATTGCAATTGAAGAAGCGCCAACATTAGTGAACAGCTAACTATCGGTGTCGACGAAAAGGTAAAAGGTAATAAAGTTTTTATTAGCTTACTTGACAAAGTAAAAAGTAGATCAAAACAGCATGAACTACCGTTATATATAATTTGTCAGTGTTTTATCATACCTTTAAACAAATCGAGTAATCATCAAGTTCTGAGATGTTGACTTTGTCTTATGTAGAGTTTAGAATTAAAATATTTCCTGAATATTGGTTCAATATTTATATTTTGAAGAGATGAATAGTTGCTGCACCTTTCTTATTTCATTCTCAAGTTCCAGATATATCTTCTTTGTTTTCACTTGATACCTTTCAAACTTGTAAACCCTATGAGTGCTGAATTGTCTTTGTAACTTTTCAATTTAATTGGAAGTATTTACAATATTTTCATCTTTTGCATCTTTGGTACTTTGAGAATTTGAAGAGTATAAATGTGACTTCCATTAAGTGGCATAGCACTATCTCATGGAGACGGACTTTCCTGCATCTTCATGAGTAACAAAAGTTGTCAAGTAATAGTTAATGAGATAATTAGATTATGAAAGAGACCATGCCTTATATGTCAGCAAATAATTCACAATAATCTGTCATTAATTATGATTACTTTTTATTTAAATGTACCGTAATTTCCTGCATATTGCCTGCTGGCTCTACAATTTTTTTACATCAGAATATGTCTAGTGCGGACCATCTGGATTTTTTTTATCAAATTATTAAAAGATGGGGCCTATACGTTGCAATCTGCCAGTGCGGGTTATCTGGCATTTATTTTACAAAAAAGCCTTAATTTTCATCGTGCGGGTTATCTGAAATTTATTTTACAAAAGCCTAAAAAATGTCTTAATTTAAATTCCGCAAACTATACCCCGATGCGGGTAATACGTAGGAAATGACGGAAGTTGTAAGATGAAAAAATGCAGGCCAGATTCAAGCCAATATAAACACTTAGATGTAACAAACGTCAATTATACAGCTGGCTATTCATGTTGCTGTGACATCTATTTTTTTCTTCTTATATTTCATATAATCAATTTTTCATTATTTCAAGGGGTTTTGTGATGTACTTGCTTCATCAAGTTTACTACATTTGCTTTAATGGACCACCATCTCGGGGTTTAGATGTTTCCATACGAATAGTTCAACAAAACCCATCGAATCTGATCACCAAGTAGGGATCTGGACCAGGAGATTTGAATGTCATCAAGAAAATGGAGGTATGAAAGTCACACTTGGATAGATTAAGAAGATCTAAAAAGGTTTGTAGGATTGCACATACCTGGTAGTATCTTCTTTGTCGGTATATCTCACTGCACATGGTCTTCTGTCTCAAATTTCATATGTAGATTAGGCAATCCTATTAAATTTCAAGTCATATAATACCAGTCCTTCAGATCTTGACCTTGAGGTAAAGGGTCATATAACTGCATTTTAACTGCTTAACAATTTGGTTTGACATTATGAAGCATTATTGATCAGAATAAATCAAGGTGTCAAAAGATCAGATTTCAAGGTCATTGGATCAACGATCAAGGTTAAAAACAGGGCTGAGTGGTTAAGATGTTACAATATTCTACCACTAGCCCTCCAGCTATGGGTTGCGAGTTTGAATCCCATGTGGGGCAGTTGCCAGGTACTGACCGTAGGTCAGCGTTTCTTCTCTAGGTACTCCAGCTTTCCTCCACCTCCAAAACGTGGCATGTCTTTAAATGATCCTGGCTGTTATAGATAGGACGTAAAACAAAAATAAAACAAACCAAATTAAAATTTTCATTTGACTGCTTAACATTTTATTATCACATTATGTAGCAAACGTTAGTCAGAATAAAACTAGGTACATGTATCAAGTACTTGTATCAATCAATTAAAAGTCACCAGAAAGGTCAAGATCAAATTTTACAGCTCTGAACTGCTAAAATTTTGTTATGACATTATGAAGCTAAGTTGATTGGTATAAAACAAGGCACTACATTTTACATCTGATCTCTGCAAAACTGATCAGATAGCATTGTAATGTCCTTTCTGACATGTCAGTGTTTTAGCTAGTTTTCGGGTCAGAATGACCTAAAGTCATTGTGCTTTGTCCGTCTTCGTGCACCTTGCTTAAACTTTTCACATTTCAAGCTTTTTCTCAAGTTGGGATACTTTGTTCATTTCTAGTTTGAAATAGTTCAAACTTGATTGGAATTACAACCATGAGATGACAGTTTGATATTGGAAGAATTTCGACTCTGGCCTACCCCTGGGCCCGTGGCTGTGTGGAGGGGCTCAAAAGGGTAAAATTGGCTAAAAATATTCTTCTTTACACCCAGAAGTGCCCATTGGCCTCTTGTACTGATGAACATTAATGATGGTATTATGAAGCAAACAGGGAGTTAGCTGACCAAAAAGTGAAGGTTACCAGGTCAAAGGTAAGGCCATACCAATTTGATTTATTGTTCGTCGGAAAATGAGATTTCAAAATTGGAGCAAGCAGGCGCAATTTTTTAATTTTTAAAAAAAATTTTGAATTCCTTGAAATTTTGAACGAGCGGTAGTTTTCAAAAGACTAAATGTCAGAATACGTGTTTGACTTCCAATATAATGTATCACCAAATAGTACACGTATTTAAATTGTTGAAGCGTTTTTTTAATCATTTCTATGGTACAAACAACAATGTACTTGTATGAAGCTGTGCAATAAAATGGCATTTGAGAAAAAAGCTTTCTTAAATTTCCTTCTAATAGAAAACCCAAGGTCATTCATTCAAGTTAAGTTATTGAACCAAAGCCGCAGGTAACACCTTTTAGCAACAACAGTTTTATCTTGTAGGTATTAAGATGCTTCAGTTCATGCAGAATGCATATTATATCGAATTATTATCAATTAATGATATTGATGACAAAATATCATGTATAATGTACCGCTGTAAAACAAACACTGAAGGCTAGATGTAAGGCACTAGGTGTTTTGCTGACATAACTTTTGAGTTACAATACCGATAATAGTAATGGACACCAGCATTATTTGCGTACAAAATATCCAAATCAGAAATAATAATATTAGTTTATAAGCTGACGTCCCATATATGAATAAGTCCATTATTGTTTATCTCGTGGTCAAAGAAGCATCATGAACCGATAGTTTATCCATTCGGGATTTAAATGTTTTGACTACTGGGGACTAGGTGACCAACTGTAGCATCTGAAAGAGAGTTCGAATAGTATTACCTACATAATTATTTCAAAATATTTATTAACAAACACGTTTTTTTAACTTTAAACAGTAGGCCTATTCTATTAAAAGAAGGCTGATGAAATGACAATGATGTCTGCCAAATTGGGTCGATTGCTTGAGAAGAATATCGATTTGAAATTCATTATAGATGTGTTATTATAGTCGTACATTTGAATTAACAACATATCTTCTGATGTCGCTTACTGAATTCATGATTTTTAAAGATATTTTCTGTTGACACTTTAAGTCACTTTTTAGTGAGACTGCTTGAGTTCCGTGTTTTGTTTATTTGATCAAGAGATCTTGGAACGATAAACCATCTATTGTGGTAATTTACAATCCGACGAACAATAAATCAAATTGGTATGGCCTAAAGGTCAAATTCTATATTTTGTAACTGCTGAATATTTTATTATGACATTATGAAGCATAGTTGGTAGGAATTAAATAAGGAGTTAGCTGACCAAAAAGTCAAGGTCACTGGGTCAAAGGTCAAATTTTATATTGTGACATTATGAGGCAAAGTTGTTTAGGATTAAACAAGAATTCAACTGACCAAAAGTCAAGGTCACCAGCTCAAATTTCAAGGTCAAATTTTATAGCTCTTTACTAATAAGCATTTTGTTATGACATTGTGAAGAAAGTTTATCAGAATTAAAACAAGGAGTCAACTGACCAAAAGTCAAGGTCACAGAGTTGAAGAAGTCAGTCTCACTGATACAAAGGTCAAGGAAACAGTTTGTAAATTTCTTTTCAGCCAACCATCATCAGCTGTTTGGCTATTAAAATAAACCTGCGACTGTGGTCCGTCCATCATTGTCCTTAAACAATTTTTGTTACCGTTATAACTAGAGAAGTACTGGATGGATCTTTCCAAAATTTCATATGCATGTTCCTCTTGATGCCTTGTTGTGCTGTATTGATTTTCAGGGTGATTGAAAAAACAAAATGGCTGGCAGGAGGCCATCTTTGATTTTGATAATGAAAAATTGTTACCGTTATATCATGAGAAGTAATGATAGATCTTTCTCAAATTGTATATTCAGGTACACCTTGGTGCCTAGTTGTACAGTTTCAATTTTGGGACTGATCAGAAAAACAAAATGGATTTATGAGTAATAGTTTGTTATCGTTATTTCTTGAGAAGTACTGGATAGATCATTCTCAAATTTCATATGCATGTTCCCCATAGTGCCTAGTTGTGGATGATCAATTATCGAGAGATGTGATGAACAAAATAGCCAAGACTGTCGGCCGGCCATCTAAGATTTGTGAGTAATAGATCCTTATTACTATTTCTGAAGAAGTATACTAGATAGATCATTCTCAAATTTCATATGTAGGTTGCCCTTGGTGCTTAGTTGTTTTTGGAACATTTTTGAAGAGATCCGATAAACAATATGGCCGACTTGTGGCCATCTTGGATTTGTGAGTTAATAGTTTGTTATTGCTATATCTTGAGAAGTACTTGATGGTTCAGTCTCAAATTTCATATATAGTTTCTCCTTGGTGCCTAGTTGTGCAAGGTTCATTTTTGGACAGATCCGGTGAATATTATGGCTGACAGGCAGCCATCTTGGATTTCGACAGTGATAGTTTGTGACTGCTCCAGGGGGAAAATATGGCCACCAGACGGCAATCTTGTTGACTATGTTAACTATGACAGTATATTATGGTTATTTTTCAAGAAATACAAGATGGATTTGGAATTTTGAACTGATCATAAAAACAAAACTCCAGGCAAGAGACCTTTCAAGTATTGTTAATTTTCAATGGAACTTCATAGAACTAAGATTAAATACATAAATGAATAATAATGATAATATACAACATTTGATATAGTGCTCTATCTAGCTAACATAAGCCTCTCTAAAGCGCTTTACAGTACATATACAATTCCCATACAATCAATACAATTAACACAAACAGTTCTATCATATACAATTCTGAGGAGTTCGCAGGAGCTGCCTTATCAGGTGCTACTACTTCTCCTATACCACCTGGCTAATATCTCCATATGTGTGTGTATGTATGTGTATTAAAATAAGAAGGGAAAAGATCCATCTTTCTAAGAATGAATGAAAAGTCATGAATGGTGGGCACCAAAATCCCTCTGGGATCTCTGTTTGAGAAGTCGGTTGAACAAAAATCAAAGTCACTGAGTTTGATCGTTGGGTTTAAAGCTCAAGGATCGATGAGTCTGAAGAGCTCCCACCGATGGTGTGAAAGCGCTAAGTAATGTGTCTGTGTCGTTTTTCATATTTACATATATATATATAGACATAAAAGCAGGGCCCTTTTTTACCTGTCAGTTTTTTTAGCTCAAACTAGGTTTAAGTTAATGATAATTTCAGTATAAGGATACAACAAAAGTTTTTGGTTCTAGTACATCAAAATTCAAATAACCGTTGAGGCCATGGTCCTCCTGTCGTAATTGTACCGTCCTTAATATATGTAATATTTGTACAATTCGTATCCATGTATATGCATTGCAATCCAGGTGTTCACATCACTATAATAGACGATTTCCATTATGATCATGTCAGAATACCGGACCGTCTATCACTGCGACTTCAAAACATCCTTTTTTGGGGACGTTGAGTTGGCGCAGTGGTAACGGCCGCAGGTATTTCTGCCTAGGCGATTTGGTGCCGGAGATCGTGAGTTTGAGACCCGGATAGGGCACGAGTCAAAAAATTGTCTTCCTTCGTCATTTGTGTTTCTGTGTTTCTTATAATATATTAAACACAATGTATCATATACACTTAGTGTTGTTGATCTGAAGGTTAAAATGTGAATTTCCTGTCATAATTGTACCGTGCTTAATATATATACATATAATGTTTATTTATGTTTGTATGTTCAGGTATCTTGATGAAAGATGTTCAGGTATCTTGATGAAAGTAATCAATGAGGTATTTTGTTTTGCAGGTATGGATATGGAACACAATTACCAGGAAAGGTGAAATGACGAAGATCATTGCAAAAATATTTTAAATTCTGATGGCCAATAATGGTCTATGTTACACACAAGATAAAATGAAATTAGTCTTGATGGCAAACAATAATATTATTTTCATCTCTTCTGTGCACTTTCAAGACAGAAACAAAAATAAAAGGAATCATGGTGGTAAAAAAATGATGGGTAGCAGGGTGTTTGAAAGATTTGGTTTGGTTTTAACGATGGCAGTATACTTTTGTTTGGTAGCACTTTAAGCAATATCTAGGATATAAACTATGAAGGTATGCTGATCTACAGGTCTTGCTGACCTTGACCTATATTCATAAAAATTTCTCTTTGGCTTGCTTACTCTAATAAACAAATAAAAAGCAAGGGGAAAACATTGAAAAATGCTGTGTGGCTTCCAGTTCTGTCCAAAATTATTCAGCAAGAACAAGATTTTTTTCTTCGACCAGAACAGGAAATTTAACCCATTTGTAAAAGGGATCCAGTTTGCAAAACAGTGAGTCGGACCCCCTGCGGCCTGAGGGGCGGGGCCCAATAGCGAAATTTAATAAATTGTTTAAAATCCTTCTTTATGAGGAATGACAAGATATTGTCCAAAATTGTTCTGTAGTATCCTTCTTTTTCTTTATGAATGACAAGATATTAAGCTTCCTAATGCATGGTTAAAGATGATTCAAAATTTTATAAATTGCAAGCCTGACGCCGGGGCTTAATAGGGGGAATTAATTAAGTATTCAAAATTCCTTAATCTTACAGAATAACAGCATGAAGACCTTTCATCAATCTCTGCCTGGGCTAATCAATGGCAAATTCTTTTTAATCCAAATAAAACAGTTGCACTAACACTTACTCGTAAGCTTTCTAATACTCACCCCCCTCTCTACTTTAATAACCATATTATAACACAGCATGACTGCCAAAAACATTTAGGACTAACATTTAATAAAAAAGATACCTGGTCCAATCATATTAATAATATTTATGAACAAGCTTCCTCTAGATTGAATATACTGAGAATTCTAAAATATAAAGTAGATAAAAACACATTAAAAACAATATACATATCTTACATTAGGCCAATTTTAGAATATGGAGACATAGTATGGGATAATTGCACTAAAAATGAATCTGACTTACTAGAATCTATCCAAATTGAAGCTATGAAGATAATAACTGGATTAAGGAAAGGAACATCACACCACATATTATACTCTGAAACACAACTTGAAACATTGCAAACAAGAAGACATAATCATAAACTTACACTTATGTTTAAAATTATTAATAACTATTCTCCTACATATCTCTATAACATCATACAACCATTCCTTAATACAAATACATTTTATCCAATTAGAAATGAAAGAATCTTTAATGTACCTATTGCTAGAACTAATAATTATAAAAATAGTTTTTTTCCATCTACTATGAATAACTGGAACTCTCTTGATGACTCTATAAGAAATTCTGTTTCAATCTCTAGCTTTAAATCAAAACTAAAAAAAGTATTCCCTATAACTATTTCTAAAATGTTTGATAATTGTAATCCTAGAAATCTAAATATTATTTTATGCCAATTGAGGAATAATGCCAGCGATTTAAATTATGATAGATTGATTGATCATTTGGTTGATGATGGTTCCTGTGCATGTAGTTATTTCATGGAAAATTCAATTCATTTTTTCTTTCACTGTCCTAACTATAGAAATGAAAGACATCATATTGTTTCTATATATGATATTTTAGGTTATGTTAATTTAGATGTTATATTGAATGGAGTAGTTGGTATGTCTGATGAAATTAATTTAACCATACTTAAACATACTAGCTCATATATAAGAAACACTAAAAGATTCTCAATATATAAATAGTTTATAATATGGCAGTTCTAAACAATATAATTTACTTAATTAATAAACTTGTGAGAGTGAGTGAGAATGTGGTCTTGAATTGATTAAAAAAACATACTGCTTCTTTCCTACTTAACAACTAATTACAATATTCTGTTCATGTATATATATATATATATTAGGATACCGGTTATTTGTTTGGAAAAGACTAATATAGGCTAAGCCTGTTGTCTAATCCATTTATTGATACAGATGTTTACTAATTCTTTTGTTTTTCTTGTTAATTTGTTGAATGTATCAATAATAAAATATTTTGAAATTAAAACAGCATGATCAGATTTGATTTGAAGCATCCTTTGATGAAGGGAATCAATTTTGTGTAAATTGATGGAAGGAAACCCCTGGGGACTATGTGGCGGGGCTCAAAATGGGAAATGTCAATTGTTTAAAATTTTTCTTTTTTTTATATGAATGATAGGATATTGTCCAAATTTGTTGTTAACAGCCCAGTCCTTTGGTAAAGGGGGTTCATTTTGTATCGATGGAACTAAACCTCCATCCAATCCCTCAGATGGGACCCAATATGGGTAATTTAGTAAGAAAAGAAATAACAAGATATTGTCAATTTTTCCATGACTGCTTTTAAGCAACTGTATGCAGGTGGGCAAAACGTACAGGCCCTCTGGGCCTCTTGTTTCAATGTGTATGTGTACACTACTACAATGAAACCTCACTTAAAGACCACCTCGTTATTAAGACGCCCTCATTTCAGTCCCAAAAATTCTTCTATATATCTTTGTATTTTAAGCTTCACTTTTAAGACTGCCTCGCTATTAAGACCAGTTTTGGAAAGTCCCAAATACCACTTTTGCACTTATTTTCACCTTACTACTTGGACCACCAACCAAACACAAAGTCACCTGGTGTGTATTCCACTGTGTACACCAGTCACCTGTCAAGTGTCGGATCAGTAAGCTGTGTTTTGGTGTTAAATTGGCTAATCAGTTACAATTACTAACATTATAAAGCCTATATATAAGTTATTGGACCAAGAAAACCGGTCAAAAAGTGAATTTCAGAGAAATCTGCCTGCATGGTCACCCTTGGTATTCGGACACCCCGCTATAAGAATACTTTGGTGTGGTCCCTAAGGTAGTCTTGAAAGAGAAATGATTTTACAAAGGATAAATAATTGAGGAAACCAGGATTTGAAATGTACAATGGCTTCCTTGAAGATAAAACTTATGAAGTCAAAAAATAGTACGGACTCGGGAACTTTTGTTTTTCGAAATTTGTATTTTTTTAATTCAATTTGCATAATAAATCTGAAAATATACAGCAATCTGTACAATATCAAAATGCATTACATTACAAAACTGTTTGAATGGGTCTTCCTTGAATATAAGTGTCATACTATTTATCAATACCGGCAATATGTCGGCAGCTTCACTGGCTTGGCGGTTTACAATATCAAGGATCTGCAACATACCAAAGGTAAATATTTTGTGTACATGTACTTGCTTTGTTGTGTAAGGCTGAGGTATTCTCTGTTTTGTTTTTTTAACCAACAACATACCAATCTAATACAGGAATTTATTGATCTTCAAGCGAATTTCCATTAATCAGCAGCCGTGTATGTTAGGACTGCTGGTCTGTGTGTGTCGTTAAATTCATCCTGTTAATAAAACAAATTAAAACAAATAACTTGTTTAGTCAGACATCTCACACAAGTAAAAGATGGTTATTTTTTTTTATAAAACAATGATGTTTTGGTGCATAAAAACGACATACAGAGCTGTATTGGACCGTCGCCAATATACTGAGTAATCAATCACCCCCCCCCCCCCCCCCTTCTCTCTGACATAATCATGACAGGCATTCAATTAATTACGCTAATCACACCTGGTTACAGGGTGCCTCTATTGAGCCTATTGTAACATCATTCATGGTTGAATGCAGACAGGTAGCTAACGCGGGGTACCTTTTGGGATTATAGCATTATTGACATATTATAGTTATGTAAAATTCAGAGGGGAAGTTTACCATACCCATCAAGGACCCCAACTTACCTGAACACGCGGGGGGCCGCGCTACATGTTTACCTGTATATATTATCGTCCTTCAACAAAACCAATGGCGACATGTATTTCCTTCCGTGAAAATGTAGCTCTATTTCAGAAACCAGCATTGATGCAACTATCTGAAAGGTCCTGCTAGCAATTACAAAAACAAAGCAAAATATATATTAAAAAATGAATATATGTTATTTGGGTACAATAAAAGGGTAACGGTTTTGCGGCATATGACATGTTTACACGGGGAAAAGGACAATTTTGTACATGTATGACGCATTGAGGTTGATTTTTAGCAAATAACAAATTATTCTCACTTCAATCACAGGGAAATAGATTTATGTGATAAAATTACCGATAAATACCTATATATCGTCAATATATATAGGAATTTATCGGTAATTTTATCACATAATTTTATACATGTTCCTGTGCTTCAATCAAACACAAATTATTCTCAACTCAACAAACACAAATTACACCAACATATTTGTTAGGTCTTGAAGTAGTAATACTATAAAAGAAC
The DNA here is from genome assembly GCA_947623455.1 of Mimachlamys varia. Lineage (NCBI taxonomy): Eukaryota > Metazoa > Mollusca > Bivalvia > Pectinida > Pectinidae > Mimachlamys > Mimachlamys varia. The sequence goes on from OX392537.1 coordinate 6,515,180, forward strand.
CACAGATCAAATCATAGGTATTTTCGTTAAAAACCGCATCTGCATGCAGTCAACCCAAAAAAGGGTCATCAACCCTAATTGATGGATATTGAACGAACACGCGTCAGCTTGCCATAAAATACATTAGAAGGGTGCATGTATGCATAAAGCACCGGCCGTTTCGCCATATATATGGTGATAGAAAGTTAAAAATACAAGTATAACTTCTAATTGATAGATTCATGACCGTTTTTATTCATAATGTTCAATATGTAGAAAATTATTCCGTTGTTACTCTGTTTGACCACACTGCCCACATAGTCCTCAAACACGCTGTCCACATAGTCCTATCAATTTAAAACATGTATACGTCGAATTGTCGCCATGTTTTTGACGCGAATCATGAAGCTTGTAAAAACACTAACACGATAAGGCAGAGATTATTCAATTTTATTGTCAAACTATGATGTGCTACAAAATTTGGATAATTTTACATAGTAATAAACAGGAATTTACTGTATTGGGCCTTCAGGCCATTGGTATTGCAGCAAAAACAACATTTCATACAATTTAGGATATCTATACATTACAAAAATATTCATTTATATTATGAACAACAATCTACGTTGTACATTGATAAATTTGCGACCAGTTGTACGCACACAAGGGTATAAAGCATAAAAAAATACTCGTGAAGTGATGTCATTCACTGGAGTTGACAGAAAATACAGTACGTACATCATAGTTAAAGAATAATACACTTAGCTTGCAATGTCGAACGAAGTACAATTGCAAACGGAGGACAGTTTCGTCATATTTTCGAAATGTAATTGCATGGTCGGATTCGGAAATTAAAAATTTGGACAATATGTACCGTTCATAGTTTTTGCATCAACGGAACGAGGTTTCTTTCACGTTATTAAGCAGTGTTAACATGTACAGATAACAGATAAACATAATTTATTTGTTAAACGACATACAAATACCACACTCACCTCTGCGAAAATTGCAACAAAGAGAATTCCGTTGTCAAAGAATGTGATGAAGAAATACCTTGTCCCGTATAATAAATCAATCTGTACATCAACGGAACACGGTTTTACTGACCGCGCCCTTAAGCAGTGTGAACAGAGAAGCTTGCTCTTAATTTCTAAACAAAACACAGTAGGCCTATGTGCATACGGACGACGAATGTGACCAAGAAAGTCTTTGTTCCCGTGTCATTTTAAATCAATCTGTACATCAACGGGACAAGATTATACTCGCCACGGTCTTGAGAAGTCTAAACAACAGGTAACCGAAAACATTTTTTTTTAAACAAGATTTATTGCATACACCATGAAAATAACACCGTTCATAACTCTTACATAAACGGAACGGCGGGAACGAGGTTTTCTTCTCCATGTTATGTTACAATGTTGACATGTACCGATATATCGTACTGTTTAACATAATTTATATATATACAAATACTATGCTTTCTTCTGCGTAAATTAAAGGTAATTCCGTTGTCAACGAATGTGATGAAGAAAGTCCTTGTCCTGTATAATAAATTAATATATACATCAACGGAGCAAGGTTTTACTCACTGCGGCCTATAAACGGAACGGCGGGAACGAGGTTTTCTTCTCCATGTTATGTTACAATGTTGACATGTACCGATATATCGTACTGTTTAACATAATTTATATATATACAAATACTATGCTTTCTTCTGCGTAAATTAAAGGGAATTCCGTTGTCAACGAATGTGATGAAGAAAGTCCTTGTGCTGTATAATAAATCAATATGTACATCAACGGAGCAAGGTTTTACTCACTGCGGCCTAAGCAGTGTGAACAGACAACACTGACGAAAGTCTTACTGTTAAACATGATTTATTGCATACAACTTACACACAACACATGATTGTATGAAGATTAATACTAACAATGATGAATATGTGCCCAGACGATCTTTCTGTTACGCTTGTAAGTATAGCAATCAGCCAATCTGATTAAAACAATATCTGAATTCCACTACGTAACAGTACAGGTGTACTCTGTTTAATTAATGAAAAGGAATGTACCTGTACTGTTACGTAGTGGAATTCACGAAACGGAGTGCACCTGTACTGTTACTGAATTTTGAATTTGAATTTACGAAGTGGAATTCAGATCTGGTTTTAATCAGACTGGCATTCAGCAAAGGTAAACCCTGCTTGTGTGATGATGCATGAAGTGTACCCGGCTTCCGTGGAAGCAGGCAGTTGTATACTGCTCAATTACATGTAGCAGTGCGCGATTAGACGTGAAGCCCCTGCTGTGCTCAACATGGCTTCCGCAAGACGAGCGATACAGGTCAGAGCTGTCAGTGCGTTGAACCGTGAAGACACCCGCTGTGCCCCTTGTCAATTGTCTGCCCAACAGGTGAGTTGGGATTACTGCCTGAGGCTGTATTTAATTGACGCTTGTCGTAATATCCTCAATTCTTGTCGTAATATAAAAATTCTTGTCGTAATATAACCACGGTGGTATGAATCTCCTAATTTAATCAAGATATAACTTCGCTAGTCAAAGTACACTCGTCATTATCATAATATAACGACTTATGTCAAGATATAATCGGCGTTTATAAGAAAAATCCTGATGTCGGCGAGTACATCACGATAAATAGGGTTACCAGTGTATTCTGCCCCAAATGTACCCCCAAAAAAATCAGTGATTGTTACAATTTGTATATCACAGGCTCTAGCCTCTTCTAGTACTATCCAACACCTGTGTTATAAACAGGGTCAGGAACTCCATTGACCAGTTGACACTGCAGCCATGTTCAGGTAAACCTGTGATTTTTACATAACCATTGAATATATCTGGCTGGAAATTAAAGTGCGTGGTATTGAATAACAGATAAATAATTTAGTTATAATTGCCCTTGTATCATGCCATAACATTTTCTAAGATGTCATGAAACATCAGAAAACTGTCAAATTTCAGTTGGTCATACACTCTTGCTGCTGTCCAAAGAAACACGATGAATCACTGTGAAATTTGACATAAATTGGGTCCTTCTGCAAAGTTTAAATGGGAATCATGAAAATTAGTGTACCGGTAATCGTCCTTTTCAGTTTCTATGCTTTAAAAAGATATAGGGACGGCTTCAGTGCAAAACCAGTGCATGATTCATAGTAAATAATGTACAAAATAAAGGGAGATTATTTATCTGTACTGGCTGACGACCAGTTCTCGCCACTGCACTCGCTTCGTCGGCAAAATCGCACTATTTAGTATTTTGCTATACACGAATTTGTTCAAGAAAGACAAACCTTCATCTCAAAACATTCAGAAAAAAAATGGTAATTAACTAAGAAATATACAAATTACAGTGCCATTGGCGACAACTGGTACTTGGCGAGAACTGGTCGGCCACCAGTAACTGTTTATTTTCATGGGTCCTTTAAGTACGTGTATGTATATATTTGCTAAATTAAAAAAAAATGTGTCCCACAATGTTCTGTAAAGCGGTCCCTGTTAGTTGTTTCCATCTAGGATAGTCATGGCCAGAGATCCAAAAATTGAGGTGAGGAGGGGGAAGGGGGGGGGTGTTTGGAGCGGATGTTGTTGTTGGTGCTGGTGGGGGGGGGGGGGCGATAATTTTCAACCAAAGCCTCGACAGGTGCGTTTAACAGGCCCTACATCTTTTATTTCAACAAGTCGATGTCTCAGTCTCGAAAATGAATCGTTGAACTACACTAAACACAACCACCGTATGTGGATCAAGAACAGACATGCTTGATAAAACAAGCAATTTTTCAACTGTAATTTTCAATATTTTTACTTACGTCGATTGATTCTCCCATACTGAAGAGATCTGCCATAGTATTACTTAACCGAAGATATAGATCCCTCCATATAAACCACAACAATGTCAGTCATTTCACATAAAATTGTCAATAAAATCCGTTTCAGTTTCATGTTTTCCGGGTGAATCTCGCCATGTTTTGAATCTCAAAGACGCGCCTCAACTTGAACCGGTTTTAGTCCAGCACTGAATAAAATATAAAACTGCAATAAAACAGAAATATTTGTATTAAATAAATTCCACTTTAAAAAATAAATCAACATAAAAAGTAATTCTAGTAAATATTGAATTATGTCTATTTCTTTAATATATTCTCGAATTTTCTGCTGTACTGGGATTTCTGGGAAGAACCCATCAGAAGGCGTTTGGTTCACGTGTGTTCCAGAAGATTCGCCGACAGAATATATCAACACGAAGACAAAACCTGAGAAGAATCTGACAGAAACTTTACGAATATATGATTCATAGTTTAAACAAAAAAGTGATTTCCGACAGTACTTACATTTGGGGTTTTAGCTCAGACAAATAATATCGGTGTAGTCGATTGACACAAAAAGAATGTCTGTTGTCGGCTTCGATGTGGGATGTCTCACCTGTTTTGTTGGTGTGGCGCGGGCAGGAGGCATCGAAACCATCGCTAACGAGTATAGTGACCGATGTACCCCGTAAGTATGAGCATGTCATAAAATGTTTCAATTCATACGTCATGTAACTCATCATCCTGATCACAAAATGGAAACATTGTATAACACGACCATTGTTCCGTGCAATATAGCATACATTTGGTTCCTCATATGGGACTACATGCTTCTCTCATTAAGAAATTTCCAAGATGTATGACAAAAAATTAATCATGCTTTAAAGAAGCAACTTGAAGTAAAATAACATAAAAAGTTTTTGAATTGATTTATCAAAATTTGAATGATATTATGTAATATGACGAGGAATAGTGATTAAGATAGTGCCGGCCCATCTTTGGGGCACAAAACCAGCAGCCCTTGGCTCTCCAGTCTAATGCTATTCCGCTGAGCTAACGGGAAATATCCTACTGTGCACACTTGTAAGCCAACTGAATAAATGCACATCTTTTACAATTATATAGCTTACAATTTAATTATATTGATGTGCCACATGGGTATAACTTTATCAGTCCCATTGTCTGATAAATCCTCAAATTCACATTCTATATCGACAATACGTAACACACAATTACACGATATAATTTTGAAAACTTCACAAAATATGGTTCATGACCAGATCATCTCTTTGGATTTCTTATAAGTAATGTAAATTGCATATCTTTTTAGGTGATTATATTTACCATTGCATGGCATTGCCTATATATAGCCTTACCAAATTCAGTTGGCATTCATAGGGCTATGAATGCCATTGACCGGCGCCATCATTATTATGATGTCATAATTGTTACGTTGGCTACCACTGACAGTCCCAGGGCAAGCATACTCAATGGATACAATATTGGAGCTCAATTTTGAGAAATAAGAAGTGTAATTGATACTTTTATGAGATGAATAGGTTCAAAAATGGTAAATATAAGTATTGAACTACTTTTAGTTGGCATTTATAGGCATTATGAATTACAACTGGACAAAGGCAATTTCAACATGAAGCATTGAATTTGCCTTTGCTCAGTTGGCATATGACATATATGCCATTATGCCAACTGAATATATGCCATATATCTATTTCATTGATGCATGAGCATTGAGCTGCAAACAAACATGTCACTATTATCAGTGTTAAGGTTTGAGCTAATCTCTTCCAAATAATGATTCAGTAGTTCCTAGCAAGGCCACACACCATGCAGTTCTTTCTGTGTAAAAGTAACATGAATTTCTCTTCAATGAATGCAGACTTTCTCTCAATTACCTTTTCCGTATCAGAATGACCAGTCTGGTGGTAGACTAGTAATATATAGTGATTCCCAAAGTTATCATGCTGTTTCATTGTGAATATGGTGACCAGATTGTCAGGGAGGTGAATATTATATCCTATATATATCTATTTCATTGATGCATGAGCATTGAGCTGCAAACAAACATGTCACTATTATCAGTGTTAAGGTTTGAGCTAATCTCTTCCAAATAATGATTCAGTAGTTCCTAGCAAGGCCACACACCATGCAGTTCTTTCTGTGTAAAAGTAACATGAATTTCTCTTCAATGAATGCAGACTTTCTCTCAATTACCTTTTCCGTATCAGAATGACCAGTCTGGTGGTAGACTAGTAATATATAGTGATTCCCAAAGTTATCATGCTGTTTCATTGTGAATATGGTGACCAGATTGTCAGGGAGGTGAATATTATATCCTATCCTTTAAAGTGAGGGGTTCTGCTTCCTGGTCTACAGGGGCACACTAAATATTGACATTAAATAAAAAAAGCAAACAAAAATCCAAACTAAACTGAGAATGTATGGTTCCTCATAACACCGTTACATACAGCTGTTTATTATGTTCTTTTCAACTTTTCAGAGCCTATGTGTCCATGAACGAAAAGAATCGGTGCATGGGAGTTTCTGCAAAAAATCAAAACACAACTAACCTAAAAAACACAGTATCCTGTTTCAAACGCTTGATAGGAAGAAAGTTCAATGATCCCCTAGTACAAGAGGAGCTGAAAGGTTATTTTAAACCTTATGAAGTTGTGGAAGGTCCGGAGGGAGAGATTATGATACAGGTGAGAGAATGACTTAAAAAAAGTAAAATAAAAAAAATTGTTAATAGATCCATTAAATTTTTAAGCCATATGTTTGGAAAAATGACTTGTCAAATTAAGTTTTAAATTATTGTTAAGATATCAGGTTAAAGTGCAAGCACAAAACGGTACTTAAGAAATAAGTTGTGGCACTAAGCATTTTATAAAAAAAAATGACTAACTTGTACCCTTACACTGCATAATTAAATATCTGATCAGAAGAAATGTCCGCCTTGAAGCCTGTTACATTGTTGAAGTAGGTGAATGGTTCTGATTATTATCTACAGGTGAATTACATGGGGGAGAAGCAGTCCTTCACACCGTTACAGATGACATCCATGCTTCTGACCAAGCTGAAGGAGACCTCAGAGATAGGCCTTAAAACAAAAGTTGTTGACGTTGTTGTATCGGTACGTTTAAAGTCATTAGCTTCAAGTCCAAAAGAGTGAAAATATAGAAAAACAGTGAATATGTTGGAAAATGAAGCTCTCAGTGAAGTTTTACAGTTACAAATTTATTGGGTGTATATCTTTTTTTGTAATAGAAAATCTGCAGTAAAACCCTTCTTGCTCGAACTCGTGGGAACCTCATTGATAGTTTGAGGAATACATGGTATTTGAGTAATCAGAGTTTTCGTTGAATATGTACCAATTTGGTTGGGACCAAACAAACTGTTAGATGAATAAGATGTGTTTGTGTAAACTGAGTTTGAGTAAGTGGAGTTTTACTGACTGTCATTATTATAAAGAAGATGTGCAAATGCACACGAGTCAAATATAAGAATCTATTACATTCCAATTAAATTTAAAGAAAGAAAAATAACTGTATTTATATATAAACATGATAACTGAAAACTGAAAATCTCAAGAAAATGACTAGAAACTCCATTTTATTTAGGTTCCAGCATTTTTCACGGATATTGAGCGCCGTGCCATGTTGGATGCGTGTCAGGTGGCTGGTCTGAATTGTCTCAAAGTCATGAGCGACACAACCGCAGGTGAGTTCAGGGTTAAATGGGTTATAACAGGCTAGATCAAAGCCAAGGGGAGAGCACTCTTCCTGCTGTTACATCCCTTTATGGATGATAACATTCAATAGAGTGCCAGATAAATGTGGAGATGTTCGACCGATCTTGTTGTAACATGTATCAGATCTGTCACTTTCTCCTCTACAGCAAGACCAACATCAAGTAAAGACATTTTCAGGAATATAACTGTTTGAAATGTGCTCTTCCATTTGTTACTGGAAACATAATTCTAAAAATGTTTGTATTATGAATCTTTTCTCTGACGTTAGACAAAAAAGGACAGGGACAATTGTTTTGTAAATTTGAAATGATTATGGATAAACAAGGCCTTTGAATATCTCATTGATCAATTTAAACAAAGCCAGAAAATTCTGCAAAGTTTTATGATTTTCTATTTTATGTACTTGCCAACATAGCTGACCTATTGTTTCATAAGTAAACATTGAAAAATTGAATAGTTCTGATATAAAAGTGAATAGTTCTGGTGTAAGGCTTTTGGAATCATACATCTCCCTATGATTCCTCCTTTTTGATAATTTTGTTGTAATGTTAATTCTTCAATTTTTCCATTAAAACACTTTAAAATATGTGTTTTTCTCCTTTTTCATAATTGGCTGTTTTCATCTTTATATTAGACTCTAATAAAAGAAATATGGTTTTTGAAACATCAAAACTGATGTAAATTTAATCTATTTGAAGTGCAAAGGGAGAGCACTCTTCCTGCTGTTACATCCCTTTATGGATGATAGCATTCAATAGAGTGCCAGATAAACGAGGTAATGTTTGACAGATCTTATTGTAACATGTGTCAGATCTGTCACTCGCTTCCTCTACATCAAGACCAACATCAAGTAAAGACATTTTCAGGAATATGACTGTTTGAAATGTGTTCTTCCATTTGTTACTGGAAACATAATTCTAAAAATGTTTGTATTATGAATCTTTTCTCTGACATTAGACGAAAAAGGACAGTGACGGTTGTTTTGTAAATTTGAATACATAGGGCCTTTGAATATCTCCTTGATCAATATAAACCTCCTCAAAAAGAAGGAATTCCTCCTTTTTGATAATTTTGTTGTAATGTTAATTCTTTAATTTTTTTCATTAAAACCCCTTAAAATATGGGGTTTTCTCCTTTTTCACAATTGGCTGTTTTCATCTCTAATAAAAGAAATATGGTTTTTGAAACATCAAAACTAATTCAGATTTAATCTATTTGATTGGGAAGGGAGAGCACTCTTCCTGCTGTTACATCCCGTTATGGATGATAGCATTCAATAGAGTGCCAGATAAATGAGGAAATGTTTGATTTCTGATTGTAACATGTATCAGATCTGTCACTCGCTTCCTCTACACAAGCACTGTCTAATTATTAGAATGATAATTTCCAAAAGAAAAATTATGAGTCAAAATGTATCCTTTAATGTGATTGAAAATACTGGAATTTGCAATTCTATAAATATTTCTATATGAGTCTTTTCTAGTTAGATCATAATAGAACTTTACAAGTGTTTTATAACTTTGGTGGTGTTGCTATTTGACAAAAGGTTTTCGGATTTTGGATATCTTTTAAGTGTATTGATGATTGGTGTTAACAATTTCCAATCTGGAGTACTAGCCCAAATGGATGTTTGAAACAAAACTATAAGCCCACCTTTATTTTGATTAAGTATTACCATCCTAAAATATATTAACCCTTTGCATAATGCTGATGTAATTTTACTTTCATGATATTCATTGGTATGCTTGTTCTTGTATGTGCATATCATGAACTTAAGGAGTATACGATCCTTACATTGACTACCCTGTAACGTTCTATAAATGACCAATTTCTGTCTTGCAGCATCCCTGGCATATGGTATATACAAACAGGACTTACCAGCCGAGACGGAGAAGGCTCGTACAGTTGTGTTTGTAGACATGGGGTACTGTTCTACACAGGTGGCTGCTGTGGCCTTTAACAAGGGCAAGCTAAAGGTATGTTAATAAGGTTAATATACGGGTAAGGTTACTGGTAGAAAAATAGGTAAGGTTACAGGTAGACCAATAGGTAAGGTTACAGGTAGACAAATAGGTAAGTTTACAGGTAGACAAATAGGTAAGTTTACAGGTAAAATTTCAGGTAGACAAATAGGTCAGTTTACAGGTAAAATTACAGGTAGACCAATAGGTTAAGTTACCGGTAGACAAAAAGGCAATTTTACAGGTAGACAAATAGGTAAGGTTAAGGTAGACAAAAAAGTAAGGTTACAGGTAGACAAATAGGTAAGGTTTCAGGTAGACAAACAGGTAAGGTTACAGGTAGACAAATAGGTAAGGTTTCAGGTAGACAAACAGGTAAGGTTACAGGTAGACAAATAGGTAAGGTTTCAGGTAGACAAACAGGTAAGGTTACAGGTAGACAAATAGGTAAGGTAACAGGTAGACAAACAGGTAAGGTTACAGGTAGACAAATAGGTAAGGTAACAGGTAGACAAATAGGTAAGGTTACAAGTAGACAAAAAGTAATTTTACAGGTAGACAAACAGGTAAGATTACAGGTAGACAAAAAGGTAATTTTACAGGTAGACAAATAGGTAAGGTTAAAGATAAATTAATAGGTAAGGTTACAGGTAGACAAATAGGTAAGGTTACAGGTAGACAAACAGGTAAGATTACAGGTAGACAAATAGGTAAAGTTACAGGTAGACAAATAGGTAAGGTTACAGGTAGACAAACAGGTAAGGTTACAGGTAGACAAACAGGTAAGGTTACAGGTAGACAAATAGGTAAGGTAATAGGTAGACAAACAGGTAAGATTAAAGTAGACAAATAGGTAAAGTTACAGGTAGACAAATAGGTAAGGTTACAGGTAGACAAACAGGTAAGGTTACAGGTAGACAAATAGGTAAGGTTACAGGTAGACAAAAAGTAAGGTTACAGGTAGACAAACAGGTAAGATTACAGGTAGACAAATAGGTAAAGTTACAGGTAGACAAATAAGTAAGTTTACAGGTAGACAAAAAGGTAAGGTTTCAGGTAGACAAATAGGCAAGTTTACTGGTAGACAAAAAGGTCAGTTTACAGGTAGACAAATAGGTCATCATTATTGTACTGAACCAATTTATAATAGTGGTCTTTTCATCATCACAGATTTTGGGTGTGGAATGTGACCGTAAACTGGGAGGTCGAGACTTCGACAGTGAACTAGTGCGTTTCTTTGTGGATGACTTCAAGACAAGATTCAAAGTTGATGCAATGACCCGTCCGAAGGCACTTGTCCGACTGACCCAGGAGTGTGAGAAGCTGAAGAAGTTAATGAGTGCTAACTCCACACCTATTCCCATCAACATCGAGTGTTTCATGGACGACAAAGATGTCAGTGGCAGAATGGACAGGTATTGTCTAAGTTTTAAAGACTGAATGTTTTAAACAGTAACAGCAAGACCAGTATTAATGCTACAATGTTCATCTCAACATTCCCATATTTCTCTTTCATGTCAAACATCAGGTGACCGTTAAGGCCCATGGGCTTTTTGTTTTTTGTTTGAATTGACTGAGAGTTTTATACAAAACTACTAGTATTGTTCATATCACAATAAAAGTATACATAAATATATATCTCGTAATGTTTCATTGATCAACATGGGTAACTAGGTGCTTGATAGGTAGCGTATTGAAGGACTATCATCACAATTAAAGATCAAATAAATTTATGTTTAAAGTTTAATGTTATGTCATCACCCTTTTAAATGACCATAAAATTACGAAGCTTTGATGAGGTTTCTATAAAATTCTCAGCCAAATAGCTCCACCTGCATTTATGCCTTTTCCTGTATCCTTGCATCATTTTTGTTGTCCCAGTTTTTATCTCATTTAGTAGTATTAAAGGAGATAAAATTGAGATTGTGACTGTTAATATCTGCAGCCTTACAATGTTATTGTATTGATTACAGGGAGAAGTTTGAAGAACTGACGAAACATTTGATGGTGAAGACAGAGACACTATTTAAAGCTCTATTACAAAATACAAGTAAGTGTTGACTGGTTTCATCTGATTCATCCATTAGAATTAATCCAAAGTCTTGAAATGAAAAGTATGGTCTCTTTATTGATAACAGGTGACCATGTCAACAACAACATCTTGTAATTGCATCCTTCATTTGTAAATGATTGCACTGTATGCTTTGTTTTTCTGTGAATTTAAAGCTCTATTACAAAATACAAGTAAGTATTGACTGTGGTTTGACGGTAAGCTCTGAATCACCCATTAAAAACTCGCTGTCATTTAATAAAAAAAAAAGGTCTTAATATTGATAGCAGAAAACTCCATCAACAACATCTTGTAATTTCCTTTCATGTCTAAACCTTTTCATTTGCTTTGTAATAGATTGAATTGTATGCTTCATTTTACTGTGAATACAAAGTTGAGCTGATTCCATTTTCAGAATTATCGTCCAATGATATCTACTCTGTGGAGATCGTCGGAGGCAGTTCCAGAATACCAGCTGTTAAGAACATGGTTCACCAAGTGTTTGGTAAGGACCCCAGTACTACACTCAATGCTGATGAAGCTGTGGCCAGAGGATGTGCTCTCCAGGTAAGTCCACCATTCATAGAAACCTTCAGGAAGTTTACTGTAAATAGGATTATTATTTGGCAAACTTATTTTTCTCCAAAGGTGGGATTTCATCAGGATAAATTTGAGATGTTATAGACCATAAAGTCCTCTAAAGAAAGACTCTCTATATGGTAATGAACAATTCAGCTTTGGCTCGGGGCAGATAAGTTCTGATATCATGGGTACTTAAATCTATCTATTGTACACATTGAAATACAAAATGCTTGTTTACTTTTGGTTTCTCTTATTCTACCACCATATAGGGAGAATCTACCTGGCATCTCCTAAAACTAATATTCTCCACTGTTCAGAAAGAATATTTTAGAGGATTGTTATGAAGAGAACATAGAAATGTTTACACAAGTGTTTTAACAATTAATTGACATGTGTGATTTATTTCAGTGTGCAATTCTATCACCAACTTTCCGTGTGCGAGATTTCTCCATTGTTGATGCACAGCCCTATCCCATAACACTGAGTTGGGAGGGTAACATGGACGACGATAAGTAAGTAGCACACCAACATTTTACACCTTATAGTTGAGGAAGGGGAGTTTATATACCCTACACACATACAAACACATTTACACCTTATTGTATGGGGAGGGGTGTTAAAAAATTAACACTTGACCTACTAACATTTACAATTTATTGTTGGGGATTTATAAAGTTTATGCTTCACCCACTAAACTATTAGGAGTGGGGGAGTATCAACTTTAAACACCAGAAGACATTAAGGGAGAATGACATTGACAGCCATGCACCAGGTGTTTTTTGTGTGTTCTAAACAACTTGTTTATGAGGAGCAACAGCTTGTCATTAATAAATACTAACATTTCATTATATCATTTAGTCCAGCAGACTCGCACTTGATTTGATTTCTGATTATTTCTAAAGGATATGCCTGCCTTTTTAATTAACTTGACTTATTTGACTTTTTACCATTTCAGCACCCTGGAGGTCTTCCCAAAATTTCACCAAATTCCATTTGCAAAGATGATGACATTTTATCGCAAGGAACCATTCCAGCTAGAATCCTATTACTCTCACGCTAAAGATGTACCTATCCCTAACCCTCATATAGGTAGGTGTACTCACTGCAATCAGTTTGTGTAGCTTCCTGTATAGAGAAGGAATGATTAATTAAGTCTTTCTCTCTCTCTTTATGGAAAGTTGGTGTGCAATTCGCATTTCGCATGTCGGATAAAAGCTTCATGCAAAATGCTTTGTATTATGCAAAAACCCAAAATAAACTTCATAGTTTAGAAGGTGAGTTAGAAAATCTTTCTTTAGGAACATCCGGAAAAAGACAGGAAATGATTCTAAAACTGTACTGAAATGTCGCAGTCATATTTGAAATGCATCAAGCAAAAAACATTTTGCAAAAAACATTTGGTAAAAAGCAGAAAACATTTCGCTTGTCACATTGTGCACCTTCCAAACTCTTTTTCCAGTCAATCACTTGAAAATTAAACACAAACATTAAATAAGAATGTCAAAATTGAAGCATTGCCAAGGAAGATGCTTAAAGAAACAAAATGGTTACCTCTTGTTTCAAAGTAGAGAGCACAAAAATAAATCCGGAATATGTTAAGGGTTTTCTCATCCAGTTCCGTTAATTACAATAACTGACTATACCTGTCAGTACTGTGTCCGTGTAATTTAATCAGGTGCCACTGACATAATACTTTCACACTAAAACACTCTTGAAGTCAGTATCGGATCTGCTGTTTGCATGGAGGTGAATTAAGCTAATAATAGGATGGTAAAAAGCAAATCATTGCTTTCTAGTCAGGTGATCAAGGTCAAGGTAATACCTGTCTTAGTGATACATCACACATACATGTATAGATATGTCACATTTTCTGGTGTGTTAAAAAAAATGTACTAATTTTATCATTGTGTCTTTTCCAGGACGTTTTAATGTAACAAAGGTCACACCTCAGAAGGATGGGTCAAGTTCAAAGGTCAAAGTTAAGGTCAGGGTCAACAACCATGGTATTTTTGCAGTATCTTCAGCCTCAATGACTGAGAAATTGGAAGATGAAACTCAGGCTGACCAGAATGGATTAGAGGCTATGGATACGGACTCATCAGAAAAGAAGTCAGATGATAATGGACAAGGAGATGCCCAGTCACAGAACTCCACAGATGGACAGACCCCAGACGAGGTAAGACAGGTGTAACATACAGAAAGGGTTAAAGATAGGTAAAGCACCTGTACTGTACAGGTATACCTCTTTGTGTGAAACTTAGGGTCGTTAACAGGTATACCTCTTTATGTGAAACTTTGGGTCGTTAACAGGTATACCTCTTTATGTGAAACTTTGGGTCGTTAACAGGTATACCTCTTTATTTGAAACTCATGGTCATTATAGGGTGGTCTGGCAAACACAAGTATTTCTTATGTAACCGCTTGTTAGAGCAGGGAGCATTTGGAATATGAAACATTAGGAATTTGAGGAAAACAATTATTTTACAGTTTGGAGAAATTGAAAGTGTCTAATTATAAAATGAAAGTTAGTTTTTAAATTTTTGAAAAACTCTCAGAGAAGTTTGTGTCAAACAAAACTTTGTTACTACTTCCTGAAATAGAAGATTGTAAATTTCTCAAACAAAACTTGCTGAAATAGAAGATTGTAAGATTTGTTTGCACATGTGTTTCAGACCCCAATGCAAACAGACCAAGAACAACAGTCAAACGAGCAGACGACAGAAAAAAAATCGGTAAGTGTTCAAATTCTTCAATTCCATAGCCTCCTACTGTCTATTGTTGTAATAATTTTACACTTAATTAAATGTTATTAAGTGCATGTTTGATTGATTTTACTGTAAAAGAAAAAGATGATTATGACAACATTGTGTCAGGTATAACTAATTTAACGTTGACTGCGTTTGACCCATGAGGCGTGTCGTTATCAGAAGGTTATCATGACTTTTGTGCTGTTTCATGTTAAAACGTATAATTTACTGAATATTGAATAATTACAGGACGAGAAAAATGATGAAAAGGAAGACAAGAAAAAGAAGAAAAAGACAGTTAAAGTAATAGATCTACCAATTGAGTCAAGAGTGCCCCAAATGTCGAGGGAGCAAGTTCACCTGCTGGTGGAGAGAGAGGTTTGTGTTCACTATGACTTAGGGAATGGTGGGGAACATAATAAGCGTTTTGTATTTGTGAGATTTAAAGTGCTTACTCTGAAGCAAGTTAAGAGTTAAATAATATAATATGAAGTAGGACAAAATTCCAAAAACTTGTATACTTTAAATTCAGAACTACCAATTTCCTACTCGTATTTAATAAAATTCTAAGGGCTGTTCCAGAATTAACTATGTGGGAGAGGCGTCTAGCATTGTTTATGCGCCCACCCTTTTAGGGGGTATATTGGCATGGCTTTTTCCATTCGTTCGTTTGTTAGTATGTTCGTTCGTTGGTTTCTCGAAAACTGAGTCAATTATGAGTTTCATTCAATATATAGTTACAGAGTTATGGCACTTTAACTTAGAAAATTTCAACAAATGTAAGAATGATGCCACGGGTGGATGTATCATGTACCGTCCACTGTATTCTTGTTCCGAGACTCCACCACCTGTGAAATATTAAAAAGAGATTTGATCTAAGGATTAGTGTTAAGATCAGATTTAACCCCACCATCCATGATATATTAGAACAGGTGTCTCACACCTCCCCTTATTCGATTAATATACCCTTAGCACACCTTAGATAATAGAAATATGAATTTATGTTTGATCTTACACAGAACCAGATGATCATGCAGGATAAGTTGGAAATGGAGCGATCTCATGCGAAGAATGCTGTGGAGGAGTATGTGTACGACCTTCGTGACAAACTGTATTCCCAGCTGGAAGAATTCGCTAAGGAGGAGGTAAGCATGAATCCTAGTTCTGTACCCAGCTTTTGACAATAAGCTGGATTTGTTACTCCTCTTTCACTGTGTTTAGGCCTGGGTTAGATTTTTTGGGGTCAAGGTCAGAGGTCCTAGAGAAATATAGACACTATTTCTTTAGAATGATTTGAGATCTGACTTAATTGACAACTCGAAGGTAAAGGTCGAAGTCCAATAAAAAGGTTTGAAAAGTGAGGCATATATAAAGATGGGAGTGAATGGCTAAAAGTAAATGAGCTATATTAATTATATGTGCACTTTTTTTCTGGAATGCAAGAAAGAGATATAAATTGATGTAAACTCGAATTGACCTTATACCAAAAATATGTCTTGGGAGACAATTATGCATGAATGATTTTTTTGCTTTTGGAGCAAATATGTATTTAATTAAGTCCATAATTATTTACTGATGAAGATATTAGAAATACTTCTTTTTGATTAAACTCTGTTGCTGTTTACAGGAGCGCTCAGCGTTCAGTAAGAGTCTAAGTGCTACAGAAGACTGGCTGTATGATGAGGGTGAGGACCAATCTAAACAGGTGTACATTGATAAACTGGCAGAACTCAAGGTGAGGCTCATAGGGGTCAAAGGTGAATTTCCAATGGCTGATCTTAAATTGCGGATCATACAGGTCAAATTTTGAATTTATCTCATAACTGACCTGTTCAGTCATGTCAAATGGCCATTTCATAAGTGTGGTTATAGCTTTTGTGACGTCATAAACCAATGATGTCTTTATGGCGTCAAATGATTGTCTTGGTAGTGAAAATTGTACTGTTGAAGTAGAAATTCGCAGAAAATAAATTTTGGTGTATTTTCTCATGAATATAAGATGTGTGATGAATAGAATATTGCACTCATGTAAATGTAATATAGAATTTATTTAACTTGTTTAATAATGTAATATGTCACTCTAACACCTAAAGGCACTTGACATTTAAAGTATTTCTTATATCTAGTTAAATAATCTTGGATCCTCTATATCTATGATGACCAACTGAATTCAAGGTCAGTCTCAGTAAGATAAACATTGTGTTATTAATAAAACAGAGGGGTCAAAGGTTGTAGTTTAATTGACCAACAGATTTTGCTGCTCATTGGTCATACTTAGTATACTGGTAGATCACCTAAGAACAAAGAGGAAAATTTTTATATCGGACTACAATACTAACCCCAAACCACTAATAGAGCCCTAGTCGTAGAACTCTGGTAGGTGTATTTACTTAACATCCTTTGCTTAAAAAATGGATATAATCCTGTGCTTTATGAGAAAGGACAGGCATATGTTGTACAACATTTTTATAGGCATCTTTTTCTATATAAAAAATGTTGCGATCATAGTGTTAATTTTATGTGAAATTGTTGTTCTTTCCAGAAAATGGGAAATCCCATCCAAGAAAGGTTCAATGAGTTCCAGGAAAGACCACAAGCATTTGAGGAATTTGGAAAGGCGATCATGATGGTGCGGAAGTTCCTTGATCTCTGTTCTCAAAAGGTGAATATATAATGTCGTCTCATACCCTGGTACAAGGTTTTACCTTTAGTGTTTTTCCTGCCTATATAACTGGGTACGCCAAACGACCCCATTCCCAGTGCGTTTTAGTGTTATTTTTTCCCAAAATCAATTTGAAAATTTTCAATTATGACAACTTTTCAAAATCCGAAAAAAGGACTGGCACATGATGCTATAATGAATAAAAAATCATTAAAAGAAATATCAGTGAGTGAGTGAGTCTGACTCAGACTCGACTCACCATGTAACTCCCAGTTCTTTGTTTTCATTGTTTACCATACCGTAAAGCTAAATGATACACTGTGCATATGTAAAATTGGTAAGCATGGAACATTTAATGAATGTGGTTGGAATTCAGTTTTTCCCAATTTATTACCTGTTCGCGCTAATATTTTTCCCAATTTGGCAAATTGAATTTTTCCCAAAATACCCAGGAAAAACACTGACCTTCTGTCACAACTATGTACTAGTCCATGAATTTAAACAAAAAGTACAGTATATAGGATTTTATTGAATGTTATGAATGATATGTTATTGTTTAATAACGTTTGCAAAATTTGAAGGCTCTCTTTAAATTTCTAAAAAAGAAAATCGTAACTAAGGTATAAAGCAAGTAGTCAAATTGTAAATGTTGTTCAGTATTAATTAAGAATATAATTAATAGCCCTGTTAAAAAAGGCATTGGTGACAAATGGACCATTTATGTTGTACAATTGGTAAAAGAGAAATATGTCATATTTTCTGTTTATCAGGACGAGAAGTACAGTCACATCGAGTCTAAAGACATAGACAAAGTGGCCAAGTGTCTGAAGGAGAAAGAAGACTGGTACAACAGCAAACTCAACCAACAGAATAATCTGAAAACATACGAAAAACCAGTTGTTCTAGTGTCACAGATACGACAGGAGAAACAGGTAACTACAACTCCATTCCACCTCCCACAGGCCCTAGAAAATAAAGGTCTAAAAGTAACAATAGAAATATATAGCATCCCTCCATTTGGCAAGAACCTCCTGAAAACATCAGCAAAACCATATTTATAATGTCACAGACAAGATGGTACTCTTTCACTTTTTGGTTAATGAAAAATATCACCCTAGTGATAGCTAGTCATTTCCTATCTACATATCTAGGAGGAATTATCTGTATAGCTTATTCCATAGAGCGATAGAGGTTCGGGTTCAATCGCCAACTGAGGCATTGAAAAAACAATGACCTCTGATACCTAATGACCTTGTAAATACTTACTCAAGACTTGCTCTCTTGAGCACAACTTTTAAGCATGTGGAAAACCCATCGGAGGAGTAAGTCACCCATGTAAAAAAAAACTGTTTCCTTTATCCAAGCTACCTATTTAACTAGAGATTCCTAGCAAAAGCATTTGAAAAATTAGAAAAATTCAACAGCATTTGATTTTTCACAAGCCATTTTACATATAACCGAGATACACCAGGAAATCTCAGTTGGTCATATCTACTTTGGATATTTTTGTCATTAACTACTTGTGTGTACATGAGATTGGTAATTAAATGAAGTATGTCATGTAAATGAGAATGATTATTAAATGCAGTATGTCATGTACATGAGATGGGTAATTAAATGAAATATGGGAAATGAAAAGTGTTATGAATCTTATTAAGATTGAATAATAGTTAATTAGTTCTGATGTCTGTGTTGCAGCTCTTAGAAACCACATGCAATCCTATCATGAACAAGTCCAAGCCTAAACCCAAGGAGGAGCCTCCCAAGGACGACAAGAAGGAGAAGAAGGAAGCACCCGCGGAGAACGCCAAGTCAGAAGAACAACCTACACCCGAGTCAGCGGAGGCCCCGAAAGTGGACATGGATGTGGATTGATAAATGTTTTGTTAGATTTGTTATCGTTAGGGGTGCTGCTGCTATGGCAGCGACAGTGGGATCACAAACACAACTCGTGATGAATAGGCCACTCTCGGTCTTGCAGCTTTGCATCGTTAATTATCATTGGATTTTCCTGTGAAGGAAACATCGTAAAAAAAGTGCTTACTTTTTAGTGTGATCATTGTACATATTTCAGGATTCTGCATCAGTATATGGTGTGGCTGAAACGATCGTACCTCTGTAAGGGCTGCTGAGAGGGTCGCGTACGGCACCACCGATCAAAGTCTCTACTGCTAATTGGCAACAGTCTGTGAGAGGAATTTGATGTGATGATATTGTAACAGCTTCTTTGTGGAAGCCTCAACGGTGTACAGTTATTGTAGATAAAGACGATCAACAACAGCCACAATATTCATTTAGTTAATTTTGTATTCTTACCTACATGAAAAGGCAGGACAAATGAATTAACATTAGCTAGGTGGAATTTTACTGAACAAGTCCACAAAATAATGCGATAATTGATACAGCATGAACACAAATGTCATGAAACCAAATTAATAATGATGAGTTATAAATCATTCCTAGTATGTTCACTAGCAGTTCACTAATATTGAGATCATACACACCTTGTGAGATTAACAATAAAGAAAGCTTACCGGTGTAAATTTTTGTCTATAAAACTTTCTCTACGGGTCAAACAATTATCTTTTATCAGCCCAATATCAATTAATCGTAGTCCAATCATTTTTCACTGCCCATTTTTTCCCTGCGCTGTGCTCATTTAAAGATTTCTAACAGATGCCCAAGGTATTAAGCATTTTGGGAAATTATTCCACTTCCACATTGAAAAATTGAGATACTTATTTAAATGAGGATAAGAGTTATACATTTGTAAGGTTGAATAATGATACCTGTATTCTAGTCCACTTGCACAAGAGATTTCCGAACTTTTACTACCTTTGGTAGTAAGATTCTGTAGTGTTGATGGTAACTGGAAACCACTTCTGTAACTAATCAGATCGTTCTGATAGATTTCCCTGTCAGAAAATTAAAAAAAAAATCTATTTGTTAAATGTTCAATTGGTGGAAGCATGTCGCCTTGTTGTATAAATTTTAGGAGGTAGTTCATGCAATTTTTGCCTTTGAACATGTCAGTTGTATATGTAAGCTATATATTGATAGAGACCTTTTAGATTATTGATCTTTGGTATGGTAGACAGTGTAGTGTTGCATTTATGGTCTCTGCCATCTTTGTAGAAAACTCTCTTTTTCTTATTTCCAGTGGATTGTTGTACTTTGCTGCTTAGAATTAGTCAAAATTCAAATCTTTTTAAGGGGTTTTGTTTAAAAGTACTGGGTATGAGAAAATTCAGGGATGACACAGCAACTTTTTGAACTCTGTTAGGACTGGTTAACCTGCATTAAGGAAAGATAAACACTAGTCGCCTCCAGCAGCTCAGCTTTTGAATCAATCTGCACACTATTTATTTGTATTTGTACCATTCACATGGTCAGTTAAGATGAATGTGTCCGAGAAAAAATAAAAGATAAAAATTTTATGTTAAAACTCTTGTGTTTGTTGTTTTGTCAACAAGAAGTCTACGATCAAGAGTAAGGTTAAGAAGTTGTGATACTATTACAATTATTAGATCATCAGATTTTTAGGGTCAGGATGACCTATGGCCATCGTGCTTTGTCCGCCGTCCACCGTTGGTATACTTTTCCTTCGAATGACTTCAAAAACCAAAAGGTCAAAACTTTAGCAGCCTCTCAATAACAGAAACACCCCAGGCTCCGATATTTGGCCTGTGGCATGCTGGGTAGAAGGGCTACCTAGTTTGTTGAAATGAGTGACCTTGACCTACTCTCAAGGTCTATAGGTAAAATGTCTTCAAAAACTTAAGCAACCTCTCGATAACTGAAACACCCTGGGCACCAGCATTTGGCAAACTTGGATGAAGGGCTACACAATTTGTCCAAATGAATGACCATGACCCAGAAGTTGTTCAAAGGTTTTATCAGATTTGACCTGTGACCTTGAATATGGGTCATTTCTTTGGGCCAGGTGAGCTAATAATAAAGTTCAGAAGTGTGGAGACATGCATAATTACCCGACGGTTGGTAGTCGAGAATGTTACAAGTTACAAAAGGGAAAATGGTAAAGTGATCAATCTCAAATTCTAATAATTATAATTATTGGGGTCATAGGTCAAAATGCATATATACTGCGCAGTAAGCCATTTACTTTATTTTTGCCATCTACTGGCCTATACCATAACCAGCTGATAAAATACAGTGGAAGGACACCAGCGCTTTGTGGTACCTTTTCGGCCAAAACAAAGAAAATATATTCCGTCCCCTCTGGTAATACAGAAAGATAAAAGAAAGACAAAATGTTGCAAATGCAAAGTTTATTGTGAAACTTTCAACATCGAACAAGAGACAAATTAGTTTCAGATACATCAATTATTAAACAACTTGAAGCAAATGGAAATCATTAGATCATTACCATATTTTTTCAGACCTTTTTTATGGTAGCCAGTAAATTTATAATGGAACAAGGCTTATATAAATGTCATGCAAAAACAAATATACAAGTAATTAAATTTGACCATTGTATATAGATTCACACATAAGATGAATTGAGTTGTGCAGTGGATAGGGCACTTGCATTTCACCAAGGCGGCCGGTGTTAAATTCCCCGATCGGACGTAAAATGGTATGGGGGTCACCAGCCTGACCACGTGGGTTTTCACCAGGTACTCCGGTTTTCTACCACAATAAGACCCCAACGAGCTTAACATATTAATTGTATAACTTGTTTCATAGTTGTTGTAAAACTGAATAAAGTTTATATAAAATGCAAATAAAAAAATACTGGTGTGATGAACAATAAATTAATGAAAACATACATATTCAATATAAATGCATGCAACACCTCTGAGCTATGCCTGGTTCTATTGAATTCTATATACTTGTTTTTCAGTAGTAACCCACTCAGAAATGGAATACTTAGAACATTGCTCTTTGATCATAATCATCAAGACAATTTCGTTCAGCATCTAAAATGCCCAAAGACTTTCAGACATAATGCAGATGATAGTACAATGGGGAGATTCAGTCATGGTATCAACTGTATAAAAGATCACAAAATAGGGAATGCCCTTATTAAGAGTACCGCAGTGATATTGTAAATCAAACTCATAAACACAGTACATATTTTATGTAATTGGTGTATTAGGAAAATTTTGATTTCAATAATTTCAGCAATGAAAAGAAATTACATTTAACTTTGGTTTGTTGAAATGACAGATTCAGCTCAGTATAAATAGAAAACCCTAAAATATACAAGAAGCAAATCAACTAGAAGTACAGACGTGATGTAGTAAGTAAAGCATTGAAATAGTCCAAATATGTTAATTAATACTGAATTCTAAATACAATTCGTAAACAAACAAATACAGGATGGTTTGGTTTTTGATTTAACAGTAATATCGATGTTTTTCTTAACTTCTGTAATAAGTATTCATGATATATTTAGAGGCAATGCATGCATCACTCTGACTTTGAAATCTCAAGGTTCCAATGCCCATACCACACATCTCTGCACCCTTCGAATATATACTGACAGTCAATGTTTTAAGCTTTCTGATTGGTTCCACACCTCATAAACTTACCAATTATAATGCCAACTGACAGTGGTACCTGAGCTTTGAAAATTACTTAACACAAGGGGAATAAAGATATGAAAGGTCATCAATTGAACCAGTTTACAGCTGTGAATTTCAAATTTATCTAGATTCTGTCAAAACAAATTCAAAAGGTGCATAGCAGATATTTGATGCCAAGAGTCTTTGCCTTCTTGAGATGACATCCCAACACAAAATAAGCAGCAATACAGGCATCATTCACAAGGCAGTGAAATAAACAGTGGCAATAATGGTGTCCCACAGAGGGAAATGACAGCTTGTTTTGTGTAATACATCAAACAGCATGGCCACCTCCTGCCCTGTCTTGGCAACAAAACATCAAAATTTGAATACAACATCAAACTGTCACTATTGCACTTTGCCACAGGGAATTTTCATTCGCAGGGTCTTTCACTGTTCAAACTTTTTCTTTGAGGATCTGAAATATAAAACGCATCAACATTTAGGATTTCAAGGCATTACGTTGTGGTCTAGATAATTTTATCTAAGCTTGATACAGCTGAATATATGATTATAGATTTCATACACAGTAAAACCCCACTTACTCGAACACATGGGGACCTGATCAATAGTTTAAAGAATACATGGTATTTGAGTAATCTGAGATTGGTTGAATATGTTCGAACACAGTCGAGACGAAACGAACTGCTCGAAGAATGAGGGGTATTTGAATAAACTGAGTTCGAGTAAGTGGGATTTTACTGTAGCAAGATATGCAAGCCAGATTCTTAATTTGATACAGCAAAATATGATTGTTGTTTTATTCAGTTAGGTTTATATGACTTGCAATACAATTAAATTAATATAAATGAGTAATGCGAGACTATGCAAACAGGATATATAAATTGTCATGAATAGGTTGGCAAAGCTCACTTTTTCTTGCTCTTCGGAGATGTTGACTGGAATACACTACTGGCTGCCATCAGGTTTTCTATGTACTGGCCCAGGACCTGGTTTTCCGACTTCAGCTTCAAGTTCTCCTCCTTAACAGTGTCCACACGCGATGACAGGTCTGTAACCAAGGCAACCAAACATAACAGGAAGGTAACAAAGACATCAAAATATAATGTTGTCAACAGGACCCTAATTACAACAAACGTGTAATTTCCAAAAGGAAGTTTATATGTCGCTTATACATAAATAACTTGATATTATCTTTATTGGAGTTTGCAATTTGTAAACAGAGTTATGTCCCTTGTCAATAATTGTTACTATCTGCCTAGCAGGTGTTACAGGAGCTGTAACTAGTCATCAACTCAACCATCCCTGAAATTTATTATGGACTATTCTAACCTTTGAATTAGAAGAGTTCAAAGGTGTCTTCAGGGGTAAATGACTCAAAGTGACTTACCATCCAGTGTATTCTGCAGCTCCATCACCTGGGCAATGAGGCGCTGCTTTTCTTCCTCCTCGTCTGGGTTCACATCTGGGTCAAGGCCTACATAAGTAAAACATTATTGGTTTATTTCATTTTATTTATGTCCTAATATTTACATTTGCTCTGCATTGCCAACATATAACACTACCAAGGCCAGTTCCATGTTATGAGACCATAACACTGGAGTAGTTATTATGACGTCATTACGATTGTGACGTCATTATCATAACGTTGGAGATGGCTGGGCGATACTGGCTGTTGGCTGTTCAATTTATTTGAAATCAACCTTCAATTTTCAGAACAAATGTAGAATATAAAAATGAATTAATTATCAAAACCAATGAAAAAATGTAAATATAAGCATTAAACAACATTCAGTTCCGTGTTATGGTCCTATAACATGGAACAGGATTGCAGACAAATAATCATAATGCGTGGTAACATGGAACTGAATGCTGTTTAATGCTTAATTAACAGCCAGGGTCATTTAAGGACGTGCCAGGTTTTGAAGGTGGAGGAAAGCTGGAGTACCAGGAGAAAAACCACCGACCTATTGTCAGTACCTGGCAACTGCCCCATGTGGGTTTGAAAATCGCAACCCAGGGTGGAGGACTACTGGTAGAATGTCAGAACATCTTAACCACTCGGCCACCGCAGGTAAAACATTACCCCCATTACAACGAATATTAAATAGTTGCTTTATTATTAGAAATCATACATTTTGGGACATCTATGTTTTTCTCTTGTCACAGGATGATGAAACATTGTATTTATAATCAATGTAAAACAATAAACTGTTTCAGGCAATTCACCAAATTTATATAAACAGTGTGCTGTCTGACATCTATGAAGACTTTCCTAAGGAAAAAATAATTTTTTGATTTTCTTTTAAATAAATAGGTAACTGGCAACATATGGTTTTAACATAATGGTTAATTTGTTGCAGAAAATATTAAATGGTAATTGAAGTTACCATGGAAAATAAGTAATAAGTGAAGTTGATTTCGAATGAATTGAAAATAACTTTTCCTTACTAAATTTGTTTATTGAAATCAAAGCTTTATTTTGTGTTGCTGCAGAATTTGATAGACTTACTACTGTAAGTGTCTGTCCGTACTTCTCCGGGGTTGATGAACGGATGGTCAGCAGGTTTGACATCTCCTGGAACAATTCGTCAAACAAATAGGTCAATAAGAAATTATCAATTTTGTCACTTTAATTAAATATTCAATAATAAAGTACTACATAATATTTAGTCTAAAATGACATTCATTTAATAACAGTTGTCCAAACCATATCAAAGAGTGTGCCAAACACAACCATGTTAGGTCATCAACAATAGACATGGGCTGAGTTAAACATGGCTCATGCAAATTTCAAGCTGTTACGTCTATTGAACCGTTCTCACATTTATAAGTTTTGAATTGAAATGTATGTCCATAAACAGAACTATAATGAACACAACAATTAGTTGTACATTGTACTAGGTATTTCAGTACACTTACAACACTATTGCCTATACGCTTTTCGGTGTCAGAGAAATCGACATTCGTTTCCCTAGAAAACATTTAAGACTTTTGTGTTTAGACACTTGACTGCATATTTGTCTGATGAAGGCTACGGCACATAATCAATTTGTAACATACAAGTCATCAAAATACCACATAAAAACATTCATTGTTGTTCAATAATAATCTTTACTTGTTTTTCAACCTGATGAAAATGTTAAGAAATTAAATCTCCTAGTCTATCACTGATGGCTAGTTTCTGATAAGTCACCTTCCAACATACATATAACTTGTCATAATTAAGACTTAGCTCTGTATCATGTTTTCTCCGCACAGTTGAATTTTTTTCAGGGCACATTGCTGAGTTTATTACACCAGCACACCTTCTTTATAGTGTTGTATAATGATAAGGCAACTAGATTTAGTTGTACAGACCTTAAAGATAATAAAGTATGTAAGACTTTTGACTTTGTAATTTTAAAACCTGAAGGTTCCTTTGACCATTACCCACTGATGTTATCTAAAACGATGTATCGGTAAGATTTTATCTGATCTGATAGAAAAAATGATCCGATCTAATGTTTCTAAGGAAGATTGTTACAGTTCTTAAAAAAATAGATGGGTCTGGGATCCCCCTTACTTCTATCAAGAATCTATGATTATCTCCCTTTATATGAAGCAACTGTTCACAAGCATATGTTACTGTTAAAGGTATGTACGTTTCCTTTTGCAGAAAAAATTTAGGGATTTTTCAAACAAGTAAAATTATCACAGCATAATGTGGAATGCAATCATAATGGCAACACAAACAACTTCTGAAATATAGTGTAAATGTTAAATATTGTGAGATCCATCAATTTGATTTTATTGTTAATCTGAATTTGTTGAAGGAGAAAGGATTGCAAGAGAAGTGAACTGCAAGTCTGCAACAAGTAACATATATTTTTTTTTTACATATTGAAATATCTTATATTCCCTTTCATATATACAGATCGAGTTAAAATTATACTAACGCTGAGCAATATAATTATTCATCTTAAAACTACAATCTACAATACAGATACCAGTATGTTATCATGTACTAGATACAACAAATGGTAGCAGAGTTGGGTTTTGGTTTTAATGGTCAATTATTTTAGGTCGTATGTGCCAAGTTTTGGTGCTGTAGGAAAGATTGTGTTCCACTAGAGAAAAACAAACTGACCAGTATATGGCTAGTACCTGGTAATTACTGACCCACATAGCTGAGCCTTGGGATCACAGGTACTTTCCTTGTCTGTTAATACAGACATGTTTTTTATAGATTGCATCGATCTCTAGTATGTATTACTGTACCTGTTTTGGGACGGTCATTAATGACTTTCTGTGGTAATTGTTAGGCCGAAGAGTTCTGACTCTCTGACCTGCTAAATATTTGGACCTGCCAGGCATCCCAAGATTTAGTGGGTCAGAGAGTCAGAACCCTTTGGACTATATAGCTGATAAGTTACCACCAGTACAAGTTACTGAATTAAAGCCCAATATCGAATCAGGACTGATTATAAGGCTAATTAGGAGCTATATATTATATCTTTTATTTTTACATTACGACTGCAGGATGTAAACTCCACAGACTGTTACTGACATCACATCATTAATTATAGATCAATGAAAAAGAGACTGTGACTACATGTACACAATATTGGCTGTACAACCACTGAACTAGACAAGATAATTAATTATCATATACATAAAAGCAGATGAGTCAAACCTGTGTCGCTGTCGCTAGAAAGAGGTACGTTAAAGAGATCTTCTTTATTGGTTCCCGTGGACATCGTGCTGTATACTAATATTCCTATTTATACAAGACCAGGCGAGGATGGCAATAAATCGGTGACTTCAGATGCTGGACAGGTCCCAAGGCAAGGCAAACCTCACGACGTTATGACTCAACAGGCAGTCTGTAGATGAAACAGTGAGAAACAAAATGACACATTCTACAAGGAATTAATAAACGAAACATCATTTTGAAAAATATATCAAGCAAACATTGAAAATTTTAGCACCAGTTACAATATACTTGAATAACATTTACAACTAACATTGCAACTAACATCGGTCGCCATCTTGGATTTTATTCAAGTCACATGACTGTGACGTCACGATAAGGTGCTCGTTCACACACGAGTTCATTCAAGCTGTCAACAAACCACGAGGAATGTCGACTGAGAGTGACAAGCCTTAAAATGTCGGACGCTACCTCCACTGTCTCACGGACTCCATAACGACCGGACTCAGTCATGTCTCTTACTTGTAAGTAGAAATGTTTCACACAAATGATAAACCGCGGTATGTATTTTTGGAGTTTATTTATGTTTTGGAGTTTGAGCGGAAAAAAAAAGTGAAAAATGTTGGCCCGAGAAATAGAGTTGGTATGTATTTCGCTCTGATTGCCAGTGGCCCACTTGTCACACCTGTGTGCTTTTGCTTTTGTTATAAATCACAGAAACACCTACACCCCTTCCCTTTGTACCGACATGACGGTCATCACATAAACATGTTCCCCAACCACAGACACACCACTTACTCCTTCAGTATTCATCACAGACCGGATCAAGTGATATATTTTAGATGAAATCTATTTATAAAACTAACCCTACCAAATAATTATATACAAGTTTTTCATCTTTTCACAGTGACACAATTCTACTTATAGTTGCCGTGTGAAAATTTTTCACCCTTTTGGTACTTCTTGATGTTGATCATTAATGGATTGTTTATATTGTTACTTGGGTTCACTGAAGTGTGCCATTATTTAATTTTGCGATGACAGGTAGATTTGTTTGTATGAAAATAATAAGTCAGCGTTAAAGATCCGAGTAAGAGACACAGTGGCACACACTGTCCTAGATATCTTGATCTGATAAGGGAAGAGCCCGTCAGCAAATATAGTAGCCAAGTCACAAGTTTTCTCTACATACCTCTTCAGATTTTGAAATGGTGTTTTTGTAGGAAATTTGAAAGCCCTATATATACCTGTGTTGTTAAATAAATGTCTTTGAGATATATACAACACATGTTAAAACATGACACAGTTGTCTAATGTGATGACCCAGATATGTAACTAGATTTAAAGACACTTGTGTTTTTGTAACAATAGTAAATATTTAAACTATTTCAATTTTTGTTCAAGTCAACAATTCTGAAGTTCATAGATATCGCCTGGCAGGTTATGACTTAGTGTACTATTTAGTCCCACGGGATAGCCAAGATTATCAAGTATTATAACGATATCATACTGGAACAGTACGTGGGTATTTCTAAGTCTAACCTAGGGATTAGTTACCTACGGACTGGACAGAGGGTGTAAACGGCTGATACAAAAATGGTGTGTATATTATTTACACACAACCCTGCATTAGCCTATGTATACTTGTATACATATTACATTCAAACTATAACATTTATAAGGCTTAATGATAAAGGAAATGTTATTAATTGAAAAGACAATTTATGCTACAACTGATAAACATTTTAAAATAATTTTCTACGTAAGTTAGAATCATAACTTAAGTGCAGGATATAAAATATAAGCTCATTGAATAAATAGTTAATGAATATATACGCTAAGTTGTGTCGTGATACATGTACACACATATATACAGTACCACTAGCACATGGGTATTAGGTTAAGCATTAGCACATATATTTACATGTTTAATAATAGGAATAATATTGGCAACCTCCAATTACACACAGTGTTTAGTAATTAGTCTGGAGATTTTTATAACAAGGTGTTTTTTACACACACTGAGGAGTTCTCAATAAGACTGGTGTGGCCATGTATTGAGAGATTACCTGTGTTAAGAGACCACCTGTGTTAAGAGACAACCTGAATTAGAGACCACCTGTATTGAGAGACCACCTGTGTTGAGACTAAATGATGAACAAAATCATTTAGGCATCCTGTGGGTGACTATCCAGGTTTGACCCTAGTTCATTATTTATTTAGATATTTATTCCTAGCACAATCACAACGTCGATAAAATTGTAAAAAGACTCCATTTACACAGGTACATGTTTACATCATTTAGATATAATTACATGTTATATATAAACAGAATTTTTATCCATTATGATCAAATTATAAAGATATCCAATACATCATATTGAGTAACACCTCATTGTCATAACTGAACTAATTAAAATAGATATATAGCTCTTTCATATTATATCTCATGGCTGGCAGCTGGTCTAGATCTTGTACCTCTTGAATTAGTGTAAGCCTCTCAAACAGTTAACATAATTCACATTTAAGATTTGTGTTAGGGTTGAAAAATGTTGAAAAATAAGATTAGGAAGGGTCATGATCAGTTAGTGTGAAGTTTGTTTTAGGGAGAGTAGGAAGGGGAGAAGGTTGTAACATAATGAACTGATTATGTGTGAAGTTTGTTTTAGGGAGAGTAGGAAGGGGAGAAGGTTGTAACATAATGAACTGATTATGTAACCAATCATCAGAGGGTCTAGTATTTCTGATTATAGACTGAGCTTTGATAAACCCCACCTAGGTTCTTTGGAAACAATTGAGAAGGAGATAAATATTTTCCTTGAAAGTCCATAACAAATTAGGGAGCTTGCAAGGTCAGTCAGTGTGGAAGTGCTATAATAATACATACCTATAAATTTCTGATTATTTTTGAGTGAAAAACTTTATTACAAGATCTGAAACTGTTTTGAAATATATGTAGCATCACACCAGTTGGACAAATTTTTTGTGGTTCTTTTGCAAACAATTTTATTGAGTGTTAGCAAAACAAGTTTCATGCTCCAGTGTGAAAATGAAGGTGAAAATGTTGAGACTCCAACCAAAATATAGATAATTGTATATATGATTGGCAAGTATGATATGGTAGATTGCTGTATTGGTACTTGGTTCTGTGATAAAAATAGTGAATCTTCTTGGTTAAGTTTAGGTATGCAACTCCAGGCAGATTTATCAAGAAAAAACATAAAATAAAAAATTGACAATTCATCTGTCATATGAGTTACCTTATTGATTTCAATATTTAATTAAAATTCTGAACCATGGTATCTGTTCAAATCTAGAAAGAGAAACTCAATATGCCACAATAATGACAATATAATCAATCATGCATGAGAAATAATGCATAAATTGACAGGTGACCTTTCAGATATCAATACATAACTTATAACTTCTCCTATTGATCTGTTCTTTTAGAATACACAAAATTGTTGTTTAAAATTATGTTGCTCCCTCTCTTTAAGTCCTTCATTTAGCTATTAAATGATTAAGAGAGTCAAGACAGGCATGGATTTACTGCAGTCTGGCAAGAGTTCAGAGGTTACTATCAATATTTGACAAACCATGGATTGTACTTCAGTCTGTCTCTGTGCAGATTGAGAAGAGGTCACCATGAACTATTTGACAAATTATAATGGATTGACAGATTGTACTGCAGTCTGCAAGGTTTCAGAGGTCACCTTAAACCATTTGACAAACTACTGTATAATGGATTGTACTGCAGTCTGTCAGAGTTCAGAGGTCACAGTCAACTATTTCACTAACTATGGACTGTACTGCAGTCTGTCAAGAGTTCAGAGGTCACAGTCAACTATTTCACTAACTATGGACTGTACTGCAGTCTGACAAGAGTTCAGAGGTCAGAGTCAACTATTTCACTAACTATGGACTGTACTGCAGTCTGTCTGAGTTCAGAGGTCAGAGTCAACTATTTCACTAACTATGGATTGTACTGCAGTCTGTCAAGAGTTCAGAGGTCAGAGTCAACTATTTCACTAACTATGGACTGTACTGCAGTCTGACAAGAGTTCAGAGGTCAGAGTCAACTATTTCACTAACTATGGATTGTACTGCAGTCTGTCAAGAGTTCAGAGGTCAGAGTCAACTATTTCACTAACTATGGACTGTACTGCAGTCTGACAAGAGTTCAGAGGTCACAGTCAACTATTTCACTAACTATGGATTGTACTGCAGTCTGTCAAGAGTTCAGAGGTCACAGTCAGGCTGCCTGTATATGGATTGCAGTCTTGATTTCAATACATTTTTAGATAGACTGCATTCCATATTTAAATGACCAGAGTAAATTAATGTGAGGCTTTCCTAAGTATTTGTATAATACCAGAAGATCATTCAAGCATGAAGATTGGAGGAGTAGGCTTGGGATTTAATAATAAATTTGTTGATAAAAGAGTTTAACTTTAAAATGTTTAAAGTCAGATGTTTTGACTTGATCTTCTAGGATATTGTCCTGATCAATGGAGTCACATGGAAAGAATGAGTACTGGTATGTCAGTTTTACACAGAAATTGCTGAGCAGTTGAAGCTTTTTGCTCTTGTCTGATTGTGTGATGCATCCAAGACTTGATCTACATGTATGGCCTCTAGCTCCTCCTAAAGTCAATGGTCTGTTCTCTAGGTCCCTGACTGATGGTAGTTCTCTAGGATCCCTGACTGATGGTAGTTCTCTGAGACCCCTGACTGATGGTAGTTCTCTAGGATCCCTGACTGATGGTAGTTCTCTAGGTCCCTGACTGATGGTAGTTCTCTAGGATCCCTGACTGATGGTAGTTCTCTAGGTCCCTGACTGATGGTAGTTCTCTAGGATCCCTGACTGATGGTAGTTCTCTAGGATCCCTGACTGATGGTAGTTCTCTAGGTCCCTGACTGATGGTAGTTCTCTAGGATCCCTGACTGATGGTAGTTCTCTGAGACCCCTGACTGATGGTAGTTCTCTGAGACCCCTGACTGATGGTAGTTTCAGGGCATTCGGCCATTGACGTCACCCTACTTTTTCACATGAAATCAAATGTTATTAAGTTGGCAGCGCTGTGTTGTATCATTGTTTATCCTTCAGATGGATAGGTAAAGCTTCTGTCTTTAAATTGACATGTAGACTTTAAACTCCTAATAAAGATATTATTTACTCTGTGTACCTTTATAATGACAAACTGAAAGAGACATTTAAGCTGATACACATTTTTACTTGTATTAAAAAGTAGACTAGCTGCTACCTTAGTGATGAGTAGATAAGCTGGACAGGTAGACCCATGGCACTTCCAGTACATCAACAGAAAATACTTTTTTTTTTAAATCGCATGTTATTATCTGAAAATAATGAAATTATCGTATTTCAATTTGTTATAATTGCAGTGTATTTGTTTTGCTATAATTTGTCAGCCAAGGCATATATCTTTATCACATGCAAATTGTAAAAGAGGCGACATTTGGGAAACTGCATCAGTCAAAATAGATATAAGCTGCAGATTTAAAAAAGGCTGAGGTAATACACAAATAATATATGGTTGTCTGGACCTGCATGTTCCATATTACTTCAAGGAACATGTATTGGAGAATATGTTTGCTCATTAAATTCTCATGATAAATTGGGTGTATTGTTTGACCATAAACAGCAGAATTTTCTTTTTTCTTTGGAAAGCTTTCAACAACCCTGAAGGGACTTTCTGAACCAGCATTCAGTTATTTTTCAACTGTAGCGACATTGGAAAGTATTTTAGTTTGAAAGGTCTTGGGAAGAAAGTGTTCATTGTGTAATGAAAACACTTCCCAGTAGTGATTGATTTATCCCTCATGTGTACCTCACGACCCCAGGTGTTGTTCCATTTTAATGTTGTCCTACTGCTTGGAGAAGGACGGTAGCAGAGTGTCCAATTACCTGTGTAAACTGTTTGGCTCACTGAAGATAAGTAGCTGTAGGCAAACTGTTCGTCATGGCCGCCCTACAAACTAATGGAGATCTAAATACTTGTAATGAACCTTGTCAGCTGTATCCCTACAATGCTCAATAATCAAGCGAAAGACAAATTAGGGTCAATTGTCTCCCCTTGACCTATCTTATGCAGCTGATTGAACGCGTCATTTACATAGGGCGGCTCAGGGTGACAATTGTCAACATCCACTTCTTGGTTCATTATAGTCTTCAAACATTTGACAGAAGTATGCAAAGCTTTGTATTGTAAATATTTATACTAAGACAAAACTTACAGAAAATGTACTAATCCTATGCATGTTATAAGTTAGTACTGTAACATTAACATTATAGAAAGCTATGAGTTAAGCCCCAAGTTGGCATAAAGACAAAATGTTTGGTATAAAAATGAGTTAATTACACTTAACAGATATACAGATATAAGAGTGTTACTGTAGTGTCATCGTTATTGTCCACCACCATTTTCATTCAATGACACCTCCTCCCAAACTACAGAAGAAACTTCAACCAAATTTGGGTGCTAATTATGTCCCCCAAACGAAGTGGGGGGACATATTGTTTTTGCTCGGTTTCTTATTATTATTATTATTATTATTATTATTATTATTATTCTTGTTTCTTCCACTTTCTTCCGCCGCGGAGGTTTCCGACCGTTTTCTCAAAAACTACTGGACGGATCTTCACGAAACTTCACACACATACTCATTAGGGACGGGGTGTGTGAAAACGGTTTGTTTTTTCGCGACCGGAAGTCCAAGATGGCCGCCAGAGCTAATTTCCGGTTTTCAAAATTCAGTCTCCGATTTCAGTAAAAATTGGTACATGGGTGTTTTAAGGGATGCTGAATAACATGGTAACATTTTCGTAAAGTTTGGTTGCCACCGAAACGAAAATGGAGGCCTCTGATTGGTCGAAATTTATATATTGTCCGATTTCAATGAAATTTAATATATATGTGTAGTATTACACCAACAACATTGCCGTCACATCCGTTTCATGATTCGTCAACATGGCCGCTATTTCCTGGCTTCTGATTGGTCGAAATTTATATATTGTCCGATTTCAATGAAATTTAATATATTTGTGTAGTATTACACCAACAACATTGTCGTAACCTCCGTTTCGTGATTCGTCAACATGGCCGCTATTTCCTGGCTTCTGATTGGTCGAAATTTATATATTGTCCGATTTCAATGAAATTTTATATATAACTGTAGTAGGACACCACGGACATTGTCGTAACCTCCGTTTCGTGATTCGTCAACATGGCCGCTATTTCCTGGGTTCTGATTGGTCGAAATTTATATATTGTCCGATTTAAATGAAATTTTATATATAACTGTAGTAGGACACCACGGACATTGTCGTAACCTCCGTTTCCTATATTTCATTAGGGACCCTGAGTTATTGCAATGTCAATATATATAATGAATTCTACAATTGATATATGGGGTGTCAGCTATATTTCCATTGTGAGTTCATTGGGCTCATCAGTTCCGACCAAAGGGGTAGTTTGGGGGACATCTGTAATGGTACCCCATTACAATTAGCACTTGTTATATAAGCGCCTGTTGGCTTTGGACATAAAGTTACAAATATAAAGGACTGACCCTCCTCAGGGCTAGCTGAAGGCTTAGGGTCAGAATGGTCAAATATAAGTTGACTTGCCTTAAAATACTTATTCAAACCTATGTTAGCAGATTTTAACCAAATTGTAAAGGCTAGGTTAGCATGCTTATTCCATGGGGATAAATGAATTGTAAAGGAAACTGAGGCTGAGAGATTGGTATAAAGGTTCTAACCCTGTATTTTCTCTTTTGCTAATAAGATTTTATGTTTTACCCAACACCAACTTTAATTTATCAGTTTGATTCTCAATTTATCAGTTTGTTTCTCCGAGTAAATTTAATATGTTTGTGAGGGACATAACTTCAGAACTGCTGAAATCATATTTGCTGTAGTTAAGAGAGCTATTAGTATCAGGACAAAGAGACTGTACCCTATATCATTGTCAGGGGTGTTATAGACAGGGAAATTATACCTAAGGTGTTTCTAGTAAGGTAAAAGAATTTATTCCTACGTCATCACAAACAATTCCACATACCAGTACTCCCACATTTATATATAGTGCATAACTCAACAGAAATCTTGCGAATGAAATGAATAAGTCATAAAATCTTGTATAAAACATCTTGATAATCCACCAGCCTGAACAAACTCAACAGTCTTGGGATTTCTACATACATTGTACATGATATTTGGCCTTGGATTGACTCTTTAAAACGTTGTGTACTTTTGTGTGAGTATATTTTATCTAGACCTTGAAGTGGCTTGTTGTGAATGTGATTATATTTTGTTTATGCACGGTAAATATCTCTCCTGAATAATTGGAATATTATCTTTATTAAAATATTGACTCTTTTTTCAGAAGTGGACAAGCCAGAACAACTGATGTAGGACTATCAGGACCAACGCTTTCATTTGTGTAGTGTGTTCTAGTGTGTGGAGAAAAATTAACTGGAGATAGATGGAAATTAATTGAACATAATGAGCTGATGGTGTCATTATCACTGTTGTGTGGATTACTATTGGGCCGGGTGTTGTGCTGCCACATAGGCCACCATGGCCACCATCAACCTGTTAAGTCGAATTAACAACGGGCTGCCAGAAGGTTGGAAGGCCAAGCTGACTGTTGACCACGGCAGAATCTACTACATCGAGTAAGTATTGAACATTGTCCACATTTTGGGATGAGAATGTCTTTAAGATTGCTGTTGTACAAGACTGATAAGTGATTTGTTTATTGTTGAATGTTAAAAATGTGTAGACTGAAGGCTTACGGATGGTCAGGACAGGTGGCACAGTGGGTATCACACTTAACATTTACCTTTACAGTCGACTGGGGTTTGATTCCCCAATCGAATGTGAAAGGTATGAGGTCACCTGCCCGACCACATGGGTTTCCTCCCACATCAAAATCCCCCCATACCCTAACATCCAGGCCATCCACAGGGATTTACCTCAAATTTCAAAAATGGGAGTCCATTGGACTGCCAGCCAAGAATTTTGGGGGTCCACGAAGAAAAAATGGAAGTCCAAATAATAAATATTTTACATTCATTTAATGTCACTGTAAAGCATTATTTACTAGATTATTGATTAAATTAGTATTTGTCACCATAGATTATACGACTAATGAGTAATCGTTCATTTTGTAAGCCTGGTTCCTGGTTAATACAAAATAAATGATTAAATTCAGTTTCAATAATAAAAAATGTTATATTTAATTTCATACAGTTGACAACACAGCAATCACAACAGTACAATTACTGTTATTGCATGTTGAAGATTAGAATGACCAAGAACAATGTTCAGTAGTGAGGATGAGTCCTCACTTTTTAAAACAAATAAACAGAATACACTGTTAATTAATATCCAGGCAAACTGAATATGAAACAGTTATTTAACCTTCAAAAATTATATTACAAAAAAAAACAAATACATTTTGACGTCCTCTGAAAGTCGGTACGGACTGGTTTCAATAATTAGAAAGCACAAAAACAAACATTGCCAGAGAGCATATTTTATTGCCTACTTTTGGAGAGATTAAGTGAAATTTCTGTATGTAATATCAGGGCTTTTTCTGGGGTCTCTCAGGGGCCGAAATTCGGCCCCATTCCCAATGAGATTTAGGTTTCATTTTTCCCAATTAAAAAACTTTTTTCCCAGTCTGATGTTGGATCTGCTTAAAAAAAAAAAAGATTTAATTTTTTTTTTGTGCATTTTAAAACTGAACATCTGCATCAGTTGAAAAAGAAGCTATTTGAAAAGAAATATTGTCATTTTATTGCTTTTATCTGATTAAATTACATTGTATTATTTGTCGATTCGTCGTTAATGTTTCCCAATTTCACTCAGGGGCCTTTTCCCAATTTACCCAGAAAAAGCCCTGAATATGCTTATGGCAAATAAAAAGAATGATTTTCAAGGAGGGAGCCATTTTGGTGGTTAGAATTGACTTTCAATATTGTTTATGCTGCGAATAGAGCCTCCTAGTACATTGTGAAAAGCAACAGAATGCCAACCTGCATCGTGAATTACTCCATCTACATAATGTGTTTTGATAGATGTTGCAATGAAAATTCCTTGGAAGATACTGAATTTAGATATTATATGGTTATCCTAATGATGATAGAATTTAACAGAAATATCTCGGTTAATTATGACATTATGAAAACGTCACTAGCACCGGTCTAGTGTGCTTCAAAATATCACTTACCTAAGCCAAAAATCTGGTATCCCCTAGTCAATTGTGCATCCCATGAGATGCATGGATATTCTATATTGGAGTCCCCTAACCATTTTTGGGAGTTATATGCGCAGGAATTTGAGTTCCGTAAATCCCTGCATCAAGAGCGATTTATATAAGTTATATGACTTGTTTCGTAATTGTTGTAAAATGAATAAAGCTGACATTGAAGGTTTACAATGACAAAACAGTGCCAGGCATTTTACATATCTATGCAGTTTACTATGGCAGTATTCAAGACAGGAACAAATATACATACATGTAAATCACACATCTAATGACCATTGATGAAAGTTTAATATGTGGTCATTGAGATTGTTGTGGTCAAGTGCTTGATTTATTATAGGTGTAAACAAACCTGAGATATATCTACATGTACTCTTAACGTACAGGTTACCAGTCATGTCAGGTGTCTGCATCAAGCCCCTGTTATATAGAGCATATTATTATGTTCTGCAATACCCAGACAGTGTGGACAAAAGACAGCATAGGCACACAATGCAATATGTTGACAGGAATGAGGAGCGTTTTGTTTCGAGTTTGTTTGACCTTCATTTTACAAAAGCGTAACTTCTTACATAAACTATACCATTGTTTTTATTATTATGGGGAAGGCATTTCCTTATTTTTGCTTCATTGTGGGAAAATAAAACAGGCCAGAAATGTCACTGTAGTAGTATACAGTCTGACTGATGCATTATAGGCAGGTTTTGACAGGCCATAGGTTGGTGTTTTTCTCCAGAAACTCTGTTTACGTCACCACAAAAACCTGTCTCATCCTAAACTAAATGACCATAGGACGTTCAGCACAAACAAACAAACCAAACCAATAGGTGCTAATACTCAGTGATATGTAATGTAGACAGGTACGATCATTCATTGTGGAATGTTTATATATATGTGAGGTTGGACGCATGAGATTAGTCTGTTAGACTTAGTGAGATTAACTGCGACCAAGTGAAGATATAGCCTGTAGTTACAGTTCTGTGTAGATAGGGAGAACTCCCTGATTCTTCAGACCACCCTACAGTACTCTGTCGGTAGGGAATACACCCTGGATTACAAGCCTAAGGGCCACCCACCCATGTCAAACAGCTTCAGGTTGTCACAGACAATGTTACAATCTCTCCTTGAACCTCCCAAAAATAACCTACTCTGCCCATAACATTTGTAGTGTTACAAAACTTCATATAGATAGGGTCATGAAGTCTAATGTTTTATAAATGATAGACTACCCTTGAGAGCCGAGGGTCACCCCTCCACACACGATCAGTGTAACACTTGACGTATGTCATGTATCCTCCATACATGTAAATATCACAACCACCATAGTAACAGGTTGATGGCTAGGCCTTTTCAGCCTCCAGGTTCAACAAGTATCTGGTTTTGTAGATCTAACAGTGGGATACAGGCAAGGTATGTAGATGTAGCTATATGGGATTTAGAGGATTACATTTCTAGGGACAAGATATTATAAAATGGTATATTTATAACCAGCAGAAGTACTGGGATTCCTTGCTATAAACCACTTGTTTCTGGAGCCGTGATCATCATCAAAATCCACAGGAAGAGTGTTGTTATCAGCAATAAGGAGGCTCTTATCAAATCGTTTTCTATGTTTAGGTCAGGGGTGTTTAGATCTTATTTACCCATCACCACTTGGGTAGATAATCTGTATCATTTGGAGGCTTGTTATCAGCTCGCCTTTCCGATACCCACCTGTATCACAGTCTGTATTTAAACAGCCATCACCCCTACCTCCATCAGTTAAGGTGCATTGCCCCACTCTGTTTAACAATGTGGTTTAATTAAGGATGGCCGCCCGGTGTATATCATGTGATTGGATGACCAGTCTGTGTATTTATGAGGCTCTGGTTTAATGGAGTTAACCTTCTTGTGATTGTGCGGAACTGATGCCGACTTCAAAGTGTACATGCTACCACACTGAAGTATACTGTAAAAAAAAAAATAATCCTAGCAGAATAACCCACCGAGACACATTATAATGACATGTACAACCAGCCGCATGCAAGTCCATGTCAAGTTTTCCCTGGGACCCTAAAGTTAATAAATTTAGGAGTCCTGGGACTCCCATCACACATGATTTAGAGTAACACTTGGGCATCCTTTGGCAATTTTAGGAGTCAAAATGCATGTTTTTGTTAGTCAGGGAAAACCCTGCAAATCCCATAATGCTGTGCGTCAAAGGGGAATGAACACTGAACAAAAGGCTGAAAACAAACAGTTCCTAACAGTGTATAACTCCTTCTCTCTCTCACAGACGTTCATTATAATGGTTCCCTATCCCATCTCTTCCTCACAGATACCACTTAAGGTGCCAAATGCAAGCCCTTCTGTTCTTTACAAACAATTCCTTTACCAGAGTCATATACGATGTTCAACTGGTCCCAATATTCTTTAAAAAATCAATTTCATGTGCTTTAATTCCTGTTTCACTTCATGGCCATTACTCAAGTTGACAGACAAGAATTCATTTCCATGCCCGAAGTGCATTTTGATATAAATCAAAAGGGCTGGATTCTTTAATATAGAAATTTAGGTGTACATGTGGAGCTACGGATGTTCAGAAGCTAATCCATATGGACAGGTCGCTAAAAGGGCTGTCATTGGTTTGTTTATGATGTGCTAGCATCTTTGTCGTGATTAAGCGGGAGGTAGAAATGGATTCTAATTCTGTTGAGGTTGCAATTCCTCTAAGATTTTGAGCCGTGTCCTCGGAATGCTTATTTCGAGTCCTCTGGTATCCTACGACAGGCCGCTTAGAGTCCTTCGTTGTCACCAGGGAATCCTCATCACCGTGATCGTCTCTGGCAGCCAATCAATACCACATCTTTTTCTATCAGTGCTGTGTAGCCATGCAGACAGCGCAGAATGCATCTTCCAGTGCTAATAGCTTGTGGCTACACAGCCTAATAAGCTTATAAACTACAGACAGCAGTGTATTGGGTTGAGTGGAACACAAGGGCTATTCATACAGGTGTCTTATCACCCTAATTCACTGGAGATCGGTTCAAAGGTCACACAATGTTTGACCCATGCCACCTCAAATGGTCACACGATGTCTACTATATGATCTTCCATTGGTTTCTGTGTGTGATAGTTCTCTAGATCTGTACATGGCACGTTAAGTGGGTCGCACTAGGGACACTGTAAATGTACTATAAAGTATATAATGTGAACCATATATTGGGACTGATGTTATGTGTATCAAATAAATCTTCTTATATTATGGAAAATCCTTTATCAGTTTGTGACCAAAATTCTTAACAGTTTTAGCTAATATCGTAGGAGAAGTATTTCATACATAAAGGATTGCTTCGTCAGGGTTGGCTCCAATCATCTAAACACAGATTGAAATCTTGACCTTTCAGTGCTTTCAAAGTCACTTTGGCAAAGATTGCTGGAAAGGCTATTACTAAATGTATAACTGAGACAGTACCTGTATATATCCACTAAAACCCTGTGGCAATTAACTCCTTGAAACATGAAAGTAAAACATTTTCCATTTCTTGGAAATGACATGTTCTAAGACATTATTGTTGAATTTATCATTATTATGATATAAATCATAACCCACCCAAATCTTGTACATGTGTGCACCATGTTATAATGAAGGTACATGTATAATCCAGAAATGGGTATAATTTTGTTAAAACTGAATAAAAGTCTGCCATCCTATCTGTGAACTTGACTTGCCCTGACAGTTCAAGCTTTGTTATTATGACTTACAGTGAGTACAATACCGTAGGTTATATTCGTTATATTATATTATATTCGTGTCTGTACAAGATAGTAGGCAGTACATATTAAAAATTCACAGCATTACAGCATATTTAATAACACTGATACTCACTGACTAGATCACTTATACTGTGTTAGCACACTATCCAGACACGGACAATTAAAGTCTG
This sequence comes from Mimachlamys varia, assembly GCA_947623455.1. Classification (NCBI taxonomy): domain Eukaryota; kingdom Metazoa; phylum Mollusca; class Bivalvia; order Pectinida; family Pectinidae; genus Mimachlamys; species Mimachlamys varia. The sequence continues at coordinate 6,557,210 of OX392537.1, forward strand.
GTCAACTTGCACTGTGTAAGCGAAATAGCTGGACACATCATGCAAAGTCTGGTTATTAACTTATACTATGTAAATGTAATACCAGGACAAAATGTAATTTAATACCAGGAAACAGACATAAAAAATCTAGTTAATTTACTGTTTTAGACATAATACAAGGACACAATGTAATGCCATAGTAGTGCAAAGTCTGGTTAACTTGTACTGTGTAGATGTAATACCAGGACACAGTGCAAAGTCTGGTTAACTTGTACTGTGTAAATGTAATACCAGGACACAGTGGAAAGTCTGGTTAACTTATACTGTGTACATGCATGTAATACCAGGACACAGTGCAAAGTCTGGTTAACTTGTACTGTGTAAATGTAATACCAGGACACAGTGGAAAGTCTGGTTAACTTGTACTGTGTTAATGTAATACCAGGACACAGTGGAAAGTCTGGTTAACTTGTACTGTGTAAATGTAATACCAGGACACAGTGCAAAGTGTGGTTAACTTGTACTGTGTAAATGTAATACCGGGACACAGTGCAAAGTGTGGTTAACTTGTATTGTGTAAATGTAATACCGGGACACAGTGCAAAGTGTGGTTAACTTGTACTGTGTAAATGTAATACCGGGACACAGTGCAAAGTCTGGTTAACTTGTACTGTGTAAATGCAATACCAGGACACAGTGCAAAGTCTGGTTAACTTGTACTGTGTAAATGTAATACCAGGACACAGTGCAAAGTCTGGTTAACTTGTACTATGTAAATGTAATACCAGGACACAGTGCAAAGTCTGGTTAACTTGTACTGTGTAAATGTAATATCAGGACACAGTGCAAAGTCTGGTTAACTTGTATTGTGTAAATGTAATACCAGGACACAGTCGTAGTGCAAAGCATGGTTAACTTACATTAAGTTCACACATTTATTTCAATTGCTTGATTGTGTTTTGAAATTGAGGTACATATAGATCAATATTAGCACTTAAGGTAATTATATTTTTCTCAATTGTTTTGCATAAACTACACATTAAAAATATATAATAATAGCTCAGAGTATATTAAAATATTATACAATTTTGTTGATGCAACATTTGTCAGACGATATAAAGAATTAACACCGGAACGTTCTGCTGTCTGCATACCTGGGTAAGTGTTGGCGTATCAATGTTTTGCAGCACAGACATTTTGTTACCAGCCATATGACTATAATGATTTGTATAAAGATACATGTTGGAAAACATGCTATTCATTTACATGTAAATGAAACATTAAACGGAACAGATTAATCCAGTGGAACCAGTATCAGACTGGTATGGTAATTATTTCCCAGAGATAAGTCCAGGCACCAGATAGGAGCTGTATTGGTTTGTCACTCTAGTATTGAAATATTTACTGTTACAACCCCACTGTCAGTAATTATATAAATATCACAGGAGTCTGCAAGTATTGAAATATTTACTGTTACAACCCCACTGTCAGTAATTATATAAATATCACAGGAGTCTGCAGCTCAGGGTCTGAATCCTGAGATGTTATCATGCAGGTTTTGAAGAAAGGGTTTGATGTAATTGTACATGTATATGGTGGACAGCTACCGGTAATTACAATTCTAAGAGTTATAAGGGGTGTAGGTAGGTGGGTTACTGGAATAACCCTGTCTGGGTGTCTGTCGTATGTTGCAGTAACTTATCCAGAAAGCTATTGAAACTTTACTGGTTTGATCAATGTATCATATATATACATGTAGCTTTACACCTGTTTTGATTTCAGATTAAAAAAAAAATTATGGAGTTACAGCCCTTTGGCTTTGTAAAAAAATTGTCTGGAAAACACGTAACAGACATATTGTATGGTACCAGTATCTGCAGGGGGTTAATTAAGTTATCCTTCGGATGACTTTTAGTTTGGTATTAATGTTAAAACCACCGACATTATAATTATGTAAAAAAAATGAGAAAATCAACGCTATCTGTTGTTCAGATTTATGCTGTTTGTGTTGATCATGTAAGCTACTTTTTCTGAAAATAGTGATCGATTGTGGACAATACTACTGGGCCTAAGCTGTTAGAATAAGTTTATCTAAAACTACTTGTTGTGAAATTATAATTAATAATATCTTTTCAAGAGGCACAATCTTCCTTTTTTAAATGGTGGCACAAAGATGGAATAGTCTGTTGGTAGATCTAGAGTACCGGTAATATCTGACTGTCAGTTGTTCTTAACTGGATGATTTCTCAAATCTGGTGTACAGTTAATATACAGGTATATATCCTTTGTCCAATTTTGAATTTATGGTCTGCAGAAATGATTTAAATATTTTCTCAGTTATTAGTATATCTCTTTGCAGTATTAATAGCAAAACAACATGCCGGTACATACATGTATGACAAAACAACATGCCGGTACATACATGTATGACAAATTTCTTATTCAGTTGATTTATATTTATATTACATAGATCTATATCAGTCTTTTTGTGTGAAGATTTCGCTTAAAGTTAAACTGTAAAAATGAGTATGTAATATATATACATCTTACTTTAGTACTCAACATTTAAATTGATCAAAAGTATGTAAATAATACACGTCTTAATGTATGTATTATATTAGGATATATTGCTTCATACTTTATGATCCATGTTTTAAAGTTATGTATGTTAAGTTATGCATGCAGTATATTAATACAGAGGAAATTATTCGGTCAAATCATAACCATGACATTTGTTAGGTTTAGACTAGCTTTATTTGACAAGAGTTAACCTATGATTGTTAGGTTTAGACTAGCTATATTTGACAATAGTTAACCTATAACTTGCACAGGCACTTGTGGCCAGGATAATAACCATAATATAGGCCTATATATAATATAGCGAAATTTGAAAAAATAAAATAAATATATAAACTAAATTTTCCAATTTTCTTTTTATGTTATTAATCATCTAAAACCATAATGAAAATAACTGCCAAATTTCAGCTTGATACGTCAAGCAGTTAAATTTCACAAAAATTTGACTATCAGACACTGAAAAATAGAGAAGGTATGCAACTCTGTGGCAGAAAATACCTCGACCACATTACAAAACAGTCATAAAAACTTACTTTCCGTTCATACTAGAGAAAAACGAACAGCTTCCATCTATTCCCTATATATTTCCCTTTCTAAGCTATAATGATCCACACTTTTATTTATCGATTGCGAGCGTGGAGTCGTAACATCTCAGAAAAAACCTGAAATCTTCGATATTTTAATTACAATGCATTTTATATGATGATTTTGTGACACTATAAGTGAAATATGTGACATAATGTGTAAGATGTTTTAAGATTTATTTAAGACATTTGGAAGATGTTCATACAATGTATTTGGAACATAAGTAAAATAAATGGCATGTGTAAGACATTTGTAAGATTGTAATTATTACTGAAATGAAATGGTGTATTTGGGACAAGTAATAAGATATTTGTAAAATGTATTATATCATGGACAAGTAAGAGATGTTTTTAGGACATGTGCAAGATTTTCGTTAGATGCATTTGGGACTTGTGTAAGATATTTTTGCAAGACATTTTTGAGAAATATGAGAACAAAGGATGCAAGTTTATTGAGCTCCATGTGAAGGGTGGTTATACTTGATATTATTATATGGTCCTGCGGCTTTTGATTGGTGGCGTTGATATGTCAGCTGAAATACTTGACCAGGTACATTAAGATGTGTATGATAAGATCCTAGTTGGTGTGTATACATGGTGTGTATTATAATTATTAAGTTATCACAGGGTATACCTACAATAACTTGTAGAGGATCATGTTTATGTCTTCTGATAGGTAGTGATTTGTACTCCACATGTCTGTACGGACCTCAACACAGGTCCTTGTGGTCCAAAAACATACAGTGAAATAATCAACATTGTACTGTGTTATATCGTGTGTAGATGAGGTGTATTGTGTTATATCGTGTGTAGATGTCTGTAGGGACCTCAACACAGGTCCTTGTGGTCCACAAACATACAGTGAAATAATTAACATTGTACTGTGTTATATTGTGTGTAGATGAGGTGTACTGTGTTATATCGTGTGTAGATGTCTGTAGGGACCTCAACTCAGGTCCTTGTGGTCCACAAACATACAGTGAAATAACCAACATTGTACTGTGTTATATCATGTGTAGATGAGGTGTACTGTGCTATATCGTGTGTAGATGTCTGTAGGGACTTCAACACAAGTCCTTGTGGTCCACAAACATACAGTGAAATAATCAACATTGTACTGTGTTATATCGTGTGTAGATGAGGTGTACTGTGTTATATCGTGTGTAGATGAGGTGTACTGTGTTATATCGTGTGTAGATGAGGTGTACTGTGTTATGTCGTGTGTAGATGAGGTGTACTGTGTTATATCGTGTGTAGATGAGGTGTACTGTGTTATGTCGTGTGTAGATGAGGTGTACTGTGTTATGTCGTGTGTAGGTGAGGTGTACTGTGTTATATCGTGTGTAGATGAGGTGTACTGTGTTATATCGTGTGTAGATGAGGTGTACTGTGTTATATCGTGTGTAGATGAGGTGTACTGTGTTATATCGTGTGTAGATGAGGTGTACTGTGTTATATCGTGTGTAGATGAGGTGTACTGTGTTATATCGTGTGTAGATGAGGTGTACTGTGTAATATCGTGTGTAGATGAGGTGTACTGTGTTATATCGTGTGTAGATGAGGATATGGTGCAGCGTCACATTAATCGGCCGTTCCTTTAAGGTGGTCCTCTAGCGATGTCTACGCTCGACAACGACCCTTTGTTGTAGCTGTCATATTTTAGTTGTTAGTGAAATCTATTGATGTATAGGTAGGTATACATGTGTTGTCGGCTATTTATTCCACGGAGAGTCCTGTTAAAGGTCTCCTAGCAGATTTTCATAAAAAACACTTTGTTATCGTATGGTAGCTATTTTTTGCCCCCTGCCATGTTACAGGGCAGAGGGTGGCTCAAGCTTTAAATAGATTCAATGCCATCATTCTAATGACAACATTTTCTAGTTTCTAGTTCTAAGCTCCAGCTACATTTTGTACAACTTAACCTAAATCTACTTGTTAGTTTGTTTAAAAAATAATCACGACTTTATTCATGTTTATTTCGTTTGTTTTGAAATTCTCATTCTTACTTATATTTATTACTGTTGACTTGTGAAGATCAGAAATAATAGTAAGAGACGTTACAGGAAGCAGGTCAATATTGGAGTTATTGTTCGTACTGATTTTCAATATAAAATCCCTGATAGATACGGAGCCTGGGCGTACAGCACTGATTGGCCAGTTGTTATTGTCTCCGCAGTGATTAGAACCGTCAGATAGATCCCGTACATCTCCCGTAGGAAGATGGCCGCAGTGTTTATTTCTAATGGTCGGGAATGACTTGTCCGGAGGAATGTGGTTCCTATTGAATTTGATGGGATTATATTGGTGTAGTTATTGATTATTATGGGTAACCTTGCTAAAATGGCTTGGCAGTTCCTTCCTTGGTGATAGGAATGGGCAGTGGTAGGCAGTGTCATGGACAAATTGATCAGGCGATGAGTTTAATTTGATATAAATCACATTATATGTAATTACTGGCCAATACCCCTTTGTCTCCCCATGTAGAAGTACATGATTGTCCTGATATAGATGTTTGACATTTTACTATAAATCGACATCTTCTAATTCTCCTGTCAGCCCCTTCTGTTATAATCAAACCTGCAGCTACTAGCTTACATAATATTTTCAGTATATGGATTCAACATTAGGGTGGTCGAGTGGTGCAGTGGATAGTGCACTTTCCTTTCACTAAAGCGTCCGGAGTTTGATGCCCCGAACTGAGATGGAAATTTAACTAAAGGGTCACCTGCCTGACCTGATGTGGGTTTTCTTCAGGTACTCTGGTTTCCTCTCACAATAAGACCCCCTGCACACTAACAACAGGACCAACCAACAAGACTGATTAAATCCTGTTTCATTACTACTTTTGTTGAAAAATAAATAAAGTTTATATATTATACCATTGGTGGAACATACATGATTAATGTACACTTTGATCGCAAGCAGTTAACTTTTTCATAGTATTGGTTTGAATGTTCACAAATGAACAAGAAAATTGTAGAACTTACATTGACCTTTAATTATGGTAGATTTGGTGATAGTTCACCTGTTTTGAGAAATCTATATGAAAATGAAATTGTTAAGAAATGGTTGATAATTGGGTAAGGTTCTCATTCAGAAGCATAGACATCTGTCTTATCATAAATACAGCAGTCAAAGCATTGCCATTGTCCCTTATGGAACAACTTTAAAACTGAAATGTCGAAATTTGTGCCATTTATGAAAAATAATTTATTGCCCTATGCCTCATCTAGAACATTTCAAATAAACGTACGTTCAAGATCCTTATGAAATATTCAAACTTTCATATTCAAATGTAGATGGTACCAGGTAGTTTTATTTCAGGATCACAGCCAATGTGATTGTATTGGGAGTATATGTGTTACACACCTGACACACAAGATACAGTGTTACCTGTACATTATTTACCTGAACTATGATATACAGTACTTAGTGAGATAAATGTATTTGTATATTTACTTGTGATAAGTACCAATCTCCAACTGTCAGTCCTGCTAAGGTCTTTGTTTAGGAAATGTGTACCAGTATAAAATAGCTTCCTACATGTATACACCTGTACCCCAATTACCTACCTGTTGAACAGGTGAGTAAGGTGAAAACCTAGGTGTCTGTTGGGTGCCAGTCCGGGCCAGACAGGTATATAGTTACCCAACAATTAATGTTTAACTTAAACAAAGATTTAGGCAGGTCACACACTATGTAGTGGGTCTTAACTCAATGACAAGGCCAACTTAAGCTCAATAGAATGGGTTTTTGCCATTTTACTTTCTATGTAAATTGGTGCAATGCCAACAGTGAATGTAATGAAAGTTGATCAGGGAACAGATGGAAATGGATACAAAATATAATGATAGGAAACAGGATATTGTACTTGATTTCATAAAATTGGTGCCAAGCCACATGTGCCATTGATAATTTCTTTTATTTCAAAATGTTTTAGATAAATATGATCTATACAGTTCTATAGTTCCTGCATTATAAAAAGTATTCCTCAGATAGCAAGACTTGTAACATTGATTTTAAATTTTTTCAATACCTCATAAATTTTAGATGCGTGTATGATCAATACAATTCAATAATTTCTACAACATATAGACAGGACAAGGTCATTGTTGGAAAGCTTATTAAAAAAAAGTGTATACAGATTATTGGGCCTGTGAACATATGTGTGTGATAAATCAAAGTGATATGAGAAACTGAAAGTAGACATGAGGTAGCTTTATTGGAGGAATTTCCTGAATAGCCATTTATCGATGGAATTTCCCGAGAATGTACATTTTATGTAAAACTATTAAAGTACAGTGCTTTCATATTGAATTGGTTTATACAGAAGCGTTCCGTTTCGTTGATCGTGAAAACATGTCCTGTTTCAAACCAGTCCTACTTTTCTAAACCAATAAAGGTTAAAGTTAGACAATAACATGAAAAGATTTTGAAATGAAAATCGGATGTTAAACTTGAGTAAGTTACCAATTAGATTGATTTTTAATTGCAATTTGATATAATTCTGTCAGTTTGTATTAATGCCGTAAGGTGACTGATGAGCCGTTTATGACTTCTATGGTAAATTTCTACTCTAATGAGCTTTTCATTTATTTCTGAATCAGTTTACATGTGAATGTTTAAATGGGAACCAACATTACACAAGCTATATGTATAGTGGCATTCTTGTGCGCTGATTGTGTCAATATCTCCAGTCAGGAGGAATTTCTTACTACAGGTATTTGAATTACAAAATAACGATTTGTTACAATTGTAAAGGAGATAGCATATACACGGGCAATGTGAAAATTTTTATGTCCCAGGCATTAAACTTGATATAACGGTAACCTGTCATGTTAAAAGTTTTGAAAGTACATTTTTTTTTGAGGTTACAATATATAAGGGAAAGCCACAATTATCAAATGCAGAAGAAAGTAGTGAAATATCTATTTTTAGATATATTTTTTTTAAATTTGATCCATTGCCTGTAAGTTAACCAGACATTTTGTTAACTGTAGTCGTAACTGTCTATACAGAAACTTCAGTCGACCGGAAATAGCACCCGGTGCAGGAATATACCTGGAATTCTTACACACGCATAATATGAGTTCTACACAATATAGCAGACAGTATCGGACTTTTACAGAAATATACCTGGGATTCCTACACACACATTAGGAGTACTACACAATAAAGCAGACAGTATCAAACTTTTACAGATATATACCTGGGATTCCTACACACACATTAGGAGTACTACACAATATAGCAGACAGTATCAGACTTTTACACCTTATCCAATAGCACACATCATGTATTACTGGTAGACATATACTCGTTACTCGACTGTACACTGACGTGAAGTTTAATATAATAAACTTCGAAAATTTGTATCATATAATGTTAGTTAAAGACTATACTGACTTGATTTTCAAATGATAAACATTAAACAAAATCAATGTCGCAAATTCAAGAACCTGCATATCATATGTATGTGTGTCTGAGAAGTACATGTGTGATTGTGTATAATTACTGATCTACCCCTTCTTCTTCTATAACTTTCCTTTTAAACATACTTAATCCTTTCTTATCTCAACCATATACACTGTAAGGCTGTAAGGCTGTACTAGCCGACGTAAAACTGTCAAAATCCAAATCCAATTTTTATCTATATATGCTTTTATAAAATGTAACTTTTCATTAGGGCCCCGCAAAATCATGGTAGCCATCTGGCTGTTGTACACTTTTATTTGTCCTACAGTTTTCAACCAACCTCTTTAAAAATTGATGAGCTTACAGTAATTACCATGACATGAGGTTGTGTTTCGCTGAATGGCAGTTTGATTCAATTTTATATATTAGAGTTATGGCCCTTGGGACTTCATGTCTGTTGCAATTTTGGATAATATGTAGAAAATGTTAGAACTTGTTTTGTTTTTTCTACAATTCCTATCAAATTTGGTATGTTACTCTTAAAATGAATAACATTTAGCATACTTAATTAGTCCCATAGTTTAGAAATGTTTTGCACTTAAATTTGACATTGCCTATTTTAAATCTCTGTACACTTCTGATCCATGATCCTCAGAACTTTAGACATTGAGCTATCTGGTCACCATGGATAGACCAAGTCTAGTTTCATTACACTATTACAACTACAGTGGCAGCTTGTTTTTTTTAGATTTGAACTAGCAGAAATTCAATGAAGATTATGATTAGCAGGAGTTGATTGTACATTCCAAACTATAAATATATAGCAAGAGATGTTGCATATTCTAACTGAGCAGAAGTTGTTTAGGTTGAACGAGAAGGAGTCGATGAGAAAATGTAGTAAACACCGAGCTGATCCTGGCCAGAAAACGGTGAGCTTCATTTTATGCCCAGCAGTTTAATTACCTCCGGAGTATAAACATCATAAGATAAATAATCGTTATTGGTCATTAAACCGTTGGAGGAAGTTTGGTCTAAAGGTCACTGATAATTTTCACCTTCATAAAGATTTTAATCACTACCCATGGAATCGTAAACCTTCTTGTATCTGTCTACCTGTAAACTCGTTATCTTCAGGTGGACACCACCTAGGATTGGGTCCGGGATGAGTGTATAATAGAAATAAGCCTTGTCATTGATCGATAAACCCCTTAAAGCCGCGGATAAAGGGGCCAGGTATATTGATGAGTGTATGTGGTGGTGGTCAGAATCGACTACTGGTCAATACCTTATCTCTAGTAGCCAATATCTGGTCACCTTGAACGCCCTTCATGGAATTGTATTCCTTATTCATTTCTACCCCCTACTTCGTACTTCTGAAAACTTGCACTCAATTTCATTTGAAAATATACACACAGTACTTAATTATGTGTCAAGTTGACCTGAGAATGGGAATATCCTGGGACCAGTGTTCTTCCTTTTGTTTATACAGTGAAACCCCCGTACTTGTAACCGTGGGACCTGATCAATAGTTTGAAGAAAACATAGTATTCATGTAATCTTCAAAGGTTTGTTGAATATGTTTGAACTCGGTCGGGACTAATACGAATTGTTCGACAAATAAGGGGTATTCGAGTAGACCAGGTTCGAGTAAGTGAGGTTTTACCGAATATGTATGGAGGAAGGTAATGTGTTCTTCTTACAGCCAGTTTCATTGGTCAAGGCAGTATTTCTGTTTCATGGAGACAGTGTTCCTCCTATATTCTGGACGAAGGGATCAATTTTTTTTCCAATCGGAGAAAAAAGTGAAAAAGTGCCTCATACACACAGAGACATACTTTGGAAGTCTGCTCTATATCTGGGTCACACTTACCCAGATCTGATCTACGTACATCATAATGGCATTTCATTCACGCATTATTAATAAACTGTCAGTGCCATACTGTATAGTATACATTCAAACATTAAGTTTTTTTTGTTCAAACTCTCATCAACTTATTTAATAAGAGAAATCCATATTATTAAATGTAAAAATATTTCTCTATTCTTTGCATTACAATAATGAATTTCAATCCCTATGCCTCCAAACGTATTTTAAAATTTCCAAATAGTAATTATATGATATATATTTTTTAAGAATGTGCTTTGTGAAATCTGTGTCTTTAATTGGTTAAGCTGCCCAGACTTTGTCAATTGAAGCTAAATGGGACAGGACTAGATTAATTCTCGCCAACTACTGAATGACTTTTATGAACATTTGAGATCCTTTATTGTACGTGTGTGTATAAGAAGTTTGTGTAAGGTGTGATAAATGTATATTGTATAAATAGCATTCTTTTGGACGAATATCAATAGTTTGTGTGAAGTGGATATACTTATTTAAATCGATAAAGAGGACATGAATGCAAGTTTGACAGTTGTGTGAAAAGAAAATATAATTATCTTTTCAGGTTAAACAGAATAAGGTTGATGGCCATATCAATAGCAATAGATTAGACCTAATTAGAATTAATGGATAAACAGAATTATTGCAGATAAATAGTTACATCCAGATTGGAATATTTTGTTAGCTGATGGCTGTGAATATAACCATCGTTTACATGGATAGTAACAGGATTTGTGAAGGAAAACATTGTTGCAACCAAATTGTAATACTTATCACATGGTATTTTGTTAGCTGATGGCTGTGAAAATAGCTATATATAGTAAAATACATGTAAGAATGGATAGTAACAGGATTTATGAAGGTAAAAACATTGTTACAACCAAATTTTAATATTTTGTTGGCCATATTGGCCAAGAAAATAGCCATAGTTTCCATGTTAGAATGGATTGTAACAGGATTCATGTCGGTACAAAAAGTTTTGGTGGTCGTAAAAATAGCAATAGTGTTAGATGTGAGAATGACCCTGTATTAAGCCATACTGACAGGGTTATCAAGTACCCATTGTGGTGCAATGTATGGAATATTCTTGGTTCTATAAGTGGTTTATCAGTTCTGACAGGAAAATATTTTAGGTACCACCTATATATATATACATTACATAACGTATGTTCTATTCTTGGAAACAAAATTGCTGAGGTAATGACAGGATTGAAAAAGAAAAACATGAACAATTTTATAGTGTTTGAAATAGCTTTTAAGTGTTCTGTTTTGGTGTGTATTGTAATTGTACACAAGTGCGATGTACTAGATAAGATAGTACTTAAGTGTTTATTATATAGCAGATAAATTGTTTACCCGACTGGAAATCCTGGTGGGACAATACAACCCATCTCACAACAATCGTTCTCTTCCCACCAAAGCTAACACAAATATTATTCAGTTTAATAAGCCATGTTTAATACAGGCATCGAACCAGGAAACAAATTGTCTCAATTAAGAATATAGGTACAAAATCCAAAGGTGTGTCATTTTTCTGAGATTCTGTATAGAAATGGGAGAATGTTAAAATTAAGGGGTGATAGCTATAGCTGACAGGTGTTGTGGGTGATAGCTATAGCTGACAGGTGTTGTGGGTGACCTGTTGTGATGTGGGCGATGTGTTGTTATGAATAGAAATACTTCTGTTTGAACAGGGGTAGAGGAAATTCAAATACATTACATAAAGAAAGAAAGATGACTTCTGTGGATGGTATGTACTGTGTAACATTGACAAGGCACGTACCCGGTACTTCTTGACATGATCCTCCTATATGTATACAGTGTTTACACCCAATCTGTCAATAGGCAATTTTCATGTTGTTATATATATATACAGACAATCCTGTGTTCATCACATGCCAGAGAGTAAAACAGTGAATTATAATTATGTAACAGGTATTTTTTATAGACATGTTGGCTTTTAAAGCTGATGGTTATGATTTATAAGTGGTATTTATAGACAGTTGGTCACATAATTAAAAGACAGATGGTTTCAACAGACAGTTAGAGTTTAATGTCGTTCTTGCTGTCTTTTCACCAGATTTGGGATGTACCTGTACCATAGAATTTTCTCTTGCTTTATAAATCATATTCTTCCGCATTGCTTTGAATTGTGTGCAAACCAGTAACTGTCGAAGGTCACAACGGCCTTGTGATTTTGTTTAAATGCTTGTGTATTGTTTAGTTGTGTCTGTTGGTGCCAGCTGAACACATAGACATAGATCAAGGAGGTTGCCACAGATTGGTAAAACTTGGCCACCAGGCTAGTGACATAAAGACTTAATATGTAAACAAATACACTGGTTATATCAAACAATTTGTGTATACTACAAATAATTAATACATACTGCTTCACTATAGTAATACAGTCTACCAAACGTTTTGTAAAGCTCTAAGTCAGGGAGATAAATATTTCATGTAGTCTTGAATGTATTGTCTAGCATTCAGGTCATATTGATTCTCATAAAAAATCTTTCTAACATGTAATTCTTTCTATACTTCCTGTAGAGATAGATTTGTTTAGATGCTGCGGCAGTTCTACAAGAGTTGCATACCCTAGTATACGGGCTTACTAAGGAAGGGACATAACTGTGTCAGCTATGTGGTATTATATTTAGCCAGGGTTGTCTCCCTTCAACTGTCATGGCAAAATTATTGAAACACACTTCAATAGTTGATACCATTCCTTATATCATTAAGTGCAGAAACACTTATGTAGGAAAAATACACACTTAGGGTCTTATTATATAGCTATATATAGCTAGTATGACAATGTGAAATAATATTCATTTCTTTTTCATACAGTTTTAGTACATCTTTATTTTGAAGTAATGAGAGTCATATAGACTTAGCAATTATTTATGTTAAGGAAGTCATAATGTCATGAATGTTTGTCCTATACCAAACATTCCCTGTCTAGTACCAGTCAACCAGGCAAAACATGACACCACAACCACCACTATCCAAATCCTATTGCATTCATAGTGCTATAAATACAGTGGTACGGTTTCTAATTGAGCATATAAGACAATCAGAGTGAATGTATGTATAAGTATATTCTACTCATACCAGAGTAATAGAATATACGCCGTGTTCTCACTAAGGTTTGCAATAATTGGTTGACTTCGAAAAAAAAAAGCTGGTTGAATTTTCACATGCTGTAATGTTGACAAATATAAAATTCTGAAAAAATAGCCGGTTCAGAGTTGGTGAATAACAGACTACTTTTGCCGGCAACCGGCTTTTAATGAGAACCCTGATACCACACACATACTTTGGAGAATAGTTATAGTCTTTATGTCTATGTTATCGTGTTGGCATATTGGTGCAGATATTTTTTTAGAAGCTTCCTTTTACATGTGGCGTTTGCAAGGATAATTCTGACTCTTAAAACCTATGGGAGAATTTGAGGGATTTTATGGGATCAGTAAGATATCAATGAGATTTTTCTATATAAATTAATACAGATATGTTTTTCGAGGCCTCCTTTTACATATGGCGTTTTGTATAATTAATAAAATGTACTATAGATAAAGGGTTAACTTTTGCTGGTCAACACTTGCTTTTGACCATCTGCAAGTCACTTTTGTGCAACTTACTTAATAGCTCAACACATGCACCTGTATACATACATCTACCTCCCTGATGGTCTGTATATACACCTATTGGTCAAACATGCAAATTAGATACTTCTGTAATGGACAGTGTATACATTGTAGTAAAAAAATGTCATTGCACAATCTTAATTAAAAAGGGGAAAAAAATCAAGTACTGGTTGTTATTACAATAGATACATTACCTGATGAGGTGATGTCATCTGCATCTTCTGCTTGGAGACACTACAGTATTTTAGTCCTCTGACCATTGTCCAATTCCTTCTGGATTTACTTGGTAGTGGTCAGTGTATGTGTTTTATATTTCCATATATGGTGCTCTGTGATAGATGGATTCCAACTAGTACAGATATGATGACCAATGTCCAGGTGATATCACCAGCTTTATAACCTGTCAATAGCACTGTATGTGTCTTCCTATGGTTAACAGTGTAGGTTTTTGTATTCCTCCCAAAAGTATATTGGCACTGCTTCCTTAAAGTTCTGGCACTAACAGGGGATGTCCGTGTTAGTGTCAGTGAGACCTCACCTTCATACCTGTTAATGTACACATTGACAGTATCCAGGTGGTGCTTAGTCCCACAGCACCACGGGTGGCACCTCGCTCCCTACCTCACTGTTACTCCGAGATTATCTGTACAGCTGTGTGTGGACGGGAGCAGTCAGTGTTGTTGAGAGGCGGGCTGTAGTCAGAGGCTGTGTTGGTACCACAGTGTTATGGTATTCTACAGAGTGGGGTGAGAGATGCTCCATCGGCAGTACTTCACAACTACCGGAGACTCGGCTGTACACTTCCTGGGTCCAGGAAGAAGGCTCCTTTAGTATGGAACTAAAGGCAAATTACGATGAGTTTTTGAAAATTGATCTCTGAAAAGTTGTGTGGTAACTTTTCGATGGGGAATGCTAGTTCAAGGAATTCAGGGGCGTGTGCCTGTATTTCTCCTAGCAGACGGAAAGCTCACCCTAAACACTACCACATAGACAAATTCAGGTAAGTTTAATGTTAACATTATTTTATATAAAAGTTCAGCTAAACCTGAACACCATCAGGGTGACAATACAGGTGAGCTATCCCTAAACAGTCTAATTACCTTAAACACTGGCATTCACAAATACAGGTAAGTTAAATTAACCTTAACTTCATTACCATGGGGTTGACAAATTCAGGTAATATTGACTGTAAAATACTTTAAAATTCAAATAAGTTTACAGTAAAATACCACAAGATAGATACATTCAGGTAAGATTTACGGTAAAATACTACGAGATTAACAAATTTAGGTAATGTCATAAATTCATATCAGATATAAAGATAACACTAAACTACCAGCATACCATGATCTGGTAAGACTAGGTCATACCTATATGTTACATTATATCCTATTCAACATTAACAAGCTAAGGTAGGTCTCTTTAGTGAGGATCGCCCCGTGGTAGAGATGGCAAGTTTATACCGAGGTAAAATAAATGTTATTTTTCATCATGATATTGTGAAGAAAATTATAATAGCTTGCGTACTTCTATTCAAAATTGAAAGGTTGATGTTTACATTTGTGGTTGCCATGGAAATTATATTGTATGCTGTCTATGCATTCCTGGGATATGTCCTGTAAGACTGGTTAGTTTATCCTCCTAAGTTATATACAGGTGTATATCAGGCACCAGACAGGTGAGGGGGACCATGTGCTCTCCAGTATAGGTATAGAATGGGGAAGGTCGGGAGCAGTCGCAGGTAGTCAGTGAGACTTGGAATTATACCATTGAAGAAATAACACATTTTTAACCAGAGTTTCAAAGTCAAGCTAAAATATTTTACACCAGTGTCGAGTGAAGACTTTCCTCAAAGGTAGATCTGGTAAACATGATGAATGGTTAAATTAAATCATATTAACATATCTGACACAAGGAGGTTAGTCTGGAAAAGTCATTAGTAACAAGGCGGTCAGTCTGGGAAAGTCCTTAGTAACAAGGCGGTCAGTCTGGGAAAGTCATTAGTAACATGTTGGTCAGTCTGGGAAAGTCTTAAGTAACAAGGTGGTCAGTCTGGGAAAGTCATTAGTAACATGGTGGTCAGTCTGGGAAAGTCATTAGTAACAAGGTGGTCAGTCTGGGAAAGTCATTAGTAACAAGGTGGTCAGTCTGGAAAAGTCATTAGTAACACATTGGTCAGTCTGGGAAAGTCATTAGTAACAAGGTGGTCAGTCTGGGAAAGTCATTAGTAACAAGGTGGTCAGTCTGGGAAAGTCATTAGTAACAAGGTGGTCAGTCTGGGAAAGTCATTAGTAACAAGGTGGTCAGTCTGGGAAAGTCATTAGTAACACATTGGTCAGTCTGGGAAATTCAGTAACACATTGGTCAGTCTGAGAAAGTCATTAGTAACATGGTGGTCAGTTTGGGAAAGTCATTAGTAACACATTGGTCAGTCTGGGAAAGTCATTAGTAACACATTGGTCAGTCTGAGAAAGTCATTAGTAACAAGGTGGTCAGTCTGGAAAAGTCATTAGTAACACATTGGTCAGTCTGGGAAAGTCATTAGTAACAAGGTGGTCAGTCTGGGAAAGTCATTAGTAACAAGGTGGTCAGTCTGGGAAAGTCATTAGTAACAAGGTGGTCAGTCTGGAAAAGTCATTAGTAACACATTGGTCAGTCTGGGAAAGTCATTAGTAACACATTGGTCAGTCTGGAAAAGTCATAAGTAACATGGTGGTCAGTCTGGAAAAGTCATTAGTAACAAGGTGGTCAGTCTGGGAAAGTCATTAGTAACACATTTGTCAGTCTGGGAAAGTCATTAGTAACACATTGGTCAGTCTGGAAAAGTCATCAGTAACATGGCGGTCAGTCTGGAAAAGTCATTAGTAACAAGGTGGTCAGTCTGGGAAAGTCATCAGTAACATGGCGGTCAGTCTGGGAAAGTCATAAGTAACAAGGTGGTCTGTCTGGGAAAGTCATCAGTAACATGGCGGTCAGTCTGGGAAAGTCATTAGTAACAAGGTGGTCAGTCTGGGAAAGTCATAAGTAACAAGGTGGTCTGTCTGGGAAAGTCATCAGTAACATGGCGGTCAGTCTGGGAAAGTCATTAGTAACAAGGTGGTCAGTCTGGGAAAGTCATTAGTAACACATTGGTCAGTCTGGAAAAGTCATTAGTAACATGGCGGTCAGTCTGGAAAAGTCATTAGTAACAAGGTGGTCAGTCTGGAAAAGTCATCAGTAACATGGCGGTCAGTCTGGGAAAG
Organism: Mimachlamys varia; assembly: GCA_947623455.1. Lineage (NCBI taxonomy): Eukaryota > Metazoa > Mollusca > Bivalvia > Pectinida > Pectinidae > Mimachlamys > Mimachlamys varia. The sequence goes on from OX392537.1 coordinate 6,574,533, forward strand.
TCATTAGTAACAAGGTGGTCAGTCTGGGAAAGTCATAAGTAACAAGGTGGTCAGTCTGGAAAAGTCATAAGTAACATGGCGGTCAGTCTGGGAAAGTCATTAGTAACAAGGTGGTCAGTCTGGGAAAGTCATCAGAGACAAGGCGGTCAGTCTGGGAAAGTCATTAGTAATAAGGTGGTCAGTCTGGGAAAGTTATTAGTAACAAGGTGGTCAGTCTGGGAAAGTCAATAGTAACACATTGGTTAGGCTACAAACATTTTGGCTAAATGCTTAAGATGGAAATATTAAAATTTAAGAAAATAATATCTTGACAAAAAAAGTAACTAGTCTCTATAAAAATCCTTTTGTTTGCTTACTCTTAAAACACACACAAAACAACAGATCTGAGAGGAATTCTGGGAAATTTTAATGCATGGAGATGTCACCGTTTACCTTAATGTTGGTTAACCCTTTTCACCACCACAGGCTACAATGGACTTACGGACGTAGACCTAGATCAATATATAGTAGAGTTTATTATAGTAACTTAGGGGTGTGAGGGTAACACTTTACTTGGGGGGAGGGGGGGGTTAGCTTTATAGGCTGTCCTGTTCATGGCTAGATTTTACGGGGAGGGGGGTTAGGCTGTCCTGTTAATAGCTTGATTATACTGGGGGTAAGGCTGTCCTGTTAATGGTTGGTGGTATAAGGCTGTCCTGTCAATGGCTAGATTTTACTGTGGGGTAAAGCTGTCCTGTAAATGGCCAGATTTTACTTGGGGGGGTAAAGCTGTCCTGTAAATAGCCAGATTTTACTGGAGGGTAAAGCTGTCCTGTAAATGGCCAGATTTTACTGGGGGGGGGGTAAAGCTGTCCTGTAAATGGCCAGATTTTACTGGGGGGTAAAGCTGTCCTGTAAATGGCCAGATTTTACTGGGGGGGTAAAGCTGTCCTGTAAATGGCCAGATTTTACTGGAGGGTAAAGCTGTCCTGTAAATGGCCAGATAATACTGGGGGTAAAGCTGTCCTGTTAATGGCCAGATAATACTGGAGGGTAAAGCTGTCCTGTAAATGGCCAGATAATACTGGAGGGTAAAGCTGTCCTGTAAATGGCCAGATTTTACTGGGGGGTAAAGCTGTCCTGTAAATGGCCAGATTTTACTGGGGGGTAAAGCTGTCCTGTAAATGGCCAGATTTTACTGGAGGGTAAAGCTGTCCTGTAAATAGCCAGATTTTACTGGAGGGTAAAGCTGTCCTGTAAATGGCCAGATTTTACTGGGGGGTAAAGCTGTCCTGTAAATGGCCAGATTTTACTGGGGGGTAAAGCTGTCCTGTAAATGGCCAGATTTTACTGGAGGGTAAAGCTGTCCTGTTAATGGCCAGATTTTACTGGGGGGTAAAGCTGTCCTGTTAATGGCCAGATTTTACTGGGGGTAAAGCTGTCCTGTAAATGGCCAGATTTTACTGGGGGGTAAAGCTGTCCTGTAAATGGCCAGATTTTACTGGAGGGTAAAGCTGTCCTGTAAATGGCCAGATTTTACTGGGGGGTAAAGCTGTCCTGTAAATGGCCAGATTTTACTGGGGGGTAAAGCTGTCCTGTAAATGGCCAGATTTTACTGGAGGGTAAAGCTGTCCTGTTAATGGCCAGATAATACTGGAGGGTAAAGCTGTCCTGTAAATGGCCAGATTTTACTGGAGGGCAAAGCTGTCCTGTAAATGGCCAGATAATACTGGAGGGTAAAGCTGTCCTGTAAATGGCCAGATTTTACTGGGGGGTAAAGCTGTCCTGTAAATGGCCAGATTTTACTGGGGGGTAAAGCTGTCCTGTAAATGGCCAGATTTTACTGGGGGGTAAAGCTGTCCTGCAAATAGCCAGATTTTACTGGGGGGTAAAGCTGTCCTGTAAATGGCCAGATTTTACTGGGGGGTAAAGCTGTCCTGTAAATGGCCAGATTTTACTGGGGGGTAAAGCTGTCCTGTAAATGGCCAGATTTTACTGGAGGGTAAAGCTGTCCTGTTAATGGCCAGATTTTACTGGAGGGTAAAGCTGTCCTATAAATGGCCAGATTTTACTGGGGGGTAAAGCTGTCCTGTAAATGGCCAGATTTTACTGGGGGGTATGCTGTCCTGTAAATGGCCAGATTTTACTGGGGGGGTAAAGCTGTCCTGTAATAGGCCAGATTTTACTGGGGGGTAAAGCTGTCCTGTAAATGGCCAGATTTTACTGGAGGGTAAAGCTGTCCTGTAAATGGCCAGATTTTACTGGGGGGTAAAGCTGTCCTGTAAATGGCCAGATTTTACTGGAGGGTAAAGCTGTCCTGTAAATGGCCAGATTTTACTGGAGGGTAAAGCTGTCCTGTAAATGGCCAGATTTTACTGGGGGGTAAAGCTGTCCTGTAAATGGCCAGATTTTACTGGGGGGTAAAGCTGTCCTGTTAATGGCCAGATAATACTGGAGGGTAAAGCTGTCCTGTAAATGGCCAGATTTTACTGGAGGGCAAAGCTGTCCTGTAAATGGCCAGATAATACTGGAGGGTAAAGCTGTCCTGTAAATGGCCAGATTTTACTGGGGGGTAAAGCTGTCCTGTAAATGGCCAGATTTTACTGGGGGGTAAAGCTGTCCTGTAAATGGCCAGATTTTACTGGGGGGTAAAGCTGTCCTGCAAATAGCCAGATTTTACTGGAGGGTAAAGCTGTCCTGTAAATGGCCAGATTTTACTGGGGGGTAAAGCTGTCCTGTAAATGGCCAGATTTTACTGGGGGGTAAAGCTGTCCTGTAAATGGCCAGATTTTACTGGGGGGTAAAGCTGTCCTGTAAATGGCCAGATTTTACTGGAGGGTAAAGCTGTCCTGTAAATGGCCAGATTTTACTGGGGGGTAAAGCTGTCCTGTTAATGGCCAGATTTTACTGGGGGGTAAAGCTGTCCTGTTAATGGCCAGATAATACTGGAGGGTAAAGCTGTCCTGTAAATGGCCAGATTTTACTGGAGGGCAAAGCTGTCCTGTAAATGGCCAGATAATACTGGAGGGTAAAGCTGTCCTGTAAATGGCCAGATTTTACTGGGGGGTAAAGCTGTCCTGTAAATGGCCAGATTTTACTGGGGGGTAAAGCTGTCCTGTAAATGGCCAGATTTTACTGGGGGGTAAAGCTGTCCTGCAAATAGCCAGATTTTACTGGAGGGTAAAGCTGTCCTGTAAATGGCCAGATTTTACTGGGGGGTAAAGCTGTCCTGTAAATGGCCAGATTTTACTGGGGGGTAAAGCTGTCCTGTAAATGGCCAGATTTTACTGGAGGGTAAAGCTGTCCTGTTAATGGCCAGATTTTACTGGAGGGTAAAGCTGTCCTATAAATGGCCAGATTTTACTGGGGGGTAAAGCTGTCCTGTAAATGGCCAGATTTTACTGGGGGGTATGCTGTCCTGTAAATGGCCAGATTTTACTGGGGGGGGTAAAGCTGTCCTGTAATAGGCCAGATTTTACTGGGGGGTAAAGCTGTCCTGTAAATGGCCAGATTTTACTGGGGGGTAAAGCTGTCCTGTAAATGGCCAGATTTTACTGGGGGGTAAAGCTGTCCTGTAAATGGCCAGAATTTACTGGGGGTAAAGCTGTCCTGTAAATGGCCAGATTTTACTGGGGGGTAAAGCTGTCCTGTAAATGGCCAGATTTTACTGGGGGGTAAAGCTGTCCTGTAAATGGCCAGATTTTACTGGGGGGTAAAGCTGTCCTGTAAATGGCCAGATTTTACTGGAGGGTAAAGCTGTCCTGTAAATGGCCAGAATTTACTGGGGGTAAAGCTGTCCTGTAAATGGCCAGATTTTACTGGGGGGTAAAGCTGTCCTGTAAATGGCCAGATTTTACTGGGGGGTAAAGCTGTCCTGTAAATGGCCAGATTTTACTGGAGGGTAAAGCTGTCCTGTAAATGGCCAGATTTTACTGGAGGGTAAAGCTGTCCTGTAAATGGCCAGATAATACTGGAGGGTAAAGCTGTCCTGTAAATGGCCAGATTTTACTGGGGGGTAAAGCTGTCCTGTAAATGGCCAGATTTTACTGGAGGGTAAAGCTGTCCTGTAAATGGCCAGATTTTACTGGGGGTAAAGCTGTCCTGTAAATGGCCAGATTTTACTGGGGGGTAAAGCTGTCCTGTAAATGGCCAGATTTTACTGGGGGGTAAAGCTGTCCTGTAAATGGCCAGATTTTACTGGAGGGTAAAGCTGTCCTGTAAATGGCCAGATAATACTGGGGGGTAAAGCTGTCCTGTAAATGGCCAGATTTTACTGGGGGGTAAAGCTGTCCTGTAAATGGCCAGATTTTACTGGGGGGTAAAGCTGTCCTGTAAATGGCCAGATTTTACTGGGGGGTAAAGCTGTCCTGTAAATGGCCAGATAATACTGGAGGGTAAAGCTGTCCTGTAAATGGCCAGATTTTACTGGGGGGTAAAGCTGTCCTGTAAATGGCCAGATTTTACTGGGGGGTATGCTGTCCTGTTAATGGCTAGATTTTACTGGGGGGTAAGGCTGTCCTGTTAATGGCTATGCATGATTAGAAAGATCAGTTAGTTTTACATTAAGCTACCCTATCTGACAACAGCCTATCAGCTGGAGAAGATATACATGTATTTTATAACTACACAGCTGCTAGGCTGCATGATATAGCAACTTACAAACCTGATAAGACTGTTTTTTACGTAGGCCGGCTACTACAGTAAGATTCCTGGGCTGATTCCCACAGAGTAGGGCTAGGTTTGTAAGCTTCAATTTCTTATAAGTGCCGAATATCAAATTTTTAATGTTTCAATTATGCTACATATTTTAAGAAAAAAACAATTCATGTACAATATTACTTTAAAATATGAAAATTAATACAGACAATAAAAATTCCATGAATTGAAATCTACTGTAGGAAGATTTCCTGATATTTGGCCCATTCTACAGAGCATCCTTAGCAATAACTGGCGCGAGACTGTTTCAGTTTCATTATATCTACTGTATATATGCTTTTGTAGCTAGGGTTTGGTTTTCTCGTAGATCTTCATAAAAAGTGTGAGAAAAGTTTTTATAAAAAGACAGGCAATGATTAAGTAGTAAAACAGAGGTGATTGGCTGTGTAACTCGGTGTTAGGGACTGTGGATAGGTGGCAGCCATTCTGATCACAACATGTCCCCGTCTGTAAGGAAAGGTCAGAACTAGACCAGTAAATAAAGACAAATGGTACAGCACTGGAAACTAATGAAAACTCACAACTACCCAGCATTCCTTGGAATTGTTTCTTCTGTTATAAAACCCCCTGGGCCTCTGAAAAGTCTGTGTTGATATATGTGTTAAATATATTGAAAAACAACTTTGATGTATTTATAGGTTCACCAACGTTTGTTAAAAGTCATTTGGTATTGATTACCTGATACAACCTAATTTGATACAGAATATCACTGTTCAGGTGTCACAAGGTTAGCTTTACTGGTTATCTGAAGATTCCCCCAGAAATTGTTGTTGTCAATCCCAGTCCACATAGCAGGGATAATTCTGGCTCTTAAAACCCATGGGAGAATTTGAGGGATTTTATGGGATCAGCAAAATGTCTATGAAATTTTTCTATATAAAGTAATACAATTTTGAATTTTCAATGAGATTTTCAGGAAAAATTTGGGTAAAAATCCCCAAATCTTGCCCCAAAGTGATCCCTGCAGAGATACAAAGGTACAACCTAATTTGATACAGAATATCACTGTTCAGGAGTCACAAGGTTAGCTTTACTGGATATCTATACTTGAGGATTCCACCAGAAAGATGTTGTTGTTGTTGTGAAGAGCTCAATCCCAGTCCACATAGATACAGGATATATATGTAGGTTTGTGTGTCATTTAAAAGCCCAATATACATAACTTCAGGAAATTTTGCATGATTATGAAAAATTATGAAAAAAAATCCCGTTGATAACCATTCATAAACAAGCTTAAACCGAAGTAAACATGAGTTTTGCCGAAGATTTAAAAATGGAGAAAAAATATATATATACAACATGGGAATCTGTTTCAAAATACATACTTAAAACTGGTCACAAATATATTGGTTTTGGAAGATGATAGAGAAATGTTAAGTTACCTGGAGTTTTGGAAGTGGATGCAGTATCATGAATCCTATGGCCATTGTAACACATTGAGCTTATATAATTTGTGTTAGAGTTGCCTCCCTTATTTTTGAAACATTAGTATTTCTGTACGATAACCATAGTGTAATCAGTACATGGTACTTTTCTCATAGGTGATATCTATCTCATCCAACCACTAAATGACCCTTTATAAACATATTTAATGGAGTTTTCTTTTGTGGAACTCTTTTGAAGGGAGATTTATAAACGACATTAAGGCAGTATACACCCTTAACAGCACAGAATCCGTGTAATCCATTGTTAGCTATCACTTGGTGGTGATCTGTACAATGATGTGTGCTTGTTAATTCCACTAGAGAATTGTCTAATGTCTTGTTCCATAGAGGAGTGGTGGACACTTAAATTCTCTATTGCTGTAAATCAGAGGAAAACCTTGCTATCAACTCCACCAATCAAAGCTTGTCGTGTTCAGATCGACATGGTAACAGAGTGCCATTGATATATATGTTCAGTCGTAGCCACCAAGTCCCTCTAACCAACTCACAATCCAGTCCACAGAGATGTTTTGAAAGAAAAGCCACAAATTGATTTCTTGTCATAGAGTAAAGATTTCCCATCAAGCCTTTAGAAATGTTTTCTGAGGGATAAGTCCACTGCTCATTTAGGGTTCTAGAGCGCAGCTCTCAGGGGGAAGGCAAAGTCGAGTTAAAAGGTTACCATGACAACATAAGATGCAATTTGACATGAATATGTTCCTTGGAAACAGATTAGTTACATGAAAACTGATTATTTGACATATCCCATTAAAATTATAACTGAACTTCCTATTACAATAATCTGACTATTTATAAGCAGTGTCAATCAAATCAGTGGGTTTTGGTCAAAAGTGAAACCATTTGATTCCATGTGGTTTTGTATGATTTAATTCAAATAAAACTTGTACAAGCAAAAAGCTTTTTTTTTTTTAAACTTTGATAAATAATTAGTGTTGTCAGCGGAGATGGAAATGTTGAGTACGGTATTTATGTGGATGTGAGTTTGAACTGAAGCACCTTCAATACAGAACATTAGATTTTGTGTGTATGGTACGTGCCCTCTTAATTTACTGAAGCACAAATTTTGCTCTGGGATTGTTACAGAATACCATGCAACCAGCTAAACAGTTTGAAGATGTATGTGATCTACATGGATAGATTTGGCACACATTCCTGTGTTTTAACCTGTTACATGATAAATGTGATTCTGATGTCTCTTGATTTAGATGAGATATAGAACTATGAGTCCCGAGTGGCAGAACAGGGGTACACAGCCATGAATAATCTCCAGGATTCAAGTAATTTTAAGTTCAAAAAGTCAGAAGTTGATAGTAGGGATTTTGACTGAGTGGATATCATCTTTAAAACGATACTGGTAGATGATTCTGGTATGTAACCTGTTCCAACAATATGGTAAGATGTATACACGGATTCCACGCGTAGGGCCCCTGGTTCCCCGTGCTCTTTTGTTACATCTGACAGTACGGCTGGAGTGCTGGAGATCTGCTCCGGCTTTAGTCCTGCGATAAGGTCCACAGGTATAGTCCATGGCTGCACAAAGCACTGCTTTACACGCTCTTTGTAACTAAGAACATGGACCGAGTCGGAGATCAGGAACAGATATATATGTAAGGGTGGGGAGGAAGGTGGTGTGGACTTGACATCAAATGTACATGTAGGCTTACCATCCTTCCCAGGCCCCTAATTCAATGTGTAATAATCCTTGAACTTAAAAATGAAAGGTTTTTTTTTTTTTAAATAAAGTATCATGTGTGTTTATAATCATTTGCTATTTAAGAATGAAGTGTTATGAAATGTCCAAATTCCACGAAAAGTTGAGAATTATATAATGGTTATACACTTTGTATAATGCATTAAACCTAACAATACTGACAGACTTCCAGTTTGGGGAATTTCGGTTGGAATTTCATAATAGCATTATCTCAACATCACAGGCACAGTGTTCACATAAAAATTCATGTTAGTTTTCATTTACAATAACGACTTGCTTTAAACACTGATCGTAGATGGGGTCTACTTCATACAGGTGCTTGCTAATTAATAGGAACTTCACTGATCTTTCAAACCCTCTGTTAACTCAGATTATTTAGAACACAGGAAGGCAGTTGTCTGTGCCCTAATTTTAGCCACATGTACACACTTTGCATGCACATCCCTGTCAGTAAAATAGGTACTTAACATTCTTTTATCCAAAACCCTCTATTACATAGAAATTGAAGTAATATGCCTTATGGTATTGGAATATTTCTGTCTTGTTGAACAAATTATGGTTTCTATTGCAGTATAAGATTGTCGACATACATATTTCATGCTGTATTTAATGATTAACTTTCTATTTTGTTTAGGTATAATTTACCCGTTTTCCATTGTAATTATACCCCGATAACCTAAACAAAATAGAAAGTTTATCCTTATATTCACAGTATCTTTCTGTGAAATGTTCGTAACTGTTTTCTTCATTATAGTCCCATCTTTGGACACAGATTTCATTTCAAAACTAATAAACGTGAGATTGTTCAATAAATGTAACAGCATGAAATTTCCATAAATCATTGTTAGCTCCACCCACGTTTATTGTTAGTGACGTCACACAATTGTGTTTCAAACTGGAGGATTTGCATAGCTCCGCCCACATGTATTGTTGTCGACATCATAGAATTTCGGCACGTGTTTGAGAACAGTTATGCGGTGATAATAATAGTCTGTGGAACAATGGTTATCGAGTGAATGTCAGTGTAGACTGTACATGTAAATATAAGATTGTTGACATACTGACATACAGATTTCTATTGCAGTATAAGATTATGGGCATACTGACGTACATATATTTCATTGGTTATCTTATTTTCGCACTTTTCAAGCTTAAACTTCCCTTCATCATCACCATTACATCAGAGGAATCATCTTTATGACATCATCATCATCGTTATCATCAACATTACAGAGCATCATTGCATCATTCATCATCATGGTACCGTCATTGTCATTATCATCGTCGTCATCGTTGTCATCATTATCATGACACCAGTGCATCATCATCAGAATGAAGTGTCTATATTGTCTCCCTTGAATATTGTGGATGCCCCTTGTAACCCTATAATGCCCTTTTGTGTTAACTATAATGTGCTAACATTTGACTGCTGAAGTCAGTTGTTTACGATGTACATGTACTGTAAACATGGAATATATAATCCACAGGCCATTTCAGCTTGTCATTGGGAGATGAATTCTCCGATTATAATACATTTCCTTACACATGGTTCACACATGCCAGCATCCTATAATTGGAATATCTTTGTGATTGACACTTAGAGTTTAATCACCTTGGGGATTTTTGGTCAAACTCTTACATCCCTAACGATTGTCTTTATCAGTATGTATAAACAAGTTCTTGTGTTGCTGGTTTTTGTCTTTGGGACATGTACGGTATATCGAGTGATTTTCTATCAGTATTCAGCCAGTGGCCCGGTTAACAAGGGAAACACTTGGACAGAACCCTGTATCCATAATTTGTGAATAAATTATTCCAGCCGACATCAACATTGGGGTCAGAATCTGAATTGTTTGGCCCTGTATTGACTACGTCCTGATGGTATTGATGAAATTTTTAGGCCAGAAACAATCAAAGACGCCTGATGGGCACATCAGATCTCAGTAATGGTTTGACCTAGACCACTCCACATTTGGAAGGAATTGACAATCATTTCTGTATTCATACTAATTGCAAATCTCTAATTTCTCATACATTGTGAAGCTATTCCAGATATGAGTTATATAGTTCTCCCATTACTATATATACCTCAATATATAGTCTGTGTACAATAATAAGGCAGCTATAGGCTATAGAGTTGTTAATTGTCAGTTTGATTAAGTGGAGGGTACTGACGGTCCTGCTGGAAATAAATATATATAGAAACCCCTGAAAAAGTACAAGGGAATAAAGATAAGGTGTTCCAGAAGAGTAAGCATCTTAATGCTTCAACGACATCTGAGTCTCATCCAATTAAATGGTATATCCTCAAAGTGAGAACTGAGATATTTTTTTCATGCATAACGAAAAGGCATGCAATAATGAACATATTCCAGAAAGCCTTACTTTCATATATATCTCACTAGGAAACAGACTATTTCTCAGTGAGATATGACAACCCATAAAACTTGCCCATAGTTTTCATTACTTCCTTCTCTTGATTCCATGTATTATAAGTTTTGTTTTTCAGCAGCCGAAAATAGGCATCTGTCACGAAAATTTTTTGGAATAATTAGAGAAAAATGGACAGTGAAGTTCATTGCCATTATTTAATATAAGTGAAGTGACAGATGATGAAGCAAGGAGCATTATATCAAGGTTTTATCATTTATCATAATTAACAATATAGGTGTCCTCATTTGGTGCGTCACCATATAAAATTTCATGGTCTGAAACATAAACCAAGCATCTCTAAAGATGGCAAATCAGGTGATCCCAAGTAAATGTGTGACCTATGTAGATGTTTGTAAATGTAGTCAAATACAACTTTCGTTCATTGAATGTAAATTTACAGATGTGTTTTGCTTTGTTGTAGTCATGGTAACCAAGTGTCATCATGGGTACCGCCCCCAGACAACTGGGACCCTGGAGTGCTGGGTCTGCCTTATGGCTGGGAATGTGCAATGGACAAAAACGACAAGCCATACTACATCAAGTAAGTTACATACCAAATAAATGTAAGATGTTGTCGTATATATTACTAAAACACAGTTATTGTAGGCAGAACCAATGAACCTGATTCCATCTGATACAAGAACTGCATTAGGAGAAAGAGTCGTTAATATTATGTCTCTTGGTAGAGGTACCCGTTACCCGACTAGCGAGGTTACGGTAGGCAACTTGGCTGCTTGGGACCCTCGTGTATTGTTTGGACTAGCAAGGTTAAGGTAGGCGACTCGGCTGTTGGGGACCCTCGTGTATTATTTGGACTAGCGAGGTTACGGTAGGCGACTCGGCTGTTGGGGACCCTCGTGTATTATTTGGACTAGCGAGGTTAAGGTAGGCGACTCGGCTGTCGGGGACCCTCGTGTATTATTTGGACTAGCGAGGTTACGGTAGGTGACTCGGCTGTCGGGGACCTTTGTGTATTGTTTGGATTCGCGAGGTTAAGGTAGGCGACTCGGCTGCCGGGGACCTCGTGTATTGTTTGGACTAGCAAGGTTAAGGTAGGCGACTCGGCTGTCGGGGACCCTCGTGTATTGTTTGGACTAGCGAGGTTACGGTAGGCGACTCGGCTGTCGGGGACCCTCGTGTATTGTTTGGACTAGCGAGGTTACGGTAGGCGACTCGGCTGTTGGGGACCCTCGTGTATTATTTGGACTAGCGAGGTTAAGGTAGGCTACTCGGCTGTCGGGGACCCTCGTGTATTATTTGGACTAGCGAGGTTACGGTAGGTGACTTGGCTGCCAGGGACCCTCATGTATTGCTTGGAGTAGCGAGGTTAAGGTAGGTGACTCGGCTGTCGGGGACCCTTGTGTATTGTTTGGACTAGCGAGGTTAAGGTAGGCGACTTGGCTGCCGGGGACCTCGTGTATTGTTTGGACTAGCAAGGTTAAGGTAGGCGACTCGGCTGTCGGGGACCCTCGTGTATTGTTTGGACTAGCGAGGTTACGGTAGGCGACTCGGCTGTCGGGGACCCTCGTGTATTGTTTGGACTAGCGAGGTTACGGTAGGCGACTCGGCTGTTGGGGACCCTCGTGTATTATTTGGACTAGCGAGGTTAAGGTAGGCTACTCGGCTGTCGGGGACCCTCGTGTATTATTTGGACTAGCGAGGTTACGGTAGGTGACTTGGCTGCCGGGGACCCTCGTGTATTGCTTGGAGTAGCGAGGTTAAGGTAGGTGACTCGGCTGTCGGGGACCCTTGTGTATTGTTTGGACTAGCGAGGTTAAGGTAGGCGACTTGGCTGCCGGGGACCTCGTGTATTGTTTGGACTAGCAAGGTTAAGGTAGGCGACTCGGCTGTCGGGGACCCTCGTGTATTGTTTTGACTAGCGAGGTTACGGTAGGCGACTCGGCTGTCGGGGACCCTCGTGTATTGTTTGGACTAGCGAGGTTACGGTAGGCGACTCGGCTGTTGGGGACCCTCGTGTATTATTTGGACTAGCGAGGTTAAGGTAGGCGACTCGGCTGCCGGGACCCTCGTGTATTGTTTGGACTAGCGAGTTTAAGGTAGCGACTTGGCTGCCGGGGACCCTCGTGTATTGCTTGGACTAGCGAGGTTAAGGTAGGTGACTCGGCTGTTGGGGACCCTCGTGTATTGTTTGGACTAGCGAGGTTAAGGTAGGTGACTCGGCTGCCGGGGACCCTCGTGTATTGCTTGGACTAGCGAGGTTACGGTAGGTGACTCGGCTGTCGGGGACCCTTGTGTATTGCTTGGACTAGCGAGGTTACGGTAGGCGACTCGGCTGTCGGGGACCCTCGTGTATTGCTTGGACTAGCGAGGTTACGGTAGGCGACTGGGCTATCAGGGACCCTTGTGTATTGTTTGGACTAGCGAGGTTACGGTAGGCAACACGGCTGTCGGGGACCCTCATTTCAGGCTCATCACTTTAGCAATCTCCTAAAATGTCAAGTTTTCCTAATTATTTTCAAGCAATGTTGTGAAGACATTTTGGATCAATAACAAGGTTAAGGAAGCTATTAGAACTTCCAGAATTACATGGCTTGCTTGAAATGGGACAATTTAACCTGCTCTGACAGCTTCCCCTCCAGTTGTTAAGTCCTCAGCTTTCAGTGTTAGATAACAGGATTAGGCCACTTTAGTGGAAAGGGATGAAAGGATGGCACAATTGTTAGTTGTCATGGCAACACATCAGAACAATTACACAACAGAAATTCAAATTTGGAATAAAGTTATATATGTGATTACAATACTGGTATTTGAGGATTTCTAGCAAAACCAGACTGTCAGCACCTGAGCAATAAGCTAACAGTCCAACTTGACTGCTCATTCTGCAGACCAGAAATATCAATAGCTTCTCTTGTTTCAATAATGGCGATAATTATAGCACTGTTTATATAAATGTTATACAAAATCTAAAGTAAATCTTCCTATCATTTAAGCTAAATACCATACCAAAGAATACATTTCCGAGATACAGATTTGAGAACGCCTAAGGAATCAATGAAAATGAACCTGTTTCATAGGAATTTAAACTAAAACAGTCAATTAAAAGATTTAAGTTATGATACTGTAAAAGCCAATATTTTCCCGTGTGGAATTTTTCGCTTAATCAGCCTACAAACTGTTCGCAATGTGGAAATTTTTCATGCGGTTATACTTTGTGTACCTATAATACTAGTACAGTGTACTCCTCTTTATATCATTTTGCATTTGTCAGACAAAAAAATGATATTAACGGGAATGTCACATTAAGAGAAACATGTTTTCCCACTATATTTATAATTAGTGCATTTCCAATTTCCATAACTAAAAGTAAGATATCCAGTGTACATATGAAGATGTTTCAATATACAGATAACATTATTTCAACTAAAACCATTTTTGGGTTATTTTTTTATTTTCTATGCAACATTTTGTACAAGTTGTATCTGAAACCAATGGAAATAACATAATTTTCTTGATATTTTATGTGATTGGTTAAAAAAAACATGATATTAAGAGGAATTTAACTCAAAATACATGATATTAACCAAATAAAATTACATAGATTATTACATAATAGAGAGAAAAATGGTGCTTGGGAAAAACATGATATAAAGAGGAATGTGATACTAACAGGGTTGATATTAAGTGGAGTCCACTGTATACACTGTAGAGTACGTATGAGTATTGTTGAATATGTTCGCATGTGGATGTATTCGTGGAGATTTAATGCCAGAGAAATAAGCGAAAATTTCCACACTGCGAACATGTCCACTTTTTACAGTATGCAGAATTTGGTAGAAAAATGGATAATCTACCAAACTGGAGAACAACGCACATAAGGCAATACATCTGTTTGATAATTGGTAGAAACAGCACAAACAATTAACAAAGACCATGAAAGACTCCTGTCCAGTTCTTGCAATGTCGGATCCGCTCCTCAAGGTCCTGAATGAGTTGAAAGTATTTTCATTGTGAGGCCAGAAGTGAATCAAGCTCAGAATACTAACCAAATACAATTATGATCAAGAAGTGTCTATCTGACACCATTTCAAAACAAATCAACAGTTCACAAGTATTCTTGATGATCAAATAAGGAATGAAAGCTGTGGTGGCTTCCAAAATGGAGAAATTATCCAAGAAACATATCGGACTACAGCAATGCCAGGCGAATAAAATTAGCAAGGAGCTCGAGCAGAAGAAATGTGAAATTTTTTTTAGATTTGTCAAAAATGAATTGAAGTGGTATCTTGCATTGAAAACTTGACCTCAACGTCACGTAGGCCAACTCTACACAAAGTATGTTTCATTTGAATGCATGCAAATAAGTAAATTTACATTATAATGAAATGAAGTATACCCCTCTATTGGATGGGGGGGGGGAGTTGGCCGAGTGGTTAAGGTGTCCTGACATTCTACTTGCCCTTAACCCCTTGGTTGTGGGGCAGCTGTTGCCAGCACCGGGTACTTAAGCTTTCCTCCAACTCTAAACCCTGGCACATCCTTAAATGACCCTGGCGGTTAATAGGACATAAACAAAATAAACCAAACCAAACTGCCTCTATGGTATTTTGTTTCATATTTCCTAATGTATCTGAAACATTTTTATACTGAGCCATCTTGAGATTGGATGGGTCAGCTACAGTTGAGTGTAAGCTAACCTTTACACCTAGTGCACTAGTAGTGCACTACGTTTAAACTAGTAGTGCACTACATTTAAACTACAGGTAAACTAGTAGTGCACTACACCCTGAACCCCATATAGGTCAAATACCCCTACAGGTAAATGGGCAGCCCCATCCATCTACCTGTGATTTTTACCTGTACCTCACCTTTATCGTCTGCTGGTACTTTGAAGCTGGCTTTATCATTAGTTAATATTTATGACTTTAATGTATATATATATGCATCTTATGTAGTTATTTTTCTCATACAACATTTTTTCTTTCATTTCAAAACTATAAATTGTGAAATTATGATAATTACTCTTACAATTTTCCCAAAACAATTCTTGCATACATCATATAAATAAAATAGAAAATTAATATTTATCTAGCAGTTTTGATATCTTATATTTCATTTGATATACACTATTAACGGTTTTTATATTAATTTACAATCAAGTATATTGAAAAATTGAAGGAACATCTATTGATTATTATTTGTTTAGAAGTATATTTTAAATATTGTAAAAACTAATTGCGAAAATAACAAATAAATATTCTTTTATAACTTCATTAAACTAGATATATATTTTTATAAAATACATTCATGCCTCAGATCTATATATTTATGAACGCACTATAGAGTTTTGATAATCTTTATTTTTAAATGTTTTCTATATTAAGATCTGTATGTATATATATCACCACATACAACAGTGTTAATATAAATAAAAGAATTTGAAGTTTAAAAAAAAGTAAGACAACAATAAATTAAAATTTAGTCAGATTGTTCAGTATGGGACAGATGTTTTGATTTGACCCTCAGGCCTCAGGCAATTACCTGACCTGTCTCAACCTTGTCTAGGAACACCTGCTGACATAAGCCTGTAAGTGACATAATTGAGGTGTGAATTTCTCATCTGACCATCACTGGTCAAACTTGAAACCAATTTGATTAATAAAGGGCTAAGCTGGATATGACCAGGATCATAAATATGATAATACATATTTAACTTTTACTCAGGTTTATCAAGTTTATATGAAATTAAAAATCTTTGAGAATATATCAAGATATTTACACATTTCCCTTTAAATAGTGGATATTTTGAGGACTTTAATCCATTTTTTGTTTCATTCAAAACATTTAATTATACAATAATAAATTGATAGTACATAAAATAACATTGAAATTAATAATAATTAATTGGACAACAATGTAAGTCTATATCAGTCCTTTACCAGATTCTGGTTTTCTTAAAAATTAACTTAAAATACCAAGTATCTTATGACACTTGATTGAATACAATCCAATGGCACATTTCGATTTCTAAATATTTACATATATATACTTGTTAAATGTTGAAAAGTTATCTAGTTTATATTGGGTGTAATCAGGGACGTATATATATGTGAGAGAATATATACTCTCTGGCTCAGTCGCTTCATATATATTGTTTGATAATAAAATACTAACATTCATTATACTTAATTTTATTCTAAATATCAGTATAAAAGTATTTTAAAATGATGCATTTCCAATATTTAGGCGTAAATATTGAAGGCAATTACAGGTTGTATTAAATATGACTTGAAGGTTTATGCATATATGAAATAATGATTTTAAAAAAAAAGCAAAGTCAGTTTAATGGAATCATTTTAATTAATTCTATATTGTAAGACTAAGTATACAACAAATAAATAATATGCAGTTATATTAACCTAACTTAGAAAAAAATTAAGCCTATGCCAGTCACACTTATTGTACTTTTAAATCAACCTAATGACTTATATAAAATCTAACTAAAAGGGACAAATATAGATCTTCAGGTAGAATCCTTTACCCTCCAGGCATAATTACGTACATGTACCTGACCTGCCTGGGTAACATCCTCACATACAGAGGTCAAGATAGGGGACACCCCTAGGCTGTCTGTAGTTAGCCAGGTGTGAAGTTCTCACCTCCCTCTCTCCCTCAGCCATCACTGGCCAAGTCTGATTAAAGGCCTGAGGGCCCTATAGCCTGTTAATTGATTAATGATGATAACATTGATTACAGTCAATTGGATTACATGTAGATGTATGTTGGTATTTTGCTATGAAAAAGGAAATGACTTTAAATGTTCTGGTGAAAATAATCTTTATTTATATTAGAACTTGATGTTTATATAACCTTTCATTCATATGCATTGTACCTGAGTGTATAGTGAAACAGAATACTAATACTGGTATATGTAGGTAGTATTGCCAGAGACGTATAAAACCTTGTACGTCTCTGATATTGCACAGCTAGCTTCTTTATGTCAAATATTAAAAGTAATTTGTGATTGAAACAACTATACTAAGTACAAAATATGTTCTTCTAATATCTATTTATTTTTTTAAATTACAATCTGTTGTTTACTTTATTTTCTGTATATATTTTTAGTAGGATTAACTTAAAAATTTCAACATAAAACATGTATAAACCATTTTTTATTTGAACACATACCTTTCAATTTAATTGTAGAATACAAATATTTAAATAGAAAAGAATCATTGTTACTTCTTTAAAAAGAATTATAAGTTAGTATATCTAAATTATTATTTTATTTAAAATTTTGACATGCAGTGAATACATTTATTTAAAGTATTATGATAAATATCTTCTGGCATAAACTCAGAATTGTTCATTCTTGTACTTATATGAAGAAGTACTGACAAACTAATGACTTCAATAGTATAACATAAGTACAGGTAAATCATATTACATCTGTACAGGTAAGGACACAGGTAGGTACGGACCCTCACATTATCTGTAGGGGTTTTTGTGGTCACACCTGGCTGGACGTAGTGCACTACTAGTTTACCTGTAGTTTAAATGTAGTGCACTACTAGTTTAAACGTAGTGCACTCCTAGTGCACTAGGGTGTAAAGGTTAGCTTACACTCAACTGTACTGATGATATAAGTCTTATAAGTTAAGTAACATCAGCATCTTCCAATATTAGCACTGGATCTGAACAAACAGATATGTTATAAGTTGTATGCTATTCCTATTGAAATAGATATATGGGCAAAAAAGTCATAACAACAGTGCAGACAAAGACATTTGTTTATTTTTCATGTCGATCTGCCCCTTTATCAAGACAGGAACATGAAAGTTACATATCATAACTTATAATGGAGAAACACAGTCGCTACAAACCAAAAATACATATGTACCTAGGGTTATATATAATACCGCCCATAACAGACACCTTGGTTCACCAGGAGACTGTTAGTGACCCGTGAGTGTTGGCCATGTCACCATGGTAACAGGTTGTAATGGAAACGTAGACAGCTTCTATGTAACTAATTACCCGGTGTAATTACAATATCCACACCACACTATTGGTCAGCCAAGCCAGGAAAGGTCGGAGGTCGGTGGAGCTGGATGTATGAGGAGATTAACAACCCTGGCCTGTCTGATCAGGCCGACAATTGACCACAAGTGTACTGGAATTTCAGCAACAGAAACACTGCCTAAAATCTTTATTCGTTCTTCAAATGAAATTAGTGTAAAAAATTAAAGTCTTGGTTTTGTTAATGGGTATGTGATCTATTGAAGAAATAATTTTTCACTGAGTATTGAGTTTAGTTTTGATCTGTGACAGTAATGCTCTATACAGTCTAATGGTGAATAATATATGGTCATTAACCAATGAAAAGTGTTGATGCATTGCTGATATGGTTAAGTCTCACTCATATTGATACTGGTTAGCTGATGACCATTGTTTCTAGTACTACAGTAAAAGATGTTTATAACGAATCTCTGGGCACCAAGGAAATTAGTTCGTTATAAGTTTAGTTTGTTGTACCTATATCGCATACAAATGATAGGGTGCATGTCAGGCAATGAAAAACAAAGGTTTTATCCATGCTTTTGTTGTACGTGTGTTCGTTATAAACATATTTTACTGTATACTCATCGCATGCAGTACTCAAAATGGTTTGTGTTACTGACTAGATAGGAGGATATATGAATCACCAAGGGATGACTAGTCACAAACAATACCGTGTCTACAGCATTATCTTCTGTATCTTCTTCTTGTACATAGACTTCAGATCACTGATCAAAGAGGATCCCTAGTCCCTTAATCTTGTTGGTAGTATTAAGTTCTATATCTACAATGTCACACCTAGTCTGTACCAGGAAGATACTTGTTCTGCCTCAGACACTGTTTTCAGTTCCACCTCGTAAACAGTACATGTATTTAGGAGATTTTATTAGATTGCTCATAAGGAATCACCGCTGATACAGTATACGAGAAAACTGATATGTCATAGTATGGTATATGGTGAAATGCTGAAACTAAACAACAACATATAACTGTTGGTTGCAATCATTTGCAATTAAATGTTTATTGGTTCATTGAAAATTTCAAATCTGTAAGATCACATTACGAAATGATTTTGTTTGACATTGTACATGCGATGCCAATATATTCTTTTAATTCAGCAAATTTTTTTAAGTGAAATTTTAAAAATTTCATTGAACAATATATCATATGATAGGTATACACTGGTGATTTGTCAGGGGTGATCTGGTACAGGGAGAGTGTACATGATTCACAGTGTTACCATGACCATTTAAACTCATAAACCCTTGGTACAGGGAGACTATACATGATTCACAGTGATACCAATATCTAAACTCATAAACATCTGAAGACAAATTGGAGCTTTTTCCAATTCGAATATTGGAAGAGTTCATTATGAAATTTCAATCACTATAGTCATACTACCTGTCTTTACTTGTGAATTTGTTTTAGAGTAGACCCAGGATCTATACATTTCCTCAAAGTTGCCGGTTACTGATGCCTATGTATCATGTTCTGATAGGTTACAATGAGTCTTCCTGAGGTAACAGACTCCCCTATCAGGTTTAGGATCAAAGTATTACACACGCCTTTAAACACCGATTACATCTCACCCCACTGTTATGTAAGTCGAGGCTGTCGCCACCATCAGCTAGTCCCGGCAGACAGACTCTTTCTCCTCCAGGAACTATGGCTGATTCTGTTCTTAGACATGCCCTAATCTGTAATTGTTGGTTATGATCGTCTTAATCTACTGTGATAGTGGAAATATTTGCAGCGTTAGAATGTGTAACTTAATTTGGTGTCACAGCCTGATCAGGTGAATGCTGAGGAAGTCAGTGAGAAAACATGAACACACAAACAAGTACATATTGATTGATTTTATGGATTAAGATATATACAATATATAAGATTTTAGAATAACTTCAATTCAAATATTAATGTGATCCATTACCACTGCTTACAGAAGCTAACATGATTATCCAAACTTTGAAAGACCAAGGCACCATGTTTTTCGATCTCTGTACCTGTCAAACACAGCTCAATGGAACAATTGTGTTCTGGTTATGTTGGTCATATCCCAACTATGAAACTGATGTTTTGGTTGGTCAAATCCTTGCTTAAACAAGTGTTCTCATTGGTCAAATCCTAACTATAAACCAAGTCTTCTGCTTGGTCAAATCCTATCTATGAACCAAGTCTTCTGGTTGGTCAAATCCTGATTACTATAAAATAAGTGTTGTAATTGGTCATATCCTAACTATAAAACAGGTGTTTTGGTGTGTAAAATCCTTGCTTTTTACGCTAAGGCGTATACGCCTACAGCGTATTGTCGCCAGTCAGAAACCGGAAACATTTTTTTCCTTTCCGCCTACGATGACCTCTGGCGGACGTTATTGGCTTTAATCTGACATGAAATCTATTATAATATCGTAATCCATACAAACCTGACAATAACTAGGTGCACACATTAATCTGTTGTGTGAGCTAAACCTATCCATCACAAACCTTCCTTTCCATGTTAATTTATTTTAATGTGTACCGTTTATCTACAAAACCAAAAAATCGTTGTATCCATGCTAACTTTCATACCAGTCGCGCAACTTCCGGTTGAGGTGCCACTATAAAATTCACGTATTGGATAATGTGAATGAAAGACCCTTACGTAATTTTTGCCGAGTTATAAAATTAATTTGCGAAGTAGCTTTTTAATGTCTTTTTATGAAATAGGCAGTTGAAAACTTTTATTCAAACATTCGGTGAATTTCGTGAATCTCCTGACTTCTAAAAATACCCATGATGCAACCGGATGTTTACATTCATCGCCATTACTGATCGATTGCTGTTTCCTCGAAAGCCTCCAACAAATCCATTATCATCTTGTCTAGTTAATACCAACGGCAATAACAAGTGTAAGTATGCGTTTCTAGAATGTTTCATCTATCATTGTTTGTCCATTGTTATGATTCTTTGCCTTGCATTTTGACAAAACAGTGGTTTTCATTATTTGTTTTGATGTTGAATCAACAGCCCTTAACGTCAATATACAGATCGAGTAAATTAAATAATTGCCTTAATTGATTGTTTAAGTATTCGTTTATATGAAGAAGATGCGAGAACCTGTGCATGAAATTTCAATAAAGATCGGGAAGAACGAGGGTGTCAATTAATACCAAGTACGGGAACGAATTTAATAAAGATTGGGATTAAGCCCGGTTGGGGTTAGTACTAATATTAATACCCGGCCTCCTATGGCTCTGCCCCGGCGAATATATAAAAATCGTCTCGTCGTGAAGGGCTACGTTTTCGCAGCTAGGTTGGGGTATTTACCGGAATGGACTTCAATAATTGAATTACCAAAATGTAGGAGAATTGGCTTGAAATTTGAAAAGGGAATTATTTTAAGAGAATGGACCTAAATATGCATTCTTTATCATTACATTGGGGTATATGCAAAAGGTCGAGGGTGTATTTTATCCAGAAATATTTTAAATTCATTTTTCAAAATTACGTAATTCACGCCATGACTTTCGTCACCGAAATGGAGTGCAAACACATCTTTATTGACATTTTCCCAGAGAATGGACCCAAATATGCCTTCATTATCACCAACTTATTGGTACATATTCATATTCCATATATGACAGATCATGAAAGCCTGACAGATCATGAAAGCCAGGATGTAGCTACATATGTTGCTCTGTGCACATTCTCATTGAGATTGATGTCTTTAGGTTTGCAAGGAATATTGAAATGTGGTCTCACTAGTTCAATTAAATTAAATATGAATCCTATATCAAGATACTCAAATGCATTCTAACAAAGATACATCACATGATATCAGACAATTGTGTAATTTGGGTATATTTTGATTATCAATGGTATATGTTTAAGGGTGGGGATTGGAACTAAATTCTGTAAGCATTATTTTGTCCCCACCCCTTAGACTGAGGGAGAGGGGTGTGTGAACCTGTCAGTTTGTAAAATAATGATTTTTGCATGACCAAATGCTAAGTCCCATTATATCCTTACCTGTTTGTGTTAAAAGCTTTGTACTGATCACAAAAACAATTATTGCCATGTAAATTAGACTCTTTCTTATGATGTTTCCTTTCACATCAATTTGATTTTACTATATTTGTAAGAAGTACGGTCTCTTTCATTTCAATTACATCAAGATGGAAATATACTGTTTTTCGTGTGTATTTTGGCACCAAGCACAATATAAAAAGTTATCATACACAAAATATGTCAATTTAAAAATTACATGTTTCTTGCACTTTAGGATAGGACAAATCCCACTGTTTTTATGTAAGATTGCTCCCTCACATTGTTTGTGAAACGTGTGGGGACTATAATTTCCTCGTTGTCTGTCCACTGAAGTCTGTCGGCACTATCACAAGCTAGAGCTAGACAGTTATTAAGTTTGTAACCAAATCATGTAGCCTAATGCTGCAGAAGTTTTTAGTTTTTGAAATGTTTAATTTCTTGTTTTAAAGTCAATAAAGAAATTACATCTACCAAGATTGTGTGACAGTTATGTCACATGATGTAAACCATCGTTATATTACTAACCAGTAAATCTACATGATATTAAATCAAAATCATTTAATTTACAGGTGACAACAGCCATGGAACTACATTGAGAAGGAGCGACAACAAAATGTATACAGAAATGCTAAATGGGCAGTTTAAAAAATCGACAACCAGCCATGGAACTACATTAAGAAAGAGAGCTGCAACAAAATGTAATAAAGAAATGCTAAATGGACAGTTTAAAAAATCCACAACGGTGTATAAATCTTTCAACAAACTTTATGATATAAAATTCTACTATACTTTCAATCCTGGAAAGTGTTAAATAATGTGCCAAATTCATACTTGAACAAATTAACAGATAATGAAAGTGACCAGCATTCTTGAGATGATCTTGAGAAATTGACAGATTTTTACCTGGAAAGAAAGTTCTAATTTTTACGGTTAGTATAATTGTTGTATTGATGGTATTTATTGCTGAATTTGAAATAAAGTGTATTGTTCATCATGTATTGATATATGTTGTTTGTTTCTTGAAAGTAACAGCCATTCATCTGAAAATATTAATTCTAAAACTTGGTCATTATACTTCTTAATTAAAAATAATGATTATGAAAAAATATAACTATTGGCTGTTGAATGTTGCAATTCAGACTTGATAGCATTTGGAGGAATGACGAGCCGGGGTTGACTGGTGGCTGTGAAAAGTACACTACTGATAAAAATAAGTGGCTACTGAAAATCACACTTGGCTTTTTTTTAGCCCACCATCATTAGATGGTAGGCTTATCAAATCATGCTGCGTCCGTCGTCCATCCTTAAACAATTCTTGTTATCGCTATTTTTGGGAAAGTACTGGATGGATCATTCTCAAATTTCATTTGTTGGTTCCCCTAGCTGCCTTGTTTTGCATATTCCATTTTTGGACAAATACATCAACAATATGGCCGCCAGGTGGCCATCTTGTATTTGTGAGTAAAAGTTTGTATCACTATTTCTTGAGAAGTACTGGATGGATCATTCTCAAATTTCATTTGTTGGTTCCCATTGATGCTTAGTTTGCATATTTCATTTACGAACAAATCTGATAAACAATATGGTTGCCAGGTGGTCATTTTCGATTTGTCGAGAGTAATAGTTTGTTATTTCTGACTACTGGATGGATCTTTCTCTAATTTCATTTGTAGGTTCCCCTTGATGCCTTGTTATATATACAATTTCTGAGCATAAAGAGAAGGTCTCAAATATGATTTTAGATTTGAATCCATGGTCTGCAACACCCTTGCAGACTTGACTCTTTAGTCATAACTTTTAAACGGCTAAGATTCACACCCCAAAACTATATATATATGTAAAAATAAAAAACGACACGGACACATTACTTAGCGTTTTCACTCCATCAGTGGGAGCTCTTCGATATATACGATCGTTGAGCATAAAGAGACTATCACAAATATGATTTTAGATCCATCTTTCTAAAAATGAATAAAAAATCATTGATGATGGGCACCAAGATCCCGCTGGGATCCATTGTTTTTTTTTTAAGGTTCAATATTAACAGGGTGAGCCCTGTATCACCAACATGAAGATTCATTCAAACCTTACATTGACTAGCTGCACAAATGAACTTGTTATGTGAACTATCATATTCTCTTTTGGTAATTTCTGATTGTTTGATTTATAATGCCGTAAAACTGGCAACTATAAAACTCTTTTAATTTCTTTGGGAGCGCTGACTTTTCAATGAACACTGAGTTTTGACCGACCATGCTGACTTTTATCAACAACTCTCTACTTTTCCATTGTGGTCGATGAAAAGTCAACTTTTGCTAATCTTGAATACCATTTAATTTCTATTACATATGTATACTGTGTACTCCATCCAAAACATCATATTAATACTGTTTTTTCGCCTTAGCTTCCAGTACTTTCAGTACTTTGATTAATATTTTTATTTTTCTAATTTCTGGAAACTTTTAAGTTTAATTTGCAGGTTTTTTTTCTGTTTGGATTTCCAATGTGAGATAGGAAATATATATAAAAAAAAAAAATATATTGATTGTTCTAGATAAAAAAGAAGCAAAACAGAGGGGGCCATTGATCAAATATACAGGGGAAATTTGTATCAATTCTGAAGGGATATTATTAGATTGGATCTTGGATCTGAATTCGTTATATGATATATATGTTAGTTTTAAATATAGAACACAAAATAGGCTTGAATTCTATTGATCAATCAGGGAAAAATGTAATATATCATTTTCAATCTAATAGATATATATCCATTATATTGTTTTTATGTTTCCATAGTGATTCATCTAAAACAGGAAACTAGTATTGATGTGCATGTATAAAATTGATATAACATCTACAACCTGCAGGCAACATTCACTATGTACAGTTTCTACAATATCCTTAACTAAAATTTGCTATAAATACAACTGACGACCTAACATAGTTTTCGTAACTTGAGTTCCCCGGGTCTATTAAACTCAAACTTCATAGTGCTTCCTTTCTGAAATTCCTAGCTTACTTAAAATTGCTCCTCTAGTCTGAAGGTTAAAGATCAAGGTCACTATATAATGTTACTATAAATAGAACTGATTTTCACACCAAGGTTTTCGTGGGATATTTTGAGATCCCTTGGACCTATCAAACTCAAACTTCATACAGTGTTCGTTTCTGCAATATCTTGCTTTGTATTAATGCTCTTCTGATCTGAAAGTCAAAGATAAATGACAATACTTCTAAAAATAGAGCTATAAACATTCAAACAAAGGTCTCCATGCATATGAAATGACTTGAACTCCCATCAGCAGTGGCTTTTGTTAGCTAGATAGGGACTATACAGGGCTTTATCAGGGGGTTTTGAGAATTGGACCCTAAGATCAAATTGGGAAAAATTCATCGACATAACAGCTATTTGGGAAATTTTGACAAACACTATTATAACAACTAAATACATTATTTCTTTTCTAAATTACTATTTAAAGCACTGTAGTGTCAGTACTCATGACATTTACAGCCATCTTTGAATCTTTCTTGTTTCTTATTAAAATCTAAACTTATTGTCACAAGAAGCTCCTCAAGCATGTAAAACCAAAATTTTTTTTCAAGTGTCTGAATTCAGAATTTTCAAGAGAAAATTTGGGGAAAATCAGACTTTTTTTTTCATTGGGAATGGATCCGTTTACTGGACCTTAAAGGAGAGGCGATAAAGCCCTGCTATATCAAATGTTGTATATTATTGTTATTGGGCCCTATGATTCTTGTTTATCTAGAAGTATTTCTTAAATAAAAAGTGTATCTGTCAAGTTGTAATCTTTCTTCTGTTGGCCACACAGGTGACACATCAACCTCTCTGTAATATTTGTTTAGTTGTACAGCATATGATCCATGAATTCTGTAATTGCCATATGTCATCCAAATTACTTGTCTGATACAAAATCGTTGATAACTCAAATTGTTTTTGTGTTGTTAGAAATAAAATGTTTATAAATGAGTTTACCACAATTATTGATCTTATTGTAATTGAAAGCTGTGGTTATTTGTGTTTCACAAGTATTTCCATGTTTGCTTCACACATTGTAAATATCAATAAATAGAGGATATTAGATAAGTGTCAAAGTAATATGGATTTTATTTAACAAATTCAATCACTTTAGGCAAGTGAAATATCAAATCATAAAAGGAGTTTAATACATTTCATATTACATTGACACGAGAGTAAAATTCTATTTATCACATAACTCCTATTTTTGTGAAAATACAGCAAAACTCTCGAATTCATTTCTTCATAAACAAGGCATTTCTACTTGGACGGTACTATTTTCAATACTGAGACAACCATATGAAGTCATAAAAATATCATTTATAAGAGACGTTACAATAATGTAATAACACATTTGTAATATCATATTTATGACATGACTGAACATCTTCAGTTACGTGATATACTGTGTTAGATTTCTTACAAGTATTCCATTGGTCATTCCAACCTGTACATGTACCCCTCATTAACATTTTGTCTTTCCGTATCTTGCATACATCCCTGATAATAAGTCAATTTGATCATAAGTCACCCTCATGTCTTCTATATAGTAATGTATTCATTCCTGCTTCGTTCTGTCTTTCCAGCCATGTAGACAAGTACACGACCCGAGATGACCCCAGAGATGACCCCGACTACGTGGAACCGCCCAAACCTCGAGAGATTGAACTGTCACGGGACTCGCAGAAAGGGTTTGGCTTTGTGGCAGGGAGTGAGAAGCCAGTTGTTGTACGCTTTGTGACTGAAGGTAAGACACTGAATATGTACGAACTCATGAGGGGTATTCGAGTAATCTGAGGTTGGTTGATTGTACGAGCTCGTTTGGGACGTATGAGGGGTATTCGAGTAATCTGAGGTTGGTTGATTGTACAAGCTCGTTTGGGACGTATGAGGGGTATTCAAGTAATCTGAGGTTGGTTGCCTGTACGAGCTCGTTTGGGACGTATGAGGGGTATTCAAGTAATGTGAGGTTGGTTGACTGTACGAGCTGGCTCGGGATGTATGAGGGGTATTCAAGTAATCTGAGGTTGGTTGACTGTACGAACTCGTTCGGGACATATGAGGGGTATTCAAGTAATCTGGGGTTGGTTGACTGTACGAACTGGCTCGGGATGTATGAGGGGTATTCAAGTAATCTGAGGTTGGTTGACTGTACGAACTCGTTTGGGACGTATGAGGGGTATTCAAGTAATCTGGGGTTGGTTGACTGTACGTGCTCGTTCGGGATGTATTAGGTGTATTCAAGTAATCTGAGGTTGGTTGACTGTACGAGCTCGTTCGGGACATATGAGGGGTATTCAAGTAATCTGAGGTTGGTTGACTGTACGAGCTCGTTTGGGACGTATGAGGGGTATTCAAGTAATCTGAGGTTGGTTGACTGTACGAACTCGTTTGGGACGTATGAGGGGTATTCAAGTAATGTGAGGTTGGTTGACTGTACGAGCTCGTTTGGGACGTATGAGGGGTATTCAAGTAATCTGGGGTTGGTTGACTGTACGAACTCGCTCGGGATGTATGAGGGGTATTCGAGTTAACTGTAGTAAGTCTTCAGTTTCATTTGTAGGATAATTCTGATTCAGCTGTTGAATATACACATACTTTCTGCTATAACTTCCCCTCCCCCATATAACCTTAGTAAACTTTACCATTGATTGACCTTGGATGATTCCATTATGGTGTGCAGTGGTGTAAGGGTTAATTATACTTAATAATACATGACCTTTGAAATATTCCACAATGACCCCTTGGACATTCATCTTTTTCTCTTTCACCACAGGATATTTCCCGTTAACATCTCAAAATTACACATGAATAGATTCCATATTGACCATATTGTTATTACACATCAATGTTTTAGATATTTCACATGATCATTTCGGATATTCAAGATTGACCTTGAATAAAATATTCCACCTTGTCCTTTAGGATACTTAGGAGATTGTAAATATGAAGAGAAGTTTTTATTTGCCCACTTATTTTGTCTTTTATTATATGTTTTGATTTAGAACACTGCATGTTTATGAAACTATTTTATTTGAAGTCCTCTCTAATGTTTTGATCAATATTTTCATTACAGTTTAAATTTTCTGAAGATCTGCCATGATCAAAAATCTAAATCACTGCGCCTGTTGATAATTGCAAAATTTGTTTTAGTGAATATAATGCTAAAGTCATCTAGTTGAGTAAATTGTTTTAGATCTTTTCCAAGTCGCCATTTGTAATTCTAAAACTCAATATGTTCTCCGCCGTAGAGCATGGCTCTCAAGCAACACAATTAGGCAGATACAACAGTGTCAAGTAAAGGGCAAAACAGATACATTACTCGTTGCTATAGTTACGCACCAGACTTCAGTATCTAGTTTAGTACAGGTCAGTTGTACAATTATTACATCACACGCAGTGGTTAACCAAGTTATGAGAACAATCGCCATGGATACCAGTGTAGAATGCATGTACTTCAAAAGGCTTGTTTTGGTCACAGAGATGCTTTAGTAGTGGCCATGTTGAGTACTTGAGTGCAGATAGCATCGGCAAGTAGGAGTTTCAGTAAATATGGCTGCCTACTTGAGGTTTGTGGTTATACGTGTGTTTTAAAATACAGCAGGAAACAACATAGCCATTGGCAACTAAACTAGATGTTGCAGGACAACCCCCCTCCCTCTTAACCACACTGTTCCTGATAAAGTTGGTAAAGGTGGGGAAAAGCCAGTCTTCGAATTCAAGACAAGGCGAATCCCTCATGAGGTCGAAAGAAAGACAGAGCGCATCCCTCATGAAAGGGCGAAATAAAGATGGTGAATCTGTCATGAGTGGGCAAAATAAAGATGACGAACATTTCCCATTTTACCCCTGAAGACACATTTGAACTCTTCCAATTATAACAAGAGGAACATACATATGAAGTTTGAGAAAGATCAACTTCACTTACATCTCTAGGCCTAATTATCAAATTTCAGGATGGCAATCTGTCAGACATTTTGTTGATCTGATCAGTCTCAAAATCTCTCAACGGGCACAACTAGGCACGAAAGTGAAACTACATATGGAATTTGAGAAATATCCATCCATTACTTCTTTAAGAAATAGTGATTTCAATGTCAAAGTCCAAGATGGCTGCTTTTCAGCCATTTTGTTTTTCTGATCAGTTACAAAATCAAAAGGGCACAACAGTAGGGACCAAGGGAACCTACATATGAAATATTAGAAAGATCCCTCTAGTAGTTGTCAATTTCAATGTCTAAATCAAAGATGGCAGCATTTCCGCCATTTTGTTTTTACTGATCAGTATGATATCAAACGGGCATAACTAAGCACAACGTGAAACCTACATGTGCAATTTGTGAAACTGACTGAAGAAGTTTTTAACACAATAAAAACAACTTCAAGTTAACATTATCGTTCGGAGGAAGGTGAATGAATCATTGAAATATACGCTGCTGGTAGTTAGCACAATGAATACACGTATTAGATAAAAAAATAAAAGGATTCGCAAACATATCTCTCGTTACAAATGATAGTTCCAACTATCCGAATTGTCATAAAATATCACAGTAAACGGTCAAACTGTTGTTCCAAAAGATAAAACGACCGCGGCCTATTACAATATCTTTACCAAGCTGGAGAAAAAAAAATGGTATGCAAACATGTCATATTCACTTACAGCTCTAGGCCTAATTATCAATTATCAAGTTCATATATATACAAAGCAGGAAAAATTATTTGTATGTTGGCCGTGACCTATATATGGCCACACATAATAACGGTAATTTACACCATAAAGGTTTTTGCACACCAGAGAAATAATATAAGTGTTATTTCTACTAAATAACTTATATTGAGTCAATTACTAAGTACACTTTACAGGTTCTGATAAAGTTTCGTTAAAACAAAAATGTGAACCTACAGTGTATAGTTATATGTGAAGCACAGAGGACGTAATTATAAAACCACGAGCTTTTGCTCGCCATAGACAAGTATAAGTGTTATTTTCAATAAATCAAGTGTTTTGCCAATTCATATGTTCATTAATTATGCAGGTTTTGATAAGGTCTAATTAAAAATTGTATACTCAGTACAATATTAAGTAACAAAATCGATCAAGCTTGTGCATTCAGTATATATAATATATACTGTATATCACAACGTTAGTGACAATCAGGGGAAATAACTCGTAAATAACGTTATCATATCCAGAAGGCGGATTTTCACTGTAAATACGAATTAATACTTCTGACCGACAAATTGATCAAGTATTTTGGTTTATGCACATGTATAAGGTAATATATCATTGAAATCAAAATCAGGCTATTTGGCTATGGCGCGATTATATAATCAAAGTTTAACAGCAAAGTACACCATGCCAGTACATTCCACGATCCGTATACGAGTGTGTATAGCACGAATGTATACACGAGAGGTCAGGCATTGGGCAGAGACGTAATATTTAAATGAGCCGTGGGAGTGAAAAACTGATTTCTTTGTTACAAATCGCATATAGATAATTAAAGTCATCATTATTATTAACAATACCATGGGAACATCATTTCCTGTTAGGTTAAGGCTTTCAAATAGTTCAGACATCTTGTGATTGGTAGCAATTCAAGCTTTTCCGGAGCGGGAGGGGAAAAAATGACATGGGTCAAAGGTCACAGAATAGTGGCAGCAATAGACGCCAAAACTACTCGTAGTTTTAGCGCTAAAAATGGAATAGTTCGTTACAAAATTTCAGGAGTGAATGAGTTATAAATATAAGTGGTGACTCCAATGTAACATTTAAAGAATATAGACTACATGCCAGGTTTTAAAAAAAAAGGACATTTGAAGGAGTATTATCCTCAGTAAGTGGAGACCCACAATAAAGCCACGTTTCACCATTAATGTCTTGTTCTCCGTATTCGCTTGGAGTGGAAAACTATATTACCAGTGTGTGTTGACAAAGCTATATCCACATAGAGAGATGTTTCAGCAGGCGGGAAACAATTAGGACTGTATCTTTGATGTCGGACCTAAAATGGCCTCACAGATTAGACAGTAAAATACATCATGATTGTAATTGCTCAGTAGCAGGGAGAAAGTCTTTAACACAGAATCAGTCCGAGATTGGTACGTCCTTAATTATGGACATAGCCGCTGTTTGACCAATCAGGAAGGAGCAGTCTCGTAAATCTGTCCAGGTTTTCGGCCATGTAATGGTTTCCTATTTGCTGTGCTTGTCATTGTCCTGTGCTGGTTATGAGACCAGTATTGATGGACTGGCTAAAGTCGGCCGTATACATTTGTTTAGGGTATGATAGCAGGATTTATGATCCGGCTTCAGAGGATACAGCGCCCTCTGTCTGGGACAAGGTCTTCTCCTTGTCATTATTTGGAATCGCAAACTTCCTAAACTATGTCACAATAATAAGTACTCGTCATGTATCAATTCTTCTACTGATTTTGCCCAATTTTATACAAAGGTCAAGAATAAGTATACGTCATTGCATTTCAGGGTTCAAAGGTCAAGGCCATGTCATTGTGGCAGAGGGGTAATTTGTGTCTTACATACATTGGAACGTATACGCGTTATCTCAAACTCAAAACTCAAAGACCTCGTTTAATTCACAGTATTTTGTTGGTTCCAGCCAAACACTAAACATTCGAACACTTTTAACTCGAATAATTATATAACTGGAAGTTTCACCACAGTGACCCGCCCACTTCGAGATATTGAGATGGACTGTATTATATAACCGTTGGTGATTACACATTTTGAGACTGTCCCATGCTATACTCTATTGTTACACATTTTAAGACAGTTCATCCATGCGAAACAGATTTAATGAGTTGATGATTTTAAGACCGATTTATTCTTTATAATAACAATTAATACTGCATGGTGATAACATTTGAAATAAAATTGAGGATGTTGATTATACCACTGATTTACAATCAGGCAGAAGTTTATTGTAATTACGTTTTCATGCAGAGCTTGTATCCAGTGCACCAGCCCAAGACAAAAGTAATTCTTACACAATTGATCAGTTTCACCAATTTGTATAGTTTACGAGATTTTAATGGTCATTATAAGTCAAGATAATCTGATCAAAGGTCACATGACTGCTTTATGGGGAGGGTGAGAACATCTTTGTTACAAGCTCATAGTCACCTTTCTTAACAGTTTATCTGTATTTTGTCATAGTGTAAATTCTAAAAAAAAAAAAAAAGTCAGTTTGATTTTATGTCAAATACATGACATACTTGATTTGAAGATGGATGTCCACCACCTTTCATATAAATATTTTTGATCATTGAGCTTCTCTTGTAAGCTGTTGGCTTCTTGGATGACCTTTTTGACCTTTGTGTAGGTATATGATTAGTTTACTTCTATTACCTGCATTGCCTCAGTCCACATGTTCAGCAATGATGTGTAAGTGTTTGATGTCAAGGGCAAACAACAAAACTGGTCACATTATCATTATATTACAGGAGGGCCGAGTGTGGACAAGTTGTTGCCAGGTGACCAGATCATCAAGATTAATGGCGAGGATGTGAAGAAGGCGCCACGACAATATGTCATCGATCTGGTCAGGTGAGCACGCTTAATGTTCATTGAAAATGATAACCTACTACTTACAGGTTGTAATGAACGGTAACAAACTCAAATTGGTGACATACTTCTGATGTAATGAACCGTTCGGGAGAACTACAGTAGCTGTACAGTGGTTAGCTATCTTATGGAAACTTTTTTAAGTTATTGGGCAGAATGAAGTCACCAAGCTTTCATTGTGCATGTGAATGTTCATGTAGCCATATTATATCATTTGAAATGATACATTTTGACTGTGTAGTATTATAGTTATTGGTAAGTATAAAGTCACAAAGCTTCATTGTACATGTGAATATTAATGTAGCCATATTACAAATAATGTATATCATTGGAAATGATACATTTTGACTGACTGTGTCCTTATTTTCCAGATCGTGTCGGGAAACCATGACTTTGACAGTGTGTCAGCCATACTCTGACAATGTAAGTATAGACCCTTGTTACTAGTTATATTGAGTGTTTATGTCAGAAAAGCAACATCAACAGCAGCTGAAACAGGATCTTCTGTAGATGAGTTAACTTATTCTGAAGGGTCAAATGAGCTTATGACATATCTGCTGGTGGACATCGTCCATTGTCAACTTTTCTTTAAAACTAATATTTCATAACAGCCAAAGAAATTTGACAGAACAGTTTTGGTTGAGATCAAGTTAAGAATATTCAAAGTTGTATAAAAGGAAATGAAGATCGCATTTGATTTGTTGAAACTTTTCAATTCTTCTAATTTTCAATCTGCCCGATTTGGACAGAATATTTTACAATAATCATCTTATCAGGACTTACATATTATAACTCAAGTGTTTTGTTAATCAGCGTTACCAAGTGGATGTTTTAATATATCTGTTATTGCACTGACAAGTGTTAAAGTAATAGTTAGGTTGAAGGTCCAAGATGACTTCATATAAATCAAAGCCTAACATCAATGTCAGGAAGTAACAAGGACAAGAGATCTAGAGCTATACCGACTGTATTGCAATAAGTTCGACTTTGTATTCATGGAAAACAGAGCTATAAATTTATATGTTCATGTGATCTGTAACATGAACTTCATAATATTGTAGAATTATTTGTATTTGTTTTCTTTTCTGAAAAAAATACAGGGTGATGATCAGGTTTGTAGAAACATTTTGTTGACACAGATTTTTTTCCTGGTCATTTGTGGGTTTGTTTCCATTGTTGTGGAGTCTGTACCCTGTACCATTCCACACACGTCTGTTGTCAGGTGTCACACTCCATCGTAGTCATGGTTACCATTCCCCGGCACCTTTGTAGACAGAAGTTTCCTTTATTCTTTTCTTAGCTAGATTCAAGAATTTTCTTCTCAACATTGATTTTCGAATCTAAACTTTGACTTCATTTGTTTGATATTATTGACTTAATTTGTTTTATATTGTTTCTTTTAAACTTATTAAGTTTCGGATAACGGTTGGTTTTGGGGTATTGTTTTTAAGCTAATACTAAGTCTTGACTAAATGAGAATGTTTAACTAGGGAATAGGTTGATTTGGTACATTTATAAGGCTTTGGTTGGTGGTTTAATGTCTAAATGTGGTGCTGGTTGGCCCTTAGGTTACTAGATGTTTATGTTCAGTAATATTATTGATATACATACCTACTACCAGTGCACCAAGTGTTGTGGACCTATTTCAACTAGTAGGGTTAAGCTCATCACTAAATTCTTCTAATATCTTGTAAGGTGAGGAACTTTTACTTTCTGATGGCAGAAGTAGTCTCAGTAAGGTTTTAGGTAGACTAGTAACATTTACCCTGGTAATGTGGGTAGAAGTAAATGGTCCTATATATGCCTTCTTTTTTTAATTTGCATGTTTATAGGTATTTTGCTTAGATTGTTACATAAATTGTTTGTATGTCCTGTTTTGTTGTTCGTCAGCTCTTTTGTCCATCACTTTCCAATCTTACCTACAATAAAATGATGTGACCTGAACCTATATGACCTTTGTTACAAGTTATACAAACAAGTACCCGACATCAAGCCTTCGCCCTTGTCCTGCCATACTTCTTTCTCTCCCCCCCTCCCCCCCCCCCCCTAAAATCACTGTGTACTCCTAGATCCCTGATCTAGCCAGTAAATATCACTGGGTAATGTTCCTAGGAGCTTCCCTTTGATTCTACGAGGCAGATTTCAAATCTTAAACAAAGTCCCAATTGCAGAAAAATTGAATGAATAAGTGAGGAAGGCGTCCAGCCTATTTGTTATAGATATTACATATCTTTATTTTTGCACTGCCATCTACCATATATCTGCTGTCGTTTCCAAAGACTTGAATTGTAAATATGTGCTTTGAATAATGCTTCATCTCTTACTCTCTGACAGTGTTACTACAGTTGTACTACAGAGACTGTGTTGGATAATAAGATGACAATGTGATTTAAATAAACAGTTTATATATAGTCCCGATCATCATCTTTAAGAGGTTAATAGCATCTTTCATCTACTCGGGGGCGACATATAGGAATCTCAACCTGCGGGGAAGATTCTGAAGTTGACAAACATGAAGCTCTGCCCTTATTTTGGTCACAATTATCATCTAGAGAAAAGTCATCCTTATCTCCCGTCATCATCGCTTTATCCCTTAACATTGTCGTCATTTACCCGGTATTATAGAAATAATTCATTTATAGACATCTAGTATTTTCATATTTTTGTTTTTGTCCCTTTAATTATTTTTGGCTATATATGCTACATCATTTCTTGCTTATTTTTCATTACTTAAAGGTTAGCCATATAACATTTTCGCTAATCTATTATCTTTTAACATGTTTGAAATACCCCTTGCCAGACAGTGAAGATGAAATGAGGATTTATAATAATCACTGATATCAGTGACCATTGCTGTTTCTGTAAAGTAGACATTGGGTGGTCGGGTGGTGCAGTGGATAGCACACTTACCTATATCACCAAGACAACCAGGGTTTGGGTCCCCAACCATGTTGGGTTTTCTCCGGGTACTCTGGTTTCCTCCTACAATAAGATCCCTGCATGCTTACATTAAGGCCAACTACAGGGATTAATATAAATTGGATAACTTGTTTCATAATTGTTGTATAATAACTTATATAAAGTTTATATAAGAAGACATATATGTTTATTTTTCATGTCTGATATTTAATACTGTATAATTAGTCATTTCTTTCTGTGACTTGTGGCCAGTTAAAGCATCTTATATTTCTGTGAAATTAATATAATACTTATTGAAACAGCTGGGCATATTTTTCATGGATCAGCAAACTATTGTTGACAAATTCACAAATATTAGTGGGATTTTAGTTTCGCTGATTTTTCTGAAAAACCTTGTAATTTCGTCCCCACGAAATAACTGATTTCACAGTGCCCCTGAGTAAATCTTGTAAAGTCAGTAAATGGTGATGTATTTCCCGACTTGAAAATATCAAATTTTATGATGGAATGGTTTTGCAATTGAAAACATTACATTACATAAAGCAACATTTTCAAAAGTATTGTGTAATTTATGTCATATCAAATGTGTCATGGTATGGAATATGGTATTGTATGGAGTATGTAACTGTATGGAGTGTGTCATTGTATGGAATATGTCAATGTATGGAGTATGTAACTGTATGGAGTGTGTCATTGTATGGAATATGTCAATGTATGGAGTATGTAACTGTATGGGGTATGCCATGGTATGGAGTATGCCATGTCATTGTATGGAGTGTGTAGACTATGTAACTGTAGATGCTGATGTATGGGTCACTAAATATGTGTGTTAGGGTCGTACAGCTATGGTATAAGACACATAGAGGTGCTGATTGACATTGTCGTTTGATTACTCCACAGTCTACAAGGAAATCCGCTCTACTCACCGCAGCCAAAAAGGCCAAGCTGAAAAACAACCCGTCTCATGTGCGATTTGCCGAGTCTGTCACTGTTACCATGGTGAATGGGATGCAGAGCGTAAGTGAGAATTATTTTGACACCTGTGCAAATTTTCTCATTAAGAAACTCTTTCTCAGACCAAATGGAGTTGGAAATCCGCTAACAGTAGAAGTTCTCATGTCGTGGTAAATTTCACATCTTCTCCGCAACCTGGTTGAACCTACAACACGGAGAAGGATATTTTGGGCCTGTAGTAGGGCTTTAAACTATCATTTTTTCGTTTCCTTCAGTTATCTCAATTGATTAAAATCTTAAGTGTTTTCACAGTTGCATAACTTTTTGTAACTGAGCACAAGGCATCTTACTTTCTTATCAAATTAGTTTTGAAAAAAAATCGGTGGAATGAAATGCATTGTGGATCGAGTCATGGCATAGACTCGGAGATTATCCCAGCTCGCGAGGAGGGAATTAAGATACATGTACATGGAAATAGCCTGTGTTACACCTGTATACAGAGGGACCCTGGTTAACCAGTCATTAGAGGGGTAAAGAAGGTTAGCTTACGGCTGGGTTGGGAATAAGATGTCAGGGAGACCGGTGGAATTACTGTAAATGTACATATTTTAGTGGTCATCTTATTTTAGCAATTTTTGTGCCGAAGGCTTTCATTAAAGGCCCAATATACGTCACTTCAGGGAAATTTTCGTCATTCTGAAAAATTCTGAAAAATAATACAGTTGATAACAATGCATAAATAAGCCTTAAACAAAGTAAACCTGAGCGGTAACTAACAAGACAAAAAAATCCAAAGAATTGAAAATTATTCAAGTGGGGCCCACTTCAACAACAAACCGAAGGTAGAAGACGGTTCGAAATGGACGCGTGTTTACAAATAGTGTGTTTCAACTGCTGCTGTACCGGTAACCGCGAAAGAATTCATCTTGAATATTGCTGATATCAGTTAATCTTAACTAAATCTATAAATATAATAGGTTAATTAGACTTGATTTTCGTTTCAAGTTTTACCGAAAGTTACGTATATTGGGCCTTTAAATCATGATTAGGCTAATAAATGTTTCTGTAATCATTATTGGGCTAATTAATGTTTCTGTAATCATTATTGGGCTAATTAATGTTTCTGTAATCATTATTGGGCTAATTAATGTTTCTGTAATCATTATTGGGCTAATTAATGTTTCTGTAATCATTATTGGGCTAATTAATGTTTCTGTAATCATGATTGGGCTAATTAATGTTTCTGTAATCATGATTGGGCTGATAAATGTTTCTGTATAGGGCTTTCTACAGCAAGTATTGTGTGTGCACCAATTCATCGTCAGTATTATCTATTGAAATTTGAAAAATATTAGTGTGCAAAAAATACATACGTTCACAGCATACATATAAAAATATAGTGATAAGGAATCAGGGAATGAAAAGTAATTTCCCAATATGAAGAATTTATGGTTGTAGCTCATATCTCGCCAAATTGTTAAGTATTATACATATCGACAAAATACCTTTTATTTTCCTTTGAGCTGCCCACTCAGTGTGTGTTGTTATTTTTGCAGCCATCACCTGATGAAAGCTATGTGCCTTTCATGCCTAATGTCCTCAAAGTGTTCTTGGAAAATGGTCAGACGAAATCGTTCAAGTACGACAACAAAACAACTGTTAAGGTACAGTGACTTCTGTCTTACAAAAAGATGATACAAAGGCCACAATCATGTGATGGATTGAAAGACTAGATCATTTCAGAAATTGTACTTATTGAAGTAAGTACTAAACACTGAGAAAAAAAGCCTCACCATTGATGAATTAAAACAGAGATTTGTCAATATAAGGATATAAGCTTTAGTGAAAATTCACCAATATGTAAGAATTTTTAGGTTTTCTTAGTTTTTGCTATTTTCAATATTTAAAAATTCAGTTGAGCTCAGTAATTGTACCAGTTTTACAGTTTAAAGGTCACAAGATGAAGTAAACTTAATACTGAGTGCTTTTTGATTCTGGGACTTCCATAGATTGTGTTGATTCTGTTTCCAGGATGTGGCCAATTCACTACAGGAGAAGCTTGGTATCAAGAGTGTAAAATATTTCAACTTAGTTCTGCAAAACATGAAAAGTCATATACCTGGCCGCCTTACTCTGCTTCAGGACCATGAGACACTCGCAGAGGTAGGTCAAAGGGTTACCATTGGTGATATTATCCACTTGTGATAAGGGTTACTATTATACAGTTATGGACTTTTTACTTGGTTAATATGCTGTGATATTGACCAGAAGGAAACATACTGACTGAGGCGAAGCCAGGGTCAATATGTTCCTGTAACTGTTTTAGTATATAGCGAGTAAAGATTAAAGATGACAAACATGAATTTCAAGCTCTTACCGTGCATCTCCTCATGTACAGGATCCCAGATGTTAAGGTATTTCCAGAATCTATTTTTAGCGGTGCTGTTATTAACCAGTTTTTTGTTGGTTGGCCAGTCAATATCACTATTTATCAAAAGTCACATGTAAGCGATTCATCCAATGACAGCAGCAATGAAAACACATGATATAATAATTGGTGATATTACCTACTTGTGATAAGGGCTACCATTGTGTGATATTACCTACTTGTGATAAGGGCTACCATTGTGTGATATTACCTACTTGTGATAAGGGCTACCATTTTGTGATATTACCTACTTGTGATAAGGGCTACCATTTTGTGATATTACCTACTTGTGATAAGGGCTACCATTTTGTGATATTACCTACTTGTGATAAGGGCTACCATTTTGTGATATTACCTACTTGTGATAAGGGCTACCATTTTGTGATATTAC
Source organism: Mimachlamys varia (assembly GCA_947623455.1). Classification (NCBI taxonomy): domain Eukaryota; kingdom Metazoa; phylum Mollusca; class Bivalvia; order Pectinida; family Pectinidae; genus Mimachlamys; species Mimachlamys varia. The sequence goes on from OX392537.1 coordinate 6,614,176, forward strand.
CTACTTATGATAAGGGTTACTGTAAACTAACTTACTGGTATTTTCGTGGTGAGTTAATTTCACATTTCATTTAAAACAACTATTTCGGGTTGAGTTAATTTGCGATAAATATGGTTGTAAATCCTTGTTCAGTACAGTACTCATACAGTTGGCATACTCTTTACCTCTGATTTAAACTATGTCACAGTGATTAATTTTCCCAAATTTTAATCACGAAATTGTATGCAAAAATAATTTGGTTTACGGTATCCCTTTGTGATATTACTTGCTGGTTTGATACATCTATTCGTGTTATATTTTCAAGGCCTTTCCTTTAACACAAACTTATCTTATATGTAGAGTATATAGTGTTTATCTTCTGTACAGTATATTTCTGTATTATCGGTAATATACAAAGTATGAAGGTTACACACAAGTTCTAATTAATTACCAGGAGATATGAAACCCTATACAGGAATGGGTTGATTATACAGTAGGACTAAAACCTTTGACATTTTGTATTGGTGTTCCTATTAATCAAAGAATAGAGACAGCAAGATGTATCAGAGCTGATCAATCACAGGCCGGGATTGTTTATTGACAGTACAGGGAATCTCGGTACTCCAACTGTATTTGTCTCAGCCCTTACTACCATGGACAATTCAAATAACCCCTTACTACTGTAGAAACCTCCTGTAACCCCTTACTACTGTATATCTCTGAGGAACATTTTCTCTACCTACTGTACATCTCTCCATTTCTCTACCTATGGTACATCTCTCCATTTCTCTACCTGCTGTACATCTCTCCATTTCTCTACCTACTGTACATCTCTCCATTTCTCTACCTACTGTACATCTCTCTATTTCTCTACCTACTGTACATCTCTCCATTTCTCTACCTACTGTACATCTCTCTATTTCTCTACCTACTATACATCTCTCCATTTCTCTACCTACTGTACATCTCTCCATTTCTCTACCTACTGTACATCTCTCCATTTCTCTACCTACTGTATATCTCTCCATTTCTCTACCTATTGTACATCTCTCCATTTCTCTACCTATTGTACATCTCTCCATTTCTCTACTTACTGTACATCTCTCCATTTCTCTACCTACTGTACATCTCTCCATTTCTCTACCTACTATACATCTCTCCATTTCTCTACCTACTGTACATCTCTCCATTTCTGTACCTACTATACATCTCTCCATTTCTCTACCTACTGTACATCTCTCCATTTCTCTACCTACTGTACATCTCTCCATTTCTCTACCTATTGTACATCTCTCTATTTCTCTACTTACTGTGCATCTCTCCATTTCTCTACCTACTGTACATCTCTCCATTTCTCTACCTACTGTACATCTCTCCATTTCTCTACCCACTGTACATCTCTCCATTTCTCTACCCACTGTACATCTCTCCATTTCTCTACCTACTGTACATCTCTCCATTTCTCTACCTACTGTACATCTCTCCATTTCTCTACCTAATGTGTATCTCTTAGGAACAATTTCTCTACCTAATGTAAATCTCTCCATTTCTCTACCCACTGTACATCTCTCCATTTCTCTACCTATTGTACATCTCTCCATTTCTCTACCTACTGTACATCTCTCTATTTCTGTACCTATGGTACATCTCTCCATTTCTCTACCTATTGTACATCTCTCTATTTCTCTACCTATTGTACACTTCTCTATTTCTCTACCTATGGTACATCTCTCCATTTCTCTACCTATTGTACATCTCTCTATTTCTCTACCTATGGTACATCTCTCCATTTCTCTACCTACTGTACATCTCTCCATTTCTCTTCCCTCTGTATATCTCTCCATTTCTCTACCTATGGTACATCTCTCCATTTCTCTACCTGCTGTACATCTCTCCATTTCTCTACCTACTCTACATCTCTCCATTTCTCTACCTACTGTACATCTCTTTATTTCTCTACCTACTGTGCATCTCTCCATTTCTCTACCTACTGTACATCTCTCCATTTCTCTACCTACTCTACATCTCTCCATTTCTCTACCTACTCTACATCTCTCCATTTCTCTACCTACTGTACATCTCTCCATTTCTCTACCTACTCTACATCTCTCCATTTCTCTACCTACTGTACATCTCTCCATTTCTCTACCTACTCTACATCTCTCCATTTCTCTACCTACTGTACATCTCTCCATTTCTCTACCTACTGTACATCTCTCCATTTCTCTACCCACTGTATATCTCTCCATTTCTCTACCTACTGTACATCTCACCATTTCTCTACCAATGGTATATCTCTCCATTTCACTACCTACTGCGCGTCTATTATACCTTGATTATACCCCTATGTTATTATTGTATGATAGCTTTATGCCGACCTTGATCTGACATGACTTGCCGAATAAGCCTTTATTCTGCCAACATCAAATCACTCGTGGATGAATCTGTGATCGGTGATGGAGCCCAAATCTAATTTGCTTAGCCCTTTCGGTTACTTTTTGCTGGCTGTAATCCAATCAACTCACAAATATTATTTCCTAAATACGTTACGGAGCGTGAGGGCTTCAGACAGACAAGCAACAGTCAGGGTGTATCAGTAAGGATGACTGAGCCATGGACAGTTTATTCATGGACTGCTGATAAAAAATAAATAAATGTGACTTTAGTGGGGGTGGCCTTACAATGATATTTTATTGATGGAGATTTTTTTTATCGTTTTGTACCAATGGTCCTTAATTTTTTCTGATATCTGTAAGGGTTGCTACGGAAACTTGATATTTCTATTCCTTTGGGGAAAAGATATAATCTACTGTTATTGTCTTAGGTCTTTATGAAAACTTTATCAAGGTTGCCTCTATTATAATCCTGTTATGTGTTATTGTATTTAATGTTTTGTCCTGACAGATTGCTGCACGACCAGGGGCCCGGCACTTCCGCTGTCTGTTTCGTGTGATGTTTGTTCCCCGTGATGCCTTTGATCTCCTTAATGAGGAGCCAATGGCATTTGAGTATTTTTATATGCAGGTAAGTGGCAGGCACACTTATATAACCACTGAGGCTAACTTTGATTATTGGTGAAAAAGGCTACCAAACATATCTTATTCAAATGTGAAGGGCAGATTAACACTGGGCAATGGATATGATATTGCAATAGGGACAAAATTTGACTGGGTGAAAGTTTCCATGGTAAGCTACAGTTGCCTACCATTTTGGTATGGATTTATGTCAGTACCATTGGGAAATCATTAGTTTGCTTACAAATTTGTGTTTTGAGTCTAGATATTTACCCTCATATTTACGACGGTTTCCTAGTAATGTACTGATGTCACAATGGATATGACATAATTATATATTAACCTACCAAAAGGGAGGCAACATTTGTTCACAAAAAGACTCTACAGAGTAGCTTGTCCAATTTATGTTGCATGACTGGTGTTCTGTTGTCATACTTAAGGTACAACAGAGAAAGATCTTGAACGTCAGTTTTGTGAGAAACAGTTTATATGATTTGTTATTGTTATATTTCAGTGCTGTAATGATGTGGTACAAGAAAAGTTTCCGGAGCTGAAGGGCGAGACCGTGCTGAAGCTTTCTGCACTCCAGATACAGCAACATGCTATGCACAACAACACAACTGGCAAAATTAACATAAAGGCCATCGAGTAAGTCCTCGTCTTTTAGGAAATTAGTAGAGATCCGTTTCAAAGTACAGTTGTATCTTACCTTACAGGGAGGACTAGGGATATTAGTCCTTCATGGATGAATAAGTGATCAATTTCAAGTAGTTCTAAAACTCTTGTCCAAACCTGATAGTACTTATGTTGGATAATTTTGGGTTACTGTTAAAACCAATATTTTTGCACATGGAATTGTTTGCTTAGTAAGCCTCCAAACTGTTCATAATGTAGAAATATTCGCTTTGCAGCCATGTTATTTTGCATTGTGTACCTATAATACTATTATACACTATAGATTTTGAGTGTTGTTGAATAGGTTCGTGTGTGGATATATTCATGGAGGTTTAATGCCTGCAAAAAAAGCAAAAATTTCCACTTTTACAGTATTATATTTTGGACATGGACTATTAAAATTGAAAACTGCGTGTGGTTTTCAAAACAAGTTCTAGTCATGCAGATTGTTGATGTGGTTGTTTCCCCTTACAGGAAGGAATGCGGATTGGAGAAGTTTGTGCCTACCACACAGCTAGAGAGTATGAAATGCAAGGATCTGCGGAAACTGCTCAGTCAACAGCTCAAAGTGAACCAGAATCTGACGCCCCCGGGCCAGAAACAGCTGTCAGCACTACAGGCCAAACTCCACTACGTCAAGATTGTCAGCGAACTGAAAACCTTCGGTAGCCGGGTCTTCATGGTTACTCTGTTGGTAAGGTGGAAAACATTATGTATCAAATCATTATCATCATATTTTGTTTTAAAAAAACTGGTAAAACAGTGAGGTGTATAAAGTACCTAATGAAATTTCATGATTTGTGGTACAAAGAGAATTTGTGCCCATAAACACTGTGACCATAGGTTAATTAATGTATGTGTGTATATCTTGAGATGTCTGGAGAGTGTTACATTCTGAATATGGTTTAACGCTCATCTGATTTTATTTTATTTTGAAATTTGTCTTGAAGTGCAGAATCAATGATGCTGCTTTTCACAAAAGATAATGAATTGGGTCTAGAATTATTTGATGAAAATTGTGTTTTGCAGGACCAGAAAATGGAGGCAATGGTTCTAGTTGGGCCAAAGTCGGGGATTAGCCTCATCACCAACATCAAACACTACACCGTGAGTTATCTCCCCTGTTGACTCTAGACAGCATCCATCTCTTTGTAGTCCAAGTCATTTAGGCGGCTTGAAATTGAGGCTCATTCTGTATTCCATTTGTTTGGGGTTAAAGAGTAAATAACCTAAAAACATGTAAAAATCCTTATCTGATCCTAACATCAGAACAGCTGGACATAGATATAATGTGTATATGACTGAATTAATATAACTTCCTCCATTTCAAAGCTTACAATGGTGCATTAGGAAGTTTCGGTGGTAAATGAGTTCACATTGTGTCTCCCCAATGACTAGAATTTGTAACATTGTATCAATGTGTTCTGTGCAGCTTGAAAGGATCAACTCTATTGTAGTAATGGATCTTTTGAATGTTTCCATTGTTTTTTGAGTTACTTCCCTTGCTTGATTATCATGGCCACAGTCTTATATATATGCTATGCCTAAGACACTTATTATGTCAAATAAACAGATTAACATGTAGTATTCTGTGCTAGCCATTAAGAAGTGTGTCTGTTGATGTGATTCACAGCTTTCCATGCTGGCTGACTTCAGTATGATAGAGAAGATTAAAGTTTCCAAAGAGAAGGATAACAACATGCAGAGGGTAGAGGTCACAGTCAAGGGCAAGGAGGCTGGGGTAAGTCTTCTCCAAAGGTTAAAGATCAATGTCAAGTTCAAGGATGCTGGGGTAAGTTTTCTCCAAAGGTTAAAGGTCAATGTCAAGTACAAGGATGCTGGGTTAAATCTTCTTCAAAGGTTAAAGAGTAGAGGTAAATGTCAAATTCAAGGATGCTGGGGTAAGTCTTCTCCAAAGGTTAAGGTCATTGTCAAGGGCAAGTATGCTGGGATAAGTCTTCTCCAAATGTTAAAGGATAGAAGTCATTATCAAGGGTAAGATGTATGGGTAAGTCTTCTCCAAAGGTTCAAGTCTCCTTTATAGATTAAAGTATAGTTGAATGTAAGAGTCGAAGAGAGGATGGCTAGGATAAACGTCAAATTAAATGTTGTTATACATTTAAGGATGACTGTCTGGGTTGAAGAGTTTATGGTAAGTTTAGAATAAAGGTTTAAAGATACTAAAAGTTAAAGATGTTGCAGGCGTTGGTTTTTGTTTTCACTATAGTCACAACCGAAAAAAGTGTAAAAAAATCCCAACATTTTATAGATCTGTATGATGTTTTAACCTGCTTTCAATGTCTCTCCACTAGATGTTAAACCTGGGCCTTCTGAAGGATGATGTGCAGAACTTCGTCGGAATCGTGGAGGGGTACTACCGTATCTTTGTGGATACAGATGCCTGTCTGGTAGAGAAACCTGCCAGCAAACAGACAGGTGACCCTGATGGTTAGTGCTGGGTTTTACACACTGTTAGGGTGACCATATGTATCAGGTGGGGGTCACCCCAGATGTGAAGTTGAGTAAAATGGAGCAGATAGTGAAATTATAATTATTTATTTTATATGCATTCTACTGAATTTATCAATTTGGAACATTTTATTTTTATGCCAAGGTGGTATCCGCTGACAGCGTATTGCTACTAGTTTTTCCTTTTACATAAGATCTTCCTTTCTATCTATGTTGACCTCTGGTGGACATAATTGGTGTTAATTTTATAATTATATATCGTGTAGATTCATACTAACCTGACAATAACTAACTGCACAAATGAATCCGCTGTGTCATATCATATTGACTTTCCTGTTTAAGTTTGGTAATTTCTAATTGTTTGATTTTATGCTGTAACACTGGGGACTACAAAACTCTTAATTTCCTCGGGAGTGTTTACTTTTCAACAACCACTTGAGTTTTCACCAACCATACTGACTTTTCACCAACAGCTCTTACTTTTTCAGCATTGTCAATGAAACGTCAACTTTTGCTAATCTTGCATAACATTTTATTTCTATTGTGTACTCCATCCAAAATATCATATTTAAACTGTTTTTCGTCTAAGCTTGCAGTGTATTCAGTACTTTGATTGCTTGTATTACAGTTCCACTAACTGAAAAAAAGGTTTTAGATAATCCGTATTATATATTGTAAGTGAGTGAAATTGCCATTTGTCAATGAGACCCTACTCACTACTGAATGTATTGCAGTGCCCCCCTACACCAGTAAACACAAGGTGCTGACCACTCCCTGGAGCTATCCTGAGGATATCGTATCACAGACCCTAACCGAGCAAATCACTGAGAACGAGCGCCTCATTGACCTCTGTCAGGGTCCACCAGCTTATGAGGATGATGCAAAGAACATTGAACGCATCAAAATGGACCTCGGCATCAAGGTACAGTATTACTCTTCTGTAATGTAGGGGAGATCACTCTGGTCAATTTATGACATCAGTATTAAGGTACAGTATCACTCTAATGTAAGGTAAGGGAGATCACTCTGGTCAAAATTGACCTCAGCATTAGTGTACAGTATCACACTAATGTAAGGTAGGGGAGATCATGTAGGGGAGATCACTCTGGTCAAAATTGACCTCTGCATTAGTGTACAGTATCACACTAATGTAAGGTAGGGGAGATCATATAGGGGAGATCACTCTGGTCAAAATTGACCTCGGCATTAGTGTACAGTATCACACTAATGTAAGGTAGGGGAGATCATGTAGGGGAGATCACTTTGGTAAAAAATTGACCTCGGCATTAGTGTACAGTATCACACTAATGTAAGGTAGGGGAGATCACTCTGGTCAAAATTAACTTCGGCATTAGGGTACAGTATCATTCTATTGTAGATATGGCGAGATTAGGTAACTATGATAGGACTGCTTGGGGACTGCCAATGGATGAGAAAATTCACTAATTCAAGAAAATTTTGCAATGTCAATAAACAAGGTACTGGATCAATTCGGATGAAGCATATTAAAATAGATTCCAGAAATTGGTTGCTTTGTTAATTATAATGAAATTCTTTGAAATTTTATAAAACTATGTGATTGTAAGGCATTTCTTATGTCAGAACCTCAAAGAACACACTTGAAGATGTAACGAATTGAAATTGTAATTGCCCAAAGCTAACATTTTCATCTTCTTGAAGTGACAGTTGTCAAAGACTGTATGATTCATAATTTGTAGAACGGCTCGCAAGTGATTGAAGATGACACAGTTATCGACCTAGTGAAGGACCAGGGAACTGACGTGGAAGATGAAACAGAGCCACGTATAAATAAGAGTGTCATAATCATAGGCAAGAGACCAGAAAACAATAACAAGTCGCTTCGTCGACAGGGGGCTCAGGAAGGGGGAGACATCCCCAACGCAAAGAAGCCTAAGACATCCATTCCCGAGATTGGACAGAATGGACATGTTTTTCTTAATGGTGATATTTATAATGAAATCCATGACCAAAAGACAGTTGTCAATGGCGATGAACTTTCTGACACAGACAGTGGGGTAGAGTCGGAGCGAAAGGTAGCCCTGGAGGACCCCCCTACCCCTGAGTCTGGGGGCTCAGTGGAGCAGGGGGATCAAGGCGGTAGTGACACGGACAGCTGGGGCACACCTGCAAATAGCCCTGCCAAAGGTAGAGCCCAGCCTCAATCACTTCCTATATGTGAGTACTAATCCACACTGCACAGAGAGGGGCTTTATCATTGGATACGTGGAGGGGGGTATTACTGGTGATTTTGAATTTAATGGAGTACAAGAAGGGGTGTATCACTGCAGAAGTGTTCTATCCTTGAATTTGGATAAAGAGAAGGGTGCATCTTTTTAGTGTGATACAGGAAGGGGTGTGTCATTGAGGTGGGGTACAGAAAGGGGTGTGTCATTGAGGTGGGGGTACAGGAAGGGGTGTGAAATTGTAGTGAGGTACAGGATGGGTGTGTCATTTAGGTGGGGGCACAGGAAGGGGTATAGCATTGAGGTAGGGTACAGGAAGGGGTGTGACATTGAGGTGGGGTACAGGAAGGGATGTGGTATTGTAGTGTGGTACAGGAAGGGATGTGGCATTGTAGTGTGGTACAGGAAGGGGTGTGTCGTTGTATTGTGGTAAAGGAAGGGGTGTGTCATTTTAGTGAGGTACAGAAAGGGGGGTGTCATTGTAGTGAGGTACAGGAAGGGGGATGCATTGTAGTGAGGTACAGGAAGGGATGTCATTATAGTGAGGTACAGGAAGGGGATTGTCATTGTAGTGAGGTATAGGAAGGGGCGTGTCATTGTAGTAAGGTACAGGAAGGGGTGTGTCATTGTAGTCAGGTGCAGGAAGGGTATTGTCATTGAAGTGAGGTACAGGAAGGGGTGTGTCATTCTAGTGAGGTACAGGAAGGGGCGTGTCATTAAAGTGTGGTACAGGAAGGGATGTATCATTGTAGTGAGGTACAGGAAGGGGCGTGTCATTGTAGTAAGGTACAGGAAGGGGTGTATCATTGTAGTGAGGTACAGGAAGGATTGTGTCATTGTAGTGAGGTACAGGAAGAGGCGTGTCATTGTAGTGAGGTACAGGAAGGGGTGTGTCATTGTAGTGAGGTACAGGAAGGGGTGTGTCATTGTAGTGAGGTACAGGAAGGGGCGTGTCATTGTAGTGAGGTACAGGAAGGGGTGTGTCATTGTAGTGAGGTACAGGAAGGGGCGTGTCATTGTAGTGAGGTACAGGAAGAGGTGTGTCATTGTAGTGAGGTACAGGAAGGGTTGTGTCATTGTAGTGAGGTACAGGAAGAGGTGTGTCATTGTAGTGAGGTACAGGAAGGGGCGTGTCATTGTAGTGAGGTACAGGAAGGGGTGTGTCATTGTAGTGAGGTACAGGAAGGGGTGTATCATTGTAGTTGTGTACAGGAAGGGATCTGTCATTGTAGTTTTTGTGCAATGAAAAATATTTTGATTTGTGGGTGATAGAAGATTGCATTTGGTTCACTATTCACTTTGCACCCTCTAACATTTTAATTCACCTCCAATCTGTAACAGATGTCTTCCAAAGCACATGATCATATGTATGTATAAGAAATTTGTTAATAAATACCTGCAAGCATGTGGCAAACCCAACATCATTAAACATTAGCTGGAAAGTTTTAAAGAATTTGGAAAATACCTTTAAATGTTTTGAAAGCCTTCAAGATTATAGGAGTTATGTCCCTTGTCGGGCCGTCAAACCCTCTGAGAAATAAAAATATTCCTGTATTCCACTTTTTTTTCCATGCTTATTAATCCTAGTATGTATGATAATCAAATCTAGATAACGACTTTCCATAAGCTAACTCTAAAGATCAGTGAGGATTGGTTTTGATTTAATTTCAACCTTAAGATATTGTTTATGATATTAAATACAAATATTCAGCACACATACATGTATTATGAGGGTTATATCAGCAAAGTTGAGAAAACATTGGCGAAAAATAAATGTCCTTTGTTACTGAAAATTTCCGATTTCAGCTCACTAAAAATAATATTGAGTATATATCTAGATTTTCCACTATCTTGAGGACTACGAGATAACAAGTTTGGAGTTTATACAATGTTAAAATTCCAGAACCTGTTGTGTCAGTTAAACATGGATTGATTTTCCTCTTTGAATTTTTTTTATTTAGCACAAAGATTATTCATGTACATGAATTATTGGGCAATATCCCATGGTTATAAACAAGTAAAATGTATCGTCATAATATTGTAGAATTGAGATTAAGCTCCTTAAATTACAAAAAAAATCACATCACTTCTATGTATTCAAAAAACTTGTCTTGATACAAATTTTCTGATGATGCTTTTTCCCTTACAGTCGAGGGAGAGAGTTTTGGTCTCATAAGCCCTGACGTTTTACCTCGGTCCGAGTCGGACTTCCAGGCGATTGCCTCCAGCTTTGGATTGATTAGTCCCGATAAGATACCTCCTGGAATAGAGGAAGGAATTTATGATCCTCGTATGTTCTCTCAGCGCCAGCTACACATTGATCCCGATATAATTGGTAAGGGGAGATCACTCTTGATCAAACTTAATTTAACAATGTTAGATTTAAGCTGAGCTTAATATAATAAATCAGGGCAGATCACTCCATTCCTTACTTGTTTCTCGCAACTAATAAAACATAAAGACTTCTCTCAATGTTTCTGTGTCAAATTTTTGGATTGATCCAGATCTCATTGGTAAGGGGAGATCACTCTAACCGTCACAACCGTGGATAGCTATGATAATTTTAGTGTTAAGTGTTGGTTGTTCAGTCAGTGGAACATTTTCACATGTTAACTACTTTTGTTTTTAGCGTCATGTAAATCTGAAATGATTTGTAAGTTCCCAGATGCATCCTGTATAAATGAAATATCATTTAATCACAAATTAAAACTGATTCTCTAAGTTTTGCCTGCCTCTGTGAAGTTGTCCCAATATAGCCTAAGCCATGACCCAATCTAATATCAGCCCGAGGCCATTCACAGGCACCACGTAATGTGGTATGTACGACCTGTTTAGAAATACTTGATGTGATATGTTGGTGATAAATATCAAACATTTCTGGCAGTGTTTCTATGTGTTTGGTGTCACATCGCTGAGTTTTGATTTGTTATGCCTATTGCCCCTGGTTCTCCCTTTGAGTGACTTAAATTCATGGTTATTTGCACATCCAAAATGTAAACTTAACTATTCTTCTCATCATTTGTTGATGATAATTGATATTCCCTGATTTTCCAGCCCACAAATGTACCTGAATAATTTGATTAATCTCAAGTTTACATTATTTGATAGTAATTGTTACACCCATGTTTGTTTCCCTGTATTAAGTGTCTTCGTTATTGTCACACATCACTGGTTATCTCCCTTTGATTGTTTCCTTCATGATCTATCATATATTTTCAATTTCTACCTCCTTCGGTTACCTCCCTTTGAGTAACTGCCTTGGGTTGAAGATTCTACCTACCTTCATCCAAACTGTTCTGAGACATGGAGTGATACCAGTTTCCCCCTGATAGTTACCTCCCTTTGATTGGTTTGCTGTGTCCCTGCTGTCCTGAGACAAGGAGTGGTACCAGTTTTACCCTGATAGTTATCTCCCTTTGATCGGTTTGTTGTGTCCCTGTTACTCTGAGACAAAGAGTGATACCAGTTTTCTCCTGATAGTTACCTCCCTTTGATCAGTTTGCTGTGTCCCTGCTGCTCTGAGACAAGGAGTGGTACCAGTATTACCCTGATAGTTACCTCCCTTTGATTGGTTTGCTGTGTCCCTGCTGCTCTGAGACAAGGAGTAGTACCAGTATTACCCTGATAGTTACCTCCCTTGGATTTGTTTGCTGTGTCCCTGCTGTTACTGTGTTACTAATGTCCGAGGTGAAAGATTTCTGTCTGGTATACAGATACCCTGGAGTAACCAAAAGGAAAGGAGTTGTTTCCCCTGCCATATGATTCCTCTGAAGTGTAATGATGGAAATTTGACAATTTGTTCACCCTGATCCATATTCATGGACCCAAGGTCAAGATCACATTAGGTTAATTATGCATTTTGTACTGTGATATCTTAAAAGTCTACTTATTCTTATGTCATTAACTGTTTGCTATATGCATTATCACTAAGCTGCATGGAGGGTCTGTAATGACAGTTTATATATTGTTATTGACACATAGGGTGAAGAACAGCATCTACATGGTATTTGCATGAACAATATCAGCCAAGACAAAGATCAAAATATTTGACTTTCTGAATCATTTCTGTGACAGATATTTTATGTTCAGTTTCTCAGATAACTAACAAACCATATCCTGTACTTTTGTTGCAACGTACTTCATGTAGATACAGTAAGCATAATGACATACAATACAGGTTTAGCATATAGTGGTTTACATATAGCATTAAAACCGTAGCATGTGTATGAGGACAGATATGATTTATAGTGATGTAAACTGTAACTAATTTAAGTAATCGCTGTTAAGTTTCTATAACGTTTTTGCCTACACTATCAATGCTGACTCTGTGGGACCTATTGCATGGATCTATTGTTGACATCATTACTATGGTATCATAACCGTTACTTTGGTTACCATTGACAATCTCTTGAGCATTGCTGTTCTTTTCATAGAACATTTATACATGAAATATATACCAATGTGAATTAAATGTTGAACTTCATAAATCGCTTGATGTTCTGATATAAAAATTTCAAAAATGCTGAATATAAGTATTAATTGCTTACAGGGTGCACACATAAATATTATATAATAAACTCAAGATTGAAATGACAAATTCAGCATGAAGTGCTGTTTTCTCAACTTTAGGCCCGCAATGATTATGACAACACATCAACTCCTAGACATAAAATTATTGCACAAGCTTGTCCTATATACAATGTACCAACATATATCTGCACCCTCCAAATATTGCTATAATTTATGTATACATTATCAACAACATATTGCATCAAATGCCATTTTGCAAAAAATAAAATAAAAAGTGTGAGAGAAAGAATATCATGCTTTATAGGTAGGTATAAGGTAAATATTCTACCTGAGGTGTAGAATGTGAACCTGAAATGAGGCTTCCCCACCTTTAGCCTGATGAAAATATTTATATATCTACTGTATATCTGATGCTGTTACCCCAATTTGAGGCCCCCGATAACAATATTTGCATATCTACTGTAGATCTGACACTGTTACCCCTACTTAAGGCCCCTGGTGACACTATTTGTATATCTACTGTAGATCTGATACTGTTAACCCCCCCTGGAGGCCCCTGATGACAATATTTGTATATCTACTGTAGATCTGACACTGTTACCCCTACTTAAGGCCCCTGATGACACTATTTGTATATCTACTGTAGATCTGATACTGTTAACCCCCCCTGGAGGCCCCTGATGACAATATTTGTATATCTACTGTAGATCTGACACTGTTACCCCCACTTAAGGCCCCTGATGACACTATTTGTATATCTACTGTAGATCTGACACTGTTACCCCCACTGGAGACCCCTGATGACACTATTTGTATATCTACTGTAGATCTGACACTGTTACCCCCATTGGAGACCCCTGATGACACTATTTGTATATCTACTGTAGATCTGACACTGTTACCCCCACTGGAGACCCCTGATGACACTATTTATATATCTACTGTAGATCTGACGCTGTTACCCCCACTGGAGACCCCTGGTGACAATATTTATATATCTACTGTAGATCTGACACTGTTACCCCCACTTGAGGCCCCTGATGACAATATCTATATATTTACTGTAGATCTGACACTGTTACCCCCACTGGAGACCCCTGCCATGGACAACACAGTGAGCCATTATGGTACCTGGAGCCCAGAGATGTTACAGAGCCACCTCCACAATATGGGTAAGACAAATAGTTCACAAGCTTCTGGTATTGTAATATCTCAACACACACTCAAATAGTCACATTAAACATTAATTCATATTGTTCAGGATTTTGAAAAATCTTAAGATTAATTTTAAATTCAGAAAGCAAGTTTTGAAAATAAATAAATTTAGTGATAAATGTCAGATTTCAGCAGATACTTTGATTCTTTCTCAAATCCCCACTTATAATCGATTGAATGATTTGTTTTGAAGGTCAAGCTGAGGGTCATCCTCCTCCTTTAATGAGGTCAGCAAGTGTGGGAGACACACCCGATTTCTTTGACGAGGACATTGATTCGTTGATCGCTAATTTGACTGTACCGCCTCCTCCATCTTCTGTTGGGGAAGGCAAAGTTACACTGGAGGAGGAGGGACACAGTGAGGCCAACATGCCTGTAGAGGAGAGTTTCGCGGACCTTGTCATCCCTCCTCCCCCCGGGGAGTCGGCCACAGCCCTACAACAGATTGCAATAGTTCCCCCTATTGAGGGTCAAACAGAAATTGATATTAAATTGAGAAAGAGACAACATAGACGTTCTAGTTCATTAGACACATTTTTCATTAAGTTTCCAACAGAGGAAGGGGGAACTGAGTCCTCCACGGACCCACCGGAGGACGTACCTCCGGAACTACCAGCCTCGTCACCTCCGAAATTGTCACCAGTCAGAAATCCTCCGACAGAGTTGGTCTTACCCAGTGAACCATCGCCAGCTCTGAAGGACTTTGAATCCCCAGCATCTGTGTCGCAAAGACTGAACACATTACTGCAATCTATGCCAATCCCCGGGGAAACTGCCAGCAGGTTCAGTCGAAACACACGACGGACATCCTCGCTGAAACTATCGCGCAGTGCCTCAGCTGACACGGCTAATGTGGTACAAGATGCTATTAATTCTGTCGATGCTGTGGCCAGGAAGTTTGGGAGGAGTAACTCGTTTCAAACACGACATAAGAGAAGAGATACTGATATTCATGGAAGGTCAACGTCTAGTCACAATAACGGACCAGGAGTTAGCTCCCCTGGCAAGTCGCAAGATCAAAATTCACGACGTATACAAAGGACTCATTCGTTTGATGTGAAGGCCAACAAAGAGAATCATGACAATGTGTGGTCTGATAGTTCAGGAAGTGACACGAGCGACACGCTGGCCTCACTTAAGGCTACCCTTAAGTCCTATCGGGACTTCCTCCTCAGCAAGTCAAAGGATTCCTCCCGAACTAAAGACTCGAGGCGATCTAGTATTTCCAGTGATGATGGGAGTGAAAAAAACAGTTCGTTACACAGGTCAAACTCATTCACGCTTGGTTGGTTAAAACGCAGGTCATCCATATCTGGCTCTGATGATAAAGGTCGTAGGTCAGGTAGTGATCTAGCCTTAAATAAAGACCAGCCAATCAGAAAGAAGGAAGGAGTTGAAGGAACCGACAAAAAGACACCGGTCTTGATGAACCAATTAGCAGTAACTAGGTCAAAGTTGAAAAGTCACTCTGCTTTTTCAGTTCAGGTAAGATTGTACACAAGAGCACCTAGATATATATGTTTTATAAACTGTGTAAACAACATTCTCCCTTAGTTTAGAACAAGTTTTTACTTGCACCTTTATAAGCAACAGTCTCACATAAATAAAACCTGTACTTATAAGTAAGTTCCTTGAACAACTGGTTAGGAAAAAATAGTGTAGTAGAGCAATATCTTAAAATAACTGGGTGATACTCGACTATTACAAGTTCTGATGTCCACTGGATCTTATAAGGAAACACTCTGATTGAATAAGTCAAAGCCATAAGCATGAGACAACTTCAAAGAGATATTGTGACTACATGGTATTTAACTTAAGACACAGGCATCTCATTCAACTTCGGTCTTAAACTGGATGGTAACATTGTTTACAGTTCTATGGCTTGCAAGCACAGGTACCAACCCAATCCATATAATCAGCCCAGTTTCTGGTCTAGCATCTATTTATAGAATTTTCTTGTTGCTAATTTGATTGATACTATTTCGGGGTATTTTGATTATCATTGAAATTTTAAACTTGTCTGCATTCAGAATGTAGAAAAGTAATATAACCCTGTACTGTTAAACTTGTTAAACTGCCTTTGTTATAACGCCAAGTTCAAAAATACACAGATATGTGTTACAGTTTTGCACAAACATTGAAGTCTTTTTGATAGGTTCGTTATATATTCTTTTAATGTAATTATTGAACTCCAGTAAGAACAGTCATTTTAAGTTAAGCTGTGTGTAGGTTGAAGGCTTACAGAGCTACAGTAATGTAATGTCAAATAATAGTGCTAGGACATCCAATTAGTTACGTGGTCCAGAGTACAGGGCCTATACATCCTTTATGTTGTATGTACAGTTGCAGGGCCTTCTGACTGACTTAGAGTCAGAGTTGCATGCTCGGGTGAACTCCATGGTATGTAACCTTGACCTTCACTAGTGTGTCTATACATCGCTGTCATGTCAGTCGCTATCACCGAGTTCTCACTATAACCATTTGAATTGAAAATTGATGGAAAAAAAATTTGATGGAAAGTTGCATAACAAATAATAGAAACCTTCACCAGAAATTTATGTGTATGAGTTTTGGTAATGTCACTGTATGACCTTTGACCTTTGCCATTCCAGCATTACACATACCCCCTCCGTGGGAAGGTTAGTACAGGTTGACTTCTGACCTTTGACCTTTCCTCCAATAACAGTCACCACCACCTTCTGTGTGTTCAATCCCGAAACAGACCTAACATGTCTCCCTAGCAGTCTGGCAACCAGATGACCTTTGACCTTCAGAAGGAACCGTCGTTATAGTCCGGAAATACCAGCATGTAATGACTATTTTGACAATAAATAATTCACAAAAAAAAATCAATTGAACTTCTGATTGAGATTAATTGTTTAACTAGTCCTTATGAATCATTTGTCGCCGTGGTAACCAGACTGCAGGGTGTGTCATGTGATATTATATACAATCACCAGTATAGTGTGATGTGTTCACGGGTGAATAATAACTTTTATTTCAGCCTCACTAGTGTGGCCTACACAGGCAATGATGGACCACCTTATACTCTCCGATTGGAACTGTACAGGGCTGTATTCTATATCATTCCTCATTTCTAAATTACACAATTATGGTTTAATGATTACACTTGACAGTTTGAAAGAGTACTTTATTGTAGATCCAATTCTATAATAACAATTACAGTTGTAAAAGTAGGGCACATGAGATACAGAGTATCTAAGTGTACAGGTTATAACAGCAATATAAGTGTCAGTATTGTTTAAATGAAAATCTAATGAGAGTGATGCCTTGGTCATGTTATCAAGATTGAAAAGAGTGTTTAGCTCAATACCACAAAAGTTTTTACTTATTTGTGGAGTGTCACATGATATAGGGGTCAGTAGGTCACTGTTGTAAAGTAAGTGTCACATCATAAAGAGGTCAGTAGGTCACTGTTGTAAAGTAAGTGTCACATCATAAAGAGGTCAGTAGGTCACTGTTGTAAAGTAAGTGTCACATCATAAAGAGGTCAGTAGGTCACTGTTGTGGAGTAGGTGTCACATCATAAAGAGGTCAGTAGGTCACTGTTTTGGAGTAGGTGTCACATCATAAAGAGGTCAGTAGGTCACTGTTGTGAAGTTAGTGTCACATCATAAAGAGGTCAGTAGGTCACAGTTGTGAAGTAGGTGTCACATCATAAAGAGGTCAGTAGGTCACTATTGTAAAGTAAGTGCCACATCATAAAGAGGTCAGTAGGTCACTGTTGTGAAGTTAGTGTCATATCATAAAGAGGTCAGTAGGTCACTGTTATGGAGTAGGTGTCACATCATAAAGAGGTCAGTAGGTCACTGTTGTGAAGTTAGTGTCATATCATAAAGAGGTCAGTAGGTCACTGTTGTGAAGTTAGTGTCATATCATAAAGAGGTCAGTAGGTCACTTGTGGTGTAGGTGTTGCTTCATTAAGTCACTATTGCCATTATCATCTTATAATTAGCTGATGTTAATGAATGTCTTATTTTCAGGAAGCAGAGCACTTTAAAGAGCAGGTAACTTCATTTATTGTGCAACCTGGTGTCAGAATTCATATTGTAGTCGCTACTCACAGCCTAATGTATGCTGCCATTGTTACTGCTGCAGGTGTTACATGAAGGAGCCAGAGTGTTACAATGTAGCTGCACTATTTGCTCAGAATATCAAACGTATCACTAGTACTGTAACTGTATACAAAACATGACATACCTTCTACCAACAAACAGTCATATATCATAAATTTCTACATCACACCACAGAATTAGATCAGACCATGATCAAACATATACAAGATATATTGTAGGACATAAACTGTCTATCATATAGTGAAGAGCATCATTAAACACCTCACACAGTCAATACCCTCACCTTCAGGTCAAACAGTCGGCACCAGTAATCATAAATATACCTACATGAAGTTGGTTCCACCAAAGGTCACACAGCTAGTTGGTACCACCAAAGGTCACAAAGCTAGTTGGTACCCCCAAAGGTCACACAGCTAGTTGGTACCCCCAAAAGTCACAAAGCTAGTTGGTACCACCAAAGGTCACAAAGCTAGTTGGTACCACCAAAGGTCACAAAGCTAGTTGTTACCACCAAAGGTCACAAAACTAGTTGGTACCACCAAAGGTCACAAAGCTAGTTGGTACCACCAAAGGTCACAAAGCTAGTTGGTACCACCAAAGGTCACAAAGCTAGTTGGTACCACCAAAGGTCATAAAGCTAGTTGGTACCCCCAAAGGTCATAAAGCTAGTTGGTACCACCAAAGGTCACAAAGCTAGTTGGTACCACCAAAGGTCACAAAGCTAGTTGGTACCACCAAAGGTCACAAAGCTAGTTGGTACCACCAAAGGTCATAAAGCTAGTTGGTACCACCAAAGGTCACAAAGCTAGTTGTTACCACCAAAGGTCACCAAGCTAGTTGGTACCACCAAAGGTCACAAAGCTAGTTGGTACCACCAAAGGTCACAAAGCTAGTTGGTACCCCCAAAGGTCACAAAGCTAGTTGTTACCCCCAAAGGTCACCAAGCTAGTTGGTACCACCAAAGGTCACAAAGCTAGTTGTTACCACCAAAGGTCACAAAGCAAGTTGTTACCACCAAAGGTCACAAAGCTAGTTGGTACCACCAAAGGTCACAAAGCTAGTTGGTACCCCCAAAGGTCACAAAGCTAGTTGGTACCCCCAGAGGTCACAAAGCTAGCTGTTACCACCAAAGGTCACACAGCTAGTTGTTACCACCAAAGGTCACACATCTAGTTGTTACCACCAAAGGTCACAAAGCTAGTTGGTACCACCAAAGGTCACAAAGCTAGTTGGTACCACCAAAGGTCACAAAGCTAGTTGTTACCACCAAAGGTCACAAAGCTAGTTGGTACCACCAAAGGTCATAAAGCTAGTTGGTACCCCCAAAGGTCACAAAGCTAGTTGGTACCACCAAAGGTCACAAAGCTAGTTGTTACCGACAAAGGTCACCAAGCTAGTTGGTACCACCAAAGGTCACAAAGCTAGTTGGTACCACCAAAGGTCACAAAGCTAGTTGGTACCCCCAAAGGTCACAAAGCTAGTTGTTACCCCCAAAGGTCACCAAGCTAGTTGGTACCCCCAAAGGTCACAAAGCTAGTTGTTACCACCAAAGGTCACAAAGCTAGTTGTTACCACCAAAGGTCACAAAGCTAGTTGGTACCACCAAAGGTCACAAAGCTAGTTGGTACCCCCAAAAGTCACAAAGCTAGCTGTTACCACCAAAGGTCACACAGCTAGTTGTTACCACCAAAGGTCACACATCTAGTTGTTACCACCAAAGGTCACACAGCTAGTTGTTACCACCAAAGGTCACACATCTAGTTGTTACCACCAAAGGTCACACATCTAGTTGTTACCACCAAAGGTCACACATCTAGTTGGTACCACCAAAGGTCACAAAGCTAGTTGGTACCACCAAAGGTCACACATCTAGTTGTTACCACCAAAGGTCACAAAGCTAGTTGGTACCACCAAAGGTCACAAAGCTAGTTGGTACCACCAAAGGTCACAAAGCTAGTTGGTACCACCAAAGGTCACAAAGCTAGTTGGTACCACCAAAGGTCACAAAGCTAGTTGGTACCCCCAAAGGTCACAAAGCTAGTTGGTACCACCAAAGGTCACAAAGCTAGTTGTTACCGACAAAGGTCACCGAGCTAGTTTGTACCACCAAAGGTCACAAAGCTAGTTGGTACCACCAAAGGTCACAAAGCTAGTTGGTACCCCCAAAGGTCACAAAGCTAGTTGTTACCCCCAAAGGTCACCAAGCTAGTTGGTACCCCCAAAGGTCACAAAGCTAGTTGTTACCACCAAAGGTCACACAGCTAGTTGGTACCACCAAAGGTCACAAAGCTAGTTGGTACCCCCAAAGGTCACAAAGCTAGTTGTTACCACCAAAGGTCACAAAGCTAGTTGTTACCACCAAAGGTCACAAAGCTAGTTGGTACCCCCAAAGGTCACAAAGCTAGTTGGTACCACCAAAGGTCACAAAGCTAGTTGGTACCACCAAAGGTCACACAGCTAGTTGGTACCCCCAAAGGTCACAAAGCTAGTTGGTACCCCCAAAAGTCACACATCTAGTTGTTACCACCAAAGGTCACAAAGCTAGTTGGTACCCCCAAAGGTCACACAGCTAGTTGGTACCCCCAAAAGTCACACATCTAGTTGTTACCACCAAAGGTCACAAAACTAGTTGGTACCACCAAAGGTCACACAGCTAGTTGGTACCCCCAAAGGTCACAAAGCTAGTTGGTACCCCCAAAGGTCACAAAGCTAGTTGGTACCACCAAAGGTCACAAAGCTAGTTGGTACCACCAAAGGTCACAAAGCTAGTTGGTACCCCCAAAGGTCACAAAGCTAGTTGGTACCACCAAAGGTCACAAAGCTAGTTGGTACCCCCAAAGGTCACAAAGCTAGTTGGTACTACCAAAGGTCACACAGCTAGTTGGTACCCCCAAAAGTCACACATCTAGTTGTTACCACCAAAGGTCACGAAGCTAGTTGGTACCACCAAAGGTCACAAAGCTAGTTGGTACCACCAAAGGTCACAAAGCTAGTTGTTACCACCAAAGGTCACAAAGCTAGTTGGTACCCCCAAAGGTCACACAGCTAGTTGTTACCACCAAAGGTCACACATCTAGTTGTTACCACCAAAGGTCACACATCTAGTTGTTACCACCAAAGGTCACACATCTAGTTGGTACCACCAAAGGTCACAAAGCTAGTTGGTACCACCAAAGGTCACACATCTAGTTGTTACCACCAAAGGTCACAAAGCTAGTTGGTACCACCAAAGGTCACAAAGCTAGTTGGTACCACCAAAGGTCACAAAGCTAGTTGGTACCACCAAAGGTCACAAAGCTAGTTGGTACCACCAAAGGTCACAAAGCTAGTTGGTACCCCCAAAGGTCACAAAGCTAGTTGGTACCACCAAAGGTCACAAAGCTAGTTGTTACCGACAAAGGTCACCGAGCTAGTTTGTACCACCAAAGGTCACAAAGCTAGTTGGTACCACCAAAGGTCACAAAGCTAGTTGGTACCCCCAAAGGTCACAAAGCTAGTTGTTACCCCCAAAGGTCACCAAGCTAGTTGGTACCCCCAAAGGTCACAAAGCTAGTTGTTACCACCAAAGGTCACACAGCTAGTTGGTACCACCAAAGGTCACAAAGCTAGTTGGTACCCCCAAAGGTCACAAAGCTAGTTGTTACCACCAAAGGTCACAAAGCTAGTTGTTACCACCAAAGGTCACAAAGCTAGTTGGTACCCCCAAAGGTCACAAAGCTAGTTGGTACCACCAAAGGTCACACAGCTAGTTGGTACCCCCAAAAGTCACAAAGCTAGTTGTTACCACCAAAGGTCACAAAGCTAGTTGGTACCACCAAAGGTCACACAGCTAGTTGGTACCCCCAAAGGTCACAAAGCTAGTTGGTACCCCCAAAAGTCACACATCTAGTTGTTACCACCAAAGGTCACAAAGCTAGTTGGTACCCCCAAAGGTCACACAGCTAGTTGGTACCCCCAAAAGTCACACATCTAGTTGTTACCACCAAAGGTCACAAAACTAGTTGGTACCACCAAAGGTCACACAGCTAGTTGGTACCCCCAAAGGTCACAAAGCTAGTTGGTACCCCCAAAGGTCACAAAGCTAGTTGGTACCACCAAAGGTCACAAAGCTAGTTGGTACCACCAAAGGTCACAAAGCTAGTTGGTACCCCCAAAGGTCACAAAGCTAGTTGGTACCACCAAAGGTCACAAAGCTAGTTGGTACCCCCAAAGGTCACAAAGCTAGTTGGTACTACCAAAGGTCACACAGCTAGTTGGTACCCCCAAAAGTCACACATCTAGTTGTTACCACCAAAGGTCACGAAGCTAGTTGGTACCACCAAAGGTCACAAAGCTAGTTGGTACCACCAAAGGTCACAAAGCTAGTTGTTACCACCAAAGGTCACAAAGCTAGTTGGTACCCCCAAAGGTCAGCAAGCTAGTTGGTACCACCAAAGGTCACAAAGCTAGTTGTTACCACCAAAGGTCACACAGCTAGTTGGTACCACCAAAGGTCACACAGCTAGTTGGTACCCCCAAAAGTCACAAAGCTAGTTGTTACCACCAAAGGTCACAAAGCTAGTTGGTACCACCAAAGGTCACACAGCTAGTTGGTACCACCAAAGGTCACAAAGCTAGTTGGTACCCCCAAAGGTCACAAAGCTAGTTGGTTCCCCCAAAAGTCACACATCTAGTTGTTACCACCAAAGGTCACAAAGCTAGTTGGTACCCCCAAAGGTCACACAGCTAGTTGGTACCCCCAAAGGTCACAAAGCTAGTTGGTACCCCCAAAGGTCACAAAGCTAGTTGGTACCACCAAAGGTCACAAAGCTAGTTGGTACCACCAAAGGTCACAAAGCTAGTTGGTACCCCCAAAGGTCACAAAGCTAGTTGGTACCACCAAAGGTCACAAAGCTAGTTGGTACCCCCAAAGGTCACAAAGCTAGTTGGTACTACCAAAGGTCACACAGCTAGTTGGTACCCCCAAAAGTCACACATCTAGTTGTTACCACCAAAGGTCACGAAGCTAGTTGGTACCACCAAAGGTCACAAAGCTAGTTGGTACCACCAAAGGTCACAAAGCTAGTTGTTACCACCAAAGGTCACAAAGCTAGTTGGTACCCCCAAAGGTCAGCAAGCTAGTTGGTACCACCAAAGGTCACAAAGCTAGTTGTTACCACCAAAGGTCACACAGCTAGTTGGTACCCCCAAAGGTCACACAGCTAGTTGGTACCACCGATAACAGCACTTGTATATATATATAGGTCACACAGATAGTTAGAACAGCACTTATATATTGGTTACATATCAAGATAGTTTGTAGTTGTGACAGCCAGTCAGTGCCAAAACAGGTAACCACGGTTGGTTGGAACCACCACAGGTAACCACGGTTGGTTGGAACCATCCCAGGTAACCATGGTTGGATGGAACCATCACAGGTAACCATGGTTGGTTGGAACCATCACAGGTAACCATGGTTGGTTGGAACCATCACAGGTAACCATGGTTGGTTGAAACCACCACAGGTAACCATGGTTGGTTGGTACTTTAGCTGGTCAGCTAGTTTGTTCCGCTGAATGTCACACATTTGATTGATATGTTCACTGAAAAGTCCCGCAGCTAGCCAATTTGCATAATCAACACTCACAGCATGACAAAAGGTTGAGGGAAATCAAAATTATTTTTCCTTACATAGATGTTTATATGCTATATCATAATAACAGGTGTTTTGTGAATTGTAATATATTTTTATAAAATGTAACAATTATTGACCTGGAGTGAAGTGGAGAGTTACAGCTATGATATACAAACTGTAATTTGGTTGCGAATTCACGCTTAAAGTGACTAGTGTTTGGCGATCCACTCACGCTTTTTGGGGATATTAATATGACTAACAAAAGAATTGATGATTGTGTCATTTACTATTTATAATTGAATGTATATAATACTTCATGTTAGGGATCATTGGTAAGTTATGTACTTCCCCTATCATAGTATATCTAGATGTTGATTGTGTTCACCATCCTTCATGAGCCCCATTAATATTAGATATGTGTTAGCGATATCCTAAGCAACCTCCCTAATCAAATAAAATCTTTTTTTTTTTTTTTTTTTTTAAAGCAATTTAATGCAAAATTCACATTTATGGAAAACATTTTCTGGATTAACATATATACTTTGCTCTGATTGGCCAAAAGTTTCCACAAAACACTGGTCAACAATTAAGAACTCAAAATTAAAGACAATAGTTATGAGAGGAGTAGTGCTTGTTGATAACAGTTAGGATATCAAAGGGAGTTAACTCTTATAAGGGTGTCATATCAACTAACCTCCAGTTTTATGGGTGTATTATGCATGTGGTGTTGGTCATGTATTTCCAGGGGCCTTTCCAGATCATGATGAATCCTTGTTCTTGTTTCAGTTATTTTTGATAACAAATCATATTAAAATATGGTATTAAATATTTATCACATTGTGTATTCGTTACTGTTGATTTCACATGAAACCTTTAGCAAACATTATTCTCGCAAGTTTAGTTACAGATTTATTGGTAGATTCAAAATGATGATAAATGTTTATTTTGTCCGTTTTCCAGAAGGGCAGTAAGAAAACCGGACCAATGAAAGCTCTTCTGACGTCTTCCGATGGACAGATCTCCAGCTCTGATGAACGGCGACCGTTGGAGCCCCTCCGCCTGTCCGTATACAACAAATCCGACCCGGTGGAGATCACCACCAAGGACGATCTATCTCTGTCAGTGACAGAAACATCACAGGCCAAGAAGGACCTGAAAGTGAGTCCATTTGGGACTGTGGGCAGCATGTGGCGCCCGATGTCAATGTCGCGCAGTAGTTCCTCATCGGACGAGCCCGAGACTCATACCTACAACAACTTTGACCTTCTCAGAGACTTATCCTCCGAGAAGTCTGTGAGCAAGCGTACCTCGACTAAAGTAAGACAAGCCCCTGTCCCAGTCCCTTCCCCAGTACGACCGCCCCGTAAATCTACCCCCGCCCCCTCGGTGTCATCGTCTGTGTCATCCTCATTATCATCCTCCCCGACATCCTCCATCAACGGAGACGGAAAAGACTCCTTGTCAGAAGAATGTTTTGCTTTGTTACGAGACAAAGTTAGTGAAAATCACTCGGACGGTGTCCGACACATTCTCAAACGGACATACAGTGTAGAAAGTTTCGCATGTGCCAACGAGGACTCCGACAGACTCCTGTCAGAACTGAAACAGACGATGGAGACTCTAAAGGAATCGCGCATTGACCGCCCACCAATGCAGTTTGGGATGTGTAAGGATGAATTGATAGGTCAAGTGAAATTATTTGTGACAGACGCCAAGCTTTTGGTCAGTAATGCAACTCAGACGCGGGACAAAATGGCCAAAAATCTCAACAAAAGTATGCACACACTTGCTAAAATGTTCCTTCATTGCCAAGCAACCATGTTGATGATGGAAGCAGTCCATCAGGCTCAGCACCTTGGGTTTGAGGTTATAAAGGTCACGAATGCCTACAAGAGTACTGTGAACGCTGCTCATGCAGCTGTAGGTAAGCCTCTCGGTGACCCACATATGCGATATCTCATGCGCCAGGCAACCAACCTAGCAACTCTCCTTAGCAACCTACTGAAAACATTGAAATCATTAGAACAAAAATGATGCATGACTTTGTTGTATTAATGAAAAACTGATGCATAATCTCCAGGGTTAGACTTTATAGGATGTTATTTTTGTACCTAGTATTGTTGTTAGGGATCATGACCAGTGTTTATGTTACCGCATGTTAAAGCTTACGACCAATGGGATTCTGTTACTATATATATAGACTGTGATAAAAATCATTATAGCCACTTATGTTCATTGTTTTTCCATATTCACCGATACCCTTAATCAGAGTATATCTAACCAAGTACACTCCAAGCATACCAAAGACTCAGAATACATTTGGCAGTTATTGCTGTTTAAATGCTGATCAAAGTTGGATCATTTGTAGCCAAAACTCAGTTTAAAACTATTAATAGACAACCAAACCGGTAGTATGGACCCCTTCCTCCCCCAGCCATTGCATTGTGTCACAGATGTCTTAAAAATCCTCAGCACATAACAAATCCAGAGTATTTTAGAATAATTCTAATTGCGTAGAATTTAATCTTTTATTC
Organism: Mimachlamys varia; assembly: GCA_947623455.1. Lineage (NCBI taxonomy): Eukaryota > Metazoa > Mollusca > Bivalvia > Pectinida > Pectinidae > Mimachlamys > Mimachlamys varia. Next base: position 6,640,507 of record OX392537.1, read on the forward strand.
ACATTTATGATATAAATTATTTGTTTCTAGAATACTTCACAAAGATGCTAGAGAGATTGGGTAATGCATTCACCCTGAGATTCACAATGAACTATTCCAACTTTTGAATTGGGAGAGTTCAAGTGTGTCATCAGGGGTGAGTGATTTAATCATTTACCCCTGAAAACACATTTGAACTCTTCCATTCAAACGTTGGAATAGACCATTTGAAATCTCAGGGGTGAATGGGTTAGATAAAAAGTGCACGACATTCAGAAATAGTTGCAAATGACTTCCAAAACATTACCTTCCAAAGAAATGTACATATTAAGGAAATGTTATTGAAAAAAAAAAATTCAACATGCGCTTATTTACAGTATCAATGAGACATTCCAGGGTTTACAGCTACATTCCACAGACCTATAGCTGTGTAGAGGTCGTCCCCTTAATCCCCATTGGTCAGGGTGGCCTTGTATATGAACATGTCTGATATTTGCTCACAAGAAACTTTGACATTGATGGGGGTTTTTTTCAGGTTTTAATTTGCACACCAATCTTGGGTGTTACCAAGCTACAGGGGACAAATACCAATTAATTGGGGTTAATTTCATCAATTACTGTTTTTCAAGCACTCAAATACCAAGGACAAAAGTGAAATAAAATTGTTTATAATATTGTTTAAATACTGTAACTTGCTATATTTTTGCATGTCTTTATTTTGTAAACTTTTTCTAATGTTTGTAGTAATTGTACATGGAACTTGTATTACCAAAAGATTCAAATTCAAAAAATGTATGCAAAAAAATAAGGGCATGCTTAAAATATAGTGACTTACAGTAAGATGTACTGTCAAGAATGACTCTTTGAAGACACACACGTCAGCCTGTTAAAGTATGTATAAGGTACTGGTTATAGGTGAACATGTACATGTATGTTTGTATAATCTACATCTACCTATTAAAGCTCTAGAAATATCGACAACACTGAAACTCATTGATCAGTATCAAAGAGAGAAAACCCTGCAATAGCTGAAAGTAGAATTCTTGGGCCATTTTGTTTTATTGAGGTACTCCTGGATTACCTCCCTTACCTCTCAGTCGCTGCAAGCTTGACGCTGTTTACTTGTTCTCTCCTTCCAAAACTGAGGCTGAATAATTGTGAGTTATGATAAACTAGAAATAGAAATATTAAATGCAGATTTTGTGCTCAAGCCTTATTTCTTATTCTGACTACTTAAAAATTAGTAATTGTCAGATTATGAAGCCAAATACTGTTTTCAATATTTACAATTCACTTTTTGATCATTGATATGATTTGTGAGGAGAGTCTTAAGAAAACTGACTTGAGCACAGAATCAATGCTTGATCACAAGAACGGTTTGGATGTCAAAATGTCAGCATTTCTTTGCCAAGAGATTCCAGCTGACTTTTCCCCTGTTGCAATGCCAAATCTAGTATTACGTTTCTTTGGTAAAACCAGCCAGAGGATGTGGTTGTTCCCCAGTGGTACTAGTTCGGAGATAATACTTCCCAGTGATGCCAGGACTCATGTTTGTTTTCTCCTTGGTTTCATACAAGGATTTGTTACAGGTGTTTGTTTTTTTGCAAACAACCCATCTGGTACCTTAAAGAAGGGTGTAGCTAGCTCTAGATTTCTAACAATAATTAAGGGAGTTAATTTTGTTATAATAAAGGGAGATAATTTGGACATAATAAAGGTTATAAGGGATCTGATACAAAGATAGTTTCCTAATATGAAAGGGAGGTAATCTGGTAGTCTTTAATTATTGTTCATTGCTTTATTATTCATTGACAAGGTCAGTGGTCAATAGTTAATCATCATTTCCATATTATGGTTCATTAAACATTATTAAATATGTATTATTGTAATATATTATATTATATATAACTTAACAATTTATTACAGAGAATAAAATACTCTACCATATTACATTTGTTTTATGTCGTATGAAAAAACAAACAAAAGTGTCAATGTCATAGTAATGCAAAATCAAATACGTATGAAACGGGTATTTTACACAAGTATAAACATCTCACTCAACTTACAACAACACACCAAATATTGATAAGGAAGAACAGCTAGAATAGCAGGTGCCCCAATTTTTTTTTTTTTAGATGAAAGTACTGAAGCGTCAACAAAACCATAATCAGAACTCAAAATCGATCAAACTAGGGAGAAAATATGAACAAAGGAAAGATTAACACGGAGACGCTTGAAAAAGTACAAGAAAATAATTCCAGATGTTCTTGAAGGGAAGCATCTTCTGTATAATCCATGACAGCTTTCGTATAAATCTAGGTCACCTCCAAGTAGATATCACGTCCTCAAAGTGAGAACAAGGGCATCAAAATGTAAGTTGTTGAACGGACAACCAAAAAAATATTGCACCATGTAGTTATTTTGTCCATATAGGCCTCGATTCCTAATTTACAATTTCAGGCCAATGAAATTCCGAAACGCTATAGAAATAAAACAAAGGGACTATTTCTATCAAAGACATTATTACCGTTTGGTCATTAAACGTTTACAGATTTTCACTACAGCATACATTATACATGTATTCTAAACTAGTATTTTATATGAACCATGCCAGAATAAGGTCAACCTACTATTTACAAGTTACGTACAATATCGGGCGCCGATAGTTTACCATCAGTAGGGGTACGATCTAAGGAAACACCTCTGTAATTATTCGAGGCAGAAAGCATACAAAGTAAACTTTGGGTTCATTGTTTAGTTCAGTCCCGTACGGAATCGGTATGGATACCCGTCAGTGGCTACGATACTAAGATTAGTGGAAATTCATGTCAAACGTTTTTTTCGAAATTACAGATTTTAGCTAAAAGTAAAAGAAATAAAAGCAGATTGAAGTAACATTCCTGTTAATCGCGCCAGTATAAATTCTACAGTCTAGTGCAATATATATTCGGACACGTACTATTTTTGCTATATATTTCATGCATTTTGACAAATTCAATGTATTTTTATGACATCGTTTTTCAATGGATTTTCTTGAAATTCCATACACTAGTTGTTAATTGTAAGCTCTTTCATCTGACGCATTTCAATTTTTTCTCGGTGCCTAGTTTCCCCGCAATAGACGAATATACACCCGGTAACAAAAGTATGACGTCGTTTTGTTCTTTGTTCTTATCTAATACATTATTGTATAATATAATACCATTGGAGAAATACATGCAAAATCTCTTGAAATGGGCTACGGAAAATGATACAAATATTATCGGAGGAAAGAGCGAATAATTCTCTAAATGTATGTTAAATTTCAATAAATTCCAGTGAAAAACAAAATCATGAAAAATCATTGAAAATTTGTCAAAATGTATGAAATATATAGTGAAAATGTTACGTGTCCATCCAGGCGGACTGATGGTTTTACACTATAGTCGGTAGTCGAAAGGGTACTGCTCTCTGACCCGCTAAATATTTGGACGGCAGGCGGGAGCGAGACCCCCGCCTGTCGTCCAAATATTTAGCGGGTCAGAGAGATGGAACCCTTCGGACTATATAGTCGGCTACTGTACGCTTGTATAAATTAACTTAGACGTACATTCTACGCAGTAATAAAGATTAGAACAAAATTTTGTCTAAAGCTTTGAAGCACTGATTCAGGCTGATGACCTGTTTTTGTGTTCTCCAAAAGACATGGAATTACTTTGTGAACACCTTAAACGATCTGCCCAGTAAAAAATCAGATTCTTTCAATGTCGCTGTCATAGCAAACATCTCCCTATGCTCTACATGATAGACGTAATGAGAGAGATTAAACTACTAAATGTGGGACATCGGATATCGCACCAGAATGATGTTCATTTCGAGCATATGACATGGTGCAAATATGCAATTCAGAGGATGTGTCGCATAAAATTATATACAGCCCTTTTCCTATTTCAACATATCGGCTTCTGAAACCCCAAAAGTTGCTATTGTTAACATATTTGGCAACCTCTCAAAGTTCACTGTGAACGCTATGCCTGGTCATGATAACAGTAGTTTCTCTAGATCTGGACATTGCTTGTGTTGGAAATCATAGCAAACATTTATTTCTAAGGAGTAAGGACGGCTGTGTCTGATGGTTTCCGAAGATTGACACTTTGACACCGAGGTTAAGAAAAGAAATCCAAATTAAATCAATGTTCATAATTTGATGGACAATACTTTGAAGCCCATCGTCGGTAACCCACTGTTCTGACGCTCACAGCGCGGACTGTCCGTGAGCTTCGACGTCAGAACCGTGGGTTTCCGACGATGCTGTAAGCCGAGAATCCAAAGATTGATAATTTGGACGGTTGAGAAAAGTAAACCCAAAGTTCGACAGTTTTAATACCCATTGCTATTTGTTCCTACAGTCGGTGACGGACAGTCACAATTGTATAAAATCTTTAATCTGATGGTGCTAGGGTTGGACAGGTTTAGATCGGTTGTTTGGACAGTTTTGAGTCGTCGAGTGTGATTGTTGCACGAGTCAGCGTTGTTAATGGTTCATGGTGTTCAACGTCCTTAGAAATGACTTCTAGATCTGTTGATGCTTCGTAATGATTTTGTAACTCCACTGAAGGACGATTAATGCCCTCACTGTTTGATCGTTTGATATGATTTAGGAGAGTCTTAAGAAAGCTGATTTGAGCACAGAACCCATGCTTGAGCACAAGAACGATTTGGATGTAAAAATGAGCATTTCTTTACCAAGAGATTCCAACTCTGACTTTCCCCCCTTGCAATGCTAAATCTAGTATTATGTTTCTATGGTAAAACCAGCCAGAGGATGTGTTTGTTCCCTGGTGGTACTAGTTCTGAGATAATATTCCCTATTGATGCCAGAACTCATGTTTGTTTTCTCGGTAGTTTCATTACAAGGAATTGTTACAGTTGTTTGTATTTTTGCACTACCCCGCTTCATCAACTTTGAAATTCTCTTCTTGAGCTGACATAGTGTAATGTACGGAAAGAAATCACCCGTAATATATGTTTTTATGTAAATTCACAGACGAAACTTGCGCACTAACGATAGCCCCGCTTAAATGCTTAGCGAACTGACACAGTCATCGAATGTTTGAATAAACGGCACATTCTGCGAGTATTGTGATGACGGATGGAAACTTTTGGGTAATCAACAACCCGTGCACTACTTGTTTTATGGAAAGGCTGTATAAAATGTATATAAAACTTGGAAAAACATTCCTCGAAGCGCTTCCATCAGCCGCAATTTTTGTCCTATCTTAGTGACGCATTTGACGTAGTTTCCTCGCCGTGAATATCGTCGTCCTCCGAACGAAGGTTTCCATTCAATTACTGATGAGTTCCTTAGGCCCTTGCTTGGGTTTCTATATAGGTCTGAAAGTCAAAGATCAAGGTCATTATTACTATGGTTTCTATACGATTTCTCGAGTTCCCATTGGCCACTATGATTCCTGTCTTGCCTAGGAAGCACAGTGGTCTAGTTGTAGGACGCCGGGCACGTGATCGTATGGTTGCGAGTTCGAGTCTCAGCCATGTCACTCCTGTTCTATCCTTGAGCAAGATACTCCGCTTGTTCTAGTCTACTCAGCTGTAAATGAGTACTTGCAATTGGTTAGGCAGTGCTATAAATTGTAGAATGCTAGTAGTGAGCGCCGAAATGGCAGCACCGATTGTATGCTCCCCAGGGAGTTGAGAGCGATATTGACTGGTTGCTTAGGCCCTATATCTACGATAATAATTTGTTAACCGCTTTGAGACGAGCTATAAGTTGTGATAAACGGTATATAAGAACCTCGAATCATTATTATTATTATCTATTAAAATTGAAGAAAAAGCACACACATACACATTTCTGTATCAAAAAGTGTTCTTTATCATTAACATCTGTGTACTGTTGGCCACACAGACGACACGTCTATTTTAACTGTAGAATTTGTGTTTTAGTTTTCGTACCCAAAACAGCTTTATTGCCAAGTGTCCATCCAAGAGTTGAAATAAGATACGCCAGTTGAGTATTGGTAGTCAAACAGATTATATAGTTTTGTTTAAACAACAACTTCATTGATACGTGCTGGGACATTGACAGAGCTTATACTATGATAGGCTAGATAAAGGTTATATTGCCCCGTCATTTATAGAAAGAGTATTTGTTTTGTGTAGCCGTGAATACATGTTTATACCCGTTACTTTTGTGTAACGGCCCGTGTACGCCGACAACCTAAGCTGCAATAGACCGAGTCTTTTAACAAAACCCTTAAATTATGTATATAATCTGCACTACCTAGCCAATTGATTATAATTACCTGGACAAGACTGGTTAGCTTTAACACCAATTAGGGGTGTAATGTGATAATTCATTTAATCGTGTCAATAAACCCTTGATGCTGTCATGATTTGTGTATTTTTTTAGAAAACAGCATTTATACGTCACCAGCAGATATAGATGTTGGTAATAGGCACTCAGAGATTGACATGACTGCGTCCCTAGCGATCAAAGCTTGGTGTGTGTGGGAGTCGCAGATCGACGATATCTGTTATAAGCGGTCAAAATACTGTTAGCTTAACCTTGGGATACAGGTATATTATATAACACAATATCGTGAATAATGTACCTAATTTCAAGGTTTTAGCAGTTCATGTTGCTGAGTGTATAACTAATAGCCATTGTTTGTATCGTTATTCCTTCGTGTTTTCTCTATTTATCCGTTTTCCCTGTTGTTTGGTCTACATTGCGGGTGTTGGGGAGTTGAAGGAGGTAACAGGTATGTGTTCACAGTGTCAATAATCACTACAGCAAATAGTTTATAATATACTGTGGTGTGTTGGGGTAAAAAGTAGTCTGTCTCGTGTTGTAATATAACCGCAGCCATGCAACGCCACAATATTGGAGCTGGATGTTGATTCCAATGTACTAACCGAAATGAACACGGAAAACCATTTTGTGGTACACTGTTTACAAGGAACTCCAGAATCCACTGTAATTAAATACCACGACAATGTTTGACGGGGAGTCCATTCCATATGACATATACTCGCAGTGATCCTGCTCGGGTAGTTCTATATATATCCATTCTTGGCGACACCGGCTCTAAGTGACAGCTGACACTGTGGCGTCCTGTTGTCACGGCAACACAACACGACGGAAATCAGTACCACTCCCTGCAATGTCGAGGTAAGGTATTGTGTTGTACTGTTATTGTTATACAGACTGTAGGGGTATAGGATTGGGTAACTTGAGTTTACCTCGTGTAGTTGAGGTACAACTAACATTCCTAAATATAGATGTGTACTATATACATGTAGTGTTAGTCCTACCTATTATTGTACTCCTCATAATATGTATACATGGCCATGTGGCTAGAGTTAGTCCTAGCTATAGCTACGGACTATGGTAAAGTACTAGGCACCAGTGTGTAGTTGTAATGTTACAGTCCTGACTATAGCTAGGGACCTGTGTGTAGTTGTAATGTTACAGCCCTGTCTATAGCTAGGGACCCGTGTGTAGTTGTAATGTTACAGTCCTGGCTATAGCTAGGGACCAGTGTGTAGTTTTAATGTTACAGTTCTGACTATAGCTAGGGACCCGTGTGTAGTTGTAATGTTACAGTCCTGGCTATAGCTAGGGACCTGTGTGTAGTTTTAATGTTACAGTTCTGACTATAGCTAGGGACCTGTATGTAGTTGTAATGTTACAGTCCTGTCTATAGCTAGGGACCTGTATGTAGTTGTAATGTTACAGTCTTGTCTATAGCTAGGGACCTGTGTGTAGTTGTAATATTACAGTCCTGTCTATAGCAAGGGACCTGTGTGTAGTTGTAATGTTACAGTCCTGTCTATAGCTAGGGACCTGTGTATAGTTGACATGTTACAGTCCTGTCTATAGCTAGGGACCTGTGTGTAGTTGTAATGTTACAGTCCTGTCTATAGCTAGGGACCTGTGTGTAGTTGTAATGTTACAGTCCTGTCTATAGCTAGGGACCCGTGTGTAGTTGTTATGTTACAGTCCTGTCTATAGCTAGGGACCTGTGTGTAGTTGTAATGTTACAGTCCTGACTATAGCTAGGGACCCGTGTGTAGTTGTAATGTTACAGTCCTGGCTATAGCTAGGGACCAGTGTGTAGTTGTAATGTTACAGTCCTGACTATATAGCTAGGGACCTGTGTGTAGTTGTAATGTTACAGTCCTGACTATAGCTAGGGACCTGTGTGTAGTTGTAATGTTACAGTTCTGACTATAGCTAGGGACCTGTGTGTAGTTGTAATGTTACAGTCCTGTATATAGCTAGGGACCTGTGTGTAGTTGTATTGTTATAGTCCTGTCTATAGCTAGGGACCTGTGTGTAGTTGTAATATTACAGTCCTGTCTATAGCTAGGGACCTGTGTGTAGTTGTAATGTTACAGTCCTGTCTATAGCTAGGGACCTGTGTATAGTTGACATGTTACAGTCCTTTCTATAGCTAGGGACCTGTGTGTAGTTGTAATGTTACAGTCCTGTCTATAGCTAGGGACCTGTGTGTAGTTGTAATGTTACAGTCCTGTCTATAGCTAGGGACCCGTGTGTAGTTGTTATGTTACAGTCCTGTCTATAGCTAGGGACCTGTGTGTAGTTGTAATGTTACAGTCCTGACTATAGCTAGGGACCCGTGTGTAGTTGTAATGTTACAGTCCTGGCTATAGCTTGGGACCAGTGTGTAGTTGTAATGTTACAGTCCTGACTATATAGCTAGGGACCTGTGTGTAGTTGTAATGTTACAGTCCTGACTATAGCTAGGGACCTGTGTGTAGTTGTAATGTTACAGTTCTGACTATAGCTAGGGACCTGTGTGTAGTTGTAATGTTACAGTCCTGTATATAGCTAGGGACCTGTGTGTAGTTGTAATGTTATAGTCCTGTCTATAGCTAGGGACCTGTGTGTAGTTGTAATGTTACAGTCCTGTCTATAGCTAGGGACCTGTGTGTAGGTGTAATGTCACAGTCCTGACTATAGCTAGGGACCTGTGTGTAGTTGTAATGTTACAGTCCTGGCTATAGCTAGGGACCTGTGTGTAGTAAGTTGAAATGTTACAGTCCTGTCTATAGATAGGGATCTGTTTGTAGTTGTAATGTTACTGTCCTGGCTATAGCTAGGGGCCTGTGTGTTGTTGTAATGTCACAGTCCTGGCTATAGCTAGGGACCTGTGTGTAGTTGTAATGTTATAGTCCTGTATATAGCTAGGGACCTGTGTGTAGTTGAAATGTCACAGTCCTGTCTATAGCTAGGGACCTGTGTGTAGTTGTAATGTCACAGTCCTTGCTATAGCTAGGGACCTGTGTGTAGTTGTAATGTCACAGTCCTTGCTATAGCTAGGGACCTGTGTTTAGTTGTTATGTTATAGTCCTGTCTATAGCTAGGGACCTGTGTTTAGTTGTAATGTTACAGCCCTGGCTATAGATAGGGGCCTGTTTGTAGTAATGTAAACGTCATGGCTAAGAAGTCTTGACATTTTGACAGAAACATATTCTGCGTTTTGAAGACGCGACCAGGATGTGTTTTTTTCAGTGGCCCATACTTTGACTAGATATATTGATTTTTATAAGCACATTGTTTATATAACGTCACTAAACTGTACGTGAAATGCTCTGGTCGAGAAGTGATTTTTATTATCTGTTATCCTACTTCTATTTTTGTAGTATGGAAACCCATGAGCAGTCCGCCGACAACAGTTCACTTCGGTCACAAGGAGACTCGCGATGTGCCGTACACCCACAGAAAACAGTTACGTTCGTGTGTTATGACTGTACTGCCTTGATTTGCGGAAAGTGTGTGACGTCACTTCACAGTGGCCACATCATGGAGGAGTTGTCGGATGCTGTGCCCAGCATTAAAAGTAAGCTCGGACTTTCTATCACCTCCATGGAGAGTGAACAGCTCCCGGAGGTGCAAAGTTCTATCGATCTCACAGAGCAGAAGCTCATAGATAACAAAAAACACATCCAAGATGTCGTCTGTCAGATGAAATCCCAGGGGGACAAGTGCAAGGACGAAATAGACGATATGATCGACGAGTACGTTTCCGTTTGTGACAAGTTAGGGAAGGAAAACACGGATATGCTGATCAGCTACAAGGCTGAACACCAGGGGCGATTGCGAGATTTGACGGAACAGATAAAAAATCGGCGTCAGATCATGCAAAATGGGTCCGGTATTACCATGTTCGATGCTCTGTATAATAGGCCTAGCTACGAGCGCGCTAAATCGCCCTCTCTACACACAGCAAGTTTTAGTCCTTGCAAGGTTGTCACGGACCTCCTGAAGCAAGCTCTGGGTCATTTAGATACCACATTTGCCAGTAAGATATCACCGACAAACCCGAACTTGCACCAAGAACGCCAAGTAGCTAACGGCATCCACGACAGACAAACACATAAGCCGTCACCACCTGATAATGGTAAAAACAAGACTGAGTCCCCAGATCGAGTAGTTGTAAACCAGGAGCCCGCCAACGATAATTCTTCAGTACGACCAAAATCACAACGATCTACCGTTTTCAGATCCGGTCGCCATCCACCTCGACCAGCATCTGAGAAATTGAGGGGAAAGTCGCCAGGTCACCCAAACAGACCTCATCAACGACAACAGCAACGAACCGTTATATTTAGAAGAAGGAATTCTCTAGAGGCCCCCTCTTCCATCCATCGGTTCCTTTCTGCTCGCCCATCTACCTCCTCCGATATCCGTCCCATGATTTCCGTCAGATCGTCACCACAGAGACCAGACACACACGTGTCAGTATCTGTATCTAGGCGACATGACCGTCGATCTATGAGTTTGCCCTCAGAGCGATCGCCTGAGCCTCCGCCCAGCACTGCGCCTTCTCCTTCACTTCTTCAAGCTATCCTGACTTCATCACGTGATCCTGTGGTAAACGATATATTATCAAATGAAACAGAGGAACAATATACTGAAGAATATTCAAAGGACATCGAGCCACAAATAAACCACGTATCTTCACACAGCGACGAAATACAGATAACTGGCGCGCAATCACAGAATCATGACCAAAATATTCTTGCATCTGATCATGAACCCGAATCCAACCAGAAACCGTCACCAACGCCGGAACGCACACGCAAGGCTTTGTCAAAGAAACCAGTCCACCAACCAGTCATTTTGTCGCAATTCCCTTCACCATGCGCAATCACGTCCATTTGTCTGACCTCTGAAGGTCACGCGTGGACATGTGATGAGGAATCTCGAGTCCTTACACTGGTTGGCAGTGCGGGTGACGTCATCAAAACAGTGACATGTAAGGCTAATGTGAATGACATCAGCATGTCGCCAAACACAAAGTGCCTGTGGTACTGCACGTGGAAATGCCGCGTGGTAGAGTTAGATCGTGAAACAGACTCGCGCTTGCGTCGCTTCACCACAGACTCGTGGCCGCGTTGTATATGTGTAACGGACAATGAACAAATTTTGGTGGGTGCTGAAAATAAAATAACCTTATACAACACGGATGGTCAAGTGATAATGGCGACGGACACTGAGGCATCCGGAGTCATTCGTCCGACACGCCTCACACAGTGTCCACTGACTGGAAATGTTGCCTTTTTAGAAAAGACTACCACCAATAGTGATAGTCAGAACAATGGTCACGTGGTCGTACTTGACAACGCCTTATCAGTGAAATTCCGCTATACAGGAGATTGTGAACCATCGCAAACAGAGGAGTCGGCTTTCTTTGATCCATTTGACGTGAAATATGACGATAAAGGTTATTTATTGATAGGAGATTTCACCAGCAACACCCTCGATCTCATCACTGGTGAAGGAAACCACATCCGGACGATACTAACAGATACTGGAAGTTCTCAGGCAATTGGAATATACACCGATGACGTCATGTGGGCTGCGTTTAAAAATGATAATGGTGTGTCGCACGTGAAGATCCTTAAATATTAAACCAATCATCGATTAGTTTGGTCATTACGGCTTCCACTGGTCTTTATTATTGGAGTGGAAGGGACATATAAATTGCATAATTGGTTTTATATGTTAGTAAAATAAAATGACTGAAATCGATCACAAGCTTAATTAGTTTTTCTCAACAAAGATACTACCAGTGGAATGACGTTTTATGTGCTATTAGAGGCCAACTTAATTTATTGTTTTATACGTTGGTCTTTGTAGCCGTAGTACTAGTTTATGTGAAGCAAGAAAATAAACCATGCTTACTCGGACAATACATTCATAACGTATACCAGCGATAACCTAATACAGACAATACATTGTAACTGTAAATCACTATAATTATAAGGAAACACAGTAAAAAAATCAAAATGAAGATCATTCGAAATGGGAAATACAGGCCAAATGTTAACCGGTAAAATTTAGGCTATGCATTTAAAATGTAGATAATTTTATTTTAGGCAACACTATCGATATAGTCCATTCTAATACAGACAATAAATATAAAATCACGAAAGGCCATTCTGATTCAGGCAATGCAGATTGCACGTAGATTATTCTACCTTTGTAAAACTATTTAAATGTAGATACGTACTCCCAAGATTCAAGTCTGAATAATGAATGTAAAATAATGAGACTTTATCTTGGGAATCACTCGGAATATAATTACACATATTTTAAAGTTCATATTTCAATACGACCTTAGCAGAGTAAGCTCTGTAGCGACAATATGAATTCTTCGCTCAAACTACATTTTTCTAATTCGCTAAAAGCATGGTTCATGTATGTAGCCAAAGAGTTAAGGCTGGCAAATGCAATAAGTGCCTGCAAAATTCATTAAAATTTTCCAAGATGGCTTCCGTCTAGTCAAGAACTACTCGCGTAGACCTTAAACGATCTAGTCAATACTAAATAAGTCTTTCAACAACGATTGACGCTGATGCGTCATAGTTTAATATCAGGTCTAGATCTTTGATAACCGTAAAACTTCACCATATTAAAGGGAAATATCGCAAGTCAGAAAGAATATCAGCCAACATGGTGGGTCAAAAACACAAAAATGCGAATCAAGGCACAATATGGTATGCTGAGGCTAAATTGGTAAAACGATTAGGAAGATATGGTCTACATTTATCTAAAGATTTACACGACTCGTGAACACGTCAAAGAAAATAAGACCAGGTGTTCCGGCAGAGTTAGCTTCTTCAGTTTCATCGACGACACCTGACATGTTCATCTTGGTCACACCCAAGTCCTGAAACTAGGACATCATTCTCGATCACACGCATACTAGTGAGCATATAAAACCGCCCACCTTCATATTAAACGTATCTATGAAATACATAATTTTATCGATGAGACTAAGAACACTTGCACAGTCTTCATCAACCTGTATCTCTTGAGTCATTGCGCGGTAAGATCTATCAAGGATATCTCAATATTTAAAGCATGCCATAGAACAACAAATTAACTGCGACATGTAAATCTGAATTTGTCGAGGAGTTTATCAGGACAGATGACAAAAACTTTGCCAAATCTTTCAATTTCACCTTCAGGTTTATCGACAATATGTTGTCTATATAACAACAAGACTTTTTCTATACCGTTCTGAACTTGAAATCAAGGACACGACCGGCTCTTCAATATCAGCATCTTACCAACTATTACAACACAAACATCCTACTGCTAAACTGTACGATAAACATGACGAATTCGATTTTCCGATCATGAACAGTCCTTTCTTGATAGCAACATACTCCTATGGTGTTTACGTGTTGCAGTTGATTCGTTATGTTAGGGCTTGCTCTAAATTTAAAGGTTTTCGCGATAAATGTCAGCTGCTGACAAACAAACTTACACGTATGGCACAGAGATTCGAGAGATGCATATTGATGAAGACTACGTCTAATGGTCGCCATCTTGGTCTCATTGAAAAGCATTCTGTATCCTTGTATGATATGAAGATGAAAATTTTTGAATATGCTCATTAGTGTGCCTGCTTGTTATAATTGAGAATGATGCGTCAGTTCTCACTGATCTGACCCAGATTTACATGGCGGGTATCGTCGATGAATTAGAAGACGCTTACTCTTCTAGAACACCTGGTCCTATTCTCTGTATTTTTCAAGGGTCTCCATGGACATCTTTTCTTTATTCATATTTTGCCCCGGGTTTCATTGACATTTGAAATATATTTATGGTTTTGTTAACGCGTTGGTATTCTGATTTTTATAAAAGTAGTCAGTATATTAATACTTATATCAACATTTATGTATTGTGGACAACTAAGGAAAAAATAGCCGTTATAATAAGAGTAAAATAAATTCGTTGTAAACAATACATAAATCATCGATGATTTTGTTTAAAAGTGAAAGGTTTCGAAACTTCGACGGTCTCGTAAATAAGCCTTACTTGCCTTACGGAATAAATGACTTCGAAAATATGACGGCCTTGAAAATAGGCAAGCCTTCGAAAATAAGCCTGGGATTCCTTACCAAAAAAGAAAATAAGCCGCGGCTTATTATCGAGATTTAAAGGTAACCGCTAGTCCACTAGTAACTACTTAATATATTTGATACTGTGAGATTCGTGTATTAGGTATCTGTAGAAACAATTATCCCGAACAATATTGTACTTTTACGAGGGTCTCCATGTAAATATTTCCTTTGTTCTTATTTCGCTTTGGTATTCTCTGATTTTTTTAAGAAACAGATATCGTCCTCAAAAACATCATGTTTTTCCTTCAAGATAAGATTTCAAGTTAAAAAACCTGTAATTTCTAGATTCTGGTTTTTCTGTCGAAGTTTCGCTGCTTTAAGAAGTTTCTCTATATTGTGAGTTTTCGTCTACAAAATCATAACATAACTACTTAATACGTTACACATAAAACCTTTATTAAGGGTATACGTATTGTCTATAAACCTATATATCATGCATACATTTTAATCGTCACCACAAAGGGAATGTGATATAGATTGATACATCATACAGATAAATAAGAATATCATGAAGGAGGATGAAAATGAGATCCTCGCCTCTAAAAGTACACAATACAAGCTGGTCACTGATCAAAATGTAATAAAATGAAATTCAATGGTTTCCGGTTAAACATAAAAAACAACATTTCACTAGAATGACATATTTTTCGGGAAATCATTGAAAAGTTTCTATATATTAACAGACAAATTAAATATCGTTTAATCAATACACATGTCCAATACAACGAACAGTGATCTGTTATTCATTTAACAACAGTCATTTCATATTTAAATTATAGGTGGGGGAG
Organism: Mimachlamys varia; assembly: GCA_947623455.1. NCBI lineage: Eukaryota > Metazoa > Mollusca > Bivalvia > Pectinida > Pectinidae > Mimachlamys > Mimachlamys varia. The sequence goes on from OX392537.1 coordinate 6,655,719, forward strand.
GGAGAAACGAGATTTTAACTGAAAGTTTTAAAACATTTACTACTATAGCAACATACGTTACCTTTCAACTGGATAACCTCAAATCAAAATATAATTATGACAAAGAAAATCATATGGAATAGTTGTCAATAAGATATAATAGTTGGTGACTTGGACTCGAAATGTGTATCAATTTATAAATGTGTGGCTAAAGGGACTTAATCCATTTTTTCCATATGCAAAAATAACATTGCAAGCCAAATCAAATAGTAGATCGAAATTAAAATCGTTCCTGTATCCCTAACAGTATTTTCTTGCAGATAACAAAAATTATACTTATCCAGAAAATAAATAATTTCATAACGAATATAATCATCACTGTGTTATAGGAAGCAAATTTATTGAGAATTCAAAATATATCCTTGGTGTGCAAAGTGATGTTTTGATTTTTGATTAACCCACAGCAATAGCTGAATGCTGATGAACACCTACCATTTATCTCGTCTCACTACGAACTATCCGGAATCATATACTGAAAACAACGTTCATTGACAAAACCCTACCAAGAACTCTGCCATATGACGACCAGCATAGCAAAGACTCGATTATGTAACTTATGCTTCAACGTTATTCCTCTAGCCCTGGCTGTTTGATACTTATAGATATGGAAATCATGTTTGACAAGCAAACTTACTACACAGGGGTTCGAGAGATGCAGGTTGATGAGAAATATGAGCAAGTTTTGTGGTCGCCATATGAGAATAACCGTTTTTAAATATGCTCATAAGTGTTCTTTCTTACTTGTGATTTGGGGACTTAGCGTTTACTTGGATGTGACCAAGATTTACATTACATGGTTTTGTCGTCGATGAAGCAGAAGACGCTTACTCTTCTGGAACACCTGGTCTTATTATCTTGAACTTTTACATGTACATATTTCCTTTGTTCATATTTTGCCCCTGGTATTCAGATTACGGTTTTGTTGACGCTTCGGTATTCTCTGATTTTGACAGATTTCAGAAGAACTCAGCATGATTAAGAGAGTAAAAATTAGTTTGATATAAACGTTTTAATTCAAGCTCGCAAAGTGCAATTAAGGAAAGGATTATGCTTGATGAGGACCTATAGATGTAAACCATTTCAACATAATTGGAAAAATAATGATAGATTTATCATTTGGTACCATGTGGTACTGAGGAAAGTTGACCCAGTCTATTTGCTTTTTAACTTCATCCGTTAACCACAACAAAATAAAATTACAAATACTGCTTCAAATTTCTAGATAATCACATTGAAGTATGTACATGAAAACATTTTGTGAACTTCTTTGTTACAATGGGTCACGATTCGACCCCACCACAATATCAAGAATAGTACCTAAACAGTTTTATCTGGTCCATTTCGTCCTCATCTTCAGGGTAATAAATAGAAACCCATAAAACATTTCCAGGATGGGATTCGATCTGCTCACCCTCCTTTGGCATTTTGCCCTCAATTTGAACCCCCACTGCCTGTATCCGCCCCGTGTCTGTATGGAGTGTCCTGAGGTGTTTCCCCTCCCCACTGATAAGTTCCAAACTTTTACTGTTATAGTCCGCAACCACCAAATTACCATAACTGTCATAGGCCAGATCTGACGGCTCAAATGCTGACGTCATACCGGAAACGGATCCTCTACCTCTGTACCTGAACAGAGGTTTAAGCGAGTTGTCCAAGACTAGTATATTGGGCTTACCCAAACCTCCATACTTCTTTAGGTCTATATCGATGACGGCAATGTTACCTACGAGAGGACAGGCGGACATCCGCCACGGCCAGATGATTCCGGAGTCTTCCGTGGCACTGGTTCGAACCACTTCACCCTGGTTAGTGTACATGGTCAAGTTCTGCTTTGTTCCTACTACTACGTGGTTCTGGCCCGAGTAACAAAGTGACGTTGGCCTATGACGGGTTTTAAAGACAGACTTGGGACATCGTAGGTCCATCACCGTCTTCTTCTTCGTACATAACAGGAACGGCGACTGGTAGCGGTCGTCTGCCAGGCTGATGTCGTCTACTAGCCAACGACACGGAATTTGTTGTAAGACGTAACCAATATTGTCGATAAGCGTGATGTCATTCGAGAACATGTCACATGTCCACGCTTGACCACGTGCATTCGGACAAATAGAGTGTACATCACATGGACAAAGGAACGAGGACACAATGATCGGGTGGTCAAGTAACGTGAAAGAAGGCTTCTTTGAAATGACGTCATAGATGACCCACATTCCATCACTTTTGTTGATTTCCTCTGGCCCAGTATCCCCCACACCCGATGCTCTACTTGTAACCATGGAATTCACCCCAGTATTTTTACCGCTATGAATAGTGTCTTTGTCGGTAACCTTTGAAATTGTGTCATGAATGCTAATCTTGAAATCGGAATTCACGTCCGTATCATTCTCCTGTTGACCAACAAGGTTTGGTTCCTTACTAACTCCGCACGTCTGTCCCATCCTGTGACAGTGTCATAGCAACCACATGTCAACATCAATGAAATAATCCCGCACAAGAAGTAAAAAAATAATATAAAGTATTCCCTGTTTGTGCTTTTACACCTCCTCACTGTATCGAAAAACTACAGGAAAGATCCCCAGTACTAATTAAAGACTGGATGTCACTTGTACTTTTTCATGGTTTCCAGTATCAAGTCTAAATGATATTTTCCAATTATCACGCACAACTAAGTATCAGTCCCGGGTGGTTGGCTGTTTCACGAAGGTTAACCGTCTGTATCTTGTATCCAATGAGACAATACATTGTGTACCACCTGATGAAGGACAGAAGGTGGTATCCAGCTCCTCCTGTCAACATTAGATACCATGTTGTAGTGTTGTATACCCTTGTAAACACGTAAGCCTGTTGTTAACGCTGAAAGAAATGATTGGACATAATTAACAGGTCGTACAAACTTTACACACACACATATATATATGTTTAATCATTAATGTGTATAAAACTATCTGATATAATTAAGGATATACAGCACATGTCGTACACATTGTGTAAAATCTTACTAGCTGACCGAGCGTATTGACGGAGTAGTTGGCCCCAGTGCTGTGGATCTCTGACCATTAAAGTAACCACTGGACCGAGTAAATGCCTGTAGATAAGGCATCCCGGGTGGTGGTGGGCTAGTCAGGCCTGGTACCGCCGAGACATTAAATAGTCAATATAGTGCTATCAATAAGATAATACCGATTTATACGGGCGATTATTAATTATAATTAGAATGGCTGTCTGATACAGTTAGATATAATTAAGTTAACCAGGGTCTTAGAGGATCGGATTTGACATCAGACAACATCGCAAACGTCAAGCTTACTTGTGGTGTCACATTTAGAGAAAAAACACACATAACTATGGTGGCTTATATATGACATTTCGTTTTTTCGCTTGGCGTTATTTCGCGGGCGCCAAAGCAAAAAGACGAAATGTCATATAAAAGCCACCATACATAACGTATACGATGTTTTTTATGGATAACGTTAAGCATGGCTTTTGTTTTACCAAAAGTATAACTTGTGTCTTATCTAAGCAATGAATGTTTCAGCAAATGTCGTGACAGTCATGTAACACACGTCGCTAAAACGTCCATTACTTATAATTTCATTCTCATTGAATTATTGTACTTTATCTTTTTATTTCGAACAGTTTTTGAACAGCAAATTAAGTGAAAACTACAATGAAATTGATGATGTCACAATAGCAAGTGTTGTTACAGTCTTTTAGCAACATTTGCCTTCACACTTCTAAAAAAGACCAAATCTTCGATATCGTTAACGTACAATTTGTATATGTAACAAAGCATGTAAAGAAGTGTCTTCTCACATTTCGATATAAACTATATAATACTCATAACAATATGACAATTGTCTTGATATTATCTATATTGCAGATATGTTGTTTTTGACCTTTGACATAATGACTAACGCCATATTTATCTTGTATCTCGTTTCATTCACAGTTAAAGTAAGATAAACAAAACAAGAGAAATAGAAAACATGTACATCATGTTTGAAATATGTGTTGTTGTTTGTACTTACGGCGTACATGTCATTCAAACGAATCCATTTTATGGTCGTACATGGAGATACGCCAACTGTTCCGATATTCATGGGAAGTCTGCCTGCAATGTCAACCATACATAACACAGAGGTTCTCAGGGATCTTAAAAAAATCCGTATAGCAGTGTTTCATTAGAAAGGTCGTTTTTATTATATCAAAATTAATACATAATTAATATTTAAACATGTGATTGGCGTTCAAGATGACAAACATCGTATTAAGTCAGATCTTATCATATTTAATCGTTCTCCTAATTTGTAAATGGTGTGACAACATTGCTACTCGTTACACATGTCCCGTTCGATTGTTTCCTTGTGTTAACGAACAGAGTAACGATATGCTTGTGTCAACTGTTCATTCAATAACACTAGAGATATATACCAACTCTTTATGTACTTACTCATTGTAAGTATCGCAGTACCACTGAATGTACACCAGTTTAGACCGGTTCAGGCAGACGATCTTGATTTGACATGAGATACCATGACACTTAGCACATTTCTTACAGGAAACAATGCATCTCCATTTTGTTTCTTTTACGACAGCTATTTTTCCTGAAATATTTATAACTGCTGCTATTGAAGTTTGGGCCATTCCGAGACTGTGTTATTGTTTTCTGTATAACATTATGACAATGAATATGCTGCTTTATTTGTATTATTAACTTTTCCAGTAATTGCGGTTATGCATGTGTTAGTACACCACGATAAACAGCGATATTTCCGAAAGCTTACGCAGATAAAAATCGTCCAGCAGCAGTATGAACTAGTTATTGCTTATGTGCAAATATATGGAAGAGTTGATTTTTTTTTATGTTTGCCTTATCCTAAAGATAATTCCTAAATTTATGAAATAACATTTTAAATACAGTAATTCTTTTGCCCTTTTGTAACATCTGGTATTGTGCAACAAAAACAGGACATATTATTATACTCCTACCTGGCAATGGTTACGTCATATTTAACTCGCTTTTAACAACACACAATTTTATAAAATGGAATATCATCTGAAGATAATCTATTCAGTCCTGGTTAACTTACTCTATTCAAAATCTGATACTTACATACTTACATACTTTAATGTAATAACTAGGACATAAGTGGTATGTCAAAACCCCATCTTGTGTGGCTGGTATATCACTGCACAGCTAGTGAAGAGAAATTAATACAAAAAATAATACCCGAATAACATAAACTGTTAATAAATACACCTCTGATATTTATGCCGAGTCATAACAAGCCGCTGGGTAAATAAAGACATGATATCACTGAAGAAATCAGCTTTAATGCCTTATTATTGACTTAGTTAACACCGATCTATATCATTGTACGCGGTCAGTACATCCAAACCACATATCTGAATTCCAGTGTTAATTAGTGTCTTTGATAAAAGCTCTTGTATTTGGCTTTAATTAAGGGTAGGTATACGTACACCTAGCGTTGTTTTGCTTGTCGTAAGGTTATGTAGATGCATTTTCATCCTACAAAAGGGGGAAGACAGATCATCTTTGTTGTTCAAACGCAAAGCAAAGCGTCCACAAAACCATAATCAGAACTTAAATTGATTTAACAAATAATAAAGAAAGGAAAGATTAAAAATGAGACACAAAAGAACAAAAAAGTAAGGTTTTTTGCTTCATCGACGACACCCACCGTGCAATTCTGTGTCACATTCGGGTAAATGCACGTCCTCAAAGTGTAAGTCGAGGCATTATTATTATCACAACAAGTAGGCATACTGATAAGCATGTTCAAAAACGTCCACATTCATATATAATGATATACCTTATGAGACCAAAATGACGACCATGAAATTGGCTGCTGGTGCTCATCATTCTGCGTATCTTAATACCTATGCCGTTAGTTTATTCGTCATAAGCTTACATATAATCAGACAATCTCAATGCCTAAGAGCAAGCTGTAAAATCACGAACTGAATGCATAATGTTAACACCATAGGTTGGATAAACATGGATGTTACCAACAACAAAGGACTTTAGATTACGTAAATAGATAGGCTAATGAGTATATCTTTGTTGTCATACTCTATGAGGATATCATATAGTCAGGTAGTGGTGTGATAATCTTGTCGTTTGAAATGACATGGAGATGGAAGTGTGCTTAATTGTTGTGATTGACAATGACGAAGATTTACATGGCGGGTGTCGTCGATGAAGCAAAAGACGCTTACTCTTCCGGAACACCTGGTCTTATCCTCTTGTACTTTTACGATGGTTTCCATGTAAATCGTTCATTTGTTCATATTTTCCCTTCTAGTTTAATCGATTTTGAGTTCGGATTACGGTTTTGTTGACGCTTTGGTATTCTCTGATTGTTTTAGATGACCATTACTGTTATATTGAAGGTAAACATTTAGATTATCAAGAAAAATATTGTGTAGTATGCTTTTATATAAATTTCATCCATTTAAAATATATCTTTCGTGTTTGCGATGCTTTATCGGTTAATCGACTAATATTAGATAAATAGCATTGATGTTGTATACAAATCAAAGGGTTTTGTTTCTGAAATACACGATCATTAGCTTAAATAATGATTTTGAGGATGTGTAATTGATTTCTTTATAAATACGACGAGAATTACAAGTATTGATTTACGATGTGTAATATTTTAGAAAAGGGAACAAATTGTTATATAAAATCATTATTTAACATTTTGGACACACTATAAGATATGCTATAAGGCTATCTTCAGATAAACAGTTTGTTTGAAACATGATTTTGATGTACTAAGAATTACATAATAAATGATTTTTTTTTTATTTCTCTTAAATGACATATTAGTGATTTTAAACGATTCTACAATCAAACTTTTTTAACCCCCACATGATGGTCTAAATAATTGGTTTGTTTAAGATAACATATTGCTTAAATTCACAAACTACTTAATTAATTTATGTCTTGGTTCATTACATTTAAGACTTAGAAATGAGTGTATAATATCAACATTATTCCTAAAATGTAATTTGATTTAACACCATAAAGACTTCTTCCTCTCTTTTTCAATGCAAATTTGGAAAAAACTATCAACATATTTCAAATGTTTCTTGTTCGGTTTTGATGCGTTCAATTGTAGAAAAAAATTTGGTCGACATATGTGAGGTTATTGATATATATTTATACATTCTATTATTTAAGATGTTATATATAAAAAAAAAATCAAAAATGTTGAACTAGACAAATTGATTTCTTATATGCTGCTGTTAAATGTTAAACCACTACATTGGCAAATTGTAGTAAAACATATGGAAATATGTTAAATAGCAAAACAGTTAAAAAATAAGATTGCTAAAGAGACAAAAGATGAAATGTCATCGAAAATCATAATAAATCAGTAGAATTAAGGTTAAACAACAAACGGTACATAAACTGAGTCCCATTAACCCCGGTCAGTCAGTGCAGTGTATAATACACTGATCAATCTGGGAAATATTCAACAATATGTGTAGAAAGATAAAACTGTTTTATTTCTATTCACATTTAAAGTAGCACTCGCAGGAATTTCGCTTAGCATGGCTTAAAGTTTAAAAACACGTAATACATTACATACCAAGAAATTTCTCAGCGAAAAACTTTAACAGACCTCTATTCACTTTCTTATATCACTGTGTTCTGGGGTACCTGGTTAACTACAGGCACTGTCAGGTTCCCACCGATAATTTAAAACATAAAATTACTCATTTTTCTGGACGATAGTAAATTGTTGATTTACACAAAAGTTTTATTTTATTTGATAGTTGAATTTAATGACTGGATTATATTTTACAACCGTTTGATTTTACCGCACCGAGCTTCGGCCATCAAACTCCGATAAAGCGCGCGAGTAAGCTCCCCTGACTAAGTAGTCTTTATGGTGGGAGGACAATTTAAGTGCCACTTTTTAACGCGTTTATGTCTGTTTTAAGCATGTAGGCGTGTGTACCGAGTATCCATTGGGCTACTGAGGGATTTGTCCATCACCCCCAGGGGCTGCTTCACTGCTGGGGGTATCCATTTTAGAGTCAATTCGAAAAAAGTAACCTGCTTGACCTATGTAAAAACTGAAATAGTTAAATAATGAAAATAATACATATTTGATAAAAATATTTCATCATTATATAAATGTAGCATTGGACCCATTAATATAATTAAGCAAGCAAAGTTAAGGGTATGAATAACAAATCTTAATATATTTTATTGTTTGCAAAAACAGATTAGGCTGCTTGATATCAAAGGTTATATTACTTACACATTGGCAGGTTTTTCGAAAGATGAAATTCTATCTTTACCGGTACATGCATCTGTATATAACAATCTATCCATATGAGAAAGACACTGACCAACCTCGTTTCTATTGGATACCGAAACCCATAAGAAACGTTTTATCGCTGACTTTACTAATTGCTCAAACACGTTTTTATCCAAGGGGCGCGCGGTGGCCGAGTGGTTAAAGTGTCTGACATTCTACCTCTAGCCCTCCACCTCTGGGTTGCGAGTTCGTAACCCATGTAGGGCAGTTGCCAGGTACTGACCGTAGGCCGGTGGTATTTCTCCGGGTACTCCGGTTTTCCTCCACCTCCAAAACCTAAATGACCCTGGCTGTTAATAGGACGTAAAACAAAATAAACCAAACATTTTATCCAAGTTTCTTACAGCCACTCTAAGTATTATTTAATCGAAAGTGGAATTTATGGATGTGACTCGAAAGATCTGATCAATTTTAAACAGCCTCTCCTCAAAATATCTATCAGAAATGTGACCCTGTACACTACCCTACCTCATACCAAACTGAAAGAAGGCGAACTAAGATACGTTTATAGATTTGTGAGGCAAAATTGATAAGGACTATGAGTTTTATGGTCGCCATCTTGGTCTCACTGTGAAATATGTTGTATCCTTGTATGATATGAAGATAGACTAATATGCTCATTAGTGTGCTTATTGTTCTGATTGAGATTGGTAACACTGTTCTCACTATGAGGACTTGGCGTTAACTTGGATCGGAACAAGATTTACATGGCGAGTGTCGTCGATGAAGCAGAAGACGCTTTATCTTCCAGACCGCATGGTCCATGTTCTTTTACAAGGGTACCTCTGTAAATCTTTGTAAAAGCCTACCTATAGTTTAATCAAGTTTGAATTCGGATTACAGTTTTGTTGCCGTTCGCTTCTTTCTTATTGTTTTTGAGTGATTGAATTCCTGAATGACAACATCGTTGTTTAATTCGGGGAAAAATAGTTTATTCTTCGGTTGAATCTTCAGTTGACTCTTCAGTATTTTCTAATTTGTTTACAGCACAAGTACTCGAAAGATGCAGGTTGATAAAGACGATAGACAAGTTTTATGTCATCATCATGATCTAATTTAGAAATATTTGGTATCCTTGGATATGCTCATTAGTATGTTTTGATGTTGAGGACTTGACATTTTACGTGGGTCCGGCCTAGATTTATATGGCGGTCGATGAAGCAGAAGACGCTTACCCTTCCGGAACACTTGGTCTTATTCTTTAGTACTTTATCAAGGGTGTTCGACCAATTCTTTCCTTTGTTTATATTTGCCCCTAGTTGGTATTCTCTACTTCTAGCTACCTGCTGTGTCAGACATCCTAGGTACATCAATTTTCTTGACATTTTATCGAATTGCACCGCTCTGATTTTTATTTAAATAGATATGTCCTATTGTTTTTAATTAGCACCGGATGCTAAGTTGCAAAAGTGAGGTATTTCAGTTCAAGTTTGTAAATTGTTACAAGTGAAAACAATTCATTCATGATAAACACAAAAATCATAACATATATACAGTATAATCCCCTAAATGTCACATCGGTTAATGTCACTTTTCGGTTATTATCATGTTTTTTTCATGCACCGTTTTTGCTGCTGTATAATCTTTGTAAATGTAAATATTTTATTACCACTCGTGTTTGGGCAGATTTCGGTTAATATCATTTTATTTTGGACATTATCACAAAAGGACCACGGGTATAGGATGATAATAATCAATTATTTATGCATTCTATTCTCAATTTGACCATATTACTCTTAAATGACAGGACAAGGTAAGCCTTTTTCCAATAACAGTTTCCGTCAGTTGCCCCTTGAGATATCCGCCCATTGGTTATCCCTACAAGGGTCTCTCCATCATCAAACATCAAACCCCTTTGGGTTTTCAGTATTCCCGGCTCCTAACTGTGTTTTTGGGAGTTCCCCTTCCTCATCAACCTAACCGCTGTCCTTCACCTCCTTCGTCTACGATAAATAGTAAAACTGGTGCCACCTTTTCAATAATTGTCAACATTTATCAGATCAGATAAAGTCTCTACTGTCTTCGGAAGGAAATCCTCCATAGATTTTTTTTCTATCCGTCTACCAAATAGTCGATCGCACTTTTAAATGCGTCTGTCCATTAGGCCTACCTCCGTGATCAACCCCGCTAATGAATGAACTTAATTAACCACTAAGGTTTAAATTGATATCGGCTCGTTTCCCTAATTAATTATTTTTTGTCTCATGTTATTCGGTTGTAACCATTTGGTTATGATATTGGCACGATGTTGTATAGCGCCAATGGCTTCAAGCACATCATGGCCACAGTTAATATCATTTGAGTAGTGGCACGGAACTTAATATACACATTTTCGTAGTACACGATTTGAAATTATACAGAACCTAGTTTAATTTTACTTCTAAATTCATAAATTAAAGGGGTTTTACGCACCTGACCCTTCTGCTTCTACATTAGTTTAGAAATTTTGGATTCCTACATTTTGGCCCCTAGCATCACTGAAGAGTCCTAGGAGGACGAAACAGCTGTATGATGCAGTTTAATTCAGTTTTTTGGCATACTGTATCTATTACTAAATTTAAGAGGTGCAGCATATGTGTGTGTTACGTGATCTTTACAATGCCTAGGCATAATCAATTAAGTTATTTATTAAAGATATTCACTTCAGATTTTTATTTTCCATGGTCACTTTTAGGGATTTTATTGTAGATATAAATTCCTTCTAGGATATTTTCTCTTTTACTTTTGTTCTTTTTAAATATATATATATTTCCTTCTTAAATAATTAGAAGGTTTCATTTGACAAAGACATCCTCGTATTTTTTGCTACAGAAAGTTTATAATACATAGCCCTCGTTTAAACAACCTCAGGTCGTATTTTAGGATATTTTCTATCTACAAGTAGTTATTTTTGTCACCATACAAGTTTCCTATTTCCTATTTATAATTACTCAGGTTTTACCTTATGGATACAACTCCAGTCCCTCTCGTTTTCTGTATAAACAGTTTACTATTTTTCTGAATTTAGATTTTTTTTCGTGAGAATATTCTGTGTCATTTTCCAGTATAACTGAGTTTATGGAGTACGATTTGCCATTAACAACAAAGACTATCTTTTCTCATGGGTACCCCCCGACTAAACATCACACTTTATGATAAATCTCAATACACCCAGGCAATACGAGAAATCGGTGGGCACGTTTTATGCTTATTTTCTGTTTGAGCTCAAATCTATGGGGTCGAGACGAATGTGTATGCATCCGTTTTAAGCACGTTCGATACATAAAATCACAAATTTCCGGAAACTAGAAAAATATATAACACAACAATAGCATAGCTCTTTAGAAACCGTGGGTAAAATGGTCTCCTTACAATCTGGGGATTTCGTGAAATTGATTGGTTTTTGTAAAGGAAATGTCTGAAGTTGTCGCTGTGCGAGAGAAAAAGTGTCAATTTGTGCCGTTTTATGTGTTTATATTTACGCAGATCCAAACAAAACCTGGTAATAAAGCAGGGCGATTAGTGGTCGCGCCACCCCTACGGTTAGAATATCCCACCAGCCAGTACGGGACCTTTAAACGACAAACGTCTACCAAAATATTAACATAACTATCATCAACTTTGAATAGTACAACCCGGATCTTATCTTATCTTTAAAACATGGATATATAAATGAACAAAAACGTCATAATATGGGGAAAAATATCGAAATTAGAGTCTATTTGCAAAGAATAGCTAATTGAGGATACTACAACACAAATCGAAAAATAGTTGATGTGATGTTACTTAAATGTGCCAGTAACTAAGTAAAATGGTAAAGGAATGCATTTCGGAAAACAAATAGAGAAGCCTAAAGGAGAGAAACGGTACTGAAACAGATATATCAGGATAATTCAAGATGTTATTCTTTAACTTTACGAAGTAAAAAAAAATATCGCTCTTATCATCTTTAATTTCCATACAACTAAGGGATTTTGCGCGTCTCTCATTCTTTTTCAAATTTATTAATAAGGCCATATCTGATTTCTGTCTTTTTGACCCCTAGCATTACGGATACGTCCCAGAAGATGAACACAAGACACATGTGTGATAAATGCAAGACACGTGTGTGATAACACAAGACACGTGTGTGAGTGTGATAACACAAGACACGTGTGTGAGTGTGATAACACAAGACACGTGTGTGAGTGTGATAACACAATACACACGTGTGATAACACCAGACACGTGTGTGATTACACGTATACCAATGGTAATTAATAATTAATACAGTGATTAAGTACATTGCACTATACAGCTGTATAGCTAGAACCAGTTGGAACCATTCTGATTACACCACTTTGACCTCGAACATTAACAGTAATATTCATTTCTGAAATGCTGCATCTATTATAAAATTAATGCAATCACGTTTGTGACAAGAATTGTCCATCTGTGTACCGTCATTGTCCTTCAGGATTCTAAGACATGCTAAGGCTGTTATTTTGGACTAGAATTATACTGTTCCTTTATTACAAAGTATGGCAACAAGTCATGCAGTGCTCATCATCCCTATGGCATGTCAAACTATACATACTATTGTAATTAGATATGTGATATGTATTAAACGATTGTAAAACCAGGAAATATTTGATTTACATAATCCATTTGAAATAAGCAAAACTATTTCAAATTCCATTTTGATAAAGCATTGAATTTAAAGACTGCATTTTTTTCATAGACTTAATGTACATCGGTATTCCATTTTTTATGATCGGTTTTTAATTATCCACTGGATATCATTTTAGCAGATATTACATATTTGCATTATATGCATTATATTTTGAATCCCCATTTACTTTAATTAAAAGTTCGATTAATTTTTTTGACTTGAAACTATGTTTTAATTTGCAATTACTGACATAACATACCTCACTCACAAACTCCAAAAAACATGGTACCACTAAGGCAAGTTAATTGTGTACTATAAAAAGATGGAAGGACAGACAGATGGACGGACGGACGATAAGATGACCCTCTATATTCTCACGCCCGACCCCGTTAGGCTTGTTTGTTCATGTTAGTGACCCCCTCGGACCTATAAACTGTTTCACGGGTATCATACTAATCCGGGGATTAAACCGGGCGGAGGTCTCCCACTCCAGGCCATTCACACTACCACATGGGGGAATAACACATTTACGACTCCTTTTAGAGCGCTGCTTTAACGACGGGTAAATGTAGATCGGACATGCGCAGTAGAGTTTTACAGGTGTAATAGAATTCAGTTGCGTCAAGTCGGTGCGCGTTTTTATACTCCGGCCGGTTCCGTGATTCAGAAAACATAAAATGACCATTTCATTCAAATAAACATAACTTTTCCATTATATTAAAAACCATCCATACACACCACTCGCCACTAACCGTCTACCAGACTGGGCTACCTGTTACGGTCGGCGCGGGATTAAATCGTATTTAACGTAAGATTATTGAAGAGTGTGGGAAGATTGGGCTACATCATTTGATATATAATTGTATAAACGACCATTTTACTCGGTGTTTAAATTTTTAAGCAGTGATTCAGGATACTAAATGTTGGTTTTTATCGACGTATAGGTAAAAATAGACAATGGTACCGATGTGACGATATCTAAACATGCTAATACGTCCAATAGAAAAAAGACAGAACGCCACAGTAAGGAAACGGAGAAACATGGGTCACTGGCACCGATATGGAACAGTACCAGCGAACGGACAAACATGAATAAAGAGAACAGTCAGTCGTGAGATAAAGAAAAGATTTTAAAAAAAAAACAGGTCTGTTTTTCAAAGATTCAGTGAATTCCGAAGTGCCAACGAAACTAAACTCAAAATAGTATTAAACTAGGGGCAAAATATGAACAAAGTATATATATACATGGGTACCCTTGCAAAAGTACAAGAGACCAGATATTCCAGGAGAGTAAGCGTCTTCTGCTTCATCGACGACACCCACCATGCAAAGTCCATCCATGTAAAGTAAATAGTATGTCCTCAAAAAGAGAACTGGAGCTTCATTCTCAATTACAACAAGTAGGCATACTTGTGGGCATATTAAAACACCGTCCATTTTCCATCATATAGGGATACAGAATATTCATTGAGACCAAGACAGGTCAATATCAGGGGCGGTTTCTCTCTTAATACTGCACTCTTAACTTAACCCTAAACACTCACCATGCTGCCGTACATAAGGAAATTTTCTCTGCAACCCCAGTGAAATATCTCCATAAAAGAATAATATTTTCATAAACGATTCACAGAAGTCCCAAGAAGCACTAAATTATAATTTTGCTTTTCGCAAGAATTTTTTCGTGATGCTAACTCCACGATTTTGATATCTCTCTAAAATATAATAAAGTATCTCGTTGTCTCTATACGTTTGGGTTTCTCCCTAAATAACTTCAATGATGACGTTTACTTGGATGTGACCAAGATTTACATACAGGTGTTGTCGATGAAGCCAAAGTCCATTACTCTTCCGGAACACCTGGTCTTGTTTCCTTTTACTTTTACACAAGGGTCTCCATGTAAATCTTTCCTTTGTTCATATTTTGCCCTAGTGTAGTTGATTTTGAGTTCAGATTATGGTTTTGTTTACGCTTCGCTATTCTCTTTGTTTTCAATGAATATCCCTACAAATCATGGAGAGGGGTTATATAGGCTGTTCTTGTTGCCCGATCCCTTTAACAATCTAACATCCATTTGTCAATAAAATCTGTTGAAATGAAATACAATTTCGGGCTGCTGTATCAATGTTCTACATATCGACTTCGAGTTTTCCTAAAAAATATTCTTTTAGTGAATAAATGTTTCTGTAAAGCATGGCATTGTTTCTTATAAAACGATTTCAATTTTCAGATTTTGGTAACTCAAGTATGAATACACTACTGTAGCCATTGCTGTGTTAAATATATTATTTATGGTTTCATAGTCATCTTTATCACCACTGAGGACTTCTAAAATACACATGATACGGTAAAATATCCACATCGTTTGACTTCTACAAAGTGTTTAATTGCTCCGTATTTCAAACATATATTTTCGTACGAAGTAGAGGTTCGATAGCCTTGCAGTTGAACTTTGTTTTGGTAGGGTTTACATTAATACTAGCCCAGTGTTTACTGCTCACGCCTAAATTATCTCCTTTGTTGCCTAAAGTGTAAATTTGCAATGTTGTATTTAAGGTTTTATGTTTAGTTCCTGTATTTGTCGTATTCTTCGTTGATGCGTCGGACAGAATATGACAAGAGATTACACATTTTAACAAAATGGGCATGGTCAAATGGTGCAATGAGTTGATGCCTTGTTTGACTTTCTGCCTCTACAAATATGCGTATAATATCTTCCTATTTCTAGTAGCATTATCTCTTTACGACTAACACAATAAATATGTTTCACTGCACCAGGACTAGGTGCCTGACATTGTTATTTCGGTGCATTTCTACATCAAAAATATGTTATCAAACAGAACAAGAACAATATCCCCGTATATTTGGACTCTCACTAAGCCATTAATTACCCTTTACCTCAGTAATTTACTTCACCTACTAAATGCTTTGAGAAACCAATTAGTGTGATTGTTTGCTCTCTCTATGTGAACATTTCATTCTTGATATTAAAATTAATTATAATATTGTAAACATGTATAATTACACTGTCAAAACTCTATGCTTCGTTGAAACCGATAAATTAGACTCAAGGTTAATAAAGAACTTGAGTTAGAACCCCTTGCAGCTTGACTTTGTTCTTCCTTCACTGATCACAGTGCCTCTCGATATCAGGACCCAGTTGTTCAAAGGGTGATTAGCTTAATCAGTGATTAGTGCAAATTTTAATTATCCTGTAACTTTAAAATTAAACCATACATTTAATTACAACTTTGTATGTATCAAATATTAAAAGTGTCAATTTACATGCATAATTTCAAGATTTTGCCATGTATGTTGAAAGAATTATTAAGTTTGAAAAACGTCGTTAAGTATTGATTAAGCTAATCACCCTTTGAACAACTGGGCCCAGGTCACTGTTGCTATATGGCCATTGTGTGGCTCAGCAGTCTTAATCACGTCATCTGATGATTATCAATGTCGCAATATTATCAGCGTTTTTGCAACTCACTAAACCATTAAAATGTATAAGTTGTAATACATCAAGACAGTACTTCTCATTTAATATTTAAATTTTGTTTTCTACATACTCACAAACAGTGTCTCTTAATGCAGGACTTTGTTTTCACTAACCCATTGACACGATTTCCCTTTTCAAGACTTCAAATAATGCAATGTGTTTCGTTCGGGATAATTTTTCTCACTAAAATGCGATATCTCCCTTGCTAGAGGTTACCTTTTGGTGTTAAATATTCATAATACAAATGTATTGTATAACCTTACAACTGTTTCAGTTTTGTTTAAGATGTTAATTGCTCATCCATTATATTAGAATACAGATGACAAAATATTGGATAAAAAGAACATAACAAAAATGCTAATGTAACAAAGGATACGATATCCTTACATGACATGATATTCGTTTTACAATTAGTTGTGAAATGCTGTTGAAACAAATAAATGATAGCTTTTATTCCAGACAAGCTGGCTTACCATTGTATTGTTTTGTAAATCTACCGAGCTCTTCCTCTAGACTGACGATGAAGGCAATGGATGAGAGTTTAATTCAAAGGGAAGGCTGCAACACATCACTGAATTAATTATCTTATTCTAGAAGCTTTCCACAAGACCAACAAATAGACATATTGACGGAGCCTGTGAATACAGCAAGAGACACTGTACGACATGAAGGTTTAAACGATTTTTAAGCCTGATAAATTGGAGAGTTTTATGAGGTGAACATCTCGCAAGGTAAAGACGCACCTGTACGGGAGAACAACGAGTCAACGCTTTATATGAGTTTTGTCCTAGTGTTGGCTTCAGCCATTCAGGTACTGAGATGGACCGTAAAACCTGAAAGGTGAGGACGGGGAGGGTCGCTCGAGATACGCTCATCAGCATACGAGGCCTCACAAGGGGGGATTTGGAAATTATGTATGCAAAGATTGTATGTAATAATATATAAACCAGTGAAAAAAAAAAGGTAATAAATATTCTTTATATTTAAATACGTGTCTGTCATTGTTCTGTCCAAAGTTTCCCAATAGGGCAATCCAACTGGCATATCGCCTAATTTTTTAAAGCAAGTTTATGGCTTTATTGAAGCAATTTTGATTTTATCTTCCCCTTGAAATATTGTATTTTGTTTTTGCCCATTTATTTTTTTTTCTAGATCGGACTTGGTGTTCCCCAAGCGGTCCCTCCCTGACTTTGGAGCTGGGGATGTGACGGTCGTTAATGAAGAGCACGTCAGAGCAATGACAGGGATTAAGTCGAGGTACACCAAATGAACATCCCAGTCGACAAACGTGTGTGCTTATGAAAGCAGCACTAAACACCGCCTAAACCCAGGTAAATATCCGCATTGATTCGTGTTCCCATCGACATTTTTAAACGGATATACAACAACATGGCGGCGTGTTGGGTTCTTCATTGCACATTGAATTGACGGGTTGTTAATCCTGACCGCCATCGTGCATGGTTTTAAGAAATGTATTTGACAATTTGGTCGACATTGTTTTACTTTTGAACTATAGAGGCAGCGATGTGATGTGTGAATGCTTCATTATGCTTCAAAGGACTTGAGTCTCTCCAGTGGTCTAGGTAATGTGCAAGAGAAATGTCTAATGTTTAAGTTCGACAACGTTTGATATCAACGAAACTTGGCGACTAGGACGTGTATGTCAATCAGTATGGAATCTGGACAGTATGATATAATATATTCCCTGTAAACTCAAAATGACAAGTGTTATGGCTCTGCCTTTTTTACCGGAAGTTGGGGAACCAAGGACAGCAGTAAGCTCACGACCACACGATTCTGAAACATCGAACTTACTCAGTTTTGTGGACATGGCGTCTAGCAATATTAAACTTGCTTTGGACAAACCTTCCAGGTCAAAAAGAAAAGTGAACCACAGAAAATATTTACAAAAACAACTAAAACGGTGCGGAAACTCATCTACTTCTTACTCAGAGGGCAGACAGGGTGATCCACAGGGGCCAATGTGTAATGGAGGCCAAGCGAAATGCTCTCGGAAGGAAACAACGCAAATAGGACTACAAATAAAGTCTCTGCAGGCCTTGTTTGACCCTAAAACATTACATGAAAAGTGTTGTACCGACCAAACGACAAAACCTACCTCATCTACTAAAGTTCCACTACGGAAACGTAACTTGCCTCCGTCATTTTTTATTGAGCCCGCGTCTACTTTAGATGGACTAGACCCCGACCAAGTATTACAGGCTACAGATAACACACAGGCAGACTTACAGTTATGTTCAGATGTGACAAATCATGAGCTTCCGGCTGACACTCTGGATTCAATACTTGGACAAACTGAGTTACAGGAACTTCTTGCCGGACCATGGACAGACTCGATTCGGGACAATTTCTCCATGCCTCGTTGTGATCACAGCCTCGATAACTGCAGTCCTCGTTCGTTCTCGGACAGTTCCGACGGTATGTCCAGTAGTGCGTCCATATCGCCTGGTATCCCTGGCCAAAGTTCAGATTGGATAGCAAATTTCCTTTCACAGCAATCTGGAAACTTTCAAAACTCGTCAGTGTTCACGGACGGTTTTACATCTGTCCAAAGTCCGTTAATTCCTATTGGTGATAGTAGGATAGGAGATGTAACGGACAGTCAGTCCCTCGAGGACAGACTCTTTATCGAACAGACATTTCCAGGACAGACTTTTTCTGGTAGTACTGGGACTCAGTGTGACACGACCCCTCTCCCTACATTTCCTCAGGCGTTTTGTAGTAATGTTTCACTCCAGGATAATTTCCAGACCACCTACCCCTGGTCAGACTCACAGATCCAGCCTTGTTACACGTACTTATGACCAGACATAACATTCTATTTATAATAAACTTTCTTATCATATTTTATTGTAACACTAAATATGTTTATTATGTATTATATATATATTGAGCACATTGACAAATTGCATACGTATGATTATTTATCCTGTTGATTGTAAGTAGTCATGATTCAGACAATGCTACTGTGATGACCAGCGACTATATTACACAGGCAATATGTGAATTTCACGTGAAATAAATCTTTTTTTTTAGTAATTTTAATGTTAACTGCATAACATGGCTTTCACATGAATTTTATATGATTTTTTAAAAATTTAGTTGATTTGTACATGTATATTTTTCGTTCAAAATAAACGTAAATTTAACGTGATTCACGTAACATTGGCTGTGTACATGTACATGTAAAACGACGCGTTCTTGTAGTCAGTAATGTAGACACAGCGATTCACCAGCGTACATAACTGGTCTGGGCGTTATTGACATATCCCCTGTGATTACAATGCTGTAATTGCTAAGATAACATTTCCATTAATGTTTAATCTATAATGGGGTGCTGTAACTACCTAGTGTTGTCCCACCTGTCTACAGGTGTAATTACCTTGTGGTGCCCCACCTGTCTACTGCTGTAACTACCTTGTGTTGTCCCACCTGTCTACAGGTGTAACTACCTAGTGTTGTCCCACCTGTCTACAGCTGTAACTACCTAGTGTTGTCCCACCTGTCTACAGCTGTAACTACCTAGTGTTGTCCCACCTGTCTACAGGTGTAACTACCTTGTGGTGCCCCACCTGTCTACAGCTGTAACTACCTTGTGGTGACCCACCTGTCTATAGGTGTAACTACCTTGTGGTGCCCCACCTGTCTACTGCTGTAACTACCTTGTGGTGCCCCACCTGTCTACTGCTGTAACTACCTTTTGGTGCCCCGCCGGTCTACTGCTGTAACTACCTTGTGGTGCCCCACCTGTCTATAGCTGTAACTACCTTGTGGGTGGTGTCCCACCTGACTACAGTCGTAACTATCTTGTGGTGCCCCACCTGTCTATTGCTGTAACTACCTTGTGGTGCCCCACCTGTCTACTGCTTTAACTACAATACGGTGTCCAATTTGTAACTACATTGTGGTGCACAACCTGTCTACACCTGTGACTACCTTGTGGTGTTGGACTTGTCTACAACTGTAACTACATTGTGGTGCCCCACCTGTAACTACCTTAAAGTGCCCCACCTGTAACTATATTGTGGTACCCCACCTGTCTACAGCTGTAACTACCTAGTGTTGTCCCACCTGTCTACAGGTGTAACTACCTTGTGGTGCCCCACCTGTCTACAGCTGTAACTACCTTGTGGTGACCCACCTGTCTATAGGTGTAACTACCTTGTGGTGCCCCACCTGTCTACTGCTGTAACTACCTTGTGGTGCCCCACCTGTCTACTGCTGTAACTACCTTTTGGTGCCCCGCCGGTCTACTGCTGTAACTACCTTGTGGTGCCCCACCTGTCTATAGCTGTAACTACCTTGTGGGTGGTGTCCCACCTGACTACAGTCGTAACTATCTTGTGGTGCCCCACCTGTCTATTGCTGTAACTACCTTGTGGTGCCCCACCTGTCTACTGCTTTAACTACAATACGGTGTCCAATTTGTAACTACATTGTGGTGCACAACCTGTCTACACCTGTGACTACCTTGTGGTGTTGGACTTGTCTACAACTGTAACTACATTGTGGTGCCCCACCTGTAACTACCTTAAAGTGCCCCACCTGTAACTATATTGTGGTACCCCACCTGTCTACAGATGTAACTTCCTTGTGGTGTCCCACCTGTCTATGGCTGTAACTACCTTATGGGGCCTCACCTGTTTACAAATGTAACTACCTTGTGGTGTTGGACTTGTCTACAAATGTAACTACCGTGTGGTGTCCCACCTGTAACTACCTTGTGGTGTTAGACTTGTCTACAAATGTAACTACCTTGTGGTGTCCCACCTGTAACTACCTTGTGGTGTCCCACCTGTCTACAGCTGTAACTACCTCGTGTTGTCCCACCTGTCTACAGGTGTAACTACCTTGTGGTGCCCCACCTGTCTACAGCTGTAACTACCTTGTGGTGACCCACCTGTCTATAGGTGTAACTACCTTGTGGTGCCCCACCTGTCTACTGCTGTAACTACCTTGTGGTGCCCCACCTGTCTACTGCTGTAACTACCTTTTGGTGCCCCGCCGGTCTACTGCTTTAACTACAATACGGTGTCCAATTTGTAACTACATTGTGGTGCACAACCTGTCTACACCTGTGACTACCTTGTGGTGTTGGACTTGTCTACAACTGTAACTACATTGTGGTGCCCCACCTGTAACTACCTTAAAGTGCCCCACCTGTAACTATATTGTGGTACCCCACCTGTCTACAGATGTAACTTCCTTGTGGTGTCCCACCTGTCTATGGCTGTAACTACCTTATGGGGCCTCACCTGTTTACAAATGTAACTACCTTGTGGTGTTGGACTTGTCTACAAATGTAACTACCTTGTGGTGTCCCACCTGTAACTACCTTGTGGTGTTAGACTTGTCTACAAATGTAACTACCTTGTGGTGTCCCACCTGTAACTACCTTGTGGTGTCCCACCTGTAACTACCGTGTGGTGTCCCACCTGTAACTACCTTGTGGTGTTGGACTTGTCTACAAATGTAACTACCTTGTGGTGTCCCACCTGTAACTACCTTGTGGTGTCCCACCTGTAACTACCTTGTGGTGTCCCACCTGTAACTACCTTGTGGTGTCCCACCTGTAACTACCTTGTGGTGTCCCACCTGTAACTACCTTGTGGTGTTGGACTTGTCTACAAATGTAACTACCTTGTGGTGTCCCACCTGTAACTACCTTGTGGTGTCTCACCTGTAACTACCGTGTGGTGTTGGACTTGTCTACAAATGTAACTACCTTGTGGTGTCCCACCTGTAACTACCTTGTGGTGTCCCACCTGTAACTACCTTGTGGTGTTGGACTTGTCTACAAATGTAACTACCTTGTGGTGTCCCACCTGTAACTACCGTGTGGTGTTGGACTTGTCTACAAATGTAACTACCTTGTGGTGTCCCACCTGTAACTACCTTGTGGTGTCCCACCTATCTATGGCTGTAACTACCATTTTCATATTTTTATGTTTATAATTCGACAACATCCAATTGCATTGGTCACTTTGAAATTTCATTTTTTTTTATCAAGCATATGTATCCATTATTTTTTTAGTTCGAACATACAACTTGTTCCCAAAGGTTTATGTACTAAGTGATAAACTGTATAAATATTGTCACATTATATTCAATCACTCTCTTACATAATGTTCTCTTAATGTATATACATCAAATATTGTTATTATATATATTATACTCATTCTATAATGTATATAATTATATCATTGTTTAACATATTGACGTAATGCATTTTATAATCTAATTCACTTTATGGTTCGTTACGTTTACAAATTGTGAAATTTTATTACGAAAATATCAAATTCCATTAACGACTGAGAGAATAATAAAGCTATTTAATGATTTTGGATCTCACTTGTTGTCTTTCACACAATGTCAATTTCAACTTAGTTGTGATAATTAGTTTTGCTACCTTACAGGTAGCAAGGGATGTATTTCTAGTGTTTATTTCATATCACCTTAGCTGAAATGTACAGTGTGAAATTCTTGATATTAGAAAACAACAAAGCCAAATTGTTGAAAAAAATATTTAATATGAAATTTTGATTTTTTTTACAATTCTTGCTCAAGTCAGTAATTATACAAGTAATTATACGAGTAAATCGCATTGTTAACACCTGTCATTCAATATTTTACCATTGTAATTATGAAAACAACCTTTCCTACCAGTAATAGTCAGATGTGTACAACCCGTAATACAGCCAATGTCCATTAAGAATCTACAGCCTATTAATCTGGAACCGTCGTCTCTTTCCATAAACGAGAATATTCTAGTTTACGGAAAGTGCCGACGGTTTCCGATTGCCTGCTATTATATTCGTATCAATTGTACCGTCTCCGACATATATGACATGACTGATATGCAAAAAAAACCCGTTTTATCAACTCTATTTAGTGTGTAATAGCACCATGTCTGTTCTAAATGAATGATTGTATGTTAAACATGTACAACTGATTAAACATATAACTTATATAGTCATGTAACTTCCTTAAATATATTTCACGTGTCCGATAAGCAAGCCATGTCATATCAGTCATGAAAAATATATAATAAATACAATCTTTCCTTACCAGCCATACCAAGTCGTACACTTCTATCATAACTTGACAAGTATAACTATATAATACCTAACCTATTCAAAGTAGTACGATGATATATTTTCGAGAATCCTCCTCGTGTTCTCCTTCTCCTTCAGGTAAAAATGGCCACCGGGTAACATTTTAGTGGTCACTTTCCCTTTCGTCAAATCTCCCCAAGCTGGAAAACGGAAACGTAGATTACATAGATGGCTTGCCAAAATTGACAAAATAGTGTTAACAATAAACATAAATGAGTTAATGATTATTTAAGAACCACTACAAGTCTTAATCATTTTGAATCAGAGGCTATTCTGCCTGACTTCAGGAAGTATAAGCTATTTCAGGGTACTTTAATACTTTACATAATTCACAGTAATCTTATTGTAGCGACTTTCGCGCTTAAAGTATTCCGCTAAATTATGAATGTGTTAATTACAATATCTCTACAAATTACTTTCTACAGCAACTAGTGTGAGTGGGCCAGTTCACCATTGTATGTATCAGTTTAAATTCGTTCATGCGCTAAAATTTGAACACGCCAATAAGTAAGTTTACAGTATGCAAATACTAGGTTTCTAGAAGCAGCTGGACTTCTATTAATCTGTTTTATTTTTGTGTCGCATTTACTTATTAACAAACTTTTTTATATTTCCCCTTAAACACCCAATATACGTAACTTGAAGCGAAAATAAAGCCTTATAACTGAGTATTATTATATATTTAGTTAAGATTAACTGATATCAGCAATATTCAAAATGAATTTTTATGCGGTTACCAGTACAGCAGCAATTAAAACTCGGTGTTTATAAACATGCGTCCATTTCAAACCGTCTTCTACCTTCGGCTTGTTGTTGAAGTGGGCCCCACCTGAATTATTTTCAATTCTTTGGATTTTTCTGTCAAGAGTTTCTTGTTAGTTACCGCTCAGGTTTACTTCGTTTTAGGCTTATTTTTGCATGGTTATCAACTGGATTTTTTCAGGATATTGGGCCTTTAAGCTTATAATGTAACTGAACTCGCCATGCTATAGTAATTGATCATTCAGTACTTCAGCTGTTGTGACTGCAATCCATGGGTGTGTTTCAATATGTTACTGCCTCGCTTGCCGGATATGTGTACAATGTTGAATGTTGTTTGACAGCTTTCCTACAATGACTAAGTGTTGAATGTCTTGTTAACAGTCCAACCTACGTTGAAGTGAGTTGTGTCAATGGCGTTGTTGTGTGTTAACAGAAGACGGTCGACACTGAATAGGATGCAGGTGAGGTGTTATTCAACAATGTCTATCATTTATCTTGTCCAACTTAATGTTTGAAAGATCTCACTATGACGAGATGACTTGCCACTTCACGTATGAAGAAGTCCATTATCTTTCCCATGTTATATGCTGCCATCAAGGAAATTCTGGATAATTAGATGATGATTTGAACGCTTGCATATTTCAAACTCCGAAAATGCATCATTTCTATCTTAGATGCGTAAATGAAAAGCGAAACTCGCAACTGAGAAGCAACAGTGTTCTACATCAAAATTTTCAGAACCTGGCAGCTGATTACAACTGTTGTGTCTTCCGTTTATATGCACCTTAGTTTCAAACACCAGCATGGCAACGTCAAAAACGGAAACAAGTTGGTAGTTAACGTCATAAATTTCATGTCAGGTACCGAAATATGGACGGACAAATGCTGCATTGCAGTCAATGAAACTAAATCCGCCATCCCATTTCCAATCGGAGCGACTCCAAGCGTCATACAAACATTAAAACATGTTCACAAAGCTAGGGTGCTGTTATTGGCACACCGACTGTTTGTATCATCTTCCTATCTCCAGTTTACAAAGAAAGTTCGACTCATTAGGTTGCATGACTGCAAAGATGTCTCAAATATACACAATTGTGTTGTACAAGCGTGAAGACTATCGTTAGAACTACCAGTAACAACATGATATGATCCTAGTGTCCATCTCAAGTAAAGCTCCGGCTAGAGTTCTACTCCATCGCATCATCCAACAACTCGAGTATATGTCTCCTGCTCGAGAATCAGAAAACCTCCACGGAAACGTTGGGTCATCGATATGGTGTTAACTGGTTGACAGCTTCTTCAGAAGTATCAGAAAGTGACTTGTCCTGTGCTTATGTTGAGCAGACCAAGAATCATGTTTACTTTTGAGAATCCCTGAGGAATTATTGCGAAGCATGATGTCCATAATGCATGATCCTATGTGGTGGCATATTTGCCAAAGTAGGATGGCAATGAAGAAACTGATTAATCATTTTCTTGATGGAGTGAATCATGCCTGTGGCTTTGTTTCAACCCGCCAGTTTTATGTTTTCCGTCATGATGACAGATTCCTTCAGAAGAATACGGACAAAGGCAACGGTTTTAAAAAGCAAACTTAAAACTTATGATACTATTAAACCTCGGAATGCTTAAACCTAGAACCGAAAAAAGTCCTTCCAAAGTTTTCTCTTTGCTGATAGATATGCCTTTTGCGGTTCCTTCAACGCAAACAAGTAGCATAGTGTCGTTAAGTTGGATACACCCGCTTCGGAAAACGGCTACGCTGTATCCATCATTAGCATCCACAGACAACGACTTATTTCTTTGAACATGTCACCTAAAATGGCAGCAACTTTCTTGGCCCCGGTTTCATTAACGCCACTTGCAAAATTCAATTGGAAAGCATTATAGAGATTATTTGATTTAAGGAATTTCCTCAAGTTCATGAAACTTGGGCTTGAAACGATGTCATCAATTGAAATGTTTATGCCAGATATGAGTGTTATCTTCGGAAGTCTACACAAGAACCTGTTTAGCGGAAGAAACATCAGCTTAGAAACAGAGATCAAGTCACATCTCTGCTGTTTAGCTGTACATCAAAGACGGCCTACACACGCCTTGCGAAACTACTAATCTGTTTCCATACCAATTGTCTCAAAAAGCTGGGAGACAAAATCTTACAATCGGTGATATTCAATTGCAATCATCGCGTTTCTGTCATAGCTTTACTGGCAGCAATACATGAGGCTTGGCATGCCAGTCCCCGGCTGCCTCGAAGCTGTTTATGGCGAACTCCAACAAGTTTAATTTATCCAAGGAAGACAACGCCACAAGAACTCATTTAAAGCTTCACTGAAATACGTTTGATGTTTACGGCGCCTTCAATACAAGCATGCAGCATACGTGATATTTAATTAGGTGTTACTTAGATAAACATCGCTGGTGTTGAAGATGCTTCCTCCTTCCTTCTCCAGAACACATGGTCTTATTCTCTTGTCCTTTTTCAATGGTCTCCGTGTAAATATTTCCTTTGTTTACATGTTGATCCTAGTCAAGTCGATTTTGAGTTCGAATTATGGTTTTGTTGACGTTTTGGTATTATCTGACTATTTTAGTATCAGCCATGCATGTCAACTAGGAGCATGAAGCAGCGCAGCAGGCCATGGAATTCGTGATGAGGATTTGCCTGACAAGTTTTCTGTGCACATATAGAACCTGACCCAAAACTTGAAGACTAGCTTGGCACCACTGTCTCGAAAGACCAATAACTTTTTGGTGAAGTTTCCGAACTCTTCCCTGCATGGAGCAAGATCGACTACATTTACACCAGCAACCAATGATTTACATCGCAGGTGTCGTCTATGAACAGAAGACGTTTACTCTTCCTGAACACCTGGTCTTATTATGTTGTACCTTTATAAGGGCCTCCATGTAAATCTTTTCTTTTCCTATTTTGCCCCGAATTTAATCGGTTTTGAGTTCGGATTATGGTTTTGTTGACGCCTGGGTATTCTCTTATTTATTTTACAACAAAACTTAAAAAGTATTCAAAGTCTACATTAATTCGTCCTATACATGCTGTGTTTGTAGGCCTACCTTTTAGGTTGTGTTTGGTAGCCTATCCCGTAGGCGACGTTTGTTTGTTAATAATGAGTGCTATGTTTGTAGGCCTACCTCTTACGTTGTGTTTGGTGGCCTATCCCGTAGGCGACGTTTGTTTGTTATTAATGAGTGCTATGTTTGTAGGCCCATCTCTTAGGTTGTGTTTGGTAGCCTATCCTGTAGGTGACGTGTGTTGGTTAATAATGAGTGCCATGTTTGTAGGCCTACCTTTTATGTTGTGTTTGGTGGCCTATCCTGTAGGCGATGTTTGTTGGTTAGTAATGAGTGCCATGTTTGTAGGCCTACCTTTTAGGTTATGTTTGGTAGCCTATCCTGTAGGCGATGTTTGTTTGTTATTAATGAGTGCTATGTTTGTAGGCCTACCATTAAGGTTGTGTTTGGTAGCCTATCCTGTAGGCGACGTTTGTTTGTTATTAATGAGTGCTGTGTTTGTAGGCCTACCTTTTAGGTTTTGTTTGGTAGCCTATCCTGAAGGCGACGTTTGTTTGTTATAAATGAGTGCTATGTTTGTAGGCCTACCTTTTAGGTTTTGTTTGGTAGCCTATCATGTAGGCGACGTTTGTTTGTTATAAATGAGTGCTATGTTTGTAGGCCTACCGTTTAGGTTGTATTTGGTAGCCTATCATGTAGGCGATGTTTGTTTGTTAATAATAAGTGCTATGTTTGTAGGCCTTACTTTTAGGTTGTGTTTGGTAGCCTATCCTGTAGGCGATGTTTGTTTGTTATAAATGAGTGCCGTGTTTGTAGGCCTTCCTTTTAGGTTGTGTTTGGTGGCCTATCCTGTAGGCGATGTTTGTTGGTTAGTAATGAGTGCTATGATTGTAGGCCTACCTTTTAGGCTGTGTTTGGTAGCCTATCCTGTAGGTGACGTTTGTTGGTTAGTAATGAGTGCCATGTTTGTAGGCCTACCTTTTAGGCTGTGTTTGGTAGCCTATCCTGTAGGTGACGTTTGTTGGTTAGTAATGAGTGCCATGTTTGTAGGCCTACCTTTTAGGCTGTGTTTGGTAGCCTATCCTGTAGGTGACGTTTGTTGGTTAATAATGAGTGCCATGTTTGTAGGCCTACCTTTTAGGCTGTGTTTGGTAGCCTATCATGTAGGCGATGTTTGTTTGTTAATAATAAGTGCTATGTTTGTAGGCCTTACTTTTAGGTTGTGTTTGGTAGCCTATCTTGTAGGCGACGTTTGTTGATTAATAATGAGTGCCATGTTTGTAGGCCTACCTTTTAGGCTGTGTTTGGTAGCCTATCCTGTAGGTGACGTTTGTTGGTTAGTAATGAGTGCCATGTTTGTAGGCCTACCTTTTAGGCTGTGTTTGGTAGCCTATCCTGTAGGTGACGTTTGTTGGTTAATAATGAGTGCCATGTTTGTAGGCCTACCTTTTAGGCTGTGTTTGGTAGCCTATCATGTAGGCGATGTTTGTTTGTTAATAATAAGTGCTATGTTTGTAGGCCTTACTTTTAGGTTGTGTTTGGTAGCCTATCTTGTAGGCGACGTTTGTTGATTAATAATGAGTGCCATGTTTGTAGGCCAACCTTTTAGGTTATGTTTGGTAGTCTATCCTGTAGGCGACGTTTGTTTGTTATGAATGAGTGCTGTGTTTGAAGGCCTACCTTTTAGGTTGTGTTTGGTAGCCTATCCTGTAGATGACGTTTGTTAGTTAAGAATGAGAGCCATGTTTATAGGCCTACCTTTTAGGTTATGTTTGATGTCATACTCCCCATCTGTTATATCTATAGGGCAGGTCAGAGGTGCATCTCCAACAAGGTCATAGCTGGAAAACAAAGGTCAAGTTACAATATTACACACAAAATAGTCCATTTTATTCTTCAAATATTTAGGAATTAACTACACTGTATTCAGATTCAAATAGAAAAGATGTGAGTGTAATTATATTGGATGAGAAGGTATAAATCTGCTCACTCTAGCCATTAGCATTTTCGTTATTAACGAAATGAAATGCTTATTTGCTAAAAGAAAATATATGCCTTTAGCTACTTTTTCTAATGGAATTTCTGTTGAATAAACCATTTTCATAAACACTGATTCACTAAAAATGTATTATAAGAATTGATCCAATTCAATGAATGAATGTTAAATACATCAGAACTTAAATTAATATAAACACTTGAATTTTGGCTCTACTAATGAGTAAAAGTTGCTAAAGAAAATTCTTTTTTGCTAAAAGAAAAAGTGGTCTTAAGTGACTTTTGCTAAAACATTTTTCAGACTAGAGTGAGCACAGGTATAGTCACTATAAGACATCCCCAATATCCAGGGGTTACGATCACCTGAGCTTTCTTCACCCCTGGAAAACTGGAGGCACAAAGATAGCAGTGTGATTGGTCTCCAGTAAAAAGACAACCAACTTCAAAGCCTGTAAATTTTTAATGTTATGTGACTGCAAGATTCTTTTGATGTACATGAAGGTGAAGGATCAAGCTAGACCTCTTGCCTCATCAACAAGGTGGCGCACACAGAGCCTTCAATTTTGCTATATGACTTATTCCAGGACTGTAGAGAGTGTAACCCCTGGATATCGAGGATGGGTATAGGAAGGAAGTAGCAGTTTGGAGAGTATTAAGATGAGGTGTTTGATTGAAATGTAGGGAAGGAATGAAACTTTGAAAAGGAAAAGAGCATGCAGGAACCAGTAGGTGCAGGAAGCGAAACAGATGTTTCACACTTACTCATATTTTTTTTTTTTTACTCATATATTTTTTTTTTTCCAATTTATCAAAAATTTTTATTGCCAATATGACTGCATAATTTTGTTAAGTCTATTCAATGGTTTTCCGTTACATATCAAATATATTTTAGGAATATGGCAGACATTTTTAAGTTCGTAGCTTACAGAAAATTATTGCGCCATAGGATAAAGTTCTATTTTAAAATAAATAGTAACAAATACAAATGTGTTATACATTTCATTATATATTCATTAGTTTCCAAAATACTATGAATGATTTTGAAATTCCTTACACAATATGATTTGATTGTTAAACAATGAAAAATAGTACGCAAATAGTGCGCATTAATATCACTTCTATCATCACTAGTGATGATATAAGCAATGGTGATATAAGTTCTATCAAGTTTTTTTTTCTTTTTTTTTGAAATATTTTAATTCCCTAGCAATAAATATATGTATTTATTTACTGCTTGTAAGCATAAATACATACATATATTGTTAGCACTTACTCATATTGGTCTACCAGTTCATAGTCTGCTCGCAAGGGAGGTAGGAACAGAGCCATTAGCTCCTCACTTCTCAGTATTTCATCTGGAGTCCCACCTTGAGGAAGAAACGTGGATCAAATTAGTTCACAGTGTGAATCACATACATAGAAAGTCACAAACTCATTTCTATGAAATTATAAAGAGAACTAAGTCACACACAAGCATTTTTAAAGTTACAAGTACACAGATATTGTAACCACTTGGTAGGATTTGTCGCTGAAACATGATAAAAAGTGAAAAAATCAAAACATGAAACATCCTCAGCCATGCATGGTTTACCATTTATAATTTTGAAGGATTAATTACTTAAAGTATAGCTGATATACAGACAGACAGACAAGGTGAAGGATGTGATAATACATTAAAGGCCCAGTATACGCAATTTCAGGAAATTGCTCTGGATTCTGAAAAATTATCCATTTGACAACCATGCAAAAATAATTCTAAAACAAAGTAAAACTGAGTGGTAGTCAACAAGAAACTCTTGACAGAAAAATCCAAATAACTGAAAATAATTCAGGTGGGGCCCATTTCAACAACAAGCAGAACGTAGAAGACAGTTCAAAATGGACGCATGTTTACAAATACCGAGTTTGAACTGCTGCTGTACCGGTAACCGCATAAGAATTCATCTTGGACATTGCTGATATCAGTTAATCTTAATTAAATCTATAAATATGATAAGTTATTAGGCATGATTCAAGTTTTGTATATTGGGCCTTTAAGTTAGTTATACCATATCAAACTTACCAAGTTTCCTGAGAAAATCTTTGAATTCCTTGTCATTTAGATTTTTCACATACACCTTATTCTTCTTCCTTTCTTCTGACTGAAAGAATGACGGGTAATACTCATGAAAGTCTGTATTATAGATGGCTTTGAGTCTGAGGCAGTGTCATTGACTACCATTACTTCATGCTGCGTAGTAACTAAGAAACATGATGGTGATCTCTACAAATACGCGGGTATAAACATCATACGGAAGAAGGATCACCCCGGTTAAGAGGAAAATCCTTAGCTAATGAACTTTCCTTAAATTCTGTAATGCTTTCCTATGGACATTTTTAAGTTAAGGAGTTTCCATTAGTTAAGGAACGTTGATGAAACCGGGCCCTGAAATTTCAAAATGAGCTACCTTTCAATTGGAAGAATTAAGATTTGTCTTCAGGGGTGAATAAGTGAACTCATTATACTTACATGGGGAGCGGAGACTCCAGACACAAACAAGCGCTCTGGCTCAAGGTTGTGCTCACTCTTCAGAATTCTTGCCACTTCAAAACACATCAAGGCTCCAAGGCTAAAACATTCAATAATCAATATATGACAATATACTTCTGTGTTAGCTGGAAGATTAATGGAACGTATCCAATCCATCCAGGACTGAATAACAACTGTTTTCATTATTCAAACCTTTCCATGTGCGAAAATGTTTTTATTTCAAATCCCAAAGTGTTTTAAAGGTGTCTGAAACTTTATCCTTTTTTCTCATGGGGATATGTATGTGGATTGGCATGCTGCTTAATACATATAGGAAATAATCACTATGTATTCCTGCAAAACAATCCAATGTGAGTCAATGCTTCTACGACACATACATGTAGTTCATCATTTAACATGATTTATTGTGAGTTAATACAACTTCAAAACTGCTACAACAAATAATTTATTATGAGTCAATAATGCTACAAAATGAAGATCATACAATAAATATTTTTTCATTTAAGTTTGGATAAATATGTACAGACCTGTGTCCCCAAAAAGCGAAGGGCCGCTCCTTACACTTTGGTATAAGGGCTGTAATGATTTCCTTTTGCGCTGTGTCCAGGGAGTGACAGCAAGGTTCCTTAAATCGTCCTTCCCGCCCAGGCAGTGTAAGGCCTGTCACTGTAACAAACACCCTCCACACTATAACATCCAAATAGTTTTACATCCATTCTATAAATAAACTTTATTATTTTACAACATTTATGAAACAAGTTATCCAACTTATATTAATCAGTCTTGTTGGCCCGGTTATTAGCATGCGAGGGGTCTTACTTTGGGTCCGTAAACCAGAGTAACCGGAGAAAACCCATGTGGTTGGGCAGGTGACCCCAAACCTTTACACATTCGCTTGGTGAACCTGAACCCCGGAGCCTTGGTGAAAGGCAAGTGCGCTATCCACTGCACACGCGACGACCCATTTACAACTTTGACATTGTTCTTTTCCAAGTGCTTATAATTAATTTTCCATTGATTGTATGCAGAATGTGGCTTTCTGATTGGTTGAGATTTTTTTTTCATACCTCTATGAAAAAAAAGTCAGAAAATGGTGCGAAAAATGTGACGTCACAATATGGCAATTGACGTTGCATATTGATTTGTAAAAAAGAATCCGTTGTAAGTTCAGTCAAATAGTACATAAACATGTTTATAATTTGAAAATAAAAAAAATTGTCATCAATGCTTCAATAGTTTTTTCTAATAGTTACCTTCAATAGACTCTGGGACCATGTTTCCCCAGTTTGCATAGAAGTTTGATCCTCCGCCAGCCCAGGGGAAACAGAACAGCTGACAGGAGGCTGTTGGTCTTGGAAATCTGCAGTTTAACACTTTGTTTGCCATCTTTGATACTGGAAGAATTTCTAAAATGAATATAAAAAAGTTTTTCAATATCAGTGTCCATTTTATTAAAAAACAGTATTTATTTTCTTACTTTTGTCAAAGGAAAAGGTAAACTGCAAAGGAACAATCTGAGGACGTAATTCCCATTTTTGACATCATAATTACATGGCGCAAATTTGTTTCAGAAACACTTCCAAATGATATGGCAAACAAGGGAGATAACAACACTTTTGAGAGAGGCCTATACATGAATAGGGATGGAAGCAAAACTCTCGATCATCATTTATAGATGACTGGCCACATAACATCCATTAATAATTGCAGAGTTAGTGTCAGAACCTTTGTATTAACATCCTTACATCTTCTTAATAACCAGAGGGCCTGTATCGCTCACCTGGATACATTGGTATCTAGGTAATCATGATAAAATATTTTCTTTTTGGCTCGCACCTCAGCCCCCTAGGGGGTCAGTCCCCCCATTAGTACAATTTTAAATCTTGAGCACCTAGGGATGCTTCCTGCCAAATAAGGCTCATTTCCAATCAATGGTTATGGAAAAGAAGTCGTTTAAACCAATATAGCTAAATAATACTTTTTGACCCCGCCCCTCAGCCCCCTAGGGGTCAGTCCCACCATGCGTACAATTTTGAATTGTTCCTAGCAAATAAGGTTGATTTCCAATCAGTGGTTATGGAGAAGTCGCTTAAACCAATAAAGCTAAATAACGGTTTTTGGCCCCGCCCCTCAGCCCCCTAGGGGGTCAGTCCCACCATGAGTACAATTTGGAATCCTGAGCACCTAGGGATGCTTCCTGCCAAATAAGGCTCATTTCCAATCAGTGGTTATGGAGAAGAAGTCGACTAAACCAATATAGCTAAATAACCCTTTTTGGCCCCACCCCTCAGCTCCCTAAGGGATCAGTCCCACCATTAGTACAATTTTGGATCCTGGGCACCTAAGGATGCTTCCTGCCAAATAAGGTTGATTACCAATCAGTGGTTATGAAGAAGAAGTCGCTAATATCAATATAGCTAAATAATTTTTTATGGCCCCCACCCCTCAGCCCCCTAGGGGGTCAGTCCCACCATGAGTACAATTTTGAATCCTGAGCACCAGGGGATACTTTCTGCCAAATAAGGATCATTTCCAATCAGTGGTTATGGAGAAGAAGTCGCTTAAACCGATATAGCTAAATAGCCCCTTTTGGCCCCGCCCCTCAGCCCCCTAGGGGGTCAGTCCCACCATTAGTACAATTTTGAAACCTGGGCACCCAAGGATGCTTCCTGCCAAATTAGGTTGATTTCCTATCAGTGGTTATAGAGGAGAAGTCGTTTAAAGAAATTGTTGACGGACGGACGGACGGACGGACGGACGACGGACGCCACGGTATGGCATAAGCTCACCTCGGTCCTTCGGACCAGGTGAGCTAATAAATTCAAAGGAGTATTTATTATAGAAACAGTGTTACTTATTGATGCCACATTTACACTAAACACTCAAAAAATCAAATTTCTAAAATTTGTTAAAATGAAAAATTAAATTCAAATTTCTACAATATGTTAAAATGAAAAATTAAATTTAGCTTTATCTTTCTTCATTTACTAAGTGTAC
Source organism: Mimachlamys varia (assembly GCA_947623455.1). Classification (NCBI taxonomy): domain Eukaryota; kingdom Metazoa; phylum Mollusca; class Bivalvia; order Pectinida; family Pectinidae; genus Mimachlamys; species Mimachlamys varia. The sequence continues at coordinate 6,690,695 of OX392537.1, forward strand.
AAGACAAGGTGCTCCACTATGGCTTATATTTTTATTTTGAAAATATTATTATCATCATTTCTGTAAGATATTGTCTCCTGTTGGCCTTATTTTAAAATACCATGAATAAAGAATGCTTAAAAAATAAGTACTGGACAATAACTATAAATTAGCATAATTTGACTAAAAACTATATCGAAAGATTTAGGTAACAAGAGATCCCAGAGGGATCTTGGCGCCCACCTTCAAATGATCTAAGTTTGTTTTTTGAAAGATGGTTCTTTTCTCTTCTTTCGATTTTCTCTTAGGTGTTGATTAAGTGTGAGCAGAGACTCTGGTGGGACACAGATGCATTTTTTTGGGTTTTTTTTGTGAATTACATTGTCGTTTCCTTATTCTTAGCATAGCTAGGCACCAGGAGGAACCTACATATGAAATTTGTGAAAGTTCCCTTCAGTATATTCTCAGAAATAGGGATAACAAACTTCAATTGTCAAAATCAAAGATGGCTGCCTGTCGGCCATGTTGTTTTCCGATCTGTCCCAAAATGGAATATACACAACTACGGACCAAGGTGAACCAACACATGAAATTTGAGAAAGATACCTTCAGTAATTTCTGAGAAATAGCCATAACGAACTTCAATTGTCAAAATCCGAGATGGCTGCCTGTCGGCCATGTTGTTTTTGGATTGGTCCCAAAATGCAATATGCATAACTACACACCAAGGGGAACCTACACATGAAATTTGAGAAAGATCCATTCAGTACATTCTCAGAAATAGCGATAACAAAGTTCAACTGTCAAAATCCAAGATGGCTGCCTGTCGGCCATGTTGTTTTCGGATTGGTCCAAAAATGCAATATGCATAACTAGGCACCAAGGGGAACCTACACATGAAATTTGAGAAAGATCCATTCAGTACATTCTCAGAAATAGGGATAACAAAGTTCAAATGTCAAAATCCAAGATGGCTGCCTGTCGGCCATCTTGAATTCAGATCGGTCCCAAAATGGTTTATACACAACTACGGACCAAGGTGAACCAACACATGAAATTTGAGAAAGATACCTTCAGTACTTTCTTAGAAATAGCGATAACAAACTTCAATTGTCAAAATCCAAGATGGCTGCCTGTCGGCCATGTTTTTTTTTGGATTGGTCCCAAAATGCAATATGCATAACTACACACCAAGGGGAACCTACACATGAAATTTGAGAAAGATCCATTCAGTACATTCTCAGAAATAGCGATAACAAAGTTCAACTGTCAAAATCCAAGATGGCTGCCTGTCGGCCATGTTGTTTTCGAATTGGTCCAAATATGCAATATGCATAACTAGGCACCAAGGGGAACCTACACATGAAATTTGAGAAAGATCCATTCAGTACATTCTCAGAAATAGGGATAACAAAGTTCAAATGTCAAAATCCAAGATGGCTGCCTGTCGGCCATCTTGAATTCAGATCGGTCCCAAAATGGAATATGCACAACTAGGGACCAAGGTGAACCAACACATGAAATTTGAGAAAGATACCTTCAGTACTTTCTGAGAAATAGCCATAACAAACTTCAATTGTCAAAATCCAAGATGGCTGCCTGTCGGCCATGTTGTTTTTGGATTGGTCCCAAAATGCAATATGCATAACTACACACCAAGGGGAACCTACACATGAAATTTGAGAAAGATCCATTCAGTACATTCTCAGAAATAGCGATAACAAAGTTCAACTGTCAAAATCCAAGATGGCTGCCTGTCGGCCATGTTGTTTTCGGATTGGTCCAAAAATGCAATATGCATAACTAGGCACCAAGGGGAACCTACACATGAAATTTGAGAAAGATCCATTCAGTACATTCTCAGAAATAGGGATAACAAAGTTCAAATGTCAAAATCCAAGATGGCTGCCTGTCGGCCATCTTGAATTCAGATCGGTCCCAAAATGGAATATGCACAACTAGGGACCAAGGTGAACCAACACATGAAATTTGAGAAAGATACCTTCAGTACTTTCTTAGAAATAGCGATAACAAACTTCAATTGTCAAAATCCAAGATGGCTGCCTGTCGGCCATGTTGTTTTTGGATTGGTCCCAAAATGCAATATGCACAACTAGGGACCAAGGTGAACCAACACATGAAATTTGAGAAAGATTCCTTCGGTACTTTATGAGAAATAGCGATAACAAGAATTGTTTACGGACGGACTAACGGACTAACGGACTAACGGACGGACGGACTGACGGACGGACGGACGGACGGACGACGGACCACGGACGCAGGGCGATTTGAATAGCCCACCATCTGATGATGGTGGGCTAAAAATACATGATAAAGCACACAACAGCTTGCCAAAATATGATGCCATCATCAATTGACATCATAAAGGCTGTATGTTTGTCCCTAATGTCCTGGTTTGAATTTCAATACCTGAGTAATACCATAGCAACATATTTGTTTATCATCTTTACTAAGGAATGAAAGTGACCCTCAGTTTAATTATAACAATATATTACATTAAAGAAAAAGCAGATATTCTTTAGCTGTCATTATGAAAATAAATATTGATTGACATTTGAGATACTATAGCTATAATTTCATCTATTTGCTGAGTCAAATGAAAAATAAACATATAAATTAGAATAATTTGCCTGAAAACATTTTTTTGATACCCATTTCCAATAAATACAACTAAGATATGTGTGTTAGTATTTTTTTAACCATATACATAGGTACATATAGTTGCTGATCTGAGTGAAACAGACTGAAATCTTTTCTGAATACATTAGAAGATACATCATGTAATTATATATATAAGTTATATAGCATGTGGATGATGTGTGCAGTTGATATGTATGTCATTTACTCATTCATTCCTGAAATTTCACAGTGAACTACGTGTATGTATTCAAACATATGCAAATGTGTTTTCAGGGGTGGATGAGGTGTAAAGTAGACAGGCTCCTACATGTATGTTGACTTAAATAAAAACCAGGTTTGAAAATTTCTCGAAATATTTTTTTTTATGTGTATCACTTATAGATTTTCATGACAACGAAACAGGGAAACAGTGGAAGGATAAATGTGTTACATACAAAGGGAGAATACAGGAATATATGAGGTTGGTGTAAAATCCATATAAATTTTGCCTTGGCCTTTGCAAATTCTAATTCTATACAGTAACTAATAGTATTTGATCTTTTACTTTAGGCTTTGCAGTACTGTACATGTACATTGTACATATGGTGATTGTATGCATAATGTAAGTTACAGTGTATATACTACACTGCAGACAGTACTATATAGATAGAGAATACATGGTTAGTATATATTACAATACAATAAATTTGGCCTCTGAGCTGGGCCTTACCAAATACAGATTTTATACCGTATAGGTATTTGTTCCTTGTAGTACTGTACATGTGGTGATTGTACACACAATGTAAGTTAAACACTACAGCAGGCATGATGCTATGTATTGTATAAGCATATGTTATACATAGCATTGGTATTTACAAAGGTTAACAATAACTGTGTCACACACTAACCTTTCCCATTGAAGATTTGCATATGTGTCTAAAGACTGCTATACAATTACATAGACTATAATATATTGATACTTTACAGTAACTAACTATTTACACTTATATTAATTTATGGGAAATATATACTGTACATATGGAAAATGTGTTATAATATTTGAAAATAGCATAGTACCTTCATATGTCTATCATTGCATTGTTACGTAATCAGACACGTAACAGATAAAAGTAATGTTAAGTAAATAGCATTATAAATGGTTTCAGAATGAACCAACAAACCGAAAATAGAACACCGGTGACAATATTTAATTTGTCGGCTTGACAAACATCATTACTTTTTGTTCTGTCCAAATTAAATTCATACCTGACAATGTTCAGAAAAGATGTCCGTCTGTGTCGCTGTTAACGTTCCTGCTGTTTCTAGTACGTACGCGTGTATACGTCTATCTGCCTATTGTTGGCCCAGACAGCTGACAGATTCATGTCAAGTGACAGACATGATTAATGGGCCATCTTTGAAAGAATCGAGTGAGCTCCCTTGAATCTATTTTCGATTTGACGTAATCGGAATTCCCATATTTTTTTCATTCGGAACTCATTTAGTTTTCTTCGAAGTTGGATGATCAAATATGAGAACAACGAAGTGAAGTCACGTGGTATTCCGGCGAAGCGGATGCCAAACAAATTGTTATAATTTTGTGATGTTTACACGAAAGATGTAGCAATGTGGAGGTGGCTCAGTGGTATTCCCAGAGGTAAGTAATATTTGGTTATTGTAACATCCCAGAAAATCAAGGATGAGTTTTTTAAAACCTGTTTTTAAAGGATATTTTTATCTTTAAGTAGGTGTCACGCTCGAATTAAAAAACATAACAAAACACCCAAGGTGACCTGATAGGCCGTGCTATATTTACTTCCTCTTGGAACTAGGCTAATGTTTTGGATATAAAACATGTTTTTGAAGTCTAGACGATTTATTTGATCGCTGCTGATATTAAAGGGATTGTAAAATTATTTCTTCTTCATTTCTGTAACTTTAAATCTAGGTCATGAGGAAGCCTGCGAAGTTCCTTTCCCCGATTTACCACCTGTCCCCTAAGTTTTGCTGTAGCTACACAGTTAGACACAACTTGACGTCCTTTACAAACCCCATACTATAGGTATATGTGTATGTTTGCAAATTACAACACAGTCATAGTATAGGCTATAGCCATATACACAGCTTTGTTCAGACTGGAGAAAACAAACATCAGTTGGCAATCTTCCAGGTTGAGATATTGGTTTGTGTACATGTGTACACAGTTAAGTCCCCAGTTAACCTAGATAATACCCTAGGCTTTGCCACATTCGTATATCACAGTTCAGGTGGTGCCGAAATATTCCACGGCAAATCAACACACCTGGACTGGACTATAGGCAGATGTAATGTAAAAAAAAATGTTTTAAGACCCATAATTTAATATGATTGCATGATCAGTCTACATGTACATGTAAACATGTATGTTTCCTTAAGTTAGCCACAGTCCATAACCTTTTTCTTGTCCAACCTGCCAACTTGTCAAAGGAACTTCATATACATGTATATTGGGTTCTCCTTGGTGAGGTGGCATGGAGTGTCATGTAGAAAAAGTATACATACATATACATTTTAGGTCACTCTGATCTACATTTTATCCTTTGACCTAGCTACATCAAAGACAAATATTATCTGAGTTCTATCTCTTCACTAATAGTCCCTAGAACATCAATCTTGGGGTATACATACATAAGTATATCATAAGTAGGTCAGACCTACATTTTGACCATGATCTACATAAATTAGATTGCCTGCACAAATTTATCATCTATGCATTCATCGAACATATATACACATATGATGGTTGACTGTATTTAGCATAAATATGGAAAAGGTTTTAAGCTCTAAACTAAATATCAGATACATCGGTCGACTCTTTCAAATCTCTCCGGCTAATACACTATTATACTTTGCAATTCTATTCTCCAACTAGTTTTTTTCCCATTTTTTCTATGCTGACTAGTTTCCACTCTTTCTTTACTTATTTCCCCCTCTTTTGTCTCTTGGCCTATACACAACCACCACATGACAATATCTTCAAATAGCCGAAGGAGGTCAGTATTATGTAGATGTAGATTTACAAAAATGTTTGATTGCTTTAAAAAAAGTTGTTCATACCCCTGCTGCAATATGGAGTTGGGATTGGTGGGAGGGAGATACACTGATATAAATCAGGTCTGGTTGCTATTTTATTTTCTGTTCAAGTTTTGTGAAAGTCAGATTATACATAAGGAAGGGCTTATATAATTATAATTTACTTTATTGATCCACAAACATTTACTGTACAACTGATTTTATAGAGTTATATCCTTTTAAAACATGAAAGGCCTTGATGATTATTATTAATCAGAACATTCCAAAGATGTTTGCCTTCACTTTAATTTTTGTCTAATGATACAAAATTGTATATGAGAACTGATATTTGTAGCGTTTTTTGCAGTTTTCTACATACTGTTTGTGTGCATTTTGTACCTTTTCTGTTATGTGGAAGTTATGAATTAATTTCAATAACTTGTTGAAAAGTTTTAATCATTATCATATTGAAGTTTTAACCAAATTGATATCCCCATGGTAATACATGTACACAAATTAAAATTAAAGAAATTATATTTAAAGGCAATGTGTACATAAGTCTACAGTTAGTTTCTTAAACTCACAAGATTTTTTTTTTTATACTTGTCATGAGACGATGACATTTTTAAAGTGTTTAATATCTTGTTTATATTTGAACCCTTTAACGTGTACACATACATGACAATATTTCCTGTAATTCAACATTTTATTACCGTCTGCTGCAGCCTTACGTCACCACCTCCATGGTCCCAGAGCCTCAGCTTCTGGTGTTTGTAAAGAAGACGAATTAGACGAAGCCAAGAAATGTGCAGAGACGTGCCGTCAGCGCTACAAAGCCCAGTATCAGTACGTGTCGCCCTACAACCGGTGCTTAAATGAGTATTGTTCTGCTAGGAAGTCAATTATTATTGTATAATATTCAAAGACACAAGTTTATAATCTATCATAGTGAATGCTAAAAGGTACCTTAAGACACAAATGTTAATTTTGTTAAAAGTTCAGATATTGGTTACAATTAGTCATCTTGTATGTAAATTTTTTTGTATACAGTATAGTGTTTAAGCTAATAATGAGTTAAAAGAAAATCCCTCTATAGTTCTAAGTCGGCAATTGCATTTGATTAAACCTTATTTGTGAGAAGCTTTTGAAGTTGCTGATATGTATAATCAATGGATCACCAATATATATATATATATGTAAGAGTACCTATCCAACTAGCTGTTTATAGCTGCAAATCTGATACATATACCATAATTAACCCTTCAAATATGTCTTTAGGAGTGAATGAGTTAAAGAAAGAATTCCTGATTTTGCAGGCTAGGAGCTGGGACAAGTCATCAGGAGAGTTCCCATGATGACAACCAATGGGAGCAGGAGGCGGGGCCTGACAAGGAGAAAGGCTACCGACAAACACCCAACTTCTGGACACTCTTCTGTGGACCGGGATCATGCGAGGCCTTCGGATGGGTGAGTGTGATCGCTTATTGAATGGTAAAGGGAGATAATCATAACTTCTTGAACTAACATAAACGCATACAGATTTTTTTTTATTAAAGAACAAGATTTTTAAAGAAGAAACAAAATCTTTTAATAACCTTAAAATAAGTGTGCAGAAAACACAAGCTTATATAGTATTTTGCATGCATTATGAGTAGTTGTATACAAGTGAACTTTTATGTTTTATGTAAGCTGGTTTAATGTTTCCATGGTAACTGTTATTCATATTACATTACTTTGATGTGTGTTGTTACCATGGTGTTTGTTTGTGTTCCTAGGGAACCATTGTGGTGGTAGGTCTAGAGCTTTCCAGGTACCACCTACTGATAGACAGATGGGAGAAATGGAAGGACAGAGAGAAGCTTCGCTCCCAATGTCTACTCTACAAGATTTCAAGTGTGCTGCCCCAACCTTGTCTGCTTAAGAAATCGATCCTAGAGGTAGAAACCAATGAAACCCCTTCTGCAGACGGAAAGGGTTCCACCAGCCCAGTGCCAGACCTGTACAAAAGGCATGGGCCATTATGGAATCTCAGTCCACAGGTATGAAGAGATTGTCAGAAGCCTTGTCGTGTTTTATAATGTAACTTCCAGGCAATAAGGAATAGAATTACTGAAAAATATTTACTTGAAGTAATATGATGTAATGAAAAATATAATTTACTTTTAGAGATAAATTTAACTAGAAAGAAGTGCTTAAAGGTGAATCAAACAAATAAAAAATCTGTTTCTGCATCAGCGATATTGTACTTCTAATTACTGTATAAAACCCACTGAATCTTAATTAGATTTTTCAAATGTCTATGCAAATTGCCCATTATTTTCCTTGGTAACCTTTAGGGTACATTACTATACTTTCATAATCTCTGTTATCTTCTGTGGTGTATCGTAAATGTCACACTGATATGTTTTTAGGATGTACCTGAGAAGAAAGTTGAGGTTGTGGCGAAGGAGAAAGGTCAGACCCCAAGAAGCACTTCCCTGGATCCTTTAGAAACCGTAATGAAGGAGTTTGAAACAGTTTGTCGCACATACGTATCCGTCGGACAAAATATTGCTGGACTAAAGAAAGCCATGGCAGGTCAGCTGAGCGAAGCAGCCAATCACTGGGCAGAAGCTAGTAGCTCAGCGTACGGCAAGGCAAGCTTCAATCTGGGTCTATGTTACGAGACAGGACGTGGGGTTAAGAAAAACGTGAAACAGGTAAATACTACAACGGTGTTATACAACTACTCTTTAGTTCTAATTCAGTATTGTAGATGTATTTCCATGTCATAATGAAATAATGATACTGCATCATGCTCCTGTTGTTAACAAATTTGTTTGGTTTGTTAGAAACAAAGCAAATATTTTGGGTTAGATTTAAAATACTTTTACTTCTGGTGTCTCTGAATTAAGAATATACTGTATGGATGTCTTCTTTGGAATGCCAGCTGCTGGTGCAGATATTTGGACTTTTGATTTTTTCGAGCAAATCAGAATTACTTTTTTGTGAAGAAAATTGATGAATCAGTCAATAAATCTTATGTCTGACAGATGACTTTGTTTAACCAAGATAAAAAAAAATAAAAAAGTTTTTTTGTTGGAATAAATGAAAAAGGAAATCCTTTGGTTCGAAGTTCAGGATTTATATTCAGACTTTAACTCCAAATGACTATATTTTGTCTTGAATTGTTTCTAAATAGGATATATATGACTTAAGTGAACAGTTTTGAATGTCTCCCATCACATGCTTCAATAATTCGTTATAACCAACATGCTTGATCCAAATTTGATCTGATTAGCTAAATGTAGACAACACAATAATGCTAGCAGTGTGAATTTATGATTTGAGTTCTGAATAAAACAAACAATTATTGTAGCAGTCACTACTATAAAAGTTTGAAATAAAGCAACATGTGTTACTTTAACTTGCATAAAGTTTTACTTCTAAAAAGTAGTTTATTTTAAAGAATAATAATGCCTTCATTCCGCTGTGAATATTTGCAACACATTTGAAAAAAAACAACTCCTGCTTTAAGCTGAGAAATATTCAATGATGCTATATTGGCTTTAACCTAATAATGTTCAGATCAGATTAAAAACCTCATGTTTCATTAACAACCTCTCTATCACATAAACTGTTCATTGTATGCAGGCTGTTAAACTGTACGAGCGAGCAGCGAAGGAGAACCATCCGCAGGCCATGTACAACCTGGCCCTACTCTATCTGGGGGAGGAAGAGGCACTCGCATCACCTAAACATGGGCTACAACTCATGGAGAAGGCTGCGGAGCTGGGACTGGCTCAGGTAGGACCCAGTCTTATTCTACCATACTTAACAAGGACCTGTGTGTCTGGCTTGACATAAGCTTGACATTATGTTAGAAGAATAATTTCAAGTATACAGACCTCATATTTACATGGCTATTTTGTTAGAGCCACAGATCTGGACACTAATGTATAAAAACTTCCGATATGTCCCTGACAGCACTAGGTGGATACTGGAACAAGAGTACTTGTGTAGTTGTCCCAGTATGGACCATCTACTAGACTTGTTGTCCTAGGGTTAGACCCAACCAGTACTGTTATCATTGTCCAGCAACCTCTGTTGTGGTTTTCCCAATATCCAGTCACTACATAGCAGTTGTCTCGGTGTCCTGCAAACATATTTTATTGGATTTATAGTTAGATTTGACTTGGCAGTGAACTAGAGTCTTGAAATACTCCTTTAACTTAGAGGTAAATTCTCTCTTTTTCTTTGGTAGGCATGTTCTAATAATTTATTTTTGATACAGTAAAACCTTACTTATATATGAACTTATTGGGATCTGATCAATAGTTTGAGGAATGCACTGTGTTCAAGTAATTCAAAGTTGGTTGAATATGGTACAAACTCAGTCGGGACCAAACGAACTGTTAAAAGAATTAGGAGTATTCAAGTAAACCAGGTTCGAGTTAAGTGGAGTTTTACTGTATTACAATGGATTATATGAGTTGTATAAAGAAATTTTGATTTCCTCGTTCCAGGCCCAGACCTATATGGGAGTGCACATCATGGAGCAGGAAAAGGCGTGTCTAGACAAAGCTGTGACCTACTTTAGAGCTGCAGCTGATCAAGATGTGAGTTACCTCCCTTTATCAATGGAAAATCAGTGCTTTGACATTCATTCATTTCCATTTCCCAGTTTTCCCTGGACCCCCAAAGTTTATGAATTTAATAGTCCTTGGACTCGAATCACACATAACATCGAGTGGCAGTTTAACAATTTTAGGATTAAGGAGTCGAAATGCAGGTTTTAACAAGTCAGGGAAAACCCTGCTGATTTCTGGTACATACGAAGATTTCCTTGTAACCACCTGTCTGTGATGACCACTCTGACGTGACAAATAATGATTTTCCTGTCAGTTACTACACACAAACCTCATTAGTTTAAGTCTGAGACAGGTAGTTAAGAAATCCAGGCACCTCACAGCATAATGCTTGTGTTCAGTGTAGCACTGTATCATGGGAATAAGAGTTTGACTAATCCTGGGTTACTTTACAAGGAATATGTAAGAACTCTTTCGGGACCAAACAAACTATTTGACAAATGAGGGATATTCAAGTAAACTGAGTTGGAGGAAGTTATGAGTATTTATTGGGAAGGTTATAGGGATTGGAAAGAAAAATTATATTTAAAAGTGTAAAAACGTGTGGAGGATTAATAGTGTGGAGGAGCTGGGAGGCAGCTGTATTAATATATCATGGGCGGTATAGGTTAATACTCCATCTGCTTTCCCGCTTCTTATTTTAAGTCACCTTTAATATTTGATGGATGGTGGGTCTCTGAAATAGTGCCTCCCACCCCTCTCACACTGTAAATTCTGCAACAGTCTTGATTTGAAGGCTTGTATTTTGTTTAGTACTAGATGTGACCAGTTATCTACTGTTACAGGACTCTGACGGGGAGTACTTCCTGGCTCTGTGTTATGAGCAGGGACTCGGGGTGGAGGAGAACAAGTGTCGTGCCGCAGACCTGTACAGCCAGGCTGCTACCAAGGGACATGATGGCGCCATCTACAATCTAGCCTTCTTCCATGAACATGGACTTGGAGGTAGGTATCTTGTTGTGCAACATTTGAAATTAAATTTTTGCAATTGAATCTTACTTTTCCTATTGTACATAATTAACAAAATAAAGATAATTAACTCTGAGCGTCTAACCATGTGCAAAAACTAATGTGAAGGAATATAAAGAAATGAAAATCAAACAGACCTCTTTCTTATTTAAGAGAGGCTCTCTATTACTTCGGGTACATTATTTCATCAAGATAAAAGAAAGGTTTCTTGGTTACCAGGACTACCAGAGGATCAGGTTACAGCCATGACTCTATACAGGAAAGCTGCCGACGTAGGAAACGACAGTGCTATCTGCCGTCTTGATGGTCCACCTTGCCCGGCCTCTCCAAAATGGAAAGGTGATATATAAGTCACTTATTTACATTTTTTCTGACGGAAAGGATTAAATAGCTTTAACAGAACCATTTTTTTTTGGACAAGAGTCTTCAGTCATTTAGTTCCTTTACAAGTTTCTGGTCTCGCATCATTGACAATAATCGGTGTTTGGTCGACTTTCATTTGTTGATTTGAAATTTATTGTTTGCACTGATGTGTTGGGAAATTCTATGGTAAAATGTTGTTTTTTTTTCTATCATACAGAACAATACATGTATGACTTTGTTGAGGAGCCACAGCTGGAGATAATTGTCCCAAAGTCCATCCAGGAAAAGCCAGCAGCCGTGAAGGTACAGCCTGTCGTACAGGTGCCGTCGTCTTTCTCATCTCCCTCCCTCACCGACTATGTACGCAAACACCTAGAAGATTTAGATGTGAAAAACGATGTAGTCTCACTGTTAGTTCTGGAGCCACAGTTCCGCAGTTCCAAGAAACCAGCTTTCAAAAAAGATAAAATATTCTTCACGGTGGGAGCCAGCGACTCCAGTGAAGCTAGTGGTGCCCCCATTTGGGCAGACGTTGATGATATGTGGGAGGAAAATGTAATTAAGGACAAAACCCACTTTTCTGCCTTGTTACAAAGAAACAATACTATGCCTGATGTGAGGTCTGTGACATGCTCTTAATAGCATGGGACAGTTAGACAACTAATGCTTTAGTTTCATTCAAATGTCATTAATCATCATATCGCTCTATGTATATATATGTATGTTGAGTTCAGTAAGTTGCATGTGTGTGTGTACATTGATGATTTTTATGTACATAGGGCAGACCACTTTGTTTTGAAGGAAAGTTATACGTCAACCAAGCAATACTCCATAATACTAAACACATCAGTTCAGATTCTACTTCAAAAGTTTGCACAAATTTGTAAGAATTTGAACTGTACACACTTTTTTGTTTAGTCTGAAATACATGCGACTAAAAAAGGTCTGTTTCAGAATTATATGGGAGGGATGGGATGCACTTTTTCAGAGATCCTGCCACCCATCTAATATTAAAGTGATTTGATATAACGAATGGTAGGAAGATCTGGTTTTAACCCATGCTATATTAATACAGGTGCCTCTCATCTCCCCTACACAATTGATCACGTAATATCCCTAGCTAAGTGATATTTGATTATTTGATATTGAAATTTTTAAAGAGATTCTGTATTCCGTCCTAAAATTGACAGTATCCATTATAGGGATGCCTGCTATTTGATATTCTGTACTTATAACATACAGTACTCATTGGTTCAGGTTCAACTTTTTTCTATCACAAAGAAATGAATTGTTCAATTGTTTTAAATGGTTGCAGAGAGTATCTCGGTCAAGAAAACCATTCAGAGTTGAAGATTAATTTGAAAATATTTCATTGACAAGTAATTTCCAAGAATTAAAATAGAAGACATTATTGACATGGTAATTGTTTTGTAATCTTCATATATTTGAGAAATCCACAGAATTCCTGTATAATGAAGTGCTATCCTGTCACTATTATTATATAAGATAATGTATGTGTAGATGAGAATATACGGCTGTAAGCTGTATTTGTATAGATATTACTGCTAACAATTTCCTTAACCAGATATACATGTAAGTAATTGGTATATGTAGATTTATGAGCTGTACTAGAGTGTTTTGTTCTGTATTTGACAATACTGTCAGGAAAAAATTGTCACTTGAAGTATCCGTTGATACACACCTTTTCTTTTCAGTTTCGATAGAAAAGGAACATTTTGATAAGAGTGATTAATATACGGAATATTGACATTGTATTGCAATGCATAGTCTAGATTTCTAGTATCAGCAATTTTGAATTGCGTTCTTATGCTTTAAGAACTGAAGTTTTATTTGCCTTCAGCCATATCTACGCTTACGCTCGCTGTATAATCCTATCTTATACCCTACCCAAATTCTCATTTTGAACATATTTTACACGCAATGCAATTTAATTGGTACCGTATTTTACCGTGAATACGCCCCCACCCCTGCCCAAAAGTAGGGAGGAGGCTTATTCGTGGTAAAATACTGTAGTATGTTTACAAGATTATCTCAAATTGAGATGCCATCAAATTCCCTGTATATCATCATTGTATTGTCATATAGTCATTATACACCAGCCTTTATGTTCTGTAGGTTAAACCTGACATAAGTAGACACATTTACACCAATGTATTGCATAAATTACTATTGTTTTGTATATAAAACATGTAAGGTTTTCATAAACTATTTTCTACATGCTTGCAAATTTTCGCATAAATATTGGTACTTTGCTCTTTGAAGAAAGTACCAGGGTATAAGAATAGTTGGCGAAAGATTTTATGTGATCATGAATAAAATTTTCTTTTTTTTTGCGGTGATACAAAATTCTTTGAAATGACTGGTCAATGTCTTAGCTGTGTGCTTTATTTTCTGAACACAATTTGTTTAGTCCCGATCAGATGTCTCTAGAATAGGTTTGGTATACGTTTTTGATAAAGGTTATGGTGACTTTGACACAACATGCTATTAACACCAGGAAGTATAGTTGGAAGTTTGATTAAATGTGCCATATTTTGGAGTAACCTAAAAATACCCCCCTGGTATCTCCGAAGGTTTTTCTCCAAAAAATATGTAAAAATCAAATGTCTCATATATTCTTCATCATGGCATAATATTGCATTGTACTTAGACCACCAATATAATATCTTGATTGGTCTGTATACTGGGAATTATGTTTAACTTAATAATTACATCTACAGGGGGTGGGGCTTGTTTTGTTAGAAGTGTGGGGTTCCTGGTCAACAACACCATTCTTGTTATGACTTTGCAGCGTGAGGGAGATGTAGTTAGAGTGAGAGGGATTTGTTTAGTCAAGAAAGGGAGCGACTTGTTTATTCGAGATTGGGAGGGACTTGTTTTGTAAAGAGAGGAACTTGTTTTGTAAAGAGAGGGACTTGTTTTGGAGAAAGAGAAGAACTTGTTTGGTTGCGAGAGGGAGGGACCGTTTTAGTCATAAAGGGAAGGACTACTTTTGTAAAAATGTGAAGATTTGTTGAACCTATTGTATTACCTTTATATGTTAATTATGGATGTGTTTAAACCAGGGAGGAATACTTTTGTAGTCCAGAGTGTGAGGGACCCATTTAATTAAGGATATGGAGGAATTGTTTTGATTTTATTCTTTTGTTTGTTATGCTTCAACATTAATCTGTACAAACTTGTATGTTTGGAAGTAATTAAAAACTTCACCTGTAATTTTTGTTGTTTCTTTTTTAGCCACGTACACCATCTTTGATGATGGTGAGCTGTTCAAATCACTGTGTCTGTTGTTCATCCTTGAATTGTTGTCAGTTATTTCTGGAGAAGTACTGGATTGATCTTTCTCAAATTTCACATACAGGTTCTCATTGGTCTCCAGTTGTGCCCTTTTCATTTTGGGACTGATTCAAAAAACAAAGTAGCTGAAATATGACCATCTTCGATTTTGACAATGGAAGTTTGTTATTGCTATTTTTGAGAATTACAAGAAAGATCTTCCTCAGAATTCTTATGTAGGTTGGTTGCTCTTGATCCCTGAAAGAAGTTATGCACTTACTGATGAAAAACATGGGCTGACAAGCCACCATCTTTGACAGTTTATAAATGCTATCATGGTTATTAGAAAGGAGTTCTCAAATTTGATCAAATTAAGAGGAAGTAAATAAAGTGAAGAACAAAGGAGAAAAAATATCCAAATACAAAAGAATTAATGAACATCAAACAAAGGTGAGTGCATGTTTGTGTCTGGAGCATTACTTTGCCCCCAGTTAAGGAAAATGAAACTATGTACATCAGATACACGGTGATTATAAGATGATTTGCAGTGTACCAGATTAAAACTGTTATTTACAGTTATTGCCCTTTGTTAAAATATCGTGCTTGGTACATAAGTTTGCTTCCATTTAAATAAAGATAATGAGACTTGGGTGTACATGTATAATTGGTCATACTAAGGCATGGGCAGTGTACTGAAGCACTTTATTTATTTTAAAGAGTTGTCCCCCCTTCGTTAAAATTTCATGTTTTGAGGAACACCTTGCTTGCATTTGAACTAGAGTAATGGAACTTCATGTGTGCAGTGTACCAAAGCAAGATATCTTCAATTGTCGCAATTTTTAAACCAGTTTTCCAGATCTTTCTCAAAAATTTCAAAATAAAAGTTCCTCTTGTAACACCTTAATAGGTACTGGGCTAGTGAATAGCAAACTATCTTGCTCTGTAAGAACAGTGTCACTCCCAGTCTATGAAGTTTAACGATAGTTACACAAGGTGAAATTATGGCTGACATTAGGGTTATTTCCTTTCCATGTGGTTATTTCTAGAACAGCCCTTACTTATTACGACAGCTAAAGATCAATACAACAACGCATTGAGGTGACGGTACAAGTGGTAGGCTCAACAATCTCTCTGGGATCTGTTTCAAAGGTGCATTTGGTTTGGTTACTTCTGTTTTACGTCCTATTAACAACCAGGGTCATTTAAGGAAGTGCCAGGTTTTGAAGGTGGAGGAAAACCGGATTACCCGGAGAAAAACCACCGACCTACGGTCAGTACCTGGCAACTGCCCCATGTGGGATTCAAAGGTGCAAACTAAACATGTAACATATTTTATACATTTTATTACATTTTCAAATAATTTACATTTCAAATATTAAACCAAAAATTTGTTAATGCTTGCTTAGTTCCATATTAAAAGTTAATATGGAATCCAAGTAATAACATCAGTTGTCCTTCTGACAGTAAGTACTTCAAAGGAATTATTAACTGATCGACTGCATCAAAACATTTTTTATGCAGAAAGTCATGGTATCTGAATGAATGCAAAGGATAAAACAATAGAAAAATGCATCATTCCCAAAGGTCAGTTGTGTCAATATAATGTTGACCTAACTCTGTACCTCCTCGACGGACCCTTTTAACATCATTTAACTACGAGTTTGTGTAAACTCTAACTAGAAACTGTATCAACGGCAGCTGGCTGATTGAAACCATCATTAATGCAGCAGGTAGCATCAACATCAACAAACTTAACAATCTCCCACTGAACCATGACTTGTAATGCCCATATTCTTACAATAGGTGGAACATCATGGTTTCCGTGACAACATGTATTTTTTAAGTCCCACATTCCAACAATTGGTGGAAAATCACGATTTCCATAGTAACAGGATTTTTCCTATCATGGCTGACTCGATAGAAATTGTCTGTGATGTATAGCACTTGTCAGAGTTGATAGGCAATGTTCCTGAAAGATTCATCTGAACATATCTGCAATGACTTCCTCAGATATTGTCTCAGTATTTTATCAGAACAGATCTGCAATACTTTCCTCAGATATTGTCTCAGTATTTTATCAGAACAGATCTGCAATGCCTTCCTCAAAGAAACGTTTGTAGATGGCCATGAACTTGGCCACAAATGCCTCTAGATGGTAGATAGCCTTCTGCCCCGTCTGAAGTCGGTGTTCATAATATGCCGCGGATTGCACTACTTCCAGTTTAAGTTCTCCATCACAATTCTTTACCAGCTCCTGCAGCAAGCCCTGAAATCAAACATCAATTGAACAGAAGACCTTGGTAAAGGGACGATTCAAACCACAAAGCTATGTACAACGAAAACAGTACACATTTCCATAAATTAGTGCAACATGAGGTGATATGAATATTAAGCTAGTCACACTAGAATGGTTAGCAAATAATTTTCACTTGCAGCAAAATATGTGATCAATCAAATTTGATTACTTTGCTTTTCCTATATTTCTTGTTATTTAAAATATACAAGACAAAACTTCGGTATTCGAAGGGGGATAACTGATGTCATGAAAAGTCTGCTTGCATACAAATCAATATTACATTGGATGAGTAACAGATTATCAGGCTCTCCTTAGCTTACCCTCATTATGACGTCTGCTGGTATACAATGTGTGATCAGTTCATACAGACGTGCCCGCACCTCCAGTAACCTGGCAACAGGAAACAAAGTTGCAAAATTATAAACACCCCTTAGCAGGCTCCAACGATCTTTATTAGGTATCTTTGTCCTGTATACGTATATCATATTGTACACCCTTGGCTTGCGAAGTTGGATCTGTTGGTATTTACTAAAATTACAGCGAGGCTGTCAGATTTGTTGGGTATTCACTGAAATTACTGATGACACATTGGAAACAATCATTTCTAAAAGTTTCAGGCGACTGATGCGTGATGAAGCAGTTGTTGGACACTACAAGTTGATAGTGTCTTACCGTCTCGGTGTCTGTTGTTGGACAATGAGATTTGCGGTCTCCTTAAGATACAGTTCCCAATCTGGCTCGGTCACTTCCTGGTCGGGTCGGAAGGGGTATCTGTAAATATACCAATATATAGAGTCCATTGTAGTTACACATACACCTGATCTACACTATACACTTCATCTCAGTCACAGACTTGTACACATCAGCTACTGTTTACTACCTGTCAGAACTACACGAGACTTATTGAAGTTATTGCTGCTAAACTCTACCTGTCAGAGTTACAAGCTAATTATTTTTGAACTTTTACAAACTTACTGTTGGACGCGGCATGCCTCACACATCAGCAGGGCACGACGCAGGTTTCTGTTACTCTTTTTGGCAATTTTTGTAGCAAGCTCCAATGGCAAAGTTAGACCCTCTTTCTTACAGACACTCTGAAGTATCTGACCAATCTGGAACAGAGAAAGAAAACATGATAGTTATGTTGTCAAAAACTTGCATTATTAAAGGCCCAATATACGTACCTTCAGAAAATTTTTAGGATTCTGGAAAATTATGAAAAAAATCCAGTTGATAACCATGCAAAAATAAGTCTAAAACAAAGTAAACCTGAGCGGTAATTAACAAGAAACTCTTGGCAGAAAAACCCAAAATCTGAAAATAATTCAGGTGGGGCCCACTTCAACAGCAAGCCGAAGTTAGAAGACAGTTAATAATAGACGCTAGTTTACAAATACTGAGTTTCAACTGCTGCTGTACTGGTAACCACATAAGAATTCATCTTGAATATTGCTTATTGGGCCTTTAATTTAATAATGTCTCCAGTATTTTGATTGACATTGTATTAACTTGTTCTACAGGGGTATTTGCTGACCTCAATCAATATGTTCCAGAAAGGGTTTAGTCTACCAAAACACTGATATTTACTGGAGTTTGGTGCCGTTAAATAAAAGTTACCTCAGTATATTTCATCTGGCTTACGGTCTCTGGCTAATGTTTGTTCTGTCACAAATGAACAAGGCACCTGTTATAAGTTTCTCATTGTGTTATCCTCCAACATTGTTTGAGTACATTTAAGCTGTCTGTCCTAGTTGATCCGCAAAAGTGAAGGAAAATATAATCAAACTATGTTGGAACTCCGATTAATCTATGTAACAAGTAGTTAAATGAATTCATGAAAGTCCCCCCTCCTCCCCTCCAAAATCGGTACAGGACTCTTGACCTATGGTTTGTATCGCCACAACTTTATACCGGTCATACCTTTACTATTTACCTATTCTATAGAGGGACCGCCACCCTCACCCCCAGACACCTGCTGGGGATGGTAGTGATAACCTTTACTATTTACCTGTTCTATAGAGGGAGCCGCCACCCTGACCCCCAGGCACCTGCTGCGGATGGTAGTGATAACCTTTACTATTTACCTGTTCTATAGAGGGAGCCGCCACCCTGACCCCCAGGCACCTGCTGCGGATGGTAGTGATAACCTTTACTATTTACCTGTTCTATAGAGGGAGCCGCCATCCTGACCCCCAGACACCTGCTGCGGATGGCGGGGATAACCTTTACTATTTACCTGTTCTATAGAGGGAGCCGCCACCCTGACCCCCAGACACCTGCTGCTGATGGTGGGGATAACCTTTACTATTTACCTGTTCTATAGAGGGAGCCGCCACCCTGACCCCCAGACACCTGCTGCTGATGGTGGGGATAACCTTTACTATTTACCTGTTCTATAGAGGGAGCCGCCACCCTGACCCCCAGACACCTGCTGCTGATGGTGGGGATAACCTTTACTATTTACCTGTTCTATAGAGGGAGCCGCCACCCTGACCCCCAGGCACCTGCTGCAGATGGTGGGGATAACCTTTACTATTTACCTGTTCTATAGAGGGAGCCACCACCCTGACCCCCAGGCACCTGCTGTGGATGGTGGGGATAACCTTTACTACTTACCTGTTCTATAGAGGGAGCCGCCACCCTGACCCCCAGGCACCTGCTGTGGATGGTAGTGATAACCTTTACTATTTACCTGTTCTATAGAGGGAGCCGCCACCCTGACCCCCAGACACCTGCTGCGGATGGCGGGGATAACCTTTACTATTTACTTGTTCTATAGAGGGAGCCGCTACCCTGACCCCCAGGCACCTGCTGCTGATGGTAGTGATAACCTTTACTATTTACTTGTTCTATAGAGGGAGCCGCCACCCTGACCCCCAGGCACCTGCTGCGGATGGTGGGGATAACGTTTCCTATTTACCTGTTCTATAGAGGGAGCCGCCACCCTGACCCCCAGACACCTGCTGCGGATGGGGGGGATAACCTTTACTATTTACTTGTTCTATAGAGGGAGCCGCTACCCTGACCCCCAGGCACCTGCTGCGGATGGTAGTGATAACCTTTACTATTTACCTGCTCTATAGAAGGAGCCGCCACCCTGACCCCCAGGCACCTGCTGGGGATGGTGGGGATAACCTTTACTATTTACCTCTTCTATAGAGGGAGTCGCCACCCTGACCCCCAGACACCTGCTGCGGATGGCGGGGATAACCTTTACTATTTACCTGTTCTATAGAGGGAGCCGCCACCCTGACCCCCAGGCACCTGCTGCGGATTGCGGGGATAACCTTGGAGGTAGAGTTACAACAGAGGATCAGGCGACAGGTAGCCATATACTTCTCCATAGTTCTGCGCAGGGCGTGTTGGGCATCCACACTGAGGCGGTCAACTTCTGTCAGAATGATCACTACAATACAAACAAAGGATCATTACCGTAGAAACAATGCAAAGGTCAAAGAAACAGAACAAAGGTCAATGACATCAAGCTAAAGTGAAGGCATATATAGTTAAAGGGAGTTTTCTGAAAGTGATCCATCCATTTGCATCGCATTCAACTAAATAAGTAACTAAATTTAATTTGTCAATGTAATATTATTGAGATTTATTTACCTTTCAAGCTTTTCTATGATAAAGACTTCAACAGTTTTGTCTGGGCTATGTTAATGAGATTTACCTTTAAAGCTTTTCTGTGATGAAGACTCCAGCTGGTTCGTCTGTGCGACAGTTTTAATGAGCTCCTGTATGACTACCCTGTCATTGTTTCCGACGTCACTGTAAATACAGCACTCAATAATATCAGACATAACTACAATCTCAACAAGAGATCCCAGTGGGATCGTGGCGTTCACAATAGACAATCTTCATAAATTCTTAAATCTTTTTGATTATTTTGTTTTCTATTCTCTTACATTTATTAATTTTAGTTAAATGAAATTTTGGAGTTCCTCTTAAGAAAAGGCAATACTAATTGAAAAATAATACATTATCATATAACACACATCAATTCTAGATGTCAGAAATACAAAACAGAACAAACTTAATTTTTTAATGTCAATGTTTGATATAGCCGGAGGTCAAACTAAGTATTTTTCACAAGTTTTATTTGAAGGTATACATTTGTACATGTATATAAACAGTAGTTAAAGATCCATTCCAAACACTTTGTACAGCATTGGGTTTTTATGCCCAATTGAAGTATTTGTTAAACACTATAATCCATTGGCCTTGAGTTGACCTCTACAAGTGATACCAATATAGATTTCTGACCCCATGGCAATCACTACCCGACTGTAATTCACTGACTTTGACTTTACCTTTACACAAGTGATACCAATAGTTTTCTAAACCCAATCACTAAGAGACTAGTACTGTAATCCACTGATCTTGAGTTGACCTTTACAAGCTAAGCGATACCATATAGATTTGTGACCCCGTATACCACTATGAGAATGTAAGCCAACGACCTTGAGTTGACCTTTACAAGCACTAGGGAATAGCTTTTGTTGATGCTACTCGTAAATATATGAGGATTTCAACAAATCACTAGGGTATTCACCGAGGGGCGAGGTGATTCAACTAAAACCATGTTTATTCACCAATTAGCGATGATACTCAACAAAAAATATTAACATCACTAATGCTCGATAATAGTCACTAATGTCCCGATAAGAATCAACAACGGTCCGGTAAAATTCAACAAGGTTCGATTTGACCACGTGACCAAACTGATAGAGCAGCTAGTTTACCTGTACACACGACTGGCAGTGACCAAGATCTCGCCATGGTTACGGCCACGGCCGTACGCCGGGTCGACTTACATGCATTGGAGCACACACAAACATGCCAAGTTCCTTTCACAGAGATGTTATGTTAGTGTAACAAAGTTATGAATGCTAATCCCATCATTAGGATGTTTTGATGTACCACGAAATTATATTAGATTGCTTTCTAATTCCTTTGTTGCACGTACACGTTTCGATAGTACATTGTGTACACAAGTTTTAGGTTACAAAGTTAAATCTTTTGCAGTAGCAAGTACTGCCTCAGGCAACTCACCTATTGAGCTGACGACTTCACGCCTCACTGCACACGTCTTTGACAGCCACTGTATGGCTTCCGTTGGTGTATACTGGAGAGCGACACGACAGCCTAAGTTCCAAGTGGTATTTACTATCATTCGTTTTCTGCAACTGTACGCGTAATCTTTCCATTTAACACTGTGATTAAAACTGTCCATGCTTTGTATGACGTATGTATACGTATAAAACATTTGTGACTATGTGGTTTGCATTAGTTTATCTGTAAATGTTCACGTAATTTTTCCATTGAAAACAGTGAACACGGTAATATTCACTGCCGATTAAATGCTTTGTATGTGTTTGTACATAAAAACATGCTTTAATATATACTGTTTTCCTTCGTTATCTGTTCTTGTACAACGGACTTAGAAAGCATAATTCCCTGATTGTACATATTATTTTGAGATTTTTTATTAAATTAACACAACATCAAACGTTCGTCTCGCTGATTGTTACGTACGTTTGTGAGAAGTTCGCGAGATGGAGTCATTTCAATAAAAAACATGCTTATATACTTTATCAGTATCTAGTTTTCATGCGAAATGGGCTATGATATTGGGTATAACATTAAAAAGGTGAACATGACGAACGGGATTTGATTTACTTATCAACGTATTGTAATTGTATGTACGGATGTAATATACAGCCTCTGTACGTATGTGCACAGGTTTTATTTGTGTAAATGTAGTTTTTCCCTTCCTTTTCCTTTTACGTATGTATACCTTACTTGTACCTTAATCTTCCACTCATTTAAAAATCTTCTTCCAGGTCAGATGATTGGAAACAGAAAGAAAGGGGATGCCGAAGATACACCATCACACACGAAAGACGGAAAGGGACCTCTCCACGATTTCTCATTTTTACACCCTGTTGTGAGGTGAAAGCCAAACCAACAAATATTTTATAACATCGACAACCCTTTTTCAGGTCAATCAAACTTTTGTTCATCAATGTTCAAATAAAATACGGAAATGAAAGATCGTTTTGATTTGATCATACATACATTTTATTGCTTCAGAATGAGAAAATATTAAAAACTTAAAGAAGCCCTCTCAGTAATGTACAGTATTCATTCTAATTATGGTGTTATCATACATTATATTTATACGGGTAACGAAATACACCGGAAGAAAAGAAACAAATGAACAATGGAAAGGCAAAGGGGAACAAAACAGGATTAATAGAGTGTCCTTCGAATGAAAAAACGTATAGGCTGCATGTCATACACTAGCTACAGATTAGATTCACGTCGTCTGTTCGATTGTCAATATATTGCACTTGCCGTTTATTTTCTCATTACTCTTGATGTCATATCAATGAGCTATACAAACACTTTACTTCAATTATAGTAGTTAATAACACAAAGCATGGATTACTGAAACCGTAACACTATTATTACTAGACATCCCAAGCACAGGAACCTGATAATTTGTTACAGCTAGTTTTGGATCTAAATTGTGGAAATTAAGAGTAATTTTATACTTTTGGGGGTTTAGATCAATT
Source organism: Mimachlamys varia (assembly GCA_947623455.1). Classification (NCBI taxonomy): domain Eukaryota; kingdom Metazoa; phylum Mollusca; class Bivalvia; order Pectinida; family Pectinidae; genus Mimachlamys; species Mimachlamys varia. The sequence goes on from OX392537.1 coordinate 6,714,499, forward strand.
TTCGATAAAAACGACTCCTCATTGATGATTCGAAACGCCTAAGTTTAGGTCCAAAACTAGCTGTTATAAATGTTCAGGTCCCTGTAATCCCGTCAAAGAGAAATTTCGTGGGGGGGGGGGGGGGGCTTTTTATTTATTAAAAGATAGAATATATAAATACCTGTTCGCGCGAGGGTCATTAATTGAATGGAATTCGGCACAAATTCAAGGATATACATACATGAATTCATTGTCTCCACTTGTAAAGTCAACGTTTTCCAATGAGCAAAAACAGCTTAACACACGATAGTTATAAAAAAACGTCAGTATATATATATTCCAATGCGATTCCGGGATCTTGTTTGGGTAGACTAAAGGTTACACTTAAAGGACTACAGGTAAAGTATACACAGGGCTTGTTATTACAATATTATGTCATAAATTGTTAAAGGAAATACAATAAATTTCAATTTAAATAAATGATACACAAAATCCTGAACGTGCAGCGTAATTAAGACAATATAATATCAATCATATTGATTAGAATAGCTTTACCAAGCAAATGGCATATCATTGATTTTAGGAATTTTGTAAAACAAATAAGTTCGTTATAATTATGTTGACAGATTTCAAAAACCAATTCATAACACAATCAATTGCTTTTAACAATAAGCTCCCACTTCCTTCGTTATCAATGTTAACCTTGCCAGATCACGGAAAGTGTGAAGATTTAGGCTGTCATGTAATTAAGATAATGACACCCACCTAGTCAACGTTTACCTATATACGGTTTGATAGCAGAAGGTGTGAAGATCTTGAAATAATGACCCGAGGGCCCTCATTGTTTGACGAGAATATGTCATCACACCTGAATGATTTTTAAGTCTATGTGCTGTATATTTAACAATTCCACAAACACTTACAATTGATAGACATTAAGTAGCTAAATAAAACTTCCATATAACATTTACGTACATGCTTTCTAATTTGCTTTATTCAACATGACGTACATTATATACGTATATCATTATGACGTATATTACACAATGCAAGATATAGAGCATATTTATATTTAGATGCTAATTAGCCTATACAAAATAACAAATAGCCTCATGACAGTACAATCAGATCAAATACGCAATATTTCAGAACAGGGCAATTTACTTGTATTAATTGCGTGTCTATTCCCCAAATACAATATACACACCTTCTTTAAACATTTATAATTTTTATTTATAAATTGTTTTTACCTGCACATTACACAGGAACATTCATAGCTCACTACTAGGAGACAAATTCCTTTTTTAGAAGAAGTTAAGCAATTTATATTATTTGGTATTATATATTTACTATTATAATATTAGAAGTCAATCGCTCTTTGCTTGCAAAATGTTACGAAGATACTGGATCGTAACCCTTTCAAGTTTGTAAGCTAAGATGAAGTCAATCGGGCTCTTTAATTTTCCCAAGATACCATCTATGTTTATAAATTGTTCCGCATTCGAGATGCGAATTAGAGTGAGGAAAGTTAAAATTAGATGAGTCAATATGACACATTTACCCCGCTGAAAACCAGACAAGTACTTTTTTTGCGGCGAGTGTGTATGCCTATTTCCCCAAGGATGTGTAAAGGATAGAACCACTGTAATAACGCTCTATCGGAATGCTGTGTACCTGTCTAGAAATAGATTATTGTAAACAGAGGAATTAAGGGTATGGCTAATAACATCTTTGTTTTCATGATAAACACTCGACATAACCTTTAAAAATCATACACATTTATAAAAACAAGAGGCCCAACGGGCCTTAACGGTCATCTGACTACCAATTGTAAAATCACTATGAAAATACGTGTAGTCATTAAATCAAGTTATAATATGCCTGTATAGATTGCCAAGTTCAAGATAGTGGCCTTCTTGGATTTCTGATGGGCTTGAAAAATAACAACACTTCGTTGGGACCATCTCAGGATATCATTTCTGGCAAGTTTCAGCTCAATTCCACTGGTAGAACTTGAGAAGTTTAGAATGTGTTTTCAAAATGGCCGCTGTGGAGGCCATCTTGGATTTTTGACTACATGAAAAATAACAACAGTTTTGTCAGGACCATCTCAGGAGAATTTCTGGCAAGTTTCAGCTCATTCTCACTGGTGGAACTGGCGAAGTTTAAGATGTGTGTTCAAAATGTTGGCCATCTTGGATTTCTGACGGACTTGAAAAATGACAACACTTTGACGGGATTATCATAATCATTATGTCAGGATCATTTCTAGCTCATTTTGGAAGTTGAGAAGTTGAAAATGTGGAAAGTTTATGGACAAGCCCAATATCACATCTCTGTGCCTTTTGGTTATTCAGAAAAAGTTGTTTTAAAGATTTTGACCCTTTTGGCCCCTGTGACCTTGAATGAAGTTCAAGGTCATTTATTTGAACAAACTTGGTAGACCTTTATCCCAGCATGCCACAGGCCTAATATCAGGTCTCTGAGCCTTTTAGTTATTCAGAAGAAGTTGTTTAAAGAACGTTTTGGCCTCTGTGACCGTGAATGAAGGTCAAGGTCATTTCTTTGAACAAACTTGGTAGCCCTTTATCCCAGCATGCCACAGGCCCAATATCAGGTCTCTGGGCCTTTTGGTTATTCAGAAGAAAATGTTTAAATATTATGACCGTTTTGGCCCCAGTGACCTTGAATGAAGGTCAAGGTCATTTCTTTGAACAAACTTGGTAGCCCTTTATCCCAGCATGCCACAGGCCCAATATCAGGTCTCTGGGCCTTTTGGTTATTCAGAAGAAGTTGTTTAAAGATTATGACCGTTTTGGTCCCTGTGACCTTGAATGAAAGTCAAGATCATTTCTTTGAACAAACTTGGTAGCCCTTTATCCCAGCATGCAACAGGCCCAATATTAGGTCTCTGTGCCTTTTGTTTATTCAGAAGAAGTCGTTTAAAAATTATGACCGTTTTGTCCCCTGTGACCTTGAATGAAGGTCAAGGTCATTTCTTTGAACAAACTTGGTAGCCCTTTATCTCAGCATAACACAGGACCAATATCAGGTCTCTGGGCCTTTTGGTTATTCAGAAGAAGTTGTTTAAAAAGATTTTGACCTTTTTGGCCCCTGTGACCTTGAATGAAGGTCAAGGTCATTTGTTTGAACAAACTTGGTAGCCCTTTATCCCAGCATGCCACAGGCCCAATATTAGGTCTCGGGACCTTTTGGTTATTCAGAAGAAGTCGTTTAAAAATTATGACCGTTTTGTCCCCTGTGACCTTGAATGAAGGTCAAGGTCATTTCTTTGAACAAACTTGGTAGCCCTTATCTCAGCATAACACAGGACCAATATCAGGTCTCTGGGCCTTTTGGTTATTCAGAAGAAGTTGTTTAAAAAGATTTTGACCTTTTCGGCCCCTGTGACCTTGAATGAAGGTCAAGGTCATTTGTTTGAACAAACTTGGTACCCCTTTATCCCAGCATAACACAGGCCCAATATCAGGTCTCTGGGCCTTTTGGTTATTCAGAAGAAGTCGTTCAAAGATTTTGACCTTTTTGGCCCCTGTGACCTTGAATGAAGGTCAAGGTCATTTGTTTGAACAAACTTGGTAGCCCTTTATCCCAGCATGCCACAGGCCCAATATTAGGTCTCGGGACCTTTTGGTTATTCAGAAGAAGTTGTTTAAAAATTATGACCGTTTTGTCCCCTGTGACCTTGAATGAAGGTCAAGGTCATTTCTTTGAACAAACTTGGTAGCCCTTTATCTCAGCATAACACAGGACCAATATCAGGTCTCTGGGCCTTTTGGTTATTCAGAAGAAGTTGTTTAAAAAGATTTTGACCTTTTCGGCCCCTGTGACCTTGAATGAAGGTCAAGGTCATTTGTTTGAACAAACTTGGTACCCCTTTATCCCAGCATAACACAGGCCCAATATCAGGTCTCTGGGCCTTTTGGTTATTCAGAAGAAGTTGTTCAAAGATTTTGACCTTTTTGGCCCCTGTGACCTTGAATGAAGGTCAAGGTCATTTGTTTGAACAAACTTGGTAGCCCTTTATCCCAGCATGCCACAGGCCCAATATGAGGTCTCTGGGCCTTTTGGTTATTCAGAAGAAGTCGTTCAAAGATTTTGACCTTTTTGGCCCCTGTGACCTTGAATGAAGGTCAAGGTCATTTGTTTGAACAAACTTGGTACCCCTTCATCCCAGCATGGCACAAGCCCAATATTGGGTCTATGGGCCTTTTGGTTTATGAGAAGAAGATGTTTAAATGAAAAAGTTTACGGACGGCGCACGACGCACGGCGCACGGCGCACGACGCACGGCGCACGACGCACGACGACGGACGAAGCATGATGACTATAGGTCATCCTGACCCTTCGGGTCAGATGACCTAAAAACATACAATGCATGTAACACAAGACGTTGAGATCATTACCAACTTAAATTTAAAAGAATTTAATTAATTACCCAGTCTCTCTCTTTTTAGATTTGATTATCATACGTATTGCATTAGGTTATAATTATTTTATATCCTGGTAATGTTTCATATATCGGTACGTTTCTCCCGCTTTCTCGCTAATGAACAACGGAATGAGATGAGATTATCAAGTCTACAGGGACAAGTTACAATAGTAATATATGTATAAAACAAAGGGTTCGATGTTTATATCGACCCACATACATTGCATGTATACATATATCACTATTTTAACGTGTCCCCTCTGCTAAGTCTGTGCCGTAACTGACAAATCATTGTCTACGTACAGATATCGTCTCCGTGTCAGAATCTTGACAGTGAAATTTTGAGGCGACAAAGCATGCATAATTGCATTTGTCCGTTTAGTCATTTCGTCACCAAAAAGTTCATGTGTAATAATGTGACGAAATGGCTTGCTGCAAGATTACAGGTCATTGGAAAATTAAGTAAAGAGGCGACAGAGGTCATATGAACGTGACCTCTTATGGGATGTTGTCAGATCCTTGTAAAACGGAGTGAGAACACGGATCTGTATTTTAATCAGATTGCATACAACATGTATACACATACGTCTACGATGTAGATATCGTCTCTGGTTAGAGCGACAGACATCACTTATAGCGCTACCCGAGGTCAGTACCCAGCAGGAAGCCAATTAGACTAATCCTGTTATGTAATAAGATGAACAGGTGATGAGGTTTTCGCATGAGTGGCTACACGACGTCTTCACAGGTATACACATACGTCTACGATATAGATATTGTCTCTTGGTAGAGTTACTGACATCACTTACAGCGTCACCCGTGGTCAGTTCCCAGCAGGAAGCCAATTAGACTAATCCTGTTATGTCATAAGATGGACAGGTGATGATGTAACTCCAATATGGTTTCATTTATCGTTTCAATTTCCCTCCATGTGCACATCTTTAAATAAATTCTTACAAAACACACATTTGATTTTATTCTTTTCCATCATCTTAATTGGCAAAATTACATGTAGTTTTGGAATGGAATGTTTTACATGTGTACAGAGATGCATACAAGTATTTGCACATACATGTAATGGTATATTTAATGTCGACCACATTTTTTAGTCAATGTATAATATTGTTGTAATAACATTAAAAAGGACAACAGGTAGATCTATTTGAAATTAACTTAAAAGTTGAATCGATGAAAGTATTGTCAGAAAAATGTCATGAACACGTATATGAACTGCACAGTATGATTATCTGGTCACATCGAGTACAAAAATTACAATGTCATATGTAAATTTCCGTATGGAATTTTATACAAAATAACAGAGAAAGTTTATCTGATTACATTCATTCGTATCATAGTAATAAACGTGATCTTTTTGAAGTAGCGTGTATCATTTCTAATGCATGTTACATTATTGTTGGACAATAACTCCTTCGCAAATGGACGTCGGTGAAAATTCCAAACTCAACATATGCGATACATTGTAAAATAAAATGATATTCATCCTCCAGTTCGTTAGATCTATATAAATATCAACATCTATATAGCAGTTACAATTTCATTTACTAAGCTCTGGTTATCCCTTGCTTAGTCTATCTCAAGAGCTAGACAATATGGCTGTGATCACGCCTGAATCCCATTAGGATTTCATATCCCGGCGAGATTTTGCCTTCTCGCAGAAATCCCAGTATTAATCATATTTGAATCCTACTGAGAGTTCATATCTCTCTGGGATATGATCATACCGGTGAGCTTTTACCCTCTCACTGGACTGGAAAATGGACTTGACAATGAAACTGATGTACAGGATCGGATTTAGTCTGAATGTCCTCTGGCCCCACACCAAATCTGGATCACAGGGAGCTGAGAATTTGTTACAGCTATATAATAGCCTTCATGACCACCGAGGGAGGCATTTTATCGAATATTGATCTAAAATTCATCAAAAGTGTAAAATTACTTTAACTTTAGGTAAAAAACTAACTGTAACAAGTGCTCGTGTTCCTGTGATCTAACTGGGTGGTTCAACACCATACATCTATCTGTCAAAATGTCCAAATCACTGGGACACGTTACAGTAGTAAAATGCATAAAAATGTATGGGCTCGATATATACATAATACATGGACACGTTATGTATAATAGTTATGTATGTTTAAAATGTATGGGGGTCAATATAAAAATACCTGTTTAATATGTTATATCGATCCCCCATACATTTTATACATACATTACTATTGTAACGTGTCCCTGTGGGCTAGATCAGACTTTAAAACTTGGATAATAATGGAGTTTTGCCAAAGCTCGATTCAAATTATTGCTAAAATACAAAGAAACTGATGTAGATATTTTCTCTAATGAGAAAAATTAAGATATAGATCCAAATAATATTACCAATCAAACCAGTAGATAAAACACAATGTATTACAATTAAGCATCAGATTCAATTTACACAGAGCTGCGAAATACATATACAAATTAATGAACTTTTTTTTCATTTTATTTTCAAGATTATGACGATAACTGATTAACAGGGACGTATAGGCCTATGTCCCTGCTGATTAATATGTATTTTTCTTAAAAAAAAATAACTGCATATTAATTGCGTTGCATTAACCATGGTAATGACCATTATGCCTACACATATTCACATCGGCCTACCTGTCGACCCTTTAGGAATTTCCGACAATTTGCCGTTTTTATTGCATTTTTTATTTTAAATTTCCCGCCATAATCCGCCTTTGTTTACTTCAGTTGTCCCCCGTTTGAAACTCTCTATCGTTTACGGTAAAAATATCATAAGCTTCCTGTTTATATTTCAAACCACGTTTTCCGTGTCGTTGTGTTTTGTCTTTACTTTCTGTCAAGGATTAATACTCCTACAAGATGTTAAGACCATAGAAAAGGAAGAAAACATCGTAAAATACGCTACGGAATATCAAATAACATGGGGAAAATGTATTAAGATGGCTGTGCTGTTCCGATAAGGAAATTTTGCTGTGCCGTCAAAATGGACGTGCTCGTGTCGGAAAAGACTCCGTGGATTATAATGGCAAGAGCCAATAATTATCCATTGGACCCTACTGATATCTCGTCTGTCAATTCACAGAACTGTGTATCCATGCAGAATTTCTTTCCGACACCGGAATATCAAGGTAAGAAATAATGATTGTTGTCTTGATCACATTGACAACATAAAATATTTTATCAGGTTGGGCACAACGGCGCATATGGGAAATAGTCATGCATCTGGGTAACAGTTACTCATTTCAGTAACAATTTTGTTACTCATGGGTAATAATGTGAAATAAAAACACAAAGCCGTTTTAAACACTTGGAGTAAAAAAGGGCGATATTATTTTCACATAATCGAATAAACAATACAAAAAGGTGCATTAGTGCACAAAGAATATAATATGTTGTCTAACTTTAAAAAAAAGACAATGTATTGCCTCCATTTTTTATAATGGTGAAGAGTGGAGCTATAAATAGAATGTCAGTTTACCAGAGGCATGACGTCACTTATTGTGCACTGCATGCCACCAATCGCTAAGCTGTTAGCACGCACTATAGTTAATGGAGAACCAACTCGATGATATTGTAACTATTGTTTGTTAATTTCAGAAAAAAATTGACAACAGAATTATAATTTTTGGTGCACAAATGCACCTTGTTGTATTACTTACAAACATATGAAAAGGATGACACCCTTTTTTGTTCCAAGAGTTTAAAAGGACTTTTAAGGGTTTTTATTTCACATTATTACCAAAACAATTTTTTTTACAGAAATGGGTAACTGTTACCCAAATGCAGGACTATTACTCATATGCACCGCTCTGCCTAACCTGTTTATTATCTGATTATATTTGGCCATTTGTGGTATACAAACCCAACATCGTGGCAAAATGTTCTATTTGTTGAAGGCGGTCACTATATGGTACTAGATTTAGAACGAAATGACCTTGTACAGGGGGCCAAGACATCTAGAACTACTAAAAGATAAATAATTCATGTCAAGCTAAGGGTATATATTATTAAACTCCACGGATTTACATTATGCTGTCTAATTATATGTTTGTGATAATGCCAAACATGTCAACAGTTCGAGGTTGAGTTAAATCCCATCTGATCAAATCTGAATTTTAATGATTTTTCAAACTAGGACTCGATTCCGTTAGAGTTTGGATTCAAGATTTTATGTGATATGATGACATAAGTCAAGTAATTATATAGATTAATATTAAAGTATTAGCTGCGTACACCGGTATTCACGAGGGAAAATGTATTTGATCAGTTTACACAGGTGTCCTGATTGATAGTGAATGTTGAGGTCAGATAGTGAAAAAAATTGTGATCCTGTGATTCCGTTTTAAATAAACTAAAAAAACAAATGGTACACATTTACGAATTATTTAAAATTAAAAAAAAGAAGACAGCCATGGTTACAGGATATTGGCATGCTGTTATTAACAGTCTAGGTATACATTATGTATATTATTTTTCAAGAAAAGTCTATCATTGTTTTCTGTGTGTAATGTGAGGATTTTTTAGTGTTGGGAATCGGTAATCAATTTCAACAACGATGATCAGACATAATCGGTTAGTGCCAACTGATCAATTTTTTATTAATAATTGCCAAGCCTATCGTCATTTGCACTTATTGTATGGCAGACAGTACACGATGGCTATAGGTCATTTTTTAAAGATTATGTTACGGTAGGCTTACCAATTATTAATTTGAAAATTGATCGGTGCATAAACTTTCCTTCAAACTGCAATGTACTTCTTGATGAAGGGCTACCAAGTTTTGACCTACTGTCAAGGTCATAGGGGTCAAATATGTTAATATCTTTAGCAATAACCAACAATACTTATAAAATCAGATGACCATTTAAGCCCATGGCATGGGCCTCTTGTTTTCACCAAGACTAAGAGGGCCACTATATGTTTTTTTTTAGGTCATGTGACCGAAAGGGTCAGGATAACCTATTGCCATCGTGCGCTGTCTGTAAACTTTTTCTTTAACAATCTTCTTCTCAATAACCAAAAGGCCCAAGATGCTGATATTTGGCCAGTAGGTACTCGGGATAGAGTGTTACAAAGTTTCCTCATATCAATGACCTTGACCTACATTTTGTACTTTCAAGGTCACAGGGGTCAAATATGTAAACATCTTTAAGACTCTTCTCAATAACCAAAAGGCCCAGGATGGTGATATTTGGTCAGTTAGTACCTGGGACAGAGTGCTACAAAGTTTCCTCAAATCAATGACATTGACCTACTTCAAGGTCAAAAGGGTTAAATGTAATAAAATTCTTTCAAACAACTTTCCTCAGTAACTATAAGGCCTAGGGTGTTGCTATTATGCCTATAGCATGCTGGGATTAAGGGCTACAAAATTTCCTCATATCAATGATCTTGACATACCTTCAAGGTCACAGGGGTCACATATATATAAAAATCTTTAAGAATCTTCTTCTCAATAACCAAAAGGCCCAGGGTGCTGATATTAAACAGTAAGTACCTGGGATAGAGTGCTACAAAGTTTCCTCATATCAATGACCTTGACCAATGTTCAAGGTCACAGGGGTCAAATATGTAAAAAAAAATTAAGAAACTTCTTCTCAATAACCGAAAGGCCTAGGGTACCGATATTTGGTGTGTAGCATGCTGGGGATAAAGGGCTACGAAGTTTGTTCAAGTGAATGACCTGCTTTCAAGGTCACAGGGGTCATATCTCTAAAAATGTTTCAAACACTTCTCCTCAGTAACAAAAAGTAAACTCGGGTATTATCACAATGCCGTAATGAAGGAATAACAAGTTTGTTCATTGACTCTCTTAGGTAACAGGTCAAATTTTGTTATATCTTTAAACAGCTACCAACAGAAAATTATATAGATTGTTAGATGACCGTTGAGGCCCATTATGCCCTAGTTGGTACCCTTAATTTGCATAAGGTTACAGAATGTTATACTGTAAACACAAGTTTGCACCGTTTGTTTACAATTGTCCCAAATTATTATGATTGGTGTGATATATCGCTAAAGATGGCACACCCCTACAGTTGGCTCAGTTAAGAATTTTTTACTATGTCATGATCAGAATAACTGAGTTCATCATTAGTTAATAAGGCTCCAAGACCAATTGTTCAATATTTTGTACAAGAACTAAAATAAAATCATATCCATGGCTATAAAGTTGTGTGGGTTTTGAATGTTTGCTTTAATTTCTTTCAGAATAAGTTCTAAGATGTTAAAGGTGGATGGAAGAAAACCAATCAGGGACCGATGCACAGATAAACGAATACATTGATTTGATGCAAAATGTGGGTGTGCAAAGACTGCAGGAGGGCAGATTGATGCAAAGCCAGAATTAACGTTCTAGCTAAATAAACATGTGTACATTGATTTTTATTTTATGTTGTTTTTAAGGGTCAGAAACACATCACATCGCCTTTCTGTAAGATCCGTCTAGGATTTCACTTGAATCTTGCAGGGATGTTACTGGAATCTGCTACTAACCTGCAGAATCACTGGGATTCTGCTGAAATTTCACTGGAAATCTGTCCAGATCCTGCAAGGATTTTACTAAGATCACATTGAGATCCGGTCCGGTATCATTGTGAATCCCATAAGGATCCAGCTGGGATCCCACTGGAAATCCTGTTGAATCCCACCGGGATCCTGGTGGGATTCCTGCCCATATTTTCTCTTGGGATTTACCCCAGTTAGTACTCACAATGCTTTTAACATCAGGGTTGGTAAGCTGTTTATTCACTGAAATCATTGAAAAATTGTACTTTTGGGGTTTCTTGCATGGACTTTGATACAGTTGAATCTCGTTATCTCAAACTTGTATTAACTTAAAGACCCTGTTTAATCTAGAATTAACATTAAGTATTCAAACCCACCTACCTCAAATACTTGGAAGGTTTTTTGTGTTCCGGTCGACTTTGAGATAACAAGGTTCAACTGTATAACACTGCCACATTTAAAACTTGCATGAACTTGATGATCCGTTGACTGTTAAAGTGTTATTTCCCGAATCACCAACAGGTATTGGGTATTGCAATGTCATAGTGACCTTAACCTCAAGTCAAAAGGAAAAAAAAGAATGGCACTTGAATTTCCCAGGTAAACACTATGAAGGTGAAGCAGGTAAGGTACTTCACTATATTTAAACACTTTGTATGCAAATTTTTATATATGATAGCATTGTAAAGCATTAAGGGGGCCGAGTGGTTTAAGTGTTCCGACATTCTACCACTGACTAGCCCTCCACCTATGGGTTGCGGGTTTGAATCCCACATGGGGCAGTTGCCAGGTACTGACAGTAGGTCGGTTGTTTTTCTCTGGGTACTCCGGCTTTCCTCCACCTCCAAAACCTGGCACATTTTTAAATGACCCTGGGTGTAAATAGGACGTAAAACAAAATGAAACAAACCCTTCATTTGTAAACTCTATCCAACCATCATTTGAGATTAGACGGGTCAGTTTGAGGGCTTCTGTATTGGTCGCAATTACCATAGAAATTGTTAATGATCACACATTAATCAATGATCTTATAATAAGGGCGGCAGGCCTGTGGCCTGTATATCCATATATCTAAAATACTATCCAATATTATCTTTAAGTCTTGAACCAGTGACAAAAAAACTTAATCCTAAAGGTTTTGCTGAAAGACCAATGAAACAAAGTTATTGATTACATTTGAAAATGTTCCTGTGCTAAATGTGTACCCGGGTATGTATTGAGATCTTGGTCATGGTAATTGTTATTATATATATTCAGAATAGAAATATTAACCGGATATTACTTTAAATTTGTATTCTTTATTATTCATTGTTCAAGGAAGGGCCTCTCACTTAGTCTTTGATTCCTCAGTGCCAGATAGTAGTTTAAACTCTGCATCTTTTTCCTTCCTTATAAAGTCGTTATAGACTTGAAATTAATTAATCTCTTGTGCTTAGCTGCATTCTCTCTTAAAACCCCTCGGAGTAATCACCTGGGCAAAGTCGCGGGGTCCCGCTCCCAGCGCGCGGTCCAGCGTTGGGGATTAAGTCTATCTGCGACTTACTACTGTGAGGTGAACACCGACAGTCCAGGATAACTGAATGTTATACACATCTATATGTGTTTTTTATGAAATATAATACAGACGTAAAACGTGTCGTGTCGTATTGTTAACGTTCACGTCAGATCATCAGGTGAAAATGGTAAATAAAACAATTAATACGCAAGCTAACAATTGCTAAGTTAACGTATTGTATATGCGTAACACGAGGCTATAATGCAGTTGTTAAAAGAAGTCCCTTGTTTTGAAATGTTGCTTTATCATATAATCGAAAATGTTCAATGGCAAAATCCGCCGATGATTTACATTACGTAATGCGAGGTCAATAAAGGTGAAGTCAAAAGTACGGAATAAGATTGCTAATTTACTTACGTCCGTGCCAAAATGTTTTGGTATTTCAAAAGCATTTTTTGAAAGGAAATATTAAGAAACAGTTAACGAAAAAAAAACGCATTTGGCAAATCATTCGCTATCGTAGTGAAAGTCATGGGTCCCTTTCGCCTCCGATCTTGACAAATGTACAAAACAAACATGGCACTCACGGATTTGGAGTCATGCTTTCAACCCTAATAATACAGAATACTTGGTCCATACCTGACTTAATTAGCTAGTCCATATTCTGCCAGAGGGTAGAAAGCGTTTGATTTTTTTACCGGCCGCGGCGGGGACCTTTGACCTACAGCAAGGAGCTCTGCAGCCCAGCTAACAGGTGTCTCAAGTTGTGAAAGCTTGGTTAGCTTTATTATTCTTTTTATGTGTTAATGTATTGGACAAACTCATCTATTTTGCATTTACAGAAAACTAATGTATATATATGGAACAATCTGGAACACTTTGGTCTTCTGACAGTAGGCATATTGTTAGCGGAGGTTAATTTTTGGCTAGTTTTAAATCGAAATGTTAGCGGATCTTTTGCACAAGCTTACTAAACCCATGGATGCAGCGAACTGTGACTGACGAGTGACAGCTACCCAAGAAGTCAAACACAGGGACCTGAGAATTTGTTACAGCTAGTTTTGGACCTATAAATTTTACATGTTTGAGAGGTTTAGGTCAAATTTTCGAAAAAATACTCTAAACACCGGCTAAAAGTCCAAAACTAGCTGTAACAAATTCTCAGGGGCCTGTTGTCAAAAGATCAAATCTCGCTAATCGTTTCCATTTATTATTTCATCTTGCAGATACGAAATGCTCTATACACACTAAAAAAACACATTATATTCTGATGAATGGAAAAAAAAAATAATCTTAAGATACGTGTATTCTAATCCAAACTTTTTCTTGTGTACGTACCATTATAAAACTTTTTTTTTATTCTAACAGCAAAATTGCAATAAAACACGGGAAATGGCTGAGCCCCGTACCCCTCACTCCCTTTGCCCTTCACCTATCGTCAAACATTGTTTTCAGACAATACACACAATAGTAAATTGATGATATAGGCACCGTACGATTAACTATTGACCGTGGTTTCTCTCACCTGGCAGTCGCTTAAGATCGTGTAAAACTGTTTGCATTTAACAGGGAGGGTGGGGGGGGGGGGGGGGGTTTCACCTGTGCGTAACACCTGTCAATCGAAACAGTTTGACACAATGGACAGTATCAACTACAACACAGTTTTAACAACCCCCAGGAAACAGGTGTGAAACTTGCCCTGGGGTGTATACCCGTACAGGTGTGGCGAAAATGGACTGTAATGATTACCATATGATGTCGTAAAATTGTCGATCCCTAACTCATTCACTCATGAAGACACACTTGAACTGGTCTGATTGAATGGTTGGAACAGTTCATTATGAAAGTTCAGGGGGGAATGACCTGTGTTCATTTATGTACTTCAGTGTACAATTATTATCGTCGACAGCACGGGAAATTATCTATGCAAGTCCGTGTCGATACTTCTGAAGTGAGTGATGTTTTCCACAGGGACCTGAGAATTTGTTACAGCCAGTTTTGGACCTAAACAAGGGTGTTTAGAGTAATTTCACACTTTTGAGGGGTTTAGATCAATTTTCGATAAAAATTCCCCCTCAATGGTCATAATAGCCTTTATAACCATTGAGGGGAGCATTTTTATCGAAAATTTACGTGCCTTAAGTCTTTCAATTTTTTTTTTATTTTGCTATATATTCTTTGTATTTCCAACTTTTTTCAATGAATTTTCCTGACTTCGTTTATGAATGGATTTTGACAATTTTTTGTCATTTGGTACAGAAATATACAAGGTTTCCTCTCATAATATTTATTTAATTTTCCGTTGTGTATTTATTGAGCTATACAGAATTATCTACACTGCTAATTTCCGTATAACGTTACCAAAATGACGTCAAAATGGCGTCCCGAAAATTGGATGTTGTAAATAAATTATGATTTCTCTAATTATACATAACGGAAAACAGTGAAAATATTATGAGATGAAACAGGAAACAATTCTCTATAAGTACACAAAATTTCATAAAAAATGATCCCGAAACGAAGTCAGGAAAATTCATTGAAAAAAGTTGGAAATACAAAGAATACATAGCAAAATAAAAAAAAAATTGAAAGACTTATGGCACGTAACTGTATATGCTTTCATCGGGATAATACGCTAAAACTGTAACATACAGCTTCATTACAGTTCAATAATGCTTCTTTGATAACGTGTGGTTGAGATCGTGTTACAGATGGCGTTGTAAATGTGTATTACGCCATGTACATAGTTCGGGGCCTGAAATGAACATTGTTTTTCAAGATATCTTCTATAAAAAGGTGCAATTTTATTAGGCCTATCACTTTCTTGTGGAACAACGCACATCTAGAACCAAATCATGAACTGTTGGCCTGGATGGTCGGGTGAAATATCAATCTTAGAGATATATTATTTCCGTTTATATCTTACCCTGATTGGGTAAGTCCATATTCCATCCGTGAGTGAAAAGTTTTTGGACACTCAGCTGGTGCTGTCTAATGTAAGTATTTAGTTGTACGTTTCCTTTCATCAACTAGTCCTGCAAAGCCATATATAGTCTAGAGGTGTGCATATTTTTACGTCACATCAGTTTCACATTGAATTCTGTATTCAAGTTTGGGAAATCGATTGTTCTGCTTTGTTTAAAATAGGTTTAATTCCACTCGCAGGTAGAACATTATCTATCGCTGTTCTAGGTAATGTTAAAGTGATAATCCACTACAAAGATTTTGTTATCATGATGGCCCTGTGTGGTTAAACCAATTTTATATATTTCGTTAAACCACAGGGACATGTATAGACTTGTGATAAAAAATTGTGACAAATATATATATATATATATATATATATGTGTGTGTTAACACATGTCCTGTGGATACTTGGGTGTTTGTGTGAATTTTCGTTGAATTATAATCTTTATACTGGGGTGAACAATGACATTTGAAAAAACATTACAGGTGAAACATTGGACAACTCAGGATGGCTTTAAACTTTCGGTGTCAAGCTCGATGACGTAAACGTTTTTGTTTTGACGAAAAAAAACCCCAAATTAACATTGAATTCAATGTGAAGATGACGTAACGTGACAAACGTCACTGTATTATGAACAAAAAAGGAAAACAAGAAATAACACAACTGATTTTCTAATCAGATTAAAAAATAAACATGCAAAAATAGTGCAAGACCAGTTAGACAGGGACTTGATTTTTTTGCACAAATAGCGATAGCAATAAATGGTCGATCTTTTATTGGAGTATTTAATGAATACTGTTTCAGAAGTTGATGCATAACCATAACAGGTTTGGTGAGTCTTTCGTTTTTTCTTGATATTTGTCTTTGACGTCAACACAGGTATGTACTTATAAGAAATGTGGCGAGGCCTTGTTCGTCTTCCGTATGTGTAGAGGGCGTATCCTCTTTCCTTTTTCCAATCACCTGACCAACAAAAATATTTTTGAATTAACTGTAACAATTCGCAATTATATATGTAAACACAATATAGGTAAAATAACTGTTTTATGATAAGCTTCATACATACTTAGTTACATTCACGAAACGTTGAAAATTAAATGATTTTAAACGAAAGTATGTAAAAATAACGCTTTATGCGCACTCCCGTTTGTCATGTACCCTTTTTGCCCCCATTCATTCATCCATCCCCTTTAAATACCGTTTCAAATTGTCAATGAGCTGGATCCGAATCGAAATACCTCTTGTCATGGTAATAGGCCTTCCACTTTTAATAATAATTAGGCAAGTGTCGCTGAGATTTCAACACATGAGGGTCATTAGTATTGATTATTGGATAAGGATTCGGACACAATAAAATGTGTCTGGCTGCTCGGTACTGGTTACATTTGATCAAGGGTGATTAACTTGATACCCGTTAGGCTTTCATTAATTTCATAAAGGTTAAAGCGTTACGCCGCCATTTTGATTATGATTCAATATTACAGAACATGTAAATAAAAAACGGTAATATTACATTTATTAGGCGTCACATGTACCAGATAAGCTCCTCCCACATCTGACATAGGAGCTCGATAGATGTTTCAGACAAATCAGTCCCATTGGCGGATTTGATGATTAATGAGAACTTGCACACCAGACCAACCACAAGCGGATAACGAAACAAATCTACACACACATTAAAAGTTCATGAGCAGGTTTGCTCTGTATATACCTGGAAATCCCCGCATTCTCATAATGGTGCGACATAAATATTAGACCTTATTTTAGTCCGAATACCACGGAATTGGATGCTATCTAAATCCGATCTAAAACCGGTCGAAGGTGACCCGAAAATAGAATTTAAGCATACACCGCTCTGTGTATCTAACATTTCAATCTCAAATATTAATCTTATTTGACTCCATCTTGCGAACTTCTTACAAATGTACGTAAAAATCAGTCTCTTGTCAATCAGCATTATCAGCACGTTCGAGACGAACGTTTGATGTTGTGTTAATTTAATAAAAATGCTCAAAATAATATGAAGAATCACGGAATTATGCTATCGAAGTCGATGTACAACTACAATTACAGTTAACGAATGAAAACCAGATCATGAAAAATTATACAAGCATGTTTTTATTGAGACAAACACATACAAAGCATTTGATCGGCAGTGAATATTACCGTGTTCACTGTTTTCAATGGAAAAATTACGTGAACATTTACAGATAAACTAATGCAAACCACATAGTCACAAATGTTTTATACGTATACATACGTCATACAAAGCATGGACAGTTTTAATCACAGTGTCAAATGGAAAGATTACGCGTACAGTTGCAGAAAACGAATGATAGTAAATACCACTTGGAACTTAGGCTGTCGTGTCGCTCTCCAGTATACACCAACGGAAGCCATACAGTGGCTGTCAAAGACGTGTGCAGTGAGGCGTGAAGTCGTCAGCTCAATAGGTGAGTTGCCTGAGGCAGTACTTGCTACTGCAAAAGATTTAACTTTGTAACCTAAAACTTGTGTACACAATGTACTATCGAAACGTGTACGTACAACAAAGGAATTAGAAAGCAATCTAATATAATTTCGTGGTACATCAAAACATCCTAATGATGGGATTAGCATTCATAACTTTGTTACACTAACATAACATCTCTGTGAAAGGAACTTGGCATGTTTGTGTGTGCTCCAATGCATGTAAGTCGACCCGGTGTACGGCCGTGGCCGTAACCATGGCGAGATCTTGGTCACTGCCAGTCGTGTGTACAGGTAAACTAGCTGCTCTATCAGTTTGGTCACGTGGTCAAATCGAACCTTGTTGAATTTTACCGGACCGTTGTTGATTCTTATCGGGACATTAGTGACTATTCTCGAGCATTAGTGATGTTAATATTTTTTGTTGAGTATCATCGCTAATTGGTGAATAAACATGGTTTTAGTTGAATCACCTCGCCCCTCGGTGAATACCCTAGTGATTTGTTGAAATCCTCATACATTTACGAGTAGCATCAACAAAAGCTATTCCCTAGTGAAGTGATACCAATACCGCTTTCTGACCCCTACCACTATAAGACTGTAATTAAGCCAACATGACCTTGAGTTGACCTATACAGATTTCTGACCCCACCACTATATGAGACTGCAATCCACTGACCTTGGGTTGACCTCTATGTGGTAGTTACTGGAGATTGTAGATATGTCCATCTTTTTATTGCTGGGTGTGGTGAAGTTGTGCTGCTCTATCCGTAACTTTTCGACCCCTGACCCATATAGCTCGCGCAGCAGGCACATGACCCGTGTCTTCTTGCCTGCCCCAGATGGTCCGTACACAATAAGGTGTGGGAAATCCCCACTGGCTACCTGTAACATAAAATGGTTGCAAAATTGATAATTAATCATACTGTACATACATATATACATGGTCAGATAATAGGATGATCAAGTGGTCAAAATAATGGTTCTTACTTTCATTTAATTATATATGCAGCCAGCTCTCATTCTAATAATTCAAATATCAGGGGTTATTCTGGGAGTCCTTTGGACCGATTTGATTGAATGAAAGAACGTCCTGCTCCTAGATAATCATTTGGGGTCTTTATAAATTATGGTTTTCAGTATTCATTACTGCAAGTGTGTATTAAACAATTTATTTGGGAAATGGATTTGCTTCCGTTGTATTTTCAGGGCCCAGGGGTTCTTATTATAAAATGTCATACATGTTTACATTATTACTGTAACGTATTCCTGTATGTGGTTAGACACTAATCAGGCTACTGTACAGTACAGTACCGAAAATGCTAAATCAGCTCTATCCGTATGGGTCTTTCAATACTTTTACGACGTAAAATAACCTAATAATGTAATACAAACCAGCTTTTTCAAATGGGCCGCTTGTTCCTTGTGGTAGTCAAGCTTGTTAAGCGAGTTAGGGCGGTGTTTATCAACCCAAAGACTCATCGTGATGTTTACTGTTGTGGCGGGTAGCTTCGATTGCGATTTCGCGGGAAGATCAGAATCGATCGAACGTTTTGGTGGAAGCTTCGGCTCCAACGAATTATTCAAGCGTTTTGATGACTCTGGCGATAAATAGGCCTGTTCGTATAGAAATACTTTTAGTTCTCGGCGGGCTATAGCTAACGCAAAAGTGAAAGGTTTCTCAAGATTCAAAAACAGATTTTGCACAAAATAATAATATTTTGTTTTAAATGAAATAAATCTATATAATATATATGTTAGAGTTAGCTATAGACGAATTGTTAAAGTAAAAACCAGTGATACATCCCTGTTAAAAGGAACAATATTACATTATTATTCCCTCTGCATATTGTATTTTGAACAGGGACGTATATGCGTCCCTGATTTTGAATAAAATCAATAGGGGTATAGATCTAAGTCTGTGATAATGATTACCAAAAATCAAAACAAGTTGCACTTTGGTTATCAGGATATTTTTAATTACAAGAGTAAGCGTCTTCTACTTCAAATCCAAGCAAATGTCATGGCCTCAAATTGAGAACTGGGGCATAATTATCAACCACAACAAAGATACATACTAAAGAGCACATATTAAAAAACGTCCATTTATATATATATATCATACAATTAAGGAGTTAGAATATTTTTCAATGAGATTAAGATGGCTCAAATATGTGAACCAATGCATACAATGGACACATGTCTATTCATAATTAATGTTTTGGTAGCCAGAATCGGTCAGACAGAGGTAACAGATTTTAAAGAGTGAAAATGATCTTTTTACAGCACTTTCATAAAAATTAAACCAGTTGTCTTCTTCAGCCATAATTTGAGCATTTATGAACCTGAACCGATTTGTTTCAAATTTTGTAAGATGGTTTGAGTTGACCCTGTCAACTATACCATGCCTCACTTCTGACATTATAACTTAAGTAGGTAAAGCCAATCGGGAACCGTCGGCACTTTCCGTAAACGAGAAAAGTATTTTCTCGTTTACGGAAAGTGCCGACGGTTCCCGATTGTAGGTAAAGCATGTTTTATAGCCAATTAAAAAAGTCTGGGCATGAAAACCCCACCCAGCTACCATACAATCGAAATCACTTCAATTCTAGAGCATTAATGAAACACTTAGGTACGGTTTTATAGATGACCTTTCTGTCTTGCAAAAGGAAAAGCATGGTCAGTTTTTGTAGAAAATGTGAAAGATCTAGATTCGGAATTGTCTCCTCCCCCCTTTTTCATATTATATACTATTTTAAAATTGTGAATAATTTTAACAGTACTGTATCATTATTAGTTAATTGTATAAAAAAATGAATAACATTTCCAATTATATATGAAACATATATGTGACTAAATGTATATCATATCTTTTCAAAATGATGAAATACATTATATTGGAAATAGATGGGGAGCTAATCTGGAACCTTGGGAAACACATGGAAATGTGTCAAATCAAACTATTACAGCTGTCCCCAAAATCTCCGCATTTCAGTTCAAAATATTAAAATACATTATTTTGGAAATAAATGTTGAACTATAGTCTGGAACCCTGGCGTTAACATGTAAATGTGTTAAATTAAAAGGAGCCGCCATATTGGATGTCGGAAACAAATCACAAAAAAATGTTTTCGACACTTCATCGCAGTCATACAGACTCATATAAAGTTTCATTAAATTCTGTAGTACGGTTTTCGAACAAAAAAATGACGTAAACCTCCCCGGCGGAAGAAACCGGGAGAAATAAAGAAGGGGAGCAAACACTATATATATGTCCCCCGATTCGTTAGGGGGACATAAATAAAAACCTACCAATTTCAAGTACGCACTCTACGAATCAGCCACCATAATTATTGTATTGACAAATATTCAGTTGTTTCTTATATCACAACAGCCATTTCCATTTTCTGTCACAAAACAACATCCTCTAAATTGTCCGATTCCTTCCTAACTTGATACACACATGATCTCGCCTGCAACCCAAACTAGAGCAATCTGGGAGATACCAGGAGACCTGTTACTAGTCCGAAGGATTCTGATTATATGACCCGCTTCATATTGGTGTAGTTGGCGGAACGATACGCCAGTGACACCAATACTTAGAGGATGATACCTTTCGAACTAACCGATGCAATGCCGCGTGATTTTTAACATCTTATATCTGCATGTGTCGCATCGTGAGATTCTTTTGATAAACCTTAAAGAATCGAGCTAGTCTTCAACATGGTGGCGCACACAGAGCCACCAATCTTGCTATGACATATTCCAGGGGCGTAGAGAGCGTACATGTAGCTAAGCTTACGTAACCCAGGGCTGGATATCGAGGATGAGAGAGCGTAGGTGAGCATAACCCCTAGATATCGAGGATGAGAGAGAGCGTAGGTGAGCGTAACCCCTAGATATCGAGGATGCATATACATATTCCTGGTCCCAGTTTCATGAATGTTCCTTCATTTAAAAATCTCATTTGAAAGGTTCCTTAAATTACAGATCCCCTTAACTTCTCTGATGCTACCCTATTGTGGACACTTGTAAGTTAAGAAAATCCTAATGTTACGGAAAGTTCCTGAGACTGGGGCCAGCGTGTTTTGTGAGTGGAACTCTGGATATCGAGGGAAAGACTTTGTTATATGTAGTCTAACTTTGCAAATTCATCACTCCTCTTTTCTTACAGAATTATTTAAATAACACGATATTTTTTTTTATATCTCGGATGGTTAATTTTCTAATTCATTGAGTTATTTTATTCAGTTATATATCTCATATTAAATATATGTATTCGTTGAAGTAATAGCTTTTGTCAATGAGACAATTGAACTGTTCTCTCGGCAGTTTTTCAGCCATTTCGTTGTTTATGTCAGTCTTTTCAGGTCAATGTTTCCCAAGGTCGAATCCTTTCACCCGATTTTGATCGGCTGGTCATTTAATCAAATTATTTACCAAACTTGTAGAAATTGTTGTAGCTTGTAAGAAGAAGACGCTTGCATTTTTTTCTTGTTATTTTCTAATGGTGGATAATTCTAGGTTCTCTAAAAATAATCATGTTTCCCACTTGATGTAAAAGGGTGAGTCTTGATGTCTTGATCATAAGGTTGAGTTTTCGTCTTAATCAAATTTTACACTCTGTAGGAATTTTAATTTCGTGATTCAGAATGCAAGTAGGTTGTTACCATTGAGGATGTTTTAGTGACTTATCTAAATAAAACTTTCATGATTAATTTTCTTATTCATCAAGGCATTTTATTCAGTTCAACGTCTCATATTTTTTCTGTATCTATATTGTTCTGAGTCTGTAATATATAGGTCCATATATAGATAAAAATAATAAATAATAATTTATTTTATTCAAGTGTCATACATCCGTTCAAACATACACATTTTTTTTAAAATATATATATTTGAATTAAGATGCCCTGCTTTGTGAGACACTATCTAAAATATACAATAAGTACAAATAACTAATACAACATACAAATGTGTATGTACAGCTAAAAGGAAACTGAACGTCTTTTCTTTAAAAAATTGAATATGGTCCTAGCTAAGATCGACTGCAGTTCATTACAAGTCATTAAGAAATAAAATTTGAGATCACTACTGCGCTGTAAAAAGTCATTATTGATATATGCGACACGATTAAAAGTTTTTCACGTTCTTCTCTATAAAAAGTGGATATAAAATATCATTAACCAATATTTTAATACATATCTTATTGATTCTATCAGACACATAGAAATGTGTAACGCGGGGGCATATTGACGATCAAAAGAAATAAGCAAGGCAAGATGAACAGTAGAAGTGTGTGAAATAAAACAAATTAAAGGCATGTTTAAAACAAAACAAAAACAATGCTTTTCCAGAACTTGAATATTGCCGCTATTCAACAGTCGTTCTAATTTATAAATATTCGTTCTTTTTATATAAATTAGTTAGCCAGATACTTCGTGCTTATACTACTGGTTTCTGCATTTTGCTGATATTGTCAGTGGAATTCATCTCCAATGCACTAGAAACTTCATCCCGTATATTAATGTACTAAAACATACGCTACATAGTCTATCTTCCCTGGGAATATTGTACCATCGTGCTATTTCAATTGGAAACTTAATATTAGACGTATACGTAATTTTCTTATAGTCATTCTGTTATATGGTCTGATAATTTCATTTTATAACTTTCAAAAGCAAATTTTTTTATATATATTTTAAGATAACGCTGACCCTTTGAAAATGTTTGTATCGCGTTTGTATAAAGTTTTTCGTCAATCTTATCAATCGATATAAAACACCGTTCAGATTATTTTGTTTTATTAAAAGCATTCTTGATCTGAGGTTATCTTCCAAGTTCTCCGTATATCATATAGTTCGGTGTGGTAGATCTGACCTTCAGAATTATTTTACAGAAATTTGAATGTATTTGTTCAAAAAGATTTAAATCTTTATAACCCTATATTTCTGCCCCATATCACAAAATAGGTTCAACCAGCGAATCATCAAACAGCTTTAAGAAGTTGTAGATTGGCTGGTATTGCTTCGTTACGTATTTTCCCCGAGAAAACAAAAAATGAAAAAAAGTGCTTCATCGATAAGCCTCCGTCTAGGCATTTAATAATAAAATTTCCGCTAAATTAAATTTAATAGCAATGCCTAAATATGTAAAAAGGTCTACAATATCTAATATTTGACCATTCTTCTCAAACGCGTTACAGCATACAGTCCGCCTATAGGGCACCGTTATAGTATTTATCATGAAAAAGTGAAATTGAATTTATTCAAATTATTGATTTAATTCAACAAATTATCGATATCACTTAACTGAATCATTGATATCACATTTTGAAGATAAATACTAAAACGGCGCCCAATGTCTGTCTCCTTTAAAAAGGTCGGAACCCCAACATTTCAAGGTCAAACAGCGTTTGCGGGGCTTGTTTACGGTCTTCGATAATTACGGCCATTTGGCCAATATTATTTGTTTTTTAAATATCGTGATCTGGTTGGAAAAAAAGATAAAATGGAACTTCGAAATATTTTGGTCCTATTCTGTCGGTAGCTCCCAAAAATGTCTGTGAATACACTGAGAACTAGACCAACGTATGTGCGTATACAATGTATATATATATGAATTAAACCAAATAGACAACTATTTCACCACAGAATACGTCTGGTAAATATTTAATTACTAAGAAAAAAAAAATATGTGTTGCTTTTTTATAAAAAAAAAATAGGATTCTTGTTGTTTTGTAAATTATCATTTCACAGATAAAACGTTGGTATTCCCAGGATTTCACAGAAAGCTCTATCTGGAAATAACGTCGTATGCGATTTGATAGGACTGGATCACTGCCAAGCGGCCGGTACCATGGGTACGGGGGATGTGCAGTCATCCATGTCCACATAACCCACTACACGTAATCCAAAGCGAAAGCACCAGGGTCTAGACCGACGATTGAAATGTACCGCTTAACATCAAGAACTGGACAGATCAGAAGCAGAAACAGGTGCTAAACAAGACGTTTACCTGGATCTTGTATCACGTTTTGCCGCGCTTTTGTAAAAGGTCAGTAATTATCAAGTGCATACGCACTCGGACGTAATCGTTGACCAATGTTGCCGTACGCTATATATTACAGAGTGAAGACGCCGTCAATGATGACACTTTTGGTAAGCTGGTGACTATATCGTCATGTAAGCTTTACATAGGATCGTATGTGGAAAATGAGAAAGGAGGGTTTGGGCTCCCGGGGTATGCGATGTGGGCGCGTTTGTTAAGTGCGTGTGTTATTGTGGAGGCTGTTCTTATGTTCGTGCAAACCCTTAAGCTTCTTGCTATAGCCCGGATCTTTTGCCGATTTAAAGTGCTACCTCACTGAAGTATTCTGCCGACCCCCCCCCCCCCCTCCCAGCAGAACACCACATGGGTTGACCACAAGGGTCTGCTTATTTGTTACAGCTAGTAATGGGCCTAAACTGAGGTGTTTAGAATGATTTTACACTTTTGCGGGTTAAGATCAATTTTATATAAAAACGCCTCCCACAATGGTCATAAAAGGCTAAATGATGGAAATGTCACAAACTTTCTTGCATTAAAAATCATATTTCTACTTGTAAGATATCAAAAGCTTGGTACCGTTGGATTTTTATTTTAAAAACCTTTACATGCACATCAAATGTATCCTCCTTCCGAAGACATAATCTCAATTCCCTTCAAAGATATGCAAAATTTCCTTGTTTTAAAATTTTGGTGAGCTATCCCGCCACTTTTTACAAAGCAGTGATTTCACTGGTATAGGATAAGATTTAAGGCTTTAGGTAGCTGTGTACAGTACCCTAGAGATTTATGAAAAAAAAGACCAATGCCTGAGAATTGTCAACACAGAGATTTAACCGTACACTGCATAGATGTAAATGTACACATTTTTGTAAATTGTATATCATTTCCAATTCATAAAAAAGACTATGAAGTGTGTACACTGATGTATCCTATGTATGGCACTTGTGTGGAAACCATGGTTACCACATCAAAAATTACCGAAAAATGCAAAATATCACTGTTTTTTACACAAAATTTGACCTATGCAGATAGGATTTTTTTTCTTAAGTTCTATCTAAAATGAAAGCTTACTACCTTGGTTGCAAAATTATATCTGTTCCAGCAAAGGTCGTACGCTTAGATTTTTCGCTATTTTCCCTCAGGTGCTGTTGTCGACATTTCACTTCCGGTAAAGCTAGCTTTTCATGTGTAGACACCCATTTCGGAAGGGTCAAAATTCTAATCTCTAACCAAACTTTTTTTTTTCTCTTTTTACAAATGTGAAGTCCACAAAGTCCACTTTATCATGCTTAAGCCAATTTTACTCCTTATTTTTTTTTTTTAGATTTTCATAGGCATGCTATTATAGGGGTTATTCATTGTACAAAAATATCACCCATGGCCACAAAAGCCTTCTGTACACTGCTACCATATACATCACTTTCTATTCCTTAAAATTTAATCAAAACCCTTTAGATGTCTGGAAAATGACACAATGAACAAAATGATGTATCCGTTTCCTTTCTCCCTTGAATAGTTACTGAGTAAAATGAATTTCCCTTAAAGGTGAATTTTTACCAATTCTGTTCTCTGACTATCAATAAAGGGAGATAATCTGAAAAATGAAAACTTCAATAAGTTTGTAGTTTTCATTAATAAAAATCCATTATGGGTGAAATTGGACGCTTTGAGATCCTATTCATGGGAAAAACAAGACAGTTTAGAGATAATGTTATGTTTTTATCTTATTTTATGACGTCATAGTTACTGTGATGTCATCAAAACTGTGACGTCATCAATGGGTATGTATGACATCATCAATACTTTCTGAGATCAAAATGGCTACCAGGAAACCCATCACAACAACACTCTGGCAACAGACACATCTGCCCTAGCCGACGAACACTGCGAAAATGTCAGATACTGAAATAACAGACAAATAACCCCAAAGTAAAATTTGCTTCTTTTATCTTCATCGAGCTTCACCGAGAAATGACAGTGACTCTCAGAAGTTGTGAAAACCATCAAATTTCACTCAAAACTCATTTTCTGCATCTGTCATTCTGGAAAATCATAATTTTCATGATTGACTTTACTAGATTAATCATTATGCTGGTTTAGTTTGGGGGGAAATCAGATAAAATAGCAAAATTTGATTGAAAACAGACAATTTTACCTATTTTTAATAAATATAAATGTATGTACAGTACCCATGGATATCGAGTGCTGATATGAATGAAAAAGACTAAAATTATGTCTGAATGACTCAAGAGATATAGCCTGTAAATGATATATGTTGCTTAGTAGAACATAGATCAAAATGTGATCACTTTAAATGTATAATAAAATGTTAACAGAAATCAAGATAAAAAGCCTATTTATGCAATCACGAATGTAACAAAATTACACGAGTTACTTCCCTTTATGCACGCACGTATAATGGTTCATTTTGATTTCTTAAGTTTAGTAATTAGATTTAACCTAAAATATATCAAGGTAAATATCAAACAAGCATGAAAAGTTATTTTTTTCAAAAACATGACTTTTTGTGTGCTGTATATGGTAGCTGTGTACAGTACCCTAGAGATTTATGAAAAAAAAGACCAATGCCTGAGAATTGTCAACACAGAGATTTAACCGTACACTGCATAGATGTAAATGTACACATTTTTGTAAATTGTATATCATTTCCAATTCATAAAAAAGACTATGAAGTGTATACACTGATGTATCCTATGTATGGCACTTGTGTGGAAACCATGGTTACCACATAAAAAATTACCGAAAAATGCAAAATATCACTGTTTTTTACACAAAATTTGACCTATGCAGATAGGATTTTTTTTCTTAAGTTCTATCTAAAATGAAAGCTTACTACCTTGGTTGCAAAATTATATCTGTTCCAGCAAAGGTCGTACGCTTAGATTTTTCGCTATTTTCCCTCAGGTGCTGTTGTCGACATTTCACTTCCGGTAAAGCTAGCTTTTCATGTGTAGACACCCATTTCGGAAGGGTCAAAATTCTAATCTCTAACCAAAATTTTTTTTTTCTCTTTTTACAAATGTGAAGTCCACAAAGTCCACTTTATCATGCTTAAGCAAATTTTACTCCTTATTTTTTTTTTTAAATTTTCATAGGCATGCTATTATAGGGGTTATTCATTGTACAAAAATATCACCCATGGCCACAAAAGCCTTCTGTACACTGCTACCTTAGGGTGTTAATACGATATTCATGGGAGCGAGACAGGAAGTCAAGGATGTGATTGAGGATGTTGAGTGTATGAGACAGGATGTTGAGGGTGTGAGATAGGATGTTGGGTGTGCGAAACAGGATGTTGAGGATGTGAAACAGGATGTTGAGTGTGCGAAACAGGATGTTGGGTGTGCGAAACAGGATGTTGAGGATGTGAAACAGGATGTTGGGTGTGCGAAACAGGATGTTGAGGATGTGAAACAGGATGTTGAGTGTGCGAAACAGGATGTTGGGTGTGCGAGACAGGATGTTGGGTGTGCGAGACAGGATGTTAAGGGTGTGAGACAGGATGTTGAGTGTGCGAAACAGGATGTTGGGTGTGCGAAACAGGATGTTGGGTGTGTGAGACAGGATGTTGAGGATGTGAAACAGGATGTTGAGTGTGCGAAACAGGATGTTGAATGTGTGAAACAGGATGTTGAGTGTGTGAGACAGGATGTTGAGTGTGTGAGACGGGATATTGAGGGTGTGAGACAGGATGTTGAGTGTGTGATTGAGGATGTTGAGGATGTGAGACAGGATGTTGAGTGTGTGAGACAGGATGTTGAGGGTGTGAGACAGGATGTTGAGTGTGAGACAGGTTGTTGGGTGTGCGAGACAGGATGTTAAGGGTGTGAGACAGGATGTTGAGGGTGTGAGACAGGATGTTGAGGGTGGGAGACAGGATGTTGAGGGTGTGAGACAGGATGTTGAGTGTGTGAGACAGGATATTGAGGGTGTGAGACAGGATGTTGAGGGTGTGAGACAGGATGTTGGGTGTGTGAGACAGGTTGTTGGGTGTGTGAGACAGGATGTTGAGTGTGTGAAACAGGATGTTGGGTGTGTGAGACAGGATGTTGAGTGTGAGACAGGATGTTGAATGTTTGAGACAGGATGTTGAGTGTGTGAGACAGGATGTTGAGTGTGTGAAACATGATTTTGAGTGTGTGAGACAGGATGTTGAGGGTGTGAGACAGGATGTTGAGTGTGTGAGACAGGATGTTGAGTGTGTGAGACAGGATGTTGAGGGTGTGAGACAGGATGTTGAGTGTGCAAAACAGGATATTGAGTGTGTGAGACAGGATGTTGAGTGTGTGAGACAGGATGTTGAGTGTGTGAAACAGGATGTTGGGTGTGTGAGACAGGATGTTGAGGATGTGGGACAGGATGTTGGGTGTGTGAGACAGGATGTTGGGTGTGTGAGACAGAATGTTGAGGATGTGAGACAGGATGTTGGGTGTGTGAGACAGGATGTTGAGGATGTGAGACAGGATTTTGAGTGTGCGAAAACAGGATGTTGAGGGTGTGAGACAGGATGTTGAGGGTGTGAGACAGGATGTTGTGGGTGAGAGACAGGATGTTGAGGATGTGAGACAGGATGTTGAGGGTGTGAGACAGGATGTTGGGTGTGCGAGACAGGATGTTAAGGGTGTGAGACAGGATGTTGAGTGTGCGAAACAGGATGTTGGGTGTGCGAAACAGGATGTTGGGTGTGTGAGACAGGATGTTGAGGATGTGAAACAGGATGTTGAGTGTGCGAAACAGGATGTTGAATGTGTGAAACAGGATGTTGAGTGTGTGAGACAGGATGTTGAGTGTGTGAGACGGGATATTGAGGGTGTGAGACAGGATGTTGAGTGTGTGATTGAGGATGTTGAGGATGTGAGACAGGATGTTGAGTGTGTGAGACAGGATGTTGAGGGTGTGAGACAGGATGTTGAGTGTGAGACAGGTTGTTGGGTGTGCGAGACAGGATGTTAAGGGTGTGAGACAGGATGTTGAGGGTGTGAGACAGGATGTTGAGGGTGTGAGACAGGATGTTGAGGGTGTGAGACAGGATGTTGAGTGTGTGAGACAGGATATTGAGGGTGTGAGACAGGATGTTGAGGGTGTGAGACAGGATGTTGGGTGTGTGAGACAGGTTGTTGGGTGTGTGAGACAGGATGTTGAGTGTGTGAAACAGGATGTTGGGTGTGTGAGACAGGATGTTGAGTGTGAGACAGGATGTTGAATGTTTGAGACAGGATGTTGAGTGTGTGAGACAGGATGTTGAGTGTGTGAAACATGATTTTGAGTGTGTGAGACAGGATGTTGAGGGTGTGAGACAGGATGTTGAGTGTGTGAGACTGGATGTTGAGTGTGTGAGACAGGATGTTGAGGGTGTGAGACAGGATGTTGAGTGTGCAAAACAGGATATTGAGTGTGTGAGACAGGATGTTGAGTGTGTGAGACAGGATGTTGAGTGTGTGAAACAGGATGTTGGGTGTGTGAGACAGGATGTTGAGGATGTGGGACAGGATGTTGGGTGTGTGAGACAGGATGTTGGGTGTGTGAGACAGAATGTTGAGGATGTGAGACAGGATGTTGGGTGTGTGAGACAGGATGTTGAGGATGTGAGACAGGATTTTGAGTGTGCGAAAACAGGATGTTGAGGGTGTGAGACAGGATGTTGAGGGTGTGAGACAGGATGTTGTGGGTGAGAGACAGGATGTTGAGGATGTGAGACAGGATGTTGAGGGTGTGAGACAGAATGTTGAGAGTGTGAGACAGAATGTTGAGTGTGTGAGACAGGATGTTGAGTGTGCGAGACAGGATGTTGAGTGTGCGAAACAGGATATTGAGTGTGTGAGACAGGATGTTGAGGATTTGAGACAGGATGTTGAGTGTGTGAAACAGGATGTTGAGGATGTGGGACAGGATGTTGAGGGTGTGAGACAGGATGTTGAGGGTGTGAGACAGGATGTTGAGTGTGAGAGACAGGATGTTGGGTGTGTGAGACAGGATGTTGGGTGTGTGAGACAGGATGTTGGGTGTGTGACAGAATGTTGAGAATGTGAGACAGGATGTTGGGTGTGTGACAGAATGTTGAGAATGTGAGACAGGATGTTGAGTGTGTGAGACAGGATGTTGAGGGTGTGAGACAGGATGTTAAGGGTGTGAGACAGGATGTTGAGTGTGTGAGACAGGATGTTAAGGGTGTGAGACAGGATGTTGAGTGTGTATGACA
Source organism: Mimachlamys varia (assembly GCA_947623455.1). Lineage (NCBI taxonomy): Eukaryota > Metazoa > Mollusca > Bivalvia > Pectinida > Pectinidae > Mimachlamys > Mimachlamys varia. The sequence goes on from OX392537.1 coordinate 6,745,661, forward strand.
GGATGTTGAGTGTGTGAGACAGGATGTTGAGTGTGTGAGACAGGATGTTGAGGGTGTGAGACAGGATGTTGAGTGGGAGAGACAGGATGTTGGGTGTGTGAGACAAGATGTTGAGGATGTGAGACAGGATGTTGAGTGTATGAGACCGGATATTGAGGATGTGAGACAGGATGTTGGGTGTGTGAGACAGGATGTTGGGTGTGTGAGAGAATGTTGAGAATGTGAGGCAGGATGTTGAGGGTGTGAGACAGGATGTTGGGTGTGTGACAGAATGTTGAGAATGTGACACAGGATGTTGAGGATGTGAGACAGGATGTTTAGTGTGAGACAGGATGTTGAGTGTGAGACAGGAAGTTGAGTGTGTGAGACAGAATGTTGAGGGTGTGGGACAAGAGGTTGAGGGTGTGAGACAGGATGTTGAGTGTGAGACAGGATGTTGAGTGTGTGGTACATGATGTTGAGTGTGATTGAGGATGTTAAGGTTGTGAGACAGGATGTTGAGGGTGTGAGACAGGATGTTTAGGGTGTTAGACATAATGTTGAGTGTGTGAGACAGGATGAATGGTGTGAGACAGGATGTTGAGGATGTGGGACAGGTTGTTGAGGGTGTGAGACAGGATGTCAAGTGATACATGAAGATGAGGGATTCAGACAAAAGGTTGAAGGGAAGATACAGAAAAAGCACGGAGGCCCACTTAAAGATGACAAGGATATATAATAATGTTTACATGATTTGAGAGTGTTTGTGAGAAAGAGAATATGAGATAAATGAGAATAGAGATACAAATTATGGGATGGAGGAGCTTGGTTTAGACAGCTGCTGCCTGGGATTCTAAACCACAGCAGTGTAACGATCACACATCAATACTGGTGATTGGAGCAGTAAAGTTTGGCCAGAGGATCATCAATATGATGAGGGAACCTATCAATCTGTTCCGCAGAAGTAAATGAGCTGTTTAATGATTGGTCAATATTCAATAAATCTTCATGCTCGTCCACTGTAAGGTACAAATTGATTGGTCAATACACATAAATCACTATTTGATGTTAATACTATGATGATCCCTACAGACGTCAGTATTGACCTCTCCTAAAGCACATAAATATTTTGACATGGCATGCTGACAGGTTCATATTATGGTCCTGTGCTATGAGTTCTTTAGGAGCTTCCAAGTAGACCAATGTACTTTTGGGAATACAAGTGCCCAACATCAGACCTTGTACAATTTTTGACTGAAACATTCAAATAACATTTCTTTTTCATTGCTCTACGATTGAAAAATAACCCCCATTGCCTTTGAAGTTAGAAAGTATCCATGAGCCAATCAAGGGAACTCAGGACTCGCTTTTGTTATTTTGAAGCCTTCTGTACCAATAAATGTATTCATCTTAATTTGTCTCCAAATATCATTAAGGTCAAGAGGACTCGGTTTTGTTTTGTCAGAGGTTTTATTGTGTGTTGTTCCATGTATTTTACATTATCTTATTTGATCTGGAGCATCCTAGGGCCAAAGAGACGCATTATTGTTGAAAATGAAGGGTTTAATTGTCCCTTAGGGTCTAATGATCGAGTCAGGCTTGATGGGTGAAATGTCAAAGCTTGGAAAGGGCAGAGAGATAGCAACAAGACATCTATCCCTTTACTGGTGTTAACAGCTGTGGCCAGATCCCTATCCAATGACTCAATATCAACAGTTGATTTTAAAGACCCAGTACAGTGGACACCACTTAATATCACCCCTGTTAATATCACATTCCTCTTAATATCATGTTTTTCCCATGCACCATTTTTCTCTCTATATAATGTATGTAATTTTATTTGGTTAATAGCATGTAATCTGAGGTAAATGCCTCTTAATATCATGTTTTTTTAACAAATACCATAAAATATCTAGAAAATGATGTCATTTCCATTGATTTCGGATACAACTTGTACAAAACGTTGCATAGAAAATAAAAAATAACCCCAAAAATGATTTTTAATTGAAATAATGTTATCTATATTTTGAAACATCTTCATTTGTACATTGAATATCTCACTTTTAGTTATGGAGATTGGAAATGCACTAGATTTAGTGAAAAAACATGTTTCTCTTAATGTCACATTCCTGTTAATATCATGTTTTTGTCGGACAAATGCAACATGATATTAAGAGGACTGCACTGTATACGTAACTTTCGGCAAAACTTGAAATGAAAAATCAAGCCTAATTACTTATTATATTTATAGATTTAGTTTAGATTAACTGATATCAGCAATATTCAATATGAGCTCTTGCACGATTATTGGTACAGCAGCAGTTGAAACTTGGTATTTGTAAACACACGTTCATTTTGAACTACATGTATCTTCTAACTTCGGCTTGTTATTGAAGTGGGCCACACCAGAATTATTTTCAATTCTTTGGATTTTTCTGTCAAGATTTTCTCGTTAGTTACCGCTCAGGTTTATTTCGTTTTAGGCTTATTTTTGCATGGTTATCAGCTAGATTTTTTTAAGAATTTTTCAGAATCATGAAAAATTTCCTGAAGTTACGTATATTGGGCCTTTAAAGTGATCGCTTTCAGAATGTGTCTTTTTGGCTTCGATCTTTTTCCATGCGGGGTACAACCCAGCAGGTTATTCATTGGACACCTTATATTTATGCTACTTTAATTTGCCCTGGGGTCTGTCCCCACTTACCGGGGAAGCCAAATAAGGAAATTTGAATATGACATCAAACACTTGAGATCCCAATTTGATAACCATGTTACACACATATTGGATATCATGAAACTATTATACCTTTGCTGTTATGATGCTTCTATGTTAATCTTTCTGTAAGGTTCGTCCCCATCCCAGGCGGTACTTTTCTCAATTTCATAACATAAAATGGATGCAATTGCCACTCTATTGTATTGACGTTAAATTTCGTGATTTTGTGTCCATGACTTTTTTAAGGGGTTTAATTTTGTGAATCATTTTCTGTCTATTTGGTGCACTCAAATTATAGTGCATAAACCATATTTTAACAGATAAGCGTGATGATGAATTTCGCACTCACAATACTAGCTGTAGAAGGCTATTCAGAAACCGTAATTAATGCAATCATAATTTAGCGGAAGCGTTTACAATGCGAAAATCGCTAAAATATAGTAATCGCAAAAATATAGTAACCACTAAAATATAGTAACCACTAAAAATATAGTAACCACTAAAATATAGTAACCACTAAAATATAGTAACCACTAAAAATATAGTTACCACTAAAATATAGTAACCACTAAAAATATAGTAACCACTAAAATATAGTAACCACTAAAATATAGTAACCACTAAAAATATAGTTACCACTAAAATATAGTAACCACTAAAATATATAGTAACCACTAAAATATAGTAACCACTAAAAATATAGTAACCACTAAAATATAGTAACCACTAAATATAGTAACCACTGAAATATAGTAACCACTAAAATATAGTAACCACTAAAATATATAGTAACCACTAAAATATAGTAACCACTAAAAATATAGTAACCACTAAAATATAGTAACCACTAAAATATAGTAACCACTAAAAATATAGTAACCACTAAAATATAGTAACCACTAAAATATATAGTAACCACTAAAAATTTAGTAACCTCTAAAATATAGTAACCACTAAAATATAGTAACCGCTAAAATATAGTAATCGCTAAAATATAGTAGCCGCAAAAATATAGTAACCACTAAAATATAGTAACCACTATAATATAGTAACCACTAAAAATATAGTAACCGCTATAAAATATAGTAACCACTTAAAATATAGTAACCACTAAAATATAGTAACCACTAAAAATATAGTAACCGCTATAAAATATAGTAACCACTAAAAATATAGTAACCACTAGAATATGTACTTTTACAGTACATGTGAAGCATGGATTAATTATGGTACATGTAACAATTTCAACATATTTACAAGGGTTTAAAAACAACAGTACAATGTATTAGCAACTATACTCTATACAGTAAAACCCATCTTTCTTGAACTCGTGGGGACCTGATCAATAGTTCGGGGAATACAAATGTACATGGTATTCTAGTAATCCAAGGTGGGTTGGATATGGAAGAACTTGATCAGGATCTGAAACAAATTGTTCGATGAATGAGGGTTTTTGAATAAACCAGGATTGAGTAAGTGGGGTTTTACTGTATATAAGCCATATTACATTATTGCTTGTCATATACTGGTAGTGATAAATACCAATACTGACCTCTAAGATTGACACCAATTTCCAGGCCTGCCCCATGAAACTATCAGAATACCCCGTACCTAACTCTAATATTAGGTCTACATTTGCTGGACATGAAGAGAAGAACTTATGTTTCCATTATAAATTGTCCAATGAGTCCTCCTTGCCTTCTGGGACTAGATTTAAAGGTCAGATTAGCTGGAGTAGTTAAACTCCCCTTTAACCAGATATTTCTGACCATGAAAAGCAGATGTAATTCTGCTACAGTGATAGACTCATGGGTCCATCCCTGTCACTGGAGACTCAGTCAATTGATCATAACATGGAAAGATCCGGACTAACACAATAAGCTATCAGAATCAGTGTTGATTTGTGACAATGTCCTTGGTGACTTGGTCCCACGTCCCTAACATTGAAATGGTGGATATATATGCACCTTATATCAATATAAAATATCAAATAAGACCGATACACAATCAGGATTGGTCTGCGGGGTTCTCAGACTTCCCTATAGGTTTGATTCCTTTGTTCTAACATGGAAATAGATGAAATCCTGGCCCTCCCAATAGCCATTTACACAAATATTTATATCTAAACCAATAAAAGATCGACCTGTGGTCCCTTTGACTAAGGAATCAATTAATTTGTTTATAAAAGAAGAATATAGCTACCTTAGGGTAGGTGAATTGGTGGATGGAGTATATTGGGTAGCTCATTTTGCCCCCTTATGCTGAAAGACTGGGCCAAGATTTCAAATATTTGCACTATAATACTTAAAGGATTTTGGCCACGATTTTCAAATCTTGTAAAAAGTGATAAAACTTGTGGCACATATCAATAAATACTGAATAGTTTCATCAATGAGCAATCAATTGTGTCCGGTATCTATAGATATTGACAATCAAAATATTTTGTCATAATTAATTGCTTAAATTCAACTATATAATATACCAGCTAAATTAGCTCTACAGGCCATCTTGGCCTCTTGTTGATGTAATATAAATAATAATGTGATGTATTTCTGCTTTGACATGTTATTTCATATGTCTCCTTCATTTGTTTGGTATTATGAGGAAAAAACAGGGATAAAAGCAGGTCTGTTATTAGAATTACCACTACTGATGTATTCCCTTTGTAAAATTACACCATGATGTTTCCCGCTCTTGTAAAAATCTTCTTTTGTTAAAAGGAAGAAAAGACGAACTGCCTTAGGGACGCTGCGACTTTTACAACAATAAACAGCGAGACGGGCTTCTTCAGGTAGCTGGTAAATGGCACACATGATTCTCTAATATTACCCAACTGGGAGCCATTTCAAAAGGTCACAACCAATTGTCTGTTATAATTTGGTTGCCATGACGATGTTAGTGGGCTGACTAGATACCTGTTGTGTATGTAAGATACCGGAGCTAGCAGACTAAGTAACACGGTGCCTTCATTGTGACATTGACAGAAATACCAAAATATCCTCATAAGTCTAATTCAATTTGAAATTTAACCTTCATTTGACATTGTGTCCAACAAAAGAACATGTCTTGCCAGCATTTAAAGAATATGATCAATGCTAAGGGCCGCTGTGCTGTTTTTGTTTAAATTTTTTCAGCCAAAAGCATATAAGCCATTTCTCCTTGCATCAAAACATTATTTTCAGCACGAAAAAATTGGTATTATAAAAAATGATTTTCCTAATTCAACTTTGACACAGGCTGCTTTGAAATTTAAGTAGAAGAAAAAAAAACCATATAGAACAAAATTGATCACTGTAAATTAACCAATATAACTGTTATGAAGATTATTAAAAGCTATTACCAGTTAGCTTACATTGGACAGCTCGTAAAAAATGACATTCTATATTGTTTTACTGTCCTAGTGACACAGTGAAACCCAGAAACCACCAATTACTCGCCGATCTTTGTTATCATGTTATTTATTCATTACAGCAGTCATGTGCCGATCTGGGGAGTTATGAGTGTGTGACAGAAACTTAAAGACACGTCCCCAAAGACAAGGCATGATGGTCTTGTTTAATGGAAACTCTCGCAGAAACTGTCAGACAACGGATCCCCGAGTAAATTGTGTTTGGGTAGTATATATATATATGTACAACTCTAGATTGGCACGTCTCCCAGCTATTGACCAATCGGACATGAACTGGACAAATGATAGCGCTGTAGGCAATGTCGGAGAACAACTGTGTTCTTTCACGCTGACAAACGATACCCTCCCCTGTTGTGTTAGGGAACAGTTCCAGCACTAGTAAGTGGCCGTGGTACTGTGATCCAGAGTCAGGCGAGCTACGGAGGAAAGTACGAGGGATATAAAGTCGCGAGATCTGAAGATATATTAGTGGATATTTATTGTGATTCTTTTGATTGGAGTACAGTACATTGGTGACTTTTCTGGTGACACTTCCAAGATGGGTGAGTATTTCAAGTTTTTTATGTTGATGAGGGATTAAATAGAGTACTTAATGAAATTATCAGCGTATCAGTGACATATGTCCGAATAATGATCGAATTTTAAGTAACGATACATCCAAACTTACTTTACATATATATATTTGAGAGTAGATTTTAGGCATGATGACTATAATAATTAGTGAATTTTTTATGATATTGAAATTTATGAATCTGTAATTAATATGTTATGGAAATTATGAATCTAATATATATGTTACTTTGATCTAGGATTGAAAAACAGAAAACATATTTGAATTCTCTTGAAAGTCAAACGTTAGAATAGACCATTTTGAATTTCAGAAGTGAATGACATCATGAAGTATCCAACATTTATGTCACAATATATAGTAACATAAAAAAGTTAAATGATCTAGATGATGAAAACTTTAATGGAATTAAAAATGAAGACATTGTGTATCGTTTCTGTCTGGTTTGTGATCACACATGTGTAAGCATGAATGCTCCAGGTGGTCAGATGGTGTACTGGATATATATGTAGCATCCTTGCCTTTCACCAAGGCCACCAGATTTGCTTCCCCAAGTTATGGGGTCACCTGTCCGACCATGTTGGATAATAGAATTTTGCCCGCAATATGGCTTCCTACATGTTCTGATTTTGTAATCTGCAGATCAAGATTATTGTCTAATAAAATGTTATCACAACTATTTCTTAAGAAGTAAAAGATGTGAAAATTGTAATTGTAATTTTCCTTTGTTGTTAAGCTGTATCATACTTAAAGTGTGTTTTTTCAAGAAAGGCACTGTTTTCAGCTTTTTAGTTGACTTTCTTTCAAAATTCTTGAAACACATATATCTATTGATGTGACATCCAGTGAAATGACTTAGTTGAGGTCACATGATCACCTCTAACTCACAGTACTAATTTGTATACTGTATGGTCTAGGCTATGCAAAACTCCAAGTAAAACAAAATGTGGCAATAAAAAATACAAAAAAACAGACCATTACTGAACTTTTCAATTGCTGATGATCTGAGGAAAGTGGTGATCAATACTTTAAGTCAGTTGTATGTAATATTAACTTATTCACCCCAGGAGACACATTTCAACTCTTCCAGTTCAAATATTTGTATTGTTCATTATGAAATTTCAGGGTGAGTAAGTTAAGGGAAATATGCAATGAAATGACTATCTATTCATGAACAATCACGTACAGAAAACCCAGATCAGTGTTTGATCTAGACATGTTGACCCAGATCAGGGTTTAATGTAGACGTGTTGACCCAGATCAGGGTTTGATCAGACATTTTGACCTAGATCAGGGTTTGATCTAGATATGTTGACCCAGATCAGGCTTTGATCTAGACATGTTTACCCAGATCAGGGTTTGATGTAGACATGCTGTCCCAGATCAGAGTTTGATCTAGACATGTTGACCCAGATCAGGGTTTGATCTAGATGTGTTGACCCAGATCAGGGTTTGATCTAGATGTGTTGACCCAGATCAGAGTTTGATCTAGATGTGTTGACCCAGATCAGGGTTTGATTTAGACATGTTGACCCAGATCAGGGTTTGATCTAGACATGTTGACCCAGATCAGGGTTTGATCTAGACATTTTGACCTAGATCAGGGTTTGATCTAGATGTGTTGACCCAGATCAGGGTTTGATCTAGATGTGTTGACCCAGATCAGGGTTTGATCTAGACATGTTGACCCAGATCAGGGTTTGATCTAGATGTGTTGACCCAGATCAGGGTTTGATCTAGAGGGTTTGACCCAGATCAGGGTTTGATGTAGATTTATTGACCCAGATCAGGGTTTGATCTAGATGTGTTGACCCAGATCAGGGTTTGAACTAGACATGTTGACCCAGATCAGGGTTTGATGTAGATGTATTGACCCAGATCAGGGTTTGATGTAGATGTATTGACCCAGATCAGGGTTTGATGTAGATGTATTGACCCAGATCAGGGTTAGTTCTGGAGGTTTTAATTGTGCCAGATCAGGGTTTGATCTAGATGTGTTGACCCAGATCAGGGTTTGATCAAGACATTTTGATCCAGATCAGGGTTTGTGATTTACAGATGATGTAGGCCTAGCTTATTCAGTCCGACAGTTTCTCAACACAATATAATTGTCCTGAATTGATTTACTTAAATTTTTCTTGTATTTAATCATATGTGATTGATGAGGAAATGGTCAAAATAAGACAGATTTAATCAAAATCAGAATTTGCTAGAACATCACATCTTTTTTTATTTTCAAAAGTGACAAAAAATGTTCTGATCCATGAATACATGTGAGAGTATGGCATGGTGCTGTGTACGTCATGTCATCTGTCTGTGACCTTTATGTCAAGGGTCAACTTAAACGCTTGCTGCAATAAAAGATTACGCTTAGCTCTAGAAAGGGGGGGGGGGGGAACATAAAGCTAAAAGAAACTTTTTCTTAATGCAGAACTTGACTGTCAATTGGCAGTGATCAGATTTCTCAATTGGTTATTCGTCTGTCTAGATGGTCCTTGGTTTAAACCCTAGGCTAGCAATGTGTTTTTAATCTCCTGTTTCAATAGTGTCTATGACCATTTCTTGTTTCAAGCATTTAGAATATGTTTTGTAAGGAAATACCCGTACCTGGGTTGTATATATTGTGTTTTTGGGGGCAATGATTTAGAATGAGCGGGGTGTGGGAGGGGGTGGGAGGAATGTATAGTCGTTAGCGTTTGTTTTTATAGTGTTACGCCTGTTCATTATGGTAATGCTTTAGAGGTCACTGTGATAGATGTTGGAAAGCATTAACCAATATTAATTTGGTATAGACATGATAATACAATATGTTTTTCTTTGTGTGTTGATGAGGTCAACTGTCAACTTCGGACATATTATTCAAAAAAGCAATAAAAATCCTCCCTTTTAATTCAATAAGGTCGAGGACTCCGATATTCTGTTAGGAATTTTAATTTGAGGTGTGGGATTGTACAATTTTACACAATCTCAGTCTGTGTACAGTTTTTGCAAGATGTGGGACCATAAAATGTAAATGATAAAAATGCACATCTGTGAACCGAATAGACAAATGAAATGAATCATATGTGATAGCTATCGTGGTTGAGATGTAGGAGTATCATGAATAAATGTGATTTCATGCTTAAACCAGCTTGATTTGTGAACTTATCTATTTTATTCAAATTCCGAACTGCATACATACATAATAATGAACTGTAGAGTTGCATAAACAATTTATTTTGATGGTTTTTGTGTCGCCTGAAACCTGAAAAGGCGACATATAGGGATCACTATGTTGGCGGTGTCGGCGTCTGCTCCAACAGTTTCCGTGCGATAACTTGAATTTCCTTGGGCCAATCAAACACAAACTTCATACAGTGCTTCCTAAACAAAAGCGCTCGCTTGGGATTGCTTTTCAGGGTCGAAGGTCAAAGGTCAAGGTCACTGTTGCTATAAATAGAAATTCTGTTTCGGTGCGATAACTTCAGTTTCCTGGGGCCAAACAAACTCAAACTTAATACAGTGCTTCCTTACCAAAAGTGCTCGCTTGGGATTGCTTTTCAGGGTCGAAGGTCAAAGTCACTGTTTCTATAAATAGAAAATATGTTTCCGTTATATAACTTAGTTTTCTTGTGCCAATTAAACTCAAACTTCTTATAATGCTTCCTTACCAAAAGTGCTTGGTTGCGATTGGTTTTCACGGGCAAAGGTCAAAGTCACTGTTTCTATAAATAGAAAATATGTTTCCGTTATATAACTTAGTTTTCTTGTGCCAATTAAACTCAAACTTCTTATAATGCTTCATTATCAAAAGTGCACAGGTCACAGGTCAAAGGTCAAAGCTAGTGTCATTACACACATGTATCATAATCAACAAAATAATTCATTGTATAGGAATCAATTTGGATAACCATGAAAATTCCACTTGGAACTGATACAATGCATATCCATAGCTAGCTCCTAAAAACTTATCTCCCAACTTGCTGCGCAGGTGACACATCCACTTCCGTGGAATTCTTGTCTGTGTAATTTGTCATTCTGATCAAGGGATTGTAGAGCAAGAAAAAATCCCAAGAGTCATACATGTACAAGTAGGGACTTGAGAACGTGTTTCTGTAACTGTCAGGTGTTGACGGTCAACTCTCTAGACAAATACCATTATGAGTAGATGGGCAGAACTCCATTGTCATTGACACATATAAATGCTGCCTAATGATGATTGAGTATTTAGCGAAGTATATATATAGTAGGAGGATGTAGTCTATAGTAGACTACACCCTAGAATTTCTCGACCTTAAAACATTTTATCACTGGTACTACGTTCATGGAAATAGGTAATAACCATGCCTATATTGTATCCATAATTATTGAATGGCCAGACAAAACTCCCAGTAATGTAACGTAAAATAGGGAGTCCAACACGGAGGTTCTTCCAATAGTTCGATGATTTTTATTGGAGCGTTAATTGTTGAAATGTTTTAAAACTACATGCCCTGTGTGCCTTTTGTTATCTTTATTTAGGAACAGGCCATTTATGCTTCTTATCTTTGTGTAGAAACAAAGATATAACTTGTAGATTGTTATATATGTGATAACATTATCTGATAAATTCAACTTAAATTCTGACATCTTTACAGAATAAAGGTAAAGTGTTTATTTTTAATCATTCCTTATCTTTTTGAGACTGTTCTGAAGAAAATCATTAACCCTCAGGCTCTCACCCCTATGTAACATAGGGCGACAACCGTTCATTGATTTGGAGGAGTCCATTATTTTCTAGAGGGGTGAAAGGGTTAACCTAGGGTCTCCCACCCAACAGTATCCCAGTTACAAAGGGTTAACATAGGGTTCCACCCAACAGTATCTAAGTTACAAAGGGTTAACCTAGGGTCTCCCACCCAACAGTATCTAAGTTACAAAGAGTTAACCTAGGGTTCCACCCAACAGTATCACAGTTACAAAGGGTTAACCTAGGGTTCCACCCAACAGTATCTAAGTTACAAAGGGTTAACCTAGGGTTCCACCCAACAGTATCTAAGTTACAAAGGGTTAATCTAGGGTCTCCCACCCAACAGTATCCCAGTTACAAAGGGTTAACCTAGGGTTCCACCCAACAGTATCTAAGTTACAAAGGGTTAACCTAGGGTCTCCCACCCAACAGTATCTAAGTTACAAAGGGTTAACCTAGGGTTCCACCCAACAGTATCACAGTTACAAAGGTGTTAACCGAGGGTCTCCCACCCAACAGTATCACAGTTACTAAGGGTTAACCTAGGGTCTCCCACCCAACAGTATCCCAGTTACAAAGGGTTAATCTAGGGTCTCCCACCGAACAGTATCCCAGTTACAAAGGGTTAACCTAGGGTCTCCCACCCAACAATATCCCAGTTACAAAGGGTTAACCTAGGGTCTCCCACCCAACAGTATCTAAGTTACAAAGAGTTAACCTAGGGTCTCCCACCAAACAGTGTCCCAGTTACAAAGGGTTAACCTAGGATCTCCCACCCAACAGTATCTAAGTTACAAAGAGTTGACCTAGGGTCTCCCACCAAACAGTACCCCAGTTACTAAAGAGTTAACCTAGGGTCTCCCACCCAACAGTATCTAAGTTACAAAGAGTTGACCTAGGGTCTCCCACCAAACAGTACCCCAGTTACTAAAGAGTTAACCTAGGGTCTCCCACCCAACAGTATCCCAGTAACAAAGAGTTAACCTAGGGTCTCCCACCAAACAGTACCCCAGTTACTAAAGAGTTAACCTAGGGTCTCCCACCCAACAGTGTCCCAGTTACAAAGGGTTAACCTAAGGTCTCCCACCCAACAGTATCTAAGTTACAAAGAGTTAACCTAGGGTCTCCCACCAAACAGTACCCCAGTTACTAAAGAGTTAACCTAGGGTCTCCCACCCAACAGTATCCCAGTTACAAAGGGTTAATCTAGGGTCTCCCACCCAACAATATCCCAGTTACAAAGGGCGTATATGTCAATGAATCTTAGCGGCCAATAGAACATTAGCTATATATAGACATCAGAGAAGACCATTCAAACTTATCGCGATACCACTGTGCTATCTTCACTTCATTATCATACATAATTGTGCTTAATTTGAATGTCAGTACTACTTACGGGCTCAAGGAACTAGCATGGGAACCATTTGTGCTCCAAACTATGCCATCGTATTTATGAGGGATTATAATTAGTTGGAACCTGCTCTCCTACAGAAACCATTCCTGTTCCCTGCTCGTGTGGTTTATATATTGATGACATCTTTTTAATCAGGAGTCTGGACTCATAGCGGTGAGAAAATTCACTCCCTTTGGTAACCACATGATATCCATCCTACCTATAGATTCATCATAACAATTTTACATCAAAGAAAAAGAACATTGTCCAGGCTTTATCTTCTTCACTACTCTTGAACTTCAATACTTGAGGTATTGGGTCACCCTGCAGTGGTGGTCACATTCTGTGGTGGTCACATTCTGTGGTGGTCACATTCTGTGGGGGTCACATTCTGTGGGGGTCACATTCTGTGGGGGTCACATTCTGTGGGGGTCACATTCTGTGGGGGTCACATTCTGTGGGGGTCACATTCTGTGGGGGTCACATTCTGTGGTGGTCACATTCTGTGGGGGTCACATTCTGTGGGGGTCACATTCTGTGGGGGTCACATTCTGTGGGGGTCACATTCTGTGGGGGTCACATTCTGTGGTGGTCACATTCTGTGGTGGTCACATTCTGTGGTGGTCACATTCTGTGGGGGTCACATTCTGTGGTGGTCACATTCTGTGGTGGTCACATTCTGTGGGGGTCACATTCTGTGGGGGTCACATTCTGTGGGGGTCACATTCTGTGGGGGTCACATTCTGTGGGGGTCACATTCTGTGGGGGTCACATTCTGTGGGGGTCACATTCTGTGGTGGTCACATTCTGTGGGGGTCACATTCTGTGGGGGTCACATTCTGTGGGGGTCACATTCTGTGGTGGTCACATTCTGTGGTGGTCACATTCTGTGGTGGTCACATTCTGTGGGGGTCACATTCTGTGGGGGTCACATTCTGTGGGGGTCACATTCTGTGGTGGTCACATTCTGTGGGGGTCACATTCTGTGGGGGTCACATTCTGTGGGGGTCACATTCTGTGGGGGTCACATTCTGTGGGGGTCACATTATGTGGGGGTCACATTCTGTGGTGGTCACATTCTGTGGGGGTCACATTCTGTGGTGGTCACATTCTGTGGGGTCACATTCTGTGGGGGTCACATTCTGTGGGGGTCACATTCTGTGGGGGTCACATTCTGTGGGGGTCACATTCTGTGGGGGTCACATTCTGTGGGGGTCACATTCTGTGGTGGTCACATTCTGTGGGGGTCACATTCTGTGGGGGTCACATTCTGTGGGGGTCACATTCTGTGGGGGTCACATTCTGTGGGGGTCACATTCTGTGGGGGTCACATTCTGTGGTGGTCACATTCTGTGGGGGTCACATTCTGTGGTGGTCACATTCTGTGGTGGTCACATTCTGTGGGGGTCACATTCTGTGGTGGTCACATTCTGTGGTGGTCACATTCTGTGGGGGTCACATTCTGTGGGGGTCACATTCTGTGGTGGTCACATTCTGTGGGGGTCACATTCTGTGGGGGTCACATTCTGTGGGGGTCACATTCTGTGGGGGTCACATTCTGTGGTGGTCACATTCTGTGGTGGTCACATTCTGTGGTGGTCACATTCTGTGGGGGTCACATTCTGTGGTGGTCACATTCTGTGGTGGTCACATTCTGTGGTGGTCACATTCTGTGGGGGTCACATTCTGTGGGGGTCACATTCTGTGGTGGTCACATTCTATGGGGGTCACATTCTGTGGGGGTCACATTCTGTGGTGGTCACATTCTGTGGTGGTCACATTCTGTGGTGGTCACATTCTGTGGGGGTCACATTCTGTGGTGGTCACATTCTATGGGGGTCACATTCTATGGAGGTCACATTCTGTAGGGGTCACATTCTGTTGGTGTCACATTCTGTGAGGGTCACCCTGCTGTGGGGGTCACATTCTTTGGGGGTCACATTCTGTTGGGGTCACATTCTGTGGGGGTCACATTCTGTGGTGGTCACATTCTGTGGTGGTCACATTCTATGGGGGTCACATTCTATGGGGGTCACATTCTGTGGGGGTCACATTCTATGGGGGTCACATTCTGTGGGGGTCACATTCTGTGGTGGTCACATTCTGTGGGGGTCACATTCTGTTGGGGTCACATTCTATGAGGGTCACATTCTGTGGGGGTCACATTCTGTGGGGGTCACATTCTGTGGGGGTCACATTCTATGGGGGTCACATTCTTAGGGGTTCACATTCTGTTGGGGTCACATTCTGTGGGGGTCACCCTGCTGTGGGGGTCACATTCTTTGGGGGTCACATTCTATGGGAGTCACATTTTTTTTGGGGGTCACATTCTATGGGGGTCACATTCTGTGGAGGTCACATTCTGTGGGGGTCGCATTCTGTGGGGGTCACCCTGCTGTGGGGGTCATATTCTTTGGGGGTCACATTCTTTGGGGGTCACATTCTATGGGAGTCACATTCTTTGGGGGTCACATTCTGTGGGGGAACTGGGATTTGCTGAATTGTCTTTTTTATAATCATTAGTATTGCACCCGATAAGATAGTTTTCAGCACTTTTGTGGTGCTGCCATTTTGGCACTCACAGCTAATATTACACAATTTCTAGCAATGTCCACCTTCCTACCACTAGACCACCGTGACTCAACCCACAGCACTTCAGTCACGAGCCTAGCGTCCTTCTACTAGACTACTGTGCTTCCAACCCACAGCTCTTCAGTTATGAGCTTAGTTGTAGAATAACATGCACCTGTTGTGGTAGAAATATATTTATTATATCCTACAAACAGAATTACAGACTCCACAGAATCTGTGTTACCATTATGTTACCCATATGATCAGCTATGTGACTTTGTTACTGGTAACAAGTATTCTATAATTTTTTTAACTTTAAGGCCCCCTGGGCTGTATTTCATTATTTGATAGAAAACAAGTTTTATGATCATAAATACCATAAGTGAAGGAAAACTAAAAAGATATGCGAATGAACCAGAATAAAAATACAGAGATTTGGACCAGGTCCATGATAATATATTGCGGTCATAAATCAAGCTTTTGATTTAGCTGAATGCCAATATCACCTGCATGAATATTCATCACCTGTATGCTATTATATGGTTAATTTCACTCAAACAAATGAATTTTGATTGTGTTTGAATCAACACATTAAGGTATAAGATTAAATAGTTGATGTCATCATTTGATATCAGACCATAAACAACACAGTATGAGCCTTACGATACAACACCTGTAACTTGATTGAGAAAACTGCATGGATATATACATGTATATATGGTACATGTTCATATTCAATTTAGCTATCTTTGATACATAACTACAATAGGATAGTAAGACTCTTATGCTTAAAAGTAAACATTTATCAGCTGAAACCCATCTTTATAAAATAATAGTAAAACCTTATGGGGGGAAGTTGATCTGCACCTGTAGTGGTCATGAGCTACTGTATGTTTGAGTTATCTCCCTTTAAACAGCCACCTTTGCATACAGTTCTGCTCATTTCTCATCACTGCTACTCCATGGCCAGTAGCTATCACAGGCTGGCATCACTGGGGCTGTGTCTGCCACAGTGACTATCTGGTAACAAGTCTATACAGGTCATTACTATGATATTTACACACAGTAGTGTTACCAAACATGACAACATATAGAACCTGAGGTAGGCATACAAATCAAACAGATCCGTCACGAAGTAACGTTTTATCGCATACCAGGGGCTGTAATTATCTCTAAGAAATTATCATTATGATAATTAGTACATTTCGTAAATATCCTCTAGGTTATGGAGCCAGGACGTTACCACTAGGCCAAAAGGTCCGAACCAGTTGACATGATTTGTATTTTCCTGATATTTTTATGCAAGGCCGTGTTTCCACATAACAGAAGTTTTATTAATTTATTCATTAAACTTAAAATCTTTGAACAAAATGTTATCGGGTAAGTTATCCATACACACTGTAGTATTAGGTTACCCAAATCTAATGCAGACATTTGTAACAAGAGAAACAGAAAATGTAGAGACCGGGGCAAGATTTGGGTTCAAACCATGCAGGGACCTTCCGAACTGTAGACGAACACTCCTACCACTGAGCTACCTAGTTGGCGATGATCGGTTCAGTCCAGTTCCGCTACGTTCCTCTCTCTTTTTCCAATTCTTTGTCCCCTAATACGACTATTTAAACTCAATTTCGAGTATTCCCTTGCTAAGCCTACTCCCACGAATGCTTATGACAAGGGTTGGCAAGCTCGACAATTTTGTAACGGGAGAAAGAAAAAATGTAGCAGCCAGACTTGGGTTCGAACCCCGGACCTTCCGAACTCTAGACGAACACTTTACCACTGAGCTACCTGGTCACCGATAATCTGCCCAGTCATTTATAGAAAGTGAAAATTGGGTTGCTTTTATCAAGATCTGTTTCACAAACATTATGGATACAGTACCCTTTGAGTTGAATCTAGATATGTTATACATGGAAACAATGATTGGTAGTGAACTTTGAGGACACGGATGGTTGTGGGTAGTTAATAATGTTTTTCTCGCCTCTGATGATGGTCCAGTGGCATAAATTTGTATTTAAACTACACTAAGCTCAATACAGTTAGGATAAATCGCTATTACATGTTTTAATATCAACCTCGACCCATAATTAATAGTCACAGAGACCTTCATTGATGACTGTCCAAATGAATTATCTTTATCCTCTTTTCAGGGTATATAAGGAATCAATTGTTTTGAAGATTTGTGCAAATTCCTATCGTTACTCAGTTATTGTATTATTTGACCGAGACAACCGGAGATGTCTAGTAGAGATATAGAACAACAAGTACGATACAGGAACTCCATGGAATCTCATATACAACTTGTGATAAGGTCCTGACACATTAATAATGGTATTTAATCATAAAAAAGGTCGTCTAAAGTCTGTCTGGACCTTTGAGCCTCTTAGAACCTAAGTTTATCCCAGGACTGTCAGAGCACTGATAGGTACAGAATTCCCATTACAGGGTTACTTCCCAAAAGTCTGGTACCAGTTTATGTAGCTAGGTAGTGTAAAACAAACCAGCCAATCTTCTAGTACATAATTTAAACTCATGTAATTTTCTAGTACAACAAAACTCATATTTGTATCCCATTCTTAAATGACCTTAGCGGTTAATAGGACGTAAAAGAAAATAAAACAAACCCATGTTTTTATCCAATACTGTGTTGTATAGCTGAACTGTAAAAGCCATCAGATCAGGCTGTCAGATAGAATCCCTTGTGGTATAGTACTGGTGTTTGGCTAAGTAAAACAATAACATGGCTTATCACTGACATTTGGGATGTTTTTACTCCCCATGCTTTGTCTAAATAAACTATATCCAATCTGATACTGGGACATGAAAATGAAAATCATCTAACAGGAGTATTGCCTTTCAAAGCCCCTAATACCAATAATTTTACCATTGTGACAGAACTGCCAGGGTATATATGTTGGAGGTCTGAAATCTGTCACTCCTGTATCATATTAAACTGTAAATGATTGTAATTTGTCAGTCGTGGAAACTTCATAACAGGGAGAGATATGCTTGAGATGTACATTCAGTAATCTGTTGATAAAGGTATGTATGTTCTTCTTTAAAAACAATAGGAACGTCTTGTTTTGCAGGTTATGTCTTTTGACCATAGACATAACTGGCCAACTTTTTGAAATTTCCATTGGGGAGATTACGCGTGCTCAGAATTGAAAACACAAATGATATACCAGGTATATGTATGTACACCCAAATGAAAAAATAACAGTTTTAAATGGTTCCCTTTGAGCTGTTCTTTCAGATGAAATCATCAGATCTTAACAAATAGGAATAGTTTAGCAAATATGCTGGTTGAAAATGCACAATTTTAGGGTCCTTTGGGAGTCTCAGATCCCTCCTAAATAAGGAGCTTGCGGACATATATACAACCTGTATGCTATAGGTTGTAAAACTTACAGAAATTAATTGAATTCAATAACAATGTATAGTGACAGTTTTTGGCAGTAGTACGTATTGGGTCTCTATAGCTAATGTAGTGTTGGCTCACTCTTGAGGTATGATCTAATGTTGTCTTCAGGGTCGTTCTTTTCGTGTCTGATTTGACACTTTCTTTTGATATTTACATTTACCTAAAGATTGGTTCAGTTTGTTTCTGTTTTACGTCCTCTTAATTCAATTAAGGACCTGTCTTGTTTTGGTGGTGGAAGAAAGCTGGAGTTCCTGGAGAAAAACCACCGACCTACGGCCAGTACCTAGTGACTGCTTCATGTAGGCCTCTACCGGAAACCTAGAGGTGGAGGGCTAGTGGTAGCAGAATGTCAGACCTACAGACTTGAGCACTATAGTGTTAGAGACCTAAGACTTTACCATGCACGTTGTCTTTGAGACAGAGAACATACATATATGTACATGTATTGGATATGTTTTTTGATATTTATGGAGACAGCTCTAGTGCTCTGTTCCGTATCTTCTTGGAGAATTGTTCCAAGTTGTTTAACATTTTTCTGACTCATAGCAAATGTCATATATCCATTTGAAAGAAATATCTCTGATATAATTTAATTTTCCACAAAACATCTCTACCACGGGGATAGGCTTCCCGTAGAACCTCTGAATGATATAACAGGGATCTGTATCCACCACACATTGCAGTCATGCTTTTCTAGAACATGCCTGGGAATAGTTTTAAATTCAATTGAAATTCAATTAAACTTCAAACGAAGTCTATTATCATTATTTTAAAATGTTCATGCACCTTGTAGTCCATATCATCTGTATGTCTTTGTAGGAATATAGAGGAAACATAGGTGTTAACCTTAGAAACCTCCCCATATTTCCAATGAGGGAGAAAGTGCGTGAAATGTGACTGAAACTGCATTGCTCAATTTGTCTTTCCCATTTTATGTATCAAAATAACTTCAAAAAGTATTCATTTGATCCAGACACACATGTTATGGTCATTACACATACCCTGCAGTAACTAGGAGATCATTTGACCACAGGATGTAGATTTTGAGTTTGTGTGAGTTTGGACTTGGATGAGGGAGATTTCGAGGGAGATTGGTAAATTTTGGTCAAAATGAGGGAGTTTCCCTCATAATGAGGGATTGGGTTAACGAGTATGAGGAAATAAACGTTTTGTTGTTTTTGTATCGTTTAACGGCCTGTCCATTGACAATTTGAGTCATTTAGGGCTCAGAGGTAATAGAAATAGCTTTAACAGGCCTATATCTGGTAGTGGAACTCTGTACTTCTACTTGATTAGTGTCTTTCATGTGATTATCTCTTCAACTAGGTCATTTGTGAATTAAGGGACAGATGTCTTGTGCGGCCTAATTGAAGCTGCTAATTGGCCGTAATAGATAGAGAAAGGTTGATTGGTTCATAAAGAGAAAAAGCAGGACACTAACTAGAGTAAACCTGATGGACATCACAATGGGAAAATACTGGATTCAATGTTTATGAATGGTGCCAGTTAATTCAGTGGTTTTGTTTGCCCATTTTCACAGCCGATATAAGGCTGTTTCCCCCAGTCAAAATTTGTGCTATTTTCCCAAAATGAAGCAAAATTCAAGAATATTTTCCCAATTTATCCAAAATCCTTCTTTATTTTTCCCAATTCAATAAGGCACAGGCTGTTTTAAAATCTGGTAGCAAAAACAATTTAATTGTAAATGAATAGGAAAGTATACACGGGGAATTTTAATTTTTGCACTACGCAGTGTTATTTGTAATTATCCAGTGTTAATTTTGTCCATTAATCCAAATCAGCTGCTAGGTAAAATATGGCTAAGTGCTGTCATGTTTGTTAAAAGTCTTCTTTTCAATAATCAAAAGTACGAGGGTACACAAACGAATAACCTTTACCTAATTTCAAGGTCACAGTGATTTCAAATGCATTAAGATTAACTCAGGAATTTTAAGTTAACCAAAATGTTCTGGGTTATTGTATTTGTGTGGTAGATTGTATTTGGAAATTAGCAAGTTTTCAGATAATGACTTAAGTGACAAAGTCTTGTAAACTGCAGAACTAGTAAGATATTTAGGCCCATTGGGCCTCTTGTTAGAAACATCTGATTGGCTTATATGTAGAAACATATGATTGGCTTATTTGTAGAAACATCTGATTGGCTTATTTGTAGGAACATCTGATTTGCTTATTTGTAGAAACATCTGATTGGCTTATTTGTAGAAACATCTGATTGGCTTATTTGTAGAAACATCTGATTGGCTTATACGCATATAAGCCAATCAGATGTTTTTACAAATAAACCAATCAGATGTTTCTACATCTAAGTATGTATACATGTACAGTGTATGTAGGAACATCTGATTGGATTAAAATATTAGAAACCAATTGACTGGCTTACATGTTGAGAAATCTGATTGGCTTATATAAATAGACAATTGATTGAGAAACATCATGCAGGCTGGCTAATTAAAACTTAGATTTGCTGATAAGAAACAGCTGATTGGCTCATTAAAAATGGTGGCTTGAGATCAAACACTGTTTATCTATATATTAGAAAAATGCTGGTAACATGTTGTGATCAAAGTAAATTTCTTTATAAATATAATAATGATAATAGTTTAGGAACAACATTCTATGTATGAAAATATATAATATTGATGGGCAGCTAAGATGTTTGTGGGTTATACTATAGGGAATATTAAGGAACTCCCTTCTGTAATGAACCATGTGGCCTGAAACCGGTCAGATGTGACACTTCATTACAAGTCCATGCTCCGGACACTGCTGACCTAATCTGGCAATGTATCGGGCAAACACAACCTAATGTTATGGTCATTTGAGGCTGTTCACCAGTCAGGTTTGATGGACGGCGGTCAGTTATGGCAGCTGAGCCTACTCTTAGGAAGAGCGCTATATGTAATTGACTATATATTGGAGACCAACACTCCAGATCATCTCAACTCTTGTCGGGGTCACCACACAAAAAGTCCGGATCATCTGAGCACTTGTATGGAATAGAGTGGTGTAGGGTATTGGTGATGTCTGGTATTACGATTGAATTATTTGATACCTAGTCAATAAAATCAGAGCCGCGTACACCTCATAGCTGTTACATGAATAAAGGCCAAACAAAATGTCTGACTTGTGGTGCCACAGTCAGCTTACATATATGTGTTATGTGAAATAAATTCTTGGCCATGAGACAAGGTCAAAATGTCTTGTTCATCTATTTCAGGTAATCTCTTTATTTTCTTTAAATTTGTAGTTACCATAAGACAATGACCAGGTTTGTTTGAAGCACGTCTATGTCTGGTATTCTATGGAGTCATAAGATTTACTGTAAAATGGAATATTTTTCATCATATGTTAGCCTCCAAACTGTTCGTGATGTGAACATTTTCGCGCTCTCAGTCGTGCTATTTTCTTATTTGTGCATATACTATCAGATACTGAATAGTCTGAGTAGTGTTTAATATTTTTGCATGTGGATAAATTCGCAGAGATTTAATGCGAGTGAAATCAGTGACAATTTCCATGCATGCTGCGAACAATTCTACTTTTACAGTACTTCTTCTTGGAATGTTAAATTTACGTTAATATATTTTTATATCTATCATTATTTTTATGCCATGAAATGGGGTGGGGTGGGGGGGGGGGATGGGGGTTGGGGGGATTGGCATATAGTGTTACCCTGCCATGTCCATCCCGTCCCGTCCCATGGTAATGTAAACCTACTGATCCGATTGTCATGAAACTTCGGATACGTAATAAGGATGAAGAACTAATTTCATAAGGGGGAAGGGGGCATTTATGTCTCACAGACATTTCTAGTTCAGAAGGAATCTCTTTTGATGTTAAATGTAATTCATTGCAGAAAACTCAGAATTGCAGTAAAATAATACAGCAATGTTATGTTTATAGAAATATAATTTGTTGAGATTTACTGTAGACAGTTCCATTGTCCAATCGTTTAGAATGTTAAAAGTATAAATAAAGATTGTTGAAGAGATTACTTTTGATGTTAAAAATTCATTGATGTGCATTTCTGGAAGTTCACAATTACCATAGAATAATCATTATACTTGTGTAGGAAGTAAGGGGTATAATAGTAAAAGCTTTGTCAGTATATCTAAATAGGGGTCTAAGATTGTCTGTTGTAAAATCCTTGTAGCTTCATATTAACAACAAAGTATGGTCAATATGGAGTTATAAACCGAATTATATTTCGTTGGTCACCAATCTAGATCAAAGGTTCAAATATACACGTCAAAAAATACATTTGACCACTTTTGAAGTGAAAAATTAGGGCACAAGATGCCTCATTGATTCTTCAAAACAAATTGAGTTGATAAGTACACCTAAGATTAGGTTAGGTGGTCAATAATCAAGGGTAAAGGGTCAAAGGTTAAAGGTGGCTGAGGTTGTATCATGAACCTGTGTTCATTTTGTATTTTTACAAAAGTCCTTTTTTGGCAATTGATGGTTCAATGTTTACTACTTCTGCAGACTTTCATTATTGCTGTAAAATGTTTACAAACATGTTCAGGGCAAAAAGTTCACTGTTGCTGTAGAAAGTTTACACAGAAAGTTCAGAACAAAAGGTTCACTGTTCATACCAAAGGTTCAACTGTTCAGGGTTAAAGGTTTACTGTTCATACCAAATGTTCAACTGATCAGGACAACAGGCTCACTGTTTGCACAAAAGGTTCACATGTTCAGGACAAAAGGTTCACTGTTGACACAGAGGGTTCACATGTTCAGGACAAAAGGTTCACTGTTGACACAGAAGGTTCACATGTTAAGGACAAAAGTTTCACTGTTCATACAGAAGGTTCAAATGTTCAGAAAAAAAAGGTTCACTGTTGATATTGAATGTTTTCACAGAAGGTTCACTGTTCACACCGAAGGTTTACATGTTAAGGACAAGAGGTTCACTGTTGCTGTGGATTAGTTTTAATTTAGCTATAGAATGTTTACTGTTGGTTTTAAATGTTTGTAGTTACTAGGGAGGATGTTGAGAAGTCTGACAGGTGGTTTAGATCGTGATAAATGACGGGTGACCCCCTCACCTCATCAGCATGCACTAGTGCCATTGGTAGCTATGACATGGATACGTCTGACATTATCTCAGCAGCTATCATCATGGATGAACCATACTACTTTCCTGTTACCGCAAACAAGGATTGAGATTGATAGAGAATACACAAGCTGAGGAGCGATTTATGAAGCTCTCCGCACTAAACTGACAGTACATTAGCTGAGTGATTAGAGATAATCCCGTAACAGATCGGAATAGGATCCGTCACCAACGGAAACCTGGCTCATTTAGTCACATGTCTAGATTTCACAGAGTTTTAGGTTTTAATGCTAGTATGGGTTGTTGTATTCTTCTGACCATATTTCAAAATTATAAAGTTCTGTGCACACTCGTGTTAGGAACTCATTAAATCACACATGGCGTTATATAAGATTACAAAAGTATGGGTTCCCTCACACAAAGGTGTAATCTTTACTCCGGTATGCCAAGTCAATCTATTGTTCGACTAGTACGGCAGTGATCAGGTAGGTGTGAAAAAGACGCAGCTGACCACGGCGTTGTTTACATAGCGATTTCAGGTGTGAAACTCGGGTCCCCGGGGCATTTATATGAAATTATTTCTACCAAAAAAAAGTGATATTAACCGAAATCCACCTGGAAACAAGTGATATTAAAAGAATGGCATTACATAGATTATATAGCAGGAAAAACGGTGCATGAAGAAAACGTGATAATAACCGAAAAGTGATATTAACCGACGTGACATTAAGTGGAGTTTACTGTATTCATGTAGTTTGAAGGCTGAATTCTGACAGTTTAAGGTTTAGAACTATATTTAGAGTAAAGTGAATACTAAGTGCTTTATCTTGCCTATTGCCCTGGATTGTGTCATCATATTACAATTAATGTCAGAATTTTTTAATCAAGAGACCAGTACAGAGCTGTGTAAGTGATGTAGAGCTACTTTTACCTTTGATTTCATTTAAGGATTGGATGTTTTATTTTTGACATTCATTGGTGTGTAACATACATTGGCACACCTACATATTGAATGGTGCATGCTAGCGCACTATGTAGGTAAGCAGTTGTATGTTATATTTTTTGTTAACCAAAGCACTGTTGATGCAGACATCATATAATATTAGGCAAATGTGTCAATGTTGGGGTAAATATAGCCACCAGTTGACAGCCCTCCGTTGACAGTACGTGTAGCAGTGCAGTCTCCAATAATACAATTATGATGTCATAAGCATGATGATGTCACAATGTCCCAATGTATGTTATTGGAAAATAATATATATATGGCAAAGTATCATCGAGTCTCTGTGTAGTGGAGAGGTAAATAGTCTAATTTATCCAATACCACCTACTGTAAATTTTATCGAATGATTTATCTGACTTGTACAATAAATTCCCGAGACCTCAGAGAGAAACTTGTTGCCTTTTAGCTGGAGACACTTTGGCTCAGCTCGTATTATATAGGTTAGGGTTTAGGGACAATGACTAGATCAGACGCCAGTCACTTTCAATGTGCAGCACGATTCCTTGTGAAATTGATTCTATTGATTAAGTGGTATTGTTCCTCAGCACAATTTCACGTAGAATTGATCCTGTTGATTAAGTTGCGTAGTTGTTTGGTCGCGTCGTGCGGCAGCGTTGCCGTGGCTGCACTGTGCATGACTATATCTTTTTGAGGTCAGCTGGATCAACATGGGGTGTGATGCTCGAGTTGATTGAATTTCATAATCTACTTCAGTTGTAAATCACAAGAAAAAATGTGAAGAAAGACGAGAGGTTAATAGTTTTCTATTTCTCCTATAACGTCCAGAGAATTGAGGCCGATCGGTTGGTGTAGATCAATACAGTTACAGTACAAATACATTCCCGTATAGTACATAATATACATACAGATGTACTTACAGCATAGTAAGGCTCAATATCCTCCAGATACATATACCTGTAGCACATACAAGTGACATAGTCACCTGTAATACAGGTAATACATAGACATGTGTAATACATACAGGTTATACATTCACCTGTAATACATACAGGTAATACATTCACCTGTAATACATACAGGTAATATATTCACCTGTAAGACAAACAGGTAATACATACAGGTAATACATTCACTTGTAATACATACAGGTAATACATAGACATGTGTAATACATACAGGTAATACATACAGGTAATATATTCACCTGTAAGACAAAACGGTGTCCCAACATCCTACCACTAGCCCTCCACCTCTGGGCTGCGAGTTCGAAACCCTCATGGGGCAGTTGCCAGGCACTGACCATAGTTTGATGGTCTTTCTCCAGGTACTCTGGCTTTCCTCCACCTTCAAAATTAAACCTGGCGCATCTTTTAATGACCCTGGATATTAATCAGACATAGAACAAAATAAATAAAATAAACCAAACATACCAAAGTTTGTTTTCTTGCTCCACTAAATCAGAGTTATGGCCCTTTGTTTTGTACATAAATTGGTAGAAAGTATTTTGAGGATATTTCATAGTTTATACTTAACACCATGTAACACCACTTGACAACAAGGCATGAGTGCCAATTTGAATTGGTATAGATAGACTGATATATGCAGTATATAACGATGGCTACATTTAATAGGTGCAGTACAATGTATATAAGTATGGCTAAATTTAATAGGTGCAGTATAGAAGTATGGCTTCATAAATAGGTACAGTATATAAGTATGACTACATTTAATAGGTACAGTATATAAGAATGACCTATAAGTATGGCTGATATTGGTACCGTATAAAAGTATGCCTGATAGACAGAGGCGTCAGATTGATCGGAGTATATAGATATGACTGATTGATAGAGTCTACCAGTATTGCTGATTGGGACTGGACCTTGCTGCCCATCCACAACTATCATTAGGTGTAGTTAGCTTCCGTCCTCGTCAGAACGGCCATGATGGATGGGCTGTCAGACCTTCAATTATCACGTACAGATTTTCAATACCTCAAATGAAAAATGTAGAGTTAATTCCAAATAGTGATCCATCATTTTGTACACCAGATAAATTTCAGATTTTTAGATCGATTCAAATTTTTGTTTTGAAGGTGGTATGGTTCGTTTTGGTTTTTTTCTCGTGTGTTTTTATATCCGACAGCTTAATATACCAAGAGTGTTCGTTAACACACCTGCCAATAAGTTCCTGTGATCACATGTTGTTGTATATGTCATTTATTATATGACTTCTCAAGAACCACAAGGCCTGGAGTAGTAATACTGCTGCAGATTTATTGGAATAATTGACCTTGACCTTCATTTAAGGTCATGTGTTAATGAGTTAAGATTTTCAACTGTCAAATTTGTTCTAAGATGTCAGGTGTTAATTTTGGGTATGGAGTTTGCTAGGAAAAGGGCCTTTTGTTGCAATAAAATGAGCCATAGTCAAACTTCATGATCTGAAAATCAATTGAACTGTGAGAAAACTTTGAGTTAATCAAGTATTATGTCATGGTGACCTTGACTAAAAAGCAAAAGTCAAAAATGTGTTACTATTTCAAACATTAAAAAGTGTATGCCAAGGTGATGCCATATGTCCCTCCCTGTTTACTGACAAAACCTCAAGCTCCTCAGATCCATCTCAAATTTTACATCTTAAATTCAAGGTCATCACTTCAAAAGTCAAGGTCAAATTTTAAATTTTAATTCTTTCAACAGCATCATATTTTTCATACCTACCTGGTATTCTCTTTAATTTGTCTATTCTTTATAAGCGTTTGCCAATTATTTAGACGCCATGATAATTTTGGTTCCCCAGTAGATTCTGTGCATATTGACTGTATATTACAATGGCGGGGCCCTTAGAGATCGTTTCCATCTCCATATCATCTGGTCGGTCAGTTGCTTCTACTGACCAATGATCAAATAACTCTACTAATCGGAACACCATAGGGGATTCTATCAAGATCATACAAAGGAATGATGCTTGATATTCAAGGGGAAATGGCACAACAAATGTATTTGAAAATTAAACTATTTCTTTTTCCAAACATTTAAGCATTATATATATATTTATATATAAAAAGAAAAGTAATGAGTTTTTCTTGCGAAGGTAATTATAAAAAAAAAGAACAAAAAACCGAGACTTTGCCACAAGGCCTTTCTGCCTTCTGAGGCTTCTTCAGGCATTTTCCAGCATCATTTTGTAATAGATGAGAGATACAAGCCCTTTGAGCCTCTTGTTTGTTTGTCTCGTGTTTGTCATTACAGCTTTGTTTGTGTAATTGTTGATCTGTCTGTTGCCTGTACACCACTTCTGCTTTATCATGTGTGTGGACCAGGAGAATGCCAGATATATAATGACCGCCATTATATTCTCATCATCAATGTAATCATTTGAAATGGAAGGATGTAATGATATGATACTGAGGTCCAAAAAATATTCGTTTTCAATAATTTAATGTTTGATAATGAGAGAAAATTCTTCATTATCTTGTTTGCAATTCTAAGAAACTGTCATGAAAAACCTTGTTTTTACAGATATTGTGGGGAGCATGTCCCTAATTGATGAGTATAGCTAGGGACATTTAATCAATTCTGACTCTCACGTAGACATGGAATTGACAACATACAGCCTCTCTGGAGATATTTCTGGAGATTCGTGGTGATTCTATAAATACAGACCATCTTTTACATAGCCAAACAGATATGTCAGTCTATCTGTTGGTGTGTCCTCTCCTATCCAAACTCTGCCCTTCTGTGGGTGTGTCCCTACTGTCCTCCCCTGTCCTAGCTCTGACCCTTCTGTTGGTGTGTCCCTACTGTCCTAGCTCTGACCCTTCTGTTAGGGTGTCCTTACTGTCCTAGCTCTGACCCTTCTGTTAGTGTGTCCCTACTGTCCTAACTCTGACCGTTCTGTTGGTGTGTCCCTACTGTCCTAACTCTGACCCTCCTGTTGGTGTGTCCCCACTGTCCTCTCCTGTCCTAACTCTGACCCTTCTGTTGGTGTGTCCCTACTGTCCTCTCCTGTCTTAGATCTGACCTTTCTGTTGGTGTGTCCCTACTGTCCTCTCCTGTCCTAGCTCTGACCTTTCTGTTGGTGTGTCCCTACTGTCCTCTCCTGTCCTAGCTCTGACCCTTCTGTTGGTGTGTCCCTACTGTCCTCTCCTGTCTTAGATCTGACCTTTCTGTTGGTGTGTCCCTACTGTCCTTTCCTGTCCTAGCTCTGACCCTCCTGTTGGTGTGTTCCTACTGTCTTCTCCTGTCCTAGCTCTGATCCTCCTGTTGGTGTGTCCCCAATGTCCTCTCCTGTCCTAACTCTGACCTTCCTGTTGGTGTGTCCCTACTGTCCTCTGCTGTCTTAGCTCTAACCCTCCTGTTGGTGTGTCCCTACTGTCCTCTCCTGTCCTAGCTCTGACCCTCCTGTTGGTGTGTCCCTACTGTCCTCTCCTATCACAGCTCTGACTCTCCTGTTGGTGTGTCCCTACTGTCCTCCCTTGTCCTAGCTCTGACCCTTCTGTTAGTGTGTCCCTACTGTCCTCTCCTGTCCTAGCTCTGATCCTCCTGTTGGTGTGTCCCTACTGTCCTCTCCTGTCCTAGCTCTGACCCTCCTGTTGGTGTGTCCCTACTGTCCTTTCCTATCACAGCTCTGACCCTCCTGTTGGTGTGTCCCTATTGTCCTCTCTTGTCCTAGCTCTGACCCTTCTGTTAGTGTGTCCCTACTGTCCTCTCCTGTCCTAGCTCTGACCCTTCTGTTGGTGTGTCCCTACTGTCCTCTACTGACCTAGCTCTGACCCTTCTGTTGGTGTGTCCCTACTGTCCTCTACTGACCTAGCTCTGACCCTTCTGTTGGTGTGTCCCTACTGTCCTCTACTGACCTAGCTCTGACCCTTCTGTTAGTGTGTCCCTACTGTCCTCTACTGACCTAGCTCTGACCTTTCTGTTGGTGTGTCCCTACTGTCCTCTCCTGTCCTAGCTCTGACCCTTCTGTTGGTGTGTCCCTACTGTCCTCTCCTGTCATAGCTCTGACCCTTCTGTTAGTGTGTCCCTACTGTCCTCTACTGACCTAGCTCTGACCTTTCTGTTGGTGTGTCCCTACTGTCCTCTCCTGTCCTAGCTCTGACCCTTCTGTTGGTGTGTCCCTACTGTCCTCTCCTGTCCTAGCTCTGACCCTCCTGTTGGTGTGTCCCTACTGTCCTAGCTCTGACCCTTCTGTTGGAATGTCCCTACTGTCCTCTCCTGTCCTAGCTCTGACCTTCCTGTTGGTGTGTCCTCTACTGTCCTAGCTCTGACCCTTCTGTTGGAATGTCCCTACTGTCCTCTCCTGTCCTAGCTCTGACCCTTCTGTTGGTGTGTCCCTACTGTCCTAGCTCTGACCCTTCTGTTGGAGTGTCTCTACTGTCCTCTCCTGTCCTAGCTCTGACCCTTCTGTTGGAGTGTCCCTACTGTCCTCTCCTGTCCTAGCTCTGACCCTCCTGTTGGTGTGTCCCTACTGTCCTTTCCTATCACAGCTCTGACCCTTCTGTTGGAGTGTCCCTACTGTCCTCTCTTGTCCTAGCTCTGACCCTTCTGTTGGTGTGTCCCTACTGTCCTCTCCTGTCCTAGCTCTGATCCTTCTGTTGGTGTGTCCCTACTGTCCTCTACTGACCTAGCTCTGACCCTTCTGTTGGTGTGTCCCTACTGTCCTCTACTGACCTAGCTCTGACCCTTCTGTTAGTGTGTCCCTACTGTCCTCTACTGACCTAGCTCTGACCCTTCTGTTGGTGTGTCCCTACTGTCCTCTCCTGTCCTAGCTCTGACCCTTCTGTTGGAGTGTCCCTACTGTCCTCTCCTGTCCTAGCTCTGACCCTTCTGTTGGTGTGTCCTCTCCTGTCCTAGCTCTGACCCTTCTGTTGGTGTGTCCCTACTGTCCTATCCTGTCCTAGCTCTGACCCTCCTGTTGGTGTGTCCCTACTGTCCTAGCTCTGACCCTTCTGTTGGTGTGTCCCTACTGTCCTCTCCTGTCCTAGCTCTGACTCTTCTGTTGGTGTGTCCCTACTGTCCTCTCCTGTCCTAGCTCTGACCCTCCTGTTGGTGTGTCCCCATTGTCCTCTCCTGTCCTAATTCTGACCCTTCTGTTAGTGTGTCCCTACTGTCCTCTCCTGTCCTAGCTCTGACCTTTCTGTTGGTGTGTCCCTACTGTCCTCTCCTGTCCTAGTTCTGACCCTCCTGTTTGTGTGTCCCTACTGTCCTCTCCTGTCCTAGCTCTGATCCTTCTGTTGGTGTGTCCCTACTGTCCTTTCCTGTCCTAGTTCTGACCCTCCTGTTGGTGTGTCCCTACTGTCCTCTCCTGTCCTAGCTCTGACACTCCTGTTGGTGTGTCCCTACTGTCCTCCCCTGTCCTAGCTCTGACCCTTCTGCTAGTATATTAACAAACAGATATTATTTAATATCCTATGATTGAGTAAGATATCATTTCATTTTTCAGCAAGGTAATGGAAGCTGATCTTGGCAACAGTTAAGGTTGCATGGAATTGAACAGGTGCTTTTATATTTTGTGCTGATTTGAAACCAACCACTGATTAACAACCTTAGTCATTTATTATCCCTATCATAAAATATGGTTATACAAAATCTTTGAGTTAATAGGAATTAAGCCAGAGATTGCTAACATGATCTCAGGACAGTGCATGGAATCATTACAACTTTTTGTTGAGGTAAGACAGATGATAATACAGGCTAATTGGGCCTCTTGTATGTAACAAACATCTATAGCTTTAACAGATAACTGTTTACAGCTTACACATCTGTTAGTGATTCTGTTTTCTTTGAGCTCTTGTCAAAACTTAGATTTCAACCAGGAAATGCAATTAGGCAACTAATCAGATAATATAACTTAGACTGCGGTGCATCTGCTGTAATTTTATTAGAATTAACAGGTTTATGGCATCTTTATATGAGCATGTGCTCAGCAACTAGATCTATAGGCATCAGATACAGGTTCACACACCTCATCCTTAGCAACTAGATCTATAGGCATCAGATACAGGTTCACACACCTCATCCTTAGCAACTAGATCTATAGGCATGAGAAACAGGTTCACACACCTCATCCTTAGCAACTAGATCTATAGATATCAGATACAGGTTCACACACCTCATCCTTAGCAACTAGATCTATAGGCATCAGATACAGGTTCACCCACCTCATCCTTAGCAACTAGATCTATAGGCATCAGATACAGGTTCACACACCTCATCCTTAGCAACTAGACCTATAGGCATCAGATACAGGTTCACCCACCTCATCCTTAGCAACTAGACAGGTTCACATACCTCATCCTTAGCAACTAGATATATAGGCATCAGATACAGGTTCACACACCTCATCCTTAGCAACTAGATCTATAGATATCAGATACAGGTTCACACACCTCATCCTTAGCAACTAGATATATAGGCATCAGATACAGGTTCACACACTCCCTACTCCCTCATTTTGAAATGTGTTTGCCCCAAACACCACAACCCCGGTTTTAACTCCCCTCTATCACCACAGGGAGGGCCACAGACACCATTTGTAACAGGAAAGAAAATGGTGTGCTTCCATCAGGGATCAAACCCTTAATGTCCAGG
Organism: Mimachlamys varia; assembly: GCA_947623455.1. Taxonomy (NCBI): domain Eukaryota; kingdom Metazoa; phylum Mollusca; class Bivalvia; order Pectinida; family Pectinidae; genus Mimachlamys; species Mimachlamys varia. The sequence continues at coordinate 6,778,071 of OX392537.1, forward strand.
TTTCTTGTCGGACCCTCTGTCACTGAGCTAAAGGGAAATTCCCTCTAGCTCGAAGCTAGAAGACTTATAACCTTAATCCTATGTACAATTAAAATCAGTGTCACATATTCATGACAGTTTTTTTCTCTGTCAGCCATATATTTCTATCCATATATGACATTAAACAGAAGTTTGATCCATACATGAGAGTAGCTCAATGAGTTGGAAATATTGTGATGATTCCCAAGCTGCTTAAGCAGTCCACCCGTATAGTTGAACCAATCCATGCTTTTTATTAATGGGTGTGATATTATCATTGCTACAAATTGTTTATTTTTTTCCGTCCCATCTCCTGTCAGAATATAGGTCTGGTTGTCAAGGTGACTGATCTGAACACTCACCGTTGTGAACTTCTTTGTTTGTTTTCGTGCCATACGAGTTATCTCCCATGAATGATTTTAGCTTTGATCCTAGTCCCTCTGGTGTTTGAGTTCAAATGATCGTGATCTTGCCAATGTTTGTTCATCAGTGATCTGGGTCCCTTCAGTGTTTGTACATGAGTGATAAAGTTGGACTTAACAGGCAGTAAATACATACAGAGCCTGAAAACTTAGACACCCCAGACTGAGGTAAATAAACGCCTCGTCATATAACACATCAATAGTTCCAATCAGACTCTAGAGGGATAAAAATAACACAACCTCACTCACTGGATACTGTTGATCCCTGGTCAGAAAATTCACAAAAGTGAATTGGCTACACAGATTTACTCAAGTATTTAGCTGTGCATGACCTGTTTTTATTGTACTTGGTCCACTATTTCAATTATGTTGGATTGGTTTCATTTCTCCCTCCTTGTTCCAAGTTTATTCTGCTTAATGTCCTGTAGTAGGACGAGGAATAGTGATTAAGACATTGCCATTGCTGTGGTTCAAACCAAAGACCCTTAACTCTTCAGCCCAATGCTCTACCATTAAGCTAAAGTAAAATTCCTTCCATCTGTTGCTCGTAAGGCAATCTGAATCTGTTGTTATCTTTTACACTTTTATAATATTAAGTTCAGGGACCTTGACTTTGGCAATAAAATGTACATTCTCTTGGCCCTTTTGATTTTGGGTCAATTAGTCAAAGGTCAAGGTCATTGTTTAAAGGCCTACTCCCTATAAATAAATTGAAATAAATTAAAGTTTTGTGAAAATTTAACCAGACTTGGGTGGCAGTAGTGAGAAGTGCAAAGTTTTTAATGACGGATAACATATAACGGCAATTTTATTGTATATGCAACAAAACCTAACAAAATGTTTTTCCAGCTGCCTGAACATACCAACAGAACTACAGATTTTTTTTTTCATTCTACCGGCTTGGACAGGTTGGATTAGGCCCAAAATGTAGGGGGTGGGCTTATTACCAAACAATCTCCAAGTGTATAGTGAGAGGTCAAAATTGGGGGGTGGGCTTCTTACCGAGCATGGACTTATTGCTGGAGAAATAAGGTATATTAATTTTGGTGTCAATATATTTGAATGACAATGACATGGTTGGTATAAAATTGACTGAAAGTTTATGAAATTAATACTCATATGGCAATACATCAGCTCCGGAAAGAACCTTGGTGGTTGATGCATTTAAAAAGAGAATTAGGAATAGAAGGTCATACAATCTATTTGAAATCTTGATTTCTAGATGGTGTTGCTTGTACAGTATAAATCATGGTATTGTAGATATTAAATCTGCTATTGAATTATTGTAAATTATTGAGATTCACATGATAATTGTAAGCAATATATATTGATTTAATTTAATGACAGTATAGGCAAGATATTTGTAAAATGGTAAATTTGTATAAGAACTTATTTCTTTTAACACCTGAAGTGTAAACTGCTTTTTTCCCTCTTCATCTCTTGTATTAAAATTCAAAGCATGTAATGTTCCTTGAAGGCTTCTGTTTTGAAGATACTTAATTTCCATACCAAGGATAATTTTGTATCAACATAGCATAAATCATGTTGATTTTCTATTTGAAAACTTTTTAATGAAAAACTAAAAGTAGATAAACAGAATAATCTAAATACTTGTCAATCTGGAATTTACACACAAAAGTGAAGCGTTTATATAATATGAAAACATCAAAGGGCGAAGAACAGATCCCTGAGGTACACCTTGTGTGTTTTGTCAATTAGTTTCTGTAAACTTCCTGCAATAGACACCTTTAAAATCTGTTTACAAGATCTGATGTAGAACTGGAAACCATTGAAGGGTGATTCAGATCGTTGATATTTGTATTAATGAATTTGACTGAACGCACATGTGTAAGTAGCAGGTCTAGGACAGTTGATACAGATTCCGCAGACATAAAAAATACACAATGGAAGGATAAAACATTTTATGTAAAATCTGTGTTTTAATTTCTGAATATCTCCATGAAAAATCGTATTAAATCTTGGCATAATCTGAATTAAATCATTACAGTTGTCTATATATATAGTGAATATTTTAAATGTGAACCTTGCATCATGCATGAGAAATACATTTCATACCTGTCAACCCTCCCTCATTAGGAGGGAGACTCCCTCATTTTGACCAAAATTTACCAGTTTCCCTTGGCATCTCCCGCATTTAAATCCAAACTCAACATAATAAAGGAAAGACAAATTGAGCAATGCAGTTTCAGTCGCATTTCACACACTTTCTCCCTCATTGGAAATGTGGAATGAGAAAGATCTCCCTCATTGAAGGTTTCGGAGGTTGACACCTATTACATTTAAGTAATAATAAAAAAAACCAAATGGTCTGATACTGTAAAATTAGAATATAACCGTTGGATTGTGATCAAATAACCTTTCAGAATCAAGTTGAGAGATTCTTTATTACCTCCGTAAAGGTGTTTTGAATATTTAGAGATTATTGTAACAGTTTCAGATAATCTTGAGAGATTATAATAACAATAACAGTTTGGGATAATCTCGAGAGATTACCAGCCAGTGAGCAGAATGATCGGACTGGCTCCGGGAGTCTCTAGAATAGTATACAGATATCATACCCGTTAACCTCCCCCCCCCCCCAATTACGAGGGAGACTCCCTCATTTTGACCATAATTTAACAATGTCCCTCGAAATCTCCCTCATCCAAGTCCAAACTGACACAAACTCAAAATCTACATCCTTTGGTCAAATGATCTCCTAGTTACTGCAGGGTATATATAATGACCATAACATGTGTGTCTGGATCAAATGATCTCCTAGTTACTGCAGGGTATATATAATGACCATAACATGTGTGTCTGGATCAAATGATCTCCTAGTTACTGCAGGGTATATATAATGACCATAACATGTGTGTCTGGATCAAATGATCTCCTAGTTACTGCAGGGTATATATAATGACCATAACAGGAGTGTCTGGATCAAATGATCTCCTAGTTACTGCAGGGTATATATAATGACCATAACAGGAGTGTCTGGATCAAATGATCTCCTAGTTACTGCAGGGTATATATAATGACCATAACAGGAGTGTCTGGATCAAATGATCTCCTAGTTACTGCAGGGTATATATAATGACCATAACAGGAGTGTCTGGATCAAATGATCTCCTAGTTACTGCAGGGTATATATAATGACCATAACAGGAGTGTCTGGATCAAATGATCTCCTAGTTACTGCAGGGTATATATAATGACCATAACAGGAGTGTCTGGATCAAATGATCTCCTAGTTACTGCAGGGTATATGTAATGACCATAACAGATGTGTCTTGATCAAATGAATACTTTTGAAGTTATTTTGATACATAAAATTGGAAAGACAAATTGAGCAATGCAGTTTCAGTTGCATTTCACACACTTTCTCCCTCATTCGAAATGTGGAATGAGGGAAATCTCCCTCATTGGAGGTTTCAAAGGTTAACACCTATGAGATACTGAAAAAAAAGTCTAATAATTTTGATCACTTGGATTTCTGAGTTTAAAACTAGGGAGAGATAAGCTAGTAGTAAAATTCAGTACAGAAACTCTCTATAGAAACTTAGGGGCTGGTAGCCATTCTACAGACTGATGTTTATAGCTTGGATTAATTTGTCATAGAGCTGATCAATGAGGCAACATTAACAAGATGTAAAGGTATAACTGATGTCAGACATATTGGTTTAGTTTTGTGTTATATGTCCTATTAAAGGTCCAATATATGTAACTTTCCACAAAACTTGAAGCAAAATTCAAGCCTAATAACTTTTTTATATATATAGATTTAGTTAAGATTAACTGATATCAGCAATATACCCAGTACCTGGCCAACATATACAGGTCTAGAATTAATGGAGACCCAGATCTGAGGTTGAGGGCTAGTGGTAGCAGAATGTCAGACACCTGAACCACTTGGCCACTGTGACTCAGAGGTGGAGGGCTAGTGGTAGCAGAATGTCCGACACCTTAACCACTTGGCCACTGTGACCCGGAGGTGGAGAGCTAGTGGTTGTAGAATGTCAGACACCTGAACCACTTGGTCACCGTGACCACCGGAGGTTGAGGGCTAGTGGTTGTAGAATGTCAGGCACCTGAACCACTTGGTCACTGTGACCACCGGAGGTTGAGGGCTAGTGGTTGTAGAATGTCAGACACCTGAACCACTTGGTCACTGTGACTACCGGAGGTTGAGGGCTAGTGGTAGCAGAATGTCAGACACCTGAACCACTTGGTCACTGTGACCACCGGAGGTTGAGGGCTAGTGGTTGTAGAATGTCAGACACCTGAACCACTTGGTCACTGTGACCACCGGAGGTTGAGGGCTAGTGGTAGCAGAATGTCAGACCTCTGAACCACTTGGTCACTGTGACCACCGGAGGTTGAGGGCTAGTGGTTGTAGAATGTCAGACACCTGAACTACTTGGTCACTGTGACCACCGGAGGTTGAGGGCTAGTGGTAGCAGAATGTCTGACTCCTGAACCACTTGGTCACTGTGACCACCGGAGGTTGAGGGCTAGTGGTTGTAGAATGTCAGACACCTGAACCACTTGGTCACTGTGACCCGGAGGTTGAGGGCTAGTGGTTGCAGAATGTCAGACACCTGAACCACTTGGTCACTGTGACCACTGGAGGTTGAGGGCTAGTGGTAGCAGAATGTCTGACTCCTGAACCACTTGGTCACTGTGACCACCGGAGGTTGAGGGCTAGTGGTTGTAGAATGTCCGACTTCTGAACCATTTGGTCACTGACTACCGGAGGTTGAGGGCTAGTGGTTGTAGAACGTCAAACACCTGAACCACTTGGTCACTGTGACCACCGGAGGTTGAGGGCTAGTGGTTGTAGAATGTCAGACACCTGAACCACTTGGTCACTGTGACCACCGGAGGTTGATGGCTAGTGGTTGTAGAATGTCCGACTCCTGAACCACTTGGTCACTGTGACCACCGGAGGTTGAGGGCTAGTGGTTGTAGAATGTCAGACACCTGAACCACTTGGTCACTGTGACCACCAGAGGTTGAGGGCTAGTGGTTGTAGAATGTCAGACACCTGAACCACTTGGTCACTGTGACCACCGGAGGTTGAGGGCTAGTGGTTGTAGAATGTCTGACTCCTGAACCACTTGGTCACTGTGACCACCGGAGGTTGAGGGCTAGTGGTTGTAGAATGTCAGACACCTGAACCACTTGGTCACTGTGACCACCGGAGGTTGAGGGCTAGTGGTTGTAGAATGTCAGACACCTGAACCACTTGGTCACTGTGACCACCGGAGGTTTAGGGCTAGTGGTTGTAGAATGTCTGACTCCTGAACCACTTGGTCTTTGTGACCTGGAGGTGGAGGGCTAGTGGTTGTAGAATGTCCGACACCTGAACCACTTGGCCACAGTGGCCACGCTGATGTCCAAGGGACATCAATCAATTATTGTGATGTCTAACATAATGGAGAGGATTAAAAACAGAAAGCTGTGGAAAATATTGGAAATTTCTTTGTATTGCTTCAGGTGATTAGTCTGTAAATGGTCGTAGTTTGTTATGTATGACTATTTAGTTAGCGTAATTCCATCCGGATCTTTAATGATATTGACTAACATTGGGCTAATCGTACCAATTAGACTCGGCACAATGAGCGTTTATTCTATGTACCTGTGTTTACTAAGAGCCTGAGTACTTGTACATTGTCTGTTTGTACAGCAGCTGAAGTCAGACTGAATCAATTTCAGCAGAAATGTACAGTTTATAGAAGGTGTGGGGTGTCAGGGGTAGAATTTATCTTTTTTAAGAACTTTCCTCGCAATTTCAAGTGGATAATGGGAGCACTACGATGCATTCTGAATCATTCTTAATTTACAATTTAGACAAGAAAATAAACTAACTGAAGAAACAAATTCAAGGTGTAAAATTAGAATATAACCGTTGGATTGTGATCAAATAACCTTTCCGAATCAAAGTGTAATACATGTACAGTTACATCGTGTTATAAATAGTGGTTTCGTTTCACAATTCATTTGATACTTTCAACAACATTTCTTATGTGTACTGTACAGATTTGAATGATGTACATGTATACACTTTTCAGTAGGCATCAACCAAGAAATGCAAGTACAATAATTTTCTACTCGCAATTTCAGAAATCAGCTCGCATTTAGGGAGTGCTTGAGTGTTAAATTCAAACCCTGGGTGTATTTATTCAGTCTAGTAAACTGACCAGATATGGAATAAAATTTGTGTTTTTTCAGTGTATTAATTTTTATCCATTTGACATTTAATATTTTCAAAATATCTCACTGTGTATTCTTCTTTCATAACCTGCTCCATTAAAAGTAGTATATTAGAAGATGATTAGAAGTATGCAAAAGAATACGAAGAACCTGACAGGTAGTTGAAATGTAGACTACAAGAGCTATACTGGTTATAGGTATGTATACTGTTGACTACAAGAGCTATACTGCTTATAGGTATGTATACTGTTGACAACAAGAGCTATTCTGGTTATAGGTATGTATACTGTTGACTACAAGAGCTATACTGGTTATAGGTATGTATACTGTTGACTACAAGAGCTATACTGGTTATAGGTATGTATACTGTTGACAACAAGAGCTATTCTGGTTATAGGTATGTATACTGTTGACTACAAGAGCTCTTCTGGTTATAGGTATTATACTGTTGACTATAAGAGCTATACTGGTTATAGGTATGTAAACTGTTGAGTACTAGAGCTATACTGGTTATAGGTATGTATACTGTTGAGTACTAGAGCTATACTGGTTATCGGTATGTATACTGTTGACTTAAAGAGCTATACTGGTTATAGGTATGTATACTGTTGACTACAAGAGCTATACTGGTTATAGGTATGTATACTATTGACTACAAGAGCTATACTGGTTATAGATAAGTATACTGTTGACTACTAGAGCTATTCTTGTTATAGGTATGTATACTGTTGACTACTAGAGCGATTCTGGTTATAGGTATGTATACTGTTGACTACAAGAGCTATACTGGTTATAGGTATGTATACTGTTGACTACAAGAGCTATACTGGTTATAGGTATGTATACTTTTGACTACAAGAGCTATACTTGTTAAAAGTATGTATACTGTTAACTACAAGAGTTATATTGGTAATAAATATGTATACTGTTGAGTACTAGAGCTTTATTTGTTATAGATATTATACTGTAGACTACAAGAGCTATACAGGTTATAGGTATTAAACTGTCGACTATAAGAGTTATACTGGTTATAGGTATGTATACTGTTGACAACAACAGCTATACTGGTTATAGGTATGTAAACTGTTGACTACAAGAGCTATACTGGTTATAGGTATGTATACTGTTGAGTACTAGAGCTATACTGGTTATATGTATGTATACTGTTGATTACAAGAGCTATACTAGTTATAGATATTATACTGTAGACTACAAGAGCTATACTGATTATAGGTATGTATACTGTTGACTACAAGAGCTATACTGGTTATAGGTATGTATACTGTTGACTACAAGAGCTATACTGGTTATAGGTATGTATACTGTAGACTACAAGAGCTATACTGGTTATAGGTATGTATACTGTAGACTACAAGAGCTATACTGGTTATAGGTATGTATACTGTTGACTACAAGAGCTATACAGGTTATAGGTATCTATACTGTTGACTACTAGAGCTATACTGGTTATAGGTATGTATACTGTTGACTACAAGAGCTATACTGGTTATAGGTATGTATACTGTAGACTACAAGAGCTATACTGGTTATAGGTATGTATACTGTTGACTACAAGAGCTATACAGGTTATAGGTATGTATACTGTTGACTACAAGAGCTATACTGGTTATAGGTATGTTTACTGTTGACTACTAGAGCTATACTGGTTATAGGTATGTATACTGTTGACTACTAGAGCAATACAGGTTATAGGTATGTACTGTTGACTACAAGAGCTATACTGGTTATAGGTATGTATGCTATTGACTACAAGAGCTATACAGGTTATAGGTATGTATACTGTTGACTACAAGAGCCATACTGGTTATAGGTATGTACTGTTGACTATAAGAGCTATACTGGTTATAGGTATGTATACTGTTGACTATAAGAGCTATACTGGTTATAGGTATGTATACTGTAGACTACAAGAGCTATACTGGTTATAGATATATATACTGTTGACTACAAGAGCTATTTTGGTTATAGGTATGTATACTGTTGACTATAAGAGCTATACTGGTTATAGGTATGTATACTGTTGACTACAAGAGCTATTGTTGTAATAGGTATGTATGCTGTTGACTACAAGAGCTATACTCGTTATAGGTATGTATACTGTTGACTTCAAGAGCTATACTGGTTATAGGTATGTATACTGTAGACTATAAGAGCTATACTGGTTATAGGTATGTAAACTGTAAACTACAAGAGCCATACTGGTTATAGGTATGTATACTGTAGACTATAAGAGCTATACTGGTTATAGGTATGTATACTGTTGACTACAAGAGCTATACTGGTTATAGGTATGTATACTGTTGACTACAAGAGCTATACTGGTTATAGGTATGTATACTGTAGACTATAAGAGCTATACTGGTTATAGGTATGTATACTGTAGACTACAAGAGCTATACTGGTTATAGGTATGTATACTGTTGACTTCAAGAGCTATACTGGTTATAGGTATGTATACTGTTGACTACAAGAGCTATACTCGATATAGGTATGTATACTGTTGCCTACTAGTGCTATTCTTGTTATAGGTATATATACTGTTGACAACAAGAGCTATACTGGTTATAGGTAAGTATACTGTTGACTTCAAGAGCTATCCTGGTTATAGGTATGTATACTGTAGACTATAAGAGCTATACTGGTTATAGGTATGTATACTATTGACTACAAGAGCTATACTGGTTATAGATAAGTATACTGTTGACTACTAGAGCTATTCTGGTTATAGGTATGTATACTGTTGACTACAAGAGCTATACTAGTTATAGGTATGTATACTGTTGACTACAAGAGCTATACTGGTTATAGGTATGTATACTGTTGACTTCAAGAGCTATACTGGTTATAGGTATGTATACTGTTGACTACAAGAGCTATACTCGTTATAGGTATGTATACTGTTGCCTACTAGTGCTATTCTTGTTATAGGTATATATACTGTTGACAACAAGAGCTATACTGGTTATAGGTAAGTATACTGTTGACTTCAAGAGCTATCCTGGTTATAGGTATGTATACTGTAGACTATAAGAGCTATACTGGTTATAGGTATGTATACTATTGACTACAAGAGCTATACTGGTTATAGATAAGTATACTGTTGACTACTAGAGCTATTCTGGTTATAGGTATGTATACTGTTGACTACAAGAGCTATACTAGTTATAGGTATGTATACTGTTGACTACAAGAGCTATACTGGTTATAGGTATGTATACTGTTGACTACAAGAGCTATACTGGTTATAGGTATGTAAACTGTTGACTACTAGAGCTATTCTGGTTATAGGTATGTATACTGTTGACTACAAGAGCTATACTAGTTATAGGTATGTATACTGTTGACTACAAGAGCTATACTGGTTATAGGTATGTATACTGTTGACTTCAAGAGCTATACTGGTTATATGGTTATAGGTATGTATACTGTAGACTATAAGAGCTATACTGGTTATAGGTATGTATACTATTGACTACAAGAGCTATACTGGTTATAGATAAGTATACTGTTGACTACTAGAGCTATTCTGGTTATAGGTATGTATACTGTTGACTACAAGAGCTATACTAGTTATAGGTATGTATACTGTTGACTACAAGAGCTATACTGGTTATAGGTATGTATACTGTTGACTTCAAGAGCTATACTGGTTATAGGTATGTATACTGTTGACTACAAGAGCTATACTGGTTATAGGTATGTAAACTGTTGACTACAAGAGCTATACTGGTTATAGGTATGTTTACTGTTGACTACTAGAGCTATACTGGTTATAGGTATGTATACTGTTGACTACTAGAGCTATACAGGTTATAGGTTTGTACTGTTGACTACAAGAGCTATACTGGTTATAGGTATGTATGCTATTGACTACAAGAGCTATACAGGTTATAGGTATGTATACTGTTGACTACAAGAGCCATACTGGTTATAGGTATGTACTGTTGACTATAAGAGCTATACTGGTTATAGGTATGTATACTGTTGACTATAAGAGCTATACTGGTTATAGGTATGTATACTGTAGACTACAAGAGCTATACTGGTTATAGATATATATACTGTTGACTACAAGAGCTATTTTGGTTATAGGTATGTATACTGTTGACTATAAGAGCTATACTGGTTATAGGTATGTATACTGTTGACTACAAGAGCTATTGTTGTAATAGGTATGTATGCTGTTGACTACAAGAGCTATACTCGTTATAGGTATGTATACTGTTGACTTCAAGAGCTATACTGGTTATAGGTATGTATACTGTAGACTATAAGAGCTATACTGGTTATAGGTATGTAAACTGTAAACTACAAGAGCCATACTGGTTATAGGTATGTATACTGTAGACTATAAGAGCTATACTGGTTATAGGTATGTATACTGTTGACTACAAGAGCTATACTGGTTATAGGTATGTATACTGTTGACTACAAGAGCTATACTGGTTATAGGTATGTATACTGTAGACTATAAGAGCTATACTGGTTATAGGTATGTATACTGTAGACTACAAGAGCTATACTGGTTATAGGTATGTATACTGTTGACTTCAAGAGCTATACTGGTTATAGGTATGTATACTGTTGACTACAAGAGCTATACTCGTTATAGGTATGTATACTGTTGCCTACTAGAGCTATTCTTGTTATAGGTATATATACTGTTGACAACAAGAGCTATACTGGTTATAGGTAAGTATACTGTTGACTTCAAGAGCTATCCTGGTTATAGGTATGTATACTGTAGACTATAAGAGCTATACTGGTTATAGGTATGTATACTATTGACTACAAGAGCTATACTGGTTATAGATAAGTATACTGTTGACTACTAGAGCTATTCTGGTTATAGGTATGTATACTGTTGACTACAAGAGCTATACTGGTTATAGGTATGTAAACTGTTGACTACAAGAGCTATACTGGTTATAGGTATGTAAACTGTAAACTACAAGAGCTATACTGGTTATAGGTATGTATACTGTTGACTTCAAGAGCTATACTGGTTATAGGTATGTATACTGTTGACTACAAGAGCTATACTAGTTATAGGTAAGTATACTGTTGACTACAAGAGCTATACTAGTTATAGGTAAGTATACTGTTGACTACAAGAGCTATACTAGTTATAGGTAAGTATACTGTTGACTACAAGAGCTATACTAGTTATAGGTATGTATACTGTTGACTTCAAGAGCTATACTGGTTATAGGTATGTATACTGTTGACTACAAGAGCTATACTGGTTATAGGTATGTATACTGTTGACTACTAGAGCTATTTTGGTTATAGGTATGTATACTGTTGACTATAAGAGCTATACTGGTTATAGGTATGTATACTGTAGACTACAAGAGCTATACTGGTTATAGGTATGTATACTGTAGACTACAAGAGCTATACTGGTTATAGGTATGTATACTGTTGACTACAAGAGCTATACTGGTTATAGGTATGTTACTGTAGACTACAAGAGCTATACTGGTTATAGGTATGTATACTGTAGACTACAAGAGCTATACAGGTTATAGGTATGTATACTGTTGACTACAAGAGCTATACTGGTTATAGGTATGTATACTGTAGACTACAAGAGCTATTTTGGTTATAGGTATGTATACTGTTGACTATAAGAGCTATACTGGTGATAGGTATGTATACTGTTGACTACAAAAGCTATACTGGTTATAGGTATGTATACTGTTGACTATAAGAGCTATACTGGTTATAGGTATGTATACTGTAGACTACAAGAGCTATACTGGTTATAGGTATGTATACTGTAGACTACAAGAGCTATACTGGTTATAGGTATGTATACTGTTGACTACTAGAGCAATACAGGTTATAGGTATGTACTGTTGACTACAAGAGCTATACTGGTTATAGGTATGTATGCTATTGACTACAAGAGCTATACAGGTTATAGGTATGTATACTGTTGACTACAAGAGCCATACTGGTTATAGGTATGTACTGTTGACTATAAGAGCTATACTGGTTATAGGTATGTATACTGTTGACTATAAGAGCTATACTGGTTATAGGTATGTATACTGTAGACTACAAGAGCTATACTGGTTATAGATATATATACTGTTGACTACAAGAGCTATTTTGGTTATAGGTATGTATACTGTTGACTATAAGAGCTATACTGGTTATAGGTATGTATACTGTTGACTACAAGAGCTATTGTTGTAATAGGTATGTATGCTGTTGACTACAAGAGCTATACTCGTTATAGGTATGTATACTGTTGACTTCAAGAGCTATACTGGTTATAGGTATGTATACTGTAGACTATAAGAGCTATACTGGTTATAGGTATGTAAACTGTAAACTACAAGAGCCATACTGGTTATAGGTATGTATACTGTAGACTATAAGAGCTATACTGGTTATAGGTATGTATACTGTTGACTACAAGAGCTATACTGGTTATAGGTATGTATACTGTTGACTACAAGAGCTATACTGGTTATAGGTATGTATACTGTAGACTATAAGAGCTATACTGGTTATAGGTATGTATACTGTAGACTACAAGAGCTATACTGGTTATAGGTATGTATACTGTTGACTTCAAGAGCTATACTGGTTATAGGTATGTATACTGTTGACTACAAGAGCTATACTCGTTATAGGTATGTATACTGTTGCCTACTAGTGCTATTCTTGTTATAGGTATATATACTATTGACAACAAGAGCTATACTGGTTATAGGTAAGTATACTGTTGACTTCAAGAGCTATCCTGGTTATAGGTATGTATACTGTAGACTATAAGAGCTATACTGGTTATAGGTATGTATACTATTGACTACAAGAGCTATACTGGTTATAGATAAGTATACTGTTGACTACTAGAGCTATTCTGGTTATAGGTATGTATACTGTTGACTACAAGAGCTATACTAGTTATAGGTATGTATACTGTTGACTACTAGAGCTATTTTGGTTATAGGTATGTATACTGTTGACTATAAGAGCTATACTGGTTATAGGTATGTATACTGTAGACTACAAGAGCTATACTGGTTATAGGTATGTATACTGTAGACTACAAGAGCTATACTGGTTATAGGTATGTATACTGTTGACTACAAGAGCTATACTGGTTATAGGTATGTTACTGTAGACTACAAGAGCTATACTGGTTATAGGTATGTATACTGTAGACTACAAGAGCTATACAGGTTATAGGTATGTATACTGTTGACTACAAGAGCTATACTGGTTATAGGTATGTATACTGTAGACTACAAGAGCTATTTTGGTTATAGGTATGTATACTGTTGACTATAAGAGCTATACTGGTGATAGGTATGTATACTGTTGACTACAAAAGCTATACTGGTTATAGGTATGTATACTGTTGACTATAAGAGCTATACTGGTTATAGGTATGTATACTGTAGACTACAAGAGCTATACTGGTTATAGGTATGTATACTGTAGACTACAAGAGCTATACTGGTTATAGGTATGTATACTGTTGACTACTAGAGCAATACAGGTTATAGGTATGTACTGTTGACTACAAGAGCTATACTGGTTATAGGTATGTATGCTATTGACTACAAGAGCTATACAGGTTATAGGTATGTATACTGTTGACTACAAGAGCCATACTGGTTATAGGTATGTACTGTTGACTATAAGAGCTATACTGGTTATAGGTATGTATACTGTTGACTATAAGAGCTATACTGGTTATAGGTATGTATACTGTAGACTACAAGAGCTATACTGGTTATAGATATATATACTGTTGACTACAAGAGCTATTTTGGTTATAGGTATGTATACTGTTGACTATAAGAGCTATACTGGTTATAGGTATGTATACTGTTGACTACAAGAGCTATTGTTGTAATAGGTATGTATGCTGTTGACTACAAGAGCTATACTCGTTATAGGTATGTATACTGTTGACTTCAAGAGCTATACTGGTTATAGGTATGTATACTGTAGACTATAAGAGCTATACTGGTTATAGGTATGTAAACTGTAAACTACAAGAGCCATACTGGTTATAGGTATGTATACTGTAGACTATAAGAGCTATACTGGTTATAGGTATGTATACTGTTGACTACAAGAGCTATACTGGTTATAGGTATGTATACTGTTGACTACAAGAGCTATACTGGTTATAGGTATGTATACTGTAGACTATAAGAGCTATACTGGTTATAGGTATGTATACTGTAGACTACAAGAGCTATACTGGTTATAGGTATGTATACTGTTGACTTCAAGAGCTATACTGGTTATAGGTATGTATACTGTTGACTACAAGAGCTATACTCGTTATAGGTATGTATACTGTTGCCTACTAGTGCTATTCTTGTTATAGGTATATATACTGTTGACAACAAGAGCTATACTGGTTATAGGTAAGTATACTGTTGACTTCAAGAGCTATCCTGGTTATAGGTATGTATACTGTAGACTATAAGAGCTATACTGGTTATAGGTATGTATACTATTGACTACAAGAGCTATACTGGTTATAGATAAGTATACTGTTGACTACTAGAGCTATTCTGGTTATAGGTATGTATACTGTTGACTACAAGAGCTATACTAGTTATAGGTATGTATACTGTTGACTACAAGAGCTATACTGGTTATAGGTATGTATACTGTTGACTTCAAGAGCTATACTGGTTATAGGTATGTATACTGTTGACTACAAGAGCTATACTCGTTATAGGTATGTATACTGTTGCCTACTAGTGCTATTCTTGTTATAGGTATATATACTGTTGACAACAAGAGCTATACTGGTTATAGGTAAGTATACTGTTGACTTCAAGAGCTATCCTGGTTATAGGTATGTATACTGTAGACTATAAGAGCTATACTGGTTATAGGTATGTATACTATTGACTACAAGAGCTATACTGGTTATAGATAAGTATACTGTTGACTACTAGAGCTATTCTGGTTATAGGTATGTATACTGTTGACTACAAGAGCTATACTAGTTATAGGTATGTATACTGTTGACTACAAGAGCTATACTGGTTATAGGTATGTATACTGTTGACTACAAGAGCTATACTGGTTATAGGTATGTAAACTGTTGACTACTAGAGCTATTCTGGTTATAGGTATGTATACTGTTGACTACAAGAGCTATACTAGTTATAGGTATGTATACTGTTGACTACAAGAGCTATACTGGTTATAGGTATGTATACTGTTGACTTCAAGAGCTATACTGGTTATATGGTTATAGGTATGTATACTGTAGACTATAAGAGCTATACTGGTTATAGGTATGTATACTATTGACTACAAGAGCTATACTGGTTATAGATAAGTATACTGTTGACTACTAGAGCTATTCTGGTTATAGGTATGTATACTGTTGACTACAAGAGCTATACTAGTTATAGGTATGTATACTGTTGACTACAAGAGCTATACTGGTTATAGGTATGTATACTGTTGACTTCAAGAGCTATACTGGTTATAGGTATGTATACTGTTGACTACAAGAGCTATACAGGTTATAGGTATGTATACTGTTGACTACAAGAGCCATACTGGTTATAGGTATGTACTGTTGACTATAAGAGCTATACTGGTTATAGGTATGTATACTGTTGACTATAAGAGCTATACTGGTTATAGGTATGTATACTGTAGACTACAAGAGCTATACTGGTTATAGATATATATACTGTTGACTACAAGAGCTATTTTGGTTATAGGTATGTATACTGTTGACTATAAGAGCTATACTGGTTATAGGTATGTATACTGTTGACTACAAGAGCTATTGTTGTAATAGGTATGTATGCTGTTGACTACAAGAGCTATACTCGTTATAGGTATGTATACTGTTGACTTCAAGAGCTATACTGGTTATAGGTATGTATACTGTAGACTATAAGAGCTATACTGGTTATAGGTATGTAAACTGTAAACTACAAGAGCCATACTGGTTATAGGTATGTATACTGTAGACTATAAGAGCTATACTGGTTATAGGTATGTATACTGTTGACTACAAGAGCTATACTGGTTATAGGTATGTATACTGTTGACTACAAGAGCTATACTGGTTATAGGTATGTATACTGTAGACTATAAGAGCTATACTGGTTATAGGTATGTATACTGTAGACTACAAGAGCTATACTGGTTATAGGTATGTATACTGTTGACTTCAAGAGCTATACTGGTTATAGGTATGTATACTGTTGACTACAAGAGCTATACTCGTTATAGGTATGTATACTGTTGCCTACTAGAGCTATTCTTGTTATAGGTATATATACTGTTGACAACAAGAGCTATACTGGTTATAGGTAAGTATACTGTTGACTTCAAGAGCTATCCTGGTTATAGGTATGTATACTGTAGACTATAAGAGCTATACTGGTTATAGGTATGTATACTATTGACTACAAGAGCTATACTGGTTATAGATAAGTATACTGTTGACTACTAGAGCTATTCTGGTTATAGGTATGTATACTGTTGACTACAAGAGCTATACTGGTTATAGGTATGTATACTGTTGACTACAAGAGCTATACTGGTTATAGGTATGTAAACTGTTGACTACAAGAGCTATACTGGTTATAGGTATGTAAACTGTAAACTACAAGAGCTATACTGGTTATAGGTATGTATACTGTTGACTTCAAGAGCTATACTGGTTATAGGTATGTATACTGTAGACTATAAGAGCTATACTGGTTATAGGTATGTATACTATTGACTACAAGAGCTATACTGGTTATAGATAAGTATACTGTTGACTACTAGAGCTATTCTGGTTATAGGTATGTATACTGTTGACTACAAGAGCTATACTAGTTATAGGTATGTATACGGTTGACTACAAGAGCTATACTGGTTATAGGTATGTATACTGTTGACTTCAAGAGCTATACTGGTTAAAGGTATGTATACTGTTGACTACAAGAGCTATACTGGTTATAGGTATGTAAACTGTTGACTACAAGAGCTATACTGGTTATAGGTATGTAAACTGTAAACTACAAGAGCTATACTGGTTATAGGTATGTATACTGTTGACTTCAAGAGCTATACTGGTTATAGGTATGTATACTGTTGACTACAAGAGCTATACTAGTTATAGGTAAGTATACTGTTGACTACAAGAGCTATACTAGTTATAGGTAAGTATACTGTTGACTACAAGAGCTATACTAGTTATAGGTAAGTATACTGTTGACTACAAGAGCTATACTAGTTATAGGTATGTATACTGTTGACTTCAAGAGCTATACTGGTTATAGGTATGTATACTGTTGACTACAAGAGCTATACTGGTTATAGGTATGTATACTGTTGACTACTAGAGCTATTTTGGTTATAGGTATGTATACTGTTGACTATAAGAGCTATACTGGTTATAGGTATGTATACTGTAGACTACAAGAGCTATACTGGTTATAGGTATGTATACTGTAGACTACAAGAGCTATACTGGTTATAGGTATGTATACTGTTGACTACAAGAGCTATACTGGTTATAGGTATGTTACTGTAGACTACAAGAGCTATACTGGTTATAGGTATGTATACTGTAGACTACAAGAGCTATACAGGTTATAGGTATGTATACTGTTGACTACAAGAGCTATACTGGTTATAGGTATGTATACTGTAGACTACAAGAGCTATTTTGGTTATAGGTATGTATACTGTTGACTATAAGAGCTATACTGGTGATAGGTATGTATACTGTTGACTACAAAAGCTATACTGGTTATAGGTATGTATACTGTTGACTATAAGAGCTATACTGGTTATAGGTATGTATACTGTTGACTATAAGAGCTATACTGGTTATAGGTATGTATACTGTAGACTACAAGAGCTATACTGGTTATAGATATATATACTGTTGACTACAAGAGCTATTTTGGTTATAGGTATGTATACTGTTGACTATAAGAGCTATACTGGTTATAGGTATGTATACTGTTGACTACAAAAGCTATACTGGTTATAGGTATGTATACTGTAGACTACAAGAGCTATACTGGTTATAGGTATGTATACTGTAGACTACAAGAGCGTTTTTGGTTATAGGTATGTATACTGTAGACTATAAGAGCTATACTGGTTATAGGTATGTATACTGTAGACTACAAGAGCTATACTGGTTATAGGTATGTATACTGTAGACTACAAGAGCTATACTGGTTATAGGTATGTATACTGTTGACTACAAGAGCTATACTGGTTATAGGTATGTATACTGTAGACTACAAGAGCTATACTGGTTATAGGTATGTATACTGTAGACTACAAGAGCTATACTGGTTATAGGTATGTATACTGTTGACTACAAGAGCTATACTGGTTATAGGTATGTAAACTGTTGACTACAAGAGCTATACTGGTTATAGGTATGTAAACTGTAAACTACAAGAGCTATACTGGTTATAGGTATGTATACTGTTGACTTCAAGAGCTATACTGGTTATAGGTATGTATACTGTTGACTACAAGAGCTATTGTTGTAATAGGTATGTATACTGTAGACTACAAGAGCTATACAGGTTATAGGTATGTATACTGTTGACTACAAGAGCTATACTGGTTATAGGTATGTATACTGTAGACTACAAGAGCTATTTTGGTTATAGGTATGTATACTGTTGACTATAAGAGCTATACTGGTTATAGGTATGTATACTGTTGACTACAAAAGCTATACTGGTTATAGGTATGTATACTGTTGACTATAAGAGCTATACTGGTTATAGGTATGTATACTGTAGACTACAAGAGCTATACTGGTTATAGGTATGTATACTGTAGACTATAAGAGCTATACTTGTTATAGGTATGTATACTGTAGACTATAAGAGCTATACTGGTTATAGGTATGTATACTGTTGACTACAAGAGCTATACTGGTTATAGGTATGTATACTGTTAACTATAAGAGGTATACTGGTTATAGGTATGTATACTGTTAACTATAAGAGCTATACTGGTTATAGGTATGTATACTGTTAACTATAAGAGCTATACAGGTTATAGGTATGTATACAGTTGACTACAAGAGCTATACTGGTTATAGGTATGTATACTGTAGACTACAAGAGCTATACTGGTTATAGGTATGTATACTGTAGACTACAAGAGCTATACTGGTTATAGGTATGTATACTGTTGACTTCAAGAGCTATACTGGTTATAGGTATGTATACTGTTGACTATAAGAGCTGTACTGGTTATAGGTATGTATACTGTAGACTATAAGAGCTGTACTGGTTATAGGTATGTATACTGTTGACTATAAGAGCTGTACTGGTTATAGGTATGTATACTGTTGACTACAAGAGCTATACTCGTTATAGGTATGTATACTGTTGCCTACTAGAGCTATTCTTGTTATAGGTATATATACTGTTGACAACAAGAGCTATACTGGTTATAGGTAAGTATACTGTTGACTTCAAGAGCTATCCTGGTTATAGGTATGTATACTGTAGACTATAAGAGCTATACTGGTTATAGGTATGTATACTATTGACTACAAGAGCTATACTGGTTATAGATAAGTATACTGTTGACTACTAGAGCTATTCTGGTTATAGGTATGTATACTGTTGACTACAAGAGCTATACTAGTTATAGGTATGTATACTGTTGACTACAAGAGCTATACTGGTTATAGGTATGTATACTGTTGACTACAAGAGCTATACTGGTTATAGGTATGTAAACTGTTGACTACAAGAGCTATACTGGTTATAGGTATGTAAACTGTAAACTACAAGAGCTATACTGGTTATAGGTATGTATACTGTTGACTTCAAGAGCTATACTGGTTATAGGTATGTATACTGTAGACTATAAGAGCTATACTGGTTATAGGTATGTATACTATTGACTACAAGAGCTATACTGGTTATAGATAAGTATACTGTTGACTACTAGAGCTATTCTGGTTATAGGTATGTATACTGTTGACTACAAGAGCTATACTAGTTATAGGTATGTATACTGTTGACTACAAGAGCTATACTGGTTATAGGTATGTATACTGTTGACTTCAAGAGCTATACTGGTTATAGGTATGTATACTGTTGACTACAAGAGCTATACTGGTTATAGGTATGTAAACTGTTGACTACAAGAGCTATACTGGTTATAGGTATGTAAACTGTAAACTACAAGAGCTATACTGGTTATAGGTATGTATACTGTTGACTTCAAGAGCTATACTGGTTATAGGTATGTATACTGTTGACTACAAGAGCTATACTAGTTATAGGTAAGTATACTGTTGACTACAAGAGCTATACTAGTTATAGGTAAGTATACTGTTGACTACAAGAGCTATACTAGTTATAGGTAAGTATACTGTTGACTACAAGAGCTATACTAGTTATAGGTATGTATACTGTTGACTTCAAGAGCTATACTGGTTATAGGTATGTATACTGTTGACTACAAGAGCTATACTAGTTATAGGTAAGTATACTGTTGACTACTAGAGCTATTCTTGTTATAGGTATGTATACTGTTGACTACTAGATCTATTTTGGTTATAGGTATGTATACTGTTGACTATAAGAGCTAAACTGGTTATAGGTATGTATACTGTTGACTACAAAAGCTATACTGGTTATAGGTATGTATACTGTAGACTACAAGAGCTATACTGGTTATAGGTATGTATACTGTAGACTACAAGAGCTATACTGGTTATAGGTATGTATACTGTAGACTACAAGAGCTATTTTGGTTATAGGTATGTATAATGTTGACTATAAGAGCTATACTGGTTATAGGTATGTATACTGTAGACTACAAGAGCTATACTGGTTATAGGTATGTATACTGTAGACTACAAGAGCTATACTGGTTATAGGTATGTATACTGTTGACTACAAGAGCTATACTGGTTATAGGTATGTTACTGTAGACTACAAGAGCTATACTGGTTATAGGTATGTATACTGTAGACTACAAGAGCTATACAGGTTATAGGTATGTATACTGTTGACTACAAGAGCTATACTGGTTATAGGTATGTATACTGTAGACTACAAGAGCTATTTTGGTTATAGGTATGTATACTGTTGACTATAAGAGCTATACTGGTTATAGGTATGTATACTGTTGACTACAAAAGCTATACTGGTTATAGGTATGTATACTGTTGACTATAAGAGCTATACTGGTTATAGGTATGTATACTGTTGACTATAAGAGCTATACTGGTTATAGGTATGTATACTGTAGACTACAAGAGCTATACTGGTTATAGATATATATACTGTTGACTACAAGAGCTATTTTGGTTATAGGTATGTATACTGTTGACTATAAGAGCTATACTGGTTATAGGTATGTATACTGTTGACTACAAGAGCTATACTGGTTATAGGTATGTATACTGTAGACTACAAGAGCTATACTGGTTATAGGTATGTATACTGTAGACTACAAGAGCTATTTTGGTTATAGGTATGTATACTGTTGACTATAAGAGCTATACTGGTTATAGGTATGTATACTGTAGACTACAAGAGCTATACTGGTTATAGGTATGTATACTGTAGACTACAAGAGCTATACTGGTTATAGGTATGTATACTGTTGACTACAAGAGCTATACTGGTTATAGGTATGTATACTGTAGACTACAAGAGCTATACTGGTTATAGGTATGTATACTGTAGACTACAAGAGCTATACTGGTTATAGGTATGTATACTGTTGACTACAAGAGCTATACTGGTTATAGGTATGTTACTGTAGACTACAAGAGCTATACTGGTTATAGGTATGTATACTGTTGACTATAAGAGCTATACTGGTTATAGGTATGTATACTGTTGACTACAAGAGCTATTGTTGTAATAGGTATGTATACTGTAGACTACAAGAGCTATACAGGTTATAGGTATGTATACTGTTGACTACAAGAGCTATACTGGTTATAGGTATGTATACTGTAGACTACAAGAGCTATTTTGGTTATAGGTATGTATACTGTTGACTATAAGAGCTATACTGGTTATAGGTATGTATACTGTTGACTACAAAAGCTATACTGGTTATAGGTATGTATACTGTTGACTATAAGAGCTATACTGGTTATAGGTATGTATACTGTTGACTATAAGAGCTATACTGGTTATAGGTATGTATACTGTAGACTACAAGAGCTATACTGGTTATAGATATATATACTGTTGACTACAAGAGCTATTTTGGTTATAGGTATGTATACTGTTGACTATAAGAGCTATACTGGTTATAGGTATGTATACTGTTGACTACAAAAGCTATACTGGTTATAGGTATGTATACTGTAGACTACAAGAGCTATACTGGTTATAGGTATGTATACTGTAGACTACAAGAGCTATTTTGGTTATAGGTATGTATACTGTTGACTATAAGAGCTATACTGGTTATAGGTATGTATACTGTAGACTACAAGAGCTATACTGGTTATAGGTATGTATACTGTAGACTACAAGAGCTATACTGGTTATAGGTATGTATACTGTTGACTACAAGAGCTATACTGGTTATAGGTATGTATACTGTAGACTACAAGAGCTATCCTGGTTATAGGTATGTATACTGTAGACTACAAGAGCTATACTGGTTATAGGTATGTATACTGTTGACTACAAGAGCTATACTGGTTATAGGTATGTTACTGTAGACTACAAGAGCTATACTGGTTATAGGTATGTATACTGTTGACTATAAGAGCTATACTGGTTATAGGTATGTATACTGTTGACTACAAGAGCTATTGTTGTAATAGGTATGTATACTGTAGACTACAAGAGCTATACAGGTTATAGGTATGTATACTGTTGACTACAAGAGCTATACTGGTTATAGGTATGTATACTGTTGACTATAAGAGCTATACTGGTTATAGGTATGTATACTGTAGACTACAAGAGCTATACTGGTTATAGGTATGTATACTGTAGACTATAAGAGCTGTACTTGTTATAGGTATGTATACTGTAGACTATAAGAGCTATACTGGTTATAGGTATGTATACTGTTGACTACAAGAGCTATACTGGTTATAGGTATGTATACTGTTGACTATAAGAGCTATACTGGTTATAGGTATGTATACTGTTGACTACAAGAGCTATTGTTGTAATAGGTATGTATACTGTAGACTACAAGAGCTATACAGGTTATAGGTATGTATACTGTTGACTACAAGAGCTATACTGGTTATAGGTATGTATACTGTAGACTACAAGAGCTATTTTGGTTATAGGTATGTATACTGTTGACTATAAGAGCTATACTGGTTATAGGTATGTATACTGTTGACTACAAAAGCTATACTGGTTATAGGTATGTATACTGTTGACTATAAGAGCTATACTGGTTATAGGTATGTATACTGTTGACTATAAGAGCTATACTGGTTATAGGTATGTATACTGTAGACTACAAGAGCTATACTGGTTATATATATATATACTGTTGACTACAAGAGCTATTTTGGTTATAGGTATGTATACTGTTGACTATAAGAGCTATACTGGTTATAGGTATGTATACTGTTGACTACAAAAGCTATACTGGTTATAGGTATGTATACTGTAGACTACAAGAGCTATACTGGTTATAGGTATGTATACTATAGACTACAAGAGCTATTTTGGTTATAGGTATGTATACTGTTGACTATAAGAGCTATACTGGTTATAGGTATGTATACTGTAGACTACAAGAGCTATACTGGTTATAGGTATGTATACTGTAGACTACAAGAGCTATACTGGTTATAGGTATGTATACTGTTGACTACAAGAGCTATACTGGTTATAGGTATGTATACTGTAGACTACAAGAGCTATACTGGTTATAGGTATGTATACTGTAGACTACAAGAGCTATACTGGTTATAGGTATGTATACTGTTGACTACAAGAGCTATACTGGTTATAGGTATGTTACTGTAGACTACAAGAGCTATACTGGTTATAGGTATGTATACTGTTGACTATAAGAGCTATACTGGTTATAGGTATGTATACTGTTGACTACAAGAGCTATTGTTGTAATAGGTATGTATACTGTAGACTACAAGAGCTATACAGGTTATAGGTATGTATACTGTTGACTACAAGAGCTATACTGGTTATAGGTATGTATACTGTTGACTATAAGAGCTATACTGGTTATAGGTATGTATACTGTAGACTACAAGAGCTATACTGGTTATAGGTATGTATACTGTAGACTATAAGAGCTATACTTGTTATAGGTATGTATACTGTAGACTATAAGAGCTATACTGGTTATAGGTATGTATACTGTTGACTACAAGAGCTATACTGGTTATAGGTATGTATACTGTTAACTATAAGAGGTATACTGGTTATAGGTATGTATACTGTTAACTATAAGAGCTATACTGGTTATAGGTATGTATACTGTTAACTATAAGAGCTATACAGGTTATAGGTATGTATACAGTTGACTACAAGAGCTATACTGGTTATAGGTATGTATACTGTAGACTACAAGAGCTATACTGGTTATAGGTATGTATACTGTAGACTACAAGAGCTATACTGGTTATAGGTATGTATACTGTTAACTATAAGAGCTATACAGGTTAAAAGGTATCTATACTGTTGACTACTAGAGCTATACTGGTTATAGGTATGTATACTGTTGACTACAAGAGCTATACTGGTTATAGGTATGTATACTGTAGACTACAAGAGCTATACAGGTTATAGGTATGTATACTGTTGACTACAAGAGCTATACTGGTTATAGGTATGTATACTGTAGACTACAAGAGCTATTTTGGTTATAGGTATGTATACTGTTGACTATAAGAGCTATACTGGTTATAGGTATGTATACTGTTGACTACAAAAGCTATACTGGTTATAGGTATGTATACTGTTGACTATAAGAGCTATACTGGTTATAGGTATGTATACTGTAGACTACAAGAGCTATACTGGTTATAGGTATGTATACTGTAGACTATAAGAGCTATACTTGTTATAGGTATGTATACTGTAGACTATAAGAGCTATACTGGTTATAGGTATGTATACTGTTGACTACAAGAGCTATACTGGTTATAGGTATGTATACTGTTAACTATAAGAGGTATACTGGTTATAGGTATGTATACTGTTAACTATAAGAGCTATACTGGTTATAGGTATGTATACTGTTAACTATAAGAGCTATACAGGTTATAGGTATGTATACAGTTGACTACAAGAGCTATACTGGTTATAGGTATGTATACTGTAGACTACAAGAGCTATACTGGTTATAGGTATGTATACTGTAGACTACAAGAGCTATACTGGTTATAGGTATGTATACTGTTGACTTCAAGAGCTATACTGGTTATAGGTATGTATACTGTTGACTATAAGAGCTGTACTGGTTATAGGTATGTATACTGTAGACTATAAGAGCTGTACTGGTTATAGGTATGTATACTGTTGACTATAAGAGCTGTACTGGTTATAGGTATGTATACTGTTGACTACAAGAGCTATACTCGTTATAGGTATGTATACTGTTGCCTACTAGAGCTATTCTTGTTATAGGTATATATACTGTTGACAACAAGAGCTATACTGGTTATAGGTAAGTATACTGTTGACTTCAAGAGCTATCCTGGTTATAGGTATGTATACTGTAGACTATAAGAGCTATACTGGTTATAGGTATGTATACTATTGACTACAAGAGCTATACTGGTT
Source organism: Mimachlamys varia (assembly GCA_947623455.1). NCBI lineage: Eukaryota > Metazoa > Mollusca > Bivalvia > Pectinida > Pectinidae > Mimachlamys > Mimachlamys varia. The sequence goes on from OX392537.1 coordinate 6,804,508, forward strand.
ATAGATAAGTATACTGTTGACTACTAGAGCTATTCTGGTTATAGGTATGTATACTGTTGACTACAAGAGCTATACTAGTTATAGGTATGTATACTGTTGACTACAAGAGCTATACTGGTTATAGGTATGTATACTGTTGACTACAAGAGCTATACTGGTTATAGGTATGTAAACTGTTGACTACAAGAGCTATACTGGTTATAGGTATGTAAACTGTAAACTACAAGAGCTATACTGGTTATAGGTATGTATACTGTTGACTTCAAGAGCTATACTGGTTATAGGTATGTATACTGTAGACTATAAGAGCTATACTGGTTATAGGTATGTATACTATTGACTACAAGAGCTATACTGGTTATAGATAAGTATACTGTTGACTACTAGAGCTATTCTGGTTATAGGTATGTATACTGTTGACTACAAGAGCTATACTAGTTATAGGTATGTATACTGTTGACTACAAGAGCTATACTGGTTATAGGTATGTATACTGTTGACTTCAAGAGCTATACTGGTTATAGGTATGTATACTGTTGACTACAAGAGCTATACTGGTTATAGGTATGTAAACTGTTGACTACAAGAGCTATACTGGTTATAGGTATGTAAACTGTAAACTACAAGAGCTATACTGGTTATAGGTATGTATACTGTTGACTTCAAGAGCTATACTGGTTATAGGTATGTATACTGTTGACTACAAGAGCTATACTAGTTATAGGTAAGTATACTGTTGACTACAAGAGCTATACTAGTTATAGGTAAGTATACTGTTGACTACAAGAGCTATACTAGTTATAGGTAAGTATACTGTTGACTACAAGAGCTATACTAGTTATAGGTATGTATACTGTTGACTTCAAGAGCTATACTGGTTATAGGTATGTATACTGTTGACTACAAGAGCTATACTAGTTATAGGTAAGTATACTGTTGACTACTAGAGCTATTCTTGTTATAGGTATGTATACTGTTGACTACTAGATCTATTTTGGTTATAGGTATGTATACTGTTGACTATAAGAGCTAAACTGGTTATAGGTATGTATACTGTTGACTACAAAAGCTATACTGGTTATAGGTATGTATACTGTAGACTACAAGAGCTATACTGGTTATAGGTATGTATACTGTAGACTACAAGAGCTATACTGGTTATAGGTATGTATACTGTAGACTACAAGAGCTATTTTGGTTATAGGTATGTATAATGTTGACTATAAGAGCTATACTGGTTATAGGTATGTATACTGTTGACTACAAGAGCTATACTGGTTATAGGTATGTTACTGTAGACTACAAGAGCTATACTGGTTATAGGTATGTATACTGTAGACTACAAGAGCTATACAGGTTATAGGTATGTATACTGTTGACTACAAGAGCTATTTTGGTTATAGGTATGTATACTGTAGACTACAAGAGCTATTTTGGTTATAGGTATGTATACTGTTGACTATAAGAGCTATACTGGTTATAGGTATGTATACTGTTGACTACAAAAGCTATACTGGTTATAGGTATGTATACTGTTGACTATAAGAGCTATACTGGTTATAGGTATGTATACTGTTGACTATAAGAGCTATACTGGTTATAGGTATGTATACTGTAGACTACAAGAGCTATACTGGTTATAGATATATATACTGTTGACTACAAGAGCTATTTTGGTTATAGGTATGTATACTGTTGACTATAAGAGCTATACTGGTTATAGGTATGTATACTGTTGACTACAAGAGCTATACTGGTTATAGGTATGTATACTGTAGACTACAAGAGCTATACTGGTTATAGGTATGTATACTGTAGACTACAAGAGCTATTTTGGTTATAGGTATGTATACTGTTGACTATAAGAGCTATACTGGTTATAGGTATGTATACTGTAGACTACAAGAGCTATACTGGTTATAGGTATGTATACTGTAGACTACAAGAGCTATACTGGTTATAGGTATGTATACTGTTGACTACAAGAGCTATACTGGTTATAGGTATGTATACTGTAGACTACAAGAGCTATACTGGTTATAGGTATGTATACTGTAGACTACAAGAGCTATACTGGTTATAGGTATGTATACTGTTGACTACAAGAGCTATACTGGTTATAGGTATGTTACTGTAGACTACAAGAGCTATACTGGTTATAGGTATGTATACTGTTGACTATAAGAGCTATACTGGTTATAGGTATGTATACTGTTGACTACAAGAGCTATTGTTGTAATAGGTATGTATACTGTAGACTACAAGAGCTATACAGGTTATAGGTATGTATACTGTTGACTACAAGAGCTATACTGGTTATAGGTATGTATACTGTAGACTACAAGAGCTATTTTGGTTATAGGTATGTATACTGTTGACTACAAGAGCTATACTGGTTATAGGTATGTATACTGTAGACTACAAGAGCTATACTGGTTATAGGTATGTATACTGTTGACTACAAGAGCTATACTGGTTATAGGTATGTTACTGTAGACTACAAGAGCTATACTGGTTATAGGTATGTATACTGTTGACTATAAGAGCTATACTGGTTATAGGTATGTATACTGTAGACTACAAGAGCTATACTGGTTATAGGTATGTATACTGTTGACTATAAGAGCTATACTGGTTATAGGTATGTATACTGTTGACTACAAGAGCTATTGTTGTAATAGGTATGTATACTGTAGACTACAAGAGCTATACAGGTTATAGGTATGTATACTGTTGACTACAAGAGCTATACTGGTTATAGGTATGTATACTGTAGACTACAAGAGCTATTTTGGTTATAGGTATGTATACTGTTGACTATAAGAGCTATACTGGTTATAGGTATGTATACTGTTGACTACAAAAGCTATACTGGTTATAGGTATGTATACTGTTGACTATAAGAGCTATACTGGTTATAGGTATGTATACTGTTGACTATAAGAGCTATACTGGTTATAGGTATGTATACTGTAGACTACAAGAGCTATACTGGTTATAGATATATATACTGTTGACTACAAGAGCTATTTTGGTTATAGGTATGTATACTGTTGACTATAAGAGCTATACTGGTTATAGGTATGTATACTGTTGACTACAAAAGCTATACTGGTTATAGGTATGTATACTGTAGACTACAAGAGCTATACTGGTTATAGGTATGTATACTGTAGACTACAAGAGCTATTTTGGTTATAGGTATGTATACTGTTGACTATAAGAGCTATACTGGTTATAGGTATGTATACTGTAGACTACAAGAGCTATACTGGTTATAGGTATGTATACTGTAGACTACAAGAGCTATACTGGTTATAGGTATGTATACTGTTGACTACAAGAGCTATACTGGTTATAGGTATGTATACTGTAGACTACAAGAGCTATCCTGGTTATAGGTATGTATACTGTAGACTACAAGAGCTATACTGGTTATAGGTATGTATACTGTTGACTACAAGAGCTATACTGGTTATAGGTATGTTACTGTAGACTACAAGAGCTATACTGGTTATAGGTATGTATACTGTTGACTATAAGAGCTATACTGGTTATAGGTATGTATACTGTTGACTACAAGAGCTATTGTTGTAATAGGTATGTATACTGTAGACTACAAGAGCTATACAGGTTATAGGTATGTATACTGTTGACTACAAGAGCTATACTGGTTATAGGTATGTATACTGTTGACTATAAGAGCTATACTGGTTATAGGTATGTATACTGTAGACTACAAGAGCTATACTGGTTATAGGTATGTATACTGTAGACTATAAGAGCTGTACTTGTTATAGGTATGTATACTGTAGACTATAAGAGCTATACTGGTTATAGGTATGTATACTGTTGACTACAAGAGCTATACTGGTTATAGGTATGTATACTGTTGACTATAAGAGCTATACTGGTTATAGGTATGTATACTGTTGACTACAAGAGCTATTGTTGTAATAGGTATGTATACTGTAGACTACAAGAGCTATACAGGTTATAGGTATGTATACTGTTGACTACAAGAGCTATACTGGTTATAGGTATGTATACTGTAGACTACAAGAGCTATTTTGGTTATAGGTATGTATACTGTTGACTATAAGAGCTATACTGGTTATAGGTATGTATACTGTTGACTACAAAAGCTATACTGGTTATAGGTATGTATACTGTTGACTATAAGAGCTATACTGGTTATAGGTATGTATACTGTTGACTATAAGAGCTATACTGGTTATAGGTATGTATACTGTAGACTACAAGAGCTATACTGGTTATATATATATATACTGTTGACTACAAGAGCTATTTTGGTTATAGGTATGTATACTGTTGACTATAAGAGCTATACTGGTTATAGGTATGTATACTGTTGACTACAAAAGCTATACTGGTTATAGGTATGTATACTGTAGACTACAAGAGCTATACTGGTTATAGGTATGTATACTATAGACTACAAGAGCTATTTTGGTTATAGGTATGTATACTGTTGACTATAAGAGCTATACTGGTTATAGGTATGTATACTGTAGACTACAAGAGCTATACTGGTTATAGGTATGTATACTGTAGACTACAAGAGCTATACTGGTTATAGGTATGTATACTGTTGACTACAAGAGCTATACTGGTTATAGGTATGTATACTGTAGACTACAAGAGCTATACTGGTTATAGGTATGTATACTGTAGACTACAAGAGCTATACTGGTTATAGGTATGTATACTGTTGACTACAAGAGCTATACTGGTTATAGGTATGTTACTGTAGACTACAAGAGCTATACTGGTTATAGGTATGTATACTGTTGACTATAAGAGCTATACTGGTTATAGGTATGTATACTGTTGACTACAAGAGCTATTGTTGTAATAGGTATGTATACTGTAGACTACAAGAGCTATACAGGTTATAGGTATGTATACTGTTGACTACAAGAGCTATACTGGTTATAGGTATGTATACTGTTGACTATAAGAGCTATACTGGTTATAGGTATGTATACTGTAGACTACAAGAGCTATACTGGTTATAGGTATGTATACTGTAGACTATAAGAGCTATACTTGTTATAGGTATGTATACTGTAGACTATAAGAGCTATACTGGTTATAGGTATGTATACTGTTGACTACAAGAGCTATACTGGTTATAGGTATGTATACTGTTAACTATAAGAGGTATACTGGTTATAGGTATGTATACTGTTAACTATAAGAGCTATACTGGTTATAGGTATGTATACTGTTAACTATAAGAGCTATACAGGTTATAGGTATGTATACAGTTGACTACAAGAGCTATACTGGTTATAGGTATGTATACTGTAGACTACAAGAGCTATACTGGTTATAGGTATGTATACTGTAGACTACAAGAGCTATACTGGTTATAGGTATGTATACTGTTAACTATAAGAGCTATACAGGTTAAAAGGTATCTATACTGTTGACTACTAGAGCTATACTGGTTATAGGTATGTATACTGTTGACTACAAGAGCTATACTGGTTATAGGTATGTATACTGTAGACTACAAGAGCTATACAGGTTATAGGTATGTATACTGTTGACTACAAGAGCTATACTGGTTATAGGTATGTATACTGTAGACTACAAGAGCTATTTTGGTTATAGGTATGTATACTGTTGACTATAAGAGCTATACTGGTTATAGGTATGTATACTGTTGACTACAAAAGCTATACTGGTTATAGGTATGTATACTGTTGACTATAAGAGCTATACTGGTTATAGGTATGTATACTGTAGACTACAAGAGCTATACTGGTTATAGGTATGTATACTGTAGACTATAAGAGCTATACTTGTTATAGGTATGTATACTGTAGACTATAAGAGCTATACTGGTTATAGGTATGTATACTGTTGACTACAAGAGCTATACTGGTTATAGGTATGTATACTGTTAACTATAAGAGGTATACTGGTTATAGGTATGTATACTGTTAACTATAAGAGCTATACTGGTTATAGGTATGTATACTGTTAACTATAAGAGCTATACAGGTTATAGGTATGTATACAGTTGACTACAAGAGCTATACTGGTTATAGGTATGTATACTGTAGACTACAAGAGCTATACTGGTTATAGGTATGTATACTGTAGACTACAAGAGCTATACTGGTTATAGGTATGTATACTGTTGACTTCAAGAGCTATACTGGTTATAGGTATGTATACTGTTGACTATAAGAGCTGTACTGGTTATAGGTATGTATACTGTAGACTATAAGAGCTGTACTGGTTATAGGTATGTATACTGTTGACTATAAGAGCTGTACTGGTTATAGGTATGTATACTGTTGACTACAAGAGCTATACTCGTTATAGGTATGTATACTGTTGCCTACTAGAGCTATTCTTGTTATAGGTATATATACTGTTGACAACAAGAGCTATACTGGTTATAGGTAAGTATACTGTTGACTTCAAGAGCTATCCTGGTTATAGGTATGTATACTGTAGACTATAAGAGCTATACTGGTTATAGGTATGTATACTATTGACTACAAGAGCTATACTGGTTATAGATAAGTATACTGTTGACTACTAGAGCTATTCTGGTTATAGGTATGTATACTGTTGACTACAAGAGCTATACTAGTTATAGGTATGTATACTGTTGACTACAAGAGCTATACTGGTTATAGGTATGTATACTGTTGACTACAAGAGCTATACTGGTTATAGGTATGTAAACTGTTGACTACAAGAGCTATACTGGTTATAGGTATGTAAACTGTAAACTACAAGAGCTATACTGGTTATAGGTATGTATACTGTTGACTTCAAGAGCTATACTGGTTATAGGTATGTATACTGTAGACTATAAGAGCTATACTGGTTATAGGTATGTATACTATTGACTACAAGAGCTATACTGGTTATAGATAAGTATACTGTTGACTACTAGAGCTATTCTGGTTATAGGTATGTATACTGTTGACTACAAGAGCTATACTAGTTATAGGTATGTATACTGTTGACTACAAGAGCTATACTGGTTATAGGTATGTATACTGTTGACTTCAAGAGCTATACTGGTTATAGGTATGTATACTGTTGACTACAAGAGCTATACTGGTTATAGGTATGTAAACTGTTGACTACAAGAGCTATACTGGTTATAGGTATGTAAACTGTAAACTACAAGAGCTATACTGGTTATAGGTATGTATACTGTTGACTTCAAGAGCTATACTGGTTATAGGTATGTATACTGTTGACTACAAGAGCTATACTAGTTATAGGTAAGTATACTGTTGACTACAAGAGCTATACTAGTTATAGGTAAGTATACTGTTGACTACAAGAGCTATACTAGTTATAGGTAAGTATACTGTTGACTACAAGAGCTATACTAGTTATAGGTATGTATACTGTTGACTTCAAGAGCTATACTGGTTATAGGTATGTATACTGTTGACTACAAGAGCTATACTAGTTATAGGTAAGTATACTGTTGACTACTAGAGCTATTCTTGTTATAGGTATGTATACTGTTGACTACTAGATCTATTTTGGTTATAGGTATGTATACTGTTGACTATAAGAGCTAAACTGGTTATAGGTATGTATACTGTTGACTACAAAAGCTATACTGGTTATAGGTATGTATACTGTAGACTACAAGAGCTATACTGGTTATAGGTATGTATACTGTAGACTACAAGAGCTATACTGGTTATAGGTATGTATACTGTAGACTACAAGAGCTATTTTGGTTATAGGTATGTATAATGTTGACTATAAGAGCTATACTGGTTATAGGTATGTATACTGTTGACTACAAGAGCTATACTGGTTATAGGTATGTTACTGTAGACTACAAGAGCTATACTGGTTATAGGTATGTATACTGTAGACTACAAGAGCTATACAGGTTATAGGTATGTATACTGTTGACTACAAGAGCTATTTTGGTTATAGGTATGTATACTGTAGACTACAAGAGCTATTTTGGTTATAGGTATGTATACTGTTGACTATAAGAGCTATACTGGTTATAGGTATGTATACTGTTGACTACAAAAGCTATACTGGTTATAGGTATGTATACTGTTGACTATAAGAGCTATACTGGTTATAGGTATGTATACTGTTGACTATAAGAGCTATACTGGTTATAGGTATGTATACTGTAGACTACAAGAGCTATACTGGTTATAGATATATATACTGTTGACTACAAGAGCTATTTTGGTTATAGGTATGTATACTGTTGACTATAAGAGCTATACTGGTTATAGGTATGTATACTGTTGACTACAAGAGCTATACTGGTTATAGGTATGTATACTGTAGACTACAAGAGCTATACTGGTTATAGGTATGTATACTGTAGACTACAAGAGCTATTTTGGTTATAGGTATGTATACTGTTGACTATAAGAGCTATACTGGTTATAGGTATGTATACTGTAGACTACAAGAGCTATACTGGTTATAGGTATGTATACTGTAGACTACAAGAGCTATACTGGTTATAGGTATGTATACTGTTGACTACAAGAGCTATACTGGTTATAGGTATGTATACTGTAGACTACAAGAGCTATACTGGTTATAGGTATGTATACTGTAGACTACAAGAGCTATACTGGTTATAGGTATGTATACTGTTGACTACAAGAGCTATACTGGTTATAGGTATGTTACTGTAGACTACAAGAGCTATACTGGTTATAGGTATGTATACTGTTGACTATAAGAGCTATACTGGTTATAGGTATGTATACTGTTGACTACAAGAGCTATTGTTGTAATAGGTATGTATACTGTAGACTACAAGAGCTATACAGGTTATAGGTATGTATACTGTTGACTACAAGAGCTATACTGGTTATAGGTATGTATACTGTAGACTACAAGAGCTATTTTGGTTATAGGTATGTATACTGTTGACTATAAGAGCTATACTGGTTATAGGTATGTATACTGTTGACTACAAGAGCTATACTGGTTATAGGTATGTATACTGTTGACTACAAGAGCTATACTGGTTATAGGTATGTAAACTGTTGACTACAAGAGCTATACTGGTTATAGGTATGTAAACTGTAAACTACAAGAGCTATACTGGTTATAGGTATGTATACTGTTGACTTCAAGAGCTATACTGGTTATAGGTATGTATACTGTAGACTATAAGAGCTATACTGGTTATAGGTATGTATACTATTGACTACAAGAGCTATACTGGTTATAGATAAGTATACTGTTGACTACTAGAGCTATTCTGGTTATAGGTATGTATACTGTTGACTACAAGAGCTATACTAGTTATAGGTATGTATACTGTTGACTACAAGAGCTATACTGGTTATAGGTATGTATACTGTTGACTTCAAGAGCTATACTGGTTATAGGTATGTATACTGTTGACTACAAGAGCTATACTGGTTATAGGTATGTAAACTGTTGACTACAAGAGCTATACTGGTTATAGGTATGTAAACTGTAAACTACAAGAGCTATACTGGTTATAGGTATGTATACTGTTGACTTCAAGAGCTATACTGGTTATAGGTATGTATACTGTTGACTACAAGAGCTATACTAGTTATAGGTAAGTATACTGTTGACTACAAGAGCTATACTAGTTATAGGTAAGTATACTGTTGACTACAAGAGCTATACTAGTTATAGGTAAGTATACTGTTGACTACAAGAGCTATACTAGTTATAGGTATGTATACTGTTGACTTCAAGAGCTATACTGGTTATAGGTATGTATACTGTTGACTACAAGAGCTATACTAGTTATAGGTAAGTATACTGTTGACTACTAGAGCTATTCTTGTTATAGGTATGTATACTGTTGACTACTAGATCTATTTTGGTTATAGGTATGTATACTGTTGACTATAAGAGCTAAACTGGTTATAGGTATGTATACTGTTGACTACAAAAGCTATACTGGTTATAGGTATGTATACTGTAGACTACAAGAGCTATACTGGTTATAGGTATGTATACTGTAGACTACAAGAGCTATACTGGTTATAGGTATGTATACTGTAGACTACAAGAGCTATTTTGGTTATAGGTATGTATAATGTTGACTATAAGAGCTATACTGGTTATAGGTATGTATACTGTAGACTACAAGAGCTATACTGGTTATAGGTATGTATACTGTAGACTACAAGAGCTATACTGGTTATAGGTATGTATACTGTTGACTACAAGAGCTATACTGGTTATAGGTATGTTACTGTAGACTACAAGAGCTATACTGGTTATAGGTATGTATACTGTAGACTACAAGAGCTATACAGGTTATAGGTATGTATACTGTTGACTACAAGAGCTATTTTGGTTATAGGTATGTATACTGTAGACTACAAGAGCTATTTTGGTTATAGGTATGTATACTGTTGACTATAAGAGCTATACTGGTTATAGGTATGTATACTGTTGACTACAAAAGCTATACTGGTTATAGGTATGTATACTGTTGACTATAAGAGCTATACTGGTTATAGGTATGTATACTGTTGACTATAAGAGCTATACTGGTTATAGGTATGTATACTGTAGACTACAAGAGCTATACTGGTTATAGATATATATACTGTTGACTACAAGAGCTATTTTGGTTATAGGTATGTATACTGTTGACTATAAGAGCTATACTGGTTATAGGTATGTATACTGTTGACTACAAGAGCTATACTGGTTATAGGTATGTATACTGTAGACTACAAGAGCTATACTGGTTATAGGTATGTATACTGTAGACTACAAGAGCTATTTTGGTTATAGGTATGTATACTGTTGACTATAAGAGCTATACTGGTTATAGGTATGTATACTGTAGACTACAAGAGCTATACTGGTTATAGGTATGTATACTGTAGACTACAAGAGCTATACTGGTTATAGGTATGTATACTGTTGACTACAAGAGCTATACTGGTTATAGGTATGTATACTGTAGACTACAAGAGCTATACTGGTTATAGGTATGTATACTGTAGACTACAAGAGCTATACTGGTTATAGGTATGTATACTGTTGACTACAAGAGCTATACTGGTTATAGGTATGTTACTGTAGACTACAAGAGCTATACTGGTTATAGGTATGTATACTGTTGACTATAAGAGCTATACTGGTTATAGGTATGTATACTGTTGACTACAAGAGCTATTGTTGTAATAGGTATGTATACTGTAGACTACAAGAGCTATACAGGTTATAGGTATGTATACTGTTGACTACAAGAGCTATACTGGTTATAGGTATGTATACTGTAGACTACAAGAGCTATTTTGGTTATAGGTATGTATACTGTTGACTATAAGAGCTATACTGGTTATAGGTATGTATACTGTTGTCTACAAAAGCTATACTGGTTATAGGTATGTATACTGTTGACTATAAGAGCTATACTGGTTATAGGTATGTATACTGTTGACTATAAGAGCTATACTGGTTATAGGTATGTATACTGTAGACTACAAGAGCTATACTGGTTATAGATATATATACTGTTGACTACAAAAGCTATTTTGGTTATAGGTATGTATACTGTTGACTATAAGAGCTATACTGGTTATAGGTATGTATACTGTTGACTACAAAAGCTATACTGGTTATAGGTATGTATACTGTAGACTACAAGAGCTATACTGGTTATAGGTATGTATACTGTAGACTACAAGAGCTATTTTGGTTATAGGTATGTATACTGTTGACTATAAGAGCTATACTGGTTATAGGTATGTATACTGTAGACTACAAGAGCTATACTGGTTATAGGTATGTATACTGTAGACTACAAGAGCTATACTGGTTATAGGTATGTATACTGTTGACTACAAGAGCTATACTGGTTATAGGTATGTATACTGTAGACTACAAGAGCTATCCTGGTTATAGGTATGTATACTGTAGACTACAAGAGCTATACTGGTTATAGGTATGTATACTGTTGACTACAAGAGCTATACTGGTTATAGGTATGTTACTGTAGACTACAAGAGCTATACTGGTTATAGGTATGTATACTGTTGACTATAAGAGCTATACTGGTTATAGGTATGTATACTGTTGACTACAAGAGCTATTGTTGTAATAGGTATGTATACTGTAGACTACAAGAGCTATACAGGTTATAGGTATGTATACTGTTGACTACAAGAGCTATACTGGTTATAGGTATGTATACTGTTGACTATAAGAGCTATACTGGTTATAGGTATGTATACTGTAGACTACAAGAGCTATACTGGTTATAGGTATGTATACTGTAGACTATAAGAGCTGTACTTGTTATAGGTATGTATACTGTAGACTATAAGAGCTATACTGGTTATAGGTATGTATACTGTTGACTACAAGAGCTATACTGGTTATAGGTATGTATACTGTTGACTATAAGAGCTATACTGGTTATAGGTATGTATACTGTTGACTACAAGAGCTATTGTTGTAATAGGTATGTATACTGTAGACTACAAGAGCTATACAGGTTATAGGTATGTATACTGTTGACTACAAGAGCTATACTGGTTATAGGTATGTATACTGTAGACTACAAGAGCTATTTTGGTTATAGGTATGTATACTGTTGACTATAAGAGCTATACTGGTTATAGGTATGTATACTGTTGACTACAAAAGCTATACTGGTTATAGGTATGTATACTGTTGACTATAAGAGCTATACTGGTTATAGGTATGTATACTGTTGACTACAAGAGCTATACTGGTTATAGGTATGTATACTGTAGACTACAAGAGCTATACTGGTTATATATATATATACTGTTGACTACAAGAGCTATTTTGGTTATAGGTATGTATACTGTTGACTATAAGAGCTATACTGGTTATAGGTATGTATACTGTTGACTACAAAAGCTATACTGGTTATAGGTATGTATACTGTAGACTACAAGAGCTATACTGGTTATAGGTATGTATACTATAGACTACAAGAGCTGTTTTGGTTATAGGTATGTATACTGTTGACTTTAAGAGCTATACTGGTTATAGGTATGTATACTGTAGACTACAAGAGCTATACTGGTTATAGGTATGTATACTGTAGACTACAAGAGCTATACTGGTTATAGGTATGTATACTGTTGACTACAAGAGCTATACTGGTTATAGGTATGTATACTGTAGACTACAAGAGCTATACTGGTTATAGGTATGTATACTGTAGACTACAAGAGCTATACTGGTTATAGGTATGTATACTGTTGACTACAAGAGCTATACTGGTTATAGGTATGTTACTGTAGACTACAAGAGCTATACTGGTTATAGGTATGTATACTGTTGACTATAAGAGCTATACTGGTTATAGGTATGTATACTGTTGACTACAAGAGCTATTGTTGTAATAGGTATGTATACTGTAGACTACAAGAGCTATACAGGTTATAGGTATGTATACTGTTGACTACAAGAGCTATACTGGTTATAGGTATGTATACTGTTGACTATAAGAGCTATACTGGTTATAGGTATGTATACTGTAGACTACAAGAGCTATACTGGTTATAGGTATGTATACTGTAGACTATAAGAGCTATACTTGTTATAGGTATGTATACTGTAGACTATAAGAGCTATACTGGTTATAGGTATGTATACTGTTGACTACAAGAGCTATACTGGTTATAGGTATGTATACTGTTAACTATAAGAGGTATACTGGTTATAGGTATGTATACTGTTAACTATAAGAGCTATACTGGTTATAGGTATGTATACTGTTAACTATAAGAGCTATACAGGTTATAGGTATGTATACAGTTGACTACAAGAGCTATACTGGTTATAGGTATGTATACTGTAGACTACAAGAGCTATACTGGTTATAGGTATGTATACTGTAGACTACAAGAGCTATACTGGTTATAGGTATGTATACTGTTAACTATAAGAGCTATACAGGTTAAAAGGTATCTATACTGTTGACTACTAGAGCTATACTGGTTATAGGTATGTATACTGTTGACTACAAGAGCTATACTGGTTATAGGTATGTATACTATAGACTACAAGAGCTATTTTGGTTATAGGTATGTATACTGTTGACTTTAAGAGCTATACTGGTTATAGGTATGTATACTGTAGACTACAAGAGCTATACTGGTTATAGGTATGTATACTGTAGACTACAAGAGCTATACTGGTTATAGGTATGTATACTGTTGACTACAAGAGCTATACTGGTTATAGGTATGTATACTGTAGACTACAAGAGCTATACTGGTTATAGGTATGTATACTGTAGACTACAAGAGCTATACTGGTTATAGGTATGTATACTGTTGACTACAAGAGCTATACTGGTTATAGGTATGTTACTGTAGACTACAAGAGCTATACTGGTTATAGGTATGTATACTGTTGACTATAAGAGCTATACTGGTTATAGGTATGTATACTGTTGACTACAAGAGCTATTGTTGTAATAGGTATGTATACTGTAGACTACAAGAGCTATACAGGTTATAGGTATGTATACTGTTGACTACAAGAGCTATACTGGTTATAGGTATGTATACTGTTGACTATAAGAGCTATACTGGTTATAGGTATGTATACTGTAGACTACAAGAGCTATACTGGTTATAGGTATGTATACTGTAGACTATAAGAGCTATACTTGTTATAGGTATGTATACTGTAGACTATAAGAGCTATACTGGTTATAGGTATGTATACTGTTGACTACAAGAGCTATACTGGTTATAGGTATGTATACTGTTAACTATAAGAGGTATACTGGTTATAGGTATGTATACTGTTAACTATAAGAGCTATACTGGTTATAGGTATGTATACTGTTAACTATAAGAGCTATACAGGTTATAGGTATGTATACAGTTGACTACAAGAGCTATACTGGTTATAGGTATGTATACTGTAGACTACAAGAGCTATACTGGTTATAGGTATGTATACTGTAGACTACAAGAGCTATACTGGTTATAGGTATGTATACTGTTAACTATAAGAGCTATACAGGTTAAAAGGTATCTATACTGTTGACTACTAGAGCTATACTGGTTATAGGTATGTATACTGTTGACTACAAGAGCTATACTGGTTATAGGTATGTATACTGTAGACTACAAGAGCTATACTGGTTATAGGTATGTATACTGTTAACTATAAGAGCTATACAGGTTAAAAGGTATCTATACTGTTGACTACTAGAGCTATACTGGTTATAGGTATGTATACTGTTGACTACAAGAGCTATACTGGTTATAGGTATGTATACTGTTGACTACAAGAGCTATACTGGTTATAGGTATGTATACTGTTGACTACACGAGCTATACTGGTTATAGGTATGTATACTGTTCACTAAAAGAGCTATACTGTTATAGGTATTATACTGATGACTATAAGAGCTGTACTGGTTATAGGTATGTATACTGTTGACTATAAGAGCTGTACTGGTTATAGGTATGTATACTGTTGACTACGAGAGCTATACTGGTTATAGGTATGTATACTGTTGACTATAAGAGCTATACTGGTTATAGGTATGTATACTGTAGACTACAAGAGCTATACTGGTTATAGGTATGTATACTGTTCACTAAAAGAGCTATACTGTTATAGGTATTATACTGATGACTATAAGAGCTGTACTGGTTATAGGTATGTATACTGTTGACTATAAGAGCTATACTGGTTATAGGTATGTATACTGTTGACTACGAGAGCTATACTGGTTATAGGTATGTATACTGTTGACTATAAGAGCTATACTGGTTATAGGTATGTATACTGTTGACTACAAGAGCTATACTGGTTATAGGTATGTATACTGTAGACTATAAGAGCTGTACTGGTTATAGGTATGTATACTGTTGACTACAAGAGCTGTACTGGTTATAGGTATGTATACTGTAGACTATAAGAGCTGTACTGGTTATAGGTATGTATACTGTTGACTATAAGAGCTGTACTGGTTATAGGTATGTATACTGTAGACTATAAGAGCTGTACTGGTTATAGGTATGTATACTGTTGACTATAAGAGCTGTACTGGTTATAGGTATGTATACTGTTGACTACAAGAGCTATACAGGTTATAGGTATGTATACTGTTGACTATAAGAGCTATACTGGTTATAGGTATGTATACTGTTGACTACAAGAGCTATACAGGTTATAGGTATGTATACTGTTGACTACAAGAGCTATACTGGTTATAGGTATGTATACTGTAGACTATAAGAGCTGTACTGGTTATAGGTATGTATACTGTTGACCACAGCTGTCCAGGGTGTAGAGTATACTGTGTATTAGCTACAGCAGCTACACTGGTCAGATTATGGCTGTAATGTATTTATACTAAGTGTTGCCTTAGGTCTGAATCATTGACCATTTCTCTCCAGCAGCCCTGATGGCATTAATTGAACAAATTATTGGAAGTTTTATGCTACATAAACATCATACACATGAACCTTATCATCAGATGCTGGCTGTTAGCATTTGGTTAATGATATAGTAGTCCGTTGAGAACCACTTGGTATGGTGTGACGTAATTGTTTCTCCAGTTCCTCACTGTCTTAGATTGGGAAGGTGACCTTACTAGAGAATCTCTGTATCTACACAGGGCAGGACAGACTCATGCTTTATGTGCCATTTCTCCAAATGGATTAGATGACCTTGTGAAGGCTGGGATGTTCATTAACTAGTGGGCTCTTAATACTGATCGGATTGATATTTGTATAGCAGAACCTGAAAAATATATCTGAAAATATCAGTTCAAACTCTATATCATTCATTGGTATGAATTGTTTTTCAGGTAATAGCTTTTGTGTAAATCTGGTGTGTGATTTCGACTGTAAAATATTACCAGAGAGTGAGTGGATAAATCCATAAGACTACCAGAGAGCTGGTGAGCGGTCCAGACTTGGACTGGACTGGCAGCTGTGACACCACAGTCTAGGGGAGACTACGGAGATATCACGATTTAGTCCCAGAAGTTTGTCACGGATCTTTGTTTTCCTGTCCTGCTTTCTGAATGATATGTATCAGATAGGACTACACTGTGGTATCACCAAGGCATTGCTTATAGTTACTTTAGAGATCTCTGGTGAAATTACAATGTTTCAAACATCCAATTCTGGTCTGTTTCCACTAGAGTTTGGGAGTGTTTGACAATTTATATATATATATACCTAAAGGCCAGCTCTATTGATGTTACAACAGGGGCTTCATTTGTGTAAGGAAACTAATGAAATGGCGGTCTGGAACCCTAATGATAGTGATTACATTTATAATGAAGCTGCACAAGTGATCTGTTCACAGATGTCCATTGTAATCAATATTCCCAAAGGACATATTCCCAGGAATTGACCTACTTCTTTCTACAGCTCACAGGTCTTTTAATACAGGTAAGTCATGTGTTGTTCATATATAGCACTTCCTGTTTACTTATGTATCATATTTTGTCATCTGAATCGGCTGCTTTAAATTCAGCTGGTCTGCTTATCAGTAACTTTCATCTGTAAAAATGTGTCATGAAACGGTTTTTGAATTAATCCTGTGAGATAATATTGACTCCCGCAGAAACTGGGTGAGGCTTGACTGACTAGTTACTGGTTGCAATATAATTACCATAATCATTTTAGCAAACAAATTGATTTCTCAGATTTTGAACCATGCTTTAACTTGCATTAATGCAAGTATCTTTTAAGGAAATTGGTTCCAATATATTTGTGTTAAAAGGGGGAACAAAAGTATTTTACGTTTCTTGGGCTTGATTTTGTCATGTGTTTGAGAATTTGACGAACCTTTCCACAGAAGGGTGATGTTTGATTATAAAGTAGCATGACATGTAGTTTTCTCCTGACTATATTAACAGCCTCTTGCATTAAAGTGAGGTGGCAAAAAGGGGGGGGGGGGGAATTTCATTGGAAGTTGGTTCCTCTGCAAAAGTTATACACAATTGAAGATACAGTGCACTCCTCTTTATATCATGTTGCATTTGTCAGACAAAAACATGATATTAACAGGAATGTGTCATTAAGAGAAGAAACATATTTTTTCCACTAAATCTAGTGCATTACTAAAAGTAAGCTATTCAATGTATATATGAAGATGTTTCATAAGTAACACGGAAACACAAATGATGAAGGAAGACAATTTTTTTACTCGTGCCCTATCCGGGCCTTGAACTCACGATCTCCGGCACCAAATCGCCTAGCCAGAAATACCTAGATAACATTATTTCAATTAAAAATCATTTTTGGGGTTATTATTTTATTTTCTATGCAACATTTTGTACAAGTTGCATCTGAAATCAAAGGAAATGACATCATTTTCTAAATATTTTATGTGATTGGTTAAAAAAGATGATATTAAGAGGAATTCACCTCAAACTACATGATATTACCCAAATATAATTACATAGATTATATAAAGAGAAAAATGGTGCTTGGAAAAAACATGATATCAAGAGGAATGTGATATTAATAGGAGTGATATTAAGTGGATTCCACTGTATTAGCCAGGTGGCATAGGTGTGTATAGTGGATTGTGCCTGATAACAGGCATACTCAGTGAAAATCTTCAGGAAAAGTGTTGTTTGATATATTGCATTGATTGTGTGGATTACATGTGCAGGCCAATGATGTGACTTATTGAGGGTAAATATGGATTTTTTTTTTTCAAATATTTTATGTATTTATATTGAATAAAAACTTCTTAGATAATTTCCAGATATATAAAAACAATGTTTTTTGTTTGAATACCTGGCAAGTTACAAAGCCAATAAAGGATGCAACAACTTAATCATTGTATATTTTATTATGTTAAGATTATTTTACACAACCAATAAATGTTTTTGTGCGACATTGTGGATGACTACTACGTTATGTGCGTTGTCACCTTCATCAAAAAAATGACCAGTAAAGCGTATGCATACAAAGGTTTAAATTGTGTATGAGTTGGTAACGAAAAATTGTTAAATTTTGTCTACGCTGTTAGGCGTATGTAAAACCTGCAGACAATGTTTAAAAATTTAATCATCATATATACCCAATCAAAATAAAATAGTTGTTGAAGCATATATTCAATCATTATAAAAGTGAAATTAGAGTAACTAAAAGAGTATAAGCTAACAAATCTTATGGAATTCTTGCTCTGGTCCATTGGTTATGTTGACCTGATTGGTTCAGGATATATTACTGGTCAACTTGATTCTGAGAGAACATTGAGATGGACAACTATACTTTAATCTGACTGGTAATTACACAGTTGGCAGTAAAACAAACCTTTTGGTGGTCAATTAACAAAGATTTGGTTATATGGGACCCTCGGATCTGTATTCAAAGGCATTTTTCTTGACTCCAATTTCACAATCGGGTTTCTGACTGTAAGATGAGGCCTACTGGTTCTCTGGTTAGCTTTGATGGTGTATTTGTATTTCAACCTTTTCAGATAAGGTCTATTGATTATATATCAGATTGGTTTGACAGCATGAAAAAATATTGATGCAAATTAATTTATTGGCTAAATATTGACAGGCCGCATCAAAGGAATTCCTAAACGTGTCAATTAAGTGAAAATGGTACTTAAGTAATTAGATAAAAGATCAAAGAAACCTCACAAAATTAACTAATTAAAATATTATGCAACACAACCCATTATGAAAGTTAAGACATCAAATATGTATCTTTGCAAAGTATGTCAGACCTTTACCAACATCAGGACTACTGTGGGTCAAGTTTCTTTTGCATGCATTTTACTTTCTGAAATTTTTCAATCAAAACAAATTTGGATTAGTTGATCACCACAAATAATGATAGGAATAAATAACTTTAAAATCTATAATGTACTGCCTTTATATGTTTGTGAAACTTGTTAGCTGGAAACTAGTTTTAATGCGGAAGTAAGAAGATGTGAAAGGATTTTACAGTAGATTATAACACACTTTAAGCAAAATCAATTGTAAGAGACTATTTAGATGTGGTTCACCATTGTGTCACATCTCAAACCGAGTTTGTCACAAGTGACAAGATGGTTCACGATTGTGTCACACCTCAAACCGAGTTTGTCACAATTGACAAGATGGTTCACCATTGTGTTACACCTCAAATGGAGTTTGTCACAATCGACAAGATGGTTCACCATTGTGTCACACCTCAAACCGAGTTTGTAACAAGCGACAAGATGGTTCACGATTGTGTCACACCTCAAACCGAGTTTGTCACAATTGACAAGATGGTTCACCATTGTGTCACAACTCAAACCGAGTTTGTCACAATTGACAAGATGGTTCACCATTATGTCACACCTCAAACCGAGTTAGTCACAAGTGACAAGATGGTTCACCATTGTGTCACACCTCAAAACGAGTTTGTCACAAGTGACAAGATGGTTCACCATTGTGTCACACCTCAAACCAAGTTTGTCACAAGCGACAAGATGGTTCACCATTGTGTCACACCTCAAATGGAGTTTGTCACAATTGACAAGATGGTTAACCATTGTGTCACACCTCAAACCAAGTTTGTCACAAGCGACAAGATGGTTCACCATTGTGTCACACCTCAAATGGAGTTTGTCACAATTGACAAGATTGTTCACCATTGTGTCACACCTCAAACCAAGTTTGTCACAAGCGACAAGATGGTTCACCATTGTGTCACACCTCAAACCAAGTTTGTCACAAGCGACAAGATGGTTCACCATTGTGTCACACCTCAAACCAAGTTTGTCACAAGCGACAAGATGGTTCACCATTGTGTCACACCTCAAATGGAGTTTGTCACAATTGACAAGATTGTTCACCATTGTGTCACACCTCAAACCAAGTTTGTCACAAGCGACAAGATGGTTCACCATTGTGTCAAACCTCAAATGGAGTCTGTCACAATCGACAAGATGGTTCACCATTGTGTCACACCTCAAACCGAGTTTGTCACAAGCGACAAGATGGTTCACCATTGTGTCACACCTCAAACCGAGTTTGTCACAATCGACAAGATGGTTCACCATTGTGTCACACCTCAAACCGAGTTTGTCACAAGCGACAAGATGGTTCACCATTGTGTCATACCTCAAATCGAGTTTGTCACAAGCGACAAGATGGTTTACCATTGTGTCATACCTCAAATCGAGTTTGTCACAATTGACAAGATGGTTCACCATTGTGTCATACCTCAAATCGAGTTTGTCACAATTGACAAGATGGTTCACCATTGTGTCACACCTCAAATCGAGTTTGTCACAAGCGACAAGATGGTTTACCATTGTGTCACACCTCAAACCGAGTTTGTCACAAGCGACAAGATGGTTAACAATTGTGTCACACCTCAAACCAAATTTATAACAAGTGACAAGATGGTTCACCATTGTGTCACACCTCAAACCGAGTTTGTCACAAGCGACAAGATGGTTAACCATTGTGTCACACCTCAAATCGAGTTTGTCACAAGCGACAAGATGGTTAACCATTGTGTCACACCTCAAACCGAGTTTGTCACAAGTGACAAGATGGTTCACCATTGTGTCACACCTCAAACCGAGTTTGTCGCAAGTGCATGAAAAGATGGTTAACAATTGTGTCACACCTCAAACCAAATTTATAACAAGTGACAAGATGGTTCACCATTGTGTCACACCTCAAACCGAGTTTGTCACAAGCGACAAGATGGTTAACCATTGTGTCACACCTCAAATCGAGTTTGTCACAAGCGACAAGATGGTTAACCATTGTGTCACACCTCAAACCGAGTTTGTCACAAGCGACAAGATGGTTCACCATTGTGTCACACCTCAAAACGAGTTTGTCACAATTGACAAGATGGTTCAACATTGTGTCACACCTCACCGGATTGCTCCGAAAATTTAACAGCACCATTTTGTCTACACTTTTGAAATAACTTCTTTGCCCTTCATATATACACCTGATTAACACTTAGAGATATTTCATTAAAAAAGTTTCAGAATATATCCTTCATACAATTACGTATACGGATTGTGTTGTTCACACCGTACTTCCTGCCTCCCATTTACCCTGTATTGCCTTCAGCTGAAACATTGGTGATCAGTCTTGTTTAATGTTAAGCTGAAGCACTTTCAATCAATCTTACTTCAGATGAAATTGAAAACAGTAAATCTAAAAGAGCAATAATTTAACTTCACAGACTCACTGTCGCTATCACAATGTTAGAAATTTTGGCATTTTAAGGATATGCACATGTACATACGATTGTCCTCCATATTAACTTGATTTCAGTGTTCTGTCACCTGACACCAATTTATATCCCTTGTCATGTCAGAAAATGTTGGGGAAAAGGAATCTGAAGTTTCTAATGCAGGACTAAGCTAAATACAAAAGAAAATAATTAAACTTCCTTCCACATTCCCTAGGAAACTGTATTAAAAGTTGGCAGTATGAGTTGTCTAAGGATTAACTGATTAATTGTACACAGTTTGGCCTAATGTTGGTTTATGACTGTAACAAGTACAACAGACAGGAAGATTATCCTCATTTTTCTGGGCGTTTTCACCTTTTGGCATTACTTCCTTGATCCCATTGTCCTTTTCCGTATTCTTGTCAATTCATTCCTTTTTCTCATAATTCTATTCCTTCACTTTTATTTCTTCTTTATCCTTTATTCCCATTTCTTTCTTAGTTTTCATTTATTATTTCTTCTCTCTTTTCCCACACATTTGTTTCTTGACTTTTTGCTCTCAACGTTTTTTCCCTATTTTTCTTCATCATTTGTCCTTTTCATTCTCCCCTTTATCCTGTTGTTCTCACAGTTTCAGGCTCGATATTTCTGTATTATAGATTAATAAAATAAATATACAACATTTTATATAACGCCCTATCCAGCTAGCATAAGAGAGGCACAGTGGTCTAGTGGTAGGACGCCGGACTCGTGACCGAAGGGTTGTGAGTTTGAATCCTGGTCACGGCACTTGTGTTGCATCTTTGAGCAAGATACTTTACTCTGCTTGTTTCAGTCTACTCAGCTGTAAATGAGTATATGGTTGGGGAGTGCAAGAGATTGTAGAATGCTAACTGTGAGCACTGAAATGGCAGCACTGGTTGTATGCTCCCCAGGGAGTTGAGAACGATATTGGCTGATTGTTTGAAAGCCTTATAACCTAGGATAATAATTTGTGAACCGCTTTGAGACAATCTCTTAGGCTGTGATAAATTATTATTATTATTATAAGAAGCCACTCTAGCTTTATCTTTTAATCCCGTTGTATTTTCCTATATCCCTTCCTTCTCTCAATCATTTGCCCTATCCTCATTTTCCTCTCCTCATCTTCTTGTCTGTCTTCACCCTTGTTTTCCATTCTGTCTTTATTCTTTGTCTCCTATTCCCTTCATGCACTTCCCCTATCCCTCATGCCATATTACCAAACCATGAATGCTTGCTTTCTAGGAATTAGGCATTTTTATGCTAATTAAGTATGCATCAGGGATTTGAATTCCGACATAAAAAAACCCTCATGTGAAATCAGTGATATTTTGAGCTGCTTTCTAGAATATGCAGTAAATACGCCCGCACATACCTGAAGAAGATTTTAACAGCTTCGATAGAAACTAAAGTACTTGTCAATAGAAAGTGCTGTATGTAACAGTACATTTCTATTCTGTATGCAATTGTAGATCTATCTAATAAACATATAAACCTGCAAAATGTCTGATCTCATATGTACATATGTTTTGAATTCTTCCAAAATGATGTCAACCAGATGTCATATTATAAGGTCAGAAATCTGTCAACAAATTGATAAATGATTTTCCGAAACATGATACAGTACTAAAACCCCACTTACTCAAACCCAGTTTATATGAATACCCCTCATTCGACCAAGTTTGTACATATTCAACCAACCTCTGATAACTCGAATATCATGTATTCCTCAAACTATTGATCAGGTCCCTATGAGTGGGATTTTACTGTATATTCAATGAAATAAAAATTAGAAATCTCTTGTTAATGAAAACTGTTGGGACTGTTGCAGTAGTGCCTTTATAAGATAAAGTGGCATGATATCAATGTATGTTAATTAACTACATACATAGGAGATTTTTTATTGTAACTGGAAAATACATGCTTGATTTTGCCTTTCACTTTAGTTATAATGCCAAATATATATGAGGCCCTCATAGTATGATTTCGACTACTACTATATGCATTATTTGTCTATTAACAATGTCAGTATAATTTGTCTGGACAAAAAACACAGATAAGACAGAATGGCCTGTGCAGGTTACCTTCCCCATGGTCTTTCTGTGAGATATCACTATAAAGTCAGCATCAGATTTTGATTTTGATTCGTAATTTTCCTTGTACTTCGGGGCTTTTCATAATTGTAACAGGAGAGGAAAAATGCACAGCCAGACCAGGGTTCGAACCTGGGACCTTCCGAATTCTAGACGGACACTCAACCATATTGAGCTATCTGGTCGCTGACGACCGACCCGGTCTAGATCCGGCACATAATTAAGAGTTAGCTCCCTTTTTTGTCAGGTTTATATACACTGTACGTCATTTTCATTGTGACATCATTATGCGGTTAACTGTACACTGAAAAAAACATTTCCTTAGCAAATTAAAAATGTCCCAATGTTATTGATGTAAATACCTTCCAAAAATCGGATGCAAAACTAAAATTTGAGAAAATTGAACAAGCAGTCACTATCTTCAGTATTTATTTGATTGTCGTTTAATTCAAATATTGTTCTACTTATGCTGTTCCGCTTTTCAGATTATTTTATGTGGGAGTCATCTCTGTTAGGTTTTGGGTACGGTTATGTTTTCAAATTAATTTGATGATATTGTATTGTAATTGTACTTTACAAAGGGGGACAACTCTTTCTGCAAAACTGAATTAAACGTTTTTAATATCACAACTGATTTCAGAGTGTCACAGAGATATCACTTTACTGACCAGTTTGGGAATAGTCTACAGATCATACACTGAGCCTAATGTTCTTGACCTTTATTTAACTCATTCACCCCTAAAATTTCATAATAAACTACTCCAACCTTTGAATTGGATGAGTTCAAATTTATCTTCAGGGGTGAAATTAATTACAAAAAAGTTCAGAGGTGGCTAGCCTAGGGTAATCTGTGTATAAAGCTACAGTGATATGATTATTATTTTTAAAAAAAAAAGTGCTGGTATCGGACATGACACAGAAATTGATTATTTCTGAAAGAAAAACAAATAAAACCATTAACTAATAGTGTTAAATTTAAAACTAGGTGGAAGTAATGTAGTGTGATCGGGAATGTCATCAGAGATTTCGTTATTGTTATTTTATTAAAGGGTTGATTGATTTTCTGACAGTCCGGCTACACATTGGTTACGCATGCAAATGTCTGTGACATGGAAAGCCACTTACACCCAGTCTTTGGTGGCACAATTTGACAGAGAGTTTCCCAGTGAGTGGACACTTGACTGATTATGTCACAGCCCAATGATAGCTGTCTTCCTGAAGCTGGAGGGTATGTGGAGGGTAGCCAATGGTAGCTGTCTTCCGGAAGCTGGAGGGTATGTGGAGGGTAGCCAATGACATCGACCTGGTTTAAGGAAGTGGTAGTGGCCTAGTTGTGGAGTAGGTTAAGTGCCCTGTACCAAAAGAAGGGCGACCACCTGTAGAAAGAGCATGGTGGCCCACTAGCCACCTAGCTAGAGAGTACATGTGTATCCAAGGTTACCAATTTATCCCAACCTGTAGGTCCCTGGGGAGCATACAGCCATGCTGCTTTTCAGCGCTCACAGCTAGCATTCTGCAATTTCTAGCACCGCCCAACCACGTACTCATTTACAGTTAAGTAGACTGGAAAAAGTGGAAAAAATTATCTTGCTCAAGGATGCAACACAAATGCCGTGTCCGGGAATCAAACTCCCGACCCATTGATCACGAGTCCGGCATCCTACCACTAGACAACCACTGTGCCTTTCCAAAAGAGCTACACTGATTTGGATGATATTTGATATTTATACCTAGAGGGGTACGGAGTAACCTCCCTTCGTAATTGAGTTTCTTTGTTGTAGATACAATGTACAACTTATTTTGTACTATACCCCTGTGTTTGTGCTACACCAGTGGGAATGGTTCTTGGTACACCTAACCCTTTTAGGAGGATTATATAAAGTTTCTTTAGATCCAATGGATGACATTTTATTACTTTCACATAGCAAAAAAATTCAATTAGGGTGATCCCCTGATTGTCTTTAAATGTTGGTTCATCCTTGACCCTGTACCAAATCCTCGCTACCCCAGGGTAAAAAAAATCAAACACAATAGATATGAAAGGGGTTTGGGGGATGGGGGAGGGGTCAGTAGAGAAATATGTTGAAGTTCTTTGGATTGTACCTCAGAGTCCCATGGGTAGCCATGTGGGAATCCACTGCTGGAGGGCTGGTTGTATGAGACCAGAAATTCCCGATCAAAGATAGCCACCCCATTGACTCTGATAGTTTGGGACTTTTATGATATCCCAAGTTCAGTCAGGCCAAAATTTTAGTTTGTATGAATAGCTCACATACAGGTGTAGCGGATCTAGACCGGGTCGATTGTCGGCATCCAGAGAGCTCAATTGGTTGAGCGTCCGTCTTGTTACACAGGCATGATTCAAAATCTAAGATTACCATATAGCCATCTTATTGGTTGAGGCAAATTTAAACAATCTCAAAAAATTCTATATTTGGATTTCAAAAAAATAAACGTAAATGAAAGTTATTGTTTGAGTCAGTTTAAAATCTTGGGAAGGACTTCGTGTTTTGTTGTCAAATATAAAAATGCAACAGATATTAGCAATGCAGGTGCCATGGGCCTTTTGTAATGGAGTGAAATTATAACAAATTAACAATGTTACATTAGCGGCAGAGATCAGCACCAGGATTGTCTGATGTTTAATGCTGTAGGGTATTAGAACAGCTATAATGAAGATATTCTCTAAAACAGACCCAGTGGTCGAAGTTTCAGACCTAACCAGTAGTGCTCTGTAAAAACTGTCCTAGTCTGTCTGCAGAATGATAAATCGTGTGAGTGACTCCCTATTCACAGAGATAAATCGCACGCGTCGTCAGAATTCCGCTCACAAGACGCGCTTTAATTCCATCTCATGGGCGGTGTCTTATATCTCCCCATTCCTGTTAGCTGTGTCAGCTTCCTCTGTCCAGGTCACGATTCTGTCAAACTAGGCTTCTAACATTTTACAATATTAAAAAAAGTCATCAGCATTGTCTGTCCTTAATCGTAAATGAGTGTGACTAACTGAAACAAACATCGGACAGGTTGACGATACATACATGTTTAAGTTGGCAAGGCATTAAGCTTGTGTGGTATAAACGCAACCTTGCCCTGTATTTTAAATTGATATCGTTCACCATATTTAAATACTATCTGTGTTGAATACGTGCCTTGTCATAAAATCAATATGATCATGCCCGTAACTGACGACTTGGAGTTCGCAATTCTGAAAGTTTAATGTAAGTTTATGGAACCCGATAGACAATGTTATGGAATGTACTTACTCCAGATGAAATTGTTCTGGCATAAGATTGTTCACATTCTAATAAAATGCTCAAAAGTTTTGAAGTACAAATCACAATTTAATGAGAATACTGACGGGGCCCTGCGCACTGAAACATTAAAAAGCCA
Organism: Mimachlamys varia; assembly: GCA_947623455.1. Taxonomy (NCBI): domain Eukaryota; kingdom Metazoa; phylum Mollusca; class Bivalvia; order Pectinida; family Pectinidae; genus Mimachlamys; species Mimachlamys varia. The sequence continues at coordinate 6,832,184 of OX392537.1, forward strand.
TTATTTTGAAAGTAAATACAAATTAGAGTAATTCAAGGCTGGCAGCTTGTCTTTCATATCCTGCTGGTAGTTGACGAAGAAGTTAGAGTTGGTGTCTTCATATTTCAATAAAGGCTGTTCAGGTTTGATTAGGTAATTAAATATCGGTGACCAATATCTAATTTCACGCAAATGTCACTGAAATTAAATGTGTTTTTAATTTTTTTCTTTTTATTGATTGAACCAGTATAATGAAACCTACCACTATGATAACAGTTCGGTTTGAAACTTATTTTAGCTAGCAAATTACTTTATTCCATAATTTTTTTGAGTATTTAACGTTAAATTACGTAATTTCACTTCATCCTCCCCTCCCGACACCACACACTTTAGTTGGGGGGTGGGGGGGATATATAGTAATTACTTTGTGAGTCCTACCATGTGCCATGTGTGTATATCTGGAACTTGTATACATCATATCTCCTGTAACCCCTGGTCAGATTTGGTTTATATTCACACTATATAGCATCACCCGATGAAGTGTTATGGTGGTCATTAGTCAGGGTTAAAGGTCAGAGGTCACCAAATTCACACTGTAGCACCACACCATCAAGTTCTGCAGGTGATTAGATTTTGGTGGTTATTTGTCAAGGTTAGAGGGTCAAAGGTCACATTTGACCACTTTGTGGGATTGGGGATGTATGTATATGTGAGGCAAGACTCTGCTTACTTTGTTTTTATGCCCCCTGCCATGAAATGGGGGGTATATAGTGTTACCCATGTCTGTCGCGTCGCGTCCCGTCGTGTTGCGTTCCGTCCCATGGTAATGTCACCAGCTTATTTGAATAACTGCTGATCCGATTGCCATCAAACTTTGCATACATAATAAGCATGAAGAACTATAATTTCATATGAGGGAAGGGGGCACTTAAAGTCTCACAGACATTTCTGGTTTTATTTTAAAATTGAAATGCTTTTTTTCTCATGAACCCTTCAATAGATACACTGATATGAAGTACTGTAGGGTGGTAACTTCAATCTGACCTATATACCTAATAGGTTTTAGTTCATCATCAGTCTAGATTGTAAGTTCAATTAAGGGTCAAGGCTTAGAACATTTTCATATTTTTGCAGTAAAAAGATATCTCAAAACTCCTTAACAGACATACACCATTGAACCTGGAGTAACTGTCAAGGTTGAAGCATCAGTCAAGGTTAAAAGGTCAAAGGCCAAACTTTGCCCGATTTCTGAAGCAAAAAGATTGCATACAAGATCCCCTTACATTATATTTACAGCATCAGGCGGCTCGATGTCTAGATATTGGTTGTCATCAGTCAAGATTGATTACGGAAAAAGGAAAAAGATGGAGGGTATCACTGCTAGCCTTTTGTCACTTTGCTTTACATATGCAGTGAAATGGTGGGAAACAATTCAAACTTTGATGTGAGTTGGTTGCATGCAGAATGGTTCCACATGCCCCGTACAATATCTGATTCAATATGGGAAATATTCTAATCAACAAATGACATGGTCGCACCTGTAAGGAATGTTCGCTTGGTTAAACATCCCTTGGGTAAAATGGCTGCAGGGCTAATTTTCTTATTTCATCGGCAAAAATTGAAATTCAATCTTTATCGTACTCCGTATCAATGTATGGTTATGGTGGGGGGCTTGTTATAATGCCCCGCGGAATTTATACTTAATGTAATAACAACATTATCATGTGGTGGGTTTATCAAATTGGCAGAGAACGGCATTGTTACACAATGGTTTAATATCGGGTAAACCGCGGAGAGTTATGATTACAATCTGATTAATCTAAGAAAATAAATTATTCCAGCTAATTGAAGTGAATATATTGGCAAGTTGGTTTTCCCAGCATCCAAACTCGTAATTAGCCTTTTGTTGTAAAATTTCAGGTTCCCAGCAATATTTTCTCTAAATATTCAAACTCATGATGCTTCCTTTCTCAAGGAAATTAAGTAAAACGACCTATTGATGAAATAAATTTCACAGAACAAACCTTTCCAAATACACAGATTTGTTTTGTTGTTCCAGTAACAATCCAGTATGTAAATTTAATTTTACTTTCATGGAAATCTCTCCTGCTGGTTTGTGTAAGCAAGGGATTGTGGGGAAGTGTGATTTCTGTCACCTAACAACCATTTTACTTGTAAATGGATTCTATTCATTACCATAAGTTGAAATTCAATTTCTCTAAATGATGAAATCTTTGTAATTCAGGATTTGTAATGTGTTCTCCAGGCATTGTTGCTTGCCAAGAAATGGCTTCGCTGCAAATTTAGTTTCCAATGTTTTTTGGAGGAAATCCCTGTAGGTGATCTCTGGGTTTGTTAGAATGCCACAATGATATCACAGTATAATTCTACTAAACAACCAACTTTGCAACCGATGTCTATGTATGTGAACTCTTGACAATTCAAAGCTTCCCAATATATCTCTGCTACCTTATCTTTTCATTCCAACTTCAGTCGGATGTGTTGGATTGTTCAATTCTGTGCTCTTGCACATCTCTCCCCCAGACATTTCTTACCTTATGACCATTGGTTATCATGAGGAATACTTAATATTTCTTCTGACTTATTTCTCATCAGTTCATTTGTAAAACCTTGTCATTTTATGTGTAAAACCTCATCAGTTTATGTGAACAACCTCATCAGTTTATGTGTTCAGCCTCATCAGTTTATGTATACAACCTCATCAGTTTATGTGTACAATCTCATCAGTTTAAAGTACAACCTCATTAGTTTACGTGTACAACCTCATCAGTATGTGTACAACCTAATCAGTTTATGTGTAGAACCTAATCAGTTTATGTGTACAATCTCATCAGTTTAAAGTACAACCTCATTAGTTTACGTGTACAACCTCATCAGTATGTGTACAACCTAATCAGTTTATGTGTACAACCTAATCAGTTTATGTGTACAATCTCATCAGTTTATGTGTACAATCTCATCAGTTTATGTGTACAACCTCATCAGTTTATGTGTACAACCTCATCAGTTTATGTGCTGTCAGAAGTAAAAGTGTGTTGTGGTTTGATAGGTGTCAGTGTTCAGTCACCATACACAGCTAGGCAGTATGCTGGCATTAAACCAGTTTATTAAATGTCTTTTTCTTGACGATGCAAGAAATTGTACTGGACACAGAGGCTGGCGACTTGACGTCTTCCTCCAATGGGATGACAGTGATCAATATTGCCTTGCGTCCTGAGTACAGACGTTGTGGCGTACAGTTAGTGTGACGAGGAGAGATAACGATGTTAGCAGGGTGATGTGTAATAGGGCCCCGATCCACTGGCTAATATGACAGGTCAGAGCTCTTTGTGGAAGCGAGATTGTCGTCTAATATATCACAGTGTGTTGTCAAGAAAAGATTTTCTTTTTAATGTGGCACTGCTGCACATCTAAAAGTTTCAGTGATTTATTCCTTCTGCTATAGCTGAAGATATTTAATCAAAAGCTGACTGTTCCACATTATTCCATTTCTCTTGTACAGCTTGAATGTAACAGTCCTGGTATAACTGTGTAATTGTAACAGTCCTGGTATAACTGTGTAATTGTAACAGTCCTGGTATAACTGTATAATTGTAACAGTCCTGGTATAACTGTGTAATTGTAACAGTCCTGGTATAACTGCATGTGTAATTGTAACAGTCCTGGTATAACTGTATATATCAGTCCTGGTATAACTGTATGTATCAGTCCTGGTATAACTGTATATATCAGTCCTGGTATAACTGTATGTATCAGTCCTGGTATAACTGTGTATGTATCAGTCCTGGTATAACTGTATGTATCAGTCCTGGTATAACTGTATGTATCAGTCCTGGTATAACTGTATGTATCAGTCCTGGTATAACTGTATGTATCAGTCCTGGTATAACTGTATGTATCAGTCCTGGTATAACTGTATGTATCAGTCCTGGTATAACTGTATGTATCAGTCCTGGTATAACTGTATATATCAGTCCTGGTATAACTGTATGTATCAGTCCTGGTATAACTGTATGTATCAGTCCTGGTATAACTGTATGTATCAGTCCTGGTATAACTGTATGTATCAGTCCTGGTATAACTGTATGTATCAGTCCTGGTATAACTGTATGTATCAGTCCTGGTATAACTGTATGTATCAGTCCTGGTATAACTGTATGTATCAGTCCTGGTATAACTGTATGTATCAGTCCTGGTATAACTGTATGTATCAGTCCTGGTATAACTGTATGTATCAGTCCTGGTATAACTGTATGTATCAGTCCTGGTATAACTGTATGTATCAGTCCTGGTATAACTGTATGTATCAGTCCTGGTATAGCTGTATATATCAGTCCTGGTATAGCTGTATATATCAGTCCTGGTATAACTGTGTGTATCTGTCCTGGTATAACTGTATATATCAGTCCTGGTATAACTGTATGTATCAGTCCTGGTATAACTGTATGTATCAGTCCTGGTATAACTGTATGTATCAGTCCTGGTATAACTGTATATATCAGTCCTGGTATAACTGTATGTATCAGTCCTGGTATAACTGTGTATGTATCAGTCCTGGTATAACTGTGTATATATCAGTCCTGGTATAACTGTGTATATCAGTCCTGGTATAACTGTATGTATCAGTCCTGGTATAACTGTGTATATATCAGTCCTGGTATAACTGTGTATATCAGTCCTGGTATAACTGTGTATATATCAGTCCTGGTATAACTGTGTATATCAGTCCTGGTATAACTGTATGTATCAGTCCTGGTATAACTGTGTATATATCAGTCCTGGTATAACTGTGTATATCAGTCCTGGTATAACTGTGTATATATCAGTCCTGGTATAACTGTGTATATCAGTCCTGGTATAACTGTGTATATATCAGTCCTGGTATAACTGTGTATATCAGTCCTGGTATAACTGTGTATATATCAGTCCTGGTATAACTGTGTATATCAGTCCTGGTATAACTGTGTATATCAGTCCTGGTATAACTGTGTATATATCAGTCCTGGTATAACTGTGTATATCAGTCCTGGTATAACTGTGTATATATCAGTCCTGGTATAACTGTGTATATCAGTCCTGGTATAACTGTGTATATATCAGTCCTGGTATAACTGTGTATATCAGTCCTGGTATAACTGTATGTATCAGTCCTGGTATAACTGTGTATATATCAGTCCTGGTATAACTGTGTATATCAGTCCTGGTATAACTGTGTATATATCAGTCCTGGTATAACTGTGTATATCAGTCCTGGTATAACTGTGTATATATCAGTCCTGGTATAACTGTATGTATCAGTCCTGGTATAACTGTGTATATATCAGTCCTGGTATAACTGTGTATATCAGTCCTGGTATAACTGTGTATATCAGTCCTGGTATAACTGTATGTATCAGTCCTGGTATAACTGTATGTATCAGTCCTGGTATAACTGTATATATCAGTCCTGGTATAACTGTATGTATCAGTCCTGGTATAACTGTATATATCAGTCCTGGTATAACTGTATATATCAGTCCTGGTATAACTGTATATATCAGTCCTGGTATAACTGTATATATCAGTCCTGGTATAACTGTATATATCAGTCCTGGTATAACTGTATATATCAGTCCTGGTATAACTGTATGTATCAGTCCTGGTATAACCGTATGTATCAGTCCTAGTATAGCTGTATACTGTAAAAACTCGTGTAATCTGCGCACTTTTTTAAGGGAAATTAAAATCAAATAGTTGGGGGTGCGTAAATTACAATGATATAGATGTGTGTCAAGTTTTTTTTCAGTGAAAGATCGAGAAATCTGAAGGACGCCGCCATGTTGGAAAGTCGGGATTGTTTCCCCTTGTACACAAAATCCAGACGACGCAAGCAGATTAAATAAATTAATATTAAAAAGATTCAAAATATATACTGTATTTGTGTTGTTATTTATAAATTACACGGGAATTGACGATAAGTTGTTTATGATTGACGTCCCGATTGATTTGGACCAGGCCAGATTTGAGACGGCCGCTCGGCATACAACGTTTATTTGACAAGTAATTATAAGCCCAATTAGGTAAACAAAACATATAACGCAAATACATGCATTCTATTTCACTCGTGTGGTCATCTAAAACCACAGTTTATCTGATAGTTTAGGAAAAATCAGGTATTGATATTGCCGATAAATATTCCGACCACGGTAAAATTTACATACTTTCGTTTTCAATTCCAGACGAATAATCACTAAAGGCATGTCCGATTAAGTTCCTTGATTTTCTTCCCGTAATTCTGCAGTCATTTCAATTGCTCTTGCAACATCTTCGGCAGTAAATATTTCAAAATATCATCGAATTCGCAGGAACTCGTATCAAAATCGGAAGTTGCCATTGCGTTCTACGTGAGTAACTTTCGTAGTAAATTCTTTGGTTTTTCGCGGGAATATCGTGTCATGTGATGCCTATATGAATGGAAATTTCCATTACTATTTCTGTCGCCAGAGTCGCGTGATACATTCAGCCAATCAAAACCGTCGTAACATGTTTTCTATACCAATCGTAAATCGCTTCTTCACGACCGTCGGAACCACAAGGATGGCGGACGATATCTCATAAGAATAACAGAGACCACACGAAGCAAATAAAGCGCGTAAAGGAGTTAACCGTAAGAGTTATAACATTTACACATTTTATTAATTAATGCAACGTAACGTTTATGCCATATCATCTATGTTGTTACCGCTAATTATCGCAACAATGCTTTCATTGTCTCCACGTGGTCGCCTTTGTGTTTACATTAGATATAACCAATCAAAGGTAGCCTATTATCGAGGACTGAGAGCGTGTCACAAAAGGCAATTTTTCATTGGTCAACCCGTGGGACTGTCTTAGGCCTAGCTGTACCCGTGTGATTGCGGGTAATTATACCAAGCCGTCGGAATGGGTTTTAATGAAAGTAATTGTCGTCTAATTGATAAGGAGAACACTTCTAAGGTAATTACAGTTTAAACAAGATACCCTACTCAATGAGATCAGTATAATTGTGCTTTTAGTTACACCTGTCGTCGATAATTACATGCCAGCTTGACCGAGGATGGTTTTTGATCGACCAGGCGTGTGTAGGGTTCGGTAGGCACAAAATACGTTTTTCTTATACTTGCTAATAATTCTGCATTTTTCTATTAAATAAATAACACAAACTCATCGATGTTTTTTTTTATTATCTGGAGAAAATCGTCACCTGTAAAGAGAAAAAGAATATTAAATGACATGAGAACGAGACAAATTAATGGTCGTCAACCTGGCGATTTTTTCGATTTTTTTGGGTGCGTAAATTATTTGGATACCGACCTTTTTCCAGCAGTTTTGGGGTGATTTTTAGGGTGCGCAAATTACACTGGTGCGTAAATTACACGAGTTTTTACGGTATATCAGTCCTGGTATAACTGTATGTATCAGTCCTGGTATAACTGTATGTATCAGTCCTGGTATAACTGTATATATCAGTCCTGGTATGACTGTATGTATCAGTCCTGGTATAACTGTATGTATCATTCCTGGTATAACTGTGTATGTATCATTCCTGGTATAACTGTATGTATCAGTCCTGGTATAACTGTATGTATCAGTCCTGGTATAACTGTATGTATCAGTCCTGGTATAACTGTGTATATATCAGTCCTGGTATAACTGTATATATCAGTCCTGGTATAACTGTGTATGTATCAGTCCTGGTATAACTGTGTATGTATCAGTCCTGGTATAACTGTATATATCAGTCCTGGTATAACTGTATGTATCAGTCCTGGTATAACTGTATGTATCAGTCCTGGTATAACTGTATGTATCAGTCCTGGTATAACTGTGTATGTATCAGTCCTGGTATAACTGTATGTATCAGTCCTGGTATAACTGTATGTATCAGTCCTGGTATAACTGTATGTATCAGTCCTGGTATAACTGTATGTATCAGTCCTGGTATAACTGTGTATGTATCAGTCCTGGTATAACTGTATGTATCAGTCCTGGTATAACTGTATGTATCAGTCCTGGTATAACTGTATGTATCAGTCCTGGTATAACTGTGTATATATCAGTCCTGGTATAACTGTGTATGTATCAGTCCTGGTATAACTGTATGTATCAGTCCTGGTATAACTGTATGTATCAGTCCTGGTATAACTGTATGTATCAGTCCTGGTATAACTGTATGTATCAGTCCTGGTATAACTGTATATATCAGTCCTGGTATAACTGTATGTATCAGTCCTGGTATAACTGTATGTATCAGTCCTGGTATAACTGTATGTATCAGTCCTGGTATAACTGTGTATGTATCAGTCCTGGTATAACTGTATGTATCAGTCCTGGTATAACTGTATGTATCAGTCCTGGTATAACTGTATGTATCAGTCCTGGTATAACTGTATGTATCAGTCCTGGTATAACTGTATATATCAGTCCTGGTATAACTGTATGTATCAGTCCTGGTATAACTGTATGTATCAGTCCTGGTATAACTGTATGTATCAGTCCTGGTATAACTGTATGTATCAGTCCTGGTATAACTGTATGTATCAGTCCTGGTATAACTGTATATATCAGTCCTGGTATAACTGTGTATGTATCAGTCCTGGTATAACTGTATATATCAGTCCTGGTATAACTGTGTGTATCAGTCCTGGTATAACTGTATGTATCAGTCCTGGTATAACTGTATGTATCAGTCCTGGTATAACTGTGTATGTATCAGTCCTGGTATAACAGTGTATGTATCAGTCCTGGTATAACTGTGTATATCAGTCCTGGTATAACTGTGTATGTATCAGTCCTGGTATAACTGTATGTATCAGTCCTGGTATAACTGTATGTATCAGTCCTGGTATAACTGTGTATGTATCAGTCCTGGTATAACTGTATGTATCAGTCCTGGTATAACTGTATGTATCAGTCCTGGTATAACTGTATATATCAGTCCTGGTATAACTGTGTATGTATCAGTCCTGGTATAACTGTGTATATCAGTCCTGGTATAACTGTATATATCAGTCCTGGTATAACTGTGTATGTATCAGTCCTGGTATAAGTGTGTATATCAGTCCTGGTATAACTGTGTGTATCAGTCCTGGTATAACTGTATGTATCAGTCCTGGTATAACTGTATGTATCAGTCCTGGTATAACTGTGTATGTATCAGTCCTGGTATAACTGTATGTATCAGTCCTGGTATAACTGTATGTATCAGTCCTGGTATAACTGTATGTATCAGTCCTGGTATAACTGTATATATCAGTCCTGGTATAACTGTGTATGTATCAGTCCTGGTATAACTGTGTATATCAGTCCTGGTATAACTGTGTATGTCAGTCCTGGTATAACTGTATGTATCAGTCCTGGTATAACTGTATGTATCAGTCCTGGTGTAACTGTATGTATCAGTCCTGGTATAACTGTGTATGTATCAGTCCTGGTATAACTGTATGTATCAGTCCTGGTATAACTGTGTATATATCAGTCCTGGTATAACTGTGTATGTATCAGTCCTGGTATAACTGTATGTATCAGTCCTGGTATAACTGTATGTATCAGTCCTGGTATAACTGTATATATCAGTCCTGGTATAACTGTGTATGTATCAGTCCTGGTATAACTGTGTATATCAGTCCTGGTATAACTGTATGTATCAGTCCTGGTATAACTGTGTATGTATCATTCCTGGTATAACTGTATGTATCAGTCCTGGTATAACTGTGTATGTATCAGTCCTGGTATAACTGTGTATGTATCAGTCCTGGTATAACTGTATATATCAGTCCTGGTATAACTGTATGTATCAGTCCTGGTATAACTGTATGTATCAGTCCTGGTATAACTGTGTATGTATCAGTCCTGGTATAACTGTATGTATCAGTCCTGGTATAACTGTATGTATCAGTCCTGGTATAACTGTATGTATCAGTCCTGGTATAACTGTATGTATCAGTCCTGGTATAACTGTATGTATCAGTCCTGGTATAACTGTATATATCAGTCCTGGTATAACTGTGTATGTATCAGTCCTGGTATAACTGTATATATCAGTCCTGGTATAACTGTGTGTATCAGTCCTGGTATAACTGTATGTATCAGTCCTGGTATAACTGTATGTATCAGTCCTGGTATAACTGTGTATATCAGTCCTGGTATAACTATATATCAGTCCTGGTATAACTGTGTATGTATCAGTCCTGGTATAACTGTATGTATCAGTCCTGGTATAACTGTATATATCAGTCCTGGTATAACTGTGTATGTATCAGTCCTGGTATAACTGTGTATATCAGTCCTGGTATAACTGTGTATGTCAGTCCTGGTATAACTGTATGTATCAGTCCTGGTATAACTGTATGTATCAGTCCTGGTATAACTGTATGTATCAGTCCTGGTATAACTGTGTATATCAGTCCTGGTATAACTGTGTATATCAGTCCTGGTATAACTGTGTATATCAGTCCTGGTATAACTGTATGTATCAGTCCTGGTATAACTGTGTATATCAGTCCTGGTATAACTGTGTATGTATCATTCCTGGTATAACTGTGTATATCAGTCCTGGTATAACTGTGTATATCAGTCCTGGTATAACTGTGTATATCAGTCCTGGTATAACTGTATGTATCAGTCCTGGTATAACTGTATGTATCAGTCCTGGTATAACTGTATGTATCAGTCCTGGTATAACTGTGTATATATCAGTCCTGGTATAACTGTGTATGTATAGTCCTGGTATAACTGTATGTATCAGTCCTGGTATAACTGTATGTATCAGTCCTGGTATAACTGTATGTATCAGTCCTGGTATAACTGTATGTATCAGTCCTGGTATAACTGTATATATCAGTCCTGGTATAACTGTGTATGTATCAGTCCTGGTATAACTGTGTATATCAGTCCTGGTATAACTGTGTATGTCAGTCCTGGTATAACTGTATGTATCAGTCCTGGTATAACTGTATGTATCAGTCCTGGTATAACTGTATGTATCAGTCCTGGTATAACTGTATGTATCAGTCCTGGTATAACTGTATGTATCAGTCCTGGTATAACTGTGTATATATCAGTCCTGGTATAACTGTGTATGTATAGTCCTGGTATAACTGTATGTATCAGTCCTGGTATAACTGTATGTATCAGTCCTGGTATAACTGTATGTATCAGTCCTGGTATAACTGTATGTATCAGTCCTGGTATAACTGTGTATATATCAGTCCTGGTATAACTGTATGTATCAGTCCTGGTATAACTGTATATATCAGTCCTGGTATAACTGTATGTATCAGTCCTGGTATAACTGTATGTATCAGTCCTGGTATAACTGTATGTATCAGTCCTGGTATAACTGTATATATCAGTCCTGGTATAACTGTGTATGTAACAGTCCTGGTATAACTGTATATATCAGTCCTGGTATAACTGTGTATGTATCAGTCCTGGTATAACGGTGTATGTATCAGTCATGGTATAACTGTATATATCAGTCCTGGTATAACTGTGTATGTATCAGTCCTGGTATAACTGTGTATGTATCAGTCATGGTATAACTGTATGTATCAGTCCTGGAATAACTGTATATATCAGTCCTGGTATAGCTGTGTATGTCAGTCCTGGTATAACTGTATGTATCAGTCCTGGTATAACTGTATGTATCAGTCCTGGTATAACTGTATATATCAGTCCTGGTATAACTGTATATATCAGTCCTGGTATAACTGTATGTATCAGTCCTGGTATAACTGTGTATGTCAGTCCTGGTATAACTGTATGTATCAGTCCTGGTATAACTGTATATATCAGTCCTGGTATAACTGTATATATCAGTCCTGGTATAACTGTATGTAACAGTCCTGGTATAACTGTATGTATCAGTCCTGGTATAACTGTATATATCAGTCCTGGTATAGCTGTGTATGTCAGTCCTGGTATAACTGTATGTATCAGTCCTGGTATAACTGTATGTATCAGTCCTGGTATAACTGTATATATCAGTCCTGGTATAACTGTATATATCAGTCCTGGTATAACTGTGTATGTATCAGTCCTGGTATAACTGTATATATCAGTCCTGGTATAACTGTATATATCAGTCCTGGTATAACTGTGTATGTATCTGTCCTGGTATAACTGTATATATCAGTCCTGGTATAACTGTATATATCAGTCCTGGTATAACTGTGTATATCAGTCCTGGTATAACTGTGTATGTATCTGTCCTGGTATAACTGTATATATCAGTCCTGGTATAACTGTATATATCAGTCCTGGTATGTCTGTGTATATCAGTCCTGGTATAACTGTATATATCAGTCCTGGTATAACTGTGTATATCAGTCCTGGTATAACTGTATATATCAGTCCTGGTATAACTGTGTATGTAACAGTCCTGGTATAGCTGTGTATATCAGTCCTGGTATAACTGTGTGTAACAGTCCTGTTATAACTGTATATATCAGTCCTGGTATAGCTGTGTATGTATCGTTACACAGTCCTGGTATAACTGTATATATCAGTCCTGGTTTAGCTGTGTATGTCAGTCCTGGTATAACTGTATGTATCAGTCCTGGTATAACTGTATGTATCAGTCCTGGTATAACTGTATATATCAGTCCTGGTATAGCTGTGTATGTCAGTCCTGGTATAACTGTATGTATCAGTCCTGGTATAACTGTATGTATCAGTCCTGGTATAGCTGTGTATGTCAGTCCTGGTATAACTGTATGTATCAGTCCTGGTATAACTGTATGTATCAGTCCTGGTATAACTGTATATATCAGTCCTGGTATAACTGTATATATCAGTCCTGGTATAACTGTGTATGTATCAGTCCTGGTATAACTGTATATATCAGTCCTGGTATAACTGTATATATCAGTCCTGGTATAACTGTGTATGTATCTGTCCTGGTATAACTGTATATATCAGTCCTGGTATAACTGTATATATCAGTCCTGGTATAACTGTGTATATCAGTCCTGGTATAACTGTGTATGTATCTGTCCTGGTATAACTGTATATATCAGTCCTGGTATAACTGTATATATCAGTCCTGGTATGTCTGTGTATATCAGTCCTGGTATAACTGTATATATCAGTCCTGGTATAACTGTGTATATCAGTCCTGGTATAACTGTATATATCAGTCCTGGTATAACTGTGTATATCAGTCCTGGTATAACTGTGTATGTAACAGTCCTGGTATAGCTGTGTATATCAGTCCTGGTATAACTGTGTGTAACAGTCCTGGTATAACTGTATATATCAGTCCTGGTATAGCTGTGTATGTATCGTTACACAGTCCTGGTATAACTGTATGTATCAGTCCTGGTATAACTGTATGTATCAGTCCTGGTATAACTGTATGTATCAGTCCTGGTATAACTGTATGTATCAGTCCTGGTATAACTGTGTATATATCAGTCCTGGTATAACTGTATGTATCAGTCCTGGTATAACTGTGTATGTATAGTCCTGGTATAACTGTATGTATCAGTCCTGGTATAACTGTATGTATCAGTCCTGGTATAACTGTATGTATCAGTCCTGGTATAACTGTATATATCAGTCCTGGTATAACTGTGTATGTAACAGTCCTGGTATAACTGTATATATCAGTCCTGGTATAACTGTGTATGTATCAGTCCTGGTATAACGGTGTATGTATCAGTCATGGTATAACTGTATATATCAGTCCTGGTATAACTGTGTATGTATCAGTCCTGGTATAACTGTGTATGTATCAGTCATGGTATAACTGTATGTATCAGTCCTGGAATAACTGTATATATCAGTCCTGGTATAGCTGTGTATGTCAGTCCTGGTATAACTGTATGTATCAGTCCTGGTATAACTGTATGTATCAGTCCTGGTATAACTGTATATATCAGTCCTGGTATAACTGTATATATCAGTCCTGGTATAACTGTATGTATCAGTCCTGGTATAACTGTGTATGTCAGTCCTGGTATAACTGTATGTATCAGTCCTGGTATAACTGTATATATCAGTCCTGGTATAACTGTATATATCAGTCCTGGTATAACTGTATGTAACAGTCCTGGTATAACTGTATGTATCAGTCCTGGTATAACTGTATATATCAGTCCTGGTATAGCTGTGTATGTCAGTCCTGGTATAACTGTATGTATCAGTCCTGGTATAACTGTATGTATCAGTCCTGGTATAACTGTATATATCAGTCCTGGTATAACTGTATATATCAGTCCTGGTATAACTGTGTATGTATCAGTCCTGGTATAACTGTATATATCAGTCCTGGTATAACTGTATATATCAGTCCTGGTAGAACTGTGTATGTATCTGTCCTGGTATAACTGTATATATCAGTCCTGGTATAACTGTATATATCAGTCCTGGTATAACTGTGTATATCAGTCCTGGTATAACTGTGTATGTATCTGTCCTGGTATAACTGTATATATCAGTCCTGGTATAACTGTATATATCAGTCCTGGTATGTCTGTGTATATCAGTCCTGGTATAACTGTATATATCAGTCCTGGTATAACTGTATATATCAGTCCTGGTATAACTGTGTATATCAGTCCTGGTATAACTGTGTATGTAACAGTCCTGGTATAGCTGTGTATATCAGTCCTGGTATAACTGTGTGTAACAGTCCTGTTATAACTGTATATATCAGTCCTGGTATAGCTGTGTATGTATCGTTACACAGTCCTGGTATAACTGTATATATCAGTCCTGGTTTAGCTGTGTATGTCAGTCCTGGTATAACTGTATGTATCAGTCCTGGTATAACTGTATGTATCAGTCCTGGTATAACTGTATATATCAGTCCTGGTATAGCTGTGTATGTCAGTCCTGGTATAACTGTATGTATCAGTCCTGGTATAACTGTATGTATCAGTCCTGGTATAGCTGTGTATGTCAGTCCTGGTATAACTGTATGTATCAGTCCTGGTATAACTGTATGTATCAGTCCTGGTATAACTGTATATATCAGTCCTGGTATAACTGTATATATCAGTCCTGGTATAACTGTGTATGTATCAGTCCTGGTATAACTGTATATATCAGTCCTGGTATAACTGTATATATCAGTCCTGGTATAACTGTGTATGTATCTGTCCTGGTATAACTGTATATATCAGTCCTGGTATAACTGTATATATCAGTCCTGGTATAACTGTGTATGTATCTGTCCTGGTATAACTGTATATATCAGTCCTGGTATAACTGTATATATCAGTCCTGGTATGTCTGTGTATATCAGTCCTGGTATAACTGTATATATCAGTCCTGGTATAACTGTGTATATCAGTCCTGGTATAACTGTATATATCAGTCCTGGTATAACTGTGTATGTAACAGTCCTGGTATAGCTGTGTATATCAGTCCTGGTATAACTGTGTGTAACAGTCCTGTTATAACTGTATATATCAGTCCTGGTATAGCTGTGTATGTATCGTTACACAGTCCTGGTATAACTGTATATATCAGTCCTGGTTTAGCTGTGTATGTCAGTCCTGGTATAACTGTATGTATCAGTCCTGGTATAACTGTATGTATCAGTCCTGGTATAACTGTATATATCAGTCCTGGTATAGCTGTGTATGTCAGTCCTGGTATAACTGTATGTATCAGTCCTGGTATAACTGTATGTATCAGTCCTGGTATAGCTGTGTATGTCAGTCCTGGTATAACTGTATGTATCAGTCCTGGTATAACTGTATGTATCAGTCCTGGTATAACTGTATATATCAGTCCTGGTATAACTGTATATATCAGTCCTGGTATAACTGTGTATGTATCAGTCCTGGTATAACTGTATATATCAGTCCTGGTATAACTGTATATATCAGTCCTGGTATAACTGTGTATGTATCTGTCCTGGTATAACTGTATATATCAGTCCTGGTATAACTGTATATATCAGTCCTGGTATAACTGTGTATATCAGTCCTGGTATAACTGTGTATGTATCTGTCCTGGTATAACTGTATATATCAGTCCTGGTATAACTGTATATATCAGTCCTGGTATGTCTGTGTATATCAGTCCTGGTATAACTGTATATATCAGTCCTGGTATAACTGTGTATATCAGTCCTGGTATAACTGTATATATCAGTCCTGGTATAACTGTGTATATCAGTCCTGGTATAACTGTGTATGTAACAGTCCTGGTATAGCTGTGTATATCAGTCCTGGTATAACTGTGTGTAACAGTCCTGGTATAACTGTATATATCAGTCCTGGTATAGCTGTGTATGTATCGTTACACAGTCCTGGTATAACTGTATGTATCAGTCCTGGTATAACTGTATGTATCAGTCCTGGTATAACTGTATGTATCAGTCCTGGTATAACTGTATGTATCAGTCCTGGTATAACTGTGTATATATCAGTCCTGGTATAACTGTATGTATCAGTCCTGGTATAACTGTGTATGTATAGTCCTGGTATAACTGTATGTATCAGTCCTGGTATAACTGTATGTATCAGTCCTGGTATAACTGTATGTATCAGTCCTGGTATAACTGTATATATCAGTCCTGGTATAACTGTGTATGTAACAGTCCTGGTATAACTGTATATATCAGTCCTGGTATAACTGTGTATGTATCAGTCCTGGTATAACGGTGTATGTATCAGTCATGGTATAACTGTATATATCAGTCCTGGTATAACTGTGTATGTATCAGTCCTGGTATAACTGTGTATGTATCAGTCATGGTATAACTGTGTATATATCAGTCCTGGTATAACTGTGTATATATCAGTCCTGGTATAACTGTGTATGTATCAGTCCTGGTATAACGGTGTATGTATCAGTCATGGTATAACTGTATATATCAGTCCTGGTATAACTGTGTATGTATCAGTCCTGGTATAACTGTGTATGTATCAGTCATGGTATAACTGTATGTATCAGTCCTGGAATAACTGTATATATCAGTCCTGGTATAGCTGTGTATGTCAGTCCTGGTATAACTGTATGTATCAGTCCTGGTATAACTGTATGTATCAGTCCTGGTATAACTGTATATATCAGTCCTGGTATAACTGTATATATCAGTCCTGGTATAACTGTATGTATCAGTCCTGGTATAACTGTGTATGTCAGTCCTGGTATAACTGTATGTATCAGTCCTGGTATAACTGTATATATCAGTCCTGGTATAACTGTATATATCAGTCCTGGTATAACTGTATGTAACAGTCCTGGTATAACTGTATGTATCAGTCCTGGTATAACTGTATATATCAGTCCTGGTATAGCTGTGTATGTCAGTCCTGGTATAACTGTATGTATCAGTCCTGGTATAACTGTATGTATCAGTCCTGGTATAACTGTATATATCAGTCCTGGTATAACTGTATATATCAGTCCTGGTATAACTGTGTATGTATCAGTCCTGGTATAACTGTATATATCAGTCCTGGTATAACTGTATATATCAGTCCTGGTAGAACTGTGTATGTATCTGTCCTGGTATAACTGTATATATCAGTCCTGGTATAACTGTATATATCAGTCCTGGTATAACTGTGTATATCAGTCCTGGTATAACTGTGTATGTATCTGTCCTGGTATAACTGTATATATCAGTCCTGGTATAACTGTATATATCAGTCCTGGTATGTCTGTGTATATCAGTCCTGGTATAACTGTATATATCAGTCCTGGTATAACTGTATATATCAGTCCTGGTATAACTGTGTATATCAGTCCTGGTATAACTGTGTATGTAACAGTCCTGGTATAGCTGTGTATATCAGTCCTGGTATAACTGTGTGTAACAGTCCTGTTATAACTGTATATATCAGTCCTGGTATAGCTGTGTATGTATCGTTACACAGTCCTGGTATAACTGTATATATCAGTCCTGGTTTAGCTGTGTATGTCAGTCCTGGTATAACTGTATGTATCAGTCCTGGTATAACTGTATGTATCAGTCCTGGTATAACTGTATATATCAGTCCTGGTATAGCTGTGTATGTCAGTCCTGGTATAACTGTATGTATCAGTCCTGGTATAACTGTATGTATCAGTCCTGGTATAGCTGTGTATGTCAGTCCTGGTATAACTGTATGTATCAGTCCTGGTATAACTGTATGTATCAGTCCTGGTATAACTGTATATATCAGTCCTGGTATAACTGTATATATCAGTCCTGGTATAACTGTGTATGTATCAGTCCTGGTATAACTGTATATATCAGTCCTGGTATAACTGTATATATCAGTCCTGGTATAACTGTGTATGTATCTGTCCTGGTATAACTGTATATATCAGTCCTGGTATAACTGTATATATCAGTCCTGGTATAACTGTGTATATCAGTCCTGGTATAACTGTGTATGTATCTGTCCTGGTATAACTGTATATATCAGTCCTGGTATAACTTTATATATCAGTCCTGGTATGTCTGTGTATATCAGTCCTGGTATAACTGTATATATCAGTCCTGGTATAACTGTGTATATCAGTCCTGGTATAACTGTATATATCAGTCCTGGTATAACTGTGTATATCAGTCCTGGTATAACTGTGTATGTAACAGTCCTGGTATAGCTGTGTATATCAGTCCTGGTATAACTGTGTGTAACAGTCCTGGTATAACTGTATATATCAGTCCTGGTATAACTGTGTATATATCAGTCCTGGTATAACTGTGTATATATCAGTCCTGGTATAACTGTATGTAACAGTCCTGGTATAACTGTGTATATATCAGTCCTGGTATAACTGTGTATATATCAGTCCTGGTATAACTGTGTATATATCAGTCCTGGTATGACTATGTATGTATCAGTCCTGGTATAACTGTATGTATCAGTCCTGGTATAACTGTATGTATCAGTCCTGGTATAACTGTGTATGTATCAGTCCTGGTATAACTGTATGTAACAGTCCTGGTATAACTGTGTATATATCAGTCCTGGTATAACTGTGTATATATCAGTCCTGGTATAACTGTATGTAACAGTCCTGGTATAACTGTGTATATATCAGTCCTGGTATAACTGTATGTAACAGTCCTGGTATAACTGTATGTAACAGTCCTGGTATAACTGTATATAACAGTCCTGGTATAACTGTATGTATCAGTCCTGGTATAACTGTATATAACAGTCCTGGTATAACTGTATGTATCAGTCCTGGTATAACTGTGTGTATCAGTCCTGGTATAACTGTATGTAACAGTCCTGGTATAACTGTATGTAACAGTCCTGGTATAACTGTATATAACACTCCTGGTATAACTGTATGTATCAGTCCTGGTATAACTGTATATAACAGTCCTGGTATAACTGTATGTATCAGTCCTGGTATAACTGTGTATATATCAGTCCTGGTATAACTGTATGTATCAGTCCTGGTATAGCTGTGTATATCAGTCCTGGTATAGCTGTGTATATATCAGTCCTGGTATAACTGTATATATCAGTCCTGGTATAACTGTATATAACAGTCCTGGTATAACTGTATGTATCAGTCCTGGTATAACTGTATATAACAGTCCTGGTATAACTGTATGTATCAGTCCTGGTATAACTGTGTATATATCAGTCCTGGTATAACTGTATATATCAGTCCTGGTATAGCTGTGTATATATCAGTCCTGGTATAACTGTGTATGTTTCTGTCCTTGTTTAGCTTTGAGTGTCACCTTGCATTACCATGGTGATAAATCAGAGCCAGCATCGTTTCAGTAAATATGACAACCATTCAACAATTCCGAGTAAGAAATGGTGGCCCTTGAGGCCTTGTAACGACCCTTTCAAGGAAGACAATTATTCGTGTTTTGTTACCGTCATAAGCTAAGTAGCAGAAACGGCTTATATCAGCGGGACTTGGAGCCACAGAGCAGCTTTATAACCAAACAGAGCTCTATGCTTACACGACCCTTGTACAGCTCATAAAACATCTGGTTAGCCCTGGCCGTCTCGGCCTTCTCGTCTCCAGGGACACGTTGAAACCTAGAATATTTCATTTTTATGCATAAATTGATTGCTGTAACTAAGCATTTTTACAACTTTTTCCTACATTTTTTTTGTTCTGTAGACAAGGATTAAGATATGTTAGCTTGTTCAGTTTCTCGATCTGTTATGAGATCTTGAAGCTTCCGGCTGGCCACGACTGTTGGGAGTGATAAGAGCCGTTTAAGTAGCGGAATCGGCGAGTAACTACATCGATGATAGGTAATCAAAGGCTAATGAGGAAGACGACAATAATAAAACCAGCTGAGCGGAAACATTTTCTCCGATTCGCAGAAGATACAGTGTTAGCATAATAAAAATGTTGCCATGTATAAGTTACATAACGATGTTTTATATTGAATTGGTGACAGTTCCCTTTGTCTGTGGGGTATGACAGTGTGGACGATCACGACTAGCACACATTTAACCGTTGATGTGGGTTAACCAGTGGGAAAACACACAATATAAACCCCCACACAAATTAATTCTCGTAGTGATGGGGAAATTCTATTGATTACTGAACTATAATGTGATAAGTTCAGATACACATGTCTAATTTAACTTACAACCATCACACACTCACTCAGATTGTCATTACACATCATTTTATTGCTTTTTTAGCTCACCACGTCGAAGTGAGGAGGGGGGGGGGTACAATTATGCTATACCCCTGGCATTGGTGGACACAATGTTCACATTAGATTAAGAAGAATGGTTGGGATTAGTTGTGAGCTATAACTACAAGTCCTACGTTTCAACCAAACTTTCATGACCGATGTATGTTTCTAAGGATAAATGGCTTATTCTAGGTTTTGAATGGTGCATTTGACCTACATTTTCTGCCCGAATGACCATGTTTATTACTTAGTGAGTTATTATACTGTGCTTCAGAAGAATAGTTGATGGCTGATGCATTTTAGTATGCTTAGAACAGTCTGTTGTTTTTGAGACTCAATCCAACTTTCAATCTCACAGGTTGAGAAATTGAGGTGAGCTAATTTGTAATCTTCGATGACCATTTTTACCAATGAAACTTCAGAGGTTTCCCTTTGGAAAAATGTTTAATCTTCACTGCAATAAAGATAGACAAAAGGTTATACCTTCATATTAGGTGGTACGTGTTTTGTACTACATTACAGGCCCTGCAGCAATTAACATTGACCAATCAGAACACTTATAATTTTCTGAACTTCCAGCTGAATTCAAAAGTAAGGAGGATACATATTCACAAAGTTATTAAAATGTTAAAAAAATATCAATGGTACAATTTCTATAACAGATGCTACACAATGATAGTAGAATATATTAAATTAACATCTAGACTAGCTTAATCAAAACAGTGTACTGAGCCTTAATATGAATTTGAGCTTATTTGAGCACCAATCTTTGCAGACTGGATGTGATAAAATTGTGTTTTGTATGATAACTGCATTGTTTGAAAAAGTATCTGTTAATTTCTGTCAAAGTTAAACATGATCTTCCTCACTTAAACAATATGAAACCTTAACACTTAATTGTGACTGCTCCTTTTTCAGACCAATGTTATGTGAGTTATGCCCCTTTAAACATATTTTACCTTTAAATGTCCTCAAATGACATGAAAATGAAATATTGTTCATGTAACAGTACACAGATGAGTAGGATCTGGCAACAAATTTTTCAATTTTATATAATACATGTATATAGCAGTCTCCATTGACATGTAATTTGGAAAAGTACTTCATTAAATTAATACACTTATTAAATTGTTTGAATTAATTATCACTATTTAAATAATGAATAATAAAAAAAAATCATTGATAGATATGCAAAAAAGGAAACAAAGTTGATGAAGATAGCATGTAGCTATAAAATCCCCAAATCATTAAGGAAATTGACTACAAAATCCCAGTCATTAATAATGAAGGAAACAATAGATTTCTATTATATAGACTTTATGACTCTAATGGGATACTACAGTCATTTCTAAACTAGACTAACTGTAAAATCTGATTTTAAGATTACATCGTTCAAAGTGTCTGTGAGCTTGTATTATAATGGCAAGATGTCTGTTGTCTGTCAGTCTACAGCCTTTCTTCGACAGATCTATACCACGGTGGTACCAGCTCAGTTCCGACAAAATGAACTTGGCCTATTTTCATGATCTCATGGGTCAGATGTACAGGAGCTTTAAACAATCTTCCACAGAACTGTGAGGCTGATATTGGGTCTGGGGCCAGCATTTTGCCATGTTGAAGGTCTATTATCATATTTCTTAGAGTAAGTTAAATATTTGGAATTCAAAAACTTTTACAGAACGATAAGTCCTGTTTTATAGATCACTGTGATGGAGAGTTATAAAGACATTTGAATAAGATAACTTGACTTGCACTCAATGTGTAAAATGTAGTAGTAAAAGGTGTGAAAATATTAAACTAATGCTTCTTATGAACTATGGGACGTATATATAAAGATATTTGGCTTGTACATTATCTTGTTCGAGAAGAACTGTGGAGAGAGAGAGAGAGAGAGAGAGAGAGAGAGAGAGAGAGAGAGCGAAAAAGAACTGGGCAAATGCAAACAGAGCAGCAGAGGAAAAGACAGAGTGGAGGAGACTTGTTCACGGCCCTCATATATATATTCACCACAGTTATAGAGAAGGAAGTCAAGAAGAAGAAATTTGTATAAGGACTGTATTCAAGGTATAGAGGTAAAACAATTCAACAAAACATTAAACATCTACTCGAGCGTTTCACATCATTAACCGTTAAAAGGTTTCAACACACCTTTTAAACCGGTCAGTGGAACATGATATATATGATATTTGGACATATCACATTTACCCACTAAGTCGCCTAATTTTGGCGTTTTCTGACAAGGTGACATGTAAGGACGACTATGTAAGCGTTGTCTTAGGTCGTTGGTTACGTCGTCTGGACAAAGGTTTCTGCGATAACTTGAGTTCCAGGTTGGGCCTGTCAATCACATTAAAACTTCATACAGTGCATGCGTTCTTTACTGAAAGTCCAGAGAAAAGTTGCTTGGGTTTGCTCTTCAGATCTGATGGTCAAAGATCAAGGTCACTGTTGCTATACATAGAACTGATTTTCTAACTAAGGTTTCTGTAAGATAATTGTTTCCTTCCACCTCTTTGATTCTTATTTATTTTCAAAAAATTTCTTGATTAAAAAATATATTAATCTGTCAATTTTTTTTTAATTCAGTGTCTTTGGAATCATTGTCTTGTAAAACAACGAGAAAATGACTATAAATCTTCTCTTAATTGTACAAACAAAGATTGATGTTCCAAATCTAGCAGATTTTTCTGTACTCCTAGTTTTTGGAATGTTAACTTCTATTTATACAGAGATAGATTGATTATTAAGATAAAATCAACAGAAGAATGTTTAATTGTAGTTTATATACCAGCAGTCTGGTGCTGTGTATTCTCCATGTACCACAAAGTGAAGCGTGGCATCTTATCTGTCGATCTGGCATTGCTGTGTGCATGGCCACCGTAGCTCGCTGGATTCACGGATTAATAAACGTTTTGTGATTTTACTGCAGTACAATACGGTTGTAACCTATGATGATATGGAAAGGAGAGAGACAAAAAAGATCCTTAGGGAAAAAATGTCCATACAGCTAAGTGTACTTAAAAATGTTTGCTGCATAATTCATGTGAGTTATTTGAGGTCTAAAAACAAGTCCATGTGTTCATGAAGCTTTTTGAAGAAGGAATATCTCAAGGGTATTCAGATAGGTGTCATATCTTGGGAAAATCTTAGGCATCCAGTTCCTGTTTAAAAATGGGAATGTGATGTAATGGTTTAAGCAGTAGCCAAATTGCAAGCCTGGTGAGTAGGTTGGACAAGACAAAGCCTTGAACGGGTTTTATTTACATGTAATATGCTTCAACTTGTCAGCTGCAAATTGACACACATGGACTTGGACATTGTCATGTTGGAGCTACTTAGATTTTGTGACCTTTCCGTGCTATTTTGCAATATAAATCAATAAGCAGGATACCACATGCATTCCAAAAGATTATCAAAATGGCTTTGCCAGTTGAAGGCTCAGGGTTTTTAGCTTTTTGGATAGATGAATGGACGCCAGTCGACCTGTTCCTTTTGTTCCTTGGTCTCTAAGTTGTCATATTGATGGATCCATGTTTCTGAAATGTCTAATGTTTTTGCCATTGTGGACACCTTCATTTGCTGGCTATTCACATCTAGCTGCATGTCTCCTGGCTTCATTGTTTGAGTTAGTGCTTGGTCACTGTCCACATGCCAGTAGTGTTATGGCTGTAGGCTTCCTGACCTGATCTATCACACTTGAAGTTGGTAACTCACTAGTGTTTAATTACTGGAGTATATAATATATGAAGGAGCACTGTCATCATAATCCTCTGAGAGTTCCTTAAAAGAAAAAAATTCTTGATTCTACTTTTAAAAACAGGTGTAATGATGACAGCCCTGTTTTCCACCTTGATGAGAATGACAGTCTAATTAACCCTGCCGTAAGTTTTGACCATGTAAATGTGCAAAGACCAATGATACCCAGGGAAGCAGACTATCGTTTCCAAGCAAGGCAAAAACTAAAATGTCTGCCATCCCTTAGTAACGTGTTAGGGGGCATCTCAGAAACTTTCTGAAAAGTTTACTATCCATATTTTTTTTTTTCAAATCTCAACAAGAAATCTTTTTAACTTGCATTGTCAGCTTTAAACTCATATTCACCCCATAAGATGAATTCAACTCTTCCAAATTCAAAGGTTGGACTATTTCATTATGAAGTTTCAGGGGTGAATGAGTTAACTTCTAACCCTTTTTGGACATAATTTCATAAAATAAATCTCTATCATCTTGCCAATGATGGGTCAGAATCTACTTGCAAATTTGTACCATATATATTTACTGTGTTTAATTGAATAACAAATTGAATACTGAATATATGACTTAAATATCTGTTAATGTCTCATGTTTTTCTCCAGCATTAACTCAATTAATGAAAAAACGCCGCGGTGCCGTGACGTCGTCTAAAAAGTCTCACACATTGGAAAAGTCAGTGGAGGGAGATTCTCCCACATTGGGTTCCTTACAGGTTGGCAACCCTGAATTTGTGACATGATTTGATCAGGTGGTTAGATTTTGATTTGCAGGTGGGCTGTTTCACAATGTAAACCCATTCACCCCTGAAATTACATAATTAACCATTTCAATCTCAAAATCTCCTGGTAGCAGCAGTTTCGAAGGTGTTGAGGATCTAAGAAAGATATGTTTTATATATACATAAGAATGCATTTGAGATAGACAGAAAATCAGAAGCCTCCAGTTTAATACCCATTTGTTTTTATTTCCATAGTCATTAAATTTTAAATCTAGCACTTGTAGTGTTAAATAGACAAATTAGTCCTAATTCCATGTTTTCAATTTGTTCTCCAAAAAAATGTGATATCATGCTTCAAAATGATTGAGCATTGATTTGTTAACCACAGAGTGGCTATTGACACTGCAGGCATTTACTAAAGTTTAACTCTCAATTATAAAATGTAAACTTAATCTAAATTTTATATGAAGTTTACATTTTACAATTTACAGTTAAAATGATTAGAATAGCAACAGTGACAGGTATTTAGTGGGTCTAACATCTCATCATCTAGCTATCATCTCATCTGCAATATCTAGCCCTGAAGATGTTGTCCCACCTGTGAATTTTTGTTGAAATAAATCTGAAGTTATTCTTGCATAACTAAGGTTGGGACTAAAAAAAGGCAGAAGGAATGAAGTGGAACTAGATTGTATTCACTGCTGGGGACCAGCTAGTGGCTCGTTGGTTGACCGCTGGTGACCAGCTAGGGGTTCGTTGGTTGACCGCTGGTGGCCAGCTAGTGGCTTGTGGGTTGACCGGTTAGAACCAGCTCGTGGCTCGTGGGTTGATCACTGGTGACCTGCTAGTGGCTCGTGGGTTGATCACTGGTGACCAGTTAGTGGCTCGTGGGTTGATCACTGGTGACCAGCTAGTGGCTCGTGGGTTGATCACTGGTGACCAGTTAGTGGCTCATGGGTTGATCACTGGTAACCAGCTAGTGGCTTGTGGGTTGACCGGTGAGAACCAGCTAGTGTCTCGTGTGTTGGCCGCTGGTGACCAGTTAGTGGCTCATGGATTGATCACTGGTGACCAGCTAGTGGCTCGTGGGTTGATCACTGGTGACCAGTTAGTGGCTCATGGGTTGACCACTGGTAACCAGCTAGTGGCTTGTGGGTTGACCGGTGAGAACCAGCTAGTGTCTCGTGTGTTGGCCGCTGATGACCAGTTAGTGGCTCATGGGTTGACCACTGGTAACCAGCTAGCGGCTCGTGGGTTGATCACTGGTGACCAGATAGTGGCTTGTGAGTTGATCGCTGTTGACCAGCAAGTGTCTCGTGGATTGATCGCTGGTGACCAGCAAGTGTCTTGTGGGTTGATCGCTGGTGACCAGCTATTGGCTTGTGGGTTGACCGTGGGTTACCAGAGTTTTGAAGGTCCTGGGTTGGAATTCTGGCTGGTCTATACCACTGTAACAGTCACTATTACTTTTGTCTGTGTATATACCAGATACCTTCTAGACTATACCAGAGCCCTCTGGCTGGGAACGCGTCTTTATTGATACAATTGCTCTGAGGTTTTATCAGAATCAATGTTAATTACAATACTATTTAATGAACCAGACATGAACCCTACCCATCTTACCTCTTTAGCAGCCATGAAATAACGTAAATAATTTACAATGATTTTTTTTTTGGAGGGATAAAAGAGAATTTGAGTGAGTCCAATATATTGACTGTAACAGGGTGTAATGAAGATATTGTTTACATGTGACAGTTATTGTCTGGTGATCACAGTATAAACTCACCTACAGGACTTGATTGGGGCGTCAGTTCTCAGTAGAGGCGTGTAATTACAGCTAGACCTCTGTAATTACTGCCGTATCACAGTGTAATTAGTGGCAGTCTGTATTGAGATCGATCGGGGCACGACAACGTGACAGTGTTAATGTAACGCTGTGATTGGAGGGTACACCTCAAGTGTTGTGTAATACAGTCAAACATTGCTCTACGTGTGGATCGTGATTGGTGAAATCTCCGGGGAGTTTCACCCAATCAGTGTATTGTCATATGATTTACTCAGTTTTATATGAGTCAAATTAGCAGAGGTAAGCGTAGTAACCAAAGAAATGTCATTCATGGGAATCAAAAAATAGTTTAATGTTTTAAACCACTGTTTTTTGCATATCTTTAACATATATTATAGGAGAACTGGACTGGGAAGACCGTCCGTGACCAGATAGCTCAATTGGTTGAACATAATTGTCTAGAATTTGAAAGGTCCCAGGTTCGAACACGGATCTGGTGTGTTTTCCTTTTCCTGATGAAATATTATAGTTAATAAAGGGAATGTAAGCTAGGCATCACTTCAGTTTCTGCAATAATACTTATGTTTGATGTTGATGTGAAACTTGATATTTTTGTACATTATTGAATTACAGGGGGTTAGTATAGAACAAAATCTGTGTATGGTTAATTTGCATGCTTTGATCTCATTGGTCAATTTCAAATCTTGAGTTTTAGCAGGTTAGATTTCTTAAAAAAAAACCCAATGAATGTTGATGAAACTTGTTGTCCATGACAATTGTATTTGATACGAAGACTTGGGCCATGTTCCGTTACAACCACTTTAAAAATGTTCAAAATACTGCCATTGAGACGTTATGCGAGACACCAGGGACACATCATCTAAGAAGTAGTCGAGACACTGTTCTCAGGCGTCCTTGTTGCTATGGCGTTATAAGCTGTATCGTGTTGCAGTAGGAATGCCACTTAGTCGTCAAGCCAAGGTTTACACTTTACCGCTTAGATAGACATCAGTATTTGCTGACTGTCTGGTCAGTATTGTAATGATTGCTGCAGGTAATGAAATGATTATTATTTATAGTGGTGCAGGGCTTTATCACCCCTCTCTTTAGGTCCAGTAAACAGACCCATTCCCAATGGAAAGGTGTGATTTTTCATAAATTTCCTCTTAGAAATTCCCAATTCAGACACTTGAACAAAATTTGGTGGTTTTACATGCTTGAGGAGCTTCTAGTGACATAGTTAACTTTAATAAGAAACAAGAAAGATGGGCTGTAAAAAGCATGAGTAATGACAGTGCTTTAAATAGTAATTTAGAAAAGAAAAAATATATTTAGCTGTTATACTAGTGATTGTAAAAAAATCCCAAATAGTTGTAATGTCAATCAATTTTTCCCAATTTGATCTCAAGGTCCGATTCCCAAAAACCCCTGATAAAGCCCTGTGGTGTTGGTTATGTGGATGTCATTTCAGGCCCCTTGGGCCTCTTGTTTAATAAGACAATACTCACCATCATAAAGCCTGAGATGTTAGGCTGACACATTTATAGATGTGTTCCTGAAACAAATGGAGGAATCGTTCTACCCATTCTGTAGTAGATTCGTCTTAAACAGCTGCCAGACATTGTTTTGGCACAGAGAAACCATTCATTGAACACCTCGCATCACATAGGACCTTTTCATGGAAAATTCTCAGATTATAGTGTCATAATGCTTTAATAAAATGACATTTTATATTTGGACACGAGGCATTGATCTGTGATAAATAAAGTTTAATAGGACTCTTGACTAATAGAAATTCCTCAATACTGTAGACCTTCCAATGTCAAGACTCTATATTACAAGACCCTGGTATTCTTACAGACATTTACAGCAGTTATATGTCTAACATGGTCAATTCTGCTGGACCGAATGTTATGTAAGCTGTGTGGACACACGAAGGGGTCATTTATTGGTCAGATTGTCTCCTGTGGGCCCAGTCAATAATAAGACCGGTCAGCCTAATCTCTGGGGAACATTAATGACCATCGATTGTCTCAGAATTCATTAAACTTTACCTTTTCCAATGGGAGCAAATCACAACATGACAATATTAAAAATACTCCACAGCGGTAACAATTTTATGATTATGGCCATTATTCAGTGACTGCAGACTGCAGAAGTGGGCAAAATATTCAATACCTGGTAACTGCATACTTCAACTATTTAGCACTGGTTGTAACCCCACCCCCTGTATTCAGTTGCAGGTGGTGGATTGCAGGGAAAAAGGGGGGGGAGGCTTATATTCAGAGGTCTTATGGTCTTACAATTGGTAACATAAAATGGACAGAGGTAGATGTCTTCACTTGAATGACAGAAAAGTTTTATTTTTAAAATGTTATTTTTCAACATGCTTATTTCATCATGTAGATTTCTTGTGGATTTAAAGCAAAATTATATGTTTTTGTTGATTTTTGCTTGCTTATTTCTTTAATTCAGTTTCATATGAAACATGATTTATGTGAATTTCACAGGAAGGTTTTTAGATCACCTGAGCACTGTTGTCTTGCATATATTTTCTACATTTTTGACTTCTGCTTTTTTTAGATGGAATCTTTTCAGACTTAGACAAAATATTCCTTGGTGAATGAGGTTACAGAATTGTAAAATAGGGATGCCTTCCCAAGCCCCAGGGACAAGAGTAGGGCCCCAAGGGGATTAATTATTAAACAAAACTTCAAAAACTTTCCTCTCCAGATTCAGGGGTGCTACATTATGTTTCTCTGGAGAAAAGATCATTATGGGCTTTGTTAAATTTCTAAATTTCAGTAATCCAGGGCTATTTGTTCTCCCTCTAGGAGGGTGTAAAGTTTATACCATAGTTTATATAGGTAAATAACTCTTTTTGGAATATTTTATCCATTTTCAAGAGGAAATAATTTCTACTTAGTGACGATTATCCTTAATAGTAAAATTATTTATTTCAATAATTATAGAAGTCTTTTAATGCTTTGATGTCGTAAAAATATTGTGTTTTGCTTTGTTTACGTGTTGATATCATCATTGAAATTGAGCAAACAATTTAACCTACCATATTACTCAGGTGACTCCTAAGGCCCCTTGGGCCTCTTGAAACAATATAGGCTGTGTAGAAAAGTATAGAACCATCTCATCAGATTAAAGTTATAAGATAGTTTACAGTGCTATATAGTACAGTGTACCCTCGACCTATCGCCACCCGAATAGGCTGTGTAGAAAAGTATAGAACCATCTCATCAGATTAAAGTTATAACATAGTTTACAGTGCTATATAGTACAGTGTACCCTTGACCTATCGCCACCCGAATAGGCTGTGTAGAAAAGCATAGAACCATCTCATCAGATTAAAGTTATAACATAGTTTACAGTGCTTAATATAGTACAGTGTACCCTCGACTTATCGCCACCCGAATAGGCTGTGTAGAAAAGTATAGAACCATCTCACTAGATTAAAGTTATAACATAGTTTACAGTGCTATATAGTACAGTGTACCCTCGACCTATCGCCACCCGAATATCTACGGACACCCTCGCATACCGCCACCTAACCTCTAGAACAGATTTCCCTCCTATAGGCCTTTCCCAAAAGTGTTGTTACCTCCCTTGATAGGCCAAAATGGTGGATGCTAGATAGACTTCCAGGAAGTGTTTTACTAATGTTTTGGCGCCATGTGACAATCGGGTGATATCGTTCCCATTATGACGACATAATTACATGGCGCAAATTAGTTTCAAAAACACTTCCCAATGTAGCCATGATATTGCAAACAAGGGAGATAACAACACTTTTGAGATAGGCCTATATAATTCCCTTGTATATAGAGGCTATTCAATGGTTTCCCGTTAAATATTAAATATATTTCACGAGTATGGCGGGTTTTTTTTTTCAAGAGTGCGTAGCACGAGTGAAAATTAAAAATCTGCTATACAAGTGAAATGTATTTGATATTTATTGGGAAACCATTGAATTTTCTTTTTATTACATTTTCGAAATTACAAAAACTCTGATTTCATTTTTAAAATTTATGGTTACAACTGATCAGTACGGAGTGTTGGTCTAAAGCTTATAGAATATTGATATGCCACAGGATGAAGTTTTTGTTCAAAATATATTAAAAATACAAAAACATATTAATAAAATTTATTAGATATCTATCCAAAAACTATAAAGGTTTCTAATTTCCTTACTTTATATGATTTGATTCTAGAATAACGAAAAATAGTATACAATTGTGCGTCATGATATCGGAACGAAACTTATATCATCACTAGTGATGATATAAGATTTCTTATATCATCACTTTTGATGATATAAGCAGTGATGATATAAGTTTTATCAAGCCAATTTTTTCTGATACTTCACTGGTAAAAAAATGTAATAAATACTTTTATTTTGACCAACTTGCTTGTAATATAACATGTAATCATGTAAAAGATGTGCATTGATTAGGTTGCCTTACAGGCGTGAGCTATAGGGAATTTCCCTTTAGCTCAGTCTGTAGAGCATTGGGCTGGAGAGCCAAGGGTCATGGGTTCGAGCCCCAGCGACAGCACTATCTTTATCACTTTTCCTTGTCCTCTTGCAATTTGAAGTCCCAGTTGTGACCAAAATGCTTTCCAGGCCACGTCAGCAGAGATTAATTAACTTTTCAATACATCAAAGCGAAATGAATAATTTAAAACTACTTCACATTATGTAGATTGATTACCAATAGCATGTAAATTCTAAGTAACAGGTTAAGCAAAATGTGTAAATGTTAATTACTTTGATAGAGATATTGTTCATAGGTTAATTGCTAATGCATTTTATTTGAGCTTGTTTATATCTCATGAACACATATTGACTTGTTCAGACTCCTCATCTATAGCCACGTATGGTGTCATAATGCTTCGTTAGGTTCACAGGAAAATGTCCTCATTAGGTATTAACTATTTCATTTTTTCACCTGAGCAATTGAGAAGTCATTAAGTTTCATCAATAGAGCCTGGCCTGGCAAGCTTCTTACCTTCCTCAGGTACGCTTCATTTAATTCTACTTCCCTTCACGTCAGAACCTGAGCTTTGATTCAGAAATTAGATTTCGTCTGTAATCTAGGCTGTTTGACATATTTTCCTCTTGATAAAACTGATATCCCAGTAGGGATTTAATCATTATGGATGCAACATGATCCCCACATCAATACTCACCTGTGGTACAGGTAAATCTACCTGTTGAACATCAGACTTTGGTACAGGTAAATCTGTCTGAGCTAAGGTGCTGCCCATCAACCTTTTATCTCGTGCATAGTGGTTTGTGATTTGTCAACAAATCGGATATTTCCTATGGGAAATTTTAGCGTGTTGGTAAATGGTTCCTGTATAATCAGCGCTCCATCCTTCCTCCATTCTGTCTCGCACAGATTTTCTTGTTGACGTTTGGTATTATTGCTAATCATTTCCTGTGATAAAAAAAAATATTTAATGGCGCCTCCAGTTATGGATTTTCAAGCCTTATGTTTATTGTCGCCTCCAGTTATGGATTTCCAAGGCTTATATTTGTTGTCGCCTCCAGATATGTATTTCCAAGCCTCCCGGTGTTCAAAGAGAGCATGGCATAATATTTCTATACAATACAGGTACTGTGTAGCTAGGTGTTTTGGTCTGTTTACAAAGACCACATTGTTCCAGATCATACAATGTAATAGATGATGCAAAATCTAATAAGCAATGTTGATAATTAAATATAACCATCAGATCATGCCCAGGTATTATTATCAGGTATGCTTCCTTTAATCTGTCTTCAGGTATGACAACCTTTGATCTGTCCTCAGGTATGATACCTTTGATCTGTCCTTAGGTATTATACTTTTGATCTGTCCTCAGGTATGATACCTTGATCTGTCCTCAGGTATGATACCTTGATCTGTCCTAAGGTATGATACCTTTGATCTGTCCTCAGGTATGATACCTTTGATCTGTCCTCAGGTATGATACCTTTGATCTGTCTTCAGGTATGATGCCTTGATCTGTCCTCAGGTATGATACTGTTGATCTGTCCTCAGGTATGATACTTTTTATCTGTCCTCAGGTATGATACCTTTGATCTGTCCTCAGGTATGATACCTTTGATCTGTCTTCAGGTACAATACCTTTGATCTGTCCTCAGGTATTATACTTTTGATCTGTCCTCAGGTATGATACTTTTGATCTGTCCTCAGGTATGATACCTTGATCTGTCCACAGGTATGATACCTTTGATCTGTCCTCGGGTATGATACCTTTGATTTGTCCACAGGTATGATACCTTTGATCTGTTATCAGGTATGATACCCTTGATCTGTCCTCAGGTATGATACCCTTGATCTGTCCTCAGGTATGATACCTTTGATCTGTCCTCAGGTATGTTACCTTTGATCTGTCCACAGGTATGTTACCTTTGATCTGTCCTCAGGTATGATACCTTTGATCTGTCCTCAGGTATGATACCTTTGATCTGTCCTCAGGTATGATACCTTTGATTTGTCCACAGGTATGATACCTTGATCTGTCCTCAGGTATGATACCTTTGATCTGTCCTCGGGTATGATACCTTTGATTTGTCCACAGGTATGATACCTTTGATCTGTTATCAGGTATGATACCCTTGATCTGTCCTCAGGTATGATACCTTTGATCTGTCCTCAGGTATGATACCTTTGATCTGTCCATAGGTATGATACCCTTGATCTGTCCACAGGTATGTTACCTTTGATCTGTCCTCAGGTATGATACCTTTGATCTGTCCTCAGGTATGATACCCTTGATCTGTCCTCAGGTATGTTAATTTTGATCTGTCCTCAGGTATGTTAATTTTGATCTGTTATCAGGTATGATACCTTTGATCTGTCCTCAGGTATGATACTTTTGATCTGTCCTCAGGTATGATACCTTTGATCTGTCCTCAGGTATGATACCCTTGATCTGTCTTCAGGTGTGATACCTTTGATCTGTCCTCAGGTATGATACCTTTGATCTGTCCTCAGGTATTATACCTTTTGATCTGTCCTCAGGTGTGTTAATTTTGATCTGTCCTCAGGTATGTTAATTTTGATCTGTCCTCAGGTATGTTAATTTTGATCTGTCCTCAGGTATGTTAATTTTGATCTGTTATCAGGTATGATACCCTTGATCTGTCCTCGGGTATGATACCCTTGATCTGTCCTCAGGTATGATACCTTTGATCTGTCCTCAGGTATGTTACCTTTGATCTGTCCACAGGTATGATACCTTTGATCTGTCCTCAGGTATGATATCCTTGATCTGTCCTCAGGTATGTTAATTTTGATCTGTCCTCAGGTATGTTAATTTTGATCTGTTATTAGGTATGATACCTTTGATCTGTCCTCAGGTATGATACTTTTGATCTGTCCTCAGGTATGATACCTTTGTTCTGTCCTCAGGTATGATACCCTTGATCTGTCTTCAGGTATGATACCTTTGATCTTTCCTCAGGTATTATACTTTTGATCTGTCCTCAGGTGTGTTAATTTTGATCTGTCCTCAGGTATGTTAATGTTGATCTGTCCTCAGGTATGTTAATTTTGATCTGTCCTCAGGTATGTTAATTTTGATCTGTCCTCAGGTATGTTAATTTTGATCTGTTATCAGGTATGATACCTTTGATCTGTCCTCAGGTATGATACTTTTGATATGTCCTCAGGTATGATACCTTTGATCTGTCCTCAGGTATGATACCCTTGATCTGTCTTCAGGTATGATACCTTTGATCTGTCCTCAGGTATGATACCTTTGCTCTGTCCTCAGGTATGATACTTTTGATCTGTATTCAGGTATGATACCTTTGATCTGTCCTCAGGTATGATACCCTTGGTCTGTCTTCAGGTATGATACCTTTGATCTGTCCTCAGGTATTATACTTTTGATCTGTCCTCAGGTGTGTTAATTTTGATCTGTCCTCAGGTATGTTAATTTTGATCTGTCCTCAGGTATGTTAATTTTGATCTGTCCTCAGGTATGTTAATTTTGATCTGTCCTCAGGTATGTTAATTTTGATCTGTTATCAGGTATGATACCTTTGATCTGTCCTCAGGTATGATACCTTTGATCTGTCCTCAGGTGTGTTACCTTTGATCTGTCCTCAGGTATGATACCTTTGATCTGTCCTCAGGTATGATACCTTTGATCTGTCCTCAGGTATGATACCTTTGATCTGTCCTCAGGTATGATACCTTGATCTGTCCTCAGGTGTGTTACCTTTGATCTGTCCTCAGGTATGATACCTTTGATCTGTCCTCAGGTATGATACCTTGATCTGTCCTCAGGTATGATACCTTTGATTTGTCCTCAGGTATGATACCTTTGATCTGTTATCAGGTATGATACCTTTGATCTGTCCTCAGGTATGTTACCTTTGATCTGTCCTCAGGTATGGTACCTTTGATCTGTTCCCAGGTATGATACCTTTGATCTGTCCTCAGGTATGATACCCTTGATTTGTCCTCAGGTATGATACCTTTGATCTGTTATCAGGTATGATACCTTTGATTTGTTGCTAGGATGTAACTTCTACAAACTGTTGGGTTAAAACTGTTTGTTTACAAATTTGAAGCAATCAAAATATTTATATGGAAAAATTGATTTGCCAATAGCTTAATTTTTATCACATAATTGTCATTATATGCATTTGATATACATGACATATACATGCATATTACAAATGTGTAATAG
Source organism: Mimachlamys varia (assembly GCA_947623455.1). Taxonomy (NCBI): domain Eukaryota; kingdom Metazoa; phylum Mollusca; class Bivalvia; order Pectinida; family Pectinidae; genus Mimachlamys; species Mimachlamys varia. The sequence continues at coordinate 6,867,761 of OX392537.1, forward strand.
GACTTGTCAGGCCTGTAATTAGTTTCAAGTTTGAAATGTTCTTATTGTGATAGATGTGATGCTTAGGAAGTAAATTCCACAAATTGTTAAAATGTGTTGGTCAGAGGTAATGTTCTCACTATATACATAATGTCCTATGTGGGTTTTTTCTGTGTACTCCAGTCTCCTCCCACAATAAGACCCCTTGCCTGCTAACATCCGGGCCAACAAGAGTGATTAATATAAGTTGTATAACTTGTTTCATTATTGTTGTAAAATAAATAAAGTTTATATATATAATATCCGATGTACTAAAGATCTGTATACAACACTTTATGTTTTAAACAAAATTATTCTCATAATATCAGAAAGACTGTGTCAAAATTGGACAAGGAATGTCATTATTGTAAAGTAACCAATTAGAGGCAATATGCGTGACTCAAGGTAAATTATTAAATATTTAATTGAAACTAAGATTTTTTTTTTAATTTGTGGTTAAATTGTAATCCTTTCCATGTTGTTTATTTCTTTTGCACTGATCATGCTGTTTGTGTGGTGGCAATGGAATGTTTAAAACTGTTGCTTCGTAAGAAAACCAAACAAGCCTTGATTTCTCCTGCTGACCAGAAAAAAATGGTGAAGGTTATTGGCACTATGTTCTCCCAACATTACCAATCATTACCAATCAACTACTGCAGATGTTGGTTCCTCCCACAATTGTTAAACCATTTCATTAATGTCAACATAAATACAGGCAATGAACATACAGCTTGTTCGAAATCGGCAAACTCAAGGAATTTTATTAGAGTAAAACAGTAATAGATGTTCTTTAACAAATAACGCCGGAGCCTTGTCAATGGTAACGGCCTCCGATCAATGCCGAAGTGTGATTCTCGAGTGACACAGTTTAAAACAGGCCTGATCACAGCATAATGTGTCTTAACGCGTTTCGCTGAAATTCATTCAACAGCTTTGTTAGAAAAAAACATAATCCATATTTCAATCGGAGTAAGGATGCTATTCACGGCTGTGTATGGGTGACCTGTAGACGCCACTTTTTCTACGCGTTTCTCCACATTCTGCCATCTTTGATCGATTTCCAGATAACAAAAACATGTTTGGTTTTAGCTAAAGATTTTTTCCCGGGGAATCGCTTAAGCTCCTTGGATTTATGCATAGATGCTAGTATTGGAATACAGTGTATTGTAATCTAGTGATCTGGGACAACACAAACAACAAATTAGGGCAGTACATATTCCGCACACTCGGCAGTAATAGCTATCTCTGGCAACTTGCTGACCAGTACATTAAGCTCAGAAGTGATATCTCTTGCCATTATCTTTTGCTGACCAGAATAGGTGTCTAGTTGTCTCGACTTCATTGCCTATAACAAACCAAGGAGCATTTACTGATATTGAACGTAAAATTTACATTTTCCAAAAAGAAAACTCATCTTAAAAATGTAATAAATTTATTTATTTTAATTTTAGAAATTGTTTTTCCTTCTATAATTTGCCAATTTTTGTTTTGTTTATAATTGTGAATTGGCCAACTGGCAATGATTTACGATCACAGACATGGGCAGCAGATCAAAGCGAATATACTGTTATAGTATTATATACATATATGTGTCAGTGTAGTGAAACCGACTGGGGTTAATCATTACCAACCTGAGATAGTGTTATTGGCAGAGCATCCGTCTGGAGTGGGGAAAATCTCCTCACCTGCTACATCAGTAAATATTAACACAAAAGTTTAAATACACTGAACCCTATACATGGCTCAGAAATACAGTGAAACCCTCATGGCTCGAAAATACAGTGAAACCCTTATAGCTTAAAAATACACTGAACCCTACATGGCTCAAAAATACAGTGAAACTTTGATAGATCTGTAGAGTTATGGTGAAGTGTATGGATATCTTTTAATGATAAAGGTTCTGGTGAAGTGTACAGATATCTATGATAGAGGTTCTGGTGAGGTATATGGATATCTATGATAGAGGTTCTAGTGAAGTGTACAGATATCTATGATAGAGGTTCTGGTGAAGTGTACAGATATCTATGATAGAGGTTCTGGTGAAGTGTTTGGATATCTATGATAGAGGTTCTGGTGAAGTGTATGGATATCTATGATAGAGGTACTGGTGAAGTGTATGGATATCTATGATAGAGGTTCTGGTGAAGTGTACTGATATCTATGATAGAGGTTCTGGTGAGGTGTATGGATATCTATGATAGAGGTTCTGGTGAAGTAAATGGATATCTATGATAGAGGTACTGGTGAAGTGTATGGATATCTATGATAGAGGTTCTGGTGAAGTGTACTGATATCTATGATAGAGGTTCTGGTAAAGTGTACGGATATCTATGATAGAGGTTCTGGTGAAGTGTATGGATATATATGATAGAGGATCTGGTGAAGTGTACAGATATCTATGATAGAGGTTCTAGTGAAGTGTATGGATATCTATGATAGAGGTACTGGTGAAGTGTATGGATATCTATGATAGAGGTACTGGTGAAGTGTATGGATATCTATGATAGAGGTTCTGGTGAAGTGAATGGATATCTATGATAGAGGTTCTGGTGAAGTGTACTGATATCTATGATAGAGGTTCTGGTGAAGTGTACGTATCTATGATAGAGGTTCTGGTGAAGTGTATAGATATCTATGATAGAGGTTCTGGTGAAGTGTATGGATATCTATGATAGAGGTTCCGGTGAAGTAAATGGATATCTATGATAGAGGTTCTGGTGAGGTGTATAGATATCTATGATAGAGGTTCTGGTGAAGTGTATGGATATCTATGATAGAGGATCTGGTGAAGTGTACAGATATCTATGATAGAGGTTCTGGTGAAGTGTACAGATATCTATGATAGAGGTTCTGGTGAAGTCTATGGATATCTATGATAGAGGTTCTGGTGAAGTGTATGGATATCTATGATAGAGGTTCTGGTGAAGTGTTTGGATATCTATGATAGAGGTTCTGGTGAAGTGTACAGATATCTATGATAGAGGATCTGGTGAAGTGTACAGATATCTATGATAGAGGTTCTGGTGAAGTGTATGGATATCTATGATAGAGGTTCTGGTGAAGTGTACAGATATCTATGATAGAGGTTCTGGTGAAGTGTACAGATATCTATGATAGAGGTTCTGGTGAAGTGTTTGGATATCTATGATAGAGGTTCTGGTGAAGTGTACGGATATCTATGATAGAGGATCTGGTGAAGTGTACAGATATCTATGATAGAGGTTCTGGTGAAGTGTATGGATATCTATGATAGAGGTTCTGGTGAAGTGTATGGATATCTATGATAGAGGTTCTGGTGAAGTGTACAGATATCTATGATAGAGGTTCTGGTGAAGTGTTTGGATATCTATGATAGAGGTTCTGGTGAAGTGTACGGATATCTATGATAGAGGATCTGGTGAAGTGTACAGATATCTATGATAGAGGTTCTGGTGAAGTGTATGGATATCTATGATAGAGGTTCTGGTGAAGTGTATGGATATCTATGATAGAGGTTCTGGTGAAGTGTATGGATATCTATGATAGAGGTTCTGGTGAAGTGTACAGATATCTATGATAGAGGTTCTGGTGAAGTGTATGGATATCTATGATAGAGGTACTGGTGAAGTGTATGGATATCTATGATAGAGGTTCTTAAGTGAAGTGTACTGATATCTATGATAGAGGTTCTGGTGAAGTGTATGGATATCTATGATAGAGGTTCTGGTGAAGTGTATGGATATCTATGATAAAGGTACTGGTGAAGTGTATGGATATCTATGATAGAAGTTCTGGTGAAGTGTATGGTATCTATGATAGAGGTTCTGGTGAAGTGTATGGATATCTATGATAGAGGTTCTGGTGAAGTGTATGGATATCTATGATAGAGGTTCTGGTAAAGTGTATGGTATCTATGATAGAGGTTCTGGTGAAGTGTATGTATGATAAAGGTTCTGGTGAAGTGTACAGATATCTATGATAGAGGTTCTGGTGAGGTGTATGGATATCTATGATAGAGGTTCTGGTGAGGTGTATGGATATATATGATAGAGGTTCTGGTGAGGTGTATGGATATCTATGATAGAGGTTCTGGTGAGGTGTATGGATATCTATGATAGAGGTTCTGGTGAAGTGTATGGATATCTATGATAGAGGTTCTGGTGAAGTGTATGGATATCTATGATAGAGGTTATGGTGAAATGTACGGATATCTATGATAGAGGTTCTGGTGAAGTGTATGGATATCTATGATAGAGGTTCTGGTGAAGTGTATGGATATCTATGATAGAGGTTCTGGTGAAGTGTACAGATATCTATGATAGAGGTTCTGGTGAAGTGTACAGATATCTATGATAGAGGTTCTGGTGAAGTGTATGGATATCTATGATAGAGGTTCTGGTGAAGTGTATGGATATCTATGATAGAGGTTCTGGTGAAGTGTACGTATCTATGATAGAGGTTCTGGTGAGGTGTATGGATATCTATGATAGAGGTTCTGGTGAAGTGTATGGATATCTATGATAGAGGTTCTGGTGAAGTGTATGGATATCTATGATAGAGGTTATGGTGAAATGTACGGATATCTATGATAGAGGTTCTGGTGAAGTGTATGGATATCTATGATAGAGGTTCTGGTGAAGTGTATGGATATCTATGATAGAGGTTCTGGTGAAGTGTACAGATATCTATGATAGAGGTTCTGGTGAAGTGTACAGATATCTATGATAGAGGTTCTGGTGAAGTGTATGGATATCTATGATAGAGGTTCTGGTGAAGTGTATGGATATCTATGATAGAGGTTCTGGTGAAGTGTACGTATCTATGATAGAGGTTCTGGTGAAGTGTACAGATATCTATGATAGAGGTTCTGGTGAAGTGTACAGATATCTATGATAGAGGTTCTGGTGAAGTGTATGGATATCTATGATAGAGGTTCTGGTGAAGTGTATGGATATCTATGATAGAGGTTCTGGTGAAGTGTACAGATATCTATGATAGAGGTTCTGGTGAAGTGTATGGATATCTATGATAGAGGTTCTGGTGAAGTGTATGGATATCTATGATAGAGGTTCTGGTGAAGTGTACAGATATCTATGATAGAGGTTCTGGTGAAGTGTACAGATATCTATGATAGAGGTTCTGGTGAAGTGTATGGATATCTATGATAGAGGTTCTGGTGAAGTGTATGGGTATCTATGATAGAGGTTTTGGTGAAGTGTACAGATATCTATGATAGAGGTTCTGGTGAAGTGTATGGATATCTATGATAGAGGTACTGGTGAAGTGTATGGATATCTATGATAGAGGTTCTGGTGAAGTGTACAGATATCTATGATAGAGGTTCTGGTGAAGTGTATGGATATCTATGATAAAGGTTCTGGTGAAGTGTATGGATATCTATGATAGAAGTTCTGGTGAAGTGTATGGATATCTATGATAGAAGTTCTGGTGAAGTGTATGGATATCTATGATAAAGGTTCTGGTGAAGTGTATGGATATCTATGATAAAGGTTCTTAAGTGAAGTGTATGGATATCTATGATAGAAGTTCTGGTGAAGTGTACAGATATCTATGATAAAGGTTCTTAAGTGAAGTGTATGGATATCTATGATAAAGGTTCTGGTGAAGTGTATGGATATCTATGATAAAGGTTCTTAAGTGAAGTGTATGGATATCTATGATAGAGGTTCTTAAGTGAAGTGTATGGATATCTATGATAGAGGTTCTGGTGAGGTGTATGGATATCTATGATAGAGGTTCTGGTGAAGTGTATGGATATCTATGATAGAGGTTCTGGTGAAGTGTATGTATGATAGAGGTTCTGGTGAAGTGTATGGATATCTATGATAGAGGTTCTGGTGAAGTGTGTGGATATCTATGATAGAGGTTCTGGTGAAGTGTATGGATATCTATGATAGAGGTTCTGGTGAAGTGTATGGATATCTATGATAGAGGTTCTGGTGAAGTGTATGGATATCTATGATAGAGGTTCTGGTGAAGTGTATGGATATCTATGATAGAGGTTCTGGTGAAGTGTATGGATATCTATGATAGAGGTTCTGGTGAAGTGTATGGATATCTATGATAGAGGTTCTGGTGAAGTGTATGGATATCTATGATAGAGGTTCTGGTGAAGTGTATGGATATCTATGATAGAGGTTCTGGTGAAGTGTATGGATATCTATGATAGAGGTTCTGGTGAAGTGTATGGATATCTATGATAGAAGTTCTGGTGAAGTGTATGGATATCTATGATAGAAGTTCTGGTGAAGTGTATGGATATCTATGATAAAGGTTCTGGTGAAGTGTATGGATATCTATGATAAAGGTTCTTAAGTGAAGTGTATGGATATCTATGATAGAAGTTCTGGTGAAGTGTATGGATATCTATGATAGAGGTTCTGGTGAAGTGTATGGATATCTATGATAAAGGTTCTTAAGTGAAGTGTATGGATATCTATGATAGAGGTTCTTGTGAAGTGTACATATATCTATGATAGAGGTTCTGGTGAAGTGTATGGATATCTATGATAAAGGTTCTTAAGTGAAGTGTATGGATATCTATGATAAAGGTTCTTAAGTGAAGTGTATGGATATCTATGATAAAGGTTCTTAAGTGAAGTGTATGGATATCTATGATAGAGGTTCTTAAGTGAAGTGTATGGATATCTATGATAGAGGTTCTGGTGAGGTGTATGGATATCTATGATAGAGGTTCTGGTGAAGTGTATGGATATCTATGATAGAGGTTCTGGTGAAGTGTATGGATATCTATGATAGAGGTTCTGGTGAAGTGTATGGATATCTATGATAGAGGTTCTGGTGAAGTGTATGGATATCTATGATAGAGGTTATGGTGAAGTGTACGGATATCTATGATAGAGGTTCTGGTGAAGTGTATGGATATCTATGATAGAGGTTCTGGTGAAGTGTATAGATATCTATGAAAGAGGTTCTGGTGAAGTGTATGGATATCTATGATAGAGGTTGTGGTGAAGTGTATGGATATCTATGATAGAGGTTCTGGTGAAGTGTATGGATATCTATGATAGAGGTTCTGGTGAAGTGTATGGATATCTATGATAGAGGTTCTGGTGAAGTGTATGGATATCTATGAAAGAGGTTCTGGTGAAGTGTATGTATGATAGAGGTTCTTAAGTGAAGTGTATGGATATCTATGATAAAGGTTCTTAAGTGAAGTGTATGGATATCTATGATAAAGGTTCTTAAGTGAAGTGTATGGATATCTATGATAAAGGTTCTTAAGTGAAGTGTATGGATATCTATGATAGAGGTTCTTAAGTGAAGTGTATGGATATCTATGATAGAGGTTCTGGTGAGGTGTATGGATATCTATGATAGAGGTTCTGGTGAAGTGTATGGATATCTATGATAGAGGTTCTGGTGAAGTGTATGGATATCTATGATAGAGGTTCTGGTGAAGTGTATGGATATCTATGATAGAGGTACTGGTGAAGTGTATGGATATCTATGATAGAGGTTCTGGTGAAGTGTATGGATATCTATGATAGAGGTTATGGTGAAGTGTACGGATATCTATGATAGAGGTTCTGGTGAAGTGTATGGATATCTATGATAGAGGTTCTGGTGAAGTGTATAGATATCTATGAAAGAGGTTCTGGTGAAGTGTATGGATATCTATGATAGAGGTTCTGGTGAAGTGTATGGATATCTATGAAAGAGGTTCTGGTGAAGTGTATGGATATCTATGAAAGAGGTTCTGGTGAAGTGTATGGATATCTATGATAGAGGTTCTGGTGAAGTGTATGGATACCTATGATAGAGGTTCTGGTGAAGTGTACAGATATCTATGATAGAGGTTCTGGTGAAGTGTACGTATCTATGAAGAAAGATCCACACCCCTAGACGACAGGTGAGTGATGGTGAGGAGGTTTCAGATAGAGATAGAATGTGTACAGTGTTTATTTATGTAGTGGTTGAAGGCCTTATTAGGTCATCTGACCCAAAGGGTCAAGATGACCTATAGTTACCGTGCTTCGTCCGTCGTCGTCCGCCGTGCGCCGTCCGCCGTGCGCCGTCCGCCGTCCGCCGTGCGCCGTCCGCCGTCAGCCGTCCGCCGTCCGTAAACTTTTCACATTTCAAACTTCTTCTCAAGTTCTACCAATGGGAATAAGCTGAAACTTAGCTGAAATGATCCTGAGATGGTCCTGACCAAGTGTTGTTATTTTTCGGGTCGGTCCGAAATCCAAGATGGCCGCCAGAGCCGCCATCTTGAAAAACACATTTTCAACTTCTTCTCAAATTCTACCAGTGGGAATAAGCTGAAACTTAGCTGAAATGATCCTGAGATGGTCCTGACCAAGTGTTGTTATTTTTCGGGTCGGTCCGAAATCCAAGATGGCCGCCATAGCCGACATCTTGAAAAACACATATTAAACTTCTTCTACAGTTCCACTGGTACCTGTGAGCAGAAAATTAGTAGGGATGTTCAGGAAGGGCAGCCCATAAAATGTTGTTATTTTTCGGGTCCGAAAAACTCTCGACATTTGTGCCATAGCGGCCATTTTGTGACATGATTGCGCAATCACTGTTTTCCTGAACAACACCTATTTTAAACTTCTTCTTAAGTTCTACCACTGGGGTTAAGCTGAAACTTGGCTGAAATGATCCTGAGATAGTCCTGACCAAGTGTTGTTATTTTTCGGGTCGGTCCGAAATCCAAGATGGCCGCCAGAGCCGCCATCTTGAAAAACACATTTTCAACTTCTTCTCAAGTTCTACCAGTGGGAATAAGCTGAAACTTAGCTGAAATGATCCTGAGATGGTCCTGACCAAGTGTTGTTATTTTTCGGGTCGGTCCGAAATCCAAGATGGCCGCCATAGCCGACATCTTGAAAAACACATATTAAACTTCTTCTACAGTTCCACTGGTACCTGTGAGCAGAAAATTGGTAGGGATGTTCAGGAAGGGCAGCCCATAAAATGTTGTTATTTTTCGGGTCCGAAAAACTCTCGACATTTGTGCCATGGCGGCCATTTTGTGACATGATTGCGCAATCACTGTTTTCCTGAAAAACACCTATTTTAAACTTCTTCTTAAGTTCTACCACTGGGATTAAGCTGAAACTTGGCTGAAATGATCCTGAGATAGTCCTGACCAAGTGTTGTTATTTTTCGGGTCGGTCCGAAATCCAAGATGGCCGCCAGAGCCGCCATCTTGAAAAACACATTTTCAACTTCTTCTCAAGTTCTACCAGTGGGATTAAGATGAAACTTGGCTGAAATGATCCTGAGATGGTCCTGACCAAGTGTTGTTATTTTTTGGGTTGGTCCAAATTCCAAGATGGCCGCCAGAGCCGCCATCTTGAAAAACACATTTCCAAATTTCTCTCAAGTTTCACCTGTGGGATTAAGCTGAAACTTGGCTGAAATTATCCTGAGATGGTCCTGACCATGAGTTGTTACTTTTCGGTCGGTTCCAAATCCCAAGATGGCCGCCATGGCCGCCATCTTACAAAACACATTTCCAACTTCTTCTCAAGTTCTACCTGTGGGATTAAGCTAAAATTTGGCTGAAGTGATTCTGAGATTGTCCTGACCAAGTGTTGTTATTTTTCAGGTTGGTCGGAAATCCAAGATGGCCGCCAGAGCCGCCATCTTGAAAAACACATTTCAAACTTCTTCTCAAGTTATACCTGTGTGATTAAGCTGAAACTTGGCTGACATGATCCTGAGATGGTCCTGATCAAGTATTGTTACTTTTTGGGTCGGTCCGAAATCCAAGATGGCTGCCAGAGCCGCAATCTTGAAAAACACGTTTCCAACTTCTTATCAAGTTCTACCACTGGGATTAAGCTGAAAATTGGCTGAAATGATCCTGAGATGGTCCTGACCAAGTGTTGTTACATTTCGGGTTGGTCCAAAATCCAAGATGGCCGCCAGATTCGCCATCTTGAAAAACAAAATTGCCGTCCGTAAACTTTTCACATTTTAAACTTCTTCTCAAGTTCAACTCCTTCTTTCTGTACACATGCGCAGTACATTATAACTAAAGTGTGTTCGGTTGAACTCTAGTAGACTACAGTAACTATAGTCGGCAATCGAACTCGCCCATTGTCACAAATCTAAGATGGCCGCCACATATGTCATTTTGAACTTCTCAAGTTCTACCAGTGACATTGAGCTGAACCTTGCAAAAATTATCCTCAGATAGTCCCAACCAAATGTTATTTATCGGGTCCGTCAGACATCCAAGATGGCTGCCACAGCCCCCATTTTGAATACACATTTAAAACTTTTCATAGAAAAATGATCCCCAGATAGTCCCAACCAAATGTTGTTATTTCTCCAGTCCGTCAGAGATCCAAGATGGCTGCAACAGCCCCCATTTTGCATCCACATCTAACACTTTCCATGATCTGAAACTTGCCTAAAATGATTCTGACCAAATGTTATTTTTCGCACTGTTCCGAAGAAATCCATGATCATCACTATCTTGAAAACCACATTTGTGTGGCATATTGTTACATGATTGTATTACTAATTCCTAGAGGAGAGGAATTTATATAAGCTATTAGCTTGTTTTCCAATCCTCACTATTTGTATAATATTTATATATGTAATATACATGTACACTGATGGAAATAAAATATTGTTTAAACTAATTCCATAATGGTATCACAATTGGTAGTCAGATGACCGTTAAGGCCCTTGGGCCTCTTGTTTTCCATTAGTATCAATAAATATATTTCGCTGGCCACTACACCACACATAAACACATTGGTCAGCAGCCTCAGCGCTGATCACTGGCTCCATCTGACCACAGCAGGGAATTAGCTTTACATGTTGTCATCCTAATGGTAACAATTTGCTGGTCTGTGCTTGGGTGTGGATGGGGACACCGGAGGACATTAAACCCATACTGGAGTAGCGTTAACATATATTTCAATCATTTACATTTATTGTTAAGTCATACACATTTATTGTTATGTCATACACACTTTCCTCAAGTCATACACTTTTATCCTCAGCTAATTCATACACAATTATCCTCAAGTCCTACACAATTATCCTCAGCTAATTCATACACAATTATCCTCAAGTCATACACAATTATCCTCAAGTCATACACAATTATCCTCAAGTCCTACACAATTATCCTCAAGTCATACACAATTATCCTCAAGTCCTACACAATTATCCTCAAGTCCTACACAATTATCCTCAAGTCATACACAATTATCCTCAAGTCCTACACAATTATCCTCAAGTCCTACACAATTATCCTCAAGTCATACACAATTATCCTCAAGTCCTACACAATTATCCTCAAGTCATATACAATTATCCTCAGCTAAATCCTACACAATTATCCTCAAGTCATATACAATTATCCTCGTCATATACAATTATCCTCAAGTCATATACAATTATCCTCGTCATATACAATTATCCTCAAGTCCTACACAATTATCCTCAAGTCATACACAATTATCCTCAAGTCCTACACAATTATCCTCAAGTCATACACAATTATCCTCAAGTCCTACACAATTATCCTCAAGTCATACACAATTATCCTCAAGTCCTACACAATTATCCTCAAGTCATACACAATTATCCTCAAGTCATACACAATTATCCTCAAGTCCTACACAATTATCCTCAAGTCATACACAATTATCCTCAAGTCATATACAATTATCCTCAAGTCATATACAATTATCCTCAAGTCATACACAATTATTCTCAGCTAAATCCTACACAATTATCCTCAAGTCATACACAATTATCCTCAGCTAAATCCTACACAATTATCCTCAAGTCATACACAATTATCCTCAGCTGATTCCTACACAATTATCCTCAAGTCATACACAATTATCCTCAGCTGATTCCTACACAATTATCCTCAAGTCATACACAATTATCCTCAAGTCATATACAATTATCCTCAGCTAAATCCTACACAATTATCCTCAAGTCATACACAATTATCCTCAGCTGATTCCTACACAATTATCCTCAAGTCATACACAATTATCCTCAGCTGATTCCTACACAATTATCCTCAAGTCATACACAATTATCCTCAAGTCATATACAATTATCCTCAGCTAATTCTTACACAATTATCCTCAAGTCATACACAATTATCCTCAGCTAAATCCTACACAATTATCCTCAAGTCCTACACAATTATCCTCAAGTCCTACACAATTATCCTCAAGTCCTACACAATTATCCTCAAGTCCTACACAATTATCCTCAAGTCATACACAATTATCCTCAAGTCATACACAATTATCCTCAGCTAAATCCTACACAGTTATCCTCAGCTAAATCCTACACAATTATCCTCAAGTCCTACACAATTATCCTCAAGTCATACACAATTATCCTCAAGTCCTACACAATTATCCTCAAGTCCTACACAATTATCCTCAAGTCCTACACAATTATCCTCAAGTCCTACACAATTATCCTCAAGTCATACACAATTATCCTCAAGTCATACACAATTATCCTCAAGTCCTACACAATTATCCTCAAGTCATACACAATTATCCTCAGCTAAATCCTACACAATGTATCCTCAAGTCCTACACAATTATCCTCAAGTCCTACACAATTATCCTCAAGTCATACACAATTATCCTCAAGTCCTACACAATTATCCTCAAGTCCTACACAATTATCCTCAAGTCATACACAATTATCCTCAAGTCATACACAATTATCCTCAAGTCCTACACAATTATCCTCAGCTAAATCCTACACAATTATCCTCAAGTCATACACAATTATTCTCAGCTAAATCCTACACAATGTATCCTCAAGTCCTACACAATTATCCTCAAGTCCTACACAATTATCCTCAAGTCATACACAATTATCCTCAAGTCCTACACAATTATCCTCAAGTCCTACACAATTATCCTCAAGTCATACACAATTATCCTCAAGTCATACACAATTATCCTCAAGTCCTACACAATTATCCTCAGCTAAATCCTACACAATTATCCTCAAGTCATACACAATTATTCTCAGCTAAATCCTACACAATGTATCCTCAAGTCCTACACAATTATCCTCAAGTCCTACACAATTATCCTCAAGTCATACACAATTATCCTCAGCTAAATCCTACACAATTATCCTCAAGTCCTACACAATGTATCCTCAAGTCCTACACAATTATCCTCAAGTCCTACACAATTATCCTCAAGTCCTACACAATTATCCTCAAGTCCTACACAATTATCCTCAAGTCATACACAATTATCCTCAAGTCCTACACAATTATCCTCAAGTCCTACACAATTATCCTCAAGTCATACACAATTATCCTCAAGTCATACACAATTATCCTCAAGTCCTACACAATTATCCTCAGCTAAATCCTACACAATTATCCTCAAGTCATACACAATTATTCTCAGCTAAATCCTACACAATGTATCCTCAAGTCACACATTTTCAGCTGAATTAAATCACATATAAATCAAGTCAAACACATCTATCCTGGATTCAATCACATCTATTGATCACCAATTCGTGATAATATGGGTTGAAGTATTTTTTAATGATGGCAGATGTATATGAGTTATTGTTTAATATGACTCGATGATGAATATCATACCTGCATGTTAACCCTCCCTCATTATGAGGGAAACTCCCTCATTTTGACCATAATTTACCAATCTCCCTCGAAATCTTCCTCATTTAAGTTCAATCTCACACAAACTGAAAATCTACATCCTGTGGTCAAATGATCTGCTAGTTACTGCAGGGTATGTGTAATGACCATAACATGTGTGTCTGGATCAAATGAGTACTTTCGAAGTTGTTTTGACACATAAAAGGGGGGAAAATGAGTAATGGATGCAGTTTCAGTCGCATTTCGCACACTTTCTCCCTCTTTGGAAATGTGGAATGAGGGAGATCTCCCTCATTGGAGGTTTCAAATCTTGACACCTTTGGAATATGTATGACTAAAATTGATGTTGTGATCACATTTATTATCAAGTCAAACAAAATAATAAATCATTTACATTTACAATCAATTCAAAATACATTAATCATTAAATTGTACTTATATATAGTCTCTTGTATAAATATTTGAAACAAATAATACCTTTATTGGTATAAGTTATACAAGTGGTGTGTGTATGTTTACTGAAGCAGCTCCGGGCTGTCAACTTTGGCATTAAGTCTGGGAATCCTGACATTTATCTTTGTCTTTTGGCTTCTATTTAATCTCCCCGGACTTTGTTCACCTCAGGCCTCACACAAAATGAACGAAATATCTCCGGTAGACTGCCAAATGGCATTACCTTGTCTTCTTGAGTAGCTCTTCTTCTGTGTTATTTTGGTCTTTTCTATTAAATTGAATTTTTTGGTAGAATTGGTAAGTTCAGACTTAGAAACTTTTATTGATTAACGGTAAATCAGTTGGCTTCAATTGAATAATAATGATATGGTGGTGTCTGTTTGATAACTAGTGCAAGTAAATGTCTGTAGTTTCTGGTATTTACTGGTCTATGTAAAGGTTGATAGTGGTATATATTTGTATACATTTGTAAACAGTGGTATACATTGGTATACAGTACATACATACATAGGTATACATTTGTGTACAGTGGTATACATTGATATACATTGTTATACATTGATATACATTGTTATACATTGATATACATTGTTATACATTGATATACATTGGTATACATTGTATACTGTAGATTAGATTGTGATCACTGGGATTGTACTGCCTCCAGGAATAAATATTCTGCCCATTTTCATTGCCTATTTTGATCTGAATTTATGAATATGGAAGTATTATTACACTATAGCTATCAGGTGTTGCTACAGCTGTGGAGTGATTTGTCATAGATGGGTTTGACACCGACTGCTGCATGGCTACATTCGGTATAAATATCTCCGATTTATCACTTCAGATATATTTTTTACTTTGAATTGATTAAATATTATATTCTATATGGGCAGTCTGTTGCAATGTGTCACTTTGTTGGGTTGATTGATTTAAAAAGAGTAAACAGCTGCCAATCCAACCAGCTCTGGACCTATTCACTTACTGGTGGTCGGGCGGTGCAGTGGATAGCGCACTTGCCTTTCACCAAGGTGGCCAGGGTTTGATTCCCGAACCGGACGTGAAAAGAAATGGTGTCACCTGCCCGACCATGTGGGTTTTCCCCAGGTACTCCGGTTTCGTCCCACAATAAGACCCCTCACGTGCCAGCAAAAGTGCTTAATATAGGTTGGATAACTTGTTTCAATGATTGTTGTAAAATAAATAAATAAAAAGTTTATTCATGCATTTACACACCCAACAGTTTTGAACCTTTTCACTATAAACTCTAAGCTAAATACAGATGTACATGAACCATTACATATCAAATATTTGCTGATTAATTTGACAAGTCACTGCAGAAACTGTTGTCAGGCGTAATTAAACTATCGATGACACAGATATGGATATTTGAACAGTGTCTGAAGAAGATGGCAGCTCTTTGAACAAACAAGGTACTTTGTGTGGCAGGGATGTTGTATTGACAGACAGAGGCCTGGTCAGTAGTTGGCTTGTTGGAAGATGGGATTATCCTATGGAGTGTATGGGAGGTATATATACTTAGCTGTGTGTGGTGGACTGTAGGACCCTTCTACTCTCACCTGGGATAACATCCAGGAGGGTTATCCCACAGTAACATGCATTTACACCAGTCACTTAGTCAGGGTGCCTTATTAGCCCCCCCCCCCCCTCCCCTGAGCTCGGTAGGGGTCAAGGCAGGGGGTAATCTTCATCCCCTCCCTGAGGACTAAGTGAAATCATTAGCAGCTGTTTAATACATCCTTGTCCCTGTTAATACTGATCCTGGTCTGTATTGGCTGGTCCTTGGTCTGTCCTGGTTTTCACTGGTCCTTGGTCTGTCCTGGCTTTCTCTGGTCCTTGGTCTGTCCTGGCTATGTTTGGTCCTTGGTCTGTCCTGGCTTTCTCTGGTCCTTGGTCTGTCCTGGCTATGTTTGGTCCTTGGTCTGTCCTGGCTATCTCTGGTCCTTGGTCTATCCTGGCAAACTCTGGTCCTTGGTCTGTCCTGGCTATCTCTGGTCCTTGGTCTGTCCTGGCTATGTTTGGTCCTTGGTCTGTCCTGGTTTTCTCTGGTCCTAGGTCTGTCCTGGTTTTCTCTGGTCCTTGGTCTGTCCTGGCTTTCTCTGGTCCTTGGTCTGTCCTGGCTATCTCTGGTCCTTGGTCCTTCCTGGATATGTTTGGTCCTTGGTCCCTCCTAGCTATCTCTGGTCCTTGGTCTGTCCTGGTTTTCTCTGGTCCTTGGTCTGTCCAGGCTTTCTCTGGTCCTTGGTCTGTCCTGGCTATCTCTGGTCCTTGGTCTGTCCTGGCTATCTCTGGTCCTTGGTCTGTCCTGGCTATCTCTGGTCCTTGGTCCCTCCTGTCTCTCTCAGGTCCTTGGCCTGTCCTGGTTTTCTCTGGTCCATAGTCCCTCCTAGCAATCTCTGGTCCTTGGTCTGTCCTGACTACCTCTGGTCCTTGGTCTGACCTGACTACCTCTGGTCCTTGGTCCCTCCTAGCTATCCCTTGGTCTGTCCTGACTATATCCTATATTCCTTAGCTGGTCCCTCACTTGATCCTGGTCCTGTTTATTTACTGGTCCCAAACTAAGTTGTATATTCTATATAGATATAACTATCTATATAACTAAATAGGTTGGATAGACTATTAAATTATATCTATAAATATTGTATATAATACGTATACATCTTTTTTTTACCTGGAGAACTTGAGGAAGTAAATGAAAATTATCAAATACTAGTGAAATGGATCTGGGTTTGATCACAATGACATTATGAACTTTCAATTCTAGACCTATATGCACTCTACAGTGCCCTAGGTGAGGTTGATATTATCAGTAAATCTAGATGGACAGGACATTGTTGTGATGAGGGTAATTGCTCTGTGGGATAGTTTACACAGTGGTGACAGATGTTGTCAAGAACAGATTATTGATGAAATATTGAAGACTATGAGCATCAGGTGTGGATACCAGGACAAACACCTGTAGGCTTGCTAGCTACCTTTTACTCAGGCCACGACTGTCACCATATCCGGGAAGTAAACCAAACCTGTGGCCTAGAAACTCATACACCAACTGTCACCCAGATTTCCTGTGGCCTAGAAACTCAGACACCCAATGTCACCCAGATTTCCTGTGGCCTAGAAACTTGGACACCCAGTGTCACCCAACAGGGGAAACACAACCTGTTGCCTAGAACCTTGGACACCCACTGTCACCCAACAGGGGAAACAAAACCTGTTGCCTAGAAACTCAGACACTTAATGTCACCCAGATTTCCTGTGGCCTAGAAACTCACACCCCTACTGTCACCCAACAGGGGAAACCAAACCTGTGGCCTAGAAACTCACACACCCACTGTCACCCAACAAGGGAAACCAAACCTGTTGCCTAGAAACTCACACACCCACTGTCACCCAACAGGGGAAACCAAACCTGTGTCATAGAAACTCACATACCAACGGTCACCCAACAGGGGAAACCAAACCTGTGTCATAGAAACACACATACCAATGGTCACCCAACACCTGTGGTCTAGAAACTTGGACACACACTGTCACCCAACAGGGGAAACCAAACCTGTGGCCTAGAAACTCACACCACTACTGTCACCCAACAGCGGAAACCAAACCTGTGGCCTAGAAATTCACACACACAGTCACCCAACAGGGGAAACCAAACCTGTGATCTAGAAACTTGGACACACACTGTCACCCAACAGGGGAAACCAAACCTGTGTCATAGAGACTCACACACCCACAGTCACCCAGCAGGGGAAACCAAACCTGTGGTCTAGAAACTCGCACACCCACTGTCACCCAACAGGGGAAACCAAACATGTGGCCTAGAAACTCACACACCCACTGTCACCCAACAGGGGAAACCAAACATGTGGCCTAGAAACTCACACACCCGTGTCACCCAACAGGGGAAACCAAACCTGTGTCATAGAAACTTGGACACCCACTGTCACCCAATAGGGGAAACCAAACCTGTGGACTAGAAACTCACACACCCACTGTCACCCAACATGGGAAACCAAACCTGTGGCCTAGAAACTCACACATCCACAGTCACCCAACAGGGGAAACCAAACCTGTGGCCTAGAAACTTGACGACTGTCGCCACAACTGGGTTTAGGAAACCAAATGTGTGGCCTAGAAACTCACACACACACACACTAGCTGTCACCACATCTGAATTTAAGGAAAAGCAAACGTGTGGTCGGGAAACTCAGAAACCAACTGTCACCACATCCCAGAAGGAAACCAAACCTGTAGCCTAGAATTAAGACTTGAGTACAGTAGCCCTGATGGTGCAGGGAAAGGCCTGATGTCCATCAATGATACCACTACCACCTGTAGCTCTGCTTCCTATCTGATAGCAGCCTTCACAGTGTGTGTTCACAGCAGTGAAAATCCCTCTGTTAAAACAGAATCGGGGAGCAAACAATTTGTGAGATTTTAATTAGTGGATTTTATAGGTCAGGGGTCGCTCATTATTGCACCTGAACAAAGAGAACCCTGGGTGCAGATTTTCTAACAGTAACCAGACCTGTGGACCCAGTATTACTCTCCCTAATGGAAAGCTATTGAGGTGCAGTGATTTGATAGGTGTGTTTTACCCAGGCAGACTGGAGCTGTACATGCAGATGATTAGACGATTAGGGATAGCTGAGGAGGTCTCAACAGAGGATGGAGATGAAGACAACATTAAGGACCAGACAATAGACACTGTGATGAGGAACCACATGTATATAGGTGGAGCTACAGAGTCAGGCCCCTGATGTTTTACACTACTGGACCTCTGACAGTGAAACCTGTTTGTGTAGGTCTAAAGACAGTCCATTAACGTGGTATTATTCCTGTGTCAAGCCGTTTCATCTCCAGTTCTCAATGGTAGTGTGAATTTATACGGCTGAGTGTACAGAATATATTGGTAAACCTGTGAGTAGGCAGAAACCTGAAAT
Organism: Mimachlamys varia; assembly: GCA_947623455.1. Classification (NCBI taxonomy): domain Eukaryota; kingdom Metazoa; phylum Mollusca; class Bivalvia; order Pectinida; family Pectinidae; genus Mimachlamys; species Mimachlamys varia. Next base: position 6,886,820 of record OX392537.1, read on the forward strand.
CCCATGTTTGAACATTGCTACAGTGTGTAACAGCATCTGTTGAGGTGTCTGACAGTTGTCCAACTGTGGTTATCGCTTGTGTGTGCCACTGGGTGACGGCTGCCACAACAGACAGGTCCTGCCACCAGTGCGGCTGTCATGAGTCCTGTAATGTGGTGATTACTATGTAGCCAGTGTCCTGTCTCACCAGCCGGCTGGATGATCACAAACGTACAGAATACAAAAATCTTAACGTCTGTCCAGCTCACGTAAAACAATCCCGAGGACAGTCATCACATACGCTGGAATTCTGTCGCAGAGTTCCAGTGTCATCTCCATTATCATTGTACCATATGTCAGCATCCAGCGCAATAATTGTGATGTAGCATGCATTGTGTGACTGACGTTTGTGATGTGACATTCGTCGTATGACCATGGCGTTTGTGATGTAACATTCGTCGTGTGACTATGACGTCGGGAACATGATGTTTATAATTTGGATGTTAACATGAACATGTACGTGTTTCCAACATGACAACTTAATGGTGTTTTGATGAAACAGGCTTACTCATGTTTTGAAGTACGGATTATTTTTGTTTTAAAACCGATAAAGGGAAGTGAAGCAAGGGTTGCTTCTTTATACGTGGGATTTACGATGAGACGCCAGGATACTAACTCGAGCTCAGCATCCTTCAAGGTTTGTTACATCATACGATACAGAATTATGTCATTTCAAACCAGACAGCTGTATCACCAGAAAAGTTTTACTGCTACATGTATAATTAATATAGGTCTTTGTTACATCAAAAGCAAAATATGTCAAGGAGTATTATATTAAACTTGACAGTTACATCAAAGTGATAAGTATATCTTTAACAGTTTTGTTACATCAAATTTGACAGTTACATCAAATGCTGTTTTATATATCAAATTTGTCAGTTATATCAAACTGGTTATTATATCAAATTTGAGAGCTAAATCGAGTTGTTTATTATTCTGAATTTGACAGTTGCATCAAATGCTGTTTTTATATCAAATTTGACAGTTGTATCAAACTGGTTATTATATCAAATTTGAGAACTAAATCAAGTTGTTTATTATTCTGAATTTGACAGTTGCATCAAAATGACAATTTCATATCAAATTTGACGTTCACATTTTCATTGATTTTCACCTCAAATTTGACAGTTAAATCAGCATGTTGATTACATAAAATTTAATAATCAAAGCAAGATATTTATTGAATCAAATTTGACAATTATGAGGGTTTCCATACATCAAATATGACAGTAACATTAGGTTGTTCATTATTCAAGATTTGACAGTTACATTAGGTTGTTTATTATTCCAGATTTGACAGTTATATTAGGTTGTTTATTATTTCAAATTTGACAGTTATATTAGGTTGTTTATTATTCCAGATTTGACAGTTACATTAGGTTGTTTATTATTCCAGATTTGACAGTTACATTAGGTTGTTTATTATTTCAGATTTGACTGTTACATTAGGTTGTTTATTATTTCAGATTTGACAGTTACATTAGGTTGATTATTATTCCAGATTTGACAGTTACATTAGGTTGTTTATTATTTCAGATTTGACAGTTACATTAGGTTGTTTGTAATTCCAGATTTGACAGTTACATTAGGTTGTTTATTATTTCAGATTTGACAGTTACATTAGGTTGTTTATTATTTCAGATTTGACAGTTACATTAGGTTGTTTGTTATTCCAGATTTGACAGTTACATTAGGTTGTTTATTATTTCAGATTTGACAGTTACATTAGGTTGTTTATTATTTCAGATTTGACAGTTACATTAGGTTGTTTATTATTTCAGATTTGACAGTTACATTAGGTTGTTTATTATTTCAGATTTGACAGTTACATTAGGTTGTTTATTATTTCAGATTTGACAGTTACATTAGGTTGTTTATTATTTCAGATTTGACAGTTACATTAGGTTGTTTGTTATTCCAGATTTGACAGTTACATTAGGTTGTTAATTATTCCAGATTTAAGTTACTTTAGATTTTTTACTATTACATTTTACAAGTTTAACAAGCTACCTATTACATTAAATATCATCATGGTTTTCGTTCTGTCAGATTGGACAGGAATGTCCAAGTGTATGTTACTGTAAACCAACTTAATTTGGTGCAATCAAATTTTAGCACATTGTTAGTTTTTGGCATATTAGCGCATTGATAATTCCGGGCATTCAGGATAATTACTTAATAAGCAGAGTAGAAACACTCCAATTAGTGCAATCATATTTAAGCCCAATACGTTCAGCGTGAAAAGCGCTAAAATAAGATTATCTGGAAAATATGTACATTTACAGTAAATATATCAGTATGATACACTTGTCTGGGGTTAATTTCCTTTATGTGTTTATCACACAAGGAGGTTAAGAATTGATAATCAGATATGATTGGTAATTAATTTTACCTGTGACTTGTTACTTATTTGGCTGTTAATTTTACCTGTGATTTGTTACTTATTTGGCTGTTAATTTTACCTGTGATTTGTCACTTATTTGGCTGTTAATTTTACCTGTGACTTGTTACTTAATTCTCTGATGATAGTTTTACCTGAGATTTATTTTATTTTCTGGGATTTATTTACCTGTTGTTGATTTTACCTGGGATTTATTTACCTGTTGATAACTTTACCTGGACTTTATTTACCTGTTGATAACTAAACCTGGGATTCATTTACCTGTTGATATCTTTATCTGGAATTTATTTACCTGTTGATAACTTTACCTGGGATTTATTTACCTGTTGATAACTTTACCTGGTAGTAATTTACCTATTGATAACTTTACCTAGGATTTATTTACCTGTTGTTAATTTTACCTTGAATTTATTTACCTGTTGATAACTAAACCTGGGATTCATTTACCTGTTAATATATTTATCTGGAATTTATTTACCTGTTAATATCTTTATCTGGAATTTATTTACCTGTTAATAACTTTACCTGGGATTTATTTACCTGTTAATAACTTTACCTGGGATTTATTTACCTGTTGATAACTTAACCTGGGATTTATTTACCTGTTGATAACTTTACCTTGGATTTATTTACCTGTTAATAACTTTACCTGGGATTTTTTACCTGTTGATAACTTTACCTGGAATTTATTTACCTGTTGATAGCTTTACCTGGAATTTATTTACCTGTTAATAACTTAACCTGGGATTTATTTACCTGTTGATAACTTAACCTGGGATTTATTTACCTGTTGATAACTTAACCTGGGATTTATTTACCTGTTGATAACTTTACCTTGGGTTTATTTACCTGTTAATAACTTAACCTGGAACTTATTTACCTGTTAATAACTTTACCTGGGATTTTTTTACCTGTTGATAACTTTACCTGGAATTTATTTACCTGTTGATAGCTTTACCTGGAATTTATTTACCTGTTGATAACTTTACCTGGGATTTATTTACCTGTTGATAATTTTACCTGGAATTTATTTACCTGTTGATAACTTTACCTGGGATTTTTTACCTGTTGATAACTTTACCTGGGATATATTTACCTGTTGATAACTTTACCTGGATGACTTATTACTTATTCACTGTAGACTATTAGGTCATACACTATTTATGACATCTACAATTGTCATCTGATTTTGTTGCTGCTGCACACAACTACCCTGGAATCAATAGCTGCCCTATCTGTACCCTTCAGGGACCGTTTACATTGAGTGAAGGACAATGATGCCATTATCAAAATCAATATATAGTAAAATTTATCATTGCTATTGTAAAATTTCTCAGGTGACATTGTATCTGGTGGTCTGGGGCTGTATCTCGGAAGCCAACAAGGCTTGTAGCGTCAGCTCCCTGGCTTGATGATGGAGAAGTCTAGTGACATATCTCATTTGATGGTCAACCATCAATCTGGGACCGGCCATGTTTGCTCACAGAAATCCATAGGTTCTTGACCATATTCTGTGATGAACATGTATTAAGACCTGAATGTTGATGATGAGGTTGCTGAGATCTTACTATATCATCATGATAGATTTACAGGAATCATTTATCTCTCTGTACTACCAGCAGTAGCTCGGCAATCCTACTTACTAACCCCACACGATGACAGCAGACTGGGTAAGGTGTCCATCCAGGTGACAACAGACTTGTGCAGTTGTTCTTGTGACAACAGACTTGTACAGTTGTTCTAATGACAACAGACTTTAATAGTTGTCCTAGTGACAACAGACTTGTACAGTTGTTCAGGTGACAACAGACTTGTATAGTTGTTATAATGGCAACAGACTTGTATAGTTTTCCTAGTGACAACAGACTTGAACAGTTGTCCAGGTGACAACAGGCTTGTACAGTTGTCCATGTGACAACAGGCTTGTACAGTGGTTCAGGTGACTACAGACTTGTACAGTTGTCCATGTGACAACAGACTTATACTGTTGTCCTGGTGACTACAGACTTGTACAGTTGTCCAGGTGACAAGAGACTTGTACAGTTGTCCAGGTGACAAGAGACTTGTACAGTTGTCCAGGTGACAAGAGACTTGTACAGTGGTTCAGGTGACAACAGACTTGTACAGTTGTTCAGGTGACAACATACTTGTACAGTTGTCCAGGTGACAAGAGACGTGTAAAGTTGTCCAGGTGACAAGAGACTTGTACAGTGGTTCAGGTGACAAGAGACTTGTACAGTGGTTCAGGTGACAACAGACTTGTACAGTTGTTCTTGTGACAACATACTTGTACAGTTGTTCTTGTGACAAGAGACTTGTACATTTCTTAGCCTTGACCACATGTCTAAATGACAACAGACTTCTACAGTTGTCCTGGTAACAACAGACTTGTGCAGTTGTCCTTGTGACAACAGACTTGTTCAGTTGTCCATGTGACAACAGACTTGTACAGTTGTCCTTGTGACAACAGACTTGTACAGTTGTCCTTGTGACAACAGACTTGTATAGTTGTCCTGGTGACAACAGTCTTGTGTATTTCTTAGTCTTTGCCACATGTCTGAATGACAACAGACTTGTACAGTTGTCCTTGTGACAACAGACTTGTACACTTGTCCTTGTGACAACAGACTTGTACAGTTGTCAAGGTGACAACGGTCTTGTACAGTGATTCAGGTGACAACAGTCTTGTACAGTTGTCCTTGTGACAACAGTCTTGTGTATTTCTTAGTCTTCGCCACATGTCTAAATGACAACAGTCTATGCAATGTGTCCAGGTGACAACAGACGTTACTAGGAGCTCAGGTGAAGTTGTTAATGAAAACATAATCATAAAAACTGCTCATTGGCAATGGTATCATTTGCATGCTTAGACAGTTATTTGTCAAATAGAAAAATAAAACCTGGAAAATATAATCTTAAGCTCAAAAAAATGGAAATATTGTTAGATTTGAAAACAGACAATAAGAAATAAAATAAATAAAGAAAAAAAGCAAAAATCTCTTGAATCACTGAATACTGAAAGCAGATACACTGGAAAAAGGAAGTAGAAACAGAGAAAACAGGGGAAATATTAGAAACATTTGGAAAATAAATTATAAACAGCAGGAAAAGGAAGTAGAAAACGATAAATGTATCAAATGCAAAATAAAGTACCAGAAATTTACGACCAAACTGACATTTTTCAGGTAATACTTTCATCATTCACAGAGATGTTTTTGTCATGAACAAACCAATTAATTTCCTATGCCATCGTAAATCCTCAGTAATTGTCAGGGTTTTTAATCTAAAAGAGGTCCTAGATCTATGCAGCACCAATATGAATTTTTATTTGATTGATTAGTTCCAGCTGTATAAGAATGTTTCAATACTGACGATAATTGGCTGTAAAATCTGGCAGCAAAGAGTTTTAAGAAAGATGTAAATAACACCAACAGAAGGTGGTAATATCAAAAACATGTACAGTGAGCTATAAGATGGACAGTACCATAATTCTCCGGCAATAGGCCCACGCTCGGTAATAAGCCCACCCAAAACTTTTGACCACCCCTATGCACTGGCACAGATATGCTCACACTAGTGTAGGAATGTGGGTAGAGCTAGGATGGACAGTATATATACTCACACTAGTGTAGGTATGTGGATAGAGCTATAATGTACAGTATATATACTCACACTAGTGTAGGAATGTGGGTAGAGGTAGGATGGACAGTATATATACTCACACTAGTGTAGGTATGTGGGTAGAGCTAGGATGGACAGTATATATACTCACACTAGTGTAGGTATGTGGATAGAGCTATAATGTACAGTATATATACTCACACTAGTGTAGGAATGTGGGTAGAGCTATAATGTACAGTATATATACTCACACTAGTGTAGGAATGTGGGTAGAGGTAGGATGGACAGTATATATACTCACACTAGTGTAGGTATGTGGGTAGAGCTAGGATGGACAGTATATATACTCACACTAGTGTAGGAATGTGGGTAGAGCTAGGATGGACAGTATATATACTCACACTAGTGTAGGGATGTGGGTAGAGGTAGGATGGACAGTATATATACTCACACTAGTGTAGGGATGTGGGTAGAGCTAGGATGGACAGTATATATACTCACACTAGTGTAGGTATGTGGGTAGAGCTAGGATGGACAGTATACATACTCACACTAGTGTAGGAATGTGGGTAGAGCTAGGATGGACAGTATACATACTCACACTAGTGTAGGTATGTGGGTAGAGCTAGGATGGACAGTATACATACTCACACTAGTGTAGGAATGTGGGTAGAGCTAGGATGGACAGTATATATACTCACACTAGTGTAGGAATGTGGGTAGAGTTAGGATGGACAGTATATATACTCACACTAGTGTAGGAATGTGGGTAGAGTTAGGATGGACTGTATATATACTCACACTAGTGTAGGAATGTGGGTAGAGCTAGGATGGACAGTATATATACTCACACTAGTGTAGGAATGTGGGTAGAGGTAGGATGGACAGTATATATACTCACACTAGTGTAGGGATGTGGGTAGAGCTAGGATGGACAGTATATATATACTCACACTAGTGTAGGAATGTGGGTAGAGGTAGGATGGACAGTATATATACTCACACTAGTGTAGGAATGTGGGTAGAGGTAGGATGGACAGTATATATACTCACACTAGTGCAGGAATGTGGGTAGAGGTAGGATGGACAGTATATATACTCACACTAGTGTAGGAATGTGGGTAGAGCTAGGATGGACAGTATATATACTCACACTAGTGTAGGAATGTGGGTAGAGCTAGGATGGACAGTATATATACTCACACTAGTGTAGGAATGTGGGTAGAGGTAGGATGGACAGTATATATACTCACACTAGTGTAGGAATGTGGGTAGAGCTAGGATGGACAGTATATATACTCACACTAGTGTAGGTATGTGGGTAGAGCTAGGATGGACAGTATATAAACTCACACTAGTGTAGGAATGTGGGTAGAGGTAGGATGGACAGTATATATACTCACACTAGTGTAGGAATGTGGGTAGAGCTAGGATGGACAGTATATATACTCACACTAGTGTAGGAATGTGGGTAGGGCTAGGATGGACAGTATATATACTCACACTAGTGTAGGAATGTGGGTAGAGCTAGGATGTACAGTATATATACTCACACTAGTGTAGGAATGTGGGTAGAGGTAGGATGGACAGTATATATACTCACACTAGTGTTGGATAGTGGGTAGAGCTAGGATGGACAGTATATACTCACACTAGTGTAGGAATGTGGGTAGAGCTAGGATGGACAGTATATATACTCACACTAGTGTAGGAATGTGGGTAGAGCTAGGATGAACAGTATATACTCACACTAGTGTAGGAATGTTGGTAGAGCTAGGATGGACAGTATATATACTCACACTAGTATAGGAATGTGGGTAGAGCTAGGATGTACAGTATATATACTCACACTAGTGTTGGATAGTGGGTAGAGCTAGGATGGACAGTATATATACTCACACTAGTGTAGGAATGTGGGTAGAGGTAGGATGGACAGTATATATACTCACACTAGTGTAGGAATGTGGGTAGAGCTAGGATGGACAGTATATATACTCACACTGGTGTAGGTATGTGGGTAGAGTTAGGATGGACAATATATATACTCCCATCAGTGTAGGAATGTGGGTAGAGCTAGGATGGACAGTATATATACTCACACTAGTGTAGGTATGTGGGTAGAGCTAGGATGGACAGTATATATACTCACACTAGTGTAGGTATGTGGGTAGAGCTAGGATGGACAGTATATATACTCACACTAGTGTAGGTATGTGGGTAGAGCTAGGATGGACAGTATATATACTCACACTGGTGTAGGTATGTGGGTAGAGTTAGGATGGACAGTATATATACTCACACTAGTGTAGGAATGTGGGTAGAGCTAGGATGGACAGTATATATACTCACACTAGTGTAGGTATGTGGGTAGAGCTAGGATGGACAGTATATATACTCCCATCAGTGTAGGAATGTGGGTAGAGCTAGGATGGACAGTATATATACTCCCATCAGTGTAGGAATGTGGGTAGAGGTAGGATGGACAGTATATATACTCCCATCAGTGTAGGAATGTGGGTAGAGCTAGGATATACAGTTTACAGTCACACTAGTGTAGGAATGTGGGTAGAGCTAGGATAGACAGTATATATACTCACACTAGTGTAGGAATGTGGGTAGAGGTAGGATGGACAGTATATATACTCACACTAGTGTTGGATAGTGGGTAGAGCTAGGATGGACAGTATATATACTCACACTGGTGTAGGAATGTGGGTAGAGCTAGGATGGACAGTATATATACTCACACTAGTGTAGGAATGTGGGTAGAGCTAGGATGGACAGTATATATACTCACACTGGTGTAGGAATGTGGGTAGAGGTAGGATGGACAGTATATATACTCACACTAGTGTAGGAATGTGGGTAGAGCTAGGATGGACAGTATATATACTCACACTAGTGTAGGAATGTGGGTAGAGGTAGGATGGACAGTATATATACTCACACTAGTGTAGGAATGTGGGTAGGGCTAGGATGGACAGTATATATACTCACACTAGTGTAGGAATGTGGGTAGAGCTAGGATGGACAGTATATATACTCACACTAGTGTAGAAATGTGGGTAGAGCTAGGATGAACAGTATATACTCACACTAGTGTAGGAATGTGGGTAGAGCTAGGATGGACAGTATATATATACTCACACTAGTGTAGGAATGTGGGTAGAGCTAGGATGGACAGTATATATACTCACACTAGTGTAGTAATGTTGGTAGAGCTAGGATGGACAGTATATATACTCACACTAGTGTAGGAATGTGGGTAGAGGTAGGATGGACAGTATATATACTCACACTGGTGTAGGAATGTGGGTAGAGCTAGGATGGACAGTATATATACCCACACTAGTGTAGGAATGTGGGTAGAGCTAGGATGGACAGTATATATACTCACACTAGTGTAGGAATGTGGGTAGAGCTATGATGGACAGTATATATACTCACACTAGTGAAGGAATGTGGGTAGAGCTAGGATGGACAGTATATATACTCACACTAGTGAAGGAATGTGGGTAGGGCTAGGATGGACAGTATGTATACTCACACTAGTGTAGGTATGTGGGTAGAGCTAGGATGGACAGTATATATACTCACACTAGTGTAGGAATGTGGGTAGAGCTAGGATGGACAGTATATATACTCACACTAGTGTAGGAATGTGGGTAGAACTAGGATGGACAGTATATATACTCACACTAGTGTAGGAATGTGGGTAGAACTAGGATGGACAGTATATATACTCACACTGGTGTAGGAATGTGGGTAGAGCTAAGATGGACAGTATATATACTCACACTGGTGTAGGAATGTGGGTAGAGCTAGGATGGACAGTATATATACTCACACTAGTGTAGGAATGTGGGTAGAGGTAGGATGGACAGTATATATACTCACACTAGTGTAGGAATGTGGGTAGAGCTAGGATGAACAGTATATATACTCACACTAGTGTAGGAATGTGGGTAGAACTAGGATGGACAGTATATATACTCACACTAGTGTAGGAATGTGGGTAGAGCTAAGATGGACAGTATATATACTCACACTGGTGTAGGAATGTGGGTAGAGCTAGGATGGACAGTATATATACTCACACTAGTGTAGGAATGTGGGTAGAGGTAGGATGGACAGTATATATACTCACACTAGTGTAGGAATGTGGGTAGAACTAGGATGGACAGTATATATACTCACACTAGTGTAGGAATGTGGGTAGAACTAGGATGGACAGTATATATACTCACACTAGTGTAGGAATGTGGGTAGAGCTAAGATGGACAGTATATATACTCACACTGGTGTAGGAATGTGGGTAGAGCTAGGATGGACAGTATATATACTCACACTAGTGTAGGAATGTGGGTAGAGCTAGGATGGACAGTATATATACTCACACTAGTGTAGGAATGTGGGTAGAGCTAGGATGAACAGTATATACTCACACTAGTGTAGGAATGTGGGTAGAGCTAGGATGGACAGTATATATACTCACACTGGTGTAGGAATGTGGGTAGGGCTAGGATGGACAGTATATATACTCACACTAGTATAGGAATGTGGGTAGAGCTAGGATGGACAGTATATATACTCACACTAGTGTAGGAATGTGGGTAGAGCTAGGATGAACAGTATATACTCACACTAGTATGGGAATGTGGGTACAGCTAGGATGGACAGTATATATACTCACACTGGTGTAGGAATGTGGGTAGAGCTAGGATGGACAGTATATATACTCACACAAGTGTAGGAATGTGGGTAGAGCTAGGATGGACAGTATATATACTCACACTAGTGTAGGAATGTGGGTAGAGCGAGGATGGACAGTATATATACTCACACTGGTGTAGGTATGTGGGTACAGGTAGGATGGACAGTATATATACTCACACTGGTGTAGGTATGTGGGTAGAGGTAGGATTGAGAGTATATATACTCACACTAGTGTAGGAATGTGGGTAGAGCTAGGATGGACAGTATATATACTCACACTAGTGTAGGAATGTGGGTAGAGCTAGGATGGACAGTATATATACTCACACTAGTGTAGGAATGTGGGTATAGCTAGGATGGACAGTATATATACTCACACTAGTGTAGGAATGTGGGTATAGCTAGGATGGACAGTATATATACTCACACTGGTGTAGGAATGTGGGTAGAGCTAGGATGGACAGTATATATACTCACACTAGTGTAGGAATGTGGGTAGAGCTAGGATGGACAGTATATATACTCACACTAGTGTAGGAATGTGGGTAGAACTAGGATGGACAGTATATATACTCACACTAGTGTAGGAATGTGGGTAGAGCTAGGATGGACAGTATATATACTCACACTAGTGTAGGAATGTGGGTAGAGCTAGGATGAACAGTATATACTCACACTAGTGTAGGAATGTGGGTAGAGCTAGGATGGACAGTATATATACTCACACTGGTGTAGGTATGTGGGTAGAGCTAGGATGGACAGTATATATACTCACACTAGTGTAGGAATGTGGGTAGAGCTAGGATGGACAGTATATATACTCACACTAGTGTAGGAATGTGGGTAGAGGTAGGATGGACAGTATATATACTCACACTAGTGTAGGAATGTGGGTAGGGCTAGGATGGACAGTATATATACTCACACTAGTGTAGGAATGTGGGTAGAGCTAGGATGGACACTATATATACTCACACTAGTGTAGGAATGTGGGTAGAGCTAGGATGAACAGTATATACTCACACTAGTGTAGGAATGTGGGTAGAGCTAGGATGGACAGTATATATATACTCACACTAGTGTAGGAATGTGGGTAGAGCTAGGATGGAGAGTATATATACTCACACTAGTGTAGGAATGTGGGTAGAGCTAGGATGGACAGTATATATACTCACACTAGTGTAGGAATGTGGGTAGAGCTAGGATGGACTGTATATATACTCACACTAGTGTAGGAATGTGGGTAGAGCTAGGATGGACAGTATATATACTCACACTGGTGTAGGAATGTGGGTAGAGCTAGGATGAACAGTATATATACTCACACTGGTGTAGGTATGTGGGTAGAGCTAGGATGAACAGTATATATACTCACACTAGTGTAGGAATGTGGGTAGAGCTAGGATGGACTGTATATATACTCACACTGGTGTAGGAATGTGGGTAGAGCTAGGATGGACAGTATATATACTCACACTAGTGTAGGAATGTGGGTAGAGGTAGGATGAACAGTATATACTCACACTGTGGAAATATAGGTAAGCTTTATATATGTTTAATGTTGTTAGCTACAGATAGAAAAAGGTGTTCATCATTTAGACAAATTTATTTGTATAATAAAAATTCATTTTTAGTCCATTAATATTCGTTACATTTTTACAGGCTCAATCAATCCAACATAACTAGCTTTTTATTTCATTTAGGGGATAGTACGTTGTTTTGAGTGCCTATACTGGCGATTAGAACATGAAGTTTGGTTTGAACTCGAGACCGATAGGTCGAGAGTTTAAACCAAATTTTATGTTCTAATCGCCAGTATAGACACGAAAAATAACGTACTATCACCATTCTAACACTCATTGACAATTTTACTACGCTAACATGTTTAGAAACAGTGTATTTCCTTGCTACAAGTACGTAGTAAAGTACTATGTGACCTGGCGGGTGACGTGTCTTTCTATAGCCATCTGACCAATCAGAAGGACGCTTTCAAAAGTCGGTCATTTAGCCACGCCCATACATGGAACTGGCGAGCGCTTGGTCTTGATGTTGACGAGGCGGAATATTTGGATTTAGATTTTTCGTGAACGTATGTTACGACATACTTTGATTAACATTGACAAAATGTCTACAATTCTATGTCAGTATGCTTGCCAATAAGTTCGTATCGACAAAATCGTGTGTTAAGATCTTTTAAAATTTGTGCAAATGCACACGACACAGTCACAGTGAAATGTTTGTTTTGATTTCGGAAACAGCTGCCTACACATGGATGGAATTAACGTTTCATGAATAAATGGAGGTAAGAACATGATATGATTACGTTTTATCCTTAATTTATTCAGATAATACATTCAATCGGTCCTCTCTGCTCTGATGCTTACTTGACGTACACTTATCATGCAGTGGAATGTTCATTGATAGACGATCCCCATCACGACGCCATTTTGTTTTTGGTAGAAACGGGGCGTGGCTTAAGCTCGATGGGAGGAGCTTGTTACGATTGATCATGATTGACCATGGTTCTATCGCACATTAGAACATAGTCCATATCCAATCAAAAAGCGTATTACAAACGTATCGTGTTAGAATAGATGTTGAATGCAATATACGAATGGTTTTACTTTTATCTAGTTCAGCTGGCTTTATGGTCCCAGGAAACCTGAAGCTAGACTCATTTATATCAAATTGGAAAAATATTTCTTTATCAACTACCACTGTAAAGAACAGTCTAGCTCAAACACGGTTTTCCTTTCACATAATTGTGTAAGGTTCTTTATGTGTTGCATATTGAGTTTACGAATATGACTCTGGAGTTTAGTGAAAAAAAGTACTCATGAATATTCAATATTCAGAAATGAAATGACACGGATTGGTTGAGCAGGATGTACAATTGGTAGAATAGACTTTACAGTAAATGAAACAGTATGCAATAGTCAAAACACTAACTGTATACAATAGCTATAGGTAAATAATAAAACAGATGGGACACTGTACAATAGTTGGAACACTGCAGTGGGTTGAAAACTTCAGACTTTCTGTCAAGGTCACAGGTTATACTGATTAAACACTGCAGGTTTTGTGTCAAGGTCACAGGTTATAATGATTGAACACTCCAGACTTTGTGTCAAGGTCACTTGTTCTGATTGAACATTGCAGGTTTTGTGTCAAGGTCACAGGTTATACTGATTGAACACTCCATGGTTTGTGTCAAAGTCACATGTTCTGATTGAACACTCCATGGTTTGTGTCAAGGTCACATGTTCTGATTGAACACTCCATGGTTTGTGTCAAGGTCACATGTTCTGATTGAACACTCCAGGCTTTGTGTCAAGGCCACATTTTCTAATTGAACATTGAAGACTTTGTATCCAGGTCTGTGGTTGTTGTATTGAACACTCCAGGCTTTGTGTCAAGGTCACAGAGTTTGATTGAACATCGCAAGTTTTGTGTCAAGGTCACAGGTTATACTTATTGAACATTGCAGGCTTTATTTGTGTCAAGGTCACAGGTTTTGATTGAACATTGGAGGCCTTGTGTCAGGGTCATGAATTTTATATACCCTAAACTGTAGTCACTGAGGCAAGAATATAGCTATGCTGTTGATTTGCATGGCTCAATATTAACGTCAAGGTTATATTTGACATGATGCAGGCTCTGTCAAAAGTTGTATTGCTGAACACTGTAATGAGTGCAGAGTCATTATTAATGAAACCTTACACAACAAGCAATTTGTACTGGCTTATCTTCAAAGAGTTATTTAATTTACAATGTTCTGTGATGTTTGTATGACCTTAAAGCTTGTGAACCTTTTATTGGTGACTTATATCACCTAATTGCATTAGAAAAATATGAAGCAAACTTTCAACTTGAATCTGTCTCAGTCACTAATTAGCTGTGTTCCATTTATTTCTTTTATCTGTCGAGAGTAATTTGTATTTATAGCAACAATTAATTCCTGTTAGTATTACATTACTTCATGGTTATGTTTCAGAGTTGTGTGTTGTGTAACTTTTAATGTCATTCTCAATGTATGTTATGTCTTTTGAAATATTTCGCTTGCACCAGGAATGAAAATCCTCCTCCAAGAGGAGGAATTCCTTCTTTTTGATAACATTTTGCTGTGAATCGTTAATTCTTTAATTTTCCAATTAAAACCTGTTAAATTGTGGGTTTTCCTCCTTTTTCACAATTGGCTGTTTTCATCTATGTCAATGCACTGTTGTGTCTGTCATTGTTAATGTCTTACTTGAAGTATTATGTCGTTGTAAATGTCTAACTTGCCGTGTTCTGTCTTTGTAAATGTCTTACTTGAAGTGTTGTGTCTTTGTAAATGTCTTACTTGTCGTGTTATGTCTTTGTAAATGTCTTACTTGTCGTGTTATGTCTTTGTAAATGTCTTACTTGCCGTGTTATGTCTTTGTAAATGTCTTACTTGTAGTGTTATGTCTTTGTAAATGTCTTACTTGTCGTGTTATGTCTTTGTAAATGTCTTACTTATCGTGTTATGTCTTTGTAAATGTCTTACTTGCCGTGTTATGTCTTTGTAAATGTCTTACTTGAAGTGTTATGTCTTTGTAAATGTCTTACTTGCTGTGTTATGTCTTTGTAAATGTCTAACTTGAAGTGTTATGTCTTTGTAAATGTCTAACTTGCCGTGTTCTGTCTTTGTAAATGTCTTACTTGAAGTGTTGTGTCTTTGTAAATGTCTAACTTGCCGTGTTCTGTCTTTGTAAATGTCTTACTTGAAGTGTTGTGTCTTTGTAAATGTCTTACTTGTCGTGTTATGTCTTTGTAAATGTCTTACTTGAAGTGTTATGTCTTTGTAAATGTCTTACTTGCTGTGTTATATGTCTTTGTAAATGTCTTAATTGAAGTGTTGTTGTCTTTGTAAATGTCTTACTTGAAGTGTTGTGTCTTTGTAAAAGTATAGTTGGTGAATTTTTAACCTATTTTCTACAAATGTTGTTTCACTGGAGGCCGACTTCAAAAACAATAAGCACAAGCCTATTCTGCCGTGTTCTTGATTTTCTGTGACATAACATTAGCTTTATGTAATAATCTCTTGTTTTGCTAAAGCTTCCTTACAATGATGCGGACCAAACAAATGGAAATGGTTTAAATCAGATATGGAAAGAATATTGATTTCTGCATTTTCTGTATTATACCTAAATATTTTGAAAATTTTGATAAAAAGAGATTATTGTGGAATCTAAATACATCAGAAACTACAACAATGTTTTCTTTTTGGGATGCCCCTGAGGAACATTGTACTATTAGGTAACAAGGCTTAGGAACATTGTACCATTAGGTAACAAGGCTTAGGAACATTGTTCTATTAGGTAACAAGACTAAGGAACATTGTACCATTAGATAACAAGACTTAGGAACATTGTATCAAGGTTACAGGACTTAGGAACATTGTATCAAAGTTACAAGAGTTAGGAACATTGTACCATTAGGTAACAAGACTTAGGAACATTGTACCATTAGGTGACAAGACTTAGGAACATTGTACCATTAGGTAACAAGACTTAAGAACATTGTACCAAGGTCACAAGACTTAGGAACATTGTACCCAAGGGTACCTGACTTATTGGAACATTGTACCATTAGGTAACAAGACTTGGGAACATTGTATCAAGGTCACAATTACGACTTAGGAATATTGTTCCAAGGTTAAAATTAAGACTTGTAAACATTACACCAAGTTATAAGACTTATTGGAATATTGTAACCATGGTTACCAGACTTCCATCTTCTTTAAATGCCATCCAATTGGTATACCAAGGTTAACAGACTTTTTCTGTAAATGCCATCAGACCTGCGTCATATTTCTTGCATCAGAGTAACAACATATATCTCTCCCACCTATTATAAAATGTCTGCTAACAGTGGAGAATGGAGCCCGGAGATGTACCCTAATGGTGCTACCGTTGTCCTGCCGATAGGCAACATGTCTCGCACAGCTGCTCAGACGGAGCTGAAAAGGAGCCTGGGTTTATCTCGGTACATCTAAACCAGATGGAAGTTTTCTTGTGTAATTAGTTGCTACAGTGGTAGCTAAAAAAAAAAGATCCTCATTAATACTAATGTATCCGATTATGATGTAACATTCCTCTCTATAGCATAATCTAGTCACAACTAAATACCTGTACCTTTATTTTAATAGGGTTTAGATTAAAGGCATCCACTGGAGAAATCCTAACTTCGACTAACATTAAAACAGAAAGAATGTTACGAAAAGTTAGAAGGTAATTTTTTAATATGGATGTAGATAGCTTCTTATCATATGATACTGTTAACAGCAGCAAAAATGAAACAGTAAAACAAAGCAAATTTAGGTCTTTTTGATAACCAGGACTCCTTCGTTGTTTAAAAATTTCTCTGCCTTTACACCTTAGCTCAAAACAAAGACAGTCTCTTTCCTGCATCTCTCCCCAGTATACTGTGTGCTAAGCAGCATGAAATGTACAAGTCAGTTTGACACTAGGAAATTTTAGACTGACAAAAATCTGGCAAAAATACTTTATGTAAGGTAGTTTTCAAATGTAAACTTTATTTATTGGACAACAAATATAAAACAAGTTATCCAACTTATATTAATCATTCTTGTTGGCTCAGGTGTTAACCAAGGAGGGGTTTTATTGTGGGAGGAAACCTGAGTACCCGAAGAAAACCCACATGTTCAGGCAGGAGCCCCGTACCTTTTCACATCCGTTCAGGGAATCGAACCCCAGCCACCCTAGTATAAGACAAAAGTGTTATTCACTGCACACCTTAAGTTTTCAAATGAAAGCAATATTGTTTGAAAAAATCAGTCTGATATAAGAAAAAGTTGAGATATTTTATAAAATTTTGTATTTTAAGCTAATGATTAGGTAGTTTAATATCAGCATGTGCTTGTCATATTCAATGAAACCCATTCTTGATTGGAAATGACTGTATTTAGTTTTGTATTTATTCCTGGTTACAGTTTCTATTCCCAGGAGTCTTATTTTGGTGATAGAACTGTATTTGTTAGCCTATACCATAAAACATTGTAGAAATAGACTTAATTAAGGATTTTAATTAAAGGGAACGTTAGTTGTGTGCTGGTGGAGTTATAGCCTCAGATGATAAAACAACTAACATTATGCATTACAGAAAGCTAAGGTTATTTATTTTGATGTAGCTTTATAAATAAATGTAACAATTTGGTTAGAATTTTCCTCCTGAAATTCTCCTGAGAACGGTTTAATGTACATGCTTGTCTTTAATTCCTATTTCTAATGATAGAGTTGTCGTAGCCGACTTCCATAGTTTACTAATCAGCTCAAACGAGGTTTGTCTGACGTTGAGAATTATCTCGGCTGTATATATACAGATCAATTGATGCCTAATCAGACCAATCTATTGTTCAGAAAAAAAAGAACAGTTGTTAGACTTACCAGAGGATGATTCTGCAAAAAAACATCACTGACTTTACTATAACATGACTAATTTTATTCTAATTTTTTAAATTTCAATAGTGCTAAAATTTAACAACTCTTTTACTGATTTTCTCTTTCAATAATAACTGACCTGTTCTGAGTACTTCCTACAATGTAACCATGACAACTGTTGTCACCAATGACTTGACTCTTCAATATGTAACCATGACTCCTGTGGTTAGGACTGATTTATCTCTCAATACTTCCTGTAATGTAACCATGACAACTGTTGTTAGGACAGATTTTTCCTATCAGTATTTCCTATAATGTAACCATGAAAACTATTGTTAGGATCATTTATCCCTTCAGTACTTCCTGTAATGTAACATGGCTACTGAAGTTAGGACCAATTTTCCCATCAGTACTTCCTGTAATGTAACCATAGCTACTGTAGTTAGGACCAATTTTCTCATCAGTACTTCCTGTAATGTAACCATGGCTACTGTAGTTAGGACCAATTTTCTCATCAGCACTTCCTGTAATGTAACCATGGCTACTGTAGTTAGGACCAATTTTCTCATCAGTACTTCCTGTAATGTAACCATGGCTACTGTAGTTAGGACCAATTTTCTCATCAGTACTTCCTGTAATGTAACCATGGCTACTGTAGTTAGGACCAATTTTCTCATCAGTACTTCCTGTAATGTAACCATGGGTACTGTAGTTAGAACCAATTTTCCCATCAGTACTTCCTGTAATGTAACCATGGCTACTGTAGTTAGGTCCAGTTTTCTCATCAGTACTTCCTGTAATGTAACCATGGGCACTGTAGTTAGAACCAATTTTCCCATCAGTACTTCCTGTAATGTAACCATGGCTACTGAAGTTAGGACCAATTTTCCCATCAGTACTTCCTGTAATGTAACCATGGCTACCGTAGTTAGGACCAATTTTCCCATTAGTACTTCCTGAAATGTAACCATGACTACTGAGGAAAACTTTGACCTTTTAAGGCTATAAATAACAACCTCATTTTGTTCCAAATATACACACAATTTGGAAAAAAATCTGTTGAAAATTGACTATAACCTTGAGTTTCCCAAAAGTTTTCCAGGTTAAAGAGAAAAAAAATTATTTGCTTCTTTCTTTGATGTTTTTTTAAATAATTTGTTTTAAATGCAGAATGCTTTTCCTCTGTTTAATACAGGGTAAATAGCTATGAGTGAGTCTTTCAGGATAGAAATTTGTTGCTCTTTCACTGCCTTTGCCAAGACCATGCATAGCCAGTTAGTGGCGGAGTAATTGGTTTGATGTTAACGGACAGTGAAGAGGGCCAGGGTGTGTAATCTTGTCGCTTTGGTGATTATTTCATCGTAAACTTGTGTTTTATGTGAGGATTGCAGCATTCGTTACACACATAATAATTGTGAAGGGAGCTTTATTACTGACTTCTGAAGAGGTCAATAACCACTGTTTAATAACCCAAATCAGTAGGAACATCGCTTTTGTGTGAGGTAATGGACATTTTGGCTGAACCAACAATTAATGTTAATTAATTTCAAGGAAAATTTGCTGTTTATGATACCCTGGAGACGAGTAGGAATGTTAGGATTTGTACAACATGTCATAATTCTATCGTAAAAAAATAACGGACCAAATCACGTTGTACCTGTAGCACTGTAAACACTTGTACCAGCTAGTCATAAATACTGTACAAAAATGTTTTAGTTGTGGCACCTTTTAAACAAGAATAAAATAATGATTTAATGGCCGTAATTTATTATATAGAAGTTATTAGACAGAGGTATTACAACCATATTTTACAGAAAATTGTCTATCCTTCACATCCATGTGAACCATTTCTTCTGTCATTTAAATACAGCCTGACCTTTTGGTTTCATCCCTTTAAACCATTGATGAATTGTCAAATCATTAAAATTCCATTAATTTTTTACGCTAATAAAACCCTTAAAAGAAGCAATTGATTCTTGTTGAAATTTGCAATAGAGTGGTATTACTTTGAGAGCTTAGTCACCATTTCTCAAGTTAAAATTTGTCATGTTGCCCCGAAAGACACTGTCTTCTGCCGGGTTTATTTGTTTAGTAGACTGTTGGTAAATTTTTTTGTTATTGTTTTCTGTAGAATATGCACCATTTGACCTGCCTGCCTAACAGTTTGGTTATATTGATAGATATGGAGACGGATAATTTGTCTGTGATACTGTGTAATAGTCAGTATTTAAACAATGATGCATAGATATCCACATAATTATATTCATTTCAAATTTCAACTTGATCGACAGCTTTAAGAACTGTTCAAGAGGAGTTTTTAGAATTTGAAGGCCCATTATACGTAACTTCAGGAAATTTTTTGTGAATATTGCTGATATCAGTTAATCTTAACTAAATCTATAAATATAAAAAGTTATAAGGCTTGATTTTCGCATCAAATTCTGCCGAAAGTTACGTATAAGTTTGTGTATCCCCTCCCTGTATGAACTGGTTTCATCCCCAAGTTTGTGTATCCCTCTCTATATGAACTGGTTTCAAGCTTATGGATCCCTTCTCTATTTGAACTTCATTTGACCACCCACTCAAAGCTATTGTAGTATACACCACCAATACTTAATGTCCAGTTCATTGGTCAAGCCTCTTCCTGCCAAATTAATTAGGGAACTGCCCTGTGACATTCATCTGGTCATCAAGAAAAACTGTCCTATTGATGCAGTAAAGCCCTGGTGTGGCTATCACTTGTTGTTAGCTTTCCCTGCCGGCTAACTTGTCTCCCCATTGTAAACAGAACGGCATTGATTCTGGCTGTGAAAGTGTCTGGTATTGTTATGCTGCTTGTTTGTTGGACGTGCTGCTGCAACACGGTACCAGTAGAACAATACATCGGAGTGAATCGGGGATGAAAACGTGATTGTCAGTTTACTATCACAGTAAGGCCAGCCATGGTCGTGTAAATCAGTCTTTACAAACGTGTGTGATTAAGCGCTGTTGTTATTTTTGTTGATGTTTATGAAATATTGATTGTATTAGAGGAAGAGAACATATAGGGGTTACTAGGTAATGAATGCAATGGCGAATGAAATATTGACTCCCAAGAAAAAAACAGAAAGACACAGGGAATTGGAGTGAGGAACAAAGAGAGCAGAGAAAAATCTGAGGATCTGTAGAGAGATATATAACAAAGGAAAATAGATAGAAATTGGAAATGGAATGATGAAGAAAAGTGTCTTAGGAGGTGAGGGAATTAAGATAGAGATGGGGCAGGAAATGAAAAGTCAGGGAGAAGGGAGACTGGAAAGCACTGTGGGGAAATTGAACTGAGGAAGTAGAAGTTATGGTGAGAGGGGGAAGAAAGGAAGGAGTAGAAGTTAGGGGAATTGGGGGGGGGGGGGGGAGGGAGTGAAAGTTACAGTGAGGGGGGGAAGTTAAAGAAGTGGAAGTTATGGTGAGTGGAGCCCGGGAGGAGGGAGTGGAAGTTACGGTGAGGGGGGGGGGGGATGGAGTGGAAGTTGCAGTGGGGGGGGGGGGGGGGAGTGGAAATTATGGTGAGAGGGGGGGGGGGGGGTAGTGGAAGTTAGGGTGGAAGAGGGAGTGGAAGTTACAGAAGGACATGACTGATATTTCTGTGGGAGGGGGTATAGGAAGGACATGACTGATGTTACTGTGGACCCTTGAAGTTTCTATGGAGAAATTTGACAGAAATTTGACTGAGGGAATAAGGAGGGTATGGATGTTACTGAAGGGGAAAAAGGAATTAAAAGCTACTGTGAGAAGGGGTTGGGAATTGAAAGGAGATGAGTTTGGGTTAACAGGAAAGATAGAACTGTAGTTACTGTGGGACATCATCAGACATGTTAGGAATTAATATTGTCTACTGTTGGAGAATACAGGATCAAAGGAGATGTTAAGGTGAGATGGAGTAGGATGGAGAGATGGAAAGAGGAAGTATACTGATAGTGTAGATAAATTTTTTTTGCCCTTATCCTGTTGTTTTACCTTTTACTGTTGTCTGGTCCTTTTCATTGACCTTTTTATCTGAAATCATTAGGAAAAAGGACAAGAGTACATTTGAACCAGTTACCTGGTAAGTCATCTGAAAAATATCTGTTTTGTCATACCCTCGACACTGAAGTGGAAGTGGTATACAGGAATCCTTGAGCTCTAGTAATGTACATTGATTATTACATCACCCAAGGACCTTCACTCGTATTATATATTCCACTTCCTTTTTTTTTTATTTATATGTAAATCTCCTTGGAAACCGCTAGGTTCTACAGAAGTAGGCCAGGCTTCCAAGCTTCCTTAACTCTATTGATTTAGATGTGATTTGTGGTGTTGCCTTGTCCATACATTTTAACATTTATCTTATAGAAGTGCCTAGTCTTATATTCACCTTACAACCAATGTAAAAGATCAGGGCCTGGTCACCTTACCTCAGACATACATGATTGGGGTCTGGTCACCTTACCTCAGACATACATGATCAGGGCCTTATCACCTTACCTCAGACTTACATGATCGGGGCCTGGTCACTTTACCTCAGACATACATGATCGGGGCCTGGTCACTTTACCTCAGACATACATGATCGGGGCCTGGTCACTTTACCTCAGACATACATGATCGGGGCCTGGTCACCTTACCTCAGACATACATGATCAGGGCCTTATCACCTTACCTCAGACATACATGATCGGGGCCTGGTCACCTTACCTCAGACATACATGATGGGGGCCTGTTCACCTTACCTCCGACATACATGATCAGGGCCTCTTTACCTCCGACACACATGTTCGGGCCTCCTTACCTCAGGCATACATGATCGGGGCCTAGTCACCTTATCTCAGACATGCATGATCGGGGCCTGGTCACCTTACCTTATACATACATGTTCGGGGCCTCCTTACCTCAGACATACATGATTATGCAGGGCCTGGTCACCTTACTTCAGACATGCATGATCAGGGCCTGGTCACCTTACTTCAGACATACATGATCAGGGCCTGGTCACCTTACTTCAGACATACATGATCAGGGCCTGGTCACCTTACTTCAGACATACATGATCAGGGCCTGGTCACCTTACTTCAGACATACATGATCAGGGCCTGGTCACCTTACCTTATACATGCATGATCGGGGCCTGGTCACTTTACCTCAGATATACATGATCAGGGCCTGGTCACCTTACTTCTGGGGAAGGGACTATATGAAGATTTGCATCGTGTTCGTCTGTTTGTTCATTTATCCTTCTGTCCGTTTGTCCGCTAGCCTTCTTGTTAGGCGCTATCTCCCACAATACTTGTCACTGGAACTTTGGTTGTGGATTCACCTTAGTGAGGCGGTGTGTCATGTATAAAAAGTAGGTCACTCTTACTTACATCTTGGCCTTTCACTTATATACGTTCATCTAAAAAACCTTGGTCTGGGGTCTTTCACAACTTGTCAATGGTACGACATACTTCAATCACATTCGATGAAGACTGTACTTCCTCGAATTGTTTTGTTTTATTGAACAAGCATTTTATGGATTTGTGAACTTAATAAGTTAAAAATCTTTTGAATCTGACTGACAATTAAACTGTTTTGCAGGATTTTATAAACTGATTCCTTGGAAATCATTTCACATTGATAAAGACGTGTTTGATACAATCAGCCCCTTGAGGGCAGAGACCTCCCAGGGTACTCTGTAGCATCGTTTGAGGTTGGAAACATTAATGAATAATATATACCTACATTTAATACTCTTGTGAAATTATTTAGAGCATGTAAGTATACGGGAATACTTAAGAGAGAACATTAACATTGAATATGACAGGTTATAGCTGAACTGACTATGGTACTACTTGTATTATCCTTCACATTCATTTATATAGCAATGAATGGCATGGACAATAAGCAGCTCTACAATTTTTTTCTCAGAATTTTTTTTACAAAGGTTTACTCATTGAATAATTAAATAATGGTTTTCAGTAAGACAAATGAGGTGTTGATACAATCACCAGTACACAAGAGAAAAGGTCCGCTCACTCAGCTCCTGTGAGACTTAGTTCTAAAGATCTGGAACTTTCTAGAACAGTTCTAGAACGTTTACTGTCCTTAGTTCTAAAGATCTGGAACTTTCTAGAACAGTTCTAGAACGTTTACTGTCCTGATACCGAATTCTTGAACCAGTGATCCAACACTCAACCAGAGCTGTCAACTGATCCAGACCTTACGGCCAATGAAAGCAGCAATTGCAGACAAATATTTGACTCCAAAGTATTGGGGTGTTCATGATCAAATGAGATGAAACCAAAAGCAAACATTTGCTTGAATAATTTGCTTTTTGAACTTGGTATGAACTGTGGTCACTTCCCGGAGTTATACACTTTTCAATTTCTTTATTACTTGACTTGGTATGAATGTTAATATTTCATCTACATTTCAGGTTTTAACACATGAATGTTAAGATAATATTTCGTCTACATTTCAGGGTTTTATGTATGAATGTTAAGATAATATTTCGTCTACATTTCAGGGTTTTACGTATGAATGTAAAGATGTTTTGTCTATGTTTCAGGGTTCTACGACTTCCCAGTCAGGGTCGGTCACAGACAACGACCAAGACATGGACAAGGTATACCGCCGTTACCGGGAGACGTTGATGAACTCGTCGCGTCTGGTCGACGAGGGTGGAACTGACATGGACGGAGACTGCTTAGGTATGGGTGTCATACGTAAGGAGGTTGATCTGACAAACGATGAGAAGCAGTACCTATTGGCGGTTGAGCGTGGCGACATCCCAAGCACACGACAATACCTCAGTGTTGGCACACAAACAGGACTCAACATCAACTGTGTCGACCCGCTCGGGAGGACAGCACTTCTTGTCGCTATCGAAAATGAAAATATTGAAATGATTGAATTGTTGCTAAGTTACCATGTCGATGTTGGGGATGCTCTTCTTCACGCGATTAATGAAGAAAACGTTGAGGCGGTGGAATTATTACTCAACCATGAATATTCTCTGAAGGGCGAGGAGGTAAGTAGTCTTTTTACCATACAGAATTCTAAAGTCATTCACTCCTGAGATTGCATAATGAACTATTCCAACCTTTGAATTGGAAGAGTTCAAATGCGTATTCAGGGGTAAATGAGTTAAAAGCTCTGAATTAAAAGAATATCTTGTAACTACTAGCTAGGACTAGGATTGACACATGCACAGTGTTAATATATTTACCCCAGAAATTCCATAATGAACTATTCCAACCTTTGTATTTGGAAGAGTTTAAATGTGTCCTCAGGGTTGTTTTAATTAAAACTTAACCACTCGCCATAACAAGTCATTACTAGAATACATACCTGAAAATCTGTCAGTTATAAAAAAAAAATGGTCAGATATCAAATAATATCTTTTGCTCCATTTCAAAATTAACAAGATTGGGTAGCTATTAAAAATATTTTATAATTGATACATTAAACAATTAAAAAGGAACACAGAGAATTAGTAAACATCAATATCAATAAATGGACAACAGGCAAAGCCTATATTAGTCTTTTCCATAAAAGATTGGATATATTATGAGCTATAGGTTTATATTGCTGTGATATCATATATCTGCTGTGAAGTTAAAACTCCACATATAAGACAAAACCATTTGTTCATCTGTGAAAAATCCCTAAGATCATCGGAATAACAATCAAGGCAAACCCGAAATACTTGATTATAAATTAAATTCTTTTTACAAAAACACTCAACTAAATAAACTACGGTGATGTTATTGATTAACAAATTGTAATGGCTTTATCATTATTAGCAAAATATGGTTAATGGAAATTGGTACTAAATGGTCTAATTGCTATATAAGTTCACCTCTAGATTCCAAGTTCGAAACTCATGTAGAGCAGTTGCCATGCAGGTACTGACCGTAGGTTGGTGGTTTTTCTCCGGGTACTCCAGCTTTCCTCCACCTCCTAACCTGGACAGATCCTTAACCGTTTTCCCCCTGTATAACTTTAGTGGACTCAACCATGCTTTGAAGTAGATTAATCCATTTTGGTCTACAGCAGTGAAAGGGTATTGAAATAAACTGTTAAAAGGATGTAAAGCACCAACATTAAACTGCATGTTTATGACTTCATACCTTAAATCAATCAGTAAAAACACACACTTAATGTGGTGAACTAGACTTTATATATTGTATTGTTGCACTGCAAGGCGTTGCCAACAGCTGTGTGGTGAAGGAAATTCAGAAGTAAGGAAAGAAATAACACGGGGGAATAAAAGATGATTTGCACGTGTTGCTTTGACAGTCTGTGATAGTCTTATAAACAACACATGACAGACAGTTGACTGACAGATATTATGCATACCTCTTACATATATAGAGTCCCTAATACACAGGTCAAGTGAAAGTAAACATTTCCCGACTTGTCAGTAACATGTAAAATGAAGGATGAGGTTTATAGATAAACATTTATATGCTGTCAAACATATCTCAAGTTCATTTATTTATCCCCTAGTCGCTATGTCTCATAATGAATATATACAATAAACGATGAAATTCAAGAATGGCTACAATTTTATACAGTCTGTATACCTGTAGCAGGTTTATAGCTATTTTGTTTGGTTTCTATGACATATTTATCTGGCAATAAACCCATGCCTGTTGATAAGCCCATCTATATCGATTTTACCAGAAATGCTGAATGTTAATTTCAGAGTACCAATCTACTTTGAGTCTGCAGAGATCATGCTTTGGCCCCTGGGCTTATTGTGGAATAAATACCACATATCTACACATGCATACACATGTACAGTATATATGTTACAGTCTGTCTTTATTTTAAATTACCCCTGACATTTCAAAGTAAACTATTCCAGTCTTTGAAGTGGAAGGTTTCAAATGTGTCTTCAGGGCTGTAGGAGTTAATGAGTACTTGTGACGTCTGTAAATTCGGATTGATGTCAGTCCAAACGTCAATCTTTCAACTGACGTAAACTAATCGAATGACAAAAACATACGAAAAGTACAAATAAACAAAACTTACGATCACTATTACGTCAGTTTGTTGTATGTTGGTAGGATTCTTTGTTTACGGTTCAGTTCAGACCGCTGCATTACGAATCAGTTCCCCGAGGAGTGCGATACACCATCTACATACCGCCTCGTTACGATGTAAGCTGGGAATCTTTGCCGATAGAACATAGGGCTTTATGGTTTTAATGTGAAGTTCTATCTTTTGTGTTTCATCTGTTGGAATAATTAAACTGTATCCCTGAGAGGGCGTTAGGAAATGTAGCTCCTAGTTCAGTAACAGTGACATTTCGCCGAGAAACCCAGCCATGCAGCAGAAAGATGGAATACCTGATGTAGTTACCAGCCCTGATGTCAGTATAATGATGCAACCGTGCTGGAAAATGTAGCTATTTAATGTTAGTCAGACACCCCAAAGTCTTCAGGGAGGTCTGATCCCGCCATTACCCACAAAACACACCTCAGTCACGAACATACAGGCACGATTTTCTATTAAGTTATATCAGAATTGCAACTGAATCTGGAGACATTTAATTTCTTTTTTGACAAGAATTGGTTTGCAGGAGTATAAATAGGCCTAGATGGTTATAATCGTTGACTCCTATGGCATCTCCTTAGAATGGGAGCCGACTCAAATAAACAGATCAATGTTATTATGTGTGTTATGGTAAAAATCTAGAATCAAAAAGGGAAAAATAGTTGCAGCATCACAAAACAACACCCTTCTATACTTTAATCCTGATCTACTGATAGACCTGCCCTTCTGTATAGACACTTAATTGAGGCATCATAACCAACATTAGTTATCTCCCTTCTGTCAGCTCTGATTACAAAGCCTTCCTTCAGTTCTGATTACAAAGCTTCCAAATCACCCAGGTTCAGATTAAAAAGATTCCTCTCCACTCTGATCACAAATCTTCTATTCCATTCTGATACAAAGCTCTACTCCACTCTAATCATAAAGCTTCCATTCACTCTGATCACAAAGCTTTATCCACTCCACTCTGATCACAAAGCTTATCAAAAAGCCTTAATTCACTCCACTCTGATTATAAAGCTTCTATTTCACTCTGATCACAAAGCTTCCATTTCACTCTGATCACAAAGCTTCCATTTCACTCTGGTCAAAAAGCTTCCATTTCACTCTGATTACAAAGCTTCCACTCCACTCTGATCACAAAGCTTCAATTTCTCTCTGATCACAATGCTTCCACTCCACTCTGATCACAAAGCTTCCATTTCACTCTGATCACAAAGCTTCCATTACACTCTGATCACAAAGTTTCCATTTCACTCTGATCACAAAGCTTCCATTTCACTCTGATCACAAAGCTTCCATTTCTCTGATCACAAAGCTTCCATTTCACTCCGATCACAAAGCTTCTATTTCACTCTGATCACAAAGATTCCACTCCACTCTGATCACAAAGATTCCACTCCACTCTGATCAGAAAGCGTCCACTCCACTCTGATCACAAAGATTCCACTCCACTCTGATCACAAAGCGTCCACTCCAATCTGATCACAAAGCTTCCATTTCACTCTGATAATAAAGCTCACAAGAAAAACTGATCTCTCTCTGAACACAGACCATAGAATATAACTGAAGAAAATACATTTAATAGAACCACTGAAGTGTTTATTATACCCCTTCCGTCTCCTGCGGGTTGTCCGTCTGTCCATGCATCTGTCTGTCTGCAGACCCAATGATGTACCAGCTACTCCTCCTAAACTATTGAGGGGATTTTAACGAAACTTGGCTGGCAATAACAATGTAGATGTGTGTTATCAGGTTGAAATTTTGGTTGCCGTGGTAACCAAGTCACTATACTTCATTTTTTGGGGGAAATATTGTCTAGACAACTCCTCATAAACCTGTGAAATGTTTTAAGAGAAAACTTCATAGGAATGTCAGAGACCATGTGTAGATATGCATGCAGTTATTTTATGCAGAATTTTGGTTGTCATATGGTACCCAGGTCACTATAAACAGGTATTTGTTGAAAAAGTTTTTTCCCCGTAAGACTACTCCTTAATCTATGAACCCATTTCAATGAAACTATACAGGAATATTAGAATATTAGAGATGATGACGTGTAGATGTATTTATGTATTTGCAGATACAAACATGTTACTCATTAACATAACCCTATAAACGTATTTGTATTTATTGCATTTAAGGATGTGTGTGTGTGCAGGCGAAGTAGGGGGAGGGGGGGAAGGGGGTAGTTAGCCATTGACTGACAGTCCTAGTTTTTTATGTTTTCTTTCGGTTACACTTGTTTATATAATGACCAGTCATATAGAAGTGTAAAGGCTTTTTTTATCCCCTGAAAGATAGAATTCTTCAGTTTCTTTAAGCACTATACAACCATGTTTTCTGAAGAAAAAGGACTACGTCGTTATCTTGTTCTAACACTTAATTTTGGCAACCACATTCTATGGAAAATATTATATCAGTTTTAACACTCAAACTTGATCCCTCCGAGGAATGATATTCTGTGGGGGAAAATATTGTTTTAAATCTACAACTATCATCTTGTGGAGGAATGGATTATGCTCTTGTTCAAATACTCTGTGGAAGAACCAATTACGCGCTTGTTCAAATGCTCTGTGGAAGAACGAATTATGTTCTTGTTCAAATGATACTCTGTTGAAGAACCGATTATGTTCTTGTTCAAATGATATTCTTTGGAAGAACCGATTATGTTCTTGTTCAAATGATACTCTGTGGATTATTGTAAGAAAACAACTATATTTTGTGGAAGGCAGGAAAATGTCTCTGGTTTTAACACTACAACTTTATCCCATGGAGGAAAGGATTAACTTCTTGTTCATGCAATATTCTGTGGGAGAAAGGATTATATATGTTCCTGGATTTAACTCTACAACTATATCCTTTGGAGGATGAGATTAAATTTCTTGTTCTAACTAACATTATTCTCTGGAGGAAAGGATTAACATATCTGGTTCCAATGCTATAGTTACATTCTGTGAACTGTGGTTCTAATACCATAGCTACATACTGTGAAGGATAGGATTTTATGTATTTTCATATAACTTCTCCTTATACCCTCTGGAGGGTGGCATTTAATCTTTTGTTCTTTAACTAACCTCCAGAGGATAGGATTTTGTGTGTTGTTAGGGGGTGGCATTTAATCTTATGTTCTTTAACTAACCTCCAGAGGATAGGATTTTGTGTGTTGTTAGGGGGGTGGCATTTAATCTTTTGTTCTTTAACTAACCTCCAGAGGATAGGATTTTATGTGTTGTTAGGGGGGTGGCATTTAATCTTTTGTTCTTTAACTAACCTCCAGAGGATAGGATTTTGTGTGTTGTTAGGGGGGTGGCATTTAATCTTTTGTTCTTTAACTAACCTCCAGAGGATAGGATTTTGTGTGTTGTTAGGGGGGTGGCATTTAATCTTTTGTTCTTTAACTAACCTCCAGAGGATAGGATTTTGTGTGTTGTTAGGGGGGTGGCATTTAATCTTTTGTTCTTTAACTAACCCCCAGAGGATAGGATTTTGTGTGTTGTTAGGGGGGTGGCATTTAATCTTTTGTTCTTTATCACTAACCTGGGGAGGGTTGGATACTATGGTGTGTTGTTCTTACAAGACAATCAGGTTCTGAGGGGACCAGGGTTAACATCATGTTTTATGAATATCACAACCTTATTTTAGAATGAAAGGATGACATTATTTCATCTTTATACATTGTCAGCAGGGGAATTTGCATATCTAATATAGCTTTACATATTGTATGAAAAATAAAATTAATTCTCCTGTGTAAATACCATAGCCATCTCCCTGTGAAATACCATAGCCATCTCCCTGTGGAAGGAACAAATATATGCCTCCTGTTCTATTTCATCATTCACATCCTTTGGAGAATAACAAGACGACAACATTTTCTGTTAAAAACTAAAGTCATATCTTGTCATAGAATCAGATGACTTTCTTGTTCTGTAGACTCTACACTCACATCCTTAACAGCTAGATGTAGGGTTACATCAGTGTAATATCTCATATTAATGAACCTTCTAAGTTCTGTTATACAGGTGTCTTCTTTTCAAATTGACGAGAACATTATGATGGTATATCATTGTATAGTTTTATGAATGTTATACAATATCATGACAGCCACCCATAGATCATGATTATATATAGTTTTTTTCTGAAGCAGATGAATTTGTTACAAATTGAATGATATAATATTTATAATATGAAAGCATGGTTACAAAGAAAGTTTGCTTGCAATATTTATAGATAAAAAGAACGTGATTGTGTTTGTCCCCAGCTATAGAAAGCCGTGTGTGATGAGTACATTGTCACCAGATGAATGTAACACTGACAGAAATACATTGGGTATTTTATCAAGATTGGCGTCACCAGCTTCCGATACCTGTTGTCATGGTGATCGCCCATGATGAATCAAGTAATGTGCACTATAGAAAACAATTCCGTGGAGACGTAACTTTGACATTTGTCATCGCGTTCTTTTTTTCTCCTGTTCAGAGAATTTTGAAATCTTAACAGGTATTTTTCATCATTTTATATTCATTTCTTGAATTCCAACCTTCAACATTTTGAAATTGGTTTCGACTAACATAGACAGTAAAAGACTTTCGCTTATATAACTGGGTTTTGTTGTACATTAGAAGCAAAATATCTTGGCTTTGGTAAGGTGAAGCAATTTTGTCCATTCCTCCTTCCATCCCTCAACTTTTGATCAACGGTTTTAACTCATTCACCCCTGAAAACACATTTGAACTCTTCCAATTCTACGATTGGAATAATTCATTATGAGGGGGATTTCAGCGGTATATGAGTTTAGAAAGTAGGTACTGGGATATTAAAGTTTTAGAACTTTCTTCAATTGTTACATTATAAGTCACAGGAGTTAACATAAATATGTTTGTAAAAATGTAGATCAAATTTATTTTTGTTAAATTTTTGGAAATAAATTTCACAAAAAATTGTCAAGAATTTCAATCCTTATTTCAATTTATTTGTAACAGGTACTTTTCATCCTCATTACAAAAATGTGAAAGAAATAATGGAGACAATGATTTAGATAATTACATAGTGTACAAAGAACCAGTGTGTCATTATCTATAGCCAGGCTGTACATGTTACATATGTGTTAGCAGAAAAGGAAGTTCTTTGCTCTGATGCTAAAACAGAGATGCTAACTGAATTGATATCAATTGAACCCAAATACCTCAGAAATACTTTAATTCAAATTAGCAAATTAGCTCAGAGATAAATGATCAGAATAGCATGGAAGGGTGGCTCTGATATATGGAGAGACTTGGTTGAACGCTGTACTGTCTTTAAAACCTGTTTGTGGATCGAATGTTGAAAAATAATGATTAACCCATTCACCCCTGAAGATGCAATTGAACTCATCCAATTCTAAGGTTGGAATAGTTCATTATGACATTAAAGGGATGAATAACATCTGTTTTGTAAAGTTTTCAGGTATAAATTCAGG
Source organism: Mimachlamys varia (assembly GCA_947623455.1). Lineage (NCBI taxonomy): Eukaryota > Metazoa > Mollusca > Bivalvia > Pectinida > Pectinidae > Mimachlamys > Mimachlamys varia. The sequence continues at coordinate 6,919,536 of OX392537.1, forward strand.
TCAGGTATCTAATTTTTCTGTAACATCAGGTAACATCAGTACAGGATCGCTCGGAGTTAGATTTCATCGACTATCCATTGATCTAGTTTTATATGTATAGGTGGCGCTGGCTGCTCCGACATAGAATACATTAAATATTTTCTCAAAGGAGGTTGGAAGTTCATGGTTGAGATCATAGACAAAGTACAGTGTTTTAAGGATATGTAGATTTATTTAAGATAAATTAAACATGTATCATCAAGAAGTCTTTGGGTGCGTGCACGATTGCATGCATATACATGTATGATTGTAAAACACTACACATTATGGGACTTTCTTTTCAAAGTGTTTGCTTTTCTGATGTTCTGATCGTCAGAACCCTCTAGCTTTCGAAGAGCATGCAGAGCTTTTCTGATTACCACAATTCCCTAATCAGTAGCTTCCAAAGCTTTTCTAATTTACACAGCTTCGTCTGGTCCCCAATGTGACAGGAACACTGGACACTATAGTGTATGTGGTTCTGTTTCATCTGCCCGTTAAATATTGTCAAAAGATTAATAAAAAAAAAACAACACATGTAGCAATTAAAACATTGATGCGTTCAGTAATGTTTGCAAGTATGAACTTAAGTACTTGATATTGCTTTAATTGTCGGTATTAAATTAGATCTCTTTACTTGATCTCTTGATTAAATTATTCACACGTAGTGGACTGATTTCAACCTTTGAACTGCAGGACTTCAATTGTGTCTTCAGGGGTACAATATATTAAGATCATAAGTTACCTTTCTTACTATAGAGGGGCCGCAGTGGCCAAGGTGTCCTGACATTCTACCACTATAGCCTTCCAACTCTGGGCCATGGTGGCCGAGTGGCAAAGGTGTCCTGACGTTCTACCACTATAGCCTTCCACCTCTGGGCCACGGTGGCCGAGTGGCCAAGGTGTCCTGACATTCTGCCACCTGCGGAGTCCACCTCTGGGCTGCGAATTTGAAACCCATATGGGGCAGTTGCCAGGATGTGACCTCGGTGGTTTTTCTCAGGGTACTCAAGCTTTCCTCCACCTCTAAAACCTGGCACGTCCTTAAATGACCCTGGCTGTTAATTCTTATTCCATATGTCAATAGTATTGACCTTCAATTACTGCTTCACTCATTCACCCCTGAAATTTTATAATGGACTATTCCAACTTTTGAATTGGAAGAGTTCAAATGTGTTTTCAGGGTTGAATAAGAAATGAAGGATCCCTGTACAAATGCCAAAAACTGAATGCACTCTATTTGGTAATTGGCTTTTAAACAGCAAATCTTAAGTCAATCTCTGATATTTACTTAGAATATTATTCATGATGAAATTCCTGATTCAGAATTGCGTTAGATCTCCAAAATAAACCTTCTGAAGCAACGACAATTATAGAGATAAATGCAACAGACCTCAGCTGAAAGATATTTCGGTTATTTTCAACTTTCTGGATATAACCAATGAAGTGGAGTGTGACATATTTCTGTTTTCGCCACTGGAGGGCTATTTTGGATGAAAATGAAGAATTCAAGACAAAATGTAGCAAGGGGAAGCAACTCTGTTTATGCACGCATGCGTTACCATTCAGGAACTTCACTTGAAGCTATGCTTTGATAACTGCCAGTATGCTCATTAGTGTGTTTATTGGTATCGTCGATGAAGCAGAGGACACTTTCTCCCCTCCGGAACACCTGGTCTTATTCTCTTGTACTTTAACAAGAGTCTCCATATAAATCTTTCCTTTGTTTATATTTTGCCCCTGGTTTAATCGATTTTGAGTTCAGATTATGATTTTGTTACCTCTTCAGTGTTCTCTAATTTGTTTTCTCCAGTAAATAATTTCTGAAAAGGCAAGTACGCCTCTGTTATAGAAAGAAATATGTTGATATAAACAACATTATAATCTAGAAAAAGCCGAGACTGTCTCATGTTCGGGTTAGGACAAAACGAGCCCTCCTAGACTTTTTTCCTGTGACATTCAGTGTTTTGAGACCTATATAAGTTGTTCTGTGAGCTTGCCTCAGACAGTTTCCCTGTGACGTTCAGTGTTTTGAGACCTATGTAAGTTGTTCTGTGAGCTTGCCTCAGACATCTGGACTAGCAGGCTTGCCTACCCAGACAGTTGGAATAAACTGGATTCCCACAAGACAGCCATGAACTCCAAATTATGATAGAAATGTCTGCTTTGTTTCCAAGTGGTATGGAAATTTCCTTCAAAATCAGGTTTATATTCATTATCTAATCCGATACGGATCTCTGCAGAAATTGCTAAATAATTCCCATTTTGTTGTGATTTTATCTGTTGTCCGAAACGCTCCATAGCACACAGTAGCAGTAATGCTTAATTTCATTCTTTCATTTTCCTATCTTATCCTGACTTTATGGAAACTGTTTTTATACTAATCTTCTGTGTGCAATTGTGAATTGAGGGATAATATTTTGTCTGCATAATATTTTGTCTGCAACATTTTGATGGGAGATAGAGATAGTTTAGTTGTTGTTCTGCCATATAATCAGAAATGATAGAATTTTATCAAAACGTGTTAATCATTTTTAGCTTTGACTCACCTTGTCCAAAGGGCCAAGTGATCATTTTTAGCTTTGACTCACCTTGTCCAAAGGGCCAAGTGAGCTTATGCAATGGTGTGGCGTCTGTCATCCGGCCGTACATGTCTGTCAACTTTTCCTTTAAACAACTTCTTTTGAAATACCGAAAGGCCTATAGTGACAAGTAGCTGGTAGCTGCCTTGGAAGAAGCTGAACAAATTTTGATTGAAACAAAATCACTTTGACTTACTTTCAAGGTCACAGGGGTCAAATATGTCGAAACATTCAATTGCCTTCTTCTTAAATACTGTCTGGCATAGAAACCTTATATTTGACTGGTAGCTACTTTGGATGAAGCAGAACAAAGTTTTCGAAATGAAATGACCTTGACCAATATTCAAGGTCAAATCTATTATAACCTTTAAACGACTTCTTCTGATTAACCAAAAGGCCTAGAAGCATGATATTTGGATGAAGGCCGACAAACTTTGCAAAATGAAATGACCTTGACACATATTCAAGGTAACAGGGGTCAAATCGGCTATTACCCTTAAACAACTTCTTCTGATAAACTAAAAGGCTTAGAGACATGATATTTGACTGGTAGCTTCCTTTGAAGAAGCCAAAAAAAGTTTGCGAATGAAAATTACTGTGTCTAACTTTCAAGGACACGGGGCAAAATTTGTTTAAATCTTAAAATGTTCTTCTGAATGTCTTACAGTAATAGGCTTTAGGCGATTTTAGGGTTACAAGAAAGAGATTGATATCAGGTGAGCAATGCAGGCTTATGGGGCCTCTTGTTCTTGATATTTTCTAGTATGATCGTATATTGAGATATTGAGAACAGTATTTTTCAGTCTGGATTTGTTACCTTTACTGGCAAGGTGGGATTATTTGGTGCATGTGTACTTCCCAGAAGTAGGGAGGGACATGAGGAACAGAACGCCATGTGGGTTCTATACCCACACACTCTGCCATTTACATGTTTACATGAAGGAATGTTATTTCTAGTCTATCAGACTTTCATATCCTCAGTGAACATCTGCACCAGTCTCTGGGCTGGGCTAACAAAATGTTGCTAAAGTATGGACCTACTCTTCCCTGGATCTTCCCCATTGGTGCTGCCCCCCCCCCCCCCCCCCCTTCCACCCAGTGGTTCTGATCGTACTGATTCCATATGGTGTCTAGGCTTATTGGAGAGATATATAAACAAACAAAGTAACGATGATAAGATCGGACATGTTTTCTGCCATTTCTACAATCACCTGATCCGGACCTTTATTTATTGTTGGTAGGCCTAGACTTTCTGGTGCTGACATTTCAGTATACCTTTGATCTCTATACAAATGTAACTATTATTGAAAATGAAAGTAACATCTGGCCAATTAGTACTGAATCTGTTTATTTAAGGCGTGTCCACAACCTGTATCTGTTACATTGTACGTCATAATTGTTAAACAAGTACATAATTGTAATACAGTGTGTTCCTCTTTATATCATGTTGCATTTGTCAGACAAAAAAATGATATTAACAGGAATGTGACATTAAGAGAAACATATATATATATATATTTTTCCGCTAAATATAGTGCATTTCCAATCTCCATATAACTAAAAGTATGCTATTCAATGTACATATGAAGATGTTTCAATATATAGATAATATTAATTCAATTAAACATCAATTTTGGGGTTATTTTTTATTTCCTATGCAACATTTTGTACAAGTTGTATCTGAAATCAATGGAAATTACATCATTTTCTGGATATTTTATGTGATTAGTTAAAAAAACATGATATTAAGAGGAATTCACCTCAAAATACATGATATTAACCAAATACAATTACATGGATTACCGCGGTATATAGAGAAAAAAAAGGTGCTTGGGGAAAACATGATATAAAGAGGAATGTGATATTAACAGGGGTGATATTAAGTGGAGTCCACTGTACAGTAAAACTTACTAGAACTCGTTAACTTGAGTATACCTCTCATTCATTGAACAGTTTTTTTAGTCCCGACTGAGTTCCAATATATTCAACCAGCCTCAGATTAGGTTGAATACCACGTCTTCCTTGAACTATTGGTCAAGTCCCAACTGAGTTCAAGTATTGTGTGGTCGTTTACTGTAGTTCAATTTACTGGTACAAATACATTGAAATTATATAATATTCATTTCATTATAGATATGTCTTGGAAGTCTTGTACATATATTTAGCGGATATCTGGCAAGCTAAAATTATAAGTTTATGACGAGTTTGGTAAATATCGTTTGAAATGAAAGTGAGTGTATGCAAAAGACCCTTTTTGTCCCATTTTCAAAATTTGCTGCACTTGTTTATGTAAGACTATAGTTTTCACACAACTTTGAAATGTGAAATGCAGCCATTTTGACTCTTGTGCAGAAGTTGATGACATCATGTAGTTGTCTTTGGTATGAAGTCGCAAAAAGGACAATTTAAACTTACAACCAATCTGATAGGTCATATGACATGGGCTAATTTTAGTACTGTGAATATGACTGCAATCATATGATATATTGTATATTTCTTTCAAAATGTACCTTGTAACAACAAATCTGAATCAGTGAACGCTAAATTGGACAGTAATCGTTGAACAAATTCAGTCACTTTAATTATTAAATGTACACATTTTCATCCATCGAAATGTACATAGTAATAATTTTATTGTAAACATTACAAAAATGACTTGTGGACAAATATGATATTAATTTTTATGTTGATATTTACATTTGGACCACAGCATTTAAAGCTGATATGAATGCCATGTGGACTAGTGGTATATATGATGATTTAATTAGTGGCAGTTATGTTATGTCGTCGTAAACTTTTCCTTGTAATCACATGAACACCTAACTTTATTGTAGGCATCAGTGATGTCTTGTTGAATCTTGTAAACTTTCCATACTGATGCTGAATGCTTTTGGTTTTCAGAATTCTGGTGTATTACTGTTTGTGTTCTTTTTTTTCTTTTGCAAAGTTTCTGTTCTTTGAAGAACCTTAAAAACCAATTTCTTTTTATATGTTAACGTGCACACACAACAACTGAAAGTTGTCAAACAATCATGCTAAAATCATTCTGGCAAAGATTCAAGGTCACAGGGGTCATACTCACAAGACTATACAAATGCATATTTTCTCAAAAACAGAAGCTGCATGTGTGAGGTGCACACACTAATGACTTTGTAGAAAATGCAAAGAAGATTATTCCAACAAAGTTTTAAGAAACAAGGTCAACCCACTGTCAAGGATACGTACATCAGATAACAAATTAGCTTATTTTGTCATGGTGTGACATGGACAGCTGCCAACGTTCCATAATTTCTTCAATTATAATTCTCCTTGTACAGTAATACTGGAATCCAGTACAGTCTGGCAGACAAAACAAGGAACTGCAAACCGTTCTCTTGTTTTGTTTGCAATGCTCTTTTTACTTCTGGTATTCTCTTCTTAACTCTTCAATATGAAAACACTGCTTATGCTTAAACCTTGTTTTTAATCAAAATGTTGTACAGTAAAACACCACTTACTCGAACCTGCTTTACTTGAATACCCCTCATTCCTCGAATAGTTAGTCTGGTCCTGACCAAGTTCGTACTTATTGAACGAACCTCGGGTCACTTGAATACCATGTACTCCTTGAACAATTTGATCAGGTCCCCAGAGTTGGAGTAAGTGGGGTTTTACTGTAGTATAAAAATTCTACCGTACATTTTATAATTAGAGGTTTGTTACTTGTATGCACACTGTTGTTATTTTGTTATATTTCTAAATAGTTTTACATAAAAATTGTTTATTTACAGTGTAAAAGATATTATGTTTGGCATGTTTAAGATTTTATCATTATTTTTTGGACAAATCTTTCAAAATACATCTACCTCAAAATTTTGTAATGAACATGTTGATTACATATATATCTGTTTTCTTTTGAGGATTAAGCTGTTATTATCTGTCTATCAAAGTTCCACTTTTAACAACTGCGATAGCTAGATTTGGTATTATATATCCCCAGGGACACCTGTTAAAAGGCTAGTAGTGATCGAGAGCTCAGTATTACTGGATAAATGTTTACATGAATCATTTAAAAACTTCTTCTGAAGAAAGATTTATCAGATTTTGACTGAATTTGTGATGAAACATCATTTGATAAAAGAAAACCCCTCAATTATTCATAATTAAAGTTTGATCTTATCCTTAATATATCGTTTTCCAGTGCTGAATGAAGCATATCCTATTTAGATTAAGGTATAATGACAACTTATGATAAAGTCTTGTATTTTTTAACTTTTTCACCCCTGAAGACACATTTGAACTCTTCCAGTTCTAAGGTGGGAATAGTTCAATATGAATTTCCAGGAAGTGAAAGAGTTAAAATGTCCAAATTTTCATCCTACAATTAATATTTCTCTGTCAGTATCATCTAGCAGTTTTGTAATCTATTTATGATCACTACAATGCTTTTTCCATTTGTAACTTTAAAAAACAATCTTGTGTAAATTATGACACCTTCACCCATTCACCCCTGAAATTTCGCAATGAACTCTTCCAACCTTTGAAATTGGAAGAGTTCAAATGTGTTTTAGGGGTGAATGCGTTAATCAGCATTGCTGATGTCAAAGTCACAGTAAACCTAGCTTGTAGAATCAGATTGTGTCACAATATCACACTACACTCAATTAACAGTTACCCCGCGGTGTTTTCGTCTAATGTATTTCTGTTGTTCCCTGAATCACTGTCGTCTGCTTCTATTTTCAGGCCCTGCACCAGTCTGTCCCCTCAAGTTCCTTTACCCCGGATATCACGCCTATCATACTCGCTGCACATAGAGACAATTACGAAATCATCAAGTTGTTGTTGGATCGAGGCTATCGGATCCCCAAACCACACGATGTGCGCTGTATATGTAAAAACTGTTTACAGGGCAGTAATGAGGACAGCCTTCGTCACTCACGATCGCGCATCAACGCATACCGCGCTCTAGCCAGTCCGTCCCTCATTGCTCTGTCTAGTAAAGACCCGATACTTACGTCCTTCGAGTTAAGTCGTGAACTGAAAAGACTAAGCAAACTGGAAAATGAATTCAAACTGGATTATGAAAAGTTAGCGAAAAAGTGTAAAGAGTTTGCAGTGGATTTATTGGAACAAACACGTGGTTCAAAGGAGTTAGAGATTATCTTAAACCATGACATTGGTAATCACGGAGTTACTCCCCCTGAACAGACAGAACCTCCTGTGGAAGAAAAAGTGAGGCTATCGAGACTGAAGTTAGCCATTAAATTCAATCAGAAAAAGGTAGTTCATATATATCACCAACAGCTAACATAGAGGACTAATCTTCCTGAAGAATAGTACCAATTCTAATTAATCTTTCTTTATATTTCAGCCATTTATGTAGCAATGGAATTTACTTTTAAACATTTGGTTTCTGGCTTTAATTGTATATATTAGCCATTTGCAGCTAGTTTGCAGAAAATATGTAAAACTTAACCTCATCAATCTGTCCCTTTTATTAATATATTATATAAAATATTATATTCACATTACATGCTCACCTGCTCGAAGAGCAAATGAGCTCATGTCCTTGTGCGATGTCTGTCTATCCGTCCATCCATATAGTGTCTGTCTTTCATCAACACTTTGATTTAAAGAACTTTTGTTTTAATAATCAAAAGGTCCAGGTTACTGATATTTGGCCTGTAGCATGCTGGTACAAGCATCATTGCTAGCCCAGGGTTGTCAAACTTGTGCTAAACAAATATGAGATGACCCTTGTCTATAGTGAAGATGGGGATGATGGGTTACCTCATCTATTCAAATGATTGACCTTAGCCCACTTTAAAGGTCAGTGGTCATAATGTAATATTCAAACAGCTTCTCAGTAACTAAGGGGCAGAAGCGCTACTGATATTGGGTCTGTAGCATGCTGGGATAAATGGCTACCAAGTTTGTTCAACTAAATGACCTTGGACTTTTTTCCAGGTCTTTTCAAGGTCTCAGAGGTCAAATATGTGTTTAAAATCTTCCAACAACGTTTTGTCAATAACCAAAGAGCCAAGGGTGCTGATACCAGCTGGCTGTTAACATGCTTGGGTGATTGACAACAGCATTTGTTCAAAAGAATGATTTTTGCCCACTTTTAAAATGACTAAAAGGACCAAAAAGAGTATTGCAACTTTAAAATCTTTAAAAAAAAAATGGAGCATGGCCCATTAGGAGGAATATTGGCTTTAAAATCCATCTTCTGTTTGGATAAAGTATTTTCATAACATATTGTTAGAAGCATCCTTGGCAGGAGAGGAACAAATTGGGTCAGGCCCAGGGGCGTGAGGGTGGAACCAAAAAGATTTATTTAGCTATGTTGGTTTATTTAACTTCTTTTCTGGAACTGTGCAATGAATACTGATTGTATTTTACTGGTAGTATCCCCAAGAAGTGGGGATTCATAATTGTACAAATGATTGATTACCTGCAATATATCTGACCAATTAGGTCATAATTTTGTCCTCTTAGTTTGATGTTTAAATGTGCAGGTACCAGCTTACTGATGTGCGATTTTCCATTTTGTCAAATAGAATCCATTGTTCTTTAAGCTTTTTTGGTTTTTTTTTGTATGCATCTATTCAGATTTTAGGTAACGACGAACAATTTTATATAATATGTAACTATTGTGAAAATTGTCATTAATACTCACTGGTTCTTGGATGACTAAAATGGTTAAAGCCTTGTTTAAAATCAGTAGTCATGTTTGGTAAGTGGTGTGTTTTTCAACACTTATTTTACGAATGTTTACTTTTCCAGTTTGTTGCTCATCCAAACTGTCAGCAGTTACTAGCCTCTATCTGGTACGAGGGCCTGCCAGGATTCCGTCGTCATAGCATCATCCGCCGTCTGCTCGTTACCACACTCATTGGCATTAGTTTTCCCTTCTTGTCCGTGTTCTACCTTGTTGCACCAAAGAGTGGACCGGGAAAACTGCTCCGCAAACCGTTTATAAAGTTTATATGCCATAGTGCTTCATATCTAACATTTCTAGGTTTGTATTCAAGTGATCTTCAAAGTTAAAGTAGCTTCATTAAGAGTATATATAAAATATAGACTAACTTAGTCAGATTTATTTTGTGGATTTTCCCAGGATAACCTTGACGATAGCCCATTAATAAGTTCATTTAAATTAAAGGCCTTATATACGTAACTTTCAGCAAAACTGACCAAAAATACCACTGGGTTTATAGTTACAAGTTTTCAGCATGTTTTAGATTTGTTTCATTTTGGAACAGATCATATAAATGTGAGGAAACTAGATCTTGTTAAAGTGTTATGCTACATGTAGTATTATTGAAAAAGAAAATTTATATCAAAACATACGAAATACAGGTACTTATATTACATTGACTATAATATTCAAGAAAGTTAATTGCATTGTCCTGTACATAGGAAGTGATATATATATTGCTCTAATATTTGTAGTAATCATTAGGATATGATAACAAGAACTCAATAGTGATACACCTCTCAAAACTGTTTAATTATGCTAATTTTAACCTACCTACTGAAATTATTGGAACATTTAATATTTTCAGTCAAAATTAGAAAAGTTGAATAAACATACACTTTATAGGTAAATTGTTTTCAGATTATAATTAGTTTGAGAGTAAAATATCACCTATGCTATCGTCTGAGCTAGTTAGAATTGATCAGGTGGCGTAGTGGATAGCGCACTGCCTTTCACCAAGACGGCTGTGGGTTGATTCCACGATTAGATGTGAAAAAGGTAATGGGGTCACCTGCCCGATCATGTGGGTTTTTCTCTGGGTACTCCAGTTTCCTCCCACAATAGATTAAAGACCTCTTTGTGCTAATATCCAGGCCAACAAGAGTGATTTAAATATAACTTTAAATAACTGGATTTATTCAACAGCAAATATGAAACAAGTTATTACACTTACATGTATATCAATCACTCTTGTTGGCCCAGATGCTGGCGTGTGTGGGGTCTTATTGTAGGATGAAACGGGAGTACCTGGAGAAAACCCACGTGGTCGCCGATGACCCCATACCTTTTCACATCTGATCAGAGAATTAATTAAGTTCCGCCCACTAAGGTCATTGAGAGATTTGAGTCTGACCTTGACCTAATGATGACCTTACGATGACCTTTTTCAGTGCTACTTATACTGGTGTCCCAGAGGGTTGAGATTCCCTTCCCCTGGGCATCCAAGGCGGAATCTGTGTCTGATATTGATAAGATCAGTCAGGAAGTGCGAGGGGCACCTGCCACGAATGTGGAGTGGATGATCCTCGCCTATGTCGCAGGTAAAGACAAACAACTGTTACATAAACTAATTAACCAAGGAAAATTCTTACATGATGAATGAATTATCTGGCCAATTGCTAATAGAAAATTAAGAGAAACAACAGCACCATCAACTTCTGGTGAGTTTTATTAAATATTCTGAATGTAAGTTGTTATTCTAACAAAATGAACAAAAAGAATTGAATTATATGAAAAGTGTGTTCTGAGTTCAGAGATTAAAACAGTAGAATATCCAAAATGGTAGATTTTTATGAACAGGGATATTAGCGATTAAGCCCCCTCACTTCAATTTTTTTTCACTTGGGGTGGGGGCTTATTTGCGGTAAAGCACGGTATTATTCTATTAAATCTTTTGAATTGGAAAGAGTATAAATGTGTCTTCAGGGGTGAATGAGTTTAAGACAACAAAACTGGTAAGTCAGTAATGAACAACTTCAGAAATCCTGATATATCACATACAGCTTGGCATTGCCGCAGCACATGGATTGTATATATACAATAAATACATTAGGTTCTATAAGACACAAGGGATGATATATTAGACCCAGTGTTTCTAAAACAAGGTAATACAATATTAAATGCTAATGATAACTAATGTTTGATATTGACAGGTCTGGTGTGGGCCGAGGTGAAGCAGCTATGGGACGAGGGGGCTCACGAGTACGTCCACGATATGTGGAACATCCTGGACTTCGTCACCAACTCTCTGTATATCGCTACATTGACGCTGCGTGTAATAGCTTACTTACAGGTAATGTGTGGGACTCCTACAAGTAGAATAAAAGAATAAAGGTCAAGGTCACAAGGTTTTTAAAATTAGTCTACTGAATGAACTTACAACATGAACAGGCATAATTTTAATATAACAAAGGTCAAGGTCACAAGGTGTTTTAAATTAGTCTACTGAATAAATTTTTTAGATGAACAGACATATATATTAATATAATAAAGGTCAAGGTCACAAGGTGTTTTAAAATTATTCTCCTGAATGAATTTACAAGATGAACAGACATATATTATTAATATAATAAAGGTCAACTCACAAGGTTTTTTTTAAATAAGTCTACTGAATGAACTTACTAAATGAACAGACATTTACTGTATAATGTTTTTTTTGCCAGCTAGTGTCTAAATTTTTGCTTTTTTTGCCATATGTTTGCATGGTGATCGAATATTAAACTGACCAAATTTATTAAGTAAAGTACGAGCTCCTTCCTAGCCCTTGCTAATCAGTGGTGAAAATATGATGTGGCTAAAATTAAACATCTTGTTTTTTTGCTGCAAATGGGGAAATTTGCACATGACAAAAAAAACCATGTTATTTTACACGGTATATTAATTAATATAAATAAAGGTCAAGGTCACAAGATTTTTGGAAATAAGTCTTCAGAACGAATTACCTTCAGAATGATGTATCTATACTCCCTGAAAACAAAGCTAATTAATATATAGAAAATCTCCCTGTCTGTCTGTCCATCTGTTCATGAAAATATTATATTCCCTGCCAACAAAGTTAAATTGTCAAGATAAGATTGATTGGGGAAAGCCTTTGCGTACTCACTAACATTTCTCTTGTATCTACATATAGTCATAACCAAATATACTTAATGAATCTTAAACAAATATCAGTATCAGAAACATTAGTTTGTACCATATTGCATATCAAATATTCATATATCTTTGAGGAAAGTTTCAAGCTTCAAATACTCTTTTTAATCTCCAGGTCCAGCAAGAAAAAAGTGAGGGCAAAGAATCAGCGAATCTCCAGCGGAAAGACTGGAACGCGTATGATCCTAACCTGATTGCGGAGGCCTTGTTTGCTGCAGCCAATATATTTAGTTCTTTAAAACTGATTTACATGTTCACCGTAAACCCCCACCTGGGGCCCCTTCAGATCTCACTGGGTCGTATGATTGTTGACATTATGAAGTTTGCTATAGTGTATATGATGGTGCTCTTTTCTTTCTCCTGTGGTCTTAACCACCTCTACTGGTACTATGCAACGCTCCGGGAGAAGGAATGCAAGATTTACAATATAAAGTCGTCGTGCGACAGACGCTACAAAAGTTTTGCGAAGTAAGTACCACAAACAGTTCTGTAAACATTTACAGGTGTGTATTGAATATTACTGCTTTTTGAACAGATCATCCAGAATCGGTATTGTATAATGGTATATACTTTTCAGACTTTCAGTCAGGTTTAGTAAAAGAAATGAAATACACAAAGCCTTGGTGGGTTACATTAATTTAGTTATTTTGATCATTTTGTCTGGCCGTCCTCACTTTTGTTTCAGGACATTTTGTTGGAATCTAAAAGACCAGTTGCTCTTTCTGAAATTTGAAATGGCTATATATACTGTGATATGCAGATGTGCAATAAAATTTTAAACAGTATTGAAGGTCAAGGTCACTGTTACTAGAAATTAATGCCATAGAGAATGGGGGTTACAGTCCTTATATCAGAAAACAAATAAAAGACTATATACTTTCCTTTCTGGAGATTGTTTCGTAATCCAAACAACTGTTTTTTTTTTTTTTTTTATTTTGACATGGTGATATACTGTGATGTGGGGATGTCCAATAAAGGTTAAAACCGTTTTGAAGGTCAAGGACATGCACTGTTAATGGAAATTAATGTCAAAGAGGATAAGGTTACAGTTCTTCAATTTGAAAACAAATTAAAAACTACACATTCATTTCCGGAAATTGTCTCGGAATCTAAACAACTTATCTTTTTTGAATTTGATGTGGTGATATTTAGATGTGCAATGAAGTTTAAAAAATTTCTTAGGTCAAGGCCACTGTTGCTAAAATTAGACCATGTGGGATACAATCAGGCATGTGACGAGATCCTTGCCAACCTGTCAGTGTTCAAGCTCAGTATATATTTTGTTTTGTTTTTTGAAATCTTCCAAGTGTTTATGGATTGTGTTCAATCTTGTTTCAGATCATTTTAAATCAGTGTTGCATGATGGTTATTGATTTTTTGTTCTAGATTTTAGATCAATGAAACGTTTTGTTGTATTTGACAGTTTGTTTGAGATCATCCAGAGTCTATACTGGTCGATATATGGACTGGTAGATCTGGAGCATGCGGAGCTGGAGGAACCCCACGAGTTCACCGAGTTCATTGGGAAGTTAATGTTTGGTAGCTACAGCTGGATAGCATTAGTGGTCCTACTGAACCTCCTCATAGCCATGATGAGCAACTCCTACCAAAATATATCAGTACGTACAAAATTCATCTCCATTTATATAGGTGCTTAAATGTTTTAATCTATTTTGTCATTGGTAAAGTTATACAGCATTGCATGATGATGTCCCCGCAATGAAATGGGAGGGCATAATACTTGATCTGCATACATTTCTAACATGTTTCTCGTGTGCTGCTCATGAGCTACTCATGAGTTTCCCGTGTGCAAAGGTTAGGTTTTTCTGTACAGCTACATATATAGTGTTACCCATGTCCATCCTGTCCCGTCCCGTCCGCCCCGTCCCATGGTAATGTAACCAGCTTATTTATATAACTACTGATCCGATTGTCATCAAACTTTGCATACACAATAAGCATGAAGAAGTAATTTCATATGGGGATGGGGGCATTTATGTCTCATAGACATTTCTAGTTTTTGATTAGGTAAAAAAATTTTGGAATATATATTATCAGAGCTTTAATAATTTCTGTGATTAATGTTAATTAATCAGATAATCTTCTCTTGTATTATCACCAGTCGTAATTTAAGCATGTTTTATTTTGTCTTTTGCGAGTATAGAGCCAGGCGGATGAAGAGTGGAAGTTTGCGCGGTCCAAACTATGGATCAGTTATTTTGAAGACAGCGGTACCTTACCTCCACCGTTTAATATTATCCCCTCCCCAAAAACATTTTACTACCTTCTGTTGTGGTTCAAGTCTAAACTATGTGCCTGTTCAAAACACCAGAAGCGGAGTCGCTGGCAGAGTATACGTGTAAGTAATCGGGGTTATCTATAGGTCAATATCCGATATACCAATGATGTTATCGAGGTTTAGTTTATGCACGACATGCCTTAAATTAAAGAGTGCGGATAGAGATCTATTATTATAGAGTGGAGTTAGACATGCTTGCTTGGCAAACTTTCATATCTTTCCTGTGAAGGAATCTATTTGGCAAAATCTGTTCAATTTGGTTCCAGTAACTCCTTTTTGACATTAATGGTAGTTTAGAAACAATAGTTATTCTGTTCCATGGAGTATGACTAATTAAATGCTCATATACCATCAAAATTGATTTTTTTTTTAATTTCAAAGTTCAAAAGTGAAAGTGAAAATTTTGATTCGCCTTCTAAAGTAGAATGAATTAATTGTTCTTACAATTTATACCCATAGAAATAGTAGAAAATAAGTGTTTTAACATTGATAAATAAAACAGTAGGAAATTGTGCAATTTAATTTCTATAACATCGATCAATATGATTTAAAATTGATGAAAGTGGGAATTTGAATTTAATTGAATTATAATTGTGTTACTGCCTGCATGTTTAGCAAGCTAGACTATACATTCCTGTAAAGTCAAATATTTAAAGTACAGTCGTATTTCATACACTTGGTTTAAAAAGTTTTATAGGAAGAATAGTACAGCTGTGAGATTTTAGGAATTATAGATTTTTAAAATGAAATACAGGGAGAGAAATTGCATGTACACATTAGCTTGAAGATTAAAGAAATAGGAAATTTTAGTTCGTAGATTAAAAATTGATAAAAGATTATACTTATGTCACACACATATATATAAACTACTGTGTTGGTAATCGGATACATGCATGGTATCTCAATTATTGAAAAATCATTTTATATATTACATCTGACAGAATTTCTTTTGAAAAATACTTAGATCCTATCAGAAATATAATATTTGATACTAAATACGTAGCATTCAATAAGTGTTTACTTACGTAATTATAATTCACCAGCTGGTACACATACAGTCATATTTCAGTTTATTCATGCATATTTTAATATTGATATGTAATAAGATATTGCAGGCTTACAAATGTGTTTGATATTTGCTGGATACTATAGTTACAATACTTTTTTATTGCTTTTTCAGAAAATTGTGAAGAAGATAAATGAGAGAGAAATAAGATACCAGGTAAGTGTGTTGCAGATGTGGGGCAAGGGAGGGTACTCCTACACTATGTCTATCACTGTCAGAAATACCTCTATCATTTCAATGTATTTGCCATTCATGGTCAGTGGTTTTTCTCCGGGAACTCCTGCTTTCCTACACCACTAAAACCTCTCACTTCTTAAACAGCCATAGCTGCATGTTTATAAGACATAAAACACAAACAAACCATAGCTGATTTTCAATAATTAATTTCTTGTCTTTTTGAAATTGTACTAATTATAAAAGTGTGGTAATTAAACTCTCATCGTCAATTGACAATGTTTGTTTTGTTGTAGGCTGTGATGAGGGACCTTATAAAACGTTACATCATGCAAAAACAGCGCGGTCCAGAGCGAGGAGAAGGTGTCACAGAGGATGACGTCAGTGAAATTAAACAAGACATTTCTTCGTTTCGTTATGAGCTTTTAGAAATTCTCCGCAGCAACGGGATGAAGACACCAAACCCTAACCAACCAAAGCCTACGAGTAAGAAACTGCGATACTGGAAACAACTTGTCGGCACCCTCTCCGAAAGCTTTGACTCCTCGCAGAATTTAACTCCAGAATAAGCATGTGCGACCCCTAGAGCCGTGACACAGCTTTGTTTGGGTTTCTTTCGGCACTCCCTAGCTGTTGTATCGAGGGTCAGAGGTCACGGGTTTCCCTGTTGTGTCTTCGTGTTTTCTTATTTCTGAGAAATCCTTTTTAACCCTTTTATAATGTTTGAACAATCGGACAAGTATTGTAGTGAGCATTAGTGAATATTATTTTTATATCTAATATTTTGATTTATTTTGTGTTAATATTATTTGAAAGGTTATTTAATATTTGATTTTTTTTCTTTTTATTTGATGTTGATGTTGTGTGCTTTTAAAACTCAATTTTTCAGATTTTTTAATGATATATTTATATTCTTGTGATTTGAGAGCTTTATATATGAAGTAGACGGACTGGTGATATGTTAGAATATAATTTATTGTAGCTCTTTGTGAGCTAGTGGTTTTGTATACCCTGATGATTAACTGTTAAATCCCTCTGTGAAATCACCTTGGATGTTATTTATTTATGAACTGCCGATCAGAAGTACTGGCGTTGTATAGATATATTACGGGTTCAAAGTATCATATTTCTCTAGCACCTTATTATGATATTATTGACTAGGATCTTTCTTTTGTAGATTTTTTTTATTTTTTCAATGTAGACTTTTCCTAGTAGCAAACTTTATATTGACAAGAGCATCAACCGAAAACAAAAGAAGTAGTTAATTTCTGAACTTTTCTAAAACTAATGAATCAGGAGAAATGATGATGGCACTGTTAGGTGATGGTGATGTTGGTTACTAAGGAAACCCTCACTAGATGGCGCTGCAGTAACAAGAAACTGCTGCTATAGGCAGCACTGCTGTTTTGGACTAGATGGTGTGCTATTAATTTTGTTGCCTGGAGATTTGAGTTACTTATAGGTGATACTGCCGTGGACTTTGGATTTGAGGGTACAATGTTTGTGAGGTTGCCATGGAAACACTACAAGGTGATTTAGAATGCTGTATGTGTAATTACTTGCAATGCCAAATAGCTTAGTTCACTGCACTTTCCATTCTCACTCTGACGAGTCTACTGAACGTTGGACTGGGATCTGCTTCTACTAACTTGCTCACACACTGTACTGCTTCTTGTTTGTATGATACATCTGATCTCATCAGACTTTGACCTCTGAACTTCTTAATTTCCTTCAGCCCTGGGTCCAGTAGCCAGATCTTCTTCCCTCTATTTGTTGTATTCCGGTCGTAAGAATAGCTCTAGCTAGGAGGTAATGTTTCATGGTACATGTATAAATAACCAAAAATAAAGTTTCTAGTAGACCTTGACATTTCAATCTTAACAATCTGCTTTAGATAGGTTAAATTCCTTTTTGACATTTCAGTTATAATTTTTCAGGCAAGCTAGGTGAGCTTATGCCATGGTCTATCAACATCTCCCTTAAACATTACTTTTCAATAACCAAAAGGTTTAGAGTCTTGATACTTGGCTAGAAGGTTCCTTGGATGAAACCCGACAGAGTTTGTGAAAAGGGATGACCTTGACTCATATTCAAGGTCACGGGGTCAAATATGTCAATACCTTCAAAACACTTCTTCTGAAATGCTGAAAGGACTAGAGACATGATATTAAATAAAAGGTTCCTTGGAAGAAAATTAACAAATTCACAAATAAAATTTCTCTTACCATTATTCAAAATCACATTGTTGAAATATAGCAAAACCTTCAAACAATTTCTGAAACAATGAAAGGCCTATAGAGACCGGATATTTTGCTGGTAACTTTCAAGCAAAAAGCCAAACAAAGGTATAAGCAAATGAAAATGATCTTGAAATAATTTCAGGTCAAAGGGGTCAAATATGTCAAAACCTTCAAGCAAACTTCTTTTTACTGAAAAGCTTAGACACATCATGTTGGGCTGGAAGTTTCTGTTAAACGAGCCAAATAAAGTTCATAAATAAAAATGACATTGACATTACATGGACATGTTTTACTGTCATGGTCAATGGGGGTCAAATCAAATCCTTCAGGCGACCTCTGCTGAAATACTGAAAGGCCTAGCTAGAGACATGATATTTTAGCTGGTAGTGCTTCTATAGTAAGTCAATGGTGAATAAAATGACATTGACATACTTTCAAGGTCGAAGGGATGAAATGTGTCAAATGACTTCTTCTAAAGTACTGACAGATCTTGAGACATATTTGACTTGTAACTAATCCTTAAAGGGAGTTAAAAATAGTTTGACAGTAGAATAAACCTTGACATATTGTCAAGATCACAGGGGTCTTATATGTTTTAATCTTTGAACATGTTTTATTGAATGACTTGCAGTCATAGATTTTACAGGTGAACGTTGCAGGCCCATTGGGTATTTTATTTAAGGCATCAATTGTACATTTTGTTTTGTTTATAATCAGTTGATTTTCAATCAGGATGTCTGTCCTTTAACAAGATGTTAACACAATTGGCTTATATACTGTTCTTTGCTGTAAGATTTAATTTATTTGTGATTACAAATAACATTCTTAGTTTAAATTTACTCCACTGTTAGATTCCTTAATTCCCTGTCCTGCTTTCTTACCCTGAATTCCTTGGCCTGCTTGCTGACCCCATGCAAAGTCCCTGTCCTGCTTGCTGACCCCATGCAAAGTCCCTGTCCTGCTTGCTGACCCCATGCAAAGTCCCTGTCCTGCTTATTGACCCCATGCAAAGTCCCTGTCCTGCTTGCTGACCCCATGCAAAGTCCCTGTCCTGCTTGCTGACCCCATGCAAAGTCCCTGTCCTGCTTGCTGACCCCATGCAAAGTCCCTGTCCTGCTTGCTGACCCCAAAGTCCCTGTCCTGCTTGCTTACTCTGAATTCCTTGGCCTGCTTGCTGACCCCAAAGTCCCTGTCCTGCTTATTGACCCCATGCAAAGTCCCTGTCCTGCTTGCTGACCCCAAAGTCCCTTTCCTGCTTATTGACCCCATGCAAAGTCCCTGTCCTGCTTATTGACCCCATACAAAGTCCTTGTCCTGCTTGCTGACCCCAAAGTCCCTGTCCTGCTTCCTTCCCAGAATTCCTTGGCCTGCTTGCTGACCCCAAAGTCCCTGTCCTGCTTGCTGACCCAAAAGTCCCTGTCCTGCTTGCTAACCCCAAAGTCCCTGTCCTGCTTGCTGACCCCAAAGTCCTTGTCCTGCCTGCTGACCCCAAAGTCCCTGTCCTGCTTGCTGACCCCAAAGTCCTTGTCCTGCTTGCTGACCCCAAAGTCCCTGTCCTGTTTGCTGACCCCAAAGTCCCTGTCCTGCTTGCTGACCCAAAAGTCCCTGTCCTATTTGCTGACCCCAAAGTTCCTGTCCTGCTTGTTTACATCAGCTCTGACATATTTGTTGCATACCCTGACCTGGTTCATGAAGATTTCCAATTCTTTTCTCACATTAAATCATGAACTCTGAATTCTTGAGAACTTTTGTTTGATATGGATATATGTCAGTATGTGATTGTAAAAATAAGTTCAGTACCATTTTTGTTACGTAATTTCATGAAGCTTGTCCCTCAAGTTTGATTTACATAATGTGGCTCTGAGCATATGTTGTTCTGTTGTGTGTGTTGGCATGCTGTAAATATTATACAGACATTATATGGATATTATTTACTATACTTGCCTTATATAGATAGGTAGCATTACAAGAAACACAAGTTACGAAAAAAGACTTAAGCCCTATGAATATGTGTGGGCCTCCAAGTTAGGATCACCTTAAATCTAGACAACAGCCTTGTATTATAAAATAATCATTGTACAATATGTAGCAAGTTTTTACCTGGTCAGTCACCAATATATTTAAAATCACTTTTTATGATCTAATTAATGTTTGCATGGCCAAGTCTATAACTTGGACAATATGAGACATTTCATGATCTCTGTTGAGAACCACATCATCTTGAAGAGAAATATCCAACATTAGTTAGATGCACGTGATGATCCACCACCCAGTATAGTTTTAAGAACCTTTTTCTCACTCAACATTCAAAAATTACACATCAATTTACCTAGAAATCAATATAATTTCTAGTTTCTTATCAAGCCCTAGATTCAATAACATTCCTTAACTTAAAAATCTCAATAGGACAGTTTGACAGAAGTTGAGAAAAAATCCTTAACTTTTTTATGTTGCTTCCTTAAGAAATTTTTTAATTAAGGAACATTTGTGAAACTGGGGCCAATAAATTCCCAATGAAATATGATGTCACATTGCTACTTGACATCATGATCAGGAGATTGCGCGATGAAAATAACACGCAATATATGTTACCCACTATTGTCAGTATCATCAGTAATAAAAATTGATTACTTATATAAAATTACTCTTAACAGGTTTATCTAACGAGTGTAGGGCGAGGATAACTACCGTTGTGCTATACAATATGGAAAACATTTATTGATCCCATGAATATAAACTTTGCTTTACAACAATTATGAAACAATTAAGTTATCCAACTTGTATATTAATCACTCTTGTTTGGCCCGGATGCTAGTGGTGGTGGTGAAGGTGGTGGTGGGGGTATTATTGTGGAGGAAACCGGAGTACCCAGAGAAAACCCACTCTTTGTGAAAGACATTAGTGCATGCACTGTCCACTGCACCACCAGACCACCCATAAGTCCCATATTGACATGTTATAGACCTTGCACAGACTATAAAGATATCATACACAGACACAACATAGAATTTTGTTATACACAGACATCAATTAGAATTTATGCTGATGTTTACATTGACATTGCATGTATGTAGAAGTTTATCAATCCCCTAATTAATGTATATGTGAATTGCTCGATCACTGTGAATCTCCAGATAATTTGATAATTATGAATACACAATGTAATGAAAGGTACGAAAGTAGTGAAACATCATGTTTTAATACAAAGCACATTATAGCCTGTTGATATCTGCTCTAGCTAGCTACAGTACAGGTGTGTAGTGGATCATGTTAGCTACAGTACAGGTGTGTAGTGGATCATGTTAGCTACAGTACAGGTGTGTAGTGGATCATGTTAGCTACAGTACAGGTGTGTAGTGGATCATGTTAGCTACAGTACAGGTGTGTAGTGG
Source organism: Mimachlamys varia (assembly GCA_947623455.1). NCBI lineage: Eukaryota > Metazoa > Mollusca > Bivalvia > Pectinida > Pectinidae > Mimachlamys > Mimachlamys varia. The sequence continues at coordinate 6,941,196 of OX392537.1, forward strand.
ATCATGTTAGCTACAGTACAGGTGTGTAGTGGATCATGTTAGCTACAGTACAAGTGTGTAGTGGATCATGTTAGCTACAGTACAAGTGTGTAGTGGATCATGTTAGCTACAGTACAAGTGTGTAATGGATCATGTTAGCTACAGTACAGGTGTGTAGTGGATCATGTTAGCTACAGTACAGGTGTGTAGTGGATCATGTTAGCTACAGTACAGGTGTGTAGTGGATCATGTTAGCTACAGTACAGGTGTGTAGTGGATCATGTTAGCTACAGTACAGATGTGTAGTGGATCATGTCAGCTACAGTACAGGTGTGTAGTGGATCATGAAAGGTCGTCACATTAAGCGGTTCACAAATTATTATCCGTGGTTATAAAGCCTTATACTAACCAGTCAGTATGTACCAGGTATCATTCTCGTCTGTATTCTGTAATGGTGATCAATTATATTTCCCAAAGCTTCCACATCTCGCCTCAAGGGATGAAGGGTCTTTGTCATCCAAGTCATATATTTACATTATGCAGTGCTGAAGTTTCTGGCTCAGTGCATTACTGATGTTATAGTGTATTGTTACTCTCAGACGATTGTTTTGACTGGGGAATCTTAGGGTGATCCTGATAGAATCCTGCACCCCTTGTTATTGAGGTAGGGGAATCTCAACCCCCTGGTTGTGGTGAATATATGCATAGGCAAAAGTATCAGGCATATTTCCGAATTAGAATAGTTGAGATGAACAGGTAGTTTCTATTTGTTTGATTTTCAATATCTGACAATAAAACAATTCAATGTTATTCAGTTTTCTCCTTCTACCTTCTCTACAGTACCTTTTTGTTCCTGCTGTTTGTTTCTTTCTCTCTCTCACTCGTTCTCATTCTCCCTGCCAACAATTCCAGTTTCTGTACTGTCACCTTCTCTACCTCTTTGTTCCCTTAGTACGTTTCTTTCTCTCTCACTCGTTCTCCCTGCCAACAATTCCAGTTTCTGTACTGTCACCTTCTCTACCTCTTTGTTCTCTCAGTAAGTTTCTTTTTCTCACTCATTCTTTCTCATTCTTCCTGCCAACAATTCCAGTTTTTGTACTGTCACATTCTCTACCTCTTTGTTCTCTCAGTAAGTTTCTTTTTCTCACTCACTCTTTCTCATTCTTCCTGCCAACAATTCCAGTTTCTGTTCTGTCACCTTCTCTACCTCTTTGTTCCCTCTGTAAGTTTCTTTCTCTCTCTCACTCTTTCTCATTCTTCCTGCCAACAATTCCAGTTTCTGTACTGTCACCTTCTCTACCTCTTTGTTCCCTCTGTAAGTTTCTTTCTCTCTCTCACTCTTTCTCATTCTTCCTGCCAACAATTCCAGTTTTTGTACTGTCACCTTCTCTACCTCTTTGTTCCCTCAGTATGTTTTTTTCTCTCTCACTCTTTCTCCCATTCCGACAAGCTCTGGTTCCTGTTGTAGTCACCTTCTCTACCTCTTTGTTTCCCCAGTAAGTCTTTTTCTCTCTCTTTCTCATTCTCCCTGCCTACAATTCCAGTTTCTTTAGTACTGGCAACTTCTTTACCTTTTTGTTCCCTCTGTAAGTTTGTCTTTCTCTCTTTCTCATTCTTCCTGCCAACAGGCTCCAGTTTTTGTAGTACTGTCACCTTCTCTACCTCTTTGTTCCCTCTGTAAGTTTGTCTTTCTCTCTTTCTCATTCTCCCTGCCGACAAGCTCCCCCGGGGCCGTTTCTGTAATACTGTACAGTCCCAATGTGATTCTAAATTCGATCTGGATACTTGCAGTTAAACCGCATATATATTTTGTTTTAATCCTTCATGGTTCATGTGTGATACTGCATGGTGGATCTGTAACCCTTTATGGTTTATTTGTGATACTGCACGGTTGGTTTGTAACCCTTCATGGTTTATATGTGATACTGCACGGTTGGTTTGTAACGGTCCCTTCATGATTTAAATGTGATACTGCATGGTTGATCTGTAACCCTTCATGGTTTATATGTGATATTGCATGGTTGATCTGTAACCCTTCATGGTTTATCTGTGATACTGCACGGTTGGTTTGGAACCCTTCATGGTTTATCTGTGATACTGCATGGTTGGTTTGTAACCCTTCATGGTGGATCTGTGACATTGTATGGTTTATCTATGGCACCGCATGGTTGATTTGTATTAACCCTTCATGGTTTATATGTGAAACTGTATGTTTGGTGAAGAAATGGTCAGTGATATTGTATCTGTGATACTTACACTTTAATTTATCTCAAAAGATTGAAAGTTGGAAATGGATTATATTTTACAATATCATTATTAATCAGTATTGTTTGTATTCAAATTATTAGTAAGATAACATACTAGTAACATGATGCTATAACATAGATGTGACATAATATTATAATTAAAACATCATTTAAAACATGACTATTAAACAGGAATACATTTGTTTAATTTGGAGATATTTTTTAATTTGTTGTAAATGAAAAATAAATGTATTAAGTTGTCTGTACCTGTAGATTAAATGTTTTGTTCAGGAAAATTCAGAGAAATGAAACAGTAAACAAAACAAAAGATTCAGAATTTCACAAAGAAAAATGAATTATCTTTATTAACAGATCGGCGAAGGCTAAGTTCCCGTAAACGAAGTCAGATGTTGAACCGGTCGTTTGGGAAAGGTATGTCTTCAGGGTTCCCTAGTAACGGTTGTCTCGACTTGGGATCCAAACCTACCACACCTACGTTTGGGAATGGAAGCACCATCCCAGACACCATAGTAGAGGAGAGTGTAATGGACACTACCAACACCCTCGGCGTGAAGATGTTGGAGGTACCGTCACTCTCACCCTCCCCGAGTACCTCAAATCTCATAGACTTCTCTCCGGAGTCTGCTGGGCAGTGCGGGTCAGCGTCAAACCGCAAACAGAAGGCCTCCCTTCACCTTCATGCTCTCCGAACGGACGAAGGACTCGGAGAATCCATCGACCTCAACTCGGAACACAGTAATTACAGCCCTAAATTGCCTGACAAGTTTGAGGCGGACTCTCAGCGACCATCCAAGCATGAGCGTAATGTTTCAGGGCCTTACCTTGACCCTGACTTTCCCATGTTGTCTAATTATAGCCCAGGTGAAGGTCATACAGATAGGTCGGGAAAGCGTGTCACATTTTTATGATTGTCAATACTTTCATGTTTGTAAAAAATCTAATATTTTTGTTTTTATAAAATAGATATATCATACTTATAATCATACAATGTTACCATGTAAACACCCACACAGATCTGTATCATACATAAACTTTGTACATTTGTATTTTAAACATTTTTCATACATTTGTATCACCATACAGTTACTTCATACAAGTATATCTAACAACAGCTGAATCCTACAGATATCACATACATCACAAGTGAGGGGTGGTAAAAATATTAGGAATCTGACAGCATGTTACATACTATAGAAGTCAGTTGTCAGGAAAGTTGGAATTTCAGCTCACCTGTGTGTTATATTGTTATCATTGTTTTATATTTTAACAAAATATGTTCTATCTATAATTTTTTTTTTTGTATATACATGTATACTGGTATTTCTTTGGTTCCTGTTTTACCACGCCCAGTCACAGCTGTATTTATACTGGTATTTGTTTGGTTCCTGTTTTACCACACCCAGTCACAGCTGTATTTATACTGGTATTTGTTTGGTTCCTGTTTTACCACACCCTGTCACAGCTGTATTTATACTGGTATTTGTTTGGTTCCTGTTTTACCACACCCAATCACAGCTGTATTTATACTGGTATTTGTTTGGTTCCTGTTTTACCACACCCAGTCACAGCTGTATTTATACTGGTATTTGTTTGGTTCCTGTTTTACCACACCCAGTCACAGCTGTATTTATACTGTTATTTGTTTGGTTCCTGTTTTACCACACCCAGACACAGCTGTATTTATACTGGTATTTGTTTGGTTCCTGTTTTACCACACCCTGCCACAGCTGTATTTATACTGGTATTTGTTTGGTTCCTGTTTTACCACACCCTGTCACAGCTGTATTTATACTGGTATTTGTTTGGTTCCTGTTTTACCACACGCAGTCACAGCTGTATATATACTGGTATTTGTTTGGTTTTCTCTTTTACCATACCCAATCACAGCTGTATTTATACTGGTATTTGTTTGGTTCCTGTTTTACCACACGCAGTCACAGCTGTATATATACTGGTATTTGTTTGGTTTCTCTTTTACCACACCCAGTCACAGCTGTATTTATATACTGGTATTTGTTTGGATCCTGTTCTACCACCCCCTGTCACAGCTGTATATATACTAGTATTTGTTTGGTTCCTGTTTTACCACACCCTGTCACAGCTGTATTTATACTGGTATTTGTTTGGTTCCTGTTTTACCACACCCTGTCAGAGCTGTATTTATACTGGTATTTGTTTGGTTCCTGTTTTACCACACGCTTTCACAGCTGTATTTATACTGGTATTTGTTTGGTTCCTTCTTCACCACACCCAGTCACAGCTGTATTTATACTGGTATTTGTTTGGTTCCTGTTTTACCACACCCTGTCAGAGCTGTATATATACTGGTATTTGTTTGGTTCCTGTTTTGCCACACCCAGTCACAGCTGTATTTATACTGGTATTTGTTTGGTTCCTGTTTTACCACACCCTGTCACAGCTGTATTTATACTGGTATTTGTTTGGTTCCTGTTTTACTACATCCAGTCACAGCTGTATTTATACTGGTATTTGTTTGGTTCCTGTTTTACCACACCCTGTCACAGCTGTATTTATACTGGTATTTGTTTGGTTCCTGTTTTACCATACTCTGTCACAGCTGTATTTTATACTGGTATTTGTTTGGTTCCTGTTTTACCACACCCTGTCAGAGCTGTATTTATACTGGTATTTGTTTGGTTCCTGTTTTACCACACACTGTTACAGCTGTATTTATACTGGTATTTGTTTGGTTTCTAGTTAACAACATGCTTATAATCAGTTGTAAATGTGTACAGATTAAAAAAGTGACAGTTTTTAGATGTTGCAAACGGGGATTGCTGTAAAAGAGATTGGATTGCACATCTGAGTTAGAAAGTAGTGTTCATTTACAGTTGAAGAGAAATGTTTTATTTTATATACTAATTACTTAAAGTTCATATTTAGCCCACCATCAGATGGTTTGCTATTCACAATTGCCCTAATGAGCTGTGGTCTGGTGTCAGGCACATTTATCGTCTTGTGTGTCCGTAAAAAATTCTTTGTAAGAACAGGATTTATATTAGTTAAATTAGCTCTGTATTTATCATGTGCACACTGATCACTTTTTGATTTTTATGGCTATGATTTGTGGTATAGTTACTGATGACTACTGAAAATTCAAGCATAATAGACTTTCACCATGCTCAATTATATAGCATTTCATGAAGTTCTACACTCACTGGGAGTATTGCTACTTTCATTTTGTATATACTTTGTTTGACTAAGTAACGTTACTTTCATTTCGTAATATTTGAATAATTAAGTATGGTTACTTTCATTTTGTATATAGATTGTATGACAAAGTAACGTTACTTTCATTTAAATTTTGTATATATATGTTACTTGATTAAGACATGTTACTTTCATTTTGTATATAGATTGTATGACATGAACTGTGGTTTGTCCTAGTTTCATGTACAGTGATATATGTTATAAATGACCAGGTAAGATATATTTGTCCATCCATCCAACGACTTGGACAAAAATTGTTGATTTCTTGACTATATCCTTCATTTCATTTAAGATGTCATCGTTTGCCACAATGATTCATCAGTGATTTCAATATTTTATTTATAATTTTATTGATGTGAAATTAATTTCTTCTGTGGATATATGTATATTTCATCAATGACAGTTGTTGATGTCGAACTGACATCAAGATATTGTGATTTTTAAATGCTGTGTTATTAGAATTGGCTTGATTTGCCAAGGGAAGTCGACTTTTTCAGACTTGAACTTGTTTCTGTACTGTCTATGTACAATGCCTGTTATGTGTTCATCCGTTAGGTATAACTCTCTGTATCACTTCTGTTGGTTACTTTGTAATGTCACCAGGATTCGTGACCAACTTTCAAACTGTTATATCAACATGTAAACATCATGTGATCAAAACTTGACCATAATGTATGTGGCAGACTTCAGACTATCACGTGACAAAAATGTTTGCCTATACCTTTAACCATAGACAGTTTTGACAGCAAGTTCTCTATTAATTGACAGAATTATGACGTCTTGACCCTTCACTATATGATGACTCGATATTTACAATGACTGTGAATATTAAATTGTTGAGTTTTGACAGTGCATTATTTTAACATATTTCAAATGACTGAATGTTGAATTGTTGGCGGAACCCATTTTGACATTAAATTATGTTGACTAAGCCCGAGTTTCCTATCTGGCCCCGAGACCATATCTGGTTTGGGGCCCCAAGCCAGACATCTATCTGTCAAAATGTCTTAAGTCTGATGTCAGGGCTAGAGGAAACTTGGGCTATTTGTTCGCATGATATTTATAATGACTGTGAATATTAGATTGTTGACAGATTGACGACTGAAGACTATGTACTGATGTGTCATGTTAGCAGAGGACTGCAGTTTTTGTTGACTGATAAAACAAAATGTGCTTTGTTAGGGATTGCATTCACTAAAAAGATACTTGTTGAAAGTTGTGTTCACTGACAATAAACATTGTGTTGTCAGTGAGATAAGTTGGAATGGTGACATTATGGTGGGAGAGGGTCAAGGCGTACGGTATATCACATTTATGTTGACAATTGATTGGGATCTCAAAATTTCGTTGACAATTGATATATATCGACAGGTGATCACATTTTTGTTGACGATAGATTGTCGACAAGGTGATAACATTTTTGTTGACGATGGATTGTCAACAGGTATTCACATATTTGTTGAAAATGAGTTGACATGAATTGTGATCACATCTACCAAGATAACTATATTGACAAATGAAATGACATTCTCCGACAGATTTGACAAGTGTTACAAAACGTGTAATATTTATTAGAAAGTTGTCATTCTGCGACTGATCATACAGGTTTCCACACTGTATGTTAACGTTGTCTTCAATGATGGATCATTCTTCATGTAATAAATTCATTCATGGTTGATTTTACATTGTTTCCTGTTATTTGTCCAGGAATTTGAAAACATACCATAAAATTATCTCCCTTGGTTAAGTAAATGGATCCTTATAACACGGTATAGAGTTATCGCCCTTGCTAGAGTCAAATGGTGCAAAACATAACTAAAATTATCTCCCTTGGTTTAGTAAATGAATCCTTATAACACGGTTTAGAGTTATCACCCTTGCTAGAGTCAAATGGTGCAAAACATACCATAAAATTATCTCCCTTGCTTAATTATAAGTAAGTGAATCCTTATAACATGGTTTAGAGTTATCGCCCTTGCTAGAGTCAAATGGTGCATAACATACCATAAAATTATCTCCCTTGGTTAATTAAGTAAATGAATCCTTATAACATGGTATAGAGTTATCGCCCTTGCTAGAGTCAAATCTTGTAAAAGTTGAAGCCACAATAGGTAATCCTCTACCTGTAAATGATGTTTTGCTCAGAGGTACAACATCAAACTAGAAACAATAGGACCTCTGATTTAAGGAATGCATATGTCTTTTTCACAAGACCAAGATTTTGTGCAATTTAATATCCTTATATCCCAATATACTTAACTTCAGGGAATTTTTCATGATTCTGAAAATTATGAAAAAAATCCAGTTGATAACCATAAAAAAATAAGGCTAAAACGAAGTAAAACTGAACAGTAGTTACCAAGAAACTCTTGCTAGAAAATTTCAAAGAATTAAAAATATTTTAAGTGTGGACCACTGAAACAACAAGCTGAGGTTAGACAACAGTTCAAAATGGATGCACGTTTACAAATGCCAAGTTTCAACTGCTGCTGTATCGATACCCACGTAAGAAATCATCTTGAATATTGCCGATACAAGTTAATCTTTCAGAGATGTAACTAAATCTATAAAATAATAAAAATTTAGGCTTGATTTTTTTAAAGGAAAAAGGAAAACCTGTTGATTGTGGATCTGAGGTATGGTGGGTGATAGTCTAAGGTACTCAATACCAGATCGTAGGAAAACAAGTTGGAAGCAGTGCAAAGGATATGGTTGTTCATAGAGCTGGGTACTACAAAATCAGAGATACCTCAGTATTTAGGCAAATACTGCAGTACATACCATGGTATACCACCTTTATTGAATGTTTGAGCTATAGCTAAAGGACTCGGGCTGTTTTTCGAAGCCAATCAACAAGAGGCCTGTCATAAGTTTCTCTTTGTGTTCTTATCCTCTAATATTGTTTGAGTGAAGCTAAGTCTGTCCTAGTTGATCAGCAAACTTATAGGAAATTATATTTAAACCATATTGGAATTACAATAAATCTATGTAACAAATATTTCATAGATAAGTTAAATGAAAGTCCCCCCAAAAACAGTATATGACTAATGTACCATGGTACGTACCACCTAGCCCTAGTTGTTCATATAATTATGAAGTATCAAAATAAATTCAGTCCTTCGAGAGAAGTCTGAAGGGCTCCGATCAACTGATCCACTAATTAATGCTGTTTTCAGATTGATGGATCCAACAGCAACACAATATTTAGCGGAGCAAATATTTGAAACCTTCGGACTAACTCGGCAGTTAAGATATTTCGAGTAAAAAGCTTGGTGTCACTTGTTCTACTTTAAGCATTGAGAGCACTTATATTCTTTTCAAAACTTAATTATTTTCAATTACATTTCTGTTTTTCTGACATGCAAAAACTATTCAGCAAACTAAACAGTTCGTGCTATTCAATTTTGGTGTTCCATGTAACAGTTCTTTGAAAGTTTAGAATTGATTTACCAATGTCTGAAATGTTTTGCTTAGTAATGTTAAGCAGTGTATACATGTTATCACAGCCTTATATTTAGATTATTGGTTTACCCCAACAAACAGTACACGGGCGCCGTTTTCATTAAAACGGTTGACGGACCGGACCAAAGTTGTTCGTTATAAAGGCACAATATACGTAAATTTTTGCAAAACTTAAAGCGAAAATCAAACCTAATAACTTAATATTTATAGATTTAGTTAAGATTAACTGATTTCAGCAATATTCAAGATGAATTATTTTTACGCGGTTGCCGTTACAGCAGCAGTTGACAAGCATCCATTTCGAACTGTCTTCTACCTTCGGCTTAATGTTAAAGTGGGCCCCACCTGAATTATTTTCAATTCGTTGAATATATTTTGTCAAGAGTTTCTTGTTAGTTACTGCTCAGGTTTACTTCGTTTCAGGCTGATTTAAAATATTTTTGCATGGTTATCAACTGGATATTTTTCATGAATTTTCAGAATCCCGAAAAATGTCCTGAAGATACATATATTGGGCCTTTAAAGGTCAAACCTAGGATAATCTGATCATGCTTTCAGTGAGCCCTCAGCCCAGTGAGAAAGCATTGCAAAGCATCTCCAGGAAACCAAAAATGTTACATTTATAAGCAGACAAACTGGTTGTTCCACAATGGCCAAGGTCTGCTCTAGCTAGGTAAAGGGGCAAATAGATTTCTTTTGTTATCTTCTATAACAAGGCACATACAGGGATTACTCTCTCAGCAGCAAGATTGTAATGAGTGATATTTTATTCACAAAAAATAAAATACATTAAAGGCCCAATATACGTAACTTCAGGGAAATTTTCGTGATTCTGAAAAATTCCGAAAAAAAATCCATGCAAAAATAAGCTTAAAACGAAGTAAACCTGAGCGTTAACTAACAAGAAACTCTTCACAAAAAAATCCAACGAATTGAAAATAATTCAGGTGAGGCCCACTTAAACAACACACCGAAGGTAGAAGACGATTCGAAATGGACACGTGTTTACAAATAGCCTGTTTCAACTGCTGCTGTACCAGTAACTGCGAAGAATTCATCTTGAATATTGCTAATATCAGTTAATCTTAACTAAATCTATAGATATAATAAGTTATAATTATTAGGCTTCGATTTTCGCTTCAAGTTTTGCCATAAGTTACGTATATTGGGCCTTTAAGTGCCTATAATAATTAAAATATAACAAAAAACATTTTAATGATTAATACATTTATTAATATCTAAAAAGTAAATCAAATTTTTAAAATGCACCAAAACTTGCAAAATGTATTAAAAGGGTTTTTTTCTGGGTAGGCTATCAGACTTTTGTTTGTTGGTAGAAGTTGTCTGGTTCAACCATAGCACCTTGTGTCTCCAGCTCCTCCTGTCTGATCTTAACTTACCCAGTTATGCCCCTTTAACTAGATATTTTACAGAACAAGTAAACTGAATTTAAACTTTTCTTTTCAAGTGGATTAAATTACTCGGGCAAAAGTGTCCAGTCTCTGCTAAAAACATGGGCATTATTCATTTATCAAATCATCATTTCCAAAATATTACTGATATAAACTCTACAAAGCAGCTAAAAGTTTTGCACTGTTTCCCCTATAATGTACCAAAACCAAGTAGATCAGCCAGTGAAATAGGCAGAGAAGCGTGTCCGAAACCTGGAGGAGTGAATTCTAGTACATATTGACAGGTGCATAGACTATATCTAGATACTGTAGGTATACTGGCTCTTCTGGAATTACACATTACAGCTAACGTACTGCACAACAATAAAGAAATGCTTATATATCCACGTAAACAACCAACATGTACATACAATAGAAATACTGAAATGCGGACCTGATCAATAGTTTGAGGAATACAGTAAAACCCCACTTACTTGAACTTGTGCGGACCTGATCAATAGTTTGAGGAATACAGTAAAACCCCACTTACTTGAACTCGTGCGGACCTGATCAATAGTTTGAGGAATACAGTAAAACCCCACTTACTTGAACTCGTGCGGACCTGATCAATAGTTTGAGGAATACAGTAAAACCCCACTTACTTGAACTCGTGCGGACCTGATCAATAGTTTGAGGAATACAGTAAAACCCCACTTACTTGAACTCGTGCGGACCTGATCAATAGTTTGAGGAATACAGTAAAACCCCACTTACTTGAACTCGTGCGGACCTGATCAATAGTTCGAGGAATACAGTAAAACCCCACTTACTTGAACTCGTGCGGACCTGATCAATAGTTCGAGGAATACCTGATATTTGGTATTCGAGTAATCCGAGGTTGATTGAATACATGTACGTACCGACTTGGTCAGGACCAAAGGAACCGATTGATGAATGAAGGGTATTCAAGTAAACTGGGTTTGAGTAATACGGGTTTTAATGTACAATAATCCTTGTTCATATTAACATACAATATACAAGTATAATAATGCTTGTTAGTGTAAATCAACATAGTGACATAATACAAGTATAATTAGAACCTTACCCCAGGATAGCTGAATAATACACCCCCGACACCCGCATGGGATGATACAGATGAAAAACAAAAAAAGTTGCATAACTCTTCCAAAAGTGGTTAAAATGCAAAATTAATTCAGGAGAATAACTCCATATGACACTAATTATAACCCTTTCCCCAAAAAGAAATTTAAAAAAAAATAAGAAATTGCATGGTAAGATAAAATTGTGTACATTTAAAGGGGAATTAAACTCCCTACAAAGGGTCGAAAAAGGCAAAGTAACTTCAGCGGGCACATCTTCATATTGTACAGTCCATTCCCACCAAATTTCAGAAAGATCTGTTGAACACTTCATTGTGGGGGGATAATAATCATTAAATGCTTATGTTGTTCACATTTACAATCATTATTAACATATAATGTTTGTTTGTACAGTGATGTTAACATGCAATAGTAGTACAATAACACTGGTTAAATGGGTAAACCACAGTTGATGGAGTTTTTGTCAGTAAATAATATATCTATATATAAGGAGCCGCCCATTACAGACCATTAAATTCTATAATGGGCCACTCCTTATATATAAAATAATAAAATAAAAGCGTCCTTCTTGAAGAAAATATATGTAAATGTCGAAAATGACACAGACACATAACAGTACTTTCGCTCTATCAAAGGGAGCTTTTCAGACTGTTTCAAACTCTTCAAACAGTCTGAAGGTCTTCCGTTGATGTAGCGAAAGTACTAAGAATGTGTCCGTGTTGTTTTTGACATTTACATGTATATATAATTTTTTTTTTTATTTACTGACAGCAACTCGAGCAACTGTGTGTAAACGTACAAGTTCAAACATATTAATTATTTCCCTAAGGGAATTAACTCTAAAGGATTTACTTGTACTTTATTTTGTAAAACAATGTAAACAGATCCATGGAATAAGCTATCAAAAGTAAAATACATCCCGGGCAATTTCAGAATTTACTGTGTGGGAGGGGCGGGAGCCAGAGAAATACGTTCCTATACATTGGTAAATCACAACACATATTCCACGTCAAGGCACAAGGATGACTACCAGATTTAGCAGTATATTTATGTAGTAACCATTTTAAATTACCATCACAATCCGGCTATGTCAAATTTATTGCTTTTGTAAAACAACAACTCATGAATATATTTTTTTTTTATCTCGCTTTCATAAATGGTGCCGGATGTGTTCTGACATTTCTCTGATGGTGACCCGAATTATTTTTGTTAATAGAATATTATTATCATAATATTAATATTATTTTTTGATAATAGGAACAAAACCGCCAAATTTTTGCCTTTAAGCTTGCTGTATTGCTGATGAAGTGTGCATGTTGTTCTGTCACGATCCTATAACAAACAATACCATTTTAAAAAGGAGGAGAATCTGCCTCTTCCCAATACAAAAAGTACTAATTATATAAATGTAGACCTTCTTTGTCGAAAAAGGGACAAAACTTGAGATTCAGTCTATTATTATGTATAAACATTCATGGCTCTGTAAATTTAACTTTACCAATTTTAGCAGACAAAGCAAGTTTCATTTGTTTACCAATTCCGAGTGTTTGCTTCCAACATGACAAATATACCTATAATTATTTACAATCTCAGCATACTTTCAAAACCAGTATCCCACTGTATATATAGTGATATAAAACAGAAATTAAGTACAAAATATCAGTATTAATCTAAAACATCAAAAAGACTATGACAACAAATTGGTGTGAATAATAATTATACCGGGTATAAGTCTTTCCCCACTGCTGAATAAGTAGACAATATGTTCTCACTTAAATGTTGAAAATGATGTTAAAATTGTCTTTCCTTATCTCTCCTATACATGTAACTGCTATATATAGGTCAGAAATAAAAATCTCCATTCAAGTCCTTGGTTCTTGTACTTTTAGAATTTTGATGGGACTCTCAGAATTTCTGGGAACACTTAAATTTAACATTGTACATGTGGGACTTTTTTAACCGACACATTTGAAGAGGATTAATTTGTGAAAATGAATTGAGGATTGAACACTAATAGATCTCTTCATTTCTGTTCTTTGTAGAAAATTTTCTTTTAAAAAACCCAGCATAATTATATCCTTCCAGAAAAGACCTGTCACTTTCTTTGGGATATCACAATTATATAATATTGTTATATGGCACATTCAGACTAAAACCACAAAACATGAGAACTATAAAGGCATATATGTTTTTTCTTCTATTTTATGTAGGTAAAATGTACCATATATGGGACAGAGAAAAGGCGACGTAAACTGATCATTATTTTCAATTTATATCCCATTAAATTAATATATTTTTTTTTTTCAAATATAACATTTTCGTTGTAGTTCAAAGAAAATGATATAGAATTATTGAATAGACACGATACAGTTTCTAATCAACCATTAATTGTGGAGTTTGGAATGACTGGTTGATCTGTTAGAGACTTGTTCGGATTTTTAAAACATATGTTCTGTGTAAACTTTACTGTAACTTAATTAAACTTCTAATTACCAGTGGACTAAATATATTTAGGGTCTTTTTGTAAACAATAGTTGCCCCCCTCTTTTGAGTTGGTACGTCATTTCAATTATGATGTCATTATATTGTTTAAAGAAACGGCTTAAATATGTTGAAAACTGTACGCTGAAAACACTGTTTCCTTAGCAAATTAATGATTCACAATGGTATTGGCGTTAATACTAAAACCAAAATGGGAGGTAACTCTTACTTATGAAAAGCCAATAGGAAAGGATTTTGTTCAACCATAACATCTCACAATATACATGTTTAATCAATATTAAAATCAAATACATATCTATAACTTTGCTTATGATACACAACACAAGTCTGATAGCAACATTAAATGATAAAATACAAATAGAACGATATTCCTCAAAACTTGTGTTTTTAAACAATTACATGATAAAAAAAAGAGATGAAAAAAATATGGTGAACCAATATAGATATACATGGCTATTGTGTTAACTTCTACGTGGAGATTATTTAATGACATAATATGTAATGGTTAGTATAACGTAAAGACCTACATTTAAGTCTCTCCGACTCTAATGGTACAATAATCTTCTTTCTGATATTCAGATCTATAAACTCCATATCCTGTTTTCAGCTCATGCTCTAGATCTTTAACACTAGCCAATGTCTTTCGATATCGATGTTGATATAAAATTTCAAATTTTTAAACAATTTTCATTTTGATGTTGATTTACTTGACCATGACCATAAGTTGGTGATCCCCTGGACAAGGATCTCCATAAACATGATCGAGATGTTGTAGTGGTCAGCGCATGGTCCTAATATAAGTTACTGGTCATAACCGTTGTTGAATGGGTTGGTCTGACTGCTTGCCTGGTCAGCAGGCGGGGCCTGCTGGGTCACAATCATCATACCTGTAAATAGAATTTAAAGGTAAGAAAAATGAAGTTTAGTCGCAATCGCCATACCTATTAACAAATTTGTACAGGTGAGAGAAATGTGTCATACAGAACTCAATGTTTCAGTTACATGTTACTGACCATGGACAAAGAATGTATCACTCACCTTGATAATCTATAGGTAAACAAAAACATTTTCATTACACATAATTCTGTATCTACAGTATAACCTGATAATTGGACTGGTTTAGACAGGTTACATATAAACTGACATCAGACTCTCAATGCCCCCTCCCACCCCATGAACAGGGTTTGATGGAATGAAAATTTACCACAATAACTTTTTTTTTTCATTTCAGAAAGGTCATAATGAATTATGTAGCTTGTAAAAATTCAAACAAGAGATCCAAGAGGGATCTTGGCACCCACCATTGATTATTTTTCAATCATTCTTAGAAAGATGGATCTTTTTCTTTTTTATTATAACTTTCATTTATGTATTTAATCTTAGTTCAATGAATTTTTTCTGAAAATTAATACAATGTAATAGTTTGAGAGAAAATTAAGGTATCTTGTCAAGAGTTTTGCTTTTCTGATCAGTTCCAAATTTGAAATCCATCTTGAATTTCTTAAAAAAAAACCATAATATACTTTCATAATCAACACACAAAATGGCCGCTGGCGGCCATATTTTCCCATGGAGCAGTCAAAAAATAAGACCATGTACAACTAGGGACCAGACAAAACTTACTTAAGAAATTTGGAAATGATCCATCTAGTACTTCTCAAGAAATAGCGATCACAATCAATCACTATCAAAATCCAAGATGGCTGCCTGTCGGCCATATTGTTTATTGGATCTGTCCGAAAAATAGACCATGCACAACTAGGCACCAAGGGGAACCTACATATGAAATTTGAGAATGATCCATTCAGTACTTCTCAAGAAATAGCAGTAGCAAGAATTGTTTAAGGATGGACGACGGATGGGCGAATGACGAACCATGAATGCAGGGCAATTTGAACAGCCCACCATCTGATGGAAAAGTCCCAGTCGTCCAACGTTGTACTGGATCAAATCTGGTAAAAAGTCATTTACTTCGATTTGCCCGGGGGGGGGGGCTCTGTTCCTCTTCCCCACGAGGTCTCATTTGATCATACAAAAATATATCCTCTTTGCCCAAGCTTAAGGATGCTCCAGGATACACTAAATTATTGTAGTAAAACCAGGGCCAGCTTCACTTGCTGTACAGGTGAGCTAAGATTAACTGGATTCCCACATAAATATGATTTTTACAACTTTTATAAGATAAATACCTTGTGGCTGGGCTGGCACAAAGACTGTTCCGTTACCACGGTTACGGCAACAGGCACAACAGCAGCATACACAGCAGCAGATGAAAGATCCAATTACAGCCAGGACAGCCAGCAATGGTACATACCTGTCACATACAACATGTCAGTCGTAACATACAGCACGTCAGTCGTAACATACAGCACATCAGTCGTAACATACAGCACGTCAGTCGTCACATACAGCACGTCAGTCGTAACATACAGCATGTCATTCGTAACATACAGCACATCAGTCCTAACATACAGCACGTCAGTCGTAACATACAGCACGTCAGTCCTTACATACAGCACGTCAGTCGTAACATACAGCACGTCAGTCCTAACATACAGCACGTCAGTCCTAACATACAGCACGTCAGTCCTAACATACAGCACGTCAGTCCTAACATACAGCACGTCAGTCCTAACATACAGCACGTCGGTCGTAACATACAGCACGTCGGTCGTAACATACAGCATGTCGGTCCTAACATACAGCACATCGGTCGTAACATACAACACGTCGGTCGTAACATACAGGACGTCAGTCGTAACATACAGCACGTCAGTCGTAACATACAGCACGTCAGTCGTAACATACAGTACGTCAGTCGTAACATACAACACGTCAGTGGTAACATACAACACGTCAGTCGTAACATACAGCATGTCAGTCGTAACATACAGCACATCGGTGGTAACATACAACACGTCAGTCCTAACATACAGCACGTCAGTCCTAACATACAGCACATCAGTCCTAACATACAACACGTCGGTGGTAACATACAACACGTCAGTCGTAACATACAGCACGTCGGTCGTAACATACAACACGTCAGTCGTAACATACAGCACATCGGTCGTAACATACAACACGTCGGTGGTAACAAACAACACGTCAGTCGTAACATACAACACGTCGGTGGTAACATACAACACGTCGGTGGTAACATACAACACGTCGGTGGTAACATACAACACGTCGGTGGTAACCTACAACACGTCGGTGGTAACATACAACACGTCGGTGGTAACATACAACACGTCGGTGGTAACATACAACACGTCGGTGGTAACATACAACACGTCGGTGGTAATAACTGTTGTACCTGTACTACAAGAGGTAACTGTTACTTACTTGACATATAATGTAAACATGTGTTAGTTGGCCCTTGGAAGTAAACATGTGTTAGTTGGCCCTTGGAAGTAAACATGTGTTAGTTGGCCCTTGGAAGTAAACATGTGTTAGTTGGCCCTTGGAAGTAAACATGAAGCACCACTGTCTTACCTTGATTAGTCACTAACTATAATCAATAGTCAAATGGAGCAGATATGGTGCCAGTCGCTCATTTATAATTATGCTTCAGATAAATTTTCTTCAAAACTATATCAAAAAAACTTTAACTCAATTTTAAAGCAATCGCAGATGATACTTATACTCTGGTGCTTCAACATCAATGTCCAGAATAAACTATCTTTTAAAGATGGCACTGAAATGCTATTTATTGTGTAACAGTGACCTAGTTTTTCACCGCAAAAGGTTGAAACACAACTCGTACAGGAGAAGATAAAGGTGAACACTAGTCTTAATTTACATGTAAATTAATGGAGAAATGGAGCCCGTAGCGCGACAATGTTGAAGATTCTGTCAATTACTATTCATAGTAACAGTGACCTAGTTTTTGACCATAGAATATTGAAATGCAAGGGATGTTTGTGTACACTTGTGTGAAGTTTCATGACAATCAGTCGAGAAATGCAGCCTGTAGATCGTATTCCTATAATATAAGAAGCTGCTGGTCAGTCTGTTTTCTATCGGATATGATTTTGCTGACTGCAACGGCGCCTGTCAAAAAGTATTTTGACGCGTTAATTCACCTCTAACATTGTTGGTGAAAAACCTGTAGAGCGGTGATGTCGTTGGGGTGCAAATATGTAGGAAGCCGAAGGATATCCCTATATATAAACCCTTGACGAGGGTATAATAAAATGAAGAGACAGGGGCCATGATGCTCACCAATGTACTGCGAACCAGTTTGCACAGAAGCCCATCCTCATGTTAGCAGGTGCCTGGAGCAGGATGTTATCACAACAGTCATACTTGAGGACGTTGAAGCAGCAATAATTGCTACACCATTTCTGCGAGTTGGACACTTCATTTCCGACGACGTTATAGTGGGCTTTACAGCATTCCCCACCCTCTCCTAGTCGCACTGAAATCAAGTAAACCAGTCTTTTAGTTCTAAAAGTGTTGAACAGGCTATATGTGATAAGGAAGGTTCAGAGTTACTAACCCTGTTACCGTATGCAGGGTTTGAATTGCATTGAAGACGTCCCTATATCTTTTTCAAGCAGAGAAACTGAAAAAGATCCCACTTATTCTCAGGATTGCCATTTAAACTATGCAGAAGGACCCCATTTATTGAGGAAAGGACCACATTTATAAAATACCCAGTGCAAACCCTGGTACCGGTATGTGTTACTTGTTCTTGATGTTTATCATTTTGTAATTTTGGTAGGTGGAGTCCTATAACAAATATATCAAGTATGCAATATTACCATTGTTATATGTAAAATTGAAAACTGTTGAATAAAAGAATCAAATTAACACATATCTGCATCATTGCAAAAATGTAATGACCTTAAAGAAAGGAACAGTTTATTCAAGGAGGTTTCCAGTAAAATATTATGTTTTAAGGCCATTTTTTGGAGGGTATTTCAAAAGAAGAAATTTGAAGGTTCTGACATATTTGATCCTTATGACCTTTAAAGTATGTCAAGGTCATTTTATTTGCAAACTTTGTTCAGATCCTATCAAACCAATTGCCAGGGAAATATGATGTCAGTCTCTAGGTTTTTCAGTTTTCCAGAAGAAGTCACTTTATTTGAAAGTTTGATATTTGACCCCTATGACCTTGAAAGTATGTCAAGATCATTTTTTAGCTCACCTGGCCTGAAATGCCAAGTGAGCTTATGTAACGCATGTGAGGTGTCTGTTGTCTGTCCGGTGTCTGTCAACTTTTTCTTTAAACGACTGCTTCTGAAATACTGAAAGGCTTAGCTTAATGACATGAAATTTGGCTGGTAGCTTTCTGGGAAGGAGCTGAACAAAGTTTGAAAACAAATCACTTTGACCTACTTTTGAGGTCAAATATGTCCAAACCTTCAAACAACTTTACCTGAAATACCGTAAGGCAGAGAGACTACAGACGGTGTTTATTTTCTTATTCAATGGTTGGTTTGTACTATGAGAAAAATGAAAATTTTGTGTAATCCATATGTTGTATGATAAGGCCTGATAAAAATTGTCTATAAAATGAATCTTTTTCCTGTAACACTTTATCAGGATATGTATCACAATAAATCTTTCTGTATTGCAATATAATATTTCCCTTGGTTAGAATATTATAGATACAAAGTTTAAGCAAACATAGACACATTTGTCTGGGGGGACCATTGCCATCACCTTGGTGAACACCTTTGAATGTTTAAAACAATCCTTCATCTATTTTACCTTTGACCTTAAAGGGTTTGAATTTTACACTTGCGCACTTGCCAAATGCGAGTTGATTTCTGAAATTGCGAGTAGAAAATCATTGTACTTGTATTTTGTGGCAAGTAGGTATGATGCCTGTTGAAAGGTGTATATATTATTTTAATCAGTACACTTGTCAGAAAATGGTGTCAAAAGTCTAAAACGAATCATGAAATAAAACCACATACACAAGCATAAATAGTGCAATGTCTTGTTGACCCTTGTGTAAATTGTAAATTAGACTGATTCAGAATGCGTTGCAGTGCTTTCATTATCCACTCCAAAATTGTGAGCAAGTTTCTAATTTGGCGAGTTAAAAATTTAACCCACTCACAACAAAATGTGAGTTGATAAAAAAGTTAAATTCTACCCCTGACCTTGAGGTTAAAATCACAGTAACCTAATGACAGAATACTGACTGCAAGTTTGATTATAGTATTTGTTTTATGGTTTAAAAGTTACGATCCTAATAGAAGAACCAGGACCAGAATAATCAGTGCAAGAAGAACCTGTATATACTTATACAATATTATAAAGGTCTTCCTTCATTTGACATATATTGACACACTGTTTAATTAAGAAATTAATTTTTTTTAAGTAAATTGAAATAGAGGCCCAGTTATCTCATGGAAACCTTGATTTGGATTCCAGCTCTATATAGTACCAGTGACCTTGATCTTTGACCTTCAGATCTGAAGAGCAATCCTATAAGCAAAGACTTTCAGTAATAAAGCACTGTATTAATTAAGTTTGAGTTGTATAGGCCTAAGGGTACCTTATTAAGTTATTGAATCAAAATCTTTGTTTGGAGTTCATGCAGTTTTATTTAAAGTAACAGTGACCTTGATAATTGACCTTCAGAGCAATCCCAAACATGGACTTGCAGTAATAAAGCAATTTGTTAAGTTTTAGTTTTATATGTCTAAGGGAACTAAACTCAAGACCTCACAGAAACCTTTGTTTGGACATTTTTATTTACATCTTGATCATTGACCTTCAGACCTAGCCTATTGTAAGCAAGCTAGGACTTCCAGAATATTGGGAGCACTATATAGCTATACGAAGTTTGAGCTTGTAAGGCTCAATGGAACTCAAGTTATATAGCATGGACACCATTGTTGGCCCGACACAACCAACTACAACGTACCTACGACTATCGCAAATACAGTAAACTAAAGCAAGTGTAATCCAATTATAGATCTATCTCTAGTTGTACTAGATATTTTCATTTAAATTGTTCAGGCCAGATGTCTACAATATCAATACACAACCCCTAGCTTTGATCAGTTAATATGTATACACTGGTGCAGATAATTTTTAAAATTTATTCAAATCTGTGCATGTGTAGTTATAGAAAAAAAAGAAGTTCTGTATGATTAGGAATAGATATACATCCAGTTCAGTTAAATGAGACTTGTATACTGTACATCATTTAGAGAACATGTATGTCATGTACAATGTATACCTATCATACTATAATATTGCTCACCTGTACATACATGAGGCCTTCAATATAATTATACTATATATTAAGCCTTGTAATTGCTGACAGATTATATACATGTATATATAACATTAAATTTGTTAAAAGTGATCATAAGATTCAATACAAATAGTGTGTGTAATATATAAGTCTAGTAATTTAAAGCTACAGTATCTCAAAAAATGATGCGGAATTGGTGGTACACACTTCATCAAATAAACACATACTTGGGGCTTAAATAATTATTGAAAGACTATATACAGTGTATAGCTACATTTAATTCCCAGTGATCAATTAACTACCAATCAATGACTCATACATGCACGCGTACACGTATATTTGGCAATTTTGTACGTTACCATCGTCGGAAACACAAGGTACACTTCTCTGACGTGATGCAAACGTCAGAGAATCGAATTCGAAGTGTACCGTGGGTTTCCGACGATGGTACGTTTATATAATTACATACTTTTAGGGTTTTGGGTTTGGCAGTAGACGAACGCGTAGAACAATGTACGTACACGCTACATAAGTAATTTGTCATTGTACAAACATTACACTAGGACCTAGTCGTTTAATTTATGCCAATATAGCGAGTTCCAAATTGAACTGTCGGAAAAAGAAAAGTATTGACATGAGTTTTAAGTACCAAAAAGCAGAGTGTGCCGTGCCTATACATTCGTGTATATCGGCCATCTCCTAGACCAAGTAGGTCATGCAGGAACCTAAATTTTTACAACAAGGGCTAGATCTATAAGCCATTTCATATATAACTACCTATTGTTAAAACTTACCCAGACACACCAGCAGCACAGCTACAACAACCTCCAAACGTATTTGTAAACGACCGTCCATGTTTAGTTGTAATGGCTGCAAACACTTGCAAATTATAACAGAGACGTAAAAAGTAGCCACACACAGCTGCACAGCTTTATATCAAAGGGCGCGCCTACCATAGCCAGGGTAGAGCGATTGTATTTTGGTTCTTTGTTCTGGAAATACAGGCCATGTATATCGATCACTGGTGACATATATAGTGACATGATAATCTAAATTACAGATCTAGAGACGCTTGTATATAAAACTATTCAAATGTGTTTGATTTTAGAGTAACAAAATAAGGTTTCATAGGTTTATACACAATTCAAAAGGTAAATTAAATTTCTTTGTCTCTGGTTTAATAGCACTCCCTGACTCTAAAGGCATATAATATTATATAGAGCTATTATAGCTATATACATATCCAATAGAAAATTTAAAGGTCGACCGGGCCAGCGGCCTCGCTGGTGTACATTGTATGTTAATGAAGCCTTAACGTTACGTTTGACCAGAGACGTATAAAGCCATAATATGGCTGTATACATACGTCTCTGATTTAACACTTAAATTATTATCAATTATGGACATTTGGTTTTAATATATATATATATATATGTACAGACTTTTCACATTAATCATACGCAATTTGCAAATGATCGACTGATCATATTGACTGATAATACGGTTGGAATATGGATAAGGAGATCGCGAATACCATTTCGTACAGGTTTCTCTTCCTATTCTAAAAGGTCTGTCTTATTATAATATGTTCCAAATGTCGGACGGGTTGAACCAGAGGCTCTCCCCTGCAATGGTAAGCGTACCTTTGTCATGCATGGCGTTTTCTGAAAAACACAGAAAACGAAAGTAAAACTGATACGGACACATTTGTCTCACTTTTGACGAATGATGATATTTATTTACTTAAGGAGGGGGTAATAAATAGTTTGGAAATGACAATGAGATGCAGACCACACCTTTCCGCATTCTTTATAAAACTTTGGAGAGTATTTTAAGCCTACATGTATAAAATACGCCTTCTACAAGTGTATGTTTTGAAAGGGTCTTCATCAGTTGCAACTGTTTCAGGAGATTGAACTTAACATTTCACGGAAATCTTATCCACTCCTCATATTATAATTAGGTTCATAAGAAATATGAATGCCGCATTTCAGGAAAATCCCAACCACAAAGCAAAGCAAAACAAATTTTGGGGAAATTCAATTAACCATTATTTTTAACCAATTCCAAAATGTTGCATTGACAATCAAATCGCTGTACCGTACACGAACTAAGAATATCTGGCAATATTGACTCTTGTTGGTTTTTCTATAAGATAGCAAATAAATAATTTTATTTTATTCTGAAACATGACTAATTTGTTGTTTTCCCGCAATAGCGATGAAGTCAGAAATGGATAGAGGATACTTATGAATCCCCAAGTTTGTATGTTCCGCCAATTAACTCGAGTTTTGAATTACATGTTAAAGGGGCATCCCGGGGAAGTCTACAATGAAGTTCTTGAATGTACATGCTGTCTGCACTACCAGATACATTTTCCTGTTATTTCAATATTCAAAGTCCAATCAAAATGTGTTTATTAGCCACTTGCAAAATTGCATTCCTCGGGAAAGCCCGATAAAAATAGCACTGATCACGCGTCAGGTGACAGCGTTCTCGGTCAATTTGACGAAGGGGTCCAAGAGGGGACGCGTAATGTATATACATGTACGTCCGATGATGAACCAGACACAAAGTCCGTGTATAAATTTATTGAATCACATTTACGTTTAACAGTGTCATGTGGGTTTCCGATGATGACAACCATAGGGCAAACCTTAATTTCTGTAAAAAGTTATCTTCACGAATCCTCATTAAGAACCATTTCACAAAAGGTGTGCATGCATTGAAAAGTACAAAAATAAAATGAAATGATTCCGATTTTTTTTATACAACTCGATGTCTTGAAGATTTTTTTTCAGATTATCTATATATTCATCTAAAATCTATCCAACTTTCAGCGTCAACATACTTTAACACTTACAATTATATATGTATCACGGAAGTCCGTGCACTCATATGACGCACCGCGCACTAAACATATAGAATACATGTATAATATATATATCAAATTTGGAACTTGTCGAGAAGATAATTGTCCAATACTTAATCCATTTATATATGATATGATTCATTTTACTTTTTTTATGTAAATTTAAAGGTTCGTTAACTTTTTTAACACAACTGCAGACATGGGACATACATGTATATGATTTTTTTATGAATTAATGACTTCACTTATATAATGCATCTATTTTTATTCATATCAAATTTAATACCGGGGTCCAAACCCGATAATATTTGTATAATCCGTATTTTATAGATAAGGTATGACAAGAATTTTTTATCCGCACATGATGACATAAATTTATTCATATTGTCCAAATTGAATCTGTATACATTAAACTCAATCGCCCTATACCGGCGTTTTACAACGTAACACCCCAATACGGTTTTTCTTGTATGTGAAAAGGTCTTCTCTTCAGCAATATAATTCAATAATGCCGTTTTACTGGAATATTATAAAGGGAATATTACAATACACGCTTTCAAGTTTTACACACGCATTTCATGTAACAGAGGAATGAAAGAGTTATCCCTTGGGAGGCCCCAAAACCAAATCAAAACTGTGTCACCGGCTATCCAGAAGAAAACTGTAACATGCAAACAATTGGGCTGTTAGTCTCTCCCTTGAATACTTCCCATCCCTCATTATGCTTCCGTAATATAATCCTTACGTTAAAGTTTGACCATTCGGCCATATTTCGCTTGGTAGTTACATGTAGGTCACGCGGATCGCCATTTTTTGTTTACCGATGTAGCTTGTTATGCGCATGCGTTATCATATGTGATGCAAAAAAATGTACATGTCCAAATCGTTGATCAACGAATAGTGATTCCCTTTTTTAATTATTAATTAAATTTTTTGAGAACATATTTCAGCGTAAATCGCCCATTAATTTTCCACAAGAGTATACATTTAATTCATATATACAATAATTCTAAATAAGCATAAACAAATATAATTTTACCGTGATGCCTCTTTAATACAAAGCAGGTAAACATTTAAAAGGTATTGAAATCATTTGCTTTGTGTAAAATTCTTTTTAGAAATATCAATTTGCACAAGATATGGTTGTCTCTTTGAATAAGAGCTGCTGTCAGGATTACAAAAACCTAATCTTGTTTTTTGATCCACAGCTGTTTTTTTACAACGGTTTCTATAGAAATATCATTTCGTAGTTTGACAGAAAAGACAGAAAAGGGAAAGGTTTTATCGTTCGGAATGATTGACTCTGCCATTTTGCCATCATAAGAGATTGGTGTCGTCGACGAAGCAGAAGACGCCCAGCTAGCCAGCACACTGATATCGGGCCGATGTTGGCTGAAGGGCGGAATATCGGCAAAATATTCCTTTGTCGGCCCGGTATCGGGCCGATGTAAGGCCAATATTGATGGTTTTGTGAAAACATGAATTCAATCACATATCCGTTTCAGAAACAAAATTAAAGAGTGTATATATATGCATTTTGTCATGTAACATTTTAAATTTGACAATGCATTATAAAGATGGCAAACTGACATCGGCCTTACTACGACTATAATTATGTTGTTTGTAGTACACTATACTTGACTTCCGTGTTGAAAACAATCATGCAATGGTAATAAATCTTATTGTAAGATGTTTTACCGAAAACACAAACATACATATTGAAGTATCTTAATATTATGCAAATATGTAACAATGTTTCATTTTACTTTCAGAGGGAATTCAAAAGATCTGCTAATGTGCAAAGGCCAGGGGCGTAGCTGGAGGTATTTTGATGTGCAAGCCCGCGACGTTTTCAATTTTGGGGAGGGGGTGGGGGTGGATGGATCACATTTGGACTTCAAATGGTGCCATTGTTTTGGACTTGTTTAAATCATCATTGTCTGGCCTGTCATTATACAAATTATTAATCCGAAAATGGAATACGATATGTTTTATTTCCATGATGTATGGAAACAAAATCATTATCCATACCTTTCTTATGTCATTAACTCATCAGTAAGTAAAACCAGAGACATTTACATGTAAAACATATCTTTGATATACATTCGTCTCTGTTTATAAGTATATATGTTCTGTGCAGGACTCAGGAAGTAAGAACTTGTGCTTGTGTTCTTAAGCATATTTTTGTATAATTCGAACAGGCCTATTTCCACGAAAGTTCCTTGACTTAAAAAACTCTATAGAAATGCATTAAAGAATTAACAGGAAAATCTTAAGTTAAAGACATTTTCCTTAATTTCTGTATTGCTTTCCTTTGGAGATATTTAACTTAAGGAATTTTGGCCGGGCTCATTAATAATTATATTTGCTGACATTTTGTTTGAACCGAAATGTAGTAAAAATTGGCCCTTCTTTTATTTCTCTTTGAATGATAAAAGGGCCATTTTTGTATATTAAATCTAATACAGATTTACTAAAAAAAACAGAGAGTACCAAAGCGTCAACAAAACCATAATCCGAACTCAAAATCGATTAAACTAGAGGCAAAATATAAAAAAAGGAAAGATGTACATGGAACCCCTTGTAAAAGCACAAGAGAATAAGACCAGGTGTTCCGGAAGAGTAAGCGTCTTCTACTTCATCGACGACAACCGCCATGTAAATATTGGTCACAACCAAGTAAACATCAGGTTCTCAAAATGAGAACCGAGTCCTCATTGTCAATAAAAACAAGGGAGAACACTAATGAGCATACTCAAAAACGTCCATCTTCTTATCACTTAAAGATACAGAATATGTCCCATGAAACCAAGATGGCGACCATAAAACTTGCCCAGTCTTCACCAACCAGCACCTGTCCTCCATGTGCCATAAGTTTGTTCGTCAGGAGCTGATATATATCACTAAAACCTAATATGACATGACTTTATAAAAAAAAACAGTCGGCCTAAGTGAAGTAGTTTCAAACTGATGCTTATGTTTGGATGTTGTTCGGTATTTATTTGTATACGAATTTTCTCACGATCAATCCATTACCTATATTGTCGTAGTGAGCTGTATTATAAATATTATTTGAATTGTGTTGGCTGCGGTCTCCGACATCTTGCACAATTATATATGATTTAATATGTATGTGTATTGTAATCCTATATGCTATTGCATTCGGAAAGAAATTGAATTTGAAGTATTTATAGCAAACAAATTTTCTGCAGCCTAATATGTTAATCTGACGAGTCGAAAAAAAAGGAGTAACAATATTAGTGGACTTTTAAGAATATAAGTTGAATTATGAAATTTCGCGACTTTAATACACATACTTTGGAAAATGATGTGCAAGCACGGGCTTATGTGCTTACATGGCAGCTTCGCCCCTGAAGGCAGCAGATGACGAAAAAGAAAGGAATTTAACATCCAATGAATCAAAGTCAAAATATGACGAATACCTGACGTAAATTACGTCAATTTCTAACCAATATCTGACGTAAATCTGACCTCCGAGCATGGACGTAATTCAGACGTAAGAAAATGACATCATTGTAACATTCACTTTTGACCAATATTGGACGTAAATCTGACATCTATTTGCCTCCTGGATTGGACATCAGGCCGATATCTGACCAACATACAGAGGATGCACTATATCACTAGTGGAATGTCACTTTGATGTCGGGTGGACATCAGGCCGATATCTGACCAACATAAAGCGGCTGCAGCACTAGTGGAATGTCATTTTGATGTCTTGTCTAGTTTAAATTCGAATTATGGTTTAGTTGAAGGTTGTTGCTTTTGTGAGTGAAAGAAACAATAAACAATATCGTGTTATTCTAATGGATCAAAAGGACGAGACAAGATTACTTGTTGGCATCTTCATTTTCTTCGTATTAATCCATAAAATACTGAAAATATAAAAAACAAAAACAAAAAAACACAATTACGAGACAAGAATACTTGTTGGAATCTTTATTTTCTTCGTATTAATCCAAAAAATACTGAAAATATATAAAAAAAAAGCATAATTACGAGACAAGAATACTTGTTTGAATCTTCATTTTAATCGTATTAATCCATAAAAAAATGAAAATATAAAAAATACAACCACACAATTTTATATAACTCTTAGTGTCCATGACCAGTATGTATATATATATATATAATATACACAAACACATATTTATTATAAAGGTGAACCATGTCCAGTGTTACACTGTTCGTCATCTTGTTACTGTACCTCCATCAACTCTGCCGTAAACAATCCACATGTCCCCACCTACAGCCGGTCGTTTGTTCACTGTTTGCTGATGGCAAAGCTGGGACCAACATAGACTGTTCGTCTAAACAATCCACATGGCTCTGATCATGAGTAACTAAGACCTGCTCAGTCCCTCTGTATTGAGCTGTGACATCGTTGGATATAGATCAAACAATCCACAAGTCCCTGAGTAACTAAGACCTACTCAGTCCCTCTGTATTGAGCTGTAGCGTTGTTTGGTATATGCCACCTACAGCCGGTCGTTTGCTGATGACAATGCTGGGACCAACATAGACTGTTCGTCTAAACAATCCACATGTCCCTGATCATGAGTAACTATATATTATAAGATCTACCAAGTCCCTCGGCATTGAACTGTGACGTTTCGTTGTTCACTGTTTGCTGATGGAACTGATGGTAATGCTGGAACCAAACCAACATAGAATATATGTCTATTCCATCACCACGATTAATATCTTGTGTCGACACCAGTGCCACCTCGTACATTGTACAAATGTAATTAGGAGCGAGCAGCTTTGGCATTCTGATTACTACCTCTCTTACTGGCTGACCAGGGTTTGTAATTAAACTTTAACCTTTTGCATTTTAAGTAGCATTACAAAGTAACACCAAATAACATCACTATAAGTATAATGATATAAATAAACTCTATCCAGAATATTTGTCTCAGTAGAAAGATTTCTGAAATAATTTAGTTGATCGATTAAATTTTTCATTGGAATTTCTTCCATAGATCCTAGTACTTCTGGTTAGTCAGTGTAAGTATCATAGGGTAATGCCAAATAATGAAAAGGTGTCCAACTATTAATCGAAAACTTGTAATGGGTTATTAAATATCGAAGGGTTCACAGACATCATATTGACTTTCCTCGGGATAAAAAGAAAGTAGTGTCAAAAGGTGATTAGAAGCAGGGCCTGTCTTATCTAACCTTAATTAACACCCCAATTGATTTATGAGCTGTTATATTTTTATGTTTTGAGACAACCATCTCCTGAGTGTCAAAACTTTGGTTTTATTTTGTTTAGCGTCCTATAACAGGCAGGGTCATTTAAGGACGTGCCAGGTTTTGGAGGTGGAGGAAAGCTGGAGTACCCGGAGAAAAAACACCAACCTACGGGCAGTACTTGGCAACTACCCCAAATGGGATTACAAAATGTACAAAAATGTTTACCAAATTATTGTGTTATTAATCTGGTAATGAAATTTGATATTTTGACAGGTCATCAAGGGGATGTTAGAAATATGTTGAACCATTTGTAAGAATATTGGCTGTATGACTTGCTGCAATGCTCCACATGGGATTCGAACTCACAACCCAGAGGTGGAGGGCTAGTGGTAGAATGTCGGGACAACTTAACCACTCGGCCACCGCGGCCCAGAGGTGGTGGGCTAGAGGTAAAATGTCGTGACACCTTAACCACTCGGCCACCGCGGCCCAGAGGTGGATGCCTAGGGCTGGTGGTAGAATGTCGGGACACCTTAACCACTCGGTCACCGCGGCTAAGAGGTGGAGGACTAGTGGTAGAATGTCGGGACACCTTAACCACTCGGCCACCGCAGCCCAGATTCAAAACAAACTACAGTAAATATCAAGTCATTTTGTGCAGTAACTAACCAAACCCCATTTGTGCTTTATTCTGTAAGTGGTCAAACTGATCGTCGCCTCATTACAGCTTCACAATTCAGTTCGATCTGATCGCGTTTCTTTAAAATCAATGATGTTATACAAAACATAGTCAAATTAATTAGGCAAATTAGATTTATGAATTTACAAAATTTCACCTTCCCCTTCAGTCAACAAAACATATTGAGTTCGCTCTTCATGAATAAAGCACGACAGACAATATCGTAACAAAACAGTTAGCAGGCTACTTACGGGGAAATAAACAGGACAGACAATATCGTAACAAAACAGTTAGCAGGCTACTTACGGGGAAATAAACAGGACAGACAATATCGTAACAAAACAGTAAGTAGCCAGGCTACTTACGGGGAAATAAACAGGACAGACAATATCGTAACAAAACAGTTAGTAGGCTACTTACGGGGAAATAAACAGGACAGACAATATCGTAACAAAACAGTAAGTAGCCAGGCTACTTACGGGGAAATAAACAGGACAGACAATATCGTAACAAAACAGTTAGTAGCTAGGCTACTTACGGGGAAATAAACAGGACAGACAATATCGTAACAAAACAGTTAGCAGGCTTCTTACAGGGATATAAACAGGACAGACAATATCGTAACAAAACAGTTAGTAGCTAGGCTACTTACGGGAAAATAAACAGGACAGACAATATCGTAACAAAACAGTTAGAATGCCACTTACGGGGAAATAAACAGGACAGACAATATCGTAACAAAACAGTTAGTAGGCCACTTACGGGAAAATAAACAGGACAGACAATATCGTAACAAAACAGTTAGTAGGCTACTTACGGGAAATAAGCACGACAGACAATATCGTAACAAAACAGTTAGAATGCCACTTACGAGGAAATAAGCACGACAGACAATATCGTAACAAAACAGTTAGCAGGCTACTTACGGGGAAATAAACAGGACAGACAATATCGTAACAAAACAGTTAGAATGCCACTTACGGGGAAATAAACAGGACAGACAATATCGTAACAAAACAGTTAGCAGGCTACTTACGGGAAATAAACAGGACAGACAATATCGTAACAAAACAGTTAGCAGGCTACTTACGGGGAAATAAACAGGACAGACAATATCGTAACAAAACAGTTAGTAGGCTACTTACGGGGAAATAAACAGGACAGACAATATCGTAACAAAACAGTAAGTAGGCTACTTACGGGGAAATAAGCACGACAGACAATATCGTAACAAAACAGTTAGCAGGCTACTTACGGGAAATAAACAGGACAGACAATATCGTAATAAAACAGTTAGTAGGCTACTTACGGTGAAATAAGCAGGACAGACAATATCGTAACAAAACAGTTAGCAGGCTACTTACGGGGAAATACACAGGACAGACAATATCGTAACAAAACAGTTAGTAGCTAGGCTACTTACGGTGAAATAAGCAGGACAGACAATATCGTAACAAAACAGTTAGCAGGCTACTTACGGGAAATAAACAGGACAGACAATATCGTAATAAAACAGTTAGTAGGCTACTTACGGTGAAATAAGCAGGACAGACAATATCGTAACAAAACAGTTAGCAGGCTACTTACGGGGAAATAAACAGGACAGACAATATCGTAACAAAACAGTTAGTAGCTAGGCTACTTACGGTGAAATAAGCAGGACAGACAATATCGTAACAAAACAGTTAGCAGGCTACTTACGGGGAAATAAACAGGACAGACAATATCGTAACAAAACAGTAAGTAGCTAGGCTACTTACGGGGAAATAAACAGGACAGACAATATCGTAATAAAACAGTTAGTAGGCTACTTACGGGGAAATAAGCACGACAGACAATATCGTAACAAAACAGTTAGCAGGCTACTTACGGGGAAATAAACAGGACAGACAATATCGTAACAAAACAGTTAGCAGGCTACTTACGGGAAATAAACAGGACAGACAATATCGTAACAAAACAGTTAGTAGGCTACTTACGGTGAAATAAGCAGGACAGACAATATCG
Organism: Mimachlamys varia; assembly: GCA_947623455.1. Taxonomy (NCBI): domain Eukaryota; kingdom Metazoa; phylum Mollusca; class Bivalvia; order Pectinida; family Pectinidae; genus Mimachlamys; species Mimachlamys varia. The sequence goes on from OX392537.1 coordinate 6,973,152, forward strand.
TAACAAAACAGTTAGCAGGCTACTTACGGGGAAATAAACAGGACAGACAATATCGTAACAAAACAGTAAGTAGCTAGGCTACTTACGAGGAAATAAACAGGACAGACAATATCGTAACAAAACAGTAAGTAGCCAGGCTACTTACGGGGAAATAAACAGGACAGACAATACCGTAACAAAACAGTTAGTAGCTAGGCTACTTACTGGGAAATAAACAGGACAGACAATATCGTAACAAAACAGTTAGTAGCTAGGCTACTTACGAGGAAATAAGCAGGACAGACAATATCGTAACAAAACAGTTAGAATGCTACTTACGGGGAAATAAGCACGACAGACAATATCGTAACAAAACAGTTAGCAGGCTACTTACGGGGAAATAAACAGGACAGACAATATCGTAACAAAACAGTTAGCAGGCTACTTACGGGAAATAAACAGGACAGACAATATCGTAACAAAACAGTTAGTAGGCTACTTACGGTGAAATAAGCAGGACAGACAATATCGTAACAAAACAGTTAGCAGGCTACTTACGGGGAAATAAACAGGACAGACAATATCGTAACAAAACAGTTAGCAGGCTACTTACGGGGAAATAAACAGGACAGACAATATCGTAACAAAACAGTTAGTAGCTAGGCTACTTACGGTGAAATAAGCAGGACAGACAATATCGTAACAAAACAGTTAGCAGGCTACTTACGGGAAATAAACAGGACAGACAATATCGTAATAAAACAGTTAGTAGGCTACTTACGGTGAAATAAGCAGGACAGACAATATCGTAACAAAACAGTTAGCAGGCTACTTACGGGGAAATAAACAGGACAGACAATATCGTAACAAAACAGTTAGTAGCTAGGCTACTTACGGTGAAATAAGCAGGACAGACAATATCGTAACAAAACAGTTAGCAGGCTACTTACGGGGAAATAAACAGGACAGACAATATCGTAACAAAACAGTAAGTAGCTAGGCTACTTACGGGGAAATAAACAGGACAGACAATATCGTAATAAAACAGTTAGTAGGCTACTTACGGGGAAATAAGCACGACAGACAATATCGTAACAAAACAGTTAGCAGGCTACTTACGGGGAAATAAACAGGACAGACAATATCGTAACAAAACAGTTAGCAGGCTACTTACGGGAAATAAACAGGACAGACAATATCGTAACAAAACAGTTAGTAGGCTACTTACGGTGAAATAAGCAGGACAGACAATATCGTAACAAAACAGTTAGCAGGCTACTTACGGGGAAATAAACAGGACAGACAATATCGTAACAAAACAGTTAGCAGGCTACTTACGGGGAAATAAACAGGACAGACAATATCGTAACAAAACAGTTAGTAGCTAGGCTACTTACGGTGAAATAAGCAGGACAGACAATATCGTAACAAAACAGTTAGCAGGCTACTTACGGGGAAATAAACAGGACAGACAATATCGTAATAAAACAGTTAGTAGGCTACTTACGGTGAAATAAGCAGGACAGACAATATCGTAACAAAACAGTTAGCAGGCTACTTACGGGGAAATAAACAGGACAGACAATATCGTAACAAAACAGTTAGTAGCTAGGCTACTTACGGTGAAATAAGCAGGACAGACAATATCGTAACAAAACAGTAAGTAGCTAGGCTACTTACGGGAAATAAACAGGACAGACAATATCGTAATAAAACAGTTAGCAGGCTACTTACTGGGAAATAAACAGGACAGACAATATCGTAACAAAACAGTTAGTAGCTAGGCTACTTACGGTGAAATAAGCAGGACAGACAATATCGTAACAAAACAGTTAGCAGGCTACTTACGGGAAATAAACAGGACAGACAATATCGTAACAAAACAGTTAGTAGGCTACTTACGGTGAAATAAGCAGGACAGACAATATCGTAACAAAACAGTTAGCAGGCTACTTACGGGGAAATAAACAGGACAGACAATATCGTAACAAAACAGTTAGCAGGCTACTTACGGGGAAATAAACAGGACAGACAATATCGTAACAAAACAGTTAGTAGCTAGGCTACTTACGGTGAAATAAGCAGGACAGACAATATCGTAACAAAACAGTTAGCAGGCTACTTACGGGAAATAAACAGGACAGACAATATCGTAATAAAACAGTTAGTAGGCTACTTACGGTGAAATAAGCAGGACAGACAATATCGTAACAAAACAGTTAGCAGGCTACTTACGGGGAAATAAACAGGACAGACAATATCGTAACAAAACAGTTAGTAGCTAGGCTACTTACGGTGAAATAAGCAGGACAGACAATATCGTAACAAAACAGTTAGCAGGCTACTTACGGGAAATAAACAGGACAGACAATATCGTAACAAAACAGTTAGTAGGCTACTTACGGTGAAATAAGCAGGACAGACAATATCGTAACAAAACAGTTAGCAGGCTACTTACGGGGAAATAAACAGGACAGACAATATCGTAACAAAACAGTTAGCAGGCTACTTACGGGGAAATAAACAGGACAGACAATATCGTAACAAAACAGTTAGTAGCTAGGCTACTTACGGTGAAATAAGCAGGACAGACAATATCGTAACAAAACAGTTAGCAGGCTACTTACGGGAAATAAACAGGACAGACAATATCGTAATAAAACAGTTAGTAGGCTACTTACGGTGAAATAAGCAGGACAGACAATATCGTAACAAAACAGTTAGCAGGCTACTTACGGGGAAATAAACAGGACAGACAATATCGTAACAAAACAGTTAGTAGCTAGGCTACTTACGGTGAAATAAGCAGGACAGACAATATCGTAACAAAACAGTTAGCAGGCTACTTACGGGGAAATAAACAGGACAGACAATATCGTAACAAAACAGTAAGTAGCTAGGCTACTTACGGGGAAATAAACAGGACAGACAATATCGTAATAAAACAGTTAGTAGGCTACTTACGGGGAAATAAGCACGACAGACAATATCGTAACAAAACAGTTAGCAGGCTACTTACGGGGAAATAAACAGGACAGACAATATCGTAACAAAACAGTTAGCAGGCTACTTACGGGAAATAAACAGGACAGACAATATCGTAACAAAACAGTTAGTAGGCTACTTACGGTGAAATAAGCAGGACAGACAATATCGTAACAAAACAGTTAGCAGGCTACTTACGGGGAAATAAACAGGACAGACAATATCGTAACAAAACAGTTAGCAGGCTACTTACGGGGAAATAAACAGGACAGACAATATCGTAACAAAACAGTTAGTAGCTAGGCTACTTACGGTGAAATAAGCAGGACAGACAATATCGTAACAAAACAGTTAGCAGGCTACTTACGGGGAAATAAACAGGACAGACAATATCGTAATAAAACAGTTAGTAGGCTACTTACGGTGAAATAAGCAGGACAGACAATATCGTAACAAAACAGTTAGCAGGCTACTTACGGGGAAATAAACAGGACAGACAATATCGTAACAAAACAGTTAGTAGCTAGGCTACTTACGGTGAAATAAGCAGGACAGACAATATCGTAACAAAACAGTAAGTAGCTAGGCTACTTACGGGAAATAAACAGGACAGACAATATCGTAATAAAACAGTTAGCAGGCTACTTACTGGGAAATAAACAGGACAGACAATATCGTAACAAAACAGTTAGTAGCTAGGCTACTTACGGTGAAATAAGCAGGACAGACAATATCGTAACAAAACAGTTAGTAGGCTACTTACGGGGAAATAAACAGGACAGACAATATCGTAACAAAACAGTTAGTAGCTAGGCTACTTACGGGGAAATAAACGGGACAGACAATATCGTAACAAAACAGTTCGTAGGCTACTTACGGGAAATAAACAGGACAGACAATATCGTAACAAAACAGTTAGTAGGCTACTTACAGGGAAATAAACAGGGCAGACAATATCGTAACAAAACAGTTAGTAGCTAGGCTACTTACGAGGAAATAAACAGGACAGACAATATCGTAACAAAACAGTAAGTAGCTAGGCTACTTACGAGGAAATAAACAGGACAGACAATATCGTAACAAAACAGTAAGTAGCCAGGCTACTTACGGGGAAATAAACAGGACAGACAATACCGTAACAAAACAGTTAGTAGCTAGGCTAATTACTGGGAAATAAACAGGACAGACAATATCGTAACAAAACAGTTAGTAGCTAGGCTACTTACGAGGAAATAAGCAGGACAGACAATATCGTAACAAAACAGTTAGAATGCTACTTACGGGAAATAAACAGGACAGACAATATCGTAACAACACAGTTAGTAGGCCACTTACGGGAAATAAACAGGACAGACAATATCGTAACAAAACAGTTAGCAGGCTACTTACGGGGAAATAAACAGGACAGACAATATCGTAACAAAACAGTAAGTAGCTAGGCTACTTACGGGGAAATAAACAGGACAGACAATATCGTAACAAAACAGTAGGTAGCTAGGCTACTTACGGGGAAATAAACAGGACAGACAATATCGTAACAAAACAGTTAGCAGGCTACTTACGGGGAAATAAACAGGACAGACAATATCGTAACAAAACAGTAAGTAGCTAGGCTACTTACGGGGAAATAAACAGGACAGACAATATCGTAACAAAACAGTTAGTAGCTAGGCTACTTACGGGGAAATAAACAAGACAGACAATATCGTAACAAAACAGTTAGTAGGCTACTTACGGGGAAATAAGCAGGACAGACAATATCGTAACAAAACAGTTAGAATGCTACTTACGGGGAAATAAACAAGACAGACAATATCGTAACAAAACAGTTAGAATGCCACTTACGGGGAAATAAACAGGACAGACAATATCGTAACAAAACAGTTAGCAGGCTACTTACGGGGAAATAAACAGGACAGACAATATCGTAACAAAACAGTAAGTAGCCAGGCTACTTACGGGGAAATAAACAGGACAGACAATATCGTAACAAAACAGTTAGTAGGCTACTTACGGGGAAATAAACAGGACAGACAATATCGTAACAAAACAGTTAGCAGGCTACTTACGGGAAATAAACAGGACAGACAATATCGTAACAAAACAGTTAGTAGGCTACTTACGGTGAAATAAGCACGACAGACAATATCGTAACAAAACAGTTAGCAGGCTACTTACGGGAAATAAACAGGACAGACAATATCGTAACAAAACAGTTAGCAGGCTACTTACAGGGAAATAAACAGGACAGACAATATCGTAACAAAACAGTAAGTAGCTAGGCTACTTACGGGGAAATAAACAGGACAGACAATATCGTAATAAAACAGTTAGTAGGCTACTTACGGGGAAATAAGCACGACAGACAATATCGTAACAAAACAGTTAGCAGGCTACTTACGGGGAAATAAACAGGACAGACAATATCGTAACAAAACAGTTAGCAGGCTACTTACGGGAAATAAACAGGACAGACAATATCGTAACAAAACAGTAAGTAGGCTACTTACGGTGAAATAAGCAGGACAGACAATATCGTAACAAAACAGTTAGCAGGCTACTTACGGGGAAAATAAACAGGACAGACAATATCGTAACAAAACAGTTAGCAGGCTACTTACGGGAAATAAACAGGACAGACAATATCGTAACAAAACAGTTAGTAGCTAGGCTACACACGGTGAAATAAGCAGGACAGACAATATCGTAACAAAACAGTTAGCAGGCTACTTACGGGGAAATAAACAGGACAGACAATATCGTAACAAAACAGTTAGTAGCTAGGCTACACACGGTGAAATAAGCAGGACAGACAATATCGTAACAAAACAGTAAGTAGCTAGGCTACTTACGGGAAATAAACAGGACAGACAATATCGTAATAAAACAGTTAGCAGGCTACTTACTGGGAAATAAACAGGACAGACAATATCGTAACAAAACAGTTAGTAGCTAGGCTACTTACGGTGAAATAAGCAGGACAGACAATATCGTAACAAAACAGTTAGTAGGCTACTTACGGGGAAATAAACAGGACAGACAATATCGTAACAAAACAGTTAGTAGCTAGGCTACTTACGGGGAAATAAACAGGACAGACAATATCGTAACAAAACAGTTCGTAGGCTACTTACGGGAAATAAACAGGACAGACAATATCGTAACAAAACAGTTAGTAGGCTACTTACAGGGAAATAAACAGGGCAGACAATATCGTAACAAAACAGTTAGTAGCTAGGCTACTTACGAGGAAATAAACAGGACAGACAATATCGTAACAAAACAGTAAGTAGCTAGGCTACTTACGAGGAAATAAACAGGACAGACAATATCGTAACAAAACAGTAAGTAGCCAGGCTACTTACGGGGAAATAAACAGGACAGACAATACCGTAACAAAACAGTTAGTAGCTAGGCTACTTACTGGGAAATAAACAGGACAGACAATATCGTAACAAAACAGTTAGTAGCTAGGCTACTTACGAGGAAATAAGCAGGACAGACAATATCGTAACAAAACAGTTAGAATGCTACTTACGGGGAAATAAACAGGACAGACAATATCGTAACAACACAGTTAGTAGGCCACTTACGGGAAATAAACAGGACAGACAATATCGTAACAAAACAGTTAGCAGGCTACTTACGGGAAATAAACAGGACAGACAATATCGTAACAAAACAGTTAGTAGGCTACTTACGGTGAAATAAGCAGGACAGACAATATCGTAACAAAACAGTTAGCAGGCTACTTACGGGGAAATAAACAGGACAGACAATATCGTAACAAAACAGTTAGCAGGCTACTTACGGGGAAATAAACAGGACAGACAATATCGTAACAAAACAGTTAGTAGCTAGGCTACTTACGGTGAAATAAGCAGGACAGACAATATCGTAACAAAACAGTTAGTAGGCTACTTACGGTGAAATAAGCACGACAGACAATATCGTAACAAAACAGTTAGCAGGCTACTTACGGGAAATAAACAGGACAGACAATATCGTAACAAAACAGTTAGCAGGCTACTTACAGGGAAATAAACAGGACAGACAATATCGTAACAAAACAGTAAGTAGCCAGGCTACTTACGGGGAAATAAACAGGACAGACAATACCGTAACAAAACAGTTAGTAGCTAGGCTAATTACTGGGAAATAAACAGGACAGACAATATCGTAACAAAACAGTTAGTAGCTAGGCTACTTACGAGGAAATAAGCAGGACAGACAATATCGTAACAAAACAGTTAGAATGCTACTTACGGGAAATAAACAGGACAGACAATATCGTAACAACACAGTTAGTAGGCCACTTACGGGAAATAAACAGGACAGACAATATCGTAACAAAACAGTTAGCAGGCTACTTACGGGGAAATAAACAGGACAGACAATATCGTAACAAAACAGTAAGTAGCTAGGCTACTTACGGGGAAATAAACAGGACAGACAATATCGTAACAAAACAGTAGGTAGCTAGGCTACTTACGGGGAAATAAACAGGACAGACAATATCGTAACAAAACAGTTAGCAGGCTACTTACGGGGAAATAAACAGGACAGACAATATCGTAACAAAACAGTAAGTAGCTAGGCTACTTACGGGGAAATAAACAGGACAGACAATATCGTAACAAAACAGTTAGTAGCTAGGCTACTTACGGGGAAATAAACAAGACAGACAATATCGTAACAAAACAGTTAGTAGGCTACTTACGGGGAAATAAGCAGGACAGACAATATCGTAACAAAACAGTTAGAATGCTACTTACGGGGAAATAAACAAGACAGACAATATCGTAACAAAACAGTTAGAATGCCACTTACGGGGAAATAAACAGGACAGACAATATCGTAACAAAACAGTTAGCAGGCTACTTACGGGGAAATAAACAGGACAGACAATATCGTAACAAAACAGTAAGTAGCCAGGCTACTTACGGGGAAATAAACAGGACAGACAATATCGTAACAAAACAGTTAGTAGGCTACTTACGGGGAAATAAACAGGACAGACAATATCGTAACAAAACAGTTAGCAGGCTACTTACGGGAAATAAACAGGACAGACAATATCGTAACAAAACAGTTAGTAGGCTACTTACGGTGAAATAAGCAGGACAGACAATATCGTAACAAAACAGTTAGCAGGCTACTTACGGGAAATAAACAGGACAGACAATATCGTAACAAAACAGTTAGCAGGCTACTTACAGGGAAATAAACAGGACAGACAATATCGTAACAAAACAGTAAGTAGCTAGGCTACTTACGGGGAAATAAACAGGACAGACAATATCGTAATAAAACAGTTAGTAGGCTACTTACGGGGAAATAAGCACGACAGACAATATCGTAACAAAACAGTTAGCAGGCTACTTACGGGGAAATAAACAGGACAGACAATATCGTAACAAAACAGTTAGCAGGCTACTTACGGGAAATAAACAGGACAGACAATATCGTAACAAAACAGTAAGTAGGCTACTTACGGTGAAATAAGCAGGACAGACAATATCGTAACAAAACAGTTAGCAGGCTACTTACGGGGAAAATAAACAGGACAGACAATATCGTAACAAAACAGTTAGCAGGCTACTTACGGGAAATAAACAGGACAGACAATATCGTAATAAAACAGTTAGTAGGCTACTTACGGTGAAATAAGCAGGACAGACAATATCGTAACAAAACAGTTAGCAGGCTACTTACGGGGAAATAAACAGGACAGACAATATCGTAACAAAACAGTTAGTAGCTAGGCTACACACGGTGAAATAAGCAGGACAGACAATATCGTAACAAAACAGTAAGTAGCTAGGCTACTTACGGGAAATAAACAGGACAGACAATATCGTAATAAAACAGTTAGCAGGCTACTTACTGGGAAATAAACAGGACAGACAATATCGTAACAAAACAGTTAGTAGCTAGGCTACTTACGGTGAAATAAGCAGGACAGACAATATCGTAACAAAACAGTTAGTAGGCTACTTACGGGGAAATAAACAGGACAGACAATATCGTAACAAAACAGTTAGTAGCTAGGCTACTTACGGGGAAATAAACAGGACAGACAATATCGTAACAAAACAGTTCGTAGGCTACTTACGGGAAATAAACAGGACAGACAATATCGTAACAAAACAGTTAGTAGGCTACTTACAGGGAAATAAACAGGGCAGACAATATCGTAACAAAACAGTTAGTAGCTAGGCTACTTACGAGGAAATAAACAGGACAGACAATATCGTAACAAAACAGTAAGTAGCTAGGCTACTTACGAGGAAATAAACAGGACAGACAATATCGTAACAAAACAGTAAGTAGCCAGGCTACTTACGGGGAAATAAACAGGACAGACAATACCGTAACAAAACAGTTAGTAGCTAGGCTACTTACTGGGAAATAAACAGGACAGACAATATCGTAACAAAACAGTTAGTAGCTAGGCTACTTACGAGGAAATAAGCAGGACAGACAATATCGTAACAAAACAGTTAGAATGCTACTTAAGGGGAAATAAACAGGACAGACAATATCGTAACAACACAGTTAGTAGGCCACTTACGGGAAATAAACAGGACAGACAATATCGTAACAAAACAGTTAGAATGCTACTTAAGGGGAAATAAACAGGACAGACAATATCGTAACAACACAGTTAGTAGGCCACTTACGGGAAATAAACAGGACAGACAATATCGTAACAAAACAGTTAGCAGGCTACTTACGGGAAATAAACAGGACAGACAATATCGTAACAAAACAGTTAGTAGGCTACTTACGGTGAAATAAGCAGGACAGACAATATCGTAACAAAACAGTTAGCAGGCTACTTACGGGGAAATAAACAGGACAGACAATATCGTAACAAAACAGTTAGCAGGCTACTTACGGGGAAATAAACAGGACAGACAATATCGTAACAAAACAGTTAGTAGCTAGGCTACTTACGGTGAAATAAGCAGGACAGACAATATCGTAACAAAACAGTTAGCAGGCTACTTACGGGGAAATAAACAGGACAGACAATATCGTAATAAAACAGTTAGTAGGCTACTTACGGTGAAATAAGCAGGACAGACAATATCGTAACAAAACAGTTAGCAGGCTACTTACGGGGAAATAAACAGGACAGACAATATCGTAACAAAACAGTTAGTAGCTAGGCTACTTACGGTGAAATAAGCAGGACAGACAATATCGTAACAAAACAGTAAGTAGCTAGGCTACTTACGGGAAATAAACAGGACAGACAATATCGTAACAAAACAGTTAGCAGGCTACTTACTGGGAAATAAACAGGACAGACAATATCGTAACAAAACAGTTAGTAGCTAGGCTACTTACGGTGAAATAAGCAGGACAGACAATATCGTAACAAAACAGTTAGTAGGCTACTTACGGGGAAATAAACAGGACAGACAATATCGTAACAAAACAGTTAGTAGCTAGGCTACTTACGGGGAAATAAACGGGACAGACAATATCGTAACAAAACAGTTCGTAGGCTACTTACGGGAAATAAACAGGACAGACAATATCGTAACAAAACAGTTAGTAGGCTACTTACAGGGAAATAAACAGGGCAGACAATATCGTAACAAAACAGTTAGTAGCTAGGCTACTTACGAGGAAATAAACAGGACAGACAATATCGTAACAAAACAGTAAGTAGCTAGGCTACTTACGAGGAAATAAACAGGACAGACAATATCGTAACAAAACAGTAAGTAGCCAGGCTACTTACGGGGAAATAAACAGGACAGACAATACCGTAACAAAACAGTTAGTAGCTAGGCTAATTACTGGGAAATAAACAGGACAGACAATATCGTAACAAAACAGTTAGTAGCTAGGCTACTTACGAGGAAATAAGCAGGACAGACAATATCGTAACAAAACAGTTAGAATGCTACTTACGGGAAATAAACAGGACAGACAATATCGTAACAACACAGTTAGTAGGCCACTTACGGGAAATAAACAGGACAGACAATATCGTAACAAAACAGTTAGCAGGCTACTTACGGGGAAATAAACAGGACAGACAATATCGTAACAAAACAGTAAGTAGCTAGGCTACTTACGGGGAAATAAACACGACAGACAATATCGTAACAAAACAGTAGGTAGCTAGGCTACTTACGGGGAAATAAACAGGACAGACAATATCGTAACAAAACAGTTAGCAGGCTACTTACGGGGAAATAAACAGGACAGACAATATCGTAACAAAACAGTAAGTAGCTAGGCTACTTACGGGGAAATAAACAGGACAGACAATATCGTAACAAAACAGTTAGTAGCTAGGCTACTTACGGGGAAATAAACAAAACAGACAATATCGTAACAAAACAGTTAGTAGGCTACTTACGGGGAAATAAGCAGGACAGACAATATCGTAACAAAACAGTTAGTAGGCTACTTACGGGGAAATAAACAAGACAGACAATATCGTAACAAAACAGTTAGAATGCCACTTACGGGGAAATAAACAGGACAGACAATATCGTAACAAAACAGTTAGCAGGCTACTTACGGGGAAATAAACAGAACAGACAATATCGTAACAAAACAGTAAGTAGCCAGGCTACTTACGGGGAAATAAACAGGACAGACAATATCGTAACAAAACAGTTAGTAGGCTACTTACGGGGAAATAAGCACGACAGACAATATCGTAACAAAACAGTTAGCAGGCTACTTACGGGGAAATAAACAGGACAGACAATATCGTAACAAAACAGTTAGCAGGCTACTTACGGGAAATAAACAGGACAGACAATATCGTAACAAAACAGTAAGTAGGCTACTTACGGTGAAATAAGCACGACAGACAATATCGTAACAAAACAGTTAGCAGGCTACTTACGGGGAAAATAAACAGGACAGACAATATCGTAACAAAACAGTTAGCAGGCTACTTACGGGAAATAAACAGGACAGACAATATCGTAATAAAACAGTTAGTAGGCTACTTACGGTGAAATAAGCAGGACAGACAATATCGTAACAAAACAGTTAGCAGGCTACTTACGGGGAAATAAACAGGACAGACAATATCGTAACAAAACAGTTAGTAGCTAGGCTACACACGGTGAAATAAGCAGGACAGACAATATCGTAACAAAACAGTAAGTAGCTAGGCTACTTACGGGAAATAAACAGGACAGACAATATCGTAATAAAACAGTTAGCAGGCTACTTACTGGGAAATAAACAGGACAGACAATATCGTAACAAAACAGTTAGTAGCTAGGCTACTTACGGTGAAATAAGCAGGACAGACAATATCGTAACAAAACAGTTAGTAGGCTACTTACGGGGAAATAAACAGGACAGACAATATCGTAACAAAACAGTTAGTAGCTAGGCTACTTACGGGGAAATAAACAGGACAGACAATATCGTAACAAAACAGTTCGTAGGCTACTTACGGGAAATAAACAGGACAGACAATATCGTAACAAAACAGTTAGTAGGCTACTTACAGGGAAATAAACAGGGCAGACAATATCGTAACAAAACAGTTAGTAGCTAGGCTACTTACGAGGAAATAAACAGGACAGACAATATCGTAACAAAACAGTAAGTAGCTAGGCTACTTACGAGGAAATAAACAGGACAGACAATATCGTAACAAAACAGTAAGTAGCCAGGCTACTTACGGGGAAATAAACAGGACAGACAATACCGTAACAAAACAGTTAGTAGCTAGGCTACTTACTGGGAAATAAACAGGACAGACAATATCGTAACAAAACAGTTAGTAGCTAGGCTACTTACGAGGAAATAAGCAGGACAGACAATATCGTAACAAAACAGTTAGAATGCTACTTACGGGGAAATAAACAGGACAGACAATATCGTAACAACACAGTTAGTAGGCCACTTACGGGAAATAAACAGGACAGACAATATCGTAACAAAACAGTTAGCAGGCTACTTACGGGGAAATAAACAGGACAGACAATATCGTAACAAAACAGTAAGTAGCTAGGCTACTTACGGGGAAAATAAACAGGACAGACAATATCGTAACAAAACAGTTAGTAGCTAGGCTACTTACGGGGAAATAAACAGGACAGACAATATCGTAACAAAACAGTTAGCAGGCTACTTACGGGGAAATAAACAGGACAGACAATATCGTAACAAAACAGTAAGTAGCTAGGCTACTTACGGGGAAATAAACAGGACAGACAATATCGTAACAAAACAGTTAGTAGCTAGGCTACTTACGGGGAAATAAACAAGACAGACAATATCGTAACAAAACAGTTAGTAGGCTACTTACGGGGAAATAAGCAGGACAGACAATATCGTAACAAAACAGTTAGTAGGCTACTTACGGGGAAATAAACAGGACAGACAATATCGTAACAAAACAGTTAGCAGGCTACTTACGGGAAATAAACAGGACAGACAATATCGTAACAAAACAGTTAGTAGGCTACTTACGGTGAAATAAGCACGACAGACAATATCGTAACAAAACAGTTAGCAGGCTACTTACGGGAAATAAACAGGATAGACAATATCGTAATAAAACAGTTAGTAGGCTACTTACGGGGAAATAAGCACGACAGACAATATCGTAACAAAACAGTTAGCAGGCTACTTACGGGGAAAGAAACAGGACAGACAATATCGTAACAAAACAGTTAGCAGGCTACTTACGGGAAATAAACAGGACAGACAATATCGTAACAAAACAGTTAGTAGCTAGGCTACTTACGGTGAAATAAGCAGGACAGACAATATCGTAACAAAACAGTTAGCAGGCTACTTACAGGGAAATAAACAGGACAGACAATATCGTAACAAAACAGTAAGTAGCTAGGCTACTTACGGGGAAATAAACAGGACAGACAATATCGTAATAAAACAGTTAGTAGGCTACTTACGGGGAAATAAGCACGACAGACAATATCGTAACAAAACAGTTAGCAGGCTACTTACGGGGAAATAAACAGGACAGACAATATCGTAACAAAACAGTTAGCAGGCTACTTACGGGAAATAAACAGGACAGACAATATCGTAACAAAACAGTTAGTAGGCTACTTACGGTGAAATAAGCAGGACAGACAATATCGTAACAAAACAGTTAGCAGGCTAATTACGGGGAAAATAAACAGGACAGACAATATCGTAACAAAACAGTTAGCAGGCTACTTACGGGAAATAAACAGGACAGACAATATCGTAATAAAACAGTTAGTAGGCTACTTACGGTGAAATAAGCAGGACAGACAATATCGTAACAAAACAGTTAGCAGGCTACTTACGGGGAAATAAACAGGACAGACAATATCGTAACAAAACAGTTAGTAGCTAGGCTACACACGGTGAAATAAGCAGGACAGACAATATCGTAACAAAACAGTAAGTAGCTAGGCTACTTACGGGAAATAAACAGGACAGACAATATCGTAATAAAACAGTTAGCAGGCTACTTACTGGGAAATAAACAGGACAGACAATATCGTAACAAAACAGTTAGTAGCTAGGCTACTTACGGTGAAATAAGCAGGACAGACAATATCGTAACAAAACAGTTAGTAGGCTACTTACGGGGAAATAAACAGGACAGACAATATCGTAACAAAACAGTTAGTAGCTAGGCTACTTACGGGGAAATAAACAGGACAGACAATATCGTAACAAAACAGTTCGTAGGCTACTTACGGGAAATAAACAGGACAGACAATATCGTAACAAAACAGTTAGCAGGCTACTTACGGGGAAAATAAACAGGACAGACAATATCGTAACAAAACAGTTAGCAGGCTACTTACGGGAAATAAACAGGACAGACAATATCGTAATAAAACAGTTAGTAGGCTACTTACGGTGAAATAAGCAGGACAGACAATATCGTAACAAAACAGTTAGCAGGCTACTTACGGGGAAATAAACAGGACAGACAATATCGTAACAAAACAGTTAGTAGCTAGGCTACTTACGAGGAAATAAGCAGGACAGACAATATCGTAACAAAACAGTTAGAATGCTACTTACGGGGAAA
Source organism: Mimachlamys varia (assembly GCA_947623455.1). NCBI lineage: Eukaryota > Metazoa > Mollusca > Bivalvia > Pectinida > Pectinidae > Mimachlamys > Mimachlamys varia. Next base: position 6,988,156 of record OX392537.1, read on the forward strand.
TAAACAGGACAGACAATATCGTAACAACACAGTTAGTAGGCCACTTACGGGAAATAAACAGGACAGACAATATCGTAACAAAACAGTTAGCAGGCTACTTACGGGGAAATAAACAGGACAGACAATATCGTAACAAAACAGTAAGTAGCTAGGCTACTTACGGGGAAATAAACAGGACAGACAATATCGTAACAAAACAGTAGGTAGCTAGGCTACTTACGGGGAAATAAACAGGACAGACAATATCGTAACAAAACAGTTAGCAGGCTACTTACGGGGAAATAAACAGGACAGACAATATCGTAACAAAACAGTAAGTAGCTAGGCTACTTACGGGGAAATAAACAGGACAGACAATATCGTAACAAAACAGTTAGTAGCTAGGCTACTTACGGGGAAATAAACAAGACAGACAATATCGTAACAAAACAGTTAGTAGGCTACTTACGGGGAAATAAGCAGGACAGACAATATCGTAACAAAACAGTTAGTAGGCTACTTACGGGGAAATAAACAAGACAGACAATATCGTAACAAAACAGTTAGAATGCCACTTACGGGGAAATAAACAGGACAGACAATATCGTAACAAAACAGTTAGCAGGCTACTTACGGGGAAATAAACAGGACAGACAATATCGTAACAAAACAGTAAGTAGCCAGGCTACTTACGGGGAAATAAACAGGACAGACAATATCGTAACAAAACAGTAAGTAGCTAGGCTACTTACGGGGAAATAAACAGGACAGACAATATCGTAACAAAACAGTTAGTAGGCTACTTACGGGGAAATAAACAGGACAGACAATATCGTAACAAAACAGTTAGCAAGCTACTTACGGGAAATAAACAGGACAGACAATATCGTAACAAAACAGTTAGTAGGCTACTTACGGTGAAATAAGCACGACAGACAATATCGTAACAAAACAGTTAGCAGGCTACTTACGGGAAATAAACAGGACAGACAATATCGTAATAAAACAGTTAGTAGGCTACTTACGGGGAAATAAGCACGACAGACAATATCGTAACAAAACAGTTAGCAGGCTACTTACGGGGAAAGAAACAGGACAGACAATATCGTAACAAAACAGTTAGCAGGCTACTTACGGGAAATAAACAGGACAGACAATATCGTAACAAAACAGTTAGTAGGCTACTTACGGTGAAATAAGCAGGACAGACAATATCGTAACAAAACAGTTAGCAGGCTACTTACGGGGAAATAAACAGGACAGACAATATCGTAACAAAACAGTTAGCAGGCTACTTACGGGGAAATAAACAGGAAAGACAATATCGTAACAAAACAGTTAGTAGCGAGGCTACATACGGTAAAATAAGCAGGACAGACAATATCGTAACAAAACAGTTAGCAGGCTACTTACGGGTAATAAACAGGACAGACAATATCGTAATAAAACAGTTAGTAGGCTACTTACGGTGAAATAAGCAGGACAGACAATATCGTAACAAAACAGTTAGCAGGCTACTTACGGGGAAATAAACAGGACAGACAATATCGTAACAAAACAGTTAGTAGCTAGGCTACTTACGGGGAAATAAACAGGACAGACAATATCGTAACAAAACAGTTAGTAGCTAGGCTACTTACGGGGAAATAAACAGGACAGACAATATCGTAACAAAACAGTTAGTAGGCTACTTACGGGAAATAAACAGGACAGACAATATCGTAACAAAACAGTTAGTAGGCTACTTACGAGGAAATAAACAGGACAGACAATATCGTAACAAAACAGTAAGTAGCTAGGCTACTTACGAGGAAATAAACAGGACAGACAATATCGTAACAAAACAGTAAGTAGCCAGGCTACTTACGGGGAAATAAACAGGACAGACAATACCGTAACAAAACAGTTAGTAGCTAGGCTACTTACGGGGAAATAAACAGGACAGACAATACCGTAACAAAACAGTTAGTAGCTAGGCTACTTACTGGGAAATAAACAGAAAAGACAATATCGTAACAAAACAGTTAGTAGCTAGGCTACTTACGAGGAAATAAGCAGGACAGACAATATCGTAACAAAACAGTTAGAATGTTACTTACGGGGAAATAAACAGGACAGACAATATCGTAACAACACAGTAAGTAGCCAGGCTACTTACGGGGAAATAAACAGGACAGACAATATCGTAACAAAACAGTTAGTAGGCTACTTACGGGGAAATAAACAGGACAGACAATATCGTAACAAAACAGTTAGCAGGCTACTTACGGGAAATAAACAGGACAGACAATATCGTAACAAAACAGTTAGTAGGCTACTTACGGTGAAATAAGCACGACAGACAATATCGTAACAAAACAGTTAGCAGGCTACTTACGGGAAATAAACAGGACAGACAATATCGTAATAAAACAGTTAGTAGGCTACTTACGGGGAAATAAGCACGACAGACAATATCGTAACAAAACAGTTAGCAGGCTACTTACGGGGAAAGAAACAGGACAGACAATATCGTATCAAAACAGTTAGCAGGCTACTTACGGGAAATAAACAGGACAGACAATATCGTAACAAAACAGTTAGTAGCTAGGCTACTTACGGTGAAATAAGCAGGACAGACAATATCGTAACAAAACAGTTAGCAGGCTACTTACAGGGAAATAAACAGGACAGACAATATCGTAACAAAACAGTAAGTAGCTAGGCTACTTACGGGGAAATAAACAGGACAGACAATATCGTAATAAAACAGTTAGTAGGCTACTTACGGGGAAATAAGCACGACAGACAATATCGTAACAAAACAGTTAGCAGGCTACTTACGGGGAAATAAACAGGACAGACAATATCGTAACAAAACAGTTAGCAGGCTACTTACGGGAAATAAACAGGACAGACAATATCGTAACAAAACAGTAAGTAGGCTACTTACGGTGAAATAAGCAGGACAGACAATATCGTAACAAAACAGTTAGCAGGCTACTTACGGGGAAAATAAACAGGACAGACAATATCGTAACAAAACAGTTAGCAGGCTACTTACGGGAAATAAACAGGACAGACAATATCGTAATAAAACAGTTAGTAGGCTACTTACGGGGAAATAAGCAGGACAGACAATATCGTAACAAAACAGTTAGCAGGCTACTTACGGGGAAATAAACAGGACAGACAATATCGTAACAAAACAGTTAGTAGCTAGGCTACACACGGTGAAATAAGCAGGACAGACAATATCGTAATAAAACAGTTAGCAGGCTACTTACGGGGAAATAAACAGGACAGACAATATCGTAACAAAACAGTTAGTAGCTAGGCTACTTACGGTGAAATAAGCAGGACAGACAATATCGTAACAAAACAGTTAGTAGGCTACTTACGGGGAAATAAACAGGACAGACAATATCGTAACAAAACAGTTAGTAGCTAGGCTACTTACGGGGAAATAAACAGGACAGACAATATCGTAACAAAACAGTTCGTAGGCTACTTACGGGAAATAAACAGGACAGACAATATCGTAACAAAACAGTTAGTAGGCTACTTACAGGGAAATAAACAGGGCAGACAATATCGTAACAAAACAGTTAGTAGCTAGGCTACTTACGAGGAAATAAACAGGACAGACAATATCGTAACAAAACAGTAAGTAGCTAGGCTACTTACGAGGAAATAAACAGGACAGACAATATCGTAACAAAACAGTAAGTAGCCAGGCTACTTACGGGGAAATAAACAGGACAGACAATACCGTAACAAAACAGTTAGTAGCTAGGCTACTTACTGGGAAATAAACAGGACAGACAATATCGTAACAAAACAGTTAGTAGCTAGGCTACTTACGAGGAAATAAGCAGGACAGACAATATCGTAACAAAACAGTTAGAATGCTACTTACGGGGAAATAAACAGGACAGACAATATCGTAACAACACAGTTAGTAGGCCACTTACGGGAAATAAACAGGACAGACAATATCGTAACAAAACAGTTAGCAGGCTACTTACGGGGAAATAAACAGGACAGACAATATCGTAACAAAACAGTAGGTAGCTAGGCTACTTACGGGGAAATAAACAAGACAGACAATATCGTAACAAAACAGTTAGCAGGCTACTTACGGGGAAATAAACAGGACAGACAATATCGTAACAAAACAGTAAGTAGCTAGGCTACTTACGGGGAAATAAACAGGACAGACAATATCGTAACAAAACAGTTAGTAGCTAGGCTACTTACGGGGAAATAAACAAGACAGACAATATCGTAACAAAACAGTTAGTAGGCTACTTACGGGGAAATAAACAAGACAGACAATATCGTAACAAAACAGTTAGAATGCCACTTACGGGGAAATAAACAGGACAGACAATATCGTAACAAAACAGTTAGCAGGCTACTTACGGGGAAATAAACAGGACAGACAATATCGTAACAAAACAGTAAGTAGCCAGGCTACTTACGGGGAAATAAACAGGACAGACAATATCGTAACAAAACAGTAAGTAGCTAGGCTACTTACGGGGAAATAAACAGGACAGACAATATCGTAACAAAACAGTTAGTAGGCTACTTACGGGGAAATAAACAGGACAGACAATATCGTAACAAAACAGTTAGCAAGCTACTTACGGGAAATAAACAGGACAGACAATATCGTAACAAAACAGTTAGTAGGCTACTTACGGTGAAATAAGCACGACAGACAATATCGTAACAAAACAGTTAGCAGGCTACTTACGGGAAATAAACAGGACAGACAATATCGTAATAAAACAGTTAGTAGGCTACTTACGGGGAAATAAGCACGACAGACAATATCGTAACAAAACAGTTAGCAGGCTACTTACGGGGAAAGAAACAGGACAGACAATATCGTAACAAAACAGTTAGCAGGCTACTTACGGGAAATAAACAGGACAGACAATATCGTAACAAAACAGTTAGTAGGCTACTTACGGGGAAATAAGCAGGACAGACAATATCGTAACAAAACAGTTAGCAGGCTACTTACGGGGAAATAAACAGGACAGACAATATCGTAACAAAACAGTTAGCAGGCTACTTACGGGGAAATAAACAGGACAGACAATATCGTAACAAAACAGTTAGTAGCGAGGCAGCTACTTACGGTAAAATAAGCAGGACAGACAATATCGTAACAAAACAGTTAGCAGGCTACTTACGGGTAATAAACAGGACAGACAATATCGTAATAAAACAGTTAGTAGGCTACTTACGGTGAAATAAGCAGGACAGACAATATCGTAACAAAACAGTTAGCAGGCTACTTACGGGGAAATAAACAGGACAGACAATATCGTAACAAAACAGTTAGTAGCTAGGCTACTTACGGGGAAATAAACAGGACAGACAATATCGTAACAAAACAGTTAGTAGCTAGGCTACTTACGGGGAAATAAACAGGACAGACAATATCGTAACAAAACAGTTAGTAGGCTACTTACGGGAAATAAACAGGACAGACAATATCGTAACAAAACAGTTAGTAGGCTACTTACGAGGAAATAAACAGGACAGACAATATCGTAACAAAACAGTAAGTAGCTAGGCTACTTACGAGGAAATAAACAGGACAGACAATATCGTAACAAAACAGTAAGTAGCCAGGCTACTTACGGGGAAATAAACAGGACAGACAATACCGTAACAAAACAGTTAGTAGCTAGGCTACTTACGGGGAAATAAACAGGACAGACAATACCGTAACAAAACAGTTAGTAGCTAGGCTACTTACTGGGAAATAAACAGAAAAGACAATATCGTAACAAAACAGTTAGTAGCTAGGCTACTTACGAGGAAATAAGCAGGACAGACAATATCGTAACAAAACAGTTAGAATGTTACTTACGGGGAAATAAACAGGACAGACAATATCGTAACAACACAGTTAGTAGGCCACTTACGGGAAATAAACAGGACAGACAATATCGTAACAAAACAGTTAGCAGGCTACTTACGGGGAAATAAACAGGACAGACAATATCGTAACAAAACAGTAAGTAGCTAGGCTACTTACGGGGAAATAAACAGGACAGACAATATCGTAACAAAACAGTTAGCAGGCTACTTACGGGGAAATAAACAGGACAGACAATATCGTAACAAAACAGTAAGTAGCTAGGCTACTTACGGGGAAATAAACAGGACAGACAATATCGTAACAAAACAGTTAGTAGCTAGGCTACTTACGGGGAAATAAACAGGACAGACAATATCGTAACAAAACAGTTAGTAGGCTACTTACGGGGAAATAAGCACGACAGACAATATCGTAACAAAACAGTAAGTAGCTAGGCTACTTACGGGGAAATAAACAGGACAGACAATATCGTAACAAAACAGTTAGAATGCCACTTACGGGGAAATAAACAGGACAGACAATATCGTAACAAAACAGTTAGCAGGCTACTTACGGGGAAATAAGCAGGACAGACAATATCGTAACAAAACAGTAAGTAGCTAGGCTACTTACGGGAAATAAACAGGACAGACAATATCGTAATAAAACAGTTAGCAGGCTACTTACTGGGAAATAAACAGGACAGACAATATCGTAACAAAACAGTTAGTAGCTAGGCTACTTACGGTGAAATAAGCAGGACAGACAATATCGTAACAAAACAGTTAGTAGGCTACTTACGGGGAAATAAACAGGACAGACAATATCGTAACAAAACAGTTAGTAGCTAGGCTACTTACGGGGAAATAAACAGGACAGACAATATCGTAACAAAACAGTTCGTAGGCTACTTACGGGGAAATAAACAGGACAGACAATATCGTAACAAAACAGTTAGTAGGCTACTTACAGGAAAATAAACAGGGCAGACAATATCGTAACAAAACAGTTAGTAGCTAGGCTACTTACGAGGAAATAAACAGGACAGACAATATCGTAACAAAACAGTAAGTAGCTAGGCTACTTACGAGGAAATAAACAGGACAGACAATATCGTAACAAAACAGTAAGTAGCCAGGCTACTTACGGGGAAATAAACAGGACAGACAATACCGTAACAAAACAGTTAGTAGCTAGGCTACTTACTGGGAAATAAACAGGACAGACAATATCGTAACAAAACAGTTAGTAGCTAGGCTACTTACGAGGAAATAAGCAGGACAGACAATATCGTAACAAAACAGTTAGAATGCTACTTACGGGGAAATAAACAGGACAGACAATATCGTAACAACACAGTTAGTAGGCCACTTACGGGAAATAAACAGGACAGACAATATCGTAACAAAACAGTTAGCAGGCTACTTACGGGGAAATAAACAGGACAGACAATATCGTAACAAAACAGTAAGTAGCTAGGCTACTTACGGGGAAATAAACAGGACAGACAATATCGTAACAAAACAGTAGGTAGCTAGGCTACTTACGGGGAAATAAACAGGACAGACAATATCGTAACAAAACAGTTAGCAGGCTACTTACGGGGAAATAAACAGGACAGACAATATCGTAACAAAACAGTAAGTAGCTAGGCTACTTACGGGGAAATAAACAGGACAGACAATATCGTAACAAAACAGTTAGTAGCTAGGCTACTTACGGGGAAATAAACAAGACAGACAATATCGTAACAAAACAGTTAGTAGGCTACTTACGGGGAAATAAGCAGGACAGACAATATCGTAACAAAACAGTTAGTAGGCTACTTACGGGGAAATAAACAAGACAGACAATATCGTAACAAAACAGTTAGAATGCCACTTACGGGGAAATAAACAGGACAGACAATATCGTAACAAAACAGTTAGCAGGCTACTTACGGGGAAATAAACAGGACAGACAATATCGTAACAAAACAGTAAGTAGCCAGGCTACTTACGGGGAAATAAACAGGACAGACAATATCGTAACAAAACAGTAAGTAGCTAGGCTACTTACGGGGAAATAAACAGGACAGACAATATCGTAACAAAACAGTTAGTAGGCTACTTACGGGGAAATAAACAGGACAGACAATATCGTAACAAAACAGTTAGCAAGCTACTTACGGGAAATAAACAGGACAGACAATATCGTAACAAAACAGTTAGTAGGCTACTTACGGTGAAATAAGCACGACAGACAATATCGTAACAAAACAGTTAGCAGGCTACTTACGGGAAATAAACAGGACAGACAATATCGTAATAAAACAGTTAGTAGGCTACTTACGGGGAAATAAGCACGACAGACAATATCGTAACAAAACAGTTAGCAGGCTACTTACGGGGAAAGAAACAGGACAGACAATATCGTAACAAAACAGTTAGCAGGCTACTTACGGGAAATAAACAGGACAGACAATATCGTAACAAAACAGTTAGTAGGCTACTTACGGGGAAATAAGCAGGACAGACAATATCGTAACAAAACAGTTAGCAGGCTACTTACGGGGAAATAAACAGGACAGACAATATCGTAACAAAACAGTTAGCAGGCTACTTACGGGGAAATAAACAGGACAGACAATATCGTAACAAAACAGTTAGTAGCGAGGCTACTTACGGTAAAATAAGCAGGACAGACAATATCGTAACAAAACAGTTAGCAGGCTACTTACGGGTAATAAACAGGACAGACAATATCGTAATAAAACAGTTAGTAGGCTACTTACGGTGAAATAAGCAGGACAGACAATATCGTAACAAAACAGTTAGCAGGCTACTTACGGGGAAATAAACAGGACAGACAATATCGTAACAAAACAGTTAGTAGCTAGGCTACTTACGGGGAAATAAACAGGACAGACAATATCGTAACAAAACAGTTAGTAGCTAGGCTACTTACGGGGAAATAAACAGGACAGACAATATCGTAACAAAACAGTTAGTAGGCTACTTACGGGAAATAAACAGGACAGACAATATCGTAACAAAACAGTTAGTAGGCTACTTACGGGGAAATAAACAGGACAGACAATATCGTAACAAAACAGTTAGCAAGCTACTTACGGGAAATAAACAGGACAGACAATATCGTAACAAAACAGTTAGTAGGCTACTTACGGTGAAATAAGCACGACAGACAATATCGTAACAAAACAGTTAGCAGGCTACTTACGGGAAATAAACAGGACAGACAATATCGTAATAAAACAGTTAGTAGGCTACTTACGGGGAAATAAGCACGACAGACAATATCGTAACAAAACAGTTAGCAGGCTACTTACGGGGAAAGAAACAGGACAGACAATATCGTAACAAAACAGTTAGCAGGCTACTTACGGGAAATAAACAGGACAGACAATATCGTAACAAAACAGTTAGTAGGCTACTTACGGGGAAATAAGCAGGACAGACAATATCGTAACAAAACAGTTAGCAGGCTACTTACGGGGAAATAAACAGGACAGACAATATCGTAACAAAACAGTTAGCAGGCTACTTACGGGGAAATAAACAGGACAGACAATATCGTAACAAAACAGTTAGTAGCGAGGCAGCTACTTACGGTAAAATAAGCAGGACAGACAATATCGTAACAAAACAGTTAGCAGGCTACTTACGGGTAATAAACAGGACAGACAATATCGTAATAAAACAGTTAGTAGGCTACTTACGGTGAAATAAGCAGGACAGACAATATCGTAACAAAACAGTTAGCAGGCTACTTACGGGGAAATAAACAGGACAGACAATATCGTAACAAAACAGTTAGTAGCTAGGCTACTTACGGGGAAATAAACAGGACAGACAATATCGTAACAAAACAGTTAGTAGCTAGGCTACTTACGGGGAAATAAACAGGACAGACAATATCGTAACAAAACAGTTAGTAGGCTACTTACGGGAAATAAACAGGACAGACAATATCGTAACAAAACAGTTAGTAGGCTACTTACGAGGAAATAAACAGGACAGACAATATCGTAACAAAACAGTAAGTAGCTAGGCTACTTACGAGGAAATAAACAGGACAGACAATATCGTAACAAAACAGTAAGTAGCCAGGCTACTTACGGGGAAATAAACAGGACAGACAATACCGTAACAAAACAGTTAGTAGCTAGGCTACTTACGGGGAAATAAACAGGACAGACAATACCGTAACAAAACAGTTAGTAGCTAGGCTACTTACTGGGAAATAAACAGAAAAGACAATATCGTAACAAAACAGTTAGTAGCTAGGCTACTTACGAGGAAATAAGCAGGACAGACAATATCGTAACAAAACAGTTAGAATGTTACTTACGGGGAAATAAACAGGACAGACAATATCGTAACAACACAGTTAGTAGGCCACTTACGGGAAATAAACAGGACAGACAATATCGTAACAAAACAGTTAGCAGGCTACTTACGGGGAAATAAACAGGACAGACAATATCGTAACAAAACAGTAAGTAGCTAGGCTACTTACGGGGAAATAAACAGGACAGACAATATCGTAACAAAACAGTTAGCAGGCTACTTACGGGGAAATAAACAGGACAGACAATATCGTAACAAAACAGTAAGTAGCTAGGCTACTTACGGGGAAATAAACAGGACAGACAATATCGTAACAAAACAGTTAGTAGCTAGGCTACTTACGGGGAAATAAACAGGACAGACAATATCGTAACAAAACAGTTAGTAGGCTACTTACGGGGAAATAAGCACGACAGACAATATCGTAACAAAACAGTAAGTAGCTAGGCTACTTACGGGGAAATAAACAGGACAGACAATATCGTAACAAAACAGTTAGAATGCCACTTACGGGGAAATAAACAGGACAGACAATATCGTAACAAAACAGTTAGCAGGCTACTTACGGGGAAATAAGCAGGACAGACAATATCGTAACAAAACAGTAAGTAGCTAGGCTACTTACGGGAAATAAACAGGACAGACAATATCGTAATAAAACAGTTAGCAGGCTACTTACTGGGAAATAAACAGGACAGACAATATCGTAACAAAACAGTTAGTAGCTAGGCTACTTACGGTGAAATAAGCAGGACAGACAATATCGTAACAAAACAGTTAGTAGGCTACTTACGGGGAAATAAACAGGACAGACAATATCGTAACAAAACAGTTAGTAGCTAGGCTACTTACGGGGAAATAAACAGGACAGACAATATCGTAACAAAACAGTTCGTAGGCTACTTACGGGGAAATAAACAGGACAGACAATATCGTAACAAAACAGTTAGTAGGCTACTTACAGGAAAATAAACAGGGCAGACAATATCGTAACAAAACAGTTAGTAGCTAGGCTACTTACGAGGAAATAAACAGGACAGACAATATCGTAACAAAACAGTAAGTAGCTAGGCTACTTACGAGGAAATAAACAGGACAGACAATATCGTAACAAAACAGTAAGTAGCCAGGCTACTTACGGGGAAATAAACAGGACAGACAATACCGTAACAAAACAGTTAGTAGCTAGGCTACTTACTGGGAAATAAACAGGACAGACAATATCGTAACAAAACAGTTAGTAGCTAGGCTACTTACGAGGAAATAAGCAGGACAGACAATATCGTAACAAAACAGTTAGAATGCTACTTACGGGGAAATAAACAGGACAGACAATATCGTAACAACACAGTTAGTAGGCCACTTACGGGAAATAAACAGGACAGACAATATCGTAACAAAACAGTTAGCAGGCTACTTACGGGGAAATAAACAGGACAGACAATATCGTAACAAAACAGTAAGTAGCTAGGCTACTTACGGGGAAATAAACAGGACAGACAATATCGTAACAAAACAGTAGGTAGCTAGGCTACTTACGGGGAAATAAACAGGACAGACAATATCGTAACAAAACAGTTAGCAGGCTACTTACGGGGAAATAAACAGGACAGACAATATCGTAACAAAACAGTAAGTAGCTAGGCTACTTACGGGGAAATAAACAGGACAGACAATATCGTAACAAAACAGTTAGTAGCTAGGCTACTTACGGGGAAATAAACAAGACAGACAATATCGTAACAAAACAGTTAGTAGGCTACTTACGGGGAAATAAGCAGGACAGACAATATCGTAACAAAACAGTTAGTAGGCTACTTACGGGGAAATAAACAAGACAGACAATATCGTAACAAAACAGTTAGAATGCCACTTACGGGGAAATAAACAGGACAGACAATATCGTAACAAAACAGTTAGCAGGCTACTTACGGGGAAATAAACAGGACAGACAATATCGTAACAAAACAGTAAGTAGCCAGGCTACTTACGGGGAAATAAACAGGACAGACAATATCGTAACAAAACAGTAAGTAGCTAGGCTACTTACGGGGAAATAAACAGGACAGACAATATCGTAACAAAACAGTTAGTAGGCTACTTACGGGGAAATAAACAGGACAGACAATATCGTAACAAAACAGTTAGCAAGCTACTTACGGGAAATAAACAGGACAGACAATATCGTAACAAAACAGTTAGTAGGCTACTTACGGTGAAATAAGCACGACAGACAATATCGTAACAAAACAGTTAGCAGGCTACTTACGGGAAATAAACAGGACAGACAATATCGTAATAAAACAGTTAGTAGGCTACTTACGGGGAAATAAGCACGACAGACAATATCGTAACAAAACAGTTAGCAGGCTACTTACGGGGAAAGAAACAGGACAGACAATATCGTAACAAAACAGTTAGCAGGCTACTTACGGGAAATAAACAGGACAGACAATATCGTAACAAAACAGTTAGTAGGCTACTTACGGGGAAATAAGCAGGACAGACAATATCGTAACAAAACAGTTAGCAGGCTACTTACGGGGAAATAAACAGGACAGACAATATCGTAACAAAACAGTTAGCAGGCTACTTACGGGGAAATAAACAGGACAGACAATATCGTAACAAAACAGTTAGTAGCGAGGCTACTTACGGTAAAATAAGCAGGACAGACAATATCGTAACAAAACAGTTAGCAGGCTACTTACGGGTAATAAACAGGACAGACAATATCGTAATAAAACAGTTAGTAGGCTACTTACGGTGAAATAAGCAGGACAGACAATATCGTAACAAAACAGTTAGCAGGCTACTTACGGGGAAATAAACAGGACAGACAATATCGTAACAAAACAGTTAGTAGCTAGGCTACTTACGGGGAAATAAACAGGACAGACAATATCGTAACAAAACAGTTAGTAGCTAGGCTACTTACGGGGAAATAAACAGGACAGACAATATCGTAACAAAACAGTTAGTAGGCTACTTACGGGAAATAAACAGGACAGACAATATCGTAACAAAACAGTTAGTAGGCTACTTACGAGGAAATAAACAGGACAGACAATATCGTAACAAAACAGTAAGTAGCTAGGCTACTTACGAGGAAATAAACAGGACAGACAATATCGTAACAAAACAGTAAGTAGCCAGGCTACTTACGGGGAAATAAACAGGACAGACAATACCGTAACAAAACAGTTAGTAGCTAGGCTACTTACGGGGAAATAAACAGGACAGACAATACCGTAACAAAACAGTTAGTAGCTAGGCTACTTACTGGGAAATAAACAGAAAAGACAATATCGTAACAAAACAGTTAGTAGCTAGGCTACTTACGAGGAAATAAGCAGGACAGACAATATCGTAACAAAACAGTTAGAATGTTACTTACGGGGAAATAAACAGGACAGACAATATCGTAACAACACAGTTAGTAGGCCACTTACGGGAAATAAACAGGACAGACAATATCGTAACAAAACAGTTAGCAGGCTACTTACGGGGAAATAAACAGGACAGACAATATCGTAACAAAACAGTAAGTAGCTAGGCTACTTACGGGGAAATAAACAGGACAGACAATATCGTAACAAAACAGTTAGCAGGCTACTTACGGGGAAATAAACAGGACAGACAATATCGTAACAAAACAGTAAGTAGCTAGGCTACTTACGGGGAAATAAACAGGACAGACAATATCGTAACAAAACAGTTAGTAGCTAGGCTACTTACGGGGAAATAAACAGGACAGACAATATCGTAACAAAACAGTTAGTAGGCTACTTACGGGGAAATAAGCACGACAGACAATATCGTAACAAAAAAGTTAGTAGGCTACTTACGGGGAAATAAACAGGACAGACAATATCGTAACAAAACAGTTAGCAGGCTACTTACGGGGAAATAAACAAGACAGACAATATCGTAACAAAACAGTTAGTAGGCTACTTACGGGGAAATAAGCAGGACAGACAATATCGTAACAAAACAGTTAGTAGGCTACTTACGGGGAAATAAACAAGACAGACAATATCGTAACAAAACAGTTAGAATGCCACTTACGGGGAAATAAACAGGACAGACAATATCGTAACAAAACAGTTAGCAGGCTACTTACGGGGAAATAAACAGGACAGACAATATCGTAACAAAACAGTAAGCAGCCAGGCTACTTACGGGGAAATAAACAGGACAGACAATATCGTAACAAAACAGTTAGTAGGCTACTTACGGTGAAATAAGCACGACAGACAATATCGTAACAAAACAGTTAGCAGGCTACTTACGGGAAATAAACAGGACAGACAATATCGTAATAAAACAGTTAGTAGGCTACTTACGGGGAAATAAGCACGACAGACAATATCGTAACAAAACAGTTAGCAGGCTACTTACGGGGAAATAAACAGGACAGACAATATCGTAACAAAACAGTTAGCAGGCTACTTACGGGAAATAAACAGGACAGACAATATCGTAACAAAACAGTTAGTAGGCTACTTACGGTGAAATAAGCACGACAGACAATATCGTAACAAAACAGTTAGCAGGCTACTTACGGGGAAATAAACAGGACAGACAATATCGTAACAAAACAGTTAGCAGGCTACTTACGGGGAAATAAACAGGACAGACAATATCGTAACAAAACAGTTAGTAGCTAGGCTACTTACGGTGAAATAAGCAGGACAGACAATATCGTAACAAAACAGTTAGCAGGCTACTTACGGGAAATAAACAGGACAGACAATACCGTAATAAAACAGTTAGTAGGCTACTTACGGTGAAATAAGCAGGACAGACAATATCGTAACAAAACAGTTAGCAGGCTACTTACGGGGAAATAAACAGGACAGACAATATCGTAACAAAACAGTTAGTAGCTAGGCTACTTACGGTGAAATAAGCAGGACAGACAATATCGTAACAAAACAGTTAGTAGCTAGGCTACTTACGGGAAATAAACAGGACAGACAATATCGTAACAAAACAGTTAGCAGGCTACTTACTGGGAAATAAACAGGACAGACAATATCGTAACAAAACAGTTAGTAGCTAGGCTACTTACGGTGAAATAAGCAGGACAGACAATATCGTAACAAAACAGTTAGTAGGCTACTTACGGGGAAATAAACAGGACAGACAATATCGTAACAAAACAGTTCGTAGGCTACTTACGGGAAATAAACAGGACAGACAATATCGTAACAAAACAGTTAGTAGGCTACTTACGGGAAATAAACAGGACAGACAATATCGTAACAAAACAGTTAGTAGGCTACTTACTGGGAAATAAACAGGACAGACAATATCGTAACAAAACAGTTAGTAGCTAGGCTACTTACGGTGAAATAAGCAGGACAGACAATATCGTAACAAAACAGTTAGTAGGCTACTTACGGGGAAATAAACAGGACAGACAATATCGTAACAAAACAGTTAGTAGCTAGGCTACTTACGGGGAAATAAACAGGACAGACAATATCGTAACAAAACAGTTAGTAGGCTACTTACGGGAAATAAACAGGACAGACAATATCGTAACAAAACAGTTAGTAGCTAGGCTACTTACGGGGAAATAAACAGGACAGACAATATCGTAACAAAACAGTAAGTAGCTAGGCTACTTACGAGGAAATAAACAGGACAGACAATATCGTAACAAAACAGTAAGTAGCCAGGCTACTTACGGGGAAATAAACAGGACAGACAATACCGTAACAAAACAGTTAGTAGCTAGGCTACTTACGGGGAAATAAACAGGACAGACAATATCGTAACAAAACAGTTAGTAGCTAGGCTACTTACGAGGAAATAAGCAGGACAGACAATATCGTAACAAAACAGTTAGAATGCTACTTACGGGGAAATAAACAGGACAGACAATATCGTAACAACACAGTTAGTAGGCCACTTACGGGAAATAAACAGGACAGACAATATCGTAACAAAACAGTTAGCAGGCTACTTACGGGGAAATAAAAAGGACAGACAATATCGTAACAAAACAGTTAGTAGCTAGGCTACGTACGAGGAAATAAGCAGGACAGACAATATCGTAACAAAACAGTTAGAATGCTACTTACGGGGAAATAAACAGGACAGACAATATCGTAACAACACAGTTAGTAGGCCACTTACGGGAAATAAACAGGACAGACAATATCGTAACAAAACAGTTAGCAGGCTACTTACGGGGAAATAAACAGGACAGACAATATCGTAACAAAACAGTAAGTAGCTAGGCTACTTACGGGGAAATAAACAGGACAGACAATATCGTAACAAAACAGTTAGCAGGCTACTTACGGGGAAATAAACAGGACAGACAATATCGTAACAAAACAGTAAGTAGCTAGGCTACTTACGGGGAAATAAACAGGACAGACAATATCGTAACAAAACAGTTAGTAGCTAGGCTACTTACGGGGAAATAAACAGGACAGACAATATCGTAACAAAACAGTTAGTAGGCTACTTACGGGGAAATAAGCACGACAGACAATATCGTAACAAAACAGTTAGTAGGCTACTTACGGGGAAATAAACAGGACAGACAATATCGTAACAAAACAGTTAGTAGGCTACTTACGGGGAAATAAACAGGACAGACAATATCGTAACAAAACAGTTAGAATGCCACTTACGGGGGGAAATAAACAGGACAGACAATATAGTAACAAAACAGTTAGCAGGCTACTTACGGGGAAATAAACAGGACAGACAATATCGTAACAAAACAGTTAGTAGGCTACTTACGGGGAAATAAACAGGACAGACAATATCGTAACAAAACAGTTAGCAGGCTACTTACGGGGAAATAAACAGGACAGACAATACCGTAACAAAACAGTAAGTAGCTAGGCTGCTTACGGGGAAATAAACAGGACAGACAATATCGTAACAAAACAGTAAGTAGCCAGGCTACTTACGGGGAAATAAACAGGACAGACAATACCGTAACAAAACAGTTAGTAGCTAGGCTACTTACGGGGAAATAAACAGGACAGACAATATCGTAACAAAACAGTTCGTAGGCTACTTACGGGAAATAAACAGGACAGACAATATCGTAACAAAACAGTTAGCAGGCTACTTACGGTGAAATAAGCACGACAGACAATATCGTAACAAAACAGTTAGCAGGCTACTTACGGGAAATAAACAGGACAGACAATATCGTAACAAAACAGTAAGTAGGCTACTTACGGGGAAATAAACAGGACAGACAATATCGTAACAAAACAGTTAGTAGGCTACTTACGGGAAATAAGTAGGACAGACAATATCGTAACAAAACAGTTAGCAGGCTTCTTACAGGGAAATAAACAGGACAGACAATATCGTAACAAAACAGTTAGCAGGCTACTTACGGGGAAATAAACAGGACAGACAATATCGTAACAAAACAGTTAGAATGCCACTTACGGGGAAATAAACAGGACAGACAATATCGTAACAAAACAGTTAGTAGCTAGGCTACTTACGGGGAAATAAGCAGGACAGACAATATCGTAACATAACAGTTAGTAGGCTACTTACGGTGAAATAAGCAGGACAGACAATATAGTAACAAAACAATTAGAATGCCACTTACGTGGAAATAAGCAGGACAGACAATATCGTAACAAAACAGTTAGAATGCCACTTACGAGGAAATAAGGACAGACAATATTGTAACAAAATAATTAGTAGGCTACTTCACGAACGGACTGTTAAATGACAATTTAAGAATGAAAGTTATGAGAGATCGACCGGCAACAATCGACAGAGCGATTGATATTTCCAGACTAGACTTGCGCCTAGAAATGACTATACTGCAACACCATCAGGTGCAGAACCTATGGGTTTTGTTCACTATAAGACAAGCAGGCGATGTTTCAAATGTAAGAAAACAGGCCATGTCGCCCGTGACTGTAGGGAAAAATAGGAACAACTGATTGAGGTTTCAGATGTGCGAAATCGCAAAATCAAACTTTGGAATTGCAACGGCCAGCAAATACGTGGAGATTGTCCAAAATAGAAGAAAATCAGAAAAAAAACTAAAATATTCTCGGCACAAAGTAGCAAAAAGAAGCAACAGTATTTATTCAATAATGTAGGTATTCCCAACTCTATTTAACATGTAGTAAACATTTGGAAAATAAAAGTTTAGAGAGTGCTATTCATCAGTTATGTCTCCGAATCTAGCCACTAACTGTCCTTTTATATCTAACCAACTACTGTCAGGATGTTCTTTAATATACCTGTCCAGGAAAGCAGCTAAAAAACCCTTACTTCTCAACACTGCAATGGATGTCAAGCTTTCTTTCGAAAATTGTGGATTCACACAAGGATATCGCTCAATTTCTTTTATCCAAGTTCTGCATTTCTTTTCATTAGTACCATCAAAAGACGTGACATAGTGAGCCACAGTTTTTAAATGTAGCGAAAATATAAGAGCCTTTTGAATTCCCTCGATTTGTGAAATCACTTCCTGTATTGTAGAATTAACTGAGTCTAATTTCACTGATAAACCCTGCTTTTCCGATTCTACTGGGTTTACCACCTCTAACATACCCTGCTCAGCCATTAAGCGATAATAGTAAAAGAAACCAAAGACTACTCACCCGTCTTACAAGTACAAATGTAATGTTCTTTTTATCTTTTATATCTTCTTCTTTTGTTGATGCTGAAGTCAGTTGAAGTAGAAGTCCATCTTGCCAGTCTTCGATTCTTACAATCCGTTATTATCCTGGTCGACGGCACCAATTATTGTCACCAATGTTGCAATACGTTGACGCTTTTGTTTGATCGTATAGTGTCTTTGATATCATCCAAGTCGACGTCCTGTCAATGTTGCTTGGTTAATCAAACTTCAGCGGAACATCATATATGTAATCCGGTCGCCACTCAAATGTCTTTCTCTCTCTCTTTCAGTCCATCCAGATATCACCCCCCTCACCTCCCCACCTCACTCCGACAGTCCTATCGATAAATGAAAACAACATCTGACCAATTATTATAATAACATAATTCCCTAAATTTTATACCAATTTCAAACTCATCTTTCTCAATTATCGATCATTAACTGGACATTATAAAACGTTTAACTCGACCGGAACTTGCGGAATCCATAATATAATTCCCACCATTACCATTGACTGAATCTAGTTGTAGCTGTAGCCAATCATACGTGATATTTGTCCATTGTCCTGATTGGAATTTAATTTAGACCGTGAAAATTAGATTTATTTGTATTAATAACACCAGAGCCAAGTAAATTTGTCAAAGGAATTTGAACTCACGGTTACTTTTTACTGAGAGCTAGTTAGAGACAATGTTTTTTATATAAAAATCCCGAAAGTTTACAAAAAAAAAGTCCTCACTGTCTCCCTCTACGTCTGGGTATCAATAAAACTTAATTCAAACATGTTTCAGTGATACATGTACGTACGCGTCCCGAGTTCGGTACATAATCATATAATTTTAAAGGACCCATTGAATTTCTGGAAATGGTTAAATTTAACAATGTGGGACCCATTATTTTGGCAAGCAAATGAAAAGGACAAATGAAAAATAATTGTAGATTGAGCACTGATGTACTTATTGATGATCTGCCAGAGTGCGTGAGATATCTGCATCTCATCTAGACAAGTTATATCACTCTTGGATTACCAAACCCCACATAAAAGGCATCGTAGAGCTGGAAAATTGGAAAAGTAGTTGATATTGTCTTTCCATTCTGCAAAGTGTTACATCATCCATATACCCCGCTTAAGAAGGGACCGCGGTGGCCGAGTGGTTAAGGTGTTCCGACATTCTACCACAAGCCCTCCACCTCTATGTTACGGTGGTCGAGTGGTTAAGGTGTTCTGACATTCTACCACTAGCCCTCCACCTCTGCGTTGCGAGTTCGAATCCTATGAGGGGCAGTTGCCAGGTACTGACTCAAGGTCGGTGTCTTTTCTCTGGGTACTCCGGCTTTCTTCCACCTCCAAATTCTGGCACGTCCTAAAATAACCCTAGCTGTTAATAGGACGTACACTTAAATTAATCAAAACCAAACGCTCAAAAAAACCCATAAACTACATATATCATCGATCGAATAGGACATGCATTAGCAGCTGAAGACACCACACCACAAATTACATGCACCTTGGGCTAGAGGTATCTTATGACATTTCACGGAAGGCACACATAAATAAGATCGTGAAGAAAGAAAACGGTTCCTTGGGATTTCTGAAAAGAAACCTCCCTCCGAGTCAACAACGAGAAGACCAATTTGAAAGCATCTGTCTACTTCTCCATAGTAAGACAGGGTATCTTTGGAGTATTGTGCCGAAGTATGGATTCCACACACCAACGACTTCACCCATACCTTAGAAATGGTACAGACGAGAGCAGCAAGACATGTCACGAGTAGGTACCGAAACACCAGTAATGCCACTGACATGTTAGACTAGACCATCTTATCTGTGAGTCCCTCAACACCAGGCTCCAGTTTCAGAAACTCCTTAACTTAAAAATCTCCATATGAAAGCATTACAGAATTTAAGGAAAGTTCCTTACCTAAGGATTTTCTCCTTAACTTCTGTAATGCTTTTAAGTTAAAGGGTTTCCTTAAGTTAGGGAACGTTGGTGAAACCAGGGCCAGCGGGAGGATCAAGGCCACTCTAGATCTGGTTAAAATGCCGATCCTAATTGTCGCTTTGTTATCTCCGCGTACCACCTCACGATGTACAAAGTATCGAGTTTGAAGGGACTTATCGGCATCGATGCCTCGAAACAGCAGGAAAAAAAGACTTGAGCATCACATTTAATTTCAACTTATTTTATTGTTTGGTCGACAATAAGAATAGCCTATATTAGTCATCTCCTGAAAAATAAGCATTCCGCAAAACGTATCAATTAGAACAATTAATATCACGCCTCGGTCAAATATAGTAGGCAGAGGGCAAATAACTATAGCCAATACAAATATAACCAGTCAATATTGTGTTTATCAATAAACTCCGTGACAATTAAAATTACATCTTGTTTATAATTCATGCCATCTAATGTAAACAAAATCATTGCCGACCTTCTTTCGCTCCGTACATTTGACGGTTGTATTGATAAAGTAGAATGTCACTCTCAGGAAATAAAGAAATGACAAAAAAAACCCACACTAGTTAGAATGTTTCTGAATAAATTTATATCGTTAATTGAATCTAACACTCATGTTCATGTACTATTAAATGTATCAAGCTCTTTTTTTCTTTTAATAATTGCATATACAATTAATAAACTCGTTTAATGAATTCAGTGTTACCTGAACATGAATGTTAGATATTTTACCTGCATTGTATAGGATAGAACACATGTGTTTAAGAATTCGACACTGCTGTACTTATTTGGACTTAACTGATATGTTTAGACCTAGAAGAGTAACTTAATTAACACTTAGGGGAGATCAATTTTCAATAGAAATACCATCCCAATGGCAATGTATTATATTCTGATATCGGGCGGTCAAGTTGCTGGCTAAAATTAATCTAAATCCCATAAAAGTAATAAAAAAAAATACTCTTAACATTTAAGTTCAGGTTGAAATATATCTAGCTGTGACAAATTCGCAGGCACACGTGGGGTGGAATTTATTGTACAAGAATGTTAAATATATATATATAAATATAAACGAAAACTCTTCAATAAAGAAAAATAAAATAATATAAATAACAAATATCTAATTCCCTGTGAAATGGAATTATTGTACATCAGTGTTAAAAAATAGGAAAACTCTTCAAATTAAAGAAATAAAATTGATATAGATCAGTTAGTCCTGAAAACAAAGACTTGGGGGGGGGGGGGGGGGGGGAGATTGAGGATTGTATGTTGGTAGTTAGTATATTAGCATTGTATAATTTAGATCTACTTTATGTTTTGTAGACTGTGTTCATTGCTTAATAAACACATTGAAGTAAACGGAACAGAGTCCAATTTATGAACACAGTCTGCAAAACATAAAGTAGATCTAAATTATACAATGCTAATATACTAATTACCAGCATACAATCATCTATTAATCTTATAAAATAATTAAACTAACATGTACACCTTACGTGGAAATAGCGAATTGCGTTACTGCTTGAGGCTCTGTATCAGATCTGGGGCAAGTCTTGTTTAAATTCAAATGAAAAGTGAAAGTAGAACTTTATTTTCATAGAGTTATTTCCCTTGTAAACAACATGGCTGCGCCCATGAGAGTGCGAGCACCAAGGTTGTGTCAGATTTGTAAATGTCTTCCGTCTTCTTTTTTACGGCGCTCATCGTCTGCTTCATCGAAACGGCAAGTAAACATGATAGAAATATATATCTTCATTGATATGTCTAGGTCTGAGACGTTGAAGTATCGACGTGTTACAATGTTGGTGGCACTGGTGCCACTCATGTGTGGTCAAATATTTATCAGCTGTACGTACACTGTACATGTATCACCGATGTTGTTTATGGTATTCGGTTACCCAATCATAGTCAGTCTCTAAATGAATCATCTATATATTTCCTCTGTATAAGTATATGTTTTAAAGGGGCGATATATCTGCTTCTTTGAACATATGAAGGACTATGCACTAGGCCTATGTATAGGCCTAGAGATCTAGATAAACTTGAGATATCAATTTTCACTCTATTATCACTACCTCACTTCTCGTTTTCTTCCTCTTCCTGTACGGAGATCTAGACTTCTCTTGGGTAGTGTAAATTCCCCAACGCATGGTGAGCCACCATGCAGCTAAAAAGTTCCAATAAATTACAATTAAAAGGTTAAAGGGTAAAAAAACAGCAGGTGATGGTCTAATGAAGCTGTGTTCCGGTCAATTCCGCTGGCTGTAATACAGACCAGAAACCCTCGACTGTTGTTTTGTATAGAGTTTTTGTTGCTACCTCATTCCATGTGACGATGGTTCTTGGTAGGAATTAATACTTATATTATAGGTGTCTGTTCTGAATGGTATATGCCAGATGTTGTTGGCCGAGGATCCTCTGGTCCTGGCATCAGTGAACTTTTATACTGCCATGAAGTGGAATGGCAACTATATATATATAGGTGATGCGAGATATTATACACCATGACAGCTCTAGCTCTAGCATGACATATCTCCAGAGTTTTCCATCCGAGCTGCTGCAGAGCATGGTGGTTACACATCCTGGCTCTCTGCTGCGGCCATTTTATAAGTCATTTTAACATAAAGCATATAGGTATAATTTTAAATGCATGTACAACAGACTGATTACCATAATATTCTGTTGATCTCTCTGTCAAATACACTATGAAGGTGTAGGACAATTAATTAATGATCAATATATATGCATGCATGGTTAACATGTAAATAAAAAACGCACAGTACCTTCCCTTTCCCCAAGAAAAAATGGTGACATTGGTTATATCTATATTTTCAGGAAATGGAAAGGTGTTGTGGGATTAGAAATCCATGCTCAGATTCTTGCGGATAGTAAACTTTTCTCTGGAGCTTGTACAAAGTTTGGTGGGAGTACGAATGATCAGGTGTCCCTGTTTGATGCTGCCTTCCCTGGAACTCTTCCGGTAAGTCTCCTGATACAGTATATATCCCGGATAACTCCCGGATAACTTCTGGATAACTTCCAGATAACCTCCAGATAACTTCCAGCCTTACCATTTACCTCCTGATTTACATATCCTACCTCTACAAACCAGACACTGTTTAAACTGGCCATGAATTTTGGTCCCAATGACTTTTGGACAGGTTATACTGTATATTCAGGGCTTTTTCTTCAAAAATTGGGAAAAGGCCTCTGCCCCTGAGGGAAATTTGGAAAAATCATTGCTATATCAGCAATATACATGTAGTTCCTTAAATGAAAATACTTTATAAATATATGATATTAAACTGAAAAAAAATACCCAGGGTACATTGTTTTTGTCGTCATTGTTTGCAGTGCTCAAATTTTCACTTAGCTTTCAGAAATTTTGAGGAAATTACGGCCTGGAATTTAGCTTAGCTAATTGATTGGGAATATGAATCGGGAATGGGGCCTTATATCAACCCCTGAGACACACTAGAAAAAACCCAGAGTATATCATCAACAGTTTGAGTGTATACATACATGTACATCTAACATTTGAAATACAGATCGTGGCAAAAAAGTATTGATTTCTTTATTTACTTCTTAATGCTAATATTACTATTTTTAGAAATATTTAAAATAATTCAGTATTGAAATTATCCAAAAAAAAAAAAAAAAAAAAATAATAGTAACAATAAAAGTAACAAGTAGCATGATATAAAAATATAATAATAAAGAAAAATAGAATAACTGAATATTTTTACATATTTGGTGATAAATTTAAACTTGTGTTACATTATGTGTTACGATTGTATTTTCAGGCCATCAATCGGAGATGTGTAGAGGCAGGCGTCCAGACGGCTCTTGCCCTCAACTGTCAAATAAACAAAGTCTCAAAATTTGATCGTAAACATTACTTCTATGCAGACTTGCCAGTGAGTCTAATTTGGATTTCATACATTATATTTTTGATGATGTTTGTAACGTAAGTGTATAGTCGTATGTCATGATTGTGTTATTGTCTGATTTCTAACATAGGACGAATTAACGTAAGTTCGAACCTCATTATGTCGAACTATTGTGTAACTCAAAGACCATGTATTTTTGTGGGTTCTGAAATGAAATTTGCTAACACGATGAAAAGTCTATTGATAATATACTGAACACTATTTATTGGAAGGAAAAGCAAACGGTTTCCATTGGTATGAGAACTTAAAAACAACTACCTTAATTTTCTGCGTATCGCCCGCGGGCTCTACTACAATTTTTACATCAGAAGATGCCTAATGTGGGCCATCTGCTGTTGCGGACTATATGTGGATTTCCCCCCCCCAATTATTTAAAAATGCAGGCTATATTACGTTGTTAAATGTTTTCACTTTTATCAACATGTAGATCTATGCTATTTGTAAACAAAAAAATACCATTGATAGGTTTATATATAGCTTTCAGTATACACATAGACATATATATTTACAAAATAAACACAGTATTTCCATCATATCTCTCTCACTAGGTATATTTTTGAAGTAAAACCAGTGCGGGTTATCTACAATTTATTTTCCAAAAGCATCAAAAATGCCTTAATTTACTTCCCATAGGCTATACCCCGGTGCGGGTAATACACAGGAATTTACGGTAAATTTGCTTTCTTATAATCGGAGACCTGATTGTGTCTTGTCGCCAGGCTGGCTACCAGATTACCCAGTTGAGACAACCCCTAGCCAAAAACGGATCCCTAAGGTTTCCCATTCTGGCAGAAAACATCTCTCCGAAGCGACCTTTTGATTATCTTACTGTGGCCCTGGAACAAATACAGTTGGAGCAGGACAGCGGCAAGAGTATTCATGATGGAGATGCTAAACAGAGTCTTATAGATCTAAACCGGGCAGGTCAGTGCTCTGTGATGTTATAAAGGTGATCTAGCTAGTAAATTTGTATATTATAATCATGGTCACTTTGTTTGCATTTATTGTAGGTGTTGTTTTGATAGAGATTAAAAGAATCTTTCATTCCCCTTAGGGTGACACTTGGGGATCTCAACCCTAAGCGTAAGATTCTTTAGTTGCCAAACAATGAGGCTTGCCGAGTGTTTAGCAGCTTATATAAGAATCTAACCTGGGGCCAGTTGTTAATTCAAAAGGTGATTAGCTTAATCACTATTAAACGACAATAATTTTGTCAATTATCAAGGTACAATCCAACAATTTTGCATGTAAATTAACATTACTAGATATTTTATATCAATGTTTTGTATATAAGTTACAGAAGAATTTAAATTTGCATTAATCACTGGTTAAACCTTTTGAACAACTGCAGGGCCCTGGGTGTTTGAGATTCCCCTGTCTCACTTCGGGATGAAAGATTCTTTTTCTTTTACCCTATCAAACCTCATATATATCTCATATTGACATTACATCAATGCAAGACAATGTTGATGTGATTTGATTGAATTGTCAATTTGAAGTCATTACCTCGGTATATTTTTGCTGTGACATTATACAATGATTGAGAACTTGCAAAGAGCATGTGTAGCTTGTCTCAACTCTTGGGTGAAATTAGAAAATCTGACACCAGTAAAATTGTGGATTTCCTTGTACTGTGTAAGAGAAAATTACAGTCACTTCAATATATATACATCTGTTTTAGGAGTTGGACTAATGGAGATAATAACCGCCCCTGATTTAAATTCTGGCATAGAGGCTGTGTCATTTCTTAATGAACTAATTGGAATCCTTACCACAATATTGACCTGTGACTGTAAAATGGAAAGTACGTATAATTTATTCTGTTTTCTTAGGAAAAAAATAGTTTGAATATTAATTTGAACATGCACTCAGATAGAATACATGATTATTTTTGATCCATGTACATTTAGCAGAGTAATGGAAATATAATCTGTTATCAAAGGATCTGTTCTTGTTCAGAAAACAACACATGATAAAATGGAAATTAAAACATTTATGACACTGATTTAAGCAGTACTCATTGACTCCTCAAATTTCATATTGTTTTTTTTCTAACCTTTGAATTTGAACAGCTCAAATATGTCTTCAGGGATGAATGAGGTACACTAATGTAGTTAAGAGAATGTAGCTTTTGGTTGATTGAACAACCCCTTCCACTACTATATCAGAAATTGGACATGTTGTATGACAGACTTTGACATGTTGTATGACATTCTTTGACATGTTGTATGACAGACTTTGACATGTTGTATGACATACTTTGACATGTTGTATGACAGACTTTGACATGTTGTATGACAGACTTTGACATGTTGTATGGATGACTTTGACATGTTGTGTGGATGACTTTGACATGTTGTGTTGACGACTTTGACATGTTGTATGACAGACTTTGACATGTTGTGTGGATGACTTTGACATGTTGTGTGGATGACGTTGACATGTTGTGTGGATGACTTTGACATGTTGTATGACAGACTTTGACATGTTGTATGGCAGACTTTGACATGTTGTGTGGATGACTTTGACATGTTGTATGACATACTTTGACATGTTGTATGACAGACTTTGACATGTTGTATGACAGACTTTGACATGTTGTATGACAGACTTTGACATGTTGTATGACATACTTTGACATGTTGTATGACATACTTTGACATGTTGTATGGCAGACTTTGACATGTTGTATGACAGACTTTGACATTTTGTATGACAGACTTTGACATGTTGTAAGGCAGACTTTGACATGTTGTATGACATACTTTGATATGTTGTATGACATACTTTGACATATTGTATGACATACTTTGACATGTTGTATGACAGACTTTGACATGTTGTATGGAAGACTGTGACATGTTCTTTGGAAGACTGTGACATGTTGTATGACAGACTGTGACATGTTGTATGGGAGACTTTGACATGTTGTATGACATACTTTGACATGTTGTATGCCAGACTTTGACATGTTGTATGACAGACTTTGACACTTTGTATGCCAGACTTTGACATGTTGTATGACAGACTTTGACATGTTGTATGGAAGGCTGTGACATGTTGTATGACAGACTGTGACATGTTGTATGACAGACTTTGACATGTTGTATGACAGACTTTGACATGTTGTATGACAGACTTTGACATGTTGTATGGCAGGCTTTGACATGTTGTATGGAAGACTGTGACATGTAGTATGACAGACTTTGACATGTTGTATGACAGACTTTGACATGTTGTATGACATACTTTGACATGTTGTATGACAGACTTGACATGTTGTATGTCAGTCTTTGACATGTTGTATGGATGACTTTGACATGTTGTATGACAGACTTTGACATTTTGTATGACAGACTTTGACATGTTGTATGACAAACTTTGACATGTTGTATGACAGACTTGACATGTTCTATGACAGACTATGACATGTTGTATGACAAACTTTGACATGTTGTATGACAGACTTTGACATGTTGTATGACAGACTTTGACATGTTGTATGGATTACTTTGACATGTTGTATGGATTACTTTGTCATGTTGTATGGATTACTTTGACATGTTGTATGAAAGGCTTTGATTTGGTGTGTGGATAAGTTTGACATTGTGTGTGGATGAATTGGACATGATGTGTGGATGAATTTGACATGGCGTGTGCATGAATATGACATGTAGGACATGGAAGCTTTGTTTATGCAGTATATTTTGTGTTGTGTCTAGAGGGATCTTTTCGGGTGGATGCGAACATCTCAGTCCATCAACCTGGAGAACCTCTGGGTACAAGGGTGGAAGTTAAAAACCTCAACAGTCTACGAAGTGTAAAAAATGCAATAGGTAAGTTGAGTAGAGAGGTCATGACCCACGCCAACAAATGATGTGGAGCTATATATGTGTCTTCTGTATAGGTTTCATATATATTACTCTATTAATTTATAGGCGAAATGTACCGGGTCCGGTTGAGAGACATATGAAACATATTCATTTTCATTACATAGTTGTATAGATAGAAATTACAAAGCGCTCACTTGTTATTAGTGGTAGCTGGACAAAGGGAGCATACATTTATGTATGTATGTCAGTCTTGAAACATTGCAATTGTTTGTGTAAAAAGTAAACAAATCTAATACAGAAGTGTAGGGGGGAGGGTAGAGACACACCGGGAGGTAGTCAAAATGTTGATATCCAGTAGAACGTGCTGTGGATACAGGTGTATACACGAGGTCTCACAAAAATCCAGATAATGTAAAGTAGTAAGTCCAACGTGGAGGTGCTTTCGTTTTTCCGATGATTAATGGAGAGTGTAGTAGTTAAAAAGTTAAAAGTTCGAATGATAGTTTGAGAGATGGAATGTTCATGCTGGGAATAACAGAATAGGTTCTTTACAGCTTAATATGCATGTACTAACTCACCCAACCACTTACCCAGTCAGATGAGTTCTCTTACTTACATCTGTGTGACCCAATATGTTGGCACGGAAAATGCCCTGTTCGGAGAAAGTCAATCCCGATATTGTATCCAAGTATAAAGAGGTAAACAGGTACAGCAAACCTTGGTGAATGTATTCGTTTCATTATTCATTTATTTCATTGAGATGTTCATGTTTAAGCTGACAAAAATAACAAAAAATAACCTTTATCAAAATTAAACCATCACAATGTATCCAGTGTGATGAAGGAAAGAGATTGGAAAGCCAGCATTGTTCGGGTTTTACTGTCTTAACTTCATATTATTTGATAATTTTCAACGATTCAACAGTTGCCCTCAAGTTTTATCTTAATCAGTTCGAATCAGTAACTATTGATACTGATGAATAATATAATTGTTATTTTCACCTGAATCTGTGAAGGATAAAGGATGATGTCCAGTTTTCATGAACAAATTGTTTGTATTCCACAGATTATGAAATAAAGCGACAGACCCTGCTGTTAAGGCAAGGTGAGAAGATAATCAACGATACTAGATCATTTGACGTATCGACAGGGTATGTATAATATCTGATCAGTCTAACAGTCTCTCCCACATATTTAGATTTTGTTTTATTGATCATTTAAAAAAAAAAATCCAGTCAATTTACAGGGCTTTTTCTAGGTTATCTCAGGGGCCGATATAAGCTCCCATTCCCAAAGAGATTTTGGCTTCAATTTTCCCAATTTCAGATTTGTTTTTCCCAATCAGTTAATGAGCCCTTATTCCAGACTAATTCCCTTAAAGTTATGTGAAAATGTAATAAAAATGTATGCACTGCAAACAATGAAGACAAAAATGATGTCTTTTTTTGCAGTTTAATATGATATACATGTAGATTATATTTATTCAAAGAAATATTTTGTTGATATTACTACAATGATTTTCCCCAATTTCATTTCGGGGCCTTTTCTCAATTTACCAAGAAAAAGTCCTGATTTACCTTGATAGTTCTTTTTTCATTGCCCTGTACTAAAGGGAAGGTTATGTCATTAAACGTTTTCTAAGTTTAGCAGGTAAGGGAAATCTTGCTTCTAGCGAAAAGTTATAATGTGATGGTGGGCAACCATTGTCCACTGTGGTCAGTATCATTTCTTGTGGAAAACTGATGTAGATATAGATTATTGCAAATTTAAGTATAGCATGTCATGGCAGTAAACAATTACAGTGCATTCCTCTTTATATCATGTTGCTTTTGTCAGACAAAAACATGATATTAACAGGAATGTGACATTAAGAGAAACATGTTTTCCCACTAAATCTAGTGCATTTCCAATCTCCATAACTAAAAAAGTAAGCTATTCAATGTACATATAAAGATGTTTCAATACCTAGATAATATTATTTCAATTAAAAATCATTTTTTGGGTAAATTTAGGTAATTTTTTATTTTCTATGCAATATTTTGTACATATTCTATCTGAAATCAATGGAAATGACATCATTTTCTGAATGTTTTATATGATTGGTGGAAAAAACATGATATTAAGTGGAATTCACCTTAAAATGCATGATATTAACCAAATAAAATTACAAAGTTTATATAAGGGGAGAAGGGGTGTTTGGAAAAAACATGATATAAAGAGGAATGAGATATCAACAGGGCGCCCTGGGTGACATTAAGTGGAATCCACTGTATATCTGTTTAAAGTAAAGTCGCACCTCATTATATCAAAGTTGACTGGACTGCAGGAAAACTTATCTGAGTATTCAAGTTATGTGAGCAAAGCTTGGCCTGGACTAACAAAATACTTTGAATTAAACGGGGTCTTCGCGTTGTACGATATCGAGATAACAAATTTCTACTGTATGTAATTAAAATCAAGCAAAGCAGAACAGTTCTGGGTTGTTTGTTCATTTATGGAATATGATAGACTTGGTACGGGGTAACTTAATTTTATTTTCCAATGAGTCTTCTAAGCAAGACTTTTTGAAATTTTTTGGTTTATTTTTCTCGGTAATACCATCAACAGTTTCTTTAATACATGAATTGAGTTTTCTTTGAATCTTTTTTTACAATGATTTACCCAGGTATATGTTGTACTGTGCAGGCTCACCCTTCCTATGAGAGACAAGGAGATAGAACTGGATTACAGATTTATGTCGGAGCCAAACCTGCCCCCGCTGCACGTGTACGATAATAGCAACATTCCTGCAGGCCTTAATTCCTCACAGATAGTCAATATAGACGTCCTCCAACAGCAGTTACCTCCCCTGCCCGCACAACAGAAACGAGACCTTATGACAACCTACGGTCTACCTGAAGTATATGCACATCGTATTCAGGTGAGAAGGTCCTTTAAGGTATTGTACAGGTAATCTAAAATAGGTTGCCTTACAAGTTTGAGCTGTAGGGACTTACCCTTTAGATCAGTGGTATAGCATCTGGCTGGAGAACCAAGGGTCCCAGGTTTGAGCCCCAGCGATGGCTTTTCTGTCAAAGTGGAATTTTTTGTAGTGCTGAAATTTTCGCTTATTTCGCTTGCATTAAATTGCTGCAGATATATCCCAATTTCCAACATATTTAACACCATTTAAAACTATACAGTGTATAATAGTAATACAGGTACACAGTGCAAAACAGCATGACTACAGCGTGAAAATTTGCACATTGTGAACAGTTTGGATGCTGACTAAACGAAAAATTCCATACAGGAAAATATTGGCTTTTACGGTATCTTTATCATTATTCCTCGTCCTATAACAGTTAGGATTGTGTATAAAATAGTTGTCTACATCTACGATGTTTAGTTACGGAGTTAAAGTCACCTATTAAAAAACAGTCCTGTCTCGGTGGAGTAATACCAAATTGGGTCCTATATATCTGGCTCAATATTTTCTTGACCATAACACTTTGTAGTCCTTTATGTCAAATTTTGTATACCATTCATCAAAAGGCTATTCAAAGATCCAGTGTTGTTTTCACTACTCCTTGTATACACATGATCAGATTTTGAATGAAATCCATATTGTCTATATTGTCTATATACTTTGGACCCGAATGGGGGAAATGTATACTGGGTAATTGATAAAATTATTTTACAGTATGAAGCACCTGAAAGTGTAAAGGGAGAAGACCCTAAAAAGGTGTGACTAAGCCTCCTTGGTGGCAGAGGAATTCTGACTATCATTCGGGGGCATTTTTGTCTCACAGACATTTCTAGTTTCCAAAATTTTTCATTCCAGAGGTATTACAATTAACTGTCATCAATGAAGTGTGTCTGTCATTAAGTAAAATATTTAGATGTATATGGGAAGGGTAATGCTGTTTAACTCTTGTTTAGAATGATATTAAAGACAAATACCTGCAAGATAGCATATGACACTCGTGTAATAGGAGTTACCTCCCTTCCCTTGCTTATGTTTATTAGATTTGCAGAAAATGTACAGTACAATGTGTAGTCAAGTTTTTTATTCTGTTCCAGGTTAGACCAGGCATGAGCGAATTTTATAAAAAAGTCGTCGCGGCTAGACCAACTGATCCATTTTTTATAGCTTATCGTATGATGGCAGAACTCCTAGGTAGAATGAATAAACTGAAGCTTGAGTTCAAAGACATGTAAGTATATACATATCAGTTTTACTAGGTTTTAATTTAATCACCACTGAAATTTCTAAGTGAGCTATTCCTATCTTTGAATTGAAAGCATTCAAATATGTTTTTTAGGGATATCAATGAATTAGTGAATTTGTCAGTATAAGTATCATTGAAACTGCAGCATGCAATGTAAATAATATATAGTCTGCATCAGCTTAAAAGTCCCTTGAAAGTAACTTTTGACAATTGATGTAGGTAAATGAAAGTTATTTAACTATTCCATTGATAATTTTCCAGAGCATGTACTCCGGAAGCCTTTGGGGAACTATGTGACTTATGTAGGCAGGAAGCAATAACAATGAGAGAATTTGAACTGGTAAGAAAACTAATATATTAACCAAATACAAAGTTAGACATATTTAAAATCAATTTGGTCTGACTCATTTTTTACAGGAATATCAATACATTATACATATATCTCTGAGCAATGATTTCTGATCAGCTTTTGAATCCTTGATGGAAATATAAGAATATGTACATGTATATATACTTAGTTTGTTTTGTACACAAACAGCTAGGAATTGAAAACTTTATTTGCGTGCTTTCGAAAACGTCTGTTTCCTTTGTCAAGCAAAGAGTACAATAGCCGAGTGTCGGTGTTCTGACCGCTGAAATCATACCAAACTGATGAATCTTATTCCTAATATGTACATGTATATTTTTTTAAATTGCAGAGGTAGTATAAAAATCGATTAAGAGGGAAAAGAATCAGACCAAACTGTAAGGCCGAAATAGACTGGATTTCAGATAAGACCGGGACTAGATTGGACATACTTTACTTGAATACACTTGTATACTTCCATTGATAATAGGGTAACCCCTAAATGATGTTTTTTGGAAAAAAAAATGTGTGTTAGCGTAAATTTTGTGTATTTAAATTCAGGTTACGGAGGAATTGCTGGAAAATCCTTCATCAGAAGCGATTTTAAATCGTGTCAGGGAAAGATTAGCAATGGGGGACAAAGATGAGCAGCTGGAGAGAATCTGTAGGCAGGTCCTCGATGAATTTAACCAGTCATCACATCCGGTAAAAATATTTTTTTGAATTTCTGTGAAATTATACAGTCCTTTTTTAGTTTTTTTTCTAAATTCATAAATTTAAGATGGTTTACGCACCTGACCCTTCTGCTTCTTTTGCCCCCTAGCGTCACTGACGAGTCCTAGAAGGGTAAAACAGCTTTATAATGCAGTGTTATTCATTTTTACGGCATACTTTATCTATTACTAAATTTGTCTTCAATGATGCTAAGTGCCAAAAGTTGGGAATCCAAAATTTCTAAACTAATGTAGAAGCAGAAGGGTCAGGTGCGTAAACCCCTTTTAACTATGAATAAAATAGGAGTTCAGTATTTAGTGTAATGATTTCACCTGTACATCCAACAAAAACAACATTAAAGTCAGTCACAGCTAGTGGGTTTGAAGATTTTGCAGTATTTACCAAGAGTAGAAAAACACCTTATTTATTTATGATATAACAATGTACTGCAGTTGTTACGTTTTTAGGTCATCTGACCCGAAGGGTCAGGATGACCTATAGTCATCGTGCTTCGTCCGTCGTCGTCCGCCGTCCGCCGTGCGCCGTGCGCCGTCAGTAAACTTTTCATTTCAAAATGCTACTCCTCCTTCATTTCTTAATGGATCACCACCAAATTTAGTGTGAAGCATCATTGGGGGAGGGCGATCAGATTTTATATAAATGAGGCTGATCGAACCCCTGGGGCCAGAGGGACGGGGCCCGAAAAGGGGAACTTTGCTGAATTTTTGCTTTAAATTCCTACTCCTCCTTAATACTTGAATGGATTACATCCAAATTTGGTGTGAAGCATCATTTGGGGAGGGCGATCAGATTTTATATAAATGAGGCTGATCCGACCCCTGGGGCCAGAGGGGTAGGGCCCCAAAAGGGGAACTTTGCTGAATTTTTGCTTTAAATTCCTACTCCTCCTTAATACTTGAATGGATTGCATCCAAATTTGGTGTGAAACATCATTTGGGGAGGGCGATCAGATTTTATATAAATGAGGCTGATCCAACCCTTGGGGCCAGAGGGGCGGGGCCTCAAAAAGGGGACTTTGCTGAATTTTTACTTTAAAATCCTACTCCTCCTTAATGCTTGAATGGATTGCATCCAAATTTGATGTGAAGCATCATTTGGGGAGGGCGATCAGATTTTATATAAATGAGGCTGATCCAACCCTTGGGGCCAGAGGGGCGGGGCCCCAAAATGGGAACTTTGCTGAATTTTTGCTTTAATTTCCTACTCCTCCTTAATACTTGAATGGATTACATCCAAATTTGGTGTGAAGCATCATTTGGGGAGGGCGATCAGATTTTATATATATGAGGCTGATCCAACCCTTGGGGCCAGAGGGGTAGGGCCCCAAAAGGGGAACTTTGCTGAATTTTTGCTTTAAATTCCTACTTCTCCTTAATACTTGAATGGATTGCATCCAAATTTGGTGTGAAACATCATTTGGGGAGGGCAATCAGATTTTATATAAATGAGGCTGATACGACCCCTGGGGCCATAGGGGCGGGGCCTCAAAAAGGGGACTTTGCTGAATTTTTGCTTTAAAATCCTATTCCTCCTTAATGCTTGAATGAATTGTATCCAAATTTGATGTGAAGCATCATTTGGGGAGGGCGATCAGATTTTATATAAATGAGGCTGATCCAACCCTTGGGGCC
This sequence comes from Mimachlamys varia, assembly GCA_947623455.1. Taxonomy (NCBI): domain Eukaryota; kingdom Metazoa; phylum Mollusca; class Bivalvia; order Pectinida; family Pectinidae; genus Mimachlamys; species Mimachlamys varia. The sequence continues at coordinate 7,023,642 of OX392537.1, forward strand.
ATAGGGGCGGGGCCTCCAAAAGGGGACTTTGCTGAATTTTTACTTTAAAATCCTACTCCTCCTTAATGCTTGAATGGATTGCATCCAAATTTGATGTGAAGCATCATTTGGGTAGGGCGATCAGATTTTACATAAATGAGGCTGATCCGACCCTTGGGGCCAGAGGGGCGGGGCCCCAAAAGGGGAACTTTGCTGAATTTTTGCTTTAAAATCCTATACTCCTTCTTAATGCTTGAATGGATTGCATCCAAATTTGGTGAGAAGAATCATTCGGGGAGGGCGATCAGTTTTTTTATAAATGAGGCTAATCAGACCCCTGGGACCAATGGGGCGGGGCCCCAAAAGGGGAACTTTGCTGAGTTTTTGCTTTAAAATCCTCCTCCTCCTTAATGCTTGAATCGATCAGCACCAAATTTAATGTGAAGCATCATTGGGGGAAGGTGATAAGATTTTATATAAATGCGACTGATCTGGTCCCAGAGGCCAGAGGGGCGGGGCCCCAAATCCTTTCTCAGCTTTACTTCAAATGTAATTGAAGAAGAACAATCATATTTTACATACAGGAGACTGGTCTTCAGGGCACTGTGAAAGTGGAAAAGTATTAATGTTTAAATCCTAATTCCTGTATGTGGAGAATTTAGCAGAATTTGATATAACACATCAATCCCATTTTGGGAAAGCAATTATCATCGTGTGTCCCTGCTATAAGTGTTTGCAATTGTCAGATGACCGTTTAGGCCCATGGGCCTCTTGTTTTTGGTTTGATTTGATTGGTTTTACGTCCTGGGTCAACGAAGGTCATATAATGGCAACCCGGTGTATATGCGATGTGTATGCATGTAATGAGTGTGTATGTGTTTAGGAGACTGCTGTATGTTCGTGTAAGCTTCCTTGTGATAGTCCAGTGGATCTTTTGCCGATTTAAAGTGCTATCACACTGAAGTATACTGCCTAAGGCCCCCAGCACAACACCCCGTTCGGTAACATTATACTGACAACAGGCGAAAAAGTGGTTCCACTCCCATAATGCTAAACGTTAAGCAGGGAGTAGTAACTACAATTGTAAGAGACATTGTAAGATTTTAATTCTCGGCCTTGGGACAGAACCCAGAGCCATCCTCACACGGGCGAATGCTCATCAACTAAAGGCCAATAGCTATATAGTGAAGAAGTGTCAAGGGAAACATTAGGGAGGAGAACGTTGTCTAGAAAGAACAGAAAAAATAAGATCCTTAATTTAGTCGCCTCTTACGATCATGTAATTAATGGGTCAGCAGGTTCAATTCTAACGCCCTACCTTCAGTGCAGACTTGTTATGTCTTTAAACATTATATAATTAGTTCTGATATATATATAGCATTATATGATATTTCACGTTGCCAATTGTGTGAATAGAAGCAAGGTCTTTTATATCGACTAAAATTAACCACGTAGACTAGGAAGCTCTGTGAGTTGTGATTTGGATATTTTGTCATTTCAGAAAAGTGCAAAGCTGAAACGAAAGCCGGAAAAATTGCTGGATTTCTTGGCTATTAAAGCCACACAGAAATCAGTTGAGGTTCGTTTTAAGAAAGCAAGGGAAGTTTTGAAGAAGCTTTTGGATATGGAGTGACTTATCATCTATTATCAAATAAACGCGATCTTTCATATTCAACTTGAACCGGAGGGACATTGTGCCCAATTCGGCATGAATGAGGAAACAATTAAAAATATGTCCTAAATGAAACATAAAGGAAGACCGATTCCAGGATCATCGTAAGGAAGTGGAGCTTATTCAACATAGCGACGTATATATTATATATTGTAATATTTTCGTCTCTGATGAAATCAGGGAACATTGAATGAATAGGGGTGTGTACTAATTCAATATTGAAATAAAGGAACGTTGTAGACAAATATCCTTAGTTCAAAATCAAATGATACAACTGTTTCGTATCAAATGAACAAACACAGGCGGCCCTTAGCCAAAATAAATTAGAGAATACCGAAGCGTTAACAAAATCATAATCTGAACTCAAAATCGATTTAACTAGGGGCAAAATATGAACAAAGGAAAGATTTATGTGGAGACCGTTGTAAAAGCACAAGATAATATAAGCGTCCTCTGCTTCATCAACGACCCCTGCCATGTAAATCTTGGTCACATCCAAATAAGCATCAATCTTCAAAATGAGAACCGAGTCATCATTGTCACCACAACAAGTAAACACACTAATAATATAATAACCAATCCCAAAAACGTCCATCTTCATATCGCACAAAGATACAGAATATTTCTCGATCAGATGAAGTTGGCGACCATAAAACTTGGATTATGATTTTGTTAACGCCTCGGTATTCTCTTATTTACTTGTCCATAGTCTTCATCAACCTGCATCTCTCGAACCCCTGTGCTTAATTTTGTTCGTCAGCAGTTGACGTCTATCACGAAATTTTCGATATTCAGAGCAAGCCCTAGAATAACGAATCAACTGCGACATGTTAACACCGTAGGATGGAGAAGCAGCGATGATACTATCAGGAAAGAGAAAGTTTACGATCGGGAAATTGAAATCGTCCCGTTTATCATACAGCTTAGTAAGAAGCTTAAGTTGCCCGTGTTGGTCATAGTTTAAGTCAAGATCGAGGTAAGAAGCTGATGTAGGAGAGTCTGTTTTGTCTTTAATCTCAAGTTCAATAGGGTATATACGATCGATTAGGTCAGCAAACTTCTTCTTTGTGAGAAAAAAAAAAAAATCAGAAAATACCAAAGTGTCAACAAAACCATAATCCTAACTCAAAATCGATTTAACAAGAGGCAAAATAGGAACAAAAGAAAGATTTACACGGAGACTCTCACAAGAGAATAAGACCAGGCGTTCCGGAAGAGTAAGTGTCTTCTGCTTCATCGACGACATCCGTCATGTAAATCTTTGTCACATCCAAGTAAACATCAAGTTCTCAAAATGAGAACCGAGTATCATTGTCAATCACAACAAGTAAACACACTAATGAGCATCCTCAAAAGTGTCCATCTTCATATAACTTAAAGATACAGAATATTTCTCAATAAGACAAAGATGGCGACCATAGATGTTGCCCATAGTTCTGATCAACCTGCATCTCTCGAATCCTTGTGTTGTTCGTTTGTTTGTCAGCAGTCGACATCGACCACGGAAATCACGATACCTAGAGCAAACTCTAGAATATCGAATTAGCACATGTTAACAACATAGGTTGGAGAAGCGGGATGTTACTATCAAGAAATGGAAAGTTTACGATCGGAAAATTGAATTGAAATCATCAAGTTTATCGTATAGCTTAGTAGTAAGCTGTCCGTGTTGGTCTTAGTTTAAGTAGAGATCGAGGTAAGCAGCTGATTTAGGAGAGTCTGTTGTGTCCTTTATTTCAAGTTCAGAAGGGTATGATCGACGTGGTCAGCAAACTTCTTGTTGTTTATAGACAACACATCGTCGACATATCTGAAAGTGAAATTACAAGATTTGGCAAGGTTTTTGTTACCCGTCCTGATAAGCCCTTCGACAAATTCAGTCTTGTATGAAATCAAAAACAGTCAGCCAAAAGTTGGGCGCAGTTAGTGCCCATTGGAATGACAACAGTCTGTTGGAAAATCTTTCCTCCGAACTCAACAAAGATATTGTCAACCAGGAATTCCATCATTCGTACTATATCTTCCTCAGTATATTTACCTAGCTTTTGTTGTGTTTTTCACAAAGTTTGTTCCAAGATAGCTCACAACTATGTATTTGTATCGTCGTCCACCTTTCTTGGAAAAGAAAACTCTTACAAAGAGAGACCAAAGGCGTGCTTTCAGTTTAAGGGTATGTGGTATGGCAGTGTACAGGGTGGAAAAATCAAATGTTTTGAATCTTCCTAAGTGTCACAATAAGACTGAAGCCCTTATTTTATGGTACTAAGAAGTTTTGGTAATAGCTAGGTCGAGCAATAAGCAGAGCCTGCGATAAAACGTTGCTTATACGGATCCTTGTGTAGTTTCTGTATCCAATAAAGACAAGATAGGTCAGCGTCTTGCTCATTAACCGGTACTTTAAAAGATTGTTATACAGAAGCGTGGTTAGACAGTATTTCATCTTTCGAAAAACCGGTCAATGTGTAAGTAGGGTTACCTAGGTTATCAAGAAGGCCTAGTTCTTTTTGCTAGCAATAAATATAATAGTGTTTGCAAACAATGATCAAGTTGTTAGATGCTTTGTCTGCAGACACAACCATATACTTGTCATGTACATTTGTAGATAGTTTAGTGTTGTTCGAACATCGGGGTCAAGAAATATTGACTTGTGTTTAGTTTTCATTTTGTGACGCAATTTGCTTATTCTTTTCTGAATGGAGGACCTGATAGACTTCACCCACGCTGAAAGTGAATCCAAATCAGTATGCTCACATTTAGCCCATTGTCTGGCATAATCCTTCACCGAGTCCATAAGAATCTTCAAATTCAATGTTATCAAAACAACAGTGTTTCTGATTGTTAACACAATATAAAATGACCTTCCTCGTCTTCCTGGGGATCTTTGACTTAAATTGAGAAATAAGTCACTAACTTAATTACATCCAGGTGTTTAAAGATGGTTGGATATAGTCTATATTGATTCATTACTCATGTAATCCTAATTCAAAAGTAACAAAAAGATGTTCTGATCTTGATCAACACAAGCAAACCACAGTCAAAAGGAATCCATGTTCTAAGTACAAGAAATTAATTAGCAAAATTGGAGGCAACACTAATTGACATATCATATATGAGAAATATATAATATATTGATAAATAATTATAGGTGGATATTTCTACACTAATATCCTTAATGTGAATAAGAACATTTCAGCACCGCAAAAGTTTCCCTCTGAGCAAGTGAATAAAAATGAACCGGTATTGGTTCTGCATTAATTTTCCCAAAACACCGTTTGAAATAAATACATGTATTTTTCCTCTGGGAATACAATTCATGGAAAAATGTTTTATGTTGCACAGGCCTGTTTGTTTTATACTGTTGATGACATTCACCCGAAGGGCCAGTTGATCCTATTCCGTGATGTGGTGTCCATCGTCAACTTTTCCTTAAAACGATTTATGAAATACTAAAAGGCATAGACGCGATATTTGGCTGGTAGAGTCCTTGGAAGGAGCTGAACAAAGTTTGGGAAAAAAACATAAGCCCAATCTACTGTCAAGGTCAGGGGTCAAGTACATATGTATGTCAAACTCTTCAACTGAATTCGTCTGACATACGGTGTTGGCCTACGTCATATCCTGTCAAACTCGTGCCATACATGTTCTATCGGGAGAGGTTAAGGCTGTATGGAGTCCCAGTCTAGTGTCGGAATATTGTTTGCTTTGAAACAACCTCTCGCTACATGTGGTGGTTGGGTGGTGCAGTGGGTAGAGCCTAGAGCGGCCGGGGTTCCTATCCCAAACCGGACGTGAAAAGGTATGGGTTAACCTGCCCGGCCACGTGGGTTTTCTCCAGGTTTCCTCATACAATAAGACCCCTCGCGCGCTAACATCCGGGCCAACACGAGTGTTTTATGTACGTTTGATAACTTGTTTCATAATTGTTGTAAAATAAATGAAGTTTATATTGTATACATGCGGCCGGACGTTGTCCTGCTGGAATGTCAGTTGACGTTGCTGTATCAGAGGAACAGCATTATCTCTTTATCGAGCGGTCGTGAGATTTCCTTGTAAAGTGACTAGGGGAGTTTTAATGCCATGTGCAATTACTCATCATACAATTACCAATTCTCCACTGAAACAACTATTCTTGACCACGCAAGCGTCTTCATAACCCTCGTGGGCGCGTCTACATACACGACGTAATCGTCTGCCCTATAACGTGAGAATTTTTACTCATCCGAGATCCAAGTTGCATTGAGAAGCGAGTTACAAAATACGCGTTAGGCCATTGCATTCGTATGACGCGTCGCCGCGCAGTAAGCTGTGGGCCGACATTTGGCCGCCGCGATCTTAGGCCTTATGTGGGAAGTCGATTACGGACTATTTTTGGATCAATAGGAGCACGATGATGCACTAGTGTACTTCTTGCTGTATTCGTGGCTGTGTGAAGGCGCTTGCGCAGATGCGAACAGTTGCATTACCCGATCCTGCCGACGCGTCGTCACACAAGGACGACCGGTTCGGGGAAGGTCTGCAACCCTCCATGTGGAACTGAATCTCTTAAATTGAATGCCGACTTCTTGGCGATTGCGTTTCTTTTTCCTTTCAGTATATATCATCTCGTGTTCAGACCTTTGGCATGTGACATTAACAGAGGAGTGTCCCGTGCCTCACCTCCGCGCTATACCAGCTGACGAAACGAGTGTATAACAACTGGAACGGGGTGTAGAATGACACTCTTCAGTCCGCCCTCTCACATTATGGAAATTCACCGAACTTGGAATGTCACGGCTTAATAATTGCACACATAAGTGGGCTACTGTGACTTTAATTATTTTTGATGCTTGTGATCATCAAGACTCGTCATTTCGTCATTTCGTAATGGCAATTGTGCTGCTGTACTTTTGCAGTTAACCTAGGATCACCAAACTGCATATTCAAGTATATGCTTTAACGCCAGTGTCCTTGTACAAAGAGGAAATTGTAGTCTTGTTTTTGAAATTTGACCTTGATTCTATATCTTAGCAAGGAATTTTATGTTTTGCTTATTAGAAGGTATACAAACCAAAACCTTGTGTTCCTGCTATCATCCACAGACGAAAAAGGGTAGGCAATTTTCCTGATATTTTGGGAAATATAATCACTAGGGTGCAGTTTAAATCATTTTTTCGGCATACTGTATATATTACTAAATTTAAAATGTGCTGCTTATGTGTGTGTTATGTCATCTTTAATGACAGGAGGTTGCACACTCTGCTGGTGGATTTTTTAATCCCCGAGGTTTGCTGGAACCTCAATAGCCACAGTTATCTCATTTGAGTAGTGGCACGGTACACAATATACACAATTTTCGTAGAACACGATTTGCAATTATACAGAACTAGTTTCATCTTACTTCTAAATTCAAAATTTACAGGGATTTTTCGCACTTGACCTTTCTGCTTCTACATTAGTTTAGAAACTTTGGATACTTACCTTTTGGTCCCTAACATCGCAGAAGAGTCCTTGGAGGACGAAACAGCTGTACGATGCAGTTTAATTCATTTTTTTCGGCTTACTGTATAAATAAATAATTTAAAAGGTGCAGCATACTTGTGTGTGTTACGTCATCTTCTCTTATACGGAACAGAAGTTCAATACATCACTGAATGCGAATAAAATTTTCAGGGTAAACAAACGAAATTAGGATAAGTAAGCTAGGATGAGCGGGAATAAAACGATTTTCTTTCAGTTTACCTAATTTGATGAACGCTCGACATAGAACAGAGATGAAGCTTAGTATGCTGGGATGGAAATCCTCTTCGGTCCGATTAACAGCCAGCATGATTGACGTTGCTCATCCTTCGTTAATCTGCACGCTTCCATCTTTCATATCTTCTCTACTACATTAACAGCCTGCGACATCTTTTTTTGAGAACGTGCCGGGAACTCTCCACAAGAAACGGCGGCGTTTGCTGTAAACACGCGTACCCTTCCTTTCTGTACTGTTGACTAGCTGAAGGATCACTTCATTTCTTGCATTCTTAACTTCCTGCGGTTTAACTCGCCGGTTTGAAGGCTGAACTGAATGAAATGACTCATGGTTACACACGCTCTTGACATGTCTCATCAACTCGTTCCACCTAATAGATGTTCATTGATGAGAATAAAATGTATAAAGTTCGCAACATGAACTGTATGGTCAATATTTTGTAGGTAATCATTATGTATATGTATGTGTGAATGTTGATTTGCGTTTATACAGCTACCGTCTTGCAAGCCTATATATATTTCCACTGTCCTTTATTTTCAAATCCTTCTATCTATTAGGATTTTCCCATGTAACATAAGTATTGTTCCGAGAACTATGGTAGAAACAATACAAAAATTCCACGGAAGTGGATGTGTCGCCTGCGCAGCAAGTTGGGAGATAAGTTTTTTGGAGCTATCTATGGATATGCATTGTATCAGTTCCAAGTGGAATACAAACAGTGACCTTGACCTTTGACCTTCGACCCTGAATAGCAATCCCAAGCGAGCACTTTTGTTTAGGAAACACTGTATGAAGTTTGAGTTTGATTAGCCCAAGGAAACTCAAGTTACCGCACGGAAACCGATTTTCTATTTATAGCAACAGTGACCTTGACCTTTGATCTTTGACCCTGGAAAGCAATCCAAAGCGAGCACATTTGTTAAGGAAGCACTGTATGAAGTTTGATGTTGATTGGCCCAAGGAAACTCAAGTTATCGCACGGAAACTGTTGGTGCAGACGCCGCCGCCGACACCGCCGACATAGTGATCCCTATATGTCGCCTTTTCAGGCGACACAAAAATCACATTAATGTACAGAATCAAAAACATGTCTTTAAACAACACAATGCAACATCATATTTCCTTATAAGGTCATGCTAGCAACTTTAAAACATGTGGATTGGCTTCATTAACCTGCACCTTTGTGATCTTTTAAATTCTTCACAATCCACGTTCCTTTTACTTTTTTAGTCTACCATCATCAGATGAATACGTTGTCCTTCCTTCCACTATAACATCTAGAAACATCAAAATATGCGAGAAACTAAAAAAACAATGCTGGTGACGTTACCGTGAAATTATTGGTCCATAGTGATGATTAAAGACTACTAAGGACCGGTGTCGTGCGCATTGCTCAACAGATGTGATACTATTGTAATGCACAGCTAGGTACAGGTATATGAGGGGGAAATACTGCCTAACTGGCAAGCTAGCTTTTTCAGTCATGTGGTATAGCCAGGGGACCCGTTCACGCTAGTTAAGCAACGGTGAGCGTGGTCAGTAGTTGGTTGGGTGACCGCCTGTACGTTACATTATAGTAACACAATAACAGCGGACGAAACAAGAGCAGAATCATATCGCTATGGGAACGAAAGCCTAAACCATATCAGGAATAGACCTTAAACAGGAACAGAGAGGGATATATTTATACCCCCCCCCCACATACACACAGAGTTCGATTGAGTGTCCCCCTTGGTGAGCACCGGGAGTATATCGAAACTAAAGAAGGAAAGAAATTCACCCGATCATACAGGAAAAAGTCGGAGTCCCCGATTAATAAACCGGCAATCACAGACAATGCCACACAGAAACATCATGTGATTGACTGGATAACTTTAAAATGTTGGACAGGAAGAGAAAACAATCTTTTTAAACGGCAGATCAAATAAATTGACCCATCTGGATATGCCGCCGTGGGCCAGTTCTAAATAGAGATGAGGGGGTGTTAAGTGTTATTATTGACTAGTAGCAAAACATGACAGTTAAACTTTGAAATGTATTTCTGACCATGTGGTTGTTCTTTCTCCGTGCAAACGAAATTAATGATGATCGTATATCTGTTAGTATCTTTCAGATATTCAAAACCCTTATTGTGCATACGCTTTACATTCAAACCTGATATAAAGGACACCTCTATGTACAGGACACTTGTTTATAAAGGACAGACTCGGACCAATTAAGTGCGATTTACTATAATAATACATTTTGACTTCTATATAAAGGACACCTGTCTATAAAGGACATTTTTGCTCTCTCCCTTGGGTGTCCTTTTTAGTCAGGTATTTTTTATGGAAAACTCATACGCTATTTACACCTTTTTGTACATACGCTTCGATAGTCATTTGTCTGATGCAGGTGACAGAATACTTTCCGTACTAGTCATGAAACGCCCATTGAAAAACAAATATTAGTTATGTAAAAACAAATATTATGAAAGCAATGACAATCAAAAGTACATGCAATATGTTAGAAATTATATGTAGTTCACCTTTAGATATGACAAATATTTTTTAAATATATATTCTATATATCTGAAATTTTGTACATTGGCTATATTTTTTTTCAACATAAACCGAGGGATACGATGTGATTGCCCGATAGAAACTACATGACTTGGATAATGCCGAGGAACTAAAGCCCAGAGCTACACTATTTTACAAGGATAGCCTATATGGAGTTTCACATAATGGTCCATGGATGTGATCCAGACGTGTTTTATGTGTGATGGAAGAACGTAAAAACCCGAAAACCCCCGACTTAACAACATATAATATGTTTGTCCGTCTTGGTTAAGAATTTAATGTTTCAGTCAATTAGATCAGAAACTAACATCTTGTCACCTGCGACCACACTCCGTCTGCCGATAGAGGGCGCCACCGGTATTTGTCCGTTATATGGTTCTAAGCATCGAATATTTGACTTCATGGCATGTTTGTACAAGGTTTGTTACAAATGAATCATTGTCACCATCTTTAATTTTCTGGATTATTTTGAGAGACGTAAAGACCCGAGTCACGCTATAATCCACAGCGCAGCAGAAGATACACAGTCACGTGCCAAAAGTCTTCCATTTTTTCATTTGGTTAACATGTATAGTCTTTGTTTTCAATGATTTTTAGGGGCCCGGTTTTAAGGTTTCCCGACATTCTACCACTAGCCCTCTGCCTCTTGGTTGTGAGTTCGAATCCCACGCGGGCAGTTGCGAGGTTCTGACCGTAGGTCGGTGGGTTTTCTCTGAGTACTCCGGCTTTCCTCCACCTCTAAAACCTAGCACGTCCTTAAATGACACTGGCTGTTTATAGAACGGAAAACAAAATAAACCCAACCAAATTAATTTTCCTGAAATTATTTATTGATTGATTTTGACAAAATTTGGTCTTTTGTTGAAAAAGGCCCTGGAAATTAATGTAATAACTATGATCACAAACTTGCATTTACATGCAAGAAAGTACTGTTTACAATGTTTTAGTAAATGTTTTGTAAACTACAGCATTCCATGAAGAATTTATAAAATCCATAAACATAGTGGGCGGATCAGAATATTCATAAGATCTCATGAATATGCATATATACACCACCTTTACCTAAGGGGTAAAACTTTTAACCACTAGTCCCGAAGTTCGAAAGTTCAACATGCTCGCCTTCGGCGATAGTAGTAAAAATGAGACTAAGGTTGACGTAACACACACATATGGTGCACCTCTTAAATTTGGTAATAGATTGCTATTCCTGCGGCGGCGACCGCGTCAACATTTGGTGTTAAAAGTTCACTTTTTACAGTGTTATAATTATCCAAATGAATTGAAAGTAGGTCACATTACTCGAAACAGCATACTTAATACTTAACCTTAATTAAATCGTGTAACAGGTTTTGGTATTTTGGGGCCAAAACATGAGAATTTTGATAATTCGCGTTAAAATCCACGTTTTAAAGTGTCACTGATATCAGATTCGATTGAAACTTGGAGTATTTACTGAGCATCTTACTGATACGTGGATTACATTTATTTGCAGGTTCATGCTTTGATGATGAATGTACTCCCTTTGGAAATTTTCGAGTTTTCGATACTTCAAGGAAATTGAAGGTCACAACCATTTTTACGTTGCATCTTTGGAGAGATGGAAATATGCGTGTTTGATGTCTATCTTGGTCTTTTGACGGACGGTGTCTCCTTAGCTGACAATTTATAAACATCATATTTATAAGACAGTATCGGAACTGTTTTCTTGAGAGGTACGGTTTACTTGAGCTCATATGTGCCTCAAGGTTACGCTCCTTCATACAGTCGCATTTCGGTAAAACTAGTATCTTATTCATATTAAAGTAATATGAAACTATATATTACAGTGTATTGTCCACTATGTCTTACCAAAATACAATGTTCATACAATGCCTTCGATTTAAAAAGCATATAATGTACAATTTATCGAACGGTTGACATTATCATCATATAATTTTCTTTGTTTTCTTAGCCCTATCAAATTACCAAACCGAATAAGGGCGACGCTCGCATTCCACTTTCGTTTATTTCTGGAGATTTGACAGTTGAGAAGATATAGAATGATTTATGATATTGCCAGATCCATCACGTTCTTGATTGGCCTTGTGTCATTCGAGTGTTGAAACAGATCCAGTGTTCATATACTTCACGTAATTGAAAACCCAGGAACGTACCGGAAATCGTAGTGGGATTGTAATCGATGAATTCTACTACGGACAATCCGGGAATTCATAAAAAACCCTTTTGATTGCTTAGGATGTGTGATGTGCTATGTTGATTTAGCTTTTGATGGGGTTTATCAAGCGGTTTGATGATCCTCTTGGTGCCAAAATGCCAGGGTAAGGTTTAATATGTCAAACAAATTAATAACGCCGTGACTCCTAAGTACAACCGCCATTATTCACCTTCCTTTGAGAGATAATACCATTTTATTGGTGGTGTGGGACCTCATGTATTGCTAGTGTCTAGATGTTATAATGAATTTCAATAACTTCTGTCGGTGATTTGGCAGGGAAATATCTACCAGACCGCGTGTGTACATGTACTACTTATAGCACGTGCGCGCCAAAGACACATTCTTGATGGAGTTTTATTATTGGTCCATGTCCATGCCAGCATTTTGCAATGGTTTATGTACTGCAGTGAAGGATTTTCATTATTTATCTATCTCGAACACGCAATTTTACATATACTTTACGCGTCTATATTCCCAAACTCGTTCGTTCCACAGGTGGACAGTGCTGAAACCAATAGCTCGAAAGTTAGACACATTTTCGAGAAGAGATCTGCGCTTTACCTCAACGAAGAAGATATTTGCAGCATGTAACAAGGCATATCATGGATTAGCCGTCACCACATTACCAGGTTATCATTTATTTACCTTCTTACGACAAGTGTGATTGGGATCAACCTGGATTGTAAGTTAAAACACCAGTCTACCTATGATGAGGATAATACCCGGGACGTAACAGCCCCAGAGCACGTGCGGTTATATAATACTATACAATATTAATATATTTGTAATCGCTGTTAATATGAATAATGGAAAAATGGAAAATCTTAAAGCAAATTCACTGTAAAGCCATTTGCTCATTCATGACTCGTTGGTGGAAGTAATGGTTAAAAGGTAAAATGAAAGATGGTGCCGACAATTATAAGTTGTGGCCTTTGGGAATAACATATAGCTAATGTGTATTATGTAAAGCGTATCCAAAATATTTCATTTTCAAGACTTGTGTGATATATCTTGTAGGTTGGCCTATGCTTTGTGACGAAGTTTCTTTCCAACACATTTACTGTTGCTGTACCGATTCATCAGTGTTGTATTCTTTCGACATTGCGCCAAACCTTAATTGCGCTAAAATATTGCGTGTTACAATGTGTTGCCGTTTAAATATTATACAATAAGGATTTAAAAAAGATGATATTGCTGTATTTTATACAATAAACAATCACCAAACCGTTTCCTAGTGTAAAGCATGCTAATATACTATCTGAAGGTGATACCGAGATGGTAGACCTGCGTCATCAATACCTTGAATGAGATGCTTCACCATTATGGATTCCAGAAAAGCCCCCGCAGCTTGTCGTTGTGGAACGTCAGCTTTGGCATAATTTTGCGGTGGTTTATAGGCACTTAAATAGTGTTTAAACTCTACTTATCCTGTCACTATTGCTTTAGTAAATTGAACTTATGGCAGTTACATATTCCATATCAATAATTGTACATTTCATTTCTTGTGATTTCTGGTTGTGGCACGAGATATGACGATGTCGCCTCGACCCACGCTACAGCAAATCTCTGCAGACAAAATCACTTAGAACTAACACGCCAGTGACATCTATATAACTAAGCTAAATACGGTTGTAATTGATATATGTCAAATGTACTTCGAACAGAAGCTTTTAGTAAGCTCAGCTCTAGCAAACAGTTTTTGGATTGGCATGCTTATAACTGTTGCTATGAATTTTAAACTCTACCGTTAATGCCAGTATTCGAGCGTCTCCGCACTGTGTTGTTTGGGAGTAGATCATTCTCAAATGTCCGCGGGATCCTTATTGCCCGTAAAGATATTTTCTCGTATTTGTATGGACTCGGGCAGTGACAAGGGATTTTACGATAAAGAAGAATTTGCCTAGAAATCAAATTAACTTGCACTTTGCTGATCCGAAAGAGCTTTCCGAACGAAGTAGTACCTGATATTTTGTGAGATGATTTCGATAGAACATTAAATTAAGAGATCGATGTTTTCGTTCTAATTTTGCGTCACTTGTGGAAAAGCCTTCTACTCACTCACGCCGCTCCCCATCTACCAACGGGCTTATACTATAAATGTTTGTGTAAAGTTAAGAATACGAAAATTTTGGGAACCGTGATTCAATGACATTTGGAACAGAACTGTTAGCGCTTTGTGTTTCGTCCTGAAGATGTTTCACTTTTGCTTTTTCACATTTATGTGCATGGTTACTGCTGAAAAACAAGAACCTTTCTATCTTAACACTAAGAGATCACCGCCAAAACAGCTGGAAGTGTTGGTTCATGGACATAAACTATCTGAGAAGCAGTTCAAAACGAACTTCACAGGTAGAATATGGAAAGGAAAAGAGAGGTTTGTGTTTGATGCAAGTTCAATGATAATGGAGCAATTTGGGACACATCCGTCAGGTGAAATGTGGGACCCCCAATTCCACGGACCACCAGCCAACATGTCATTAACTCATCATAAAGGGTCGTCTCCGGATGACGTAAGTAAGGAGCTTTACATCGGAGGTCTCCTGGACATGGCAGGAGACAGGGGGTTACGTTACGGACTGTCCGAACTCACTGCCGCCAAGGTAGCTCTGTTTCATATTAATAACCGCCAAAAACTGAACGGATACACTCTCCGACTCCTTCATAACGATTCCAAGGTGAGTCCATTATGTTAACTCGTGTTCACGCTAATCCATATGGAAATGTTAATTTCAGTTTTGACAGTTTTATGCTACATGTACATGACAAAGCTTCAGACAAAGTACCACGGTTATATCGGTAGATTTGTCTAATTGTAAAGTAACGGTTACTGTAAAGCGATCAAATTTCGCGATCACCTCTTTTGGCAATTGTTATGTAACAGTGTATGCGTGAGTTGTACCATACGTGATACGAACGTACAATTAGATATCATGACTTTGGCTGAAAAATTATCTTCACAAATAAATGGGTTGTCGTAAAGAAAAGAAAAAGAGATTTTTCAAAGGAATTTTCGGCAGCTTTAAACAATCACTTATTTTGTTAATTATCAAACGAGAATTTATTGTCTTAATCTCTGTGATATTCTATTGAGCAAAATAATCAGATGTTGTTGAACATAAATAATTGAATAGTCAGCGTGTAGGTGACGGACGAATGCATCGTACTCCAAGAGTTAAAAGCTACAGAGTCTTTAGATATATAAATATATAGATGTACTACCTAATCTGGTTGTTTGTTCCTGTCATAAAATATAAGTATTCCAGGTTTCCGTTTCATTTAACGAGTTTTATTTTAGGTTAAGGGTGACTTAGCACATATCCTTACACAAATATATGTGTATATACTGTGTTGTTAGCATATTTCTGTATTGGAACTATTCCTTATATACACGTATTGAGAGTTTGCGGATGACGTCATACAGACATTTATGTAATACTTATTGACCCCTATAGTAAACCTCACTTATCACTAGGACAACCGGACAAATTACAAAACTGATGTGAACGGTCACTTTTGAATACAGATAAATATATATAGATGTTTCGTGACACTCTCTCTCAAGCTTGGTTAAACACTGGGAATAACAAACAAACAAATACTTGTTGATGGTTATGTAATAGGTAGTATTTATCTTTTATTATTGTTACTTGAATTGTGTCTAGTGTCTTTCAAATGGTGTGTGAAATGTACTTGTCGCTCGAGAATATAATCTCAAAAGTTTCAAATAGTCAACTCATATAAGACCATTGCATAGGTAAATACTTTACCTCGCTGTCAAATTCATTTTTTTAAGTCCAATGAATACCAAACGTTTAACGAATATCTAAAGCGCACTTATATTGTCTTAATGTTTATATCTATATACATTGTATATTAAAGATGACGTAACACACATGTGCTGCACCTTTTAAATTTTGTAATAGATACAATATACCGATAAAATGACCATACAGCTGTTTTGTCCTCCTAGGACTCTTCATTGATGCTAGGGGGTCAAAAGTTGGGAAACCAAAATGTCTAAACTGATGCATTGCATGGTAAACAATCGTTGTTTTCACAAGTATCAAAGCACCATTCGAACTCATGCGCTTCCTGTTATTTAATTTTTCTTTTCTAATGATCAAAACTTTTCAGGAATATTAATTTGACAATGTGAGATGTAAAAAGAAAACATGATATTAGATTTACATTTTGTACTTTTCGACCTTTGACAAAATAAACATTAATTTTGGGCTTACAAACCGGACCTCATCAATGCGTATTGCTATACTACAATGACGTCACGAATGACGTACTTGGTTCACGTCTACCTTGAAATATTCATATTAAACACGATTTCCTAGATTTCAAAGCTTAATATAAAAAAGTGTAAAAAGCATTATTATAAAAAACCTATAAATTCTAAAAAAACTTAGTTTAGAAATAGATTTTGTCATGGTGTTTATATTGGACCACCACCGGAAGCTATCAATTGTCTGTAAAACACCTGTTCACTCTGCTGTATTGACTCCATGTATAAAAAAGGACAAAAATATCTGTATTATTTTAAAATTTATTCAATATTGCATCTTAGTGCTTTTTCATATTTATCATGAATATATCCAGAAAAAAACATGCTATTATTATCTGATGAACGTTGACAAAAATATATCTTATTCCTCAATTAGAATGGTGATAATTATTAGGATTAAAGACATTGATAAACCCGAAAGCTACTGAGAAGAGGGTGTGTAGCTGTAAGGTTGTTTATACAACATTTTGTTTGTTGTTATATAAAAAACGACAATTCCTTTAAGGTATCGTTCGTGCTAAATATCCTTTTTACAAGGCCTCCAAGTTAATTGAACATTCCTTTCATAGCCACCCTGCTTCATCGTGTGTCATTTAATTATCTTTTTACACAAACCTGAAATGTAGTCATTGTTATCAACATGTCTCCTTAATATTAATATATTTTTTAATTTTTACTATAGTGTGGTAGCAAATGATTCCTTTATGTTTGACATGTCTCGGCAGTATTCATTGTTCAAAAAAAACATAATATGATGCGTTTTTAAATATTTGATGAACAATGCATGTTGTCTGGAGTGATTTATCGGTATAGTATGCTCTGCACTGAAAGCGATAATATACGTTTGAAGGATATTGCATTATCGCAGGGCACGCAAGCAATATCAATAAATAATACATGGGTCAAAGAAGTAATATTAACGGTAGTTTTCCAAATAACACTGGCTCCTTACAAATGGATATTTATAGGATGCGAATTACTTAAAATTTTATAAAGGGCAAAGAAGTAATTCAAACAGTGTAGACAAACTGGTGTTGTCAAATTTTCAAAGTTTGTCTACACTGTTTGAATAAACAATACAGATATACATGTACAATCAATCTTGTTATATTCATACATTATTTCGTGGTAAAACAATCCTGAATTTTAGATATAGTGTTTAATTTACTGTAAAAATATCAGATTAATCCTCGTCACTTGCATGATATATATATAGTAACAGTATATTTGTCGACCTTGACCCAGATGAAGCAGTTGTCACGTGTTCATCAACAAGATAGAATCGATGTATTTATAGCTTTAATTTGAAACCGATTTCCAATAAACGACTTTCTCATGAATGAAACATTATCAGTTGGAGATTTTAAAAGTTCAATTAACTAGATTTTTTGTAACTATCAGCGTCCAGGGAATGACATCGTAATTTGTTTGTAGAGATAATTTACATGATGATTAGAATGTAATTCCAATTTGCATGTTCGAGCTTGATGAATTTCTCTTGGGGTCCACTACAAGAACTAATGTAATAAGACATGCAAATATATACCAAGGTCGGGGCTACAAATGAGATCCAAGGAACTCGGAGTTGATTAAATTGTGTTACTGTACAACACAGATACATGGATTAATTGAAAATAGTTTGAAATAGATAATTTTGATGTTGATGTGATTTAAAAGTGAGTAGTGTGTAAACACTGTTTTGAATCACAGCCAAGAAAATCTTGGCTAAACAAGAAAATGAAACGTAAACGCGGGTAAGCAATGTTAACTGTAAAAAAGGGGAACAGGGAAAAGAAAACAAAACCATATTATACATAGTCATGTATTTTTATCGCGATGCATCACAGTAATGTTGTACACTTATTTATTGTGGCGCACTTGCATTTTAGCGCATACCCGAATTTAAACAAATAAACGTGTTGATGAATTATCGCACTTTATATACTTGCTGTAGAAAGCAATATACAGAAACTGTAATTAGCGTAATCATATTTTAGCGGAAAGCTTTCAGCGCGAATATCGCTAAAATAAGTAAACCGCTAAAATATATACATAAACAGTACTATTTTTACATTATCAGTACTTTTTTTAACTTTAACAGTACCTTTTTTACATTAACAGTACTTTTTTTACATTAACAGTACTTTTTTTACATTAACAGTACTTTTTTATATTAACAGTACTATTTTTACATTAACTGTACAATTTTTACATTAACAGTACAATTTTATATACAAAAGTATCTGTTGATCCACTGATTTCAGCATTTCTGATTATTATGTTGTTTTTTAATGATATGAACGGAAGCCTTTTATTATCATTAAATAAAATTCATTAAGTTACTTTCTGTTAAGAATTACAAAATAAATCACAGTATGTTTAAGAGGTACACACTTTGAAGACGTGACATTTACTTAGATTTTGACCTTGAATTATATAACGGGTGTCGTCAATAAGGCAGATGACGCTTACCCTTTCGGAACACCTGGTCTTACTCTCTTATAAGTTTTAAGATTTGTCGTGCTTATTATCCTTTGGTCAAACCTAGTTTACTCGATTTTGAGTTAGGTTATGGTTTTGTTGATGCTTTGGTATTATCTGATTTTTCCCACAACACGAGGGAACGTTCTTACGAGTTATGTACCCTGGAATAAAGACACTGAATTGAATATCCTGCATAGCTTGTACTAGTCTCTGTTATCCTTTGAATCCTGGTAAGCCCAACGTCATCGATTAAAGCTTACCGTTTTGTGTTATTGGACTCAATCTAACATAGGTTTATGGTATGAAGATGTTATAAATAGTAACAATAACAAGGAATTATGAACGAGTTAGCTGTATTGGAAGAGTAGTTTTCGTATTTGGTCACTCTCCATTTTGTCTTGTGTGTTTGTTGGACATCGAACATTTGATGCCTTAAACATCATCGTTTTAATTAAAAGAAACCCCTATTAAATCAACCTACGGAATATGTCATCTAGCTATAGACGACTCTCCTCTAGTTTGCCCTGAAAATCAACCCTATTCATGGCACCATTTCTATAGTTATAGTTGTAGTTGTTGGTTAAGATAACAAATTCATATAGAAGTGTATTTACACTTGTTGCTGTCTCCCATCGATTAATATCCAATAAGGGTTGTATCACGAAATGTATATGAAACGAAAAAAAAAAGCAAAATCAGAGAATACCAAAGCATCAACAAAACCATAATCGAACAGAAAATCGATTAAATTAGGAAAAACATACGAAAAAGGAAAAGATTTACACGGATACCCTTGAAAAGTACAAGAGAATAAGACCAGGTGTTACGGAAGAGTAAGTGTATTCTGCTTCATCGACGACTTTTGAAACAGTTAGCCAGCTTCTTTCTCATATCTTTTGAAAGATTGCAAAACTGGTGTTTGGTTATAAGTATTTCATCTTTTAGAAAACCGGTCAATGTTTTGGTAGGGTTACCTTGGTTACCCAGCAGGCCCAGTTCTTTTTTTTTCAAAAAATAAATACAATAGTGTCTACAAACAAGGATCAATTTGAAGAACAAACCACATATTCATCATTGAGGGCATTGAGTGTTGTTCGAACATATTCGAACTGATATTATATATTAATGATTAATAAGACTTTTATAAATCCCCACTGAAGCATACTTTCCTTGAATTTATTGATCAGTTCATATTGGATAAAATACTAAATGGTCTGAGGAGAAGACAGTTAGAGAAAAAAAACGGTTTTTAATTTCAAAACTCACTGTAAGTACAGAGTTCTACAAGTGTGTTTTATTTTTTTGTGAATGGCAAATTTTGGAGCCTGTCACCTACATATGTAATATTAATCGTTGTCAAGATGAGGTTAGAAACATACCTCGCTCTTCAGGAAGAAAAAGTGATTTGCGCAAAACCGAAAAGAGACACAATAACGGCTCCACTGCTGTATGTTCGAGACAAGAAGACGAAACTATGAAAAGGCGACATTTCTACTCCGGAAAACGTGTATGACCCCCTCTAATCAGCGAGTGTTTTTTTAGTCTTTCAGCATGTGATTGAATAATAAAATTACAACATTTAACATCGCGCCATGTCTAGCTGACATAAACCTTCAACATTTCAACGTGCTTTACACTGAATCGTTTTACAATCGATACTTATCGTTTAGTTAGTGTTTTTTTCATACTTTAGAGCAACAAACGAGATTCAAGGAAATTATAAATCTTCGGCTAATTGGGTAAATAGACAAAATAATGAGAATAAAAGCTAGTACAGGTAAATGCATAAAGATTATTCAATGATTTCCCGTTAAATATCAATACATATTTACCATTTCATGTCATTGCCTCCCCAAAACCCTAAAATATTCAGTTGGCATTCATCATAAGGCTATGAATGCAATGGACCGATTGTTGACGTCATCATACATGTACTTATGAAGTTTATGTGCTATGGCTGTTCTATTCATTGAACAAGCATACATGATAGATACATAATTTGAGTTAAATGCGTAGAAATAAAAAAAGTGGATTGGATTTTTTATGAGATGAACATATTCTTAAATTGGTAATATTAATGCAAACTTGACGAGGCAAATTCAATGTTAGATTTGTCTTTGTCCAGTTTGAATGCTCAAATGAATATGCTCATTAGTTTGATTTCGGCCACACCAACGAATTGTTAATTGAAGAGTTGACAAAGTCCGAGAACTTTCGAATTATGTCATGATTAAAAGCATGGCTTCCGGTTACATGTATTCGATGGAGTACATGCATATAATTCTTAAGATTACCGGAATTTTCCCTGAGCTGTTGCAATTGACAAAATGGGTCACCAGTGCACGTTATCTGATAGCTAATGGTGATAGAGGGCAACTGTACAAAAACGAGTGTCTGATACCCAGTACCAGTCTTACTTAATATCAACATCTGAATAAAACACGCCTGGTTAAAACAGGTTTAGTGCTTTACGAGACTTTGATTATATTTGGATTCATTACGATAAGAAAAGAAACTTAATCTGTATTCAATTGACACGAAAATGTGCACTTCATCACAATGAAGTTTCACTGGCTGACACGATACACTGGTCTGGATTCCATCTCTCTTTCATTATGTAGACCGTGGTGCGATTGAGATTTAACTGTTTTATTTTATCGAAGTTCCAAGACTCTTTCAATGTATCCGATGTTTGCCAAAAACATCCACACAATTTAAACGCTTTAACGAGACTATAAAGCACCATGCCTAAGAATGGTACGAATGTACTCCGAGAGAACAAGCTCATCTCCGGCTGTGAGGCTGGTTTACTGATGGTCCTTTTGAGCCCACATGCGTTTTTATCCGTGTTTAATGTGTATCGTCTGGTACCATACATCTCCTCCTGACCAATGTCATACTGATTCTGTTAATTAAAATCGACCAGGTTCGCGTGGTATGACGTGAACTTCCGGTTTAGGAGATAGACTCAATGAAACCTCACTCTTAATGGGCATATAACTTTCTAGTACGTAAGCAACGACTTTGCTAACAGCATACTGAACGTTAACAATGCAATGATTTGTTTTTTGTTTTTTACAAATTTTCATAATAAAAAAATCGAATTGATTGCGCTTTCTCGAGGCTTAATTTTATTTGCATTTATCGCCGGTATTTTACTGCTTTGTTTTATTGATTTCAGCACATAACATTTAATGATTTGTTTTAGTAATGAGCTTGCAGTCGGCTATCTGCACACAGTGAACCTGCAATTAACGAAAGAAATCCCTTATTGTGAGAAATTGTTAAGAATGTAGTAATTACGGGCAGTGCTAATTGTTTGGTAGGTGGTGTTCCAAGGGATGGTGTAGGATTATAACTGGTAACATGATGCTCTTAATGAAGAGTTTTAGCAGAGCGTGCTCAAAACAAAAAATAAACGGAAACAAACGACATCACGAATCTGTCAAATTTAATATTCAAAGAAGACGAGCGGAAGAACGTGACTAGGACCACGCATCATATATCAAGTAAAATGCACTTATATTGCGCGTGAAAAGAATACATCTCCCTTCACAAACTCCCGCCTTACTAAGATGATAATGGACAATGAAACAACCCGAAATTTATAACGGGATACTGCCATTATTAGAAATATCCGCAACTTTGAAATGACACACGACCGGTTCGACCTTGAGTGACAGGCAATGACACAGAGAACACGCTGACTCCATTGATAAACATTAGACTGTCCTACAGAGGATGCAGACTTATCATGGCGGGACAATTCGTCTAAACATTTTTGTAATCTCGTAATGCAATTATCGAATAGACAATCTCCACCAGTGATATGTTGCCCTCTGACACAAAGTCCTGTATGCATTGCCTTGGATTGGTATGTTGTTTAGACCACGGCTTACTAACATCAGTCACTAGACCTACTCATGGTTCTCCCACCAGACAAGCGGATTTATTCGTTCTGTAGCAAATCAAACAGGCATCAAGACCAGTCACTAATATGCAAGAACTTAGCAGCATCAAATTGACTTTGAGTTGTCGTTGTTGCTTCTTAAAATCATTTTCATTATCAACTATATAGATGGTCGTTTGATTCTGAATAAAATCGTTAATGTAAGGCAAACATATTGAACAATTGAATACAAGACATTTGCTCAACCCTGTTTATGATCAATCCAAGCCACTTGATAATTGTACAATCTTGTTATGGCTATAGCTTTATACTAGTTACTGTAGAATCATATCAGACATGCTTTCCATCCGTGGTGCACATCATACTAACTCGAATAAACGCAACATCGGCATCATTATCAGAGAACTGTGTAATTTGTCTGCGTCAAACATTTACATGGCGCGAAACTATTGGCGGGAGTTCTTCTAAGTCACGGCGCGAAACAGTGTCATGTCGTCTGCTGTTCATTTATCACGTAATGGAGAATGGACATCGGACGTCTGACAAGTTGGAATAGCAAATAATAAAACTAATCAATTTTCTTTCTCCAACCAAAATTCAATACATGTACATGTGGTAGCTTGTTTGCCCTTTTGAGCAGCTGTATTTAAAATGTTCCAAAATGTTTCATTTCATTAAATCACAGCATATATTGATATGAATACTGCAAACGGACATTTTGTAACGGACATTTTTCATGAAGTGATGAATTAAGCTCTTGGCGTGTTTTCTTTAATTTCGCATTTTAATCTTTCGTGTCATTTTGTGCTTTACGACTGTGCTATCTAATATAACACTGATATTTCACCTAAATCATATTGCCCATAAATGATTTCTTCTTAACTTGCATAATCTTTTCGTTGAAAGTAGCTACCTGTATTAATTAGCACACGTATACTTAATCTTTTGATAAATGCTGCTAAAACTTAATGGCAAAATTATTCAGGGTATTATATGCTGATTTAAGCATTTTACATACAATCAGGCTCGTTTTGTATAGTCGTTGTCTAAGAAAAGTGTTTAAATCAGGGGCGTGAAGTCATACGTGTTTCCAAATTCGATAAATGTTTCGTTCATTATGTTTAGCAATGCAAATTTGTCTTGCCGTTGGCTTACACGCATTGGAAAAGACAGAGAGCCAGACAATTTGTCCATTGTCTTGGCTTCAGAGAAGACGAAACATTATTATTACTTCATTTGCGTCATGATAATGTCCTGATAATTAAGTTTCGAAATGTAGCTGTCCAACACAACATACGCCATAACGCAGTAATTAGGCGTTGCTGGAACAAGGTCAAGAGTTGGTGAGGTGACTGCTCTGAGGCAGATGTCACTTTGGTACAGGAGGTATAAAAGGACGGTCATCTATTGGCGTGTTAGATACTTTAAGACTTTAGCTTACCCATGAGAATAGGGGAGAATAAGGCGGATGCGACTCCGGCATAACTAGTGGGGTAGGTTTGTTAGTAGGAAAGATGACGTAACACACACATATGCTGCACCTTTTAAATTCACCTGTTTACCTAGGACTCTTCAGTGATGCTAGAAGGCCATTATTGGCGAGTGTATAACTCTTGGCAGATGACACTTTGGCATAATTAGCAGGATTAGTTTGTTGAAAGAACACATGTTGGCTTGTTTGGGACTGTAAGCATATATCACTTTAATATCGAAATCATGATAAATTTATTTGGCCAGGGTCATCCTTTGGCAAAGTTAACACATTTAACTAGGGTATAACCAATGGAATAGTTTTATTTTGGGAAATAAGTCATCGGTGGGTGGCTTTTGTACGATAAGGCAAATATCCCCTATATGATTCACAAGATATGTGTTTAGGACAATGTTGATGATTTTTCCTGCAGAGTCAGGTATTACATTGGTGGATGGGGTTGATTGTGTTATCAAGTACATTCCATATAATATTATGTTCAAAACATCCGACTTTGTGCGGCTTGGAGATTGGAGAGTCAAAGTGGAAAGTGTAAAATGAAATTCTGTTGTTTAAGTTCTCCCAAACATAATACAGAAGTTGCAGTTACTGCCAAATAATTAGCCGAATTTAGGTTAATAAGAAAGTACAAAAAAAAAAAATAAGCAAAAATGATAAATGAGATTAGGTAAATGGAAGGTAAGTCAAGATAACACAAATTCTGATTGGTCTATTGTGATATTCAATGCTTCAAGAAAATTACCAAAACAAATTAACAACAATGATCACCACCACATGGAGATCACGATATATACATAACAGGCCACTGACCATTCAGTGTTATTTGATGCCTTGTGGTGGGGCCCTAAACTGGTCACATAGGGAACATAGGGAACAACCTGTATTTGCCAACTTCACATGAACATCAGTTTTTAATGTATCGCTTTTATATAAGATACAAGTGTTGAAGATCTGTTTTCGGTATTTAAGGTTTAGCCAGCAGCAATAAATAGCACAGCAT
Source organism: Mimachlamys varia (assembly GCA_947623455.1). Classification (NCBI taxonomy): domain Eukaryota; kingdom Metazoa; phylum Mollusca; class Bivalvia; order Pectinida; family Pectinidae; genus Mimachlamys; species Mimachlamys varia. Next base: position 7,048,980 of record OX392537.1, read on the forward strand.
ACAATCTGCTTGTCATTGTATTGTTTGATTTACTTTACTCCTATCGGCCTAGACTCTTGAAGGCAAATCGCCACGTTAAACAGACGCACATGTTTCTCCCCAGCGACAGCACCTCAGTAAGTACAGAAATGTCACCAGTTTATTGAGTATACGTAGCAGATTAATGTTTTTTCGGTACGGAATTGGATTCGTATGTATACAAATCCTCGATACATGGGCGCCAAAGGCACGCCCTACATGTCTCTATACATGTAATATGAAATGGATCTATAGATTTAATGTGATGATAGGGCTCTTTGATGCAGTAGTTCATAGCATTTTGTGAATTTATGCCAACTCGCATACGTCTGGAGCGAGTTTTTGCATTATATATTTTGGTCTCTGAGGTATCGGGAACAATCTTGCAGTATGATTTGAAATGCATTAGGGATGTTACTGCAATTCCCACGGGCTAAATGGTTTATAGATACTTGTGTTTTTTTTTTATCGATGCTCATATCTCATCTAAAGTGTCTACTATATACCCTTTCTCTGCAAAATCTGATTTCGCATCTTAACAAAGCGAAATGACAAAACTTTCCTTAGTAATATCCAATGAATAATAAATAATCATAAAAATAGAAGTGTGAAACAATTTGAACATTTAAATATGTAATACCTCGAGTGAATTTACAGAATTGGATGATACATAAAAAAGCTTTCTGATTGCGTGACCTCTCCACGTCGATTTTGCTTCAACATGAGCTTAATGATAACCATGATTGCACGAGAACCATAACATGCATTTTTGAAGTTGGAAATTGTGTCATCGAAGCGTTCATCCGGTTTAACCGGAAGTAGCTTACGCCATCTGTCAGTACGGATGTCGTCAGAAGACAACGAGGAAGCGCTTCCACAGGTTAATGACTGTGTTTATAAAATCACTGTCGGGAAGTCAGCGATATTGTTGTTAGAAAGCGTGATTATGTGGTAATGATGCATCGCGTAATCTTAACCATACACAAATCACTCTCTCACGTTTTAAATCATCCGGGACGCCGACCAGTTCAGGGCATTTTTGGATATTTACGCTATGTTCTGTTTCCTCTTGGTGTTCTCGTCCTATTTTGCTCTTCTGCGTCAGAATTCGTCTTAAATCATCCACGTTTAATCTGAAAGCATTGGTTCTTGGCCCCTTTTCTTACCACTTTGGTTACTTTCATTAATAACTTATTTTAAAATAATAAAAAACAAAAACACAACAAAAATATATAAATATAAGTTAGATTAGACGAAACTCAAACGTCAAAGACATAGAAATGAATTAAAATATGGCTTTAATTTGACATCGGTTGCCATCAACGTACATCATTGCTAAATTTTGCTAACTATATAGGAGAACTGTTCATCCTGGACTTGAGTGGAAGTTACTGTGTGGCTTTCCGAAAATAATTGACTACTACACTTAAACCAATGTCACATGAATTGTTGAGAAAGTCTCTCGAACAAGGAAACACATAAAATATGTAAAGAACGCACAAAATAAATTCCTATCGAAGCTATGTATTTAAGAGACACGACGATGCAGCGTTGTGGCATCAATTCTCATTTCAGTTTACTACTTTCTGTGAGCTATTCTTAATTCTCTTTACAAAAGGGTTTTCTGTGTATCAGGGTTGTCAGGATATGTACTTCATGTAGACCTATATACTAAGTAGCATTTTATGCAACATGAAATATTTAAATATGGTTTACAAAAGTGCTACGGATGTGATAAAAAAATCACTTACATTATGTTCCTTGGATATATGATAGTTTCTCGGAGAGCCGTCGTCGGAAACCCACGGTACACTTCTTTGACGTTCGCATACATCGGGCCAGAATCGATATAAACTTCGTTTCCCCGACTGGAAGTTTATTTGTAGATTTCGACCAATCAGAATGGTCATTTCTCGTGAAACACTGTTAGATCATTTTACCGTGACCACGACGAGTAAATTTCTATAGACATGACGCCTATGTCAATGAAGATGACGTAACACACATATGTGCTGCACCTTTTAAATTGAGTAAATTTAGTAATAGATATTCTGGATACCCCGGATGGATGTCCCGGCTGGAAGTAGTCACAGATGAAACTATCGATATGATTGGCTACTATTTTAGTACGAAAACGAGAGTTTCCATCGGTTTTAACCCACGGTATGCAAACGTCAGAGAAGTGTACTGTGTCTTTCGGACGATGCGGAAAGCAAGAGGGCACCAAACGCCGCTGATTTCCTCGCTGGATATTGTGACACGATTAAAGGCGTCACTGGCTGAACAGAAAAGAGGTAGACAGTATAAATATAAGTAGGGATATATACATTGGTGTATACCATTTTATGAGGTGTACAGTTGTAGTGGATTTAGGTGTTGTAAATGTTTATACAATAGTTGCACTGAACATGATCTTTGCAAACCAGTACTGTATACGTACTGGGGACCGGTGTGTAAATAGGGGTTTGATAATTGTTAGTTTGTATAGACAATGTTTATGATTGTGGACCTTGAAGGTCAGTGCATACTAGTGTAGCACAGGATGATACATGTAGAAATCATGTAGTAGTTACATGTATCGTGTAATGATTACTACAGTCTGTTTTAAGTTAAATGAATGTTGATTCACATAGTAGATGGTTTTATCTGCGCAATTAAATAAAATGTCATGTAAATAGTGACAGGTATTCCGGTGGTCTGTTTCGTCGAAACACCTGGATGTCACTTTGGTCAATACGGCTTAGGATTGGAGAATTGACCAATCAACGGTTGTGTCACTAAATGGGCATCCCCAACCTGTCAGTACTGAGACCATATAGAATGGTTCTAGATTCTGCAGTTCGAATCCAAATCTGTATCATTTTGACAGAATCTTGCTGTGATTAGGTCGCTAGGATCAAGCATTGTTCTTGTGGTGTTTGTAAATGCGTAGTTGCCCAATTTTTGGTTGGCCCTATAAATACAGGAGCAGGTTCTCTGCTCATCTCACTTGGTTTTGGGATCTACAATAACGAGCAACTTCCGCCGCTACAACATCTGACCAGACGGAGCTGGGCGTGTGACTGGTATAAAACCTCTGCTGCTCGTTAAAAGACTTTGAAAATCCTCTGCGTTGACCCTATTGAATAGGGTGACAATATGTGCGTATGTCTTGTGTGGTTCTATTTATGTTTCACTCCGTCATATTAGGCTTAGGTAGATATGTAAAATAAAGCAAAACTTACATGGCCAAGGTAAACATTTATGATATGAAGACATGGAGTTTGACATTTATCTACCATATCTTACAACAACGAGTCGTGTTGACTGTTTCTACCACCATCTGTGTCGAGAACTGTAGTATAACCTGATTTGAATACAAATACACACGTTTTTTCACGTTTTTGTTGACAATGCTGACGTAGTGATAAAAACTCATATGTCATATGTCAAATGGCACCCATTAATATTAAAATATGACTTTATTTTACAAATCTAGTTATTAAAAATAAAATAGAAGCAAACTCGGAACATACCGAAGCGTCAACTAAACCGTAATCAGAACTCAGAATCGATTTAAAACAAAGGTAACAACCTCAGGACAAGCTATAACAGACGAAACTCTTTAAATATTGAGACTACGTTTAGTATTTTATTACATGAACCATGGAAATTGATATTTCAATGTTTCAGTATAATTTTAATAGTATGTAGGAAACAAACGATTTATCGTCGTACGTGTGGTAAATACCATTGTCAAATAATTTTATGATCGCCAACTTGGTGTCATTGAGAAAGTTCTCACTTTGAAGATGGAACAATGACTGGATATGACCTAGATTTAAATGCCGTTGTCGTCGATGAAGCAGAAGACACTTACCGTTTCGAAATACCTGTTTTGTTTTCCTGTACATTTTTTAAGCATATCTATGTACGAGGGTAAATTTTTATTTTGGCAAACAAACAAACAACACAAGGATTTGAGAGATGCAAGTTGATAAATACTACTTATAATAATAATATACAACATTTATATAGCGCTCTATATAATTTGTAAAATTACTTTTAAGCGCTTCACAACATGTGGATAATAATTTGATACTTACAATGCATAAATAAAGAAGTTATAACAATCTAAGCTCACATGTGATAATATAGAAATCCTTAAAAATACGAACCAGATAAACAAATGTCAGTATATACATGTCGTCTAAGTTGATAGTTGATTAGAACTATGGGCAAGTTTTATGGTCGCCATATTTGCATCATTGAGAAATATTCAGTATCTTTAAGTGATATGATGATGGATGTTTTTGAGTATGCTCATTAGTGTGTTTACTTGTTGTGATTGACAATGATACTCGGTTCGCATTTTGGGAACTTGATGTTTACTTGGATGTGACAAAGATTTGAATGGCGGGTGTCGGCATTGCAGAATACGATTACTCTTCAGGAACACCTGGTCTTATTTTGTTGTACCTTTACAGGGGTCTTCATGTAATTATTTCCTTCGTTCATATATTGCCACTGGTTAAATCGATTTTGAGTTCGGATTATGATTTTGGGAACGCTTCGGTATTCTCAAATTTATTTTCTTTGTTCATATTTTGTCCCTGGTTTAATCAATTTTGAGTTCGGATTTTATTTTTGTCATCGCTTTTGTATTCTTTTGCTTTTTTCCGTTATCTTTTTTAACATACTCTTTAGGTCAAACGCTTACGGGGCTTTAACTGATATATCCTAGTCTATGTATTCAAGGAAGTGTGACAACACTCATAACAAGGAAATATCTTCTTTTCTTCGATTTATTATTTATAGATATTTCTACTTCAGTTTTTAGTTGTGGACAGAGAACAACTTGCTTATACAAGCGTTACGAACCAATGAAGGTTCACGACGCTGGACATATTAGTACTTAGATGAACTGCTTTGTTCCTTTAGAACCTAAGTAATGTTACATAATCCTTTGTACTCTTTGTATAGCCTTTTTTGACTATAAACCTTAACTTACGTAACATATATTGACGAACACAGATTAGTTAGACGTGCATTTATTTAATGGATAAATAAACCAAGAATGTCCAGCGACGGTGGCGAAACTGAAATGTATGGCATGGATATATATAAGAGTGAAATAAAAACTTGGCAAATTAGGTATTATTTGGTGAATAGATACATGCACACATGCTTGCTTATATGTGTATGTAGGCATGTGTGTATAAGTGATGTAAATATTTATGTTAAATACTTATGTTATTTGTATTGTATATCACTTTATGTAAACACGTCTTGATGTATGTATTTTGTGCAAAATGTTTTGTAATTGTCTTGTGATATGTTGTGAAAGAAATGTAAATGATACAAAATAAAGTAGGCCCTATATATCCCCACAACCTCCATCGTGAGAAATGTCTCAGATGAAAAACAATGGCAACCGATAAAGCTGTTTTGTTCCGGGTTGAGCTTGGTTTTAAATGAGAGTTAGGGATAAAAAAATAATCCAATGAATGGACATCAAATGAAAAATGAAGAAAAAAAACCCATTTAATTTTATGTTTGAATATTTCCGATCTTAGTCATTTGGCTTGTAGGATCATGTGTAGCATTTTCATAGTACTGGACCTTAGGTGTGTGATAATATCGAATTCATATGCATCTAACAGATAGATCAAGGACATGATGCTTTACATATTTTGTAATGTGTGTAATTCATATCGCATTGAATGCTGTTTTCAATAACAATATAGATATTTGAAACATATATATATATAGATATATTTTCATCATCACCGACAAAAGAACTAATCTCAGCTGTAATATATATACACATCAATTTTGTAAGGGTTTCTGAGGCATTAAAAAGGTTAAGTATTAGTTAAATAGCACGATTGTCATTAACAAAAGTTACTTCTTTTGAAGTTTTTTTATCTTGTCCATTTGAATGTGGCAAATTCAACTTATATACACGTGTGTATATTACTGTAAACTAACAGCTTAAACAGTTACTCAGTTTCTTGATGACAATATATTGTTTTGGGCAAAAGATTATTTCTCTTATATTTTTGAATCAAATTTCCCTTTAAATGTGTCATTGTTCCATTCTACTCATATTGCAATTTTATCAACATGACCGTTTTCGGAAAATAATCCATATCTAAAAACGAATGTAGGCAAACCCTTTGCAGTTATATTCATGGCATGGATGTCCCCGTTGGCGCCATTTTGTAACACGAACAGAAAAGCAGAGCTGCCTCGCGACGGAACGTGTTATCAAGGAGACCGTAAATTACAGGATTGATAACGTTGTTAAGGATGTAGAATTGATATAAAAAGTTGTATACTCCGTATTCTATGTCTGATAAATCCGTCCAAAACGTTGTGTCTACAGTTTCGATTATCATTAATATGACTCTCGGAACATAACAGACGATAAAAACTATTGTTATTAGCATAAATATGAGGGTAAATCGCACTCCAGCCATGTTATATGGATCGGCGGATTTTGAAGACGCTGTTCTGGTACTCAGTGATTGTTGCACAGAAGATGCTGTGAAAGAGGGTTGGTCGCCACCTTGTTTTGACAAGTTCCTGTTTAGTTGTTCAGTTGATATGGTCTGTACTTTAGCTGTCTGCGTCTTTAGTGATAAAACAGGCTCATGACAGTTGTTTACTGAAACAGATGCGTCATGCGTTTGAGGCGGGACGCTTTTCGAAATTGCTTTGGAATGTCGCCGTTTGCTTAATTGCATCTGCCTAAACACAACTAGTCCGATCAAGACATACAACACTACAAGTGATGTAAGAATGACCACAACACATACTAGCAGGTAAGCACTGAAGACAATATGTAAACCAGAAGACTGGAGCTTGGGGACATCATTACATCCTTGCTTTACTACGGATCTAGTCTGGTCGTACACATCCGTCACGCCGTACAGCAGGAGACACGGGAACGATAGCACTGCTGAAATGATAGCGATGACCAACACGCTAACCTTTTTCCAAAACAGGTTGATTTGTTTGCAAAATGGTTTGCAAACCTTTCGAAATCTGTCAACAGTAATGGCAAGTAGGATCATGGTGGAAGCAGAGATGAACCCCAAACACAGAAACCACAATATCCTACAGGCCAAGTCATTACTGAATTTCACGTTTAGAAAGTTCAAAGCGAAGGTAAACGGCGCACATAAACAACATGAAAACAAATCTACCAGCGCAAGTATAGGGATATAAAAACGATCCTCTTTTCTCGAGTTTAGTCGGAATACGTGTACGTAGATAACAAGAGAGTTACCAAGTGATCCGACCACAAGATAAACGATGAGTAGGATCGAATGTGGAAATAAGATACTGGCTAATTCCTGGTTCCAGGCATCCAGAGTACCATCAGTCGTGGAGTTTACTGTGTGGTTCATGTCAACGTGATTTACGTCTGAGACTCCAACATCATACATGTCGTGGTTTAAAGTATTTTATACAGTTCAATGGTTTTATCACCTCTTCAATCTTGTCTTATCAGTGTGAGACACTGCAGCGAGTCTGAATCGATGTATTTCCTTGTTCCTGTCGCGTTTGTTTTTTACCGTGACTAGCTGTAACATAGTGTGACATGTGATCCATGTATTTAATTTATAAAATTGATTTGAAAGAGAATTTGATGATTAAAAAAGATTATATTTGTCTGGTATGTAAAAATGTACTTGCTACGGATATCAAAGTTGAAATACGATTTGTGAGTGTATAGTTTTTTAATCAAACAATTTATTCCAATAATGCTTTGTCTACATGTACATGACGAATCTAAAAAATCCTGATTCTTACTATATGATTTGTATTGGCCAGCAATAAGCGATACATAAGCAATTAAGAATGGAGACCGTAATCTTAATATGATCAACGTAAACTGATAGCAATATTTTGATAAATAAAAAGAGAGTTAAACAGAGCGATGTACGTTTTGCTGAATGATATAACGAACCAGATGTGAAGTATCTGTACGGTATACTACATGTATCTATTTCGTAACACGAACTCCATATAAAACAACTTTGTAAAACCAGAGTACCATATTATCATCACTGTAGAGACAGGTGATCGGGGTCCTGTTACACCGAATCAATAGAAATAAAATGTATTTGGTTTATTGTAAACATACATATGGTGGTTACAGCAGGTTAGAATAAATTTCCTTATATAGGCGATTACAGCAAGTTAGACTAGATTTCAAGTCATAGGTTGTTACAGCAGGTTAGAAAGGATCTCCATCATAGGTAGTTACAGCAGGTTAGAATGGATTCTCCAGTCATAGGTAGTTACAGCAGGTTAGAATGGATTCTCCAGTCATAGGTTGTTACAGCAGGTAAGAACAGATTTCCAGTCATAGGTGATTACAGTAGGTACATGTAAGTATGGATTTCCAGCTATAAGATTTTACACCAGGGCTAGAATATAATATGTGATCACAGCAGGGTAGGAATGGATTTAAGTAATATGTAGTTACAGCAGGTTAGAAAGGATCTCCAGTCATAGGTGGTTACGGCAGGTTAGAATGGATCTCCATTCATAGGTGGTTACAGCAGGTTAGAATGGATCTCCAGTCATAAGTGGTTACAGCAGGTTAGAAAGGATCTCCAGTCATAGGTTGTTACAGCTGGTTAGAATGGATCTCCAGTCATAGGTGGTTACAGCAGGTTAGAATGGATCTCCAGTCATAGGTGGTTACAGCAGGTTAGAATGGATCTCCAGTCATAGGTAATTACAACAGGTTAGAATGGATTGAAAGTCATAGGTGGTTACAGCAGGGTTGGAATGGATCTCCAGTCATAGGTTGTTACAGCAGGTTAGAATGGATCTCCAGTCATAGGTTGTTACAGCAGGTTAGAATGGATCTCCAGTCATAGGTGGTTACAACAGGTTAGAATGGATCTCCAGTCATAGGTTGTTACAGCAGGTTAGAATGGATCTCCAGTCATAGGTGGTTACAACAGGTTAGAATGGATCTCCAGTCATAGGTGGCTACAACAGGTTAGAATGGATCTCCAGTCATAGGTAATTACAACAGGTTAGAATGGATTTAAAGTCATAGGTTGTTACAGCAGGTTAGAATGGATCTCCAGTCATAGGCGATTACAGTAGGTTAGAATGGATCTCCAGTCATAGGTGGTTACAACAGGTTAGAAAGGATCTCGAGTCATAGGTTGTTACAACAGGTTAGAATGGATCTCCAGTCATAGGTGGTTACAACAGGTTAGAAAGGATCTCCAGTCATAGGTTGTTACAGCAGGTTAGAATGGATCTCCAGTCATAGGTGGTTACAACAGGTTAGAATGGATCTCCAGTCATAGGTGGTGACAACAGGTTAGAATGGATCTCCAGTCATAGGTGGTTACAACAGGTTAGAATGGATCTCCAGTCATAGGTGGTTACAACAGGTTAGAATGGATCTCCAGTCATAGGTGGTTACAACAGGTTAGAAAGGATCTCCAGTCATAGGTTGTTACAGCAGGTTAGAATGGATCTCCAGTCATAGATAGTTACAACAGGTTAGAATGGATTTAAAGTCATAGGTGGTTACAGCAGGTTAGAATGGATCTCCAGTCATAGATAGTTACAACAGGTTAGAATGGATTTAAAGTCATAGGTGGTTACAGCAGGGTAGGAATGGATCTCCAGTCATAGGTTGTTACAGCAGTTTAGAATGGATTTAAAGTCATAGGTGGTTACAACAGGTTAGAATGGATCTCCAGTCATAGGTGGTGACAACAGGTTAGAATGGATCTCCAGTCATAGGTGGTTACAACAGGTTAGAATGGATCTCCAGTCATAGGTTGTTACAGCAGGTTAGAATGGATCTCCAGTCATAGGTGGTTACAACAGGTTAGAATGGATCTCCAGTCATAGGTGGTTACAACAGGTTAGAATGGATCTCCAGTCATAGGTAATTACAACAGGTTAGAATGGATTTAAAGTCATAGGTTGTTACAGCAGGTTAGAATGGATCTCCAGTCATAGGCGATTACAGTAGGTTAGAATGGATCTCCAGTCATAGGTGGTTACAACAGGTTAGAAAGGATCTCGAGTCATAGGTTGTTACAACAGGTTAGAATGGATCTCCAGTCATAGGTGGTTACAACAGGTTAGAAAGGATCTCCAGTCATAGGTTGTTACAGCAGGTTAGAATGGATCTCCAGTCATAGGTGGTTACAACAGGTTAGAATGGATCTCCAGTCATAGGTGGTGACAACAGGTTAGAATGGATCTCCAGTCATAGGTGGTTACAACAGGTTAGAATGGATCTCCAGTCATAGGTGGTTACAACAGGTTAGAATGGATCTCCAGTCATAGGTGGTTACAACAGGTTAGAAAGGATCTCCAGTCATAGGTTGTTACAGCAGGTTAGAATGGATCTCCAGTCATAGATAGTTACAACAGGTTAGAATGGATTTAAAGTCATAGGTGGTTACAGCAGGTTAGAATGGATCTCCAGTCATAGATAGTTACAACAGGTTAGAATGGATTTAAAGTCATAGGTGGTTACAGCAGGGTAGGAATGGATCTCCAGTCATAGGTTGTTACAGCAGTTTAGAATGGATTTAAAGTCATAGGTGGTTACAGCAGGGTAGGAATGGATCTCCAGTCATAGATAGTTACAACAGGTTAGAATGGATTTAAAGTCATAGGTGGTTACAGCAGGGTAGGAATGGATCTCCAGTCATAGGTTGTTACAGCAGGTTAGAATGGATTTAAAGTCATAGGTGGTTACAGCAGGGTAGGAATGGATCTCCAGTCATAGGTGGTTACAACAGGTTAGAATGGATTTAAAGTCATAGGTTGTTACGGCAGGTTAGAATGGATCTCCAGTCATAGATAGTTACAACAGGTTAGAATGGATCTCCAGTCATAGGTGGTTACAACAGGTTAGAATGGATTTTAAGTCATAGGTGGTTACGGCAGGGTTATAATGAATCTCCAGCCATATATGATGATAAAACAAAATCAGAGAATACTAAAGCGTCAACAAAACCATAATCCGAACTAAAAATCGATTAAACTAGGGGCAAAATAGGAACAAAGGAAAGATTAACATGGAGACTCTCATAAAAGCACAATAGAATAAGACCAGGTATTCCGGAAGAGTAAGCGTCTTTTGCTATAATCGACGACACCCGCCATGTAAATCTTGGTCACATCCAAGTAAGCATCAACCCTCAAAATGAGAACCGAGTCATCATTGTCATCACAACAAGTAAACACACTAACAAGCAAACTCAAAAACGTCCATCTTCATATTACACAAAGATACAGAATATTTCTCGATGATATCAAGATGGCGAAAATTAACTAATCCAAATTTATAGATATCGATATAATACCAAAATCATCAAATGAATACACATGTTTGTGTGAGAGACAGCCACTCCAACCCACGTACATTTTAATTTTTATTTATGGTTAATGTAACAGGAAATATACTTGTTACTTTCGTTCGCTTCGTTTGCAAACGATATCACATCAACAAAATTATTTTCAATACGACAATACAATGTAAAAAACACCCCTTTTTTAAAAACTATTTACTTCTATGTATATTTCCGTGTTATTTATGTTAAGCCATAACCCCTGTGTGAATGAAAAAACGTCATTAATAGCCTATGAATAGAAATGTTTTATTTAACAAGTGGAAGTGGTTCCATGTAAAGCAATTTTCAGTAATTCAATAAAAAGAAAACAAAGACAGGGTAGTTCAAAGACGGAAAAATAACAGGAAGCTAATGCACAAATGGATAATCTGAATAGTCTAGATCACCAAGGAAAATATTTTTAGAATTATGCTGGGCGTTACTCTTTAACAACGTGACTATATCATGTCATAGCTACTTACATTCAACTTCACTTACATTTTTCTATTTAGTGATATCGTTATCACTAAAACTACTCCTGGAGAGATATGTTAACAGTCCCGTGGAGTATAACGGCCAGGTGTAACTACTGAAATGTTAAACTTATAAGATGAATACCACTGAGCAATCTAAACACGACTTGATTAGCGTTGACGAATGGAACGATGAGCTATCGACACGACTCCTGCCGGACTCTGTCATACTGATGGTGTACCTCGTGGTTGGTGTTCTGGGAAATTCGGCAGTGTTATACATTCACACATTCCGACTTAAAGGAATCACTGATGATCGGTTCTTTATTCCAGCTTTAGCTTTTGTAGACTTTATGACCGGTACTATTGGAACGTCTAGCTGTTTAGCAGTGAATATACTTCCTGTTAAATTCTACAGTGATGAAGCCTGTAAGATTTGTACATTCTTGATAATGGTCTCCACAATAGCTTCGATAAGCCTACTGTTGGTGATAGCTGGCAACAGATATATGAAAATATGCAAACCTTTCAAACGGCAAATAACTGCACAATGGATAAGGGTTTCATTGATACTGGTTGCCTTTTCATCCTTGCTGCTGTCATGGCCTAGCGTCCTATTCTACGGGTCAAAAGAGATTATCGATGACAGAGCAGAAGGAGTTGGATATCGCTGTACCAGTGTCCGAGGACCTTGGTCGCCCACAGTACCACTTGTTTATAAAGCTGTAATATTAGTGTTTATTGTAGTCATTTCATTTTCCCTGGTGGTATTGTTTTCCTTAATATATATAAAAGTTTTCAAACAGATGAATATTTCCATAACTCTTCATCCGGTATCCTCATCAGCTTGTTCGCAACATTGTGAGAACAAAGCAAATGCTAAAGAAGTTGCTGTCAGTGTTGAAAATCGACGCCATACACGGAAGAATGTCACACAGAGACTTGAGGTACGATTGGCTCGCATATTTATGCATATATCTTTAGTGTTAGTGATTTGTTTCATTTCAAAGATTGCTTTAATGTTGTATGAAAGTCAAATGGAGAATTTCTGGGTAGAACTGGATAACACCGAAATTGGAGGATACCGCTTTCTATATCACCTGTACTACGTCAATAGCATCGCCAACCCGATCATATACGGTTTCTTCGACAGACGATTCCGTCGGGAGGTGCTGGTGGTATTGCGCTTGTGTGTTGGGAGAAACTCCAAATAACGTCTGCCTGTAGGTTGTAGTGAACTTCTGCACTGGTGATTGCAGAAGAATAGTGTCCGATGAAGTAGTGCCATATTCACGTGAAAGTACAAATTTGACATTTTTCTATTGGTATTGAAATATAACTTTCTCAAAGATACAACGAAGAAGCAATTATTGCAGAAATGTACTACGTATGTCTTTTTAGGGAGATGATGTTTGTGACGATATTTTTGTTTTTGTGATTCTGACATGTTTAATTGACATAAAATGTACCATATTCTGTACTCGTGCCTTTGCGAACATGTTGTGAACACTGTATCAGCTTACTGCGTTAAAAACTAGCTGAATCGATATGGGATGCTACCTAGTTGATAGGATTACAGTTTTAACATTGCCTTGTAATAAATGGCGAACGCTTTACCATATATGATATCATGTTATATATTGATATGAAATGAGTTCGACCCTAATGATAATAATAATAATTAAAACATAATCTTACACACAAATAATTATTAGCTCGTGTTTCGACCAATTTCTTCTGAAGGCAAATGTTACTCTAAGAAGGAAAATCATGATCTCAGCTGGGTCAATTAACCGGAGAATACCTTATAACGGCATTTTTCGCTAAATTTGGTGCTCGTCTTCTCAATTTCGCCGCCGTCATTCGACTAATTATAGGAATATCAACATGGTACGACATGAAACATTTTCTATATTTTTTTAACCTTAATATTTAAGAGTATCAAACAATAACAAGTTTATCAAATATCAAGATTAATCACTTAGCATATCAGTACTATAGTAAAATTAAATATGGGGTATGCTTAATTTCGCTTGCCAAATCGTTTTCGTTAAAAAAACTAATGGAAACAGTTGAAATATTCAAAATAGTACCCAGTCAAAACGTATTTTCATGGTTTTTGAGCTTATTTGGATATATGGTATGAGACAAAAGGACTCTCTTCATGATCAAAGTGGTAAGATAGGGAATTTCCACCCTCCGGGTTTTCAAATTTAGCAGAAACCCCGGCAAAAACTCGGTTTTTACCATTTTTGAAAATCCCTATCTTACATCCCTGATCATGAGAGAGTCTTATAATATATGTTTCAGCAATCAAATGGAGTTTTATCAAGTGTGTCATGCAGGAATCGTTTTATTGCAAATAACCCTATAAATAAATATACATGATTGATATACATTATTGAGTCAGATGGGCTGCGTGACTCCATGATCAACTGAAAGATGCTGCAACAATTGTTTGTAGAATGTGATTTCATTAATTACTGGTTAGTTACATGAGTATACACATATCTTTTACGTTGTTGTTGTACTATCAGTTAGAATATTAAATCTAAGAGGGTTAATTTCCAATTAACCATTTAATATATATTACATGCTGCAAGACGTATATACCAAGAGAAAGGGTATTTGTGGTAAATGAAGTATATTTTGTACCAAGTTGAAGTTTTATATAAACCAAGATGAATGATATCTTCACTACAAGATGAGGTATATCTATAGACAAGAAAAGCGTGCATAACTTCCTTCAATATAAGGATGTAAATAAAAAGATGGAAAACAAAGCATATACTTTGTACATGAGTAATACACACGTGCAAGACAACATGCCCTATATCATATAATGATGCGATACGGATACTAAACTTCCGGATATTTTTTAATCGACCACTTGGTGGATTTGAAAGCAGCTGTGAAAGATTGGTTCAACGCAGATGACAATATATACGCCGACGAAATCATTTTTTAAAATCAATAAGTATTATTAACATTGTATATATAACATCAGTGATAACATTTACATAGTCTAACCTTTATTTAAGATATGAATACTACAGAAATCACCGTTAAAGGTCCAGTAAGTGTTGAGGAGTGGAACCGTGAAATATCGACACGACTCCTGCCAGACTCTGTCATACTGATGGTGTACCTCGTGATTGGTGTTCTGGGAAATTCGGCAGTGTTATACATTTACTCAATCCGACTTAGAGGAACCACTGAGGATCGGTTATTTATTCCAGCTTTAGCTTTTGTAGACTTGATGGCATGTGTTGCAGGAACACTCAGCAGTTTCTTTGTAAACTTGCTCTCCGTAAGTTTTAACAGTGAGATAATCTGTAAGATTATTCATTTTATCCCAATGACCTTTTCGGCGGCTAGTGCATATCTGCTTTTGGTGATAGCTGTGAACAGATATATGAAAATATGCAAACCTTTCAAGAAACAGATAACTTTATATTGGAAAAAAATGACTTTGGTTCTCGTTGCTTGTTTGTCTGTGTTACTATCTTGGCCTTGCTTTCTGTTCTACGGAACAAAGGAGATTATTAATGATAGAACCAACATAACCGGAACACGCTGCACAAATATCCGTGGACCCTGGTCATCTGTAGAACCACTCATCTTCAAATCTGTCGTTTGTCTTGTGCTTGTGGTCATCATATTCTCTCTTGTATCCTTGTATATTCTAATAGGTAAAACCGTACTCCAACAGAGGAACTTCCGGAGAAGACTTGGTGTTAATACAACACATGTACCTCCACAAGTAACAGAATGTAATTTACTGTCTTCTTTGTCATTAAATGTTAGTGTCACAACTATCCGATCTACACCTGCGTCACCATCTCCAACGAGAGGAGGGACAGGTAACGCTCCTACCCATCTCCCAGTTCACAGAGTTACCAGTCAGACCCCCGAGGCACGTTTGACGCTGATATTCATGTTAATAACATTTGTGTTCGTTATCTGTTACCTTCCAAAAGTTGCTATGATGGTGTACGAATCTCGACACGAAAACTTCTGGATAGAACTGGATAACGCTGAAATGGGAGGATACCAATTTCTGTATACTTTGGTTTATGTCAATAACATCGTCAATCCGATCATCTACGGCTTCTTCGACAGACGATTCCGACGGGAGGCGAGGATGGCATTGCGCATGTGTGGAAGGAAGTCATGTTAATGAATCTGCTATGGAGGTGGCAATACGTACGTGTTGAACACGTTCACAGTAAACTGCGGGACGTATAGATGGTATTGCACGGGGAGCAGTGTGAGTGAAATTCTCAATACATTCAACAAAGACAATGCACGTTTATTGGAGCAGAATGTCCCATTGACTTAATTAGGGGAGAGAGGTGCTGGTTGCTTTCAACATTTTTGTGATCTTGATCTTATGTTTGAGTTGACACCGTCACGTTGCTTTTATATTATAATATTCTATTTCCATAAGATAAAAAAAAGTTTAAGATAAAATCTTGCCTAATCCGTTCCTATACTCGGACTGTAGATTGTCCTTGCCGTATTATAAATAAGGTTTAAGGGTATAACATGACATGACGTCATATTCAACACAACACATCTGTTCTAAGAAACAGGTTGATGTACTTGTCATTTGTATCTATTGCATTGAAAAAATCATACGTTTTACTAAAAACGTGCAATATATTCCGTATGCTGTGCATTAAGGAAATGTCAGTTTCCCTTTAAGTTGGGATTTTAATGTGGTATTTGGTGTATATTAATTAACGAATACGCCCCAATCTTCTGGATTTGATAACTTGAACTTTAAGAGATGATGTAATATAGCACAAATTTTCCCATCTGAAGGAAACGCTTATATGCAGATCTGTGTCTGTATATCTTTTGGGATATAGATAAAAACAATAACTCAGTTAAAATATGAAAGAGTGAAGACAAAAGATATAAGTTACACAAAATATGCGATATTATTCCAGTTTATTCAAGCCCCATGGGACACATGACCCGCGCGAAGAGTTAACCACGTCGTCACATATGTTTCGTCTCTTCCGGAACACCTGGTCTTATTCTCTTTTGCTTTTTACAAGAGTCTCCATGTAAATCTTTCTTTTGTTCCTTTTTTGCCTCTAGTTTAATCGATTTTGAGTTCGAATTATGGTTTTGCTGACGCTTATGTTTACAAACGAAGAACAATCATGTTAGGGAAAATTTGCTACCACAATGCGGATGTTATTCAACTCCTAAGCCATTAATTACTCATTACATCTATTGTATAAACAAAACCAATAAACCCAATTTGAATTAAAATCAAGATGCGTTTTCATAGGCTGACCGTGTGAACTTTGACCTAAATTACGTGGTTCAATGCCTCGGGCTGATTGGTAACGTCCCTATCTATTTGGCGGGAATACATACTGTATATAGCTCGATGTGTGAGCGAGCAGATAGTGATCGGTTAACTTATATAGAGTTAATGTGTAGTTTCAATGTTCAAAATAGTTCGTTAACTATATTTTTGTCATGAATTTGTTGCCAAAATTATTCTTTGAAAGTAATAGGATTTGTAAAACGAAGTCATTTTTTAATATCAAAGAGTGACGTTTTTCATAATGTTAATTCGTAAGCCTTGTAAAGAAAACATGTAAGTAAACATCCGGTTACACTCTGTTTGTGTTCGCCTGAAATTTTGGTAGCAACATATCACACAACTCGTGACTGTTAGACCTGTAACCTATTTCACTCCTGAAGGTTAATTTTCAGAAGTTACTAAGGACTCATTAAAGCTCTTGTTACGTTTGAAAATCAACAAACATACCATATACAACAACCACTTGTAATATGACCTCTATTTGTCTTGTCCTATTAGTCAAAATTGCCATCTTTTGCTGATTGCGACTCCATAAAAATTTAAACAAAAAGAAGAAAATTAGCCACTATGAGTCTTCTTATACAAATATGAAAATAATATCACGTTTACTACTTCAAGAAAAGTTCATTAAATGTGTCGTATTTTGACTTATATTTCCTCATGTTAATGAGATCAACATAGAAACTGTGCCAGTTATGTCAGTCAAACTGGAATATGATCTCGTAGTAATATAGCGCACCAGGAAGTTTTGTCGTTGTTAAGAGAAATTTAATTATGGACTTTCGAGGAGGTTAATAAATGCTATATGTTGTTATTATGTGTTGTTGATAACTTTCAGTTAATTCCATTTTATATATATCAACGTGTTAACATGGAGAAAAGTCTTTATTTTGTAGGTATACTACAAATCAATAAAACGTAATTGTAAATGCATCCAAAATACGTTTAGTTGAACAACTTATAAATATCCGGATCTAAAACTAGATAAAAAAATGGGGTCAATATTGTCACGAGTAGGACGAAAATAGAAACATGTGGTCAATATACGATATGAATATCAGCGAACCTAAAACTAACGGCGGATGATATATATATGTGTGTATATAATTTGTATATATATACAAAATATACGTATATTATACATATCTGAAGATAGGCAATGTAATGAATCAATTTTCTAATTTTCAAGGAATGCTACATGACAGCTATTTATAGGTAGCGATTATAATTCCTTAAGTACGTGTTGTCAAAGTATTGCAATTACTCTAGCGCTACAACTTCGGTATAGGCAGTATTATATTTCCAGAAAGTTTAACAACAGTTGTTCAAAGTATAATGAGGATTGTTAAACAAGCTGAGAGCTAATATTAATTCTTTTCTCCGTGCAATATTACAAGGAGTATTATGTGTTGCCGAACAATAAAATATATTAGATGTAGTCTGACTTTCCTCAATTCTCATTGGCTAAAATATTTTCACATAGAGGTCCATATTTGGTGATATTGACCTGATGTTTCAATTTTTGGAAACACCGAGTCAATATCGCATTTGTGACGTCATAATCATTGTGACGTTATAGTACCCATGCATGCAACTGTAAATTTATTCTTTATCAGGACAGATATAATTCAGATATAAGTCTTTTGCAAACAAGTTTCACATCTAATAAAAACTTTAAGGACCTTTGATTCGGTCAATATGGTGCTATACCGACCTGGTAGTATGTAAAATATTGACCTTGGGCTAACGCCCTCGGTCAATATTTGATTCTAACAGGTTGGTATAACACCATATTAACCTCACCAAAGGTCCATAATTGATATATATTATTTGAATAGAATTCTACCAAACAATAATAATATATGTGAATAAATAAGACTAAGTAGTGGCACAGTATTTCACATAGACAAAGAATGTTTTTGCTTATATATAACTGGAGTACAACGAATGTATACTAATCAACCTTTCACCTTCAAGAATAAAGTTGACAGCTACAAGTATTTCTGTATTAATTGGGTTAGCACTGAGTTGTGCCAGCCCCTAAGTAACGTTTGAAAATTACATATATGTATGCAAAGAATACGAAAATAGGCTCAACGAATTGTTGGTGCTGTAGCGGATCTGGACCGGGTCGATCGTCGGCGACCAGATAGCTCAATTAGTTTAGCGTCCGTTTAGAGTTCGGAAGGTCCTGGGTTCGAACCCCGATCTGGCCGTGCATTTTTCCTCTCCTGTTACATTAGGTGCCTATGACCAAACCTTGTTTCAAGTACTGGGTGTATACTTAGCAAGGGGATACTCGAACCTTGGTTGTTAATAGTGATGTCTTCGTGGTCAAATACTTTGTTAAAGGAGGGAGGAATGTAGCGGATCTGGACCGGGTCGATCGTCGGCGACCATATAGCTCAATTGGTTGAGCGTCCGTCTATAGTTCAGAAGGTCCCGGGTTCAAACCCCGGTCTGGCCGTGCATTTTCCACTCCTGTTATCAGGTGCTGTACAGAATATAAATTGCAAAACGTAAAGCTTATTGTCCTCAAAGTGTTTTTTAACAGATTACATTTTAATCGCAACCTAGATTGGAGTATTTGACCTTTTCAGCTTCTTGAGTTAAACTCCGCGTGATAATTTTAGAGGTCTTTATGAAAAAAAAAAGGAAAATATTTTAGCATATTGATATATGGATGGTCTCTCTTACTCTCAGGAAAACTGTTTCAGACAGGAATGAATATGAATATTTTACTACTTTGTCTGATATTATAAGGAGTATTTTCAGAATATTTTGAAGGAACAGAATCAAACAAATAAGGGTGTGGAATTTATATAGTTAACCACTTTATGAATATGAATTATGTTATGTTTTTGTCTACGATCTATTAATTTTGCCCGTGTTTTTTTTAAATAGAGCAATGCTGGCTATTTTGGTTCACCAGTGATAATTCTGGCAGCTTCCATTTGAATACTTCCTACCATATCGCCGAAGTATTTTTGCAATATTGTCTCTGATTGTATCCGTGAATCGGAAAGTGAATTTCTAGAATTGTATGTACTCGGTTGAAGATGCCAGACATTTGGCTAAACAGGAACATGCTGAGATGGATTCATTTTCAGAGTAGGTAAAGTCTATCAGGTCATCTCTTTAGAAAAGAATAATGACTTTGTGAAACCTAAACACAAGTCGATATTTCTTAACCCAGCATTTTGAACAATACTCAACGATCTATATGATAAGTATGTGTTTGCAGACAAAGCTTCTAACAACTTGATAATTGTTTGCAAATGCTATTACATTTATTGCTGGCGAAAAGAAAAAGGCCTGCTTGATAACAAGTTAACCCTACTTACAGATTGACCGGTTTTTGGAAAGATGAAAAATCTAACCATGCTTCAGTATTACAGTCGTTCAAGACATCGGTTAATGAGCAAGTTGCTGGCCTATCTCGTCTTTGTTGAATACCGCAACTTCACAAGGATCCTTATAAGCAACTTTTTATCGCTGGCTCAGCTAATTGCTCGACCAAGCCATTATCAAAATTACTTTCAATGTACTACCATTCTTTTTTAATAACTTTTTTTTCTAGTTTTATACATAATCAATTACATCATCTTTTACAATCAACAACAACAACAATCATCAGCACCGTCGTGCCGCCGCCGCCGCCAGCAGACTGTTGGCATTTCCATGGGAACAAACTGTGCCCAACCCTGAGTTGACTTTTGTTTTGATTTCATACGAGACTGAACTTATGGAAGAGCTTATCAGGGCAGGTAATAAAAACCTTGCCAAAATCTTTAATTTCACTTTCAGGAATATCGACGATGTCTATAAGCAACAAGAATTTGACTGACCACGTTGAACGTTTATACCCTTTGTTATGGTCGCCAATTTTGTCTCATTGAGAAATATTTTGTATCTGATATGAAGATGGACCTTTTTGGGTTAGCTTATTAGTGTGCTTACTTGTTGTGATGACAATGATGACTTGGTACTCATTTAGAGGATTTGATGTTTATTTGGATGTCAACAAAATTTACATGGCGGGTGTCGTCGATGAAGCAGAAGACACTTACTCTTCAGGAACACCTTGTCTTATTTTTACAAGGGTCTCCATGTAAGTTTTTGTTTGTTTAATCGATTTTGGAAACCCTTGTAATATTACAGGAGAATAAGACCAGGTATTTATCAAAAGTAATTGATCAAGGTTTGATCATAGATTGTGTAAACTTATGGATTGTAACATTTAAATGCAATTATGAAAATTTATTTATTATGTTGAATTAGTACATGTATCTGATTTACAATTGTTAAATAATTTATTTTTATTATAGGTATATTTATATAACTTTTGATTGGTTAGATAACAAAGAATTTATGTTTCGGAATTGTATTATGTATTTGTGTGAAACAAACACATTATGAATCTTAAGGCTGTTTAATAAGCAGAAGTTTTACTTTATTAAAAAGTATACGGTGTTATTTTTTCAACAGAACAGTCAACACTAAGAATGACGGGTATTTATATACGGCGGTACACCTATTATTGTGTACAGTAATGGAGACACGTGACAATCCCAATTTCTTGGTCACCTGACATTGCCTATATGATTTTTCATCTGACAGCCTATCGGTCTAAATAGATAACAAATCAACAACTATACTTCAAAATAAAATAGCAAAAATAACGTGATTTGACCTATTTATTTAAATTTTCGTTATACTCCGTGGTAACCAATATCCACTTCAGCTTATTTAAAATACCGTCTGACCATGTACACCAATTTCCTTATGAGAGCATTTAACAGACAACTTTGAACCTTGTTCTGGTTATCAAATACGACATTGATAAATAAAATCATGATCTCTCAAAATCGGAAACTATGTATATTGATATGAAGACACCATTTCTTTACTTCCCGGAATGAGTAATCCTGTTGTAAGTCCGATACGTTACTATTTTTGGCCGACGGTCAATGTAGTTGCAGTTTTAACAGCCTACCATGCATAAGAGAACATAAATCCAACACAACGATATAAAAGTATAAGTAAATATGGGTAATAAATGCATTACCTATTTTGCCGACCGGTAGAGTCGCTACATAATGTCTTTTCCAACGACCTCGTATGTAAGCAACTGAACACATTCATTTTGTGAAAATAAATCAAGTATTAATCACATTATTACCGAAAACTGTTTGAAAGATTGGTTCGCACTTGATCAATAGCTTATTCAACATTTGAAAAATACTTTCACAGTTGCTATCAGAATAGTTCTGTGCATCACTTCTAATTGTTTTATAAAAAAAAACTGAAACATTTTCTTTAGTCTACAGATGCACTTTATAACCATACAGACTTTACGGCATGACTACGATTTTCTATGTGACCAAAACTTACATGGTGGGTATCAATTAAGAAAGCAGAAAACGCTTCCTCTTTAGGAACACCTGGGTCCTTATATTCATGAAACCGTTTTCATGATCAAGCATGGATTTTACACTCAAGTCAGTTTTCTTGTAATTCACCTACATTGTGTCAAACGCTCCAAAAGTAAATTGTAAACATTGAAAGCAATATTTGGCTTTAACTATCTTAACATTATTTCCATATCTTTTACAAAAACCGTTTCATTATTGATTTATATCCAGAACAAAAATTGGGCTTAAGCACAGAATCCATACGCTTGAGCATGAAAATAGTTTCATGAATGCTGAAACTGGTCTTATCCGCTCTTACGTTTACAAGGGTCTCTATGTGAATATTCCCTTTGCTCATAAGTGACCCTAGTTTTTTTTTTATTTTAAGTTAAGATTATGGTTTTGTTGACGCTTAGGATTCTCTGACTTTGGTTTGAGGTTCTTTATAAAAATGTTAAATAATGATTTCAATTGTGTACCGAAACCTGTTTATAGAACCATAACTCCTATTAAACTGCCAATGTTAAGATTCCATTGAAATTCTATGCCATAACATGGCAACAAAAGAAATCAAACAATTTTAGGATTTAACTGAGGTTATGATGTACAAACCAAGGAAGCCTGATCTGACATTATCTTCAGTAATACCAAATATATTTCAGTCTTGGGGGTAACTTTTGATATATTTCACTAGCAGCGCATTCATGAAAACATCAAAATATAAACTCTACTCAGAGAAAAAATAGTATTGCTGAAGTCACTGTTAAATATTCTTTATTTATTTCAAATCGTGAGCTACGAAAGTAGGTATATCATGTGCTATGCCCATACTCGAATGAGATAACTGGTCATTCTTTAATTTACTTCTATTCTACTATATATTTACATTACGGACAATTTCAAAATATTCCTGTGTCTATTTCTTTTTTGATATAGTCGTTAAACGTTCTCCCCTTTTCCGTGTGTGTTTCTTTACTTAAAGAGTCTGATTTAAGTCATCGTCATCTGGCTCTGGTTTCATCAACGTTCCTTAACTTAAAGAAATTCCTTAACTTAAGAATTCTGTAACGCTTTCCATTGGAGATATTTAAGTTAAGGAGTTTCCTTAAGTTAAGGAACGTTGATGAAACCAGGGCCATTATTGAGCTACTGACTCTAAGCCATTATACATGTTATCAGAGGCGGAGTGCAAAGCGTTGACGTAACGTAGTCCAATATGGCGCCAGACATGTTAATGTTAATTCATATTACCTTAAACCTCATCTATGTCTGCTTCGCGGCGGACATGAGCCAAGTACACGTCATTGTACATGTATATATATCAATCGTAGCATCTCGGGAAAATTTCCGGTAAACTTCGGAAATCTATTTTCTCAAATGCATGCTTATATGGTCACATTGTGTAAATATCATGTTCCAAAATGGCTGCGCCCATGGCCACACGGAAGAAATGATAATTGAAGAGTTTATTAAGTCCGAGGACTTTCGAACTTTGTCGTGATTCACAGCATGGCTTACAGACGCATGCATTCGAGTGAGTAGATTACCGGGAATTTCAACGGGATGTGGCGATTGGTACATATATATATTAAGTCATCAAGTCAACAGTCAGTCCATTACTTATGACTTGTCTGTAATCATGCATATGCTTACTTTGAATGACGTTTTTAAATATGATAGGGTACATGAACCCAACTAAAATGTCATTTGGAATTTCTCTTACAATTAAACGGTAAATAGCACCACACAAGTGTAAAAGCTTCATATAACGGAAGCTATTGAAGACTTTTTAAAACATAAATATGCAATGTTTCCAGCAACTTCCTTGTGGAAATCAATGAGGTACAAATGTATATTATCTACGCATGCGCAATGTCCTGAGCACCTTTGACGAATGTCACTGATGTAATTTCTAAAATGCACATGCGAAATGTACGTACTACCTCCTGATGGAAGGAATCCGTAGATGATCGGGTTGATGATAGTATGACGTAGACAAACGAATGCCAAAATCGGTATGCACATATGTCAGTGTTACCAAGCTCTGTCCATGAGTTATGTTTTTGAGGTTCATACACTAACATTATTAGTTTTGAACCGAAGCAGACTTAACAGACAATAGTTATAAACATAAATATCAACGTCAGGCGAATCTCGGGTCTCATGATTACCTACCGAACAGTATGAGATTTGTTATCAATTTCAACGGTAGATTCTGTAGGGTCTCCTTTCGGCTCAGACGATAATCCATTGTGTGACAAATCTGGAATTTTCACGGTATTGCTGTTTGAAAATAACTTTTCCTATCAGAATGTATAAAAAAATGAAAGTAAGCAGTATGATTACGGAGACAAGAATCATGATTGATCTGAGCACAAGTTCGGTTGTTGGAAACCAAATACCACGGAAGTTTGTACAATGGTATCCGATTGTCTTTGTGTTTTTGTCTATAATCTCCTTTGATCTGTAGAACAGGAAGAGCGGCCACGTCAGCAACGGGGATGAAAAGACTACCAGAACCAGAATCGTTTTTTCGTTTTTTTCCTTCGTAGAGATAGCTGTTTGTAAGAAGGTTTACATATTTTCAAATATCTATTATAACAGCTATCGTTAGAAGCAAAAACGCAGAAGCTACCAAAAACCCAGCTCTCAAGAAATGCATTGTCTTACAGGCTATAGCCCACTCTCAAACTTGACGGGGGGCATGTTGACAGTGATGTTGACAGTGATGTTCCTATAACACACGGCATCAAGTCTACAAAAGCTAAAGCTGCAACAAAGAACCGATCCGTAGTGATTCTTTTTAAAGGCCCAATATACGTAACTTTCGGCAAAACTTGAAGCGAAAATCAAGCCTAGTAACTTATTATATTGATAGATTTAGTTAAGATTAACTGATATCAGCAATATTCGGTTACCGGTACGGCAGCTGTTGAAACTCGGTATTTGTTTACCTACGTTATGTCAACGCTTTGTACGTCGAAGATAACACACATTATACAATGTAGTTTTCCATTAATAATTTATATGATTGGTAAGAGACAAACTTTATAATTTGAAAAAAAAATAATATGATAATGTATAAGATCATTTCTTGTAAGTAGAATCATTAAACATGTGTCAGATTTAAATAATCATTTCGTTGGAACTAGTTGAAGTCAACCATAGTTTAAGTTTTGGTAGATACAATTTGAAAGCTGTATATCAAACATTGCCATACTTTTAAGGAATTCAAAAAGTCATATAAGCTTATATTTTGTAATATTGATATATATCTAGTTCGTCAAATGCTACATCGGGCAAGAGGGTATACATGTTACTTAACAAATAGATGCCATAAAAGGATTGGCAGGGCAGTCCATGGTTCAGGATGATCGACGACGGGTGTATGACTAGAATGCGTTACAAGGAGGTAGACCTTGTCAAATGAATATGCCATTCATTCTAGCTTCGTTGAAGTATATTCTGATTGTAAATTTGTCAGGTGAAGTTTCTTTTTTAATCTCCCTGAGAAATAGTTCATCACGTCTCAAATACTCTGTTGAATTTAGAAGACACTTTGAGCAGACTGTTGGCATTCCTATGGGAACCAACTGTGTCCATTCTTGATTGACTGAATTTGTTGAAGATATCATCAGGAAAGTCTTTAATCTTTTAATTTCATTTTCAGGCATTTCGCCAATGTTATAGTTATCCAGAAGTTTGCTGACCTAGTCGATCGTATAAACCCTAAGTCAAGGACAGAACATACCCCCCCCCCCCCACACACACACATCAGCTGCTTACCTCGATCTTTATTTAAACACAGACAGCTTACTGATAGGGTAACTTTTCCTTTCTTGATTTCAATCTCCCTGCTTGTCGATGAAGCAGAAGACGCTTACATTTTCGGAACACCAGGTCTTATTAATCCCCTACTTGTGAAAGCGGAAGGCACTAACAGTTTACCAGTCGTCTGCCCGGCCGTCCATCTGTCTGCCACCTTTTAGGGATTTCCGTCAACTTTGTGAGTATGTCAACTGTGAGAGTATATCAACTGTGAGAGTATGTCAACTGTGACAGTATGTCCGCTATGAGAGTATGTCCGCTATGAGAGTATGTCCGCTATGAGAGCAGGGGCATTGCTCTTTGATTGAGTCTGTATGTAGCATTGGTAACTAGCATATCCGCTGTAAGAGCAAGCCAATGAACAAGTATCACCACTGCTTGCTCTAGCCAGTACGTTGCCATGATATTATAACCACTGCGCACGGTTAGCCATTGCGCATTGGTAAAGTATTAGTTAGACCCTCTTGTGATTTTTAGAGTATCGAGACAGAGACATGATACACAGCACTTTGCTGCTTTATTTGTTATATGTTTTAGTTTCCTTGAGTTTTCATCATTTTAATCAGTTGTATATATAGAGGTTACACAACGAATGTTGTTAGATATGGAAAAATGATGACGTAACACACACATATGCTGCACCCTTTAAATTTAGTAATATATACAGTATGCCGAAAAATTAAATTAAAACTGCATCATACAGATGTTTCGTCATCCTAGGACTCTTCAGTGATGCTAGGGGCCAAACGGTGGGAATCCACTAATGTAGAAGCAGAAGGGTCATGTGAATTCATTTCACTCGAGTTAATTATTTTTTTAAAGTTATAAAGACACGAGCTTTAGCGAGCGTCTTTTTTAACTTAAAAAAATAAACAACGAGAGTGAAATAAATTCCATATCCAATAACCACGAGACTTGTAACCTGTTTCTACCACAATAATATTAAGTCGCAGCGGCAGTGTTGCTTTCTGCAATGAACAGCGGACTATTTGCTCGAAAACACACCATCTCGTATATATATTCCCGCCAAGTTGTGACGACGTCAATAATCGATGACGACGTCAATGATCCGCACGTTGCATTGAATCTCGTGATTTCCGGTCAAAATTCAGTTTTTTACCAATCAAAAGTCCGAAAGGTCATATACCACTGGTGGTATAATAAAATATATTTATCTAACATTCAGTACGTTTATACGATGATCTGGGAGTGGAATAACACAAGTTGTTGTGGTAGAAATTACTAATTCTTATCTAATTGAAATACGGTAAAATGGTCTTAACATAAATGCACCACAGCTACCAGGGTTAAGCTATTAAGATATTCATGGGAGGGAGCAGATAAATACTTAACACTGTAACAGTAATGGTAGCAATTTCTTCCCTTGCAGTTTTTTCTTGCTGATTTTGTTAAGTGCAAGCAGATAAACACTTGTAACAAGTACTTCACACCTTTAGCGGAAATATGTCCTTTAACTGAGAATTACAACTTAACTGTGACAGACCGATAAAGATACTAATGATATACTTCCGATTTGAGCACATTTGTTGTGTATACATATTGTATATAAAGATTACGTAACACAAATGCTGCACATTTTAAATTTAGAAATAGATACAGTATGCCGAAAAATGAATTAAACTGCATCATACAGCTGTTTCGTCCTCCTAGGACTCTTCAGTGATGGTAGGGGCCAAAAGATGGGAATCCAAA
Organism: Mimachlamys varia; assembly: GCA_947623455.1. Taxonomy (NCBI): domain Eukaryota; kingdom Metazoa; phylum Mollusca; class Bivalvia; order Pectinida; family Pectinidae; genus Mimachlamys; species Mimachlamys varia. The sequence continues at coordinate 7,077,151 of OX392537.1, forward strand.
ACTTCTAAACTATGGTAGAAGCAGAAGGGTCAGGTGCGTAAATTCCTTTAATTTATGAATTTAGAAGTAATTTGAAAGCGTTGTCCTGGTAACTAATAGGTTCACTGACACACATCTAAGGCAACGTTAAGGTATACTTAGCATAAGTCAATATCATTAATGCATTGCGGTGTTAATCACAATCGTTATTTACTACTGTTAATGATGTTGTTTTTACCGAATGTAAACAGATAATTTCTACGATGAAATGGCGCACTCACAACACTTGCGTTCGAACAATAAAGTAATTTAGCGGAATGCTAAAATCTCTAAAATTAGATAACTGCTAAAACAAGTATGCTTACAATAATTTATCTGTTATATCGCTTATGCATTACTCGTGACAAATTGATATATAGTAACCATGGCTATTAAAACTACATGTATGTTTATGGTTTTGGGTTCACATATCAATAATGGAAAATATTGTAATACTGATTTACTGATATGACCTTTATTTTGTGATCTGAGCTTTGTAACAACCCTACGAAATTTGAGACATTTGGAGGAGGATTGTGGTGAGAAGACATGATTTGTTATAAAACCAGTATCAAGGTTATATAATTTCAAAATAGCATGGTGAGAAAAACGATACATATTTCAATTTTATGTATATAAGTATAAACTTAATTCATTTAACAATAATTATGAAACAAGTTATCCAACTTATTTATCAATCACTCTTGTTGGCCCAGATGTTAGCGCATGAGGGGTCTTATCGTGGAAGAAACCGGAGTACCCGGAGAAAACTCACGGGTCGGGCAATTGACCCCATACCTCTTCACGTCCAGTTGGGAGTCGAACTTTGGCCGCCTTGGTGAAATGCAAATGCATTTTCCACTGTACCACCCTACCACCTGTTAAATAAACATCATGCTGTATAATATAAAGATGGGATACAGGACTCCTCCACGCTTGACTTCCTCCCCTATATGTGTGGAGAGAACATCAATCGAAGAAATCTCCTCTGCAGCATTTTTCAATCTGTGGATAATATTGACGAGCACTTGATGAAGATATTCCCTTGTTGCAAAGTCCTTCGCCAGCAATTTCAAAACAGGCTGTTAATTGATTAGAATTTCACAGGACTGTAAATCATTTCAATAGCGGTGCCTCTTGATAGCCGTTAAATATTCCAACCCAACACTTCATTATCAGTAGTTTTGCTGAAAGAAATATCTTCGCAAATCAGAAAGATATCAATTTTCTGCTTGTTAATGAAACACCAACGAACAAATGAATGGAAATATTGCACAACCTTGTAGCTTATTAATGTTGCATTCTCATGTGTTTGTGTTTGGAATTGTCGACGCAAATACTTGACATAATGCAGTCAGCTGTGAGTTCAAAACGTCAATACTATACTCTGTGACAAGAGGCAGAAAACGATGTTTATACAGTGTACAAGTGTCAACAAAGATGCATAAACTGGATACCATTAAAACAGAGAGGCCGGCATATTTTTGTCGTAAGAGTGACACTTTAATGCTAATCTTTATTGTTTTTCAAATATGTGGTAGTGTATACAAATCCTTGTGAATTGTATCTTGCCCCAGACATTTGGGAGGGTAGACATTTAGGGGGCGGGAGGGTAGACATTTAGGGGGCGGGAGGGTAGACATTTAGGGGGCGGGAGGGTAGACATTTAGGGGGTGGAAGGGTAGACATTTAGGGGGCGGGAGGGTAGACATTTAGGGGGCGGGAGGGTAGACATTTAGGGGGCGGGAGGGTAGACATTTAGGGGGTGGAAGGGTAGACATTCAGAGGGCAGGAGAGTAGGAGATTGAGAGGGCGGGAGGGTAGACATTTAGGGGGTGGAAGGGTAGACATTCAAGGGGTGGTGGGAAGGTAGACATTCAGAGGGCAGGACAGTAGAAATTCAGAGGGCGGGAGGGTAGACATTTAGGGGCGGGAGAGTAGACATTTAGGGGGCGGGAGGGTAGACATTTAGGGGGTGGAGGGTAGACATTTAGGGGGTGGAGGGTAGACATTTAGGGGGTGGAGGGTAGACATTTAGGGGGTGGAGGGTAGACATTTAGGGGGTGGCGGGTAGACATTTAGGGGGTGGAGGGTAGACATTTAGGGGGTGGAGGGTAGACATTTAGGGGGTGGAGGGTAGACATTTAGGGGGCGGGAGGGTAGACATTTAGGGGGTGGAGGGTAGACATTTAGGGGGTGGAGGGTAGACATTTAGGGGGCGGGAGGGTAGACATTTAGGGGGTGGTGGGAAGGTAGACATTCAAGGGGTGGTGGGAAGGTAGACATTCAGAGGGCAGGAGAGTAGGAGATTGAGAGGGCGGGAGGGTAGACATTTAGGGGGTGGAGGGTAGACATTTAGGGGGTGGAGGGTAGACATTTAGGGGGTGGAGGGTAGACATTTAGGGGGTGGTGGGAAGGTAGACATTCAGAGGGCAGGAGAGTAGGAGATTGAGAGGGCGGGAGGGTAGACATTTAGGGGGTGGAGGGTGGACATTTAGGGGGCGGGAGGGTAGACATTTAGGGGGTGGAGGGTAGACATTTAGGGGGTGGAAGGGTAGACATTCAAGGGGTGGTGGGAAGGTAGACATTCAGAGGGCAGGACAGTAGAAATTCAGAGGGCGGGAGGGTAGACATTTAGGGGGTGGGAAGGTAGACATTCAGAGGGCAGGACAGTAGAAATTGAGAGGGCGGGAGGGTAGACATTTAGGGGGTGGAGGGTGGACATTTAGGGGGCGGGAGGGTAGACATTTAGGGGGTGGAGGGTAGACATTTAGGGGGTGGAAGGGTAGACATTCAAGGGGTGGTGGGAAGGTAGACATTCAGAGGGCAGGACAGTAGAAATTGAGAGGGCGGGAGGGTAGACATTTAGGAGGGTAGACATTCAGAGAGCAGGACAGTAGAAATTCAGAGGGCGGGAGGGTAGACATTTAGGGGGTGGAAGGGTAGACATTTAGGGGGTGGTGGGAAGGTAGACATTCAGAGAGCAGGAGAGTAGAAATTGAGAGGGCGGGAGGGTAGACATTTAGGAGGGTAGACATTTAGGGGCGGGAGAGTAGACATTTAGGGGGCGGGAGGGTAGACATTTAGGGGGTGGAGGGTAGACATTTAGGGGGCGGGAGGGTAGACATTTAGGGGGTGGTGGGAAGGTAGACATTCAAGGGGTGGTGGGAAGGTAGACATTCAGAGGGCAGGAGAGTAGGAGATTGAGAGGGGTGGAGGGTAGACATTTAGGGGGTGGAGGGTAGACATTTAGGGGGCGGGAGGGTAGACATTTAGGGGGTGGAGGGTAGACATTTAGGGGGTGGAGGGTAGACATTTAGGGGGCGGGAGGGTAGACATTTAGGGGGTGGTGGGAAGGTAGACATTCAAGGGGTGGTGGGAAGGTAGACATTCAGAGGGCAGGAGAGTAGGAGATTGAGAGGGCGGGAGGGTAGACATTTAGGGGGTGGAGGGTAGACATTTAGGGGGTGGAGGGTAGACATTTAGGGGGTGGAGGGTAGACATTTAGGGGGTGGTGGGAAGGTAGACATTCAGAGGGCAGGAGAGTAGGAGATTGAGAGGGCGGGAGGGTAGACATTTAGGGGGTGGAGGGTGGACATTTAGGGGGCGGGAGGGTAGACATTTAGGGGGTGGAGGGTAGACATTTAGGGGGTGGAAGGGTAGACATTCAAGGGGTGGTGGGAAGGTAGACATTCAGAGGGCAGGACAGTAGAAATTCAGAGGGCGGGAGGGTAGACATTTAGGGGGTGGGAAGGTAGACATTCAGAGGGCAGGACAGTAGAAATTGAGAGGGCGGGAGGGTAGACATTTAGGGGGTGGAGGGTGGACATTTAGGGGGCGGGAGGGTAGACATTTAGGGGGTGGAGGGTAGACATTTAGGGGGTGGAAGGGTAGACATTCAAGGGGTGGTGGGAAGGTAGACATTCAGAGGGCAGGACAGTAGAAATTGAGAGGGCGGGAGGGTAGACATTTAGGAGGGTAGACATTCAGAGAGCAGGACAGTAGAAATTCAGAGGGCGGGAGGGTAGACATTTAGGGGGTGGAAGGGTAGACATTTAGGGGGTGGTGGGAAGGTAGACATTCAGAGAGCAGGAGAGTAGAAATTGAGAGGGCGGGAGGGTAGACATTTAGGAGGGTAGACATTCGGGAGCTTAGAGAGAGAAGACATTCTGTATCTTTGTGTACACACGTATGTGTGTGTTACGTGATCTTTGTGTTATATGAAGATGGACGTTTTTGAGTTTGCTTGTTAGTGTGCTTACTTTGTACTTGTTGTGATTGACAATAATAACTCGGTTCTCATTTGAGGATTGATGCTTACTTGGATGTGACCAAGATTAACATAGCGGGTGTCGTCGATGAAGCAGAAGACGCTTACTTTTTCGGAACACCTGGTCTTATTCTATTGTGCTTTCACGAGAATCTCCATGTAAATCTTTCCTTTGTTCCTATTTTACCTCTAGTTTAATCGATTTTGAGTTCGGATCATGGTTTTGTTGACGCTTTGGTATTCTCTGATATTTTTTTGAGTAATAGTAACCTGTTTAGATCATACCAGTAACAGTAGGAACCAACAATGTATGAAACGAGTAGCGTGCCACAGTGGTAACGCACTTGACACTTCAACAAGGCGACCAGGGTTCGATTCAATGAGCAGATTTGAAGTCACTTGTCTTTCTTCGAATACGAACGTCCCCCTTTCTTTAAGAAGTAACCACAAGCTTACATTGTATATCGTTCATGATTTTTATATACAAAAAAACAGTTACTGTGTTAGTTTACATCTTCGGTTCAAATACGACTTTTGCTGTATCTTTAGGATACGATATGAATATACTCATTTCGATATGTAATAAAAAATGTGAATACACTGTAGGTAAGATAGGATTGTGTTGGTCAATGTATGAATAAAGATACAGAGTGATTTATAAGAAACAGAAATATTTTAATAATGCAGAAGTTAGTGATTCCAGGAAATAATACACAAATAATTGTCATTTATTTACGAGAATGAATAATCCAAATCTCCACCACATTGAACCTCGTCATCTTACATACAACTGACATGGAGGATAAAGCATTGCAAAGCATTGCTCAGCCATTTTGTTGAAATATTGTTATAACACATCCCCAGGGCATGCTTCTATAACTATTTGCAATTTCGTAACATGCACACACATACACACTTTTCATTTTATCTGTTAACATTTGTAATATCGTGTCAGCAGTAATTACACTAACGTTAGAGAAGTACCCATAATACAGTCTGTTTAACTGGAATTCAGTTTATTTGACAATTTCACGACCTATCCGGAAATAAGACGTAGAGTAGCCTGCAATATGGCTACACTCTACTTCAGCGATTTCCAATATAATGCCACTGTTCGTCTGCAGGAGTTCAATAACAAGGCTTTCGTTCTCTGCTCATACTTCCAACAGGAGACGAGGAAATGGAGTTACCGTGTATACGCCTTTGCATTAGATTTTCCTCTGTAAAAAGATACCGGTTACGAAAATTACATTCAATCTCCAATATTTTCCCTAGTTTTATCACGTTTCGATGTGTCATGGCTACTAGCCAGAGGTTTTGATATAAACCATAACCCAGTCAATTCCTTTCCCAATTATAGTCTTAATAGTTTAGGTCGAACGTATAGGATAAATGAAGATTACAACGTCAGCATTGCACAGGAGATCGTTTCAGTTATAGTTGCCAATAATCAGTGACCGCCGGGGTTTCGAACGATATGTTTTGCTTAGAGCTGTTTAAAATCAGTGGAGACATCTAGCCTATAGTATGCGTTGTCTTCAATTCCCGCCAGTAATAACACCGTGTGTTGTCGTCTGCTAGATGACACGTGCTACAAGTTCCTCACGAGCGCCAAATGAATGTCATAATTCCGAGTAGTTCGATCTTGTATCAGCCCAGTGATTGCTCGGGACTTTTAGGGTCCAATGGCCATACGTTCACAATGGACTCATGTGGCAATATGCCAAATATAAAACGGATTATTGTTAAAATGTGAAAATAGGTGTTTATCATGGCTTGACTATTTAAGGGAATCGAGAAGCGATGTTAACTTTGAAAGGAGTATTATTGGACCTTTGTATTCGGATTTGGAATTTTAGTACAAAGAATGGTCGTTGCGCCAACAAAATTGATTGTAATTGGCGTTTTGTTGTCAATACATGTAAAAGTGCATACCTATAATATGACTAGTGAATCTTCGTCAAATAATTCTACAGATATGTATACACACTTGAACGATTCGTTTACTCGGCATTTAACAACATCTTCAGATAAAATCGACCAAACCACGACAAATATCACAGAAATGAGTACGAGTTTACCTACATATGAGAAAACCGCAGATTTAACACTTAACAAGGAGACCTGTAGTCCACCACAGACCGGAGACCACATGATGGAACACAATATGCAGCTAACAAAAAACCTGAAGGACAAGGTTTTATACGTTGGTGGGCTATTCGACATCCGGGGGTCTAGAGCCGCCTGGCTAGGGAAAAGTGAACTTACGGCAGCCGAAGCAGCGATTCGAAATATAAACGAATTAAAATTTCTGGATGGATATAGTTTGCAGCTTCTGGAAAATGACACACAGGTAGGTTGAACAATGAGAGTCCAATGTGTGCCCAGAGAATAATAATTTCTATCTTCACAAATGATTATAGATAAAAGTTTAACAAAATGGTTCTGAATGCAATTTTAGATTTATATGGTTGAGTGTTAAATTTAGATTGCATTTCTCGAAGTCAAAAATACATTTGATTTTCCTAAAATGTGCTGTATTTGTTTTAACTCGTAGAGCTTCTTAATTAGAACAACTAATCCTCATTGACGAATCCTAGAAAGGCGAAACAGCTGTATGGTGCAATGTAATTTATTTGTTCGGCATACTGTATCTATTACTAAATGTAAAACGTGCAGCATGTGTGTGTGTTACGTCATCTTTGAAAAATTTCTTTGTTTGATGAACATAAATGATATAATTATTTAGTTAATTAATTGATATATGTACTACTACAAAGTGTCATGAATCAATAAAGAAAAATAACAGCAACAAGAGATAGCGAACTATCAATATTGGATCGTCAGTTCGCGTTCAAAGAATTCCATAGTTTCACCGTTTTTGTCCCCAATATCATCATTATCGTTTATGCAATCGTAATCTAAAATTTACAATTTTTCATAAAAGTCGACTATAGAACCTTGCTAATATTGGGATGGACTTTTTCTTCACACCATAACTTTCACTAGGTTGCAATCAGATGCCCTCGTTGGCATGTGACGTCATTCATGATAGATATGAAATGTCCCTGCCATTTATTGAAGTTTTTAATAAGTTATGTTACGTACCGATGCTATCAAGTAATACAATTTTCCTTCAAATTATTCTCATATTGTTTAAGCATGATTTACCTTTGGAGTTACAACGGTTATTATGTCAAATTATTGGTGTGCGAAACACGGAAAGTTCACGTGATGTCCGAGTGTATTCATAAAATGGTGGCACTATTGCAGATAGAAATTTTGAAGCATTGCTTTCTTTGATGATTAAACATGGTTAAACATCTAATCATGATTCGACAGTGTAAAACAAGACCACGACATGCATATCAAGCATCTAGTCAACACATTTATTTTTCATTGGTCCAGATGATAAATCTCCAAATAGCACATCCATCATTGAAATAGTATAAGGCTTACTGCAAATGAGTCGTGTTCATTTTGATCCAATATGAATTTATCTTGACATAGGATGAGGCTTTGTGAGTTATAATTAATGACCGCCAATGCCGAGATCACAGGCTATAGAGGCATGAGCTTCTGATAAGGTGACAGGAGCGAGATATCGGTATGTACGGAATCGCCCTAATGGAGGAAGTATGCATGAATAAATCACGTGTTTCGGAAGACAATCTATGCAGGTCAGTTTGATAATAATGTATTGTTATCCACAATGGTATGATATAAAGTAACGCAACTCATTCCGGATATTTTTGAGATTCGACATGTAACGTGATTTTTTTCATGACTTTTATAGCCAGGAAACAATCATCTATCATACAGTTAGTCTATTTATAGGTTTCCTTATAACGACAATTTCAAAGATTAAGATGCAACTCTTATGGGGCTATTTTGGGTTCAATTTGCAAGGATCGCCGTTTAAATTTTTCTGCCCCTGGTTGTATCGATTTTGAGTTCTGATTATGGTTTTGTTGACAATCTGGTATTCTCTGACTTTTACCTATCTGAGTTGATAGAAACTATATTTTATATTTATATTAGTGAAACTCAGTTCTCTAACAATTTAACTCCCAGAGAAGTTTCCTTTGCTAAAAAGCGAAAGTTTAGTTGTTCCGAAATTGATACGTTTTAGACATTGTCTAAGTTACCATCGACAAAAATCGAAAATCTTAAATGCCGCTTTAAATTTGATGTTTATAGACTTTCATTTGACATAACAATGTCATGAAAATATGTCTTTTGTACTTATGACGTCACCATAGACAATAATTGTAATTTGCTCAAATATTTCAAATTTTCGAAATTATGATATCTCGTATACATACAATATATATTATATATGATCGTGGAAGTAATACCCACAGTACGGACAAATAATTATATATAAATATATGTATGAGAATCACTAATTTTATTTCAAAAGCTGGCTTACTTCATTGCTAGCTAATCCCATAATGGCCACTGGCTGAAGGCAAATAAATCATGACAAATGAAAAATTAATATTTAAAATGCATTATGCTCTTATCAACACTGCTTCTGTTACGTACAGTGAATTAATGAATATCTACATCAATTTTACTTGATTATTGTATTGGTGTATTGGTATCACACGTGTTATTAAGTAAAACCGCAGTCCAATAGCCATGTAGGAAATGCACATTAACAAAATATAGTAAGATCATTCATTCTAAGATAATCCGGTACAGAATGTTCAGATTTCTAGTCTATGATGTTGTACACTGAAAAAGGACGAATGCTGAGCATGCGTGTCAAAGGAACATGTTGAAGGTTCATTTAGTATAAACAAGTGCAATTAAAATTATGTTAATTAACGATATGCATGCGTGCCACTATGCGCATGTATATGTTCGGGTACCAGACTAACATGTGTACTTATGAAAGTTAGTTTGTGTGTACATACGTAATGCATTGCCCTAATCTATATCTTATGCTTTTATATATCTGAAATTGTATAATTTTTGATATGTTTATGTACCTCCACCTCCAGAGAGAGCTTGTATAGGCCTTGCCTGTTGCTCAATCCCTTTAAATCATATTGATTTAATAAAATGTTTTGAAATGAAATAATTAACGATATTCTTATGGCACTGTAAAAACCTTTAAATTTTCTCATTTGAACGTTACAATGCCTTATTAATGACCACGTTATGTTAACGTAAGTGAATACATATGTAAATAAACAGTAGATACCTATTTTACAAGTCCTTAATATTTATTTCTTCAAAATATATTTCATTAAATCAACTGGATTTAAGGGAATAATAATTAAATCAATATCGAGCATTAGAAAAAACAAAACTTTGCAATCTGGTTTTGTTTTCCATATGGGAAAAATGTTTTGTCCTAGTTTGGCTCTGTGTCGTATTGTTCTTAACATACACGACATGTAAGTTCTTATATTGTTTTTGTGGTTTTGCTAAACTTATCTTCAATATATCATACGTATTCTTATTTCAAACTGTGTTCATATACTAGTTGTTTTAGCATTACCGAGTTTGACTGGCTTAGCTTTTCTTCTTTTACATTTTCGAAAGAACTGTGACGCCATATGTTCCATAAAACACTTCAAAACGTGGGAGATGATGTATCAAATTTAACGTGAGCTTTTCTAACGTGTACCAGACATATTGAAACCTCCAGACATGTCTCTAGCGAATGGCTTAGAAGGTGTTTGCCAAGGAGTCGGACACGGCCGTCTCGACGGGTCCATGCGAATCAAACACGCCGAACCAGTGTTTTCAATTGGCATCATAAATATTCGACTGTGTATAATGGTCCACCGTGAATACACAACCCTTATTAATAGCCCGTCATTTGCACCTTCCAAATGCATGGTATGTAGGAAAGTCACGATAGCGATTGTTTAACTGTTAAAATGCTTATGTCTAAGCCGAGTTTTTGCAGCAACGCACTGCGGCAGTCATATGGATTCTGGGATCAATCAACAATCAAAAATGATGTCATATGAACGAATCATAAACTTGAATGATTCGTTTGAAAACTTTATTGTGTACCGATTCAAAAATTGATTTTAAAGCATACCAAGCACAAGAGCCCGTTATAAGATGTCGGTTATACAACCAAAGCTATTCAGAGAATTCGTGACTGACATTCGGAAGTAGTTCTCAGGTTTATGGTGTGTCTGGAATTGAGAGCCTATCATATTCCTGACGGATATGCAATAGGATTTTAGTACTAGATTGTTTTTTCAATGAATGTGCAAAATACATAATGTGTCAATTTTCCTTACCACGATTTCTCTTCAAAATGTGACAAAATGGCAAATAGAATTACCTTAGAAACAGTAAAATGTGCATCTGTTGGCACAATGATTATTATACGAAATGGTTAGATTATGTTTTTTCCAAATTTCATTTAAAGGTCCAATATACGTAACTTCAGGAATTTTTTCGTATTTCTGAAAAATTCTCGAAAAAAATCCAGCTGATAACCATGCAAAAATAAGCCTAAAACGAAGATAACCTGAGCGGTAACTAACAATAATCCAAAGAATTGAAAATAATTCAGTTGTGGCCCACTTCAACAACAAGCCGAAGTTAGAAGACAGTTCGAATGGACGCATGTTTACAAATACCGAGTTTCAACTGCTGTTGTAACGGTAACCGCGTAAGAATTCATCCTGAATATTGCTGATATCAGTTAAACCTAACTAAATCTATAAATATAATAGTTATGCTTGATTTGCGCTTCACGTTTTGCCGAAAGTTACGTATACTGGGCCTTTAAGAGGTACACTAATGTAAGGAAATAATATAGTGTCATGATTTATAAAGTAGCTGCTGTTCAAAGCCCATGATTAATTTGTAATCATCCTTCAATATAACATGTCAGAGCGTACATGATAATTTAATACTCACGCAAGCGGAATACTGGTATGGAAAAAAGACCAAATGGAAAAAGGCGGCATCTCCGAATTTTTCATCATAGATTTGGGGCGGTTTTTATTGGCAGCAATTTCATCAAAAACAGGGTTATGAAATATACACAATTAAAGATAAATTTAACGTCTTCCCGTAGGTGAGTCATTTACGGCAACTTAGTCGTTTGATTTATATTTCGATGAAGGGAGGCAACAGCAGGAAGCAAAACTATTCTTGTGATTTATAAATATTGCCTGGTATATATGGAAAACCCTATATGAGTCGTCAGTAGGAGAAGAAAATGAAAAAGAAAAATATAGTTTATGGAAGTCAGAAACTGAATATATATTCACAGTTGTGACATATAGTATGTACGCCTCATGAGAGATAACGCGATATGTCTGGTTTGTCTGCCAGGAACACATGTAAGCTCATGACTGAAACTGAAACTGAATTCCCCCCAGAACATGTTGGAACTTATTGTAAAAGCTTTGTTGCCAACTGAAAATGTTAAGCCAGATAGTTGTGATATTTTTACAGATTCTGAATTAGCAAAATAACCGTGACACGGAATATTATACTTGAAGAGAGATTGAAGTGTTGCATGTAATATCACTTAGACTAGACTTTTTCAAATGAGCACTTATTACAAATATATGTTATTAGGGTTGTTTGGTCGATTGCAGTTGTTTCTGTGTTGTGTCTAACAGGTTGACACTTTCGAGATGCAATACATCAAATAAACGTCTGATGAAGTTAATTGCTGCAAACAATGTGTATTTTACCCATTGTAAGTAAGATACGTATAAAAATGTGCTGAATTGTTTTGCTATATATCTTGCAATACATGAAGTAAAACATCTCATTTCGTACATTAAGGCTATATAACCCAACACCCATGCATTTCTTAAAACAACAAACTAGATTACATTGGTTTTTTGCTTTGTGTAAGACCACTTTAAATGTCCCGATGGGGCCATCCGGGCATATCGTCATGGTACCGTTCCCATGTTCAACTCAAGCATTACGTCAATACTGCAGACAAATTTCGCTTAAACAGTGCATTATTTATCTAAATATTGAGAGTGAAAAAAAAAAATACCGATGCGTCAACAAAACCATAACCCGAACTCAAAATCGATTAAACTAGAGGCAAAATAGGAACAAAGAAAATATTTGCATAGAGACTCTCGTAAAAGCACAAGAGAATAAGACCAGGTGTTCCGGAAGAGTAAGCGTCTTCTGCTTCACCGACGACACCCGCCATGCAAATCTTATAAACATTGAAAACAGAACTTGGCTTTAAATGTACACATAAGTTTCTTCGAATTGTTTTCTTTATCATTGATAATTCCATCAATTTGTTTTTCGGTTAATTTACCATAGAAATTCGATATTTGGTTTGAGCATAATTAAGTTGTGGGCATAAAACAAGTTGATTCTACCAATCAGTCGTCATCATTATCATCATGAGTTCATCATCAGTTATAGGTTATTTATTTAAGTTGCGCAAGGATGCGCAGTTTGCATTGACGCTGCTTCTGCTGATACGTTACCACGTTTGTGGTATGCTGAGTTCTCAGTAGGTGGTACCATTTTACCGATTGTTGGAAATCTAGGTTATCATTATACTGACGTTGAAAGCTGGCTAAATGCAGAGCAGATTGCGAACATGGTTTTATTGCTAATCAAACGGTAGTAATTGCTTTAACTAAATAATAAAACATTTTAATGTAAGAAGACGATCGGAGCAAAATGTCGACATGGAAACATGTGATTGGGTTATCGACGTTTTCTAAAACCTCCAGTCTTTGAAAGATGAAGCTAATAGGAAGAACAAGGCGATCAGCATCCCTCTTTAAAAACGCCTGAAGTTTCTGCACATGGACGGGTCATGCAGAGTGTAAGGACGAGTCGTAAATTGTGGTGTAGGAAGAATAGTAAATATCATCAACACACGAGGATTAAGATTGGAAATCAAGAAACACCGGAATAAAGATAAATGTAAGGTCAGGGAAAACTGAATGCACAGCATGTCAATACACTAGTACGAGATGTACCTTCTTGTTGAAACACAGGAGTGGGAATCCTTACTCAAAAGTCGAAACAGAAATAAAACAGTAACGATTGACTCAGCGAAGAAAGAATATAGAATTAAAATCTGTGGATTAAGATCGTCTTTAGCACATGTTATATCCATGATAATTTTCCTTGTAAAATTGAACAAGTTCCAGCATAATCTTGCTACATCAATATCATTAGTGGTATATCTGATTATTCTTTTTTTTCCTATAGGAAGAATTCCAAGTTGCAAACATATTTTTTCAACAACACCATGTGCCATCAAGTAGGGATTTGTTTACTCTCTGATGGTTGTTTGGCACATTGAATCTTACCAAGGAGAACAGGGTTCGATTCCCCGATCGGACGTTCAACGTTGTCGGGGTCACGTGTCAGACCACGTGGGCTTTCTCTACTAAAAAATCATGTATGCGCTTTACAAACCGTGGCAACGGTATTTTATAAATATCAGTTAAATGAAATTGTTTCATTTCATAAATATTGTGAAACAAATTATATACTTGTGTAAAACGACATTCACGAATATTGGCTTGATTTAGTAAGTTTATTGGTTATGTATATAATTACCTGGTACATGTAGATGTTAAGGTTTCCAACAATTTTCTATCTTCTCTAAACAGCCCAACTATAAGTTAACTAAACCAAAACGAACAATTTTCTGTCGTAAGCATAAACTTGTTACAGACATTTGCTGTACAGCTGATAGTTATTTATCCAAATCGATAGACGATAACAGCAAATTTATATCGAAAACGTCTTATGACACCGTCATTGAATACATTTAGTCAGAAAGCATTACACTTCAGCTTACACTAATACACGTGTAACATGAATGTCTGTATCTCATCAGCTCTCTGTCGGGGCTAATTACCAACAAACATCCAAGTGAATTGGATTGATTACGCGGGCGGAATTAGTGATTGTGGGCTTCTATTTCGACGGAGTGGTCTGTAAAACACGAGTGTAAGCTGGTGCCATGACAGAGAACACCATATTGCTTATTGTACATTGAACTGGTAATTTTCTACATGATATTGCTCGTAAATGACACAAACAAAATTAACATGAAAGAATGACAAGATCAAACTCCTATTATATATTTCATTGCAAGCATATTAACACAACTACAAACAAATAACTTCAAATTATTTTTTTTTCAAACTAACTATACTTTTGCAATATATATATATCGTCACCAACGATGAGGAGTGATGCGCATGCCTATTACGAGAGGACATTTTCATCACTTTATTTATGAAATAGCAGTATAACACGATTATAGAGGGGTTTAATGGCGGACTGGCGGGTTTTAGTGTTTACTTTGATTCTCCATGATTCGTGCAAAAACAGGAATAAGTTGGCGTCTAGACTGCTATATAAAGCGTTACGTTCTCTAACAATGAAAGGCTTCTGATCTCTCATAGGGAGCAAGGCTCTGAGGTATTATCAGGATACTGATAAAGTTTGATGGCCAAAGTGCAGCGACAGCAGCAGACTGTGAGAAAGGTACACAACCCCGGACATGTAAAGTAAATCACAACCTGTTGTCACTTTGTAGATTAGAGTTCAAAAAAGCATGCAGACGACATAAATTTTCTACTATGATTTTTTTTTTGAATATTGGACTTCTGCGCTAGCATAGCTTTGATGAGTCCATAAAGGATGAAAAATTGAATATTTCTTTATTTCGAAATGTTAGTAGGTCTGAGTTTCCATGTGAAATGTTTGGAAACTAGTTTATTTTGAGAAATGCACGTTAAGAAAAAAACATAGCGCCAAACTTAATAGGCATGTTCAATGTGCACTGTATAGGAAGAATGGAATACACTATTGTCCATTCTAAACATTTTGGTTGAAGCAGTAAACAGAATAAACCTGACTTTGCGTAAAGTTCATTTCAATTTTTCACGTAATATTCACATGAGGAAAAACTGGCCGTGTAGAATTATAAATAATAAATAAAATTTGACATTTCGAATACAGATATTTATGAAATTATAAATTGCTATTTGTTAATAGCAATACATGAAAGTACTAAATGAAGCTAGAAAAAAGCCGTTTAATAACATGCAAAGTGCTCGACCATGATTATTACTGATGTATTGGATGGTACGGCACATTACCAGAGAAATGTAAGTTTTTGGATGGTACTGTACGACACATTACCAGAGAAATGTAAGTTTTTGGATGGTACTGTACGACACATTACCAGAGAAATGTAAGTTTTTGGATGGTACTGTACGACACATTACCAGAGAATTGTAAGGTTTTGGATGGTACTGTACGACACATTACCAGAGAATTGTAAGTTTTTGGATGGTACTGCACGACACATTACCAGAGAAATGTAAGTTTTTGGATGGTACTGTACGACACATTACCAGAGAATTGTAAGTTTTTGGATGGTACTGTACGACACATTACCAGAGAAATGTAAGGTTTTGGATGGTACTGCACGACACATTACCAGAGAAATGTAAGTTTTTAGATGGTACTGTACGACACATTACCAGAGAATTGTAAGGTTTTGGATGGTACTGTACGGCACATTCACAGATAATTGTAAGGTTTTGGATGGTACTGTACGGCACATTCACAGATAATTGTAAGGTTTTGGATGGTACTGTACGACACATTCACAGAGAATTGTAAGGTTTTGGATGGTACTGTACGACACATTCACAGAGAATTGTAAGGTTTTGGATGATACGACACATTACCGGAGAAATGTAAGTTTTTGGATGGTACTGTACGACATATTACCAGAGAAATGTAAGTTTTTGGATGGTACTGTACGACACATTACCAGAGAAATGTAAGTTTTTGGATGGTACTGCACGACACATTACCAGAGAATGTAAGGTTTTGGATGGTACTGTACGACACATTACCAGAGAAATGTAAGGTTTTGGATGATACAACACATTAACACAGAATTGTAAGTTTTATCTAACTTGTCTTTCAGTTATTTAATATGCTTGTAACCAGGATGCGAAGAGCATGACATGCCGATTGCAGGAGAACTTCATAACAGTCATCAAAATGAGGGGTGTAATTTTTGCCCATTATTTTTTTTTTATTAGTTTTTGTATTTTCGGATCAAAAATCAAAAGTGCTCCAGTAACACAAAATAGATATGAAAATAAGATACCAAACGTGTAAAATTATCCACTTTGTCCCATACTATTTCAATTTTATTGAAAATTATAAGTTATAATAGCAAATGGCGAAACACTGATATTTAAAATTGATAAGTCAAGAATTAAAAGGGTGAAATTTCGGCGTTTCGCGAAATGAAAAAGGAAACAAATAACACATCTATATTGTTTTACACCATGTTCAGATGCATATTTGCCATTAAACCATACTTTGTTTAATACAACAAAACACCCTTAAATGATATCGAAACGAAACTTAATCGTGACTGAAACCTTAGAGGTGTATCAAAGAAGTTTGCTCCAACTCTTAGCAATCACATGTTCCAAAATTAATTTCGGATTAAAGATCCGGTTCTTCACGAATGCATTTCAGTCCCAGTACAGTGTCTGATAAATCTTTTTCACGTTAGTGTCTTAAATTAGATTGTGTTTTTAATTTGCAGGTTGTACTTATTTATACCGGTTTATTTCATATTATTTTCTCTCGTGTACATTAACTTTATAAGGAGGTGGCAATTCACGGTAAGATGCTGGTATACATACCGGGTCGTTCCTTTTAACTAATCTCAATTTCGATATTGCTACAAGAAATAAGAAATGTATTATACCCCTGTAATAATGTCCAAATGGTCGAGAAAACATCGTCTAATAAAGTACAACGTCCGAACAATGATCTCCATCTGGCGGTCAATATCAGAGTGACGGATGAGAAAACCTCATTCCCGAAATCTCCCAATTCCATTTACTTACGCGCTAACCTTACAATTCTCTTAATGAATATCTTATTGTCACAATCCACAAACAATCCACTAGGAAATAGGATTAGGCAAAAATGTTACCCTTGGCAAGGCTACGTTTCGTTTCGACTTTTTAATCAATTTCGTTTCTATATCCATCGAATATTAATCCGATATATTGATTTACTGATGTTCTTGGTCATTTCCGGTTCTTAGCCGCGCTAGAGTAGCCGTTTGATAATGAGGTATCGCATGGCCAGTCTTGACTGCTCCTTACAGGGAAGAGATTATCTACTCTCTGTGTACATTAGTCAACAATCACCACCCTCTTATCGATGTCATCGCTCTTTTATGTCGTTGCTTTAGAAAACAACAACTGTAGGACACATTGCACCAAAGTTAATAATCGTCTCTTTTGTATCTGTTTATGATGCTCAACAGCTGCCACTTTGTTTTGTTGTTGTAACGGACATTAGTTGTAGCTTGCTTACATGTACATTGCACACTCATCTTAAACGTTCTTTTTGCACTTTTATCGGCAATATAGCTGCCTTTCTGTATCGATATTTGATTCATTCCTCCTTTAGTGCAAATTGAGCGATGTAATCCCTTATTTCGATGTCGACTGCTGACAAACAAACCTTTTGTTTATAAAGATTGACTTTTTGAGTGTGCTTACATGTTGTGATTGAGAATGATGACTCGGTTCCCACGCTGAGGACTTATATGGAGAATGCCGAAGCGTCAACAAGTTCTATTTATACTGCGCCAACAATAATCCGATTGAACTAGGGGCAAACTATGATCATAGGAAAGGCTTACATGGAAACCCTTGCAAAAGTTCAAGAGAATAACACCAGATGTTCCTGAAGAGTAAGCGTCTTCTGCTTCATCGACGACACTTGTCAAATAAATCATAAACCAAAGTGAATTATGACAGTTCATTACGCTGCACTATCAGCAAAAGTTTTCTATGCGCTAATAAATCAAAAGATATCAAAATAAAAAAACGATTTACACTTGTCAAAGGCATCCTGACGCCATCTATAGTACAGGGCCATAGTCAGCCAAAACAATAACATCTTCAATTGACATTTTGTAAAAAATAAACAATAATGCACAAATTTGATCATATTTAGATATGAATAATATTATATGCCTTGCTGTTTTTGAGTATCATTTCTCTAGATGCCGGATTTATTGGTAGAACTTCCTGAGTTGAGGTTTGCCGTGTTCATCATTCAACACGTAGAGAATAAAGAAACAGAAACAAGACAGCCAGATCTTGTTGTCAGCCATGATGGATAGGAAAGGAAGCCAGTCCGTGTCACATAACCTCCAGGGGGAGCGCGAGGCAAATTAGGCCAAATAAACCATAGACGCCATTTGTAACTTTTATATAAACAGCTGTAAGAAATTAGACGAACTATTCACTGGCTTCATCTCTGACTCTCGAATTATGGGTCAACTGTTTTCACTACATTAATCATATAGAACAAGTACATCATACCAACAAAGTGTATCTGAGCTGATTAACTATTTATGTTTCTGTGTTATTCTGACAATAAAAAGACCACACTGACTTCCCTTCCTTGTTACAGGAAACAGAAAGTGTTACAATAGAACTAAATATTAATTACCACGGACCCTAGAAACTATTAGATGCAAATCATGCTATCATAGTACATGTACTTGTACCTAGCATATTTGAATATGTTGTTACGTAGAGACACGACCTTACATAACAGTATCAGGAAATTACAAACCAGGTCAACTGGTTCGAACCTTTTGGCCTGGTGGTAACGTCCTGGCTCAATAACCTAGAGGTCTCGGGTTCGCACCCGGCTCTTCTCATTAGTTTCATTTCTACTCTTTGTTGAAAAATATTGTTTAAATAGTAAACCAATTCTGGGTGGGTGCAAGTACAGTACAATGTGTACTAATTATCACAATGATAATTTCTTTAATATAATTACAGCCCCTGGTACCCGATTAAACGTTACGTCGTGACGGGTTTGTTTGATTTGTATGCCTACGTCAGGTTCTATATGCGTTTCGTAACAATATACATATAACATATAAGGGAATATTCAAATTAATAACTTAAAAATATTATGGAGATTGTTTAATGAATAGATTAACATTAACATTTTGTTTCACTTTTCAATATAAATGCCCTGATGATGAAACTATATAAGAATAAGGACTGAAGACTCAATCCCTTACCTTGTCGTATTAGAAAGAACAATCAGATGTGTAACGTTCTCATGAGCTGTCATAATCTGATTTTTATACAGTATCTCTTTATGGAAATGGCGAAATAGGTATGTACAATGCTATGTTGATGTGTTAATGATGTGTCCCAAACGTACATTACCAAACTTTGTGTACGTACCATAAGCAATAGATACGATTCAATATGCGCAACACGTATCAGTAAATAGGTGTTGGCTATCACGTGCTCTGAGGAAAGTAGAAAAATAAAGTTGGTTTTGGCGTCTTCTTTCTTTAACACTTCTTGGGTCGACACATTGTAAAAAGCAGCAATCCTCATCATCCACACTTCATCAACACGCGTCTCTTATCACCACAATATAATTATGCGCATTATTAGAAATATGTTTTCGTTGTAATATCTTCAAACAGTTGCATCGCCAAGAGCTACAATGTAAGCCCTGGGGATCAATAATTTTGTATATACAATATATATATATATATATTAACAAGAAATATGTCTTGAACCCTCTGTCTTCATTGTTACGGGCTATTTCGGTCGTCATGCGTTGGCGGGCCAATACGCACGAGAAATGATGATGGATACAGCTGTACATGCTCGTAGATATGATTTGATCACTCTTGTCTAGGGATATACATATACTACTCTCCGGTCTACTTGCTGCCCGTCATGTCCATCTCATCCTCTAGTTATTGGGTTTTATGTCTGGGACAGGAGTTGTCCCGTCACCGTCTCGCTGTGTCTTAACGAACAGTGTTATTCAGGGCCACTTCCCGTCGGAAGTCTGCTGGGTGGTCAATAATATTACCCGAGGTACTACTATCCATCAACACCTGAACTCCTCAGTGTACAAGGGTCGAGACACGTTATGTTACATGTCGTCTGCAAATTCTCCTTTGTCGGTCTTGAGGTTTATGCATACTTCCTGTAATAGGGTCTCGAACCCGCGACCCTTTGCTCTCCAGCCTAATGTTCTACCGACTGAGCTAAAGGGAAATTCCCTACAGCTCACGCTTGTAAAGCAACCTAATCAATGCACATCTTTTACACTATTCTTCCCTTTTTCTAAATCCCCAACCAGGTTCTTTGACTCCCCATCATGGTTTCTCCTTCTTGAAACGGGAAAGGTCATCGGCACCAGTTTGTAATAGGACGAGGAAAAGTAATAAAAGTTGTGCCGTCGCTGGGCTCGAACCTGCGACCGTTGGTCCTCCAGCCCGATTTTCTACCGCTGAGCTAAAGTGAAATTCTTTATAACTCATGCTTATAAAGCAATTTAATCGATGCATATCTTTTACAATATTTCCCATCTTTTTTCTAAATCTCCAACCCAGGTCCTTTGACTTCCAACCAAGGATTGTCCTAGACGATTGCTTGATCTAGTATACACTCGATTCTCGTTATCTCAATGTCAACAACATCTCGGGCAAACTTCAAATTATCAGAGTATTCATGTAAAGTGAGTAAAGCGAATGTGTTGTGAAAGTTTGGCCGCGACCAACAGAATACTCCGAAATAAACGAAGTCTTTGAGTTCTACAGGTTCGAGATAACGCGTATACGTTTCAAAGTCACTTCATTACATCATAATTAAAAAAAACCAAACAGGCAGCACATTTTGTCCGTGCTAACCTAATTGCCATCGCCCCTTTGTCGTTTAAAACACCATGTTGTTTTGCGTTCTTGAACTAATGCAAAAGGACTCAAATATGCATATTATGCTTGCATATTCCCCCCTCGAGGATATTGTGGTGTTGTGTAAACCACCCTGTATTCGACTTGGAGTATTGAGTATGAAATAGGTCCCCTGGTAGTATTTAATGGCAAGGAGAAAATGCTAATGATAGCATGCTGCAAATGTTGAAGTGTTTGTTATATTATCCTAATGAATCCCTTGGCATTTGATCCTAAATGATTCGGTCAGAGATGACAAATTCTCATTTTCGCCATTTAAAACCTGCAAGGCAAAATACAAATACGAAAAAAGTAGAAGTTTGATAATACAAAATGTAAATGATGCAATACTACATTGATTGATTTAAATAAGGATTTTGAATGATGTCCATATTATTTAGGATATTTGAAATGCGATATTTTAGTAATTACTGAAATATTGTAAATTCCTTCTGAAATACCCATTTTTATCTTATTTATACCTTTAAGGGGCGTTGATACGCCTTTCGTTCTATTTAAAAAGAAATTTTGACCAATTTGGATGTTAGAGATCTGGCGATCTCGAAGATTTCAGAACAGTTTAAACTGCTATATGGCACAACAACCTCCGTTTGCTTACCGTTTCCATCACAAGATTTTAGAGATTCAATATATCATGGGTTTGTCTTCCGCTTATCCTTTAATGATAGGTAATAGTTTGTATTGACAATTAATTCGCATCTGTGTTTGATAACGTAAGAAAACATGATGATGATGATAATTTATGTCTACATGTGATATAAAGGTATATTTATGTAAAATTTCTGAAAAATAAAACAAATAATAATAAAAAAACTTTAGAAAGCAAATAATCATATTTCTCGGACAACTAATCAATATGTTACGTACATGATTTTATATACAATCTCTCTTAGCGGAGGTCCTTTAAGATCAGAAATAAGTTTCAATTTTCTGTGCACCTTTTAAACGACGAATTTAATTCAAGTCAGTTATTTCATGAAATTCTTTGATTAATCAATAGGAGTCTTTTTATGAATATTACCAAACCCACTGCCGTTGGACCTACTTTGCATCAGTGTCTATTTACATGATGTATAACGATGCACCACAACTACATTTGAAGACGCACCTTTTCACGTCTGCATTTTTAAGCTCTCCACATAGACGACACGTATATACTGATTTATTATGTATTTATATGCACTTTGATATTATATGTTGGCTTAATGACCGATGGTGATCGTAAAATTTTATTTATTTATGTAAGTATTATATTAGTATACACATGTTGTGAAGCGTTTTAAAGTATTTTTACAAATTAAATAGAGCGCTATATAAATGTTGTATATCAGTATTGTTTATTATTATGTTGTATATTATTATTGTATATATTTATATCAACATCTCCTAATATTACAAACTACGGTCTGTAATGTCATGTATAAATGTAATTCAAAAGATTACCATACACTTACAAGGATTATGGGCAAGTTTTATGGTCGCCATCTTTATCTCATTAAGAAATATTCTGTATCTTTAAGTGATATGAAGATGGACGTTTTTGAGTATGCTCATTAGTGTGTTTACTTGTTGTGATTGACAATGATACACGGTTCTCATTTGAGAATTTGATGTTTATTTGGATGTGACAAAGATTTACATGGCGGGTGTCGTCGATGATGCAGAATACGCTTACTCTTCCGGGACACCTGGTCTTATTATCTTGTACTTTTGCAATGGTCTCCATGTGAATCTTTCCTTTGTTCATATTTTGCCCCTAGTTTAATCGATTTTGAGTTTGGATTATGATTATGTTGACGCTTCGGTATTCTCTTATTTATTACAAGAGCAGTGCGTACTGAGTCTGTAATGCTGTGTGCTTTCTCACTTCTGATACCGCGTTATATAATCAGATATTCCTTCGATTATAATAAAAGTTTATTTCTGTTGCAGAATAGCAGATATGCACTACTTGTGACATTATCACATGTTTTCCTTCCAAGCTATTCGCTGATATGGATATTGACATGCAACTTAATTGGGCTTTTTCGTGACAGGACCATCCGTCAACCTCAATCGGCCATGTGTGACATGCTCGATAGCACATTGCATCAAAATTGCATGATGCTTCCTGATAATACTGGGAGGTTATAATTTCGCGTACTTTAACTCAAATCAATACACAAATAGTGTGTATCATAAAATGATTCTGCAACCTACTGTTGGTTTCTACCGAAGCGTTCACAAGACCATAATCCGAATTAAAAATCGATTAAGTATTGAATAACGGGAACAAAGGAAACATTTACTCGGTGACTTTTGAACAAGTTCAAGATAATACGGCCAGGTGTTCTTGAAGTGTAAGCGTCCTCTGTTTCATCGACAACATCCTCCATGTCAATTGTGGTCACATCCAAGAACATATCAATGTCACGTTCTTAAAATGAGTACTAAGGTTTATTTTAATCTAAACAAGTGGTCACAGAAGACATATAGTATAATTTTCATAAGACTAAGATAGCGACCATACTATTTGTATATAGTCTCCATTAATCTGCATCTCTCGATCCCGGGGCTTAAGGTTGTCCGACACCAGCCGACAACATTACAAAAAACCTCGGTATTTAGATCAGCGAATCAGCTGCAAAATAGAAACTCCATCCTTTAAACATCACTACATTCATATATATATACATATAAACGTTGCTCTTTGATAACTAGTGGTCATTGGTGTCCTGCTAAATGCCGACTGTCGGCCACCTGCTTTTTACAACACAGTAACACCACATCAATATCACAATCTAACTGTTTTGCATGCGATACCAAACATATCATGATATATACTGTTGAGAAAAATTCAATGGTACCAACAAGATAATTATAAACGTACCACTTTAATGACCCTGGCTGTAAATAGGGTATAAAAACAATCAAACCAAACCGTCCACACGGAATGAAAGTGAAAATAAATTCCTTAAGGTATACTTTTGTATAGTTCGGTTGATTTCAGACAGTAAAATGCGAAACGTTTTACAAGTATAAGGCGAAACTGTTTGCTAGTATAAAGCAAAAGTTAAGATAATGTTAGGCGAAATTCATAGCCGTTTTAGTCAGAACATGTTTGCAAGTATTTGGCGAAAAGTAAGCTGGTGAAAGGACATCAATGCTAGCTGATGTTCCGTTCAGACTACAAACAACAGTACCTTGTTTCACGTACTCTCGATCTGTTATTCACCAATAATTAGAAACAGGGTACACTCTGGGGACGGACGTGATGAAGGAGATACCTCCACTCCTTTTAAAACTATTGATTTAATTGTATACATTGCTTACCGCGTTTCAAACGTTTTACTCACTAAGACTCCGTGTCGACGTTGTTACTCAGACACTTGTACATCAATCAGAACCCACATTACGGTAGACAATCGAATCTTCCCTCTACCAGCTATTAATACAATTAACAGGGAGCATATATGGTACGACTTGCCCGTGGTTTGTTTGTTAAGGGAAGGCGCGTCATTGGCAATAAGTCTTCGGACTGTTATGAACTATTCCTGGTTATATGTCGTACACAATTTATAATCATGGCATTATTTTACCAGATGTTCCTTGTGTTATTTGTTTCATCGTTAACAATTCATTGTATATTTTATCATTACTAGGTTAGTATATACATTGTAGTGTTAGGGGCCGCGGTGGCCGAGTGTAAGGTGTCCAGACATTCTACCACTAGCCTCGACCTGTGGGTTCCAAGTTCGAATCCCACGTGATGCAATTTTCAGGTACTGACCGTAGGTTGGTGGTTTTTTTCTCCAGGTACTCCGGCTTTCCTCCACCTCGAAAACCTAGCACTTTCTTAAATGACACTGGCTATTAATAGGGCGTAAAATAAAATAAACCAATCCAATGGCATACACAATTTATAATCATGGTATTATTTTCCTAGATGTTCCTTGTGATATTTGTTTCGTCTTTAACAATTCATTATATATTTACATTGTATGTCATAATAAGGTTATTATATATTGTAGGCACATGTGTTATATTAAAGTATGACTATATTCCTAAATAAACCAAATCAAGTCAAATAGAATACAGAGGTTCGTTTTGAGGAATATTCTGAGTTTTTCTTCGAGATTATATATTAAAGGTACACACCTTACTGACATGGACAATGTCGGATATGTTCGTCAGACACGCTATTAACGACTGTTTGAAGGCTATAGTGGGATGGGAGTATGAGAGATTTATGTCGGTGATGTAATCGAAGGAGAATGTAAGCGGTAGACGTACTTCTGATACTTTAACCTTCTCCTTTAGAATCTTGAGTGATATAAATACATGGCCTATCACAGTTGATGAGTGTCATTCGGTTGGGTTTTATGTTCAAAACTATATCGTAATAATAAAATGAGATATACTCTGATTTTTGTCTGGTTGGAGGGTACCATGGATGTAATAAATATACAACCACAATATAAAACAACACTTTAGCATCATTACAAAGTGGTTGACGACAGTAAAGTCTGCAATAGGTTGAAACCTTTAAGACTGAAAAGAAAAATATCCATAACAAGTCATGATCACGTCAAACATTTATATGTGCGTATAATTTGTCGATGGATATCAGAAATAGTCATTATATCGAACCAAAACTTGATAAACTGCTGTTAGATAAGCGAAAATTAATCGAAACATGTATTGATTCGACGATTTGTTTGAATATCTTTCCCCAAACTACGAACAAATAATTGAGTGTTCGCCCCGGTGAGAAGAATTTGTTTGTTCGGTCCCCTGGCCGAACAAACCAAAGTCCCTTACAATGGTAGTTGCTACTCCCTGTTTAAAATCCACCGTATGGTTACCCTGTTTTGTAAACTGACTTAGAAATTGTTTTTATTGGAACGGTTTTTTTTTATTTGCAGTGTGATCCGGGGGTAGGAACAGACGCCTTCTACGATCTGATTTACAGACGACCGAGAATACTCATGGTGATTGGAAGCGCATGCTCGGAGGTCACCGAAACCCTAGCTGAACTTGTGCCTTATTGGAACCTTATTCTTGTAAGTAAATCTACAACGTAACGTAATCTTATATTGCTTGTAAGTAAATCTACAATGTTACGTAATCTTATATTGCTTGTAAGTAAATCTACAATGTAACGTAATCTTATGTTGCTTGTAAGTAAATCTACAATGTTACGTAATCTTATATTGCTTGTAAGTAAATCTACAATGTAACGTAATCTTATATTGCTTGTAAGTAAATCTACAATGTAACGTAATCTTATATTGCTTGTAAGTAAATCTACAATGTAACGTAATCTTATATTGCTTGTAAGTAAATCTACAATGTAACGTAATCTTATATTGCTTGTAAGTAAATCTACAATGTAACGTAATCTTATATTGCTTGTAAGTAAATCTACAGCGTAACGTAATCTTATATTGCTTGTAAGTAAATATACAATGTAACGTCATCTAATATTGCTTGTAAGTAAATCTACAATGTAACGTAATCTAATATTGCTTGTAAGTAAATCTACAATGTAACGTCATCTAATATTGCTTGTAAGTAAATCTACAATGTAACGTAATCTTATATTGCTTGTAAGTAAATCTACCACGTAACGTAATCTTATATTGCTTGTAAGTAAATCTACAGCGTAACGTAATCTTATATTGCTTGTAAGTAAATCTACCACGTAACGTCATCTAATATTGCTTGTAAGTAAATCTACAATGTAACGTAATCTAATATTGCTTGTAAGTAAATCTACAATGAAACGTCATCTTATATTGCTTGTAAGTAAATCTACAATGTAGCGTAATCTTATATTGCTTGTAAGTAAATCTACAGCGTAACGTAATCTTATATTGCTTGTAAGTAAATCTACAATGTAACGTAATCTAATATTGCTTGTAAGTAAATCTACAATGTAACGTCATCTAATATTGCTTGTAAGTAAATCTACAATGTAACGTCATCTTATATTGCTTGTAAGTAAATCTACCACGTAACGTAATCTTATATTGCTTGTAAGTAAATCTACAGCGTAACGTAATCTTATATTGCTTGTAAGTAAATCTACCACGTAACGTCATCTAATATTGCTTGTAAGTAAATCTACAATGTAACGTAATCTAATATTGCTTGTAAGTAAATCTACAATGAAACGTCATCTTATATTGCTTGTAAGTAAATCTACAGCGTAACGTAATCTTATATTGCTTGTAAGTAAATCTACAGCGTAACGTAATCTTATATTGCTTGTAAGTAAATCTACAATGTAACGTAATCTTATATTGCTTGTAAGTAAATCTACAATGTAACGTAATCTTATATTGCTTGTAAGTAAATCTACAGCGTAACGTAATCTTATATTGCTTGTAAGTAAATCTACAGAGTAACGTAATTTTATATTGCTTGTAAGTAAATCTACAACGTAACGTCATCTAATATTGCTTGTAAGTAAATCTACAATGTTACGTCATCTAATATTGCTTGTAAGTAAATCTATAATGTAACGTAATATAATATTGCTTGTAAGTAAATCTACAATGTAACGTCATCCTATATTGCTTGTAAATAAATCTACAATGTAACGTAATCTAATATTGCCTGTAAGTAAATCTACAGCGTAACGTAATCTTATATTGCTTGTAAGTAAATCTACAGCGTAACGTAATCTTATATTGCTTGTAAGTAAATCTACAATGTAACGTAATCTTATATTGCTTGTAAGTAAATCTACAGCGTAACGTAATCTTATATTGCTTGTAAGTAAATCTACAATGTAACGTCATCAAATTATGCTTGTAATTAAATCTACAATGTAACGTAATCTAATATTGCTTGTAAGAGACATTTTTATAGGCTTAGAAATGTATTGCGTCACCATTTGTATCATCGCTTTTTATTTGCTGTTATAACAGCGTAATGATTTCTGAGAAGAAATAATCCCACAATGAAAGTAGATTTTCACAGGGATTGTGTAGAAAATATTTAAAAAATAACTTCAATCCATGTTTATGTTATTAAGCAATAATACAAAACATCGGAGTGGACTCTAAATAAACCGCGAAACTGAAACATATAGAGTGATACTTACTTAAATCCTATTGTCCTTATGAATTCCTTGGTTCACTATCTATGCATGGATATTCTATGACCGTTTCTAGGGTAACAGTGACGTTGCATTTCTTAGAAAAATATGTATCTTCAACAGTACACTGAACAATCTAGTATATTTACTAAACGTAGATTTAAAAAAAATACATTGACACTGAAATCGAAATCCTTAGATATATTCTTTAAAAAATCACTTTTTTTCAAAACTTGGATAAATTGTCCGTAAAGGACTAAAAAAAGCAAGTTATAGCAATTATACAGCAGATATTATTTATTTTATTTTATTTTTTGTAATCTTACGTAATGTACAGTGCTGTACGTCTTTACTTTACTTAAAACGTGTATAAAGTACGGATATTCGACCAAACTATTGAGAAGGGAGAGCAAAGTTGTTTCATTGCCTGCAGTCTTATTGACATGTCAACACCTCCTGGCCACTCCTCTTAAGTCGTGTGAAATTAACTCTGAGCGTGTGTTTGGTTTAGCGTAGAGTGATAGATGGTTACCGCAGGAAAAAGAATTCCGCTTTTTTATCGATTCCGAACAGGAAACTATCACTCACTAATACTTTCCGAGACAGCAACACAGAGAAATAAGTAGTTTGAAGTTTTATTATATAAAATACATTATTCCACGTTACAATCTACGCATATTGGAGGCTGGAAGTTTTGTGATATATGTAATTGTATATTTTGCGACAATGATGCAAATCTACTTCCCGGTTATTCAGTTAAATTCGGAACAAAATTTAAAATGGCACACATTCTGAGCCATCTGATACAGAAAGGAAATTCGTTTAGAAAATAAACTTGTTTCTACGAGAGAAAACGAGATTGGTATAGGTATTGTAACCCGACAAAGATTTATTGCTGTTGGGGGAGAGTTGCTAGTTAATAAAATGGCAGAATTATCGTAAAGATGTTTAATCTCATCCAAAATAGTTAAATTAATACAGCTACAATGTCAATTTCCCTTTTTGTTCACATCAATGAGTAGCAATATTATTCATTTACAGCAATAAAATCATTCCTTAATGCCCGAACAGCTTGCTCCAGGAGCCCGTTAAATGTCCCCGACAGTGCAGACTGTAGCGTGGTAACCAATATCACGCTGCATTTCCCGGCTCTCTTCCTCTTACGTCTCCGTCACTGTGGTGTGCTCACGTAATCTAGGTGTCACAATACCATTTCACTGATTTGATAAAACGTAACGTGATATATTTCTTTAAAACATTATTGTTAATTGAAATGAATTTTTACCAAGGGATAACAACGCTTAATAATCGAAATGAAATTTAACAACGTAATTGAAGCATTCAGTAAAAATGTGTATTTAAACAAATATGCTTGAATTGCTCTTAAACACGAATTTGAAGAGTTTTAATTGAATTAGTTCTGTAAAACATTATTAATCTTAAGTTATTTACGAGTTACATAACGATATCCACCAATTTATAAAACGATATGCAATAACAGGCTTACTAGGAGAAATATCGAATGCACACTGGCATATTATAAAACGCGAATGTGAGCAAATAACGGTTTTTACAAACAATGGTGTTAACTGTATCAAAATGAAGAAAACATAATAATGAGACCCTTTTACAAGTAGAAGAGAATAAGATCAGGTGTTTCGGAAGGGTAATCGCCTTCGGCTTCATCGGCGACACATGCCATATAAATCTCGGTTACATCTAAGTAAACGTCAAGTCCTCAAAATGTAAACCGAGTCATAATTCTCAATCCAACAAGAAAGCGCACAATTGAGCGTATTCGAAAAACTTCATAGCTTACAAGTATACAAAATATTTCTCGATTTAACCAAGATGGTGACCAATACACTTGCTCATAATCTTCATCAACCTGCATTACTCGACTTTTTGTGTAGTAAGTTTGTTTGTCAACAGCCGGTATTTACAGCAAGCTCTACCGAATCAACTGCAACATGTAATCACCATAGGTTGGAGAGGCTTTCTTATGTGAAATGTAACTACCAAGAAAGAGAAAGTTCACGATCGGAAAAGTGAAATCGTCGCGTTTATCGTATGTCTTAGCATTAAAATCTCCGTGTTGATCATAGTTAAAGTAAAGATCGGGATAAGCAGCTGATGTAGAAGAGTCTGTTAGTCTTTCAAGTTCAGAAGGATATATACGATCGACGTGGTCAGAAAACCTAATTATAGACAACACATCGTTGATATATTTGAAAGTGAAATTGGAAGATTTTATAAGGTTGTGTTACCTGTTCTGTGGCCCATTTAGTTCACATAAAAATCCCGTTCAATCCTAAAACGTAGCTTACAATGTACATTTAGGGAGACTGTATCACAAAAGATGGCGTAACACACACACATGCTGCACCTTTTAAATTTAGTTATAGAAACAGTGTGCCGAAAAAAAGATGAATTAAACTGCACCATACAGCTGTTTTGTCCTCCAAAGACTCTTCAGTGATGCTAAAGGCCAAAAGATGGGAATCCCACATTTCTAAACCAATGTACAAGAAGAAGGGTCAGATGCGTAAAACCCCTTTAATTAATGAAGTTCTGTATAATTTTAAATCGTGTACTACGAAAATATGTATAGTATGTACCGTGCCACTACTCGAATGAGATTAACTGTGGCTATGGAGGCTCCAGCAGACCTCGGGGACTACAAAATTAACCAGCAGAGTCTGCGACCCCCTATCATTAAAGATGACGTAGCACACACTTAATGCTGCACCTTACATATTTACAAAACGTAAATATGACTGACAACTAGTATAATATACAGCAGAGTATCCAAGATCGAAATTATCAACAATATCAAATACCATTGGGAAATACGACGAGTATGAATTCCAACCGAGAAAAATGGTTGAAAGTTGAATTGAGTTGCATTAGTGAGTTATGGCTGATTATACTATACAAAACCACTGAGAACAGATAATCAATTACAATATGTAACGTCCAGATGTGTGGGGCATTCATTGAACTTTTAGGGGTGATATGATCGATTTGGAAATTACCAACAGCTTAATTGTCGCTATGTAAGTGCAGGCACCTTAAGCTAAATGAACCCCTCCGCGCTCACTACCAAATGTCTTGTTATTTTAGGGGAGGTTTATTTACGCAAGTTGTTTAGTGTTTTCGACAGTGATAGTATCTTGTCCGTGGGTGACATAGGCTTTAAAATCACTAAGCTACACGAGTATACCTCAAATAACCAGCCAATGGTATCGAGGATGTTTCTCTGAGCCTTCATTTCATATAACGGTGGTATTGGTTTGATTAGAGGTAACTGGAATGTCAGTTATTTAAATTGATGGTTAAGACACA
The DNA here is from genome assembly GCA_947623455.1 of Mimachlamys varia. Classification (NCBI taxonomy): domain Eukaryota; kingdom Metazoa; phylum Mollusca; class Bivalvia; order Pectinida; family Pectinidae; genus Mimachlamys; species Mimachlamys varia. The sequence continues at coordinate 7,108,678 of OX392537.1, forward strand.
CTTTTGGATCGAAAGGTTTAACACATGTATTAGCATTGTCATTTGTCCTGCACCGTATACATTCTGGGGGTTATTTAATGTAATAGGATATAAAACTTGATGTATGAACACGGTCATAGGGATCTGATATATAACACTTTTACAACGAGATATATAGTTATATTTGTGTTGTAGTATGGTAGAATGAAAAGCCATAAAGTTTGTTCAAACGAAGTATCTGAACCCGTATTAGGATGTAAGAGAGTAAAGGTGGTGAGGCTTTGCTTAGGCTATTTTTCTGTAAGATAAGGAATCATATGGACATGTTATTCTCTTTGTTCCTGCTGGAATAGATAATTCATGAATTTGTCCAAACGAAGGTCATGTTCACCCTTATAGCTACGTATGTTAAATACGGTCGTATAATGTTTTAATCGTGGCCAAATAGTGAATGAAAGATTTAGTTCCAATTATAGTTTTATCGGCCCTCGACACGAATTTGTTTGCAGTCAAATATTACGATACAGCTATAACATCGAACAACTGAGGTACGCCGACACCGAATTTGAACACAAATAAAAACAATGTCTATAAAATTTCTGAAGATATTTTTCTCTGTAGCTTCATTTAACAGAGATAGTAAAATTCTTATGGTCATTGTATCTTACATCTCACACTATAAACGTGACATATTTTAGCGGTTATCGTACATTGTATTTTAGCGATTTTTGCTCTGAAACATCCCGCTAAGTTTTAATTTAGCGAAATACAGGAACTGTATATTACTGCCTATAGCAAGTATTATAAGGGCATCAATTCATCCTACGCTAAAATATGGTTGCGCAAAATATGTACGCTGACAGTATGCAGCTGTAGTCTCTGTTACAAACGATAACGACATATCGATACTATCAGTAAGCTACCTGTATCGGGACATCAACCTTTTAAAGGCCCAATATACGTAACTTCATTATTTTTTTCGTAATTCTGAAAAAAAAAATCCAGTTGATAACCATGCAAAAGTAAGCCTAAAACGAAGTAAACCTGAGCGGTAACTAACAAGAAGCTCTTGACAGAAAAATCTAAAGAACTGAAAATAATTTAGGTGCGGCCCACTTCAACAACAAGCAGAAGTTAGTAGAAGACAGTTCAACATGGATGTGTGTTTACAAATAGTGTGTTTCAACTGCTGCTGGACCGGTAACCGCGTAAGAATTCATATTGAATATTGCTGATATCAGCTTATCATAACTAAATCTATAAATATGATAAGTTATTAGGCTTGATTTTGCTTCAACTTTTGCCGAAACTTACTTATTGGGCTTTTAATGCTTTGTACACCATAGCATTATTCAAATTGTTTTGTATCTTCAGTAGGTTAGGATATATTGCCATAAATTCAAATTTCATGTCTAAAATCTAAAATACTGAACTGGGGCTTATTGATTTATTGTTGGATTTAAGACATATTTCTAAGTGGGTTTTAAACTTAACATTCACTTATAACAATACTTCATAAAATATTTGTACATGTAATCAAGCAAATTTAAGAGAGCACTTGATCACAGAAAAGGGTCCGTAATGGCCAAAATGTCAAGGTGTCTTAAATGATGCTTGCACTAGCCTTCCACCACTGGGTCGTGGGTTCGAGACTTACGTGAAGCAGTCACCAGGTACTTAGCCTTAGGTTGACGGTGAGGAAACACACATATGCATATGCAGGTTGTTCTCTGCAAAATCTTTAATGACAATACCTTGCCGCAGTTAAGGAAATTAAAACAAAATAAGATAGTAACAACAAGACAAAAATATAGCATATGATGTATTTTAAGTAAAGCTTTGAAAAAGACGTGCAAATGAAGATATGAAAATATTTTAAAGCATTATTTGCTTACATCATTTGTCCATATACAATAAGCGATCTTGTCTTGTTGGTATATAGTTGTAACAATATTATTGGTTTTGCATTAATTCGCAATTAAGACAAGCTGATAAACTGAACATATGCGTAGCAAAACAAGTACAGTAATAACCACTTTCCGATTTGTCAACAACGCACGCGTATATTTAAAAAAAATACAGTTTAACAATATTATTTATTCAGGCAACTTGCGTTCTGAGCACTAGTGAACTACAACCGTACACGTTGTAGCATTAAGATGAATAGATGACTTAATAAACCCCGGGGTCAAACATATTAAAGCTCTCATTAGATAGCAGTAATTTCGGTACACATTCTTATAATGTCTTATAATGATCTCCGAAATCTGTTAGATATGGAAGGTTTGTACTTTAATCGCGCTAAATATCGGATGAATTCGACAGTGGTTTTGATTGATGATACAAACGTGCACAGAAAGTGTAATTCATGTATATGGTTAGACAGATTTAGAACGTATTCTTAATGCCGTATACAGCCAGATTTTATGTATAAATGGTTTCCCAGGAAGCACTGCAGCTAATCATAGGCAAGTATATGTGAACGATGTATAATACCTTTTCAAAATGTTAATTGGATTACTTTTTCTTACATCTTATTTATTGAAGAAAATAAAAACAATCTAAAAGATCGAATATCTAATTTTTTAAACTGTATGTAAACAGTTCATGATTTATTTGAATGAAAAATCGTTGCAAACAAACATCATAATGCGTGCTAATCATCAATACCATTAAAAAAGTTAAACTAGAGGCAAAATAGGAACAAAGGAAAAATTTACATAGAGACCCTCGTAAAAGTAGTGGAGAATAAGACCAGGTGTTCCGGAAGAGTAAGTGTCTTTTACTTCATCGACGACACCCGCCATGTAAATCTTGGTCCCATCTAAGTAAGCATCAATCCTCAAAATGCGAGCCGAGGTATCATTCTCAATCACAACAAGTAAGCACATTAACAAGCAAACTCATAAACGTCCATCTTCATATCACACAAAGATACAGAATAGTTTTAATATGTAGCCACTCTCAGGTAAAAAAAGCTTCACCAATCGGTAGGCTACATGTCTGTCTTTTGAAGATTACAAAATAGCCGCAACCGACTTTAAGCTTGTCAATTTTACGTTATGTGACCACGAGATTCTTTTTATGTACATTAAAGTGTCGAACCAGTATCAACAGGCTTTCACTTTTCCCATAACATATTCCAGGGGTGTAGAAGCGTAGGTGATCGTTAACCCTGGATATCGAAGATAAATGATAGGCAATGATTTATCAGCCGCCATGCTTGTTTACGTTTGATATTGTAGTTCCGATGTGTTTTGTATTAAGATGTTTGGAAGTATGTCGTTTGATGCATGGTATTTAAAGTCCCTTAAACGACACAGTTCTTAAAAAGACAACGCCATGTAGGGGTAAGATATGAAAAAGGAAAAGAGTTAAACGCAGAAAACCTCACAAAAGTTCTGCTTCATCAATTACCCCCCCCCCCCCCCGCACCCCCTCCATGTAAATCAAGTTCGCATTCAGGTAAATGTCATCATCTCAAAGTGAAAATTTAGGCATCATTCTCAATCACAACAATTAGGCATACTATGATCAATTGATCATATTCAAAAACGTCTACGTTTTATCATACAATGCTACAGAACATAAATTTAAACAATAATCTATCTTTCAAGGAAATGTGACGTCAACAGACATAAAGCGTAGTGATTAAATGTAATGACATATCCGGTCAGGTGAAATAGATTGGAAATCTTTTCTGAAGAAATGTCATATCCCCTAAATCAGGTATACTGCCTTTGGCAGTCAACAGATGTCCTAGTCAATTGGTAAGTACTGCTTTAGTTTCTCATTACATGGACGAAGAATTGTTATAATTGAATTATTCGTGAAGAGGAGACATCGAGTTGTCATGGTTTCCACGAGCCTAATTGATCAGTAAGCAAGCAGCGTCCGATAACAGACAACTATTGACAGCATTTAAAGATACATGAGTTATATATACCATGTATTATTGTAATAACCAAGAATATTGAAAGAATAATTATTAAATTATTGGAAAACTATGAATATCATCGAATGAATTTGCACCAATTTTATTGTTTTCAAGATTAAAAAACCTATAGCTACTTAGTAAGCATAGCATCAAGAAAATAAATGGTTCAAGGACGTGCTTTTCTGGTAAAAGAAAAAAGATACAGATAGCAAATTCTAAATGAAATGAATTAAATCATAATCCATATCACAATATACATAAGATTTTTAAGATGAATTGTTATACTACATATATATTGAAAAAACTGTTATTCAAAAGTTTTCTTATTATACTAGGTACTCAATAATCAAGGGTCTGATTTATATCCCATGCGTCACATTTTCCCATGATTTAACTTAATCCGTTTTGTACAGAATGTTACAGTACAAGGCAACGATCCTGTCTCTTACCAAAGTATTTGTAGTGGGTAACGATATTTATAATATGAAAAAAAACCAAACAAATACCCGATCGTCGACATCAAACAAAATCTTTTACGAGTGAAAAATGGCAGAGATTTCAGTCATAACGAAAGACGGTTTAATGGCGTCAATAAACATTAATGGTCATACCAGTACAATAACATTCAACGTTCTTTATCGTTCAAAAGGAATCTGATCGATAAAATAAGACATAATGGATGATTGTTTTAGTCAATTTTATGAATCCATTAGTAACGAGAGTGACGGACAAAAGTCAATGAATGGTTTTGCATTACCTATGATGCTGTTTATAACGCGTTGTGGGTTTCAAATCTGAGACATTCCATAGTTTATTAAAAGCATGTCTTGGGTGGAAATATTTCAAATCGTACACTCCATCATTTACAAGCAATTATTTATAAGCATAATTATTTCAATTTTATTGGTGTGGGACTTAACAACTTAAAACAGTTGTTCCGATCTGATTATATTGATAACATTGCCGCAAAATAAATTATCGTCTGGTTCCCAGACGCTAGATTTTTCGCTATTATATTCCCCTTTATATCCTTATTTATCAAGAGCTTGTGCAAATGTAGCAAATGGTACCGCACCGAATTTCCATGTGGCCAACGCTAGCGACAGCAATGGTGTGTAAAGATGACGTAACACACACATATGCTGCACCTTTTAGATTTATTAATATATACAGTATGCAATAAAAATATGAATTAAACTGCATCATACAGCTGTCCTCCTAGGACTCTTCAGTGATGCTGGGGCCAAAAGGTTGGAATCCAAAATTTCTAAATTAATGTAGAAGCAGAATGGTCAGACACATAAAACCCATTTAATTTATGAATTTAGAAGTAAAATTAAACAACTTCTGTATAATTTTAAATAATTATAAAATCAGACGTTTTTCCTGGGTTGATTTTGGGTTTCAGAAACAGAATAAATGTCACACCGTTCTCCAGTCTCTCTGTATATACGCTGCTGATGTTACAGATTCCACTGGAGCAAAACGTAACCATTGTTGCGCTGCCATTCGTATTTACCCTCGTGTCAATGTCCGACAAGTTGTCGGAGGTAATGGCGGACAATCGAGCTCGCGCTCTGATTGGTTGAAATTACATAGCAACCGCGTTGCTAACAACGACGTGGAAGGGTGAATCGGATCAGTAGTTATTTAAATAAGCTGGTTACAGAAGGGTCAGATGCGTAAAACCCCTTTAATTAATGAGTTTAGAAGTAAAATTAAACTAGTTTTGTATAATTTTAAATCGTGTACTACGAAAATCTGTATATTATGTACCGTGCCATTACTCAAATGAGATAACTGTCTATGGAGGCTCCAGCAAACCTCGGGGACTAAAATATCCACATTTTCTGTTTTGTTCTATTTTGATATGCTTGAGTATTTGTTGCCCTTGTGTGAGAAAACGGGATTATTTGTTACACCGAGGGTTCTAATGTTGATAAGATTTAAATAGGATGCCTAGTTATGGTCGTTAAAAGGTGTCAGATTTGCAAACGACACTTCATTTGGTAATTTGATGAAATGTTTTAATAAGCGCTGGTTCATCTGTTAACAGTTGAAACGTATGTTAATCCTTGTTGCTGTACAATTTGATATCTGCTCAATCTGAATCTCCATCACAAATGGTTATCAAACAAACGCTTCTTTCATACGAATCGCCGATCTATTGTCATTAAAAGGTGTCGATAAACAATCATCTATTGTCATTCCAAGGTGTCGATAAACAATCATCTATTGTCATTCCAATGTGTCGATAAACAATAATCTATTGTCATTAAAAGGTGTCGATAAACAATAATCTATTGTCATTCCAATGTGTCGATAAACAATCATCTATTGTCTTTTGTAGGTGTCCTATGCATCCACGTCACCCGCCTTAAGTGAGAGAGAGAAATACAAAACGTTCTTCCGGTTAGCGCCAACAGACGCCGCAAACAACCCTGCGCGTGCACTCTTCTTACAGCACTTCCGGTGGAATATTGTAGCAACTGTCTATGAAAACAAGGAAGAGTTCTATTTGGTTAGTACCGGTGTACCTAAATAAGAACTGCGTCATAGAGAAACTTTGTATGTGATTTCATTGAGACAAGTCCTTGGATTATCATTAAATCGCTGACATGTAATCATTGGTATTGCATAACTTTAATAACACTGTGGAGAGTGTCACTCATGATTCTATAGTATGTCATAATACTGTTTATCACATAACTTACCCGTCCAGTCATGTCATACGGCCATTACACACGTGTAATAACACTATTGTGACGTCATAAACAAATGACGTCTTTATGACGTCATACGATTGTCTTGGTAATGAAAATCGTACTGTCACAGAAGAAATGTGCCTTTCTTATAGAGAATTAATTTGAAAGTTTTTGTGTATTTTCTCATAAATATAAGTTATGTGATAAATAAAATCTTACACTCGTGTCAATGCAATATGGAATTTATTAAACTCGTTAAATAATTTAATATGTCGAGTTAGATATATTAAATTATCTAACTCGTTTCATAAATTCCATATTACATCGACACTCGTGTAAGATCCTCTATGTAACTAAGACATGTCCACGTTAAAAGACAATTAAACACAAGTTGACGGAGTGCATTAGACAATTGGTTCTACTTTACCTTCAATTAACTTTTGTTTATAATACTGAAATGACAACAAGCTCCCAAAAAGCATAGTCTAAACATCGATTCTTGTTGTTGTTTATTCCTTTAATTGTTTACTAAAGTATTTTCCCCTTTCAGGCTATGGCAGAGCTGACCCCATTTTTGGAACAACACAACATATCGGTGAAAGCTACCGAGTCCTTTGGAACGAAGAAAGGGGAGATCACAACAAAGATGAAATCACTAAAGGTGAGTTATTTAATATTAAATCATTAAAAGTATTTGATTTATCACAAAATCATCAAAGGATGGTAATCACTTGAGATAGTTCATTTATTAAAAAATGTAATAACCCCATAACATCAAAAATGGATTCAAGTTAATCCTTATAATTTAATCTTTACCTTGCGAAAATCAACTTTATTGGTGGACTCTTTTCTCTTACAAATTATTACGCTGGTGCATCAGCCAATCAAAAGTGACGTTATAAACGACAATGTCATCTTTTCCTTTATGGGCTGATACATTGTAGCATAATTGTTTAAGCCAATGAAAATGACTGGTTAAAACAAGTATTAAAATTACTTAAGATATCTTGTTATTAAATCAAATCGTGAAAGATATACTATAAATAAAAAATTAACCATTTGGAGTATGTCGTTTATCACAAACCCACCAAAAGTCATTTCATATAAGAATTTCATTTTAATCGATGGACAAACAAATATTGTCAACCACGTCGATGATACTTCATTTTTGTACGAATATTCACTGAAAGGAGAGCCTCTGCTTTATATTTACGTATGCATGTGACCTTTGTTGACTATATTTACATAGGTATGTGACCTTTGTTGACCATATTTACGTATGCATGCGACCTTTGTTGACTATATTTACGTATGCATGTGACCTTTGTTGACTATATTTACATAAGTATGTGACCTTTGTTGACCATATTTACGTATTCATATGACCTTTGTTGACCATATTTACGTATGCATGTGACCTTTGTTGACTATATTTACATAAACATGTGACCTTTGTTGACCATATTTACGTATGCATGTGATCTTTGTTGACTATATTTACATAAACATGTGACCTTTGTTGACCAGATTTACGTATGCATGTGACCTTTGTTGACCATATTGAGCTACAAACCTGTTAACTACAAGTTAATTCCCTCTATTCCTGTGCAACTCAAATCATTTTAAGATTTAAGGGAGTTTATTTTTCTAAAGAAACTTGTGTTTTGTTTTTTTAATATTAAATAATGATAAAAGTCAAGAGAGCATTGGCGGATGTCAACTTTGTTTTGCCAGTCTCTTTGATTTTTTTCTGTCTTTTCACAGGATTCGGACGCAAGGATAATTATAGGCGCGTTTTCAGAGCCTGCTGCGAGGCAAGTGTGGTGTGAGGTTTGTTTTTCTTCTCCCCGACGCTTTCACTTCCTGTTTATGTCAATATTTTATTTGAGTATTATTCGGTCTAAATTGAAATGAACTTTTTATATTGTGCTATCTACATTTATGGCTTGTAAACAACATTAAGTGAAAACACAGACAACGTTTTAACTTGATAATGCCTTGCAAATGATATGCCTTTCATATTGCACTTCCTACTATACATGTACAATGCGAATTATTAAAGCAAGATATGTTATAATTTGACAGAATCTATTTTTCTGAAGATATCTTAACTAGCATCAGAATAAGATGTAATTGAGAATTATATATAAAAACGATTATGGTAAAAGTACTTTTTGACAAAAATGATAATAAGTAAATAACTTGACAAATTACATGCTGGTCACAAACAAACAAGTAAAGCAGATTTTTTATCATGATTATTTTCAACATAAACCTGTCATGACAAAGAATAAGGTACCTGTAAAAGGATTCCGCACCTTTTTATGGTCGCCATCTTGGTCTCAATGAACAATATTCTACATCCTTGTATGACATGAAGATGGACCCTTTTTAATATTTCCATTAAAATGCCTACATGTAGTGATTGAAAACTATGCCTCGGTTCTAACATTAAAATTATGACATTTACTTGGATCGTATCTAGATTAACATAGCGGATGCCGTCGATGAAGCAGAATATGTTTTCTCTTCCGGAGCACCTGGTCGTATTTGCTTGTACTTTTACGAGAGTCTCTATGGTACTCTTTCCTTTGTTCATATTTTGCCCCTAGTTTAATCGATTTTGAGTCCGGAATATGGTTTTGTTGACGCATTGGAATTATCTGATTTATTTGTATCACACTTCCAACATTAAACCTCGACACGAATTCTTATTTATGTAGAATGTTTAACTTGTGCAAATTAAATTATAGGAAATTGTTGAATCATCAGCGTGAGCAATTTGTGCGAAAATTAACACATAGATAATAAATAGGAAAAATACATGGTTGTCTCCCTTGATACATGATGGACGGCTTTCGCTCACCTCCGATAAAAATGTGAAAAAATCTCCCTAGATGGATCACTGAGGACATAAAGGGACTGGAGTTTACAATGATAAAGCTAAGTAGCGACTCGTGTGTGAAATTTATATGGTGAAATCATCGTAGTGTCCAGCAAATTAGCTATGAACATCAAAGTCTTTGTGTACCTGTAAACACCTGTGACCGTCCATGCGTAAAACTTTGTGAATACATTTTGAACGTGTTCGTTATTGTCAGGATTATACATGTACGGGCCTTATACATCGACCCCCGAACGTAACAGTAAGCGCAATCATTCTTTGCTATCCAATTCTACGACCCCGTCTCCTTCCACAACCAGAATTATTAAACGTACTAAATCTTCAGATCTATTGTGTGAGAGCGACATTAACACCTCCTCATCTTCTTTACCAACCATGTCATCGGACCCGTCTATAACGGCTCCCTGCGACAACGGCCAGCAATACTTTGCCAGTTCGACCCCCTTATCTAACCAGATTCATACACAGCAACTGATGATGAACGCATTGGCATCTCAGGGGGCTATCCCTCATCATCAATTCATACAGCCCGGCACCATGGGTATTTCAGCATCCGATGTAGACCGTATAGCCAAAGCTGTTAGAAATTTGCTACTGGAGGACATTGCTGAGGTGGTCCATAAACAAATTGCTCCTCTAGCTGCCCGCGTAAAATCACTTGAAAGTGAAAACGAGAGTCTCAAACTTCAAATCGACGAAGTTGAACAGTATGGTCGGCGGACTTTGGTACGATTCTCTGGCTTTCCCGACAAAGAGGGAGAAGATACGACCGATACCGTTTTGCAAGCTGCTGCTGCATGTGGGGTCAACCTGAGCTCTGACGACGTTGAAAGGTCCCATCGTGTAGGGAAACTCGGCTTTGGCCAATCAAAACCGCGCCAAATCATTATGCGCGTTCGATCTGTGGATAAGAAGTTTCAGTTATTGAAATCTGCCAAAAACTTCAGGAAAAATGAACAATTCAGGCAAATTTCCGTAAATGAAGACTTAACAAAATTCCGTAGTCAGCTTTCTTACCTTGCTCGTCAAGCTGTTAAGAACGGCCGTGCTCTACAGACCTGGACAACGAACGGTAAAGTTTTACTGAAAGACCGGAACAACCGTGTTCATCTGATTAAAACAGAGAGAGATCTCGTTGACTTCGGCCATGTGATTGCCATTTGACCATTTTTGGTCATTGTAGCAAGCAGACCTGTCTGCTGTACACACGGACTCTAGTGTACAATGCTACAGTACTGACTATATTAATTATGGGATTTAGTTGTTGTTGTGTTTCTTTCTCATTATCTCTCCTTGTTTTATAACAATTTGATTACGTAAGCAAACATTTGACCAGTTAAAAATCATTGTTCTTTAACTTCGTTGTCAAAATATTGTCTTTGTTTCTCCATCATTATCTATACAAAGAAAGATCATAATCATATCACGTGTTGTGACATGATACTAGATTAAGAAATTGAATATACCCCTATATAGTACCTTGATGCAACTTGAATTATGTTCTTCGTTTTCTGGTATTTAACCAATTTCCATAAGGAAGATTTCATGAAGTAATATACTGTCCCATTTTATAAAGTATTTGAATATTGTTTTCTGATCGCTGAGTATTTGATACTCAGCGCTTAGACATCAGTTTCTGTTAAAATGGCTACAGATCGTTCACTTTTGTTGATATGGCCACTGAATTATATAAATTTTGTTGTATGTTGTTGATACAAAATATACTAGGCTATACTTCAACAACATTTATTGGCGCTGGTGTGTCATCAAAAAAATGTGAAATCAAATGTATATACGAGATATTTATAAGTGCTGATAATTGTCTGCATTGCTATTTACCGAGACTATTACATAAACATTTTTGTACATACAATATTGTTGTACATACGGATCTAATATACAACATTGCAATGTGTATGGTATTTTTCACTTTGTTTTCTTTATGATGAGGTTGTAGATATAGGTAAACATTATCAGCAGTCAAAATATTTTATTTTAAAGGTTGTAGTAAAAATATTAAATTTTCAATCACTAAATATTCTCGAGATGAAAAAGCTTGAAATGACACCACGCGTTGCAACATCATGTTTGAATTGAGTCATTTAATCTAACATACCTCATTAGCATATGCATATATACATTTTTTTCATAATTTGTAAGACGATACGGATTCACGGAAGTGTTCCTTTTTCTTTCTTTTTTTTTCTCTAAAAAGTCCAATGCACTTCTTTTTAAGGATATATTATATAAGCTATGTTATTCTACCACATTGTGAATCCTCGCTCAGTGTTACTCTGGCTTCAGATGATGTTACATATATAAAAAAAAGAATGATTTATATGTTATATACATATAGTATTTATCCTTACATATACAGGTAGCAAACTTTGTCTGAAGGACATACAAAACATCAGTACAGTTTTTGGTTTTTTTTTCTCTTTTGTGTTCTTTTCATTTTCGTTATTGTCGGTTAACACTTATTTGTCATGTGAATTTTCAATTACCATTTACTCTAATAAGCATAATCAAAAAATTATTGTAGTCTTAGTATGAAAATTGCATCATGCTTGTGACGTCAAGTTTAATAGTTAACATGTATATATTTAATGAGCTGATACGTTAGATACATGTATGTATGTACAGTACTATCACGATCCATCTCACAGAAATTTTGCGTAACGATGTTCCTGAGCATGGTCAAAATTTTGTTTATAAACCAATAGTTTCGTAATCTGATATATTTGCTATAATAATGTTGAATGGCGGTACGGTGAATCCCTCTATTTCAGCCATCCTAATTATCAGCACAACAAGTATGTTTAGTATTTTGAACACCAATTGTCGCCTGTTATAATGGGAGATCAGAATTGGCGGGTTTCACTGTAGTGCTATTCAGCGCCTTGTCGTTAGCACGTGCTATGCTACTACATGTAGCTGTATATAACTCTCTATAATTTTCAAAATTGTCACTGATTTACAAGTAAAAATTATGTTTAGTGCTAGCCATCATCACTTACTCGTGCTTACATCATTAACTTTTATCATGGTATATGTATTATCCAGAATATGAGAACCGACTACATCATACAAATTAGTAAGTGTAGCACATGTTCATGTACACTGTATATATTTTCACTAGTAACCATCCCCGTTGAAATCAGCGAAGCGAGTCATTTTTGTTTTTTCTTGTCCAAAATTAACATTGGATTCTCGCAACATGCTCCGCTGATCTCTTCCGAGATGGAATCGAACTAAGCTTGTGGCTTGTCTTAAATCATTTTTGACTCATCATGTTTTTTGACATTATTTGCTTTTTGACTGTTCTTCTCATATTTAGTAAATGTTCTTTGGTTAGTTTTGCTGACGCTACCCTGCTGCTATGATACCATATAACCACTTCGTTATCGTCCGAATGCAAACATTTGAACGATTCTAAAAACTTATTTATAATATTACCATTATAATGAATGTTCATGGAAAAAAATTATGCTGGTACTATACTCGTAGCCGTAATGGTCCATATCTCCAACTCAGCTTAATAATCCACAGACGAATGTAGTAGGGAAAACGTCCTCTTGATCCATCTACCTTTCTTCCAAAATGATTTTATTGGTTTTGATTTTCTCAATCTATTTCTCTGTTCCTATGCCTTCTCTTCTTACTCTATGCTCCCAATCCTTTATGCTAAACCAGCATACTGTTCTCTCCCCCACCTCCTACATCCCGCCCGCCCCTATTACCATCTGTGTCAAGTCCCTTCCCCTTTCGCCCAACACGTTTCTGACTGTATACGTTATCAAGACATCTCTTCGTGCATATTGTTTTACCAATGTCCACTCTGGGATTACATAATGCCTGTAAATTTATGTCTCTACCGTGCTCGAATTGGTGTCTTCGATAATTGTATACAGTCAGCAAACTCAATTCTCTATGTGAATGTTCTCGATATGCTGTGCCTTAGGTTGTTTCTATTTTTATTATATCCTTTTATGTTTTATGGTTGTATAAGTATCTTATCTCTCTATCAATGTTGTCGTAACTCTTTCTATCTACATGCCTATTTCATTGACATAATTTGTTTTCTTTCAATACATCATACGTTGATTAACTGGTATTTGATATTATCTGGCGACATTGAGTTAAATCCTGGTCCTTTGTCTACAAGTTCATCAAACTCATCCCTTTCCTCTAATATTAGTTCCCATTTCTGTACCGGTAAATATTCATTTGTCCATCTCAACGTTCAAAGTATCAAACATAAGCTTGATGTTCTATTTACTGAACTCAGTACTTTTTCTATATTATCGTTCACTGAAACCTGGCTAAATGATAATGACATTTCCCCAGACTACAATTTGCCTGGATATTCTGACCCATTCTGTCACTCTAGGTCTGAACAATTTGGTGGTGGAATATCTGTCTATGTAAAAAACAGCATCTCTGCCAAGCGCAGACGAGATCTAGAGTTGCCTACAATTGAATGTGTATGGTTGGAACTTGTTCTGGGCGGAGAAAAATGTTTGTATGGCACATTTTATAGACCCCCTAACTCTCCTGTTATTATCTGGTCACATATTTCCCACTCTATCGAGAACGCATTCAACACTGGTATATCTAATATCGTAATAACAGGTGATTTCAATGCTAATTTACTATTAGATCACCAGTCATCCCACTTACGTAATATACTTTTTTCTTTTAATTTATCTCAACATGTACAAGATCCAACATTTTATACCGAAGCTTCAACTTCACTACTTGATATAGTCTGCACTAGTAATGTCAGTATCATAGATAAATGTATCGTCGGAGAAAGTTTTCTTGATCAGCCAATTAGATATCACTGCCCAACTTATTGTTCTTTTAACTTTGTTAAACCGTTGCAGCAATCATTCAAGCGGCACGTTTGGCTCTTTGACCATGGTAATTATGTTTTGTATAGAAATAAATTGAACTCAGTTAACTGGAATAATATATTAGGTGTTGAGGATTTAAATTTTGCAGTAAAATGTTTTATTTCTACCTTATTAGAGATTGCGAAATCCTGTATTCCAAACAAATTTGTAACCGTCAGATCTAACGAACCTCCATGGATGTCAAACGAAATACGTAAGCTTATTCGCAAACGGAAACGAGTACACAAAAGAGCCAAACGTACCATGAACAATGCGCATTGGTTGACATTCCGCCATATCCGTAATATATTTGTTAATACTATAAAAAAGGCTAAATTTCAGTACTTTAATGATTTATCTGGAAAACTTAAAAAACCTTCAAATCTTAGAGCAAAAGACTGGTGGAAAACTGTTAATTTATTATTACCGAGCTCTGGTAAATTTTGCATACCTCCTTTAATCCATAACGATTCCGTTATTACAGATGATTTTCAAAAAGCTTGTCTATTTAATGATTTTTTCAGTGCCCAGTCTGACGTTGATGATACTAACGCTAACCTCCCTACCATTGATGACACCCCTAACGAAATTTTGTCAACTATACACATAACAGCTGTAGATGTTAAAGACGCTATTCTAAACCTCGATTGTTCCAAAGCTATTGGTCCAGATCTAGTAAATCCTCGACTACTCAAAGAAGCCGTCGATATTTTATGCAATCCCCTAAGTAATCTTTTTAACAAATCTCTAAACTCTAGTGTTTTTCCTTCTGAATGGAAAACTGCAAACGTTACTCCAGTACATAAAAAAGATAGCAAGTCACATCTATCAAATTACAGACCGATTTCTTTATTATCCATAGTTGGAAAACTGATGGAAAGATGTGTCTTTAAATATATGAATAATTTTTTACTTACAAATTCCCTCCTGTCATCTCATCAATCAGGTTTTAGACAAGGCGATTCTCCAACCAACCAGCTTCTTTCTATCATCCGTGATATATACTCTTCTCTTGATAAAGGCAAAGAAATAAGAATGGTCTTTTGCGACATCAGCAAAGCCTTCGATCGTGTTTGGCACAAAGGTCTTTTATGTAAACTATCTAGATTTGGTGTTCGAGGTTCTTTACTTTTATGGTTCGAAGATTATCTTAATAACCGGAAACAAAGAGTTGTTACTAACGGGAAAAACTCTAGCTGGTGCTACATTAAGGCCGGTGTTCCACAGGGCTCCATCCTTGGTCCTCTTTTATTTCTTATATTCATCAATGATATTGTGAAAAATATTAATTCTATTATCAAATTATTTGCAGACGATACTTCCTTGTATGTAATCATTGATACCCCTAGAATAAGTGCAGAAGTTCTTAACTCTGATTTAAACAAAATCCATGAATGGTCGAAAGATTGGTTGGTTGATTTTAATCCTAATAAAACTGAAACTTTATTAATAAGCCGAAAATCCGTCAGTCTCGTCCATCCCCCCCTGACTATGAATAATACTAATATTGTTGAAGTTTCGTCACACAAACACCTTGGTGTATTTCTCTCCAGCAATGGGTGTTGGAATGAACACATCAGCTATTTACTGACCAAGATCTCGCCCAAAATAAATATTCTGCGGAAATTTAAATTTTTGTTAGATCGTCTTAGTCTTCAAACCTTGTATTTCACACTCATTCGACCAATATTAGAATATGGCGACATCGTCTGGGACAGTCTCACACAGGCTCAATCCGAACTTCTTGAAAACATTCAGTTAGAAGCAGCACGTATTGTTACTGGTGCCACTAGACTAACTAGTAAAGTCAAGCTTTATACTGAAACAGGCTGGCTTCCCCTCGAACGAAGACGACAACAACATAAATTAATACAGTTTCATAAAATGGTTCATGGTCTTACACCCCATTTCCTTCATGACATCTTTCCCTCACGTAATAACCGAATACATAACCACAATACCCGTGTTGCTGATAACTTTCGTCCTATCACTTGTCACACAAGTTTATATAAAAAATCGTTTTTGCCTTCTGTAATTCACCCCTGGAACTCTCTTCCTGACTTCATTAAATGTGATCCATCATTACCCAGACTTAAAAAACATTTAAATGAACCTAATATTATTGTCCCTTCTTTCTATTATAGCAGTAGCAGGATGGGTCAGATTCTCCATGCCAGATTAAGGATGGAGTGCAGTTCTCTCAAATTTTACTTGTTCCGTAGAAATCTTATTGACAGTCCTCATTGTCCATGTAATAACGGAAACGAAACCAATGAACACTTCTTGTTACGCTGTCGTCGTTACTCTCAACTTCGAGCACGAATCTTTATTGAAATAACCTGTCCTATCACAACTCGATTATTGTTGTTTGGGAATGATGAACTAACTGATGATCAAAATGCTCTTATCTTCTTATGTGTTCAAAATTTTATAATTAGCTCTAAGAGATTTGACTGATGTTCATGCTCATTTTTCCTGTTTTGATTTATCATTTATCTCATCGCACAGTTGTCGAAAACTTTCTGTTCTTGTTGCTTTAGTATGACCTCCGCCCCCTTCCCCCCCCCCCCCTCTAAACCCTTTTCCACTCTCCTATCCAACTTTTTTTTCTGTGATTACGTTACCGTTTTCGTATACATATATATATATATACATCAACTACATCATGTATCATTTAAATTCATGTGTTTACTGTACTGGAGACGGATTTTATATAAGTGTTTAACACTTGTTTCCGAATCCAATTCACCCATAAGTGTGTTATATGTATTGAATGTAAAGGATGTATATTGAATGAAATAAAGTTTATACTAAATAGGAAAAAAATCAAGGAATACCGAAGTGTCAAAACCATATTCCGAACTCAGAATCGATTCAACTAGGACAAAACGTGACCAATGGAACAAGTTAGACGTAGACCCTTGAAAAGTACACAAGCATGTGTTCCGGACGCTGCTTCATCGGCGATACCATAATCTAAGTCATATTCATGGAAATGTTACGTCCTCAAAAAGAGAACTGATGAATAATCGCAATTAAAAACGTCCTTCATCATTTCGTTCAGGATACAGAATGTTTTTTTCATTCAATGAAATCAAGATGGCAACCATATTTTGCATCAACCTGCATCTCTCGAATCCCTGCACCGTAAGTTTGTTCTTGTTCGTTATTAGCCGAATTCTATCACGGGAATCTTAACATTTAGAGCAAGCCCCAGAATGACGAATTAACCTCGACAGTGTCAGGGTGGTGTATATGATATTAACAGTAGTTCCGTGCACGTTAAAGCACTGGTAATGATTGTGATTGGAGGTAATTTCACAATTCCGGAGAATTTGAATCTGATTGTTAGAATAAAAATGTCTCTACAGTCACGTGGTCCGGAAGTACATGTGAACTGTCGATGTTCATTGACAGTCCCCTCTATCTTAATTATAGGGACCGTACGGCGCCTCCAAATCAATCCTTTTAAACTCATGAATTCTCGCCCAATGGAACAGTTTTCTATTCAAGTCTCCAGCGTATCGTGCAAAAATGGCTAAATAGCTTTTCAATGTTGCTAGGCTTTCGTATAACAAGTGATATCCTTTTCAGTCTCCATGAATGGGAAGACGTTATGGCTTTGAGCGCCATTCGGTGAAAATCAGCAATGATATTTCAAACCATATTGATAAAAGTACACGACCTCCAACACTAATTAGTTTCTATAAACGTCGTCATTTTTTGTATATATTTTTTTTGCTGGCGAACAAGACAAGACTTTTTTGTTGGAGATTGATAAATATATATATCTGGAGTCTGGATGTTGTACATGTATATGTATATATGCTATAAAAGTAAGATTCAAAGTTCAATACAATCCTAACCCTGTTTGTGGAGTTTAGTCCGGGTTCTTTAAGGATAAACACACCTTTAATTGCACAAAAGGGACAGGATGATTGCAGTGACGTGTGTATATTAAATGACGTCGTGTTGTGTAACCACACGCCCCGTGATTCCACCTGCCAGGCAGACCTACAATTAAAGTCAGGTTATTGACTGAAAACGGGTTTGAATAAAGGTCAAGCTTTATTTATTAAAGGTTTAGCTTTCTTTGAAAAGTGCATTCTTGTCTTCCTGTAGGAATCTGCTAAAGTCTGAAAAGTTAATGTGCCCCAAGCTGATCGTAACTCTGTATTTAAAACTTTTGTTTCTTATTTTTAATTAAAGTTCAATTTGATTCATTGTATAAATGACCTATAATGTTTAATTTCGTTTAAACTGCAAATGCAACGTCACCGTATATTTTGGTTAATCACCGTGTATTTTGATTTTAATGCTACATGTACAACAGCCGCTATCTAACATACATGTATATAGAGATCTAGAATATATGCAATATGATAATACCCTATCTAAACCCACACTTTGTTCTTGAGACAGCAAGATATTAATTTTCACTTGTGACGAACTCCTCACAGTGATTATGTCTCATATTAAAATGGGTTTAACATGCTGTTTAGACCATATATATTATCGAGTGCAGTTACCAGCTTCCCGCCAATGATAGTCCAGTCAAAATAGGGTATAACCGTGACAAAATTGTAAAAGAAAGTACTTTTGGTTTTCTTGATACCTAACCCTTAACAGAAAAGGGTCCTCCGAAATCTACCTTTGGGACATGAAAATCGTGAAAATGGGATGATTTTACACTTTTTATTTCACTTGTGTTTTAATGATAAGAAAGGCAAATGCTTAAGTGTTTTTTTCATTTCCATTAAATTGTGAGCATTGGTTATCTTAAATACTAAGCTCGATAAGATAAATTTACCTATATCCTGAAAATCATTATAGGGGGGGGGGGGGGGGGGCACCATTGTCTGATTGCCTCCGCGTGGGTGTTCGGACCCTGACCAGGGGGGCTGAGGGTCACCACGTTCCCTGTCGTTCAATCCAAACGAAAGCCTGTGTCCCTTTTCCCTGTTGGTCTACCCCGCTATCCACCCTTTAAGATAGTTCTAATAAGGAACGTTCAATCCAAACGAAAGCCTGTGTCCCTTTTCCCTGTTTGTCTACCCCGCTATCCACCCTTTAAAGGCCCAATATACGTAACTTTCGGCAAAACTTGATGCGAAAATCAAGCCTTATAATCTATTATATTTATTGATTTAGTTAAGATTAACTGATATCAGTAATATTCAAGATGACTTCTTACGCGGTTATCGGTACGGCAGCAGTTGAAACTCGGTATTTGTAAACACGCGACCATTTTGACTGTCTTCTACCTGCGGTTTGTTATTGAAGTGGGCCCCACCTGAATGATTTTCAATTCTTTGGATTTTTCTATCAGGAGTTTCTCGCTAGTTACCGCTCAGGTTTACTTCGTTTAAGGCTTATTTTTGCATGGTTATCAACTGGATTTTTTTTCAGAATTTTTCAGATTAACGAATATTTTCCTGAAGTTACGTATATTGGGCCTTTAAGACAGTTCTAATAAGGAAAATGTGGACATCGAAAACATTGGTGTAAACTCATTTGCATATATATTGCCTCATATCAAATAAGAAAAAACTGTTAAACTAAAAACTGCAAACGATGCTAAATATCACATTAGTTTTACAATCCACAAAATTCACTTTTCTGTTGAATTGTTGAACCTGGAATGTCGTTTTAAATTACTTAAGTTTTAAATTAGTTAAGTTTTAGACTTAAAGTATGCCTTTCAGTGTTATCTCCCTTGGCACACCCTGCGGACGTAGAATGCACGTTTGACTGTTATATTTTTACTGTAATTATTATCTCCCCTACGCAAGGTTGTTCATGCAAATACATGGACAGACAAACAGATTTAGATAATACTGAAATATGAAATATAGATATTTTGCTATTTCAACACAATCGGTCAATCTAAATTAAATGGGTTTCTACAGTAGATTTCAGTGATTTTTTTTTATTATTAAACCTGCTGACAGAAATGGCGTTATGACGCGTCGGCGAAAACATTCACAGGTTGTCACGTGAACACAGTTCTCATTTCGAAGCTTTCTCTCTCAGAATACACCTGCTTGAGCACTGTTAACCAATCAGAGAAGACCGTTAAATTTCACGTTAAGGTACATGAAACCTGTTAACTTCTTCTTTAGCTTCTCACAACCTTGATTGAAGTTGGTCGGTTAATTGGTAGAAATAACTATACCTCAATACCATCAATATAATGATGATAGTTTATGAGAAAAACTAAAGGGATTGGGGGAACGTTGATTACACACCAACACAAGTGGTCCAGTTTGTCTTATGGAAACTGGTTACGCGAATATATTTTTGATATTGTCAATGTTAGACATCAATGCTGACCAAATAGCCAAAAATAGTCGAGTACAATTACAATAAGCAATTGGTGACAAAGCCATCACTTCATTTACTGTAAAAGCCAATATTTTCGCGTGTGGAATTTTCGCTTTGTCCGTCTCAAAACTGTTCGCGTTGTAATTTGTTTCGCGCTGTCTGTCTTCTGTTTAGCACTGTGATATATAATATTCATTTAACAGTTTGAATGGTATCAAATATTTTCGCGTGTGTGGATACATTCGCGGAAACTTATTGCCAGCGAAATAAGCGAAAATTTCCACACCGCGAAAAATTTCACTTTTACTGTAGTTGATTTGTTAATGAGTTCAGAAGCGTTTTATCTCGACAAAAATGTTCATCCTAATACAACCATTATATGTATATACTATGTAGGCGATGGGTTTTAGATTTCTTAACAAAATCAATGACCGCCATGTCGTACAATATCTGGGAATACATAGATGTCACTCAGTACATGTAGGTGTTATTTATCATTCAGAAGAAATGTCGGACCGAACTATATATAGACGAAACAGGAAAGTCTGACACGCCAAAGCTATCCTGCTGGTCTCCGCGAGTAGACACCAAATCAACGAAGATTTCCTGTCATTTAAGTACTCGATATGCTTTAACACAATATCATCGTCTATTAATATTTTTCATCACCCCCCCCCCCCTCACCCACCCACATTATTTCTGACATTTTATAATGGCTTCATCGCGAAATATCATCTTCCATTGTGATGATAAAACAATTTGATGACATCAGTGAAGTTACATGACTGTATGTCGTAATATTTGTCGTAATAATCTCTATTAATTGACCAATCACAATATCATCGTCTAATAATAATATTTTTTATCACCCCCCCCCCCCCCAAATTATTTCTGACATTTTATCATTATGGCGTCATCGCGAAATATCATCATCTTCCATTTAGATATTAAAACTTTTTGATGACACTGGTAGGGGTACATAACGGTATGTCGTAATAATCTTTATTAATTAACCAATCACTAAACAAATACAGACTTTGGTTGAGGGCGATCCATGGTTTTACGAGCCTGACCTAGACACTATTCACCGAGGCCGAACATGTACATGTTTTAGATCATCACACAGATGTGCGCGTTGCTTACAAAGTGGTATACGATGTTTGTCCTTATCAACACGATGAAACGTAATGAAGTAATTCTGACATTGTGGACCACACGAGGTTGTCCAATTCACGAGGCAATCCTCTCCCGTTTTATGACATAAAAAGCCGATAAGTAATGAAAACGACTGCATTTACATGCAACAAAACGGGGATCTAAGAGCAACCCGGATTTGGTTTCGATTGTTTTGTTTTGTTTTTATTTTGAAATTTAACTTATTTGGCGGGGAAGTCTGACGTAATACACTTTTTTTTTTATTAAATGCTGAAGTGAACAATAACCAATGAGGGCATAACATGTCAAAACTAGCACATGTAGCACTGCACTGTGATATATATCCCCATGGCCTAAACGGTGGTTCACAGTGAGAAGAAAACTGGAGTCCGGGGCGAAGCCTCAGACACATAACATAAGCTGTTTATGCACTCTGCTCTTGAAGGACGTAACGCCATTTTCAGTGATGTCTCCAACTACATTATCTGACAAGCTGTTCCAAACATGTACTACATGTACGTGTACCGTATGGATGAAAGTCGGGCCAGTGGAGACGGTTCTGGAGACATGATCTGCAAGCATGACCAGGCATTGACGGGCTGGAACGGGTGGCTCATCTGGAAACATATGGCTGGGGAAGCAGAGCAATAAGGTCTGATGGGCATGTGCTGGTGTACATTTTGTAGAGGACTGTTTCTGATGCCGACATAATATACCTAACTATATCTGAACCTACCTAAATGATTGGTCGAACTAACCCAGTATATAAGAATATAAATTTTATTTATTTTACAATAATTATGAAACAAGTTATCCAACTTGTATTAATCACTCTTGTTGGCCCGGATATTAGCGCGCGATGGGTCTTATTGTAGGAGGAAACCAGAGTACCTGGAGAAAGCCCAAGTGGTTGGGCAGGTGACCCCATACTATTTCGCGTTCGATCAGGGAATCGGACCCCGGCCGCCTTGGTGAAAGGCAATTGCGCTATCCACTGCACCACCCGATCACCACAATGGCGAGACTCGTTCGGTCATCCGATCTTCCAACAGGACACGCTACTTCATTCTTGAAAAAAGGGATATATTTAAAAATAAGACAGATTCCTCCCCCAGTTTTGTTGTTGATGGGAATTTTATCGCGTTCAGAATTAGTATTATCTCATTCTGAATAAGTTAATTTCACCTTGATTAATTCTCAGTAAATTTTAATACTACAGAGTAATTAATTAAGCTTTGCCTTTTTGATATGTCCGTCAAAATTG
This sequence comes from Mimachlamys varia, assembly GCA_947623455.1. Classification (NCBI taxonomy): domain Eukaryota; kingdom Metazoa; phylum Mollusca; class Bivalvia; order Pectinida; family Pectinidae; genus Mimachlamys; species Mimachlamys varia. Next base: position 7,131,842 of record OX392537.1, read on the forward strand.
ACGGGACGTATTATGGTATGGCGTTTTCCGTCCGTCCGTTGTAAACTTTCATTTGTCTGAAGATCAATCTCCTACTATTTTCAACCAACTTAGTGAGCTTAATCACCATGAAGTTTTGTTTTCCTGAACAGCAGTTTAATTTGACAACATTTACTAGAGTTATGGCCCTTTGGGATTTCGTATCTGATGCAGTTTCGGAAATTATGTAGAAAACGTCAGAACAGTCTTGTATCATTTTTGATTCCTTTCAAATGCTATGATATTTAACAACTCTGTATAGTTGCCAAATTTGGGCATTATGCAGAAAATGAGTTTCTGTCGTTAACTTAGTTTGTTCAGAGATCTCCTCCTAAACGTTTTTAACCAATTTCTTTCAATTTTGTAGACTTAATTTTATTTTGATTCTCTGTACTCCTCTGATGGAGTCCGACGGGCGTATCATTCCCCCGCTTTTTGCGGTGCTCTTGTTAAAATTAAAAGTGAATTGAAACTTCACCAATGAACGGGTTGAATTGCATGGGGTATACGTACTTTGCTTTCAATATTGACCGACTGGTTTAGGTAGCTTTTCAAATTAATAAAAAACAGGTTGATTGATTACTCCTCAAATAAAATGATAACTGTCAATCACCAACTCGTAAACAGATTGATACCCGGGTTATTAATCATATTTGTTAATAAACGACTAGGCTTATCAATAACCTCCACATAACGACCAGGCTAATCAATTACCACCATATAACGAACATGCTTATCAATTACCTCCACATAACGACCAGGCTAATGAATTACCATCATATAACGAACAGGCTAATCAATAACCTCCGTATAATGACCAGGCTAATCAATAACCTCCGTATAATGACCAGGCTAATCAATTACCTCCACATAAAGACCAGACTTATCAATTACCACCACATAACGACCAGGCTAATTAATTACCTCCGTATAACGAACAGGCTTATCAATAAACTCCACATAACGACCAGGCTAATCAATAACCTCCACATAACGACCAGGCTAATCAATTACCTCCTTATAACGACCAGACTAAACAATTACCTCCATATAACGGCCTGGCAAATCAATTGCCTCCACATAACGTCAAGGCTATCAATAACCTCTACATTATGACAAGACTAATCAATTACCTCCATATAACGACCAAGCTAAACATAAACAATTCCTTCCACACAACGACCAGGCTAATCGACACGTCACTACTAGGCTAAACAGTTTCCTCCACATTACAAAGGAAATGTACTACCAGGCTAATTATCCACCTCCATATTAAGACATATGAAAGTCGGTTAAACTATTGCATGCATATTTACATATCAACTTGACTATTGAAAGATTTGCTTTTGTTGTTTACCCAACAAACTTTCCCAACAAACTAAGCCGATTGGGGAGTTACGTTATTCAAAAGGTAAAACGTGCTAGACTCAGTATGATACAGTTATTATGAGACAGTTAAACAAAAAAACTAGCAACATACATGTATATACAGATTCACTTTGTAGTTTTAACAAAATTCTTAGCAGCTGAGAGTTTAATCTATTTTTGTATTTCACGAAGTGTACATCTTTGTATTCAGTAAAGCCTTTTTGTTTGACAGGCCTATCGACTGAAAATGTACGGTGCCAGATATGTGTGGCTGATAATAGGTGACTTTGTAGAGAAATGGTGGACAATGGCCAACGATACAGACTGTTCACAAGAGGAACTACGTTCTGTCGCGGAAGGTTACTTTACAGTGGCCAGTTTCAATACGTTTAAATACGGAAAAGGAATGTCTGTTGCAAACATAGTGAGTTGTCTCCCCTATTTTATATATATTAATGAGATAAGAAATTTCAGTTCATTTTATACATATACTTGTTACAACTATACTACATGTCTTTGGAAACCTCATCGAGAGACTAGTAACACGCGTATCAGTTTAAATGTGGCCACACTCCGGTGAAAATGATTACAATCCGAATCCCTAAACTGATGAGTTTTAGTTCGATATACTCGATGTTTGATTGGCTCGACTGTATCGTATTATAAATTATACAGGTGATATTTTCTGGTGTGTGTTTTTTGTACAGTCTTTTGAGATCGTAGATGGTGGACACTGCAAGTTGACTTTGCCCCCGAGGTCTGCCGTAACTGGCATACCAAGTGTTAATTCATTCAAATAGTTATTACGGATCAGAATATGTACATAATATGCTTAATATTCTTTTGAAATTAATTATTATCGGAAAATTAAAAAAATGTCTTGGCATTTTTTGGTTAGAACACCTCCTTATTTGGCTTGTGACATTGCTTTCGGTCAATTTTGTTTTCTCAGTCGCCTCTTTGTTGGCTACACTTTTAGCCCTTTTTGTAGCTGCATTGACGAGTCCAAGAAGGACGAAACAGCTGTATCGTTTAGTTTACTTCATTATGTGGCTCGCCTGCATCTTGTTCTAAATTAAAAAGTGCCTTTGTTGTGTGTGTATTTTGTAAAATCCTTTACATTTACTTTTCAGACGTTTGATGATTTCCAAAGAGACTACCTGTCTCTGAATGGCACGACGCCTATGAGTCCCTATGCAACAAGTGCGTACGACACAGTGTGGACGGTAGCTTTGACCCTTCGGAAACTTTTACAGAAATCTGACCACGCGCTGGACACTGTGCCTTACGACGATGGCCGCAACATGGTCACTGAGATGATGAAAACGGTGGAGGGACTCACCTTCGACGGTTTATCAGTAAGTGCAGGTTTGAAATAATCCCAGCAAATTAAAAAAAAAAAAAATTATAAAACGTATCGCTTTAAAATCAATTTCATTCCAATTAATATTTCCCTTACTATATTTTCGCAAAGTATATAACAATGGTGGACAATGGTTAATCTGACGATACGGACTGTTCACAAGAGGAACTACTTTCTGTCGAGGAGGGATACTAAACCGTGGCCAGTTTCAATATATTTAAATACATTTATTTTCCCATCTATGCTTTACAAAGGTACATAACAAAGCAATCAATTATAAAATATGTTTCAATCCATTAAGTTCCATAACGCAATCAGCATTACAGATTTTTTTCTGGTCCGTGTTTCCTCAGGGACCTGTCTCGTTCCAAGGACCAGACCGGAGGGGGCTCGCGGTGGTTAAACAAAACCAAGGTAAAAACTCCTAACAGTGCTTATCTAAATTAAAAATCAGGAGGAGGCTTCCATATCTGACTTTCAGTGGATACCTACTCTGTGTGAAAACCTGCAAGACTGACATTATCGCTAGTGTGAAATGGCAACGATCACAAAGGGACAATAGGAATTCCAATTACTATATTTCAAATTTGATTGTAAAGACGATGCAGTTGTTTTTTTTCGTTTAGATATTATGAACTTTATAAAGTACATCCTATGATCAAATGTAGGGTATTGATTAGATAGCCACGGACGGATACTGAAACGAAAGGCAGGCGTTATCACTGTTGTACAGTTATACCGTCCCGGCCCGCTGCTTGTACACCATGTTTCTTGTCAATTTTTATGTTATTGCATCACTTTTTGTGTTTATGCCAAATTTAATGGTATCATACGACTGGTTAGTACAATTTAGTACATTATGTAGCGTTATCCACTCGGGTATACACGAGACGCTATTACTATAAGTTCGAGATGGAAAGCTGACTACGGCAGGGACAACTGTAACAACAGACTAAAGTTCACATCGTTTTATTTACACATCCATGAAGTTCAACATATACATAAAGTTCAAATAAATCCCATTCAGAAGTAAACACGTACACACTTAGCATCCAAAGTACACTGTCTCACATAATATCCACGGGCGATAATTCCCAGTCATAATGTATTCCATAGTCATACGAACAAATTAAGTACATCCCATAAATCCGATCACAAGTTGCGTGGAGTATTTCTCAAAGTAAAGTTTATCTCTCTCGTTTTCGTTACTGTCACCCCTTATATACCACTTTCATACTGCATTCTCATTGGCTAACATGTGCTCCTCCGACCTAGATACGGCTCCTCTCTCGCTCCTCACTCACGCTGATTGGTTAAACCCTGCTCCTCTCGCTCCTCCGACCTAATTAGAGCTCGCTCCTCACTCTCTCTGATTGGCTAAAGCAGTGACTTACACTAGTTATAAATAGGAATCTGTTACTAAATTTATACGGCCTTATGCAATCTGTCAATCAAACTGGGCCCTAATACACAGCTTCCCGATAACACAGTACGTAAACAACTCCTTATATGGAAACATAGCTCCCTGCTGCCCCGTGTATACACATACATGTACACACCCTATACACACCCTATGTATACATATACCTAGCTCGCTACTATATTACTCTAAACCAAACACAACTAAACTACAACATTTCTAATTTGATACATATAAGTGTGAAATATATTTCCACGCTACAATTACATGTTTGCTTATTATGTTATACAGGTGGTTACATGGCGACTGTTGCTATGTACGAGTTTGACAAGGAAATTCTGAACTTTCGGTGCCTCGACTGTGTTGATGTGCACTGGTCAGGTAAGCTGATTAAACTTCCGGTTTCCTTACTGTGTCGAAGTGCACTGGTCATGCAAGCTAATCAAACTTCCGATGTCCGGGCTGTGTTGATGTACGCTGGTCAAATAAGTGTCCCAAAAGTACATTTTAAAACGATTTTAATTGAGAAATTCAAATAAGATTAAAAATATATATCCGGAAAATGTAATGATTAGTGATTTTTGATGTATATATTACTTTCAGATGGAAAGGTCCCCAAGGACAAAGTTTTGATCGTCATGCACAGGAAAGTGATAGACGACAGTGTGTTTTACGTCATCACGTCTTGCTGTGTCGTTGGAATCATTGCGGCAACATGCTTTTTATGTTTTAACCTCTGTAAACGGAAATCGAGGTAAACATTGCAATAAAGTATAATATAAAGTACCTCTATTTTTAAATAAAAGTTACTATTTGTAGAAATTCGCAATGACAAAGTTAAATGCAGGTTTGCCCCTTGGTAACTGGCAAACTTTTAGACCGATTTCCAATTCGTAAAAAATGTGTGTCTTTATTGTGTTGCTGTGATGCTAGGGTTTTCATACAGGTATTAAATTTATATCAATCCCAAACTACAAAAATAACAAAAGAAGACTTGATATATACGTACTATACAGTCAGATCCCTTTATCTCGAACTCGTATAACGCAATGACCCTGTTTAATTCGAAGTAATTTGTCAGTCCCAGCGAAACGTTACACTAGCATTCAAACTCACGTAACTCGAATAATCGGTAACTTGAAGTTTCCCCCATGCTTCCATTAATTTCGAGATAACGAGGTTGGACTATTCATATAAACATTAAATAATACATGCAATAATAAATAAGAGAATACCGAAGCGTTAACATAATCATAATCCAAACTCAAAATCGATTAAACCAGGGGTAAAATATGAACAAAGGAAAGATTTACATGGAGACTGAGACTGTTTATTAGCAAACAAATAGGATAATTATGAACCAGAAAATACATCAATAAATCAAAACGATGTAATAATAGTCCGTCAGAAAAGTTAATGACTGAGACTCGGCTCTGACGTGGATGTCAAACTTCTGACGTTTGAGGGACATGTAAGTCATCATATGTTTGATATAATCATAGTACCGATATTGAAATATCAGAAACGATCCTCAGTAGACAATCTCACTATCGATTAGGCCAAGTTGAAAGGCAGATAGCCAGCCTTACAGACAAAGTAAACCAGTAATTGAGATGTAAATAATTTAAATAAAGTACGATCCGAAATAGAACAATAGATAATATAAGAAAGTCGGATTAATTTCCTTTCCTTGTACATATGATAATTTGGCGTATACAGTGGATTCCACTTAATATCACTCCTGTTAATATCACATTCCTCTTTATATTACATTTTCCCCAAACATCATTTCCAATCTATATAATCCGTTATTTTATTTGGTTAATATAATGTATTTTGATGCGAATTCCTTTTAACATCCTTTTTTTACCAATCACACAAAATATTCAGAAATGAAGTAATTTCCATTGATTTGAAATACAATTTGTATATACAATTGCGTAGAAAACAAAAAATAACAAAATAAGAGATAATTTTTAAAGAAATAATGTTATCTATAGATTGAAACATCTTCATACGTACATTGGATAGCTAATTTTAGGTATTGTGATTGCACTAGATTTAGTGGAAAAAGACACTCTTAATGTAACGTTCCTGTTAATATCATGATTTTGTCCGACAAATGCAACATGATATAACATGTAAGAGGAAATGCACTGTTTTACAATGTGTTGGAAATGGATAAGATAATGACGAATGTTACGTCATCAGTTTTTGTGTAACACATGCTAAAATTGTTGTCATTTGTTGCCAGGTACATTAAACTGTCGAGCCCCACACTAAACAATGTGGCGGTAGGGGGCTGTATCTTGGTATATGGAGGAGTCATGCTTCTGGGGTTTGACGACCGCAGGATCAAAGAAGAACAATACCCAGTCTTTTGTACAGTATGTTATTGTATTTTTGATGTCATAATGATTTCTTCACATTTGTTTTTGTATTATGCGGATCATATCGCGATGACCTGAGTTTGGTGAAAGTATCTCAATGTCTTCCCATAAATTCCTTACAGCTTGCTTAGTGTTTTTACTATCACCAGTAATACGATATCATGCTATATAAGCCATTTTCTAACATTTTTTTTTTGCAATTGAAGTAAAATATTACGCAATGATGTATAACATCAATATTTTACCTTTCAGACCAGAGCCTTCTTCTTCGCCGCCGGGTTTTCATTGGCTTTTGGTTCAATGTTCACCAAAACGTATCGCGTCCATCAAATTTTCACACGAGCAAACAGGGGCCTCATCAAAAATAAGGTAAAACTACGATACATCAAGTATGAGGATAATTGTTATAACAATTCACAAAAACTTTTAATCACCAAAACGGAGCGTCTATATATAAAATAAAAAATATAATATAAAACAATGTATACTAGTATAACACCATTGTCACAGTGTTGGGCGTATACATTGATTTGTTCATCCATGTTTGATATTGGTGACATACTTATTGAAAACGTATTGCATGTTTAGGAATGTATATTTATCATTTATGGTTTGGTGAGGTCAATACCGGTATGGTGTTATACCTACCTGGTAGATCAATATTGACCGAATCAAATTAAAGTCCTTAATTTTCAAACTTGTTTCCAAAATACTGACATTAAATTATATCTATCTTGATAAAGCACAGTGGGGTACTGTGACGTCACAATGATTATGACGTAAACTCACGTAAAATTAATGGTGAAATACATAGCACATTTGCCATAGTTTTTATGAAGGACATACGGATGCTGTTTTACCTATATAAAGACATACATGTAGCTGTTCGTTATAACCTCTAGGTGGCACATGCATTTGTGGTGGACGACTCTGTAATGTGCATTGCAGGTTCTAAAAGACATTGAGTAATATCAGTTACAATCTCTAATACTGCCCCTGGCGGTTCTCTAATGCCTTATCTATATACTACTGATGGACACCGATCAGTGATGTATGTTATATTCCATTATATGATATGTATTATATCATTACAGCTCCTGAAGGACAAACAGCTGCTGTTTATTATCGGTGCTCTCCTAGTGATCGACTCCACTATACTGCTGGTGTGGGTGTGTGTGGATCCAATGCATAGACAGATCGCCAACCTCACAGTAGGGGTAAGTGTTCAGGAACCTTACACGAGGGTTAATGGTACTGAACCTCACAGTAGGGGTAAGTGTACAGGAACCTTACACGAGGGTTAATGATACTGAACCTCACAGTAGGGGTAAGTGTTCAGGAACCTTACACGGGGGTTAATGGTACTGAACCTCACAGTAGGGGTAAGTGTTCAGGAACCTTGATACTGAACCTGACAGTAGGGGTAAGTGTTCAGGAACCTTGATACTGAACCTCACAGTAGGGGTAAGTGTTCAGGAACCTTACACGGGGTTAATGATACTGAACCTCACAGTAGGGGTAAGTGTTCAGGAACCTTACACGGGGTTAATGATACTGAACCTCACAGTAGGGGTAAGTGTTCAGGAACCTTACACGGGGTTAATGATACTGAACCTCACAGTAGGGGTAAGTGTTCAGGAACCTTACACGAGGGTTAATTATACTGAACCTCACAGTAGGGGTAAGTGTACAGGAACCTTACACGAGGGTTAATGATACTGAACCTCACAGTTGGGGTAAGTGTACAGGAACCTTACACGAGGGTTAATGATACTGAACCTCACAGTAGGGGTAAGTGTTCAGAAACCTTACACGAGGGTAAATGTACTGAACCTCACAGTAGGGGTAAGTGTTCAGAAACCTTACACGAGGGTAAATGTACTGAACCTCACAGTGGGGGTAAGTGTTCAGAAACCTTACACGGGATTAATGATACTGAACCTTACAGTAGGGGTAAGTGTTCAGGAACCTTACACGGGGATTAATGATACTGAACCTCACAGTAGTGGTAAGTGTTCGGAAACCTTACACGAGGGGTTAATGATACTGAACCTCACAGTAGGGGTAAATGTTCAGGAACCTTACACGGGGGTTAATGATACGGAACCTCACAGTAGGGGTAAGTGTTCAGGAACCTTACAGGGGGGTTAATGATACTGAACCTCACAGTAGGGGTAAGTGTTCAGGAACCTTACACGAGGGTTAATGATACTGAACCTCACATTAGAGGTAAGTGTTCAGGAACCTTACACGAGGGTTAATGATACTGAACCTCACAGTAGGGGTAAGTGTTCAGGAACCTTACACGAGGGTTAATGATACTTAACCTTACAGTAGGGGTAAGTGTTCAGGAACCTTACACGGGGGTTAATGATACTGAACCTCACATTAGAGGTAAGTGTTCAGGAACCTTACACGAGGGTTAATGATACTGAACCTCACAGTAGGGGTAAGTGTTCAGGAACCTTACACGAGGGTTAATGATACTTAACCTTACAGTAGGGGTAAGTATTCAGGAACCTTGATACTGAACCTTACAGTAGGGGTAAGTGTTCAGGAACCTTACACGAGGGTTAATGATACTGAACCTCACATTAGAGGTAAGTGTTCAGGAACCTTACACGAGGGTTAATGATACTGAACCTCACAGTAGGGGTAAGTGTTCAGGAACCTTACACGAGGGTTAATGATACTTAACCTTACAGTAGGGGTAAGTGTTCAGGAACCTTACACGGGGGTTAATGATACTGAACCTCACAGTAGGGGTAAGTTTTCAGGAACCGTAAACGGGGGTTAATGATACTGAACCTCACAGTAGTGGTAAGTGTCCAGGAACCTTACACGGTGGTTAATGATACTGAACCTTACAGTAGTGGTAAGTGTTCAGGAACCTTACACGGTGGTTAATGATACTGAACCTCACAGTAGTGGTAAGTGTTCAGGAACCTTACACGGGGGTTAATGGTTAATGATACTGAACCTCACAGTAGTGGTAAGTGTTAAGGAACCTTACACGAGGGTTAATGATACTGAACTTCACAGTAGTGGTAAGTGTCCAGGAACCTTACACGGTGGTTAATAATATTGAACCTCACAGTAGGGGTAAGTGTTCAGGAACCTTACACGGGGGTTAATGATACTGAACCTAACAGTAGTGGTAAGTGTTCAGGAATCTTACACGGGGGTTAATGATACTGAATCTCACAGTAGAGGTAAGTGTTCAGGAACCTTACACGGGGGTTAATGATACTGAACCTCACAGTAATGGTGAGCGTTCAGGAACCTTACACGGGGGTTAATCATACTGAACCTCACAGTAATGGTAAGTGTTCAGGAACCTTACACGAGGGTTAATGATATTGAACCTCACAGTTGGGGTAAGTGTTCAGGAACCTTACACGAGGGTTAATGAAACTAAACCTCACAGTAGTGGTAAGTGTTCAGAAACCCTACACGGGGGTTAATAATACTGAACCTCACAGTAGTGGTAAGTGTTCAGGAACCTTACATGGGGGTTAATGATACTGAACTTCAATGAGACAAAGATGGCGACCATAAAACTTGCCCAAGTTGTCTCAAACTATTAACATTGACTTTTAATTTTTGTTTCTTATTGAAATAAAAGTTTTTATGAAAGGAAACAACGTTTAAAAAGTTGTGGGAAAAGAAATATTAAATTATATCAGTACTAGGAAAAACAAAATGATGGAATATATTTTAGTTCTCACAGAGCTAAAAACAAGAAATTGTTATTATTTTCACACTATAAATATGTTCTTATCACTTAAAAATTTATAAATATCTTTTTTTTTATATTTTTCTTCCTTAAAATCACATTACAACGATTATAAGTATAACCCTGAATGAAATAGCCTTTGAAGTATTATTTTAATATTGAATTAATTATTGCAACGTGATTAAGTTGATATAAACTAAACCTTGGGGACAGTGAAGGAATCCGTCCTGCACACTAATAATTAACTAATTGCTTTGCAGCCTTCTGACAACGATATAGATGTGTGGTACATATCCCAAATCTCAACCTGTCATTCCAACCACATACAGAAGTGGCTTGGTGCTTTCTACGCATTCAAAGGACTCCTCCTCGTCTTTGGTGTGTACATGGCATGGGAAACACGTAACGTGAAGATTCCCGTGCTGAATGATTCCCAATACATCGGTCTGAACGTTTACAATGTAGTGCTAATGAGTAGTATAGTGGTGGTACTCTCCAACATCCTCTCGGATCAGCCAACGATGGCCTACATCCTGGAATCCGCCTTTGTTCTCCTGTCCACTTCCGTCACACTTTGTCTTCTCTTCGTTCCCAAGGTAAGTCGAAAACCTCTTCATTGACAATGTCTCTCTCAATCACTATTGTCGTTCTTATATGTTGCTTCTGATACATACATAATGTACAAATATAACACTCTTAATATTATTTTTAGTAAATTTTCACAGGTTGGACAAGTTTATGAAAGTATTTGATGGAAGTAAATTGATCTGGCGTATATCATCTTGTTGTTTATCAAGGGTCTTTGTGTAAATCTTTCTTTTGTTTATATGTTGGCCCCTAGTTTAAAGGACACTGAGTGCGGATTATGGTTTTGCTGACGCTTCTGTATTCCATGGTTTTATTTTAGAAAGCTCTCAATAATATCGTCCTGTAACACGCGTGACTTTATCGTTGCGCTAATATGACCAACACAGGCAATGCGCTAAAATTTAATTGCGCCAAATCATATACGTTTACAGTATACTAAATGTAATATCTGTATTTCTATACTGTTACTTATTGGTGCGGGTGCAATAAATCGAATGTGTTTTTTCTTAAAATAAAAATGTATTGAAAATCTTTTCTGCTGAGGTATTCAAAAGATGTTAAGTGAAATCAGTAGGAATAAAGTACAAACTGATAGGTCTATTGTGTTTGCTGTTTCATTCATAATCTAAAACTACATGTACACCACGTGTGGACGACGATTCCAAGCAATCTGTCCCCTATAGGTAGAGCATAACACTTGAATTTGTTTCCACCATTGCATGATCCACTTAAATTTTCTTTGACACTGCCTCATTTTTGGCGTTTAGTTGAGATTTTGTCCCTGTGACGAAGGCGTTTGGTTCTGTCCCCTAGCCGAAACATAATACCAGAAACTCAAAAAATGTTATTTACTCCTTGTATGTGACTTAGGATTATGGGAGTGAAACGTTTTCCGTTGTCAGTATAATGTGACACAAGTGAGATGTTGTTGGTTGACTTCGGCAGTATTCTTTAGTGTTGTAGCACTTTAAAGTTCAGCATCAGCTCCGCAATATCGCAAGAAGGCTTACACGAGCATACCACTGCCTCCCAAATACACTGGCACTCAACATATACATTCACATCGCATACACTGGGAGGTATCTTTCTTAAATGACTTTAGCTGGTTATGAGAAATAAAACCAGATCAAACACTCGTCTTGTGATTCTTATGATATAATCTGTTCTATTTATAGATCTACGCCATATTAACGTGTAAGGGTGACCCGATGGTTGTGGTCCTGATGATATGCATTGTTCTATTTATAGATCTACGCCATATTAACGTGTAAGGGAGACCCGGTGGTTGTGGTCCTGATGATATGCTTTGTTCTATTTATAGATCTACGCCATATTGACGTGTAAGGGCGACCCGGTAGTTGTGGCATCAGGTATAATTGTGGAGGACAAAACGAGACGGTTCGTGGTGGACGAGAAGCGAGACTTGTATTACAGAGCGGAGGTGCAGAACCGAGTGTATAAACGGGAAATCGTGGAGGTACGTGAAGGTGGTAATTTCAAGGACAGAAACAGTCCTTGTTGTCATTGTTGTATTATTGTGAGATAATCCACATAAAGATTCAAAAGCAGATATTCCATAGAAGCGTTATGTGGACTTGTTTTGAAATACTGTTTTCGAATAATCTACGGCTAGAAAATATAAGATAATTTACATGTACAGTGTACGTGCATTCGTGTGTCTAAACCTTTTCAAAAACGAAAACATAGATTATAGCCATTGCGAACTAACGTATTGGCATAAAGGAATCCACTCGTAAAGTCAGGTTGAAGGGTATTAATGCCATATTTTTTTTCCCAAAATATTCTTCACTGTGAACATTTTTTCACCCTAAACTTCAGTAATATATTGTATCTTTCCATTATAAAACATAGTCAGATATAAAATTGGTTTCCTCAGGAGAGTAAGATTTATCTATCAGTATATCTCTTTGACGAGTGTAAAATAATTCTGTATCATTGAACAGTTGGACCAGGAGAATAAGATTTATCTATCAGTATATCTCTTTGACAAGTGTAAAATAATTCTGTATCATTGAACAGTTGGACCAGGAGAATAAGATCTATCTATTAATATATCTCTTTGACAAGTGTAAAATAATTCTGTATCATTGAACAGTTGGACCAGGAGAATAAGATTTATCTATCAGTATATCTCTTTGACAAGTGTTAAAATAATTCTGTATCATTGAAAAGTTGGACCAGGAGAATAAGATCTATCTATTAATATATCTCTTTGACAAGTGTAAAATAATTCTGTATCATTGAACAGTTGGACCAGGAGAATAAGATTTATCTATCAGTATATCTCTTTGACAAGTGTAAAATAATTCTGTATCATTGAACAGTTGGACCAGGAGAATAAGGTCTATCTATTAATATATCTCTTTGACAAGTGTAAAATAATTCTGTATCATTGAACAGTTGGACCAGGAGAATAAGATTTATCTATCAGTATATCTCTTTGACAAGTGTTAAAATAATTCTGTATCATTGAACAGTTGGACCAGGAGAATAAGATCTATCTATTAATATATCTCTTTGACAAGTGTAAAATAATTCTGTATCATTGAACAGTTGGACCAGGAGAATAAGATTTATCTATCAGTATATCTCTTTGACAAGTGTAAAATAATTCTGTATCATTGAACAGTTGGACCAGGAGAATAAGATCTATCTATTAATATATCTCTTTGACAAGTGTAAAATAATTCTGTATCATTGAACAGTTGGACCAGGAGAATAAGATCTATCTATTAATATATCTCTTTGACAAGTGTAAAATAATTCTGTATCATTGAACAGTTGGACCAGGAGAATAAGATCTATCTATTAATATATCTCTTTGATAAGTGTAAAATAATTCTGTATCATTGAACAGTTGGACCAGGAGATCTGCCGACTAGAGCGATTGTTGGAGCTTCCACTACAGCCGTTCCCGAAGCTAACAGATGAAATCCTTCATTTGTTGCCTGAATCGCGAGTGGACCCATCACCGGCCATTAGACGCCGTAGACTACAGGAACAAGAAAGGTGCAAATTACTTGATTGTGTTGATATTGCACTTACATATACGGCATACCTGATGATTTTCTCTTTGTTCTGGGGCATCTGGTTTCGAAACATATTTTTTGTAACGCTCAATATGTTTTCTTACTTGAACTCCTTTAATCGATTATCAATCAGATTTCGGAATGCCACACGTATTGGTATTTCTGTGTACGGTTGTAAAGTGAATACAAACAAGAAATGTCCCAATCGTACAAAGCACCTTAACATTAGATGTAACTGGATATAATAAGAGACAGGTCAAATTGAATGGTATGATGGGATGAATTTATGTTTAGTTTACACAAGAACATGATGTTGGTAGTTGTTTTAATAGATGAAAGCATTATACACTGTACGTTGAATGTTCACATAATTTGATTACTTTGATCTACCAAACACTAATAACTTGAAATTGTTTGATTTGATATTTCAACTTAAGCATAGGAATGACCTATATTCCCGATAAAACAGCATATAGACTGAAGGTTCCCCTGTATATTTACAGATGCAATTCTATATCTGACGGAGGAGAGGTTTGCTTTGGACTTTCTTCTGAAACATCCGGTGAAGATTTTGTATTTCCGGTACAGAATTCACTACATCCAAATTCAAAACCTATGAGAAGGATGAGTATACGGGAGGCAGCATCAGCCACTGCCAAAAAGCTTTCCGAACTTCGACGGAGTTTAAGTTTTAGAGCACCCTCCCGAAAAGGGGGATTTCCAGCTAATGAAATGTCAAGAGACTCGTATTCGTCCAAAAGCGAGTTTTCTTTGAGACATTACTTTCAGGATGTGAGTGATGACACTGATGACGTTTTCCGTAATACTGACGTATCATTGATGAGTAGGAAATGGAACACAGATTCAACCATTTGTGAACGCTTGCGGGAGTGCCAAACCACCAGAAAATCAAATCGGATGGACGATTCTAGACCAGGCAGCAAAAAATATCGAAAGAAATCTAATGTGTTTGATCTTCAAGTGAAAATAACTCCGTGCTCTGACGATGAAAGTTCCGTCGAAAATTCTGCATTTTGTGGAAATAAGAAAAGTAATAGCATAAAATCGTGTAAGTCGAAGGATAGAGTTCGGGAAAACAGTATCAAGCCGTGCAGATCCACTGGTGATATGAGTTATCTCCCCCTGTGTCGTGTGACTGACGTTGACACTAATAGGGAGGGCAAAACGGTGTCAAAGCTTCAAAACATTGAGCATTTGATCGCACGGGAGAGGCGGCGGCGCATAATCAAATTACAAAGTGACCTTGTTAAAATACAACACGAGCTCAAGGCTCTAAGCGATTTAGAATACGAGGTCTCAGATGTATGACAAGTGTTTAACATAGGACATTATCATAAATATAAAAATTCATCAAAACTGTTCTTGACAAATATTAACTGCATTAATCATGTCATAAAAGAAAGTGAGAACTGCTTGTGACATTCCTAATTAAATACAATTATATAATTCAATTAGTTTAATTTTTCATTTTTAATTTTTGTCCCCATTGATTCATGGATGGTGTTGACAGCAATTCAAAGACAGCTATAAACCCCAAGAGATTTTGCTACACAAGAGCGGACCTGGTACTACAACACGAGAACTATTACAGAAGTGAAAATTATGACATAACTATTGTTATTTTTTTTCTATTTATTTGTATTCCTTTCATGTTTTGATTTGATTTGTAATTATCTACATAAAGTCTTTCATGGTGTTATTGACGCTTCGATAATCTCTGATTAATTTGTTGCGAATCTCTTGCCTTTACAAAATAATTAATTATAGTACTTAATTGTTGAAAAGTTATTACATAATTTAAGCTGATTGAGAAATGGATCTCGATGGATAAAACAGTACTTGTATCCTAGCTTTTACATACACTGATATCTATATTAAACATTGGCATTATTAATCGCTAGAACATCATCATTGATGAAACACGGGACATTGGGGCAGGGGACAAGGATAATAAATGTGTATGCAATCTGATAGAAAAAATGACTAACTTGCTTGTTTTTTATTTATTTATTTTACATTATTGTGTGTTTATACGATCATCTATTACGACTTCTGTATTCATATAACAATAACTTGCCTGCACGTTTAGATTTATAACAAAGCTATAGATCACTTTGTTAGACAATAACCACCTTACCACTGTGTAAGGACGCCACAACAAGTCGTCGATCCGACATATCTGGAGCCAGGCTAAGCTTCCCTTAGAAAACCGCTATAGTGAAGGGTCATTGACATACATCGTAAATGGCATACCTATCAAAAATGCAATTAATAGAGAAAATAGAGTTGAAGACATTCATTCGCTCGATGACCTAACCTTTATTTTCAGGAAATATGGACTAGTATGAATCGGGACAGTGGGAAGAGGAGTTGTAAACTAAACGCTGTGCCCAATACGTCGTCTCTGTTGTCATTCTCTGACAGCTCGTAAATTGGGCTGGCGAGAGCTGTGAGCAGAGTACAACCCAAATCTACGGAGGGAAAGCAGGATCCTTCATTATCAGATTAAATGGGATAAGAAAAGAATTTACTGCCAGAAAAAAAGCAATCAATAAATTTTCAGGCAATATGAAAAATGGAACATCCGTATCTGATCGTTCGTAGGAAGACGTACAAAGGCTCTGTGATAATAATTGGTATGCTGATATTTTATGGAACGAGTTATTTAATGTAAAGATATTTTAAAACCTAAAAAATTTCATCCTGTTGTTGGGCATATCCAGTTTAGTTAGGTAAATGGTCAAGTGTGTATCTTGTTGCAGTAAAGTAAAATAAATATTAAAAATGAAGACACAAAACATAACTGAAATACCACCTTAAAAAGAGTAGATAGAAAACAAAAGGCCAATTCTTTGTAGCAGTTACCGTAATCAATGATCGAAACAAAAACAAACAACAATCAGCAATGTAAACATGTATCCTTTATTAGAATGAAAGACATGTATTGAATGGACGGAATGTGATAATAACAAGCTTTGACAGTTTATATCATTCAGACGAAATCTTGTGTTTGGCATGTCCCAATATAACAATGCTTTATGCAGAATAGATATGGCAGACATATGTACTTTTGTTTATTAAATGGTTAACAGGCAACAATCTGACATATTTGTAGTATCATGCTATGTAGGTACACAACGAAACGGTCACATATTCATTTTTAGGAAAAATAAAGAAACTATTCATACATTTTTATATTCCAACGTTTGGCTGCTGGTTGAAACAAAATGTAGTAGAGTCCATGTACATGTACAGTAGCATCATGTTATCTGAAACTCGTGTAACTCGAAGATCTCGTTTAATTAGAAATATTGTGTCGTCCCCGACCATATTTTAAACTAAATCTGTAAACTTAAATATAATCACTTAACTCGAATATTTTGAGGACATGGTCATGTCGTCTTCGAGATAACGAGGTTTGGGTTTATAAGAAATGATATCACAGGTTGACGTGGAGTTGAGACTTGTTTTTACTATGATGAATGGATGGATATCAAGTCTGTGCATGTTGTGAAGGTTTCAACAAACTTACCTTACACAATTTAGTAGGGCGAATCTATAAGCACCACAAACAACCCCAAATGCAGCAAGAGAAAAACACAAATTCTAAAACGATAGCTATTGCTTTATTGTGGTTTGATATAATTTGACATTGCTTATGTTTTTAGTATAACAGTCAATCTTTAATATCATACATATATAAATATTACAAGGATTGAATTGCATCTTTTCACGTCATCGCCGTCAATGGCAAATGTACCACCCACTGTGAGCATATATTATGTTGACTAACTACGAGTTTGCAATGATTTATGGTGAATTTCTTTAATGATATAATTCTAATCCCCTGTTGTTATTTGATGAACATAGCAGAACTATCTCGCCATAAAACAATGGAGGGACCATTAAATCCATAGTTAACGCTGTCTACGATCACCTTTAATGGAACATTTAATTGGCGATATTTATATATTTACCTGTTTGAAACATTGCATCAGAAATAATGATAATAAAAAAATGATGATGTTTTGCCTTAATTCCACAATTCTAAATCATTTCCAACAATCTTCTGATAGCGAGTATCTGTGACATGTGTGTTGTCGACAGTTATCGGTAAGCCTTTTTCGGTAATTATATAATGATCGCGTCTGTGAGTGTTGGATCAGGATAGCAGATATACTACGTATTGTTTAAAGATGAAGTTTTTTTTTTCAAAAAAGTAAGGAAAGCATAGCATTCATTTCAAAGAAGCATTCAATTTATACATCATACTTAATGCACCAATATAGTAAACAATTAACAATATATGGTAATGGGGAAACGCATTCGACGTTTCAATTATTCACTGTATATTAGGTGAAGTAAGCGAATCATATGACTTGGCAACAAGATCCTTCTGCTACAGCTAATGTTACTGATGAAGTTTATGTGGGATGGATTGCATTTGTATAAATGTTCACATAAATTGAACGCAACGAGTAATCTTTACTAACAAATGACCGTTGCGTAGTTAATGATTTATATTTACACTAAGAGATTCAGGGTAATTTTCTTATCGTTGAGTATTAATGTAATTTATGAATATGAATATGAGTCGACAATCACGTGCATAGATTAATGATTAAAATTAACATGGCACTATATTTGTGGTAAACCGTAACTTGTAGGGTTTCTTTAATCTCATCATACGAATATAATATTATGTTCTCCAATCAAATGTCTAATCCTTTTGGCGTCTAGTTTGTACCACGCCCTTACATAAAACTGCACCATCTTTGGTAATTTGGAGTGTCGGCCACACCACAAAGTCCACCACCGTGCCCGTCCGCGTGTAGTGTTTGTGTTTTGTGTCGTCAAACGGATCACCGGATTCAACGTTACGTGCGATGTAGACAGGGGGGTTTTGAACGTTCATTAGCCAGGACAATGTCACACACTTGTTGATATAAGGTTCACAGGCTTCAATTTGTTCTTTTGTCCATTTCATATCTGCACCGTCTTTAATGTAAAGCTGTAACATATTAGGATATTTTTGTTGGTTATTTTTCTCCTCACAGTATTGCTAGTAAAATGTTGTTTCAAATAAGTTAGCAGTTCATCCTTTAAGCTTACTTGTGTTGGTTATTTTTCTCCCATACAGTGCTAGCGAAAGTTGTGTTCAAATAAGAAAGCAGTTTAAACAATCTTGCTTTCATTAAAAAGGAAATTAATCAAAAATAGCGTCAACAAGAAGACTGAAGAACTCCCCATAGTATTCTAAAGATTGGCGATGATTATTATCCTCTATTCTGTGATCAAATTTTACCCTGTCATGCTTAACATGGTGCTTTGTAAACAAATCTCAAAGTATACATGTAACCACGTGATTTACCTGTACAACACTGTCAGTCGCCTGTGGAGCGCACCACTTCCGGAGGTCCCTGATCTGTTTCCGGTCTTCTGCGGACAGCTGTTGTGTCTTTTCATCCACCTCCTAAATATGGTAATTAAACCGTATCAGTACTGCATAGTTGTAGCAACCAAACAGTATCAGAAGGTATAACATGCTATCGATTTTTTTCCAGTTGTTAAAAACCATTCCAACGTAATCAATCAAATTTTGCATGGACAAATTGAATTAGTCAATCCAAATAGTGCTTGACTTAAATGTAAAAAAAACCAAACTTGATTGATTAAATTTTGCAAAAAAAAAAAAAAAATAAAATAAATAAAAACGAGAAAAAAAGAATTGACAAACTCACGGTTTTTGATGTCTCAGACTGATGCAGCATAAATAGAACCTTATGGACATCTATCATCTGGCTCCGAGCAGTCACATCACAGAACGAGAAACTCCCCTGGGATAAAACATACGGTTGTTGTTTATGTTCGAGACATTGAAGGAACCAGTGCGTGATACATCAGACTGTATAGATAGTGTATTAGACAGTCTACAAATTTGATATATCATAAGTATACACAATATCTCTAGGTTACTTTTTTTAGTATTATTATATTATATTATATATATTTGGTTTTGAATAAGAGCACAGAGGAAAAAATCTGTTTTACTTTGCATATTAAGTGTGTTAATTAGGTATAAATTTCCACTGTTGTATGTGATACAACATGTGCCGTGAAACTACTAGCACACAAACTATAAACAAGAATGCTTATATCTGATTATCAAGTTACCATGACGACAGAAAGCAGTTGCTGTATCGCCTCCGTCTCCTCTAAGGAAAACTGGTTCATCAAGGTTTCATAGGCGTTTGTCCATTCATCATCATATAATCTGGAGAACAGTTCTGCAAGTTTAGTTGGTCTGAAGGGGTCACTTAGGTCAAAAATGGCTGGATTGTCATCGGTCAGTCTCGCACCGGCCATCACACTCAATCTGTATTACAATGTTGACGTTAATTCATTACATAACTAAACATTACACAGAGGTCACACAACTCGTGCTTATTAGATGATGAATTTATTTCACTCGAGTCAATCATGTTTTAAAAGTTACAAAAGACACGAGCTTAAGCGAGTGTCTTTTGTAATTTAAAAAAATTAACGTGGGTGAAATAGCCAAAATAAATGCTATGAGCAAAACGTATCATCTCGTATATATATTCCCGCCAAGTGGTGACGATGTCAACAATCGATGATGTAGTAAACAATCAGCAAGTGACGTTGTTTCGGCCAAAGTTCATCATGTCAGCCAATCAAAATGCGTTTAAAGTTTATTCCACGTGCGATATAAACAAAATGTTATTCAACAGTTGTAATGATTATTTGATTCCCTGAAAGTTGAATAACACCCACCTATTGTGGTAGAAAAACTATTATGCACTACTTCCATTTTTAAACACTTGCAATGGACAAAACTTGACTGCAGTTACAGATGTGAACATTATTTCTGGCAATGACATTTTGTTGACCTTTTGCCATCCTTTTCTTTTTCCAAAAATGAAAAAAAGTAATCAGGGTAACCAAGAAGCTTATAATTTGTAAGTCGAAGTAATCAATAATCAAGGGTCAGGTTGACAAAGATTGAAATAATCATATTCATTGAACAAGTCTTACTCCATTTAGAACAGAACTCAATCTCTCAATAAACAAGGTTATAACCAACTACAATATAAAAATTATTATCAAGCATATGATAACACTTGTTATTTAAAAGAAAAAAAAGTAAATTAAATAAAAACAAAAACACAAAGGTTCTAAGTACCTAGTCAACAAGTTGTACTTTTCCTTCATTGCCTCGTTAAGATTTTTCTCTGCAATATCAAGCCTTCTCTGGACGTCATCGATCTTGTTTCTCAGGTAGACTTTTTCCTCGTCTGAAGCTGTCAGTGTAGATTTAAAGCGGTCATTCACCTCGAGTTGTAGGCGGGATATCTCCGTCTTGTCGTGCTCTGCTTCATCACGTAACCTTGTGGATTACAGGAGCAAGATGTGTGAAAACAGGTTGCAGTAAATATAGTTCCTATTTAAATTGAATCAATTTAACATCAATTTTTCATATAAAAGCATGGTTAAGATTTAGAATTGGATTCGATTATTTTACCTATTATCTAAAAAGGTTTGTGAACATAAGTTGTAGTTCAGACAATCTATTATCACATGTATATTTAAACATTTTATTTCATTCAACCAATTTACCTGACGATTTTCTGCTTATCTGATTACGTATGACTGTGTGCTATCAGGTTTGTCTTAATGTCATTTTCTTATCTTAAAACTGTAAAAGGTATTCGGTGAACCTCGTGTAACAAATAAAGGAAAATTAACTTTCTCCAGCTTTAACAAACAAGATAATCATCCGCCTTTCGTTAGATGCACTTTATACACAATTTGTTTATTTCTGGGCTACATATACTTGCTTTACTATCGAAACAACAAATTGTTATGGTAGGTTTATTAACACCAGCAAGAAAGAAAAGTGTTGGGAGGAAGTTTGGTTAGGGATTGTGTCTAGGAGAAAAAATGCGGTTTTGAAACGTGAACTCAAATTCTGAAATGATTGTATTGTCATATACTAAATTTCATTTCTTCATCCAGGATTTTTCATTACATAGATTCCTTTGTACCCCTTAGATTCTAGATTGAATATTGTGTGATACTTTTCAGTATCCATTGCTGTAAGTCATACATATCACATGCATTTAGAAACTGGATTTGTTTTCAGTTGTCCTGGGGACCCAGGTGTTCAGATTTTAGGGGTCTATAATGGGAAATGAGAAACAGGATTCTGCTTCATGTAGACCCGGAATTTTCATCACTTGTTCTATATTTTTATTGATAGAGAGATAAAGACTTTACTGGTGTATATTAATAGCGTTTTACCTGGTGACCTCTGACTGTTGGTCCTTCAGCTCCTGCTCGCGGACTGTGATCTTCATGTTCAGCTTCATCATTTGGTCCTTAGCATCGGACTGAGAGGACGAGGCGTGTTTCTCCAGGTCGTTGAGAGCACTGTAGTATAATATGTTGTATATGCAGAAGAGGACATGAGGTGCAGTATCAATAATTTTTAATAAGATATATATTAAACTTCAATCTATGGGCATAGTTATAATTATTGAAATATTTAACCTTGCTTGTAGGAGGCATTTTAATTGGCTTAGCAATTTGTGTTATCTCCTCATAACGTAAACAATGGCGTCACCATTTGTGACGTTGCTTATAATTTGCTGATACATCAGCTTAATGACTTCTGATATGAACGAGTCCCACAATAAAAGTGGATTTTCATAGGGATTAAGAAGAACATATTAAATTATAAGGATTAACTTCAACCTATTTTTTGTTTTATTGAGCCGTAACACAGCCCAAAAAATTGACGTGAACTCTAATCATAAACCGCTTTGCAGTTTATTTAGAGTACGACCCGATAACATGAAAAATAGATCGGAATTAATCTTTAATTTAAAAAGAACATGCGATTATAATGAACAGGTTAATGAAATGAAATATAGATACAATGCAGTATGTGTAGATTTTACAAAGTGGCCATACTGTAAACCTTTTTCGTAAATTAAGGAATAGAAGCATTATCAATCCATCCGTATATATTCATGAGCATGACTACAGAAAGCATTGTCTGTTGGAATATCTTACATACAATAGTTGTTTATCTGATCACCTAGTTAGACGTTAAATTAATCAGATCAAACACTACTTTAAGAATGTTAGACAATTTCAAATGGTATTTCTACGTGTTATATAAATATTGTTAAAAGTATTGCGAAATATACATTCAGACGTACAATATTGTAATTAGAATAATAACGAATAATAACGAATAAAACATGACTACGGGTTACATGTATCATATATAATTAAAGGAAGTATGTAAAAAACATCTTTAAAAGTGCATCACATTGTGTTGAAGCGGAATGTTAAGATGGACGACACAGTGCAATGAAAATCCACCCTGATGGTACAGCACCGTGCAAAAAAGGTCTGTCAACTATTTAAATTTGGCTATTTATTCTTCGCATCTCTAACATTTTTCAATAATTTCCCTGACTTCGTATAAGGATGGATTATCACATTTGGTTATTTTTTACAGAAAATATCCATAGTTTCTGATCTATTTTTACCGTTTTGTAATTCTGGAGAAATACATAATTATTTACACTGCTAATTTCTGCGCGACGCCATTTTTCTATATAACAATACAAAAATGACGTCAAAACGGCGTCCTTAAAGTTTGAAGTTATCAATAAACTATCATTTATCTTGTCATACACAACGGAAAGCAGTAACAATATTAAAGATGACGTAACACAGACATATGCTGCACCTCTTAAATTTAGTAATAGATACAGTATGCCGAAAAAATGAATTGAACTGCATCATACAGCTGTTTCGCCCTCCTAGGACTCTTCAGTGATGCTAGGGGCCAAAATATAGGAATCCAAAATTTCTAAACTAATGTAGAAGCAGAAGGGTCAGGTGCGTAAAACCCCTTAAATTTATGAATTTTGAAGTAAAATTAAACTAGTTCTGTATAATTGCAAATCTTGTTCTACGAAAATGTGTTTATTATGTACCGTGCCACTACTCAAATGAGATTAATATTAAAATTGACAAATAAACAAAGTCAGGAAAATTCGTTGAAAAAAAATATAGAAATACAAAGAATATAAGGCAAAATTTCAAAAGATAGATCACTTTTGGCACCGTTCTGTATATGGTATCAATGATTTTTATTATCAATATAGCATTCCTTCACCAACTCACATCTGTAATGCTGCCTTCATACTACGTATAACGGTGAACCGCTCATGAATGGCAATTAACTGCTGTGTGGCATCATGGAATTTACTGACATTTCCTTTATCTGCTGAATCCGTTTCCCTGTCTCCAAGCGATTCCAGAGATTCAATTCCGTAATCCGTGAATAGATATAACTTATGTACCTCCGCCATGAGCTTATTGGAGTCTTTGCGTAATTCCTCTACATCCCTAGGAATTGGGTTGACGGGTTAGTACAACAGTGCATTCACAACGGTGAAAAGATAATTAGCTTCATATTAGTTTGATTAACAAACCGAAAGAATAGAGTCATAAAACTAATGCAATGTACATTGTAAAAAATATCAAGACACGGCTCATAAAGTAGGTATAATGACAAATACGCGCATAAGCTGTCCTATTTTGTGATACAGTTAATCATTTTTGCCAAATGTACTTGTATTAGCAAATCGTAAGTGGTATTTTATCAGTAACAGACATAAAAATGCGTTAATACTTCTTGGATCTGCGAAAGGAAAGTGAGACACATGTGCAAGCCTATGACCTTATTTCATGATATGTGGGGTATTAAGAAGTTCATGTTAACATAGTGTCCCAATAAAAAAAAAGGAAAATTATATTATAATATACGTGAATTTACGAAAGATTATGAGATATATTTCACAGCTTAAGATATATGTACTGAACATCTGTATTTTCAATTTTGAAAGGTAATGTGCTTTATTATCAGTAATATTTGTAAGCAGCCAGCGGAGTGAACTGTTTTGCAGGTACATTTCTTTTAATCACGCATGCGCTTCTTGTAACAAAATCATTCAATTAAGTGTAACGCAAATCTTTCATATTTTCGATAAAATAACACTACTACGATCATATCAATCTTTTGACAACAAACCTATATTATACCATTAAACGCCGTGTAAAACATTTGACATATTTCTTTCGAAAAAAATTAAAAGCAAGATATACGATTTACTTATTAAATAACTAAACAATAAGAAAAGACGGACAACGTTGCTTATTTCAATGTATGTCATCTCTTTTACCTGGATGAATTCACTTGAGGTTAAACTATCGTACTTTGTTGAATAACGGTTAACAAACAAACATTTAAATGTTGATATGTGTCATTTCTAAAACAAAAATCTTCTTGGAGGCGGACGGACCATTGAAGGAACATTCATCGGAATTTCTTTACCTGTTACAATAACTTGCTACACAAATTGTTGAATACGACTATGTTAGATCAGTTAAGTTTATGCTATAATCATACTATATTTTTTTGAATAACATTATTTATGATAACGCTAACGATTAAAGTAGCTAAAAACTTATCAAACAAGTCTAAAAGAAACAACTAGCATTATATCAGGGAAACTTTAAACTATTTTATAAAGGAATATTTAATCTTGTCGGATACTCAAATAATCTGTTTTATTAACCTACGTTTAATGTACAAATTGTGTTAATGTAGCCACACTTCACGTAAGAAATACAACACAATGAAAAGACAAAATGGATTAAAAGTTATTTCACCAAAGCAAGCTTGCATCAGACAGTTAATGTTTTGTTATGATTAAATATGAAGGGTGCTTTAATTAAAAAGGACTTGCGATTGATTAACTAGTGATACTATATGCCACTTCTTAGATACCTACACACGAAGACGGTCCTCTCAACAATACATGATTCTTTATTGTAAACTTATGTACCCCTGATATGTCATAAGGAACTATCCCAACTTTTTAAAGGCCCAATAAACGTAACTTTCGGCAAAATTTGAAGCGAAAATCAAGCCTAATCACGTATTATATTTATAGATTTAATTAAGATTAACTGATATCAGCAATACTCAGCATGGATTCTTACGCGGTAACCGGTACAGCAGCAGTTGAAACAAGGTATTTGTAAACACGCGTCAATTTTGAACTGTCTTCTACCTTCGGCTTGTTGTTGAAGTGGGCCTCACCTGAATTATTTTCAATTCTTTGGATTTTTTTTGTCAAGAGCTTTCTTGTTAGTTACCGCTCATGTATACTGCTTTTTATGCTTTTGTTTTGGATGGTTATCAACTGGATTTTTTTCATAATTTTTCATAATCCACAAAAAAGTTCCTGAAGTTACGTATATTGGGCCTTTAACTGAAAGAGCTCAAAGGCGTCTTCGGAGGTAACAGAGTTGATTTTCAGATGACTTGTTTTGATGTGGCAGGTTGGTTGTCGGGATTCACTTCTGAAGAATTCCAATTCAAAGGTTGAAATAGCCGTTATGAAATTTCAGGGTTGATTGAGTAAACTGACACTAATTAATGTTTTTTGGTTGGTTCACATTTTGATGTAGTGTTTTCAAACAACACATAGTTAAATGCTAATTTAAATCAAAAGCGTTTATGTTTTTAAGAAGATAATTGCGTGAAAAGCAATGTCAAGTGCAGTTTTTGTTAAAATTTAAACAAATTAATATTTTTATTTCCATACCTTAATCTTTCAGCTTCCTTCTCCTTCAGTTTCCGAAGAGCCATGCGACATTCGTTAATATTTGTTTTCACCCTTGTACCAGCATCCCCACTGTCTTTAATGCTGACCTGGAGATGACGACAGAGCTCCTCGGTTTCCATGACAACATCAGCCAAAACGTTGTCGTTGTTCTGAAAGTCCCTGAGTTTACTGAAAAAGTATGAAGCATATTATGATTTTTTCGTTTCGATTTTTTTTTTAAACGTGAACATTAGCAATTCATAAGATTCAAAATAACTGTTTACCGATGAAAAAAACCCAAACAAATGCATGCTGGGTAATATGACAATATGTAAATATTGAATCAGTTACGACATTATCACATGTTTTGTAGACTGGTTCACCACATTTATCTAAAATAAAATAACTTTAATTGTGCAATATAAGCTATTTAACCATGTCACGGAGTGCTCGAAGGATTGTAAAAAGGCATACAAGAAAATAGTACTTTCATAATTTAGAACAAGATACAGTCGAGCCAAAAATTATATTGAACTAGGAATGAAGAAAAATACTACTCTTTTTTCATACAGATATAAATGAATCTTACCCTTTCAGTTTATTATGCTCATCTAACGCTAATCTCATTTCTTTTTCAGCTTGAATGAGTTTCCTGACAAGGTCCCGGCTTGACTCGGATACAGCGGTCACGTCGGCTGATTCCGTCATACTTAAGTCAGACAACCCCCTCGTCGTAGTAGACGACACCACTTCGTGAAGGCGATCCACATGTCTTTGGAAAACTTTCAAATCATTTTCATAATCCTTCATACCTTTGTCGTTTTGCTGTAGCAAACTAAAAGAGAACAAAAATGATTACATCTAAAATGTTTTACTTAGATAGGTTAAGAATGAAAATGAGGAATTTTAAATACTTTCAACTATAGTCAAAGGGCAATAACTCAAAGAAATGAGCAAACTTATAACTTTAACAGAAAAGTATAAAAGGCCCAGTATACGTAACTTTCGGCAAAACTTGAAGCAAAAATCTAGCCTAATAACTTATTATATTTATAGATTTAGTTAAGATTAACTGATATCAGCAATATTCAAGATGAATTCTTTCGCGGTTACCGGTACAGCAGCAGTTGAAACACGCTATCTGTAAACCGTGACGCGTCCATTTCGAAGTCTTCTACCTTCGGTTTGTTGTTGAAGTGGGCCCCACCTGAATTATTTTCAGTTTTTAGGATTTTTCTGTCAAGAGTTTCTTGTTAGTTACTGCTCAGGTTTACTTCGTTTTAGGCTTATTTTTGCATGGTTATCAACTGGATTTTTTTTTCAGAATTTTTCAGAAGCACGAAAATTTCCCAGAAGTTACGTATATTGGGCCTTTAAGCAAATAATGGTATAACTAATCAATGAAATTGAGTCACGATTACAGCAATATCAAATATCATTGATATAAAACAAATTTGTTCTTTGTTCCAGAAGGACGAAACAGCTGCAAAATATACATTTTTCGGCATGCTGTATCTAGTACTAAATTTAAAAGGTGCAGTTTATGTGTGTGTTACGTTGTCTTTAAAAATATGTATAAAACATACAAACCTTTCATATTTTCTCGTCCACGTGGCGAGCTCATTGACTCGCACCATGGCCAGGTCATACAGTTTGGACTCATCATCTTGTTCCGACCTGTCCGACAAGGACGATAACTCCAGTACATCCCTGTTCCGGTTTCTCTGTGAGGAGGTTTGTGTGCTGGAGTCGGGGGATGCTTCAGTGTATACTTTGTCTACAGCGTCTATGAGCTTGACAAGGCGGACTTTGGTCAGGTCGAGTTCCTGATGTGACTGTCGAAGTGATCTAAAATGCATATGTGAAAGGATATATACATTGTAGTAAAGTCTGTTAAACTCATTTTTAACACACTAGCACATTTTACTCTTCTTAATGTATTATTGGAATTAACTATATTTGTTATTACACAGAATTTTGGACCCCTACCGAATCGTACAATTTACATGCAGCGATCAATTTACAATTTATTTCCATGTGTCCTTTTTGTACACATTGCCGAACACAATGGGTCGCACAATGTTTAATTGAAGTATTTCCAGAATTTCTTTGAGTCCTTTCATAATTTTATGGGTACCGGACTCGGGACTCGCACGTAAATTGATCACTATACATGTATTATCAGAGAGTAAATAAATATAAAAGTGATAATCTACTGCCCGTTAACTTTCAAAGTCATTAACGCCACTGAGGATACATTTGGACTTTTCAAATTCAATAGTTGGAATATATCATCAAGAAACTTCATTGTTGACTTCTATATCACTGACGAGTCCCAAGAGGACGAAACAGCTGTATGATGCCGTTTGATCAATTTTTTCGGCAAACTGTATTTATTACTAAATTTAAAAAGTGCAGCATGTGTGTGTTAGGTAAGATTATATATAAAGAGGTACTTTCTTACGTCATTATTAGTAAGAGCGAAATGGGTGAAATGTAAATAGCGGCAAACATTTCATGGAACATGTACATACAACATTTTAGCGAAGAAAATATACCTTAGGATATGTTACACGACTCAATGTCGACAACAGCATATAATATACATAAAACACATATCGGCAAATACATTGCAATGAAAGCATGTTGTTCACAAATATTCCCATATACGTTCAGAATTATATTTATATTCAATTTCTGATACACATTTTCAAAGAAACAATACATTTTGAATTTTATGTAAGTGCATAATGATATAAAAGACCAACCATTAATTGTTTTATCGATAATGTTCAAACAACACTAAATGGAACTTGCGACAACATTCTGCCGGTGTCACTAATAATATAGGAGCTACCTCCCCTCCTTTATCATGATGTCGTTATCCCGGCTCAAATCGTTTTTATGATATCAAATAAATATTGTCAAGCAACATATCTATAACTTACAGGAGCCTAAATTAAATTTTCCAGAGTGTACAAGTGTGTTTACATCAATAGGCTGTTAAAATAAGAAAATTACGAAGCGTCAACAAAACAAAAATTAGAACTCAAAATCAATCACGCCTGGAGACAAATATGAACAAAAGAAATATTAACACGGAGACTCTAGATCTTATATCAAATTTACCCTCGGAAAAGTATAGTTTATTTAGATACATACTTATCTGCATCTTCTGTCTTCTTCCTTCTGTTGAGATATAAATTGTGCAACTTCCGCATTTTGGTTTGAGGTGCTGTGGAGCCGTAACTAGAATCCTGTGTAAATTTTCTACGTATGTTATCATTTCCGCCCTTCAGGTCAGACTCCCTCTCCATCGCTGACAAATCGGATAATGCATCCGTATAAAATGTCTCTAACTCCTTTTCAATTTCTCCTAAACTCGAATCCCGACCATCCAGCTCTTTCACGTGCCTTTAAAATAAATCAAACACATGCTTACATGATATACTTTAAAAATTGTATTTTGCTTACAGTTTCAGAGTAAATTTAGATACAACCAAACAGTATGAAATAAACCGTCAGACAGTTATGCTTGAATTTTACGAAATGTACAAAAAATAGAAAAATACGTCAACATAACCAAAATCTGAACTCAAAATCGATTAAACTAGGGGCAAAATATGAACAAAGCAAACATATTTACATGGAGACCCTTGTAAAAACACTATAGAATAAGATCATGTAGTTCGCGGAAGACTCATATTGGTAACATCCAAGTAAGGCCAAGTCTTCAAAATGAAAACCGAGTCATCATTTTCAATCAAATGTAAGCACACTAATACGCATACTCAAAATCTTCCATCTTCATATCACACAAAGATACAGAATATTTGATAATTGCTGCTAATAAACACAAGTTCAGTTTACCTTTGAAGTGCCACTTTGGAATCTTTTAAACCCTGCATTTCGTTGCGAACGACGGCCATTTTGTGTAACATATCGCTGAGGTCGTAGTCTTCATCAGTCAACTTTAACCTCGTCCGACCTTTTCGAGGGGTCAAATCGTCGTGAACTGCTACCGTGGGGTCGGCTAGTCTATGTAGCTTGTCTATTTCTACTTTCAGTTTAAACAAATCCTGCTTGGTCTCTTCAATTTGATCTTTTTCTCTTGTCCTGTGATATTAATAAACGACAAATTATAATAAGATATTATTTTTAGATTTTTAGATAATATAAATAATACGTTTATATTATCGTTAAGGTTATCTAGTTTTACGTCCTATTAACAACCAGGGTCATTTAAGGACGTACCAGATGTTGGAGTTGGAGGAAAGCCGGAGTACCCGGAGAAAAACACCGACCTACGTTCAGTTCCTGGCAATCGATCACTTGGGGTTCAAACTCGCAACCAATACGTAGATGGCCAGTGGTAGAATGTCGAGACACCTTCACCACTCGGCGTTATGAAATAATATTTACATTTGTATTGCAAAGTCACCATAAAAAGCCATTGTATTGCAAAGTCACCATAAAAAGCCACCAGGGAGACGTGCGGCGACTTAAAAGACAATAATGACACATGCGCGTGACGATCATGACGTCATGGTTTGCGCCTAGAAACAACGATGGTTCGCCGTCAATATATCTTTTAAATATTGCGTATTCCGATGTCAATAATGTCATGGTTTAAATTTGTTCACGATACACTAGGTAGATTAGTGTGTTGCGATTCGTTACATCGGTACAATGTATATTATGTTAGTATGTATCACCTATGGTAATATACAATATTTCATTTTAACGAAATAATGTCGTGTTTCATCCTTCACTCGAAAAACGATAACATATCATCAGGGCTTATAAAGTTTAACATCATCATGATATCTATAATGATCTCATCATTATTATAGTGATCTCATCATTATCATATTGATAGAATCATTATATCGTAATAATGACGTTAGATTTACCATGAAACTAATATACATTTGTACATGTAAAATACTTACACTTCGAGATTTCTTTTTAAATTTTTCTCTAGTTCGTGGAGTTTCTCTTCAATGTCCTTCTTTTCTGTCATATGCCTGGTCAAATATAATCTACATTTATTTGACATGCATAATACTTATTTGATGAGAATTAATCTTTAATATTTTTAATGTTACTACAATGTATTGATATTAGACTGGAAGTAAATCAGTAAAACATGTATAACGAATCGTGATGTGAGTACTAGTACCAAATACTTCGCGTGCTATTTAAATTTACTTTCCTAAATTCTCGATCAAAACAATTTCGCGAAAAGTTAATCGTCGCGAACTACATGTACATGCAGTAGTGATGCAAAAATCGCGATAGCTAGTTGCCGCGAAATAAACCTGGGTTTACAGTGTGAGCTGATATATATACTTACCGTTCCTCCAACAGCTCCACGTGTTTACCCTTAGCTTTGTTGGCTATCATGTGAGTTCCGCGAATACTGCAATAACAAACACAAGCATCTTTATCAAACGGTTATAATATTATTCATATATAAAACATATTAATAGAACGGTGTGTTATGAATTATCTTTGACATAATATGTGAACGCTATAAATATTTTTTTCGTTCATGTTTACAAAAATTTGATTATAAAACTATGTTTAAAGTTTTATTTATTTCAGAAAATAATGATATTGTATATAGAACATAGCATGGGCATGAGTGTAACATGTAGAAACACAGATAAAATGTAACCCTTTGACACGTACCGCTGTAGCTGTCCGTTTTGTTCTTTGAGTTGTGATTTCAATTTCTGGAGCTCTGACTGTAGGCTAAATAATTTGAAGAAAAAATGAAATAAAATATAAAAGTCTTAATTAATAAATGCTTTTTAGGATAAGTTATATTTCTACACAAATGCTTTGTTTACATGGTTTATATTGTTTTTTTTAAACAACCCCCAAATATGATATCGTTAAATTATGTAGAAATGCCACATACGATTAATATTTGATACAAAGTTCTTTAAACAATGATACAGCGGCGGCGTTTATATCTGACATCTACACTTAATTTCGTCTAAGCGAAACTTAAAGCTCCCAGTCTTGCCCTTACAATTTGGCAGGGCCTCTTAAACTAAAGGATATGTTTTACTTTATTGCTTAAATCAAAATTTATATTATAAAAATATTATACACAGTATATAGCACAAATTGTTTACTTTGCAATATATATGTTATTCATTACGTTTGAATTTCTTCGTGTTCCTGCGTCCGTTTTCGTTGCAGTTCCTGTTCGAAAAGTTTGAGTTTGTTAATAAGTTCTTGTATATCCTCTACGTCACGTTTGGTACTTGGTTTCTGCGCTTTTGCAGCCACTGAAACATTTTGACTAGATGATGACGTTTTTAGCTGACCCTTTAGAGCTTGTTGACCTTTGGGCGCTGGCTGGTCCGTCGATCCTGGTTTATCAATTGCAAGATGATTGAACAGTTTAGAAATCGTCTTGTTTAGGGAGAGAATGTCCTGGTGGTTAAGTAATTTTCCATCCTTGTCTTTTCTGTAACAAAATCAAAACATGTCCAGTCTCGAGTTGTTCGGTTATCATGGGAATAACTTATATAAATGTATGGCATATATATAGTTGTACAGTAGTAAGGATATTTATAATCTATTGATATAGCGGTGGGAATATAAACATTGTAGTTATCATTTTGCCAAAAATAAATTCTAATGTGATAAGTGAAATATTTCTACCGAGGTGATACACCCACCACTTACAAGGAGCTTTATTCAAAAGCACTTTTATAATAACCATGTGAATTTGTTTTATCTATTGAGCCAAATGCCAAATTTATAATTGTATTTAAAATTCGAAACACTACAGATAATAAGGTGACAAGCCTAAACGTCTCCATTATCCGTGTGTGTATCAGAAGGAGCAATTGTGATAATACAACTGTTTTTATAAATATTTAAAAAGAAACTGAGAGGCATAGACACAATTCTCATAATTCAAGATTTTGTCTTTTCTGTAAAACAGACGAGAGATCAATTCCACTTCATTTTTAATGCCTTACTTTTAGTGAACTAAGAATTGAATATTATACAAATATAACATGAGTGTCTGTGCAATGGTCCAGAATATTTGACACGAGGTACTGGTAATCGATCGATGTTCTATTGCACGATGCCGAAGGATATTGTGTTTTATTACATTATCACTAAAACACACTTTGAATCACTGAAATTGTTTATTTTATTAACATGTTTTTGAATATTAATAGATCAATTTTTTAATGCATCGCGTGTTTTCTTGTATGTAAACAAAAATGAATAAAAATATTCGATTATCTTCGTAATAACCAGATATCATTCCGTATTCATTGGCGACTCCAAATCTCAACTTTCCTGTAGAAGTCGTCATGCCTGTTGTTGTCTGACAGCATTGGCATCTGACTGACTTTGACGCTTAAAAGGGCAGGAAACTTCATGCGGTGTTCAATAGTTCGCACATGACCGTGTTATAGTTCATCTCACTAGTAAATGGTTCAAAATATAGCTTATGCGTATAGTTAAGGAAAATCAAACGTATTATGTAATAAATCAGATTATACTATCGGATCAAGTCTTATCTACCAATAATACCAACGGATTAGGTAATTCATCTTGGTAAGTCCATATACTATACATGTTTACTACGTTTTATTCTGTTAGCTTCTAACTTATATGATTCGCAAGCTGTTACATTGTAGTACGAAAGGCTGTTTTTGACTGTTCATTATAATGGTATTTCATTTGTATCGATGGTTTGTTCAATGTATGACCACAATGTGAAATAAAGAATTTAATCTAAACTTACTGTTCGAGGGCTGGTGTCTTGGTTTGAGTAGTCCGAGGAGACAGCGTGCTGGCCTCTTCCTTGATGACTGGTCGCTGTATACTAGGCATAGCCTGGCGCTTACCGCGGTCCCTCTGGTGGGACAACGTCACGGTTGTCGCCCTTGGAATAGGTTTCTTAGTTGCTTGTGGAGAATCTCGTGATTTGACTGGAACTTTAGTTGGTGATGTCAAAATTGTTGGTGGTTTGTCAGTAACATACTCCGATCGGTCGACGACCTACAAGTACAATATTGATACTAAAATATCATCATTTAATTGAAACTAATGAAGGATATTGTTTTCCAAAAAAAAAAAAAGTTTTCTCCCGATTAAAATCAGTTTTATGCAGATTTAACTATGGCGGTAGATGTCCAGGAACTGTACATCTATTTTAGAATTAAATAGCATTAGCTAATATAATGCATACATCTCTTGTACACTACGTGGATGATACAATAATCTGTAATGGAGGATTTCCTTTCGATAATGATATTTCATTTCACATATACAATTTTGCTTCGTCAGTGATTTTTCATATTTAAACCTTATGTGATAATTTAAACAACACTTCATATAATAGATAACACAACGATATAATGTATTAAAATCAGAGTTATAATACGAAAAAAAAAAAAAAAAAAAAATAAGAAGTGTTTTTCGGATTAAATAGTTTATAGCCAATAGCCAATAATACTATTGTCAGAATATTTTTTAATGTTTGGACATTGAAACAAAGATGGCAAGTTAAGCTTCAAATTCTTTATATTATACATGTATTTTTATGTTTGTGTACATACACCAGCTTCTTTTAAAACGATCAATATTTGATGCAGTAAACATCACGTTTTGTCAACTTTAAAAGAAAATAACAAATACAAAATATTATAAAAATTACAACAACACAAAGACAGTCACAATGTCCTCATAAACAGTGTGCACTTCGTCCTTCTCAACCCCTCCGACAGTCTGGCTACCATGTGTTTGCTACATTTGTAAAAGAACCGACATCAAAGAATATCTTCTATGAATAATCGATATTTGTAAGTATTTGTGTGACGTTTCAAACGAATTGATAACTGGTCCCCCAAGGTCATGGCCATTTGATGTACTTTACTATGAAACAAGTGAATGCGTTTTTGAATTAAGTGTACATAGAACGTAGCACGCATACAATTATAAATAATATACCAATTATTTCAACGTTTACAATTCTCGGCTGCCATTCATACCAGATCTAAGATAAGCATATACACATTGACATAGTCCTATTGGTTTACTTAGCTTTTATGTTTAGATTATAAATCCTTTCTAGATGTTTTTGTTGTCGTGTCGGTGCTATAAAATAACATTAAACGTTAGGTGACTAATGCTATTTCAGTATAAGTAATTCTGACAGCGTCTATCACTTCAATAGAGCACTTTGAAAGTTGCACATTTGTGCAATGGAAAAGGTAAATTTTTCTACATGCAGCTGTGTTATTAAAGAAGTAAAACATGATGATAATAATAAAAGAAAAACGGTTTTAGCATTACTTTGATTGCATGTATTATGGTCACGTCGTAATTACGCAAAAAAACGACAATATGGCATTGTGGTCATCTATTTTGCATGACGAGGCCTAGAAGGACGAAGCAGCTGTATGATGTAGTGAATGTTTTTAAGCACTTTGTATCTGTTACTAAATTTAAAAGATGCAGCACGTGTGTGTTAGGTACATACATCGTTGCATATACCACCTTTTAATTATCATACAAAAGCATATGGCAATGAATAAACATAACACGGGGTGCGACCAAACAAGCGAGCATGACCAAACATCCATGTCAACACAAAATTAAAAAAACAAATACAGAAGAAACATCGAATCAAATGTAAATACACCATAGGTAGGCTGGTCCCTGACTCATTATACTGAGGAGAAGTTGACCATTGGTTTGACTTCATGTCTTGTGAACTATACAAAGGTAGTTCTGGATAGGTCATACAGTTACCAAGTACCTTTACCTTTGTCTTGTCTTGTAAACTCAACAAAGGGCACTCAATTCATTTCTAAATGTTCAATGATAAAAAAATTCCCCCTTTTACGAAAAACGAAAAAGAAAACTTCAAAGGACTTGGTACATTCTGGTGTTTACTTATTTTGATGCACGAGCAACTTCCCGGCCCTTTGATGTAGTTGTTGTTTACCGAAAAACAAACACATACACGAATGTTCATTGTCAAGTCTATATGAGTTATAGGTTGTGTTTTATCTGTATAGAAGAGCATGGTTTTCTGATGTTTACTTTTGAGAGTCGATAGAGAATATTTCCCATTGATCTTTTATCTTAAAGTGCACATCTTAGGAGGATCAAGGACATTACATCAAGTGCGTCAAAAAAATGAAAAAATAATCACCCACTGGCGCTATCTTCAAATACTGAATAAAAATACAGTTTCATATCATAGCGAAACTTCTTCTTTCTGACTGTACATATGCATACCTTACAAATGGAAGGCTGTAAGCATCTATTAAAAAGAAAAAAAAAAAAATCGAAACCCCCCTTACAAAAAAAAAATCAAAAATGATATATTTTGTTTTTAACATATGAAGCATTCGTTTCGTAATGTTTTTTTCATTGACTCGAATACGTTTCCGTACTAAGAATATGTGAACGGTCGAAACGAAATATACATGGTTATGTAGATGTGTACATATACTGATGCATCTCTAATGAAAACAATGGAATTTTTCAGTTTAATCAATTACGAGTATATAACTGATTATATAACAAATACATATCGCACTTAGGACCATTTCTTGAATATAGTTGTAGTGAGAGGAAAAACATTCTGTGTTCACTATGCGGGCTCTTTTGTAATGCGATGAAATGTTTTATAGATACATGTACAATGTATCAAAAGCAAAAAATAAAATGTTTAGAAAGGAAGGATGGTTGGCTGTATTGGCTTGTGGGTATACCGTAGCTGATAATATATCAAACACAGAACTTTGTTAAACGGTACAGCACTAGACAAGAGGTAGAGACAAACATTGTTAGAAGGACACAAACGTTTTAGACGCATGTTTGCTTAACTATTAATAATGTTATTTTAAAAATAAAGCAAAAAATTGTTCAGAAGTTGTTGTACGATGTATGCATCAAATAAAGATTGAATCAATAATGTATTTTTTCTTGAAGGTAGCTTTAGAAATTCCATAACCGTCAAACAGAAGCATAATTAATCGGGTTGATAATGGAATATATTGGCATCATCAGCTATTTCTAATGATACCTGAGTCATAGTATAAACATCAACATAAATCAATGGGATTATTTCACAGTCCGTAACCAATTTGTAGGTATAATTTAGTTTCTACGGACTACTGGGCTAGCAAGACTCCACTCATTAACGAACATATGTTATATTTTTCGTGACATCTTTGACATTATCGATTTAATGCCCGCACTCTGGTTTTCAATAATTAATCCGTATGTCGAATTATGTATTGACGAAGGGTTTTATGAAGACAGATATTGCTTAATATTAAAATTGAATCTGTGATATCCCGACAGGAGGTCATATAGGACCGCCCCTATGCGCAGTTTGATTTATCTTGGTTTGATTCACATGAAAGGGCGTCTTGTAAGCCATGACGTAAAGACATACATGCATACTACAGAAAAAAACTTTATTAGATTTTATACAACACTTGTGGCCGCGGAATGCCACGAGAAGCTCTGC
This sequence comes from Mimachlamys varia, assembly GCA_947623455.1. Taxonomy (NCBI): domain Eukaryota; kingdom Metazoa; phylum Mollusca; class Bivalvia; order Pectinida; family Pectinidae; genus Mimachlamys; species Mimachlamys varia. The sequence goes on from OX392537.1 coordinate 7,170,045, forward strand.
GATTAATATACATATGTTGGTACACTTGTACTATATATGTACATGCATGTGCTCAACCTGTTATTTACTGAAATGTATATTGCGTTTTGGTGGAGGATTGCATCACACATAAGCAGGACATCCTTAAACCCTACATATAATAAATTGCGCAAACTTTGACAATATATACATATATGCATCGTTTAGCGATATAAATACAAAATCTTAGACGATTTTTCTCATCGATCGAATTGAAAACAGTGATATCGGATGAACGTTTGCAAGGCAAAACATGCTACTAAAATATTGTAAAAACATGTGTTTTGTGAGGCTAGAATTTTAATGCATTTTTTTGGGACATGGTGGATAATTATACTTGTCTAAATATGTGTTTGTTAATATCTTAATATATTAAAAAAAAACATTTCTTATAACATTTTGTGGTCATTTGAATTTTTGGAACAACGATATTAACGAAAAAACAATTAATATAATACAAATAAAAAAACCACGCGAAAATTAGTGGTTTTACAGTATGTGTTACATAACACATTTTGTTGTAATACTAATTTTATGCATAAAAATCACATAAATGTTAAGGCAGCTTCAACTAATTGACATGACACTGCACTGGCTACACAAATCAAGTCGATATTGTCACACTTCAGTGAACTTGGTTCAAAGATAAATACAAAAAGTACATAAATCATATAACATCAAAAAGGAAAGGTTGCATGATATGATATATTTCCCTACCTCAGTGATTTCTACTTTAATCCCCTCGAATCCTGCTTTTACATTTTTGTAGGCCCCTTCAGTCTTTAATGAACTTTCTAGTTTCCGGATGGCTGGTTTGATGTCAGCAGGCTGTCTGTTCCGAATCTGAGGGATAAAAATTAATAAAACCTGTATGAGTGTTGCAATCATATTGAGCGTTACATGTACTGACTTAGAATAATTTATCTGCATGCCGTAATAGTCAACGAATATGAAGTTAGGAAAGATTATGCAGATATTTGTTTTTCAAAACTAAAAAAAATGATGAAACTTGATTAGAGTCTATGACTCTCAGTGAAAATTGATAGGAGCCTATAGCTCTCAATGAATAATGAGTGTAGCTCTCTATGAAACTTAAGAGTTTATACAGTTGTAGCTCTTGATGAAACTTAATAAGTGTCTATTATTCTCAATAAAACTTGATGAAATTCTATAGCTCTCGATGAAATATTATGAGACATACATATGAATACATACAACGAAAGTATTTTGATAACATGTGCTTAGATTCTATATCTTAGGTTAAGATGCGAGCTTGCTCTCGGGCTAACACGAGATCAGCGTTTGTTTCTCGGCAAGACATTTATGAGAGTTTTCACACTCGTATTTGTGAAAGTCTTATTAAAACATATTTTGTTTACAAAACAAAAACAAAGAAGATAGAAATAAAAATTAATAAAGATATGAAGCTGTAAATGTTCAGAAATTATTAATTGCAAAACTTTGAACATGATCATGACATGAATAAATAAAATCAGAGAATACCAAAGTGTCAACAAACACATAATCCGAACTCAAAATCAATTGAACTAGAGGCAAAATAGAAACAAAGGAACGATTTACATGGGGACTCTCGTAAAAGCACAATAGAATAAGACCAGGTGTTTCGGGAGAGTACGCGTTTGAAAACAAACACGATATGTTTTTTTCTTCTCGAAATGCACAATCTAAAAGAGAAATTATTTGTTAAAAACTAATGCTGTCTTAATACTTACTTTTGTTACTTGTGTTTGGAAGTTCTTGAAAGCATCAGCAACTATCCTGGAATTCAAAACTTTTTTCTCTGTCAGCAACTTCTCCAGACGTTCCTGAATCTCAAACAACCTTTGCGAGTTGATGGTCATCTGAAATTGACAAACATGACAGGTGAGTATATCTGGATTTTTCGTGTCAATATGAAGAGTGTAGGAACCTTTCCGAAGTTGACGGGAGGTTGAAGTCGGACTTTCAGTAACATCCTTTTTCCGGATGGATGGTCCCGATATGCTACCAGTCGAGTGTTGTCTCCTAATGTCTTGTCGCTTTAAAGCGATATTTTCAGAACTCATTTCATTCAAAGACTTTGATACAACAAATTGTTTCTTTTTAGAACCAATTGAAGATTGCAAATCTATTGAGGATTGCCTTTTGATAACTTTGGAACCATTGAGTTCGAGGGAACTCTGTCTTATGTTCATTGCCATGCTCGGTCGGAGACAGTTGTTTTAAGAGCTGTCCGTAGTGATGACGTGCCTCAAAAGTCTTGGTCAGATCTAATATTCCGCAGCCTTGCTATAAATATCAATCCTGCGTAACTTATGCATATGACCGATGCTACATTGTTCATAAACAACAATGCATGCATTATTTATCTGTGTACGTTGAGCTTGTGATGTGATTGAAAGGAAAGCCTATTACCTCTGGGTTTTAAATTATAAATAAGCTATTGATTCAGATTGGTGATGTAGGTTTTGATAACTTAATCAGGTATATATTTCATTGTGACTTATATGGCAAGGGTCGTCTGATGTCTGGTAAAGACAAGTTAGCTTCGTACACATTCTATGGTAACAAGTTTATCAAAAATAAATATAAACAAATCATGCATTAAAGAGACATTATGTACAACTTTGTTTCCATTTGTAATGGGTTTATATGGATAAAACAATTGTTACAAGAACATACAACCAAGGCGGTATAGTTTAACCAAACAATAAATATTTAATATCAAGTTGACTATGCAGCCCAATGCCAAGTTATGAGTAGTACAATGCAGATGTTGCGTGACTTATGCAACACAAGGTTCACTTCTACATGTACATTTATGTTGTTCTTTTGCCAATGCAGAATTAAGAAAGAAACACCATGAGCGGTATTTATTACAGCTTTATAACGTTCATGTCTAAACACTTTCACTTTCTCCATATTAGTATAACACTATTCAGCTGGGCAAAATTTTAAAGCATTTTATTGATGTACTTTCATTTAATAAACTGATCCTTAATTAGGATCAGAACAAGTTTAACTTTACTTCTAAATAGATAAAGTAAACAGGTTTTATGCACCTGGCCCTTCTTCTTTTACATTAGTTTAGAAATTTTGGATTCCTACCTTTTGGCCCTAGCATGACTGAAGAGTCCGAAGAGGAGGACGAAACAGCTGTGTGATGCAGTTTAATTCATTTTTTTTCGGCAAACTGTATCTATTACTAAATTTAAAAAGGCAGCATGTGTGTGTGTTACGTCATCTTCCGGGAGAAAATAAGCAGAGTGCATCTTCACTTACTAAGGGTTAAGATCCAGTACCCTCCTTTTGGTAAAGGATCGTAACCCTTGGTAAGCAAAGATGGCAGAGGTGATGATACTTTGGTAAGCAAAGATGGCAGAGGTGATTGTATTTTGGTAAGCAAAGATGGCAGAGGTGATAATATTTTGGTAAGCAAAGATGGCAGAGGTGATAATATTTTGGTAAGCAAAGATGGCAGAGGTGATAATATTTTGGTAAGCAAAGATGGCAGAGGTGATAATATTTTGGTAAGCAAAGATGGCAGAGGTGATAATATTTTGGTAAGCAAAGATGGCAGAGGTGATAATATTTTGGTAAGCAAAGATGGCAGAGGTGATAATATTTTGGTAAGCAAAGATTGCAGAGGTGATAATATTTTGGTAAGCAAAGATTGCAGAGGTGATAATATTTTGGTAAGCAAAGATAGCAGAGATGATGGTTCTTTGTAAGCAAAATATGGCAGAGATGATGGTATCTTTGTAAGCAAAATATGGCAGAGGTGATGATATTTTGCAGTGGTAATCTCCCGCCACTACATAACACTGTAGGTCGGTCATGTTCAAGTATTCTGTTCAAACATGGATGCCTTTTCATGATTCAATAAAGGTCATGAGGCTCATTCCTCAGTCATTGTCACACATAACTGCGGTAACAGCGGAGTAGTGACACAGGTTATACAAACAAACATGTCCTTCCCCTTTGCTTTGTCGTAAGTTTGTCACGTTTATTAGCATATACGAGGTACAGATTAGACCTCTGAATATGACACTATGAGATATATAGGGCGTTCCTCCCCTGGTCAGTGTGCGTATGTGTTGTTTGATTTCTAGCACTCCGCACCAGTCGATGGGATGGTACCAGGTGGACGGTCAATCGGTCAGATAGAAATCATCTATAATGTATTACAGGTCGATAGTGATCAGATTGCCTAGCTATTAACCTCGTTACTAACTAGTATAAAATATTCCGTGTCAGCAATTTCAATAATCGAAATATGTTATACTACTGCAATTCTATAAAACACGCGTTTCTACATGTACGATTGAAAAAAACATATTGATATTATTCAAAACTCACCTTTTGCTTGATTGCTGTTTATATATGACAATGTTTGAAATAATCCACTGGTAGACAGCTGGTAGACGTATTTATAAATATACATGTTTATAATATAATAAGCCAATTTAAGAGTTAATACTCCTCTAATGCATGTTTATATAAGGGCTTACTAACGTGTGGTATATATTGATCACGTTGATATTTAATATCAACATCAGCAATGCTAAAACAGGATATTGTATGGCATCAATGAGTTTGATTATTGAAACCAGTCTTAATAACCACAGGACATTTGTTTATCCTAAAACCCAATGAAACATCAAACCTTAATGGTGTAAAGCGTAATTCAAGTATTTTATTATTATCGAGAAAATCACCTATTAATGTATGGATTTGAATATAATATCAACAATATTGTTTTTTAGCTATTGGTATAAATCGCCTTAATAATATACAAGTGCTCTCACTAAATATATCACATTACCGTATTGAATTATCATAAAAAGAAACAAATTTCTATCAACAATTTTTACGTAGGTAAAATGGCAATACAACATAAACATCTGTAACTGGTAAGGCAATGTTTCAAAAGGGCATTGTATTTACATGCTTGATTATGTTGAAGCCGACTATATCAGATTGTATATATACAAAACAAAAAAGAAAACAACTATTGTGTAAAGTTAACCAGTGTTGATGAAACTGTTCACAATGGAAAGATACAATATTGTGTGTTTTCTTTAAGATTTTAGATAATTATGGCTATATTTGATCTCACGAAATAATGTGTATATAGAGGATATTCAATAGTTTGCCGTTCAATATATGTACTTCACTTGTATGGCAGATTTATTTTTTATATTTATAGGGAAAGTATAAAAAAGGGAAATATATTTGATATTAAACGGCAAAAACTGAAAATTTCTTTTTTCGAAGAATTAGGCATTAAAATGCCTAGAAAGCCATATATTCTTCTATTTTCACAGCTCATCACTGCAGAGAAACTATAAGATTTATCGGTTTGTTAATTTTCTATATTGCACATACAAAAATGTAATATCAATATCATTTAACTTCCTGTTGCCTAGAAAATGTAGAATCAATGCAGATGTGTGAAAATAGAAATAAAAGTATTCCCCTATTAGACTATTGTGAGACTTCTCTTGTCAGAAGCCATGATTAACAGTTACTTCTCTTAAAAGGTACATGTATATGTATTAATGAAAACATCAATTAAAAGTAGTCCTTTTTTATGTTTTAATCATAATTTGTCAATTCTATTTATTTCTATTATTTCCTAATCTGTAGGTTAAAAACAGGTCTCAAATCATGTTTTTTTCGTGATCGCATGCTTGGGAACTGCTGCAATTGGTACAATGATACCTACAAGAAATGGCAGGTATAATGTCATTAATGACAGTTGGACGGAGGCTAGTCGGTGAACTTATTGCTTCTTAGTAGAGACGTCTGTACTATCCCAAGCAAGAAACAGTACAGGTCTTTGATTGGTTGACGGTAACTTACATCAGTACAAACAATTGATTGCGATGTACTTTACTAGCATTGTCACTTGTATATTCCAATATAACAATGGCCTATATATTTGTATAAGAGACATACATGATTTATAAAAGCATGGTCTCTCGCCATAGGTATGTCCATACATTATTGCTGTTTTGGTGTTTGACATATTGTTTAATAGATCAATATAAATATAAATTTTACCTGAATAAATATTTGCAGCATTGTGAGGAAACATCAAACTTTAATATTCACGTAAATACAGAATCAATCGATCGCAATGTGACGTCATATGCAGACACAAAATGACAGAAATACAAACCCATGGAAATCAAAGCGAAGCAAGAAATCACCAGCGGGTCTGATAATTCGATTTAGATTAATTTTAAGTGCAGTGTCAATATTATGGCGAAAGGAAATCAATGAAAGCCACATTGTCTGTGCGATAATTGACTCCATGATGGTATAGTATGATTTATGAATGTGTAGCAGAGATTGGTGTCCAATACGCTATGGTACAGGCGTACTCGACCGTTTCGTAGTCCCTGATTGTACTGAACTTGGTATAAGCCGGTTGATAGAAGCGTTGATGTGCGCCGATATATCTTCAAAAGCACTTTGTTAATTGGTGTAAGCATATGACGCACTCAAATATATCAAGCCCTGTTATTTGTATGATTGAGCTAGTAAAAGTTTTACATGTATAACAAAACATATGTTGGCTATACTGTCCCGATAAGATGAGCTTAGTGTTAATTTATTTAGAGTTCTTTCTGTATTTCCTCTTATATGAAAAGAAATCAAAATATCTAACTATCCGAAGTTGCAACATGCACACTCGTTATCGAATATGTCATAGCTTCAAATGTAGACGATAGAAAATCATTTTTTTCTGATAACAGATTAACAATTACGATAAGGTATATCATTTTTTTTTTCTTATTTGCTCTCCCTTTCATCTCCTGTTGAAATACTGGGAACGATTCCAAAATTCAGACAAATAACTTTTACATTTTAATCTCAAATTGTACGTTATCGTTTTAACACAGCGAAGGCACCCACACATTCAGTATTACTTGCTTAAATTAATCATCTGTAGAAAGAACAGATTCAATTTAACACATTATAAAGTTTTCGTAATCGTTTTAATATGGAGAGAGGTATGACCGTCATACTCTCAGAGCTATCTTTAATAAAACATAGTTTTATTTGTATACAGTGTTTGCAAGTAAATACACCAATTTCAGACGTAATTCAAAACATGTATTTGATATAGAATACCTACCTTGGTTTAAGGAGATGGAAATAAAATCGAGTATCCTTCTCAACGAAATCAGTCCTTGATCACATCAGGTGTATTTGCATTGAACTAAATGATCATTCCGTCGGAGGCATAATTGCATAATCCATAGACATATTTTAAGCATTCAGATACTCTAATCGAGGTCGTCTGCCCAACAGATTCTGCCACTTAAACATGACAGAAGGGTCCGCCAACAGCCTGTGGAAAAGTTGAAATCAAACACCAAGTTTGTGTGTTTTTTGGATTTCCTTATTTAAGAAATAAATCCCTGTACAGTTTGTTCATTAATATTGTATTACATTTCAGAACCAATCTTTGCACAATCTAAAATCTAAAATAGGAATTCAGCAAAGCCTACCTCTTCGTTTTCTCTGTGAATTATTTAATCCTCAATTAAGCACAAAACATATCAGAAAACAATATTTATACTGGCAACATGTAGATTGCATCTTTATATCAAAAGGTACACAGAATCACCATTAGTACGCAGACCTAATGAGATATCAGTATCTGTTGTATTCCAGACTTAATTCTCTGTAGGAAAAGTGGTCCACATTGCCTCTTTATCACAAAGCAATCTTCGTATTGATTAGTGCGATAATTAACTATACCGATATTATTTATCAGCAGGAACATTTCACATGACGCTAATACATCCCGCCTACAGGCCGAACGGAGGAGCCATGGAATACCCAAGCTCCTTACACTGATGTGTGTCGTGTCAGAGTTTAGTTATACGGGTTTGGTGAAAGGTGAGTTACCGGGCATGTCCCATCCCCATAACGTCAATTCCTTTTATACGAGCTCCTCTCGTGCTGCATGCACATTGATTCCTGTACATAATTCATGCGCAAGTAAGATTTTATGTTCCCAAAAGTGGCATAAACATGTACAACGAGCTCTTGCTTACCTGTACAATACACAGCGCTTTCATAAGGATGCATGTCACCCTTAGGGTAGTCGGGTGGTGCAGTGGAAAGTGCAATTACCTTTCACCAATGCGGCCGGGCGTGAAAAGGTATGGGGTCACCTGCCCGACAACGTGAGTTTTCTCCGTGTACTCCGGTTTCCTCCCAAATTAAGACCCCTCGCGCGCTAACATCCAGGCCAGCAAGATTGATTAATATAAGTTGGATAATTTGTTTCATAATTGTTGTAAAAAATAAAGTTTATATTATATTATGTCACCCGAATCTGCCACAGGCCATTAACGTGTAGACATACATGTATAATATAGGTCATATAATGTTTACCTTGAAACAAAGACAACATCAACGTGCGGAGCATACATTTGATGATTCTCTGATGAATACATCTGGTCCATTTATAGGTTAACATACGTCTGCTCAGTGAACTCATTTCTACAGGGCATATGATAAATGAACATGATTCACAAAGAGCTTTCAGTCAGAGTTCTAAAATACTGGACCGTTTTCAAGTCGTCCTGTAAATTCTTCAAGTTATTAAAACGAATACATATATACACCCAAGTACAACTTGTATATGCTAGCGTGTGTTAACGTTTATTTGAGTACTTATTATGCTTCTTTATACAAAAACGAGGTGAGAAAAATCACTTTTAACAGACTAAATACTTTTGTAGAGTGTTGTATATCGTTTTATATGGCGGTAAATATAGAGGTCCTTTTATCATACACACGAAGTGAAATGGTTCCAGAACTATTATAGAAGCGTAGTTTCTTTTTACAACCAATCTGATAATCGACATTGATATCTGCTGGTCATGTGAGATGGACACATTTTGTACCTACAAGTCAAGAAAGAGGAAGTTTCGGTTACATGTCTGCGTCATCTTATATATGGTTCAATCACATCGGTTTTGTTTCTTCAACCAACCTGGAGTTTCCACCCTGATGTATTGAACGTTAAAGAAAGTGTTTGTTTCTAAGCAATCCATTTATATCCTAGAAAACAGAATTTATTAAGTATCAATTGCATTGATATTCCTCTCTTTTATTAGGGATCTCTAAATAAGAAGGAGTCTACATTTACGGGCTTGTAGATCAGTTCCGCTTTTATAGAACCCGGGCCAAAGGCGAAGGGTATGCATTTTTGTATAAAAACCAAAATGGATGGGTCTTAAATAGAACCTAGCAGAGCAGGGGGGGGGGGGCTTTAGAAATACAAGACATCCAATCGGAAAGAGTGTTGCAAACGGATGACAAACATTTATTATTTCATTTTGTTTATAAAAACTACTCAATTTTCGAAAAAACGGATATCGCGTTTAATGAGTTTCATACATGAACATATTGCATTGGAAACTTTGACATAGACTGATGTTGTACTTAATTGACAAGAATGAGACCTATGTTAACCTGACATTTCCTTTCAATGTACATTTTATATAGGGACATTTTAAAATCGATTCACTGCATAAAGACGCTTAATAGTATAATTCACCACACATACAGCAATTGCATGATGATAGCATGTTACAAATGCATTAGTTTTGTGTAAATCTCATTAACGCGACAATTTATATACAATGTTAACTATGGAAATACATCTTCTATAATATTATTTGAATACATAGACGATGCGTTAGCTTGTGATGGTGCTAGCGACCAGGAAATACCGTTATGTTCTCATGCATTATCAGATAGATGCACTGTACAGTTTAGGCGTACTGTCGTGTTGTACAAAACACAGATTTTCCAGGCTAGCAATACATACATGATATCAATATGTAATTCGTTAAAACTATTTGAAATGTTAAAAGCTATTTTATGTACCATAGTTTGCATCATGCATTGGAAGTTATTGTGTGTAGAACAAAAGGATGTCGGCCTTGTTTAAAAACCAAATAACGATCTATTGCACTAACAAAGACAATGGCGCATATTAAATACTTTACAGTGAAATATAAACAGTATACTAGCAAGACTTCAAACTTACCATTCGAACACTTACCCTGATATACGAAGTTTACTGTCAAGCGTTAACAGTGTTGTTAACCTCGGAGTATGGTTTACCTTAACATACAGTCCCCGTTTGAATATCTAACAACAGTGTATCAGTTCTCTGTTTGTCCACCTCCAATTATAGCGCCATTTACAGGGCATTAGGGGGTCCTACTTATACCACGGCAGGTGCGAGTGGGTGATTACGGCTGGCCATGGCTTCCCAATAAATCGATCCCGGCATGTGTGGTAACTATCTAGTCCAGTAGCCGGACTACAAAGTGTCGGATCACTTATAGGCTGGTTACGGCCGAGCACATAAATGATTGTCAGATTAAGCAGAAGGGAAGCTATGACTGACGTGTTTACTATATGGGAGTCAAAAGATCGACTGTCGTTATATTTTGATCTCATTGAGATGTATAGGGTATCATTGTGTGGTATACATGTAAAGGTGTACACTATTGAACATGAACTCACTTCCCACTTTGAGGACGGTTTATTAATTTGGAAATGACCTTGTTTTGTATGGCGAATGTCCTTGGTGAAGCAGAAGACATTAACTCTTTCGGAACACCTTGTCTTTTAGTCTTCTGTATGTTATCAAGAGTATGCGTGTAAATACTTCCGTTGTTCATATTTTACTCGTAGTTTTATCGATGTTGATTTTTTGTTGTTGTCACTTTGGTATTATTTTGATTTATCATTTGACTTTATATAACAGTAATGTAAGTACAAATACGAAAGACATCTTACAAAAAAAAAAAAAATCCTACATCATCCATACCTAGGTATGTGGTATTGCTATATTACAATGGATGATCATCCTTGCCTGTCTATGGAACAGCACTAACACTTAATGAAAAGCCAAACGGACGGACATGCAGTCCATAATATCCTAATGGATTTTGATATATAAGGCCTGAAAGAATGAAGGCTGCAATGCTGAGCGACTATTAAAAATAGAAACTATTTATCAGGATACGGAATTACACTCACAGCTTCTTGTAACTGTGAAAATTTTAGTACAATGTGTGAAGAGAACTGGTGCACAGATCAATAGTAACAGTATATCAGTGTTAAAAGGATGAAAATAAATTAGAGAATACGGAAGCATTAAAAAAATCATAATCCGACCTCAAAATCGAATAAACCATGGGCAAGATATGAACAAAGGAAAGATTTACATTGTAAAATTGCAAGAGAATAAATCCAGGTGTTCCGGAAGTGTAAGCGTCTTCTACTCCATCGACGGCACCATCCATGTAATTCTTTGTCATATCCAAGCAAACATCAAGTTTAAAAATGAGAAGCGAGAATCATTAACAATCAAAACAAGTTAACACACTGATGAGCATACTCAAACACGTTCATCTTCATGTCACTTAAAGATACAGAATATTTCTCAATGAGACAAAGATGGCGATCTTAAACTTGCCCAAAGTTCTGATCAACCTGCATCTTTCGAATCCCTGTGTTGTTAATTTGTTTGTCAATAACAGCATATCAGTGTTAAAAAGATGAAGAGAATGTGGAACTCAACTCTTGAACAAAAGATGAACAAACTGGACGTATAGCCGTTCAATAAAATCAAACGATCACATTGTAATACAAGAATATTATTATTTACATATGGTTTGTGTGTATGATCATGCTGTCCAGATATATGACATTTGACTGAAGCCCATGAGAAAAGGGAACGTGTGAAAGCTTTTATTTAAAAGTAGGTGACGAAGAAAGTGTTTGCTTAATAAACGGCCTGCATTATATATAATGACATTGTTTTTTAAAATAGCATTTTTGTGAACTTTTAAAATTACTTTAATTGTTGAAGTTATTAAAACCAATAATATTTAAAATAATCATTTAATTGTGAAGCAGATAATCAGTTTTTATTAATGTTGTATATTTTAATAAAAAAATAATAAATATAAACAGTATGACATTGACATTTAATACGAATAACTGATGGTATAAAGGTGGTTATCAACAAACTCGTTTCTTACGTTGAAGTTCGAAGTAAATGAACTACATATTTTGTTTAAACGAAAATTATTAGGCCAATGAACCTTTACAAAGAAGACTTTTATACAGTATTGGTAGTTAATGTGATGCATTTGGTATAGATACATGTGTCACTTATTTATCATATTTTTTTTCAAGATAACGTTTTAAAAATGGAAAAAAATGAGAAAAAAAATACTCCATACAGTTGATTGGTTTAAAATCGTTATTGGTAGTTTTGTATCAAATCTAGATTGAAAACCAGATGTCGTGGTTATAACAAGATTTGGTAGGTACAAAGTCGCCTGTACGTTGAATATGAAAAGGATTTCGTTACCTTAGTTCTAGTGAAGTATTCTCAATAGTGACCTGAATTTGATAGGTTCTAAAAGATATTCCTTTTTTATCCTGCATAACCTAGATAATAACATGTGCATGTCTTATAGCGTGTGAAATCTTCTCCGAGTTACCTTCGGATTAGTATAACACGTTTTCTTAAATAAATGTATTAGCTGTAAATCCTTTGAACCGAAGAACATTTATATCGTGATGTAAATATATTAATTTTGGATTAAATATCGACTGACAGTTGACCTTTTATTCAAGGAGAAATTACTGGTTGTGTAGTTACCAATGAGAAAGCACCGCACCACATCCTATATATAAACAAAACTGAAACTGTGCGCACGAAATGTGTAAACCTTATTTAAATAAGGTATCAAATTTGTTTTATCAAAATCTTCAAATCTTTTGTTGTACTGACTGTCGAGAAATAAAGGGTGAAGTAGCACTTTCGCGATTAGGCGCTGGTCTAAAAAGTCTTCCTTGCCGAAACTTAATCTTTATGGTGGTATTTTGAAAGTGTTACATAATATCATGATTCGATGTTTTCTCCTTTGTTTCAAATATAAGATATTTCTAGAAGTTGATATATACATGTAAGTTACCATTTTCATCTTTCATATTTCGTTTAAAGAAATACGTACTTCTTGGGATATTCATCAAATTACCATCGGTCGGGTATGAGATAAAACAAATAACAATGTAAACACTCCTAACTAGCGTAACACACTGAAGGTGGACGTACTTAAATATGATCAATAGTATGCAGACATACATTTGTATTATAATTATGAATGATGCCTCAGTTAACACTTTGAGGACGTGATATTAACTTAGACAAGCCCTAGAACTAAATGGAGACGTTTTTCTCTTCCGGAATATTAGTTTTTATTCTCTTGTATAATTTCTAGGGTCTTCGTGTAAATTGTTCCTTGCTTAATTTTTGTCCCTAGTGTTATCGATTTTGAGTTCAGATTATAGTTTTGTTGCCGCGCCGGTATTCTGTGTTTTTCAGATGTTTTTTTCTACGAAGATAAAATAAGTTTTTAAGTAGTACAAATACATCTTCCATATATCATTAAAAAGTTTGCCTCTTAGGCTTGACTTTTTTAACTCTCTTGCTTAGCATCACTGACGAGTCATAGAACGACGAAACAACTGTAGAGTGCAGATTGATTCATTTTTTAGCTCGACTGAATCTTGTTCTACAAGTCTTTTGTACAATCCTTACATTTATTCGTCAATTAAAAAGTCTTTGGACAAGCAAACATATGGACTGTTTTCCTGATATCAGTTTTAATATTAAATATTAAAATGTTTTCCTATACAACCTGCGGTTATCGTCAACTTAACTTCCATTAACTTTTGTTAGATATGGGAAACCCTCAATGCAGTTGGATGCCTACCAAGTAGTACATACATATTCAATACAGTCTCGACACTCATGGCAAACATAACTAATGAGGTTAGGGAGTATTAACAGGCAAACATTCATCTTTGTGAAAAATTGGATTTAAAATCTCAGGTGGGGAAGTGTGACGTTTTTTTATTGATATGACGAAGGTAGAATTTATGGTTAGACGTGCATACAACTCGATGCTGTTTATGTTCCGGATTTTGAAGTGACATTACATATTCAATGGCTTTATTATTTTTTAAGTATTCACATGCTTTGATAGAATTGCACGACGACGGTATTCTAATAGGGATCGCCTGTATTCGAAATCAAACTAAACAGCATTGTTGAGACCCGATTGTATGTATATATACAAGTTAATGTAATGGTACCAGACACCCCGTTACCACTTATATGTAATTACAGGTAAGTTAAACTCCATGTCACGCGCTTTCATTCCTTACACCTGTCGTGTTATCGCTTAATTGGATTTTGATATCATTATTGTATACATTCGACATGAATAAAAACTCAAAAAATAATTAATTGAAAGGTTATTGATAGGCGGTTTATAAGTTAAATATTTGCTTTGCAAAGCTCCGATTCTCTTCCTCATACACACTGTATAATATACACCTTTACATAAACTGTTCAAGTAATAAGCCTCATCATAAATCACCAGATAAACCATTTCCAATAATGAAGTCAATTTCATCAAAATGTCCTTGAGTGTGTCAGAAGTACTTTTACAATATAAAAGTTTGATAAGATATACCTCTCGCCGAAAAGATTATTTGCAATTAAAATTGTGTTATTATGTCTCAAATATTAATTTTCCTCACAATATTTTATTGTCATTTCAGATTCAATATAAATAATTTAAGACCTAAAAGTGGAAAATTTAAACACTTCATCCTATCTATGACTTTTTCTCCCGTTTAACTGGATGGTCATGTACATGTGTTTCCATATAATAATCTATACTCAACAGCACATCAGATGCTCCAATTCTTAAGTATATAGTCCATCGTATATAAAATTACGCCTGCAACTTGTCAAAATCGTTTGCTATTTTTCAGAGAACTTTTAAAAACATTGTCTACACTTTTACCTAATTCTATCATTCTTTGACAGTTTGCTTATGTTAAAGCATATAATAACCACTGTCACATGAATAGGTAGACAAGTTGTTTACAACAAGGGACCTTATATGAATACAGTGTGACCAACATTGATATTACACACATGCTGTGATTACCTTTCCCCTGGTTAAAGCATTGTTTTGTTTACATTTAGACTACATACAATTCACTATTGTGGACATAAGCAAATGTACTACAGGTAATATACAGAGCTAAACAAATGGGTCATTGTGTAAGTAAATTTTCGTTTAAATACAGGTAGATATTTACCTTGAAAACGATAACATACAGCTTACCACAACAATACTGCCTTATACCGTGTTTGATGGTGTATCAGATTTATATTTTACAGATACAGATAACGTCTTACCGTGATGGCCTTTCCCAGCACACATCCAAGGTATCAGAAACACGGGTTATCCACAACACATCTTGTATTAAATAGAATCGAACGTTGTGTGGGTTTGAAACGATTTGCCACAGGCCGTGTCCATGTAAATGTACATATATAGTACTTGAGCTGGCGAGATACTTTTACTATACACACAGATAACCGGTAAACCGTCCCTTACAGTTGTCGATGAGGTTTGTAATGCCTGTTTTATACTGGTAAACACATAGGTACTGGTCCCTGTCAACATACCTCTATACGTATACATGTATACAGGACGGATATAGGTAACTTTCTACCTCTGTACTTAACCCTGATCTGGTCTGAACGCTGGGGCATAGTACGGGGTAGAGGTGTATGTGTATTGGTGCCGACGATTTAAATGTCCAGCTTGTTGTGTACAGTGTACAACTGTAAAGCTTATGGCAAACGTTCGATTTATTTTCTTCTGAATATCTGGATCAAGACACATTGAATTGAAAAACTCCCCTAGGTCAGAGTCTGATTTATATAGAATCGCTCATATTTACCCGTATACCACGATATGTAACTGTTACAGTCATCAAAACTTACTTGTAATCGGATAACTTATCACGAATAGACCAGACATGAACAGAAATGAAATGTTCTACAGGCTAGGTTTATGCGATGCGGAAGTGGTAGGCACTTAAATGTTTAACTTGTCTCTAGAAACAGTCAATTGGTTTGAACCAGGAACGATAACACAATCTTCTGGTGTATTTAGTTTGAATGTGTGTGAAAAATGTCTTGGTAAGTAACTATAAATCATATATGACGTCATATTTTCGTAATGTATTTACTCGCAATGTCTTGGTAAGTAACTATAAATCGTATATGACGTCATATTTCCGTAATGTATTTACTCGCAATTCTTGAATTGTTGTAACCATGAAGATACCATTTATAATATAATCCTTTGACTGATAATTAATTTTAAATAAACTAATATTGTTTGTGATTTACATAATATTATATGATCAATGTGTTTTTATACCTCATTTTATGTTCCAATAGTAGGTCTGTTACAGCTTGGATTTCCACCGTATGGCCCCCTGTAGCACCGACGACGAAGCATGAAAAGGCGAAACATATATAATCATGTAATAACAGTATACTTTAAATCTTGCTTACATTTTTATCCTGGATATATTACATATTTTATTGTATATAAGTAATAACAATGTGTAATGATGAAATTACACAGTACTGATTATTTTTTCCTCTAAATTCTTAAATTAAAAGGGGTTTAACGCACCTGACCCTTCTGCTTCTGCATTAGTTTAGAAAATGTCGATTCCAACCTTTTGGTTCCTAGCATTACTGAAGAGTCCTATGAGGACGGTGCAGTTTAATTCATTTTGTTGGCATATTGTATCTTTTACTAAATTTAAAAAGGTGCAGTATATGTGTGTGTTATGTCATTTTTATGAGATAAGGTGTAAGTTATTAATATAATGTATTTAAGATGAGCAAATAGATAATATGTAATTGATGCAGATATTGTTAATTCAATTGAATCCTGTTTTGATTTCGTCTCTGATAATTCATTCTTGTACATATATATTGTTTGTAACTACTTTTGTTGTTTTCATTTGTTTAAACATGTTTGGATTATAGTTTTGTTGACTCTTTGGTATTCTCTGATGTTTTTTTTCATTATATAGGCATCTGATGAAAAAAAGGTCGAGGTGCGTAAAAACCCTTTATTTAGGAATTTGAAAATTAAGTGGAATACTGATAGAATTCAAATTTAATAACATAGACAGTATTCAAATTACGAACTTGAAAGTGATAAAAAGTGTCATTAAGATTATAAAAACTATTATAATTAGTACTGTTTATCACTATTATTTATCCTGGAATCCATTGTTCTAGTTTGAGGTAATTATCGACTTGAATCCATTTCATTTCCGACTTTGACCCAAACTCTTTCTGGTTATGTTTTTGGTAATAACAATAATTAGCTTCATTTATTCAAAGCTAAAAGGCAATGCCATCATAATCGAAAAAGAGGATTAATGTATTCATATATCAATGATACATGAACGGATGAACCAAACACACACACACGTGCTACACCATTTAAATTTAGTAAAAGATACAGTATGACAAAAGAATTAATTATACTGCATCATACAGTTGTTTCGTCCTCCTAGGGATATTAATATCCATTGTGATGATCGAATGGGCCATCTTAATTCACAAACATAGTATTTGTAAATTATATAATATATAACTAAATAACAGTTTAGTCCAATACATGTGGTACTAGTGCAAGTCTTCAATATTAACAAGCTGGAATAAAACAAAAAGTTTTGACGAACTTGTTTTGAATTTGTAATGATTTTTGAGATATATATATGTGTGTGTGTGTGTACTTTAGTCGATCAAACATTATAAACTGAAGTATGACCCTTTATAAGTAACAATGAACAGGGTCAATTGTTGGTGCTGTATAAAAGGCCTTCAACACAATGAGGTTATATATGATAGACCAATAAAACGCTGACAAACAAGCGATAAAAACAGAAACAAAAGCAGAAAAGGACATCGAACTGAAAAGGGGCAATAAAAAGTACAAGTATCAGCGTGTTCAACATAAAGAAATATGGATATACCTAGATCTGGTCTATTGGGGGAAGACAATTCACGAGGCTTACAATGACGACTACTAGGTGAGTTACACTTTAGCTCATTCATGCCTAACATTTCATAATGAACGATTCGATCCATTGTATTGGAAGGGTTCAATTGTGTCTTCAGGGGTGAATGTAAAAAAACCCAACCGAATCAGTGAATACCAAGGCGTCAACAAAACCATAATCTGAAATCTTAATCAACTAAACAAGGGACAAGATATAAACAGCGGGGATATGATAAACACGGAGACCCCTGCATGCGTACAAGAGAATAAGACCAAGTGTCCCGGGAAGGTAACCATCTTGTGCTTCATCAAGGGCACCCGTTAATATTGGTCACATTCTTAAAGTGAGAGTCGAGTCATCATTGTCAATCACAACAGGTAAGCACTGTTGTCTAATAAGTAAAATCAGAATCAGAACCAGAGAATCTTAATATTTTTAGTGAAAGCTGGCGGGCTGAGGTCGGTTGTGGAGATTATCCTATGACAGACTTGTTGTTAGCTGTCAGTGTTAAGGTTGGGATGTCAGGGGTGTTGGTAAGTTTAGGAATGTGACGATACTTGTCCCTAGTCTCTATCTCACTCTCTTTACTTTAAACCCATTAAATTCTCATTAATACGACAACAGATCGGGGGAAAAATAGTGAATACAGAAGCGTGAATAAAACATAATCCGAACTCAAAATAGATTTAACTAGAGGCAAGCTATGATAAAGGGAAATAATAACGAATCAACTACAACATAAAAACACTATAGTTTGGATAAGCATGCATGCTACTATCAAAAAATGAAAAATTCACGATCGGGAAATTGAAATCGTTAAAAGTGGTTTTAACTAATGGAAGGTCCTCTCCTGCCATACAATAAACATATAACATATATAAACTTAATAAGAAACAATCATTTATTCATGTTTTAAATCTGCAATACATTATGTGATTTGATAATCTGTAATCTGTAATTTGTAATAACACATGGGAATGAATACTTGAGCTGATTGTATTGGTACAAATTTCATTACCATGTTATAGAATATTCAAACTGATATCAACATTGAAGAGAGGAAACAACAAAAGAGAATAAGGACGTGAGTCTTTGATATAGAATTCTAGAACTGTTGATATTCTTTGAGATACATAAGAGAATACGGAAGCGTTAACAAAATTTTAATCCAAACTCTAAATCGATTAAACAAGGGGCAACAAATAAGCAAAGGAAAGATTTACATAGAGACCCTTGCAAAAGTACAAGAGAATAAGATCAGGGGTTCCGGAAGAGTAAGCGTCTTCTGCTTCATCGACGACACCCGCCATGTAAATCTTTGTCACATCCATGTAAACATCAAGTTCTCAAAATCATAACCGAGTATCACTGTCAATCACAACAAGTAAACACATTAATGAGCATACTCAAAAACGTCCATCTTCATTTTATTTAAAGATACAGAATATTTCCCAATGAGACAAATATGGCGACCATAAAACTTGCCCATAGTTCTGATTAACCTGCATCTCTTGAATCCTCGTGTTGTTAGTTTGTTTGCCAGCAGTCGACATCGATCACGAAAATCCCGATATTTAGAGCAAGCCGTAGAATATCGAATCAACTGCGACATGTAAACACATAAGGTTGGATAAGCAGGGATGTTACTATCAAGAAATGGTTCACGATCGGTAAATTGAAATCATCACGTTTATCGTATAGCTTAGTAGTAAGCTGTACATGTTGATCGTAGTTTAAGTAGAGATCTAGGTAAGCAGCTGATGGAGAAGAGTATGTTGTGTCTTTTATTTCAGGTTCAGAAGGTTATATACGATCGACGTAGTCAGCAAACATTTTGTTGTTTATAGACAACATATCGTCGATATATCTGAAAGTGAAATTAAAAGATTTGTTAGACGGTTAAAGTCAATTTAGGTAATCTGGTGCTAACGTATTTTCCATTCGATAAATATTTTTTCTATATCCCCCTCTTCTCTTCCTACAAAGTGGCTCGTTTCTGAATATAAAGCAAAAAAAAAAAAAAAATCATATGACAGATACGACATGCATGCCATTCGCGCTGCCTCATGTTATGCTTGTTCAAATTTCAAAAAGTCCAATTCTGAACACCCATCCCAATATTTACATATGCATACTCTGAAGGAAAATCACAAAATACCAAAGCGTCAACAAAAACATAATCTGAACCCAAAAATCGATTAACCAGAGGAAAAATAGGAACAAAGGAAAGATCTTCATGGGGACACTTGTAAAATTACAAAAGAATAAGCCCATGTGTTCCGGAAGAGTAAGCGTCTTCTGCTTCATCGACGACACCCGCCAAGTAAATCTTGGTAACATCTAAGTAAGAATGTAGAATAACAGTTGTGTATATCAGAAATAATGCATTTCTTTTAAGTATAAATGTGAATGTTTCTCTCTTTGATTTTCTTTCTTCTATTCCCCTCGTTCCTTAACTTCTTACGTCGCAAATTTAAACATACTTATGAATAAATGTAATAAACGAAATATGCTTTATAAGCATTCCATCATCATTGATATGCATTTAACATGCACCATCCGAACATATTGATACGATATCTGGGCACATATTTTCACTTCAAAAGAGTTTCATAGTTGAAGGGATCTCAATAGAAATGATACACGGGTATTCACAAAAATATTCAATTATTCGTGTGCTTGGACGTGAACTGCATGACAAAACTATTACAACGAAATATTTCAATTAATATGCACGATACGTTTAGCTGTATTACAAAATATGTGCATAAAAACGCAATTACATCAAAATATAAGTTTACCAAAGTATACGTATCTTTTTTTATACAAAGTAAACTACCAAACAACAAAAACGTGTACTTACATATATCATCAAGATAGAGGCCTTTTGAATACACTGTAAAGCACAAATCACAATGTTCTTTAAATACATGTATATCAACACAGTTTATAAAACTGGGAATTTGTGGGTGAAAAAAAATAACAACAAAAATAAGAAAAAAGTAGGTACATAATTATTGTAGTTAGTTTTCATGTATATGACCAACATTGTTTTTAAAACAGTACACGAAAAGAATTAATTTTAAAAAAAGCCATGGCTAGATGATTTGTGTGAAATCAATAATATATTCATTTCCCCTTATTTACATGGTTGATAATCCCCTCGGTGTCCTCGCTTATGTTATTATAGACGGTGAACAATATACAATTTATTGCAAATAAATAAATTTATGTTGTATATCGGAATATTGTATGTTATATGAAATGTTTATGTATTGAATATTGTATGTTTGTAAAATTAAAATAACCAAATTGGTGGAGTATCGCACGGCACAGGGGAATCGAGTTCACCCACACAAAACCATGACATATCCTTGCCGATATTACACGGTGTAGGGGAACCGAGTGCACCCACTCATAAATAATCCGACAGCCAATCAGATGGTCGAATTCAGGTCACATGATCATATCAAATGTTTACTTCTTGAATGACTGGTGCTCGGAATTTTGTGGTAAAAAACGTGTTTTATTTGGCAGTAAGAGAAGATTGATTCAAAATTTGGACTGCTATAGTTTGAAGAACGTGTTCCTGGGTGTGATCGTACTGTCGACGATTTGTGCGAACTATACATAGCTGATCATTACAGTCCTGTGGCGTATTTTTGTGCTCCACCTTTTTGGCTACATAATATCAAGATATTGTTTATGTTGTAAATATGTTTATGCAACATGGCTGACATTGTTGTTACCATGTCTGCTATGTTATTCGTCATTGAATAAAATGACATTTACTGGATACAGTTTTCTCTGTTGTTATTGATATATGGATAGCCAAAAACATAGCTAAGTCGTGACCTTGTTATCGTTATGGAGATTTTAACATAAATACAATTTATTGCAAATAAATAAATTTATGTTGTATATCGGAATATTGTATGTTATATGAAATGTTTATGTATTGAATATTGTATGTTTGTAAAATTAAAATAACCAAATTGGTGGAGTATCGCACGGCACAGGGGAATCGAGTTCACCCACACAAAACCATGACATATCCTTGCCGATATTACACGGTGTAGGGGAACCGAGTGCACCCACTCATAAATAATCCGACAGCCAATCAGATGGTCGAATTCAGGTCACATGATCATATCAAATGTTTACTTCTTGAATGACTGGTGCTCGGAATTTTGTGGTCCCACCATCCCAACCTGGTACTCCACCTTTCTTGGCTATAAGATATCAAGATAATTTTTATGTTTTGTGTGGCGTATTTTTGTGCTCCACCTTTTTGGCTACATAATATCAAGATATTGTTTATGTTGTAAATATGTTTATGCAACATGGCTGACATTGTTGTTACCATGTCTGCTATGTTATTCGTCATTGAATAAAATGACATTTACTGGATACAGTTTTCTCTGTTGTTATTGATATATGGATAGCCAAAAACATAGCTAAGTCGTGACCTTGTTATCGTTATGGAGATTTTAACATAAATGCTAATTTCCCCGTTGTGGCCTCAAATAAACAAAACGTTTTCTATCACTGAATTTTAGCGGCGTTGTAATGCATGAAAGTTTAACCGATGTCCCTTCGGTGGCCTCTGATGAATTTCGTCAGATAAAAAACACACATAGATTGTTTTTGAACAAATAAGCCCCTTCGGTAGCCTCTCCAATATTGTGTGCAATAGAACGGTCGCTTTTAAACGTAATCGTGTGAAGCTATTGTGCAGATTTCAATAAGAATTCTTATATTGCTTTTGTAAGTGCGTATTTAAATAAATAAACTGTGACAAGTCGTATAAACAGCTAAGATAGGTATACGTTCGAACAGATATATTGAAAACGTCACTCTGAGTCCGGCCTTACTTGTCAGTGATAAAGTCGAGCTTTCACGTCACATTTTGTTTACTTGAGTAGGTTCCTATAACATATAATGCCAGATCGCCCCCGTACGCATCAATATTAAATATAATGTCAGTTTTATGTTTTATATATAAATCATCGACTATGTACCCGTGTGTAATTGGTTTTCTGATTTCTTAGCGTCTATTTAATGTATTTATTAAACAAATAAAAGATCTTTTATGATATTCGATAGGACTTCACGTATATATTTGTTGATTTTTGATGGGGCATTTACGCATATATTTGGTGATTTAAGACGCATCACACTTTTTATACGGTTGTATTAGATTAGAAATTAAATGTTCTATAAAGAGGGACAGTTGGTTATCATATCCAAACAACTCCAAGAGAGAGATATATATACGCAGTATATTTAAATTGTAAGTACAATGGATCTGTTTTGTGTCTGCGACTCGATATGTTTATATAATGAGGGCATTATATAATTTAGTTTGCCTTTTCAATTAGGTTAATACTAATAGTACAAAATAAAACAAAATTTAATTTCAATTAATTGTAGAATATTTAAATGGTACGAATTATTTGGTGAATATGCATGTTATAATGTTGTATTAGGATAAGCTACAGGTCTGGCGTCATGATTACATATCTATTACGTCCGACGTCTGACGTTTGACGTCCAACGTCCGACGTCCGATATCCGATTTGTCTTTCATCAATGATAAAAAACTAATGTTTATTCTTTGTCATTTGAAACAAGAAAGTCTTGAATTCAATTGATGCCCGATGGGACAGATAAAAACACTCGGGATAAAAAGAACTATAAGTTGTTTAACTTGTGTTTGATCCCATTTGTATATTTGCAAATAAAATATGTTTAGATCAAACCAGTCCAGCGATAGTTTATTCTCAGCAGATAATCTGAAAATGTTACAAGGGTTATCTCCCCTCTCATAGTATTCTCGCAACCTTCGGCCACTCATCAATTACATTGTATCTAACAAATGCTCAAACTGCATATTCTAATGGTGTACATTACAATATAAAGGATGATTTGTTTTTTACTCAGTAATTTTAACAAGCTTGGTTAATTTGAAATAAAAACGTTGAGAAATTCGAGACTCCTACATGTACATGTAAAACTGAAATGTTCTCTTTTTTCGAGTTATCTTTCTTCCTATGTTATTTATCTGCTAAAAGAACTAGGCCTGCTTGATTACCAAAGTAATCCTACTTAAACATTGAACAGGTTTTCGAAAGATGGCATGCCTCAATATAACCGGTTAATGGAAAAAACGCTGACCTACATCTGTATCGCATCTGTATAGAACACCGAAACTACACAAGGATTCTTGTAAGCAACGTTTTATCACTGACTCTGCTACATGTAATTGCTTAACCAAACAGTTATCAAAGCCTCATACTATACCAATCTGAGAATGGTTAATTTAAGGATACAATTTTATTGTGACATAGTGTACCCCAGAAGTGGAATTAACGGGATGTATGAGTCTATTATTGACCTTTCCCGAGGGAACTGATCTATTACAATGTTGTCCCTAGACAACGCTATTAAAGAACTGTTCCCGAAGGGGAGGGACATAATATATCTAGTACATCACATGACTGTCATATACAATATCAATTTTGCTGGGCCTCTGTGGAATACCAGCATCTTCGTTTCCGAAACGTGCCATTTTGGCAAACGACAGCGGTAAAACGGAAGTACACTTTGCAACGCCCCCTATGACGACACGCCACTTTTGACGACACCCTTATTTTCCCGCGGGCCGAAAAAAAAGGTATAGTGCCCCCTGCCAGGTATAGTTCCGTTGCTAAGGAAGGCAGATAACTGTACAAAATAGAACATGGTAATTATCTAATAGCCTTCCTCGATATTATCATGTGATGCGATTAGTAGACTCTGAAATAGCCTGGAAGACCTTTTGTTCAAAATATTTTACTTTTAAATCCTATACTCTATTGCACTCATACAAAACTTGTTGTATACGATCGGTATTAGTATGATACATGTATTTGGTGATGTTTCTGAAATGCAATGAATACCAAAAAGAATTTTAAAACAAAGAAAGACAATGTATTGCAATGGACGTTAAATCCTAAATCCCCTAGGAATCAGATCGTGGCTACACAATGTACTTATACATGTATGTGTGCACTATTTCTACCCTGTTTCCTCGATCAGAGATGACTCATTGTACTTATCTCACAAGAAGGGATTACTGGATGTGATTAACTGATAGTGTTTAAAAACGAATGCCCAGAAGACACTAAGGTGCAAAATATTTATAATATAACAAATATAATTCGTAATCCTTATATACCGCTTTATCACAACAAATAGGTCGTCTCAAAGCGGTTCACAAATTATTATCCTTTGTTATAAGGATTTAGCAACCAGCCGACATCGTTCTTAACTCCCTTCGGAGCATAAAACCGGTGCTGCGATTTCGGCACTTACAGTTAGCATTCTACAATGTCTAGCACTGCCTAACCACGAACTCATTTACAGCTTAGTAGACTGGAGCAAGCGGAGTAAAATATCTTGCTCAAAGATAGAACATGAGAGCTGTGACCGGGACTCGAACTCGCAACCCTTCGATCACGAGCCTGGCGTCTTATCACTAGACCACCGTGCCTATTTGTGTATAAGGATTAAGTTCATAGAGGAAAAATGAGTTTTGATAAGAAATTGATTGGTACATAATAAAAAAAGTTCCGTAATAGAAAAAAGGGCACATGCTATAGGCTGTTTCGTAAGATAAGCATCCAAGATAATCTTGGAAGGGTATTTGATTTTTGTAAGTAGTAAAATAATTCTAACAAGAAAATACAGCAAAGCTGCTGGACACAAATTCTTTGTTCTTAAAATGACTTACTGGCAATTAGAAAACACGGGAGACCTTTCAGTCGACGAGAATTACAAGTACATGTTATGTTTCCCCGTCGTGGGCAAAACTGAAGGTACATGTAAGCTCAGGTTAAAAAACCCTGACCAATCGCAAGGGTACATGTACATGCCTGACCTTTAAAGATTGCAAAGGAGCTACAACCGACTTTAAAGCCTGTCATTTTTGCCGTTATGTGACCACGAAATTCTTTTGATGTTCATCAAAGGTTCGAATAAGTCTTCTTGACTCATCAACAAGGTGGGACAAACGGAGTATTCAGCTTTGCGATGATATATTCCAGGGGTATAGAGAGTGTAGGTGATCGTAGCCCCAGGATATGGAGGATGTCCGATTCATACATACTGGCAGTCCCTAAGTTTTTATTAAGAAGTCATCTACTGAATTTTACTGTTAGCTTTAGGATCAGACATCCGAGTAATCAAAATTAATCGTTTTTTTTTCGAAATAATTTGATATGTAGTAATACTATTCTTGGGGCAGGACCAGTCTATCAGATTCTCAAAATATCATTAGATACCACTGTCAGGTACATCCGCGTGAAGAGAGGTGGTACTTAACATTATAAACTGTATCAAGAAACAGATATTGACAAATTATAATCTAAGTGTCATAAGCACAAATTAATTTTGATGTATAAAATGGTAAATCACTTGACCCCTGATTATTTGTTTAATATCACTGAACCATTTAATAATCATAATCTGCGTCACCACAGATTTTGAAATATCACAAGGTCAAGAACCAGGCTTTAACGGTCATCTCTACTTGGTTAACAGTGCTCAAGCAGGTTTATAGGGCGAACATAGAAAAATATGTAGATTTTATATCTGTCCTTTTATTTGTATGAACAACCTTGCGTAGGGGAGATAATAGTTACAGTGACAGTGAAACGTACACCCTACGTCCACAGGCTGCGACAGGGGAGATAACACTGAAGGCAATACTTAAAGTCAAAACTTAATTAATTTAAAACTTAAATAATTTAAACCGACATTTCAGGTTCAGCATTTCAACAGAAAAGTGAAGTTAGTTGATTCTAAAATTAACGTAATATGTAGCATCATTTGCAGTTTTTAATTTAACATATTTCTCTTACTTGATACAAGGCAATATATATGCAAATGAGATAACATAACGGTTTTCGATATCCACAATTTCCTTATAAGAAATGTGTCAAAGTGTGGATGGTGGGGTAGACAAACAGGGGGAAAACAAAGAGGCATTCGTTTGGATTGAACGGTAGGCATGCTGAGGCGCCCCCAGTATCGCAAGAGTGGGGACACTGGCGACCCCCGCCCCACCCCATGGCTACGGACCGTCAGCAGCGCTACTCCGAAAACCTCGCCTTTCCTCCACTAACGAAATAGGGACGTCTATTGGCGGACCGCTGGTCGCTATATTCCTTCACTTATATGGTCTAAACAACATCTCAAACACATTTTGATATGATACATACTCATTCAGAGGAGCTCATCACTAGTGAAAATATATATCTCTTGCTGTCTCCAGAACAAAGTGTGGACTTAGATAGGATATTATCATATTACATATACATGTATATATTCTCTACCAAATGCATAACTCGTACCTAAAATACGCAAGAAATACAATCAAAATGTGTTACTTCAATTAATAAAGTTATTAACTCAAAAGCACAGTTATACATGTAGCGTAGTAATAGTAAATTATTTAGTTGTGCGAGTCCTTGAATAAATCAAGGTGTTCTTGGTGTTTCCCATCAAAACATCCCCAATTCACCTCCTTCTTTGGAAAACGTGTAAAATTCAGTCTATAAATCAATAGAGATCCTTACTTGCCTAGAAAAAAATGTGTTTAACAGCATTTCTCTTTTCATCCGAACCCACCCCTTCTCTCCCGGTACTACAGTGCATTTAAAATGGTTATGGTTATGTTTTGAATCAAACATAATGTGCCAATACGTGTGCAATACCTTAAGGGAACAGCAACAGCAAGCTGCATCACTTCACGTCGTTCTCTGTAATGAACTTCTAGAGAAAAGATCGTCAGAAATGGATTATTTCACAAGAGATATTTTATTACATTTGATTTGAGTGATTCGATATGAGCGCTGAAATGTTCAACAACGAAGAGAATGAATGCTTCCATATAACCTGGCACCGTAAAAAATCGCAATGGAGTGAAATGGCAGTGCCGAGGTGATCCTAATGGAATTTAGTTTTTTTTTTTTTGTATTTTCTAGCTTCTTCTTGAACTACTTCTGTAGAAGCTATATTTAAATTGGGAGAGTATTGAATGGGAATTTTAATATTTTAGACTCGCTGTACTAAATATCAGAGATCCGACCGTGGCACCAATTTACAATCACTGTTTACAGAAATCGACATCTCCCAAATGTAATATTGGAATAAGCGTGAAGCTTTTGGCTTTTTACTTGCACGGAAGATGTAATGCACTTTGAGTAATTCACATTTCTTCCATGTACATATTGTTACGGAACGTGACGCCATATAGAACCTCACGTAGGCATACAGATCAAACAGATCCGTCATGAGGTAACATTTAATCGGGTACCAGGGGCTGTAATTATATATTTAAGGATTTATCATTGTAATAATTAGTGCATTTCGTACATACAAACACCCAGACATGGGTTCTTATTAGTACAAACATCCCGACCTGGGAAAAACAGTATTTTACAACAAGGAGCAGAAATGAAACTGGTGAGACGAGCGGGCGCGAACTCGAGACCTCTAGGTTATGGAGCCAGGATGTTATCACCAGGCCAAAAGGTCCGAACCAGTTGGTTTGTAATTAACTGATATTGTTATGCAAGGTCGTGTCTCCAAGTAACAATATTTGTTACATTAACTTTTCCAACTTTCCGAGTCGGTAAAGGTTTTTAGTCAAAATTGAATGAGAACTTTCGTCTTAATTCCACTCACAACCAACATGTCTACTAGAAATGTGGGAACAATAAGGGGCGGAACGGGTAAACATCTTACTTGTCCCTCTGTCTACCTGTAGTATTAGAGTACATTTGGACGAAATATCGCGCTATGTATTTGACAGCTGACTTATCTAACTCGCCCTATTTTGGGCAGTGAGCTTATTTCAGCGGTCAGAACACCGACACTCGGCTATTGTACACTTTGCTTGACGAAGGAAACAGACGTTTTCGAAAGCTCGCAAATTAAGTTATCAATTCCTGATTGTGTACAAAACAAACTCAGTATATATTTTATTCATACCAAACTGATGAATCTTATTCCTGATGTCCAATAGACCCTTACAGGATTTTAACATGGGTCTATAAAAACTGGCTCAGCTGGTTCCTTACCTCGTCTCCGTTAATATAAGCAGGGTGTTGTCAGACGTCCGCTTCAGAACATCAATTATGCCATCAGACATCTGGTTGGGAAGAACTTCATCAGCTTCAGAGATGGCATGTCCAACCATTCGTAGGACGAGGGTGAAGAAACAAAGTTATGTTAAGTTAAGTTCTGAAAAGATAGCAACCAAAATATGTTCATAGAGACAGCAGAAATAGGCATTGTGAACACCAGGAAAAATGAAATCAATTATAATTTCATCAGACGACATGCAAGGAATCGAATGTCCAACTTGGCATTTGAGGGGGAAATACAACCTAACTGACAAGCTAGCTTTTCCAGTCGTGCGGTATAACCCGGGGACCTTCTCATGCTGGTGAAGCAACGGGTGAGCGTGGTCAGTAGTTGGATGGGTGACCGCCTGCACGTTACAGAATAATGTAAAAGAAATCATGTTTTGTGTATTGCTGTAACTTAACTTTATTACTTAAACATTGTACTTCAAACGCTCTCCACTGGTCGCCATTCGTTCTGAGAAGAACATGGGTAAAAGAATAATACAAACACACCATTAGCAGTATGAAAACACACCAAGTTCTTTGTCATTTACGAGCCACAGTGGACTTGTTGTTAAGGTGTATGTCATTACATAAATCTGCTACTTCTAGCCTCCTCCACTTCCGGGTCGTGAGTTGGAGGCCTATGTTGGTCAGTCGCCCAATACTGACCGGTGATTCTCCATATATATATAGTGATTATCCATGAACTCCGGCTTTCCTTAAATTAGCGTCACTGTTTATATGACGTAAACTATAAAACAAAACGACCATATCTTTATTTCTTCAACCTATTGCCGGCTACACAAAATTTATTCAGAACAGTATAAGGATTGTTTGTACACAAGCAGTATATATTATTAGTACATCACGTGACTGAATACTGCCTTCCCATTGGCTACACACATGGGTACTATGAAGCGATAGTGCCCGCTCACCCGGGCACTATTAAATTTGGCGCGATATTCAACGTGAATCTATTATGACGTCACTATTAAGTTACGTCACTATTACGTCGTGTTACTGTTCTGCTAGAAAATGGCTGACTCTGGAAACGACCAAAAGCTGGCCATGGTCTTGCACAATAAAACGAGTTTTGGGGTATAAGTGTGTATTTAAATGGAAGATTGATGTACTAAACCCATTATGGCCCTGTTTAGAGAGCACTATTGCCTAATAGTATTGTCTCGTGATGAGATAGTGCCTGAGCCGAATATTCCATCCCTCGACAATACTATGAGGCAATAGTGCCCTCTAAACAGGGCCATAATAGATAAATAGACAATAGGAATATAATAAGCTAACCGCCTCGGTAGCTGAGCGGTCTAGACCGCTGGACTAGATCGTGTTGACGTGCCGTGTGCGGGAGGTCGAGGGTTCGCGGCTCGGCCGGCTCTCAGTAGAAAGTTTCTCTCATCCGAAGGCTTCGGCCCACGGTCTCTCCTCTTTCGAAAGGAGTTTAAAAATTCGCGAAGTACCAGTTAATGACATAAATACAAGAAAATTTATCAGGCCCCAGCATCAAAAATTCAGACGTGACAGCAGTAATCATAAGAAGCCAAAGGCTTAGTCCCTGACGGGTTTGCCGACCGTCTATAAATAACTGCCATATATATAGGAACTCGGAACTTCGTATCATTATTGAAGAGCACCACCTCATACAATGTGATGTCCGTCATTACCTACACAGTACTGGATGAATCAGTCGGGATAGAGGTATAGGTTGTGGCGAGACGAAACATTAATAAGAGAACTATACATTCGTTTTCATTTCAGTTCAGATACATTTGATCGGGACAATGGAAATAAGCAACAGGCCTAGCCTGTATAAACGCTTTTCTCAATGCGTTTGACGACGATATTAAGAGTTTATACTCTACACCTTATAGATTATATTTCGTGCTCTAGGTTTAAATTCGCAAAAAAATAAAATAAAAAAAATACATATATTTCAACAGCTCCTTATCACCTATATATCAGAATATGTTAAAGAGCATAAGAAGGTTACCTTTCACGTACTCATCCGAATCCGGTTTCTGACAGTGACTTCATTACATTACTGATACAGAAATTCTTTTCCCGGTCGATGTTAAGAAAGATACTCACGCAAGACATTGCCCTTACTTAAATTTTTCACCAAAACATGTCTTAGTGATAACCCCAGCACACGTACAAAATAGTGCTCCGCACACTGCTATCGTGATGTCCAAGGCTACATGTACTCTTAGAGTATTATTTGAATCACAACTTATCTATCCCACTTTTAAATAGTAAAATGAGATGCTAGGATTTATTCATGTTTCTTCGACCGACTGGATAGCGTGTTTCATGTTGAAAAATAAAGATATTGACATGTTGGAACTCGACTTCGGTGCAGGCACGTCCCATGCATCATTCCGTTATGTCATCGTGTTACATCTGTCTCCGGAAAAAATGACATATTCGACAGATCAGGGTATAGTGATTCACTTACCCGTATGGCACTTAGGAGACCAGTGCTTCTGGCTGGTCTATACAGTATGCAGCCCACGCGGATTGTATTTCTCTACTGTACTGTCGTCTAGACTCCTCATTTTTTTCTTTATATTACGTTGTTCCTGTCTCGATGAGAAAACGGCCAGATTCAGATGTCACCAATGTGCTTCACCATTTCTACCACAATACCCTGTGTTATTCCACTCTCAGACCAATGTATAAACATGCTGACTGTTGGATAAATATATGTTATAAATCAGTAGTGGTTATAAGACATTAAGGACTTTTGATTTGTTGAGAAGTTGAACTTTGACCGGAAATCACATGGTTCTATGCAACGTGCAGATTTTTGACGTCATCAACGATTGTTGACGTCGTCACAACCTGGCGGGAATAAATACGATATGATGTGTTTTCGCGCAAATAGTCCGCGGTTCAATCCATAAAAAAACACTGTTACTGACGACTTAATACTATTGTGGTAGAAACAGGTCACACGACTCGCTGTTATTGGACATGGAATTTATTTCACTCACGTTGAATATTTATTAAAAGTTTCAAAAGACACTCGTGTCTTTTGAAACTTTTAATTGTAAATAAAGAACTCGAGTGAAATAAATTTCAAACTAACAACCGCTCGTTGTATAACCTCTATATAACGGGCTTCACTCGATCGATATACAATGTAGTGTCACCTTTAACAGTACAAGATATTTACGTACAGTCTGGATGGGGGATAGGGCTATCACATTTACCACACAGTACATATGGTGGTCTATATTTCATCCTTAAGGTTGAGATGGTTTTAAGGAAAATTGACATAAAACCTTATCATCTCAGATATTACAGTGAATGCATCAGTAACCGTCCAAACATTGCGTTTCCGTCACATCAAAGCCATTTTCGTCACATCAAAGCCATGGTCCAGTGGGAGGACGCCAGGCTTATGCTGAAGGGTTGAGAGTTCGAGTCCCGGCCAAGACACTCTGTTGTATATTTGAGCAAGATACTTTACTCCGCTTCTTCCGGTAGACTCAGTTGTAAATGAGGAAGTGGCTGAGAACGGCTAGAAATTGTAGAATGCTAGCTGCAAGCTACGAAATAACCACGGATAATAAATTTAAAAAATTGAAATGACCTATAAACTTGGCTGTACATGCAATAAAGCAGTATACAAAAACCCTGAAGTATACTTGTAATTATTGATTTATTATTATCATTACAGCTGTGCAGTTTCGCCATACGGCATGGACTTGCTCGATTTCCCGATCGTTCCCCATTGCTAGTTGCTGGTTCTATTCTTAATTTATCAGCCTTGTTAAACTCACCTACCCCTCCCCTGAAATTCAATAATGAACTACTGTAAAAGCCAATATTTTCGCGGCTGGAAATTTTCACTTAGCCAACCTCTGAACTGTTCGGGGTGTGACATTTTTCGCGCATCGGTCATGCTGTTTTGTACTATGTCCATGTATTACTATTATAGTTTGAGTGGTGTTTAATATGTTCTCGTGTGTATATATTTGCGAAGATTCAATGCAAGCGAAATAAGCGAAAATTTCTACAACGCGGACAATTCAATTTTTACAGTACTTTTTATATTCCTACTATTGAATAGGGCAGGTTCAAGTGTGTCTACAGGGGTATATGAGTTATCGTGTCATTATAGCGGCTCGGACTCATCGCCCTCAGCCAAAAAAAGAAAATACTAGCAAAATTACATGTTAATTGCTACTCTTTGACATCGCAAGTTACTTTTAGCATGAAAGTTGCATTCGCAGACGAAAGAATGAGAGATATTTCAACCTTACCTTTACACTAATGCAATTTCAGTTTACGTGCAAAAACCATGGGGGTCATGATTCTACACTTCATATCTAATTACGGCTAGTCGACTTTATATAGCCACATGAGCTTTAACTCTGTTACGTACATAATCCTATGAAGATTCCGAACGGAAAAAATGGCCGCCCGCATGTACGCCATAGAAGTGCACATTGATCACAAGCATCTGGACGCGACCTCGTACACATTATTTCTGTTCGACATCCAGTCGATTGTATATACGTAAAAATCCAGTGGTCAGTATATGGGTTCTAACTACGTGTGTCTAGACAGGCAGGGTCAGCCCTAACCCAATGATTCCACTTACACAGCCCGGCCACGTCACTAATCAGCCCTGTTATGGTTATTAAACGGCTGATGACCACGCAAACACGCCGGGGAAGTACGTGGTCATTGTGCCGAGGTCACCAAAAGTCGCAATTATTGTCAAATTGCTACATTTCAAAGCTTTATAACATTACGACGGAGCTGCGAACAATATTCTTGACGTATGATCTGGTCTAGGTCTTCAAATGTCTACGTCGGTTCGGCCAATCGCTAACTGTTTCAGCGCCACTTTACCGCAGAGTGGTACATGTATGTTGAAAATGCACGAACAACGATGAGGGCTTTCGCACTACATATATATACGCATATTATATGGGAATGGTACTTTATATCAAGATATTCTGCACTAGGAGTGTACAAGTACACGTACTTGTATATTTACTTATTATTTACTCATAAATGTAGAAAATATATTTAAAATGAAAATTGAAAACTTAACTTACTTACCACAAACAACAGGAATGGAGAGATTAAAGCAAACAAAAAAACATTTGTCATCACCTTATGTTCCAGAAGTGAAAGCGTTTCATACAATTAATTGGAAAAACCAAATTGAACTTGTTGCGTTTAACGTTTGAAGATGTGAGAGCGGTCGTTAGTTTCTGAAGACTCCAAACTCTTATAGGTAGAACTCAGGCAATGATGTCGACCTTAAGTGCCCTTTTGCGATTAATCCTACTTTATTTGATCAATAATACAGCCACAACAACCAGGTGAGAACATGGCGAAATGATGTTCGACCTTGATCTATCAGATTGTTTATCAATAGAATCATCAGCACAGCCGTATAAGAGAAAGACAAAGTTTTTTTTAACTTGCAGTTTGAGTATTGCAATGAAAAAAAAAACTGTATGATTCGTATCAGTTTAATGAAATACTTGTTCGTTAGTTCTCGGAATAATTCAAGAAATCGCTTTGATGTTTTAGCATGAATAGCGTGGTCAGTATGCTTGGTTTGGTTTGGTTTATTTTGTTGTACGTCTTATAAACAGCCAATGTCATATAAGGATATACCAGGTTTTTGAGGTGGAGGAAAGCCAGAGCACCCGGAGATCAACAACCGACCTACGGTCAGTACCTGGAAACTTTCTCACATAGGTTTCTAACTCACAACCCAGAGGTGGAGGGCTGGTGGTAAAATGTCAGGACACCTTAATCAATCGGCCATCAGCCACCGCGGCGCAGAGGTGAAGGGCAAGTGGTAGAATGTTGGGACACCTTAACTACTCGGACACCGCGACCAAGAGGTGTTGAGCTAGTTGTAGAATTCCGGGACACCTTAACCACTCGGCCATCGCGGCCCAGAAGTGGAAGAATAATGTAAGAATATCGACACACCTTAACCACTCGGCCATCGCGGCCCAGAAGTGGAAGAATAATGTAAGAATATCGGGACACCTTAACCACTCGGCCATCGCAGCCCCCATAAAAACATGCAATTCATTAAAATTCGTTATGTCTAGACTTTGGAATTGTTGTCTGACTTCATGTTTATACAAAGTTGTTCGTGTAATTTCAAAATGTCTGTCTTTGGAACAGGGACCTGGCACTGAAAATAGGTTACATGTATACGAATCCAAATCAATTTAGATGCACCAAGGAAATTGCTATATTGTATACTCTGTAGGTCCGTTATCAGTGAACTTCTTTACTTTAAAATGTTCTTCATATTCAAAATAAACGTTTTCAAATTTTCAAAAATAGATTGATTAATACAAAATTAGAAAAATGCCTCTCGATTTGAAACAATAAGCGAATCCCAGTAGATTTTAGTCATATATTATTTGAAAAAAAATGGAATTCAGGAAAAACGTTGGATTAAAAAAATGAACGAGATATTGGCCGCACTCCATGTATATATGTGCCTCTCCTCGTTACTCTGTGTTGTCTGTTGGGTCTACAATTTCGTCTCCGAAGTTGCTCATGTTTCATTTATTATTATGTTAAGTTTTTTATTATGTTTTTTATAGCATCAATCAGCTGTCCTACTCCTGTCGTTAAGTTAAGTAATCGTTTTGACGGGACGTTATCTTAGATAAAATCGATATGATTGTCAACGTGACCGTCTTCCATTAACTGTCTACTGTCTGTTACTTAGGAAACATAATCTGTCTAGAGTTGATCACAATATGATTATGCATACATTGTATACCGGTATAATTCGGAACATGTACTTTCTTCATATAATTCGGAGCACTTTAGAAGTGTTGAGAAGTAAACCTATGGACGTAGGCATAATAACAACAATGCCTGTATGTAAAATGTCAATTGAATTTGATCCATGAGCTCAACACTTACTTGAGTATGTATGCTACATACTCAAATTACATAATATACACATTTTCGTAGTACACGATTTGATATTATATAGAATTAGTTTAATTTTACTTCTAAATTCATCAATTAAAGGGGTTTTACGCACTTGAAACTTCTGCTTCTACATTAGTTTAAAATGTTTGGATTCGCAGCGTTTGGCCCCTAGCATCACTGATCCTTGAAGGACAAACAGCTGTATGATGCAGTTTAATTAATGTTTTCGGCATACTGTATCTATTACTAAAAAAAGTGTGTGTTACGTCATCTATGCAGTAGGTAAAAAATAAGTTGGATATCTTGCAAAAGTACACTATTTCAATGAAATACAAAAGTTCAATCTGTCGGTGAAGCAGAAGACGCTTACTCTTCCAGAACACCTGGTCATGTCCTCTTGTACTTTTACAAGGGTTTCCATGTAAATCTCTCCTTTGTTTATATTTTGCCTCTAGTTTAGTCGATTTTGATTTCGGATTATGGTTTTGTTGACGCTTCGGTATTGATTTTTAAAAACATTAATCAGCATTTATTGTGAAAGCGGATAATACTCTTAAATTGGCCTACCAACATTATACAATGATTACAAAGTTTCCTCTTCCATTCTCTTTCCTCCTGTTTGCTTCCTCAACTCCTTTTGAAGTTTTTAATTGATGTTTCTGAGAAAAAATTCTGTCATTTCCATTGATGCCGAGATAGTAAGAAGCGTTCTACTTTTTATCGTCCTATGTCTTTCTGGATGTTTCCTAGTTATTCATTATAGCTTTGATTTTGATATATTGTTGTGTCCTTATGGACGAAATAGCAGTATAGGTGAGGTGAACAGTCGATATCTCGTCATTTTATCAGACACGAGATTTTTTCGCACGCAATGATAATACAAGAAGATTTGAAATTATACAGTTATGATTTGTTTATTCTATTCGAAATTCATTGAATAAAATGGGTTTACGTACCTGACCCTTCCGGTTCTACATTAGTACAGAACATTTCGATTCCCATTTTGTTTGGTCCTACCATCACTGACGAGTTCTAGAACGACGAAACAGTTGTATGATGCAGTGTATTTCATTTTTTGGCATACTGTATCTATTACTTAATTTAAAAGTTGCAGCGTGTGTTACGTCATCTTTGCTTAGCGATCTCTTGTTAAAGCCTGTTCAACTGTATTATCGTCATTCTATCCGACACGATATAAATTTGCTCACAAGGACATTGCAAGACGACGAGAAGCGGAATCACATGACAGCGGCATGTTATAACAATACTACATCAGACTAATGCAATCAACATTTAATGGCCGATGTCAGTCTCACATCATACATACGACAGCAGAACATGTCGCGCACGCCATGTCTAAATAACGACACACCAGCTACTTATTGCTCTTTAGACATTTTTTCCGCCA
This sequence comes from Mimachlamys varia, assembly GCA_947623455.1. NCBI lineage: Eukaryota > Metazoa > Mollusca > Bivalvia > Pectinida > Pectinidae > Mimachlamys > Mimachlamys varia. Next base: position 7,207,632 of record OX392537.1, read on the forward strand.
TTGTAAATGGCATGAAATATGAACACGGGGCCATTTCATATAAAAAGGAAAAAGGTGTACGTGATTCTGTTTAAAATTCTATCTTGATTGATTGGCAAGACTTTCGCAGCACGTTATCCATTATTTTTTTCCTACAACCTTATTCACCCGTGCCCTAAGCTCCGTATAGAAAGCTTTAGACAAGTAACTGGTATTCCTTAAGGTGGCGGCCTCGCCCTTTTAGCAGCCATTAATGTCGACTCGGGGAACAGTTGACGCTTTTCTCCTGATGAGAATGCGATCTAATGCAGACGTTTTAACGATCCCCTTCCAGACACATCAAGTCAGATTTCGGTTTCGTTAGGTTAATTACATTCTTAAGCATTTCTACTTCATTATTTGCTTTCATGTGACGTTGCAAACTTACGCAGAGTATTGTGTTCGTGAAAGACAACGGATGTACTACACATTTGATACAGTTACAATGTACTTCAGTACAACATCAACTGGGACAGGTACATAACAGTATTTGTTTTTTTCTATACAAAAGATATTTGGATGATTTATTTCATAAGGAAATCAGAACACTTATTCTACATATTCTATGAAGGCATTGATTGACGAGCTGGTGTACTTACCTTGCGATGTATCAGACTATACGATGACCAGCAAGAATAAAGGTACTTTTTTAAGTACGCCACAATAAGACCAGCAGCAAAAGAGCTGGTTAAACGTCGATGCATAGAAAATGCATGATTAGAAGAAAGAAAAAGTCGAGAGAGAAGGCGAGCATACCGGCAAGTTACTTGTTTCAGAAAGTCAAGTTGCATTTCAATATAGTTCTACTCTTTGTTAGGCCACAAAGAGTAATCTCACGCATATGTGCGTGATGATATTAAAGAAATATGATGTATTTCCGACTATTGACATTTAATACCTTATAAATTAATAAATCAATCAAGAAATACTTTTACCTGTTCGCCGTCACTCATAACCGGGAAAGTCAACGTGCATGGTATTGGCTGATAAAGGACTTTGTGTTGATGGATAAAGCACTTTTTAATCTGATGGTTATTATCAGCCGATGTATCTGATGGTTGCAAGATGAAATATACAATGACGTTGATACAGAGGGGCACCATATGAACGTGAGAACAAAGCAAAGAACGTCGACAAAGGATTCAAACAGGCACTGAGCCAAAAATGTCGGCGTCATGGATCCTAAATTAAACACTTGCAAAACAAATTTCCTGGGAAACAGTTCTTTGCAATGTGTATTTATGTTACCCTGGCCAATTTCAAACAGGAAAATGTTACATTTTTATGGATGCGTAGAAACAGTAAGGCAATTTTATTTTGTATAAAATTGTATATAATTTCTATCGTTGATTATGTTTAGTAATAAAGCACGCGCATTGTCATTCTTGGTTATTTTCTCACAACACGCGAAACGTTTATGGTTCGTTAGCCGAGACGCCGAAATCCTTTTCGGCATTAATGGCGTTCTAGCCTAGCATAATGTTAGAAACGAGGCACCAAAACATTTCTCCAATTTGATTAGACGCTTGTCACAATGAGCGCGTTATATGGAATTTGTTTATACTAAGTAAGCTCGATTAGATTTAGACATCAGACTGTACTCGCACTGAGGCAGAAATTCGTCAACACCCGTCTGTGACGTAGTCCGCACTCTATGTCACCATTAGCTGACCACCACATCTAACTCACCGGCAATGAATAACGACGCACAGTCTGGTTTGGTGTTTGATATAGGGAATAAAATTGGTTTGGGTAAGTTAATTATACTGCAATGATTTTGATGTCGTATTTGATCATAATATGTTTGCTAAATCAATTAGAACTTATAGAGTCGTTCTTTAAGCCATCTTTTCAAAATAAATTACCAGGAAATGTTTAAATTAATCGTGAAATGTCTACCAAAGGCAAGACTGCGGCATATGCATCAATTGTTGTTTAATTAACCGAATTCACTGTAACCTCAGAAGGGACTCTGAGTGTGGGGTTGGATTGGCAAAAGTATTGTTAGGACATATTCGTGTAATTCATTTACATTGTAACGGTAACTGCTAAAGCAAAACCCCGTATTTTACTCTTACTCTTCCAGAACACCTGGTCTTAGTATCTTGTACTTTCACAAGGACCTCTATGCAAAGCTTTACTTTGTTTATATGTTGCCCCAAATTTAATCGATTTTGAGTTCAGATTGTGGTTTTGTTGACGATTTGATATTTTTCCCCGTTCAACATGTTTTTTTCCAGAAATGGAAAGGTCCTTCATTATAACCCTCTTTAATGCCAAAATAATTATATTTTAATGAAAGTATTAACGAAAATAAGTTACAAACATATTACATGAAACCCTAGCGGGCTGTAACCGATTTGCATTCATACCGGCATGAAAATAAATAGTAATAAAAATACTATAGTTCAATCATTATATTTACATTTTTACTATTGTACAATTGTTTGATTTAATTTATTATTTCTTGAATAATTGATTAATAAGCTTTGTTTGCTTTTGCGCCGTCCTTTAAATAATTTGGCAGGAAAAAAGTAAAGTTGACGCTAATAACTAGCCTTAATGATATGAGCGTTGGGCTTAGGGGTATTTTTCATATTATCCGAAGCGGAGCGACAAGACATGCAATAATTAAGATCAATATATAACGTCATGTGTAATCCACGTGATTAGATGTATTAATAAGTATTCACAGCGTATTCATAAACAAGTGTTTTTTGTTTTCAGTTGGTATATCCATATAGAAAAAGAATGTAAATATAATATTATTTGAAGAAAGTCATGCATATATTCATCTTTACAATGACCAAACAAAGCATTCATCATGATGCCATATGCAAAAGTACAGTGAAAGTATTGTTGTCCTTTTGGAAATTAAATAATTTTGAGTTTTACATTCAGCACTACTGTAACAGAACAAAAAATTTAAGAAGCACCGCTAAATCTATATCTAAATGGGAATAAGTGACTTAATTGCGTTATCTACAGAATTAGATCTAGGAATAGACTACATGTACTCTAGTCCGTACACAGCGGTTAGCGGATGAGACAAAATGGAACAAAGATGTTACAATAATAATGAACGGTAAATAATACTTTAGTTGTACATATACATTAATGTACGCCAAGGCAGGGTTTAGTACAAAAGTGTGTATTATCTATCAAGATATAAATGTTAGACTTTGCGGATGGCTTTCCTAGAACCCGAGGTTTGCCGTAACTTTCATGGGCATAGCTGTATGATTTGAGTAGTAGCCAGGTTCAAGTTATGCACAACTTGCTCAGTTAGAAATCATCTGTACATATCTATATTGTGAAGTTCTTAACACTCCGTTTCAAGAATAGTTTGAATAAATAGGGGGCTTCATTACCAACGATTTCAAGAAGAAACAGTATCGATGCGGTGTAATTAAGGATTGATTGTCATATATTTTACCTTCCATGGTGTAAAACATACATTGGCGTACAAAACATTTTGAGTATGTAAGTAAGCCAATATCTGAATTAGAGAATACCGAAGCGTTAACAAAATCATAATCCGAACTCAAAATTCAACCAGGGGCAAAATATGAACAAAGGAAATATTTACATGGAGACCCTTGTTAAAATATGAGAGACTAAGACCAGGTGTTCCGGAAGAGTAAGCGTCTTCTGCTTCATCGACGACACCCGTCATGCTAACCTTTGTCACATCCATGTAAACATCAAGTTCTCAAAATGAAAACCGAGTCAACAAGTAAATACACTAATGAGCAAACTCAAAAACGTCCATTTTCATATCATTTAAAGATACAGAATATTTCTCAATGAGACAAAGATGGCGACCATAAAACTTGCCCATTGTTCTGATCAACCTGCATCTCTCGAATACTTGTGTTCTTAATTTGTCAGCAGTCGACATCGATCACGAAAATCACGATATTTTGAGCAAGCCCTAGAATATCGAATCAACTACGACATGTAAACACCATAGGTTGGAGAAGCAGGGATGTAACTATCAGGAAATGACCGGAGTTCACGATCGGAAAATTGAAATAATCACGTTTATTGTAAAGCTTAGTAGTAATCTGTCCATGTTGGTCGTAGTTTAAGTAGAGATCGAGGTAAGCAGCTGATGTAGAAGAGTCTGTTGTTTCCTCTATTTCAAGTTCAGAAAGGTAAATAAGATCGACGTGGTCAGCAAACTTCTTGTTGTTTATAGACAATACATTGTCGATATATCTGAAAGTTTAAAGATTTGGCAAGGCAATATATGTTACACACCAATGCATAAAGTATTAGTCAAATCATGTTTCAACGCCAGGGAAAATCCAGACATACAACAACCACCCGTTGACAGTGGAGCAGTGCAGTCTCCAATTCTACAATTATGCCGTCGTTATAAGGGAAAACAACAAACAACGGGCACAGTTACTTCATCTCGTCTCCGTGCAGTGGAACTGTAAATATTTAGTATAAAGATGCGATTCCTAGGTTTGCATCTGCTAGCTCACCTTTCTTTAGCTATGGTGACTGTATTTAGCGTTTGATGGACAGAAGCACTGTTGTTTACCACAGAAACATAACACATATATTAAAAATGAAAGTTTATGGTGCACTTCCTGATGTCTCGAATATTGACGAGCCATCTGCCACTTCATCACTTCCTGATGACGTTGTTATTAACGACCCACCTGCCACCACATCACTTCTCAGAAAGCTCTTACGTAAACATTAAAGATCAGCACTGACAACCCGCCGGAAATACGCTGGACTGCTATCACGCGCTTCCGGTTTACGTTCTCGTGAGACTGAAATACAGACAGCACAACCGGTCATAACTTTTACCGAAACATAAACATGTCAGTTCAAATTGTTTTCGTTACTGATTGATTCCTCAAGGAACTGAAATTAAAATTGCGTCGTTTAGAAAAGCAACAAAAAAGTTCCTTGAAGCTGTCAAATGGCAAAAAAGCGGTTCTACACAATAGTATAATCTGTTAAGACATTAATTCGTCTTCATAAGATATATCCGGACTTTCGTACTTTTTACCCTATATTGCGAAAAAATCATCACATTCAATTCAGTTTTATTTCCCCACGACAATCATGTCGATCAAACATGTATCAATATAAAAAAATCAGCGAATACCAAAGCGTCAACAAAACCATAAACCGAACCAAAAAATCGATTGCGCTAGAGGTTGAATATAAACAAAAGAAAGATGTATATGGAGACTCTCGTAAACGTACAAGAGAATAAGACTAGTTGTTCCGGAATAGTAAGCGTCTTCCGCTTCATCGACGACATCTGTGTTGCAAATCGTGGTCACATCAAAGTAAAAATCCTAATTGAGTCATGATTGTCAATCTTAACAAGTAAGCACATCAATATGGACATCAATATCTTAAAATCCTGTTTTAATTTCTTTGAGTTTTGAGGTTTGAGTGTTTTGCAAGTATGCATTCTCCGGCAATGGATTAAACTACTAAAACAGACTATACTATTATTTCGTTGATGTAGTATATCAATTACCGATTTTTTTTTCACTAAGCTGCCGTCACACATACAAATCATTATACGAATTGTTCTAGTAAATACTTTCCAAACTGGTTTTAAAAACTGCTAATCACTTAACATTTTTCCTAAAATTGCCATCATTCCCAGTACCTTGAAGTGATTTGTTTTCTTTTTAATATTTCTTCTCCTTTTTCATTGAATAAACAGTAGAAATTGGGAGTCTATGCCCTTTCATCAAGTGTTGAATTTCTCCATATTATAGATGCTTGACACTTGATTTCCTGTAACCCGGGCCATGACCAACTGTTTTGCATTATGAGCATGTACAGTAAACAAGTCCATATTGGCGTGCTCCATTGCATGGGAACGTGGGGTGCACAATTAAGCCACACTGTTTTACAGAGAGCCCTGGGTGACCCGATTTTAATTGACATGCGTAAGTTGGTCTCTACGTTTTACAACATTACCAAAGTTGGATGAGGTCATCCTTTCTAGCTGACATCCATTGATTAATTCCAAATGAGTCTTGATATGTGAAACACAGTTGTTTTGTTTAAGGTTCACATGATTTGCTTGCTGATGGTTCATGTTGTGAAGATATGGTAGTTGATGTGCTGGTGTACATGTATATGTTTCTCTTATGAAGTTTGTGTACAACTTGCATTTGAATAAATGCTCTGCAATTTTTCATGGAAACGCAACACAAAGACTCACGACTTCTGGATGATATGCAATTTTACACACTTTTCTGAAGAAAGATAATTGTTAAAGGAATGTTTTCGAAATAAAACCCTTTAAGAGGATGGATGTTTTCAGTATGCTCATTAAATAAAGTTTATTTACTTGTTGTGATTGACGATGATGAGTCGAATATCATTTTGACGATTGATGATTGCTTTGATGTGACCAAGATTAATATGGTGGGTGTTGTCGATGAAGCACGGATGCTTTCTCTTCCGGAACACCTGGTCTTATTCTCTTTTTCTATTACAAGAGTCTCCATGTTAATCTTTCCTCTTTTCATATTTAATCAGTTACCTAATCCATTTTGAGTTCTGGTTATGGTTTTATTGACGCTTCGGTATTCTCGCATTATTTTTTCCTTTCTAGGGACTCAGTTTTCTTTTTCTTTGGTTGTTCCATTTACTTTTTACCTTTTACCTTTTACCCTTTTCTTTGTTCTTCTCTCTTACCCCAGCCTTTGCATGCAACAATGTTGATCTGTAGTTACTAGCCTCGCCTTTGATAATTATGACAGAAAAATAAACAATACTATTATCAAAAGACTCTTTTTCATTAGCTGATAGCACCGGTGACAAAACCTAGCACTTCACATACATGGCTGGAATTTTTGTCAGTGTCGTAATCTGTACGGAAGGCACATGTCCGTCTTCATAAAACACAATTTTAGACTTCAGTTGATTTTGCAATTCATCTTCAGCAAAAATGCATTCATAAATTCTATACTGCGAAAAGTCCGGAATGCTAGTTCAATCCACCTTCACTGATTTAAGCAGATCAAGATGCGGATGAATCTAACGGTGTGGTACGTTTGTCACATTTTCGTGCTGTGTACTCCATGTCGTACTTATCATTTAAAGTAATCCAAATAAAACAAATACATTTCACAAGTTCTACAAGCTGGCGTATTTTCCCCAATATTGGTTGTGCATGTCTCTTTGGGTAACCCTTTAGATTCACGACGGTTAATCGCTTAACAGGATGTCATTGTTTACGTAAGCTTCGTAAATCCAAATTTTCGCCTTCTTAAATACCTAGTTAATAGCCCCGGAAGTGCATTGCTACAACAGTGTCCTGTAGTACATTTTATAATGTAAGCTAATCTAGCCATTGGAAAGGATTATAATCGCCGACATCTTATTTGAAAAAAAAAATAATTTCATGATATGGAAGTTTTAATCATGCTCAATAGTGTTTGCCCTTTCGATTCTTTCTTATTACAAACTAATTTGGTTCACTATCGAGGGTATAATCAAGTTGAGAGCACTGCATAGAGACAGCATTGTTGGCGTACATACATGTATATGCTCTGGTAAGGATGTCATTTCGTGTCTTCTACCTATATCTTTCAAACAACTCGATTCATTACCTTGATGACAAGACATTTCATCAATGTTATTTTCTTAGATTAACAAATCATTTCAAGCAGACAATTCATGTGTACTTTTGTTGAACATCTATTACTTTTTGTGCCTTTGATATATTTCTGAAAGTTGATCACGTTTATTAACTTTCTCACTTTGGAAAGTACAATAGCTGATGAACTGCTACATATGTAATTCAATGCGCATACACAAGATGTTTTTGCAACAGCAGAGATGACCTACAGTTTGCTACCATGACTAATCAACTGTTGATAAAGGCTATTTCGTGTCTGCATTTTTGTGTGTTGGCACGAATTGATGGACTATACAAGGCGACTAAATCTCATTCTGTCTCAGTTTGAGAACGCACCAAAGCGCCAAAACGTCAAAGCGTCACCAAGCCAACATGAAATGGCCATAATCGCTCACCAGATGTATCTAATGATTTGTATCTTATTTCTAGGATTTCTTTGTATTCGCATCAGACTTTCTTGACGTGGAATATTACCTAGACAAGGTATCATTTACAGCCACGTTGTTAATATTGATAAGTTGTCCCTTTTGCCGTGCCAAAAAAAAAAAACTGAAAAAATATCAAAGACATCACAGTTGACTAACATATAACATAGATCAATTGTATACACTATATCATTAAACATTCAATTTTTATTTCGAAATCTTATATAAAAACTAGATGTAAGTAACGAGATCTACATTTATTCAACTTAGATCATACAGATTAAAAGAACATTTTGTATTATGACGAATGAAATAGAATATGACTCATCAACTAATATCATATTATGCAAAAACAATTCTTGGAAGGATGTCTTAATATGGATTGAGAGCACAATTAAGAAAAACAAAATACTTGAGCGTTGTGAAAATAACAAATCGATTTTTAGACACTTAAACATGAAAACCTAAATTTTAAAAGAAAGATTGCTCGGTAAATTGAGGTCAGATGGTATCAAGGATTGAAAACATTGTTAAGAATTTGTTGCATCCTAAATTACAAAACATGTCCTAATAATTTTGTTGAATAATTAGATAAAATATTGTTAAAGCTAAGGATTTGTGAAGAGGTCGAAGCCGTGCCAACAGCCCTAATAAATCATCCCGCTGTGTAATTCAGTCTGGAGAAATAATGAATTTACAGCTTCGATGATTTATTCAAGAAACACACGATACCGAAAAGTACAAACTCCCATCTAACGTAGAGGCATTCCGGAATGATCGTATCGAAAGATGACGTAACACACACACATGATGTAACTTTTAAATTTAGTAATGTATACAGTATGCTGAAAAAATGAATTAATCTGCATCATACAGCTCTGACTCGTCAGTGACGCCAAGCGCCAAAAGATGTGAATCGACATGTTCTAAGCTAATGTAAAAGCAAAAGGGTAAGGTGCTATTAAAAAATAAAAAAAACCATTTAATTTTAGAATTTAGAAAACAAGTTAGAAAATCAGTTCTGTATAATTTCAAATTGTGCCACCAACTGTGGTTATAGAAAACTTTAATGTTGTTTTCCGTCATGCACAGCAGTTGACCTGGCCAAATATGTATATACGGTGTAGTTTGGACCAAATATACTACTTAATATGGGAACTTTCTAAGAAAGATGTGACGAAATTGTTATTTGTTGATAAATACAATGTCTAGATCTACTCCCTTCCTGTCAACTAGCCCATGTTGTATATGCGCCCTTAAGGCAGACGAATCATCCTGTGTCGAGTGATACAAGAATATCGTCCCAATGTCGTGCTGGTAGGAATGCAAAATTGCTCCCTCAGTGTTGCAAGGGACTAGGGACTAGTCGGCCTTGAATGCTGGCGATATGTTGAACATTTGCATGACTTCAATATCAGATAAATCATAATTATGTGAAATATTCGTTTCCCCAATCTATTGAGTTCTGGGCCCGTATTCATGAAACCGTTTACATAGTCAAGCAAGCCAGTTTTCTTGAAACTCAACTAACATAAGTAAAAAGTCAATTGTAAATGTTGAAATTAGTATTCTGCTCTTTAGATTTTTGAATAAATTATAGCGCCAGAACAAGAATTAAGTGATGGACACAGATAACATACTTGAACACGAGAACAGTTTCATGAAGCGGGCCCTTGTATTCAAGAGCGCTTGCTTTGCTCCCAGTAGAATTGCTTCAATGAAAACTGTCAAAAGATGTCACTGCGGATGACAAACCTGTAATGAATAATGTGTTTCGTAATGTAGAGGTAGACAAGTTTAAAAAAATCGCCATGATGTAGCAAGGAAACATAACATTGATTTGTATGACATAAGAAGCAATTGTTCTGTATGAGCTCCTCGGTGTACCTTGTTGTACAAATGTATCCTTGTAACAAACCTGTTCCATATCAATGAAACAGAAAGCAATAATCCTTGGAGAACATCTTATCTTATCTTATTCTTCGTGCATTAGGGTTACAATATAAACATTTATCTTGTTTTATAGTTTGCCGTAGTTTTATTGACTTAGATTTTGAACCTAAATTTTTTCCAGACACTTCCGTTTTTTCTTCCTGTTTAGGTTTGTAGATACTTTTGTTCTGTGTTGCTGCTATGTTTGAACATTAAGTGTTTCCGAATCCCTATCAGTAAATATCGGTAAAACTATTCGCAAGGAAGTTAATGGTAGTGTACATTGTAGTAAGGGGGTATTTCTATGCAGACACTCGAACGGATTATTCCTCAGACGAGTCAGGAGTAAGTGTGCTAATACATATATGTCTGTCCTTATTTACGCCTGGTTGGTTGCCAGTTACGAAGCCGTACTGTAGCTGGAAAGTAGCACTGATAACTTGTGTGGCTTGTTCGTCAATGGTCGAGTCCTCGTAAGACCTCTCATCTATATACTGGTCTGAGGAAACATATTACGCCCGTATAACTAATCAATAGGCTACATAAGGCCTATTCGTATAATCTCGTGGTACAGAGTGCGTCTGTTCCAGCGTATCAACAAACACCTCTTACACATCTGGTTTTGTTACGATAGGACACATAGGCATTGCTGTATGTTGGAGCACAGGCGATTGCCGAATAATCTTTTTCATTTCAAAGTATGAGGTTTCGATGAAAAGTACTTTGTCACCCTTTGTTTCAAGAAAACAGTCAGTTTAGCGACGTATTAACCATGCACGATTCGATTATTACATTGTCCAATCGATTTGGTTACGCTCTGTATCACTCACAATCAAAGATTGGATAGAGTTCACGAACCTAGCTTTCTCGATTCACAGCTATGATCCAAAACCTAATGCTATTACTTTCAACTTGATCTTTAAACCAGAAAGTATATGGAGCCAAATTTCTATGCGTTAAAAAAATACAAAAACCGAAAGAATGCAACACGGTTAAACTATTTTTCTAGTTTGATAAGGTGGTTTTGCCGTGTTTTTGCTTTATATGAGAAAAACTAAATATGCTGGTCGATAAAACTGCCAACGGATTCACGAGACCGTACCAGACTCTTAAAGTGGACAGAGTCGCATTTCAGTGCGTAAAAAGAGAAAACCAACAAATGCAACAATTATTTTGTTAATTTGGTGAGGTGTTTTCATCGTGTTTTTGCTTTTATTTAAGGCAATCAAACTATCCTGATCGATAGTGCTCCCAACTGATACACAACACGGTAACCAGACCTAAAAGTGTACTGAGTCACATTTCAGTAAGCAGAAAGAGAAAGCCAGCAAAAGCAACAAGGTTACACTAGTTTGTTAGTTCGATCAGTTGGTATCATCGTTTTATGTTTTTGTTTTATATATGGCAAGTAACTGTTTGATTGTTTTTACGTCCTAATAACAGACAGTCATTTAAGTACTGCCTATCTGTGTATGCGGTGTTTGTGTGTTCAATTCGAAGTCTGCGCTATGTTCGCGTAAGCCTCATTGCAATAGCCTGGACCTTGGCAGATGTGCTTGTCGATGATTCTATCAACTGATACCAAGCAAGTTGAAGAGTTGAATTTCAGTGCATAAAAAATGAAAAACAACGAATGCAAGACAGTATCCAGACTCAACACTTAGCACATTTCAAGTCAAAGTGTATCGTTCTTCATCTTTTCTCACAATGCAAATTATATTTTACTATATTAAGACACGTTTTCATCAACGTAAACATCGATTTTTTTTAATTACGAGGTGATGCTATCGGTATTACTAGCAGTTTATTAAACATTGAAACCTCGGTTTTGACTCACGTGTCTTGGAAATCACGTACAATATCCCTTCGCCAGCGATTGACGATGCAATGTTTAATTCGTAGATCCATTTTTGTGCAATTTTACCGATTTTATCTTAGTTTTATGTGGATGGCGAATCCGCTAATTACGTTTCAATGTGTTCTAATTCTTAAGTCAAATAATTAAATTTTGCTTCGTTTCTATTTTATTTTGGGCGAAATGGAAGCCGTCTACATTATATGCTCCAAGCATTCGTTACAGAGTATATATTGTACATTGCTTAAAGATACGTAATTGATAAAATTGTTTGGAATATACGTGTTTGAATATGCTAATAGGTATGCCTGCTTGTAGTAATTGAGGAGTAAGCATCAGTTCTCACTTTGAGGTCATGACATAACTTAGATCTGACCTAGATTTCCACGGCGGTTGTCATGCATTAACGTTTAATTTCCGGAACACCTGGTCTGATTCTCTTGTACTTTTACAAAGGTATCAATGTTAATATTTCCTTTGTTCATATTTTGCCCTTAGTTTAATCGATTTTGAGTTCGGATTATAGTTCTTGACAATTTTGTATTCACTGATTGTTTTTATAACCCATGAGAAGTCAAATCTACATCGTTCTCAAACACTCTCATTAAAGTTAGACAAGATGGATTGACACAGCTTCTGGTAAATTAACACGCACACCGTTTTTTAAACCTCTTATTTCACACCATACTTTTCAATCATTAGTTGGTATCGTCGTGCGATGATGCTCTAGATCTGTTAGGTTGTCATACATATGTACAGTAAATGCACATCACATCTGAGTTTAAAATATAGTGACACGATACCAATAAGAGATGAAGACTCTGGGGTGATCCAAAGGAAGCTATCGTGAAAAAGGTACTGTACGTTTTTTTCTTTTATTCCCCAGGGTTTTAATTTCAATGCGAATGCATCGAAATTCGCAAAATTTTAAACACTCCGAGACAAGTTTTTCAGAAGTTACCATGTCATATAGATTGTCGGTATCGCAGACTAAAATATACAAAGTTAAAAGCGGTGCATTGGTTTGTTTGTTGGTACTAGTAACTGACACTTTACCTATTAACACAAGGTGTTCCGAAATACTTAATATTATATTATCCACAAAACTATTCCCTCTGCGAATAGACTGAAAAATGTGATATACCAAACCCGCTAAATTTGTCAGCAGCGATGTATCAGAAAACATAGAAGATAAAAAATGAAATATGGGAACACTAGTTTGAATATTCAATAATAACTTGTTTAAATTCCATTCGAATTTATACGAAAGCCTATTAGAGTCACCGTTGTAAGAAAAGAAAAAACCTGAAAAGTCGTTATAACGCGAAAAAACACGTTATATCGCAAACAAACACGTTATAACGCGAACAAACACGTTATAACGCAAACAAACTCGTAATAACGCAAAACAAACACGTATTAACGGAAAATAAACACGTAATAACGTAAAAAATAAACACGTTATAACGTAAAATAAACACGTATTAACGTGAAACAAACACGTAATAACGTAAAAAAAACACGTTATAACGTAAAATAAACACGTAATAACGTAAACATTCACGCTATAACGTAAAATAAACACGTAATAACGTGAAACAAACACGTTAAAATGTAAAATAAACACGTAATAACGTAAAAAAAACACGTTATAACGTAAAATAAACACGTAATAACGTGAAAAAAACACGTAATAACGTAAACATTCACGTTATAACGTAAAATAAAAACACGTAATAACGTGAAACAAACACGTAATAACGTAAAATAAACACGTAATAACGTAAACATTCACGTTATAACGTAAAATAAACACGTAATAACGTGAAACAAACACGTTATAACGTAAAATTAGAGGATATATAAGAGATGAATGTATATAAGCTTCCTTTTCATACTTGGACCGAGAAGCACAATGGATGCGATCATATCGTTTATTAAGAAGATTTCGATCGAGGCTGGCGATAAAATGGAGAATGAAAAGGTAAGACACATACAGTATTCTTTTGATGCAAGTATTGTTCACCCTGACATGGCACATCATGCCCCCTCCCCCAACATACACACGTGTATTTCACAGCCTACAGACATCATGTCCCCTCCCCCAACATACACACGTCGTATTTCATGGCTTATAGACATCATGCCCCCTCCCTCAACATACACACGTGTATTTCACAGCCTACAGACATCATGCCCCCTCCCCCAACATACACACGTGTATTTCACAGCCTACAGACATCATGCCCCTCCCTCAACATACACACGTGTATTTCATGGCTTACATACATCATGCCCCTCCCCCAACATACACACGTCGTATTTCATGGCTTATAGACATCATGCCCCCTCCCTCAACATACACACGTGTATTTCACAGCCTACAGACATCATGCCCCCTCCCCCAACATACACATGTGTATTTCATGGCTTACATACATCATGCCCCTCCCCCAACATACACACGTCGTATTTCATGGCTTATAGACATCATGCCCCCTCCCCCAACATACACACGTGTATTTCACAGCCTACAGACATCATGCCCCCTCCCCCAACATACACACGTGTATTTCACAGCCTACAGACATCATGCCCCTCCCCCAACATACACACGTGTATTTCACAGCCTACAGACATCATGCCCCCTCCCCCAACATACACACGTGTATTTCACAGCCTACAGACATCATGCCCCTCCCCCAACATACACACGTGTATTTCACAGCCTACAGACATCATGCCCCTCCCCCAACATACACACGTGTATTTCACAGCCTACATACATCATGCCCCTCCCCCAACATACACACGTGTATTTCATGGCTTACATACATCATGCCCCTCCCCCAACATACACACGTCGTATTTCATGGCTTATAGACATCATGCCCCCTCCCCCAACATACACACGTGTATTTCATGGCTTACAGACATAATGCCCCCTCCCCCAACATACACACGTGTATTTCATGGCTTACAGACATCGTGCCCCTTCCCCCAACCAACGATCTACTATAAGTTATAATACAAAAAAACAAATCTATGATTTGATTAGAGGAGATCATACATAACTGTGAATGGAATAAACTGGATAAATGATATTGTGGAGCTGAATTGCGTACTGTAAAAGTTGAAGGTAGGCATTTTTGATGTTATCATTTCCGAGTATTCCGCAAACCACATAACACAACACCAGAACCACTCTACGAAGTAAACAACTTTCTTTGTGGTGAGAGACAATGTAAAGAGAGGTGACGCTGTGTATTAGAGTATAGTATTTTAATCTGTTTCATGATCATACCTAAAAAAAATGTTCTTGTGAAATACCATTTGGCTTCTTATCATTAAATATTGATCTGAATTATCCACTTGTACCACTCAAGTTGACAAATAGATTTCGCTATATGAAAATGGCACATGATCTGCAGAAAGAGTTAATCCAGAGCACCCTTTAATCTACAATATTTTAACCTAAGAACAAAGGTAACATATCAGAATCAGAAACTCTTTCGTAAAACTTGCTTTTCTAAGAATAAAAAGCAAAGAAGAATATTAAAACAAGAACATTTATTTTAATGATAATTTGAACTTAAAGACAGTGATATTTAATGAAGAGTCTCGGCAATGCCTTAGATGACCTCAATATGAGACACCTTTTCTTGTTTTTGTTTTTCAAACATTTTATTGGCATAGACACACACAATCCATTATTGTCAGTCACAAACAATCCATTATTGACATAGACACATACAATCCATTATTGTCAGATACATACACTCCATTATTGTCAGATACATACAATCCATTATTGTCAGACATAGACACTCCATTATTGTCAGATACATACATTCCATTATTGTAAGACACATACAATCCATTATTGACATAGACACATACAATCCATTATTGTCAGATACATACAATCCATTATTGACATAGACACATACAATCCATTATTGTCAGACACATACAATCCATTATTGCCAATACATACAATCTATTATTGTCAGACACAGACAATCCATTATTGTCAGATACATACAATCCATTATTGTCAGACACAGACACTCCATTATTGTCAGATACATACAATCCATTATTGTCAGATACATACAAACCATTATTGACATAGACACATACAATCCAGTATTGTCAGACACATACAATCCATTATTGTCAGATACATACATTCCATTATTGTAAGACACATACAATCCATTATTGACACAGACACATACAATCCATTATTGTCAGATACATACAATCCATTATTGACATAGACACATACAATCAATTATTGTCAGACACATACAATCCATTATTGTCAGATACATACATTCCATTATTGTAAGACACATACAATCCATTATTGACATATACACATACAATCCATTATTGTCAGATACATACAATCCATTATTGATATAGATACATACAATCCATTATTGTCAGACACATACAATCCATTATTGCCAATACATACAATCTATTATTGTCAGACACATACAATCCATTATTGTCAGATACATACAATCCATTATTGTCAGATACATACAATCCATTATTGACATAGATACATACAATCCATTATTGTCAGACACATACAATCCATTATTGTCAATGCATACAATCCATTATTGTCAACACATACAATCCATTATTGTCACCAGATACATACAATCCATTATTGTCAATACATACACTCCGTTTTCAAATAAGGTACCTTTGTTCTTTATAATCTAAGTTAGATGGGTAATAACCAACAGTTGATTCTAGAGATGATGGGTACATTCTTAAAAATATATAAGTCACGGTTAAAACAGGAACATAAAACGAAGTATCCTTAAAAATACATTGATGGCACTTTACATCCATAATGCGGATGGAAATACCGACGTAAAATGTATAACTATCATACGCAAAACGCCGTGCTGTGTTGCTCCAATGACATATCCTTTGAGATTTTGGTCTTGTTATCTCGACTGAATCACTATGACTAAAGCAGTAGACACTGCAATGCAGTATTTAATTACATTTTGTATTAATAACATTTTACAAAAACGTTTTCATTTGCCATTTGTTGGTTTTTCAGATTACTCCAGATCTTGTAAACCACATGAGTGATGAGGAACTTATGTACTACCTACCTCACCATGGTAATCGGCTGAGATTAAGGGCTCATTTGCATAGTCAGGAAAGACCCAAAAAGAGAAAAAACAAACTTCTAACTATTCTCCAAGAAAAAACTTCATAAGGCATCCAATAATACTGACGACACAGAAGAGGAAGACATGAGGACTCCTCATCGCCCATTTTGAAATCGGTTTGCCGTTAAGCAAAAGAGACAAATAGAGATCGGCTGGATACATAAAGCCCATCAGCGTAGTATCCAAATTCGGAAGAAAAAGGGAGGAGGCACTAGAAAAACCGTAATGGAAAAAACGGCAGCAAAGAAAGACATAATGGAAGAGGCTATCAAATTGTTTTTCCCGGGAGGTGTGTCTTCAAAAGGACCCAGTTCAGAATTCAAATTCGATCTATGGGATTTTTCAGACCGCCCAATTGAGGACGACATAACATTGGCGGAGATGTATGAGAAGACAAAGATGCCAATTTTGCGGTTTTATTTGGCAACATCATGCAGGAGCAATGATCCTTCTGATGTGGAAGAATTGCCGGAGTCCTCTACATCTCGGGCAACATCAGAAGACGTCGAAGAATTGATACTGCCAGACAGGCCAGAAAGTCTTGATAACGGGGACATTCTTTCTCATGCAATGGAGCTTGCGGGACTACCAATACCTGACGATAATACTGATGCTGATGATAATAATTTTCTCCCTGACCCAGCATTGTACTCCACACAACAACCTACACAGATTGATCTATCTGTAAAGGAGGTTACAGTAAAACTCCATCTTGGCCATTTGTTGAAGGAATTTATCGATGCGTTCATCACAATTGACCCTTCCAAAGACATCGTGTCCATTCAGATGGTGATGCCAGACGGTAGTATAGAGGCCGCAGAAGACGGCGGCGGTGTAACCAGAGATGCTTTGGCAGACTTCTGGATTGCCTTCTATGACCAATGCACGCTGGGTACAAAGTTCAGAATTCCACTCCTTAGACATGACTTCGGGGAAAAGCAATGGCAGTCGGTGGCTAGTATAATAGTATTTGGCTGGAAGACATGTGGATACTTCCCCATACAGTTGTGCTTACCTTTTCTCCAGCTTTGTCTGTATGGGAGCGTTTCATCTCCTATTTTGGATGCATTCTTCCAGGTCATTCCACGGGACGAGGAGACCACATTAAGAAAGGCTCTGAACGACTTTGAATCTGTGGAACAAGACGAAATCTTAGATATACTTGAAATTCACGAATCTAAGACACTTCCTTCTGCACAAAACCTATCCAAAATACTGGAGGAAATCGCTCACAAGGAAATAATCCAAGCGCCGATGTTCATTGCTGACTGTTTCCAGCCCCATCTCAAGCAGCTTCACATTCCCCCAGAACGACTGAATAAATTGTACGACGACCTCATTCCGACACCAAGGCTTGTAAACAGGATGTTCAAGTTCCCAGAACGTATGACTGAAGAAGAGCAATCCGTATCAAACCACCTCAAACGGTTCGTTAGGGAACTTAGCAGTGATGTTGTAAGCAAGTTCGTTAGATTCTGCACTGGGTCTGACCTGATGTTAAAGAAGGAGATCCAAGTTGCCTTTGTGAATGTCATCGGACTAGCAAGAAGACCAATTGCACACACTTGTTCCTGCCTCCTGGAACTGTCTAGGACTTACGAGAACTATCCACAATTTAGATCCGAATTCATGGGAATACTGGAGTCCAAAGTTTGGATCATGGACATAATTTGAATATTACCATGCACATGCTGAATTCTAAATTCGCATGAATGTAGTTTTGAGTTAAGGGCTACTGTTGTGTCATTCACTTTGAAATATTCGTTTTAGTTAGTACTGATAGATAGAAGAATATCTAGTTATTCATTCATAAGGTCAAAGGTCAAGGTAAGATTTTGTAACTTTCACTGATCAACATTTTATTATGGCAACATGAAGCAAAGATGGTCACAATTCAACCAGAAACTAATTTGCCAAATATCAATCTCATCTGGTTTGCCATGTGGTTAAATATCATGACATATTCCATTTTCAGCATATCCAAGAATAAGAGAAAGCATCACTGGTTTTTTTATAATACAAAAGTATATTATGTAACAAATGAAACATCTTTAAAACTGCGATAAGCTCATGTTGATATTCGTATTACGTTGTCCGGCATCAAATAGCTTCTAGTTCTACAATTATGTTAACGTTTTTGAAGAAATCATCAGAAGATAATAACATTAAAGATTAAGATTTGTTTTCGCCAAATGTTGGCTTCAAAGGCAACTCCTTTTCAGTTTATTTGTATATTTTACATGTATTTGCTTGTAATAATGTTCATGTTTGTTATCCAATAAATCAGATAACATTTGTATTCTGTTTTTAATCATTATGTACTAGATAGAGGTTCATAATATCGTTCTTCTTCCTCGCTTATTTAGACTTTTCTTTTCCAATTACAAAAAATAATTTGAGCAAACTTAGACTATGAAACTCCTTTGAGGTAAGGTATTTTAAGCATCTGATTGTGGAATTTGTGGTCACTGGGAAATGTATCATTCACGTTAAAACATTATTCAAAATCAAGCGAGCATTACAAGTGTCAATACAAAAAGTATAATTTCTCACTAAAATCCACCAGAAAAAAAGTTGACAACGGAGACCGATTATTCAGTACATGGTCATAGAGCATCTAATCCGAATCGAATCAATTGCCGTAACCGTATGTAAAGATGCCGTGCTTCATTTGAATCTGTTGGCTTCGACAAGTTGTTCTCCTCCATCAGCAATGTGCAAAACTCAAAAACTGTCTCGTCTGCACAAGTGAGAGATTTCGGTAGGGTTTCCTCTGCGCACATCGCGATCTCGTTATCATTGACAGGACAAAGATGATCTTCTGCATGATACAGCTGGGGCAACGTATACATCAGAATTGGTCGTCTGCCGCCATCAGCACTGTTTGCTTTTGACTGTATGACATGAGTGTTCCATGTTTCTTGCAACTCGTCAAGATTTGCCTATAAACGAGAAAACAAAAGAAATGCAAATATAAAGATAATATGACAAAGGCAAAGCCTTACAAGAGCGTAGCTTTTTAGTTAATTTATAATATTTACTACGAATCATTCATGTACTGGTTCAGAAAAAGATAAATTTTCTATAATTCAAAGTCGGCAGGTCGAAAAACTGTTTCTAAAGGAACGACAGATCGAGTACATTGCAACAGACATCTGAAAGTGATATTCTGGTTATTTTCGACCTTCCGGAAATAGCCGATGAACTCCGAGTGTGACGTAACGTAATTGTGTGACGTGTTTCCGGTTTCCCCACTGGAGGGTTACTTCCGGACGAAAAAATATATAAGCAAACGGGCTGCAAGGGGAAACAACTCGTACGCACGCATGTGTTACCATTCAAGAGCTTCGCTCGGGCGTCTTCGGCGCCCGAGAGCTGCGCTCTTATAACTGTTTTTTTGGGGTGTAGCAGAAAGCATGTCAAATAAATACTATACTCATACACTGTGTATAAATAAATGTTTACACTTGATAATCATATTGGATAGTTACATAATAATGTTACGATGCAATTTATTTGTGTATGTACCTAAGTTTCACCAGTAAGGAACTGATTATTTTGTTCAAAATAATATGTACACTACAATTATATAATGTAGTTCTTTATTATTTTATAACCAATCGGTATTAATAAAGAGTAAATTTATGCAAATAGGTCGAGTTGACGAAGCTTATTTTAAGGTTGTATAATAGGATCTTACATGAGTTTACATTTCATAAACCTCATATGAAATGTATTCGAATACAAGATGTTTTACCACAATATCAATTTTGTGGTTTTAATTCGTATACAGATCAATTTCTATACATCAATGAAATATATAATATTTTTTTCCTTGATTGTATGTAAAATACTGCTCTCTGATTGGTCAGTTTTTTCTTTTAATTTTCTCCATGAAAAAAAATTCTGTAGCTCCGCCCACTAGATCATGGTTGGCGGGTAAATAGCAACGCGAAATCTTTTGGCGTGTCTGTCAAGACTACTTTTCTTATGAATGACATTTCTGGTTACTTTAACGTAATGCAGATTTAAATTGCTACATAAACAAATATCACCAAATTTTACACACGTAGTGGGTACGGTACCATACAAGATGTCTATAAATTGTCATTTGCTGGACTGCTGCCGTATTTTTAATTACTTTTCTGTACATTTCAGTTTGGAAAGCGATTTGCTGGCCCATAAATGAGTTTCCCGGATTTTGCATGACGTCATGTCACGCGTTCTTACGTATACAGAAGTGTAGTAATTTTTTAAAAATATAATCCGTCGTTTTACTCTCTTATTACAACATTTGTGCAACGCTCTTTTATCTTTTAAGTATTCAGATAATTAATTATAAGCTTTAATAAAGCCGCCATTTTGACGCCAGTGCGGAAGTCAATGACGTCATGTCATTGCCCTAGACTTGACGTCACACGAGAACAATTGAAACCTATAATCAATCAATTTGCGCTAGGTTACATGTTACTAGTTACATATTCAAATGTTATACGGGTAAATTCCCTGGATAACAGAACAACCATGTAATAAAGTAGCACGTGTTATATAGGCTTGATCAATTTAACATCAGCAGAATAGAAAATAGTATTAGTGACAAATAAGCTGTTATAGCAGTGTTTGCAACAATGAAACTGCATTCTAAAAGTCATGATACTGTTTTTGAAAACATACCTGAATGATCTCCAGGAAACAGAACTGGATGAGGTTCTTGTCCAACATATCGCCACGAAATAGATCATTTAAATCGTTCCCTAAGTTCGCAAACAAATCCATGTAGTACTGACCCATTTCTCTTCGAAGCAACCCCTAAAACCATTCAATGCGTTGATTGTACGTACTTTTTCCAGTAAGAAAACTCTTTTCATTGGAAAACTGGTCGTCATGTCCCCGACGTAGAAACATCTGCATGTTCCCAATGTATACATTTTCAGTTCCAAGATCTGCCCTTATTCTTTTAGGACATCCACCTTTCCTTCTTACTGAATCGAGATAATAGTCTGCTATTACCTTAGGGTTGCTGCTTGTAGTAGCTGCTTCAAGCCAGATTACACACCTCGAATAACCATCTATGCAGCCGTTGATAGCAATGCCATACGGCTTCAGTTTGTCATGCGAGTCAACATGCCAAACAAAGTTAGGTCCCGGATTTGAATATCGTCGTCTCCTAAGTCTCCTTCTCCGTCTGTTTTGAACTCCTTTAGGATCAAGTAACTGCATTAATTGGTAAACAGTGTCCCTAGGAATGTTGTGTCCAGCTTGATGACATTTTAAATGCATCCAGCGATAACCGTGTAAGACGCCCGATGTTTCAAATTGGGTGAGGATGAAACACGCAACGTCAAGCAGATCTGAATGATTTTTCCTCCTGAACAATCTAAGTGACTTCAACTTTCTTTTCAATGTAGAAATGCTAATTATAATTCCATCTGAGTGAGCCAACACAGCTAGAATTTCTGTATTACTAAGTCCTAATTGGAAATACAGCTTGATGTGCTGGTTAATATCAAACATCTTGGGGTTATCAGCTCTCAATAAGATGGAATCTCAGATACAGCGTCTATATATGCAGCTTAAATACGTTATAACGTGCTTTTAGCGTTATAACGACTTTAACTTTCGTGATATAACGTGTTTATTTCACGTTATTACGTGCTTGTTTTACGTTATAACGTGTTAATTTCGCGTCATTACGTGTTTGTTTTACGTTATTACGTGTTTATTTTACGTTATAACGTGTTTATTTCCCGTTATGACGTGTTTGTTGTACGTTATTACGTGTATATTTGATGTTTTAACGCGTTTATTTTTACGTTATTACGTGTTCATTTTACGTTATTACGCGTTTATTTTTACGTTATTACGCGTTTATTTTACGTTATAACGTGTTTATTTTACGTTATTACGTGTTTATTTTACGTTATAACGTGTTTATTTCGCGTTATTACGTGTTTGTTTTACGTTATTACGTGTTTATTTTACGTTATAACGTGTTTATTTTACGTTATAACGTGCTTATTTCGCTTTATTACGTGTATATTTGATGTTATAACGTGTTTATTTTACGTTATTACGTGTTTTTTTTATGTTATAACGTGTTTTTTTTACGTTATTACGTGTTTGTTTTGCGTTAATACGTGGTTTAATTTTACGTTATTACGTGTTATATTACGTTATTACATGTTTATTTACGTTATTACGAGTTTGTTTGCGTTATAACGTGTTTGTTCGCGTTATAACGTGTTTGTTTGCGATATAATGTGTTTTTTCGCGTTATAACGACTTTTCAGGTTTTTTCTTTTCTTACAACGGTGACTCTAATAGGCTTTCGTAAATTTATGTATTATTGACTATATATATTTTTAGCAAATAAAAAAGAGAAACATTTTGAACGGTATACGTAAAATGATATTCCGAAGACAAGTAATACAGGCCTTAGAAAAAATAAAAATTGACATGGATTTCTACGTCAGGTTATATACGCCGTCACGTTCCGTAACAAAAGACAAAAACAAATCAGAGAATACCAAAGCGTCAACAAAACCATAATCCGAACTCAATATCTATTAAACTAGAGGCAAAATAGGAACAAAGGAACGATTTACATGGAGACCCTCGTAAAAGCTCAAGAGAATAAGACCAGGTGTTATGGAAGAGTAAGCGTCTTCTGCTTCATCAACGACACCCGTCATGTAAATCTTGGTCACATCCAAGTAAACATCAATCCTCAGAATGAGAACCGAGTCATCATTTTCATCAAGTAAACACTCTTATAAACAAACTCAAATACGTCCATCTTGATATCACACACAGATACGGAATATTTCTCTATGAGATCAAGATGGCAACCATAAAACTTGCCCATAGTCTTCATCAACCTGCATCGCTCAAATCCCTGTGCCGTAACTGTAAAGAGGGGAGATTGGACGTGGAATCATTACGATATTGATCAGTATCAGAAAGAAACTGACTGTTTTTTTATTAATGATAGAACAGTAACTTTCCAAGGTTATACATGTAAAGTAATATGGGTTGATCTTTGTTTTTGAAGATTCCTACTATCAAGATTCGTACAATGACTGAAAACCAAATGCTGTTAAAAATAGGCAAAACGTTATCTGGCTGCTTTTTTCATAACAAACTTCAGCTTCCCTATAAATGATACAATCTAATATGCGGAAACTCGATTCCTTACCGTCTCTCGATTAATTATGGTACGATGTAAGAGTGCATTAAACTAAATAACTTGGGGCGAATCCAATCTGTTGGTTTAAGTCTATCTATATAATATAGTGTACCACATAAATCAGTGTTAACCTTGTTCCTGTATGGTACAATAGCCAAGTTTGAGCCGACTGCTGGAATCTATTTTTGGTTTCAGTATGAAGCTCCATTAACTGAAGAAGAAAAACACTCCGGGGAGTGATATTATATAATAGCACAGCAGGATGATGCCGACTCAATCGAAAATGAAAAATTATGAAAAGATTTTTAAGGAACCTATCTCCTTTTGTGTTTGAATCAATATGCATTTAGAAAAATGTAAAAATCAAGTGATCAATCTTTTCTTTCTGCAAAACGCAATCAAAGGTGAATGCACAGGATTTTTTTTAAACTGGTGTGCGTCTTTTGCTATTATCGTATATGTTGTTTGCTATTCTCCTGTGCTGTTTTTTGCTATTTTTGTATCGTCTTTTGCTATTCTCGTATATGTCTTTTGCTACTCTCGTGTGTGTCTTTTGCTATTCTCGTGTGTGTCTTTTGCTGTTCTCGTGTGTGTCTTTTGCTATTTTTGTGTGCTGTTATTTTGCTATTCCCGTACATGTCTTTTGCTTTCATCGTGTGTTTCTTTTGCTGATCTCATGTATTTCCTTTGCTTGTCTTTTGCTAATCTCGTGTGCTGTTTTTTTGCTATTCTCGTATTCGTCTTTTGCTATTCTCATGTGTTTCTTTTCCTAGTCTCGTGTGCTATTTTTTGCTATTCTCGTATTCCTCTTTTACTATTCTCGTATATGTCTTTTGCTACTCTCGTGTGTGTCTTTTGCTATTCTCGTGTGTGTCTTTTGCTGTTCTCGTGTGTGTCTTTTGCTATTCTTGTGTGCTGTTATTTTGCTATTCCCGTACATGTCTTTTGCTTTCATCATGTGTTTCTTTTGCTGATCTCATGTATTTCCTTTGCTTGTCTTTTGCTAATCTCGTGTGCTGTTTTTTTTGCTATTCTCGTATTCGTCTTTTGCTATTCTCATGTGTTTCTTTTCCTAGTCTCGTGTGCTATTTTTTGCTATTCTCGTATTCCTCTTTTACTATTCTCGTATATGTCTTTTGCTGTTCTCGTATATTTTTTTTTGCTATTCTCGTGTGTGTCTTTTGCTGTTCTCGTGCGTGTCTTTTGCTATTCCCGTGTGCTTTTTTTTCTATTCTCGTGTGCTGTCTTTTGCTTTCATCGTGTGTTTCTTTTGCTTATCTCATGTATTTCCTTTGCTTGGCTTTCGCTATTCTCCTGTGCTGTTTTTTGCTATTCTCGTATTCGTCCTTTGCTATTCTCGTATATGTCTTTTGCTAATCTCGTGTGCGTCTTTTGCCGTTCTCGTGTGTGTCTTTTGCTATTCTCGTGTACTGTTTTTTGCTATTCTCGTATATGTCTTTTGCTATTCCGTGTGTGTCTTTTGCTGTTGTCGTGTGTTTCTTTTGCTATTCTCGTGTACTGTTTTTTGCTATTCTCGTATATGTCTTTTGCTATCATCGTGCGTTTCTTTTGTTGATCTCATGTATTTCCTTTGCTTGTCTCGTGTTTGTCTTTTGCTATTCTCGTGTGTGTCTTTTGCTATTATCGTGTGTATTTTTGTGTTTTCGTGTGTGTCTTTGCTATTCCTGTGTGTGTCTTTTGTACAATTCTAGAGGTCGTAGGTGGTAGACACTGCTGGTGGTCATAAATATGAGAATACCGAAGCGTTAACAAAATCATATATAAAGCTCAAAATCGATTAAACCAGGGGCAAAATATGAGCAAAGGAAAGATTCACATGAAGACCCTTGCAAAAGTACAAGAGAATTAGATCAGGTGTTCCGGAAGAGTAAGCGTCTTCTGCTTCATCGACGACATTCAAGTTAATATCAAGTTCTCAAAATGAGAACCGAGTATCATTATCAATTACAACAAGTAAACACACTAATGAGCATACTCAAAAACGTCCATCTTCATATCACTTAAAGATACAGAATATTTCTCAATGAGACAAAGATGGCGACCATAAAAGTTGCTCATAGTTTTGATCAACCTGCATCTCTCGAATCATTGTGTTGTAAGTTTGTTTGTCAGCAGTCGACATCGATCACGAAAATCACGATATTTAGAGCAAGCCCTGCAATACCGAATCAACTGCGACATGTAAACACCATAGGTTGGAGAAGCAGTGATGTTACTATCAAGAAATGGAAAGTTAATGATCGGAAAATTGAAGTCATCAAGTTTATCGTATAGCTTAGTAGTAAGCTGTCCATGTTGGTCGTAGTAGAGATCGAGGTAAGCAGCTGAAGTAGAAGAGTCTGTTGTGTCCTTTATTGCAAGTTCAGAAGGGTATATACGATCGACGTGGTCAGCAAACTTCTTGTTGTTTATAGACAACACATCGTCGATATATCTGAAAGTGAAATTAGACGATTTGGCAAGGTTTTTTTTACCTGTCCTGATTAAGTCCCCGAGGTTTGCCGTAATCTGCATGCGTCGTTGTTTTATTTCATTCGAAAAGTGGCAGAGTCCATAATAAGTTAGAAATAATGTAACATTTGAAGATTACAAGATGTATCGAATTACATGTTTAGGGCTAGTGCACCTCCGACATATCTGTCGATCTATTTTTTTTCTGCTTCGCCTCAAAATGCTCCACTTTGTATGCTCATGCATAACATCACTGACGAGTACATGTAACAGAAATAGCGGGCGAGCTTGTATGGCGCAGTTTTATTCATCAATTGACTCGACTGATTTTTTTTCTAAATTATAAAGGTAATATTCTCGGTCGTTTAATTTGTACAATTATTTTATATATTAAGCTATTAATATATAGCATAATATGGTGCTAGAGAGAAAGACATCGCTGCGACCTATGGAGGGGTGAATACGTCTGTATTATTTTATAAGTGCATCTGTTCGTTCTCCGAAAGTCTCATCGTCGTTGGAAGCCAATAAGCAATCATTCATCATCATTAGTGTTTTTGTAATAATCTAGTCTCGCTTTCATGCACACGTCAGACCATTTTCACCCGTTACACTCATACAAGTGGATTACGTGTAGAATAACATCATGTATTTATATTACTGTATTCCATTAACCTATCTGCACCATGCATCTTTACGTGGTTTAACCTATTCTAGTGGGTACCTCCTTATTAAACCTACTCTAAATTAAACCCTGTCTGGATTATTATAATTTTTATTTTGTATTTACGACGCTGAGCAATTGAACGAATTTAAACATAATAATCCTGAAATAAGTTGCTGGCGTAGGCATGCGGCATTATGTTCACTTTATATTAAAACCTCGGTCCTCTTAATTACACAATCAAGCGTCCGCTGTTCAATTTCGCATGTCGCCACAATTTTATTTCCTAAGTAGCGAGCCAAATTAGAAATGATTATTGAATTGTGTCGTAGGATTTCCTTTAATCATCCTTCTCGTTTTATTTAATCCTTATATGGCGTGTCATCAGTTCTGTTATAAATTGTATTTGGTAACACATAATGAATATGTTGGAGCCATTGGATACATTTCAAAATTGAATAGTGATTGCAGGTTTATATTTTAGGTGTGGCTCTGTCTGTTATTTGTTGAAATATGGTATTTTCCATCTGTAGCCACAGTGGTAATAATTGTACACGTCCCGGTATGAGTAATCTATCACTCGAATTAGACGGTACGACACATAAATTTATAATACACATGTCTGGTTAGACATGGAATCTTTCATCATTTACAAGCAGTAGTCCTGGCTATGCTTTTCTTGTCGTTTTCTGGTTTGTGTGGGCAGGAGGGTCAAAAATAAGGAGCTTCCTATTATTTGACGACAAAACAGCAGGGAAACTGATAACCATTTTTGGTCGATACCGCGGCAAACGCGGTTGCTAGTCGTAAACTTTATTTATTTTACAACAATAATGAAACAAGTTTTATAACTTATTTAATTCATTTGTATTTGCCCGCATGTTCGCGCGCAGGGGGATGTTGATGTGGAAGGAAACCAGTCACTATACCCATGTTCGATCAGGGACTCGAACCCTGGTCGCCCTGGTGAAAGGCAAGTATGCTACTGTATCAACTTCGCCACCCGGGACCAATGAGACGGTCGTTTTTTTTCTATTCAGAATAGAAGGAATCAAAACCCAGGAGATATTTCTTAAACTCGACAAACCGGAAAGAGCAGTTTATGGAGTAGAAGTGAGGTAATCTCATACACGAATTCTGTAGCAAACGCACAGACATTCGGTGACATTCGTAAAGGTGTTTTTGACAAAGTTATGAATGTCCATTATTCGCCAATAATGTACCAACTTACATATATCAAACTATTTAGTTTCACAGAGACACAGACATGGTTAGAATATAGATGAAAATCAGTACCAAAGGATAAGTACTAGTATAATACCAATTCAACTTTCACATTTACAATCCAACAGCATCACATTCCGATTCCAAACCGTAACCATCGGAAAAATAACCCGTATTTTTTTTCGTTTAGTTTGGTACTGAGAAAGCCATTTTAGTATGGTTCATATAGTATCACGTTATATAATTTTTACAGACACGTTATTCCATGTGCGTGCAAGACGTTAAAACGAAAAGCCATCTTCCAAATTAGATGGTTAAAATGCAATTACCGTATGCGACGTCGCCTTATTTCATTTTACTATATAATAAGAATGACAGGCAATAAACCCTGCAAAACGGGATTTTATTCGTTTATAATTGAATTCCAATCTTATTTCCCCGGCCTTACGACAATTCATTAAAACAAAATATTATTATGCAACAAAACTGAAAAGTTTGTTTTTCAAATTCGGTAATAGCCAGTAAAGAAAAGTACCAAATAATCCAATTTTAGTGTCATTCTGGAAAATGTCAATTGCTTCTTTATAATCTGAATTTAATGTACTTATAATAAACCTTAAACCTGAACACATGCCTAGACGCGAGCTTGGCGTATAACATAAGTGAGATTACTTGTTGAGATTGACAATAATACGCGTTTCTCATTTTGAGAACTTGATGTTTACTTGGATGGGACAAAGATTTATATTGCTAGGGCCTCGATGAAGCAGAGGACGCTTACTCTTCCGGAACACCTGGTCTTATTATCTTGTACTTTTACAAGAGTCTCCATGCACATCGTCCATTTGTTCATATTTTGCCGCTGGTTTAATCGATTTTTAGTTCAGATTATGCTTTTGTAAAGCTTCGGTATTCTCTAATTCATATTCAAACAATCAGTGATGACACAGTACCAGTGCAACACGAATGAATGAGCCGTCAATTGTTCCTACAGAGTATACGGGGCTGCAGCGGCCGAGTGGTTAAGGTGTCCCGACATTCTACCACCAACCCTCCACCCCAGGGCCGCGGTGGCTGAGTGGTAAACGTGTCTAGATATTATATCACTAACCCTCTACCTCTGGGTTTCGAGTTCAAAACTCACGTAGGGAAGTTGCAAGGTGCTAACCGTAGGTCAGTGTTTTTTCTCTTGGCACCTCGGCTTTCCCTCACCTCTAAAACCTAGCACTTCCGTAAATGGCCATGGCTGCTCATACATTTTTAGGATGCTAAAAAAAATAAAAATAAAATAAACACAAAGTGTTGGCTGAAGGCGTATAGGTGGTGATTCCATTTATCAGCTCTTGGTAAGATTTATCATCGATTTCCCTGTGTGTGGGTGTCTATGCTCGCCTGTGTTTTTTCATTTTTTTTTTTGAAAAGTCAATAAGTCGCCAGACTGTAGACAAAGCGTTTTTGTTGAAAACAAAAACACCTTATGTTCTAAGACTTCAAGACGGAAGTCATGTAATCTTGGGTTTTAAAAGGTTTTTATCCGAGACTCATGAAAAGTTTATGAGATACTGTAAGAATTCATTTCCTCCTCTTTTAAGGTCACTTCCACACCCTTCGTTCTCTGACTAAAAAAAGTTCAAAGTTCAAAATTCATCTCCCTTTAGTTATTAATTGGATGACCACACGTACTAATGCCAATAGGTCAGTTTTGAAAAGTTATTTTTGATGGAACGAATCTTCAAATATATCTATGTTTGAAATATGTTTGTTTTTTAAATGAAGGTGTGAACCATTTTGTAAATTACTGCTTTTATTATGTCCTTACATCATTTTTATTGAGTTTTTTCCTGATTATTTGAATACATTATATCGGAAAACAAACTTGCAAACGGATACTAATTAGAAATTAACACTAGCATGATAGCTTTGTTGATCATTCAGCCAGTACCTGATATTGGATCACACACTAGAATATGATTAAGGTTTATCGGTGATATAGCATACATGCTTGGCATTGATACCTGTTTGGCGATGATGATTGTCTTTTGAAGAGGGGAATTGTTAAGTGATTATAATGATGACGACCTTCCATGGATGATGATGAATGCATATTCAAGTGGTGGTGATGATGATGATGATGATGATGATGATGATGATGATAATGATGTTGTTGTTGTTGTTGTTGATGATAATGATGATGATGAATCTATCTCATATAACTCAATCCTCACCAATGTATTGGCGTATGTTTTATGTAATGAAATATATTTCTCTTCTAGATCTATTCATCTGCTATGCATACCTATATAATAATCTTCAAGTAAAGCTTCGATGACAATTAGTAGATTATTGCTGGCATATTTACACTGATGACTTCAAATTGTTAATTATGACCATAATAAGACATGATTTGGGTGTTATTATCTACGGATCAGCCGTTTCTGTTGACATATGGACTGTCGCCACCCAAGAACATTAGCTGTTATCTTGAAGCGTGACTCTAACAGCCCAGGTACTATCGAACAGAGAGGTGACTGATCGAGACGGGGGACCTGTTCACAATGGCACACCCTGCTGGGCCTCCAGAGAACGGCTAGGGGCAATCAGAGAGCTACGTATTTGACAGCGTGATTGACTTTCATGTTAATATGCACAAGCAGTTATGTGACCAATTCCTAGTTCCCCATGAGGGACATGGGCCAATATGACATAATGTAATAATATCTCTGTCGGCTCATTAAATATGAATGTGAGAAATTTGCACATCGTATAGATATTTAATTGTTCATGCATTCTGGGTAAAATAATATTGCAGCATTTCTATGCACCGTACTCAGATAATTGATCAATGAAATCATTGCAAATCTAGGTGTAAAATATGAAGGAAATCAACGGAATAAGTCGTTGTCTTCTGCTTCATTGATGACACCTGTCATGTAAATTTAGGTCACATTCAAGGAAACGTCATGGCCTCCAAGTAAGAACTGAGGCATCATTCTCAATTACAACAAGTAAGCATTATAATGAACATACTAAAAAACAAACGTTCCCCTCTATATCAAACAAGGATATGGAACATTTATCAATACTACCAAGATGGCTTCTTTGAAACTTTGAGGGACTTTACATTTACTCGGTCGTGACCTGGCGTCGTCCTTGAAGCAGAAGACGCTTACTCATCCGGAACACCTGATCTTATTATAGTGTACGTTTTTCAATAAATGAAATTTTTCATTTGTTCACAAATTCACGCTAAGAAACAAAAATGCTGGGAACAAATACTCTTTTGAACATGGAAATAAAGCATCTCATTTTGATTTCCTTGATACAAGAATAAACTTTATTTTATAGCAGAAAACAAAAGTATCTCGTTTACGACTATTTCTTTTGTTGTACTATACATATCTTAACGAATGAGTATGTGTTTGAAAAAAGCATCCATACTCCGAACTGCGAAAGTTGAATTTCTGATGAGTCTTCATAAAGCCCTCCGATATTATAATACGATACTTTACGTGGTCCCTCGTGCGTCTATAATAGTGATATATTACATATTACTGAGAATTTTGTGCTTATGAGAAGGATGTATGGTTTTATTGTAAGCATTTCAAATAACATAACTTCCATACTTTTATAAATAATTGAAAGCATAAGACAATCTGTTTGCTGGGTTTAACGGAGCTACCTCGGCTTCTCGTTCGAAATAAATATTCAAGGATTTTTGATTTACTTGTTTGTACTGCATATGAATTATCTGTCGTTTTCTCCCATGAGGCTTATTTGGATGCGTACAAGATATCCATGCGTAATTGCATTCCATATCAATCTGATTTTAATTTCTCTAAATTCCTGTTTGATGCCAGGGGCGATATAACTCATGCGGGCAATGTGCAGGCTATCGACAAAATCTCAAGACCGTTGCAGTTGTTCTGATAAATGGCTTTGTATTGACTTCAATAAAACCAGTGGCCTTGATCTTTACGTTAACAAATTTCGTCCTCGATTTTTTGTAATTACTTGCAATTCGAATATTGTCCAATTTTTCTTTCTGATGATCTAGCTGTATCTCGGTGAATTCCGGGCGCGTGTTTCATATTAAGACCTAGTTATAGGCACCATTTGAAATTTCTAGCATGTTGGTGTTTTTGCGCAATCCCTCTGCGATTAATCTCAGATCAAAGAATGGTGAATTAGTGACACGAGAACAGGGCTTTGCGCTTTGAAATATCGACAGGTATCATTGGAAAAGCATTTATCATGCAAAATACTGCAGTATCGACCTCCAAAAGCTAGCAGACAAATTATTCTCTGTTTCCACCGTTTTAAAAATGAATTGCTGTTCGTCTTCCTTCCTAATTATTTTCCTTTTCTCCCTGTATCCGTTAAGAAATCGATGCCTATCTCCGAATAATCGACATTAGTTAAATAACTATACAACGGAACTTCTGCTCTGCTGCAGTCACTTCATCCTGCTGTGCGTGCGTGTCGTTTTCCGGCTTTTGCGCCTACAGAAATGTGCAACTACTTACTATATTTCCCGCCTGTATAGAACACCGCGGCCACTCCTATCCTCTGATTTTGTATTCCACAATATATTGTGAGCTATCGAATTCTTGGTCTGCGTTGTATTAAATCAGATCGGAACTTAAACTTGAATACTTGCAATCTCAAAGAATATGAATGAATGTCAATATGAGAAGTCATTGAACAGAAAGTACACACAACGTTAGGCTTACTAAAACAAAATAAAGACGCTTAATTTACTCCAAACGAAAACTTGCCAGTATAATACTACAGGTTTATGCAATCAAGCAAAAAAAAAAAAAACTTAAATGCATTAATTTCACCTGCTCTTCACAATATTCTAAAACTAAATTAATTATTTTGAAGTAGGAGGGAATTGTTGATTAAATCCAGAAATTGAAATTCAAAGTGAAAAACAGTTAATTACGAATTGTGGCTATTGTTTTTTTATTCCACGTATACAGTCACCTGCTTTCCACTTTACTGTTGACAATTACCAATAAAATGAATTGCCCGTTGATTACTTTGCTAATGCACATAGAAGCATGCAGCTGGAGTTAATTAGATAGAGCTAGCGATTGATTTCGTGTGCAGCGCAGGTCGGATTACCATCAACTCGTTCTAGCAGGCACTCAGATAACCGCCATTTGCAGA
This sequence comes from Mimachlamys varia, assembly GCA_947623455.1. Taxonomy (NCBI): domain Eukaryota; kingdom Metazoa; phylum Mollusca; class Bivalvia; order Pectinida; family Pectinidae; genus Mimachlamys; species Mimachlamys varia. The sequence continues at coordinate 7,241,429 of OX392537.1, forward strand.
TGCAATTTTGAGAGCATTTTACGACCCTGTTGACATTAATTTGTCGTATCGGGGACGGGCAGAATCCTGATGGTCTTGACTAATCCCACGTTATTCCTGTAATGCACGTGCTAAGGCTAATCAACGTAACGGCAGATGCGATTGCCTGTTGAGTCCTTTTTCATTTTAAGTCGTTTTGCTTTCCTCTTATGTGTCGATTTCCTATTTATCTCATGTCTATCTTTGGGTTATTGATGTTGAGATATATATTGTTTCCTGGAAGTCGGAGCACTAATCTTCGCTCTAGCCAAGACCTTGAATGGCTTCAATAACGACCCCGTATGTGTTATTAAAACGGCATTGCTCTCCAGTAATTCTTTTTCGTGAAAGAATTGTATTTAATCCCCTACAAATGGATAAGTGGTATCTTGAAAGTTTTTATGTACCACTGAATGGATTTAAAACCCATTTTATGTCAATAAATGACTTTCAATCACTCAATATCTGGTTTCCTGTCTCAACAAAGAACGGCGTATACAAGAATCCAAAGCAATGTATATTTTTTTTGCCACACACGCGAATGGTGGAAAAAAATAATTAGATGATTGTTATGTTCTCGGCGATACTTGAAACCCTAGACGAAATAACTAGTTTACTAGATAAAGTTACAGCGGCGCTTCAAATAACATCACCTCGACAAAAAACTGGAGCAGATAGACTAACGCCCTGTAATGGCGTTACCGAGACTTCGCCTGAGCCATATAAACATCTTCTAGTCCCTAAAATAATATGTAATTGTACAATTTGGTTTGTTTGTGTTAAAGATCTTTTTGATATTTATGATAATTTAAGGATATGCTGATACCAAAATCCTAGCGAAAAGCCGCCGACCCACGCCATTACAATTGTTTAACGAAGGCTTCGAGCACAAAACCCGTTGGTTTGAAGGGTCGCGGAAGCCGAGTGGTTAATGTGTCCCGACATTCTACCACATTCTACCAGCCATCCAGGTCGAAACCCACGTTGGGCATTTGCCAGATACTGACCGTAGGTCAGCGGTTTTCTCTGGGTATTTCCGCTTTCCTCCACGTCCATCACCTGGCACTTCCTTAGATGACACTGGCTGCTAATAGGACGTAAAACAAAATAAACCAGACCATACCGTTGGTGGAGGGCAAGTGATATTTACCACTTGACCACCATGGCCCCGTTATTGTTCAAGGTAACAGTCATTGTATGAGTTTATGCATTGTATCACCATCACAAGTATATGACGTGACTCGATAGTTCTACAGAGGTAACAGTGTAACAAAAATATTATACATGTAACTCCCTGCCTCAGCTAATCAAAATCTGACAGCATATACATTAGCTCATACGCAATGAAAAAAGGCTCAGCAATTGATTTTCAATGAACAAGATCGGTACTAATTCGATGACAGCTAATGTTTTGTTCCTTCATCTTGTTACATGGAAAACAATGTCTAAATATACAACAAAGGAATGCTGGATGCTTCTTACCTCATTAATGCACATTCTTAATTCTTTGACGGTAAAGCAAACAATGGCGGTTTTCCGACATCATCATAACCAGATCTGTGAGTGTACGTAACGTCCATTATAAAAGAATAAATGTATTCAAAGAGCTACTTATACTATTCAAAGACAGATTCATTTCTCAATTTACCAATAAATCAAAGTAGATGCATATGAACTATATCAACTAGTAACCATGACTATCGTAGTTACATTGTAGCGAATTTATTTTTCATTTATCATTTTGGGGGTGATAGGGGGAGGCAGACGCTGCTGGTGGATATTTTAGCCCCCGAGGTTTTCTGGAGCCTCCATAGCCACAGTCAATCTCATTTGAGTAGTGGCACGGTACATAATATACACATTTTCGTAGTACACGATTTTAAATTAAACAGAACTAGTTTAATTTTACTTCTAAATTCATAAATTAAAGGGGTTTTACGCATCTGACCCTTCTGCTTCTACATTAGTTTAGACATTTTGGATTCCAACCTTTTGGCCCCTTATATCACTGAAGAGTCCCAAGAGGACGAAACAGCTGTATGCTGCAGTTTAATTCATTTTTCGGCATACTGTATATATTAATAATTTTAAAAGGTGCAGCACATGTGTGTGTTACGTCATCTTTAATGATGCTATTACAAAGTTTGAACCTCGTTTTGACTGCGTATACGATAGTATTTTAACCATACACTATGGAATAGAATGTGATCGCTGCCAAATGCGTTAAGTCAAAATGGGGTTCGATGCTTATCTAGTATGTTTACATCTCCTAACCGGTTGGTATTTCAAGACGAACAGTCTCGGCTCCAAAATGTACTCTGCGTTATTTACAACGAGTGCCAATTAAAAGTCCATTTGAAGGGTTTGCGGCTGCTATGATAATAGCCGACACTCTTTGTCATTTAGGAAAGGTCAAACCTTTTTTTTTTCTAGAAGGGATGCTTTAACGAAATTCTATTGATTTTTCAACACAGCGTCGTGTTCTTGCATCTGCATGAAACATAAGACAACCGGTTCATAGTGTTTTTATAGTATAACATGTATATGGGTAACCATGATCCAAAACATTAATGTCGTTAACCAAACACCAAAGGGACGTAACTATCGACTCATTAAGCTGCCTCAGATAAACAGGAGATATAATAAAAACGAAATCCTTGAAATCGTACGGGTAATGATCCTAGACAAAAACATAAACCAAGTCGATTTCTTCAAGCTTCCGCATCATCAATAGCTACTTTGTGTCTAAATAATATATAACTTATTCATATTACGTGAGGTGGACGTTTTTTGAACGATTTATATTAATTGATAAAGTACAGTAACTAGTGACATTTTTAAGGATTAACTTTTCATTTTGTTTGGTTTATGAGATTTAAATCTAATAAAACACGAGGGAAATTGCGTTACCGACTGTTACATTGGTTTTCTGATCCCATAAACTAAACAAAATAAAAGGTTAATCCTTACATTTACAGTACTTTCAATAATTCTAGCAGCATGAACTTTGTATAAGACTGTCCATGTCCATTTTGATGACGTCATACATAATGTATAATTGTGACTCGAACTGGATAATTTACATCGCCTCGCTCACATGTATATTTTTGTCGACGACATAGTTATGATACAAATAATAACTTTCGTTTGCAGGACAATGGTTATCGAGTGAAGACTGTAACTAATTATTGAAAAAATCAGAGAATACCAAAGCGTCAACAAAACGAGACCCTCGTAAAAATAAAAGAGAATAAGACCAGGTGTTCTGGAATAGCAAGCGTCTTCTGCTTCATCGTTGACACCCGACATGCAAATCTTGATCACTTCCAAGTAAACATCAACCCTCATAATGAAAACCGAGTCATCATTGTCAATCACAACAAAGCACATTAATAAGTAATCTCAAAAACATCCATCTTCATGTCACACAAAGATATATAACATTTCTCGATAATATCAAGATTAGACCGTCAAACTTGCCCATAGTCTTCATCAACCTGCATCTCTCGAATCCCTGTGCAGTAAATTTGTTCGTCGGCAGCTGACATCCATCACGAAAATCTCGATATTCAGAGCAAGCCCCGGAATAAAGAATTGACATGAATACACCATAGGATGGAGAAGCACGGAACCGGGTGCTACTATCAAGAAAGAGCACATTTACGATAGGAAAATCCAAATACTCAGTTTTATCATACAATTTAGTAGTAAGCTGTCTGTGTGTCATAGTTTAAATAGATATAAAGGTAAGAAGCTGATGTAGAAGAATCTGTTGTGTTTTTAATCTCAAGTGCAGTAGAGTATATACGATCGAATAGGTCAGTAAACTTCTTGTTGTTTATAGACAACACATCGTCGATATATTTGAAATTGAAAGGTTTTGATTGGTCTTTGTTATGTGTCCTGAACAGCCCCTCATATATATTACACTGTATATGATATTATGGTCGCGTGAATCAGGAGATGCATGCTTTCATAATATTTTTTAGTGTTACATTCTTTTTTTTTGTATTTTGAAAAGAATGGCTTCTAAAACAAATGGAATAGTACATTACTTCTCCGTGTCATATGTCGTAAATATTGAAATACAGATTTTATTGATTTTTACAAATAAATGCCAACACGTAGTTTTAGCTTTAATCAATTCCTTTTTTAACTGGATGTTAGCGCTAAAGGGTCTTAGTGTGCGAGGAAACCGGAATACCAGGAAAACCCCTCTTTTTGTCGGGCAGGTGACACTTATCTGTTCATATCCGATAGGGGAATCGAACCCCGATAGCCTCGCTGAAAGGCATGTGCGCTTTCAACTGTATCATTTAACCACCAGGTTTCTGAATTGTAAAGGAACGGGGATTTCATATAGGTAGGCTATACCATATATACACATACAGTTCCTTAACTTTTTATCTATTATAATTCCTATACATACAGAGATTCACATGCGACATCCTCGAAACCAACACTATCACATTGGAGGAATGTGCTACTATAACCAACGAATGTACGCTAAATGCGTTTTTGGTAATGAATGAGATCCCATATGATGTCCCCAGGGCTAGCCCGAAAATTATCAAGAAAACACGGAATTATTTCCTATTTAGAGCTGATGTGTCCCGGTGGATGTACCGTATTACAATTAGACGGTGATCAACAGGAAATGAAGCCCATTACGCATTGGAAATTCTCAGGAGTACATATTATCTACTAACCTAAGGATATACATCTCCTCCATATTTTGTTCATCACGATATGGATTTTGTAAGGCACTCGTGCGTTGTTCACGTCGTTTTCGCCTCACTACAGGGGGTAGCTTAATTGATTGACGCCTTACATTTCCATATCACAAGCATACATAGGCAATTTGTCTTCACGTAAAGTCCACATGAAATGCACGTGCAATATGGTAAAAAAAGTAAATTTTATGTGCATTTAACAAGAATAAATATTGCCTGTGTACGGCTTTACCAAAACAGTTAGACTTGACACTGATGTTTTCAATTCTTTGAGATATTTCTATATTTTGAATAATAAAAAGGTTGGATTTTTCATGTGAAATTCACGTGCACAAGTTATTCATGCGCATTTAAAGTGAACTAATTAAATGTTCATGTATTTCACGTGAAACGGTTCAGTTGAAATCGACGTGTAAAAAAACCTGTTAACATCACAAAAGGCTGTATACCAAATCATTTTATATCAAACAAAAGTACATTAAAATGGTAAAATGTCTTAATTATCTGATACATCAAAAACGGAACACATCATTTTTAGGATGTATGCTAGTTATATCAAAATGCAATATCACATACACATTCAATTTTTGCAGATTATTTTTTTTGACGAAGGTTTTTTTCTACGCTTGTTTCATCGTCAATAGTACAACATAGATTCATTGAAATATATGAAGCTATACACAGTGCCAAAACGAGTTCACACAGAGGTAGCGAAGACTTATAGGGTGTTCAGCTCACTATTCCCCGGGGTCTATCCATCTTGTAAGCCGATCAAAACAGTACCTTAATGCGTATGAGGGTTTGTTTAGCACATCGCTGTCGAAGGTGATTCATCTTGAATATAGCTCACTACAAAGCTAATTTACGCATTTGTTGTCGAATCTGGTAACTAATCTAGGATGAAACGCGTCATATTAGCCTGTTCATCTGTACAACCGGAAACAAGCGTTGATTCGATCATTCGGATTCAGTAGTCAAAGATAGATATAGGGGGCGTGTGAAGCATGGCTTTGGTCGTGCTGTGTGCGTTAAGGCATGATAACTTGTTACTCTACGTCATCGGCACGATCGTATAGTGAAGTAAAGATGGATATCTGAGTTAGAATAGGTATTCGTGATAGTTTAGAATCGTCCGAACGACATTGAGTATTTTGTCATGTATATGATAAATATCTAAATTGAGAATTAAAATATGTTTAAGAAACTGTCCATACTTTTGAAGATAAAGCTCTCATTAAAGAATTGTACAGAGGACACACACGACAACAACGCTGTTATATATATAATAATCTTAGTCTTGCCACTATCATAATGAAGTTAAACGTGCCATGCAGATTACGGCAGATTTCGAGGACTTTTCACCAGCAGTCTCTACCACCTACCATCATGAATGATAATATGAAACATACACAATAAAATAGCACATGTATAATTTAGAATCAGACCAACCGAGCTCAATAGTGAATACAACAACTCTTTTGTCCTTCTAGGAGTCGTCACTGGTGCTAGCTAAGGCAATGATCTGAAAAGTAAAGCCTAGGAAGCGATTGGGGAAATACAATCGATCGAAAGAAATGTCATTAATTCATATATGCAGGCGCACTAGCAGTAGAGTTCAATTTATTTCCTAGCTTTTGAGATATTGAATAATTTCAAATGAATATCATGTGGTTTGCATGAGTATATTTTGAGCGGTTCCAATAAAAGAATGAATTAAAACGTGGCATGCAGATTACGCCCAACCTCGGGGACTTTAAGTTCCCCAGCTGTGTCTACCATCTATGATCTCAAACCTCGGGGACTTAAAGTCCACCAGCAGTGACTACCATCTATGATCTCAAACCTCGGGGACATAAAGTTCACCAGCAGTGTCTACCATCTATGATCTCCAACCACGGGGACTTAAAGTCCACCAGTAGTGTCTACCACCTATGATCTCAAACTTCGGGGACTTAAAGTTCACCAGTAGTGTCTACCACCTATGATCTCAAACCTCGGGGACTTAAAGTACCAGCAGTGTCTATTATCCACGATCTCAAACCTCGGGGACTTAAAGTTAACCAGCAGTGACTACCATCTACAATCTCAAACATCGGGGACTTAAAGTTAACCAGCAGTATCTACCATCTATGATCTCAAACCTCGGGGACTTAAAGTTCACCAGCAGTGTCTACCTTCTATGATCTCAAACCTTGGAGACCTAAAGTTTACCGGCAGTGTATACCATATATGATCTCAAACCTCGGGGACGTACAGTCTACCATAAGTGTCTACCATCTATGATCTCCAACCTCGGGGACTGAAAGTTAACCAGCAGTGTCTACCATCTATGATCTCAAACCTCGGGGACTTAAAGTCAACCAGCACTGTCTACCATCTATGATCTCAAACCTCGGGGACTTACAGTCTACCATAAGTGTCTACCACCTATGATCTCAAACATCGGGGACTTCAAGTCAACCAGCAGTGTCTACCATCTATGATCTCAAACCTCGGGGACTTACAGTCTACCAGCAGTGTCTACCATCTATGATCTCAAACCTCGGGGACTTACAGTCTACCATAAGTGTCTACCATCTATGATCTCAAACATCGGGGACTTCAAGTCAACCAGCAGTGTCTACCACCTATGATCTCAAACCTCGGGGCCTTAAAGTCTACCAGCAGTGTCTACCATCTATGATCTCAAACCTCGGGGACTTACAGTCTACCATAAGTGTCTACCATCTATGATCTCAAACCTCGGGGACTTAAAGTTCACCAGCACTGTCTACCATCTATGATCTCAAACCTCGGGTACTTAAAGTCTACCAGCAGTGTCTACCATCTATGATCTCAAACCTCGGGGACTTAAAGTCAACCAGCAGTATCTACAATCTATGATCTCAAACCTCGGGGACTTAAAGTTCACCAGCACTGTCTACCATCTATGATCTCAAACCTCGGGTACTTAAAGTCTACCAGCAGTGTCTACCACCTATGATCTCAAACCTCGGAGACTTCAAGTTCACCAGCAGTGTCTACCATCTATGATCTCAAACCTCGGGGACTTAAAGTTCACCAGCACTGTCTACCATCTATGATCTCCAACCTCGTGGAATTAAAGTCCACCAGCACTGTCTACCATCTTTGATCTCAAACCTCGGAGACTTCAAGTCAATCAGCAGTGTCTACCATCTATGATCTCAAACCTCGGGGACATAAAGTCCACCAGCAGTGTCTACCATCTAGGATCTCAAGATTGGATTGCACAAAGACACACAATAGAAAAATGTCGTCGATCCATTGCCGTTAAACAATTTTTTGCGTTTCTAAAGTTTTGCTTTTATTTCTTGCTTTTTGATTCATAATGGAAGAAAAGCTTCAATAACGATAAAAAACCATGGGGAAAATCCTGAAATTAATGCATGATTGAAAGCTTTGTTTTAGCAGTAAATAATTGAAATAAAATGAAATAAATATACGTAGGACGTTTGATAATTTAAGTTATTTGCTGATGGAAAAGGTAATTAGGCCTACAGGGAAGATTATCGTTTATGCGTACATTACGTACATGTTTGGAGAAAATAATCTGGTTTTGCATTTGTTTTTACTGTCATAATGAACGCATGGCATTTACAAGGTACCCTTAGCATTTACATTGCTAAATATTTACTTAAACGTTTTTGTCTTCAAAACTGTCAACACAATGCATCACCTGACATTTGTGAAAGCCGAGATTATCGAATTACAACGTTTGTAAACACATAGTAAATGTCAAAGGTAGACAGCACTATTACCTTGTGAAAATCCCCTCTCGTGAACAGAACGACACAAAAACCTCTCCCATGAACAGAACGACACAAAAACCTCTCCCATGAACAGAACGACACAAAAACCTCTCCCATGAACAGAACGACACAAATACCTCTCCCATGAACAGAACGACACAAAAACCTCTCCCATGAACAGAACAACACAAAAACCTCTCCCATGAACGGAACGACAGAAAAACCTTTCCCATGAACAGAACGACACAAAAACCTCTCCCATGAACAGAACGACACAAAAACCTCTCCCATGAACAGAACGACACAAAAACCTCTCCCATGAACAGAACGACACAAAAACCTCTCCCATGAACAGAACGACACAAAAACCTCTCCCATGAACAGAACGACACAAAAACCTTTCCCATGAACAGAACGACACAAAAACCTCTCCCATGAACGGAACGACAGAAAAACCTTTCCCATGAACAGAACGACACAAAAACCTCTCCCAAGAACAGAACGACACAAACATCTATAGTTTTAATGTTAGATAGTTGAACATACTATATCCTAGAACAACATTTATGAAACTATCAGAACACAGATTATATATATATATTTACATTTGCCCTGCAACCCACTATATGAACATTACCAGCACAAATGCCTTTCATAAAAGTATATTTACATTTGCACTGCAATCCACTATATAAACATTACCAGCAAAAATGCCTTTCATAAAAGTATGAAAGTAATGGTTCTCGAGACTTAGCACGTGGTTCAATTAGGACGTCACAGGTCAAGCTTATTCAATGAGAGTCTTGTCGCGCCGCTTCGAATATCATGCAGAATGTCCTTGCGTCAAACGCTCAAATGTTTAATTATCATTATTGGCGCCAACGTTATTCATGCTGGGCTGTTCTGCCAATGTCGTTTAAATGACGACACATATACAAACGCAGGTAATACACTATTAATTGGAAAAATATGAATGAGGGTAAGCAATTGTCCTATAGTGAAAATGCAAATATACGGATTGAAAGTTATTTTTTAACTTTCAAAGTGCTATGAAAGGTCAGTCGTTACATCCATATTTAGCAATTTATGAGATAGCAATATGAAACCAAAAAACTTATCCGTTGCTGTTTGAAAGGTTATTACAGGGGACAGATTCCACGCTTAATCCTGTTTTTAACCGCGATATATATTTTTGAAATCAGCTAGACATAATCCAGATTTTGCATCTATTTACATTTACTAGAATTGAAATTTAGAAAATAATAAGTACTCAAAAACTACCCAATGTATATATATTTACACGTTTGTATTACAATATAAAAATGCTTATCTCGTCGGTCTTGTGTATCATTATATATTTACAGTCTGTTTGGAATTGATAGTATATTGCCTATACATTTCTACGAATGCCTACTGAACTTTATTTTCCGATAAAATCAGTGGATCACGCGCCTATCGATAGTTGTTTCATGGAACGCTTCGCGTTCCATTCCAACTATCGATATCCTACTGAACTTTATCCTTTGATAAAACCACCAGAAAGAAACTTTAATCCTTAAATAAATATCTCTTTGTACAATATTACACCGATCCAGTGAGAAATGCTTTAGGGCACATGTTGACTCTAAATGACTATTAGTATATGAACATTTTCTTTTTTTAGGGCACCGACCGTTTGGATGATTCGTCAGGAAAGGATAAAAGGACATTCGTTTTCTTGACAGATCCCATTCAGATAATAGTGTACACCTTCCTTCCGATATAGAAAGGCAGACTTTGCTCCAAATGGTGGAAATTGCAGTTTAAATATTTCCTCATGTAGTCTTATAACATCTATATGAGGAATGTTAGTTCGATATATTAAAATTTTTAGCAATTGTTAAGGAAGCATTTAAACCACAAATCCGCACCCCTAGGTCACAACAGAGCTATGTATAATTCCAGGTCCAGAAAAGTGGCTAGTGATCTGGTCAGCAACAAAATTGGACATTTTCCACAATTTCTCTTGTGCATTCCAGTTACTCCTGTGATACACTAACTCGAATCCCTGGCAAAACATATATAGTGTGTCTATGTGCCTCATTGGTGGGAGTCTTGGTGTGAAGGCTATAGATGCAATCTTCTAATATCATTGAGATGACGTAACACACACATGTGCTGTACCTTTTAAATTTAGTAATACATACCGCATGCAGAAAACAAGAATAAAACTGCACCATACAGCTGTTTCGTCCTCCAAGGACTCTTCAGTGATGCTAGGGGCCAAAAGGTTGGAATCCAACATTTCTAAACTATTGTAGAAGCAGAAGGGTCGGGTGCATGAAACCCCTTTAATTTATGAATTTAGAAGTAAAATTAAACTAGTTGTGAGGCAAGAGCTTGGTTTAAACTCATTCGAGTCTGCATTAATAATTTCTCCCATTATTTTTGGGGGTTAAACAAAATTAAATGTCTTGCTTAAAATATTTCAATGTATTTTTGTGTGTTGATCACGACTTCGTTGGTAAATTTCTCTTATTTTTGTAGTGTGTTACACTTCAGATTGATGTTCAACAGCATATCTCTTTGTTATGTTGTGTCAACTCTTCAGGTCTAGAAGAAATATTATAGTGAACATTTAAGATTGGTGTTCAACATTATGTATTGATGTAATGTTCTCCCTCCTCCAGTGTTCTCTGCGGTCGATTGTAATCGTTATAAATTGGTGTTCAACATTATGTATTGTTGTAAAGTTCTCCCTCCTCCAGTGTTCTCTGTGGTACGACTGTATTCGTTATAAACTGGTGTTCAACATTATGTATTGTTGTAATGTTCTCCCTCCTCAAGTGTTCTCTGCGGTACGATTGTAATCGTTTTAAATTGGTGTTTCACAGAAGATCTTGTAGTAACGTTGTCAATACATTACTCATTTAGGGGCCGAGTTGTTAAGGTGTTCCGACGTTCTACCACTAGCCCTCCGCCTCTGGGTTGCGAGTTCGAATTCAATGTGGGGCAGTTGCCAGGTACTGACCATTCCTCTACCTCCAAAACCTGGCACGTCCTTAAATTACCCTTGATGTTAATAGGACGTAAAACAAATAAACCAAATCAAAACCTAAACCATTAGTAACAGTGTTAAAGATAATAGTTTTAGATTGGTGCCCAACAATACATCGCATTAAAGTTGTCGCTTCATTAGTACTCAATGTAGTACAAAAGTAGAATTTTAATATTAGTGATCAAATGTATATGGGGTTTCATGTACAATGCCACCGTCTAATACTCGATGAGATACAATAGATCTTTTAGATTGGTGATCAACACTATATCGTGTTACCCCACCTCACTAGTACTCACTCTGTTGTGATAGTTAAGATTTTGGATTGATGTTTAACAGTATCTATTATTATACCCACAATAGAATATTTCCTATACAATCTATGTATTCAAAATAGACAGCGAACGAAAGTAAATGTTAAAAAGAGATGTTGCCCGCTATGACGTCACACAAAAATTATGACGTCATAGTTGTGAAGGTACATGTATAAAAAAACAGTTGTCGACTGGGATTTCGGGCTACAGGTGATCTGTTGAACTCTCTTACAAACTGTTGCCCAAGGCCGAAGAGTTTGCCTTCGGGCCCAAAAGATAAACCACAATCAACAGCTGTATACTGTTATTACGCTATCGATCCTTCTGGACACGCTTATAGAACTAAAGCTTGATTAATTTTACATAACGTTATGTGGTTGGTGTTGTAGCTGGGTCTTAACGTATTAATGTTACCTGTGCTTTATCAGGTCACATCATGATCTCATTAACGTATTTCCGTGATCGTATCAAGCAATTTTGAATGTTTTACCTGATCGTACCACGTCATCATTAGCCTTACTGTACCTGATCGTACAACGTCATCATTAGCCTGACTCTACCTACAGATTAATGAAGTCATAACAAGAGAGTCTTCACTAGTTAACATCACCCTTACATTAAGTTTTCTGCCTAGCAACAACAACATGATTAAGTGCATCTTTTACTTGTAATGTCACCTCCTCAGAAGTGCGTCAGTACTTGACATCCACACCTACGTTGTTGTGTCTGTATCTTTAATCTCTCCGTTCTCAGTTGGTCTGCACTTGGTCATGTTGTGGTTTATGCATTGTTTAGGCCACGAAGCTGACATTAAACGTACCAGGAAGCATACTTAAGTGCGATGTTTGACTGAAAAATCGTACCAAAATTTACATTTCATGCGTAAATATAACGATTGCGATATTAGCACCAGAGGGGAAAATATTGGGATCAGCATTTATAGGGTATGAGTAAACAGAATGTCTTGATAATGTTTCATGAATTAATATGTTAAGCAAGTTCAGGACAACTTATCTTGAAGCAGACATTTGTTGTTTTAGACTGTTTTAGAGTCTTGGCGTAAAAAAAAAAGAGAAAATTGATTTGAACATATATGTTTGAGTGTAATCTTTAATTCCCACCCGGAATATGTGCATGTCATATTGTAAAACACCTATTGGTTAATATAACTTTTAATATTTCCTTTTCAAATATGCATGTTTGATCATAAGACTCTTTCATGACCAGGGGTGTAGGATGGGGAACTTCCACACGAGCGGTTTTCAAATTTGGGAAAACCCGAGGTTTTGCCGAGGGTTAAATTTCTCTAACTTACACATTCAGTCTTGAAAGAGTATTTCCCTCTCATTTCAACTACTTTAGTATAGTGTGCGTTCAAAAACCCTGAACATACCTTTCGACTGGGTACCATTTTGAAAATGACGAAAACGAATAAGTATAGCGAGATTCAGCTTATGCCACATTTGCAAAACGATGTATGCGCAGGAAAAACAATAATCTCAGCTTTCTAATATTCACGGTTAAAATATTGGAAAAAAAATTTAATTTCATCACGTGGCTTTTTTCTCTTTTCGGCATTAGCGTTTACCTTATTCGTGACGTCACGTCATTGTTGAGCCGCACGTTGCTGTTTTGCATGGGTAGATGTGTAATACAACCACAGCGATCATACATAGATAGGCAAGTGCATGTATTACACACCTAGAAATAATAGAAAAAAGATGTATTGCGTGTCTTTGTGTTACCGATCATATGGTCGAATAACCAACGAAGGTGTATAGATCTGAATTCATTGAAATCCTTTGCCCTTCGATATACACTACAAGAATATATATATGTTCTCTATTAGTTCCCCCTTTGTCCATAATTTTACTATATTTATATTTGCGCTGCAACCCGCTATATGAACATTTACAGCGAAAATGCCTTTTATAAAAGAATGAAAGCAATGGTTCTCGAGACGTAGCACGTGATTTCATTATGACGTCATAGATCAAGCTTGTTCAACGAGAGTCTTGTCGCGCCGCTTCGAAAATGCCGTGGCGTCAAACGCTCAAATGACTAATTACACCCATATTCAGCAGGAAGCCGTAGCGGGCTTCATTAAATATGGATGTAACGGCTGACCTTTCATGATATATAAATGTTGTCTTTAGAGTAGTTCAACATGGAAAGAGTCGCGTAGATTGTTTTTTGTGTTCTGCTATATTGAACGACATATGGCCATTTTTTTATTTTAAAAAGTATTGATACCAAGGTATGTCTTAAATATGTTTCCGTTGATATGTTTGTAATTTTCTCACCAAAGAAGGATATTTATCTAAACACGTAAAACAAAAGTCGATCTTCTTTGGGTAATAAACTACACTTATGTCTTTCTTGTAGCAATTAATGATTTGTGGTTTTGATGTAGTTGTTATTACAAGTATTGAAAGGGTCTTAATACATGTTTTTATTCGGTATGAATGCTATTTAAAGATGCTGCGGGAAATTTAACATGCATAGTATACTTCGCCATGCTTGATTCCTATTTCTTGGTATCTAAGCTCGACACTGGCGTCACTTTAATCCCATTGCTGTCTTTTCATGTTGTGTTTGACTTCTGATGTTATCATTATATCTTAATTATGGTTTTGTTTATTGATAACTCTACAATGATGTAGTCTACTGGTCATCTGAAATGGCGTCTGACGTACGGTTCCTGTTATACATACGGTGTTAAAATGATAAGAATGGTCCCCATGGAACGGCTGATATAATCAAATCAACAACAAACTGACAATTCAATGTTATTTCATGCCAAGAGAAAATGAGATTTGGTGTTTGAAACAATGTATATATTGAAATAACAATACGAGATGACATTTGCGTCAACGATGCAGACCAGTCGTAAAGGGAAATTTGTGTTTGCTAGCACATAATGACAAATTGAGTTCAACATGATATGAAGCTGACCATCCCGTATGGGACAATCACTCAAGTACTGGTGTGAAACATATTGATTGTCAACATGTTTACCAGTGATTCGTACATTTATCTAAAGAATAGGACACGGAAAACAAAGGAACTATCGGTCATTTATTCTGTAATAGACACATTTTTTGTTTGACCAGCTGGCAAAGTAGACATTAATGAGACACATTGGGGGTAATATAAAGTAATGATAAACACCCAAGTATCAAATCACAATAACAAAGTGTGTATTCAGATGATTTTATGTTACGTATTACTCAATTATCAAAAGTGTCTAGAGTAAAAACACGTTCAACAGTCAATAAATGTACATTTAAAATAGTGTTTTCAACGTTTATCTGTCTAGTTTTATTCATTTCTCACACATTAAAAAAGTGATGATAAAAAAAAATAAGAGAATACCAAAGCGTCAACAAAACCATAATCCGAACTCAAAATCGATTAAACTAGGGACAAAATAGGAACAAAGAAAATATTTACATGGATACTCTCGTAAAAGCACAAGAGAATAAGACCAGGACCATGACGAGATCATTGTAGTGTTGGGGAAAACACTGCATTGTCTGTAGTTTATCAGAACTTATATTAAAAAAAACCTCATAAGGGTTCATAATAGGAATTGGTCGGTGCTGCGTTAGACCGGAAATTCAACATTCTTGATCGCTTAAGATCGGCATTATTATAAGGGGGATTTAATTGTAATTGCAAATTTATTAGTTTTTTTTGGAAATTATTTGTTATCTAAACAAAAACAAAAAACAAACAAAATTAAAGAAAGTAGACTTGTAGTTATAGTTTTCTTGATAATATTATTTATGTTAAAATCTCCCAACCTGCTCGTTCGTGCCAACTTCAGCATTAAAGAAATAACCAAACAAGCACTGAATGAAAATGGTCGTTTATTAAAACGACATCAATTAATCAATGTTACATCAAATGGTCAATGGATTACCACAAGGGTCAATAACCCCAAGGGCAATCCCATTTCAAAACTATCTATGTTACATAATACATATATCACTCGATTACCCGGGGGCCAATAACCCCAAGGGGAATCCACATCAAACTATCAAGGTTACATATATCACTCGATCACCCAGGGACCAATAACCCCAAGGGTGACCCCCATACAAAGAACCAGATATATAATTTGACAATTAAATGACATAAAATTACCTATTTGGCACGAAGGTGGGGTTCAAAACCGCCTTCAAGCAAAAAAGACATATAATGCAAAAATATTAAACATTAGAGGTAACTTTTACAAAGTGCCAATACAAAAACAGCTCAATTGGAGGTGGTGGGGTGGTGGTGGATTTTTCCTTCTGAGCCGTACTGTGTGCTCTGCATCATGTGTTTCTTGCTGGAGAGTGACTAAGGGGAAGTAACTCCGTACGATTAGTGTTCTCAATATAAAGGGGTCACTACCCCATTTACCGTACCTGTAAGATGTAATGGCACAATGTAGCAGTTTACCATAAAATATTTTATTTGCAATAAAATGTTATTTAACTGTGCCGTTTATATTACAAAATGAGACTATTTCGCTCATATAGGACAAGCGCAAAGAAAATTAAACACTGACAGTGTAGCGATTCATAGTAAATATGCCTAATTAAACCAATATTGTTATGACTTAATGAATGTTGGAAACATATTTCACTTTTTTATATCTACATTTTTTTCAGATGCAAACAAAAACAACGAAATATAAGTGTTTTTGTTTTCGGGGAGATAACACGGGGAAATGATAAACGTCCGCTTTCGATCCTAGTTGTTGGTTGGTTGATTGTTTTTACGTCCTACAATGTATTAACAGTAAGGATCATTTGAGGACTTACTTGTATTTGGGAGGCCGCGGTATGTTCGTGTAAGCCTTCTTGCGACAGTCTGGATCTTTGCCGATTCAAAGTGCTACCACATTGAAGTATACTGCCGAAGGCCCCCAGCAGAACACCCCACCCGGTCACATTATACTGACAACCTGCGAACCAGTCATTCCACTCCCATAATGCTAAACGTCAAACAGGGAGTAGTACATGTAACTACAATTGTTATAGACTCTGGTATGTCTCGGAATGGGGACAGTGTATTTTTTATCATTTACACTACAAGCTCTATTTTTAGTTTTACAAAAACCCAATCATGTTTGATATTAATTCTTATTAGCTTGAAACCACACCGAAGTCTGTTTCATTACCGATGTAAAGAAGGTATGCACCTTGCTAAGTCAGTTTACTGTATCTGTCAAGGCCACCTATGCTATGCAAAAATAAATGGCATATGTAGATATTCTAAAGCACAAACCTGATGCTCGTGTAAAAGAAAAACATCTAAGAAAGCGACTACGATAAAATGCTCACATAATGAGTTTGGTAGGGACATTTTGTACATGACTGACAGGAGTGAGAGTTGTAGTGTATTTATACATATGATATGCAAATAACTTCTTAGGTGAGTGATATTTCTATGACTTACTTGATTTGTCAATCCTGCTTTCTTTCAAATCAAATCAAAGGCAATATATATCCGTTGTTCGTGCACAAAGCACTGCTAAAAGGATAGCAAACATTTACATTTGCGTGGTCGGCACTAACACGCGCACCAAATTAAACAAAATCTATGTCTGATAATAGTACATTGGGCTGTAAAAATCAATATAACTTATCAATATCTGTTTCCGGAATAAATAAATAAAAGTACAGCGTTCTATTTCAGGCAGGAGATTTTATCATGTGACACTTATTTTGAATATGAATTGATAGCAATACAATTATCAATGGCGCAAATAATACACCTTCGCGTTTAACATTGTTCATAACATGTATGTTTTAAGGTTGGTGTGATCAGTTGCCTTGTTTGTTCGTCTACAGCTTGTCCGAAACAAGTTATTATTCATTCCATTATGATACATTGTAGATATTGAAAAACTTGAAAGAAGAAGAAAAAGATAAAAAATAATAAAACCTCCAACAAAAAAAAAAAAAAAAAAATCTATTATAATTTACGTTAGTGCTATTTTCTAAATGTATTCCCTGAAGTCAATAAAGCCGGCTCACTTGAAGGTTTTACATTTACATTGCAAAATGTGAACGCAAAATCGTGATAGCATTAACCGTAATGGTTTTTCTGTCTACCATAGAGGTAGGGATTGGACAGATTCTATTATCAACTGATACATCTGCCAGTTCAACGGATCATTGTATTTTTGTTTTCATTACATTTATGTATAATGACGATTTATATATATGGATATAAATGGTCGACTGGTTTATGATTAAATATTGTTTTCCTGACGGACCATTGGGACTGAATTTATATGGTCAGCGTGACACACTGTATACATACAGTCTGATTTTATCTGATGTATGAGGCACAACCGACGTGGAAGTGAATGTCTGGTATTTACTTTGGAAGGTTGACATTTCCGACACATATAATCACTTTGTATTTCTATTTAGATTGGATAACACCCCTGGACTATCAAACATTAAGTAAAAGAAGCAGATATTGCTGAAAATTCTAACAAAACATTGCAGTACGAAGGGTTCATTAGCACATTGCAGCCTTTTATTTTAACTGTTACGTATAGCCACAACTCGTTCAACGAAAGGACAGGTGCTATAATTATAAAGGACCTCTTTCACGAACAATGAAATTTTGCCCACGACCCGATTTAATCTTAAGTAGGTGTCATATAAAGCACCCTAGCATACTCCCCTGAAACAGTGTTTAAAAAATTCAAATGGTCCATGGGGCCTGAATTATTAACTTCTTTGTGACGTTTAGTAGGGGTGTGAGATAAGGTTCAGAAATGGCTCCATAAAAAGAAAAGGAACTCTCATACAGAACTATTTTATTATGTTCATAAGAACCTGCTTGATTTTTCAAACAAACATAACAGGAAACATTTGACATATGCAAACAATTATGCTCAATGAAATACAAAAAAAATGTGGTTTTTTTTGTTCATTTTTTAACAAAGTACTGTCTTCAGAGCTAAGTTTCACACACTTCCGGTTCCGGTGCACCTAAATACTTTTGACATTATTTGTCCCAATATGTTTGCTCAAAAAAGTAAAACAATGAAGAAAATTGGTAACCGGTAAATTTGTCATTGAGAACGATATGTTCGAGGAGTCGGAATCTCAAAATTGGCGCCATCAAATATAACTGAGGTTTTAATGAATTTCTTATCATTTTTTTGTTTTGTAAGTTATGAAAGATTGATAGTGAAAGAACAAACATATAATATGATATATGAAACCATCTTTGTACGAACAATAAGAGGCCCGGAGGGCCTGTAGGAATCAGTTCTTTAAAACAAGACTATGTGCATTAAGCTCATATATAGATATACGTCTCCCAAGTTTTAAACAGGGATTAATGCTTTGTTGTTACCTCATCCCATGTGAAGTTGATAACTGGATACTAAGTTACGCTTTTTCATAACACAGAATCTCTGAATTTACGACTGGCTGACTGAAGAGTTTTCGGATTTGCCTGATGAATATAATAGCCCAGGTAGTACAACATTGATGCAACATGTGCACACATACCAGATGTTCTACGGTAATACGCCTTGATGGGATCATCTGGTTCATTGTTTTCAAACTGGATCCAAACATGATACTTCGTCTGCGACTTGTGGCGTGAATGAATCTGACCTCGAATAAGATCCTCAGCATGCTGGTACACCCAGATCTCATAGTCACCATCATTTGATTGGTGCTCAACAATGTAACCAGGGGACAGTTTGATCTGGTAAATACCACATGCTAGTGTCTCAAGGTACTCAAAATTCAATTGAGGAAATGTAATATTTGCTGCTTCAAGTTTTTGCCATTCACTTTTGGCTCTGCGAGTCATGTTTGGATCATCTGCAACCCGTTTCGCAAGAACATTATCCCTTTGCAAAAGTCACACTATACGAGTTGCCATTTGTATGTCTCGCTGCTCACGCTGGGGGTCTGAAACATATATGGGCCCTCTGAAACCATTCAGGCTTGCTGTAACTATATGTACAAGTTTCCCAAGTATTGTCACAAGATGATTTGAAGTAAGTTTCTCTTTAAATAGTAACCATTTCTTTAATCTTCCATGGTAGGACTCCACAACCCAACGTACCTTTGTACAGCAACGATCATCATTAGCTTGTTGGGGATCCAGTTTAGACTTACCAGGAGGAAGGAAAGATGTCATTTTAGCATCATATCCCAACTGGGCAAAGAGAGTTAGCACGTCCCTGAAACCACGGTCTACAATCATGTTGTCATTCTCATGTAACCAGCATCTTAGAAGATCGAATTTCTCCATGTTCATTTTTGTTATAGAAGCATCATTGACGCTGCCATAATATGGACCAATTGTATCCAATACATACCCATCTGGTAACACAATGGACATGAATTTCAGATAGTTGCATTTTTTCTGTCCTCCATAAGAAGCCCTTTGAAACTCATGATGACTACTTTTGTTTAGATAAATGTATGTACCATCTAGGATAAGACGTACATTATCGCCATAGAATGTCTTTGTAAATACTGTGTTGTGTGATTTAGCTTCCTCACGTGAAAGATGTGCTGTTCCAAGATATTTTTGCACAACTGTTGTGTTCAAAACATCAACAACTTTGTGGCAATATCTGGAAAGCGTTGCTTCCGAAAATTTTGTTAATATTGTCAACTGCTTCCATGAAAGATTAGTTTTTAGTTTTATACAGAAGTACAGCAGAATGGCTAATGAACAGGCAGAGAAAGTTGAAAGATCAGACTTGCACAATTCATGAATTTCTTCAAACTGTTCTAAAGTCCAACCTGTCCATGCATGGCAATCCATATCGGATAGATTTGCAAACTGTAGCTTTGGTGAAATTCCATCTTTGGAAACTTCATGCATAATTTCAAACAGATCATTGATGACTTGCACAGATATGTCCCCTAGTTTAGTTTCGATTGGTGTTCGATTGGTCATAGATATCTCGGTATCAGGGTGCAGGTATTTACCAATCAGGTGTTCAGGGCAAATACGTGCATCAGGAGAGCACCACAGTTTTTTCTCTATCAGTAAAACATGGCGAACGGACTTCGGAACAGTAACACATGAATCATTATACTGTAAGCATACAGAACATTTGCGATGTGAAGATGAACCATATTTGATATCGGTGATATTCAGGAGGGATGGGATTGGGGAAATATTTGTTTGGTTTTGTGAATTCACAGCAATTGCATTATCCACCAAACTATCACAAGAATTGGATTCCTGAGCAAACTCTACATCCTCATCAGTGTGTGGTCTTTTCTTCAGATATTGAGTGTAACATTTCTTGCAAATCTTACTGCCATCTTCTACAAATAGCCCATCTTTCTTGAGAACATTTTTCAGCCAACAATTTTGCTGGGGTTCTAAGTTTCTTAGTGATTTTCCATCCTTACTACAGTCTTTAAAACGTGTCTTACAACTTGGAATTATGCAAACATCACCCAAGTTTGACACAAAATCAATGTACTATGTACTGGTCCAATTGTAATTAATGTCCGAATGCGAAATAAAGATATCAAGATGTGCGTCCATAAACACATAATAACATAATGATAGTGATAACCAAGGATGAGAACTTTTTGACTGTATTAAATTTTTTTGTGGTGCTTCGTCAGGGAGGTCTTTTAAGACCATGCAATAACGGTCACTGCATTTTTGCATTGATTTCTTGGAGCTTTGCATCTTCACAACTGCTCCATTGATGAGTTTTAGGTTTTTAGAATTACACCCACCATACAAATCACTTTTGCATTTATTTTACGGTATATATAGAGTAAAACAACTTACAATGTATAACTAGTGTATCCATTGGTCATTTCACTGATTTGGCTGTACATGGTTACATTGATAACAAAAATATGACAACTCACTTGATGTAATTCAATATTAATTGTCATATCGATTTTGTTATGCCAATTTCGAGATTCGGACTTATTTTCATTGACAATTTTACCCGGCAAACAATTTCTTGACACTTGAATTGATTTGAGAAAATGTGATGTCCTTAAGTAATGTTTAATTGAAGTATGTGCAAATGAACCGGAAGTGTGTAAAACTACTGAGCAAACGTCCATAAAATGCAAGATCAATACACACACGTTTTAAATACTTGCTTAGGGTCTTGCAGTAAAGGAACTGATACAGGCCATCTGGGCCTCTTACTGTGTGTTAAAAGATTTTGTTTTTTATAAAATCATATTTAAACTTTCAAAATCATTATTTGGAAAACCAAAAAAGCAAGATTTTCATTAAACAACCACATCAATTTTATGGCACCAATTTTGAGATTTCTATCTTGATCTATCGAACACCATTTGAAATTAAGTAGTACTCTCCAATTTGTTTCTTATTCATTGATTAAGGCGGTTTAATACACATGTCCCCTTCTGCTTCTTTAATAGTATAGACCATTTCCATTGCCACCCTGTGACCCCTAGCATGACTAACAAGTCCTAGAAGGACGAAAACTATGTATAATGTAGTGCAATTTATTTTTTTCGGCACAATGTATTTATGACCAATTTTAAAAAAAGTGCAGTACATGTGTGTGTGCGTTACATTGCATATTCACCTTTGACTGTATTTTTATCTATACAACTTTTGTCACGGTTTTAATAAGATGGAATGTTTCAACGATCACGATCGCTTTGTTATACATAATTCAAAGTATGTGGTTTGAAGCAAACGTTTATACGTCTCCCATATTGGATAGGTTTTTCACTCACCAGAGGGCGTAATGTTAACCAGTTTTTTTTAATATGGTAATTCTTCATGATTCTATAATGTTCGATTAAAAACGTTTAACTTGGAGTTAATGGAGTTAATCATATGCGAAAATTATGTACGATTCATGTAAGACGTGTTTTGATTGTCCGTATTTACCCAAACGTGCCAAAGTATTCTGAACGAAGCACCATATACAGTCAAACCTCGATTAATCGAACTTCGATTATTCGAATTTCTCGATGTGTTGAACTTTTGGCAAAGTCCCGATTTTTTTCATTATATAACACTACTTATTTACTATTCATGAATTGAACTTCTATGAATCGAATTTTTCGCTGTATCGAAGTTTTAATCTGACGCGTTCGTTATGAAAACATTGAAAATTACGACTAATAAATCGAAGTGAAAATTTTACCTGTACGAGCGCAATAAAGTGCCCCGCAGAAATTTTCACACCTTCATGGACGCGTGTGTCGATGTCTGCAGTGAACAGTAGTCGGCGACCTAGCTGCGATAACGTACAAATGTAGCTCTCCACGACGAGACGATTTTTTTTATATGGCGTCGTTCGAGCTACGAAGCGGTCCCATGCCTGGTAGTGGAGCAACATCAAAAGTGTTCAATCTGAAAGGTTTCATTAAATTACCACTGCATGTGAGCATAATGTTGTTAAAACAATGCCGGATTGCTGAACTATCGAACGTTTACCTTGATAAAATATTTTGTTCACAGAACTAGCAGAACCAGTTCACGTGTGATGTTATCTCAAATCTCGTTTTTATATATGGTCTGCATGGCCAAATATGGAGTTACTACGGCTTACTACGACTTTCTTATTTAGTCCGCACGCGCGCCCATTCACTATTAAGAGGAACTCTTCAGAAAAGAAACCAAGTAATTTACTGAAGTCTAAGCATGGCTATCGCTACTCATTTTATTTTATTCTTCGTTACGTAGACTGGATATTAACGATAATTCAGATGTAATTACTTCCTTATTTAGAGTAATTACGGTTATTACAGCTAGGTGTCTCAAACTCTGTATATCCAGTTTTTAACTAATCGCTATTTACACGGCGTTACTAACGCCTCCATAACAAGAAAAAAGGAGTCGGATGCCTTTTTGCTATAACCTCCAATTTTAACTGTCAGCTATGTTTCGAATGTTGAATGTGTAGCGTCACGCTACAACAATCGGTACACGTTCAGAAAAAGGTTGGAAAATCATTAAACGAAATTTGAGTATTGTCCTCTGACAATATATCAAAAAAAAGATATTTATCAGCATTAACACTGAATATTTTTGCTTTTGGGAAATGCTAAAAGTACACTATGACACCAAACCAGTTAAATCACCGACGAAAATATTGAGGATTTCGAGGTGTCCTTACCATCCTTAAATGTGTTTTTCTATTTAGCATCATTAAGCAAACTAAATATTAATAAATTCAGACTTATTCGAGAAGCCAAAGATATATTGACCTTATCATTGACACTTGGAAAATTAAACTGAAAAAAAAACAAACACTTTCTATGCGCTGGTTGATATTTTGTTAATGATGTCATTTTTATGTCTTTGTAACTGAATATTAACCTACATGGTGTTACCAATTATTCTACTTGATCTTAGGGTCTGTTCATTTATCGTCTCTAATGTTATTTTGACCACCGACTAGAATACCAAATCAAGAAAAAATATACATGTACAAAGAACAATACTTTGTCTCATATAATCGGTTAAGCACCCCCATCTGTGTGCTTCGTTCGTTTCTTTGACCTTACCAAAAAAACATTTGTTCTCATGACAATGACGCATATTTAAAGAGGCTCACATCCTCTGATCAGAGCTTTAATACCAGAATAATTAATTTTAACAGGATTACGATTTTATGTTGGGGCTTGGGGGACAAAACTTAACGACCCTGTTACAGTATTGCTGGATGCTGACCTTTATCACTGTAAGGCCTATTTCCAAACTATCACTCAAGGAGTTTCCCTTGGCAGTACTTTGACATAGATCTAGCACCGAATTGTACTACCTAGTAAGAAACTGCTTTTAGTTTGGTGACCTCATTAATGGTAAGGTTATTGGTCTGGCATATCTAAGGAAAATTGATGATCATCACTATCAATATTGGTTAGACCGTACAAGATATTCGGTCATACTTGACAATGGTTTGCTGTAGCACTACAACTTGATAGCCTAAGTAGTAGACCATTGGCCGACTTACACTATGTGAAGGCCATTTCTGTTTCGATGAGGAAAACTGTAGACATTCAACATGGTATTATTGTCAGAAGCACTAATTTAAAAAAGGTCGTTTACTCAAAGAAGATGACGTAACACACACATGTGCTGCACCCTTTTAAATTAAGTAATATATATACAGAAAGGTGGGGATCCAAAATTTTTAAATTCGTAAAATCCCTTTAATTCATGAATTTAGAAGTAAAATTAAATTAGTTATGTTTAATTTTCAAATCGCGTACTACAAAAAAAGTGTATATTATGTACAGTGCCACTACTCAAATGAGATTTACTGTGGCTATGGCGGCTCCAGCAAACCTCGGGGACTAGACAATCCACCAGCAGAGTCTGCCACCATAATCGACACAAAGATTCACATGGCGGGTGTCGTGGATGAAGCAGAAGACGCTTACTTTTCCGGAACACCTGTTCTTAGTCTCTTGTACTTTCGCAAGGGTCTTCATGTAAATCTTTCCTTTGTTAAAATGTTGCCCCTGGTTTAATCGATTTTGAGTTTGGATTATAATTATGTTGACGCTTCGGTATTCTCTTATATTATTTCAGTATTATTGTCTTTAATAACTACAATAAATGAATAAATCACCAAAAGTAATAGAAGTTGATGTAATGTGTGGAATAATTTTTGTACAAAATGTAGGAGTTACATGTACTAAAATTATCCTATCAATCTGCAAAACGATGGGTAGTTTATCCTTGTCTCCAGATTAAGAGAAATTTGAATAGAACACAAAGATTCATGTTGTGTCCCACTGCATGTTTATTGGACCAGACGCCTAGTGTACCCCTACTCCACCTGTACAATCGAGATGATTTTTTTTCTCGATTACCTCTACCAGGAGGGCATTTAAGGAACAAATTTGTCTGCTTAATCATTGCAACAATATTACACGTAGCGTCAATATCATACACATTAACAAAGCAATGGTGGAAAACACTATTTAAAGCCTTTTTACATCTTCTGGAACTCGACGGAAGGAATAAGAAATAATCATAACTTTCATCAACATAGTGAGTATATCTAAAGACATGCTACATCCTCTATGTAGTTCGTTCACGAATTTTAATCTGAATGCAGACATTTTCGGTATGTCAGCCGGGCTTAGTAAAGAAATGATAAGTAACTAAGTGCACTTACCATGAGAGGCAAATATCCGTACATTGGCGTCAAAATGACACTAAACCATCTAGAATCGACCAAGTTACAATGCTGTAAACCAAATAACTTTCGCGTGCGATTAGTTTTCGGGCATTTCGAGGGTGATTAAAATTCGCGAAAATCAATATCAGAGGTGTGTCAACTATAACAGTATTGCTATGGACTTTACGACGTGTTTTTTTCGCGAAAATGAATCGTCGTGAAATAGTCGTTACATATAAAAACACGAAATTAAGTCGCCGCGAAAATACGTTCGTTTACAATAAACCACTAAGTGTACAAATGATAAAATAGATATGAATGATAATAAACCAAGTGACCAATGGTTGATATCTTCGTAAAATGTCAAGTACTTTTCTAGCAAACATGTTCTACATGGAATCATATTGCTCTACGATAGGTTCCCAATATAACATAGGATACCCTTTTATACATTGTTCACAATAATGTATAATAAAGAAAGGAGGCAGATATCTGTTTCAACGGGTTTTTTTTTGAGAACATGTGCGTTATGTTATCGTGAATGATAATTTGAGTTTGACCTCTTCAATATATAAATACACAAATCAGATAAATCTCTAGTCTAATTGCACATATTGGTTTTTGAACATGGATTACTTATATTAAACATATTAACTTACGAAACTATGCCGTCGGGAAGAGTAATGAACAACATTTATCATATCCTCGAAATGCATTTAAATTCTGTCTCCTCCGTTTTGCGATTTTTAAAAAGAAACCGGAGTATCTGCTTTTTTATATTGATTGTACTTTCGTTCTTCATTAAATTACCGATATTGGTACCCCCGCTAAGTGAACTCACAGGTCAGGTTTTCCTCTAGTGGTGTAGAAACAGATTGATGGTCCATCTCAGAACTCTAACAGGATGAGTGAGCCAATCCGGAAGTCAACAAAGAGTGAGTGATTATACATGGCTCGACAAAATTAGCGAGGGAGCCAGTGAATCAGAAACAGGTCCACCTTTACAGTATTAACCTCACGTTAAAACACAAGATTCAAGGTCGTGTTTACTCTACAACTTTGCGTGCGTAACTCCTCGTTTTCTCTTCCCGGTCGCTTGAATTTAAAGGAAATACCATTTACATGTCTGCATTGGGTGGATCTCAATACTCGAAAAAAATTGAGTATTGAATATTAATCAGAAAAAAACAACATTTAAAAAACAAGTTAGGTACAACGATGTTTTAATGATTCACAGATCATTTTGTTAACAATGAATTATAAAAATACACGATTGACTTGAGTTACATGTACTAATATATACATTTATTTACCTGTACTAAGACATACATTTAGTTACCTGTACAAAGACATAATCTAGTTATCAACTATACGTTGAGAGTACTGTTAACACATGCATACAAGGAACAACTGCTTGAATTACAAGAATACAATGAGACAAATAATAACATATAATATTATATGACTGAGTAGTTTTACTACAACCAGCATTGAGATATATATCAAGTTTAAGGATGTTCTTATTTAGTACAAACGATCACTGCTGAGGCATAAAATATAGTGATGGAGGGTAATCAAGTGATCTTCGAGACCACGAAGATACCAGTACCTAGAAATATTTGTTGGTCACCATGTGTACCAATTTGTAGTCTTACACTTCAGTATGCCGTCGAAAACTACAATTCAATATGAAAAGCGGTCATTTTGCTCGAAGTAAAATGTACATGTAGTGCTACATTTCATTTTTAAAAAAATGCCGGCTTTATAAGTAGTTAAACCTGATTAATATTCGAAGGTGACTGCTGAATTATTTGACGAAGCCGCAGTTTGGAATCTTTACAGCATACCATAAAAATAGGGGACACACAACATGGCACAGAATTGATACTGAGACTTATACTTAACTTCTTTTTAGATTTATGTGATATGATTTTAAACAAAAATCCCCTAAACTGCATACCTCTTTTGTCACTTGAAATAATCACATAATGAGACTGCATAAAACATGGCTCTTTCGTGTACATGAGATGATCATGGCTGACAACATGTGGCAAAAACGTGCATTTGACGTCTTAAACAAGACATTTGCTAGTACATTTCTCCCGCCTACTTGTCAAGAATCAAGTGTACAACAATGCACCGTGATCTGGTGTAAATGCGTACATGTACAAGGAAGTAAACTGATTTGACGATGCGACATTACTGCAGAACATAACGAGTTCTAACATGATTTACTCGTGAAACTCTGTTTTATGACTTCACTTGAATCTCATAGTTGATAAAAGCGTCATCTTTGTCTGCTTTGATCACCTAACCATTTACGTACTGTTGGTATCCCCAAGGAAACAAACTGTGTCCCATTCTAACCCGACTTGTCGTAGTCTTCATACCTATTTCTGGTATATCGACGACTAGTTGTCTATAAACGTCGATCGTATACACCCTTTTTTATTTGATTCTTCTTACTTCGAACTTTACTTGAACTATGACCAACATGCACAGCTTACTACTAAGCTATACGTTTAACGTGACAATTTCGATTTTCCGATCGTGGACTTTCCATTTCTTGATATGAGCATCCCTATTTTGAAACCTATAGTTTTTACATGATGAAATTGATTAGTTATTCAGGGTCTCGAAATATAGATATTTCCTTGACAGATGTTGGATACTACTGACGACTTACGAACAGGGATTCGAGAGATGGAAGTTGATGGTCCTGGTTCTATTCTCTTGTAATGGTGTAAAACATTCCTTTGTTTATATCTTGCCCATAGTTTCATCGATTTTGAGTTTTGATTGAGGTTTTGTTAAAGCGTCGTTATTATCTGATTTTGTTCACGTAACATGAGTAATTCTGACAGGTTTTACTTGCAAACATCTGGACGACAAGGTTTTATGGAAAACTGTTTTTGATGCAATCTTATTTCTCAGTCTATCATATCCTTCAATATAACTTAACCAACTTGGAAGAAGGAAACATACTTTAAATATCACCGTTCTATAATTGACATACCCATTTCCTTATTATACCTTAAAATGGAATCACATAAATAATACAGCTGGAGATAACAGCCAAGTATCAACCTAAGGATAAATTATACAAAAATCTGTCATTATCAGGGATGTAAGGTAGGGAACTTCCATCCGAGGGATTTTCAAATTTGGTAAAACCCCTACGCTGAGCCGAAAGTTCTTGCCAAGAAAATCCCGAGGAATGGAAAACAAATCAGAGAATACCAAAGCGTCAACAAAACCATATTCCGAACTTAATATCGATTAATCTAGAGACAAAATAGGAACAAAAGAAATATTTACAATAGAACCCTCGTAAAAGTGTAAATATGAAAGAGCTTAAGACCAGGTGTTTCGGAAGAATGAGCGTCTTCTGCTTCATCGATGACACCCGCCATGGTATATCCAAGTAAGAATCAATTCCAAAATGAGAACCGATTCATCATTGTCAATCATAACAGGTAAGCACAATACTATTATAAGCAAACTCAAAAACACCCATCTTCATATCACACAAAGATACAGACATATCTTGATGAGATCAAGATGGCGACCATAAAACTTACCTGCATCAACCTGCATTTCTCGAATCCCTGTGCCGTAAATTTGTGCGTCAGCAGTTGACATCTATCACGAAAATATCGATATTCAAAGCAAGCTCTAAAATAACGAATCAACTGCGACATGTTAACACCATAGTATGGAGTAGCAGGGATGTAACTATCAAGAAGGGAAAGTTCACGATAGGAAAATCGAAATCGTCACGTTTATCATACAGCTTAGTTGTAAGTATGTGATCTAGAGTTATGGTCTTAACCTTTTTATCATAATCTTTTCTCTTTTCAACTAACTGATAAACGTTTCCTTTGAACTTTGCTGACGAAAACGTCAGCAATATATAGCATAGCCTATATTTGCAAATAATGTGTGAATTGTGGCCTAAACGAGTGTCATAGCCTGTAAACAAGCCTTTCCGGGACTTTGGTTTAAAAAAAAAAAAAATCTCCCCATTCCCGAATTTGCTCCTGTAAATCACTGATTCATTGAACGAGATCGTGACGAGACATTTATGAGACTTTCCAACAAATTGTCTATCATTTATCGTTTTAGACGTCAACTGAAGTGGAGTAAACGGACGTGTAATCAGTGGGAACCTTGAGTATGATAAGTGAGTGAGAGGTCTGCCGACGCCTGGGGACGCAACCACACGGACGAAATAATTCAGACTGCTTCATGCCTGACTTGTTGTTTCACCAGACGATTGATGACGTGCATGTTGTTTTAGGCATCCGGTCGCTTTTCATCAAATGAAAGTTAACCGTTCTAGGTTGTTTACTTCAAAAACCGCTTTACATGTATTTGATTTACAGTCAAGGCTACTTGTAAAAAAGCCAATACTCCTTCATTGTATAAATTGCAGCTCTGCTGATTATGTATGAAAAAAAAAATAAAAAATAAAATAAACATCACAACTAGTGCCATAGCGAAGACAAAGTGCCATTTGAATTTGTTGTACAGTATCTCATTGTGTGAATCTGCCAAGATGCATCTTCATTTTGCAAAAAAAAAAAAAAGAATAATAAAAATAAATTTCAATTATATAGGTCTTGAGGCATCACCGACCCTTTGAAATGTCTTTTACTTCTTTACACAAATGAGGAATGATAGATTGGACACATTCACTGCATTGCGGTGCTACACGAACTCCGAAGCGTTTGATAATATTATGAATAGTAAAGCCACAACAAACGTGCCCACCAATGAACACCAACTGTAATAGGGACAGAACTGCCGCTTTTTCAGGTTCAAATTTATAAAACTATCATAAATGGTATTATTGTTTTAATCAAGACAGCGTATTGCATAATATGTTTGAGAAAACACAATCAAAGAGCTAGAGAATACCGACGCGTCAACGAAACCATAATCAGAACTCGTGTCAGGCGTCTTCTGCTTCATTGACAACACCCGCCATGTGACTCTAGGTAACACACATATAAATGTAACGTTCTCAAAGTGAGAACTGTGGTTAGAAAGAACTTATTCAAAAATGCACACCTTAATATCACATAAGTTTACAGAATATTTATCAATGAGACCAAGATGACGACCATAAAATTTGCACACAGTCTTAAACGAATAAAAGTAATAGAGCATATTTTTTTTCAAAATCACGTTCTGTATTAGGGTCTGCTCAAAGGCTGATAGCTTCGTTGATAAAATGTCCAAGTGCCGATAGTACGTGCGTGTGGGTCTAGTACGTTTCACATTGATACCGAATACAAACAGCACATAATCAACTAAACGATTCGCCGAGGTAGTAATACATACACGTACACTGTTCGAATTATCTTTGTTATTAAATCGGTTTTATGGAAAAACTCAATTAGTTTATATCGATCAACCTATATTCATTCCAGCTGTTTCGTATATAGGGAGACTGAACACGATGACTACAAGTTATGGCAAATCAAATGTAGGGATGCAACGAGGATGCATGACCAAGGACATATATCGTGTAGCCAAGTTCATTTCGTAGTTTACTGTCCCCATGGGAGAAAGTTTATTCGCACAATATTTCGTTTTTTGTCAATAGCTCAAACCCCACCACAACCCTAGTTATAAGCCTGACCCCATTTCTCATGCACGTAGGCCACATAGTATTGACACAATTTAGAAAAAAATATATCGACGATCGCAAAATAGTTTAAGCCCAGATTTGCTGCCATCATGCGTCTACATACGTATAGAGAATAATGATAAGTCAATAGCGGCCCGATCCCAAATGATAGGCCGCAGGGCATACATATACTCAACGCAGCAACACCCACGTTTGGTCATGCTTCACTTAAATCACGGCAGTATGATTTCCAATCGCTGATTTACTATCCCCAAGGCATTGTTATGTACACACTTTATGACTCTCTCAGGGGCTATGTTCCCAGCCTCACTGGATAGCCATTCCTTCTTGAGCCAAAGTATTGGGTAATGTAGTGCTGCAGTGTACATGAATTTAAAACGGAAGCTTAGAAAGAGGTGTTCCCAATATATTGGTACATTGTAAGACTTAAGTTTGAAAATCGCCAGTAACTTTACCAAATATTTGCTAGCTGCTTCACAACCGCAGTGATTATATTGCGTTCTTAACTCGGACAAGAAGGTAATAACGTCTGTTCGTCTATATGAACATGAATAACTATTTATTCTACATGTAGTAATGCTTATGCCTATATTTATGTAATGTTCTGCGAGTGTGCATTTCAAATACCTAAATGGATAAATTGGTGCACGCTGACAAAGGAGTCGCGATGTCCGAGTGGTTAAGGTTCATGACCAGACTTTCAGTAAATATTATTTTGTATTGAAATAGTGTGTACAAACACCAGGGTGTTTACGAGAGTAGCTATGGTCTTACTTGTGTTTCTTTTGAAAATGGAACACTCTTGTATTCACAAATGCCTACCAACCCTTCCTAATAAACCAAATTGTTGGTTTGTTTACAGAGAGAATAAGTAGAAACTTCAAAAAAATCTATCTCAAAACAGGTAACAGGTACAAAGTTATACCTTTCTATGAATAACCATATGACATTTACAAAGGTACTCCTATGCTTGAATTCCAAAAAAACCTTTTAGATTTAGACTTTCAGTGTTGCAATCTCACCTACCCTATGTAACAACAGACCACTTGAGGGGGTAGGTACATGTGTCAATGATTTTTTGGTATTTATAATCAATACTCAGGTAAACTATTGATAGCAGTACCTTTCTTATTTTTATCATGATGCTAGTCCAACAAATGGCTCTGGATTTTTTTGCAAGGAAATACATTTTACCATTGGATTTGCTAATATTGGGCCATGTATAGGTGAAATACACAGATAGTATGTCCTTGGATTGAAAAGTACAAGGTAACCTGGGGTCCAATGCAGGTACAGTATACATTTTCAATGGAATCTTACATAACAACGTGTTTCAGTTTCGTTAAATACCCAATGTAGTACCGCACCAGCAAAACCTGTTTGGAAGCCAGTATGGTGTCTGCGGTCAAGCATGACGGCCTTACAATGGGATTCACAGAGAGTGTTGTCTCAGTAACCCTGGGCTTATACAGCCATTACCGTAGTCGCTTCGAAAAAAGCCCTGGGTTTAGAGGTAAAATAAATCTGAACTGAGATTTTATGTCAGTGTGGTCATGTACCTTAAGGCGTCCCGACATTCTACACTAACCTCTTCCCCTCCTCCTCTGGGTTGCGACTTCGAAACCCACATGGGGCAGTTGCCAGGTACTGACCGTAGGTCGGTGGTTTTTCTTCGGGCACTCTGGCTTTCCTCCACTTCTAAATAGCCTGGCACGCCCTTAAATAAGCTTGGGTGTTAATAGAACGTTAAACAAAATAAACCAATGACCAAGTGTACGCTTACAAGAATGTATAAGCTAAAATATGGCAAAATGTTTCATCGGGTACATGTATTATGCACCTGAATTATAGGCCGCTTTACACAAGCACACACTTGAAACTTCAAAGTATTTAAGTTATTGCTCGCACACACGCTCACATTTTTAATCTCACTTTGATTCGGGTTTTGATATGTTATCGATGTTTTAAGTCATTTCAATCCATCTTTAAATAAGCTGTTGAAAACGGTCGGCACCGACAGTAACAGTCTTGTAATAATGACTTTTAAACTTCCTAGTGCAATAAAATTTCGCTGTTTAGAAGGAAGATGTTCAAAGAGGGACAACAAACATTTGTCATAATATCTCATTATGTCAACGCATATAGCAGTAATTGTTGACTGATATGCCCATAAACTAAGATACCAGCTGTAAGTCGATGTATTGTGACAATTTGCTGTTTAAAAACAACGACTTCGAAATTCAACCCAATAAGATCAAAATTCTTCTTTTTAGATTAACTCTTGGAATATTTGTTGTGATTCTCCTTCAGAGGAAATATTACACAAACACCTTGTATATAAAGATTACACATCTAAACTGAGTCTTACATGTTTATTAAATTTTTGACATAAACACATCACTGATGATCTTAATATTACTTGATATAATGCAAAACTTACTTTTTTTTCACATAATGATTATCCTGGAAGTAGGAAGTTTTAACAGTTGCAACTGCAGGTTTGTAGTTTGTGGTGAAAATTGACAGCAGGCTCGTCTAAAACTGTTATATGATAAAAAAAAATCGGAGAATATCAAAGGATATCGAGGGACATTTATGCTCGTTACAAGAGCCTCAGTTGAACAATTAACGCCACACTAAACTCGTTCTGATTCAGTAAAAATCGATGTCACTGGCCGGAAAACAACCCAGTAACTGCCCTTGACAGTCATTATGTCTATGAACATGTTATTGGCTGCGTTAGGTGTCAGACAACCTCAGGAAAAGTAAAAAAACAAGTGAACGTGTCAGTTTGTAAGAAACAAAAATCAGAGGATACCATAGTGTCACTAAAACCATAATCCGAACTCAACATCTATTAACGAGGGGTAAAATATAAACAAAGGAGAGTTATACATGAAGACCCTTGTAAAAGAACAGGAAAATAAGACCAAGTGTTCCGGAAGAGTAAGTGCCTTCAGCTTTTTTGACGACACCCACCATGTAAAGCTAGGTCAAATCCAAGTAAACGTTATGGCCTCAAAGTGAAATCTAGTTTCATCACTTTTACGATTTTAAAGTAAAACAACAAATAAGATCGCCATCACACGTTGTATTACAATATGATTAAGAGGTAGACTACTTCCAAATACAAAGCGTTACTCTGTTTTATCATGACCAACAAGAACAGTTGCTTACTCATTATTTCTTGCAAAGAATATGTTTATAATCAATATCTTCAAATAGAAGTTTCTTATTAATGATAATTAAGGATTAACATGAATCTATTTTTTATGTTATTGGGGTATAACTAAAAAAAACGGAGTGTACTCTAAATAAACCGCGAAGGGGCTTATGATGAGAGTACATTCCGGTTTGTTTGTGTTATAACCCCATAACATAAAAAATAGATTCAAGTTGATATTTATAATTTAATCTATACCCTGCGAAAAATAGCCGATGGACTCGTTTCTCTTACAAATCATTACGCTGCTGCATCAGCCAATCAAAAGCGACGTTTTAAACGGCGACGTTTTTACGTTATGGGCTGATAACATATTTTGTAAGCCAATGGAAAGGCTTGTTTCTAACAAGATTAAATTATGTATTGTTAATGGGACATAACAAAAAATAAACCAAACACAATTCTTTTCTATATCGACATGACTATTTCATCAAATCAAACAGTATATACTGTTAGGTTAAACATCAAGATCAAGACCAGCCAGACTGAAACCTTATCATATGTTTCTCCCGGGTTGATCGGCTTAAAAGAAGTTTCTAAGAAAGAATTATGCAACCGAGGGCGTCTTAGTCGTATTGATGTGCAATTTGTTGAATTTGTGTTTCCTTATATAGCAGATCTTTGTGTCGCCTAAGGATAGGTCTGAATGCAGTTTAAGGGTACTATTATCCTGCCTCTTATGTACATATATAACTCATTTCAAGCGAAGCCGGAAATCACAGCGACATCAGCCTGTGTAAAATTGCAGGGAACTTTGGCAGTCGGGCCCATCCTACATAATCTCATACAGAGACAGGTGTTTAATTTAATTTAATTGGAAAATCCATACATGATTTTTCATTCTATTGTACATCCTTGCAAGATATGAAGATGGACGTTTTAAAATATACTCTTTAGTATGCTTAGTTTTTGTGATTGCAAATTATGCTTCAGTTCTCACGTTGAGGCCATGATATTTATTTGGATTTGACCTAGATTTGCATGTCGAGTGTCGTCTATGAAGCAGAAGACGCTTTCTCTTTCGGAACACCTGGTTTTATTATCTTGTATATGTTAGAGCGTCTCCCAATGCAATTCTTTCCTCTGTTCATATTTTACCTCTAGATTAGTCAGTTTTGAGTTCGGATTATGGTTTTGTTGCCGCTATGGTATTCTCTGATTTTCGTTTTTAACAAACTGACATGTTCACTTTTTCTACTTTTCCTAAAGCAGCCAATAACACGTCCATGTGCCTAATGACTGGATCATTATCGCGGGATGTAATTATACCTAAGTAAATATGATGGTCGTCATACCACTCAAGGGCGGTCACGGGGTGGTTTTCCGGCCAGTGACATCGATTTTTACTGAATCAGAACGATTTTTGTGTGGCGTTAATTGTTCAACTGAGGCTCCTGTAATGAACATAAACGGCCATCGATATCCCTCAACGTTTCCGGCATGTACGCTGACGGAAATATTACTGTGTAGCAATTTCAGCTCATTTGGATCGTACATACTGAGCTAAGACTACGTCGCTAATGTTACCGACATGGTGCTTACGGCTAAGGTGCACAAATACCACGAGCTTCAAATTGCTGCAACCAAATGTTCGCGAAAAAACGTGACCAGAATTTACTGGCACCAATTAATTGTGTATTAAGTGTATTCATATATCGCTGTCGATTCCATGTTCACAAACCTACACTGAATATCACGACGTCCTTGATAAATGTCAAATATACTTGTCGGAGACACGTGCAACAGAGTGTTTCAAGACAGTATTGTTTTGGATGAGCACTCTAGATGAGTTTCATGGACACACTTTTTATTTTTTGGGAGGGGATGGGGGTTTGGAGATAAACCTTTAGATAATGCTATCAGTGATAATTATTTACATCTTTTCCTTCCTTAACTTTCCTCATCTTAGTAAACTTGGAATACATTAGCGCATACGTAATATAAAAGATTCGACTGTCTGCTTAAACGCTTCAGAACGATAAATATTCAATGGCAAACAGTGCTTGCTTCCTTCAACATCTTTCATTGTGGAACACATCTGGTATCCGTAACGTCTTAACTTTTTATCTCATTGATTCTTCGACGTTATTGCATACATTGGCAGATTCCTTTTGCGATGTTCGACCGCGTCGTGTACATAACGACAATTGTAAGATAATAAATATGTTGCAATTATTTTACATTTAATTGTTTTTGTTTTAATTTACCACTCTATCGATGTAGACTAACGTTTTCGTCTGTTTTTTTTATTGAGAATAATGCTCAAGTTTTCACTTTTCAGGCCATGATATTTTCTTGAATTTGACCTAGATTTGCATGGCTGGTGTCGTCGATGAAGCAGAAAACGTTTACTCTTCCGTAATATCGCCCTAGCAACCGTGGCTATCGTATTTACATCATAGCAAACCGCCTCAAATCTGCTTTATTCTTAAACCATTTAACACGATTAATGATGTAACGATAAGGTTTGTACCTCTGAATGCATATACGATACTTTGTCAGCATTTGGCAACGATTCACAATGGAGCGCTAACCCTCAACCTACAATATGTGTGTTGCCAACTGCAGGCACACTATCGTATACGCAGCCAGAATGAGATACAATACTTTAATGTACATGTATTCATTCAGGTAAAAGACATGGTAAACACACTTTTGGTAAATAGTAAAGGACTAGAATATAAAGGAAGGAGCATTACAGAAATCATATTAAAAACGTAAAAAGTATACAATTAAAAAAAAACAAAAACAAAAAACACCATAAATTCATTTTGATTTACGCACTGGATGCTGTAGATGAAGCAACAGGTGTTTTACTTTTTGGAATAAACTATTCGTTTGCTCGTGCATATCATAAGGCAATCCTAACGCTTTTCACTGGTTGGTATTTTAACATTTTTAACATCATTAACGTAATATCCCTACATGGTGTATGTACCTGCAGTGCCATATTTAGTGGCCGTGGTACCCTGTCTACTTCATTAAATACCCCATTAGGTGAAGACTGTCATTCATATAATTCCTATCAGGAAGTATTAAGTTCAAGTTCAAGTTCTTTATTGACTTCAAGTCTTACGACTTATAAGTGTAAGATACTACTACCGTGTGTTTTCTAACAGTGGCACGGTTCAGAATATACACATGTATATTATGCTCATTGGAATTAGTCTAATATTCGAAAAATTAAAAAAACGAATCACAGGGCTAGCTTGCTTCCCTCAGTCGCTTCCTAGGCTTCACTTGCATAAGGGGGGGGGGCATATTTCAGTGTCGTAGCACTTTAAATCGGCAAAAATGTCCGGCGGACTATCGCAAGACGGCTTACACAAACATACCGCGGCCTCACACCATACGCGTCCACGTCGCATACACCACGATGTCATCCTTACATGACCATGGCTGTTAATTGGACGCAAAACACACTCAAACAAAACAATAAAGGGTGGACTGATTAACACTCCGACCTTCCATGCAGACGGCCGATATTCAATCCCCGAAATCGTCGTACGCATGGAATATTCATAGGGAGTGTTTTTCCTCTGCCCACATAACTACAACAACCCAGGTGGAGTACAAAATGGTCTCGGATTGGTGTTGCTGTATCTATGCTGTATCATTCAAGTGAGATGGCACTATAAACGATGCCGCTACAAACAGAACACAGTTCATCTCCAGCACACACGCATACCTACACCCACATACGGAGATATTAACCAGTTGGTATAGGACAAGTAGTTAGCGCCTGATTCAAAATTTAAAACAGCTCCTGCGAACTCTTCAGAGTTGTATATCATAGAATCGTAATTGTACTGATTGAGTAAGAATTATATATCTATGTACTGTAAAGAGCTTTATAGTGGCTTATGATAGCTAGATCGGACGCTATATCAAATGTTTAATATATTATTTATTAAAAGCATTAATTTTTTTAAACGAGATATGCTGCAAAGGGCTCTAAATCACCTTCAAACGCGGACTTTTAAGTAACTTCGTCTTTCTCTATTTACATAGATTTATCTAGATTTGCGTGGCAGGTGTCGTCGATGAAGCAGATCACTCTTACTCTTCAGGAACACCTGGTCTTATTATCTTGTACGTTTACTAGGGTCTCCATGTAAATCTTTCCTTGGTTCATATTTTGCCCCTAGATAAATCGATTTTGAGTTCGGATTATGATTATGTTGACGTTTTGGTATTCTTTGATTTTTTCTAAAGTAAAAGTTATTTATAAAAAAACAGTTCCAATACGCATCTATGTAAATGTGACTCAGTCATTTAAATCCTTACATTTTACATTATGATAAATGCGTTTTAAACAGAAGAGTCTTTATCTCCTCCCGGGGACAGACAACGGCATAGTATACCCAAACACTGACGTCAACAGTGACTGAGCTGATTTAAAGAAGAATCCATCATAATAAAAGGCTAAAACAGAAAATCCCCTGGAACAAACGCTGAGTCTATTCCTCAATATATCTTGGATACTTAAGTAAACAAAAACTGCCGTGCGTCATTTCATTAAACAACTGAAGTATTTAAAGTGCAATCAGGGACCTTAAATTCACTATCAGCCTCGCCACCGCAACGGTTTTGATAAAACAAATTTCCTTTCTAGTGCACCGGACATGCATGCTTCCGATTATAAAAATATCATCCCAGACGTGACAAATGAACTTGAGAGACGAAAATTAAGCAAATGAGTATGCTATCCATCACGCA
Organism: Mimachlamys varia; assembly: GCA_947623455.1. Taxonomy (NCBI): domain Eukaryota; kingdom Metazoa; phylum Mollusca; class Bivalvia; order Pectinida; family Pectinidae; genus Mimachlamys; species Mimachlamys varia. The sequence goes on from OX392537.1 coordinate 7,281,048, forward strand.
ATGACGTGTTGAAGGATGAGTCTGTTTTCTCTATCGTTATATATAACGGCTAAATTTGTTCCTTTGCTTCTAAATAGAATTTTTTAGCATTAGCACGGTCGTATAAGTGCAGTTCGTTAATTCAGCATCCTTTAGATTATCTAGTTGTCAAGGTGTCTAGTCACTAGCCGTTATGCTATTACAAAGTTTCTTTTCTACCAAAAGCAGCTAACCTGTTATATCGCTATCTAACCAAATCAAACTTGTTTGTACCGCTACCAAACCAACCCTAACCTGGTTGTACTTCTGGTAAACCACCACAAACCTATTTGCACCGCTATCAACCCAACACTAACCAGGTTGTACCGCTACCAACCCAACACTAACCTGGTTGTATCGCTATCGAACCAACACAAAACTGTTTTATCGCTATCGAACCAACACTAACCTGGTTGTATCGCTATCGAACCAACACTAACCTGGTTGTATCGTGATCGAACTAACACTATTCTGGGTACATCGCTATTCAACCATACTAACATGGTTATATCGCAATGTAATAATTACTTTTGCCATTCAACGAGAAACAGTTTTTGTTTTGCTATCAAATAACAACTAATTGGTTGTAAAGATATTAAAGGTTTTTGTAGGATAGAACTGTAATGAAATCAATGTTTATATAGTTTTTTAACGTGATACCATTACTCCATGCATTGGGCCTGAAGCTTATTGTAAGATGTCTGAAGTATTTGATTATTTTTGTGTTCGTTTGGCTGATGCTTATAAAAATAAAAAATAAATGGTAATCGATCAAAAAGTGAGCATGCAGCTTAGTACAACATATAACGAAATGAATTACAAAATACTACGAGTTCAGAAAAGATGAAAGCAATATCTAACAAGGCATAAAACAAAATTTACAGTAAGAGGCGGAACTGTTTTCTGGTTTTTCTTGAAATAACTGCAGAATAATTAAAGTTAAAACATGAGAACGTGACTTACACAATGACGTCTGATGAGAAAATAATTTCAAAATCTAAAATACTGTAAATGAGCCTTTCGCACGAGTCTACCACACAATTAAATTACGGTTCTATTTGTAACAAACATCACACTTGTCAGTGGTAAAACCGTTTTGACAGAGGAATGCAATGAAACTTCATTGCCATTCATTTTTTAATTAGTTTTCGAGTTGGCAATAAGTTTTCAACAGTTTTGAGCATTTAAATTCAAAGATATAAAAAGCTACGCGTACTTTATCTTTTCGTATAGCTCAGATTTGTATTTTTTCATATTGGATTGAAAGTATTGAATTACAAACTTCACGTAAAAAGCTGATATAAATCACAAATCGTCCATCAAACGAATTGATGTATAAAACGAAACGATTAAGTCCTTTAAGCGATTTATCATGTTAAAATGACGCCTGTACGACCATCCGTATCTATCAGTTTGTATCAAGCCTACTCGCATAGTAGTTAGTTTACAGACAAATGCAATCAGCTAAAATCTATCTGAATGTAGACAATCAGCTGTGTTTTACGGTATAGAGTGCTATATAAGGTTTAAATCTTGATTTGCAATAATCTCTCACTTTGCTCACATATAAGGATAGGATAATGAACCCTCTTCTTGCATCACGCAAGGGAAGCTGAACGCACATAATACAATCATTGTTGATTACAAGCACTGATTGCTTTTCCGAATTTTCCTTATTAGGATGGAAGATCTCTGATCTGATCCGTGTAATTATATGAGGTTATTCAACTTCCTGTACGTCAGAGGAAAAAAAGCCGGTTAAATATACTGGCCACAATCAAGAACGGCTGTCGCTTGATGCAGAAAGTGATAGCATATCCTTATATAGTTGTCAATGAGAAGCATTATTGACAGAATGAAAGGCGAAAAGCGAAAGGGTGAGCAGGTGGTGCCTTGGATAGCGCACTTGCCTTTCACAAGGCGACCGCGGTGCGATTCCCCGACCTGACGTGAAAAGGTATAGGGTCACCTGCCCGACCACGTGGGCTTTCTCCGGGTACTCCACTTTCCTTCCACAATTAGCGACCGCGTTTGGATTCCCGACCGGTCGGGAAAAGGAATGGGGTCACCTGCCTGACTACGTGGGTTTTCTCTCGGTACTCCAGTTTCCTCCCGCAATAAGACCCGCGATAACATCCGGGCCAACAAGAGTGATTTATATAAGTTGGATAACTTGTTTCATTATTGTTGTTAAATAAATAAAGTTTATGTATAATGAAAAGAGCAACAATCCCATGGTTACCATAGGGACCGATGAATTCAGTAAAAATACCAAAGAGTCAACAAAACCGTGAACCGTAACTCAAATAATTCGATTACACTATCGACAAAATATAAACAAAGGGAAAATTTACACGGAAAACATTGAGATAAAAAAGATAATAAAATAAGAACAGGTGTTCCACAAGAGACGATACCTGCCATGTACATTTTGGTCACATCCAAGTAAATTGCATGTCCTGAAAATAAGAACTTAGGCGTCATTATTCATCTCACAAAGTAATTTATAAAGGTCAAAAAGTGCTTTCAATAAACTTTCAACCTTATTTTAGTAATCGAAAGAAATAGGTAGATATCAAAGACACATTATGAATGAATTACAGCAACATTTTCGGAAGTTTTCTATGATTGAGAAGTCTATGTCAACGCACATATAAGCAAGGGTGCACATCGTTGTCTTACAGTGGCAGTTGTGGTTTGGTTTGGTTTATTTAGTTTTGCGTCCTATTAACAGCCAGGGTCATTTAAGGACGTGACAGATTTTGGAGGTGGAGGAAAGCCGGAGTACCCGGAGAAAAACCAACGATCTGCGGTCAGTACCTGGCAACTGCCCCACATGGGATTTGAACTCGCAACCCAGAGGTGGAGGGCTAGTGGTAAAATGTCGGAACACTTTAACCATTTGGCCACCGCGGCCCCGATGTACTAGGCAATTGTGATATTCAACGCAGAGCAACATGTACTTCTTACTAAAAGAGGTTTATTTGAAACAGAAACCTTCAAAGCAAACGTTATTAAGGATGACGTAACTCACAAATGCTGCACATTTTAAATTTAGTAATGGATACAGCATACCGAAAAAAATCAATTAAACTGCATCATACAGCTGTTTCGTCCTCCTAGGACTCGTCAGTGAAGCTAGGGACCAAAAGGTGTGAATCGAATTTTTTAAACTACCATAGAAGCAGAAGGATCGGGCTTGAAAAGCTTGATAAAGTTGTATATGTATGGTACATTGTATATGTTAGGTTAATATACCGTATAATGTTTGAGAGAAGGCATTCCAAAGTTGGACCTAAAAGGCTGTATAAAATGTATATAAAAAAAAAACGTCCGGCGAAGGTCGCAAGGCCATGTGAGGACGTAAAACTCTCAAAATAAATAAATAAGTATATAAAACTTTCCTTGAGGCGCTTGCATCAGTAGCCAGTTTTGTCCTACCTTTGAAACCCATGTGACGTAGTTTCCCCGCCGTTGGTAACACTGAAGGCACGGTCAGGTTTAAAAACAAAAACACGACCACTCGTAGGCTGCATGCCTATCCGTTGAAGATTACAAAGAAGCCGCAACCAACTTTAATTTTCACCGTTATGTGGCCACATTCTTTTGATGTACATCAAAGGTCAGAACCAGTCTTCTTGTCCCATCAACAAGGTGGTGCACACAGAGCCTTCAGCTTTGTCATGACATAGTCCAGGGGTGTAGTGATTGTAGATAATCGTAACTCCAGTATAGGGAGGATATCCGTTTCATATACTGACAGTCCATCAGTTTTTATTAAGAATTCCGCTTCTTAAGTTGCTTAATTAATTAGCTTATCTTCCCCTAAATTATGTTTGGATTTTTTCCGAATAATTAGATATGTATTAATACTATTCTAGAGACGGGACCAGTCTATCTGTTCCTTAAAACATCATCAGATACCACTGCCAGGTACATTCACGTGAACTAGGATACAATTAGGTAATTCAATACAGTAATATCTACACACACACATACGATGAAACGGTAATATGTGGCATTTAATTAAACTAAAATAATTTAGTTAATAACCAACTTATCGTATATTAGCGCATCACTTCCGGTCTCTGTACCCCTGGAGTAATTGGTTGCAGGTGTCACCCCCAAGACAGACACAATCGTTTGTATTCGAAGGGAAACAGTTCTCATCCGAGAAAATGATTTGATTGTGACGGTTGTGCGTACATGTACGCTCATGGCCGTACAACCTTTCTTACGACAAAAATTACAAGTAAATGTGCACATATCATTTCATTTTACACCTAAAACTATATTTTCACAGCGGTGATTTGACTTGAAGTTAGCTCTGTACTTCGACCTATCAGTTTGATAACGGTAGTGAGAATAGGTCAGGGGCGTTGTATAATAGAAATGATCATATAAAATTCATTAAAAAGTTATGTTTTGCACCAGTTCTGCTGAAGTTGTTTCATATTATCAAAATGATTATATTTAATTGAATAAAAAGGTATGTTTTGCACCAGTTCTGCTGAAGATGTCTCATACTATTAAAAAAGTAGCGCATGTTGTTTATTCTCTGTTTTTTTTAATCACAAGGAAAGCTTACTTACTAATTTTAATTGCCAGAGTTTTTTATTACAGATATTAAATTAAATTTTCTTATAATTTCTAATAATACAGTTTTAATTCAGAAGATGTTAACGTTCATTAAAAAAATGCTGAAAAATACAGTTTAGCTGTCTACAATGACCCCCTACCCCCCCCCCTCCCCCCCCCCCCCCCCCCCAATAAAATTAATCGGACGGTTTACGGTGACCCAGAAGGAAACCTTATTTTTTGAAAAGAAAAAAAAGATTTATACTGAAACTGAAATTATACTTATCATTTGACACGTATATAATATGTATGCGTATCCATGGCTCGAGAGCAAAGCCCCGGTAATGGGCCCGGGCAGATGGTAGAAGTTACCTATATATTGCATCTAGTTTTGAATAAGAGTGCACCAATTATTTATTGTAATTGTACACGACTATTTTTGGCTATTTGGTCCGAATTGATGTCTAACATTGACAAAATCAAAAATATATTCGCGTAACCAGTTTTCATATTTATAAAGGCAAACTGGACCACTTGCGTTTATGTGTACCTGTAGTTTTTATCATGTGATATCATCAATACATTGCTGGCATCCTGTATACCTACTTCTACCAATTAATCGACCAACTTCATCGAGTCGAAGGCTGTGAGAAGCTAAATTTAACGGTTATCTCTTATCGGTTAACAGTGCTCAAGCTGGTGTATTCTGAGAGAGAAAGCTTCTAAATGAGAACTGTGTTCACGTACATGTGTCTAGCCAGCAGGTTTTATAAACGACCAAAATCTCACCGACACTGTTGTAGAAATCCATTTCATGTAAAATAAACGATTGTGCAGTAATAGCAAAATATCTGGATGTCATATTTCAAAATTATGTTTTTTTGTCCGTTTTTTTCTTATTGACAACTTGCGTAGGGGAGATAATAGTTACAGTAACCATCAAACGTACACCCCACGTCAACAGGGTGCGAAAGGGGAGATAACACTGAAGGGCATATTTTAAGTCAAAACTTAATTAATTTAAAGCTTTAATAATTTAGAAGGACATTTCAGGTTCAGCAATTCAACAGAAAAATGAAGTTTGTTGATTCTAAAATAGACGTAAGATGTAGAATCATTCGCAGTTTTTAATTCAACGGATATTTTTTATTTGATACAAGGCAGTATATACATATGCAAATGAGTTTGTACCAAGGTTTTTGATAACCATAATTTCCTTATAAGAAGTGTCTTAAAGGGTGGATGGAGGGCTCGACCAAGAAGGAAGAGGAAAACAGGCATTCGTTTGGATTGAACGGCAGGGAAGGTGTGGTGGCCCTCAGTCCCTCCTTGTGAGGGTCCCCAAACCAAGATGTGGGCAATCGGACACCGGCCGGTGGCGCTCAACCCAACGGGCCGAGGTTCCAAATGCGGCACTCAGCTTACACTGGACAGGCCTCCGGCTTCCCTCCACCAACGAAAAATAGGGCGTCCATGTACTCTTTCGCATATATGATCTAACCAGTATATTAAACACAATTTAATATGAGACATAATTTCTCCGAGGGCTTCGTCACAAGTACAAATATATATCTTCTTGTCTTCAGAACGAAATATGGGTATAAGTAGGATACTACATGTAGCATATTACATGTATGTATATATTCTCTAAATAATACATAACTCCTACCTACATGTACAATACGCTAGAAATACAATCAAAATGTGTTGCCTCAATTTTCACCAAAGTGAAAACATACTGTTTTGTTCCGATTGATATTTTCTAAGTATTATTTTTCTTCTGTCAATTTTTTTGGGGAAACAAATATTTTGATTGGTAAAAAATATTCTAAAGTATTCAGGTGTAACATAGGCTAAGGTTGGCAGATGTAAAAAAAATTGCATTCACTATTAAAAAAGTGCAGTTGGTTTCAAAAAATTTCGACTGTGTTTTTGCTTTTTAAATATATAACTGAACTGTTTTGGAAAAAACCCGTCACCAGAGCCCCTCCTCGTCACCCCAGCCTCTCCGCGTCACACAAGATCCTCCCCGTCTCTCAGATTTCTCCCTGTAACCCCAGCCTCTCCTCGTCAAACCAGCCTTTTCCGTCCACTCATCTTCTACCCGTCACCCAAGGTTCTCCCCGTAACTCAAGTTTCTCCCCGTCACCCCAGCCTCTCCCGTCAACCCAGTTTCTACCCGTCACCCAAGGTTCTCCCCGTAACCCTAGTTTCTCCCCGTCACCCCAGCCTCTCCCGTCAACCCAGCGTCTCGACGTCATCAAATCTTTTCTCCGTCACTCAGCCTCTCCCCGTCACTCCAGCCTCTCCCCATCACCCCAGCCTCTCTCCGTCACCCCAGCCTATCCCCATCACCCCAGCCTCTCCCTGTCACCCCATCCTCTCCCCATCACCCCAGCCACTCCCTGTCACCCCAGCCTCTCCCCGACACCCCAGCCTCTCCCCGTCACCCCAGCCTTTTCCGTCAACCCAGCTTCTCCCCGTCACCCGGGCATCTCCCCGTCACACCAGGTGCTCCCGTTACCCCAGTTTCTCCCCGTCACTCCAGCTTCTCCCATCACCCTAGCTTCTAGACGTCATCTGTTCTTTTCTCCGTCACTCAGCCTCTCCCCGGCACCCCAGCCTCTCCCCGTCACCCCAGTCTCTCCCCGGCACCCCAGCCTCTCCCCGGAACCCCAGCCTCTCCCCGTCACCCCACCCTACCCCAGCACCCCAGTCTGTCCCCGTCAATCCAGTGTCTCCCCGACATCCCAGCAACTCCTCATCACTCCAGTCTCTCAACGTCACCCCAGCCTTTCCCCGTCAATCCAGTCTCTCCCCGTCACCCCAGTCTCTCCTCGTCATACATTATACCAATCTCCCCCGTCGCCCCAGCCTTTCTTCGTTACCCCAGTCTCTCCCATCATTCCAGTTTCTCCCTGTTACCACAGCCTCTCCCCGTCGACAGAGCCTCTCTACGTCATCCCTGTCTCTCCCCGTCACCTCAGCCTCTGCCTGTCACCCAGCCTGGGCTCAAATCCACAACCCTTGGCTATTGGACATCCCTATGCTTTACCGCTAATCATGAGCTACAGGGAAAATGAACACTCCGTAACTTAATGTACCACTAAAATCTGCTCTTCGCTTTTTAAATGTATTGGTCCTCGAAGCCAGGTCTTATTCCCTGTAACGAGGGTCATGAACACCATTTGTATTGTTCAGGAAACATAATACATGTAGTGTGCTGCCACAGGGGATTGCAACCTCGATCCATAGATTCCTCGTCGGATGCTCTACCACTGAGCCACAGAGAAATTCCCTTTAGCTTGAAGCTGGAAATAGATCTTAATAAATTTTGTGTACAAATTTTAATCTGCCACATATACAATTGTATATATTATATATAGGGTGAAAAGTACTGAAAACCATGACATTTTCCTTTTTTTTGTGTCATTATTTTGTTCACGACACGCCTAGTTAAATGCACCATCATGCATTCATTAGAAAAACTGAATTTGTGACGACAGGTTTTAGTGACGTGTACGGTTGAACGGGTTTCTCACTGCAGTCATGCTAGATTAGCATACTTTTGTAGTTAGAATAGTTTGTACATCTCAACTGCGTTCAAGATGTTTTCTTTTAACGGATAATTCATGATAGTTCATAAGTATAGTATACTAAACATGAAAACCGTGGAATATTGCTATTATATTTTTGAAGCCCGTCCGCATGGGGAAGCACCAGAAGTACACAGTGTTTACAGATCAAACCCCGGCGCCGATTTGTAAAAAAACAAAACAGTGTACAAAACGGTGACCATACAGCGAGACAAAATGCCAGCAGTGTTTGTAAGATTACACCTACAATGACAACAAGTTAAAACTCTGTTTAAGAGTATAAGATTGGATCCTAAGTTTAAACAAGTCTCTAAATGATGCAGTAGTCACATTAAAGACCAACCTCTGAAATTGAGTCTTATTCGAAAACCTTGACTAAAATCTGAACGTATGTGTGTATCTAGAATATACAGCGTATATACAATTTCAATATATCTAAACTACATATACATGTACTGTATATGCATTGTATTCTGATTTTTTAAAAAATATTTTTGAATATAACTAAGTTGTTGAAATCTATTGTATGTTTTAGGGGGCTTGTTTTACCTGACTTGGTAATCAGGTGAAGATGGCGACAGAAAATTAAGTATAAATGCTTCAGGTAGAAACAATTACTTAAGTATTTGTCTTAGTATTCATAATATAATGCGGACGTTGTTGTACCTAGATGTGACCCTGGGTCTGGGTCTCAGGTGTGTTATTGGGGCTTTAAGTGAATGTAAATACGGTTAATACATTACCTATATTACCTATAAGACAAATGATTAAAGGACAGTATAAGCAAAGGGAAAACTAGTTTAGCCTACATTTTGTTTCATTGAACTGCATTAATAATGCTTCTAAATCAATGTTTAAAGTTGTGGCGTCGTGTAAAACGAGATGAAGCTATCGAAATGTGGGATTATCAAATTAGTAAAACTAATTATAACTTCGGTAGATTACCCATTAGGTGATCGGGGATGCCGTTTGACACGGTCTCCAGCCTTTATGTGTTTGCTGATTGACTTAAGGCCCCGTTGTCGAATCCATTAACACCCATTAATACATTACAGACAAGGCTAACGAATGCGTGCACACATAGTGACCAACGTGATTGTATTTCAAACCCCCTTGACATTAAAGAACTGTACCGAAGCCATGGCAAATATTTCAATCAAAGCGTTAAAGGCCCAATATACATAACTTCGTGACATTTTTTGTGATTCGGAAAAATTCTGAAAAAAAATCAAGTTGATAACCATGCAATAATAAGCCTAAAACGAAGTAAATTTGAGCGGTAACTGACAAGAAACTCTTGACAGAAAAATCCAAAGAATTGAAAATAATTCAGATGGGGCACACTTTGGACGCGTGTTTACACATACCGAGTTTCAACTGCTGCTGTACTGGTAACCGCGTAAGAATTCATCTTGGATATTGCTGATATCACTTAGACTTAACTAAATCTATAAATATAATAAGTTATTAGGTTTGATTTTCGCTTCAACTTTTGCCGAAAGTTACGTATATTGGGTCTTTAACTTCGTAAGTTCGTAAATGCATTCAATATACATAAATTAATTTCTAAAATCTGTTTTTCGACATACCGATGTGAATGAAATATAACAGATACACTACAGTTCATAATGGTCATAGGCACATGACTATTGTTTTTACTTCAAAATTCATAGATTAAAGTTGTTTTTACGCACCTGACCCATCTACATTTTGTACATGTACATTAGTTTAGAAATTTTGAATTCCCACATTTTGGCCCCTAACATCACTGAAGAGTCATAGGAGGACGAAACAGCTGTATGATGCAACTTAATTAATGTTTTCGGTATACTGTATCTTTTACTTAATATAAAAGGTGCAGCATATGTGTGTGCTACGTCATCATTAAAAACCCTTAAGCAAAGTGCCAAAAACGGGTTGTCATGGCAATCATAGTTATCAGTCGTAAATAGACTACTATAATAATTAAATACGTCTTGGTTACCAGGAAGCTTGGGTTCTTAACCGCCACAGTGTATCATGATGCAACTTTAAAACATGTCTTGGATATCATTGCGATATGTAAACAAATAATGTACACGTTCATTAACATTTGAATGCAGAAATCAGGCTGTGAAGACAGTACTAGTGCTCATAAAGTTGACCGGCGTACATTGTATTTCTGTATTTCATTTGACATATACCTGTCCGTTTCTGAGCTGCATTTTTTGGATACCAAGCCACATGCGCTGCAGCCGCTTCAGAAATAAGGTAGGTTTTAGCTTTTACTGGCGAAGGTCAAAAGTCTACACTATAAGTGTAAATGTAGACGTTTTGTAAATAAAATCTAGTGAGTGGATGACTCTCTTGGGTATCTTGAAAGTATTGTATATTAATCTACAACAACTGCGTGACAAAAGCTACCTTAAAATGATTATTTTTAAGTAAACAATATACATCTGTAAATTATAAGTATGATGAATTGTATCCTGTATATTGAGAGAAGGCAGACTTGATGCATGGAACTCAAAAGTTTTCAATGATTGAGTGCGTTCCTCTATGTAAAAGAAAGAGGAGGATTGCTTTAAGATATTTCAATTTTGTTTTCATACATGATATAGGTATGGTCTATTTAGTACCGATTGTGATATTTAAGTGAAAGTACGTTGTTTTGAGTGTCTATACTGGCGATTAGAACATGAAATTTTGTTTGAACTCGAGACCGATAGGTCGAAAGTTTGAACCAAATTGCGTAGTCCAATCGCCAGTATAGCCTCTCAAAACAACCTACTGTCCCCATTCTAACACTAACTGACAATTTACTACGCTTACATGTTTAGATACATTGTATTTCCTTGCAACAAGGACGTAGTAAAATACTCTGACATGATTGGTGACGAGCCATTCTATAGCCAACTGACCAATCAGAAAGAAGTTTTCAAAAGTCAGTCATTTAGCGACGCCTATACATGTACTGGCAACGTCCATCTTGTCTGTATATTGACGAGGCGGAATATTTGGATTCGTTTTCTTCGTTATCATATGTAAACGACATACCGGGAATAACAATGACGAAATGTCTGCAATTCCATCTCTGTGGTTATCCTAATTTGTGCGTTTCGGCAAAACCATTTGTTTAGATATGTGTAAAGTTTTGTGCAAATTCACACGATACAGTCACAGTGAAATGTGAGTATTGATTTCGAATCAAGATATCTACACACGGATGAAAATTAAACGTTTCATGAATAAATGGAGGTAAGAACAAGGAACTGTTTCGTTTTATTCTTAACTTATTGAACATATACATTTCATCGGTCCTCTCTGCTCTGTTGCTTACTGGTCTTATCCTATCAGCGGAATGTTCATTGATAGACGAACTTGACGCCATTGACGATTAGTCATGATTCTTTCACACATTAGAACATGGTCCATATCCAATCACAACACGCGTTGTAAACGAATCGTGTTAGCATAGGAGAATATTTGATAAAGTCAGAGGTACTATTGATATTTCATATTTGAGTATTCAAATGTTCAGCATATGCCAGCATCGTCGAAGCTGTACGCCAAGCTACGTTTAGCACAGAATAGAATATATGAAATCAGATGTAATACCTTTTGGAAAAACAGAATTATGTATGTAAGTGTAAGCGTCTTCTGCTCCATCAACATCATCCGCTATGTAAATCTAGATGACATCCAAATAAATGCCACGTCCTCAATCCGAGAACCGAGTCATTATTTTCAATCAAAACAACAAAACACACTAATGAGCCTATCAAGAAAATGTCCATCTTCAAAGCATACAAGGGTGCACGATATTTCTCAATTTAATACACAAACAGTTTCCGAAGATGTAAGACCAACTCGTATCATTTGAAATGAAAATGTTTTAATTAAGCTTGCTTTGAAGACAAATACCATCAGGTAAACCTATTAAAACAGACAAATGAGAAGTAATGTACATTTTTATACTTCATACTAGATACCAGTGTACATTAACGAGTCGTACTTTTGAGTTTAATACATACATCGTCACGGAAATAAACCTCTTTGCATACATTGTCAGCACGAAATCTGATAAACCCCAGACACATTTCAATTCTCCGACACACAATAAGTACAACCGAGGGATCATTTGATGTATCTGAACCGAACAACGTTGTATAAGAAACAGGGGATTTCTATGGAAACACAGGACTTAAATGACCATCTCCACCCTCTCTTGTAGCAGGAGAATCAATCATCCTGTCACACACTAAGTACTGCTGTTCGTCTTGGCTCATGGATTAGACCGACACGCCGGACGGAACAGGGTTGAAACAACATGCCTACTTAGTGTTTATCTCTGTCAGTGTTTCAATCCATTTCAAATCTTACTGATAATGCCAAAATTATATAACGTGTATAGTGGTCTTATTATGGATCAAGGAAAAATGACAGCTGAAATAAGCATTAATCTGTATCAATCAATATCTTATGTGGATAGTAAACGCACAATTATAATATATGCATACTATTCTTATACTAGACATATCATTCAGTGGCTTGAACATGCTTAGAGTATATATCAATCAATGTTTAATATTTTTCTCGGGACCTGGAAATTCATAAATTGCAAATAGTTTTCACAGTGGTATCGCTATTACAGTACACCAACATATTTCCCCGTGTTAGCATTTTCGTGTATTTCACGGTGTTTGAAATTTGCAAAAAAGATAATCACCGGGAAATAGTTACAATCGGAGGTATGGCAACTGTAGGAATACTGTTCTGTAATGTACATAGAATTTACGACCGTATTTATCTCGAAATAAAATCGCCGTTAAGTATAAAACGCGAAATTAGGTCGCAGCAAAATAAGTTGATTTACAGAAATTTACAGTAAGTATTTCAATCTATGGAATTCTATGCACAAATCAATTGTAAAAAACCGATTCCAATCAATGCCGCATGGCAATTTGGCGATTCATTAAATTGATATTGATTTTTTTCGGTTTTTTTTTCAACCACTTTTCAATGATGAGAAGAAAACCGACTTGGCACCGAATCAGGTTTGATTTTAGGGTTTGATTTTAGGGTTTGATTTTAAGAATATTACTTTAAGGACTTGATGTTTACTTGGATGTGACCAAGATTTACATAGCGGGTGTTAACCTGGTTTACGTTCATGGACCGTATGGTGCAGTTTAATTCATTTGTTCGGCATACTGTATCTATTGCTAAATTTAAAAGGTGCAGCACATGTAAATCTATTCTTTAGGTCATATTTTGTCAGCAGCAGTTTTATCGATTTTGAGTACGGACTTAAGCTTTGTTGACACTTCGGTATGCTATATTGTTGTATTATACTTTATCGATATCATTAAGATTCATCATGGACAATTCAGTTACCAATTTAAAATGATCTTGTAAAATAATCACAATGACTAATACTTTTTTGCTGTTCTCCTAAAGTGGCTTAGCGATGTACATGTAGAAGGTAAAGTATCTCGGCTACGGAACTAAATGTACCTCAAAAAAATCCAATTTCAATCTTAATGTTTATTCGCTCTGTGCTTAAGTTTTTAATCAACCAAATATCAAAGTATCACTTCAAAAATTAAAAAAACATATAATCAAACGAAGCTGCCACTTTGATTTGATTAACACTTCAACTGTCTCCTGTCCAGGTTCGTATCATTGTGAATGTGTTACAGTTTGAAGAAAGGGCTTACACTTCATATAGGCTTTTCCTGCTGCCCAATTTTATTCTTGTTATATGCATAACATGATTTACAATACTTATTGTATGTTAAATAGAATTACCTTTAAAAAAAAGTAATGAAAACCAATCCTTTTGTCTCACACAACAATGATATCAACGATATCACTCTTGTCTAATCTCACAAATAACAGTCGCATTGAACGTAATTATAGATTTGGTTGGTTTATTTTGTTTTACGTCCTATTAACAGCCAGGGTCATTAAAGGGTGACCCAGGTTTTGGAGGTGGAGGAAAACACACACCTTCGGTCAGTGCATGGCAACTGCCCCACGAGGGTTTGGAACTCGTATCCCAGAGGTGGAGGGCTATTGATAGAATGTTGGGACACCTTAATCATTCGGCCACCGTGGCCCCCTAGTAATGATAGATATACCACAGCAATACAGATGCTACTTACGACGCCAACCCGAGCCAAGTAGGAAACACATACATAAATAAATAAGAGAATACCGAAGCGTCAACTTAATCATAATCAAAATCGATTAAACCAGGGGCAAAATTTGAACAAAGGAAAGATTTACATGGATACCCTTCCAAAAGTACAAGAGAATAAAAGACCAGTTGTTCCGGAAGAGTAAGCGTCTTCTGCTTCATCGACGACTATCTCAACATGGACCTCTAGGCAAGGAATACCAATGTATGGAAATGCGTTTTATGCATCGCATATGATACGTATACAATACACATACATGTATCTACTTACTAGTATATGCATGCGCTGAATGATAACATCGCAAGCAGGCCGTGCATTCTTATTTGTTCTTATTCATTTCCGTTATAAGCTTTGTTAAGCTGGATAAAGAAAATCGATATTTTGCAATAAAGGAATGACATGTGTATACAGCTCCAATTTAATTTTCGCTTTCTATAGGAATTTTGCTTAAGCATCTTTTCTGATTAAGACAGCATACAGTTTTTACATGGTATTTGAAAGATGACATGAAACACACACATGCTGAACCTTTTCAATTTAGTTATAAATACAGCATGCCAAAAAAAGAATTACACTGCATCATACAGCTGTTTCACCCAACTAGGACTCTTACAGTGATGCTCTGGTCATCAGGTGGGAATAGAATTTTTACACAACATTGATGAACATTTTCAAAAAGGAGTTTCTTTTGGTATACCGATTTCATTTTTCACTTTTTTTATAATTTGATCAATCATACAGTATTAGCGAATAAAGCCAGTTTTATGGCACCCTGTTTCATACAGTATTAATGAATAAAGCCAGTTTTATGGCACTCTGTTTCAACTTGATATAATGATATAATAATATAGTGTGCTCTGTCCGATAGCTTGATTTACTGTACACCACCAAGCATTGTATGCCAGTTACATATATGCAGTGTGTGTACATATTTGGCTAATGCTTCCACTGATCAGTCTAACGCCCGCCTACCAATTTGGTTGAGTGAAAGGAGGCATACTGAATGGATATAGTAGGTGACAGACAGTTATAATGCCACGACATCAGGACTGGTTTGGGACAAGTGACCGTTACTTGGCAGTGACACAAAACTTGGCTCTACTGCTCCGGTCTGTTCAGTGATTACAGACAGCCCAATCGATAGACTACGAGTCAGGTCGGATAGAAACGATAACGACTTCAACTTATTCTCAGAAAGTAAAAAGGTGCACGCACTGAGCATCACAGCCACGTGTTTATACGGATTTACCTGTTCGTGTGTGATGTGTCATGATGTGTCTATGTGTTAGAGTTGTGTTTATGTCACCTGGAGTATCATTACCTGACGTGAGTACACTTAATCATGGATATGTATAACAATTTTATACTGTGTATGCATTTTAGCCATATATCAGAAAAAAACGTCCGTTTTTCTCTATTTGGATGATAATAGAAATGAAATTCGTTGAGTGAAAAGAGGATTTTTACGGAATCGACTAATATACTGATTATATTTGTCACTAGATTCTACATGATGAATGATGGATGGTAGACATTAAATATATTTTTATAGTAAAACAAACATGTAGAAAAAGGTCATAATGATATTTTGATATACCATGTGTTATGTCACCTGTAGGCTTTGTCATTACATGGTTGGACTGTATCTGAAGGTACAGCTGAAGTAACAAGTGCGTCAAAGACAATACAATAATTTCCTAAGAAGAAAACGTCTGTCTTGTGACTTACGGAAAAAAAGACCAATTTCCGGTGCTTTATCCTCACAAATGATGGACATCACTCCAGGGTATTCTAACCAAACAAATGACACGCACGAGCTTTCGGGAGAAGATTACGTTCGATATCTGAACATCATTGTGTTTTTTGAAGCATCAATGTGTGTTCTCATAGTCGTGGGGAACGGATTCATCATTACCTTGATTGCACGGAGAAGGTTGCTGGGAAGATCCACAAATATATTTGTTTTTTCGATAGCAACAGCTGATTTCCTCAATGGAATTTTGTCGATACCAGCACATGTGCTGTTTTTAGTCGTCGGAGGAGATTCGACAGTCTATCTATGCAAATGCCACAAATTCGTTATGTATTTGACGAAAACCGTTGTGCCATATACGATTTTGTTCATGACAGCGGAAAAAACCATGAGAGTGTTATGCCCAACACGAGAGATAGTAACGGTCGCTAGGTGCATGTTCTTTACAAGTTTGTGGTGGTTCTTCAGCGCGGCCTTCAATATTTGGAGCGTAGTCCTATACACTAAAGGGACCGTCAGTGTGATAGATATGGAGTTACCAACATATCAAATACCCAGCTGTGTTCTTAACTCCAGATTCATCGACTTACACATGGCTTTTCTTCTTACAGATGTCATCGTTATTTTTGTGATACCTACATGTGCAATATTGGGAATATATTGTGTGCTTGTCCGAAATAATTTCACAGTGCTACGTGAGAGAATAGTAACCTACTTCTATGTGATAAAACTGTTCATATCGTTATTCGTGACATTTGTATTGTGCCAGCTACCACTAGAGATATTCACGTTTCTTGACAGCAGAAGAACACCATTTACCCTGATATATGTGTTAGCTTCTAATTTTGCAACGTCGTTATATTTCACACGAGGTGTATGGAATCTGGTGATCTATGCCTATTTTAAACATTATGTGTGTCGGAAGAGACAATTCTCAAGCATCCGGGCGAATGGGGCTTTGCGAACAGGAAGTATGGGTGTTCCCTCCTTAAGGCACCGTTTTAGACCAAGAGATCGATAATTCTTCACGACCGTGCTAATCATGCTAATGACATATTTTTTATTTCTTGAATTAAAATAACACCATTTGAAATGTCCACGTATTTCATCATCTGATTTATTCCGTTAGATTCTGTCAAATTGGAAGTAAAACCGACAATATAAAATTATTTAAACATTCGACAGACCTACTGTACAAACTAAAACCAGAAAATGTCGCTGTTGTCTGTTATTTCGATTCTGAAAAAATAGATTCATAAAATTGATTTTCTAACCAACGTATCTTCATTTTTGGAACAAAAAAACTGTCTTAAAAATTAATGACATGCAAATTGAAAATAGGTAGTAAACTATATTACATGTAACATTAACACTGATATAAACGGTACGTTATGACAGAAACGGGCTTTAGAATCCCTGTCCCACTTCGTCGATGAAGCAGAATACGCTTACTCTTCTGGGACACCTGGTCGCATTCTCGTGTACTTTAACGAGGGTCTCTATGTAAATACTTCCTTTGTTCATATTCTGCCTCTAGCTTAATCGATTTTGAGTTCGGATTATGACTTTCTTTTAGACGCTTTGGTATATTCTGATCCCCCTCTATATATACTAACCATCTAACTCCCTTTTTGATTTCCCACAATTAACTGTCATTTTCGCCGCACACACCTAACGCTCATTTTGACCTCCAACCTTAATTTCCATTTTGACCCCCACTCTTAACTTTCAAGTTTACCCACATCCTTCCAAATAATTTCCATTTTGATCCTTCTTTTAACTTTACCAAGTTTACCGTCACCTTTCCTAGAAATTTTCATTTTGATCCCAAAATAACTTTTATTTTGAGCCCTTTAACGTTCGTTGTAGCCTCAGCTTTATACAGCCATGCAAAACGAGCAGTATGAAAATTGGACTGAGGCACTTTCATTGACTAGGTAGTATAAACGTACAACTCTAAAGGGCAGTCCTATTTCAGCGATCTTCGCGCTAAAAGCATTCCGCTATCTTATGATTGCTCTTATTACAGTTTTTGTATATTCATTTCTACAGAAAGTGCGCCAGTTCTTCAGTGTGCTTACCTGTTTAGATTTGGCTATGCGCTAAACTTTAAGTGACCTAAATACATTGTAAGCGCTTCTACAGTAACACAGTCAATCAGGGCCATGCTTCCTATCAGTCCGAAATATTCTGTTCAAGTTTCGTTTGTGTTTCTATAGCTGCGTTTCCTTTACACTAAGAATAATTCATGTCAATCGTTTCTCGTAAAGGCATTGTTTTCTTTAGAAATATTTTATCAAACGTGTAGCATTGCGACCAAAATCGTTTCAAATATTACAGTAATTTGCAGCAGGAAGGGGAACCCTTACAGGTTATAAAGATATACAAGAATTATAACGCCAATGAAATATGAGATGACCGTAGCGTCAACAAAACCAAGATAAGATATTTGGTGGTCGTATTGGAATAGGAATCATGCGATTCTGATTTTCGATTTTATCTAATATATGCAAATGTACAAGTACTATCTTACACTAGGTATAAGACGTGGTTAGTTTAAACATATTTTATTGTCACGAAAACGACAAGAGGATTGGGCAAAAGTTATGTCAACTTATAAAACGCCCTTTACGGTTCTGTGGTATATAATACTAATCAAGTCAATGTCATTTTATATATAATATCTTAAGAACCTCGTAAGTGCCTCTGTCTTTGTTTCTTCTTAAGATATATCGAAAATCAAATTAAAGTTCAAGTTTATATTTTGTGGAACGAATGCGTTGTTTGATCACGTGATACGGGGTATCCAGAACATGAAACTTATTTAAAATTACGTTGAAGTTGTACCCGATGTCATTTAGTATGAACCAGTCTATGATTATCTAAATCAATCTATAGTGTGAAGTTTCCGTTCCATCGCGTTTTGTGTTGTTTTTTTACAATCGTCATGATTCTAATAAATAGAATTATAATAAATATTTTTTCCAGAAATCGCACTCAACAAGATAAAATCAACAGGCGTAGGGTGTGTCTCAAAAAAATAAAATAAACAAAGAACAATTTGATATTGTTGCAGTTTCATCATTTTACAACGTTAACTTGAAACAAACATAACACCAATGATCAATATAGAATTTCATCTCTTTAAAATTAGATGAAAAAATTAGTTTGTAAAACATCTTGTTAAACAAAACTATTCGAAGTGTGTGTTCGATGATAACATGATGTATACCCACGCTTCTTGCAAAACCAATCTTAAAACTTGTAACACTAGGGCTCTGTCTATACAGTGCCGTGTTTATAGCGGGGAAGGTCATGTATTGATTCTAGAAGAAAGAGACAAGTGATAGAAAGGGAACTGAATACTCAAGCAATAGATTTGATCAAATTTAGCAGGGAATAGGGAAAATCAAGTAAACCCCCACAGTACAAACACTGGTACAACATTATCAATATAGGCTGGTGCTGCCTGCCTGCTATAATGATAGATACAACTTGTAACATATTACACATGTACTGAATTTAAACAGAATGGAGAACGAACCAGAAATAAATTGAATTAACGTTTCCCAAATGATTTTGGTTCCTAATGTATTGTATTGCAAACATTTAAATGCATCGACATAAAAGTTTCAATTTGTTAGCGCCTGTCTCGTACAATTAGAGAAATGAGACTTTATAACATCTTGCTATTTGGCCCCGTTATAAGACAGATTGCATGCGTCAATTTCAGTTACATTAAGTAAAGTAATTCAATTTTAAATTGAAAATATCAAATGTCAGTAACCTTTGTCCACTAGCTAATACATGCGAAATAAAGATAGGCGTACAAATAATGTAATGATGCAACAATTCAGGATTTGTTTGTCTAATTTCAAAGAGTATACTTTTTTTTAACTTCAAATACGTTTAAAGTGATTACAGGTAAATTACCTTTACTAAACTGTATATAGATCAAAAGGATGAGTGCAACAAGTGCTTGCGATTTATGTGAAAACGTATCCAGTTTCATGAGCGTTATATGCGAGTGTAGAGTAGCTATATAAAGTTAATTACCTATTGAATTTATTGCATACACATACATACGCAAGTCTTATCAATATGTGGATGCAGTAAAATCTAATTAACAGAATATGATCAAAGTCAGTCGACTTTACCTGAATTCAATTGATTTAAGGATTAACTTTCTATTTTGTTTATGTTATCGGGGGATAACGACAATGGAAAACGGGTAAATTCAATAAACGTCAAAAAAAGCAACGTCACACAATTGTGTTTCAAACTGTAGGATTTGCATAGCGCCGCCCACATGTATTGTTGTCGACGTCATATAAATTTGTCACGTGTTTGAGTACAGTTATGCGGTGATAATGATAGTCTGTTGAGCAATGGTTAACGAATGAATGTGAGTGTAGACTGTAATTATTAATATCTAATATCCTTTGACTGACAAATATCATCATTTAATGTTCTATCAATTCAAAACAATGGTAAGAGAATCAAACAATAATTCAAATTCAAAATTGATAAAACTAAAGCTAACGAATATATGTTGGCATATTCCTGCAATCGACTATTGACTTACGAGTTACAAATATTGACAGTTTTTAAAAGATGTCTATATACAAATGTAATCTAAAAAGAAACTGTCACAATTTACGAATCTGTCGAAATAACTTTAATATTATGTCGATATAATCATCATTTTCAGAGATAAGTTAATAATTCGAAAGTAGAGGAAACTCGGCTTAAAATCGCGCTATTCTTTATTTAACCTAACCACTAGCTGATACTACTACTACTAATAATTAGGATTAAGAATAGTTCAGTCTTACATTTTGGAGAATGATTTGTTTACTGCTCGTGTTTGCTGCGCAAAAGATAGAGGCAATTTGATGTCATATGCGATCATTGATATAATAAACCATGTAAAAATGTAACTACTAAAGGCCAGTTATCTACATTTTAAAAATATATCGACAAAATTTAAACAATATTGCGATTTGTTCAGAGTATAATTATGTCAACATTTCCTCAAATCATTTTTTATGATGTTTGTCTGCATATATATCTTCCAAGTCGAATGTCGGGAGCAGAAATATGATAACATAGGAATGATATACACGTAGGCAATAACCAATAAACACGCGGTTTAACAATATTTAGGAATGATAAGTACTTTTAACATCATTGACGATATCTGCAATTTAATTCTAGGTCAGATAAAAAAGTTTCATCGTCCAAGGGGTCACAAGCCAAGCAACAACGAAACACTTGGGTCTCTCAGGTACACCTACAATATGTTCTTTAGTAAGAAAATCAATCTTGATATCACACAAGGGAAGCATCAACGAAACAAAAGAATGATATACATATGTTCTTTGGTAAACACATTAACTTTTATTTCACTCAAGGGTACTATAGCAACAGCGAAACAATAGGGAATACGTTTGTACTTTAGTAGAACTATCAACCTTTAATATCATAATAGGGCAATTACAGCTAAACAGTGGAGCAAACACATGAACTTTTAAAAATGAATTAATCCTTTATATCACACAAGGAGTTGTAAACTAATAATTGTTATCTATTTTTGTCTTGTAAACGCGTCTATTGTCGTCTTCAATTTGATTTTCTCTAAACATTTTATTGTAAATGTATTTGCTATCAGTATATCACAAAATATGTTATCTGAATAATGCATTAAATTGTGAAAGCCTGCAACAAATGAACAAACTAGATTAGGAAAACCTTTATGTTGCTTATCAGAAATGGAATTTTCACAGTTAGAAAATCGAAATTGTCTGCCTAAAGGACATATTAGGAATCACCGTCAAAGTTGTTCATATTTGTTATTATTAAATGTATAAGCTTGGAAAGTGGTTGATGTCGAAGATTATTTATTGAAAATAAACCTAATTAAAATATGTTCTATACCAAAAAGGTTTTTAACAGATAATTTAAAAAATTAAAGTTCATATGCATAGCATTTAAAATGACAAAAACAATTTATCGAACAATCGACAGATTGCAGATAATTATTTGGAGTGGTCTTGTTTTACAAATTTGACATATTGATCACATGTTAAAATAACAATGGTACAGTCCTTATAAGAAATACAACGCATTTGACACGTTTTACATCGAAATGTATCCGTACATTTTGTTCTAGCTCGATAAGATGTACTCTTAGTCAATATCACATTGCGAGACCAGAATAGGCTCTTTAATATTTTATACAGCAATTTTCTTACACAATCCTACACAACAGAGTGAAAAGCGATAACTTTGATACAACTACCGATAATGATGTCCCAGAAGACGTGTTTGTCGCTTTAACGTGTCGGTGTGTCTTCATTTGGATCTCACCGGTTTGGAAATAGCTATCTCAGCGCTAGGGGCTATAAGAAACAGTCATGTGTCATCTCCTGAAATAACAACCATTTATATTATTTTTCGGTATAGCTGTCCTCGCTTTTATCACTATCTTCTTTTAGTACAAAAGCAAGGCGTCAGTGGTTAATTATGTGTTATATATAGCCAATCTGAAGAAAACATAGAAAAAAACATCTCATTTAGCAGGCGAAGTTCATGTGTACTCATATAGGAATTCATTGATATTCAATATTGTCGTCATATTATGGTTTTGTTGACGCTTTGGTATTATCTGATTGTTTATGTTGTGTTATCATGAATCTACGTTATGCTTAATGTACAAGGGCTTTTATGCTTTTTCTAATTGAGACACATAACGGTTGCATTTAGTAACAATAGCAATATATTTACATTTTCCATGATGGCTTCTTATTAACTCAGTGTTAATATGGACTGTATTCACAGTAGTATAGATACAGTCCAGACCAGCGGACAATAGCATGACGTCATTTTAGCTCCATGCTGAAATACGTTACGTCAAAGCTTTGAAAGTCGCCTTAGATAACACGCGTTAGAGATTTACTTTAATCATAAAGGTGTTTTGTGATTTCTTTTTGTGAAATCTTCCATTATGTTAACATGCTAGGACAAAAACCTTAATAAGTTGGCAAAATTGCCATTCTATTTTCCGTGCACCCAGATTTCATTCATATTGACAATAAATACAACATCACTGATGTTTAATGGTTGAATGAATTTTCAATAAATCGCCAATAACAGTAAAATGTCACCCGATCAGAACCGTGGGATAGAGTTGTCGACGAATCAGTAGGTTAATTTGACGAATGTGTCAAGTTATCACTTATAATACAGACGGAAATCAGACATTATTAATATAAATGTCATACACTGATGTGTGTGGGCATAGATCGAGAACCATTTCTTCACGTACTGTGTCACACCAGCTGCCTAACACGCACTAAGACAGACGATGATATCTTGTATCGACATATACAGCTTGTTCAATAAAATGGCTGTTTCTAAAAGCACATAGACGTAGGCACAAGTCATCTGATAAACATAGGCATCGTGTGTGCCAATCCTTTTAACACGCCTGCTTAGAAAAGTCTCAATCATGAGGAAATCAGCAAACAGACAATTCCAGTTCCTGAAATGACATGTTTTATCCAATATGTGCCTACACAGACAGGTTCAATTTCCAACTCATTGTATTTTTTTTCATCAAAAGCATGTTTTACCTCAGCTGAATCGGTAAAGGGGAGATGTTCAATTTAAGGTGTGCCGCACAATATCCGCTTATAATTTAACAGACAGGTCGTTCAATTATATTGGTTAAATGATGGGAGGAAAGATGTGATGTAACTGTGATATCTGAGCAAATTTATCAATTTTAAATTTCAATGAAGTATATTTAAAAAAGAAAAGTATATGAGATCGGACTTCATACATTACCTATATAAGTTCAATCTGATTACAATACAGTTTCTCACTATATTATTGTATTGACGCAACACAACAGTATATCGACGAGCTGGATTTTAATCAGATTGAAAATAAATTAGAGAATACCAAAGCATTAACAAGATATAGTTAGTCGTATCCCATTGCCTATTTAAGTCACCTCCTAAAAGGAACAGCCAGTGACGAATACAATAATTTCATATTAACATGTAACGATAAAAAACTATGGCGATGAAGCAGAAGACACTTACTCTTCCGGAACACCTGGTCTTATTCCTTTGTGCTTTTACTAGGGTCTTCATAATGTAAATCTTTCCATTGTTCCTATTTTGCCTCTAGTTTAATCGATTTTGAGTTCGGATTATGGTTTTGTAAATGCTTTGGTATTTTCTGATTTTTCTTTTATTATATTCATACTTTCTGTTGTACTAACGTCTTATCTAATTTATGTGTAATAACACCTTGCTGAGTATCATGAGAAAAAGAAACTTCATACGTATTAAATGGAATGTTATCTGTGTAAAAGATACAAGCCAAACAAAGTCAGAACACCGAACCTCGACAAAACAATAACTCGATTAAATTACAATGTAGGGGCACAATATGTAAGATTCCCATGGAGATCATTGGAAAAGAACAAGATAATCAGACCAGGTGTTCCGGAAGAGAAACATATTGACCATTTAATAATGGCACACCAGAGCAAATTTATTTATGGCTTTTCTTAACAAATTATAAGTGGTGCTGCTAGTGGTATCTTATATATCAATAAAATTAATAAGCGTCGACATGCTGCTTTCTGTGAATTCAACGAAAGGATAAATGGACGTTAAGCTTTGCCTTTTCTGCGGTATGTTATAGGGCATCTTCAGGGCATTTTTTGTTTTGTGCCGATTTTTCTTGTACAATAATAACATAACTACACATATATAAGGATTGAAAGTCATTTTTTTTTAACTTTCATAGCAATATGAAAGTTAAAAAAATGACTTTCAATCCATATATTTACATTTTTACTATACACAGATACTGAATTCCCTTTTTATTTTTTCCAAATAATTAGTTTATTAGCCTCGTTTCTATAGGCGTCGTCATTTAAACGACATTGGCGGAACAGCCCAGCTTGAATAAATTTGGCGCTTATGATAATGACGAGTCATTTGAGCGCTTGACGCAAGAGCAATCTCCATGTTATTCGAAGCGGCGCGAAAAGACTCTCATTGAACAAGCTTGATCTATGACGTCATATTTAAACCACGTGCTACGTCTCGAGAACCATTGCTTTCATACTTTTATGAAAGGCATTTTTACTGGTAATGTTCATATAGTGGGTTGCAGCGCAAATGTAAATATAAAGCTTATAGTTACTTCACAAGCAATGCACAAGAGTAATTGGAACTTGGGTGAAGAGGAATGAGCATCAGATGGAGAGCGTAGATCTTAAAGTGACTTTATATCACTATAAATGTATGGTTCTGGGAAATATATAAAGCATTTTTATCTGTAGGATCCTCCTGCCGGGGGACTTTTTTATTCGCTCATCTCCTGGTACCAGACATGGCTACACCATAACAGTGACATGAAAAAGCAATTACGATAAAAGAGCACAATAAAATAAAGTCTCAAAATGTATCATGCCTTGTACGGCCACAAAACGGGGTTTTGCTGTATCTTTATATATTTATACTTACACAAAGCTGGTATATTTGATGGTTGTACCAATGACCAATACATTGAATTACTAACACTCTGTGCTAAGGACGAACCAAGAAATAGTCTAACTAAGAGCAGCAACGTGCATCGGTGCTTCAGCCGCGTATTACATGTACATACACGAACATTGTATATAATGCATATTATATGTTAATAGAGGAACCAGCACGAATGTTCGTGCTCTATTGAATCTATTGAGTGGGATAACTAATGCCATTTGAAATCAATAGATGAGTTTTATAAATTGAATATTACCTGAACACGAGTGTTATATTCTATTCATTAGACAATTTACTAAATAAATGTTTTAAATGATTCTCCAATGAAACATTTTCACTACTAAGACAACAGCGTGACATCATCGACATGAACAGATTTATATTTTATGTCTCCATAGTGTTTCCCGAGTGCTCATTTGTATTTCTTCCATGGATTTCTCCTGTTTCACCTGTTCAAGATTGCTCTATCATCCCCTAGGCTTTGATATATAACGCGAGCAAACAAACACGACAAAAATTGACGTCACGACAACAATACCATAACGTCAAGTCAACAATTCAATCATGTCACTTCAGCATTGTGTTTCATCGATTCTTTTTAAAAAGAAAATGATGGGAGAAAAATGATCATTTCCTACCTCGATGTTGATACAGAGATATTTCAAGCCTTCGGGGTGATATTCTTGATTGTCTAACCCTCGGGAGAGACAACCAATAATATCATCCCTTGTGTTTGAGATTTCTCTATCATACCCTCAAGACAGGAGAAGATTCGCTTATTCAATTGTACGTATTCTATAATATTTTCATTGTACCATGTATTTCACATCGTGTTATGGTAACGATTTTATTAAGGCAATGATGTACAGAAAAGTTATCGCATCATGTACAAGTACATATTCCTCTGGCTATTTTTCGATGATGGTTAGAATGCAATACTACCCTCAATATACAGATATCTATACGGTTGTCAGATATCGATTTCATAACCATACATTTCTCGCAAAAGTCGTTTGTAGAAATACATCATTTTATAAACCAAGTTTTTGTTTTAATAAACCTAACATTCTTTTGATTACAAAACTTTTTACTCTAGATGAACCTCCCACATTCAAATGAAACATTGTATCATGTTATACCCTAGCTTGTCATCATAAGTGATTGGTCTAGGTTTCCATTGTTTCGATGATTTTACACACAACACGAAAACGAACGAAAACCGTTTTATGGGTGGCAAATTTGTATTCTCCAAAATTACAGCACTCCAAGGACTTTTCTGACAACTTTTGCGACTTTTTTTAATATAAGTTAAAACTAAGGACCTTTAAGTTATACATTTGTTCTCATATTTTATCTATAGTTTTATAAATACGATTAATGTTCGCAAAGAATCGGTATAATATTGAAAAAAAATAAACAGAAACATAAATAAATAAGTAAGATAAGTATAATAGAAACAGCAAATCACCGGGAACTATCAATCTACGTTAGAAAATTACACGTGCGAGAAAGCATGGCACACAGTACCAATCGAATTCAACATATTTATGACCAAAAATGTCTTGGAGAAACAAATCAACGCTGAATAGCATCTTTGCCAATACACTTCCAATTGTTATTCCCGTGTCTGTTGTCAAGTCTATACGAAATGACAGATGCCAGACCATTATTGGGAAATCCACACGATAATCTAAGGGCAATATAAGAATCGTGGGAATGTTGAAGCCACAGAATTCTCTCTACGGCCATCCCGTAGAATATAAGCCTTTGTCAAGGCCAGCAGAGTTCCCCCAATGGCCGCTCAAATTTGGAAAAAAGGTCAATTTCTCCTTGGGGAAAATTGAGTTAATGCATATAAATTACACCTGAACAGTTTTTGGAACGCTCAAAGTCCCTTACTTTTGGGTTTGTCGTTTTATTGTGAGATTTGTTCGTTCATTGTAATTTTTATGAAGGCATACATCTTGAGAGGTAGCAAGGATGGGAAAACATAGCAGTATTGGAAACATCGTTTAAGTAAGCAATATTTGTCATATCCAAGTAAACATCTAGTTCTCATAATGAGAATTGAGTCTCATTGTCAATCACATCAAGTAAACACACTAATGAGCATACCCCAAAACGTTCATCTTCATATCCCTTTAGTGATACAGTTTAGCTTGTATGCAAAACCTGCCACTTAATTGATTTTACAGTGAAAAACAAATTACTGCTTTCACATTTCATTGAAATGACACCGGGATAGGCTCATTCCAGTCAATTTAATACGTATAAGACAAACAGGATGACATTTCAGAACGTTGTAATGAAAGACACACCTATGCCACTAATGTAAAATTCTAGCAATCTATTAATAGCGGTTTTTTTTTCTAGCAAGACAATTAACAATTTACACCATACATATAAACCTATATTTTGTAAATATTATGTAACAGACACATGTGCTGCACCTTTTAAATTTAGTAACGGATACAGTATGCCGCTGTTTCGTCCTCTTAGGACTTTTCAGTGATGCTAGGGGCAAAAAGGTGTGAATCCAAAATTTCTAATGTAGAAGCAGAAGGGTCAGGTGCGTAACTGATTCGTCTATTACACAAGTATGAAGTGTCTCGTAAGCATACGCTGTTAATTGTTTCATATTTGATTGTCCAAAATCATCATCAAAAGGTTTAAAAATGTATATTAACCGTTAATAGTTTTTAATAATATTAATCATGAAATAAATGTTGGGCAATTATGTAACATTAGGACATTTTCCTATATATTTACAGCCTAAACTCAAAAAGGTATATATGTTTGATATCCAAGAAACTGTCATCGTATGAGAAAGAACTAAATACATTTTTTTTTTTTTTTTTAGAAATTTCTGTATATTTTGCTGGTAGATCTTGTTGTAGTCCATTTTCTAATCGTGGCTCGTTTTTCATTTACGAAAGATAATGTTTAAATTAGAAACACACACATTGATGTTGATATGAGTAACAACCACCTTTTGCTTATACATGTATTTCATTCCGATTGTTTTGTCTCAATATGAATATACCAACTGAAAACAACAAAAAATACACTATGAATACAGTTTGAATACAGTATGAATCGATATATTCACATGGATTACTTATGACGTAATATATCAATCTTGGTCAATGCGAGTCTTGTTGCTGCGCTGCAGATTACATGGCGAAACGCATCTGCATTAACCGCTCAAATGACTACGGTTAATTACTGGCACCAATCTCACTCAAATTAGGGCTGTCCGCCAAGGTCGTTTAAAGGACGACGTAACGGCAAAACGCAGTTAATTAACCAATTATTCGAGAAATCATAAAAAGAGGTTGCAAATCGAGGGTGTTGTTGGATATGGTATTTATTTCGCTCGAGTTAGTAAATTGTCAAAAGTTACAAAAGACACGAGCTTTGTTGTGATCTGTTTCTACCACAATTTCAGCCGCGAACAGCTCGAAAGTAACCTTGTTTGAATATACATATACAATGCTTTATTTAAAAGGCTGTTTATGATAATTTTTACATACAATGTATCTTCTTTTACGCTTTTACATTTGCATGCATCTTCCATGAAGTTGGACATGTTTGGTTTGGTTTATCTAGTTTTACATCCTATAAACAGCGAGGGTCATTTAAGGACGTGCGAGATTTTGAAGGTGGAGGGAAGCCGGAGTACCTGGAGAAAAACCACCGACCTACGGTCAGTACCTGGCAACTGCCCCACGTGGAATTCGAATTCGCAACCCAGAGGTGGGGGGGCTAGTGGTAGAATGTCGAAACACCTTAAGCACTCGGCCAGCGCGGCCCGTTCTTAATAGGTAAACACCCCAAGTGTGACGAATCGGAGTTAGAAACTACGTTATTATCATAAGAGCTACATTAGTATTGTTTTCCTTGCTATATCAGATATATCCTAATGCGTATTTTTTAATTTTCAAATGAAGTACTGGGATAATGCTCGTAAGTCATACCGAATCAGTTGAGAATGTGCCTTACAGCTATTATATAATCATGTTAAAGATGGACGTATTTGAGTATGCTAATGAGTGTGTTTACTTGTTGTGACTTGTTGTGATGACGCGGTTCTCATTTCGAGGACTTGATGTTTACTTGGGTGTGACCAAAATTTACATGGCGGGTATCGTCGATGAAGAATGGCGGGTATCGTCGATGAAGAATGAATCTTATTTTTACAGAAACCGCATATCGAAGTCAAACTTGTTGTTAACTTTTATATAAAACATGCTTGATCGGGCGGAAAAACATTGCCGGTAACCAAAGGTCATATCTATTACGGACGAACCGTGGGCCATTTCCGACGATGGTGAAACAGTAAATTGCAACTTTCGCCAAGATGGCGTACCTACTACGCATTGGGTTACCTCTGCTGGACCATTTTGTTTAATTTTAGGTCCTCTTTGTTCTTCTTCTTCTTCTTCTTCTTCTTCTTCTCCTTCTCCTTCTTCTTCTTCTTCCACAAGAGTTACAACATTTCACCTGAGCGCATGCGCAACACAATGCATCATTACTATCATTTATATACATTAGTATAATTAAAGGTATCATGTTCCTACCTTTTAAGTCACCACGCGAACTACTATCTGGACCAATACAAGGCGATACATTTTGTTTTTCAATTGCAGAAAAAATAACAATTTGTTTAAACATGAACTATTAATATTCTTTTCCTGTAATCAATCAATTTCCCAACTAAGCCAATTTCGATAATAAGTACACAGGAATGCGACGCATAGCTCAGGAAACCTAAATTAAGAAATCCAAGCAAGTTTTAAAAAAATATAGGCAGCTAGTAGAAATTACATTAAAAAGTCTGGACGGTGATGAGTTTTAGATACAAATTGAATTGGTCAACAGCCACGGGATTTTCTCTTCTGTCAGCAACAGCAGTTTTTTTCCCCAGTTAATGATGGTCCTTGAAACGAATGAGAATTTAGGAGGGTATAATTTGGATTTTATTACCCGAAAAGCGTCAACGTTCCTTCCCTGCTGTCTGTTGAAATTAGGTAATTAGGGTTTAGGAAATGAATATTTTTGTGTGTGTGTAAATATTTTATAAGTTGAGAATAAACCTTGCTGCTATGCTATGAGTTTGTTATTCAAGGTAAATCGGGCAGGCTTTTCTATAGCATGTCTAACAGGTCAAAGGAAAAGTGACATTCAGTACTGTCAGCTGAAGAGGCAGACGGCGACGTAATATCGTTTGTACATTCAATATTAAAGGTGTCGTCTGAAACAGCTCAAGGTCTTGTTACTTGTCAATTATATTGAAGACGTAATATAGAACCTGAATTACAGATTTAAAATTGCGTCTGAAAGAGCTCAATATCAATTCCGTATGGTATCTTAACTTAATCAGTGGTACTATGGTTTATCCATGTATTGAGTATCTCAACTGTTTTGGAGTTTTATTTTTCTAAGGATTAACCTTTTATTTTTTTAATATAAGTCCAAGGGAGCACGAGGTAAATTTCGTAAACGCGAAACGTAAACGTTAATTTTACTGAATGCTCCATTAGATTTATGATCTCATAAACTAAACAAAATGTAAGTTAATTCTTATATTTACAGTATTTTAGCCCTATTTGCAGACATAAATTTCATTTCAAAACTTACAAACGTGAAATCGGTCCAATAAGTGTAGCAGCATGAGGTTTGCATAAGCCGTGGTTACCTCCGCCCATGTCTGTTGTTGAGGACGTCATACACTTGTGACTCCAACTGAGCAGTTTGCATAGTTCTGCCCAGATATTGTTGTCGACGTCATATAAATTTGGCACGTTCTCATGTATAGCTATTGGAAATAACTTTAGTTTTCATGACAATGGCTATCGAGTGAATGTCAGTGAAGACTGTAAATTTAAGGTAATAATAATGCTGTTTCAGATAAGTTTGGTGTTGACAAGGCCAATAGGTGTCCCCATGTAATCCCTTATATTAAGATACAAAATGCACATATCCTTATAAGACTGTGTTTAAAAGGTTGACATAAGGTGTTACGGAGTGCAGGAAAGGAATAACTGGCTACATATGTCGGTTCAAACACCGTTAAATCTGCACAGATCTAACGATGGACCAGAGGTGATTTATACAGTGCGGATATATCAATTACAATGTAGCATCTTATCCCGACTATAATGATACTATCTAAGAAAACGTTGTTATTTAGTATAAAATGGCTGGGAATATAACATTTTAATACGTTTTTGAAACAGTAGTTCTGACTGATTTACAGAATGAATAGATGCCCATTTTTCACGAATGCTATAATATGTCTAGACGACAAATTGGTTGTCGTCTGTCTGATCAGCCTGTCCATGTTATCACGATCATTGTACGAGACCTTTCCATAGAAACACTAGCAGCGTTATTCGTTTACCGTTGCGCATAAGAAAGGCTATAACCTGAATGCCATACGTTCATCATAATCATTACCCGTCCGATGACTTGGGGCCGAATCTAATCCGATTAGTTTCCTTCCCCGAGCTTCCACTATGGTAGATAGGTTATATTACATCACACAGCTATATATTCAATATAGGTAATTTCCATGGAGACAATTACGTCAAATCCCTTTGATTTACTGGTGACAATGATTAAAGCAATGTACTAAGTATCGCCAGTAAACAGACGGATGTCAATCCCAGTAGCCATCGAGATATATGACGCAATCCAATTTTTATAAAACTCGGTGTTACATTGTAGACATTGCGTCATGTTATGTTATTAAGTTAAACGAAACAGTGTTGTAACCATGCTATCTATTATTGTTATTTTTATTATTGAAATATCACGCAGTTCTCCGTTCCAGAAAGAAATATTTTGCGCGCTGAAGCACAATATAAAAAAGAAAACGAACTATCGTTGATGACATGAATACCAACCCCCCCCCCCCCCTCCCCTGGAAACACCAAACCATACCAGAGATCATCTTCGGGAACATTTGTGTCATGACATTCAGCTAAAACATTAAGTCTTTTGTAAACTCCTACAATATGTGATGTTTGTGAACACTGTTGTGAAACTCCATGAGCTGGTTAAGAAATGCAATTTGAAGAACACTGAACCAAACAAGTTTTTTTATAGCAAAAGTGACGTATATTTTGATAGCAAGAAGTGGAAACGCGAAGATATGATGTTTGTAAACACCTGTGTCAATTTGCTTGACAATTGGTGAAAAGGGCGTTAACATTAAAATTCTATTTATAGTAACAGTGACCTGGTTTATGATCACAGACACATCACAAACTAGTACTAGAACTGATGTTTGTAAACACTTGTACTGACCTAGGTTTAACCACAGAAGATCGAACCGCAGACTTAAATATACTGATATGTGAATGTTCGTGGCAATATGTGCAAAAATGAAATGTGTAGAGCGGTGACACCGAAATTCTATTTATAGTTACAGTGACCTAGTTGTTGACTGGATAAATTGTAAAAGTAAATTCGTACAAAAAGTAAAGTCTGTAGAACTGTGACGTCGTTAGGGACACGTACAAACACACATACGTACGTAAGTACAGACAAAACCCTTTATGCCCTCGATGACTCCGCCGCGAGGGTATACCAAAATAATTGGGAAACATAATGATTTACGCTTCTGACGCCAGATTTGGTGACGACAATCGCAGATAATAAATATAATTTATTTGGATATTAATAGACGAAGACATAGCTGCCTGTACCTTCCTCTAGGTTTTCTCTACGCCTAGTAAGTTAATGGATAAAACAACCTCTTCTATGCAACTGTGCCCGATATCAATCATTCTTTGAGTAATGTTCTTTCTTTTTGCATATATTTTCTGTGTCTAGGAGTTTTTACCTTGAGCAGCGAGATCGAACAGTCCCTCCTACAAATTTGGATCGTATCTTCCATTCATAAACCTGAACACATTGATCATATCGCCACGCAAGTGCCTGCATGCTGAAGTTGGATGCTTCAGTCGGCGTAGTCCCTCGGTGTAGCTTTAAGGCTAAAATTCTGGGAGTAATCATGTCGAGTTTCTATATCATTTCGACGTCATTCCTGTAATGGACTCCAAACACTTGCAGCGTGTGTACTCGTAATGAGGTTGAACAAGCTCGTTAAAACGATATCAGAACATGTTTTCGTCATAATGTATTAATGATCTCCTTATACCACTTAAGCTGTTGTGTTCATTGCTTGTTGGATATCTATTTAAAAGCTCAAGTTCTAGTCTACTACAAACCTTAAAACTGTCTACGTTGCAATGTTTTCCAATTTTTATTATGTCTTCTTCTTTGTTCGTCAGATAATATGTGACCTTTTCTATTAATGTTATGTTGACACGACGTTAACTTAATATTTGTTTAAGAAAAAAAAAAAGACTTTTCACTTCTACGACCATTTCATTAAAATGCTGAGATTAACTTACAATCGTTCATCGGTATCATAGGTATTGTTCTGGGAACATACATGTAGTGTCGTCAGCAACCACGAAGCGTGGCGAATGTATGTGACATAAAAATATCGGACCCAGTGCACTTCCCTTGATGTTTCCCACTGTGGAGAAGACATTTTATGTGTACCAAATCTATAACACCGGATTTGTTCAGTATACGTCTGTGTGGAACGTTATCGAATGTTTTCTTGTAATACTTATGAAACATATCTAGTTCTTTACCATTATTTAAAATATTAGTCCATTTTAAAATCTATGCTTTTTAAATTTTGAAGCAATGCAATGATAATGGTGATAATAATAATGAAAAAAATCATTAATAAAGAAATGATATGTTTCGCCCTATTGACCTCCAAGATGGAAATACAAATTACCTTTTACTTAATAACTTGTTTTTCTTCATATTAAACATACTTTTGCTTCGTATAAATCTGTCTATAATTTTCCAGATCGGATCAAACAAGTCTTTCAAAAACAATTAATATTTTATGTCATTTTCCAGGATTGAGGGAACGTTTCTTGTTAAAACGAATCATTGAGAATGATTGTCAGTGGTTTACATATTGCAACACCTAATTCCGGTATATTTACTTTTGCGCTGCAACCAACTATATAAATATTACCAGTAAAATGCTTTTCATAAAAGTATGAAAGCAAATCATAGTTACAAAATTATAACATAATAATATAGTGCGTTTAAACTAGTATTTTCTATATATACATCAGCTGTTAGTACTTGAACCTATTATCAGTCCTTGATAAAGCTATGAGCAAATAAGATTACCATGGCGGGAACCGCCGATTAAGAATAGAACGTCAACTCTTCCGGAACATCTGGTCTTATTCTCTTGTAATTTTGCCAAAATCTCCATGTGGATATTTTCTTTGTTCATATTTTGCGTACGTGCGCTTGTCCCGTACATGTACAGAGTATAGTATGTGAAAATGAACGTTCTGTACTCTTACTTCACGTTCAAATTCGAACATCCTACAAAATCAAAAGATTTCTGGTGGTGCCAGTAAATTCAGATTGCATCATGATTTGGAAGGATAAATGATAGCAAACAATGATAAAAGATCGTGGTTTTAAAACTGCGTGTCCTAGTACATGTGTCTGTTTTAGTTCATGTATACTTACCAATGTTCTCTACGCCCTAATACAGAGCTACCAACGCTAGTGTAATACAGAATGAATCAAAACCTATTCATCTGAGATTAGAAATCAATCAAGGTCCTGGTACGTGAAATTGATCTCCTATCTTTTAATCTCGATCTCCATAAGTCTGTGATTCCTCGTCTGTATGATACAGGATCTAGTCCCCATCAGAAAAGGAGTGTTTGGTTCTCGTAATTAAAAGCTGGCGTTTCATGATGAATGTGTAAATTTGCAGCAGAAACCCAATTCCTTGCCAGCTGAAAGCAAATTGAAATGTGTATACAATCACATTTTCCGATCAATTGTCTATAACGTCCCGTTACTAGAGTATAAACATAGGCGACCGCGCGTTTGGTTGGTATCAAAGCTTTGTATAGAAACAACGTGTTCCTGATACATACAAATTGTTCTAATTAATTTGCATGCTATTACGACAAGCACGCCCCCCCCCCCCCCCCACTCGAGAAAAAAACCCAAACAATTTGCAGATACAATGTCAACATAACAACGGCTCCTCGGAATCAAAGTCGGCAGCTAGTAAGCTCAATGATGCAAAATGGCGTTATCAGTTTCATGGACACATTATGATCTATCAAGTCTATATCCCTCTCGTCAACAAACGTTTTGGGAATTTAGTAACATAACATGAAGGCAAATTAAGACATATATTGCCATTAATGTGAAAAATAACACACAATCACAAAACAAGAAGACATGAATATCCGACAAATACTATTTTAGGGAAAATATCTGTTTTTATTAAAGGCCAAATATACGTAACTTCAGGAAAGTTTTCGGGGTTCTGAAAAATTCTGAAAAAAACCCAGTTGATAACCATGCAAAAATAAGCCTACAATGAATTAAACCTGGGTGGTAACTAACACGAAACTCTTAACAGAAAAATCTAAAGAATTGAAAACTATTCAGGTGGGCCCCACTTCAACAACAAACCGAAGGTAGAAGACAGTTCGAAATGAAGGCGTGTTTACAAATATCGTGTTTCAAGTACTTCTGTACCGGTAACCGCGCAAGAGTTCATCTTGAATATTGCTGATATCAGTTAATCTTAACTAAATCAATAGATATAATAAGTTATTAGGCTTGAATTTCGCTTCAAGTTTTGCCGAAAGTTACGTATATTTGGCCTTTATATCATCATTGGTTTTTTTTATTTCAAAACGTCGTTTACATCGCACATTCCTTTTTATAAATGTTATACTCTCCTTTGTATCACAAGGCTTCTACTATAACAAACGATACTGTTGTGTTATAAATCGCAGCCAAGAGATGCATGCCATGTCAAACAATCTAAACAATATTAAGAAAGTCGCAAGTTGTTTCGCATTTACTTTTATTGACATGTCGGGATCGATGTATTCCCTTGCGTTAGTAGCACCAGTGGGCGTTGTTCACTTTGGACGTGAATGAAATAATTTTATACTATGTGTTTTGATCAAATATTTAAATTTAATATATCATCTTTTTTAAGCTTGTTACCGTGTAGTATATATAAACAGTTTCAATCTACTCTGATTTGCAACTAATTGAGGCTATATAACAAGCGATATCACGTTGGGGGAGATTTGAAAGAAGAGACAGTTTCTACCTATATTGAATATTTTCCCAACAATTGAAATCCTCAGTTATTTCAAACATGTTCTACCTAGTATAATGCAAAGGAAATGTTATTATTTCCTGCTTTAGTTCCACGTGCGATGTTTTTATGGAACGCGGCGTATTTAATCCAATTAAAAATATAACTGTTAATTTGCAATCACAGACATTGCAAAGGTTACCTGTGGTATGCGTTTGGCTGAATTTTATGAATATCTCTCCTTTTTTTATAATTCTGACGCACGGAGCAGTTTTTAGCTTGAAACTATTTTCTCTTGCATTTTTTAATTGCTTAACATGGACAAATATAATGAATGCCTCTAATTTTGCT
Organism: Mimachlamys varia; assembly: GCA_947623455.1. Lineage (NCBI taxonomy): Eukaryota > Metazoa > Mollusca > Bivalvia > Pectinida > Pectinidae > Mimachlamys > Mimachlamys varia. The sequence goes on from OX392537.1 coordinate 7,318,295, forward strand.
GATTTATGAAAGAGGATCCACAATATCCGTTTCCTAGGCGAATCTGAGAGATTGTGTATGGCTAGCGAGAGTCAATAAAATGCTATAGCTCGCCTAATTGGTGGGCACCTCTAATTTCTGGTCTGAAAAACTCGATATTTTCACTTGCGTTCGCCATTTATCACCCATTGTAAAGACGATAAACAAAAAAACAGTGACAGCATGCTTTGACCATGATATCTATTTCAATCAATCAAGAACTTCCACCAATAGAAATTCATCAGCATAAAAATTATACTTGATATAAAAAAAGCAATTATTAATAATAAAAATAATGATATCACTATTGCCATAAAATTCCGTTTCGGCAGAACAGTCTTATGTTCAGTTTGTTTTTTTGTTTAAGTAAAGTCAGAGGTGAAGATATACTTATTGGTAAACAAAAGTTCAAGCATACAGTATAACGTTTCTTCTCTCATTCGACTAAGTAACCAGTCCAAAGTCTTTGTTTTTAGCATTTATTTATAGATATATATATATGTGCATAGTCTGTGGATGCGTAGTTATTACAAATACAACATGTTAAAAATGTATTTGCAGCAGATTGTCCAAAACTATTTGTTTCTACAATGTTTGCTTACATAATTCAACCAAAATGAAACCGTGTTCCATTGATTGACTAATTATGGATTGGATACTTGGACAAGTTAAATTGATTTAACCCGTTTTGATTTCATTAATTGCTTTATGATTGTCTCACTAACCAGCCCATGAATAACAACTATATTTACATTAAATTTAAGGTTCCGCCCAAATCACATTCCGCTGATTTAGATACAATGTACAACGTCATTTATAGACTAAATAATTGGTCAAGAAAACAATTTAATTGTCTAATTTTCATTCTTAATTTACTATGTTGGGCAGTCAAGCATAAAGACCAAATGCTTACCTAATGTATTATCGTGTCCATGATTCTAGCATCTCAATTTGGACGAAACGTCCACGGATTCCTTGCAGATGACTGATCATTTGGGACAACTCGCCCCTAAATATCATCATTCACACATTATATTGCATAAATATATCACGTTTTCATAGCATTTTTTCTGCTTTACTTGCTTCAAAAACGCTTATTTTCATTGTATTAAAAATTTTGTCATTTACGTAGATTGTGCCATTTTCATTGATTTTGAGTATAAGATGTTCAAGTTCAAGACCCAAAAAATATAATTTCCCCTCATCTGGTCACTGTCGATTTTTGATATGTCATTCTTGTGTTTTAGTACTCTTTAAAAACGTGTGATTTGTTTCTGTTGCAATTACTTTGAGGTTTTGCCATTTTTAGCGTAGGGTGACTAGACTATTAATATTCCTCAATTTACATTTACGGCCGTACGTTCTAAGGATTTGCTAACCATGCCAACGTTTCCTGGATGTTGTATGACAGTATGGCATGGTGGTGTTGATGATTAAATGACAGTACACACACCCTTTAGAGTAGCAAAAACAGCAGTTTCAGAGAAATAATTGATAGTACAAACAGAAGCCTGGAAAACTCTATGGGTGAGCGGACATTTCACCTCCTACTGACTGTCCAACACATGAAGCCAAGTCTGCCAAAATTAGATACTTGACAAATATTGTATACATGTGAGCCATAATGTATCTGCATGTTAGGTACTTGGTTAGTTTTTATGTAGAAGATACAGAAAAAATATGAAGTCAGAGAGGAGGAATACGCGTGATTTGATGGTTAGAAAGATGACAATCAGACGGGGAGGTAGAAAGAAGGGACAGGTAAATATAGTTAGAAGAAAGACATTTTGAAAAATGCATAGAAACGAAACTTACTTTGATCGAATGGTAAGAGTCCTAGAAGAAACCAGCTATATTGTACAATTATTTTCATTATTTGTCCCAACTGTATCCTATTCTATATTATAAGAGAACTATTCTGTTCAATACTCAGAAATCGTAGGTGGTAAACACAGCTGGTGAACTTTAAGTGCCTGGGGTTTGGCGTAACCAGCATGCAACGTTTTAATTCATTCGAATAATTGTGCCGTTCGAAAAATATACAAGTGTGAATGTACTTATATATCCATTTGAAATGATTCAATATAAGAAAATAATAGAAAAAGAATTGATTATGTAGCTAGTGCCCCTTCGTATCTGGATTTTAAACATTTCTTTCGGTAATTTTGTTTCTCAGTCGGATCCTAGGCTTCACTTTTTATGTTCTAGTATCAGTGACAAGGCTTCACTTTGTATGTTCTAGTATCAGTGACAAGGCTTCACTTTTTATGTTCTAGTATCAGTGACAAGGCTTCACTTTGTATGTTCTAGTATCAGTGACAAGGCTTCACTTTGTATGTTCTAGTATCAGTGACAAGGCTTCACTTTGTATGTTCTAGTATCAGTGCCAAATTTCACTTTTTATGTTCTAGTATCAGTGACAAGGCTTCACTTTGTATGTTCTAGTATCAGTGACAAGGCTTCTTTTTATGTTCTAGTATCAGTGACAAGGCTTCACTTTTTATGTTCTAGTATCAGTGTCAAGGCTTCACTTTGTATGTTCTAGTATTAGTGACAAGGCTTTGCTTTTTATGTTCTAGTATCAGTGACAATGCTTCACTTTGTATGTTCTAGTATCAGTGACAAGGCTTCACTTTTTATGTTCTAGTATCAGTGACAAGGCTTCACTTCGTATGTTATAGTATCAATGACAAGACTTCACTTTTTATGTTCTAGTATCAGTGACAAGGCTTCACTTTGTATGTTCTAGTATCAGTGACAAGGCTTCACTTTGTATGTTCTAGTATCAGTGACAAGGCTTCACTTTGTATGTTCTAGTATCAGTGACAAGGCTTCACGTTGTATGTTCTAGTATCAGTGACAAGTCCTTGAAGGACGAAACAGGTGTTTGGTTCATTTAATTCATTTTTGGCTCCGTTGCATATTATTCAAAATTATGAAGGTGTTACTCTCTTTTGTGTCTATTCTGCAATTTCAAAAAGAGAACACCCTGACATTGAGATGTCAAAAGCACGAACACAATACGGCCATGGATTGTAGAGCAGTTATTCGACGCATATCATACTGAGAGATGAGAATAGAGATAGTATAAATTAAAGAATATAGATCGCATGTAACGAGCGGGACGTCGGAGAACAATAACAAATTGAACTGAAACTTGATTAGAGCTAATTTATCAATCCCCAGACCGTACAACGACCGAGGGTAACTGGTCATATTTATTGATTGAAGATTGGAAATATTTTGAATTCAACATAAACCTTTCGTTGGATTTCCTGGATCCCTTCGAGTAATGAATACTTTATAACCAGTGACAAATTTTTGCATTTCTATTGAGTTTTAATGAGAAAAGATGAATAAATGGTAAGAATGTACATGTACCAACACATAACCACAGTTGACTGGTTCGTATTCTCGCTGTGTGATGCATACATACTTTATACGAATGTTTGAACTGATATACTCTAGAAATGCGATTGGCACCGGTCCTGCGTTTTCATCCTGCTGTGTGATGCAGTTTAATAATTTTTTTTCGGCATACTGTATCTATTACTAAATTTAAAAGGTGCAGCATATGTGTGTGTTACGCCATCTTCGTATCATATTGTTTCTATGAGACTGCCAGTGCATAGAACTATATATGTTGCAATGAGATTGATATGACTCTCAAAGAAATGCATTCTTATTGAGTGGCTATCCGGACAGAATATTAATTGCCTATGAAATACATCATTCAAATGATACTGCATCAAATTAACATATTTATTGTTCATCCATGGATGTTCGGGCTCTTCAGATGCAAAATTCTACTACACCGTAGCATCTGTGTGATAGCATGAAAAGGTCGTTAAGCATATGTATTTTATTGTAAACAGAACAAAAATAGTATTCCTCACAGAGGCGAAGGCTCAACTAAAGGCCAAAAATGAGGCTATGCCAATGAGAGATAAACAAAAACGAAGCCGTGAGATAGATAGAATCACAAATTTAGTCGCCTCTTACTAATAAGATAATGGGGGCAGCGGGTACAATTATTACGACCTACATAATATGTACTTTCAGAGGACTCGAACATGAATTTGCAAATTAAATCCGTCAATAAATATTATAGAAAGCTCACGAATTATCAATATTTTCCAGATATCTGAACCTGTTTTCACATTTTTTTTACAAACGTTCAAGTTTTATTTTAGAATTCACAAAACTGATTGTTGCGGTAGGAGAGTGGATATTGCGGAATTTGGTTGCAAAAGATTACATATATTGGTTAACTAGTGATGTTTACGTTTCAAAAATGTAAGTATCGATGATACGGTGATGTTGCCATGAAAACATCATAACAGTTTTCTCTTCTAATTTGTTAGGTTACATTGTTTTCGTGTAATATCCTTGTTTTGCCTTTTTCGTGTTTGACCTATTTTATCAATAGGTAACCGAAGCTCAAGTAATTAAATATGTTTGAAAGTCGAACAAGTCAATACAATATTACCTCTTAGGGGTAATGAAAACGAAAGCCCAAGGCACAACTTGTATATTCATATGACAGAAGGAGATGCCCTATCCTGTTAATTTGCCCGTCAGAAATCTAATCTATCACGATAATCACGTAATTTAGAGCCCGTGAATATCTGATCAATCACGACATGTAAACTCTTTAGGTGATGGAAGTGGGAATACAATTATCTAGGAAAGTTAACGATTGAAAATTCGATATCGTCATGTGTATCGTGCTACTGAAAGCCTCCCACGTTGGTCACGGTGTCAGTAAAGGTCACAGTAGGAGCCCGGTACAGAAAAACATTGTTTTGAAAAAAAAAAAAATAAGAGAATACCGAAGTGTTAACAAAATCATAAACCAGGGGCAAAATATGAACAAAGGAAAGATTTACATGGAGACTCTTGTAAAAGTACAAAAGAATAAGACCAGGTGTTCCGGAAGAGTAAGCGTCTTCTGCTTCATAGACGACACACGCCATTTATGTTTTCAGGTTAAGGACGGCGCAAGAGATTGTCTTCGGTAAGATTGTCCAAAAACTTTGTTAGTGTAATTGTGAGTAATATTGAATGACACTGCAAGATATTTCACAACACCGGTCTTTGGTAACAATTCTACTATACAGCACTTACGTAATCGTCTTATCAAGCGGAAATAGGCTATTATAAAGGGTTTTAAGAACATACAAAATGTAAGCTTATTCTAAAAAATCAGATTTTTTATTCGGTATTCTGTAAAATTATGAAAAAAATCTAGTTGATAACCATCCGAAAATAAGCCTAAAACAAAGTAAACCTGAGGGGTAACTAATAAGGAACTCTTGACAAAAAAACCCCAAAGAATTGAAAATAATTCAGGTGGGGCCCACTTCAACAACAAACCGAAGGTAGAGGACAGTTCGAAATGGACGCGTGTTAACAAAAACCGTGTGTCTACTGCTTCTGTACCGGTAACCGCGTAAGAATCCATCTTGAATATTGCTGATATCAATTAATCTTCACTAAATCTATAAATATTATGCTTGACAACATAATTTCATTCAGTATATCTACAGTATTCATGCCATTGAATATTTTGAGACAATTAATATATGCCACAATTGTTGTTTTCAATTATAAATTTGCCCGATTTCATGATGTTGGATAGAAGTGGAGATACTGGGTTACTTGATAAATACATCCTGCCGACACAGAAACAATCCTAGCATATCGTGGTTGTAAGATCGGGGCCTAACGGAATCGTTACTCTACTTCTGTTCAATATAATCGTGTTACACTGACTGAATAATCCACCACATCACGTCATTTGCCAACATGCTTTCAACCCGGACGCAAACAAACCTACACGACTGTTGCGTCTTGGGTCGATGCAGGAAATGTCAATTGTATTGTGTTATTTTGTATATAGGTCACAGTGTCTGGACAATAGGAAGAAAGCTCAATGCCATATGTAATAAATGTATACTATAACTAGCGTACCAAACCAGCATATTTTATCAACATTATTGCATTGGTGATTGACACAATTTCCTAGACTGGAACAATACTGACAATCAAACTGCAGGGTATTTGTAAAACATTCTATTTGCTGAAAACCATAAACTGGAACATTGTGTGTCTGGTTCTTTCTATACGCATCGCATGTCTCACGTCATATCCAGTATTGAAACACGTACGCAATTTACTAGATTTGTTTAAATCGCCGAGTTTATAAATCTATTTCAATATTTCTTCAGTAATATGCTACAAATGTGTATATCAGATTAAAAGGTTTGTTTTGACTTAAAATAGTTTCTCGATATTCAACAAGTATCTAAGATGTGGTAGAAAACACAATTATTGAGCCTTTCATTATGACATCATGCGAAGCATTTAGTCATCCTTAAAATGCCAACGAGCATAAATGCAGCATTTATTTCTAAGACAAATCTGTAATTCACCTTAATACCGAAATGAACAAACGAGTATCGATTGATGCCTATATATTAACAAGCAAATCATCACTCATATATCTTCCTACAAACAAATAAACTAATTTCTTCAAACAAATATGCAATATGTTAAGAGTACCATGATATATTTGTTTTAGAAATATTACCTTAATTATCGTAGTTCATTCATAACATGAAGTAAATCAAAATAGATACGGGTTGATGGGGGCTGCGAACAAGTTTTATGGTCGTCAAATTTGTCTCCCTGAGAAATACTTTATATTGTTTAAACAGATTCGAGAGATGCTGGTTGATGGATTTGTCGAAAATCTTCTGTGTAACTTGAAGACCTAGGGTACTAATCATTGTCTGGTAAAATGCTGGGATGAAGTGCTACTTAATTTGTTCAAATAAATGATCTAGGCCTACTTTCAAGATCACGGGTCAAATGTCTTAATATTCTTCAAGAAACGACTGCTTAATAACTGAAACGCAATGTACTGAAATTTGGCTGGTAACATGTTTAAATGAAGAGCTACAAAATTAGTTCTGATAAAAAAATGTCAATGTCACAGGGGTCAGATATTTTCTAGAAACTTCTGTTCACTAACCGAAAGGCCTGGGGTATACTGATATTTGGCCAGTAGCCTTTTTGCATGAAGGGCTACCAGGTTCGAGTGAATGATTGACCTTGACCTACTTTCAATGTCAAACAGGTCAAATGTATTAAAATATGTAAGGAATGTCTACTCAATAACAGACAGACCCAGGGTACTGATATTTGACCTGTAGCATGTTGGGATGAAGGAATACCAAGCTTGTTCAAATGAATTACATTGACTTTCAAGGTCACAGAGACAAATATCGTCAAAATATTCGAGAAACATTTTCTCGCTAACCGAAAGAGCCTTGAGTACTGACATTTCGTCAGTAACATATTTGGATGAAGGGCTGCAAAATTTGTGCAAATGAATTACAGTACCTTGACCACTTTAGCAATAACCAACAAACCTCATTTATAGTCAGGTGACCGTTCAGGCCCACGAACCTCTTGTTTTTTACAATGTTGTTGCCAACCCAAATGACTCAGGTTTTCGACGGTAATGGAATCGAACAGTTGTAATTAGCCCTCTATCTAGTCACCATTAAAAGATTATTTATTCAAATCGGATTACGGAGATCCGCTATAATTTGTGACTGCGCTTTACCGTACATGCTTGGCTGTCTTTATCTCTTTACTGTCAGCTGTGATTTGGTGTTTTCAAATCAAAGCTTAAACACTGCAGCTACTCCAGATCTGGAACGTCTTTGGCCGAATCAAGACTATTTATATCGATGGCCTTAAATTGACCTCAACCGTTTATGTAGAATTTCTCCAACATTGCATACACCGAGAGGCCGACTTCATCTGTTAAATGGACATAAAAACAAGCAACCAAACCAATAGTCTCAAGTGATATTTTGTATTATGTTTGTATGACAAGAGTGAAAAACTCCCCTCATCCATACTGTTCAGAATCCGAGTCACTAAAAGACAGCTAATGCATGATTTGATTTTATTTAACGCAAATAAATGTTAACTTTGTCTACATCCAAATCCATTATCTGCAGACAAAAGAAGAAACAATTTGTTAGACTTCTAGACAATGCGAATAACGTTTAGAGAAGAAACGCAGTCTTAAATGGTTTTCGCTCCTGGTAAATGAATTGGGGTGACAGAATGTCTAGTGGAATAATAATAGATGTGAAAAATAATATTTCTGTATCTAAATAGATGCCCGTAAACTTTACAAGATATACTAAGGATAATATGCTGAAAATGAAATGTATGCCCAAGTATCATTCGATGTGTTGATATGGAATGTCAGAAATTCCGCTTCACCGCTATCCATTTATCTTAATTATAAATTGAGTTCATTATCAATTCATAAATTAAAGGGTTTTACGCACCTGAACCTTCTGCTTCTATATTTGTTTAGATATTTTGGATTCCCACCTTTCGACCTCTAGCATCACTGAAGAGTCCAAGAAGGACGAAACAGCTGTATGATGCAGTAAAACTTCTTACTACAATTCTTAGTACCATAAAATCAGGGCTTCAGTCGTATTGTGACACTGTATACTCCAGAAGTGGAATTAATGGGATGTGGATTTTGAAAAACTCGAAAGATCTGTTGATCAATCTAGAACACCCCCTCCTAAAAAAACGTCTTTTCGGTCAAAACATTTGATTTTTCCAACCTGTACACTACCATACCTCATACAAAATTGAAGGAACGCCTCCGATCTCTTGTTGTGAGAGCTTTCTTTTCCAAGAAAGGCGGACGGCGATACAAATATATGGTAGTGAGCTATCTCGGAGCATACTTTGTCAAAAACACGACAAAAGCTAAGAGGAAATATACGAAAGAAGATATAGTAAGGATGATTGTATCCTGGTCGACAACATTTTTGTTGAGTTTGGAGGAAAGATTTTCCAGTAAACTGTTGGCATTCCCATGGGAACAAACTGTGCCCCACTCATAGCTGACTTGTTTTTGTTTTCATACGAGGCTGAATTTGTGGAGGAGCTAATCAGGACAGGTAACAAAACCTTGCCAAATCTTTTAATTTCACTTTCAGATATATCGACGATGTGTTGTCTATAAAGAACAAGAAGTTTGCTGACCACGTCGATCGTATACACCCTTCTGAACTTGAAATAAAGGACACAACAGACTCTTCTACATCAGCTGCTTACCTCGATCTCTACTTAAACTACGACCAACATGGACAGCTTACTACTAAGCTATACGATAAACGTGATGATTTCCATTTTCCGATCGTTTACTTTCAATTTCTTGATAGTAACATCCCTGCTTCTCAAACATATGGTGTTTACATGTCGCAGTTGATTCGGTATTCCAGGGCTTGCTCTAAATATCGGGATTTTCGTGATCGATGTCGACTGCTGACAAACAAATTAACAACACAAGGATTCGAGAGATGCAGGTTGATCAGAACTATGGGCAAGTTTTATGGTTGCCATCTTTGTCTCATTGAGAACCATTCTGTATATTTAAGTGATATGAAAATGGACGTTTTTGAGTATGCTCATTAGCATGTTTACTTGTTGTGATTGAGAATGATACTCGGTTCTCATTTTGAGAACTTGATGTTTACTTGGATGTGACAAAGATTTACATGGCGGGTGTCGTCGATGAGGCAGAAGACCCTTACTCTTCCGGAACACCTGGTCTTATTCTCTTGTACTTTTGCAAGGGTCTCCATGTGAATCTTTCCTTTGTTCATATTTTGCCACTGGTTTAATCGATTTTTAGTTTGGATTATGATTATGTTAACGCTTCGGTATTCTCTTATTTATTTTTATTTTCATTTTTTCGGCTCATTGTATCTCTTACTAAATTTAAAAGGTACAGCATATGTGTGTGGACGTTATTTTAAGATGAACAATCATCAAAGATGCTGATGCTATTTTCAATGATTTTCTTGAGATGAAGGAAAGATGACATACAATAAATAGTTTTGAAACAGATAGATGACAGATCGTTTGATTTTGAAGTACTCTGTTGATGGATGTCAGATATCAGGGTCGGGTCTGTTGATGGATGTCAGATATCAGGGTTGGGATAAGAGTGAATGGATTTTCTTTAGTTACATGTATATTATGAACTTTGATATTGTTTTACGCCTTTAGTTAGTGTTGTGCTCCATCTTACAGCAATAAAGAAATTGTTTATTCTGGTCACTTTAGTAGTCCGGTTACAATTCTGACTACTTCTGTATTGATTCGCGTTAACGTCAACACCATTCCAAAGCTACCTGTTGTAATGAGATAACATTAAGCGATGCAAAAAATGAAGTGTTATGTTTACATTAACCGTGCTGCAAATATGCAATAAGACTTCAATTCTATATCCTATCATTAAATCTACAATAACAGCCACAGTCGCCTGTCATGTCTACAAAGACGAAAACATCTTCATACAGAAAAATATATACCAACTAGCTGAAATGGCCTGAGACGTATAATCAATAAATATGATTCTGGAATAGCTGGTGGTGGTAACACAAAATAACAACGCTCTACAACATTAATCTATCAATGTTTTATTTTCTATTTCGCCTGGCAGTGATCAAAACATTCCTGAGTTCCAATATTGACATATGGATAAAAATCAGATGCTTCAAGATTTCCCCAGTAAACGTGGTTTTGATAAAGGCAAAATGAATAATACATGTACATACTTGAGCGTTAGCATATTGAAATGATAGCATCATATCTGCACTGAATGCAGGTTTAACCAATATTGGAATTATACATATTGCCTTATTATACATTTTCTTTATACAATATAATTATATTATGATCTTCGAGTATGTCACGGATCAAATTCACTATGTTATCGAAGAGAAGACGAAAAACCATAATAAAGTGTAAAATATTTCAATTATACATGCATATGATTTTTTTGGCGTATTTGGTCACGGCCGTTTAACCCATGAAAAGTCGGTCTGCCGATAAATATATGATCAACCCTTAAATAAAGATCAAGTTCAATGACACAAGTTCAAGTTCACAAGTTCAAAGGTTAAAGTTCACAAGTTCAAGTTTACCAGTACAAGTACATATGATTTACCACCACTTTGTTATCACATATAATTAAAAAAATTCAACTTCAGTAACTTCAGTAATTTCGCTGCCTTCTCTCTGCTGACGGGTTTTTTTTTTTTGGAAAGGAAGATCCAAACCCGAAAAACATGCGCAGTAAATATTTCCTGTTTTGGAAGGGAGACAACTCTCACAGAACACAAGACTCCCTCTGATAACCTCTTCTATTCTGTATATACACATATATGTTCTTGTGCTAAATACCCACACTAACCATCATGTGTGGCAGAATTAACATTGTCCGCCTTCAATAAAGTGAATTTTCGCAGGGTTTAGTTTTTAACTGAAAACCCAGAGAAACCGAAATACTTGGTATGTTACACCTAATACCTAATTTAATTTGAAGTCAGTCATGTGTACAGCTGTTTATCTTGAACTCTAGATGCTATTGGTGACACAAAAATCAGAGAATACCAAAACGTCAACAAAACCATAATCCGAAACTAAAATCTTGTGGACAAGGGGCAAACTATAAAGAAAGGAAAGATTTACACTGATACCCTAAAGAACTACACGATAATAAGACCAGAGTAAGCGTCTTCTGCTGCATCGACGACACCCGCCATGTACATCTGTGTTACATTCTTTTAGCCGTATTGCTGTCACAAATACTTTCCTCTCGTTGACATCAGCCTTATATTGGAAACATGTCTTTGCCTTCATGCTAGCCCATCCCTGAACTATTGTCAGAGCTGTCTGACTTACATATAGACCAAACTGATATGACTATTGCATACCCTTGAGTGAATATCAATAGCATGTTGAAATCATTTTAAAGCTGACAATGCAACTTAAAAAGCTTTCAATTAATATTTTAAAAAAAATATTCAGATTGTGATTACTCAGAATACTTCCGAGATGTTCCCTACATTGACCATGTGTCTTCCGGTTTTCGTAACCAAGGAAGTGGCAGACATTTTTGATTTACCCTTGCTTGGTAACGTGTATAGACACCCTTGGGTATAAAAGCACCACAAGTTGCAAAACCAGTTTCATTCCGACACTGCCCTCTCGCTGTAGCACGTCTTTTACATGTACAGATAGTCTGTACACATTACGTTACGGCTCGTTTTCGTGTGTTTTTTTTTACGAATATGGATATGGATATTGGAAAGATATATAATGAATGTGAAATGAAATTGTAATAAAACCATCCATATCCCCATGAAACTTACAACAAAATAACACAACACAACTTTATGTAATATATGTTGCAAGTGAAACAAACAAATGGCTAATTAACGATTATGCCTACCTTTTTGATATCCAACTAGTACTAACATCCAGCGTAGAAACCATAATAATTCCAAATAAGTCCATGAGAATGGTTCAACTATATAATTTCACATTGTTGATTACACACCCGGGTGTGCCGTGTTTTACACGTGTTTGCTTGCCAAGCGTCTACATGACCAAGACTAAGAGTTTGTACGTGGATTCGATTATATGCACGTGGAAGTTTAGCGATATATATTGGATTTATTGAAGTATTTTCAGTGACGTACCTTTTATTTCGGATACCCAATTTCAAGAATGAGTTATTTTAGTAACAACCAGCATGGCAGTATTGTGGTTCAAAGTCTACAGGTGAGTGCGTTGGATTTTTGACAGGGGTTGCCGAGTGCGCGGAGCACTGAATGTTGTGACGGTCAGGAGTACTTTGAAAAGCGGTTTTACAGGCTATGCCCTTTATATACCCATCGGGACCCATACTCGTTACCAAGCAATGGCAAAACTAAAATGTCGGCACTTCCTTAGAAACGATGGTCGGAACAGATAGGGACGATCTCAAAACCAGAAAAAAAATCTAATTTTTTTTTAAATATTAATTGAAAGCTTTTTAAGTTGCATTGTCAGCTTTAATGGTTACTTTACTGGCAAAACATCTCACGGGATATTATAAAGAAACGTATCGCACACGCATTGACATTTTTTGTGACTGTTTGCAGTAGTTGAACTACATACAACGTAACAGATGAAATACATTTATGTTATGGTCTACATATTTAAGTCCCTCAGACAAAGTGGGGACTTGTTGGTTTTATTCCGTTACTTCTTCTTCTTCGTCTTTCGCCGTTTTGGTTTCTGCACGTTTTCCACGGAACTGCAATTTTGATGTTATCGAAACATTACATGAGTGTTGGTGTGGGGTTCAAGATGATCTGAAATAACTTTTATAACCGTTTGCCATCTAAAATGGCTACCATTTTTTTGCTTCTGATTGGTCGAAATTTAGAAGTCCGATTTCGCTTAAATTTGGTGTGTAGGTATGTTGAGACCCAACGAACAAAATCGTAACTTTAGTTACACAAAATGACCTAATCGAAATTTAACTAACGTCCGATTGTTATGCAATTTGGTATGTGCATGTATTTCATCACAGCGAACCGAACTGTAGGGTTTTCTTGGGGGGGGGGTTAGACTTTTCGTTAATGGTCTCCCATTACAATTAACACTAGAATCGTCTTCATCCCCTGTGATGGTTATGGAAATTGTTTTCAGACAACTGACCTATATCTTAGCCTAGACGACTAATCACCAGTGGAAATCTTGTTCGCACTCAATTCCTTATCATCAATTGCAAATATGTAATTTCCGAAACCAATCCCAAGTTATCAAAGGATCACTTTTATTGCGATAATGTTCTCCAGCTTCATTGTATGCTGGTACATGCCTCTTCCGTAGATTTATGGTTAATCAGTGCATCCTCGATTAAATAACATTGTTAACATAAAATCTGTTTATATTCCGTGTGCTTATTGCGCTTTGTTTCTACTCAATGTGTGCCACACCAGCGCCAGGGTGTCGTACCTGGTGTAGTAATGGCGTTGTAGCCCGTATTTATACACTGTCATTGACACATTATTCTGGCTTATCCATCAAGCCCTGGTTTCATGATGATTAACTAGCTTTTCCAAACATCTAGTCATTTTTGTTCGCCGCTCGATCGTGCCTAACCGTATACTCAAGAGAAATTCATGACGGATTATGTGATTAAACGAAACGAACTCATGACGAATGAATAAATAATTGACAAGCATACATATATTCGTAACGATGTATAAAGTAAGAAGAATTGCTTGCAGCGAAGAAATAATGCAATGTGGTATAGCAGAATAAACAAAATATAAAGATTAAAGATGAAAATGATAGATTTAAAGCATTTGCCCTCAATATCTATTTGTTGAAAAATACTTTTTAAATATCGCGACGATACGATCGGTTTAGTATCAGGATCTGAATTCGTGAAAACCTCCATCGTATTTATTAAGTACCTATTTTCAGAAACACTATTTTAATCAAACAGTTGATATGTGTGCACTATTTAGCTTAAGCAAAAGTCACAGGAGCTAAAACAAATCAGAGAAAACCGAAGTTAACAAAATAAATTCGAACTCAAAAGCGATTAAACTAAGGACAAAATATGCAAAAAGGGAAAGATGTACATGGAAACCTTTGCAAAAGTACACAATAATACGACCAGTTGTTCCTAAGAGTAAGCGTCTTTTGCTTCATTGAGGACACCCGACATGTACAAATTGGCCACATGCAAGTAAAAATCAAGTCCACAAAGTGAGAACCGAGGCATCATTCTCAATCATAACAAGTAAGCACACTAATAAGCATACTCAAAAACATCCGTTTTCATATCACATAAAGAACAAATGTGACCAATTTGGACAAGCCTATTGTGTGTCAGACAGACTCTTGTGTAATAAAATAATGCAGCAATCTTAGTATAGGCGGGGTTATAAGATAGGGACTGACCAGTGATGCTGCAGAGGTTTTTACGATCAGTAAACAGACGCTATACAACACTACAGTCCTATCGAAAATAAATAAGAGAATACAGAAGCGTTAACATAATCATAACCCAAACTCAAAATCGATTAAACCAGGGGCAAAATATGAACAAAGGAAAGATTCACATGGAAACCCTTGCAAAAGTACAAGAGAATAAGACCAGGTGTTCCGGAAGAGTAAGCGTCTTCTGCTTCATCGACGACACCCGCCATGTAAATCTTTGTCACATCCAAGTAAACATCAAGTTCTCAAAATGAGAACCGAGTATCATTGTCAATCAGAACAAGTAAACATACAAATGATCATACTCAAAAACGTCCATCTTAATATCACTTAAAGATACAGAATATTTCTCAATGAGACAAATATGGCGACCATAAAACTTGCCCATAGTTCTGATCAACCTCTCTCGAATCCTTGTGTTGTTAGTTTGTTTGTCAGCAGTCGACATCGATCACGAAAATCCCGATATTTAGAGCAAGCCCTGGAATACCGAATCAACTGCGACATGTAAACACCATAGGTTGGAGAAACAGGGATGTTACTATCAAAAAATGGAGGTTAACGATCGGAAAATTGAAATCATCACGTTCATCGTATAGCTTAGTAGTAAGTTGTCCATGTTGGTCGTAGTTTAAGTAGAGATCGAGGTAAGCGGCTGATGTAGAAGAGTCTGATGTGTCCTTTATTTCAAGTTCAGAAGGGTATATACGATCGACGTGGACAGCAACCTTCTTGTTGTTTATAGACAACACATCGTCGATATATCTGAAAGTGAACAAAACAATGTTACACAGTTTCTGATATTGTCTTAACGACATTAATGTCTTTTTTTCAAAAGTGGCAGGTAGCGAAAATACATTGCTTCTAACATATTGCTTAGTTGATAATGCAATGAGCCACACTCATTGTCCAGTGTGTTCAGTTTCAGTTTTTTTGTAATCGGGGGAAGCAAATTTCAGATATAGATTGTCGCAAAAATAGCATAAAATTTCACACAATTTGGTAGACAAATCAACTATATAAAAAAAGAAACATAAAGACACTATAAATGTCCATGTTTATAAAACCACACTATAAATGTCCATGTTTATAAAACCACACTATAAATATCCATGTTTATAAAACCACACTATAAATGTCCATGTTTATAAAACCACAATATAAATGTCCATGTTTATAAAACCACACTATAAATGTCCATGTTTATAAAACGACATTATAAATGTCCATGTTTATAAAACCACAATATAAATGTCCATGTTTATAAAACCACAATATAAATATCCATGTTTATAAAACCACAATATAAATGTCCATGTTTATAAAACCACACTATAAATGTCCATGTTTATAAAACCACAATATAAATGTCCATGTTTATAAAACCACACTATAAATGTCCATGTTTATAAAACCACACTATAAATGTCCATGTTTATAAAACCACACTATAAATGCCCATGTTTATAAAACCACAATATAAATGCCCATGTTTATAAAACTACACTATAAATGTCCATGTTTATAAAACCACACTATAAATGTCCATGTTTATAAAACCACATTATAAATGTCCATGTTTATAAAACCACACTATAAATGTCAATGTTTATAAAACCACATTATCAATGCCGATGTTTATAAAACCACACTATAAATGTCCATGTTTATAAAACTACACTATAAATGCCCATGTTTATAAAACCACACTATAAATGCCCATGTTTATAAAACCACATTATCAATGCCGATGTTTATAAAACCACACTATAAATGTCCATGTTTATAAAACTACACTATAAATGCCCATGTTTATAAAACCACACTATAAATGTCCATGTTTATAAAACCACACTATAAATGTCCATGTTTATAAAACTACACTATAAATACCCATGTTTATAAAACCACACTATAAATGTCCATGTTTATAAAACCACACTATAAATGCCCATGTTTATAAAACCACATTATCAATGCCGATGTTTATAAAACCACACTATAAATGTCCATGTTTATAAAACTACACTATAAATGCCCATGTTTATAAAACCACATTATAAATGTCCATGTTTATAAAACCACACAATCAATGTCCATGTTTATAAAACCACATTATAAATGTCCATGTTTATAAAACCACACTATAAATGTCCATGTTTATAAAACCACACTATAAATGCCCATGTTTATAAAACCACACTATAAATGCCCATGTTTATAAAACCACACTATAAATGTCCATGTTTATAAAACCACACTATAAATGTCCATGTTTATAAAACCACATTATAAATGTCCATGTTTATAAAACCACAATATAAATATCCATGTTTATAAAACCACACTATAAATGCCCATGTTTAAAAAACCACACTATAAATGTCCATGTTTATAAAACCACACTATAAATATCCATGTTTATAAAACCACACTATAAATGTCCATGTTTATAAAACCACAATATAAATGTCCATGTTTATAAAACCACACTATAAATGCCCATGTTTATAAAACCACACTATAAATGTCCATGTTTATAAAACCACAATATAAATATCCATGTTTATAAAACCACAATATAAATGTCCAAGTTTATAAAACCACAATATAAATGCCCATGTTAATAAAACCACACTATAAATGTCCATGTTAATAAAACCACAATATAAATGTCCAAGTTTATAAAACCACACTATAAATGCCCATGTTTATAAAACCACACTATAAATGCCCATGTTTATAAAACCACACTATAAATGTCCATGTTTATAAAACCACACTATAAATGCCCATGTTAATAAAACCACACTATAAATGTCCATGTTTATAAAACCACAATATAAATATCCATGTTTATAAAACCACAATATAAATATCCATGTTTATAAAACCACAATATAAATATCCATGTTTATAAAACCACAATATAAATATCCATGTTTATAAAACCACAATATAAATGTCCATGTTAATAAAACTACACTATAAATGTCCATGTTTATAAAACCACACTATAAATGCCCATGTTAATAAAACCACAATATAAATGTCCATGTTTATAAAACCACAATATAAATGTCCATGTTTATAAAACCACACTATAAATGTCCATGTTTATAAAACCACACTATAAATGTCCATGTTTATAAAACCACAATATAAATGCCCATGTTTATAAAACCACACTATAAATGCCCATGTTTATAAAACCACACTATAAATGTCCATGTTTATAAAGCCACACTATAAATGTCCATGTTTATAAAACCACACTATAAATGTCCATGTTTATAAAACCACAATATAAATGTCCATGTTTATAAAACCACACTATAAATGTCCATGTTTATAAAACCACACTATAAATGTCCATGTTTATAAAACCACACTATAAATGTCCATGTTTATAAAGCCACACTATAAATGTCCATGTTTATAAAACCACACTATAAATGTCCATGTTTATAAAGCCACACTATAAATGTCCATGTTTATAAAACCACACTATAAATGTCCATGTTTATAAAACCACACTATAAATGCCCATGTTTATAAAACCACACTATAAATGTCCATGTTTATAAAACCACACTATAAATGTCCATGTTTATAAAACCACACTATAAATGTCCATGTTTATAAAACCACACTATAAATGCCCATGTTTATAAAACCACAATATAAATGTCCATGTTTATAAAACTACATTATAAATGTCCATGTTTATAAAACCACACTATAAATGTCCATGTTTATAAAGCCACACTATAAATGTCCATGTTTATAAAACCACACTATAAATGCCCATGTTTATAAAACTACACTATAAATGTCCATGTTTATAAAACCACACTATAAATGTCCATGTTTATAAAACCACACTATAAATGCCCATGTTTATAAAACCACACTATAAATGCCCATGTTTATAAAACCACACTATAAATGTCCATGTTTATAAAACCACATTATAAATGTCCATGTTTATAAAACCACACTATAAATGTCCATGTTTATAAAACTACACTATAAATGTCCATGTTTATAAAACTACACTATAAATGTCCATGTTTATAAAACCACATTATAAATGTCCATGTTTATAAAACCACACTATAAATGTCCATGTTAATAAAACCACACTATAAATGCCCATGTTTATAAAACCACACTATAAATGTCCATGTTTATAAAACCACACTATAAATGTCCATGTTTATAAAACCACACTATAAATGCCCATGTTCATAAATCCACACTATAAATGCCCATGTTTATAAAACCACAATATAAATGTCCATGTTTATAAAACCACACTATAAATGTCCATGTTTATAAAACCACACTATAAATGTCCATGTTTATAAAACCACACTATAAATGTCCATGTTTATAAAACCACACTATAAATGTCCATGTTTATAAAACCACATTATAAATGTCCATGTTTATAAAACCACACTATAAATGTCCATGTTTATAAAACTACACTATAAATGTCCATGTTTATAAAACCACAATATAAATATCCATGTTTATAAAACCACACTATAAATGTCCATGTTTATAAAACCACACTATAAATGCCCATGTTTATAAAACTACACTATAAATGTCCATGTTTATAAAACCACACTATAAATGTCCATGTTTATAAAACCACACTATAAATGCCCATGTTTATAAAACCACACTATAAATGCCCATGTTTATAAAACCACACTATAAATGTCCATGTTTATAAAACCACATTATAAATGTCCATGTTTATAAAACCACACTATAAATGTCCATGTTTATCAAACTACACTATAAATGCCCATGTTTATAAAACCACACTATAAATGTCCATGTTTATAAAACCACACTATAAATGCCCATGTTTATAAAACCACACTATAAATGTCCATGTTTATAAAACTACACTATAAATGTCCATGTTTATAAAACCACACTATAAATGCCCATGTTTATAAAACCACACTATAAATGTCCATGTTTATAAAACTACACTATAAATGTCCATGTTTATAAAACTACACTATAAATGTCCATGTTTATAAAACCACACTATAAATGCCCATGTTTATAAAACTACACTATAAATGTCCATGTTTATAAAACTACACTATAAATGTCCATGTTTATAAAACCACACTATAAATGCCCATGTTTATAAAACCACACTATAAATGCCCATGTTTATAAAACCACACTATAAATGTCCATGTTTATAAAACCACACTATAAATGCCCATGTTTATAAAACTACACTATAAATGTCCATGTTTATAAAACTACACTATAAATGTCCATGTTTATAAAACCACACTATAAATGCCCATGTTTATAAAACCACACTATAAATGCCCATGTTTATAAAACTACACTATAAATGTCCATGTTTATAAAACCACACTATAAATGTCCATGTTTATAAAACTACACTATAAATGTCCATGTTTATAAAACCACACTATAAATGCCCATGTTCATAAATCCACATTATAAATGCCCATGTTTATAAAACTACACTATAAATGCCCATGTTTATAAAACCACACTATAAATGTCCATGTTTATAAAACTACACTATAAATGCCCATGTTTATAAAACCACACTATAAATGCCCATGTTTATAAAACTACACTATAAATGTCCATGTTTATAAAACTACACTATAAATGTCCATGTTTATAAAACCACACTATAAATGCCCATGTTCATAAATCCACATTATAAATGCCCATGTTTATAAAACCACACTATAAATGTCCATGTTTATAAAACTACACTATAAATGTCCATGTTTATAAAACCACACTATAAATGCCCATGTTTATAAAACCACACTATAAATGTCCATGTTTATAAAACCACACTATAAATGTCCATGTTTATAAAACCACACTATAAATGTCCATGTTTATAAAACCACACTATAAATGTCCATGTTTATAAAACCACACTATAAATGTCCATGTTTATAAAACCACACTATAAATGTCCATGTTTATAAAACCACAATATAAATGTCCATGTTTATAAAACTACATTATAAATGTCCATGTTTATAAAACTATACTATAAATGCCCATGTTTATAAAACCACACTATAAATGTCCATGTTTATGAAACTACACTATAAATGTCCATATTTATGAAACTACACTATAAATGCCCATGTTAATAAAACCACACTATAAATGCCCATGTTTATAAAACCACACTATAAATGTCCATGTTTATAAAACCACACTATAAATGTCCATGTTTATAAAACCACACTATAAATGTCCATGTTAATAAAACCACACTATAAATGCCCATGTTTATAAAACCAGACTATAAATATCCATGTTTATAAAACCACACTATAAATGCCCATGTTTATAAAACTATACTATAAATGTCCATGTTTATAAAACCACACTATAAATGTCCATGTTTATAAAACCACACTATAAATGTCCATGTTTATAAAACCACACTATAAATGCCCATGTTCATAAATCCACATTATAAATGTCCATGTTTATAAAACCACAATATAAATGTCCATGTTTATAAAACCACAATATAAATGTCCATGTTTATAAAACCACACTATAAATATCCATGTTTATAAAACCACACTATAAATGCCCATGTTTATAAAACTATACTATAAATGTCCATGTTTATAAAACCACACTATAAATGTCCATGTTTATAAAACCACACTATAAATGTCCATGTTTATAAAACCACACTATAAATGTCCATGTTTATAAAACCACACTATAAATGTCCATGTTTATAAAACCACACTATAAATGTCCATGTTTATAAAACCACACTATAAATGTCCATGTTTATAAAACCACACTATAAATATCCATGTTTATAAAACCACACTATAAATGTCCATGTTTATAAAACCACAATATAAATGTCCATGTTTATAAAACCACAATATAAATGCCCATGTTAATAAAACCACACTATAAATGCCCATGTTTATAAAACCACACTATAAATGTCCATGTTTATAAAACCACAATATAAATATCCATGTTTATAAAACCACAATATAAATGTCCATGTTTATAAAACCACAATATAAATGTCCATGTTTATAAAACCACAATATAAATGTCCATGTTTATAAAACCACACTATAAATGCCCATGTTAATAAAACCACAATATAAATGTCCATGTTTATAAAACCACACTATAAATGCCCATGTTCATAAATCCACATTATAAATGTCCATGTTTATAAAACCACAATATAAATGTCCATGTTTATAAAACCACAATATAAATATCTATGTTTATAAAACCACAATATAAATGTCCATGTTTATAAAACCACACTATAAATGCCCATGTTTATAAAACCACACTATAAATGTCCATGTTTATAAAACCACAATATAAATGTCCATGTTTATAAAACCACACTATAAATGCCCATGTTTATAAAACCACAATATAAATGCCCATGTTTATAAAACCACACTATAAATGCCCATGTTTATAAAACCACAATATAAATGTCCATGTTTATAAAACCACACTATAAATGCCCATGTTTATAAAACCACAATATAAATGTCCATGTTTATAAAACCACACTATAAATGTCCATGTTTATAAAACCACAATATAAATGTCCATGTTTATAAAACCACACTATAAATGTCCATGTTTATAACACCACACTATAAATGCCCATGTTTATAAAACCACACTATAAATGTCCATATTTATAAAACCACACTATAAATGCCCATGTTTATAAAACCACACTATAAATGTCCATGTTTATAAAACCACACTATAAATGTCCATGTTTATAAAACCACACTATAAATGTCCATGTTTATAAAACCACACTATAAATGTCCATGTTTATAAAACCACAATATAAATGTCCATGTTTATAAAGCCACACTATAAATGTCCATGTTTATAAAACTACATTATAAATGTCCATGTTTATAAAACTATACTATAAATGCCCATGTTTATAAAACCACAATATAAATGTCCATGTTTATGAAACTACACTATAAATGTCCATATTTATGAAACTACACTATAAATGCCCATGTTAATAAAACCACACTATAAATGCCCATGTTTATAAAACCACACTATAAATGTCCATGTTTATAAAACCACACTATAAATGCCCATGTTCATAAATCCACATTATAAATGTCCATGTTTATAAAACCACAATATAAATGTCCATGTTTATAAAACCACAATATAAATGTCCATGTTTATAAAACCACACTATAAATGCCCATGTTAATAAAACCACACTATAAATGCCCATGTTTATAAAACCACACTATAAATGTCCATGTTTATAAAACCACAATATAAATGTCCATGTTAATAAAACCACAATATAAATGTCCATGTTTATAAAACCACAATATAAATGCCCATGTTTATAAAACCACACTATAAATGTCCATGTTTATAAAACCACACTATAAATGTCCATGTTTATAAAACCACACTATAAATGCCCATGTTAATAAAACCACAATATAAATGTCCATGTTTATAAAACCACATTATAAATGTCCATGTTTATAAAACCACAATATAAATGTCCATGTTTATAAAACCACACTATAAATGCCCATGTTTATAAAACCACACTATAAATGTCCATGTTTATAAAACCACACTATAAATGTCCATGTTTATAAAACCACACTATAAATATCCATGTTTATAAAACCACACTATAAATGCCATGTTTATAAAACCACACTATAAATGTCCAAGTTTATAAAACCACACTATAAATGCCCATGTTTATAAAACTATACTATAAATGTCCATGTTTATAAAACCACACTATAAATTTCCATGTTTATAAAACCACACTATAAATATCCATGTTTATAAAACCACACTATAAATGTCCATGTTTATAAAACCACACTATAAATGTCCATGTTTATAAAACCACAATATAAATGTCCATGTTTATAAAACCACACTATAAATATCCATGTTAATAAAACCACACTATAAATGTCCATGTTAATAAAACCACACTATAAATGCCCATGTTTATAAAACCACACTATAAATGTCCATGTTTATAAAACCACAATATAAATGTCCAAGTTTATAAAACCACAATATAAATGCCCATGTTAATAAAACCACACTATAAATGTCCATGTTTATAAAACCTTTAATACTAATTCTAGTACGAGTTTTCTTTGGTGGTTTTCAGGTCAAAGCATGTCGGCATGTTATTAATAAATCTGCATAGTTAAATGCGATCCAGACGGTACTGACCACTATTACTAAAATTGGTAAACAAACATTTGACCACTGTTACTCGCTATTGATAAAGAGGTGGTCTTTGTGACTTTATGTCGTTTTGGTGAACATTGACAAGCCTTTCAAACTTTACCTCTGATAATCGGACAAAATGGATTTTCTTGTTTAAACATGTTCATGACTATGAACCAACTGTGTATAAGCAGTCAGAAAACTATATTTCTTTGAAAAACAAAACATTACAAAAAAACAATGAATACCAAAGCATCAGCAAAACCATTATCCAAACTCAAAATCGATTAAACTAGAGGCAAAATATGAACAAAAGAAAAAATGCACACGGAGACCCTTGCAAAAGTACACGAGAAAGAGACCATTTGTTCCAAAAGAGTAAGCGTCTTCTGCTTCATCGACGACACCAGCCATGTACATTTTTGTGACATTCGTTTTGCCCCATTGCTACCAAAATACTTCCCTGGTCAATAACAGCTTATGCATAATTAAGTAAATTAAAAGTGCATGACGACAAGGAAACTGGCCGTTTGGTAAGTATTTTATGTATACTCCACATACAGACAACAAAAAGATAATTTTGAATTAAAAATGGCCTCAGTGACAAGTTTATTACAACAGATAGATAAATATATAAGTATTATCAATATTATCAAAAAAATTGTCTTCCTTCGTCATTTGTGCTTCCGTGTTATTTATAATATATTAAACACAATGTATCATATACACTTAGTGTTGTTGATCCGGAGGTTAAAATGTGAATATCCTGTCGTAATTGTACCGTACTTAATAAAAGTATTATCAATACATTTATAAGTATGATAAGAAGTATACTATGTATACCATCTCACACTTAATATAAAGGTGGGTGTTAGGTAGAACAACGCCGAACAAATATAGATATATAAATTTCGCACAGTATCTAAAGTATATTTCGACGTGTTTATATAGATATTACAGTGTATCTCGATGTATTTCATATAAATGAATAAACAAGTCAGTAAGCCTTGTGTAATAGAATTCATCGGGAATAACAAAGTTGCATTTGCATTTTAAGTACAAACATATGCCAACAAAACAATAAAAAGTTCCTCCGGGACAAAATTAAACAAAACAAAATGACGAACATGTCCCGGAAATATTGGCTCGATTTTCAGACGGTCTTTTCCATCTTACTGTTAATAACGTTAATATGTGTGCTGCATTAAGATAATGTAAAGTATAAAGTACTGGTTGTTTGATGTGAAACATGCTTTTAATTAATATTGATCACGTTCGAACGAAAGGCAATGTATATTATTTGATAAGCTGATGGTTGTAGCTAGTACTGGCTATTGGTTGTAGCGAGTACTGGCTATTGGTTGTAGCGAGTATTGGCTATTGGTTGTAGCGAGTATTGGCTATTGGTTGTAGCGAGTATTGGCTATTGGTTGTAGTGAGTACTGGCTATTGGTTGTAGCGAGTACTGGCTATTGGTCGTAGTGAGTACTGGCTATTGGTTGTAGCGAGTACTGGCTATTAGTTGTAGCGAGTATTGGCTATTGGTTGTAGCGAGTACTGGTAAGAGGAAGCTAGACATAAGCCCTATGTCGACTATAGCGTATGTAGGTCACAGAGAGCTATATGAATTAAATTATCAGCCGTTACATCAGATAAAGTGAGTTTATATTCTTATAACCTTGCAGTAATATCAGATTACAAATTCAACATGAAAAAGCACTGAGACGACAAGGAAACGAATGACAAAAAACACAAAAAGAACAACAGAAAGAAATATACATACAACGTTATTAAACATGGAAAAACTCGATTCAAAATAATATGAGAAAAATACATACTTCGGTATTCTGAATGAAAAAAAACAACAACAAAAAGACAAAACAACAGTAAACAAAAACAAAACGAATAAAAAAAAAAAAGATAAAATAAACAACGCATGAATTTAACCACAAAAGTAGACATTTAAAATACTTTGTGCGGTATTCTACATATTCTTCATGGAATATTAATATTCTACATGAAATATTCCTTACTATTCGGAAAGAAAAATGGACAAAAGCAAAAAATAACATGAGGAAACCGAATCTGGTAGGTAATAGTTACCTGTACTATTTAATCAAAAGAAATCAATGAATAACTACAATAACTTTATCTTAATATAATACAATAAACTAATTCAATGAATAAATTGTTCAAGAATATTTCAATGTCGCAAAATACATCATTACCATATGGAGAGTTTTAAGATTGACATACTGTTCTTGTAACCTCTTCATCAAAATAAGATGGTTTATTCGTACGCTTATCATGGACACAAAGTTCAGGTAATGTCCCATGTTTCAATCATTCAATCATTGCAACATACCATGTGTCCGTTAATTTTTCATTGTTTATTTAAAATGACAGGAACATCACAAATAATAAAAATTGACACCACAAAAAATATGAAACATTGAGTAATTCAGCTAATATTGTTGTACTATGTTGTCACTTTGTTAAACGTTTGTTTAGAAGATTTTTTTTCTTTCTCATATCTCGCATTGTTGGAAAGAGTTTGCATATGGAGGAAAACTTTGTAAGAAAATTCTATATTTCATAGCATATCATGCGACGTGACGTCACAATGGATCAGCTTTGACGTTACGTCACGAATACAGTAAACTCTTATGCTGAAAAAAGGAAACAATGACGTGATCAAATTAAAACCTTTAACAAAATTTTAATAGTAAACATTAGAACAGTAAGATAAATATTTCTGCACAAACTTTAGTTGCAAAAATGGCGTATGCTTAATATCGCTGTTTGATTCGTTTTCGCCAAAAAGGCTCAAGGAAAGTGTTGAAATTTTTAAGATGGTAGCTAGTCAAAATGTATTTTCATGGTTATTGAGCTAATTCGGTTCGGGTAGTTGATACTAGAGAAAAAATACTCTTTCAAGAAACCCCTTGTGTGAAATTTCCCTATCTTACATCCTCGGTCATGAAAGAATCTTATAATCATTTTAGTTTTTGCTGTAGTGTTGGATGGCTCTTAATAAGATAGCATGTTGATGTACTGTACTCTAAAGCAATAAAATACAGGATCTGGCTGTAAAGTTTGTTCATTGCTTTTCACTGTATGCAACCGATATTGTATCGTAGCAATATGTTTCTATGTGTAGAACTTTGCACACATGCAAAATCAATATATCAACTAAGAAAACCACCAAAATGCACAAGAAATTGAACTACCTTTTTCATTTCGATACCATATTTCAACACAAAATGCATCAATTTTCAGTTAACGAGTGGTAATCACCCCGGCTTCCATGCAGGCAGCCGGGGTTGGATCCCTGAAATCGTCATACGCATGGAATATTCAGAGAAAGTGTTTTTCTCTTGCCTACACAACTCCAAAAATCTAGGTTGAGTATAAAATGGTCTGGGGTGGCAGTTGCAGTAAATATGTTGTAGCGTTCAACTGGTTGGCACTATAAAAGACGCCATTGGAAACACGGTCCCACTACAAACAGAATACAATTCATCTCCACACACACTCGCAGACAAACACACACATGCAGAGAGATTAGCCAGGTGGTATGGAAAGAGTCATTAGCGCCTGATAAGGTAGCTCCTGCGAACTCCTCACAATCGAATATGATATAACTGTATGTGTTAATTGCGTTGATTGTATCTGAATTGTATATTTATGTACTGTAAAGCGCTTTAGATTGGTATATGGTAGCTAGATAGGGCGCTATATTAAATGGTGTATATCTATTTATTTAATTATATTCATCCATATGGTAATCAGGAGTGCAGAAATTCTAAACATGCATAACAAATGGAGGGATCAATAACAGAGAAGTTAGTTACGTAATCACAACAGTAACCAAGGAAATCAATCGATATATACACATCAAAGGCTCATTTCAACTTATTTCTGAAGTAACTCTCTTCAGCAAGATTTCCATAATCAATGTTTAGTATGGTAACATTAGACAATGCTAATACCATTAAGACCATATTCTTTTACTTTATAATGCTGAAGCATCAATAACATATTTTTTCTCTTCCAGATAAAAAGCGAACCGTGCTAAGGCCGTTAGATTTATGCGTGTATCAAGTTTACCTTTTTAGAGGAATTTCAACGTTACACATTATTTTCTATTGCAATATTTGTTTTAGCTTGATTTATTATGCTTTACGTGCTATTAACAGCAAGGGTTATTTAAGGAGGTGCCAGGTTTTGGAAGTGGAGGAAAGCCGGAGTACCCTGAGAAAAAACACCGACCTGCGACTGCCCACGTGGGTTTCGAACGCGCAACCCATAGGTGGAGGGCTAGTGCCTCTATAGCAAGGTTCCAGCTTGTTCAGACTAATGCTTATAAAGAACGAAAGTGCTGTATGGTACAGTGTAATGAATGTATGCTCTGAAAAAATAAGACAACTGTACAGCCAAAAAGAATTGAAATAAACATGATCATACAATTAACAGAACAAAAACGGCATCCACCAAACAAATCCTATACGTTTTGCTTTACACAGACAGAACGAATATAACGTAACACATCATCAATTCACAGACACAGTAACTGACATAAGTTTTCAATCAACGAAAGTTAAAAATGTTAGCAATCATCAATATTCCATAGATTTATATATTAAACGGAAAGAAAACGTTAACAGCAGCCAATCACACATTTAACTTTTGATAACCATATCGAAAAAATAAAATAGAACGAACAGTTAATGTCCAAATATTTCAACAGAAGTCAAGATCTCATCTCATAAAAGACAGATAATTTGTTGAAATTTCATTTTCACTTTTCTGCATAATCTCCAAAAGTCGCATACCGATTCTATGAATGAAAGATGACGTAACACACATCTACTACAACATATCTTCAAATACTTCAATAAAAGTAAAACCTACAGAAATTCCAATATGGACCAAGATTGAAGGATTTTATTTTACCGAGCTAAAGCTCTCGAAATTGTCCTTTCTACTGCTTATACCGTAGTAGCACAAACGTAAAAAAACAATCCGAAGCTACAACGATAGAAAAGGGGGAGACTTAATTGTCTCAAGTTAGAATACGAGATAAATGTCTAATCAAGTTACCATTCTTTTTGCAAGTAAACTATATCTGGATTTCAACGGAAAACTCATTGAATTTCTTATTTTTACTATTTCAAATCCATATAACGACAAACGATTACATCATCGGTTATAAGGGGGATGTAAAGGCACACATTACCATCAAAATATGATGACGTCATATTTGGCAAAAGAGGGGTGTGTCATTTTCGAATGGAATTTGAATTTTACATTGTCATGATCGGGTTACTAGATTTCAGTTTCAGACGGATCTAGACCTATCAGTCATGAAGTTAAAACAAACTTAAGCTTTTTGCGGTCAAAGTTGCATATGCACAGAATCAAGCTTATTGCACAAGTATCATAAATGGAATCCATTTATGTTATTGTTTAATAGTAAAACGCATATTTACAGTCTGAAAGATAACGTTTTTTCGATGTTGTCATGACCAAGCTTTGCATGGAATACCTCGATCGTGAACTTTCCCTGTACTGATAATAGCATCCCTGCTTTTTCAACTTATGATGTTTACATGTCACAGTTGTTTCGTTGGTTTAGGGCTTGCTCTGAATATCGAAATTTCAGTTATAGGTGTCGGCTGCTGGCAACAAATTTACGACGCAGGAATTCGAGATATGCAGGTTGATGAGGACTATGAACAAGTTTTATGGTCACTTTCTTCGTTTCATTGAGAAATATTTTTATCCTTGTATGAATGAAAGGTGGATGTTTGTAAATATGCTCATTTAAAGGCCCAATATACGTAACTTTCGGCAAAACTTGAAGCGAAAATCAAGCCTTATAACTTATAATATTTATAGATTTAGCTAAGATTAACTGATATCAGCAATATTCAAGATGAATTCTTTCGCGGTTACCGGTACAGCAGCAGTTGAAACACGCTATTTGTAAACACGCGTCCATTTCGAACCATCTTCTACCTTCGGTATGTTGTTGAAGTGGGCCCCACCTGGATTATTTTCAATTCTTTGGATTTTTTCCAGAGTTTCTTGTTAATTACCGCTCAGGTTTATTTCGTTTTAGGCTTATTTTTGCATGGTTATCAACTGGATTTTTTTTCAGAATTTTTCAGAATCACGAAAATTTCCCTGAAGTTACGTATATTGGGCCTTTAATATGCGTGACTGAGAATGATGACTCGGTTCTCACTTTGATGACTTGATGTTTAGTTGGATGTGAACAAGATTTACATGGCGGATTTCTTTGTTCTCTTGCCCTTTTTCAGTGTGTGAGTGGGGGTGGTGGGTGGTCCGTGAAAAGATTACTTTCTTAATATCACTAGTTTCATTGATTTTGTGTTCGCACGTTTGTTTTGTTGACGCCCCGTTGTATTATCTTGTTTCTTAAATTAAAGTTTATATGTACAATGACATGTGGTTAGAACAATACAAAAATACAAAGAGGTAAAGAAAACCATCATGATCAACGCTGTTGTACATAATGAAGAAATGCCTCTTTTTAATGACACTTATTTTACATTTTATTATCCACGTAATTACTCGTGAATTGCAGTCTCTTTACATTTTGTTCATAATTCTGGCCACCATATTGTTATGATTAAGAGGGTTACGTAGGGCGTGGCTTAGACAAGCTTTAAATACCTATTTAAATGTTCCATTTGAGACAAAACAGCATAAGATTTTTCAATATTGTTCTGGTTATCAGACGAGACATGACACGCGTACTCGATAATCAGCTAGGGAACACAATGCTCTGATTTATCGATAAAGTAAACACATTCAATGATTTCTCCCTGGAGAAGCAGATCCCTACAGCAATCTTACATATAATCAACTGAGGACAATGCACCGACTGTGGTCGGCGTCAAGTGCACAATCCCATTATAATATAAAGGGGTAACTTGACATAAAACGGTTTTTGATGACATGGTTGCATCCTCTTGAAGTGTTATTCCATTACGCAATGAATGATTTATTTCAGAACACGATAAAGCCATTGAATAATTAGAATTAGCGTTCTTCTTTCCTGCAATTATTCATATCATGACACCTCGTACACATTCAGAATTGACAGGTCTTTACAAACAAACTAAATCAGATTAAGTGTGACTCTACATTACTGAGTTGTTTACCTTGTTCACTGATCTGGCTTAGTGTGAAGTTGAGTCCGTTTATTTTGTTGTTAAATTCAACCTGTCCTTTAATCCAAGTAATCGCAGAATTATAATATTCCCTTCTCTCGAAAAATAAATAGATAAAATAAAATGAATAGAAAACAGGTTAAAAAAGAAAAAATTTAAAACGAAGAAAAAACCAAAATAAAACAACAACAAAAAACCCCAAAACAACAACAACAACAAGTAGATAAAATAAAACCCCAAGATCTTTGCCCATGCATATTCGTTACGGCTTGGTACCTCTTTAGCTACGTTTGAATAGCTACATGATATATAAGTGGCATTTGAAAAGGTTTTTTTTATTTCTGCTATCCACAATTGCTGACTCTCAACTCTTGTAGCAAAATATCAGTTTGAGAAGTAATACGTCAAAATAATTACTTCATCAATCCATCGTCTTCATTTAAATCGACCCCTTTTCGCGTTTTGTTCCTATTTTAATCTGGTTTTGAATTCGGATTGAGGCTTCGTTGACGTTTTTGTGGGTTTTGTTTTGCACTTTCAGTGTTCTGTACTTGATTTCTTTGTTGGATTTTATATCTGTGTTTTGAAGAAATGAAGCGTTTCCATTACATTTGTAAGATGGCATATAATGCTACACTAATGTTCCTGATTTAAAACATGATATCCGCTATCATGTAAATGCAATTCGTCGCCCTTTTCCAGAGCGACGTCACGGAGGCCAATACGCAATTTTCAGGAAAAATGGAAATCTAGCAGGCCGTGGCTATCATTGTTTACACAGCTGTTGTGGTTACACTATGTGTTCTTCGTAGGACGGCATAAAAACGTCGGATTAGACAAAGCATCAAACCTAATGACGATAGCCGAATGTGTCAGATAACCGTGCAATATATATCTAAATGCTGACATAATGGCACGTTGTTACATCATAGGTAAGGCAGACAGTCAGACAGTCAGCTAAATTCGCCACACTCAGCAACACAAATTAGTTTTCTACAGTACGCCCGCCACATATGGCAGCACTGTGTCATGGATACGGAAACTGTCTCTATATCATGAAGACAGTACTACCTTGGCGGTCAATATCTGTGTAATGCCATTTTTTATGCCATTTACGATTGTATTTTGAGTCTTTTTCTTGGAAATTTATTTCAGTTGCACTAAACTTTGATCATTCCCAATTATTAGCAGTTTCACATTAGGTATGATCCGGCTCTAATCGGCCAAAAACCAGGTTGGGAAGTATGAGTCTTTCATAAAAATCCTTGTAATGGAAACCGGTGCCGATCTTTCGGTAAAAAGATAATTATGTTATAGATTATCATATTTCCTTTATTTCGTCGCCGTTGCAGCTAATATAATAACCATCAATATGTGACGCCTACAAGTCTTGAACGACAGTTTATTTATATATTTATGTTTTGGCGAGTGTACTGTGTCCCTTTGGGTTCATAATACACTCAAAGAGTCTATGTTTAGTTCGATGTCAGTTCCAATCGGCAGATTACGATGTGGACTGCCGGGTTATCTTGACGTACCTGTCGACAGTGATATGCCATTAACACATGTATTGTCAGAAGGTAACAGCCGGAGCGGCCACAAAGGGAATACACAATATAACAGATAAATATACTTGTCTGGGCATGCTGGACATTGGGGGACTCTTGGGACGGAACAAGGAACACAGGTGTCAACAAGTGTACATAAAACACAACTTTATGTCGTCTGTCGTTAATATCGCGGGCGACTTCGTTGTACCGAAGGAAGTATATCTAGTACGTACTGCAACAATCGTATTAATCCTTTATGTAGGAAAAACTTCAGAATTTATCGAAACTTCAACCAAGCCATAATCTTAACTCAAAATCCATAAAATTAGGGCAAAAAATATGAAAACAAAAGGACATATTTACATGGAGACCCTTGTTAAAGTATAAGAGAATAAGAACAGGTGTTCCGGAAGAGTACGCGTCTTTTGCTGCATCGACGACACCTTTCATGTAAATGTTGGTCACATCCAAGTCTTAAATGTGAGAACTGAGTCATCATTCTCAATCACAACAAGTAAGTACACGAATTAGCACACTCAAAAACGTACATCACAAAGATACAAATATTACGCAATGAAGCAAATATGGAGACGACATGTAGATTAAAAGATTACGTGATTTGGAAACCTAGGAAGAGCAAACAACGAGCTATGCGACTTCAAACTCTATGAAAAATGGCGGAAAGAATTACGAAATATTTCAATGCAGGTCAATTAAAAGTAAACGTACTCGTAGAAATCGAGTGAATGCGTATTGTCAATAATGTTAAAGTCAAAGATGAACGAAAGACAAACACGAGTGTTATCACCAATAAAGGAAATCAATCGATATAGCATGTCAAACATCATTTACGCTACATCATACAGCTGTTTCATCCTTTCTACACGTGTATGACCAATCGATTGAAATCCAAAAAGTTATCAACTACCTACATGTAGTACTGTTGGGGTAGAAGGAATGGAAGATAAAGAATGGGTTGGATTGGGTATATTCAAATGAAATCTTATGTATATGTGGTAAAGTTGAGGACAATAATCAATTTTTATTAGAATGTAGAAGACACGATGAAATAAGAAGACGCTACCTACACTGCATTACTTATAATATAAAACTGGAACTTCCTTTTTAGAGACAATTTTTTTTCTTTAGCTGATAATAAAATAATAGTTTTAGCCTTACAAAATTGTATACTTAAAATAGGTAGGTTTTCTACAATAGATTAACAAGACATGCAACATTTATGATAGGATTGAATTTCACCCCAAAACTTTACCTTTTATATGTTTAATCTATTTTTGTTTCGAGTAATTATTGGTAAACACGTGTATTATTGTGAGTTTGTGTATAAATGGTGTTAACAAGTACTGAAAATACAAGTTGATGTTTAGTCCTGGTGATAGGTTTACATAAGTGTCTGCGACACTTGTTCCTATTTTCAATTGTCTTTTTGTTTATCGTTTAAATTGCTTCTGATGAAATAAAATAAAGTTTAAACAAAATGAAATTTTAAAAGTTTAGGAATACGGTATAATTTCAAATCGAGAGTACATGATTAACGGTAAACCAATACTCCTACGATAAACGCATGGCAATTATGATTACGGCAAGCCTTGTGAACTTAGCGTTCACTAAAAAAATCTAAGATCTACGGCGATGACGTAACACATACACAACACACACATGTGCTGTACCTTTTAAATTTAATTATAGATACAGTTGCCGAAAAAATGAATGAAACTGCATCATACAGCTGTTTCGGTCTCCCAGAACTCTTCAGTGATGCTAGGGCCCAAAAGCTTCGAAATTGTCTTAACTTGTGTTGAAGCAGAAGGGTATGGTGCGTTAAACCCTTTTGATTTGTTAATTGTGAAGAGAAAGTAAATTAGTACTGTATAATCTCAAATCGAAAATGTGTATACAGTATTATGAACAGTGCCACTACTCAAAAGAGATAACTGTGGCTACGTGGGCTCCAGCAAACCTCGGGGACTACAATCTACATCAGCTGAGGCTGAGTATCATGAAAGATGACGTCCAACACACACATGCTGCACTTTTTTAAACATGAATTACGCTGCACCATACAACTGTTTCTCCCTTCTAGAACTCAATTACAACGATAAAGTAAAATCTTAAAGTGCAAATCAAACTCGGCAGCACAAATAGGAGAGAAAACCCCACTTTAATCTAACGAATTGACTTTTAATGATATATATATATAACGGTCACAAGATGATTTAAGAAAAACTATCTCATCAGAACGAGATGGCGACCTAGAACTGTATAGGTGTTGGTCGAAACGCCCTATTGTCTGTCACTGGTGTTGACATGTATCGTGGGAATCACTGTATGTTAATACCATAGTCTGGAGTTGCAGAGATGTCTAACTACATCGAAATACACATGGCTCCCCGGGCGTCTAGGGTTTTGCTCATACGGGGATGCTTACAATGATATGTGTAGGTAAAGGAACAAAAATATTATTGAACTAACAAATCTGTAAAACAAAGACAGATATCAATATGATGCTTATCAAACCTAACGCACAACAAAAAAAAAGGAATCAATATACGAAAATGAGTTTTTACATCGGAAAAGCATATGTGAAATAATAAAAACATTAATTGCAGACAGAAAAAAAAAAATGAAATTCCGGTGAAAATGTCTAGGCAATATATAAGTGTCTTCAAATCATAAATAAGAATTGCATATGGATGTAAGCGCTGACCTTTCATAGCAATATGAAAGTTACCAAAATTGACTTTCAAGTCATATATTTACATTTTTACTTAATTTCATTGTTTTTTTCTGCTGTTGTATATGCGTCGTTATTGTCACGACATTGGCGGAACAACCCAGTTTGAATAAATTTTGCGCCAATGATAATTAGTCATTTGAGCGTTTGACGTAGGGGCGCCCATGCTATTCCAAGTCTATCCTAATCTGTTAGGTCGTGGGGTAGTTTCACCTGTCTAGTCTAATATGTTAGGTCGTGAAATAGTTTTAACTGTCTATCTTTATCTGTTTGGTCATTGAATGGTTTTAACTGTCTATCCTAATCGGTTTGGTAGTAGAATAGTAGAATAGTTTCAACTGTCTATATTTATCTGTTTGGTCGTGAAATAGTTTTAACTGTCTATCCTAGTCTGTTTGGTCTTTGAATAAATATAGCTGTGTTTTCTAATCTGTTTGGCCGTGGAATAGTTTCAACTGTCTATCTTTCACCACCACCCCCCCCCCCCTCCCCCCTCGCCCCTATCTTAGTATTTCTGGATAACCCTTAGATATCGAGAATGCTAAGGGTTAAATCCAACTAATTGATTCGTCAATAAAAGACTTTTGTAGTAAACCAAAAGGACAGAGTTTATCTTCACTAAGACATTGCCATATTCATCTGTCATAGCGACTTGTCTGGTACACGCGAACTTATTATCGAATAATCTGACATCACTAACTACGCAGACATTAATTTTAACGAATAGTGCTGACAGTGGTGCTCTGTGGGTTATCTGGTGAACCATTTAATAGACAAGACAAACCTTGAAGAGGAGTTGAAATGATCTTTACATAGCACAATTCAATAACAAAAACGAGTCAAACGAACGCGGTTGTATGTGATGTTAGTGCAGGAGGGTTATTTAAGGATTAAAGTTTCTTTCTGGTGGTTTTATCAAAGGATAAAGTTCAGTAGGATATCGATAGTTGGAATGGAACGCGAAGCGTTCCATGAAACAACTATCGATATCCTACTGAACTTTATCCTTTGATAAAACCACCAGAAAGAAACTTTAATCCTTATATTTACTGTCCAGACCTTATATTCCAACGTGTAATTATTTCTTTAATCAGATATTATGATACTTACTGCGATGAAATCAAACAGTATCGTTTGGTTTGGGTAGACTGTTGAAACAGCCGCCTTATGAGGTGACGAACTCCCGCGAAATTTCAGTCAACAAGTAAACAAAACAGTTCCAAAAGATTACATCTTTTTATTGTTATTTTTCACATAAGTTCATATATAAACAAACCATACTGTCTTTGTTACTGTTATTGTATTTAAAAAAAACATTAAAATGCTTCTTATTTATTTATGCAATAAATTAACACATACTACGCGGCAGGATATTGATCGAGTCTGGAAAGTAGTGACGCGGCCTCGTGTTCAAATCGTAACGGAGTGTATTACTGCGTGCTGCGCCAATAGGCGCGTGATCCACTGATTTTATCGGAAAATAAAGTTCAGTAGGCATTCGTAGAAATGTATAGGCAATATACTATCAATTCCAAACAGACTGTAAATATTTTGTAATATTTACATTTCCGGTGTGTATTCCCTATATGGTACTACCAACGATTTTGACGTTTACCGAAGTCCGGCGCGTAGGAATACAAGCAGGACCACTATCACGCTTGCGCTATTAGTGTAAATGCGCATTGTTAATTTGTTACCTTTAATTCAAACTTTGAATGAACTTGATTTTTTAAAACTAAGCAAATGAAACTAACATAATAATGAAAAATAGAATTACTAAAATTTCTAACGGTAACAAACAATGTTATTGTGGACTATATTCTGTTTACTTCTTGAAGTTGACAACCTTTCCCGCCAAATTGGAATCAGCTGCTTTGGTATTCCATCAGTTGTCGGCTGTTCCATCAGTGCGTATAACGTTCAATAAATGACGATTGTTACTTTTGTATATGTAATCATATGAAATTATTTGTCTTTTTTGTTGTTTACTGGTGTTTAAACTGGTCCGACAACAAGGTTGCGCAAAAGAAGCCTTCTGCTTTGCCATGCAATACATGAATGTCAGGGGTATAGAGAGTGTAGATGATCGTAACCCAAGGATATGGAGGATGGTCGATTCATATACTGGCAGTCCACATGTTTTTATTGGGAATTCCTCTACTGAATTTTACTATTAGCTTATCTTCCCCTAGATTGGAATCAGACATCTGAGTAATCAAAATTGTTTGGGTCTTTTTTTTAAATAGTTTGATATTTGTTAATACTATTCTAGAAACGGGACCAGTCTTTCAGATTCTCAAAACATCACCAGATACCAATGTCAGGTACATCCGTGAAAAGGGAAGTGGTACATCACATAATAAACTGTATCAAGAACCAGACATTGACAAAATTAAAGTCAATGCGCCATAAGCACAAGTTAATTTTGATGTATGAAATATTAAATCACTCGACCCAGCAAAATATTCATAATCTGTGTTAGAACTATGTACCACAGATTTGTCAATATTCCAAGGTCAAGAACAAATATCTATAATTCAAGCTTCTTTCCTAGTCCGATGTATGCATAGGGTAATTAATCTTGATCCTTCGCTGACCAGTGCCGTAAGCCGTTGTTCCATTAAAAGAAAGCTGAATCAAGGAATTAGCTAATCAAAATGAAACTATTTCAAATAATTCTAAAATCTGCATCCCTCGGAAATTGAATATTATTTTGTTCCAACTAAAAAATGATGCAAATGACTTGAATCGTAAGAAATTATAGATCATCTTATCCCAAATCCAGTTTGTACCTGTGGTGCGTGCACCTAGTGAAAATAACGATCATTTTTTTTAGCAGCTATAGTGACTTCATTTCTCAACCAAATTTCATTGAAAATTCACATGTTGGTTAAGTATTCATAATACATCGGCCGAGCTCATGTTTCAACATTCCAGGATCAACATAATTGTCATCGTTGCCATATTCTATATACTTTTTTTTTGTTCGCTATAGATAGCGCCGACATTTCTCAACTAATTTTCATCAAACTTCACAAACATGTATTACCCTGAAGAAGTTGTTGTGTCAGCATTCCAGGGTCACTATTTAGGTCACTGTTACTATTTATAGAAAATTTTCGGTCTGGTAATATCATTTCTCAACTGATTTTGATCTTATTTCACATATTGGTTTAAGTATCTAGTATGTACCGTTAAGGGGAATTGTATCGATGCGATGCCTTAAAAACTACTGTTATATGACTACATAACTTAAAGTATTAATTGATGAAGCATAGTACACATCTGATATAGATGTGTTAAGTGAGAGTGTGTATATAGGTGTGTCAGAGTATACATTACTCTCAATGATATCTATTGTGTTCTTTTTACAGTGTGTGGTACCTATTGGAGAGGATTTGTATAGCCTTGTCTGTTGTCCAATCCTTTTTTTCCAATATTAAACTAAATTAATTTGATTAATAACCAACTGATCTTACATTAGCGCATCACTCCCGGTCTCTGTACCACTGGAATATTTGGTTTCAGGTGTCACCCCCAGACAAACGTTTCGCTTGTGTTAGAAGGGAAGCAACTCTCATCTAAGAAAATGATTTGATTTTGACGGTTGTACGTCCGCTCATGGCCTTACGACCTTTCAGTGAGTCGACGAGAATTACAAGAACATGAAAACACATCCTTCCATTTAACACATAAAATTATATTTTCACAGCGGTGATTTGACTTAGCTCCGTGTTTCGACCTATTCGTTTTATAACGATAGTGGGAGTAGGTCAGTGGCGTTTTATAATAGAATATGATAATATTTAATTGAATAACAAAATATGTTTTGCACCAGTTGTTAAACTGTTGTTCCATACTATTAAAGGAGTAGCCGATGCTGTTCTCTCTGCTTTTTAATAATAAGGAAAGCGTGCTTACTAATTTCATTTGCCACAGTTACCAATTACAATAATTACATGTAAAACTATATTATGCAAAAATGCATTAAAATGCAGTTTAGCTGTCAACAATAAAAACAAAACCCCAAAATATTCATTTTTCGAAAACTTAAACAGATATTACCGAAATGAACATTGGAAAATTAATGGAAGAAATATAGAGGTCGTATATATCAATTTGGTTATTTAGAAATTTTATCTAATATTTAATTATGATGGATGGTTTACGGTGATCCAGAAGGAAACCTTATATTTTGAAGAAAAAAAAATATACGGAAAATAAAATATATAACTACTATTTGTCATGTATATAACATGTATACTTATTTATGGTTTGAGGGCAAAGCCCTGGTATAGGGCCTGGGCAGAGGGGAAGTTACTTATATATATTGCAACTTGTTTTGAATGAGATTGCGCCAATTGCTTATTGTAATTGTACACGACTTTTTTTTGGCTACTCGATCAGCATTAATGTCTATTTTAACATTGACAATATCAAAAATACATTCGCGTAACCAGTTTACATAAGACAAACTGGACCACTTGCATGAATGTGTTATCAAAGTTCCTCTAATCCCTGCAGTTTTTGTCATGTAATATCATCAATATATTGATGGTATGCTGTATACCTACTTCTACCAATTAATCTACCTACTTCATGGTTTTGAAGGTTGTGAGAAGCTAAAGAAGAAAAAAGCAGGTTCTACCTCCATGGGCAATTTAATTAACGGTCTTGATATCTTTGATTGGTTAACAGTGCTCAAGCAGGTTTATTCTAAGAGAGAAAGCTTCGAAATGAGAACTGTGTTCACGTGTCAACCAGCGAATGTTTACGGAACACGTCACGACGGCATGTCTAGCCAGCAGATTTTATAAACGACCAAAATCTTACCGACACGGTGTTGAAGAAATCCATATCATTTAAAATGACCGATTGTGCGGTAAAAGCAAAATATGTAGATTTTATATTAAAAAATTATCTAAATCTATTCATCTGTCCGTTTATATGTGTGAACAACCTTGCGTAGGTGAGATCATAGTTACAGTAACAGTCAAACGTACACCCTACGTCCACAAGGTGTGACAGGGGAGGTAACACTGAAGGACATACTTTAAGTAAAAACTTAATTGATTTAAAACTTAAATACTTTGAAACGCCATTTCAGGTTCAACTATTCAACAGAAAATTGAAGTTGGTTGATTAAAAAATAAACGTGATATGTATCATCATTTGCAGTTTTTAATTAAACATATTTTTTTATTTGATACAAGGCAATATATATGCAAATGAGTTTACACCAAGGTGTTCGATATCCAAAATTTCCTTATAAGAAGTGTCTTAAAGAGTGGATGGTAGGATAGACCAACAGGGAGAAAAAGAAACAGGCATTCGTTTGGACTGCACAGCTGGGACGGTGAGGTGCCCCCAGTCTTCCAACCCTTGGTTAGAGTCCGAACACCCACGCGGCGACAATCGGACACCGGTCATCAATACCATATAATGGTCGGTGGTGCCTCTCTGGAGAGGCTCCAGAACAAAGTGTGGGTTTAGATAGGATGCAAAACTCGTACCTAAAATACGCTTAAAATACAACAAAATATTTTGCTTCAATATTCACCAAAGTGAAAACACCATGTTTTCCATCAATTTCATTTTCTCAGTATTATTGTTCTTCTGCCATATAAATTTGTGGTGAATTAATCTTTTGATTGGTAAAAAAATCATTCTTAACTAACAATTATCCAGGTGTATGATTAGCTATGATTGACACCCCAGACTCTCCCAGTCACATAGTCTCTCCCTACCACCCCAGCCTCCCCCCGTCACCCCAGACTCTCCACGTCACCCAGCCTCTCCCCGTCACCCCAGACTCTCCCCTTCACCCAAGCCTCTCTCCGTTACCTCAGCCTCTCTCCATTACCCAAGCCTCTCCAAGTCATCCCAGCCTCTCCCTGTCACCCCAGCCTCTCCCCGTCACCCAAGCCTCTCCCCGTCACCACAGCCTCTCTCCATTACCCAAGCCTCTCCAAGTCACCCCAGCCTCTCCCCGTCACCCAGCCTCCCCCCGTCACCCCAGACTCTCACGTCACCCAGCCTCTCCCCGTCACCCCAGACTCTCCCCTTCACCCAAGCCTCTCCCCGTCACCCCAGACTCTCTCCGTCATCCGACACTCTCCCCGTCACCCCAGACTCTCCCCGTCACCCAGCCTCTCCCCGTCACCCCACACTCTCCCCATCACCCCAGCCTCTCCCCGTCACCCAGCCTCTCCCCCCTCATCCGACACTCTCCCCGTCACCCAGCCTCTCCCCGTCACCACAGCCTCTCCCCGTCACCCCAGACTCTCCACGTCACCCCAGCCTCTCCCCGTCACCCAGCCTCTCCCCGTCACTACAGCCTCTCTCCATTACCCAAGCCTCTCCAAGTCACCC
This sequence comes from Mimachlamys varia, assembly GCA_947623455.1. Lineage (NCBI taxonomy): Eukaryota > Metazoa > Mollusca > Bivalvia > Pectinida > Pectinidae > Mimachlamys > Mimachlamys varia. Next base: position 7,360,417 of record OX392537.1, read on the forward strand.
CAGCCTCTCCCCGTCACCCAGCCTCCCCCCGTCACCCCAGACTCTCACGTCACCCAGCCTCTCCCCGTCACCCCAGACTCTCCCCTTCACCCAAGCCTCTCCCCGTCACCCCAGACTCTCTCCGTCATCCGACACTCTCCCCGTCACCCCAGACTCTCCCCTTCACCCAAGCCTCTCCCCGTCACCCCAGACTCTCTCCGTCATCCGACACTCTCCCCGTCACCCCAGACTCTCCCCGTCACCCAGCCTCTCCCCGTCACCCCACACTCTCCCCATCACCCCAGCCTCTCCCCGTCACCCAGCCTCTCCCCCCTCATCCGACACTCTCCCCGTCACCCAGCCTCTCCCCGTCACCACAGCCTCTCCCCGTCACCCCAGACTCTCCACGTCACCCCAGCCTCTCCCCGTCACCCAGCCTCTCCCCGTCACTACAGCCTCTCTCCATTACCCAAGCCTCTCCAAGTCACCCCAGCCTCTCCCCGTCACCCAGCCTCCCCCCGTCACCCCAGACTCTCACGTCACCCAGCCTCTCCCCGTCACCCCAGACTCTCCCCTTCACCCAAGCCTCTCCCCGTCACCCCAGACTCTCTCCGTCATCCGACACTCTCCCCGTCACCCCAGACTCTCCCCGTCACCCAGCCTCTCCCCGTCACCCCACACACTCACCATCACCCCAGCCTCTCCCCGTCACCCCAGCCTCTCCCCGTCACCCAGCCTCTCCCCGTCATCCGACACTCTCCCCTTCACCCAGCCTCTCCCCGTCACCCAGCCTCTCCCCGTCACCCAGCCTCTCCCCGTCACCCGACACTCTACCCGTCACCCAGCCTCTCCCCGTCACCCAGCCTCTCCCCGTCACCCCACACTCTCTCCGTCATCCGACACTCTCCCCGTCACCTCAGCCTCTCCCCGTCACCCAGCCTCTCCCCGTCACCCAGCCTCTCCCCGTCACCCGACACTCTACCCGTCACCCCACACTCTCTCCGTCATCCGACACTCTCCCCTTCACCCAGCCTCTCCCCGTCACCCAGCCTCTCCCCGTCACCCAGCCTCTCCCCGTCACCCGACACTCTACCCGTCACCCAGCCTCTCCCCGTCACCCCACACTCTCTCCGTCATCCGACACTCTCCCCGTCACCTCAGCCTCTCCCCGTCACCCAGCCTCTCCCCGTCACCCAGCCTCTCCCCGTCACCCCACACTCTCCCCATCACCCCAGACTCGCTCCGTCACCCGACAGTCTCCCCGTCAGCCCAGACTTTCCTCGTCACTCAAGCCTTTCCCCGTCACCCCAAACTCCCCGTCACCCAAGCCTGGGTTCGAACACACAACCCTTGGCTCTTGAATACCTTCATGCTTTACTGCTGATCATGATCTAAACGGAAAATGAACACCTTGTAGCTTAATGTCCCATTAAAATCTTTTCTCCACTTTTTAAATGTGATGGCCCTCAAACAACACAAACCAGGATCTAATTCCCTGTAACAGGGGCCATGACCATTTGTAATGTTCAGGAAACTTGATATATGTACATGGCATGTTCTTCCATGGTGAAAAGTACTGAAAACCATGACATTTTCTTTTGTGGTATTTATTATTTTGTTCACGTCACGCCTAGTAAAAAGCATCATCATTCCTCCTTAGAAAGGCGCGTGAATTTGAAGCGTAATTTGTGACGCCAGGTTTTAGTGAGGTGTATGCTTAACAACCATAGCGCCATTTTGAACGGGTTTCTCACTGCAGACATGCTAGATCAGAATAGTTAGATAACTGAGGTCAACCAGATGTATTGTGCAAAGAGAGATAACTCCAAAACTCAAACGTAAACCATCGACGATGAAGTACCCCGTGATCAAATGTCTTCCTCGGAACATTGACGTCTTCCCGGATGGTACAATGTAACTACTTCCAATGTATATTTACCTCCGTTTGTCGTGTTCGTTGACCTGTGTGATATCGTCTAGAGCTTTCAAAAAAAAAAAAAAAAATCAAATAAACTTTGCTATTATTTTCATTAGGATATAAGAAAATTTGAAACTTTAGTTTTTTATATATTTGTTTAATTATTCATATTTCGCTAAATTATCAATATATTGTTGGTTATTCTCCTTGCCATTATTATTATTGTTATTATTATTGGCGCCGATTTTATTCAAACTGGGCTGTTCCGCTTATGTCGTTTAAATGACGACAAATATACGAACGCAGGTAATAAACTATTAATTGGAAAAAATATCAATAAAGTTAAGCGATTGTTCTATAGTAAAAATGTAAATATATGGATTGAAAGTCATTTTTTTTAACTTTCATAGTGCTATGAAAGTTAAAAAAATGACTTTCAATCCTTATATGATATCGTCTGGAATTTAAAACTGTTTAATCACTCTAGGTTATTCAGAACATGCTGCAAATGTAGGTGGATGTTAACCTACTAGTATTTATTCTACAGACATGCAGAGGCCTAGGGTGACGGAAAACGTATGTATTTACATTAAAGAAAAAAAAAACATTTCAATTAGCTACTCTTAAAAGACACAGGCACTTGTGGCCAGGAGAATAACCATCTAGATTTAGGTAATATAGCAAAATATAAATAATTAAAAAAATATAAGAACAAAATTTTCCAATTTTCTTTTTATGTTATTAATCATCTAAAACCATAATAAAAATAATTGCCAAATTTCAGCTTGATACGTCAAGCGGTTAAATCTCACAAAAATCGATTAGAGATCAGACACTGAAAAAAAGAGTGCCTGATAGTCGATTTTTGTGAGATTTAACCGCTTGACCGCTTAAATTTTGTTCTTATAATCGTTTTTCAAATTATTCATATTTCGCTATATTACAGTATCTATATCTAGATGGTTATTCTCCTGGCCACAAGTGCTTGTGTTACTGTATAAGCCAGTCTCTGTTGCAGGTACCTAGTGCGTTCTTGTTGGCAGTTATGTCGTTTAAATACAAACCTTATTTATTTAGGGTTATTTCCCCTGGTAGTGACAGCGGATGGATGACATTTTACACATACATATCAATTCACGTTTTGTTTGTTTAGAGTGTTATATCCTGATAAAAACATGCAATCAGATGTTTATATTTCATGTATGACTTGTCAAAACCACCAGAGAAAAACCAAGCGTCAACAAGACCAGAATCTGACTCAAAATCGGTTCAACTAATGACAAAATATTGACAAAAAAATCCAAAACAATTCACTCGGAGACAAGCAAACAAAAATACAAGAAATTAAGGCCAGGTATGAAAATCAATAAGACGTACTATGCACGTGTTAGTTTTTTGTTATCTTTGACTTATGATAAGTAAATAAATATTCTTTTGCTAATCTTGAGCAGAAAGCGCATTTTGGTTTTTTCCCCATTTCTACAAAGCTTTCTGTCAAATAATCTACCAAAGAATATGAAAGCTATTTGTCATAAACATTCCAGTTGGTATGTTAATTTGCCATAATATGCTTCAAAATTTAAAAGGAAAATCAAAAGATTCTTAATATCGCATGTTTTGACAGATGTCGGCTGCTGACGATCAAACTTACAGGACGGGGATTTAAGAATTGCAGGTTGCTCAATACTTTAGGCTAATTCTGTACTCGCAATCTTGGTCTCATTGAGAAATAAGATGTATTCTTGTATGATATATAGTATAAAGATGGATGTTTTGGAATATATTCAGTAGTTTACCAGGTTGCTATGGCTGTAATACCTCAGTTCTCACATTGAGGACATTGCATTGACTTGGATGTGACCATACTTAAGCTATCGTGTGTAATTGATGAAGCAGAAAACGTTTATCGTTTTGGAACACCTCCTTTTATCTTGAGTATTTTTAATGTTTCACGGGTCTTTCCTTCTCCTATGTTCGGTTCCTATTTGATATCTATTGTTTTTGAGTTTAATTATGGTTTTATTGGCGCTTTGGTATTCATTTGATTTTTGTTTTCAGATTAAATGAACATCCGTGTTTTTGTGTATGGTTATGATAACATTACAGCTTATTTCACCAGGGCGGGATGTCGTCACACACAAAAAGTCATATACGTTAGAATTTGTATAGTTGCACATCTTCGCTAGCCAAGGGTTACGATCCGCACACTGGATATTGAGGATGGAAGTTGCAAAGAAACATATAAAAATAACAGATTCACATGGAATGTATATATAAGGATATAACTCTTGATCTGTTGTGTTGAAGTTTATTGCTTATAAACCTTGATATGGGACTTGGGATAGTATGATTCACTTTGTCTCCTTGCCCGTTTAGTATTAAATCCAATTAACGTTAGCAAAACAGGGTTCAATACCTCATATACGTTGTTTTAACCTTTAAATGGAGCTATCAGGTATATTGTACTTACATGGACATATTTGTACTTTTCAAATCAGCAATTCATACAGAATGGAGTAACCAAGGAATGAATAAATACATTAAACAAATATATCATGGTTGTCTGTGCAATAGTCCAGAATATTTGACACGAGGTACTGGTAATCGACCGATGTTCTATTGCAATAGAACATCTGTCAATTACCAGTACCGAGAGTCAAATATTCTGGACTATTGCACTGACACCCATGATATACTTGTTTTATTACATAATCACTAAACCACGCTTTGAATAACTGAAATTGTTTATTTTATTTAAATGTTTTTAAATAATAATAGATCAATTTTATAATGCATCGTGTAAACTCTGGCATGTAAAAAATAAAAAAAAGGTAAATATTCGATTATCTGAGTAATAACAAAGTATCAATCCGTATTTAATTGCGACTCCAAATCTCAACTCTCCTGTAGAAATCGTCATGCCTGTTGTTACCTGGCAGCATTGACATCTTATTGACTTTGACGCTTTAAACGGTAGGAAACGTCACACGGTGTTCGCAAAAGTTCGCACGTGACCGTGCAATAGTCATTTTAGCCGTGCAATAGTTCATTTCACTAGTAAATGGTTAAAATATAGCTTATGCGTATAATTAAGGAAAATCAACACTTATATCTAGTACATCGTTACATGTATATTGGTGTAGTAAATAACAATAGTATCATGTTGATTGGCGTAATAGAAGAGAGCTTGCTCCAGTTGGCCGTATTTGTTTTCTCAATATGTCCTTAACAACAGATAAGTTTCGGGAGTCGTTAATTATGTTTGGTACATGTGTTCGATATATTTATATACATTTGACAATGGGTAGTCGGAGCCCACGTATTAACCTCTCCTTTAACAATATCTGCACCATTTCCCCCGTGCAGCGTTTTCTCAAGTGTTTACTGACTTTTTATTGTAGTTATACTTCACATGCATTTCATGTCACCCGGCCTTTACAATCATATTTAAAACAACGATAAACTCACAAAGGGGAACTATTTTATGGGATAGGCAAAAACAAAGCAAAGACTTTTGGAATGAGACTCTATCATAACTTACAATGGCATATTTAGCTGTTCTTGTTAAAATATTATACATTTATGGCCCTCTTGGTAGGGTAATATGAATGTTTTGTCTACCCGAAGTAGTCATATTCCCTCGAGGGCGTAGCCCGAGGGAAATATGGCTGCTGAGGGTCATAAGAGGGCTATAAATTGTTTATTATACCGAAAAAACAAATATACGTCAAATTGAATCAACAAATAATGTTTGTATTACATTTTTCACAAGTTTATCTATATTTGTTTACACAATTAAACCAAAAAGAACGACAACTCTTGCGAGAATCAGAAAAAAATGGTTGCTATGGGGGCAATTGCTCCAAGGAGATACAAAGTTTTGTCAGCCTTAGGGAAGACGCGATGCTTTGTTACACCGTCATGTGACGTGTGTTAACGAATCAGCTTTAGAGGAATCGAGATGAGGTATAATAATACATATTGTTATTCGTCCTACAGTTGCTTCGTATATGCCTTGCTCGTCCACAATATAAAAATAGTAAGTTTTCACAATTATTTTTAACAGGACCATATTTCTCACATTCCGAACACTGGCCTAAACATTTGTTTTATGTTTATCAGAGTGTAATCTTGCCCCTTTCCTTTATTTGAACCATTTAAAAACAATTTGCTCGGATACTTTGCAATTATGGGCTGCAAGAAATGTTATAAGTTTATCTCTCCTAACTTTCGTTTTAATATCGTCATGTTTTTGATGATCAAGAAATAACTCTACCAATTGACTTACTTATCCTCCTGAATAACCCCTGATTTACCCCGACCTATCAAAGATTATTCTTGCTTTTGTAATCTAGAAATATCTGTCTTAACATGTACATCTTCATGATATCCAGGCGTGATTGGTATTCATTATTTCATCAAATCTAGATTACATATAACATTTAAGTCACCTCTTTATTAGGTTCTATTCGGTACTTTTATTTATATATGTATTTAAACATCTATGTTCAAAAGCACTAACAGTTTATGTATCGATCTTTTGCTGGGTGCACTGAATATGTGTATTTTCTATAAAAATGAATTTATATTTAACCAAGGTTTGAAAGATTCTGGTTTCCCTGAGAATGGTCTAGCTTTCTGGGTAATAGTTTGCACTTCTATCCTTTAATATTAGTTCTTAAGTCATATATAAGTCCGTTTATTTGTATGAACAACCTTGTGAAGGGGAGATAACAGTTACAGTGACAGTCAAACGTACACCCCACGTCAGCACGGTGCGCCAGGGGAGGTAACACTGAAGGACATACCTTAAGTCAAGACTTAATTAATTTAAAACTTAAATAATTTGAAACGACATTTCAGCTTCAACAATTCAGCAGAGAATTGAAGTTAGATGATTCTAAAATTAACGTGATATGTATCATCATTTGCAGTTTTTAATAAAACATTTTTTTTATTTGATACAAGGCAATATATATGCAAATGAGTTCACACCAAGGTTTCCGATATCCAAAATGTCCTTATAATAAGTGACTTAAAGAGTGGATGGTGCGGTAGACAAACAGGGAGAAAAGGAAACAGGCATCCGTTTGTATGCAGGGAGCGTGAGGTGCCCCGAGCCCCCCTGGTCAGGGTCCGAAAGCCCACGGATCGTGGACCCAAATGGCCCTCCAACCCTCTGGTCACGGATCGTGGACCCAAATCTTATCTGGACACCTCACCCTTCCTCCACTAACGACATTTGTTGATAAACACCATATTAAACACACTTCAATATGAGACATAATCACTGTGAGGAGTTCGTCTCTATATAATGCAAAACTCGTACCTAAAATACACTAGAAATACAATCAAAATGTGTTGCTTCAATTTTCACCAAAGTGAAAACACCCATGTTTTTTTCGATTTCATTTTCTCAGTTTTATTTTTCTACTGCCAAACTTGTGTGGGGAGTTAATCTTTTGATTGGTAAACAAATTTATTCTTGATTATTCTGATGTATGATAGGTTATGGTTGGAAAATGTACATTATTTGCAATGACAATTAAAACAATACATTTTGTTTCTCAAAATTGCGGTTGACGAGTTTTTAAAAATATATAATGCAACTGTTTCAAACCAAACCCCGCACCCCAGCTTCTCCCCATCACCCCAGTCAACCCAGCCTCTCCCCATCCACCAAGCCTCTCCCCGTCCACCCAGCCTCTCCCCATCACCCCAGCCTCTCCCCGTCATCCCAGCCTCTCCCCGTCCACCCAGCCTCTCCCCGTCAACCCAGCCTCTCCCCGTCACCCCAGACTCTCCCAATCACCCCTGCGTCTCCCTGTCACCCAGACTCTCCACGTCACCCAGACTCTCCCCATCACACAGTCTCTCCCCGTCACCCCTGCCTCTCCCCGTCACCCTAGACTCTCCCCGTCCACCAAGCCTCTACCCGTCAACCCAGTCTCTCCCCGTCCACCCAGCCTCTCCCCGTCAACCCAGCCTCTCCCCGTCAACCCAGCCTCTCCCCGTCAACCCAGCCTCTCCCCGTCACCCCAGTCTCTCCCCATCACCCCAGTCTCTCCCTGTCACACAAGCTTCTCCCCGTCGCCCTAGCCTCTCCCCGTCACCCAACCTCTCCCCGTCACCCCAATCTTTCCCAGTCACCAAGACTCTCCCCGTCACCCAACCTCTCCCCGTCACCCCAGACTTTCCCAGTCACCCAGACTCTCCCCGTTACCTAGCCTCTCCCCGTCACCCCAGCCTGGGCTCGAACCCGCAACCCTGGCTCGTGGATATCCCCATGCTTTACTGCTGATCATGATCTAAGGGGCAAATGGACACTCTATAGCTAAATGTACAATTTAAATCTTGTCTCCACTATTTAAATGTGTTGGTCATCGAACACAATAAGCCAGGCTCTATTTCCCTGTAACGAGGGCACTGAAACCATTTGTAATGTTCAGAAAACTTGATATATGTACATGTAGTGCTCTTCCATGGTGAAAATTACTGAAAACCATGACATTTTCTTTTGTTTTTTTCATTATTTTGTCCACGTCACGCCTAGTAAAAAGCATCATCATTCCTCCTTAGAAAGGCGCGTGAATTTGAAGCGTAATTTGTGACGCCAGGTTTTAGTGACGTGTATTCTTAACAACCATAGCGCCATTTTGAACGGGTTTCTCACTGCAGATATGCTAGATCAGAATAGTTACATGTAGATACCTGAGGTCAACCAGATGTATTGTGCAAAGAGAGATAACTCCAAAACTCAAACGTAAACCATCGACGATGAAGTACCCCGTGATCAAATGTCTTCCTCGGAACATTGACGTCTTCCCGGATGGTAACTACTTCCAATGTATATTTACCTCCGTTTGTCGTGTTCGTTGACCTGTGTGATATCGTCTAGAGCTTTCAAAAAAAAAAAAATCAAATAAACTTTGCTATTATTTTCATTAGGATATAAGAAAATTTGAAACTTTAGTTTTTTATATATTTGTTTAATTATTCATATTTCGCTAAATTATCAATATATTGTTGGTTATTCTCCTTGCCATACATGCCCGTGTTTCCAACTCGCTTGGGAAGTATTCGTGCACAAGTATCTATTGACTATTTTGAACCACCAGCGCAATCATAAACGCTTCTAATGTTTTCATAGACCAAGCTGTTCAAATGGTGATTAGCTAAATCACAATTTAACGACATTGTTCATTTTTTTATAATACTGTCAGTGTAAAAGATAAGATTTTAAAATTTTGCATGTAAATTGAAACTTTTGGATATATGTTTACATTTGCGCTGCAACCCACCATATGAACATTACCAGCAAAAATGCCTTTTATAAAACTATGAAAGCAATGGTTCTCGAGACGTAGCACGTGATTTCATTATGACGTCATATATCAAGCTTGTTCAACGAGAGTCTTGTCGCGCCGCTTCGAATAACATGGAGAATCCCCTTGCGTCAAACGCTCAAATGACTAGTTATTATTATTGGCGCCGATTTTATTCAAACTGGGCTGTTCCGCTTATGTCGTTTAAATGACGACAAATATACAAACGCAGGTAATAAACTATTAATTGGAAAAAATATCAATAAAGTTAAGCGATTGTTCTATAGTAAAAATGTAAATATATGGATTGAAAGTCATTTTTTTTAACTTTCATAGTGCTATGAAAGGTCAGCCGTTACATCCATATTCAGCATGAAGCCCTAGCGGGCTTCATTCAATATGGATGTAACGGCTGACCTTTCATAGCACTATGAAAGTTAAAAAAATGACTTTCAATCCTTATATGATATCGTCTGGAATTTAAAACTGTTTAATCACTCTAGGTTATTCAGAACATGCTGCAAATGTAGGTGGATGTTAACCTACTAGTATTTATTCTACAGACATGCAGAGGCCTAGGGTGACGGAAAACGTATGTATTTACATTAAAGAAAAAAAATCATTTCAATTAGCTACTCTTAAAAGACACAGGCACTTGTGGCCAGGAGAATAACCATCTAGATTTAGATAATATAGCAAAATATAAATAATTAAAAAAATATAAGAACAAAATTTTCCAATTTTCTTTTTATGTTATTAATCATCTAAAACCATAATAAAAATAATTGCCAAATTTCAGCTTGATACGTCAAGCGGTTAAATCTCACAAAAATCGATTAGAGATCAGACACTGAAAAAAAGAGTGCCTGATAGTCGATTTTTGTGAGATTTAACCGCTTGACCGCTTAAATTTTGTTCTTATAATCGTTTTTCAAATTTTTCATATTTCGCTATATTATCTATACCTAGATGGTTATTCTCCTGGCCACAAGTGCCTGTGTTACTGTATAAGCCAGTCTCTGTTGCAGGTACCTGGTGCGTTCTTGTTGGCAGTTATGTCGTTTCAATACAAACCTTATTTATTTAGGGTTATTTCCCCTGGTAGTGACAGTGGATGGATGACATTTTACACATACATATCAATTCACGTTTTGTTTGTTTAGAGTGTTATATCCTGATAAAAACATGCAATCAGATGTTGATATTTCATGTATGACTTGTTAAAACCACCAGAGAAAAACCAAGCATCAACAAGACCAGAATCTGACTCAAAATCGGTTCAACTAATGACAAAATATTGACAAAAAAATCCAAAACAATTCACTCGGAGACAAGCAAACAAAAATACAAGAAATTAAGGCCAGGTATGAAAATCAATAAGACGTACTATGCACGTGTTAGTTTTTTGTTATCTTTGACTTATGATAAGTAAATAAATATTCTTTTGCTAATCTTGAGCAGGAAGCGCATTTTGGTTTTTTCCCCATTTCTACAAAGCTTTCTGTCAAATAATCTACCAAAGAATATGAAAGCTATTTGTCATAAACATTCCAGTTGGTATGTTAATTTGCCATAATATGCTTCAAAATTTAAAAGGAAAATCAAAAGATTCTTAATATCGCATGTTTTGACAGATGTCGGCTGCTGACGATCAAACTTACAGGACGGGGATTTAAGAATTGGAGGTTGCTCAATACTTTAGGCTAATTCTGTACTCGCAATCTTGGTCTCATTGAGTAATAAGCTGTATTCTTGTATGATATATAGTATAAAGATGGATGCTTTGGAATATATTCAGTAGTTTACCAGGTTGCTATGGCTGTAATACCTCAGTTCTCACATTGAGGACATTGCATTGACTTGGATGTGACCATACTTAAGCTATCGTGTGTAATTGATGAAGCAGAAAACGTTTATCGTTTTGGAACACCTCCTTTTATCTTGAGTGTTTTTAATGTTTCACGGGTATTTCCTTCTCCTATGTTCGGTTCCTATTTGATATCTATTGTTTAATTATAGTTCTATTGGCGCTTTGGTATTCATTTGATTTTTGTTTTCAGATTAAATGAACATCCGTGTTTTTGTGTATGGTTATGATAACATTACAGCTTATTTCACCAGGGCGAGATGTCGTCACACACCAAAAGTCATATACGTTAGAATTTGTATAGTTGCACATCTTCGCTAGCCAAGGGTTACGATCCGCACACTGGATATCGAGGATGGAAGTTGCAAAGAAACATATAAAAATAACAGATTCACATGGAATGTATATATAAGGATATAACTCTTGATCTGTTGTGTTGAAGTTTATTGCTTATAAACCTTGATATGGGACTTGGGATAGTATGATTCACTTTGTCTCCTTGCCCGTATAGTATTAAATCCAATTAACGTTAGCAAAACAGGGTTCAATACCTCATATACGTTGTTTTAACCTTTAAATGGAGCTATCAGGTACATTGTACTTACATGGACATATTTGTACTTTTCAAATCAGCAATTCATACAGAATGGAGTAACCAAGGAATGAATAAATACATTAAACAAATATATCATGGTTGTCTGTGCAATAGTCCAGAATATTTGACACGAGGTACTGCTAATCGACCGATGTCCTATTGCAATAGAACATCTGTCAATTACCAGTACCGAGAGTCAAATATTCTGGACTATTGCACTGACACCCATGATATACTTGTTTTATTACATAATCACTAAACAACGCTTTGAATAACTGAAATTGTTTGTTTTATTTAAATGTTTTTAAATAATAATAGATCAATTTTATAATGCATCGCGTAAACTCTGGCATGTAAAAAATAAAAAAAGGTAAATATTCGATTATCTGAGTAATAACAAAATATCAATCCGTATTTATTTGCGACTCCAAATCTCAACTCTCCTGTAGAAATCGCCATTCCTGTTGTTACCTGGCAGCGTTGACATCTGACTGACTTTGACGCTTTAAACGGTAGGAAAAAGTCACGCGGTGTTCAATAGTTCGCACATGACCGTACAATAGTCATTTTAGCCGTGCAATAGTTCATTTCACTAGTAAATGGTTCAAAATATAGCTTATGCGTATAGTTAAGGAAAATCAAATGCATTATGTAATACAATTATATAATATATCTAAATTATTATGAATCTATAGCATGTTGTTTAAACAATCAACACTTAAATCTAGTGCATCGTTACATGGGAATTGGTGTAGTAAATAACAATAGTATTATGTTGATTGGCGTAATAGAAGAGAGCTTGCTCCAGTTGGCCGTATTTGTTTTCTCAATATGTCCCCATCAACAGAAACTTGAGTCGTTAGTTTGGTACATGTGTTCGTTATACTCGTATTGATACACATTTGACAATGGGTAGTCGGAGCCTAGTTATACTTTACATGCATTTCATGTCACCCGGCCTTTACCATCATATTTAAAACAACGATAAACACACAAAGGGAAACTATTTTATGGGAATGAGACTCTATCACAACTTACAATGGCATATTCAGCAGTTCTTGTTAAAATATTATACATTTATGGCCCTCTTGGTAGGGTAATATGAATGTTTGTCTATCGGAAGTAGAAATATTCCCTTGAGGGCGTAGCCCGAGGGAAATATGACTGCTGAGGGTTATAAGAGGGCTATAAATTGTTTATTATACCGAAAAAACAAATATACGTCAAATTGAACCAACAAATAATGTTTGTATTACATTTTTCACAAGTTTATCTATATTTGTTTACACAATTAAACCAAAAAGAACGACAACTCTTGCGAGAATCAGAAAAAAATGGTTGCTATGGGGGCAATTGCTCCAAGGAGATACAAAGTTTTGTCAGCCTTAGGGAAGACGCGATGCTTTGTTACACCGTCATGTGACGTGTGTTAACGAATCAGCTTTAGAGGAATCGAGATGAGGTATAATAATACATATTGTTATTCGTCCTACAGTTGCTTCGTATATGCCTTGCTCATCCACAATATAAAAATAGTAAGTTTTCACAATTATTTTTAACATGACCATATTTCTCACATTCCGAACACTGGCCTAAACATTTGTTTTATGTTTATCAGAGTGTAATCTTGCCCCTTTCCTTTATTTGAACCATTTAAAAAAAATTTGCTCGGATACTTTGCAATTATGGGCTGCAAGAAATGTTGTAAGTTTGTCTCTACTAGCTTTCGTTTCGAGTCATGTTTTTGATGATCAAGAAAAAACTCTACCAATTGACTTACTTATCCTCCTGAATAACCCCTGATTTACCCCGACCTATCAAAGATTATTCTTGCTTTTGTAATCTAGAAATATCTGTCTTAACATGTACATCTTCGTGATATCCAGGCGTGGTTGGTATTCATTATATCATCAAATCTAGATTACATATAACATTTAAGTCACCTCTTTATTAGGTTCTATTCGGTAGTTTTATTTATACATGTATTTAAACATCTATGTTCAAAAGCACTAATAGTTTATGTATCGATCTTTTGCTGGGTGCACTGAATATGTGTATTTTCTATAAAAATGTATTTATATTTAACCAAGGTTTGAAAGATTCTGGTTTCCCTGAGAATGGTCTAGCTTTCTTGGTAATAGTTTGCACTTCTATCCTTTAATATTAGTTCTTAAGTCATAAATTAATTGCTCGAAAATAAATAAATAAATAATAAAAAAAACCATAGCGTGCATACCTTCAGTGTCGAGATAAAACTTCACCATCTACCAAACACTTTTCCAGCTTTGTTTTTAGCTTAGTCTTGTCCGGGTTGATATATTTTTTCATTTTTTTTTTAAATCTAACCTTTTTGTATAGTTCAGATATTGGTCGTTGACATCTTTAAAACTCAAAAGGTCCTTCGCCACGTACACTAAAACAATAGGTAATTGCTACATATTACCCGGGGTTTGGTTTGGTTTATTTTACTCCCTATTGACAGCCAGGGTTATCAGGTTTTTTGAGAGGGAGGGAAGCCAGAGTACCCGCAGAAATATCACCGACCTGAAGTAAGTACCTGGCGACAGCCCCACGTGGGTTTCGAACTAGTAACCCAGAGGTGGAGGGCTAGTGGTAGAATGTCGGGACACCTTAACCACTCGGCCACCGCGGCCCAGAGGTTGAAGACTAGTGGTAGAATGTCGGGACACCTTAACCACTCGGCCACCGCGGCCCAGAGGTTGAAGACTAGTAGTAGAATGTCGGAACACCTTAACCACTCGGCCACTGCGGCCCTTTACCACTCGGCCACCGCGGCCCAGATGTGAAGGGCTAGTGGAAGAATGTCGGAACACCTTAACCACTCAGCCACCTCGGCCCCTAATAGCACTACTGACACGTAACAGTTGGTAACAGTCAAAGTTTATTGATGATCTCAACTCACAATCACATTAAATAGATATCATCATATCATCAACATACAGTATAACGATAGTACGTCATTGTGTTTTGCCCCAACTATTCCAGTAAACATGAGATGTATCAAACTTACAGGTACATATGACAATCCACCCTTGATAAAACTACACTGTTATCTAAAAATTTTGTTACGAACGTTGTCACGTTGGAGAATCACGTGGTCTGCAGTTGGTGAGTAACACGAATATAAAATGGCCGCCGCCACTATTGAAAGGGAAAATACTCACTACATAAGCATTTCATAGTGACGAGCATATAACATACTGAATTCTGGATATATCGATACCTCATTTGTGCTGCAACGGTCCGTAGTTTTCTGTAACATTCTGACCAAAGTTTTGAATCGAAGCAATTCTCCTCGACCGAAGGGTGGTGTTTTACACGAACATTTACTATTTCGTACGTTTTCTTTGTCTAGACAAGATCTTGGGCTACAAAACTGATCGTTGCAGAAAGCGACGGTCTAAAGTCGATTGTACATCGAACCTTTCTGTTGAAAAATATTATTTTCAGTGTCAATTCTTTAGTTTTGTTAAGTGATGAGTAAACACGAACTAAATTGTGGTGATGAGTAAACACGAACTGCTGAAGAAAGTTTTGGTATCGGGTATTAAGCGAGCAAAAAATAAGCATGTTTGAACTGCCATAATATTTTGGTGGTACTTAATTATTGTAAGTGCGACATGAGAGCAAAAAGACATTTGCCTTTTAAGTCAAAGAGACATTTTGATCATATAATACATGTCCCTGATATGTGACGGTAATTTGTATGATTGTTTTTATTTTTATTATTATTTTTTAATATAGCCTTTTTGAGCAATGTTTTTTGTTTTCCAGTCATATATGATATATATTGGCTTTAATCACTTAGTAAATTTCCCCACCAAGGGTAACAATACTTTGGATTTCTCCTTAAAAACATCTCTTCATTGTTAAAAATAAATGAAAGGTAATCCGATGTGTATCAGACCATAATGAATATTATTTTTATTGACAGTGATATATCAAATCCGCCCATAAACGTTTAGGCGTGCCATAATTCTATGGGATAAAGCGAACATAGCTCAAAGAGAGATGACGTTGAATGGAAATTTACACCTTTTCGGCACATGAATATGAATGTTGACAAAGCTTGGTCATCCTTTAAAGATGTGATTAATTGTGCAATAAAAAATCATGTGCCACTATCACATCCAAATTCACAAACCTTTGGACTAACAACAATATAAACAAACTTGCAAGACAGAAAAGAAGAACATACAATAGGGCTAAAAGTACTCAGAGGCCACAGGACTGGGAAATACATACACAACCAAAATGTAAAATGGAATAAGAGCATACATGCATGACATCATAAACCTGTACAGAAAAACTTATTAAAAACAAAATGATGGACTCATTTAGCAAACCACCAATAAGGAATCCAACAATGGCCCAAATCATTCATACCATGAATGTGAAGCACATTTACCAAAACAATTTTAGTCTGTTTTCACCAGTGACGATCTTTCGAATACCAGGTTTACCAACTTAAGGCCCATCTCAATTTAAAGAAATGCCTTCCATCAGTATAAGCGAGCCAGGTGTACACAATCTCCTTCAGAATCTTCAATTACATAAAATAACTAGCTAGGTATCTGAAATCAAACCAGCACTATCTGTCTTTTTCAAACATCCTTAGACTCTGGCACCGTACCAAGTGACTGGCTTGAAGCACTTATAGTACCAGTCTTCAAAAAAGGTGACAAACAATCTGAAGAATATTACCGTCCTGTCCTTCGTACTAGCATCACAAACATGGCTTTAGATCTAAGTTTTCTACGAAAACACAATAGTTTTCAACTATTGACGATATTGCTAGAAACATTGATAAAACAAATAAGTTGATATTGCTTTATTAGATTTCATCAAAGCTTTTGATAAGGTTCTTCACTCTAGACTATCAAGTAAGCTGAAATTCTTTGGTATCAATCTAGAAATTGTCCGTTGGTTTTCTTCTTTCCTAACAAACAGACGCCAGAAGGCAGTGTAAACGGAACCTACTCTGACAGTACCCCTGTCCGCTCTGGAGTACCCAAGGGGACAGTTGTTGGCCCCCTCCTCTTTTGAAATACCTAAATGATATCGTAAACTCTGTTTCCTGTAATATTAAGTTCTTCGTGGACGACTGTGTACTTTATGGTGAATATCATCATTGAATGACTGTTACCGATTGGATCAAGAAGAATTGAAAATTCCGGAAACCTGGGAGTGGAAATGGCAGATGAAGTTCAATGAAAAAAAAAACAAAAACAGTTTCATCATTAATATTTCCAGGAGGACAAAACCAATAAAATATCCATATTCATAAAACAGTCAACTTCTGGAATAGATTGTGGCAATTTAAATTAGAACAGCGACACACCAAACATCACAAACGAAGCAAACAAGACACTAGGCTTCATTAGGCGCAACATGTCATCATGCACCAGAAAATTAAAAACATACATCACACTTATAAGAATACCCCTGGAATACTTAGCCCCATGCTTATATATCCTATCCTATCAATTGAAAACATTCAAAGATAGGATACCCATACAAAAATACAGATCTAGAGAGTCTAGCTGTGTTACCAACAAGATAACCTGTCTTAGCTGAGAACCCCTAGCCCATCGAAGAACAAAAGCTAGACTTCTCATGTTGTATAAAAACTAGTCTACTCATAAGCATGTGGCTATCTTTCCAACTTCACATATAACATCAGGTGATAGGAGAACAAGAGGTGCCAGCCCATAAATTCAACAAAAAAACCATCAACAAAACACAATACAAGTATCTTTTAGGTCTGCCATGGCTTGTCACAACCTTCCATAATTACTCAATGTTTTTATCTCATATGGAAACTAGAATAAATGTGTTTTAAGTTTAGTATATGCTACATCATAGTCTGGCCCTATATTTGAAAGGATGATAACGGTACTTCATCCATATCTAGTGATCTGTTGAGAGAGGTTGGTGATATTCCCGGAACTAACTCACGGGGTACCTTTGGTTTTACCATACTATGATCAGGTCCTGCAGCCTTACATATCATGGTGATATTCTAACAACCTTTGTGCTAGCTCTTTTGCGCCCCTTTGTTACTTACAGTGGTGTTAGAATAGACATCTTACGCTTGTGAAGTGATAGAGTACTGGCTTTTCGGGATTCGACAGGTGGCTTATGCTGACACGATAATTTGTCAACTTTAAAATCTGTCTCCTTCGCCTCTTTGACTGAACAGACAAATGGCTTTTGCTCGCATGTCGCACTTACAATAATAAAGTACCACCAAAATATTATGGCAGTTCAAACATGCTTATTTTTTGCTCGCTTAATACCCGATACCAAAACTTTCTTCAGCAGTTTAGTTCGTGTTTACTTATCACTTAACAAAACTAAAGAATTGACACTGAAAATAATATTTTTCAACAGAAACGTTGGTTGTAGACCGTCGCTTTCTGCAACGATCAGTTTTATAGCCCAATATCTTGTCCAGACAAAGAAAACGTACGAAATAGTAAATGTTCGTGTAAACCACCACCCTTCGTTCGAGGAGAATTGCTTCGATTCAAAACTTTGGTCAGAATGTTACAGAAAACTACGGACCGTTGCAGCACAAATGCGGTATCGATATATCCAGAATTCATTATATTATATGCTCGTCACTATGAAATGCTTATGTAGTGAGTATTTTCAGTGTCTTACCTCTATTTTCACTTTCAATAGTGGCGGCGGCCATTTAATATTCGTGTTACTCACCAACTGCAGACCACGTGATTCCCCACCGTTGTTGTGTACATATTAAGCCATTAGCCAACAAAAACATAAACACAACTGATACAATATCCTAAAGATAGTCCACTTATCAGTGACAATTTGCATTTTATTTCAAAAATACCTGGAAGTTGCAGGGAGGGCCAAGGGAGAGGTCCAGTTTTGGTAATGTGCAAAAATGAATAAAAGTTGTTTTTCTTTCAGTTGCACAATTAAATGGAATAAATTATCACTAGTGAAAAATATCAGTTTTATAGAATGAATCATTTTCGATGTTTCACTGGTAAAAATATAATTAATCACCTTATACTCTGTTATTACCAGTATACCAGTAAGTATAACCACAGTTAGTTGAAAATAACTCGATATTACGGTATCAGGAAACAACAAAGAAAAAGGTACAGTATATTGGATAAAATATTTACTTTTATTGATACTTAATGAATGGATTTAATCTATAAAGCTACTAGCTACCTGCATAACTACAGTGATATACATATGTAGAACCACAGGTACAGTCTGGATGAATAAAATGGCGATTTAGCATCACAGCTGAGTATTAAAAATATAATGATTGAATATGATTGTACACCTACGCATTGGCTAAATATCTATGAATCACATAAATGTGTAATAATAAATACATCTTGAAAACCTAAAAGGTATACAATTTGCACAAAAACACACAAAACATGTAAACATTTAACGTGAATTCATATATGAATGTACTTGGTGCAAAACAACTCACCAGCATCTTGTAGAAAGAAAACACATATCATAAGACTCTTACATAACCAGGGATGTAAGATGGGGACATTCCACCCTCGGGGTTTTCAAATTTGTTAAAATATTCGGCAAAGCCTCGGGTTTTATCAAATCTAAAAACCCCTCTGGTATAAGATAGGGAAATTCCACCTTCGGGGTTTTCAAATTTGGTAAAACCCGAGGCTTTGCCGAATGTTTTTCCAAATTTGAAAACCCCGAGGGTAAAATTTCCCTATCTTACATCCCTGGTCATGAAAGAGTCTTATGTTCTCTCATATCTCGCCATGTTGAATAGAGTTTGCCCGTGTAAGAAAGCTATGTAAGAAAATTCTATCTAACATAGCATATCACGCGACTTCACGTGACGTGACGTGATGTGACGTAATGTGACGTGACTTTTCTTACATAGCTTTCTAACATGGCCAAACTCTATCCAACATGGCGAGGTATGAGATAAATATATATATATTTTATAAAAAATGGTCACAAGCTAAGAAATGTCCAATCATCACAACATGACTTATACTCGATAAGTGTTTTACCGAGGCAGTGTTAAATATTAAACACTAATCATATACACTCCCAATAAAAATGCAGAGGACAACACAGGCACTTGTGGCCAGGAGAATAACCATCTATATATATAATATATAGAATATAGCGAAATTTGAAAAATTAAAAAAAAAAAGTATTAATTAATCTCCAAACTACCATCAAAATAATGCTCCTTTAAAGTTTATCCTTAAAGAAATGACGCGAATGTTATACAACACCTCAGTTCCAATACTCGGTAAGGTATATTTCGGCTGTTTATCTAATTAGATAACAGCTAACACAAACTCACGATTGCTATGCTTCTCGGTTAGTGCGAGAATTGCGTGGACTTTTCTTACGTATTCTTTAAATTATCTAAATGTTCAGACATCATAACTAAGTGTTTACACATGCAATATGTGACGAAATATAACGAGGACAGCAGTCGGTCCGGTAGGACAGGGCACGTGACCGGCATAGGGTGTTCATTTGGGTGAAGAACCGTCGGGATTCCGTAGTAGTTGCCCATCCGACTATAATATACATAACAATATATATAACAGTATACATAACAATATACATAACAGTATACATAATAATATACATAACAATATACATAATAATATACATAACAATATACATAACAATATACATAACAATATACATAACAATATACATAATAATATACATAACAATATACATAACAATATACATAATAATATACATAACAGTATACATAACAATATACATAACAGTATACATAATAATATACATAACAATATACATAACAGTATACATAATAATATACATAACAATATACATAATAATATACATAACAATATACATAACAATATACATAACAATATACATAACAATATACATAACAATATACATAAAAATATACATAACAATATACATAACAATATACATAATAATATACATAACAATATACATAACAATATACATAATAATATACATAACAATATACATAACAATATACATAACAGTATACATAATAATATACATAATATACATAACAATATACATAATAATATACATAACAATATACATAACAATATACATAACAGTATACATAACAATATACATAACAATATACATAACAGTATACATAATAATTTACATAACAATATACATAACAATATACATAACAATATACATAATAATATACATAACAATATACATAACAATATACATAACAGTATACATAATAATTTACATAACAATATACATAACAATATACATAACAATATACATAATAATATACATAACAATATACATAAAAATATACATAATAATATACATAGCGATATACATAACAATATACATAACAGTATACATATGTGTTACAGTATACATAACAATATACATAACAATATACATAACAATATACATAACAATATACATCATAACAATATACATAACAATATACATAACAATATATATAACAATATACATAATATACATAACAATATACATAACAATATACATAATAATATACATAACAATATACATAATAATATACATAACAGTATACATAATAATATACATAACAATATACATAATAATATACATAATAATATACATAACAATATACATCATAACAATATACATAGCAATATACATAATAATATACATAACAATATACATAACAGTATACATAAAAATATACATAACAATATACATAACAATATACATAACAATATACATAACAATATACATAACAATATACATAACAGTATACATAATAATATACATAACAATATACATAATAATATACATAACAATATACATAACAATATACATAACAATATACATAACAGTATACATAACAATATACATAATAATATACATAACAGTATACATAACAGTATACATAACAATATACATAACAATATACATAACAGTATACATAACAGTATACATAATAATATACATAACAATATACATAACAATATACATAACAATATACATAACAGTATACATAACAATATACATAATAATATACATAACAGTATACATAACAGTATACATAACAATATACATAACAATATACATAACAATATACATAACAATATACATAATAATATACATAACAATATACATAACAATATACATAACAATATACATAACAATATACATAACAATGTACATAATAATATACATAACAATATACATAATAATATACATAACAGTATACATAACAATATACATAACAATATACATAACAATATACATAATAATATACATAACAGTATACATAACAATATACATAACAATATACATAACAGTATACATAACAATATACATAACAATATACATAACAATATACATAATAATATACATAACAGTATACATAATAATATACATAACAATATACATAATAATATACATAACAGTATACATAACAATATACATAACAATATACATAATAATATACATAGCAATATACATAATAATATACATCATAACAATATACATAACAATATACATAATAATATACATAACAATATACATAGCAATATACATAATAATATACATAACAATATACATAACAGTATACATAACAATATATATTTGTGTAACAATATATATAACAATATACATATGTGTAACAATTTACATAACAATACACATATGTGTTACAGTATACATAACAATATATATATGTGTTACAGTATACATAACAATATACATATGTGTTACAGTATACATAACAATATATATATGTGTTACAGTATACATAACAATATATATATGTGTTACAGTATACATAACAATATACATATGTGTTACAGTATACATAAAAATATACATAACAATATACATAACAATATACATGTAAAACCCCCATGGACATTTTACAATACCTATATTACAACAACTATCAACTTTGAATTTAACATATATCTACTGCTCGAATACCAGTAAACATTAACAGTGTTCTTAGTTTTGTTTTGTCATTTAATTGGTTAATGTTGCTATTATAGCTTTGTTTTAATTAACCAATGCTGCAGGAATTTCTAGCAATGCATAACAGTTCATAAAAGATGTGGACAATGATGTCTTTGAAATACGAAGCTCGATTGGTTTAGTGTAAATGTCAATTAAACCACAAACATTTCAAACAGTGTCATCCTTGGCCAGTAATGCTCTTTCGTACATGTGCATCTTTGTCCGGTCTTAATCGGTCTGTTTTTATACAATACCAAAATTTGCTTCCTTTCATACACAATCAGAAAATCATTTTTCAATTTAGACCAATATATTATTCGAAATAAAGCATAATTATGATAGATAAGTCATCATATGACATTTCCTTATCCTATCATATATAAACTTTTGATCCGTACCAGCTGTCGGCTGGATATGGGGACGATATATATGGAGTCGATATGGGGAAGAATATGGAAATGGTCACATGGGAACCTTAACAGAATTATAGCAACCTTGTTTTGCTGTAAATTATTAAATTTTCTCGAAATGTGCTTTTTTAAATTATTCACAAATATTTCCAACCGGGATTATTAGCATATTTATTTCCAAATCGATGATCATCTATGTATTAATTAATACTTGCGAGGTAGAATTCTCAAGAAATAACATTAAATTAAACTGGATGTTAGAAATTAAGTATTGTATTGTAAATAACAACCTACTCAAATTAAAACTGAATGAAACACATATTTTAGGTTACTTTGCAAGCAATACTTATTTAGTTTGTTATATATACTTACGGTCGTTGAGGGATACCACTGTGCGGCATACGGAAATAATATCATCGTTTACGTTGAATGGCTGACCGGTACATTGAAGTTCGACGTACGAAAACAGAGGACAGCATTCGTTTAGGTACTCTAGGGAGCGACGTTCACAATCACGTGCCATGGCAATTGCTTCTTCTCTGAATCTCATGGTCAAGGTCAGACTAACTACAAAGTAAACAAACAAAATCCCTGTAAGAGACACACCAAACCTAAATACAGAGATGTCCGCATTTGGTCACTTTCACATTGCAAATGATATTAAAATACATTCGAACCTTTTTATCTCGAACTCGAGTAACTTGCCGCCCCCGTTTAATTCGAAGCTTTTCTTCGGTCCCAGAAAGAATTCACATTGAGTTTTCGAACTTACCAAACTCGAATACTCCGATAACTCGAAGTTTTTCGTCGTCCCGCCTTCTTCCAGATAACGAAGTTCGACTGAATTTGTTTTTTTTCAATTTCTAATTTGATTCTCGAAATTGCATGCAAACATGATAAAGTTTTGAGATAACAAATTAAAAGATTGTGTTATGCTCAGATATACAAAATTATCAAACTTATAAAACTTTTATTTTCACTGCAGTGATTAGAAGTGAACATATAAGATTTTGCAGAGAAAATATAAGATTTTTTTTTAATATGGAACTATATTTTGCATAGTATTAATATTTTGAAATACGTACTAATCCTCTATGTATTTTCATAAAGATCAAATTCCTTATATATGGCATTTTCTGTTACCACTAACGAAGAGAAGTGCCGTTGCTTGAACACTAAAATAATGTTATGTAATGTAACACGACATACGTTACACAGTTGAACATCGTTATCCCGAACTCGTGTAGCTCGAAGACCCCGTTAAAATCGTCGGTCCCGGTGAGACCTCACTCTAAGTATTCAAACTCATCTAACTCGGATACTCTGATAAGTTTTTATGTGGTCCCGACTACTTCGAGATTACGAGATTCGACCGTAAGTGCCTCTTCATTAGTTTTCATAGAAAATCTTGTTCTGAATAATTATTATGAACCTCCCTTATCACCTCCCAAATAAGTCGATCAGTACTGTAAAACATGATTTAGCTGTTCTTTGCAAGAATTATTGACATCTATGTTCGACACATAATAAAGTTTCAATTTTATTTTTTGAGAAAATGAAAACTTTTACATACTTTATAAAAAAACTAATTTAAAGAAGCAAATTAAACAAGGCGATGTACATAAATGTAACATGTATGTCTATTTTCATTGTTACATACCGGTATACTCTTATCAATTGTAACTGAATAAACAAAGATATTTCCAATGAATACTGACTGAAAACATTGCTTTTCATATTTTCAAATAAACCAAAGCGAGCTAAAAAAATTAAGTTTTATATATATTCAACAAATCAGAAGCTGATGGCTTCAGTGTAAGCGAAATATTAATAGAATGAAGCATTGATTGCACTTTCGTCGATTCCTTTATTTACGATGAAAACACAAGCATAAGAGTTAAAAGATAAATGTTCATGGCTTAGCTCAACCGATGAAGACTGTATTAATCACTACTATAGGTGTAGTAATCCGTTTTCACGCTGTTTTTAAATGAATTTATATATCAGGATAACGTAGATACCCCTTGTGAAGCTCAGTGGTTGATAGAGATAAGTACACTAAAATAAGCCTTAAACGAAGTAAACCTGAGAGGTAACTAACAAGAAACTAATCCAAAGAATTGAAAATAATTCAGGTGGGGCCCACTTCAACAACTAACCGAAGGTAGAGGACAGTTCGAAATGGACGCGTGTTTACAAATATCGTGTTTCTACTGCTTCTGTACCGGTAACATTGTAAGAATCCATCTGGAATATTTCTGATATATATTAATCTTAACTAAATCTATAAATATGATAAGTTATTAGGCTTGATTTTCGCTTCAACTTTTGCCGAAAGTTACGTATATTGGGCCTTTAATGACGTCACACAATTGTGTGTCTCAAACTGTAAGTTTTGAATTTATCTAGGCCAACCCACTGTATTGTTGTCGACGTCATCGATACTTTGCTCGTGTTCGAGTATACTTTTGAAGTGATGACAATCGTATTGCGAAACAATGGTTTCCGAGTGATTGTCAGTGCAAAATGTAAAACTAATTATAGAAGGGATTACCTGCCATGAGTATATAGCGTATATACTCTTCAACACCAAACGGAAGAAATACCACAGAGCATGATGCGAAGCTTCTGTTTAACAATGTCAAGCATTCTCATGCTTTTTTATATACATTTCAGATTACGTTTCTACGTTTTTTTTTTACTTCATATATAATCGGTGGTAAAAGCCTTCCATAGACTTATATAACATGGTTAATCATGCTCCAACTTTTATATAGAATTTATTTCTCGTGATGTTATTTTATAATTGACAATGTAACATGGGCGTCACAGAATGGGAACAAGACGGAGATATTTACACTGTAGGTACATGTATATAAGGTTCACAGAGTGCAACTATTAGCCTTCAAGCTTGACATAATCAGTTTATCTGTCAACCTATTTATCGTACCAAGACGGTTTCCTGACCTATTGGAGGACCTCTTGACTTGTAGTGAAGAAACCTATTTAGCCGACACTAGCCCACACGTGCGTGATAGGTCACGTGTCAAAGTTCGTCTTATAAGATATAAAGAGAATTTACAATTTATTGTTATTTATTTCCTAAGTGTTAAATACCAGGAAAAGATGGACGCGTTTGAACAATAAGTAAACATTAACGTCATCAAACTGGCTTATAAAAGTAGTATTTAGTACATTACTTGGCCGTATGAGGTCGTAGGTTTGTAGTATGGGGTAGTATATTGGGTAGTACGGGGTCTTGACATCATCGCGGATTTCTGTGGTATTTCTGCACTAAATCGAATATTTTCCGATAAAATACGGCAAATTGAAGAAAAAATATCCAAAAAGATAATATTTCAGAGTATAAAAGTAGTATTTAGTAAATTACTTGGTCGTATGTGGTGGTATTGGATAGTATGGGGTAGTTTTGGGTCGTACTGGGTAGTATGTGGTAGTATTGGATTGTATTGTGTAGTATGTGGTAGTATTGGATTGTACTGGGTAGTATGGGGTAGTATTGGGTTGTACTGGGTAGTATGGGGTAGTATTGGATTGTATTGGGTAGTATGGGGTAGTATTTGGTTATACTGGGTAGTATGGGGTAGTATTGGATTGTATTGGGTAGTATGGGGTAGTATTGGGTAGTATGTGGTAGTAATCGGATTGTATTGGGTAGTATGGGGTAGTATTGGGTTGTACTGGGTATTATGTGGTAGTATTGGATTGTAATGGGCAGTATGGGGTAGTATTGGATTGTACTGGGTAGTATGTGGTAGTATTGGGTATTTAGACGCGCCGTGTTCTCATATACATGTAGTATTCTAGAAACCTCTATGACAAATATTAACACTGCAATTGACACGTGTTATGACCCTTTTGTAGGAATAACCTCACAAAATGATCATTTTTTATCGCAATTATCTTGGTAGTTATAGTTTTATGTGCAGTTTTAGTCGGTAACACAGTACATGTAACTGATATTTTTCGGGGAAAATAAATATGTGTGTGGGCTTTTCGCTATAGTTTTGGATCGAATCATATCTTGATTTAATCATACTACTTCATTTTTTAATGCCAATCTTTTTTTTTCAGAAAATACGTGTTATATATTATTTTGCATGAATCTGTCGTTCGTCTACATGTATTTGAATACAGATCATACATAGTACCTGTCATAAGATGAACACGCACCAACGTTTTGATTTTTAAAATAGATTACACTTATTGGTTTTGAAAAACAATTAATTTAATGGTTTTGATTGGTTTAAAGTTCTTGATGGAAATTAAAAAAAAAAAAAAAAACATTTCAAAGAATAGTAGAGCAGCATTTCCATTGGGTCATACAGTGTACGTTGCTTTTGATAAAAAATAATTATCAATCTCAGAACAGATTGATTTTTAGACTTTGATATAACGACTTGCTCAAACACAACACATTCTAAAATAAATGTTGAATACTGATTGAGAACGTATAGTAACAGATTTGGAGTCTAAACCAGCATCTGCTTCAGAAAATATCTTAAAAAATAGTATATTATTATGGAGGCGACAATACGATTAAATCAAACAAAACAGCATAATAAATTCGAAAAATAAAAATGATATTTGACTGTCTACCAAGATATATGTACACTTTGAATATGGTTATTTATTTATTCAGCGAAGTTTCATTTAAATGAGAATAATATTGGTTTTAAACAATACAATACTAACCCTTGAAAAGTGAACATCATTTAAACATCAAAGTTGAACAACAATAACAGAAGAAATTTTCAATATAAATCAGAACATGGTAGGTCTTTCTAACTAAATTTAAAGGTGCAGCATGTGTGTGTGGAAAGTCATCATTTAGATAAGCCCCTTTTAATGTTTTTTTTTTCAGTGAGCTAAGGAGGTTTATCACATTTAGTAAGAGGATTAAATAAATAAACCATATCAAAACTTATTAAAATAGGCATTATGTTGTTTATAAAAATCCAACGGAAAATACAAAATTATGTGGGAAAAAAGATAAGGTAAAATTTGCACTATATTTTAACATATACCATCAATAAAAGCAATCAAATTTATACTTTTTATAATTATTTTCTTGTAAATATTTAAGTAGTGTTGTAAATGAAACATACAAAGTTAATTATTTTTTTTTTCTGAATATGTATATCATCAACATTATCATATGTACTATATATGTTACACTTGAATGCTGTATTCATTTCGGCAACAAAACACAATATTCGTAACAATTAAAAACAATGTAATATGTGCTACTACAAGCTGCAAACTGTCAACAATATATTGATAACAGACATATAGACAGTGAAACACACAAATAGAGAGACACAATAACGACAACGGTCAAACAACAAATAAATAATAATAAAAAAATAATTGAAAATATTTGAGTTCGCTTCAGCCTTCTACTGGTAACCATTTTATTTTCTTGTATAGAATAGCATTCCCTTTACCCTATGTATGAATGCGAGATAGGGAAACATTAAAACATACATTAAAAGGCAGAGAATTTAAAAAAAAAAACAGTATTTTTAATATGAATATGAATGTTGGGGCAACCTCTTATTATCCGGTTAAATGTAGTGCCGGTATTTATAAACATTTTGAACTGAGACAGTTCAAGCATTTTTTTTTATTTTTGATATTTTTCAATATATAAAAGTCAACGTGATAAGTACCAAAAACCGTTTCGGAAGTACAGTTACTTTTCCTGATAAAAGATTGTGTGGTGTCTCGTCGGGGTCTTATCATGACGGAATATGTTTTCTAAAATGTTAAGTAATAACCGGCATTATATATTCCGATCAACATTTAAAAGCCCAACATATTTAACTTCAGGAAAATTTGCGTGATTCTGAAAAATTCTGACAAAAATCCAGTTAATAACTATGTAAAAACAAGCCTAAAACGAAGTAAACCTAAGCGGTAACTAACAAGAAACGCTTGACAGAAAAATCCAAAGAATTGAAAATAATTCAGGTGTGGCCCACTTCAACAACAAGCCAAAGTTAGAAGACAGTTCAAAATGGACACATTGTTTACAAATACCGAGTTTCAACTGCTGCCGTACCGGTTACCGCGTAAGAATTCATCTTGAATACTACTGATATCAGTTAATCTTCATTAAATTTATAATAATACAAAATTATTAGGCTTGATTTTCGCTTCAAGTTTTACCGAAAGTCACATATATTGGGCTTTTAAACGCTTTTAGACATTTCTTTTCTAGAAATGGCCGAAAACATTGCAACGCTAAGTAATGTAAAATATCAGTATGCTGAAACACGATAAAAGTTTGGATAAGTAAGAATTTCACTTACCTTGAAATTGTACAAACGCTACCATCATAAGCAGGCACAAGGGTGATGAACATACGCTCATTTTCACGTTCAGCGAACACCAAACAGAGCAGACTGAATAACTGTCGTCATACCGTCATACATTGTATTTATAAAGAATAACTAAAACTTTTAATACACCTTTCTCAATTTAAATATAGAATTTCGTGAAATGTAGTAGATTAACTTAATACTAGTAGTAATAATTCACTTAGATTGTATGTCCGGTTCAGGGGAGTGATTTTAATGTAGGAGGTCTCTAGTGCGATAACACAGTTATACAGAATTATAATCAGATATATATAGTCTCCAGTTGGCTGGGGTTTTATTTTCAAGTAAACTGAAGCTAACAGAGCATCTCAATTGTGATTACAGGCGACAAATATTTTTTTAATATTTCCTGTTGTCAAATTTCTTCTCAGGTCATTCGCCTCCACCCGCCTTCAATAGACCTTTTCCAGAAATCAAAAATTCAAAATTATCCTATGTTTAAAAAAAAACAAAAAAAACTCACAGAATACAACCGCATCAAAAACACTGTAATCAGAACTTAAAATCTATTAAATCGGAGGCAAAATATGGACATAATGAATACGAACGGTTTGCTGTTAGATCTTTCCTCCGAACTCAACAAAAATATTGTCACCAAGAAATTCAATGATTCTATATGTTCCTCAGTATTTATAATCACTCATTTTTACTGCGAATATTCAAAGTAAAAATGGGTGAAAATGACTTGAGGAAGATAGTTTTGGAAATGTTGTTTATAAGGTATAAGGAAATAGACAATATAAAATAATTTATCTCAAGATAAACATATTACTGCTGGTCTGAGTGATACCTCATCGGGTTTAACTTACACATGCTGGATATGGACATGGTTTGAATTTGTGTTAAAGCTTCACTTCACCCTCATAACTTGCACTGTGTTAATTTTCTTACAAAACTATTTGAATTCTTAGATTCACGATTAATCGGATCCAGAATCTCTTTGAATATTTTGGTGTGCAGTATACTGTATATATACGCTACTAGACTTCTCCCATAATGCATGGATTTGTCTCCCCTTTTACCGGTTCTACATGTCGTCCTCTATGGTTTGACAGATAGCATGTACTATGACGCGATTATCAATAGGGGAATGCAATTAATATAGATATAGTTCAGCCATGCCGCAAATTGATAGCGACATCTTTTCATGGGAAAATGATGATGGTACGATGTATGGATCCCACATCCGATTAATTATACAAGTAAAGGAGAAAAATCATAAATCCCGGGTCTATTCCATTGACCATGATATCTCAATCCTTGTGTAAAAAGGTTGGCTAACCAGCACGACGCAAGCATCGTGCTGAAAGTTTAAAGTCTTACAATAAGTGTGAGATGCCCTTGTCAACGGAACCGATCCAAACAATATTGTATTAGTTTTAGTATTGTCCCGGCATATATAGAGGATCTTATACGAGTGTCGATGTAATATGGAATTTATTAAACGAGATATATAATTTAATATGTCACGAGCCTTTAGGCGAGTCACATATTAAATTATGTAACGAGTTTAATAAATTCCATATCACATTGACACAAGTGTGAGATTATATTTATCACCTAACTTCTATTTATGAGAAAATGCACAAAAAACTCTCAAATTAATTAAGGCAATTTCTTCTGTGACAGTTCGATTTTTACTAAGAAGACAATGATATGACGTCATAAAGACGTCATTTGTTTATGACGTTACAATAGTGTTAGTACACGTGTGTAATACCATTTTTATGACATGACCGTATGACACGACTGAACGGGTCAGTTATGTGATAAAGATAATTATAACACAGAAAGATTATCAACAGTTAATTACTTAAGTTGACTAATCATCTATTGGATAACTATTAAATCAACTTTCTTTTCTGTTTGTTTGGGCCATGAAATAAAATAAGAGAATACCGAAGCGTCTACATAATCATAATCCAAACTCAAAATCGAATAAACCAGGGGCAAAATTTGAACAAGGAAATATTTACATGGAGACCCCTGCAAAAGTACAAGAGAATAAGACCAGGTGTTCCGGAAGAGTAAGCGTCTTCTGCTTCATCGACGACACCCGCCATGTAAATCTTTGTCACATCCAAGCAAACATCAATTCCTCAAAATGAGAACCAAGTATCATTGTCAATCACAACAAGTAAACACACTAATGAGCATACTCAAAAACGTCCATCTTCATATCACCTAAAGATACAGAATATTTCTCAATGAGACAAAGATGGCGACCATAAAACTTGCCCATAGTACTGATCAACCTGCATCTCTCGAATCCTTGTGTTGTTAGTTTGTTTGTCAGCAGTCGACATCGATCACGGAAATCCCGATATTTAGAGCACGCCCTGGAATACCGAATCAACTGCGACATGTAAACACCATAAGTTGGAGAAGCAGGGATATTACTATCAAGAAATGGAAAGTTAACGATCGGAAAATTGAAATCATCACGTTTATCGTATAGCTTAGTAGGAAGCTGTCCATGTTGGTCGTAGTTTAAGTAGAGATCGAGGTAAGCAGCTGATGTAGAAGAGTCTGTTGTGTCCTTTATTTCAAGTTCAGAAGGGTATATACGATCGACGTGGTCAGCAAACTTCTTGTTGTTTATAGATTGTTTCTGACAATAAGCTCTAGAAATGCCTGGCGATTAAGCATACATATCCAATATAGAAATATTATTCGAGAGGAGTTATGATTATATGTGGAAGGAAATCAATTATTCCCTGTCTTGAGTATTTGTCCGGATAACAAAACACCCAGATCATGATTCTTGAATGGCTATACATTGACACCAAATACCGATGACATAGGGACACATTCAATTTGTTTGAACATTTCAATTCTGCGTGACCGTCAACTTGTTAGCCAGTAGACTGGTCTGTCGGATAGTGTATGTAGCTGACCATTGTTACTGGACAACTGAAAAGTCAATAATGTGTTTGACATGTGAGACTAAAAGAATCGAATCGATACAAATCACAAACATATTGAGTCATAAATGTGCCATTATCGGTAATCCCTTGATGGGCTGTATACTGGAGGTCTAAAGTTTCACAAACATTGCAAGGTGCGAACTGTTAAAATAATATTACGTGTTAAATAAATTAGAGAATACCGAAGCGTTAACAAAATCGATTAAAACAGGGGCAAAATATGAACAAAGGAAATATTTACATGGAGGCCCTTTTAAAAGTACAAGAAAATCACAACAAGTTAACACACTAATGAGCATACTCAAAAATCACTTAAAGACACAGAATATTTTTCAATGAGAAAAAACATGCTTGCAAGCCAATGTATGTTACACACCAATGAATGTCAAAATTAGGACAACCAATACTGTTATTTACATGTTTTGTTAACCAACGTACAGTTGATGCAGACATACCCGTATAGTAGCAGTCAAAACATGTTTCAATATCAAAGTAAATCAAGAATATGAAAGTGGAGCAGTGTAGTCCCATGACATTGTTAATGAAACTCTTTAAATGACACTTAAATTCTTGAAAAATGGTTATTCAATACCTTAACTAATTAATAACTAACCAACTAATTGTATGTTTATGCTAATTATGATAAACGTACTACAACATAGTGGAATTACCTGTGTTTGCTTTGGAGAAATTTTCCTGAAATTGTGTCAATGACCCTTTAATTGCATAATGATATATTAGTTCAAAATGGGTATTTTTATGAGATGATCTAGTTTAATGCCGATCCATATATAATGGCGATATATTCTACGAATTTTACCTCATTTTGACTGCGTATACGGATGTATGCCCGCAGTTGGCAACGAACGTATTCTATGGTGCGCGTTAGCGCTCTATAAGATGAAACAAACATTCGAGGTGGGTTGTTACGATGGTAACTACGATAGCCGTGGTTGCTAAGACAGTATAATCTGAGTAAATTGCATCGATATATTGGTTAAAGAAATTACGCAGCGAAAATCATTCTTATTTTCATTAAATTTGAACTTCTACATAGCTAATATTACTATCATTTCGAGCTTATTGATTCACTTACGGCGATCAATATGCACACGCATAGACACACTGATCTGGTTGTGTCGCGGTCGAACGTTGCAACAGGAAGCCGCCATTGTTTGCATTACCGTCAAACAATTTCATCAATTGTGCATCTATTGAATAAGAGTTTTAGCACTATTAATTTATTATATAATTAAATGTTACGGATCCTAAACGTGTTTCAAGGTTCGAGTTGTTGAAGGAACCATAAAACGCCTGTCATTCAATAGTTATCGTTTGGAAGCTGGAACGGTGCATTATTTGAAACAGAAATCAATTCGCCGAGCCTTTTTTCACTGCGTATTTACTAAGTTGGAGAAGAAAGAGATTTAGATATAGAAGGAATGCTAATTTATTTACTTGGACTTTTATTGCTCTAATTATTCCTTTTACAAACCTTTACTTCCTTGTTGAATACTAGCTTAACTAAACAGGCCTTTTATAAAAAAAAATCAGAGAATACCAAAGGGTCAACAAAACCATTATCCGAACTCAAAATCGATTAAATTAGGGGCAAAATAGGAACAAAGGAACGGTTTACATGGAGACACTGGTAAAAGCACAAGAGAATAAGACCAGGGGTTCCGGAAGAGTAAGCGTCTTCTGCTTCATCGACGACACCCGCCATGTAAATCTTGGTCACATCCAAGGAAGCATGAATGCTCAAAATGAGAACCGAGCCATCATTGTCATCACAACAAGTGAACACACTAACAAGCAAACTCAAAAACTTCATATCACATAAATATTTCTCGATGAGATCAAGATGGCGACCATAAAACTTGACCATGGTCTTCATCAACCTGCATCTCTCGAATCCCTGTGCCGTAAGTTTGTTCGTCAGCAGTTAACATCTATCACGAAAATCTCGATATTCAGAGCAAGCCCTAGATTAACGAATCAACTGCGACATGTAAACTCCATAGGATGGAGAAACAGGGATGTTACTATCAAGAAAGGGAAAGTTCACGATCGGAAAATCGAAATCGTCACGTTAATCATACAGCTTAGTAGTAAGTTGCCCGTGTTATTTGCCGGCAAATAAATAACACTAAATAAACAACGTTTATTTTTAAACTGCAAAAACAAGCTTTTGTCATAGCGAATTACATGTACACTTTACACGATTATTGTATATATTTTATCTATTGATTCAATGGTATAGAATCGCACGTTTTCACCTTGAACTTTTCGTCAGCTCCTCGAGGCCAAGGTAATATGTTTTAATATCACTATTGGATACCAGTAATGGATTGTTTCGCGTCGGAAATTCGCTTATTCTTGCAGAATATTCATCTTTATTTGTTCATGTGGTGATAATGTTTTGAGTTCACAAACGTTAATGTCAAATCTATGTGAACTGCTTTAGCGTTAATAGGGGGTATTGGCTATCTAAAAGATACCTCGACATATTACAGCACTGTTTTCGCCGAAATATAGAAACTAGAATTTATCCATAGAAAGTTTGTAATAAATTAACAATTTAAATTTGGAGTAAATTTAGCAGTAACTATGCTTTTAAATCTGTATAACCTAGTAATCCCAATATCAGCAGTATTTTATCTTGGTGTATGTTTCTTAAGCATTTAGCACCAACGACATTGCCTATCGACATCGTCCGTCAACAGTCTTATTATGATTTTTTTCTAAGTACTGGATTGATCATGCTTCTATTGTGGATGAAGGTTTCCCTTAGTCCCCAGTTATGCAATGTCTAAATTTTGGACTGACTTGAGAAATAATTTGCTACCCTTGCTTCGTATTTGTGCATTGGTTCATTTTCTGACTATTCAGAGAATTGTGACAGTAATAAACTGCTTCACTATTTTTTGACAAGTACTGAATCGATAAGTCTCATATTTCCATTTGTTTCAGGTTGAGCATTTTATCATTTTGGCATTGATCTAAAATCAAATAAGGCCTACCTTGGATCATCTTGGACTTCAACTATGAAATTTTGTAATAACGATTCTTGAGAAATACAAAATGGATATTTCAATTTCGATTTGGGACTGATCAAGAAAATTTCATGGTTGACAGGCCACCATCTTGGATTTTTGACTATGAAAAATAGGTTTGACTATTCTTTGAGAAAAACGAAATGGATTTTTCTCAAATTTCATATTTTGGTTTCCCTTATTCCTTAGCTTAACCCTTTTAATTTCAAAAGGTCAGAAAACGCAATGGTTGACAGGATGTCTTTATTGTTTTGGCAATTTATGATTATTACAAACGTGTTGTTTTTAGAAGGAGGAATTCTCGAATTTCAATTAAATAAGAGCAAATAAAATGAAAACAGGGAAAGTAAGGGAAAATATCAAATATCTACAGACTAAATAAAGGGCGCCAAGTTCTCTCCGGGATAATTTGATAAATCCCCATCCGAGTACTGACAGCGCTTCGTAAGTTTTTGTAAATAGCAATTCGCTTCAGTAAGATATTTTCTATCTGCACAGACTTCTAAATTGTGAACTGCTTCTCTCGTCTTGCACTACGTCCCTCTTCCTGCGATAATTTGAAAATTTTCACCGATTTTAAACGTATAACCCTTCAAGTGCCAAATTAACATCTATCAGCAGAAACAAAAAAAGTTATACATTTACGTTTCAGACAAAGGCATTGTTTTACAAGGTTCACGACACAAATGAAAGAGTAGCCTTAGCCTGACAGTCTATAAAGTTTAGGTACGGTCTGTGTCTGCCGGTAGGCGTTGCCACAGATACTGCTCAGAGTTGAATGACAATGGGGAAATAAGTACAAGCACTTGATACACACCTTAAAACGATTTTTTGAGTCCCTTGACACCAAACAAAAATGTGTTTTTTTTTCAAATTTTTGTAATTCCTATCGAAGCATTTAATTGCAAATGTTTATTGCCTAACTTTGATATTCATGATAAAGTTGAGATGAAGAATGTCTAAAAAGAAAATTTTTGATGCAGACGGATATGAAAAGCATTCCGATGTGCGTTATCAATTAGTAAACACATTTGACGTACATATTGAAAAGCCGTGGCTTTAGAATGCATCGACTGTGTTACAAAGTTGTGTAACAATCTTCTGTGTTTAATGGTAGCATATTTACATTCTGTTTTCGCTCCATCGATTGTATATTTCAGTGTGTGGGCAGAGACTGCACTGCTGTGATTTGATGCCATCAATCAATATTTGTCGGTGTAACAGCAAAAGAATTGGATCGAGACGACCTTGTGACCGCCGACTACCCGATAACGTCTCGGAGAGAACGTGATCCCTGATGTCAGCAGATACCTAACTTGGAACTTTGTATCTTATTCCTGGGATTGATTGTAAAACTACAAAATGAGAAAGACCAGTCCAACGCGATATGTGATTCAAAGTAAACGCAACGCTATAATACAGACTAAAGACAAGGATGTGGAAGACAAAACTACAACTTGTAAAGCCAAAACAGCTCTGTCTGAGTTTGGGAGGAAAACAACTATACACGGATTAAACTACACTCTTCAACAAGGCACCCAGTCCACACGAAGGTAAACTCATGTTGGTGCATTGTTAAAATTTTACAGACAAGCAATCTTCCTTTTCTAAACACTGTAATAACAATATATGTTGAACTATTTGTAGTAAAGTAGAAAAATATTGTCATGGAAAGTTGTTGTTTTCTTAGGTTCAGAGAGATGTTTTAATTCCCCAGCTTTTGTTTTTTGGAAGGATGCCAGGGTTGGGGTGCCCTGGAATCATCCCTTTTGCATCATGTAACCCCACACAGGAGGACTCTTTCCTTTTATTCACTCTTCCTCTTGCATTTCTTCTCTCGAACTTTAGATCATTTATTCTTTCATTCTCGTTAATATCAATAATAACAAAAATCAATTTATTTATTTCAGTCAGGCAGTTTTCATTTTTGTAGATAAAAAAGAATTGTATATAAAGTTGTCATGGAAAGTATGTACATTAATAAAGTTTTGAGAATGTCAACGTAAGAGTCTCGCTTGTTTACACCAAGAAAAGACACAACATAAAGATATTATGAGAAAACACGATACATAAAAAGCATGTATAAATGTTAAACTTAACGATTGAAGGTCCGTACTGACTGTACATAGTTTGACATAGAACCGTTATGTTATAGGAGGGTATTTGATACTGTATCTCTGTGGTCCAGAACACATTTGCATCCTTAACACTATACCATTCATACCAAAGAGATGACGTAACACACACATATATGCTGCACCTTTTATATTTAGTAATAGATACAGTAGTAATTCACTTAGATTGTATTTCCGGTTCAGGGGAGTGATTTTAATGTAGGAGGTCTCTAGTGCGATAACACAGTTATACAGAATTATAATCAGATATATATAGTCTCCAGTTGGCTGGGGTTTTATTTTCAAGTAAACTGAAGCTAACAGAGCATCTCAATTGTGATTACAGGCGACAAATATTTTTTTAATATTTCCTGTTGTCAAATTTCTTCTCAGGTCATTCGCCTCCACCCGCCTTCAATAGACCTTTTCCAGAAATCAAAAATTCAAAATTATCCTATGTTTAAAAAAAAAAAAAACTCACAGAATACAACCGCATCAAAAACACTGTAATCAGAACTTAAAATCTATTAAATCGGAGGCAAAATATGGACATAATGAATACGAACGGTTTGCTGTTAGATCTTTCCTCCGAACTCAACAAAAATATTGTCACCAAGGAATTCAATGATTCTATATGTTCCTCAGTATTTATAATCACTCATTTTTACTGCGAATATTCAAAGTAAAAATGGGTGAAAATGACTTGAGGAAGAAAGTTTTGGAAATGTTGTTTATAAGGTATAAGGAAATAAACAATATAAAATAATTTATCTGAAGATAAACATATTACTGCTGGTCTGAGTGATACCTCATCGGGTTTAACTTACACATGCTGGATATGGACATGGTTTGAATTTGTGTTAAAGCTTCACTTCACCCTCATAACTTGCACTGTGTTAATTTTCTTACAAAACTATTTGAATTCTTAGATTCACGATTAATCGGATCCAGAATCTCTTTGAATATTTTGGTGTGCAGTATACTGTATATATACGTTACTAGACTTCTCCCATAATGCATGGATTTGTCTCCCCTTTTACCGGTTCTACATGTCTCCGTCATCCTCAAACGAGATGGTTTCTCCGTCGTCCTCTATGGTTTGACAGATAGCATGTACTATGACGCGATTATCAATAGGGGAATGCAATTAATATAGATATAGTTTAGCCATGCCGCAAATTGATAGCGACATCTTTTCATGGGAAAATGATGATGGTACGATGTATGGATCCCACATCTGATTAATTATACAAGTAAAGGAGAAAAAATCATAAATCCCGGGTCTATTCAATTGACCATGATATCTCAATCCTTTTGTAAAAAGGTTGGCTAACCAGCACGACGCAAGCATCGTGCTGAAAGTTTAAAGTCTTACAATAAGTGTGAGATGCCCTTGTCAACGGAACCGATCCAAACAATATTGTATTAGTTTTAGTATTGTCCCGGCATATATAGAGGATATTATACGAGTGTCGATGTAATATGGAATTTATTAAACGAGTTATATAATTTAATATGTCACGAGCCTTTAGGCGAGTCACATATTAAATTATGTAACGAGTTTAATAAATTTCATATCACATTGACACAAGTGTGAGATTATATTTATCACCTAACTTATATTTATGAGAAAATGCACAAAAAAACTCTCAAATTAATTAAGGCAATTTCTTCTGTGACAGTTCGATTTTCACTAAGAAGACAATGATATGACGTCATAGAGACGTCATTTGTTTATGACGTCACAATAGTGTTAGTACACGTGTGTAATACCATTTTTATGACATGACCGTATGACATGACTGAACGGGTCAGTTATGTGATAAAGATAATTATAACACAGAAAGATTATCAACAGTTGATTACTTAAGTTGACTAATCATCTATTGGATAACTATTAAATCAACTTTCTTTTCTGTTTGTTTGGGCCATGAAATAAAATAAGAGAATACCGAAGCGTCAACAATAATCATAATCCAAACTCAAAATCGAATAAACCAGGGGCAAAATTTGAACAAGGAAAGATTTACATGGAGACCCCTGCAAAAGTACAAGAGAATAAGACCAGGTGTTCCGGAAGAGTAAGCGTTTTCTGCTTCATCGACGACACCCGCCATGTAAATCTTTGTCACATCCAAGCAAACATCAAGTCCTCAAAATGAGAACCAAGTATCATTGTCAATCACAACAAGTAAACACACTAATGAGCATACTCAAAAACGTCCATCTTCATATCACCTAAAGATACAGAATATTTCTCAATGAGACAAAGATGGCGACCATAAAACTTGCCCATAGTACTGATCAACCTGCATCTCTCGAATCCTTGTGTTGTTAGTTTGTTTGTCAGCAGTCGACATCGATCACGAAAATCCCGATATTTAGAGCACGCCCTGGAATACCGAATCAACTGCGACATGTAAACACCATAGGTTGGAGAAGCAGGGATGTTACTATCAAGAAATGGAAAGTTAACGATCGGAAAATTGAAATCATCACGTTTATCGTATAGCTTAGTAGTAAGCTGTCCATGTTGGTCGTAGTTTAAGTAGAGATCGAGGTAAGCAGCTGATGTAGAAGAGTCTGTTGTGTCCTTTATTTCAAGTTCAAAAGGGTATATACGATCGACGTGGTCAGCAAACTTCTTGTTGTTTATAGATTGTTTCTGACAATAAGCTCTAGAAATGCCTGGCGATTAAGCATACATATCCAATATAGTAATATTATTCGAGAGAAGTTATGATTATATGTGGAAGGAAATCAATTATTCCCTGTCTTGAGTATTTGTCCGGATAACAAAACACCCAGATCATGATTCTTGAATGGCTATACATTGACACCAAATACCGATGACATAGGGACACATTCAATTTGTTTGAACATTTCAATTCTGCGTGACCATCAACTTGTTAGCCAGTAGACTGGTCTGTCGGATAGTGTATGTAGCTGACCATTGTTACTGGACAACTGAAAAGTCAATAATGTGTTTGACATGTGAGACTAAAAGAATCGAATCGATACAAATCACAAACATATTGAGTCATAAATCAATGACTCAAAAATCACTTAAAGACACGGAATATTTTTCAATGAGAAAAAACATGCTTGCAAGCCAATGTATGTTACACACCAATGAATGTCAAAATTAGGACAACCAATACAGTTATTTACATGTTTTGTTAACAACGTACAGTTGATGCAGACATACCCGTATAGTAGCAGTCAAAATATGTTTCAATATCAAAGTAAATCAAGAATATGAAAGTGGAGAAATGCAGTCCCGTGACGTTGTTAATGAAACTCTTTAAATGACACTTAAATTCTTGAAAAATGGTTATTCAATACCTTAACTAATTAATAACTAACCAACTAATTGTATGTTTATGCTAATTATGATAAACCTACTACAACATAGTGGAATTGCCTGTCATTACTTTGGAGAAATTTTCCTGAAATTGTGTCAATGACCCTTTAATTGCATAATGATATATTAGTTCAAAATGGGTATTTTTATGAGATGATCTAGTTTAATGCCGATCCATATATAATGGCGATATATTCTACGAATTTTACCTCATTTTGACTGGGTATACGGATGTATGCCCGCAGTTGGCAAGGAACGGATTCTATGGTGCGCGTTAGCGCTCTATAAGATGAAACAAACATTCGAGGCGGGTTGTTACGATGGTAACTACGATAGCCGTGGTTGCTAAGACAGTATAATCTGAGTAAATTGCATCGATATATTGGTTAAAGAAATTACGCAGCGAAAATCATTCTTATTTTCATTAAATGTGAACTTCTACATAGCTAATATTACTATCATTTCGAGCTTATTGATTCACTTACGGCGATCAATATGCACACGCATAGACACACTGATCTGGTAGTGTCGCGGTCGAACGTTGCAACAGGAAGCCGCCATTGTTTGC
This sequence comes from Mimachlamys varia, assembly GCA_947623455.1. Classification (NCBI taxonomy): domain Eukaryota; kingdom Metazoa; phylum Mollusca; class Bivalvia; order Pectinida; family Pectinidae; genus Mimachlamys; species Mimachlamys varia. The sequence goes on from OX392537.1 coordinate 7,401,972, forward strand.
AATACCGTCAAACAATTTCATCAATTGTGCATCTATTGAATAAGAGTTGTAGCACTATTCATTTATTATTATTAGATGTTACGGATCCTTAACGTTTTTCAAGGTTCGAGTTGTTGAAGGAACCATAAAACGCCTGTCATTCAATAGTTATCGTTTGGAAGCTGGAACGGTGCATTATTTGAAACAGAAATCAATTCGCCGAGCCTTTTTTTCACTGCGTATTTACTAAGTTGGAGAAGAAAGAGATTTAGATATAGAAGGAATGCTAATTTATTTACTTGGACTTTTATTGCTCTAATTATTCCTTTTACAAACCTTTACTTCCTTGTTGAATACTAGCTTAACTAAACAGGCCTTTTATAAAAAAAGAATCAGAAAATACCAAAGGGTCAACAAAACCATTATCCGAACTCAAAATCGATTAAATTAGGGGCAAAATAGGAACAAAAGAACGGTTTACATGGAGACACTGGTAAAAGCACAAGAGAATAAGACAAGGGGTTCCGGAAGAGTAAGCGTCTTCTGCTTCATCGACGACACCCGCCATGTAAATCTTGGTCACATCCAAGGAAGCATGAATGCGCAAAATGAGAACCGAGCCATCATTGTCATCACAACAAGTGAACACACTAACAAGCAAACTCAAAAACTTCATATCACATAAATATTTCTCGATGAGATCAAGATGGCTACCATAAAACTTGACCATGGTCTTCATCAACCTGCATCTCTCGAATCCCTGTGCCGTAAGTTTGTTCGTCAGCAGTTGACATCTATCACGAAAATCACACGATTATTGTATATATTTTATCTATTGATTCAATGGTATAGAATCGCACGTTTTCACCTTGAACTTTTCGTCAGCTCCTCGAGGCCAAGGTAATATGCTTTAATATCACTATTGGATACCAGTAATGGATTGTTTCGCGTCGGAAATTCGCTTATTCTTGCAGAATATTCATCTTTATTTGTTCATGTGGTGATAATGTTTTGAGTTCACAAACGTTAATGTCAAATCTATGTGAACTGCTTTAGCGTTAATAGGGGGTATTGGCTATCTAAAAGATACCTCGACATATTACAGCACTGTTTTCGCCGAAATATAGAAACTAGAATTTATCCATGGAAAGTTTGTAATAAATTAACAATTTAAATTTGGAGTAAATTTAGCAGTAACTATGCTTTTAAATCTGTATAACCTAGTAATCCCAATATCAGCAGTATTTTATCTTGGTGTATGTTTCTTAAGCATTTAGCACCAACGACATTGCCTATCGACATCGTCTGTCAACAGTCTTATTATTATTTTTTTTCTAAGTACTGGACTGATCATTCTTCTATTGTGGATGAAGGTTTCCCTTAGTCCCCAGTTATGCAATGTCTAAATTTTGGACTGACTTGAGAAATAATTTGCTACCCTTGCTTCGTATTTGTGCATTGGTTCATTTTCTGACTATTCAGAGAATTGTGACAGTAATAAACTGCTTCACTATTTTTTGACATGTACTGAATCGATAATTCTCATATTTCCATTTGTTTCAGGTTGAGCATTTTATCATTTTGACATTGATCTAAAATCAAATAAGGCCTACCTTAGATCATCTTGGACTTCAACTATGAACTTTTGTAATAACGATTCTTGAGCAATACAAAATGGATATTTCAATTTCGATTTGGGACTGATCAAGAAAATTTCATGGTTGACAGGCCACCATCTTGGATTTTTGACTATGAAAAATAGGTTTGACTATTCTTTGAGAAAAACGAAATGGATTTTTCTCAAATTTCATATTTTGGTTTCCCTTATTCCTTAGCTTAACCCTTTTAATTTCAAAAGGTCAGAAAACGCAATGGTTGACAGGATGTCATTATTGTTTTGGCAATTTAAGATTATTACAAACGTGTTGTTTTTAGAAGGAGGAATTCTCGAATTTCAATTAAATAAGAGCAAATAAAATGAAAACAGGGAAAGTAAGGGAAAATATCAAATATCTACAGACTAAATAAAGGGCGCCAAGTTCTCTCCGGGATAATTTGATAAATCCCCATCCGAGTACTGACAGCGCTTCGTAAGTTTTTGTAAATGGCAATTCGCTTCAGTAAGATATTTTCTATCTGCACAGACTTCTAAATTGTGAACTGCTTCTCTCGTCTTGCACTACGTCCCTCTTCCTGCGATAATTTGAAAATTTTCACCGATTTTAAACGTATAACCCTTCAAGTGCCAACTTAACATCTATCAGCAGAAACAAAAAAAGTTATACATTTACGTTTCAGACAAAGGCATTGTTTTACAAGGTTCACGACACAAATGAAAGAGTAGCCTTAGCCTGACAGTCTATAAAGTTTAGGTATGATACTGCTCAGAGTTGAATGACAATGGGGAAATAAGTACAAGCACTTGATACACACCTTAAAACGATATTTTGAGTCCCTTGACACCAAACAAAAAAATGTGTTTTTTTTTCAAATTTTTGTAATTCCTATCGAAGCATTTAATTGCGGATGTTTATTGCCTAACTTTGATATTCATGATAAAGTTGAGATGAAGAATGTCTAAAAAGAAAATTTTTGATGCAGACGGATATGAAAAGCATTCCGTGCGTTGTGCGTTATCAATTAGTTAACACATTTGACGTACATATTGAAAAGCCGTGGCATTAGAATGCATCGACTGTGTTACAAAGGTGTTTAACAATCTTCTGTGTTTAATGGTAGCATATTTACATTCTGTTTTCGCTCCATCGATTGTATATTTCAGTGTGTGGGAAGAGACTGCACTGCTGTGATTTGATGCCATCAATCAATATTTGTCGGTGTAACAGCAAAAGAATTGGATCGAGACGACCTTGTGACCGCCGACTTCCCGATAACGTCTCGGAGAGAACGTGATCCATGATGTCAGCAGATACCTAACTTGGAGCTTTGTATCTTATTCCTGGGATTGATTGTAAAACTACAAAATGAGAAAGACCAGTCCAACGCGATATGTGATTCAAAGTAAACGCAACGCTATAATACAGACTAAAGACAAGGATGTGGAAGACAAAACTACAACTTGTAAAGCCAAAACAGCTCTGTCTGAGTTTGGGAGGAAAACAACTATACACGGATTAAACTACACTCTTCAACAAGGCACCCAGTCCACACGAAGGTAAACTCATGTTGGTGCATTGTTAAAATTTTACAGACAAGCAATCTTCCTTTTCTAAACACTGTAATAACAATATATGTTGAACTATTTGTAGTAAAGTAGAAAAATATTGTCATGGAAAGTTGTTGTTTTTTTAGGTTCAGAGAGATGTTTTAATTCCCCAGCTTTTGTTTTTTGGAAGGATGCCAGGGTTGGGGTGCCCTGGAATCATCCCTTTTGCATCATGTAACCCCACACAGGAGGACTCTTTCCTTTTATTCACTCTTCCTCTTGCATTTCTTCTCTCGAACTTTAAATCATTTATTCTTTCATTCTCGTTAATATCAATAATAACAAAAAATCAATTTATTTATTTCAGTCAGGCAGTTTTCATTTTTTTAGATAAAAAAGAATTGTATATAAAGTTGTCATGAAAAGTTTGTACATTAATAAAGTTTTGAGAATGTCAACGTAAGAGTCTCGCTTGTTTACACCAAGAAAAGACACAACATAAAGATATTATGAGAAAACACGATACATAAAAAGCATGTATAAATGTTTAACTTAACGATTGAAGGTCCGTACTGACTGTACATAGTTTGACATAGAACCGTTATGTTATAGGAGGGTATTTGATACTGTATCTCTGTGGTCCAGAACACATTTGCATCCTTAACACTATACCATTCATACCAAAGAGATGACGTAACACACACATATATGCTGCACCTTTTATATTTAGTAATAGATACAGTAGTAATTCACTTAGATTGTATTTCCGGTTCAGGGGAGTGATTTTAATGTAGGAGGTCTCTAGTGCGATAACACAGTTATACAGAATTATAATCAGATATATATAGTCTCCAGTTGGCTGGGGTTTTATTTTCAAGTAAACTGAAGCTAACAGAGCATCTCAATTGTGATTACAGGCGACAAATATTTTTTTTAAATTTCCTGTTGTCAAATTTCTTCTCAGGTCATTCGCCTCCACAGGCCTTCAATAGACCTTTTCCAGAAATCAAAACTTCAAAATTATCCTATGTTTAAAAAAAAAAAAACTCAAGGAATACAACCGCATCAAAAACACTGTAATCAGAACTTAAAATCTATTAAATCGGAGGCAAAATATGAACATAATGAATACCAACGGTTTGCTGTTAGATCTTTCCTCCGAACTCAACAAAAATATTGTCACCAAGGAATTCAATGATTCTATATGTTCCTCAGTATTTATAATCACTCATTTTTACTGCGAATATTCAAAGTAAAAATGGGTGAAAATGACTTGAGGAAGATAGTTTTGGAAATGTTGTTTATAAGGTATAAGGAAATAGACAATATAAAATAATTTATCTGAAGATAAACATATTACTGCTGGTCTGAGTGATACCTCATTGGGTTTAACTTACACGTGCTGGATATGGACATGGTTTGAATTTGTGTTAAAGCTTCACTTCACCCTCATAACTTGCACTGTTTATTTTCTTACAAAACTATTTGAATTCTTAGATTCACGATTAATCGGATCCAGAATCTCTTTGAATATTTTGGTGTGCAGTATACTGTATATATACGTTACTAGACTTCTCCCATAATGCATGGATTTGTCTCCCCTTTTACCGGTTCTACACTTCTCCGTCATCCTCAAACGAGATGGTTTCTCCGTCGTCCTCTATAGTTTGACAGATAGCATGTACTATGACGCGATTATCAATAGGGGAATGCAATTAATATAGATATAGTTTAGCCATGCCGCAAATTGATAGCGACATCTTTTCATGGGAAAATGATGATGGTACGATGTATGGATCCCACATCTGATTAATTATACAAGTAAAGGAGAAAAATCATAAATCCCGGGTCTATTCCATTGACCATGATATCTCAATCCTTGTGTAAAAAGGTTGGCTAACCAGCACGACGCAAGCATCGTGCTGAAAGTTTAAAGTCTTACAATAAGTGTGAGATGCCCTTGTCAACGGAACCGATCCAAACAATATTGTATTAGTTTTAGTATTGTCCCGGCATATATAGAGGATCTTATACGAGTGTCGATGTAATATGGAATTTATTAAACGAGTTATATAATTTAATATGTCACGAGCCTTTAGGCGAGTCACATATTAAATTATGTAACGAGTTTAATAAATTTCATATCACATTGACACAAGTGTGAGATTATATTTATCACCTAACTTATATTTATGAGAAAATGCACAAAAAACTCTCAAATTAATTAAGGCAATTTCTTCTGTGACAGTTCGATTTTCACTAAGAAGACAATGATATGACGTCATAAAGACGTCATTTGTTTATGACGTCACAATAGTGTTAGTACACGTGTGTAATACCATTTTTATGACATGACCGTATGACATGACTGAACGGGTCAGTTATGTGATAAAGATAATTATAACACAGAAAGATTATCAACAGTTAATTACTTAAGTTGACTAATCATCCATTGGATATCTATTAAATCAACTTTCTTTTCTGTTTGTTTGGGCCATGAAATAAAATAAGAGAATACCGAATCGTCAACATAATCATAATCCAAACTCAAAATCGAATAAACCAGGGGCAAAATTTGAACAAGGAAAGATTTACATGGAGACCCCTGCAAAAGTACAAGAGAATAAGACCAGGTGTTCCGGAAGAGTAAGCGTCTTCTGCTTCATCGACGACACCCGCCATGTAAATCTTTGTCACATCCAAGCAAACATCAAGTCCTCAAAATGAGAACAAAGTATCATTGTCAATCACAACAAGTAAACACACTAATGAGCATACTCAAAAACGTCCATCTTCATATCACCTAAAGATACAGAATATTTCTCAATGAGACAAAGATGGCGACCATAAAACTTGCCCATAGTACTGATCAACCTGCATCTCTCGAATCCTTGTGTTGTTAGTTTGTTTGTCAGCAGTCGACATCGATCACGAAAATCCCGATATTTAGAGCAAGCCCTGGAATACCGAATCAACTGCGACATGTAAACACCATAGGTTGGAGAAGCAGGGATGTTACTATCAAGAAATGGAAAGTTAACGATCGGAAAATTGAAATCATCACGTTTATCGTATAGCTTAGTAGTAAGCTGTCCATGTTGGTCGTAGTTTAAGTAGAGATCGAGGTAAGCAGCTGATGTAGAAGAGTCTGTTGTGTCCTTTATTTCAAGTTCAGAAGGGTATATATGATCGACGTGGTCAGCAAACTTCTTGTTGTTTATAGATTGTTTCTGACAATAAGCTCTAGAAATGCCTGGCGATTAAGCATACATATCCAATATAGTAATATTATTCGAGAGAAGTTATGATTATATGTGAAAGGAAATCAATTATTCCCTGTCTTGAGTATTTGTCAGATCATGATTCTTGAATGGCTATACATTGACACCAAATACCGATGACATAGGGACACATTCAATTTGTTTGAACATTTCAATTCTGCGTGACCGTCAACTTGTTAGCCAGTAGACTGGTCTGTCGGATAGTGTATGTAGCTGACCATTGTTACTGGACAACTGAAAAGTCAATAATGTGTTTGACATGTGAGACTAAAAGAATCGAATCGATACAAATCACAAACATATTGAGTCATAAATGTGCCATTATCGGTAATCCCTTGATGGGCTGTATACTGGAGGTCTAAAGTTTCACAAACATTGCAAGGTGCGAACTGTTAAAATAATATGACGTGTTAAATAAATAAGAGAATACCGAAGCGTTAACAAAATCGATTAAAACAGGGGCAAAATATGAACAAAGGAAATATTTACATGGAGGCCCTTTTAAAAGTACAAGAAAATCACAACAAGTTAACACACTAATGAGCATACTCAAAAATCACTTAAAGACACAGAATATTTTTCAATGAGAAAAAACATGCTTGCAAGCCAATGTATGTTACACACCAATGAATGTCAAAATTAGGACAACCAATACTGTTATTTACATGTTTTGTTAACAACGTACAGTTGATGCAGACATACCCGTATAGTAGCAGTCAAAACATGTTTCAATATCAAAGTAAATCAAGAATATGAAAGTGGAGCAGTGTAGTCCCGTGACATTGTTAATGAAACTCTTTAAATGACACTTAAAATCTTGAAAAATGGTTATTCAATACCTTAACTAATTAATAACTAACCAACTAATTGTATGTTTATGCTAATTATGATAAACGTACTACAACATAGTGGAATTGCCTGTCTTTGCTTTGGAGAAATATTCCTGAAATTGTGTCAATGACCCTTTAATTGCATAATGATATATTAGTTCAAAATGGGTATTTTTATGGGATGATCTAGTTTAATGCCGATCCATATATAATGGCGATATATTCTACGAATTTTACCTCATTTTGACTGCGTATACGGATGTATGCCCGCAGTTGGCAACGAACGTATTCTATGGTGCGCGTTAGCGCTCTATAAGATGAAACAAACATTCGAGGCGGGTTGTTACGATGGTAACTACGATAGCCGTGGTTGCTAAGACAGTATAATCTGAGTAAATTGCATCGATATATTGGTTAAAGAAATTACGCAGCGAAAATCATTCTTATTTTCATTAAATGTGAACTTCTACATAGCTAATATTATTATCATTTCGAGCTTATTGATTCACTTACGGCGATCAATATGCACACGCATAGACACACTGATCTGGTAGTGTCGCGGTCGAACGTTGCAACAGGAAGCCGCCATTGTTTGCATTACCGTCAAACAATTTCATCAATTGTGCATCTATTGAATAAGAGTTTTAGCACTATTCATTTTTTATATAATTAGATGTTACGGATCCTAAACGTGTTTCAAGGTTCGAGTTGTTGAAGGAACCATAAAACGCCTGTCATTCAATAGTTATCATTTGGAAGCTGGAACGGTGCATTATTTGAAACAGAAATCAATTCGCCGAGCCTTTTTTTCACTAAGTTGGAGAAGAAAGAGATTTAATTATAGAAGGAATGCTAATTTATTTACTTGGACTTTTATTGCTCTAATTAATCCTTTTACAAACCTTTACTTCCTTGTTGAATACTAGCTTAACTGAACAGGCCTTTTATAAAAAAAAAAATCAGAGAATACCAAAGGGTCAACAAAACCATTATCCGAACTCAAAATCGATTAAATTAGGGGCAAAATAGGAACAAAGGAACGGTTTACATGGAGACACTGGTAAAAGCACAAGAGAATAAGACCAGGGGTTCCGGAAGAGTAAGCGTCTTCTGCTTCATCGACGACACCCGCCATGTAAATCTTGGTCACATCCAAGGAAGCATGAATGCGCAAAATGAGAACCGAGCCATCATTGTCATCACAACAAGTGAACACACTAACAAGCAAACTCAAAAACTTCATATCACATAAATATTTCTCGATGAGATCAAGATGGCGACCATAAAACTTGACCATGGTCTTCTTCAACCTGCATCTCTCGAATCCCTGTGCCGTAAGTTTGTTCGTCAGCAGTTGACATCTATCACGAAAATCTCGATATTCAGAGCAAGCCCTAGATTAACGAATCAACTGCGACATGTAAACTCCATAGGATGGAGAAGCAGGGATGTTACTATCAAGAAAGGGAAAGTTCACGATCGGAAAATCGAAATCGTCATGTTAATCATACAGCTTAGTAGTAAGTTGCCCGTGTAATTTGCCGGCAAATAAATAAAACTAAACAAACAACGTTTATTTTTAAACTGAAAAAAACAAGCTTTTGTCATAGCGAATTACATGTACACTTTACACGATTATTGTATATATTTTATCTATTGATTCAATGGTATAGAATCGCACGTTTTCACCTTGAACTTTTCGTCAGCTCCTCGAGGCCAAGGTAATATGTTTTAATATCACTATTGGATACCAGTAATGGATTGTTTCGCGTCGGAAATTCGCTTATTCTTGCAGAATATTCATCTTTATTTGTTCATGTGGTGATAATGTTTTGAGTTCACAAACGTTAATGTCAAATCTATGTGAACTGCTTTAGCGTTAATAGGGGGTATTGGCTATCTAAAAGATACCTCGACATATTACAGCACTGTTTTCGCCGAAATATAGAAACTAGAATTTATCCATGGAAAGTTTGTAATAAATTAACAATTTTAATTTGGAGTAAATTTAGCAGTAACTATGCTTTTAAATCTGTATAACCTAGTAATCCCAATATCAGCAGTATTTTATCTTGGTGTATGTTTCTTAAGCATTTAGCACCAACGACATTGCCTATCGACATCGTCCGTCAACAGTCTTATTATTATTTTTTTCTAAGTACTGGATTGATCATTCTTCTATTGTGGATGAAGGTTTCCCTTAGTCGCCAGTTATGCAATGTCTAAATTTTGGACTGACTTGAAAAATAATTTGCTACCCTTGCTTCGTATTTGTGCATTGGTTCATTTTCTGACTATTCAGAGAATTGTGACAGTAATAAACTGCTTCACTATTTTTTGACTGTACTGAATCGATAATTCTCATATTTCCATTTGTTTCAGGTTGAGCATTTTATCATTTTGGCATTGATCTAAAATCAAATAAGGCCTACCTTGGATCATCTTTGACTTCAACTATGAAATTTTGTAATAACGATTCTTGAGAAATACAAAATGGATATTTCAATTTCGATTTGGGACTGATCAAGAAAATTTCATGGTTGACAGGCCACCATCTTGGATTTTTGACTATGAAAAATAGGTTTGACTATTCTTTGAGAAAAACGAAATGGATTTTTCTCAAATTTCATATTTTGGTTTCCCTTATTTCTTAGCTTAACCCTTTTAATTTCAAAAGGTCAGAAAACGCAATGGTTGACAGGATGTCATTATTGTTTTGGCAATTTAAGATTATTACAAACGTGTTGTTTTTAGAAGGAGGAATTCTCGAATTTCAATTAAATAAGAGCAAATAAAATGAAAACAGGGAAAGTAAGGGAAAATATCAAATATCTACAGACTAAATAAAGGGCGCCAAGTTCTCTCCGGGATAATTTGATAAATCCCTATCCGAATATTGACAGCGCTTCGTAAGTTTTTGTAAATGGCAATTCGCTTCAGTAAGATATTTTCTATCTGCACAGACTTCTAAATTGTAAACTGCTTCTCTCGTCTTGCACTACGTCCCTCTTCCTGCGATTATTTGAAAATTTTCACCGATTTTAAACGTATAACCCTTCAAGTGCCAACTTAACATCTATCAGCAGAAACAAAAAAAGTTATACATTTACGTTTCAGACAAAGGCATTGTTTTACAAGGTTCACGACACAAATGAAAGAGTAGCCTTAGCCTGACAGTCTATAAAGTTTAGGTACGGTCTGTGTCTGCCGGTAGGCGTTGCCACAGACACTGCTCAGAGTTGAATAACAATGGGGAAATAAGTACAAGCACTTGAAACACACCTTAAAACGATTTTTTGAGTCCCTTGACACCAAACAAAAATGTGGTTTTTTTTCAAATTTTTGTAATTCCTATCGAAGCATTTAATTGCAAATGTTTATTGTCTAACTTTGATATTCATGATAAAGTTGAGATGAAGAATGTCTAAAAAGAAAATTTTTGATGCAGACGGATATGAAAAGCATTCCGTGCGTTGTGCGTTATCAATTAGTAAACACATTTGACGTACATATCGAAAAGCCGTGGCTTTAGAATGCATCGACTGTGTTACAAAGGTGTTTAATTATCTTCTGTGTTTAATTGTAGCATATTGACATTCTGTTTTCGCTCCATCGATTGTATATTTCAGTGTGTGGGAAGAGACTGCACTGCTGTGATTTGATGTCATCAATCAATATTTGTCGGAGTAACAGCAAAAGAATTGGATCGAGACGACCTTGTGACCGCCGACTACCCGATAACGTCTCGGAGAGAACGTGATCCCTGATGTCAGCAGATACCTAACGTGGGCTGTGTTTCTTATTCCTGGGATTGTAAAACTACAAAATGAGAAAGACCAGTCCAACGCGATATGTGATTCAAAGTAAAAGCAACGCTATAATACAGACTAAAGACAGGGGTGTGGAAGACAAAACTACAACTTGTAAAGCCAAAACAGCGCTGTCTGAGTTTGGGAGGAAAACAACTATACACGGATTAAACTACACTCTTCAACAAGGCACCCCGTCCACACGAAGGTAAACGCATTTGGTGCATTGTTAAATTTTACAGCCTAGCAATGTTCGTTTTTCTAAACACTATTATAGCAATATACGTTGAAATATTTGTAGTATAGTAGAAAAATATTGTCATAGAAAGGTTGTACACTAATAATGTTTTTGAGAGTGTCAGGAACGTAAGCGTCTCGCTTGTTTCACCAAGAAAAGGTACAACGCAAAGATATTATGATAAAAACACGATACATGAAAAACATGTATAAATGTTAAACGTAACGAGATTTTTAATTTTAGTGATAGATACAGTATGCCAAATAAATGAACTAAACTGCATCATACAGGTGTTCCGTCCTCCTAGGACTCTTCAGTGTTGCTAGGGGCCAAAAGGTGGGTATCCAAAATTTCTAAACTAATGAAGAAGCCGATAATGAATCTTATTTCTATCATTAACACTGTTCTACTGAATTTACATTTTATATCATTACTGTTTCAAAGATCATTAGATAAATGTTGACACACTGGCCTCCAATTAGACAAAAATGATCTTGTCACGAGTGAAGCTTATTTTACTTGATAAAGGACGCGGGGTTTGAGTATATGTCTGTTGAGGTTTTTGTATTGACATTCTCTTTGTACATATGTCCTTTACACAAACAATTAGAGAATACTGAAGCGTAAAGAAAACATAATCCAAACTCAAAGTCGATTAAATTAAGGAAAATATATGCGCAAAGGTAAAAACTTAATCGCTCAATGACTTATGTGAATCATTGGTGCCAATTTTATTCGAATAAGGACTGTTCCGCCAATGATGTTTGCATGATGAAATATAAACGCTAATAATAAACTAATCATCAGAGAAAATATCAATAAAATTAAATAATTACTCTAAGGCAAAAACTTAAATACTTGTATGTCCTCTATATGTACATGTGCATTTCTGTAACTTTCATAATGCTCTTAATTTTAGATATACTTTTGTATTGCATTTTTGCTTATTTTTTTAAAATAGAACCAGTACATTTCCCATATTTTAGCCTAAATTTTAAACTTAAAACAGTATTTGTTATACTCTGATTGACCGTAACTACGCTTTATCGGTGTTATGAGTATTCTAAACAGTCCGAAATCGTTCAAATCGATATCATCAATGCACGAAAAATGGGTCACTATGAAGAACTTACACGTTGAATTTACCCCAAACATTTCCATGTCTGACCGAGGAATCGAACCCCGGGTCCCTTGGTGAATGCCAAGTGCGCTATCAAATGCTCCATGCAATCACAATGAATGTAAACGTATTTAGTGACTAAAGATAATTACAAGAGAATGTACTGCCCGTGACTGCGAAAAATCACAGCATTTGATCAGCTGCTAGATATGACGTGTTCATTTCAGGTTGATATGGGTGACGGTGATGCTGGCGTGTGTGGCGATGCTGCTGTTCCAGATTGTAGACAGGGTTATGTACTATTGCTCCCTCCCGACGGACGTCAACTTTCGAGTCAACTACAACACCTCATTGCTCTTCCCAGCGGTGACCATATGCAACCAGAATGCATTCAAGTATGTTTTTCATATAGCTTTGATTTACATCAGCTCTGCTTGATGCCACGGTATCAATATGCTTAGAAGCATTCATTTTTAGTATTCGGGTAGTTTAGTGATAACAAGAGTATGAGTTATAATTCAAACGGTTGTTGTATTCAAGGATTTCTATTGTGCTTAGAATTTTGGAGATAACTACAATGACACATGTATTGAGTGAATCCATATTCCATTGTAGTTAAACCCTTGATAATCTTACTAAAATAGAAAGTTATCCCTTATATTAAAATAGTAATTATTTTGTTCATTAAAGTTCAATTCCCGGACACAGATTTCATTTCAAAATCTTTAAACCTGAGAAACTGGTCAACGAATGTAACATAGAGTGACACTTGCATAAACCTCTGTTAAATCTGCCACTGTTTTTTATAAATGACGTCACGCAATTGTGTCTCACATTTGAGTAGTTGCATAGGTCTTCCCACATGCATTGTTATCTACATCATAAAAAAATGGAAACAATTGTTATTGAATGATTGTCATTGCAGACTGTAGATATAAAAAGATATTACCGTTACGTATTACAGGACAACCCTTGCTAACCAGTTAAATCTGTATCATCTGCTAGAGAAGATGTATAGTCCCTCGGGTACAGTAACAGTAGATGATTTACAATACTACGGCGCAGCAAATATTACCTTAGACGAACTTTACCTGCAAACCTCACACAGAAAGGAAGACTTTATCACGAAGTAAGTTCATTATTTCCGTATCGTGGTATTTGGCCATTTATTAAAAGACACCAAAATCAAACAGTATTTATTAACTTGTTAACAGCAGGTTTTATTTAAGTATCAAAATGTTTGTCAATTGTCGAAAATACAATTTGATTTCAAGTTTTTATTACAAACACAATTTAGAAAATAGCATATTTAAAAGAAACAATACATAGATATTCAATGGTAAATTAATTCATAGTTGATATCGTAAATATATATTCCTGCAAATTTGTCTTATCATGAGATGAATAATGAGTTGCAAAAATGGAATAGTTAAACGCAGTTTGTTTATGTCAATTAAATAGCAGGAACAACATTTTATTCATTATTTCTTGGGAGGAACAATGAGCTTCTTATGGAATATTAAATTACCCGAAAATGTCGTTTTGTTATACATATTTGTATATACATTATAATAATGTAAGTACCATCCTATTATTTGACATTTTGTCTTAATGTCTTTGTCCATACCTTGGTATGTCGTTATCCATCATGATCAAACACGTATTGTACAGGTGCTACTGGAAAGGTAAACAATGTGGGCCAGACGATTTCGACATCATTGCCACTGATTACGGAATATGTTTCACATTCAACAACCGTGATGTCGGGAAAACAATCTCCTCTGTCGGTAATTAAAGTATTCGATTTTTCAACTAATATTTTTTGTAGCTATATTCATATGTTTACCATTATTTTCACAATGTTTTTTTGTCAATATTAATATATTAATGATTTATGATAGTGATTTGTCTAGTCTAGTGCCCAATATCAAATGTCAAGACAATCATACATACATTTAGCTTCGCTGACTGAAGCATTATTCCCAAAGGTACATAAACACTATTAGCTTGTTACAACAAATCTTTCTCGTATTGATGTTTTTCGCCAGGTTATAGCTATGATATGACCCACACTTATTGATCAGCGTTCTATATTTGGTCAGCACAACAGTAGCGTATAAACTAACGTTTCCTTTCATAGTATAATAATTTATCCACGATAAAGAGCTTATTGTGACATACAATCTTCTGATTTAGGTTTTTCTTCAAAAGACTGCTATTCCCCCGAACGATTTGCGATATTTTTAACCTTGTAGCTATTAAATCGATATTCTTGTTTGTCAATAATGTTGGTATATTTCTGTTCCTGTTTTAACAATGTTTTGAAACATTTCTTTATCAAACCTAATTTCATACTGTTGAGCTTTTATGTAAACGCATAACAAGTTCTTTTAATAAACGTAGACAGGCCAAGGATCAGTTCAGCCTACATAAACAACAACACATCACTTACAATGTACATTAGAAGGAAATACTTTGGAAGGCACGGTGGTCAAGTGGTAGGACGCCTGACTCGTAACCGAAGGGTCGCGAGTTCGATTCACGAACCTGGCGCTTGTATTGTACTTTTAATCCGCGTGTTCTATTTAACTCAGTTGCAAATGATTACGTAGTTGGGCAGTGCTATAAATTGTAGAATGCTATCTGTGAACACCAAAATGGCAGCACCCGTTACATATGCTCCTAAGGAAGTTGAGAACGATATTGGCTGGTCGCTAAGGTCTTATAACCACGGATAAAAAATATAAACCGCTTTGAGTCGACCTATAAAGAAGTTTTTGATAAGTATAGCGGAATATAAGAACCACGAATTATTTTTATTATTACTATTATTGACAGAATGCGGATAACCCGCTACTGCATCCCAAGATAGTGACTACAGGAATGCTGTTTACCGATGCATTAACTTACCTGTAACAAAAAAGTATAATGTTTATTGTATCGACAAACTCCAAAACACATAAATAATTTAAACGACTTCCCTTGGTTTCTATTTGTGTTGTTACCATCATTTAGGCGTAACTGCAGCATGTATTAGCTATATCATCGGAAGTATTCTTGTTTACATATTTCCATACGATGTATATTTGTACATATATTCCCCACGACGATAACGCCATATCGTTCTTTTTTTGGAGATCGAGGAACTCTTGAGTGTTGCATTTGGAATGGCATGCAGCAAAAGCAGATCAATAACCATTTCTAGATATAAATTTGTGCCAATGTAGATCTATATGACGATATAATACTAAGATTGTTTTCATTAAACTGTTGGAAATGCAATCTATTATGCAATTTAATTCATGGTTATAATTTTCATAATTCGATACTATCGCCACCCTCGTTATACCGCCATAATTGCTTTGGACGAAAGGTGGCAGTATAACGAGGGTACAGTGTATTAACAGAACTGCATTTGTTGCAGGAAGCGGGCACGGATTACGCCTGACACTGAATGTTGAGCAATACGAATACATGGCAGGACCACGTCGTGACACTGTGGGAGTAAAGATGCTGGTCCATCCCGGAGGAGATGTACCTCGTGTTAACGCCCTCGGGCACGCTGTTACCACCGGAACAAATGCATTTGTTGGTTTAAAGCTGTTCAATGTATGTGATATGTTTATTTTGCATATTCCAAGTTATTATATTTATATTCACAAAGTCCAGATAAACCTATTGTGCCCAATATATATTATTCCCTTAAGTATACTTCGGCACATACTTCTGAAAGATGACGTAACACACACACATGACGTCTTATTTGCTATCACCTGGTGACTATTTTCTGTTTAGATTGACTCTAACGCTGGAATATCATTTTACTAATACTATATGAATATTTGTTTATCAACTATAAGTTTATAAGCAAAAACTGTAAATATAAGAAATGGTTGTTTAACTATTGACATCCATTGGTGTGCAACAAAATTTGCTTACCTAGCGCGCCCTATTTAATATGTATGAGGAAAAGAAAAACAAATACATCATTACGTAAGTTCATAAACATTGTGGGATTATTGATTCTAGAGTTGTCATGGTAACGTCATACGTAAACATTTTTGTATTAAGTTAATATTATTACAGTCATCAGTTTTGTGAAAATATATTCCCTCATATTTTGTTAATTTGTGGTTACACCTCGTGTGTTACACCTCGTATTAAAAAAATGTTGAGTGTTCGGGTCATGCTGTGGATAGCGCACTTGCCTTACACAAAGGCGACCGGGTTCGATTCTCCGACCGGATGTAAAAAGGTATGGGGTCACCTGCCCGACCACGTGGGTTTTTCTCCGTGTACTCAGGTTTCTTTTACTAACACCCGGGTCAATAAGAGTGATTTGTATAGTAAAATAAAGTGTTTCATAATTGTGTTAAATAAATCATATTTATTTATTTATTTATATTCCCATATGTGAGAACAATTTATTTACTCAATTGTAGGTAAATAATATGTTCGGACCCCATGGGACCTGTACTGACCAGTCGTTGGAGTATGTGGACCACTATACTGTAGCCGGATGTGAGATGGACTGTCTCACTCGTCTGGCCAACAACACGTGCCAATGTCGACACACGTACATGCTACACAAAAACGGTATTGTTGGAGAATTATGACTATACAAAGCGATTAGAAGACACAGGTAGACTTGTACATTTCCGATTTCAGCGAAAGCAAATGCCTTGTTTTTTTCAGTCTCTTTCACGAAACGGAAGGTTTATCGTCTGTATTCTGTTTCTTATTTTCATGTGTTATTCTAGTTCATATTTTGTTTTCTTCAATCAATGGTTTTTGCCACTTTTCTTTGAACGTATAAAACCGACACTATGAAACTATATATGCGAATTGGTTGGCTATTCCAGATGCACAACGCATGTCTTGTCACGACATCTAAAATGGCCGCCATTTTATCTGGACTCTCTATGATTGAAAAAAGTTTCGGCTAAGAATCCTTATTTTTTATTCTGTTAAAGGCGCTAAAAAAGTCAACATTAAAAAAAACAAATGATAATTACAAAAGGCTGAAATTTACATAGTGTCCGATTGTGATAAAAGTAAAAATTAAATTTACTAATAGATGCAGTATGTCGAAAAAATGATCAAACTGTATTTTGACGATAATAGATTCGTAATAACTTTCGTCTGTTTTGACGATGATAACTTCATAAGTGTTGTCTGAAACAACACAATCAACTGTGACATGCTTTCTTATAGAGCAATCTGGCCGCCCAAATGTTCGACTTATGTCGAAAAAATTGAAGATATTCGACGAGGTGTTACCACATAGCTCAACATTAAATCAGTATTTATGACTTCTCGGGTTTACTGAGTGCTTAAGTAACATACTTGATACACTAATTACTAGTTGTTATTGAAGTCAACACATACTTAACCACAAAGGTTTATTTTAAAACAGAAGTGCCAGACTACTTTACCAAGATCACCTGGATTTCATGTAACGCAATGGGATTATATTTACGTTAATTTGTTTGGCCAGAACGTAGATGCTGTTCCGAACCTTTTTGTTATGTTTTCATATCACTAAAACATGTTCCTTTCACAGAAAGCAGAATGACGGTGTTTCAATTTTGCATTCAATGGTCTGGATACAATGGTTCTTGCATAGATCAATATTTGATTGTTCAGCAATGCGTTTTGATAGCGTTTTCTGTAGAGAATACTTGTTGTATGCCAATATCTACAAGCGTCGCGGTATCTCCTGAATGAATTGATTTCAAAAACTGTTATTATACCTGTATCAGGCATGTGCTTGGAGTATCTGAATATAGCAGGATTGTATCAATAGATCATACAAGTTGTCACGTTGTTCGGATGGAAATTTTAATTTCTTAATGCAATCGGTGTATTATATACATAATAATACATTATATCAATTCTGGCACGAAAACAATAACTGAATCATGGATCTAGTTTTGTAAACAACACTCATATGTACTATTTAAAAGTTACAAGGTCAAATTAATGCATATCAATGCTGCTGTTTATCAAGGCATATGTAAATGGTTATTAACCTCAGTTTCTTCAATAATATTTAAGAAAGATGACGTAACACAATATGCTGCACCTTTTAAATTTAGTAATAGATACAGTATGGAATTAAATTGCATCATAAAAGTGTTCTTTCTCTTATGTTGTAGGTGTTCCGCCCATCTGCTCCCTCTATCAGTATGTTACCTGCCTGAGGCCACTATTGGGTAAGTACATAATATCGATTGTACATTTATAATATGTTATAACCAGATATTAGTCAAGCTTTAAATAACATGTTAATTAACTTAAAAATCGTATATCCGTTACATTTTGTCTTTTTTTTTCAGAAGAAGTCGTGAATTTGTCGAAGATGTGTCATTGCCCAGTTTCATGCGAGTTTCGGTCTTACGAGACTGAAATATCTTACGGTTCAACGTCGATTTATGCTATGAAGCAGTTCGTGAAAAACATCGATGACAAAAAGCTGTCGTCTGCTCGACTTGCGGCGATGGAAGTGACGTCACAAGTGAATAATGTCACGTTGCAGAGAACAGTGTCGCTAGGCCACGAGTTCATTCAAAGTTTAGCTGTTATTGAAGATGCACTGTTTGTTAACTTGACTAATCGATTGGACGAAATTCATAGCATACTTAATGATAATATAATCAACACTCAGAATATGTTTCAGATTAAGACTATTTTGTATAACATTCAAATTGATGTTGTACGGAAGAATTTCATTGGAGCTAAAGATGATATGGAGGATCGAATAATACAGGCTGTAGTACTTGGTTACTTGAATTTTATCTTGTATGTCGAGAAAAGTATCCGGTTACTGACAGATTCGAATCTTACCGATCCATCGGTTCGTCTAATGATACATAGATCGACATCTGTAATGCTCACGACCAAGATAGAAATGATAGAGACAGCCTTCGGAAACTACACAACGCTAAAACGGGCATACGTCACTGGGACAGCCATCTTCAATAATTCATTTAGAAATCTCTCGTGGGAGTTAAATAAACCTGCTACACCAAAGTACTTATTAATGCAGGCGGTCGTTCATAATAATTACTCAAAAGTATACGGCAAAAGGCTGTTTATCGAGTTAGATCACCTTCGACTAGTGCTAAAGAATCTCATTAATCTGACAAATGAGGCACATGCTACTGGACAAGTCGATACCGACGATTTGGTACGCCAACGAGAATTATTTCAAACATACATGAAAAGATTTGATTTTGCAAGAAGTGTGTTCAATATCGAAACAGTTGAATGGCCTCTCGGTATACTTCAGTCTCGACTGCATAATTTCCACGCTATGTGGCAACATTATTCAGAAGTTGTCACAAACATCCAAGAAAGGTTACATTCAATGCATGACGAACTTCATAAAATCAAAACAAGTTTTTTCCTTCCTTTAGCAAACATACAAATCAAACTTAGAAATTATGTGTTTTTTCGAAATGAAACACAGATTTCCATTTCAGAACTGTTGACATCAGACAAAATTAAACAGGGTATCTATTGCTTTAAGCGGTATTTCCAACGACTTAATACTAATGAAGTGACTTTAATTGATTGGATTCAACACATGGAGAAAGAAGTTTTAGAGATATGGAAGACGGTCCTGGACGATAGGGACTCGACAGAATATCATTCCTATATGAAGCAATATCAATTCACTCGAAGTTTTTCTGACATTAGAACGGAAGTAAAATTGAATTTCACATATCTTGAACATCGATGCCATTTTCATGATATTGTTGCTAACAAGGAACTCATTTTCATAAATACATTAACGAATATCATTGATGAGTCCTGGGCTTATAAACAATCCGCAACTATTGACAGCGAGGTTATGAGGTAGGTTTAGCACTTCCTTAGTTTATATTTATATCTTCTCTGATTTGTTTGGTATTCTTTGCTTTGCTTTATTTTAGTTCTGTACAGAATAATAATGTTAATAATTTTGAAAAACATAAAAGTATACAAATGCTTTTTTTCATGAAATAGGAATTCATGTTATCTTAGTATCATTGTCGTATATTATACTTACATAACTACTGCACCCAGATTTGATTACATGTTCATATATCAGCTTTTCCAAATCAATCTCCTATTTTTCGTTGGTGAATCTGGCCAATCTTTTTTTCAGAGAGAATTTCTTACAACTGGATATATTCTTCAAACAGCTAAGCTATGAGGAAATTCAACAACAGATTGCTTACGATATATTTGCCCTCCTTTGTAAGTATTACCTTAAAACATTCACTACAATTTATTAAGTTCATTTAATGTATCCACACGTTAAATCAATAAGATACTAATACTTTGAATGTCACTGAGTTGGCAAAAGACACGTAAATTTAGAGTACGAGATTTCATTTTTCAAACAACTCATCTCAACTCAACTTAACTTATTTATTTTTTTTTTTTTTTCATTTGTTTTATTCAGACAAATACATTGATATCGCTTGCCTAGATTATGATATGGCTTGTTAAAACATTGTAGTAAATATCACATTTTCACAATTTTGAATAGTTCATATACAAAGAATAACATGACACATGTGAACAAACTAATTTGCATTTATGTAAAGTGAATCTTACACGAGTGTCAAAGCAATATGGGATTTATTAAATTTGTTCAATGATTCGAAATACCACACGCCTTTAGGCGAGTGACAAATTAAAGATAAATTAATTCATTTAACGAGTTTAAGAAATGTCATAGTGCTTTTACACAAGTGTAAAATTCTATTTATCACAAATGTTGTACTCATGAGGAAATACATCAGAACTTTCAAATTCATTTCTTTATAAGTAAAGCACATTTCTACTCTGACGATACAATTTTCGCTACCGAAATAATCACATGACGACGTAAAGACGTCATTTAATTATGACGTCACAATGGTGTTTTTACACATGTGTAATACCATAGTTATGATATGGCCGTATGGCATGATTTAAAGGGACAGTTATGTAATAAATGTATATCATGCATGCCAACAACAATATTGTTCAAACACAAATGCAGCATATTGATTTAGTGCATTTGTAAGAATAAAACAAAATACGAATAATTTTGCCGAAATTGGGTACAAATTAAAAAAAAATCAAAAAAATAAATTAATACAAATTAATATACATGTATGTTGTCCCGTTAATATAAACATTGTATTTACGCGGATTTATTTCAAAATAAACCTTGATTTTATAAGGACTCAATCTGGTGCTCTCTTTTTTTACAGGCGATATTGGTGGATCCATGGGACTACTTTTAGGAGCAAGTGTATTGTCTGTTTTTGAAATAATTGAATTTCTTTGCATTCAAACGTTTATTTCATTACGGAGTATTTTCTGAAATTAAACATGCATGTCACTAAGGCTAAATTGTGTACTAACATAATTTTGACCTAAAAACATGCGTGTGTCTACATAATAAGAAATAACTTGAAAACATTTTATACCAAATAATTTATTACACTTCTGTTAAGGTAAAACAGTCGTCTGAAATAAATAAACCTTGAAATAACAATCGTCAGCTTGGTGTAATGAGTACTAACTTGACTAATAAAACAAACGTTTCGAAAACTTGTATTTGAAGTCTTCCGTTTATGTTTTTATTCTAAACAAACTTATACTATTTACAGAATAACATAATTACTGAGAATAAATTACAGCTTTGATTAGCTGTTATATCATCAATTGAGCACTTCGTCCGCATATGGTACGCAAAACTGGGCTTTGTAACAATCGAACTCGCCGTTTTGCAATAAAACGGGCATTTGTCCAATATAGTATAATCGGTTGGACGATACTTTGGAATAATAAAAATGACTAAATGTAGCAGAATACTCAAATCTATATTAATATGGGGCTGGAATGAAGCTTGGGGTCTCCATGTGGAAGACAACAAAGAAACAAACAAAGAAAATCAACTTAATCGCTGAATCGAGGTGCGTTATCAAATGCGTCCCATGACCGTCATCTCGTGTTCGATGAAGGTTATTATATTATTTTGTTTTGTTTCCACTTATAACATAGGATATTGTATAACATGTCATCACTCGTTTTCTCGTTAAGTTTCTCAAAATGATAGGGATGTCCATGATGATAATTAAGGAAATACTCCCGAATATAACGATGGCAGCAACGTAACCCATCACAATACACGACGTTCTATCATCCTGTGCGCTCATACGCTTTCGCTTGTAAGACGACAGTGCTGTCTTGTTAATCCTTAGACTCCGTATCACGCTGTCAAAATCCAGGCCTCCAGTGAAGTTGTATGTTGCAGGGTGACATCTACACCCTGACATGGTAGTGGTCAGAGAGGAGCTGGAAGTGTCTGTGAAATTAGAAGTACAATTTCATATTGTGTAAATGAAACAGAAGTGCACGTTTATATAAAGCACAATTTGTCTATTTGTGATCGTATGTTTCAAATATCTTATACGATTTTATTCGAATATTTACAGTCTACACTGGCATTCACTCGATAACCATTGTCCTGTAAACAAGAGAATATTTTTTCAAACTTGAGAAGGTGTCTATGACGTTGACAATAACAATATATGTGAGCGGAGTTATGCAAAATATCCAGTTCGAGTGTATGACGTCATCAACAATGGATAAGGGCGGAGTTAACCACCGCTTATGGAAACTTCATGCTGTTACATTTATTGAACTTTGTCAGCTTTGAAATAAAATATCTGTCCGCAGAAGAGGCTAAATTAAACAAAAGGTTATGATCCAATGGCGCTATCGGTAAATTTATTGAAAACGCTTCGGATTCACGCAATTTATTTCGTGCTCCATTGCATTTATGATCTCACAAACTAAACAAAATAAAAAGGTTAATTCTTAAATAACTTATTCAGAACATAAAATACCGATTTACATCAATATCGGTAACGTTTAATTATATCTTTCGTTTATTCTGGTAATCAGGTACTATGACAACCAGCAATAATGTTACAATTTAAGCATCATTGATATCAAATGATAACTAAAATGAACATAGTAAAAATATTACTGGTATTAAGCATCGAAATACAACATACATGCATAAGTAAAGATGACGTAACACACACATATGCTGCACCTTTTATTTGGTAATAGATGCAATATGCCGAAAAATGAATTAAATTGCACCATACAGCTGTTTCGTCCTCCTAGGACTCTTCAGTGATGCTAGGGGCCAAAAGGTGGGAATCCAAAATTTCTACACTAATGTAGAAGCAGAAAGGCTAAAAGTAGACTTACTTAATGTTGTTGTAAGGTAATAAGTTTTTGTATTAATAAAAGTTATATTTGCTATGTGACATTTTTTTCACAAAGGGGAATTAATTAAACGCAAACAAAGTTAGGAAAGCTTCAGCACTTTAGTCCTAACCTTCCAGGGTCCCGTTCCTTTCTACACCATGTACTAATTGCCTGATATTTATTATTAAAAGCAGGGGGGAAACCCGCAGTAAAAATGTTAAAAAATACAGAAAGTATATCTGTTTAAAAATCTTATCAAGTTATTTTAATTTGGTATGCAGTGTGTTTGTAGATAAAAGTGACAAATAATGAATAACATGAACTTACCGCTCGAAATGGTAGTACTCGTAACGCCAGGTGATGTTGGAGTTGTCGTCTTGTTCACAACACCTGTATGAAAATCGTTTTTTATTACATTTTTACCAGTGCAATATCAGAAAATATCAATTTGATAAAGCTTTTATCATCACTGCTTATCACTAGTGATGATATAAGTTTCGGTTCAATATCGTTGTGCACTATTTGTGTACTATTCTTCGTTATTCGGGAATCAAATCATATAAAGTAAGGGAATTAAAATCCTTTGAAGTGTTTTGGATATTGATAGATATCTAATGGATTTTATTAATATGTATTTGTATTTTTATTATATTTTGAACAAAAAAAATTACTTCATCCTGTAGCGTAGTAATATCATTAAACCGTAACCGTCAATTTTAAAAATGAAAGAAGACTTTCGAAAATGTAATAAAAAGAAAATGCAATGGTTTCCCAATAAATATCGAATATATCTAACCCGTATTGCAGATTTTAAATACATTTACCCTCGTGCTACACACTCGTGAAAAATATAAAAAAATCTGCCATACACGTGAAACATATTTGATATTTAACGAGGAACCATTGAAAAGCCGCTATTAATTTGACTAGAGGAATATAACTTTGCGTATCAGGAAAGAATACGAATCCAAATTACAGAACTTGTTTGGTAAACTTTTTTTGGTAGAGGGAGGCATTCTTCCTTCTATTTTTACACTACATATGTAACGTCCCAATCTATAAAAAGATGTTATAATCACTTCACTGTCCAAGTGATATCCAAAGTAAGTATTGTCAATAGTTTTCTGAGCCTATCAAATATTTTAATTTCATAGTTCATTATCAAGGTCCAGTTGTTGAAAAGGTGGTTAGCATAGTTATTTTATAGTTCAAAAATTATTTGCTTGTGTAGCTTTATGATACGGTCATTTAACTAGTTACAACGGTTAAGTATTTAGCGGAATAAATGAAACAATGTGAGATTTTTCTTTGTAATTTGGCAAAATCATCAAAACTAGAAAAATGCCATTTAACTGTAATGAAGCTTACAACTGCCCTCTGATGTAAAGCATTTTAGCTGTAGACTTTAGACAGTCAAGTATCTAAGCTATTGAATCGTTAATATATATTACTGAACCATCTAAATTGAAATCCGTCATGCTATTATTTGTTTTATATACATGTAATATTGATGTCTTTTACACCCAATAGGTTCACCATACATACCAAGTAAAGGTACACAACTCATTATCTTTGGTTGGATGGGTACCACCAAAGTGTCTGCGACTTTATCTGAAATTAAATCAGTACATTTACATTGATAACATAAGCAATACACAGAAATGAAATATAATGATATTTTTCCCTTGGGGTTTTAAGTTACGTTTGCAGTTTGAAGTTGATAACTGTCGTTGAAATGAAAGTTATCCTATCTATATTGGACTTACAGAATCTACAAAGACAATATGTACATACGTCTAAAGCTTTCAGCACTAAAAGCTGAACTCGACATTGTAGCAACAAAAAGCCGCAGATAGCATGACATCAGCTATTCAATGCATGGTTTACAAGAGAGAGCCCCGGGAATGTCACACCGGATGGTATTTACACCGTGTTGATTTGTGTCCACAGAGGTCGTCTGGTGCTTCATTTGTTATTAAGTCGTGCATGTTTTACTTTTGATTTTATCATTTCAATTTAATTTTGAGAAATCACCTGTGACTTTGTTTGATATATTTTTTTTATTTTGTAACCTTAGAAACCACTTGTGACTCTGTTTGTTTGATATATTTTTTTAATTTGTAACATAAGAAACCACCTGTGACTTTGTTTGATTTAATTTTCATTTTGTAACCTGAGAAACCACTTGTAACTCTGTTTGTTTGATATATATTTTTATATACTTTATTGTTTTAGTCTCTCGAGATCTGACCTAGTTCTTCGATCCCGTCTTGATCAATACTGTCGGTCTACTGCAAATCCATTGCAAAATGTTTGGTACTAATATCATATCATATGTTATACATCAAGTAACTTATTACTTACATTCAATTCCGGAAGTTTTTACGTAGACGTAGCTGCTACTCGACACTGACAAAAGCTGATAATTCCTCCGGAAAAATACCGGATTTGTTTTGTATACTATGCATGTCGTATTGTTTTTGAAGTACACTGCAACGAATGTGGCAAAATGTTGCTGTAGATACCCCTGACAATTGGTTTCGGTGGTGTTGGTTTTCACATCTGTCAATATATTGATGCCCCCAGGGTCGACAAATGTCATGTTGGTATACTTATCCACTGTGTACGGACCTGTTGAGACCAAAACAGATATAGGAGCAAATGAAAAACCATCATGAAATAGAACCCGTTATCTACAATCTATATATTAAGAAGGTGTTTAATAAATATGTAGGTATTTATTTATCTATGGTGTTCAACTGCATTTCCTGCAATGTGTTAACTTATCATGCTAGACAATTCTTACGTTGACCCAAATAAATCCAAAATGTATCAACTTTTAGCATTTAGCTTACAAATTATTTACATTTAATAATTAACGGTTGTTTTTCAAAACGGTCAATAGTAACAGAAAGTGAACTCAAGGCAGGAAACATTAAAATGTCAAAACAGCAACTAGGTATGCCGAACACCTATACAAAGTATAAACTATACAGGAAAAGGGTCATCATTTTACTAGTCTGACCAATCTCTTCCTTTGATGAAGACTATGAACAAGTTTTATGGTCGCCATCTTGGTTTCATTGCACACTATTCTGTATCTTTGTATGGTTCGAAGGTGGAAACTTTTTGAATGTGCTCTTCAGTATTAATCCTTGTTGTGATTGAAAATAATACCTTAATTATGCAGGTTGATCAGAACTATTGGCAAGTTTTATGGTCGCCATCTTTGTCTCATTGAGAAATATTCTGTATCTTTAAGTGATATGAAGATGGACGTTTTTGAGTATGCTCATTAGTGTGTTTACTTGTTGTGATTGATAATGATACTCGGTTCTCATTTTGAGAATTTGATGTTTACTTGGATGTGACAAGGGTTTACATGGCGAGTGTCGTCGATGAAGCAGAAGACGCAAACTCTTTCGGAACACCTGGTCTTATTCACTTGTACTTTTGCAAGGGTCTCCATGTAAATCGTTCCTTTGTTCAAATTGTGCCCCTGGTTTAATCGATATTGAGTTTGGATTATGATTATGTTGACGCTTCGGTATTCTCTTATTTATTTCACGCATAATATACAATCATTGTAGTGTTGTGCCATAAATTGAATATTCAAAATGTATTAATTAAATAAAAAGTTAAAAGTATCGAAGACTGGCCATCACGTGATATCGACCTAATGATAAACGTTCATGTCATCAACATACAGCACTTAACATAAAACCTCAAACACTAATCACAAACATTAAACGGCAAAGATACCCTTGTTTCCTTTATCCTTATTAACCCTACATAATTTCCTGATATATATTAACCGATGTAATATATTGTATCTTGATTAGTTTTCATAAGATTAGACTTTTTACAATCAAAAGTTTACATTTAACTTTTTCGATTCTATAGACTACCGGTAAATGCAAGAAACAGTCGAAGTCGATAGTGGTGAAACTAAAAATAGACGAGTTTCCTCCCTTAGTATATCAATTTTATTAAAGGATGATACAACAACAGAATTGTTTTACGAATCAAAGATTCAAATTATCTGGAAAGCTGCCAAAAGGAGAAATCATTTGATAACTTTACCTAATCGAACCGGCTTAAGTCATATCACCTGTAATAATTTGATGTGTCATTTTGCTATTAGGTTTTCGACGGTAACAATGCAACAAAGGGGCAAAATCAATTATGAGAGATTGGGGGGAAACTGTGAAATAACCTTACCCTTCTGCCTGTGAAATAACCTGACCCTTCTGCTTCTACATATGTTTAGAAATTTTGGATTCCCACCTTTTGGCCCTTATAATCACTGAAGAGTCCTAGGAGGACGAAACAGCTGTATGATGCAGTTTAATTCATTCATGCTGTATCTATTACTTAATTTAAAAAGTGAAACACATGTGTGTACTACATCATCCATATGTAAAGGCGGTCCTGGATATTCAACTTTATAAATGTTGCAAAGAATATCGTACTTTTATGTATTTTTATTAATGGTGGTGTATAACATTTAATCGAGTTTGTTAGGACTTCCGTTCAACTTCAACTTTTGAAGGCTGATAAAATCCGACAACAAGAAAGTATAGTGTATTTATGAGGAAGCTAAAACACAATTGGTTTAATTGAACCGACAGCAATTTTTTTTTCAAAAACGATATACATACAAACATATATATATATATACAATGTATGGCTTTATTGTGATTCAAATAAATTTTATGCATTTTTAATTAACATCTGAGGCAAAAACTGTTAGAAATGAGAAAAGTTTACAACAGCGTTGCTATCTTTCCAACGAGGACCTGACCTAGAGCGCGGCATATTATTTGATATTGGCATTTGCTTTAAGTTAATAATTTAAAATATATTTATCACATTTGATGTGCTTCATTTCGTTTCACTTTCATGATTTTAATCGTGATAAACTCACTGTGACCAATATTAGGAATAAGATTCATCAGATTCATCAGTGGGTATCACTAAATTTAAGAAGTGAAGCATATGTGTGTGTTACGTGATCTTTGGTATGAATGATATTTACTGAGATTGTTTTGTACACAAACAGGAATTGAAAACTTAATTTGCGAGCTTTCGAAAACGTCCGTTTCCTTTGTCAAGCAAAGAGTACAATAGTCGAGTGTCGGTGTTCTGACCGCTGAAATCAGCTCACTACCCAAAATAGGGCGATTTAGATAAGTCAGCTGTCAAAAACGTAGCGCGACATTTCGTCCAAATGTACTCTAGTACTACAGGTAGACAGAGGACGGGTAAAATGTTTACCAATTCCGCCCATTATTGGGGCGTTTCATATTGGGAAAAGATTCATCAGTTTGGTATGAATGATATATACTGAGTTTGTTTTGTACACAATCAGGAATTGAAAACTTAATTTGCGAGCTTTCGAAAACGTCCGTTTCCTTTGTCAAGCAAAGAGTACAATAGCCGAGTGTCGGTGTTCTGACCGCTGAAATCAGCTCACTACCCAAAATAGGTAGTCTAGCAAGTCTACACCAGAAATAATAGAAAAACATCAGATAAACAATATAACAAATCAGCTATCACAGACCATGCCAACATAAACAACCATAACAAAGACTGGAACAACTCCAAATTGTTGGAAAGGGAGGGAAACTGGAGAATGCGGAAAATTAAAGAATCCATATGGATTAGGAAGGAAGGGGAATCAATGAACAGAGACGAGGGGGGACACCAGTTGAGTCATCTTTATGACCCTATTTTAACATCCAATAAGGGGCGGAATGGGTAAACAGACGTTTGCGAAAGCTCGCAAATTAAGTTTTCAATTCCTGTGTACCTAGCATACCTAGTTGCTGTTTTGACATTTTAATGTTTCCTGAGTTCCCTCTCTGTATACAAAAAAATCTCAGTATATATCACTGTGACCAATTTGTAACTTACCTTTCTTTTTGGTGCAGATGAAAAAATGTTCCTCCTCACACTTGGCCGTGTATGGGTTAAGGCTGCTCGAGTCAACTGTCATGTTCATCATTAAACACATGATGGAAGGGTATGAAGTTTTATCCAGCTTTTTATTTGATAAATTGGTACAACTGGGTGTAAACCATTTTGTTTCATGTGCCGGTTTGATGCCTCCAAGCCACAGGTCCTCTCCAACCGACCTTCCAAAAAAAATTTATTTGTCAAAAGATGGAATTCTTGTATCAAAGAAAGAAATGATGAAAAATGTTCCGTTAATTTTTCTTTGTACCTGAATGTTTAATCATAACAAAAAAAAAAACAAAAAACAAAAAACAAACAAAAAACAACAGAAGAAATAGAAAATGCCGAAACGTCAACAAAACCATATTCGGGACTCAAAATCATTTAAAACTAGAGGCAAACTTTGAACAAAAGAAAGATTTGTAGAGGAATGTAGATTAATGATTGGTACATAGACATAAAAAACCATATGTATTTCATTTGTGAACCTCTTCGTTGCTATTTCTGTGCATGTTATTCAATTGATCACGTGAACTTGTTCATTGAAAGGTATACTACAATTGGTTCACAATCAAAAATGTATTACTAAAACTGATCACGTGAAAACGGTTATTTCAATGACACACTGCAATAGGTTCATGCTCAAAAATATATTACTCAAACTGATCACGTGATCTTGTTTTTTTTTCAATGTTATACTGCAATGGGTCCACGATAAAAAATATATACCTCAAACTGATCACGTGATCTTGTCAATTTCAATGTTACACTGCAATGGATTCACGAAAAAAAATGTATTACTCAAACTGATCACGTGATCTTGTGAATTTCAATGTTATACTGCAATGTGTTCATTATTAAAAATGTATGAGTCAAGACATTAACCATTGATTTTGCGTTAAGTGCATATAGTGACGTAGATCTACTAGGTTGTAGGTTCCTATTCCGCTCAGTATGGTTCCAAGGTTACTATCAACACAATACTGTGCGGCTTCCGCCCATGTCAGTTTGATCTTAACAACAGTTCGTGTATGGGTTTCTGCTCCATTCAGCTGGGCAGCTGAAAACAAATAGAAAAGAAAACAACATGTATTATATTAAAAAATCATATATTTACAACAGTTATGAAACTAGAAACAAATGTGGATCACCCTTTTTAGCCCAGGTGTTATCGCGCGATTGGTTCTATTGTTGGAGGAA
The DNA here is from genome assembly GCA_947623455.1 of Mimachlamys varia. Lineage (NCBI taxonomy): Eukaryota > Metazoa > Mollusca > Bivalvia > Pectinida > Pectinidae > Mimachlamys > Mimachlamys varia. The sequence goes on from OX392537.1 coordinate 7,432,821, forward strand.
ACCGGAGTACCCGGAGAAATCCCACGGGGAAAATAATGAAATATGTACAAAGGTTTCCAAACGAATTTCCCTTTCACGTATTTAGCAACTCGTGAAAAGCCAAAAGCATAAAATTATATAAAAAAATCAATAGGGCTACGAGATGAATGTATTGATATAAACTTGTATCATAGATAAATTGTAATTACAATTTCAATTACAATTTTAAAAGAAAATATTATCACTTTTGCAATGTTAATGATCTAGTTATAAAGTATGCATTTGTATATAAATTTGACGGTGTTACTAATAAATCATGTATAACAGTAACTTATAAATATTGAAACGCATGCAATATACAGAATACACGATGACATTAAACCAGGACCGATACCAATCACATATAAAGAGTAAACAAAAATATCCCCAAAAATAATAATAGAATCGAATAGGAAATCAGAATCTAGTAAACCTAAAACTGTTACAACTTAAGAAAAATAGCATTAAGCTCTAAATTAGCAAAAAGGATTATATCAAAGTCAAATCGAAACCCCAACTAAAAAGTATTATTCAAATTATACATCAATAGACGACACGAAAATTAAGGAACTGTAGATTTACTTCATCAAATCGTTAATATAACTCAGAAAGAGGTCAATATAAATAAATAAATAAAGTAAAACAAAAAAGTACAAGGAGTATAACACTTAAACGAGAAACTTATACAATATCATCACTAAGTTGACGGAGTGAAACTTTCAAACAAGAAACTTATACAATCTTAACACTAAGTTGATTGAGTAAAAACTTCAAACAAGAAACTTATACAATCTTAACACTATGTTGATGGGGTGAAAACTTCAAACAAGAAACGTATACCAGATTAACACTAAGGTGATGGATTAAACATCCAAACAAGAAACTTATACCAGATTAACACTAACTTGATCGAGTGTAACACCCAAACAAGAAACTTATACCATATTCAAACTAAGTTAATCGAGTTTAAGACTCCATCAAGAATCTTACTACGTCTTTCTGTACATATAAAAATTAAGTTGATGGAGTACTACACACTGAAAGAAACTTATACCAGATTTAAACTTAGTTGATAGGGTTTTCGATGATGCTTAACATCATTTGAATGCAGTTTAGCTATCAGGAGACTTGAAGTTTCTTCTTCAGAGGCTTTAAGTTTTTAAGTAGTGATTAGCCACAGTTATCTCATTTGGGTAGTGGCACGATAATAGTATACACATTTTCGTTGTACACGATTTGAAATTATACAGAACTAGTTTAAAATTTACTTCTAAATTCATAAATTAAAGGCGTATTACGCACCTGACCCTTCTGCTTCTACATTAGTTTAGAACGTTTGGATTCCCACCTTTTGGCCCCTAGCTTCACTGAAGAGTCCTAGGAGGACGAAACAGCTGTATGGTGCAGTTTAATTCATTGTTTTGGCATACTGTATCTATTACTGAATTTAAAAAGTGCAGCACATGTGTGTGTTACGTCATTTTCAATCAGTACTGGTTACCGACTACGCTTTAACATGAAAGTGCGACTAAATTCATTGTTATGTCTGTCCCTTTTACTGACTGTCTATCTTAATGCTTTTGTTTGGTACGAGAAGCCTGTGAAGAAAAGTTTGGAAAACTCAAAACTTCTAGCCTCAAACATCTTACATCACATAGCTTACTTTTTAATCTTTGACTACTCTGCTACTACATATCTTGTCTGTTGTTCTTTAGACTTACCTGTGATGTTGATCGTCTGTGAGGCACCTTGGATTACTGTGAGTCCTGAAAATATAAATTTATATTTCCGATCGAAATACCTTTGCAAGCTAAACGTCAAGTTATTCCATCCTTAACGTGTTAAAATGCAGTTAAAGTTTTTTTTATTTCAAAAATATCTATTTTTGATATAAATAAAAATCTTAATGAAACATTAGTAAAGTATGGAATTATACGGATCTAGTATAAGTTTACTTCTCAAATCATAACTTAAAGGGGTTTTACGCACCTGCTCCTTCTGCATTTGCTTTAGTTTAAAAAAATTGGATTCCCACCTTTTGGCTCCTAGCATCACTGAAGAGTCCCAAGAGGACGAAACAGCTGCATGAAGCTGTAGTTTATTCATGTTTTCGGCATACTGTATCTATTACTAAATTTTAAAGATGCAGCATATGTGTGTGTTACGTCATCTTTCTTTTTTTTGATACAGTAGTAAAATAGAGCATAAAATCACAGTTGAAATATTGCAGAAAAAATACACCTTTGTTTTACGTTTTATTTGTTAAGACTCTATCTTAGTTAAAGTTGGACGGCTAACTATGAAATGAGACGAAAAGCTGTCTCCATAAACCTGGGACAAGATGTCAGAAGATTTCACAAATATGCGAAGCATGTCATTAACAAACAAAATCATCAAAAATAAAATGACAAAAGGGAGAAAATCGGACTAAAAAGTTGACAGCACTATGCATTGGCATAAAAAAACATCATATTTACTTTGCAGCAAAACAATCTGCTTCCAAGTAATCAATAAACTAGCAAAAAAGAAAAGGTTTTTATTACATTTTTACAAGTAAAATACACAAAAAAATTCATTCTATAAAAGTGATATTTTTCACTAGTGAGAAATATGATATTTTTTTCACTGCGCACTCGTGAAAAATATCAAAATATTAGCCCACCCCTGAAATATATTTGGTATTACTGAAGACACTGTTAGATATCTTCTATATATTCACGAAAAAATGTTGGTCTTGCGAATGGACGTTGAATAATCGCTAGCTTAATGGAGATCTTTCTATTTTTGTAAACGACTAATTCTTAACTTATGTTTCGTTGAGTCAATGTTTCTTAACATATATCAATTGTTAAAGATAATATTTTCCTTTTAAATTAAATTCTAGTCTGCTCTCAAACGAAAATATTTTTATAATTAATTTAGACCTGTACGACTCCGTAAGCTATTTCTAATAAAAAAATATATATGTTCAGGTCCAACAGATTTTGTTGTAGCACTCAGTCTATGAAATATATTTAATTGCAGAATTCAGTATACTAGTAAACATAAATAATAACGCCTTATAGATAAATACAGGTTACACAACGAGTGGGTTTTGGATTTTGGAATTTATTTCACTCGAGTTAATTATTTTTTTAAGTTACAAAAGAAACGAGCTTTAGCGAGTGTCTTTTGTAAGTTTAAAAAAAATCAACGAGAGAGAAATAAATACCATATCTAATTACCACGGGTCGTGTGACCTGTTTCTACCACAATAATATTAATTCTCAGTGACAGTGTTGTTTTCTGTGAACCGCAGAATATTTGCGCGAAAACAGATCATCTCGTATATATTTCCGCCAAATTGTGACGACGTCAACATTTGATGACGACGTCAACAATCAGCACGTTGCATTGAACCACGTGATTTTCGGACAAAGTTCAACTTCTCAACCAATCAAAAGTCCGGAATGTCATATTCCAGTAGTGGTATATAACATGTATTTATCCAACAGTCAGTACGTTTATACAACGGTTTGAGAGTGGAATAACACATGGTATTGTGGTAGAAATATTTTTATCATTTAAATACTGTTTTACACTGTCTAGAAAGGTGACATGATTCATTATTATATGATTCATATCTCGAATCCACCTACGATGGCCTCCCGATTTTATCCACGTGCTCGCAAAGAGAAAATATTGTGTGATGATAGATACATGCATTGATCAGGAATAATAATTGGTTGTTCAACGTGATTCTTTCTGTTTAGGGCAACAAATAGTTGCAAAGTATCCAAAACGTATACAACTGCATCCTGTAGACAACAAATCACTTACAATTAAGACTTAATATCAGGTAAAATCACGAAAAAAAAGTGTTATTGTTAAGAATCCTGTTCCACTATAAGGCGCATTCTTTGCTTACATAACAGCAGACTATCGCGTTAGATATATCTTAAATACATGAAACACCTCTGTTTACTTATGTAAGTTTGCACTTTGCGTTATGTAAACCTCTGTGAACGGCAGGACGTTTGCTAACCAAGTCGATCGAGTGTTCCCTTCTGGTCTAGAGGTCTGGCACACGGTGGGCTATTCTACTTCAGCTGCTTGCTTCGGTCTTTGCTTTACCTATGGCCGACATGGGCAGCTTTTTACCAAGATTTACGAGAAAACAACGATTTTGATTTTCCTATCTTGAACTTTCCGCTTCTCCGTCCTTTGGTGAATACCTGTCGCAGTTTCTCGTAATTTGTTACTCTAGGGTTTGAACAGTTCGATTTAAAATCCTACAGTAGTCAAGCTAGCTTATTAGTTTCATAAACAGGGTTCTGTGACCAGTCTCAAACGTTCTATTTTAGTATCGGACACCAAATAAAATCACGAATTCTGACTGACGGGCAGATAATCCCATTTGTGTTTCGTACGATCATCGAGGGAATTGAGGAATCTCGGACCAAAATAGCTTGAATTAATGCTTTAGGAATTTTGTCAGATCAAGTATTATTAAAGCTATCTGCAATATGACACTGGCATAACTCATTGGCATGTACAACAGCTGTTTTACGTGTGTAGAACACTCGTACATTATTGTACACAACGTTAACGATACGCTGTTGTAAACAAATGCATTACTTTGCCAGGAACGGTAAAGCGCGTACCCATCTTACTGTACTTCGTCGGGAAATGACGTTATCAGAGTTTACCAGTTGCATTGAGGTGGAGTGAAGTGAAAATGTAAATATATTGATATGAAGAAAAGAATCATTTACTATTGTTTCTTATTTTATGTTTTTGTTCGCGAATACATGGAGTGTTTCTTTATAAAATTGCAAATGTCAAGACAATGGCGAAATTCGTTGATGGCTATTTGTTTTTATATACCAAAGTTCATAAAATGTAGCCAAGTGGAAAGACGCTATGCTACTCATCAATCTCTTAACGTTGATTTCCTATTTTTCTTTTAGCAAGATTAAAATCTGTTTTACTACATGTATCAACATTCTCAATATATCAAACTTGATCGCCTTTCTGTCCAACTATCTTCTAATATATTACTTCATGGAGACTCCAAACTCTCAGTCGCTCAAAATACAGAAATATTCGAGAAAGTTCAAAACTTTATTGTAATGTCCAAACGTTTTGGCTGAGTACTATATGTGTAAACATTTTGACATAACGCAATTGTTAATATCTTATATGATGTCAAAAGAATAACACTATACTTACCTTATCATGGAATATAAATTGTATCTTTTGTAACATGTCCCACACCACATGTTCTTTTTCCTTACTTGTTTATATATTGAGGTAACTGACGTATTATCATGTAATGTGTAATAAATAAGGCCACTAGCTGGTCAAAAAAATGAGAAGGATTTATATAAGTACACCGTACTTGTTTCCTGATCATATTTGCCTATGTGATCTGTATCATTCATGCCATGTATTTTCAAAAATTAAATAAATACAGTTTAAACCAAAATATCAAACTTGCTGCAGAATGAGGATGCAGATCATATCAGTAGGAAAAATGATCTTCATGTTTACAGTTTAACAGACAACTTTTGAAAGCATCGGTCACAATGGTTGTTTAAAGTAGTTAAAACGTTTGAACTATTTTATTTCCCATCTATTTTTATATACAACATATTCTTTTCTAGTCCGGTCTAGCCCCATTGTAATTGCACACAAAGAAGTTTTTTATTTGATTCCTTTTATTAAATCTTAACCTTAAAAATAATAGTATTGCAAAAAACAAACTTTATAAAAATATCATCATGCCATAATAAAACGGTTTCAAATGTGTGATTACAATGTTTGCTGTTTCACAATAGTACGGGGAATCTTAAATCAGCATAGTTTTCTAAAACATACACAAATAGTATTATTATGATCATACAAACCTATCATATAAATGATACATAGTTCGTGTCGCTCCATCACACAATACTGTCTCGTTGTTCCAGCCTCTGAACTGTATTCATGTCCGAAGTAAGAATTTTCACAAATAAAATCGCTGTGTGAACTGGCGACTTATTATATATACCGACTAATTATATATACCGATTTAGGATCAAAGGCCCATTGTCATTTAGTATGGTTATTGATGGATTCTGATCCATTCCAACCAAGCTAAGAAAGGCATAACTATGTCAGCAATTTCAAAGCTCCTTTCTTTTGTTAGTATAGGCGATATGGATCCAGCGGAAATTGAAACAACATCCGCGACCACAAAAGACACGTGTTTACCATTCAGCCATTACATCGAACACAAACATATACCTTTTTCATAAGGCTGTTTAAAGAAAACAGATCCGTCTCGTGCACTATGGACTATAGTGACTATACATACAAAGCATATTGATGAATTAGAGCGATTGAAAATTAAGATTAATGATTATGTATATATGATTATATACAGCGTGTAAATTGTCATTATATTTAGGTTTCATTGTCAAGTATAGATTTTTCAACTTTGTGATATGAAAAATTATGATTAACCTTCTCAAACAATATAATCTATTTATTTTACAAAAAAGATCTTAACTATAAGAAATGGAACATCATTTACAAAAAACGCGTTATTGACATACGTGCGCGGCAAAAGTATTAATCAATACAAATTTATAATTGAGAAGAATATATTACCTCGATAATCACCTATTCACTTTAACATGTGTTGATATCAAAATTTTGTATTCTGTACTTTCGATCAAGGTGTAACTTGTCTAATCAATTTCACCAATAACAGACATATAGTTTTGTCCCTTTTCTGACGTTTCGGGAAATTATGTGCCACCACTAGAAGCTGTACTTGCATTGTCCCTCCTCAAAATGAAGGATATATCAAAACTTGGCCTTTACTCGATATGCGAACTTCATCAGATATTTAAGATCAAGAATAATGATGGAGAAGATGACCGCCGCTATCACGAATGCCCCTGCTCCGCCTATGACCTGGGCGGAAGTTCTATCGTCCGAGGCACTGAAACGTTTCCGTTTATAGGAGGAGAGACTGGTTCTCTCCACTGCAAGATCTTCCTTCAGAAGTTTAACCTTCAACAACAACTCCTCGGCTGAAAGATTTCGGATTTGTTCTTCACAAACACACATCTTAGGAGGGTTCTCACCACAGTTTTGTGGTTTTGCAGTACCTAGATGTGGACAAAAAAACAACAGATTACACATTGTTCTTATATAACACAGGCCTGCAGATTGTTATATAGATCTAAACTATTACTATTTTAACCGTCGATACAATTTTATATTCAGCCAGTGTTATTTTGTCTTTCATGCCGCTTCAAATATCACAGATCTCATTCAAACATTTCTTAAACACATATTAAGCAATCTGAAATTTTCTTTTGAAAGAGATTTATCTTACCTATCGTGGTAAAGGATCGTGAGGATGGATCTACAAATAAACAAATTTGACAAAAACGTAAATTCTGACTCCTAAACGTTTTAAAACAATACTTAGTCATTACCACGATATCTTCTTACATGGTTAATCCTGTTTTCCTTTGAAACGTTCGTGAAAAAATCCCATTAAAATAATGCATCATCATCAATATTGTTATGATGTAAATTACTAAAATAAACTGGTAGATTTTAAGTGCTCTTGCTGTAACTAAATATTTCGTAAAAACGTCGTTGTCGCCTTTTATTTTGTCAAATACACAAGACTGCATATATGCTAAGAGGTGATTATAATAATAGAGAGATGTCTCGTACAGGTTATGTATGTTGTCCAATTCATTTTGATATATTTCATTGTATCAAATGTTTTCAGGTGATAGCACATTTAGACCTTTAAAGAACATCGTTTCATTATATACATACAATGTTAATGCATACAAATTAAGTTTGTACAGAACTTACTTCTTGTCGTTCCATAGGATGTGCCTACAAATAGAAATAAAATCTAAATTGCAAAAATAAATATTTCTATTGTGACTCATTTATAATCAGCTAGATAAAACGGTTAAAATTACATGTAGATCAATAAAAAATGTGTTCACCGCCATTTAAACATTCTCCACCGATATTATATTATCATCATCATTTTTTCATAGACAATTGTCGTCGATGTTGCAATTATTATCATTGTTTATCATCGATTTTTGTACTTATAACTACTTGGCAATAATATGGCTTTGGGTTTAAATTGTGACGTATTTCATCAAGTGCAAGATTGTATTACATCTTAGACTTTAACATGTTTATTAGGATATTGACTTGATAACAAATTCTTCATATGTGCGTAACAAATTTGTCTCGTACTGATGTATTGAACCATACAGTCTATATTGTCATCTGTTTTTATAAAATGTTGTAACGAGACGGCTTCAAAAGTTGTTATAACTTGTGCCAAATCCCTTTCTCCAAACTTTGGTTAATAAAATTTGCTGAAAGTCAACTTGGTATTAATGTCTTCAAATGATTAAAAAGGAACCCAGAATATTATCTATCACAAAAAAGTTAATTTTCATCGTTTCAACAGGAAATAAATATAATATAATAACAAAGAAAAATTGTTATTATGTAAAAATGACTCATGATAAGCAAGAAGTGCATGTGGTGTATCTCAGTATTTCGTACAATCATTATCATGATCATCACCATCTATCAACAATTTAAACTACAACAACATGCATCTTTTTTTCAAATAGCAAGATCAGATTAAATATACGAGCTTTAAAAGAACTATATGTTTCCTTATATTCTTGATTTATATACATTTATAAAAAGAAAGTTTGTACAAAAATCACTAATTGTTGTTCGTTCTGGTTTACCTACAAATAGAAATCATGTGAATTACAATAACAAATATGTGTATGTGTCAAATTTATTATAGGCTAGATATAATTGTGAAATTACATCATCATCCAGTTCCTTATATAAACACAAACCTGCCTTAATCCTAGGAGGTTAATATACTAAAACAGATAAAAAAGGATTGGTTTTGCCTGTTGTTCAATTCCCTTTAAATCTTAATTGTATTATAGAAATTTTGATATAATTATATTATCGGAGCTCTGAAGTATCTCCTTGTTGTATTGCCTCATATACGTTTTATATATTATTGTAATAAAACAAATCAGAGAATAACAAAGCGTCAACAAAACCCTAATCCGAACTCAAAATCGATTAAACTAGAGGCAAAATAGGAGCAAAGGAAAGATTTGCATGGAGACACTCGTAAAAGCACAAGAGAATAAGACCAGGTGTTCCGGTAGTGTAAGCGTCTTTTGCTTCATCGACGACACCTGCCATATGTAAATCTTGGTCACATCCAAGTCAGCATCAATCCTCAAAATGAGAACCGAGTAAATCATTGTCAATCCCAACAAGTAAGCACACTAATAAGCAAACTCAAAAACGTCCATCTTCATATCACAGAACATTTCTCGATGAGATCAAGATGGTGATCATAAAACATAATATAATACTGTATAAAAATATTCAAGTTTTTACAGCACTCACTTATGGTAGTTCCGTCCGTTTTACCTACAGACAGAAATAATCTGAATTAAAACAACACATATGTTTATTGTTGTGTATAATTGATTATCTTTACCTATATGGTAAAAATCACAGTTAATCCAATACAATTAATATTGTAGTTGTTATCATAACCAATTTTCCATCATCAATCATCGTCGATATTGCAATTATGATCATTTTGTATCATTGATAATATTATCTAAACACTATTTTATAATATTTTCAAATATTGAAAGAAAGGGGAATAAACATAAAGATATTTCAGAAAACTTACCTATGGTCGTTTCAATGGGAGCACCTATATACCAAAAACAAGTTCGTTGAATTATGTAAAATGACTATGAACAAGCTGGTAGATATTACGTGCACTTGCTGTATCATGAATATTTCGTAGTATCATCATTATCATGCATTTTGTCAAATACAAAACTAGATTAATGTTGAGAGGTAAATATACTAAGCGCTTTAAAGAACTTCGTGTGTCCTCATAGGCATGCTATAAATATATGCATTTATTGAAAGAATATTAAAAAACTCACCTGTGGTTGTACCGTCAGTTGCACCTACAATAGAAACAATGTGAATTACAACAACAAATATGTCTATCGTGTTCAATTGATCATCCGCTAGATATAATAGTGAAGTTACTTCACCATGTACTTTGAAAAAACACGAAACTACCTAATGTTAAGAGGTTTATTTAATAAGCCAGAAAATTAATGGATAGGTTTACCATTTCCATTCCATTTAAATCTAAATGATAGAATATAAATCTTTTCAAAATAAATATATAACCGCCTTCAAGTAACTCCCTGATATACATGTACATTTTATACATTAATAATATGATATTGCATAAAACATTCAGTGTGTACAGAACTCACTTATAGTCGTTTCGTCCAGTGTACCTACAGACAGAAATAATGATAATTACAACAAATATGTATATTGTGTCTTACTGATTATCGTATACGGTGTAATCACATTTTGGTCAAAAATATGTTTTTTCGGCGTCATCAATTGATCTCCATCGATATTCTAAAAAGTCTTACTTTTGATATGGTCGTTTCGATGGTAGGACCTTAAAATATTATTTTATGTTTTTTGTCTAGAATGACTATCATGAACAGCAACAACATGTAATTGTCGAACACAAATTTACATCAATGTTAAAAGGGAAGGAGGACAGATTCTAACAGAAAAAGTTTGTATACGTTTTTCTTGTTGCTCAATTTCCTTATTACCTTATTTATATAATAAAACTATTTTGAAATGAAGATATATAATCGAAGCTTAAAAATAAGTAATTTCCTGCCGCGTTACCTCATAGGCATTATACACGTATATACAGAGGTTACACAACGAGTGGTTGTTGGATATGGAATTTATTTCACTCGAGTTAAATTACAACAGACACGAGCTTTAGCGAGTCTCTTTTGTAACTTTTAAAAAATAATTAACGAGAGTGAAATAAATTCAATATCCAATAACCACGAGTCGTGTGCCCTGTTTCTACCACAATACAGTTAAGTCGGCATTGGCAGTGTTGTTGTCTGGAGTGAACCGCGGAATATTTGCGCGAAAACACACAGTCGCGTATATATTCCCGCCAAGTTGTGACGTCGTCAACAATCGATGACGACGTCAGCAATCAGCACGTGCCATAGCATCGCGTAATTTCCGGTCAAAATTCACCTTCTCAACCAATAATAAGTCCGGAAGGTCATATATATCCAACAGTCAACACGTTTATATAGTTGTCTGAGAGTGGAATAACACATGGTATTGTAGTACAAATACATTTTGTATATGTGATATGATATTGTATAAAAAATCAAGTTTGTACAGAACTCACGTATGGTCGTTCCGTCAGTTGTACCTACAAATATAAATAATGGCAAGTGTTGATTATCAGATTTAATGGTGAAAGTAAATATATGATGAAAATTACATTAATATTTAGAGGTGTATATATTTAAACAGAGAAAAAATCGTATATATTGAAACAGGGAAAAATTGTATATATTTAAACAGAGAAAAAATGTAATAGCTGTATGATACAGTTTAATTTATTTTTTGGCATATTATATCTAATAATAATTTTAAATGGTGCAGCATGTGTGTGTGTTACGTCATCTTTGGGTGTAGCTAAAATTTCTTTGAATCTTAAAATGATATAAAAAACCAAATTAAATGAATGTGTAATCGGCGATTTAAAGTAACTTCCTGTTGTGTTACCTAATGGGAATTATATATAATAGTGTATATATGTGATATGATATTGTATAACAATATCAAAGTACAGCACTCACTTATGATCGTTCCGTCGGTTGTACCTACAACTAGAAATAATGTGAATTACAAAACCAAATATGTCTATTGTATCTAATTGATTATAAGGTGAAATTACATTTGGATTAAATTTATGTTTATCGTGTCAAACAATCTCCATCGATTTTCTAGCTGTTAACATTGCCTTTTGAATCAACTAATCGCCGTTAATGTTACACTTATGATCATTATTTATCATTGATTTTCATCTTAACACTACTTGATAATACATTCAAATATTTAAAAAAAATAATAATAAAAAAAAACCAAAACAATTATATAAGATGACTTACCTATCGTTGCTTCAATGGGATAATCTTTATACAAAAAAAAAACAACAAAGAAATGCTATAAATTATGTATGATTACTACGTATGAACAAATGGATAGACGTTAGGGGCACTTGCAGTAACTTGATATTTCGTAAAATCATCATCATCATGCATTTTGTCGAATTACAAGACTAGATTAATGGTAAGAGGTCAATATACTAGGAGCTTTAAAAGATCTCTGTGTTTCTTCATATTCATGATAATTTCATATATACATTTATAGAAAAGGAAGTTTGTACAGACTCACTTATGGTCGTCAGGTCGGCTGTACCTACAGATAGAATTCATGTGATTTACAACAACAAATATGTCTATTGTGTCTATCAGCTATAGATAATGGTGAAATTAGATATTTGTTACAAATTACTTTATTATTAAGAGGTGAATATGCTAAATCAGAAAAAAATGTATCAGCTTTGCGTGTTCCTAAAATCTCTAAATCGTATTGATATTATAATAATACAAAATTGAAATGAATATATAATCGAGGCTTTAAAGTAACTTCCTGTTGTGTTACCTAATAAGCGTTATATATACATTCAGTATGTGTGATATGATATTATATAACGAAATCAAAATTGTACAGAACTTACTTATGGTCGTCAGGTCGGATGTACCTATAGACAGAAATAATGTAAGTAAAAACAACAAACATGTCTATTGTTTAAAATTGATAATCAGTTAAAGATAATGGTAAAATTATGTTTGTGACAAAACCTCATTAATATCAAGAGGTGAATATGCTGAAATAAAAAAAAATTGTACAAGCCTTGCATATTTCTCAAATCTCTTTAAATTTTATTGCAATAATACAAAATTGAAATGAATATGTCATCGGCGATTTAAAGTAACTTCATGTCGTGTTACCTAGGAGTTATATATATAATATTATATATGTGATATGACAGTGTATAACAAAATCATGTCTGTGCAGAACTTACTTATGATCGTTCCGTCGGATGTACCTACAGCCAGAAATAATGTGAATTACAACAACAAATATGTCTATTGCATCAAAGTGATTATCTTATACGGTGAAATTGCATTTGGATCAAATATATGTTTATCGTTGTCAAACAATCTCCATCGGTAATGGCATCGGCGTCGATATTGCAATTATGATAATTATGTATCAGTCATTTTTAATTTATTAACAACTTGGTAATATTGTCAAATATTTTTAACAAAATTAGAAAACTTACTTATGGGCGTTTCAATGGAAGAACCTTGAAATCAAAAACAAAGAAAGAGAGTGAGTTATGTAGCTCGGGTGAGGGAGTTAATGTTAAGTGAAATTGGTGTTAATAGACCTTCCATTTTAAAAGCATCATCATCATCATCATCGGGGTCGTTGCAATATTCATATTGATTAACTTTGATTTAACATTGAAATTAGTCTGAAGAGAACTTACAAATGCCCTTATTGACAGAAATATATGCAGAAAAAAATACAGAAAACACCAAAGCAAACTAGGAATAAGATATAAATAAAGGAAAGATTTACAAGATACCCTTAAACAAGAACAACAAAACAAGACCAGGTTATCTGGAAGGATAAACATCGACCTTCACCGACGAAAACCCGCCCTTTAAACAAGTCTCATCCAAGTAAATACCATTACCTCAAAGTGAGAACTGAGGCATAATTATCAATCACATCTAGCAGGTATACTACGGAGTCTATTAAAGAACGTCTCCACATCATAATAAAGAAATAGAAAATGTTTCAAAGATACCAGATACCAAGATGGTGATCATAAAACTTACTGATATTCTTTTTCAACCTGCATCTCTCGAATCCCTGTGTCGTTAAGTTTGTTCGTTAGCAGTCGATATTTATCACAAAAATCGCGATAATTAGAGCAAGCCCAAGAATAACGAATCAGTTGCACCATGTAAATACTACAGGTTGGAGAGGCAGGACGTTATCATCAAAAACTAAACATGACATGATTTTACTGTAAACGCACGTATCCTATTTGAATTGTATGTTCCTTGTATACTCAAATCAGAAAATATTATTGGCTTATTCCTGACCCTTCTGATTCTACACTAGTTTAGAAATTTTGGATTCCCATCTTTTGGCCCCTAGCATCACTGAAGAGTCCTAGGAGGATGTAAAAGCTGTATAACGCAGTTTAATTCATTTTTTCGGCATACTGTATCTATTACAAAATTTAAAAGGTGCAGCATTTGTGTGTGTTCCGTCGTCATGTATAATAATATATATTTGGTAAACACGATACATAGCGTCTTCGTTATTTTTTAATGATAAATAAAAACAAATTTGAAAACATTGTGGGACAGTCAGTCTATGCCAAATTCCTTGATATGAAGGAATGGCGTTCATCGTGCATTTTCCTCATGTCATTGTTTTCGAAGGATTGCTTCGTTAAAAAGGAATAGGTTTTCATTTACAGGTTAATGTTATTTCCATGTCGTGGCGAAACCTTAACGCTATTCAACTATACTGAATTAACTATATCTGCATTACAGCACATGAATGGATCACGTATGTGAACCATACCAACAATATGGAAGTTTAGTTTGTTTTTTAAGCGCACCATAACCCTGTTCGATAGAGGAAAAGTTATCACATTCATAAAGATCCATGTAACTCAAACTTATTAACGAATATTTGAAATAAGCAGTCTAAAATCGTCTATATATACAACTAATTTGTCGCAAAAAAATATCCTTAATTCTTTTTTGTTTTCAAAACGTACATGGAAGGATTTCTCCAGCAGCCTCTGTCACGTTGTGTCCACCGTCAGGGAAAAAGTATTTTACTGCAAATATAATTCATAATAATAATAATTATGAAATGGTGGCAAATAAAGCATTAACAATAACATGCGTAGTTTTTACTAGACTGAGCCCATCGAAACTCTATGCCTGGTCCAAATATATTCTAAGGTATTTTCATGATCCTAAATTTCTTGAAACTTTGACTGAAATCGTATCAACAGTATATTTTCTTAACTTATTTGTGACAAAGCATGGCTTTGTCCTTTCTTGCTAAATTAGCTTAATTATTAAACAGATAATCAACGTGTCAATATTCTGACAAGTTAGTGTAGGGGAATAATAATTAAATTTGTAGTTTTATCTGGTGGATTCTTACTTGCAAAGCTGACATTCTTTACACAAACAACTTTGTTTGCGTTCGTTTCCTCCACTACCACGTGAACAGGCATGTAATACACATGCATTGCGTAGTGCTTACATACGGATGTCGTGACGTCATAAACACTGGCAAATCGATTCATCAAGGTGGTGCATTTTTCCATACAGTCGGTCAAGCTTGAGTTCGAAGTTGAGCTGACAGTGAAGTGGTCATTAGGGTCTATATTTGTTATCACATAGTTGGTAAGATTGTTATTTGGTAACACACCTGAAAAAGAAAAACACTTTTAAAGGCCCGATATACGTAACTTCAGGAATTGTTTCGCGATTCTGAAAATTTCTGACAAAAAATCCAGTTAATAACCATGCAAAAATAAGCCTTAAACGAAGTAAACCTGAGCAATAACTAACAAGAAACTTTTGACAGAAAAATCCAAAGAACTGACAATAATTCAGGTATGGCCCACTTCAACAACAAACCGCAGGTTGAAGACGGTTCAAAATGGACGCGTGTTTACAAATACCGAGTTTCACCTGCTGCTGTACCGGTAACCGCGTAAGAATTCATCTTGAATATTGCTGATATCAGCTAGTCTTAACTATATCTATGAATATAATCAGTTATTAGGCTTGATTTTCGCTTCAAGTTTTGCCAAAAGTTACGTATCTGGGCCTTTACATAAAATGATCAATTTGATTGCCATAAAAGAATGCTGAATTATACATATTATGAAACAAAAAGTGTAGCTATACCACAGTATAGTTATTCCATGGCATGTTTATTCATATAAAGCGAATATAAAGATGACGTAACACACACATGCTGCACCTATTAAATGTAGTATACAATATGCCGAAAATATAAATTAAAACTGAATCATACAGCTGTTTCGTCCTCCTAGGACTCTCAGTGATGATAGGGGCCAAAAAGTGGGAATCCAAACATTCTAAACTACTGTAGAAGAAGAAGGGTCAGTTGCGTAAAACCCCTTTAATTATGAATTTTGAAGTAAAATTAAACTAGTTCTGTGGGCACACAGAAAAAAGGGCACAGTGTAGCTAGGTATGTAGATTGATAGATAAGTAAAAATGTTACACTTTATTTTACAAAACATTACGAAACTAACTGTATAACTTAAATCAACAAGAATAAGACCAGGTGTTCCAGCAGAGCAAGCGTCTCCTGATTCATCGACGACATCAGCAATGTAAATCTTGGTCACATTCAAGTAAACATCAAGTCCTCAATACCTTGGTAATCACCTTTTTGTTTCATGCACACGAAATTGTGTTTGTTCTCACAAGACGTTGCTAACCAGTCGATATCCATGTTGTCTGTTGTCATGTTAACAGCTAAGCACTGTTGTTCCGTCGATGATGCATTGTAAGCTTGTATTCCTGGCATTGCTTTGCACGCGGCCGCTCTGTAAATCGTCTCACTGGATGCAGGCTTCACAAAGCCTGTCCACAGGAAATCTGTGTTTTTCCTTCACAAATAAATTATGGTTGTGATAAGTATGGAAGCATAAATGCGATATAGTGCCATACATACATCCGTGAGGGTGTGAAATAATTGATAATAGACCCAATATATATATATGATTTTCATTGATTTTTAAAAACATTTTAAAGACATTGTTTTATGATTTCAAGCAACGAGTCCAATTACATTTCATTAGAAACAATTACACTTTGCATATATGTATTTGATATTTTTCTAAACTACAGGATATTATTAGTGAGGCCGTCAAACGTAAAACTGTCTTGTCATCTACGATTATGTATGATTTTGATTGACTGTAACTTTGCTTTATATCTCAACGGCATAGTCGTGAAATCGACACCTATATCACTGCCATGAGCATCGTTTTACTGCTATTTCATTTAATCAGAACAGATAATGCGTAAAAGCCGAAATAAAATGACGAAATTAATGTGACAGTTATAGAAATGTTTGTCTATAAATGCGTATTTCCATGTCATGGTGTTTCAAAACTAACAACTTAATGGTTCAGGTTTATTTTGATTGACGTATTATTAAGAATTAATACAATTTAAGGCGATACCTCTATGTCAGTAAACACTGTGTACACATGCGTGCGTGTGCAGGTACATGTAATAGGTGAGCAATTTATTTGATCGTTAGTGAAACAGCATTTCTTAGCATGGCTGCAAACTCACCAACCATCGAGGAAAAGCTGGTGACGCATGTAGATAAACATATTTCCGCGGGAACCACCATAAAGCAAATGTCCCAACTTGTTGTCCCTACAGTACTGAAAAGCTCCAAACCACGTCTCTTTAACCATAACAACCGTCATCACCTTATCAGACTCTATCGCAGGCGACGCTGGAATATAAATCAAACTTCAATTTCAAAGCCGTGTGAATCTAATAAACAAGAGAAATTCCAACCAATAAATGTCAGACAATTGTAAAAATAAAATCTATAGTTTTATAAGTTCAGAAAATGAAATCCTTTTAACAGCATTTGTTAAAGCAATTGATTATTACGTGTATCGATGCTGTAAATATCGTTTTTGATATACCAGTATCACGCATTTTGAGTATAAAAATATATATATTTATACTATACGTGTATGTATACTTTTTAAATAATATTATTTTACTACTAAACTGTATGATAAACGTGACGGTTTCGATTTTCCGATCGTGAACTTTCCCTTTCTTGATAGTAACATCCCTGCTTCTCCGTCCTATGGTGTTTACATGTCGCAGTTGATTCGTTATTCTAGGGCTTGCTCTGAATATCGAGATTTGCGAGATAGATGTCAGCTGCTGACAAACAAACTTATGGCACAGGGATTCGAGAGATGCAGGTTGATGAAGACTATGGGCAAGATTAATCGTGTCCATCTTGATCCCAGCGAGAAATATTATGTATCTTGGTGTGATATGAAAAAAAATCAGAGAATACCAAAGCGTCAACAAAACCATAATCCAAACTCAAAATCGATTAAACTAGGGGCAAAATAGGAACAAAGGAAATATTTACATGGAGACTATCGTAAAAGCACAAGAGAATAAGACCAGGTGTTCGGGAAGAGTAAGCGTCTTCTGCTTCATCGACGATACTCGCCATGTAAATCTTGAACACATCCAAGTAAGCATCAATCCTCAAAATGAGAACCGAGTCATCATTGCTATCACAACAAGGAAACACACTAACAAGAAAACTCAAAAACGTCCATCTTCATATCACACAAAGATGATAAATCTCGATATTCAGAGCAAGCATTTTTGATTATTTGAAATAACGAAAAATAGCGACGCTACAGACAACACTTTTACATTATAAACATCAAAGGAACATCTCAACGTCAAGAAAATGAATATAAAGTAAAGAATAGCGATGCGTTAAAAAAAAATAATCCGAAATCAAAATCGATTAAACAAGGCTCAAAATATCAAATTACCGATTCTCTTCGCGCTCTTACATCAAACAGAAAGAGGCGATATATATATTGGTTTGAATAGCATATTATATGTATGCATAAACGTGAATATAACATATCCAATAAAAAAATCCCGCTATTTCAAATAATCAAGATTACGTCATTTAAGCATTAAAGAGAAAGACAGATATTTTCAGAGCTCTAAAATTTTAACTAGAAAACAAAAGGTCCGGCAACCATTACTATGTATATTAGAGAATTGTAATATAGTTGTGTCCACCTATATTTTTACAACATCAAGATCCGTAGATCGTGATAAACGACTTGTGTTGTAAAAATGAATGCAATCTAAATTTTTGAGAACTCTACAAGACATTAGTTAATAACGATTCATGTTCAGCGTACTTAATGCAACGCAGTATGTTTACTTTAAATTAATTCCTGTTTCCATTTCCACCCTGCATGCGAATCCCTTGTCCCCTCCTCCTTTTCTCTTTTTTTGTTTGTTATGTTGTTCAAATACTTCATTCCTGTAGCTAGTGTCGTAACTGTCGATAATGTTTCCGGTAACGAGTTTACATTAGTTTCCTGACATTTGTTTTTGTTTCCTTTTCATTTCATATTTCAATTTTACAATAATTATCTCTTTGTATTGTTGAAATTTGAATAAACAAAGTTCAAACTAATGTAAATATCAATTATAGCTAACAAACATAGAAATATTATCTCTCTTTAGAACCAGGAAGTCGCGGACACAAATCATCACAAGAGAACAATCCTCTTTTCAAAATCGTTAATTTCTAAAATAAATTCGTTTTTGTGTTATGCACGAGCCTGCATTCATCACCATTTCCCTTGTACTTTGTACGTTTTAAAGCGATTTTATTATTTTGACAAATAGAATGAAAAGAATACATTAATAATGATTTTGAAATGTGTTATTACGGTAAACCAGCGACATTTATTTAGATGATCATAGATAATGGTCCTTATGAGCTTGTCAATACATGAGGGATAATCAAATTCCATTCAAAATGTCAATCATATAAACAATCCTGAAGATAGGGTGAAAGAAATGTACCTGCTGCCCCGTTGCATGATCGTAAGAGGCAACTAATTTTGGGATATTATCTTTTCTCTTCTTTCCTAACAACTTCTTTCTACTTTGTGTTTCCCTTGACACTAGGCCTACCTCACTTATGGTCTTCAGTTGGGCGTTCGCCCCTGTCAGGAAGGCTTTGGGTTCTGTCCCCTGGTCGAGACATACCTGAGCCCCAATCAATGTTAGTTAATACACCCTGCTAGACATTCAGCACTCATTGTCAGTATAATGTGAGCGTGTGCAGTGTTCTGCTGGGGGTCTTTAACAGTATACTTCAGTGTGGTAGTAATTTAACTCGGCAAAACATCCGACTTATTGGAAGGAGGCTTACATGAACATACCGCAGCCTTCCAAATCAACACGCACATAACCTGCACTTGGAAGCCGTCTTTAAATTACCTTAGCTGTTAAAAGGACGCAAAATGCCAAACCAAAATCGACCGTATTAGTCTCCTTATTTGTCATACACTTACATCATGAAAATACTATGATCAAAACCTGATTTGATAACGGTTGAATAATTTTGACAACAGATACGCGCCATGGGCTGCAATTTCCAATATCTCGTGGACTCAAAAATGCACAGTGTTGATTTGAATATTATCCCAACGTGGCCATCAGGGATTGCAATAGCGATGTTTGAGAAAACATTCTGCTTAATTATTATTGCTCGAAACAGTTTCGTTTTATTGCTTTCTACAGCAAGTCTTGTTGATGACTTCATTAATCATTAATCTATTCTGTTTTAATTCTGTTATGTGCTTAATGTTCAGTGCGCCGAAATAAATACTTTTACAGTATAAAATCAGAGTACTAGAAGCACTGGAGGGAGCGTTACACGGATATTTGGACATGGTAAAAGAATGAAATGGGAAAGGTACATTTTTTAAAATGCAACTGGCTGTAACAATTTCTCAGGTTCCTGTGCTCACTGTATCAGGCTTTGTGCCACTACTCTGATTCTACAATTTAGATCAAAGGGACAGTACTGAATAGCACGACCTGTGTTTTCACCGTGAAGGAATCTTGACAAAAAACGATTTGATTGGTCGTTCAATCTCAAGTAGTAAATTGATGGGCGGAGCAAGGTAACGGTAAACTTCTGTGGAGTTCCATTTTTTGTGAACTTCACATAATTTTCAAAGATTAAAGTTTAAGATATAACAGACTTTTTGGTTGGACAATCTAAGGTGAACTTTCGCCTAAAAGGTAAGATGTTGTTAATTAATTTGATTAAACGTAGAATTTTACCGTTAACATAATAAAAAAAATGTGTTTTTGTATTGTACATCATAATAGAGACACTTTTTATTAGTGTATTTCTATTTTCTAAAATCTTATATTTCCGGTGACTCTCAGGTAAAACGAGGGACATACGTTCTAGGTAAAACATGATAAAATAACTTCGAAGTTTTGTTTTGTTCAGTGTTTCATTCATCTTACCACAAATTTCAGCAAATTAGTTTATTCTGAGTCAGGATTTGATTAACGTTTCATCACAGATAAATGTATTAAGAAAAATTACCTTTCTGAGAATCGAAATATCAGTATTTATTGTTTGGTACCGATGAACGAGCCTACCTTTGTCACATATGTGTTCGCCCGATCTTTCCTGCTTTAGCCTATATAAAAAGAACCCATTCAAGTGTTGCGTATTACGATACATTTAATTAATTTGCAACATGCAAACTCTTGATTACTATCAGAACTGACATTTGGGAAGGAAAGTTTCACCTCACTTCGACTTGAGTTCTCCTGCTTGTTCCTTTGTATTATGGTAAACTCCCGAGAAGATGGAAAGTCACGACGCCAGAACCAATCAGAAGTATTATGTGTTCGTTTCTAGACGCAAATATAGCCTCAGACGGAAGATTTTACTTCCGGATTACCAATTTTGTCGCTATCAACAGTGAGGGCCATTTTATCAACACGACTTTTGTCGCTATTAGCAGCCAAAAGTTTTACTCAGATGTGAGATTTCAAGAATCACGTTCGCTTCTTTATATATATTTAAAAGTCTGTGGTTTGAAGCAACGTTTATACGCAGCCATATCGGATGAGTTTTCACTATCTTATATGGGCATTCAGCATGATTCTATAATGTTCGTTTAAAAACATTTAACATGAACGGAGTGAGATTTAATCATATGTGACGTTTATGTTAGATTCATGTAAGTTTGTCCATATTTACTCAAATGTCACACAGTATTCTGAACGAAGCACCAGATACTATAAAAGCTGTCTCCCTTATTTAGAGTAATTACATGGATTACCGCTAGGTGTCTCAAATTCCGTAAATCCGGTTTATAACTGATCGCTATATATGCACGGCGTTACGAACGCCTACATAAAAACTGGTAACCTTTGAAATTCCTTGACCGTAAATATGATATTTATAATAATAAAAACATAGACCAACATGAATCACAAGATGTGCTAAATGCCAGAGACGCGTATACTCGACTAAATATAAATTGATAACAATGCACCAAATTATTATTCACGATATAATGAAAGACAAAGAGAAATGAAGTATGACGTAATTCCCTTTACTCCGATATCAATTACTTATACGTCCGAATTCCGAAACTAAGGAGATCATACGAAATTCTAACACAATACCATAATAACCCTAGATGTTAACGTCCTTACACAATACATTATCAATCATTATGCACAAAAAATCAGAGAATACCAAAGCTTAAACAAAACCAGAATCCGAACTCAAAATTGACCAAACTAGAGGCAAAATATGAACAAAGCCAAGGAAAGGCTTACAGGGAAACCCTTGTGAAAGCGAGAGAGAATAAGACTAGGTGTATCCTGACGAGCAGGCGTCTACTACTTCAACGACGACACCGACCATGTAAATCAAGGCCCAATCCATCAAGAAAATGGATTTAGCAAAGTTAATCCAAGTAATAGTACACAAATTTTTCGTGACACATAAGAAGGGTGCATTACATTAAGATATGTTAAAGAGCAAAAACACAAGGAAATTAAAAGAAAATAAAACTCTATACACATCAGTGCTAATGATTAGTAAGATATTCTCATTACCTGTGAATTCGATGGTAGGCCCTGTTATCTTGCAAACAATGACTGAAAATAAAACAAAATGTTTAGTTGAAAAGGATGCTTCCGGGGGGGAAAATAAACTCGGAAATTGCTCTTTAGATCTTTTCAATGTAAACTAACGGAGAAGAATATCAAACAGCAAAGGATTTTGATCAATGTAATATATTTACATTCTGATTGTTTCTTCTCTATATGAACATACCAACTGAAAACAACAAACACTAGACTATGAATACATCATGAATACAGTATGAATACATCCATTCACGTGAATTACTTATGACGTAATATATTAGTCTTGTTCAATGGGAGTCTTACGGCTCCGCTTCGGATAACATGGAGTACGCCCCCGCGTCAAACGTTCAAATGACTATGGTAGATTATTGGCGCCAATTTTACCCAAATTATGGCTGTTCCGCCTTTTTCGTTTAAAGGACGGCGCAGTAACAAACGCAGTTGATTAACCAGTTGTTCAATAAATAAGAAAATAAATTAGACAATTGTTCAGTAGTAAAAATGGAAATATATGAATTGAACGGCGTTGTTTTAATTTTCATGCCGGTATGAATGCAAATCGGTTACATCCATATTGACCATGAAGCCCTAGCGGGCTTCATGCAATATGGATGTAACCGCTTTGCATTCATACCGGCATGAAAATTAAAAAAACGCCGTTCAATCCCTATGTGATTGTCAGTTAATAATGACTGAACATGGAACAAAATGTTTAGTTTAAAAGGATGCTTCCGGGGAAAAAATAAACTAGGAAATGGCTCTTCAGATCTTTTCAATGTAAACTAATGGAGAAGAATATCAAACAGCAAAGGATTTGATCAATGTAATGTAATTGTCTGTTAATTAGACATTCAATACGTATCCAGTGTTAATTTAAACGACGTGGTCGACATAGCTTTAAGGTTTTATCATTCGTCTTTGGACATTTACAGTAAATATATAACATTTCAAATACAAAGTTCAGTCATAGTTTTGCCTCAGGTTTAGCTGGCATGTCATTTCTGTTCCAATCCTTCCTTTCAACTGTCTGGTACAGACAGACAGTTGGATGGAGGGAGTGAGCAGAAGCCGTACAACCATAACCATGCCCGTTATCAACAATACACCAGCCAGCATTACAGAGCAAATTCTTTTTTGTGTAATATTTCAAATATATACATGTATAATGCAATTTATTTCGAACAAAGCCATTCGGTTTAAAAGAATTTTGTTTTATCGGAAATGTTTGTTTGGGATTAGTATTTTACAAAGATTGGTCATTTGCACAAGTCGATTAATCAAAGATATAGTCACCAAATTCATATTTTGTAATTAGCCAAATGATACCGCTAAAACATTATCACTAAATTAGAAACAGATAGTGTATGGATATGAATGGCCGCATTTGCTACTATTTCTTAAGATAAATCTTTTAAAAAAAAACAATACCTGTATATGTCGAGAACAACAGCAGCATTAGGGCAGACACAAAACGACATCCGGACATAAGTAAAGGTGACCAATCTCCTCCCATCTTATGAAAACACAAAACGGATAATCTCCTTCGGCTACAAGTAGATAAGACAACAGGTTTAGGCAAACAAAGCCTTTTATACACTGCGTATCGATCAGATCCTGTAGGCCGGAAACTACAGAAAACAATGCACAGCCAATAGGTGTTAAGGTGGCGAGGACATCCATTAACTGATTATCAGCCATTATCGTCAGAACTAGAAAGTTTGTTATCTCCAGAAGAAAAAGAGGCGAGTATAAGCTTTTGAATTTACATGTTCAATAATTGATCGTGAACTGATCGCAATTTCCAAAATGAATTAAAATGAAAAAGTATACTTATTCTAGGGCTTGTACGAACAAACTTACGTCACAGGGATTAGAAAGATGCAATTTGATAAAGACTTTGAGCATGTTTTATGATCGCCTTCCTTGTCCCATTCAGAAATATTCTATATTCTTTTATGATATTAAGGTCGACTTTTTAATATACTCATTAATATGCCGGCTTGTTGTGATTGGGGATGATGCCCCTTATCTCACTTTGAGGCCGTGACATTTACTTGGATGTGACCGAGAATAAACATGGCGGGTATCATACATATTAAGAAAAAGACGCTTACTCTTCCGGAATACCTGGTCTTAACATATTTTACTCTCTCTCAAGTGACATTTTCCCTAGTCAACCATCGTTTAGTTAGGATTGTGTTTTTGTTGACACCTCGGTTATGTTGTTTCCTTATAATCCTCGTCGGTGCTCATAGCAATGTTATAATTTGACATCTAAGCGGATAGATGTGACTTTGTTCCAAAGACGTAAAAATGTACCTATTCTTACAACAAATCAAAATGATATGCGAAAGCCATCTATCGATATGTCAAACAGAGACCGCGATAGCAAAAACAAAGACATGTCATAAATCTGGCGATAACACTAAAACGTCATTTTTTCCAGATAAAGAAAATAATCCCATGTTCCCCAGAGTGCTCCATAAGTTACAGCTGACTTATAAAACCTAGTTAAGTTTGTTTTGTAACCACGACACTATTTGAATAGCGTATAAATCATTATTGACGCTGATTGAACGATTCAGAAAAAATGAATGCAACGGAACCTGGAGTCAGTCATTTGTGATTCCGTCATCCGTCTTTTCATTATGATGATGTATACATTAGAGACAACGTCCATGCCTTAATGAACTACAATTACTGATCATTTTAAAGAACATTTACATGATGTAGATGTAGATGTTCTAGTGACCGATGATTCAACTTTTAGTTCAGTTTCTCTGGCTAATAAACAAATACGCCAATTACGGGTTTTTACTCTAGTCTTGTCATTACACGGGGAATGTTTGAAAAACAATCGATTCGGGTAATTGCATATGGTTAGAAGTGTAGAATTCAATGCAATCTCAGCGGCGTTTAAAACCCAGGGCGACAGTATTTCTGAAAGTGAGACCTAACAAAGGTTTGGTTAACTCCCTATAGTTAAATTGTATAAAAAAACAAGCACGTTTAATGACTGGCTGTTCTACAGCTATATCAATAAATAGTTTTATTTCACCTCCGAGGGTGTATATGTATTATCTAAAGTGAGTGGGAAATTGAGAGCTTTTTAGCTGATCAAAACGAAAACCATACATATAAAATGTCACCAATATGTCTGCCTCCTCCAGTGGCAATAAAACGCGTGTAACCCTGATAGATGCTATCTGCAATATACCGCTCGGAAAGAGAGCTATTCTCATAGCCCGGTTGGTTAGAAGCCAGAGGTCCCAGGTTCAACCACTAAAGGAGGTATTGAAAAAAACATTAGCCTCTGATACACTAGCACCCACGTAGGGACCCAGGAATAATTATATGCAATACTTGCAAAGGAAACGCAATTTGAATATTCATTGTGTGTGTGCTAAATCTGTAGTAGATACCACAATAACAGTAGCGTCAGGATATGAACTCTCCAATGACCTACACTTGCTGAACGTCGCCTCAGAGCAGGCCTTCGTGTCATGTTACAACTGTCCACAACCTAGTTGCTACACTCACAGCGTCCATCTTAATTCCGCAGACAACAGAACCAGACAATTAAAAGATTTGTGCAACGAAACATGAAAATTTTATATTTGGTTAAAGTAGTATTGTAAAACCATAATAACATGCCCTGTCGATCGCGCGGGGTCTGGTTTTCTTGCATTGACACGAAATTCGGGTCATCCGCCTTGGACCTCTCAAGTGAAACTAGAGAAAATGAGTTCGTTGGTCACGTGATCACGTGACGTCATTGTAATACACGGACTCCTCAATCTAACCTTACCTGCTCACATTCTTATATTAGGTCCGCTCATTACCGACCTAAAATACTGTAATTTTGGCAACATTCAGCATGCCAGATACATATAGTGATGTAGTTGGTATTAGAGTTTGCCTTGCTATTTTATCCACATACAAAACTCATGTTTACAGAGCTACAGAAGTATTTGTCGCTTTCAAAGACGGGCAAGAAGACATACCAGGGAAAGCGACATCAGCACGGAAAACATTGTCAACACGCATATGTTACTTCGACTCGAGAAAACGGGAAATACAATCTTACTATCTAAAAATGTTATTGTAAATTCTATATGTATTCAGTTTAAATACCAACCAACGAAATCAGAACCCCATAAATATACATTATATATTACATCATGTTTATATTAACACGGGGTATGCTAACACGGTACAACTATGACAGGGATGACATCATGGTGTTTTGGCATTAGGTACATTAACTAGCAAAGACGACGTTGAAGAATTTATGAAATATCAAAGCTCACATTAATGATAGTATTGTAAAAACGTTTATTATTGCAACTCGGATACAGACACCCTGGACGCTTATTTGCTCTATAACCCACATATGAATATACAACCACGGACCTAGATAGCAAAATCTAATCCAATTCCATGATACATTTGAACACTAAATAAAATAATGTTGGATTTACATTTCATCCTATTTTCGGAATCTTGTACGTGGAATTTTCAATACACAGTACAAGTACAAATTAGGCCCCGATTACAAACATATATTACACGTACCGTAAAATGCGAAAATAATTTGGAGATTAACATTAATTCCGGTTATTTTCGTCAAATTGGTATGAATATAAAGTTGGTTGCCTGGTGAACGTGTGTATCGTTTTTATGACTCTGGTACGGGTCTCGTTGTCCTGACTGATGTCAGTATATATAGCAGTATAAAGGTAAAATGTTACCATCTACCTGTCTTATTCAGGTGAATTCACTGACCAATCAACAAATTAGTGTCATGCTTGTGTTCGATCACTAATCCCATGCGAATGGCACGCCCGTGATTTGTAATGTTTCGACAGGTGTTCGACAGGGTGTCGATCTCTTGACCACTATAATCTTCGAGATGACGAACGAAACTAGCATTTAAATGCCCCAACTTTGACCGGAACGACGTCACTTGCTGATCGTTGACGTCATCCTTTGGCGGGGAAATACGATCCGATATGTTTATATTCAATTCAATACCATAATGATGTTTTCGGTTGAAATTGTGATAGAAACAGGTCACAAGATTCGTGGTTGTTTGATATGGTATTTATTTCACTCTCGTTACTTAATTTTCAAAAGATACAAAGGCCACTCGCTAGAGCTCGTGTCCTTTGTAACTTTTGGAAATTAACTACTAAAAAGTAACTCGAGTGAAACCAATACCATATCAAACAACCAACTACTCGTTGTGTATCCGCTATTTATTGAACGGTATTATTGTATGGCGAATTGCCAGGATGTGTTATAAAATAGAACTTAATAATTGGTCAATAAACAACAGTCTACGCCAGTATAAGAGAACAACATACAACCGCAACACAACTCGTGGTGTGAAACTTTATAACGGAAAAGGAACAAACATAGGTACATACTAATAGCCGGAACAACAAAGGGTACATACTAATAGCCGGAGTACGGCCGGACTAACTCCGGTCTATACATCTACTGGCGCTACCACTTTTTTCCATTGAAAAAGAACAGTTGTACATACTAATATGACACCGTCATAGGGTAGACTGCCCTCAGGTGGAGAAAGGGATTATTCTGCCCTTGTACATACACACGCATATCTTGCATATGACGAAAATGAATATTGATACTGTACTGTGATTGTTATAAAACTTCAATAAACACTAAACGAGTCAGATGTCATGAGAGCACCATGACTGGGTAATATACGCATATATTTAAGTAACATAGTCATCCATCCATTTTGGGGGTGCCCGTGGTCGTTGTGGTCTGGTAGGGTGTACTGGGGGTTCACTAGATTTGTCTGTCTGCATAACGGTAGGTAAGTCTGAAATAATGGACGGTATGTCAGGAGGTTGTTCAGGTTGTGGCAGTTCATTGATCATGGAATCACCGTTGGGAGGAAGCTGATGAGGATGGTATTCTTGAGAGGTCTCTGTATCATCCTCCCCTGACGATCCATCTCCGTTCTCGGAGAAATTTTCTCTATGATCAAGTTGTAGCGTCGTTGGAGGTACTTTGAAGAGGTCGGAGTCCTTTACACGGTATGATGTACGTCGTAGCTGAGAACCAGCAAATTTGCAAATGTTACGCCAATGGCCATCATTGGAGACGACTAAATACCGGTCCCGCGCACTGGATTTGTTACGGTCACTGTGAAGGTATACAAGATCACCTACTGAACTATGAGCAGATGTGGGTGAACGGTTGGATGGTGCTTTGGACTTTTCACTATGTGGGTGATTCGCGATTTTCAGATCGTGTTGGCACATGATAAGATTGTGATCATCGAACTTTAATTGCTGATGCGAGAACTGATCACGCTGTGTCCACATTTCACGAGCGGATAACCCTCTATTCCTTATACGAGTATTCATGCGAGCAGTGGCTAAAGAGAGCAATAGTGGGGTTACAGCTCTGCAAGTAGGGTCCTGATGAAGGATTTCGTTCTCGAGCTCCTGAATAGCTCTTTCTGCTACTGGGTTTTTGTTAGGATTTTTACTGCGACCGATTTCGACATGTAGCCGATGGCGGGTTAGACACTCGTCGTTCACAAGTGATGCGAACCCAGGAGCACCATCTGTTCGTATTACAGCATACGGTCCATCAAGAGGGTGCAGTCCCAAGCATAGTTGAACTAAGCCGTCTCGTACAGATTCTTTTCGTTCGTCATCTAACATTGAAGTCACTGTATATGATGTAACACACTCGCGAACTACGAGGATGAGTTGCCGCTCACGTTTAAGTATATCAGCGGCGAATAAGAATCCAACTTTATCAGGGGGCTCACTTGAGCTCTGCTC
This sequence comes from Mimachlamys varia, assembly GCA_947623455.1. NCBI lineage: Eukaryota > Metazoa > Mollusca > Bivalvia > Pectinida > Pectinidae > Mimachlamys > Mimachlamys varia. Next base: position 7,462,561 of record OX392537.1, read on the forward strand.
CTGTACACAGTGTTGGACGGTTTGAAGAGATGCGCACTGATGACAGCCCTTGGTGATACTCTCAACTGCTTTGTCCATATCAAGAGCATGAAAATAGCGATGGACCACTGTTTTGAGTTGGTGATTTGATGGGTGGTCCAACTTGACATGAAGAGAAGTCAGTAAGCCTTCCAAGACATTGCGGGGGACGATGATGCATTCACGCCGAGGTTGGAATGGGATGTCCTTCTTGACAACCAACAAGCCATCATTTGCGACGGAAGCGACCTGCAGGTACCGTTTAACGTCCTTGATGTTGGTGAGTTTTTTGGATGGGCGTGTTCCCTGTTTTAAGTGCGCATGTGTGCGTCTTAGGTCTGGGCATTCTCCCTGGATTGTGGTCCACGCCGGTCTACTGGTGAATGGGAGTTTGACAGACCCATTTAACACATCCTGAGTGGTTACGTGCCTCACAACACAGCCTTCCGTGAGCTGCACGAAGGCACAAATTTGGCAGGTCGGGTCTTCGCACTCTGGAGCATTGCGACTTGAGAAGTCGGATGGAAGGATAGCTGCTCCAGCTACATGTCGAATTGATACATGGTACCGGCTAGCTGTTGACAGAAACGTAGACACGCGTGGGCTGGCAGAAAATTCGCCCCTGCACAGCTTCTCGTGTGCTTGTACACATGGTTTGCTGTCGGTAAGTATGCATGTCCTGGTTGTCGACTGGATAATGTAGGGGCTAAAGTGCTTGACAGCAGCAGCAATTGACAGTGCCTCGATTTCACAGGGAATCCATGTGTTTTGATTCTTGCGTAGTTTGGCACTGAAGAATCCAGCAAGTAGGACTTTATTCTTGCGGCTTGTGTACAGAGTAGCGCCCAGGCCTTTGCTTTTTAGGGCACCATCTGTAACTATCCACAGCTGGTCTGTTGACCGCGGAAGTGTTATGGCCTGATGAGATGATAGTGCTGTTTGAGCTTTTCGGAACGACGCCAGAAGGTCATCAGACCAGGTAATGGAATCCTTCGATTCCCGACCGGCAGTCATGTCATCGAATGGAGAGAGTAGCCTCGAACAATCTTTGATGACACGTCCTAGTACTTTGTACGCGCCTATGAATGATCTTAATGATGACACAGTGGCTGGGGGTTGGCACGAGGCGAGGGAAGCGATGCGATGCGCGCAGGCTTGAATTGTTCCTTGACGCCATTTCCATCCGAGAATAGTTGTCTCCTTGGGAGCGATAACCGTCTTAGATGAAGACAAGTGTAGACCGGACTTGTTAACTGCTTCAAGTAGCTGTGAAAAGTTGGACAGGAGTTCTTCGCTAGTGCTGCCACCGCAATAGAGGTCATCAGCTACTTTGGCAACAGTACCTTCTTGGACAAGGTGTCCCAACACGCGGCATGTCAGCTCTTCTAAGGCAGTCTCGGAGCCGGGCATTCCCATCGCTGATCGTACATAGACTCGGACACCACGATATGGTGTGACCACGCCACAATACTTTTGGGAGTCCTTTGATAGGGGGATTTGATAGAATGATTTGGTGAGGTCGGTGATGGCAATATAATTCCACTGAGCTATCTGTCTCAGGGTAGAGTCCACATCAGGCATGAGAGATGGTTGGGGTTTGGTATACCTACCCACATCGGCAAAGGCTGTTACTAAGCGGAAGCCACCACTCTGTTTCTTTATGAGGAAGGATGGGTTAACATACTCTACGTCAACACCAATATCTTCTGGACGACGGAACACACCTATGCTCTCAAGCTCGTCAAACTTTTCTTGAAGCTGGTTGAGTTGATTTTTGGCGTATTGTGGCATTCTACCCTTGCGCTGTGGTGGTTGTACGGGACCCATGTTAACCCTTGCTTTGAGTGGTCCAACGGCACCATTGTATCCTGAAAATGTCGGATTGAAGACATTATCGTATTTATGCAATATGTCCTTGAACTGTGAGCTGACCTCCTCTGACAAGATGTTGTCTGGATCAAGGCGGACATTGTCGGAGTACTTGGTGTGACTCTTAGTAGTAATAGGCTGATGTCGTTCGACCGGCGTGTAGTCTTCAGATTTGGGCCCTGTACTATCGGGTGAGAAGGTTGACCGGACCTTGCAAAAGTGAGAGTTCCTTTTGATAGTTTGAGGCTCAGTAGTCAGATTGGGAATCCTTATGTTTCCAGATACGCTCGACACTAGCGAAGGCGGAGGCCAGGAACATCCAGCCATCTCATTTGGTTGGTGTGACTCAATAGAAAATATGTCGTCAGCAGGTGCAATATCTGTCGGTAGTTTGACTTCAATGAATTCGCCAGGCCATATGGTAGTGGTTTCAGAGACTGGGGCTCTAAGAACATGTGCTCTACGCACCACAGGTTTGTCATTGTCCTGCGAAAGCGGGCCATATTTATAAATATCTTTTCCCGCTATACTGATTTCATGTCGGGCAGGACGAATTGAAATGTCGTTTTTCTCCATGAACGGGATTCCTGCTAACACGTCCGTGTCCAGGTTGTCAACTACGAGTCCTTCGAAGTAGAGAGTGTGGCCATTATGGTGGAAAGATATTCTAGTCTCACCAGTAACATGTAAAGGGGAAAGGCCGTCAGCTTGGTGAGCAGATTGCGATGTGTTTTTGATTGGTGCACTCAAACTGGCCGCAACGGAAGAACGAATCATATTGCCTGTTGCACCGCTGTCAATTGTAAGGCGTACAGTGTGGTGATGATAAAAGGTGTCTATATATGGAGATTGGCGAATTTGCACCCTGTTGATTGTAGAAGTATCTGCGTCATGGTTATCGGATGTTTCATTCTCTTCATCATCGGACATGTCATCTGAGCCTGTGATGATGCGGGCCTTGGCAAGGTACTTCCGGTCGTGTGAGGGGAGGAAGGTACACTTACTTAGGAAGTGATAGTCAGGGCGACCAGCTTCCTTACATAAGGGACACACTTTGGAGTTAGATGTTCGCTGAGGTAGAGAGCGATTGGGCTTCATGGGGAAGCGAGGGTTTGATATAGCAGCTCTCATGGCTTTCGCGTCTTCGCTAGTTCTAATCTCATCTAATAATGAGTCCAATGCCTGTGATATCTCTGGTTTGATTGAAGCGAGTGATCTCGTACGGAGTTCGGTACCATAGCGTTGCTTGACTAGTCTGGGTAACTCGGTATTTATCAAACGAAGCCACGTCAGCACCGCCATATTTTCCAATGTGGGAGTAAGTTCTTCGTCTTCTTGTAATTCCGCACCATGGTGGGTGATCCCCATATCTCTCCGGAGTAAATTATCCTCAATAAAGGCCATTATTCTTTGGAACAGGTCTTCAGGTCTTTCATTTGGTTGGAGTTTTATTGCAGAAAAGTCGATGAAATGTGCTCCAGTTGATTGGAAACCAAAATGTAGTCTGATAGTTTGCCAAATTTTTTCTAATGACGTTGAGTTCTTAACTATTGTACTACGGGAAATAATAGGGCAATAGTTTGCGATCTGACCTAGCATAAGATCCAACATGTTGACTTTCTGTTCTCGCGTTCGCCTACGGGCCTCGGGGACCCCTTCCCCGTCATTTGTGAAACCCCTGTGGGGCGTGTCTCTAGATTTTTTTTGCCATTGTATTCCATCAACAAGAAATGGGGCGAAGTGTGGATCTAGCGAGAGAGTGTAAATAAGGTTTTGTTTCCAATTTTCAAATGAGTTTACAGTCTCCACCTTGCTTAAACACCATTGTTTTGGTGCCCTGTGAGTATTCGCCATTTTCGTCTGGCCGCTAACACATCCACGCTTGTGACCTGGGTAATAGTTAATTACGCTGCGATTGTCTTAGAAAATGAGTTACACCTACACTGTTTTTTCCATCTGTTTGTCGATAGAGAACGTAGGATCGAATCCTGCTGCCACCACGCCAGTATAAGAGAACAACATACAACCGCAACACAACTCGTGGTGTGAAACTTTATAACGGAAAAGGAACAAACATAGGTACATACTAATAGCCGGAACAACAAAGGGTACATACTAATAGCCGGAGTACGGCCGGACTAACTCCGGTCTATACATCTACTGGCGCTAGAGGTTTGTTAATAATTGTTTATATTTTTAAAAAAACTTAAACATGTTTAAGCTATTAACCATAAACGTGTTTAAGTGATTACAAAACGCAATGGGTGAAAAATAGCTAGCGCGGTTCATGCTATTTTCCTGTAATGCAGTGGGCGTTCATATCGCCTATAACTCGAAACAGAATGCAGTCTAATGCTTAAATATTTCGTACTTGATTGCCTGGTTTTCAGTTAACGCTCAGCGTTACTCACCAGTACAATATGGAAATACATCAGCATGTCATTATTAGATTAAAAAATAAAATCATAAAACCATATTCCGAACTAAAAATTGATTAAACTCGGGCTAAAATGTGAATAATGGAAATATTATACCAGGTGTTCCGGAATGGTAAGCATGTTTTACTTCATCGACGGCACCCGCCATGTAAATCTAGGTCAGATCCAAGTAAATGTCACGTCCTCAAAGTGAGAGCTGCGATTTTTCATAACAGTTTAGCATACATATGTTCAAAGACACAAAATATTTCTCAATTTGCTCAGTCATCATCAACTTGCATCGCTAGAGTTAATATACATTATATTTGTTCTTCAGCAGCCGACCTCTATCACGAAAATCTTGATATATGAAGCAAGTCCTGCAGTAACAAATCAACTGCGACATGTAAGCACTTTTACATGGGTTTTCGAGCCTATAGATGAATGTTTCTGTCAATAAAAACTAAATATGGCCCTCTAACGTCAGCACTCAATCGAAATAGCGTGTATGTGCGCAGTCAGTGTTAATTGATGAATAGTAAATTAAAAAACAAGTATATAAAGAAAACTAAACATGCTTCAAATCAAGTCATTATCCATCTACTCAGTTTGTATGGTATAGAATATCAATAATTAACATTGAACCAATTTGGGTTTTTTTTCGAATTTTAATTGTGTTTACTCCATTCGTTTTATTTGCAGACAGGTCGTCCTGGCTATCGATCACACAATAACATTCACCGTCTGCTGCACATTGATTAGTTCCATGAATTGAAATAAGCGTTAGTTGATTAAATCGTTATAAATGCCTTTCGTATTTCCTCAAGCAAAAATTTCAATTGCATTTTTAATGAAAATATTTTTTTTGAACTGTGAAGGCTACAATAAAACAGGACGAAGAGACAAGTAGTTGAAAATCCATCGTCCTTTAACATTAAAGAGATCAAATTATGCTGAACAAAAGGCTTCATGTATCTGCGTCTAAAGCAAAACATTTTTCTTTAGTGATAATAATAATAATAATAATAATTCGAGGCTATTAGATACCGGTTTATCACAAACCTTTATGTCGTCTCACAAAGTATTAACCGTAGTTTTAAAGAGCCTTAGCAACCAGCCAATATCGTTTTCAACTCACTTGGAATCAAACAACTGGTGCTGCCATTTCGGCATTCACAGTTAGCATCCTACAATTTCTCGCACTACCAAAGCACGTACTTATTTACAGCTGAGTAGACTGGAACAATTGAGGTAAAGTATCTTGTTCTAGGATACAACACAAGTGCCATGTGTGCCGTGACCGTGACTCAAACTCGCAACCGTTCGATTATGAGCCCGGCGTCCTATCATTAGACCATCATACCTCCATAGGGATGAATAAACACCCGTCAATGAAAGAGATATCACCAAAATATCACAAAACATCCGCTGCGACCACCTTATCTGTGTAATTTAGTGATTCAATCTCTAGTCTACAAAATAAAAGAATATAAAGAGTCTACCGTTATACATCGTAATGACATCATTTATGAAATATTATTATTGATTTTACTTTCTTTGCTAAACAAATCAAAACGGCTCATTAGTTGCTGTTGAATGGACAGCCTTAAGTTTTTAGTTATAATACCTTTCATTTCAACCTTGTGTTAAGTGGCTTCCATAATTTGACACCTTTAATGCAGTAGATGAAATAAAAGCCCCTTTCGAAGCTATCATAAAAAAAAAATTCGAATACCAAAGCGTCAACAAAACTATAATCCGAACTCAAAATCGAATAAACTTTCGAGTCTAAGATAAGAGCGGTCGAGATAATGAGCACCAACAACCTCCAGACCATTGTATCTAATTGATCAGTTAAAAAGATAACATTTATTGACAAATTCTGTCATTCGTAAATTTTACGGATAACAAAAAGACATGATTTTGCATTGTATCGTTCTGTATCTTTGTGTGATATGAAGATGGACGTTTTTGAGTTTGCTTAATAGTGTATTTACTTGTTGTGATGACTATGATGACTCGGTTCTCATTTTGAGATTGATGCTTACTTGGATGTGACCAAGATTTACATGGCGGGTGTCGTCGACGAAGCAGAAGACACTTACTCTTCTGGAACACTTGGTCTTATTCTCATGTGCTTTTACGACAGTCTCCATGTAAATCTTTCCTTTGCTCCTATTTTGCCCCTAGTTTAATCGATTTTGAGTTCGGATATCGTTTTGTTGACGCTTTGGTATTCTCTAAAAACAATTTAGTGCACATGATAGCAATATTGTGCGTCTGGTATCTTGTGCTGTGGCCTGGTAGACGTCAGATTATTTAAAAAATTTATCTGATTACTCTAATATGTGGAATGATGTTGATGAAAATCCATCATAATGATGGTATCGTCCTATTATAATAAATGAAAGAAATATCCGTATGTCAATTGAAAAGGAATAAAATTGCATGGTCTTGATTGAATGTTAGATTAAAAATGGCGCCAACAGTAGGGATCCGGGAATCAAACTAAGCGATACCTATAAAGGAATCGCTGTGGCCCCTGAAAAACTCGAGACAATTTTGTTCTTGGAGGGAGAGTATGTAACCCTGGTAAATAATAGCTGCGATATATACCGCTCGGCTAGAGAAATCTTCTATAAATAGCTCGATCGTTTGAGCGTAAGACAAGTAGCCAACGGTTCCGGGTTCGATTCCTAGCGCCAACGTGTTATTATGTAATCGTTGTAAATATATCAAAATCTGAGCAAGACCGTTTTTTTTTGTTTTTTTTGGTAAACTTTTTTACATCAGTATTGGCTTCGTGATTAATCAAATTGTCCGAATCAAATGACATAATAATCGATGTTCAATGTTGTTCTCGACCTGTATTAAGTAAAATTAGTGTCTGTATTGTTATATAGATCAGTTCTGAAATCGCTTTTGGCTCTGTTGATAGCATTAATGAATGGTGCAAACAATTCGAGCTTGATGTAAGATACCGTAAACGTAATTAAAATCATGTATCAAGTCCAAAGGTGGAATATACGTCGGATCTCTTTGACAATACGTGTAATATATGTTTGTATGTGTCGGTCAGTTGGTATTGTCAAGGTTTCAGTGTTTCAACGCGTTTCAGTAGGTTTTAATGATGTTTCAATTTGTCAGTCAGTAAGTAATGACAACGTTTTAATTAATGCGACTGTAATTAGGTATTGTCAATTAAAGGTTTCAGTGATTCAAAACGTCAGTCAGTATTGTAAAATAATATTTTAATTTGTTAGTCAGTGGGTATTTTTAATGTTTTAATTAATGCGACAGTCAGTTGGTATTGTCAAGGGCTCAGTGTTTCAATATGCGTCGGTCAGTTGGTATTGTTAACGTTAATATCTGCGAAAGATTATGCCAGACAAAGGGCTACACGTGAACATGCTGAATCGGATTCACTTTAAGAGTGGGTGAAGTATATCTAGAAAAGAATCAGCAGTATACGGTACAAGTTCTTGACCCTAATGTTCGAACAACGCTCAACGATCTACATGACAAGTATGTGGTTCTGTATGCAGACAAAACATCTAGATTAACTTGATACTTGTTTGCAAACCCTATTACATTTATTGCTTTCATGGCGAACTATACCTGCTTGGTAATTAAGATAACCCTACTTGCATATTGACCGGTTTTTCGAAAGATGAAATACTATCCAACCATGCTTCAGTATAACAAGATACCGGTTAATGAGCCAGACTCTGACTTTCATCTTGTACCTCGTCTATATTGGAAACCAAAACTACAGAATGATGATTATAAGCAATGTTTTGCCACTGGCTCTGCTAATTGCTCAACCAAGCCTTTATCGAAACGTCTTACTATACCATTCTTAGTACTATAAAATCAATGATTCAGTCTTATTGTGACAATGTATACTGCAGAGGTAGAATGTGGGATGTGATCTTCTCATTAATCTCGAGCATCCCCTATTAAAAAAATGTTTCGTCTATCAAACATTTTGATTTTTTCTACTCTGTACACTTCCAAACTTCATACGAAACTAAAAAATGTCTTCGATCTCTCATTATGAGAGCTTTCTTTTCCAAGAGAAATGGACGACAATACAAATATATGGTTGTGCTACTTTTGTGAGAAAAAACCCACAAAAAAATTGTAATAAAATATACTGAGGGAGATATATATAATACGAATGATTGCCAATATTTTTGTAGAAAGGGGAGGAAAGATTTTCCAGCAGACTGTTGGAATTCCCATGGGAACAAACCGTGCCCCACTCTTAGTTGATTTATTCTTGTTTTCATACGAGGCCGATTTGTGGGAGAACTAATCAGGACAGGTAACAAAAACCTCATTTTTCACTTTCAGATATATCGACGATGTGTTGTCTATAAATAAGAAAACGTTTGGTGACCACGTCGGTCGTATATATACTGTCAGAATTTGAAATAAAGGACACAACATACTCCTTTCCATCAGCTGCTTACCTCGTTCTCTACTTAAAACTATTACCAACATCGGCAGCCTACTACTAATTAAGCTATCATAATCGTGCCGAGTTTAATTTTCCAATCGTGAACTTTCCCTTTCTTGATAGTTATATCCATCTCAAACATATCGTGTTTACATGCCTAAGTTGATTTGTTATTATAGGGCGATGGAGCAGAAGACGCTTACTCTTCCGGAACACCAGGTCTCATTCTCTTCTACAAAAGCTAAGAGGAAATATACTGAAGAAATAGAGTAAGAATGATTGAATTCCTGGTCGACAATATGTTTGTTGAGTTAGGAGGAAACATTTTCCAGCACACTGTTAATTGGCATTCCAATGGGAACAAACTTTGCCCCACTTTTAGCTGACTTGTTTTTGTTTTCATACGAAGCTGTATTTGTGGAGAGCTAATCAGGACAGGTAACAAAAACCTTGCCAATTTAATTTCACTTTCGGATATATCGACGATGTGTTGTCTATAAACAACAAGAAGTTTGCTGACCACGTCGAACGCATATACCCTTCTGAACTTGAAATAAAGGATACAACAGACTTTTCTACATCAGCTGCTTACCTCGATCTCTACTTAAACTACGACCAACATGGACAGCTTACTACTAAGCTATACGATAAACGTGATGATTTCAATTTTCCTATCGTTAACTTTCCATTTCTTGATAGTAACATCCCTGCTTCTCCATCCTATGTTTACATGTCGCAGTTGATTCGATATTATAAGGCTTGCTCTAAATATCGGGATTTTCGTGATCGATGTCGTCTGCTGACAAACAAACTAACAACACAAGCATTCGAGAGATGCATGTTGTTCAGAACTATGGGCAAGTTTTGATGTTGCCATCTTTGTCTCATTGAGAAATATTCTGTATTTATAAGTGATATGAAGATGGACGTTTTTGAGTATGCTCATTAGTGTGTTTACTTGTTGTGATTGACAATGATACTCGGTTCTCATTTTGAGAACGCGATGTTAATTTGAATGTGACAAAGATTTACATGGCGGACGTCGTCGTTGAAGCAGAAGACGCTTACTCTTCCGGAAAACCTGCATGGTCTTATTCTCTTGTACTTTTACAAGGCTATCCATGTAAATCTTTACTTTCTTCACATTTTGCCCCTGGTTTAACCGTTTTTAGTTTGGATTATGATTTTGTTAACGCTTCGGTGATCTCTTATTTATTTAAAAAGAGTCTACATGTTAATATTTCCATTGTTCATTTTTGACCCTACGTTAACCGATTAAGAGAACGGATTATGGTTTTGTTGACACATCAGGTATTATGTTGTTTTTTTCTTTAGTGTTTAAATGCGTCAGCCAGTAAGTTTATCTTTAACTTTCCAAACTCTCCAAATTATGTCATCTAGATGCATGTGGCAGTTGATTCGTTATTCAAGGACTTGCTCTAAATATCTACTCTTGGATTCGAGAGATGCAGATTGATGAGAACTATGAACACTTTTATGGTCGCCATCTTGGTCTCATTGAGAAAATTTTGTATTCTTGTTTGATATGAAAATGGACGTTTCAGTGTGGTTACTTTTTGTGATTGATAATGATGACACGGTTCTCACTTTGAGAACTTGCATTTACGTGGATGTGACCTAGATTTACATGGCGGGTGTCGTCGATGAAGCAGACGGCACTCCGCTTACGGAACAGTTTATCTTATTATCTTGTACTTTAACAAGGATCACCATGTAAATCATTCTTTTGTTCATATTAAATAAAGAACAAACCAAGTGGATTGATGATCCCTTTCCACCACACGAAATAAGGAACAAACAAATGGATTTATGATCCCTATTCAGCACACGAAATAAGGAACAAACAGAGTGGATTTATGATCCCTATTCAGCACACGAAATAAGGAACAAACAAATTGGATTTATGATCCCTATTCAGCACACGAAATAAGGAACAAACAAATTGGATTTATGATCCCTATTCAGCACACTAACTAAGGAACAAACAGAGTGGATTTATGATCCCTATTCAGCACACTAAATAAGGAACAACAAAGTGGATTTATGATCATAATCCAGCATACGAAATAAGGAACAAACAAAGTGGATTTATGATCATAGCCCAGCACATGAAATAAGGAACAAACAAAGTGGATTTATGATCATAGCCCAGCACATGAAATAAGGAACAAACAAAGTGGATTTTTGTAAGATTTTATTGGACGTTTCCATTGAATATCCTTTGGTCCACAGTGACCTATAACATGGGTGCATCGACACACTAAGAACAAAGCTTCTTCGTACACAATAACACTGGTATCGTAAGTATTCCAGTAAGTGATCAGCTTCCTCATATACAATATATGATTGGTATCGTGAGTTATCAGACACAGGCTTTGGTAATTTTATATTGGTGTGGACTTTAGGGAACGTTGTTCTTACAATAAATCTGTAAAAAAACAACCCATATTTACAGTTAGCGTCCATTCTCCGATACTCACAAGACATGATTCACAACAAAGCGTCCCGTCCAATTTACCACGTCTTGCGTGGTAAAGTATGAAGGTATCTTATGCCGATAAAAGGGTGTGTATTTACAGGAGGAATTCATTGTACGTAGCGTTTTGACGCTACGGGTGAATTGCATTACCACAGGTATTTCAATTTCAATCATTTCATCAATAGAAATAAGTTTTGTCTGCAACACTTCCCTCTGCTACCTACATGTAACTTACTAACACGTGCCAATACGTGCGACAATTATAACCTATCATGAGATATATATGCTATCATGAATTAAAACCTCTGCTGTAGGTACTTGGATAAGTAGTAATTATATAACAGTAGCTTAACTAAAAAAATAAATAATAAAAAAAAATCATAGAATTGAAGATTTACACAGCTGAATTTTATATTAAACCTTTAATTTTTCTAGAAGAGTAGATAAGTGTTTATTGATTTTTATTAGTGTAGGTAGGTTGTGAATTTGCATAATACATAAAGCCGTATGAGGGTCGTCCTAGTGCTTAATAAAACTGTTACCGTTACACATGGTAACAGTCATCTTATCCTGGGCATTCCAATTTTTAACAATATACAATTGTACATTCTTTCATGTATACACAAAGTAAAATTCAAAATGCACACTCAAATGAACATCAGACAGTATGTGGAGTTGTTCTGTCGAATACAGCTGTTTTGGAAAGTCTCTATCGAATACAGCTGTTTGGAAAGTCTCTATCGAATACAGCTGTTTGGAAAGTATCTGTCGAATACAGCTGTTTGGAAAGTATCTGTCGAATACAGCTGTTTGGAAAGTCTCTATCGAATACAGCTGTTTGGAAAGTATCTGTCGAATACAGCTGTTTGGAAAGTCTGTCGAATACAGCTGTTTGGAAAGTCTGTCGAATACAGCTGTTTGGAAAGAATCTGTCGAATACATCTGTTTGGAAAGTCTCTGTCGAATACAGCTGTTTGGAAAGTCTCTGTCGAATACAGCTGTTTGGAAAGAATCTGTCGAATACAGCTGTTTGGAAAGTCTCTGTCGAATACAGCTGTTTGGAAAGTCTCTATCGAATACAGCTGTTTGGAAAGAATCTGTCGAATACAGCTGTTTGGAAAGTCTCTGTCGAATACAGCTGTTTGGAAAGTCTCTGTCGAATACAGCTGTTTGGAAAGTCCCTGTCGAATACAGCTGTTTGGAAAGAATCTGTCGAATACAGCTGTTTGGAAAGTCTCTGTCGAATACAGCTGTTTGGAAAGTCTCTGTCGAATACAGCTGTTTGGAAAGTCTCTATCGAATATAGCTGTTTGGAAAGTCTCTGTCGAATACAGCTGTCTGGAAAGTCTCTGTCGAATACAGCTGTTTGAAAATCTATGTTGACATTACAGGTAGACCAGCCTGTCAAAGATACGGAATTCCTGCCCGAAAAAAAGTGGGCATCTCCAAAACATTTTCAGTTCACAGACAATAAAATCCTCTTTATCTTCATACTAAGGCAGGAATTAGAATGTGCAAGACTATTTCATTGACTTAGAAACAGTTAAGTCATTTGCACCTAAAAAATACTGTAGTATAAAGGTATTAAAGAATATGAGAAGAAACTATAATGGTATACGATAAATGTTTTCAAACGTGGATCCAGACCATGTAGCAGGTATATATAGTGTATATACCTAGCACACCCTTCAGGATAGGATAACAGAGACCATAGAGAAATGTACTATTTGTACAGGCAAATATAACAAATAATCAACCTTCAATCATTGCGATAAAACAGTGTTATAATTAATTGCAATTGTATCTATAATTCTCTTAATTACTGCACAAGCCAATATTAGAAATTAAAGACAAAAAAATCAATTTGTACACTATAAATATTAAGATACAGCTATCTGATTACATTGATCATAAACAATCTTTTTGTAATCATACAAGTATACATGATTGCTAGAGCAGACATTAGCTTCAGAATTATTTTTTATATCTTCACATAATTACATGGATTCTGTTTTGACATCGTTATTCATCTGTGTGTTTGTTTCTTTTACCCATCATGACGACAACATTTATAATTAATTGAAGGTTTTTTTTCACATTCTAAAATTTAAACCAAGGTATACTATATTGTAACTTTTGCTTGATAAAAAAAATCCTTTTCTTATTACGCCACATATCCAATTAACATATTCATAAAGATTATTACAAAAGGAATAATACAGACACTACCAGTTTGAAATTACCCAATTAAAAAGTCCAGATACCTAAGATGTGTGACAACTACACACATCTAGATGGTAAGAAAAATGTGTAGTTATCAACCAAACTCATCACCAGGAACAAAAAGGATTTTTTACACATGACATCAGGGACGTTAAAAATAGACCCCAAACCAGTAGTGAAAACACTCGTACTTCAGTGGTGAGGAAATATCTAAAGAAACTTGCATCAAACAGACAGGTGCTTCTTTTGAAACAGGTTTAGCTTTTAATTAGATCTTACAACTTCACTGTTGTTATTAAACCCTTTTTTTTTTTTCTTTTTTTTTTCAATTTATAAATCATTTATTGTTTCAATTTACTTATCCACCACTGATAATGGACTATACCAACTTTTGAATTGGAAGAGTTCATTTGTGTCTTCAGGGGTTAATGAGTTCATAACAAATTGACAACAGTAACAAACCTGAAGACTGATATAATACATATCTGTTGATTACATTTAAAGGAGAGAAAGAGAAAAAAAGGGAAAAAAACATACCAAAGGATATGTAGCAACTGTTAAAATGGTATTTTTTAACTTAAATAAAGTTATTAATTACGTGCATATGTGTTTTATAGCTTCACACAAGTTGTAAATGAAACACTGAATCTGTGAATCCTAAAGATTACTTAAGACTACTGTATTGCAGGCGCGGATGCCGGATTTTTCGAAAAGAGGGGGTCCAGCTGATGATTTTTCAATGATACAACGTTAAAAACTTGCATTTTAAAGCTATAAAAAATGTCCTCTTCCAAAAAGAGGGGGGTCATGACCCCCAGGACCACCCTCTGGATACGCTAGTGTATTGAATATTAACATGTCTGAAAATGAAAGATAGCCTTGTGTGTTGCATAAATATGTGTATAAATAATGGATAACACATACTAAGTAATAAAGTTGATAGAGAATATGTTGCATGATAGATACATTTTTGTACACATCCTCAAATCTGACTCCATATATATACACTACAGTGTTACATTTATAAAGATATCAACCAAGACACAATGATTTGTAATCAGTATCATCAATTAATTAAGCTATATGTTTATTAACATATTCAGTTGATTGTACACAATATATAAAAATATGCATGCTTACAAAAAGTCGGTTATATCCCAAAATTTTTAGAAGACCTTGAATGTTTTAAAAAAGAAAAGTAGTTTTTTTTTTAACTGAAATTGCTTCAAAAATGTGCAAATACATGTTTAAACATACAGTCAGCTTTTTTTATTTAAATAAGTATCCTTATTTTTCATTTCCTTTCAAAATGAAATTTACCGCAAGTTGAAACTTAGTTTCAGTAAAAACATAGTTTCCTTTTTTCATTGATAAGGTTTTGCTTTAAAATGTAGTTTTGATATTTCTGAACAGAAAAAAACAATATATATATCGCACAACAAAAAACACCTACGGTAAGAAGTTAAATACTGATAACTTAAATCAATTTTGGAGAAAATCTGTCAATTTTGAGAAGTATAATGGCCAGATCAAAGTTGTTCATAGCTAAACCTGTAAGATATATCAATATTGAGTCTTCATTTTTCGGTTGAATGTGTGCTTGTGATACTTGAAAAATCGTAAAATCCTCAGAGATTTCTCGATTCAACCATTTCTTTCTGAGGCATTTTGCATTAAAATTAAGCTGTGATGGAAATGGGGTGAACTAAACACAAACACTGTATTGCCATAAATGGCTTTCTATCACACACATATAAAACTTTACTTCAATGGGCCATACAAATGGCATTTCAGTGCAGAACGAAAGAGATTAAAGAGAATATATCAATTGGTTTTGGCCCTTGATCATGCTGTAGAAAAAAAATCATGTACAAATAACTCCTAGAAATACAGTAAGTTTCCTTTGACCAACCATGCAGGGGTAGAATTTAGCTTTTTTAGCAACTCGCATTTTGTTGCGAGTGGGTTAAATTTTAACTCGCCAAATTAGAAACTTGTTCTTAATTTTGGGAGTGGATAATGAAAGCACTATGATGCATTCTGAATCAGTCTAATTTAGACAAGTGTCAACAAGACATTGCACTATTTGTGTGTGTTTTTGTGTGGCTTCGTTTCACGATTCATTTTATACTTTCGACAACATTTCTGACATGTGTACAGGTTGGAATAATATATATCATTTCAACAAGTATACTTATACCCACTCGCCGAATAATTTTCTACTTGCAATTTCAGAAATCAACTCGCATTTGGCAGTGCGCGAGTGTTAAACTCAAACCCTGCAAACTCCGCCTGACTTGTTTCTTAATATGAAAGGTATGCTTGTGATTACTTTAGTCTTTGATTATAGGTCACTAAACAAACTATGCGATAAATTCCGACAACAGAATCTGTAATAATGCATTAAAAGAAAACATTTCATTCATAAAATGAAAGTAACACCTACTAATTAAATATAGTATACTCTGGAATTGTTTGCATAAAATGCATCAGATCCATTGTATAATGGCTATCTACGTGGTAAACCTTATATCCTTTTCATTTTCGAGAAAGTTGACAAGAATATAAATATTACTACATATTTCTACATCATTTTTAGAACATCATGACTTCTAGTTCTAGTATGGAATTGATCTAATTGAGTAACTTACTACAACCCTGTGCTACAGAAACAAAAACATGATCTTATCGATATGACATTGGTAGTTTGAGGTATTTCTTACATAGCATTACATGTATATCAAAAAGTACATTCGCAGCAGGCATCAAAATACTCCTCTCAACATGATTTCGCCTCGACATAAGAAATTTTAATACAGTAATGTTTCAATCCAATCACTATTCATTATTAATCATATTTTTACGAACATCTAAAATTGAAGCATGCAAATCGTAAGAAAACAACCTGTACAAATGTGAAAATGCATAAAATGATTGAATAACTCTACACACTTCAAGGGGATTGCCACTTAATCATATACTGTATTCACTGTAATTAACACCCTGCCTCTGTTCTACGGAGGTATTTAAATTATATAAGTGTCCCTACTAATTGTGACGCAACTAAATTATTCTAAAAAATCAAACAAATGTTGGTAATATGTGAATAAATTGTGTGAAATTACAATACCTGGTAATGTCGCACATCATCAGCATCACTCATTCTTCTCAAAATACATGGTATTTACGGGGGAAGGCATTTCTAAGTTGTGCTTATTTACGGAGAAGGTATTTCTAAGTTGTGACAACTTGTGCCTAATCCTTTTTGTTGAATGAAAAATAAAATATGTTAAAATCGAAAAAACTTATTTACTTTATAAAAACGAGAATTTTGTCCAGATCCTAGTTTTGTTATCCCATTAAGTGCCCCTTTGGAACCAATTGTGTAGGTGCCCTGGGCGCTAATTACAGCGAATACAGTAACCCTATTGGCCGATGTAAAATAGTAACTGTCACATGATGTAGTGACATCTGAACAAGTCATAATTGCAACAAATATTTTACAATGTATCAGGTTTAAAGTAATAAATATGGTGATCAGGATCGACAGCGGATCATTCCCTCAATTTACAAATATTTATTGTAACACAAACATTGCACAGAGGTCAGATTACAAAATACTGTCATATTATATCATTTCATTCTGCAAATATATATTTCTCAATCATACTCCATATATGCTTCAATTAATCAAAAATTCAATATGATTTTGTTAAATATATAAAATATACAAACCAAATATTCACATTAACTGAATCCACAGACTTTGGTTTAGCTAAGGAATTTCTTTTCAATTTTTATCAAAATTTACCATCAATGTTATTTCAGAAAAAAGAGTAAAAATGTTGAAACGTAAAATCTATGATGCCCCACCCAAATAAAGATGTGTATATTTTATTATAAGCTAGGTATGAGAGATATAATGCATTCTGATGGTGCATGAAGGCCAGTTAGACTTTTAGTAGGATGATCGCTCAGTTTTTGTTTTATAACATTTAACATGAATAGTGATAAACAGTTGACATATTTTCTACACTTCATATATAGATGTTTGACCAGTGAACAAATGAAATCATTGCCCTATTTTTGACTGTACAGATATATTCACCAGTATTTTGCCTAAGGCTTACTTTTTTTCTTTGTTGACATAAAATATATGTAGATCTTTTAAACACTAAATGAGGTAAATTTCATTACTTTAATTTAACATGGCAAGCTTTTAATTTGCCATTCTGAATTCTTTAGACTTCTTCATTTTCAAATGAATAATGTATATACATAATAAGAATATATTTCAATAAAACATCAACTGGTGTCATGTTGCTGGAGACTGTTGATATATGTAGTATTTTCTTGTTTGATATTTAAATTCACTGCTATATTTAAATGTTAAAGCACTAATGCAAATCATGCGAATAATGTTATTTACAAATCTGTTATAAACGTCACAAAAAATGCAGTAAAATTCAAACTATTACCAAAATTTCAGATCTAGTTTTTGTTCAGCTGAGGCAAACAGTAGCACCAATGGCCATTCTTGACAATTTCACACCAATTTTAAAATACCTCCAACGAAAAATCACCTTGAACATAATCCTGTCTTTCTTTTTTTTACGCTACGGGCCATGTGCATATCACCTACACTTTTGAAGACAATTTTGTAGATTGAATACAAACTCCTATAAACAATGAATCAGTTGACCTCAACAACAACATATCACGATTCACAGACAAAGTGGTCAACTGTCGTTCACTCAAATCTACATTAACATCCGTACACAAAATAGGAAGTAAAAACATGAAAGATTAAAACAAAATATCACAATTCTATTAAATTCACACACTAAGCAACATGCTCAAGGTTTTCCTCCCAAACAAGCACTTCTTTATCCGACTAGCATCCATTCCAGATTCACTCCCGGGATTGATAAAACAAAATATAACCAGTCTCTGAGTTTTTCTGTAAATCCGAAGGCAGGCCATAAAAATCTTCTATTGCATTGGAATCAATTTTCTGGAAAGAGATAAATGTTTCATAAATATCATATACCTGTAAGTCACAGACAAATTATAAGATAATCATTCACAATTCAGATTTCATGTTTTTAACATTTAAAATTGAACAGAAACAAATTATTGAAATATGTTAAAATAATATGTTATCGAATCAAGGGAGGTAACTCTGTCTCGTGCTATAAATTGAATCAAAGGGAAGGAACTCTTGCAATATTAATTGTGTGCATTTCATCATTGCTCTTTGTTAACTTTATATATTTTTCTTTTAAAACCAACCTTACGCAATAAATTGTAATTTAACACTTGCATTAACATATCAAACAACGTGCAGTGTTCAGAAAAATATTCTGCAGAGGGTCTTTTATCTCCAAACAGGTAATTGTTCCCTTAATTTACAAGGATCACATACATGTATATTAATGGTAATACAACCTTCTGACAATATCCCAAAATGTAGAAAAAAGGGGAGATGCTGACTTCAACTTATGATTATTTAATATAAAATGTAATCTGATTTACCCCATTCTGTGCTCACTCTAGTCTGAAAAATGTTTTAGCAAAAGTCACTAAAGACCACTTTTCTCTTTTAGCAAATAAGAATTTCCTTTTGCAAGTTTTACTCAAGTCAAAATTAAAGTGTTAATATCAATATAAGTTCGGATATATTTAACATACCATTCATTGAATTGGATCAATTCTTATACATTTACAGGGAGTCAGTGTTTATGAAAATAGTTAATTCAACACAAATTCCATTAGCAAAAGTAGCTTATAAGGCAAATATTTTCTTTTTATAGCAAACAAGCATTTCATTGCATTAATAACGAAAATGCTAATGGCTAGAGTGAGCACTGCCATTAAACAATCTACCCCAACAACCTTTTCTAAATCCCTATTTTCATCCCATCCCTTAATTCCTCCCACATGCTTCTGTATGATATACCTGAATTCATAATTATAATTATATTAGTCGGTGCCGTTCAATCAATGTTTTGTATGGAAGGAGACCGCATAACACAAGTACTTTGTACTTGATTTTGAATCTAATTTGTAAATCACTTTATTAGACGGAAATATCATACAGATAATAAATAAAAGTTTTAAACTAAGGTAATATAATACGTGAGATGGACTTACATCAACAATATCATCATCAAACAGGAACCAGAAGCCGTCACTCTTTACAATACTGATGTAGTGACCTCTGTTGAGGCTGCTGCCAATATGGATTACCACCGCCACCAGGTCATACATCCGGTCAGGGTTACAGGCGTCATCCGACTAAACACAAAAACATTTCAATATCTTTACTCTCCTAATATTAAAAGTTAATTTCTAATAAATCAAGTCATTAGAATCTAATAACACAAACACATTTTAACGTCTTTACATTCCTACTACCGTAATATAAGTCTACTTCTTATCTAATATATATATATATGTTATAATCAATAGGGTAGTAGTCACTGGCAAAGTGGATAGCACAGTTGTCTTTCACTAAGGTAACCAAGGTTTATTCCTCAATCAAGTATAAAAAGGTATTGGATCATTTGTTAAACCCTGTGGGTTTTCTCATAGTACTTCAGTTTCGTTTCACATCAAATAATATAATATAGGGCAAAATGTTCCTGACTGTGTTTATTTGATATTTAACACCAACCTTCATAATGTTACCATTTTTTTTACCCTCACAAAAAAAGGCTACAGGAAATGGATTTGTTATTAAAACATATACTTTAAAATATAAAAGAGGCATATTTATATCATAGTTACAGTAAAACCCCACTGACCCGGTTTACTCAAATACCCCTCATTCGTCAAACAGCATGTTTAGACTTTGGTCCCGAACCAAGTTTGTACATATTCAACAAACCTCGGATTACTTGAATACTTAGGTATATGAATGTCTTTAGCACGCTGGAATTGGATTGGTCACTTACTGTATTAAACAATCGTAACTCTAAGGGAAAGACAACTCTGTACGACAACTTGGTAAATCGATTCATCTGTTCCATGTACTTGAACCTCTTTAGGTGCAGAGCCAGAATCTGAGGCAACTTCTTCACCCTCATCCTAGTAAACAAACAAACGGCTGATTTATATAATATACATGTTTTAAAGTATCAAAGACTGATAGCTAGGCGTTTCTACCATCTCAGGCTTCTCAAGCAGATTATATTATTGATGTCCCTATTGGATCTTCACCACTTGGCAGAAAGAAGGTAGAAAGACCTTATGATCAGTCATTGTTACTTTTCATTTGATAGATCTTGTCTATTCATTAACTACTAAATGTATACACAATGTTCATTATATTTTGCCAAGATGAAATAAGATAGAAACTTAATTCATGTATTGCAAAAAACATCAAATCAGCGTATCAACATAATTCTGAGTGACCTGGGGCTGTTCCAGAAAAAACAACATTATGGTATATGTACGTATAATGAATTATGATCACATCACAAACAAGATTAGTCACAAATAAGAACACAATGAAATACTGTAAACTAACTTATTTTCCCAGTGACTTAATTTCCCAGTTTCAAATGAAACAATTTTTAGCAGAGATTTAATTTTGCGATAAATACCGCTGTAGATCTATGTTCAATACAGTGAAGTACTCATACACTTGATATACCTCTGATTGAAACTATATTGTGGTAATCGCATGCGAAAATAACTTAGTTAACGATTGTATGTTTATGTTTGTATTGTTTTTAAGAAACAAGGAATTTTGGAAACCGTCAATGAAATGCGGTGTTGATTCTGACCTTTTCTGGGCCTCCTGTTTACTACAGCAGCCTTCACAGTAATACTTATGCTCTGCACAAAGCGTCTCCGTGCTGCTGAATCCTCGCAGACAGTGTGTGATAGATGTGTTCTGTTCCACATCTACCGACAAGTCTAGGAAGTCCTCGTCCTTACTGCTCACCTGTACAACACAAAATACATCTTAGAATCATATCAATCATCAACATAATGATATCATAAAATACAACTTAGAATGATATCAATCACCGACATAATGATATCATAAAATACAACTTAGAATGATATCAATCACCGACATAATGATATCATAAAATACAACTTAGAACGATATCAATCACCGACATAATGATATCACAAAATACAACTTAGAACGATATCAATCACCGACATAATGATATCACAAAATACAACTTAGAATGATATCAATCACCGACATAATGATATCACAAAATACAACTTAGAATGATATCAATCACCGACATAATGATATCACAAATACAACTTAGAATGATATCAATCACCGACATAATGATATCACAAAATACAACTTAGAATGATATCAATCACCGACATAATGATATCACAAAATACAACTTAGAATGATATCAATCACCGACATAATGATATCACAAAATACAACTTAGAATGATATCAATCACCGACATAATGATATCACAAAATACAACTTAGAATGATATCAATCACCGACATAATGATATCACAAAATACAACTTAGAATGATATCAATCACCGACATAATGATATCACAAAATACATCTTAGAATGATATCAATCACCGACATAATGATATCACAAAATACAACTTAGAACGATATCAATCACCGACATAATGATATCACAAAATACAACTTAGAACGATATCAATCACCGACATAATGATATCACAAAATACAACTTAGAACGATATCAATCACCGACATAATGATATCACAAAATACAACTTAGAACGATATCAATCACCGACATAATGATATCACAAAATACAACTTAGAACGATATCAATCACCGACATAATGATATCACAAAATACAACTTAGAACGATATCAATCACCGACATAATGATATCACAAAATACAACTTAGAACGATATCAATCACCGACATAATGATATCACAAAATACAACTTAGAACGATATCAATCACCGACATAATGATATCACAAAATACAACTTAGAACGATATCAATCACCGACATAATGATATCACAAAATACAACTTAGAACGATATCAATCACCGACATAATGATATCACAAAATACAACTTAGAACGATATCAATCACCGACATAATGATATCACAAAATACAACTTAGAACGATATCAATCACCGACATAATGATATCACAAAATACAACTTAGAACGATATCAATCACCGACATAATGATATCACAAAATACAACTTAGAACGATATCAATCACCGACATAATGATATCACAAAATACAACTTAGAACGATATCAATCACCGACATAATGATATCACAAAATACAACTTAGAACGATATCAATCACCGACATAATGATATCACAAAATACAACTTAGAATGATATCAATCACCGACATAATGATATCACAAAATACAACTTAGAATGATATCAATCACCGACATAATGATATCACAAAATACAACTTAGAATGATATCAATCACCGACATAATGATATCACAAAATACAACTTAGAATGATATCAATCACCGACATAATGATATCACAAAATACAACTTAGAATGATATCAATCACCGACATAATGATATCACAAAATACAACTTAGAATGATATCAATCACCGACATAATGATATCATAAAATACAACTTAGAATGATATCAATCACCGACATAATGATATCACAAAATACAACTTAGAATGATATCAATCACCGACATAATGATATCACAAAATACAACTTAGAATGATATCAATCACCGACATAATGATATCACAAAATACAACTTAGAATGATATCAATCACCGACATAATGATATCACAAAATACAACTTAGAGCGATATCAATCACCGACATAATGATATCACAAAATACAACTTAGAGCGATATCAATCACCGACATAATGATATCACAAAATACAACTTAGAACGATATCAATCACCGACATAATGATATCACAAAATACAACTTAGAACGATATCAATCACCGACATAATGATATCACAAAATACAACTTAGAACGATATCAATCACCGATATAATGATATCACAAAATACAACTTAGAATGATATCAATCACCGACATAATGATATCACAAAATACAACTTAGAATGATATCAATCACCGACATAATGATATCACAAAATACAACTTAGAATGATATCAATCACCGACATAATGATATCACAAAATACAACTTAGAATGATATCAATCACCGACATAATGATATCACAAAATACAACTTAGAATGATATCAATCACCGACATAATGATATCACAAAATACAACTTAGAATGATATCAATCACCGACATAATGATATCACAAAATACAACTTAGAATGATATCAATCACCGACATAATGATATCACAAAATACAACTTAGAATGATATCAATCACCGACATAATGATATCACAAAATACAACTTAGAATGATATCAATCACCGACATAATGATATCATAAAATACAACTTAGAATGATATCAATCACCGACATAATGATATCACAAAATACAACTTAGAACGATATCAATCACCGACATAATGACATCACAAAATACAACTTAGAACGATATCAATCACCGACATAATGATATCACAAAATACAACTTAGAACGATATCAATCACCGACATAATGATATCACAAAATACAACTTAGAACGATATCAATCACCGACATAATGATATCACAAAATACAACTTAGAATGATATCAATCACCGACATAATGATATCACAAAATACAACTTAGAATGATATCAATCACCGACATAATGATATCACAAAATACAACTTAGAACGATATCAATCACCGACATAATGATATCATAAAATACAACTTAGAATGATATCAATCACCGACATAATGATATCATAAAATACAACTTAGAATGATATCAATCACCGACATAATGATATCACAAAATACAACTTAGAATGATATCAATCACCGACATAATGATATCATAAAATACAACTTAGAATGATATCAATCACCGACATAATGATATCACAAAATACAACTTAGAATGATATCAATCACCGACATAATGATATCACAAAATACAACTTAGAATGATATCAATCACCGACATAATGATATCACAAAATACAACTTAGAATGATATCAATCACCGACATAATGATATCACAAAATACAACTTAGAATGATATCAATCACCGATATAATGATATCACAAAATACAACTTAGAGCGATATCAATCACCGACATAATGATATCACAAAATACAACTTAGAATGATATCAATCACCGATATAATGATATCACAAAATACAACTTAGAATGATATCAATCACCGACATAATGATATCACAAAATACAACTTAGAATGATATCAATCACCGACATAATGATATCACAAAATACAACTTAGAACGATATCAATCACCGACATAATGATATCACAAAATACAACTTAGAATGATATCAATCACCGACATAATGATATCACAAAATACAACTTAGAATGATATCAATCACCGACATAATGATATCACAAAATACAACTTAGAATGATATCAATCACCGACATAATGATATCACAAAATACAACTTAGAATGATATCAATCACCGACATAATGATATCACAAAATACAACTTAGAATGATATCAATCACCGACATAATGATATCACAAAATACAACTTAGAATGATATCAATCACCGACATAATGATATCACAAAATACAACTTAGAACGATATCAATCACCGACATAATGATATCACAAAATACAACTTAGAACGATATCAATCACTGACATAATGATATCACAAAATACAACTTAGAACGATATCAATCACCGACATAATGATATCACAAAATACAACTTAGAACGATATCAATCACCGACATAATGATATCACAAAATACAACTTAGAATGATATCAATCACCGACATAATGATATCACAAAATACAACTTAGAATGATATCAATCACCGACATAATGATATCACAAAATACAACTTAGAATGATATCAATCACCGACATAATGATATCACAAAATACGACTTAGCATTATATCAATCACCGACATAATGATAGTCTCCAAAAAGTGACTGATGTAATCAGTTGTTAATGATAGACAGGTTGAATATACACTCCTAGTAGCGATGGAATGATGATTGATTATGATAGATGAATAATCACTTTGTCCTTTCCTTTTCTGATTTTCAATTACAATTTCCAATATCGCTTATCAGTTCTTCATTAATTTTAATTAAAAGTAACAAGTTTTCAATGTTAATCAAGAGCACCACAAGCTGAGGCAAGATACTCTCACTGTTTCTACAGCTCGTCTTCTCAATGTTAACCCATTAACCCTTTCAGTCACAATTGAACCTTACCAAATCAAGGACTGGATGATTCCAGTTTAGACATTTAGAGGTGAACATGCTTTAGATACTGTCTTCACAGTTCCATAATAACTGACCGTATCAATTCATACAAACATTCCAGAATTTTTCATTTCATAAATTCATGCAAACTGTCTTAAAAAAGGTACTGTCACACCTATAGATTTAGTAAATCACATGATTGTATCTAGGAAGGCTATTGGATTACTATCATGTTCTATTTGGTATTGTAATCTGCCTTACTTGGCAATAAGAACTATACCAAGAGTCAAACAATAAACCTCTTTTTGGTCCCAGGGAAAAGTTGAATGACATCAAGCTTAAAAGTTAAGCCCCTTCTTGTGAGAAGCTGTAAATTCTACTTTCTTTCCTTATTGATTGTTGCCATTTGCCAAAAAATACTTGATGGTTTGGGCACTAGACCTCACAAGACAACACTAAAAGAGAACAGTTCCCTCGGGGAACGGGCATTACATGTAATCTACCACTTACCGTCTCACAATTAAGACATCGTGTCTCGTTAGTGAATGTGCCCTGAAACAGGTCCTCCACCCAGGTGGGTTCCGATTTAGATCCAGGCTGGTTATCATTCCCTCCATTCTTTGTCTTAGTTCCCTGTTTTTCTGTGATAATAGAAACAACTTTTACTGGAACTATACTTTATACAATTTACACAATTTTAACCCGAGTTTCTGTGAAAACATTCCACTAATTCAAAATTGCGCTATTATGTTTAAGTCCCGTTCTTATTGCTTTTTTTTATAGTAAGTATGGTGATTACTTCAATTCATTATTGCTTTTTCCGTTTCATGACCATGGTGTAAGAAAGGGGAAATTCATCAAGTCGCTTTTTTCACTTTTCGGTATCAGAATTTACTATTTTTGTGATGTCATTGAAAATTGTTGAGTCATTGTGAAGTTACGTCACATGATATATGCTATGTAAAATTAAAGTTTTCTTAAACAGACAAACTCTATCCAACATGACGCGATATGAGAGAAAAGCCATTCCCAGGATACAAGTATTTGATCTCCACCCCCACCCCTACTCCTGTGTACAGGGGTTTAGTGATACCATCTGTATAAAGTACCTTGCAGTAACTCCGACACCCTGTTGAGTAGGTAGTTCAGGAACTCATGTGCATCTTGCTGCATGTAGTTGTCGAAAAGTTCTGTGTAAGGAAACATACATTTTAATACTATAAAATTGAGGTGGTATTTCTTTAAACTATCATTATAACTCTAACACATAGATCTCTGTGCCATCATAACTCAAAGATAAGTTCTTCGTATCATTTTATCTCAAACACATTGACTATTAAGCTCTTCGTCTGTTTAAAGTCATGCATTTTATTTTGTCTTTAAAATATTAAACTCTTGTAAGACATGAAAATTACAAGTAAAACAAACTTTGACCCCACTTTCAATCTTCTCCAAACATATATGCATACCATATTCCTTGCGCAATCTTGTGATGAATTTCTTTGGAGCGATGGTTCCGACCTTCTTTTTCTGTGTAGCTATGGTGTAGAAGAGGTCGGCTAGGCAGGTCAGCAGGCTTTCCTTCTTATTGTTCTTCTGGTGTTGTTTGTACTGCAGCACTTTCTCCCGGAACGGCCGACAGAAATACAGCGCTTGTAGAACCGAGTTACAGTAACAGGTATTACCAAACTGAAAATACAGAAAGTCAATGGTAGAATATGCAACCAGTCAATTTTTTTAAAAATGTATATAGTGTTGATTTTTTTTTTAATATAAAGTTTGATTGATAGCAGAAGATGCCTCTATAGTATACTGTACATGTAGATTTATAATACAGACTTAACCAGTTAAAAAAGAATGTTTTCAGTCAAAAATAAGAACTACAGAATGTATTACAATTTAACATTATACAAGAACTGTAGAAACTGGACTTGTGGTGTAAATAATTACATTGCCCAGTAATTAATATTGAATCCATGCATTTACCTGCAGGTTTTATAAGCAAGAACAGACAAGAACAAGGGTCATAGACATGAGTCATACAATGTATATAGATTTGCATTAATAAAGTACAGTACCTATAATTTAGAATTATCGGTGGTAGGTATTCGTATAAACTAATACATACATTCACTAGTCCGAAGTAGTGTTCATTTGCAGGCAGCTGTTCGGATCCAATTTCCTTCTCTAGCTGGGAAGCATTGTTTCCCTGTAAAGAAATAAAGAAAGTAGTGACAGGTATTGAAAACTTTTTTTTTCTTTAACAAGAAAAGAAAATTTATGGCCAGGCAAAGGTGTCAACCTGGGACCTTCCAAAATCTAGACAGACTCTAAAACTCTCAACCAAATTAGGGATCTAGATCTGGTCACAGACAATATTATAAATTGGCCAAGTTCATTTCAGCTACATGTACTATAATTATAACATATAATTTCCAAGAAATAAATTTTCAGTAATTATGTGCTTCAATGTTAATTGACTGCTCCTTTCTGTAAGTCCTCCCAACAATTCAAACTTACACAGAATTTCAGATTCTTATATGATGAACAGAGTGGATATATTGAAAATGTTATTCATCAAAGAAATTGAAAAAAATAATCAACTTCAAGCTGAATATCAACTTTCATTCTGGCCAAATGCACTATACTGATAACTTCAAGTCATCAGTACATGTTTGGTCTTTGCATGTAGCCATACCTGAATATATATATATATTTTTTTTTAATTTTTATTCTGCATTAATATTTCTAACAGTAACATCATTGGGATGGGACAATTTACATTACAATGTACATGTAATGCACAAGTATGCTAAGGCAGAAGAATCAATGAATGACTTATATTAATTAGTTGATGAACTTAAATTACCTGAATCATCTCAGATGACTTGGTTAATCAGTGCCCTATAATTTAATCTGACAATTGGGAGGTGTAGAGCTTGTTTTTAAATAATATATTAAACGTAAGCCCTGGGTCCTTTGCATGTTATTATAAATACAGTCATAAAATATATAACCATGCAGGCGTCACCAGATTTCAGTCAGTATTTGAGGAGCATATTGGGGAAATTATATAACAGACCTCTTATATATGTACATTTGTTTCTACCACAATACCCTGTGTTATTCCACTCTCAGACCATTGTATAAACGTGCTGACTGTTGGATAAATATGTTTTCTACCACAATAGCCTGTGTTATTCCACTCTCAGACCATTGGATAAACGTGCTTGCTGTTGGATAAATATATGCTATATTCCACTAGTGGAATATGACCTTCCGGACTTTTGATTGGTTGAGAAGTTGAACTTTGACCGGACATCACGATTGTTGACGTCGTCATCGATTGTTGACGACGTCACAACTTGGCGGGAAAATATGCGAGATGATGCGTTTTCGCGCAAATAGTCCGCGGTTCACTCCAAAAATCAACACTGTCACTGCCGATTTAATATTGTGGTAGAAACAGGTCACACCACTCTTAATTACTCGTTAATTATTTTTTTAAAGTTACAAAAGACACTCGCTAAAGCTCGTGTCTTTTGTAACTTTTAAAAAATAATTAACTCGAGTGAAATAAATTCCATATCCAACAACCACTCGTTGTGTACCCTCTATATATACCACGGCGGGAGTATATACGAGATGATGTGTTTTTGCACAAATATTATCCGCGGGTCACAGAAAACAACACTCCACTGCGACTTAATAGCATTGTGGTAGAAACAGGTCACACCACTCTTGGTTATTAGATATGGAATTTATTTCACTCTCGTTAATTATTTTTTTAAAGTTACAAAAGACACTCGCTAAAGCTCGTGTCTTTTGTAACTTTTAAGAAATAATTAACTCGAGTGAAATAAATTCCATATCCAACAAGCACTCGTGTAACCTCTATATATCCAATATATGTGAAGTTATAATGTACCAGAGGTTATTCAAATTTTCCAATGCCTCTAGCCAGGAATCGAACCTGGGAAGTATAGTCTTTAATACACTCAACCAATTCAGCTATAGAGAAGATCTTTTTAGCGGAGCAGTACATATATATTGATATTGTCTTTGTATTGCAAGCAGAGTATCATTCCCGGTCCCCTACCTGGGAGCCAATGTAACAGAGGTCATTATTCTTTATTCAATGCCTCGGCTAGGAGTCGAACCCAGAGCCTCTGGCTTAATATAGTCTTACATTTAACTTATCAGGCTAAAGAGACAATATCCCTAGCAGAGCGGTATATTGCAGCAAGAATTTACCAGCGTTATATACTTCCCCTCCTAGAAATAACTCATCCAGATTTTTTGTCCAGGGGCCAGGAGTTGAACCCGAAGCCTGTCGCTACTAGCTATATATAGTCTTATGCTCAACAGATCAAGCTTATAGGAGATCAAGAAGATGATTTACATGTATACGTAGATCTCTTTTAGTGGAGCAGCATATTGCAACAAGCATTTACAAGGCTACTAGTTGGCACCCCTAAATATAAGTACAACAGACAGCTAGTAGATATAGTATCCGTACTTCATTATAATATATAATTAACTAATAATTCTATAATAATTATATAACATTTTTAATACATATGGACAACATGGTAATAAACAGAATGCATATATATATAGGGCTTCATGAATGCTAAAACTGACCTTAATCCATAGTCTAATAACAATACCTATACTGAATTATCTAAGTCTGTGCTATAATGTAACCAAGTGTGAAGACTTAAAAAACTATTAATGGTTAAGTACAGTTTAAGTGGCTGTTTGAGCTGGAGACATATCAAACATATTCCTCGTGTAGCTTAGTAAGCGTACGGTACCTACTGATCAGTAAAAGTGTTGACCTAAGCTTACAGTACAGTAGGCCCTAATTATTCAATTACTGTACAAATATAGAATCATAGGCTTATACGCGTACGTCCAGCAGTCCAGGACGTCCGGACACTTTGACATTAACAATTTATTTAACTTTATAGGCGACACATATAATTGAGCATAAAAATAAATGAATTTGCCAATATCTTTATGTCTTGCTTTCAGTCCTATTTTTAACATGATGTCAGCAAAGATCAGACGTCAATAATCCAGCCTAGTTATCGGGGACGGAAATGAAAGTTCCACTGTTGCGTATATCGTCAAACCAGGAAAACGATAAACATGTGTCGACAACGACGTATCAACCGTTGTGCTTACATAACAAATCACTAAATAGCGATATCAAAACTACAAACCATAGTTGAGGATCCTCACGGTACCTAAAATGTTGCAACAATCTTCGTTTATTTACACCGGCGCCATATTTTTTCTCATGTCATGTCTAATAATGGATCAGAGGGAAATTAGGTTCCGGATGTTACACTAGGGAATAGTTTATGGGAAGTACCCTCGCCAAAAAGGAAGTTACTACCCCTAATACACTTTTAGTTCCTTCCTCGCGAGGGGACTTCCCAAGTTCTAGGAGAGTACCACCAGATCTAGGATACTCCCACCAAGTCGAGGATACTCCCACCAGCCCGGTGATATTACCACCAGCCCGGTGATATTACCTCTTTTTGCGGTGAAAGTACCCCTAGATTTCCTTGTACGTATAGGCCTATAAATCTACCACGCTGTCGATCGACCGACCATGCCCGTCGGCTGTTAACGACAGCGAGTGCCTGTCAGTCTATTTATAGACCTAGTGACGGGTCATGGCTTACCTGTGGTGATACACCATCACAATGTCTTTATTCATGTTGTAACGGTATAAACATTTATACCGTTACAACATGAATAAAGACATACACCATGAAAACCCCAACACTTTAATTTGTATTATTTCATTATGACATATCAAACATCGATTTATTAAATTGTGTTGGAACAAATATTGAAAAGCGTTTGTTTTATTGACAGTCTTCAATTCTTACGTGAAAAGCTGAAAAGGAAATGTTGATATTCTGAATAGAAACTGGCTTACATGTCACCACCATCGCCGTTTTTCAAATGTTGTAATGGTATAGATGTTGATACAATGAAAAAACAATGCTTTTTTTTAAACTTGTATACAGTTCACTATGTCTATCAGACATCGATGAATTAAAGTGTGATTAACAAACATTGAAAAGTGTTTGTTTCATTAAGTCATAAATTCTGACGTTAAAAGTTGATTGAAATGTTTTGATTATTCTGAATACAAACTGGCTTACCTGTGGTGATCAATGCACCGTCGCCGTTTTTCAAATGTTGTAACGGTTGTTTAGATGTTTATACCATAACAAAACAATGCCTTGACTTACATTAATTTAGTTCAGTGCGTCATATCAGAAATACATGTATAAAGTGTGATTGTCAAATATATATATATCGTCCTAATCTTCTTCGTTTATTATCTGCAATAATTACGTGAAAAACTTTTAATTTTAAATATTTCATTTTGTCATACCAGATTAAAGTGCGATTAGCAAACATTGAAAAGAGTTGGGTTTTTTTCCCCATCTTCTTTCGTTTACAGTCTGCAATTCTTATCGGTTTTCTTGCACATACATTTTCTCGGAGCGAAACGTTCATGTTACAACTTCAATATTGAGGAAAAGTCTGTTTTGCAACAAGCGTAAAGGGCGTTAAACATTTCTGTTCATCAGCGTACAAAAACACATTTTCTGAATGTGTTTAACGCCATAGAAACAGTAAGTAATCAATATTGAACGATTCATTGAAGTATTCTGAACGAAAAATCGTCTAGCGTAGTTATCTCCAAAAACGCACCTTTCACAAATTTTGTGTATTAATTATGACTATTAATTAAATGACAATTGATTAAGTTTCTGTAAATAGTTACATGTACATAGTTTGAGGACTAATGTATAAAACATCGGTTTGTTGTCTCGTCGTTTACAGGTTCCTCATTTCAAGTGGAGCTGTTCTGATGCTATCTTATAGGTTATGTGAAGGCACGGACTTCGATCTGGTGAAGAAAACTAAGGCAAATGGGTAGCCGATGAAAACAGCTGAATAAATGTTTTATTTTAAGCTAAACGCTTTGCTGTCGACATGAACTACCTATCACGCCTTAGGATCGACAGAATCTTACATTACACCAAGGAGTTAACAGCTGCAGTTTCTGGCACAGGGGCTAGGAACGAACCTATGTCACTATGAATTTATTGTCAGGTAATTAATTTACCTCTCTCGAACAAATTATCTGACAATCATTCCATAGTGACATAGGCCCGTGTCGAGTCCCCGTGGTTTCTGGCAGAAAACATGTTGATATAATTTTCTGATTTGTGTTCTTTGTTCTGTTTTGAAAGGTCAAGCATGCATGATCTACAAGAGGCGCAGCGGGCGACTTCACGCCTCGCTGCAGATAGCTACCCGTGTCCGGAAGCGATGTTTAGCACAGCAGGGGTTAAAGTACACTGCTAAATATACAGAAGCGGTGTACGACTGCCTGCTTCCATGGTAGCCGGGTACACAACACGCATCAATGCACAAGCAGGTTTTACCTGTGTTCGAGCGCTATATTTACAAGCTCACCATTGTTAACTTAGCATTATAAATACATGTGTTATTTAAAGTTGTATGCAATAAATTATTATGTTTGTATGTTTAACAGGAAGGTTTCCAAAGGGACGTACTTATACAATAATATTAGGTATTCATCGTTAATTTTATCACATTTCCCTGTGTTAATCAAGACCAACATCTGAACACCAACCACCAGACTGGGGTGTAGCTTGGTGTGAGAAAATACTTAAATTGGCCTGTTGATCACCTCCAATGACGTAATTAGCACAACCTATTGTCCAGATGTCACAAATACTGAAACAGGCTTCTCCTCTGATTTTGACAAGAGTTCCCGAGGTGTTTTTTTTTACCCAAGTAGATAAAATATCAATACAGTGTTATGATAGACAAGATGACAAATAAATAGTTGGCATATTTTTTTTATATATATATTTCAATGCAAGGGATCCAAGACTTGCTTTCAAATACGGCCCATTTCAATGCTGGCTTTTTAACGAGATTTAAGGGTATTGTGTAATGAACCTTAAAATAAAATCATTTATGATCATCATCAATTTCATGTTGTTATTTGTATCGGTTATTATCACCACATGGCGTGACACTAGGAACGATCATATGAATCTGTGTCTTCGTTCAATAGATACCCATCAGGACTATTCACCGTTCATGAGTAATAAGTGAAAGATTTGCATAGCTTGCTTAAATTCATGCCTCCCCCACCCCTTTTTTGACCTTCAAAACATTCCTAATAAACCAAAATGATTTGTTCATATAATAAATTGTTAATTTCTATAAATAAAAACACTATGTGTTGCATGTACATAGTTGCCCCCCCCCCCCCCCCCCCCCCGCCAATGTGTAAACATGACTCATATGCAGCGAAATTGCTACCCATTAGATTATAAACAAAAACATTTTTAATTAAATATTACCAGGTACATCAGAAAGGTATTTAAATGAGAAAACTATTTACCTTAATAACATGTTTTTTCTTTTTTTTTTCAAGAAATAACTTGTTAAAGCTGTATCTATTCTATGCCAATTCTAACACACTGACTACGTCTTTAACTACCGGTACTGCAAAGATGTTTGGATGCTGGCAACATTCACAGTTGATTTATGATAAGGGAGCGTGTAAAATCTACAAAAGTGTTGTCACTGTTTCTTGTGTAGCGAAGGCTGGCAGGAGTAAGCAAGTTAGGAGGAGATCAGGATAGTACATGTCCTATTTTACTGCATAAAAAGTTTTTTTGTGATCGGAATGTATTGTTAAATTTCTGTTTTTTTTCTCACACCCTTAAATTGCTATCACATTGATATATTGCTATTTATTAAAGCCCATCCAGCAAAACAACCCATCCAGTCTCATTATACTGACACACTGAGAGGCCATCCTTAAATGATCTCAGCTGTTAAAGGGATGTTTAAACAATCAAACATTTTTTTTACAACCTATAATTCATCCTCTTTTGTTCCACACCAGTTCAGAAAGTCCATAAGCTAATGTTTTTGGACACTTCACACCATTGTATTTGTCAACCATTAAAACCAATATACATTTGATACAAATTTTCATATATTGTCCATATCTGAATTTGTACCATATGTGCCATCTTTATTCATACCAAAATTAGAGCCTCCATTTTCTTTTCATAGTGACGCTTTCAGAAATGATGAGTTACATCACATGACCAAATTGGAATAAATTGATTGAACGGATGATTAATATTAAATCCATAGGCTATAAGTAATCAGAATTTTAAATAATTTTGTGATGATATACACAATGCAGGCCTTCATCATTCCACCTTTCCCAGTAGGTAATTGTGTTCCATATTTCGACCTGCAAAACAAAATACCTCAATGATTACTTTGATAAAGAAACTTAAACATATAAACCAATATTTACAATATGTATTCGGGCACTCATATTGATTACAAGAGAGACTGAATTAGGAAATGTGAGAGAGATGCCCTATATTCCGAAATATCTACAATATATTATCCATTTAAACAAAGCAAATGACCTGAAACAAGCATATTAAAGCAATACATATCCCCTACTGGACCCACAAGCTATAAAGATGCAATGATTTATTAAACAAATTACAGGGACTTGGCGTATATATATATCCCAATGATGTATCTGCATGTATACCAAATTTCAGTTCAATATGTGCACAAGTTACAGAGATAATGCTCGGAAACCCCATAAAGGTGACAGACAGAGACAGACAGACAGACAGAAGACAGACACACAGACAGAAGGTTAACTAATAACTACATGTATCGAAAAAAATATTTTATAAGTCAATACTCAATCACCAAATCAATTGTCCTCTTTGTCCCACCCCTGAACAAGACCTTTTTCTGATACTATTCCCTGGTATATTTCATAACTATGTCGCACTGTTCAAACTTTATATAGTTTGACACTGATTAATCATTGTATAAGAACACTGTACTATGTGCTTGAAGTATTTGCGCTGTGTATCGTGTTTTGTCTCTACATGTCCTTGTGTCAAATATCTATTATACTCATGTATATAGTTGTTATTGTGATGTATGAGAGGTGAGCGCAAGGACTGGTTAAGAGTTTCACTTTGACCCTGCATGACCCTATATACCTGTCTGTGCACATGGAAAGCCTCTCCTGGGCCCGGCCCAGGTGGGTGTGACCCACAACACCTACATTGTATAGACCTCCCACAGGATAGATAGTCTCTTTCAGGGACTATATATATCACATCCGGAACAAGTCTGCTTTACGGCCACAGTGCTATAAGGTAAGCTAATTTAATTATAAAGTATTTAATCTTTTTATTAGAGATTCATTATATATAGTTAATTTAATATTAAAAGTAATGTAAATTGTCCTGATGTAAATTTTAAGGAGTGTAACCTTGAAATAAAATATAATTTAATATTTAAAATATGCTTGTATGAATATTTATTGCTTTGTGGTTTTAAATGTTTTAATAAACAGCATTGTTTACACGTGTCCATTAATATATTGTCAGGTAGTGTTCTCTTTATTTCAGGTTGCTGTCTCCTTTATGTGTTTATGTACGTATAGTCCAAATAAATTGTGTCATATACATTATACACGACTTGTTGGAGTATCTGCATAATTGTAAGATAAACTTACACTAATATACTTGTGCGACAACTATATACCAACCAAAATCAAATGTAAATGAAATGTGCTATATACTTGGGTAAACTTTACTATCTTGCTTAAAGAAGAAATGATTACCTCCTTGTAATGTAGCATGTAAGTAACAATTCAGTTATTATTACAAACTTTGGCTCAGGTGACCCTTAAAGTTCACGAAACCTAAATTAGTATAACCAAAACAAAAATTCATGGAAGTGGATCTGCTGCTTCCAGACTTGATAACAAGCTATGGATTGCCAATGTATCAATTCCCAGTTTAAATGTGTATTATTTGCCAGATTGATTCCAGTGCAATTAATAAATTTCAGATTAAGATGTTGACATCACTGTTATAATTAATGGTCATGCATGGCTCGACTCTGCCCAGACATGGCTTGACTGACCAGTCACAGCTTAGATTTGTACAAAGACAAAATTAAGTTAATCTGTGGTTTCCAATAGATTGATCAGATAGTCAGAAAGAACCCTTCAGACAACTTCCAACTTACCCAATATATCTTATTTTGTTATAGGGCACATTTTCTTGGGAGAACAATAAGTTCTTATTACAAGTAAGGCTAAAGCCTGTTTTTGAAAAGTGACTATAATTCTCAGATAAAAAAAATCTTGACTTCATGCTTTTACAAACGTTGAAAGTAATTTTTTTTTTTTTTTCATTTTGTTAGGTACAAAGTATCTTTTAATGTAGGCTTAGTTAAAGTTGAAATAAATGAACTGGTGATTATTTGACTTACAAATATTGAAAGAGACTACAGTCAATTTTTGTTCGGCAAAAATATTGTTCAAAAACAGGCAATACTTTTTTTAGATGTTGACTGACTGGGAATGAACCTCAGTTCTAGACTGTCTGCAGCCTGCAATTATGTAAGGTGTGAAGACCTGTTCTCATCTAACAATCAGGCAGGTGCCCCAGGGTCATTATCTCCAGTTCTATATCTACCGTATATATATATCACCTAATAAGTTCAGACCTGATACAGGTAAACTTTGACCAGGAGGTGTTGAAGCCTGAGGGAGGGACATAATCTAATTAGATGGCCAAGTGTATGCCTGTCTAAATCTTCACACCTTATGTGATCAAACCAGGATACAATTGACCAGGATGGGCAAGTGAGGCCCAATAATTAAAAGGCATTCATTGTATGTATTATTACTCTATACTAATGTATATTAAAGTGTATTATAAATTAATATATACGTTTAAACTAGTAGTGCACTACATTTAAACTACAGGTAAACTAGTGTGCACTACACCCTGAACCCCATTTAGGCCAAATACCCCTACAGGTAAATGGGCAGTCCCATCTACCTGTGATTCTTACCTGTACCTCACCTGTGTAGAATTTAGAAGCTGGCCTTATCATAAGTTAATATTTATAACTTTAATATATTAATGTTATGTAGTTATTTTTCTCAAACAACTTTCTTTCTTTCATTTCAAAACTATGAATTTTGTCATCATGATATTTACTCTAAGAGTTGTCCTAAACATTTCTTGCATACAGGACATAAAAATTGGAGCAATATCCATTGATAATTATTTGTTTAGGATATATATATATTTCCCATGAAAAACTAATCACTACTTATTAACTAAATATTGTTTTTATTAAATTAATTCATCCCTCAGACCTGTATATTCATGGAAGGCTATAGAGTTTTGTCAATCTTTATTTTTTTATTTAATTTTCTATATATCTAGACCTGTATTTATATTACATGCAACAGTGTTGATATATATACATATAAGAATTTGAATTTGAAAAAAAATTATACAACAAATTTTAATTTAGTCAGGTTTTTCAGTATGGGTCAGATGTTTTGATTTTACCCTCAGGCCTCATGTAATTACCTGACCTGTCATAGCCTCAGCTCGGAACACCTGCTGACGTAAGCCTGTCAGTGACACAATTGAGGTGTGAATTCCTCACCTGACTATCACTGGTCAAATTTGAAACCAATTTGATTAAAGGGCTCAGTTGGAGAAAACCAGGATTAAATGATAATACATATTTTAAGTTTTGCTCATGTTTATAAACCACATTTATGACATGAAATTAAAAATCATTGAGATAATTTGATATTTTCATATTTCCATTTAAAAAGTGGATATAATCTGTTGACTAGCTCTGGTTTTATACCTCTCTGCTCTGATGAGTTTTTGTTTTGTTTCATTCAAACATTTAATAATTCAATTATACATTGATAGTAACTAAAAAGAATAAAAATTTTAAAAAAATATTAGAAAACAATATAGGTTCATATCTGTCCTTTACCAGATTCAAATTTTCTTAAATATTGTACTTAAAAAAAAGTATTTTATGACACTTGAATTAATACAATCAAATGATACGTTTTGATTTTTAAATCTTTTTACATACATATATACTTTTCAAATGAATACACGATGAAAAATTATCTACAGTTTATATTGGGCGAAATATTGTTACGCTCAGTATCTAAATGCAGTTTGATAAACAATTAAACTGAAATTCATTATACTTAATTTTTTTAATAATCAATAAAAAGAATTCAATTAAAAAAATGATGCATTTCCCACATGTATAGCCCTAAATATTGAAGACAATTACAGGATGTATTGAATATGACTTGAAGGTTTATGTGTATATGTAATAATTATTAAAAAAAAAAGAATAATTTAAAACCAGGTCAGTGTAATGGAATCATTTCAATTAATTATACATTCCAATTTCTAAGCATACAACCATAGACTTAGCCAAGTCCTTGATACAACAAATAAATAATATGCAGTAAGATTAGTCTATATTAGAAATAAGTAGCCTTTGCCAGTCACATTTATTGTACTTTTAAATGAACCTAATGACTTATATGATACATTTGTATCTATAATTTAAAAGGGACAGATACAGATCTAGATTTACATGTAGAATCATTTACCCTCCAGGCATAATTGTGTACTTGACCTGCCAAGGCCACATCCTCCCAGAGTTCAGGGGACACACCTGTAGGCTGGCTGTAGTTAGCCAGGTGTGAATTTCTCACCTCCCTCTGAGTCTCCCCCAGGGCCATCACTGGCCAAGTTTGATTATAGGCTAGGGCCCTAATCGATGAATGATGATCCAATTTGATAATTGACGATAACATTGTATAATAGTCAATTGGATTACATGTACATGTACAGATGTATATTGGTATTATGGTATGAAGAAGGAAATGGCTTTATATGTTTATTTGTACATAAATGTATAATGAAACGAAATACCAATGCCAGCATTGCCAGTACATATAGGTATTATTGCATGGCTTAATTCTTAAAGTCAAATTCATTATGTACAAAACCTGTTATTCTAATATCTGATCTTTTATATTACAATCTGTTGTTACTTGATTTCTTTATACACTTTTAGCAAGATTAACTATTGACAACATAATGTATTATATAGTTCATTTATTATACTATTTTAACCAAACACATTCCTTTCGATTGAATTGTAGAATGTAAATATACTTATATGTATACTTGTACCAAAATTTAACTTATATGTAAGTTAAAGTTTGTTTATGATATATATATATATTTATTCTTGACATGCAGTGTATTAATTTAAAACAAGTTACTATGATGATCGAATGTAATCCAGCATAAAATCAGAATTTTTCATTCTTGTGCTTATATAAGTAACAAACTAAAGACTTCTTCATTACACATCTTCAAAACATAAAATACAGGTAAATCATATTACATCTGTACAGGTAAGGACACAGCAGTCACAGGTATATATGAACACTCCCATTACCTGTATGGGGGTTTTTGTGGTCACACCTGACTGGAGGTAGTGCACTGTTAGTTTACCTGTAGTTTAAATGTAGTGCACTACTAGTTTAAATGTAGTGCACTCCTAGTGCACAGGGTGTAAAGGTTAGCGTACACTCAACTGTACAAAGAAGAATTTTAGTGTGATTGTCACTTTAACATTGTGAATTATCTACTGACATATAAGGATCTAATTTTTTAGAATCTGCTCATCTCATTACTTAAATCAATAACACATTTTATTTCTCAGTATTTAGCTCAAATAAGGTATTTGTGTTATATGCTTGTTCAATGAAAGGAACAGCCATTGTCTGGGGACGGTCATTGTTATTGAACATAACAATTATGACATCAAAATAATGATGACGTCAACAACCAGTCAATGGCATTTATGGCCTGATGAATGCCAACTGAATTTGGTAGGTATATATGGTGGCAATGACGTTCAATGGTAAATATTACCTATAAAGATGCAGGAAAGCCTCTCCATGTGTAAAGCAATGTCAATATGGCCCAGATGTGATTATAATAATGGCTCTTCATTCTCCATGTTACAGTCTTTTCCCCCAGGAAATCGGATTTTGTTAACTAAATGAAGTCACTAAAACATTATCATTTAAATGATGTAGGACTCAACTTGATAATTTACCTGAACATGTTCTACAAATATCTAAAAGTGTTGTATGAGAGATGGGGAGGAAGTATTATAAAAACTTCAATTGCAAAGTTACTAAGAAAGCAAAGCCTTCATCAGCTTATCATGTTAAAACCAACAGAGGTTGAAAGAAATCAGTTGAAATCTGGGGAGAAGATACATAGACAAGATCTAAAAGTAAATTGTGAAATAAGAAAGAAGAAGCAACTCTTCAAAGTAACTAGAAATGTCTGTGAGACATAACTGCTTCCACCCCCAGCTGGTTACATTACCATGGGACGGAATGGACATGGGTAACACTATATGCCCCCCCCCCCCCCTTCATGCCGAGGGCATTGTTCAGGAAATGCAGTGTTATCGTTTATTCAGTTACATACTCAGTCATAATATAGAATTAGTTGAGTTTTTCAAGGAAGACATCTCCAATCTCTCTGTAAATTTGGTCAACTAATATTAGAAATAAACACTGCAAATATTTTGATAGTATATGTTGTAAAACCGAGTTTTGTTATAACAATGTTGCCTAATTACCTTTTTCTCATAGCCTAATGTTGTTTATAAACGTTGAATTAATTATGTAGTTTGTACATCGGTTCTATCGTGGTACATGTAGAGCGAAAGTTCATGTTACTGTTTCCCTGTAAAAATCGCCAGTTGAGTCTGTTTATATGGTGACGTCATCTTCCGGTTGACATTCAGAGGCTATTTTTAGTACCAGACAGTTGTTGTAAACGAAACTTTCAATACCATATTTATTTGTTAAAAGATGAAAAACTACATTGATACTTTGTGTGTTGTATACACTTTTATTGTTGAAACTATGTGTATCTAAGCGATGCACATGCTAAGCAAGTAACAGTATAAAAGCGACGGCTTTTGAACTTCGTGAGACGGAGCATAGACCAGAGTCGAGTCAGCACGACTAAAGAAAGGTAACTCTTACTGGGATCGGGTTGATTTTGGGGGTTTTATACATATAGACTATATATATATATTATAACCAATTGTTATTGCGAATGCGTTACATTGGAAAATAACTGTTAATTGTAAAGTTGCTGACGTTTGTCATTAATTTATCTTGTATAACCTTTGCTTCTGTGTAAGGCAGTACTTAGGAAAATAATTGTGATATAATATTAGATAGTTCATAAATATATTCGTTATAACCTAGTTGGTACGGAATGTAACACCTGGGAAAATAACTTTGGTTAAGGGTATTTTAAATATTTGAATAACCTTTACTACTTCGTATGAAGTAGATTGGAAAATAGAAGTTGATAAGAAGTTTATAACTAAGCTCTAAGCAGTTTCGGGTCGGGATAATTTATACTTAGCCGGATAGGATTTTTGTAGTTTATATTAGACTGCTCCGTCTCGCGTACTTGGTGATTGTTTGATCCTGATTTTTTATTATATTATGACAATTGTATTGTAAACAATGTGTGATGTTGACATAGATATAATTAACTTAATGTAAATAAAACTTTCTACGAACTTTATTACAGTCTCGAACTAAGTATTCTGGTACACGTTTCAACTTAACTACTTCTCAATAGTTAAAATCATTACAGTATATATGAGAGATTACTAGCGTTTTAATAGTGCTACATTTTAAGGTAACTAATATTATTACTAATACCAGAATGAGGCTAGTAAAGGTTTTATTATTTTGAACTATTATCAGTTATTTAGACTGATGTTTTATCTAAAACATAAACATATCCTAAGTGTCTTTTGACCTAGGTCAAACAATTTTAATAGTAGCTAGGCTCCTAGGATTTTGACAAGATTTACCATAAAAATATAATACAGCAAATCATGAACATAGATCTTTTATATAGTCTGCCATATATCTTAATCTTTTATCAATCCACTACACTTGTATGTCTTATTTATCATGTATAATTGTGTGTGTCGGTTCTAATGAGCTTCTAAGCTATGTTA
This sequence comes from Mimachlamys varia, assembly GCA_947623455.1. NCBI lineage: Eukaryota > Metazoa > Mollusca > Bivalvia > Pectinida > Pectinidae > Mimachlamys > Mimachlamys varia. Next base: position 7,505,474 of record OX392537.1, read on the forward strand.
TATTGTACAGACATGAAATAAAACTTGATCAGATTTCATTTTATTTAATTCCATCGCTAGAATGGACATGGCAATAGTGCAAAGATTTGGTTTAAATAAAAATAGGCATATAAGTTTCAATAACTTAAAAGAATTTATTCTCTCTTATTTTTCATGTCTTAATTTAGGTTAATGTTATCAAACCTAGCTTAAATTATCAGTATTTTATTATAATTCAATTTGATTTAGAGACAATAATATAATTTTAACTATCACATGACATTATAATACATTATGCTAACAAGCATTATAAATGTATAAATGTACATAATGAATCCAAAATGATTGATTTCAATTAAATAAATTGTTTTTAAATAATTATACAATTTGTGTTAATAATAAATGGATTAATGTATCCAGTCATAAGTAGACGAATCTGGTTGGAAATATAGCCTTTATAGATAATCCCAGGTAGAAGGAACAAGCTATTTATTTGAAAAAAAAAACGTGATTTTTCTCATCCGTATTACTTCAAATCCATTGTCCATTCATCCAAACATGATTTCCTGTGTTTTACTGCTACCTTGTTACCTTATGAAATATTACTATTCACATAAATTTTAAACCTCGACATGGGTCAAATCAGCTGGCATGGTCACTCGACCGCAAAAATAATTTTAAGATCGCGGCCTAATGTTTGGATATCACAGAGAGTGTGTTAGTCTTGGCTAAACATATAAATACTGTATTGTACAACCGTAACAGATATTACAGGTACCCACGTAATGTGAAGCCCACCTGGGCATCCTATTCCCCGGGGCCATGTGGTGGCAATGATATTAGGCTTTTGACCCGCCGGCTCCGGTCAATTTACCTGGAAAATTGTTGTTGATATAATGACTTAATTGCATTTAGACTATATGCAAATACCTACTTACCGTTCTGTGAATTACAGTTCTTTTTAAAAGCAGCCCATGATTTTGGTGACTGATATTTCTTGCGTAATGCCGAAGTCAGAAAGTAGCCTCTGCATCATCCGGCTCCTTCCTATGACAGTTTACCCGGATGGCGCTGATGAATAACGTAATGCGAGGTCTAAGTGAAACTGAAATGTTTGGTGTTGCATCGCTGCATCCGTCGGCGGTGACCTTTTGACCCGAAACCGGGAGCTCAGCTAACAGGTGTCAAGATTAAGCTGCCAAAGCATGGTTAGCTTCCCCACTTACTTTTGTGTGTTACTGTATTTGACACACTCATCTATTTTGCATTCAAGTAACCTGTATTGACGAAAAATATCTAAAAATCTAAACGTAGTTCTTCTGGCAATCAGCATAGTTGGATAACTCTTGGCATGTAAATCAGAACATTATTGTTTTTTTTTTTTGGAAAAGCTTACCAGATCGGCTGATGAAGCGAACGCGTACGATGACCTTGAAACTGACAGCCGCTACAAGTCACAGGGGCATGCGAATTTGTTACAACTAGTTTTGCTCGTGGCCTGAACTAAAGTGTTTAGACAATTTTATACTAGGGGGGAGGGGGGGGGGGCGAAAATTGATATAAACACCCACAAGTGTGTCTAAATTCATGATATCTGGTCTACGTGTACTTTAACATAAGTAACGCGACGAGAAATTATATATTCATATAAATAGATTATACGTTTCTGCATAATATTTTTTATAGTTATCCTTCCGGAGCCTGCCAGGGTGGTATAGGGTGTGTGTCTTCTGGGTCTGGCCGTGCATTTTCCCTCTCTTGTTACATGTATGCTTTTACAATATAAATGTCCATCAATTTATATATTGATGACTGATTAAACCAGATTCCTAGATTATATGTCGCCTCTAGGAATCTCTGGCCATAACGATGATATTTACATGCTAACGCTCCGCCCCTTTCAAAATCATGAAGATTTGCCTTAATACCATCTAACCTTAACGGTAACCGTAACTTGGAATGTTACGGCACATGTCTAGCTAATCGTAATTAACACACTTTGATTCTTTTACAATAAATAAAACTAGAAACCTGTACATAAACAGAATGTATAATATTCATTTATACACACACATACACGAAAATGTATACTTAAAAAATGTTTTGACATCAAGTAGGTATATACCTTACTAATGAATTACATCATAAAATGATAACAGGCAAATTTCGAAGTTATTGTTATACAGTTTGGAAGGGGCCGTGGTTGCCGAGTGGTTTTGGTGTTCCGACATTCTACCACTAGCCCTCCACCTTTGGGTTTCGAGTTCGAATCCCACTTGGGGCAGTTGCCAGATACTTACCGTAGGTCGGTGTTTTTTCTCCGGGTACTCCGACTTTCCTCCACCTATAAAACCCGACACATCCTTAAATGACCCTAGCTGTTAATGAGTTTGGTCACGCTTTACCTGTAAATAAACCCCAACACTCGCATCTGTTGAATTCTAAGGCTTTGAAAGGATACAAATCAGGATAGTAGGCGATTGGGATTCCCTTATTTGCGCAATTTCCTGATGTATGTACCTTAATTCATTTTATTTGTATTTATCACATAATGAGTTGACAGCGAATTTTACACTTTAACTCTTTCCTGTGTTAGTCAATGGAGAGGCGGATCCCTCACTGGAGCCCATATCCTTGCGTCCGATCGTCCATTAAATGGTCTTTTCCCTGACTATAACTTGAAAACAGATACCGGCCAAACCTTGTATACATATTGGGCTAGTACAGTAAGTGTTCCTTTAGCCCTTGGTGAGATTTCAATTACGATATTTTTTGGTTGCCATGGAAACGAAGTCAGAAATACAATATCACTTTTCCGGGCCGTAACTAGGAAAACTATTCAACAGATCTTGATTTGATGGCACATGCACCATATATAGCGTAAGCTCCGCCCATTATGACACAAGGGCTGCTGTGCTGTTGTGTTTGACGTTTCAGACCAACCAATCATTCTTGTTATTCACATTCAGAGACAGCTTGACAAACAAATGACGTACTGTACACAGAAATATATATGTTATGCCAGGAACGTATTTGTGAGAGGGACGTCCCTGCCATGACCAAATGATATAACGATACAATGATAAGTTATTGAATGCAGAATGTTAATAACATCTTGTGAGACTCATTCTTTACAATTATACAAGGTTACTACTAAACGCCATTTCCTTGAACTAATTTAACGCTAAACGTATTAATCGACAAATTGTTGACGCAAGATTTGAGATACATTCTACTTGGCGAGGTAAAACGCTACACGCACAAGAACTATAAGCCTTTTTGAACCTCCATCTATCACCATGTGATACACAATAAAGAGGTACTTTATATATAAATATGTGCTTGTTGTAGACCTTTCTTTTTCACATAAAAACCCTTTGCATGTTATATGACCATTGGCGATGTCGTTGATAATAAGGCTTCACCTGAAACTTGAGATATTAACAAATACATTCACTTTTCTTGTTTATAAACACACCCGTTCTCGTATATAATTCATGTAGATAAAGCTACCACAAAATGACAAGGCCTTGTTCAACATTCGTACCAGAATTTAATAAACAAAGGCCTATTTCTGGGACGTGAACCAGCCAAATCAACTGACAAAATTTTTTAGTATTTGTATGTTAATAAAGTTTCAGATAGTGCCAGATAACGGGCGGAACTGTAATGCGAACGTCGGTTAAGAATACTGTAAGCGTCTTTATTTTAGAGGTAGTTTAATTTTAAGTTCAATTTCTGTACAGTGCTAAAATTTTGAAATTAAAACTGAATATGTACAAAGTAATGTACGTCTATACTACAGTACAGTGCAACTAACCTCTTTATACGGGTAAATGTCTATGTACGGATTGGTTCTTCTTTCTTACAGTAGTTAAACACGTCTAAATACCGATCCTCTGAATTCCTTATATACAGGATCTATCGGGAATGGTTACAAAATACTCAAAATACTTCTATAAATCGGTCTCACCTTAGCAAACATGGCATGGCTCAGGTGCGACCACCCGACCATGAAATAAACGCCTGGGACCATTGTTGCTGTTTATAGGTAGATATGCTCAACTGTTATTTAATTATGTGCGTGTACAATCATTAGGTTAATCAACACGGTCAAGATGAAAGCATGTCAAAACACCATGTTTGTTGAAGCGGTACGGTCTGTTTATCATACGAAAACAACCGGACTTTGCATCTAATTTTAATGAGGCCCGATGGGGTTATTATTACAACGGATAAATAACACACATATACGGAAGCCATTGCCAGGTGCTATTTTGAAAGGTAGTGTCGATATACTGGTTACCGATGTACTAAATAAAGCCGGCATCGACAGACCGACTTCAACTAGCACATAATGTTAAGGAAATACACTTCACTAGGTCCTAGTTACTTAATTACTTAGATGTAGAACAAGTGAAGCCGATGATTTGAAACTCACGACTGCGCTAAATTCATGTCTACGCTAAACTCATATTTCACATTTTACTGTGCTTGCGCTAAAAGAATGTGCTAAAACAAACTGTTAAAACAAAAATCGAAGAATATCAATGAAACAAATACTTTTCAATGTTGCTTTATCACACATTGGTTAACTGGCCACAGTACCACATTAGTGCTGTTTATGTTGTCGGCAATGACCTCCTGTCATGTACATGATAGTGTATAGGAATTATACAAACGTACAACTGACAAGATACCGCTAATACACGGGCTGTAAAGCGATTAAATTCAGTCCCCAATCGAATTGCAACAGGTAAGCGTTCAATACACACATGGAATGATTTAAACGTTTCGTCTTCAGAGTGTGCAAGGTAACGGGACGGACTGCAATGCACGGTTTAATTCAGAATAATCAAAACATTTGTTCACAGCTTTTCAAGCAAATAATGCAGACTGTTAACGAAATAAACAAACGCTTTTCAATGTTTGTTAATCACACTTTAATTCATCGATGTCTAATATGACATAATGAAATAAATTAATAAAAATTAAAGCGTTGGGTTTTTATCGTGTACTTATAACATGAATAAAGACATTGTGATGATGTATCACCACAGGTAAGCCAGGACCCGTCACCAGGTCTATAAATAGACTGACAGGCACTCGCCGACGGGCATGGTCGGTCGATCGACAGCGTGGTATATATATACGTACAAGGAAATCTATGGGTACTTTCACCGCAAAAAGAGGTAATATCACCGGGCTGGTGGTATTATCCTCGACTTGGTGGGAGTATCCTAGATCTGATGGTACTCTCCTAGAACTTGGGAAGTCCCCTCGCGAGGAAGGAACTAAAAGTGTATTAGGGGTAGTAACTTCCTTTTTGGCGAGGGTACTTCCCATAAACTATTCCCTAGTGTTACTGCGACATGGATTTGAGTTATTTCCCTTTATTCGCGATACGTTAGCAGGGAAGAAGCGGCAAGCCCAGGGCCTTGGTGCGTAATTTTTTTCGGGGTGAGAGTTCACATCAATTTTGGGCATTACACTGGGACATTTCCCTCTTTTATGATAATTGTGACAATTCATAAAATTATGCATTTAAATGTTATACACTACTCAGAGCAACTTAGATAGATCAGAATTGACAGAAAAATGCTAAAATATGAGCGTATAAAAATACATTTTAAATTACCAATTATTAAAACCACGGACTCAGATAGCAATCTAATTCCGTGATTAAAACATAATTATATTGCTATGCTCACAGTCACCATCATAAAACGAATCTCTATCTTGATGATGCTATAAATGTTTATGATATAAAATAAACAGACAAAACGTTGATAATACGTTATTTTTAGGGTGGTGCAGTGGATAGCGCATAATTTGCTTTTCACCAAGACGGCCGAGGTTAGTTTCCCCGAATGGACGTGTACAAGGTATGTGGTCACCTGCCCGACCACCTGGGTTTCCTCTGGGTATTCTGGTTTCCTCCCACAAATGGACCCCTCACCTGCTAACATCCAGGTTTACTTCGTTTTAGACTTATTTTTGCATAATTATCAACCGGGTTTTTTTTCAGAATCACGAAAAATTTCCTGAAGTTACGTATATTGGGCCTTTAAATAATTTCAACGGTATCGATGATATTTCAGCCAAATTACTGAAGGCCCTGTATTATGTAGTAATTACATTAACCACCATACATTTTTTAATTATAAGTAATAAACCGTCGTTAAAAATGTAAACTGCGATTTTTCCTTATCGTAGATTGTCTCCATCTTAAAAATGAAAGGCATTATCGGTTAAAAGAACTATCGGCTTTATGAATCAAAATTAATTTTCTTTATTTTTTTTTGTTATATACACAATTATGTCATTGAGATGTGTTGTTTTCACTTGTTTAGATGCATCCTCGATATCCAGGTATTGAGACCGTAGCTAGGTGAGCATTGCCCCTTGATGTTGAGGATAATTTAGATGACTCTAAGAGCTAGTAATATGGGATGTAACTAGTAAATATTTAAGATTGTATCTGAAATATCTGCTGAAAACAAAACACTTGGGCGTCTTATACTATCAGGAGTCAACATATAAATGTATAAACTTTATTTATTTTATAATAATTATGAAACAAGTTATCCAACTTGTATTAATCACTCTTGTTGGCCCAAATGTTAGCGCGGAGGGTCTTATTGTGGGATGAAACCGGAGTACCCGGAGCAAACCCACGTAGTCGGGCAGGTGACCCCATATATACCTTTCCACGTCCGGTCGGTGGATCGAGCCCCGGCCGCCTTGGTGAAAGGCAAGTGCGCTATCCACTGCACCAAGTGCACCCGACCACCCAACATATATTCAACATATATCAGCAGTAACTCTGCAGGTATGGACAAAAATCATTGTGGTCTGAGCACGGACTTAGATTAGAATCCGTGGTCTGAGGTAGGCCAGGTGCGGAACGCTATTAAATTGCCTGTTCAGAAGCTGATTCACAATTCTTGTGTTACGAACTGGTTTATTTAATTAGCTATTAATATGGCTTATTTGTTACATACATGTACTATGATTTAGTGTTGATGAAGCAATTTTGACTTTGACTGCTTTAGAAAGAGAAACCCATTTCCTTTCTTTTTTTTCCAGGTTAAAAAAAAGAAAAGTGTATTCGTCTCTGTTTATGTTAAGGATATATATTGTGTATTATTAAATCTGAAAACGCTACAAGGGAGTATTTTTACATTAAAAATAAGGAGTGGGTGCCTTGAACCTATTTTTGAGATTAAAGAATATTTTGGAAACTTTTTACTTCCATAATTTAAAAAGAAAATACCGTTTTTGTCAATTCTGCAACATTCATACATCTATATAGATCTAACAGGGACGTGTATATATACATACGTCCCTGGATCTAATCACTATTCTGGAAGATATTTAGGCTAATTAAATAAAGTTGTTCTGCAATTGGTAAAAACAGTAGAATTCACATAAAATCACTTATTAAGCCTATTTGGTATGCTTGACCGATCATGCCACAAAAACGAACACGCTGATAATTATAATATTTCTTTTAGCATTTTCTGTTAGAACTTCCCTTTTCAAAAATGCACACCAGAAAAAAAGATAGTCGTCAGAAACAAAAATGAGAATTTTCACACCTTATACATGTATATACGGAAGCCGGTTAGTGCCACATGAAGTAATTTTTTTATGTCGTAATTACGACATAGTTATCTCGTAATTACGACATAGTTATCTCGTAATTACGACTTAGTATGTCGTAATTACGACTTAGTTATCTCGTAATTACGACATAGTTATCTCGTAATTACGACATAGTTATCTCGTAATTACGACTTAGTTATCTCGTAATTACGACTTAGTTATCTCGTAATTACGACTTAGTATGTCGTAATTACGACTTAGTTATCTCGTAATTACGACATAGCTATCTCGTAATTACGACTTAGTATGTCGTAATTACGACTTAGTTATCTCGTAATTACGACTTAGTTATCTCGTAATTACGACATAGCTATCTCGTAATTACGACTTAGTAAGTCGTCATTACACTTAAGTTATACAGTGTACCCTCGACCTATTGCCATCCGAATCTACCCCCACCCTCGCATACCGCCACCTAAAACTCTAGAACGGATTTCTGTCCTATATAATTCCCTCGTTTAGCTCGCCACCCTCGCATACCGCCATCCGCCACACCCTTTATAATACAAACGTCCCGGATCGCTATATATTTCCCTCGACGATAACGCCATATTGTTCTGTTTTTTAGAGATCGAGGAACTCTTTAGTGTTCCATTTGGAATGGCATGCGGCAAAAACAGATCAATAACTGTTTTCAGAAATAAATTTGTGCCAATGTAGATCTATATGACGATATAATAATAAGCTTGTTTTTTGATAAAAAGTTGGAAATGCAATCTATTGCTCAATTTAATTCATGGTTATAAATTTCATAATTCGATACTATCGCCACCCTCGTTATACCGCCATAATTGCTGTGGACGAAAGGTGGCGGTATAACGAGGGTTCACTGTATCTCGTAGTTTGGTCTGGTATATAGGAACCCCATTGGAAATAAGCCTTTAAGGCTTTATATGGACTATCCCAAGGAATTCAAGTCAAAATCTATGATTATAACTACCATCTGTAATATTTTAAATTCAAAAGTTTTTATGTATTTAATTGTTCCTTTTACCTGAATAAATATTATTATTATTGTTTCTGTATAATGCTGTGTTTTCCTTGGAACGGGTGTCTTGGTGTATTTGCTGTTGTTAATTAAAGGTAAGTTAGTTTATTATACCCATTCAATTCAGCCAGTCGCTGTCCCAGGCACCTCGGCCAATGAGAGCGTCTACGATATTGAGCATTGCCGCACATAAGATATTCCATAAGTCGTAATTACGAGATAACTATGTCGTAATTACGAGATAACTAAGTCGTAATTACGACATACTATGTCGTAATTACGAGATAGCTAAGTCGTAATTACGACATACTAAGTCGTAATTACGACATAAAAAGTTTACTTCATGTGGCACTAACCGGCTTCCGTATGTATAGCTATCATTTCACTATGATAAATTGTTTATTAATGCAATTCCATTATTATTCATAACAAATCTCTTTGTTTTTGAGGGTTTAAATATCTGAATATTATTGTATTGTGCGCTTAATGTTTAATAGCGGTGTAAAACACGTAAACCAATCAAGCGATGTTGTCGACGACTGCGTCATTCAGGTTCCGTGGCGTATTCTGCGACTACGCATGCCTAAACAATTCCTTTTTCTTCCGGTCGGCCATTACTGTAAGGTGCGAATAAAATTTGTCTACATATTCTGTATTTTCTACATAATTACATACGAAATTAGCGTTTTGTGAAACTTCACTAGATGTTTAGACATATATCGGAACTGACTGCATATATATTACATGTTTAACAATGAAATGGAAAGCAAAAATCCCTGACATTACATCGTTGGTTACAAACCACGTGTCTGGTCCGGTCTCAAGTTAGGCCTGCTGTTCAGAGCCAAATATTACATTGCACGATTTAAGCGTTTAGGAGTTGTTTGCCTGTTGTCAAAGCATAATTGCACTGGAATTGTCAAAGATTTTTGATTCATTGTTAAAAAATTATCTGAATGTAATAATGCCGCACAAGTGATTATTTAGTCTTGCCGTCTCGTCTATCCACAGTCGCGGGGTTGTTAGATGAATCACAGTGACAAAAACATATTCAAACTTAGCGATAAATACCTGTATATATTACCAATATAAACAGGTATTTATGTCTTATTTTATCACATAAATCTATACATGTCCATTGTCCATGTTGATGGATGATGATTATGAATAAATGCCAAATGGAATAGGAATCTATATCCTGATTCTATTTATTCATAATCAATATTCATCTCACAAACACCTATCGTCATCCAATACCTATAATATTATATAAACAAGCTGAACGACCATGTCTGGGGAAACCTGTCTGTGTGATTTGACAAATCTCGTCTTTATCGATAGATGAATAATATCCCTTTAATTTGGTATGAAACAGTCAGACATTAGAGATCAATTTTTAAGCTGGTCAGATCTAGACTCGCAAGGCTTTCAACTGATCAATTATCTAGAGAATCAGCTGAACACTATAAAACAGGGTTTGCGCTGGGTATTTTATGAATGAGGTCCTTTCCTAAATAAATGGGGTCCTTCGATATAGTTCAAATGGGAATCCTGAAAAGTATTGTGGTCCTTTTCAGTTTCTAAAATGATAGACAACATGATGAACTATCTACATTCCAAGAAATTGGGCTTTTACAATGAAATAGATAAAAATAAATAATGTTTACATTGGCATTACACTGGAGTTCGTTATAATGCTTATGACAATTTCGGAAATTTATATATATCCTAATTTTCAGGACAGATGCATGTCTTATAGGTCGGATGGACGTGTGCTTCTGAAAGTTTTTGGTTGGGCCCTGATACCGCTAATGGATTTTGCAATCGATACTCAGAATCAGAATAGACAAACCGATTTTCAATTATAATCAATCAGCAGCCCATTGCTTCCGGTAAAATATTGAAAGAATGAAGGGAAGTCTTTTGATGGTGCTATATCAATGATGAATAAAATATTGAATCTCGTTAATATGATTATTGATGAAATCAACAAATCATTTCTGAGATAAGCATCATCAAAAGTTGTTGCTGTTGTTTGCTCAAGGTTAAACATAGAGGACATAAATTCTGAAGTAAGGTTGGCTTTATAAGACAAAACAATATCCTTAAATGGAACCTTCCCACAATATTTCTTTGTTGTAAATATTTGCAGGTCCTTAAATGACCCTGGCTGTTAATAGGACGTAAAACAAAATGAACCAAACAAAACTAAATTAAATATTGATTTTAAAAATGTTCAAGAGGTTCTTTTTTTCTATATACCCAAAAAGTAAGTAATCGCCATCATTTTAGTGGCACAATTGCTGCAGAAATATTTTTAGATGCGACACATTACAATAAATTCTGCTTTAAAAAACATTCCAAGTTTTTTTTTTGAGCAGAATTTATGTTATTGAGATTTTACAAAGAATTTATTTTAAATGCAGCATTTCATTCAAGTGTTTATACATTACTTCATTTCATTTCAGAAGGCATCATGACCAACACTAAGGGATATAGGCGCGGTACGCGCTACATGTTCTCCCGTCCATTCAAGACAAAGGGAGTCATTCCATTGTCCACGTATATGAAAATATACAAACGGGGAGACATCGTTGATATAAAGGTATCAATTTAATTATTAAACTTCAATCAAATTTCTGTACAACTTTGTCATGCATCCAATCGGTTGGTTTTTATTAAAGAAAACATTTGTGAGACAACTTGATCATGTTTATAATGTATATTATCATTTTTTTTTTTATGTTAATAAGACCCCATATCTTTCAATAATGAATTGGAATAAAAAACCCAACCAATGAATCAAAAGTGCGGGTTAAAATGTGTGCTATCCACTGCTCAATCTGACCACCAGCCCCAGTTTCTTCAACGTAAGGAAATTCCTTAACTGAAAATTCTCCATAAGAAATTAAAGCTCCTTAATTTGAAACCGGGGTGATATTCTTGCGATATTCTTGCGGAAGAGATTTGTAACTTTGAGAAAGAAAGTTTTTGTATTTATAGTTGTGTAAAAAGAATACATAGTTGTTTTTAAAAAAATTGCTATGTCAATGAATGAAGTATAAAATGTTGTGCACTATCTTTGAAAGGGCCATGGAGCTGTACAAAAGGGTATGCCCCACAAGGTTTATCATGGAAAGACTGGGAGGGTGTTCAACGTCACTCCTCATGCTGTCGGCGTTGTTGTCAACAAGCGTGTCGGGTAAGATCTGTTTTCCATCAGTACATTTCTAATGAAAATAAAACATAATGTCAACATATTTGGTAATATGTTGTATATACGAAGTTTCTCTATTTAACTAAAATAATGAGGATGGATCATCAACATCTTTATTCCGTAGTTTTATTAGCAAGGCAACATGTCAACCTGCTAATACAACTACGGAATCAAGATGTTGATGCTCCATCCTCATTATTTATTATACCTACTTAACCTGATGGAGGTCTAGCGAATACTGTTTGGTATCCATCGGAGATTCCTATAACGTACCGTTGCCGCCTTACCACAACCAGGACGTTGGTTCTCACACCCTCATTCAGGGAATTTTATCATTTAACTTAAAGATATATTTTTTGTAACTTTGATCACATTTAAAAGATGATACAAGGTCACAATTGTCTGAATTTTCAGCTTAGAACTGCAACTGATTTTAGACCAGAGCATTTATCTATCTTTATTCATTTAAAATGCTTTGAAAGATATCTGTACACTGCCAGAAACTGATCTGTTGGCACGACTACAGGATCTGGACAGAAAGTGATACCTTGCAGTATAAATACAGGGCACCCATGAAATTAATAAGGACAAAATGTATTTGGTACCAGTGTTCTGTTAGTGTGTTAATAATAATTGGTCTAGACTGGAATTTGAAACCTAGTTTTCTGATTGTTAATGAAATACTCTAACCAACAGCTGTCTGGTCAGTGTAAGTATCCTGACCCTTCTGCAAAAGTAGCCCATGCATTAACGCAAGATTCTATTTCCGATGTTGGAAATTTTCAGTGAAGGGGAGGTAAATGTAAATTATGAAAGACAAAAACATAGACGGACAGCAATCTTTGAAATGAATCAATTGAATTGTCTTGTCGATGATATGTTATACAATTTAAGAGGAATTTAATAAAGGATTTCATATCATATCATTGATAATTAAACAACAGAATCTTTCAAAAGTCCAGATTAAAAACTCCATTTTAACTTATTTTTTGTAAAACAGACACCGAGTTCTGCCCAAGAGAATCAATGTCAGGATTGAGCATGTGAAGCACTCCAACTGCCGACTCGACTTCTTGGCAAGAGTGAAGAATAACGCTGAAAAGAAGAAGGAGGCCAAGGAGAAGGGAACCGTGCTGAGCTTGAAACGTCAGGTAAGTCCGGCTTTCCTTTCAACAACAATATGAACAAGTCATCTTTAAATAAGTCTGTGACCTTCACATTTTCAAGCACTAGTCCGGAAAAGCAAAATCCAGTGTCTATAAGAACAAATAAATTGAAATTCAAATTAATTTCAAGGAATTTTCACTAGTCCAAAACAAACTTTATTAGTCGTGAGCATAAGACTAGCGGCTAACGTCGCAGACTGAAATAAATGTTGATTATAAATTAATTAACACTCAAATGTTAAATAATGATATTTTATACGTTAATTAACCCTTTTAACAAATGCATAAAAATAAAAGACTATGGTTAATGGTGAAATGAAAGTATTTTATCTTGTCAATGTATAATGTACATAGTATGATGCTTAGTAAAGTGGTTCATTTTGTCATGTTATTTAATACAATTTTCTGTTGTCTTGCAGCCAAAGCAGCCCAACAAAGCTCATTTTGTGCGTACAAAATTCAACAAACCACAGCTCATCGAGCCAATCCCCTACGAGTTCATCGCCTAGGTCATGAAATAAAAAAAATGTACAGAAATATCATGACTTGAATCTTCATTTATTGAAAAATTTCTATCTATTCCCATAATCTCAGTCATCTTAGTCACTTTTGTTCAGTCCTCAGTCAAAGTTTATTTAAGTTGGTGGTTGTCATCAGCCTGCAATAGGGATTATTTACACTGAAAATTAAAAAAAAATAATCACAAAATAGACCAGCGGACATATTATTTGAAAGTTGACTGAGGGTAGACTTCAGATGGAGTTCATCAACAACCAGCTATGGGGCAAAGTCATGGAAAGCAAAACACTAGTAATACGCCTGTCAAAAATGACGGAACGTATTATGGTATGGCATTGTCGTCTGAGTCATAAACTTTTATTTGTCTGGAGATCTCCTACAGTTTTCAACCGATTTCTTCAAAACTTGCTTGGCTTGACCACCATGACATATAGTTGTTTTCCTGATTTACAGTTTGATATCGACAATATTCACTAGAGTTATGGGCCTTTGGGACGTAATTTCGGCCATTATGTAGAAAAACGTCAACTATTTTGTGGTTTTTTTTTTCAATTCCTCTAAAATTTGGTATGGTACTTCGAAAATCTAAATATTTAACATATATTACAGGTTTTGTTGAGTTATTTCAATTGCAGAATATATATGTATAGGCATTTATATGTAGAAAATGCATTTCTGTTGTAAATTGTTGTTTGTCCAGAGATCTACAGTTTTCGATTGATATCTTTCAAACTTGCTAGGCTTAATCATCTTGACATGAAGTTATGTTTTCCTGAATGACAGTTTAATTTGACAATATTTACTAGAGTTATGGCCCTTTGGAACTTTGTATCTGATGCAGTTTGGGATATTATGTAGAAAAAGTGTTTCCATACCATTATACTTCCGATATGGTACGAAGGGCGTATCATGCCTTCGCTCGCAGTGCTCTTGTTTTATTTGGCACACTTTTGTTTATAATATATGGTGTGCTTTTCAAATTGTTCTGTATCTGTGGTCCAACCACAAACATGTCATATTACTGCTTATTCTATAGAATTACTTTATGGATCTTTTTTACTTTCATATGCAGTTTTTATTTGCTCCCTATTTGAGCCTACTTGATTTTGGAACTGATCGAGAAAAAAATTTAAAATTGAGGAGAGGAGGCCATCTTGGAATTTGATATGATTTAAAATTTGTTACCTCTATCTTTTGAAAAGTACATAATGAATCTTCAAATTTGAATTGTATTTTTGTCTAGTTGCATCCTATTGTTTTTGGGACTGATCAGAAAAACAAAATGGTTGACCAGCGGTCATCTTTTATATTTGACAGCTCAAAACTATCATTTGAATTATCAAATTCTATAAAATTAAGAGAATGTAAGAGAAAAGAAAGGAAAATATCCAACAGTGGTGGTGTCGAGATCCCAGAAATTGTTTATATGACCAATTTTATGGTGGAGAGGGGAGCTTATATTAATATTTTGGTATTTTTCAGAAGTAAGTAAAAATAATGAAAAAACAAAAACAGCCTAAAGGCTATCGATAAAAACGGACCTTTCAACCAAGAAGCTTTTAAAAATAGCCAGTTGTTTCTTCAGGATAAGCTATGAAACTTTTCTCGTGCTCAATTATGGGCTCGTCTCGATCCAGCTTTCTACTAGCCAAGATAATTCAAATGATAAATGGGGAAATAGAGGAAAAGCCTTTTAAATCCCTTCTAGTCATAAAGTACTGAATGGATTTTAATCAAATTTGGTCAGAAACATCCTTTTGAGGAGGAGCAGCATATTTTGTATAAATTGGGAGTCTGGCCCAAATAGAGGAAAAGCCTTTTTAAATCCTTACTAGTCATAAAGGGGGGGGATGAAGAGGTGCGGTTGTGATCTCCCACCCTATAACATAAATATCATTGCTTGGCATATATTATGATTGGTCCTAGAGTGAGCCCCACCATTGCAAAATCAATTTCTGAGTCATAACTTTTAAACGGATTGAAATCCCACCCCACAACTACAATGTATATATACACCACTGCTAGACATTAAGAGACGGACAACTAATTAGAATTAATGTTGAGTCTGACACACCCATAGTTTCTCAGTTGAACTCGTAAACATGAGATACCAAGCTTTTAATTTACACTGGTATGCTTCATCGATTGGTCTTTGGTTCTGTCCCTATCCATGGGATCTTTTTGGAAAATATTTAACCATTATTACCTAGATACTGATGAACCATACAGGCCATCTCTGCCTATTGTGACTGAGATTTTTTTTTTATGTAGGCCTATATCAAGGGTTGAACCAGTCTTCTTGCCTCAACAAGGTGGCGCACGTGGAGCCTTCAGTTTGGCATGGCATAGTATTCAGGGGTGTAGAGAGCGTAGGTGATTGTATCAGCAGTATTTATTTCCCAAAAAGTTCACACAGATGATCAAAATAATTAAGTGTATTGGGGATTGGAAAACAAACTGAAAGCTTTTATAAATTGTAGCCACTGGATATCGAGGAAGCATATAAATATGGAAACATAAAATTTGATAATGATTTTTAGATTGCTGACTTTTAGTGACACAACATATTTTGAAGTGTTATAAAACAATAAATTTGGTTAACAATTAAGCAATGAAATTGAAAGATACCAACAGTAGGGGAAAAAATAAATAAAGCAATTTTTGAAAATCGAAATTAAAATGAGGGAGCGATAACGTAACAAGAAAAAAGTGGAACATGCCGGGAAGTGAAAGAGGGACATTTTTTTATTTTCTCTTTGTAGAGCTCCCCACAATCTACCTTGCGATAGACTAGAATTTGCATAGCGGTGCATATAGTACATTTATCAACACCAGATGCAATTATCCCTGTGATTTTATTGCTTTCACTATGAATCCAAAGGAGAATATACAATATGTACGAGTTATCTCCCATGGTACTACCCTTTACGTCAAGAACTTCTCCATAGCACTTCTTTATTAAATAATAAGCAGATTTTGATGAAACATCACTAGAATGATCAGTAGGCCTAGTTAGCGTCAGCATTTCATCTAAGATTTCGACCCCTTTATTGGAGCTGCGACCATTTATGCGAGGTAACTTTTTGGAGATCTTCAAGTAACGTAATGAACAGATTCTCATGAAACTTCATTTTTCAATAGTTCTGCATCGTCATTTTAGTTTCATACATTTGTATATTGACCTCTTTAAGGGTAGTTAAGAGCCCTCCTCACCCCTTTAAAGAAGAGTGGCATGGCCCTATAGGGGAAATGGAGGTTAATCTACCCCCTTCAACCAAATGTCTGATGAAAGACTCAGTTTAGGGGGGGGGGGGGGGGGGGTGTGTGTAAGTTTTTGAATAGGTTCTGAAAGATTTTAAAACATCTGATATATGTACACGGACCGCAGCAAGACGCACACTTTTAATACCAATGTTTTTTTTTGTTCTTAAATATTACAGTTTTTTCAAACACTTCAACACAGTCTTCAAAATGCTTGGTGTTTGGTAAATGTATGCAAAAACAAAAAACACATTTTCTCTTTTTAAATACGCAGTTTTGTATTGTATTATAACTAGTTGCAGTATTGCTTCAATATGTTTGTGATGTGGACATTAGAATGAAACACGCATGCACACTGTTATTTTAAGAGTAAAGATAGAAATAAATTGCGAACACGATGGTAGCTTGGCAGGGGTGGGGGGGGAGCACTCGGGTTTATTTTTTCCTCATTTTGCATTTTGCATTATTCCTCCTTTTTGAAGGTACAAGGGATAGAAAAATTCTCTTCGCTCCATTCTTTCAAGGTACTCGTTTGTTTTGGTTCTTTCATTGTGTTAAAAAATGTGCAATATGTCTTTGGTTGGGTTACGTATCACAAATTGGAATAAGCGGTTTACAGTGGAGTTGAAAGATGGGAGAGGGGGGGGGGGTAGCTGTGTGTCGCTTACCCGACAACCACCAATACTGTGCAGTGATATACAAATTTAAAGGACGAAACGTGGAAAAATGAATCCGCACTGTAGCAAAAGCTAGATATATAAAGTCTGGTGTTGCACAAGGTTCTGAACTAGGACCATTCCCTTTCTTGATACATATTAATGAACATTGGTATCTAAATTAACGATACTTCCCCTGCATATTCCGCGGACGGAAATTGAACACAATATAAATCATATTTTAGCCATAGAACACCGGTCAAAGACTTTTAACCCTCGTGAAACTGATGCAGTTGTTTTTAGCCCACCATCATCAGATGGTGGGCTTATAAAATCACCCTGCGTTCGAATTCGTCATGCGTCGTACGTCGTATGTCCGTCGTCCGTTCTTAAACAATTCTTGTTATCGCTATTTCTAGAGAAGTACTGGATGGGTCATTTTCAAATTTCATTTGTAGGTTCCCCTTGATGCCTAGATTTGCATAGTTCATTTTTGGACAAATCTGATAAACAATATGGCCGACAGGCGGCCATCTTGGATTTGTGAGTAATAATTTGTTTTTGCTATTTCTTGAGAAGTACTGAATTGATCATTCTCAAATTTCAATTGATGGTTCCCCTTCCTGCTTTGGTTTGCATAGTCCATTTTCGGACAAATCCGAGCAACAATATAGCCGACAGGTGGCCATCTTGGATTTGTGAGCAAGAGTTTGTTATCGCTATTTCTGGAGAAGTACACGATGGATCATTCTCAATTCCATTTGTTACTTCCTCTTGGTGCCAAGTTACATGTATGCATAGTTAATTTTTCGGATAAATCCGATAATACAAATGTAATATGGCCGACATGTGGCCATCTTAGATGTGTTAGTAATAGTTTGTTATCGCTTTTGCTTGAGAAATACCGGATGGGTCATTCTGAAATTTCATATGTAAGTTCCCCTTGGTTTTTTTGTGCTGTATTGATTTTGGGACTAATCGAAAAAAAACCAAAACAAATGGCTGACAGACGGCCATCTTGGATTTTGACAATGAAATTTGTTATTGTTATATATTGTGAAGGATTGAATGGATCTTTCCCGAATTCCATATGCAGGTTCTCCTTGTTAATAGATTAAAGATGGATCTCTCTTAAAGGCCCAATATACGTTACTTCAGTAAATGTTTCGTAAATCTGAAAAATTCTGAAAAAAATCCAGTTGATAACCATGCAAAAGTAAGCCTAAAACTAAGTAAATCTGAGCGGTAACCAACAAAAAAAACTCCTGACAGAAAAAATCCAAAGAATTGAAAATAATTCAGGTGGGGCCCACTTCAATAACAAACCGAAGTTAAAAGACAGTCAAAATGGTTGCGTGTTTACAATTCCGAGTTTCAACTGCTGCCGTTCCGGTTACCGCGTAAGAAGTCATCTTGAATATTGCTGATATCAGTTAATCTTAACTAAATCTATAAATATAAAAAGTTATTAGGCTTGATTTTCGCATCAAGTTTTGCCGAAAGTTACGTATATTAGGCCTTCATAGCAGTAGGATAAAATACATAAATGAAAGAACAAAATAGAATTAAGATTAAAAACATAAATGAAAGTTAAAATAAGAGGGAAAGATCCATCTTTCTAAGAATGAATAAAAAAAAATCATCGATGGAAGACGTCAAGATCCCTCTGGGATCTATTGTTTATTGTTATTGAGAAAAAAATGGAAAGATAATTGATATCAATAAACACCTACAAGCTGTGGGTGTCTGCTTAAATGAAAATACAATATTTCAATTATCGTCATATCAGCTTCAAAACTTTGTTTTATGCAAGTTTGATTTTCACTGAAAAAAAATTTATCTTAGATATGTACTTTGTTCATTAGACCTGTGTAACACTGCTGATTCGGACAGGTCAGAAAATATATACCATTGCCTTAATTTGCTAGTAGATAGGGTCTCTTTTTATGGAAACTGGTTGTGAGAAAAAACATTAAAGTCTTCGTCATAGCTATAGTATTTTGTCTGCATATCTCTTTAGAGATAATTTTGTCATATCTCCAGATTGTACATGTCCTTATCTACTAGAAATGTTAAGGTGTCTGACATTCTGCTACCACGCACTAGCCTTCAACATTTTGGTCGCGTGACCTACCAGGTACGTATTTCTGGGGCAGTCGCAAGGTACTGGCCGTTGGTCGCTGTTTTTTTCTCTCCTGGAACTCTGCTCAGTGTAATCGAGTTGATTATTGCGATGCTACATTGTTCAGAATTTTGTCCAGATATGGTATTTTTAGTGATCTCTGAATGTCATATTGAATACCTTTTGATGCACTAAATCAGCAGGATCAGGAAGCTACATGATTGATTGAACAGAAATATGAACCAAATACGAAAACTTTCATGTTGAAATAACATAATGACATCGTGTTGTTTCGTTATAGAGAGTTTATTGCCCGGGGAAGTTATTAATATGATATCTACACTATAAACGTAATACATTATTTAGAAATTATGCGAAATTATGCAAATACATATATTAATGTTACTGTTAAGAATGGAATTATATATATATGTTGATAATTGCATCCTTGTTTCGATTATGTAATCTATTAACTTAATTGAAAAAGACATTTAATAAGTTGAAGATGTTATAACTTGCATGTAAAATTCCTTTTAAACTAGTTATATGAAATAAATTTTGAACTAAAATAAACTTGGTAATATATATGTTCGTATTCATATTGATAATAGATACATATATGAGTTTCCTGTAGAACTTGAACAACAATTGAAAATGTATAGACCGATTCGGATTCGTGTCCACACGTCATCGGCTACATTGTACATGTAGTGCACGAAGCGTGACGAAAACATCCGAAATACACGTACCCAAGGATTAATACAAATAAAGTTATAATATTGCATCAAGACAGATGAATTTAAGAAAGAATTGCTTACACTATTTAGTCTTTAAAATCTTAAAAAGGTAGAATAAATGAATTACCCTATAATTTCTTAAATTAAACGTTTCTCCCTGTCCGATACGTATACCGATGCGTTTACGGATACGCATTCGTACTTAAGCGAAATCGCCACTAGCAGCATTAGTACAAACTAAGGGTAGATACATAGTACTTATATCAATCCGTCTTCTAATGTAGATATTAGCTATGGACCAACATGCAGTATACATGCATCACCTAAAGCAGATGTGCAATGCACGTCATTATGTCACTGTGACCTTCACCTCAAGGTCAGATGTCAAATAAGCGTGATTTTTTTCAATAATTCTTGTCCGGGCGATAACTTTTAAACCGTTAAAGATATAGTGATATTTGTTTAAGTACATGTATACCTGCATCAGCAATAGACGATGTGCAGTGTGACATTCACCGAAAGCTCAGACATAAACAATGTATGCCTTTTTCAAACATCCTAAGGTGTGCGCCAAGGTGATGCACTCTTACCATAACTGTCTAATTATATACATGTAACAATAATTGACCAAACATCAAGGTAATATAGGCACATTTTCGATGCGGATGCCCTATAGTAATTAGCTTGTCCGTCCGTCTTTCTGTCTGTCCTTCTGTTCGTCCGTCTGTCCATTTTTACTGATTGATATTGTGTTATGACACTATGAAGCAAAGTTGGTCAGAATAAAAAAAAGATGTCCACTGATCAAACCTCAAGATCACAGGGTCAAAGGTAAAAGTCATAGGTTCAGGTCAAATTTTACATTTATTAAATACTTAACATTTTTACATTTATTAAATGCTTAACATTTTGTTATGGCATTATGAAGGAAAATTGGTCAGAATAAAAAAAAAAAAAGATTAAAAACGGAGACATATGTTTTTGTTCATTAAAACAAGTCTTTAGTCTAAATTATTTACATCACCTTTTCTATAATAGGATATATTAGATGTGGTCTGAATTTCCTCAATTCTGATTGGCTAAAACATGGTCACATTGAGGTCCATATTTTGTGATATCGACCTGTTATTTCTAATTTTAGAAACACTGAGTCAATATTGCATTTGTGACGTCATAATCTGTGTTGTTTCACATCTAATATAAAAAAATAAGGACCTTTGCTTCGGTTATTATGGTGTTATACCGACCTGGTAGAATCTAAAATATTGACCTCGGGCTAATGCCGTCGGTTAATATTTGATTTACCAGGTTGGCATAACACCATATTAACCTCAGCAAGGGTCCATAATTGATATCATGTTACGCCAAGAAAAAAAATCGTTTTAGTCGAAATGAAGCATTATCTAAATGCCACTGATTATCGCAACATAATTGTGCTACTCATCACCAATAACAGATGGGTTAAAATCGTGATCATAAATATAATATACATGGTGTGTTCTCCGAACGCCAACATTTTTTTTAACAATAGGTAGGTGTTGTTTTTGAGAACAATGGGAAGTCAATTATATACTGTTTCATATAAACTGCCATTTTCACCTTACCTGTGATTTACCTGTGAACTCACCTAACATGAGAATTAACTGTGGACAGTCAGTACAAGAAATGCATTAAATTTTACATTTTTTTTTCAAAAATACAAGGATACAGATATAAAGAAAATAAAAGAAAATTATCAAATGAGTTATCAGCACATAATTGTATATAAAATACAATTCAGTGATAACCATATATTGAAGAAATAAAGAGAAATATAGAAAATTATTCAATAAAGTAATTAGTCTTAAATTGTTAGAAATTTGTTTTAGATATCTAGGAATTCTGTTGATATATAACAGAAAATTCTTGACAACACAAGAGAAAATAGCTGAACAAGGTTGAAAAGCTTTATTTGGAATTATGAATGTTTTTAAAAGTAAATATTTCAATTTCAAAACCCAACTTAGTTTTTTTTACATTTTTGTAAGCAGCATTTTAAATTATAGATCTAAAGTGCGGGGGTTTCATTAAGCGCCTTTTATTGAAAAAAACTGCATCTAAATTTTTGTAAGAGAATTTAGGGGTTAAGAAAAGTACGCCAAATATCATGATCAATCATGAATTAGGAAGACTTTCATTTATTATTATTCGAAAGTTTATAATTTTCAAATATTTGCTTAAAGTTAAAAACTCAGACAATTGCATGTTACGATGAAATGGTTGAAAAGGGCGCTGAGTGGACAGATAGCATAAGAAACAATCTGTTAAGAATAGGGATATGTGTAGCAAACAGAAAATACACAGAATGAAGATAAAGCATTAATCACTATTTAATTTAGAATGACAGATATTTTTCAACAGCAATGTATTGACTATATAAATGTGTCATCAAAATGCATGTCAACTTCGAAAATTCATTAGTGGTAATTTTGTCTTTAAACCGTATTTAACAAAACCTATTTGTTTAAAGAAATAGCTAAAATCATATTGTCGTCTCATAAACTGAATATTGAAATGGGACAGTTTAATGTAATAGGCCTGGATCAAATTAATAGGATTTGTACGTATTGCGACAGTGGATTGTACCGTTTTGTAATAAAACGCAGTCATTATGAAAACCGTTTCATCAAACTGTATTACCATAGAAAACCTAATACGGAAAAAAATGTACAAATTTTTGAAACCAGAATCTTTTCGAATTTAGGTAAATTTATTGTCCTCTGTAACAAAAGACGATTGAACACATTTTAATCTAGTAAAATACCTCTCTGCACTATCGCTACGGTTGTGTCTTGTGGTCTGTGCGTGTCCGAACTATATTGGGTTGTATCTATTTGTATTTTGCATTGTATATATGCACTTGTATGTATATATCTTGTACTGATAAACCGTAAGGTTTAAGGTAATAAATAAATTGAATGGTTAATGAGCTTACCTAATGAAAACAATAACTTTGATTACATAAACCTCACTTTCTATGAGTATTGAATTATTGAGTAAGTTGGAATTTAATAAATCATACATATCCAAGCAAAACTGTACAAATTAGAATTAAGTAATTAAATTTTGATATTAATTGGCATCAAGACCTTATAAAAATCAATCATCAAAACCTATTAAATTATTCACCTATTATATACAAAAATATTTTTACAACAGTATCTTTTAAAAGTAGGAATTAGTCATTAAATAATTCAATGGTGAAATAGAAAGTTTTATTTTTTTTCTAGAAAATTATTAAGCATTGAATTTTAATTAATAATCACAAATCTTATAATAGTTACATTATTTATTACTTACAGTTTAATATTTCTGATTAAAAAAAGTATCATGAAGATAATTTATGATATTTTTTGGAATACTTGTGCCTGAGTACCAACAGGTAACTTTTACAGGTAAATTTACCTGTTGGAACTGAGACTACTTTAAGGAAAAAGACTATAATCCCTATCACAACAAACTACCCTAAAGGCAAATTAAAAATGTTGGCGTTCAGAGATACACCCATATACATGTACTATTTACATTTTGCAATATCGCCTCCCATTTTATCTCAATTTTAATTTGAATTTTATGTTTATCTACGTTACGCCAACGCTTTGCATGTCGCCTCAGATAATATACAGTATAGCCTTACGTTAAACATTCAGCTAATTAAGATTTTTAAAAAGCTCTTCCGGTATGCCTTGAAACATACAAAGAGAATTAATGCAATCTGAATACCATATACATGTAAATAATCGCGACATCCTAGCAGTCGTCATTCTATTTATCTGGTACCTGTTTTGGATTGATATTGCCAAAAAATTCAATCTGACAGACGTTCAATAGTTAAAGACATTGCTTCTAGTCCAAATACATGATATGACAACGATATGCAATGCCCTCCAACAGTTGCAAAATGGTGAAGCGTTTCATGTAGTTTCTTTTACTGCCGTTCCGATCAAGAATTTGCAATGTTATGAACATTATATTTTCATGGGGGTATTTTGGTTACGTATTTTCTATTTCGCCACATAGAGGAGTGATCGACGATTAGCGGCATATATGCAAAGTTATTAGCCAATTATAAAAAACCTTTGCAGCGTTTTGTTTTTCTATTATTATCTTGAACATGTTAATTTTTCAATATGTGTGTGAAGGAACCGTTATCCTGACTGAAGACACTGTCATTGATATTTTTTCCGGAAATCCGCATAACAACAACATACATATCTACAACAATATATAGGCCTAACTTTAAACAAGTCATACCATTGAAATGCAGGATTTCCGGTATAGTTTTTTGGTTTTAACTTGTTTGGTTATCTTTGTCCTTTTATAATTGTGTACACCGTCTCTCTTCTCTATCGTATCTGTTAACCATACATATTCATTTCCATACCTTTTCACGTGATTAGGATATCATCCAGTTTTATGTAACGGAATAATTATGTGAAAAACGGTAACCATGCTTTTTGATATTGTGTCAAAAGTTATTCATCGACAACACATTAGAATTGAGACAATATGTACGGTACACATTTTATTTATTTTGTTCTACTCTTTGGCAGTTTTTTTATTTTATGTTTTCATTAAAAAAAAATCCGAAATTCATTTTTTGATGATGGTTGCATCTGTTCGGGTTTTGCACTTGTATATATATCTATTAAACAGTTCTAGTGTTCATTTCACACATATACAAATGTATATTTATTATTTCCTGACAGAAACTCAAGCAACTGTGGTGAAAGGCAAGTGTGCTATCGACCATCCTATGATCTTTACATGTGTTCCTCGTGCAATAGCCTAAGGAATGAGTTGGTATTCATCTATAAATGGCTTCTGGATTTCCCATTTTCCTTAAATGCAAGATATTGAACGGGATGTGACCGGTTCACCTTATTTCCAAGTATGATTTTGGCAATATATGTAGGATTGTTTCTCGGATGGTATAGCAATACACATGTAAGTATTCTAATATTGGTGAAAATTACTTTTTTTTTTTTGCGAATTTAACAGTTACGTTATCTATGTACAATGGTATGTGTACTACAGACATGTATTGCGTGGCGAGTGTAAGAAATAGTCGATAAATATAGGCCATAGCAGGTGCGCCGGGAAAACCCGTGGTATTACGTAAGATGTAAATAGTTTACTAGGGATGGCCAGCATTATTATGCCCACCAGAAATGTAATATGTTTTTTTACAAAATAACAGGGTTGGCCCATTATGTTTCTGAGTGATAATCTATTGAGAATTTACTGAACTCTATAGACCCTTATATATAAAATGCTTATCATATATACACTTGAATATTGTTGCGATTGATAATCAAATCCATGTGTTCCTTGTTTTTGTTACCAACTAAGTCCTTCACACAAGGAACTGCTTTGTAAACCTTTGCTAACAGTTCAGCTTTCCAATAAACTTCGCCTTTGAATTATAATACAAAATGAATTTGACGGGTTTATATTGGTATAGGAAACCGTTTAAAATTAAAAGAATTTCATCCTGTATAAAACCAAAGAGGAGGACTCCCAGGATCAGACTGTGTGAGGGTGATGAGTTATCAGTATCTTACACTAGCTAGGGTCCTCTGTTTTGAAGTTACATCCTGACAGTTTCTTCTCAATATGAATATACCAACTGAAAACAACAAATACTAGACTATGAAATCATGAATACAGAATGGATACACCCATTCACGCGGATTACTTATGACGTATTATATTAATCTTGTTCAATGCAAGACTTGTCCATCCGCTTCGGATAACATCGAGAACACCCCTGCGTCAAACGCTCAAATTACTACGTTTGCTTATTGGTGCCAATTTTATTCTAATTAGGGCTGTTCCGCCAAAGTCGTTTCAATGACGACGGAAAACCAAATGAAGTTAATTGATTAATTATTAAAGAAAGAATAAATTAAGTTAAAAAAATAGTTCAAATATATGGATTGAACGGCTTTTTTTTTAAATTTCCAAGCCGGTATGAATGCAAATCGGTTATATCCGTTGACCACGAAGACCTAGCGTGCTTCATGCTGTATATGGATGTATGTAACCGCTTTTCATTCATACCAACCTGATTATTGAAAAGAAAAACGCCGTTCTTTCCAAATATATACATTTTATAACAGCGATAATGCGATATATATATTGTCTTGGTTCCAGCGCAAATGGAAATATAATTTGATTTAAACATATTTCATTTTTGTATAAAATATATGCAATGGGATTGGGCACAAGTTTACTAACTTATATGAAGCCCTTTCCCAATAAAATTTAACAATAAACATATATTTACAAGATGATATTTGACAATTTACATACAATTTATTTACAGGACGACATGTTTAAAATGTTTAAGAGTGACGAGGGGAGAGAAAGGGAGAGAGAGGGAGAGAGGGATGGAGAGAGAGAGAGAGAGAGAGAGAGAGGGGGGGGGTAAAGATTTTCTTTGATTTAATTTTACATAATATGGGTAATCGTAAAGAGGGATTCAAACGGTCACATGTCTTTTACTTGTCATCATTGATACTTACGTATATATACATAATTATATGTGTACCACAGTAATTCTTAGTTATCGGCCTTTAATGCTTGATTCTGTTTAGATCCCTTACATTGTACAGTAGTTATTCTTTTGTCTTTGTATAAGGAGGTTTACACTTAGTAACCTACACACAATACAACAATTTATTGATACACAATGTTCATACCTACTATTGTGTTTTGTGTTTCCGCCATGTTTAAACTTTGATAACCCTACGATAAACACTGACTGTACGGAAATTCACAGGATATGTCTCACATGATGTTTTTTTTAAGTGTCTTACTCGGAGTTGCTTTAGACAGATAAATTATATATACATATATGCATCAGGACGTGGATATTTGATAACCATTTTAGACAGTTCAGCTTTTGTAACTCGTGTAACAGGAAGGTGTCACATCTGCACAAACAGGGATTGTCTGTGAATGAAGAAATGTAAATTAAAGAAAAATAAAGGTTTTGATTTCGTACCTAGCACAGCAGGAAATCGCAAAGCATTTTATTTTTTAAATCACTCATCACTTTTTAGAAACACTTTTTTAAAAGAGTCGAAGCGCTCCCATATCATATCTCTTATATTTAATGTCAGTGTACTAAAAACCGGACGTTTTCAGATTAATATCTATGCTATCTAAACCATTATATCTTTTTCACATTTCAAAAAATAATTTTTCACAAATAGATAAACTACCCTCTTTTTATTTCTGATGATATCGAATGAGATTACACCGGTTTCCATGCACCCACAGTGAAACCCTTAGAACCAACAAGAGTGAATTATATAAATTGCATTACTTGAAAATTGTATTCATATATTTCTATTATATATTGCAAGTTGGTATTTCCAGCGGGCGTGGTTCTTTAAGTAGAACGCGAAGCAGTCACGTAGCCCCTTAAACACAAGTTCCCTGAAATGTACACTTGGGTATTGAAAAACCGTCACGTTTTGAGTTTTGATTGAATATTTGGGGGTGGGGGGGACGTTATAAATTGTTTAGGTTTATTGTCATTTGTAGCTTTGATTCGTTTATGTGGCGATAATCAACATTTCTTCAAAGAAGAGGGAAAGTACATATTTGCACATGTTAATCGGTCGGTCTGCTCACTGGCCTATTTTTCCCTTTCAAAATCATGAATTGTATGCTTGACAACATGCTTTAATTATGATTCAAAATTAAACAAATATGATTATAATAAGGTCAGTAAGATGTTTTTGATAAAATGTTTTAAAAGTCGAAACTACAATAGATGGAATTTATACGTCACGTGATATACATTACGTGATTTGTAAGCCAATCGTATAAGCGAAACACAAACTACCTTTTATTGTAACGAAGGTGTTAGAGTGTCATGAGAGCACTTCTTTATCGGATGTCTGTGTCACGTGTCTTATTTAAAAGAGAAAGTTCAATAAATGGACCAAGAGATGTGACGAAAGACTAGGTCAGATGTATGTATGGCATCACAAAGGGGTTATATATGTATGGAGTGACACAGGGCTCTGGTAATTAGCTACGCCTATTTTTTTATTTTATTTCAAACCTGGGGGAGGAGTGGGGAAGGGGATATATCAATTTTCGATAAATGCCTCATGACGCAACGTAAGTCTTACTTACATTGAAGATATTGACTTATCGTCCCCTACATTTTCTCACTGCCAAGGGGTATATGTACATTGTAGCGGTGTACAGAATAAAACTTCTGCTCAGAAAGCATTCTCTATAGGAACACTTCAGTCGATGTGTGAGCATGTCAAACTTCCCAATACATATATAATTTTCTATTAGTACAGCACTGATAACAAAATGCAAGCAATCTGATTAAAATACAGATCATCACTATTACTATCGTGTGTACACACAATAGATATAGTGAGGATCTGTATTTAATCTGATTAAAATACAGATCCTCACTATTACTATCGTGTGTACACACGATAGATATAGTGAGGATCTGTATTTTAATCAGATTGAAATGCAAGGCCCTTACGGTCCTCCGTATATTTAAATCTATAGTTAACTCTATTAGTGCTATTTATAGAACCACGTAATTCCCACGCGGAGGCGAAGGTGCCATACCATGTTTCTCTGCGATGTATGTAACTGTGGTGATTGTCATGTACATACATACCATATCATTTAGTCAGGTAAGTGTATAATTTAGTTTTTAAGGTAACTAATTAATTATCTGTAACCGTTAGAGAATTTATACCGTAGTTACGTTCATATATATCAGACATATAAACATGTAATTGACACTCGGTGATACTAGTCCACGTATACACTGTACGTGCTACTTTCGTTTTGTTAGTTAGTGTGGTTTTCAGTTACTGACTTGATAAATCTAAGGTATTCATATTTTTTTTTTACAATTTTTAGTGAGAAGGTTGTAAAATATATTTAAGAGTTTTAAAGGGTCTCTAGCTCTGACATAACCCATACACTGGTTTATACAATCTATTATAAGCCTGTATATATAGCAACATGGTAACTATGTATGTCAGTTTATGTATCAGTATGAACCATATATTATCTGTAGATACGCCCACATATATACAGGGTGTATCGTTCATAATATCATTATTAATGAGACGTATATTTAGACATCTGTCGCCATGTGGGCGATTCACCACGAAGTAATTATAAACTGAACCCAAACGGGAGTGGGTAGCACATATAATACTTGTGGTAAAAATTACATTCATGAGTTTTAAAACAGGATGGGCTGGCCACAGATGCCTTAAATAAGTAAGACATGGTATTAAGTAGAAGACGTTTTGATATCACCGATTTGTTTTTTAAAGTTCTTATCAATTTAGGCACATATCAAAAACATATAGATAGTGATTATTAAAGATATAAATAATATATATATATATGGAGAAAGGGGTGAAATAAGATATAAGTACAAAATAATCCAACTTGACATAGATGTTGTTGTATTACAAATGTATCATCACATTGTGGAAATTAATCATTAATCCTCTGAGGTGGCTGTTAGGCCTGAAGCGCCTGGAAACTGCATCTAGTCGTGATGCATTTATTTTAAAATCATGTATCATCACGTATACATTGTAGGTACATTTTATTACACTGGGGCATATGTGTATTAAGTTTTGATCAATACTAGATTTGTTCGATCACTGAATACATTTACCTGTCCCAGTGCGCATGCTTTAGTTGATTAAACTCTTAATGATTATTTTTATAGCCAATAATATTCAACCTACACGGAAGTTTGGTTCAATGCGATGCTAATAAATGCTAAACATGAAGTCACGCTACTTCAGATAAGGACATTTAAATCAGTCTGTCGTTTAAGATAGTAGCTAAGACAATAACACGGTCTCCTGTATTTTAGCAGTGTTATTGTATACAGAACAAAAATTGTGCCAGTTGGCAGGTGTCCTACACTGTCTTATGTACCTGCACGAAATATATAGGTCATTTCTTAAAATATTTAAATGGGTAACGGACATAACTGTTCTAAATAACACACTTCGTCACACTAGATACCGACGACCCAACGATGGAGGCCTAGAGAGAGCGTTGGTATGCCTGTTTTTGGCCCCCAAATCCATCAAATTTTAAATTTCATTATTAAACACTCAAATAATTTTATTTCAAATATAGACTACATCCCTCATGCAATTGTAATAATTATTATTTGATATTTGTGCTATGGTTGCCATGGTAACCTTCACAAATATGCATAAATTATGCAAATGTAAATGTTTGGTCTATTTTGGTCAATTTTTACATAGATTTTCATACAGCAACCATAGAGCGCATTTTGAACAAACTTAATATTTCTCCTAAAGATGTGGTTTAAGTGCCCACATATTCCCATTTGATATTAAGTTTGTTCAAGAATGCGCTCAATATTTTCTAATAGAAAAACTATCCAAAAAGTGGCCAAAATTGACTAAATGGTCAAATTTTCCTAATTTATGCATATTTGAGATGGTTTCCATGACAACCAGAGTTGAAACAACAAATAATTATTGTTTAAGTTTTATCAGGGATGTACTCCATATTTGAAATACATTAATTTGAGAGTTCAATTATCTGTTTCAAAATTTGATAATTTGGGGGCCAAAAAAGGCCAAAACCATATATAGTCCTTTGTATTTTCAATGTGATTAGTCGGTAATTGACTCTACTGAATTAAACGATTACAATCAGATTCACCATAACATGAATCGTGCAATCTGATTTAAATCATTTTTACTGCACATGCACTGCATTTCTTTATCCGACTTCAATAGTAGGATCCAATTATTACGCGGATTACAGCTTAGATAATGTAATAGCAAAATCGAAGGCACAAAAAAACTTTTTGATTGGTCTCAGCTAAAAAATACCTGCTCAGACAACGGAGCGACACCCGAGTTGAAAGCCGGTCAATTGTTAACGTTATGTGACCGGGAAATTATTTTGGTGCACTCATAGGATTTGGGGCCGCGGTAGCCGAGTGGTTAAGATGTCCACATTCTATCACTAACCCTTTCCGTCAGTATTGCGCGTTCGAAACCCACGCGGGGGCAGTTGCTAGGCACTGACCGTAGGCCGGTGTTTTTTTCTCCGGGTATTCCGGGTTTCCTCCACCTCCAAAACCTAGCACCTCCTTTAATGACCCAAGGCTTTTTATAGGACATAAAACAAAATAAACCACACTTAACCACATAGCATATAACTAATCTTTGTGTTACATCAACAGGACTTATTCGAAGGTTGCGGAGAGCACAAATAAGGGTATATAAGAATATAAATAAGTATGTGTCAAGCTAACCCGTGTGGTTCGTTGGTATACGTCAGCACCTATTTCTCGGCTAGTCGATACTATTTCATTTAGTTGAAGAAAACCAATATCTAAAACACATGTTTAAATTACATTTGCTAATTTTCTTGCAGGTGACAGCCATTTCATCGCTATGTACATGGAAAGGGAATTATTGGTCATTGCAAAAAGACGAATGCTCCCCTTGTTCCGAGTGTCCTGCTGGCAAATTCGTGCGTGCACGTTGTTCAAAGGATGCTGACACCAGATGCGCACGATGCCGACACGGATACTTTTCAATTGGCGGCTTCAAAAAGAAATGTAGAAAATGCAGTAGACCAGTTTGTGAGAAAGGTTTCAGGTATATCGGGTGTAAAAGATATCGAAATGCAGCATGCGTACCTTGCAAGAAAAACCATTTCTATCTTCAAGCGACGAAAGAGTGTAAGAAATGTAGCAAATGCCCACCTGGGCACTACGTCAGCAGTTCATGCGGTCTATATAATGATACTTTGTGTGAGCCATGTCCACAGGGTACGTTCTTAGAGAGTGAAAATGTACAGTTATATTGTAGGGCATGTAGGTTCTGTCGGCTTGGTGAGCAGACGATCAGGGAATGTACACGAGACCACAACACAGAATGTGGAAGCTGTTCCAAAGGTAAGGCAAAACAACTATGTACTGTGTTTTTAGGTATCCCGACCGACACTAAATTTTACTGCTGACCCTAGCTATTTTATCACCTTTTTGCATCTAAGATTAGTTTACGAGTCTGGAACAATTTACAACAACCCACTAAAATGTGCTTTTTTCCTGTTCTGGGAATCTGATCTTATTCTCGACAAACTAAGTGTGGACATGCATAGTGAGATTTGAAATTAAACATGATATCAAGAAAAAAAACAACTTAATAAATTGCCCTCTGATCTAGCCTATTTCTTCAGGCATGTTGCCGGAAACAAATTATTTTTTGGCCTTATACACTAGCTTTGCAGTCTATCACTCCAGTTTTAAGTATAAGAAAACAAAATTAAATATACGTCAAGACCTCATACAGGGTTAACAAATACAATGAATATGTGTTTATTGCATTCAATTTTGCACATGTGTCTTCACCATTGTTTGTTGAATCTTTGATTTGTTTGCTTCTACTATTACTTATAAACAGTTGCATATCACACATTCAATTGTGTTTAGAAACAGCAGTTGAAATCAAAAATATTCCCCAACAAAAAGAGAAGTAAATTATCCTATGATTGGTATGCAATTAAGCGATGATTTTTTTATTTAGTTTGTCAACAGTAACAATGTGTGTTATAGGGGACTGTAACAGCATACTAACTGTGCTTTATTGAGTTGTGTACAGCACAACAATGAAATTGATGACGTCATAATAATGGAAGATATTGTTACAGTCTTATAACGACATGTGCCTTCACTATTCCTTACAATTGAAGGATGCAAATGCAAATATTCATGTATAAAAACCAACATACAATAACGTTCATCTTCGCAATCGTTTATCTTTTCTCGCCTCCGCCTCGATATCCAGGGGTTACGATCACCTACGCTTTATACACCCCTGGAATATGTCATGGCTAAACTGAAGACACGGCAAGGTAAAAAACATGACCAATCGCTAGTCTGCATGCCTGTCCTTTGAAGATTGCAAAGGGCCATAACCGACTCGAAGAAATTCTTTTGGTGTATATCAAATGGTTGAACCAGTCTTCTTGTCTCATCAATAATGTGGTGCACACGGAGCCTTCAATTTTTGCCATGACATTTTCCAGGGTGTAGAGAGCGTAGGTGATCGTAACCCCTGGATACCGAGGATGTACCAAATGTGTAGAGAGCGTAGGTGGTCGTAACCCCAGGTTATTGTAGATATTCTTTCCTAATGTCAAAGACTAACAAAATTTGTTTTGTTGTTGACCAGGTTACTTCCGACTGGAGTCTTCTTATGAATGTGCAAAGTGTTCAGTATGCTACAGAGGCTATCCGGATTATATAATAGAGATAGATGAGTGCCGAAGGAACGATAATACCACAGATTCTATATGCATGCCGGTAGCCTATCCGCCATTCGGATATAAAGACTATGAGAAATACGGTGGGTGATTTAATAGCATGTGTTGATGATGATTATCAACAAACAGTGTTTCTTTAAATAAAAAAACGTAAATGTAAAATGTCAACAAAAAAACAAAAACAAAAAAGTGCTTTATGTCTATTTATATTGGTTTTTCATTTTTCCCAGTTTCACAATTTGTCAATCGACCTTGTTCAGTTCCGCTTCATTCCTCCCTCTTTTTTCTATTTCTTTACGCCCTAAACCATATCTTTTTAAAAGTATGGTTCGGATGTCCCCTTGCTTAAGCATGTCTATACTGGTTGAAACAAAAGTTTGGTAATCCCGCCATTTCTGTAACAAGAGAAAGGGTATTGCAACGGCTAACTAGGAATCGAACCACGAACCCTCCAAACTCTAGACGGACGCTCTACTAATTCATTTGAGCTTTCAGCCGATGATTGACTCACTCCAGTTTTACTACGTACGCAATGTCTTGTCAATGATTTACATAGCTTATGAAGATATAATTTTTATCAGATATCAACTCGTTTATAATGTGTATATACGTTTATATACATGTGATACTTGCCAGTAGCGTGATAAATTCACAACAAGATTTGTCAGTTAATATGATAATAGATTTATTCAATTTTGAAACAAATTTTCTTGACGTCACGATCCGGAAAAATATGAACCCGAAGGTGACCTCCGTGAGAAATAAGTGGAGCCCCAGTCAGTAATTTTTTATTGAAAACATTGTGATGATAACACATTTTGAAGCGTCAATGTGCGTATGGAGAAGTCGATGATGATACTATTGTATATCGTTCTACATGGTTTCTGAGTTCATGGTAGTTTGCTGCTTTAGCTCCTATATGGTTTACAGCTTTGAAACTTCGAAACTGACATAACTGATTCTATACGTATTGCATATGTAAAATTGTTTTAATAATAAAACTGATTGGTATAGACAAATTCCATCGAGGAAAAAAAAAGAAAACCAACCAACCTCTCTGTGAGAGACTACTAGTGTTCCAGGTAATACAGTTTGTCTGATTACATCGTTTTCATGGGTTTAATATTTTTATCATAATTGTCCAATATGAGATAACCCCACATGGTGACGTCGCATCATTTTCTCTTTTTTTTTGTTACGTTGATATAATGAATGAAACAGTCTTTTGATTCTAGAATCTATTTCATATGTAATAAAATGAGTATTGTATCTTTCCTCAAAGCATTGTAGAGTCTATTTCATTTGTAGTAATAATATGATAAATGAATCTTTCCTCGAAGCACTATTAAGATTTGGATACAAACATATATCATGATTTCTTTTCCAGATTATGAACTTCAAACGACAAGAGTGCTGCCTGATTATTGGACTGAAGACGTAAGTTATGCTTTGATAGGAATCGGTGTAATAATCGGGATAATGGTACTCATCGGCTTCAGTATTCTTGTTGGAATATGCTGTATCAAGAAACGGAGACGTAGAAAAGGTACGGAGGCGAAAAATGTATTGCCAGAAATACCAGACACCAAGGTAAAAGATTGGATAACACGATATAGTCACATCGAAACCGTTCAAATCACCACATGTAACAGTGAACCGCGGCTATCAGCCTATTTTAATGATAAACCACATAGAAATTCATATCCAACAGTGTGGTCTGTGGCAGCTTACCCTGAGTACGGACAATTATCAGCACCTCTTCATCATACTAGTTCAGAAGAGGAAGAATTTGATTTAATTTCCGTTTCGAAAGACGATCTGCCGTCTGCAAACATTAACGAACTGGCTCTGGAAGAGTCCCGTGTTCAAATAACCGATGACAATGTTTCAGTTATCCCAAAAGACGAACGTAGTGCTACGCCAGACAATAATCATATCTTTAACATTGAAAGCCACTACGAAAGTGATGCTGAGGACACGGTAGTTTACAGCGGTTCTCACCATCAGGTTAAAGACGATTTGATGCGTAACTTTTCAACAGCAGATACAGGTTATTGCTCAACGATGAAAACTAAAAACGGCCAAAAAATCACCGAAAACACTACGGACCAGGTGCGAGAAAACTTTGCTATTAACGAACATTTTTGCAGTGTGAAAGAAAAGCTTCAAACGGAAAAAAAGTTTCGTAAGCAACGATCAGGTTTAGAATATAACACATGTGATGATGAATGTACTTCATATCAGCCGAATGCCGTTTCAATGCAATGTGAATCTACCACTTTCAAAGAAATTGAGTCGTCAATATTGCCTTGTACGAATGTAAAATCTTCTACACCGATGGAGTTGATAGGTAGTTCTGGCAACTCTGTTAGTCGGAAGTTCTCGCCGTTGACAGGTAAGACACGCAATGCCGATCTTATTGATCTTGACTGTGAAATCGACGGTGCTGCAACGATTTATTCAAGAAATCCAAAAGATTCGGAACTGAAATATTTAAATGCAAGCATGTCAAAACCTTCCGCACTTAACTCATCACAAGCATCTCGTTATTGTAGGTCTAACACAAATAACATAACAGACGAAAGAAGCCAAAAACGGAAATGTCATTCTATGGATTCAGCATGTTATGAAGACGTACCTTGCAGTCAGATGCAACAGTCGGCGTATTCTAGAGGTGTGTATTATTCAGAAAATCAGATGGATTCGTATTTGCAACAGTTTTCTTGTCGAGACACGTTCGCGAAACATATGGAAGATGAACAAAACACATGTAAATGTTCAGATTGTTGCGATACACAATCTTTGTAAAATGTTTTCACTAGTCAATGCTGTATCCTTGACTTTGACTCGGTTAACTGAGAAAATATTTACTATATAAGAAACAAAAACAGAGAGTATCGGAGCGTCAACAACTCCCTACTCACAACTCAAAAACCGATTAAACGAAGGACAAAATATTAACAAAAAAAAGAAGAAAGATTTACACAGATACCCTTGTAAACAAACAAGAAAAGAAGACCAGGAATTCTGGAGGAGGAAACGTATCCCGCTTCGTTGACGATATCCGCCATGTAAATCTTTGTCACATCAAAATTAATGTCTTTTCCTGAAAATGAGAACTGAGCATCGTGCTCATTCTCACGCACCATATGCAAGTCATACAACATTGTTGTTCTGTTTAAGAATGGGATTTCTTTTAGGTATTTACTGACTTTATCTGTTTTTTATTGACAGGGCGTTATGACGTATGAGAACAGTAGAACTTTTTCCCTGGAAAATAATTAATCAGAAATAAATATCATACAATTTTAATGAATCATGTTAGGTATGTATAATAAAAAAAAAAACCACCAAAATTTGCATAATTTACAAACAAAGTGTACTCTAGTCAACATTTGCCGAAAATCACGAATTGAAATACGATTGGATTCTTGTGATACTTTGTAAATATTTATACTTTAAAATGCTAATAATTACGTTCTTTTTGGAACAAAATCTTCACATGATTATTTAAAATTCCTAACTGTAAATGGTTGGAATTATTCGCTCAATAACAATCAGTAATCGAATAGGACAAGGCACGATATGGTTTTATGGAGCTCACTAACAAGTTTAAAGTTTTGCTTATTTTCAAGTAAACGTGGAGTTCATAAGTTTGTTTTGAAAAATTACCGTAATTAAACAAATGTTTTGCAATTTGAGTAACGATCAGCAGTTTAGAGTCGGGACACCAATCGTTTGTACGCCTTAATTGACAAAGGAAAGGGACTTTTCCCAATCTTCCGGATTTTCCAAACATATTTTTACCGCTTGCGTTCAAAACAAACTGAGAATTTATGTATAAAAATAAGTATATGCAGCCTCTTTTTTGAAATAATGAGTAGTGGATTGAGAACAGAATCGTCAATAATCATTCATTTTAATAGGCCTCGTCTATATTTGCACTCAAATCATATCTACATTGAAATAAACATTGGTTTTTCTACGGTATTTTAGTATTTGGCTTTGGTGCGTTTAATATAACAGTTCTTACATAACTGACCTCCTTATTACCACATTTGTTTTTTTGATGCTTGTCAATATTATTGATCAATATTTTTATTTGTGATAATAGGTTTTTCTGGCATTCACTCAAAAAACCATTGTTGCACATACTAGAGTTATCATCTCATAACTTTACTTGGCTACGTGACAAATTTCTATGACGTTGGCATCAATACATGTGGGCGGATCTGTACAAATTATCCGGGTTCCATACACGATTGTGTGACGTCATCAACACAATACATAGGTGGGGTTAGCAACAATTGCCTTTGCTAAATTCATATTGTTGCGTATATTGACCCGTTTTTACGTTTTCCAGTTTTGAAGTGAAATATATGTCCGCAGACTGGACTATACAGTCAAACCTGCTTTAACGGCCACCTTGAATAAGTGGCCACCTCCGTTATGCGGCCCGTGGAAAACACTATATATTGAACCTTAAATAAGCGGCCACCTGTCTTACGCGGCCAACGGCCACAAAAATTTGTCCCAAGTCGTTGTATCGTCCTGTATTAAGCAGCCATTTTGTCCAGAAATAGACATCTGCGATGATCACATGACAAGTTATTTTTATCCAGCGTAAAAACAAGCAAACTACAATTGCTGATTTCTTTAAGAAACAATTAATTCATCAAAACTTTGATTTTTTTGTTTTTGCATTATAATATTTAACTGAAAAAAAGCAATAGGCCGTTTCTGGCCAACCTGGTTTAAGCAGCCACCTGTCTTAAGCAGCCAATATCTGTCGGTCCCTTAGGTGGCCGCTTAATACATGTTTGACTGTACTTATTATCCAATCACCAGACGTTTGGTTTGTTTGGTTTGTTTGGTTTATGATATTGTAAACCCATTGGAGCCGACTATAAATTGTTCATAAGTTCGAATTCGGTTGATGCTCAAATTTCATAAACTAAATAAAATAAAAGATTCATTCCTAACTAAATTTAAAGCTTATACTATAATGATTATACAAAAAAACTCACTGTTTATTTGTATAGCTACAATGTTTAAAATGGGGATACTATTTACTGTTATATTGTACTATATCTTTAATACTACTTTATTTAAATGTTGTGAGCCGTGATATGAAGCTTTTTCTTGGTATTCCATTCATGGTTATACAGACAGTTGTATTGAAACGTGTGTAATCTTATCTGGGTAGATAGGAATGCAAACTTAGATCCTTTACACGGCACCGAGGTTATGTCAGTGTTAAACCCCTACTGTTACCTGTGGTTCCTCGTTGGTTGTGTAATTCATTATCTTTTAAATACTTCCTGGTTGTTGTCAAAAGATCTTGGCTAGTTTTGTGTGTGTGTGCAATACTACGGAGTCCATTAAGTGACATGTAACACACTAATCGTATTGCATTTAATCGAAATATCATTTCGTTATAGCGAACTATTATTTCTTTTTTCCCCAATATGATTTCGTGTTTTTTTTTTAAAAATCTATCCTCTTTACAAATTAATATATCATTGCTATTTCAGAATATTATGTCCTTTTAATTTTTTTTTCGAAATATCATTTCGTTTTATCAAAATATCATTTCGTTTTATCGAAACATCATTTCATTTGAACAAAAGCGATATTCTGGCCATGGTGGCTTTTAAGTTCTTTCTTTATTTCAAAAGGAAATTGTCTGAAGAAGAAAGACGTAATTTCAATAGTTTACATACAAAAACGTATTGTTTAAACGAAATAACTTTTCGATAAAACGAATCGAAAAGTCAATGATGTTTCGTTAAATGGAATAGTATGTGAGTTCCAAGGCTCCGTGTAATGAGGATCGATTCTTAAGTTATTCACCTATTGTAACGTAATCTTAGCACATATTACCATGTTCGTTGTAGTTTCTGTTTTTGGTTGTGCATAAATGCAAATGTACATGTTTGTAACTACTCTTCAATGAAACCAATGACGTTGTTTATGAATTAATGCGAAACGCCCAGTAATTGCAATGTTTATTGCATAAATAAACATATTTCTTCATGAATATTAAAATATTTCTTTCTTTAAACATAGAAAAAATTGCATAGGCGGTGCCAGAGTTAGATGTAACATCAGATTTAAACATAATTAAACTCGGAGAATACTAAAGCGTCAACAACTGTTAATGTATATATTTTAGCGGTTTACTTATTTTAGCGATATTCGCGCTGAAAGCTTTCCGCTGAAATATGATTACGCTAATTACAGTTTCTGTGTATTGCATTCTACAGCAAGTCTTTAAGTGCGATAACTCATCAATACGTTTATTTGTTTAAATTCGGGTATGCGCTTAAATGTTAGTGCGCCACAAACCATATGTTTATTACATTACTGTGATGCATCGCGATAAAACTACTTGACTATGTATAATAAATAAGAGAATACCGAAGTGTTAACAAAACCATAATCCGAACTCAAAATCGATTAAACTAGAGACAAAATAGAAACAAAAGAAAGATTTACATCGGGACTCTTGTTAAAAGCACAAGAGTATAAGACCAAATGTTCCGGAAGAGTAAGCGTCTTCTGCTTCATCGACGGCACCCGCCATTTAAATCTTAACTTAACGCAACAACACACTTTTTATAAGTATATGATCAGGACACGATGTGTGTTTATTTACACAAATAGCCGTAGTTATTTATGTTAAACATTTACATCATACATGTATAAGCCCCTTATGTACCGGATCGACAATAGGACATCTAACCGCCACTATCAACATTGACAATACATTGTTTATTATAGAGACCATAGTGTTGTGGTTCATTGTAGTGACTTCTCTGACGGCATTTGTCTAACCTAAAATAACATCAATTCAATACCTTCATTTACAGCCCCAGGGTATGTTTATTCAAACTTAGGCCTTCGAAAGTTAATACATAGGTTTTCTTCCTGTAATTGATTTTTTTTTTTTTTTATTTTTTTTTATCATTTCTTCACATGCTGTACATGATCTAATAGGATCATGTTGATAAACTAGGTTTGATTTGTTTTCAAATTTGCTATTTTAGTGCCCCCCTTTAAGCTGATTTTTTCAAATTCGTTTTTTAGTTTTGATATATTTTTTGACAGGTTAGTATTGTGTGAATATACTTTTTTGATGGATCATGAATACTTTGTTAAATAAAACATGATATACAGAGAAGGATGTTGATATTGGTTTTTCTTCAATAACATGAAAGTCCAAGTCTAGTAACAGATTTCAGGTTATCGTTGTGTAGATGAAAAACGTCATTTTATTCTTGTGTACACTTAAATACTATCTTTTATTAACTAAGAGGACGTGAAACAACGAAAACCTTGGTAATCCCTTTACATCACTCAATGGTATTAAACTATCACTTTATTATCTTCTACTAAACACCATTTTACATGGAAAAATGGTAGAGAAATGACGCTTGCCGGTGGTGCCCAATAGCCTTAACACATCTACGTTCATGTCCCTTAGTGCTTGAATAAAGAAGGATCTGTTTTTTTTTCAAATGAGTGCGTTTCGAATTGAAGCTGTAATTTATCCATGGTATATCTGGATGACGTGATCTGTCACCAATACAGAAAGCCGGGTTGGAAAGGCTTTTAGACGATCCCTTCGTAGATAGCCAAACCAACCAGCATGTCGAATAATAACGCATCAGATTTAAGTGCACTAACAGCAGTGAGCGAGTCATTTTATAAATGGCTCGAGGATGATGTGGTGGACACAATAGCCGGCGTATCCATGGTGATTATTTTCTTGATCGGAGTGGTGCTTAACATTCTCGTTATACGTGTACTTGTCTCAAACAAACACAAGACCATGACAAGTAAACTTATTTTTGTTCAGCTAATTGTGATTGATATTGTCGCTTATTTGTTTATAATTCTGCCTGGAATTGTAGCATCTTTTAGTGATTCTTTGATATTCCCTGATGGATTTTGTGTGATAAATGGAATATCTGTGTCAATGTGTTGGTTGACATCCTTTCTGTTCATGGCAGTCCTCTGTTGTGAACGAACGGCGCTGCTATGGAAACCAAGAGTTCATGAACATGTTTTTGAGAAAGGGAAATCGAGTTATGTTATTGTAGCGGTCGTGTGGTTAGTTAGCGCCACATTATCTACACTACCACTTACCGGTTACGGTAAGGTAGAGTATATCCCACTCCAACAACGCTGCCAATTACACAATAGTAACCAGCTCCATATGCATCTCCTCTTTGTGTTTGGTATATATACTCCGGCCATTATAGTGTGCATTTGTGCGATCTTCACGTACGCTCGCAAACGTCAAATCGTTTCATCTTTAACGAAATTAAACGAACAAGTCGAAAGTATCAATATGAAACTCACTAAAAGAAATGACGAAAATAAAACCAAGTCGGCATCAAAACGACATGATAACGTACAATCTGATTTAAGTGTCAGTGAAATAATTGACGGCGCTCCAGCCGATGATTGCAATACTATCCCACAGTCTGTGCCATTCCACGCGGAGAGATCCCCATCAAGCAAGAATTGTAGTGAGATATCAGATGACATCAACCATATCACAACTGATACAGCTTCAAGTGACGTCACATCTGACAGCGAAGAAAGAGTGAGGACGATTACTGTAAGTGAGTCAAAAACACCAAGACATGACAATGACACGAAATTAGAAATAATATCTCGTGGTACAAACAGGAATAAAACAAAACTGTCAAAGGTCAAGGTGATGTTCAATGTTTACCAATCTTCCACAGAGGAAAGGGATGTAACTCTAACCGTAAGTTATATTCTAATGTTTCTGGTGGTGCTTGGCTTGTGGGTACCGTATGTGGTGCTGTCATATGTAGATGGCGACGAGAACACTGTTTGGGGAGGCTGGTTCTCACTCGTCGTTTTAGTATCTGATGTATCGTACTGTATTAAACCAGTTGTCTACCTTAGTCACAATAGGGTCCTAAAGAGGGCAGCACTGGAGTCGTTTCCGGAGTCTGTAAGAAACAGAGCAACAAAGACACAGGATGCACTGAGGAAAATCACAAAGAAACTCGACAATTTGGTCTTTATCCAGATTCCAGATACCAAATCATTATTGGATGTTGAAAGGGATAGGGTACGCGTGTCCCCTACAAGAGAATGATACGGAACATGTGCTGTTATATAAACCAAGATGGATGGCGATGTGATTTTACTGCAGATTGGAATAACGAAGTAACGTAGTGTGTCCGCGACATATAATTAATAATGGAGTATCGGTGTATGTACGTGACATATAATTAAAAAATGGAGTAACGGAGTGTGTCGGCTACATACCGTATAACTTTTTTTCTCAGGCGTAAATTTCGGTATTTGCAGTCGAAAATGGGATATCTTATATTAACTACATCTTATTTCTGCAGGTTGATGACCAAAGACTATGAAGTAACTGGTACTCGACAAGAATTCGTCAGTTTGATATTTGCCATGCATTGTTATGACAAAAATAGAGAACAATTAGAAACGAGTGAAAAGAAAACGTTATAAATACGGTATGATCAAGACATGAGAAACGGAGTTTACCGCCCGCTACATATGATTAAAATTGGAGTATCAGAGTGTGCCCGTCACATATAGT
This sequence comes from Mimachlamys varia, assembly GCA_947623455.1. Taxonomy (NCBI): domain Eukaryota; kingdom Metazoa; phylum Mollusca; class Bivalvia; order Pectinida; family Pectinidae; genus Mimachlamys; species Mimachlamys varia. Next base: position 7,548,789 of record OX392537.1, read on the forward strand.
AAAATGTGTGGTGCCTGAGTGTGCCCGCTACATGTGTTACAGAGTGAATTAAGTATCGGACTGTGTCCGATAATACATGTTTAAGTACAGCAGTGAAGTGTTATCGCTATATTTAATAATAGAAAGATGTAACGAAAAGTATACGACCTGTAGTAATTAGGAGTAAAATTGTTTGTCCGTCATGTATCATAAAGAGACTAGGCTTAATTAAAATGCGCTCGTAATTAAGTAATGAATGTTTTGACAAATGTTCACTTGGTCCTACAACACACTTTATGTACTGGACATTTGTCAGCAATAAAAATTTTGAAATAGGACCATAACAATATTTGCTTGGATATTTATAACTTGATATATTTGCATTCTATGGAATAATCTTACTTAATTGAGCTATTTCGAACAACTTTTGACCCGTAAATCCATTATTGACAATAATGAAAATGATGATTTCACAATAGAAATTGATGACGTTACAATAGCAAATGCAGTTATAGTATTATAACATTTGCCTTTACAAAGCATCATAATGGCAGAATGCAGAGCGAATGGAATGTAAATACAAATGCATCTGCTACAAATAACAAAAAAGACGAGTAACGAAGTTTTTGTTATCTGACATATGATGATCTAAAGAAAGTAATACATATTTCCTGTTCATCAGTTTGCATTAGGAAGGTTTATTTGCTCGCCCCGAGATCATGAAACAATCTTAGACTGAAATTTTTACTTAGCCAATCACGTATGACGTTTCTTTTCATGATGTTAATCTTGATTGGCTAATTGAAAACTTTTTTCATGATCCTGGGACCGGGGCACGTTGGTGTGTTATTGTTACTTGTTATTGTTGTGGTCATAAACACATTTTATTATCTTAGGACTTTAATACATTAGCCAACTTGAGTTTTGAAACGTGGTCTTGACATTTACCATTAGATGGCTTTATGTTTTGGCTTTAGGCTTAGATCGGGACACATCCTGCATATCCATTGGGTTACGATCACCTACGCTCTCTACACTCCTGGAAACTGAAGGCATGCTTAGGTAAAAAACCCTGACCAATCATAAAGCTGTATGCAAACTTCTCTTGATGAACAAGGGTCGAACCAGTCACCCTTTCTCACCAACAAGTTGGCGTACACGGACCCTTTAGTTTTGCCATGACATATTCCAGGAGGTTAGAGAGCGTAGTTGGGCGTAATATCTGGATATCGAGGATGATCGGGACCTTTGCCGTCAGTTTAGTTTAGATCTAGACATTTTTACATAATACAAGTAACATGTCTCTTATCTCAGTCGGTAATGTTATCATAAGCTAGTTTTAGGTCGGAAACTGCATTAGGTGGATTTAAATCTAGACATATACGTTCATAAGCTTACTTTATTGGTCAGGAACTTTATCATCAATAGCCAATAGCTAGATTTCGGGTTTGAACTTAACGGTTTACTTGCGTCAGCTTTTACCTTTAACATCATGTACTTTAGGCCTTGACCGTTGTGAACAGCTAAGTGTAAATCTGGACCCTGAACATCAAATAGGACCTTTACCACTAACAAGTTTTAGGTCTGGACCTTTACCACTGAAATGGTTTGGGTCTGGACCTTCACCACTGAAATGATTTAGATCTGGACCTTTAATTACCACTGAAAAGGTTTGGGTCTTGACCTTTACCACTGAAAAGGTTTAAGTTTTGACCTCTACTACTAAAAAGGTTTTGGTCTGGACCTCTACCACTAAAAAGGTTTAGGTCAATAGTCACTGTTAGCTCTAGTCCAGGCTAATATAATTATTAGCTAGCTTTTAATTTAGCCAATGATGCGGTAGCTCATCTTGTATATACGTTTTGTTTTAATATAATTTGTTCTTTAGCACGTTATAAAGTTTAACCTTGTCAGCATTTGGTAGCTCGTCATTTTCCATATATACCGGAAGTCAATTTATCATGAAATATTATGTAGGAGATATTTTAATACCTTTGCATTGTAAGTAATTGTATTAACTGCAATAAATATTTCGTATTGCTTATTTACGGTGGTGTCTACTGCATGGCAGACCAAACATGTTAACAGTTATGTTTATGTGTAACGGAATCATATTACTTTTGTATTGATAGCATTAGGAAATACATGTTCTACAGATCTGAGTCTGTTTGAACAGGAATAAGCAAATGTGCATTTCTTATTTGTTAATTGAAAGTTAATGTTTATGTAACACCAGTGTTGTAAAAAAAAAACAAGTGTTTACAAAACCATAATCTGAATTCAATATCGGAATAGGTGACAAGTTAAATGCTTTTCAAAGCGTCCCTTACTTAATGGGATTTTATCCTCTCTACATCCTTGTTGAACGTATTCAATAGACTGATTTAACAGAACGGTAAACATTACCACTAGCTATTTTTATCGGACTCATCAATATCTACTGGGATCTCTTCTCTGTGGGCCATAACACACACCCAAGTGTCTTTTCGTGGAAAGGCTGACGTGGATTTCCACGAATATGATTGATTTTCACAAACAAAGAATTACACTACTGATAGCAGTGAGATTTATCGACGGATAGCATTAAATTACCTTTTGTTAACTTGACTTAACTTGGTCACACAATAATGCTAGCATTTTTAAACGCTAATATTATAAGAACATTAGATGACGTAACACACACGCACGTATGCTGCACCTTTTAAATGTAGTAGTGTCAAAGATGGCGTCCTATCCCTTGTTATACTCATAAGTCGTATATAAGCTTTGGGGGTATAATCATCTGGACTGATCGGATCCTAAAACCTAACCGCAAATATTTGTAACATTTTTGTTTGAAGTTCTCAATGCTATTTTACTTTATGCATGTAACAAAAGCCGCTCCCTTCAGTATTTAACTTGACCCTTGACCCAAGTTCTATCATGAATGAGTGATGACACCATTCAAGATAAATGCAGCATATAACGTTAATTTCAATACTTAGAATCGGGGCCCTAAACTAAATGAAAACATTGTAGACAGCCCTATATCATTTTATCTTTATTTACATTGTGAAGGTCTGATTATATTACAAAAAATGTACCTTTTTTATCGAGTTGTTTGTTTACTCATCACGGGTTCAGATTCCATGGAACAAAGTGCATATCTAAAGTATGACGTAACCTACACATATGCTGCACCTTTTAAGTTTAGTAATATACTCAGTATGAATCAAATTGCATCATACAGCCGTTTCGTCCTCCTTGGACTCTTCAGTGATTCCAGGGGCCAAAAGGTGGTAATCTTCAATTTCTAAACTAATGTAGAAGCGGAAGGGTCAGGTGCGTAAAACCCCTTTAATTTATGAATTTAGAATTAAAATTAAACTAGTTCTGTATAATTTTAAAACGTATACTACGAAAATAAAATGTGAGTAACTAACATAAAATGTGAAAAGTATATTACAGTTTTCGGATGTTATTATCGTGTTGTTATTGTGATTGATATGAAAATAACAATAGAAGAATAAAAAAACTAACTGGGCCGTATTGAACAAGGGCCTGGTGTATTAGGCCTATACACATTCAGTGAATCGAAAAGTAGATAACTCGCTTACGTTTTGTCTATCAGCCAAGTGATCATGACATGCTATCGTTAATAGCCAAGCAAAATAAACTATATTTTTTTTATTCAAATGCAAAATTACTCGAAAAACGGTCGAGAGATATCTTAAGCAATTGACAACACGTTTATTTTTTAATGTGACCTCAAAACGCCGCACCACACAGCGCTGTGTGTGTTTATACAAGGTAATCCATTTTGATCTCGGACTATGATCCTCTTATCGATATCAAACCACACAACGAGCCAGACATAGCGAGTATTAAATAAATATAAAAACATGTGTATAGGACAAGTGTATATATTGATATAGTGTTATAACACAATATAATGGTGTTTTTTTCCTCTTCAAACACACGTGTACTTTTTGTTTACCACCATCTTAATATACAATTTTCCACAAAGCATTATCACTTTGTTCGTACACAACATCAAGCCTAGTTGAATCTGAGTATTAAACATAAACTTACCGCTGGTGCCGAACAACCCATATAGCAGTAGGATTCTGTGACTTTATTTCACTGATTAAATCGTTTCAAATTTGAATTTTGTGGGTATAAGATAATGACGGATATGGATGCATGTGCAGACTTAGCATGGCTGGGAAAAGTCTCGACTTTCAAGCAGCATCATATTATTGGGCCCGATGGTATTAAATGGAAAAAATCAAATATGGCCCTACTGGTTAAACCGTTTGATTGAGAATAACAGAAACATACCTGAAATAATTCTTACTGTAATCAATAACTCGTAAACTGACCCAATGCATAATACATCACATTTAGTTTATCAGAAAATATACCGGGAACCAAAGTGATAACACTTTCTTAGTCACACGATGTCATAATTTAACCTTGTTTGAAACAAACATTTTCATTGGTTTAAAAAAATATGTTATCAGCCCATAACGTAAAAAATGATGTCGCCGTTTATAACGTCGCTTTTGATTGGCTGATGCAGCAGCGTAATGATTTGTAAGAGAAAAGAGTCCATCAATAAAGTTAATTTTCACAGGGTATAGATTAAATTATAAGTATTTACTTGAATCTATTTTTTATGTTATGGGGATATAACACAAAAAAACGGAGTGTACTCTCATCAAAAACCGCTTCGCGGTTTATTTAGAGTACACTACGTTTTTATGTTAATCCTTAAATAATGTGTACCACTACCAGATCACGTATTCACAAATTAAGTAGACCAGTGAATAACTGTAGTATTAATTACGCATATCGGCTACGAACGGATAAACCCACGTTCACATCAGTATTCACTTCGATCGATTTAATGCAAATATGTGCTGTTTAGATATTTGATTACGTTCCCCAAAGAGCTGAACAGTCAGTAGGTTACTAATACACCACACCTTATCGGTGTACACCAGCATTCTTTAACAACCTCTATATAATTTATGTTGATGTTGTTCATGTCAACGCATTGAATTTTCATTCTGCACCGTGAAAGATAGGTTGACCGGAATTTTCACCCCCGAACTATTCCCCATTTGGTTTTTAAAGATGGCGTTGTTTTGTCGCATATGTCACCATCTTCTGACGAGGAGTTACACAACAGAAGACAAATCCATGAATGAATAGCACTGTGTAGTTTTGTATGGCCTATATGATAATGTATACTGAAAGGAAAGCGCAATGTACTTAAATGTGCAATCACTGTAAAATGTGTAACGCCGCTGACGCGAAATACATTTGTCATGTTGACGTCTGTAAAGACTGTCTGGTCTCCTCTTTTGGAATGTTTGGCTCCCTCGGTCTTAGTATACATTCTTTGTATGCGGTTATAAACAACAACAATTCAAGAGTTTAACTTTCCATTAGAGCTTGAATTTGTACAACAAAATAGTTATGTGTATTATTTATATACATACATGGGGTAGTTCATACAAAGAAATATTCAAATATGCCGCTCACCACAACAACAGAATAAAAAGAGCCTATTGGAGATTATTTGCGATTACTAGCTACATTTATTTACTATTTCCTAGTTTTACTAATTTACTAGATCGCACAAGAGCAATAATACTTAGAATTGATTACAGAGTATAATATATATTAGACATTTCATATAAATATGTTAAATTATCGTTAATTGCTATACTGTAGACTTGGACAATTTTCAAAATTATTAGAGATTTTAGGATAATGGAAATATTTTATTACTATTGCATCAGTATGGATTATGTTCCTTTTACAAGAACGCCCAAATATTGAATATTTAACTCTTCGATGGAATCCGTCGTGTCAGTTACAAATGGAAAAAGCTATTAAGATATATATAGCCATGAGAAGCGAAACGGATGTACATGTAACAGTCGGGGCTACAGTCTCTTGAGAGGATTGAAATCGCCCTCCTTCAATTTCCGTTGTTACCAATTATTAATAAAATTAGCCTACATATCATATTTTTGTATTGAGAAAAGATAGAAGTATATATACATAATGAAATCCGAGAGCTCCGAATGTAACATAAATATGGCTTCCTCGGTGTCTTTTTGTGATTTAGGGGTAATAATTAAATATGTTTCAATTTTTCGTGAATTACTCGTTAAAAATCTAACGAAATTTTGATCATTTGTTGATTAAAGATTATTTGTTAAACGTATATAAACTATTCTTTTAATAGAGCATTGAAATATTTACAAGTTATAGACTCAGAAACTTCACCCTGCGTTTCGTTTTTGGTTCAATATTTATAGGCGTGTGTTTCTCTGACACCAGGACGATCATATTCCATGTATTGGAATGCAACTTTACATTTTGTTAATATAACAAGGTGTGATAAACCAATAACATATTATCATTAAAGATTATTTTTGAGAACTGAGTCATTTTATTTATTGACGTTCACGTTTACACGAGTTATATCCCTTCTACGCTAACGAAAGAAGCCCTTTCTTAACCGTGTATTGTGTTTTGCCGGTATCTGTATTGCGGATGATAAAACAATCTTAGGTAAATTGTTTTTCCAATCGACCTTGACCCCTGATAATGAATATAATGCAGCGATAATAAACGTTTAATAATTGCTAAATACTGTTAATCGGTCAATACAAAAATGACCCGCAAGATTATCCTGAACTACAATAGTTTACAATTTGAGGTCAGCGGATTATCCGAATCGTAACTATAAAACGAAGAGATTAAAATCACGTTCAATACAAACACATCAATACACATTCTCTGTGTTTAAGGAACATTCAAATTCACTGGAATATGTCGTGTGTGAACGATTTCCACTGCTGTGAAAGGACGAACTTGTTTCAAAACAAAAGGATATGTATCTCTGATGATGGGATCTTTGTATAATATTATGAATCATTAGTTGTGTATATCCCAGTACATCTGTACGTACGTAAACGGAGTTCTCTGCATGATGTATCATAAAATAAACCGCTGTGTACTTTATGATATCTTGAACTTCTAACAATAGCCATTTCAAAAGTTTCTGGATAATCGGACACAGGAAATACTTCACCATGAGTTCCAATATCGGAACCTCCATTGGAGGATCGTTCATTAATTGGTTTTCGGAGGACGTCATGCCCAAGTTTGCCGCAGCAGTCGACTTGACAATACTTCTAATTAGTATTGTCTTGAACATTTTAATGATAGTTATGTTCAATAAGAAACATTTGCTCCTGGAGCCCGCTAACAGACTCGTGTTCCAGTTGATTATTGTCGACATATTGGCATGGCTGTTTATTCTAATACCCGGGGCGGTGGTTGCCTTAAGGGGACAATGGGACCTCGGCATGCCCGTGTGTTACGCACAGGCCGTTTTAGTGAACTGGATATATCTTGCTATGTTTGGGTTAATTACCACACTGTTCATAGAGAGGACAGTCTTGGTAAAAAATCCGAAATTACACGGAAAAGTGTTTGGGAAAGTTTCCACAGTTACCGTAGTTTCACTTCTAATCTGGGGTATAGATTTAGGTATCGCCACTATCCCTTTATCCGGATGGAGTCCGATAGACTACGATTTCTACCATGGGAGTTGTATTGTCTATCACGAATCCAACATTTACTTTGTGATCATACTGTTTATGTTCGGGATCGGTACTTCCATTTTGTCCGGTGTTATCTGCATTCCGATCATTTTAAAATCACGCAAGGCAAAAATCCAAAAGGAAAATGAAGACGCTGCTAAGTTGGAGGCAGAACTTCGCCGTAAGAGACGGCTGGAAGCAATTGCAGAGGAGAAAAAAGAAATTGAAGCTGAACAAGGCAAAGATAGCAATAATTTGGGAAAACAATCAGAAAAATCAAAGCTGTCGGCTCCTGTGGCAAAACAAGGATGGGAAGAAAATAAGCAACCAACTCGAAAAGCAGATAAAAAATTGAAGAACAAACGATTAAAAAACAGAAAACGACGAGCTAAAACGCCGAAACGGAGAGACAAGCGTCTACTTGAAGACGATGTTGAAGATCCCGATTTCCACCTAACAGTCACGTACACAATCATGGGCGTGATTCTACTCTTGCTATGGTTACCGTACTTTATTGTCTTGTTTAGACATGCCGGTGTCAACGACTTTGATTTCTGGAGGGGCTACTACTCTGTCACGGTCATAATCGCTCTCTTCAGTTTCTGCATAAAGCCTATTATATATCTGTCACATAACAGGCATTTGCAAGAGAAAACCAAGAATACGATACCAGATCATGTTGTTGAACGGGCATCGGCTCTGCGGATGTCTTTCAGTGGCGTTGTTGATAAACTGGATAAGATAGTGTTTAAATCACCGCGGCCTCAGCCGTCCATCCAAGCAACCGTCAAAGCCCACTCTGTTGCCATGAAATGGATGAAGAAAGGGAAAGGTAGCTTGGTCAAACCTGAGGTCAAAGTTGTATCAGACACTACTGATGACATAAACGACACGGAGAAATCAGAACAGGTAACCAATGGTGACAAAACGGTGAAAAATGAAATGCTAAACATTTCTAAAGTGAGTTCATCTAAATCACCTGTTCCAGTGGCTGTGTCTCCGAATATGGCCGCTTCAACCTTACTAACGTCACATGTTAACCGGGAGCTAGACACTGCCACCGTGGACAGGGAATCAACTTTGGTTGATATAGAGGAGAATGAACAGGTTACAGACAGTAACCAAGTGATGCATTCCCGTTCGCCTGAACATAACACACGAATGTGAACACTTTAAAATATTCCATATCTTGGATGTGTTGATGCTGACGAAATTATTCGTTGGATTAAAATGCTCTTTGGTGTATTATTGATTGCTGTAAATACAATAAGCTCATGCCATTATGGTAACCTCATTTTCCCTTTTGCTGAAGACGTAAACATTTTCAGCATTCATCTCATTTATGTATTACATACTTATAAGAGGTATACCGATTACATATGGACTGATGGCAACGATTAACTCTTCTTGTTTAACGTGTCAACTTAAACGTAAAACCAAAAAACAAAAAAATCGTGATAAATAATTGTCTTTTTATGTTACATATATTCTTTAAATTCGATTAACTTATAAAATAAAGAACATGAATTATGCCATCTCTTTCTATCGTGATGATTGTGACGTTGTTAAGTGCACAGCCGAGAATCAGGATGCGTAGAAAATAGATGAAGGTGGTAATTTGCTCATTTAAACAAAAAGCAAAAAAAAAAAAAAAACCAAACAAACAAAAAAACAAAAAAAAAGGGTCAAAAAAAAAGTTAGCAGCAGTTAGGTTTTCATATTTGTACCTTTATTTTGTTTTACACGGAACCTAACACTTTTTGAAGTGTATATCAGTTATGAGGTGCCTTATTGCTCGTACAGAAAACTAAATGTTTTAACCAAATTTCAATCAATGAGCACATCACAATTGAATAGGAAGGATTCAAAGAACGACATTTACAAAACAAAAGGTTTTTCTGTTTCAAACAAATGTTAGTTTACATGTTTAAGTTACCTACCTATCCTATTTTCATGGAATAAACAGGTATGCAATGTATGATATTAGCACCCTTTTTGGAAGTCGTGTATAAGAATGCTATTTATTTTTACTTTCGTTTTGCAGGGCGAAAAAAAACTAAATACTGTAATTTTTTTATCGTACAATATGATAAAAATAGTTATCCTCCTTTCTTTAAAACTGCATGGCAAGCTTCATAAAGTTTTTCATAATCGTTAACCTTTTGCCTTTTTTACAGTCCAGCAGTCCTCATTTCATTTCATGCATAATTCTAGATAAATAGTTTTGAAGTTTTATCTTTAATTTTGATTTTTTTTCGTTATCTTTGAATATAATTTGATTTCTTTAATAATGTCTATTAATTTGACGTGGTGCTAGATAAAGAACAACAGAGATATTAATATACTACAATAATAATTTGTTCATATATGGAGACTGACTTGTTGATGGGAAGACAATACAACTTGTTGTCATTAAATGTATGTTATTACACTCGGCAACATATTTATGTGATTTGATAGCACATGTCTACTGCCTGTATTTAGAAATTTCTACTGTGATACAGCTTACCAAAACATTGATACAGTGCATACCGGTCTACTGTTAGTATTTAGAGATTTCTACCACGACACAATTCTAAATTCATAGATTAAAGGGGTTTTACGTACCTGACCCTTCTGCTTCTACATTTGTTTAGAAATTTTGGATTCCTACCGTTTTGCCCCTAGCATCACTGAAGAGTCCTAGGAGAACTAAACAGTTTATGATGCAGTTTAATTCAGTTTTTCGACATACTGTATCTATTACTAAATTTAAGAGGTGCAGCACATGTGTGTATTACGTCATCTTCATAAACACTTTGGTATGGTACACAACCGTCTACTGCCACTATCTAGAAATTTCAATCGCCAAAGCATTGATACGGTACACAACAGTTTTCTGCCAATATATAGAGATTTCTACCCCGTAACAAATCACCAAAGCATTGATACAGTGCACACTGGTCTACTGCTAGTATTTAGAGATTTATACCGCGATACAAATCACCGAACCAATGGTAAGGTACTCAGCACTCTGTTTGAATTATCTAGAGTCTTATCACCAAATTATTGGTATGGTACACGATACTCTGTTGTCAGTATCTAGATATTTCGATCACCAAAACATTTATACGGTACGCAACAATCTACTGCTAGGGTCTAGCGATTTCTATCACCAAAGCAGTGAAACGGTACACAACGGTCTTCTGTCAGTATTTAGAGATTTTTACCGCGATACAAATCACAAAAACATTGATACTGTACACAACAGTCTACTGCCTGTATTTTAAGATGTCTACCGCTTATAATCAATTGTGTGCAACAAATCGGTGCAATTTCCAAATCGATATCAGTAGCATTCGTTACATCATTATGAATTAGTCTACAATGAAAAAAAAAAAAAAACAAATTCCTTGAAAAAAATAAAACATCAAAATAAGAAATACAAATTAAGCAATTAACGTATAGTTATCAAATCTCAATATAAGGATACATACACTCATCATTTATTTGTAATGTGATATATTGTGTTAGTTCATAAAAAGTTAATATTCATTCGTTGAAGAAATGTACATAAAGAGACAATTAAGAGAATGGAGCTCATGAAAAGTGATGTACATACTTATCTGTTACGAGTATAAATAAGTATGTACGTAACGGAATGAGAGTGACCAAGCATTGTTTGAAAAAATGAATATCTTTCGGAGATATATTGGGTAGTTGTATTTTGATTTTGATAATAGAATCATGTTATTCATTAGACACAGAAAAAATGATAGTTGAAAAATACACTGATGTAAACGACACACTATTCATTGATTATTTCTAACCTTTGGTACTGTCTGGGCCCTGTACTTTGTTATTCTGTAATAATAAGACATCGAGGGAGTTATTGATTTAAAAAAAGGTAACGTCATGTCAAAAAGATATACTCATTTTTGTTAATCCAATATCCATAGGTTAAGTAAAATATAGTTTATTCAACAATTACTTCTTAATTGTCGCTGCAAATGGAATATCACACACATAATGCTGTTTCTGTCACCCACGAAAATTAAGGTACGCAACTCTTTCTTCAGCTGAATCGCGGTCTATGACCTGGACTTCTATCTCCGCACCACCGAAAGTAAACTGGGCGCCTGCTCCTCTATTTAGTCCCTTGCTGGTATCAGGCAGTTTAATACCGAGCGAACCGATACGTTCACAACTCTTGTCTGTAACAAATTTTGGTGATGGGATGGGCGAAATGTAGATCTTGAATAACATTTTTGTTTGAAAGGGATGCATGACATTATATTGTATAGTTTCTAACCTCTCCCATATAGGAATGGACTGCCCCTTTTTGAGCATGTACACTGAATACATCAGGAATACCATTCCTTATACATCCCGTGCCATACGTAAACCTACTGATCCTTTCCGTGATGGTGTCTAGCTCGTGGCCGTTGATGACAGCACCTTTCAGCACGGCAAGAAGAGGACATTCTGAGTAGCCTCCGATAAGGAGGATGGCCTGAGCCTGTTCTACCTCTGGGAGTTCCATCAGCTCTACTACGTGGTCTATTATCTTCTGGACGGATCGTTGGAACATCGTTTGAGCTAGCTCAGTTTTAATTCGAAGTCTATCCATCTTCCACGTGAGATTATTTGCATAACTCTTGTTTAGATGATATCTATTCTTCCATTTTTTTTATTTGGATGTATTATCGGCAAAAGTTTCAACCAGACTGATCGGAAGTGTAAACGTAATTTTTGAATCTGAGCTTGACGAGATTGATCTTTTCTTTGTCTCAAAGGACCTTTGTAGCTCCAAGTAGTCAGCAACATGTTTCTTCTTGAAGTCATTGAAGACATCAACTCCCAAGATTTCGGAAAGAAGCTTTTTAAACTCCTTGTCTACATTAGTTCCTCCCCAGTCTCCTCCATTTGCCATGTGAATCTCCTTCAGCTTCAGACCTTCCTGTACCTCGTGTACAGTGATATCAACAGTCCCACCTGTAGAGAAAGCAGGTAGAGTTAACTATACACCTGTAAAAGCTCATAATGATAAATCATAAGATCTTAACCACACGTACAGTTCTTTGTTTGGTACTGCGCGAAAGCATATGATGCAACTTCATTCGAATCAATTTTAAGATTCGTCCAGATGATATGATAATTAAAACACACTTCAGAACTATCTAAGAAAAAAACTTGGTTAAAGAAATATAAAATTAAATGCAAACGAACTCGTTCATTGTAAAGCAAGGATTCTTTATTGTTTTGAATTTTGCAAAACTGCGAAAACAGTATAATTATAATATATATAGCGGTTACTCAACGAGTGGTTATTGGATATGGAATTCATTTCACTCTAGTCAGCTTTTAAAAATTACAAAAACACGAGCTTAAGCGAGTGTCTTTTGTTACTTAAAAAGGGTAATTAACGAGAGTAAAATAAATTCCATATCTACTAAACACGAGTCATGCGACCTGTTTTTACCAAAATAATATAAGTCGGCAGTGGCAGTGTTGTTTTCTGAGTGAACCGCAGACTATTTGCGCGAAAATACATCATCTCGTATATATTCCTGCCAAGTTGTGACGACGTCAACAATCGATGACTACGTCAACAATCCGAATGTGGCATTGAACCGCGTGATTTCCGATCAAAGTTCACCTTCTTAACCAATCAAAAGTCCGAGAAGTCATATACCACTATTGGTATATAACAGTATAGGACTATTTCATGACCAGAGATGTAAGATAGGGACATTTCACACGAGGGGTTTTCAAATTTGGTAAAACCCGAAGCTTTGCCTATCTTACACCTTTGTTCATGAAAGAGTCTTTTTCTCTAATATCAATTACCAGAAAAAGTTTAAAAACTAAGAAAATCTGTTTTGACTGGCTACCATTTTGAAAATTTAAACTTTTTCCTTGAGTTTTTTTTTGACGAAAACGAATCAGACAGCGAGATTAAACATACCCTATATTTGCAGAAAAATATTTACATATTTTGCCCAGAAAAAAAATCTCATTTTCTTGATGCTTATTGTTAATTTTTTTCTCTTTCCGATACCTGAATTTACCTTATTCGTGACGTCACGTCATTGTTGAGCCATTGTGACGTCACGTCGCGTGATATGCTATGTAAGATAGATTTTTCTTGCATAGCTTTCTTACATGGGTAAACTCTATCCAACATGGCGAGATATGAGAAAACCTATATCCAGAAGTCAGCACGTTTATACAATGGTCTGAGAGTGGAAACAACACAGGATATTGTGTGAGAAAAAATAATATAGCATCCCTCACAACACATGTTTGAATATAAATGTTGTACATATATCACCTTGTCATAACACTTCCGTACCCTATGTACATAGGATAGTAAAATAGTCTTAAATGTATTGTTGGTTCAATGTGCATTTATTAATCAAGATAAATTATAATTGCTTTATTTTTAGTTTAATTATTTTATTTCGGTTTCATTTCATTGTTTTGACAGTGATTAAAGGATTCTTGCGATATTTTAACAAGTAACCGAGTATCAATTATTGTTGTTGTTGATTGTATTTATGAAATGGTTTGTACACGTTTACAAATAAAACATAGATAAATACAATGATAATCGGATGCACACCAGGCCTTTGGTGATCACAACAAACGACAATTGAATACACACATGGAGACCGTGGTATTAATATACACCAAAACAACAGTCCATGTCTTCGATCCTTACGTTACTGATCAAATCAGATAGGTAGGAGCATATTTGCAAATAATACCTGACGAAATATGGTATCAATTTCACACCTTTTGTGGTTTTGTAACCTTTCACCTGGCGATACCATCCTTTTAATCGTAGTCAAATGATTCTGTCTCAATAAAGACCGGGAAAAACTCGAACTATTAAATTACAACCTGCTATCTCTCACACACACTAGTAATGTTGTTATGTATTTTTCTCATTGAAATGGGAAACAATAGCACTACTATTTTAGTCACATATCATCACACTCTTACCTCCAACATCCACCACCATATATCTCGACCCAGGTCGAAACACTGCCAGGTTGTCTCCCCCTTTACCAACAGTCATGTCTTTCAGTGGTAGGTATTTACAGAACAAGGCAGCCGCCTCAGCCTCTAACGACAGGACCAGTTGATATCCTGGTATACCAGCCTAGACAGAAGATGCATTTTATTTTAAAATCTATTATTATAATACATAATCATAGTTGCATATCAGCCTTAATCTAATGAGCTAGAAAGCACACATGTACACATATTTAATTGTTCATTGTTATCAGGTAAGTTGCATCGCCTTAGAGCTGTATGTTGTTTCGGGGTAAGAGGGACACCTGTAGGAAAAGAAGTTTTCGTTATCTAAGACATGGAATGTAATATGTAGTCTTTGTTTTGTTATTGACGTTGAGAAAACAAGTTTATGACATTGTTTGTTACCTGTTGAGCGCATTCCCTCATGAACTGCTTTGCTCGGTCATTCCAAATAGCAGGTACAGTCAAGACCCACCAGACGTCAGACATCAGTAGTTCAAACCCCCTCTTCTTACAGGTACCTAGGAGATGGTCCTTCAAGTACTTTATTGCCGCCCCAAACACTTTCATCGCAAGCATTGGTTTCTGGTTTTGGTCATACAATTCTATTGACCTGGTTATATCCTAAAACAAATGACCTATATGTATTAGTTTTACAAGTAAGAAGAAAAACAATCACCCGATATTTGCTATTACCTTATATCATAAAGCTTTCTTTATTTAAACAATATGCTATTCCATGCGGTGTGTCTTTTTTAAAGGTACAGTGCTATCTATGAACTGTCATTTAGGGGATAATACGTTATTTTTCGTGTCTATACTGGCGCTTAGAACACGAAATTTGGTTTAGACTCGAGACCAACAGTTTAAACCAAATGTCATGTTCTAATCGCCAGTATAGACACGAAAAATAACGTACTATCCCCATTCTAACAATCATTTGCACATCTACTACACTACTATGTTAAGATACATTGCATTCCTTGTTACAATACGTAGTAAAGTACTATGTGACCTGGCTGGTGACGTGTCTTTCTATAGTCAACTGACCGATCAGAAAGAAGCTTTCAAACATCAGTCATTTAGCCACTCCTATACATGTATTGGCGAGCGCTTGGTCTGGATGTTGTCGAGGCGGAATATTTGGATTAGGATTGTTCATGAACGTATGTAAACGACATACTTTGATTAACATTGACAAAATGTCTACGATTCCATGTCAGTATGCATGCCAATATCGATACACTCTTGTGTTTAGATAAGTGAAGAGTTTTGTGCAAATTCACACGACACAGTCACAGTGAAATGTTTGTTTTGATACCGGATCAATATACCTACACATGGATGAAACTAACATTTCATGAATAAATGGAGGTAAGAGCAGGAAAGGATTACGTTTTATTCTTAATTTATTCCACAAGTACATTCAACCTGTCTTCTCTGTTGCTTGCTTCTCGTACCTATCATGCAGTGGAATGTTCATCGACAGACGAGCTTGGCGCAGTTTTGTTTTTGGTAGAAACGGGGCGTGCCTTAAGAACGATGGGCGGAGCTTGTCACGATTGATCATGATTCTATCACACATTAGAACATGGTCCATATCCAATCAACACATCCATTGCAAACGCATCGTGTTAGAATGCAAGTCTGACATGTATGCTAAATTTGTGATATGAATAATACACAGTGAACCAATTTGTAGCCCAACTAGCGTTAGCGGTACTATTGACCATTGCCATTAAATATAGGAAGGGGGAACATTAACACATTTGGAATCCTCGATAGGTATATTCGCAGTCAATCGTACAAATTACAGATGTTTAAATGTTTTCTGCAATAAATCCAATAAATGCCTCATACTTAAATATTAAGGTGCTATACATTCGAAGTGTTGTTCATGACCAGGGTCTTGTGTCTTTTATTAATGCTTGACCTTGTAAACAAATAGCTATGGGGAAATGTTTACTGTATCAGTGATGCGAGTTGGTTACCTTTTGTTCATAAAGTGACATCTTGAAGCGTTGAAAAAAGAACCAGTCGTGGTGTTTATCTTCGTCTATCAACTTGGCGTACTTGTCTTCGGCTTCAAAACAAAAGCTGTCGAAACTTTCGTCGTGTTTAAAGAGAACACATGTGGAGGTCTTGAGGGAGGCGAGATTTCCAGATCCGGCCTGCCATACATGTACCAGTGTACTGATATTCAATGGACTTTTGGTATACTCCAGCCGTGTCGAGAACGCGTACCCCGAGTAGGTCGTACCGAAGTCTAATGCTGCCACTAAAATGTATGGGTTGTTCTTCAAGTCCCTTTTCTGAAGTGAAGATATAACGTTATTGATATTTAGCATCTTGTTTTTAACATAACATTGTCGAGTTGGATATCAATTGGACTGTTTGAAGCAAGTAATAGAATTTAATATTGACAATGTAATTGGACTTCCCAAGATTGTTTATGTAAATCATTCTTCATTCACTTAACTTACTTTTTCCAGCGTTTCAGTTCTAGTCGAATATACCCAAACATCAAACCAGTGACAGGTAAGTTACACAAATGGTTGACTATCAGGACTTACCAGTATCCGTGGCTGTGTCTTCTTACCGACTTGTGGTTTCATCTAAAGGTAATAATATCATCATTATATTACTCCGTCACGATGGAGTATTTAAGTTTCTTCATGTATCTACATTTTGAGTGGATAAGATTAGCATATTTCAAAAACAAAAAATATATCAACAAACAACAAAAACAAACAAAGCAACAACAACAACAAAAAATCAAAGGTTCAAATAAGGTAAATAAACTCAATTCTGGTGACAATATCAGTTTGAAGTGTATGTACTGTCGCCGCTTAGAAGATGTCAAGACATCAACTTCACTTTTAAGTTTTACAAAGTAGATATCAATGGACTGAACACATACATTGCTAGGGATATTTGAACGTATTGGTCACAATAATGTAAAATTTGACCCACAAACAAACCATTTTGTATTTGATAAAAAATCATCTTAGTCTTAGTGTCCAGTGTTTATAAATATAGGGTCCCTATACAAATATTTGTATATATTTATAAACAGGGGAATATGATCACCTAGGAGATAATAATATGTATATATTTGTTTGATTGCTGCCATTAAGTCACCTTTATGACGCCTCTCTATTCCAAATTTAGAAAAGATAAAATGTATTAGACACGTTGTAAATAACCATACTATCGGTGATGCCTGCGAACATATTTCTTCAGTGCAACGTCATTTAAATTATGACCTATCGTAAAAAAGACGACCTAGTAAATCAGCGTTTATGTCGAATAAGATAAGGAGCTTAAATGCTGAAAGAAAATCGAGATGGGTGTATATATGCATGCATATGAATAAAGAATAAAGAATAAAGCATTTATGTTCCACATTCGTGAATGTCTTATTTGATAGATGATGTAGACACAAATGAACGTCACAAATGTCTACTTGCCTTGTCCGTAATATACTTTATACCAAAACTTAGATTGAAATTTGTGCATGACCAAATGATAGAAAAATGAAATCAAATAAAAATTGGAAGATGATCAGTTCTCTAGACCTATCTGCTGTGACGCTCTTCATGGCAGTCATTACATTAACAGATACTCACCGCCATTGTTATCCGGCCACCCAACCAAACGTGTCGAGACAGTCTGATTGCCCAACTCTGATAACGGTACACTATAAAAGTGGTCTGAGTTAATAAACGTACTTTACAAGGAAGTAAAAAAAAAATCCAACTTTGTTACAAACAAAATATTTGTATTGATATTGGAACAATTTGTTTTTAAACCTATGTATATTCAATCCCGCCTCTTACCGAATATGTACAAAATTGATAACCTTTAGTGTATATCGTATGAAGTAGTTACAAATGAAGTTTATATGTTGAACACACGTATGAATATAGATATGACACTAACATGTTTTAAATTTCAATAATCCCCAAGGAGTTATAAACATAGATCGCATTTAAGAATGATAAACCCTTAAAACATCACGTTCGGACCGGGGTTCGAACGATCGACCCGGTCTAGATCCGCTACATTCCTCCATCCTTTAACAAAGTCTTCGACCCCGAAGACATCACGATTTACAACATAGGTTCGGGTATGCCCTTGCCAAGTTTACACCCAGTACTTGAAACAAGGTTTAGTCACAGGCACCAAATGTAACAAGAGAGGAAAAATGCACGGCCAGACCGGGGTTCGAACCCAAGACCTTCCGAACTCTAGACAGACGCTCAACCAGTTGAGCTATTTGGTCGCCGACGATTGACGCGAAACAAATAAGTGGTGGAGATCATATATACAATAAATTATATACATTTCGCAAAAGTTTGCAAAAATTTATGTTAAATGATAATGATAAAAAAAAAGAAAAAAATACAATATGATCAATTTTCTTGACTTTCACATATTATTCCGAAAAGCAGCTATGCATGACCATAACGTAATACACTGATACTCACCGCAGTTGTTACTAGCCGGGCCCGGAAAGTTCTGTCAGGTCCTACTGATTGTCAGAGGTAAGTATGAAAACAATAAAACTATCTCTGCGCTTAGTCAGGAAGTAAACAAAATGCAGCCTGATTAAAGATATTTTATTACCGGTTTTAAATCTTTCGATTTCCAGACCTTCGTACTATAACCCTAAATTTTACGAATATGTACATTCCAAATACTACAGAATATACAATCTGATGTAGTAGATTGTTCACATGTGTTGAACAGATGTTGCATAATAAAATGTGACATTTTAATATTTATTATAGTTCATCAGTTCCGAGGAGTTTTATAGATTACACATACTTTGCTTGTAAAACGAGAGAAACAAAACCACATACCTATACATCAAGATATGCTTAAGCACAAAGATCGACTCTCAGTGTTGTCCAAACATAACTGAAGACAAATAATCAAGCACAATATTATTTAAAGTTTTACCAAATCAAATATTGAAACATAGTTTGTAAAAATCAGTTTAAAACCGTACACATATATATTATTAAAATAAAACTGTAGATCTAATACATGTCATGATGTCTTGGTCAAAACATGTAACAAACTACATTGTGTCTACATCACAACATCAAACACCCACCATGGTATCTCCGTTACAACATGCCATATACGTCATGATGTTTTCGACACAGTATGCACCATTCGTCATGCTATTTCCATCACAGGCTGTATTGTCTGTTGCAATGTCTTCTCTCGAAATACATAACATTAGTCAGTCATGATGTCTCCATTGAATTATCTAAAACCGTTCATTATGTACCCATTAAAAACAAGTTATAACCATCATTACCTGTCATGATCAATTAGTTTAGAAATTTTGGACTCCCATCCTTTGGTCCCTAGCATCACTGACGAAGAAGGACGAAACAGCTGTATGATGCAGTTTAATTATTTTTGCGGCAAACTGTATCTATTACTAAATTGAAAAGGTGCAGCATATGTGTGTGTTACGTCATCTTTACCAAATCACCTTATGCCCGTCCTTACATGTGATATTCGTCCTGATGACTCTGTCACCCTTTGTAGCAATAGTCATCCTGTCTCTACAACAGGCAGTTTTGTCTGCTATGCTGTCTTTCCTTGAATACCTAACACTCGTTATGATGTCTCCGTGTAACCTGTTAAATGCGGTATATGTCTCACTCACAGCTGACGGAACATGCTTCTTGGGCTCAGTTGGAGACCTGGAAGCATTTTCTTGTTGAGGCACGAATGCATTTTTCCTTGTAAATACATTTGAATTCACAACGTTACAACAAACAGCCTTCTTTCACTTGCTATTGCTCTGGAACTTGATATCCTATAAAGAACATTCCATTGAATATTCAATAATGATTAGATTCTTGTTGTTAACCAAGGAAATTGAGGTAAGCACCATTTTCTTCAGCTGAATCTCTATCCGTGACCTGGACTTCGATCTCCGCACCACCGAATGTAAACTGGACGTTCACTCCTCTATGCATTCTTTGCTAGTGTCAGGCATTTCAATTCTGAGTGAACCGATGCATTCACAGCCCTCGTCTGTAACACACTCAGGTGACAGGTTGGTAGGAATATAGGTTTCAATTTTAACGATTGCTTGATACGGTGTTATGACTTTAAATGAATGGGGGTTAACGGCAAGACCGGCCTCATGAGGAATGATGAGACGCTTGTCCGGGAACTTGGTGGCAATTTCTGTCTGCAGTAGAGGACATTCCGAGTAGCCTCCGACCAGGAGGATGGCCCGAGTCTGTTCCACCTCTAGGTGTTCCATCAGCTGCTCTACTACGTGGTCTATTATCTTCTTTATGGAATGCCGGAACATCGTTTGAGCTAGCTCCGACCTGATTCGCAGCCTATCCATCTTACACGTGAGGCTATTTGCATATCTCTTGTTAGAAGATATGCATTCCTCCACTTTTTCATTTGGATGTTTCTCGGCGAAAGTTTCAACCATGCTGATCCGAAGAGTAAACGTAATTGTTGCATCCGTCGTAGATGAAATTGATTTTTTCTTTGTCTCAAATGCCCCTTTGAAGCTCCAAGTAGTCAGCAACATGTTTTTGCTTGAAGTAACTAAAGACATCAAATCCAGATATTTCGGAGAGTAGAGTTTCAAACTCCCTGTCTACCATGGTTCCGCCCAATAACACAAATAAGTGTCGATAGCGTTTTGTTATAATTACGTATACGTATGTGTACCGTTTCGTTTTCCGTGTATTTTACATGTATTTCATTGACGCATTTACCATTAGTACATTCATGTAATCACAAATCTAGATGTCCGTATTTATGTGTGCTTTTTATGACGTCATTAGTTGTAATATCTTAAGCATGTTGACGTTGCTTTTGACGTCATAATAACATTAAAATCGCTTGAAGAGCCCCAATATAGTTTTGTATACATAAACATTGTACTTACCTTGTATGTATGTATGTTGACCCTCTTACCAGGTAGATATAATTATGGATAACACAAATGAGTAAATATCTGGACTCACCAGTATCATAGGTTTTGTCTTCAGACCAACGTATTCCTCCACCTGAAGCAATTGGTAATAGTAATACATATTGCTATGTTATGAGGATGACAATGAATATCTTAATGTTCTAATAAGGGCATTCTGTCTTGGTGATCGTTTCACGGCTAAGGACAATCCATTCTGGCGATCATACCTATTGTAAAAATATGTTGTTTTGGTGAATTTCAATTCGATGATATAAAATGTCTATTTCAAAAACCTGTTATATAAAGATTGATGCAGGTGGATAAAAAAGCGGTTGCATTTATATTGATGAAGCTCGCTATGCCTTCATAGTTTAGTGTTTATTGTTCTAAATTGGTTTATTGATAAAGAGAGCAAACAATCAGAATGTAAATATTCGGTAATAACATGAAAACTGGATTCTTTTCTTTATAGCTTGCTTTCTAAAACATAATGAATGTTCATCTGTGATTTTATAACGCATCGCCTTTCAGGTCTCGAAAAGGTCAAATGTGATAAACATTTTGTACACATTTTCGATAAAAACAACATACATGTGCGTAAAGCATGCGAATATATTTCTCGGTTTTCATATTAAGGGCTTGACGTTTACTCAGATATGACCAAACTTTACATGGTGGGTGTCGTCGAAGAAGCAAAAGACGCTTACTTTTACGGAACATCTGGTTTTTTTCTCCAGTACTTTTACAAGGGTCACCAAGTAAATATTCCCTTTGTTCATATTCTGCCCCTAGTTAAATAGATTTTGAGCTCTGGTTATGGTTTTGTTGACGCTTCGGAATTTTCTGACTTTTTCAATCATTGATCTTTAGAAATTTGGTTTTTAGACCTTTGCATACTCCATCCGACTTTGTTTACTTAATATATACATATAACTTTAGATGTACATCTTATGTAGTAGTTGTATAAGGAGTTGTATAGATCGCATAAATGTTTCGTGTATGGTCAACCCGTGCAAACATTTTTTTCATTACGCATATGCATCTCTTTTCAACTTTTGTATAATTGAAAAAGAATGAATTTATTTGCATTGCAGATTGAACAGACAATTACCCTAAATATTGTATTGAAAAAGGAGTGTTATTAAAAGATGGCTCAGAATAATCAATGATACGCAATATTATTCAAACTTTCGTCAAAATAAATATCAAGACATGCTATTGTTCAAAACAACACTTTTATCTTGAATGTACATTACGGCTGTTTATCAATTCGGATCAGGGCTTTATCAGGAAAAAAACCTATTCATCAAGATATGTTTCAAACCAAATGTCGAGACACACTGGTGTTCAAATATGGTTCTCAACAAACAATGCTACGCAATATTACTCAAACGTTGCCCAAATCAAATATCGAGACATTTAATAATTTAAACAAAATCTTACGCATCTATTGGTTGCATGGGTGTTTATAAATGAAACTTACATTATTGCCTCGTTACAAAATGTAACACTCGACATGATGTGTTTGTCACAACATGAACAGTTAATGAAACTCATAACCCACCAAATATTGTGTACGCACATCGTGAATACATCGTGTACATACCGTTCACACATGATGCATACAACTGGATGCTCTGAAAACCGTTCGTTCATCTGTGCGGTTCTCCCCGCACACACGCACGATTTAATACAACTGATCGATTAATATTACGGAATGAAAATTGTTACAGAACCCTCTTATCGAGACACTTTATAAATTCGCATCATATTCATTGGGATTTTGTCTTTACAATATACAGTTAATTGTAATACAGTCATCACGAGACAGTCAAGAATAGATTACGTTTTCAGGTAACATAACAGGTAAATAACATACAGGCTCGAGTTTTACCTTTCCTGTGTATCTGACGAAGACAGTTATATGCATTACCATATGATCGTTTAGAAAACAGAACTGGAAGCTTACCAACATTATTAGCACTTATTATGTGTACCCCACATGTTCATCGGTGTCTTCCTAATTAGGCAAGTGTTGTAACTGCCCCAAGCCAGAGACGTACACTGTATCAATACATGTATATGGTCTATGCAAATGTAAAACTTGGTAAAAAGCGTGAATGGTTACCTGAATGAGAACGCGCCAATATGTGTTGAATGTGTACATATGTGTATTTAGTTTGTTTCCAAAAACTACAAAAAGATATTTTCATTTTAAGAAAAATATAGATAAAAAATCAGCTGATATACGTTGCTGATCTATAGAAATATGCTTAAAACAACTAGCACGACACTGTATATATTGACGAGCCATTTTCCAATTTACACCAATTACGCGTGTGTGCGTTAGAAATAATCGCCTAGGGTTTATCGTTCTCACATCGTGAACAGTTCGTGCACACACCATACATCGCGTGACGTTGTGTGATCCTACAACTATAACACTCAACATCGTGTTCCCGTCACAATATGAACACCCTTGCCTACCATTAAAATACTAACATAAAAACTCATACGTTGGTGATGGGTTAGTATATGTTAATTATTATAATAGCTTGGGCCATCAATGGGTTTGAAGAAATGAAACCGAAAACTCCTGCCAATATCCCAGCGAATTTAACTAAAGGATAGTTCATTTTATGTCTACTTATCAATTGTTAAAATTAGCAAAAATGGTTCAATATTAACCCCTAAACTTGTATTTCACATACAGTGCTGTTACTGTCAACCAAGAAAATTGAGGTAGGCCACTCTTTCTTCATCTGAATCTCTGTCCGTCACCTGGACTTCTATCTCCGCCCCACCGAATGTAAACTGTACGTCTGCTCCTCTTTTCATTCCTTTGCTGGTGTCAGGTATTTCGATTACAACCGAACCAATATATTCACAACCCTCGTCTGTAACATACTCCGGTGATGGATCGGGCGAAATGTAGATGTTGAACCGTAGCTGTGTTTGAAGCGGTGAAACTACGTAACATGGATGTGGTTTTAAATTCTGCCACACAGGAATGGATTCTCCTTTCTGAGCATGTATAAGAAATACATTCCTACATCGCGCCATGCCATGAATTTCTATATATTTTTCAGGTAAATGTTTCTCATGATCAAATATTGGCATATAGTCTGTACCATATGTAAACCTACTGATCCTCTCCGTGATGGTGTCTAGCTCGTGGCCGTTAATGACGGCACCTTTTAGCACTGCAAGACCAGCCTCGTTTGGAATTACGAGGTGTTTTCCCGGGAACTTGTTGGCAATTTCTGTCTGCAGTAGAGGACATTCCGAGTAGCCTCCCACCAGGATGATGGCCTGAGTCTGTTCTACTTCCGGATGTTCCATCAACTCCACCACGTGGTCTATTATCTTCTGGACAGATTGTCGGAACATCGCTTGAGCTAGCTCAGATTTTATCCTCAGCCTATCCATCTTCCACGTAAGGTTATTTGCATACTTTTTGTTGAAAGATATACTTTCCTCGACGGTTTTATTCGGATGTTTATTAGTAAACGTGTCAACCAGACTGATAGGTAGAGTAAACGTAATTTTTGCATCAGTTGTAGATGAAATTGATCTCTTCTTTGTCTCAAACGACCTTTGTAGCTCCAAGTAGTCAGCAACATGGTTTTGCTTGAAGTCACTGAAGACATCAACTCCCAAGATGTCGGAAAGAAGCTTTTCAAACTCATTGTCTACCATAGTTCCGCCCCAGTCCCCTCCATTGGCCATGTGAACCTCCTTCAGCTTCAGACCTTCCTGTACCTCGTGTACAGTGATATCAACAGTCCCGCCTGTAGAGAAAGCAGGTAGAGTTAATTATACACCTGAAACAACTCATAATGATAAATCATAAGATCATAACCAAATGCACATTTTTTATCATGATATATAAAGGCTATTCAATGATTTCCCGTTAAATATCAAATATATTTCACGAGTAAGGCAGATTTTTTTTGATATTTTCATATGTGCGTAGCACGTGTGAAAATATTTTGAAAATATGTCATACGAGTGTAATATATTTGATATTTATTGGGAAACAATTGAGTTTTTGTTTTATTACTTTTTCGAAATCCCAAAAAAGTCCAGTTTCATTATTAAAATGTAGGGACACAACTGATCGTGACGGAGTGCCTGAGGGTTATAGAATATTAATACGCCACAGGGTGAAGTTCTATTTTGTTTGCTTGAAATATAGTGATGGTATAAGATTTCTTATATCATCACTGGTGATGATATAAGCAGTGATGATATAAATTTTATCAAGTTGATATTTTCTGATATTTCACTGGTAAAAATGTAATAAAACGTTATATCAAATTTAAATTTTACGTTTGCGTATTAATCCTGTATCACATTCTGTAGCTAATAAGTATATTAATATGAATCACACATTGTTTTAGATTGTTACAACTTGCGTATTCCGAAGCCGTCATATTGTTCAGTTTCCGTGTTGTGTTTTCATCTGCAGCCATGCATACTGTATTTTGTGTTTTCAGATAATCTCGGCTTTCATCAAGAGTTGTATCAAACAATGCTACACATAAATGTAGTTTTACAAAACCTGATCAATTTCACATTAAACCTTACATTTCCCTATTTGCATTTTAATTGCATGTAATACTGCTATCATAGGCATTCAACAACACAGGAAAGTCAAAACGAATGCGATATTACAATAACGCAGCCCTGTAAAATGGGTTGGTACACTTTTTGCCCGGACATAAGAGAATTAATAAATGCTCTTACATTGAACCCGTAGTCAATATAAATTACAGAAACCCGAAGCGTCAACAAAACTATAATCCGAACTTAAAATCGATTAAACTTGATGCAAAATAGGACCAAAGGACATATTTACATGTCGACTCTTGTAAAAGCACAAGATAATAAGACCAGGTGTTCCGTAAGAGTAAGCGTGTTTTGCTTCATCGACGTCACCCGCCATGTGATACTTTGTCACATCCAAGTAAACATCAAATCAAATGAACGGTGATATGTTGAAGCCGTTACGAAATTTCTTGATGACATACAAAGTTGTCTAGTGTCTTTGAGAGCTGGCTTTGTGTTATATTGGAAAAAGGTTGAATTGTGAGTATTTCCCGATCAAAAGTTAGGGTTGGATATAATTGAAGTCACATGAACATCCAGAGGAACGGTAACTGTGTTATATAGAGTAGACTGCTTCCAAACAGTTAAGGAATGTGTTTTCTCGAACAACTTCGTTAAAACTGAGCATGAAATGAAAAGAAAAATTGATTTATGTAATAACATCAAGAAGATGTTCCCACAGTAAGTATACTCTTTTGCATACTTATTGTACATGTGCTTTATTGTTTATATTGTACGGGAATATATTAAAACAAAACCAGATTAAGTTGATCACATAGTCATTATTTGTTAAGGATTTATATATATTCTATCTTTAAAGGCCATATATACGTAACTATTGGCAAAACTTGAAGCGAAAATCAAGCTTTATAACTTATTACATTTATAGATAGAGTTAAGATTAACTGATATCAGCAATATTCAAGATGATTTCTCACGCGGTTACCGGTACATCAGCGGTTGAAACACGTTATTTGTAAACCCGCGTCCGTTCTGGACTGTCTTCTGCCTTCGTTTGTTGTTGAAGTGGGCCACATCTGAATTATTTTCAATTCTTTGGAGTTTCTTGTTAGTTACTGCTCAGGTTTACATGGTTATCAACTGGATTTGTTTTTCATAATTTTTTAGATCCCGAAAAATTTCCTTAAAATATGTAATAAATACAAATGGTACCTGGCAAACCTTATTAACATTTTCATTATAATAAGCTAAAAATGTAATGGTTTCTTTCTAATTTTTTTTATATTTCGTTACATCTAAATTAGCGATGCCAAACCCCGGCAACGACTCCATCCCATACCGAGTTACACTCTTACCTCCAACATCCACCACCATATATCGCGACCCAGGTCGAAACACTGCCAGGTTGTCTCCCCCTTTACCAACAGACATGTCTTTCAGTGGTAGGTATTTACAGAACATAGCAGCCGCCTCGGCCTCTAAAGACAGGACCAGTTGATATCCTGGAATACCTGCCTGTACAAAGAATAATTCTAATAAAAAATCAATGCAGCTTCCAAGCCTTAATAAATGAGCTACGGTAAACAATATACTAGCATAAAGTATGATAATCAAATATGTGTATAACATTGGAGAGATAGAGGTTGATGAAGATTTTTTTACCTCCTTGTATGATATGAAGATGATTTTTGAATATGTTCATTAGTATGGCTGCTTGTCGTTTTTGAGAAGAGTGTCTTAGTTCTTACTTTATATTAAAGCGGTGTTACGAACCTTCTGCTTCGACATTACTTTTCAGCACATCACTGAAGAGTCATAAGAGGACAAAATAGCTTTATGATAGAGTTTAAGTCATTATGTCGGCATATTGTTTATATTACTAAATTAATTGGATGTGGATTTTGAAAAACTCGAAAGATCTTTTGATCAATTGTGAACACCCCCGCCTTAAAAACGTCTTTTCGGTCAAATAATTTGATATTTCCACCCTGTATACTACCATACCTCATACAAAACTGAAGGAACGTCTCCGATCTCTTGTTATGAGAGCTTTCTTTTCTAAGAAAGGCGGACGACGATACAAATATATGGTAGTGAGCTATCTCGGAGCATACTTTGTCAAAAACACGACAAAAGCTAAGAGGAAATATACTGAAGAAGATGTAGTACGGATGATTGAATTCCTGGTCGACAACATTTTTGTTGAGTTCGGAGGAAAGATTTTCCAGCAGACTGTTGGCATTCCCATGGGAACAAACTGTGCCCCACTCTTAGCTGACTTGCTTTTGTTTTCATACGAGTCTGAATTCGTTGAGGAGCTATTCAGGACAGGTAACAAAAACCTTGCCAAATCTTTTAATTTCACTTTCAGATATATCGACGATGTGTTGTCTATAAACAACAAGAAGTTTGCTGACCACGTCGATCGTATATACCCTTCTGAACTTGAAATAAAGGACACAACAGACTCTTCTACATCAGCTGCTTACCTCAATCTCTACTTAAACTACGACCAACATGGACAGCTTACTACTGAGCTATACGATAAACGTGACGAATTCAATTTTCCGATAGTTAACTTTCCATTTCTTGATAGTAACATCCCTGCCTCTCCAACCTATGGTGTTAACATGTCGCAGTGGATTCGGTATTCCAGGGCTTGCTCTAACTATCGGGATTTTCGTGATCTATGTCGACTGCTGACAAACAAACTTACAACACAAGGATTCGAGAGATGCAGGTTGATCAGAACTATGGTCAAGTTTTATGGTCGTCATCTTTGTCTCATTTAGAAATATTCTGTATCTTTTAGTGATATGAAGATGGACGTTTTTGAGTATGCTCATTAGTGTGTTTACTTGTTGTGATTGACAATGATACTCGGTTCTCATTTTGAGAACTTGATGTTTATTTGGATGTGACAAAGATTTGCATGGCGGGTGTCGTCGATGAAGCAGAAGACGTTTACTCTTCCGGAACACCTGGTCTTATTCTCTTGTACTTTTACAAGGGTCTCCATGTAAATGTTTCCTTTGTTCAATTTTTGTCCCTGGTTTAATCGATTTTGAGTTTGGATTATGATTATGTTGATGCTTCGGTATTCTCTTATTATTTAAAAGATGCCGCTTATGTGTTTGTTACGTTAACTCTGGCGCGATGGCATTTACTTTGATCTGATCTAGATTTACGTGGCGGGTGTCAACGATGAAGCAGAAGACGCTCCTCCGGAACACCTGTTCTTATTCTCTGTTATTTTTTTATTATAAGTGTTTCCATGTAAAGCTTTCCTTTGTTCATATTTTGTCCCTAGTTTAATCGCCTTTTAGTTAAGATAATGGTTTTGTTGACGCTTTGGTATTCTGTGATATTTGTTTTTGTTATTTGAGAGTGTGCTAATATGTTTATGCTTGTTCCCAAGAAAAGGTGATCTAAGGAATGAACACATTTGTTTAGGGTTATACGGTATAAACCGACAATAATGTGTGCACGATGCAGTTTATGCAAAATGGTGCACACACACTTCTTTTCGGTATATACCGTATAGCCCTAAACAATATGATAATGCCTTATAATATTTCGTTTCTAAAGATACATTATTATGACATGGGTCTTATACAATGATTTGGTATTAATTATGACAAAAATCGAATGATTTTGAAAAAAAAACAACGTGAAAATCTTTAACAATAAGAAGTTTGATTACAAAATACTGCCCATACATTGCGGTATACGACGTCATCACTTTTTGCGTAACTCGACTTTTGATATAACCTTAAAAAAATGGGGGGGGGGATAAAACTATTGTTGTTTACCTGCTGAGCGCATTCCCTCATAAATTGTTTTGCTCTGTCATTCCAAATAGCAGGTACAGTTAAGACCCATCGGACGTCAGACATCAGTAGTTCGAGCCCCCTTTTCTTACAAGTACCTAGGAGATGGTCCTTCAGGTACTTAATAGCCGCCCCAAACACTTTCATCGCCAGCATTGGTTTCTGGTTTTGGGCGTACAATTCCATTGACCTGGTGATTTCCTTCAAAAAGTAATTCAGAATTGTTAATTTTGCATTCCAGAAAAGAAATCATTTTTCAAGAAAACGATACATCCCTCGATAAATTAAGATAATTATGACCCATAACTTCTTCTTTAAAGTATCATTTGCATGTGGTGATCATTTTGAAATGTGCAAATGTACAGCTGTCCATTTACATGTGACTTTGACATCTATCCAACATAACCGATACACAGAGACGATGCGGTTTAATATGCATGTCGAAAATGGGTAGCTAGTTTTTTGAGTAAGCGATACTATTGATATTTTCTTTTCAAATAAACCATTAAGGAAAAACCCGTAAGCTTGCAATCACTCATAAATGAAAGACATTTGTGCATATGATCGTCAATATCTACAGCCTACACTGATTTTCACTCGATAACCATTACTCCACAAAATTTGGTATCCAATAACTATACTTGAACACGTGCACAATTTTTATGACGTCAACAACAGTGCATATTGGCGGGGTTATGGAAATTACCAGGTTTCGAAACACAATTGTGTGACGTCATCAACAAAGATATGGGCGGAGTGAACCACGGCTTTTGCAAGTGTCATGCTTTTACTTTTATCAAACCGTTCGTGGGAATATTAGTTTTGATTTTGTTATGAATACAATAGTAATGAACCATTCACAGAAAATACTGTAAAAATAAGAATGAACCTTTTTTGTTTAGTTTATAAGATCATTAATCCAATGGAACAGTCGGTAAAGCTAACGTAAACGGTTCGCGTTTACGCAATAACCTCGTCCTCCATTCGATTTATGATCTCATAAACTAAACAAAAGAAAAGGTTTATGCTTAAATAACCTCATTACACAATTAACTTACTGTTAGTTTTAGCTCTACAGAATAACAATGCATCACTCTCTGTTGTGATGTAGGTACATATTGTATTATTAAGTCACAGTTTTGTACATCTATCGTTGATTCTGTGATGATCGCGGGCATTTCTTAAGTTATCGTTCTGCTGAACATCGTGCCAATGGGAACACGTTGATCAATTATGAAAGTTATTTACCTTTTGTTCATAAAGTGACATCTTGAAGCGTTTAAAAAAGAACCAGTCATGGTGCTTATCTTTGTCTATCAACTTGGCGTACTTGTCTTCGGCTTCAAAACCAAAGCTGTCGAAACTTTCGTCTGGTTTAAAGAGAACACATGTGGAGGTCTTGAGGGTGGCGAGATTTCCAGATCCCGCTTGCCATACCAGTGTACTGATATTCAATGGACTTTTGGTATACTCCAGCCGTGTCGAGAACGCGTACCCCGAGTAGGTCGTACCGAAGTCCAATGCTGCCACTAAAATGTATGGGTTGTTCTTCAAGTCCTTTTTCTGTAATATAGTAAAATAACAGACATCGCCTTATTTTAAACATAATATGGTCGATTTCAATATCAGTTACAATGTTTTATTTCCTATTTTAGATAGTAAACATGAAGGTCCCTTAACTTTACATATAAGATGACAAAATGAATTTAACTGCATAATTCGGCTGTTTCATTCTTTATGGACCTGTGAGTGATCCTAAGGACCGAAACACGGGAATACTAATTTTCTAAACTAATATAGAAGCTGAAGGGTCATGTGTTGTCATACTATGTTGTACGTAAATGATATTTTATTGTACCCATATTGTATTATACTGTACATAATGCTAGTTTGTCTGTTCGTACAAGCTAATGAGCTGGACGTACAGGATTTTGAACAGAAAACATATAGAGGTTATTCAATGGTTTGCCGTTTAATATCAAATATATTTCACGGGTATGGCAGATTTTATTTTTATATTTTCACGAGTGCGTAGTTGAAAACTATCCACCGTTGAAAGCTACGGCGGGTCACTTTTTCACGGGACGAATTACGGAAAAATCGAATTGGGTCATTGTTCTACAGATGGCCGTGTAATATTTCTACTGTTAAATAACGACCCCGGGTAACTTTTGCAACGTAGAATAATGACCCGGTTGGTATTTTATTGGCGGGTCACTTTTTCACGTTACACTGAACAAGCCTTATATTTTCACATGCAAAAGCTTATATTTTCACGGCAAAATCTTATATTTTCACGGCAAAATCTTATATTTTCACGGCAAAATCTTATATTTTCACTGCTCATCACTGCAGTGAAAATATAAGTTTATCAGTTTGATAATTTTCTATAGTTCACTGGCAAAAATGTAATAAAATAAGTTATACGAGCAAGATATTAAATTGTACGTCCAAGATTATACGTACACGTACAAAATAATAAGTTATACGTACAAAATAATAAGTTATACGTACAAGATAATCAGCTGTGTTCAGATATGCACAAGATAATAACTTTATACGTACATATTGCTATGTTTTACGTACAAGATATTATTTTACGCAAACATATTATGTTGTACGCAAAAGATATATATACGTTCAAAAAAATCAGAGAATTACAAAGCGTCAACAAAACCATAATCCGAACTCAAAATCGATTAAACTAGGGGCAAAATAGGAACAAAGGAAAGATTCACATGGAGACTCTCGTAAAAGCACCAGAGAATAAGACCTGCTGTTCCGGAAGAGTAAGCGTCTTCTGCTTCATCGACGACACCCGCCATGTAAATCTTGGTCACATCCAAGTAATAAATCAATCCTCAAAACGAGAACCGAGTCATCATTGTCATCACAACAAGTAAACACACTAATAAGCAAACTCAAAAACGTCCACCTTCATATCACACAAAGATACAGAATATGTCTCGATGAGATCAAGATGGTTACCATAAAACTTGCCCATAGTCTTCAAGATATGAGGCGCCAAGTCGCCACCGTACGTCGTAGTGTTGTGAATGTATATTATTGTCCACTTTAAATAAAAACTAAAACCTGACATTTTTCAGTATTTTAATGATGGTTAACTACATGTACAACTACGTGTATGTTAACAATCACAATATATTCACATTTGCTCTGCAATTGCCATTGACACAATGCTAAGAGGCAGTTGCTGTCATACGCCTATAACACCCAGTGTCTCAGACTATAACAGCAGTTGATATTGTGACGTCATCAATCTCTATTGTGATGTCATCAATTTCATTGTTTTCTTCACTTGATTTGCAGTTCAAAATCGGTCCGAAGAAACTTAACAAAGCACACTAATTCTATCAAAATGTAAATATAAATAATGAACATTTCAGCAAATATTTGTTACAGTCCTATAACACACATTGCTGACAAACTGACATAAAGTCCTACCGGGCTTTATTTAGTTTGTCATCAATAGTAATGTGTATTAATGGACTGTAACAGCATTTGCTTAAACATTCATTGCTTATATGGACAGGTAAGTATAATAAAACAAGACATTAATATCGGGGCTCACCTGTATCCGGGGTTGCGTCTTCTGACGAACTTGTTTCTCCATCTAAACCAAATGTTAATTGAAACTTAGATTACTATGTAACGATGAATTATGTGATTTTCTTGTTGTATACGCATATTACATGTACGTGGATGAGATGGTT
The DNA here is from genome assembly GCA_947623455.1 of Mimachlamys varia. NCBI lineage: Eukaryota > Metazoa > Mollusca > Bivalvia > Pectinida > Pectinidae > Mimachlamys > Mimachlamys varia. The sequence continues at coordinate 7,582,507 of OX392537.1, forward strand.
TTGTTCAGAAATAAAAGAAGGAACATTTAACAAATTTAACAACATACATCATAAAGTCACCGAAAACGTAAGATTAAAAAAAAATGTAACTTTTATTTGAGATTTTATAATGTAAATAGCAATGGTCTAAACACATAGTGCCATGTATATAAATAGCTATGGATATCTAAGCAATAAACAGCATTTTGTTCCGTGTTATGGTCGTATAATACGAAACAGGATTGCAGACACAATGAATAACGCTCGTTACAATAGATAAATCATTATTTATATGATATTTTACATTTGTTCTGAAAATATAAGATTTATTTCTAATAAGTGGAACAGCCAACAGCCAGTTTTGGCCAGCTATTTCCAATGTTATGATTATGACGTCACGAACGTTATGACGTCATAATAACCACTCCTGTGTTATGGTATCATGTTATTGGTCGAAATAATGAAATAATCGACCTACGGACATACAATTTTGTACTTGGAACGATTGCTGATATAGGTGTATTGTCTATGATCATAAGATCCCTATACAAACTATTTGTTATAACTATATTTTATTGAGCTAAAATATACATGTGACAGTAGTGAACCCAAATATATTCAATAACATGACAGCCTAGGATAACAGTTTGTATACACAAAAATAAATATTTGTTTGGTGCCATACGTAACTTTTATAAAGCGTCGACATTCATATCAAGCAAAGAATGAATTTGTAAGACATTTTGTTCAACGTTCCGATAGCTACTTAACGTGAGGAATACATATGGATTTCTACAGACCATTCAAATAGCCACTTAGCATAAAACGTCGACCTAGTTTTTAGATTTGAGATATGGTTATATAGGGAGTTTGTGTGTTAAACGAAAACCAATATGGGTATATATATTCCATACCAATAAATAGCTTGATTGGCAGATTATGTCGCATATTAAGTCAAATGTGTAATGTTCAAAACGAGCTAATGTTTAAATGTAAAATTATGGAAACGTGTATGTCCTATATGCCATATATCTCAAAAAATAATACGTATTACAAAAATTGAATACAATTTTGTGTGTTATGAAAATAATGAAAATATGAAAATAATACAAAAACAAATGAAAATTACAAGATGATTGATTCTCCATATTATTATCTGTTGACCAGCTCTTTCAGACATTCATTATACATACTGATACTCACCGTAGATTTTGTTAGCCGGCCACTCTACCCGACACTCTGCCAAGTCCTACTGATTGTAACTAGCAACGATATATTATGAACCAGACAGTAAAAATCGAACTTAGTTAAAGAAATGTTTTATTTTGGCTTTAATACTCGCTTTTCATACCTTCGTACTTTAACCTACATTTTACAAAAGATGTACAGACCAAATAGCACTGTGTGTAAAATCTTACATAACAGTAAGTTTATATGTTGAACAATGGTATAGAAATTGAACGTGACATTTGTATAGTGCTTTGGTTCCCGTGAAGTTGTATAGATTGTGCACACATTGCGTGTATGGTGAACTATGAACTACTCCGTACCTACTGTACCTTACAGACGAGATAGAAGCATTTATCAACTTTTAAGTTGTTGAGAATTATTTTTTTTTTCAGATTAGGTCTTTAATAAGAAAAAAAATCTAGGTATAGTTATATCAAAATATCGAGACACTATTATTCAAACATGACTCAGAACCAACATAAAACACAGTAATATTCAAACGTATGCATTTATTCAATATAATACATATGTATACATTGTATATGAAAGTAACATAATGATGTCTAAAGAAGACGAAACACACACATGTGTTGCACCTTTTTAATTGAGTTATAGATACATTATGCCGAAATAATGAATTAAACTGCATCATACATCAGTTTCTCCCTCCTAGGACTATTCAGTGATGCTTAGGACCAAAATGTGGGAATGCAAAATTCTTACCTAATGTAGAAGCAGTAGGGTCAGGTGTGTAAAACTCCTTTAATTTATTTATGACTAAAGTCCGACCCAATACTATTATCTCACCTAACACTATGTAACACACGTTATGATGATATCAAAATATGTAACATCTGACATCATGATTTCACACCATGTAACTTCTTTGTACAAACATGAAACTTGTTTTCATTCATTTCTCCGTGACAAAATCTAATGTCTGTCATGATGTCTACGTCACAAAATCTAATACCCGTCATGATGTCTACGTCACAAAATCTTATACCCGGCATGATGTCTTTGTCACAAAATCTAATACCCGTCAAGATGTCTCCGTTACAAAATCTAATACCCGTCATGATGTCTACGTCACAAAATCTAATACCCGTCATGATGTCTACGTCACAAAATCTTATACCCGTCATGATGTCTTTGTCACAAAATCTAATACCCGTCATGATGTCTCCGTTACAAAATCTAATGTCTGTCATGATGTCTTTGTCACAAAATCTAATACTCGTCATGATGTCTCCGTCACAAAATCTTATACCCGGCATGATGTCTACGTCACAAAATCTTATACCCGGCATGATGTCTACGTCACAAAATCTAATACCCGGCATGATGTCTACGTCACAAAATCTTATACCCGGCATGATGTCTACGTCACAAAATCTAAAACCCGGCATGATGTCTACGTCACAAAATCTAATACCCGTCATGATGTCTACGTCACAAAATCTAATACCCGGCATGATGTCTACGTCACAAAATCTAATACCCGTCATGATGTCTACGTCACAAAATCTTATACCCGGCATGATGTCTACGTCACAAAATCTAATACCCGTCATGATGTCTACGTCACAAAATCTAATACCCGTCATGATGTCTACGTCACAAAATCTAATACCCGTCATGATGTCTACGTCACAAAATCTTATACCCGGCATGATGTCTACGTCACAAATCTTATACCCGTCATGATGTCTACGTCACAAAATCTAATACCCGTCATGATGTCTAAGTCACAAAATCTAATACCCGTCATGATGTCTACGTCACAAAATCTAATACCCGGCATGATGTCTACGTCACAAAATCTAATACCCGGCAATGTCTACGTCACAAAATCTAATACCCGGCATGATGTCTACGTCACAAAATCTAATACCCGTCATGATGTCTACGTCACAAAATCTTATACCCGGCATGATGTCTACGTCACAAAATCTAATACCCGTCATGATGTCTACGTCACAAAATCTAATACCCGTCATGATGTCTACGTCACAAAATCTAATACTCGTCATGATGTCTACGTCACAAAATCTAATACCCGGCATGATGTCTACGTCACAAAATCTTATACCCGGCATGATGTCTTTGTCACAAAATCTAATACCCGTCATGATGTCTTTGTCACAAAATATAATACCCGTCATGATGTCTCCGTTACAAAATCTAATGTCTGTCATGATGTCTTTGTCACAAAATCTAATACTCGTCATGATGTCTACGTCACAAAATCAAATGTCTGTCATGATGTCTTTGTCACAAAATCTAATACTCGTCATGATGTCTACGTCACAAAATCTTATACCCGGCATGATGTCTAGGTAAAAAAATCTCATACCCGTCATGGTGTCTCCGTCACAAAATCTATTACACGCCATGGTGTCTCCGTCACAAAATCTTATACCTTTCATGATGTCTCCGTCACAAAATCTATTACCCGTCATGATGTGTCCGTCACAAAATTAATTACCCGTCATGATATCTCCGTCAAAAAAACTAATACCCGTCATGATGTCTCCGTCACAAAATCTAATATCAGTCATGATGTCTCCGTCACAAAATCTAATACCTGCCATGATGTCTCCGTCAAAGAAATTAATACAAAATCTTATATCCGGCATGATGTCTCCGTCACAAAATCTAATACCCGGCATGATGTCTTTGTCATTGCATGTGACACACGGTATGTTTTCAATCACAGTATTTTATGCCAGTTAGGAAATCAAAGTCACAACATGCCCGTCATTATTTCTCCCGTCACAAAACGTAACACCAGACATTTTATTTTCATCACAAAACGTTGCAATCAACACGATGCCCCAATAACCGTATTTGAAACACGATATGATGTTTCAAACACCTCTTGTAACAATGTTGTCTCCGTTACAGCCTGTATTGCCTGTTATGTCGATGTCGCCATTCAAAAAGTGAGTTTAAGTTTGTTTGCCTTGTTTTGTCCTATTAATAGCCAGGGTCATTTAAGGACGTGCCAGGTCTTAGAGATGGATGGTAGCATGGAAAAAAATCACCGACATACGGTCAGTACTTAGCAACTGACCAACATTGGATTCGAACTCGGAACCCAGAGGTGGATGACTAGTTGTAGAATTTCGGGACATATTAACAGGTCGACCACAGCGGAAAGATAAGACCAGCAAATTAAAAGCTGTCTCATTTACAAACGTAATATATAACTCCATCAGAGCATTTCCTCGTGTCCCCTCGTGTAGTAACCTTCATGATGTCGCAATAAGTAATACCTACCAGGATGTCTCAATAAGTAATACCTACCAGGATGTCTCAATAAGTAATACCTACCAGGATGTCTCAATAAGTAATACCTACCACGATGTCTCAATAAGTATTACCTACCACGATGTCGCAATAAGTAATACCTACCATGATGTTGCAATTAGTATTACCTACCAGGATGTCTCAATAAGTAATACCTACCATGATGTTGCAATAAGTATTACCTACCAGGATGTCTCAATAAGTAATACCTACCATGATGTTGCAATAAGTATTACCTACCAGGATGTCTCAATAAGTAATACCTACCACGATGTTGCAATTAGTATTACCTACCAGGATGTCTCAATAAGTAATACCTACCATGATGTTGCAATAAGTATTACCTACCAGGATGTCTCAATAAGTATTACCTACCAGGATGTCTCAATAAGTATTACCTACCAGGATGTCTCAATAAGTAATACCTGCCATGAAGTTGCAATAAGTATTACCTAACAGGATGTCTCAATAAGTATTACCTACCACGATGTCTCAATAAGTAATACCTACCACGATGTCGCAATAAGTAATACCTACCATGATGTTGCAATAAGTAATACCTACCATGATGTCGCAAAAAGTAATACCTACCATGATGTCTCAATAAGTATTACCTACCACGATGTCTCAATAAGTAATACCTACCACGATGTCGCAATAAGTAATACCTACCATGATGTCTCAATAAGTAATACCTACCACGATGTCGCAATAAGTAATACCTACTATGATGTCTCAATAAGTAATACCTACCATGATGTCTCAATAAGTAATACCTACCATGATGTCTCAATAAGTAATACCTACCACGATGTCTCAATAAGTAATACCTACCACGATGTCTCAATAAGTAATACATACCATGATGTCTCAATAAGTAATACCTACCATGATGTCTCAATAAGTAATACCTACCACGATGTCGCAATAAGTAATACCTACCATGATGTTGCAATAAGTAATACCTACCAGGATGTCTCAATAAGTAATACCTACCACGATGTCGCAATAAGTAATACCTACCATGATGTCGCAATAAGTATTACCTACCAGGATGTCTCAATAAGTAATACCTACCACGATGTCGCAATAAGTAATACCTACCATGATGTCGCAATAAGTAATACCTACCATGATGTCGCAATAAGTATTACCTACCAGGATGTCGCTATAAGTAATACCTACCAGGATGTCGCAATAAGTAATACCTACCATGATGTCTCAATAAGTAATACATACCATGATGTCGCAATAGGTAATACATACCATGATGTCGCAATAAGTAATACCTACCACGATGTCGCAATAAGTAATACCTACCAGGATGTCGCAATAAGTAATACCTACCATGATGTTGCAATAAGTATTACCTACCAGGATGTCTCAATAAGTAATACCTACCATGATGTCTTAATAAGTATTTCCTACCATGATGTCGCAATAAGTATTACCTACCATGATGTCTTAATAAGTAATACCTACCATGATGTCTCAATAAGTAATACCTACCACGATTTCTCAATAAGTAATACCTACCACGATGTCTCAATAAGTAATACCTACCACGATGTCGCAATAAGTAATACCTACCATGATGTCGCAATAAGTAATACCTACCATGATGTCGCAATAAGTATTACCTACCATGATGTCGCAATAAGTATTACCTACCAGGATGTCGCTATAAGTAATACCTACCATGATGTCGCTGTAAGTAATACCTACCATGATGTCTCAATAAGTAATACCTACCATGATGTCTCAATAAGTAATACCTACCACGATGTCGCAATAAGTAATACCTACCATGATGTCTCAATAAGTAATACCTACCACGATGTCTCAATAAGTAATACCTACCAGGATGTCTCAATAAGTAATACCTACCATGATGTCTCAATAAGTATTTCCTACCATGATGTCGCAATAAGTATTACCTACCATGATGTCTCAATAAGTAATACCTACCACGATGTCTCAATAAGTAATACCTACCACGATGTCTCAATAAGTAATACCTACCATGATGTCGCAATAAGTATTACCTACCATGATGTCTCAATAAGTAATACCTGCCATGATGTCGCTATAAGTAATACCTACCATGATGTCTCAATAAGTAATACCTACCACGATGTCGCAATAAGTAATACCTACCATGATGTCGCTATAAGTAATGCCTACCACGATGTCGCAATAAGTAATACATACCATGATGTCGCAATAAGTAATACCTACCAGGATGTCGCAATAAGTAATACCTACCATGATGTCGCAATAAGTAATACATACCATGATGTCGCAATAAGTAATACATACCATGATGTCGCAATAAGTAATACATACCATGATGTCGCAATAAGTAATACATACCATGATGTCGCAATAAGTAATACCTACCATGATGTCGCAATAAGTAATACCTACCATGATGTTTCAATAAGTATTACATACCATGATGTCGCAATAAGTAATACCTACCACGATGTCGCAATAAGTAACACCTACCATGATGTCGCAATAAGTATTACCTACCAGGATGTCTCAATAAGTAACACCTACCATGATGTCGCAATAAGTAATACCTACCATGATGTCGCAATAAGTAATACCTACCACGATGTCGCAATAAGTAACACCTACCATGATGTCGCAATAAGTAATACCTACCATGATGTCGCAATAAGTATTACCTACCATGATGTCGCAATAAGTATTACCTACCATGATGTCTCAATAAGTAATACCTACCATGATGTCTCAATAAGTAATACCTACCACGATGTCTCAATAAGTAATACCTACCATGATGTCGCAATAAGTATTACCTACCATGATGTCTCAATAAGTAATACCTACCACGATGTCGCAATAAGTAACACCTACCATGATGTCGCAATAAGTAACACCTACCATGATGTCGCAATAAGTATTACCTACCAGGATGTCGCTATAAGTAATACATACCATGATGTCGCAATAAGTAATACCTACCAGGATGTCTCAATAAGTAATACCTACCACGATGTCGCAATAAGTTATACATACCATGATGTCTCAATAAGTATTACCTACCAGGATGTCTCAATAAGTAATACCTACCATGATGTCTCAATAAGTAATACCTACCATGATGTCTCAATAAGTAATACCTACCAGAATGTCTCAATAAGTAATACCTACCATGATGTCTCAATAAGTAATACCTACCAGGATGTCTCAATAAGTAATACCTACCAGGATGTCGCAATAAGTTATACCTACCATGATGTCTCAATAAGTATTACCTACCAGGATGTCTCAATAAGTAATACCTACCATGATGTCTCAATAATTAATACCTACCATGATGTCTCAATAAGTAATACCTACCATGATGTCTCAATAAGTAATACCTACCATGATGTCTCAATAAGTAATACCTACCATGATGTCTCAATAAGTAATACCTACCAGGATATCGCAATAAGTAATACCTACCAGGATGTCTCAATAAGTAATACCTACCACGATGTCGCAATAAGTAATACCCACCAGGATGTCGCAATAAGTAATACCTACCATGATGTCTCAATACGTATTACCTACCATGATGTCTCAATAAGTATTACCTACCATGATGTCTCAATAAGTAATACCTACCATGATGTCTCAATAAGTAATACCTACCATGATGTCTCAATAAGTATTACCTACCATGATGTCTCAATAAGTAATACCTACCATGATGTCTCAATAAGTATTACCTACCATGATGTCTCAATAAGTAATACCTACCATGATGACGCTCTATAAAACATGCATCACCTGTCAGTATGTCTCCATTTTCACACATGACACCAATGATGATGCCAAATAAGTACTCGACTTACATAAAGAATATTACTAAACAATTAATGTGTACTGAATTTACTGACATTCAATTAAATATCACTCGTATCCTATAACCATCTAAAATAGAACAAATAATGCCTAATCCCCTTTTCATCTGTATACGACAACGGGAGGAGACGTCACGTTGTTTTGTCGTCTATATACGACAACGGGAGGAGACGTCACGTTTTTTGTCGTCTGTATACGAAAACGGGAGACGTCACGTTTTTTGTCGTCTGTATACGACAACGGTACGGAAAGAGTTAATAGTTGATAGTTCATTGAAAGTAGCTAAATATCAAGGTATATAATTCACATTGCACTGTAACAGTCACCCAAGAAAATTGAAGTAAGCCATCCGTTCTTCATCTGAATCTCTGTCCGTCACCTGGACTTCGATCTCCGCGCCACCGAATGTAAACTGGACGTCTGCTCCTCTATCAAGTCCTCTGCTAGTGTCAGGCATTTCGATAATGAGTGACCCAATACATTCACAGCCCTAGTCTGTAATATACTCGGGTGATGGATCGGGCGAAATGTAGATTTCGACATCTGCACTTGTCTGCAACGGTGTTATGACTCTATATGAATGGGTTTCTAAATCCTGCCAAACAGGAATGGACTCTCCTCTCTGTGCATTCACACTTAAGACATCCCTACATCTTGCCACGCCCCCAATTTTCTCATATTTCTCAGGTAAATGTTTTCCATGAACAAATTCTGGATAAACGTCTGTGCCGTATGTAAACCGACTGATCCTCTCCGTGATGGTATCTAGCTCGTGACCATTAATTACGGCACCTTTCAGCAAGGCAAGGCCGGCCTCATGAGGAATGATGAGACGCTTGTCCGGGAACTTGTTGACGATTTCTGTCTGCAGTAGAGGACATTCTGAGTAGCCTCCGACTAGGAGGATGGCCTGAGTCTGTTCTACCTCTGGGTGTTCCATCAGCTCTACCACGTGGTCTATTATTTTGTGGATAGATTGTCGGAATATCATTTGAGCTAGCTCAGTTTTAATTCGAAGTCTATCCATCTTCCACGTGAGGTTATTTGCATACTTTTTGTTGAAATATATACTTTCTTCGACGGTTTTATTCGGATGTTTATCAGTAAACGTGTCAATCATACTGATTGGGAGATTAAACGTAATTTTTGCATCGGTGGTAGATGAGATAGACCTTTTTTTGTTTCAAAGAACCTTTGTAGCTCTAGGTAGTCAGCAACGTATGTTTGTTTAAATTCATCCAATACATCAACTCCCAAGAGTTCGGAGAGAAGCGCTTCAAACTCCTTGTCTACCATTGTTCCTCCCCAGTTCCCCCCATTTGCCATGTGAACCTCCTTCAGCTTCAGACCTTCCTGTACCTCATGCACTGTGATGTCAACAGTGCCCCCTAGGATGTAAAAAAGAAGAATGAAATTATATATAATGTATATAGTAACAACGATGAGAATGAGCATATGTTTGTCATATTGTAAAAATAAATTGATAGTTCTTTCGTTGGATACGGAATGATATCATAGATATTTAACTTTTAAATTTTATCTTTATAATATCGCTATTTTAAAACCTTTTTTTAAAAACCGCTGAGGAACGAAAACATTGATTCATTCTGTCTTGAAAAAAACAACAGAAAGGCAAATTAATTCGTAGAATTAATTTCCCTTTTCGTCTTTCGTAACGGGGTAATTATATTGTTGATTTTATTCTTTTGTAATTTTCATGTTGTTAACAAAAGATGTATTGCTGGGAAATTAATATTTGTTGCCGTGAATGCAAGGAAACGTTAATCAAGGGGTCATACATGTAACTCCGCCAAATAAAGTCCACAAAAAGGGGGCGATCGAACTTGGCCTAGACATTTAGGCAATTAAATTTATTTCATTTAAGTTTATATTTATTGCCGTTATTACACGGAAACCAGGTGTGACAGACAGATACACAGACAAGCGGATGGCCAAACCCAAATTTATATCCGAGTTTCGGTGAAAGCGGTGGATAAAAATTAAAAGATAGCAATTCAAGCTGAAACTGTACTACCGAGACTTTGATTTAGTGTGAACACAAAAAATGTGAATATACTACCTCACACCAAGTGAAAAGTGACGCGGTTGCATTATCTAAGAAATTTGAGGAATTATCAGTGAGTAAAAGATTAATACGATGATGCCATCATTGTGCAATACAGCATGAAGTGACTATAATAACGATAATGTAATACACCTACATGTATCTATGTAATATTTTATATAATATAAAAAATAATATTCTATTTTATAAATTGATCATCATTTGAAGAATAATGTCATAAAGTTTATATGACTGCGAAATGAGAAGATGGCATTTGCCAACCGGATTTTTAGATTTGCACCAGATATAACTCTCATAAACTTTTTTTTTCATCATTAATTTTGTGTTGTGTCCTATCACTTGGTCATTTCACTTATCGTAGCACTAACCACATTCCATTTTGCTTAACTCGCTATACAGTTCGTTGGTCCCGTGGTTACTCCGCATTATTGAAAAAAACTACCTTGCCTGTAAGGCGGTATTTCCTCTCCAGTTCTGTAGACATTACCAAAAGTAATACTTCAATGCACATTTTAAAAGATAAGGTAAAACCACAACATAACTAGATAAGTCACATGTCAACATATTCTTACCTCCAACATCCACCACCATATATCGCGACTCAGGTCGAAACACCGCCAAGTTGTCTCCACCTTTACCAACACTCATGTCTTTCAGTGGTAGGTATTTACAGAACATAGCAGCAGCCTCAGCCTCTAACGACAGGATCAGTTGATAGCCTGGTATACCAGCCTGAACAGAAAATATATGTTTTAATTTAAATTCACTGTAATTGAAAATCAGCGCCGTTTCTCAGCCTAAATACGTTTTCATTCACAGAAACCTGTGTCTTATACTCTAATGGTACATTATATCACTTCTGAATTCCATGTTTCATCCTCTTTGATTTAAGTGAAATCTTTCAGAAAAGAGAATTTTTTGTTTCATGACACGTAGTGCAGTCTATGATAATACTTTGACAGTGTGGGTATCATTTTCTGTTTGTTCCCAGTAAAAGGCCATTGTTTACTACCTGCTGAGCGCATTCCCTCATGAATTGGCTCGGTCATTCCAAATAGCAGGTACTGTCAGAACCCACCGGACGTCAGACATCAGTAGTTCGAATCCCGTCTTCTCACACGTACCTAGGAGATGATCCTTCAGGTACTGAATTGCCCCCGTAAATACCTTCATTGCAAGCATAGGTTTCTAGTTAAGGGCTTACAACTTCATCGATCTTCTGATATCCTAAAAAAAAACATATGTATCAAATTTACGCAAAATAATACATAAACACATTTCGGGAAATCTATAAATGTATCACAAAAAAACAAGTTTCAAAATTATGACCCCAGCCTTCTTGCATTATCTTAAAAATATATTTCTATGTGATGTTCATTTTCACAGGTCTGATATACAGGTGTTTAATTTATGGACGGGTCATATGGGGATGGTATTGTTAGTATGGCGTGTCTGATCACCAAAATAAAATTCGTTGTAATTCATAGATGAGTAATAACACACCCTTTTACAAAACATCCATGTTAAGAGTTTGTAACCGGTTTAAAGCTAGCATTACTAACGACGTTAACCTACCTGGGAGGAAATAGTTCCATCGGCTGGAGGTTTGTCATCATTTAAATGTATATTGTATTCCGGTAAAATCGTATACGTCTATCCCCATATCGAAATACAAACTAGTCATTGACATGAACTTGTGTAGCAGTCAAAACAAATTAACAATAATTTTCAGAATTTTTTTCGTTATAAGATATTGAAGTGAAATCATAGATAAGATCCGTGCATGTTGTAGCTTTACAAATGCAGGAGGTTCTTTTTTGAAAAGATAGTAGATCAGAAAGCTACCGATTTGTACATAATTATTATGTAAAGCCACAAAAAACCGGTTATGGAAAGTGTACGTTCCACCTTTTTTCCGCATTTCAATTTTAATTCCCCATTATAACATGAAGCTGCCGGGGATGGGGAGCCCCGGGGTCAGCTCCTTGACATGTTTGTGTCCCCCTGCAAGATATATCTCATTCATTCTTATTTTTTACTCTCTCTCTCTCTTTCTTTCACTTTAGTACTTTAATCATAGCATAACAAATAACTTAATCATAACATAAGTTGGAGTAGCTATGAAATAAATAATGCTACGATATTATTGTTGATTAAATGTTGCTTAAGGATAATGATAATAATCACGAGAGAAAGGACAAAAACGTTTTTAGTTATTTTCGAGATACATTTTCAGAATATATATATATATATATAGATTACATAACGAGTGGCTGTTGGATATGGAATTTATTTCACTCGAGTCGATTATTTTTTAAAAGTTACAAAAGACAGGAGCTTTAGCGAGTGTGTTTAGTAGCTTGCAAAAACATTAACGAGAGTGAAATAAACTCCATATCAAAAAAAACAAAGTGGCGTGACCTGTTTCTTCCACAATTGCAATCGGAAACAACAGGTGGGAACCGCGGACTATGATATGCGCAAAGCATATAATCTCTTATAACGCTATTTTCGTCAAGTGGTGACGACGACGTCAACAACCGATAACGTCGTAAACAATCAGCAAATGACACTATTCCGGTCAAAGTTCATCATGTGAGCCAATCAAAATGCGTTTTGAGTTTATTCCACTTGTGGTATAAAACATGTTATTCAACAGTGGTAAGAATGATTTGAAACCCTAAGAGTTGAATAACACCCACCTATTGTGTTAGAAAGAAAAATAAATCATTTTTCAATCATAAATCCGATGAGAGTGAATCAATTATAGAAGAGAAAAACACGGTTATTACACGAAAACTAAAACCGTTAAAAATTATATCGTGTTTTCGCTGTGTACGAACAGACATCATTTGCTAATCTTTTCAAATATATTGACATTTTTACATTCTGTCTTGACTCATTTAAAAAAAAAAAAAAAGAATTTAAAAACAAAAATGTTGAATTTGAAAAAAATAGTTGCTATCAATGTAGCTAGGAGAAATGTATATACCTGTAATGTGATTTGTTTACCTTTTGCTCATAAAACGACAACTTAGAATGTTAATAAAAGAACAAGTCAAAGTGCTTATCTTATCTTGACATTCCTGTTATGTAGGCTATACGTTCAAGCATTGTTTTGCAGTAAAATGTTGACTCTGTTATGTATGGTGGCGACCATAGCGGCTCCTTAATAAACTTGTGCTATCAATGTACATTTTAAGCTCGGAGATCATGTATATATCAGCATTGCGAGTTGTTTACCTTTTGTTCATAAAGTGACATCTTAAATCGTTTAAAAAAAGAACCAGTCATGGTGCTTATTATCGTCTATCAACTTGGCGTACTTGTCTTCAGCTTCAAAACCAAAGCTGTCGAAAATTTCGTCTGGTTTAAAGAGAACACATGTGGAGGTCTTGAGGGAGGCGAGATTTCCAGATCCAGCTTGCCATACCAGTGTACTGATATTCAATGGACTTTTGGTATACTCCAGTCGTGACGAGAACGCGTACCCCGAGTAGGTCGTACCGAAGTCCAGTGCTGCCACTAAAATATATGGATTGTTCTTCAAGTCTCTTTTCTGTAAAACAAAACAACTTTTCAACTGTTTTATGACAGTTAGCATTATGTTTTCAACATATCATATTGGGTTATGATTCAATCGGAATGTTAAATTGATGAAATAATTTTCATTGATAGCTTTACAACTCAAACAACAATACTCAACAATTAAGTGTTAACTTTTTACATTTTGTATGTCTTCATTCATGTTCCTCCAACTCAAAAACAACAGCAAATATTTTGACTTGGCCACCGGCGGATATGAAGATACACATGTTATATTTTGAACAGCACATGCAATTGAAAAGTCCGTTACAGGTGAAATTTAATTTGTGTAATAAATTTGTTCAATTTCCATCATTACATAACTTTAAATAACTTCCACTTGATATTACCAAAAGAACGTTGCAAAAAATAACTACTATATCTATCAAAACCATAACATTTCGTCTTAATGGGGTTGGAAAAATCGCCCAGTCAACACATTAAATGGAAATGCCAGAACGCTGTACCATAATAACATATTTAATATGTTCATGCAACGCGTTCTGAAACGGGTGAGTAAAACAAAAGTCTTTAAAATGGAAATGGTGGAAAATTTGTGCTGTTGCTCAGATATGCTATGTAGTACGCATGCGAGTTTTTTTATCTTTCCCAAATAAAGTTGGTCAATCAAATAAACTGAAAATCATTGCATCTTTGTTAATCACGTATCGATTAAGGAAGCTAATCATATCATGTAACACTAGACACAGTGTCTCTGTCACAACATGTGACACCAACAATGATGTGTCAGTCACAACACGTAGCACGTGTCATGTGTTGACTATATGTTTACTGTCCATAACATATTTTTTAAATGTTTGAACCTGATATAGCATTGTAAGCTCTTTGTATTTGAGTTTTCTGTAAGAAATAATTTAGGCTTAAATATTAGCTGCCTTTTTTTTCTGAATTTGAATTATATATGTTAGACTGACTCCTGTTTTAGAATAGTATACATATATTTCATTATTTAGAAACAAATAGTCTAATAAGTTTGATCAACTAACTGTCTGATTCTGGTGAGATAAGCTAATAGTAAAAATCAGTAGAGAAATTCTCCATATAACTTAGGGGCGGTAGCATAATATATAAATATTAACTGACACATTTCCTTCTGTTCTCTTATCAATTACATCATAGTTTCATAATTGAATGTTTATTAACCACCAAATCAGGTGCCGTAATGATAAAAGAAAATTGTTAGATATTAAGGCTCACCAGTATCCTTGGTTGCGTTTTCGGACGAACTTGTGACTCCATCTGAGGCAATGGTTGAGTAAGAATTTGTAAATATCTGTAACGATAACGTCTGTGACTACCTTACGGATCCAGTGTCGGTATCATCAGTCGCTGAAATTTGTATATGTTCAGAAAAAAACGTCCTGATTGACTTTTCAAAGGATCTGAAATTACAATTTATAAACCAGTGGCCTGCGCATACATAATTAGAACAAAAGGTATCCAACTAAGCTGGAGAAACTATTCGTTAATGCGAATGTCTTACTCACAGTCCAATTACTATACGAAAAAACGAATCCGTATTATATATTGGTATTTTTATTGTCGTTCAGTATATTTTTTGCACATTCGTCATCCAATAATTGCATAGCATGCAAATGAACATATCTAATCGCACTTTTGAATGTCAACGACTTGGTAATTTAACGTCATCTGCTAAAAGGGAAGGGACATAAATGAATGGCAATGTAACGTGCAGGCTGTCACCCATCCAACTACTGACCACGGGCACCGTTGCTTAACTAGCCTGAACGGGTCCTCCGGTTATACCGCATGACTGAAAAAGCTAGCTTGCCAGTTAGGCGGTAGTTCCCCCTCATATTACTACATATTACTTACAGGTGTCTGTCCGTTGGTTTTTAGAATATAATTGCTAGGATATATTTACCATATTTTATTAATAAGAAATACTTGTTTTTTTCGCTTTATTCCTTTGTCAATTAAGTGGACATATCTAGGTTGTTTGATTTACAGAGCTAATGAAATGCCTGTTAGGCACAAATACGTTATCGACACACAAGTTAATTATCAGAAGATCGATAGTTATTAATAATTAACTACATTATGTAATTGGTCCAAGTGACATAAACTATACAAAGGAACTTAACACTTAACAAACGCCTGTAGAATTTCCTAGGGAAAAAAGGAGTTGAAGAATAGATAATAGCTAGAAATTTTGTTTACAACATAACACTACTAATATTGTATAATTTGTTTGACGCAACCATTAACCTTGGGAAGCCACACATAAATAAGACATACATTCATGAAAAACATGTTCAATTTGTTTGCTAAATAAATGTTAGGTAAATTGCACATCTGTAATGGAGACTTATTATATAGATACTCACCGGCCACTAGATACCAGACGTTCTATCATGTCCTACCGATGGCAACAGGTAACGATACACTATGAATGGTGTGCGTGCTAATAAACACGTATTTAACCAGAAAGATAAAAACACAGCTTGTTTGAAGAAATTGTATCAATAGCCTTAAATCATTCGCTTTTTATAGTTTCGTACCCTACCTGATAGTTTGACCTAATCTATACAAACAAAACCCCTTTGATTGTATGATAGTGCATAGCAACTTGCGATATCTGCTGAAGTTGAATAGACGTATACCTAATCCAGTGTAACATTTTTAACTCGTGATATTGATCATCAAGGAGTGGACTGTTAATCTTCATAAACATTATTTGTAATCAGGGGAAAACCTAAACATTTTAAAACATTTTATACTGCAACTAATGTATTTCAAGACTGTTGAAAAAGGGGCAGCGAATACTGAATCGTCAACAAAAGTAAATCACGATTAATCGATGGGAAAGTGAATAAAGGAGAGATTGACCCAGATACACGTACCTTTGAAAACAAGTACAAAAAACACAATTTTCTTTGTGCTGAATGGTGGCACTCGGCCATCGGTGGCATTGCTTCAGAGTCTCGGAAATGGTTTATATTAACGACAGACTACAAATTCATTTCCGGTAAGTGACGTCATCGCACGACCTGTAATTGGTATATTAATATATGTGTGTCGATTGATGCATGGTCGTTGGGAATGCTTGCGATGATTGTGGAGAGGGAAACTAACGCGCCGCCATTTTGTTTGATGACATATTTTATATTAAGACAATAAATCAATTTTCAAATTGGGCCGTTATTCACACACACACTTCTATTCACATTGTGTTCCAGAATACACTATCGACACAGACTTTGTTTTAACATAAATCAAGATATATTATCAAAAGAAACTTATGTTTAAACATGACTCAAAAGAAGATATCGAACAAATTAAGCTTGATTTTTTTTCATTTCTGCATGTCCTCTTCGTCAACACATGTAGCACCAATCATTATTTCTCCATCATATGTTTAAGTTGCCGTCACAACGTTTACTTACTGTCACGTGTCCCCTTTTAAAGTCCCCGTCATGATGTGTCCGTCGCAACATATAACAACTGTCATGGTTTCTATTTCACAAAAGAAACACATGTCAGGATGTTTCCATCACAACATTAAACAACTTTCATGGTGTCTATATTACTTGTGGTGATACGGAAACCAGGACAGGTGTTATATGTTGCTGTTACTATAACACTAGTCAGGATGTCTCCATCACAACATTTAACAACTTTCATGGTCTCTATATTCCTTGTGGTGATACAGAGACCATGACAGGTGTTATATGTTGCTGTTACTATAACACTCGTCAGGATGTCTCCATCACAACATTTAACAACTTTCATGGACTCTATATTACTTGTGGCGATATAGATACCAGGACAGGTGTTATATGTTGCTGTTACTGTAACACTCGTCAGGATGTCTCCTTCACAACATTTAACAACTTTTATGGTCTATAATATACTTGTGGTGATACAGAGATCATGACAGATGTTATATATGTTGCTGGTACTGTAACACGCGTCAGGATGTCTCTATCACAACATGTAACAACGTTCATGAAGTTTGCCTCAACACAAAAAATCCGTGATGGCGTCTCTTATCATATCATATAAGACAAAAATGATTTTCTTTATCATATCATGTAACACCAGACACAGAGTCTCAATCACAACATGTGACACCGACAATGATGTGTCAGTCACAACAGGTTATAAGTGCCATGTGTTGACTATATGTTTACTGTCCAAGCGATATACAAAACAAAACAACTTATTTAATTAATTATATTTATGTAATTTGTTAGTATAGTTTGATCTATTACAATGGACAACCAGTCTTCTTGCGTCACTTTTGCATAATGATGCAACAAAAGGTTCATTTCAAGATTATATAATGAAAGGGTTACATTCTTAATAATTTAACATGACACCAACAGAGTTTGAAAACTCATAGAATTATTGTCTGAAATTGACGCTCGTCTGTATAGAAAACATGTACAAAATTGAAAAAGTGTTGATGCATCCAGTATTGACCGTCGATACCATCATATTTTATCCAAACACAAGCTTTGTCTTTTGTCCACGATACCATCATATTGTATACAAGTACAAGCTTTGTCTTTTGTCCACAAACTCTGCAGACGAATTTTACAACAGATTGTTGATATTCGTTCAAGAAGCACAGGCCAATATTTATTGAATTAGATCTATATACTGTAAAAGTTATGATCCAATCCTATAATACGCAGAGTTTGTGACAGGCAATGAACGGCTCAACACCACGGAGTCGCGTTTAGGGATATATTATGATAATATTGGCACAGGCAAAATGGAAAAGTCTAATAAAAAACAAACACACACACAATATCAGTAAGCCAAATAGGCAAATATTCCCGTTAAACAACTTGTCAATTAGTTTTGTCCCCTTAACGTTAAGTTGTTTGATAAATTCAATTATTGATCATAACTCATATGCAGAATACTAAACTATTTTATTTGATTATACTGTTGCTGTCACCCGAGGAAATTGAGGTAGGCCACTCTTTCTTCATCTGAATCTCTGTCCGTCACCTGGACTTCGATCTCCGCGCCACCGAATGTAAACTGGACGTCTGCTCCTCTATCAAGTCCTTTGCTGGTGTCAGGCATTTCAATAATGAGTGACCCAATACATTCACAACCCTCGTCTGTAACGTACTCGGGTGATGGATCGGGCGAAATGTAGATATCAAATTGAATTGCTGTTTGAAAGGGATGTGTGACATAATATTGATGAGTTTCTAAACTCTCCCATATCGGAATGGACTGCCCTTTTGTAGCATGTACAGAAAAGATATCGGGAGTACCAGTGATACCATCAATGGCGTCTGTGCCGTACGTAAACCTACTGATTCTCTCCGTGATTGTGTCTAGCTCGTGGCCGTTGATGACAGCACCTTTCAGCACGGCTAGACCGGCCTCGTGAGGAATGATGAGACGCTTGTCCGGGAACTTGTTGGCGATTTCTGTCTGCAGTAGAGGACATTCTGAGTAGCCTCCGACAAGGAGGATGGCCTGAGCCTGTTCTACCTCTGGGTGTTCCATCAGCTCTACCACGTGGTCTATTATCTTCTGTACGGATCTTTGGAACATCGTCTGAGCTAGCTCAGACTTGATTCGAAGTCTATCCATCTTCCACGTTAGATGATTTGCATACTTCTTGTTTGAAGATATGTTGTCCTTCAAAGTTTTATTTGGATTTAAATCGGTAAAGCTTTCCATCAGACTGATTGGGAGAGTAAACGTGATTTTTGCTTCGGTCGTAGACGTGATTGATCTTTTTTTAGTTTCAAAAGACCTTTGTAGCTCTAGGTAGTCAGCAACATTTTTTTGTTTAAACTCCTTAAAAACATCGACTCCCAAGATTTCGGACAGAAGCGCTTCAAACTCTTTGTCTACCATGGTTCCGCCCCAGTCTCCCCCGTTTGCCATGTACACTTCCTTCAGCTTCAGACCTTCCAGCACCTCGTGTACAGTGATGTCAACAGTGCCCCCTAGGATGTGAATGAAAAAATGAGATGAAAATCAAAAACAAACAGTTACCATATAATCAAAAAAGGATAGCAAAAATATCCCGTAGTAATACGATATGTCTCCCTTCATTCCACATTGAGACTGTATCAAACCAAGAACAGTAAGTTGTCAACGCAAATCATAGAGAAACTAAAATGAAAGAATAATTTGAAACAGCCTAAGATCACATTAAGTCAAACTCTGTATGTGAAACAGGAACCTAAACAATGATTTAATCCTGAAACCAAATAAAACTTGCAATTTTATTTTAACAAGAAAAGAATAATTAACATAAGCAACGCTTCACCTCAACAGAATCTTACCTCCAACATCTACCACCATGTATCGCGACCCAGGCCGAAACACTGCCAGGTTGTCTCCCCCTTTACCAACAGTCATGTCTTTCAGTGGTAGGTATTTACAGAACAAGGCAGCCGCCTCAGCCTCTAACGACAGGACAAGTTGATATCCTGGAATACCAGCCTAGACAGAAGAAAAAATTATTGATATCAAAATTGATGATCACTCATACTTTGGATTATGAATTTATTTTGAATTATTGTAAAGAACCTCCATTTACACCTGTAAACCATAACAATGGCTCAAGTATCATCCTAACATTAACATATGTATCAATTAAGGACCTTTGATGAGGTCAATATGGTGTTATACTGACCTGGTAGAATCAAATTTTGGCCAAGGGCGTTAGCCCGAGGTCATATATTAGATTCTACCAGGTCGGTATAACACCATATTGACAGAATAAAGGTCCTTAATTTTTATATTAGATGTAAAACTTGTTTGCAAAAGACTTAAATTGCTTTATATCTGTCTTGATAAAGAATGAAATAAACATGCAGTTGAATGCATGGGTACTATAACGTCACAATGATATGACGTCACAAATGCAATATTGACTCGGTGTTTCTAAAAATAGAAACATCAGGTCGATATCACAAAATATGGACCTCCATGAGACCATATTTTAGCCAATGAGAATTGAGGAAAGTCAGACCAAATATAATATAACATCTTTTTAGGGTTACTGTGTTTAAAGTCATATATATCAGTGCTACATTGATTTCCTAATGTAGTATAATAGTGTTATATAGGCTATAAAGGGACTATAATAACAAATGTTTGTATCTTAAGAAAGATCAGTGTTGATTACCTGTTGGGCACATTCCCGCATGAACTGCTTTGCTCGGTCACTCCAAATAGCAGGTACAGTTAAGACCCACCGGACGTCAGATATCAGTAGTTCGAGCCCCCTCTTCTCACAAGTACCTAGGAGATGGTCCTTCAAGTACTTTATTGCCGCCCCAAACACTTTCATTGCCAACATTGGCTTCTGGTTTTGGGCGTACAATTTCACAGATCTGGTGAGTTCCTAAAACATCCGTTTATAACAAATAACTTGGTATACAATATTTGCTTTGGTTAAGTAAATTATGTTGTTACATTCAATCATCAGATATTGTCATTTAAAGACGATGTAAATTTACTTTTATCAATAATGAAAGTTCTTTACCTTTTGTTCATAAAGTGACATCTTGAAGCGTTTAAAAAAGAACCAGTCATGATGCTTATCTTCGTCTATCAACTTGGCGTACTTGTCTTCGGCGTCAAACCCAAAGCTGTCGAAACTTTCGTCTGGTTTAAAGAGAACACATGTGGAGGTCTTGAGGGAGGCGAGATTTCCAGATCCCGCTTGCCATACCAGTGTACTGATATTCAATGGATTTTTAGTATACTCAAGCCGTGACGAGAATGCGTACCCCGAGTAGGTGGAACCGAAGTCCAATGCTGCCACTAAAATGTATGGGTTGTGCTTTAGGTCCCTTTTCTGAAGAAGACAAAAACAAAAAAAAAAACAAACAAAAAATAGAAACGAAAAAGAAACATGGTAATCTATATCAGAGTATCAGAATATTCTATCAATCTTGATTTATACCTGTGTCACAATTAATTTAAGTAGCTTTTTCCTATTAGAAGATGAGTTCAAAAATATTCCTTTAATTTAATTAGATTTTTAATTTGTTGACTACCAAATAACATATAAAAATAAGTTCAGACATCAGGACTCACAAGGATCCTTGGTTGTGTCTTCTGGGAAACTTTTGACTGCATCTGAAGCAAAAGTTAATTAGATAGATTGATACACATTTGGGTTGGTGGGTTGAATCGCCGACTTAGTGACATGTCTATATCGTTAGTGGAAGGGAAAATATATATATTAATTCAGATCCAAAAAACGCGTATTCCTATTTCTGAACATTTCTAGTAAATTACGCTCTATGTAAGAGCACATTGTGTTTTACGAGGAAAACCTACGAATTTGCGACTTAAAATGAATAATTAATGACAAGTCATTCAGAGTTTACATCAAATCGAAAACTGATAAAATTAAAATCGCTGCGATATTTCTATGTGTATTCGTAGGCGCAGACAGAATCATATTTAGAATAATTGTTTACCATGCGCTAAGGACCATGTTCAAAACATAGCTTTATTTGTAATAACAAACACTTGTGATTTGATTATAATTGAAGTAATATATCTTTAATAAACTTAGCAGTTTTATACAACCATGAACTTTATTAATAAACAAAATGGCGGATCAATGTATTTTATACACTATATTGTTGTACTTACCGTCCTGTTGTTGTGTTATCCAACCATTTGTATACAACTATTTGGTCACACGGATTGTCAGACGAAACAATAGGCAGCACGTCCCTGGCATATACTAATATACATCCTATGGTCAATACCACCGACCAGGAAGTAATATTGTAACGGTAATGATCACCAGACATCCCGTGTATTGGGCAATTAGGCCGTACATGTAACACTATACTGTATTTAAATTTAGTCACATTCTTCAGAGATACAATCATACTTGACTATGTCCCAAACCTGCCATAAAGACGTACACATATACAATTAGATGAATTTAAATCTCGATAAACAGTCATGATAACACTAGCTCAATACATACATGGGATCAAAGGTTACTTAACTGATTGGCTTGTACCTCTCAGATATTTCGCTGATATTTTAACAGTTGCATAGACGGTTCAAAATCAAAAAAGCTTTATGGAGGTTTAAAAAATGTATTTATTGAATGGAAATTAAAATATTGTTGAAAATCCAGAAAAAAAGGCAGTTTTCAATTCACTTAGATTGATTTATAGAAGTATACTTTAAAGAAGTATATTTAAATACTAACATGCTTGATATGCATATCTGCAGACATTCAGTAGATTTTAAAGGCCCGATATACGTAACTTTCGGCAAAACTTGAAGAGAAAATCAACCCTAAAAACTTTTTTTTTATATATATTTATAGATTTCGTTAAGATAAATTGAAATCAGCAATATTCAAAATGACATCTTAAGCGGTTACCGGTACAGAAGCAGTTGAAACACGATATTTGTAAACACGCGGCCATTTCGAACTGTCTTCTACCTTGTTGTTGCAGTGCTTTTAGATTTTTTTGTCAAGAGTTTCTTGTTAGTTACCGCTCAGGTTTACTTCGTTTAAGGCTTATTTTTGAATGGTTATCA
Source organism: Mimachlamys varia (assembly GCA_947623455.1). NCBI lineage: Eukaryota > Metazoa > Mollusca > Bivalvia > Pectinida > Pectinidae > Mimachlamys > Mimachlamys varia. The sequence continues at coordinate 7,606,136 of OX392537.1, forward strand.
ACTAGATTTTTTTCATGATTTTTTAGAATCCTGATCTTTTCGTATATTGGACCTTTAAAGACTGTTGTAATATAATATTCAGAGTTAAGCATTTCCTTAACATTTATCGTATCATAGCTAAATAGACTCTAAGCATAATGTTATCCCGTTTAAATGTTTCCAGTTTTAATCAGTGTTAAATCTTTTTTTACAAAGTTTGATATTTGTGAGACAGAAACATTATCAGAAACAGGGCCAATTACCGACATATGCATTATCTATGATGTGACCTGATACTCCCTATAATCAGAACACGTCGCTATTCCAATCATATACGATTGTAAAGAACACATATATGAACAATATCAATTTTATTCTGTTCAATTGAATTCAAATCTAAACAGGTTAAAGAGAGGTTAAGATATCACAAAAATATACAGTGATTATGTCTGGAATAGATACAATGTCATTTCGCTTTAGATATGATGGTCTATGTGTATAATCCTAAAATGGTTATCGAGGAATCATGGTTTAGATAGCAAAAAATAAACAACATATAACATAGCGCCCTATCTATCTATCATAATATTTTCTTGAATGATAAAGAGTACATAGATACCGATTGTATACAGTCATTTAATTAGCATATGCAATTCTAAGGATTTCACAGGAGTTGTTTTATCAGGCGCTAACTTCTAGTCTTAAGCCACATTGCTAATATCTCCCTAATTCTGCATCCAATCATGTTTGCTGGAGATGTATTGTGTTCTGATGGTATGATAGTAGTGGGACCGTGCTTTTAATGGCTACTTTGAATGCTAAAACACAGATATCACAACATCCGCCCAGACTGTTTCGTAATTGGCCTAGGTTGTTGGTACGATAGGAGAAAACACTTTCATATATGCTTACGACGAAATTTACATCATTGCCCAAATGTAGTGTTTGTCGATTGAAAACTGTAGAAAATTTCCTTATACTGATTTGACAAAGAATTTAGAAGATTGACACATCTTTATTAAACTAATGACGAAGTCGACAAGAGTTGTTCACATGATTGCATCGTTGTGCTTAGCACACAAAGATTAGTTGTGCATATTGTATTATATCTATCATAATAGCAGCAAAAGTTGACTGTTACGTTGTTCACATTTGTACAACCCATATTTGTCTACAGTAACGTAAATTAAAACAGTTTCATATCCGGTGTTTTGTGGAACATCTGTGTCAAACTTGCACGTGTCCCTTTAAAACGTACTGCTTTCCTAATTCGTCTTAAAATGTTATGAAGTTAGCCTAGAAAATTAAAATATGCATTGGTTTCCTTATTGGTGTGCATATCAAACGCTGTTACTTCAATCTCTGCTCCACCAAACGTTAACACAACATCCACTCCTCTATCCAGACCTCTTGTCGTGTCGGGCATTTCAACTATTAGTTCTCCGATACTTTCTACACCATCCTCCAAAACGTAGAGTGGATGGGGATCTTTGGTGGTGAACAAACGCACGGGAAGCTTTTTCTGATCCCGCGAAACTACCACATAGCGTTGTGATTCGCCTTTCAGACCGACAGGCACTGTATCCCCAACCCTAACATGGGTACAGAAAGCGTTCGCACAGCGTGCTAATCCATCACTTCCTGAAACCATTAACCGCGGGTCATGTAATTCAAGTATGAAAGGTACACTCGCACCAACACCATACGTCAGTCTGCTGATCCTCTCGGTGACAGCTTCTAGCTCATGGCCATTGATGACAGCTCCAATTAGCACAGCTAGTCCAGCTTGATTTGGAATCACGAGACGTTTGTTTTGAAAAGTGGTTGATATTTCGTCATGAAGAATCGGACATTCGGCAAATCCACCTACCAAGATCATTGCGTCAATATCCTCTACCTCTGTCTTCTGAAGGAGATCCTTGACATGGTCTATGATCTTGCGGACCGATGGCTTAAACAAAGTTTTAGCAATATCTGACTTGATGCGCAGCTTGTCGTGTTTCCAGGTCAGATTATTGGCGTAGGTTTTATTAGTTGCCACTCTGTCTTCTACAGATTTTCCCGGATTCAGTTCTTCAAAGATATCAAGCAAACTGCATGGGAGTGTGAAGGTAATCTTCGAGTCGCAAGCAGAATGTATGCATCTTTTTTTGGTTTCAAAACTTCTTTGAAGTTCCAACAGATCTGAAACATGCTCACGCTTGAATTTCTCAAAAACATCAGGTCCCAAAATGTTGACCAGTAAATTTTCAAATTCTGTATCAACCATTGTCCCTCCCCAATCTCCACCATTAGCCATGTGGATTTCTCTCAGCTGCAGTCCATCCTCAACTTGATGAACTGTGATATCAACGGTTCCTCCTAAGGAAAACAAGGAAAATATTTCATGACGCACAGTTTATATCAGCGGTACAAAAGGAAGCCTCCATAAAACTTACCAAATAGGACATTGCTGTGATATACAACGTACATGCATACGACATGTTGCTAAAATGCTATAGTGCAAAATTACTCTTATGTTTGTGACGATAAATGTATTAAAATGATAATATTACATAAAAAAAGAGTTGATATTGGCTGATAGGAACAAACTGGTAAATTATTTTATAAGAACAAACATTTTAAGCTGCTTTCGTAAGACAATACTATCATGAAAAAAGTTAAGCAATATATAGGGATCGGTGATATTTTGACATATATTGGATAATAAGAAAACAGAACACTGGAATGAACTGTAATGTCAACGGTTAGCGAGATTGTAAAAGAAACAAAAATAAAGACTAACATTTGTATTTCCACTTTTGAAGAAGGCTGAAGCTGAAGTTCCATTTTGGATCAAGACTAAATTTGACTTGATACATTTAGCAGATATCTGACCATTTCTATATCTGATAGTATCGATAATAATGATAACACATACCACCAACATCCAACACCATGTATTTAGCTCCTGGTTGGAAGATAGAGACGTTGCCTGCTTTGCCGACGGTCATGTCACTGAGTGGAAGGTACTTACAGTAGAGAGCAGCAGCTTCCGCCTCAAGTGCCATCACCAGTTGTGGCCCAGGTATCCCAGCCTGTCAAAAATTATACATTATTGAAATAAAAAAAAAGACTTAACTCACTGACCCATGAAGACATAATTAAACTCCTCCAATTCAAAGGCTGGACTATATCATCATCAAATTTAAGGTTTTATGGGTTAAAACAAATCAACATGGACAAAATTCAACTGGGAGGTTATTATTAAAATCAAACTAAAATTTGGAATATACCATCATCAAATTTAAGGTTTCATGGGTTAAAACAAATCAACATGGACAAATTCAAATGGGAGGTTATTATTAAAATCAAACTAAACATTCTCCATGCTGAGTTTTGTTCGTTCTAGAACTAATTAAGCTTGCATTATCATGAGTAAACGGCAGTTGTAACCGTTATGTAACTTGCTTATAGTCTAACTTCTTATCAATTTACTGCTCCGTTAAATGTATGAGTATATATATAGTATTGAGTAAAAAAAGAAGTTTCAATGCATGTTTATCTAAAGCAAACATACGTGTATTTTACGGATTGCTTTATCATTAGTATTATAAGGGATTATGGCTGGTTGTATTAATATTAATTTTGTCAACTTGCCCTTCAAATTTGCCAATAATTTCAATATTAAGTACTTTGCAAAAATATCACAAATCACAGTTGAGGAGATATCGATAACAATATAAAATGTTTTATGTAAAATCAGTTAAAAAACATGAAATATTCACCTTTTCAGCACATTCTTTCATGAATTGCTTAAAAAAGAAATATTCACCTTTTCAGCACATTCTCTCATGAACTGCTTAGCCTTGTCGCTCCAGATCGCCGGCATCGTCAGCACCCATCGTATATCAGACTTCAGCACCTGCGTACCTCTCTCCTCACATTTTGCCAGTAAATGATCCTTCAGGAACCGGATAGAGCTTGAAAACACATTCATCGCCAGCATCTCCCTTCCATTTTGATCTTTTATCTTCATTGTCCTTGCGATATCCTGTAATAGAAAATCTACTCGTTGCTGATATTTGTTTGGTTCAGACGTTCACGAGTTCTAGTTGGTTTATGTATGGACTGTCTCGGCATTGATGTATTGTATATATGATTTTGTGTTGTTATTAGTAGGAAATCTCATTGTGCTGTGGCAAAACATTACATATCAAAGTGGAACACACATTGTCAAACTTTAGGATTTAAGTCAATACAAAAGCAATAGAAAGAAAAAATAATTTTTAGCAAGAAATATGTGTTCTGATGTGTCTTTATTATTTCAAACACTGTCCCTGTGCTATATTGTTGCTCACCAACCCGAAGACCTGAATAACGTAACTCAATACAGGAAGGAAGTGAATAATTTAAAAACATTTCTGATCTTGGAGAAATTGGAGCTTAAGCTGGTCGGAAGTAGGTAAAGGAGAGTAGATTTGGCTGAAAGAAACCCCCCGACTGCCAACCCAAGCACCTCTATTCCGGAAGCTGAGGGGAGGGCCTAAACGGGGAAATCTAGTGAATTTTTAAATAAAATTGTTCTTAGTCTAAAGGAGTGATATGATATTGATCGTGCTTTTTCCACGAATGTTCATATACATCTGTATAAACGTGAGCGATACAGGTCCTCTGGACCTCTTGTAAATATAATTTTTTTGTTTTTGTTTTGCTATCGGTACTTTGTTTAAACCACACAACAACAGTCCAGGGTCCTCATTCCTGAAACTGATCCCATGCTCACGCATTGATTTTGTATTCAAGTTCCGTTGATAAATCAATAATTTCAATCCTACTTGTCAATCATATGGAAAATATTTTAAGAGACCTAAAGCCAACTATTGATTTCGGTATTTACATTTCACTTATTAATCATTTGACATGATCAAAGTGATTTGCTGATTTGCAAAAAAAAAAAAAAATAATAATAATTAAAAAAATGTTTTGAGCACACACATCCATTCTTTAGCACAAGAGTTATTTAATTAATATAGCTCCTACACATAAACATGGTTCAATGAAGTGCTCATGTCATTCTTTCTTGAATATTGAGAACAATGTAAACATTTCCCTTTAAGTGGTATTACCTGGTTGTAGAGGCTCATTTTGAATCGTCGATAGAAGTACCAGGACTGATGTTTCTGTTTGTCAAGGAGATCAGCGTAATTATCCTCAGCGTCGAATCCAAATGAATGGAAACTACCGTCTGGTTTGAACAAGATGCACGTGGAAGTTTTCAAGGACAAAAGGTTTCCTGATGCTGCTGTCCAGTTCATATTTGATACCTTTAATGGTGACGTTTTATACTCGTATTGAGTAGAAAAGGCGTAACCGGAGAACGTTGTTCCGAAGTCGATAGCAGCTACCAGGATATATGGTGTGTCTTTCATATTTTTCTTCTGAAATCAAATTTGAAAAAAATACATAACATTTATCTACCTTTAAACGTTATCTTTTCATGTGTTACATGACCTGAAATGATTTGACCCTGGCTGTTAATAAGAGGTAAAAGAAAATATATCAAACTGAAACGATATTGCAAGACAGATAAAATATAAATTGTATCTGCGAACAGGAACAATACATACTGTTGATTACATCGAATCAGCTCTAGTACAATACAGTCAAAAGCATGATATATCAACGTAACAAATTTGTAAAATTCCGAAACAAAAACGAAAACCTTTATATGTTATTTATCCCGTGTTTAATGCAAAAATGTATGTAATAATAGCCGCGCAATACTTTCAATGAGCACAAGTCCGCTTTCTACGCGTCTCACCCGCATATGGAAGCAAAAAAAAAAACAGAGAATACCAAAGCGTCAACAAAACCATAATCCGAACTCAAACTCGATTAAACTAGGAGCAGCATAGGAACAAAGGAAAGATGTACATGGAGACTCTCGTAAGACAAGGTGTTCCGGAAGAGGAAGCTTCTCCTGCTTCATCGACGACACCCGTCATTCAAATCTTGTTCACATCCAAAAAGTAAGCATCTATCCCCAATATGAGAACCGAGCCATCATTGTCATTACAACAAGTAAACATACTAATAAGCAAACTCAAAAACGTCCAACTTCATATCACACAAAGTTATAGAATATTTCTCGATGAGCTACGGGACTGATGTCTTTAATCGGGTGAAGGTACCACGCGTTTATGTCGTATGCTTTCAAGATGAAAATTAAGTACAATTTGTAGCTCACATCTAGATCTATGTTTCACCTTTCACGCTTACGTTTAGAATGTTTCATCGGACTAAATACGAAGGTGACTTAAAGCATCGTTTGTAAATTGATTACATCGTAAGGGTTGAGTTCATGCGGTGACTAGTGATGTGGATATAGTAACGATTATGATAAGATATTTGGATGGAGGATTAGGCGAATTTTATCAGCGGGATGGAGCGAAAATGTTACGGTTCAAATCCCCTCCCAGCTTCTTCTGTCTTTTTTTCCTCTAAGAACGATATTTCTGATTATAGCTGTTTTATTTCATCTCACATTTACTTTCATAATTTTTCTGCATTTTTCAATTATAATTTTGGAAAATAAGCACATGCTTTACTGGGTTGATCCTGTTTCTGGTATCCTGAACTTCACAAACTAAGAGGACGGTCGGCAAGACCAGATACGTTAAAAAACGCGGAACTCTTTTGTGAAATGAACACATGAAAACATCTTATGATGAATATTTCAACGTGCAAAGGGTCAGCCTCATTTTGATTATTACACTGTCAAGGTGATTGTGCCGATTGTAAGTATATATACACTTCAGTAGGTGAGGGAAAATGTTATTTACAACATATTTGGTAGAATAGATATCAAACTAATTCATTTCTCTAATTTTGTTATACATTTTAACATAACACACAACCCAATGTCAAGGTTTCGTAATTAAGATACCTTACCTGGATACCAAGTCGTGTCGCATCTATACATCCGGGCGGTTTGTATTTGGTCTTCAGATCTGGTTTTAGTTTTGAGGTCGTCTTCCTACCCGCCATTTCTCTGTTTTACCGTAAAACAAAAAACATCACACATATACATATTTAAAAAAAAGTTATAAACATAAGTCAACGAGTATGCAAATATCATGAAGATTAACCTTAAATATATATCAGCTACTCACACGTACTATTTGTGTACTATCAGGTGATACGGTGGTCTGTTGATCGTGGTAGATTTGGTATGGCACAGTAGAGGTGAGATATATAAACCCTGGGTATTTTGTATCAATATCTTAAACTTATTCTGAGAACTGAAACAAGTAGGATTACACTTCCTGGTTCTACTTAAGGTATTTAAATTCTTTTCTACATTATATGTATGCGTATATATATATACACCTATCGATTATTTTGCATTGACAAAAACGACGTGGTGTGCGGGTATTGACCCTGTTACTAAACAGCAGGGGTACAGTATGTACAAATACGGTCCCTAGTACAAAACGTCACTGCTTTGTCTAAACATACAAATACAAATAGACTTACCAAAATATAAAACAAGATTTGTTTCCACGTGCAAATTAAGGTATAATTACAAAACTACAATTGCCTAAGATATACAAATAGTACTAGTTGTAGGTAAATAAAAAAAACTACCAAATAAAACATAAAACAGGGGTTAACAGGTAAAAAAAAAAGATCAGAGTGCAAACCAGCAGGGGCTATAAGTACAAATACAAACCAAAGTACCAAACAGCAGGGCACTTTAGGTACAGATATAGACAAAGGTACAAAAAACGTGGAACTATAACTACACATACAACAAAAGTACAAAAAACGTGGAACTATAACTACACATACAACAAAAGTACAAAAAACGTGAGACTATAACTACACATACAAAAAAAGTACAAAAAACGTGAGACTATAACTACACATACAACAAAAGTACAAAAAACGCAGGACTATAACTTCACATACAACAAAAGTACAAAAAACGTGGAACTATAACTACACATACAACAACAAAAAACGTGGGACTATAACTACACATACAACAAAAGTACAAAAAACGTGAGACTATAACTACACATACAACAAAAGTACAAAAAACGTGGAACTTTAACTACACATACACTGTACAACAAAAGTACAAAAAACGTGGAACTATACTATATAGAAAAAGACAGTTGTTTGGTATTACAAAATACAATTATCAACCAAAGAAAGCCACAAAGTAGGAGTTATATAAGTACTAATGTAGAAAACGTAGAAAATAATGGGGGTACAAAACCAAGACCAAAGTACAAAACAGTAAGAGACTATAACTACACACATAAAAACAACACAACAGTAGGGTTTATAAGTGATTGTACTAATATACAAAAAGTGCAAAACAGTAGGAGTATACCAGTACAAATTAAGACATAATTCATTTTAAAACAACTAGGGTCCATAACTAAAACTATAACCAAGGTTCAGAACAGCAAGAGTATTAATTATAATAATAATTCGAGGTTCTTATATACCGCTTTATCAAGACCTTAAAGGGCACCTCAAAGCGGTTCACAAATTATTATCCGTGGTTATAGGGCCTTAGCAACCAGCCAATATCGTTCTCAACTCCCTGGGGAGCATACAACCGGTGCTGCCATTTCGGCGCTCACAGCTTACATTCTACAATTTCTAGTACTACCCAACCACGTACTCATTTACAGCTGAGTATAATGGAACAAGCAGAGTAAAGTATCTTGCTCAAGGATACAACACAAGTGCCGTGAACGGGACTCGAACTCGCAACCCTTCGATCACGAGCCCGGCGTCCTACCACTAGACCAACGTGCCTCATATCAAATCACTTATATATCAAAGCCAAAGTGTCTTCACACGAAATTCATGTGAAAACCATAAAATGAAATAGACATTTATTCAAAATTACTAAAATAATAAAAAAAATAATGATAAAAGAAATCAGAGAATACCAAAGCTTCAATACAACCATAATCCGAACTCAAAATCGTGTTTAAATAGCAGCAAAATATGAATAAAGGAAAAAAATACATGGATGAAATTAAACTCATTTCACGTGAAATCCATGTAAAATTATTCATGTTTAAATTCACGTGAAATGCACGTGATGAAATCTTGCCTGTGTATATACCAAATTACAATGCAACAGTGTTCAAAAAGTACAAATATAGAATAAATACAAAATAGCTGGGGTCCATAAGTATAATCAACCCTACACTAAAATAGTGTTTTGATAATTTGCCATACATGTTTAGTAGATACACACCGACACACATACATGTAGCTAGCCTTGCTACAATGCAATGTTGTTTCTATAATAGTCAACACATAACTGACATCAATTAGACACGTGTCTTTCAAGGACAGATAGAAGATTATATAAAAAAGAAAACTAAACTTAAAAAAAAAAAAACAGAAACAAAAATGCTTAATGGTTACACAACTTACATTTGACTCAAAACACTAAATAAAGAATCTTGACTGAATGAATACGATGCCGATGAAAATGTAAACCTGATTGAATACGGTTATAACTACTGGCCGTGAAACTGCTTATCTATGACAGACAGATCCTTTACAGAAGCTTCTTGTTTTATTAAGGGGTTTAAAGGTTTAAAGCGTATAGCCATGAACAAGTGCAAACTAGTCGCTAAAAGACGGTTCATTAACTATATTATGTATATGTACCTACCGTTATAGATTCGTTTCGACGTTAGTGTATGCTTACTGTTGTGTTGTACAGCAAACCGGTAGATGTCGTAGGATAACCTGGTTAGAACTTAAGTATGCCTTATATCGTACAAAGTACTGTGACACACTAATGAATATTTATTTGGCATCACACTATATTACAGCTGAGTTACTGTAAAAGCCGATGTTTTCGAGCGTGGAATTTTTGGCTCAGCTAGGCTCCAGACTATTCCCGGTGTTTAAATTTTCGCACTGTCAGTCTTGCTATTTTTGGACTGTGTACCTACTATATACTATAGAGTTCGAGTGATGTTGAATATGTCGGCGTGTAAATATATATGCGGGGATTTGATGCTAGCGAATAAGCGAACATTTCTACCGCGAATATTTTCACTTTTAAAGTATAGCTTCTTAGATACGTCATATAAATTGTAAAAATATACCAAATGTGGCATGTTCATGCACTGAAACCATATTCATTGTGAATACAAAAAGGGAAGTCATCTAAGGTGTCTGTTCGAGACAATCCCCAAAAAAGTATACTTAGTGCAAGGGGTAACAAGAAAAAATGAGGTTGACAAGTGCATTACTGAATATTTCGGACGTTAAGAACTATACATGTATTTGTATGAAAATGGCGTAAACGAATAAATAGATAAATAAATAAATAAGTAAAATAAGAACTAATTTTATTATACAAGTATTTTGACAATTCGTTTATCAATGAATTCGCGAAGATGTATTTGTATAAAATGATGTATACACCAAATCGACAACGACATTATATCTTTGTCGAAAGGTGACAATTTCCGACTATTCAATCTTATGCTTCTTTTTGTATGTTACTTGTACAAGATTACTACATGTATTTTGATAAAGCAGACACGTATACGATTGATATTACATTTAGCATTACACTTGCAATGTTTCTGAACGTATGCATCAACTTTTATATAAATTTGTTAATTAAACCAACTTACAGATTATACATTCATACATATGTATTGCAAATATGCATATGCTATGTTTCTCAAAATGTATTTGAAGTTTCATTTGACAGGTCTCACATGCTATGAACAATTACATTTTAAGATCAACTATATTCTTCTTAAGGCATGTACAAATTATGTATATGTAGATACAATTAAAGTTTCGATATCCGATACCGTGTATGTTAAAATTTATCAATTTTATCGAACATCATAATGTTTGCTGCTATTTATAAAACCTGCACACAAAACGTTACTTGGTCTGCATAGAGTTACGTGTTTTGAACGAAGTCCAGACTGAATTTGAATATATTGGCTTTTAAACATTTCACATACTAATAAAGGGAGTCGGGTCATAATGTGTATAGTTACAATGTACGTCAATCTACGTGTCCGATATCACTGTACTTTACAAAAACTCGTTCAATGGAACTGATAAAAATGTCGAAATAACTCGCCAATGGCTTTACGGACAAATTTTATTTACTAAATCAGCTGCTCAGAAAACACGAATAGATACTAATTCCTATTTCCACGAATTGTGTTTATTTAAAGTCTGTAGTCATTTTGGCCTGCGTGAATTCAAGTCATACATTAAGTCCAGAGTTACAGTTTAAATTGGAACTTGATATGCTACATATTGACAACAGAGTGGTGCCATATTGCAATGTGTATTGCTACGTCAATCTGAAGATCATGTGACAATTCTTTTTAAGATGATTAGAACTGACCAATAATTTGTTCATATAAAATTTGTACGAGTCTATGTTGCTTTTGTCGAACAATTCTACCATTAGCCCTCCACTTCTGGGTTGCGAGTTCGAAACCCACTTTGGGCAGTTGCCATGTACTCACCGTAGGTCGGTAGTTTTTCTCTTGGCACTCTGGCTTTCCACCACCTACAAAGCCTGGGACGGCCTAAAATGACCCTGGCTGTTGATAGGAAGTAAAACTAAATAAACCTTAGGTGCATGTACCACCACTACTGTGTGTAAAAAGTATGAAGTGATTTAGATTTGTATATGTATTACACGAAATAACATTTTATAGACTTTATATATTCTTTCCCACGCATCGTAAACACTTATAGTGTAGTTTTCAATTCCCATAAAGCTGTACGCTTTTTTTTATTTTCGTCACGTCGATTTCCCCTTTTTAGTTGTAATGAAATATTGCAATAAAACGAGCGATTATTCTGCCATCGTTAATTTCTTACACCTCTTCTTGTTAATGTGCCACTTGCATGACGTTCAATTATAATATTAGTCAGTTTATTAAGGGATTGTAATATTAGCTGATTAGTTGAAATATGCATTTGATTTTTCACATGAACGGATATCGTACGTGGTCACTTCAATCACTGCACCTCCTAGGGTTAACTCTACATCAACCCCGCATTGTAGGCCTTTGTCGGTGGTTTTCATTACCACAATGACTTCGCCAATAATTTCAAACACTCTCCCTTCCTCCATATGTCGGATCCGGCTTACGTGTTGTGTTCATGTACCGTTAACAAATATTTCAGAAATGAAGATGCTTATTTTCAGTAACAAAGACTAGAGAGAAAAAAAAGAGAATACTGAAGCATCAGTGAAACCATATTCCGAACTCAAAATCGATTAAACTATGAACACAATACGTAAAAAGGAAAGATCAACATGGAGACCATTGTAAAAGTACATTGTTAATAGCCCGCGTGCAATACGCAAGGAATTACAGTACACCTGTATAACTTCTAAATGCTTGCATCAATTTTAATACAACTGTCTTCAAATTCATTCGAAAAACACTAGCCGATTATATGTCAATAAGTATATTGACCATATGCATATAATAACTTTCCCAAAACGTATTCGATACTAAAAGATCTTATTTTGCAGGTTCAATCGGTTAATCACAAATGTATTGTTAAGACCTTTTTTGTTTGTATTACCTGGCAGGTAGGACTCCCCAACCGCCGGATTCTCATATCTAATTTTGTATATGAAGAAGTTGATAACCATACAAAAATAAGCCTAAAACAAAGTAAATTTGAGCGGTAACTAATAAGAAACTCTTGACAAAAAATCCAAATAAATGAAAATAATTCAGGTGGGGCCCACTTCAACAACAAACCGAAGGTAGAAGACAGTTCATAATTGAGGGCATGTTTACAAATACCGTGTTTCAACTGCTGCTGTACCGGTAACCACGTCATAATCTATCTTGGATATTGCTGATATCAGTTCATCTTAACTAAATCTAAAAATATAATTAGTTATTAGGCTTAATTTTCGCCTCAGGTTTTGCCGAAAGATACGTATATTAGGCTTTTAAAGGACAAGCAATGCATCGGTCATTGGGAGGAGGTGGTGGTATCCAAGTTCAACAAACGACTTGTCGAAGTAAAGACGCTTTTCCATTTCTTAACATACCTGACTTTGAGAAAAAAACTAATTTTGGAAAAATAGTGAATATAGAGACGTAGATTATGTTTCTTACAATGTATGTCAGACCATACTGATGAGGAAACAGGCAGAAATACTAGCATCCTGCAATAGAGTAAAAGCCAATATTTTCGCGTGTGGAAATGTTCGCTTAGTCAGCCTCCAAATTGTTCGCAATGTGGATATTTTCGCGCTCCAGTCATGCTGTTTTGCATTGTGTACCTATAATACCATTATACAATGTACAGTTTGAGTGGTGTTAAATATGTTCGCGTGTGGATTTATTCGCGGAGATTCAATGCCAGCGAAATAAGCGATACTTTCCACACCGCGAAAAATTCCACTTTTAGTTAACCTTTTTATTTAAACCTCGCGGCTGTCCTATGTACGCCTCTGTGAGGTATGATGGGCGAGGATGTTGAGCCGATTTAACACCTCCTAGATATATTGTACCAAATGCATGAAATCAACAGACTATTAAAACAATAACAAAAACCAAACATTGTGAAAAGTGTAATACAGATACATGTATGGTGTTGTCGACTCCTCAATAATAATAAAAAATAATAAAAAAAAAATACTAAGTCCAATTCTATACCGACAGTTCTTTTATTAACTAAATGGCGAGTTAATATTTTTTTATTTCATTCAGACTTAAACATTAAGTTTATAACAACATACAGTACTGTGCAAACGAATAGGATATGGAAACAAGTTTGTAACAACCTGTATAAATCCGTTTTCTGAGATTGCCTGATTTAATTAGGGCATGGTGGCTAATGATTGAATTCTCCATACGCAGTTGTTACAGTAATTTACTGGTTAACGTAGTTTTAGTGGTTTTATGAAAATATGAGTGAAGAAAGGGGGATGCGGGTCGAGGGGGAGAAGATTCCCGTGCCAATAAATATAAAAGGAATAGATTATACAAAAATAAATTCGAGAATACCGAAGCGTTAACAAAATCATAATCTGAACTCAAAATTGATTAAAACAGGGACAAATTATAAACAAAAGGAAGACACCCGCCATGTAAATCTTTGTTATATCCATGTAAACATCAAGTTCTCCAAATGAGAACCGAGTATCATGTCAATCACAACAAGTAAACACACTAACGAGCATACTCAAAAACGTCCAACTTCATATCACTAAAAGATACAGAATATTTCTCAATGAAACAAAGATGGCAACCATAAAACTTGCCCACAGTTTTGATCAACCTGCATCTCTCGAAACCCTGTGTTGGTAGTTTGCTTTTCAGCAGTCGGCGGCATCGATCACGAAAATCACGGTATTTAGAGCAAGCCCTAGAATAACGAATCAAATGTGAAAACAGAGATCATTGTTCAATTAAAAGTGCATATTAATATATTTGGAGTATAAATATTGAAAGCAGATAGCTAACAATTGACAATTTAACAGATAACATATGACTACAAACAGATATATATGGGAGGGAAAATGATATATAAAAGCTAAAATTAACCGATAAATAATGATAGACTTAGTAATGTGTCCGCAGATTGACTAACACAGAACGGTTATTATTTGTATCGGTACATGTTTTAGCTGCATCCATCTGTCACGTGTGTAAATATTAACCTTTTTGTAAACATCACCTAGAATGATTCAAACGAAAAATAAAACGCAGTATGTATCTTCATTACACGCGGTAAACGCTGATATCGCAGTTTTCACTTCTCATTGAGCCGTATGTTTTATTTGCGCTTTCAGTTGTTATTAATTGGAATAAGACGAGCAATTATTGTTTCATTGTCAATTCCGTACATGTCTTCTCGTTCACTTGGCACATACGTAAGTGCAAGACGTTTATTAATTCGATACGGCAGGTACTGTATAGGGCTTGTTATGTTAGCCTAAAAAGTTGAAATAGGCTGTTTGTTCTTCACGTGAGTGGATATCGTACGCGGTCACTTCAATCTCTGCTCCTCCAAAGGTAAACTCTACATCGACCCCGCGGTCTATGCCTTTCTCAGTGTTTTTCATTTCCACAATGACTTCGCCTATGATTTCACAGCCTGCCTCGTCAATATATGTAGGATTTGGGTTACGTGTTGTGTAGATCTGTATTGGGAGCACTGTTTGGTTTGCCTCCATCACCCAGTATCGTTCACTCTGTCCGGTAAGTCCTACCGGTACCGACTCTCCGAATCTCACGTGTGCACAGAAACATCCAGAACACAGGTCCCTCTCATCATCTTCGTCTTTGAACTTTCGGCTCTCCTCGTGTGTTCCCGGAACAAATGGCATGTTAGCTCCTACTCCGTACGTCAGTCTGCTGATTCGTTCGGTGACCGCCTCCAGCTCGTGTCCGTTGACGGCCGCCCCTTTCAAAACTGCTAATCCTGCCTCTTGTGGAATAATGAGGCGTTTCTTTGGAAACTTGTTCTTGATTGTTTCCTGTAGTAAGGGGCATTCGGAATAGCCCCCTACCAGTAGTATGGCTTGAACGACTTCAATTTCGGGCTTATTTAGAAGGCTGATTACGTGATCAACGATTTTATTAACGGATTCCGAAAATAGCTCCTTCGCAAGATCAGAACTTAGTCTCATTTTATCCATTTTCCAGGTAAGGTTTTTATTAAACTTGCTGTTTGCTTTGATTTTCTCCGTCAGATTCACCTTAGGTTTGAGCTCATCGTAGGTATCGAGTAGACTTACTGGAAGGTTGAAAGTGATCTTTGTTTCTTCTGAAGCACTGATAGATCGCTTCTTCGCTTCGAACGTCCTTTGAAGCTCTAGATAGTCAGCCTGGTATTTCTCTTTGAAATGATCCACTACGTCCTCTCCCAATATTTCTTCGAGTAGCTTGATGAATTCACTGTCAACCATCGTGCCTCCCCATTCCCCTCCATTGGCCATGTACAACTCTTTCAGCCTCAGGTCGTCTTGTACCTCATGCACAGTGATGTCTACTGTTCCACCTGGAAGTAATTAAAATACACAATGTAATGTAGAAATCTTATTGTTTTATTCAACTTAGCTTAAGTATACCTCTTGTTCAAACATGTAATATTGCATGCTTTCGTTATACACGTCGGTGAAATCTGGGTGATACTAGTAATGATTAGTGTTTTCATTGCCTGTTCCGAATGCGATTAAGTCTGGTTTTGTTTCAATACGATTTTAGAGTGATACACAGGAGGAAAAATATGAAAAAGAAATAAAAAACTAAATAAAAAACAGGTCTGAGTTATGTGTTTTGCAGTCGTGAGTGTCTTCTCCCTCACCGGCAGTAGGTCAGATCTACGTTATTACACAGACACTAACGGAACTGTTCATTTATAACCCTGAGATAAATATCATTGAATGATACATAATTCACTGTCTCATAAACAGAACATCATTTCAAACATTAAACTTGGTAAACGCCCTCAGACGTAAACACTATTGACTGCGCGCATTATTCCATTGAAATTATTGTATCCCCGTCTAAAACACTATTACTATGTGTCAGAGAGTAAGTTATGTTATCGTTGCTTCCACGTCCAGGAGGGTAAATGTGATCGATATAGAAGATTGATGTCTTTGTTATGGTAAGATAATAAATATCAGAGTTTAATCTGACATGAATCACTCCAGGGACTAAAGAAGCCCGATAAAATCAACCTGGAATGTAAATAAAGCTATGTCAAAACGTCGAATCTCTGAAATGTCCTTGACTACCCTAGTTATTTAACCGTTTAATGTTAGAGTATACTCGACAACACTTCACAGTAAAGATTTGGTTTGTATACGCATCGTCGACCAATCTGTTTGCAACTACAGTATTGTACCTTATCTGCAAAAAATGGGTAGTGCACCAAAAGGTCGTTGTTAAGAACTATTTATCGTCCATATTATTGATAATTGAATACTACTACAAGTAACTACATTATGTACTACCACTACTAATGATTATTCAATGTGTTATATCATAATTTGTATACCTGTTAAGAATTATTACCCGTGAAAATAGGGCATTTGCGATAAGCTAGGAAACATACAGTCTGTCCTGTCATTTTGGCGCTTATAGCAGCTAGCTTTCCATAATTTCGGTCACTGCCCAACCACATACAGCTGAGTAGCGTCTTTCACTAGAATGCCGTGCTTCTTAACAAATAGATTGTTTCGTTTGGAAAATCGTCAAATATTCTCTATCATTCTAAAACCTGATTTGGGGTATAACGTCTTCGTATAAAGCTCGTTTGCTAGTGCTATGCTCAAAAATTACCAACACTTCTTTTACCTGATTATGCTCTATGTAGATTCTACATATAACATACATTTTGTATACATATTAACTTTTCCTGTTGGTCTTATTTACATACCTCCCACGTCGAGCACTAAGTACTTTGCTCCAGGCCTAAACACAGACACATTGCCCGCTTTGCCAACAGCCATTTCAGAAAGAGGCAGATATTTGCAGAAAAGAGCCGCGGCTTCCGCTTCCAAAGAAAGGATTAGCTGGGGGCCAGGAATTCCGGCCTGTGGAAATAGGATGACGCATTCTCATGACATTTATGTTTTGAGAATCAAACTTACTTGTTAACATGGGTAAACGTTTTCCCTAGAGCATGAAAAAAAATGAATGACATCATTATTAAGAATTGTTCCTAGAGCCCTGATACAACAGTGCGATTCAAAAAAACCTATCACATTTGAATAACATAAGTACATGCCATTCAAATGTATAACATTGCTATATGCATATGTGTTGTGATGTTTGTGTTTATTCTTTTGAAGTTGAACTTTGACCGGAAATCACGTGGTTCAATGCCACGTGCTGATTGTTGACGTCGTCAATATATACGAGATGATGTATTTTTGCGCAAGTAGTCCGCGGTTCAATCCAGAAAACAACACTGCCACTGCAAATTTATATTATTGTGGTAGAAACAGGTCACACGACTTGTGGTTATTAAATACGGAATCTATTTCACTCTCGTTAATTATATGTTTTTAAAGTTGAAACCACTCGCTGTGTTACCTCTATTTTAACATACTAGGTCATATTCAAATTTTCATTCAAGCAATTTGTATGAAGTTTAATCCAGTTCTTAATAACACACACTCAAGAACTTACCTGTTCTGCGCATTCTCTCATGAACTGTTTTGCTCGGTCGTTCCAAATAGCAGGCATAGTGAGGATCCAACGAATCTCTGACACATTGGTATCTACGCCCCGTGTCTTGCACAAATCCAGCATGTGGTCTTTTAGGAATCGTATGGAACATGTAAAGACCTTCATGGCTGACATTTCCTGGCCATTGCTAGCTTTCAACATCATTGCGCGGGATATTTCCTAAAACAATAGTTTCGAAAATGACAAAGTAAAAACATAAAGATGATGTGTATATATTGTATTGTTACTTGTTCAATATTGTCGTGAAGCGTGACATGAAATCGCGAAATATTGTTTCTTTCCACAGGTAAGATATAACTGATGAAAAGAAACAATAATTTTGCGATTCAATATCTCAATTTGTGATAAGCGATGTCTGTATTTCTTTTCTGTTTTAGCCATTATTATACACTGGAAAAGTGATACCAGTATTATTTGATATTATCTTATAGAAATTGATAACATCTTGAAATGGTGTCAAACAAGAGATATTAAGGGTGGTCGGGTGATTCAGTGGATAGCGCACATGCCTTTCACCAAGGTGGCCGGGGTTCGATTCCCTGACCGGACGTCAACAGGTATAGGGTCACCTGCCTGACTACGTTGGTTTTCTACGGGTTCTCCGATTTCCTCCCACAATAAGACCCATCACAAACAACCATCCGGGCCAACAAGAATGATTAATATAAGTTGAAAAACTGGTTCCATAATTTTTGTAAAATAAATAAAGTGCGTAAGTGATTATTTACCTTTTCATAATAAAGATGCATTTTGAAGCGACGGAAGAACAACCAGCCTTTGTGTTTATCTTTTTCCATTAGATCAGCGTATTTGTCTTCGGCATCGAAACCAAAAGCCTCAAATTCTTGACTTGGATCAAACAGCACACAACTAGACGTTTTCAGGGATAACAGACCCCCACACTTAGCAGTCCACGTCATGCTGCTGACTTTCAATGGGTCCACCTTGTGATCAAATTTAGTGGAGAAAGCATAACCAGAAAATGTTGAACCGAAGTCAATGGCTGCTACCAACGTATATGGTGTATCTTTGAGGTCTCTTTTCTGTAAGAAGATATTGTATTTGCGTGATACCATAAGGCTATACACGTTAAAGGATCATTTTGTTTTTCAAATTTGTCAAACTTGTTGGAGGAAACAGCAATTCTGCTTGTGTATTAATTGTTTAACTACATGATACATTGATTGGTTGATTTTTATATTACTTTTTCAGTTATAGCTGGATCCATTCAAGGACATGCGATGATTTGGTGGTTGGGGAGAGCAGGATTGCAAAGTGTTGCAAATGACAAATACATACATATATAATAATGATCGATGTTCGATGTTGTCGCCTTAGATAAAAAAAAGTATGAATTAAAATAGTTGCTATTGCAAATAAGTTAAATAGTTAGAAGTATAAAATCCCCATATGGCATACGATAATAATTCTTAACTAAGCAATACGTACTTTGTATGTACACTAAATGGATATTCTGTAGGAGAATAGGTATAGCTTGTAGGGCATACCTTGATTAACCTCGTCTTGGTATCGGGCTTCGAAGCTTCATGTCGGCCAACAGGTCTCTGTGCCATGTCCTACCAACAAACAACCAAACATCAGCATTAGAAGTTATAGGAAAATAACGACGCCGATGACGACGATGATGTTGATGATGATTATGTTTATGATAATGGAGCAACTACCAACCAAGCATCATCATTATATGTAGAAGTTGTAGGAAAATAACGACAACGATGACGACGATGATGTTGATGATGATAATGATTATAGAGCAACTAACAACCAAACATCATCATTACATGTAGAAGTTGTAGGAAAATAATGACGACGATGACGACGATGATGATGATGATGATGATGATGATGCATCGCATATGTCCAATATATGCTCAGCATCAATCTCTAATGAGAAACATTGCTGATGCTGCTTAGTAAATGTCAGTACAAAGTAAATAATACATGTAGACCATATTCAGCAACAACGTTTGCGAAAATGATTTGTATTCACATTTGTGTGTGTGTGTTTACAATTCCTTGTGAAATTCTAGAGTTAAGTAAAAAGCTTGAGTTGATTCTTCCTTGGTACATTGTAGTTTAAAACAATTGAGGCATACACAGCTAATGTTTCTTCACGTGAATTTCATGTGAAAAATTTCACGTGAATTTCACATGAAATTCTAGAGTTAAGTAAAAAGCTTGAGTTGATTCTACGTTGGTAGTTTAAAAAACATTGATGCATACACAGCCAATTTTTCTTCCATCATGTCAATTTCACGTGAAAAAAATTACGTGAATTTCACATGAACTTCATGTACAAAATTATTTCACGGGAAATTCACATGAACAAAGTAGCATATGGAAATCAAACACAACATAATTTCACATGAATTTCACGTGAAATTCATGTGAAAAATTAGCTTACAAAAAATCAAATTCAATAGAATTTCACATGAAATTCACGTAAATTTCACATGAAATTTTTCACGGGAAATTAACTTTTTCCCGCATTTCACGTGAAATGCACGTGAAATTCACATGAAGACATATTGCCTGTGTATATTTTCTCATAATGCATTTAATCTTATTCTATTAATATATATGAATGGACTTAAGTCGGTTCATTGCATTTTCTTGCTGATAATATTTATTTATTATGGCCCTGTTGAAAGGGCACTATTGCCTCATATCACTGTCGAGGTGTGGAATAGTGCCTGAGTCAAAGGTGAGGGCACTATCTCATCACGAGACAATACTATGAGGCAACAGTGCCCTCTTACAATGTAACAGGGCCATAATGGGTTTAGTACATCACCTTTTAATTTAAATCGTATTCACCAAAACTCATTTTAAATAAAATTTTGTGATAAAACATGGCTAGCTTTGGGTCGTTCCTAGAGTCGGTCATTTTCAAGCAGAACAGTAGCACGACGTAATATTTACGTAACTCAATAGTGACGTCATAATATATTCACGTTGAACTTCGGGTTTGGGGGAGCGGGCACTAGCTCTTCATAGTACCCGTGTGTAGCCAAACGGAAGTCAGTATTCAGTCACGTGATGTACTAAATTCAAGCTCAGATACCCCTTTTGTCAGATATTGTTACAAGAACTGTCTGTACAGTTATATAAAAAAACCCGTTATGAGCAAAACCAGACGGGGAAATAGTATGTGTAGTGCACATGGGTACCCAATTTATCTAAAAATGTCTATTTGTGCATTTGCAAGCGATGGATTATGATGGAACTGTGAGCGTAAAACATTTCAAAAGTATACTCTCTGTCACATAAAAGTTTATATTATCTGATGTTAGAATGCGTCAACAAGGATATCAGGACAAAAACACCTCCATTTACATGTAAGTGAGAAACCATTATTTATAAGTAGCGGAGTATAACCAGTGCTTATTTTATCAATTTGACAATAGGTAGGACCTGTTGGCAACTCGTCATATTGAACAGATGTTTTTATAACACTACGTAATGTATATATTGAATTAGGCATTTATAGATATTATCATATAACTTACCCGTTCAGTCATGTCATACGACCATGCCATAAAAATGGTATTACACACGTGTAATAAACTATTGTGACGTCATAAACAAATGACGTCTTTATGACGTCATATGATTGTCTTGGTAGTGATGAATATGAGAGTTTTTGTGTATTTTCTCATAAATATATGTCATGTGATAAATACAATATTACACTCGTGTCAATGCAATATGGAATTTATTAAACTCGTTAAATGATTTAATATATCACTCGCCTCATGGCTCATGATAACTTAAATTATCTAACTCGTTTAATAAATTCCATATTACATCGACACTCATGTAAGATCCTCTATTTATTAAAGCCTTTAAGATCTATATACTGCAACATAACTAGTCTTGTACAAATAGACAATATTACTGGAACACACTGACTATAGAAGGCTTGAGGTACATATGTATCATGTCATTCAGAATAAAGGCCGCGTCACTGTAATGAACTTACATTGTATGTTAGTGCGGAGACACAGGGTATACACTTAATTGATATATACATGTACTACCAAAAACTCTGATTAGCCGATTGATATATAAATAAATGAAACGGTAGCAGCTTATGTGTACACCACTAACAGTTTAACATATCGCATATTATCATTTGGCAATACACACCAAAGAAAGGTACATGTACACTTACATATTTTTGATAATAAATAAATATATTTACAATCAATCAATTTATCTATTAAAGTGTCATACATCAAAATTACATATATGTATACAAATATATGAAGGTTTTGTAATACTCACTTAAAACTGATACAGTATTCCGGATCCTTGAATGATCTTGTTGAGTATGCCTATGGGTGTGTTATCGGTAAAATAAACTTCAGAACGGGGTATTTCTTTATCAATAAACCAATATATAGACTGTATACACATGTATTTTGTAGCTTAACAAAGCTGTCGGTGTCGGTCTACCTCAAAACATTGGTAATATACTTCCTGGTACAAGTTAAGACAAGATATCACGTGACTGAAGAAAGAATTATTTATTTCAATCTGACATTGAACCTGTCGGTTGGAACACAGCACTAGACCCAATGCGCCGCGACTCGTTGACTGGTATAGCTTGGTAGGTGATCCTGAGGATTAGACAGGTAAGTACACATATTTGGTTTTTAATTGGATACAGACTATCTAAAAACATCAGTTTATAACTGTTAAACCGTATTATGGCTTGAAGTTTATTCTATTCTCTTCATTAAAGCAGGCTTTATCTGAAATATAAGAGATTATAATGTTGATAAAAATGTTCTGAGGCGAGCAATGTAAAGCAGGAAGTGATAAAGAATAACTACTAGGTCTACACAAATAAAAAGATTAATGTTTACGAACTGTACTTGTCAATAAATTATACTGCTGTACTGTTTTACGTAGAGATCTAGCTTAGTTTAATGTCAGCTTACAACTTCTTACATGTACGTCAGCTTACTGCTATCAAGACCATGGTTATCAATAAATAAGAAGTATTTGTATTACGCTGATACAATGTGTGATATTAGAATATAACAGAATAATTACGGTATTCAAGGCCAGGGATGATACAATTTGCCGGGTTTCAAATGTAGGAAGAAAGCTTTTATCTACAATATATTTAGGTTTATAGTAATTAGATACTACAGGTTCAAACACATATTGCGTTTTCAATAATACTTTTTCCAAACATATGCAAGACATTTATCGAATTCATTGTTGATATTCAGTTGTCTTTGTTCATTTTTTGTTAATATTCCTTTATATTCAAATGTCTCAAAATGCATACGATGGACTTATATGTACGTACATGCTTTGAATTGTGCTTTGATGTGATCAAAACAAAATATTTGGAATTCTTACTTTATTAGTCAAGACTTGTGTAAATAGAGATACATTTTCACTGCATTATCTTTATTTATTTACAGCCATGTCTGGGTATCGTTTTGTGTATTAACAGCCATGTCTGTGTATCATTTTGTGTATCTACAGCAATGTCTGTGTATCCCTTTCTGTATTTACAGCCATGTCTGGTATCCTTTTGTGTATTTACAGCCATGTCTGGGTTTCCTTTTGTGTATTTTCAGCCATGTCTTGGTATCCTTTTGTGTATTTACAGCCATGTCTGAGAATCCTTTTGTGTATTTATAGCCATGTCTGGGTATCCTTTTTGTTGTATTATTTTCAGCCATGTCTGTGTATCATTTTGTGTATCTACAGCAATGTCTGTGTATCCCTTTGTGTATTTACAGCCATGTCTGGATATCCTTTTGTGTATTTACAGCCATGTCTGGGTATCATTTCGTGTATTTACAGCCATGTCTGAAAATCCTTTGTGTATTTTCAGCCATGTCTAGGTATCCTTTGTGTATTTACAGCCATGTCTAGGTATCCTTTGTGTATTTACAGCCATGTCTGGGTATCGTTTTGTGTATTTACAGCCATGTCTGGGTTTCCTTTTGTGTATTTACAGCCATGTATGTGTATTCTTTTGAGTATTTACAGCCATGTCTGGGTATCGTTTTGTGTATTAACAGCCATGTCTGGGTATCGTTTTGTGTATTTGCAGCCATGTCTGGGTTACTTTTTGTGTATTTACAGCCATGTCTGGGTATCGTTTTATCTATTAACAGCCATATCTGGGTATCCTTTTGTGTATTTACAGCCATGTCTGGGTATCGTTTTATCTATTAACAGCCATGTCTGGATATCCTGTTGTGTATTTACAGCCATATCTGAGTATCTTTTTGTGTATTTACAGCCATGTCTGGGTATCGTTTTGTGTATTTACAGCCATGTCTGGGTTACTTTTTGTGTATTTACAGCCATGTCTGGGTATCGTTTTATCTATTAACAGCCATGTCTGGGTATCCTTTTGTGTATTTACAGCCATGTCTGGGAATCCTTTGTGAATTTACAACCAAGTCTGGTTATCGTTTTGTGTATTGACAGCCATGTCTGGTTATCGTTTTGTGTATTTACAGCCATGTCTGGGTTTCCTTTTGTGTATTAACAGCCATGTCTGGGTATCGTTTTTTATATTTACAGCCATGGCTGGATATCCTGTTGTGGCAGCGATCGACTTCGGAACCACTAATTCCGGATATGCCTTCTCGACCAAACACGACTATGAGACAAATCCGTTAAAGATATCAGCAGCCTCCTGGGTGGCCGGTTCTGCTCGTCTTCAGTCCCAAAAGACACCAACCTGTGTCCTTTTTGATGAAAACAAAAAGTTTCACTCGTTTGGCTATGAAGCTGAAGACAAATATTCTGATTTGGCGTTGGATGAAGAACACGAGGATTGGTACTACTTCCGAAGGTTTAAGATGGAGTTGTACAACCGAAAAGTAAGTAAACATACTCCATAAAGTATGATTGATAATATCTACCGTGAGTCTTTGATTACCCTGTTTTGGGCAGCATTTGCTTATAACAGAATATATTTGCTTCCTTTTGTTCATAAATTTACCTTTTCGCTTCCCCATGCCTCGAAGATTCAACGATTATACAAAGCAAAATCCTGTTGGTTCAGTTCCAAATTAAGTGACTTCGCCGCGTGTTTTTGTCCCTGGCGAATGAATTTTTTTGAGAATAATATATCATATATATTAGCTCAAACTACATAGCAAAGGACAGTTAACGAGCAAATAAAAAGGTAATTCTATATATCAAGCAAACATCTTACAATTATATGTTAATATATCCTGAACTCAAAGTTTTCTGTTTATGCATCGAAACTGTCATGAACGCGAAAAAGCATTAGCAATCTAAAATTTGAATAGTTGTTGTATAGGATAAAGCTGTTAAATGCGAAGTTACAATTATTTGAAACAGGACTTAAGTAGCAGTTTCGAGCTCAAAACCCAAGATGAAAAGAAATCGATGAAGGCTATGGATGTGTTCTCCGCATGTATAAAATATCTAAAGGATCACTTACTAAAAACAGCAGAAAAGCAAGGTGTGACCTTCAACGAGGGTGATATTAGATGGATCCTGACTGTTCCCGCCATATGGACAGAACCCGGAAAACAATTCATGAGGAAAGCGGCAGAACAGGTAAATATATAGAGGTTACAGGTAAATATATAGAGGTTACAGGTAAATACATAGAGTTTACAGGTAAATACATAGAGGTAACAGGTAAATATTTAGAGGTTACAGGTAAATATATAGAGGTTACAGGTTAATATATAGAGGTTACAGGTAAATATATAGAGGTTACAGGTAAATATATAGAGGTTACAGGTAAATGTTTAGAGGTAACAGGTAAATATATAGAGGTTACAGGTAAATACATAGAGGTTACAGATAAATACATAGAAGTAACAGGAAAATATATAAAGGTTACAGGTAAATATATAGAGGTTACAGGTAAATATAGAAGTTACTGATAAATATTTAGAGGTAACAGGTATATATATATAGAGGTTACAGGCTAATATATAGAGGTTACAAGTAAATAAAGAGGTTACAGATAAATGGTTAAAGGTTACAGGTAAATATTTAGAGGTTACAGGATAATATATAGAGATTTCAGGTAAATATATAGAGGTTACAGGTAAATATAGAAGTTACTGATAAATATTTAGAGGTAACAGGTATATATATATAGAGGTTACAGGCTAATATATAGAGGTTACAGGTAAACATATAGCGGTTACAGGTAAATATACATGTATCACTCTCGTTAATCATTTTCAAATATAACAAAAATCACGATATTTAGATGTCTTTTGTATTTTTTAAAAATTACCAGCGATAGTGAAATAAACACCATATTCAATAACCACGAGTCGCGTATACTGTTTCTACAACAATCTCAGTCGGATGCAGCTGGAGTGTAACCTTATTTTGATACAAATACAGACGTTTCTTTGGACAACTCTGGTGTAGTGATTTGACCCATATGTAAAACGCCATTCAATAGTATGAATTAGTTTGATACTTTCTACCAAAACTTTACGAACAACAAATAAAGTAGACGAAAGGTTTAAAATATGTAGTATTTCTTTAAATCAAATATAAATGAACCGCGGGTTAAATGCGCAAAATCATTTCATCACCTATTTTCATGCCAATCAAAGGTCGGGAGGTCATAATACTACCAATGGTATATCGGTTATATTTATCACAAAGTTAGAATATTTAAACAATGGTCTGAGGGCTAGAGTGGAATAATACAGAACATTGTAAGTAGTAGAAAATAGGGTATTCATTTGAATTAAACATGCTACTATAGGTAATGAATAGCTTAACATTTTGTTATGATCCTACAATACACATGTCAAAAGATATTAAATTGCGTAAAGCCCTACCCGGTTTAGTAAATTTGCTTTCTATAGCTGTATGTGCTACAAGACCCTACCGGGGTTTTATTAAGTTATGGCCCAAGCAACATCATCGAAAACATTCATAGACTCATGCATATTTAAACAGTTTTCAGACGCAGTGTTCTTACACACGTTTCATTCTTTTAGGCGGGAATACCCTCAAAAGACCTCAAGCTGGTGCTGGAACCAGAGGCTGCTGCCATTTATTGCACTAACTTACCGATAGACAAGATATGTGCAGATGGTTCTGGAGAAAAGATGACAGTGTTCCAGAAAGGAACGAAATACATGGTTTTGGATGCTGGGGGTAAGTGTTGGCTGTCAGTATCAACGAAACGTATATCCGATTGTACGAAAACAAAGAGAGTACTAAAGTGTCAGAAAATGACAATGATGGTTTTGCTATTCAAAGACTAATACTGACTTGCTATTGCGATTGCCGTAAATAATAATACAACTGACGAGTATTGCTACAATGAAAGTGACGTATCGATTGGACGGGTTGGGTGCCTTTTTTACCCAGGGAGGCCGACTCTCGTTTTCAAGCAAGACAAAACTAAAATAACTGGCATTCTTTACTAGCATGTTAGTGGGCATCTCATAAACTTTCTGAAAATTTTACTTGGCCGTACTTGTTTTTAATCTGAACAAGGAAGCTTTTTAACTTGCATTGTAAGTTTTAAGATGGTGATTTAATCGGAAACCCTTTATCCTACAAATGTTTGTCTTTGTCTTCCCTTTAAGGTGGTACCATTGACATCACGGTTCACGAGGTACAGAATGGCGGAATCCTAAAGGAACTTCACAAAGCCAATGGAGGGGACTGGGGAGGAACGAGTGTCGATCAAAAGTTTGAGGAACTTTTACAGGATATCATTGGCGAGGATCAGTTCCAAAACTTTAAACGGGATAGTATTCCAGATGTGCTGACTCTGCACAGGAACTTTGAAATGAAGAAAAGATCTATTGAGTCAAAAACTGATGGGGTTGTCACCACCACAGTTCCTCCAATTTTACAGTCACTGGTCAAGAAAGGAACGAAAGGTGGAAACTCAAATACTAACAAAAGACACAGTGACGTATCCTTGCAGCGAGACAAACTCAAAATGCCCGACAAGCTGGCGAGGGATTTATTTACAAAATCTATTGACGCTATCATATCCCGTGTGAAAGACATTTTTTCCGAACCGGAAATGAAAGGAATATCAATCATTCTGATGGTCGGAGGGTATTCCGAATGTGAACTTCTTCAACACGCCGTTAAAAGCACTTTCTCTGACAAGAAGGTTATTATTCCTTACGAAGCTGGTTTATCGGTACTGAAAGGGGCAGTTATCAATGGACATGTTCCCCATATCATCACATCACGAGTTTGTAGATTTACGTACGGAGTAGCCTGCAACAGAAAGTTCAGAGAAGGGAAAGATAAAGAAGAGTACCGAGTGAAAGGCGCCAAGGGGGATAGTAGATGCTTGAATGGGTTTAAATCATACGCCTGTACAGATACGCCAGTTGAACTCGGAGCCACTGTAAACAAGTACATATTCAATGTTAGCGGCCCTAATGAGACAGGTATCGACCTCCCCGTCTACGCCTCAGAGGAACGCGATCCTGATTACGTCACAGACAAAACGTGTCAGAAGCTTGGCATGCTCAGAATTGAGATGCCAGACACTTCGAAAGGAATTAATAGGTCGGTGGAGGTGGAAATGATCTTTGGAGGAACCGAAATGGAGGTTAGAGCGATAGACTTAACAACGAAGAAGAAAACAGAAGCGTCGTTTAACTTCGTTGGCTAGATGTTTACAAAAACAATCCTTAACAGATGATTAAGTATGGAGAAAAATTAGACATCTACCTGCTATGGTATTTAAAACAATAGTAAGCAATAGTTTAATCCGTTTTGTTCGATAGGCCTGTGTATTCATATGCAATGATACAAATATGTGTTTGCCTTGATGAAATGACAAACGTGAAGACAAAAACTATAGACAAAGGAACAACCAAATACCACCAACACCCTTTTGCGAGACTAGATAACAATACAGTGCTATTAACTTAATTAATCAGTGATAGCATCGATATATGAGTGTGTATAAAAACAATTCAGACAGTTAAGCTGGTCAAACAACTGGACATTTTTGAGTTACCAAACTGCCTGGAAAGATGCATGATATTGTGAATAAGTTGCAAGGGCTGGGATAGGTCGGTGCTTTTTTGGGTATTTCGACTAAAATCTTGCACGTGCTGTATTACTTTAATTGTAAATAGAAAATAAAACGTAAAAATCGACCTTTCGAAAAGTGATTTGAAAGGTAAAACCTGACATTTGAATAATGTTGGTTTCAATTGGTCTTTATATGCATTTGACAAATAACTTAAATATTCTTTGCAAAAATAAATGCTGAAATGTAAATTTACGTAGACTTACGTAAGAAGGTACACTGTAAAAATCATCCACTTTCTTCAATTCATCTTTTCCTACTTAACATAATCAAAATTGACATAAATATTCGTGTTTAGTTAAGGAATTAGCACATGTTGTTGTTTATTAAGGTATAAACCAGAAAGAATGATGCACTTTGCATTAATCTAAAAAGGGGTTTATCCAAAAAAGTGCACATACGATTTTTTTCTGTAAATACCGTATAATACACAAAAAGTCGGGGCTATTCCTTATGATTGCATTTCTAAAGATATATAACACATTTGTAGTTCACAATCGATTATTTTGTATTAATTATGACAAAATAAAACGATTTTGCACAAAACACAAATTTGTTCAGTAATTTCATCTCCAAGCAACGTCAATCAGAAGTTTGAATACCAAATACCGCGCCAAACATAGCGGTATATGACGTCATCCCTGTTTGCGTTGACTGTGTTTCATTGTTATACGATATCGCCTGAAAAAGTTAAGCATTTTGGGAAATAGGAAAAAATAAATAACATACGATTATCAAAAGTATATACATATGTAGGACACTATGGTTCAATATTGGCTTTATGCGGATGCAACAAGAATAGAAACAGAAATAAATTGTATAATGACAAACATTCACATAGGACTATATTAACATTAGCTCTGTAATTGTCCATTGACACAATTCTAAGAGGCAGTTGCTGTCATACGCCTATAACACCCAGTGCCTCAGACTATAACAGCAGTTGATATTTTGACGTCATCAATTTCATTGTCGTCTTTACTTGATTTGCTGTAAAAAATCGGTCCGAAGAAACTAAATAAAGCACAATAATTCTATTAAAATGTAAATATAAGTAATAAACATTCATTGCTTAAATAGTAGCAACGTGTAAAAATTAAAAGGAAACCACAGGTAATTCGCAGTATCTATGTCTTTTAATCTGCTTCATCATGTATGATGTCAGCTGCACCATCAGTAATGTCAGTTATACCGTGTATGGTGTCAGCTGCACCATCAGTAATGTCAGTTATACCGTGTATGGTGTCAGCTGCACCATCAGTAATGGCAGTTATACCGTGTATGGTGTCAGTTTCACCATCAGTAATGACAGTTATACCGTGTATGGTGTCAGCTGCACCATCAGTAATGTCAGTTATACCGTGTATGGTGTCAGCTGCACCATCAGTAATGTCAGTTATACCGTGTATGGTGTCAGCTGCACCATCAGCAATGACAGTTATACCGTGTATGGTGTCAGCTGCACCATCAGTAATGTCAGTTATACCGTGTATGATGTCAGTTTCACCATCAGTAATGTCAGTTATACCATGTATGGTATCAGCTGCACCATCAGTAATGTCAGTTATACCGTGTATGGTTTCAGCTGCACCATCAGTAATGTCAGTTATACCGTGTATGATGTCGGCTGCACCATCAGTAATGTCAGTTATACCGTGTATGATGTCAGTTTCACCATCAGAAATGTCAGTTATACCGTGTACGATGTCAGCTGCACCATCAGTAATGTCAGTTATACCGTGTATGATGTCAGCTGCACCATCAGTAATGTCAGTTATACCGTGTATGATGTCCGCTGCACCATCAGTAATGTCCGTTATACCGTGTATGATGTCAGTTTCACCATCAGTAATGTCAGTTATACCCGGAATGATGTCAGCTGTACCATCATTAATGTCAGTTATACCGTGAATGATGTCCGCTGCACCATCAGTAATGTCAGTTATACCGTGTATGGTGTCAGCTGCACCATCACTAATGTCAGTTATACCGTGTATGGTGTCAGCTGCACCATCAGTAATGTCAGTTATACCGTGTATGGTGTCAGCTGCACCATCAGTAATGTCAGTTATACCGTGTATGGTGTCAGCTGCACCATCAGTAATGTCAGTTATACCGTGAATGGTGTCAGTTTCACCATCATTAATGTCAGTTATACCGTGTATGGTGTCAGCTGCACCATCAGTAATGTCAGTTATACCGTGTATGGTGTCAGCTGCACCATCAGTAATGTCAGTTATACCGTGTATGGTGACAGCTGCACCATCAGTAATGTCAGTTATATCGTGTATGGTTTCAGCTGCACCATCAGTAATGTCAATTATACTGTGTATGATGTCAGCTGCACCATCAGTAATGTCAGTTATACCGTGTATGGTGTCAGCTGCACCATCAGTAATGTCAGTTATACCGTGTATAGTGTTAGCTGCACCATCAGTAATGTCAGTTATACATGTACCGTGTATGGTGTCAACTGCACCATCAGTAATGTCAGTTATACCGTGTATGGTGTCATTTTCACCATCAGTAATGTCAGTTATACCGTGTATGATGTCAGTTTCACCATCAGTAATGTCAGTTATACCGTATATGGTGTCAGCTGCACCATCAGTAATGTCAGTTATACCGTGTTTGGTGTCAACTGCACCATCATTAATGTCAGTTATACCGTGTATGGTGTCAGCTGCACCATCAGTTATGTCAGTTATACCGTGTATGGTGTCAGCTGCACCATCAGTAATGTCAGTTATACCGTGTATGGTGTCAGCTGCACCATCATTAATGTCTATTATACCGTGTATGATGTCCGCTACACCATCAGTAATGTCAGTTATACCGTGTATGATGTCTGTTGCACCATCAGTAATGTCAGTTATACCGTGTATGATGTCGGCTGCACCATTAGTAATGTCAGTTATACCGTGTATGATGCCCGCTGCACCATCAGTAATGTCAGTTATACCGTGTATGATTTCCGCTGCACCATCAGTAATGTCAGTTATACCGTGTATGATGTCCGCTGCACCATCAGTAATGTCAGTTATACCGTGTATGATGTCAGTTTCACCATCAGTAATGTCAGTTATACCGTGTATGATGTCAGTTTCACCATCAGTAATGGCAGTTATACCGTGTATGGTGTCAGCTGCACCATCATTAATGACAGTTATACCGTGTATGGTGTCAGCTGCACCATCAGTAATGGCAGTTATACCGTGTTTGGTGTCAGCTGCACCATCAGTAAAGTCAGTTATACCGTGTATGGTGTCAGTTTCACCATCAGTAATGTCAGTTATACCGTGTATGGTGTCAGTTTCACCATCAGTAATGTCAGTTATACCGTGTTTGGTGTCAGCTGCACCATTATTAATGTCAGTTATACCGTGTATGATGTCAGTTTCACCATCAGTAATGTCAGTTATACCGTGTATGATGTCCGCTACACCATCAGTAATGTCTGTTATACCGTGTATGATGTCCGCTGCACCATCAGTAATGTCAGCTATACCGTGTATGATGTCGGTTGCACCATCAGTAATGTCAGTTATACCGTGTATGATTTCCGCTGCACCATCAGTAAAGTCAGTTATACCGTGTATGATGTCCGCTGCACCATCAGTAATATCAGTTATACCGTGTATGATGTCAGTTTCACCATCAGTTATGTCAGTTATACCGTGTATGATGTCCGCTGCACCATCAGTAAAGTCAGTTATACCGTGTATGATGTCCGCTGCACCAACAGTAATATCAGTTATACCGTGTATGATGTCAGTTTCACCATCAGTTATGTCAGTTATATCGTGTATGATGTCCGCTGCACCATCAGTAATATCAGTTATACCGTGTATGATGCCCGCTGCACCATCAGTGATGTCAG
The DNA here is from genome assembly GCA_947623455.1 of Mimachlamys varia. Classification (NCBI taxonomy): domain Eukaryota; kingdom Metazoa; phylum Mollusca; class Bivalvia; order Pectinida; family Pectinidae; genus Mimachlamys; species Mimachlamys varia. The sequence goes on from OX392537.1 coordinate 7,639,344, forward strand.
TTATACCGTGTATGATTTCCGCTGCACCATCAGTAATGTCAGTTATACCGTGTTTGGTGTCAGCTGCACCATCAGTAATGGCAGTTATACCGTGTATGGTGTCAGCTGCACCATCATTAATGTCAGTTATACCGTGTATGATCTCAGTTTCACCATCATTAATGTCAGTTATACCGTGTATGACGTCAGTTTCACCATCAGTAATGCCAGTTATACCGTGTATGTAGTCAGCTGCACCATCAGTAATGTCAGTTATACCGTGTATGGTGTCAGCTGCACCATCAGTAATATCAGTTATACCGTGTTTGGTGTCAGCTGCACCATCATTAATGTCAGTTATACCGTGTATGATGTCAGTTTCACCATCAGTAATGTCAGTTATACCGTGTATGGTGTCCGCTACACCATCAGTAATGTCAGTTATACCGTGTATGATGTCGGTTGCACCATCAGTAATGCCAGCTATACCGTGTATGAAGTCGGCTGCACTATCAGCAATGTCAGTTAAACCATGTATAATGCCCGCTGCACCATCAGTAATGTCAGTTATACCGTGTATGATTTCCGCTGCACCATCAGTAATGTCAGTTATACCGTGTATGATGTCCGCTGCACCATCAGTAATGTCAGTTATACCGTGTATGATGTCCGCTGCACCATCAGTAATGTCAATTATACCGTGTATGATGTCCGCTGCAACATCAGTAATGTAAGTTATACCGTGTATGATGTCGGCTGCACCATCAGTAATGTCAGTTATACCGTTTATGATATCGGTTTCACCATCAGTAAAGTCAGTTATACCGTGTATGATGTCGGTTTCACCATCAGTAAAGTCAGTTATACCGTGTATGATGTCGGTTTCACCATCAGTAAAGTCAGTTATACCGTGTATGATGTCGGTTTCACCATCAGTAATTTCAGTATACCGTGAATGATGTCTGTTTCACCATGATTGATGTCAGTTACAAAATGAATGATATCAGTGACATAGGGTATGATGTCAACTTCAACCTGAATGATAACACCTACACCGTGAAATATGTCAACTACACAGAGAATGATGTCAGTTTCAAAACAAATAATGTCCATTACATCGTGATTGATTTCAATTACACCGTTATGAGGTCAGCTACACCGTAATTGTCACCATGCAATGATGTTGATGATACAATGTACTTTGAGAAACACGCGGACTGTGCAGTTAACAATTTCAACACTATCCCCAAAATATCAATTACTTTTTACGTATATTTCATGATGACACACATATGCTGCACCAAAACGTGGGAGTCAAAAATTTCTAAACTAATGTATAAAAACAGTAAAATTATAATTATATTACTACAATATGCATGTCTTCAACACGACAGTCACAAAGACACGCTTTTACGTCTCACAAATACATTAGGTCGCGTTTCTGCGCCCCCCGTCAAGATTGTTTTGAATCATAGAGGTTCCCCTTTATATTAGGTGAATCAAGCCAACATATCTATCACTAAAGATACGTATATACACACATGCTGTTGTTGGCTATTGAACAGGACTTTAATATACTGCTATTATTGTACTACCGTCCACAGGGACCTGATAATTGGTTAGGTGTTTAGAGTATTTCTAGATAAGTTTTCGGTAAAAATGCCCCCTCCATGGTATAGCCTTTAATTTGTGGCCATTGGGGGGCATTTTTATTGAAAATTGATCTAAACCCTAAAAAAGTGTCAAATTACTCTAAACACCTAACACCTAAGTTTAGGCTCAAAACTAGCTGTACATGTAACAAATTATCAGGTCCCTCTGCTACCGTCGACTACCCACAAACAACGTTAAGGGATATTTTTTTCGGAATTCATCTGCATTTTCTTTTAGCAAGACATGTCAAGAAAATGCTAAGTGTTCCCTACACTTTTCTTTGGATATTATCGAAATATTGATCTTGAATAATTATTTGACAGAACATTTTAAATGTATAAAGCCTCTCAGTGAACACGTGTGTCATTCAAGCTTCTACGAATTTATTATCATGTCAAATTGTCTACCTAGAAAACATCCCGGAAGTTGTCCCTGCTTGTTTAAAACCCACTTAGCTTCGATAGAAATACCAGTATCTATTTTAAGATACACGTCAAAGGAATTCTACAAATGTATCGATCGTGTATATGTTTATTGGCGAATTCAATCGATATTGATCTCCGGTAATTTAAATAGCGTCGCCTAATGTTGTGAAATAGGCACATACATTATAGTTGAACTTTAAACATGTTTTATTAACCAATATTTGGAGAAAAGGATCTTGCACAAGTTGCGCCGAATCCTTTTTCTCCAAACGTTATTATTATAATAAAGATATTAGAAATTGTATATCCGATTAGCATATTGGTATGCATAACTGTTAACATTTCAAAACACGTATCATATATTAAAACACGTTTTGGCATGTACTTTTTAAGTAAAGGTCGTTTGAAATACATGTTGTGATGATATTGTTGTTTATATATACATATTTAATTGCCAGAGAATTCTTCGAGCTTGAGTTCGAATCCAACGGGTGGCAGTTGCCAGGTACTGACCGTAGGTCGGTGGTTTTTCTCCGGGTATTCCGGCTTTCCTCCACCTCCAAAACCTGGCACGTCCTTAAATGACACTTGCTGTTGATAGGTCGTAAAACTAAATACACCAAACATCGAGCTTGAATAACAAAGGCCCCCTGTCTATCTTAAATGGAACGATCTGATCACTAATCAACGATTCAAACACGACTAATTTATTTGATTACGATCGTCGATTTAAAAGAAAAAAAAACACATTATATACAATTGTATCTACAGGAAACGAAAGCCACAGTGCCACCACATTAGGAACAGATAATATAGCATTATTTCAAAACATCAACAGCCGTTAAAAACATCTTAACGACAGGGAAACATGATAAACTATATACAATATAGTTTAAATGTCTGACAACGTAATCATCATACCAAATGTCATACTGAAATCGACTGTTTTCTTCAGCACATGAATGTCTATCCATCTTTTTTTCATCTTTATTTTAAATATCGTAATTACAAACACTCTTTTCTTTCTGGTGATTAGTTTTCAAAATTTCAAAGAAATATTTACCGGGTAAGTAAAGACTCCTCGTATTACTTTGTATTTACAATGTTTGAAAATTAAAAAGAATATGAAAACCAGCAAAGCCTTAAAGGCCCAATATACGTAACATTATGCAAAACTTGAAGCGAAATCAAGCCTAATAAATTGTTATATGTATAGATTAAGTTAAGATTAACTGATATCAGCAATATTCAAGATGGATTATTACGCGATTACCGGTACAGTAGCAGTTGAATCTCGGTATTTGTAAACACGCGTCCATTTTGAACTGCCTTCTAACTTCGGTTTGTTGATGAAGTGGGACCCACCTGAATTATTTTCAATTCTTTAAATTTTTCTGTCAAGAGTTTTTTGTTAGTTACCGCTCAGGTTTACTTAGTTTTAGGCTTAGTTTTAGGCTTAGTTTTGCATGGTTATCAATTTGATTTTTTTTTCAGAATTTTTCAAAATAACGAAAACTTTTCTGAAGTTACGTATATTGGGCCTTAAAAGAGCAAAGCCTTATTAGTTTATGTAGTTATAAGTTTAGCTTATCTTTCTCTAAATTAGAATCAGACATCCGATCGAGTTATCAAAATTTTTTTTTTTTTTTCGAAATAATTTGATATTTGTTAATACTATTCTAGAGACGGGACCAGCTTATCAGATTCTCAAAACATCATCAGATACCAATATCAGGTACATCCGGGTGAACTAGGATAACATTAGGTAGTTCCATACTATAATAACTACATACATACACACATGTACATTGTACGATAGGTTGTGAGAAGCTATAGAAAAAGTCGACGTTTAATTAAACGGTCATCTGTGATTGGTTAACAGTGCTCAAGCCAGGTGCATTGTGAGAGTCGAAGCTTCGAAATGAGAACTGTGTTCACATGACCATCCGTGCACGTTATCGCCAGCAGGTTTTATAGACGATCAAAATACCATCCACACTGTGCTGTAGAAATTAACTATGTTGTAGAAAGTCATTTCATTCAAAACGACTGATTGCATTGTAGCAAAATATGCAGATTTTATTTCAAAATCATCTAAATCTGTTTATCTGTCCGTTTATTTGTATTGTGGTAAAAGTGGATTTTGTCATCTGCGGTTTGAACAGTTGCGTTCAATTCCGTAAGGAATTTGTAGTGTTATGTGACTCTGTAGTGGGTTTGGCTCTTTCCAGGTGTGCGTACCTTTAGTCGCAAAATAGTAGTACTCTGGGATGGTACAGCCTTGGGGTTACGGGGGATATTCTGTCTGGTTTGACGAATGTCTGCCTGGGTATGTTTAGTTTATCTGATATGACGGCCATCTTGCCGGGTGAGCCGGGGACAGTTTGTGTAATGCGCTGTCATTGGTCGAGACTGCGGTGGTGGAGCCAGTCACCGAGTCTCTTAGATTACGGATGTTATTCCGGGTATTTACACTAAGGGTCAAGGTCAGGGCTATTTAAGCCGTAGACGGGAGAGAAACCTCGCCACTTCCCTACCGGGATTTGGTCATTACCAACGCTTTGAAAACAAAGTGACTTAGCTTAGTGATACGGCTACGTTCTGAAACCGGAGCGGCTATGCATGGTTAGTTTTATTAGTTAGCTGACACTCTGAAAACAGAGTGGCTTATAATGCATGCGTAAGTTAGGTCTATTAGATAGCTGACACTCTGAAAACAGAGTGGCTTTATTGCATGTTTACATCTAGTAGATAGGCCTAGCTGGCACTCTGAAAACAGAGCGGCTTATATGCATGTGTACGTGTTCTGAGAACAGAACTGCTTAGCATAGGAACATGTTCTGAAACCAGAACAACTTAGCGTAGGAATTAACGTTAAGTTGTAGTCACTGTGCATGTGTAGACTAGTGTTTATTAGGTGTTGTTTCTAGAGGGAGGGTGGAAGTCTAGCCCGTCTCGTAGGCTGGTAGTTATAATTATGGACCAGGTGGGATATATACTCCATAGTTTCGTAGTACTTGTCAAGTTGGTCATATTTACAAGGCATTGAGGTGTGTATTGAGAGTTAACATGGAACTTCTCCAGGGATTGTCTTGTGCATGTACTTGTGGGTAGCTTGTCATAGTCTGGGTAGCCTATTATTTGGATAAGTCTGCTTTCCTGGTGTATGTTTTGTTACCATTTCTATACTTGTTACATTCTATTTTACTCCAGGCTTTACATCTGTTTTAACTGGAACTTGGTTGTTTTGTTATGTTATTTATGTAAATTAAACCAAACTCGTCTTAATTCATAATAAACTTGTAGAACTTTTACTGTGGTGTTGTTGTGGGTCTTTCCTAACACTTCGACTAATCGAAGGGAAAAGAACCGGAAGGTGGGTTTAGAAGGTGACTGTTGGCCACTGGTTTTATGTCACGGTCCGGTACATTTTGTACCCAATTTAAAAGTACACAACGCGAAGTCAATTGTGGTGGCAAACTCTCATCTCCTGACCCCTCCTACTACAGTATGAATAACCTTGCGTAGGGGGGATAATAGTTACAGTAACAGTCAAACGTACATCCTACGTCCACAGGGTGTGACAGGGGAGATAACACTGAAAGGCATACTTTAAGCCAACACTTAATAATTAATTTAAAACTTAAATAATTTAAAACGGTATTTCAGGTTCATCAGTTGGACAGAAAAATGAAGTTAGTTGATTCTAAAATTAACGTGATATGTAACATCATTTGCAGTTTTTAATAAAACAGATTATTCTTTTTTGATACAAGACAACATATATGCTAATGAGTTTACACCAAGGGTTTCGATCCCACATTTTCCTTATAAGTAGTGTGTTAAAGGGTGGACGGTGGGGTAGAAGGCATTCATTTGGGTTGAACGGAAGGGAACGTGTCGACAACACCTTCCGGCAAGGACGCCCACCTCTCCCCATCTACCCAGCCCCTCCCTCATCCAAGACCCCCCTCGTCACACAACCAAATATATCCTCGTTACCCCAGCCCCCACCCGCCATCATAGCCCCCCCCATAATATCAGCCCCCCCTCCCGTCACCTCAGCCCCTCCCCCAGCCCCCCCCCAGCCCCCCCCCCCCCCGACTCAAACATATCCTCGTTACCCCAGCCCCTACCCGCCATCATAGCATCTCCCTGTCACCTCGGCCACTCCCTGTCACCCCAGCCTCCTCCAGGCATCCAAGCCTCTCCCCGTAACCCCAGCCTCCCTACGTCTCACAAACCCCTCCCTGTCACCCAGACCCTTCCCATCATCCAAGCCCCTCCTCGTAATCCCAGACTCTCCTCGTCACCCCAGCTTTTCCCCGTCATCCCAGCCCTCCCCCCTTCACTCCAGCCTCTGCCTGTCTTCCCAGCCTGGGTTCGAACCCCGCAACCCTCGGCTCTTGGATATCTCTATGCTTTACCGCTAATCATGAGCTTGAGGGAAAATGAATACTCTGTACCTTAATGTATCACTTAAATATGTTATCCGCGTAAAGTCGGTTTACGCACGTACATGTTTGTGTTACATGTACCATTCAAGGGCTTGAGTTTTGCTCTTATAAATATGGTGGCTAACTACGGCCATCTCGTTTTGACGCGTTGGCGCTTGAGCGCTTTTCGCGTTCTCAAACCACAATATCGCGAGAAGTAATCGCCTTGTCGCGTCTTTCAAACAGCACCAATACGCCAATACTACAACACTCTAGAGTGCCAACACACCATTGATCATACATGTAATTATACAATGGATATCAAACAATCCTTATCAATTATTTGTTTTCGTCATTTCACCTTTTCCAAAGACCATATCTTTGTTATTCATTTACTACAAATTGTTTTATCAACAGACGGTTATGAAGTCAATGGTTCGCGAACAAGATGTAGAAATCTTTTAAGCGCGTTTATATTCGACATCCCTATAATATCGCAATCAGGTCAAAAACATTTTTAGCAGAAACATAACTCGTCATCGAGCAGTTGTGAATGAGTTATTGCCCCTGATATTGTTGTGTCATCTATTGAAATTGCGTGTGAATAGGCTTATAAATCTCATATAAAGTGTATGGTATTTTCGATTAATTTAAGTAAATAAATAAATAAGTGCCGCGACGGTTCTGATACCTGACAAAAATGTCAACGTTTCAACAACAAAAAATCTTTTATTTCTTTCAGTATATGAATTTAACACTATAATTCATCATTTGTATTTACTCCTCTGCCATTAAACGTCAAAGGATCGGTAGAAAAAGAGTGTTTGAATACTAATGTTTGGCCACAATGTATGGCTGACTGTACCAATGGTTCCAGGACAAATCGTGAAATGCCCAATACAGAATCAACATTGTTCACTACACTGACGGGGCCGTAAATAAATGATATAATACATGTACAGAGGTACACTATATCCGGTCGGGTTATTGATATGTCTGTGTATTCATTATACACTTGTCCAGGATCTGTCACGCACATTTCAATGGATATCATTGAATAATTATTATTTATTTACAGAAAACGCGTGTAGCGGAGAGACCTACAGAATACGATTCTTCATTTTATGATGTATGATTTCTATCAATACATCATGTGCAAACAAGATTATGAATGGTACAAAGCAGTACTGTATGTTGAATAATTGCTCGTGCTATAAGTATGCTAGTAGTCATTATATATCTGACAACTACGGTGGCATGGTTCTGCGATCACATAGCGAGATAATTTTGTCAACTTAACGAGATGAATGTTCCATATAGCAAGAAAATATAACGACATAGCGAGATAAAACAGTCGGCATAGCAAGATAATTTGATGCGTTTATCAAGTCGCTATCTCGACATCTCGGCTCATAAGAAGTTTTAATGACATATGGACTTTTTTTTGTAAACGTCACGTGACCTCCATTCGGAAGTTCAGCGCGCCAGAGCACACGAGGCACAAACAGAAGCTGAACGGGCGCTGCATAGGCTCTGGCGCGCTGAACTTCAGAATGGAGGTCACGTGACATTTTCAAAACAATCCACCTGTCAGTGGTAAAGCCTTTCTTTTCCAAACAACTTTCATATCTAATATATAAAATAAGGACCTTTGATTCGGTCAATATGGTGTTATACCAACCTGGTAGAATCTAATACCAATCGGTCAATACATGTATTTGATTATAACAGGTTGGTATAACACCATATTGACTTCACCAAAGGTCCATAATTGACATATACGGTACATTTATCTCGCTATGTTGACAAAATTTTCTTATTATGTGACGCAGAACCATGCCACCAGAGAGAACGCATCCAATGCATTTTACACTAAGATCACAGTCGTAAAATGATATATACATTGTACATGTATGTTGGCATGAAGCACCAGCGTATAGAACAGTATTATACTATTTTTATGAGAAGAAAGAAACCTTCCTTGGAATCAAGAAATCACAATCAAATATATATCAGAAAGTAGTTTTTTGTTTGATTTAGGAAACGAAGAATGAATGTAGAAAAGGTTGTATATTTAGTTTAAGCCTTTATCAACGGCAGTGTCTTGCAAATAACGTCAAATGAAAAGTGCACTTTTATCACGGAGGCCATCTTGTTTTTATTCACTCAGTCATGTTTGCTTGTTGCACCATAATATGCATTACACACGTTGACTCTCCCGTCTTGCGATCTTCTGAACGATATTGAGTCTCGTTATTTTGTTCTGAGACTAATTTTGATTTTTTTTTTGACATGACCAACGTATACATAGATCTACCATACACGCAACCATCAATACAATCCTCGGGGTTCAATGAAATAGAAGATATTTAAATGTCACATTTTTATTTAAGGATTAAAGTTTCTTTCTGGTGGTTTTATCAAAGGATAAAGTTCAGTAGGATATCGATAGTTGGAATGGAACGCGAAGCGTTCCATGAAACAACTATCGATATCCTACTGAACTTTATCCTTTGATAAAACCACCAGAAAGAAACTTTAATCCTTATATTTACTGTCCATGCCTTATATTCCCACGTGTAATTATTTCTTTAATCAGATATTATGATAATTACTGCGATGAAATCAAACAGTATCGTTTGGTTTCGGTAGACTGTTGAAACAGCCGCCTTATGAGGTGACGAACTCCCGCGAAATTTCAGTCAACAAGTAAACAAAAAAGTTCCAAAAGATTACATCTTTTTATTGTTAATTTTTCACATAAGTTCAAATATAAACAAACCATACTGTCTTTGTTACTGTTATTGTATTAAATAACCCATTAAAATGCTTCTTATTTATTTCTTAAAAAAATTAACACATACCACACGGCAGGATATTGATCGAGTCTGGAAAGTAGTGACGCGGCCTCGTGTTCAAATCGTAACGGAGTATATTACTGCGCGCTGCGCAAATAGGCGCATGATCCACTGATTTTATCGGAAAATAAAGTTCAGTAGGCATTCGTAGAAATGTATAGGCAATATACTATCAATTCCAAACAGGCTGTAAATATTTGCATATGTTTGTTCAACAGATCAACTACAACGTAATATTTTACACTCTAAGTTAGTTTGTATGTACCGTACATAATCAGTGAAAATATACGTTTGAGCACGACAGTCTGACATCAAAATATCTAGGCCCAGTTGTTCAAAAGGTGATAAGCTTGATTAATGATTAGCACACATTTTAATTTGCCTGTAGCTTTGAAATGAAATCATAAATTTATTTACAACTTTGCATGTATCAAATATCAGATATGGTCAATTAACATGCATAATTTTAAGATTTTACCTTGTATATTGACAGAATGATTTAAGTTTGAAAAATATCGTTAAATAGCGATTAAGCTAATCACCCTTTGCACAACTTGGCCCTGGTATTTAAAGACCGATCATACAATTTCTTTAACCAAGTTTGAGTTTTTACTTCCTGGTGAAGTCTTTACTTACCTAGATCATTTACATGGTGTATCGTTACGTCTTACCGTTAGTAGGATGTGGCAGAGCGTGTGGTAGAGTGACCTGCCAATAACAACAGCCGTGAGTATCAAAGAATATGTAATTATTATCCTTTATAGATGTTATTCAGAGAGAGATTTATGTTTCGGTTGCCTTGAACATTGCAGTTATCAAGGCAACCAAATGAAGTTAGATAATAAGCGGTTAACACATTTAGGAGATGTTGTCTGGACAATATACATGTAGGTCTACAGACAGACGGACATAGATAAAAATATACACAGACTAACGAACTAAATGAAGGACGGACGGACTGACAGACACATTCCATAATTTACATTTGCTCTGCATCCGTTAAAAAAACTGTTCGAAATATAAGGATTGAAAATCATTTTTTTAACTTTCATTTAAGGATTGAATGTCTATTTTGTTGTTTGCATCGGCTGATGAAGTCAAGTGAACCTTGTGCAAATGAAGTGAACTGCGAAGCAGTTCATGTACCATTTGCACGAGATTCACTTGACTTCATCAGCCGATGCAAACAACAAAATAGACATTAAATCTTGATATTTACGTTAACTATTTTAAATTTCCCAACATTCGCATGTACTTTAAGCTGCCGGTGTCACACGGTACTTTACCTTTGTTACATTGTTGCACACTTATCGGCATGTATGTACATACGCGGAACAGCTGATAGCTAGCTTCATTCATCACTTGGCAACAGAAAAAATGTAGTCCAGAGACAAAATTTTTATTTTTTGACTTTTATATAAGCTGTAAACATACCTCTCAAACTTTTATTTCCATTAAGAATTGGTTGAAATACCTTTTCAGTATGAAATGAATTACTAGAGTGTTTTAGAGCAGTTTGCATCGCGCAGCAGTAAATAAACTACGTTGTGATTTGGTCACAGTTGAAGCGAGTCGAATAAAGTTGTCGGAAGTCAGATTTCGGTTAAGCCTAAGAAAACGTCTCATAACAGTCAGTGGATTTAGGCATGTGTAGCTTATTGATGAAGGAATGAAGAATGGTATTGGTGACATATAATTAACTGGATTAGTGATTTGACGATTTTTCATTTGGGACATTAACCGAAAACTACATAATTAGCTTTAAAGGTAAACATACGGTACAATTACTGACAAGATCACAGGTGCCTGATAATTCGTTACATCTGCTTTTGGACATAAACTAAGGTTTTTATAGCATGTTACAATGTTGGAGATTAAAATCAGTTTCCGATAAATATGCCAAAAACTCCTTGAATGTATAAATTTATTCTAGACACCGTGGTTTAGGTCCAAAAACTACGCTGTAAGTGTAACAAATTCGCGGGCCTCTATGAGCAAGCTAGGTTAGGCCCTAACGTAGATCTAGTCTAGCTAGCTTATCAGATTCGTGAACATGTTGCATTTGTCGAATAATAGAAAAAAAAGCATATGTAACTTCTTAAAAGAGAACGGATTTCTGTGACCAATCTCAAACATTTTATTTTAGTATTGGACATGAAAAAATGCGAAACCGACGGGCAGATGATCCTATTTGCATTAAACGCACGATCATCGAGGGGATCAATGAGGAATTTATGACCAACATGATATTGGCATAACTCATTTGCATGTAAAACAGCTGTTTTACGTGCGTAGTACATCCGTACATTATTGCACACAGGTCGTCTAGGACGATACACTGTTGTAAACAAATGTATTACTTCGCCAGGAACGAAAAAGCGCGTGCCCCACCTGTTTCATCGGGAAATGAAGCAACCAGAGTTTACTAGCTTCATTGAGGCGGAGTGAAGTGAACATGTAAATATTGTGCGATGAAAGGTAAGCCGTTATATCAATATTGCATGAAGCTCGCTAAGGTTTCATACTAAATATGGATGTAACCGCTGATCTTTCATAGCACTATGGAAGTTTAAAAAAATTACTTTCAATCCGTATATTTACAGTTTTACTATAGAACAATTTGCTTAACTTCATTTATATTTTTTCCAATTATTAGTTTATTACCTGCGTTTGTATATGTGTCGTCATTTAAACGGCATAAGCGTAAACAGTTCAGCTTGAATAAAATTGGCGTCAATGATAATAATTAGTCATTTGAGCGTTTGACGCAAGAGCATTCTCCATGTTATTCGAAGCGGCGCGACAAGACTCTGATTGAACAATTTAGATCTATGACGTCATAATTAAACCAAGTATCGAGAGCCATTGATTTCATACTTTTATATTTACATTTGCGCTGTAACCCACTATATGAACATGACCAGAAAAAAATGCCTTTCATAAAAGTATGAAAGCAATGGTTCTCGAGACGAAGCGGTGACATCCATATTTAACATAAAGCCTTAGCGGGCTTCATGCAATATGGATGTAACGGCTGACCTTTCATAACACTATGAAAGTTTAAAAAAAGACTTTCAATACTTATATGAAAGTTAAAAAAAATACTTTCAATCCTTATATGAAAGAGTATTTGCTTGTAATGTTCATTTAGTGGGTTGCAGCCCAAATGTAAATACAGTTGTGGTATCGCACAACGCACCAAAAACTGCGTGCGTGCATCGTGCATACATCGTGCACACATCGTTCGCCCATGGTGCGCACAACCGGGCGATCTAAAGATCGTGCGTTTATGTGTGCGATTAAATCGCACACACGCACGATTTGGTACAATTGGTCGATACATATTACGGAATGAAAAACATATGGAACCCTCTTATCCAAAAACTATTTAAATTCGCATCATATTTATTGGGATTGTGTCAATTTAACAATATACAGTAAACATTATTACAGTGATCATAAGACAGCCAAGTGCGGGTTAAGCTACCAGGTATCCGAATATGTAAATAACATGCCGTAGTTTTACCTGTCCCGTGTACGGCGATACGCTACGACAGCCATTACCGAGCGACCGTTATGAATACAAACTGGACTCTTATAATCAGTTATTTGAAACCCCCCCCCCCCCCCCCCAACACTTTACCTGTGTTTTCACACCTAGGCGAGTGTTGTAAGTGCCCCGGGCCAGAGATATCTACATATATTGGCCATGTACAGGTACAGTTTATAACTTGGTTAAACTGGCAATATTTACTTGAATGAGAACTTGTCAATATGAGTTGAAAGTTTACATATATGTGTCTATTTGGTTTGTTTCTAAAACTATAGAAAGACTATTATTAATTTTTAGAAATATATAGATAGAGCTATCAGCTAATGTAAATAGTTAAAATATAGAAATATGTGTAAAACAACTAGCGCGAAACCGTATATATTGTTAAACCATTTCTAAATTTACATCAACCACGATTGTCATCGCACAATGTTAGTCTATCGTGCGCCCACATGTGCGTTAGAAATAATCGCCCAGGATCGCATCGTTCGCACATCGTGCATACACCGTTCGCCCATCGTGCGCCCACCGCACATCGTGTAACGTTGTGCGATCCCACAACTGTATAACTTAATAAAGCACAGTTAAATACAATCAAAATGTAAATATAAGAAATGAACGTTTTACCAACTGTTGTTACACATTGTTATTGCTGACACACTTACATAAAGCCCTCGCGAGCTTTTTTAAGTTTGTCATCAATAGCAATGTGTGTTATAGGACTGTAACAACATTTGCTAAAATATGAATTGCTTTAGATAAACCCCCTATTTTCGTCGCGCGGAGGGTATACCAAATTGCTTAAAGATTGTATTTAGTATAACGCATTACACTATAGACAAATGCAGGTAGATGTTAACCTACTAAATTCAGAAAACCATGTATGGGTGTGGAGTATATGTACAACTATCCTACTTGCCTTTCAGCTTTTAAACTCCCGATATTACCTGATAAACTAGCGAACAACTAGGTCGTTCTTTTAAATATTCAGCCTTATAACCTTATTTCAGTGAAAAATGTGTTTGCATGTCTGACGTTCTGTATGCTTTTGTGTAACTTTGCAACATGTCTAGAAAATTCAACTTTTGGTTTACATCTGAAAGGCTAGGCTCCATAAAGGTTAACTTATGGATTGCGTCAAAATAAGAAATACATTTTCTCTTTGATATTTAAGGATACATTTTTTTTCACGAAACAAGTTATTCAGAGTACATTCCAGTTGTTTATGTCATCACTATAAATCAGCTTTATATATATTTGTATCTCATATTTGTATATATAGTTGGTAAAATATGTACTTAAAGTTGATATGGTTACCAGAATGGATTGTCCTTAAGTCTGAAATGGCCAATAATATAGAAAGTCCTTATCTATATTAATATTTTTTCTTTTGAAAAAAAAAATGTGTTGTAAAAGCCAATATTTTCGCGCATGGCCTTTTTTTTCCGCTTAGTCTGCCTCCAAATTATTCAAAATGTGGAAATGCACTGTGCATTATATTACTATCATTCAATGAAAATGTACACACACATGTGCTGCACCTTTTACATTTAGTAAGAGATACAGATTGCCGAAAAAATGAATTTACAGTGTAACTGCACCATACAGCTGTTTCGTTCTTCTAGGAGTCTTTAGTGATGCTAGGGGCCAAAAGGTGGGAATCCAAAATTTCTTAACTAATGTAGAAGCAGAAGGGTCAGGTGGGTAAAACCCCTTTAATTTATGAATTTAGAAGTAAGATTAAATTATTTCTGTATAATTTCATGTATAATTTCAAAATTTCAATGTAGAGTTTAAGTAACTTTAAATATGTTCGCGTGTTGATATATTTGCGGTGATTTAATGGCAGCAAAAGAAGCGAAAATTTCCACACCGCCAAAAATTCCACATTTACAGTATTCGTCTTGTCTACTCAGGCCCCGGTTTCATCAACGTTACTTAACTTAAGGAAACTCCTTAACTTCAAAATCTCCATATGAAAGCATTACAGAATTTGAGGGGAAAATCCTTAGTTAAGGAACTTTCCTTTAATTATGTAATGCTTTCCTATAGTGATTCTTAAGTTAATGAGTTTCCTTAACTTAGGGAACGTTGATGAAACCGGGGCCAGGATGCGGATACAACAGAAAATCACACTTAATCGTTACTTAGTAATACATATTCCTAATTTCAATTCCTTTAGATGGAGGAACAAATTCGTCAGAAGAAGCAACCCCGGATACTGGTGAGTCCCGATATTAACCCCTTATTTATTATCCTTACCTGTCCACGGTGTGATGGTTGACATATATATGGAAATATGCATATATTAACACCCCCCTTAGTCAGCTTAGTAATCTTCGACTTCGTTAAACTAGCCTATACGCAATGCAAAAAGGCTCCGCGTATTGATTTCTGTTTCAAATATGACACTGTTCTAGCTTCAGAACGATATCTATTCGACGAAAGCCAGTGGTAATTTCAGCATCATGAAGCGTGGAGCATAGTTGGCATTAATTTCGTCCATTGATTCTGGCAAACTTTTTACTCTTTTAACAACGAATCGAAATTCTTTTACAGTAATGCCAACTATCGCGACCTCCTGTTGCGACGTTCAACCGTGTCACATTAAGATCAGTGTGTTAATGCAGGTACATAGCGACTGGTTTAACTGATTAAGTGTGTTCGTAATGCTAGAAATATAATTTAATATAAAATTCACATCCGATGAAAGGATGACAAATATTGTTTTTCACTGCATAGTTTCTAAATTGACCAGTATTAGCAACAATGGTCATCATGGTTAACATCATAGCAACCTGTCTCGAATGTGTTTTCCTCGTGTACTTAAACAGTATTAATGATATACATCTAAGGATTGTCCCTCATTTTGACTGCATATACGCAAACGAACATATTCATTATGGGACACCAACGCGCATCACAGAATAATTATGTTCGTTGCCAACTGCGGGCAAACTACCATATACGCAGTCAAAACGAGGTAAATCATCTTTAAATGTATGCATAATTTGTCTGTTTCTCTATATAACTTTATATAGCAAGTATTTGCATAATTTGTCTGTTTCTCTATATAACTTTATACAGCAAGTAAGTGCTCCAAGTCATCATTGGGCTTATCTGTTTATATTCGGTAATGCGCTAAACTTTGAATGCGACAAATACAGTATACGTTTTAACAGTAACAAAAACACTAGCAAATGTCAGTTTTTATAACATCAGTATTGACATTCATAGCTAAAACTCAAGTGTTTTATGTGCTGATGTTTGTAATTTCAATAGGATAGTCCATTAATCAACAGTTTAAATTTATATTCAATTCAACCATGATATGTTGAAATTAAACCGCTGACTGTCAACGAGATATTTTATTTTACTTCAGAAAAGGGACTTGAAGAACAACCCATACATTTTAGTGGCAGCATTGGACTTCGGTACGACCTACTCGGGGTACGCATTCTCGTCACGGCTGGAGTATACTAAAAATCCATTGAACATCAGTACACTGATATGGCAAGCGGGATCTGGAAATCTCTCCTCCCTCAAGACCTCCACTTGTGTTCTCTTTACACCAGACGAAAGTTTCGACTGCTTTGGTTTTGAAGCCGAAGACAAGTACGCCAAGTTGATAGACGATGATCAGCACCATGACTGGTTCTTTTTTAAACGCTTCAAGATGTCACTTTATGAGCAAAAGGTAAATAGCTAACATTGCTGACATATACACTGTATATGGTCTCCTAGCTACATGTGATAGCACGGGTTGAAAAGAGGGTTGCCATTTTCGCTAACATCCAAAACCAAGTAATGTAAAAAAAGCTTGAATGTATAGCACACGTTATAAGTACGCCAAGTTGATGGCGAAGTTAAGCACAATGTCTTGTTCTTTTTAATTGTTTATTGGATAGACATATGTACACATACAATGTATTAATCCACCTTTTAAGTTTAATTT
This sequence comes from Mimachlamys varia, assembly GCA_947623455.1. Lineage (NCBI taxonomy): Eukaryota > Metazoa > Mollusca > Bivalvia > Pectinida > Pectinidae > Mimachlamys > Mimachlamys varia. Next base: position 7,656,203 of record OX392537.1, read on the forward strand.
CGGGATGTAACAGGGTATTTGAAAATGAAAGTATTTCAATTTCCTTATATCAATAGCCTATATCATATTAATAAGCAAACAACATGATACTCAATATTTATGCCAGCTATATACAACCACAAGCCCTAAATATTGCAGTGTAACCCCACTAACTGGCCTTGTTTATGGTCTTACAACGACGTCCGCTTCACAGGGCTTAACCACGTTTGTTTTTTCACCGACAGTGCGTACGTGACGTCAGTTTCGTTTGTGCAAAATAAACAATTATGATTTATTTGTTTTAGGAAATCACCAGGTCAATGAAATTGTACGCCCAAAACCAGAAACCAATGCTGGCAATGAAAGTGTTTACGGGGGCAATAAAGTACCTGAAGGACCATCTCCTAGGTACTTGTGAGAAGAGGGGGCTCGAACTACTGATGTCTGACGTCCGGTGGGTCTTGACTGTACCTGCTATTTGGACTGACCGAGGAAAGCAGTTCATGCGGGAATGCGCTCAGCAGGTATTAATGTTTTTCCCCCGGCAAACAAGCATAAACGTGGTTTAGTTGAACGTATATCCGCGCTGTCATGGATTGCGTACTGTACTTCGTGTCATAACAAAAAAAACCAACAAAAAAACATCTATTCTCTGACAGATGATGTCTCTTTAATCAAAGGGGATAAAGCATGGAATTCGGAAGTGATATCATGTATCATTAAAGTATAAGACACAAATACCTGTGAATGGAGGCGCAATCAGGCGTAGAAATGATGTTGATTTTCAATTATTTTAATAGTGAATTTAAAATCAAACCAATATCTTTCGTTCAGGCTGGTATACCAGGCTATCAACTGGTCCTGTCGTTAGAGGCTGAGGCTGCTGCTATGTTCTGTAAATATCTACCACTGAAAGACATGACTGTTGGTAAAGGGGGAGACAACCTGTCGGTCTTTCGGCCTGGGTCAAGGTACATGGTGGTAGATGTTGGAGGTAAGAGTGTTGAAATGTAACTGAACTAGTAATTATATTGTTTCCCATATCTATAAAGATGATGTAACACACACATATGCTGCACCTCTTAAAAATATAAACCAGCATAACTTCTATGTTTCCGTGGCAGCAATTTCCACTTTAAATTTTAGTATTTTGGTGTTGTCTTGGTCGTTATTAGGACAGAATAATGTGCTTGTCAAGGAGAACTCTTATCGCTAGATTCGAGCCTTGCACTATACAATGTAGATCATTGTAAGGGAACGATCATATGTTGACTAGGTCGTACGATATTTATCAAGGGAAATTGTATGTATACTTTTGTGTATAACATAACTGTATGTATACATGTACCATATACTTTAAGTAGTTTAGCAAAATCTAACCAATAAATGATCCAATGTTTAACAAGGACAGGTTCGTTTTATCATTTTTTGAATATCTATTATATAGACCATGTTTTGATGACTTTATTAAACAGTTTTGTTGTTTGAAGACTATGAGCAAGTATTATGGTCACCATCTTGGTCTCATTGAGAGTTATCCTATATCCTTGTATGAAATGTAGGTGAATGTTTGTTAATACCATTATTCTTACTAGCATGCCTACTTGTTCTTTTTGAGAATGGGGGGGGGGGGGGGGCATATAGTGTTACCCATGTCTGTCCCGTCCCGTCGCGTCCCGTCCCATGGTAATGTAACAGCTGCGGGCAGTGACATTTATGTCTCACAGACATTTCTAGTTTTCAATGATTATTTTACCTGGACGGATAATTATTTATTAGTTTCACATAACTATTTTAACTAATTGGTTACAATTAGCTGGAGATGTAGTTAATGGCATATAAAACAAAACTGCGTATTTGGTTTTGTTTTGGTTTTGTTTTTTTGTTTATCCCATTTATATTGAATATTCTGATTTATTATTATGAGTTGTTTCAGGTGTATAGTTAACTCTACCTGCTTTCTCTACAGGTGGGACTGTTGATATCACTGTCCACGAGGTACAGGAAGATCTGAAGCTGAAGGAGGTTTACATGGCAAATGGAGGGGACTGGGGCGGAACCATGGTAGACAATGAGTTTGAAGCGCTACTCTCCGAAATCTTGGGAGTTGATGTCTTCAATGACTTCAAGAAGAAAAATGTTGCTGACTACTTGGAGCTGCAAAGATCTTTTGAGACAAAGAAAAGGTCAATTTCGTCTACGACTGGTGCAAAAATTACGTTCACTCTCCCAATCAGTCTAGTGGAGTCTTTTACCGATAAACATCCGAATAAAACCGTCGAGGAGAGTATATCTTCTGATAAGAAGTATGCAAATAACCTCACATGGAAGATGGATAGGCTGCGAATCAAGTCTGAGCTAGCTCAGACGATGTTCCAACGATCAGTCCAAAAGATAATAGACCACGTGGTAGAGCTGATGGAACATCCAGAGGTAGAACAGACTCAGGCCATCCTCCTAGTCGGAGGCTACTCAGAATGTCCTCTACTGCAGACAGAAATCGCCAACAAGTTCCCGGACAAGCGTCTCATCATTCCGCACGAGGCCGGTCTTGCTGTGCTGAAAGGTGCCGTAATTAACGGCCACGAGTTAAACACCATCACGGAGAGGATCAGTAGGTTTACGTACGGCGTAGACTTAGAACATGATGTATTCAGTGTTCATGTTGTAAAAGGACAATCTATTCCTGTATGGGAGAGTTTAGAAACTCAGCAATATCATGTCACACATCCCTTACAAACAAAAATAATATTCAATATCTACATTACGCCCAACCTATCACCGTTATTTGTAACAGAAGAGGGTTGTGAATGTATTGGTTCAGTTGTAATTGAAATGCCTGACACCAGCAAAGGACTTAATAGAGGAGCAAACGTCCAGTTTACATTTGGTGGCGCGGAGATAGAAGTCCAGGTGACGGACAGAGACTCGGATGAAGAAAGAGTGGCCTACCTTAATTTCCTTGGGTGACAACAACAGTATAATGTGAAGTATAGCGCCACATGCCGCAACAATTTACAACGGATTATTGAGTTGACAGTGTTTTTCTTCGGGACTTTGGATTAACGAAAATATCCTTCCTTCTGACTTTTCTGTTACCTTTCCTTATATTTGATGACATACCTTTAATCAATATAAATATTTACTACAGTTTTGCCTGTGAAATATAGAAATTTATCAAACTGATAAAACTTATATTTTCAATGCTGTGATGAGCAGTGAAAATATGAAAAAAGATTTTGCCGTGAAAATATAAGATTTTGCAGTGTTACCTGAAAAAGTGACCCGCCAATAAAAACATTACCCGGGTTCATTATTCTATATTGGAAAAGTTACCCGGGGTCGTTGTTTAACACGGCCATCTGTAGAAAAATGAACCCACTCGATATTTCTGTAATTCGTCCCCTTGAGAAAGTGACCCGCCGTAGATTTCAACGGTGGGTAGTTTTCCACTGGGTATTTTTTTCAAGATACACCGGAACTCTTGTATGAGTTGTTCCCCTTGATCGAATCGAACATGGCATTGGAGGCTCGGCATTTCGACTGCTAAAACTTGTCTATTGTGGAAAGATGGTCTTGAAGAAATGACATCAATAGTAAATATTGATGAGAAACTGCTGCAGGATTAATATGTAATGAATTTGAAGATGAGAATGGTTCAAATTTTCCGATCAGCTTATCCCAATCAGCTGTGTACTGGACCCGATCGGTTGTGATTTCGACGGATTAGGCCTAGTTGCTTTCAAGTAGGCAAGTAAAGAAAACAATTCATGAAAGTATCTTAAGTCCTCTTTCGAAATGTAATAAAAAGAAAATTCAATGGTTTGCCGTTTAATATCAAATATATTATATGGCAGATGTTTTTTTTTATATATTTTCACGCGTGCTATATATTCAGCATACAGAGTAAACAAGATGTTGGGGAAACTTGCACAGATATTTGTCTTGCCCCCTCCCCCTTTTTTTCAAGAGAAAAGAAAGAAGATCAATTGAAAAAAAAACTTATTCAAAATAAGTCTCAATAGGCAATAGTTAATATTTGTGCCAGTTTGTCCATCAATCTTAAGTACCTTGTGACGTCACGTTAATATTGTACGATGACATGCAGATGTGACGCCACAATGTTGTCATTTAGAAAATAAAATGTATCGTCCTGTGAAAAGTTTAAGTCGGTCGTTCTTACTATTTTGTTTATATACTTGCTTCAAAAGAACATTATATATACATGCATATCTAATAAACATAAACAGGTGTGTGAAAGAGAAGTCTAACATTTTTTTTTTTTGCATTTGTTAAACGTTAAATATGATTAGAACTTTCCAACGGATTGTTGAAGAAAATGCAAATAATACAGGTCAGGTTACTTCATTTCATAACAAAGCACTTTTACTTGCAACAACAGTAAATATGTTGTAGAAGAAGGACAGGAAATGGTGTGAAACCAAATCCAAGTTGGCCTATCCAAACACTATCATACCCTTCATGTCAGTCAAATTATGAACGCTGCTGATTTCTCTCAAGTCAACCGCCCCGCATTCAACCTTTTTTCACATGTTTTCAAGCAAGAAAATCCCAAAACAATCAGACCCCAATGACGGTGAAGGAATTTTTTGAAGACAACAATGCAAAGCTAGAGAAAAACACAGTTTGAAAGACCAGATCAAAGATCAACATTGTCCATTTCTTCGACTGAAAGAGTTGGTAGAGGCAGTGACATATGGGCTGATGAATATTACATTAAATTTCTTTGGGTAGAAAAGCGTTTTCAAATCTAGAGGGCAAGAGGAAGTTTGTTGTGTGTCACATGTATATCATAGTGCCCCTGATTGAATAACATCGAAATATAGATGGCAAAGGACGACATATTTAAAATGACCTACTCGCTATTCACGCGGTTCTACATCTTCTACGCTCTTCTACATCAGCTGCTTATCTCGATTTCTACTTAAACATGACGTAACACATACATATGGTGCACCTTTTAAATTTAGTAATAATACAGTATGACGAAAAAAATGAATTTTTAAACTGCATCATACTGCTGTTTCGTCCTCCTAGATCTCTTCAGTTATGCTAGGGACCAAAAGGCGGGAATCCAAAATTTCTGACTAATGTGTATACTGTGTATACATTAAGTAACACTCAAGGGTGCTATATATACGTACATATTATGTGGTTGCACAGACACGTTTGTTCAAATGCGAACTTGTAATTTTCCTCGTGGAGGTTCATTTTGGAAACATTTTACAAAAATGAGTTTTAGTTACTTCTCAAAACAAAATATCAGAGAATACCAAAGCGTCAACAAAACCATAATCCGAACTCAAAATCAATTTAACTAGGGGCAAAATATGAACAAAGAAAAGATTTATATGGATACCCTGGTAAAAGCACAAGAGAATAAGACCAGGTGTTCCGGAAGAGTACGCATCTTCTGCTTCATCGACGACATCCGCCATGCAAATCCCTGGTCACATCCAAGTAAGCATCAATCCTCAAAATGAGAACCGAGTCATCATTGTCATCACCACAAGTAAACACACTAATAAGCAAACTCAAAAACGTCCATCTTCATATCACACAAAGATACAGAATACTTCTCGATGAGATCAAGATGGCGACCATAAAACTTGCCCATAGTCTTCAAGTGGCAGTGTATAGAAGGATTTTGTGGCCATGGGTGATATTTTTGTACAATGAATAACCCCTATAATAGCATGCCTAACAAAATCTAAAAACAAAATAAGGAGTAAAATTAGCTTGATAAAGTGGACTTTGTGCACTGTTACATTTGTAAAAAAGAGAAAAAAAATTTGGGTTAGAGATTAAAATTTTGACCCTTCCGAAATGGATGTCTACACATGAAAAGCTAGCTTTTCAGGAAGTGAAATTTCGACAACAGCACATGAGGGAAAATAACGAAAATCTACACAAACGACCTATGCTGGGACACAAATAATTATGTAACCAAGTATGTAATCTTTAATTTTAAATAGAACGTAAAAATCCTATGGACGGAGGCAAAAGTTTTAGTCAGAAATAGTGTTTTTATTTTGCATTTTTCAGTATTTTTTTTATGTGGTTACCATAGTTTTCACACAAGTGACTTACATACAAAATATAAATTTAAACACTTCTCATTCCTTTCTAAGGGATGGGAATACAATGCTGTTTGCAAAAATATATACATCTATAAACGTTATGTGTAAATTGTACTAAGAATGGTAGTAAAAAGTGTTGATAATGACTTGGTTGAGCAATGAGACGAGCCAGCGATAAAACGTTACTTATAAGGATCCTTGTCTAGTTTAGGTATCCAATATTGCCGAGGTAAGTCAGCGTCTATATCATTAACGGGTACTTTGACTGATTGTAATACTGATGTATGATTGGAAAGTATCTTTCAAAAAACCGGTCAATGCGTAAGTAGGGTTAAAAGTTCTTAACAGTAATGTAGAAGAAATTAAAGAAAAAAAAGATTTCATTTTACTATACAAGTCAAGCCTAAATTAATGCTGAAAGAGCATCAATTTCTGTGATTTATGCTCACCTTTTTATCAATCTTGAACACCCCCTCCTAAAAAACGTCTTTTCGGTCAAAACATTTGATTTTTCCACCCTGTACACTACCATAACTCATATCAAATTGAAGGAACGTCTCCGATCTCTTGTTATGAGAGCTTTCTTTTCTAAGAAAGCGCGGACGACGATACAAATATATGGTAGCGAGCTATCTCGGAGCATACTTTATCAAAAACACGACAAAAGCTAAGAGGAAATATACTGAAGAAGATGTAGTACGGATGATTGAATTTCTGGTCGACAACATTTTTGTTGAGTTCGGAGGAAAGATTTTCCAGCAGACTGTTGGCATTCCCATGGGAACAAACTGTGCCCCACTCTTAGCTGACTTGTTTTTGTTTTCATACGAGGCTGAATTTGTGGAGGAGCTAATCAGGACAGGTAACAAAAACCTTGCCAAATCTTTTAATTTCACTTTCAGATATATCGACGATGTGTTGTCTATAAACAACAAGAAGTTTGCTGACCACGTCGATCGTATATACCCTTCTGAACTTGAAATAAAGGACACAACAGACTCTTCTACATCAGCTGCTTACCTCGATCTCTACTTAAACTACGACCAACATGGACAGCTTACTACTAAGCTATACGATAAACGTGATGATTTCAATTTTCCGATCGTTAACTTTCCATTTCTTGATTGTAACATCCCTGCTTCTCCAGCCCATGGTGTTTACATGTCGCAGTTAATTCGGTATTCCAGGGCGTGCTCTAAATATCGGAATTTTCGTGATCGATGTCGACTGCTGACAAACAAACTAACAACACAAGGATTCGAGAGATGCAGGTTGATCAGTACTATGGGCAAGTTTTATGGTCGCCATCTTTGTCTCATTGAGAAATATTCTGTATCTTTAAGTGATATGAAGATGGACGTTTTTGAGTAAGCTCATTAGTGTGTTTACTTGTTGTGATTGACAATGATACTCGGTTCTCATTTTGAGAACTTGATGTTTGCTTGGATGTGACAAAGATTTACATGACGGGTGTCGTCGATAAAGCAGAAGACGCTTACTCTTCCGGAACACCTGTCTTATTCTCTTGTACTTTTGCAGGGGTCTCCATGTAAATCTTTCCTTTGTTCAAATTTTGCCCCTGGTTTATTCGATTTTGAGTTTGGATTATGATTATGTTGACGCTTCGGTATTCTCTTATTTTATTTCATGACCTTTTTCAACAAGCCATTTCCATCAATTTCACCTATTCTGATGATATATGTCTTCTGAAAAAATATAACAAGTACTCCAATATCATTTAATACAGAACTCATATCTATATAACATGAAACAGAAACAATAAATCATTTTCCATAGTGATCAGATGCTTTTACAGAATTGGTTCATTGACATTTTTTGTTTTTATTAGGATGCAAAAACATGGTGTATTTCAGAAGATTGAGACTGTATTATTTGTATTCTATTTCCTTACCATTGCTTTTTCTTTTCTCAGCTGTTTTTAATTCCTCATCCAGTTCTTGTAACTCCTCTTAGAACTGTATATATTCAAAAGTGAAGTTGACGTCATTTACTGCAGCCATTGTCGAACGGGTTGGTAGATCCCTTATTTAAATTAGCAACGTCATCACTTCGCATTGAAATCCTGAAAGGAACAGTTATGCACTTGAATCAATAAAGGTTTTTTTTTTCATCTTTGGAAACACCAAGTGAGAATATACATGAAAACTATGCAAATTACTGCAGAAACAAACACACACACAACTTTTAAGAAGGTTTTACAATAATTATCCTTCAAACAAATTCAAATTGAGCAACATTTCAAGACAAAAGTAAATTTTAAAGCAGAATTATACTTCACTTACTGGATTCAGACATCACGTCCCGTCTGTGCACACCTGTTTGGACTTGTGGTCTCCCCCACTATAGAACTTCCATAGACTCTCTCTGTATACAATATTCCTCTCTCTATTACCAGCAGTTCTTTCTCTGCTCAACCTCAAACTTCTCTGTCGAATAAATCCTTCTCTATCATAACTTCTCTTCTGCACATTCACATCTTCCTTCCACTCAGTACTTCTATCTCTAAAAATCCGATCAATAGTCAAACCTCTCTGTCGAGCTGCTCTCTTTCTCACATCTTCCTTCCTCTCAGTAGTACTTATATCTCCAAAACTCCCTTCGCTACCCAAGCTCGTGTTTCTCTGCCGAGCATCTTCCCTCCCTGCGCTCTCTACAGTCCTGGAATATGTCATTACAAAGCTGAAGGCCGTGTGCGCCACCTTGTTGATGGAACAAGAAGACTAGTTCGACCCTCGGTGTACATCGAAATACTCTCGGAGTCACAATGTGAAATGTTCAGAAGACGGTTACGACTCCTTTTTAATCTTCAAAGGACAAGTATCTGTCTAGTAATTGGTCAGATGTTATTTTACCTGAGACAAATTCGCGACTTCAATTTAATTTTAATATATTCAAAGGATGCAGAAGTCGTATATGAGCGTAAACCGTGGATGGACCTTCGGGGTCCAGACAGTGTACAAGTCTTAAAATCTGTATAAACATCATTGATATAAATTCAACTTTTTATAATTTTCTTCATAACTGTAGGCCATTATCTACGAAAGCCGATTAGTACCACATGAAAAAAATATATTTATCTCGTTATTACGAGTTACGCTAAGTCGTTATTACGAGATACGCTTTACTTAAGTCGTTACTACGAGAAACTTTAAGTCGTTATTACGAGATACGCTAAGTCGTTATTACGAGATACGTTATCTCTTTATTACGAGATACGCTAAGTCGTTATTACGAGTTACGTAAGTCGTTATTACAAGATACGTTATCTCGTTATTACGAGATACGCTAAGTCGTTATTACGAGATACGCTAAGTCGTTATTACGAGATAAGTTATCTCGTTATTACGAGATACGCTAAGTCGTTATTACGAGATAAGTTATCTCGTTATTACGAGATACGCTTAGTCGTTATCATGAGATAAGTTATCTCGTTATTACGAGTTACGCTAAGTCGTTATTTCGAGATACGTTATCTCGTAATAACGAGATACGTTATCTCGTAATAACGAGATACGTTATCTCGTAATAACGAGATAACGTATCTCTTATAAAGAGATCAGTTATCTCGTTATTACGAGATACGCAATGTTGTTATAACGTGATGATATAATTCGCAATAGCAGCAAATATATTGGACAGGCCCGTAGCGCGCGCAAAGGGGGCTGGGTGGGATGGTGGGTTGGGCTAAGAGGGGAGGCTTGTTTATTCTCCCGGTACTGTACATTTTGAACGAATTTAAAATCACAGGATATATTTCAAGGGTGCTCTTGAATTAAAAACAAAACTACCCTGAATTTTATTGGTTTTGGTTGTGTTTTTTTTTTTTTAATTTTGGTGCTCTTATATATAGGCGTCACGCCGCGTGTGCTCACATACTTTAAAAAAATATATATATGTTTGTATTAGATAACGGTCCGATTTTCCCCAATTCTCAATGGCTAAATTTGGTCACGTTGAGGTCGATATTTTGTTTTATTTCGTGACTCTTTATTTAAATATATTTGAAGCGTTTTTTACTGTTTTGATGAATACAAAATCCACAAAAAGACTGAAACCTGGTAAAGTTACGCCAGGGTGCAACAGTCGACCGTTGCATGGTACTGTTACGTCGGTGTCGGAATCGATTACACATATTATGTAAAATTATATAAAAGAAAATCTCTCTCTCCGTCTCTCTTAAACATTTTAAACATGTCCTCCTGTAAATAAATTGTATGTATATTGTCAAATGACGTCTTGTAGATATATGTTTATTGTTAAATTTTATTGGGAAAGGGCTTCATATAAGTTAGTAAACTTGTGCCCAATCCCATTGTGTATATTTTATACAAAAATAAAATATGTTTAAATCAAAAACTGTTACATTCGCGGAAATTGTGCGGAAATGTTTATTCCGTCCGGGGTCAATTCAAGCGGCATTTCGCAAATTAATTTTTCAGTGACTCGCATCTTTAACGTACAAAAATTTGTGATATCAATGTAATTTAGCATTTCAATAAATCTAGGTTTAAATCAAAATGTTGAAATACAGTCATTAACATACAATTCTTATGCACTGATGATTAAAATTTTACACGGACATTAATAAAGATGAAAAAGATAAAGATGAAAATTGCCTATGCCTTCGGCCTTGGGCAACAGTTCCCTAGCCCCCCCCCCCCCCCCCCCTGTTATCTTGAAGCAATGGTGTGACTGTTCCCCTAAGTACCAATGAAACAATCGTCCGTATTCATGAAACCGTACTCATGCTCAAGCATGGATTCTGTGCTCAAGTCAGCTTTCTTGAAACTCACCTTAAGCATGTCAAAAAATCACTATGAATGTTGGAAACAGCTTTCGACTCAATATCTCTTCAACTTTTTTCCAAAACTTTGTCAAAAGTATATTTTAAAATAAATTATAGTCTGAAAAAGAAATTTGGCTTCAGCAAAAAATTCATGCTTGAGCATGAGAACGGTTTCATGAATACGGGCCCTGATGTTTCTACTTTTAGAAACACCGAATAAAAACTGAGTTTATGACGTCATAATCATAGCGACGTCACAGTGCCCCATTGTAAATTTTATGCTTTACCAAGATATCTTTTGCAATCAAGTTGCATATCTAATTATTCGTTCCCCAACTAGAAATGTGATGTTGATGCAATACAGGTAGGTGGGGTCGATTTTTCGACCTGGAAAGCTTTCCACCCTTTAGCCTTTATGATCATTGAGGGGCATTTTTATTTGAAATTGATCAACCCCCCCCCCCCCCCCCAAAAAAAAGGGTAAAATTACTCTAAACATCCTAGTTTAGGTCCAAAACTAGCTGTAACAAATTCGCAGATCCCTGTGGCCTCAATAACCAAGAGGCCAATAATAATGGTATTCGACCAGTAACATGCTGGGATGAAGGGCTAGAAAGTTTGTTCAAATAAGTGACATTCATGTATATTCAATGCCAAATGGTCAAGTTTAATTAAATTACAATTGCATTCTCATAAATAACAAAACCAGTGCCAGGGTATTATTTGGACAGAAGCATACTGGGATGAAAGCCTATTCAACTGAGTGCGATTGTCCGCCTCCATGGCTAAATGGATGATATGTTTTTAACAGTTACATTTAAAATGATCTTGTACCTTTATATTAGTCTACATTTCGGGTAAGCGAAGCAGGTCCGTTCGGCCCCTTGTGATGGTACTTATAACAATATTACAAAAAATAAAATCAAATAAAACAATATCGTTGATAAACAAACATTTTTGTTTCAAAACACATATTATTTCTTGTCTTATTCGACATTTAAATACTGATGCGTACCATTCCTGTAAATGCCATCCCCCATAACCTATGTCGTAATGACGAGATAACGTATCTCGTAATAACGACTTAGCGTAACTCGTAATAACGAGATCACGTATCTCGTAATAACGACTTAGCGTAACTCGTAATAACGACTTAACGTATCTCGTAATAACGAGATAACGTATCTCGTAATAACGACTTAGCGTAACTCGTAATAACGACTTAGCGTAACTCGTGATAACGACTTGGCGTAACTCGTAATAACGACTTAGCGTAACTCGTAATAACGACTTAGCGTATCTCGTAATAACGAGATAACGTATCTCGTAATAACGACTTAGCATAAGTCGTAATAACGTCATAAACTATCTCGTAATAACGAGATAAATATTTTTTTCGTATGGAACTAATCGGCTTTCGTAATTATCATTCCGTTGTATTATTTAAACAACATTGTGTGAATCAACTTCGTATCATGGTTTTCAAACTTAAGGAAACGCACAGATAATGATACAGCATTGAAAATAATTACTATTATAAATACGGGTAAGTAATCATTAGCGGGAGAATTCAATAAACACTGACAATATAATATGAACCAGAAAAATACTGTAAATGTTAGAATTAACCTTTGATTTTGTTTAGTATATAAGATCATAAATCCCATGGAGCAGTCGGTAAATATAATGTTTACACAATTTACCGACTGTTCCATTGGATTTATGATCTCATGAACTAAACTAACTGAACTTAACTAAAAAAATTAACTAAGCAAAATCAAAGGTAAAGATTAATCCTTAAATATATAACGCTTAAGGATGTACACATCTGAGAAGTCAAAAATTTCCTGTATCAAACTTTTTTTCTCATATACATTTTTGGAAAAGGGAGTTCAAAGCATGACAGAAAATGCAAAGATAATGATATGTCAGTGTGCTCGTTTTTGTGCTATGATCGGTCAAAGATACCAATATGACATCATAAGCAATTTTAAGTGAATTTTGTAGTTTTGACCAACTGCGGGATATCTTCATACAATATCTTCCAAATTTGTGATCCGAAATGTATGAAAGTTTGCAGAAATGACAAAATTAGTGTTTTCTTTTCAGTTATGGAAGTAAAATATCTCTAACTTAATATTTTTACTCATGAAAGCAATTTGAGTTACCCCTACCCCTTATTTTTTTAAAGAGAAAATGATCATTTTTTAACCATTTTTTTGCAGATTAACCGCTTAATAAAAAAAGTTCTGATATCAAACTTTTTTTAATATTTAGTGTTTGAAAAGAAAATGGGTTTCTCTTTCTAAAACCATCATAAAAATGGGGGGTTAGTGTGCTTAATTTTTTGTCCCGGTATTATTTGTGTTATTTTTCACAGTTTTGAGTTCAAAAATAAAAACTGCTCTAGTTACACTAAATATATGAAAACAATACTAAAATTGTATAATTATCCACTTTATAGCATAATATTTCTATAAAACTGAACATAATAAAGTTGTACAGCAAAAATGGGCTTGCTATAATTAAAAATGGTTAAACACTGATGTTTTCAAGATCGCAATATAGCATCAAAAAGGTGAAATTTTGGCCTTTCGCGAAGTGCATAAAATAGACAGAAATATGCATATTAAAATGGCCGCCAAATTGGTAATTTTTTAAAATTCATGTAAAAAAAGTTCTACAAGCAACAGACACTTGTATTTTTGACACAATTTTCAGATGCATATTTGCTATTAAAAGTGATAATAATTTCTTCAATATAACAAAAAATCTTTAAACCAGACAGAAACGAGACTTGAACGTGACTGAAACCTCAGAAGTGTACATCCTTAAAATGGTGATTTTTTTATTTATAATTACAAAATTGTGTTTTTAAGATATTATTTGCATGTTGACGATGGCTTATTTTCTAATTCAGAATACCTTTGTTTGAATATCATTTCCTGTTTACAACGTCGTCTGGCGCGAACAGACGTTTTAATAACATTACCATGAGAAAAGCCATTCTTACGTTGTTCTCACGTTTTATTATTAAGTTATTTTCACACCGAACCTTAATGATAAAAAATTAAAAAGTATGTAGAATACAAATAAATTATTTAATATGATTATGATGCATATACTGGAAATATATAAATAAATTCCAGTTGATTGGCCTAGTTTCTACTTTTCTTATGCGGTCGGAAATGACCCATACCGTTGCAAGTTCCCAATGTAAAAGTCATGTGCCTTTGGAATGCTGAATTTCATGTTACACTGTACATTATAAATACAATCATAGCGTTTTCTTATATAATTTCCGTTAAAGAATAAATGCAAATAATGGCAATCCTTAGACAAGATTTGAAAACATGAGAATATCAAAATATTAGTAAAACCGGAGAATAATATCATAATTATAATGCTTGTTAAATAATGCATGAAATATTTGCAACATAATGTAGGGATAAATACTGCTCTCGTTTTATTTTGAAATTTGCATTTTTCGCCAAATAATGGATGAATGAATTTAAGACAGGGCAAATATTTTTCCAAACAAAGGCTTCTATCTCAATTATTACATGTACTATGAGAACCCAAGTTTGAGAGGGCGAGTTCAAGACAAGGGGAATTCAAATCTTTTTGAGGAGAAGGTGAAATAAATGCAGGGCGAAAATTTCCCGTTTACAGCAAACTTCAGTGAATACTGAAAATGTACTACGAAGGTAGACAATTGTGAAAATGCATGATCAATAATATGTGATTTTAAGTGACAGAATGAATAAGAAGGGTCCAATTTACCACACAAGTTGAACTAATGAATGTATACAAAATGTATGTACAAATTAGTAGAATAGATTTGAAACGTGACATTTGACGGATGTATCATTTCCCATCCACTACACGTGACACCATCATTGTCTAAAATTGTCAATAGACTATTTACTCTTTTTACCCAGCTTTGATATCGACCATAGCAAACTAAGTTTCCCACGTTAATGATTCCTGTTCTCTATTAATTGCCTATCACATATCGTAAACAATCCAATGGATGCATTTACTTGTTGTCCTATGGAAGATTAAGTTGACAATCAAATACACATCGCAAATAACACGTGTATTCTGTTTTTATTAATATTTATTGCATAGATTTTTGAGAAGCAAACTGTAGAAGAGTGTTATCATATAGTTAATATATAGTAATGCGTTTACAAAAATCCGAAACTAAGACTATTTACGTAAATTAAGTCATCAACAATCACAAGCTGTTAGTCGACTGAAAAAGCATTATTACATTGGGTTGTTCTATATATTTCAGAGAACTTATGAGACGCGTGGAAATAGACAGGGATGACACCTGTGTTGTAACCTGTCATATGTTGTTGATCTTAGATGTTGTTGTTTTTTTTCTCATAGAATCTACAATATACTTGAATACTCGTAATTGGAGCTTAGAGCATGAAAATAGAAAGTGCATCAAAATCTACAAAAAAAAGACGTACAGTTTACTGCACCGAGCATTAGTTTAGCTAAATATCACCTTCACATATATCAATAACTTCCTTTGATGGAGAAAAACGTCGATGATGTGACGGTGTCATTTTTTTAAAAGTATATATATATATGAAAAGCCCGGAAGAGAGTGAAAGTGTTTGGAAGTCAGTCGTCTTGTTTTTATTTATTTTAACTTTATACCGACCTACATATTATATAATTATGTAGGTAAATATTGCATTAATGCAATCGCCAGAATAGAGCTACAACGCTTGAAAACGTTAGCGATTATAACATGTATTTGCAGTTGCCATGTTAATATTTCGTTTTAAAATTCATATGTAAGTATACACATGTAGAAAGTGTAATGCGTAGTTATATAAGGATTGAAAGTAATTTTTTTTTAACTTTCATAGCACTATGAAAGTTAAAAAAGTGATTTTTAATCCTCATATTTACACTTTTATTATAGCACATAGGCGTCGTCATTTAAACGACGTTTGCGGAACACCCCAGTTTGAATAAAATTGGCGCCAATGATAATGACTAATCACTTGAGCGTTTAACGCAAGGGCATTCTCCGTGTTATTCGAAGCGGCACGAAAAGACTCTTATTGAACAAACTTTATCTATGACGTCATCATTAAACCACGTGCTACATTGTACGTCTCGAGAACCATTGCTTTCATACTTTTATGAAAGACATTTTTGCTGGCAATGTTCCTATAGTGGGATGCAGCGCAAATGTAAATATAGATATAAAACGGTGAAAATGAAAACACTCTCTGCCACACTAACGGACGGGCGGAAGGACTTAGGTGTTATCAGGCAGAGAGTCGGACGTTATACCGAAACAACGCAAACAATAACACCATTTATCAATCCGTCATGTTATTATAGTCACACAGTCCGTGTGTTATGTTCTGTAATAAACCGTACCCATTATTATCATTATATCAATATCGTCCTGTATTGTTGATACAAAACCGCAACAAAGAGAATCTAATGAGGGAAACAATGACAAACAATGCATTATATACATACTTATAATACACAAATTGAAAGCATCAGTCCCGTCTATTAGAAACCTCAATAAATATTTATATCGAAATATGATTGTTACGTATTGACAATGGAGTACTTGCGAAATAAACAATTATATTGACTAGGAATGTGTTTTGTTTTCTGATGTATACTTGACATTTTTTCGAATAAAACATTAATATGCGGATAAAACAATGCCAATGTGTTCACACTGAACTTTGTTGCTGATATTGCCTGGATACCACCAAAAAAGGATTCGGTTTGTTACAGTTTACACAGCACTAGAAACATCGCCCATTTTCTGCATTCTATCAGCAGTTACGCAGCTCTTTAACGGATAAGCAGTTATTGGGGACAGCTAAGCGGGGATGATCGCAGACTAGCGCATTATGTCTTCGCTGATATACAAAGAGCGCCTAAAATTGACTTTGCTATGGATATTCATATGTGTCTTTTGTATCAACGCCTTTGGTAAGTACATGTAAACACCATTAATATGGATTTTTTTTAAATATTAAGATAATTACAATATGATACTTTTTACAGTATGGTAATTTCTGCCGTGAGATTTTTAAAATAAAAATATTGAAAGTCATTTTTTTTTAATTTTCATTGAAGCATTGATGACAATTTTTTTTAGTTTCATTGGGATATGAAAACAAAATTTGTTTGCAAACTGTATGAATTCGCGTAACCTAGGTTATGATATCGTAATAGTACAGAAAGAAACCATTCGTTGGATTTAGCCACGAACGACAACTCTGCAAGAAAACTGTTCTCCTGTCCGTTAACCACAAATAATCGGCACTAAAACCGTTTTGTTTAAAAATTTAAATTCTCAAGTAAAGGAGCATTGATCTAACAGAGGCAAGGAATAATAATAGGATATTATTTGACATATGTACATGCATAAGAACAGGCCAGTAAGAAATAAATGATCTTGTACACCTTATATAAATAATTATTTGTCGTGGACACTGAACAACACTCGTGACAGTTTACTGGTATACTAGATACAACTTATTTTTGTATATATTATGTTTTGTGAACAAATTCCACCTCTCCCTTGCTAAATACTGTAAATGTGCATATTTAGCGGCAATTTTATTTCACCTAAAATTTGATTGTGCTAATAACATTTTATGTATATTGCTTTCAATCGCAAGTATTTTGAATGCGCCAATTGATTCATTGAGCTTATCTGTTTAAATTCAATTATTTACATTCGCGTGGCAAAGCCTCTATATAAACTAATCAAGGAGACGTGCGATTTCAGAGACAGTAAATGACACCCAGCACGCGACGATTATGATGTCATTGTTTTGGCATGGAAACGACGACGATTTGCCGTCAAATGGCTGTTCCGTTATACGAATTTAGATGCCGATAATGAAGCATAAATCATAGTTTAGATCAAGTTGAAATCAATTTAATTCACCAACATGGATAAAAAATGTAAATATAAGCAATGAAGTGCCGTGATATGGTCTTTATGGTCGATATAAATGACAGCACTTCGCCGGCAAATATATCATATTGCGGGTTGTGCGTTATATTGCGCCAAAATAAAATATCGGCAAACTCAGTACGTTTAAATTGCTTTATTACAATTATACCTTTGTGAATGTCTAAATATGGCGTTGTACTTGAACGTTGTTTTCTGTACATAATGGTAGTGAACCTGATAGCTAATGTTACATTTATATTTTAAAGATGACAGATGCGCTGACTACCTGATGTCCGGATGGAACGGTCTAAACGACAGTCAATTTTATCTGGATGGATATCCACCAATAAACGAAAAGATGTCAGGTCTTCGTCTGTATGGGGCCAACAGATGGGAAACGAGTGATACCAACCAGCACTTAGTCTTCGGTTTCTGGGTATATATTGCATTATCTTTCCAATATTCAATATAGATGTACTTACAGACGATATTTTGATATGCACTCGTTAGTTATTTATGCTTTAAATTTGGATGTACATGTAGCTATTGTTATCATTTTTTGCTTTTCAGATATAAAAATCCGTTAGCTAAAACAAACACTATACTTTTTAGATAGAATCTAACAAAATTGTCACATTTTTTAGTGTAATTGAGCCGACCGGGGCTATCTTCTGTAGCTTTGAGTACTAGCAGGCCGGTCGGGCCGATTTTCTGTAGTTTTCAGTGCCAGCGGGCCGAGCGGGGCCGAGCGGGCCGAGCGGGGCCGAGCGGGGCCGAGCGGGGCCGAGCGGGGCCGAGCGGGCCGAGCGGGCCGAGCGGGCCGAGCGGGCCAAACTCCTGTAGCTTTGAATGCCAGCGGGTCGATGGTGTCGATTTTCTGTTACTTTGAGTGCGAGACGGCCGATTTTCTGTATTTGTGAGTGCCAGCGGGCCGAGCGGGCCAAACTCCTGTAGTTTTAAATGCCGGTGGACCGATTGGGCCGATTTTCTCTTGCTTTGAGTACATGTACTAGTGGCCCAATCGGGCTGATTTTTTTGTATCTTTGAATCCCAGCGGGCCGATTGGGCCGATATCATCTACGTCATATCACTACCTCTAGTTTGTGTTCTTTCTGTTTCATGGTCTCCGTAGTTTGTAGTATTTGTCGTTATAAAGTCATATGCGGGAATGTTGGATAGCTACTGTAACGATATTAATAAAGGACTAACTTTCTATTTTTTTAGGTTATCGGGGGATAACTACAATAGTAAGCTTGTACATTCAATAGCCGGCGAATGTATAATTTACCCGTTTTCTATTTTAGTTATCCCCCGATAACCTAAACAATATAGAAAGTTTATCCTTATATTTACAGTATCTTTCTGTGAGATGTTCGTAACTATTTTGTTCATTATAGTCAAATCTTCGAACGCAGATTTCATTTCAAAACTAATAAAAGTTGGCATGGTTCAATAAATGTAACAGCATGGAATTTGCAAGCTCCGCCCACGTTTATTGTTGGTGACGTCACATAATTGTGTTTCAAACTGTAGGATTTGCATAGCTCCGCCCACATGTATTGACGTCATAGAAATTTGTCCCGTTTTTAACTACAGTTATGGGGTGATAATGATAATCTGTTGAGCAATGCATATGGTTATCGAGTGAATGTCAGGGTAGACTGTAAATATTGTAGTATGCTTGGAAAAACGACGATAGTTATGACGTTCAAATGACGCAAATTATGACGTCATAATAAGTTCAGAGAGGAGTACTAGAGTGGCTGCTCCTTCGGTGCGTGTCTTTCCTCCAGATGAGAGTCACAACGGACGATTTCGAGAAGTACAATCGTTGATAAACATGCCTCCCGCTAATTCCAGGCCATTTTCCTAATTCGTTCTTCATTTCCCGAGACACTCATGAAGGAAATCATCAGACATACATACAGGTAAGATAATCAAAACCTGTTGTTGTGTTAGGATTACGTAAAACATATGGTGGCCGGTTAGGGCCACCTCGTAGTCTCGCGACCTCGCCTCGCGATCTCGACTTGAGGTCGAGATTGCGAGATCGCGAGATTACGAGGTGGTCCTAACCGGCCACCATTTATACATGTATTCGACACTGTAAATGAGCCCACACCTCGATTAGTTACCTAGTACGTGAATTAATAAGTAGATCTAGATTCCACATGTAATTTAAGGAATAAAATTTGCAATTTTCACGTTTTTTGAAATTATGAATAGACCTTGCGAGCATACGTTTTTATGATAGAAATTGAAGGTCCTTGTGCAAGTCTCAATAATTATTATCTAGATTATGATAAAAACGATATCCCGATGAACAAACAAAACTTATTCATTTTCTAACTTCATTAAGAATAATGTGATTTGGTTCTTTCAAGAATTAATATACTTTTCGTGCTGTCAGTCATGCTGTTTTGCACAGTGTGCCCATACTACTATTATACACTGTAGAGTTTGAGTGGTGTTAAATATGTTCGAGTGAGGTTATGTTGCAAGAGGCATCCCCCTGGACCAAAGATATCATGTATTTTGCGACAGTTTTTTCCTCAATAATCCTCGGAAACAGACTGTTGCAGCACATCACCTATCGGAGAGGTTTGTTTTATGACTTCGTCGATTTAAATATTAATTTAATTATTTATTTTTGATAATTTATTAGAACTGCAATTTCCAGCTTTATATATCAAATTATAATTTGATATTCGCTATAATTGTTTTAGGTACTCTGCGTAGAAATACATGAAGGCCAATGCCACTCACCATTCGTGATGCTGACCCCCAGCCTGGCTCTGCCATTGACACGAGGCGAGGGGAGTTTCTGTGTTGCTAGCCGAGGCGAAGACGTCTCCAAATCTATGAGAGTGTTATCCACCCTTTTGCCAGCTCAAGGCGTCCCTGATGGTCGATCCAAAGTTATTACGGCATATAACCGCAACATGGGAGCAGTAGACATAAACGACAGCTTTATCAGCGCTTATGGGGGAGAGAGACGGAACAAAAATGGTGTGGGAGAAAGTATTTCTTTACTTTCTTCACAGAATAATGATGAATTCCTACATCATATACAAGGAATACTCTTCAGGTCGACCCGTACTGCCACGATTACAATTTATCCCAGAAGTAATGGAGGCCTTGTCCGGAGCAGATGAAACCGGTAATTAGGACCCAGCAAGAATGCTGCACCAGCGACGGCTACCCACTCTTCAACTTCGTCCCCGCGGAAAGGACAAAGACTGCTATGTTGGTTCTGATCAGCGTTCGAGAGGAACTCGAAGGGGAAGCCGTACTGTGTGTTCAGTATGCGGTCGTGTGAAGTTGATATGGCTGTATACTGGTGATGAAATGAAGTGAAGTTGAATTTATGTTAACTAATTAAAGTTCCGGAATATCTGCCAGCCTCCAGGTCCCTTTTGTTGTAAATTAGTTTGTACGACCGCGAAGTTTTTACTTCCGAGAGACACAGAGAATAAAAATGTAATGGAAGAGCAAGTGTTTGTGATCCTCCGATGCTTTCAGGTCAAAATGATATTAAGTCAACTTCTTGTTGTTTTGATAACTCAAACTGAACCAGACATTCATTGACCAGCTGGTGAGAGATTCACTGACCGCCTTGTGAGACGTGTACTGACGCATAAAAAGACGTGTACTGGCCGCCTGATAAGACGTGTACTGACCGCCTGATGAGACATTTACTAACCGCCTGGTGAGACGTTTACTGTCGGCTTTGTGAGACGTTTACTGACGGCCTTGTGAAACGTTTACTGACCGCCTGTTGAAACGTTTACTGACTGCCTAATGAGACGTTAACTGACCGCCTTGTGAGACGTGTGCTGGCCGCCTGATGAGACGTTTACTGACTGCCTGATGAGACGTTAACTGACCGCCTTGTGAGACGTGTACTGACCGCCTGATGAGACGTTTACTGACCGCCTAGTGAAACGTTTACTGACCGCCTGTTGAGACGTTTACTGACTGCCTAATGAGACGTTAACTGACCGCCTTGTGAGACGTGTACTGGCCGCCTGATGAGACGTTTACTGACCGCCTGATGAGACGTTTACTGACCGCCTGATGAGACGTTTACTGAGGGCTTTGTCAGACGTTTACCGACCGCCGTGTGAGACGTGTACTGACGGCCTTGTGAGATGTTTACTGACCGCCTTGTGAGACGTGTACTTACGGCTTTGTGAGACGTTTACTGACGGCCTTGTGAAACATTTACTGACCGCCTGATGAAACGTGTACTGACCGTCTGGTGAGATGTTTACCGTACGACTGATGGGACGTTTACTGACCGTCTGGTGAGACGTGTACTGACCGCCTGTTGAGACGTTTACCTACCACCTTGTGAGACGTGTACTGACGGCCTTGTGAGACGTTCACTTGCCGCCTGGTAAGTCAGTTATTGACCGTCTGATGAGACGTGGACTGGCCGCCTGATGAGACGTTTACTGACCGTCTGATGAGACGTTTACTGACGGCCTTGTGAGACGTTTACCAACCGCCTTGTGAGACGTTTACTGACGGCCTTGTGAGACGTTAACTGACCGCCTTGTGAGACGTGTACTGACCGCCTGATGAGACGTTTACTGACCGCCTGGTGAAACGTTTACTGACGGCCTTGTGAGACGTTTACTGACGGCTTTGTCAGGCGTTTACTTACCGCCTTGTAAGCCGTGTACTGACGGCCTTGTGAGACGTTCACTGGCCACCTTGTGAGACGTTCACTTGCCGCCCGTTGAGACGTTTATTGACCACCTGATGAGACTTTTACCGACCACCTTGTGAGACGATTACTGACCACCTGGTGAGACGTGTACTGACCGCCTGATACATTTACTGACCGCCTGATGAGGCGTTTACTGACCGCCCGATGAGACGTTTACTGACGGCTTTGTGAGACGTTTACTGACGGCCTTGTGAAACATTTACTGACCGCCTGATGAAACGTGTACTGACCTTCTGGTGAGACGTTTACCGTACGACTGATGAGACGTTTACTGACAGCCTGGTGAGACGTTTACTGACCGCCTGGTGAGACGTTTACTGACGGCCTTGTGTGACGTTTACTGACGGCTTTGTCAGACGTTTACTGACCGCCTTGTGAGACGTTCACTTGCCGCCCGTTGAGACGTTTACTGACCGTCTGATGAGACGTCTACTGACGGCCTTGTGAGACGTTTAATGACCGCCTGGTGAGACGTGTACTGACCGCCTGGTGAGACGTGTACTGACCGTCTGATGAGACGTGCACTGACTGCCTGGTAAGACTTTTACTGACCGCCTGATGAGACGTGTACTGACCGCTTGATGAGACGTGTACTGACCGCCTGATACGTGTACTGACCGCCTGATAGTGTACTGACCGCCTGGTGAGACGTGTACTGACTGCCTGTTGAGACGTGTACTGACTGCCTGTTGAGACGTGTACTGACTGCCTGATACGTGTACTGACCGCCTGATACGTATACTGACCGCCTGGTGAGACGTGTACTGACCGCCTGGTAAGACTTTTACTGACCGTCTGATGAGACGCTTATATTTTACTGTTTGTCCATTGGGATGCTCACTGTGCATTTGATAAAACGTCAACTGACTGCTTATTGATGAAACATTTACCGACTATCTGAAAGAGGCATTTACTCGCTGTCTGGTGAAACATTTACTGGCTGTAGGATGGATTGTTTTCCGTCCACTTTATTCGACGTTAACTGAATCTTCTCTAATGAATCGTTTACCGGTTTTCTGATGAAACGTTTACCGGTTGTTTGATGAAAAATTTACCGGTTGTCTGATGAATCGTTTACTGACTTTCTGGTGAATAGGTTACCGGTTGTCTGATGAAATATTTACCGTCTGCTTGTTAAAACGTTTACCGGCTGTCTGATGAAACGTTTATCGGCTGCCTGATGAAATATTTACCGGCTGTTTGGTAAAACGTTTACCGGCTCTCTGATGAAGGCACCCGATGAGGCGTTTACTGGGCACCTGATGAGACGTTTACTGGGCACCTGATGAGGGGATTACTGGGGACTTGATGAGGCGTTTACTGGGGACCTGATGAGGGGTTTACTGGGCACCTGATGAGGGTTTTAACTGGGCAAATGTTGAGGCGTTTACTGGGCACTTGAGGAGGCGTTTACTAGGCACCTGATGAATAGTTTACTGGGCATCTGATGATGCGTTTACTGGGCACCTGATGAGACGTTTACTAGGCACCTGATGAATCGTTTACTGGGCAAATGTTGAGGCGTTTACTGGGCACTTGATGAGGCGTTTACTAGGCACCTGATGAATCGTTTACTGGGTAAATGTTGAGGCGTTTACTGGGCATATGTTGAGGCGTTTACTGGGCACCTAATGAGGCGTTTATTAGGCACCTGATAAGGGGTTTACTGGGTACCTGATGAGAGGTTTACTGGGCACCTGATGAGTGGTTTACTGGGCACCTGGTGAAGCGTTTACTGAGCACCTGTTCAGGACTTTAGTGGGCACTTGATGAGGCGTTTACTAGGCACCTGATGATTCGTTTACTGGCAAATGTTAAGGGGTTTACTAGGCACCTGATGAATCGTTTACTGGGTAAATGTTGAGGCGTTTACTGGGCATATGTTGAGGCGTTTACTGGGCACCTAATGAGGCGTTTATAGGCACCTGATAAGGGGTTTACTGGGTACCTGATGAGGGGTTTACTGGGCACCTGATGAGTGGTTTACTGGGCACCTGGTGAGGCGTTTACTGGGCACCTGTTCAGGACTTTAGTGGGCACTTGTTGAGGCGTTTATTGGGCGCCTGTTGAGGAGTTTACTTGGCACCTGATAAGGCGTTTACTGGGCAACAGATGAGGCGTTTACTGGGTACCTGAAGAGGGGTTTACTGGGCACCTGATGAGGCGTTTACTGGGTACCTGATGAGGCGTTTACTGGGCACCTGATGAGGGGTTTACTGGGGACCTGATGAGGAGTTTACTGGGGACCTGATGAGGGGTTTCCTGGGGACCTGATGAGGCGTTTACTGGGGACCTGATTAGGCGTTTACTGGGGACCGGATGAGGGGTTTACTGGGGACTTAATGAGGCGTTTACTAGGCACCCGATGAGGCGTTTATTGGGCACCTGATGAGACGTTTACTTGGCACCTGATGAGGGGTTTACTGGGCACCTGATAAGGGGTTTACTGGGCACCTGATGAGGGGATTACTGGGCACCTGATGAGGGGTTTACTGAGCACCTGATGAGGGGTTTCCTGGGGACCTGATGAGGCGTTTACTGGGGACTTGATGAGCCGTTTACTGGGGACCTGATGAGGGGTTTACTAGGCACCTGATGAAGGGTTTCCTGGGCACCTGTTGAGGCGTTTACTAGGCACCTGTTGAGGGTTTAACTGGGCAAATGTTGAGGCGTTTACTGGGCACTTGATGAGGCGTTTACTAGGCACCTGATGAATCGTTTACTAGGCACCTGATGAATCGTTTACTGGGCATCTGATGAGGCGTTTACTGGGCACCTGGTGAGACGTTTACTAGGCATCTGATGAGGTGTTTACAGACTGCTGGGTGTGGCATAAACTGGGCACCTGATGAGGCGTTTACTAGGCACCTGATGAGACGTTTACTGGGCACCTGATGAGGGGTTTACTGGGCACCTTATGAGGCGTTTACTGGGGACCTGATGAGGCGTTTACTGGGGACCTGATGAGGGGTTTCCTGGGCACCTGATGAGGGGTTTACTGGGGACCTAATGAGGGGTTTACTGGGGACCTGATGAGGGGTTTACTGGGGACCTGATGAGGGGTTTCCTGTGGACCTGATGAGGCGTTTACTGGGGACCGGATGAGGCGTTTACTGGGGACTTGATAAGGCGTTTACTAGGCACCCGATGAGGCGTTTACTGGGCACCTGATGAGACGTTTACTGGGCACCTGATGAGGGGTTTACTGGGCACCTGATGAGGCGTTTACTGGGGACCTGATGAGGCGTTTACTGGGGACCTGATGAGGGGTTTCCTGGGCACCTGATGAGGGGTTTACTGGGGACCTGATGAGGGGTTTACTGGGGACTTGATGAGGGGTTTACTGGGGACCTGATGAGGGGTTTCCTGTGGACCTGATGAGGCGTTTACTGGGGACCGGATGAGGCGTTTACTGGGGACTTGATAAGGCGTTTACTAGGCACCCGATGAGGCGTTTACTGGGCACCTGATGAGACGTTTACTGGGCACCTGATGAGGGGATTACTGGGGACTTGATGAGGCGTTTACTGGGGACCTGATGAGGGGTTTACTGGGCACCTGATGAGGGTTTTAACTGGGCAAATGTTGAGGCGTTTACTGGGCACTTGAGGAGGCGTTTACTAGGCACCTGATGAATAGTTTACTGGGCATCTGATGATGCGTTTACTGGGCACCTGATGAGACGTTTACTAGGCACCTGATGAATCGTTTACTGGGCAAATGTTGAGGCGTTTACTGGGCACTTGATGAGGCGTTTACTAGGCACCTGATGAATCGTTTACTGGGTAAATGTTGAGGCGTTTACTGGGCATATGTTGAGGCGTTTACTGGGCACCTAATGAGGCGTTTATTAGGCACCTGATAAGGGGTTTACTGGGTACCTGATGAGAGGTTTACTGGGCACCTGATGAGTGGTTTACTGGGCACCTGGTGAAGCGTTTACTGAGCACCTGTTCAGGACTTTAGTGGGCACTTGATGAGGCGTTTACTAGGCACCTGATGATTCGTTTACTGGCAAATGTTAAGGGGTTTACTAGGCACCTGATGAATCGTTTACTGGGTAAATGTTGAAGCGTTTACTGGGCATATGTTGAGGCGTTTACTGGGCACCTAATGAGGCGTTTATAGGCACCTGATAAGGGGTTTACTGGGTACCTGATGAGGGGTTTACTGGGCACCTGATGAGTGGTTTACTGGGCACCTGGTGAGGCGTTTACTGGGCACCTGTTCAGGACTTTAGTGGGCACTTGTTGAGGCGTTTATTGGGCGCCTGTTGAGGAGTTTACTTGGCACCTGATAAGGCGTTTACTGGGCAACAGATGAGGCGTTTACTGGGTACCTGAAGAGGGGTTTACTGGGCACCTGATGAGGCGTTTACTGGGTACCTGATGAGGCGTTTACTGGGCACCTGATGAGGGGTTTACTGGGGACCTGATGAGGAGTTTACTGGGGACCTGATGAGGGGTTTCCTGGGGACCTGATGAAGCGTTTACTGGGGACCTGATTAGGCGTTTACTGGGGACCGGATGAGGGGTTTACTGGGGACTTAATGAGGCGTTTACTAGGCACCCGATGAGGCGTTTATTGGGCACCTGATGAGACGTTTACTTGGCACCTGATGAGGGGTTTACTGGGCACCTGATAAGGGGTTTACTGGGCACCTGATGAGGGGATTACTGGGCACCTGATGAGGGGTTTACTGAGCACCTGATGAGGGGTTTCCTGGGGACCTGATGAGGCGTTTACTGGGGACTTGATGAGCCGTTTACTGGGGACCTGATGAGGGGTTTACTAGGCACCTGATGAAGGGTTTCCTGGGCACCTGTTGAGGCGTTTACTAGGCACCTGTTGAGGGTTTAACTGGGCAAATGTTGAGGCGTTTACTGGGCACTTGATGAGGCGTTTACTAGGCACCTGATGAATCGTTTACTAGGCACCTGATGAATCGTTTACTGGGCATCTGATGAGGCGTTTACTGGGCACCTGGTGAGACGTTTACTAGGCATCTGATGAATTGTTTACTGGGCAAATGTTGAGGCATTTACTGGGCACCTGATGAGACGTTTACTAGGCACCTGATGAATCGTTTACTGGGCAAATGTTGAGGGGTTTACTAGGCACCTGATGAATCGTTTACTGGGCAAATATTGAGGAGTTTACTAGGCACCTGATGAATCGTTTACTGGGCAAATGTTGAGGCGTTTACTGAGCACCTAATGAGGCGTTTATTAGTCACCTGATAAGGGGTTTACTGGGTACCTGATGAGCGGTCTACTTGGCACCTGATGAGGGGTTTACTGGGCACCTGATGAGTGGTTTACTGGGCACCTGGTGAGGCGTTTACTGGGCAACTGTTCAGGACTTAAGTGGGCACCTGTTGAGGCGTTTATTGGACGCCTGATGAGTAGTTTACTGGGCACCTAATAAGGCGTATACTGGGCAACAGATGAGGCGTTTACTGGGTACCTGATGAGGGGTTTACTGGGCACCTAATGAGGCGTTTACTGGGCACCTGATAAGGCGTTTACTGGGCACCTGATGAGGGGTTTACTGGGTACCTGATGAGGGGTTTACTAGGCACCTGATAAGGGGTTTACTGGGCACCTAATGAGGCGTTTATTAGGCACCTGATAAGGGGTTTGCTGGGCACCTGATGAGGGGTTTATTGGGCGCCTGATGAGGAGTTTACTGGGCACCTGATAAGGCGTTTACTGAGCAACGGATGAGGCGTTTACTGGGTACCTGAAGAGGGGTTTACTGGGCACCTGATGAGGGTTTACTGGGCATCTGATGAGGGGTTTACTGGGCGCCTGATAAGGGGTTTACTGGACAACTGATCAGGCGTGTACTGGGCACCTGATGAGGCGTTTACTAGGCACCTGATGAATCGTTTACTGGGCATCTGATGAGGCGTTTACTGGGCACCTGATGAGACGTTTACTAGGCATCTGATGAATTGTTTACTGGGCAAATGTTGAGGCGTTTACTGGGCACTTGATGAGGCGTTTACTAGGCACCTGATGAATCGTTTACTTGGCAAATGTTGAGGGGTTTACTAGGCACCTGATGAATCGTTTACTGGGCAAATATTGAGGCGTTTACTGGGCACCTCATGAATCGTTTACTGGGCAAATGTTGAGGCGTTTACTGGGCACCTAATGAGGCGTTTATTAGTCACCTGATAAGGGGTTTACTGGGTACCTGATGAGCGGTCTACTTGGCACCTGATGAGGGGTTTACTGGGCACCTGATGAGTGGTTTACTGGGCACCTGGTGAGGCGTTTACTGAGCACCTGTTCAGGACTTTAGTGGGCACCTGTTGAGGCGTTTATTGGACGCCTGATGAGGAGTTTACTGGGCACCTAATAAGGCGTTTACTGGGCAACAGATGAGGCGTTTACTGGGTACCTGATGAGGGGTTTACTGGGCACCTGATGAGGCGTTTACTGGGCACCTGATGAGGCGTTTACTGGGCACCTGATGAGGGGTTTACTGGGTACCTGATGAGGGGTTTACTAGGCACCTGATGAGGCATTTACTGGGCACCTGATGAGGGGTTTACTGGGCACCTAATGAGGCGTTTATTAGGCACCTGATAAGTGGTTTACTGGGAACCTAATGAGGCATGTATTAGGCACCTGATAAGGGGTTTGCTGGGCACCTGATGAGGGGTTTATTGGGCGCCTGATGAGGAGTTTACTGGGCACCTGATAAGGCGTTTACTGAGCAACGGATGAGGCGTTTACTGGGTACCTGAAGAGGGGTTTACTGGGCACCTGATGAGGGTTTACTGGGCATCTGATGAGGGGTTTACTGGGCGCCTGATAAGGGGTTTACTGGGCAACTGATAAGGCGTGTACTGGGCACCTGATGAGACGTTTACTGGGCATCTGGTGAGGCGTTTACTGGGCACCTGATGAGGGGTTTAATAGGCATCTGATTAGGCGTTAACTGGGCACCTGATGAGGCGTTTACTGGGCACCTGATGAGGCGTTGACTGGGCACCTCAAGAGGCATTTATTGGGCACCTGATGAGGCGTTTACTAGGCACCTCAAGAGGCGTTTACTAGGCACCTCATGAGGCGTTTACTAGGCACCTGATAAGGCGTTAACTAGGCACCTGATAAGGCGTTTACTTGACACCTCAAGTGGCGTTTTTTGGGCACCTGATGAGGGTTTACTGGGCACCTGATTCAAGGTTTATTGGGCACCTGATGAAGAGTTTACTGGGCACCTGATAAGGCGTTTACTGGGCAACTGATGAGGCGTTTACTGGACACCTGATGAGGGGTTTACTGGGCACCTGATGAGGTGTTTCCTGGGCACCTGATGGAGTGTTAACTGGGCACCTAATGTGAGGTTTTCTGGGCACCTGATGAGGCGTGTACTGGGCACCTGATGAGGCGTGTACTGGGCACCTGATGAGATGTTTACAAGGCACCTGATGAGGTGTTTACTTGGCACCTGTTGAGGCGTTTACTGGGCACCTAATGAGGCGTTTATTAGGCACCTGGTGAGGCGTTTACTGGGCACCTGTTCAGGACTTTAGTGGGCACCTGTTGAGGCGTTTATTGGACGCCTGATGAGGAGTTTACTGGGCACCTAATAAGGCGTATACTGGGCAACAGATGAGGCGTTTACTGGGTACCTGATGAGGGGTTTACTGGGCACCTGATGAGGCGTTTACTGGGCACCTGATGAGGCGTTTACTGGGCACCTGGTGAGGGGTTTACTGGGTACCTGATGAGGGGTTTACTAGGCACCTGATGAGGCATTTACTGGGCACCTGATGAGGGGTTTACGGGACACCTGATGATGCGTTTACTAGGCACCTGATGAGGGTTTACTGGGCACCTGATGAGGGTTTACTGGGCACCTGATGAGGCGTTTACTGGGCACCTAATGCGGGGTTTACTGGGCACGTGATGAGGCGTTTACTTGGGACCTGATGAGGGGTTTACTGGACACCTGATGAGGGTTTTACTGGGCACATGATGAGGGGTTTACTGGGGACTTGATGAGGCGTTTACTAGGCACCCGATGAGGCGTTTAGTGGGCACCTGATGAGGCGTTTACTGAGCAACGGATGAGGCGTTTACTGGGTACCTGAAGAGGGGTTTACTGGGCACCTGATGAGGGTTTACTGGGCATCTGATGAGGGGTTTACTGGGCGCCTGATAAGGGGTTTACTGGGCAACTGATAAGGCGTGTACTGGGCACCTGGTGAGGCGTTTACTGGGCACCTGTTCAGGACTTTAGTGGGCACCTGTTGAGGCGTTTATTGGGCGCCTGTTGAGGAGTTTACTTGGCACCTGATAAGGCGTTTACTGGGCAACAGATGAGGCGTTTACTGGGTACCTGAAGAGGGGTTTACTGGGCACCTGATGAGGCGTTTACTGGGTACCTGATGAGGCGTTTACTGGGCACCTGATAAGGCGTTTACTGGGGACCTGACGAGGGGTTAACTGGGGACCTGATGAGGGGTTTCCTGGGGACCTGATGAGGCGTTTACTGGGGACCTGATGAGGGGTTTACTGGGGACTTGATGAGGCGTTTACTAGGCACCCGATGAGGCGTTTACTGGGCACCTGATGAGGGGTTTACTGGGCACCTGATTAGGGGTTTCCTGGGGACCTGATTAGGCGTTTACTGGGGACCGGATGAGGGGTTTACTGGGGACTTAATGAGGCGTTTACTAGGCACCCGATGAGGCGTTTATTGGGCACCTGATGAGACGTTTACTGGGCACCTGATGAGGGGTTTACTGGGCACCTGATAAGGGGTTTACTGGGCACCTGATGAGGGGATTACTGGGCACCTGATGAGGGGTTTACTGAGCACCTGATGAGGGGTTTCCTGGGGACCTGATGAGGCGTTTACTGGGGACTTGATGAGCCGTTTACTGGGGACCTGATGAGGGGTTTACTAGGCACCTGATGAAGGGTTTCCTTGGCACCTGTTGAGGCGTTTACTAGGCACCTGTTGAGGGTTTAACTGGGCAAATGTTGAGGCGTTTACTGGGCACTTGATGAGGCGTTTACTAGGCACCTGATGAATCGTTTACTGGGCATCTGATGAGGCGTTTGCTGGGCACCTGATGAGGGGTTTACTGGGCACCTGATTAGGGGTTTCCTGGGGACCTGATTAGGCGTTTACTGGGGACCGGATGAGGGGTTTACTGGGGACTTAATGAGGCGTTTACTAGGCACCCGATGAGGCGTTTATTGGGCACCTGATGAGACGTTTACTGGGCACCTGATGACGGGTTTACTGGGCACCTGATAAGGGGTTTACTGGGCACCTGATGAGGGGATTACTGGGCACCTGATGAGGGGTTTACTGAGCACCTGATGAGGCGTTTACTGGGGACTTGATGAGCCGTTTACTGGGGACCTGATGAGGGGTTTACTAGGCACCTGATGAAGGGTTTCCTGGGCACCTGTTGAGGCGTTTACTAGGCACCTGTTGAGGGTTTAACTGGGCAAATGTTGAGGCGTTTACTGGGCACTTGATGAGGCGTTTACTAGGCACCTGATGAATCGTTTACTGGGCATCAGATGAGGCGTTTACTGGGCACCTGATGAGACGTTTACTAGGCATCTGATGAATCGTTTACTGGGCAAATGTTGAATGGTTTACTAGGCACCTGATGAATCGTTTACTGGGCAAATATTGAGGAGTTTACTAGGCACCTGATGAATCGTTTACTGGGCAAATGTTGAGGCGTTTACTGGGCACCTAATGAGGCGTTTATTAGTCACCTGATAAGGGGTTTACTGGGTACCTGATGAGCGGTTTACTTGGCACCTGATGAGGGGTTTACTGGGCACCTGATGAGTGGTTTACTGGGCACCTGGTGAGGCGTTTACTGGGCACCTGTTCAGGACTTTAGTGGGCACCTGTTGAGGCGTTTATTGGACGCCTGATGAGGAGTTTACTGGGCACCTAATAAGGCGTATACTGGGCAACAGATGAGGCGTTTACTGGGTACCTGATGAGGGGTTTACTGGGCACCTAATGAGGCGTTTACTGGGCACCTGATAAGGCGTTTACTGGGCACCTGATGAGGGGTTTACTGGGTACCTGATGAGGGGTTTACTAGGCACCTGATGAGGCATTTACTGGGCACCTGATGAGGGGTTTACTGGGCACCTAATGAGGCGTTTATTAGGCACCTGATAAGGGGTTTACTGGGCACCTAATGAGGCGTTTATTAGGCACCTGATAAGGGGTTTGCTGGGCACCTGATGAGGGGTTTATTGGGCGCCTGATGAGGAGTTTACTGGGCACCTGATAAGGCGTTTACTGAGCAACGGATGAGGCGTTTACTGGGTACCTGAAGAGGGGTTTACTGGGCACCTGATGAGGGTTTACTGGGCATCTGATGAGGGGTTTACTGGGCGCCTGATAAGGGTGTACTGGACAACTGATAAGGCGTGTACTGGGCACCTGATGAGGCGTTTACTAGGCACCTGATGAATCGTTTACTGGGCATCTGATGAGGCGTTTACTGGGCACCTGATGAGACGTTTACTAGGCACCTGATGAATTGTTTACTGGGCAAATGTTGAGGCGTTTACTGGGCACTTGATGAGGCGTTTACTAGGCACCTGATGAATCGTTTACTTGGCAAATGTTGAGGGGTTTACTAGGCACCTGATGAATCGTTTACTGGGCAAATATTGAGGCGTTTACTGGGCACCTGATGAATCGTTTACTGGGCAAATGTTGAGGCGTTTACTGGGCACCTAATGAGGCGTTTATTAGTCACCTGATAAGGGGTTTACTGGGTACCTGATGAGCGGTTTACTTGGCACCTGATGAGGGGTTTACTGGGCACCTGATGAGTGGTTTACTGGGCACCTGGTGAGGCGTTTACTGGGCACCAGTTCAGGACTTTAGTGGGCACCTGTTGAGGCGTTTATTGGACGCCTGATGAGGAGTTTACTGGGCACCTAATAAGGCGTATACTGGGCAACAGATGAGGCGTTTACTGGGTACCTGATGAGGGGTTTACTGGGCACCTGATGAGGCGTTTACTGGGCACCTGATGAGGCGTTTACTGGGCACCTGATGAGGGGTTTACTGAGTACCTGATGAGGGGTTTACTAGGCACCTGATGAGGCATTTACTGGGCACCTGATGAGGGGTTTACTGGGCACCTAATGAGGCGTTTATTTGGCACCTGATAAGGGGTATACTGGGAACCTAATGAGGCGTGTATTAGGCACCTGATAAGGTGTTTGCTGGGCACCTGATGAGGGGTTTATTGGGCGCCTGATGAGGAGTTTACTGGGCACCTGATAAGGCGTTTACTGAGCAACGGATGAGGCGTTTACTGGGTACCTGAAGAGGGGTTTACTGGGCACCTGATGAGGGTTTACTGGGCATCTGATGAGGGGTTTACTGGGCGCCTGATAAGGGGTTTACTGGGCAACTGATAAGGCGTGTACTGGGCACCTGATGAGACGTTTACTGGGCATCTGGTGAGGCGTTTACTGGGCACCTGATGAGGGGTTTAATAGGCATCTGATGAGGCGTTAACTGGGCACCTGATGAGGCGTTTACTGGGCACCTGATGAGGCGTTGACTGGGCACCTCAAGAGGCATTTACTGGGCACCTGATGAGGTGTTTACTAGGCACCCGATGAGGCGTTTATTGTGCACCTGATGAGACGTTTACTGGGCACCTGATGAGGGGTTTACTGGGCACCTGATAAGGGGTTTACTGGGCACCTGATGAGGGGATTACTGGGCGTCTGATGAGGGGTTTACTGAGCACCTGATGAGGGGTTTCCTGGGGACCTGATGAGGCGTTTACTGGGGACTTGATGAGCCGTTTACTGGGGACCTGATGAGGGGTTTACTAGGCACCTGATGAAGGGTTTCCTGGGCACCTGTTGAGGCGTTTACTGGGCACCTGTTGAGGGTTTAACTGGGCACCTGATGAGGCGTTTACTGGGCACCTGATGAGGGGTTTACTGGGTACCTGATGAGGGGTTTACTAGGCACCTGATGAGGCGTTTACTGGGAACCTGATGAGGCGTTTACTTGGCACCTAATGAGGGGTTTACGGGACACCTGATGATGCGTTTACTAGGCACCTGATGAGGGTTTACTGGGCACCTGATGAGGGTTTACTGGGCACCTGATGAGGCGTTTACTGGGCACCTGATGAGGGGTTTACTGGGCACGTGATGATGCGTTTACTTGGGACCTGATGAGGGGTTTACTGGACACCTGATGAGGGTTTTACTGGGCACATGATGAGGGGTTTACTGGGGACTTGATGAGGCGTTTACTAGGCACCCGATGAGGCGTTTAGTGGGCACCTGATGAGGCGTTTACTGAGCAACGGATGAGGCGTTTACTGGGTACCTGAAGAGGGGTTTACTGGGCACCTGATGAGGGTTTACTGGGCATCTGATGAGGGGTTTACTGGGCGCCTGATAAGAGGTTTACTGGGCAACTGATAAGGCGTGTACTGGGCACCTGGTGAGGCGTTTACTGGGCACCTGTTCAGGACTTTAGTGGGCACCTGTTGAGGCGTTTATTGGGCGCCTGTTGAGGAGTTTACTTGGCACCTGATAAGGCGTTTACTGGGCAACAGATGAGGCGTTTACTGGGTACCTGAAGAGGGGTTTACTGGGCACCTGATGAGGCGTTTACTGGGTACCTGATGAGGCGTTTACTGGGCACCTGATGAGGGGTTTACTGGGGACCTGATGAGGGGTTTCCTGGGGACCTGATGAGGCGTTTACTGGGGACCTGATGAGGGGTTTACTGGGGACTTGATGAGGCGTTTACTAGGCACCCGATGAGGCGTTTACTGGGCACCTGATGAGGGGTTTACTGAGCACCTGATTAGGGGTTTCCTGGGGACCTGATTAGGCGTTTACTGGGGACCGGATGAGGGGTTTACTGGGGACTTAATGAGGCGTTTACTAGGCACCCGATGAGGCGTTTATTGGGCACCTGATGAGACGTTTACTGGGCACCTGATGAGGGGTTTACTGGGCACCTGATAAGGGGTTTACTGGACAACTGATAAGGCGTGTACTGGGCACCTGATGAGGCGTTTACTAGGCACCTGATGAATCGTTTACTGGGCATCTGATGAGGCGTTTACTGGGCACCTGATGAGACGTTTACTAGGCACCTGATGAATTGTTTACTGGGCAAATGTTGAGGCGTTTACTGGGCACTTGATGAGGCGTTTACTAGGCACCTGATGAATCGTTTACTTGGCAAATGTTGAGGGGTTTACTAGGCACCTGATGAATCGTTTACTGGGCAAATATTGAGGCGTTTACTGGGCACCTGATGAATCGTTTACTGGGCAAATGTTGAGGCGTTTACTGGGCACCTAATGAGGCGTTTATTAGTCACCTGATAAGGGGTTTACTGGGTACCTGATGAGCGGTTTACTTGGCACCTGATGAGGGGTTTACTGGGCACCTGATGAGTGGTTTACTGGGCACCTGGTGAGGCGTTTACTGGGCACCAGTTCAGGACTTTAGTGGGCACCTGTTGAGGCGTTTATTGGACGCCTGATGAGGAGTTTACTGGGCACCTAATAAGGCGTATACTGGGCAACAGATGAGGCGTTTACTGGGTACCTGATGAGGGGTTTACTGGGCACCTGATGAGGCGTTTACTGGGCACCTGATGAGGCGTTTACTGGGCACCTGATGAGGGGTTTACTGAGTACCTGATGAGGGGTTTACTAGGCACCTGATGAGGCATTTACTGGGCACCTGATGAGGGGTTTACTGGGCACCTAATGAGGCGTTTATTTGGCACCTGATAAGGGGTTTACTGGGAACCTAATGAGGCGTGTATTAGGCACCTGATAAGGTGTTTGCTGGGCACCTGATGAGGGGTTTATTGGGCGCCTGATGAGGAGTTTACTGGGCACCTGATAAGGCGTTTACTGAGCAACGGATGAGGCGTTTACTGGGTACCTGAAGAGGGGTTTACTGGGCACCTGATGAGGGTTTACTGGGCATCTGATGAGGGGTTTACTGGGCGCCTGATAAGGGGTTTACTGGGCAACTGATAAGGCGTGTACTGGGCACCTGATGAGACGTTTACTGGGCATCTGGTGAGGCGTTTACTGGGCACCTGATGAGGGGTTTAATAGGCATCTGATGAGGCGTTAACTGGGCACCTGATGAGGCGTTTACTGGGCACCTGATGAGGCGTTGACTGGGCACCTCAAGAGGCATTTACTGGGCACCTGATGAGGCGTTTACTAGGCACCCGATGAGGCGTTTATTGGGCACCTGATGAGACGTTTACTGGGCACCTGATGAGGGGTTTACTGGGCACCTGATAAGGGGTTTACTGGGCACCTGATGAGGGGATTACTGGGCATCTGATGAGGGGTTTACTGAGCACCTGATGAGGGGTTTCCTGGGGACCTGATGAGGCGTTTACTGGGGACTTGATGAGCCGTTTACTGGGGACCTGATGAGGGGTTTACTAGGCACCTGATGAAGGGTTTCCTGGGCACCTGTTGAGGCGTTTACTGGGCACCTGTTGAGGGTTTAACTGGGCACCTGATGAGGCGTTTACTGGGCACCTGATGAGGGGTTTACTGGGTACCTGATGAGGGGTTTGCTAGGCACCTGATGAGGCGTTTACTGGGCACCTGATGAGGCGTTTACTTGGCACCTAATTAGGGGTTTACGGGACACCTGATGATGCGTTTACTAGGCACCTGATGAGGGTTTATTGGGCACCTGATGAGGGTTTACTGGGCACCTGATGAGGCGTTTACTGGGCACCTGATGAGGGGTTTACTGGGCACGTGATGAGGCGTTTACTTGGGACCTGATGAGGGGTTTACTGGACACCTGATGAGGGTTTTACTGGGCACATGATGAGGGGTTTACTGGGGACTTGATGAGGCGTTTACTAGGCACCCGATGAGGCGTTTACTGGGCACCTGATGAGGCGTTTTCTGAGCAACGGATGAGGCGTTTACTGGGTACCTGAAGAGGGGTTTACTGGGCACCTGATGAGGGTTTACTGGGCATCTGATGAGGGGTTTACTGGGCGCCTGATAAGGGGTTTACTGGGCAACTGATAAGGCGTGTACTGGGAACCTGGTGAGGCGTTTACTGGGCACCTGTTCAGGACTTTAGTGGGCACCTGTTGAGGCGTTTATTGGGAGCCTTTTGAGGAGTTTACTTGGCACCTGATAAGGCGTTTACTGGGCAACAGATGAGGCGTTTACTGGGTACCTGAAGAGGGGTTTACTGGGCACCTGATGAGGCGTTTACTAGGCACCTGATGAATCGTTTACTGGGCATCTGATGAGGCGTTTACTGGGCACCTGATGAGACGTTTACTAGGCATCTGATGAATTGTTTACTGGGCAAATGTTGAGGCGTTTACTGGGCACCTGATGAGACGTTTACTAGGCACCTGATGAATCGTTTACTGGGCAAATGTTGAGGGGTTTACTAGGCACCTGATGAATCGTTTACTGGGCAAATATTGAGGAGTTTACTAGGCACCTGATGAATCGTTTACTGGGCAAATGTTGAGGCGTTTACTGGGCACCTAATGAGGCGTTTATTAGTCACCTGATAAGGGGTTTACTGGGTACCTGATGAGCGGTTTACTTGGCACCTGATGAGGGGTTTACTGGGCACCTGATGAGTGGTTTACTGGGCACCTGGTGAGGCGTTTACTGGGCACCTGTTCAGGACTTTAGTGGGCACCTGTTGAGGCGTTTATTGGACGCCTGATGAGGAGTTTACTGGGCACCTAATAAGGCGTATACTGGGCAACAGTTGAGGCGTTTACTGGGTACCTGATGAGGGGTTTACTGGGCACCTAATGAGGCGTTTCCTGGGCACCTGATAAGGCGTTTACTGGGCACCTGATGAGGGGTTTACTGGGTACCTGATGAGGGGTTTACTAGGCACCTGATGAGGCATTTACTGGGCACCTGATGAGGGGTTTACTGGGCACCTAATGAGGCGTTTATTAGGCACCTGATAAGGGGTTTACTGGGCACCTAATGAGGCGTTTATTAGGCACGTGATAAGGGGTTTGCTGGGCACCTGATGAGGGATTTATTGGGCGCCTGATGAGGAGTTTACTGGGCACCTGATAAGGCGTTTACTGAGCAACGGATGAGGCGTTTACTGGGTACCTGAAGAGGGGTTTACTGGGCACCTGATGAGGGTTTACTGGGCATCTGATGAGGGGTTTACTGGGCGCCTGATAAGGGGTTTACTGGGCAAATGATAAGGCGTGTACTGGGCACCTGATGAGGCGTTTACTAGGCACCTGATGAATCGTTTACTGGGCATCTGATGAGGCGTTTACTGGGCACCTGATGAGACGTTTACTAGGCACCTGATGAATTGTTTACTGGGCAAATGTTGAGGCGTTTACTGGGCACTTGATGAGGCGTTTACTAGGCACCTGATGAATCGTTTACTTGGCAAATGTTGAGGGGTTTACTAGGCACCTGATGAATCGTTTACTGGGCAAATATTGAGGCGTTTACTGGGCACCTGATGAATCGTTTACTGGGCAAATGTTGAGGCGTTTACTGGGCACCTATTGAGGCGTTTATTAGTCACCTGATAAGGGGTTTACTGGGTACCTGATGAGCGGTTTACTTGGCACCTGATGAGGGGTTTACTGGGCACCTGATGAGTGGTTTACTGGGCACCTGGTGAGGCTTTTACTGGGCACCAGTTCAGGACTTTAGTGGGCACCTGTTGAGGCGTTTATTGGACGCCTGATGAGGAGTTTACTGGGCACCTAATAAGGCGTATACTGGGCAACAGATGAGGCGTTTACTGGGTACCTGATGAGGGGTTTACTGGGCACCTGATGAGGCGTTTACTGGGCACCTGATGAGGCGTTTACTGGGCACCTGATGAGGGGTTTACTGGGTACCTGATGAGGGGTTTACTAGGCACCTGATGAGGCATTTACTGGGCACCTGATGAGGGGTTTACTGGGCACCTAATGAGGCGTTTATTTGGCACCTGATAAGGGGTTTACTGGGAACCTTATGAGGCGTGTATTAGGCACCTGATAAGGGGTTTACTGGGCACCTGATGAGGGGTTTATTGGGCGCCTGATGAGGAGTTTACTGGGCACCTAATAAGGCGTATACTGGGCAACAGTTGAGGCGTTTACTGGGTACCTGATGAGGGGTTTACTGGGCACCTAATGAGGCGTTTCCTGGGCACCTGATAAGGCGTTTACTGGGCACCTGATGAGGGGTTTACTGGGTACCTGATGAGGGGTTTACTAGGCACCTGATGAGGCATTTACTGGGCACCTGATGAGGGGTTTACTGGGCACCTAATGAGGCGTTTATTAGGCACCTGATAAGGGGTTTACTGGGCACCTAATGAGGCGTTTATTAGGCACCTGATAAGGGGTTTGCTGGGCACCTGATGAGGGGTTTATTGGGCGCCTGATGAGGAGTTTACTGGGCACCTGATAAGGCGTTTACTGAGCAACGGATGAGGCGTTTACTGGGTACCTGAAGAGGGGTTTACTGGGCACCTGATGAGGGTTTACTGGGCATCTGATGAGGGGTTTACTGGGCGCCTGATAGGGGGTTTACTGGGCAACTGATAAGGCGTGTACTGGGCACCTGATGAGGCGTTTACTAGGCACCTGATGAATCGTTTACTGGGCATCTGATGAGGCGTTTACTGGGCACCTGATGAGACGTTTACTAGGCACCTGATGAATTGTTTACTGGGCAAATGTTGAGGCGTTTACTGGGCACTTGATGAGGCGTTTACTAGGCACCTGATGAATCGTTTACTTGGCAAATGTTGAGGGGTTTACTAGGCACCTGATGAATCGTTTACTGGGCAAATATTGAGGCGTTTACTGGGCACCTGATGAATCGTTTACTGGGCAAATGTTGAGGCGTTTACTGGGCACCTAATGAGGCGTTTATTAGTCACCTGATAAGGGGTTTACTGGGTACCTGATGAGCGGTTTACTTGGCACCTGATGAGGGGTTTACTGGGCACCTGATGAGTGGTTTACTGGGCACCTCGTGAGGCGTTTACTGGGCACCAGTTCAGGACTTTAGTGGGCACCTGTTGAGGCGTTTATTGGACGCCTGATGAGGAGTTTACTGGGCACCTAATAAGGCGTATACTGGGCAACAGATGAGGCGTTTACTGGGTACCTGATGAGGGGTTTACTGGGCACCTGATGAGGCGTTTACTGGGCACCTGATGAGGCGTTTACTGGGCACCTGATGAGGGGTTTACTGGGTACCTGATGAGGGGTTTACTAGGCACCTGATGAGGCATTTACTGGGCACCTGATGAGGGGTTTAGTGGGCACCTAATGAGGCGTTTATTTGGCACCTGATAAGGGGTTTACTGGGAACCTAATGAGGCGTGTATTAGGCACCTGATAAGGGGTTTGCTGGGCACCTGATGAGGGGTTTATTGGGCGCCTGATGAGGAGTTTACTGGGCACCTGATAAGGCGTTTACTGAGCAACGGATGAGGCGTTTACTGGGTACCTGAAGAGGGGTTTACTGGGCACCTGATGAGGGTTTACTGGGCATCTGATGAGGGGTTTACTGGGCGCCTGGTAAGGGGTTTACTGGGCAACTGATAAGGCGTGTACTGGGCACCTGATGAGACGTTTACTGGGCATCTGGTGAGGCGTTTACTGGGCACCTGATGAGGGGTTTAATAGGCATCTGATGAGGCGTTAACTGGGCACCTGATGAGGCGTTTACTGGGCACCTGATGAGGCGTTGACTGGGCACCTCAAGAGGCATTTACTGGGCACCTGATGAGGCGTTTACTAGGCACCCGATGAGGCGTTTATTGGGCACCTGATGAGACGTTTACTGGGCACCTGATGAGGGGTTTACTGGGCACCTGATAAGGGGTTTACTGGGCACCTGATGAGGGGATTACTGGGCACCTGATGAGGGGTTTACTGAGCACCTAATGAGGGGTTTCCTGGGGACCTGATGAGGCGTTTACTAGGCACCCGATTAGGCGTTTATTGGGCACCTGATGAGACGTTTACTGGGCACCTGATGAGGGGTTTACTGGGCACCTGATAAGGGGTTTACTGGGCACCTGATGAGGGGATTACTGGGCACCTGATGAGGGGTTTACTGAGCACCTGATGAGGGGTTTCCTGGGGACCTGATGAGGCGTTTACTGGGGACTTGATGAGCCGTTTACTGGGGACCTGATGAGGGGTTTACTAGGCACCTGATGAAGGGTTTACTGGGCATCTGATGAGGCGTTTACTGGGCACCTGATGAGGCGTTTACTGGGTACCTGATGAGGGGTTTACTAGGCACCTGATGAGGCATTTACTGGGCACCTGATGAGGCGTTTACTTGGCACCTAATGAGGGGTTTACGGGACACCTGATGATGCGTTTACTAGGCACCTGATGAGGCTTTACTGGGCACCTGATGAGGGTTTACTGGGCACCTGATGAGGCGTTTACTGGGCACCTGATGAGGGGTTTACTGGGCACGTGATGAGGCGTTTACTTTAGACCTGATGAGGGGTTTACTGGACACCTGATGAGGGTTTTACTGGGCACATGATGAGGGGTTTACTGGGGACTTGATGAGGCGTTTACTAGGCACCCGATGAGGCGTTTACTGGGCACCTGATGAGGCGTTTACTGAGCAACGGATGAGGCGTTTACTGGGTACCTGAAGAGGGGTTTACTGGGCACCTGATGAGGGTTTACTGGGCATCTGATGAGGGGTTTACTGGGCGCCTGATAAGGGGTTTACTGGGCAACTGATAAGGCGTGTACTGGGCACCTGGTGAGGCGTTTACTGGGCACCTGTTCAGGACTTTAGTGGGCACCTGTTGAGGCGTTTATTGGGCGCCTGTTGAGGAGTTTACTTGGCACCTGATAAGGCGTTTACTGGGCAACAGATGAGGCGTTTACTGGGTACCTGAAGAGGGGTTTACTGGGCACCTGATGAGGCGTTTACTGGGTACCTGATGAGGCGTTTACTGGGCACCTGATGAGGGGTTTACTGGGGACCTGATGAGGGGTTTACTGGGGACCTGATGAGGGGTTTCCTGGGGACCTGATGAGGCGTTTACTGGGGACCTGATGAGGGGTTTACTGGGGACTTGATGAGGCGTTTACTAGGCACCCGATGAGGCGTTTACTGGGCACCTGATGAGGGGTTTACTGGGCACCTGATTAGGGGTTTCCTGGGGACCTGATTATTCGTTTACTGGGGACCGGATGAGGGGTTTACTGGGGACTTAATGAGGCGTTTACTAGGCACCCGATGAGGCGTTTATTGAGCACCTGATGAGACGTTTACTGGGCACCTGATGAGGGGTTTACTGGGCACCTGATAAGGGGTTTACTGGGCACCTGATGAGGGGATTACTGGGCACCTGATGAGGGGTTTACTGAGCACCTGATGAGGGGTTTCCTGGGGACCTGATGAGGCGTTTACTGGGGACTTGATGAGCCGTTTACTGGGGACCTGATGAGGGGTTTACTAGGCACCTGATGAAGGGTTTCCTGGGCACCTGTTGAGACGTTTACTAGGCACCTGTTGAGGGTTTAACTGGGCAAATGTTGAGGCGTTTACTGGGCACTTGATGAGGCGTTTACTAGGCACCTGATGAATCGTTTACTGGGCATCTGATGAGGCGTTTACTGGGCACCTGATGAGACGTTTACTAGGCATCTGATGAATTGTTTACTGGGCAAATGTTGAGGCGTTTACTGGGCACCTGATGAGACGTTTACTAGGCACCTGATGAATCGTTTACTGGGCAAATGTTGAGGGGTTTACTAGGCACCTGATGAATCGTTTACTGGGCAAATATTGAGGAGTTTACTAGGCACCTGATGAATCGTTTACTGGGCAAATGTTGAGGCGTTTACTGGGCACCTAATGAGGCGTTTATTAGTCACCTGATAAGGGGTTTACTGGGTACCTGATGAGCGGTTTACTTGGCACCTGATGAGGGGTTTACTGGGCACCTGATGAGTGGTTTACTGGGCACCTGGTGAGGCGTTTACTGGGCACCTGTTCAGGACTTTAGTGGGCACCTGTTGAGGCGTTTATTGGACGCCTGATGAGGAGTTTACTGGGCACCTAATAAGGCGTATACTGGGCACCTGATGAGGGGTTTACTGGGTACCTGATGAGGGGTTTACTAGGCACCTGATGAGGCATTTACTGGGCACCTGATGAGGGGTTTACTGGGCACCTAATGAGGCGTTTATTAGGCACCTGATAAGGGGTTTACTGGGCACCTAATGAGGCGTTTATTAGGCACCTGATAAGGGGTTTGCTGGACACCTGATGAGGGGTTTATTGGGCGCCTGATGAGGAGTTTACTGGGCACCTGATAAGGCGTTTACTGAGCAACGGATGAGGCGTTTACTGGGTACCTGAAGAGGGG
Organism: Mimachlamys varia; assembly: GCA_947623455.1. Lineage (NCBI taxonomy): Eukaryota > Metazoa > Mollusca > Bivalvia > Pectinida > Pectinidae > Mimachlamys > Mimachlamys varia. The sequence goes on from OX392537.1 coordinate 7,700,232, forward strand.
TTTACTGGGCACCTGATGAGGGTTTACTGGGCATCTGATGAGGGGTTTACTGGGCGCCTGATAAGGGGTTTACTGGGCAACTGATAAGGCGTGTACTGGGCACCTGATGAGGCGTTTACTAGGCACCTGATGAATCGTTTACTGGGCACCTGATGAGGCGTTTACTTGGCACCTAATGAGGGGTTTACGGGACACCTGATGATGCGTTTACTAGGCACCTGATGAGGGTTTACTAGGCACCTGATGAGGGTTTACTGGGCACCTGATGAGGCGTTTACTGGGCACCTGATGAGGGGTTTACTGGGCACGTGATGAGGCGTTTACTTGGGACCTGATGAGGGGTTTACTGGACACCTGATGAGGGTTTTACTGGGCACATGATGAGAAGTTAAATAAGATTTTTTTTTAATATTATTTTCTTAAGACAGTCTTATTTAGTAAAATATATATTTGATTTTGGTAATACATGTGTAATTTTTGCAGATAATCTTCACGTCCCAGATGACATTTACAGCCTTTATTTCAAGTGCCTTTGTACAGACGAGAATGTTGGTGTGGTACTTGAACAGTGCGCTTGTTTGGGTTCCAGTGGATGGCGGTAAGGTAAGTTGATTTAGATGGATCGCGTTTGTCACATTGATAATGAGGGCAAGGTGATGCAGTCACAGTCGCCTACACTAGATTGTGTACTACAGCCTCGACTGACTCTCAAACATCACGGTTTTTATCATGCTTTTAAGAGCTATAACTTTGGTTTCAAGGCCAAAACTTTCAAAGGTTGTTTAGCTTAATCACTATTAATGGCATTCTTCAAACTTTAATAATTTTGTCAATGTACAAGGTAAAATATTCCATTTTGCATGTAAATTGACACTATTGATATTTGATATCTGTAAAATTATGACTAAATTTATGGTTTCATTTTGAAGTTACAGAATAATTAAAATTTGCGCTAATCACGGATTAAGCTAATCGCCATTCGAACGACTAGGCCCAGCAGCTGAGGGGATCACATTCTACGAGATATGCAAATAATAGCGAAATTATCCCTGGCTGCAGATTTGAATAAAAGCCAAAATTTGTTATAGCATTTATTCTCGTTTTTGTTAGCTCAGTAGATGACTACATCATCGACATTCTAGCACTTTACAGAACATTATTTTCTGTGGGCTTTGTCTCAGTTCTGCTTGTTGACATCATGGTACGGGCCATTGCACCTTCGCCAGACGATTTATTTACATCACCATGCCATGCCTGTTGGTGGCGTTTTGGTGGCTGATGTTGGTTTTGAAATTCGCCCAATATTTAAGCTGAAGTCTGGTTTTGTCTTTTGTTACTGCCCTGCTTAAGATGGTAGAAATATTTTGCCGACAAAAAGCTCAGAATAATAACGTCCGCTGCACTCGATAACAACAATAGGTTGGTGAAAAACAATTGTACTAGTCTGCAGTCCTCATCTAAGAGTGGGTTATATATACTAAAATATGCACGGGTGTGAAAGACTTTTCAATAAGACCAAGCTAGCGACCATTCTAATTGCCCATAGTCTTACACATGTAATCAACCTGTATCTCTCGAGGTTTGTTCGTCAGCAGCTGAAATCCATCAGGTATATATCGATATTCATTGCAAGCCCTAGAATAACGAATCAGCTGCAACATGTTAACACCACAGGATGGAGAACCAGTGGTGTTACTATCAAGAAAGGGACAGTTCACGATCGGAAAATCGAAAATGTCACGTTCATCATACAGCTTAGTAGTAAGTTGCCCGTGTTTGTCATATTTCAACTAAATACCGAGGTACAATGTAGGAAGCTGATGTTGGAGGGTATGTTGTGCCATTGTAGTATTGATTTGAAGTTCAGAATGGTTAATACGATCGACTAAATTAGCAAACTTCTTGCTGTTTATAGACATCACATAGTCGTGTACCTGAAGGTGAAATTGAAAGATTTTGCTACCCGTCCTGATAAGCACCTCGACAAATCCAGCCTCGAATGAAAACCACAACAAATCAGCCAAAAGCTAGAATATCAACAGTCTTTTGGGAAATCTTTCCACCGAATTCAACTAAGATATTGTCAAACAGGAATTCAATCATTCGTACTATATCTTCCTCCGTATCTCTTATCATAGCTTTTGTTCGGATACACTTTTTTCCAACCCGGGTTGCGCTCAAACCCGACCTGTAACGGGTTGGTTACCCGGGAAACCGTTACTGCCCTATATATAGCTACAGTGGTGTGGTGTTTTCATAAAATAAACTCCAAAATAGCTCACAAAAATGTATTTGCAGCGTCATCCACCTTTGTTGGAAAAGAAAGTTCTCATTGTTTTCTTGGAAAAGAAAAGTTCTCATATTGAGAGTCCGAAGACGTTCTTTCAATTTGGTATGTGGTATGGTAATGAACAGGGTGGAAAAACCAAATGGTTTGACAGACGAACATGTTTTTGAAAAGGTGGTTCTCAAGACTGATTTTTTTTTTTTTTTCAAAACCAACATCCCGTTTATGGCCCTCTTGGAGTGTGCCTTGTCACAATAAGTCTGAAGCCCTGATTTAACGATAATAATGGAGACAAAGAATTTGTTTTGTTTTTGAACTATGTACTAATTCACTATAATACCTCACCAACCTACAGGTACACCATGACGTCATCACATTATATTTCCATTTGTATTTTCAACCATCTGACATCTCGTACATACATGTATATATGTAGAAAGACGATTCGTACTCTCCTCCCCCTCCCATCAGCAGTGAAGTCGACCAAAATATAGCATACATGCATTAGGGTTCTTATGCAACGCAGCAAAAAACAAAACGACGCTGACAACTTTTTCCATAGCGGACCATCTACAGTTTAGTGTAAACATATTTTATTGTTAAGTAAACAAATGGTTTGGACAACAAAATATTACAACTGAAAATATTCCTCTCCGCAAAACATGATGATGATTGAATACATATAAATTATGTTGGGGGGGGGGGGGGGTGGGAGTAGAGAATGTGCAGGGGTGGGAAGGATTTTGGGTGCAAAAGGGAGAGAGAGGGTAGGGTAAAGAAAAATTTACCTATGGAAGACATCTGAATACTAGTAAATTACAAAACCAAAGTCCAATGACGAGACAGAATCATTTTAGAATAATCAAAGCAAAATCGATTTCATAAAAAATCAAAAGGAAAATTAATGAAATGCAATGCAGAGTTCTATAATTATCATTATTTCTAAGAGTGTAGCGGTTTTTGCAAGCAACATATGACGGCAATAGATCATTTAAAAAATCTGGGGTGAAATTGTTGAGCATTTTATACAAAATTTTCCTTCGATTTGTGAGAGTTTCTAGACCAGTTTCAAAAGTAAATCTTCAATTCGAGCATATGACGGAAGTCCAGTTATAATACGAGAAACTTCTCTTTGGGCTTTCTCTAACATTTCAGTTTCATAAGCTGTACAACCATCCCGCATTCACAGGCATATTCTAATACTGGTAAAATAAATGATCTGTTAATTTTCAAAAGAGTATCTCCATTCAATAAGTATTTTCTTCTGCGCAAAACGTTGACTTTTTTCATAACTGAAGTATATATTGCACAAATATGGTCCCCTCATTTCGCCCTTGAATTAAACATTACACCTAAGTGTCTATGATTATCAGTAACATTTAAAATTTCGCCTTTAAATTCTAATTCTAAAACTTCATCGATTTCAACCGAGTTTGAAACAAAAATTGTTTCGGTTTTATCTGGATTAAACGTAGCAAACCATGTTTGGGACATACATTATGAGCCTCAAGATCTCTATTCAGAACATTTTGAATTTCTAAACATGAAGAGGATGATTTTAATAGAGAGGTATCGTCTGCAAATAGACGACCAGTTGATTAAAAAACATCAGCAATATCATTTATGAAAATTAGTAATAAAAGAGGCCAAAGAATCGAACCTTGAGGAACACCTGTCTCAATGAAACCTACATGGGAATAAGAATCATTTAAAAATACTCTCTGGTGCCTTTGAACCAGGTAATTTTCCAACCATTTATAAAATTCTCCCGAAATACCATAGGAACTTACAGTAGCTTAACCATTAACACCTTATGCCAAACACGATAAAAAGGTTTTGAAATATCGCAGAATACCATGCATACATGTTTGTTTTCCTCAAGGGCAATACATATGTCATGAAAAATTCCAATGAGTTGATAAACAGTAGAATGACCATGTTAAAAAACCAGATTGGTACTTATAAAAAAAAAGAATTTTCATAAAAATGATTATAAAGGTGCTTGAAAATTACTCTCTCAAACGCTTTCACAACTGTAGATAAACGGAGATTGGCCTATAGTTAGAGGGAGAATGCCTGTCACCTTTTTTTAAATAGTGGCATAACTTTGGCTGTCTTCCATACAGCGGACATGCATAACTACTCGTTGTCATTTGTAATGACACAATTATTCCAAGTGTTATTTTTTAGCACCCTTAGACAGAAACAGTGCAAAAAAAAATAGAAAAAAAAAAGTTTCAACATTTTCATAACGAAATCCTTGTACGATAGTTGTTTTCCACGGACTCTATTTTCGGGTGGCCGTTCCAGGAGAAAGCACGTGAAACGTTTCCGTCTCTCGACGCGCTTCGGGCTTTTCTGCCAATTTAGCGGTTCATGCTTTTTTCCTGTAATGCATTTGGCGTTCATATCGCCTATAACTCGAAACAGAATGCAGTTTAGTGCTTAGATAATTTATACACGGTAATACATTCATCCCGCGCATCCATATGAATATCCCCAAATCACCTCTTATATTACATGTAAGACACTAGAACATATGCATGAAAGCATACGAGAATGACGACGTGTACATAGATCATGTGTCTACATGTAACCTTGGAAACTCATATTAATTTTTCAAAAGATGATAAAATCCATTTTGTTTTCATTTTCAGGAATTCTTTCACACATCCCCAGGATTACAACCACAATTCCATTTCTTTGGAGCAAACGTGACAGACGCCTTTCATTTTTACGTTGAATCCTATGGAACTCCATCTATGCAATTCGACATAGTTGGATGTGATACGGTCAAAGGTAGGAATAACGCGAAGAGAAGTATATTATAAAATGGGTTTTTTCGAAGTAGATTAGGCAGATCGTCCTGAAATTGTACAAAAGTCATTGTCATATCAACAAAATAGCTCCTTAAATAAAAAGTATCTATTAAGGAGGATAACGTAACTCACACATGTGCTGCGCCTTTTAAATTTACTAATATATACATTACGCTAAAAAATGAATTTTACCCTCCTAAAAGTTTTGCCCTACTAGGACTCTTCAGTGATGCTAGGAGGCAAAAGGAGGGAATCCAAAGTTTCTAAACTGCTGTAATGAATGCGTTCAACATATATATTGATATATGTCTTATTAGTTAAATCAAGTTCTCATAAAGATATATTTACAAATTACTTTTTACTTACCCTAAATAATAGTCTAACCATTCTATCATTATACCTCAAACAAATTGCAAAAGAAACAAACGTATTTGTTATAAGTAGATCTTATAAGTATATACCTCATGTTAAAATTCAAAAGAAATCGAACAATGGGAAAGTTACTAATTTTCAATTTTTGTATATGAAATATTGCCTACCATCTTTATGGCAAGTATTGGCCACCGTACATGTGAAGAGTGCTACGAAGGGAGGTAACTATCTTGTCACTAGCAGACGACTCATGTTCCCTTAAACATCCTTTGTATATTCTAACAGAAGACCGGTTCGAAGGGGAGGACCTGAAGAGCTTCGCGTTTGTTCCTTTAGCTGTGGAAAATCTCCCGTCGGGTAGCGTGCTTGGTGAAAACGTGACTACTCACATGGATTGTGGGGAGCTCTGTTTCGATCTGACGTCATGCGTGGCGTTCTCCAGTGACACAGAAACAGGACTGTGCATCGGATATGACACAAACCTATACGGCAACTTTCCGCAAGGCGAAATCAGGCACCAACCGTTGCAGGAAAGACAATCGTACTACTTCTTTAACTACGGTGTGTGATTGACCGTGGGAGTGGGAATGGGATGGGGTGGGTGGTGGTGGGTTATGGGGTGACAAAACAAAACAAAGTCAAAGGAACAGATGCATGTAGTTATACTTGTATAATATGCAATTGAGTCATGCAAACATGTCCCTGCTTCTGTCTCGTTCAACCTGAATCGGTATCCTAGGGTTACGCTCACCAACGCTCTCTACACCACTATAATATATCATAGCAAAACTGTAGGCTCCGTATCTTGATAACGAGGCAACACAATTGTAAACATCTTTGGATCTGAAGTCGGTTGTCTCTTCTTTGTAATCTTTAAAGCCCAGCCAAGCGATTGGTCTTGATCTTATTGAGAACTGGATGTTTACTTAGATGGGACAAATATTTACATGGCGTGTGTCGTCGATGAAGCAGAAGACGCTTACTTTTCCGGAACACCTGGTTTTATTCTCTTGTACTTTTACAAGGGTCTCCGTGTAAATCTTTCCTTTGTTCATATTTTGCCCCTTGTTTAATCGATTTTGAGTTCGGACTATGTTTTTGGTGACGTTTCGGTATTCTCAAATTTATTTTTGTTTACCCGAAACCAATCGAACTGCTGTCCTCGTGCACGTGCCTTTTGATTTGCTATGACATATCTCATATTCTCAGGTTAGTGGAGAGCGTCGATGCACGTAACCCATGGCTATCGATAATGGTAAGAATAGACGTAAATCATTAAGAAAGACTAGATAAACGTATTTCAGTAATTTCTACAAACCAGGATATAACGTTATTAAAAACAAAACATGATATTGACGACATAAACATTTTGACGTCATATCCAGTGCCCCACGTTAAATATCATGTATAATCAAGGTAGATATAATGCAATTTTAGTCTTTTGCAAACAAGTATAAATATCTAATATACAATTTAGAACCTTTGACTCGGTCAATATGGTGTTATACCAACATAGTAAAATCTAAAATAGTTACTGAGGGCTTCGCCCTCGGTTTATATTTGATTTTAAAAGGTTGGTATAACAATTTATTGACCTCATCAAAGGTCCATAATTGAAAAATATTTTAAATGATAAAATGTAATAAGGAGAGTTTATAAGTACATCTCTAGCAAATAGTATAATGATGAATACTAATAAGTCTGTTTAGATATATATGAAATTATCATGTTTACCAATCTGATTGTAGGACTGACCCGTACTCTGGACTACAGCCGGAACGCTTCTGTAATTCTGATGTACAGGGTGTACACCGTCAGGAAAACCCAAATCGAAGCTGCCCGGTATTGTACACGTTTTGGTGCCGACCTCCTCATCATCAGCAACATCCAACAGATGACTAGCGTCCGAGAAAAGATTAGCTCAAGCACAGTTCTGAGTAAGTGGTAAATATTGGAACTATGTGAACTTGTCAACGTATTGGTCAGCATTTCAGTTCAATTTTTTTCACGCGATATCTGTTTTAGAATGATAACCGTTTTTCATCTTTAGTCCTCCTTAATCTTCCGTTTAGCATAAAGACTTAATCATTTCATGGTATTTCATGGTTTTAATATTTTAATTTTACACTTATGCATGTTTAAACATTTCATAACTTAAAAGCAATTTCGATAAAGATGAAACTGAATTTCATTTGTGAATAATTCTTGTGATGGTTTTAGGTCACGAGGGTCCGTACTTCATAGGCGGAATCTATAGTGCAGGTGGTTGGCAGTACAAGGGAAATTCCTCCATTCCAAACCAGCTTTGGTCAGCAAGTCCGAACCCCAACACTGGACACTGTGTCGTCCTGGCAAACGATGGACTTCACAACTATGAATGTGACAAGGAACTCTTCTTTATTTGCGCAATTTGAGAAGCGGTTTTCTCCCCTCGTTTCACGAAACATTAATTTTATACTCTTTCATTCCGTGCTATATCGGTAATGTATACTTCATTTTATTTAAAAAAAACAACAATTGTTCATCAAAATAATATAACGAATTGGATTGATGAACAGACAATGTCTGTGTCAGGTTTCTTGTGCACGTGTGTATAGCAATACTTTGAGTATTATTATTAATTTTCAAAATTCATAATTTAGGATAACATGAAGAATTACTAAAACATATATCAATGTGAAAATCAATGGCAGTAGGGAGATAACTCTTTCTATGGGTCAACGTTTTACGTCCTGTAAACAGCTAGGGTCATATATTCTTAAATATCAACTTCTTTCCATGAAGGCATTTTTGACACATAAATCGTCAAAATGTTGCTGACCCGTTTTTATGTATCGTAAATGACAAGGAACATTTTAGTTTGTCAATTTAGGACTGGAGATGTGAGGCCCAAAAAAAATCAGTTTTACATTCCACTCTATCAGGAAGGCAGATCGTTCTAGAACTGGATTTAAACACATTTGTTGAGCAGGTTATCTCAAACAGATTGTTGCGTGGTAAGTCAAAATCAATGTACGGCTTAAATTATCGAATAGTGTCAGTGTTAACTTTTGCCGTCGGTGTCGGAAAAGATTATTATCATTATATATATATATAAATGTCACTCAATAAGATGATCTCTCTCTCCCTCCCCCCCCCTCTCTCTCTCTCTCTCTTTCTCTCTCTCTTCCCTTCGATCTCTCTCTCTCATGATGTGTTTGCATGTGTGACTGTATGAAACTGTGAGATATTGTATTTTAGTATTGTAAATAAGCCATCTTGAAATTTGTAAATATATAAATGTTTCATTGTAGGGAAAAGGCTTAGTATAAGTTGTACAACTTGTGCCCAATCCAATTGCTATTGAAGGCAATAAATCAAACGGCTTAAAGGCTAAGATGTAACTGGCCGTAGATGCGGTCAGCCGAACTGATGGCTTGAGTGGAAGTGGCTTTTGTCATGTACAATATCTACCCTGTGGAACGCTTTCGCGATTATTTGTCTGCATTGCCATGGTAATTAGATGTATCAATAGCTTCATCAGTAGATTAGATATGATTTAAATCAACTTTTATAAGACTGAATAATATTTGATTGATTTAACTCGCTCTTTTTATGAATCTTAAACGTAACTGCATATCGTAAAGATGAAATTGTTCGCGGCATGAATATTTTCGCTTATTTCGCTTGAAATAAATCTCCGCGAATGTATCCACACGCGAATATGTTTAACACTACACAAAATCTACCGTATCTGATAGAATTATATGCAAACATAATTTAAAAAAAAAGCATGATTGACAGCACAAACGTTACCACATCGTGGTGGCTGACATAGAAGAAAATGCCACGGGCGACAATATCTACTTTTATTACATTTTTGCCAGTGAAATATAGAAAATTATCCAACTGATAAAACTTATATTTTCACTGCAGTGATGAGCAGTGAAAATATAAGATTTTGCCGTGAAAATATAAAATGTTGCCGTGAAAAAATAAGATTTTGCAGTGAAAATATAAGGCTTTTTCAGTGTAACGTGAAAAAGTGACCCGACAACAAAATACCACCCGGGTCAGTATTCTACGTTGCAAAAGTTACCCGGGATCGTTATTTAACAGTAGAAATCGTACTCGGCCATCTGTAGAAAAATGACCCCATTCGATTTTTCCGTAATTCGTCCCGTGAAAAAGTGACCCGCCGTAGCTTTCAACGGTGGTTAGTTTTCAACTGGGTCATTTTTTTCAAGTAACACCGAAATGTTTGTATGAGTTGTTCCCCTTGATCGGATCTTGGAGGCTCGCCATTGTTGTCGTCTGCTAGAACTTGTCTCTTGGGGAAAGATGGTCTTGAAGAAATGGCATCAATAGTACATATTCATAGGAACTGCTGCATGATTAAATATGAAATGAATTGAAAGATGAGAATGGTTCAACTTTTCCGATCAGCTTATCCCAATCAGCTGTGTACTGGACCGGATCTGTTGTGATTTCGACGGATTACAGTAGACTTACAGTGTAGCTCCTTTGCAGTAGGCAAGTAGACCAAGAAAAAACTAATGAAAGTATCTTAGTCCTCTTTCGAAATGTAATAAAAAGAAAATTCAATGGTTTGCCGTTTAATATCGAATATATTTCACTTGTATGGCAGATTTTTTTTTTATATTTTCACTCGTGCTACGCACTCGTGAAAATATAAAAAAAATCTGCCATACTCGTGAAATATATTCGATATTAAACGGCAAACCATTGAATATCCTCTATTTACAGTATGTGACGGAGCAGATTTGCATGTTAAGTGATGTACACGTACGGATGTGATGGTCAATTAATCTGTCGTGTGTCAAATCACCTTTCCTTTTTGTAACACCGAATTCTTAACATACGTGATTATGTGTGTTTACGTACTACATGTAGATGTTTTGTCTAGCAATATTGCTCTATGCTATTAAAAAAACAACTGCTTTATTGATAGTTTTGAATTAATGTGACTATAACCTTCTAACAGCTACAGTGTACCGCTGGGCAGTCCTTTTTGTTTATTATTAAATCGGTTTTTAAATTACATCTATATACTAGATACCAATTTCTATAGTATCTTTTATACGCTATGTTGATACAATAGAATAGATTACAACCTGGTACAACAGCTGTTGCCTTAACACATGGTATTTACAATTCATGCATGAGATATTATCGTTCGTCCGAAAGCTTACGTACACTGGTGTTATCCCCTAAAATATTAAAACAAAATCCATCAGTCAGTTACTTAAAGTGGATCTTACACGAGTGTCAATGTAATATGAAATTTATAAAACGAGTTCAATATTTTAATAACGCACGCCCTTAAGCGAGTGGCATGTCGGTCTCATTAAACGAGTTTAATAAATTCCATATTACACTGACACAAGTGTAAGATTCTATTTATCACATAACTTATATTCATGAGAAAATACACCAAACCTCTCAAAATCTTTCTCTATAAGAAAGGCAATTTTTTATTTTGACAATATAATTTTCACAACCGAGACAATCATATGCCCTTATAAAGACGTCATTTGTTTATCACGTCACAATAGTGTTACATATACATGTGTAATAACATATGCATCACATGGTCGTAGGGCATGATTAAACGGGTCAGTTACGTGATAAATATTGGACAACCGCCATTATATAAATTCTTCTTATTATAGTTAGTTAGATGGTAATTTGACTTTTTGTAAAACAATCAACCAAACCCGACTACATTCACGTGTATGCAATGTCCATCGCTTTTCTTTCAATAAATGTATACTTGTTTATCGGTTTGTTTTGACTTTGTGATATTTGGTGTTTTCGAATTTTCTATTAAATTATTTTCTGCAAACTGATATCTTGACCTTTGCACTGTAAACCGCTTTATGAACCTTACCAGCTTCTTCATTCGAGTATGAAAGCAAAGGTTCTCGTGATGTAGCACTTGGTTTACTTATGACGTCATATATCAAGCTTATTCAATGAGAATCTTGCCGCTTGAATTCGATAACATTGGGAACGCCCCTACGTCAAACGCACAAATGACTAATAATTATCATTGGCGCCAATTTTATTCCAAAAAAAAGAAAGATTCACATGGAGACCCTCGTAAAGGTACACGAGAATAAGACCAGGTGTTCCAGAAGAGTAAGCGTCTTCTGTTTCATTTACTTATGAAGAAAAGTCTGCAAATGAATACTTTCATCTTAATGTTGATAACATACTCCTTTAAAAGAAGAATGATTTATATCTAGACAAACTTGCTTTAAAATATCAACGAATTGAAATATTCAACATGAATTCAGGGCTGACTCTTAAAAGATCAATTTTCAAGTTCAGTTTGACTTGGTTTTTCTTTGCAATCATATCAGTATAGCAAGCATTCAGTACACGGTTTTCTGAACGTTGTAATTTTACCCAATACTTGAAAATTTAGTTTGTCCCAACAACTGGAAATGAGATCCTCCAAATTCAAGATATAGAAATGTAGAGTTTGTAGAGTCTCTTAATCATAATAATGATTTGAATGATCCAATGTGCAATTTCTGGTGATTTATGAAATCCACAAATTTCAGAACCATACATCAAAATACAATTGACAATTGTCAAAAAGGCAGTAGGAGATTCTATATTAAAATTATTATTTTATTACATTTTTTACCAGATAAATAGTCATTCTGTAAAGTTGATGGCGGGTTTCATCTATGAAGCAGAAGACGGTTACTTTTCCTGAACACCTGGGCCCGTATTATTGAAACTGTTATCATGCTCAGGCATGAATTTTGTGCTGAATGTTAATTTCTTGTAGAGGCTATAGATTAATACGAAACATTTGGTTAGTGATTTGGGAAAATATTGAAGAAGCTTGAAACAGAAATTTGTTTTGATCGGAATTTGTGATCGTTTAATATGATTTAAGCGATGCACACGAAACTGTTTCATTAATACGGGCTCAGGTCCTATTATCTTGTACTTTTACAGGGTTCCCATGTTGATCTGTCCTTGGTTCATATTTTGCCCCTAGTTTAATCGATTTTGAGTTCGTAAGGTTTTGTTAATGTTATTCTCATTTTTTCACTAGTGAAAAATATCTCTTTTGCTGATTTGCCTAATAAAAGCACAGCTTACAAACACGCTTGGGAAAATCTTCAAACTGCCATTCTGTTCAAATGCTGGTTAGCTTAACGAAACGAAAGCCTCATTTTACTGCACAGATTTGTCACCTTATTTTTCTGGGAAAAACACGGCGTTTAATTCCACTGTAGATTCGGTAGCTATCAACATAATACATCTGTGTTGATGAGGGGACTTTTTCAAAACATTTTACATTATTAAGGTAAAAGGACAAACATATCTAAAATATGAAGAGATATACATTTTTAATTTACATTAAATCAGAGAATACCAAAGCGTCAACAAAATCGTATTCCGAAATTACGGAAAAAATCGATAAAACTATGGACAAAATCAGAACATTTTTTTTAAACGGAGACCATCGCAAAAGTACAAGAGAATAAGACCAGGTTTTCCTGAAGGGTAAGCGTCTTCTGCTTCAACGACGATTCCCGCCATGTAAATCTTGATCACATCCAAGTAAGTATCAATCCTAAAAATGAGAACCGAGTCATCCCTTTCAATCACAAGTAAACACACTAATTAGTAAACTCAAAAACGACCATCCTCATAGCACACAAAGATACAGAATATTTCTCGATGAGATCAAGATGGCGACCATAAAACTTGTCCATAGTCTCTTAAAAGTTAATGACGAGTTTTCACATTTTATTTTAATATTTACAGAGAGGATATATTTTGTCCTATTGAAGTGTCTAGTCTTGCTATTGTCAAAAGTATATACAACAAGTATTGTTAACTTGATGTGTTGCCAAAACAAAGCAATAAACAGAACATCTAACAGCATCTTCAGAGATACAAAATATATTTCACTCGTGTGGCAAATATTTAGATATATTAACCACACCCGTGAACTATCTTTTGTATTACTAAACACACGATTAGATATCTGCTATTTAATACTATTTAAAAGCAAATAGTGCTTTCATACCTTGTTGTGCAAGTTTGTTTTTTTTCTTTGTAGCTTTGTAAATTTCCCATTAAAGATTAAAGTGATTTCATTGAGTGAGATAATTAAACTTATCAACTACCTCAATGACATCATCTTTATGGAACATTATTTTCACCTGTTCTGTTATTATCAGACCACCATTTCTAAAAGCAGCCATTTCCGTTTGATCATTTTCTATTTTAATATTATAGTGATTTTAGAAAAAAATCTTTTGTTTTTTTTGAAAGTATAACCATATGATATACATACATGTACACGAGTAGAAATAAACAAATTGTTTGAATTTATATTGATGAAAAGACAATTTTTCATAAAATCAAATTCTATATCATTAGCAAATAATGTAATCAACGAGAGAGATAATACCTCACCTTTGAATCAACCGCGATCTCTTTTAAAAAAAAATCCCTTATATATTCTAACTTAACACACCATCTTACGTTGTCAAAGAGACACCTTATTATTTTTAATAATTTCCCTTCTATTTCTTCTTTAATTATTCTATATCAAAGTTTATGACGACTAACAAAAGCAAAAGCTTTCTTGTAATATATAAAATAGAAATAAAGTCTGGTTTTGCTTTCTGTGAGATCTATTAATAAGCGATTGTAATACGAAAATAGCATATATAATGACAAGGTTTTGCTAAATCCAAATTGAACATCTGTGATAAAATTATACATTTAATTACTCTTTCATTTCAAATGGAAGTGAAAGTTTTCCGACGGCAGCTTACTAAATTAATACCTCTATGGTGATCGGTAGTATCAGCACCCCCTTCTTTAATAGTGGAATAATTGTCCAATATTCAAATTATGGTGTATTTGTTTTTAATAAACAATTTATTTGGCATTTTTAAAATCGCTGAGCCATAAAGCGGCAATTAAACCAGCATACCTTGTCTGAATGACACTAATACACGTGCACGCATTCAAAGCAGATATGCACACACGTCCTTCATTGATATGTCCTCTTATGATATGACGTTAGACAAAACAAAACAAAAATGCTATTATGTAGCTGGGAATGCTAACACATTTTCAACATATTTTAAAGACAAATCCTAACGTTTCAAAACTCTCTCTCATTCGTAATCTTCATTGGAATTTCTGACAAATTCGAGGAAAGCATACTTATACATTACTTATACATTATTAAGTATTATAGAAAATGATAAGTTTAAAAGATGGCACCAGAGATGTATCAAATATTATCGTTGATAAATGAAGCTCTAAAGAAAGAAAAAGAATTATTCAAGATGGTGGCTTAAAATCGTATCCAAACAGATAAAAATCCATTTTGTACATTTCCTGTATTTGAGCTATAATACGTCTAGGCATGCCTGCATAGGCATTCACTAACGCTTGTCTGCGTTGAGCCTTTCTTTCCATGCTTGACAAAGGATTGGTATGCATTGCTGTCAAAACTGCCCTGGTGATATTCTCAACGTCAACAATGTCATCCTTCTGAAACTCCGATAAAGGAAACGATATATTTGTTCTAATATAGCCTTGTATTTTAAATCCCTCCCACATTTTCATGAAGTAGGCGAGTTTGTTGTTGCAGCACGATCTCATCACAGGGGTATCAATAGCGCTCCACATCGTTCTAATGACACCTGCCATTGTCTTATTCGGACCAGATCCATGAAACATCCTCTTAAGTGTTGTTTTAATGTCGTTACTGATGTTCAGCTGGTTGATGATGTACTCCGTATCCCGGGTCATAGTCTCTTGTTGGACAACATACTGGTATTCTACATCACATACTCTACACATAGCGTACACAGGGCTCCAATGTCGGTTGATGGTGTTCCCTTGTAAAGCTTTTGTAGTTACGCTGTCAACAAAATCTTGGAAGGTTATATTAAATCCACAATCACCAACTTTGGTTTTAAAAAATCCCTTCCCTAAAGACTTCGCAAGCGCTTGAGCAATGGCTGAGAATCGTAATAAGTAATATTTGTCTATGAATGCAGAAAACAGTCTTGAATAGGGGTCACGCGAAACAACAATACCCTTTGTAGTCAATGCTTCATGATTGGAATTCAGTTTTGTAGTAAAGCTAGAGCTTGCAAGGTGTATTTTATTTCTCGGTATGCTAAACGCTTGAGTAGCCGGTATTCCCTTTTCTACAATTAAAAACACAATCGCCCAAAATGTACTCCCTGCTTTTGCGACTTTACAAACACTTATGTTAAGTTTCCTTGATTTGAAGAACATCGATTCGGCTTGCTGGTACTTTATTTTGTACTGTTCTTTTCGGTCAGTACTGTCACAACCTTGCTTTAAATGCTGGATACGTGTATCCCATGTATCCTTCATGCTTAGACTAGTACTGTAACCAGTGGAATGCCCCTTCATCTGATCTTGTTTGAAACTGATTTCTTGGCCTGAAACAAAACAAAAATAATTATATAGTTTTAAGTTAACAAACAAGTATATAGAGTTGCATGGTGTCCTGTTAAATACTTCTTATATTAAACATGGTAATCGGTCGTTTTATTATATACTGTAGGTCATTTGCCGTGCAATATTCGGCTGCAATTAAAACGATATAACACATTTACAGTAGACTTGTCGTCGAATGTTGCAAGTTATTGTACATGACGCCAATAGTTAAAAACGAGCCTGCCATGGTACAGGAAAATAATCAAAAATACACTAAAATGTATATAGTAAGTAAAAAAATCAGGGAAGACCAAAACGTCAACAAAAACATAATCCGATCTCAAAGTCGATTAAACTAGAGCGAAAAATGAACGAAACCAAAGGAAAGATTTACTTGGAGAACCTCGTAAAAATACAAAGGAACAAGACCAGGTGTCGTAGAAGAGTAAGCGTCTTTTGCGTCTTTGCAATGACGACACCTGCCATGTAAACCTGGGTCAAAGTTTGTTTTCCCGTGTTTCTCAAATAGAATTAAAAAAAAAACGCGTATTCATGTAATCTTACATTGATTAAGCTCGTTTATTAATTTCACATGAAATACATACACTTTTAATAAATCCAATATTGCATAAACACGAGTTTAAGATCCTCAACGTGGTCACCAATTGAGTAATATCCATTTGTTAAAGCTGTTCGATAAAGGCGTTTGCTTGCTGTTGATACAAACATATGAGTTAAGTACAACGTATACATTCTTTTCATTTCTCTTGCTAGAAAACATATTTACAACATATAGTTTAACTAATTTGGAGGAATATTTAACCGGGGGTTCGAAAATATTAGGAAAAAAACCAAATCAAACTCAAGCGCCCCCCTCCCCACCCCCACCCTCACCCCCGTACCCCGTAAAAATCTGTCCTCATCATCGTTTTCAACTCAACCAATTTAAGTACACGCACATAAATTGTTCATTTTTTAAATGTCGTCCATACACTGACATACTCTCTCAACATGTCGCATTACGTGATCGTTTATTGACAGACTCTCAACATTTGGTCAGGATACTTTTTTCAAACACCAGCATATATGTATTGTGATTAAATTATTTTAGAAATATCTGATCAGATTATGACAAATGAAATGGCCTAATTTATAATTAACGGAAATCAAAATAACAAGAAATAGTTCAATATCTATTCAAAACTTGATCCAACAAATATATCAATGTACTTACCATTCTGAAAGTTACTTTTAAAGGTGTAAAAGCAACACAGTAACGTAACTGATATACCTCCCACTATCACACCTCTGTATCTCATGTTCAACATATTTGTAAGTATAAAATAAGTGTCTTCTGTCCAATTAAATTTAAGACAACTACAGTCAATGATAGACAACAATCGATGACGACAGCGTAGGATGTCTGTCCGCGCAGATACCGTATGACATGTCAGACGGCCACGTGCAGCAAAGATCGTCTGCCGATGCAGATGCAAGACATCACGTGGTTACAGGTAGAATAGATTCTCTCTCGATCACGATACATGCACAGTAAAATATCCGCCACCAGTAATGTATATAAAGTTTGGTTGTGTATTCAAATTCACTAAATCATCCACAGTATCAATATGTCGCAGTATTGGTCCCCTGTCAGTTTAGACAAAACATATGATATCGGACGGTAACGACAGCATAAGGATTTATTATCTTCTCAAATATACAAACATGTCGCAAAAGTTTGTGGTCAGATACCGCTCATTTTGGTCTTTTTCCTTTTTCAGAACAATGATATATCAATGATGATGTAAAAGGTGACTTCTGTGGAAGCAAATGCAAAGCGATATCATATTCACCTGCAGCATCGGCCGTCTATGTACTTTAATCTAATAACGTAAATATTTAAGTGCATGATTGGTCACCTTTCGTTGTAGGTATAATAAGATTTCCGACGAAGGCTCGAGAAAATGTCACCTGTCTCCTTAATATGATAAGACCCGGGCACAACGCAACACCATCACAAGTTGGCGAATCATGAATGATATATTGCAATCCTTGTATAATTCCGAAGGTTAATACAAGGTGTTGCACTAAAATCAATATACAACAAAGGGGATCGGTACTAAAACCTATTGATAAACGGATATAGGAGATTGATACATTGACACAGTCAACGTGATATATGAAAAAATGTATTTATAACTAAATCAGTATACAATCGATTGGCAATACATTCCCGATATACAGTGTACCTAAAATACTGTAAGATAAATGTATGATTTCCAAGGTATTGAGAAGTCCTTCAATTAATTAACTAAACAGAGAGACCAAGCTTGATTCCAAAAATTTGCAACAGACTGCTAGAAAACATTGACGTTAAACTCTATCGAGAATAAAATGACTTTCACGATTTCAAATGAGTTTTTTTTTTTTGTTCCAAATAAAGTTTATTTAATGTTATTAAATAAGACACATCATCACTACATCTTATGTTAAAGTATGCAGGTTTTCTTACAAACTGTACTTCACAAAAGGTCCGTAGATCGTAATTAAAATTGATTATAGCAGTAAAGATCAAAAACTACCGTTAGCGTACTTATTAATATTGTGATTAGGCGCACTAAGATTTTAGCTCCTTTGCACAATGATGAATTGATGCACTCAAAATAATTACGAAGCGTGAAGATAACCATAATTCGAATCTATTAAACAACGGGCGGAATTTTAAAAAAAAGAAGATTAACATGGATGTCCTTATAAAAGTACCAGAGAATAAGACTAGGTGATCTATGTAAATCTTGTTCACATCCAAGTAAACATTGGTATACCCGGTATGCATGAACCGACACTGTCCTGACCTATCTTATATCCTATTAACGACATTTGATTGATGACATCATTCTCTTTCGACTCAAGCTGTGTGGTTTTTTTCAAAATTTCAAAAGCTGGGGATTTAGGTAATCTTTTTTTTATGTTAGACCCTCCTTTACAGGTCCTTCTGGCGCTGACCTGATCTTGATTTAGCTATGTCAAATCCGAGAATCTAACAACAGAAATTGCCACGCAGGGGCTATGTGGTGTAGCTTAAAATAGTATCAAATTAATCTCGAACCAGTTATACTATGACCTTAATCTGCATTTACTCGTACAAAGTTTCAGTTTATCCGCTATAACAAATATGTGTACCGCCAATAAGTGGCACGTGTATTATCATGGACAACGAACGAACTTACTTCTAATCTGAATTGTAAAATACGGGTAGCAAAATTCAAACATTATCTCGGCTCATTAGGTATGGTGGATCTATTTGACTCTCAGCGTTTTATAAATGTTACAATTATATGTATATTGTAAAACAATGCTTACTAGACTATTTCTATGAAGAGTGTGGCAATTGTTTCGTTGCGTCTCCTAAATGTATTACAAACAGGGATATTGTGGATCATTCAGCTTTGTAAACTCAAATGTATCTTTCACAACCAATTCCCTATTATTATAACAAGAATTCCACGGGAGTGGTGTGTCGTCTGTATGACCAACAGTAGAAATATTACCACTAGGCATGTTTTTATATGTAAAGATATTTTTCAGTCTCGTTTGGAATTAGACAATGGTCTCAAAATTGTCAAATGAAGTGAAATTTTATAATTCAAATGTGGCAATAACTCAGGAACCTGAAGTGTACCCTCCATCAAGAACGTTTTATAAGGGAGAACCTTCTGAAGTATGAGTTTGAGAGACCACCAAAGAATCTTACCTTATTCATAGTCGTCTTATGGAAACATGTGTTCAGACAGTGGTTCTATTTATAGTAAATGTGATTTTGATCTTTGAGCTTAAGTGAAAACCCGAGCAATATATATTTGTTTTAAGAGTTAGATGTATGAGCTTAATGGCCATGGGAACAGATGTTTTCGCATGGAAACTTTTGCTCATACATGGACTGAATTTATAGTAATATTGACTGTGAACATCGACATTTAAATTTGTGCTAGTTTGAGAACTCAATAAACGTACAAAACAATTTGGTCAGACGACGCAATCGACGACGACCAACGCTGCCGACTTTGTCATCATAAGGCAAGATGTCACGTTTTTAGGCTTCACGAACAAAACTATTGTTAAGTTCCTATCGAACCGTAGAGACCGACTTTGCGGACGAGTATGTTTTCATTTTTAAATACCTCTCCTTGCATAACGACGAGGGATCCCGATTTGTTAGGTTCTATTACTCATTGTGCATCCCCGTATATTTGTTTTTGGGTCTAGTTTAAGTTCTATGAGCTGTATACAATCGATATGGACAATCTATGAACCTTTGTACAACATGAAAACAATATATATTATATAAACTACAATTATTAATATAATAGTAATGGAATGGCACTGAAAAAAAACTAAACGCAAATGAATGATTTATAAAGTGTATAAATACAATCAATAAATATATACTATCTTCCAAGCTGTTCCTAAAAGCATTTTAGAATTTGATAGTTTACTAAACTGAATCTAGACGTCTAGTCATTATCAGATTGATATGTTTACAATGCCATACTGATACAAACAGATAATGCTGTGTCTGTACGAAAGACCTTTACCTGTATTTGTATTTTATAACCTCTCATTTTTTTATAACCTCTGATTTGAAAAGTCCTAGAAGGACGAAACAGCTGTATGATGCAGTTTAATTCATTTTTTCGGCATACTGTATGTATTACTAAATTTAAGAGGTGCAGCATATATGTGTGTTACGTGATCTTTATGATAGGGGGTGGCAGACTCTGCTGGCGGATTTTTTAGTCCCCGAGGTTTGCTGGAGCCTCTATAGCCACAGTTAATCTCATTTGAGTAGTGGCACGGTACTTAATATACACCTTTTCGTAGTACACGATTTGAAATTATACAGAACTAGTTTAATTTTACTTCTAAATTAATAAATTAAAGGGCCCCTAGCATCACTGAAGAGTCCTAGAAGGACGAAACAGCTGTATGATGCAGTTTAATTCATTTTTTCGGCATACTGTATCTATTACTAAATTTAAGAGGTGCAGCATACGTATATGTGTGTTATGTGATCTTAATCCTCTTTTCAAAGATAACGAAAATGCTCATCTCTTTTATAAACAATATCGTTCAAAGAAGATTGAGAAAAGCATATGACTATTGCTGGCATGTGAGTATTCGTCTAGATTATTATTAATTTTTCTTATATTTGCAGAAGCTCCATCAATACTGATTATTGCGCTATTGTACATCATACAGGTAGTCTACTTTAAGACGTATACACGGTTTCTGAAACCCAAAAGAAACCCATCGTATGTTGCTTCAAATATTTCAGAAAGTTTTAATCATATCAGGCATAACTAGAACGTATTTGATTGTTTACATTTTCAAAATTATTGAAATTTTGTTCCGTTAACACAGGGTTTCTCTGCATCAACTGTTGGTTGATTAACAAAATATGTACAAATATTGGTTGTTATATGTTTTACCTTAATTGCTGTGTAGCATACAATACGCTAGCGCGCTACATTCAATATGCATGGGTACCAATGTATGTTACTTAAGCAATGAATGTTTTAGCAAATGTTGGTACAGTCCTATAACACACATTGCTATTGATGACAAACTAAATAAAGCCCGATAGGGCTTTATGTTAGTTTGTCAGCAATAGTACTGTGTGTTATAGGACTGTAACAATATTTGCTAAAATGTTCATTACTTATATTTACATTTCGATAGAATTGTTGTGCTTTATTTAGTTTCTTCGGACCGATTCTGAACAGCAAATCAAGTGAAGACAACAATGAAATTGATGACGTCACAATAGACATTGATCACGTCACAATACCAATTGCTGTTATAGTCTGAGGCACTGGGTGTTATAGGCGTATGGCAGCAACTGCCTCTTAGCATTGTGTCAATGGAAACTTACAGAGCAAATGTAAATATACCCTAGTGAATGTAAAATATATGACATATTTATGATTTTGGATATTGATGCTTTGATGATGATGATGAGAATGTGGGTTAGTCTGAATAGAAGTTATGTGTTGTGCTTAATGTGTACGTATTTCCATGTAACATCTGTAAAAAGCAAACATGAAAAAATAATCAAACCATGAAAATATAAGTGTTTTACGTAATTTTGCCTCTATCCTGTGTAAATCACCTCGTGTAACTGTTAATTAATTAATTATCTGAGAAAATTGATATTTTCTGGTAAGTCCCTTCATTCTGACAATTGTATTGAGGCCTGACTTGAGTTATTAATCAATTAATACCACGATACTTTGAATTAAGTTCGACACGGTTCCGAATTGGGTCATTCCTCATTAATTAAAATTTCTCAACTTCAATCGACAATGCCTTAAAAATGTCGATCACCAACAATCAAAACCTCGCCTGCATTTCAGTATGATGATTCTTCATACCAAATTGCATTTCATTATCGTTTTTGAGTAAATAAACGGAAACGAAAAACAAAAAACAATAAGACGGAAGGACGGCAAAGGGTGCCCATTCATTTCTTGGTTTTGTTTATTTTGTCCCATTAAAAGCTAGGGTCATTTAAGGACGTGTCAGGTTTTGGAGGTGGTGGAAGGCCAAAGTATCCGGAGAAAAAACACAGACCGTAACCACCGACCTACGGTCGATACCTGGCAACTGCCTCACGTGGGTTTCGCACTTGCAACCCAGAGATTGAAGGTAAGAGGTAGCATATCGGGACACCTTAACCACTCAGCCACCGCGGCCCAGAGGTGGAGGGCTAGAGGAAGCATGTCGGGACACCTTAACCACTCGGCCACTGCGGCATTTTACCGTCGGGGAGGGGGATAAAAATACTTCAGAATGTTTATTGGTGTCTTTTTTTCAAAAATAAAGCAATTCATGGCATAAAAATAGAGAATATATAAGCGGTAATAAAACCATAATCCGAATTCAAAATCGATTAAACTAGGGGCAAGATACGGGAAAAGTAAATATCCATATGGAGATCCTTGTAAAAAGCAAGAGAATAAAACCAGGTGTTCCGGAAAAGTAAGCGTCTGTTTTCTGCTTCATCGATGACATCCGCCATGTAACTCTTTGTCATATCCATGTAAACATCAAGTCATAAATAACATAAATGTTACTTCATCTGTACGTGTTACATCTGTACATGTGAGTTGGATACAATATTATATTGTGTGATTGGGCTGGCGCACACATCAGATACAATATGTGGGGGTATCTGTATAGGTATGCCGCAGATCCCAACGAGTTTGTTTTTTTTTTTGCGCGACATGAGCGAGAGAGAATGAGCAATGCCTTAATTGGAAGTGCTTGGCGATAAGTTTTTATTTAATCTCTCGATTGAAGAGCGCACAAAACTTGATACTCTAGACGGTTTCAGTTAATCACTGTCCTGATGGAGAAATAGTTCCAAGATGGTGGGGCGGTAGTTTAACTGTTATTGTGGCATAAGTGTCGATAATGTTTTATTGATAAATTCCTTGGCGTTCGAATTTGCCTCTTTGGTCTAGAAGTTTTAATTTTTCTGTCAAGAAGACAGTCATCTGCAAAAAGTCAAGCTGATTATTTCACCGATTCCTGTAAATCTTTTATATGGCACGGGAATAGTTACGGCTGGATGACTTTTCCTTGAGGAACACCCGAGTCTACACTAAAGTCTCTGGATGGTTCCTCTTCCAGGACGATGTACATTTCCCTATTTGTTAGGAATGTTGTTAACTAGGAGTGGGTGGGACTACGGATTTTGTATTCATTCAATTTTTGCAGCAGTTGGTTGTGTGACACGGTGTCGAATGCTTTTGAGTGTAAAATGGCTACATCAACGTAATTTTCCTGCTTCGTATGCCTTCGTGAAATTGTAGATTATTGTGAACATTTGTGTTTCAAATGAGTACCCTGAATAAAAGCCGTTGTTCAGTAATGTTAGAGCTCGGTATTGTATCGAGGTTATTTAACATGTGCTTGCATACGATGTGTCCAAGGTTCTTATACGGGACAGATGTTAGGGAGACCGTTTTTTTTTTGTGAAGTGGTAATAACCCTTTTTGAAGATACGGAATGTAGATGCGTTGAGTAATCTGGTGGTACATTTAAGTACATTTTAGTTTAATTGCCGATGTCAATGGATTTTTGGTATATTGATGTTATTCTTGGAGCTAGTAGGTCCACATTCTTTGAGTATTTTATTCGGACCCGAGGCTTTTGATTACTTTGATAACTTTCGTTACCCAATCAACTGTGATAACTAGGCTAAGTAAAGTATTATTTGCCGTCTTTTTCATCTCTGGTATTTTATTCGTGTTGTTTGTGTTGGATACTGATTTTAATTGTTTGATCAGTATTTCCGCTTTGCGTTAGCTATCATTGATGCGAGTACCCTTTTTTATCAGTGGAGCAACACCGATGTTGTTTTGGTTTTTGATATTACATAATACTTATTTCCAGAAAAGGTCTAGTACTGCTATTTTCAAGCCCTTCGGATATGATGTTGACAATTGTCCACTCTGCTTTTCAAATTTTCCTTTCGCATTCTTTCTGGTTTTGACGGTAGCATACACTTTGACAGGTCCATGTCATAGGATGAACACACATTTTAAATGGGTAGACGCAAGCACGTTTTGCTCGTGGTCCTGGATTTAGCTCAACGTCTCCTGCTTACAGTAGCACCAATGCTATCAATGATCTATTTCCGGAATATTTAGTTAGAAGTAGACTGTTTGGTTTTCGCCCTGTTGATGATAGTTTAGGCTTTAAGAATGTGCTGGTCAAACATTCACCATGGTCGGATGTGTCCTGTTGCATGTGCACATCAAATGCTAGGATAACCAACACTTGTTAGGTTGATTTTAGACATGGTGATTCAGTTAAGCTTGGGAAAGTCCACAGTAAATGATTTGAAATACCTGGCTTACACTTGCTTGTGTTGGTCTAGTTTAGCGTGAAAACCCCACACCGACTGAGGTATGGTTGCGGTTAAAGTTTATCTGTACACAGTAACTGGATGGGGTTAGTTTCCAGCGGGTGTGTGCAGAATAACTCAAACCACTTCCGATATAGGCAATATTTATTCTTTCACATCCAACCGTGTTTGAATTCTCTATCCAATAGATCGAGATAAAACACATTAAAATTACATAAACATATCTCAATATTACAACCGTATTTACATTGAATTAAACACGCTCCCTTACATACACGCATTCATACGCCCATACATACAGTGACATACATGTACATATGTATACATGTATACATGTAAAGTACACACATAGATATAAACCCTAATTTACTCAGCATTGCTGTGAATAATGTATGAAACATTGTTCGTTCTAATCACAATACGCAATATGTTAGATATTATATTCAACCTTTACACAACACAATGACATTCACATGTTATATAATGCATTATAAGGGAAGATAATCTGCCCCTTAGCATTAGAAGTAACATTAACTGGGAATGATACTAAAAATATAGATTAATCACAATATACATAGATATGTTTATGTACATGTTCCTGGCTATGTGCCAAATTCCTAGTTACTCTTCAAACTCGTACAAATATATATTTGAGCTGACTCAGGGTCCTAAACATAAATAAAACACTACATTTGACAATTGTTCATATTTTTGAAATATCTCCACATTCCAAGACATTTGATTTCATGAAACTAGTTAACCTTCAAGCAGTTCCCCCACATGGAACTTTTTATCAAAGTATCATATTGTCCAATAAAATAAATATACAGTACAAGTTACATCAAACAGATCGGTTACAAAATATTGCATTGTTTACACAGTGTTACAACACCGGTCAACGGAAAACCAATCGGTGTTTAGATAGTGCACTATATATAAATATACAAAGTCGTAGGCCTAGTCGAGCGCGCCCATATTTTTTTAGTGGGGACGTCACGGCCAGCAGCTCGACATGACTTGACCTACAAAAATGTACATACATTACATTAGCCTACGGTACTCTGAAACACATGGATTGTTGATTGGCTGAAAAAGTATTTATATAAGATGTAATTTATACTTCAAATTCAAATTACTGTCTTCCAATATCTTGCATATAATGCAGATTAAAAGAGGAGAAAATAGAATAGAAACCTACAGGAATACGGTTCATATCCAGCTCCAGACGAAATACAGAGCCCAAGTGGCTTCTCCAGGATCTGACTACGAAGTGCCAGATCCAACAAAAAAGTGTCTCTCAACAGACCAAAAGTGGACGGAAAACATCTCGTAGGATGTAAGGTGACATCTTCCTAATCAGATGCATAGGGAGATGTCACCCAACCATTTGACACTGTCATGTGCCTTGACACCACTCTAAGCCACAAGATAATTTTACGTTAAGCCCGATGTTGTTACCGAGCTTGCCGTTGGATCCATTTCCTTAATTGTCTGAGAGTATCATGGGTTTAAACTGTTCTCTGCCGGATGGCTTTGTTCTATGCTTCAGGTTATTGCTGGGTCACACATAGGAGATGCATGTACACTGCATAGCCTAATGCTTTTTTTTACATAAAGCTACATGTGTATATACGAAATCAAGAGGCATTTTGGTGAATCGGTTGAATACCAGTATGTTAATAACGTGATTAGCCTTGTAGTGGGGAAAAACTTGGTGTGTAAACATGATTGCTAGAAATAGCAAAGTATACTACACTCGCACACTGAAAACAGAAACACAATAATCAGAGACCCTATTTAAATACACTTCATTACATGCAAACCTTAAACTTGGTATATAATTTATATACAAAGTGACCATGCAAGGGTATTGACCAATTGTTTGGGCGCGTAGACGCAACCAGGAACCACATATAGGATATCTGTGAGAATGGGGATTTGAAATTTGTAGGAATCGGTGTCTTTTACCAGAAAAAAAGTCGCCTTCCCTTGCCAGGAATGAAAGTATTTTTTTCTCGTGACTTGCCATGTTCAGTTCGTTAACAATAGTTTGGCGTTTTTTTCAGGTCTTCAAAAATGAGTGTTCCATTACAGTCACCTCTGAGACTACTGTTGGTATCAAACCTAAATACCGTCTGTCATAGTGCCGACACAACCGTACGATGACGATGAATTTCTGGTTTTTTTTATCTGGCCAAGGATTAAGCATCTCGAGATTTCATTGACAGGAACCTTGACGTTAAGTAATCGTTCATAGATTGAAAGGACCGCACTAAGTGCATCAAATGTTTGATTGCGTCGGTCATTCGGTAACAGTACATTCAGAAACGTCAGACATGTTCGTCTTGAGTACTGTTCTTGTTCCCCATCAGTACTTTCGTGTTCGTTTTTTATTATTTTTTTTTCTAAACATTCGATTCTATTCCTTCAGAGCTTCAATGGCAGATTCTTGCAGTGATAACTTTGTAGGAGGTCGCTTACTTCATCTTGGTTAGCTGTATTCTGGAGTCTTAGATCAAGTCATCTTCGCTAAACAGCGTGAACACGGGTCGTTCGGTCACTGGATTTATTTTCCCTAAAAGAGCTTTTTAAAGGATCGACGCACCCATATTACCTACTGGCTGAACTAGCATTTGGATAGAGTGGTAGTTTAAATATACTTGTAAATATAATCTGTTATTGTGGATGGCCCGGACTACTGTAAAGTACTGATCTCTTAAAGTCTGTTTGTGTTAAATTATCGGGTGATATTTCTTGCAGTGGCCGTTGCTTGGTTACTGTATCAAACAACATCACCTGTTCAAATGTTACTGAACCTGGGCTCGTTGCGATCAAAATAAATGGAAAGCGCGTCACTTTTCTAGTCACAGTTGATAAGGTTAATTTACCTAGTCCCATACATGGTTCGCATGCCGAATTTACCTGTATGCGCCATTGTTCAAATCTGATGCCGTACAGGTTTGGGAATATAATGTCTAAAAAGATCACGTAACACACACATATGCTGCACCTCTTAAATTTAGTAATAGATACAGTATGCCGAAAAAATGAATTAAACTGCATCATACAGCTGTTTCGTCCTTCTAGGACTCTTCAGTGATGCTAGGGGGCAAAAGGTAGGAATCCAAAATCTCTAAACTAATGTAGAAGCAGAAGGGTCAGGTGCGTAAAACCTCTTTAATTTATGAATTTATAAGTAAAATTAAACTAGTTCTGTATAATTTCAAATCGTGTACTGCGAAAATGTGTATATTAAGTACCATGCCACTACTCAAATGAGATTAACTGTGGCTATGAAAAAATAGAAAAATAGAATCACAGTAAGTTTGAACATATGTATCAGTTCAGTGATTCAAGCACAGGTTCACTGTCCAAACAGGTGATATAGAAGTTGTCTCAAACGTACGTGACGCACGCCTATCTAACACGCCCACTCAGGTCGTGCAATACAATAAGCTTTATTGAGAGTCGCATATACCATTACAGAAAGTATTAGGCTAACTAGTCAAATATGACGACAAAATACAAAAGCAAAATACAAAAAAAAATGCACATTCAAAGCACAATAAAAGATATCATTAAGCTATTTCAAAGTTCAGGAATGAAAAAACCAAACTACAAATAAGCAACAAAACAGGCATACAGTTACGTGCAATAAGTCTTTCAATTTTTTTTTTATTTTGCTATATATTCTTTGTATTTCAAACTTTTTTCAATGAATTTTCCTAACTTCGTTTATAGATGGATTTTGACAATTTTTTGTCATTTGGTACAGAAATATACAAGGTTTCCTCTCATAATATTTATTTAATTTTCCGTTGTGTATTTATGGAGCTATACAGAATTATCTACACTGCTAATTTCCGTCTGACGCCATTTCTCTATATAACGTTACCAAAAGGACGTCAAAATGGCGTCCCGAAAATTGGATGTTGGAAATAAATTATGATTTCTCTAAAATACATAACGGAAAACAGTGAAAATATTATGAGATGGAACAGGAAACAATTCTCTATAAGTACACAAAATTTCATTAAAAATTATCCCGAAACGAAATCAGGAAAATTCATTGAAAAAAGTTGGAAATACAAAGAATATATAGCAAAATAAAAAAAAATTGAAAGACTTATGGCACGTAACTGTATATTACAATACCGCGGATAGACAAATGAAACAATAACAAATTGGGCCCTCCCAGGTGTGGTGTGGAGTTGTGTGAGTTTTCCACTTTCCTGTATTTATTTAGAAGACTGTTCCACATCCGCGATTCCTCAAACGAGAAAGACTTCTATTCGTACTTAACTGTGATTTGCCTTCTGACCTCTGCTTTTCTTTCTTGTCTGAAATTATAAAAAGAGATTGTTTTTTCAGGAGAATTCTTGTTGCTTCACAAGCAATGTCTTTCAGTCTCTTTTTAAGGAAAATCATAATTCCCAAACATTTTGAAAATATGATTAAAAGGCGATACATAATCCTGAAAAAAATTAATCTCTGCATGTTCCTGAATACATATGTGCGTTCCTTTTTCTTAATATTTTTCATGGTTGTGAGGTGCCAGACAGTAGTTAAAATACAAACAATGAATGATGAATAACACGTCTTCCCTTCTTGGTAAGACAAGAGACGATGAGTTAAGAACTGGTGAATGTCGAAATATAGCATAAAGTCGAAATGGAAACCAAAAAGTTTTAATTCTTTTTTTTTGGTTTGATAATGCAACACCAATAATGAAAGAAGTTATAGCTTCAACTGATTTCCCCCAGTACATATCGACTGATTTTTTTCTGGATTAGCTTTCATTTGATTACCTTGAAACCAATTTATCTTTTTTTTCCAAATTCCCGATTTGCTTTAAGGATTTGAGGATCAATGTTTGAATCACTAATAGTGTTATCATCAGCAGAGTTGTACAATTACGATCTATTAGAGTACATACATACACATCGTTTACAAAGCTATTTAAAAGATGGGGACCCATGATTGAGCCTTGTCGTACCCATTTCAGCACTTACAATATGTACATTCTCATCAGACAGAGCCCATCTAGGTGTCCGGAATCTGATACCACTGTCTAGTTATAGCATCATCTGATGATAAGATGCAGGTTGATCTGGCCCAGGTTTCATCAACGTTCCTTAACTTACGGAAAATCCTTAACTTAAAAATCTCCATAGGAAAGCATTACAGAATTTAAGTGGAAATCTTTAGTTAAGGAACTTTCCTTAAATTCTGTAATGCTTTACTATGGATCTTTTTAAGTTAAAGATTTTCTTTAAGTCCTGACAGTTTAACTATGGGCAAGTTTTATGGTCGCCATCTTTGTCTCATTGAGAAATATTCTGTATATTTAAGTGATATTGAGATGGACGTTTTTGAGTATGCTCATTAGTATGTTTACTTGTTGTGATTGACAATGACACCCGGTTCTCACTTTGAGGACTTGATGTTTACTTGTTGTGATTGACAATGACACCCGGTTCTCACTTTGAGGACTTGATGTTTACTTGTTGTGATTGACAATGACACCCGGTTCTCACTTTGAGAACTTGATGTTTACTTGGATGTGACAAATATTTACATGGCGGATGTCGTCGATTAAGCAGAAGACGCTTACTCTTCCGGAACACCTGGTCTTATTCTCTTGTACTTTTACAGGGGTCTGCATGTAAATCTTCCTTTGTTCATATTTTGCCTCTGTTTTAATCGATTTTGTTCGATTTTGAGTTCGGATTTTGATTTTGTTAACGCTTCGGTATTCTCTAATTTATTTTCTACGTTGAATACCGGGTTAGTTGGGGTGGGTGGGAAGGTGGGAGGGGAATGGTTTCTTATAATTTAATTTAGTCAGATGCATCGTTTCACATGTCTGTAATGCCTGCTTCCCCTCAGTCGCCTAGCTCATTATATAACTTCCCCTACCTTGTATCTGTCCATTTCATTCATTAAACCTACAAAATGTATTGCATATCACGCTCTTGCTGTTGGCTCATCGAATTCACGATCTCCGGTACCAAATCACCTAGCCAGAAATACCTGCGGCCGTTACCACTGCGCCATCTCGACATCCCCAAAAAGAATGTTTCGAGGTCGAAGTGATAGACGGTCCGTTATTTTGACATGATCATAGTGGCAAATCGATATCGTCTATTATAGATGCCCGGAAAGGGTACGAGTCAAAAATTGTCTTCCTTCGTCAGTTGTGTTTCCGTTGTTATTAATAAATATATTAAACACAGTGTATCATATACACTTAGTGTTGTTGATCCGAAGGTTAAAATGTGAATTTCCTGTCGTAATTGTATCTTGTTTGATACAATTTATATGTAATATATTTATACAGTTCGTATCCATGTATATATATATTTATTGCGATCGAGGTATTCACATCATCTATAATAGACGTCAGTTGTGTTTCCTTGTTATTTATAAATATGTTAAACACGGTGTATTATATACACTAACTGTTATTGACCTTGTTGTTAAAAATAATAATAATATATATACAAGATACAAGAACCTTATTTACCGTCGCATACATTTATAACAAAGAACATAATATAAGCTCAAGCATAAGTATGTTAACAAAAGTCAAAATACAAATGCATCAAATACTGCATTAAGAGAGATCACGGATAAGTCAAAATAATATTATAAAGTTCCTCATAAATTACATTACATATGATTTAAAATAGCACTTGCATATATAACAGCAAATATCATTTCCGAATAGAGTGTATACATACAATAAAAAAATATTACTGATTTAATCAGATGAAAATTAAAGGTATTAATTGTTATCATGAATCATTTTAAAAAAGTTTTTGTTCTTATTAAGAATTAAGATGGTAAAAATTAAAAGCACAGAGAGCAGGTGATTGGGAATACCCTTCCTACCAAACTCACTGGCCTCTATACATTTAAACCTTAAAAGAGTAATAGATTTAATATAAAAAGTGGTCATTTATAATATATATATTAATATCGTATTTAATATTATATTTAATATTATATTTATATGTATATAAACATATATATATGTACACGATCTTTTTTTAACATTTATTTATTATAATCAAATGGGTTATCACATGTACATGCGCACAGGAACATTCAGCGCTCCATATAAGCTTAGACTACAAGAAGAATTTTATCGAAATTTGATCTAAATCCTCCAAACGTGTAAAATTAATCTAAACAACTAATCAGTTTAATTTAGACCCAAAATTATCTGCACGGACTTATATTAGATAGCACGGACGATCTAATCCCGTGCTATACACATGTACATGTACGTACATGTAGTTCTATAGATCTACATGCACATAACGTGTTAGGCCTACATTGTATATATACAAATGTATGTGTCCCGCCCAAAAATTGATTTAATAATTAGGCCTATACATGTAGTTTAATGAATGCGCTTGGAACTAATATTTATACACTTTCATCGAAATGAACACCTCGCATATATATATACAATTAAGACAAGCAATATGGGAAATCGGACGGTCCAAGTCACTGTATGTCATGTATGCATGTGTCGAAGAGGATCTAAATTTAGCCAGGTTGGTAAAACCCGACCTTGACATTGCCATTCGGAGAAATTGTGTGGACGCACCTGACTGTCGGTACACGGTGGACCCTGGCATTCCAAACACGGCAACAGGGACAGGGTTTGATATTTGGCTTATTAACAGTGTGTAGTGAGGCTGTTCAGGTATTGGAGAACTGTTATGATTTGGTGAGTTGATGTAAAAATGTGCAGATTCTAGTCAGATTAGGATATTAGTTCCTGCTCTGTGTTGAAATATCGTTCCACTATCTCAGTTCTAATAGATTCATTTAATCCTAAATCATTACCATATATACTAACTTGGTTATTGAGAAAGTATGTTTTTAATGTAAATTTTGCTGAAAACACTACACAAACCAATGCCTTCTACAGTCATTGTTAAAACGAAAGTAGATCGTTAACGGAAAAGTCATCTCGTCCAAAGCGATAATGAACGTTGAAATTGTAGCCGAGTTTGTAATTTAGTTTCCGGATAGGTTCATCGATAGGCGGTTTCAATATTTCCTTATTCACAACAGATAGCCCTTTATCGGAAATAGGTTTATAAAATTAGCAGAACTATTTGCATGTTTTTATATAAATATTTCTCGAATCACTGCCAGAATTTCAAAAACAGTTGGTGCTGTACATGTCAACTGAAGAAATGACAGTGTGGGTTCTGTTACTTCTGAATGTCACAAGGTCATGAACTGCAATTTAATGCAATTTTATAAGATATTAGGTGGTGTGACAGCCTTAATTACAAACGTGAGCTGTACATGAAGGGAATTTTCCTTTAGCTGATCAGCGGTATAGAGTATTGGGCTAGGGTGCCAAGAGTCACGTGCAGGTTCGAGCTCCAGTAACAACATTATCTTTATCACTACCATGTATTTCTTGTCCTATTAGGACCCTACATAGGAAATAATGTATCTTTACATCTTTAAACTTTTCCTCCTTGCCCCTATTGAGGCTACAGTGATTTAACAAATCAAACTTAAAAAAAGTACCATAATATTCTACCTACAATGTACATTGTAATAAGTGCACTTGTATACCCCTATCAGCACACTTCTACCTTTTAAAGGGAAGGTGTGTAATAGAACGAGGAAAAATGATAAATAGTGCTGTCTTTGTCGTTGGGGCTCAAACCCACAACCATTATTTGGCCCTCCAGCCTGATGCTGTACCGCTGAGCTAAATTTAACTTAAAGTTTAGGTAAACTCCCTGCATGAGCTCAAGATTGTAAGGCATATCCTAATCAATACACATCTTTTACAGGAGAATTGGTCACTAATTAAGACTAATCAAAAGTTTCCCTTCTCAATGATGTGCCAAAATGTACAATCCTCTGCAGTATTTTAACCAATTTAGAATGTTCCAGAAGATTCTGATAAAAATTTTTCCCAGTGGCTACACGTACATTTATGTATGTGCACGCATGGTTATAAAGTGTGCTCTCTTACTGTTGTTGTATCTTATCCCAAGCATCTTTCCATATTTCCAGATTTCCATGTAGTATCTTTTCCATGCAAGTTTTAAAATCAATAATTCATTTTATGTAAAAAAACGAAGTTTTAAATATATGTATATGTATTATTCATCTGGTCAATTAATTTAAAGGCCCAATATATGTAACTCTAGGAATTTTTTTTGTGATTCTGAAAAAATCTGAAAAAAAAATCCAGTTGAAAACCATACAAAAAAAGCCTAAAATGAAGTTAACCTCAGCAGCAACTAACAAGAAACTCTTGACAGAAAAATCCAAATAGTGAAAATAATTCGGGTGGGGCCCACTTCAACAAGAAGCTGAAGTTAATAGAAGACAGTTAAAAATGGATGCGCGTTTACAAATACCGAGTTTTAACTGCTGTTGTAACGGTAACCGCATAAGAATTCATCTTGAATTAATATTGCTGATATCAGTTAATCTTAACTAAATCTATAAATATAAAAAAGTTATTATGCTTGATTTTCGCTTCAAATTTTGCCAAAAGTTGCATACATTGGGCCTTTAAATTATAGATTAATAAAACACTGTGTCTTTATATGTGTAGTAGGGTGGTCGGGTGGTCGGGTGGTGCAGTCTGGATCGATAGCACATTTGCCTTTAACCAAGGTGATTCCCTGACCAGAAGTGTAAAGGTATTGGGTTACTTGCCTGACCACGTAGGGAGGGCTGGGTGGTTTTACCGGTGTACCGTGGTACATTTGTCCTGTACCAGTTTTTTGGGGACTTTCATTTAACTTAAACTTATCAATGAACTATTTGTTACATAGATCAGTTGGAATTCCAATATGGTTTAGTTATAATTTCCTATAAGTTTGTTGATCAACTAGGACAGACATAGCTTCACTCAAACAATATTAGAGGATAACACAAAGAGGAAAGTAGGACAGGCCACGTGTTGATTTGCTTCAGAACAAAAACAGCCAGAGACCTTTAGCTACATGTAGCTGATTCATACAATCAAGGTGGTATACCATGGTACGTACCACAGTATTTGCCTAAATACCGTGGTATACCGTGGTACTTTTGATTTTGTGGTACTCAGCTTTACACATAGGTTTTCTGGTTTCCTTCCGCAATAAGACCCCTTGCACTCTAACTTCCGGCAAACAAGAGGGATTAATATTTTTAGTTAGATTACTTGTTTCATAATTGTTGTAAGATAAATAAAGTTTATAATTATTTATATTTAAGATATGTAGTATACTATAGTTATATGTATACCATTGCAAATATTGAAAGTCTGTTTATTTGCCTTACAGTCACACTAAATAAACCAGGATGGCAAGCTCTGGAAGGTTACTGGTTGCTGCTATAGATTTCGGCACAACCTATTCAGGATATGCTTTTTCATTCCGACACGAATTTGAAACTGACCCCTTAAAGGTCAGTGCTAGTACCTGGACTGCAGGGTCAAGGGCACTGGTGTCCCTTAAAACTCCGACAACGGTACTCCTGGATAAGGACCAAAAGTTCCATGCCTTTGGATACGAAGCTGAGGACACCTATTCCCAGTTAGCGGAAGATGACCTCCATAGGGACTGGTATTATTTCCGTAGGTTTAAGATGATGCTTTATGGCAAGGAGGGTAAAGGAGTAAGTATATTACATCTACATTTAATCTACTGATATATGGATCTCATGTCTGAAGTCTTACGTCAAAGGGGAGGGGGGTATGCAGGTTTTTACCTCACATTTCAAAAGTCAGGGGAGTCCATTGGACTGGCAGCCAAGAATTTTGAGGGGCCAGGAAGAAAAAATGAGAGTCCAAATATTAAACGTTCAGCTTCATGCATATAATCATTTAATGTCACTGTAAAGCATAATTATTTACTGGATTATTGATTAGATTAGTATTTTCCACCCACTTTAGATTATACGACTATAGTGAGTAATCATTATTCTTTTTGTAAGCCTGCACTGGTTCCTGTTTAATATGAAGTTAATTATTTAATTCAGTTTCAAAAATAACAACAGTTTACAACACATCAATCACATCGGTACTATTACTGTTATTACATGTTGAAGATTAGAATTTAGAATGACCAAGAACACTCTTCAGTGGTGATGACGAGTCCTTACAAATAAACAGAAGACACTGTGATAAAAAATAGAAATTCATTTAATATCCAGGCCAAATAGAGCTTCCTAGTACATTGTGAAAAGCAAATGAATGCCTACAACCTGCATCGTGAATTACTCCATCTACATAATATTAAAGCATTTCAATATAAATTGCAATGAAAATTTCTTGGAAAATACTGATTTTAGATATCATTTTGTTACCCTAATGATGATAAAATTTAACAGAAATGTTAGTTATGTCATTATGAATACGTCACTAGCCCCGTCTAGTATGCCTACATACAGTTGAGTGTAAGCTAACCTTTACACCCTAGTGCACTAGGAGTGCACTACGTTTAAACTAGTAGTGCACTACATTTAAACTACAGGTAAACTAGTAGTGCACTACGTCCAGCCAGGTGTGACCACAAAAACCCCTACAGGTAATGGGAGGGTCCATACCTACCTGTGTCCTTACCTGTACAGATGTAATATTAGTTTGTTAGTACTTCCTTATATAAGTACAAGAATGAACAGTTCTGAGTTTATGCCAGAAGATATTTATCATAAGACTTTAAATACATTAATTCACTGCATGTCAAAATTTTAAATTAAATAATAATTTAGATATACTAACTTATAATTCTTTTTAAAGAAGTAACAATGATTCTTTTCTATTTAAATATTTGTATTCTACAATTAAATTGAAAGGTATGTGTTCAAATAAAAATGGTATAACACATGTTTTATGTTGAAATTATTAAGTTAATCCTACTAAAAATATATACAGAAAATAAAGTGAACAACACATTGTAATATAAAAAATAGATATTAGAAGAACATATTTTGTACTTAGTATAGTTGTTTCAATCACAAATTACTTTCAATATTTGACATTAAGAAGCTAGCTGTGCAATATCAGAGACGTACAAGGTTATAAACGTCTCTGGGAATACTACCTACATGAACCAGTATTGGTATTCTGTTTTACTATACACTCGGGTATAATGCATACAAATGAAAGGTTATATAAACATCAAGTACTAATATAAGAAAAGATTACTTTCACCAGAACATTTAAATCCATTTCCTTCTTCATATCAAAATACCAACATACATCTACATGTTATCCAATTGACTGTAATCAATGTTATCATCATTAATCAATTAACAGGCTAGGGCCCTCAGGCCTTTAATCAGACTTGGCCAGTGATGGATGTGGGGGAGGGGGAGGTGAGAAATTCACACCAGGCTAACTACAGACAGCCTAGGGGTGTCCACTATCTTGACCTCTGTACCTGAGGATGTGGCCCAGGCAGGTCAGGTACATGTACGTTACGCCTGGAGGGTAAAGGATTCTACCCAAAGATCTATATTTGTCCCTTTTAGTTAGATTTTATATAAGTCATTAGGTTGATTTAAAAATACAATAAATGTGACTGGCATAGGCTCAACTTTGTTCTAAGTTAGGTTAATATAACTGCATATTATTTATTTGTTGTATACTTAGTCTTACAATATAGAATTAATTAAAATGATGCCATTAAACTGACCTTGCTTTTTTTTAATATCATTATTACATATATGCATAAACCGTCAAGTCATATTTAATACAACCTGTAATTGCCTTCAATATTTAGGCCTAAATAATGGAAATGCATCATTTTAAAATACTGATAATTAGAATAAAATTAAGTATAATGAATGTTAGTATTTTATTATCAAACTATATATATGAAGCGACTGAGCCAGAGAGTATATATTCTCTCACATATACGTCCCTGATTACACCCAATATAAACTAGATAATTTTTCAACATTTAACAAGTATATATATGTAAATATTTAGAAATCGAAATGCGTCATTTGATTGTATTCAATCAAGTGTCATAAGATACTTGGTATTTTAAGTTTATTTTTAAGAAAACCAGAATCTGGTAAAGGACTGATATAGACTTACATTGTTGTCCAATTAATTATTATTAATTTCAATGTTATTTTATGTACTATCAATGTATAATTGTATAATTAAATGTTTTGAATGAAACAAAAAAATGGATTAAAGTCCTCAAAATATCCACTATTTAAAGGGAAATGTGTAAATATTTAGATATATTCTCAAAGATTTTTAATTTCATATAAACTTGATAAACCTGAGAAAAAGTTAAATATGTATTATCATATTTATGATCCTGGTCATATCCAGCTTAGCCCTTTATTAATCAAATTGGTTTCAAATTTGACCAGTGATAGTCAGATGAGAAATTCACAGCTCAATTATGTCACTGACAGGCTTATGTCAGCAGGTGTTCCTAGACGGCTCATTCCCCGAACACCAACTCTGGTAACTTGAAAGAAAGGTGTTTATATAGGAAATCCTTTGAAGTTTAAGTTATAGTCTGTTTCAACTAAGAATGTCAAATCATTTAATTTGTAGGTATGATACTTAGTCTGTATTAAATGAAATTAACAAAATATTCTCATTCATTACAGCTTTAAGTAATAGAAAATAATCATTAAATATTATATTTTAGATTCAATAAATGGAAAGTAATCATTAAACTACATTACTTGAACAATAAAATTCCTTAATCGAATTATTTAAAGCGTATTGATAATAGAATAAAGTTTCTATTCATATGTATGTCAGTATCTTAAATGAAAACCATTAAATGAAAATGACATATAAAACACACAATAACAGAAATTATCAAACTGATGTCACACGAATTAAGCACAAATCTGTACAAGTGTTTAACTTTTATATTCTGTAATATAAATAAGGCATTTGACAGGGTTCGGCATGTAGGTATTTGTATAAACTTTAGAAAAATGGTATAAAAAGGAAAATTATTTGCGTGGTTATGAGCTTAATTAATTGATGGATACCAATCAAATACCTAATCCATATCTGCAAGAGTTCCTCAAGGATCTGATATTTGGCCGTTTTTATTTCTATCATTTATTGATATAACTTCTTGTATTAACTTGTTTGCAGTTGGTATGTCTCTATATGTTATTGAAGATAGTGATGGTCACCTTAATACACTTGCTAATCATACTAAATGATGATATTTCATCAATCCCTGCTTGGGCTTATCAGTGAATGGCAAATTATTTTTAATCCAACTAAGACAGTAGCATTAACTTTTGCTATAAGCTTTCTAATCCTCATTCCCCTCTTTTCTTTAATAACCATACTATAACACAGCATGACTGCCACAAACATATTGTTTCTATATTTGGGTGATTTTTTAGTCTAAATTAATTTAGATGTCTTTTCAATGGTATAGCTGGTATGTCAGATGAAATAAATTCAACTATACTTAATTATACTACCTCATACATTTATATACATTGTAAAGCACTAAAACACTCAATATGTATAAGTACATGTAATTCATATTTGAATAAGATAGTTCTAAAAATGTAATTTATATGAATCATAATAAAAGTATGAGAGTGTTTGAAAAAGGGATCTTTAATTGATAAAACATTATACTGCTAAGTTTCTACCCCATCTTCATCGAAATAAAATATTGAATTGTCAATGTATATATAAAGGATACTGATTATCTTTGTTGGGAAAGATTTAAATAGGTTCAGCCTGCTTTCTAATCATTTTATTGATACATTTCTATAATGTTTCTTTTTAGTACGTGTTTATATGTCTTGTAATAATGCTAAAATATTTTGAAATTAAATATATGACAACAATTTACACAAATCTGAAAGAAGGTATAAGTTTAATCAATATATGATAATAGTTTACACACATCTGAAACTCAATACATATCAATAAATATATGATAATTTACACATACATATATCTGAAAGAAGGTGTAATAAATAATTAAAATGATGATATTCCTAAATGTGAAGCTGTTTTTACAGTACCTATTTATCATTATTTCTTTGCAAATATCATTAGTTATTGAGTATCTGATTAGTAACCAGAGGTTGATTTACCTGTGCAATTTACCTGTACAACTTTTCTGCTATAGACTATAACTTATATCATCACAACTGACCACCTAGGTAAACATGTTTTTATAAGCAGAGTTGGTGTTCGGGGAAGTCCCCTCCTAGACAAGGTTGAGACAGGTCAGGTAATTGCCTGAGGCCTGAGGGTCAAATCAAAACATCTGTCCCATACTGAACAATCTGAATAAATTTTAATTTATTGTTGTATTACTTTTTTAACTTCAAATTCTTATATTTATATTTACACTGTTGTATGTGGTGATATATATACATACAGATCTTAATAAAGAACACATTTAAAAATAAAGATTATCAAAACTCTATAGCGCGTTCATAAATATATAGATCTGAGGCATGAATGTATTTTATAAAAATATATATCTTGTTTAATTAAGTAATAAAAGAATATTTATTTGTTATTTTCGCAATTAGTTTTTACAATATTTAAAAATATACTTCTAAACAAATAATAATCAATAGATATTCCTTCAATTTTTCAATATACTTGATTGTAAATTGGTAAATTAATATAAAAAACGTTAATAGTGTTTATTAAATGAAATATTTGACATCAAAACTGCTAGATAAATATTAATTTTCTATTTTATTTATATGATGTATGCAAGAAATTTTTTGGGAAAATTGTAAGAGTAATTATCATGATTTCACAATTTCTAGTTTTGAAATGAAAGAAAAAATGTTGTTTGAAAAAAATAACTACACTAAGGTACATAAGATGCATGTACATTAAAGTTATAAATATTAACTAATGATAAGGCCAGCTTCAAAGTACCAGCAGACGACAAAGGTGAGGTACAGGTAAAAATCACAGGTAGCTATAGATGGATGGGACTGCCCATTTACCTGTAGGGGTATTTGACCTATATGGGGTTCAGGGTGTAGTGCACTACTAGTTTACTTGTAGTTTAAATGTAGTGCACTACTAGTTTAAACGTAGTGCACTACTAGTTTAAACGTAGTGCACTACTAGTGCACTAGGTGTAAAGGTTAGCTTACACTCAACTGTAGCTAGTACCCCCTAGCCAATATTGTGCGTCCCATGGGACGCAGGTATATTATATACATGTATATGGGAGTCCCCTGACCATTTTTGGGAGTAATATATGCAGGAATTTGTGTCCGGTAAAGGGGGGGGGGGGGGGTGACCATTCACTGACCAAGTAGGATAATGATTATGCTTTTACTTGCAAAAAAATAAGAGTATAGTTAGTTGGGCAAAAGACATAATTTGTGAAACTTGTACATTAAAGATCTAACGAGTTGAAAACAATAGTAAAATTGTAAAATTTATCAAAATAAAAGAGTCACATGTATGAAAAGCTATAGCAAGCTAATTATATAATATGTGTACTAATCGGGGATAGAAATTAACTTTTTCAATATATTAGTCTTGAGGACAAGAACAATTTTTAAAGTACTTGTCCTGTGTGACAGTGTATTGTGACCAGTCCTGAGGGCTTCAGTCTCAGCTGAGATACTATGTGACAAACAACAAATCATGAAGAGAGGATCATGGGCCAGCCGGCTAGTGCATTTAGCTAAGGGGGGCGGGGGTATGGGGGGTCTCTACCAGAAAATAATTAATATCTAATTGCTCTGGCCCTGGTTTCATCAACGTTCCTTAAGTTAAGGAAATTCCTTAACTTAAAAATCTCCATAGGAAAGCATTACAGAATTTAAGGGGGAAATCCTAAGTTAAGGAATTTCCTTAAGTTAAGGAACGTTGATGAAACCGGGGCCTGATATGAGTTTTGTTGTATCCTGGGCGCTAACTTTGTACCATTTTCTTTTCTTGAGTAAGTTATAAATAAAAATACAAAAAAAATATATAGAAAACTCAACTAGTCCACAGGACTAATAATAAACAGAGCATATTTACTAGTCCTTCAGAATTTTTACTAGTCTCGGACTAACCGACTATTGTTAGTGTCGAACCCTGCTAATATTAAATAAGTAATATTTAAAATGTATAGTTGATCTTGTATACGTGTCCATCTTGTAGACTGACATTTGATGTGAAGATGGAAAAAATGATAGGTGGGGGATGACATATTTCTGTCCATTAACTCAAAACAAGATAATACTGTTTGACTAAATGGACTAATTGTTTTGTATGAGATATCGAGAACACCCAAAGAGAATTTATTTC
Source organism: Mimachlamys varia (assembly GCA_947623455.1). Classification (NCBI taxonomy): domain Eukaryota; kingdom Metazoa; phylum Mollusca; class Bivalvia; order Pectinida; family Pectinidae; genus Mimachlamys; species Mimachlamys varia. The sequence goes on from OX392537.1 coordinate 7,742,393, forward strand.
AGCGTTTGAAAGTCAGAGTCATGATCATTGCTACTATTTGTAGAAACTTGCATTGTTAAACCATGATAATGATTAAAATACTGTTTGCATGGTCATGTACTTTACAGACTTTTCATTGTTCAAAACAAATGAACTGTAGAATCTATATATATATATATTAATTATGTCTTATTGATTATTATAGCAAGCCAAATTGTGTAGAAAAAATTGATAAAGAAAAAATGAAATTTTGTGCAGGGACTGACAAGGAATATCCTATTGAAAGACATTCGAGATCGGGAGCTTCCTGCTCTGAAAGTCTTCTCCGAGGCGATCAAGTATCTTAAGGGTCATTTACTGAGGGCCCTGGAGAAGCGAGCTACAGATGTGAAGGATACTGACATCGAATGGGTGCTGACTGTACCTGCTATTTGGAATGATCCTGCAAAACAGTTCATGCGAGAAGCTGCTGAAGTGGTAAGTTTCCATGGTGAAGCTGGTTATATACTGTACAGTTTAATTTACATGAAAGTGTCATGAAGTGAAGATTACATGGTACATGTATAATTTCTGCACTACAAGTGTCCTATTTCTGTGAGGAAGGTCCCGGGTTCGAACCCCGGTCTGGCCGTGCAGTTTTCCTCTTCGGTTACATTTGGTGCCTGTGACCAAACCTTGTTTCAAGTACTGGGTGCATAGATACCCGAACCTGGGTTGTAAATCATGATGTCTTCGAGGTCAAAGACTTTGTAAAAGGAGGGAGGAATGTAGCGGATCTAGACCGGTTCGATCGTCGGCGACCAGATAGCTCAATTGGTTGAGCGTCCGTCTAGAGTTTGGAAGGTCCCGCACCGGGTTTTAATCCCGGTCTGGTCGTGCATTTTTCCTCTCCTGTTACACTTGTATTGATAATTGAATATTGAATTTGCTTGCGTTGTCTGGATCTGTGTACCAAAGGAAATAACCCCCGACTTCACTATCCAATATGGTGGAGTCCTTCAGAATCGCCGGTCTTCCACTGAAATTATCAGACGTGTAATTGCACTTCCTTCTACTCCCACTTTTGTATTTTAGTTTTCCTAACAAAAGTGTGCAGATTACAGTGATCAATTTACAATTTATTTCTATGGGTCCTTTTTGCACATATTGCCTAAAGCGATGTGTCCCACAATGTTTAATTGAAGTATTTCCAGAATTTCTATGAGTCCCATCATAAGAATACTGGACTAAGGACTCACTTGTTGATCACTGAGATTATAAAAGTTTTTACGAGAACTGTGTACACCAATTATAGCAATACCTTCAAGTTTTTATGAGAACTGTTTACACCAACTATAACAATATCTTCAAGTTTTTACGAGAACTGTGTACACCAATTATAACAATATCTACAAGTTTTTATGAGAACTGTTTACACCAATTATAACTATATCTACAAGTTTTTACGAGAACTGTGTACACCAATTATAACAATATCTACAAGTTTTTATGAGAACTGTTTACACCAATTATAACAATATCTACAAGTTTTTATGAGAACTGTTTACACCAATTATAACAATATCTACAAGTTTTTATGAGAACTGTTTACACCAATTATAACTATATCTTCAAGTTTTTACGAGAACTGTGAACACCAATTATAACAATATCTAAAAGTTTTTACGAGAACCGTGTACACCAATTATAACAATATCGAAAAGTTTTTACGAGAACTGTGTACACCAATTATAACAATATCTGCATGCAGGCTGGTATCAAGGGTGACCATTTGACGATTGTCTACAAGTTCTTACGAGAACTGTGTACACCAATTATAACAATATCTGCATGCAGGCTGGTATCATGGGTGACCATTTGACGATTGTCTACAATTTTTTATGAGAACTGTAAACACCAATTATAACAATATCTACAAGTTCTTTGTATGTACATCAATTATAACAATATCTACATGCAGGCTGGTATCAAGGGTGACCAGTTGACAATTGCCTTGGAGCCTGAAGCTGCCTCTCTTTACTGTAAACACCTACCAGTGGAAAAGATGGGTGGATCAGAACAGGGCTTCACCTGTTTCTCAAAGGGCAGCAAATACCTAGTGCTGGATGCTGGAGGTAGGTTGTCATTTATTATATTGAAATAACACAATTTGGCCCCGGCCTATTAATGAAACGATTCAAATGCTCAAGCATAGTTTCGGTGCTCATGCAAGCCTGCTTTCTGGAAACTTGCCTAAATCATGCCAACGATCAAAACATCAATTGTAAATGTTGAAATTATAATTCTTCTTCATGGATCTTTCATTTTCCCAAAGACTTTGACAAATTAAGAGTTTTTATATAAATGTTAGCCAGAGCAAGAAATCAGAGTTGAGTTTAAATTCCGTGCTTGAGCATGAGAACGGTTTCACGAATAAGTGCCTTGGATATGGTAAGATATGCATTACATTTTTCCTCAGAAATACTTTAGCTGTTTGATTAATTTTAAAATCAAACATTTAAGTGCTAACATACACAATTTGTTTCTTACACACTCTGGTGAATTTGTTTCTCACTGTCATTTTTGACGAGACTGTTTTAAAAAAAAGTTTTTTTCTTTAAATTTTTTTTTCACATGTTAAAATTCTTGGGGTTTTCGGACAGAGGAAATCTGATATATATTGATCAAAACTTTGCCCGGTCTTGAAGCAGGCCTAATTATTGGTATTTCTAATTTGCATTGGAGAGAACTAAATATGGGATATTAATCTAAAAAGGTTAAAATGCATGTACAAATTCTCTTATCAGACAGTACGATTTATATATTTCAGCACCAAAAATTATTGGAGGTTTTTAGTAGCATGTGCTGCTGATATATTGTGTCAATTGTAGCCTATCAATAAAAATTAAAAAAATAATTTTATTTTGATAATAGTTCGCTTTTTTAAAAGTCTACTGATCACAAAACAAGCATAAAATAGAATTATTATTATTAAAGTTGAGTAGCTGTATGTGACAGCAGTTTACTTACAAATTGGATTACTAAAACAAGATTGTTTTCTTTATCTGATATTACTAATATAATTCAGCCATTATAATATATCATGCAACTTTTAGTAAAGTTTATAATTATTAACCGATAATTGATATCTGAGAATTTTTTGTGAGCTTTCAGATGTTTAGTGTATTTGTGAGATCAAAATATTGTGAAAAAAAATAGGAAAAGTATCACAAAGTTTTGTGACAGCGTAAGCATGGTAATAAAATGTAAAATTCACGTTCAAAAAGATAATTTTACGCTAAGTTGCAATGAAAGTAATAAACCTGTTGCAGCATAATGGGTGTTCGACTGATAATATTTATGAATATAATCAATACAGACGTTGATTACAGTGCCGCTTCTTTCCGATTCTTCGGGTGCTAACAGCCCGATGTAAAATTGATAAGGATATTTGATTAAACATTTCTGTAAAACGTGTCAAATTCCTGTCAAATAATCATGTCACATTATTGGATACATTTGCCTATAGATGACATTACACACTATAAAAGGTGACATTAGTTCTCACTACCACTAGAAAATATGTACTGTATAAGTGCTTGATGATGATATCATGGTGCGATTGTATTTGTCATAAACTTGTCTGCGACGATTTCTTGGCATATGTTCAATATTCCCCCGACTGGACGTGAAAAGGTATCGGGGTCACCTGCCCGACTAAGTGGTTTTTCTCCAGTTGCTCCAGTTTCCTTCCACTATAAGACCCCCCCACCTCACGCTAACATCCAGACCAACAAGAGTGATTGATACAAGTTGGATAACTTTTTTTCTGAATTGTTGTAAAATAGATAAAGTTTATATAGGGTATATTTCAGACCAATCCATATCTGTGCCATTATACATCCAGTGCCATTATCTGCCTGCAGACTTGCCCCATTTCTGCTTGACAATCACCGTATCCGTTTAACTCGGGGGCAGTCTTCAGGTACTGGCCGTTAGTTGGTGTATTTTCTCCAGGAACTTAGACTTTTCACCTTCTAAAGCACATCCTTCAATAGCCACAGCTGTTAAAAGGATGTAGAACACAAACAAACTGTAACCAAACCAAACTTATGGTTAAACACATTTTTGGAACATCACATCTCTATCTAGTAGTGGTCACACTGCATTTGTGTATAATGCTGTTCTGTCTATGGTGCTATTAAGACCAAATGTGACTGTAGCAAAGCTCCAGCACTTTGCTGCCGTTTTGTGGGTTTTTTATTGCATATACTTCTGATATTGTAGAGATAGAAATGTGTGATGAAAAAGAATACACATGTTCATTTCCATATCCTACTACATATTATAAGCACATGGCCCATCAGCCTGAGGGGTCAGATAAAGGGGAAAATATGGAAATGGCCATATGATAACCTCCAATAAATAAAGCAATATAATAACATTTTATGTATGCATTATGACCTATTAAGACATGAATCCATTATAATGATTTTAATTTAAACATATCTTCCCATCTTAGCAAACAAAGTTGGTTTTGTGGTTGAAGTTGGTTATATGGTGGAACATGTTGTCTGGCCTGTTGGTCTGTGTTCAAATTTTTTTGACATTTTACCTTCTAAAGCAGTATTTCACATATTTGATTCGCTATACAGCTGTGTTATTGTGTCACATTGCATCAATAGTAAACATATCACTTGCTGTAAATCTGTCAGTAAGAGATCTAGAGTTGAAATATGTCTGCAAGTACAACTGATCAAATCAGTTCAAGGCCTGCCTAGCAAGTCGAAACATGTCGACAACTACATTATATGTCTAAAGAAGATTATATACATTTATGTAATCTGAGGCTGCGGAAGTTGCTTCTTTTCTTTTTACCTTTATAATATGTATTAGTATTAAAAGAGTCCAGTTGGAACAGGGCTGATGAATTCGAATTACAACTTACTCATTAACTTATTGGACACTGGTCAAATTCATTGGGCACCTGTCCTTGCTTGCTTAGTGTTAAAGATGTGCATTGAATACAAGCATGAACTCTAGGGAATTTAAGATACATGTTACGAAAGAACTGTTTTGAAGACAGAAGAGACCTAATGGTATTGATCACTTTCTGCAGGAGGAACCGTCGACATCACCGTACACGAGGTTCAGTCCGATGGAAGTCTCAAGGAACTGGATAAGGCAAGCGGAGGATCCTGGGGAGGCACCAAAGTGGATGAGTCTTTCCGACAGATGCTCGTAAAGATTGTTGGGAATGATGTCATGCAGAAATTTTGCAAGGAGAGCACATCTGATTTTGTCGATATGTTCCGAGAGTTTGAAACTAAGAAGCGCACAGTGGATCATACAACCAAAAGTAAGGTAACAATGAAAATACCGATTGCTCTAAAAGAGCTGTTTGAGGAAATGACAGAGGAAAATTTAAATGACACTATTGAACAGACAAATTTCAGTGGCAAACTTGCATGGAGTGGAGACAAACTCCGAATTCAGCCAGAAACATTTCGACACCTGTTTTCTGCTGCAATAGACAGCACAATCGAACATGTGCTAAATCTAATAGCCCAAAAATCCTGCGAACGCACTACTACAATTATCATGGTGGGAGGTTTTTCTGAATCGCCGCTACTGCAGGCCAGAGTGAAAGAAGGTTTCAGTAAAATGCGAGTCATTATACCACCGGATGCTGGACTGGCCGTGCTGAAAGGAGCAGTCATTTTCGGTCACACTCCGAGAGCAATCAAGGCACGACGGGCCAAGCTAACATATGGAGTCGGCAGCAATACCGTATTTGACCCAAAAATTCACTCAGAGAGCAGAAAGTTCTACAACGAGGATGATCAGACGTATTACTGCAGGAACACATTCTCTAAACATGTCACTAAAGGAGACCTATTGGAAATCGATGTTGCCCAAAGTGACCAGCCATATAGTCCCATGAGTGATAGCCAAACATCCATTGTCTTTCCCTTTTTTGTGTCAACGGAGGCTGACCCTAAATATGTTGATGACGGAGACTGTGAGAAAATTGGCAAAATGACTGTAAATATACCTAAAGGAGGAGATGGAAAAAGCAGAACTGTACGAGTCCGGCTGATCTTTGGAGGAACGGAAATCAAGGTTGAAGCAACAGTGGAACGTACAAAGAAAGTAACAGAAGCCAAACTGAACTATCTGGACGATAATTGAAATACGAGAAACATTCACCAACACTTACAGTTGGGTTTAGTGGTTAGATGTTAATTAAAAAAAAATTCATTATTTCGGCCACGAATAAACAAGGGAGCCATCCCAGCCTCCATGTTTTGCTTACCTGAACTAGAATCACGTAGGCAAGCTATAGGGAGTATTGTGAAGTTAAAATTAAATTCCATATATTTGCATACATTCTACACCATTTCACAAAATATCATGCTAGAAGTAAATATGTGTACAGTTATGCAGTTTATTCACCGAAAAAAAAAAATCTTAATTATAACACACATGTTCTGACCCTGTAAATATAAAGATATCTGAAAATAATAACCAGAGTTCACACCCATATAGTCACGATGCTGACTTTTGCTGTGATCAAATTTCATATCTGCCTAGGAGCCTGTTGTAAATTTTTTGATACAGTGGATTCCACTTAATATCACCCCTGTTGATATCACATTCCTCTTTATATCATATTTTTTCCCAAGCACCATTTTTCTCTGTAATTTTATTTTATTAATATCATGTATTTTGAGCTAAATTTAAATTCTCTTAATATCATGTTTTTTAAACAATCAAACAAAATATCCAGAAAACGATGTCATTTCCATTGATTTCGGATACAACTTGTACAAAATGTTGCATAGAAAATAAAAAATAAAAAAAATTATTTTTGATTGAAATAATGTTATCATGTTATCTATATATTGAAATGTCTTCATATGTATATTGAATAGCTTACTTTTAGTTATGGAGATTGGAAATGCACTAGATTTAGTGGGAAAACATGTTTCTCTTAATATCACATTCCTGTTAAAGGCCCAATATACCTAACTTTCGGCAAAACTTGAAGAGAAAATAAAGCCTAATAACTTATTATATTTATAGATTTATTTAAGAATAATAGCAGCAGTTGAAACATGGTATTTGTAAACACGCGTCCATTTCGAACTGTCTTCTACCTTCGGCTTGTTGTTGAAGTGGGCCCCACCTGAATTATTTTCAATTCTTTGTCGAGTGTTTCTTGTTAGTTACCGCTCAGGTTTACTTCGTTTAAGGCTTATTAGTCCCCCACCGGAATCCGGGGGGGACTATAGGTTTGCGTTGTGTCCGTCCGTCCGTCCTTCCGCACACTATTTGTCCGGGCTCTATCTCTCATACTATAAGACACTGGAACTTCATACTAAGTATGTGGGTTCCCTGTGGGAAGGCGGTGTGTCGCATACAAAAACCGGGTCACTGTGACCTATATTTTGACCTCTGACCTACATTAAAGAAAAAGCTTGTCCGGGCTCTATCTCCTACACTATAAAGCACTAGAACTTAATACTTAGTAGTATTGTTCTCTGTGGGAAGGCAGTGTGTCGCGTACAAAAACCGGGTCAATGTGACCTATATTTTGCTATTTTTTGACCTCTGACCTACATTAAAGTAAAAGTTTGTCCGGGCTCTATCTCCTACACTATAAAGGACTAGAACTTAATACTTAGTAGTATGGTTCCTTGTTGGAAGGCGGTGTGTCGCGTACTAAAACCGGGTCACTGTGACCTTTATTTTGCTATATTTTGACCTCTGACCTACATTAAAGTAAAAGTTTGTCCGGGCTCTATCTCCTACACTATAAAGGACTAGAACTTAATACTTGGTAGTATGGTTCCTTGTGGGAAGGCGGTGTGTCGCGTACAAAAACCGGGTCACTGTGACCTATATTTTGACCTCTGACCTACATTAAAGAAAAAGCTTGTCCGGGCTCTATCTCCTACACTATAAAGGACTAGAACTTAATACTTGGTACTATGGTTCCCCGTGGGAAGGCGGTGTGTCGCGTACCAAAACCGGGTCACTGTGACCTATATTTTGACCTCTGACCTACATTAAAGAAAGAAAAATTTGTCCAGGTTCTATCTCCTACACTATTAAGGATTAGAACTTTATACTTGGTAGTATAGTTCCCTGTGGGAAGGCGGTGTGTCACGTACCAAAACTGGGTCACTGTGACCTTTATTTTGCTATATTTTGACCTCTGACCTACATTAAAGTAAAAGTTTGTCCGGGCTCTATCTCCTACACTATAAAGGACTAGAACTTAATACTTGGTAGTATGGTTCCTTGTGGGAAGGCGGTGTGTCGCGTACCAAAACCGGGTCACTGTGACCTTTATTTTGCTATATTTTGACCTCTGACCTACATTAAAGTAAAAGTTTGTCCGGGCTCTATCTCCTACACTATAAAGCACTAGAACTTAATACTTGGTAGTATGGTTCCCCGTGGGAAGGTGGTGTGTCGCGTACCAAAACCGGGTCACTGTGACCTATATTTTGACCTCTGACCTACATTAAAGAAAGAAAAATTTACTGACCACGCCTACCCATTGCCTTGGAGGAATACTTGACTTGGTCTTCTCATCCAAATTATTCCCAGTGACAAACAAACCTGTGTTCTTCTCAGATCACCATTTAATCAATATACAGTACTGTTGAATTCAATGTAAGCATAACAAACAACATCTTGTTATTATTATTACAATTTCATGTCTATTGCAGTAAAACCTGTCTATAAAGGATACCCAATAGAAAAACTAAAGGTGTCCTTCATAGACTTGTGTCCTTTATATAGAGATCATTTATAGAGTATACCTACAGTGTACATGTATTTAGTGAGAATGGGATGGTTCCTGTATAGAAGCGGGTCTCTGTAAACTACATCTTCACCTTTCAATACATTGAAGAAATTACATGACCTTATTGCATCTCGAGATTCACACTCATTGCTATTGGATCTCGAGATAACAACCCGGTGGGGGACTGTAATTCGTTGAATTATCTTGTTTTTGCATGGCTATCAACTAGATTTTTTTTCATAATTTTTCAGAATCCCGCAAAATTTCCTGAAGTTACGTATATTGGGCCTTAAATATCATGTTTTGTCTGACAAATGCAACATGATATAAAGAGGAATGCACTCTGACAGGATTTCACACCCGGTGTTTTATCATTCCATTATTTGTAATTATTAGTTCTTACACAATGACATATTTAATTCTCCTCGAACTGACTGAAAGTTTACGGTACTTGGAGATTGATCGCAGCCTTGCATTGAAGTGATATATATTCATAGTTGTCACTTGATTCTTTCATTTCATTTTTCCATTTTTCCACCCTCCTTGGTTCGACCAGCATTACTACTTGGAGAGTATGCATGGATTATTGATTTTGACTCATTGTTACTCTCTAGAAAGAGCAGGTATTTATGTAAATTCAGCTATGACATACCTCGGAAGGTTTAATTGTAATTTCAGTTTAATTTAGATGTTAGTTTAATTGTAACATTAAAATGTTTCCTGCGAAATTTCAATGTTATATCATAAGTTCTAGTACTCCTAATCAAATCCCATACTTTAGGTCTTGATGAATAACTGAATAGTTATTTAGCATCTTTTAATTATAAGGTCAAACTTGGATCAAGATGTATGTTCTTAATATAACATTCTAAGGTCTTGACCACATATTTACATGTTTTCAACAAAAGTCAATTGATATCTTAAATAAAATATGTATAAACATCTTACTTACTGTAAGAGTTATACCAAATTATAAAACTGTATATTTTTCTTGGTTCTGATGGGTATAAAGTCTGGTCATAACTTTGTGGTTTGGTAATGAATAATTCACCAGTATATGATAAACATTACGGTTGTCAGTATAATGTAACTGGACAGGATCCTCTGCAGGGCACTATAGCTTAGATAACAGATCCTCCTTGTTACAATGAAGCAAACACACTGGTGCCCATCTCAGGCACACATACCGACACACATATACCAACACATCCGTCTTCGACAAACATACACAAACATGCAACCGTCTCTGAAACACATACACCAACACAATCGTCTCCGACATACATACACCAGCACACCCGTCTCCGACACACATACACCAACACACTCATCTCAGACATACATACACACCGTTAGGCTATACTCTCGGAGGGGCGTCCTTAAATGACTAGTTTTAATGGGACGTTGAACACCAAATCAAATTTACTAATTTTAGATTCCATCTGTGTTTTATTTCAACTTTATGTTTAATATGTTTACTGTTTTATTGTTTTGATACAACTTTTTAAGCTGAAAAGCTGAAAGTGCTATCAGAACGTAGTTTTAGATGTGCGTATAGATATTTAGCCTATAAGGTTATGACAGTCAGATTATTTCCAAACAAATTTTATTTCAATTTCAGTGATTTGGCCTATGCTACATGTATGCTTTATTTTTATTCTTTTGCATTTACTAGATTTTGCTGACCTTGTAAATAATAATAAAATGATTGGTTTCGTATATTTTATGATGGGCGAATGGCTTTTAAATGGCCTATATGTACACAAATACATGTATAATTGTACAGTGTTGCAAGATGGAATAAATTTAAAGCTGTGATTTAAGCCATATTGTACTTTTTGTTGGTTTTGTAGGTCATCTGACCAAAAGGGTCAGGATGACCTATTGCCATCGTGCTTTAGAATCGTCTGTCGTCGTCCACTGTGCGTAAACTTTTCCTTTAACAAACTTCTTCTCAATAACCAAAAGGTCCAGTATGCCAATATTTGGACTGTAGGTACTTGGGATAGAGCGCTACAAAGTGTCCACATATCAATGACTTTGAATTACTTTCAAGGTCACAGGGGGCAAATATGTAAAACTCTTCAAGAATCTTCTTCTCAATAACCACCAAAGGGCCCAGGATGCTGATATTTGGCCAATAAGTACCTGGGACAGAGTGCTACAAAGTTTCCTCATATTGATGACCTTGACCTACTTTCAAGGTCACAGGGGTCAAATGTAGTAAAATTCTTTCAAACAACTTCTCCTTAGTAACAATAAGGCCTAGGGTGATGCTATTATGCCTATAATATGCTGGAATTAAGGGCTACAAAATTTCCTGATATCAATTACTTGACCTACTTTCAAGGTCACAGGGGTCAAATATGTAAAAATCTACAAGAAACTTCTTCTCAATAACCAAAAGGCCCAGGGTACTGATATTTGGCATGTAGCATGCTGGGATTAAGGACTACCAAGTTTGTTGATATGCTTGACCTTTACCTACTTTCAAGGTCACATGGGTAAAAAATATTTGAATTCTTCAAGTAACTTCATCTCCATCACAGAAAGAATGCTGATCTGCTTTCAAGGTCACAGGGGTCAAATGTCTTGCAATGTTTTAAACACTTCTTCTCAGTAACAAAAAGTTATTCTGCGGGTATTATCACTATGCTGTGATGAAGGAATAACAAGTTTGTCCATTGAGTCTCGTAGGTAACAGGTCAAATATGGTAATATCTTTAAACAGATACCAACAGAAAATTATATAGATTGTCAGATGACCATTGAGGCCCATGGCCCCTTGTTAAATATCAATATCTGTGTGCAAGTATAACATGGTTTTCCAATAACAAGGATTTTTTTACGATAGTGAGTGTGTATTAGTCCCAAATGACAAGAAATCATGCAATAACTGACTTACTGCATACGTTCCACCTTGAACACACACAATGAGTGAGTGTAAAAGCCCACCTCTTTACCTGTACATTAGATTGACCTGTGTCAGTGAGTACTTATCATTTCATCATGATTGACCATGAAAGTGGACTACCTGTGTAGCGGAACTGGACTGGGTCGATCGTGGGCGACTGGGTAGCTCAGTTTGTAGTCAATGTTCGTCTAGAGTTCGGAAGGTCCAGCGATTGAACCCCGGCCTGGACGCTACGTACATTTTCTCTTTCTCCTGTTACAAAATTGGCAAGCTTGCCAACCCTTGTTTAAAGCATTGAGAGTAAGCTTAGCAAGGGGATATACGAACTTGTAAAGTTGTCTTCGGGGGCAAAGACTTGGAGAAAAGGAGAGAGGAATGTAGCGGAACTGGACAGGTCGATCATCGATGACCGGGAAGCTCAGTTGGTATAGTGTTCGTCTAGAGTTCGGAAGGTCCTGGGTTCGAACACCGGTCTGGGTGTTACATTTTCTCTTTCTCCTGTTACATCTGTGCAGTGGACTGTGGTAACAAGGGATTTATTGCCCACACTTTTCTATTGTGATAGGTCAGGAAAGTAATGCAGGTAATATGTTAGTTGAAGAATTTTGTCTTGCAGTATGTTGAAATTTTTGTTATTTGACATTGTAATCATTAAGAAATAATCAAGATCTTCTGTCACTTCAAATTTTCTGGTAAAGCAAAAGGCTTTTGTTAAGAGAAACAATGAACTGTTTTATAGTAAACATCCTATTTTATTTGTCCAATAATAACAATATGTTTTAAACAACTTTGAGATATAATTGTAAATTGAGTGTATATCGTTTTGCCGCACCTGTCGCCTTTCATCCATAATATGTTGTTTGGAATCAGTTGACATTTCATGATTGATCATCATGAGGTAATAAAAGAAAAATGTAACTGTGATTTTTGTTTCAAGTACTGTCTATAAAAATATATGGTGATTCATTAATTTTCACTTTTGTTTTCAATTAAAGTTATTTGCTCATGTGCAGTATATCTGGTTTTAACAAAAACGGTCACTTGCTTTTTTTTCATTTGAAGACTTTTTAGTTACATTGCAACTTAATTTGATGTGCGATAGCTTTCAACAAACTGTGCTAACAGGACACCAAACCAAGCAAATTCAATCATATATCATATTACTAAGATTTCGAGCTAATAGCTTTGATATTTGAAGTTCAAAACTATTGACAACTGCCTAGATGCACATATACATTAATAGCAGAGGCTTCAAGGGAAATTTCATGAGGATTTTTGTTGCATTTTAGCTTGCTACAGGCATCTACTTCGGACAACTTGAAATTTTCATGTCAAACCAGTGAGATGGGATTGGAACTCCCTTTGAATTTTGACAGTTTTGACCCCATATCAATCCACCATCACATATCAAAAGTATACATTTGTGTAAAGCTAAATATCTATAGATTTCATTCATTGTATGATATGTCAACAATTACCTATTTAAATTACTCAGAATCATTGTACATAGCCAGAACAAATTTTCGGTTGGGACTACAATCGTATGAAAAACTTCGTGATAGACTCATTTAGTTGTGGGAGTCCTTCACGCTACCAGTGCTTCATTGACTCGATGAATTGGAACACTACTAACACATGCTGTATTGTTCAGTTTTGTTCGAACTGCAAGGAAGACTGCACATCCTATGTAGTTCTTTACAATTCATGAGTACGAAGTTAAAAATATTACTTACTATAGAATCAGAATAGTTCTCTGCACCATGATTTTATATGAAATACTTTTTTTTATGTAAGAAATAGTTTATATTTCTATATAAGAAATAGTTTCTAGTAAACAATTTGTGATAAAATGCAATTGACCTATATATTACAGCGCATCTCAGCCACTTGCATCTATAACGAAAAGCTAGTGCGTCCCTAACGTATCACAGTCCTCTCCTCAGGGAAAGAAATGAATGCTAGGATTTTTCTATCTAAAGAAAGAGTTTGAGTCTAGCATATCTGAGTCTTAAGAATCTCTTTGGTCATGGGAACTTCCGGTGAAATTGCTTTAGTAACGAAGGCAATGTTTGAAAGGAGGAAAATGTGAAATGATCACGGATAGGACAGAATTAAGGAACTGGACAAGGCTTGTGGAATGCACATAAACCAGTATGCATCGGATAATACCCTTTATTATGTTATAGTACCAACATAATTGGAGGCACATTCAGTTTCTACAAACCAAAATATTAAAAAAAGACTAAAAAGTTTGCGCTATGTTCAAATGCCATTTTCAGATTTATAAAAAAAAAAAAAAACCTGAAAATTATTTGATGATTTTATTTAAATCACATGTTCCGACGATTTTTATCTATGTATGTATCCATTCACTGAGCTTCATCCGAATGACTTAAATATTTTACAATCCGTTTGATGTTGACATATCTCAATGACTTACACAATAATATTTAAACTTCGATATTATTTTGACACATATCAGTGACTCATATATTTTACTTCTGGTGTCTGATAACACATCCCAGTGACTCATACATTATATTGTGTTCTCTACGACCCATACATTTCAAAGATGATGTTTGTTGAAATTTCTCAATGACTCATACATTTCAGCTCTGTTTATATGTTGACACATCCAAGTGACCAATATATTTTAACTCGATATGAGATAACAATTAACACATCCAAAAAATCAAGTTTTATGTTGACTCATCACAGTGACTAACATGGCTCATTCCCCGAGCACCAACTCTGGTACATATAACTTAAAAGAAAGGTGTTTATATAGGAAATCCTTTGAAGTTTAAGTTATAGACTGTTTCAACTTAGAATGTCAACCCATTTAATTTGTAGATATGAGACTAAAGTCAATAATGAAATTAATAAAATAGTTTCATAGCTTTAAGTAATAGAAATTGATCAGTAAATATTGATTTTTTAGATTCAATAAATGGAAAATAATAATCGAATTACATACATGTAACTTGAAAAAAAATTCCCTTACTATGATTATTTAAATCATATTGATTATAAAATCAGGTTTCTATACATGTACATACATGTTATAGTAATACATATTTAATTCAGCACCGATAGATAATTATTAGTAGTATCTAACATGAAAACCATTACATGAAGATGACATATAAAACAAACAATAACAGATCATATCAACCTGATGTCGCACAAATTAAATACAAATCTGATATATTCTGCGATATAAATAATACATTTGACAGGGTTCGGCATGTAGGTATTTTGTGTAAATGTTACAAAAAAATGGTTTAAAAGGAAACTTATTTGAGTGGTTTAAAGCTTACATGTATTTATCTGACAGAAAGCCAAAGGGAAATAATTGATGGATAAACAAAAATCAAATACTCCGCAGGAGTTCCTCAATGATCTGTTCCTTGGCCCTCTTTATTTCTATCGTTTATTGAAATAACAACTGACGTAGCTTCTTATATCAACTTGTTTGCAGTTGATACTTTTCTAATCCTCATCCCCCTCTTTTCTTTAATAACCATACTATAACGCATCATGACTGCCACAAACACATTGTTTCTATATACGATACTTTAGGCTAAGTTAATTTAGATGTTTGTTTATTAGTGTGGTTGGTATGTCATGAAATAAATTCAACTATACCGATTATACTCGCTTATACATACTGTATATTTTATACTTGTATATAAAGCACTAAAAAATCTAGATGTATAAATACATAATGTAATTAATATTTTGATAAGGTAGTTTTAAAAATGAAATTGATCTAAATCATAATAAAGGTATGAGAGTGATTGAGAAAGGGATCTTTAATTGATAAAACATTATACTTCTCAAAATGTAAATATAAGCATTAAACAGCATTCAGTTCCGCGTGTTATTCATTTTGTCTGAATGCTTATATGACAACATTTTAAACTAATCTGAAAAAACGTGAAGATAAATTAATGTATTACAATACTTAAATGTTAATTTACAAAAATGTGAAAGAAGGTATAAGTTTTAAAAGGAATATATGACAATAGTTTACGCAAATCTGAAACCTGTATATACATATCAATAAATATATGATAATATACACATACCTGAAAGAAGTTGTAGTATATAATAATTTTTCTAAATGGCAGCTGATTTATGCAGTACCTATTTATCATTTGTTTGTTTGCAAATATCATTAGTTATTGAGTATCTGATTAGTTACTTGAAGTTGATTTACCTGTGTAATTTACCTGTACAACATTTCCGCTATAAACTATAACTCACTATCATCACAACTGACCACCTAAGTAAACATGTTTTTATAAGCAGAGTTGGTGTTCGGGGAAGTCCCCACTAATATTTTAAATTTAAACATCTATGACCCTTACAATTTAAAACTATCCCGATGACATACTTGGAAATATTAACACCTTCCGATACCTTGGTACAATGAAAGTGGTTGCCATTTGTTTTATAGTAAAATATGCGTATCTTTACTATAGATGCTTAAGTCTAACAATTTCAGAGTGTTTATGTTGGCCAAAACCGCATTAATTGGTTGACCGCCTCCTTTGCTTCAGGACAGAGAACATACGTCACTGTGCTGGAAATGCAGTCGGACGGGACCTCCAAGGTTTTACACACAGATTGTCGTTGGTCAATTGGGAAAAGTAGGGCTGTTGATGCTTTTTTGAAGTTATTGACATGCATCTTTGGGATTGATGTAATGAAAACATTAAAAAACGACGGTTTTGAAGACCACAAAGATATGATGGAGTTGTTTGATGTTAAACTTTATGATTCAAATCAGACGTCAAGCGGAATATTTCGCATAAAAATTCCAGTAAAACTCCGACAATGTTTCGAAAAATCTGGTAAATGCATAACAGATGCCAAAGACCGGGCAAATCTGATAGGAAAAGGGAAGTGGGTAGCAGATAAGCTTAGCTTCGATCAAACTACGTTTCAACATCTACTTGCAGACGCTTTAGGTAGTACGATAGCGTTCGTGCAACACATACTGGCACACAAAGCGTGCAAAGGCACAGATAAGATCATCATGATTGGCGAGTTTTCCCAATTACCAGAACTGCAGGAAAGAGTAAAGGATATGTACCATAGAATGCGAGTCATGATTCCAAATGAAGTCAAATGTGCTGCACTTATCGGAGCAGTGATTTTTGGGCAGGAGCCTTTATCCGTTAGAGCGAGGTTCACATACGGGTTAGGCACCAATGCAATATTCGACCCCAAAATTCACCCAGAGAACAGAAAGCTCTATAGCGGCAGTGACGGGTCAATCCACTGCAGAAATGCGTTTTCTAAGCACGCCACCAAAGGAGAAATGATGGGTATCAGCATCGCACAGAGTGGCGTGCTGTATTATCCGGCACACACACATCAAGGCTACATCACCTTCCCTATCTACATTTCGGATAACACAAATCCTAGTTTTACGGATGAGCCAAACTCGTGCCAGATAGGACGGCTGTGTATCGAAACAACTGATGTCAGGAAGAGGGGAAATGGAGCAGTGCGTGTCATTTTCATATTTGAACGGAAACGAATCAGACTTGTGGCCATTGATGATTCTACTAAGAAATTTACTGAACACACTCTACAATATCCATCTCTTTGGATGCAAGAGGAAGCTCTGTTTAGTTGTTGTAACAGTGTTACCAGAACATCCAGTAGAAGACCTGTCGCCAGACGAGGGAAATGTCCATCATATCGGCACCATGAATGATTACTGTACTCAACAAGCACATTGACTTAATACTGCTGTATCGTAGGATAACATGTATGCATTGTATCCCACTGGTGTTGGTTCGTATGCACTTCTACGTCATGAAAATTGACAATTTGTTCTCGATTTGGAAATTGCGCTATAATATGCCAACACAAGTTGGACTCGTAAAGACAGTCGTTGAAGATACGAGAGTACGACGTGTTGCATTATGACACATTTTTATTTCGAATTAAACATTTATTTGAGTTACAAGTTTATGCATACCTGTCTGTTTGGGCCATTGTACCATTTTGTTAGAAACACAGTGACATATATCCAAGATACATTATTTAGTCTTTTGCTTTAGAGAGGCGGTGATATTACACATGTTTTTCCCATGGCTGTTTAGACTATGATTTACATCTGTGCTATACAAAATTCAACACCGTACACTCAAAAATTGTGTTTGGAAGGTACCATGTTATTCAAAGCCGCCATTTGCATTTCAAGGGCAAAACAGAATGCATTGATAGAGCCATATTGAGTCAAAATAAATTGCCTATTGTGTGCTTTATACACTTGAAGGAATGATAACATTGCTGTTGTGTGCTATATATATGATAATACATCAAATAATTGCCCCCCCCCCTTGAAACATGGATTTCATGTTTTGCCGAAATTAACAAACATCTTATATTAGCAAATTACATGTCAAAAGTAATGTCCATGGTTCGCCATGATATGTACTAACAATTGATTAAGCTATCTTTGTTAACTTTTCCCGAAATAGTGATAAATAACTTTAAAAAAATCACTCTATGCTATTTATATTTCCAGTAAACTTTTCCTAACATTTGGGTTAGTCCACTTTTTACAGTGTTATGACTAACCGATTTATACTTGGTCACATTACCCAAACTATCATACTCAATACTTGGCCTCAATGTAACAGAAATTATGGTACAGATTTTTGTATTTTAGGGGCAAAGACATAGGAATGTTGAGATTTACGCAAGCTTCCACTTTTTATGGTGTTCATGATATGTAAATCAATTGAAACTTGCCTAAGTTACTGCATGCGGTATACAATCATAACCCGTTTGCACAAAGCGAGAAAGGCGAGGCATATAATTACGCTTAATTCTTGTTACAAATAAGTTTGCGTATTCATTTGTACGAAGTACATATAGTATGATCTTTCTAACGTGTACCATAGATATATTGAAAGATAAAACTTTTGATTTTACCACACTGACCTTGCAATTCGTGGCGTAACATCATTGTTATATCGAAGATGTGTTTTCTATAAACAACAAGAAGTTTGCTGACCTAGTCGATGGTATATACCCTACTGATCTTGAGATTAAAGACACAACATACTCTCCTGTATTAACCTTTTACCTCGATCTTTACTTAAACTATGACCAGCACGGACAGCTTTCTACTAAGCTATATGATAAACGTGACGATTTCGATTTTCCGATCGTGAACGTTTCCTTTCTTGATAGTAACATCACTGCTTCTCCATCCTATGTTGTTTACCTGTTGCAGTTAATTCGTTATTCTAGGGTTTACTTTGTATATCGAGATTTTCATGATATATTTCAACTGCTGACAAACAAACTGCATTACATGATGCAGGTTGATAGGTTTGTGGTCGCCATCTTGATCTCATCGAGAAACATTATGTATCTTTGTGTGATATGATGATGACGTTTTGAGTATGCTTATCAGTGTGCTAACTTGTAATTGACATTGATAACTCGGTTCTCATTTCGGGATCGATGTGATCAAGATTTACACTGCGGTGTCGTCGATACAGCAGGAGACGCTTACTATAACGGAACACCAGGTCTTTATATGAAACAGCTGTATGATGCATTTTATTTCATTTGTGCGCGGAATACTGTATATATTACTAAATTTAAAAGGTGCGGCATATGTGTGTGTTACGTTAACCCTCTTGTATTTTAACTAGGGTTTTCATGTAATCTTTCCTTTGTTCGTAATTGCCTCTAGTTTAATCGATTTTGAGTTCGGATTGTGTTTTTTTTGACGCGTTTGTATTCTCTCATTTTTGTCCAGGCATCGTGACGTCACCTCACGTGGATCGGGATGTTAGATAAATCATTTCTTGAGGTTAAGATAAGGGAATCCAAACACAAATAAGGAATTCGAATTTACAAATGTTACATCATATCACCCCTTCCCTTGCTTGGATGCAGCACATAATGTAAATATGACAATGACGAGGTACATGAACAAAGATTACAAACCTCTCAAACTTTATAAAATGTATAAGGCTAAACAATTTAAATGAACATTTAAACCACATAATGTATGCAGCCAATTATTGCACACAATGACATTTTCTGTAACATGTGTTGTTCAATTATTTCCCGCGAAGCATTTAACCAGAATAAATTACATTATATCAAATGTCATGTTTTGTTTTTGTTTACGTGATAATAGATACCTCATTTTTAACATGCTCTGCTGACTGCTTTATTCTTAGCATACACTACTATTACTTTATATTTAGTTTTGTATGTGTTTACTTTTCACGAAGATTAGAAAGTATAACTTCGTTAGTGACAAAATATACCTATTACAATAAATAGCGATCTTGCAAACGCATGCATTATGAATTGATAAGGACTAAATTATGTAATACAGTGTACCGACGTCTCACGCTGGAACATAATTACGAAGTCAGGAATGTTGAATTTAGTGCTCCTGTAAACAGAATTATATTGTAACAAAAAACAACCTTTTTCTCTTCTTTCTGCACATGCCCCCCCCCCCCCCCGGTATTGCTGGACTTTCGGCCTTGAGTTGAGCGTTCGCCCCTGTGTGAGCAAGGCTAACGGCTTTGTCCCCAGGCGGTTACATGCAATAATCTCGAAAATTGTAGTTAATACTTTTTAATCGATGCCGTGAATGTAGGAAGTGGAACGAACCGATGTCGGTATAGTGTGATCAGATGAAGTGTACCACTGGAAACTTTCAGCAGTACACTTTGATGCGGCCCATTAAGTGACGTTTACACAAATATACCACGGTCTCAAAAACACACTGGCTCTCAACACTCATACGCTCTCATCCAATAACCAAAATGAAACAACACCACACCAAATCCTAACCATTTTTGAATTAATAACACACATATGATCAGTTGATATGTGTAATTAACCAGAATCACCTACAACTCAACCTGTGTGAGAGTGAGGATGATTATGATGATGTTAATGGGATAGGTTGAGTGTTGATGGTAGTGGTGTTGGTGGTGCTGCTGATGTTGATGGTGATGATGATGATTTCAAAGATGTTAATGATTATGTAGTTTGAAGGATTTATTCTCGGTATTAGTTTGTTTGCTTTGGATAGTACATTTTATTGTTTTAATATCCACAGGGTAACGATGTCATTGGCTTTCTGGACATATTCTATGAATCGCGTCCAAATGCAATGTTGTTATTACCGCATGAACGTATATCAAAATTACACCTTACATTTACATTTTACAAATGCTTTGAATTTTGGATCATGTTTTGGTTTGTATTACTACCTACCATCAGCTTCTTTCGTGATGCCGTACTAATTAAACAATGGAAGTATTTTACGTTTTTATTTATAAAGGGAATTTAGGTAGAGAAAACAATTTGGTTTCGTGGGGAAGGTTAAACGTATCGACGTTGTCCTGTATCGACAGGTATCTTATTTGAGTACTTTACACGAAGACTAGAAAGTATGACTTCTTTACTGAAACAAAATTACACACCTGACCCTTCTGCTTCTGCTTTAGTGCAGTAAATACCGATTCCCATCTTTAGGCCCCTAGCATCACTGTGGAGTCCTATAACTAAATCTGAAAGTACAGCATGTATATGTGTGTGTTACGTCATCTTTCCTTGCAACAGCACACACAGTATGTAACAACAAAACCAAATGTAAACCAGATTTGTTTAAAAATTAGTTTTTGTTTCAAAATAGCTTTGTGCAATGAATGCCAGTAGTTTATTAACATCATATACTGTACACACCTTATCTCAGCTTCGAAAACCTGACCAACCAATTTATGTTAATTGATATTAGCACAGCGAAATTACACCCATGGCTTTTCACGGTGGACGTCAACCAACTAGGCCCTGGGCTTCGCCACTGTGCTTTATATAGTGATGTTAAAATAATAAAATTATTTTTGTCAATTGGTCCAAGCATACATTATGTAAATATTTGAATGTATATTTCGGAAAACGTTTATTTCCATAAAAACGTTTGTCGATTGAGATCACGGCTAAGGTAACTGACTTTTTGATTTAATTAAAATGTAAACAGAGTGGGATTTATTAACAATATGTTTGATGGATTTAAGTCAAAAGAAGTAAATTCTTTGTCGGCTTTGAATACGTATTAATGAATGGTGTTGTTTGTTTCAGGTGGAACGGTGGACATCACTGTACATAAAGTCCGGGATGATTTGACATTGAAGGAGCTGGATCGTGCCAGTGGTGGAGCCTGGGGTGGCACGCAGGTGGACGAGGCCTTCAAACAGATGATCATCAAGATCGTCGGCAACCCAACCATGAATACGTTTTGTCACGAGCAAACATCAGACTTTGTTGATATGTTTAGAGAGTTCGAGACAAAGAAGAGATGCAGTCTGGAAGATACGTTATCCAAAAAAGTCACAATGAAGATTCCTATTGCTCTGAAAGAACTATTTGAGGGTGAAACGGAAGAAGATATCAAAGATGTTGTGAGACAAAGTAGTTATTCTGGAAAACTTGAGTGGATTGGTGATAAAATTCGGATAGCACCAGACACATTCCAGTCTTTGTTTAACTGTGCTATAACAGACACGATAACTCATATCCATAATCTTCTCGGCAAGCCGTCTTGTGAGGGTACAAAAACCATCATCATGGTCGGGGGGTTCTCCGAATCCCCGCTCCTGCAGAAAGGTATTCGCGACGCCTTTCCCCATATGCGGGTTATTATTCCTCACGAATGTGGCCTTTCCGTTTTGAAAGGGGCTGTGATATTTGGACATCACCCAAAGACAATTTCTGCCCGAAAGGCTAAATTCACTTATGGGATTGCCACAAACAAGAAATTCAAACCATCCCGACATGATCCAAGCAAGAAAAAAACTGTGAATGGCGTCGATTACTGCACAGAGCTGTTCGACAAGCATGTGAGAGTTGGTACTACCCTGAAGCAGGATGTTGTCCAGAGTGACCAGAAATACAACCCTTTATATCAGAATCAAACACGTCTTGACTTCCCTGTGTACCAGTCCACCGAAGATGACCCTGACTACGTCACAGATGGGAGCTGTTCCTATATGGGCAACATGTCTGTCAACATACCAGACACGGATGGGGGCCCCGATAGAAGTGTCCGGGTCAAGATGATTTTCGGAGGCACGGAGTTAAAACTAGAAGCGATACAAGAAAGCACAGGAAAAGTAACAGAAGCCAAATTCAATTTTCTGGGAGATTGATATTATACAATTATAGCCTTTTGATGAGGTAGATACATGGTTTTATCGACCTGAGAAAAAACATCGACCGTGGACCGAACTTAAACTTTCTGGGAAATTAATATTTGTGAATGTATATTGTTGATAACTTTTTGCAGTTACTTTTCTTTCCTGTACTTTGACGTATTTTAAAAATAACGGCTGGAAATATTTTTATCTATATTGGTATATAATATATTAATCTTCCTTTAATGTATATTTGTCCTTGCCATAGGGTTTTCAGTATATCTGATTTGGATCAACCCGTATTTTTCCAGAACTATCCATCCACCACGCGTCATATCTGTTTTACATTTCAAAATCGGGTTAAGAGTCATCACTTTGTGTTATGAATAACTACTACTCGATTTGCTTTGAACAGAACGAAGAACTAATTTTGTTTGTGAACTTTCCGCAATGTGCGGGTTCTTCTACATTGTATCAACCAAAGAATGAATTTAAATTGTTCTTTAGCGGATTGGAATCGAAATGCTGGACAATTACATTTTTTGCATGTAAAGGAAAGAGTTTTTTTTCTTTTGGATCCTCGCAAAAGAAGACGAAGTCTTAAGTTTGTTCGACGTCTCCTTGGTACATTAAACATATGTCACGATTACTTTGATTATGATAATAATTTTATACTGATTATTTACAAGGTTCTCGATAACAAAGAGGTTACATAATTGTTATGTGAATATATCCCTTTCCTCATTTCATTCTTCGGACTACAGCTCCCTCGTGCTACTTTGAAAATCTTAAGTTATGTCTTTTACTTAATTCAAAAGGTGCAGCATATGTGTGTGTTTGTGTGTAACGCTATCTTCAGGATAGAAGGTGTTAGGCCCTCCTGGTGGATTCTTCAGTACGAGGTTAGCCTTCATAGCAACATGTAAAATGTACCTCATTTGAGTAGTGGCACGGTTCATAAAATATCCACGATTTCTTAGTACATGATTTGAAATTATACCGTACTAATTCATATTTTTTTCTAAATTCATAAATAATATGGGTTTTACGCAACTGACCCTTCTACTTCTACATTAAGTAAGAAAATATCGATTCCCACCTTTTGGCCCCTAGCATCACTGAAGAGTCTTAGAAGGACGAAACAGCTGAACAATGCAGTGTAATTCATTTTTGACAAAAACTGTATTTATTATTAAATTTAAAAGGTGCAGCATGTGTATGTGTTACGTCATTTTATTGGTATTGTTATGTACCTAGTCACACAATAATAACTGAAATGGACTGGACAGGCTGTATCTTCTTTTTTTTAAGGATGGTATTAATTTTAAATGTCTTTGTTACTGCACACAGTTGATAATGAGTCATTGGAGGTAATGTTAGTGAAACATATCCATTTTCATGCAAACACATTTTATGCATGTTTGTGTCAGATTGGTATTTATGCTCATGCATAAAATGTAACGATACTTAGCAGTGAAAAACGGCAAACTGTTTAAATAATAAATCGTTTTCTTGTCATGTTTTTGGTCTTCTGTTTGTTACCTGAGATAAATATGATGTATTAATTGCAATTGTAATCGACACCGATTATATTATAAACAGCTGTAGTGGCGATGGACTAATCAACCTATACATTAATTAATCAACACGTTAATTAACCTGTTTATTAGTCAATTAAGTAATTAATTAATCAGTCGATTAATCAATAACCAATAAATCGAAATATAAACAAATCAATCAATCAATAGAAACAAATGTTTTCATTAAGTTTCAATTCAGTTAACCCGAAACTGATAAAATCAAGGGGGTGTAAAATACACAAAATTCCATGTAAAGGTGTATGAATACAGCGTGACATGTACGTACAGCAGGTTTCCATCATTCATTTTCTCATGTTTTGAATTATTCAGAAATGTTTGGTTACAATAACACAACCACATTTCAAATTAGTTACCTAAGCTGAAATAATATCAAGAGAACTGAAGTAGGTCAAAATATCAACAAAACAGTAAAAAATTTAAACACTTTAAAAAGTAACCAGGACAACTCAACTATGGCTTGTAGCTATTAAGATGTTTTCGTGTTTACGCATAACAATCGTCAAACAGACAAGAGTTGCCTCCCATTCCAATGAAAACCAATCTAGCATTACATCGGTTTACTTGCGATTTCATGGCATCACCAGCGACACTGTCAGGTATATGCATATCATTATCATAGAAAAAGTTGAAGTGACAACCAAACCATGTTGATTAGCAAAGACAAATATACGAATGTTGCTTATTAGTGTTTTAAGTTATGACACTCGGGAGTTGTAATTTTGAAAATCGGAGGGTGAAGGACAATCGACTAAGTTAAAAATAAAAGAAGACATTTTGTTTTCAACAGATGTTTCAGATTCGTTCCCAAGAGGTTAGAGCTATTTGTCAAAGACAAAATAGATATCCAAGACAGTGGTTTAGCGTGTCAATGAAGATTTCCGATACCAGCGAATCTTGGCCATCTCGGCATTCTATAGGTTCGTAAAGTATCAATGTTACATGCAATTTCCTCCGGTTTTTATTTTTTCAAAACATGTTTAAAAGTTTTAATTTAGTATTATTTGTAAGCCCTGTTCAACATTCTTGAAAATAGATTTTCAATTTAATACTTTGATGTTTTTGAAAATTCCCTTTCCATTGAAATAAAAAAAAGTCAGTACGCGTGTGAATAAAGCATAACTTAAAGCAGTTAGCGAATCAGATGTAAAAAAAACAACGAAAGATTAAATATAAGACATTGAAAACGAGGATCCCATGTAGCTCGGAAGAAAAAACATCTTCGGCTTCATTTAAACAGACAGACAAACTTATTTAGTGGAGTGCTTTTATTATATAACTGCTCCTGGAGATTTGAAGTTTCGTCGGACATTTATATCCCGTTACACTGACCACAGGAACAAGTGGAAGGTACTTCAGAAAATTTGAAAGCGAAATACCCAGAGGGGCCGACGGAGCGTTTATTCGGTCCGGTGTCAGGGTTAGGGTCAGGGTTGGGGTCTTCGTTATACTCAAGAAGAGGCTCGACGTCACACAGACCAGGGTCATCGTTGATCAGGTCGATGGGATGATCAATGCTTGGAATGAAAAAGTCGCAGAACACAAGGAACCTCCGGGTGTAGAACCCACTCTCCAGACATCGGGACACATTGTTACAGCAGTGTTTCCTGTTAAAATAGACACAAGTGAAGTATAGATTGGGTTGGTTTGATTGTTTTACGTCCTATTACAAAATGAACAGCTAGGGTCATTAAAGGAAGGCCTCCCGATATATACAATGCATGTGCATGTTTAATGCGTGTGTATTAAAGTAACTAAGGTATGTTTGTGTAAGCCTCCTCGCGATAGTCCGGAACTTTTGCAGTGCTGTACTACACTGAAGTATACTGCCGAAAGCCTCCAGCAAAACACCCTACACGGTCATAATAAACTGACAACGAGTGAACTAGTCTTTTCTCTCCCATAAAAATGAGCGACAATTTAAGCAGGGAGCAGTTACTGCCATTTTTTAACCAGGGTACAGAACCTAAACCCCTCATCAAGAGGAGCGAATAGCTAACGAAGGGCCATAAGAGTGAGATATTTATTCAATCGGATATAATAATCATGTAATGAAATGGGTGGGGTCATTAAACCTTTGACGAGTTAAGATGCTATCAGATTATATACATGAAGGTTTAAACATAGTCGATACATTCAACGTTCTTTAAAGGTTAATTCCTGTTACAATCAGTAAATTATAAGCCATTCACTCAAGTAATGCTTCACCAGGTATTAACCTTATCGGTATTGAAATACCAATTAAACGCACAATGCCAAGCAAAATGTAAATATGTAACAATATATGTTTACTTACTGTGTGCAGGTCACGTGTTCTACCTGTTGGAGGTCAGGTCTAACTACCAAACAAAGAACTTTCCCGTCCAGTTTGAAGTAACCAAATATTTTCTGTATTTCACTTGGACAAACAGGAGTACCTCTGTAAATCCGTAAGATTGTCAAATGTTTTTAAAATGCATGATAAAACATATTATACAAAATAAATATTATAAGTAAGTATACTTAGAAAGCGCACGTCTGAGCAAGATAATGGAATATAATTGTTGCCGAGTACATTTTATCACATAACTGACCCGTTCAGTGATGTCATACGGCCATGTCATAAAAATGATATCAACCAATGTAACGACAATATTGTGACGTCATAAACAAATATCATTGTCTTGGTAGTGAAAATCGTACCTTCAAAGTACAAATTTTCCCTTTTTTAGGAATGAATCGGAGTGTTTGGTGTATTTTCTCATAAATATAAGTAATAAGTAGAGCCTTACACTCGTGTCAATGCAATATGGAATTTATTAAACTCGTTAAATAATTTGATACGTCACTCGCCAAAAGGCTTGCGATATATCAAATTATTGAACTCGTTTAATAAATTTCATATTACATCGACACTTGTGTAAGATCCTCTATATATGAAATTGTCAAATGTATATTATGTATTGTGATACAGATGTATATCTTGGTTACGCTTATACCAACTACAAATATGCAAATAAAGCCATAGCACCATTGTGGGTTGGATCATTATGGTATGACAAGTAACTTTTTATATTTACGTTCCCACTGAACAGATGCTAGATGAACCTATTGTGCATAATGTATTGCGTCATCATGCTTATGACGTCATAATTGTAGCGTCAGATATTGCTATGCTCCACCGTCAACTGATGGCAGTAATCTCTCTGGGTTTACCTGGACGTTTAACAACCCCTCGACTGATACAACATACTGCATTAACTTATACTATATGTATATGTCTTCATTAACTAATACTATATGTATATGTCTTCATAAACTAATACTATATGTATATGTCTTCATAAACTAATACTATATGTATATGTCTTCATAAACTTATACTATATGTATATGTCTGCATTAACTAATACTAGGCCTATATGTTTATGTCTGCATTAACTAATACTACATGTATATGTCTGCATTAACAAATACTGCATGTATATGTCTTCATTAACAAATACTATATGTATATGTCTGCATTAACTTATACTATATGTATATGTCTTCATTAACTTATACTATATGTATATGTCTTCATTAACAAATACTATATGTATATGTCTGCATTAACTTATACTATATGTATATGTCTGCATTAACTTATACTATATGTATATGTCTGCATTAACTTATACTATATGTATATGTCTGCATTAACTTATACTATATGTATATGTCTGCATTAACTTATACTATATGTATATGTCTGCATTAACTTATACTATATGTATATGTCTGCATTAACTTATACTATATGTATATGTCTGCATTAACTTATACTATATGTATATGTCTTCATTAACTTATACTATATGTATATGTCTTCATTAACTTATACTATATGTATATGTCTTCATTAACTTATACTATATGTATATGTCTTCATTAACTAATACTAGGCCTATATGTTTATGTCTGCATTAACTAATACTACATGTATATGTCTTCATTAACAAATACTACATGTATATGTCTTCATTAACTTATACTACATGTATATGTCTTCATTAACAAATACTACATGTATATTTCTGCATTAACTAATACTTCATGTATATGTCTGCATTAACTAATACTACATGTATATGTCTTCATTAACAAATACTACATGTATATTTCTGCATTAACTAATACTACATGTATATGTCTGCATTAACTTATACTACATGTATATGTCTGCATTAACTTATACTTTATGTATATGTCTGCATTAACTTATACTATATGTATATGTCTGCATTAACTTATACTATAAGTATATGTCTTCATTAACTAATACTAGGCCTATATGTTTATGTCTGCATTAACTAATACTATATATATATGTCTGCATTAACAAATACTTTATGTATATTTCTGTATTAACTAATACTACATGTATATGACTGCATTAACCAATACTATATGTACATTTCTGCATTAAATGCCTGTTGTTTAACACAAAATGTAAATATTAGAATTGGTTGTAATAGTAATATTTGATTTTCATTGGTGTGTATATGTAACATACATGTACATAATGTACGCTGACTTATCTCGAATTTCAAAATGATGCATTGGCAAAGACCATTCAATTCGTAAGTGTGTCAATATTTGTGGCCACTATTGAATGTTAAAAATATGACAACCAATCGTAAATTGCAAACAAAGGGAAAAAACCCTATTAATTTTTAAGTTTCACTGATTGAAATAACAACTTACACTGACAGATGTGGATTTACTTTCTCTATGTCGGACAATCCATGGATGTATTCATAAGCACTCGGGTGTTGTGATAGGCTAGCGATCAAGCGTTCCCTACAATGGAAATGACACACAGGTATGTACTGAAAGTCACTCTCTGTATAGCACCAGATAATAGTAGCAGTATTTCTATTATAATCGTATTTCTTATAATACACATTTTTGTACGAAAAGAGAAAACGTTTTCATAAAGCAATATCAATAAAACATACTGGTGGCATGTGGTGTTAAATGAAATTCTTAAGTAACACTGTCATAATTATATTGAACATACGTTTCTTTCAAATAAATTGGGAGTTGGAGTGCAGTGAACAACTTACAAGTCGAAGGCAATAACTGAAAACCTCAGAACCGATGGCATGCACTTGTTTATATTAGTCGACACATTACATTAGCTAACGTAAATATTATTTTGCTCAACCAATTAATGTTTTTTTGTGGCGTTTTGATAACGGGTACGGTATGTACTGTCGCCTTCATTAGACAAATTACCAGAAAAGCGGTTGCATTAAAAGGTGAAAATTCGAACTGTTAAACGTTTGTACAAGCTAATATGAATACAATCTTCATGATTGTACAGAATTAACTCGATTAAGCTACTTTGTTTGAAGCTTTGTTGTTCATTTGTGTGATGAAAATGACAGATAAAATCACGCACTAGTCATTGAAATGTAAATGTTACTTGGCGTATGTAAGAATTAAATAACATTTGTTTAAATTGCTGCAGTGAACGCAAATCGGTTACATCCAGGTATGAAAGACCCCAAACTATGTTACGAATTATGTACACACTTTGAGATCATGGCATTTACTTGGTTCTGACCTAGATTTGCATGGCGGGAGTCGTCGATGAAGCAAAAGACGCTTACTCTTCCAGATCACCAGTCTAATATGATTTTCTTGTCCTCTTACAAGGGTTCCCATGTAAAACTTTCACTTGGTCATATTTCAATTAATTGTTTTATGTATATGTAAATGTCCAACTTACCAAAGAGAAACATATTCGACAGTTCGGAGAGACTCAAAAACGTAATCATTGTTCCTGACGTCCGTTTTGTCTACATAAATGACACCACAATCGTCCTCCAGAGGGTCTGCCTCAAGTGTCTCCGCTTCAACGTTACC
Source organism: Mimachlamys varia (assembly GCA_947623455.1). Lineage (NCBI taxonomy): Eukaryota > Metazoa > Mollusca > Bivalvia > Pectinida > Pectinidae > Mimachlamys > Mimachlamys varia. The sequence continues at coordinate 7,772,777 of OX392537.1, forward strand.
ACAAATACAGACGAGGAAAGCCACCCCAAGTAATACCTAGATTAAAAGTAGAGAGGTCCAGGTTACCACAAATACAGACGAGGAAAGTCACCCCCAGTAATACCTAGATTAAAGGTAGACAAGCCCGAGTTACCACAAATATAGATGAGGATAGCGAACACCATTAACACCTTGATCAAAAGTAGAGAGGTCTCGGTTACCACAAATATAGACAAGGGAAGCGAACAACGTTAACTACTAGATTAAAAGTAGGCAAGCCCGAGTTACCACAAATATATATGAGGTAGCGAACACCATTAACATCTAGATCAAAAGTAGAGAGGTCCTGGTTACCACAAATATAGATTAGGGTAGCGAACACCATTAACACCTAGTTAAAGAGTAGAGAATCCTAAGTTACCTGAAATGCAAACGAGGATAGCCACCACCAGTAACACCTAGCGTTTACAATTATACAGTAAAAGTATAGTTACTGTAATAAAAAATGTGTGGTCAATCTTTGGTAGAAAATCGTATCTTATGAATTTCATATTCATGTGATAATGAGTTACTTTTCATAAGCGTCATATAATGTACATTAAGTATTGCACGCTAGTGATGTTTCATCTTCGTGGTCTAACTCTACGTTTGGAATTATCACAAGAAACCCCCCCAAAAAAACAAAAATACGTATGAATCAGTTGCAAAGGAATCCTTTTTTGTCACGATATTGATGTATCGAATCCATGTTATATATATTATGAAATTCATATCAGTCACAAAATACATACCAGTAAAAGAAGTTTGTTCATGCTTTACAAAATACAAACATATTCATTTTCTTTAATTATAGTTGTTATGATAAAAGTAGCATACACGTTTTACGCATAGGTAAAAGTCATTACTTTTATAAATTTAACTGAGATCGCCAAATTAATTAAGTTGTATATGTTGTATAAAAATGCACGATACCTCTGCGGATAGCCTATGCCATCCTAAGCACTGTGCCTGTATGACAAGAATAAAACAGGAAGCATACCTGCAATCTCGCCGTCATGCTTGTAGGGTAAAAAGTCCAAGAACTATTCCAAACAATTCCTGTCCTTTCCGACTCCTCTACTGCGCACTCGATAGACTGACGAGTAGACTGGTCTAGATTGACACGTAGACTTAGCAATATGCTACTAACTACACTCACAAAATATACAGTATACTGTGAAAACGTTAATGTACTCTATTTGTTTATATTAGGCCTTTGGCGTATACATTGTACTTCTTTCTATTTCCTTTGTTCTTTAAATTGTGTTTCCTTAAAGGAATATTTGTGAGATCATTAATTCAATTTTAAATGGCCTAAGGGAAAGTTAATATATCTATTTCTCCTTTTTGAGCTAAGTGTTATCTCTTCAAGAAGCCAGCGTATTTTTTTTGTGAAATTATCGCAATTAAGTGTGGCATTAATGTATACATTTTTAAAAAGTATGTATGCTTTGCTTACAGGCAAAAGAAGGGGAATGAAGACGTACCATCTTTACCCAGCCAGTTTATACGACGGTAGATAAAACATACATTATGTGTATTTCAAAAAAAAAATTATCATATAGGTATGTATTAATACATAAATATATAGTTCAAAATACAGAACTAAAAAGAAATTTGGTTTTGTTAAAAAGGGGTATGTCTCTTCTCTTAAACTTTTTTTTAAAGCAAAATTAGAAAGAGTGCACAATGACCTCAGTTCCTTTGATGATGCATCAAGTTTCATCAAGTTTCATTTGGAGAAGATTATTCTAAAATTTTGTACAAATAAATGACAGCTGACAATAAACTAGGCATCGTCTATGAGTGAAATGAGTAAGACCTACTACAATATGTTTTCCTGCATTTTAAATGAAGAAAATTAAAAAAAAACAACACGCTGCATTTTAGATAGCCAGTATAGCATTTATTGTTGTCTAACTCTGTATATACATATATGTAAAAAACACATTCAAAATGTTTGACTATCTTCCTGATTTATACAAAGTATTTCATATACAGTCATGGTTTACTTAAACTATTATCCTGGGAACGTTACTACCGGTACACGTTTTCTTAGAAACGAGCGTGCACAAGCGTTTATTTGATCTTTATTAAAGCGTTTTATTTACAAACAGACGACACTTTGCTCTCACAAGCTGTCAGAGTGCAAAGATAGCTGATTCACGGGATTCATATAACACAGAAAAACGTGATAAAAGCAACCGTTAGAAACATTGCGATAAAAAGGGATTACGAAGATGGACTAAGAAATGAGCGAGGGACACAAAACAAAATTCGAGGGTCAGACTTTCCATATATAATTGCAGTTAAGCAACAAATTAATTCATGCCCTTTCAGTCATTACTGAAAACAGTGTCCCGAAATGGGACACACCTGGTGAACTATTTTCCAAGACCGAAAGCCATGGGGAAAAAGTTCATCAGGTAGGTACCAACACCCGGGGAACAAGTTTTCACTGTTGTCGGCAGGGCATAATTTAACTATATCATATATTACTAGATAAAGGAGCGGTAGCCCTGATAATTCGACAATTTATTGTTCCATACTGTCGTTATCCACTTCAACGATCATATATCATATGACACCACATAAATAACAAAGGAACACAAATGACAAAGGAAGACAATTTTTGACTCGTGCCCTGTCAGAGTTTCGAACTCAAGATCTACGGTACAAACTCGTCTTGCCAGAAATACCTACGGCCAATATCACTACGCCAACTCAACATCCCTAAAAAGGGTGTCTCGATGTTGCAGTGGTAGACGGTCCGGTACTCCGCTTGATACCCCTTGAAACCAAACCTACAAGCAATATACGAAAGTGTTTCTTCTTTTAGATTAGTAAAGTACAATGTAATAAAAAAACTTCCTAAAACCGAACCCTCTGAATTTCGAATACCGAACTGATTTTGAATCCGAAATGGTGAAATTTTACTCAAAATTAGACTGAATTAAATCAATCGGGGAGAAAAATACGGTTTTGATAAGACCTAAATTGGAATAATTGGTAAAGGAAATACTGAGTATCATTATTCACAAGGATAATCTTGAAAATGCTATGAATCGAATGATGAATATTTGGTCGACATTCTATAGATGATTCAGAATGTAATTAAGAAGTAAACTATAGTGTATCTACATAACATACGGCCCCTAACATCACTGAAGAGTCCTAGGAGGACGAAACAGCTGTATGATGCAGTTTAATTCATTTTTTCGGCATACTGTATCTATTACTAAATTTAAGAGGTGCAGCATTGTGTGTGTTACGTGATTTTACATATTAGTATGTATATCTGCATTCATAAATGTCATATTTATATTAACTTAATGAAGCAATGTAAGTCCTATATGGATTTATTTCATTTAGTGATACTATTAAACCATAACAAAATATAAGGAAGTCACTTAAAACATAAGATAAAAACCAAACGGAAATCAGAATTCGTATCAAAATGTATTTCCATAAAACTAATGAGTTATCACAATAAGTTCTCACAGCTCACGTTATCTCGTAAAATAAGATAAAATGTTATCATACAAAAACTAAGTTATCTAAAACGTGATAAATTTGAATAGGTGCTACATTATTTCAATCAAGTGAAACTGCAGATCCTCGACTAAAATGTTATCAGCGACTAACCATACACGTTCAGAGGAAACAGCAACCTGTCAAGTAATACACGACATAGCACAAGAATTGTGAATGGTACATTTTTCTTTTGCTGTTATGTCGTTTCGGAATGTTTCTGGTGAGGATTTCCAATTTGCCCCATTCTATAACATTGGGCAACCCACTGATAAGATTACCACATCCCACATATGTGCTTGCTTCATCAAATAACGGACTGATCGACTATCAAATCATCTAGTGATTTGACCAATGTGACCACGATGATGTGGTTGCATTGATTAAGCAACTTTGTCATAGTCTAAGAACAAAATGACCGCTTTATTAAGAAAATTGGCAATTTTCCTTCTGCATCTACAGGATATATCTTAGAATATTCACGTAGGTGCATTCTAACATAAAGTCTCAAGTGAATCAATGTTTTGATAGAGCGACAGTCATACTGATTTGTAGCAACAACCGTCACATGCATTTACACTATAAGTACATAAAAACTGTTCTTCAAACTTATATGTCGAAAAACAAACCTTACATTTTTGAATATCCGATGAAAAAGATCACTCCAAAAGATCGAATTGTGCATTTGTTTTTTGTTTTGTTTTCTTTACAGTGGCTTCTACGGAAAGTTCTGTGCCTCCAAACCGCAATCTCACAGATACTCCGCGTTCTGATTCAGGAACTCCCATAGGCAGGTCTACCTTCATCTTTCCGATGTAGGTACAATTCTCTGTCTCACAGTATTTGGGGTCACCCCTTTCTGATGTAAATACTTTGAAGGCAAGCTGTGATTGCTCTTCTGTCATTGGAAAATAGTCGTGATTCTCGGTTGCTTCCCCTATATTAACAGAATGTCCCCTTGCAACGTGTTTGCTAAACTTATCGTCGCAATACGTGATTCCTTCTGCAACAAATTTTCGACTCCCGGGGTCCTCTTGTTTAAACTTCTCTGACATCTGTACACCATACGTGTGCTTCATCACACGCTTAGATATGACTTTGGTGTCAAATCCAAAGAGAACGGCCCCTTTAAGGACAGACAGCCCAGCGTCCTGTGGAATGATAATTTTCTTCGTGCGGCCAAACCTTTCCCTGACGGCTTGTCGTAGCATTGGTGACTCCGAAAACCCTCCTACCATCAGGATAATGGAAGTTCCAGCGGCATCTTGATGCTCAAATATCCGTTCGACGTGTTCTACAATCGCTTCACAGGCAGTTTCGAAGAATTTCTTTGCTTCAGAGGCATCCATTCTCAATTTGTCGCCAATCCATGCAATTTTCCTGCCCCGACGTCCTTCCGATACCGATTGACGCATTTCCTCTCCTTTCATGTCCTGATACACCTCATTGAGGGCGATAGGAACTTTAAATGTGATCTTCTGGTCAATGTCTGGCGTGATGGTGCGTTTCTTAATTTCAAATTCGCGAACGATATCAAGGTAGGCATCTCGGTTTTCCATCTTGAATCTGTTCCAAACCTCTGGGCCTACCAGCTCCATCAGGAATTGCTCGTATGTCTCATCTACTTTGGTTCCTCCCCAGTCTCCCCCGTTTGCCATGTGGACTTGGTGGATAGATCCATCCCCCTGAACCTCCTGGACAGTGATATCTACGGTACCGCCTGCAACAGAACAGGGTAGACAACAATAGAAAAAAACCGAGAAGACCGAAGCGTCAACGAAACTAAAGTTAGTCAACGGATAGAAAAACAAGAATTTCACGGAAGTGGATGTGTCGCCTGCGCAGCAAGTTGGGAGATAAGTTTTTAGGAACTATCTATGGATATGCATTGTATCAGTTCCAAGTGGAATAGAAACAGTGACCTTGACCTTTGACCTTTGACCCTGAAAAGCAATCCCAAGCGAGTACTTTTGGTACGGAAGCACTGAATGAAGTTTGAGTTTGATTGGCCCCGGAAAAGTGATTTTCTATTTATAGTAACAGTGATCTTGACCTTTGACCTTCGGCCCTGAAAAGAAATCCAAGGCGAGCACTTTTGGTAAGGAAGTACCCTATGAAGTTTGAGTTTGATTGGCCTAAGGAAACTAAAGTTATAGCATGGAAACCAATTTTCTATTTATAGCAACAGTGACCTTGACCTTTGACCCTAAAAAGCAATCCCAAGCGAGCACTTTTGGTAAGGAAGCACTGTATGAAGTTTGAGTTTGATTGGCCCAAGGAAACTCAAGTAATCGCATGGAAACATAATTTCTATTGATAGCAACAGTGACCTTGACCATTGACCTTCGACTCTGAAAAGCAATCCCAAGCGAGCACCTTTGGTAAGGAAGCACTGTATGAAGTTTGAGTTTGAATGGCCCAAGGAAACTCAAGTTATCGCACGGAAACTGTTGGTGCATACGCCGCCGACGCCGCCGCCGACACCGCCGACGACGACATAGTGATCCCTATATGTCGCCTTTCCAGGCGACACAAAAATCAGAGAAGACTGAAGCGTCAACGAAACGAATGGTAATCAACAACAGAAAAAATCAGAGAAGACCGAATCGTCAACAAAAATAATCGTTTTCAACAATAGAAAAAATGAGAGAAGACCGAAGTGTCAACGACACTAACTCAAAATCGATTAACATGGAAAAGGAAATATTAACACGGATACCCTTGCCACAGTAAAATAGAATAAGACCAGGAGTTCCGGAAGACTAAGTGTCTTCTGTTTCAACGACAATTCCCGCCATATATATGTATAAAGACATACATTACTTTCGCTGTCACCGAAAAAAATATTTACATGCATGTATAGCTGCATTGCATTTGAAACCGATATAATATAGTATTCACAAATATAATGCCATATATAGAATGATCTCGTTACAATTTCATAAACTTCAATATATACCAAACACTGACAAGATTTTATCTCTTTGTGAAATCATATGTGTTTATATAGGGATTGAAAGTCATTTTTTTTAACTTTCATAACACTATGAAAGTTAAAAAAATGACTTTCAATCCATATATTTACATTTTTCCAATTAATAGTTTATTACCTGCGTTTGTATATGTGTCGTCATTTTAACGATATTGGCGGAACAGTCCAGCTTGAATAAAATTGGCGCCAATGATAATAATTAGTCATTTGAGCGTTTGACGCAAGGGCAATCTCAATGTTATTCGAAACGGCGCGAAAAGACTCATTGAACAAGCTTGATCTATGACGTCATAATTAAACCACGTGCTACGTCTCGAGAACCATTGCTTTCATACTTTTATGACAGGCATTTTTGCTGGTAATCTTCATATAATGGGTTGCAGCGCAAATGTAAATATATTCATATAAGAGCGACTTACATTTTACATAACCTCGTACATGTACATTACCTCGTAGTGATCAACACAGGAAAATTACTACTAAGCTGTATGATAAACGTGACGATTTCGATTTTCCGATCGTGAAATTTCCCTTTTTTGATAGTAACATAGTGACGATTTGGTAATCTCTGATTTTTGTATATCTAGGCTTGAATTGTGTACATATAGGAAAATTACTCTCATGTACAACGCTTGCTATGTAATTAAGACAGCCTAGCCAACGGATAACTGCTTTTTCAATTAAATAACTTTCTTCAGTTCATGACTTTGTGCAATTTAGGGATTAGCATTACCCGGGGTCATTTTCTTTTTAAAACGACAGCACCTGTTTTTGAAATTCTGTATGTACATCAAGAAATGTTTATATAAACAATACAAAAATAATACTGCCAATGTTATAAAACCAGGACTATCTGCTTCCTCGTGAACAAAATGTCGCACACAGAGCCTTCAGTTTTGCCATGAAATATTCCAGAGATGTAAAGAGTGTAAGTGACCGTTACCCTTAGATATCGAAGATGTCAATCACAGAAGTCATGCACTGAAGATACATACCTCCTGCGTCCAACACCAGATACTTGGTGCCCGGACAAATGGCCTCCAAGCCGGCCATATCCTCGTCTTCCTGACATTGTTCCTGTCGACCACGTTTCCCTACGGGAATGTGCTTGCAGTATATCGATGCTGCCTCGGGCTCTAGAGCAATGTCAAGCTGGTCTGATCTGATGCCTGCCTGCAAGAGCAACGCAAAATCAACTTTATGAGTTTGAACTTATATAATGCACTGAGTTTATTTCTGAAAGTGTGAAAGCGGGATGCGTTAACGTGGGTTTTGTTTTTTTATTTACTTTTTTGTTCTTACTGTTGTTTTGTTTATTTGTTTTCGTTTTTTGTTGTTGTTGTTTTTTTTTTCGTGTTTTGCAAGATACTTGCTTTAAGAAAGTATTAGACAAGTTTGTATACAACCCAACTCTAGCTTTCCACCCATGTTTAAGATTATTATCAATTATAATGTCATTTTTGTTAGACATTTCAACTGTTTTGCTGCACGTTAATTAATGCTTAGATGTATACATGTATTACTTTACTCAAAATTCAAAGCATCTGCAGCTCCACTTGATGAAATATACCTTCTTAGCCGCCTCCCTCATAAACTGTTTCGCCTGGTCAGACCAGATGGCTGGGACGGTCAGAACCCAGTGAACTTCATCGTCCGAAACACCGCTGCTGATCGATCGCTCGTGCATTGCACGAAGCATGTGTTCTCTTAGGTACAGGATGATTCCCGAAAATACGTCCAACGCATTCATCAGCTTACCTTTGTCATCCTCAATGGTGGACTGGCGGGAAATGTGCTGTTAAGAAATAAAGGGATCATTTATAAAACTAAGATGCCATGACACGGCGATTCAAAGGAAAATAGATTGTACGGTTTTGTTGAGTACATGAAACATTGTGTTACATATGATGAAATTAAAATGATGATCCATGCATTGTTGGTTTTAATCTTAATTCAAAATAGAAAAAAAAACAGGCATAGTAAGTTCTATATAATATTTGTTTCAAACTAGGACGATGAATCAGATATTGTAAATTTAATGTATGTTTTAAACTAGAAAGATGGTTCATGTATTGTTAATTTTATATTTCTTGTAACCTAGAAAGATTGTTCATGTATTGTCAATTTTACATTTCTTGTTACCTAGAAAGAATGTTAATGTTTGTTAATTTTACATTTCTTGTTACCTAGAAAGAATGTTAATGTTTGTTAATTTTACATTACTTGTAACCTAGAAAGATGGTTCATGTATTGTTAATTTTACATTTCCTGTAACCTAGAAAGATGGTTCATGTATTCTTAATTTTACATTTCCTGTAACCTAGAAAGGTGGTTCATGTATTCTTAATTTTACATTTTGTAACCTAGAAAGATGGTTCATGTATTTTTAATTTTACATTTCTTGTAACCTAGAAAAACGGTTCATGTATTTTTAGTGTTACACGTCTGGTCTTAAAAAGACAGACCATTCATTTCAAATATAACGCTTGATTTATTTTGAAATATTGATTATGTATTATATATATTACATTTGATGTAACTATAAAGATGGATCATGTATTGTAAAATTTTACACTTGACATATATTAGAAACAAGGACCATCTATTGTAGATATTACACTTGATGTAACTAGAAAGATGGATCATGCATTGTAAATATTACACTTTTGATGTAACTAGAAAGACCGAGATGTATTGTAAATATTACACTTGATGTAACTAGAAAGACAGATCGTGTATTGTAAATATTACACTTGATGTAACTACAGTTGAGTGTAAGCTAACCTTTACACCCTAGTGCACTAGGAGTGCACTACGTTTAAACTAGTAGTGCACTACATTTAAACTACAGGTAAACTAGAAGTGCACTACGTCCAGCCAGGTGTGACCACAAAAACCCCCATACAGGTAATGGGAGTGTCCATATCTACCTGTGACCCTACCTGTTCAGATGTAATATGATTTACCTGTATTTTTATGTTGATACTATTGAAGATGTCTAATAAAGAAGTCTATAGTTTGTTACTTATATAAGCAAAAACAAATGAAAAATTCTGATTTTATGCCAGATGATATTCGATCATCATAGTAACTTGTTTCAAATTAATACACTGCATGTCAAGATTAAATATATATATAATAAACAAACCTAATTATATATAAGTTAATTTTTGGTTCAAGTAACAATGATTCTTTTTAATTTAAATATTAACATTCTTCAATTCAATCGAAAGGTATGTGTTTGCTTAAAAATGGTATAATAAATGTACTATATATGTTAATAGTTAGTCCTGCTAAAAGTGTATAAAGAAATAAAGTAAACAATGTGTTGTAATATAAAAGATCAGACATTAGAATAACAGATTTTGTACATAGTATAGTACTTAAATGAATTTGACATTAAGAAGCCATCAGAGACGTGTATAGTTTAAACGTCTCTGAAGCCATGCAATAATGCCTACATGTACTGGCATTGGTGTTTCGTTTCATTATACATTTATGTACAAATAAACATATAAAGCCATTTCCTTTTTCATACCATAATACCAATATACATATGTACATGTGATCCAATTGACTGTAATACAATGTTATCATCAATTATCAAATTGGATCATCATTCATCAATTAGCCTATAATCAAACTTGGCCAGTGATGGCCCTGGGGGAGAGCTCGGGAGGTGAGAAATTCACACCTGGCTAACTACAGCCAGCCTTCAGTGGTGGGACCCCTATAGCTATATATTCTAAACTCTGGGAGGATGTGGCCCTGGCAGGTCAAGTACATAATTATGCCTGGAGGGTAAATGATTCTACCTGTAGATCTAGATCTGTATATGTCCTTTTTGTGTTAGATACAAATGCATCATATAAGTCATTAGGTTAGTTTAAAAGTACAATAAATGTGACTGGCTACTTATTTCTAATATAGGCTAATATTACTGCATATTATTTATTTGTTGTATCACAGACTTGGCTAAGTGTCATAAAATACTTATTTTAAGTACAATTTTTTAAGAAAAATCAGAATTTGGTAAAGAACCGATACAAAGTTATATCGTTTTTTAATAAAAAAAATCCTATGTTATTCTATTTACTATCAATGTATTATTGAATTATTAAAATGAATGAAACAAAACAAAAATTCATCAGAGCAGAGACATATAAAACCAGAGCTAGTCCACAGATTATATCCACTTTTTAAATGGAAATATGAAAAAATCAAATAATCTCAATGGTTTATAATTTTATGTCATGAATGTGGTTTATAAACATGATAAACCTGAGCAAAACTTAAAATGGTTTACCCTTAAAATCTATATTATCATATGATCCTGGTCAACTCCAGCTACGCCCTTTAATCACATTGGTTTCCAATTTGACCAGTGATAGTCAGGTGAGGAATTTACACCTTAATTGTTTCACTGACAGGCTTACGTCAGCAGGTGTTCCGAGATTAGGCTGAGACAGGTCAGGTAATTACCTGAGGCCTGAGGGTCAAATCAAAACTTCTGACCCATACTGAAATACCTGACTAAATTAAAATGTGTTGTATTACTTTTTTTTTCAAATTCTTATAAACAATGTATATATATCAACATGTGATAAGCAAACATGTCTAGATAAGGAAAATTAAATAGAAATAAAGATTGACCAAACTCTATAGCGTGTCGATGAATATACAGGTCTGAGGGATGAATGTGTTTAATAAAAATAAATATTTAGTTTAATTAAGTAGTTATTAATTCTTCAAGGGGAATATATATCTTAAACAAATAATTATTAATGGATATTGCTCCAATTTTTCAATATAGTTAAATGTAAATTGGTAAATAGATATAAAAACAATAATGTTGTAAATGATGTTTATTAAATTACAAAATATAAGACATAAAAATGATAAGTTAAATTATTATTTTTTTTATTTATATCCTGTATGCAAGAAATGTTTAGGACAACTCTAATACAGTAATTATCATGATGACAAAATTTATAGTTTTGAAATGAAAGAAAGAAGGTTGTTTGAGAAAAATAACTACATAACATTAATATATACATTTATATATTAAAGTTATAAATATTAACTTATGATAAGGCCATTAGCTTCCAAGTACTACACAGGTGAGGTACAGGTAAGAATCACAGGTAGATGGGACTGCCCATTTACCTGTAGGGGTATTTGGCCTATATGGGGTTCAGGGTGTAGTGCACTACTAGTTTACCTGTAGTTTAAATGTAGTGCACTACTAGTTTAAACGTAGTGCACTACTAGTGCACTAGGTGTAAAGGTTAGCTTACACTCAACTGTAGAAGAAGGATAATGCATTGTAAATATTACACTAGAAGTAACTAGAAGATAGATCATCTATTGTAAATATTGCACTTGATGTAACTAGAAAGACAGATCATGTATTGTAAATATTACACTTAAAGATTGGCTATGTCATCATTTTGTTCTATTTTGCCTGGATTTTTCGACTCAAAAATACATTACAGGGTAAAAAAGATTTCAAAAATGTCCATTTGTAAGCTAAGGCCTGTAGAACGTTAACATTTGTGTGATTCGTTTCATTTGTCTTAAAACACATATAGTATATGGAATTGGTAGAAGACACAATATTTATACTAAAACTACAAATCACAAAATTTCAAAATGTGAAATTAACAAATTTACGAAGGTAATCAAATAAAGCCTGTAGCCACGTACTGCAGTTGCATATAGGCCGAGTTTCCTCTGGTCCTGACACCAGATGTACACATTTTGACAGATACTGAAGATGTCTGGTGTCGGGTGCAGAGGAAACGCTAGCTGGTTCTATATACTTATGAAGTGTACGTAAACATCTATGTATAAAACCGCAGGACATTAAGCAGGCTTTGGACGAAAGCTAAAAACCTTTGTTTGTGCACTAGTACATACCTGATTGTGATATAGCATCATTTTGAACCGCCGGAAGTAGTACCAGTCATGATGCTCGTTGTCAATGGCCAGATCCGCATACTTATCCTCGGCATCGAATCCGAAAGAGTGGAACTTCTCGTCGGGGCTGAAGAGTGCACATGTCGGAGTTTTAAGGGAGACTCCAACACGAGATCCACTATTCCATGTGTTTCCTTGGATCCGGAGTGCGTCGTTCGCGTAATCATTTCGGAATGCGAAAGCATATCCGGAATATGTGGTGCCAAAATCAATGGCGGCTACTATCATCTTTTCACTATCTTTATCATCGACGAATGACGCCATGGTGACAGGGAAACCTTAAGAAACTGCTCCTATTTGATTAAATACATGGAAATGTGAAATGTACTTGTTTCAACATAGTGTAAATAAAATGTTGGTACAATGATGTTACTGTTTTTTTTCTGGCACATGCCGAAATGGTGTAATTTTCAAACAAAAATGATCTCGATTTGGTTGTGATAAAATCGGTTATACAGTAATATCCAGTTCCGGTGTCATATCATATTTGCACCCCCCCTCAAAAAGGTATCCGGATACTTTTTCCCCCATCAAAAAAGAATCCGGGGATACTTTTTAACCCATCAAAAAAGTATCCGCCCTATAGTATTTGTATCCCCTCCTTGCCAAATATTTTTGTTTACAAATGTACTGTTTATATCAGGTAAGTTGCATGTCAATTGGCCATATATAGGTTTAAATTTATCATGGCCATGGGTACCTTACTGGTGTCAAGGTGACTAATTACACCTGACAGGTATTGTTACATAACAGCTAGCCAGTGCTGGGGTAGGCTCAGGTGTCTATATACAGCCACTATATATAGTAGACAATTAGCTGATGATGACCAGGTAAATTAAGTCTATGTTGTCAGGTGTAATTACACTTTACAATGGATGGGTGTTTACCTGTACAGTTATATATGTAAGATTTGCTGTTGTAAGTGGTAAAACTTATCAAAAGAAGGATAATACCAACTTTTACAACAATAGATATAATACATATCTCATTTTCATTATCATTTATGTAATAAGTATATCAGCTAGCTAATAATATAACTTCTGAATCTGGATGAATATCATTCAGTATCTTATTTTCATTACCATTTATGTAATAATTAGTATATCGGCTGGCTAATAACTTCTGGATCTGGATGAATATATATATATATGATTCATTAACAAATACTGGCTTGATGAATCTTAATTCAACTTTTATCAGAATAAGATATGAAAATCATGATTATTTGACATTATCGGCCCTTTCAGTCTTGATAATTATTGTACAAAAAATGTTACATGAAATTGACATGTCACTATGTCAAAATATATCTTGATTTACAGGTATTTTCATCCAATCTCTTTACCTTGACCATATGTCTAAATATTGAGTATAGTATGTTCATGCAGTGGCTTTGCAGTGATACAAATCAAATCAATATTGTATATAATTATATATATACAATAGATTACAGATAAATCAATCCTTGTGAAAAAACATATAGAATTAAATAATTAATAAATTAAGATCTACCAGTATAGGCCTTTTATAGTACTTAATCATGTTTTGCAGTCAACCATTGCAGTGAAATTTCAATATCCAGGGGATAAATATTTAAGAGATAATAGGGGGGGGGGTACATATATGCCATCAAAATAGATCTAAGGGATAGTTTAGATATACTGAAAGCCATGGAAAAAGTATCTGGGGGATCAAGGTTTATGAGATATAGTGGAGGGGGGGATATATTTGATAGGCATAAAAAAAGTATCCGGGGGGAGGTTTATGAGATATAGGGGGGATACATATATGATAGCCATCAAAAATGTATCCGGGGGGAGGTTTATGAGATATAGGGGGGATACATATATGATAGCCATCAAAAAAGTTTCTAGGGCGAGGTTTATGAGATTTAGGAGGGATACATATATGATAACCATCAAAAAAGTATCCGGGGGGAGGTTTATGAGATATAGGGGGGATACATATATGATAGCCATCAAAAAAGTATCTAGGGGGAGGTTTATGAGATTTAGGGGGGATACACATATGATAGCCATCAAAAAAGTAACCGGGGGGAGGTTTATGAGATATATGGGGGATACATATATGATAGCCATCAAAAACGTTTCTGAGGGGAGGTTGATGAGATATAGGGGGGGGATACATATATGATAGCTATCAAAAAAGTAACCGGGGGGAGGTTTATGAGATATAGGGGGGATACATATATGATAGCCATCAAAAAAGTATCCGGGGTGAGGTTAATGAGATATAGGGGGGATACATATATGATAGCCATCAAAAAAGTAACCGAGGGAAGTTTATGAGATATAGGGGGGATACATATATGATAGCCATCAAAAAAGTATCCGGGGGAGGTTTATGAGATATAGGGGGGATACATATATGATAGCCATCAAAAAAGTATCTAAGGGGAAGTTTACGAAATATAGGGGGGATACATATATGATAGCCATCAAAAGAGTTTCTAAGGGGAGGTTTATGAGATTTAGGGGGGATACATATATGATAACCATCAAAAAAGTATCTGGGGGGAGGTTTATGAGATATAGGGGGATACATATATGATAGCCATCAAAAAAGTATCCGGGGGGAGGTTTATGAGATATAGGGGGGATACATATATGATAGCCATCAAAAAAGTATCTGGGGGGAGGTTTATGAGATAAAGAGGGGGGATACATATTTGATAACCATCAACAAAGTATTCGGGGGGGGAGGTTAATGAGATTTAGGGGGGATACATATATGATAGCCATCAAAAAAGTTTCTAGAGGGAGGTTTATGAGATTTAGGGGGGATACATATATGATAGCCATCAAAAAAGTATCTGGGGGGAGGTTTATGAGATATAGGGGGGATACATATATGATAGCCATCAAAAAGTAACCGGGGGGAGGTTTATGAGATATAGGGGGGATACATATATGACAGCCATCAAAAAAGTATCCGGGGGGGGGGGGTTATGAGATATAGGGGGGATACATAAATGATACTATCAACAAGAGGCCCATGGGCCTAAACGGTCATCTGACAATTGCAAACACTTATAGCAGGGACACACCCCTTAGTTCAAAAGTGTTCAAACCAGCATCATTGTCATAAACTATCTGTTCAGATCTAGAGTCGGTTACGAAATTTATTTATGGCATATATCGGCCATGCTTGTTATACACTTTGCAATGATTTGGTAATCTCCTATTTGATTGGCATTGCAAAATCAAAAGCGTCTTAGCTATAGTAAATGTATACCAGCATTGTGGAATACAAGACTGTATCACAACTACTTTCACTTTCAGAAATTTCTATCCTTCAGTGTATGTTTACAGGTATTTTACTAATCTTTAATGGATTTTAAATGATAACATGAAACAATGCTTCTTGTTTTTGCTGAAAATATAGCGGATCGATACAGTATCGTAATTTGCTGCTTTGAATCGATACTTGTATCGCGTGGAAGTGAACCGCGATCACTCAATCGATGTATCGTCCCTGCCCTAATTCCTGGCCGCGGCACTCGGCTGGAATAGGTGTTTATTTAAGATGATTGCTTTCCCAAAATGGGATTGATGTGTTATATCAAATTCTGCAAAATTCTCCACATACAGGAATTAGGATTTAAACATTAATACTTTTCCATTTTCACAGTGCCCTGAAGACCAGTCTCCTGTATGTAAAATATAATTGTTCTTCTTCAATTACATTTGAAGTAAAGCTGAGAAAGGATTTGGGGCCCCGCCCCTCTGGCCTCTGGGACCAGATCAGTCGCATTTATATAAAATCTTATCACCTTCCCCCAATGATGCTTCACATTAAATTCGGTGCTGATCGATTCAAGCATTAAGGAGGAGGAGGATTTTAAAGCAAAAACTCAGCAAAGTTCCCCTTTTGGGGCCCCGCCCCTTTGGTCCCAGGGGTCTGATTAGCCTCATTTATATAAAATCTGATCGCCATCCCCAAATGATGTTTCACACTAAATTTGGATGCAATCCATTCAAGTAATAAGGAGGAGTAGGAATTTAAAGCAAAAATTCAGCAAAGTTCCCCTTTTGGGGCCCTACCCCTCTGGCCCCAGGAGTATGTAATCCATTCAAGTATTAAGGAGGAGTAGGAATTTAAAGCAAAAATTCAGCAAAGTTCCCCTTTTGGGCCCCGCCCCTCTGGCCCCAGGGGTCGGATCAGCCTCATTTATAAAAATCTGATCGCCCTCCCCGAATGATTCTTCTCACCAAATTTGGATGCAATCCATTCAAGCATTAAGGAGGAGTAGGATTTTAAAGCAAATATTCAGCAAAGTTCCCTTTTGGAGGCCCCGCCCCTAAGGCCCCAAGGGTTGGATCAGCCTCATTTATATAAAATCTGATCGCCCTCCCCAAATGATGCTTCACATCAAATTTGGATGCAATCCATTCAAGCATTAAGGAGGAGTAGGATTTTAAAGTAAAAATTCAGCAAAGTTCCCCTTTTGGGGCCCTACCCCTCTGGCCCCAGGAGTATGTAATCCATTCAAGTATTAAGGAGGAGTAGGAATTTAAAGCAAAAATTCAGCAAAGTTCCCCTTTTGGGCCCCGCCCCTCTGGCCCCAGGGGTCGGATCAGCCTCATTTATAAAAAATCTGATCGCCCTCCCCGAATGATTCTTCTCACCAAATTTGGATGCAATCCATTCAAGCATTAAGAAGGAGTATAGGATTTTAAAGCAAAAATTCAGCAAAGTTCCCCTTTTGGGGCCCCGCCCCTCTGGCCCCAAGGGTTGGATCAGCCTCATTTATATAAAATCTGATCGCCCTCCCCAAATGATGCTTCACATCAAATTTGGATGCAATCCATTCAAGCATTAAGGAGGAGTAGGATTTTAAAGCAAAAATTCAGCAAAGTCCCCTTTTGGAGGCCCCGCCCCTAAGGCCCCAAGGATTGGATCAGCCTCATTTATATAAAATCTGATCGCCCTCCCCAAATGATGCTTCATATCAAATTTGGATGCAATCCATTCAAGCATTAAGGAGGAGTAGGATTTTAAAGTAAAAATTCAGCAAAGTCCCCTTTTTGAGGCCCCGCCCCTATGGCCCCAGGGGTCGGATCAGCCTCATTTATATAAAATCTGATTGCCCTCCCCAAATGATTTTTCACAACAAATTTGGATGCAATCCATTCAAGTATTAAGGAGGAGTAGGAATTTAAAGCAAAAATTCAGCAAAGTTCCCCTTTTGGGGCCCTACCCCTCTGGCCCCAGGAGTATGTAATCCATTCAAGTATTAAGGAGGAGTAGGAATTTAAAGCAAAAATTCAGCAAAGTTCCCCTTTTCGGGCCCCGGCCCTCTGGCCCCAGGGGTTAGATCAGCCTCATTTATATAAAATCTGATCGCCATCCCCAAATGATGCTTCACATCAAATTGGGATGCAATCCATTCAAGCATTAAGGAGGAGTAGGATTTTAAAGCAAAAATTCAGCAAAGTCCCCTTTTGGAGGCCCCGCCCCTATGGCCCCAAGGGTTGGATCAGCCTCATTTATATAAAATCTGATCGCCCTCCCCAAATGATGCTTCAATTCAAATTTGGATGCAATCCATTCAAGCATTAAGGAGGAGTAGGATTTTAAAGTAAAAATTCAGCAAAGTCCCCTTTTGGAGGCCCCGCCCCTATGACCCCAAGGGTTGGATCAGCCTCATTTATATAAAATCTGATCGCCCTCCCCCAATGATGCTTCACACCAAATTTGGTGGTGATCCTTTAAGAAATGAAGGAGGAGTAGCATTTTGAAATGAAAAGTTTACTGACGGCGCACGGCGCACGGCGGACGACGACGGATGAAGCACGATGACTATAGGTCATCCTGACCCTTCGGGTCAGATGACCTAAAAAAGTATCCGGGGGGGGGGGGGGGGGGGGGTTTATGAGATATAGGGGGGATACATAAATGATAGCAATCAAAAAAGTATCTGGGGGAGGTTTATGAGTAATAGGGGGGGGTACATATATGATAGCCATCAAAAAAGTATCTGGGGGAGGTTTATCATATATATACATGTAGGGGGGATACATATATGATAGCCATCAAAAGTATCCGGGGGATGTTTATCATAGACATAGGGGCAATACTATATAGTATAGTGATGAGGTCTGGTGTGATACAGGACAGACAGGTATAGTATAGTGATGAGGTCTGGTGTGATACAGGACAGACAGGTATAGTATAGTGATGAGGTCTGGTGTGATACAGGACAGACAGGTATAGTATAGTGATGAGGTCTGGTGTGATACAGGACAGACAGGTATAGTATAGTGATGAGTTCTGGTGTGATACAGGACAGACAGGTATAGTATAGTGATGAGGTCTGGTGTGATACAGGACAGACAGGTATAGTATAGTGATGAGGTCTGGTGTGATACAGGACAGACAGGTATAGTATAGTGATGAGGTCTGGTGTGATACAGGACAGACAGGTATAGTATAGTGATGAGGTCTGGTGTGATACAGGACAGACAGGTATAGTATAGTGATGATTTCTGGTGTGATACAGGATTGACATATATAGTATAGTGATGAGTTCAAGTGTGATACAGGCTCCTTATCTCATAAACCTTCCCCTGGTTACTTTTTTGATTGTTATCATATATGTATCCCCCCCTATATCTCATAAACCTCCCCCCGGATACTTTTTTGATTGTTATCATATATGTATCCCCCCTAAATCTCATAAACCTTCCCCTGGTTACTTTTTTGATGGCTATCATATATGTATCCCCCCTATATATATGATAAACCTCCCCCAGATACTTTTTTGATGGCTATCATATATGTATCCCCAGCTATATCTCATAAACCTCCCCCCGGATACTTTTTTGATGGCTATCATATATGTAACCCCCCTATATCTCATAAACCTCCCCCCAGATACTTTTTGTATTGTAATCATATATGTATCCCCTGCTATATCTCATAAACCTCCCCCCGGATACTTTTTTGATGGCTATCATATATGTATCCCCCCTATATCTCATAAACCTCCCCCCGGATACTTTTTTGATGGTTATCATATATGTATCCCCCCTATATCTCATAAACCTCCCCCCAGATACTTTTTTGATGGTTATCATATATGTATCCCCCCTATATCTCATAAACCTCCCTCCGGATACTTTTTTGATGGCAATCAAATAATTTCAATATGGATTTGCTGATAAATTCATTCATTGATATACAATATAAGGTCTTTTAAAGTTGTATACAACAATATAAAATGCATGGTTTCTACACTTAAAAATAATCTTTGCATGCATAAAACTTAAATTCATACATAATGGGATGTTCATAACAAAGGAATAGGTTGAAATTATGTTGTTGTATGTATATAATATGGACTAAGAACAAATTATGTTGTTGGATAATAGCTATATAATTACTGACATCCAGAAGTTCTGCTATACAGTTTACATATACACCAAACACTATTAAAACTCGGCAAAGCCAATTTTGAAGTTTATGTTGCAATTGTTTTTATATGATAATTAATTTCTTAAGATGTGTTTTGTCCATCTTTATTATTTTTTAACATTATCTTTGTTTTGATACTTATTCAAATCCTCAAAATGCAATATTTTTGCAATTTCATGATGAAATTCGTGTATTTTGGTACATGCAGTTATAAATACCAGTTATATATTTGCTTTCAGTTGACAATTCTAATAAAATCATTAATATTATGTCCAGGACATTAATTGAAATATTTATGTCATTCATAATTTAACATATGATTCGGAGAAAAACAAAGGAGAAACACAAATTAAAAAGGAATGAGCATAATTATACACCTTAATTTCCCTCTGCATAGAAGTTAAATAGTATTATTAAATTTTCAGGCAAAGTCTTTTGTGTGTGGTTATTAACTTTAGGGTGGATTAGGGGAATAAAAGAGGAATTATCTAAAAGACACAAGTACTAAACTTAAAGTTTCCTTCTCAATTAAATAGTTTATATATCTATTTGGCCATGACTGGCATGGTATATATACCCACCAAATGATCAAGTGTATAAATAAAATTGTTACGCTAAAATATATGCCTTAGATATATGCATTTCATATAATTCATTTTGTAATATGTGTGCAGACTCTAAAGCACATGCATGTCTATTACACAGGTAAATTTACCTGTACATCAATTGATCCCAACACCCAGCACCTAGGCTAGGTGTGACCCTCACTTATAATTATCTCCTGTTATGTAACACTGTCATGTTGAACCAGGTGTAATTAACTCACCTGTACAATTACCTTGACACCTGTATCTACTTCCTTACAATATATTATTAAAATAATTACCAAAAAACTAAATCAACATTAATATTTATGGGGATACAAATACTATAGGGGGGATACTTTTTTGATGGCCAGAAAAAGTATCCGGATACTTTTTTGATGGGGGATACAAATTTGATATGACACCGGGTCCATGGGGACTATATGCCGTACGTGCGAGTAATGTGAATGTTACATGACGACTACCTGTCCTATTTGCAATGTACATCCATCGTTATCAGTTCTTACATAAATCTTTCAGCTAGAGAACACGTACAACATGCATGTTCAAACACGTAACCGTTTTAAAAGCACAGTTACTCAGTCCATTCTATATACAAACCGAAAGTACATGGTACATGACTGTATACTTTCTAGAACGAAAAGAGAAAATGTACATGTGTTTCCCTTCTTGGTTTATTTTATATTATATATGCTGCATCAGGTTACACTTGGCAAACAGAAAGGGAGATAATCTACGCACATGTACATGTATTGGTACTCTCGATCATCAGTTTATATAGCACAGTATATATATATATACACATGTACATACATGTACCACATGCATTTAACTTACCACCCGCTCGTACAGTTTGATAAGCGTATCGTCTATCTATGGCGTCGTCCCTTTCTGTGTTCAACTCCAACCAGTCGCCAGACGATTCACTTCCCAGTCAGTAGATGGTGGTATCGATCGAGGAAAGTCATCGGGGATTCTCCGAATTTCTCTATCATTGGCCTACTTCGTGTTATCGGATGCTATATTTGATACTTTCGCTTTTGAAATAGAGTTCAGATAAAGTGTCTGTAAGTAGTTCACACGCTGTGTAGGGATAATTACATCTATAAAGTCTGTGTTTATGTTTTCTCAGTATGAAACTATTTTTAGTTTCGGTTTCTATATGCCTATCATTTTACAGCTTACAAACGCGTTTCAGCTTGACTGATTTCTCTAACTCACAATAAACATATGACTTCCTTTACTTCAGCTGATACATACAAAGTAATAAAATTACGAAATGATAAGCTAATATGAATTTTAAGGTCTGGATAACATTGCTGATATACATATATGTAGCTTTTATAATATTCAGATTGTTTTCTACACGTATTATTCAATCTTTGTAAATAAAAAATCACCTTCTTTGCTTATATCACTCTCCTTCTTTAATCCTTGTCGGTGTTTCCCCCTTTGTCTTCAATATGTGCGCACTTACTCTTTTATAATTATTATTCCCTCCCCTATTAATGTAAGGGTATCTCCTCCTCAGTCCCTGTGATCGCTTTGATAGTCCTAGTACCCGTCCCGGTCAAGCCGACAATCCCTCCTCAGTCAATTCTAATAGTTGTACAGATTCTAAATTCTGGCACATGTATCGGTTCCCTTGAGTCCAAATACCCACGGTCTACCTACCTGTCCCCTTAAAGCTCATTTCTCCTCATCTTCGATCACTGAACCCCTTAGTTAATTCCAGTACCAGTCCCATTTAAGCCGACTATCCCTCCTTAATCAATTATAATAATTGTACAGATTCTAAATTCTGGCACATGTATCGGTTTCCTTGAGTCCAAATACCCACCAATCTACCAACATGTCCCCTTAAAGCTCATTTCTTCTCTTCTTCGATCATTGAACCCCTTAGTGAATTCCAGTACCCTTCCTCTTTAAGCCTCGTAGCCCTCCTGTTCAAACATTGTATCCTCAGTGAACTTCGGTACTCATCGCCTTTATGTCTAATTGTTCCCTTCCCCTTGTCTAATTATACTCCTTAGTAATTCCTATCCTCTTCCACTCTATTTTTATCTCTCGTCTACTTGAAGCTTATTTCTTCTTCTTCCTTCCCATCAGTACAACTCTTATTGACTAGTTTATCCTGGTACCGTACTTTTAAGTCGAATAACGTAACTATGCTTAACGGGGACGGGTGTCGGGATTAACAAAGGGCTGTGTGAGGTAGCAGACTAAAACGGGACGGGTTTGTACCGATATTACATGTAACCAAGCGGTGTAATGATTGAAAGGGAAAGGCCAGTTCTTCATTCATTGTAGCCCTTAGATATGCCTGGTAACACTCCCCGCTAAACGTGGAACCCTTCTCTTTAATAACTGAACCCTTAGTTTATTCCACCTGGTACCCCCCCCCCCCCTCTTTAATCATTGTACACCTGTATTAGTTAATCCCGGTAATTAATCCTCGCCTAACTAAGTGTGAGCCAGTATATGAGGCCTATATTAAAGGTGTATAAACTTAGAAAGGCAGCCATGCGGTGAAATAAACATTGTATGTAATGTAAAACACTGAAGTTTTGTACTATAACAAAAGGTTTGTCGTTCATATTTATAATGTTTTCATCACTTCAAAACACCTTTGATAGGATTTTCCGTTATACATGTGCAGCTATATATCATTTAATCTACAAATATAGATTGCAATAGAAAGATTAAAAATTACTTTTGTATATTTAGTGTTTTTGTCTACTCTGGTTTAGACTGAATTAAATCAATCGGGGAGAAAAATAAGGTTTTGATAAGACCTAAGTTGGAAAAAATTGGTAAAGGAAATGCTGTGTATCATTATTCACAAGGATAATCTTGCAAATGCTAAGGAGCGAATGATGAATATTTGGTCGACATTCTATAGATGATTCAGAATGTAATTAAGAAGTACACTATAGTGTATTTACATATTAGTATGTATATCTGCATTCATAAATGTCATATTTATATTCACTTAATGCAGCAGTCATATATGGATTTATTTCATTTAGTGATAATATTTAGCCATAACAAAATAAAAAGAAGTCACTTTAAACATAAGATAAAAACCAAACGGAAATCAGAATTCGTATCAAAATGTATTTCCTTAAAACTAATGAGTTCTCTCAATGAGTTCTCACAGCTCACGTCATCTCGTGAAATAAGATGAGATGTTATCACAAAAAAACAAGTTCTCTAAAACGTGATAAACTTGAATAGGTGCTACATTATTTCAATCAAGTGAAACGGCAGATCCTCGACAAAAATGTTATCAGCGACTAACCATACACGTTCAGAGGAAACAGCAACCTGTCAAGTACCACACGACGTTACACAAGAATTGTGAATATAACATTTTTCTTTTTGCTGTTATGATGTACGTTTCGGAATGTTCCTGCTGAGGATTTCCATTTTGCCCCATTCTATAACATTGAGCAACCCACTGATAAGATTATCACATCCCACGTATGTGCTTGCTTCATCACATAACGGACTAATAGATTATCAAATCATCTAGTGATTTGACCAATGTGACCACGATGATGTGGTTGTCATAGCCTTAGAGCAAATGACCGTTTGATTAAGAAAATTGGCACTTTTCCTTCTTAGATCGATTCACGTAGGTGCATTCTAACATAAAGTCTCATGTGAATATTACACACCACAACGATTTTTGATAGTGCGATTGTCATACTGATTTGTAGCAACAACCGCCACACATGTATTTACACTATAAGTACAAAAAAACCTGTTCTTAAAACTCATATGTCGAAAAACAAACGTTACATTTTTAAATATCCGATGAAAAAGATCACTCCAAAAGATCGAATTGTGCATTTGTTTTTTGTTTTGTTTTCTTTACAGTGGCCTCTACGGTAAGTTCTGTGCCTCCAAACAGCAGTCTCACATCTACCCCGCGGTCTGATTTTGGAACGTCCATGGGGATGTCTACCAACATCTTACCGATGTAGGTACAATTCTCTGTCTCACAGTATTTAGGGTCGCCTCTTTCTGTTGTAAAAACCTTGAAAGCAATCTGCGATTGCCCCTC
Organism: Mimachlamys varia; assembly: GCA_947623455.1. NCBI lineage: Eukaryota > Metazoa > Mollusca > Bivalvia > Pectinida > Pectinidae > Mimachlamys > Mimachlamys varia. Next base: position 7,797,408 of record OX392537.1, read on the forward strand.
TTTCAATGGAAAATAGTCATGATATTCGGTTGCTTCCCCTATGTTAACGGATTCTCCCCTTGCAACGTGTTTGCTAAACTTATCGTTGCAATACGTGATTCCTTCTGCAACAATTTTTCGATTCCCTGGGTCCTCTTGTTTAAACTTCTCTGACATCTGTACACCATACGTGTGCTTCATCACACGCTTAGATATGACTTTGGTGTCAAATCCGTAGAGAACGGCCCCTTTAAGGACAGACAGCCCAGCGTCCTGTGGAATGATAATTTTCTTCGTGCGGCCAAACCTTTCCTTGATGGCTTGTCGAAGCATTGGTGACTCCGAAAACCCTCCTACCATCAGGATAATGGAAGTTCCAGCGGCATCTTGATGCTCAAATATCCGTTCGACGTGTTCTACAATCGCTTCACAGGCAGTTTCGAAAAATTTCTTTGCTTCAGAGGCATCCATTCTCAATTTGTCACCAATCCATGCAATTTTCCTACCCCGACGTCCTTCCGATACCGATAGACGCAGTTCCTCTCCTTTCATGTCCTGATACACCTCATTGAGGGCGATAGGAACTTTAAATGTGATCTTCTGGTCAATGTCTGGCGTGATGGTGCGTTTCTTAATTTCAAATTCGCGAACGATATCAAGGTAGGCATCTCGGTTTTCCATCTTGAATCTGTTCCAAACCTCTGGGCCTACCAGCTCCATCAGGAATTGCTCGTATGTCTCATCTACTTTGGTTCCTCCCCAGTCTCCCCCGTTTGCCATGTGGACTTGGTGGATAGATCCATCCCCCTGAACCTCCTGGACAGTGATATCTATGGTACCGCCTACAACAGAACAAGGTAGTCAACAATAGAAAAAATCCGAGAAAACCGAAGCGTCCACGAAACTAAAGGTAGTCAACGGATAAAAAAAATATCAGAGAAGACTGAAGCGTCAACGAAACGAATGGTAATCAACAACAGAACAAACCAGAGAAGACCAAAACGTCAACGACACTAACTCAAAATCGATTAACATGGAAAAGGAAATATTTACACGGATACCATTGACAGAGTAAAATAGAATAAAACCAGGAGTTTTGGAAAACTAAGCGTCTTCTGTTTCAACGACAATACCCGCCATTTATATGTATAAAGCCTACATTACTTTCGCTGTTACCGAAAAAGTATTTAAATGCATGTATAGCTGCATTGCATTTGAAACCGATATGATATAGTATATCAAAATATAATGCCATAAATAGAATAATCTCGTTACAATTTCATAAACTTCAATATGCACCAAACACTGACAATAGTTCATCTCTTTGTGAAATCATATGTATTTATATTCATTTAAGAGCATAAATTTTACATAATCTCGTACATGTACATTACCTCGTAGTGATCAACACAGGGAACTTACTACTAAGCTGTGGGATAAACGTGACAATTTCGATTTTCCGATCGTGAACTTTCCCTTTCTTGATAGTAACATAGTGACGCTCCTTTCTTGATAGTAACATAGTGACGCTTTGGTAATCTCTGTTTTTAGTATATCTAGACTTGAATTATGTACATATAGTACCACAATTTTATCGATTTGAACAGATAAAGACTGTGTTAGACAATGCTTGTTCGATATCATGAGGATGTACAACTGTACATACATCTATGTGCTAAATAAAAAGGGAATTTCATAGAAAAACCGGCATCAGAAACATACCAAATGTACCAACATAAATAAGACAACAATATTTATCGAGTAGATATTAATACAAAACGGCACATCAGCAATGCAGTAATATTAAGCCTGAGCACCCAATCACACATCCTCGTTATCTAGGGGCTACGATCACCTATACTCTGTACACACCTGAAATATGTCATGGCAAAACTGAAGGCACGCTCAGGCAGAAACACACTGGACCAATCACAAGACTAATGCCTGTCAATTGAAGATTACAAAGGAGCAGCAACTAACTTCAAAGCATGTCACCTTTTACCGCTATGTGACCACGAGAACCTTTTGATGTACATCAAAGGGCCGAAATAGTCTTCTCATTCATCAACAAGGTGGCGCACACGGAGCCTTTAGTTTTGCCATGACATATTCCAGGGGTGTAGAGAGTGTAGGTGATCGTAACCCCCGAGAATTGACTCTATACTGGTGAGCTAAGGGAAATTATATTCATGTACAACGCTTGCTATGTAATTTAGACAGCCTAGCCAACTTTTTTTTCAATTAAATAACTTCCTTCGATTCATGACCGTGTGCAATTTAGGGATTAGTATTACCCGGGGTCATTTTTTTTAAATGACAGTATCTGTTTTTGAAATTCTGTATGTAAATCAAGAAATGTTTATATAAACAATACACAAATAATACTGCCAATGTTATAAAACCAGGGCTATCTGTTTCCTCGTCAACAAAATGTTGCACACGGAGCCTTTAATTTTGCCATGAAATATTCCAGAGGTGTAAAGAGTGTAAGTGACCGTTACCCTTAGATATCGAAGATGTCAATCACAGAAGTCATGCACTGAAGATACATACCTCCTGCGTCCAACACCAGATATTTGGTGCCCGGACAAATGGCCTCCAAGCCGGACATATCCTCGTCTTCCTGACATTGTTCCTGTCGACCCCGTTTTCCTACGGGAATGTGCTTGCAGTATATCGATGCTGCCTCGGGCTCTAGAGCAATGTCAAGCTGGTCTGATCTGATGCCTGCCTGCAAGAGCAACGCAAAATCAACCTTATGAGTTTGAACTTATATAATGCACTGAGTTGATTTCTGAAAGTGTGAAAGGGGATGCGTTAACGTGGGTTTTGTTTTTTTATTTACTTTTTGTTCTTAATGTTGTTTTGTTTATTTGTTTTCGTTTTTTGTTGTTGTTGTTTTTTTTTCGTGTTTTGCAAGATACTTGCTTTAAGAAAGTATTAGACAAGTTTGTATACAACCCAACTCTAGCTTTCCACCCATGTTTAAGATTATTATCAATTATAATGTCATTTTTGTTAGACATTTCAACTGTTTTGCTGCACGTTAATTAATGCTTAGATGTATACATGTATTACTTTACTCAAAATTCAAAGCATCTGCAGCTCCACTTGATGAAATATACCTTCTTAGCCGCCTCCCTCATAAACTGTTTCGCCTGGTCAGACCAGATGGCTGGGACGGTCAGAACCCAGTGAACTTCATCGTCCGAAACACCGCTGCTGATCGATCGCTCGTGCATTGCACGAAGCATGTGTTCTCTTAGGTACAGGATGATTCCCGAAAATACGTCCAACGCATTCATCAGCTTACCTTTGTCATCCTCAATGGTGGACTGGCGGGAAATGTGCTGTTAAGAAATAAAGGGATCATTTATAAAACTAAGATGCCATGACACGGCGATTCAAAGGAAAATAGATTGTACGGTTTTGTTGAGTACATGAAACATTGTGTTACATATGATGAAATTAAAATGATGATCCATGCATTGTTGGTTTTAATCTTAATTCAAAATAGAAAAAAAAACAGGCATAGTTAGTTCTATATAATATTTGTTTCAAACTAGGACGATGAATCAGATATTGTAAATTTAATGTATGTTTTAAACTAGAAAGATGGTTCATGTATTGTTAATTTTACATTTCTTGTAAACTAGAAAGATTGTTCATGTATTGTTATTTTTACATTTCTGAAAATGTGAATAAAAAAGAAAAATAATGTATTGTTTATATTACATTTGGTGTAACTAGAAAGATGGATCATGTCTCGTATATATTTACATTTGATGTAATTAGTAAGGTGGATCATGCATTTTGAATATTACACTTGATGTAACCAGCATAGGGATAATGTTTGTAAATATTATACTTGATGTAAGTAGAAAGATGGATTATGTATTGTAAATATATTACATTTTAAGTAACTACAAATGACCGATGATCTATAATCATAAAGATTACACTTGTTGTAACCAAAAAGATGGATCATGTATAGTAGATACTACATTTATTGTAACTAGAAAGGTAGATAATGTATTTTAAATGTTTCATTTGATGTAACTAGAAGATATATCATGTATTGTTAATATTACACTTGATGTTGCTAAAAAGATGGATCATGCATCGTAGACATTGCATTTGATTTAATTAAAAAGACAGACCATGTATTGCAAATAAAACGCTTGATGTAATTTGAAATGATGATCATGTATTATATATATTTCATTTGATGCAACTATAAAGATGGATCATGTTAGGAATACACTCTTGTAACTAGAAAGATTGATCATATATCGTAGATATTACACTTGTTGTAACTATAAAGATGGATCATGCATTTTAAAATATTACACAAGACATAATTAGAAAGATAGATCATGTTTTGTAGATATTACACATGATGTAACTAGAAAATGGAGCATGTGTTGTCAAGATTACACTTGATGTAGCTGGAAGATGAATCATCTATAATTGAATATTACGCTTGATGTTACTAGAAGAAGGATAATCTATTATTATAACCATAACACTTGATGTAACTGGAAGACGGATCATCTATTGTAAATATGACACTTTGTGAAACTAGAAAGATCGATCATGTATTGTAAATATCAGATTCTATGTAACTAGAAAGACGTATTATGTATTGTAAATATTGCACTTGATGAAACTAGAAAGACCGATCATCTATTGTAAATATTACACTGGATGTAACTAGTAGAAGGATAATCTATTATTATAACTATTACACTTGATGTAACTAATAAGATGGATCATGTATTGTAGATATTACACTTGATGTAACTAGAAGGTGGATCATGCATTGTAAATATTACACTGGATGTAACTAGAAAGACCGATCATGTATTGTAAATATTACACTTGATGTAACTAGAAGATGGGCTGTCATCATTTTGTTCTATTTTGCCTGGATTTGTCGACTCAAACATACATTACAAGGTAAAAGAAGATTTCAAAAATGTTCATTTGTAAGTTAAGGCCTGTAGAACGTTAACATATGTTCGCCCCCCCCCCCTCCCCCACGCCCTTTACACAATCATTGTAACTTTGATAAAAACACAGCGATTCGTTTCATTTGTCTTTAAACACATTTATTATACTATTTACTAAAACTGCAAATCACAAAATTTCAAAATGTGAAATTAGCACATTTGCGAAGTTAATCAAATAAAGTCTGTAGCCACGTACTGCAGTTGCATAGGCTGAGTTTCCTCTGGTCCTGACACCAGATTTACACATTTTGACAGATACTGTAGATGTCTGGTGTCGGGTACAGAGGAAACGCTAGCTGGTTCTTTATACTTATGAAGTGTATGTATACATCTATGTATAAAACCGCAGGACATTAAGCAGGCTTTGGACGAAAGCTAAAAACCTTTGTTTGTGCACTAGTACATACCTGATTGTGATATAGCATCATTTTGAACCGCCGGAAGTAGTACCAGTCATGATGCTCGTTGTCAATGGCCAGATCCGCATACTTATCCTCGGCATCGTATCCGAAAGAGTGGAACTTCTCGTCGGGACTGAAGAGTGCACATGTCGGAGTTTTAAGGGAGACTCCAACACGAGATCCACTATTCCATGTGTTTCCTTGGATCCGGAGTGCGTCGTTCGCGTAGTCATTTCGGAATGCGAAGGCATATCCGGAATAGGTGGTGCCAAAATCAATGGCGGCTACTATAATCTTTTTACTATCTTTATCATCGACGAATGACGCCATGGTAACAGGGAAACCTTCAGGAACTGCTCCTATTTGATTAAATACATGGTATTATGAAATGTACTTGTTTAAACATTGTATTAATAAAATGTTGGTACAATGACGTTAGGCCTACTGTTTTTTTTTTCAAAACGACCCATGCCGAAATGGTGTAATTTTCAAACAAAAATTGATCTCGATTTGGTTGTGATAAAATCGGTTATAACATCCGGTTCCGGGTCAACGGGGACTAACTATGCGGGTAGTGTGAATGTTACATGACGACTACCTGTCCTATTTGCAATGTGCATCTATCGTTATCAGTTCTCACATAAATCTTTCAGCTAGAGAACACGTACAACATGCATGTTCAAACACGTAACCGTTTTAAAAGCACAGTTACTCAGTACATTCTATATACAAACCGAAAGTACATGGTACATGACTGTATACTTTCTAGAACGAAAAGAGAAAATGTACATGTCTTTCCCTTCTTGGTTTATTTTATATTATATATACTGCATCAGGTTACACTTGACAAACAGAAAGGGAGATAATCTACGCACATGTACATGTATTGGTACTCTCGATCATCAGTGTGTATAACACAGTATATATATATACACATGTACATACATGTACCACATACATTTAACTTACCACCCGTTCGTACAGTTTGATAAGCGTATCGTCTATATATGGCGTCGTTCCTTTCTGTGTTCAACTCCAACCAGTCGCCAGACGATTCACTTCCCAGTCAGTAGCTGTGGGTATCGATCGAGGAAAGTCATCGCGGATTCTCGGAATTTCTCTATCATTGGCCTACTTCGCGTTATCGGATGCTATATTTTGTACTTTCGCTTTTGAAATAGAGTTCAGATAAAGTGTCTGTAAGAAGTTTCACTCGCTGTGTAGGTATAATTACGTCTATAAAGTATGTGTTTATGTTTTCGCAGTATGAAACTATATTTAGTTTCGGTTTCTATATGCCTATCGTATTACAGCTTACAAACGCGTTTCAGCTTGACTGATTTCTCTAACTCACAATAAACATATGACTTCCTATACTTCAGCTGATACATAATTAAATTACGAAATGATAAGCTAATATGAATTTTAAGGTCTGTATATCTGTATAACATTGCTGATATACATATATATGTAGCTTTTATAATATTCAGGTTGTTTTCTACACGTGTTCTTCAATCTTTGTAAATAAACATCACCTTCTTCGTTTATATTACTTTTCTTCTTTAATCCTTGTCAGTGTTTCCCCCTTGTCTTCATTATGTGCACACTTTACTCTTTTATAATCATTATACCCTCCCCTATTAAAGTAAGGGAGGGTATAATTCGATCATTGAAACGGTATACCAATTAGTAAATTCCAGTACCCGCCCCGTCAAGCTGACAATCCCTCCTCAGTCAATTCTGATAATTGTACAGATTCTAAATTCTGGCACATGTATCGGTTCCATTGAGTCTAAATACCCACTGTCTACCTACCTGCCCCCTTAAAGCTCAATTCTCCTCTTCTTTGATTACTGCACCCCTTTGTTAATTCCATTGCCCGTCCCCTTTAAGCCGACTATCCCTGGCCTCAGTCAATTCTGATAATTGTACAGATTCTAAATTCTGGCACATATATCGATTCCCTTGAGTCCAAATACCCACCAATCTATCTACATATACCTGTCCCCTTAAATCTCATGACTTCTCTTCTTCGATCATTGAACCCCTTAGTTAATTCCAGTACCCTACCCCTTTAAGCCGACTATCATTCCGCAATTAATTCTAATAATTGTACAGATTCTAAATTCTGGCACTTGTATCGGTTTCCTTGAGTCCAAATACCCACCAATCTACCAACATGTCCCCTTAAATCTCATTACTTCTCTTCTTCGATCACTGAACCCCTTAAAGTTAATTCCAATACCCGTCCTCTTGAAGCCGACTAACTCCACAGGGGCTAGGCACGGACCTATGTCACTATGAAATGATTGTCGGATATTTGTTTTACCTTTCTCGAATATAGCTCCTCCCACTACATATATATAGTAGTGGGAAGGGCTATATTCGAGAAAGATTAAAACATATCTGACAATCATTCCATAGTGACATAGGTCCGTGCCTAGCCCCTGTGACTAACTCTACTTAATTAATTCTAATCATTGCACAAATGCTTAATTCTGGCACATGTATTCGTTCCCTTGATGCCGAATATCCGCCAATCCACCTAAGGTAAAACCCAGTTCCTTCGAACTCCCCTTTAAGCCTTGTATATATATCCCTCATATTTGGTCACTGTGTCCCTCGATCAGTTAACTCCGTTATCCGTCGCCTGTGTGTCTAGTTGTTCCCTTCCTTTGAATCATTATACTCTTTAGTAGTTTTCTATCCTCTTCCACTCCATTTTTATCTCCCATCCACTTGAAGCCTATGTCCCCTTCTTTCCTATTAGTACAACTCTTATTGATTAGTTAATCCTGGTACCGTAATTTTTAGTCGAATACCGTAACTATGCTTAACGGGGACGGGTGTCGGGATTAACAAAGGTTTGTACCGGTATTACATGTAACCAAGTGGTGTAATCATTGAAAGGGAGAGGCCAGTTCTTCATTCATTGTACATATAGCCCTTAGATATGCCTGGTAACACTCCCCGCTAAACGTTGAACCCTTTCTCTTTAATAACTGAACCCTTAGTTTATTCCACCTGGTATCCCCCCTCCCCCATCTTTAATCATTGTACACATGCATTAGTTAATGCCGGTAATAAGTCCTTCCCTTACTAAGTGTGGGCCAGTACAAGAGGCCTTTATTGAAGGTGCGTAAACTTAGAAAGGCAGCCATTCAGTGACATATACATTTTGTGTAATGTAAAACACTTGACTTTTTGTATTATAGCATAAGGTTTGTCGTTCATATTTGTAATTTTGGCATCACTTCAAAACACCTTTGATAGGATTATATTATATCCGTTATATATGTGCAGCTTTATATCATGTAATCTACAAATATAGATTGCAATAGAAATATCAGCTGGAACAACAACGTATCATATATATAAAATAGCTACCGTTTCCGAGATATTAGACATTACAGTAATATATACGCAATGTTCCGTCTACAGAAGAAAATGACAATAACTGGTAAATATTGAAGAAATGAAATTGCGTTATGGGAGTCACTTGTGCAATTAATGATTAAGAGGATTAAGATTTGTACAAAGTATCATCAAAATCAATGAATAAACCTTGGAGGAGTAGGAGGTACAGATTTGTGTCTACAGACGGACAGACGGACGGACGGACAGTCAGACAGACAGGCCGATACCAGTATTGCCCATTTAACTTTGTTGCAGTGACATAAAAACATTTTTGAAAACGAATTAATGTACGGTGTAGTCCATGCTGATATGTGTAAGTTTTGCTTTATAAAAAAAAACGACTCGGCATGTACATTGAGAATTTAATAGAGTCCAACATTTAATTCTTTTTTTCAGAAAACTAATTCAATTTACATGTAATCTGACAATTAATATTTATCATACATATATTTTCTGACGAATAACACAATATCATACACAACTCCTTTTCACTTGATTCCATTTCTTTTTTTAAGATGCATATCCTATATGTGAGCCATTGTTTGCATGATTGTTAAGCTGGTAAAAACATCTGTATAAAATTGGGGCAAGGTTATGCATCTAATCTAATTCAAATTCTTGCAGAGCAGAAGTGCGCTGAATATTAAGAATATATTATAAATTAAAACTTCTATTAATAATTATAAAATATGAATGATTCTTAAATATACATGTATGTCTAATTGAGAGACCATTCATCAAAATTATGTTGTTGATTCCATGAAAACGACCTTAGTCTGTTAGAGAGGCCGATAATCATCACAGATTAAACACGACTGGTTCTCGTTCTTTGACTTGGGCGAAGATCTTTTGTAATACATATATGCGTTACTTTCGCTTGAATAACGACCATGTGTTTACTTCATTACACTAAAAAAACAACATATGTTGCAGTACTTAGCGAGGAGTTCCCATTGTATCATGTCATCTACTAAGTTTTTTCTTTGATATCAAATACATTTGAATAAGGAGCAGGGGAAAAAGAAGCCTTCATGTTTTGAAGGATATGTGAATTTGAAAGGAGGTCGTGAGGTGTTATATCGTAACAAGTTTGTGTGTGTGTACCACCTTTAGCCATCTCTATAAGCCAGAGCTGGTTTCCAACGATCGCCACTTGTCTTCAGTGATTAAGTGATTCAGTTCAGTGATTCAGTGATTCAGTGATTCAGTTCAGTGATTCAGTGATTCAGTTCAGTGATTCAGTGATTCAGTTCAGTGATTCAGTTCAGTGATTCAGTGATTCAGTTCAGTGATTCAGTGATTCAGTTCAGTGATTCAGTTCAGTGATTCAGTGATTCAGTTCAGTGATTCAGTGATTCTGTGACCGACATTTCTGTGTACAGCTCACACGTACCTGTTACAATGTTCCAGTACCAGAGGATAGGGCACTGACTATCATCTGTTCATTCAGAGTTGAGGTGTTTGTAGTAAATACTTTTAACCGAACTTTTGAATGTCTCCATCAATAACGCATAGGATTGAAAACACGTGTGTATTATTATCTCGAGTGTGTGTAATGACGTGTATAGCTTCACTCGGGGCCACCCCTGGGAGAAAATTGGGTCATTACATATTGTATTTCAGCTACATGTAAATGCATCGGTGTGTTTTTTTCAATTGATATGTATCCGTGTTATTGTCTATATAGGTATATATGTATTTAACAAATGTACAGCTGTATAAGTTGAAAAAAGGACAATTCCCATGTAAACATGTACTAATAATTAATTGCAATAAGAACTGACTACAATCAGTTTAAAGGCCCAATATACGTAACTTTCGGCAAAACTTAGAGCAAAAATTAAGCCTAATAACTTATTATATTTATAGATTTAGTTAAAATTAAGTGATATCAGCAATATTCAAGATGAATTCTTACGCGGTTACCGGTACAGCAGCAGTTGAAACTCGGTATTTGTAAACACGCGTCCATTTTGAACCGTCTTCTACCTTCGGCTTGGTGTTGAAGTGGGCCCCACCTGAACTATTTTCAATTCTTTGGATTTTTTTGTCAAGAGTTTCTTGTTAGTTACCGCCCAGGTTTACTTCGTTTTAGGCTTATTTTTGCATGGTTTTCAGCTGGATTGTTTTTCATAATTTTTTATTCGCCTTGTCCGTCATTGCTGGAAGGTAAAGGGACTAGGAGAGTGAGTATTACATAAAAAAGGAGTTATAACAAGTTTTGTTGATCAGAAACATACTATAAATTAACAGCTTAAATTTAAGTATGCAATTACGTTTCCAAATGCCTTAACATGATGTCTCATTGTTCAAGGGTTTTCCGCACACATGTGCATTGTTATCTACTCTATAGACGAACAATGCCGTTAGTGATGGCATACGTGTCCATCTTAAAGGGGCAGTTAATCGAAGTTTTTTTTTTATATTATATCGGCAAATATTTTATAGAATTGTAGTTCGGTTATCCTTTTTGAACTATTCATACTGATATTTTGACTTTATGTCAAAATTTTATGTTTTCAATGCGTTTTTTCAATTAATAATAAGGAAATCCTTAATCGTCCAACCCATGCAAATGAGAACATATGTTAACACACATCTCTGAGTATTTTAACCCCACGGAGCATGCGTGTTTTCAGATTAACACAATTTCTCGTGGGATTTAATAATAATCATATATATCATAACTCTTGACAGCGTATTTCCGTAATCTAACACACCTTGAATGAAGTACGAGTGAAATCAAATTCCTCGCGTCCAATTGTTTACAACACACAAACATGGTCGTGCCAGGTGACGCGGCTATTTTGTGCTATATTTTGATCGCTATATTAGGCGCGGGCTTTCCTAATAAATAAACTGACCACTACTGACATCGGCTACACGGTATCATATAATCAAGTACGGATTCCTTTGTCTGAAATAGGTATTTTTCATTCTAGTTGATTTGAAAAAAACGTTTTCTTAACCATTATAAGAACAGGGAAACACCTGAGTGTAATATTACATGTAATTGTCTTATCACAGATAAATAAATATATAAATGTATAGTATAATTCATTACATTTAAACTGCAGTCATTTGGACTAAAGTTAAACGGGAAAAACTGTGTCAAAAAGGTAAAGCGGGAATAGACAAGTTTCCTGATAAGACAGGGACCCCTCTGACAGATTATATTACATTCCATGTGAGCTATCAATAAAAAGTGCACCACGAAAATGCAGTTCCTATTCAAGGTCAAGGAGGTTAAACTCTGCACGAGTCGTCTGCTTTGTAGCTTTCACCGTGGCCTTGACCGACAGCTCTGTGCCTCCAAACTTCATCCTTATCTTCACGCAACGTTTGTCCATAGGCTTGTCCATGGGGAGACTGACCAGCATTTTCCCTATATACGAACAGAGGTCAGCATCACAATACTCCGGGTCACGTTTGTCCGAAATAAACACCTTCACGACCATTTCTGTAGTGTCGTCAAGAGGATTATATTCTATTGGGGCCGTTTCTTCGTCGATTGTAACCGACTGTCCTTTCTCTACGTGCTTGGAGAATCGGTCATCACAGTACAGTTTGCCTTTGATCATGATTTTGGTGTCGTCAGGGTCTACGCCTTTTCTGAACGCCCGAGGTGCTTGTATTCCATATGTTTGTTTCATTACACGAACAGATATTATCTTAGAGTCAAAACCAAACAGAACAGCTCCCTTTAGGACCGACACGCCGGCCTCTTTTGGAGTGATGACCCTCCTCCTGTCACCGAATCTTTCCTTGACGGCGTGTTGTAGCATAGGCGACTCTGAAAATCCTCCAACCATCAGGATAACGGACGTTCCTGCCGCTTCCTTTTTATCAAATACCCCGCTGACGTGATTTAAAATCGTTTCGCATGTTTCTTCGAAAAGTGTCCTCGCCAGCGCAGCTTCGACTCGCAACTTTTCTCCTTTCCAGTTAAATTTTCGATCTCTCCGATTTACTGTAGGTGTACAGAGACTGTCGTCTTGCATTTCTTCGTAAAGCTCATGAAGGCTGATTGGTACCTTAAATGTGATCTTATCTTCAGTATCTGGTGTTATTATGCGTTTCTTGGTTTCGAATTCTCGAAAGATTTCAACATAGGCATCCATAAATCTAATTTTGAACGCATCCCAGATTCTCTGACCAACTAGCTCTATCAGCAGATTCTCAAAGGCTTTGTCCACACTGGTCCCTCCCCAGTCGCCCCCGTTCGCCATGAAGACCTGATGGAGGGAACCGTCCTCTTGGATCTGCTGAACGGTGATATCGATCGTACCACCTAAAACAAAAAGCAGATATAAATATTCAGACATTCACAGACAGTATAATACAGTATCAGAGAAACTGACTGTTCAATCAAGACAATATTGTTAGTTTATTGTGTCTCGGCCGCCGAAGGCTTCCTCTTGCTGCGCACTGACTTTATTTTTTCGTCGGAAGTAGCACCCCCCCCCCCCCCCCCAGTCGGGAAACCAGAACTACGTTACAACGTTACACAATATTACGTCATACTCGGTATGCATCGGTTATTTCCGAAAGGTTGAATACTAACTGGAATATCCTTCAGTTGATGTCTGTTGTAAACATCGCTTTGTCGCTGCTTCAGAAGGGTTTTTTTCTACTTGTTGATTTTAAATCATGAAAAAATTAATCTCATTTTAAAGCAATAAATTACTTCATGAACTATTCTCAGTAAATATCAGAAATTAACAAAAGCTACGCTCTTTTAAGGCTTTATCTTTTTCATATTACAAATTAACGATACAGAATTTCTAAACAGAAGTCGCTTTATATATTATCACTGAAAGTTGTTTAAAGTCTTCATATTTCTATATTTCTGTAACATTCAGATGAAATGTCATGGGAATCAACATAAATATTTCGTGTAAAAAGTCGTCATCGCTAAGTAAAAAGTGGGCGTAGCACCTATGTGTCGTGCAGCAAATAAATAAATATAAGTAATATAAGTGATTGACAGTACGTGTATTCCTACTTGACCATATTTGATCAGAAATATGGACAAGTTTTATTGTCGCCATCTTTATCTCATTGAGAAATATTCTGTATCTTTAAGTGATATGAAGATGGACGTTTTTGAGTATGCTCATTAGTGTGTTTACTAGTTGTGATTGACAATGATACTCGGTTCTCATTTTGAGAACTTGGATATTTACTGGGATGTGACAAAGATTTACATGTCAGATGTCGTCGATGAAGCAGAAGACGCTTACTCTTCCGGAATACCTGGTCTTAATATCTTGTACTTTCACAAGAGTCTCCATGTAAATATTACCTTTGTTCATTTTTGCCCCTTGTTTAATCGATTGTCAGTTTGGATTATGATTTGGTTAACGCTTCGGTATTATTTTATTTATTTATTAGAACACACCCGTCTAGAGCACACGGACATATTATACCTACCACCTGCGTCTAGCACCATGTATTTAGTCTTTGGCCGAATAGACTCAAGGCCAACCCCGTCATCCATTTGCTCTTGTCTGTTGACAGTTATGCGCTTACAGTAAATGGACGCTGCCTCCGGCTCTAGGGCGATATCCAGGTGATCAGAACGTATCCCAGACTGAAACATGCGCAATAGGATAAATAAGTGACAGGTAAATAACGTCATGATGACGAGTCCACAAGCTCTGAACCGGCTTTCAACGATGGCCGATTCAGTGAGTAAGGTATATGTATACGCATTTCATACTTTTTGTTCGGGATGTATATGCTTCCAACCACATCATATCAAGTTTGAAGGTGAAACCTACGTCTGCACTATCGATCTACATTTTCACTTTCAAAGAACAATCACACATTTTACTATGATAAATTATGAAACGTTTTTTTTACAGATTAAAAGTACATTATTTGACTGGAACGAGAAAAAGATGTAGGCCTACCTTTTTGGCTGACTCCCTCATGAACTGTTTAGCTTGGTCCGACCAGATCGCAGGGACGGTGAGTACCCAGTGAATCTTGTCGTCCTGGATACCAGCGCCCACCGACCGCTCCCTCATTTTTCTAAGTGTTGCTTGACGAAGGTGTTGGATGATTGTTGAGAATACCGTCATGGCGTTCATTGTTTTCCCTGTTTCGTCAGGCAGATCCGAGTTGTGGCTTATATTCTATGTAAACATATGAGAGGAGCATGCATAAACAAGAGGCCCGGGGGAAAGCATCGTTCATCTAAACAATATGCAACATATTCTACAAAAATAATCACAGGTACAGGGACAGACCCCTAGAAAATTCCTTGCAGCATATAATGATGTAAAGCAATTTGATTATGGGATTGGGATCTCACCCAGAAAGTAAATTCATGGTATTGTGACTACATTACACAGTCAGCTATTATAGTACGATTTCTTTCGTCTCTTTATATCCAGTTTTGGGGTTGGGATCTGAACTGTTTCAAAGTTATGACACAGGCGTTAAGTGTATACCACTTGAGCAGACTTTGGCTTGATTAGCATGTGTAACAGGTGTGGTGAGGTTTCACTCATAAATACCACTATATTAGTTTGTGAACGTCAATATTCTGATTAATAGAAATTCGAAGTCAGTACGACAGAGTACAAGCGGAACGATATAAAAATAAAACCAACGTCGCCTCTACACAACACGTTCCGTTTCATTTTCAATTCGTATTTTGTATTAACAGATAAAATTGCATGAATTTGATTACTATTTTAGTAGTGCCAAACAAATATACATCGATTTGAACAACGGACTGTGCATGATGGTAAATTTATCATCAATAATTAAATAAATCAGTATTTTTTAAGATCATTTGATGTTTTAGGTGGGTTCTGGCAAATTTTGAGTTCCGAACCAGCTGTAGAGAAACATACATGTAATCTCCGAACCAGCTACAGAGAAACATAGCCATGAAAAAAGAAAGTCAAAGATTTGCTAACGAACCAGATGGACAAGATGGAAATCTCGGAAACGGCGTTTTGAACTCCAGGTCTTGTCGCGATTGACGATTCTCGTATACGTTTACATTGTATCTATACAAGAACTCTTTTGAAGTGGAGTTAGAAATCGGTGATTTGATCATGTGACCGCGAAAATTTAGGGCACTTCACAATGGCGGCATTGACGACGGAACGGCAACTATATTCGATTCATTTTTTTAGTCGCTTTAGGTTAAAAAGGGACGAAACAAAGATACAGGCTCTTAATAAACTAAGTCATGGTGTGTTGTACCTAAAGGTGAAGCTGTCAGTCGTAAAAGCAACAATCTGGTAAAATGTAACGTTCAGATCGTTTCCAACAGCAAGAGAAACCCCGATTACGAGCACTGTGGATTGCATTCATATTTCTCAATACAAGATAAATTCAGTTCAGCAGTGATCTCAACTAATTTTACTAACACCCCTTTTGTTTTATTTGAAGTTGTGATCCCTTTTTCGACCAAAAAACTTTACCTCGCTTACCGTCATTGATAACTTCTATTAAGCCGCCATTTTGTTTTTAAAGTGCCCTAAAAAAAGTCACGTGGTGATGAAAGTCACATGACTAAACCGACTGAAAGTTGTATCCCGGAAATGGCGTATTAAATATTATACAAATTGTTCATGACTGTGGAGCTTTTGTGTTTCATAAGTTAAATTTTCCACACTTCGTCAACAAGTGATCGATTTAACCTTGTACTATAGATATTGCCGCTTGTGACTTATTTCATTCACAGTATCAACACATTCATAAGCATCTACGCGTTTTTACCTTTTTGTAATACAGCATCATCTTGAACCGCCGGAAGTAGAACCAGTCTTGGTGCTCGTCTGCTGATGTCAATTCTGAATATTTGTCTTCTGCATCAAACCCAAATGAATGAAACTTTTTCTGTGGGTCGAAGAGGATACATGTAGGAGCTTTCAAGGAGAATCCACTTTTAAAATCACACCCGTTGATATGGAGAGAATGGTGATCGAGGGTGTAGTCTCTCTGGTAGGCAAAAGCGTATCCAGTGTATGTTGTCCCAAAATCAATGGCGGCCACCGCCTCCTTGTTGTCAGGGGTGTCGTCTGCGCATGTTGCCATAGTGATGGACTAGACAAAGTTGGTTTATTACTGAAACATTTTATTAATCTGCGTATTAAAACAAAAGTAGCTAAACATGTACATTACCGGATGAATATTTTGACACTGTATTCCTAAATACATGTACTGTGAAAAGCAATATTTTGAAACTACCAAATAGGACGTTCACGAGTCCATTGATATCTATGTAAACTAAAGTACGAGTGAAAGGTTTTCATGTGGTTAGTACATTGATTTTTTTGCCCGGACTGCCACATCCATACACAGGTTCTTGAGAATTTGTTACATGTTTGTACATTGTACAGCTAGATCTGGACCTAAACTAAGGTGTATAGAGTAGTTTTGCACTTTTCGGGGATTCAAATCGATTTTCGATAAAAATAAACATTATGACTATTGAGGGGGATTTCTATCGAAAAACAAATCTATCCCTCCTCTCCCGAAGTGTCGAATCACTATATACACCTTAGTTTAGGTCCAAAACTAGCTGTAACATAATTATCAGGTTCCTGGGCTTCCTAACACATATGCACATCCCTGGAACGTCTTCGTTCTACTTATAATTGGTTGGTACATGTATCCAGTTGTTAGTAAAGTCAATATATAGGTCTACTGTATATTTTCTGTGTTCCTCTTGAATGTGTAACTCTTTGCATTGTATGTTGTGGATCTCGTTTTCCTACGCATATACAGAACCATTCAAAAGATGAAACGAATCTGTCTTTTTGCTATACTTGTTAACTTACACTGTAATAGTTACATGCACAAAATATGCATCTGGTAAGCATATTTATGTTTTCTGGCAACTGTAATATATACAGAAAGCCGGCTGTATGTAATTGTACTGGATGTTCTACTACACAATGATATCTATATCAATACCATGTTTTTATCAAGGGGAGTAAGTAAGTCTTACAGTATATATATTGTGACAAAAAATAGTTTGTTACCATGTGTAGGTACAATGTAGGTATACAGATAAAAACAAATTAAAACACGACGACCGACCTCCAAACGCTATCACCCTCTTCAGGAAAGCGGTTGGAAAACGGTCGTCGTGTTTTCATTTATTTTATCCTGATACCTACCAACACATGGAAACAAAGTATTTTTTACAAGTAAATGTTTTCAGCAGTTCACGTTATTGAGTATTTCACCAATACAAAGATATTAACTGTTTAACAAATATTCTCTTGACAACATATTTACTATGGGATGTCCTCAGAACTTCACGCAGCATTGAGAAGTTTAGGAACGGCACAGAGATCAGGATATGATTTTAATCAGATTGTTATGTTTATTTGCAGACACTTTGTAGCGGTATGCATTGCAGTACTGGCAATGTTTAATTAGTATACAATGACCTTTTCTGGAATATACTGGTAACTTATATGCATAAACTTGCTTGTATTGAAGACTTTACTGTTACAAAAAAAAGTAAACTAAATATATAAAATAAATAAATTATATTAACATTCACATTACATCTGGTATGTGAGCACGAGGGGAATTTTTTCTTCTTTTTTTCTTTTTTTTTTCTTTGAGATTATGATTTCATATGAGATTATTTTGCGGCTTTGCGTCTGCGAGGCAGCTACGTTAACTTATCCAAAGGAAACAGTGTGTTTTTCATTTTTCTATTCACCACTGACCTGCTTTTTATCAGTTTACATGAAAGGTCTATTGAAGTTGTTATGAAACATGTTGGAATGTAATAAAATTTTAATACAAAATTAACTGCAGGAGTGTTACATGTACTATGGATGATCATAAAAGCCACTATCGCATGACATCCGATATGGCGTGTCAAACGTTGCAATTTTCAATAATAATGTCATGACATGTACACCTGAACATGGCCATGTCGGTTTGGTATTCAAATTTTAGAAGCGTTACCTCCCTTTGATCATTCTCGGTCTGTTTATTTGATAACAATACGTTTGTTTACTAGTGTTGTCCTCTTAATATCATCTGTAATCTTATTTAGTTTGTGAATTCCCATCAACTTTCTGTTTTTATTCATGGCATATATATTTTTCTTGCTTATGGAAACAGAAACTAAACCAGTTTTCGATTAGAACTAAATATATGGGCGGTTGTTTGTGTCAAACGTACGTATATGCTTGTTGTGTTTGAAAACTAATATCTTTTGATATATTTTTTATGCGCACAGTATAACTAAATTAACAGTGTATAAATTGAAAAGTGGATATCATTAATATGACATTTTAAACTGACACAAAACAAGCCGACAACGTACCTGTATACAATGTCTACAGGTATAAAAATGTGTTACAAGTTTAGAGTATTGTCAGCTTAAGCTATCGATACGGAAATTCTTCTGGTCAATGTACACGTTTGTAAAACAAATTCAAGTTAAGATAGGAAAAACATATTTTTCCTTAAGGCAAAAACCATAAGTCTGCCTTCGGTTCCATTTTTCTAGAATTTGATTTTACAAACCACGTACAATTGCTACACAAAACGAAAGTACAGAGTTCGGCACGAAATATCACGTAAACATTCTGTTTGTTTTGTTCTTACCGAGCGACTGGTCTCCCTCTTACATCACGATCACACGTACATATTCTTGTCGTTAGTGTCCTACACCTGTGGAACAATACAAAGTGACTTATGTCCGACCCGGATGGGGCTCCTGGGCGTCAGACTGCCCCCTGGGTCCCGGGTACGGAGTGTTATCTGGTGTAGGTAGGTGGTGGTTCGGTAACATGTACACGTATATACGTGACCTACTTCCTGATAAACGTTAACATACATATAAAGCTCTGTAAATAAAGTGTAATTGACATTTTTAGCACAGGGACGTGATATTTTGTAACAGTTTTATCTGGACCTTAACTCAGGGACCTGAGAATTTGTTACAGCTAGTTTTGAACAAATTATCTGGTCCCTGTGGACCTAAACAGGGGTGGTCACTGATCAGAGTGCATATACATCTTTAAGGGGTTTAGATTGGCCTATATATATCATGGCACTTTAACTGGAAATCGATGTATCCCCTAAAACACGTAGACTTACCCTGAATATCTTAGTTTCGTTTCAATATAGCTCAGTAAGAAGTTCTTGGTCTTTACTGTTTGACGTCACTAGGTTATTAAATGTTATTTTATTGACTGATAGTCATGAGATTAGTCTTAACCTAGTAACTGGGAATTACTGTTTAGAGGGCAAACTCAATGGAAACGTCTAGTTTTTTCAAATAATTTCCGTTTTAGAAATTGATCTGAACACATCCATTTGCACACGACAGGATTTTTTTTATAGAAGTATTCATTTGTAAAAAGCATGGTATTGTTAATCTTTGTATATGTACATTATTGTGCTATTATTCAAAAAAAAGATTTTTGTCCATGGAAAACAATAGCGTCGTTTTCAAGTATGGTGGAAAGATCAACATATGAAATGGATATTATTTGAAAAACAATCATTCAGTTAGCTGCCCCCCCTCCCCCCCCCCCCCTTCTGTGAAAACACTAGCTTAATATGTGATTTAATATTTTCGGTTCATGGGTTGTGGATTTTTCCTGTTAAGGCTTCGATTGTATAAACTGCTACATGTTATTCAAAGTGTCAAGTTAACCTCCTGTCGCTATCCATCAACCTTGTACACTAGCTTTTAAAATAAATAATAACCAAACTACAATGAAACCTTATCAAAAATTTATTAAATAGAAAAACAAAATCTTCTCTGAAAGCAAAACTATTATCTTCTTTTACACATATTTTTACACTTAAAGCACAACGCGAGTGACATCGTAAATATTATAAGGACACATATGAATGCATACGAAGCAATGATTTGGTAGGCAGCGAATAGGTACACAGTTCGGTCGCACCAGTTACTCGGCTCGTGTAATAACTGCTTGTAATGTGGTTCCCAAATATCAAACACCCAAAAAGTTCCCGCCACAAGCCATGCAATTAAAAATGTCGTCAGCATCACATCCATCATCCTGAAGGTTCGTGACGCAAATGCGCCGTCGCCTTCGTGCGCATCGTAAAACGAATCAAGTTCTTCGTAACGTTTGCTTTGAATGTTATGCCACACTGTTCCAATGATCTTGACCATCCCGAAACATCCCCCGACCAACAGATACACGGGAATCTTCCTCTGTCGCGGACACTCGTTGAGGTATTTCACACCTATTCAAAATAAACGATTTTCATTTCATTTCAAATATATTTTATTGATAAACAAACGGATTGATGAACAGGCGTAGCCTATATCAGCTCTCTCCTCAAACACGATTTATAAAACATGGTTACCTTTTTAACAACAGAAATATAAGAGTGGTGGCGGTTTATAGTTGTTTGTTTAGTTATTAATTGTATATTGTTGCTGTTTATAAAACGACAAAGTTTGGTACCTACATGTAGCAAGCAGGGTATGTGTTGCAATGTCGTGAAATGAGAGGATAAAACAAAATCCCTTCTTGCCATCGTCGGAAACACACGTGACACTGCCCGTACGTTTGTACGTAAGGGCAGTGTCACGTTGGTTTCCGATGATGCTCATTGTTTACTGTCATCTACGTTTTAAATTTTTTACGAGTTATCTCTCTTTGGCAAATCTATTTTGAAGTTGGTCGATGAAACTGTGTCCGTAGTAACACATTGTTATGGTTATATTTGTTCTAATTGTCTTGAAGGTGAAACTTGAAAGGATGGAAAGCTCTTTTACTAATTCTTACTTAGACGCTTTTGTTGAGAATTTCTTGAAAAAACATAAGTTGTTAAGTTTAGGTTAATGTCCCTCGAATCTTTGAGCTTAAAAGTCGGTTTTTGTAATCATAGTACAGTGTGTATTGCGTTTTGTATTATAAAACAAAATCTTTATCCGTCCAAACTTCTTTTTGGTCGTACAAGTCACCGCATTGCAAGTAACGATATTACTCAATGCTGGTTCACTTTTTACACATAATACATAAGCCATAAGCCATGAGAAAATATACACACTACTTACCGACTGATAACATGGTGATCGGTAGCGCCGTGGATATCCCCACTAGCACGGTAATGAAAGCTGCAACATGGAAATAACAAAAATTATACAAAACGTTTATACAACTGCCCCCAGTGAAAATAACAAACTTAAAATATCCACACACATCTATATTTATATTGGAAAACAGAGCTGTAAACAAGTAAACACTAAACATCGTAGGCTACTTACAGGTAAAAATGTTTACAGGTACTGTAAGGATGTTTACAGGAAAGGATGTTTACAGGTAAAGATGTTCACAAGTAAAAATGTTTACATGTACGGGTGTTTACAGGTAAGGATGTTTACAGGTAAGGATGTTTACGGGTAAGACTGTTTACAAGTAAGACTGTTTAAAAGGTAAGGATAATTACAGGTCAGGATAAGTACTGGTAAATGTAACTACAGGTAAGGATAATTACAGGTAGGAATGTTTACAGTTAAGGCTGTTTACTGATAAAGATGGTGTGCATTATTCAGACGATGTAGCAATTAGAATGCATGAAACATGTACAAGAATTGATAGTGAATTTTGTCAAATATGCATCTAACATGCACACGATACACATGTTCATTTGTATGTGTTTAAAATCATGTTGTACGACATTGAGACCTGGTTTAATTGCAACCCATCCCTAAATAAGAAATATGCATGAATGGTGGACATTCCACATCTGCATTGATGCTAACATCCTCGATATCCAGGGGTCACGATCACCTACGCTCTCTACACCCCCACCCTCGATATCCAGGGGTTACAATAACCATCGCTCTCTAACTCCTAATCCTCGATATCCAGGGGTTGTCCCCATCTACGCTCCCTATAGCCCTGGAATATGTCATCGCAAAACTGAAGACATGCTCAGGAAGAAAATTATGACCAATCGCTAGGCTGCATGCCTGTCTTTTGAAGATTACGAAGGAGCCGCATTTGTCTTCAAAGGCTGTCAATATTTACTGTTATGTGACCACGAAATATTTTGATGTTCATCAAAGGGTCAAACCAATCTTACTGTCACTTTAACAAGGTGGCGCACATTGAGCCTTCGGATTGCTATATACATATTCCAGGGGTGTAGAGAGCGTAGGTGTTCGTAACCTCTGGATATCGAGGATGTGACGCATATAACATGTTGTTTTGTACAACTTTCTAAGATTGTCGGTGTTAACTGCAAATTACAGATACCACCTCACTCCTCCCTAATTACATATGTCATTAATATCTAAAATTAGTTTGAGCCGGAGAGAGTATACCTTTTAATAATTTGCAGGAGTTAAATTTTAAACTAGAAATGGGCCGTGTTTCAACTTAAATAATTGTCTTTGTGTTCAGTGAAAAATCTAATTGGTAATGCTTTTGTAAAATGTAATTTGAACAACAAAAGCAAAGAGTGTTGATTCGTTTGTTTTTGTTTGTTATTCCCTATTTGTAAATATAATTGAAACAGTCATCAGAATACAGCGGAATATGGATATCGTTATTAAAAATGTCGACTGTTTTCTGCAATTTCCATGGAAACAAATGCCCTTAGCTACAAACCGTTGCATTGAAGAAAATAAAAGTTTTTTTTATTTCTTTTCAAAATATTTCTTTGTTTCGGCTGTGCTGAAATTAAATGTGACATCTTAGCGAGTAGTGTTATTTATTTATTTCACCAACAGGTTTCACAATATGTGCAGCTAATGACTTTATCTAAGACGTGTGAAACTTAATGTCTTTCTAGTGTGATGCAATGTTTCTGAAATGAATAAAAATGCACCGTACGTACATTCTTTCATTTGTGATAACTTGAAGTCTCAACGGTGTTACAATCGTACATCTCGAATATGTATAGAATGACTAACAAGCGTAAGAAATACATTTTCTGTTACGTAAATTGTAATTGTGTGTCTCATATGTACAATAAAGGTATACTATAATTGTTGTCAAAGGGGTTGTCTCACCTATGTGGCAACTGTACATATCGATTGTGTATGACGTAAATAACAAAAATGAGCAATACTAGTCTGTAATGTTTAATTATCGGCCCGATATGTACAATAACGGTATATCATGATTGTTGTCGAGGGTTTGTCTCACCTATGTAACAATTGTACATGTCGAGTGCGTATGACATAAATAACAAAAATGAGCAATACTAGTCTGTAACATTTAATGTTATTATGGGCCCCATATGTACAATGACGGTATATTATGATAGTCGAGTAGTCTCACCTGTATGACAAATTAATCTGCCACTCCGACAGATAAAATCACATGTACTAGTGGCTTCTGTGTTAGCTTCCTGTATCTGTATAAATATAGCACCGTAGTTTCCCTGTTCCGTATCCACTGATTTTCCCCTGGACGACCAGTCCAACGCTGTTTTACAAAGTTCTCGCTGATCGTCAAACGACTGGAAGTAAAAATACACTTATACAGTTAAAGGCCCAATATACGTAACTTCAGGAATTTGTTCGTGATTCTGAAAAAAATCTGGAAAAAAATCCAGTTGTTAACCATGCAAAAATAAGCCTAAAACGAAGTAAACCTGAGCGGTAACTAACAAGAAACTCTGGACAAAAAAAATCGAAAAAATTGAAAATAATTCAGGTGGGGCCCACTTCAACAACAAACCGAAGGTAGAAGACAGTTCGAAATGGACGCGTGTTTACAAATACCGTGTTTCAACTGCTGCTGTACCGGTAACCGCGTAAGAATTTATCTTGAATATTGCTGATATCAGCTAATCTTAACTAAATCTATAAATATAAAAAGTTATTAGGCTTGATTTTCGCTTCAAGTTTTGCCGAAAGTTACGTATATTGGGCCTTTAATCCTGTCGAAATATCGAAATATTTCGCACCTGACCCTTCTGCTTCTACACTAGTTTAGAGATTTTGGATTCCCACCTTTTGGCGCCAAGCATCACTGAAGAGTCCTAGGAGGACGAAACAGCTGTATGATGCAGTTTAATTCATTTTTTCGGCATACTGTATCTATTACTAAATTTCAAAGGTGCAGCACATGCGTGTGTTACATCATATTACAGATCGAGGTGATGTAATGTGTATGATAATTTTAGCATCGAAAGTTCTTTCTTTTCTTCTGGAATCATTTTTGTAATATATTCAACCGTGTGGCTAGTGGTTTTGGTTTTGATTACCCATTTCTCATTTAAAGGCCCAATACACGTCTCAATGTAACTGCCAATGTTCATAGTTTGCCCCTAGTTATTCGATTTTGAGTTCGGATTATGGTTTTGCTGCCACTTTGGTGTTCTCTGAATTTTTATTAATTTATTTATTTTTACTATCTATTCCATAATTATCAAATCTGACATATATCTGTTGCTATTTTTTTATGATAAATTTTATCGAATTTTGTTCTTTTATGGTTTTGAGTAAATGTGCGATTAAGAATAGTCAGGTCCAATCGAATAAAACGATGCCAGTTCCACATTGAAGAACACGTTGATAACTTGTTTTTTAAGTGTTGGACACTCTCCCTCAAAACCTGTCTCCTATTATCCAAAGTTACAACCAGTACGGTATTTCCACGAGACGATGAAACTGTAACTATTGTAAATTGTATTACCAAACTGCTTACAAAAATATAATTATATTTATTATTCAAGCTATACAAACATTCCCGGAATCCAACTTCCTGGCTGTTAATAGTCGCTGTCACCGACTTGGTTCTAATCTTAATGATATTGTTTTCGTAACATTTCACAGATAGAAGTCAATTCAGTAACTCATTACATACACAGCAGAGGTTATTCCGAAACGCAGGAGGAGGTTCCGAACGTCAACACGTAAATTTGATATCGATAAAATGTGCTGTGCCGGTATGACGTTGGGATTTCAAGTCGACAAATTGTTTAGACGTTATAATTGATCTTTGCACTTAATCCAAAACACAACGGACTCGTTTTGATTACTTGTTTTCGTATCGTTTTGCTATTTTTATCAGCAAAATCGTTTCAGTTTTCGATGTGGAAATAATTAACACGGCAAATGTTCGCCCACTTTCAGCCTTTACAACCGAATCGTCTGTAATTACAACTGTATCCCTTTGTTGGCTTTGAGGAGGGAGCAATTTTTGTGGGATAGTAATGTTTTGATGTGATAATTTAATCAGTTATATGCATCAGCAGGGCCGTGTTTAACACTGAGGGCCCAAATTTAATATCATTATCGCAATTTTAGATCGGTGTTGCTTTACAGCCTTTTTTAACAAATAACGACTTCCATCCAAGATTTTTGTTATCTCAAGTTTAAATGTGTTATTCATACTGTGTGTGAGCATGAGATACTATTTCAGATCTAGTGAAGCATTTCAATGAGTCATCATACTCAATACACAAAAATCAGCAAAGTACCAAATCTAGTTTTATATTATAATATTCGCTTTGAATCTGAAGAAAAAGATAAAAAAAAGGATAACTTTATTCATTTTGCAACAATTATGAAACAAGCTATCAAACGTATTTCAATCACTCTTGTCGGTTCGGATGTTTGCGCGCAAGGGTCTTATTATGGGAGGAAACCGGAGTAACAAGAGAAACCCCGTGACCCCGTTCCTTTTCATGTCCGGTCGAGGAATCGAACCCCGGCCGCTTTGTTGAACGGCAAGTTTTATATCTACTACACAACCTGACCCCACTAAGAAATAGTTTCATGTGAAGTATTATATATATAACGCTTATTAATTTGGACTAATTAATGTGAAGCTGCGTCAATTTTACGTTTTGTCTCTTTTTTCAGTTCAGATTTTCATCTTAATATATCAGATATTGTCATTTCAATGTTTTCCAAAAAAGGAGAATGTTTTCAAAGTCGGCCCTTTGTATTTGTGGTGTTTGCAATAAACATGACAACCGATTTGCCTACTGAACTAGTATATATTTATTTATGGATTTTTTGTACGGATTCAGTGAACTGATTGAAATAAATTCTTAATGAATGTTACTAAATAAACAAAATATGAATGGTATATATATTAAAGTCATAATGTGTTAGTGTAACATTGAACTAACAATAGTAAGATTCAGTTTTGTTCTAACATACGAGAAACAATTATTTTGAAAATTTAGCTATAATGCACAATCAAACATAAACTACTTAAATAAATACATTCCAAACCATACTGAATAACAAATCTACTGACAATGTTTAACTTAAGCTTGATTTTTGTTTATTTATAAACAATAACTTGAATTTGGGAGGGTTGACCTGACTTCTTTGTAAGGTTTTGTATATTGTTCAAACTTTTGATTTTTTTCTTATGTCTGTAGTTTTTTTTATTTGCTTTTAAGTCAAACATAATAGAAAAGTGAAACACAATCATGAATTAAATTGAAATGAGCTGAAAAACCATAGCAATTTTCTTGTTTATCACAGTTGCGTCAGTGTCAGTTACGTTACATCACATGAAATCCAAGAATGTTTGTGTAACATACAGGATTTGTATAACAAATATTGTATAAACAGATGATGCTAATCCCCTGACCTTTCAGATAAAAAAAAAGAATCCGCGCTAATCTTATCGTGTTATCGTCATTATGGTGACTGACGCTGTAAGATTATATATATATCGTTACTTCCGGTACAGGTCGTGTTCTACGCGCATGCTACCCACGAGGTTTCGCTGTCGTCACTATGGTGTTTATGTGTTATGGGATATTGATCATGATGAGAGGTTATGACGGATTTACAAATGTATCATTTGACTGATTACTCAAAACGTCAACAAATGTATAAGGTTAGACATCCAGCGCATAAAGTACATGTCGAATAGGATGGAGTATATGGTTAAAAAACACAAAATACGGAAGGGATAACAAAGCAAATAATACTCAAATTCGACTAAACTAGAGATAAAGTATGAACAATAGAAATATTAGGGCTTTGGAAAGCGTACGAGATGATACAGCTAGGTATTCAAGGAGAGTAAGCGTCTTCTGCTTCATCTACGACACACGCCATGTAAATCTTGGTCACATGCAAGTAAATGCCATGTTATCAAAATGAGAACTGAGGCATTATCTTCCATCATATACTTATAGGCATATTCAATAACGTTAAAATCATATCCAAGGAACTGTTGTCAATGAGACGAAGGTTATGACTATAAAACTTGCTAATGGTCGCCAAGAAATAATTGTCATGATTGTTTGGGTAGAAGTTGTTGATGTTAGAATTATTTTCTCCCATACCGTATTTCCTTTTGATTGATTAACTTTCACTTACGTTAGATGTGACAAAATAGCATAACTAATGGTATGTATAAGGAATAAAATTTCAATGATGACCGACACACGGAATTCTATATATCATTGTTAGTGCATGCGTCCTAGGTATTGTTGATACATCATATGATAATCTGATAATTGCAAAATGTCGAGGCTTATATTGAACGGGGAAACCTTAAAAGTACCAGAGAATAAAACCAGGTGTTCTGGAAGAGTAAGCGTCTTCTGCTTAATCGACTACACCCGCCATGTAAATCTTGGTCACATCCTAGTAAACATCAATCTTCAAATTGAAAACCGAGTCATCATTGCCAATTACAACAAGTAAGAACACTAATAAACAAACTAAAAAAAACGCTTATATAGAACGGGTTATCATATTTATTGTACTTCACAGATAAAGCTCATTGTAAATGCTTCCGTCTTAGTTGATGTGACTGAAATATCGACTCCTAATATACCGACTCCCAATGTACAGTTTTTCTCCCATGGATATAACTGTAGTTTAAAAGTGCTATAGATAGCAGATTAATCTATCAATCCGATTTTCGGTGATGCACAAGAGGACTATTCGTCACCATACACCAGCTGATAGGTCGTGGAATAATATTATCTTCTCTTGTAACGTCATTAACAATTTGACATTTAATGGCAGTCATCTTATTCTGTTGTTATAAAAAAGTGAAAGTATTTTACATCTCCATTAACAATTGAAAAGTCCTAATTGGGCTATAATTCAGTGTATTTAGGAATATGTGTCAAGATTTGAAATAGTGGCATTATCAAATCTAGCATTACGTCATGTTGGTTTAAAAAACAAAACTATTAAAAACAGTTATGTTCATCATTTCATTCTGTGTTCCGTTAAATAACTATTTCTACCGAGCTTAAACGACATAATTATATTTTTAATCAGCAATAACATTATAATAGTACGTTTCACCCTACCTCACTCATCAAAAGATTGAATGCTTTCAGAAACCAGCACAGCAAGACGTCAGTACAATACTGTCTACACGTGTTTCCTTTTAATTTCGGCATGCTGAATGTTGGGTTACGTAACGTATTGCCGGATAGTTGTAGAAGTTTTAAGTTATTTTTTATCACAATGGCGAATCATATTATCAAGAAGATGCTCATAAACCTTCTGGTTATATTTCACAATGTCTTCAGATTCTCCGAAATGCGATTTGCTTAGGTGTTTTATAGGTTGATTTATTGAACAGAGTAAGGAAGCCTGTACGTGTTTGTAAGGATTCCTAGCGCTTTAGGGTCTTTTCCAGGATTGTCGATAATTGGATATGTTGATAGGTTATAATAAGGCAAGATTGCAAACAGTGTCCCTTAAATACAGACAATTATATGACGTTTACTATTTTTAATATCAACTGATAAAGTAAAAGTTTAATCAATACTAGGTAAACAAATTAACTTTGAAATATGACATATTATCATTCATTGAAACTTAAATGTCGAAGCAAAATAGCAAACAAATTCAATATGTCGATAGTACCATTTATATTGGTATATCACTATAATTATGTTTATTGTTTTAGCACCATATGTGTACTGTTATATCACCATATGCTTATTGTAACATCAAATTATTGTTTTAGCACCATATATCACCTTAACCCTAATTTGAATATGAAAGCCTGACAAACATGCTATAGTAAATGGCTTTATTATGTTGTAATGCATACATACAAATGAATGCCTTCAAGTTTCATTAAAGTACTAATTTTACAGAGGTGACTAATTTGTGATGATCTATTACGATAGCTGTATGTATACACACATTTGCTTAATATCAACCATCATACTATACCGATATAAGGATTATATATGTAAGGTTGATGAGTCATATTGCACTCAACACAGGACCAAAGGTCACAAAGCAGCAACATTTTACCCAAACTTTTGTAGAAAGTCCCAATAGACACCATTGTCTCGGAACCTTTTCACAGCTCTCTGATTAACGGATTGAGTCTCAAAAATGTCAGTATGCTAACCCTCCCTTCGACTACATTTTTACCCGGTTTTTGCTGAAGTAGTTTTAATGCAATTATTTGTTGAACTAACTTAATGAATAACGACCATATCGTGCTAGCATATACCATACTTTTGGATAAATAAAAATTCATATACTTTTTTTAATGTTGAGTAATGTTTTATGAAAATCCGAGGTCACATTTGCTTCACGAATGTTTGTGTGTCAGAAACAGGGTATGTTGGTGTATTTGCTTCCTTGTGAAAGCGCGGATATAATGCCGGCTTTATATTTTGTAGTGCTATCTCACTGAAATGCCATGTATTAAAGTATTCCGCTCGGTTACATTACATCCCCATTGATGTTACCAATTGTTGTCCTTTCTCTCATTTAATGCTGGACATGAAGTAGGGAATGACAGCTTTCATTTTAAAGACTTTGGAATGTCTCGGTCTGGTATCACATCTCGTCAACTTCCTCATTTAGGGCAACATCCATTTCAAAACCAAATTGGAGTTTTTGCCAAGCAAGGCACAAGGAAATTAATTTTACGATGTGGATAGATGTGCTAGAGAAATATAAACAACCTAATGTCATTGCATTGAAATCGGTAAATCAGATTATTAAAAGACAAGCCATTTTCATATAGAAGCTAAGTTGTTAGTTAATACAACTTTTTACATTTTTCTTTTTCAACTTGACGAATTTTATTGTGTTATATTGTTATTCCCTGCACGTGTTTATCCCATTGACGACCAATAAGTACTAAGAGTTCGGTATAAAATGTAATCTGTGTTCCACCGAATACACAGGGAATAACAAATAACCGTACTGGTGTGTTAGCGTAATAATAGTGTTTTAGCTTTGGAAATATATCTTTTTAAAAAGGAAATACAAGCTCATCGGCAAATGTATCGCACTAAGTGATAAATAGAAGCATTCAATGGCAATAACGGGGTCGTAACTTGCTATTAACCTGCCCTCTAGCGGGAGGAAAGTGATTGTCGTATATCTCACTTATATGCATTTTTACCTTTAAATACCTCCTCCGATGTGAAAGTCGCTGCTACAATTGTATGTGTAAACGACTCTAAATACATTAGGTACCAATGAACCTTTCATTTCTTACATTATGAGACGTGTACTCCCAATTGTCTTTAAATTTTCTAAGCACCGCACAATTGTTTGACCCGACGTTGCCCTTGATTTACATTCGTGTACCTGTTTATATTGCATTGACCTGTATTACCTTAACAGTGCGACAAATTCACTTTCAAATAATTCCATATGGATTTCACGTTTGTATAAACGACACACGACTTAATAATGTCAAATAGGCAATATGGTTATCTTAACAACTCAGTATATCTATTTGTCATATAAGGTTACACGGTAGTCCTGACGGTCCATGAACCAGAGAAGTTAATATGGGGACACACGGTCCTTAAATGACAATCAGACCCCATGGTGTTATACATGTATGGGTTGCATGTCTGCTGAACGATCCACTAGTATTACCAAGTTGTTTGTCGTTGATTGATCAATCTGCCACGTGGCTGAGCGTGACCGCGCGTGACCTCATCTCGTTTGTTTATCGTTTGGAGTACCGCATGACATATATGTTGTATATTCTTGAACTTACTCAGAATGCTGTAACATTATGAATCAATGTATACATACATGTTTTTTTCCTAATTTCCTGTTACTATGCAAAGATGACGTAACACACAAATATGCTGCACCTCTTAAATTTAGTAATAGATACAGCATGCCGAAAAAATGAATTAAACTGCATCATACAGCTATATCGTCCTCCTAGGACTCTTCAGTGATACTAGGGCCAAAAGGTAGGAATCCAAAATGTCTAAACTAATGTAAAGGCAGAAGGGTCAGGTGAAACAATCTGTTATGCTACAATATATTTGGTACACAGTATCATTTGAACTATTCCTATATGATAAACATGTCATAGTTCATAACTTTATATAGACTGCATCTTAACTCTAGGTGCAATCAATTAGGTTGTATATTTCAACGTTAAAATGCAAAGAAAAAACCGACATAATCTTGCTACTTACAACAACGGTACTTGCAAGGCTTCTTGATGGCGAACTTTGACAGGCATTTTCGGCTTTTATAGCAGCAACTGGTGTCGACGATCCTTTGTAACTACCGTAGCTCCCAGTAGACTTGGTACTCCCGGTTGATATCCCTGTGGAACTAGAAGAATGCATCCTCCTTCCTGAACCCCTTTTCAATGAGCCCCTGTTCTTTCTTACCATGGTGCCCTTCCGGACCAACATCGACATTTTGTGCGAGTAACGTCAACAGCTGGACACCAACGGACCTGCCAACACGAATGAAAAGATTGCTTCAGTATGGCCTTCATAGCTTCATTGTGGGTAACGTGGGCGAGTTGACAACAATAAGCATGTATTCACCTTGATACGTTATAATTATGTTGACGCCTTTCGATGTAAAAGCTTAACCAGTAATGGCAATGGCATTACATAGAATAATGAGATTCTCCCACATAATTTCCAAGACATTACATCCAATTTCTTAAGAATTATTTTAAGAACTGTGTATACCGTTTTAAAATGTCAATTCATCAGACGAATATTTTAAGCAATAGCTCTCGACGACTATACCAGGACTTACGATCAATATAGACGGATATGTTTCTGGATTATACACCTACACAGTATTAACAACATCAAGGTGCCATATATTTCCAAATAGCTACAGACAATAAAAAATCTATAATTGCCGTATGATTGACCTGAAAACACCTGCTCTGAGCAATAAGATTATTTCATTAGTTGATAGCTTGGATGTAAGACATACTATACTGTTTATTTAAGTCTGTATAACATGTTTTCATGTCCTTCTCCGGCCTTAACCCACACTTAGAACACTCAATAGACTTCTAATTGTGATTAGAAATATCACACACACCTATCTGGTCTATTCAGACCGTTTTCAGTATCATATTGGACGAGATACCGACGCCGATAAGAACATATACATGTATCGACACTTCTGAACACTTGCTCGCTAAGATGGAGGTAAATCTGATAAGGCATTAACGATTTACGAGATTCGTCTGATAAAGGGCGGTAACAATACTTTCACTTATTGTTTAACATATTAAACAGTAATAACCCATCCCGATATGGTAACTGAGTGTACGCTTAACATTTAAGTGTATTTACACTTGCTCTGCAATTCTCCATTGACACAATGCTGCCATACACCTATAACACCCAGTGCTTCAGACAACAGTCTGAAGTTGTTAGCAGTTGCTATTGTGACGTCATCAATCTCTATTGGGACGTCATCAATTTCATTGTTGTCTACACTTGATTTGCTGTTCAAAATCGGTTCGAAATATCTAAATAACGCACTATAATTCTATTAAAATGTAGAAACAAGTAATAAACATCTTAGCAAATAATGTTACAGTCCTATAACACACATTATAATTGCTGGCAAACTTACACAAAACCCTACCGATATTTATAAAGTTTGTTATCAATAGCCATAGGACTGTAACAACATTTGCTAAGACATTCATTGCTTAATTGTATATTTTATAAGGGAACCAATGCTTTAAACTACATGTGTATTATATATTTTTATACCAACCCTTATTTTACTTATTCATCAATATGTTAACATTTTGTAGCTTTTAATGTGACGCTGAAAATCTGAATAGCTCTTAATTTTCCATGTCACTGTGTGAAAATGTCGTTTTGATCCATCATTTACATTCTGTTTTGGTGCACAAGGTCTCGGCTGCCTATCAAACCTTAATGATGTTGGACTTGCGCGTGTGTCTTTTGTCAAAGACCACATTGTCCCATGAGAGTATCATAATGTTATATCTCTCCCTTTTCCACCTGAAGATAACGTAGTTTGAATCTTCTTTATTTCCTGTCCAACTTTTTAAGTGGCCCGTTGTCGAACATTATTGTGACACATCGCACTTTTCTGTGAATCTTCCATTGTCTTATAAAGTTATGGAATCCGACTACCTGACCAAACATTGTCTGTGTCTCAAAATCAGAATATTGCCATTTTTCATTCTCATTGGTTAGATAGTCAGCAAATAGAGATTAATGGCTTGATACGTTGATTCATTTCACCATTTTTAGATACAGCAGACCAACTTTCCCTTCATGACGTCAATTTATCTTTATTTTGAATCATTTAAATTTGATCAATCATCACTTAACAGAAATATTTTTTAAGGTTGTACTATTAACCTGATCAAATGGTATTGGCATCATTTTCCTGGGTCCACACATTCTAAAAGCAAGTATATAATTGACCATCGGTTACTTCAAGAGTCAGAGCTGACCACAAAGGTTTTACAGTTAATATAAAAACATCAGTCATACATTGAACCGTATATACATGTTCAAACTTCCACTGCAAAGCTGTATGTGTAGCATAAGCTTAACTTGTTACGTCATTTTTCAGGATAGAGGGTGGCAGACTCTGCTGGTGGATCATTTAGTCCCCGAGGTTTGCTGGAGCCTCCATAGCCACAGTTAATTCATTTGAGTAGTGGCAAGGTACATAGTATACACGTTTTCGCAGTATACGTTTTGAAATTATACAGGAGTAGTTCAATTGTACTTCAAAATCCATAAATGAAAGTGGATTTAGGCACCTGGCTCTTCTACTTCTACATTAGTTTGGATTCAAAACGTTTGACCCCTAGTATCACCGAGGAGTCCTAGATGGACGAAACAGCTATATGATACAAATTAATTCATTTTTAGGCATTCTGTATATATCACTAAATTTAATATTAATACTGAAAAACAAATTAACAACACAAGGATTCAAGAGATGAACTTTGGACAAGTTGAATGGTCGCCATCTTTGTCTCATTGTGAAATATTCTGTATCTTTAAGTGATATGAAGATGGACGTTTTTGTGTATGCTCATTAGTGTGTTAACTTGTTGTGATTGACAATGATACTTGGTTATCATTTTGAGAAATTGATGTTTACTTGGACGTGACAAAGATTTACATGGCGGGT
Source organism: Mimachlamys varia (assembly GCA_947623455.1). Classification (NCBI taxonomy): domain Eukaryota; kingdom Metazoa; phylum Mollusca; class Bivalvia; order Pectinida; family Pectinidae; genus Mimachlamys; species Mimachlamys varia. Next base: position 7,832,561 of record OX392537.1, read on the forward strand.
GTCGTCGATGAAGCAGAAGACGCTTACTCTTCCGGAACACCTTGTCTTATTCTCTTGTACTTTTACAAGGGTCTTCTCTATGTAAGTATTTCCTTTGATCATATTTTGCCCCTGGTTTAATCGATTTTGAGTTTGGATTATGATTTTGTTAATGTTTCGGTATTCTTATTTATTTTAAAATGTGCAGCATATGTTCGTGTTACGTCCTTTGTCATGCACGATGAGATGGACCATGTATATGTACTAAAGTTTGTACATGCAGTAGTCTGTGACACGACTAAAATAAGGCTTTAAACTTATACATGTATGACAATGGCTAGAGTCGGTTATGCCTTTCGACTCTTGTCCATTATACATTATAGAAGATCAATACACTTCCTAGATATCAGTTTTTGTCGTGCTTCACATTAACCAACGAGCTAGACAGCGCAAATTCGTATTTATACAGTCTCTAATTGCATATATTTCATAATTGGAGACCTGTTGTCTACCTTTAATTACTATATTCTGACGATGTCAATATGCTGTCGATGATTGATCTCACGATATTCTTCCCAATTATCGTTCTCAACTATATCAATATGGTCCGAGACGCTACGTATGTTGTTCTGTAGTCTCTGATCTGTCAACCACTGGATAACTCCGACACTACACGAGTAAATAACCATACAATATATATATACGATACTGAGCTAGTACATTGGTACTGTTGTCTAGATATCCCGTATGCTGTAGGTGAAATGTTTATTTGATGAAGCAAATGAAGCTTGCAGATGAAGCTTACTCTTCCGGTACACCTGATCTTATTCACTTGTACTGTTATAAAGGTCTCCATGTCAATGTTTTTTCGTATTTTGCCCCTAGTTAAATCGATTTTTAATTCGGTTTATGGTTTTGTTGTCGCTTCGGTATTCTCTTATTTGTTTCTGTTTATATATATATATATCTTTAGATTAAATACGAGAGTTAACTTTATGGCAACAGCAAAACCTCCTGGAATCTAACACATTAAAGGAAAATTAGATGGTCTATCATTACACAACCTGAATTAACTGTGTCTTAGACGAAGTGTATGCGTTAAACAATTGGCAAACTAGTTATGTTGCCTTGATCATTCTTTTAATAGATCACTAGGGCCCGGTTAATTAAATTCTTCGCTTTTCTGTAACATTTGCCGCCTGTGGTGAAAAAAGAAAACCGCTGGGGTTTATCACACGAAGCGAACTGGTGTATGTTATTGCTTGTTTCAAAGGATTTGTCATTTCCTTCTCCTAGGGCTGATTTACAAACAGTATCTGTCAAGAACAGAAATAAAGAAAACTGTATTTTAACGTTTTAATTAAAGTTTTTAGTACAGAAAAGACAGTGACATACATTTCGAGGCATACCGGCGTTGTTAGTTTAAACCTTGTCATATTTAGAGGCAACCACACACAGGTATATATAGAACGAAGATACATTACAATGCATCATTGCAATTCGGAACCAAGTGCAAGGTAGTTATATTGATAATGGGGATGTTCTTTTATTGGAACAATAAAATATGCAGAAGGTAAAAATCGAGGGTAAAATGGGGACAAATTGTCTTTATACAAATCTGATGCAATGTTCAGTTTTTGTAAATACGATTTACAGTGTTTCGTCTGTAGTAGCTAAGCTATTTAAAGGAAACAGCAAACACAATTACAAAAGTAAAAACCAATATAATCTTCTCCTAAGAATTATATAACAGTGTATTTGATGATAGTAATATTCTCTTCGGGGTGCTATATTTTAACTCTATATCATCATGTTCATTGTCATTCTTAAAGTGCATTGCTATAGACTGGTTGGCGTAACCGTATGTCACGTGATCATAGATGAGACGTTGTTTACATTACTTTATATCACGAAAATGAATGTAGACACTTGTATCATGCAAGAGGTGATAGACATATTCATTCGACACGATCCAAACTATAGGGTTGTTTTTCCCTCATGAACAGCTTTTTACGAGGTCCTCGGTTTAACACCGTACATACTTCTTTTCCTTTTATGTTCAGTTGTCCACTTATATAAAGACAAGTTCATGTCACCCGAATAACACAACATATGGTCAGTAGACAAATCAATACTTTATCATAAATTCCACTGCAACCAGACATTGTACGTATATAAATAAAACACAATAAAAATAGTTACTTTTAATATGTCTAACGTCATGTAATGCTATCTTGGGATTAACCGAACCCTATCAAACACATTGGTCATATCTAGAGAGACAATTATGTGGTGAGGTACAAAAAAAAAAAAAAACCAAATGATAAAAAAAAAGAAATATGTAGTAAAAGAAGCGTTTAGGACAAAAAATAGCCACTATCATGACTTTACGTGCAGAATGAAAATTTATACTGATAAATATTTACAGTTTACACTACACTGACATTCACTTGATAACCATTGTACTGCAAACTAGAGTTATTTTCCAGTAACTATACTTGAGAACGTGCAAAAATTCTATGACGTCGACAACAATACATGTGGGCGGAGCTATGCAAATTATCCCGTTCGAATCACAATTGTATGACGCCATTAACAATTGATATGGGCGGAGCTAGCTACGGCTTGTGCAAACTTCATGCTGTTACATTTATTGAACCGTTTTCACGTTTGTAAGTTTTGAAATGAAATATATGTCCGCAAATGGGGCTAAATTGAACAGAAAAGTTATGACCAATTTACACAAAAATACTGTAAATATAAGGATTAACCTTTGATTTTGTTTAGTTTATGAGATCATAAATCCAATGGAGCACGAGGTAAATTGCGTAAATGTGTGTATTATTAAGATGAACTGCGTGTTTTTTTTTAATTGTTATGTTTTCATAGCAGCACAATATAAATGGAAAATAATAACAAACAAAAAAAACAAAAAACTTTCTTATGCGAATCTTTTTTCAGTTGAAATTTTCTTTCAAAGAAGTTAAAAGAAACAGCAAGCCGTTATCACTATTCTACATTTCCGTTTTACAAATTGTCAAAAGAAGTCTTCTAAATCGTCCAAGTAGTTACAAAAACTGTTTGAAACCGTCATTCCAAATAAGTACCAAGGCTGATGTGTTTTATTTTCTCTTTCAATATTCTCTTTTTCATCAATAGTGCTTGTTAAGATAGATTTGCATCTCCGAATTTAAGGCAAACACGGGTCAACATTAAATAACAAACAACAATAGTGTTCTTTATGTCGAAAAAGATCCAACGAGACTGGTCTATGATGAATAACAGCAATTATAACGAGAATGCATTGGTATTGTTGTTGTGCAATTTGTTCATGTCGAGTTTAAACATATCTCTGTTACATGCCAATTTTATGAAACTACAATACCGAGATACGATTCTTTGAAACTGAGTTATCAAAAGTAAAACCTAATTGGTCTGGTTGTGAGAAACATATTATTCTTGTCAGTGAAACGTTTGACAGTTTGACAATTGGAATCAATAATTTTAGTGGATAAGGATTCCTTGTTTATTATTATCCTTTCATTTCGTGGACATAAATCCCCTGAACTATGATAGAACGCATTTTAACGTCGTACTTTGTAAAGCATTAAGATGCATATTGTACCTAACGCACCACGTATAGTTTGATTCAAGTAGTTTGCTAGTTTGCATATCCTTAAAACAAATGAAACAAACACGGTACTTTTTCACGAAATAGGTCAATTTCAGCAAAGCATTAACTCTAAACGCAAAACCATGTTCACGAGATATCCCCTGGGAAGATTAGTTACCGATATTCAATATACTGCTGACATAACAGCTATCCTATTTTAGGTGTCTACTTGTCTATGGTATATTTTTTTTCTGTGCGCTTACATAATACGTACCGAAGGGCATGGCGGCAGTCGGGAATGTTCTGTTAAAATGATGTATTGATATTTCAAATATAGCACAAGAGTGAAGTTTAAGGCACACTCTTATTGTTGTTGTTGAAAATGTCTTCGAATCCTGACTCAAAGTGCAAACCATTGATGTAACGGAAGTGAACCCGGCGGTTTATGTAACTTACTGGCACGCTAAATCGACATGTGTAGGCAACTTATATAATATAACAAAGCGTTTTGACTTCGAGACATTTCTATATCAGCTTGCTAATACGATGATATACATCATGTTGCAGTGTTGTGTTTTCGAGGTGTTAACTTGACGCCAAAGACAAATAAAAAATCTCATCATCAACGACACGAAATGCATAACTCTACCTATTGCGGTCGTATATACAATGTAGTATCACACATACCCTTTCCTGAGGTGTGAATCGTATAATTTAAGTTTTTGATATGCATCGATTATTTCTTCTGATTTTGGTTAATAAATATCATCAATGTCCTGTTTATGTCTGGCTACTGAATCCCTATTGCTGTGATTAATTATAATGGACTTTGTTAATGTGTCTGTTTACTTTCAGTGAAAAGACGTCGCAGAACTAGCTCGTCTGAATAACTGAATAGGCCTCAGAAAGACGTAACAGTAACGGCGTTTAAGTACTGTCAGGATTTATGTGTCGGAGGGACTTCCGAAAGCCGACACATGAAATACTCATGGGATGACGTGAACAGAGTTCCTTCGTTAGCTGACCATGGAATACTTATGGGGTGACGTGTACAGAGTTCCTCCGAAAGCTGACCGCTATGAATCATCACAATAATTTGAGACTTCATAAACATGACTTGAACCAATGCCACGGAAGGCATCAAATCAATCCAATTAAATGCACATAATATTGTTGAGCTCAACAGAACATAAATACATAAAACGGGAGAGACGTACTTAATGACTTATTTTCGCTCCTGTAGGAAGTCGAATTAACTGACAAGCGTACACTTATGTATCAGGAATGGTAACAAAAACCTTGTCAAGTGTTTTAGTTTACTTCAGACATATCGCCGAAAAGGAATTAAAAAGGAAATTTGTTTGAGGAAGACGATCATATATACCCTCAAGTCCTTGAAATCAAGGACACTACAACTTTCTGTATAGCTGTCGCCCCACTTCATTTCGTACGTGTACGCACACAAAGTAACGTTGTTATTTACTGTCTTCGTTTATACAACGAGCCAGGTCGTTTCAAAGATACAGTCGCTACCAAAGCAGTGAGATTTCTGTTGTTCTTGCCCGCTGTTCACATGTAGGCCTTGTTCTGAACTCTTACAATCCCTTTTTCAAAATCCATCGCTTCCAAACACTTACAGTACAATGTAATTATTATATACCAATTCAATGGTATTTTTATCGCCAACACAGTGATGCCGACCCTTTTAGGCATACATGGTCTTATGCTTTATAAACTTTGTTTTTGAAGTGCCCATTCAAAGCTTTCGTTTTTGTCTTCAATTGCTTTTATTCGAGTTTCTACTGACTTGACTTTAAAATATTGAAAGAAAGTCTGCGAACACAAATAGATTACAGACTAAATAAGCATCCCTATTCACACTAATTGATCAAACTTTAAACCATCCATTTGTGATGTGACGCACGACAATAGGGATTTCATCACAGAAGACGAGCAGAATGCTCACCTCTGAATCGATGGAGGTTAAACTTAGTTCAGGATATATCATAGTTTGTTTGTATATATATGTATCTTGATCCTACTTCCGACTAGATATCCTACGATCAAAGGTACGGTGGTTAAGATGCTATATTTCCAGATTAATTATACGAGTGTCGGAATCACTGCTAGCGTCATGACGTACATACAGCATTTGATGAAAGTTTATATATTAATATATCGGAAATCCGTATTGATCTTGAAATTTCGAGATATGTTTCAGGTTAACGCACTCCACATCCATAAAAGTGTATTTTTTTCATAGACATTGACTGGGAAAATTTACATTTTGCGATAAGATTTCGGAAAAGAAACGAAACCGTGGCAGGTGTGTCAGTATTGAGTGTCAATGGCTGACGTTGTTTGTGATGACAATGCTATAATTATCACAGGGGATGTATTGGACGATGATATCATTCGTTCTGTCTCGAATACCTGTGAGCAGGATTCGGAAAGCGAGGAGAAAGAGAGCGAAATCATTTGTTGATCTAAGGACTGGTGCTTGCTTGCAGCAAAACCTTTTTGCGAACAATTGAAACGATATGAACTTGTTACACTGAGTCAGTTTCTGTACATCCAAGGAACGTTACATGTTTGTTAGCTTATTTATTTCTACCAGAGTTTTTGTTCGAAATTGCAAACACATATAATGATTCAATTTCAAAGTCCCTTGGAGTTCGTCATAGACATGTTTTACTCTAATATACATATATTTCAAGCAACAACGCGTATTAGACATATTTGGGATGATATGAATATTTAATATGTAAAAGTTGTCTGCATTAAAAATAAATACAATACAATAACACTCTTAAAAAAGAAGCTTATCATAGCCGGTCGGAGAAACAGGGGCTTTGTGTCGTTTACAGTTATTTTAAAATTAAATACAGTAGTTGTCTTGTCTTTGCTTACAGCAACGTTTAACACATACCAACCTAGACTTCATTAACACAACGACCATAATGATACTCCATGCCAGTAATTACGATAGCCTCGTAGTCATTCGGCCGGTCGTAATATCTCAGTAAACGTACGATTGAGTAAGCCGTCTCCTTGTAATCTCCTTGTATTGCATATAGCATTCCAAGCTTCCGGTCGTAGAGCAATCTCCTAACGTCTTGTTAGTGCTGAAGTAACTAGGTCAGTCTTGATTTGCCACCCTTGTATCGTCACAAAGAGAAAGACCTCGGTGCTACAGAACAGCGGGGCTATATGCCGTGTCACTAATGCAGTTGCAGTGGTAACAAATTGGTTGCTTATTTAGTAAGCCATCAGTGATAACAAGATTTATAAATACGATGCCTGATAGGGAATACTCAACCACCAGCAGTGCCCGCTCTAACACACTCAGTGCATGATGCATCTTACTGATGCTGTAGGGATTTCGTATGATGGATCGCCTATCGTGTGCTACAGTGTGCTATACCGAGTCTGGCGCCCTTTCTGTTCTATAGTATGTAATGTCGATATTGCATGTTGATATAGATAAAAAAAATCGAAAAAGAAGCGTGAACATATGTACATCTTTTGATTTATCAGATACAATTTTAACCTTAAACGTTGCATTAAATATATAAACGTATCAATGTATGCACGAACAGTGTGGCACATTTGCACCTTTCTAAAGACGGCATGTGGTATCACTGCGTTTAGAGGCTGCGGTATGTTCGTGTAAGCCTTCTTGTGATATTCCGGATCTTTTGCTTAGGGAAAGAAACCACCAACCAAAAATAGGAAGAACAACAGCCAACCAGAAAAAAAAAGAAATATAAATCCTATGGGCAGTGTTAGACATTGTAGAATGCTAGCTGTGAGTGCTGGAATGGCAGCACTGGTTGTGTGCTTCCAGGAAAGTTGAAAACGATATTGGCTGGTTGGTAAGGCCCTAAAATCACAAATAATAATTTGTGAATCGCTTTGGGACGACATATAATTATTGATAAATTGGTGTATACGAACGTGGAATAATCATTATTATTTAAGGATTAACTTGAATCTATTTTTATGTTATGGTTTACTCCGTTTTTTTGTGTTATAACCCCATAAAATAAAAATAGATTCAAGTTAATACTTATAATTTAATCTATACCCTGCGAAAATTTAATTTATTGATTGACTATTTTCTCTTACAAATCATTACGCTTGAATCAAAAGCGACGTTAAAAACGGCGACGTCACTTTTTACGTTATGGACTGATAACATATTGTTTTAAGCCAATGAAAATGCTTGTTTCAAACAAGATTAAATTGTTAAGTAATATTGACTATAATCTCTAAGTTTAAGGAAGGTGAACAAACTTTAATTTAAACAAAAACATTATGAACCTGACTTACATATTGCTTAAAGCATTGCGTTACCTACACTGAAATGTTGTTGTGACTATATTGGCAGCCATACCATTGTCGATAAACACTATGTGACAAATGACCCCAAAGCCAAACAGGATAAAAACACTTCAATAAGAAAAACAATCGAAATAAACTGCTCTTATGTTTTTCGATAGTGCTCAACTTTCTATCGTACAGGTAGATCCTCGTTCATTGTATTGTCCAACCTTCCTTCACCAAGACAATAAGTGAACCGCATATATTTCCTCCCGTAACAAACGATCCCCGCGGTATTTATCTGTATTGTAATTTTAGCCCTCCCAGACTCAACGCAAACAAATTATTTGCCAATTGGCTCATATAACTACCAATGAACATTTAACTTCCAATTGCAAATAAAGGTCAAAGTATCATATCCATATAAATAAGCATTCTTATATTTTGTTATATACTTTACCATGACCTCGTCAAGAGTAAGTGTTTGAGTAGTCTGCGCTGGTGTTGACAACATACATCAAAGTTTATAACCTTTAGCGGGATATAAAGCCTCACCTACAGTAATAATACATGTCTGGATTGAAAGTGAATAATATTGTTCACATTTAACCCAATCCTTTGCCTAACCTTTCACATAATCCAAAAATACCTTGAAATATACATTCAATTTGATAGATATAGTCTCATGGCGCTTTATGTTGAGGTCACTATTCAAATTGCTGGTTATTACATGTTCAGCTAGATCCATAGCGATAGAAATGACAAACTTATATAAACTGTCGTGGCGTTTGTTTGCTTGTACATGGAACTGAACAGTTTAGGTGCAATAGGTACAAATTACTGTAGAAAATGATGGATGATCTTGTATATCGGCACTGGAACAGACTTTTGGTATAAGATATTGCTGCTGAGGATGACATTAATCCCATTGTTGACAAATTAGGCTTAGCATGTATGTCGAGTCACTGTTGCATCACGGCTATCCACTGAAAAGACGTAACTAGTCGAATTTGCTCAACATCATTAGTTAGTTGGTAAAGTTCCAATGCTAGTTTCGCATGTTCATCTGGTACATTTTCTTTAGAAATGTCCTCCACAGTTCTTAATGCAATGCGAGAGGAGGGACTGAATACAATGTGAAGTTGAAACCTAACGGTCCCTGTTGGACTATGTTCATGCTGTTGTCTATGAATCTTATTGCAAGTGAGTTATTCGACTACTGCAAAGCGAATCAGTATCAACTTGATAAGTGTCTGATATTATATATTGCGTCACAACTTTCTTACGTAGAGCGAAGGATTAAATGTTTTAAACTACTCCAAGAACACTTACTTTCACCAGCACAAATAAGCTTAAGGCCAGTTAAAAGTTGAAAAACAACAACCCTTTACAAGTAAATCAACAAACCCGTAACATTCGATTAATAACGTGGTTGAGGTAATGTTTTCACCAAGTTAAATGTGTGGTGTAAATGAGGTTCATCAGTACTGGTTGGAAAACAAAATCAAGGAATACCAAAGCGTCAACAAAATGGTCATCATTAAATATATTCTTCAAATGAATTACACGAATCAAAAAGCAACCAGTATATGGCAGTGAAGAGAAGTTCGAAAAGAAATAACAATTATTTTATTAATCTGATTTGTTTTTACCACAATAATATTTTCGAAATAAACTTTTATTATTAACATCAATCTTAACACTTCATATATAGTATTGCTAAACAACCGATTCATATATCGCACTGGAGAAAATCAAGAAGGCCAAGCTATGGTTTCCAACAAAGGCGGAAATTCAAATACACTCTGCTTCAAAATACGGTTGCTAATTAAAAAGAGTAGACTATAATAAAACAAACATAGCATAAACACTTCACCAGATCGATGTCGGCCTTAACAGTTAACGAGAGCAACCGAGGATAGTCCTTGTCGGGGTTTTATGAATCCCGACTGAAACACGAACGCGTCGCTGAAACCTTTCAAATCTGAAGATCATGGTTGTCTATTCATTACTGGTATGACCTCAAAATGCGATCTTAGGTATAATATCTTAGTTAAGGATATCGAGTGACTAGTGCTTTAGAACCAAATTATTTGAGAAATTAGCTTTTGAATCTTTTAAACAAACCATAATTTTACAATGTAAACTATTATGAATTATGATTTTGGCATGGTGGTGAAACCACATAGTTGTCTAGGATCTCTGAGTATCAAATCACCTCGATTATCAACTAAAACATTTTTTTTCCACAGCTGCGTATTCTCACTCAATAGCATTTGTATAACAATGACGCCGATCCCTCGTCATTGTCATAAACATGTGACAGAAAATTATGTAATTCATATGAGTTATTTTATTACGTTTAAACAGCACCTAATAATTAATTCCGATTTTTATCAAGAACAGTAATCTTCAAGACGTTTTCGTTACAACTTCTGCATATGATTCATAATAACCTTTGTACGCATGCTATTCGCAACAATTATTCTTTCCTTTGCTCATATTTTGTCTCTAGTTTAATTAATTGTGAGTTCGGATTATGGTTTGTTTGACGCTTTGGTATTCTCTGGTTTTTGTTTGTATTGGTAATTAATATACTGTAATCAGTTTACATTATAAAGCACCGCGAACAAACTTGTAGCATTGCATGTTCAAATCCTTCTTATCCCTATAATACGTGAAAATCATCGGTCATACTCGTTTTAGAGCACTGAAAATGCATCAATAATAATTGTTAATTCACTGAAAATGCACAAAGTACAGCCATATTGGCTCTTATGTTGTAGTATTGTTGATATTGACGCGAAGACGAAGATCAGTGTATTAGGCAGATGACCAATGACTCGTCCACAAAAATAATCCATAATGGTTTTGTTTTTTTTGGGGGTTTTTTTTTTAATTGATTATGTGACAATTAAGTAGAACGTAACAACAAAACAGCAACCTTATAGACGACATCTTATTTAGTTTAAAACATTTATAAAAAGAAAAAAAAAATATATCTCGTCATTGTATCGTTTTGTGAAACAGATTTCAACATTGATAAAGCAATAGTTATTTAAATCAAGAAAACAACCGAAAACTAAAACATTAAAGTTTGTAAACTATCCGTTTCCCAAAGGGAACAGGATGTTGTTTACAAAATCACCACTGCCCGATATAAAGTCTGTAGAATTGATCTGGTTTGAAATTATTGACCTTGTTTGACTTTATTTATCTTGGTTAAACTAGTTTATCTAGGTTAAAATATATATCATCCGAGATATTCTTCCTCTGTTCTCCATATATTTATACTGGCTAAGCTTTCCATCATTTTCTTCCCTTTTTGTCTTCTTTTGTAATATCGGCCAGTCCATCTACGAGGCCACGTTGTGACATATATGACGTAATACACATGTTTTGCAACAAATCTTGTATTTTTTCTGTATTGGCCGACTTTTTAATATTGATACTTTTCAAAATACAGCAATATCGATTTTACTGTATATTCATGATATACATTCATATAATATTAAACATGCAACCATCACTAATAATGCATGCATTCGTTGTCTTGTAACAATACCCTGATAATAAATTGTTAAAGGCCCATGTAACCTCAGGAAAACTTTCTGAAAAATTCTGAAAACAATCCAGTTGATAACTATGCAAAAAATAACCCTAAAACGAAGTAAACCTGAGCGGAAACTAACAGGAAACTCCAAATAAAGGAAAATAATTCAGGTGGGACCCACTTCAACAACAAACCGAAGTTAGAAGGCATTTCAAAATAGGCACCTGTTTACAAATACCGAATTTCAACTGCTGCTGTATTGGTAACCACGTCAGAATTCCTCTTGAAAACTGCTGATATCAGTTAATCTTAACTAAATCTATAGATATACAAAGTTATTAGGCTTGGTTTTCACTTCAAGTTTTCGCCGAAAGTTACGTATATTGGGCCTTTAAAGGATAATTCATAGATATTTTGACAACACATTAAACAAATTGTTAATACTTTCAAAACAATTTCGATGTAAATCTATTAGCTGTTTTAAGTGTGTGCGCCATGAGCAACAAACACAAACAAATTATTGAAATCATTGGCTAGTATTAGCCATATATATATCTTTTCTGTTTACGAAAACATATGAACAGAGTAAGACCATTTACACATGTATGGGCAGCAGTGAATACCACCACGTCTTTCCAGAAGCATATTAGCGAAAATCAAAGTCTACATTAAGGGCATCAGCAGCAAGCGATGCAACATCAAAGAGAGACTAATTAATCTCAGCATCACACTAGCAGACGACTTCAACTCCAAAAGGGTAAAGCTGGTCACATGTGGCGCCAGCCATCATGTCTACAGTAAATTTCGAAACAGTATATCAAGAAAGACGTACGGAAAATGAAATTATATTTTTGATCTCGAAAGACGCTCCGGTCTCCTATTGGGAAATCAAAGCATGGTCACGATAATAGAAATGGGAAGGAAGTAAAAGAACACATTTCTCAAAGTCGTTACATTTATCTATGGAGGTACCAGTACAACATGGCTCACTCACAAAACGTAATGGAGGTAACCACATCTTTTAATTTCCTTTGAATTTATTTATTTTTTATGCTCTTTTTTTTTCTTTTACGTAAGGAGCAATATATTCAGGACTGTTTCCACTTTTTCAAAATGTTAATGAGATAATTTCACACTTTTTTTTTGTTATTTTAAATCTTTTTTAATGAATTTTATCTTTAATAATTGATTCAATAATATTTTCAATTTTATCAGAATTCTAAACCGGATAAATGTAATATATTATATTTGTATTTATCATAACCAAAAGAAATACAATGCGATGTGAAATACATAGATTTATCAACTAATATTTACATTTTCACTTCGCTCCGCCTCGATGGGAAACTAGTGAACTCTGGTTGCCTCATATCACCATGAAGTAAGTGGGGCATGCGCTTTTTCGTTCGTGGCGAAGAAATATATTTGTTTACAACAGTGTATCGTCCTAGACAAACTGTGTACAATATGCCCAATGAACGGGTGTACTACACATGTAAAACAGATGTTTTACATGCCAATGCGTTATACAAGTGTCATATCGCACAAAATACTGACATTTCCGAAAGCATTAAATCAAGATAAATTGGTCCTAAATTCCTCGTTCAATGCAAATGGGGTCATCTGCCCGTCGGCAAATTTCGCGATTTTTTCATGTCCGATCCTAAAATAAAATGTTTAAGATTGGTCACAAAAATTCGTTCGCTTTTAAGAAGTTAAATAATTAGATTCTATTATTCGACAAATGTAACCTGTTCACGAAACTGATAAACTAGCTAATTAACTTGCTTATAGGGCCCCGATAATATGTTACACTTACAACGTAGTTTTTAGACCTAAACAACCGTGTCTAGATAAATTTTATACTTCCGGGGATTTAAGATTAGGGCGGCAATTTTATCGGAAACTGCGCTTAACCTCCAAAAGTGTAAACATACTCTAAAAACCTCAGTCTAGGTAAAAAAGTAGATGTAATGTGTCACGCACGCATATATGTTTACGTTTGTATATATCAGGATTATGTGTGTAATTATATCACGTGGTGTGTATGTGAGTACGCAAGCGTGTGGAAGACTGAGTGTTCATGCGAGAACCAAGGTGGATTTGTTTTTGTTCCCTTATCGGGTAGTTTTATACCCTTTTCCATCAGTGGTTGATCCATGTAGGAAGCCCAGACAGCAGACTGGGGTAAGTATTCTTTCTATCATCCGTAATTTATTGTTGAATGGTTATTTTAATGCCATATTTATTGTGTCCCGGTTACCGGTCAAGCTTTCTATCTATCGATGCGGTCCAGTCATGCGTAACTATGTGTTGTTATCGTAGACAGGTGTTTATATGCATGTAATGTGATATTACTAAAAATATGCATTGTATATCTATAATTTGACTATCTATGAGTAAGTACATTGTTATAATTATGACAATTTCAAGTATTAACCGTAGTTTTGTTCGAGTGGAATTTGTATGGAAGCCCTGAGTGGTCATTATGTTTGTATGTGATAGCGTGAGTGCGCGCAGGTAAAAATTCTACGGAAGCCCGTATCTAGCGTACGGTGTATGATTGTGTTATAATGTAAATATTGGAAAACAGTTATTTATGCAGATTTTGGACACGCATCTTAGATTATAATATGTTAACAACAGCTTAGGATTGATTAGTGTTAATATCAGTAATTATTTAGGAAGAACTTGTAAATGTAACGATTAATGCAATCTTAGACATCAATGTAGTGTATGGAAGAATGAGTGTTAATTCAATATTTTTGTACCTTTATAGCTTCACATGATGGGCACATGATTAGCGACTTCGGCAAGCCAGCAAGGAAAGACATGGCGACAAATCTTGAGTAAGGCAGCACCAGGACCGACCATACAACTAGGATTGTCTTCAGGGTCAAGGTCAGCTGTGGAAAGATGTCCAGTCTACAGGCCGGCAAGAAGAGTTAGTCAGCGAATATCACTTTGCCTCAGATTGGAGGAACAACTGGACTGGAGTACAAGACACAGACGAGTATCGGTTCGATGTGCTTTGCTCAGACGCAGTCTTTGTGGAGAGAATTTGAGTAATTCTCAGGTTTGTGGAACTTTATCGGGCGACAGGTACAGAGATACTGTGCAAGCTTTATTTGTCATCATTGGACACTGATGCGTTGTGGGGCCCAGTCGTGAAGAGACTTTAGTTACTGGCCAAAGATTATAATTTGAATGGTAGTGAGAGTGACAGTGAGTGTGGATGCTAGTAGGTATATATTTAGTTTTGCTTATGTGAATAAATTTGTATATATGTATTTTGTCTTTGCTCTGGTTATTCCTGTGTCTATTTCCTGAATGTTTGACCGAAGCTCGTCTTGCGTTACAAAATTGGTGGCAGCGGTGGGATGACCGACGTAAAGCATTTAAGGATAGAATACGGGATATTAACCAGGTTAGAGTTAGAATAGGTTAGATTGCTTGACAGATATTTTTACCTTTGTCCTGTCTTTGCTGTATCTTCTTGAGCCTAGATGAACCCTAAAACGTCACAGAGATTTATAGGTAAGTAGCTTATTGGTTTGCGCCAACTGTCATTGGTATGACACGAAAGGACAAGGTATGTATATTACATCCATGTGTAGTTGAGATTTTGCATTTCAGTGTATTATTGTTGTGTTTTGCTGTATTGATAACCATCATGTCGAAACTACATGAACTCATTGCCATGGGAAAGGACATGGGCTATGACGGAACACAGCTACAGGAGTTTGTGCGAGAGGAACAAGCTAAGGAGAGGGAAGATCGGGAAAAGGAGAGACAGGAAAGAAAAGCAGAAAGAGAAGCGGAATTTGCTTTAAAGATGGAGGCAGAGAAGAAAGCTATGGTTGCGGAACAGGCCAAGATAGAAGCGGAGCGAGAGGCCAGAGCGCAGAGAGAAGCAGAGGATAAGAGGAAATTGTTAGCAGAAGAGGCCCGAATAGAAGCGGAACGTGAGGAAAGAGCTGAAGAAAAGGCACAAAAGGAACATATACGTAAGATGGAACTTATCCAAGCTGGGATGGTAACGCAGGAACAGCCAAGCACTGCTACTCATAGAGAGCCACCTGTTCAGAGAGGTCCCAAGTTACCGGCTTTCGATGAAAGTAAAGATAACATGGACGCTTATATACATAGGTTTGAACGATACGCTACAGCTCAGCATTGGAAGAGGGATGACTGGGGAGCGAATCTAAGCGCATTATTGAAAGGAAAGGCTCTTGACGTATTTTCACGACTACCAGTCCAGCAGTCCTTGGATTTCGAGGAACTTAAGAAGGCCCTTCTCAAAAGATTTGACCTAACTGATGAAGGTTTTAGGAAGAAATTTCGAACAGCAAGACCCGAAGGAGGTGAAACCTTTGCCCAGTTTGCTATCCGTATTGACAATTATCTAGAGAGATGGATAGAGTTGACAAAGACGGATAAGACCTACGCAGGATTCAAGGATTTGATACTTAGAGACCAAATTCTTTATTGCTGTAACCAGGATCTGCTGCTTTTCTTGAAGGAGAGAATTCCATCGTCCACTGATGAGATGGCTAGACTTGCTGACCAGTTTGTTCAGGCAAGAGGTACACGAGCGAATGTGTTGACATCCAAAGGACACGGACAGAAAGTAGGAGGACACAAATCACCATCTACTGGACCTTCTTCACTTGGAAACACTTCCTGGGAAGCTTCAACTTCAGCACCTAAACCATCGGGTAGTAGTTACAGGGACAAACAGTGTTTTTATTGTAAGAAATTGGGACACATCGAGAGAGATTGCCGCAAGAAGAAGGCTGGGGAGAATCGAGTGGCTGCTATTACTCAATCTCCGGTGAATTGTCAAGAAAGAAGTAGGAAACACGAGCAGAAGACATTGTCAAAGACCAGTGGGAGTATGGTACAGAATGACAGCAACACACAGACGCTGAGCCTAGCCTGTAATATGAAAGTACCTGGAGCAGAGGTCATGCCCGTTGTCTTTGGTCGAGTGGAAGGGAAGATGGTTACCGTTCTCAGAGATTCAGGGTGTGATGGAATAGGAGTGAAAAGAAGTCTAGTGGATCCCGGAAAGATTACGGACCAATTCAAGACCTATTATTTGGCAGATGGTTCTTTGATCAAATGTCCTCTTGTTCATCTGGATGTGGATACACCTTACTTCAAGGGATATACAGAGGCCTTTATATTAGATTCTCCACTTTATGACGTGATCATCGGTAACGTGAAGGAAGCTCTTCCGGTGAGTCAGCCAGATCAGAACTGGAAGATGGTGGAGTCTGCACAAGCTGTTGAGACAAGGGCTCAGGTGTCGAAGAAACAAAGACCGTACAAACCTCTTAAAGTTCCAGAATGTATCAGAGACATTGGTAGTGTTGAGGAGTTGAAGGAAGAACAACAGAATGATGCAACGTTGGAGAAGTTTAGGAAGTTGGCATTGAAAAGAGAGTCATATGTACGAGATGACGGAGGAAGATCAGTAATATTTTACCACAAAGATTTGATGTACAGGGAATTTCAAAGCCCACGAGTAGCTAATGGAAAGGTCTTCAGGCAGTTGATAGTGCCAGAGAAGTATCGCCAGACAGTCATGAAACTTGCTCACGAGGCCATCATGTCAGGACACTTAGCAGCAAAGCGAACCTCCAGTCGAGTGCTTTCGGAATTCTTTTGGCCTGGGATCCAAGGTGACGTAACTCGATTCTGCCGTTCCTGTGATGTGTGTCAGCGCACTTTCCCGAAAGGAAGAGTACCCAAGGCACCTTTGGGGAGTATGCCGTTAATCGACACTCCGTTTAAGAGGATAGCCGTTGACCTCGTTGGACCTCTGGAACCTGCTACGGAGAGAGGGAACAGGTATATACTGACGGTTGTCGACTATGCAACCAGATACCCGGAGGCAGTAGCGCTGAAAGGGATTGAAACCGAAAGGGTTGCTGAGGCACTGGTTGAGATATTTAGTCGTGTTGGAGTACCAACGGAGATGCTTACAGACCAAGGTGCACAGTTCACATCAAAACTGATGAAAGAGATAAGCAGGCTTCTTTCGATTCGCCAATTAACAACGACGCCTTACCATCCACAGTGCAATGGTCTTGTAGAGCGCTTTAATGGCACCTTGAAGCAGATGCTGAGGAAGATGAGTGCGGAGAGACCCAAAGATTGGGACCGATATCTTAACTCCCTCCTTTTTGCGTATCGAGAGGTACCACAGGAGAGTCTTGGTTTTTCGCCTTTTGAAATGCTGTATGGCAGATCCGTCCGAGGTCCCATGATGATATTGAAAGAGCTACTGACCAAGGAAATACCGGATGATGACATAAAGACGACCTACCAGTATGTCATTGATTTGAAAGAGAAGATGGAAGAGACATGCCAGATTGCCATGGAACATTTGAAGGATGCCAAAATTGTACAGAGGAGACAATTCAATAGAAGAGCAAAGTCGAGAGAATTAAAGCCAGGAGACAAGGTGCTAGTTCTTTTACCCACAAAGGCAAACAAACTACTCATGCAGTGGAGGGGACCATTTGAAGTCATCGAGAAAGTAGGAGCGTTCGATTACCGGATAAACCAAGATGGCAAGACAAAGACGTTACACATCAACCTTCTTAAGAAGTATTTGGAGTCTGAGAGAAACATCGCTGGGGAGGTTGGAGGAATTCTTGCTTGTGTGATGACGGCTGTTATTTCAGAGGAGCAGGACCAGGAAGATGACATAGAGATTTCTAGTAAACTGGAAGTTCTACCAAGTGACCGGGGAAAAGAGAACGTGGAACATGTCGAAATATCACCGGATTTGACCGATCAGCAAAGAGATGAAACAAAGGAACTTATGGATGGTTATCGGGATGTTTTAACAGATCTTCCGGGAAAGACTAACTTAGCTGTTCACGAGATCAACACTTCCACCACGGAACCGGTTCACGTAAAACCGTACCCTTTGCCTTTCAATACAAAGGAAACCATCAGAGAAGAGATAGAGAAAATGCTTGAAATGGATATCATTGAACCGTCTACTTCTCCATATTCTGCACCTGTTGTTCTGATCAAAAAGAGGGATGGAACCAACCGTTTCTGTATCGATTTTCGGAGATTAAACCAAGTCACCATTTTCGACGCAGAGCCTATGCCAAATGCGGAAGAAATTTTCGCCAGAGTTTCTAGTGCCAAGTTTTTCTCCAAGCTGGACTTAAGCAAAGGCTATTGGCAAGTTCCACTTTCTACAGAAGCCAAACGTATGACAGCATTCTCGACTCCACAAGGACTATTCCAATTCAGAGTGATGCCATTTGGATTGATGAACGCGCCAGCAACGTTCAGTCGGTTGATGCGGAAGCTATTACGTGGGATGGAGCATATCGACAACTTCATCGATGATATCCTTATCTATACGGATACATGGGAGGAACATATGGATATTCTGCAAGAACTCTTCAAGCGTCTACGTGAGGCGGGGCTTACTGCAAGGCCAAGTAAATGCGCCATAGGATTTGGGAGTTTACCTTGCTTAGGACACGTTGTGGGAAACGGCAGGTTACAACTTGAGGAATCCAAAGTAATGGCCATTGAAAATGCACCAAGACCAACTACGAAGAAGCAGGTACGATCATTCCTCGGATTGGCCGGATTTTACAGGAGATTTATCGCAAACTTTGCAGCAATTGCTGTTCCATTGACAGATCTGACAAAGAAAGGGAATCCTACTCAGGTCAAATGGGAAACGAGTCATGAGATGGCTTACACGACGCTCAAGAGGTTGCTAACGGCAAAACCTGTTTTGAAGTTACCGGATCTTGATCAGGAGTTCATTCTACGCACTGACGCCTCTGACACCGGTTTGGGTGCTGTTCTTCTTCAAGAAGAAAATGGTCAGAAGATGCCAGTGGCATACGCAAGTCGAAAGCTTCTACCGAGGGAGAAGAATTATGCCATTGTAGAAAAGGAGTGTTTAGCGATAGTGTGGGCAGTGCAAAAGTTTGAGCCATATATATATGGAAAGGAATTTATCCTAGAGACTGACCATCAGCCTCTCACCTATTTGCACCGTTCGAAGACAGCCAATGCAAGACTGATGCGCTGGGCACTTCTCCTACAACCATACCGACTCAGAATTAGGGCAATCAAAGGTGAAGACAATGTCGGAGCGGACTACCTCAGCAGGATTTAGGAACATATATGGTTTGTGATTTTTGTCTGAAACTGTGAACATTTTCTCAGGGAACGGGGGGATAATGTCACGCACGCATATATGTTTACGTTTGTATATATCAGGATTATGTGTGTAATTATATCACGTGGTGTGTATGTGAGTACGCAAGCGTGTGGAAGACTGAGTGTTCATGCGAGAACCAAGGTGGATTTGTTTTTGTCCCCTTATCGGGTAGTTTTATACCCTTTTCCATCAGTGGTTGATCCATGTAGGAAGCCCAGACAGCAGACTGGGGTAAGTATTCTTTCTATCATCCGTAATTTATTGTTGAATGGTTATTTTAATGCCATATTTATTGTGTCCCGGTTACCGGTCAAGCTTTCTATCTATCGATGCGGTCCAGTCATGCGTAACTATGTGTTGTTATCGTAGACAGGTGTTTATATGCATGTAATGTGATATTACTAAAAATATGCATTGTATATCTATAATTTGACTATCTATGAGTAAGTACATTGTTATAATTATGACAATTTCAAGTATTAACCGTAGTTTTGTTCGAGTGGAATTTGTATGGAAGCCCTGAGTGGTCATTATGTTTGTATGTGATAGCGTGAGTGCGCGCAGGTAAAAATTCTACGGAAGCCCGTATCTAGCGTACGGTGTATGATTGTGTTATAATGTAAATATTGGAAAACAGTTATTTATGCAGATTTTGGACACGCATCTTAGATTATAATATGTTAACAACAGCTTAGGATTGATTAGTGTTAATATCAGTAATTATTTAGGAAGAACTTGTAAATGTAACGATTAATGCAATCTTAGACATCAATGTAGTGTATGGAAGAATGAGTGTTAATTCAATATTTTTGTACCTTTATAGCTTCACATGATGGGCACATGATTAGCGACTTCGGCAAGCCAGCAAGGAAAGACATGGCGACAAATCTTGAGTAAGGCAGCACCAGGACCGACCATACAACTAGGATTGTCTTCAGGGTCAAGGTCAGCTGTGGAAAGATGTCCAGTCTACAGGCCGGCAAGAAGAGTTAGTCAGCGAATATCACTTTGCCTCAGATTGGAGGAACAACTGGACTGGAGTACAAGACACAGACGAGTATCGGTTCGATGTGCTTTGCTCAGACGCAGTCTTTGTGGAGAGAATTTGAGTAATTCTCAGGTTTGTGGAACTTTATCGGGCGACAGGTACAGAGATACTGTGCAAGCTTTATTTGTCATCATTGGACACTGATGCGTTGTGGGGCCCAGTCGTGAAGAGACTTTAGTTACTGGCCAAAGATTATAATTTGAATGGTAGTGAGAGTGACAGTGAGTGTGGATGCTAGTAGGTATATATTTAGTTTTGCTTATGTGAATAAATTTGTATATATGTATTTTGTCTTTGCTCTGGTTATTCCTGTGTCTATTTCCTGAATGTTTGACCGAAGCTCGTCCTGCGTTACATAATGAATTCTCAGGCATCTTTGTGCTTGTCAATACATTTAACTATATGCCTATACATACCGTGTGTATACATTTAAAGCTTGAAGTTTTCGGTCACTGTCCCAAATTTAAAAAATCGTCAAATCACTAATCCAGTTTATTACATGTCACCAATATCATTCATCATACTTTCATCAATAAGCTATGCCTAAATCCACTGTTACTGAGACGTTTTCAATATGCTTAGGCCTAACCGAAATCCGACTTCCGACAACTTTATTTGACTCGCTTTAACTGTGACCAAATCGCGACGTCGTTATGTTTACTGCTGCGCGATGCAAACTGCTCTAAAAGCACTCTAGTAAATCTTTTTTATATTGGAAATGTATTTCAATCAATTCTGAATGAAAATAAAAGTCTGAAAGGTATGATGAAAGCATATATAAGAATCAAAAAAGAAAAATCTTATCTCTTGTCTACATTTTTTCTGTTGCCTAGTTATGAATGAAGCTAGCTATAGGCTGTTCCGCGTATGTACATACATGCCGATAAGTGTGCAACAATGTAACAAAGGTAAAGCACCGTATGACATCGGCAGCTTAAAGGACATGCGAATGGCGGGAAATTTAAAATAGTTAACGTAAGTATAAGGATTGAATGTCTTTTTTGTCGTTTGCATCGGCTGATGAAATCAAGTGAACCTTGTGCAAAATTTACTTGAACTGCTTCTGAACTCAGTCGCAGTTCACTTCATTTGCGCGAGGTTCACTTGACTTCATCAACCGATGCAGACAACAACAAAAAACATTCAATCCTTAAATGATTCATGCAATATGCCTACTACGAGTCGTGTAAAAAGGGACTCTAAATAAAGCATAATAGGGATGCTATTACTTGTTGAAGGAAGGCATCTCTCATGTTTTTGCTGACGATTACGATGGTGGAACTTATATTATGTAGATGCTGATTATTAGATTTCAAACAACGATAACTTAAGTTGTCATTAAAGATGACGTAACACACACATATGCTGCATCTTTTAAATTTAGCAATAGTAAACTGAATCATTAAAGGAGATTTCCCACCTAGCCATCACCGACCCATGATAAGATTATGCTGTAAAACATAAGCAGAACGTATGAAGCAATGCCACTGTTATACCAATATTGACGGCCATCTACTCAATTTGAACCGAGATATATCAGTAATGATATAGACGCCAATGAATTAAAGGGAAAAAATCTAAGAAGTTATATACCGTCAACTAATATAATGCATACCACGTGATCGGCGTGCGGGCGTCATAAACAAAAGCTACCTTTTCCGTTTATGTTACAATCATAACACAGACCAATACCTAAACAAACTCAATATATTTATACTATAAAACTAAGAACAATGTAGAATCAGATGTTGAATTTTGCAATGTTCGTGTTTCCTAATTCCATAATTAAACGAAACATATAATTATACAATTAGAAATGACTCAAATCTCATTTCCTTGACATTCGTCTTTTTGACAACACAAACGGTTTCCAATATGCCCTATCTGTCATACGTAATCCAACTGCTTCCTCTAAATTAGCTATCGATTGTTCATTTACGTGTGATGTAGACGTCACATAACGTATCCTTACTTTAGCATCAATCACAACGCCAAGGACGATGGTTTTAATTATTCAAGCATCTTGTCAGTTTTTAAAACATCAACACCGCATAAGGAATACCTCAATTACACAATCCGTTATATGATGTATCTGTTGTATGTTTTATGAAAACGCATCCTTAGTAACACATGAAATGAATATGGTTTTAATGTGTTATATGGATCTTAAGATTATCCCGTCTTATTGGTATGCTAACAAAACCAAGCAAAATTAAATTCTCATTCTTCATTTAGCTTTTGGGTAAACTAGAGAATGTTTTCGCTATATGTATTATGGATTTGCGTGCCATTGTGTTTAAAGCATGTGTTGGATTGGATACGACTGTACTGGGCTGTGCTGCATCTGTTTATGAGGAAAACATTGCTGAAGGTTCTTAAAATAATTAATGGCCACGGGAAGTTTATATTGTCCATGTTCAACTATTTTTTTTTCAATAAAAAAACTCAACATAGTGTGCACTACACAATCGTGCGCTAAATAATTTAACTACATCTGTATGAGTCCAGCTTCAATTTCAATGAAATGCCATTTTAGCTTGACACTTGTGAATCCGAATCCAATTGGTAGATGGGTTTTAAAATCACAACTTTCACTATAATATTATGTTTTATCTAATTTATTGACATGACTGAAATGACTGTAGATTTTTTGGTGGATGGTTATCTGTAATGAAATTGGTATACTCATCCAAAACATCGTGAATTCAAATTAAACGGATGACAAAGAATCATATTTACAGGGGATAACGATTTTAATTAGAAAATATGTGTAACAGGGAAATGCACCCAAGACAAAATAATGAGGTACAAATTATATACCTTCAACAGGAACCTGGTGTCGATTTTTATACGTTTGAACGTAATAAGAGAAGTTCCGATTTGGACCGAGTCACAAATCCGACTGTCTCATTAAATGTCTGCCTAATGTTATATCACGCATTTAAAGCCCCAGTACCTTGAAGCTGATTATGGCTTCTCGAAATGTCAGTTCCGTGTTAATGTGCAGGTACAGTGTCGTTATAATGCGATTACTTGCATTACTGCCAGTTTGAAGCACGGGCTCTGAATATAGGAACATCTGCTTTCCCCAAAGACCGATGAATGTTGACTTTTTGAAACCCAGCTAATTCGCGACTCCAGTGTTGTGAGAGTGGTGAGTCGTGTATCTGAAAGGTGGTCCAGTTGAGCGCAAGATTTCTCAATTTGTCTGGAGAGGCAAGATTACTGCCCTCCAAAACACCTCGTGTAGAAATATTGTCAGTATGAATTAGATTCATTGTATGACATGACTAGAATTGAATTTTGAATATTTTTTTTTATCTTTGATACATGTAATTTCTTCTTAATATTGCAAAATTGTAAATCACTGATGATGATTTGTAGATGTCCAAGTATGTTTACATGTTAGTATCCGTAATCACTATTTATGTTAATCTGGAGCTTATAAGAATCACTTAGGTCAGGCATTTACTTTAAATCATGTCAGTTAGAGGTTGGCCCAAAGGCCAATAAAGTCAAATGGATTTCCATCTCGTTACACATATCTTAACATTCAACCGTTTGTAAGTTAACACCTTTATCTCGGCCGCTGCTCTATCATTTTGATTACTTATCAATTCGAGCAAGGTCAAATTCATGATTCTTCAGAGTTCATTTTATAAATTGCACTTTATTTCTGACGTTGGCCTTTCTCATTTAATGCTGCAATGCCTCAATGTGATTCGTTGTAATTACAAAAGGAGTATGTTATAAAATTACACTAATGTAAAAACTACGTTATAGCTAGAACGACACTTGATAAATAAATATAGAGACATTAAACATGATTGGTCCTGTTTAAACTGTGTTGGTTGTCACTATTCATATCTTTTTGTCGAGATAAAACGTCGTCAAAATATGTTTTTGAGTTTGCTTATTAGTGTGCTTACTTATTGTTATTGACAATGATGATAGGTTTTCATTTTGAGGATTGATGGTTACTTGGATGTGACCAAGATTTACATGGCAGGCGTCGTCGATGAAGTAAAATACCTGGTCTTGTTCTATTGTACTTTTACGAGAGTCTCCATGTACATCTTCCCTTTGTTTCTATTTTGCCTCTAGTTTAATCGATTCGGATTATATTGTGTTGACGCTTTGGTATTCTCTGATTCTTTTTACTAGGCTCGACTGTATTTGGCATTCTCAGTTACATGTAGTACCATCTATATCTTCCATAAAAAAAGGATTAGTTAATTTACCAAACATGTCATACATACAGAGTTGGCTACATGTGATAAGCCATTGCTCCCGTTCCTGATTCAGGAGCATATTTAACACTTTGTCGCGATGTTTAGACAACATCAGACAAAACATGCCAAACCGAATTCCGTTCGCGTCTTACTGATGTTTATGTAGAACATACATACACAAATGAGGAGTGATTTATTTAGTGTCGTCACCTTCTGGTGAACTTATAACCAGACTACACGATTACCAGTCTGAGTTCGTGATCTCTGAGCTTAGAAATAAAAACCTCTCGACCAGGCTTCTTTGATTGAATTGTGAGCCATTATCGGCAGCACCGGAAGCTGTGCATGGTGACATGCTTGTTAGTTTTGTATAAACGAAACACGTGCAGGAAATACCAATTGCCAGCTTAGGATATTGGTTCCGGAAAACATATAAAGTCTGCTGGATGTGGCAATAATTAATGGCTAAACCTAACATATTGTCCGTAGGTGTATAATAAGCCGTGGAGTGGTCTGTCACTTGCGCCATTAGCTATAAACATCCCGAATGGACCATCACCGCCTTGTCAACCTAACTTTTTTACACTTTTGTTCTTTAAAATAAAAGTTGGCAATTACTATTTGAAGAAGGAATAGAACACTTTTGCACATTGATATTTGGTTGTGCATGTGTTTGTATTTTCAAAACGAAAGTTGAATTTGCAGTAATGTTATAAAGAAGCTGAGAAAAACAATAATGGAAAATGAGAAAAGCTGCTCCTCCTTGTCACATGATTGTGAGACACCACGACTGTAACGAAATACACCACCGAAACGAGCGAGAGGACATGGAGCCGATGTGTCTCGGATAGCTCCATTTGCACGGCATACCAGACAATTGAACAAGATTGTGATACATCGTTCACCATAAAGCACTGTATATTCCTTGACATTCGCGAGGGTTTTAATTTCGCTAAGTTAACGGATGAATCCAAATTCGCGAACTAAAAACTCGTGAAAATGTCGCTATCATATCTACTCGTCATTACATGTCTTGTTGTTGGAGAAAACTGGAGTACACGGAGAAAACCCACGTGGTCGGGCAGATGACCCTATACCTTTTCACGTCCGGTCGGGGAATCGAACCCAGGCCGCCTAGGTGAAAGGCGAGTGTGCTATTAACTGCACCACCTGACAACCCTTATTCGAACAACATATTATATTAACAGTATCATATGTGGATTAGTTCCATTACGTTCCATAGCTCAAAAAGGAGCTCGTTCCTATGTCTATTCTTCGATTTATTTAACTGAAACAACTTAGGAGCTCCAGTGTTCAGCAAGATCTGGTATTTGGGTTGATGTACAGGTTTGGGTAAAACATTATATTGCAAAATTTTCATTTCAAAACATTTTGACATACATCAATATGATCAGACAGCATGATGATAGTCTATATAAGGCTCCTCCAAAAAAGCGATATAACAATGTAATATAATATTGCAATGTACCATGTAATATACTATTGCAAAATAACAATGTCATTTAATATCGCAATTTAGCAATGTCATATGATATTGCAATATAACAATGTAATATGAAATTGCAATAAAACAATATATGATATTGCAATATAACAATGTAATATAAGAAACACTGTGTAATAGCGGCTGAAAACAGTCTGTATCTTTCTAGAAAGGTTCATCGAATATTGGAGACAATTATGTATCTGTTGGCGTTATTGAATTAATACTAAGGCGCTGAAAGAATTGTGTTAACCAAATTAGTCTGTACATGGAAGAGGAATACAATGCTTTGTAAATCTGATCAAGGCCACTGATAGCCACGAAGACAATATAGAGCATATTGACATGTGTACCAAGGAATAAATGGCACATAGTATGTAGCTTCAATGATGACGTCAGCCCGTATGGCAGAGAAAGTCAGTTGTAAATAACAACGTCCCGTATGTATAAAACCACAAGCCATTATTCCAACTTAGGTACGTGATCTGCAGTTTAGAACCACGGAGAAGCACATTTCCCTATCATCAAGTAAAGCATGTTCACATACAGTAAAACCCTCATAAAATGACTTTGTTTTTGAAAGATAAAACCTTAACCGCAATCATATTTCTATGTTCTCATACATGTACATGCATCAATTCCCTAGTATACAATATGTCGTACATACTATACTGTCAGCTACTTTACAATGCAAAACTTCGTAGGGCCAATACAGAAGAAATTTTACCTTACAGATGACTAGATTATACATTATAAAACCCTATCATGTCACCAATAAATTGCAATATCGTATTATTGTGATTTGCGCGATAAAAAGATCGTTTTTCAATCGATAAAATCGGAAAAGCTGCTGATTTTAAACACGAGCGACCCATGATTTTTTTAAACAAACAAACTGTTAAAAATACATTGTGATAACTTTTTTCTTTTCAATTAGTTTTTTATTGATAGCGCTTCAATCACTGTCACTACGATCAAATTGTTTCTTGTTCGACAGATGTGTCGCTTCGACCTTTGAATCTTAGTCGGATTTATAACTAAAATGTGGCACCTGATAAACAATAGAACTTTCAAGGGACCTTTGGAATCACATTTTACATTAAACAAAATGTGAGATGTACCTTTAAAATCCAAGTTCCAGGGAAACACATTTCTCATTTGCAATTACAGCTTGTTAAATGTCAATAGTTAATGGACAATCTCGAACATTGTAGAATATGGATGGTGATCCAACAGTCCCCAACACCAATTATGAGATAAAATAAATGAAACGAAAGATGTTTTAGTCATTGAATTGACTTCCATGTACTTTATAATCCGAATCATCGAATTTACGAGCATATACGCTACAAGAACTACGACGCAATACTACCATGCAGAAACATGGCGTTGTATAAAGGATGTTTGATAAGAGTAACTATTTAACAAATATTGCATGGCACTAAGGGCAATATGGGAGTTTATTGAGTGGCCAGTCATCCAAAAATATGTATATGGACCGAAGCGAAGCTGAGGTCCATATACATATTTTTTTGGTGACTGACCAGTCCATAAACTCCAATATTGCCCGAAGTGACATGCAATATTTGTTATATTATACCGAATCCACCCAACACGATCACATAATATGCAATAAAAACAGACCATTAGGTCAGACGCCAGTTTGCTCATTGTCTGGAATAATGACGTCACTTCATTGTCTATCACGTCATACTGCAATTGTGACGTCAAATATATAGCGTCGGCCCGTAGTCCTTGACAACGGGCCAATATAAGAAAATATTGACTGGAGCAACTACTAGAACCATATAGGCACTTAGATGAATCAGGTATAATATTTGTTTATGTTTCGTTTAGCTAGTTAGTATATACTCCTCTACACACAAAGTGTAGTAATTGCCTAAGCAATTGACATTCATATAACTCTTTAACCTTTCTCTTTGTCTATTGAGTTTATATTAAAAGGAGAATACTGGAGCATCAACAAAACCATAATCCGAAATCGAAATCGATTAAACTAGGGGTACAATTCGAAAACGGGAAAGATTAACATGCAAACCATTGTAAAAGTACAAGAAAATAAGACCAAATGTTCCGGAAGAGTAAGCGTCTTCAGCTTCATTCACTATACCCATCATGCAAATCTTGGTCACAACCAAGTAAACATGAAGTCCTTGAATGAGAACAGAGTCATCATTGTCAATCACAACAGGTTCGACCAGGTGTTCCGGAAGAGTAGGAGTCTTTTGATCTATCGACTACATCTGCCATGTAAAACTAGGTTAACATTCAAATAAATGTCACGTCCTTTTTATTCTTAAATTATAGAAAACATGCATACTAATTAGCATACCCAAAATATCCATCTGTGAACTTGAACTGAAGGAATTGTATTCTGTCTTTGATGTATTTTATGATTTGTATCGGTGGATTTGTTTGGTCCCCGAGGTTTGCTGGAGCCTCCATAGCCACAGTTAATCTCATTTCAGTAGTGGTACGGTACTTAATATACACATTTTCGTAGTACACGATTTGAAATTATACAGAACTAGTTTAATGTTACTTATAAATTAATAAATTAAAGGGGTTTTACGCACCTGACCCTTCTGCTTCTACATAAGTTTAGAAATTTGCGATTCCTACCTTTTGGTCCCTAGCATCACTGATCACTGAAGAGTCCTAGGCGGACGAAACAGCTGTATGATGCAGTTTAATTCATTTTTTTCAGCATACTGTATCTATTACTAAATTTAAGAGGTGCAGCATATGTGTGTGTTACGTGATCCTTCCAATACAATTGCTTCAAATTCGATTTACCACCATATTAATAGTATGATAATGCAACAAATTTAATGTTTTGGCTCCAAATTTAGGGAAATAAAATTGCATTTCAGTAAAGTGAAAAACAATAACGAAATTGAAGGGAGATATGAGCCAGAAAGAAAACTTTATTTGCAGATGATATTGAGGACCTTTGATAAACATCATTTTAAGCGGTGTTTCCAAATAAAAGATTCATAATTTTACAAACTGAATGTATCAATTGGACGCCATTCTTAACCGATGAATCTCCATTTTTGGAAAATAATTAGCGGTTTGTTTATTATTGATGAGAAACCCGAACAAAATTGTAAATAACAGCAATACCTAATGGAAATTTAAAAAACGTATCGAGTTGCGAAAAAGTAACAAGAAGACTCACAATGGAATATTAATCATAGCGGGAGACGGCGTTTTGCACAATTTTCGTTTTCATGTTTGTTTATGCATAAGGCAAATGACGTATTTTCAATTATCTGATCATATGTTTTAAGGAAACTAATGGATCAGCTAATATTTTAAAAGGTGTCCCGAGCGCCAATTATGTATGACTGATGTCATCCTAGGCGCTTTGAGCAAACGCTGCTTTCTTGAGTTGTTGTGAAGGTCATTCCATAGATCTGAAGGAAAATATTCCATTTTCAAACCCTAATTGAGAAAATAAATAAGAGAATACCGAAGCGTTAACAAAATCATAATCCAAACTCGAAATCGATTAAACCAGGGGCAAAATGTGAACAAAGGAAAGATTTACATGGAGACCATTGTAAAAGTACAAGAGAATAAGACCAGGTGTTCCGGAAGAGTAAGCGTCTTCTGCTTTATTGACGACATTCGTCATGTAAATCTTTGTCACATCCAAGTAAACATCAAGTTCTCAAAATGAGAACCGAGTATCATTGTCAATCACAACAAGAAAACACACTAATGAACATACTTTGAAATGCGCTACATAATATGTCATTGCTTTCAATGGTATCACGGCAGGTTAATACATGTGTTACAGGTGTACACAATGACGTAATTATGAAGGGGATATCCCCTATTATCATATGTGTCTTTTTTTACAATGCACAGTGTAATTTGAGAATCGTATATAGTAGACTGGTTGGATTTTAAGTCCCCGACGTTTGACGTAACCTGCATGCCATGTTTTAATTCATTCGAATAGTGATGTGATTCAGAATATACACATGTATATTGGATTCATTTATTTAGTTATTTAAAATTGCTTCGCTCGATTCCATAGGATAATTGAGTTGATCTTGAATCAAATTCACTGAACTGCTTAGCAACATTCGAAACTTATATTTTAATCAAGGTTAATTTCCAATACTTTTAACCCGTGAAGACCATTCCGATAGTTTTTTTTTCCAAGTTCTGGAGATTGTGCAAATCAACGGATTAACGTAATGTAAAACATATAGTCCGTCATTGCATGACAAACACATTTATCAAATGAAACATGGAACTATTTTTGAAAGCCATAGCTTCCTATGGTTGATTAATTCATAAGAATTCATAAGATATTACTTTTCTGATGCATCATCGCGGATGAATGGTGATTAGACGCTGTGCGCAGGCTCAACTGCGAGTCAAAGGCAGCCATTTTTAACCAGCTCTAGGTGGAGAGCCGCTTACCTTCGAATTTTCACATCTTCTTGAATATGAGTCTTGTATAATTAAAAGTCGAATTAGATGAAAAACCAGATGTGGCTCGAAAGGACAACACTTTTTGATATGGTAGCTGACGATTTGAGTTCATATCACAAAGACGGATCTATATTCTCGCTGACAAAAGAGGCGGAAATGAAAGGCTGAAGGAAGAATTTCTAGGACTGTACAACAGGCCTACTCGTCCCTTCCGCAAGCAACCACAGACTGTTAACATATTGCTTACTCATCAATTTTGGTTTTAAATTCGATTTTTATATCGATTGTATCCTGTTCAACTGTCAGTATGGCTGAACAAGGCTGTTGAATATATGGTCAGATTCTATTTTTTTACATACTTGTTTTAGAAATTGTTAGTGCACTTGATCAGGGGCCGCGATGGCCGAGTGGTTAAGGTGTCCCGACATTCTACCATTAACCCTCCACCTCTGGGTTGCTAGTGCGAGACCCATGTGGGACAGTCGTCAGGTACATGTACTGGCCGTATGTCGGTGGTGTTTATCCGGGTACTCCGGCTTTCCTCCGCCTCGAACACGCCTTTAATTGACCCCGGCTGTTAATAGGATGTAAAACCAATAAACCCATCAAACTTTACGAAAAAACATTTTGAAAAGAAACCTCCACGAAAAAGAACCAAATATACTGAATTCGTCAGGATGAGGATGAGACATTACCCAATTTCGTTTATCTTGAAAAAATATTGGCAAATGAATTAAAACTGTATAGAAAGACACTATATCGTGGCATACATTTTCTATCAGAGCATAATTATATTCTACTTTATACAAATAAAAGGATATTTAATATGTTTCAATATTCATGTCTATAATTTGACCTCATTTAAAAACTTTCTACATTAATACTGGCAACCATTGATCAAGTACAAAATTCAAGATGAAATCGCTTTTTTATTTCACACGGTGGTGGTTTTAGGTGATAAGCTCGTTTCGTACAACGTTGTCCGATGTTGTCATGGGAGATAATGTGTCCTGACCTGACGGCTTGGTCACTATACCTCCCCAGAAAACACTATAAGAGAACAAATCCACCAGGGAAAGGCCATACTAGATTGATATTTACTGGGATATGAAGCTTCATAATTAGACACATCGTTTCCCTAAAATAAACCTTCAAAGGAAACCACTGAAACAACAAAGGATCATAAACAAAAACAGCGTCACTCCAACACTAGCGTCCTAAGCAAATCATAACATAAACAAACAGCTGATGTGGGGAGTGGAGATGAAACGGAAGTATCAGCATAGATATAGTTTAATAACTATGGAAAGCACTAAATTCATAACTACTATGAGCAACGTAAAAAGAAACAGGACCATGGGAATACACAGTTTAGCGTCGCAACATCTATAGCGCAACATTTGAAGCAACTGTCAACAAATCGATTAATGTCTAAAAAAGACAAGGAAGATGATGGTATTACGACAAACTTACTAAACAATATGCAACCAATTTATGGCACATCGACTTTGCTGTGTTACATGCAACAGGAAGATATAAATATTTTTAATCCGAACATGAGGAAGAGGTATGACATATCCTGTTTCTGTTTTTACTTGTGATAGTATGGGCTGTAGGTTAAATAGTAGACAGGGGAAATTCCGGATACGATCAATAATGACACTTCAGAAATTAGAACATCTTATAAAAACGTACAGACGATGACGTTGTCATCACAAGTGGCAACAGCGAAGGTCAACCACCAAATTGATAATACAAATGGAAGAAAACCTCACATAGTTTTTCTGACTATTAGCTAATGATCAATGGGGAACTAAAAGTTTTGAAAACGAGGGGCTGCGGTAGCCGGGTGGTTAAGGTGTTCCGACATTCTACCACTTGCTTTCCACCTCTGGGTTGCGAGTTCGAAACCCACGTGAGGCAGTTTTCAGGTACTGACCGTAGGTCGGCGGTTTTTCTCCGGGTACTACGGGTTTGCTCCACCTTCAAAACCTGGCACGTTCTTAATTAGCCATGGCTGTTAAAAGGACATAAATCAAAATAAACCTAAACCAACATATACAAGAGATATGTATTAATCTACAAGTAAAGCAAGGGTGAAGTTGGAATAACCAATTAAATCTGCCTTATGTTTGTCAAATGATCATTATGAATGTGATGCAGCTACATGGTTGGAACTATCTACCTTGTCACAATTCAGTTAGGATTCGGTTTTATTCTAATAAACATCGTAAATACTAGAGTCAGTTAAGGAGTGCATTTATTTGTATAGTAAATGAATGCTATGTATCTGTGGATGCAGTATTTGTCGACGCGCTTGTCTCCTTGTGAAAGCGCAGATCTGATTAAAGCCGACCCCAACAACATAACAAAACGCCAGAAATATACATCTCCTTTTTGCCATTGGGTATCCCCCTTTATTACATTAAATGCACCGCTAACAAAGGCATTATCTGATATAGAATATAAATTATGTTCTAACTTTGGGTTGATAAAAATGTAACGGTGATCGTATACTTTTTTACATTGTTAAATTTTAATTTGTTAATGTTGGGTCAGGAACTATGCGTCGTTCAATTTTGAATATTGTTTTTACAGTTTCTGTATGTTTATTTCAGTGCAATAAGAACAATAGTGTAAGTAGAATAAAGAAATGGTACGAGAAATATCTCATTTACTTTGACTTTGATAGGATATTATTTGTGTCAGTTTTGAGATCCAAAGGATGCGTTGTGCCCCATATGATTTTGGATGTTTCTATGGCATATGAATGGGTTTTTTTTAACTTCGGTTCATTCATTATAATTGTTAGAGTTCGAGCGTCTTTCAAAATGATGTTTTGCTCAGTTTAGCTGATATCACGGATGTGGTGAAATGTGAATATTTTGGCAAAGATTCGCGTAATTCATGAAATTGATGTTAGAAAACTAACCAGTATTCTGATATTTGATATTGAAATAATAACCATGAATATTTTGTTTTTAAACAGTGAACTGTTCTGTTTATTTATTTGTTTACTTTTTATTTTTCATCCGAGGAATTACACTTTGCAAACAAACATGTGTATCTTCTAGAGTTCAACCTTGGACTAAAAACTGTGTTTATTCCGAGACCTTTCTCAAAAAACGTATATTTATCGTCTGGCCTCGAGACAAATTAATACAAAACACCCTCGTAGGACGTTGACACTATTAAAGAGTTTCGGATCGATCTCGAATACACGATAAATGTCCTCCAAATAGGATTATCTACCACTGCAGAAGTTAAGGTAATGCTACAAATCGTCCATACTCGTTTATATGGAATTTTCTATGCGGTCTTTGACAACATAAGAGAAAAAAATGCAGATATGTTGTATTTTGCTATGCAGGCAATGCTCGCCTAAACTAGAAGGAAATTCCGATGGATGTCGTTTCAATACATATCCATCAATACTAATTTAAACAGAGGACACCAGAATATATATTCATTTATTTTACGGATTAAAATTGATTCTGATTTTCTTTGTTTGCTTGTTTGTTTGTTTGTTTGTCTTGAAATAGGTAAATATGTTTTATGTTTCATTTGCAATTCAGTATTCCGTGTCGGTTCGTAGTTTACTTTGAATATTATCTATTTTTTAATTATTTAATGAATATCACCTGACCTGAATATGTAACCCTAATTGAAGACTTGTTTTTCTGTTGTGTTATTCTGTGTTAAAGTATGTAAAACTAGAAAACGCTTCCCATGGATTTGACAATGTATTAAACTTTGTGATATGCAATAATGTGAAGGAGTAATGCGAAAATATTTAATGCATTTAGGAGTGGAGTAATATGAAAATATAATTTAAGCTTTGCAATGGGAAACTATGTGGAAATATGCAACGCTTTGTGATGTGGAGCTATGTGTTTTGGGATTTGTATGTGTAGGTACATTGCATATATGATGTGATAATATTTTCATATGCGTACCTGTTTGAGTATACAGTAAAGCTACATATAGGTGATGACTTGTGGAGTTCCAAGTGAACCAGATGGGATAACTAGCCGGCTAGCCAGCTGATTACTCTTACAATCATTTCTGTATTGGCATGATTTCCGATCGTCTGGGCGTTTCATTTGTTGGCACAGATCCAGCACATATAACTGTCGTGAAACGACGGAATGTGTTGACGGTGATATTTGCACAGAATTCAATAAAGTAACAATCGTGTTCCTCTACATTGCATTACTTACAGCTATAACATAATTACTAACACGTTGGCTAGCCTAGGTAGTACTTGGAGAAACTCAGGAGGCGACTCACAAGTTAGTTATCAATTATCACACAATAAAGAAGAAAATGATCTTTTCGCCCAGCAGTCACATATCTGTCTACTATTACAGAGGTGTTTGTATTTATTGTCACGGCAGATAATTTGCGAAACACACATAAACATTTTGGCGGATGAAACAGTATCAATCTACTGTTTCATTCGTCCGTATATAGCCTATTCGGCCATGATTACCTCCTTTGTAACACCTTGTAGATATACGAGCAATTGAATGGCGTGTCTCACGTAACCGTCGTGGATTATCACGAGTTTTAAATGATGGACTGTTCTTCAGTCTTTTTTCTTAACATTTCCTATGGTATTCTTGTTTCACAACAAATGCGTTTTTCTATGCAATGTTTCGAAGTCCAGCACGGTATGTCACTTTCATCAGATAGGGAATCGCTTATCCGTCTAGTGGAAGTGACAGAGTGCATACCGTACTTATCATCGAAACATCACCCATAAATAAACTGATTTCTACCACAATATGTGTGTGTTATTCAACTCTCAGTGTATCAATTAATCATTTCAACTGTTGAATAACATTCTGTTTATATCACAACTGGATTGCGTTCTTAACGCATTTTGATTGGCTGATAGGATGAACGTCACTGGCTGATTTTACGGTTTCATCGATAGTTGACGTCGTCAACTTTTGGCGGGAATAATATATACGAGATAATACATTTTGCGCTTATTTTCCGAATGAGATTGTGGTAGAAACAGGTCACACGACTCATGTTTATTGGATATAGAATGTATTTCTCTGTCGTTAATTAGTTTTTGAAATTTACAAAAAAAACTTTTGTATCTTTAAATAAAATCGAGATAATCAATTCCATATGGAACAACCGCCCGTGTTGTAACGTCTATATAATATACAATTTACGTTTTTATTCTTAACAGATATTCTTGTTTTGATATGACAGTATGTCACGTACGGTACTCTCAGGCAAGGATTCTCACTTCAGATCTAAATGTTACAATATGGGGTCAATGATCATTACAGAAAAATGCTTAAACAGAGAGCAAAATCGCTTCATTATGTTTTTATAAAGGTTTGTAGATGAGCGTACCACAACTACAAATATTTTTAGGTTAAGGGCGTTGAAACTGGTATATATTCAAATCATAAAAACTTATAAACTACTGGTACAATATATGAACCGTAAATTGTTTTTCTGATGGGTGTGAATACAAAATCAAATGATATCGAATGTTTCCCTGGGAATCGGTCACTTTATTGCCCGTTCCAGTCTAATGTACCTTGATA
Organism: Mimachlamys varia; assembly: GCA_947623455.1. Taxonomy (NCBI): domain Eukaryota; kingdom Metazoa; phylum Mollusca; class Bivalvia; order Pectinida; family Pectinidae; genus Mimachlamys; species Mimachlamys varia. The sequence goes on from OX392537.1 coordinate 7,869,074, forward strand.
TCTTCTTAATCCAAACTATTTAAGGTCAAACAGGGACAAGCGGGAAAGGAAAACAGAAATAAATTGATTTTTTATATCAAGCAAACCAATATTAATGTTAACCGGGCATATAACGTTTTTTTTTTTTAAATATAATTTTGGGTGGGTAGTTTGTTGGTTGATTGTTTTACGTCCTATAAACAACTGAGGTCATTTATGGACGGCCCCCGGAGTATGCAATGTGGGTGTTTTTGTTGAGAGCGTGTGTACTTGGGGTGCCGTGGTATGTTCATGTAAGACTTCATGCTATAGTCTGGATTTTTTTCCGATTCATAGTGCTACCATACTGCAGTATACTGCCGAGTGTCCCAACAAAGCATCCTACTCCGTCACATTATACTGACAAAAGAAATTAAGGTCAGGGATGCGCAAGGCTTACTATCTTACTTATCCGACGGATAACATAACAATAATGTAATAGAATGTGATATGCCAAACCTATTGCAATTAACTTTAAATATTAAAACTTGTCTTTTTCGTCGATTGTGCACTGCGTTTGTATTTTCGAAAAAATCAAAACGGATGCGATAGTGACTTTATTTGATAAAATAATGTGTTTCACTTCTATAGACAAACACAAAACAGGTCAAAATGATCAAGTTCATGCTGATGAAAACTAGAAATCTGTTCCTGATATGTGTATCTTTGGTGGTCTACTAATGCGACATTTTAGACATCCAAGTGGTGACTGTGGAAATGTTCCCGCTGTGAACTTCAATCAAAATACAAATCTCCAGGAGGACCAGTCTACATTTTCACTTAAAGTAAAAGTACCGAAGACCCGTGTAGCATAGTGGTAATTAGCTAGACACACATTTGTCACCGGAAGTAACTTCGTCTACCTTTCGCTTAAAAGAATGCTTTAAATGCTTCAGTGGGGAAACAGCGGAGCCGTGTCTCGGCTTATACATGTATAACCAAATGTTCTGGATCCATCGCCAAAGATATCCTCGTGCTGCCAGAGACTGCGGGTGGTGCGGAATTCCGTTTAATGTTCCCGGCGATCGGACAGCTCGGTCCAGTCCGGGTCAATAACTGAATTGGCCATGATTGACAGGAGACCGCGATGATCATTACAGAGCCGCCATTTATTGTTCCCGCAACAATTGTAATGATATTGGTTTAGATCCCGTGGCGTATTCTATAGACTTTGTATAGGCCTTGTAACACTATCCTATACATGTATTGGAAAAAATGAATTTCTGTCTGAGCCTTTAATTACTTAAGAACAGTTTTATATTAGGAATGCTAATTTTTAAGGTAATATATGGATTATTGACCAAATATTCAGTTTCTATTTCTGATATATGTTACTTAAGCTGTCGGCTTGTCTTCAGCTTCAGCATTTAATTAGTTTTCAATTAGAAGTGGAACCATATATTGGAATATTCACCGTATCAAGAAACACCTATAGCATTAAATCAAAGAACCAATATGTAACCGAAATGATACGAATAAACTGTTGGGTCGGATAGGCATTGGCTCCAAGTATCTTTTATCCTACACATGCCCGTATAAAAATAATATTTCTACCACTATAGGTGGGTGTTATTCAACACTCAGGGTATCACATAAACATTACAACTGTTGAATAACATTTTGTTTATACCACACGTGGAATATACTCTAAATGCATTTTGATTGGCTTACTTGATGAACTTTAACCGAAACAACGTCACTTGCCGATTGTTGACGTCGTCACCACTTGGCGGGAAAACTGGTCACACGACTTGTGGTTATTGGATATAGAATTTATTTCAATCTCGTTAATAAATTTTTAAAAGTTACAAAATGCGCGCCCTGAAGCTCATGTCTTTTGTAACTTTTTACCAACAAATAACTCGAGTGAAATAAATTCCATATCCAACAACCACTCGTTGTGTAACCGCTATGTACCTTATAAAAATTCATCAGCATAATTTCTTTGTAAAATTTATATAAACTCATTGCTTATATAAAATACCAATAGAGACATTGCACATATCTGCATTTTGTGTAAACGCAATGCTTATTCACACATTTTCAGTCCACACACTTCCCAGTACATTTCATGTAACATGAAATGTTATATAAGTAAACCATTCGTGCAACGTATTGCATTTTCTTATCATCTACAAACACATTCTTGTACATACATCCTTGCTCATAATTCCGTATAAACATATCACGCGTATGCGGATTAGATTTCCTACCAACAACCCGCCTGTATACACATTCAATATAATCACATTGCCCATGTGTACATAACCTATACCCACGTCCCCCGTATGCAGATTCTATATAAACCCTTTGCTCGTATGCAAGTTACCTATAATAACTCTACTCGAATGCAATTTCACTATCAACGCATTGTTCGTGTGCATTTTTTTATCAATACATTGTCCGTATTCATATATCCCCATCTTATATTTCCCGTATGCAAACATTAACACATTGTCCACATGCAAATTCACTATGAACACATAACCCGTATGCCAATCCCTGTCAAATAATTGTCTGATTGCATATAGCCCCATCAACACATCGCCCCTATATTCATTTCCTAGAAATACTGTCCATAAACCTGTTCTGTACACTTGTTTATAAATACATTTCATGTCAAACAAAATACCAATATCATTTTTCTACTTGTGCACTTATTCCCTATACATCTTTTCACAAACACTTTTGTGATCACACATTTTTTATACACTGACTGTTTTTTTTATTTTTCTACAAATACTGATCATGATGGAATATTTTTTGGGGGGATATGCTATGATCAAAATCAGATTATTTTAAAGTTTGATGTAGACATCTAAGATGATTTATTAAAGCTACAATGATGGAGCACAGCGTCCTAAAACATTCCAATACAGTGTTTGACAAGTGGACTGGTAAGTCTATAGCATTATGGGTGTCATAACCGTTCAATAATGCATGTCTGTGGGTCTTTATTGATGGATTAAGGACAAAACAATACTCTTACACAAGTGAAACCTTTTACGCTTCGTTCAATACAACATTTCTGTTGTCCACAAAGAGGATATATGAACGTACTTTGCCCTGCGCGACCCGCCACTAGACCAGAATCCATGTAGACCACACACAAATGCACTATTGAATACGTGTATACAGCTAACGCTCTCAGCTTGACAGGATAATAATTCACGTGTTCATCCAATTTTACGTGACTTTCGATGAAGCTGCGGCGTCCCCTGTGTCTACCTGAGGTTAATTTCACCTAGATAAATTTATCTTGCAGTATCGCATTAAAAGGACAAGATCGAAGCTTCTCGGGTATAATCCCCTCGTACACACAGGATCACTGGGCTTTTAAAAATCCAGGAAAAACGCATTACACCATGTAATGCATTACTTCCTTCTACCGTAGTGACTGGCCGACATCGCTATATTGCTCAACTTGAAGAAGAACGAAAAAAAAACTATTCTCCGAAGACCCACACCACAAATAGCCAGAACAAAAACACCCATAGGCACAACTTGAGGTAGAAAAAATAATTAAACATTGTTGTAGAGGAAACACTTTGATTCCAAAAGCACAGTTAAAGGGTAAGCAACATTAGCGTTCTCCATCGGACCAAATAAGAGGTAACGAATTGCTACACCAATTATATGCGAACATTACATCTTGCTTGGAATTTAGTGGCAGAGGAATGACAGCAGAATGAGAAAACAACAAACAACTAAGAATACTTTTCAGATATATAATATTCACTAAATAAATCTAGTTCATTATTACTTCTGATTTTTCAAATTAGCACTATAGTACATTTATACAATTTAGATATTTTGATATAATCATAGTATGCACACATGTACAAAACATGATTCAACAAACCTCAATGCGTTCTACACATGATCGACGTAAACGTGTGGGGAATGATTTCTTTTGATATTGACACAAAAAAGATCGGCACCTTACCAGAAACAATAGTCATATTTGAAAGCTCATTTATTTTCTTAACGTAAGCGCAAATCATGTTATTAACATAGAATATCGTCCATTCCATATCATATGAAATGACAGTGCTAATATGGGCATTTCATCATCTTTTGAATAATGAAGTAATGACTACAGAAAAAAAACACATTGGAGAAAATAATGAGTCATTTGAGGAATTCAGAACATTTTTTGTTCGGTAAGATACCCTAGTGGTTCAGTGATTCATCAAACGGTTTCTATGGTAATGCTTTTATAAAATTATGAGGTCGATACATTGTTTTGTCAACCTAAGAACAAATATCGACCAAGGGCGAAGTCCGATGTTGATTTGTTTTCTCTGGTCGATAAAACCATGTAACGACCGAAATAAAAAGGCAATAATAATTTTATTAAAAATTGACATTTTTTTTACTTAAATTCAGACAACAACAAAATGTTATTTTCAATGACATTTAATCAAATTGCCTTTATCTCTATCTCGATAAAGCACGAATTTACAGAGTGGTACTGTGACGTCACAATGATTATGCGGTCATAAACGCAATATTAACTTGAATAGAAACATCAGGTAAATATCACAAAATATTGACCTCGATGTAACCAAGATTTAGCCAATCAGAAGGTGTAAAAATAGACATGTATAATAATGTAGTCTTTTGATTCATTTTGCTGATTGGCTAGTTTAATGGAGCTCAAACTATAGGATGTACTGTGTTATACTTTGTAAATGAGCATTTGGTTGCTATACCAACTATTATGTTCATCTCCATTCGTTTTTGTTTGGAGTGGGGGATAAACGTGCTACTTGCAGGTATACAATTTTGTTCAATAGGTTTTGGTTTATTGTCTTCTACGTCTTATTAACATCCAATGTCATGTAAGGACGTACCAGGTTTTGGAAGTGGAGGAAAGCAATAGGTACAGTATACCGAACAAATGTATCATACAGCTGCTTCGTCCTCCTTGGACACTTCAGTGATGCTAGGGTCAAAAAGATGGGAAAAAATATTCTAAACTAATGAAATAAATCAATAACTCACACTAGTTATTAACTTACGATATTCTAAATAGGGAAGAGTTGCACTAAATTATACAAAAACGGGATGGTGTCGGTTTTTCGATCCTTCGTGAAATATACAGTTTTCATTGAAACATGCCTGCATCTCCATCATATGGTGTCGCAGTTCATTCAATATGTTATGACTTGCTCACAAAATATCGGAATTTTGCATAAGGATGCAGGTTGATGAACACGCTTGACCTCAGTGTCGCCATTATGATGTCATTGGACATTGTTCTATATCTAATATAAACTTTATTTATTTTACAACAATTATGAAACAAGTTATCATACTTATATTAATCACTCTTGTTGGCCTGGATGTTAGCGCGCGAGGGATCTTATTACGGGAGGAAACCGGAGTACCCAGAGGAAACCCAAATTGTGCTATATCCGTATGCGATATGGAAGTGGACACTTTAGAATGTTCATTACTTTCCCTTGTTTTATTATGAAAAAATAAATGCCTCAATTCCAACTTTGAGGACGTGACATTGACTTTGAAATGACCTTAATTTCGTTGATAAGGCTTACCCTTTCGGAATATCTGGTCGCCATTTCCCAGTATTTTCAATTATCTGTGTAGTCATTTTTTTCATTTTGGCTCCATGTAAATGTTCAAACCTAGTCCATACTGTAATCGATTTGAGTTCGAATTACGATTTTGTTGACACTTCGGTATTGTGTGTGCTGTTTTTACCTGATTTGTCATGTGACATTATATAACAAACATGCGTCACGTTTTTATTATGTACCGTTTAATCCCTGAAGCTGTGTAACACGACATGCCATAATAACTTTCTGCTGACTACCTGATAAACAATGGTGTAGGCCCCATCATATTAAAGTACATTCTCGTCATTAAACCCCGAAGCCGTTCCCTTTCTCCCTGATATGTAAATAAAACCCATAATCTACACGAATTATCTCTACTACAACAGCTTAAGTGACATATGTTGAAAGCCTTCTCTATTTAACAGTTCATTGTTGCTTAACTGACATAAAAAAATCGATTGCTATTCTGCTTTTAATCGATTAATATTCTGCCATTTTATCACGTCTTCTGAATAACCCTTTACTTTCAAAACGCAAAAGATGAAAAAACCAAACGAAAACAAATGATTCCTTTTATCTACAAAAGTATTCTGCTACTCTCAAACCTATTCACTTTTCATCATTATCACCTCGATAAGCCTTACTCCATTTCCGAGATTTGCATAAGTACTTTTAAAATACATATGTACAGCTAAGCCTTCTGTCATGACGTATGACTATTTTTTGTGAAGAATATCACAATATACCTATTTTGCATCATAGGAACCATACTATTTACATAACAAGATCTGTCGTTATTTTGCGCTTTAAACCCTGTATTTTTTGTCGGTTAAATAACCCGTAAATACCTATTAACTCACTTGGTTTAGTTGAACTCCAAAATTCCCTAATGTTATCCGTCCATTTACCGAAAGGAAAAATGGAGTTAGGCTAAAAGGCTGTTCCAGGATTCGTTTCACAATCAATTTGGATCCACTGAGACGAGCCAAGCATTCCCTCCCCCATTACATGTCTACCACGAAAACCATACAATCGCGCCAAAATTATACATGTGGTATTCCTTGTTCGAAACACAGGCTGTGTATCGTGATTTTTGTTTCTGAATACAATATCAAATGCGTCGTTGTACTGACAAAGTGTTGTATGATCATCATAACTATAGACTACAGCTATATATCTATGAGTCCTGAGAAACTTTTGAACATTCATAGCAGAATATTTCCTCATTCGAAAGTGTTCATCCGTGTTACAGTAAATACCCGTATAGTCGTTCATGTCTCGCGTTCGTAGAGAAATGGTGTTCAGTTATTCAAAACGAAATGAAGATATGATCTACTCATCACAGTGACATTGTTGCCATATGATGTCATAGTGCTGTAAACAAATCAGAGAAGTCGGAAGCGTCAACGAACCCATATTCCGAAATAAATCGATTCAACAAGGGGCGAAATACGTACAAAAGAAATATTTTCACAGAGACACTTGGAAAAAAAAGTTTGAGAAAATAAGACAAAGCGTTCTGGAAGAGTAAGCAATTGTTGCTTCACCGACGACATCCGCCATGCAAATAAATGCAACATCTAAGTAAATGCCATGGCCTCAAAGTGAGAAGTGAGGCATTATTCACAATGACAACGAGAAGGCATACTTTGTAAAACACTGGACGTTTATAACATCTGTCAATTTGAATATTTCGTTTAATGTTAAGTTGTCACCATGAACAGCTTATGTTAATGAATGTGGTCGCGTATAGCAACGGTTATCTGTATATATTTTTTTTAGACGGACCAAAGTCTAAACTTTTGCAGTAATATCGATCATGGACATGTTTACCAAGCTTAACGCATGTCGATCCCGTTCGAAGTAACATAATCTCAATTAATTTACAAATTTTAATATCTTTCATTTGTATATCTAAATCGTAGTAAATGTATTGCCATCTACTACTTAAAACACTGACAACGTGCAGATAACGATATCTTTTAGTAAAAGGAACACAGTCGACAGAGTATATAGCAACAGGCATGTACATATCTTGTCTGGTTGATGTAGCGTTAGCCGTATACAATTCAAAGTCAGTTTGGTTGGGTTTGGTTGGCTTATGTTTTTACGTTCTATGACAGTTTAATGGTAATTTCAGGACTTGTTTGATCTAAATTGTGGAGAAAGTTCCCCGGGACAAAAACACTGACCGACGGTCAGTACCGGGCGACTGTAGGCTTCAAGTTCACGACCAAGAGGTGGAGGGCTAGTGGTAGCAGGATTACAGACACCTTAACCACATAACAATCGCAGCCTACACCTTAAATGGTAGTTATACATACATCTTGTTCTTTTGTAAATGGATCGGTGTTCTCGGCTTGCAATAAATCCATAGTTTGTTATAAAGAAGCATTCGCAGACATTCATTACGTCCATATAATAGTAGCCTGTATGAAATGTCTATCGAATTAATTGTCGTGATACCAATGTAGGGTTGAACCTTCCGGTCGTGTGTTACGAGTCGACAGAGTTTCGTTCTCAATCGTAATCCTATGTTTATCAAATTGCAGTGTTTAGTATCTATGCTTATACTAGCATATACCCATGGCAGCAGTCGTTAAGTAAGATATATGTTGACACATGTATATATGAAATAATTCTAAATAATGAATCCATATCAATATATTTACATTTGAGCGGCAGCGTAGCTATATAAACCAAGCAAGTTCCGTCTCAGTTCAAAGGACTATAACCCGAAATGAGTATGATTATGAACGTGAGACGAAAACAATGCATATCACGCCGAACGCTCGTGTAGAAAAGAAACTATAGACAAATCATTGGTTTTCTATATTCAATTTATATCACTTATTGGGTAAGATCGAACTTACATAATTAAACATGGAAAAAAACGTCGTCATTACAAGTATACACTTTTAATCACTCACTGTCTGCCATGAAGAGGGTACATTGTATCTCCTCCGTTATTCCCGGAATGTGCAGTATTGCGCTAGCAGTTCATGCCTTTTTCCTGCAATGCAGTGGGCGTTCATATCGCCTATAACTCGAAACAGAATGCAGTTTCATTCTAAAATGAATTCAAGAACGTCATTGCTTTGTATATATGTAGTTGCTCTTCATGACTAATGATCCAAGATTAAGGTCACTATATTATAAAAAGGTGCGACGTCAGAACAATGGTTCACATGTGCCGGTCAAACTTGAATACTCACTTTCTAAAATTCCATAACAAATATTGCTTTTCCGGTCAGAAGGTCAAAGATCCAGGTCACTGCTATTTTAAAGTTATTTCCAACAAACAATTTTTCATGCGATAGATTGAGTTTTCTTACAAAATTTTACATACAATTCTAGTTTATCTAAAAAAAAAAAATTAAAAAATGTCCAACTGAAATAAATATTTTTTGTTATAATAAGAATGAAAGAGAATAAAAGAATGAATTATTTGATGTCCGAGAGAAGAATACATGAAGAAGAGTGCGTGAAGGAACAGAGGGATGATCCCACGGCACCCCAACCTTGGCATCTATCTCTCAAAAAAAGCTTGGGAATTAAAACATCTTTCTGAACCTGACAAAAAACTATATGAATTCAAAGTGTGGTGGTACAATATACCAAACACATGTTTGATATAGTTCTTATATCATTGTTATATTTATTAGATTGTTTCCCGATACCGAGTTTTAATGCATGTCCTAAACAAACCTTAACATTCTGTGCTCAATATGACCGATATAACCATTAGTGAGGCCAAGTAAGGTTTTCTATATATTTAACGCCAATCACAGAAGATCTTGAAGTATTTTTAGCGGTGAACAACTTCTATAAGCGCTAGATTCCTTGTCAAGATGAACTAATTAATTTAGCTTCGCTCTTGTATTTGAGGACACGTGTACGTCCTTGCCATAATATACAAGTGGGAGATCCGGGAGCTCGCGATAAGGAAGTTGCGCCGTCAAGTTTAAAGGAGGGGACAAAGTGCGTGTTAGGTTGGCATACTCTATCATTTTCAGGCAAAGATTTATTTCAAATAATCCGCAAAGCATATTAATTGGCGATGCACTATAATGAGGGCTAAAATAATGACAAAATAAATTAGAGAATACCGAGGCGTTAACAAAATTATAATCCGAACTCAAAATCGGTTAAACCAGGGGCAAATATGACAAAGGAAAAAGGAAAGATTAACACGGAAACCCTTGTAAAAGTACAAGAGAATACGACCAGGTGTTCCGGAAGAGGAAGCGTCTTCTGCTTCCTCGACAACACCCGCCATGCAAATCTTTGTCACATCCAAGTAAACAAAATGAGAACCGAGTATCATTGTCAATCACAACAAGTAAACACACTAATATGCATACTAAAAAAAGCAACGTCCATCTTCATATCACTTGAAGAACATGTATACATAAACGAACCTAGATGAGTTGTTTACTATTGATAAAGCCAATTGTAATTTCTTTAATTTATTTCCTTCCGTCACCAATGCATGCTAACAGGGTGAAACAGCTGAATACATTACAATTGCTGTTTGGCATGCTGGATTCATGACCTTATACAAAGACAAGCCAAACATATTTGCGCGTCTTCTATTTATCACGAAAACATGTACCGAAGAACACAGTTTTATTTTTACTATACATTGTAATTCACCGCAACGGCCGATATTCGAACATTTGCAATTTGAAAAAAAATATTTTTCGAAGTCTTCTTCATTAGTTCAGCTATTTACGAAGTATTTTCAAATTGTGTCCAGGTATGGACAAAATATCAGGTTTTAAAATCATGAACAGATACAAATAGAAATTTGAAAAAAATAAAACGATTTGTTATCTATAGTCGTTATTGATATTGTATTGAACTATTTACAAGTTGTGAGTGTTACAAGTCTTATCTCTGTGTTATAGAACTTTATGATATCAAATGTGCTAGAATAGATTAAATGAAAGGCCTTTCAGAAAGAAACATTCGTAAACGAAATATTTACATTTTCACTTCGCTCCGCGTCAATGAAAATAGTAAACTGTGACCACTTCATTTCCCTTTGAAGTGAGTGGGGCAGTCGGCTTTTAGTTCCTGGCGAACTAATACAATATTTACAACTGTGTATCGTTAACGTTGTGTACAATCACGTACGGGTGTTCTGCACACAGTTTTACATGCTAATGCGATATGCCAGTAACATATTGCAGACAGTTTTAAAATAATTGATCAGACAAAAAAATGACGATTCCGAAAGCATCAATTCAAGATTAAATTCAATTCGGTCCCATATGTCCTAAATTGAAACTCACCGAATCACTTATGCAGGTGATTTCATGTCACATCATAATACAATCGCCAATAGGCTACGCCTGGTTCCACTGTTATGATGATGTTTTCAATATCCGAAATCAGATTCATGACAACTTTATTTGACTCGTTCCAATTGTAAAGAAAAAAGAAGACAAACAAAATCAGAACTTACCAAAGCGTCAACAAAACCATATTCCGAACTCAAATTAGATAAAGGAAATATTCACATGGAGACCCACGTAAAAGTACAAGAGAATAAGACCAGGTGTTCCGGAAGAGTTAGCTTTTTCTGCTTTTTGCCGACACCCGCCGTGTAAATCTTGGTCACATCCAAGTAAACATAATATCCTCAAAATGAGAACCGAGTCATTAATTGTAAATCACAAGGGAACACACTAAAGAGCAAACTCGTAAACGTCCATCTTCATATCAAACAAAGATACAGTTTATTTCTCAATTGGCAACCATAAAACTGCTTATCTTGTAGCTGTTGACTCCTTTAAAAGAAAGTCAAAAGGAATTTAAACACAGTTGAAATACAATTTAAACCTGCAGCAAAGGATTCAATAAATCGTAGTTTTATTTTATTTTTGAGTCGGTATTTAACAAAAGCTACAAGTCTGCAGGTGAGACACGCTTGTCATATTATTTAAGCCGAACAATAACAAAATTAAAAAGTACAAATTAAATAAGACCAGGGTCCATATTCACAAAACTGTTCTCATGCTCAAGCATGGATTCTGTGCTCAAGCCAGCTTCCTTTAAACTCATTTGAATCATGTCGAATAGTCAAAAGGACATAGAAAATGTTGAAAACAGCTTTCGAGTTCATGCCTCTTCAACTTTTTTACCTTACTTTGAAAAAAAACTAGATTGTTTTAATAGTGTATCGCCATAACAAGAAACAAGAACATGAACACGGTTTCATGAATACGGGCCCACGTCTTCTGCATCATCGACGACACCCGCCATGTAAATCTTGGTCACATCCATGTAAGCAGCAATCCTCAAAATGAGAACCGAGTCATCATTTCCAATCAATATTGCGACCATAAAACTTGCCCATAGTCCAAGTTTGTTTGTCAGCAGTTGACATATATTACGAAAATCATGATATTTAGAGCAAGCCCTAGAATAACGAATCAACTGCGACATGTAAACACTATAGGGTAAAAAAGGAGGGATGTTACTATCAATAATTCGTACTATATTTCCTCAGTATATTTCAATCTAGCTTTTGTTCTGTTTTTCACAAAGTATGCTCCAAGATAGCTCACAACCATATATTTGTATCATCGTTCACCTTTCTTTCAATTTAATAAAAGTGACGTTTGAACTATAAACAAATTTGCTCCCATCGACAAAAATAAGTTCTTCTGTTGGCTAGTGGGCACAAACAGGCAGGACTCCAATGAGCATGTGATCTTCGGACCAGGGATATTAGGTCTTGATAAAAAGAACATCTATCTGTTCTTGTTTAGTCCGACAGACTGCATGGTACGTTTAAGGATACAGTAGAATTATTTTAAGGATAAAAAAAAACATTTGGTAGTGATGGTGTTACTGCAGGAGAATGTTTTTTTTTTTATTTCTACACTGTAAGCTTCTCTTGCATTCTTTGATGGAGTTTTAATTGTGCAAACGTACATAAATGTACCGTGATCAGATCCCAATGCCCATCCGTTGACAAATCGCCCTACCTTAACAGATGCCAATACATACCAACACATAGCCCGTCTAGTGAAGACTATCTCCAGCAACAAACGATAGCGACGACCAATGGCCTGCAACGGTTCACCAATCCAACTAAGCACTGTTGAAACTATTTTGAAGAAAATGTCTGATTGACGAAATACGGGCTGCGTTGATTCAAGAGTGGTAGAGGTGTCCTCAGAACAAGATGCTGTGGCTAGTTAATGGTATGGGATGACAACCACAGTGCACCAGACACGTGATAGTTATACCCGATATTAACAATTGTATACCCAATATAACTCGTTCATTAACTTAGTGAGACAGTAAAGGACTAATTGTTTTCCAGACTTTGGAAATGCCTTTTGAGCACGTCTATTTGAATAATACAGCAATTTAGGTTCTGTAAAAATCTTTTCCTACCGATTGTGTATAAGTACACTCTTAAGTTATTGGTGGTCCCTAATTTATGGCCAAGTATATAATTATGTATACGATCACAAGGTTTAACATTCAAAAGCAGACTGCATTTCTTTCCAGCTGAATCTTTTTCTTTCAAACATTAAATGATGGTCGATGGAAACTGTATTTCTTTCTACGAACGTCGGCGCCTTAGTAATATCAAGAAAAACAACCAGCTAACGTTGAACCTTGCAGATATGTTGACCATTGCACATGAGAAATATTCTGCACATAAAGCTTACTTAAACGCAGACAATTATACGATCTGTGCGTGATGAACATAGCGTGCATGGGCATTGTTTTCATAAACGAAATAAGCTGTAAATACAAAGCACTTTGCATATACTCGGTTTACCTACAAAGACATTCCTAAAATTGGAACACTAACAAAAATGCATTTTTCAAATTGGTTTTAAATCTTAATGTGGTTGTTTAGAATTTTGAACGATATTGTTTACTAAATCCTCGCTATAAGCATTATCTACTGGAGATTGAATTACGTAAAATGTTAACATGTTATTGCATTCCGGTATAATCAAAACGGATCGCATTTGTAGCGATGAAATTAATAAGCGTTGTTTCTTTGTCGGTTAGGATTGTTGATATGATACCAAAAGTCATTTGTATATGATGCAACTTTAACAAAAGATATAGATAACGCATTTGAAAGCTAGCGACATAACAGAAATCAAATAACACTTACATATCCTGTTTTTCCTTTTTGGTTTTCGTTTATATAGATTAATTTTGATATTCAATACAAAATATTTTATCATTTATGGTATTCATGAAATGGTAAGAGTTATAGCTTTATATGTTGATGATGAGAACAAATAATTTCATTTTTAGTATGTCTTCGTAGATTTTTGTTATTGATCGACATTGTCCCATAAACATAAGAAATGCATCTACCTTTATAGTAAAAAACCTATAACGAGTATCAATGCATGTTGTTTACTCATCATGTTACGGAGTTGAACAACAACAAAAACGCACACAAGGAGAGGGCTTGTATAGGCTTTTGCCTGTTGCCCAATCCTATTGAATATCTTTCAATAAAATCTTTGTGAAATGAAAAAAAAAAAATCGCACACAAACTATCAACACTGCTGAGACTGCTTGTTTTCGAAATCCTTACGAAATGATTTGACTAATGGTGACTTGACTTCAAGACAACATCACCATTCTTATTAACTAAGAGAAGCGACGTTAGTTAATGGTTTTCTTGTCTGTGAAATTAGAAAAGTAATATGCAATGTCTGTAAAATATCAGTTCGGTGTTAGCTTTATACACTTTAGCAGACGAAAATATATCTACCAAAACACAGTCGATATCTTAAAGTGAAGGAGAACATTATTTCATGCAAAATAATATCATATCTAATGGTAAAATACATAAAGTTATTTACAGAACGATAAAAGTATATGGAACAATCCTCACTCAAAGATAGTGTTTTGCATATATGGAGTTTTGATGTTATTCCAAGGTTTATTGTCTCCCAGAGTTGTTGAAGAATGTTTTCAAATTCAATTGTTAACTATGTTTTTAAATTAGAAAGGATCATTTTTACATATTGTTCAAAATGGAAACCAAGGCAACCTATCTTCATCAATGACGTACGATATCTTATTCCATTTACGTAGCTCTATGCAGAACCATTTTGATAGCATCCTTGATGAGAAAAACGTATCAAACCCTTTTAACTCAAAGTTAGATTTTGTTATGATAGGTCGTCCTGAGAGCCAAATAGCTTTATTATTTTATGAAATGGGTTACATAAATGTGTAAAAGGTATATTGTACGTTCATTGTGGTGTGTTTTATAATAAAATAACATATCTCAGATCTTAACAAAGAAACGGAATGAGAACATGTTCATTGCATCAATTATTGTAAAAGTGGAATATTTTCACACGCGAACATATTTAACACAACTCTAACTTCACAGTGCATAATATCATTATATATACTCAGTACCATACAGCTATACTGATATCAAGAACATTTTCACACCGCGAACAGTTTTGACGCTGCACACAAACATTTTAACACGCAAAAATGTTTGATTTTGCAGTTTTGCACTTTGACGGTTTTTTAATTTTTAACTTTATGTGTTTTTTTTTGTTAAATTTCAATCAATGTTTGTGATGCGGTGTTGTTAGTGTCTATGACGTCTTAAGGATGTTTATAATAGCTTGCTGGTACACTGTTAGTTCGCCGGTTCACTCATACAATGACACAGCCTCCCGTTGGTAGGTTCTTTCAGCGGTCATACCTCACTTAGCACGTCATCGTTTGGATGTATGGTTCGATGTCTCCATACAATGTACATATATATCGCAACGCTCTCCAAAACCCAGAAGTATTGATGTGTCATTAAAGAACCTGTGTAGGAAATGATATTTGAGTGGAAGCAATATATGACACAAATAGCAAATTTCAATAAAAAATTGATATCATTTAAAGGAAAGTGTTTTTGAAGTTGCTCAGTTAATGACTTTGGATTCATGCATATAAATATTCATGATGATAATGTTATAATTATGTGCACTATTTAAGATCAAATTAATTTCATATAATATCTCTACATGTAAATTATTGCCTCTGAAAATCTATTTAATATGATTTAAATGTTCTCGCAACAAATAACTATAATCTTTCATTAATTTACGTTAAAGGATTAAAACAATTTTACATTGGCTGGGAATATGAATATTCCACTGCTCTTGTTGCGAATTTCTCTATTGCGTGAGTGATGAAGACTTGTGGATTAATTCTTCACAGGCAATGCGAATACAAAAAAAAGTCACTTGGGAATAAATATAATTACCCAATTTGAAATGGTAATCATAAAAGAAAATTCATGCATTACATTTTCAAGGCAAGCTACGTAAAGGTCAGGTTAGCTTATTTCCTTTAGCGGATATTATCACATGACTGCTATATTTGGTAAGTGACATTCAATATGGGTTTTCTTGATTTTCAAATCCTGATGTCTTGGTGGATTTTGGAGCTGACATTTTAAACAGGTTTTGTTGATGACTACTACAAGAGCTATATAACTGAACATGCGGTACCGCGTATGTCCACAGAAACAAAGTGGACCACTTATACCACAGAAAAATAGTGGACCGCTTTTGTCAACAGAAAAAAGGTGGACCGCAAGTTCCACCGAAAAAAAAGTGATTTGGTACACATAATGCTTGCTCTTGCTACTACGAAACATCCATGCACGCTTTCTACGTTACGTTTGGTAAACAAAATCACGTTTTACTGAACGAAGAGTTCATCACAAACTTTTTAATTTCATTTAATCATTGACTTTGCTATTAAATCTGTAACGACAGAATGCCTTTTCAATACAGCATCAAACTCATTTCATTAACTCAAGAAACGCACGCTTTGAATAATGTACTTTAATCTAGGTTTACATTCCAAGAAAAAGCATCTTTGTGACCAATAAATATGTAGACGATTTTTTTTACAATTTTACACTTCTCTAGAAAGACTACTCAAGCATATCATCTGCCATGCATTACCCATTTAAACGTTTCATATGAATACTGGAGACATACACTCGATGTATTTGTAATGGCTATTTCCTTTTCGAATAATGTGCAAGTATTTCATCAGAAATTTTAATTACTACAAATGGAATTACTTTTTACTGGATCAAAATGATACTTAAGCAATTAATGTTTGGAACAATTTTTGTTATGGTTTATGACAAACTTAATAATATCTGGTGGGCTTTATGTATGTTTGTCATCAATAGCAATGTTATATAATGTTATAGGACAATATTTCCTATGATGTTCATTACTTATATTAACATTTGGTACAATAATTAAACTTAATTTAGTTACTTCGCACAGTTTAAGAACAAAACAATCAAGCGTTGGTAACGAGATTGATGACGTCGCGATATAGATTGATGATGTCTTACATGTAATAGCAAATATTGCAGTCTTATAACAAATTAAAACTGCAACGTTTTGAAAACATAACAACGCCAGACACATTCTTGTTACAACCCAAAGACTGAGCTAATATTTCTATTTATTAGATGTGATTCGACTATCCTCAATTCTTATTGGTTAAAATACTGTCACGTAGAGGTCTATATTTTGTGATATTATCCTAATTTATATACATTTAGAAGCACCGGATGGAATGTATGACATTTATGACGTCATATTCATGGTGACGTCACAGTGTCCCGCTATAAATTTCATGTGTTATCGAAGTGGATATAATGCAATTTTAGTCTTTTAGTTTCATATATAACGTAAGAATTCGGTTAATATGTTGTTACATGTATATCGACCTGACAGAATCTCAAATATCGACCGAGGACGTCTATCAGGTTTGTATAACACCATAATGACATCACTAGAGCGAGTGGCTATGTTTGCATGGTTACTTGCAAAGTATGCATTTCAAAAGCGAAGTTACAGTACGCTGTTATTATTGCTTGTCGTTTTGCTTGGTTTGAATATACACTGTAATTAGTTTCAATTCGCTTTGTTCCTACATTATTTCGTCATACAGACCTCGTGTTGTAATGATTACAGTGCTTCGTACTAAAACCGAACGGTATCAAATAAACAACTCCGATCTATAATCAATCAATGTATTATACGACAGAATACAATGTTTACACTTTTTTTCCAATAAACATAAACCTGAAATACCACGGAATTCCGTTAGTGATCAGATAACAATTGATTGCTTAGTGATAGGCTATGAAACTAAGCAGCTTTACAGGTAAACTAAAAGTACCTACCTGTTGGAGAAGTATTATAAAGTCAACGCTTCGAACTGGTTTCCTAGGTAGGCTCCTGTTACACAATTAGAAAGTTCCATCAGCAGGAACACAATCCATTAGCATAGTCCATTGCATGCTAACCAGAAAAGTCCACCGCGCACTTCCATGTATATGAAACTGGAAGCTGGCGATAAATCTGAAGCGTCAACGGATCGTTAACTCGAAAGTTTTCTCAACACATTTATATACGTAAAATTTAAATTATATGAACACACATCTCATTTGTTATGCGTCTGTTCCACTATCTTGCACAGTGGGAATAGTCGCTCCGAAATCTTAAAACATGAATATGTATTTCAAATCGGTTTCTGATTACTGTTTCCTATCGCAGCTGTGATTGTCGGCTGCTACTGATTGACTGCGGGACTGGAGTAGAAGCAAGCTTTGATGAGCAACACCACGGGTTGTCGTCCTTGCTGCCAGCGTAGTGTCCCCAAATGTCTTGTATTTGTGCGGAATTGATTAATGTAGACGGGGTGCACAAGCATAGAAGCTCGGCCGTTCTCTCGAGGTCTTCTTGTCCACCCTACAGGCAGAAATTGGCGACAAACGCAATACATTATACACTGCTTGAGCTAAGCCAAATTTACATTTAATGTACATTCAAAGTTGGTGTCTCAATGCAAATCTTCGTTTTGTCTAAAAGATAATACAAATAAAGAACAGGCTCTGGTAAGAAGTCTTTCATGTACAACACTCTTCCTCCCTAAATCACAAACAACCATATACATTGTATTTTCTTTGAATGATCAGGTAAGTATAAAATATAAACAGATATAAACAATGCACTGTATCAACAAAAACAAAATGAAATATTAAATAAATACATATGTATGTGTCGCAGTGTCTACAAAAAAACAACAACAAAAAACAGTGATACCAAAGCGTCAATAAAACGTTAATCAAAACTCAAAATAAATTTAACCTGGTGCAAAAAATTAAATAAAGAAAATACTGATACGGATATCCTTGAAACAATGTAACACAATATTGACCGGATGTTCCGGAAGAGTCTCCTGCTTCATCTATCTGTAAACCGAGAACGGCCGCACTCTGAATTCGATTTTAAAAAAATATATATATGCCAGGACCAATAGTTAACACGGGCTCAAACACACGTACATAATTAGGACCTAATACAACTCATTCGATACTTTTTTTATTGTAAAGATCTATATATCCGTATAATTCACAACACACAATGTCCCATCATTGCGTTCAATATACAACCTATTTGTTAACGTTCAGTGAGTATCAGATCTCACAAACACACACCGATATACTGGCTGCTGCATTGTTATAAAATTACCAGTTCGATAATAAATATCCGATACACGTATGTATTTGTAACCGTGTCACTGAACTCTACAGGGAAATTGTCATGTATGTAGTGGCTTTCATTGTTAGAGGAAATTAAACTGGTATAACTCTTATCTAGGCATAGGTCACAGCGATTTGTATACAATGCACTGGTAAATTATATTGTCACCTACTCTGTAGGACAGTACTTAAGAACCAGAATGTACCTTGTAGGAACTTTTTTTGCAAGAAACTAGCCGACTGCATTAGTGTGTGCACTATAACATATATCTAATTTCAATGGTCGCCATCTTGGTCACATTGGGAAATATTCTGTACTTTTTTGTAAGAAATGAATATAGACGTTTTTGATTATATGTTCATTGCAAAAACATGTAGTATACATGATTTGTGTGATTGTGAATTATGCCTCAGTTCTCAGTTCGAGGCCATGACATTTACTTGGATTTGGCCTATGTACATGGCGTGTGTCATCGATAAAACAGAAGACGCTTACATATTTGCAGTTTGTTTTTTGTTGTTTTTTTTTCAAATGAACTGTTGGACTATAGAAAAATCATCAAGTTCGTAAAGCAACACAGCTATTTGATCTCACTAAATTTCCATTACCCCAAGGACATACTCTGGGGAACCATGGTGTTCTTGTCAGATTGATCGTATGGCCGCTACCGAGACCAAATTAATTTTCATCAGAGACAAAGTTTAGATCACACCCTGAGTCATTGGTCGAATGACATTGAAACGACCTAAAAATGTCGGATGACCACATTTAATTATATAGGATATGCATTCTCATCTTCTTTTGTTTAATTGCCTGACGTTTACCTTGATGCATTTTGTCACTCGTTGTTATATTAAAGAACATCTTAGAGGTCAAAGCCTGTGTCAGTCATCTGAGATTTCAACGAGAAATCACTCCATCTTAACACTATACATTGTACTATTTTTTTTTATATTACCAAGTGATCTACATGTGATATACATAAAAACAGCAACACCAGTTAATTCCTACTGTTAACTGCTGTTCCTAAAATGTGAACCAAACAGGCTTAACATTAAAAAAAAATTACCTTCAAGTTATACTTCGTTCCTAACCTAACCATTTGCATTGATGAGATAATATAAGGATATCTGTTCTTTTTGTATCTTAAATTGTTTAATTAACCAACAATGAAAAAACAAAACCCGCCAGGTCAGATTATATAAAGGGGGTTATTTTGTGCAGTCAATTGAGAGAAAAATAACTCATTTAGATGTTTCACATTTACGTGATATTTCATTGAAAAATAAATAACTTGATAAGCATTGTAACGTTCCGCTCAAAACTTTGAAAACATGGCATTCAGGTTTGCCTTCACAATGTGTTAAGACCAGATTGGTTAATAGCGATAACCACCTCCTCTCACCCCCAAAACATATTTGTTTTGAGGGGAATTCATAAAAACCTGTTTGTTCTTTGTCATTATCTTATTCACCCCTGAAAACGCATACTGATCTAGTCCAGGCGTTTGAATTGGAAGAATTCAACTGATTCTAAAAGAGTAAATGAGTTAATTGTGTACATGTAGCTATGTTACCGTATCTTTAGAGCTATTAAAGGTGCAGGGAAGAACACAGAACGAAACATTCACTGTTATGAGGGCGTGCATGCTATATAATTGGTGTGTCTCCAGCTTGAGTATAATGTTGGTGTTATCCCTAACATGAATCTGCTTAATCTACCACAGAACTCATTAGGCTTTGTCAGCTGTAGCAGGCACCCACACTACAATTTCAATTAACTGCTTATGAAATATTGCCAGGATTGTCTTTGTACTTTAGCAGTACCACTGGCAATTAATCATGATTGAACCGCTTCAACCATTTTGGTCGGTCATTTGGAGGTTTGTCATAGCATTTCCTATGTTACACGTTTTTGAGAATGTGTTAATGTTTATCGTAGACAGCCCGTTTGTTTGTGGTCTACTGTTCCTTTCAAGCGATATGTGAGATATTCTCTGTTACATGTACATATGCATGACTGAAGGGAACATTAAACTCTCTAACAATTACCTCTATGCATAAACATGTATAGCCGTTTTTTCGTATAAACCTTCTGCACAAAAAACTAAAATTCGTACCTTTGTATACTATTTCAAATATACAATTTGTCCATTCGGGATGATGCATTAGTATTTTTGTTGCTACAGTTATAATACGTGCTTCACTACCTTCATGTAAAAGCTTATAACCAAAAATTAACTTTAGCGTCAACGCCTAAAGAAAATCTTGGCATTTTGAACAACACACAGATCTAATAAATCGTGATATTTGCTGTCAGGGGTTAGGTCTGCTACATACGATTGATGTAAGTATGAGGGCCAAATCTGATCTTATATGCTGTATTTGACTCTCACGTCCCGGTAAGTGGACAGCTCGAGGGAGGATCGTCTCGTCCCCTATGATGTTGACCAATATTTGCCCGCTTGGAGCACACATGGGCGACGTTCAATGCTATTGACGATCGTGGGAGAACTACTCGGTGTCCTTGAACTTGCTAGCACAGTACATCTGGCTGGCGTGTTTCCACGGTGGTTAATCATGGAACTTCTAGCAATGGTATTGCGATATTAAACAGTTACATTAACTACGTATTAACTATATTATCCGTGACAGGGGGCGCTTCCGTTCATCTTGTTGCTAATCACATGAAATACACATAAAAGTGTCTGGAGCACGCATTCTCCCCAAAAACTTGGTTTCACGACAAATGAATGCCAGCATGATTCTACCGACCACGTGATGAACCTTACACTACATATCGTAGTCGTTTAACCATTTTGTTGAGCGAATGATACCTAAACTTTCAGTGAAAATATTGGTAAAAGTACTGTTCTGAGCTCCAAAAGTTCCATGAATGATTTTATAATCTAGCAAGGTGGTCTAGCGGTAGAACGCCGGGCTTGTGATAGAAGTGTTGCGAGTTCGAGTCCCGGTTTCGGCACTTGTGTTATATCCTTGAGCAAGATAATTTTGATATGTTTGTTCCAGTGCATTCAGCTGTAAATGAGTACGTGGTTGGGCAGTGCTACAAATTGTAGAATGCTAGCTGGGAACGCCGAAATGGCAGCACTGGTTATATGCTCCCCAGGGAGTTGAGAACGATATTGGCTGGTTGCTAAGACCTTATAATCTGTGAATCGCTTTGAGATTGCCTTTAAAGTCGTGATAAAGTGATATATAAGAACCATGAATTACTATTATTATTTTAGCTAAAAAACATGCATTCGTTTTGAATGCACATATGTTTTTTGCATTTATGTGAGCGGGATCTTTGCCATTTCAATTGTAAATTAAATTGGAAAGACTCAGTTACTTACCCCTCTGTGTTTAATATGTTATGTTCCGTTACATGTAAAATTAAACTGTCAAATGGAAAGCTTATATTTGACATTTAAAAAGGATGAGGCATACATTTATCTGACGGTTGTCGTCGATGAAGCAAAACACTTGGGCCCGTATCATTGAAACTGTTCTCATGCTCAAGCGTGGATTTGTGCTCAAGCCTAATTTCTTGCTCAAAAAATTTTTTTTTTTAAATATTATTTTTTCAAGGTTTTGACCCAAAAAAATGAAGAGAATTGATGCTTAATACTCGATTCAATGTTTGAAGTTGATTTACCCTTAACATGATTTAGGTGAGATACAAGAAGCTTGCTTTGGTACAAAATCCATGATTGAGCACGAAAATGGTTTCCTGAATACTGGCCCTCGTCTTGTCTGTGGTATATGTATTAATCTTTCTTTTGCTCACATTTTCCCCCTAATCTTAAGATCTAAACGGATGAAGACCATTATGACTGTTAAAATTCACTTTATTTGACAATATGTTTCACCGTATTAAACATAATTGCCAATACTTCCGTACGTACATCTTTTTTCTGGTGATCATCAACACTCTCTGATCGAAGCAAGAACATATTGCAAATGAACATAGTTTAAACCACATAATATCGCGCTTGTGTAATACTTTTCACTGTACAGTCGTCTCGTTATTATTGATTCATCAATGATGCTAAAAAAACAATAAAATCCACGTTAACTATTGAAAGAGGAAAAAGACGCATACAATCGTAATTATTAACAAACAATACGATAGCTACTGTTTGACGTTGATATGAAAGAAATCATTCGTAACTTTAGTATGAACCGTTACTTCTGAAATATTCTCAGTGGCACCGATCACTTAAAGTTTGATTTATATCAATACAGTAACATATTTGACGAAGAACACTTGTATTAGAAATATATAGTTCGTTTTTCAGACACCTATGCATGTACCATTTGCATGAATGGATGCCATCTGCTATTCAATTAACTCGACAAAACGTCGTTCGTGATGCACACATATACACCAATTCACGAAATATCGATGTAATTGTTTTCATCAGGGTAGTACAACACAGTATAAAATAAATGTTAAAAACAAACCAAGTATGTATGTTGATTCCTTATACCTCAAATGTCAACAAAACATTGTCACTGCTGACGTCATGTCCGTATCGATGCTTTTTTCAATTACGGCTACCATGTCCAATGCCGTAGTTTGGATTAAACACAGCTGACCATCATTCGTGTTTCAGATACACACGGATAAAGGAGTCCGCTGCCACTGTAGATCGAGATGATGCCAGCCAGCTCTTCCCGAGATCATCTCACTGCTTGGAAGACATCTGGACTCATTGACTCCTCGATGACCAGTAAATTAAGCCAGTCTAGAAAAGACAACCACTCAGCCCATGAAACAATAAAATATAACTACACAGGCAAAAGTTCTTTATATCAATTAAGGTCAAATTCGGGTCACTTTCAGGTCAAAACTGTCAGGTCAAATTCACAACAAAATAGCAAAGAAGGTCAATTCGTGTCAACTTTTTCACCTGAAATTGACGTGAAATGGAGGTCATTTGGACTTGGAAAAAAATTCTTAAGGTCATGTCCCTTAATTTCAATGTCGATTTGGCTTTAAATTTATCGCATGATATTGACCTCAATTTTTCCTGATTTTTTTTACTGCAAGTCAAATTCAAGTTAAAATATCAAGTAGGTCATTGGGCTGTAAATTAATGAAATTGACATAAAATTTGATTTGTTACAACGTTTCAAGATTTAGGTGATATTCAGCTGAATTTCCTGTGCTGATTTCTACTGGAGTGACTTCTGGTGAGGTGTTCTCTCCATGCAGTAACAACACGGGAGTAAAAAAAGATTATAACACATCTGTTAAATAAAAAATCAAAGAGATATATCTAAAAACATAAAAGTTTAATCAATGGAATAATTCAGCTTCAAAACCTAATTTTTCTTCCATAATGACTATTCAATTCATCTTAAACCAATTTTTACACAAGGAAAGTGGAGAAATTAATGTGAAAATAAAATGCAAATTTCATGTATCTGTTCTGGTTTATTAGGAAAGTGTTCAGATTTGTGTATTCTTCCAATAATAGATAGTTTTCTTCGTTTCCAGTTATTTAAAGTCTTGTTGATTTTTTCTATTTTTTCTTGCCAATTTTTTTCTAGCACGTTTTTTGTTTGAAGCCCAAAGAAAATCCCTAATGCTTTAATTGATGATTCACACCATTCAATATTTTCAAATTTGTCATTTATTGTTGTTTGGAATTTCCCTATCTTACACTTTGGTCATGAAACCCTATTTTTCTTTCATTTCAACTGCCTGCATATTTAAGCTCACAAACCATGAAAGTACCATTGTGATTGGATACTATTTTGAAAATATCAATTTTTTCTTTTTTTGAAGAAAACAAATGATACAGCGAGATTAAGCATACCCCATATCTGTGAAAACTTAGTTTGCGCAGACAAAAAAATAGATAATCTTAGCTTTATAATTTATATGGTTAAAATATCGTGAGAGGTTGTAATTTCATCAGGTCGCCATTTTTCTCTTTTTGGCATCAGGTTTTATCGAACTCGTGACGTCACGTCATTGTTGCGCCATTGTGACGTCACGCCGTGGCTGTAATGCATGGGTAGATGTGTAATACAATCACAACGGGCATAAGTGTATTGCCCTAGACATGCCAGTATTACACACATAGAAATGAGAGAAAATCCCAGCGATAACAGGTGTATTGCCTAAGAAAGGCCAGTATTAAACACCTAGAATCGAGAGAAAATTATATACATACTAGGTACATATTCAATGTAGGTTCGTGTACACCCATTGACCTAAGTTCAAGGACTTTTATTATTGTTTTCTATTTATTGTTTTATTTGTACTTAAAAATGACATTATTTATCACAGTATATTATTGGTACGTCATCCATTTGTCTCATATTTCTTCATTTTACATCATTTGTAAGGCATATGGATAGGAAAACTCTACCCTCGGGCATAAAATATCTACTCTCGGGTGAAGAATTTTTACCATCGGGTGTAGAATTTCCTTATCCCATATTCCTACAGTGTACATGTCTATTACCTTTATCCGGGTTATCTATTTACGTCTTGGTCCATAGCTTTAGCATGCTTTACTACAAGATTATTGGCTGTAAAATAATGCTTCTAAATAACGCGTAATCATTCGAGCCAAGGGGGCAGCAACAAGTACCAGGATGATAATGAAATGGAACCCATTGCTCGGGATTCTATGATAATACAATTTGGATTGAATAAACATTTATCAACCACAGCCGTTAGTGAATAACACGTTCAATAGGACACCTCGTCGGTGACAACCATTTCACGTCACATTCAGAAGGGAATTCAGAAATTGCAAGCGTCTATTAGATCGTCTGCGGCTTGGAAGAAAAGTCAAATGTCGCTAGCTGCCAGAAGTACATGCAAAGCGCATACATGCGGGGATTCAAAGTACGTCAGGCATTTGAAGTGTCGTTGAGGTGACAAATTTTATATAATAAATATATCAATTAAACGCCACTTTAAAGAGCGGTTTTGCTGTGAACTTGAATTGCCTGCATCAATTTTCGTGAGAATAGAGTGAAGTTGTATGCGTTGTACATTCGGGACATTTTTATTTTAAAGGGTTTGGCGGATGGCCATATGCGAGGGTGGCGAACTTAACGAAGGAATTATATATATAGCCATGGCATAACTCAGTGTATATATATGTATGAATGCATCTAAATCTAATTTTTATCATGTTGAGGAAAAAATTTTGAAATAGAAAAGTAAATTTGAAATGATGGAACACGGTACAACAGTATAATATTTTTTACGTGAATAATGATTCGAAAAGATTTCTTTATTATTTTTTTTTTCTAAATAGAAATTGTTCGACTTCCCATCAACACCATTTATATGTTGGTGTTCTCTGTTGTCCTCCAATGCTATATTGGACTTATTTATCGTTTAATCTTGTTGTTTTCTTGAACAATGGTAACAGTCAGTAACACTGATTATTTCCTCTGCTTTACTATGGCAATTGAGGAGATACATAACTGTTTCGTAGTCATGACAACATTTTAAGGTGATTTCGTAAATGTAAGTAAGCGGTTATCATATTTCAGCTACAATTATAAACGGAGATCTAATGAAATTCATGTACACAATGAAACCAGATCATTACTACAAGGATTTCACGCTATTGTTTATTTCTTTGATATCAGTGTAGTGAAAAAATGATGTACCATCCAAAATGATGACATTCAGTGCAATTAAAAAGCAAGACATATAAATGGATCCTGATTTAAAGTTTGAATTGAAAATGAAACGTACTTTGTATCTTAATGGAAATTTTGAGGAGAAGATAATGTAGGAAAGTCAAAGTTCTTATTTTGGAACATGACATAACATATACAAATGTAGCCACAGTTATATCATTTGAGCAGTGGCACGGTACATACTGTAGACATTTTCGTAAAATACATATCATTCTGTTACACTTGTAGTTAAATGTCCGATATTTAATAGACTACAATATAATACCATAATAATATAATATTTACATTTGCGCTGCAGGGTCACTGTATAAACCAGGCAACTTCCGTTTCGGTTCATAGGACTATAACCCAAAACGAGTATGTATACGAACGCGAAATGAAGGTTAAAAACAATGCATATCACGTCGGATCTCTCGTTTGGACGAAAAATAATTATAGACAACATCTTGACTTAATTTAGTCCTTTTAAATCGCTTTATGATAAATCGTAGCGTCGTCAACACAAATAGAAGGTTTTTATCAACCATTCTTCGCATTGAAGAGAACCCTCACCCTGATTCTCGGAATGTGCTGAAGGCCTATCGTCCAAAATTGTCAGCATTATTGACAATCTGACACCACATTCCCAGAATCGGGGTGAGGGGCTCTCTTTAATGCGAAGTAGAAAGACGATTCGTATATATCACTACCTTCAGTGTGAAGTCTTCGGGTCATGCATCATATTAACATATATATGAGCCGTATCACAAGTAACAAACAACTCGACGCTGACAACTTTTTTTTCAAATTCAGCGGACATGCATCCCCAGTATGACGTCATAAATACGCGAAGTCATTTATAATGACGGCAATGATTTCAAGTGTTGCTTTAAACCACCTTAGACAGAAACGGTGCAAAACTAAAGAATACAGTTTCAACATTTTCTTAATAAAATCCTTGCACGGTAACTGTTTTCCATGGACTATATTTCCAAGTCGTCGTTTCAGGCGAAAGCACGTGAAACGTCACCGTCTCTCGAAATCGAGCACGCGCAACAGGCTGGTCTGCCAATTCCACATACCAGTGGTTCTTGAATCTACAGTTTGTATTATTTTAGGGTGCTTATTCTTTTTTTGTGTATGGTTTGTAGTGGAAATGTAAATATAAGCATTAGCGCGGTTCATGCTATTTTCCTGTAATGCAGTGGGCGTTCATATCGCCTATAACTCGAAACAGAATGCAGTTTAATGCATAAATAATATATCTACTACATCTAGGCGTTTTCAAATGATTAGTACAGAGTGAAATCAGTGCTTATATAAGAAAATGGTTTGCTCATGTGTGCAATTCTGAAGCTTAATTAATTGGCTTCATCATGAGACCAAAAAGTGAAATAGATTTCCTATCTTTTTAAAGACTATACACTTGTTATTCAGGTACCTTGGGTTAACTGTGGACCAACCTGATGAAATGTTCGAAAAGCACGCCGACAAATTACCATGTACTCCTAATAAGGATTTATTTCCTAGTTCCCTAACTCCATAGCCACAGTTAATCTCAATTTAAGTATTGGCACGGTGAATGATATACCGTTTTCGTCTTACATGATTTGAAATTATAAAGAATTGTTTTAATGTTACTTCTAAAGTCCTAAATGAAACGGTTTTTACGCACCTGACCCTTCTGCTACTACATTAGTTTAGATATTTTGGATTACCACATTTCCCCCCTTAATATCACTGAAGAGTCCAAGGAGGACGAAACAGCTGTATGATGCAGTTTAATTCATTTTTCCGACATACTACACATAATGTGTATTACTAAATAAAAGGTGCAGCATGTGTGTGTGTGTTACATCATCTTCCATATAGAAGATATAACAATTTCTTTTAAAATATTCCATGGCATGATGAATAATGTAACACTAATTCTCTAGAAATTCAATAAATGTCGGATATGTAAACAAAATCACACATATTGAACGCAAATAGGTTTCGTTCATGTTACATGAATAAATCTATGACTTCACATTGCATTCCTATTCGTGACAGGCGAGGAACCGTAACGAGACTTTGGAAAACAATTTGAACCGAAACTGTTATGCATGCCTTTAATTCGCTGTCCATAAATTTGGTGAAGTCAACTCACAGGAGAATAAACAACCAATCAAAGGGAATTAATTGCGTATTATAATATGAATGAGGCAATACATAAATTATTCAAAATTCTGTCTTAAGATGTTGTAGGTAAACGATTTCGTTCCGCCTCTATATAGATATTTGGAAGTTTTTTATGTCTTCATGTTATATTTGTTTCTTTTTCCTAAATTGTGGTAAGGAATGTATTCCATATTTGAAATACATTGATTTGAGAGTTTAAAAATAATCTGTTTCAACCATACATAGATTACAAGAAAATGACGACAGCTCAAAAACAAAACACACAAGTACAACAAAATTCATCGCATGACACGGAATACTAACCGGAAAGGCGCAAAGACAGTTCACTGTCTCTTATGTACGTACTTCATAATTGAAAGACATGTCCGTCCCAAAGTGATTCCTCAATCATCCAAAATAAGTAACATGTGGCGAGTATTATTTTAATTTTATTTTAAGTTTTTGATAGAAAGATCTCTACTTTCTTAGATAATATTTGATTTACATGGAATAATAACTTTCAACTGTTAATCACTATTTCATTTTTTTTTAATCCTAAAAACAATTGCATTACAAACGATTTCATTATATTAGGAGAGCTAGCTTTTATAGCTTGTAAAATTCGTCAAAGACGGAATAGTACATATGAGTAATTTCCTATTAACGAGTGGACAATTATTAGTAATACTGTACGCAGCAAAATGAGGGTGATAATTGGACGGCATACAGCAAACAAATATCAACAAATATAACCGAGAACAATTGAAAATGTCCTGAAAACAGATTTTGCATTTCTATAGACAGGAATTCTGCTAAAACACTCATTTCTCAGTTTAGTCTACAACAAGATTAGTGGTTTATTAGATATGAAAACAAAGCCCATGTCAGCATTTAGACCTAGCCAGTCTTGACTCACATACGAGATGCCAATTAAGTTGTATAATCCTTCAAAGATAGCAATTCGCCTGGGAATCCAATAAGCATTTGCCTATCTTTCATTACAAATGGTTTATCAAAGCTTTTCTTATCGCATTATATGTGATGGTATGAAGCGTATGTCTTACTTTGTCTGTCCAACTGATACGCGACTACATAATTAATGGTTTCCTTAGTTGTAGGTCATTATAAGTATACATCCCTAAAGTCCAGTTGAGGTGGGGAAATATTAAAGATTCAGATTTGGGTTTGTACAAAGCGAAACGTATAAAGATTACAGTATTCCGTTTCATTCCTGATCCTTTCACTGTATTTAAACTGGGCACTGATTGAAATGCAAAGGCGGCTGCAAAATTGAACCAACTTTTGTTAACGTTCAGATTTCGTTAATAATCCACACAAAGATTTGATTTCATTTGTTGAAAAAGCAAAACTCAGAGAATATGGAAGTGTCAACAAAACAATAAACCGAACTGGAAATCGTCAAACTAGGAACAAAATAAAATCCAAAGAAAGATTTACACAGAAACAACTGAAATAGAAAATGAAATCGGAGGAGAGGCGTCTTATCCATAAAGACACCACACATCATGTAAATCTAGGTAACATCCAAGTTAATGTCACATCCTCAAAGTCAGAAGTGAAGTATCAGTAAATATGAACTAATTATGAATATTTTATTTTGCAGATTGCGTGTCATGGAACCTTTTTCATGTTAACACATCTATCATATCTAGACAACAGGACTCAAGTGGTTTCTCTTGCAGGTCATATATCGGCAAGCTGAACATTTGCACATGGTGTGCAACAAGGGCCAATACTTGGTCCTCTTATGTTTCTAGTTTTTATAAATGACTTGCGCCTGCATGTTTTATGAGGGTCTTCGTGTAGATCTTTCTTTGTTGATATTTTGCATCTAGTTTAATCAATTTTGAGTTCGGATTATGGTTTTGTTGACGCTTTGTTATTCTCTGATTTTTTAGATACTTATTGTACATTTAAAATGTTATCTACGCTTGTAAAATTGCCCTGCATTTTACATTGGCCAGACTGGCAACGAAGGGATGTCACTTGTGTCTTTTATTTTGTTGTCTAGCTTTAAATCCTTCTTATTGTAAAAAGATATTTCTTATTGATTCCGCTTGCAATCCTGTTTCGATATTTTAGTGACACCCAACTCATAGTTTATAGTTCCTTCAAAATTCCGCCCGGGGGATTAATACAATTATATTATTCCTGGCAACATAAATGATGAACAATAAATCGATGAATAAGTCAAAGCTTTTAATTTCACAGGAAACTCAATGGTGACAACTGCATGTACCAAGTATGTGATTTCTTTATACCTTAACGATAATCCAATACTTGTTCAAATTCCACTGTGCTGGTCACAACTAGAATAGAAAATAGATTTATATTTACATACGTGTGGGGTAAATACAATACAAAACATATTAAGATACAGTAGAACAAAGGTTATGTAACCTCATGTGTTCCCGGGGAGAGAATTGTAAGACGGCGGAATAATGGATTGTTTTTTTATATATATAAAAAGGTCTACTCATCTGTTTTTAACCACTACGGAATAATAAGAGAATGTGATTAAAGGATGCTGAATCTTGGGATCTCATGTACATAAACGCTAATAAACATGATGAAAGGTACTTTATTTTATAAAAAATATTACGTTGGCATTTAACCCGAGATCCTAATATCGGCCTAAAGGCCGAGGGTTGATACGGGGTCTGCTATTGAAATTCCCATGCCGATTACATTTATCATATTCAGTTGTGGTAACGCACAACACATTAAAAATTGCGTGCGTACATCGTGCATATATCGTGCACACAACGTTCAATCATTGTTTGCCCATGGTGCACACAACTGGGCGATCTAAAGATCGTGCGTTCATATGTGCGATTCTCATGCACGATTTAATAGAATTGGTCAATACATATAACGGGATGAAAAAACCTCTTAAAATTATCATCATATTATGTTAATTTTACAATAAACAGTAAACTGTATTACAGTGACCATTAGACAGTCAAGAACGGGTTTCGCTCCCAATAACAGAATAAGTAAAAACAGTTTTGCTTGCCCTGTGGCGACGTCACTGCTGATAATCGCAGTGGCCAACGTGTGACCATGATGAAAGCAGAAATCGTCGGTGCTTATAATTAGCAATATTGTTATTTGTAACCGATCCTCCAATCACCCAGTCGAGTTATGTAAGTGCCCCGGGCCAGAGATGTATAAAATCACACCTTAACCCAATGAGCCGATATTTGGATCTCGGGTTGATACAAGGCCTGATACGGAAGTGCCCGTGTAATATTCTCTATATATTATAACTGATACAAATAAATTCTTATCGTAAGTCTTGATGACTTCACTTGTCTCACAGATCATATCGAAACCGCATTTAGTTTATCAACAAAACAGGATAAATCATAAAATATGATAGTACAACATTATTGGAAATCACACTACTTCATATATATAAATATTTCAAACAGAAAATATGTATTACTTCACACTCGACCTTGGATATGAACATACAACAGTAAGCATTGATAGTTTACCACTCATGATGTGATGCACTTGCTCACTACTTTTGTTATGATCTAACGAAACCATGCTTACCACGATATCACCCATTTCGGTTATACATTGGTTAATAGAGTTATGGAAGAAATAGTTCCGTTCGATTAGGCTGATTGATTATCATTATTATTTGCATTGTTTTTGTTTGTATTTTGTGTCAGATATAAATGATAGCCATCTTCCATACACTGGGGAAACCCTCTCTATCCTGTGTGCTACACTTATCATAGTAACAAGGAACTTTCTTCTTTAAGGCGACGTTTGAGACTTAATTTGTTTTGTTTCATCCATACACGTTATAGTCGTTATTGCATGTTCTATTGAAAAAAAACTAAGTTCACGTATCAAAAATATGTAGGAGTTCGAGAGTTCACTTTGTTTCGAAGACAATGTACAACACAAAATGCAATGTTTTTTCCGCGGATGCAATGCTTCCATCATGCTATATCATCACCATCGTAATGATTCAATGATTTCCCAAACCATCAAATGGCGGATCTCCTTCACAATGGATTTTATTTGACGTTATTTATTCCTACACATATTAAATGCCGTCTAACGCATTGCTAGCAAACATTCCTTCACTCTTAAACACATTTCTGCCTGACAAATATTGCCGATTATCCCTGTAATTAGCTGGTTATGAATCCAAGCTTAACAATTTATTGGCCATTTTGATGACTTCTCGAGAAGCAATTTTCTCCAATTCAAGAAAAAGAATCAAGCAATAAGGATATGAACATTCAAATCCGAATTGAAATGTTGTACAGTTTTTCAAGTCGTACTTTGCTTTCTGCTGTCATACATGTGCTTTGGTGGATAAAACAAATCTCGCGAGAGTTAATGAGTAGGAGTAATTCGTGTGGCAATGTACTTAAGAAATGGGTTCAACGCTTCGGTATCTTCTCAGATTTTTTATCAACAATGCAATTGCAAGAATAAGACTGAAGGGAGAATACGAAATAACAGTATTTGTCGCCGTATCCTTTTATGACGAAAATAAATATCACATATGTGCTACACCAATGGAATACAGCATGACAAAATTGTTATAAAGTCATTTAATAAGAAAATACATGGTCCATAATCATGAAATTGCTGTTTTTCTCAAGTATAGGTTTTTTTTATTCTCAATCGCATATTTCATCTAAGGCGTTGATTACATTGCGTCCGTTGGGAAACTCTTACTCGGTTCTGTCTATCGTTCATCTAATGGAACAGGAGGTTAAGTTGGGTTTATAAACATGATACTAATAAAAAATAAGAGGCTAATCCTTATATTCACAGCATTTGTCTTAACGTGGGAACCGTTCAATAAATGTAACAGCATTTACTTTGCACGTCTTTTGTTGATGACGTTACACAGACGTTTTGCATAGCTCCTCCCAGATATTTTGCATAGCTCCTCCCGCATGTAATGTTGTCGACGTTATAGAAATTAAGCACGTGCTCAAGGATAGTTATCCCGTGAAAAGGATTTCATACAGCGAATATTCTTAGCATACGTCCGCTGTATTAATGTTTTGTATCGGCATGATTTACCAAATATTTAATAGTCATCTGATTTGAATTAAACAATATCTCGAGAGATGCAGGTTGATCAGAACTATGAGCAAGTTTTATGGTCGCAATCTTGGTCTCATTGTATTTTTTTTTAATATCGTTGTGTGATATTAAGATGGACGCTTTGGAGTACGTTCATAAGTGTTCGTGTGATTGAGAATGATGACCCGGTTCTTACGTTGAGGACTTGATGTTTACTTTGTACATGGCGGGTGTCTTCGATGAAGCAGAAGACGCTAACTCTTCCGGGACACCCAGTCTTATTCTCTTGTATATTTACAAGGGTCTCCATGTAAATCTTTCCTTTGTTTTTGTTGTGCCCCTAATTTAATCGATTTTGAGTTCGGATTATGGTTTTGTTGACGCTTCGGCATTCTATATTTTTTTTTATTTACAACTTACACTGCCAATTTAAAAGTTGATCAAGACGAAAAGTGTAGAGTTTCACCAATCAATCATTTCAACCTTTATTTAGCACCTAGCTTGTCACGATAAAATCTGCATGGTGGAAGATCTGTGTGCTAAATTACGCGTATTAATAAGTCTGAGTGTTTATATATGACGTCCACGGGAAATAGTTCCATTACGAATTAATACCATAACGCGGATTCAATTGAATTGGAGCTGCAAATGGATTTGCACATCATTGTTCTTATCAAATTGTCCCGTTTTTATCCGATGGAAATAATATGGCTTCGACAAAATCATAGCATCTATAATTAATTATAACCGTTTCCGTTATGTGTCTGGTGACAGCAAAATGATACCCATCCACATATTTACTTGTGACTCAGTAGACAATTTTATTAACTGATTGACAAGGTCTGCTTTCAAACAGATTTACCTTATCAAACTAGTACAAACACATATATTTCACCTCTACAGATCCAATAAAGAGTTTATATATATATTGATATAACGAAAAGTTATTAGTTTTCCATATATGCGAAGTTGAATATAAAAAAAACAAAAACAAAAAACAAAGACTTTGCCGCAAGGCCTTTCTGCCCTCTCAGGCTTCTTCAAAGCAAAGTCTTTATTTTTTGTTCTTTTTAATATATTGATATATATTTTAAAATTATGTGAATTGTTATAGCATTAAGGTTTATCGTATAGTCATAGGCATGTGATCAATTAGACGTTTCAATCAAGTATATGATATCATTAGGACAACAAAGGGAAATCACTGGTAGTAAGACGAACCTTGAAATGCATTACAGGCTATTGCAAAATCTTTACTCAACGTCAAAAAACGATCGATTGCGCGATTGGAAATACATATCCCTAGAAAATACAGGACGATATCCATGAAACGTATTCGCAATAATCTAGATAATTATCTTCACAAAATATGTGATCACAGACCAAAGTCTTGGATTTATATGTGTTATTGTCTTGGACAAAACGTGGCAAAAGTCGAGATAAGAGACAGGGAACAAGACAAATGTATACGTTTTTATTTTTCAATTATTAATCGAAGTAAATGTCATATTTCTATTAAAATGCTAAATATCATTTTTAAACATTCTAACGCTTGTGCAAGTAGGCATTCGAATTTCTTAGAGGCGCAAAACAAATAATTATACAAAAGTCTACTAAAATCAATATGTCAGTAATATAAATTCCAAACTTCATCAAATTTGACGTATCATTAAAATCCAATCTTCTTTTCAACGAAAGCATTATTATACCGTAATGCATATTCCCTGGACAATGCAGGAACATGACGCGTTAAATAAACTAGCTAGTCAAAACCAAATAACGTCGCTACCTACCAGTCTGCACAATCAATTTAAGGGCCAGGTTTTCTAAACTAGAAGTACGAAGAACATTGTCTTGTGTTTATTATACAGCTTAGTTATCTTTTATATATCCAAATATTTTCAGTGATTTACAGATAATAAATACTATTCAAATTATAAACAATCACAACTTGTTTTCACTACAAATGGGTTACATATAGGCGTCAAAGTAGGGAGCTTATTTCTAAAGGTAACAATGAAAAATTGATTTTATTTTTTCGCTGACGACTTCAAAAGCTTACTCGGATTTCCAAATTTCCCTTGTGTCTTGTTCAATTAAGGCTTGGGGTAACGATTTAGACATATCTGTTTACCACTTCCTTGCTTACTTTATTGGAACCTGCTTTCCGGTTTTATATGAGACTTAGGCTACATGCATGTACCTATATATTGATATATACTGCAAAATACCGAATAAATGTACATAGGCAATTTAAATGTTCTTCCGGATCTTTACGCTGGGCTTTGATATATATGTACTGTTATTAAAAGAAAGAAATTCAGAAAATCCATCACACACTAAATTCTAGCGACAGTTTTGTATTCATTGTCCAACTATAAATATCACAAGTTGATTCGGTATTAATTTGATCCCAAGGGCCTTTTTTCCGCATAACATTTCTTGTGAACCTTAAAAGGGACTGACACTGTGAACAGGGTACGAGAAACAAAAGTTTCAGCAATGTAGATGCACTTCAGAATCATAGACATTATGCTGTTCTAGTTTGGTGGAATTCTAGTCCTCGCGGTTTGCTGGAGCCTCCATAGCCATATTTATCCAATTTGATAAGTGACACGTAACATAAAATACATATTTCTGTAGTGCACGATATGAAATTATACAGAACTAGTTTAATTTTACTTCTAAATTCATAAATTAATGAGGTTTTACGCACCTGACCCTTTTGCTTCTCCCTTACGTTTAAAACAAATTGGATTCACACCTTTTGGCCCCTAGCATCCCTAAAGAGCCCTACGAGGACGAAACAGCCTTACAATGCAGTTTAATTCATTTTTCGGCATACTGTAACTATTTCTAAATTTAAAGGTTCCGCATGAGTGTGTGTTACGTCATCTTTCTTAGATGTTTCAGTATTCACACATGAATATTATTTCCGGTTTCCAAGGACGAATAGCAAATCGAAATCTTCCTTTTCTATAATTTTAATGCACGTTATGGATATCAATTTCTTTCCTTGATCATACATTTTTGTACTCCATATAACGTCGCAATTTTCAAAACTTGATAAAAACAAAACCTTTAATACTGAAGCCGATTTTTTTTCTTTTTAAGTATCTTTCTTTTCTTTTCTGTCAATGATAGCATTATTCTGTATTTCATCTTTCGAAAGCATGACGTCATTTTTATATCATAGTACCCAACTCATCACCTATGGTAATTCTTGTCATTCATTCAGAGAGTGACTCAATGTCGTTAGTGCTACCGTCATTACAGGGGACAAAAATAAAAATAAAAACAATTTTAATATTCCCTAAAAGCACTATGAATACCAATTATTTTTACAGATTATTACCATAAACAACATGTGTCATTTTTCACATTAACAGCTTGCCTTGGGCTTAGATGTTTGTGATTAATGACTTGCCCCCCAGGTAACTGTATGCCGGACCACTTCGGGTTAGCCTACTATATTTCTGTATCATCCTAGCTCAAATAACTACCATTCGGTGCAAAGCATTTTATCCCGTTTTGAGTGGATTGTCAGCTGCCGCAAGGAACGCGTAAAATATGGTTTTGTGCAATAGAGAAAAATGATATGCATTTAGGAATTGCTTTCTAGAAACTAAAATGGTCACTTTCTGATAACATGATAAACAGCGAAAACTGAATTTAACATATACGGTCTCCACATTAACACAAACAGTTGAAGTGTAAATTGGTTCGATACCAAATTGAAACCTTTTATATTAAATGTGCAGCACAATATCAAGGCAATTATTTTAAATCGGGGTTTTTGTTATTTCTTTTTAAATCTGTTGTGATGAGCTCCGGATACAGGTAGAAACCGTACCAAGCTTTCGTAGAAAACAAGGAGACAACGCCTAGTTTATGGATGATACTTTTTTTCATTTTGCTTAAGCTTAGTATGATCTCAGATAAGATTTAAAATTCAACATAACAACAGGACTGTTATTCAAACAAACAAGAAAGGATGAATTAAGAGCAGATTAAAGACAACAGAAAGATGATATAAAGTTTGTGTCAGAAGATGTCATCCATTTTAACAATACAGATTTGTAACATGTGAAGCAAACCTTGGATAGGATACTAATGTACATTGTACTTCATTAATTATGTAAACATGCAGTTGATTGAAATACAGATATTTCACTATTAGAGAAAGGAAAAAATATGATAAATGGATAATAAGAGATCCCAAAGAGTCAATAAAACCATAATCCGAACTTAAAATCGATTGAACTAGGGGCAAAATAGGAACAAAGAACGATTTACAAAGAGACCCTCGTTA
The DNA here is from genome assembly GCA_947623455.1 of Mimachlamys varia. Lineage (NCBI taxonomy): Eukaryota > Metazoa > Mollusca > Bivalvia > Pectinida > Pectinidae > Mimachlamys > Mimachlamys varia. Next base: position 7,907,499 of record OX392537.1, read on the forward strand.
AAGTACAAAATAATAAGAACAGATGTTCCTGAAGAGTCGGGGTCTTCTGTTTTATCGACGACCTCCGCAACGACATCTTGGTCAAATCAAAGTACACATAAATTACTCAGAATGAGAACTGAGTCATTGTTAATCACATCAAGTAAGCACACTACTGAGAATACTCAAAAACGTCCATCTTAAATCAATGATGAGTTCCAGAAGGATGAAACAGCTGTATGGTGCAGTTTAATTCATTTTGGAGGCATACTGTATGTATTACTTAATTTCAAAGGTGCATCATGTGTTTGCGATCATCTTTAATGATAGGGGGTTATAGGTTTTGTCTAGTCACCAAAATTTGCAACAGTTATCGCATTTGAGTAGTGGCACGGTACATAACATACACATTTCCGTAATATAAGATTTGAAATTATACAGAACTAGTTTAATTTTACTTCTTAATTTATAAATTAAAGGGGTTTTAGATACCTGAAACTTCTGCTTCTTCATTAGATTAGAAATTGTGGATTCCCATCTTTTGGTCCCATCTCTGACGAGTCACAGACGGATGCAACAACTATATGAAGCAGTCTAATTCATTTTTTAGGCATACTGTATATATTGCTAAATTTAAAAGGAGCAGCATATGTGTGTGTTACGTCATCTTTTATGAATAGTTCTATTTGTTACTTTCTTGTGAGGCTTAAGCATCATGTCAGCATCCTTGTACAATATAATACAACATACTATATAAACATGTCGCTTATTGCTTATAAGTTTCAAAAACGTGACCATAGAGCAATAATCTTTATATCATGTCCTTATTTTAAATTTACACGGAAGGTTAAGAAGTTAAGGTATAACTTCTTCGAAAAACTGTTTTGTTTTTGCATCATACAAAGTAAGGCAGTATGCTTCTCAAGTAACATTATACATTTTATTGTTCAGCGCTTAGCGGTCTTACTTCTTTTGTGTTGACTACAAGAATTGCTCTGTTTCTGAGAGTATGCGTTTGGATTGCTTTGCAATTATTCTGAGATTTAAATATCATTGCTTTGATTTTCTGCTATAGGGCAACGATATCGAGTAAAGAATTAAAAGCAACAAATATTTTACAGTGTTAGCTATTCAAACATGTATCTTTCGAATGTGGTAAGCCTTTCTGATGAAACAAAAAAGTTAATTTACCAGATCTACTTTCTTCTAATTGAACAGTAGTGTTTTATATGCATGGTTAAGCAGTTAAGGTGTTCCAACATTCTACCGCTAGCCCTCCACTTATGGGTTGCGAGTTTGAATCCCACGTGGGGCAGTTGCCAGGTACTGACCGTGGGTTGGTGGTTTTTCCCCGGGTACTCCGTCATTCCTCCACCTCCAAAACCTGCCACGTTCTTAAATGACCCTAGCTGTTAATTTTTCGTAAAACAAAATAAACCAAACCAAACAAACTCACATGAGTTTCCATTTCATATGGAATTCATTAAACTCATCATGAATTTTGGGAAACTGGATAACACAATTGAATGAAAACAAATTTTCTCGAAATATATACAGGTTCAAAAGATTCGATATGAAAATTTTAACGAGGTCTAAATCTATTAAAGCGCACAGCTGGTTAGGTCGGGAAGACATCAAAGCATTATGTGACCTTTTCTATGCGCTAAAGTATCGACTTATATAACTAATTAGATTATCTAGGTCATCTTGTATATAACGAACTGTGCGGTTGACAGGGAAACCCTTTCATCGATTTAACTTGGAGGAATAGATAAACCCAAGACAATTTCAAACAAAACAGTCAGTATATGATATTAATTGTTACTAAAATAAGCAATATGATTTCGACAAATATACTTCTTTACTGGGTTCCGTTGAACAATTAGATATATACAGGGATACAGTTTGTGTATAATCGTGAATGGTTATCTTATGACAAAGATGACGTAACACACACATGTACTGCACCTTTTACAGCATGCCGAAAAAAATGAATTAAACTGCATCATACAACTGTTTCGTCCTTCTAGGACTCTTCATTGATGCTAGGGGCCAAAAGGTGGGAATCGTAAATTTCTAAACTAATGTAGAAACTTTCATTCCGTCGCCATACAGCTCCATTAGACAGATTTGACACTAAGCACATCTAGATTGATTAAAAGCAACACACAATGTACGTCTTCTTTTATCAGGAGAGTCACGTGTACTCTGGCTAGCGTAAGTGAAAATTGAGTAAACATTTTAGAATAAGGTAATGTATTCGTATAATTTGCATGTTTTCTTTAATTGTAAAAACTCGTCATTTGGACTCATGTGCATAATTTGTGATGTCATATTCTTATAAACTTACAAACAATCGCATAATAGGTAATATTGTTGCAGATTTTAATTTACATAAGATTTAGGCTGCCTTCTAGCTTCAGCAAGAATTAAATTTAGCATTAGATACAGTATGCCAAAACGATTAATTAACTGCATTATACAGCTGTTTCGTCCTCCTACGACTCTTCAGTGATGCTAGGGGCCAAAAGGTGGGCATCCAAAATTCTAAACTAATTGTTATTGAAAATTGAACATGTGAAATACGAATTGATGGCTAAATGATCTGTACATGTAAATATGAATATTGCCAACATTCTCTTATAACTGACATCAAGGACCTATCTAATTAATAAACATGGTATTAAAATGACTAAATATACCTATACAATGAAATGCTATAAAAGGCATCCTCGCGAAGGCGTTGACAGACGTATATTCCCATTGTTGTACAAATTCTCATTAGTTTGTTTTCATCAACGTTCTAATGTACTGATAATATTTTTGTCCCTACTGTTTACTGAAGTAGATATATAATAAACCCCCAGACACCGACATAACGCCAAATGGTAGTTAAATCTTGTTTTCTACATTGATTTGGTACGAGAGTTCGAGTGCACTGAACTTGGGTTCGGTTTCTCTGACGCCATGTGCGACCATATTCCTCTCGCCCATATTATACATATAAACAAGTCACGATCAACCGTGAGGTTACAAAGGTTGGTCAAAGGTTTCATTAAAACCACCATAGTTGCCCTGCATGGCTACAATGTTGCACAACCCTGTATGCTGGCCAGTAGGTCAGTGTGATCGGTAAGACCCGTTGACTGGCACGTCCGAACCATTGGCAGGTTTCTTAATCTATAGAAATGACCTGTCGTGACTGTCTGGGCAACGGGGATATTATACTGCTTCCAATAATCAATCTAGATGTGCTTAATATCAGACATGTTACTTTTAACTATATGATGACACTCTGGCTATATACAGTAAGATATAATACGTTTAGAGTTTATTCCAAGTGTGGTATAGACATAATGTTTACTTATTGAAATGTTATAATGCTTATTTGATAAATGGCTACTGGTTAGTTTGCTTATTTGTGACTGACAATAATGCTTACTTGGATGTGACCAAGATTTACATGGCGGGTGTCGTCGATGAAGAAGACGCTTACTCTTCCGGAATACATGGTCTTAGTCTCTTGTACTTTAACGATGGTCTCCTTGTAAATCTTTCATTGTTTTTCCTATTTTGCCTCTAGTTTAATCGATGTTGTGTTCAGATTATGGTTTTGTTGACGCTTTGGTATTCTCTGATTTTTTTGATACCCGTCAAATTGTATATACACATGTTTTAAATTTGAAAAATAAGTTTTAAAAATTAATTATAAGCATTGTTTTAGTTTCATAGGGTTGTGAAAAACATTTTGCTTGTAAACATTTGTAAGAATCCGCTTCGCTGATTCATACAATTTGCAAACAGTTTTTTTTTCTATACCCCAATGAAACTAAAATAAATTGTCGTCAATGCTTAAATATATCGGGTCATGTATTGCTTACTTTACTTACTAGTACTGTATAATAGATTCCTCAAATCGATCCCGCATCGCTAATTACTGGATTATATCTATGCCTCTAGGTATAATCAATAACAGTGTTTTTTGTGACAAACGCAGTGTCCGTAATATACAAGTTGACCTAGATAATCGTATTAGTTATCAAAAGTCGATACATTTTTGGATGAAAAAAAAAAACACGTAGGGCTTTTATATCTTATTATATTATATATTATTATAACCAGCGCTGTGCTTTTATCATTCCTGATGTCGTTGACAGTTTTCATATATTAGTCTTTTTAAATTGGATATATTTCGAGAGGATTCTTCATTTTCAGGTTTCAGTTTGTAAAATGGAATGATCCAAATGAAATAAAGAATATATTGAATTTAACTGATTTAGACAGGAATTTGAACACTTTGATTTGAGATTATAACGAAATCTTCGCCGCTCTAACCTACTTATTGAAAAATTTAGGACGGTATAGCACATTGTCATATTATTTTTGCTAATCAGTCAATAACAAGCGTTGTTACATCGAGGACGTAGTGTTATGTTCTAGGTGATAACCTGAACAGACTTTTAGTGGTACGGTGGTGTGGTGGATAGCGCACTTGTCTAGGGTTCGATTCCACGATCGAACGTAAAAAGGAATTGTGACACCTACCCGACCACGTGGGTTTTCTCCGGGTACTCCAGTTTCCTCCCACAATAAGACCCCTCGCGCGCTAACATCCGGGCCAGCAAGAGTGATTAATATAAGTTGTATAGCTTGTTTCAAAAAATTGTTGAAAATAAATAAAGATAATATTATATTATATTAACAGACTCAAATTTCCTATGATAATCTTTTCACAGAAATGTTCAATAACTCATCATTGTAGCTTGTTTAGGAATGTATTGACGGTGCAACACTAGAACTACATGAATGCTTCAAGCATTTAAAATGGTGATGGGGCGTAATCTATATCCTAGCGAAGTCATAGAAACATAAAAATTGAAATCCCTCCGCCTGGCTTTAATGAAGGTGACGCGTATAACATTCCCAATTATCCAAATACTTCTTGAGGGTAGCATTGCATTAAATACCAGAGAAACAAATTAGTCAAACTTTTAGTGCGTGGATGATTTCGTGTAAAATAATATTTCAATTATTGCTAGGATCGGACAATGATCCTAAAGCGAAGATACAGAGGTATTATGTGAACGAAACTGTGCGATACTTGGTGTTTTAGGAACGCAAGCAATATAAAATCCCTGCTGAGTCCACGGAGAAAATTATGTACACTAAAGTTAGCAGCCAAATAGTTTCCCAGTGAAAGACTATACGTTTGGCATTTACCGTGAATAAAATATTTTTGTTAATAACAAAGAATATTGATGATGAAGAAATATCCCTGTTGATAATAGAATATAATTAAGGGTTTTCTATGGTGGTAAATATCATGTTTCTCAATAACAACACAGGAGTACTCGTTTTTATTTGTGTTATGAACTAAATTGGTATTTCGCATAATAAGTGTACGCTATCTTCTTATATATTGAGTTGATATGTGGACATGGCGACAATAATTTCAGTGATGAGTTAATTGTATCGCAAACAATATAGCAATATTCATTTGATATAACCATCCCCGACTCACTGACAACGTCCTTTCGTTTATAGAAGGTCACAGTGTGATCATTCACATGTTGTCGAAACGTGACTAAAGAAAACACGTTTTTTCTCATCCGCGAGTTGATAAATCTTCTTTCCAAATATCCGAACATACATATTGTATTTAAGAACGTATTTTAATACATATAAAACTACTCTTAATCTAAGACATCAAATGCACTTTTAGAGTCAGTAATGCAACCTTGTCGCTCTGAAATTTAGATCATTTTTCAAGGAAGAAGATGCAATTATTCCAAATACACCCATGTAGTACGTTTTCACTTTTAGCATTCTAACGACAATATGCAACTTGGCAACAGAGCACTTTCCGCATATAATATTTACATGGAATAGGACAACACTTTATACTCCATGATCCGTGATCTGTTTTTTTTGGAAGCATGAAGTTGGTTCCTAGTTCCTAGTTCCGTGTTCCGTTTAATAAACGGAACTAGGAACCAGACCCGAGTTCCGTTTAACATAAACGGAACTGGGAACCAGACCCGAGTTCCGTTTAACATCAACGGAACTGGGAACCAGACCCGAGTTCCGTTTAACATAAACGGAACTGGGAACCAGACTCGAGTTCCGTTTAATCTTAAACGGAACTGGGAACCAGACCCGAGTTCCGTTTAACCTTAAACGGAACTGGGACGTTGAACAGTTGATCTAACAAAACAGATACGTTCGATGATCATATATTTCATACTTAAACCAAACACAGGAATCGAACCCAGACCCTTTCAGACAAACAATAAGACTTAGAAAAGCATTCTTAAATGAATTTCTGTTATACGGAACTCACATCCAAACTCCAGTTTCGTTTAACCTTAAACGGAACTGGGAACCAGACCCGAGTTCCGTTTAACCTTAAACGGAACTGGGACGTTTAACAGTTGATCTAATAAAACAGATACGTTCGATGATCATATATTTCATACTTAAACCAAACACAGGAATCGAACCCAGACCCTTTCAGACAAACAATAAGACTTAGAAAAGCATTCTTAAATGAATTTCTGTTATACGGAACTCACATCCAAACTCCAGTTCCGTTTAACCTTAAACGGAACTGGGAACCAGACCCGAGTTCCGTTTAACCTTACACGGAACTGGGACGTTTAACAGTTGATCTAGCAAAACATATACGTTCGATGATCATATATTTCATACTTAAACCAAACACAGGAATCGAACCCAGTCCCTTTCAGACAAACAATAAGACTTAGAAAAGCATTCTTAAATGAATTTCTGTTATACGGAACTCACATCCAAACTCCAGTTTCGTTTAACCTTAAACGGAACTGGGAACCAGACCCGAGTTCCGTTTAATCTTAAACGGAACTGGGACGTTTAACAGTTGATCTAATAAAACAGATACGTTCGATGATCATATATTTCATACTTAAACCAAACACAGGAATCGAACCCAGACCCTTTCAGACAAACAATAAGACTTAGAAAAGCATTCTTAAATGAATTTCTGTTATACGGAACTCACATCCAAACTCCAGTTCCGTTTAACCTTAAACGGAACTGGGAACCAGACCCGAGTTCCGTTTAACCTTAAACGGAACTGGGACGTTTAACAGTTGATCTAACAAAACATATACGTTCGATGATCATATATTTCATACTTAAACCAAACACATGAATCGGACCCAGACCCTTTCAGACAAGCAATAAGACTTAAAAAGCATTCTTAAATGAATTTCTGTTATACGGAACTCACATCCAAACTCTTGTTCCGTTTAACCTTAAACGGAACTGGGAACCAGACCCGAGTTACGTTTAACATAAATGTATACGGTTTCTTTCCTAAATTAATCTAGCAAAACATATTCGTGCAATGATCATATATTTCATACCTAAACCAAACACAGGAATCGAACACAGAGCTTTACAAACAAACAAAAAGACCAAAACAGCATTCTTAAATGAAGTTCTGTTAAACGGAACTCACATCCCAACCCCAGTTGCGTTTAACCTTAAACGGAACTGGGAACCAGACCCGAGTTCCGTTTAACGAAAACGTGTACGATATGTTTTTCCTATCAATCTAGCAAAACATATGTACGATGATCATCTTTATGTGTAAATCTAACGTGTGAATCGATCCCAGAGCATTTCAAAGCAACCAATAAGACTATTACGATCTCCATTAATGAATTTCTGTTGTACCGATCTCATATCCAAACTCCAGTTACGTTTAACGTTGTACGGAACTTGGAACCAGACCCGAGTTCCGTTTAACATAAGGTATACGGTTTGTTTTTCCTATCAATCTAGCAAAACATATAAGTACTATGATCATCTTTATATCTAAATCTAATATAGGAAATCGAACCCAGAGTCTTTTAAACAAACAATACGACTGTTGCAGTCTTCATAAAAGAATTTCCGTTATACGGATCTGACATTCAAACTCCCGTTATGTTTTACTGTAAACGGGCCTAGGAATCAGACCCCAGTTCCGTTTAAGCTAAATGTATACGGTTTATTTACCCTGTAAATATATCAAAACATAGAAGTGCGATGATCATAATTTATTCACATGATTCGCAACCATAGCATTTCAGAAACTATTACAGCTTTCATCAGACGGAACTGACATCCAAACTCCAGTTACTTTTTTCGTGAAACGGAACTAGGAAACAAACCCCAGTTCAGTTTAAGCTAAACGTATACGGCTACTTTTCCTTGTCTACCTCCCAAAACGAATGAAGTATGGCCATCATATGTAAATTCCAATCAAGCGTAGGAATCGAACATACAACCATTCACACACTGTACATAGCCTCTTTAAATGACTTTCTTTGAAACGGAACTGACATCCAAACTGCAGTTACGTTAATCTTTAAGGGAACTTGGAACCCGATCTTGTTCCGTTTATGATGAACACATTCTTTGGTTATCCCTATCCAAGTTGCAAACGCAATGCAGTACAGAAATCGAACCCATAATATCTTAAGACAAATAAATAAGACAACCCAGGACTTTTTCAAGGATTTTTTGACAGAACTGTCATGCAAACTCCAGTTGTTCCTTAAAGAGACATGGGAACCAGACCATAGATTAAGGTACAATGTATAACATATTCCCGCGGTTCGGAGAATAGCGGGAATAATTTGTCTTATCGGTTCGATACGGACGTTACCGAGTGTTCTCAACCAATCTGATTGGCGGTATAGGTACAGGTAGCACGTGCGGTATGTGTAAGTGTATCGGTGTACACGGGTCATTTTCTAGCCGCCTTTCTAGCGCGACAGTCACGTTAAATTTTTTCTTTTTAGTATTTTTCCCTACATACCTCGAAAAATGTAACAGTTCATTAAACCATCTTTGTAGTCAAAGGAATAAACATTCTTCCACACAAACAGGTAGCCATATTTTGAGTTAAGAACTGCTGAATAATTTCCTTTCGTCAAGCAACTTGCCGCGAGTGTTAGCTAAGTAGCCAGTACTCGTAGATTCGGAGATCAATAGTGACTGTCCACGAAGCAAAAATCTTAGTTCAGGGAGAGACCAAACCCCAAGTATCGCGGGGCTGGAGTTACCCCAGAAAATGTCGAATAGGCTGACATGAGAGGCGGATTGGCCGCGCTACCCAATGGGCGATGGTGGATGCCAGTAAAGATGGAAATCCGGACATGTACGGGCCATGCAATACATGCCAAACCTTTTCCAATACTGAACTGACATATCCAGGATAGAATTCAAATAAAGTATGAATTATATCCAATATACCAAAAAGTGTCACTTTCCTACATAAACTATAGTCAGCTTCAAGCCCTCCCCCAGGGGTAACGTCAAAGGATGTAAACATCTTGTTATTCGTTTGCTGCGCTCAATTCCTGTATTTTGTTTTAGGTACGAGTATTAATATGACCATCGTACTTCTTTGTTTTGTGAGAAATACAGTGAAATCAAACTATATACGTTCATGTTTAACGGAACTGGGTTCTGATTCCTAGTTCCGTTTATGGTAAAACGTAACTGGAATTTGGATGTCAATTCCGTTTAAGAAAAAATCATTTACCAAGACTATAAACGTCTTATTGTCTTTTTTTAATGTTGTGGTTTCGATTATGTGTTTGATTCAGTATAAATATAAGCATCTATCTTATATGTTTTGCTAGATATAGACAGGGGAGACAACCCGTATAGTTTATGTTAAATGGAACTCGGGTCTGGATCCCAGTTCCGTTTCACGTTGCTGGAGTTGGGATGTGAGATCCGTATAACCGAAACTCATTTAAGAATGCTGTTTTAATCTTATTGTTTGTCTGAACGGCTAACTTATATCCAATCATTTTTTTTACCGTCATATAGATTACGTACATCTACAATGTATAAGGATTTTTGCCACAAAGTTTTGTTGAAATCCTCTCAATAGTTTAGGAGGATTAGTAGGTACATTGTACTTCGTTGCGGGGCTATATCAGTCATATATTGCTGTAGAAGGTCAAACCTTTCTATATTATCACAGAATGAAGACTATTCCAAAACTGCCAGCTTCACAGCAGGCAATAGATCTCCGAAGGAGAATGGACAGAAACCTGAAAAGTGAAAGATTTCTTTTGACTTTTGAAGTTACTGTGAGTGGACAGAGACTTCTCATTTTTTGCTACTGTCTAGAGTTCGGAAGGTCCCGGGTTCCAATCCCGGTCTATAGCCGTGCAGTTTTCCTTTCCTGTTACATATGGAAACCAAAGAAATATACCACGGAATCATGTGTGTCTTAATATTTGATATACCGGGAACTATCTGGACCTATGACAATCCTTTTTCTCTGGGTTTTATATACATAGGTGTTTGGGTATAGACATATACATCATATAATATATTCATTGTGTATACCAAAGTTTGATTCATTTTTGAAATATTTCATTTCCCACCACCCTTCCTATTTTATATAATACAATGTGTGATGTTTCTCTCTTGTGTGAAGATAATATGTTGTTCGGGGCCGACCACTGGACTCCCTAACCTTGCAGCTCCTATCAAAATATTCATATAGATATACATTAATTCTTATAATTACAAGTAGTAATTATACGCATGGATGTATACATTTATGTGATAAATATCTCATTACTATTTGTACATTTTGATATTTTTTTTTTTTGTAAAATAAATAGAATTAAAATTAAAAATTCAATATTATAATTTTTTTATTTATCCTCCGAAAAGTCAGTTTACCTGTGTCTACCTAAGCTGTCAGTGTTGTGATATTAAGTACCTGTGTTATTTCAGTAAAGAACACCTATTCCACTTTGGCCCACTTTTTTTCCTACCTGTTTCTCACTTAAAATCCTAAAAGTTGGCTAGACTGTAAGACACCGTCTGAACGGCTCTGGGTTCGATTCCTGTGTTTGGTATAGGTATATATATGATCATCGCACGTCATATGTTTTTCTAGATTAACTGGCAAACAAACCCTATTCCAGTACGTTTATGTTAAACGGAACTCGGGTCTGGTTCCCAGTTCCGTTTAATGTTCAACGTAACTGGAGTTTGGATGTGAGTTTTGTATAACAGAAATTCATTTACGAATGCTGTTTTAGTCTTATTGTTTGTCTGGTGGTGGTGGGGGGTGGGGTCTAGGTTCAATTCCAGTGTTGTTTGATTCATGTATAAATATGATCATGGTGCTTAAAACAAACTGTATTCGTTTTTTATTTAACGGAACTCGGGTCTGGTTCCCAGTTCCGTATAACGTTAAACGTAACTGGAGTTTAGATATCAGATCGGTACAACAGAAATTCCTTAATGGAGATTGTAATAGTCTTATTGGTTGCTTTGGAAGGCTCTGGGTTCGATTCACAAGTTCGATTTACACATAAAGATGATCATCGTACATATGTTTTGCTAGATTGATAGGAAAAACGTATCGTATACGTTTTCGTTAAACGGAACTCGGGTCTGGTTCCCAGTTCCGTTTAAGGTTAAACGTAACTGGGGTTGGAATGTGAGTTACGTCTAACAGAACTTCATTTAAGAATGCTGTTTTAGTATTATTGTTTGTCTGAAAGGCTCTGGGTTCGATTCCTGTGTTGTTTGATTCATGTATAAATACTATCATTGTGTTTTTTAAAAACCGTACATGTCAACTTAAACGGAACTCGGGGCTGGTTCCCAGTTCCGTATAACGTTAAACGTAACTGGAGTTTGGATATGAGATCGGTACAACAGAATTTCCTTAATGGAGATTGTAATAGTCTTATTGGTTGCTTTGGAAGGCTCTGGGTTCGATTCACAAGTTCGATTTACACATAAAGATGACCATCGTACATATGTTTTGCTAGATTGATAGGAAAAACAAACCGTATACGTTTTCGTTAAACGGAACTCGGGTCTGGTTCCCAGTTCCGTTTAAGGTTAAACGGAACTGGAGTTTGGATGTGAGTTCCGTATAACAGAAATTCATTTAAGAATGCTTTTCTAAGTCTTATTGTTTGTCTGAAAGGGTCTGGGTTCGATTCCTGTGTTTGGTTTAAGTATGAAATATATGATCATCGTACGTATCTGTTTTGCTAGATCAACTGTTAAACGTCCCAGTTCCGTTTAAGGTTAAACGGAACTCGGGTCTGGTTTCCAGTTCCGTTTAAGGTTAAACGGAACTGGAGTTTGGATGTGAGTTCCGTATAACAGAAATTCATTTAAGAATGCTTTTCTAAGTCTTATTGTTTGTCTGAAAGGGTCTGGGTTCGATTCCTGTGTTGGGTTTAAGTATAAAATATATGATCATCGAACGTATCTGTTTTGTTAGATCAACTGTTAAACGTCCCAGTTCCGTTTAAGGTTAAACGGAACTCGGGTCTGGTTCCCAGTTCCGTATAAGATTAAACGGAACTCGGGTCTGGTTCCAAGTTCCGTTTAAGGTTAAACGGAACTGGAGTTTGGATGTGAGTTCCGTATAACAGAAATTCATTTAAGAATGCTTTTCTAGTCTTATTGTTTGTCTGAAAGGGTCTGGGTTCGATTCCTGTGTTTGGTTTAAGTATGAAATATATGATCATCGCACGTATCTGTTTTGTTAGATCAACTGTTAAACGTCCCAGTTCCGTTTAAGGTTAAACGGAACTCGGGTCTGGTTCCCAGTTCCGTTTAAGGTTAAACGGAACTGGAGTTTGGATGTGAGTTCCGTATAACAGAAATTCATTTAAGAATGCTTTTCTAGTCTTATTGTTTGTCTGAAAGGGTCTGGGTTCGATTCCTGTGGTTGGTTTAAGTATGAAATATATGATCATCGCATGTATCTGTTTTGTTAGATCAACTGTTAAACGTCCCAGTTCCGTTTAAGGTTAAACGGAACTCGGGTCTGGTTCCCAGTTCCTTTTAAGATTAAACGGAACTCGGGTCTGGTTCCCAGTTCCGTTAAACGGAACTGGAGTTTGGATGTGAGTTCCGTATAACAGAAATTCATTTTAGAATGCTTTTCTAAGTCTTATTGTTTGTCTGAAAGGGTCTGGGTTCCATTCCTGTGTTTGGTTTAAGTATGAAATATATGATCATCGTACGTATATGTTTTGCTAGATCAACTGTTAAACGTCCCAGTTCCGTTTAAGGTTAAACGGAACTCGGGTCTGGTTCCCAGTTCCGTTTAAGGTTAAACGGAACTGGAGTTTGGATGTGAGTTCCGTATAACAGAAATTCATTTAAGAATGCTTTTCTAGTCTTATTGTTTGTCTGAAAGGGTCTGGGTTCCATTCCTGTGTTTGGTTTAAGTATGAAATATATGATCATCGTACGTATATGTTTTGCTAGATCAACTGTTAAACGTCCCAGTTCCGTTTAAGGTTAAACGGAACTCGGGTCTGGTTCCCAGTTCCGTTTAAGGTTAAACGGAACTGGAGTTTGGATGTGAGTTCCGTATAACAGAAATTTATTTAAGAATGCTTTTCTAAGTCTTATTGTTTGTCTGAAAGGGTCTGGGTTCGATTCCTGTGTTGGGTTTAAGAATGAAATATATGATCATCGAACGTATCTGTTTTGTTAGATCAACTGTTAAACGTCCCAGTTCCGTTTAAGGTTAAACGGAACTCGGGTCTGGTTCCCAGTTCCGTTTAAGATTAAACGGAACTCGGGTCTGGTTCCCAGTTCCGTTTATGTTAAACGGAACTCGGGTCTGGTTCCCAGTTCCGTTTATGTTAAACGGAACTCGGGTCTGGTTCCCAGTTCCGTTTATGTTAAACGGAACTCGGGTCTGGTTCCTAGTTCCGTTTATTAAACGGAACACGGAACTAGGAACTAGGAACCAACTTCATGCTTCCTTTTTTTTCACATGTATATGACATGTTAAGTTATTTCCTCGTTCCTCAATGAACGCAACCAATTACGTCGGGCATAGGATGAATATGAAGACAATCACACACGATGGTTTGTACTTTGAGGATTTTTTTTTAACTCGGGATTGCATCTTTAATAATGACGAAACTTATTAAAAGATACTGATTCTTTAAGCTTTAAGGTGAACACTTTCAACCGTTCAATAGATACACAATATAGAAATTTGTGTCTTAACAGTTCAAATAGTCTTCTTGATTTAGTAAATTATAAGGCATTGATTAAAGGCATGACAAGATCAGGAGTCATATTTATTTAACTACAAACGTCTGTGTCTGTTTGATAAAGCATAATGACAATTGAACTGCGATATGCCTTCTTGTTGGGATTGAAAAGTATGCCTTAGTTCTATCTTTGAGGATGTGAAATGTAATTGAATGTGACATGGATTTACATGGCGTTGCGCGTGCTGTCGATGAATCAGAAGACGATTACTCTTCCAGAACACCTGGTCTTATTTTCGGGGACATTTCCAAAGGTCGCCTTGTAAATATTTTCTTTTTCATATTTTCCTCTAAGTTTAATCGATTTTGAGTTCGGATTATGGTTTTGTTGACGCTTTGGTATTTTCTGATAGTGTTTTTTTCTTGTTTACAAGCCAGTAAACCAGAAACATTTTTGTTGCCGCTTAATGCCAGGTAAATGTCAAATCGTCTGCACCTCTCTGAGACATACACTGATTAGGTCATCAATAACTAGACCATAGCAGTATGTCAAAACGGTACTGAGTATTGCGTGTTTGTACATAATCAGCTGAAAACATTAATGAGCGAACTTTTAAAATTGATGAATATGCTTCAATGATTTATGCGTATATTACATAAGTTCAAAACTGTAATATCAAAGTCTTTATCGGAATGGCATTTCATGCTGGAATGATGTGTAATGATCGGTGTTAATGTGATCGATGAATCTTTAGACTAGCAAACGAGAAGCGATCCTAACAATAGAGTAGCGGAAGTGCTGGCGTCGACTGCCTGATTGCAGAGATCGTCATTATGGCTAAGAAACTACCGGCGATGTCTGTTTTAACTGATTAAGTCCTATCTAATACAACAAGATAACGATTCTCAAATACATATATAGATATCTAAAAGGCGACAAATAGCGATGAATGCATCAGCCCTGCATCATAATCACCTATTATACAAACCATATTCAGAACAAGCGACAGCTAAGACCAATGGCCATTATGTCAGGATCTGCGCCATAATATCAACAAATTTATATTTAGGTTAACCGTATCCACTCAACTTTCAATCACATCAAGTTACATGTATTAATAAGTGCGTATATCTCGGGCGCCAAAGGCCTAAACAGATGTGTTTCTCCTTAAGCTTGTTGCTCCCCTCTGCCGTTGGTTTTTTGCGTCCGGAAGTAGGCCCCCAGTATTAACACCGGAAATACGTCGTACAATATCACGTTACGTCACACAATTACGTTACTTTACACCCGTCATAGGTTATTTCCGGAATGTTGAAAATAACCGAAATATCTTTCAGTTGATGTCTGATGTCTGCATTTATCTCTGTCGCTGAGAGGTTGGGGTTTTTTCGATTTCACGATCACAGTGACTTTAAATTATGGAAATTGTATCTCTCTCTGAACAAGAACACGAATGTTTCTCAAAATATATCAGAGTTTTACCGAAGCCTCGCTCTTTTAAGTCTTTGCCTTAGTCAAAATACAGAAGTCTGCTTAAAAGGAATGGGTACCGATTCGGGATCAACAATAATCTTTTTATTCCTGAGCTTGAATCTTAAGGTGACTTTCCATTTAAACCTATCTTTGGAATATGAATATAATGTAATCATGTAATAAAGTGGTAAACCTGTTATCAAGAACTGAGGAAAAATCCATTTATTTGTAAATTCAAAGATGAATAAATAATGATACATTTCGAACGATAAGTTATATTTTTTGTCACATGTGCAATATCTACAGACCAATCGTGTTGCATAAAAATGCATGTTCAGGGTTCTTCATTCAAAATCCGTTTCTGACTGATTTGAAACATAACAAAACAATTTCTCTTAAGTTTTGATAATCATAACGCCCATCATAATTGTTAAAAACATCATTCGTAAATTAAACATCAATAGAAAGAAGTATTTGTGAACTTAAACTACCATGATACATTTGTTTACATGACACGCATGCACACTCTACATGTGTTCGCGCCAGGTGGCGCAATTTCGTGCTATATTTAACGTTGCTATATTTGACACTGGCTTTCCCAAAAATTAATTGACCACACTGGACATTGACTACATATTATCTAATGATCAAATACGGATTATTTTGTCTGAAAGTATGCATTTTCATTCCAGTTGAATTAATAAAACGTTGGTTGACCACTTGAACATGAATATACTCTAAAACGTGTTTTAAGTATTACGTTTTGTGAATTGTTATCTGCTTTTGGGACTGATCCATCTTGAGTACCCCGTTCTCATTTCTTCGTTACCACTACCATAATATATCACAGGAGCTAATCCATATATTCATAGCATCGTTGCCCCCTACAATACAGCGTGTCTATTATCTCACAATGGTATATTTCTTTTATCACGATCGTCTGCTAGAAATGTATGACAATGATATTCATAATCGCAATAATATATGCCCTATAAATCAGATAAATATCTATCATTTCACTCAGTATCTGCAAGCATAGAATCCCAATGGTTTTTGGCTTATCATTACGGGTAACAAAACCTTGCCATTTTTTTTCAATTTCACTTTCATGTATATCGAAGATGATCGTATATACCCTATTGAACTTGAGATTAAAGACATAACAGACTCTCCTACATCAGCTTCTTACCTCGATCTTTACTTAAACTATGACCAACACGGGCAACTTACTACTAAGCTGTATGATAAACGTGACGATTTCGATTTTCCGATCGTGAACGTTCCCTTTCTTGATAGTAACATTCCTGCTTCTCCATCCAATGCTGTTAACATGTCGCAGTTGATTCGTTATTCTAGGGCTTGCTCTGAATATCACGATTTTCGTGATAGATGTCAAAAGCTGACGAACAAACTTACGGCAAAGGGATTCGAGAAATGCATGTTGATGAAGACTACGAGCAAGTTTTATTTTCGCCATCTTTATCTCATGGAGAAATATTCTGTATCTTTGTGTGATATGAAGATGGACGTTTTTGAGTTTGCTTGTTAGTGTGTTTACTTGTTGTGATGACAATGATGACTCAGTTCGCATTTTGAGGATTGATGCTTACTTGAATGTGACCAAGATTTACATGGCGGGTGTCGTCGATGAAGCAGAAGACGCTTACTCTTCCGGAACACCTGAAATGAAGACCATTTGTTATAGCAACAATATTGTACATGCATTTGACAATTTTAGTCCAATGGTTGACAAGTAGTATATGTCATGTCGTTTTCATGACAACTAAGTCTCAGTTCTCATTTTGAGAAAGTGACATGTACTTGGATGCAAATTTGATTTAGATGATGATAATGGTGGATAAAGTAGAGGACGCTAAGCTTTCCGGAACACATAGTCTTGTTTTCTCGTATTTTTTCCAAGGATTTCCGTGCAAATCTTTCCTTCGTTTATATTTTGCCCTTTGTTTAAAAGATTTTTTAGTTCGGATTAGGGTTCTGTTGACACATCATCTGTATTCTCAGATTTTTGCTTTAGTCAAATACCAAAGTTAGTATATAGATCTAAGGCACCAGAGAATCAGGCTTTCGGGCAAATTTTAATTACAGTTTCAATTGCTGATTACAATTTCGTTCCTTAAATAATACTATGAAATATTTAATGACTTCAACACTATTAAGACGATTTCGTGCCAACATTTATAGTGATAATCACATATTTACGTCTCAAGTATTTGAATTTTACTTGTTTAACTAGGAGATGTTTATAGATATCGCACGATATGACAGACACATAGTATAACTCTATAGCAGCAAGTATCTGCTTTATATCATAGTCACGGTGCTGTAAACAAAAAACCTGGAGTCGTAGTATTATGCTTGTCATTACAAAAGAAACCATTTGTACATATAGGTGGACAAATAATATCGTCTCCGTATCAAGTATTAATTGGACTATATCTAAAGAACATTTATCTTCAGACGCCGTTCAAGGCTTATATGGAAATGAATATGCAATTTATACGGTGTCTTCGGGTCAGGTGTTAATAGAACACTTCTAAAATCAATTTATATAGTTGATCCTATATCAATTATTTCTATTTTGCGGGATATTTAGATTGGTACTTAGACTGGCACACGCACCAACCAGTCGTCAGGAGCCTGGGAAGGCGAAAGCTGAAGGCGCTGATATTGAGCCATTCAAAAGAATCTCTAAAAGATCATCTACGTCCAGAGGCCGTGTCATATTGCGGTGAAAGGTCTATTTATCGTCCATTTACTTAGCTAGTGTCCGGCTGCTATGTTATGGACAGGTCAATAGCCAATATTTCTTTATATCCGATACGTTCGCGTTTTCGATAGATAATACTAGGCATCTTAATATAGAATTAATGAGGTTCCTTATCGGAAGTCCTGGTCTGCGCTGTCCTTGGTATGGTGTTTCTTGATGATAGAGCAAAGTGATATATAATACCTACAAGGAACGACTCGAATTGTCAGGATATTGATTTTTGGATAATTGTTCACATATATTGTTATTAAGATATATACATGTAAATCTAAAACATAATGGCCGGTTCATTTTAGGTGAATTGGTCACTTTAAGCATAAGACCAACTCAGTTTGTATCATTATAACGACACTTGATAATTGGTTTGGTTTATTTCGTTTTGCGTCTTATTAACAGCCATTGTCGTTTAAAGTCGTGGCAGGTTTTGGGGGTGGAAGAAAGCCGTAGTATCAGTAGAAAAACCACCGACCCATGGTCAGTATCTGGCATCTGCCCTAAATAGGTTTCAAACTCGCAACCAAGAAGTGGAGGGCTAGTGGTTGAATGTGCGACCACTGCGGCCACACTTATTTGTGTTTGTCATGCTGTGCAATTCTTATTATGCTAGCAAAAACCCATACAAATGATCTTGAAAAACAGCAGGTGATGGTAAGGTTATAAGCTCAATTAGTGCCTTCATTGGTGTGGTTTTGTATTATGTTTTCTTCTTTATCGAGAAGAAAACATATAGAAACTTGAATCGTGCACACATAAATATATTTCAAAATTGACAGAATGTACAAACAAATTCAGGTAATTAAAAAAGACTAGCTTTAAAAGTACATGCTTCAGCTATGCTTAATACCTAACGAGACAAGTCCATATCGAGAGGTAACATACGCCGAGTAATTGTCTGGTCTATCATTATATCCTACACAGTAATATAGAAAAAAATACCGAAGCGACAACAAAACAAAAATCCGTCAAAATCTATTAAACTAGGGGCAAAACCCTGTCATCAATCTTAATCACAACACATAAGCACACGTATGAGTATACTCAAAAACGTCCATTTTCATATCACACACAGAAACAAAATAGTTCTCAATGAGACAAAGATGGCGACCATAAAAGTCAATCAGTTTCCGTCAATTAACAACATAATAAACTTCCATCGTGTCCCAATAATGTAAAGACTTTTTTAGTGTTCAAACCAAGACAGAAAAAAGCATTTTGTCATTTTTTTAAACAATATATTAAAGTGAACATCTGATTGTAGAATACGCTGTCATAACCTCAAACATTCAACGTTTTGAATCTACAATATCGGACGATTATACATACAAAAATGTAGCCAACTCCTAGATACTCTGTTTGTGATAATTTTGCTGTTAGGGTTAAAATTCAATGATGACGCGGTTCTCTTTTTGAGGACTGATACATGCTTACTCGGATATGACCTAGATTTACCGTGTTTTGGGTTTTTTTTGGGGTTTTTTCGTGTAGAGAAGTGAACTCCGTGCATATGAAGAAAACTGCGAAGCAGGTCGTGTACCATCGTTTCTTTGGGGTTCACTTCTCTTCAGCAGCCCATGCGAGCTTCGAAATATATAATCAACCCTTACTTTTATTAGTATTGCATTGTTTTAAATACAAATGAATCAATATAAAATTATATTTTAAATAATAAACAACTTATGAAAATTGAAATTCAAGTGAAGTTGTCAAAATTCCGATTATGGATATAGTTAAAAAAGTCTCAGCGGAATTAAGGGAAGCATATCGGCAAAAATATGATTTTGAGATGGACAACAGATAAATGATTTGTTGGGGTTAGATTTTGTGACATAAATGATCGACCATGTAGGTCAAGAAGGACAAGCTTGATCACTAGGTTAGGCTAGCTTAGTCTCATGAACAGGTTGCAATTTGTATAGATCACGTGTCCTGAATAAATTTGGTTTAAACTTACAGGTTACAACACTCGGTCATACCCGCTGATGCACCTTCTGCCGAATGATAACATATGCAACATGGAAAAGAAAATGTTTCTCTGGCCATTCTCAAGCATAGATTTTAGCATCATTAAATCTGACTGACGGAGCAATTCACATTTTTTGTATGATCTATATAATTTAGAACACATATACCTTGAATTGACCCTTTCAAAAATATCAGTGGTTTTTCGGATCAAAATTGTATTTGATGGTTGTTTGACAGTGTTTCCCAATGTGTAGTTGTCGTTAATAAACCAACACAACGATGTTCCGTTGTAGAAATGTGTCATTCACCATGAACGAAAAACCATGTGACAGTCTTCATTTGGTAATGAAAAGTGAAACTGTAAAACAAAACTCATATATTGACGTTTTATACTTCAAGATTACAAAGTATTATAATGTCAAACATGAAACTGAATTGTTCAGCACTTACTAAGATATATAACAGGGTTCCAATCGCAAGATTGTTTATGATGTAATTTATGTAAAATCAATTATTTCCATTTGGTATCATTCCATGATGTGCTTGCTATATCATTTGATTTCTCTTCAACAGTTTAATACAAATATCTAACATCTTATATAATCTAAAAATCAAGACCATGTCAAAGATATCACAACAACAAAACAACCCTACCCTTGAGAGTCGAACCTTCGACTACAAAATATCCATAAAAGAGGTTTAAAAAAAGACTAAATTTGATTAAATTTATTTATTGATATACTCAGCTATATTGTATATTTTGTACTACGACATTTGAAGGCCTCCTGGAATGTTAACAAAGCAAAGTAACTCGACACCTACAAATTCCCGTGTGGCTGTCGGTCCAGTGAATTCTGACAGGTAGAATGGTGATCAACTTGTAGTTTTGACAACCTTGTCATGTTATAAAACATGTTTTGCCATTAATATTATGCACTCGTGTCAGGTAGGGCAGACTGCTGGTCCCTTTGTCTTTATATCGCTGCACGGACAGACCATAGCAAATCATATATAAATCGGTACATCAATTACCGGCGATTTTCTATGTGTAAAATAAAAAAAGACAGCTTTTTCTTCGGGGAATACTTTCTATATATTTCCCGCAAAACAATGTAGATTTCTTTCATTACATCTATGACCCGAAATTACAAAATGATCGAACACCCACAAACACATCATTTATATGATTCTACATGTACATCTCAGTTTTTGATGTGTATTCACATCGGGGACAGTATTCAAATTAAATGACCCGTCGCCGCAATAAGAAATTCTAGATATTGTGTTACGATAGAATACAATTTTTACATTTGGAATTTTCATGACTGATGCATATTTATTTTTATCTTTCAATTTTGACTTAATAGCAAGTTAAATGCCACAGTTGCATGGACCCAGATGTCACATTTGAATACAGAGACATATTTTGTTTTAACTATTACTGTGACCGATAGCGATATACTGTAAATCGCCCAGATCAGTTTGGGCACCTTGATAAGTGAATGCATGTACACAATGATTGATCAGCTGTAAACTAGGATTGGATTTAGTCCAACAAGAAGGTGACAGAAAATGCAATATCCAGTTTGTTCAGATTCGGCAAAAACAAAACGTAGATAGTATCTAACAGATTCATATCTTATATGGTGTATTTAGATATGAATATAAATG
This sequence comes from Mimachlamys varia, assembly GCA_947623455.1. NCBI lineage: Eukaryota > Metazoa > Mollusca > Bivalvia > Pectinida > Pectinidae > Mimachlamys > Mimachlamys varia. The sequence continues at coordinate 7,929,421 of OX392537.1, forward strand.
CATTGCAATCAATTTCATTAATACCCAGTGGCATTATGAATAAAATAACTATTGTTTTCCGTAATATCAACATCATCAAGTGTACAATACATACATTGTATATTCTTTTTAATAGCGCATTTTTATTATTATTTTTTGTGTTACTTGTCCAGTTGTTTGTAAAAAATCAAAACAATCAGAGAATACCAAAGCGTTATCAAAATCATAATCCGAACTCAAAATCGATTAAACTATGGACAAAATAGGAACAAAGAAAAGATTTACATGAAGACTCTCGTAAAAGCACAAGAAAATAAGACAATGTGTTCTGGTAGAGTAAGCGTCTTCTGCTTCATTATGTAAATCATGGTCACATCCAAGTAAGCATCAATCCTCAAAATGAGAACCGAGTCATCATTGTCATCACAACAAGTAAACACACTAACAAGCAAACTCAAAAACGTCCATCTTCATATCACACAAAGATACAGAATATTTCTCGATGAGATCAAGATGGCGACCATAAAACTTGCCCATACAGTTACCATGCAGTTACATTCAATTTGACATACCTGTATATAAGGTGGTAATAAAAGGTGCAGCACATGTGTGTGCTATGTCATCATCGGTAATATAGACATCATCAAGTGTTTAATACATACATTGTTTTATTCTATTTAATAGCGCATATTTTGTTACTCGTTCAGTTGTTTATTTTGTAAATTAACCATTTTCGAAACGTCTATAAGCATACATCGATATTCAGAGCATATGTATTACAGTTTACAGTTACCATGTAGTTACATTCAATTTGACATATATGTTTATAAGGTGGTAATTTGTAAAATGTACGTCCTTGATTAGTGGTTACTAATAACATACATGTAGGACTTCCAAAGATTTGTGTTGATAAGGCTATTGACACATTTTATAAACGCTATTGCAGTCCAGCTGGAAAATGAGTTACTTCTTTGTTTGATATTAAAGAGGTTGTGATTATCCTGCTTACTGGTGGAGCATTATAGATTGTAGATAATATGTTTTATAGGATGATTGCTTTTCTATATAATTTTTTCTTCCATTAAGCTTGTCATGAACTCTAACATGATTACCCGATGGCTTCCCTAATCATCCCGTGTACAGGGTTGTACCATCGGAATCGCTCCGTCAACGATAAAGCTTTATTAACGCTAATTAAACCAACGTAGTGACGCTGTATGTGAAAGTCCGACGGTGTATCATACAATGCGAACAGAGAACACCCAAGTACTGAAAAGCACACACATTTACTAGGTAGTGCCTGGCACTCGCTAGATCGTGCATAATGATCATCTACAATAGTATTTGAACTTAATGGTCTAAAAAGACAGAGCCTTACCATGTATTTAGCGTGAAATAATAGCTCACCCAGCAAAATTGCCATGCGAATGTGAGTCGGACACGGGGAATAACAGCCTTGACATGATTGGCGCCATGGCATCCAAGGTCGTATACGTTCTTTTAGTAGCAGAATACACACCAATGTAATGCTACGAGACTGTACAAGACTTTTGACGCCTAATACCTTTAACGGTCAGTACTTTCGTAGAACGGGTTACGATGTTGCGGACACTAACATGTAATTGGCAAGTCAAGGTCATCGGACGGTCACCAACTACACTTGTAGTCATCTGGCCAGTCCTGCTTTAGTCTGTGTCCCATGACTTTTCGACATGTTTGGCAAAGATCGACCTTTGTAGACTTTTCGATCAATTTTTAGTTTTTCAGCACTATGTAGTATTATATTAGCTATACTGGAACGCACGTGTCCGTCATAATTATCAAGAATAAATTATATATAATGAGATACCCAATAATTACACGATGTATTATAGCATAATAGTGTACTATAAATGTATACACATACAAGGTAACAAATTGAGAGGAAGTAAATTGAATATTTTGCAAAAATTGACAGTTTCGGAATGGTAACACGATCGCAGTATATTCACTTTTCATCTAGATCCATATTGCCGTTTAGCGTTAACATGTGTCTTTTTGTTAAACCGTATCAAAATAATCTTCCATAACAATAACCAAACATGTACCTGAGACAAAACGAATTTCGTATCGTTATTGAAATTATTGAAAATTACGAAATAATAAAAACAGTTCCATGTAGGTTGATGTTGCGTATATAAGTATATAGCAATGATGACGGCCTTCCAAAGGCTGAAACTATGCAGCTTAAATGCCGAGGCTTTCCTCAATTCACGAATGCACATAGAGAAATAGTATGGCACTTTTAATCTTATTTCTACCCGAATACCCTATGTTATTTCACTCACAGACTATTGTATAAACGTGATGACTGTTGGATAAAATATATGTTATGTACCACTTATGGTGTTTGGCCTTCCAGACTTTTGATTGGTTGAGAACTTTAGCTTTGACCGGAAATCACGTGATTCAATGCCTCGTGCGGATTTTTGACGTCGCCATTGATTGTTGACGTCATCACAACTTAGCATACATGCGAGATGTGGTTTCGCGCAAAAAGTCCGCGGTTCAATCCAGAAAACACTGCCACTGTCGACTTAATTTTATTGTGGTAGAAACAGGTCAAACAACTTGTGGTTATTGGTTATGGAATTTATTTCACTCTCGTCAAATATATTTTTAAAGTTGCAAAAGGCACTCGCTAAAGCTCATGTCTTTTGCAAACTAAAACAAAATTAACACGAGTGAAATAATTTTAATACCCAACAACCACTAGTTGTGTAACCTCTATTTTATTATACCAGAATGTAAAGATAAAACTATCATAATTATGATGTTGGACTGGTGTTACGCTTACTCCATCCGTAACAAAATAAACCTTCAAACAAATCTTAGACGATACAAATTAAAAGAAAATACATATTATAGGGACCTTTGTTTTTCATGATATAATCTGGAGCCTAATGAACATGATTACTGTTGTTCGTCTTTTTCATACAAGGTTCATTAATTTTGGTTTTTCCAACACGTTGATTTCTTCATTACTCTTTTTGTTAAAATATTAAAAACTCAAATTTGATTCGAATATTGCATACTGAATCTAATTTAGACGTAAGGTTGATTTCATTAGTAGAGACCGGCCTTTCAAGTCTCTGCGTCTGATGTCCGCGACGTCAAGTGTTGATGAATTAAGTCGTGTAAAAACGTGCGTGCGAGCACCACCCATGGTATAGACCACATGCCTTTAGAACACGAGACCAACACACTAGTACAAGTGCTGGGTGACAGATGCACCGACTATCAATCACGTCGTCTGTGTATTATCTCCTATACCACATTATCACAAAAACATTGCCATTCCATTTAGTATCAAAACAACACTACAATCACAACAGTGCGAATGAATGCTGTTCTTATTTTGTCTTTTTTCAGCAACAAAAAACGACAATATTTGGTTTTATTTTCAATTTCAAACCCCACAAAACTCTAATTAGGTTTCACTACACTGACAACAAAATGTTTTTTTTTTTTTTTTTTTACATTACTTTTCTTTTATTTTGAATACTTTTAAATGGTGTGAACTACTAACAATCTTAAGCGAAACAATAATGAAAATGTTAAATTATAAATAAAACATTATTTATAATTTCTCATTTTCGAGAGTCCGTTTTACTTGACATCCGATAACGTATGACTTCTGAAAGAATGCAACACTTTGTATTTCAATTAAAGCGACGTACATTTGTACAAGGCGGGATAATTTACATAAAGCTATCGTGAGTTTGGGAGGGTGTCGTGGACATCTCTGTGTGGTGTTCGTTTCACTTGTGATTGACAGGTCGGGTGATCTGTGCAATTCAGAATTCTCGAAATATTAGACAACATGCAACGAATGTGAATGAACACAACTCCATAATCAAATCGACACTGATATTGATATCGGGACATAAAAATGGATACCTGATTTGATTTCCAAATCAACGGAATGCGGATGACCTTGTTGTGTAGAGCTATCTGCCGTGAGGATTCGCGTGTTTTAAGAGAAGCGTCAGGCTTGTCATCCAAACAACAGCTGACCGTGTCAAGTGCTGGTCAATATTCGTGTGAATGACGGGGTTCCAGAGCAGAGGCATTTTAGTAATCATTTTTTCTTTCTCTAGCAAAGTTGATGAAGAATTTCCCTGATACTCTGTTCGATTAAAATTGTGTTTAATTCGAACGACATCACTTCTTTGAAATATGATCTTTTAAAAGGCAATTTATTCATGTTACAAAATAGTGCATTTGACATTTTATCATTTCCAGATTAATGAACTGAACATGCCGAAACGCACAAGTAAAGTCGTAGTCTTGGGTTTGTCATTGAATTTTAGGAATCGAATAAAAGCAATGAAGTTTGGTTTGTGGATTTGTTTGTGTTTACTTTGTTTAATGAATAAGGTATAGTCACTCAAGCATTTGCAAATATATTTTGGCAACAGTGCGCAAAAATTAAAAACAAAAATGAATCAAATGTTTGTATGACCACACCATCGCTTTTTGTTCTGACTTTAAAATTATAATTCGAGGCTCCTTGAAAGTCGCCTCAAAGCGGTTCACAAATTATTGCCCGTGGTTATATGGCCTTAGCAACCAGCTAATATCGTTTTCAACTCACTGAGGAGCATACAACTAGTGCTATTATCTCGGCGCTCACAGATAGTATTCTACAATTTCTAGGACTGCCCAACCAGATACCCATAAACAGCTGAGTTGACTGGAACAAGCGGAGAAAAGTATCTTGCTCAAGGATACAACACAAGTACTGTGACCGGGACTCGAACTCACAACCCTTCGATCACGAGCCCGGCGTCCTACCGTTAGAGCACCAATTCTCTTGATCATGATATGATGAAAATAACATAACTAATCTAGCATCTAAATGTTAGTCGTGGCATTTTGTTTTTAGAAATAGGAACAGGTACATTTTGTAGGCAAAACTGAAATCAAGAGAAGTGTTCTTTCTTTTATGAACAATTTCAGTGAACGGTTTGTCTTCTGAAAGTAACAGACAAGAAAAATCATGTTTATTAAATACTTCCTTGGATTTTTGTTTCATTTATCAGTAATAGCTTCCCACATTTCTGGTCGCTTCCAACAAAATGACCATACAACAAACTCAGTAACACGTTTTTTGCCTTTTGACGCCTTTCAGGAGTTGACAAGGTATTTTCTATCAAAGATGACATCTCTTTTCCGTTTTCAATTGATGCAGTTTTTATTCAAATTGCACCGATGACTTTTGTATTGATATTAATCTGTGTTACTCATATTATCTTTATAACAAATATCTCAAATATATATAGCCTTTGCCGGAACGGTTCATTTAATTTACATGTCATTAATTACTTTTCGCTAAATTTAGGTTGATAGCTTTTGAGTATTTTTCTTCTGGGAATAAGGCAATTTAACCACAGCAAACGGTAACGAATGTTTTGTTACGCAATTTTATATTGACAGTTGGCTATACTTTCGGGAGAAGCCATTTTACCTAATTTCATTTTTTTTCAAACTTTACATATTATATCAATGAAGCTCTATCTTTCAATAACTAGCATGGTTAAAGATATAGAACAGCGTCCTATCATTCGGAACAACATATTTTCTTCCTGGGTTTTTATGGTTTCAACATGTCATCCTGTTTTTCTCTGATTTCGTTTCTCTTATTAAACGAACTTTTCTTTTCTGCAGTGAATGTTGATTCTGTCGCATATTGATTTATTTTCACATGAAATTAGCAATATAATCATCATGCCAACGATTTTCCCTCACTTTCGGGTTATCAACGATATGTTGTCTAAACATAAGAAATTTGCTTGCCGATCGCAAATGTTCAAATTTTTTAACTTGAAATCAAGGACAAAACAGACTCTCCTACATCAGCTGCTTACCTTAATCTTTTCTTAAACTATTACTGACATGGCAAGCTTAACTCTTTCAGTACCGTTGTCGACTATAGTCGACATAAAAATGTGCTCTTTCTTCCCCGTTGTCGACTATAGTCGACATGATTTATAGCTCCCTCTTCCCCGTTGTCGACTTTAGTCGACAAGCTTAGTTGACGTTATTGAAGTGTTGATTTGCTGAAACCATCAATCGACATAAACAATCATCTGAGGCAATGACAAATAAAAGGTGCTCAAAACTTTTGAATCAAACATTTTTGTTGACAAATTCGTTTTTATTTCGTTTGGGTTACATGTTTTTGCGTTAGAGCAATAGGCGATAATTTCTTAAAATGTTGTTAATGTAAACAATATGGCGGCTTGCTACATTTGCATTTCAGATATCAGTGTATAGGACGTTTCAGAGTGTTCATCTGACATCTAGATCTTATTTAGTTAAATAGTTCTTAATTATGTACAAAGATAACACTAACCTTTGAGTGTTTATATGAAAAAACAACACACCAAAAATGCACAGGTAGTCTGCCATTTTGTTTAAACTTCTGGGGGCGAGCCTAATAACTACTTCCGGTACGGCATCCGGAAAGAACACAAAGTACGGAAAGAGTTAATACTAACAAACAAAATACTTATACGAAAAACATGACATTTTCATTTTCTTATCATAGAGTTGTCCCTTAATTAATATATATATATATATAGCAACATCCCCGCTTTTCCGTCCTACTTTGTTTACTTATTGCAGTTGATTTGTTTTTTAGGGCTTACTCTGAATATCGTGGGTTTTGTAATAGACGCCCGGCTGCTGACAAAAGGGGTTATGATTGCGATCTTCGTCTCACCGAGAAATATTCTGTATCCCTGTATGATAGAAAGTGGACATTTTTTTAATATGCGCATTGATATGCCTACTTGTTATGATTGATAATGAGACTAAGTTCACACTTGAATGACATGACATTTACTTGGATATGACCTAAATACATAAAAAAGAGCCCTACCCTTTTGGAACACATTGTCTTAATCCTTATAACTTTGTAGAGGGGTTACCATGCTTATCTTTCCCATAATTTTACCTTGGTCCTAAATTATTCGATTTTGAGCTCGGTGTGTGGTTTTCTTGACATTTCCGTATTTTCTCTGAAATAGCCCCAGAATCTGTCAAGTTCCGATGCATACTATATATCACATTTGTTACAATGCACCACGAGCCAAAAGTGCTAACACTGCCACAGGTATCAACAAACGTCACGTGACCACAAACAACAGTTGATTAAACGTTATCATGATATTTAAGGTATTCATAAAAAACCTTGACCGAAAATATTAATGTTTTAAAAACTGGTATACCCTAAGATACCAATAATACGCCGCGCATTATTTTCATTTTTACCAAGGCATTCCAGGTTTTTTTCGAAAACCGGCCTATTTTTGTGGCCGTCTACATAAACATCGCTTGCCAAAAGTATTTATGCTGCCTGTTATAGGTACTTACAAGCATATCGAAAGTTAATCATGTTATATCATAAACAAACATCACATACACTATGAATCATAGACATTGACAAACAGCATGTGAACTGTGATACTAAACAATGTGAAGCAGAGTTCGGGAGGTCCCGGGTTCGAATCCCGGTCTGGCCGTGCATATTTCCTCTCCCGTTATATTTGGTGCCGTAACTAAACCTTGTTTCAAGTACTGGGTGCATACCTAGCAAGGGGATACCAAAACCTGGGTTGTAAATCGTGCATGGTTTCTACGAGGTCGAAGACTTTCTTTGTTAAATGAGGGAGGAATGTAGCGGATCTAGACCGGGTCGATTGTCGGCGACTAGATAGCTCAATTGATTCAGTTCGGAAAGTCCCGGGTTCGAACCAAGGACCTTCGGAACTCTAGACGGACGCTCAACCAATTGAGCTATCTGGTCGCCGACGATCGACCCAGTCTAGATCCGCTACACGAAGTAAAACAATGAAATATTGCATCGTGAATATAAATGTTTACAAGCAAAACTGCAATACAAATAGCTTCAACTGCGTATTCTTATGACCACATAGATTGTAGTGATACTAGCACAGGTACAATATACGTACTTCTGAATGAGCAATCACAATAAAATTGCGATCGATGATATCAATAATAATGGCGAATCTTTACTACAAGATACACGTTCATCTAAATTAACTTACAAATGCATACTTAGTATTTTCTTGATAACAACATCACATTTAATCAGATTTGCATTACATTTGCAGTGAATTCAGACATCTATCTTCTAAATCAGTTCCTATTCAATATTTGTTCTATAACAACCACAATATGTCAGTTTCATGCCTACTCTTTAGAGCTTGGCGCCAAGTTGCTGCCTAATTGTGGCTCGTTCCACAGCTTGCAAGTCATGGTTGTCCGTCAACTGACGACAAACAAAAAAGTAATGATCGTGGGGCACAGTTGGGTTCACATTTATTTGTTGGCGGTATAAGTGTTTTTCTTTATTAACAAAAAATAACTATTTGTTTTGTTGTTGCAGTTGAAATATAAACGTTTATATGTTTTTGGGGTTTTTTTTTTACTGTTTTTATTTTTTGTTTTTGTTTTTGTTTATTATCATGACGTAGATATAGATGATTTAATTGTTTTGAGCTGTTTTCATCTCTACATAAAAGAACAAACATAATTCGGTCTTACGGAGGGGAAACATTCTCGCGCGACATCCATACATAGAAACTTGTCCCAGACATGTTGCAATCGCTTCGTTAGAGATTGACTGTGTTTGTGGAGACCGCTTGGTGAATTTGTTGAGGTCACCTGTTTCTAGTCATTCTAGTATTCGCAGATTTTCAAATGTTAAAACATCATTATGTTACCTGGTATTTTCTTTGAATACATAATATGAATTTTGAATTGAGTGTTTCTTTTTCATGTTTTGTTTTTGTTGTTCTTTTATTTTGACTGTTTTAATTTCTTTACTTTTAATTTATTTACCTTTTTATTTTCATGCTCATGTGAATGATTAGGCTTATGCGGAACATTTTTAATTTGAATAATATTGGCGCCAATTATTAACCATAGTCATTTGAGAGTTTGACGAAGGAGTATATTATATTCTATCCGAAGTGAAGCGACGCTAATCTTATTGAATCAGAGCAATATGATTTAAACATGTGTCAGATGATTAAAATAAGGATGTTTTTCTTGATACTGTCCTAATTAATGTCTCGAGTAGTACCTTTCAGCTGATATCCGTAGTTCTGTGATGATTGCTAGCAAACACGTTTCGGGAACATATAAACAAAAAGAGAATATCGAAGTGTCAACAAAACCATAATCAGAAATAAAAATCTATTAAACTAGGGGCTAAATATGAACAAATGAAATATTTACATGGAGACCCTTGTAAAAGTGCAAGAGCATAAGACAAGGTGTTCCTGACGAGTAAGCATATTCTGCTTCATCGACGACATCCGCCATGTAAATCAAGATCAAACCCAAATAAAAGTCATGCTTCTAAGTGACAACTGAGCATAATTCTAAACCACAACAAGCAGGTGTACTAATGCGAATATTCAGAAACGTCCATCTTCATATCATGAAAGGATGTAGAATATTTCCCAGTGAGACTACGATGGCGACCATAGCACTTACCCATTATCTTAATCAACCTGTGTCTCTTGAATCCCTGTGCCGTACGTTTGTTCGTCAGAGCAAACCCTGTAAAAACGAATCAACTACTATATGTATGTAAACACCATAATATGAAGAAGCAGGGATGTTACTATCAAGAAAGGGAAAAGTGACGATCAAAATTCGAAAACGTCACATTTATCATACAGCTAAGTAGTAAGCTGTCCATGTTGGTCACATTTTAAGTAGAGATCGAGATAAGCAGCTGCTGAAGAAGAGTATATTGTATCTATTTCAAGTTTAGAAGGGTATGTACGATCGACGTGGTCAGCAAACTTCTTGTTTGCTTATGGACAACCCATCGTCGAATTATCCAAGTGAAATTAAAAGACTTGGTAAGGGTTTTGTGTACCTGTGTTGATTAAACTAGTTCTGTTACTTCCATTGTCGGATTCATATCAACTGTACTGCTATGTACATTATGTTGATAAAATTCAGTTACTTTAAAGATCAACACTAGATAAACATTATTGGTTTATTTAGTAAAAGCAAAACTTCGAAATATATCTTTTGTTTGTCCCGATATGAATGCTTACTTTATTTCTGAGCAGTTATGAATGATTGGATTCGATTTTATGTGCTTATTTTGGTGTTCAGTTCCATGCTATTGCTGAAAATGGATATCATGTCTTGCATTTATGGTTATCGCCATATTGAATGTGATGCTAAGGAGATGACGTGCACCTTATTCTTGGCTTAGAACGTTGTTTGAAAGAGAACTTCACCTCAGAATATTGAAGTATTTTTGCTTGTTTCAATTTAATACTTGCTTGGTAGTATAGTAAAATCGGATCAAAATATGTTTCCCACATTTGTTTACTGTGTCGTTAAAAAGCGTGTTTCTTAAAACAGAGCTCGTAGATATATGACTGATCAACCGATATAACCATATACATATGCCATAGATACTGACGGCGATGATTTAGTGTCTTAGTGGCACTTTAACACAGAGTTACGTTCCACACGATTTAATGTATAGGATGCGAATGACACCTTTATGAGCTCTTGTTGAATCAATGCGTTTGTTGCATGATGCATGATTTGAAATCACAAGGTGTTTATCTGCCTATAACACTCTACATGGACCTGCTAATGACTAGGCTTGTTGACAGCTTTACGAGCGGGATGTACTCCCGTAGGGACGCAAAAGATAATAGGAAAATACCAAACAGGTGTCATGAACAAGTAATATCGGCGTGTTCCCATGTTTATATTTTCATATTACACTTCCAGGTATACAGTACTCAATTGTTTTGAAATTTGCTCTATGCTCCCTTTTTATTCTTTTGTTAATAATACAAAATTACAAAACTGAAAAAAAAATGCTGTATTCAGCACAATAAGTCTTGTTTCTCTCTCAAACTTATGTGTTGACTTCATTTCACCTGTAAGCAATAAACGAAATCATGTCAATGTAAATGTTCCGACTGCTATTGTTATTTCACACAGGAGAGATCCGCTGACACTCTGACGATATTTATAATAAAAAGGTTCAAGATCGGCAAATTTTCAATAAAGCAATGACATAGCAAATTGTAAAAGGGTGACGAGTATTTAAATTCGATGTCACGTTTTATTAGAAAGAATATGTCCCAGTTGATATCAGTGTCACTTTCGGTACAAGTTTATTACTAACCATTCTCATCATTGTGCTTCATTTCGTAATACACGTGTTATTTAGGGCGTGATGTACTTTTCCGGTTCCACCTTCCCATCTTATCCCCCACCCCTCATAAAATTACTGTTTTACTCAGAGAAATAAACAAAAACATTCGATTTCGTACTTCACTACTTCTAACAAATGCATTACGAACGAATTTACCTCCATCAACAAGAGTAGATGTGCAAACAGTGTGACAAACTGCATAAAGGTGTATCAACACTTATTTCCGTTTCCTCCTTAACGTTGTATTGGTGTTTCTTATATATTTCTTGATAGAGATTATCGCAGTGCTATTCCCGAAAGTGTTCGGGGGTTTGATTTGCGGCGTCAATAATCGACGTTTCACGGTAGCAATTGTGTTAGGGAGTTGCTAAATAACGATAACAGTACAGCTCGAAATGTCGCTTATATCCTTCCTTTCTCTTAATAGTGTCAATTTTAAATCCCAATAGTGGTAATTCCAACTTGTGACTAATATATGTATATTTTCCACAGATATTCTCCTCTCATTAAAGGTAACTAAATGCTTGATTATCAACATCTAAATTCTTTAAGTGGAAAAGCCAATTTTGACGGCGAACCGTCACCGTTTCCAGGTCAAATCAAAGACGTCATAATCGTCACTTGCTAGGTGTCGTTTATTGTTTCTTCAATCGAAAATCTCTGTCGTTAGCTTATACAATATATAGTGGCTGTGTCATTCAAATATAAACATATACATTATTTGAGATAATTGTCTCTTCAATATGTCCATTTGTTGTCTCAAATAGGAGAAATACATGCTTCAAATAAGGTAAATACATGTAATGGTCCAAATATAATTTTTGTCACTTCAAAATCGCATTTCTAATGTTTGGAATCATAGGTAGTTGATAAATGGTACCACTCTCTCATCTGTCAATGGATCCAATGGGTGTACTGATCCGCTGACAGTTGTTTATATCATATATGAAATAGATCCCAAATTATTGACATCAGCCTTCGTGTCATCGAAGTATCAAATTCATCTTAGTGTCAACATATACGTCTTCCCAGCCATGAATATGGTTTATTATTAACGATTGATGTTAATCTTCTTTCCCTTGATATCACCAATATCTTCTATTAGATATCCATCAATAACTGATATAAGAGTGCATGGGTATGTTCCGTTGTCAGGGAGAACTCAGCCCTTGTGGAAGAGTTTGACTGCTCAATACGAGGCTTAGATGCCCGGGATTTATTGTGACTTCGAGCGTCTTATCGCTTGTATCAATCTTATATTTAAGAATATTAGATCTCTCACACAGTGTTTTTGAGCGTCTAATCGCCTGTATCAATCTTATATTTAAGAATATTAGATCTCTCACACAGTGTTTTTAAGCGTTTTATCGCCTGTATCAATCTTATATTTAAGAATATTAGATCTCTCACACAGTGTTTTTGAGCGTCTTATCGCCTGTATCAATCTTATATTTAACAATATTAGATCTCTCACACAGTGTTTTTGAGCGTCTTATCGCCTGTATCAATCTTATATTAAGAATATTAGATCTCTCACAGTGTTTTTGAGCGTCTTATCGCCTGTATCAATCTTATATTAAGAATATTAGATCTCTCACACAGTGTTTTTGAGCGTCTTATCGCTTGTATTAATCTTATATTTAAGAATATTAGATCTCTCACACAGTGATTTTGAGCGTCTTATCGCCTGTATCAATCTTATATTATTAAGAATATTAGATTTCTCACACAGTGTTTTTGAGCGTCTTATCGCCTGTATCAATCTTATATTTAAGACTATTAGATCTCTCACACAGAGGTTTTGAAGATGTTGCCAACTGATCTAACTTACACATACAGTCAGTTTGCCCAGCATCTAGAGGCTGATGCGGTCCCTTCTTAACAGTACCCTCAACACTATCTGTATTAGTGAGTTGCAGCTCTATGGTTCTGATCTCTCTGTCTAACCGATTAAAAGATTAATTAATTCGTATGTATGTGAATCGAATTTGGATATTGAAGTTTATTATTAAAGGATGTCTAAAAGGTTTACCTAAGCATAGTCTTCACCGTCTATACATCCACTATCTGTGGTAGCACACAACAATGTTTTCAACTGATACACATACACTGTCACAAACTCTCCGTCCTATAGTGAGTCCATAAAGCTCCTTGCCATGTTGCCCCATCAGACATTGAACTACTTTTAGGTAGCATTCATAGAAAATATGAATGCCAACTGGAAAAATGCAACTTCAATCATGTGCGCTAGTGCTTCATATTGGATTTGCCTTTGTCCAGTTGGCATTCATGTTAACTACAAATGCGAACTAAAAACAGTTCAATACTTATATCTACCATTTTAAGAACATATTTATCTCATTCAAAATTATATTACACTTTTTATTTCTCAGCTCAAATAATCTGTATATCGATTATACTAGAAAAACTAGCGCTCGGGGACGGTCAGTGGTATTTAATGTAACAATTATGACGTCATATTAATGATGACTTCAACTTTCAGTCGACGACATCATAGCCAACTGAATTTGATAGGGTTATATAGAGGCAATGTCATGTAAGCACTCCTGTATAAAGCAGTACTTTTAGGTGACTATTTTATGAATAGCTTTCTTTCTTACATAATTTTGCGCTAGAGTAATTTAAGTACATTCTACTTTGATTTTTACATAAAGTGCATATAGATCTAGTGATTCGTTATATAGAACACATGCTCATTAATAACATAACCATTTCATTTTACACTATAAAGTTCTTCCTTAAGACAACTTAGTACACCTCAGGGGGTTTGTTGAGATAAATCATATTGTATTTGACGGCAAAATTCGAAATTCCTTATCGTATTAAGCGATTGTTGTTGGGAATGGCCAGGCATGTATCCAGTGGAAACGTTTGACAACAGTGTTCCTCGTCTTCCCCGGTAGCCCTGGCGATCATGTTGATCTCTCAGGAGTTTTTTCGCATCAACGACTCCATAACATTTGAACAAACGAAAAGCAAAATGCAAAAGTAATTGAATGAAAGGTTTTAGCCGAGGACAAACTATATACATGTAATACTCTATTACACAAGGCTATTTACAAAACTGCTCTTCCCGCGATCTACATAAACAAAGAACCCTTTATAAACTACAAATATATTTCCTAGGGCGCTATACTGTTCATGCATAATAAATGTCATAAAAATATCTCAGGCATATAAACACTTGCCTCGCTTGTACAATCTTCATTCTTGTGTATGGTTACAGGAAAATATATTATTTTGTGAAACATAATGCAATTTTTTTCTCTCTCTCTCTCTCTCAGATCATGTTTGCTCTAAATGAGCAAAACCATGAAATGTGCCCTTTACGTCGAAATGTCAATGCCAAAAAACCTTTACTTGATATAAAGAGCTTTTCTTTTTCCTCGTCAATTTCGATAGGTCATCACGACATGCTAGGGACGTCTATTCTCACTGGTGATCGTGTAAGAAGTATACAACTTGACAAGGTCCCTAAGTTACCGAATAAATGGTTTTGGTAATATTGTTTTATTGCACAAGTCAATATACTTTTTTGCGTTATCTTTATCGTAAAGGTTACCAATGCAGTAAATATAGCCGTGAATAGGGTTTGGAAACCTCAGAATACGCCTCGCATGTCTTGTAGGTTATTCTGAAGTTTGTTGTCACGAAAGAATGACACTACAAAAGTTTCCTGTCTTTGTTCTGTAATTCACCACCAATAACACTTTCTGTCGGTGCAAAATTTTTATCATCCCGTATTTTCGCCATCGGGTTACATGTTTACAAGTATCAGAAATACTACAAAACATATTTTGTAGTACCAATTACAAAAAAAAAAAAAAATGTTTGTCTTAGAACCGTACATGAAGCTAAAATGATGGAGTTGTTATAGTTGTTGCGATTCTGCGTCCTGCAAAAAACAAAACACATATTGCTCTTAATAAATCAAAGATTAGATTTTGAACGTTTGCAAAGTCATTAACAGTGATTGATCACTGACATGATCACAATTAAGGCATTTGATCACACACAGCTAGGCATTCCCTTCACAGCAGATCAGGCCTTGTATTGGGAAACGATCTTAGGTCTAAAACTGCCTTATGTTTTGACTTTACCAATCATAAATATTATTAGCAAAAATCCAACATTATTTAACTATGACGGAGTCGGGCTTCTCGGATTAGATGTGCATGTGTAGTATTCTTCAGGAAATTATATTGGGTATTTTCTTTTATTGTATTCTTACATGGAATGTTTTTTTATATCCATTTGCTGTCGAAATTGTTCAAACACGATTTCTTTTAAATCTCATAGCATCTTTATGTTTGTAAGATTTATGGACAGAGGGACAGAAGTAGGCAATGTATTTTGAAGTATGCATACACCTTATCAGGTTAAGTTATCGCCGAAAATTACAATGTCGGTTGTTTTCTCGTTTATATCAAGTTGTTTCTCCCATTTATATTATTACTTGTAAAAGATATAAAAAACTTATTTTAATATCTAGTATTTTTTTCTATAAATGTATGTGTTAAAACATGTTCAAATTGCAAAATAAACCAACGTTGTATTGTGTTTCAGTTTTAATAGTACCATTTTAGTTTGTATATGGCATATCTTCTTCGAAATAATTTCTTCAACTTTCAGAGCTTTGTATTTTGGTCAGCCATTGTAGATAATGTCATATAATACTAGGCTGGTACAGAGTGAAAGGTAAGTCACTCTTCCGTAGCGGGTTTCTGAGTCAATCATGAAAGTGTTACAAATGTCGCACAGAACCATCCAGACAACAAAGTTCTACATCCTTGAAGCAAAAGACGATTACTCTTCCGGAACACCTGGTACTATTCTCTTGTATTTTAACAATGGCCTCGATGTATTTCTTCTTTTTTCATATTTTGCCCATAGTTTAATCGATTTTGAGTTCAGACTGTGGTTTTAAAAACGTTATGGCATTCTTTGAGTTTTAAAACCCTCTATGGGATTCATTGCTTAAACTACGCATAACGTTCTTGCATATTGCTTGTATACAATTGCTGATCCAAAGAATATATCGTTGTCGTAATTTTGGTTATTGTCAATTTGATGTCACACACCATTGGTTGTAGTGTCAATATAGTTAATATCACATTAAAACGTTGAAAGATTATCTACTGGTTATTAGAACGTACATACACCAACATACGGATTAAAATTATTGCAATTACGCGACAGAACTAATTGTCCCCCAAACATTGAGCCACAGACTATCAAACTAAAACAGAACAGAAGTTACTGACCGCTATAGACTACAAGCATCAATAGGTATAAGATCTAAAGTAAAAAAGAAACGGATAAAGGTAATCAAATAATAATTATTTTTGCAACATAAGGAACTTGCAACACTATATCATTTCTGATGCATATAAGTTTTCATTGCATTTGTTTATTTAAGATTTCATAATATTATGCTTCTGATACTTGTATACACATACGGTGGTGAAAATACAAGAACAACAATATGCATGAGATGCGTTACTGGTGTCAAAGTTACAACACGGGGCTTATACTATGATATGAGAACAAATAGCAATCCACAAGACATGCGAGTCGATCGCTGAGGTTCCGGAAAACAGCATTACGTCAACTTATATTGATTCGAAGGCAAGTTGACATAGCACTAATTTTGCGAGTATCCTTACGATACGTATCTCATAAAATTATATATTTATATGTACAAGACAACACAAATACTAGAAACAGTTAGACAGACAAAAACTTGTCAATGAAGATGACGTAACACACATATGTGCTGCACCTTTTAAATTCAGTAATAGATACAGCATGCCGAAAAAATTAATTAAACAGCACCATACAGCTGTTTCGTCCTCCTAGGACTCTATGGTGATGCTAGGGGCCAAAAGGTGGGAATCAAAAATGTCTAAACTAAAGTAGAAGTAGAAGGGTCAGGTGCGTAAAACTCTTTTAATTTATGAATTTAGAAGTAAAATTTAGCTAGTTCTGTATACTACGAAAATGTGTATATTATGTTCCGTACCACTACTCAAATGAGATCTTCAAACAATCACTAAAGTCCGAAATGAAGTACTTAACCTGACATTGTGACCTATGGAAACTGGTGGAAACGAAAAACTTGATATCACAAGCCAGAGTTCTGCTAACGTTGACATTTAGACTTAAAGGGCAGAGCTTTTGGCTTTGCTCATTTAAAGCAACGATGTTTTGACAACACAAAAACACATTATGTTTCGAAAGTAATATATTTTACTGTAATCATACACAAGAACGCACGTTTTACAAGCGAGGAAAGTTTTTATATGCCTGAAATATTTTCAGGACAAATATTATGCATGAACAGTAAATTGACCAAGGAAACATGTTTGGAATTTAAAAATGATGTTTTGTTTATGTAGTATAAAGATTGTGTGAAAGGCATAGTGTTATAAATAGCATTTTGTAATAGGATAATATATAGTTTGTCCTCGAGTAAAACCTGTCGTTGAATCACTTTTTGTATTCTTCATTATTCAAAGCAAGTTAAATTTGATGCGCTCGTAATCTTTGACGCCCAAACAAAATTTCCATGGTGATTTACACGATAGACAAGGCTGCCGGAGGACCACAAGGAAAACTGTTCTCAAGCGTAAAGTATTCCGCAATACACGCGCCAGCGCAACCTGGACAATAATCGACTATTTTGACATCCGAACTTTGACTTCGTCTGTCTCATCAGATATTACTTAACTGTGAACATGCCTCCCAGAGGTCTACTACCGAGTCTTAATGAACAATTTCATTATGTTCAAATAGAATATCTTCCTAGTGACCATGTGTTCTATATATATTTAGTCACCATATTTTTTAGCAATTAAAACTATTTAGATAACCTTATAAACTTTACATGGTAACCTTTTCAACCAAAACACAAAATGTATTGATTTATACTTTGAACTATATTACTAAATACTTTTAAACGAAACAAATAGTTTACATATTAATATATTATTAAAACATATAAAATATGTAACACGTTTCAATTCAATTAACATTTTTAAGAGTTCATCTATAAAAAAACTACGATGGTAGCTCGAGGTGTCTTAATGTAGAAGATAACCGGATTACCCGGAGAAAACCAACGTCGTCGGGTAGGTGACTCCATACCTTTTCCCAACCGATCGCGAAATTGATCCCCGACCGCTAGTCCGCAGAATGGTGCACACTATTATAAGAATTGTTGGTTTTGTAGTAAAAACATGAAACTTGCCAGGTATGAAGAATGTTACATCCATACGCTTAGTTAAAAGGAAAGTGTGCTATCCACTGGACAACTCGACTATTTTTGTAACGTTTCAATCTATTATTTTTACAGATAATGTGTTTCTTTTGAAAATCAATTAAAAATTGAATTTGTATCATATTGAATATATTGTTTGTTTGGTATAAAAACTGTTTCTTGCCCTCGCTGTCAGGTTACATCCAGAATTGCATGTACAAGTACAATGTATGTCCTTTGTCAGGAATATTTTCCCTCGGGCTACCGCTTTAGCCGCTTTGGGAAAATTACCCAAAAAGGGGACATAATTCTGGATATACCCTTCCACAGAGGGCCATACATGCTAATTGTTTAAAAACTATTAAGTGACATCAATAAATCATAGTAACAAGTTGGTTTCTGGACATAGTGCACGTCCCTGTCGAATCATGGGTCACGCTTGTCTTCATTTGTCACATTGAAACTTTGTTCTCCTAGCTAAAATGGCTAATCCAATAGCTCTGACCCAATATTTCACTAGCGTACCAATTCTTAAATTACAGAAGTACATTTATTTTGAAATTCTGTTTAAGTATGGTGTGAATATATATATATATATATATTTTATGGAGCTAGGATAAAGAACATTCGACAAAATATATTCAAATATAATCAAATACTCGACAGTGTATGGATGAGCAAACTCAGAAGCGAAGTTCACTTCTTATTCAAGTAAAGCACTTTTAGTCCTAGAAGATGCGCTTGTTTATGTATGTATTTAACCATCACTTGCTCGTAGTAGTAATGGGCAGTCAGCTCTAATCAATTGACGTAAATCCGGATTACTCAAGTCGCGATCTCGCCCTCTTTCACGGCCGTAATTGATACTGATACCATCAATCGTAGACCTCCAACTTTCAAATCATTAATTTCCCAGTCAATGTATGCTCAGGCGAATAACAAATGATACAGTTAGATAGTTTTTGTCTAGGCAGAGTTTAAAAGAACCAAATTAAGTTCAATCTCAAATGAGTTTGAAATCAATATCTTTTGTTTACTGTCCACCACAGGTTTGTAATTGAAAGAATCGTAAATCTTGTCTGTAAATACATTAAACAGAGAGAGAGAGAGGGGGGGGAGAGAGAGAGAGAGAGAGAGAGAGGGGGGGAGAGAGAGAGGGAGAGAGAGAGGGGGAGAGAGAGAGAGAGAGAATGCACACAATCTAAGGTGTGATCGTTTAAACAATTTACAAGTAGCTTTTTTTCAAACATTCAATCATCATTCAATAGGAACGCTGACCAGTTCACGTACAATGAATGCACTCTTCATATACAATGATCGTATAGTAAATTAACTATTTTCGTGAGCATCATCAACGTTATGAGAAGACCCGAAAGTTACAATAGCCAAGTTACATACAATGAATGCAGTCATCATTGTAATTATCGTATAGTAAATTTGCTATTTTCAATGTAACATCAACGTTATACCGATCTTAAACACATGTGCTGCACCTTTATTTAGTAATAGATACAAAATGCCTAAAAAATTAAATTAAACTGCACCATACGGTTGTTTCGTCCTCCTAGGACTCTTCAGTGATGCTAGGAGCCAAAAAGTTGGAATCCAAAATTTCTAAACTAATGTAGAATCAGAAGTGTCAGGTACGTAAAACCCATTTAATTTATGAATTTAAATGTAATATTAAACTAGTTCTGTATAATTTTAAATCATGTACTACGAAAATGTGTATATTAGTACCGTGTCACTACTGAAATGAGATTAACTACGGCTATGGAGGCTAACGATCCTGGAAATTAGGTCAACGGAGTAAAGTTCACGAGGACGTTGGTATGGCTTTACCTGTTTTATTATATTTATAATCAAAGCTATGGAGAGGTTTCCTGAAAACCAATACAACATACGGCTTTTTTACGATAATCTAATGTCAATCTTTTAGTAAAGGTCAAGTCATAAAGATGGCAGACACGTGTACTCTCGTTATGCTGTACATTTACCTATCTACGCAGTGACGCGATTTAATATACATTATGAACAAATATTATGTCCAGGAATTAAAGTAGACGAAAATGAAGGAAACGAGAAGTAAAAATATTTGAGAATGTTACAGAAAACTATTACATCTTTTCCTCGTGATATTACCTTGAAAATAGTTTTTATTAAATAGAGAAACGATTTATACTAAACGCAAGTTGTTCAATTACATGATTAATGGAGTCATTCAATAATAATAATCGAAATGTTTCATTTTAAAGTTTGTTCGTATTTTGTCATATCAAGACAAAACGGCCTTTCGATTTTAGCATGTTTTTTCTCCAGATGGTTAATTAAGATGTATATTTTCGTCTTCATAGTAGTCATAAAGCGATGCGCACAACACGTGCATCCTTGGCATTCAATTAGGAATCCACCTCAACATCCCTCCTGATGTAATTATCTTAATGTATACAATCCCATACTATGTTGACTTACGATGCCATATTTTGTCGCCAGTAAGAAATTATACGGCCGATTTTTTAACACATTTCTAGAATTAAGCAAAAGTGACCCAATCTCCAGAGGACTTTTCCAACGAATTGGCTTGCGTGTCGGTCGTCGAGGATTTAGGCGCTACGATCCATTACCTATTGTGCTGTGGTTTTGTACATTGTAGCTGTTGACACCAGTCAGGTCCCTAATGTAATTACCAGGTAGTCGTGGACATGCCGTATTACCTTCTGCCACATGCCTGGTAGATGGAGATAGTAATATACGTTATCAGTGACCCTTGCCTCACGATGAAATTATCCCCAACATCAATTCTGTACATTGTATTCTTAAATCAGTCAATCATTTAACTTTTCGATGATTATTTTGTGTCTACTATACTTATATTAATCTCTCTTGGCCTTATCATGTTGTGGACATTTTTGTTCGTCTTGAAGTTTTTTAAATGTTAGCTCCTTGTCTCATGTAAGTTGACAATGCGCTTATTGTTGTGTTGATCGTAGTCGAATCAAGATGGTGTGGCCTGTGTTGTTATTCAATTATAGTGTACCACAATCCATTATAAATCACGTTATTTTTCGTCTCCGTTGACGGCAAATTGTTATGAACTCTTTCTATTCGCTATAAGGCAATGCCAATATGAAAACACGTCGGCAAACGTCCAGCAACGGTACCGGTTTTTTTTGTATAAACAACAATTTGCATGACCTTCAAACATTCTACTGAAGATATGTTGACCACAAGAATGCAGGAGTCATTAAGCTACCAACTATGTTCCTTTTGAATATTTCATGTTTATGTTTCCCCCAGATCAACAATTATTCATTTGCGTCTGATTTGATATGATTTTGGCATTTGTTTTTGAATACATTCTACCAAAATATCATCGTAAAATAAACATATGATGTTTCTTAAAATATTATTTGTTTTAAAATGTACACAGCGTTATTTTCCAAAAAATATTTTAAAAAGAAAAATCCTCAAGCATGAAATGACATGGACACTTCTTTAGGTTTGTTTCGTGTGTGGTCCTTTGTACATTGAATAAACGATATATGTATAGTAATAATTATGCTGTAACAAAAAGTAATGTATTGGTTTGACTAAGGCAAAATGTCAAATGAGCAGAACAGGTAAGATGTACACTTTTGATAGCAATGGTAAAATAAGTTTTATCTGGCATTTATATGAGAAGTCATCATTATTGTTGAAGATGAGAATGCCAAAATTGAACAAAAGGGGACTGTATAATGTCAACATAGTCAGGGATGTATTCCTTTCGTATTCTCCATCTTGTAATGGCTTTTTCCATCTTTGTATATCATTTTATATCTATACAAAAGTTGTTTGATTATAAATGAATAAACAATATTAACTGTAATTTTATAATTTCTATTGCAACGTTTTATCGACAACTGAAAAGACCTTCTAAAGAGGGGCAAAATGGACGAAATAATTATATAATCGACCTGAAAATTAGACTGTTACTTAACCGTACGGGGCCGCGGTGGCCGAGTGGTTAAGTTGTCCCGACATTCTATCACTGGCCCTCCACCTCTGAATTGCAAGCCTGAAACCCACTTTCCAGGTACTGACCGTAGGTCGATGTTTTCTCCGCGTACTTCGGCTTTCCTTCACCTCCAAAACCTGGAACGTCCTTAAATTACCCTGGCTGTAAATAGGACGTAAAATAAAAAAAAAACAACAAATAAACATATCAATTGAATGTTCTCGTTCCTAATACAGACGGATTGTGATGTTCTGACTCATCCTAACTGTTACATAACCATTTTCACCAAATTGAAATCTACAACATGCATTTTTAATGAAATATGGTATTTTTAATAGAAGCAATTACAGAACAAATATAGCAATCTGTCAATCTCGTATAATATCAATTGTATTAGCGGCAAATCATCAGATATTATTCAAATATGTTTAATAAGGTTGCCAAATGTTATTTCATGAATATCCTACTTTTATTCAGAAACGAGTTGTTGATTCAACATCGACCGTTGGGTCTGTGGGATAGACACAAATGCAAAAACCAATATTGTATGAGCTACTATCACAACATTAGGGTATTTGCTGTGCTCAGTCTTCAAAATATTTTGTTTCTGACAGCATCAACATGCCTTGTTAATGTGGCTTCGATCAGTAAAATAGATGTTGTATTTGTAAAGAAAACACCAGACGACAGTCCGTGGTGTTATAGGTGGTATCCCCATTTTATATCGTGTTTACGTTACACAGTTCGATATTCTAGAGCCAAGGAAAGCTTCTTCTTCCGATTAAAAAATCACTTGAGTCGATAAAAACACTCACAAATCACGCTGTGAGTGACGATTGGTAGTGACCGCGGCTGACATCAACTAATTTCAGCATTTTTCTTGAACCGTTTCCCTGAATTGAAATTTAATGGCAAGACGAGGCTGGTGCAGAGCGCCTGTAATTGAAATAGCGGTAACTAATGAAGAGTTTATTGAACACCGTAGGAAAGTGACAATCAATCCTCGCCATTATGTGTAATGCCTTCTTACGGCAAATTAGATTTAAATTACATTTATACGTCTAATATAAATCTGATAACATTGGATATGAATTTGCGAAAATGAAGCATAAGCTTGATGAAATATCCATCTATTATATTGAGGGATATTGCCTTCATTTATCGAGATGGGATGCAATCTCTCGCTCAAACCTTATAGCCAATCTGTAATGCTGTTTACGATTGTGTGCTAATTAAGTACATCGAACACGTTAAGAACTCTGGCCATATATAATCATCCTTCCTCTCTGTCGTACAACATCCTTACTGATCTCTCACCAGTCGGTTTTGTATACCAACTGGACAAGGCTTCTACGACATCAATTTACGTCGTATTTTTCCTGATATCTGACTGATTATGCGGCGGTTTTGGACTGTTGGTATGATGTAGTTTTAACTCATTTATCCCTGAAGTAAAGCAATGAAGAATACTGAACATCACCAAACCATAATCCGAACTCAAAATCGATTAAAGTAGGGGCAAAATAAGAAAACAGGACAGGTACAAGGGAATAGGTCCAGATGTTCCGGAGGAGTAAGCGTCTTCTGCATAATCGACAATACTCGCCATGTAAATCTTTCCACGTTCATTGTGAAATTTCAGGGGTGAATAAGTAAATGATTACTTGCATATAACACTTACTCGAAAAGTCATTAAACAGCTCCCTCAATAGATCAAAGAATACCAAAACGTCAACAAATATTTTTTTTTCAAAAGCTGAAAATACCCGTTTTTTTTACACGGGTTTGCTATGGTAACCATGGTATGTATCCTGTGGTTGATTTCATTAGAGGCAAAACTTACTTTTGACCTGTATCTTTTTGATGCGGTAATTTAATCTTATCAATTTATTTATTTTTTTTTTTAAATTTACATTCAGCTCCATAAACAAAATCGATTTCTTTGCTTTTTACACACGGTATATTCTTTCGGTACTGAAATAAAAAGATTGAAATTTAAACCTTTAGATTTAATTATAACCAAATAGGCCCAGGTAATTGTGTCAAAATCAACGTTCTTTGCATAGTGTTTGTATGTGTTTTAATGTCGATATCTATACTTGTGACTTTTCTTTATTACTGTGTATGGAGAGTGCATTAAAGGCTACGCTTACTGCCCAATCGAATTTTCTTATGGGAATTAAAGTTATTGAACTTTGAACTTTACAAGCAAATAGCAGCAATAGATGGAATTGCGCTGAGCTACCAATGCAAAACCGCAGAGAGACATTTTTATAGTGACGTCACTAGAAAATGATGTCAAAGAATCTCTTATTTTTTTCAAGTTTGGTGTCGGTAATATCTTAAAATGTAACGCAATAACAAAATTTGCATAACAAATTAAGAATATTTGTATGTGTCTTAAGTGTTTCCCAAAGTTACAATCTACTGACAACACATGCGGATGAAATACTTGTATCGAGGTAGTTTGAGTTTAGGTGTTTTGTGTTTATTTCGGCAAGGGATAACGCCTACATTGAAAGCATTCTGATTTAGTTTGGGTATGCAATTATACCTCAGCACGCAAGATTATAAGAGTCATGTAGAGAAAAAAAATCAACTTAGTTTTTCGATTCAAAAGCTGCAGGTTGATGAAGACTATGGGCAAGTTTTTCAGTTTGCACATTAGTGTGCTTACTTGTTGTGATTGACAACGATGACTCGGTTCTCATTTTGAGGATTGATGCTTACTTGGATGTGACCAAGATTTATATGGCGGGTGTCGGTGATGAAGCAGAAGACGCTTACTCTTCTGGAACACTTGGTCTTATTCTCTTGTGCTTTTACGAGAGTCTACATGTAAATATTTCCTTTGTTCCTATTTGGCCTCTAGTTTAATTAATTTTCAGTTCGGATTATGGTTTTGTTGACGATTTGGTATTCTCTGTTGTTTTTCTTCTTGTTAATAGCTCGAGTCAATAACTCGAAATTTTAATGCATTTCTTAACACTTGTAATTTACTAGTTTTAAAATTCAAGTCATCCTCTTGAAATCTTGAGTTGCTAAGTCGACATTGGCACGAGTTATTGACACCGAAAAAAACAAATTAAATACATTTTTTTTTTGCTCTATGGCCTCTATGCTTTTCCGTCCCTCAGACATACCAGTGTTATTTATTGTCTGTCTCGGATCATTTGTGTACATATTGCATAAAAATGCGATATTTCCTTTGATGTATATTTATGTAGGCAACATAGATCACAAGGATGAGCGTTGGCATCCTCTTCCATTACTTTCACCTACAAAGCCATCAATCAAATCGGGATAGAAAAAAAAATCATGTCTGACATTTTACATGATCTAGGTATCTGCTTGTCCTCTGCCTTTATATAAATTCATATGTATATTTTTTTCTAGCGTAATAAGCAAATCAATACCCAGGTCATAAATCAGTATCTCCTTAATTCCGAAGTGATAAAACCTGATGGAAGCATTAACTATAAAATTGCCCTTAATCCTTTCTACTGGTGTTTTACTGTCAGTTTACGACATAATCCGGATCTGAAAGACGAGTACATGAAAACCTAGCCTGTATGCCTACCTTATTTCAATGAGACAGTTCCGTCCTCATCACTGTTTTATGGGTGTTGTGATATCGTGTTATCCAGGCTAATCAGTAACACCTATATGCCAGCGGAGGTTATCAATAGCAGACTCGTGTTCGTGACTTATATGGCTTTGCTCATATTCAGAGTCTGCTGTTACTGTTATTTCTTTCCATCCAGCATAATGTGCGAAAATAAATTTTATTAAACAAAAATTGATCCCATCTCGCTTTCAAGCATAGAATAATTCTCCAATGCTAGCCATGTCTTTGTATTAACGTTTTCATTGTCCTTGCCTTCATTCCGGACTTAGTGTCATCAAAGGGAATTCTGTCAATATCTCAAGCTAAGTTTCCTGGTTCGAGAATGTCGCATGACATGTGTTTTGTCAAGGGCTGAAAGTTTAATGGATTCAAGCGGCGTCAATATTTTAGGTATCAGTAAAAAAAGTAATGAATAGTTGATAAGTTACGCGGGTGTAAAACATCGCAATTTTCTATCTGAAAAAGATGACGTAACAATTTCGCGAATCACACAATAATTTTTAAACCTAGACCATATAACCTTCATTTACCAATTTTCATGAGTTGTTACTGTTTGCGAATACATTTAGCGAAAAATAAAACCCTCGTGAATATCATCAACTATACCGTAGTTGGTGAAATGCGGATACATTTACATATACTGGTGATATAATATATAAAGTCTGAAAAAGATGACGTAACAATTTCGCGAATCACAAAATAATTGTAAAACCTAGACTATATAACCTTCATTTACAAATTTTCATGAGTTGTTACTGTTCGCGAATACATTTAGCGAAATTAAAACCCTCGTGAATATTATCAACTATACCGTAGTTGGTGAAATGCGGATACCTTTACATACACTACAAAACTGTTTGTTTCTCTTAGTTGACACTGTGACGTGTATGTACAATGTGACTTAGTACACGCTTCGTCTTCGTTTACCTGGTCGGTTATGTTGTTAAGTAGTTTTAGGGGCCGTAGTTACCAAGAGGTTAAGGTGTTCCGACATTCTACCACTAGCCCTCCACCTCTGGGTTGAGAGTTCGACTCCCACGCGGGGCAGTTGCCAGGTATTGACCGTAGGTCGGTGGTTTTTCCCCGGGTACTCCGGGTTTACTCAACCGTCAAAACCTGGCATGTCCTTAAATGACCCTGGCTGTTAATAGGACGTAAATAAAATAAAATAAACCAAAGTTAAGTATTTGCACGTACGTGAGTCCTATACACACTATTTGTTAAAATAGATATGAAAGCAATACATTCCGGTGCATCGAACTTTAAATAACCAGAAAACCTTTTCCATGTGAAATTTGCTTCTATCTAAGGTCTCCACGAAATAAAGAATCGCGGTAATGTGCCTGTTTGCGAAGACAATTTTATATTTAAAAAATTTACCGTACGCGGTTTTTGTTTTTACCTAAGACTTGAATATTTTTTTCCAGATAAAAGTTATTTTATGTACTAACGACTAACATTAGTTTATTTTTATTTCTGTAACCTTCATTCAGGGATATATCTAATAAATTTTATTATATTACTTTATTTTCAACAAGATAATTGTAAAATCGTTATTCGTTTCCGTTTTATGGAGAACGATTCGCTTACTTTAAAATTGCCTCTATAAGAACGGCTCTTCAGGCCAATAAAAGGTTTGTTTAAACATTATTTTATACTTGTCTGTCTGTAGCACATGGGATTAATATACAATCGCTACTGTTACGTACAATGTACATAGGAGGTTTATATAGCTGCTTTCTGGTCTTGGTCTTTATGGGTGTTTCCTCTCTATCTCTTGGTTTGATATTATACAATTATAGCCTTTTGATAAGTTCGATACCTGGTTTTATCAACCGGAGAAAAACTATCGACCGAGGACGATAAAATCATGTATAGACCGAAATCAAAAGGCACTAATAGTTTTATTATAAATTTATATTTTTTATTTGAACTCAGACTACAGAAAAACGATTTTTTTCAACGAAATTTAATCTAATTCTCAAACAATATGATAACATTACAATATTAAATACTTCCTGAACACTTTAACAGCTGTTGATGTTTTCCGTTTGATATTGTAAGACTCCACGCCGTCCAGAATAGCATCTTTTGGATTATTTGTAAGAACGGCGAGCCTGCCGTCTGCTATTACTGTTGTTGTTGTCAAGCAGTGCCAAGGTCTTCGGAGCTCTTTATTTTACGTCATATTTCTATTTTTAGAAACACCCAGTCAACCAGCTTCTTTTACCAGCATTTTTTGAACGAAATATCGGAAATCACATGGCGTTATCTTAGCAAATCAGAAAGTGTAAAAAAAAATATCAAATTGTAATAAGGATATATCTTTACAAAACCATTTTCTGGTAAGTAGAATATATATAAAATTTATATTTACAACCTACACGGACATTCACTCGATAACCATTGTTCCACAGACTATCATTATCACCTCATAACTGTACTCAAACACGTGCCGAAGTTCTATGACGCCGACAACAATACATGTAGGCGGGGCTATGTAAATCCTCCAATTTGGAGCACAATTGCGTGACGTCACCAACAATAAACGTTGGCGGAGTTTGCAAATATCATGCTGTTACACATTTATTGAGCCATTCTCACGTTTATTAGTTTTGAATTGAAATCTGTGTCCGAAGATTGGACTATAATGAACAAAATAGTTATGAACAATTCACAGAAAGATACCTAAATATAAGGACAATGTTTCTATTTTGTTTAGGTTTTCGGGGGATAACTACAATGAAAACTGGTAAATTATAAATAACCGGCTTCGCCGGTTATTGAATTTACCCGTTTTCCATTGTAGTTATCCCCCGATAACCAAAACAAAATAGAAAGTTAATCCTTATATAAAACTTATATAATCACTGATTTTTTTATCGCTAATGATGATATAAGATCAGTGCAATAGGATATTCTGAAATATAAGAATTATTATTGCATAATTACTGATTATATTAGACATGGTCTGACTTTCCTTAATTCTCATTGGATAAAATATGGTCACATATTTTGTGATATCGACCTGATGTGTCTATTTTTAGAAACACTGAGTTAATATTGCATTTGTGACGTCATAAGTATTGTGATGTTATGGTACGCATGCATGCAACTGTAAATTTCATGCTTTATCAAGACAGACATAATGCAATTGAAGTCTTTTTCAAACAAGTTTCATATCTAATATAAAAATTAAGGACCTTTGATTCGGTCAATATGGTGTTATATCGACCAGGTAGAATCTAAAATATTGACCTCGGGCTAAAGCCCTCTGTCAATATTTGATGCTACCATGGTATAACACCATAATGACCTCAGCAAAGGTTCGTAATTGTTATATATAAGTTAAGGTCCAATATCATTTCGCACTCTTTGAGTATTGTTTTTCATTGTTTAACGATCAAATTGTATGGTGTACGAAGATATTAACTAACAACCATGTAGCCGTCTATTATTATGTACAAATATAATGTTTCATACGTTTGTAGTCCCTACCGAAAATTTGTTCCGGCTAAGTACAGTGATTCTGAATAATCTAAATAGGTAATTGTTGACATATTCTGCATTGAATGAAATCTATAGATATTTAACTTTACAAAAATGTATACTTTTGGTAGATTTTGATATGTGATGGCGGATTGATATGGGGTCAAAAGTCAGAGGGTGTTCCCGTCCCATTTCACTGGTTTGATATGTAAATTTCCAGTTGTCCGAAGCAGACGCCCGTAGCGAGCTAAAATGCCACGAAACTTCTGATAAAATGTCATTTGAAGTCTTTGCCATGTATGTATCTGTGAATCCAGGCAGTTGTCACTAGTGTTGAACTTCAAATATTAAAGTTATTAGCTCTAAAGGTTAGTAATAACATATAGTAAATTATTTAGTTGTGTGAGTCCTATGCATTTGTCTATACGTCTGTAGCGGAGATATTTGTGTAACCGTCTTTGTTATCTATAGAAGATATATATCCATACAGCCATTCAAAAATCTGCTTGTTTGAAATCTTGTATTTGACTTAATAATTTATGTGATCACGTCGCATACACAGGGACGCCGCCCTTAAATGGTTTTGGATTAGTTTGTTTATTTTTTTTATTATCATTATTTTGTTTTGTTAGTTTTTTCGTCCTATTAACAGCTAGGGTCATTTAAAGACGTGCCGGGTTTTGGAGATGGAGGAAAGCCAGAGTACCCGGAAAAAACTACCGACCTACGGTCAGTACCTGGTAACTCCCCCACGTGAGTTTCAAACTCGCAAACCAGAGGTGGAGGGCTAATGGCAGAATGTCGGGCCACCTTCTTAACCATCGCGTCCATCGCGGGCCTCCTTGAATGACGTTAACTGTTAATAGGGCACAGAACAAATTAAGGTCAAACCAAACCAATTATGTGATCATAAACTGTTTTTATTAGAAATATCATTAGAATATGTTTCTATCAACAAACAAATCTCACATGCAGGACAACTCATTAACAAATCATTAGGGATAAATCTCCCTTAATCCTTGTGTTCTTATCCGCTCCAAAATTCAAATCATAACCAGCTTGCTTCATAATAGCGAATTAGCTGCAATATTCCATAAAGATTAGTGGACGAAATTCGTGATAGTAATACCAAAGTTTTAAATAACGGAAATAATGAACTTTTTCTTGCAAGATTGTTCTCAAAACACGCGTGCAAGGGGCTGATAAACAGGGTAAGATGTCCTTAAAACCTGCAAATAAGATGAGTAATCAGCCATATTAAAAAATAAAGATTTGATAAATGTTTGCGTAATCGATTTTCCTGTTCAGTTAACAATAATAATCTGTTATCAGCATCGTCAAAAACAGCCGACCGAAGTAAACCCGAACTGCAGAGTCTTAAATCCCTTACCACAGAGCACGAAGCATACTTAGTGTGAACGCTATCACAGGAAAAACTTTAAACACGGGAACTCGCATGTTTTATTTTGTTTGTTTGTTTGTTGTTTCTTTGTTTATTAAGTTCTGGTGTTTGCGTCTTCAGAATAGCTAAGGATACATTTTGTCATTAAAAGGGAGTGTTATTTAATTTTGGTTACCAAAGGATTGTGTTATGGGTTTTGTTGGTTTGGGGCTCGCTTGTAGTGGAGGTATTAACAAACACGTTCTGAATATTGTCTGTCTTTTTATTCTCTCTCTTTTCTCGTCTCCTTCCTGGAGAGTTCCAAACATAATACACACAAATGTACTTACGGAGTTACCTCCCTTGCACCATAACTGACACATTGTATGGTTCACATATATAGTATATATATAACAATTGTAGATTCGAGTTACGTTGTACGGTACTACATGATTTTTTTATCTTTGATCAAGATTCTTTACTATGCTTGTTCTAGTCTACTTAGCTTTAAAAGAATTTTGAACGGGTAGTGTTAAAATCGTAACTAACTACGGGCGCCGATATGGAAACAATATACACTTAATGAAAAAAACGGACTTTGCCAAAGGTTCGACACATCGAGAAATTCGAATCATCGAAATTCGATTAATCGAGGTTTGACTGTATATCAATGTATGCTTCTCATTGAATTGAGAAAGGTGTTGGCTGCTTGATTGCTATTACCGCGATACTAATTTTAGAACCGCACCGAGACGACCTACGTAAGAACTATATGAGCCTTGGGTTATTAGTAATCAATTAATTACTAAATCAGCATGTTGACGTTCGTTAGCGACGCATCAGACAATTAATACTCGAAACACTTGGTCCGATTCAATTTGTTTTTTTTCAATGTACATCGTACATCGATTCGGGAAATATACATTGTAGTATGAAGTAGTTGTTTAAGACTTTGATGTTGTCAAACCACATTAAACCATTCCAGGAGCTTGCCTTACTTCAGCATTTGACAATTTACGTTGTGTTATCTTTTAAGAAATTTTAATCTTGCTTGTAAGGGGCATGTTTATTGCTATCACCTCATTCCGTAAAAAATAGCGTCAGGATTTGTAACGTCACTTTTGATTTGCTAATACAACAGCATAATGATTTCTGAGATAAAAGAGTCCCACAATAAAAGTTTATTTCTATAGGGATTATGTAGAAATGGTTAAATTATGATGATTAACTTCAATCTGTTTTAATGTTATTGAACCATAACACACACAAAATCGGAGTTTGCTCTAAGCGGTGTATTTATGTGTGATGGCTAAATAGCATATCATATCTTCAAACCCCGAGTAACAAAACAAAAAGTTCAATTGGTCTTAACTCTTAAGTTACTTTTAAGTAAATTCAGGTTTATGAATCAAATTCCCGATTTTATGAAATGGCCGTTCCGATCATTCCGTCCTTCCACCACAGTTTTTTCGTTTCCATTCATTTACAAAATGTACTCATTAACTCAAAAAGCTGATCCGTCATGATTAAATGTAGGTCAAGTTCATAGTGAAATGTGACTTTTATACACCATCAAGTGACATATGACGATGGCTTCTTACAATCATACAAACTTTTTAACAAGCTGGCGAAACACTACCGAAATTTTTCCTTTTTCATCTGATATCCAGTCAAGAACAACTAGATATCCCTCACAAAATGTATGTATTTTATTTGCCATCTTACAAGACAAATATTTTAAACGGTCCTTTACATATCAATATAATTTTATTTGAACAGTTTGACTTCTTATTTCCAAAACTGTAGATTTTTGTCTTTTAAGAAATGTGCCAAACATTATTTTATGGGATAAAACAATATATTCTGTCTTAATTTGGAACTTCTTAACTATCATAAAGCATCTCATCTTATTAAATTCCGTTGTAGTTAAGGACCATCCAGGTAGAGCTGTCCCCCATCGCTGGAAAATTCTAGTCACATTGTCTCTACCATGCAGGTAGGGAATTTATTTTAATATGTCTAGTAAAATTTATTGTTTACTTATGTTGTATATAATGAACATTTTATCATACTTGACCATATGTTAGACGAGTCCTAGACTCAATGTGTCATCATGTGGAAATAAAGACTATTATTTTTAATATTATTATTAAGTTTTCATTTGGTTTTTATCCACTGATTCAAATTATGGCTGATTGAAGTTAAGAACACTTGATTAATGAGGGAAAGACCTAATTCAGAACCTTGTCGAACTCCAGTCAAAATATTGGGCTTTCTCTCACATCTCGCCATGTTGAATAGGGTTTACCCATGTAAGAAAGCTATGTAAGAAAAATCTATCTTACATAGCATATCACGCGACGTGACTTCACAAATGGCTCAACAATGACGTGAGGTCACGAATACGATAAACTCTGATGCCGGAAAGAGCAAACGACGGCGTGATGAAATTAAAACCTTTCACAAAAATTAAACCAGAAAATTGAGATTATTTTTTTTTTTTTTTTGCAAACATACAGTATGCTTAATATCGCTGTCTAATTCGTTTTCAGCAAAAAAAACTCAAGGAAAAAGTTGAGGCAAAGCCTCGGGTTTACCAAATCTGAAAACCCTTCGGATGGAATTTCCCTATCTTACATCCCTGGTCATGAAAGAGTCTTATAATCTTGGGGAATTTTGTAGGTGTCCTTTTCCTATGACAATTCATATACATTGTTTTTGCTATAGTTAATCAGTAATAAGTACACCAATTAATGAAAAGGCAATAACAAACTTATATCATTTTAGCCTGTTTCTATAGTCATAATCTTTGGATTAAGAAAATGAAAAAATATATACAAATGTGTTTGATCTTTTCCATTCTTTGTCATTAAATAAGCTTTTGAATTCAGCATCGGTCACCCAAATAATTACTAAAGCAAGAGTGTGGAAAGTTATGAGTACACATATTAAAAAGTCAATAATGCTAAAAGCTCCTTTATTCCCCTAAGTTGTCAGCGGGCATTCGTGTCAAACTGACACATCTAGTGTTAATTTTAATCTTATACGGAGTTTAAAATAGTACAGTATCGATATGTAACAGGGGTCATTATCTGTTTCAAATGTCTCCGCCAGGAGTCGAACCCGGGGCATCTGGCTACTAGTATTACGCTCAACCGATCGAGATAAAGAGAAGATTTCTCTAGACGAGCGGTATAATAGTATACAAAAGATATTAGTGTGACCAGCATCTGCAGTATTTACCTATGTTACACTAAAGAAAGACTAGAAGTCTTGGCAAGGTATTTATCATGATTCCCAGTAAGCTCGCCGATAAATCAAATTTCAAATAAAATTTTAAAATATCAAAAATATGGATAAACATTGTTTCTAAAAGAACAAAAATAGTTAGTTTGAGAATATTGCGACTGAAATTAACATAGCTAACACCAACCAGAAATTTAATCGGCCTGCATCATGCTCTAAACAAGCTTATATTCAGTTATCATCAAACTTTTATGTGAGTTACATAATTCTCACATGAAACGAACACTTAACCGATATTCATGTCAATCAACCGTTAGTGCTCCAAGGTCATGTTCGACGCTTGACATTGCATCCTCTTGGTATTATGTAAACTCTTGCATCCTTCTACAATCTAGAACTCTGTGTGATATCCTTTCAGCATCATTTTACGTCCCCACATTTTATCATATTAGTCATTTTACCAAAATGGAGAACAGATGATATTTACTGAACCACGTGGTACAAATTGGCTAATGATTACGTATAATATAGGTTCAATTCAATTTCATTTTTTAATTCATTTTTGTTTATTTTTTTAATTTTTATTTGTCTTCGGTTTAAAACTTGTTTAAGATTCAATTTATATAACTATGGCTTTGTTATGTTGTCAAATTAAAAAGGACAGAGCAATTAGCATTCGTTCCTTTCCTTGTTTTCAAAATCTCACATCGTCATAAAAATCCACTGTAGAGTACTAGGAGTAGAAAGCATGGGTTATCGTACAAGGAAGCTGGTGTAAGCTACATAGCGGAAATACTCTGAAGGGCCATTATCGAGAATTAGCCCGTCTCACCGAACACATAAAGACATCACACCTTCAATCAATGCACTGTCTAACGTCCACCCAAGCTTGTTGATAGACATCCCATAATTACATATTGGCACTTTCGTTGTGTGCTTTCACCAGAAAAAGTCTCTGTAAGATTTGGTGGTGAATCGCAAAAGATATAGTAACTAGCACTGATCGAGTCTTCGCTTACTTCCGTTGTATTTCTTATGTCTATATTTGCGTATTGCTGGAAAGAGATGGGGGGGGGGTATTTTTTGTTTTGTTTGTTTGTTTTATATTTTTCTATGCTAAGTGTTGTTTACAATCAATCTTTTTGTATATATGAAATATCACAATAAGACTGCTCTCTGATATAATGACACTAATAACGATTTGATTATAATATTTGTGTTATGACTTTATTCCAATAGACATGTGGTGGGTCTATGTTCTCAATTTAAGCAATATTGAGAAAGCAATCTTTAGCATTGTTTGTTCTGAACTAGTTGGACTTGGGTCCTTATTTATGAAACTTTATCATGCTCAAGTATGGATTTTATGCTCAGGCCGTATATCTGATTCCGTTTATAACTTAATATTAACATCCTAGTGTGTTAGCGATTTGGAAACAAAATAAAGAGTCATATCGCCGACTACTGTGTGGAATGTAAACATTTGACATGTAAGTCGTTCGACAGGAACTAAGCGAGTTATAAAAAGAAGATTGAGCACAAAAACTATTCTTGAGTATGAAAGCGGTTTTAGATGAAATGTTCATTATTTTTTAAAAACAGTATCAAATATGTAAATATATATTAAAATAATGTATTGGTAAGAATAGCAGTGGTATTGTACATACTTGTGGGAGCGCCTTATACTTCCCATAATACTCAATATTTCAATTATTAAAAAAAAAGCTTTTTTTAAAGCTTTTCAATTACAAGCAAGCATTTCAAAATTGAATATAGATGACCTTAGAATGAGTCCTCCTTCAGCATGTTCATGTTCTTCATCTCAATATTGCTATGGTCCAGCTGGACACATAGTAACTGGTAATCTGAATATTATCCCAAATGTAAAGCTCTAGGAGCATTTCGTGAAAGGTCCTAAGTATCGAGAGACTCCATCCATCAATTGGAATGTGAATTTCAAGATTCTTATGTACTCGAAGGAAGATTACGCCAGACAATGGACTAAACGTGAACATGCTGAATTGGATTCACTTTCAGAGTGGGTGAGGTCCATCTAGTCCTCTATTCAGAAAAGAATAAGCAATTTGCGTCACAAAATGAAAACTAAACACAAGTCGATATTTCTTGACCCCGATGTTCAAGCAACACTCAACGATCTACATGATAAGTATGTGGTTGTGTCTGCAGACAAAGCATCTAACAATTTGATCATTGTTTGCAAACGCTATTATATTCATTGCTTGCAAAAAGAACTAGGCCTGCTTAATAACCTAGGTTACCCTACTTACACATTGACCGGTTTTCGAAAGATGAAATACTGTCGAATCATGCCTCTGTATTGCAATCTTTTTAAGTACCGGTTAATGAGCAAGACGCTGACCTACCTTGACTTTATTGGATACCGAAACTACACAAAGAATTGATACGCTACGCTAATTGTTCGACCAAGCCATTATCAAAACTTCTTACTACAATTCTTAATACCATAAAATCAGCGCCTCAGTCTTATTGTGACACTTAATACTGCAGAAGATATATTATGGATGATTGAATTCTTGGTCGACAATATTTTTTGTTGAGTAAGGAGGAAAGATTTTCCAGCAGACTGTTGGCATTCCAATGGGAACAAATTGTGCCCCACTCTTAGCTGACTTGTTTTTGTTTTCATATGAGGCTGAATTTGTGGAAGAGCTAATCTGGATAGGTAACAAAAACCTTGCCAAATCTTTTAATTTCACTTTCAGATATATCGACGATGTGTTGTCTATAAACAACAAGAAATTTGCTGACCACGTCGATCGTACATGTATATACCCTTCTGAACTTGAAATAAAGGACACAACAGACTCTTCTACATCAGCTGCTTACCTCGATCTCTACTTAAACTACAACCAACATGGACAGCTTACTAATAAGCTATAGGATGAACGTGATGATTTCAATTTTCCGATCATGAACTTTCCATTTCCTGATAGTAACATCCCTGCTTCTCCAACCTATTGTGTTTACAAGTGGCAGTTGATTCGATATTCTAGGGCTTGCTCTAAATATCGGTATTTCTATGATCGATTTCGACGACTGACAACCAAACTAACAACACCGGGATTCGAGAGATGCAGGTTGATCAGAACTATGGACAAGTTTTATGGTCGCTATCTTTGTCTCATTGAGAAATATTCTGTATCTTTAAGTGATGCGAAGATTTTTTAGTATGATCATTAGTGTGTTTACTTGTTGTGATTGACAATGATACTCGGTTCTCATTTTGAGAACTTGATGTTTACTTGGATGTGACAACATTTACATGGCGGGTGTCGTCGATGAAGCAGAAGACGCTTACTCTTCTGGAACACCTGGTCTTATTCTCTTGTACTTTTACAAGGGTCTCCATGTAAATGTTTCCTTTGTTCATAGTTTACCCCTGTTTTAATCGATTTAGAGTTTGGATTATGATTTTGTTAACACTTCGGTATTCTCTTATTTATTTTTTTATTCTTATGGTCTTACTTAGCAACATGAAGAAACCAATCATACAAGCTTTCAAAGTTATAGCAGTGTACACTTTATATAAAAGTAATGCATTGTCGTTATGAATGATTGTTATTGAAAGACGGGACATATCATATTGTATTTTATTTCAAGTTTTTTGTCTAATGAAGAGAAAATCGATGGTAGTTCCTATACTATTATACCATCCATTAATATTCCTCGAGTTAATAGGGTTAATTGAGCACGAAACAAAAATGCACTGAGAATCAAGAATCAAGGTCGAGATAGAATTGTCAAAGGATTGCCTAAAATGTCAAGGCTATAAAACACTTGACGCCGGAGCGTCTCCTTACACAGTCTCTTCCCTCCGAGACAAAGGCATTTCGCCTATACCCGCTGGGTCACAAACATTCTTTGTGGTCCCTTAAAATGATCTGTCCCGTTTTACGATTTATTGTTTGCGTTTAAACAGCACGCGATGATATTAACTAAGAAAGACAAACATACATATGGCGCGTTGTTTCATAATATACTGAAACAGAATTCATTAAAGATTTCTCTCGGTGATAGATGTCGGATGCTAGCTTAAAATAAAACTTCCAAATAATGCGGGATGTTGTAGACAATTCATAGGCTTTACGGTTGCCATCATGATATCTCTTTAGGAATTATTCTATTCCCTTATCAGCAATCAATTTACAATTTATTTTCGTGGGTCCTTTTTGTAAATATTGCCAAAAACTATGGGTCCTGTAATGTTAAATTGAAGTATTTCCTGAATTTCTATGAGTCCTTTCATAATTTTATGAGTACTGGACTCGGGACTCGCACGTAGATTGATCTCATGATGTTTAAAGTGTTCATGTTTCACACGGTTTCATTATCACCGGTCGGCTTTTTGTAAACAAGTGTTGTCTCCCTTTTGCGCAGGTATATATATATATACGCTACATGATCATGGAAGTAATAGCGACAGTACGGACAAATACTTTTGTCAAATTTCCAAGGCTATCCGCCCCTTTATCAAGACACATAAAATACACGTTACTATACATCACATAAACAGAATATACATAAAACTTGAAACATGACAATTTATTTATCCGTACTGTCGCTATTACTTCCACGATCATATATCTATTTTAAGTAATACGCATCCAACGATCATTTGCTTGTTAGGATCCAGTACATATAGTGGATCATACCGTCGATATTACTTACTAGACCATATACAGTTGAGTGTAGACTAAAGGTTACACCCAAGTGCACTCCGAGTGCACTCCATTTGGACTTGGAGTGCACTCCGTTTGGACTCCATATGAACTTGGAGTGCACTCCTAGTCCACTCTGAGTCTACCTGGAGTCCTATTGTTAAAGACAAGAAATTCAATTCTACTTGGGGTTCGCATTAAAATTACATAAAACACTATAAAAAGACATGTAGTTCTGTTTACAATGGATAAAAGATAGATATTAGAATCAACATTAAATTTTGTTGCTTCGTGTACAAGGAATAACTATCTGGACCACTATTACATAACTTTATAATACGCTTGTGTTGTGAACACATTGAACCAATTAACCTACATGTATTTTAAGATGTATAAAAGACAGTATAATATCAAGTTTTATGAAAGTTAATTGCTTAATATTTAAAATGATATTGATAAAATTTGTATAGAAACAAAAATAAATTAAACATTTTTTATTTTGCATCTGAATGTCAAAAAAAGTTTTTGTGTATGTGTCCATGTATACAATGTATATGCTATTATTATCCATTTAAATATTGTAATTAAACAAGTATTGATTAAACTTATTTAATTTTCAATGAATGAAAAAGTATGTTATCTTATGTATGTTAGCTTTTTTACTATTTTTTTTTTACACCAAAGGAAAATTTATTGTAATGAAGAAAGGTTTAACTTCAACTTCCATTAAAATCAGTTTAGCTTATATGATTAGGATTAAAACCACTACACTAACTACATTTATAATATATTTACATGGTAGATTTTACCCACAGTACAGTATGTATATGGTTGTGTACTACCCAACTACCCATAATGTCGTTTCTGCTAATTAATTCCTTCGTGGATAGAGATACTGAACAATAACTTTGGAAATATATGTGTAGTTGTATGAGGATATAACGTATAAGACGCAAATCATGTCCTGGCTATTAGTAAACTTAAACTAACATAACATGGCTGACATTGGAGAGCCTTGTCTCAAACCAGTGTATATTTTATTTGCTTGCATGGCATTTGAGCACCAACAGCTTTTTGACTGAAAATAGTGTCACACATTACATCATATGTTACACATACAAGTATGAGTAAAATGTACAATGGTAATCAAGACCATAAAGTTATACACTTTTACATTGATGAAAAGCCTTGTCATATTGGGATGAAACTAATATGTGTCAATATCTGTTATAATTATAGTGGCCAACTGACATTTCTAAATATGAGAAGAGTCATACTTTAAGTTATATATATTTTTTTTAATGATATTTCATTATGCAATTAAAGTTAATACAATATGTTCTATATAAGTCAAATAATACCTGATATTCCAAAGTATTGATATATTGCATAATGTAATTATGTTGACCAGTTTTAGATCAATCAGAATTAAACCATGTACCGTTTGTGGTATGTTAGAATATTACTTTTGTCTTGGATATTATATTATCTATTATATGTATGTGTTTGTATTTAGGTTTCAATTTCATAGAAGATACAAGGTCTGGTGTCTTCCCATATTATATAATTTAGTCCATATGTAGGGTTAGGAGTCTATAATTATCGGAGTTCGATCTGCTTATAATCATAATAAATTGATAAATTGATCTGACGACTGCAGATACCAGCAACACCATATAGTCAGAGA
Source organism: Mimachlamys varia (assembly GCA_947623455.1). Classification (NCBI taxonomy): domain Eukaryota; kingdom Metazoa; phylum Mollusca; class Bivalvia; order Pectinida; family Pectinidae; genus Mimachlamys; species Mimachlamys varia. Next base: position 7,970,082 of record OX392537.1, read on the forward strand.
TTTTGGAAAATGTCCCACTCAGCCAATACTATATATATCCTTGTATTTTAGTAAATAGGACACAGGTACAGGGTGAGAACTATAGGTACTAATTAATTTATTCACGTACTTTACAATGTTTATTAAAACATTAATCATTTTGTAAAGCAGGGACGTATATGTGAGTAAAGTAAACAGGACTTTCTATTGAAGGCTAAGTTTAACTTGAAATAAATGAACAGGTAATTAATAGACTTGTAAATATTGAAATAGACTATACTACAGGTAATATGAACCCTGAGTCTGAACTGTCAGCAGCCTGTACCTGCAATTATAAATAAAGGCATAACTGTATAAGGTGTGATGACCTGTTCCCAACTAACAATCAGGGGCCCCGGGGTCATTATGTCAAAATCTTCACACCTTGTATGGTTCATTCCCACTCAGCCAACATCTTAAAACAACATTACCTGTATTTACCTGGACAAATCTGAGTATAGTCTGTTTCAATATATTGACAAGTATAAATCATCTGTTCTTTTATTTCCAAGTTAAACTAAGCCAACTACAATAAAAGATACTTTGTAATCAAAAAAAATAAATGAAAATGATACTTTGTGACTGAACAAAAGATGATAAAAAAACTTCATAAACAATTTTACCAAAAACATAATTATACTATTATTTTGTTTTAATCAGAGACGTATATAACACATATTACATTAAATCACGGAATTTGATTACATACTATTTAAGTCCGAAATTACGAATGTAAATTATATATAGAAATAATGAATAATTTGTTCACTCTAAATTTGAGTATAATAAACAACTATATTTGTTTAATACTGGCCGATATTTTTTATTTAACTTAAAGGCCCAATATACGTAACTTTCGGCAAAACTTGAAGCTAAAATCAAGCCTGATAACTTTTCATATTTATAGATTTAGTTAAGATTAACTGATATCAGTAATATTCAAGATGAATTCTTATGCGGTTACCGGTACAGCAGCGGTTGAAACTCGGTATTTGTAAACACGCGTCCATTCTGAACTGTCTTCTAACTGTGGCTTGTTGTTGAAGTGGGCCCCACCTGACGTATTTTTCAATTCTTTGTAATTTTCTGTCAAGAGTTTTTTGTTAGTTACTGCTCAGGTTTACTTCGTTTTAGGCTTATTTTTGCATGGTTATCAACTGGATTTTTTTCAGATTTTTTTCAGAATCACGAAAAAGTTCCTGAAGTTACGTATATTGGGCCTTTAAACCACTGGTATTTTCTTCTCTATTTTTTGTACAAATCCTCATCGATAACCTTCATTTCAACTATTGGTTTAATTAAAAAAGCCTTTTGTCAATCCGCTGATACTCATCCCCAAGAAATAAGGTTTGTTAGTAAAAAATTGAATGAGTCTGTGTATGAAAGTGAAAAATTGATGGGCAAATGTAATCATCTTGTTTGAAAAATGTTTTAAAATAAAAAAAATATTAAAAAACACTTTCCTGTACACGTGTTAATGTCTCAATTGGTCAAAGAAAGATAACTCGTACATAATCCAGGACTTATTGAACGTATTAAGCAGAGAAAAGCATGAAATAAAAGAGTCAATGTAACCTGTTCCGTTACGAGTGCCGTTATGTTATGTTCTCTCGTCGGCGACAAGTTTATTAGAATAGCTCTATTGTTTGAGCGTCTGAGTTCACCTGGGTTAGCGTTGTTACCACAGATATTAGGCTAGCCTCGTCTGTCAAACACCTAGGCCTAGTACCTATAATCATAAACCTGTGTTTTTTTTGTAGATGTTGAGTTCGGATTATGGTTTTGTTGATGCTTTGGTATTATCTGATTTTTTCCTTATTTATTTTACCTTCATTTAATTTTGAGTTTGTGGAGGGGGGGGGGGTATGTCTATAATCTACATGTATATATATCTATTTTCGATAAAAATGCTAGCTGTAACAAATTCTCAGGTCCCTGTGCCTATATTGACCTGTGGCACAAACGTGTCCAAGATTCCTCTGGCCCTAACACCTGTCCTATATGTCTAGTGTGGTCGTGCTAAGCATGGACACTCTTATCGAAAGCTTCAGGTCTAAAACGAGCTCGGCACGTTTCTGACGAATTGTAACAAATTAGCCTACATTGCTCATGTGGAGCACAGGGACACGTTACAATAGTAATGTATGGATAAAATATATGGGGGAGGGGGTCGATATAAACGTTATGTTTATATCGACCCCCCCCCCCCCCATATATTTTATCCATACATTACTATTGTAACGTGTCCCTGTGTATGGAGAGACGACTCTGCCCTGAGGCTGTTGTACAGCGTGCCATGTCCAGTACGTACACTGTTACATACACTAAAACGTTAATTTATGCTTCCAATATTTCAAAATATGTCTATTGATTTATATAATACATAAACATATTCAGTTAATATATGTCGTATTGATATTCAGACTACATGACGTACCTGTAGGACACATGTGAACAGCGTTTCAAAAAATGCGCGGGCTTTTAGGGTGTGTCTTATTGAACCAATGAAACTACGTTTCCGGGAAGGTAACTCTCGCTGAAGGTCATTGAAATCTAATGAAAACATCGATCTTTCACTGAAAACTGAAAACGGAAAAGTATCGTGTGTATTGTTTAAATACTCTAGCAAGGTAAGTTACACTATGAAATATTGAAATATGTCTTTTTTCTTCACATACAAATATTTACTGACAGGTTATCTGATGTAATCCAACATAATAGTTTAAAACAATGAAAATAAAAAACATAGGCTATCGTTACTGAACTTATTGCAGTCACATGTACAGTTGAGTGTAAGCTAACCTTTACACCTAGTGCACTAGTAGTGCACTACGTTTAAACTAGTAGTGCACTACATTTAAACTACAGGTAAACTAGTAGTGCACTACACCCTGAACCCCATATCGGTCAAATACCCCTACAGGTAAATGGGCAGTCCCATCCATCTACCTGTGATTTTTACCTGTACCTCACCTTTGTCGTCAGCTGGTACTTTGAAGCTGGCCTTATCATTAGTTAATATTTATAACTTTAATGTATATATATGTGCATCTTGAAATTTCTTGCATACATCATATAAATAAAATAGAAAATTAATATTTATCTAGCAGTTTTGATGTCTTATATTTCATTTAATATACACTTTTAATTTTTCAATATTGTAAAAACTAATTGCGAAAATAACAAATAAATATTCTTATTTACTTAATTAAACTAGATATATATTTTCATAAAATACATTCATGCCTCAGATCTATATACAATTGTATTTATGAACGCGCTATGGAGCTTTGATAACCTTTATTTTCAAATGTTTTCTATATTAAGATCTGTATGTATATATATCACCACATACAACAGTGTTAATATAAATATAAGAATTTGAAGTTAAATAAAGGGAAATACAACAATAAATTAAAATTTAGTCAGATTGTTCAGTATGGGACAGATGTTTTGATTTGACCCTCATGATCAGGCCTCAGGCAATTACCTGACCTGTCTCAACCTTGTCTAGGAACACCTGCTGACAGCCTGTCAGTGACATAATTGAGGTGTGAATTTCTCATCTGACCAGCACTGGTCAAATTTGAAACCAATTTGATTAATAAAGGGCTAAGCTGGATATGACCAGGATCATAGATATGATAATACATATTTAACTTTTACTCGGATTGATCAAGTTTATATGAAACTAAAAATCTTTGAGAATATATCTAGATATTTACACATTTCCCTTTAAATAGTGGATATTTTGAGGACTTTAATCCATTTTTTGTTTCATTCAAAACATTTAACTATACAATAATAAATTGATAGTCCATAAAATAACATTGAAATTAATAATAATTAATTGGACAACAATGTAAGTCTATATCAGTCCTTTACCAGATTCAGGTTTTCTTAAAAATTAACTTAAAGTACCAAGTTTCTTATGACACTTGATTGAATACAATCCAATGACGCATTTCGATTTCTAAATATTTACATATATATAAAAATTATCTAGTTTACATGGGTGTAATCAGGGACGTATATGTGAGAGAATATATACTCTCTGGCTCAGTCGCTTCATATATATAGTTTGATGATAAAATACTAACATTCATTATACTTAATTTTATTCTAATTATCAGTATAAAAGTATTTTAAAATGAAGCATTTCCAATATTTAGGCCTAAATATTGAAGGTAATTACAGGTTGTATTAAATATGACTTGAAGGTTTATGCATATATGTAATAATGAGTTTTAAAAAAGCAAGGTCAGTTTAATGGAATCATTTTAATTAATTCTATATTGTAAGACTAAGCATATAACAAATAAATAATATGCAGTTATATTAACCTAACTTAGAACAAAGTTAAGCCTATGCCAGTCACATTTATTGTACTTTTAAATCAACCAAATGACTTATATAAAATCTAACTAAAAGGGACAAATATAGATCTTCAGGTAGAATCCTTTACCCTCCAGGCATAATTTGGTACATGTACCTGACCTGCCTGGGCCACATCCTCACATACAGAGGTCAAGATAGGGGACACCCGCAGGCTGTCTGTAGTTAGCCAGGTGTGAATTTCTCACCTCCCTCTCCCCCACAGCCATCACTGGCCAAGTCTGATTAAAGGCCTGAGGGCCCTAGCCTGTTAATTGATTAATGATGATAACATTGATTACAGTCAATTGGATTACATGTAGATGTATGTTGGTATTTTGATATGAAGAAGGAAATGGCTTTAAATGTTCTGGTGAAAGTAATCTTTTCTTATATTAGTACTTGATGTTTATATAACCTTTCATTCGTATGCATTGTACCTGAGTGTATAGTGAAACAGAATACTAATACTGGTACATGTAGGTAGTATTACCAGAGACGTATAAAACCTTGTACGTCTCTGATATTGCACAGCTTGCTTCTTAATGTCAAATATTAAAAGTAATTTGTGATTGAAACAACTATACTAAGTACAAAATATGTTCTTCTAATATTTTTTTTTTTTTTTATATTACAATCTGTTGTTTACTTTATTTTCTGTATATATTTTTAGTAGAATTAACTTAATAATTTCAACATAAAACATGTGTTATACCATTTTTTATTTGAACACATACCTTTCAATTTAATTGTAGAATACAAATATTTAAATAGAAAAGAATCATTGTTACTTCTTTAAAAAGAGTTATAAGTTAGTATATCTAAATTATTATTTTATTTAAAATTTTGACATGCAGTGAATTCATTATTTAAAGTATTATGATAAATATCTTCTGGCATAAACTCAGAATTGTTCATTCTTGTACTTATATGAGGCAGTACTGACAATCTAATGACTTCAATAGTATAACATAAGTACAGATAAATCATATTACATCTGTACAGGTAAGGACACGGGTAGGTATGGACCCTCCCATTACCTGTAGGGGTTTTTGTTGTCGCACCTGGCTGGACGTAGTGCACTACTAGTTTACCTGTAGTTTAAATGTAGTGCACTACTAGTTTAAACGTAGTGCACTCCTAGTGCACTAGGGTGTAAAGGTTAGCTTACACTCAACTGTACAGGTGCTTACATGTGGACATGAATGTGACTATTTTGTCATTGATTGTAGAAGGTAATATACATATACGGTGTTCCATAATAATATAATGCTAAATTATTAAGTTAGGTTTTATAAGAATTTAGCATTGTATTATTATGGAACATGTAGGCCTACACCGTACATGTATATATAAAATGTATGTTATATTACCTTCTACAATCAATGACAAAATAGGCACATTCATGTCAACAAGCACCTGTGATTACAGCAAGGTTTCACTTCAGCATGTACCTTAGTATTTTGAAGCACAAGATATTAACTGTTTTATCTTCTTGTTCTGACTTAATTAAAGCTAATGATTACAATAGACATGAAGTGATTGAGACTTAACCACTAGTGCCACTGACACAGGGATGCAAATATGAACAAATGAAGGAGCCCAGTAGGCACACAGCATGTAATTGTCAATATATTGATGGTATCTGTATATCTAAAGAAGAAGAAGAGTAGCCAATGGCCGCTAAAAATTGTGTTGGCCCCTAGATTTTTGGATCCCCATACTTGCCAACTTTTTGAAATTTCGGTGGGGTAGATTACGCGTGCTCAGAATTGAAAACATAAATAATATGTATACATGTACATTTAGAGGGAAAATAACACTTTTAAATGTCGCGTGCTCAGAATTTAAAACATAAATAATATGTATACATGTACATTTAGAGGGAAAATAACACTTTTAAATGTCTTCTTTTGAGCTTTTCTTTCATGTGAAATCATCAGATCTTTAAAAAAAGGAACAGTTAAGCAGATTCCAAAGTTGAAAATGCATCATTTTATGGTCCAAAATCGGGAGTCTCCCTCCTAAATAGGGAGGGTTGGCAAGTATGGATCCCCACCCCCATGTATTACTACATATAATGTACTGCAACTTCTCTTCTGAAATGAGCTTGAATCCCTGTTAACACATATAGCAATTTTCAGAATGTCGGTGAGATGGTGATGAATGATTCCTTGTCAGCTGTGTAATACAAAACAGAAAAGAACAGTTGAACTTGTACTATGAATTTTGGGAGTCTTAACTAATGTACACCTATATGTAGCCAGGTGTAACAAACAGGTACATCACCCGTTCCTGTCCTTGCGCGCGCTAGCACAAATGCACACAGATAGCATGGACTTCTGTCCGTGTCACCTGACCACCGTCACGTGGTCGGGGCTAAGCCTCGGCTACGTGTAGTGAGTAGTGTAACTCTGGAAGCACCCGTTGACAGGTACAGATGTCGTACTGGTCAAAGCAGCTTAAATTAGCACAGATTCGGTAACATCATTCCCTGGTAAGTTGTCATATGTACTTGTATCCGTAGTGAGTAAGATGGGTGAGAGAAATGAATAGGTATGTGTCCGGAATGCGAGTGCCGAGCGAAAGGTAGTAACGTTGTTATATTAATATTTTCATATTTGCAGGTTATCCCTTCATTGGAATAAAACCTGAATTAATACTACCAAAGTCTTCGACTTAATTGTGATCGAGGGACAATGGCTTACATATATATACATGTACTTCCCAGTGATTTTGATTTAAATGAAACAGTTAGGCCTAATAGAGGGCTAAAACCAGGTAACTTGTCGGCCGCAGATAGCTCAATTGGTTGTGCTTTCGACGTAAGGTTCCAGGTTCGAAACCCCGGTTTGGTTGTGCGTTTTTCCTCTCCTGTTACAAGCATACCACTGACCACTTTCTTTTTCTTCCTGGTATGCATCTGTAGCAGAGCTGGACTGGGTCGTTCATCGGCGACCAGGTAGCTCAGTGGTATAGTGTTTGTCTAGAGTTCGGAAGGTCCCGCATTTGAATCCCAGTCTAGACGCTACATTTTCTCTTTCTCCTATTACAAAATCGGAGACCTTGCCAACCCTTGTTTAAAACATTGAGTACGCTTAGCAAGGGGATATACAAACTTGTAAATAGTTGTCTTCGGGGGCAAAGACTTAGAGAAAAGGAGGGAGGAATGTAGCAGAACTGGACTGGATCGATCATCGGCGACCAGTAAGCTCAGTGGTAAAGTGTTCGTCTAGAATTCGGAAGGTCCCTGGTTCAAATCCCAGTCTGGACGCTACATTTTCTTTTTCTTCTGTTACACATTTGATTAACTTAACTTTTCTGAGAGGGTCCCAAGGTTGTACAGTGCACTCCTCTTTATATCATGTTGCATTTGTCGGATAAAAACATGATATTAATAGAAATGTGACATTAAGAGAAACATGTTTTCCCACTAAATCTAGTGCATTAACCCAATCTCCATAACTAAAAATAAGCTATTCAAAATGTACATAAGATGATGTTTCAATATATAGATAACATTATTTCAATTAAAAATCTTTTTTGGGGTTATTTTTTATTTTCTATGCAACATTTTGTACAAGCTGTATCTGAAATCAATTGAAATGACATCATTTTCTGGATACTATATGTGATTGATGAAAAAAAAACATGATACTATAAGGAATTCACCTCAAAATACATGATATTAACCAACTAAAATTACATAGATTATATATATAGAGAAAAATGGTGCTTGGGAAAAACATGATATAAAGAGAAATGTGATATTAACAGGGGTGATATTAAGTGGAGTCCACTGTACCACATCACAGAGAAACATACATGTATGTATCTTGCCTCTCATAAATTACTTAATTCGAGTATTGTTGTCTAGAGCTGGGTACCAAGAAATCAAAAGTGCCATGGTATACTACGATATTTAGGCAAATACTGCGGTACGTACCCCGGTATACCACCTTGATTGAATGTTTGAGCTTAAGCTAAAGGTCTCTGGCTGTTTTTGTTCTGAAGCCAATCAACAAAAGGCTTGTCATTAGTTTCTATTTCTGTTTTCCTCTAATATTGTTTTCAAGAGTGAATATATGTCTGTCCTAGTTGATCAGCAAACTTATAGGAAATTATAATAATTTAAACCATATTGGAATTCCAATTGATATAGTTCAATTGATAAATTAAAGGCCCAATATACGTAACTTCAGGAAATTTTTCGTCAATCTGAAAAGTTCTGAAAAAAAATCCAGTTGATAACCATGCAAAAATAAGCCTAAAACGAAGTAAACTTGAGCGGTAACTAACAAGAAACTCCTGACAGAAAAATCCAAAGAATTGAAAATAATTCAGATGGGGCCCACTTTATCAACAAACCGAAGGTAGAAGACGGTTTGAAATGGACGCATGTTTACAAATAGCGTCTTTCAACTACTGCTGTACCGGTAACCGCGAAATAATTCACCTTGAATATTACTGATATCAGTTAATCTTAACTAAACCTATAAAAATAATAAGTTATTAGGCTTGATTTTTGCATCAAGTTTTGCCGAAAGTTACGTATAAAGGGGCCTTTAAATGAAAGTCTCCATAAAACCTGTACAGGACTAATTATAAACCACTGTACGTACCATCCCAACTTTATACCACAGTATACCGGTGTAGTATGGTAATTTGAACCCCATGGTAAATTGACCCAGGGGTCAAAATACCATTATGGTAAAATGACATTTGGCAGGAAGCATCCTTGGGTGCCCAGGATTCAAAATTGTACTAATGGTGGGACTGATCCCTAGGGGGCTGAGGGGTGGGGCCAAAAGGGGTTATTTAGCTATATCGGTTTAAGCGACTTCTTCTCCATAACCACTGATTGGAAATCAGCCTTATTTGGCAGAAAGTATCCCTGGGTGCTCAGGATTCAAAATTGTACTCACGGTGGGACTGACCCGCTAGGGGGCTGAGGGGTGGGGCCAAAAACTGTTATTTAGCTATATTGGTTTAAGCGACTTCTTCTCCATAACCACTGAATGGAAATCAACCTTATTTGGTAGGAACTACATGTATCCCTAGGTGCTCAGGATTCCAAATTATACTCATGGTGGGACTGACCCCCTAGGGGGCTGAGGGGCGGGGTCAAAAAGGGTTATTTAGTTATACATGTATTGGTTTAAAAGACTTCTTCTCCATAACCATTGATTGGAAATGAGCCTTATTTGGCAGGAAGCACCCCTAGGTGCTCAAGATTCAAAATTGTACTAATGATGGAACTGACCCCTAGGGGGCTGAGGGGTGGGGTCAAAAAGGGTTATTTAGTTATATTGGTTTAAACGACTTCTTCTCCATAACCATTGATTGGAAATGAGCCTTATTTGGCAGGAAGCACCCCTAGGTGCTCAAGATTCAAAATTGTACTAATGGTGGGACTGACCCCTAGGGGGCTGAGGGGCGAGCCAAAAAGAAAATATTTATTATGATTACCTAGATACCAATGTATCCAGGTGAGCGATACAGGCCCTCTGGGCCTCTTGTTATTGATACAACATAGTTATAATAAAAATATGTGAAATTGTATATGAAAAAGCATATTATAGTGACATTTGTAAGGGGGAGGGGTCACTTTACCATGGGGGGTGGGGGGGTCATTTCACAATAATGGTATTTTGACCCCAAGTTCATTTTACCATAATGGTATTTTGACCCAGGGGTCATTTCATCATGATTCAAAATACCATGCTACACCGGTATACCAGTAAAATCGCCCAGCCCTATTGTTGCCAAATAAAAATACCTTTACAGTCTGTGACCTTGATATTTTCAAACACTAGTCTGGACAAGCAAAATTCAAATAATTTCATGGAATTTCCACTAGTCCAAACCAAAATTTAATAGTCGTGGGCATATAGGACTCGCAAACTGTCTTTATACATTGTACTTGAAATAAAAAAGTATATACGATCTAACTGCTATTGCAATATTTATTTTTTTGCCAAAAGAATGTCATTGACTTGTTTTATTTCTCTTTCCAGAGGTTAAATCTTTCTGCTGAGAAATAACATGCCTTCTGATGAGATGGGTTCACTGGACGGACCAGTAAAAGTTGTCTCCCCTCTACGACAGACTGTTGATGCCAGTATTGACTTTATAGGAGGTGTCAATGGTAATATGTTGTTAATGAAAATACAGGCTAAAATAAGATACTTTATAAATTAAAAAGTAACCGAGGAAAAATGATTTAGGAAAAAAAAATGCTAACTATTGGGTGTAATAAGTGAAAGAATATTCTATAGTAAAACAAAAAGGAAAAAAGCTTTCACATTTATGGTTTAGAATATCTAGACCTGGCTTTTATTAAATGTAACTCCTTAATTCCAATAATGCTTATCTGCTATTGGAACCAAGTTGACAACGAAAGACTAAACTTAGACTTGATCAAAAGTGATATTCACTGTAAATCAAGGCATACTTTAATAAAATGTGTTTTGCTGAAATTCTGTCAGTCTGAATTCCAATTTCTGTTTTTTGGGGATTATTTTTTTCAAAATACTGTGGGGGCTATTTCTTCAAATTCTCAGATGAAACAATTGTGCATTTTTTGCAACGTCATTAGGTTTACCCCTAGTCGCAAAAAAAATAATCAGTGCCTGATACAAATTCATACTTTTCTGAAATACCTTCTGTGTAAAATGCTTCACCTCTTGCCAAAAATATTGATCACCGCTGTGTTATACTTTCAGGTGGAATAGCCAATGTGGTCGTAGGCCAGTCCCTGGATACAGTCAAAGTGAAGATGCAGACATTCCCTAGCTTGTATAAAAATGCATTGGATTGTTTCCTAAAAACTTACCGCCAGGACGGTATACGAGGACTATACGCTGGCACATTGCCGGCCATGACTGCAAACATAGCTGAGAACTCTGTCCTGTTCATGTTTTATGGTCTCTGTCAGAAGGTTGTGATGAATATTAGTGGTAGAAAGAGTGTAGCAGACTTAAATCCGGTGGAGAACGCTATATCGGGGAGTGGGGCAGCTTTCTTTTGTTCGTTCACACTTTGTCCCACGGAGCTCATCAAGTGCCGTCTGCAGGCAATGAGAGAAATGGCAACACAAGGAAAATTGGAGGGAGGCATGAACAAAATGACAATGTACGTAAAATTATACTGCTTGTACTGTTTAATAAGTGTTTTGTGTAAACTGTCTACAAAGAAGCTTCATTTATCTCCCCTTTTGCAAGATTACTTCTTCTGTTACCGCCAATTCTCCCATTCTACTTCGTATTTAAGCATTGAACTGCTTTCATTTGGTATTCATAGGCAATATGAATGCCAACTGGACAAAGGTAAATTCAATGCTTGTTGGATTTGTCTTTGTCCAGTTGGAATTCATATTGTGTACGAATGCCAACTCAAAGCAGTTCAATACTTATTTTTACCATTTTTAGAATCTATTCATCTCATACAAAATCCAATTACTCTTTTTATTTCTCAGCTCCAAAAATTTATCTTTTGTGTATGTTTATTCATTGAAAAGAACAGCCATCGCCCTGGGACGGTCAGTGGTATCCAACAAAACAATTATGACGTCATAATAATAATAAAGTCAAAAATAGGAGAAAAGGAACCAAGGAAATATATGTATTCTATTATTATATGAATTAACCTTCAATATTTTGTGACATCTTCTCTTTTAATAAAGGAATGGATTGCCTCTGAAAGTATTGCAGTCTGATAGTAAATTACCTCCCTTGCCCCATGCATATAGACAATAATGTATGATCTACCAAATAGTGATATGTGGAAAACTTTGAACGTTCATAAAAAAAACCTTTTGTTTATTTGTTTAAACCATCAGTTTTATTAATGACAAAGTTGTTTTATCCACATTTTGTTCCATGAATGACTGTGTGTTGCTGTTTGTACAAATCCACCAACTAATTGTAAATATCAACAAAGCCATCCCCATCATGCTCCTGTAACATTAACGGATCTGAGGCAGAGAGTGAATATAAAGATTCCTTGGATCGGTCATGCAGAATTATGATCTTTAAAACAAATTTTATATGAAATATATTTATACTTTGTCTTGTTAGGGGACCCTGGGGGCTGACAAAAGATATCATGCGCCAAGAAGGAATCCAGGGTATGTTCAAGGGCCTCACCAGCACGATGGCCAGGGAAGTACCCGGCTATTTCTTCTTCTTCGGAGGCTATGAGATCTCACGACACTACCTCACCCCTCCTGGCAAAACAAAAGATGAGATCGGTTCGTATAATCATAATACACTTCCTCAACAATATTGAGAAAAACAAAACTCCTCTTTTTGGCATTATATTTTATATATATGAAAAGATATCACACTTTTATATTTTTCATCAATGTGAAGCATAAAACGAAAAAAAAAACCTCCAATATCCATACCTGGTAATAGAGCCACAAGTAGTTCAACTATGCAATTTTTGGTCCTGTATTTCGTGCCGTGATTAAATATAAAGTATGTTTTATTTTCTTAGTAACCAAAACTTTGATTTAATTTTTTCTATCGCTTTCCACTAAATTGTAATCCACAGTCTGAAATCAGAATGGGCCCAAACTATTTTGGCGCTTTTTTAATTCTTTTGTAACCATAATTGTAAATTAATTAAATTCCATAATTGAAATATTTTTTTGGTACTGTTGTTGTTAATTTAAGTATTTTGGTAAGCACATTGTAATTGGATATTAATACAGAAGAATGTTGAGTATGGGATGGTATGTGCCTCCTACAATGGTAGACATCATAAAGTCATGACTTAATTAGGGGTTTTGTAATACGCCGTTTCCGAGATACAACTTTCCGGAATAAATGTTATGTGATTTGGCAGTCACATGGTATATTCAGGGGGCATGTATACTTCCGGTGTAAAAGGTAAATCGGTAGTTAACCAACTTTGATGGCATAAAACGCTGGTAAAATAGGAAAGACATTACCGAAATTTAGGATGCTCTAACAAAGTTATTTCTACTGACCAGTACCATGTAGATAAACATGACGTTTGAAAACTCATAGCAGCTGTTTTTGAATACTGTTTTTCTGTACTGAGGCTTTGGCGGTACACCGAAAGCATACATGCCCCCCTATCACGTGACAAGCGTATCTAAAACCTGGTCGAATCCCAAGAGAAAAAGTATCTCGGAAACGACGTATGTCATTGTCTCACTTTGAGTATTGATATTGACAACATAGTCATTGTGACATTGTACCACAGGTAATAATCCGAAAACTTTAAAAGATTATAACATGTGGGTCACAAGGCATGAACGCTATGTTCAGGAATAATTTTTCATCTATGAGAGCAGAGATCACTTTGGGGCGAGATTTGGTGATTTTTACCAATATTTTTCCTGAAATTTTCATTGAAAGTTCAAAATTGTATTACTTTATAAAAGCAAAATCTCATAGATATTTTGCTGATCCCATTAAATCCCTCAAATTCTCCCATAGGTTTTACGAGTCAGAATTATCCCTGTTATAGCTCAGAATACATAGAGGAATATAAGTCATGTGCTGTACATTCTAATGGAAATTAACCTTATATTTGTATTGTGACTATACACTAGGTGTGTGGCGGACAGTGGTGTCCGGAGGTATAGGAGGTGTTTGTTTGTGGACAACCATCTTCCCTACAGACGTAGTCAAGTCTAGAATCCAAGTACAGAGTACCGTTGGCACCAAGGCCCCCTCCTTTTATAAAACTCTTGTACACATAGGAAAGACAGAAGGTAGGTGTTATCTCCCCTTTTATAAACTCTCATACATGGCCTCAGACCACCATAAAACTTTTGGGCCGTTGTACACGAATGTAGTGCATAAGGACATTTCAGGTGAGTTTCTAAATAATTTTTCCTGACTTATCTATGACTGATATGTACAGTTTCGTTACATATAATTATTCACCAATATCCATTCTAGTGATTAAATTTTATTTGACACAGTTTTCAAGTTTGTTTTGGCAGCAGGACACATAGAGGGATGAGGCTTGCGCATTAATATTTTGTGATTTTTGGTATTTTCCCCTATAAATGAAGGGTAGTGACTTTCAAATTAAATCATCTTTTTTAAATACAGGTCATGAGGTACTTTCCAGCTCACTGTAGCTTCAGTTTGAATAGATCTACAATGTGCAAAGTTTTAAAATATTTTAAGTTTTGATTTCCTTATGTAGTAACATATAGTAGAATTAATTGTGGTCTGAAGCCACATATGAAGGAGGGAATGTAGGTGTTATCTCCCCTTTTATATTACTCTTATATATACATATAGGAAGGATAGAAGGTAGGTATTAATATTACCTTCCCTTTTTACCAAATGCTCTTTCACATCGGAAAAACAGAAGGTAGGTGGTATCCCTCCCTAATAAGTTTTAAGGTAATTAAAGGATATATGGTTTTGAAACCATAAACAAGTTTATCATTAATAACCTTACTATGCATAACTTTTCTCAAGTTTTTGTTACTTAAGTTGCCAAAATATACCACAATAAATCCCATTGAAGCATTCTTGATAAGCAAAAGTTCCAACCCTACCCAAAATTAAACGAACGTAACATTTTTTGTCTTGATAATATCAGAGTAAAATATCAATCCACCAGTTAAATTTCATTAAAAGGGAAATGTCACAAATATATTGAAATCATGACTTAAGTGATTAATGTCACAATTGATATTTAAAAATCTAAAACTTGTAAAATGTCAGAACTATAATGCAACTGTCGAATTGCCCCTAAATATTTGCTGTGTATCAGCATTCTGTTGAGTACCGGTTTTAAATTATGCCTATATTTTTTTATATTTTTAGTTCAGAATAATAACAGTCTTAGTAAGTTTTATGTTTGTTTGTAACAACAACAGGTATCAGGGCTTTGTATAACGGACTAGGACCAACTATTGCTAGGACATTCCCCTCTACAGGTGCCCTGTTTCTTACCTACGAGACGACGAAAAGAGTGCTCACAGATTTGGCTGACAAGAATATGTGAAAGATTTTTTTAATATGGTTTTCTGCATGGTATCTGAACTGTTTAAACTTTAGCCATGTACTTGTCAAAGAAGTGTTTTATTGAATCAACCATGCTACTTGTAAGTGGAGGCATAAAAATCTCAAATTTTGTCTAATAATATAAAGAAAAGTTAGTATATAAGGGTAGCTGGTTAAAGGATATCTTGATAAAATTGAGAATCTTGGTCAATTAAAGGTTGTTAAAATAAAGTTGGTTGAAATATACCTGGTTAAAGCATAAGTGGTTCGAACAAAGATGTAAAAGTAACTAGTAACAGTGTAGGTTGTTAAAGTGGAGAAGCTGACTGAGTTAACCCAGTTTTAATATCTGGTTAAAGTTTTTCTTAATAAGTAATAAGAGCTTGTTAAAATAAAACCGGTAAAAGAATATCTTGTGAACGTATAGTTGGTGAAAGTATAGCAAGTTAAAATATCTCATGAAAATTTAGATAGAAATGCTTTTGAAGTGAACATTTGGTTAAACTTTAACTGGTAAAGTTTACTTTGTTACGGTAAAGTTGTTTTGTTTGAAATTTTGGTGAAAGTAACTGGTAAGATGTAGCTGGTTTAAATGGAGCTGTTCAAAAATCTATTTACAGGTGAAATATTAAAAAATGGCAAAGTAAATCTGCTTAAGTAAATCTAGCTAATTTAAAAATTAAGTAAATACGTTAAGTATAACAGGTAAAGTACCTGCTGAAGTAATGGCTGGTTTGAAATATCTGGTTAATGTATTAATTACAAATTGTAGCTGGTTGCAATATCTGGTAAATGTATTAAAAAGAAAAGCTGGTTAAAATATCCGGTAAATGTATCAATTCAAAAGTATAGCCGAGTAAAACGTCCGGTAAATGTATCAGCTAAAACGTATAGCTGGTTAAACTTACCGTTAAATGTATCAATTAAAAAGTATAGCCATTTAAAATATCCTGTAAATGTATCGATTAAAAAGTATAGCCGATTCCAATATCAGGTAAATGTATCGATTAAAAGGTATAGCCGATTAAAATATCCGGTAAATGTATCAATTAAAAATTAAAGCTAGTTAAAATATCCGGTAAATGTATCAATCAAACGTGTAGCTGATTAAAATATCCGGTAAATGTATCAATTAAAAAGTGTAGCTGGTTAAAAAATCTGGAAAATGTATCAATTAAAAAATGTAACTGATAAGTACTGTAAAGTTTTCAAGTATAGTTCGGTGAATTATTTGGTAGAAATAATTGGTAAAGTATAGTTTGGAATCGTTCGTAGTAAAAAAACTACGAAGGATATGGCTTTAGAAAACAAACGAACACTGTTATAAAACATTGTGTTAACTGATGATTTTCCACATGGAAAATGAAAGTGCTTTAAGATGAAACGGTGCAAAGTTAAAGTCTTTCAAAATGTGAACCTTTAAAACGGTGATTAATGATGTACAAATGTACTATTCTACAATTAGTTGAGTAGGATGGTTCATTAAATGTGTGTATTTTGAATGCATGGTAATGAAGCGTTTAATTGACGAGTCTAATTAATGTTTGTTTGATCACTACTGACACATGTTGTGATAATTGGAACTCTGAAAATGAATAACTCTTACTATTTTATACAATTTATTCTGAAGCAGCTCATTAGATCTATAAATTCGTATTCGTGCCAAACGTTTTTGTATGTGTGAGATTAAAATTAGACCTGTGGATTTTTTCATGTGTACAGATGAAATAGAAATATGGTTTGCAGGTTTGCTAATAAACAAACTTGGTATATATGTACAGTGTACATTTTGTATATCATTGTGTTAAATTCGTGTTTGTCGCATTCCATCAGAGATACTTTTGTGACTGTGATTGCTGAATGATATGTTATATTGAACAATTTTTCACAATTTACATGCATATAGATAGTAGGATATTAACTTAATGCCCACAAATACCAATTTTATTATAAGGGTGTGCCCATTGTTAACATTTTTTATCAGTGAAATTATTCTTTGCATTTTTTTCCATTTCACACGATTCAATTTAGTCAAAAGTCTCTTAGATAAGTTACATACAAGCTTAACGTGTCTGATAAAGAAGTATTAGTTGCTGAAGATGAAGATGATACTCAGTTATCCAGAACAAAGAATTAGGGTGTCTGAAAAACACTCATCATATCTGACAGTTACCTCATAATATTCGGATTAATATAACTTGTAGTAGCATTTTACACTTTGTATCAGAGAGACACTGTTGATATTTGTTATATATTTTTTCTCTACAGTAATTTTATCTTTCCTTTTACGAAATCATACTCTTTCCATAAGATTTAGTGTTTGTATTTTGGTCAACTTTATAATTAACTAACTTCTGCTCGCAAATTGCAAGCAGGTTTTTGTCGATAAATTTAATATATCGCGGGCGTTTTTACATAATTTGTACAAGCCAACGTGTCAGTAACCTACACATTTCTTTACCAATAACAAAGTTGTATCAATTATTTTAACTGTGCAGAAAATGTTCTGTTGCAGTGTATTTTTCCTCTGGGTAATAAATAATACTGTTGTGCATTGTATCATAGAACAGAACAAAGAATGTTAAGTTATATTTCATAACCTTATTTACGAATACAATGTATTAACGCCGTCCTTGATTTTCTTTTAGTTGCCAATAGTCTTACTCAAATACATCCGCCGTGTTGTCATTTTGAAAGAGAATACATCTTAAAAGTATAGGACAAAAGTAAGGTATTTGGTAAATCCAAAGTTGTTCACTTGAGTAATTCCTTGTTTTGCTCACGGAAGCTCATGTAATTTTTTGAGTGTTTTGGGGGTTTATTATTATTAATTTCAGTTTGTATTTGCCATTGTACTTTTGCAAGAAAGAAACTGCTTTAGAATACTCACAACCAAGCAACATGAACCTCTGGAAACAATGATATTTGTAAGTAGTTCTCAAGTAACAAGTCATGGCTCAGGAACAAATGTCAGCACTCTCAATATGTGTTGAATCCGTGAGGGTAGTCCTGTAAAAGACTAGCACCCTTCCACCAGAAGATTGTTGTTTTTTTCATTACCTCATTTCATTAATACTAGGTTTAGTTCTACCTATTTAGAAATTAAGAAGTCATATTTATGAACATGTACTGATATGTATTTAAGCAAGTTTTTGTTGTTTTGTTTTGTCATATACATGGAACGATATTTGTTTTACATGTACGAAGAGGGTCTTATACAAGCATAATCATATTTTGTAGATGTTTTGTGGTTTTGAAATATCATCCTCTTTTGATAATGTTGCATTTTCTCATATATTGTCATGAGACATTTTTATAGATAAGTTCCTGTCTTCCCGTTAAAATATACTTTAGCCTCAATAATATGGCTTTTATTGTTCCGAAAGATAATCAGGCAATCTGTTTCTAAAATTAATCGAGTCTCCTTTGTATAGTCCACATTAGCTATCCCAAGCATACGTTATTGCTCCTAGTAGGTATTCTAAAAATCTTGGTTTAAAGTAGATAATCCAACTTTGTGCTCTGAATTTCCAGCGAAATGTACACGACGTTGAAATGGCTGAACTAGTTGGATACTTTAATGCAGGGGAAAGGAAACGTTTTCAATAAAATACTGATTGAACAAGGTTGATTTAAGAAGGCTTCAATTTATAGGAACTTATTTATAAGCGTTGTATAACATTGCTGCTCTAGGTAAAAATCTCAATCTTTATGTATATCAGTTGGTACAGGGTACTACTATAATCTTTTATTATTTTGAGGTGAACATTTTGAACACGTATCAGTGAGTGTCTTTTTGAGTCAGAAAGTCTTTTAAGAAATGCATATAAATCTAGAGTTTAGATTTTAGTCTTAAATTTCGCTTGTCGTAGGTGCTAAACTTGTGATACAAAGTAACTAGTGATTTGTTATACACGTTTTTATAAAGAAACTTATATTGAACGTTACAGATGTGCAACCACTTTGGACCCACTAGAATTGTATGTTGTAAGATTGTTAAGATGATCACTATGGAGAAACTCATTCATATGAACAATCTATGAGTAGTAACGGAACTAAATCACACCAAATATCGTGTATATATTCAAGCGACATATCCGATTGGTTAGACAGGGAAAAGTAGAGTATTTTAGTTGATGAAGAATTTTGGCAAGATCTATGGTCATCATCTTGGTCTCATTGAGATTATTCTGTATCCTGTATCTTGTGTGATATGAAGCTGGACGTTTTTGAATATGCTCATTAGTTGCTATTTTGTAATGTTTTGTAAAAAAAAACACACACACAAAAGAACCGTGCCTAGTTTCAAATACAAACTCTTTAAGATTTGCACATTGAAAATTTACCAGGTTTTTCATAAAAAGATAACTTGATTTTATGTTATGATCTCAATTTAATCTGGAAGAGAAAAGTTGGTTATCATATTGATTTCCATTTTTCTTCTTTTTATGAAATGCAGGGTTTACTTACTTTTTTTACCATTGAAAGTGAAATATTGTTTACATTCGTCGGGTACGCTACTACAACGAATTAGAAAGAATTTGATTTTCATTTCGGCTGTTTTTTGTTGTTATTTTGTGCTTTTAAAACGATATTTCGGACAAACAATGTCCCATGTGATAAAACAATGAGTATATTTAAAGTTGTTATTTTTATCTGGTAGGCAAACGTATGGTAAATGTAATGTAGAGAGTCGATCTGCAATATATATGATTCACATTTTCATATTTATTAGTATATCATGTCAATGTTATTTGCCTAGAAAGCTCGTGAAAGTTTTTCTCTGTTTTATTGTCTGTTCCCGGTTTCATCATCGTTCCGTACTGAAGAAAATCTCTTGAAAAATCTCCACAGGAAAACATTTTAAAAGTTTAGACGGAGGGGCGGGGTAATTCTGTTATGCTAAGATGAGGAATATCTTTAAGTTATGGAATGTTCAAGACTCTGGGGTCAGATCATCAGATTAAATGTGTGTCATCCTTAATACTTTCAAACATAACATGCATCCGTGTGATATGCTCTATTTTATAATGTTATTAAAGAATGTGCTTATTTTATAATAAATATATAAAAAGTCGTTTTTGTTGTTTTTATCCACTAACTTCGTTTTTTAAGTATGATCAGTTGATTACTTGAGAAGACACTCAGTTATGAAGCGGACGTATGTACGTTTGATAAAATATGAACACACATTTACATGGGCATATGCTCAAATAAAAAAGCTTGCATGAATTTAAGTTCTCGTTTGAAGAAGAGAGGGAAATTCAGTGTCAACTTTCTTACTTTTTCGAAAGTCTGTTTTTCTTGGTTGGTAATAATTATTTTATTCATGCTGTGATCTCGAGTAAACGACGAAGCCTCTTTATTCTATCGGAACAAAATATGTGCTTATAAATAAATGGTTTTTAAAAGAATCGATGTTCTTAAAGAACATGCATAAGTAGGGAATATAAATATGTGCATTTCTCCATTACCATAAACAATACGATGATATACTGATTACGTGGATCTACGGACTTAATTCACGTACGAATATTATATTTTTTTACATTGAAACTGTCGGCAACATATGAAGTTCAACTTCAGTATCAAGATATAATGGAAACCGGATTTGCATCAATACCAATTTCTCATCATTATAACGAAAAACACCCATAGGCTTAAATTACGTGAAACAACTTTATAAAGAAAATCGAATCAATTACTTCGTGACGCAGTATTTGCAACACCCTATCAAATAATTAACAAGCTTGTACACTGTAACAGTAAACTATCTGTAATGAATTAGAAGCAGGACAAGGACGTGCATGCACTGATTATTCAAGCTCCACCAAGTCACGTCATAACTGCAAGACAAGTTTATAGAAAGCCACGTTACATTCGCTTGACGAGTCTGTAAAGGAAGCTACACATATTTCCGTTTCCTGTTTTTAGATGATAATTTTGAATCGACTTGTTGAAAACTGTGACAAATGTCAGCATTTTATAAAAAAAAATTACTTTAATATGATCAGATTACTGTGTTCATTTTATTTGTCAACAAACTTATCTGACATTCTACAACCGAACCAAGAATATAAAATACGTGTGTCCTAAACAATTTATATTGATCTAGCTTTCAATAGCTGATATTTTGTTTTCTTTTGTTCAGAGGTCGACACTCAAATCAATGCGTGATGGTGTTTCACGATTTGCCGTTGGTCTTTTGGGCCGCAGCTTAATGATACCCTAGTTAAAAGGTTTAGAATAATGACGTTAATTAACTTCTGGTGCTGCATTGGATATTGACAAACGTGGCGGGGTAAATAATAAAAAAGAAATAGATTCATATAAGCATTATTGATTAACACTGTGTATGTTGACTTGCTACCGGAAATAGCTTCATATTGTGGTTGTGAATATTACAATACTCTCGTAAATATTGAATGCGATATTAATCACTAGGGTAGCAGTCAGTATAATGGCGTTTTGTTTACTCTGTGGGATTGAACTTAGTTCCAGCCATTGACTACACCATGGCGGAATGTGACTCTCGTTTCCTTTTCTATTGATCTATAGTCAGTAAACTCACAACTTACGGAAAGTGCTGACGGTTCCCGATTGACAACTCAACTTATTACATATACTAACGAGGGAATTATATAGGAGAGAAATCCGTTCTAGAGGTTTACATGTATTATCATATTCAATACTTATTCTTTACTGTCGTTTGTGTCCTTTGTACTGAAATAAAGATGCAATATTGTGTATTTATTAACATCATTGTATTGACATGCGTTATAAACTTATAACTTATAATTTACTACTGTTCCCTTTTTGTTTTATTTTTGCATAATTCTAAATTCATGATATATATTTCGTATGGACTTTACCAGAAAATATGATTAGTTGACTTTACATGCATATTTTTCGTTAAAATTTCATGTGAATTTCTCATGAAGTTTTAAACGTGAAATGCACGCGAAGAAACATTGATTATGTTTTATAAGCATTAATGTGTTTATTTCTTCCAACACAAATTCTACTGATGGTATCAAAATCCATTACATGTTCCCTTTGACGTTTCTTATACTGATGCAAAAAATGTCAAATACTACTTGTGTACTGAATGTATTCACCACCATGTTGATGTTTTTTTCACACACAAAAACAATACGATTAAGACATTGAAAGAATATAGGTAGCAAATTTGACACTAATGTTATAGTTTCAGATCACTTAAAACAGTGAACAATATAGATTGTTACATTGCAGTTATGCATTTAAGACAAACCACAGGCCAGTATACACTCACTAAACCGTCTACAGTGAACTTCGACGACGAAGGTTGTCCTTTGTTGGAACAAAATGGGTTCGTATAAACATGCGGTTGATTTTTTCTTCGTCCGAATTTGACTTAATTGAACGATGTATCTTTCTCCAGTCAGTTATCATTTTTGGAATGTCTGCTAGTACTATCATGCTACAAATAAGGATACAGATCAGTCCCCCAATAATGCCGAATGTCCTGGCAGACGGTCGACTGTCCTTTGCACTGATACGCTTGTTCTTGTAGGAGGAGAGAGTTTTCACATCCACTATGTTTTCCTTACGTATGCTTTTGATACTCTCCTCTATGGTTATAGCATTAACACCTGAAATATGACGTATGCATTTTAATTTTTATTTTGTCTGTAAAATATAGATCATTATCAAACTGATAAAACTTAAATTTCCATTGCACTGATGACCCGTGAAAATATAAGATTTTGCAGTTGAAATATCAGATTTTGCCGAAACTACTTTCTTCTCTCCTAGCTACCTTCCAGAAGTCAAGTAAAGAAAAAATAGGAAAAAGATTTTAAGGCCTCCTTTGAAATGTAATAAAAAGAAAAATCAATATTGTGCCGTTTGATATCAAAAGTTGTTCACTCATATGCAAGATGTTTTATAAAGAATATTTTTATAATTATATACAATTATATTATTTCAAACAGATATTGAGAATGGTGATAAAGAAGCAACATCAATAACATTATTTTAAATGACTTTAGCGTAGCTTGCTTTTTATAGCAATGCCTCCAGAATCATGAAATGAACGTGGATCTAGTAATGTCTGAAGTTTTGACTTACCCAATCACACATATAGAAAAGGGTCGTGATAAATAACGTCATACATGCTAAGCTAAGTAATAACTTTTAATCTTAGATTGTTTCACGAACCCAGACCAGGTGATATTTAGCTGCCTTTTGTTTTAACATGATATGAATGAATAATCACACATGATGTCTGATTACTTTAAAAGTGAGGTATGTCTAAACCAAGCACACGATTGCATGTAAACATTTGATAACCGGAACTATAAGGGTATATGCTTCATGTTCTGATGTGAATTTATTTTTCAAACAAATATGTTATACTGTTATACGTTTCTGCTAAAATACAGTGTAAAAACCGATTTCGGTTGATAATGGTTTTTACATAAATACCATAGAATATGCACATTATTTTAAATTAACTCATGACTGTAGGTACTCCTGTCAGAACTTTCCTAATTACATTACCTTATATCCTCACACTGTATTTCCTTTAGTTTATTTACAAATCTATATAATAACGATGATACTAATTCCATATTCAACTCCCTCGGAAGCATACAGCCGGTGCTGCCATTTCGGGGCTCACAGCTAGCATTCTACATTTTTTTGGCACTGCCCAAGCACATATTTATTTACAACTGTACATATTGCGTGACGTGACTTGAACCAGCAATCCGGCGTCCTACAAGTAGACTACCGTGGCTCTCAATATACGCAACCTATATGTAGTACTAAAATGAACGTATTTGCTAATACATTCGATTTTGTTAACTATACTTTCATTTATACATTTGGTGATACATATGATGCATATATAACCATAATCTATGTTATACTGTTGACCTTCAAGGTCTCTAATGATACGAATGTGTCTAGCAATATATCCCAGACCATAGTTAGAGCATTCTTACCTTTTTGTGTAACTTTGTTTCCCATTTGCGTTGTCGTTGAATCGCTTTTCCCATTTTCTGTTGTCTGCTGCTCTGGTTGTACGGTTACTTGATCCCCATAACCTGCAGTAAGTGTTTTCTTCGTTACTTGTAAGTTTATGAATTAAAAAGTGGCAAATTTATTCTTGTCATAACGAAACACTAGAAAAAGCATTAAGACCATTGCCTAGGAACCCACGTTGTGGTTGAGTGATTAAGGTATGCCATTAACAACGATTTCACAAATAAATCGCAGGCTTAAGGCCTACGTGGGACAGTTATCATGTACGCATAAGCAGTGTCCCCCCAAGTACTCAACTTCTCCTCCGCTTCCAAAACCTAGATTGTCCTTAAATGAACATTGATATCTATAAACTGTAAAACGTTAATTAATGTAACTCAGGTTGTCTTCAAATTTGCAAATCATACATTGTTTTGCATGCCAATTTGTCATTTTTTTAAACACACATATGCTGTACATTTTAAATTTAGTAATAGATACAGTATTCTGGAAAAAAGAATTAACTGCATCATACAGCTGTTTCGTCCTCCTAGGACTCTTCAGTGATGCTAGGGGCCAAAAGGTGGGAATCCAAAAATTCTAAACTAATGTAGAAGCGGAAGGGTCAGGTGGGTCAAACGCCTTTAATTTATGAATTTAGAAGTAAAATTAAACTAGTTCTGTATAACTCCAAATCGTGTACTACGAACCTGTGTTTATTATGTATCGTGCCACTACTCAAATGAGATTAACTGTGGCTCTACTATCTTTGACAAGAAAATTCCTTACATGTGCTTGTTACTTGGTTCCCCTTCTCTGTAGTTGATGCGTCTTCCCCATTTTCAGTTGTTGTGAGTTTCTCCTGCTCCGAAGTGGACGTTTCGGTGTTTTCGACATAGCCTGCAATATGTTTTATCTTATATGTTAATAGCTGTTTTCATACAATAGTACTTTCAACAACAAAGACTTCCTTTCATTTGTGTAACAACATCTCACTAGTGGAAAATAATAAAAATGTAATTTAATGAACAAAATGAAGTACAGAACACGTTTTGTTTCAAATTGTCACTTTGGGGACTTTTTGCATGGGCTTTTTGTGATGAAATATTTATGTTCTGTACCTCTGTCTATACTGTTGTAATATAAACTTAAAGATGTTATTTACGCAACAATCAAGGACAACGATGAAAAGCAACATTTTTGAAATTAAAACAGTAGAAATATGGAACAGTCTTCCATATATATGGAAAAAAACAGATAAGAGAATGATTGAAACTAAGAAATCGGTTACACTAGGGACACAATATGAACAAAGGAAACATTTACATAGAGTGTGAACATTTATAAATAATACAACGGTACGTGTAATTGACATTTACGTTAGAATACTTGCACCATATATCTATTAATGTCATTGAAATCCTTACATGTTAAGTCAGTATAGTTATAACTAGCACCTTACTTCTACTCGGTAGGTCGGTCTAATTTAAATAGCGGATTACCTACACGATAGGCGGGTAAATTGAGGATATCTAACAGTGTCTTCAGCAATACCAAATATATTTCACGAGTGGGGCTAATACTTTGATCTATTTCACGAGTAAGCAGGACGAGTGAAAAATATCAAAATATAAGCCAAACGAGTGAAATATGCTTGGTATTACTGAAGATAATGTTAGATATTCTGTTTATTACATTTTAAAGTAGAATCTATAGTGAAAGTTTTTGCTTTCCCCAAATGTCATTTGTAAGCAGCGTTCTAATTGGTCAAATCAGAAAAAGTGATTTTTTTCACTAGAGTGATATTTTTCACTAGTGAAAAATATCATATTTCTCACTAGTGAAAAATATCACTTTTATATAAAGAATAATTTTCGATATTTCACTGGTAAAAATGTAATAGAGTTAAATATTGCATTCGAATACCTACATGGTAAATCATTACAGTTGTATGCTTTATACAAATGTTTACATGATATGATAGTATGGGCGTTGATTACATTTGAATACTTTTTAAACGGTAAGACATCATACTTATGTAAATTACGTTCGGATACTTACAAGGTAAATCTGTAATGCTGTAGCTGGTTGTAAGGTCAGTTTCCGGTACATCGACGATGACAACTTAATGATAAGTAGATTATTAGCGTTCAATAATCATAAATCATTTTTAACAACTGGGCCCAGTTGTTCAAAAGGTGATTAGCTTAATCACTATTTAACAACATTTTTTAAACTTTCATAATTCGGTTAATATGCAATGTAACATCTTACAATATTGTTTTTAAATTAACCCTATTAGATATTTGATATCTGCAAAGTTGTTTAATCTATGGTTTCATATCTAAGCGCTAATCACTGATAGAGCTAATCACCTTTTGAACAACTTGGCCCTGGTAATACTTCGAAAGTATTGGGGAACACACTATATGGTATCTGCAAAGTTGTTAAATCTATGGTTTCATATTAAAGCGCTAATCACTGATAATGCTAATCACCTTTGAACAACTTGGCCCTGGTAACACTTCGAAAGTATTGGGGAACACACTACATGTTTAGTGTTCTAAGTCCTACCAGAAACTGATAACGTATTATTATATTGTTTGTCAACACAACCCTACCCAGAATAAATAAAGTTCATCGGACAATTAATCCTTTCATAGACATGACACGAATCATTTATCAGTTAGTTGACTTTAATTATATGTCATTTTAAATACACATTAAATATTCATGTCCAATGTTAATTCTTAATCTGCTTGAGACTGCCCCTAAGATATCTTAAACATATCCTCATTAATGCGCGAGGTGTTCATATATATGTTATACATTGCCAGCTGTATGAGTCGTATAATCAATTCCTTAGAAATGTAATCTGTACTACCAAAAATTCCTTTGATAAAACAACCGTATTCAATGTTCTTAAACACCGCGGAGATATACCGTACTTTGGGATATTTTGGATATGGGTATATTTCGCTTTGTTTGGCGCCTGGGGGTGAGTGGACCAAAATTAAACACACCACAATTTCAAGACAAACGTCGGCACAATATCCGGATTTAAGCAACCGCCTTTCTGTTTATTTACTTCATATCCATTACTAAATTCCGCGAGCTGTCCTCGTGTTGAAATATCGCTTCTTGATAAAAACGCGTTAATAAAGGTAAGTTTTCATGTAAATTTGTCTTAAATTCACAATATAAATATGTTTTCATATTCATTGTTCTGTAAGCTGTGTTCGACTACGTAACTACTATATAACAACTACATCAGGGTTACTGGGACGCTTTGTTTTCGTAAGGATTACATCTGTAATCGGAAAGCGATATGTAGCCTATCATAATGTTATGAACAAACATATCAGTACACATACTGTACATAACTACATATAAACACCAAAAGTTAACAAACATGATGGTAAAGGCCAAAATTTGACGCACCAATATTTAACCACCCTATTAAGCAAAAGACGCTACATTTTGGCGACATCCAAATATATTTCAAAGTACGGTATGTTGTAGTTTGTAAGCATTAAGACATACTTTTGTTTTCCTCACTCTTGACGTACGAGACAGTGTTGTTGTCGCCAATGCTGACGAGAGTGATCTCCACCGGAAGGTCGTGTAGTGGTCTATAATATCGCTGACATGTGGCTGTGTTTGATATAAAAACAAGGAGGAAGCAAGACGACTGTTCCATACACATATCCATACATTCTTGCAGTGTGATGTTTGTTTTAATGGCTCTGTCTGTCAATGAATCCCACACTTGTATATCCATACCAAGGTACTCTGTCATTTCAATTATTCCTGTTCACACAAACAGATAAAATGATAATACTGTAATGCATTTCAATGTCGTCTTTGAGGCCATTTTTTACCCCGATAAATTCCGATTAAGTTTAAGGATGTCATATTGCATTACAAGTGCAATAACTAAGGTGAAATTTATGGGTTCTAGGCGGCAGCAAAAAGAGTTGGGTGAACTTTAAATATAATGTATTGTTTTCAACATGAGCTTTAAAACAAAAAAACAAAATACAATTTCTGCTTTTGAAAAAATGTATAAGCTAAACAGGCATATGAAAAGAAAAAAAAAACGAAAAATGGCAGAAATGCATATGTTGATTAAAAATCAAATCCGGGTTATTTTAGTTGATTATCAAGAACAAAATGTGTTTTTGTCTCTCAATGTCTTCCTTCCTAATATATATTTTGAGCTGAAATATACAAATTCACTTATTTGAGTCAACTTGCGTAAATGCATAGCTTGTTGTTTTGTACTGAGTTAGGGCTTCTAGAAAAATCTCGAAATTGGCAATTTCAAATACCTCTCAAATTGATGTAAATTTAAAGTAGCAGGACACACTTCTTATACAATAGGTACAAGATACTGAGAGATACGTTTTATATTAAAGATATAAGATGACACGTGTGCTACACATAAGGCTGAAGTAAGTTCCAAATCCTTATTGCTGTTTTTACCTATAAGAAGTGTAAATTTAAAAACCAAGTATGGCATTTTCAACCACAATTACAGTAAAATGATTATACCAAATTTATTGTTTTGTATTTTTCTTATTGTTTTAAAAATCATTTTGAAAAATTTGAAATCAATCCTACACCATTATGTTCCTCCAAAAAAACCCTTTTCAAACTTTTACCTTAGTTATAGCACTTGTAATAAAGTAGGATAGCCTTAAGCATATTGGGAAGATGAAAATTAGGATTTACTGGGGCCCAAAAAGGGGCCTTACAGACACCCTTTTTATCAGGAATGCATTTTACAAATATATTCTATACAGAGTTGACAAAACCATTTATATAATGATTTATGCTGAATTACACGTAACTGATTTATGAAGAGTGTTTGTCGTGTACTACGAATGCCTACCAAACTAAGAGAAAACACACTGTGATGACAAATAATCAAAATTCCATACAAGAATTTGAAAACAGCTGACCAAGTTGACACGGATTCAACAACATCCACCAGATTAAGGGTAACAAACACCAAGCGATGATTTATTTCAACACATACCTGCCCCAGCAGCACAAACAAAGGAATGTTGCTCCTGGCACGAGGCGGCATACCAACTGTTTACCATGTCTCTTGCATTTTCTGTCATATTGAGTAGAAGACACTGTCGTTGGTTGCCGTCGTCATTAGAGAATGTACTCTGGAATGCTTTATCTAACGGGTCTTTACAATTTCCCCATGTATACCACAGCCCGTCTAAGTTTGGCTTTAAGAACCCTAACCATATTGGATGTCCAATTGTTCTGAAAAGGAAACCGAGTGTACATGGTTTATGCTTTAATTAAAACAACAACTTATGTACTGTGTAGTTTCTGTCTGGAACTATTATACAGGGGTTTAATTTCAAGGATCACATATTATTGTAAAAAATTATTTCATCATTTGTATCAAAGATAAGTAAACAACGTACATTGTATATTATGTCCATTTTCGCATATTTATAAAAGAAATATCGCTTTCAAAGGTTGATAAAGGTTGATGTTTTATTATATGATATTTTTCTCCGTTTATACCTTTCATATTTTTTTTTTTTTTTTATTTCGAAGTAAAATTAAAACTTCCTTAGAATTTCAGATTGATCGTTTACCGGCATCAGTCGGAAGTCCGTTTCAGTGCTCTTTTCTGCTTCAAAACAGCAGAGGACAGTATTAATGGTTATGTTACTATTCTAGTATTTTTGGCATTCTTATCGTTTTACAGCTTAGTTACATCCTCCTCAGAAATATTTCTAATTTAGTTTTTTGTATATAATAACAAAAGTGAAACGTCTCTGTCGTCTGCCATATTAACACTATACGGAGTAAGTTTTTACAGACATCTGATTGGTCAATATTCCACAGTAAGTGTTTTGGATTCAGTTATAAACCTGCGAGGCTCGCGGCGGGAATTTTGGATTTCAATATTAACTTCTCGTGCAGACTTTCGTTATTGCAAGGAAATATCGCATTTTATTTTGACATGCGCGGGCTGTTTAGACCTATCATCATTGAGTAAAAAACAAAGTTATATAATACGCATGAGTACATCTTAATAGTAACTTGCAAATTCTAAACAAAATAATGTTTCGATCGGTAGCCAGTCTATTCAACTAATATATATCAAAAATAAGTAAATTGATTGGCATTTAACAACTTCTTAGCTACTTCTTTTATAGGAAAAGAACATTTTTTTCAAAAAGCTCACTGTGGATGATTAAGGAACAGGTGGTTCCGTAGGTGCAGGAATTTAAATCCATCTGAAGTTGACGTTGGTATCGATCCATAACTTAGTGACTTGCATCCATGATACGCATCCAACCACGTGGCATTGGTATTTACAACAGTAAATGTTTTAACATATCTGTATCCATAATATCCTGCGGAAAAAACGCATTTCTTTACAAATGTAACTCAGATATCGAAAAACGAACAGGATCCCATTGATAAACTTTATATCAGATATATTCACTTCATTATATCAATACAAGGATAAATGAACGACAAATTGATCAAGTTATTTGTCATCAGCAAGAATATATGTAATTAAGCGAACTACAAGATACGCTCAGTAGCTATCCTCATCGATTATTTTAGTAACAACATTTTGACCGAATTTTATATTTAAGAAACATCACCTTAGGATGTCTCTTTGCTGATTTAGTAGGACCTTCAGCGTCCGATCAGCCGAATGGATTATATAAAACATTCAGCATTTAAATCTAAAATTGTTTCATGTTTTATGTATATTCTGTTTATGTGATGTAACATGCATTGTATGTGTCTTGATAAAGGGGCGGATAGCCTTGAAAATTTGACAATTTATTTGTCCGTACTGTTACTGCTGCTTCCACGATCATGTAATTAAGCGAACGATATACATTGAACATTTTTTTTCAAACAAGTTTTAAGGATATAGCAATTTAACTTACCTGTTACGTTCACTTCTATGCCATTGGCTACTTGGTCCACGACAAACAAATAATCTGCAAAAGTCATTGTTTCAGTGATATATTGTAACTGTTCATGTATTGAGCATGAAGTAGTCTGATCGATTATAGAGGATTTCTTGTATTGAACATAAGCAATTCTTCAAAAAATCATTTAATGAAAACTGTATCGTTGATGCTGTACTTATTCAATCTTATTTTTATAATTTGCATATTGGTATTGTTTATATTAAAATCCCAAGCTGGACTGAACTTGGAGTGTTCGAAAACGTTTACAAATTACCTGGTTTTTTTTTCAGAAATGCGTATCAATATTTAATAGCAATTTGTATAGTTACCTTCATAATATTCCCCTTTAACGTAAACACACCGTTTCAATCTTTGAATCAACGTTTTGAAACAGTTTTCACACTCATCTTTGGGTACACTTATTAGAATAAACTGCAGAACCCAGAACCCAGATCACTTCTGGATAGATACAAGGGGCAATTTCTGGGCTGTATGGAGGGTGTGGACATATATTGACCTTTTCCGACATAAAAACACTGAACCACACTTGCTGATTTGTAGCCTGAGGCATTGTCATGTAATGGAACATGCTGGAGACCTGTGTTAGGACGAACTTTTCTCATTTTTGATTGCAATGTTATCATCACTACTTTCTTATAGAAGCTTCCAGACACTCCTCTACCTCTTGAAAGAGCAATTAGCATGATTGGTGCACTATCTCTAAAGAATATTGGGTATAACACCTTCTTTGCTCTCAGTGTTCGTTTAGCTATACTAGGCCTGTTGGCATGTTTCAAAGCCAATATCCTATTGCCAAGTTTCCTCTTAGGCTCATAAAGATACACCCATGTTTCATCATCCATTATGAGGCTATCAAATGCTTTTTTTTTTTATATTTTTGATACTCTTTAGTAGTTTCTTAGCCATTTGTACCTGTGTACGTTACTGCTCGTCAATGGGTATCTCATCATTTATCTTTTTGGCACTCAATCCTAACTTAAAGCGGGCTTTTATATAGCCTCTGATTTCAGCGATATTTTCTATTCGATTTCTAACTATGTTCAACACAGTGTATGTCACTACACCCGAAAGTAATCTAAATTGCAAGGAAACCGGTTATGAACGGTGAACCATTTAAAATTGGGTTTAACTTTTAAATCACGCTATACTCGAGTATATAGCGTGTTTGCAAACGGTTTCGAACACTCCTCGTATAAGAAGTTAGATACCTGATATGTAGATGGATGTAAAATAAGAGAGAAAAATCCTGTGTGAAATTTGCATCTTTTTTATCAGTCCCTGTAACTTCATGCACTGCAAAAAATAGAGACATCAATTAAGCGTTAAAACATATATTTTATTGTTTTGTTATTCTTCATCACCCTTTTATAACCTAAAAGTCAAATTTCGTACGCCTTAAGATATCCCGAGACTAACAGATTACCGCTGTTTGTGTTTATTTTACTAACGTCAAGCTTGTTACTCGAGTTACAGTGGATAGCGCACTTGCCTTTCAACAAGGCGGCCGGGGTTCGATTCCCCGACCGGATGTCGAAAGGTAAACCTGCCCGACCACGTGAGTTTTCTCCAGGTGCTCCAGTTTCCTCCCACAATAAGACTCCTTACACGCTTGTATCCGGGACAACAAGAGTTATTAATAAAAGTTGAATAACTTATTTCATATTTTTTTTTTTAGTTTAAAAAGTAAATAAATATATTTTTGCATCTTTTTCGAGATTACTCTATAATTGTTTTTTTTTTTTTTTCATAAAGATATTACTTATTGGAAATCAATGCATCTTTATTTGTATTGTATTTTGATAATTGTTAACCTATTTTATATGTTTTCTTTAACTTAGATAATGTACACCAATTTGATATGCTTAATTTATTGAATGATATTTATACGAGATGTTTTGCTTTTGTATTTTCCGTTGTTTTGCTCATGAATTGTAGCGCTCCAAAATTGACAATGTTATACTGCCTTTGCTATGGCTATGGCTTTCATGCCATGTACATTTAATACATATTTAAAATTTATCAGCCACAATATCGATTTCAATGTAATGGTAAAACATTGAGATTGGAACAGACAAATCATTAAATTATTTTATTGCATTTGCTAATGACTATAATGCTAAATAAATATCAGTACATCTTTAATGCAGTGATAGTCATGCACGCTTGCTAGTGTCAATAATGAACGTACTTACCTGTGTTTAGGAATGCAATAATACCAACGAAACTTTCAGCCACAGAATAAGCGTTCCAAAACATCAAATCACTAATTTAATGCCAATTAAAACTTGTCTGTTTGTGCACGGAAGTCAATTTAAAAGCTTTTCATAAACACTCCCAACCTTGATTTGCCGCCAAATAGGTATCCGTAGACATTTATAGTAATGCCTTCTCCGACATCTATCGCACATTGTAATTTCTGATTGCAAACATTTGTTTATTTTCGGATCGATTCGACCTGGTAACCAGACAAAAGACTGACACACTGTTAAGAGCTTACCCTTGTATTCTATTGGCTTTTGTTAATCAAGTTCTTTGTTATACGCATTTTGCGGCCGTTTTGCCATTACACATGATGTACCTATTGTTTGAAATAGCTTGCAATCACAGTTATAATTTGACCTGTTCAACGTATTGGTTATCATTTTAAACAGATACAAGCAGGTTTAGTTCTGCAGGGACAATTCAGGGAGATGGGTCGATATATCAACATAATTCATTGTTCATTTTGTACAGTGAATTGCATCACACATCAGTTTAAATCACTAAATGCTCAAGTTAGAATATTAAACTGAAGATCGGTTCAATATCTCAAATAGGCATAGGGTAGCACTTTTGAATGTTAAATTTCAGAACCGAGTATGGGCACCATTTGCCTAGACTGCAGCTCGTACACGCCTTGTCATCAAGTTGATCAGGCGATTCACTTTTGCAACGGTAATGTTGATCGATGTCGACTGCTGACAAACAAACTAACAATACAAGGATTCGAGAGATGCAGGTTGATCAGAACAGAACTATGGGCAAGTTGTTTGGTCGTCATCTTTGTCTCGTTGAGAAATATTCTGTATCTTTAAGTGATATGAAGATGGACGTTTTCGAGTATGCTTACTTGTTTTGATTGACAATGATGTCTCGGTTCTCCTTTTGAGGATGGATGCTTACTTGGATGCGACCAAGATTTATATTGCGGGTGTCGTCGATGAACCAGAAGACGCCTACTCTTCCGTAACACCTGGTCTTATTCTCTCGTGGTTTTACGAGAATTTCCATGTAAATCTTTTTTTTTTTTTTTGTTTCTAATTTGCCTCTAGTTTAATCGATTTTGAGTTCGGATTATGGTTTTGTTGACGCTTTGGTATTCTTTTGTGTGTAATGATTGATGATGTGTTGTGTAAGGGCGTTAACCTCTAAGGTCGCCTTAATTTCGGAGTTCAGACGTATATACACGTCATACCTAATTTCTCTTTGTCTTTTATTATATTGTGAATAACAATTTAGTGTATTGTTATCAATTTATATTTAGTCGAGTATACGCGTCTCTGGCACTCAACACATCTTGTGATTGATGTTGGTCTATGTTGATATTTTTTGTTTTATGTCATAATTATGTACAGTCAAAGAATTTCAAATGTTAACAGTTTTTTATACTGTAAATGTTTTTATTTTAGCGCACTGAAAATTAAGCCCATCATAGAAGTTAAACAGAATAGCGAGGTCACTCACAAGACTTGCTGTAGAAAACAATATAATGAAACTGAGTTTCGCGCAATAATAATTTGGCATAATGTTTTCATCTCAAAAATCGCTAAAATAAGATAACCGCTAAAATAAGTACGTTTACAGTATTTCACAATCGATATATCACCGAAATCATTGAAAGATGTAAGTTTTTTTGATCGCCGGGCGATGCGAGTCCCCTACCGGCAGCAAAGGACAAGAAATATAAGTCAAAGGCTCAAAACTACTTAAAGTATATGGTCTTTGGTCATATATTTGATATTGCAATTCCCTGATGGCCGTGTTGGGATTATATTTAAATCAACACTGCGCATTTTTGAGACTACGAATTATTTGAAATTGGAGTCCATGGCGCGTATCTGTTGTCAAAATTATTCAACAGTAACCGAATCAGGCAATGACCTTGGTATTTTCATAATGTAAGTGTATGCCAAATTAGGAGACTAATATGGTTGATTTGGTATTTTACGTCCTTTTAATAGTTCAGGTCATTTGAGGACGGCTTCCAAGTGCAGACTATGTGCGTATGTATTTGGGAGGTGCGGTATGTTCATGTAAGCCTCTTTCCGATAGGTCGGATGTTTGGCCGAGTCAAAGTGCTACCACACTGAAGTATACTGTCGAAGACCCGCAGAACACTGCACACGGTCACATTACATTGTATACTGACAATGGGTTCTGAGCGCCAAGCAGGGTGTATTAACTAACATTAATTGGTACTCAGGTATGTCTCGACCAGGGGACAGATCCCAACGACTTCCTGACAGGGGCGAACACTCAACTGAAGACCAAAAGTGAGGTAGGCGTAATATCAAGGGAAACACAAGGAAGGAAGAAGTTGTTAGGAAAGAAGAGAAAAGATAATTTCCCAAATTGTGGCTGGTTTACCGAAACAACACGTTTCAAAATCATTATTAATATATTCTTTTCATTCTATTTGTCAAAATAATAAAATCGCTTTACAACGCACAAGGTACAATGGAAATGGTGCTGAAGGCAGGCTCGTGTATGATACAAAAACAAATTTATTTTAAAAATAAATCGATTTTGAAAAGAAGATTGTTCTCTGGTGATGATTTGTGTCTATGACTTCCTGGTTCTAAAGAGAGATAACATTTCTATGTTTGTTAGCTGTAATTGATATTTACATTAGTTTAAACATTGTTTCTTCAAATTTCAACAAAACAAAGAAATATAAATTGTAAAATTGAAATATGAAAAGAAAAGGAAACTAATGGAAAATAGCAAACACAAAGAAAAGAAGAAGGAGGGGGACAAGGGATTCAAATGCAGTGCGGAAAAAGGTATTATTTTAAAATAAATATACTGCGTTGCAATAAGTACATTGAACACGAATCGTTATGAACTAATGCATTGTAGCGTTCCCAATATTTACACTGCATTCATATCTACCACACAACTCGTTTATCACTACCTATGTTTGTTACGTGGAGACGCGACCTTGCATAACAATACCAGGAAATTATAAACCTGGTCAGCTGGTTCGAGCATTTTGGCCTGGTTGTAACGTCCTGGCTCCTTAACCTAGAGGTCTCTGGTTCGCGCCCCGCTCGTCATACTAGTTTCATTTCTGTAAAATATTGTTTATTTCCCAGGTCGGGATGTTTGTATTAATAGTAACCCAAGTCTGGGTGTGTGTATGCCCGATATGCACTAATTATCACAATGATAATTTCTTAAATATAATTGCAGCCCCTGGTACCCGATAAAATATTAAGTCGTGGGGGATCTGTTTGATTTATATGCCTACATCAGGTTCCATATGCCGTCCCGTTTCGTAATAGCTTTGGTATTCTCTGATTTATTTTAACAACTTTGCTCCATGTTTTTTAAGGTACAAGTTCCGATTGATCGTTGGCGGTAATCAACAAACTCTATTGATTCACTAAGTCCTTAACAAAGTTTCAGCGACTGATCCAACGCTGTTACCTAATTGGTTGATCAGCAAACATACCATCAGCGCTAACAGCGAGAACAAAAGCGTCAGTAAAATGATAATTGGTAATAGGTCGCCATCAACTGCCTCTCCTATGTGTAACATTATGTAATCAATACAAAGCATCAAGTGTACATCATGGCGTACCGGTTGTGTTCAATCCTGAGCAAATATAAACCGTCACAGCATTATCAGTTAAATGTTTTTTGGAGCTCATTATTGACTTAAGCATTGATCAACAAGGTAGGTTTCAATGGCAGTCGTCGTTTCATGATTGCTTTAATTGAATTCGAAATCATAGTAGTTCTACACTGAATTCGCAAAGTGGTTTGTTCTTCGTGCCATGTTACAAAACCAAAAGAAAGGTAAGATTTTGTTCTGTTTTTAACGTATTTATTAATGTCTTGTACATGTACAGTGTAAATGTCCTTTAATGCGGTGTGTAGGATTTAATCTTACCTGCTTTCCCCTACTTCATCCCTATACGTCTCTGCTTCTTCAACCTTTAGTGTTCCAATATATGAGCTATAGAGGTTACACAACGAGTGGTTGTTGGATATGGAATTTATTTCACTCGAGTTAATTATTTTTTGAAAGATACAAAAGACACGAGCTAAAACTCGTGTCTTTTGTCACTTTTAAAAAATAATTACCGACAATATTAAGTCGGCAATATCAGCGTTTTTGTGGTGAACCGCGGACTATTTACGCAAAAACACATCATCTCGTATAATCGATGACGACGTCAACAAATAGCACGTTGCATTGAACCACTTGATTTCCGGTAAAAGTTCTCCTTCTCAACAAATCAAAGTCCGGAAGGTCATGTACCACTAGTGGTATAAACACATATATTTATTCTAAATTGCTCTCGATACCACGATTTCCGTGATAGATGTCGCGATCGGCTGCCGACGAAGTACATGGCCGGAATTCAAGAGATGCAGGTTAATGAAGACTATTTTATAGTATCTGTCGAGGTTTCATTGAGCGATATTCTGTATCCTTGTATGGTATGACATTGGGCGGTTTTGAATATGCTTATACGTAGGCTTACTTGTTGTTATATAATTATATATTTCTTATTTTGAGGACGTGACATTTACCTGAATGTTACCTAGATTTGCATGGCGTGTGTCGGCAATGAAAGTATAAAAATCTTCCGAAACACCTGGCCGTATTACATTTATATCAAGTAATTTTTCAAGGACTTTCGTGTAATTTTTCCTCTGTCTATGCGTCGCTTCTAGTTCAGTCGATTTTGAGTTCGGATTATGGTTTTGTTGACAACTCAATATTCTTTGGGTTTTTAGGGCATCTAGTAACAATATGCCCTGTGGTTATTTTGAATATTTGTTTGCTTTGGGGTTTTTTTTTTTA
The DNA here is from genome assembly GCA_947623455.1 of Mimachlamys varia. Taxonomy (NCBI): domain Eukaryota; kingdom Metazoa; phylum Mollusca; class Bivalvia; order Pectinida; family Pectinidae; genus Mimachlamys; species Mimachlamys varia. The sequence continues at coordinate 8,008,556 of OX392537.1, forward strand.
ATGATGAAGCCAAATTAGTTTTCTTTAAATGTCGAGAAAATTTAACGCTGAAATTATTACCTTCTCTGGTGTACAGTCATTGAATACGAACGCTATAAAACTACTGCCAGTACAGTAAAGTCCAGTCAAAAATAATTGTTGAATATATTTTCCTCCTATCCATCAATTAACTTTGTGTCATATTAAGATATTGAATTTCATGTTTCTACTGAACAGTCGTTATCTCCCAGTTTGCAACGGACATATTATGTGATGCGTTAATAAATTAGAGAATACCGAAGCGTTAACAAAATCATAATCCGAACTCAAAATCGATTACACCAGGGGCAAAATATGAACAAAGGAAATGTTTACATGGAGACCCTTGCAAAAGTACAAGAGAATAATAACAGGTATTTTCTCTCCATGGTTAATAAATATTTGTTGCAAACTACCGGAAAACTATGGTAAACACTTAGAAGTTGGGCAGCATCCATTAGTTGTATAATTTCCATGTTTCAAGATGTTGAAGGAAACAAAACAATGCCTGCCATCGAATAGTTATATCTTATATCGTGCTGAAGCGTGAGCGGCTCCGTATTTCAAACAGCTATCGATCTGGTGAGCCTTTCTGTCATTATGTATACGCTTATTTGCATAATGCACGGATATTGTAACAATGCTACATTTTTCGTGAATCATTTAAGAAAAATGTAGCAATTGTTACATTTTTCGAAATTGTTACATATTTCCTTCCATCAGATGTACAGATATTTTGTTATTCTCTGTTGTTTCACTACAAACTTTATACATATTAAAAGATAGATATATTTGTATATCATTATAAAATTCATTTTCTTCTTTACTTAATTACAGGTGGTGTTTAATCTGGCTATATTTACACATCCCTTCATATATGAACTTAAAGTATTGCACACTAAGAATCAACGCATACAGCCGTATATAACCAATGGTTGTAAAATTCTGTAGGAATCACCACATCATCAGCGTTTTCAAATATACCATAATTAGAGGCTTATCAACAGACCCCAGATATGGAAGTAATGGTCAGAAGTTCTGTTCTTCATATTCTACTCCTAATTTCCACAGGTGAGTTATTGGTATTGTAAAAAACACGTTATGACATTCAGGTAACTTTGATGTTTACGTTGCATTTCATATTATCTTCCCCAATATAATTATTATACGTTATATGATTGGTAATTTGGAAGGGATACTTTATGGCATATTTGGATATGAGAGAATATTTCTTTTTCATATAAACATACTTGTTGTTACAAAAGTAGTTTAGAAAATAGTACATTGAATATAGTTTCCTTAAAACCATATCGCAGTGTTATAAGTGAAACTTATGGTTTACTTTATCATTACACTTACCGGTTATGACAAATAATTAAAAATCGGTTATGTCAAATAATTAAAAATAGTAGTTATAACTTCAATACTAAGGACATTGTGTTTCAAAATATTGTTTCAAACAGTTACGTGGACTTTGTAGAGAATCAACAAACACATTTTGTATTATGCTCGATCAGTACCATTGTTTGGGCGGCATCGGTCGATGGTTATCTATGGAATAATGGATTGTGCTAATGACAAATCATATATTTTATCTCGCAGAATACCCTGTGGCGACCATTCCGCTGGTGCTCAATACAACCCTATCTGTTACAGGTACGTGTGGCTACAAACCATTACTCTTTGAAAGGATATTGAACCTCATAAAGCATTTGATTGAAGGTTGATTTTAAAGCTATAGTCAAAACCATCGAAATATTACCCTTCGGGTAACGCGTAAAATCGTATCTGCTGCCTCGTGGAATGAGAAATTTGGGATCGTATCTTAATACATGTACACCTTTTTGAACATTTTCCTCCTTCTTAATGTCTTCATTTACAGTGCCTCATATCTAGCCTTTAGTTGAGCGTTCGCCGCTTTGGGGGAAATCTTTGAATTTATTCCCATTACCGAAATATTGCAGAATCTCAAAAAATGGGTAGTTACATTCTACTACTCCCAAATTAATGTTCAGCACTATTGGATCGGCTGACTGGTGAACCCGTTTACAGTATAATGTTACCTGGTGATGTGTTCTGGGGGAGCACTTGCCAATACACGTCAGTGTGGAAGCAATTTAAACATATAAATTCGGCATCAGTTCTAAATCTGCACTACCCTAAGGAGGCTTAACAGAAACTCCGAGGCCTCCCGAATACACCCGCACTCAATACATATACCCACATCGTATACCGTCCTTGAATATCCTTTATTACTGTTTTTCCCCGGTCGGACGTTGAAAGGTATGGGGGCCACCTGCCCGACCACGTGGGTTTTCTATTTTTATTCCGGTTTCCTCCCACAATAATACCCATCGCGCGCTAACCTCTCGGCCGGTAAGAATGATTGATATACGTTGGATAACTTTTTTTCATGTAATTGTTGTAAAATAAATAAAGTTAATATTTATATTTATTTATACATCCAATATTACTGTAGCTGCATTAACCAACACTCTATTTCAAGGTTATTTCGGACGTAACATTCAGATAGAGATGGTAGTAGGTAACGCTAATGCCAGTTGGTTTGATGCATTCCATAAGTGTGAATCGATCGATCTTTCCATCGCAACAGCAAATTCAATCGGAGACAAGTTTCTTCATCTCCGCAATTACTTGTTCAAGCATCATCCAGAGTAAGTATAAAGTTGTGGTACACTGCTTATATTTCTTCACGTGATTTTCACAAGAATTTAACGTGAATTTTATGTGAAATTTGAACGAAAACATATGCATGTAAAAATCAACTTTATTATAAATTTACATTACATGAAATTTACATGGAATTCACGTAAAACTCATGTGAAAACCATATAATGAATAAAGCATTTAAACAATAACAAAAACAAAAAGTCATATTAATTATTATTTATATGATTTGTTTTCACTTGCAATTCAATTTTTATCACATAAGTTGAAAGTGGAAAAACGTTATTCCAGACTCTCAAAATAACGGCAAGCAATACTCCAATTTTCTGGAAAGGGGCAACTATAAGACCTTATGACAGAATTATATTAAAATCAGACTCAGAGTAAGAAACGAACTCACAAATATTCCTAAGCTAAACAGAAACATCTAAGCATACCGAAGCATCAACAAGACCTTAATCCCAGATCTAAATCAATCAGACTATTTGAGAAATATTAAAAAAGTTAAACTTTACATGAAGGCCTTTTAAAACATAAAGAGAATTAGACCAGGTGTTCAGGAAAGGTAAGCGTCTTCAGTTTAATAGCTTAATAGAAAAGAAAAACAAAACCTTCCATGTATATTAAGTCACATCCAAGGAAATGCAAAGTCCTCAAACTGAGAACTGAGGATGATCCAATGAGTTAGAGCATAAAGTCGACCAAACAACTTGCCTATTAAGACTTTTCACCAGTCTCGAATTTTTTATTTTAATCGTCGGAAGCTATCTCCTTTGGTCATATTTATTGCAATTATAGGACGAAGTAAGCGATATGTGTAATGTCCTTGATTTTAAGTTCAAGAATGTATCGGTTTACGCGCTATTGTTGACTCGAGTAAATGTTAAAGTTAAGGTGGAAAGCATCCTGCATCAAACACGATGTTACAAAGATGTAGTAAAATTGTATATGCTTTGCCTCCTGCCCAGTTCGTTTTATGAAACATCTTTACATTGAAACGCAATGCAGATTTTATTGCAACTCACAAATCACTAATATCGATTCAAAGAAATGTACGCAGTATGGTACCTACTTATTTAATTATACTATTATACTAATGAGTATGCTCATGAATGTGCTTGAAAATGCTGACTCGGTTCTCACTTTGAGGACTTACATGGCGAATGTCGTCTATGAAGTAAAAGGCGCTTACTCTTCCGAACACCTGGTCTAATTATCTTGTACTTTTGCAAGGGTCCCCATGTAAATCTGTTGTTTTTTTTTTGTTCATATTTTAACTCTAATCAATTTTGAGTTCGGATTAAGGTTTTGTTGATGCTTCGGTATTCTCTTACTTTTTATACAGATTCATTGGTGTCCCTTTATGGACAGGACATGTGAAACCTAACCTAGACGACGTTTGGTACCTACGAGAAAAGTGCCATCAAACTGTGCAGGATGATATAAAAAATACCTATGTGAACAACACCGTTGATGAACGGCAATGTCTCCTGATTAACATGACTGTGAACGCAGCTCAGATGGACTACACCTGGTACGCTACGTCGTGTTACGAACAGCATCCGTTCATTTGTGAACAGAACATAGGTAAGGTAGACATTTAAATCGCATACTGTAAAAACCAATTCTTTTGCTTTTCGCTTAGCCAGCCTCGAAACTGTTCGCGGTGGGAAGTGTTCTGCTCTTTCAGGCATGCTGTTTTATACTGTGTATCTTTAATACTACTGCAAAGTTTGCATGTAGATATGTTCGCAGAGATTTAATGCAAGCGAAATAAGCGCAAATTTTCACATCGCATAAAATACACATTAGAATCATCACACTAGAACGAATGAAGGTCTATATAATTAATATGAATTGTCGTGTTGCCAACAGAGTGTATCTCTTTCCAGATTTCATTACTGGTCATTTTTGTAATTGTTATAAAAACATACATCAGCGAATGAAAGCCAAATACAGTCAACCCTGTATTTGTGAGTGACCTTCAAACGAAATTTACTAAATTACATGAGCTTTGATGTAGAACTAACCAGTTATAAATACTTTCATAAGGTATTTGTGACATGGGTCTAGACCGTTTCTTTTATACAAACATTTTTAATCACACTACAAAGTACCTTTTCGTATTTTAACGCTTTTAACGTCGCCGTATTGAAAGGTGCAATAGAGCGAAGTTTGTTTACTTTTCTATAATATCATCAAATATTTCATACAATTGTAGTTCGGTAATCATTGTGAACTATTCATACCGATATTTTGACAAAACTTGATGTTTTCCATACGTTTTTTAATTCATAATAGGGAAATCCTTAATCGTCCAACCCATGCAAATGAGATAATGTTGAATATATGCTGGATGTAATATTTAGCTGTAGCATAATTTATGACAGCTACTGGTCATACTGTTTGTATCATTAAAGCAAGCAAACTCTTTGTGAGAACTCCGAGATACAAAGGACACTCGGTATACTTCGGTCCAACTCGAAGTGAAAAACAATAAATTGCAAGCAGTATCGATTATATAGCATGGCGGGTGTCGCCGTTGAAGCAGCAGACACTTATTCTTCCGGAACCCCTGGTCTTATTATCTGGTAGTTTTTCAAGTGTCTCCATGTAATTTTTCCTTTGTTCATATTTGTCCCTCGTTAATCGATTATAGGATGTTTTTTGACGCTCCGATATTCTTCTTAAATATTTTTGTTTTATGTTTTAAGTATGTTATGTAAGGTATGTCTGAATAACGGCGCGGATTTGTCCTTACTGTCGCTATAATTATAACGAACAGTTATTTCCTTACAAATGTGTATTGCAGGAACCAGACTTGTGGAGCCATATGAAGGAATGCAGAAACAAGATATTGACATGGATACATCTGTAACAACATCGGTAAACATTACATCTGAGGACTGCATCGGAAAGATGAAAACGTCAGCCGAAGCATTTATGGCTGAATACCATTCCCCTTCAGAATCATGTACGCTTTTTGAAAGGTCTGTTTTTGACTTGCCATATGAAGTAAATTTGACTGTCATCAGCACAGATAATACTACTGTATCTTACCTAAAGAGCGAGGAAAACGTTGGTAAGTATGCTAGAAACAGATATCAGTGAAGTAATGTTTCATACTTGGTTCTATAAGGTCGATTAATGCAATACTTATTTAATATTTCAGCACTCACATTTTGATTTGCATTAAAAAAACCTTAGTTTTTCTTCCTTAACTGCAACGAGGATTTCTTGCATTCCCCAAATCATACTTAATTGTTTTAAAGTAACTGATTCAGATGTTTTGTCAAAAACAAATATACATCAGGTGAAGTACATACATAAATAATGTTGAATGTAATGATAACCTCTCAATGAATTTTAAATCCGCCGACGGTATCAATTACACACTAGTCCACTAGTCAGCTGTTGGACAAACCTGACACTTAGATGAATGGTTCTCCAAATACACTAGTTTACTTTACATGTAGCGCACTTTACTGAAGCTTAACTAAAATAACCCGACAATATTACTCTCACTACTAACTGATATATGACTACCGTGACTGTTAGTTTATATTTTGTTTAGTCTTGAAAAGTACAATATTGTATCCGCCTGTAAAATTCACTTTTAATTAGAAATGTGCAAATGACATGAAATTTTAGATGAAAGGTATGCGACACTAAGTGTATATCTTAAAATAGTACGTTTTAGATATGTCGAAACGTTAAGCATTTCAACCTTTCTTGTTATTTAAGGATAAACTTTCTATTTTGTTTAGGTTATCAGGGGATAACTACAATGGAAAACGGGTAAATTATACATAACCGGCTTCGCCGGTTATTGAATTTACCCGTTTATATTTACAGTTTCTTTCTGTGAGACTATTTTGTTCATTATAGTCCAATCTTCGGACACAGATTTCATTTCAAAACTAATAAACGTGAAAATGGTTCAATAAAGTAACAGCATGAAATTTGCTAGCTCAGCCGACGTTTATTGTTGGAGACGTCGCGCTATTGTATTTCAAACCGGATGATTTACATAGCTCCGCCTACATGTATTGTTGTCGAAGTCATAGAATTTCGGCACGTGTTTGAGTACAGTTATGAGGTGATAATGATAGTCTGTGGAACAATGGTTATCGAGTGAATGTCCGTGTAGACTGTAAATATATATTATTATCGGTGACATTTAAAACAAGATACAACATAGATATCTGATCTCCTTCTGGAATTTAAGTATAGTACAACCTTCATAAAGCAGATTCTTTTACGTATCTCAACACATGTTATATAGCAGATCTACAGATAATACGATAAACAATATCAATTTAATTAGGAATTAATTATAAATACTTCTGCAATGAAATAGTATAATAGGATTGGAAGATTAGATTGCTGTTTGGTCAGACATTAATCATTCGAACAGCTTTTTGTTAGTCTTACATTTCCATTTTAGTTATAGTTCTTCCGCTACCAGACAAAGTTTATACAAACACCTATGAAGTTACAGATTTACCATGTAAGTACACCAATAGAAACAAAACAGTATGTGATACTATACCATGTTAATATTGTGAAGTTAAAGGTCGTACTGGATTGACAATATGATAACTTCCGGTAAAAAAAAAACAAACAAAAACATTTAAAAATGAGAAACCCGGTTTAATTATGAAGAAAACGCACTGTTCTTTCAATATGAGAAAAAATACTCTGTACCATCTGAATATGTAAAATTATTATGTGTACTTTTTTTCAGTATGAGAAAATGCACTTTGGAAATATGCTCTATTCATCATTAAAAATGAGCTCCAATGTTCCCATTTAAACGGTTTAAGCAAAGAAATCTACCAATCTTTAATTATGTGAGCGCTTCTTCACATATAAAACATTGTCATATTATACATTATTATATTTCTTTACATATCTTCATGTAGATCACTGTGATATGAGTATCTACAAATAATGTATTAGGCAAGCATTAATGTGTAGTTCATTATTTTTTTAAATTGTTCATTGACAAATATGAGTTATTGACGTGGATATGATGTCAAATTTACCGAATACACAGTACCCAACTAATTTTTCATTTTAATCTTTATTCATTTAACTTTTTTTGTGTTTGCTTAATCAGGTTATTCCTTTGAAACATCGACAGCAACAACATGTGTTCCTACCCAATCTACAGGTAAATAAGTGTCCCGAAATACCAATGAATGTTAGCTTGTTTTGCAGTTTATAAAGGCATGTTTTAACAAGTAGGTTTCTATATTTTCACTTTATAAAAGTCAATAAAATATTTGTGTCAACAAAAGAGGCAAATATACCTATTCCTAACATAAAGCTTAAGAACGTTTCGTAAATTTATTATAAAATAATAAAGTTGCCAGATATCAGTTTTTTCGATGTTTTATGATCCTTGAAATACGGAAGATACGAGAACTATGAAAACAATTACCAAACGATAGTACTCGAAGTTTTTATCAAATTTTATTTCATTTTCACACTTGGTTCTCATTTGAGCAAATTAAAAAAGCAGGATATTCTGCATTGCTATTTGTCTGCAAATACCAGATATTGCAATACTGGGTAGGCCTCAGAAATACCGAAATTTAAGGTCGAAAACCCAATGCATTTTATCCATGATATGTATACCCTCCTTTTGCCAATAACCACTATAGGAACAATTATTGTATTTGTTAAATTGTTATTCATTCTAATAAGACAAATAATTTACCATCTACAAATAAAGATTAATACTCAGGTAAGGATATGAATTACCGTGTATTTGAAATCTCAGATGTTTGTTATCAGTGCGTCTTTCTTGCATATTATGCTTTTTTTTTTGGAATCGATGACAAAACACTTACGTTTGAAAAAACTACCTCAAATAAGATAACTATAGTAACGATCACTTTATTTGTGATTATTTAAGTTGAGTTGATAATGATTGGTTATTACAAAGATGTAGCAAGTGCTAAAATAACACGTTGTCATGAAGAGTACAGTGAGAAAGTATAGTAATACAGGTTGAATGGTCTTACACATTAAAATTATATTTATGCTCTTATATCTTCCAGCTGTGTTTTCTGGCTCGACCTCCGCAACGTTGGATACTTCTAGTTCACTTAATCAGTGGATAGAAGAGGCAAAGGAGGAGAATATCGTCGACGAGAGGACATTATCATCGTATCGGAATAAGCGAGTGAGCGCAACAGATAGCCGACCCTCGTCCCAGGCTATGGGCGTGCTTGGTGCTATATTTATAGCTACTGTTATTCTTCTGGTTATCCTGTCGGACTTACCAAGGATCATACCTCAAATCAGAGATAACGTTCAGCATTTGAAATCTTGCAAAACTAAGGGAGAGTCAACGAAAATATTTTACAAAATTAAAAATTCATTGAATCGTCGATACTCCGTCTGAAATAAACTGGTTAAGTGTTTTCTTACAGCTTTTGCGTATAATGTGTATTGTATGTGTTGAATTTAATGATTTTTTACAATCATACTATGGAACAAAAATATCCTAGTTTATAATATTATGGTTAGGCTGTCTCTTTATCTAAAATGTTTTATCTATTTACATGTATATGTTATTCATATAATTGCGTATGTTAATAATCATAAATGATATATTGGAACGTGTATTGGGTATTTTATAGACATTTTCTTTATTGAGAGAGAGAGAGAGAGAGAGAGAGAGAGAGAGAGAGAGAGAGAGAGAGAGAGAGAGAGAGAGATTTTACAACACCACACAACACGTTAACATTTAAAAGGATGTTTTGATTTGGATCAACCACTTAATAGTGTACAATGTAGTATGTTATATTTGTAGTTTAATATTTTCTAGTACCGGGACATATATGTAATAGAACAGGGGGAAAACACATTCCGGTCGAGTGCCCCGACAAGGAATCGAACCCGGGTCTCCGGCGTGATAATCTACATCTCTACCATCTGAACCAAAGAAGCATGCTCCGTCAGCTGAGTGACAGAGACCGTAATCAACACTATGTACAAGCCACACCGATCCGCTCCTTTTACATACCGGTATATAACTTTCACCATTGGTCATTAGCATTCAATGAACGTTTTTCAATAAGTTCATTCCTTACTGACTTGTAGCGAATAAGAATGAAGACCCGGTTCTTGATGTCTACTAGTATGTGACCAAGATGTACATGGCCGGTGTCGTCGATGTATAGTATAAGCACCCGATCTTACTCTCTGATACTTTTTCAAGGGTCGCCGTGTTAATATGTTCCCTGTTTAATTATTTTTGAGTTCGAATTGCAGATTTGTTTACGGTTTGGTGTTTTGTTAGCACATGTATATGTGAGTTCGTTTTCGATTTCGTTGTCCTATAATCAAACAAAAGTTCTCTGAAGTTCCTTCAAATTATTTTTGAACGAATTGATGCTGGTGCACAACCTGTATTCCGTAATATAACAGCCCTGTTTTGTAAGTCGCTTCGGCCTGTCTTGAAAAGATCATCTTGGCATTGTACCAATCACTATGCATAATCTTACCATAGTGCAAGAAAGGAGCTCAAACTCTTATACTGTATTCCATCTGGGATCTTTTGAAACTACGACATTTGACGTCATAGAAATTTGGAACGTGCTCAAATATTGTGATGATATGATGCCTCTAGCTTGTTAAACAATATTTTCTCGCGTGGATGTCTGTGCAGAATTAAAAATAAATATTAAACCTGCATTAAGTTCTCACAGGAAGTCATTACATCCCGAACTAGAAGGAATAACGCCGTTGATGCATGTTAAATTTACTGCTAACATTTGTTGTTTTAAAGAAGAACGTTTCTTTATTTCGTTTAATGTCCTTGGGTTGTTTTTCATCAATTGATCTGCAATCATTTATGAGTTTAGGTACGTCCGAAACCAACACAAGGCCAATTGCAATAACTATGCATATCAAGCCAACAGTTCCTATTGCCTTTGACGATGGTCGATTATCATCCACGCTTTTAAATTTATTTTGGTAAGATGAAAGCGTTTTAACATCAACTGTGTTCTCCTCTTTCAATTTATTGACGATTTGTTCTATCTGATCAGGGTTGCTGTAGCTTGGGGATGAGATGTCCTCTGAAAAAGAAAGGGATTGCCACCAAGTTATTGATGTAAATCTTCTGAACATACATAAAACTTATATTTATATACTATGCAATGTAAAACCTCCAACGACGGGAGCGAATGACAAGGTCATATTAACATATACAAATAATTATTAGGAACTAATGCTTACTGTATTTTGAAATCCTATTTGTGTCGAAATAAAATCGTTGTATCGATATATAAATATTACCGTTTGTTGACTGTGGTATTTGGGCTGTAGTTGTTTGCTGGGCAGGATCTTTGTAACCTGAAGTAAAGAAGGTATTGATTTCATCACTAAGTATGTCCATGGTGTCACAATTAGCTAATACATGTATGCTTCTCTCATCAGGGTTGTGTTTTTAATCATATGCCAATCAATCCATTCAGTTCTAAGCGGGTATGATTTTGTATAGTTTATAAATTTTATTCAATGAAGCTGAACAAAAAAATGTTTTACCTTTGCTGTCTGATGAAGGAGAAAAAAATTCAAATTGACGTTATTTAAACTTCCATTCTAGCTTAATCAAAACATATTCTTATGAAGACGTTGACATTTTGTACTTGAAAGGTTTATAGAGTCATTTCTACTTGAAGTGTAAATACATTGCTGTATTCTGATGTCGAAATCATTACCGAAAGCAAGTTTGAGTAAAGTGTGAATATATATGTTATATTTATAATACAAACATGTATAACTATAAAGTAATATATTTGATAGGTCTAAAACAGACGCCTTGCCATATTATATCAATAACGAAAGTACATGTAACATGGAGTGCATACTTTGAAAGTTTTGTGATCATTTAACAACTACTTAATACTTCATTGTACTTACATGGTAGGTCTCTGTAAGTGTACGCCGCCGTGGGGTCGGAAACGTTCACCAAGACAACTGTATACACACACAGAAAATGATATTGTTTTTTATTTTTTTTTATTATTATTATTTATGTTGTAATATTCGAATAAAATAGTTTTAACAATCGAATACTTTCTCTAGATTGTTCTAAATACATAGTCCATTAGTCAATCAATCGAAAATTGAATTAAGGTTATCATACATTAAATATTCATCAATAAGATATTCTGTATCTTTGTGTGATATGAAGATGGACGTTATTGAGTATGCTCATGAGTATGCTACTTGTGATTGACAATGACTCGGCTCTCATTTCGAAGACATGATTTTTACTTTGATGTGACCAAGCTTTACGTGACGGGTGTTGTCGATAAAGCAGAAGACTCTTACTCTTCCGGAACACCTTGTACTTTTACAGGGGTCTCTATGTAAATCTGTCCTTTTTTATATTTTAATCGAATTATGATTTTAATAACACTTCGGTATTCTCTTTATATATAAATATATATACAAACCTTTGTGTTCAATGTTTTTCACATATGATATTATATCATCGCCAACATAGGTGAGGTTGAATTCGAAGGGGAGATAATCCAAACTACGCATGAATATGACGCAAGAAGCAGCTGAAGCATTGAACTGGCAGTGATATCGCTCTGATGCAACACACGACGCTTTACAGTCCTCCTTGGTAGTGGTAGTCTCTGTAACGGTGTACGTGAACTTATCCGTGGTCAGCTGTGCCATACCTACGTATTCACTCATACTTTCAGTACCTTCAGTTATAATAAAAACCAAGTCAATAAAATAATTTGGACTATTCACTTTAACAAACACATACTCGTTTAATGAAAACAAAAGGGAAACAAAAATAAATCGGAAAAAGATTTAAGCATTGATGATTTTTTTTTTAGTTTCATTGGGGTTAGAAAAGAAAATTGTTTAGCGGATTTTTACAAAAGTTTGCAAGAATTTTTTTTTCATAAACAAATAATTGACATCAACGGTTGTAATTTATTTTTGAAACTTATTTTCAAACGTGTATGTATAATTTGACTGATCTAACAAATCAATACGCAACGTCAATTGCCGTTGAAAACAAAATTTCAACAAGTCAAAAAGCCGCAATCTGCATACAATCAATGGAATTTTATTTTTACAAACCGGATATTTTTCAAAACGGATAACTTGAAATGTAGACAGTATATAACTGCATCATACAGCTGTTTCGTCCTCCTAGGACTATTCAGTGATGCTAGGGACCAAATGGTTGGAATCCAAAATTTCTAAACTAATGTAGAAGAAGAAGGGTCAGGTGCGTAAAACTCCTTTAATCTATGAATTTAGAAGAAAACATAAATTAGTTCTGTATAATTTCAAATCGTGTACTACGAAAATGTGTATATCATGTGCCGTGCCACTACTCAAATAAGATTAACTAAGGCTATGGAGGCTCCAGCAAACATCGGGGACTACAAAACAAATGTTAAACAAAGGGTTGCCAAATTGGCTAAAGCACATATTGCTACCTTATTTTGTATTCTAATTGGTCTTGTTATAATTTTACCATCTCGTCACAGTATTTCTACCTTGGTGTATATAGGATTTCAGAACAACCGAAAAGATTGTTCTATTCCTTACCATCTCGTACACTACGTTCGCCAGTAGGTAGACAGTATATTATCTTAGATCTCATATTGTTTGTGTTTAATCATTTGTTTACTAATGTATACTAGACGTTATATCAATCTCTAAGGAGATATCTCGGGGGATAAATAAACGATGTTTCTATTAACTTTTTGTTCATAAACAAATAATTGACATCAACGCTTATACTTAATTTTTGAAACTTATTTTCAAATTTAAAACATGTGTATGTACAATTTGACTGATCTAACAAATCAATACGCAATGTCAATTTCCGTTGAAAAGAAAATTTCAACCAGTCAGAAAGCCGCATTCTGCATACAATCAATGGAATTTTATTTTTTTAACAAACCGGATATTTTTCAAAACGGATAACTTGAAATGAAGATGGTTTTTCGAGCCAATTGACGTTCTTCGCCAGTTTAAAGCATTTTCCTTTTTTACGAGGTGTATTAGAATGAGAATTCAAAATCGTCTGTACTTAGTACATGTACAAATAATAACAAACATGTGAACATGAACTTCGTGAAAGACTGATGAGTACTTGCCTGTATATCTAAGACAAAAGTACGGATGGCGTTCGTGACATGACGCTGCATACCAGGTGTAGTAAACATCCCACTGATTGGTTGTAGTGTTAAGTAAAAGACACTGTCTCTCAGTGGAGATGTCATTCGCGAATGTGCCGAATCGTTTCGAACTCATACAATTGGTACCTCCGTACCATAATCCATCTAAGTTTGGTTTATGAAAGCCAGTCCAGATCGGTTCCCCAATCAAACTGAAGAAAGAAAAAAACATAAATATAGATGTCAAGTGTGTGTAAGAGACGACGTAACACACACATATGCTGCATCCTTAAAATTAAGTAATAAACACAGTATGCCGAATATTGCATTATATAGCTGTTTCGTCCTCCTCGGACTCTTCAGTGATGCTAGTGACCAAAACGAGGGATTCCAAAATTCCTAAACTAATGTAGAAGCAGAAGAGTCAGGTGCGTAAAACCCCTTTAATTTATTAATTAATAAGTAAAATTAAACTAGTTTTGTAAAATTTCAAATCGTGTACAAATATGATTAAAGAAGCAGGATGCATATGTTCTTCATAACATTGAATATTCCTTGAAAGGGTACGTACTTACTGTTGGTAATGAGAAAATATTTGTTTTCGTAAGTATGTAAATAGAAGTCCAGCAGACCCAGATGTAAGGATATATCCCTGTAGACTTCTACATCCATCAACAGTATCAAACCATGTGGCGTTTGATAGTACAAGGAGGTACTCTCTTGCCAGCTCCCCATAGGCAAGGTACCCTGAAAATGAAATCGGCAACTTTTGATATGTCCTAAAATATGTGTAAATGTGTAAATGGCATTGTACGGTTTTGGACGTATCATCTCTTTAAATGCTCAAGTCAGATACATAGCAAACGATATACAGTGTATTGATTCCCACAGCCAAGTATGACACTAATTTGTTTTCCATGTGGAATTTTGTAATACAGTGTATTTCTACAAATTGAAACAATTAAAACGTATCGCGGTTACTTTGATAGGATCGGAATGTTCTTAACATGATGTGAAATCAAAAATCATTATCAAAGATCCAGCATAGTCCATTTTAGGCCGTAACGGGATCCTTTCTTTTTGGATCTTGAGCGTGCAGTGAAATCTAGGAGCGTTCCCTGCTATGTGCTACATACCTCGCACAATATAAGAACAAAGGGTTGCCAAATTGGCTAAAGCACGTATTGTTACCTTAGTTTGTATTCTTATTGGTCTTGTTATAATTTTACAATCTCGCCACAGTATTTTCTACCTTGGTGTATATAGGATTTCAGAACAACCGAAAAAGATCGTTCGACTCCTTACCATCTCGTACACTACATTCGCCAGTTGGTTAACAGTATATAATCTTAGATCTCATATTGGTTGTGTTTAATAATTAATTACTTTGAATGTATATTAGACGCTATATCAATCTCTGAGAAGATATCTCGGGTGATAAATAAACGATGTTTCTATCCACTTTAACAGCTTTAAAGAGATTGAAAAAAGTGTCGTGAACATATACGACGTTTTTAAATCCAAAAAAAGATATAACAAAAATGCTATTAACTGGATTTCCTGCACTATATCATGATATGATTTAAGCAAAAGCTATCACAATCAGAACATTGAACGAGAATTGGGAGGTTGTTTTAGCAATCAATTATAACTTAAAACGTAAATGAAAATAAGAACTATGCAAACGAATCTGCAAAGGAAGTTTGTAATTACACATCCACCAATAGGCACATATCAGATTTATCCAAATAAAAGTTAGATTAAACAAAAAATAAACCATCAACAATATCGTTACTAGGGAAAACTATGGAAGCCTGTTAGAACCACTGTTATTTTTTATCTGGCGGCCGCCAGTGATTTCCCTATATGCACTAAAAGGCTTCAATAGAAAGCAATAAAAATTGATGAAGGTTTCATTCAAGGTATGCAGCTTAGCCAGTAATTAACTTCATTAAATAACTCAATTTCAGATAACAAAACGAACTAGCAAATACGTACAAGGTTACTAACTAATCAATATAAAATGATGATTCGATGAATTTACTATATAAATTATTCCTAGCAGAATTCCTACAATACAGTATTGTATTCAATGGTTTACCTGTAACACCTATGGTTTCAGTGTTTGGTAACGGGTTCGCACCAGCATATTGACCTGAAATATCAAAATATCCATTAATATTTTGCTGTTAAAAATTATTCTTTCTAAGCAATATTAGTATATGCTCACATTCCATGACATTTATGCTTTGATATTTTTACATTTAAATTTCCGCTCTAACATACCCAAACCATTAAAATAATAATGTACATGAAAATAATCATAGCTATAAATAAAGATATTCGATAGACATTCTCGATGAAGGATGATACAGATGTAAATGGGGTAGGGGAAAGTTGCGGCTTCAAAAGACGTTTTCATTCGGGAAGAATACAATTGAAACAATGCTTTAGAGATCGCAATCAAAGGACAAAAAAGTGCCGCCATGTTTGCAGGCCCCAACTTATCGATAGGTTTATTTATAATATCCACATTAAACAAAGAAATATCTTTAAAAGGATTCAACGGTTCAATGTATGTGGTTACAAGTCTGAAATAACATTGTTCAAGCCATATCGACCATACAATCATGAAGGAATAGAAAGATTTAACAAAAAATTACACAGTCGTATTCCATTATCTTTATCGAAGGTAATTCGTAATCATATGTCAAATAACATATCTTAGTTTTATAACATCCATGTTTATAATTTTTATATTTGATATAAGAAACCCTTATTATTTTGAGTGATGTAAATATATGCCATGTACGCAGCATGTCGCTATTTGAGATGAGCGTATTCACTGGCATGATCACTATATGTTTGTTATTTTAAACCAGTTTCTGTAATCTTTAAAAACAGTTTTGTGAATAAAAAAATATGAACTATACCTTTTAAAACATACTATATGCTCTAATTCAGTTTTTACAGTTAGTATGATATTCTCATTCGATTCGTTTGAAATCTTTCAATATTTGAGAAACAAATAATTATTTATTATTATTCTTGCTAGTGCACCTCCTTATCTTGATTCGGACATTCCTTTCGGTCGCTTTCCAAACATCACTTTGCTTATCACCACTTACAAGTCCTAGAAGGACGAAACAGCTTTAATCTATTATTTTGCACGACTATATTTTATTATAAATTATAAAGGTGCTATTTTTGTGTGTCTTTTGTGCAATCCTTCGAGATCGTAGGTAGTAGATACTGCATGTGGGCCATGAATTTACTGCATCCAGCATTCCTTGTTTTTTATTCATTTGAACAGTGGCACTGATCAGAATATACGAATGTAAATTGTGTTTGATTGAAACCGTTCAATATTTGAATAACGCCCCTTTTTCTTACATCCCTACCTGGATTTGGATATTTCTTTGGGCGTTTTCGATTTCTCAGTCGCAACCTAGGCAAAAGTTTGAGGCCCTTGCTTATCATCACTGACAAGTCCTGAAGGACATAACAGATCTATGGTGCAGTTTATTCATCGTTATTCCCGATTTTGTCTTTTGTTTAATCCTACGTAATGGTTACGAAATTATAAAACGCGTAATGTCACTGCTTCTCTTGAAATTTATAAAGGACAAATTAATAATTCTAACGGTGTAGACAAACTGGTGCTGTCAGATTTTCGGAGTCATCCGCTCCTTTATCAAGACACAAAGAAACACAAAATATATTGTGATGTTCGATTTCCTAATATGGTCAATGCAAAAATACTGATAGGCACTCTCCCAGGTTTCCTGTAATCAGAATGCATCGTTTTGATTCATAAGAATAGTGGCAGAAAAAATTGTTAATATCCGTTTTAAACAAAATCGGACTTGACCCGATATATCAAAATTGTATTCTTCTTTTTAAATTAGGTTGTTCTCAATCCTTTTCGGAAGTGTCGGCCCACCAATCCCCAGTTAAATATATTGTAGGTTGCGATTCGGTGTGTTATTAGTTGGTTATAATGACTACTCTAGGATATTGTCACTATATAACCATACCAACAGTAGTTGAGCATTACCATCTCATGTATGGGCTGATAATGCCAACAGGACAAAGGCAAATGTAACATGAAGCGCACTGGCTAACAAAAGAGAGAATTTTTTTAAGGTAGTAGGTGGTAGTGCTGATATAGTGCTGAAGTGGGTTAATGTCTAAATACTTCATACAATGTAAATATTATATTTATGATAATTGTTTGGTTTGGTTTATTTAGTTTTACGTCCTATGAACAGCCCGGGTCATTTAAGGACGTGCCGGGGTTTTGGAGGTTGAGAAAATCCACCAACCTACGGTAAGTACCTGGCAACTGCCAAAAGTGGATTTCGAACTCGCGACCCAGAGGTGGAGGGCTAGTGGCAGATTGTCAAAACAACTAAACCACTCGGCCACTGCGGTCCAGAAGTGGAGGGCTAGTGGTAGAATATCAAAACACCTTAACCATTCGGCCACCGCGGCGACCAATGACCAATGTTGTTATTGGGTCGTTTTCCGTAAAGTATAACATTTATCCCCTTTTTCAGTTGGGACAAACCACGACAATCTGTTTTCGTCAATCAATTATTTGTCACTTGTTGTTTGCCCGGAGATACTTAATTACTTGGGAAAACAAGAAGCATCGCTGTCTCCCTTCTCCAAATAAAATAAATTCAAATACTTTTCTACATTTGAATAAAGTTTTTTACTTTCAAACCCGAAAAAATCCTTCCACGAACGATTCCATTTGTAGAAATATTTGTTTACATCAAAGTACTTGTTAATATTAACAATTTAGCAACGATTACAAACATGCATACGTCTTTGTGAAACAAAAAATGAAAACCTTTCCAAATAACATATTTATTGTTTCCAATGATAATGAAAATGGTTCACGGTCCTAATGATTCAGCAAAACATTAACTTCAATGTATCACAAATATTAAAACTTACCTTTTAAGAATGTCACAGACAAAAAGTAAAGTATCCAATGACTGAAGGTTTTTATCATTTTCCTTATTTTGTCGCTATAGATGATGTCTTCATTAACCTCGTTATCTATTCAACTACATGGGAATCTAGTTGATGAATTATACTGAAAACTTTTTTTATATGATGATATCACTGTTAAAGATAGCTAGCGTTTCCGTTGGCTTCGTTTTTTCGCCGATGTTTTGAAATGATCCTCATTTGTTTCTACACGATCTTGTCCAGGTTATACAGAACACCAATCACATTACCATTTCCCATCTCTATTACCAGCTACAATATCGTCGGTACTGGCTTAATCGTGATATGACTTTTTCGAATAATTTGTCAGTCATTCATCCAGGGAATAAAGCGTCAGTGCATTTGAACTAGTCGTTTTCCAAACCTTGATGTAGGGATTTTATGCAAATATGTCTATGGACATATAAAACATTTAAGTATATAGGGCAAGGCCTGAGCGCTTTATATTCGTGATAATGAATACACATGTATATGTATGCTTAGGACTTAGCAGGCGTTCATCCCCTCATAAAGCAAGGACAATATCAGCACTTAAAACTGGACAATCGATGATGTCAGTAAATTTTATGTATTGATAATATGTTGTTAAGCTCATGTACAATGTAACGATTCTTTGCAACGATTTTGTCTAGAAGTCTTTCTCTCACTTCACAGCAATATCTGGAAACGTTCAAATTTCGATCAAGTATTTCCGAGAAAAAACAACACTATTGAAGATGTTATATCAAAAACATAACTTTGGGCTTACTTTGAATATCGAGTATTTCGTGAAAGATGTCGGTTGCTGACAAAAAAAAGGTACAGGAATTTGAGAGATGCAGCTTCGTGAAGACTATGATATGGTCACCGTCGTGGTTTCACAGAGAAATATTATGTATGCCTGTATGTGTTCAATAGTGTACTTACTTGTGATTGAGAATTATGATTCTGTTCTCACTTTGAGGATTTGGCGTTAACTTTAAGGTGCCCTTAATTTACATGGCTGGTGTCGTCAATGGATCAAAAATCACTTACTCTTCCGGAACACCTGGTCTTATTCTCTTTTACGTTAACAACTATATCCGTGTAAATTTTTCCTTTGTTCATATTTTGCCCCTAGTTTAATTGATTTTGTGTTCAGTTGGCGGCTGTTTTTTACCAAAATAGGTTCACGCTAGAATTATCCATGGTAGAGATGATGAAAATTCTCACACTGCAAATTCACTAAATAGCTGTAAGGAAGCGATCTTTCAATATTGTATCTTTCCTTCTTTTTGAAGCATTGAAAAAAAATTAATTAAATTTTATACATTAAAATATAAAGACAAATATGGCGTTAAAAATACGGTTTTTATTATGTACAAATCTTCGCAGAGCTGTGACATCCGAAAGGGGAATACGTTTTCAAATGTAGCAAAATAAACGCATGGTTACCAGATATGATATTATATATTATTTCGGGAAATGTTATCAGTTTCTTCATCGTTAAATTACATGTGGAATTCTTATACAAGGAGGTCTTTAGAAACGACAATACGTTTTGTGAACTAAAACAACTTCAAAGAGAAAATGACATGGTGTGTTCGAGTATATGAGGGTTATACTTTAAAAACACAGCGTGTTATTCTTATTGTACTTCTTGAATCTATAATTTCGTTAGTATTTTGCCCATATTTTTCTTTGTTTGATTCGAATTGACGCATTGATACATTGAATACGTTAAGAATAATCATATGTTGACCAGTACCATCAACGGATGAATGGTCCTCCTTCTTCAAAATTTTCAGCGCTTATTCACGACCTCTCCAAGATGTGTGCCGACTGGGTTGATCAGACCCAGCCAGGACTGGTCAGCTCTCGCTGCTGTTGCGTGGAGTTGCAGCTTGCTGCCATTATGTTATTGCAGCCTCCTGCTACATCGTCCGTGATGTGCACTGTTGTTGGTGTCCACTCCCACGCTTCTCCTCCTTTCCTCTATATCTAGTTGGATGGCACCATTGCCTGTTAGCTCACCATGCTCACCATGTCGGTTTAGTTGAAGGTTTCATAAGACCATTTTAGACTACATCCATTTCAAATTATTAGTACGTGTTAAATATTAGGTATCAGAATATCTGACAGAGAATCTGTTGTATAAGTATTAACACCATTCATCCATTCAAAGAATCGCAATTTGCTGTATGTTTACACACTAGCACATCAATGAAATTCAAATAATAAAGTCCATCCTCAAATTATCAAAACATGATTTATAATTGTATATCTTTGTTACAGCTGTCGTTATCCTTTATGACATTGGAGTATGAGCTAGGTGTATAGAGATACGTATCCGCTATATATTTGAACAGACATTAAAATAAACCATTATTGGAAAACTAATGGAGCACTTAAATTATCAGAGGGCTCTATTTCCATGTATTTAAGCCAGACAAAAGCTGTAATGTTGCTTTTACAATAGGAACAAAATGGCATTACTACTGGTATGACTATTATACATCTGACAATTAGTGGTTATTTAAACAAATGAACCATCCGACACAGACAAAACGTTTTGCTGTTGAAATTGACGATCGAATAACCAAATACAGGGCACGTTCTATTCCCACAAAACATCCCATATAAAGGTCTTCCTTAATGCACTCAAAACTCCGAAGGTAAATTTGATAAAGGCATGAGGTCGTACAGGTTTTCGTTTTGTAATAAAACCAGACACAGTTAACCTCGAATTTAGTAGTGATTACCATTACGCTAAATTAGTAGTTTTAAGCAATACGCATCATAGTTTACCCGTTAGTAAAAGTAGAAGTAGGTAGGGTTAGTTGTGCTACACATGTTTACGAATTGCCTTCCATTCAATATATCATCAATCATAATTGAGAGTTTTTTGTTGTTGGTGTTGTGGTTTTGTTTTATCATTATTATTCGTTTGTGCTTGTATATAGACCTATTTTGCACATACCTGAACACCTTAAATTCGTTCTTCATTTAGTGCGATTAGCATAACAAAAAATGCTAAGACCTAATGTAGCGAGAATAGCACGCAGCAGCAGCAGCACATGTCGTCTTTGATTTCGATTTGTAAATATTGTTTCAATTACATTTTCGTCTGCAATGGAAACTCATTAGTACATTTTGAAGTTGAAATGAAAAAAAATATGTGCGTACAGCAGAAGGCATCCTACTTTCAGGATACCAATCAGATATTTTTTAGATGTAACCATGATTACTATTGTAGATGTTAGGATTGTAATTGTAAGAGTATGTAAGGGAGAAACAGAATGTAAAAACTTACGTTGTATACGTGTATCATTACGTTGTATAGGTGCTCCAGTGTATGTTACACACCAATGGATGTCAAACATTACTACCAATCCTTAACAAGTTTCTAAAACGGTAAGTCGTCTATGAAAGAACTTCATTTTAGTAAAGACTTTAAACGTTATTTGTCCATGAAGAAACTCATCACATTAATGAAATAGTTTTATTGATGTTTCCCTCCATAATATGTGCTCCTACCATTGTTACTAGTGCGTTGGTGTTGTCAACAACAAAATGTTAGGTTATCTATTGTGTTTTATATCACAGTTCCGTGGAGATTAGTACAATCACAAAACCTTTAACCGTACTAAAAAAATAGAATAATAATTTTTTTTTTAAATAAAAAAATAACAAAGCGTCAACAAAGTAACAATTTACACTTAAAATTGATTCAACTAGGGGGATTATGAAATGAAGATTAACATAGAGACTCTTAAAGTACAAATAATAAGACCAGGTTACCGCATGAATAAGCGTCTTCTGCTTCATCGACGACACCCGCCATGTAAACCTCGGTCACATCCAATTAAATAAACGTGAAGTTTTCAAAGTGAGAACCGAGTCATTACTCTCAATCACACCACAAGCAACTACACTAATGAGCATACTACAACACGTCCATCTATGTTTCACACAAGAATTCAAAATATCTCTTTATAAGACCATCATGGCGACCATAAAACTTGCTCATTGTTCTTATGAACCTGCATCTCTCAAATCCCTGTGAAATAAATCTGTTTGTCACCAATCGACTTCTATGACGGACATATCGATATTTAGAGAAAACCCTAGAATAACAAATCCATTGTGACATGTTAACATCAAAGGTTTCCAAAGCATATATGCTAGTACAAAGAAAGTGAAAGTTCATGATCAGAAAATAGCATCGTCTCGTTAATCACATAGCGTAGCGTAGAACTAAGTTCCAGTCCACTCAGCTGTAAATGAATACTTGGTTAAGCAGTGCTAGAAATTGTTGAATGATAGCTATGAGCGCCGAAATGGCAGCACTGATCGTATGCTCCCAGGGGCGTTGAGAACAATATTGGCTGGTTGCTTAACCATATTACCACGGATAATAATTTGTGAACCGCTAGTGGGGGGAGGGCGACACTTCAGTTGTGATAAAGCGTTTCATAAGAACCTCGAATTATTGTTTTATTATTACTATTAGTACATATCTGAAAGTGAAATTAAATGAATTGGCAAGGTGATGGTTGCCTGTCCTAATAAGCTCTTCCACAAATTCAACCTCGTATTGCAACACAATCATCAAGTTTTGTTCCAATGAGGACGGAAAGAGTGGAGCACAGTTTGTTTTAACGGGAATTGAATCCTCCGTTCTATATCTTCTTCCATATATATCTTTTTACCTTGTCTTGAATCACACAAAGTATGCTCACTACCATAATTATATTTCTCGTCGTTCGGTTTTTCTGGAAACGAAATCACTAAGTAGTGTTCGAAGAGGTTCTTTCAGTTTTGTTGAGGTATGGTAATGTGCAGGGTGACACAATCAAATATTTTGATCGTAAACACAATATGTATAAAGGGTCGCTCAAGATTGACCAGAAGATCTTTCGAGTTTTTGGAAAATAGCATTCCGTTAATGTACACTTCTGGAGTATGCAGTGGTGTCATAATAAGACTGTAGTCCTGTTTTAATAGTACTAAGATTGATAGTGTATGATCAACAGTTTCTATAAAAGGCTTGGTTGATCGTTGTGTTGTTTCGTTATCCAATATAAAAACAAAGCATCTTGTTGATAAACCGATATCTTGAAATATTGTTACACTGTAGCATGGTTAGATAGTATTTCATCGTTCGAAAAAACCGGTCTATGTGTTTTTGGAAACATTTTTGATCGGATTGGAAAGTATGATTTATGTGAAACATATTTTGTGGTTGTGTAAAATAGTCTTGTGTTGTTCTATAAACAACAAGAATTCTTCTGACCACGTTGATAGTATATACCTGACTGAACTTGAAATAAAGGACACAACAACTCTTCTACATAAACTTCTAACCTCGATTTCTACTTAAACTACGACCAATATGGACAGCTTACTACTAAGTTATACGATAAACGTGATGATTTCAATTTTCCGATCGTGAACTTTCCATTTCTTGATAGTAACATCCCTACTTCTATGGGGTTAACATGTCGCAGTTGATTCGACATTATATGGCTAAATATCGTGATTTTCCTGATCGATGTCGACTGCTGACAGACAAACTAACAACACACGGATTCGAGAGATGCAGGTTGATCAGTACTATGGGCAAGATTTATGGTCGCCATCTTTGTCTCATTGAGACTTATTCTGTATCATTAAGTGATATGAAAATACATTTTTGGCTATGCTAATTAGTGTTTACTTGTTTTGACATGCCAATGAGTTATGCCAGTATCATATAGCAGCTAGATAGCTTTAATAATACTTGATCTGACAAATTCCTCATTCCTAAATTCCTAAATTCCTCATAGGTTCTTCGATGATCGTGGGAAATGCAAATGGTACATCTCTCAGCTGCCCGTCCGTCAGATGTAGTGATTTGATTTCCTGTCCGATACTAAGATAAATCGTTTGAGATTGGTCACAGAAATCCGTTCCCTTTTAAGAAGTTACATACGTTAGATTATGTCATTCGACAGATGAAACCTGTTAACGAAACTTATAATCTAGATAAACTACTGTAGGACCTAACCTACTTTGCTCATAGGGGTCCAAGAATTTGTTACTCTTACAGGGTAGTGTTTGGACCTAAACAACGATGTCTAGACTAATTTTATACTTCTGAGTTTAGATTAAGGTGGTATGTTTATCGGAAACTGATCTAAGCCACCAAATGTGTAAAATAAATACTCTAAAAACCGAATTTTAGATCCAAAACCAGATGTTCCGAATTCTCAGACACCTGTGATCATGTCAAAATACATAACCTTACTGTCTGCCTACCTGGAAAAACTTTCCGGTTAATGTCCCAAATTAAAAATTGTCAGATCACTAATCCATTTGATAGCATGTCACCGGTGTTATTCATCATACTCTCGCCAACAAACTCTGCCTAATTTGACTGTTAGTGGGACGCTTTCAATATGCTTAGGCCTAAACGAATTATTCAACTCGCTTCAACTGTGACCAAATCACAACTTCGTTATGTTTACTGCTACGCGATGCAAACGGCTCTAAAACACTCTCGTAATCCATTTTATACGGGAAATGTATTTCAATCAATTCGTAATGAAAATAAACGTTTGAGAAGTATGATTAAATCACATATAAAAATAAACAAACAAAAGTCTTTCTGGACTACATTTTTTCTGTTGCCTAGTGATGAATGAAGCTAGCTATCAGCTGTTCCGCGTATACACACACATGACGATAAGTGTGCAACAATGAAACAAAAGTGAAGCACCGGCAGCTTAATGTACATGCGATTGGCAGGAAATTTAAAATAGTTAACGTATATATAAGGATTTAATGTCGTGCAAATGGTACATGAACTGCTTCGCACTTCACTACATTTGCGGGCGGTTCACTTGACTTCATCAGCCGATGCAAGCAACGATATAGACATTCAATCCTTAATTAAACGACAAACCATTGTATTTTCTTTTTAACATTTCAAATGATGCCTTTAAATGTTTGTATCATTACCTGCCTATGGAAAGTAGCAAGGCCAATTCGTCTTACACAAGGAAAGTAGCACCGGTAAAACCTTACATTTTCACAGCAAAATCTTTTCTTTTCACTGTTCATCACGGCAGTGAAAGTATAACTTTTGCCTGTTTCAGTATTTTCTATATTTCACAGGGAAAAATATATTAAATATGTTTCTTATGCAAGAATTGTGAGTACGCTAATTTGTCATTGCAAATTAATTTTGCGCATTGTTTGCTTACGCAAATGTGCCTTTACAGACCTCGATCGTGATTCCAACGTTACCGATGTGTCTGTATATTGAAGGAAAGACATCTAGAGCCAGTTGTTACATGAAGCTTAACGACATTTTAACATAACAACATTACATGATATTTGCTTACATAATCGATTTCAAATATTTGTTGTCACTTGATTTACACAATGTTATATTACCGGTTTTAAACACAATTGTCCTTGTTCAGGAACAAATAGCTGTTTAGATTTATATCGATCATTATCTCGAGGATAAAGCGAATTGGCCACGTCCTATTAACTAGAATGTTTTTTGTATGTACATAGACATACTTTGGGATAACCACTATATGTGTGTCTGGAATTCAATATTTTATTTCAAATTCACTGACGCTTTTTTCCTGGGGCTGGATGATTGACGAATTATTCGAGAAACGTAACAGGACGATTTTGCCAGTACAGACATTTAGTAATGAAGATGAAACTAAGTAGTCGAAAAACTATTCTGTATACCTGGGACAAGATAGCGTAGAAAATCAACAAAAAGAACATTGTTTCCAAAGCACTGGCATAAAACGAAACAAAGGGAAATGTTAGCCAACATGAACTAGACACATTTTCATATAAAAGAAGTTTTCTGTTCATGCAATACTATTGTTTCAATTTTCGAGATTAACGAATGCATCATCCACATAGTAAGGAATATGAGAAGGACAAATAGTCATTGGATTCTCTACCTTCTGATTATTTCATTCGTACAAGGTAAGTCTTTAATTTTAAAGAATTTTTTTCTTTCCTTTCTTCTTTATTATTATTTTTATTAATTTTTTTTTTTTTTGCAACCTTCATACCTCGTTAATATTTTGTTGAAGAAATAGGGTCATGAATCTTATTCTTTATTTAAGATTGATATATAATTTGACCAGGTTTTCCTTCTTCGGTTTTGAAAAGTAAAATAATTCATTAAAATGCAAGACATCTTTACATTTCTCTCACTTAAAGCTAGGGAAATGTTTTATTCCAAGATTAAACAGGTGTTTTCAGCAAACTACAATTGAGTGGTGATTGATCTAAGAAAAGCAGATTATCGTGACTGCATTTGTGGAATAGCTAATTAAGACAGGCCAAATATTTTAATTTCACTTTCAGATATATTGACGCTGTGTTGTCTATTAACAACAAGAGGTTTGCTAACCACGTCGATCGTATATACCCTTCTGAACTAGAAATAAAAGACACAACAGACTCTTCTACATCAGCTGCTTGCCTCGATCGCTACTTCAACTACGACCAACCTGGACAGCTTATTGTTAAGCTATACGACAAATATGATGATTTCAATTTGCCATTTCTTGATGGTAACATCCCAGCTTCTTCAACCTATTGTCTTTATATATCGCAGTTTACAGCTTAGTATTAATCTGCCCGTGTTGGTCAAACAATGTAGTTAAAGTAAAGATCGAGGTAAGATACCGATGTAAAAGAGTCTGTATATACGATTAATTAATGTGATGAGTTTCTTCATGGACAAATAACGTTTAAAGTCTTTATGAAAATGATGTTCTTTTATAGACGGCATACCGTTTTAGAAACTAATTAAGGATTGGTAGTAATATAAGATCGACTAGATAAACAAACTTCTTGTTGTTTCAAGTCATAATCGGTGTGCAGTTTATTTTGTTCCCATTTGAATTCCAACAATCTGTTGGGAAATATTTCCTCCGTATCCAGAGATATTGTCAACCAGGAATAACTCAATCATTTGTACTATATCTTCCTTACTATATTTTATTTGTCTTACACAAGGTATACTCCAAGATAGCTCACTTTATTAGGGTTACATATAATATGAAAAACCTTGTTCTTGTTTGTTAGAGTAAAAATTCAATGTAAAAACACCAAAGAGGTTATTTTATGAAACCTGAACAGAAACAGACATTGTTTAGACCAAAATAATCTTTTTACAGCAAAATACTAATAATATTTTGGTATTTCAGGTCAATATGCTGATGCGAACTTGTTACCAAACACTGAAACAATCAATGTTACAGGTAGGTGATTGTATAATGTTATTGAAGGGATTATGCTATAAAGAGTTTGAACAGTTTAATCATAGGATGGTCATTTTATATGGATTAACTAGTTACCTTGTGTCCATTTGACATCAGCAAAACTGTCCTTAAAATGAATATCTATATCGATGCAGAATTTGGTAATTAAGTCCCCAAAACTAATAGGCCCGAGATAACTATTAATTTCTCTATATTGGCTTACCAAACATATACAGGTGTAGCTCATTCCCTTAATCTCACTCAGAATAATCCTCCAGGTATGTCAAAGGTGTGTCTTTGGTACAATTCCAGCCGAAGTGTTGACAGGTCATGACCACCATTTCTTCACGTGGTGAAGAAGAGTGTGTGGCTACTGCTGCATCATGGTTAATATTCTGGCGCAATATTCAAATAACCCAGGGTACAAAATATATCCCATTTGAAGCATTCAGTACATTCAAATTATTCTTTGCCCATGAAAATCAATCGAAACATGTAAATTTTCTAATTGTACCAATTAAAAAATCCCTGGGTTTAGTATGGCCTTCAGGGGGAAAAAATGAAAAAATAGTCCAAACGACACACTAGTGGGGGATTTATTGGTTTTACTGCGTTTCCGATTAGTATGTTCCGCGGGTGTTCTCATGAACTATAAGATGGATTCCAATGAAACTCTACATTAGTATTGGGGTTTGCGCAGTTGTGCATATAGAATAGCTGTCATATACTGCGTTCTGATTGGTTGTAATTAGATAGTGTCCGATTTCGCTTAAATTCGGTATGTAGGTATTTAAAGCCTTAACAAACAACACCGTAACTTGGATTTTGTGATTAAAATAAAAGGCCGTCATTTACTTGCCTCCGTTTGGTCGAAATTTAAATATCGCTCTTTTTTATGATCAACGATTTGGTTGAAAGTTTGTATTTGGCATACATAATGTCAGTTTTGATTGCTTCAATATTTGCCTGTGTGGCTTACGTTTAGGGGTATTATTGTCAAATATAGCCTTCATTTTTTTTTTATTATTTTAGTTTTTATGTATGATCCTGATCGTAACAGATTGCTAACAGACAAGCCCTTTCGTTTGTTGGTGTAGTTATGATATGCATATTTTTTTCAAAATTCTACACTGCGAATAGTCCGGTATCCAACATTTCATCTTCATTTTTGTATATCGTTCAAAATCGTCGGGATTCTAAACATTGACTATTTGAATAAATGCCAGTTCTGAATTTGATAGAATAACGGTAATATCCATTTACTGGCTGGAATCACATCGTATGTCTTTTAGAAGTTTGCGTTTATACGATTTTTACTTTGTAAAGTCACTTTTTATTTTACCTATGCGGCAAAAATGTGAATAAAAACGGACTTCTTTTACTCGCATCCCTGTCACTGCATGCTGTGTTGATGTTGTCTGGCTATAAAGTCGCACTTCATCGAAAGCGTGAGAAATTGTAGATATCCTAAACAATTATCTTATACTTGTTAACCATGTTTACAAAGAAATACAATATATTTCAATTGCATATCATGCCAAAAGAGTCAAATTTACAACCGTATATTTATTATATGCCTTTATTAATGTATTCAGTTGGGAAAAATGACTAATCCCTTTGTCATTTATAACAATATACGAAGACCATAAAGAGACAACAATTATGCATATCCACTCTTTTTTGATGATGATGATGATGATGATGATGATGATATGATGATGATGATGATGATGATGATGGTAGGTATATCGTTTTCTAGTCATTTTAGTTTAGCATTTTAGGAGTTTATACGTCAAAACACGTGCATATCCTGCAATAATTTCGTTTTAGGACATGACTGAAATTGCAAATTTCATTTTCAGGGTTCTTTTCCGTTGGGAAATTGGCTAGAGAGTACCTCCTTGTACTATCAAACGCTACTTGGTTTGATACAGTCGATGGATGTAGAAGTCTGCAAGGAATGGCTGTTTCCCCCTGGCGGGATGGTTCTTCAGTCAGATATATACGAGAAAAAATCTTTTCGCAGTACCAACAGTAAGTTTCGCTTTTAGAAAGATTGAATATTGTGAAGAAGATGTTTATCATTTTTCTTTTTTCTCGCGAATATGGTTTCTATATTATTATCATATATATCTCGTGTACTGATTTCAGATTGATTGGAGAACCAATTTGGATTGGCTTTCATAAACCAAACTTTGATGGCGTATGGTATGGAGATACTGAATGTATAAAAACGAAAAATTTTGGCACATTCGCGAATGACAATCCCAACGAGCGACAGTGTATTTTACTCAACACAACAACCAATCCGGAGGAAATACATTTCTCCTGGTATGCAGCGTCATGTCACGAGCGCCATCCGTTCATTTGCGTTAAAAAATCTGGTAAGAACTTATGTGTCGTAAAAAAGGGTTATGTCCACATGTTTCTCAGCTAAATCAGATTTTACGTCTAGGCCTATACACATTTTAAAACGAATTTCAATGAGGACGAAAAACTGTGTACCCATATTTATCAATTTCATCCATTTTGAGCTAAAATAGATGTTTGTGAACAAATCCTGATCTCAATTTTATTTTTTCCTTAGTTGTGTTTATCATATTTGATATTATTAAGATAGATACGTAGATACTAATTTGATTGACCAAGTTTTTATTGTAACTATAGATACTGAAAACATCGGTGAATACATTGGTATGGCACAACTGACAACGGATCAGCTTACATCGACCAGTATAGAGACTAACACGACCCAGGAGGATTGTAAATTGAAATGTAAAACCTATCAACGATATCACTGTCAGTTCAACTCTTCAGATGGCTGTTGTGTCATATCACGCCGTAACCTGGTGAATTTACCCTTCCAGTTCAACCTAACCTGGGTTGGCAATGATACAATATCATTCGTGAAAAACACAGAAAATAAAGGTTTGTGTTATTTTTTTCAATTCATTCTACGACACGACTGGTTAAACATTTAGAACAACCTAGATAAATTATTTGATAGTTTAACATAAATATATAAGTCAAAATCAATATCAAAATAGCATTTTATTCAAATATTACAAATATTTCATGATTTCATTTTTGTGTTAATACAGTTCTGTTGGTGAACGCTTCCGACCCAACAGTGAAATACAATTACACATACCTACCTTGTAAGTACAATGCAGTAGCTGTAACAATTGCATGTTCAAAACATTCATGTAGTATTCATGTCTTAAAATTTACCTAATTATTATGGTTTTTTTACCTCCGTGACAGAATAGAATACAACGTAGAGACAAATCAAGCCAGATCTGTCATGACGTAGCACTGAAATAGGGACCAGAGAATGTTATGTTAATGAAATCATCAACTGTGATAGTTAAAAGACACAAATGCTCTGACATGAGTACGATACAATATTTGACCAAAAAATAGAAATTAGACCAGTGAGACTAGCATACGCGAACCAGAAACCAGAAAGAGATTCTTGAATAAAGTGACTTTGTGGCAAGATGCAGCACGGGGTAATTTTAAGTTTAACAATATATGAAACCAGACAAACAGCAAAACTATTAAACTCTCAAGTGTCTATAGCACACGATAAGGATCAAAGCGTACAGACTGATTTTGTTTTGACCAGGAAATGCATATGGCGGTTGTGAATAACATCACACAAGAAAACCATACAAGGAGGCATGTCAATCATCAAAAATGTTCTTGTTAGTTATTAATAAGACTTCTAGCATAACAATAGGACTGTTTTTAAAAAAAAATATTAGTTCAACCGCTAAATTTAAGGTAAATATATGAGACTAGCAGACACGAACGATAAACGTTTAGGTTATGACTTTATCTTCAGACCAAAAGGTCCGGCCCAGTTGATCTGATTCATAACTTCCTTATATTGCTATATCGTTAAGTGTCTCTTTACGTAGCATTTTTACTTGAACGTGTATAAATGATTTGCTCAAAATTGCCATCTATAATAATGTTGAAAGTATGTACCATACCAAAATGTAATGGATGTTATTCTATAAACATCGCCAAAAGACTTTGCGTTGTTAGGGTTATGGACGCAATTTACTTAACGTCATTTCAACGTCATTGCTTTTTTCTCCCTCATCAGACAACACGAGGCAAACGTTTTGGTAAAGAGCTTCATTGAAATAAAATTAGAAAAAACACAAATTTACAAGAAGACCAATGAAAAAGTTCAAGAGAATAAGACCTGGTGCTCTTTAGGCGTTGGTGTCTTCTGCTTCATCGACGACACCCACCATGTAAATCTAAATCAAATCCATGTCACGTCCTCAAAGCGAGAACTGAAGTAAGTGCCTTGAGAAAGGTATGGAATTGAATGAAATGCCGTACAACTTATTGAAGGCTATGAAACCTTTCTGAAACCATTTTGGTACACCATGCCGACAATGTTGTCCATATTTCGTCAATTTAGGTTACCAAGATCCTGTTCCGTCACAAACTACTGTAGATACATAACAGTCAGCATGCGGTGATATTAATATATCGATCAACCGACTTTATTTCGACAAAAATAGAATTTTAAAATCATTTTACGGTCAGCTCAGAATACAAAAGGGAAAAAACAAATGCATGGTGTACTTCAGTGGTGTAAACACGTGTTTGGATATAGTTATACACAATTGAATAATGTAAATTGAATATAGTTATATACAATTGTTTAAAGTTATACACATTAAGTTCCTTTTGATTATATTATTTCTGTTTGTACATATTTCTTTTACTTTAGGTTACAAAGATCCCGTCCAGTCAACAACTACTGTTTACACAGTAGAGCCAACATACGGTAATATTCATATGTCGATGGACTGATTTTATTTCGACAAAAAACATTGTTTGGAGCCCTTTAACAGTCAGCTTTGACAAAATTACATGGTTCATTTAAAAAGGCATAAACGTGTCCTCAAATGTATCTATAAAAATTATTTCTTTCTAATTAGGTTAGGTTGCATAAGTCATGTCGATGCCCTTCGTTCTCGTTGTAGGAGTTCAGACATTACATACATGAAGTATATACATAGACGTTACACAACGAGTGGTTGTTGGATATGAAATGTATATCACTCGAGTTATTTTTTTTTAAGTTACAAAAGGCACAATCTTTAGCGAGCGTCTTTTGTCACTTTAAAAACATTTACGAAAGTGAAATAAATTCCATATCTAATAGCTACGAGTCGTGCAACCAATTTTTATCGCAATCAACTGAGGAGAACCGCGGACTATGGTATGCGCAAAACGTATTATCTCGTATATATTCCCGCCAAGATGTGACGACGTCAACAATCGATGACGTCGTAAACAATCAGCAAGTGACGTTGTTCCGGTCAGTTGTTCCGGTCAAAGTTCATCATGTCAGCCAATCAAAATGCGTTTAGAGTTTATTCCCTGTGTGGTATAAACAAAAAACGTTATTCACCAGTTGTAATGATTTATTTGATATCCTGAAAAATCAAATTATAAAACGTCCTACGTATTATCAAAAGACTTACATTAATATTTCTGGCTCTTATTTCAGAGTACAGTTCATCTCCAGACTACAGTGACCCTCGTCAGATAGAAACACTCGTCAATAAATTGAAAGAAGAGAACACGGTTGATGTAAAAACGCTTTCGTCTTACCGAAATAAACGTATAAGCGTAGAGGATAATCGACCGTCCGCAAAGGCAATAGGAACTGCTGGATTAGTATTCATAGTTCTTGTATTTGGTTTAATTTTGGTTTCAGACATTCCGCGACTCATACACGACATCAAGTCACGTTATAGTGTAAAAACGGAGCACAGTGTACGAGATGAACAAACCATCTTCTTTAAAACAATAAATATCAGCAGGAGACATCACTTGCCTCTACGTCGCAATTCATTCTAGTTCTACGCATATATGTTTTCTGTGACTCTTTGTGAACATGTAGGATTCATAAGGTTAAAATTGCGGAGTCAGGTTAACATAAATGGAAATACGCCACACCGTAATAATAGCTTGGTTTTGTGGAAAGTCGGGGAGTACATATAATCCTTGTCCCTTTGTTCATATTTTGCCCCTACTTTAATCTAGTTTTGCGTTCGGATTATAGCTTTATTGATGCTTTGGTATTTTCTATTTCTTGTTGTTTGTTTTTCTTCAATTCTCACTTGACGTGTCTGTTTGTTTCGATATGCCTTAGATTTACAAGGCGGGTATCATCAATGTATTCCCAAGACTTTCGTGTTTGAGTTCGGATTATGGTTTTGGTGACGCCTTGGTATTCTTTTGTCAAGAACATTAATTGATTTGCGGGTCTATGACAGGGACTTAGCAGGTGGTTCAATAAACAATGATGATTATATGCTAAACCATACTGCAATAAAAGTAAATTCGTTACACGACATTATATGAGCACACTTGCTTCTAATAGATGCCTTCAAACACCAAGGAATGAAGGCAATATTTCGTTATATTATCATTTTCTATTTTTCCGGAAATGACGTTATTACTTAATCGTTGTGTTATTTCAATATTTGTACTAACGTTAAACTAGTGTTGTTAAGTGTGATGTTCAATGACGCCATATAGACTGAAATGTATTTCAAACAAACATGTGAAGCTTGAAGCCCGTCGTTTTGTCTTCACTAATCATTTTGATCCATAGCATTTTGAATGCGATTACAACATGCTGATGTTTGTCAATAAGAGTCCATCACACGTCTTTAGAGGAGTTTCGCACAAATCACGATATGTACCCTATAAAAGTAGTAAGTTACCGAATATAGCCATGTCTGACCACCGCTGAAACGTTTGCATTATCTGAATCGGTTACAACTCGCACTCCCAATGAATTCAACATATCCCTTTTGATGGAAGCAGACTTCGATTCGAGTCGACGGACTGACAGCTGTCAAGTCTAAAGGATGTATGTTATCCGGTCTATCGTCAAGCCTAATAACTCAACAACGGTGTTCTCATTACAACGGATATCAGGAACATCCAGACCAATCACAAAACAGGGAGTCGAAAGTCTGGAATCTTGAATCCATAGGAGTAACGGAGACTTCAAAAAACTCTTTTTTCAATTACATCTTTATCCTGGTTAAAGGACCACCAAGTGCTTCTGACAAATGAGCTTATCGGAAAAAATGGACACTTAATTTCATGATATTTAAGATATACGGAGGCATCATAGCCTACTAAGAAAATAGAGAATTTATAAGGTGACCCTCGGTCGATTACAATAAATCATTTAAAACAGACTGTATCATATCCCAGATCATCTCTCGACAAAGGAGTCGACAACAACGGCAGTCAGGATTGGATGCAATTTGCAGCTGTCATCGGGATTCTAAATGTTTACAATATCTACAGACATTGAAAAGGCATTTGTATTAATTGAAGAGAGGGATAGAGATGTGACAAAAGTGTTAAGCTAATCCCTCCATGAGCACAGAACAGAAAGCATTTAGTAAATTCCAGAGTTCAAGAGACATATTGGGATAAGCAAGATTCTATTTACGTACACTCTTAGTTATCAAACGTCGACGCAATACGGAAAGCAGCGGAAACAGACAGTGCCATGCAAGATGAGCGGCGTCGATAACAAAACGTGAAATCCTGAAATCCTTAAATCCAATTTACGATCCATTGTGGATAATTGGACCAGACGACATTCATGCCAAATCACTGACACAGAAATTTTGTAAAATTGTAATCCTAGGATAAGGAACCTTTATAGGAGCTAAAACCTAATGGATAGACTATTGGAAATACAGAAATCATCGCCGCGGATACTCAATTACCAAGAATGTACTTTGTTGACAGACAAAATCAGATAGAAAACTTCACGTCTTTGTAGATGCAAGTTATTATGGCATATCAGCAATGGTTTTGATTCGAGTTACGATTTTATTGAGACTTCTGTTTTTTGTTGTTATTTTTGAATTGAGGACCTGACGAATATACAATGAGGGGATATATGGACAGAATAATCGATGTTATTCATGTTGATTGCTTTTTATGTTGGTGTAACGAGAAGTTTGACACCGAGAAGGGTTTTTGTTTATATCAGTTTTCTCGAAAGGTCAGTAAGTGTATACACTGCCATCCAAAAGTTCTAATACATTTTTTTTCCGCAAACGCTTTAAAATTGACAAAAACCCAATTTTGAAGTACGTATTGCTTTTAATATTTTTATGTTATAATAAACTTCTTATGATGTTTTTATTTTATTTTTCAGCTACATGTATGTATGGTTTTTGATACAACTAAGATTCTCAAAATGCAATATTTTTGCAATTTCACGTCTGTTATTTGTACAATTCAACAATATATCTCTTTCTTATTATTTTGACAGTGAGTCATTTTATTAATTCCATTTAATTGTGCAAATGAAAGAAAAACAGATTTTTATTCAATTTTGAACATTATAAAAAAGATCCCTCACTTAACCCTTCCCTGCAATTTCCAGGACTTGTCACTGATAAGTGGCCTATCTTAAGAAAATTGCATCAGCTGTGTTCATGTTTTGTTGGCTAATGGCTTAATATGTACACAAAGTTTGTAACAAGACTTTTAAATAGCAGTGTATAAAACTGCAATATTACACTTTATGTACAAAACGGATACATTATACATTGGAACACAACCTATACATTATATAATATATTGGTACAAAACCGATACATTATACATTGACATACATAGCATACGTTCACCAATGTCAACTGACTGTATTATTCTTACTTAACAAGTTAGCATGCAATTTAAAAAACATTTTAGTTTATTTTGTTCCAGAGTGTCCAGGCTGAGCTTAAATGTTGTCTCGTACAACGGATATTGGAAGTATTATTCAATACATTCATGTAATGATGGCGCTGTAGTCAAACGTACTTATCTTCAGTAACAAGGAATGAGTGATCAGGAAAGCATGGCAACGGTATATGCTCTATCTGGATCATTTTATGGCTGCCAAAGGGGTTTAAACTCATGTCGCAATCAATAAAATATTACAAAGTCCCATTTCATGGGGTGTGATATCGGTCTAGCGGTATGTTGTATAAGACCATTTTTATTCATTTCAAACTATAGAGTGTGTAAACGTTTAAGTGTCAGAATCCCTGCTAGATTATATAGTGCACAGTAATTAAACAGTCCCAACCATTCAAACAAACGAAATTTTCTATAAGCCTAAGCGAGCACATCGATGATAATCAAATAATACAGTCAATCCTCTATTTATCAAAACCGGATTCATTAACGTGTAATGTTTAAGCCACATGTATTTGAGGTATCATTTATGTAGATGCATAGGGTACATAAAAAACTGCTGTATGGTGTAGTTTAATTCATTTTTCGGCAAATTGTAGCTATTACTAAATTTAAAAAGTACAACATGTTTGTGTGTTACGTAATTTTTCATCCTCAAAGTGAAGTTCAAATATAACAATAATGTGTTCTAATGAGAAAAACATCAACTTTCATATCACACAGGGATAAAGAATACTTCCTGATGAAATCATCACTGTAACCATGAAACCTGCAATTAAAGTCTCGATACTTAGAGCAAGTCCTAAAACAACATTGCGGATGTTACCATCAAGAAAGGGAAAGTTGACAATAGTCAAAAATCGTCACGTTTATCGCATAACCTAGTAGTAAACTGCACCTGTTGGTCTTATTGTTAGCATTGATTAAGGGGTGTGGTGCAGATGTGAAAACAGGCTATATTGTCCGTGATTTTAAAATTAGAAACGTGTATAGGATCCGAGTGCGTGTATTAGCTGACATACGTTGCACGCGTTCAACATATGGAATATGACGTTTTCCTTCATTTAGTAGTTTTACAAAATGTATGTTTTTATTACATATAACTGACCTGTTCAGTCATGTCATACAGCGATGTCACAAATATGGTATTACACATGTGTCATTAACACTATTTTGATGGCATGAATAAAATACGTCTTTATGACGTCATATAATTATCTCGGTAGTGAAAATCGTACAATCAAATTAGGATTTTGCCTTTCTTATAGGCAGATGTGTTTGAATGTTTTTAAGTGTTTTTGTGTGTTTTTCATAAATTTAAGTTATGTGATAAATAGAATCCTACACTCGTGCCAATGCCATACGGAATTTATTAATAATTATATATGTCATTCACCTAAAAGACATATTTGATTATTCAACTAGTTTGATAACTTATATATCCTAACGTAAGATCCTCTATACATCTGTAAATATAAAACGTATTATTGTCTAGATACCATGGCGTTCCGAAAACAATTATTGTGGTACCAAACATTAACTTACAAAGAAAGGAAAGGAATGTATCGACAACTTCATCATCTTAGTTATGAGTGAAGTAAGGAAAAGCATTACATGTGTGGTTTGTGGGGGAAATTGTCCTGTATGGCTTATTCGATCATTTATTTTAATTTCAAATTCACTCGCCTGCATTGAATGGGTTTATTTACCTAATATCCTCTGATTGTCGGAGTTATAACAGTCATGCCAGCATGAGTGCCATGTTTGTTTCTATTGTTAAATCAAATTGCAGCTTTTGTCTAGCTTTCAAATAAACGGAAATACAACCCTCTGAACATTTAAGTGCTCCATTATTTTTCCAATAAAATTGTATTGTATAATTCCGATGTTAAGTCCAATAAAGAAGCTATGTATATAACGTACACCCAGCTCGAACTTCATTGCCATAAAGGAAACTGGCGGCTGTAACATAGATATATCTGATAAATTGTGTTTTGGATAATTGAGGATGGACTTGATTGCTTGAATTTTATAAACACTAATGTAAAATCCTCCATCGTTATTGGATGGTCTGATGGTGCAGTAGATAGCACAATTACCTTTCACCAATGCGGCCTTGATTCGGTTCCCCAACCGGAAGTGGAAATGTATTGGGCCACCTTCCCGACCACGTGGGTTTTCCCCGGGTACTCCAGTTTCCTACTCACAATAAGACCCCTCGCGCTAACATTCGGGCCAACGAGAGTGATTAATATACGTTGGATAACTTGTTTCATAGTTGTTGTAAAATAAATAAAATTCATATTTATATTTTATTATTTGAATTTCATCGATGTGTTCATGTGTAAATTTTCAGAAGATTATGTTTGTTAAAATGGTTGACAGCATTTAAAACCTGTTCAACAAATTCTCTCGCACAAAATCTTAAACTTAAAGGTCTACACTATTTTAATATGAAACGTATAAAACCTGAAATGGGTCTGTAAAACCTTCGACTAGATCGGCATTACACCACATTTCCTGCGAGATCTTTTGTATCTTGCATTGACTGCGACATGACCTGACAATTCCATTACGGGGATCGAACCCCGGCCGCCTGCATGGAAGGCCGGAGTGTTAACCACTCGACCAATCCGTCGATCGAAGTATGACGTAACACACACACATGCTGCACCTTTTAAATTTAGTAATTAATACGGTATGCCGAAAATCATTAACTGCATCATACAGCTGTTTCGTTCTCCTTGGACTCTTCGGTGATGCTAGGGGCGAAAAGGTGGGAATCCAAGATTTCTTAACTAATGTAGAAGCAGAAGGATCAGGTGTATAAAACCCCTTTATTGTCGTTGTTTTAGTTTCCAAAAAGTATTGTCTTTTCTCAAAGTTTTTACACGTAATTTATCCAGAAATTTTATTGTTGTTTTCCATTATTTGTTTCTTGGGCTGATGTTGCTATATTATGTTTTTCCTCTATTTTATGTTTTCATAGCGTACATAACAAAACTAACAATTCCCTTTGATGTTAGGTAAAAATAAAAACAAAAGCTGTATTTTAACGCATTTTCACCATTATATAATTACGTCATGTAAAAAGATGATTTTTTTAAAAATCATCTTGAACTCCATTAATCATTCCCAGCTACATGTATTTAGTTACAATGTGGAGATTTTATTAATCCCTACCATTATCCGGTAATATTTACATTTGCGCTGCAGTGTCACTATATAAACCAAGCAACTTCCGTTTCGGTTCATATGACTATAACCCGAAACGAGTATGAATACGAACGTGGGATGAAGGTTAAAAACAATGAATATCAAATCGAACTCTCGTTTGGACGAGAAATATTTATAGACTACTTCTTGGCTTAATATAGTCCATTTAAATCGCTTAATAGATCAAACTCATACTAACATCGAAAACGAAGCGTCGTCAACACAAATTTAAGCTTTTTATCAACCGTTCTCTGCCATGAAGAGGGCTCCTCTCCCTGATTCTCGGAATGTGCAGAAGGCCTATCGTCCGAAATATTGTCGGCATTATTACCAATCTGACTCCACATACATTTTGTAGATAGACGATTCGTATCCCTAACATCAGCGTGAAGTCGACCAAATCTAGCATGCATGTTTTCGGGCCCTTATGCATCGTAGTATCATATATGAGCCGTAACAAAAGTTACAAACAACAGGACGCTGACAACATTTTTCATGACGAACCACGTCACATTAGTAGTTTTTCAAATTCAGCGGACATGCCTCCGCAGTATGATGTCATAAATACGCAATGTCATTAATAATGACGACACTTATTTCAAGTGTTATATTAAAGCACCCTTAGACAGAAACAGTGCAAAAGAAAGAAAAAAGTTTCAACATTTTCATAAAAAAATCCTTGTACGGTAGCTGTTTTCAAGGGACTATATTTCCGAGTCGCCGTTCCAGGAGAAAGCACGTGAAACGTTTCCGTCTCTCGAAAACGAGCACGCGCTACGGGCTGTTCTGCCAATTCAACATGCCAGTGTTTCTTGGAGCTACAATTTGAATTATTTTGTGGTCGAAATTATTTATTCGGGTATGGTTAGAAGTGCAAATGTTAAACATGAACCGCTTGCGCGGTTCATGCTATTTTCCTGTAATGCAGTGGGCGTTCATATCGCCTATAACTCAAAACAGAATGCAGTTTAATGCTTAAGTAATACTATCTATAATTCTATAATATGCTTTTATAGTAAGAAATAATCGCCAAATAATTATTTTAACCACAAATAAATTTGTTAATTAATAGTAACTCTAAATTTAATTTCAAACATAAAAATTATGTATATAATATAATGTCCTAAACATCAGGTTTTCGCTTCTCGGAAATACTGTTGAACTCGATAGTCTGTGTATTATCTTAACGCTATAACATCATATTTACTGACATCATCGATTTCAAATCTGTTTGTCCCTTGATTGACACAATGTGAAATATTTAGAGAGTGTTAAGTTTTAAGTACTAACAGTATTATTGCTTTAGGAGTGGATAAATGATTCGAATCGTGAGCATACATAGAAATGTGTATCTACTTAGATTTTTATCGATCAGTATCTAGAGAATAAAGCGCCTAGCCTAGCACTAGAATGTTTTAGATGTGTACCGACATATTTATATAAAATCTTTATATCTTGGTCTGGAATATCATAAATTATTTCCTATTCGCTAATGCATTATTCCCAGGATGAGAGGCTGAAAAATTATTCGAAAAAGTAATATCGGGTTAAGCCAGTACCGATATTCTAACAAGTAATGGAAAAGAAAGCTGGTAGTGGAATATCTGTCCTGTATACCTGGGACATGGTCGCGTAGAAACACAGGTGGATCATTTACAAAACACCGGCACAAAAACGAAAAAAGGTGGATCATTTACAAAACACCAGCACAAAAACGAAACAAACGGATATGCTAACTATCATGAACTAGACGCATGTTCATACAAAAGATGTTTTCTTTATATTGAAGGAATACTAGATTAGCCTTTTACACCATCCACATAGTAAGGAAAATGATAAGGACCAATAGTCAGTGGATATTCTACCTTTTGATTATTTCATTCGTACAAGGTAAGTCTTTGAAGGGTTTTGCTTTTCTTTTTTTTTGCAACCTTCTTATCTCGTAAATATTTTGATGAAGAAATAGGATCAAGAACAATTTGTCATATTCATTATTTTAAATTGATGTACAATTTGGCCAGGTATCTTCTTATGTTACACATAGGTTTATGCACATGAATGTTTTCCTTCTTCGGTTTTGAAAAGTAAGTTATTTCATTCAAATGCAAGACATCTTTGCATATATCTCACTTGTAGTTAGGGAAAAATTGTGTGTGATCTTTCCACAAGGTAAGTCTTTAATTATCAAGATTTTTATTTTCGTTTGGCAAACTTGATATCTCGTAAATATTTTGTTGACGTACTAGGATCATGAACCGTTCTTGCTAATCAATATTTACGATTAATATAATCTGGTCAGTATCCACTTCTGTTACACGACGACTTATGTATGTTTGTGAATTGTTTTTTTGTTTTGTTTTGTCTTTGTTAAGTAGGATATTTCATTCAAATGCAGGAAATCTTCGAAATTATGTTTCTTGTAGTACGAAAATGGCTAGTGTTGCCAATATTAAACGGATGTCCTTGGGCAAAGCAAAAGTAAAACATAATTGATTTTGGAAATTAATGTTCTCAACTGAAATAATATTTTGATATTTCAGATCATTATGCAGATGCGAATCCGTTACCAAGCATTGAAACGATAACAGTTACAGGTAAATCGTTGTATATAATACTACTGCAGGAATTCCGCTATAAAGAGAATAACTAATGTAATCATATGATTTAAATCAATGTGATATCAAACGACATGCCCCCCCCCCCCCCCCCTGTATGGCTATATCCTTCCCTCTTGACAAGATAATTACAATCTCTCAATTACAATTGAGAAATAAGTATCCATAATGTTTTCCCAAATGAACACAGAAACATGATGACCTCAATATTGTTTTGATGACGTCA
Source organism: Mimachlamys varia (assembly GCA_947623455.1). NCBI lineage: Eukaryota > Metazoa > Mollusca > Bivalvia > Pectinida > Pectinidae > Mimachlamys > Mimachlamys varia. The sequence continues at coordinate 8,051,535 of OX392537.1, forward strand.
TTGTTGACATCACCAAAAACAGGTGATAATATTTGTTGATGCAAAATATCGACACTCAATTGTTTCTGATAAGACATTTCGTAATGTTTAACCTTTATGCAAAAATTCATTGAAGTATGGCCTAATTTGGACATCATGTCCCGTTTGATGACAGAAGATAAAGACATTTCTTGAAGAACGAAGAGTAGCATATCAACTTGAAACATCGAAAAGGCACAAACGGTCGTAAATAAACGACAACGAAAACTGTAAAATGGGTATTAAAGGAAATAGATGAAATAGTAAATAAGGCTTCTGTCTAGAGAATTTTGAGGTTGGAGCTTACCCCATGCAAATTAAACATTCCTAGAATGCGACATCTGAAAGGAATGGATGTTGCCTCCCGTCTCTCATTAGTAGATACTAGAAAACATAGATTTAACTGCTGTCCTTACGCTCTAATAATGAGTAGCCATTGAATCCTTTGAAGAGATATTTGAAGGATATTGCTTATACACCTTCCAGTTAAAGGAAAATTTCAATTGATACGTTAAAAATATTAACAATGTTACCAGCAACTTTGAAGGCAAATTGAAGCTTGAAAATTGACGTCATATGTTGCATGATTGGACGTTACATGACAATGTCGTTATTTTGCATGAATTTGGTAATAGGTACTGAAAGAATATAACACATAAATAAAACTGCATGATAAAACTGTCAAAATTGTGCATTATCATTTTCACGAAAGGGTATAGTTTTATTTTAGGACTTGTCCAAAATCTCCTATTTCATTTTCAGGGAACAATGCATATGGAGTGATGGATAAAGAGTACCTCCTTGTACTATCAAACGCTACTTGGTTTGATACTGTCGATGGATGTAGAAGTCTGCAAGGATTTATTTATGCGTCCGGGTCGGAAGGAGAGACATTTAGATACATACGAAGACAAATCTTTTCTCAGTACCAACAGTACGTATCGCTTTAAGAAATATTCAATGTTATGAAGAGCATAATATTATGTATTATTTTTCTTGTTTTACACTTATACGGTTTCGATACATATATCATATATATTTATACATGTATATATTTCAGATTGATTGGAGAACCATTCTGGATTGGCTTTCATAAACCAAACTTAGATGGCGTATGGTATGGAGGTACTAAATGTAAAAGTACGAAAAGTTTCGACACTTTCGCGAATGACATCCTCGCCGAGCGACAGTGTCTTTTACTTAATACCACCACCAATCCGAATGATATTGATTTCTCCTGGTATGGCGCGTCATGTCACGAACGACATCCGTTCATTTGTGTTAAAAAAATTGGCAAGTACTGATCTGGTCCCAAGTGTTTGTTATATGTTTGACATTTAAAAAGTGCAAATCTTTTAAAAACATGACAAAAAGCGTAGACATCCCTTACAAAGATAAAGGCACATTGTATTGATTTAAACTTACGTAGAAATATAATTGATTCCAAAAGCTGTGAACCCATTTTGAAAATAAGTAATCGTCTTCAATTTTTTTTTTATGTTTAGTTTTGCGTTTTTTATTTATATGCGTTCATAATATATATTCATGTTAGGTTGTTTTAATAAATGCGTTAGAATGATTAAGTTGACTCGGTTTTTATTCTAACTGTAGGTATTGAAAGCATGGTTGAATACGTAAGTATGGCACAACTGGCCACGGATGAGCTCACATCCACCAGTATAGAGACTGACACGACAAAGGAGGATTGTAAAGTGTCGTGTAGCAGCTTTGGTCGTTATCATTGTCAGTTCAACTCTTCAGCTGCTTCCTGCTCCATATCCCGCCGTAGTTGGGATTATCTCCCCTTCGAGTTCAACCTTACCTATGTTGGCAATGATACAACATCATTCGTGAAAAGCACAGAAAATAAAGGTTTGTGGTTTTCTTTTAAACATTCATTCTTTCGATTCGGAAACTAAACATTAGGAAGAATCTAGAGAAATTAATTTACATTTGCACATAGCTATTGTTAAAAAAAAATTATTACCTATTAGAATATTACAAATAATACATAAAGACTTTTTGTGTCTATGCAGTTGTCTTGGTGAACGTTTCCAACCCAACAGTGGCCTACAATTACACAGACTTACCTTGTAAGTATAATGCAGTAGCATGTAGTCGTAGCATGATCAAAACATTCAAGTTTTATTCAGGTAGCGTTACTTTTGTTATCGATATTGGGGGCGTGGTATCTGTCTTTAAACTTTATAAATTATTTGCTAAAATTTGCTGTTTGTAATAACAATAAAATCAGAATGCGATATTACAATTACATTTCCGATGAAAATTTACTCTATAAGCATCGCCAGAAAAAATAGCGCTCATGGGGTTATGCACGTCATTTCATTAACGTTATTTTTACGTTTTACATGGCAAACATTTTGGTTAAAAGCTTCATTGAAAAAATGTCAGAGAATCCTGATTTACACGGAGACAATTGAGAAGGTTCAAGGGGCAGAACCAGATGCCCCATGAAGGTTGGCGTCTTTTGTCTCCTGGTCCTGGTCACAACAAAGTAAATATCACTTTTTGATCATAAGAACTGTTGTATTTATTCAATCACAACAAATTGCCATGCTAATAAGCATTTTCAGAAACGGTTCAATGCTTATATTTACCACTTGCGATTTAAAAAAAAATCACTACAGCCTAATAAACGGAAATCAAGTTTCCCCGCCATCTTCGGCTGTGAGCCTGTTAACAGCTCTACCGTGTTGTTCCGCTTAAAAAAAATAGTGCGTCAGATAATAGAAAACCAGATAAATATAATCAATGTAATACAAATATTTGATGTCAATTAACACTATAAAAATACAAAATATCAACTGTCCGTCTAGTTTTTTAAAAGAAAAGTGTGTTTAAATAACTTTTTATTATTTTTTCCGCAACTGCTGTTGGGCAACTTTATCAATGCGCCGGTTGGCAGTTTATGAGATGGTAATGTTCAACTACTGATGGCAAGGTTATTTAGTGACAATGTCATAAAGTTGTAAATAAAGTGTTATACAAGTTGCCTAATATAGTTGTGGAAAGCAAGTCAAAAAAAGCGACCGTTTTCGAAGTTCTAATATCATTTGGTAAATTTTGCTTCCAGAAACAAAACAATCATTAGCTAAATTATTTGTGTGGTGTTTAGGGATAGGCAAAATTGTGCTTTGACTTGACCGTTTACATGTGGCATGGGCATCTGACATTAAGTCAAACGTGTTACACAAATATTCAGGGACCATGTGGTAACACATTTACACATCATAGTACCTCTTCGAAGTGTATTCAAACCACTTATCGGTATCCATTTTAAAATAAAAGACATATCCACTGATGGAGTGCCAAAAGGTGCGTCTAAAATCAGTCCTGCTACTTGAAGTTTTTCTGTTTTCAAAAAAAAAATGAAAAGTATTTTGGGAACAGTAAGTCAAGATAGTAGAATCATACAAAAAGTGGGAAAATATACCTGCATTGAAACATTTGATTCTAGCATATATAGAAAGGTACTTATTATTCTTCTTAAAAATTCCATGCGATAACCTTTTTTCTTACCTTTCCCTAACACATGGTCTTCCAAACTTAAAAATCGATCAACCTTTACACTTTGTAGTTTTTTAAGAATGAGCCTGGTCAAGCAGAGTGTTATTCATTGACAGATCTAACACATAGTCGTTTCTACTGTGCTTTTTTTAGTTATAGCCATGCAGTATACGGTTGTTGACTGGGGTTGAGGGCAACAGATGATATGTTGGACCCGGAAAACAAACTGTTGCCGAAGGCCGAAGACCGACGGCAACAGTTTGTATGAGGGTCCAGCAGATCATCTGTCGCTCGAAATCCCAGTCGACAACTGTTTTGTTATACCACCACAATTATGATGTCATAATTGTTTTGTGACGTCATAGCGGGCAATAGCACATTTAACAGTCGATTTTAACAGTTACATCCGCCCGCTGACTGAACAGTTTGTTTGTTTTGAATACATAGGTTGTATAGGATCATTTTTAAAGGGAGTATAACAATTAATTTCGTCTGCATTTACTCCCATTCTATATTTGGTACGCCAGTTTTAAATTTGAAGCAGGTCAGTTTTGTCACGTATCATGTACTTCAATTAGAGTTGAACCAGATACTGGTAACATAGTTTCATCAGCGTACATGTCAATATCACACTGTATAATAAATGAATATTAAAAACAAAAGACGTACCAGTATGGATCCCTGGGGAACTCCATGAGTAATTAGCATACTGTCTAACACTTGTCCTTCTTATGATGTGACTATAAAACAATTTTAATATGGAACATGTCTATACCTTCTTCACTTTAGGTTACAGAGATCCTGTCCAGTCAACAACCACTGTCGACACAATGCAGCCAACAAACGGTAACATTTATATATCAGTACAAAGATTTTATTTCGACAAATATAAGATTTTAAAGTCCTTTTACAGTCACTTCTGAAATAAAAAGGAATTATCGTTGTTTATTTCCAATAACATCAATGATTTATCAGATATATTCATGCATTCGTTTACAATGAAAAAACCTTGCCCTGCTACATAACGGTTGTAATAAGCATGTCCGTCGTATATCTAACAGTTATAACTATCATTGTTATCATAGTAATGTCTATGATAACAATGATAGTTATAACTGTAAAAGTTCGTTTATGTTGGGGAAGAAAACGAAATGTAAAAACATCGAAGCCTAAATGTCATGAAACGTGAACAGATAATAATGTTGTATTGATGGAATAATCGTTAAGCGGCAAAATACTATAATATTTTTATATTTCAGATCATTATGCAGATGCAAACTCGTCACCAAACACTGAAACCATAGATGTTACAGGTACATCATTGTATACAATACTGTAATTGTAGGTATTCGACTAATGAGAGAATAGATAATTTAATCATAGGATGGTAATGTAAACATTGTTAAGCTTGTTTTGTTTTTATTCTGAAGTGGAGTTGTTCCATGCTGAAATAACTGTCTGTTGTTGCTGAAATTACTGTCTGTGCTGTTGCTGAAATCACTGTCTGTGCTGTTGCTGAAATTACTGTCTGTGCTGTTGCTGAAATTACTGTCTGTGCTGTTGCTGAAATTACTGTCTGTGCTGTTGCTGAAATTACTGTCTGCTGTTGCTGAAATTACTTCTTGTGCTGTTGCTGAAATTACTGTCTGTGCTGTTGCAGAAATTACTGTCTGTGCTGTTGCTGAAATCACTATTTGTGCTGTTGCTGAAATCACTGTTTGTGCTGTTGCTGAAATCACTGTCTGTCCTGTTACTGAAATCACTGTCTGTGCTGTTGCTGAAATCACTGTTTGTGCTGTTGCTGAAATTACTGTCTTTGCTGTTGCTGAAATTACTGTCTGTGCTGTTGCTGAAATTACTGTCTGTGCTGTTGCTGAAATTACTGTCTGTGCTGTTGTTGAAATTACTGTCTGTACTATTGCTGAAATTACTGCCTGTGCTGTTGCTGAAATTACTGTCTGTCCTGTTGCTGAAATTACTGTCTCCTGTTGCTGAAATGACTGTATGAGCTGTTGCTGAAATGACTGTGCTGTTGCTGAAATTACTGTCTGCTGTTGCTGAAATGACTGTCTGTGCTGTTGCTGAAATGACTGTCTGTGCTGTTGCTGAAATAACTGTCTGTGATGTTGCTGAAATCACTATTTGTGCTGTTACTGAAATCACTGTCTGTGCTGTTGCTGAAATCACTGTTTGTGCTGTTGCTGAAATTATTGTCTTTGCTGTTGCTGAAATTAATGTCTGCCCTGTTATTGAAATTACGGTCTGTGCTGTTGCTGATATTACTATCTGTGCTAGCGCTGTTGCTGAAAATGACGTAACACACACATATGCTGCACCTCTTAAATTTAGTAATGCATACAATATGCCGAAAAAAATGAATTGAACTGCATCATACAGCTGTTTCGTCCTTCTAGGACTCTTCAGTGATGCTAGGGGCCAGAAGGTATTAGGGGCAGAAGGTTCAGGTGCGTAAAACCCCTTTAATTTATGAATTTAAAGGTAAAATTAAACTAGTTCTGTATAATTTCAAATCGTGTACTACTCAAATGAGATTACCGGTGGCTATGGAGGCTCCAGCAAACCTCGGGCACTAAAACAATAACTGTCTGTGCTGTTGCTGAAATTACTGTCTGTGCTGTTGCTGAAATTACTGTCTGTACTGTTGCTGAAATTACTGTCTGTGCTGTTGCTGAAATTACTGTCTGTACTGTTGCTGAAATTACTGTCTGTACTGTTGCTGAAATTACTGTCTGTGCTGTTGCTGAAATTACTGTCTGTGCTGTTGCTGAAATTACTGTCTGTGATGTTGCTAAAATTACTGTAAGTGCTGTTGGTTATTGAATTAGACTTTCATCAATTTGGAGTATATTTCTAGGGAACGATAAAGTGGAGAGGTTCTATTTGTCACATACGATGTCTGATAAGATTACTCCAACATTTGCCTATTGTGGCTGGTGTTCTAATATAATGATGTCACAGATATCTTTGTTTACATCCCTTGGGCCGGTTGTTCAAAGGTTGATGAAAATTTAATCGAGGATTAAAGCTCCATTAAACCATCATTAACTTTATGACGTCATTTCCAGAAAATGTTACGTTGCACAAACGTTCATTAACTTTAAAGAAGGATTAAAGCTTGATTAACTACCGATTTTTAATGAAGGTGAAGGGCTCCATTAAACCTAGATTAAATCGTCAAAACTGCAAAGTTCTGCTTCATGATGGGGATGAACATATTTTTTACATACTTGGAGTTGCAGGGAACCGTTCACTGCGAGTTCACTACGATCACAGGGACACGTTACAAAAGTACGGGGTTGCGGGGCGGGGGCGGGGGGGTCGATATGAACATAACGCATATGCTATGTTTATATCGAATCCCCTTCTCCCTACATTCGACCATAGATACGTTTGGAACGTGTCCCTGTTGTTTTACGACCGGTCACAAACTAAAACTTACTATCAGAGCATGATATAACAGGTTTGGCAGGGCTGGCTACGAATTTATTATTGGCATAGTGAGAGATCGGTTAGAACATCTATCGAAAAGAAATCGTTATGTCTATGTAAAAATCCAATAGAAAAGATCTACTTACAACTCGCGTATGTTTAAGACAATTTATTGTCTGTTTGTTACCCATTGCACCTACATCCCATAATTTTGTAAATCGCAACTCTGATGACGTAGAGTGTGATACCCCAAGGTGTTACTAAGTAACAAAGCGGCCCAATATAGAGGGCGAAAGCTGCTTTTGTGGCGTTTATGAATGTCTAAATATTGTTCTGTTCTTGGCCTTGTTGAATTATTCTTTATGTTATATTCATTTAATAATTAATACGGTAGTATAGCATACAATCATTAAAAAAATACCGATTTACCGAGCGTGTTGTGAAGCGCCATTTACTTTATCATGAAAACGTTTCAGCAGGGGTTATGTCCCTTCCACTGCTACGATTGTTTATTCGGTTCATTAATTTGGACGACGGCCGACTAATATTGTTCTGTGTGTAAAAAAAAATTGAATGTATTCGGCAGTAGTATTTCATACCCTACATAACTTCTAGAATACATCTGCTTGACTTTTTTGCGTTCATTTCTGTAGCTATCATATTCCAGACTCTCTTTCTGTCCTCATTAGTCGCATTTGAAGTAAGCCTAATTATCTTTTAATTATGATGTCCGTGTGCTGTTCACAAATGTGAAGAGCTCAAGTTTATCGCTGCCGAGTTTCTGCCCTCTGACTTTTTGACGCCATTTAGATTGGGAATTCCTAGGAATCCCCTTATTTAAATGAGGTTTAATTGAGGATTCCCAATTAAACCTTTATTAACGTTCCATTAACTTATTGACCTTTAATGAAGCTTTTGAGCAACACATGTTTAATCCACGATTAACGTATTGTGGATTAAGAATTAATCTACATTTAAAGCTTAATTAAAAGATAATGGAGGTTAAATTTAATAGACCTTTGAACAACCGGCCTCTGGTCATTTTTGTTGCTAACAGAATCGCATTCGTTAGAGTTGATATCGCTATGATAAGTGCGTTTTTTTAAATATGCTACACTGCGAAGTATCCGTTATCTAACATTCGTTTACACTTTCAAAATGTTTAGATTGTAAATTTTAACAGATCATGTTTTTTTTATTATTAAGTTGATAGATTAATGGTATATTTTTTGCCGCGACATCTCTTTAAAGACTGGAATCAAATAGCCCGATATGTCTTTTGTAGGTTTGCTTACTTTGAAAAATCACTTTTGATTTTAATAATGCGTTTCGAAAACGTGATTCTTTCACTCGTCTCCCTGTCACCAGAAGTTAGCACACTAATGAGCATATTCAAAAATGTCCACGATTATATCTTGCAAGGATACAAATATTCCTCAATGTGACCAACATGACGACCATGATACTTGTTCACAGTCTTTATCAACTTTATTTCTCTTTTGTTGACGCTTTGGTATTTTATCCAAATCCGAGCATTGTCATTTTTATATCAGACTATAGTGTTATTTCAGAATATGTCCAAATTGCAGATTTTTATTTCAGGGTACTTTGCCAAGGGAGATGTAGCTAAAGAGTTCCTCCTAGTACTATCCAACGCTACTTGGTTTGATGCAGTCGACGGATGTATTAGTCTACAACGGAAATTAGCTTTGAGCGGGAACGACGGAGCTTCATTCAGATATATACGAAGAAAAATATTTGTTCAGTACCAACAGTAAGTATCTCTTTCAAGAAAAGTTAAATGTTATTAAGAAAATATTTATTCTTTATCTTTTGCACACACATAAATATATACATTTTCGTAGTACACAATTTAAAAAAAATATACAGAAATAATTTAATTTCATACATTTTAAAGGGTTTTACGCTCCTGACCCTTCCACTTCTACATTAGCCTTTTGGCCCCTAGCATCACTAAGGAGAACGAAACAGCTGTATGATGCGGTTTAATCATTTTTTCGGCATACTGTATCTATTCCTAAATTTAAAAGGTGCAGTATATATGTGTGTTACGTCATCTTTTATCGTATGTTTACAGTTTCTATGCACTTATGTATCTTTATATAATGTATTTATTTCAGATTGATTGGAGAACCGATCTGGACTGGCTATCACAAACCAAACTTGGATGGCTTATGGTATGGAGATACTAATTGTATGAAAACGAGAAATTACGGCACATTTGCGAATGACATCGCCACCGAGCGACAGTGTCTTTTACTTAACACTACAACAAATCCGGAGGATATTCATTACACCTGGTATGGCGCGTCTTGTCACGAACGCCACCCTTTCCTTTGCCAACAAATTATAGGCAAGTATTCAACATGCAAACACAACGTTGATTTAGGCATAGGTTACGGCACATTGTATTGTCTTAAACTTTTGAAAATCTGAAATGATTCGAAAAACTGTATCATATTTATCTAATTCGTCACTTTATTATTTTTTTTTAATCTTGTTTTCAAATTGCGCTTTTCATTTAAATGTTCCTTAATTTGTGTTCATATACAGTAGATTTGTATAGTGAATACGTCACACTAATTAAGTTTGCTTGATCCTGTAGGTCCTGAATCCATTGATGAATACGTAGGTATGGCAAAACTGACCAAAGATGAGCTTACTTCTATAAGTAAAAGGACCAATACGACAAAAGACGATTGTAAAGCGTTGTGTGATAACTTTGAACGATTTCACTGTCAGTTCAACTCTTCGGCTGCCTCTTGCTCCATATCCAGCCGTGGTTCAGAAAACCTTCCTTTTGAGTTCACCCTTACCTATGTTGGCAATGATACAATATCATTCGTGAAAAATGACGAAACTAAAGGTTGGTGGTTTTCTTATTTTTAAAGGCCCAATATACGTAACTATAGGAAATTTTTCGTGATTCTGAAAAAATCCAGTTGATAACTATGCAAAAATAAGCCTAAAACGAAGTAAGTCTGAGCGGTAAACTCTTGACAAAAAAATCCAAAGAATTGAAAATAATCCAGGTGGGGCCCACTTCAACAACAAGCCTAAGTTAGAAGATAGTTCAAAATGGACGTGTGTTTACAAATACCGAGTTTAAACTGCTGCTGTACCGGTAACCGCCTAAGAATTCATTTTGAATATTCCTGATATCAGTAAATCTTAACTAAATCTATAAATATAAAACGTTGTTAGCTTTGATTTTCGCTTCAAGTCTTGCCGAAAGTTACGTATATTGGGCCTTTAACGTTAATTCTTTCGATTGATATCCTAAACATTAAGTCTAGAGAAATTAATTGAGAGTAATACATAGATATTAATTAAAAATAAAAACAAAACGTTCTCAATCAAATAGTTCATGATAATTCTTTTTTTGTGTTTATACAGTCGTCTTGGTGAACGCTTCCTCTCCCACTGTTGAACACAATTACACAGACCTACCTTGTAAGTATAATGCATTAGTATGTAGTCGTTACGCGACCAAAACATTAAAGTAGTATTCACGTCACATTACTTTTGTTGTTGAAATTGAGCTCATAACATCTGTCTTTTAATTTACATAATTACTGAATTATTACTTGATACGTATGCATGCATCGTTTGCTCAAACACAATTCTTGAAAAGTTCCAGAGAATAAGACCAGGTGTTTCGGAAGCGTTTGCAAGTTTTGCTTCATCGACGACACCAACCATAAATCTAGGTCGCATCAAAGCCTATTATTAGTTTCAATCATAACAAGTTGACTTTTCAGAAACGTTCACTTTTATACCATATAACGACATGTAACTGATTTGCTATGATACCAGCTTCATGTTGATTGAAATGCTGATCAACCATTAACATAGAACGTTTTTGTGAAACAATGCACATACACATGTACTACGTAATACTAAGTAACGCAGTAAATATTTCCTTCAATGAAGGTTACAAAGATCCTGTCCAGTCGCCAAATGCTGTCAACATAGTACAGTCAACAAATGGTAATATGCATAAATCGAATCACCGATTTATTTTCGAAAAAATAAGATTCTAAAATCCTTTTATAATTGGCCCTGAATTTGAAAAAAAATAGAATCAACTTCATGGCATAAGCGATTCATTGCATAAATATACTATTCTTGTCTTTCAGTTATGCTATGCTTTATGCATCAATATCCTTCCTTCTCACCTTTTTTGTGACAACATGACATGTAGTCCATATTTCTTTTACTTTAGGTTACCAAGATCCTGTCCAGTCAACAACTATTGTCGACACAGTACAGTCAACATACGGTAATGTTCATACATCAGAACAGAAATTTTATTGCTACCTAAAATGAACCGCAGAATAAGACCAGGTGCTTCAGAACGGCTTGCATCTTTTACTTCATCGACGACACCAACCATATGTCAAATCCAAGTCATGTCGTCACGTCCTCAAATTGAGAATTTGTTTTTGGAAACGTCCATCTTTATATTTGAGGATTGATGCTTACTTGGATGTGACCAAGATTTACATGGCGGGTGTGGTCGATGAAGCAGAAGTCGCTTACTCTTCTGGAACACCTGGTCTTATTCTCTTGTGCTTTTACGAGAGTCTCTATGTAAATTTTTCCTTTGTTCGTATTTTGCCCCTAGTTTAATCGATTTTGAGTTCGGATTATGGTTTTGTTGACGCTTTGGTATTCTCTGATTTATTTTTTTTTTTTTATATATTATATAAGGACTTTTGACCAAATAACTGTAACACCAGCATGACATTGATTGAAACGCCCATCAACAGAGAACATAACGGAAGCAATACCCATACTAAATAACGCAGTCAATATTTCCTTTAATTTAGGTTACAAATATCATGTATCTAATATAAACTATATTAAGGGGTTATTTTAATGACGTAAATGCTTCGTTGGATACACCTGTACACATTATCACAATTGTCTTATGTCATGTTTTATATAGGGCGATGTTCTTCATGCTCTACTTTTTGTTACAACATGTCATAAAGTTGATGTTTCCTTCAATGCAGGTTACCAAGATTCTGTCCAGTCAACAGATACTGTCGACACAGTACAGTCAACTTCCGGTAATGTACATACATCAGTACACATGTTTTACTATTACATAACTTAGGTCTTCACGTCCTTTTACTGTCAGATCTGAAATGAAAACATTTTTGTGATTTACCTTAAAAGAAATGATAAGTTTCATTATATATATATATGTAGAAAATAAATTAGAGAATACCGAAGCGTTAACAAAATCATAATCCTACTTCAAAATCGATTAATCCAGAGGCAAACTAGAACAAAGGAAAGACTTACATGGAGACTTGGAGAAGCAACTGGTCCTGCCTTTGCCTGAGCCCCGGTCAATATTTCCAACTGGGGTTTATATACCTTCATACGTTCCAGCACGAACGTCCATAACTGTACTTCATTGAAGTTTTATTATTTCTAACTATATGAAACGTGATAGCAATTAATAATGATTATATCTTAGCTACGATAAAAAATGAGGTGGTTTACCCTGAGAATGTCGGATCGATTTCAAGTTTTTGTTGACCCTCAGTCACAATTAATATCAGTTTATGGTAATTTCGTGTGGAGAAAACAATAAGAGAATACCGAAGCGGTAACAAAAGGAGTTAATTGCAACACTATTAATTTTTATTGTTGCTTTTTGTTCCATTATTTTTAATTTTTTTTTTCATTTCTGGGTCAACAATTCACATGATGTAGTTACACTTATGTAAAAAGAAAGAAAGAAAAGGATGTATAATATGTTACCCTTTTGTACATTATACTCTCTATACATGATAAACGTGGTAAATGTTTGGCTGGCTTGTTTTTATTTTCATACGAGGCTGAATTTGTCGAAGGGCTTTTCAGGACGTGTAACAAATCTTGCCAGTCTTTCAATTTCACTTTCAGGTATATCAACGAAGTGTTGTCTATAAACAACAAGCAGTTTGCTGACATAGTCGATTGCATATACCCTACTGAACTTACGATTAAATACACAACAGACTCTCCTGCATCATCTTCTTACTTCAATCTTTCAATCCTATGTTGTTTACATGTCGCAGTTGATTCGTTATTCTAGGGTTTGTTCTGAATATCGATATTTTACTGATACATGTCAACTGCTGACGAACAAACTTACGGCAGAGGGATTCAAGAAATGCAGATTGATGAAGACTATTGACAAGTTTTATGGTCGCCATCTTGATCTCATCGAAAAATATTCTGTATCTTTGTGTGATATGAAGATGGAAATTCCTACTTATTGTGATTGACAATGATGACTCGGTTCTCATTTTGAGGATTGATGTTTACTTGGATGTGACCAAGATTTACATGGCGGGTGTCGTCGATAAAGCAGAAGACGCTTACTCTTCCGGAACATCTGATCTTTTTATTTTGTACTTTTACGAGGGTCTCAATGTAAATCTTTCCATTGTTCCTATTTTGCCTCTAGTTTAATCGATTTTTAGTTGGGATTATGGTTATGATGGCGCTTCGGTATTCTCTATTTTTTAATATTAATCTGTCCATGTTTGTCTTAGCTTAAGTAGAGATCAAGGTAAGCAGCTGATGTAGAAGAGTCTTATGTTTCCTTTATTTTGTAATCTAGAAGGCCATTTACGATCGTCGTGGTCAGAAAGTTTCTTGTTTATAGACAACACATCGTTGATATATCTGAAAGTGGCAAGGTTTTTTTACCTGTCCTGATTTGCTCATCCCCATACTCAACCTCGTATGGAAACAAAAACAAGTCAGCCTATGGGAATGCCAGCAGTCTACTGGAAAAGCTTTCCCCAAAAACATTGTCAACGAAGAATTCAATCATTTGTAATTCATCTTCTTCTGTATTTTCACAAGGTATGCTCCAAGATAACTTACTATGATATATTTGTATTTTCGTCCACCTTTTTTGGAAAAAGTTCACTTTTGTATGTTGTATGGTAATGTACAGGGTGGAAAAATCAAGGTTTTGATTAAAAAAAACATTTGTTGGGAGGGGGTGTTCAAGATTGATCAAAAGATCTTTCGAGATTTTCAGAATCCATATCCCGTTAATTCCTTTTCTGGAGTATACAGTGTCGCAATTAAACTGAAGCCCTGATTTAAGGACTAGGTAAAGCCATATTGGTTTTTACCTGGTTGAAAATGGTAGTATTGAAATTTTAATGTTTCCTTCCAATAAATGGCATACGCTTTATCCCATTATATTTAATATTGATATGAAATGCAGTTCAGCCCCCAAAATTTCAAAAATCTGTACTTACGAAAAAAATAATCAGTACATAATATCCAAACGGGAGTGCGTAAATCGATTAATCCAGGGGCAAACTAGAACAAAGGAAAGACTTACATGGAGACCCTTGTAAAAGTACAAGATAATAAGACCAGGTGATCCGGAAAAGTAAGCGACTTCTGTTTAATTGACGACACCCGCCATGTTAACTTTTGTCACATTCTATCTTTTCAAGTATGTTAAGGTTTAAAAACATTTGTGTTCTTCGTTCTCGTCGTGGGAGTTTGGATATTGTATAGTAAATACAGTATATCCAATGGTTTGTCGTTTAATATCAAATATATTTCACGAGTATTGCAGATTTTTTTTATATATTTTCACGAGTGCGTAGCTTACATTTTGAATGCGGCCATAATGCTTTTCACTTCTTATAATTTTGATTTTTCAATTGAGATTTTAGGCCTGATAAAGTCAGTCAAACGTGGACTTTTTTATTGTCATTGAACTTCCTACATTTTACATTTTCACTGCTCATCATATTTTTTTTATTTATATCAAGTTTTATAAGTTCTGATAATTTTCAATATTCACAGGCAGAAAATGTAATAAATATATATTCATGAATACTCTTACGTGTATTCACAGATTTACATTCCTATTTCTGGCTCTTTCTATTTCAGAGGACATTCCATCCTCAGGCTATAGTGACCCTCAGCAGATAGAACAACTCGTCATTAAACTGAAAGAGGAGAACACAGTTGATGTAAAAACGCTTTCGTCTTACCGAAATAAACTTATAAGCGTAGAGGACAATCGACCGTCGTCACAGGCAATAGGAACTGTTGGTTTGATATGCATAGTTCTTGTATTTGGTTTAATGTTGGTTTCGGACGTACCTAAACTCATAACGGACATCAAGTCACGATATCGAACACAAACAGAATACATTGCACGAGATGGACAAGCTTTCTTTAAAACCGCTAATATCGGCAGGAGGCACGGTATACCTGTACGTCGTAATTCCTTCTAGTTCTACACGTACGTTTCCCCTACTCTTTACGAATACATAGGTAGCTGTGTACAGTAGATCTAGAGATTTATGGGGAAAAGGACCAATGCCTTAGAATTGTCAACACAGAGATTTAACTGTACTCTGTATAGATGTAAATGTACACATTTTTGTAAATTGTATATCATTTCCAATTCATAAAAAGGACTATGAAGTGTATACACTGATGTACCACATCAAAAATTACCGAAAATGCAAAAAATCACTGTTTTTTACACAAAATTTGACCTATGCAGATAGAATTTTTTTTTCTATCTAAAATTAAAGCTTACTAACTTTGTTGCAGAATTATATCTGTCCCAGCATAGGTCGTTTGTTTAGATTTTTCGTTATTTTCCCTCGTGTGCTGTTGTCGAAATTTCACTCCCTGTAAATCTAGCTTTTCATATGTAGACACCCATTTCGGAAGGGTAACAATTTTAATCTCTAACCAATTTTTTTTTTCTCTTTTTACAAATGTGAAGTCCACAAAGTTCACAATATCATGCTTAAGCCAATTTTACATCTTATTTTTTTCAGATTTTCATAGGCATGCTATTATAGGGGTTATTCATTGTACAAAAATATCACCCATGGCCACAAAAACCTTCTATACGCTGCCACCATAGGACTAAATAAAAAATTGATAAATATCAACTTTATTTATTTTACAGGAATTATAAAACAAGTTTTCCAACTTATATTAATCACTCTTGTTGACCCGAATGTTAGCGCGCGAGGGGTCTAATTGTGAGAGGAGACCAGAGTATCCGGAGATAACCCACGTGTTCGGGCAATAAGGAAGTGTCCCTGGCAAACACTAGCTGCAATAGACCGCCCGGCTCGGGAGATCTTCTCTTTTGTCAAATCTGTTAAGCATAAGGTCAAAAGCAAGAGGTTCCGGGTTTGACTTCTAGTGGAGGCATTAAAATGAAAAGTGACGTCTCTTACAATGGCGTCGAAGTAGAGACCCGGGAGATATAACATACACTAAATATATGGATTCTTGCAAAGGAATCCTTTTTTGCCCCGGAAAAATTTTGGACAAGTTCTTGCCAGGAGGAGGAGTATGTAACTCTGGCAAAAGCAATATACCTCTCGGCTGGGAGATCTTCTCTTCCGCTCGATCGGTTGAGCGTAAGACTAGAAGCCAGAGAATCCAGGTACGATTCCTAACGGAGGCATTTAAAATCAATAACGACATTTGTTACAAGGATGAATGATGTAACGGAGATTTAGAAGCTTGAGTTCTAACATTTAACAAAAGCACTAACATTTGTCGGGGGGTTGATAGCCCTTGTTCTATGGTCCTCAGTTTTGACTTTCAGGATATGACATTTACATTGATGGGACTTTGATTTACATGGCGGATGTTGTTAATATAATCCTTGAATGCCTTTGTATTTATTGTCAATATGAATGCAATCTGATTGCAAAATAAATAGAATGACGTCCATTAGGCCATGCTTTATCTGCGTACCATGTACCAGTGTACAGACAGTTACGCTCCTATATGACAACTTATATTGTGTACACTTTTGTGGTTAAACCTTCGACGAAATATCATTCAGCAAAATGTATTTTTGGATCAATATCGATGGCTAGGACCTACTTGATTGAAGTGTAAATTCGGACATACTAAAATCTGAAAACTCCATGTGATAGTGGGAAAACTACATTATAAGGACATGCTATTGATTTTTTTAGTTGACCATTTTTCACCATTTGTTTAAGTTTACTTCAATTTGTATGTTTACGTTGTTTTTTGTAACACCTGGTCTTATTATCTTATAAAGTTGTCTTCATGTACATCTCTGTTCATTTTGTGTCCCTAGTTTAATCGGTTTTGAGTTAAAGGCCAAAAGTAGTGTCGAGAACTTTAGGAGTAAATAGTTGTTAAGAAAGAAGGGAGGTAGCATTCACAATCTAATCGCGTCTTATAAATAATACTATGGGGGACAGGACATCCCCACACGCTAACATTATGAGATGAAAGAGTGCAAAATGCAAGAATTTGATCACTTTAACATTACTATGACATATGTTTTGGCTATTATAAAATGAAGAGATTTTAAATTAAATAAAAATATTTTAAAGCATCAATGCAATTTTGTTTTATTTTATTATTTTTGTAATTATTATCATTATTTGTTGATTTATTTTAATGCTTAAATAAACTGTCCTAGATTTTCATATTGATGAATTTGTTGCGGTATTAAGCGACTGATGCTGCCTTTGCCTTAGCCTCGGTCAATATTTCCTACTAGGGTTTATATGTTCATATGTTCCAGCACGAACGTCCATAACTGTAC
Organism: Mimachlamys varia; assembly: GCA_947623455.1. Taxonomy (NCBI): domain Eukaryota; kingdom Metazoa; phylum Mollusca; class Bivalvia; order Pectinida; family Pectinidae; genus Mimachlamys; species Mimachlamys varia. Next base: position 8,069,161 of record OX392537.1, read on the forward strand.
TTCATTGAAGTTTTATTATTTCTAACTATATGAAACGTGATAGCAATTAATAATGATTATATCTTAGCTACGATAAAAAATGAGGTGGTTTACCCTGAGAATGTCGGATCGATTTCAAGTTTTTGTTGACCTTCAGTCACAATTAATATCAGTTTATGGTAATTTCGTGTGGAGAAAACAATAAGAGAATACCGAAGCGGTAACAAAAGGAGTTAATTGCAACACTATTAATTTTTATTGTTGCTTTTTGTTCCATTATTTTTATTTTTTTTTTCATTTCTGGGTCAACAATTCACATGATGCAGTAACACTAATGTAAAAAGAAAGAAAGAAAAGAATGTTAAATTGTTTACCCTTTTGCACATTATACTCTATAAACATAATAAACGTGGTAAATGTTTGACTGGCATGTTTTTATTTTCATACGAGGCTGAATTTGTCGAAGGGCTTTTCAGGACGTGTAACAAATCTTGCCAGTCTTTCAATTTCACTTTCAGGTATATCAACGATGTGTTGTCTATAAACAACAAGCAGTTTGCTGACATAGTCGATCGCATACACTACTGAACTTACGATTAAATACACAACAGACTCTCCTACATCATCTTCTTACTTCAATCTTTCAATCCTATGTTGTTTACATGTCGCAGTTGATTCGTTATTCTAGGGTATGTTCTGAATATCGATATTTTACTGATACATGTCAACTGCTGACGAACAAACTTACGGCAGAGGGATTCAAGAAATGCAGATTGATGAAGACTATTGACAAGTTTTATGGTCGCCATCTTGATCTCATCGAAAAATATTCTGTATCTTTGTGTGATATGAAGATGGAAATTCCTACTTATTGTGATTGACAATGATGACTCGGTTCTCATTTTGAGGATTGATGTTTACTTGGATGTGACCAAGATTTACATGGCGGGTGTCGTCGATAAAGCAGAAGACGCTTACTCTTCCGGAACATCTGATCTTTTTATTTTGTACTTTTACGAGGGTCTCAATGTAAATCTTTCCATTGTTCCTATTTTGCCTCTAGTTTAATCGATTTTTAGTTGGGATTATGGTTATGTTGGCGCTTCGGTATTCTCTATTTTTTAATATTAATCTGTCCATGTTTGTCTTAGCTTAAGTAGAGATCAAGGTAAGCAGCTGATGTAGAAGAGTCTTATGTTTCCTTTATTTTGTAATCTAGAAGGCCATTTACGATCGACGTGGTCAGAAAGCTTCTTGTTTTAAGACAACACATCGTTGATATATCTGAAAGTGGCAAGGTTTTTTACCTGTCCTGATTAGCTCATCCCCATACTCAACCTTGTATGAAAACAAAAACAAGTCAGTCTATGGGAATGCCAACAGTCTCCTGGAAAAGCTTTCCTCAAAAACATTGTCAACGAAAAATTCAATCATCCGTAATTTATCTTCTTCTGTATTTTCACAAGGTATGCTCCACCTTTTTTGGAAAAAGTTCACTTTTGTATGTTGTATGGTAACGTACAGGGTGGAAAAATCAAGGTTTTGATTAAAAAAACATTTGTTGGGAGGGAGTGTTCAAGATTGATCAAAAGATCTTTCGAGTTTTTCAGAATTCATATCCCGTTAATTCCTTTTCTGGAGTATACAGTGTCGCAATTAAACTGAAGCCCTGATTTAAGGACTAGGTATAGCCATATTGGTTGTTACCTGGTTGAAAATGGTAGTATTGAAATTTTAATGTTTCCTTCCAATAAATGGCATAAGCTTTATCCCATAGTTTTGATATGAAATGCAGCTTAGCCCCCAAAATTTCAAAAGTCTGTGCTTACAAAAAAAATAATCAGTAAATAATATCCAAATGGGAGTGCGTAAATCGATTAATCCAGGGGCAAACTAGAACAAAGGAAAGACTTACATGGAGACCCTTGTAAAAGTACAAGATAATAAGACCAGATGTTCCGGAAAAGTAAGCGTCTTCTGTTTCATTGACGACACCCGCCATGTAAAGCTTTGTCACATTCTATCCTTTCAAGTATGTTGAGGTTTAAAAACATTTGTGTTTTTTGTTCTCGTCGTGGGAGTTTGGATATTGTATAGTATATACAGGATATCCAATGGTTTGTCGTTTAATATTAAATATATTTCACGAGTACGTAGCATACATTTTGAATGAGGCCATACTGCTTTTCACTCTTTTTAATTTTGATTTTTCAATTGAGATTTTAGGCCTAAACGTGGACTTTTTTATTGTCATTGAACATCTTACATTTTACATTTTCACTACTCATCATATCAGTTTTATAAGTTCTTATCATTTTCAATATTCACAGGCAAAAAATGTAATAAATATATATTCATGAATACTCTTACGTGTATTCACAAATTTACATTCCTATCTCTGACTCCTTCTATTTCAGAGGACATTCCATCCTTAGGCTACAGTGACCCTCAGCAGATAGAACAACTCGTCATTAAACTGAAAGAGGAGAACACAGTTGATGTAAAAACGCTTTCGTCTTACCGAAATAAACTTATTAGCGTAGAGGACAATCGACCGTCGTCACAGGCAATAGGAACTGTTGGTTTGATATGCATAGTTCTTGTATTTGGTCTAATGTTGGTTTCGGACGTACCTAAACTCATAACGGACATCAAGTCACGATATCGAACACAAACAGAATACATTGCACGAGATGGACAAGCTTTCTTTAAAACCGCTAATATCGGCAGGAGGCACGGTATACCTGTACGTCGTAATTCCTTCTAGTTCTATACGTACGTTTCACTGACTCTTTACGAATACATAGGACTAAATAAAAAATTGATAAATTTAAACTTTATTTATTTTACAGGAATTATAAAACAAGTTTTCCAACTTATATTAATCACTATTGTTGGCCCGAATGTTAGCGCACGAGGGGTCTTATTGTGAGAGGAGACCAGAGTACCCGGAGAAAACCCACGTGGTCGGGCAATTCCAAAGGAAGTATCCCTGACAAATACTAGCTGCAATATACCGCTCGGCTCGGGAGATCTTCTCTTTTGTCAAATCTGTTAAGTTTAAGTTTAATAGCAAGAGATTCCGGGTTTGACTTCTAGCGGAGGCATTCAAAATGAAAGGTAACTTTTATTACAATGGCGCCTTAGTAGAGAACCAGGAGATATAACATACACTAAATATATGGATACTTGCAAAGGAATCCCTTTTTGCCCCGGAAAAACTTTGGACGAGTTCTTTCCAGGAGGATGAGTATGTAACCTTGGTAAATGCAATATACCGCTTTGCTGGGAAATGAAAGCCGCGGCTGAACATGACGAATTGTATGTGAAATGTACAAGTAAGCAAACTACAATTGCTGATTTCTTTAAGAAACAATAAATTCATCAAAATTTTTATTTTTTCTGGCCAACCTGGTTTAAGCAGCCACCTGTCTTAAGCAGCCAATATCTATCGGTCCCTTGGTTGGCCGGTTAATACAGGTTTGACTGTACCTTAAAAAGTTCCAGAGAATAAGACCAGGTGTTTCGGAAGGGTTTGCGATTTTTGCTTCATCTACGACACCCACCATAAATCTAGGTCGCATCCAAACTTATTATTAGTTTCCATCATAACAAGTTGACTTTTCAGAAACGTCTACTTTTATACCATAAAACGAGTTTCTATGATACCAGCTTCATATTGATTGAAATGCTGATCAACCATTAATATAGAACTTTTTGTGAAACAATGCACATACTACGTAATACTAAGTAACGCAGTAAATATTTCCTTCAATGTAGGTTACAAAGATCCTGTCCAGTCGCCTAATGCTGTCAACATAGTACAGTCAACAAATATAACATACACTAAATATATGGATACTTGCAAAGGAATCCCTTTTTGCCCCGGAAAAACTTTGGACGAGTTCTTTCCAGGAGGATGAGTATGTAACCCTGGTAAATGCAATGTACCGCTTGGCTGGGAAATCTTCTCTTCAGCTCAATCGGTTTAGCGTAAGACTAGTAGCCAGAGAATCCAGGTACAATTCCCTAGCGGAAGCATTTAAAATCAATAACGACATTTGTTACAAGGATGAATGATGCAACACAGATTTAGGAGCTTGAATTCGTTGAAAAGCACTAAAATTTGTCGGGGGGGGGGGGGGGGGGTTGACAGCCCTTGTTCTAAGGTCCTCAGTTTTGACTTTCAGGATATGACATTTACATAGATTTACATGGCGGATGTTGATGTTGTTAAGATAATCCTTGAATGCCTTTTTATTTATTGTCAATATGAATATAATCTGATTGCAAAATAAATAGAATGACGCCCGTTAGGCCATGCTTTAGCTGTATGCACTGTACCATTATACAGACAGTTACGCTCCTATGTGACAACTTATATTGTGTACACTATTGTGGTTAAACCTTCGAGGAAATACATCATTAAGCAAAATAGTTTTTTGGATCAAAATCGATGGCTAGGACCTACTACATTAAAGAGTAAATTCGGACATACTTAAATCTGAAAACTCCATGTGATGGAGGGAAAACTACATCATAAGGTCATGCTAGTCATTTTTTCGAGTTGACCTTTTTTCACCATTTGTTTAAGTTTACTTCAATTTGTATGTTTACGTTGTTTTTGTAACACCTGGTCTTATTATCTTATATAGATGTCTTCATGTAAATCTCTCTTCATTTTGTGTCCCTAGTTTAATCGGTTTTGAGTTAGACCAAAAGTAGTGTCGTGAACTTTAGGAGTAAATAGTTGTTAAGAAAGAAGAGAGGTAGCATTCACGATCTAATCGCCTCTTATAAATAATACTATGGGGGGAACAGGTACATCCCCACACGCTAACATTATGAGATGACAGAGTGCAAAATGCAAGAATTTGATCACTATGACCTTACTGTGACATATGTTTTGGCTATTGTAAAATGAAGAGATTTTAAATTAAATAAAAATATTTTAAAGCATCAATGCAATTTTGTTTTATTTCATTATTTTTTTAATATTATTATTATTATTTATTTATTTAATGCTTAAATAAATTGTCCTAGATTTCATATTGATGAATTTAATGCGGTATAAAGCAACTGATGCTGTCATTGCCTTAACCTCGGTCAATATTTCCTAATGGGGTTTATATTCCCTCATATGTTCCAGCACGAACGTCCATAACTGTACTTCATTGAAGTATTATTATTTCTAACTAAATGAAACGTGATAGCAATTAATAATGATTATATCTTAGCTACGATGAAAAATGAGGTGCTTTACCCTAAAAATGTCGGATCGATTTCAAGTTTTTAGTTGACTTTTAGTCACAATTAATATCAGTTTATGGTAGTTTCGTGTGGAGAAAAACAATTAGAGAATACCGAAACGTTAACAAAAGGAGTTTATTGCAACACTATTAATTTTTACTGTTTATTTCCTGATTTTGTATGCGTTTCCCGGGTCATAAAATAACACTAGCAATAGGACCCGACCGAAATAAAGTTATTTAGTCGTCTTGTGTTGCTTTGTGTTCCATTATTATTATGTTTGTTCATTTCTGGGTCAACAATTCACATGATGCAGTTACACTGAATGTTAAAAGAAAAAAAGAAAAACAATGTATAATTTCTCACCCTTTTGCACATTATTCTCTTTGAATAGAATAACATACAGTTGAAGATAAACGTGGTAAATGTTTGACTGGCTTGTTTTTATTTTCATACGAGGCTGAATTTGTCGAAGGGCTTATCAGGACGGGTAACAAAAACCTTGCCAAATCTTTCAATTTGACTTTGAGGTATATCAACGATGTGTTCTCTATAAACAACAAGCAGTTTGCTGACCTAGTCGATTCCATATACCCTACTGAACTTGAGATTAAAACACAACAGACTCTTCTACATTAGCTTCTTACCTCGATCTTTCCATCTTATGTTGTGTACATGTTGCAGTTGATATGTTATTCTAGGGTTTGCTCTGAATATCGAGATTTTCCTGATACATGTCAACTGCTGACGAAAACAATTACGGCAGAGTGATTCGAGAGATGCATGTTGATGAAGACTATGGGCAAGTTTTATGGTCGCCATCTTGATCTCATCATAATATTCTGTATCTTTGTGTGATATGAAGATTGACGTTTTTTAATTTGCCTATTAGTGTCCTTACTTGTTGTGATTGACAATAATGACTCGGTTCTCATTTTGAGCATTGATGCTTACTTGGATGTGACTAAGATTTACATGGCGGGTGTCGTCGATGAAGCAGAAGACGCTTACTCTTTTGTACTTTTACGAGGGTCTCAGCGTAAATCTTTCCTTTGTTTCTATTTTGCCTCTAGTTTAATCGATTTTGAGTTGGGATTATGGTTATGTTGACGCTTCGATATTCTCTATTTTTTAAGTAGTAATCTGTCCATGTTGGTCTTAGCTTAAGTAGAGATCAAGGTAAGCAACTGGTGTAGAAGAGTCTGAAGAGTCGTTTATTTTGTAATCTAGAAGGCCATTTACGACGTGGTCAGAAAGCGTCTTGTTTATAAACAACACATCGTCGATATATCTGAAAGTGAAATCAAAGGATTTGGCAAGGTTTTTGTTACCTGTCCTGATTAGCTCATCCACATATTCAGCGTCGTATGAAAACAAAAACAAGTCAGCCTATGGGAATAACAACAGTCCCCTAGAAAAGCTTTCCTCAATACTTTTTTTGTCAACAAAGAATTCAATTATTCGTAATCTATCTTCTTCTGTATTTCACAAGGTTTGCTCCAAGATAGCTCACTATCATATATTTGTATTTTCCCCACCTTTTTTGTAAACAGTTCACTCTGTATGTTGTATGATAGCGTACAGGGTGGAAAAATTAAATGTTTTGATTAAAAAAAACATTTCTTAGGAGGTGGTGGTCAAGATTGTTCAAAAGATCTTTCGAGTTTTTCAAAATCCATATCCCATACTTCCTTTTTTGGAGTGTTCCAATAAGACTGAAGCCCTGATTTAAGGACTAGGTAAAGCCATATTGGTTGTTACGTGGTTGAACATAGTAATATTAAAATTTTAATGTTTCCTTCCAATGAATGGCATAGGCTTGATCTTATTATGTTTAATATTGATATAAAATGCAGTTCAGCCCTCAAAGTTAAAAAGATCTGTACTAACGACAAAAATATTCAGTAAATAATATCCAAATGGGAGTGTGTAAATATTTTTCATATAATTAATTGAAATATTTCCAAAAATAATACGAAGCTACTGCAATGTTCATAGAATGATAACCCAGTGTTAAAATTTCGATATTAGCCTGTAAATCAGAGTATCCGGGAAAAATACACTGGTACCCCCTCTAAAAATTGTCGTCCAGGCATTGCATGCTGTTTTCAGTTCAGATAAAAGTAGTTACCTGTATCTCGTGGAGGCAATATAGGGGCATTATTTTATAATAAAATGAGTCATTTGTCATGTAAATGCAAGTTTCGTGACAAATACATGTATAAAATTAAAAAATAACACCGACATAACGTAATTTACATTTACGATGCGGTTACCTAATTATTAATTTAGTTTGAGAAATGTACCATGTGCCTCAACTGCCACACATGTTTACAATGGCAACAATTTACGCTAGCGATGTTTGACAGGTGCGAAGCCGAGAACGAATCGGTATATTCAGTGAGTTAATACTGTCCGATCCACGCGGAAGTGTATAATATATACGAATTCCATCAGAATTTTTACAACACAAATTAAACTTTCTTTCAAAATCATTAAAGAACCTGAAAACAGAGCGCTGTCGGTAGTGCCGAAGAACATCTTTTCATGTGCCGTACATTCGCCCAAAAAAGTCTAAAAACTGGCAATCGCTAAAACAATTTATTGTGATAGGAAAGGGCAGTTTTTGCTTTGTGACGATATACCAAGTAACATTTACCTTTACTGCATGATTGCATCCAATTTAATTGTTAATTTTGTCGATGTTTTACCATGCCTCTAAGTCAGGCGTATGAATATCTAAAAACGTAAATACAGTAGTTAAAAATGGAGTTCATAGGAGTTATTTTCGCTACATTAAAAACACCTCAGCCATATTGAATTGTCCTGTACCTAGTCCTTAAAGGGTTTTGGCCACGATTTTGAAAATCTTGTAAAAAGTTATGAAACTTGTAGTACATTTCAATAAATACTGATTAGCCCATCAACGAGCATTCGATTGTGTCCCGGGATCTAGATATTGACAGTCAAAGTTGACCGCTCCCGACTGGCGAGAATTTTAATGAGCTGAACGGTCACGTGGTACCTGTGACGTCATTGAAGCACAACTGATCGACTCAGGTAAACTGATCAGTGGTACATTGACGAAGAAAGTTTAGTAGAAAAACGCCTCTTGATTTCGACATGCAAGTCGATCTTGATTGATGTTTAATTCTATTGATTAACCAATAAAATATATTAAAAAAATATAGATATGTAATTGTAAACTTAAGAAAGGAAATAGGAAATGCCATTTAAAAACATCGTGTTGTGAGTGTGTATTACACATCCACCACATCCTAACAATAATGCTTCTACAAAGGGCCACGGAATTAGTAAAGCCTGTGAAAGGACTATATGATTTTTACAGACACGTTACAAATTGGTTTTATAGATAGTATTTGAAAACAGTAGCAACATACACGCATAGAGTGGTTGTGAGTATATTACGGACGGAGCCATTTTCTTGAAATAGCAGGGTTTTTTTCAAACGTTTGATTGTATAGACTGTATTAAGCTGGAATTAAATTAAAACAGCATACAGTGCTGAATCATGAATATGTGTTCCAAGTTATACCCACAACATGCAAAACTCGCAAACATCAAATCTTCCTTGATTGCATATTATATAGTGTCCGGTAATATACTCCGTGTTAGATCTTGGTGATTTTAAAATAATGTGATTTGCTAATACAAACTGTTTACGCTGTGCAATCAAATGTTTTCGTTAATACCTCAGAAGTATTATCTTTTATGACGTCAACAGTACAGTATGATTTGTGGAGATGGAGTAAATAAAGCACCGGCGAGTTTATGTTTTAGTGTCCGGCAAACCCCCACCACTCTATCACATATACTGTACAAGTATATGGTAGTAGTAGTACAGCACGTACATATGGAATGCAAAAAAATCATTTAATCATTTTTTGAACTGTGCACGTAAACAAACAATTTCTGCCTGATTTCAATAAAGCAGAAACTGTCACAAATAGGTGTGAAAACATGACAGTCTGAATTGTTTCTGTTAAATTGAAATATTGTTTAAAATTTGGACTGAAATCGGTTTGCAAAAATAAAAAGCTCTTCCCGACTTTTTTTATTTCACTTAATTCAGTAACACACCAGTCTATTTGTGTGAATAATTATAAATATTTTCCAAGGATAAAGTCTGTAGTCATGATTAAAACAAATAACACACGCTAATGATTATTGAAACATATTTTGAAAAATTGTTCTCCTACGATTACTGCATACGTTTTTACAACATCTCTTAGTGGTTGCAGTTGGGCTCACTCTCTTTGGTGATATTTATTTCAACTAGGACTCAAATCATCTTGTTTTTCATACAGTTTTCATAAACAAGATCTGGATAAATTTTAGGTTTACATCTGAAAGTAAAAGTGTGTCACATTAACGCATCTAAATTCTTGGATCCGCCCTGAATATATATCATAAATCCAGGGACACATATGCGTTCCTGATAAATCCAATAACCAAATGTTTATGTTGATATTTTAAAATATGCAATAACTTTGAAAAAAACGTCATAGTATCAGCATCACCATTTTTACAAAAATAATAAAACTTCAAAAGTTTAGAAATTTCAGAACATCGTATATATGTGATACAAATATAGTTTAACCTAATTAACAGTGTCAAGTTTTGCCAAGACACTAGCCTAATGTTAAATACTGATAAAATATTGTTAGATTCTGTTGAAAACTCCTTTAATCCTTTTTAAAAAAATAGTTTTTCTTCCAACACCGGGGACGGCTAGGGATAAAAATAATTGTGCCGGTGTATATTGCTATTTAGAGGATCGGTAATTATATTAGCATGAATGCCCTTCGAATTCACTGGTCAGAACATTCACACCTCTTGGTAATTACAGGGTAATTAGTACACCTGCCACAACTCACAGGTAAGTACAACAAATGCCATTTGGCTAGTATATGTATGACAGGTAAGGCTACAGGTAATTTACATAGCTGTAAAATCAGTGTGTAAATTGTACCACTGTCTCTAAGCTTGGAGTTGCTGAGACGTCACTGACTAGATTCTAATTGAATGCAGTTTAATGTAAAAATCGGAATTAGATAAGTTTTATTTTTCTGACAAGATCATTAATGACGATTGATAATTTTAACCACATAACATGTATTGGTTGCTGTCATTACTTGCACCAAAAAATTAGATAAAAGTCAATCTTAACACTCACAGATAGTACATAAATATGTAATGGGCGTGTACAGGTATCGGATACGTTGTGCCTCAATGACGTCACACATCACGTGACCTAGAATCCCGGTCAAAATATGCATATTCACGAGGCTCATAGAAATGGGACGTCACCTAGCTTGTCTATTTTCCCAACACCGAGAGAGACGGGGTATCGGTCACTACACGTATTGTTGCATCAAATGAGATGAAAATAAGAAATTATGAAAAATCGTGGCCAAAACCCTTTAATGGTACTGAGAATGGTAGTAATAATTTTCACGATTTGAAATTATTCAACACTAGTTTAATTTTACTTTTAAATTCATAAATTAATTGGATTTTACACACCTGACCCTTCTGCTTCTTCATTAGCGTAGAAATTTTGGATTCCCTCCTTTTGGCCTTAGAATCACTGAAGAGCCCTAGGAGAACGAAACAGCTATATGATGCAGTTTAATTCATTCTTATAGGCATACTGTTTCTATTATCAAATAAGAGGTGCAGAATATGTTTGTGTTACGTCATCTTTTATAAAGGCTTGTTCGAGCAATTAGCAGAGCCAGCGATGAAACTTTGCTTATCAGGACCTTGGTGTAGTTTCGGTATGTAATTAAGACGATATAGGTGAAATGTAGACTGGTTTTAGAACTATATAAATTACTAACTTGCCAAATTTAGTATTTATTTACTTCTATGTATTTATTTATTTTATTAATGTGATTGATTTAATTATTTTCATGAACAATGACGTTTTACATGCTTTTCTTAATACCTCCTCATCAAAATGGGGGTAAAACTTTGAATAGTGTAATAGTCGATATCAAAATCATGGTTGGAATATTGTGTATACAATGATGATATAGTTTTAAAGTAATTATGTCCATTACATTTTCTGGGAGGATTTATATTACATTACACTAACACATGTTTTATTAAGCAAGGTCCCATTTTTCATGGAATAAATCCTGTAACCATTTTTTCTGATTTTTATAATTTACGTACCTTTTTTACATACCCATACCTTTTTGTGCTAAAAATATTTCAAAATTCCAAGCGGAGGCCGACGCTGGTTAAATCTCCATAGGCGTCGACCCTACCTTTTATGATGATTGAAGTGTTTTACCGCCTGTATGACGATGCAAATAAGATGATTTATTCAGATACTTTGGGGATATCATATATTGTTTTACTGCTCGGCAGCCAGAGGAATTATGTTTTATGATTATTGGCTGATAATAATGATTATACGCCCTTATAAATAGCACATTTGGTAAGTTTGCTCCAAAGAGAATTGGTTAAGTCGCCGTTAAACGTGTAATTCGTTTATATTGATATATACGAATATAATGTAGTTTCCGACTGATTGCGTTTAAGAACGTCAACTAAGAGCATTGCATTTACATATTTACTGCTTACCTAGTTTACAGAATATGTATCACAAGAGAATGTCGACTCTTTATTTCATTACTCTCTACTCAATATTAGGATTGTATATATTGGCAAACATAGGAGTCTCTTCATCCGTTATTGACTCATGCCATTCATGTAAAAGTGACACGAACCATACTTACTGTAATTGTGACCGTTTGTGCATGTACTATGATGACTGTTGCTTTGATGCAGACGAAATACTCAAGGGGAAATCAGCAGTTGGTAGACAACGAGCGCCGTTTATTGAAGTGACTAGTTGTGGATATAAGTCATTTCACAAACACACCGGGCCCACTGGTGCTCAGGGAGTATTCATGGTGTCGTTGTGCCCTGCGTCTTGGAAAGGTGAACAGGATATCCAACAAAAATGTAAAGAGGATTACCCAAAAGACCTCTTAGATCTTGTCCCTGTGTCTGACATTGGTACCAACGTAACATTCAAGAATCGGTATTGTGCATTATGTCACAACGTTAGTAACTGGACTCCTTGGGTCTTAAATATATCCTGTAGATTAGGAATGTCTTTATCCAGCGAGCAGTCTGCACTTTCATTGAAGGATATCATGATGTTAAGAATGAGAAGTTCGTTTTGTGATTGGCGATTTGAGCCATCTGATGATATCCATGTACGATACTGTTACATTGGAATCGACTATATCTTATTGAAAACCCTTGAAGAGGTGGACAACACAGCTTGTAAAAACCGTATTGCTGACCCGTTTTGGCTAAAGAAAGAAAATGCAGATGATATATTTTTTAAGAATTTTCAATGTATGTTTGATGATTATGGTCTCAAGTATGCAGATAAGGGGAAAGTCGTTTGTTTCAACGTAATAGATGATGCATCCCAATACTATTCACACATAACAATCAGCAATATGATAGACATTTCCGGTTTATTCCTGAAACGTAGTGGTACAACGAATTGCAGTGAAACTGAAATCCATCTCTCTTATGAGGTAAAATGATTAATTCATATTGTAACGACCCACTCTTGAGCCGTACGGTTATCTCGTTTGGAAGCTTATCTATGTGCAAATATTGACCTTCTTACCATATCGTAGTCTCTGATTTTGTCAAGAATTGTAATGTCTGTTGTCAATGGATTTAAGGTGTCCATATTGTTTGAAGTAAAAGAGGTGACAATATAAAGGAAGTAAAAAAGTGTAAAATGTTCAATTGAGAGACAAACGCGATTTATAAGTATTTTCTTTTTCTAATATCAAAGATATTTTATTAATCTCAATTACATGTTCCTTTTTATATCAGGTTGGCTGTCAACCACTGTACTGCCCTACTAACATGGAACCCTCGGGAGGTAAATGTGTTCTCCTTGAATATAAGACAACAGGAATAATGCTGGATCTGTTATTTGAAGCTACCAACTTTTTAAAATGGCGTGATCAAATGATGGAAATCATTGAAAACGTAATGAAAATGTTGATGAAAAAGTTAGACAGCAATAACACACGTCTCGAAAAGATCCTGTTATGGACAGTAGGAACCGAGATAATACATGGATACCATATGTCTCTTGGAAAGCCTTGCTCTTTGATCCAGGCTTACTATGTACTGCCAGAGAATTCCTATAGTATTGTAACACTGGAATACAAAAAACATATGGTGAAAAAAATGATAATAAACTATCAACAAAATGTCTCTGATGGTGAATACATCAGACATGTCGATAATGCCATGGAATCTTTGTGTGAGTGCAAAGCCTTACCCAGGAATCCATTGTATGTGGCAAGCCCATTATCACGTGATACTGAGCTACCCTGTCCCGCAGTGAAGGTATTTTGTTACAAAAATTACTCAGATAACAATTCCGTTAACGGAAACTTCGCAAACAAAACAGTACATCAACTTTTCTACCATTTAAATGGAACGATTATTGAGTCGGAAGATGTTTTATTCAAATTTGGAAATTATTTTATTTGTGTAGATACATTTATATCAAAGTACCAAGGCGTTAATGAAAATGACACTAGCCTGGCCTATTACAGATATGTTGTCAATATGGCATGTTCATGCTTATCAATCCTATCAATGGTCTATTTTCTGGTACAGTATTGCGTCATCCCGTTCATGCGGGAGGGAAAGTCAGAGCTGTTGTTTGTGTTGATGTTGTATTTACTGCTGGCACAAACCAGTTTTATGCTGATGTCTCTTGTCACTGTTGCGGATTATTTGTGTGAATGGATTGGTATGCTACATCATTCTGTATGGGTTGGTACCTTTTCGTTCATGTTTCTTTGCTCTTTTCGCTTTAATTCCGACATTAGAAACTTAAAGACTTTCAGCAGATCGGAAAGGTGCTCCCAAACTGTTAGGTATTGTTTAGTTGGTTTCATATTGAGTATCTGTGCTGTTTTATGTACAAAATTATTGAATTTACTTTTAGCACCATTGGAAACATGGTATGGGGGAAAGATTTGTTTCATTTCACACGTGTATGTTTTATTGTTTGCTTTCTTTCTTCCATTATGTTGTTGTCTGTGTGGAAATATTGTGTTGTTTGTCGTGATAACATACTATATGAATACGTCCTCAATGTCCAACAACACTGACTCCAACAAATCAATTATGCTTGTGTTAATTAAAATTTCTTCGGCGATGGGCTTTAGTTGGATTATAGGAATTGTTGCTATATTCGTTCAGTCGGAAATCCTTCTAATCATTTTTGAAAATCTATCAAGTTTACAAGGATTATGTATTGTGTTTAGTTTTTCTTGTAATAATCGTGTGAAGAAATTTTACATGGACCTTTGTTCTAAGCAAAAGATAACTTCGTCCAATACTTCACGTTAGAATATAGGGCCACATCGACTTGGAAAACAAAATTGGTAATTTTCGGATAAAAACGGGAGCAGGAGGTGGACATTTTTTAAGGGGAGGGTGTTTTTTTTGAACAAGTATTGCTGTCAATGTCTTAAAGTACTCACATTGGATATTGTATTTGGTATTTTACTTTAAGATCCGTTTTAACGTCTTTTTTTAAAAGATATTCTATTAGAAACGGAAGGTTAAGATAAAAGAATAGTTCTTTGAGAATGATAATAAAACAAAATTCAAAACGATTATATTAAAAACCAAAATATAATGCGAAAAAATATTAACTCTCTGAGTGATAACAATTTAAGAACTCGCATGGACTTACAAACACTTAACACATGTAAATGTAAAAACACTTCTTTATGTCGCATACACCAGAGTCATATTAATATATTTACATTTCAAGTGAACTTAGACTCAATACAACTACAAAAGAGTTTGAAGGTTATTTTTAGCCCACCATCATCAGATGGTGGGCTATTCAAATCGCCCTGCGTCCGTGGTCCGTCGTCCATCCGTCCGTCCGTCCGTCCGTCCGTAAACAATTCTTGTTATCGCTATTTCTCATAAAGTACCGAAGGAATCTTTCTCAAATTTCATGTGTTGGTTCACCTTGGTCCCTAGTTGTGCATATTCCATTTTGGGACCGATCTGAATTCAAGATGGCCGACAGGCAGCCATCTTGGATTTTGACATTTGAACTTTGTTATCCCTATTTCTGAGAATGTACTGAATGGATCTTTCTCAAATTTCATGTGTTGGTTCACCTTGGTCCCTTGTTGTGCATATTCCATTTTGGGACCGATCTGAATTCAAGATGGCCGACAGGCAGCCATCTTGGATTTTGACATTTGAACTTTGTTATCCCTATTTCTGAGAATGTACTGAATGGATCTTTCTCAAATTTCATGTGTAGGTTTCCCTTGGTGCTTAGTTATGCATATTGCATTTTTGGACCAATCCGAAAACAACATGGCCGACAGGCAGCCATCTTGGATTTTGACAGTTGAACTTTGTTATCGCTATTTCTGAGAATGTACTGAATGGATCTTTCTCAAATTTCATGTGTAGGTTCCCCTTGGTGTGTAGTTATGCATATTGCATTTTGGGACCAATCCAAAAACAACATCGCCGACAGGCAGCCATCTTGGATTTTGACAATTGAAGTTTGTTATCGCTATTTCTAAGAAAGTACTGAAGGTATCTTTCTCAAATTTCATGTGTTGGTTCACCTTGGTCCCTAGTTGTGTATAATCCATTTTGGGACCGATCTGAATTCAAGATGGCCGACAGGCAGCCATCTTGGATTTTGACATTTGAACTTTGTTATCCCTATTTCTGAGAATGTACTGAATGGATCTTTCTCAAATTTCATGTGTAGGTTCCCCTTGGTGCCTAGTTATGCATATTGCATTTTTGGACCAATCCGAAACCAACATGGCCGACAGGCAGCCATCTTGGATTTTGACAGTTGAACTTTGTTATCGCTATTTCTGAGAATGTACTGAATGGACCTTTCTCAAATTTCATGTGTAGGTTCCCCTTGGTGTGTAGTTATGCATATTGCATTTTGGGACCAATCCAAAAACAACATGGCCGACAGGCAGCCATCTCGGATTTTGACAATTGAAGTTCGTTATGGCTATTTCTCAGAAATTACTGAAGGTATCTTTCTCAAATTTCATGTGTTGGTTCACCGTGGTCCCTTGTTGTGTATATTCCGTTTTGGGACAGATCAGAAAACAATATGGCCGACAGGCAGCCATCTTGGATTTTGACAATTGAAGTTTGCTATCGCTATTTCTAAGAAAGTACTGAAGGTATCTTTCTCAAATTTCATTTGTTGGTTCACCTTGGTCCCTAGTTGTGCATATTCCATTTTTGGACAGATCGGAAAACAACATGGCCGACAGGCAGCCATCTTGGATTTTGACAATTGAAGTTTGTTATCCCTATTTCTGAGAATATACTGAAGGGAACTTTCACAAATTTCATATGTAGGTTCCTCCTGGTGCCTAGCTATGCTAAGAATAAGGAAACGACAATGTAATTCACAAAAAAAAAACAAAAAAATGCATCTGTGTCCCACCAGAGTCTCTGCTCACACTTAATCAACACCTAAGAGACAATCGAAAGAAGAGAAAAGAACCATCTTTCAAAAAACAAACTTAGATAATTTGATGGTGGGCGCCAAGATCCCTCTGGGATCTCTTGTTCGATAAACTTTTCAGTTGGCGTATAAATACATCAGAAAAGTATTGCAAGAAATAGTCCCTTGTTCTAAACTTTATATGTATGTGCTATATACAGACGGAGGTTTTTAGCATAAATCAACCTACCTGATCTAATTATTCAGAAACTGTAAAAGAATAAAACTATTATACATTATATCAATATCGTACTGGTTCCTTGTATATGCGTGTTTGTAGGATAGTAATTATGTGTGTTTTTATTGCAATTTATCGGCAAAGTGATTCGAGAGTTGCATTTTCATTAAGACTTTGAGTTTAACGGTGACCATCTTGGCATCATGAAGACATATTCGTAATTAGACTTAGATTTAGGAGGTTGTGAAATAAGAATTATCCATCTTTCCAACGGTACCAAGCGTTGTTCGTACCTCAACTACAAAATTAATGTGATTTTTGATGACAGATTTTTGAAAAGACTAGCGCGCGGGCTGACGTCAAACTCAATGAATATGTAAAACTGGCTGGCAAGCCGACGAAAACTACCTCAACTACAAATGTGATTTTTGATGCAAGAAAGGTAGGTGGGATCGATTTTTCGACCTGGAAAGCTTTCCACCCTTTAGCTTTTTATGAAAAATTTGATCTTATAATTTGTAGCTATTAGAGTTTAGTTGAGTAGTTTTCAGGTTACAGTATATTTGTAGTTGTAGTTTGTTTGTTTAATGTTTAGTGTTGTTAGAATGGAGATGTATAGTGTGAAAAGACTCGAGGGAAACGTGCGGATTATGAGTGACGATGCTGTTAACGTGTGAATAGATTGTACTTTATAACTTTACCTGTTGTAAATAAATATGTGAACTTTATTTCTTGTGTCTGTTCTCAATCGCAACACGATTCAATCCCCACGGCAAGCTCGGCGCCTTCCGGCACAGAAGGGTGCTCTCTAGATATCGAGATTTTCGTGATAGATGTCAACTGCTGACGAACAAACTTACGGCACAGGGATTCGAGAGATGCAGGTAGATGAAGATGTTTTTTCAAGTTTTATGGTTGCCATCTTGATTTCGTCGAGAAATATTTTGTATCTTTGTGTGATATGAAGATGGACGCTTTGGGGTTTACTTATTAGTGTGCTGACTTGTTGTGATGACAATGATACCCGGTTCTCATTTTGAGGATTGATGCTTACTTGGATGAGACCAAGATTTACATGGCGGGTGTCGTCGATGAACAGAAGACGCATACTTTTCCGGGATACCTGGTACAACTTGCACTTTTAGGAGGGTCTCCATGTAAATCTTTCATTGTTCCTATTTTGCCTCTAGTTAAATCGATTTTGAGTTCGGATTATGGTTTTGTTGACGCTTTGGTATTCTTTGATTTTTTCGATTTTTTTATAAGACTTTCACACAAAACACAGTATACAGTTAATAACCGCCAAAAAAACCCTGTCTGTTCTACTTACCAAATCGATGTACAACCGTCACTGATTACATAGCACGCATAGCAATACTTTAGTCAAAGAAGGTTTGTTTAACTGTTTTGGTCACATAAAGTGCGCGAGCGATTGCCATTCAAACTTCAGGTGCAGAAAGTGTAGGGAAAAGACATCAAACGAGCTAGCATATGTAGGGACCTGTAACTTATGTTACCTAGTCTTACGTTGATGTCTCTGACAGAAGATAATGACAAGAAAGAGAAGAGTGCTTTGCTTCACTCAACAGCCATCGCATCGCATTTTGATGTGAGACTGAAGGCTGGTGTATCCCCATTCTCGATACCCAGGGGTTAAACCCCTGGAATATGCCATGGCTAATTAAACTGAAGGCTCGTTCAGGTAATAAAAAACCTGAACAAACGCTAGGCTGTATGTATGTCCTTTACGAATAACATAGGAGCCGCATCCGACTTCAAAGCGTAATGATTGTACCGTTATATGACCACGGAATTCTCTTTATGTACATCAAAGGGTAGAACCGGTCCCCTTGCCTCATCAACAAAGTGGCCCACACAGAGCTTTAGGTTTTTTCATGAAATATTCCAGGGGTGTAGAAAGCGTAGGTGAACGTAATCTCTGGATATCGAGGATACTGCATCACCTGTTTGGTCGGAGTCTTAAAATGTTACAGTTTACAGTATTCTCGACGAGGGGACACAGAGTTCTGTCATCACTTACGATCAGGCCGATCAGTAGAATGAGATTAAAGGGACATCTCCATGAGGATAGCAGCATTTGGAGGTAATGGTAACCAGGTGTGTCATCTGAGGACACTTCATATACACAGACTCTTCCATATAGAGGTTTACCAAGATAACGGCGCCTTTAAAAATCGACGCAGAAACGTTACCTTATCTGAGTGGGTTGCAACTCTCACACTAAGTGACATCAGATGGTGCATTTAGTATACCCCTTCTGATTGGAGGAAACCATCACTGTGCTATAGTACTAAACAACGTGATTCGAGGCAACAGATCGAAAGCTATCAAGTTCAAAATTGTATATCTGTTATCGGATCATGTCGTCAAGTCTTATAAACTGACAACTGTAACCCCAACACTGGTGTCTGTAAATACAAATATCATGATCATCCTGATCAATCCCAAAATAGTTGAAGATGAAATTCTTAAATTTTGAATCCCAAGGAGTAATTCCAAGAATCAACATGCAGAATACTAGGATCCTTTGTCCTGGATCAACGATCATGAAACAATCTTAGACTTAAGTTCATGCTTAGCTAATCATGTATGATGTTATTTTTTGTAACATTAATCGGGATTGGCTAAGTCAAAACTTAAGACAAATTTTGACTTAAGATTGTTTTATGATCCTGGTGTCTGATGTGAAGACCATTAAGAGCCTCGGTCAAACGTGTTTGTGACTAGAAATTGGATTGGTGATTCTACCCAAGCCACACATCATCTCACCCCATTTAAACATGTTTATTATAATGCTGTGTTGATTGTACAGTGTGATGTATATCATTAGTTGACACTAGTTGATAACAACACCCCATCATACATGAAATCGGTCAGTGAACCATGATGGCTATTAATAGATGCTACGTTTACAAGCAATTATCTCGGGCACTAGTCTCGAATGTATATCCGAATAGCACACAGTCAATGGTATGGAAGAGCATTAGGGCCATGTAGGAATTTTTTTTCGATTTTTCATGTTAATAACTCGAAATTTCGAGATAGTAACTCGAAATTTCGAGATAGTAACTCGAAATTTCGAAATAATAACTCGAAATTTGAAGATAATAACTCGAAATTTTAAGATAATAACTTGAAATTTGAAGATAATAACTCGGAATTTCGACTCACTAACTCAAAATTCCGAGATATTAACTCGAAATTTCAAAATAACAACTCGAAATTTCAAGATAATAACTCGGAATTTCGACTTACTAACTCAAAATTCCGAGATAATAACTCGAAATTTCTACTGACTAACTCGAAATTTCGACTTACTAACTCGAAATTTCGAGGTAACTTTATTATCACAAGATTTTTTCACAAGATTTCAAATCAAATCTATTCCACCACTTATCTGAAGGCAAGTTATTGTTATTCAAAGAAGATTGAATTTCACAATATAATTCGTTTTTTGTTTCCCTAGTTAAATCAATGCATGACTTCATTACGGACTGATCTATATTTTCCCAGTGAGAACGAGAATAAGAATTTACAAGTTTTATGGGTATAGGATTCCTTCGTCTTATTTCAAGTCTGATAGTATTAGTCAACCAGGGTTTATCAATTGGTCTTACTGTAACTGATCTATGGGGTACGTACATTTTATTAGTTGTGCCTTTTCCGTTTGTGAATTTGATTTTGTGCAATAAAGATATTTTATTATTATTTTGTTCTTCATAACTCTCATTTTACTATAAAATATGCTTAACTATTTGCCAGGTTCCATACAGGCTTATCAGCAATATTGAAATCATTTTAGTATTTTTCATATCAATTCTCCAATCATAACTGTGATAATGTGTTTTCTTAATTATGATTATATTAATAAACATGTATTTAGATTAAAATTCAGTAGAAATAATATTGTTGAAGCAACTTATATTAAATGTTTTCTGAATTTTGATATATTTAATGGATTTTTATTAATTGATTTAATTTATAGTGTACTATCGTGTTGTGATCATTTGTTTATATTACATAGTGCATAATTTGTTTAGCTTTTAGTTAATTACTCATGATTTCTGTTATATTTCAATACGTTTTGTCATTTTAATAACAGGCATTTGTGGCCAGGAGAATAACCATCTATATCTATATATATAATATTTAGAATATAGCGAAATATGAAAAAAAAAATAAAAATATATAAACTAAATTTTCTAATGTTCTTTTTATGTTATTATTCATCTAATATAAAACCATAATGAAAATAATTGCCAAATTTCAGCTTGATACGTCAAGCGGTTAAATTTCACACAAAAAATCGACTATCAGACACTGAAAAAGACTTTTTTTTTGCAAACGTCAGAGAAGTGTACCGTGGGTCTCCGACGATGTTGCACCATGGGAGTTTTCCAACCAAATAAGAAGCGTGAAAAAATTGTTGAAATGGTTGGCTATCATGGTGTCGTCATGGAAATTTTCACCATTAATGTAGAAGACTGTTTTCTGGCTCGATTTCTTGCTATTTTCATATCCAAGGCCCTTACATTGCTTCCAAAGATTTTTTGGGTTTCCTTTATTTCCTTCTATTTTATTTTCAAAGAAATTACTTTTAGTCTTTTTTATAAGATTTTGAAGTTTATTTCTTAGATGGCAGTATTCTTTATATATCTGGATTGTGACTTCTATTATAAATGTTTAGTTTTGTTTATCTCTTTCAGATATAAGGTCGAAAATTTCAGAAATCACCCAGAGTTCTGTATGTTGTTTTCGGCGAATTTCTTTAATAGGAGCCAATTGGTCTAAAACATCTGTAAAAATATCTCTGAATACTTTCCATGCCTTGTTTATGTCATGTGCAATAAAACAGTCTTCCCATTTAGCCCCTGTCAATTTATTAATAAATGTTTCTTTACGGTAATTTTTAGATGAACGAATTTTGACATTATTATGCTTGTTATAAACACAGCGAGGACGTTTGCGTGTGCAAAATACAGGAAGATGGTCACTTATGCCAATCGGTAGGACACCATATTGACTTACATTTTATTGCAGAGGATATGATCAATCAAAGATTGAGTTGATGCAGTTACCTTGGATCAGATATGATTTGTTCTAGGCTAAAGAGTTACAGTAAATTACAGTATGATCTGAAAAACGGATTGCATGCTTTTCTGTTCTTGAAACAAATATTAAAATCACCGAGTAATAAAATTTCAGAGTCTGACTTTAGATTCTGTAAAATTTGTTTTAAATTATCACTGAAATCATTTTGGTTTGGTGAAATATAGCAGGTTCCCATGGTAATAGGTTTCGTTTGATGAAACAATAATTTTGAGAGAGAAAGAGGTCAATTGCAGAATGAAAATATCATATTATATGTATCAAAAATACATACACACTTCACTTATTATGATTCTGCACTCTGTACCAAACAAGGGGATGTTTTGTTGTGTACCCTCTATAATTGAGGTCTGTTACCTGAAATAATTATTCTATTGGAGTTATTCCCCCTGATATTTCCCGTTCTATTTCGTAATTTTCCGTATCAGCATATCCTAATTTGTTCTTATTTATCGTTTGAAATTGTATGTTTAGGATATTTTACCTTTGATTTATAACATATTTCTATAAACTTGTAAGATCGTGTTTATTAAACTTGAAATTATTTTTTATTGACATCTTTGTGAACCCCCCGCCAAAAGACCCGGTGGTTCGAAAGACGACAAGACAAAGGCAGAAGTCAGGGCTAAAACACCGGGAAGTCGTCAGACACAACACTCAGGATGTCTGGATCCGAATCAGAAAGTAACGATGAGTCTATGGACCAAAGTGACTCATTCATGGTAATGAAAATATTTAACGCAGAACACACGAACTGAACGTAATAAAAAAAAATGGTCTGTACTGTACTCAGTTGATGTTGCAAAAAGTCTCACCAGTGTATCGATGATGACTGCTTGTGTACACAAATTTATTTCTCGTGGCCAGAAGTAAAAACAGAATACATAATTTTTCAAATCAGTACAGTTCAATTTTGTATTATGGAACATTATTGAATCGAAAGTTTGGTATTCTAGACGTTTCGGCACTAGGCCTACGCCATGATAGAACCATACTAGAACAGTGCATAAAATCAGCTACAACAGGACAGAAAAACAAACAAAAAAATCTTGAAGCAAGTTAATATGCCAAGAATTATAAGGTATTGAAACAATATCTGTCATATTAGTTACATGTATGTTGCCCACCAGTGATCCTTCAGCTAGTGAATCTATGATGTATTGATACAGATACAGAACAAATTGGGTAATAAATCATCCAATAGGCCTACATAAACCAAAATGTCAGTATCCAGTACCAATGTATTTCGGTATGTGTATTGGCGTTACTCTCGTAGGCAAGCTATATATCCAGGAAGTTTGTTCCTGCAAATATTGAAGGGACCCAGTACTGAGTAGCCACCATACAGATTTTTTTTCTTGGCCCCTAGATTTTTGGAAGTTTTACCATTTATAACTACTGTAACTCTATATTAGAGTGCAATTATCTGTAATAGGACGAGGAAAAGTGATAAACATAGTGCCGTCACTGGGGCTCAAACCCGCAACCCTCGGCTCTCATGCCTGATGCTCTACCGACTAAGCTAAAGGGAAATTCCCTGCAGCTCCGGCTTGTAAGGCAACCTAATTGATGCAGATCTTTAACACTATTTCCCCTTTTTTCTAAATCTCCAACCAAGGTTCTTGGACTGTTCGCCAAGGCTTCTCCTTGAAACGAGAGGGTCATCGGCACCAGTTTGTAATGGGACAAGGAAAAGTGATCAAGATAGTGCTGTCACTGGGGCTCGACCCTTGGCTTTCCCTACAGCTCACACTTCTAAGGCAACCTAATCGATTCACATCTTTTACATATCACTGCGAGAGGTTCCAAAAGGTGAAAATTAAAAGTTCTGTTATATAGAAGAACCTTATGCCTGTTTACTGTATATATTGATATAGTCATATACCACGTGTCCCAAACATAATTTATAACTTATGCACATGTATCAAAGAAAACAAATTAAAACTTTACCCATGTCAAATATTTGTGTTTCCCTCTGTTAATAGCCTCCAGGGAAAGCACCAGTGGTAATCCTAAAGTCTCCCCCTAAACCCGTGGGGGAGGAGGAAGAGGAATTTGATGCAAAGATAGTAAGTATGCTTAGCTAGAATTGATGGAAATCACTTTAACATTTTGATACATTAATTAGAAATGTTATTTAGTCTTGCATGTTTTCAAAAAACGGGTGTTTAGTTTTAGTTTAGCAAGGTAGGGGAATAAATTTTACACCAGTTGCAACTGTCTTATTGCTTCATGGAATGAAACACATGTAAATCATGGCAAGATAAACGTGGTTATGCGCCTACCCGGTGTCTATCATGATTAATGTTGCTATGTTAATACTTCGGCTTTGAAACAATTCCTTTTTTTTAGCAAAAGATTGCCTTCAATGTCCCATCGAAAAATCTGTCGGCTTGATTTTGTATTCAAATTTTCTTCAAAGATTTTAAACATTTTCATGATTTTGATGTACATGTGATGCTTTGTTTAAATGTCTCAAATGAAATAGACTTATTGTTCATTTTTGTCGATAGTCATTCACAACTATTTATTTCAACACATTTAATGTAAGTATGTTCCAATTCTTTTCTCAGGAAGCAGATAGAGGCAACAGGTTTGAGTTTCTGCTCAAACAAACAGAACTGTTTTCACATTTCATGCAAACAGGAGCAGGACCACAAGGGGGGAAAACACCAACAAGTCCTCTAAAAATGAAACCAGGTCGACCAAAGATGAAGAAAGATGAAAAACAGAAGCTTACAACTATTGGAGAGTAAGTAATCTAGAATGTATGTGTTGCTGCTCAGTGATCAATCTACCTGTGAGTCCCGGTTCCAGTACGCATAAAATTATGAAAAAACTCATGAAATTCTTGATATACTTTAATTTAACATTGTGGGACCCATCTTTTTCGGCAGTATGTACAAAAAGGACCCATTAAAATAAATTGTAAATTGATCTCTGGCTGCTGGTATTGTTCCGATTAATCAAGTGATCGAGCATCGGTTGGTTGAAGCAACTGACAATTAATTTATGTAATATAACCGATCACAATTAGTTTCGTGATAAACTTTACGCGGTTCTGTGGAGTTATCTCCCCTAGCATATTTCTTCAAATTACCAAATAATTAGATATTTTTGTAAAATCCAGATAAATTGCCTATAATTAAGCATATGGTTATAAATGAAAAAAATGAATAATATGAATTAATGAATATCTGCATATTTGTTATAGATAGGTTATGATACAAAAATCACAGAAACTCATTTCTTTATAGGCAGATATTTACATTTGATGTTAGTCATTTAAATGTTATTAAAAAATTTTGGTATTCCAAATCTTTTATGAATTAAATTCAGAAACGTAGAATTTCCATGCTACCTGAGGCAGTCTCTGATCACACGACCTATTGCATTTGCCTGTTTTCTTATGTGGATGATGTGTTTGCAAAACAGTGACTTTTGCCATTAAACACTCTACAGGGCTTTTTCTTAGAGTGTTGTGGGGTCGTTAATGGGCCCCATTCCCAATTGAAATTATTTCATATTTAAGCCAAATTCCCAAAATTTGGAGTTTACTCCTGAACGAATCTTTCCAAATTCACCAATTTTCTTCCAGAAATATAACAAAAAGGTCACGTCGAAAACCAATGATAAAAAACCCTGCTCTATTCTATTATCTGTAACATCAGATGCATTTCATATGTCTAATGAATACAAGTTATAGCTAATTGTTATTGATGCCATTATATATTTACCGTAACTAAGTGTTTTTCAAACTGATTTTCTAGTCACAGACATCGGAGAACAGAACAAGAGGAGGATGAGGAGCTGCTGACTGAGAGCAAAAAAGTGGCAAACAGTGTATACCGCTTTGACTCTTCTCCATCATGTAAGATCACTTAATTACTTCATGACATTAAAAGAAACATTCAGTTTCAATTACCAACAGTTAAGAAAGAGCTGTTGTCTTATCTCATATAAAGATATTGTCTACTTTACTGCTCCCTAAACAGCAAAATATTAAAGCAACTTGCTTTTTGTAAAAAAAAAAAACTTGAAAACTTTAATGGACAAACCACATATTTTGTTCTTTCACAGACATCAAATCTGGAGTAATGAGAGACTACCAAGTGCGTGGTTTAAACTGGATGATATCTCTGTATGAAAATGGTATCAATGGTATACTGGCAGACGAAATGGTAGGTAATCCACCAAAACTTCTTAGTCTATCTGTGTGCTTTTATATCTTAACTTAATTCCATAGACATTTGAAATACCATCAGTATATATCATTTGCATCTCAATATTCTAAAGCTTTTACTCTGTGACATTTGAGATTTTCAAAGAAAAATTGGTGCTGAAATATTGGTTTGAATTTAGTTGTAATTTGAAGTATGAACGTTGACTATAGAGGTCCCAAGCATATATTATATATATGTAATCAGGGTTTTCCCTGGGACCCTCAAATTTATTAAATTTAGGAGTCCTAGGACTCCCATCACACATAATATATAGTAACACTAAATCAATTTTGGGAGTCCTTTGACAATTTTAGGAGTCAAAATGCAGGTTTTTGCGCATCAGGGAAAACCCTTGTAATTAAGTCATATAGCAAATGTAACTTCCTTCATTAAAAAAAAAATTAATGTGAAATTATTTTCAATTCAGAAAAAAAGACTTTTCCATTAATATTAATTAAAAACAATGGAGATAGTTTTCATATGTAGTCATGGCAAGTGAAATACCTCTTGTACAACAGGATACAATATTTTTAATTTGTAAAGCATTAAGCTAAAAAGATAAAGAGGGTGTGCATTCATCATTTAAAAACTGTTTCAGGGCCTGGGAAAGACACTACAGACCATTTCATTGCTTGGCTACATGAAACACTACCGGCACCTACCCTCCCCTCATCTGGTCATCTGTCCCAAGTCCACACTGGCCAACTGGGTGTGTGAGTTTAAAAGGTGGTGTCCAAGTCTTCGAGCTGTCTGTCTCATAGGAAGTGCTGAACAGAGGGTAAGGCCTTAATTTCTCTCTTGGAAAAATTGTCTTTCCATAAAACCTGGTGCAACAAATATGGAAAAAGATAATTCTTTGCTTAGTCAATTATATGTTAAACACTATAATGTTCGCTGTTTAAATTAAAGCTATTTAAAAATGAATGTGACCTGCTGTTTGTGTAATGGCTAGGTTTGTACATCTGATGTAGCTCAGATTGTAAAAAAGAAATCTGGAATTTTAGCTCACTCTTATTGTATTTCATGTGTTTTCAAATACTCTTGACACCCTGATAGCATTGTTTGTATTGTAGTTGTATTAGGCCAACTGTATCATTATGCTCTGACTGACAATATTGTTTGTATTTTATTAGGCCAACTTTATCAGAGATACTTTGATGCCTGGTGAATGGGATGTTTGTGTCACCTCCTATGAAATGGTTATCAGAGAGAAATCTGTGTTCAAGAAGTTCAACTGGCGTTACCTTGTCATAGACGAAGCTCACAGAATCAAGAATGAGAAATCCAAGGTAAGAGGAAATCAAAATCACTATGAGATGATCCAATGAAAATTCTTGTTTTACCGAATGTGGAATGTTGTGTTTCAACATGGTATTCATTCTTTGCAGTTGTCAGAAATCGTTCGAGAATTCAAGTCTGCCAATCGCCTGCTGTTAACAGGAACACCATTGCAAAACAATCTCCATGAACTCTGGTCCCTACTCAACTTCCTGCTGCCAGATGTATTCAATTCTTCTGATGTGAGTGATCAACCAATTCAATATGCAAGATTTTGTTGGTTAAACAATGTGGTTATTAATCTACTCAATGTCTATTAATTTTTTGAACAGTTAGACCCATTTCTAGGAATGAATATTACACTTTTGTTTTTTACAATGTACCTGGTACCTGAAAAATCATACATACCTCAAAATATAGAGCAGACAATGATCAAAAATTGTGAAATGGACACAATAATTGAGCAAAGTATTTAAAAAGTGTCAAAAAAAGAAATTCATATGAACATGTCCTGTTGCATATTAAAGATCTTTATTATTGGTAGTGATAAATGATGTTGACTTGAATTTGCAGGATTTTGATTCCTGGTTTAATACAAACACATGTCTTGGTGACACAGAGCTGGTGGAAAGACTGCATGTTGTAAGTATTGACCAAATCCTTCTTGATGACTGCATCAAACACTGATGAAATTATTAATTACTGTCATCAAAAAGGAGGGAAAATATTCCCTTGTTTAGATTTGGATTGGAGAATCTAGCCTTGTACCATTTCTTATAGGGTGTCTCATGTAGTTGGTCTAGCTCATTTTGACATCCTTCATTTCATAGTCAAATTTGAAATAATATTTGGGATAAAATCCAATTTTGCTGCATTTTTGGACTTTTGTCCAATTTAAGCATTATGCAGAGGTAGTTTTTCAGATCACTTTAAATTTTTGTGAAATTACATTTTATGGAATAAGTAGATGCTGTTTCACTTGTCCTTTTTTCCTAGAGGCAAGTTTGAATTCTAGTGAGTACCCCATCAGTAGATATTGGATGACCAATCTTTTCAGATATGTATCCAGCCTGTCAGAATTCAATGCTGTTATGAGGCTATAAGCACATTTGCTTTTGTAACGTCATCAGTCTCTATTGTTACATTGACGCTTGACTAGATTAAGCATCATTACTCTATAATAAAATATGATTAAGGAATAAATTTGCAAATGTTGTTATAACAGGCATTTTGCATTGCTGACAAACTTGAATTTATAAAGCCCAACTGGGCTTTAGCACTTCAACGAATAAATAGCAATATAAATTTCACAATTTCAGGTCTTGAGGCCTTTCTTATTGAGACGTATCAAGTCAGAAGTGGAGAAGAAACTGTTGCCTAAAAAGGAAGTGAAGATCTTTGTTGGTCTCAGTAAAATGCAGAGAGAATGGTAAGGGTTACCAGCTTTCCCCTCTTTCTTCTTC
Source organism: Mimachlamys varia (assembly GCA_947623455.1). Classification (NCBI taxonomy): domain Eukaryota; kingdom Metazoa; phylum Mollusca; class Bivalvia; order Pectinida; family Pectinidae; genus Mimachlamys; species Mimachlamys varia. The sequence goes on from OX392537.1 coordinate 8,098,276, forward strand.
TTCATTCGAAACATTCTTATAGTTTCTAGAAAGATATTGATTTCAGTTTGTACATGGATTGGCAGAAAGGCTTACATGAACATACCGCAGCCTCTCAAAAACACCCACTCAACACACACATCCACATTACAAACACCGGGAGGCCATCCATAAATGACCCTGGCTGTTACTGGGTAAAAGGACGAAAAAAGTAACTAAACCAAAGCATTATAGATGTTTCTGGAGAATCTAACTTAATTTTGGTATTACTACTCTATAACACATGAAGGCTAGTAAGAAAGTAGGCATATCATGTTCTGAGAATACAGCACAAGGAATCTGGGTGTTGTCAATACACAAAAATAAAGAAAATGTACAGATTTGATATATAAAACTGAAAATATTCCCTTTAATTGGACAGGTATACAAAAATCTTGATGAAAGATATTGATGTTGTGAATGGTGCAGGAAAAAGTGACAAGATGAGATTGCTTAACATTCTCATGCAGCTGAGAAAGTGCTCCAACCACCCCTACCTGTTTGACGGTGCAGAACCGGGTATGTAGAATAAAATAAGTTAAGGTTTTGTGCTATCATGTAAAAAACATATCAATCAACCAAGATTATATATTGTTAGTTAATTCTCCTATACACTTCATGAATTATCAAACATCATAACAGATACACTGTTAACCTAGAATTGATTCTCTGATTTTATTTGTTGTCTCTTAGGTCCACCGTTCACAACAGATCAACACTTGGTGGACAACTGTGGGAAAATGGTGATTTTGGACAAACTTCTTCCCAAACTAAAAGCCCAAGGTGAGAAATTATGAACATGTCAGCTTAAAAGAGAAAAGAGTTTGTTTTTCTACATATGATTTAACTGCTGCAGAATAGAAAAATAAGTAAGACCAGGTATATAAAAATGTACTAATGTAATAGAAGATGAAATACTAGCTACATCACTTTCAAAACTACATGCAGCCTAATGAGAATCACATCACTTTCAAAACTACATGCAGCCTAATGAGAATCACAAACTTTATAATAGTCAGAAATGATTATCTCCCTTTAGATTCACGAGTGCTAATCTTCAGTCAGATGACTCGCGTACTGGACATACTTGAGGATTACTGTTTCTGGAAAAACTACAATTACTGCCGCTTGGATGGAAGCACACCTCACGAAGACAGAACAGTAAGCTATGGTTTACATTATATTATGGGACAGAATTATTGTAGATGTTGTCTACAAAACTTACTGTTAGTGACGGTGCATGTAAGTAAAATAATGCTGGGTACATATCCACGAGTTAGATAGATTTGTTTTACATAAAGAATTGTATCAGTCTTGCAGCGATTTCTTTTTAGATTTGTTTTACATCAAGGATTGTATTTCTTGGACCCTGATGTGTGAGCTTTGGACCTTTGTATTTTCTTTATAATTATTACAATTTTTAAGATTATTAGATCTGTTATGTTCATCTGCAGCTTCAATGATGCAAAACTTTTAGAACTTACTGAATGTTAAACTCTGCTGTATCGTATGAAATGTTGTGAGTAAACGTTGTGGTTTATGCTGTTGCTGTTTTACAGGTTTCGATTAATGACTTCAACATGCCAGGCAGTTCCAAGTTTGTGTTCATGCTGAGTACAAGGGCTGGTGGACTGGGAATAAACCTGGCTACGGCAGACTGTGTCATCCTGTACGACTCAGACTGGAACCCACAGGTCGACCTCCAGGCCATGGTATGTCTAAGTCTCCTTCTGTATAGCTGAATGGTTTTTATCACGGTTATTCAGCTAAAGGCTGTTCCAGAATTAACCATGTTGGAGGGTGGGAGTCACTTTTTCAGAGACCCCACCACCCATAAGATTTTAGAGAATAATTAATATAAGGAATAGTATGTAGATCTGGTTTTAACCCCACCATACTGATATATTGATATAGGCGCCTCCCAACTCCCCACACCATTAGTTATGGAATTTAGCCCTAAGTTATACCCTACATATATACTTGTGTCAACATTGTGAGATTCTCTTGCAACAATTGATCACTCTTGCAAAGATTTTAATTTGTCAAAAACTTCCCTACATGTATGTTTGTAACGATACCACCACTCCAATGGTTTGAATATATTATCTACATATGTGATAAGTAAATGATATTTTATGACAATACCCAAGAGCTTGAGGAAAACTAATAAAGACAAAACCTCCTTAACTTATGAACTGATTTCAATAGAACTACACATTAATTTTAGGTCCTATGTGTAGAGATGCATGCATGGATTTTTTCCACCAGAAATGTAGGTTGCCATATGGCGAACATGTCACTGTTGGAAAATTTTGCCCATACAACTTCTCCTAAACTAGTGCACCAATTTCAATAAAGCTTCTTATGAATGTCAGTGACCATCATGTTTATATTTTGGTTATTTTATGCAGATATTTAGTTGCCATGGTAACCAGGTCACTATACGTTATACAAGTATTTATTGTGAATGGGGGTGAAGGAGTATTAGCTAGCCATTGGCTTACAGTTCTAGTTTGTGACGATACCTATGAAATATTTATTCATCCTTCTCCTCAGGACCGTGCCCATCGTATTGGACAGATGAAACAGGTGAGAGTGTTCCGCTTCATCACAGAAAACACTGTTGAGGAAAGAATCGTAGAGAGAGCAGAAATGAAACTCAAACTGGATAACATCGTGATACAGCAAGGTACGCTTCATCCTTCCAGTTACAGGGGTTTTGTATGATAAAGGGGAAATCTCAGTGAAAGGGAGATCACTCCTTCAGTGTAATTGTCTGTACATCTTTTAGTATACAGTAAAACCCCATTTACTCAATTTGTGGGGACCTGATCAATAGTTTGAAGAATACATGGTATTCAAGTAATCCAAGGTTGGTTGAATATGTACAAACTTAGTCGGGACCAAACGAGCTGTTTAATGAATTAGTAGTATTCGAGTAAACTGGGTTCAAGTAAGTGGGGTTTTACTGCAATGTTGAAAGAGTGTGAGTTTTAAAGAATTTCCTACATTTCCCCTACGGGGTCCTATCATCTCGCCCTGTGAGTTCAGTTCAGTCAGATCTGTGTATTAATTAACTTCTTTAAAAAAAATTTAGGACGCTTAGTTGACCAGAACACCAACCGCTTAGGGAAGGATGATGTACTGAACATGATCAGGCATGGTGCCAGCCATGTGTTCGCCTCCAAAGAATCCGAGATCACAGACGATGATATTGACAGGATCTTAGAGAGAGGAGAAAAGAAGGTAAAGACCATGATGTACTGTCAGATGAAGGGAGAAAGCTATGTAAACAGAGGTTTGAAACAGCTGTCAGTTATATATAAAGTGTTACGCTATGCTATGTAAACAGAGGTTTGAAACAACTGTCAGTTATATATAAAGTGTTATGCTAAATTAGTGGCTTTGACAAAAATAACAACTGTAGCTGTATCAGCTCCTGTAAATAAATGATGGTATGTTCTTGTTTAAACAAATTTAAAGTCAGGTGTTACATCAGGCAAAAAAAAAAAAAAAATTTGACAAGGTTACATCCGAAAATAAAAAGTCCATAGGTTGGAATTACTTTTTAACAAGATGATGATTTTGTGTCAGTGAAACAGAAATCTTAACATAATCTCTTCTTGTTGTAAAACGGGCATGTTTATTATTTGGTTTTCAGAAAAGTTATGTTCATGATACTGATATTGATATACGTACTAGCTTTTATTTATTTTCGTAACCAACAGACAGAAGAAATGAAGTCTAAGTTGGCTGGTTTGGGTGAGAATTCACTGGCGACGTTCACCCTGGACACACCAAGTGAGAGTGTGTACCAGTTTGAGGGTCAGGATTACAGAGAAAAACATAAAGGTGGCATGGGGCTGTGGATTGAGCCGCCAAAGAGGGAGAGGAAAGCCAACTATGCTGTTGATGCGTATTTCAGGGAGGCTCTCCGAGTCAGCGAACCTAAAGCACCTAAGGTAGGTGTTACTGTGGACTTCACTTAATATCACTCCTGTTATTATCACATTCCCCTTTTTATCATTTTTTTCCCAAGCACCATTTTTCTCTCTATATAATCTATGTAATTTTATTTGGTTAATATCATGTATTTTGAGGTGAATTCCTCTTAATATCATGTTTTTTAACCAATCACAAAAATATCCAGAAAATGATGTTATTTCATTGATTTCAGATACAACTTGTACAAAATGTTGCATAGAAAAAAAAATATCCCCAAAAATGATTTTTGATTGAATTATGATATCTTCATATTGAAACATCTTCATATGTACATTGAATAGCTTCCTTTTAGTTATGGAGATTGAAAATGCACTAGATTTAGTGGAAAAACATGTTTCTTTTAATGTCACATTCCGGTTAATATCATGTTTTTGTCTGACAAATGCAACATGATATAAAGAAGAGTGCACTGTATTAGATAGTAATTATGTCAAATAGTGATTTACACATGCATGTTTCTGTCAGTATTAGCATCTTTATTTTTGAGACTAGAGCTTAAGATATTTAAATTGAAAAAATGTCAAGATTTTAAATCTGTCCTATATACTGTATACTAGGAAATGTTTGTTGTATTTTCACTTTCTCCTTTTTTTCGCCTTCTCAAATGAAGAACAATGTATCATGACAGAAACCCAACATACTACCAGACTGGCCATACATTTCGCATTATACAGTAGTTAACAAAACAAATTATGCTGTGTGTGATTATTCAAATATCGCAATGAATGAGATTTACATAACTATGTTAAGGAAGAAGGCATAAGTGCTACTTTTCTATTCCACAGGCCCCTAGACCACCGAAACAGCCCAATGTGCAGGACTTTCAATTCTTCCCCCCAAGGTTGTTTGAACTGCTAGACAAGGAAATATATTTCTATAGAAAATCCATTGGTTACCGGGTACCACGAAACCCTGATTTAGGGGCTGATGCTGAACGAATCAGAAAGGAGGAACAACAGAGGATTGATGATTCGGAGGTCTTAAATGAGGACGAACTGAAAGAGAAGGAAGAGCTTCTGAACGAGGTAAGGGATTAAATAGAACATGGTGTCTGTCTGATATACTGTATAAACATTCGTACAAAATATTGTGTCACACAAAGCTCTTTTTAACTGTATTTTTTTTTTTTTTTAATGAAGTGTTGAAATCATTTAATATTAAAATGTTTTAAATTAAAATCTATTAACATGGATGTGATCTTAATGTTTTTTCCCTGTTATTATTTTTTTTCAGATTTTCAAAAACTTTTGGAATACAAAAAATTCAAAGTGACTAATGTGCAGCGTGTTCCTTCCTTTTCATTTTGATATCCTCATTTGTTTCAATCACCAATCTTATTCTTGTCTTGCTTTTATATAACAGGGGTTTACAAACTGGAGTAAGAGAGATTTTAACCAATTTATCAAAGCCAATGAGAAGTATGGCCGAGATGACTTAGACAGCATTGCCAGGGATGTAGAGGGCAAGACTCCTGATGAGGTAACATTTGTTGTACACAGCTGAATCACGCTTAAGGCTGACTTAGCCTGTTACACTGCTTCTAAGTTAACATTTTACCAAGTGAAACAAGACATTACATTGGATCATATGAACATTCTAAAACAAATTGAATAGGCCATTCAAGGAAACAAAACTTTGTTGCAAATTTTCTTGAACTATATACTCAAAGTCTGCTCATGAATTTAAATTCATGTATATTGTAGACATCTTTTATGATTCAATATATAGATGACCAAGATAAAATGTGTGTATGTAATTATTACACTGAAGCGTTCTTACAACAATCACCAAAAAAACAAATATTTCAGCTTGATATTGGCCAAATCATTCAAATCCCTGCTGGGACAACAAAAGTGTTCTTAAAAGCCAGTTGCTGGCAATAAATGCCTTGTTATCCATCGAATTTGAACTGTCTTTTTTCCAGAATATGTGTAGGTCAACATTATAGCATGTAAATGTTTAAGTGGCTATTGTTACCATATGATCAGTCACCTGTTTGATATCTTAGTGAGATATGTGCTATTTACAAGTTTGGGCTGTGTATTATTACAGGTGATGGAGTACTCTGGTGTGTTCTGGGAAAGATGTAACGAGCTACAGGACATAGACAAGATCATGTCGCAGGTGGAGCGTGGAGAGGCCAAGATACAGCGCAGGATCAGCATCAAGAAGGCTTTAGATGCTAAAGTATGTTAATGTACCTATGAAGTTAAATTGGCAGTATATGTCCATTAAAATTGAATTTCTGTTGTCAATTGAAAAGTGGTTTTTACAATCCTGCTTTGATTTTATTTTTATTTTTTTTCCCCTTTTACATTTTATATATAAAACAAAACGTTTGTGTATCTACAGATGGCACGGTACCGAGCACCATTCCATCAGCTGAGGATTCAGTATGGTACAAACAAGGGTAAGAACTACACAGAGGAAGAAGACCGGTTCCTTATCTGTATGCTTCACAAACTCGGCTTTGACAAGGAGAATGTGTATGATGAACTTCGCACAGCTGTCAGGCAGGCCCCACAGTTCAGGTTCGACTGGTTCATCAAGTCACGAACAGCTATGGTAAGTTCAACGGAGTTTGAGGTTCAGTATAATATAGTTAGATTTTAAATACAATATTGCTTTCTTTTTATTTTGAAATTGCTTATCAACTATAAGTTCAATCAGTAGGAAGTATGTTGGATAGAGTTTTTCTAGAATTGAGAATATTTTATTATAACAAAGTATTGATTCATGTGACAGAAATATTGTGATGGGATTCCTGAAACTCATTTTGGAATTGCTCTAAGGTTTACTTTAAAAAGAAACTTTTCAACTCTTGATATTACTGTGTCGCAGGAGCTGCAGAGGCGCTGTAATACTCTGATCACACTGATAGAAAGAGAGAATATGGAGATGGAGGAGAAGGAGAAGGCCGAGAGGAAGAGGAAGGGACCAAAGTCAGGAGCAAAGGTAACTTACCACTACTTTCATTTATCTCATAACTGACCCGTTCAGTCATGTCATACGTCCATGTCATAAAAATGGTATTGCACATGTGTAATAACACTATTGTGACGTCATAAACAAATGACATGTTTATGAAGTCATATGATTGTCCCAGTAGTGAAAATTGTACTGTCACAGAAGAAATTTGCCTTTCTTATTGAGAATTAATTATTGTATTTTCTCATAAATATAAGTTATGTGATAAATAGAATCTTACACTCGTGTCAATGTAATATGGAATTTATTAAACTCGTTAAATAAATCCATATTACATCGACACTTGTGTAAGATCCTCTATATACCCTATAGTTAATAGTACTTTTGCATACATCAGTTCAGTCATACATGAATATCTGAAATGAAATACTCTGTACCAATAATTGAAGTCACTTCTAATTGTGGCCGAATGATTGCATGGGATATTGATCTGTGTTTGTTGTTAAAATGTTCACATGGAATATACATCATATAAATTTTAAGACTGAAGTAATTTTGAAAATGTGTCCAATGTTTCTTTGTTTATCCATCTCCAGGGAGGACAAAAGAGGAAAGCTGACGGCACACCAGACAACCGAGGGCGGCCGAAGAAAAAGAAGTGAACACAAGATCCTTAGTGTTGTGTGTATTCGTGGATGTCGGGAACATGAAAAGGCTGTTACCAAGTCCTTGTTTACAAGGACCGCTCCTTAGTGATACATGTCAATGGCAGTTTACATTTCACCAATCAAGTGCAGATATGATTATATTGGGACACTTTACGGAATTGTGTGGGAGTGATCTGAAATATAAACATTGAATACCGTAAATGTATCAACAGCAGTTTCCTTAATATCGAAAAAAACAATCATGTTGTCGGGTAGAATTGTGATACATCAGAACTGCTTACGGAATTTGAATTCTACTTTTTAGAAGCAAACACTGTTTAATCACATTTGACTGAAATAATGTAGAAGACAGAGATTAGAATTACAGATTACTGGATGTGTTATAATATAAACTTGTTTCTGGTCTTGTACCAACTGGCTGTAATCAATATCAGCTAAAGAAACTTGTGTGCTGTAGTGTGTTGTACATTTTATCGCCTTGTTTTATAGTCATAATTTACTCAGTTGGGTTTTACATATTTTATCATGTCAACTGTCTTTCCATTGTGTATGTTCTCACTTCTAGTGTAGGGAATTTCAAATATCTTTCCATAGCTATCTTCGTACAATAGGGCAAATAAGATTTCAAAAGACAGATGATCTACTATTGAAATAAAAAAACGCTATTTATTGTGGAATTGTCTCCCTTTAGCAAAGCGGCAGTGCAGTACACACAGTTCTTTTCATTATTTATTCATTTAAGTGATAGCGTATATATACATATTCTGAAGAGAAGCATAGTTATGAACATTATTGTGGGGCAAAAATCAGACTATTGTTGGACATATGAAATCAGTTGAGTAGCTATTTAAAAAAACAGTGTTTCCAATGTTCAGTTTGATATCACTAAAATAAAAAAAAATCCTCGCTTACAGAATATGATAAAATGTTAAATCTATATAATGTCGACTTAAACATCGATGTTGTCAATAAATTCATTTCAAACTGATTATGTGTTTTATTTCTCTTTGTCAACAGCAACAGATTTATATTGGTGAACAACGTTTAACAATTTATATTGTTTTTGTCCAGATTTTTAACAAGGATACATGTATAAGGTAGAATTTGTTTTCTCACTATAGCTACATGTTTACTAAAATTACACCTGTGATGTATAATAAATGATATATGGTATAATACCACTGAATTAATGTTCTGTTACTGTATTTGTTCTATAATTGTATACAAGAAGGAAGAAATAGAAACAATAATATTGGAAATGTAAAATTATTATTGGAAATAGTAAAAAAAAATTTAACGGGTTCTCAATCAAGATTTTGTCAGAAATGTCATTTAGGATGTACTTCTTGCTTAGGAACGTTTTTACCCCCAAGAGCAATAAATTATGATTTTGAAATATTTGAATACTTTTTGAACAATTATATAGCAGTTTCATGGAAAATGCATAATGTTCAAGGTAACTGTGTATCTCCTTTTTAACAGAAATAAATTGTATCAAAACTAGTATGAAAAATAAATTTATGTACAAAATGAATGGTACTTGTAACAATAAGGAATTAATTTTCTGTCAATGTTATACGGACCGTTATCTGCCAACTTACGCCCCAGAAGATAGATGATGATTAGCTAAGTAAGAAATTCTTTTATTTTTTGGCTGACAAACGCATATATCTTGGAATGGTTTCAACAAAACACAGGAGTCACAGGCATAAAGGTGAAGGTCGGAGCAGAACTGTGAATGAAGGTTCTCATAAAATGGGTCATTTCTTCCTGATCACCTGTTACAAAGTGTTCCAGACGCTTGTGTGACCGACCAGCAATAACTGACTGGATGTATAGATTACAGTATTAGCAGATATATATGTGTAGATATTATCGACTAGCAACATTACAACTAGTCTTAGACCATGTGTATGTGGTTGTTTCTACAACTTGTCATATCTGACCAAGGAAGAGAATTTGTTCTGAAGCAAATATTCAGACATCATCTTTACTTTTATCGTCAGTACTAACGGCTTTTGGCCTTGCTATATATCAATGCACGATGTTCTGTATTCAATAAATCAATGCTGTTATACTCTTCTTACAATGGTAGAGTCGGGGAAACTGAAAAAGTCTCCTTCAATATTGCTGCAGTATGAAACAAAAAATGTTAAAATGACCGAAAAAAAAATCAGAAAACACCAAAGTGTCAACAAAACCATAATCCTAACTCAAAATCGAATAAACTACCAAAAAGGGCAATATATGAAAAAAGGAAATATTTATACAGATACCATTGAAAAAGTAAAGCGGAAAGGACCAGGTGTTCCGGTAGAGTAAGCCTATTCTGCTTAATCGACTTCATCCGCCATGTAAATTTCGGTCACATCCAAGCGAACGTCATGTCCTAAATGTGACTTGTATACTTATCTTCCCTATTTAAACTTGAAATTTAAAAATGTACATGTTGCAGTTCTCGTCCATACAGGTACTTGACTCTTTGATCGTCACTGTGAACTTACAGTACTTAAAAAGTCGTTGATAGGATCATGGTCGAAAAGACCTGTATTGCGGTACAACCACAGGTACTTGTAAGATGAAAGCTGATAATAAATAAATAGAGTCGATATCTATATTGTAAGACATAATTCATTTTTAAAAATCCCTGTGATAGAACCCTAAACGGAAAGCGCTCGTGTACTTCGATCCGTCAGTACATATGGTGGCCAATATATCTCCATGAAATGTTATTTGATTTTCCCATATCAACGAGAGCTGCAACACGCAGGGTCATGAGAGATTTTGACATACAAATCTAAGGTGTCGGTTGATCCCTAAACCGAGTCAAAAATCCTTGTAGGTTCATGAAATGTTTTTTGATTTTCCCATATCATCGAGAGCCACAACGCGCAGAGTCATGGGCTATTTCGACATAAAAATTTAAGGTGTCGGTTGATCCCTAAAATGCATCAAATATCTTTGTAGATTCAAATTTACCAGTGAGCATTTACTAAAGTATCGGGTCCCTGTGCTGCAACACAAGACATAGGTCTGGAGTCTATCTAATTTTAAAACATCTACAAAGCTGTTATCTTGTCAATCTTCGTCTATGGACATTGCTAAGTCACTCGCGGTAATAGCGCCACAGATATCGCGATATTAAACATAAGGGTAATCGCTAATTTAGTTTAGACGAACTCCTCGCATTTATACACGAAAACACCACGGTCCATTTAAACGAACATTAATATTTCTCAGATACAACATAATCCGATATATTGATCCTTAAATGTACACACAAATAATGTTTGTTGTGTTACTGAATGTTAACACTAAAATCTACACGTGTTCGATCATATAATTTAAACCAAATATCATAATTGAGATACTTCTGCCCGGACATAGACAATTCAATTTATGACGCAGATACAGAACCAATGTGGAATTAAATGTGTATTTATATGGACGGGAGAAAAAAAATGCCAGTTTGATATAGAATCAGCATTGGTGGGTTCTAGCTCTATATAAATATAAACCAGACACGTGTTTAATTGACGGGTATGTAATTATGAAATATGCAACAATGGTCCATATCACGCTGAACTGGCAATGTACATGTGGAGATAGCTATCCAGTCTGTAAGGCGATATTGAGATCGTATAGTGTGTATTAACTCGTACCCCAGTATAGCAGCAAGTTAAGTCAAAATTGATCCCGTTCATTAGATTTCTCGCTTATCAAAGTTTTACAGGCAATTTACAGTTTAAAATAGCCATGAAGTAGTTTTTATCAACACATCAAAGTTTAATCTGAAATAGATTTAAGAAGTAATGAAATATCACACTTCCGAACGCCATGTGTAAAAAAAAAATTAGCATGGGGGACCACCTGGGTTCTTTTTGTTAAATAAGAATAACTAAAGAAAACGAATTTCGCCTGGTCGTTTAATACTGATATACGTTGCGTTAACTTCATGATTTTGGTAACAGATGACACTATCATGCACTGATAACCGATACCACTAATATGCTATACGCTTTCTTAAACTATCTAATTCGTTAACCTGTAATCAGATTTACAACGCTTATTAAACAAAGGGAGATGACTTGCATCCTTATAATTATATACTCGATGTTTCTGTATAGCTGTCAACATAATTATTAAACAAAATATTTGTTGAACGTAACTACATTGTATGATAATCTTATCAAATATAGAATCTACTGGCATAGTTTTATTTTTGATACTGAATGTTAATTCATTTTTTTCTAGTTGATCCGACTAAATTTACTTGTTATCATATTTTTCTTTGATAGCGCGTTGGTAAATTTCACTTTGGTAAGGATATCTAAATTCTGATTCCATTTAAGTCTTCCTATGATATATTGTCATTTATCCATATTATACACGTATACAGACGAGGTTTACCCGTTGATCCACTGTACCTTATCACAATGGTACGTAAGGGGAAATATATACGCCAAAGGTAGCACGGCTAATTAACGCAAACAGGTTTTCAGTCGATCAAAAATTTATGGTACGGTCAGTGAAGTAATTAATTATCACGAAAGTGAAACAAATGACATACGGTACAGTAACTTGACGCTGATAAATCTGTTTAAAGTGTACATGTAAACACTGACAGGGGAGGGGGACGTGTAACGTAAAAACAACATAAACTTACACATTTAAACTAATCATAAAACACTAAGTACCGCTTACAAACTGTATTAAACACACTACGTCACTTTGAAATATTTAAACATTTGGACATAGCGGCATTGTATTGCTTGCGTCCATCAATTAACTTAACTTAAATGGCATCTTCATGACCAACTAAACAGAGTTCTATAGGATGTTAATTGCATAATTGGGAAATGAGACGAAAACTTTTATTCTTATTCTTAAAACAATTTTCACTTTAGCATGGAAATGGAACTATAAGCATTTTAATACAACTCGACTTGTGGTTATCTGATTCATAATGATGAACTGGTACCCGGACGATGAAATTAACACCCATTGTCTAGTTGACCTCCAGATAAGCATTTGGGTAGATAAATAAAACTAATTTGTAAACAAATATAGTAGAGAGTGATCGATACACACGTAGGTCGTCATAATTGGATCTCGGAGCGAGTGCACGACTGTACATAGACCTATAGTAGGAGTTAATGATTACTAGCCATATAAACATCGCTTTATACCTACATACAAATATATGTACATGTACGACATAATATAATCAATGTTATAATGGCGAATTTAGAGCATTTTGTCAAATCGATAATTATCTAAATTAAATCTCTATATATGTCTTTTTAAGTGTTGTCTTGTGTTACTGCTCGTCATTCAATATACCCTTACACACATGTATATATATTATATACACACAAATCTACCCAGCCCCGCAGATACTTGATCACACATTGCCTATGAACCTGCCAGCACACAATGAGGTGCAAAACGCTCAAAAGACTTGCTCTTCCGATTGATTGGCGCCTTGTAGTGCTGAAAGCGGTGTTGTCGTAGGTGCCTTTGTGTAAGCAGACCGATCTTGATGGAAGCCCTTCCATGACAATAATCTACTGCAGTGTTGTTAGTATACCATCTGAGCTCGGAAGTAGCAGACAGGTATTTAAACATTGTGTTGGAGAAATTCAGAAACGATGGAATTTGTTTGTTTACGAAGATTTACCATTTAAAAAACTTCTGGGGAATTGTTTTTTAATCATGGATAATGATATCGCGCCTGGAATCGTGTATTACCAGTTCATATGAGAACAACAGGATTGTTTCACAAATCGATTGTGATTTTATTAGGGCCGGTGGTATATTTATCAACTGTTTTAATGTGTGAATGACAGGTGCGTGTTTTGGAATATGAGTGAATTTACGGAGCCGGGTGCTGTACCCCCCAGAGAGGATGTACCCCCTCCTCCCGACAACATCTCCTCTGTACCCGGTCATTACATCAACACGTCGACTATCCTAACACGGAATGAGAACCCGGATACTGAGCTGCCACAAATAACGGAGAATAATTCGGAAACCGGAGAATCAAATTTCCTACCTAATGGTGTTGATAACGTCTCCGATGTAGGCGAGTCGGAATCTGACGTAGAGGAAATAGAGAACAATAGCCAGTTGTTAGACAACTTTAATAAAAGGGAAAATGAGAATGGCGGTGTGTCTAAACGTACTTTGGCATTCGAAGATCCGGCAGAGCCAGGATACAATAATAGTGGCACAATGGAGCAGGAAGAAAGTATTGAGAAAGCTAGACCCACACGTAAATACCTACAACGGAAAAGACTGAGACTTCTAGTGAATAAAGTAATGGAGAAATTCAAAGCCAATGTCAAGAATCAAAGGCCCATTCGTCTGCACATGAACGTGAAACCCAAACAAGCCTGGGACTACGGTCCGCTAACATCAGGTGCGTATAATGACATAGGAGACATGATTTATACAATCCCGATTACAGAATGGACAATAGAGGGCCAAATCAACGCGGAGGAGTCAGAAAAGGCGTTAGTTCACACACAGGAGAGTTCAGTTGGGATTCTCGGCTCACCCGAAACAGAGGAGAGGCGATTTAACTCGCCATCTACCGACAATGTCACTGTGTTAGCCGACCCTTACATCTTAGATACAGACGAGGACAATAATGGCGACGTAGAAGAAAATGTGAATATACAAGATATTAAATCTAGAGCAACATCAGCTGCTGCGACTTCGATTGTGACAAATTCGTTAGCCCCTGACGTTGCTGCGACGTTCACGGAAGTTTCCTCAACGACAGGTCCCGGTTTGACATCCACACCGATTCCACAGTCCGTAACAGCACCAGAAACCGGGACGTCAACATCGATAGTCTTGACGTCATCCGCTGAAAATACCCCACTACATTTAGTCACGTTATCTACAGATACGCATGTTATTAAAAGCCCTTCTCCAACTAAAGGTCTAGTTAAATCTTCAACAGTTGCGGCAAAGGTGTCCGACAAAACAGTTCAACGTTCGGCTCCAGCAGATGTCAACAAAGCCATTACGTTTATATCTGCAACCTACGAAAAGCCAAAACCCAATGTAACGTTTGCCCGAAGTACCACATCTATACCGATTAGCGCTGCGAACCCTGTCAACCCTGGTCCTCCGTCGGACGCCGTTCCGGTTACAGAGTCCGCATTGCAGAGGGAGGAAACGTGGGGATCACGTGCTCCTCTTCCCAGTCTAGCGTCACACGACAGTATGAAATATGACGATGACGGTTCGGAAGCATCTTCCTCCTCACCTCAAAATAAACGAAAAATCATCGTGACATTACCCGACATATCAACAGATGTCGAAGATCACAAAAAGGTGCTTCATACCAAGATTACTCCAATTGAACCAAGGAACGCATTTCCTAGTGCAAAGACTAGCAAATCGTTACCGAGACAAAGACTGAAGTCACCACCTAATTACACGCTGGAAGGATCAGCCCGAACGCTGTCTCGGAAACAAAATGACTTTCCCGCCCTTAAGATTACAGGTTCCAACGAAGAGGCGTTGTCATCTAGCTTATTCCGTCTTGCCCCTGCAAACACAACAGCAAAAGGATCCATCGAAATCGTAACATCAGAAAATGCCTCCGCCGGAAGTGATTCTGTTGGTTCACCGGAAGTTATCGAAACAATTCCTCATGCGACTCCTATGGTAGCTAGCATACCAAAACTACATACAGAAAATCCACTTTTATCTGTAAAGGGAACAAATGTGTCAAATTCTAACCCGATAGGTGAGTGTGCAGGAGACAGTTCCTCATCAGAATCGGTGGATCTGACAAAGAATGTGCTAGGAAACAGACTGAGCATTGTCATTGTAAACCGGAAGCGAGCAAAAGCGTGTCGACAACGCCACAAACGGAAGTCAGCACACGATAGCGAACCGGAAATGAGCTTGTACCGGAATAGGTCCTCGTACCACAGAAAAAACAGAGATATGGAGTATACCGGCCCATTCATTGAGAGATCTAAGACCCTTGAATTTCCGTCCCTTACCCCCGGAAAAGTTTGGAACCCGGATCTCGAGGCAACGGCGATACGAACTAACCCAGAAAATCATAAAGGTAAGCACAGAAGAAGTAATTTGAAAAAAGACAGAACAAAAAGAAACATAAGAAAGTTATAACGACACAATGCAGGTGGAAAACCCATTGCATTCATATGCCTAGTGCTAGACAAACCTCGATATTACTAAGGTCAAGAGTTAAAATTGCGCGTTAACCGTAAAGTATTTCTGCAATACAGGAAAACGTTCATTGCTTGTTATATACCTTTTAAAATATATTTGAGAATCACAAATATAAAACGTAATGTAAAGAATATGCAATGATCGATAAATATTAGTTTATGGAACCAAGAGAAATCGTACGTTGATATGTGAATGTATTGACAAGCCCCGTCATAACAACCCTCTGTTATGACATCTCAACTCTGTGGTAACATCTCTAACTTAAACAACCATATGGTATATGGCATAATGGACATAACATGAACAACCCAAAATATAACACCACACACACACTTAAATAAACCAACTGTGTGACTTTTAGACGTGAAGGCAACAATAACGACACACAACAGAAAATGACATGATAAATTAAAACGATAAAGCATAATTATTTTGTACCATACATATTCGTATTCTTTCTTGCTCTGGTGATTGTCTTGGGCAAGTCGCTGTGCATTGCCCCAAACAGGGAATATTCTGAAAGAGATATTATACAAAGACAACTAAACCGTTAGCATAGAAAAGCACTGCTCCTAACAGGGAATATTCTGAAAGAGGTATTATACAAAGACACATAAACAGCTAGCATATAAAAGCACTGCCTCCAAACAGAGGGGAAATTCAGAAAGGTGAATATACAGTCAACTAAACAATTAACATAGAAAAGCACTGCTCCAAACAGAGGGAAAATTCTGAGCAATATGAAAAACATGTTTACCTATGACAAAGACACTTTAACTGAAATAGTTCTGTAAACATTGTTAACCTGCACTCCAAATTTCTAATGTCAAACTGAATATGATTTAAAGTATCTTATCCATTTTCACGCAAGGATCTCAGCACCTCCTTATAGATAATGAAGCGTTTTAAATTTCATGGCGATCGAAGTATTTGAAAGAAAAGATACAGAAACTTCAACAAAGTATAATCCCTGTACATTAGGTTTCAGTGGGGCAATTTTTGAAATAGACGTTCCTCAAATCACATATAATTTATTGAAGATCCAAGCTGGGTCCTTTTGATGTACACAAAGATAGGCTTACAGGGAAACCTTGGAGTAAAGCTTTAGATAAGGTGTCCATCTAACCCATTAGGGGCGAAAGTAGCTTTAAATAACTGGAGATTAACTATCACTGTGACTCTATCTATAGTTTAACCGTTAACAATAAGCTAGTGTAGTAGGCATATTCAATAACATTGATATATAAATACGGACTGTTTATTATCAAATTAGAAAGCTAAGCATCGGACAAATTTGTCAAAAACAGAAATAGAATACTACAATGAAGAAATAGATAACACAACTAGGCCTACAACATTTAACAATGACTGGTATGCACAGTAAATTTGTACCTTACATAAGTTATTTCATGAATATTATTTGCTGTGAGGACACAGAATATGAATTATAACTTATAGCATATGAGTATATGAATCAGAACGGTTTGATATCAAAATGAAAAGCTTTACAACTAAGTAGTTTTTGTAACAGAAAAGACAGCTACAAAATAAAACAAAAATGAATAGGACCCTTTCCGGCAAATTCAAAACAAAATCAAAGAATACCAAAGCGTCAAAAAAACCCATAAACCGAACTCACAATCGATTAAACTACAGACAAAATTTGAAGGAAATATGTACATATAGACCCTTTTAAAAGTACGAGAGAATAAGACCAGGTGTTCCGGAAGAGCATTTAAAGGTAGGACATAGAATATGCAATACAATTTATACGCAGAATGCTGTCTAGCCCAGTATATTGATCATTATTGTGTGAAATTGTGGATCACGTGAGGGATTAATAGATAGGACAACCGTTCAAATACATTATTTACGAGAAAGAACCAAGGACTCCTTGAACATTAGCACTGCTTGGATCAAAAAGAAATCGGATGAAGTCTATAGCTATTTTTCAATGGCATATTATAGGCCATAGGCGACAGGCTGGTATACTATAGAACCTCCATTTGTGAGTTTGTTAAACATGATTGATATAATGCTAGTACATCCATTCAATTGAGTGATTTAATAGGATTTTATATGTAACATGAACAAAGGTCAACATGTTTATGCTGCAACAAACAGCCTAATGTATGAAATTTATCAGGGGTTTTAGATGTATTAATGCCTTTCCTTTCACCAATTGTATAGACGAACGTGTACGTTAAAAATATACTACAGCACAATGTCTTTTTCATAACCGTCTTTGACATCACAGATGTAAGTAGAGGTGGTATAGGAAAGAGAAAATATGTACCACAGGTATGGAATAGACAGGTTATGTAAACTAACTTATTTTCGCGGCGACTTAATTTCGCGTTTTCATATGAAACGACTATTTCGCGGCTATTTAATTTCACGATTAATACGGTCATAAATCTTATGTACAGTACATTACAGCACTTCTACATTTGGCACGCCTCCGATTGAAACTATTTCGCGGCGATTAATTTAATTTTCGCGAATCAAACGCGAAATATGCGAAATTTAATCGCACGCGAAAATAAGTTGGTTTACAGTACTCCGCTACTGGACAACACACACCATATTATAATAGTTACAATAATCGACGTATATTGTTTTGTTTGAGGTAAGTGATATAGCTCAGGCTGTCTGGTCAACAACTCTTATGTATTTGCATCGGGTCTGTGAGAAGCTAGTGAGAGAAGCACGGTTTGTACATGTATGTGTCAGAAAAAAGGGTAATTCGTTGACAAATTAGAAAAGTGATGGCAAAATGACTCGCTAGGTTCACTCGAACAAAACATTCAAAGATAATAGAATAATAAAAATAAGCAATTAATTAACAAGGAGAGAGTGTGTTTTCTATGAACAAGGGTCTCGGGATGCGTAGAATGTTTACCGGACAGAGGAATATTTATTAAGAGGTGGATTGTTTTAGTATGTATTAAAGGAATAGATGGGTATAGAAATAAATATAAAAGATAGTATTTACAGACAGAAACTAGTGATTAGAATATCAAACGGGAAAGCTGGTTGCAATAAATATAAAAATGCAGTTTGAGGTGGATATGTTGTAATTAAAGGTGATGCCTCAATTTGAGGCAATGAAATTTACTTGGATCCCAATTAGATCTACATGCCGAGTGGTGTTGATGAAGCAGAAGAGGCTTACTCTTTCGGAACAACTGGTCCGATTGTCTTATACTTTTCCTAGGGTCTCCGTATAAATATTTCCCTTGTTCATATTTTGCCCCTGGTTTAATACATTTTGAGATTATGGTTTTTGTTGACGCTTTGGTATTCTCTAATTCTTTTTTTAGACCGTTAGAGTAGTATACCCATATTTTCCAAAGGGATCTGTGTCCCAACAATTACAACCGTATCATTCTGTCAGTCAAACTGTATAACCCTATTCTACCTTCTAGGAGGTGGCATACACTGATGGTGGATTTTTTTAGTCCCCAATGTTTGCTGGAGCCTCCGTAGCCACAATTATCGTATTTGAGTAGTGGCAAGGTATATAATATACAAGTTTTCGTAGTACACGAATTGAAATTATACAGAGCTAGTTTAATTTTACTTCTAAATTCATAAATTAAAGGGGTTTTACGCACCTGGCCCTACTACTTCTACATTAGTTTTTTAGAAATTTAAAAATTTCAGATTCTCACCTTTTGTCCCCTAGCATCGCTGAAGAGTCCTAGGAGGACGAAACAGCTGTATGATGCAATTTGAATTTTTTTTCGGCATGCCGTATCATGCCGTATATGTTGCTATTTAAAAGATGCGGCATATGTGAGGGTTGCGTCATCTTACAAACGAATACACTGATTCCCTATCAACTTCATTAAATAATTGTCCATTAAACGATTCTAACAATTCCCTAACTTACCCTCAAACCCTTAAAACCGCCTAAAGTATTCCTCCATCGAAGTTATTCTACCTGTCCCGCCATGCTAACTATCAAAATGCGCTAATCACGTGTGAGAAATCTTGCGTTGAATATTCGATAAGAGGGACTACAATACACCCACAAGATTGGCTTTATCCTTCTATTATAAAGAGTGCATTCATTATATAAGTATACACACTGAGGACTCCCGGCTAAGCTGAGATGGGGGGACTGATAGCTCAGGCACTGACCCTCTTGACTGTGTACTCCGACAGCGTATTCATGTATTACACCACTGCCAATACCTACGTGTGAACACTATGGACTAGGACGATGAAAACGGATAATTCATATTCAGAAAAATATAATTGACAAAACGTTTGTCACGACCTCCAAAGAATATAGACGTGCACGCATATCCGGCAGCAAATAATGACAATTATTCGAATGACGCCATCTTTTTTCCCTTTTAACACGCAAAAACTGCTTTATCATCAAAAACAAAATAAACTTCAAAGAACGAAAACGTGATTAACTCACGTATGTCCACATACATGTACATGTGCTAGTTTAAGGGCACGGATATTGCTATGTTTTTGGACTGACATATGCTCATACTAACTTTGATAAAGGAAGATGACTACTATCTACTGTGTAGATCTACTATTTACTGTGTAGTATATAATGTATATTTAATGAAATACTTATTCTGTATAGTGAAAATATGATCATTTAATTCGTTTTTATTAAATCAAAGATATCAGGTGTGCATACAAGTATAGCTCTTTCTACATGCATTGATATATGCACTTCATGATGTGTTAAAAACATAATATGCCGGTACAAAATAAAATGCAAAAATACCTAATATCCAAATATTGCGTTTTATAGAATGTATTTAATAAATGTAATATGTACTGGCCCCGGTTTCATCAACGTTCCTTAACTTAAGGGAAATTCCTTAACTTGAAAATCTCCATAGGAAAGCATTACAGAATTTAAGGAAAGTTCCTAAACTAAGGATTTTCTCCTTAAGTTCTGTAATGCTTTCCTATAGAGATTTTTAAGTTAAGGAGTTTCCTTAAGTTAAGGAATGTTAATGAAACCAGGGCCTGGTGTTGGCAATAACGTGAATTTGTTTTAAATATACAGCGTACAAAATAATGTACTCCGCTTTATGGAATACTCAAGAACTGATGAGAAACAAAATATGCCCCATTTTAAGGGACGTACCTGAATGTGATATCTCAAAACATTGAGAAAGCTTTGATACACATGTCAGATATGTACTTATATTTAGGACATCAAAAAAGGTGTACTTTATGGAATGGACTTTACTAGTATTAACTTAAGTATAAAATCATTTTTTATTGGACAAACAGGAATGTAATAAATACCGGGGTAATAAAAAAATTAGTATTATATATGTACTGTATTTAATGGTCTGTATTAGTATATACATATCCATAAAATGATAAGACGCAAAATAAAAAGATATAGAGCTAAACCTTTTTAATTTAATTTACTTGTATGTAGTGTATAATAATATACAATGTTTAATGAATATAAATATTGCAATATCAATCTAGAGGCTTGTAATGATTATCATTTATGAAAAGTTATTTCAGAAACTTAATCGTATGAAAATTAAGTTTACATTATGATCAATACGTCCGACAATGTCGAAATCGGAATGAGAGTTATCTACTGAATACGTTACCTGAAGGTAAAGTTAGATTTGTCTTCGTGTTATGTCTGTTCTTTCAGATATTATTATCAATAATCTTAAATGCTTTAAAACCCCCGGAGGTAACCCTTTGTCACTCAATTCAATAAAATGTCAGACCATATTATAGAGAATCAGCAATTTTTAAAGATTTTCGCGAGGAGCTTAATACATGTATGTTGTATTATCTTACCATTACCCGCAGTGTTAAACCCCCTTTAGTGTTTGTATTAACCATTCAATATTGTACAGCGGTGCAATATGAATTCAATTTCATGTTATTGTCATTTATTTATATTTAGCAAATACACTCGTAACTAGTAATTGTATGTCAATATCTCGGGTGTGTCTGAGAGCATGGCTCTTTATGAACAGATCTTACACCGGGTATAATAATAATGTTCTTTAAGCACTGTTAGCTTAACTTATTCAGATGCCATATTTACAGCATTAATCATTATGATAAATTCAAACTGACCATACTTTAGAATAACCCTTTTTTTGAAGTAATATATTTGACTGTACACACAAAGTTTTATACATTATTGCCTGAACACTTTAATTGAAACGATATCATTTCATACTGAATATGTATCAGATGTTTCACAGCAATTCGTTCAAAGCTTGGTCTGTGCCCATGAATAATGTTACATCTCCATTACATTATGTAATCTGATATGTATCAGACATTTGTACCAACATATCATTAAATTCCCATTATCTATCAACAGTGATAGGATGTTTGACATCATGACATTTCCTAACACCATGTTATCCAATTTTCCGTTATAAATTGGATTATATCTGCAGCATTATTTATTCAATTAACCGATTTTGTCTGACGGTTCCACATATCGATAATGCCATACCTTTACAGAACAAAATTACGTAAGATTTTCTGACATTTGATTCAATAAATTGGACATTAATTATTCCATCATCAAATTCTAATTCTTCATTAATCATAGCATGTAACTGGTAATAAAGTGCCATTAGATGTCTTGTTCTGATATGATTTGAGTGACATTTGGCAATGCTACCAACTGCTCATCCAGGCAGTAGCAATTGGAATCATGCATGCGTACGATCACCAACAGGTGTCCTATTTCGTGAATATTAAC
Source organism: Mimachlamys varia (assembly GCA_947623455.1). NCBI lineage: Eukaryota > Metazoa > Mollusca > Bivalvia > Pectinida > Pectinidae > Mimachlamys > Mimachlamys varia. The sequence continues at coordinate 8,120,857 of OX392537.1, forward strand.
CCAGAGGTTTCGAGACTTTTATATATGACATACTTATAGGGAATATGTCCAAGTAAATCTAGCGATAATTTCCAGATTAAATCTAAAATGAAATAACATCTTCCTTATAAAATGTAGGCAAGAGAAGGCAACACATATGATTCAAATTACAACACTCATCCTTGGCCCAGTTGTTCAAAGAGTGATTAGCTTAATCAGTGATAAGTGCAATTTTTATTTCTCGTATAACTTTAAAACCAGATTAATGAATAAGTTACATCTTCCCAGATATCAAATATCTAGTACCGTCAATTTATAACCAAAATTGTGGGAGTGCACCTCAAATATTGACACAATTATTACAAGTTGAAATATGTCCTCAAATAGTGATAAAGCTAATCATCTGTTGAACAACTTGGCCTTGACTCAATTAATTTAATGCTTTAAGGCGATATCCATTCTTTCCTAAAATGAGTATATACATTCAACACACTTTCGAGTATTTACTAACACTAAGCAATGCGATACAATATACACCAAAGACAGAATTATTCTTAAACAAATTCTTAAGGAGGTTGTTTTTCATTGAATAATGTCTTTTTGGCTTTATTGATAAACGTGTAAGGTGTCTGTGAGTATACTCCGCTCTGATATGTCCAGGGTTAAGTGTGGTATTCTAATGTCCTGGTGATTTATTACTAATGTGTAACCCGATAGGATGTGGAGTATAAATGTTCTGTAGAAGTTGTAGCTTTAGGATGTCAGGTAGGTTGAACAGAAGTGTCCAGGAAAGGTTAATGTAGGGTTATTTGGATACAATTCTTTTAGTGTAGTTGTAATACCCCATTACCTTTGTTCTCAAGTAAAAGTAAAACAACACTGCCATTTCTAAAATAAAAATCACTTAGATTTTTCTTCCACGTCACATCAGATTATGCAAATCAGTCACTCTTGACAGGAAGGAGTTCCTTTGTTCATACACATGCACTTGTCCTAAATAATAAGTTGTGTTTTAACCAAGGTCGTTTCTAAAAGTAGGTAAATATGTAAACTGCTTTGTAAGGAAGCGCCGTGGGGTGGCAGATCAGGGTGCGTGTTCGGGCTTTGTGGGGCGACCTTAAACAGTAATGGACCAGAGGGCCCTCTAACGTGGGAAGTCTATAATACACAATGAACAGTCAACACCTTGTTTGTCCAACAATCTTTATTTTAATCACACATTTCATTGTTTATTGAATCGGTCAAATAATGTGTATTTGAATAGTTAACCTTAGTCACACATGTATATAAATGTCAAGTCAAAGAATACATGCTATAACATTTAGCTGGTAATGGGTTTTAAATGTTTTTAAACGCATACATATATTTATATGTATTAGGGGGCCCATTACATTGCCTCATCTTTAAAAGGGGTATATTAGGGAGAGGCTTACATTGCAATGTGCATGCAAAACAGTGGGGGCAGGTGATAGATTTAAGGACGAAAAATAAATGCTTTGGTGGGCATTATAGGATAGTAAATATAATGAAAGATTTAACTACTTAAGTGTGAGTTCAAACGAGGAAAGTGTATTAGTGTTTTTGCAAATGAATATTGTAGCACGATTGGACGTCAGAATTTAAGCGTCAACAACTGTATTAGCGATGTAATTATCAATTTAGCAGCTACTAGTAAATCATCCAATCAAAAATCGCAGCGATTAACTTTCGCTAATTTATTTTGATCGCGAAATTCGCGAAAGTAGATCGCACGCGAACGAAAGTTGATTTACAGTATTAAATAACGTCGTGAGCAACAGGTACAACATCCTTGATATCAAGGGGTTACGCTCGCATATGCTATATGCACCACTAGAATATGTAATGGCTAAACTGAAGGCACGCTAAGAAAAAAATACAGAAATATTTTTTACCGTTAAGTGACCACGAGATTCTTTTGATGTACATCAAAGAGTAGAACCAGTCTTCTTGTCCCATCAACAAAGTTGGTGCACACGGAGCCTTTAGTTTTGACATGACATATTCCAGGGATGTAGAGAGCGTATGTGATCGCAATCCCTGGATATCGAGGATGGTCCAAACAATATTTTTGTCTGTTTCAAAATTGGAACACCAATTTGGATCTCCACAGTTTTGGCAAAAAAAACATTTATCACGAGTCCTAGAAGACTGGGACATGCTACAAATGTATACAGCAGTACTATAGTATTGTGCATTGCTAGCAAGCTGTACCACTTAATTGTCCGTCTTACATTCCGCTGTCTAGCTGAAGTGTTCAACTCTACTAGGTTCTCAGATATCTCAGATATGCCGCTACCATGACAGCTGCATATATCTTTTTTTGTGAAGTGACGTGGTCCATAAAATAGAATTTACTCATTGCGGAAATCTTTCTCTGAAATCCATATCATTACGAGTTTTTTACGCACTCCTCTTTTTGTTTTAAAAGCGGCTTCGAAAAATAGGTTTTCTGTCCCAAGCTTCACCGATAAGTCTTAGAAGGTTTCCGCCATGTTTTAATTAAGAATATAATTAACTATAATTTCTTGTCTTTAGATCCAAAGAAGACTCCAAAGCCAGCCAAAATGACGACTCTGCGTAGTGCTGGTGACAAAGAAGTGAATCCACTGGGAAGTATACCACAGTCTTACAAACTCAACGGACATATGTCGGACTTTCTGTACAGAGTGTTCGTCAGGCAGAACCTTGCCTCTCAAACAGGAAGCGCGGGAAAGAGATCAACCCCAGCGCCATTACCGGAAGTGTCGTCTTCTTCAATCAAACCTTTCCGTTCATTGACCTTTGTTCAGAGTAACCCGTCTGTGCGCCTATATAGACAGCCAAATTGGTCGCCGGATAAATCGTCTTATGGTGGAGAAAATGCCGTCAAACTGGGGATTGTCAATAATCCTTCCTTCGTTGTTCTTTGATGATAATGTTTTTTAATGGTGGTGTAAAAAAACTCATGTGAATTAGTTAATTAATGTACTATGAACATCAAGCCATGATGTAAATAAATCACTCTCGCAAGCTGGATTTATTTATCAAATAAATAATGTAAAATTTATGTTTTTCTTTTTCTGGTTCATTAATCAATTTACAGTCAATGCATCAATTTCCATCACCCGGAAATAAACAAAAACGCACACATACTTTTTTGGTATCAAACAATACTTTTTCATTGACAATTATCGTTGTCCACTGGAATTGTAGACTACGAACCAAAATAGTCTTAATATAACTTTTATATTCTCTTAGATTATTCATGCTGTAAAAACAAACAATTAAGCGGTCAAGCTAGAATTGCTGTGTATTTCTCCATGTCAGAGAAGGGCCGATTATTGGCATCTGATGGTGCATACACTCAGAAGAATAATTTACAAGTCAAACAGTATGTCAGCAAAACATTTCAGAATAAATATACAAATATGCTAGGTTGTCCTAATTAGAAATACATGTTTCCTTTTTGAGTTCTGCATCCACATGGTAAATGATGTTACATTTGGAAGGAAGGGCCGTATGCGACGTGTGCGTAAATTTGCGGGTACTCGTAAACCGTAAGGAAATGAATTACAGGTATCGGTGAACAAATGCACGCATCTTGACCCGGCAGCCCATAGCTAAAACCTTACTTCAATTTTAACCCCCTCTCCTGTCAACCTTTTAAGGTCATAATATAATATCATAAACTAACTGTGGCTCGTGGATATTACAAATCTAACTGCCTGCAACCATGATATCCAAGATCTTATCTGAAGTGGACTTCACATGAAATACCAACTAAAATAGTTTTTCAATTGTAAACTCGACTAAGAGATTTGATGCAAAATCCAATGTCACACGGAACTGCGAACTTAGGATTGATAAAGGCATAACTACACAACCTGCTTTACATAATTAGGGTTACAATATACGCAAGTTTTAATATTACCAGTATTATGAATAATGTAAGGTTACTCTACTACCCTTCGGAATTACCCGATGGCTGTCAGATTACCAACGATAAAGGTGGAACCCCATTATAACGCTCATATTGCGCTTTGGAATCATAAACATATGCACATTTTTGACACTGGATTCGACGTGTATCATTTACAACAGTCTAAGGCGCAACTAGCATGTGAAGGCCAATAGGTTAGTCTATATCTTCGGTTGCCAAGTAAAATGCAAATGAGCGGTCAACCTTCAACTAAAATGTCAGCACAAATAATAGCGTATCTTGAAACCTGCTTCCTTTGCATTTGATATTGCTTTATCTCAAGACTAACAACATAAGCTGGTATGCTTTTTCCCATCAAGTTATTACGCTCATTCCATTGCAGAGGAAGTCGATGGCCAAGTGTGAGCCGCTTTCCTCTCGTCTGTCTCAATGGTCGAGGTATTTCTTTGAGTAGTTATCGAGACATGAATCGTCTGTTGGATAACCTAGCTACTCGAAAACGGTAGTGAAGGTAACGTAAAACCCTCTAAACAAACAACGAGGCTTGAAAGATGCTAGTTTTACTCCTCACCAGGTAGAGTCAGAACGCAAGCCGCTCCAGGCGTGTAAAATTGCTGACAGTCAAGCAAACAGGCGATTGTGACAGCTGGAGTACGTCCCGGTATTTGGTACTACACTATAAGATAATGATAGTCATAACCATAACAACCATTCACATCCGATAATAATGATGTGTATATCTTCAGAAGAAATTACATAATTTCTTCTAAAAGTTTGGTCCTGCAATCAACACTGTCAAGTCGTCTGTGCAATGCAAATTATCATCATTCATGTTTGTCTGACAGACAACAGAAGCTGGATGAATGCTAACATGCTTAAGCTCAATCAGGAAAAGACAGAACTGCTTGTATTTTCTCCGAATTGTAAACAATCAACGGCTCTCCAGCTCAAGGTCGCAACAAGTACTGTTGAGGCTGTCCCAACTGTTAAAAATCTAGGGGTGTACTTTGATAGTTCAATGAACATGGAGAAACAAGTGAATGCTATTGCCAAATCCTGTTACTACCAGATCAGGAACATCGGCTGTATCTGGCAGCTTATAACTGCCGATGCACTGCCGATGCATGCAAGATTTTGGTGCATTCATTTGTTACCTCACGGCTGGACTATGGTAATGCCCTACTCTGTGGTATATCTGACAGACTAACAAGTCGCCTACATGTACAGAAGGTTCAGAACACGGCAGCACGTCTAGTCTCTCGAGTTGGCAAGAGAGTTACATTGGCTACCTGTACAATACAGGTCACAGTACAAAATCACATACAAGGCACTGGATGGAACAGCTCCCCAGTACATAAGGGAACAAGTTACTCACTCTGTATCAGCCGTCACGATCACTGAGGTCGGAGACAGAATCATTGTTGTGTGTCCCAAAATCTCGTACCGTGACCTATGAAAACCGGTGTTTTTGGAGAGTTTCGGCCACGTTGTGGAATAGCTTACCCTCCGCTATCCGGAAAACAAATACTCTGGTCAAATTCAAGAAACATTTGCCCTCCGCTATCCGGAAAACAAATACTCTGGTCAAATTCAAGAAACATTTGAAGACGTACCTTTTCACGTCTGCATATATAATGACATTTGTTTATCTAGTTTGTATTTATATGCATTTTTATATTATCACATGTGAGCTTAGATTGTAATAACTTCTTTATTTATGAATTGTAAGTATTGACCTGCTCAATATTTGGACGGCAGGCGGGTGCGAGACTCCCGCCTGCCGTCCAAATAGTTAGCGTGTCAGAGAGTCGCAATCCTTCAGACTAGTCAATTGTGTACAATACTATATTTTCCAAAGAGAGTATCGTGCGAAGTTTTATGTTCTCGGATAGCAGGATGCAGAACGCACCAGCTGACTACTTGGTCGTTTTTTACCGTTCAGCTTCATTTTATCCTATAAATAGGCCTCATAAATTCCAATTAAAACTAAGAAATTTGAATCAAGTCTCGTCTGCACCTTATTAGTACACCACCACGACAATATATGATTGAACCATCATAACGCCAGGATTTGAGCTGTTCGGGCGGTGTTTAGTATTTCAATAGTTTTGTTGTATTACTTTCTCAACTTTATCCTTCAGTCACGTGAATAAAATGGCTTAATTAATTCCAGTTCCTCAGTGCAAGGCCAATTGGTTCTTTTACCCACGTTTGTTAGCCGTTTTGTCTTTGAGTCAATACATAATATATGTGTATTTAATAATTAAGTCATTAGTGTCTTTACTTGTTGTGATTGACAATGATACTCGGTTCTCATTTTGAGAACTTGATGTTTACTTGGATGTGACAAAGATTTACATGGCGGATGTCGTCGATGAAGCAGAAGACGATTACTCTTCCGGAACACCTGGTCTTATTCTCTTGTACTTTTGCAAGGGTCTCCATCTGAGTCTTTCCTTTGTTCATATTTTGCCCCTGGTTTGATGACTTTGAGTTTGGATTATGATTTTGTTAACGCTTCGGTATTCTCTTATTTATTTTCACATCCGTTCATACATTTTTACCCTTCCATTTCAAAGATTGGAATAATTTATTACGAAATTTCAGGTCGATTAAATTTTAAAAACTTCGTTGCAGGTCTGGAAAAAACCCAATTGCCCTCTTTCTGTATAACCATTCATACAAAAGAAATAATACTAAAATTTTGATTAAGAGTTTTTTTATTGCAGATACGTTTTGTACAATACTACCTTGTTCTACAAGTATGTATCGTCATGAACAGTAATTCTTGGGGTATGGAGCATGAAGGCATCGCCTGAATTTGTAACAAATTCAGCAATATATATAGACAGTTATGTTTTTGCAACAGCACTGCTGCAGTTATTCATCATTTTTACCAGTGTAAGTTATTACTGCTAGTGCAAATTATTTACTATAAATTCCATGTACAGAAACTTCCCAAAATGAAATTTCTTAAAAAGTATACTAATAAAACAAATAGCAAAAATATGTAAATTTTAAACCCAAACATAATTATATAATCAAGTAAAATTCTCAATTAACAATCAAATGTTCAAAAAATGAATAATATTCAATTCAAAACTGTTAACTAAGGAGATCTAAATAACACTATCGCTATAAGGCACTTTACTAATATTTCTTAATGTTCCTTTTACGCATTATTAGATCCCGTGCACAAATGTAAGAAAATGTTTCCAATTAGCACTGAACCACTCATCAAAATATTTCAACTATAGCTACACTGGGCAATGAGATCATATCCTGCTGTTTAAAATGGTTAACATTTTAAAAAGGTTTCCGCATTTGTAGAATTCACTCTTATGGTTGAGATTTCACTTACACTTTAAATAAGTCGAAACTGTTCTAGATCTGCAATCACCTGTGAAAAGAACATGGTTGCAAAGTCTATGGTTTTAAAGTATTGGGTGAAAACAGAGACGGTACATCTCTGGTGAAATATAATATTTTAGTATTATACATTTTCAAAATTCATGTTGCGTGAGTGATCAACAACCATTTTTCATATGTACGAAACATTTTACCGAGTATGACCTAAAATGTTTTGCGGATTGAATGTTATTACAGACAATGGATGTTTTACAAATAGATTAGAAAAAAATTTTGTTTCTATGTCTACCATTTTATGTCATGCATATTAAAAATCTTCCTGATTTAACCATTACCAAACCAAAGTCAATCTGTTCATGTTTATGAATTACCCCCCCCCCCCCCCAAAAAAAAAAATTAAAGAAACAATCAAATAATACATTGATCTCTGGAAGACTAGTTTTGAGTATTTTGGGAATCTATATGAAAACCATTTTTTATTTCCAATTTTTACAAAAAGCAAATTTCAAAACATGAAAAGAAAGAGGATTGGAAAACAAACTAAATACATTTGCTAATTTCCCTCCTCTGAAACATATTATCTTGTCATGCAAGTTTATGAAAAAGAAATGAAGGGAAAACCAAGCTGAAATAAAAAAAAAGTAAGATTTGAGATGGAGATTCTGTTTGAAGCAGTTAGCAAAATATGACATCTTTTGTGGCAGTTTTATACTAAAACAGTCTTAATGATAATGATGCATAACTCTCAGTGATTGTATACTATTAAACAAAACAAATCAGAGTACAGTCGATCAGTAAAGACCAAGTATAACTTCACAACATGAAAAGGCACAGCAACCAGGACTCACAGCACTGTACATCAACCTTGGCTTACTATAGATCAGATTTTATAATGGGGGCCATGATTGTCAGTTCCAAAGGAAAGTAAATATACAGCTTCAGACTTCTTAAGTTCTGAACAGTTTTGACAGCTTTTTTATCTTAGGTCTATTCCATAATTAATCACGTGGTGCAAATGGAAGGCACCAGTATTAATATAATGATTGTATCATGGGTGGTGGGGTTTAAACCAAATCTGCGCACTATTCCTTAAATTAAATCTCTTTTTATATTTTAAGGATAATTGGGTCTCTTAAAAACATCGGTGAAAGTGTTCAATTCTAAAATACTGAAATAGCTGTTATTGGGAGAAATGTTTCAAAAATACTGAATTCAGAACTAACACTGAAAACTTTCATCAATGGAGAAAGTACCCCCACCCCTACAATATGGCCAATTCTAGAACAATGAAATCTGGCCCCCATGATAAACTGATCTAACTGTAAACTACTATGTCAAACAGTATCATTATATATATCATAACTAAGTAATGCCTAGTAAACTATAAATGAAAAGCAGCCAAGCAGTATACACTAATTGAACAGGAAGTATGTCTAAAGCTCATGAACTTTGATATCTAATATGGTTTTAATGACAAGTAATGCAAGTAATTCAACTATGATAATATTATACAGTACAAATAAAAATACACCATACACGTGAACATACAATCATGCAAATAAATAAGCAAAAATACATAATATTTGGCCTTACAATCATAAACACAAGTATTAAATTGCATTTGGTATTACATGTATTAAAACTGATAGCACCATATCATCTGAACTCTAAAACAGCGTTTCCCTGTGTCAGTAGCAAAGTTTTATCGGGATTGGAAATGTGTTACAACAAGTGAGATATATTTACTGGTATCTAAATGTAGACATGGAACATCAAATCTGGTGTGTGCTTGTACATCCAGTGTGCTATGTACGGACCGGAACCAGTGTATAACTACTGGGGGATTGTTATTGGTGTTAGGGATGATAAACATTAAGTCATCTCAAACTGCTCCAAACAAATCGCAAAACAGAACACTAAGCAACTTGTCACACTTTGATTGAAGGGATATTCATCTTAAGTAAATTCGAATACCTACTTATATACAAATATCTATCTGTCTTCTTTAATAATCAAAATACTCCAAAATTTTCCAAAATATAATTCAATAAACAAATATGAGTGTAAGGGGGTTCTTGGAGTGAAAAACAGGTATCTTTGAAAAAAAAGACAATTTGGCAAATTACAGTCTCCCACAGAATATGACCACCTCACCAAGGTGAACCCATACCCTAAGTATGAAGCTTGATTTGGTTTGGTTTACTTTGCTTTATGTCCTATTAACAGCCAGTGTCCAGAGGTGGAGGACTAGTGGTAGAATGTCGGAACACCTTAATCACTCTGTCACATTAGTATTAATAAAGCTTATTAGGGTAGCCTGCTATTATCATAGGGACTGCTTTGCCCAAGTTCGGTCAAGAAGAAATACTGGACTGTATAGATGTTCACAACTATATACTATACTCACAGTCCAGAAATACAAGACATCGTTTTGATCCTAAAGTGAGTTTCAGAGGTCTACAATACTTGGCAGTGGTGTGAGCTAAATGACACCTGAGAATGTCACTGACACAGGGAATATGTTGTTTTTCATCATCAGACTACTTTGCCTGAGATGTTGTGTATGTAGGATTCTTGTTCTCCAGACTCTTATTATCCCTGATATCCAGGGGTAACACCTACCTACACACTCTAACCCCCGAAATATGCCACCTAAAATCTGAAGGCTCTGAAGGCTCAGAAGAATCTCGTGGTTTTGAAATAAAAAAACTGACAGGCTTTGAAGTCGGCTGTCTCTCCTTTGTAATCTTCGAAGCAGATATAACCCTAGCAAATGGTCAGAGTTTTTTTACTTTATACCAATCAAACTGCTCTCTTTGTGCCTTCAGTTTTGCTGCAACATATCCCAGGGGTGTAGAGAGCGAAGGTGAGCGCAACCTCTGGATATCGAGGCCACTCTCTCTCTCCTTCTTGATGCTGTTTATCTTTGTCTCAGTTTTTCCAGGATTGGGATGATCATGTCAAACTTGGGTCGTTTGCCTGGCTCCTCGTTCATACAGATCTTGATGAGTCGTGACAGATGTGATGCTATTCCGGGGGGGATGTTGATGCGCAGACCCTCCATAGCAATCTGGGAGGATAACAAGTCATTATAGCAGAGAAACTAAAGATTTTAATACATAAATTCAAATTGGTGATAATTCTTATTATCATATAATGTTTTTATGGCTGCTACTTTTTGATAAATAGTGATATTGACTCCAGAACCAGTTAATAACAGAAAACCGGTTAATAACAGCACCACCACTAAAATAGATTCTGGAAATACCCTAACATCGGGGATCCTGAACATATACAGATGCACAGTAAGAGTTTGAAATTTAAATTTGTCATATTTATTCTTTACTTATTATGTAATAAAACAGTTATGGACATTTACTTGGTTAATATGCTGTGATAGTGACCTGAAGGAAACATATTGACTTCACCTCAGTCAATAGGTTTCCTTCTGGTCAATATCACAGCATATTAACCAAATAGAAAGTCTATAATATTGTATAATATCTACTCTATGTAATGGAATATGCAATCCTCTGCAAATTGTATCAACTATCAATACAGCTGGTTTTTTTACTTTGAGGTAGTACAAGGATGTTTGGTGAGAAGGTTTACAAGTTTACACAAGTAAATTAATTTCACTTTTCTCCACATTAAGCTGTAGAGTGTCTAACAACAAAGGCTGAAGCTAGTCTCAGACAGGTGCCTTACCTTCATTCCCACCTCCATTGGAGCTAGATCGGCATGAGGTACCTCCCTTGTTTCCAGTTCCCACATCACCATGGCGAAGCTCCACATGTCGGCCGCACGCTGGTTAATATCGGCTGGTTTACGCTGCAATGCTGTACACAGACCAAACGGAGAAATTACCAATTTTGTCGGATCAATCATTTGATTTGTGTGTGTTTTATGTTCTATCAACACTACACCTATAAGGTCATTTAAGGATGTACCAGGGTTTTGTGGTGGAGGAAAGCTGGAGTTCCCTGAGAAAACCACCTACAAACGGCCAGTACCTGGCGACTACCAATCATGAACTAAGCCAAAATAAGCAAATGTTTCAGAAAAAATCAATCTTGCATTTATTACGTTCAGAAAAGTTTATTGCAGTATGTCAGTCATAGATTATTTAATCCACTACCATGGAGCCAGCCAGAGTTACTTCTACATAACCTGATTGGATTATAGGTATATATAGTGGACAGATTATTAGAGAAACCATGACAAGAACAACAGGCAAAAGGGGCCTTAAAGTTCACCTCAGTAATAGCACAAAAATATCGCATTAGCAACTGAAATTTGCTTTAAGTTAAAAATTGATGTTCAACATAGTGGTCAGAGTGCAATGCCATCCTGAATTTCAAAAGACATCCATTTTTTATATCTGTCCTATAGAAGTTCAGTCAAATTGATTAAAATGAAACTGAAAATTTCTGGATTAGTTCGAAATATATTAAGAAGGGTCAGTGGTGATCAACTATAGTTTGTTTGTGCCAAAATATATATTAGCCATTCAGGACTAAATTTCAGCAGAGTTAGCCTTAAGCAGTTTGAATAAATATGCTTTCAAAACTGTAAATTGGTTCCAGTCACCACATGTAGGAAAATTGTGGAGGATTGTTTCAAATGTCTTTTTCCATTAAAATGATCATTCAGTTTAAAACGTAAGACTATTCTGAAAAATACAGAATGGATAGTGAAACTATTGGACAAGTGGTGGCTGAATTAGCTGAGCTTATGGTAACTTAATGAATATATTTAGATATCAACTAGGAAAGTAGAAATAGATCTCTGTGACACTATTCTGTCACATGATATACTAATTCACTCGTTAAGTGACTTTAAGTCTATGACAGACTTACCCTCTGGTGCCATCCATGCTGGATTGTACAGCTTGCCTTTCTCGTGGAAGGAGAATTTGTAATCAGCCATGTTAATCCTCGCTGTCAAATCTTCATCAATCTGTAAAAAAATATAACCACATTACTTTTGGCCTTCAGTTATTGCATTCCTATACCCATGACAATCAATTTGCCAGACTTTTATGAAATTTGATAAACAAAAATAAGTAGCGAATACAAATATCTTTGTACAAACATTTTAAGTCACTGCGTCAGACGGTGGAAACCCTACGATTTATTGCAGTGACCAAATGGCGGAATGGTTGTCACAAATTGCTTCATCTTACATAGAAGCAAGAAACTGTCCCCCCTGGATTACGAAAACTTTAAAAATGGTATCCATATAGTATATTTCATGAAACTTTAATAGCAACCTTCATAAAACTTTAATATAAACAATCAATGTAGTTTTACATCTGAACTATGATTTGACAAAAGTTTTGTAACTGATTTTAAAATTGTTGTTATAAATGTTGCATTTAGCTGCTAAAAACACTTCTACCGGTAAATGCAATCTATCTCTGCAGCTAAACAAAAGCAATAATCTAATCATTTAAAGAAATATTTAATTTTCACAACATGCTCAACTCAATACGAAATCTCAATGAACTCAATGCGGTCAGTACTGTGAACATGCCAAACCCCTAACACTGATTATAAGTCGGGAGAAATCTTCTCATCACGTTTTTTCTCCCCTTCAAGTCAATCAAATCTCTCCTTCATTTAGTTTTCCTTTAAATTAGGATATCTCTCCCATTCCGGTCAATACAGTTAGGTTTCTTCCTTCCCCTCAAACAAGTTTGATAATCTTTTTCTCCCAGATTGTGAAACTTCACACACCTTCCCTTAAAGATTATTCACTGATTTACAAAAAAGATTCATCTTTTCATCAAAGTGTAAAATAAAGATCTTGGATTTTAGCATAAAAGTTAAAATTTCCATCTGCTTGAATAAATTAGATATACTCCAACTATATCTTTATCATAGCACTGGCTGAAAAATACATTACATATGTTTCTAATTTGTATATCTCAGGTTTGAGTAAACTAAATGAAGAAAAAAAAAGAACAAAATAAACTTCTAAAACTATTGACAAACAAAAATAAGGAAATAAACAACCATGCAAACAATAGTGATGAAATAAACTTTAAACTAATTAAACATTATTTGAGAAACAAAACAGCTATATAACTTTACTAGATACTTGTTTCCTAAAACCAAAATTAAAGCATAAACATTATTTGTTAAGAGATAAATGGAAACGAAAAAAATAAAATAAACAAAATGCCTTTTCTCCAATTTATGATATAACTATACAATATAAAGTTATGCAAATGCGCCATCTATTAGTATTCTATCTATATACAGTAGTAATATTGTAAAATACTCTCTAAATCTGGTATATTATAAATTGATCTTAATATTTACTCTAAAACCCCATAAACAATAGTAAGAGAGTGTTCTTATATAGACGTCAGATGATACTGAAATGTTTATATTTCATGTTGTTTCAAAAAGGGGTTTTATACAATCTATAGCCTACCTTTGATCTATGGGCCCGTGTACACTACAGTACTTGTTCAATCAATAGTATAATAATTAATGTGATTAAGCATTTAGTCTGTTTTATGCAATACCGGTACTTGTCTGTTATTTTCATAAGACCAGCTTGCTTAATAAAAAAAAATTATGTTTTTCAAATACATTAAAAATACAATGAGCTGTACATGTGCAGTGACAAAGTATATTCCCAATCAACAGCATGCAAAGTGACTCATTAAGTGAAAATAGTACATCATAATAGGATGTCCACTAACCCAATACAATAACCCCACAATCACAAGGAAAGGGATCCAAACCACAAAACCATAAAAAAGGAAACTCCAAACCTGGGAAGATAGGTCCATATCACCATTGGTCCACCACACCATAACAAAAAAGGGGCAAGGGAGGCAACCCAACACAATCGCAAAATAAGTGTTAAATCTGTTATTTAAAATTTGAACTGTCATGGAAATTTGAGAAGAAAAAACTTTTCCATTTTCACATAAAAGATAAACATAAACAAGATAGGGCCAATTACTAAATTGATAAATACTAGTATACATGTACATGGTACAAGAAAGGCATTTCAATGCCCAAGCATGTCAAACTCTCAATAAATCAAATATCAAATTTTTTGAGAAATTGACCTTTCCAGATAAAATTAACTGTATCAAGTATGAATTGCATTAGACAGTGTATCTAGATTTGTGACGTCATAAGTGCACTAGGCATGGGTATCTACGTTTTGTAACCAGGCAATAACTGGCAGGGCATTTGCAGTCAATTCTTTTGATGACATGTATGAACATGTACAAAAAGATGTAATAAATGACAATAGGCGGTCACAGGGGCTAGACACAGAATACTTCCACCCCCTCATATGTTTACCTATATACAGTGTACCCTCGACCTATCGCCACCCGAATCTACCGCCACCCTTGCATACTGCCACCTTAACCTCTAGAACAGATTTCTGTCCTATATAATTCCCTCGTTAAGTTCGCCACCCTCGCATACCGCCATCTGCCACACCCTTTAAAATACAAACGTCCCGATGGCTATATATTTCCCTCAACGATAATGCCATATTGTTCTGTTTTTGGAGATCGAGGAACTCTTTAGTGTCCCATTTGGAATGGCATGCGGCAAAAGCAGATCAATAACTATTTTCAGATATAAATTTGTGCCAATGTAGATCTATAGAACGATATAATACTAAGCTTGTTTTTAAAGAAATGTTGAAATGCAATCTATTATGCAATTTAATTCATGGTTATAATTATCGCCACCCTCGTTATACCGCCATAATTGCTGTTGACGAAAGGTGGCGGTATAGCGAGGGTACACTGTACTATATAATCATATAGGGAGGGGAGTCTGTGCCTTTAGCCCTGTGGGCTGGGCAGAGTATTTATAGATTTGTAATTACAGACTATACTGTGAACCCCTTATCACTGCATGTGAGACAAGGGAGACTACTGCAAATGGATTTACAACTTCTACTCTAGGTATTCTGTGACGGTGCCTTTCTAAGGATCTGATAAACTATAAAATTAGCTCAGCAGCTTAGCCATCAACCAATCAACTTCTTGTCCTCCTTAGTAGTGAAGACTGGTTTTAAGAGTTACATAAATGTCAAAACATGACAAGTCTATCATAGAGTTAAACCCCTTGGACACATCCCCATCCCTTGTGATAGCTAGCTAATCACAGAAATCGTGGTTAAAGCGATTTTCATAATTTGTTTTAATCAGCAGTAGGCAGTGGTCTACTCATTCACAAATTTTAGTAGACAATCTCAGTTCATTCCTATCAGAGGGAAGGATCACTAGACAAAATTATGTTAAAACATGATAACAGTGAAATTTACATATTAATATGGTGACAAACAGTTTTAATCATAACAAGATCAAATTCTCCTTTTCTGAAAAGTAAAACAACAGTTGTTTGGTTTTGGAGGTTAGTAACTACGGTATATCATGATACGGTATGTTTGGAGTACGATCACACAACCAGGCACTCATGCAGAACGCCATGATTTGGTCGGCTGACTTTTACCCCGTTTACTGTGCCATCTGGACCATAATACTTAGGATCATCAATATTTATCTTTGCCAAATCCTCGTCAATCTAGAAAGCAATAATTGGCAAGAAAGCAGAAAGATCAACCAAAGACATAAACCAGAAAGTCTGAGGAGGGAAAAGTAATTAAACTTCATGGATTCTGAGATAGTAAAAATATATCTGACAAGTTTCTGTGAAAAAATGTGCGATAATCAAAATATAAATCATCTATCATTTCTTTATTCCTAAATTCATAAGTTTTAATTTTTTCTGTAAATACATGTAAGTGGAAGGAATTGACAAAATATGAAATTATTTTGGACACATTGGACAAATTTTGTGTAGTAATCTTACTGAAGTAATTTTTCATCCTTTTTAATATATTAAAATAGTTTTGATTTTATTTTATGAAATCTACCATAATCACTATAGCATTTTGTAATTTTAGTTACTAACAATTTAAAAAACATCTTTCAGCAAGAGAAATTATTTGAAAGTATATGAAATAGTTCAGTGAAATGCAATAATCAACAATACTAAGACAAGTGATTTCCTAGGATTTTAAGGGGAGATAACCGTATTTAAACATACCATGACATGTTTACTTGTAAGGAGAAGATTTGGGATAAGGGGATCCATTGAGTGTAGAAACTCCATCCCACGAGCGATGTCAATGGCAAACCGCAGCGTCTGGTTCTGATCTAAAACAATACCTGTAAGGAAACGGAAAACAGATAAGGATGGTTTATATAGCAAGACTGACAAGTATCATTTCTCAACAAAATTACAGTACAGCAAAATATATCTAGGTCTAGCATCCAACAAAATTACAGTACAGCAAAATCTATCTAGGTCTAGTGTCCAACAAAATTACAGTACAGCAAAATCTATCTAGGTCTATAGTGTCCAACAAAGTTACAGTACAGCAAAATCTATCTAGGTCTAGTGTCCAACAAAGTTACAGTACAGCAAAATATATCTAGGTCTAGTGTCCAACAAAGTTACAGTACAGCAAAATCTATCTAGGTCTAGTGTCCAACAAAGTTACAGTACAGCAAAATATATCTCGAAACAGACAACAGCTAAAGATGGTTTATATAGCAAGACTGACAAGTATCATTTCTCAACAAAATTACAGTACAGCAAAATATATCTCGCTCTAGCGTCCAACAAAATTACAGTACAGCAAAATCTATCTAGTTTAGCGTCCAACAAAATTACAGTACAGCAAAATCTATCTAGTTTAGCGTCCAACAAAATTACAGTACAGCAAAATCTATCTAGTTTAGCGTCCAACCAAATTACAGTACAGCAAAATCTATCTAGTTTAGCGTCCAACAAAATTACAGTACAGCAAAATCTATCTTGCTCTAGCGTCCAACAAAATTACAGTACAGCAAAATATATCTCGCTCTAGCATCCAACAAAATTACAGTACAGCAAAATCTATCTAGCTCTAGTGTCCAACCAAATTACAGTACAGCAAAATCTATCTCGCTCTAGTGTCCAACAAAATTACAGTACAGCAAAATCTATCTCGCTCTAGTGTCCAACCAAATTACAGTACAGCAAAATCTATCTCGCTCTAGTGTCAAACAAAATTACAATACAGCAAAATCTATCTCGCTCTAGTGTCAAACAAAATTACAGTACAGCAAAATCTATCTCGCTCTAGTGTCCAACCAAATTACAGTACAGCAAAATCTATCTCGCTCTTGTGTTCAACAAAATTACAGTACAGCAAAATCTATCTCGCTCTAGTGTCCAACCAAATTACAGTACAGCAAAATCTATCTCGCTCTAGCGTCTAACAAAATTACAGTACAGCAAAATCTATCTCGCTCTAGCGTCCAACAAAATTACAGTACAGCAAAATCTATCTCGCTCTAGTGTCCAACCAAATTACAGTACAGCAAAATCTATCTCGCTCTAGTGTTCAACAAAATTACAGTACAGCAAAATCTATCTCGCTCTAGCATCCAACAAAATTACAGTACAGCAAAATCTATCTCGCTCTAGTGTCCAACCAAATTACAGTACAGCAAAATCTATCTCGCTCTAGCGTTCAACAAAATTACAGTACAGCAAAATCTATCTCGCTCTAGCATCCAACAAAATTACAGTACAGCAAAATCTATCTCGCTCTAGTGTCCAACCAAATTACAATACAGCAAAATCTATCTCGCTCTAGTGTCCAACAAAATTACAGTACAGCAAAATCTATCTCGCTCCAGTGTCCAACCAAATTACAGTACAGCAAAATCGATCTCGCTCTAGTGTCCAACCAAATTACAGTACAGCAAAATCTATCTCGCTCTAGTGTCCAACCAAATTACAGTACAGCAAAATCTATCTAGCTATAGCGTCCAACTAAAGTTAAAGAGTCACTGTTGTCACAATACTGGTAAGTAATGATACTGCATTGATTTGTCAAGTGAATTAACAAGAACGTGTAGAACTCTTGCCAACAATGAATTTTTTTATTAAAATACTCTTAAAAGTATTCAGTCTTTACATATTACACAAATGTCATATCATCAAATACCACTTCTGCAATCAAAGATCCTCATGATATATTATTATTATATTCATTTTTTTTTTCATTTTTTTTCATTTTCATTTTTTAAATAATCCAAACAGGAGACAAGCTTTTGGCAAATATGTCCTTTCTAACATGTATCTATGGAACTCAAGTGTTTTGCATTGTTCGATAAATTCCAGATCTAGGGTTTAGAATATAACCCTAATAAGAAATTATATGTCCAATTGTAGATGTTCGAAAATTAAAAGTAACCCTCCAATTCAGATGACCCCTCTACCCTATCCCTCCTCTCCCATACTTTAAACAAAGGTTTTCCGACAGGATATATGTCAGAATCTATATGAGGTACACCAATATGATGACAAGTTAAGACTGTCAACCTGTAAACATGTCAGAATCTAAAACTATTTTAGCTACGCCAATATGATGACAAGGGAAGACTGTCTATCTACCTGTAAACATGTCAGAATCTAAAAATATTTTAGCTACGCCAATATGATGACAAGGGAAGACTATCTATCTACCTGTAAACATGTCAGAATCTAAAAATATTTAAGCTTCACCAATATGATGACCAGGGAAGACTGTCTACCTGTAAATATGTCAGAATCTAAAAATATTTTAGCTACACCAATATGATGACCAAAGAAGACTCTTTACTTGTAAATATGTCAGAATCTAAATGAGTTACTCCAATATGATAATCATGCCAGAATCTAAAATGTTTTAGTTACACAAATATGATGACAGACGAAGACTGTGTACCTGTTTCTCCGTGCAGTACATTGTACAGGGAGCCGTAAGGCATGAACTGGCTGATCACCACCAGGTTTGGGGGCTGATTACAGCACGCCAGCACTGGCAACACATTGGGGTTATTAAAGATCCTGAAAAAAATAGAAACCACCAGTTACAATATTTCTCAAAAACAGCTTGTTTTATGACTCTTTAAGAATTTTTTTATTTTTTTATGATTCCTAAAGATCCTGAAATAATAGAAACCACCAGGTACATTATTTCTCAAAAACAGCTTGTTTTTATGGTTCGCAAAGAAAATTTTTTTTTTTTTTTTTTTTTTTTTTTTTATGATTCCTAAAGATCCTGAAAGAATAGAAACCACCAGTTACATTATTTCTCAAAAACAGCTTGTTTTTATGATTCTTAAAGAAAATTAACTTGAATTGTTTTGATTTTGATAAACATTCTACTGCCAAAAAGATTATCAGTTCAATGAT
This sequence comes from Mimachlamys varia, assembly GCA_947623455.1. Lineage (NCBI taxonomy): Eukaryota > Metazoa > Mollusca > Bivalvia > Pectinida > Pectinidae > Mimachlamys > Mimachlamys varia. The sequence continues at coordinate 8,140,429 of OX392537.1, forward strand.
TGTAGTGCGGTGGTACACTCACCTTAGTCGAGGGAATTCCTCCTGAAAGTCTCGTGAGTTCCGTGTTGTACATTCCCTCACAGTGAGTATTTTAGCCACGATATCATTACCTTGCCACTGTCCCCGCCAGAGCTGACAAATACAGTATACCACATCAATATAACAGTCTGCATCATTACAATATCACTAATATCTGATACTGGAAAACTTCAGGAAAAGCTAGATCAACAATATCACTAATATCTGATACTGGAAATCTTCAGGAATAGCTAGATCAACAATATCAATAATATCTGATACTGGAAAACTTCAGGAATAGCTAGATCAACAATATCACTAATATCTGATACCGGAAAACTTCAGGAATAGCTAGTTCAATCTCTCTATATAAATATATGAAATCATGAAGGAGACAATAAAGACTGAATGTTGAATAATAATAGCTTGCAATGTTTATATAGTGCTCTACATAATTTGAAAATAATACTCTGAAGCACTTCACAGCATCACATATAGATACATAATAATATAACATAAACAAAGAAGCGTATATTCACTTACTGTGGAATATGGCCTTAAAGACTTACCTCCCTTGAGTGTATCTAACTTTAGACTTACCTCCCCTGAGTTTATAAATGGCATATAGCCTTACCTCCCCTGAGAATGAATTATTATACGACTCTTACCTCCCCTGGGTGTATGTATTGCCTTACACTTACCTCCCCTGAGTGTATACATGGCCTTAGTCTTACCTCCCCTGAGCGTATATATATGGCCTTATTGACTTACCTCCCCTGAGTGTATATATGGCCTTAGACTTACCTCTCCTGAGTGTATATATGACCTTAGACTTACCTCCCCTGAGTGTATATATGGCCTTAGACTTACCTCCCCTGAGCGTATGTATATATGGCCTTAGACTTACCTCCCCTGAGTGTATATATGGCCTTAGACTTACCTCCCCTGAGTGTATATATGGCCTTAGACTTACCTCCCCTGAGTGTGTTGCTGTTGTAAGAGGTTTACTGAGATTGAGCTGTGCAATGTCTATACCAGTGTGTCTAGATAACAAGGCATCTCCTGGAAAAGGGAAAAAATACTGCTAAAAGCATCAAGGCTAAATACATGGACTCTCACTTAACAAGTTGATGAGTGCAAATATACAGAATGAATTCCGCAGAACACAACTGTTTCACTCCTTTATTTGTGATGGATATTGGTAAAACCTGACAAAATATTTTCAAATAAAATATAATGTGTCTGATGTTAATCAAACGGATACAGGGCCATTCACAATGAATTTAACTGTATGATGCATTTTGTTTTATATTCATACAAGTTTTGAATTCCGAAGCACTAGGTTAAGTTTTTACTCAAAATCTGCACCATTTGCCTAATCTGCATTAATTAAGTTGCTACAAAGAAAAAAAAGGACTGACTTTGGCTTACACTAACAATAATTATAAGGTATAATATATGATATATAATCTTTGGGTATATGACAATACACTGTACTGGTAGCGAGTTCTGTATACATCATGCAAGGCCAATGCTGTGTAAACACACCCTATATAAAATGTTGAATCAAAATGTTCGACATCAATTACAAGTAAAATAATATCACACCTAATTTATTCAAGTACAGGTATCATGGCTATAGACCTAAATATGATCCTGAAAAAATGTTGCTTGGCATTTATTCAACACTTGTGGTCATGATAGAATCTTATTAAAATATATAAACATAAAACAATGTTCTATTGTACTCCATCCAAAGTACCTACTGGCCAAATATAATGATCATGGACCACATGGAACTCAAACAGAAGATTCTTGAAGAGTTTTACCCATTAAATTAAAATCTGTGTGAGCATTTCAACCCAGCAAGCATTCAAAGATGACCTCTCATCCAAACGCAATATATTCAAGACCAAATTTCACTACTGATCTACAATGTACATTCATGATCTCAAAGAATCAAGGTTCTTGATCCAATGGAGATTTTTTTTTTAATATTGCTAAGAAATTTACACATATATGCACCCCTTCTCTTTCTGGTGGTGTTGAGAGTAGGTAAAGAACTCTTTTGTAGGTATCTATATGTAGTGGTCAACTCTAGCAGTAGCCCGGTAGCCCTTGGGCTACCAAACTGATAGAGGGGCTACCAATTGTTTTCTAGCAGTAGCCCGTCTGGCTACCAGTCATGTCACTAATACCCATTTGAACAAAATTGAAAAAAGTTTGGGTAAAAAAGTGTTGTTTTTATTTTACTGAAAACTTCTTCTTACAGAAAGTGTGGAAATTGCTCCGAAACCAGCATTTTGCATCTAGATTTAAAAATTTTCCTCAGAAGTATTTGTTTTCAAGAAGCATTAAAAGAATTCCTTGGAAAACAGAGAACCATCAAAGGATGCTGCTCCTTACCATATAATCTCACAAACAGACTCTGACAGATATGGTAACAAAATATAAATCTCTTGTTTCCAGGTATAAAATGAGTACATAAATATGTGATAAGCATACATAACCATAATAATATATGATATATATGAAATATATTAAACATCCCTGATATATACATCTCAAGGCTTTCCGTTTTACATTTTCCGTTTCTGAATATTCGGTTAGTTTATAGATCTGTATGTACTACATGATGAAATAAACCAGACAGGACAGTCACAGTACATTGTAAGAAATCAGGCACTGGTACTCTGGGTGTGTCTGTTGGAAACATGTGTTTGTTTACAGGTGATTTTAGGTTCTTTTCAATTAGGGAATGGGGGTGGCTTAAAGCTGACAATGCAAGTTAAAAAGCTTTCTTGTTGATATTTAAAAAAAAAAAACGGTAAAGTAAAAATTTTTAGAAATCTTCGGAGATGCCCCCTTACAGGTTACTAATGGCAGATATTTTAGTTGTTGCCTTGCTTGGAAACGATAGTCGGCTTCCTTGGGTGAAAAGGCACCCAGGCCGTCAAACCGGTTCTCATTGTTGTGATGAAACCGCACGGCGACACTTCTATAGACCTAGCCATCACATACTTTCTGATTTTTTTTACGGTATTTTCGATCAGTATCTGAAGAACATTGACATGGATATTGAAGGTGTTATTATAACGATATTATACAATATGGCAAAGTAAAAAAAAACATTAGATTACACCAAAATTTGTGCGAAAAAAACCAAAAAAAATACATGAATGACAACTGATAAACCTACCTTAGTATTCAATTGGAACATCATATCGCTAAGAGTAATCAGTTCCTGTGTGATAAACATTGCTATAACATCCATTTATTTCCATCAAAATAAGTTCCCTTCACTCACATGTGTTCGTGTTTTACATAATCAAGACTATGCTCGCACGTTACACTACATTTTCATTACAAGCGCTTTCGTGGCAAGGCGTAATATTATACAATGTAGGTAGTATTAGGAGCGAGTACATATTCTGTTTGGAAGGTTTCGCTCTGCTTCCCGATGTAAAATCAACATGTCCATGTCCATTACGTATACATAGGTGAAGGGACAGTTAGGGTGTTTTCAGTTTTATCTTTTATTTTGCTTTGGCACAAGATTTATGATGGTGTCTGAGAGAGTGACCATCTTCACGTAACTTCAACTTTAAGGTAAGTGTATGTTGGTCATTCCAGTTTTGTACCTCCAGTGTCACCTGTTGTGTCCGCAGGTGTGTTGCACTTTGCACGGCCAGTGTTCATGTAAAAACCGGTTTGACAGGCTGGGTGCCTTTTATACACAGGGAGGCCGACTCTTGTTTCCAAGCAAGGCAAAAACTAAAATGTCCGCCTCTCCTTAGTAACCTGTAAGGGGGCATCTCAGAAGCTTTCTAAAATATTACTTTGCCGTATTATTTTTTGAATCTCAACAAAAAAGCTTTTTAACTTGCATTGTCAGCTTTAAGCACAATATGAGAGATCTGAGAATGTCATTGTTTTTGCTTGAGACAAAAGATGAAATGTAAAAAGATAAGTTCTAATATCATTGCCACCTGTTTAATAGTTCAATGGAGGAAATTGGAACTGTCATTACTTATGTCTGCAAAAATATTACACAATATATATAAAGAGGTCATGGACAATCACTGTTTGTGTTTGAGAGATTGTGGTGTATTTTAACAAGATATGACTTGCTAGTACTATGTACGAGGTTGGGACTATCATCACTAAATGTAGGTTGTAGAGATTGGGAATTATCATAGTGTATCTAGAGAGAGGTGTGGTGCAATGTTGGAGATCTTGACTATAACTGGATGCACACAGTTAAGATCGGGACTATTGTTGTTTGTATAATGTATATGAGAAAGGGATGCACAATGCAAAAGATTGGTACTGTCATGGTTTGTATTATGAGTAGAAGTAGAGTGTAAGTGATCAGGATTATCATAATTTCTGTTAATGTATGATTGTTCAACCTGTGACTGAAGCATGACCTGTAATGCACAAATCAAATAAGATTACCACTAGCTAGTCTAATACATTACACCCATTAATACATCACACCCATTAATACATTACACCTATTAATACATCACACCCATTAGAACATTACACCAATTTATACATTACACCCATTTATACATCACACCCATTAATACATTACACCTATTTATACATTACACCTATTAATACTTTACACTCATTAATAAATTACACCCATTAAAACTTTATACCCTTTAACACTTTACACCCATTAACACTTTACACCCATTAATACTACATCCATTAATACATAACAGAAAAAATAACCAATTTCCCATATCATCATTTTAAATGTGAATTAAATCTGCCATAAGTTTATCAAAACCTTGAAACTAAACCTTGAAACTAGAAGAGAGAAAAAACTCATGTTTTTGGCAATTGCCAGGCAGTTTTCTACTAACAGGAGCATAATTTGTTTCTATAACAAAACCTAACAAGCACAATGTATATGTATAATATCAATGCAGTCTTGAATTCAGTTTTCTTATAAAGGATCATATTTTACAAATGTAATGAATCCTCACAATACACTTGCAATACAAAATTGTAGCCAGCACTTACTGCTCCTAGTTTTGTATCCCAGCCAGCTGCGATCCTTGAAGGGGATTTTCTGTAGATCTTGTCCTAGCTGTAAGGCTCGATCTACAAAGTCAAAACATTTTGTAGTAGTGATGATGTCATGGAAATCAATGTACTTGCAGATTAAAACATTACTTGTTCAATGTAAAGTGCATAGAATCCTAGGATTTTATCTATCTCATCAAAGTGATCAAACATTTTGTTTTGGTGTTTTCACTTTCTTTTTTTATTTGCCTAAAAAAAAAATCAAGACTGCATACCAATATTTCCAGGAAAGTAATTCTTATTAAAAACTCTAAAGATAATGAAAAAATCAACATGATTATATTTAATAGTTCGTGTTGTATAATATGCACAGAAATATTCTCTTCTATAAAACATGTTGAACTTTTATCTTGTATCATAAATGTGCATTTACTTTTGCATCACTAGTGAAAATGTTTAAGTTTTGGTCCAACTTTCTGGAAGTAGTTTTTAAATTAATCTAATGTAAACAACTATCAGAGTTTGCTTAGATGATATATTTTTACCTCGTAATGCCTCAGCTAATCTCACTTTTGCTTTGTCCAGGGGTGTCTCGTCAAATTTGTTGGCAATCCCAACAAGTGCTCCATTGTTGACAAAATCCTGTGAGTGGAACAACAAGTGAAATTATTGAAACAGCTTTTATTTCTATAGAAACAGCACTGTTTTGCCAGGTTACATCTTATTGTGAAAGAAACCTTAGGCACATTTACGCCTTGTTATAATCCAGATGTGCTACTAGCTAGCTATCTGCCCAGTCTAGATCTTTCAGTGGGAAATTTGGTCAACATGTTTTCAACATGACGTACCTAGAGTAAATAAATTTTTCGTCTCCCAATCCTTCAATTTCTACAATAATTAAGCAATGAAGGTAACTGGATAATTGAAACTACAATATAATAATAATAATAAACTTTATTTTCGGAGGATAAAATACATGTTTAGCCAAAGGCTGATCTTCCACATGGTCCTCTCAAAATAAACTGTGTATACAAACATTCTCTCATAAAGAATTTCAAACAATCTTTCCTGACCTCTTTGAATGAAAAGCTGCATCTTTCATATTGTCAACTATGAATCTTTTCTTGTAAACTTTCCATATACATTATCAGAATTGTGTATTTAATTATATTTGTGTGAAGTGAATACCTCTGCTACGAAGTCCTGGCCCCAGAAACATGCGTAGTGCAGAGGTGTGTTCCCATGTTCATTGACCGCATTGATGTTTGCCTTGTTGTGTAGAAGCTGAAACAATAATTCATCAAGTCATGTGAAATTGAATTGTATCAAACTGACTAGATTTCATCATAGTAATAATCCATCATCAGTCAATTTTTTGAAAATATTGCCCTAGGATTTGGAATATATGAATATCAAAATTTGGTAGACATCAGCATGCAGCAACAGGCAACAACATGGTGTCATGCATGAATGTTGACACTGTTTCCATGACAATAAATATTTAAAACTTTCAGAACTGATCCACTCTGAATATATTCACATTTTTTTTTTGTAAATATAAGAATGTTACCAACAACATGTTTTATATCTATATACATGTACAAGGTTTCTGAATTTCCTTTGCCCTTCAGGGAAAAACTTGTTACCCAATTGCAAGTCAACAAAATTAATATTAACTAATGCCTTCAACTCATTCACCCCTAAAGACACATTTGAACTGTTCCAATTGAAGGTTGGATTAGTTCATTATAACATTTCAGGGTGAATGAATTAAGTACATATATTCAAGATATAAACTAAAAATTAATTGTCTGCCCTTGTTTTGGTACTTACCATGAGAGCAATGTCGCGATGACCATGGCTGGCGGCGAGATGTAATGCCGTGTCATCCCCCATGTTCGTGGCGTTGATACGTGCCCCTCGCTGGATCAACATATCCACAATGTTACTACGCCCCTCTCTGGCTGCCCAGTGGAGCAAACTGAACCGGTGGTCATCCCTGTAAAAACACACGCAACTATTTACAAATAATACAGAGATCCATCTAACAATGTTCTGACTGTTTTGGTTTTGGGTGCAATATAGTACATCATCACATTGCGACTTTTTGCAGAACTATGTTGCTACAGCTTCTTTTGAATGGTACATACATACATTTTTGTATGTACATTCGTATACATGCAGCTTCATGATTTAGTTGCTATAAGACATCCCTTAAAGGCCCAATATATGTTATTTCAGGAAATTTTTCATGATTCTGAACAATTCTGGAAAAAAAAACCAAGCTGATAACAATGCAAAAATAAGCCTAAAACAAAGTAAACCTGAGCGGTAACTAACAAAAAACTCTTGACAGAAAAAATCCAAAGAATTTTGAAAATAATTCAGGTAGGGCCCACTTCAACAACAAGCCGAAGTTATAAGACAGTTCAAAATGGATGCATGTTTACAAATACCGAGTGTCAACTGCTGCTGTACCGGTTACCGCATAAGAATTCATCTTTAATATTGCTGATATCAGTTAATCTTAACTAAATCTATAAATATATAAAAAGTTATTAGGCTTAATTTTCGCTTCAATTTTTGCCGAAGGTTGCATACAATTGTATATTGGACCTTTAAGAATCATGTTTGACTTTTTGCAATCTGATCCTTTATAACATAAAAAGCCTATTTCATTTAATGTTAAAACTGTCAAATTAAAACCAAGTTTACAACCAGTTTTCTGTTTTAGAGTTAGAGGTAAAGACCATTATTAATATATATAGCTTTATAATTTGATTATACAGTGCACTCCTCTTTATATCAAATTGCATTTATCAGACAAAAACATGATATTAACAGGAATGTGAAAATGTTTTTTCCACTACATTAAGTGCTTTTCCAATCTTCAGAACTAAACATAAGCTATTCAGTGTACATATGAAGATGTTTAAATGTAAAGATTATAAACATTATTTCAATTAAAAATCATTTTTGGGGTTATTTGTTATTTTTTAAGCAACATTTTGTACAAGTTGTATCTGAAATCAATGGAAATAACATCGTTTTCTGGATATTTTATGTGATTGGTTAAAAAAAAACATGATATATAGAGGAATTCACTTCAAAAATACATGATATTAACCAAATAAAATTACATAGCTTATTTAGAGAGAAAAATGGAGCATGGGAAAAACATGATATAAAGAGGAATGTGATATTAACAGGAGTTATATTAAGTGGAATCCACTGTATATGGAACAAAGTTAAAGTGTACAGGAAACAGCTGAAGTACACTGTACCTATAGGCCCATATATACATGTGTATTCCTATCATCAAGTTTACAATTCTGGCCCCTAGCTGGTACCCTTGGTTATCCTATATACATCTCATCCATCTAGCTATCAAAGACCAGATATACAGGATCTACCCCCCTGGTGAGGCTTTTACAGGTCTGAGATTAAACCCTGTGGGGAGCCTCTTTGTTTGTGTACAGTTGTGTTTCCTGTTAGATGATGTTAGGGGGAGAAGGATGCATTCCTTAGTGATGATGGTAGCTATATCCCTCACAGAGGGGAGTCCAAACCACTGCATAGATCAGGGATGTTAGTCCATTATTGCGCACTGTTGATCCAAAAGTTACCACAATCCTAGATATTGTATTTTATGTCATAACGCTATAACATATATTTTATTTATAAAAACCAGAACTTTATGTCCGGGCTAATTATGTTTACCAAGTCAAGTGACCTTCACAATACACAAGTACAACTATATAAATGTAGAGAGGGATAGTATGATTTATTGTAGAAACCATAATGATATTCATAGAGTGTCATTCCTGGCCTAGCTGTGTTAAGAATAAGGTTGGTGATATAACTTGGCCCAACAGATGGGACTAGACAGAGAAATACAATATATATATATATGTATACCAGCAAATTTGCGACCTGACTCTGGCCCCCAACACCCACTAGTAGATGCTCGAGTTGGTTTTGTATTGCAAATTACTTTTTTGTGTAAGTTCCAATCCATGAGTCACAAAATTATAGGAATTATACAGTACTAGGGTTTTGCTGATTTTAACCACCTGTCTCACTGACCTGTATACTCTTCCTGTTACTAATCCAAGTATACATGTATACTCTAATTTTCATGAAAATGTTTTGTATAACTCGGTTATACATCCTTATTTGACTTTGGGAGTCCTTTAGACACCCTGATTAAATATTCGGGATCCGCGATAAATATTTGGGTTCATTATAAATGATTGTTTTAAGTACCAGGATATTCATTGCTGTAAGTCATATATACATCATCTAAGTTTGGAACCTGGAAATAGTTCCATTGTCAATAATTTCAGGGGGTCCTGGCCTGGGGATTTAGGTGTTCAGATTTAAGGTCTATACTACATGTATATATCATAAATGAAAAGGTGGGAGGGTATTTGAAGCAGGATTGCTTCATGTAAAATCCTACATGTACATGTATATAATGTAGACAATTTCTATAATACAACATGTAACATATCATTACCTCATTCACCCTAAAATTTCATTATGTACTATTCCAGCAGTTACATTAGAAGGGTTCAATTTGTCTTCAAGGGTGAACGAGTTATAACCAAATGTTTAATAATATTAAATTATAAATTGATATATTTGACCTTGAGTTCAAGGTGAAAGTGAGCTTAATTATTATACATGTAATAATATATCTGAAGTTTACACACTGTACACCTATTATATGTTGATGTTGTTATAGTTATAATAGTTTAAAATTTCATGAAGATGTTACTTCAAGAGTCTAGCTAGTTCACATGATTCAGATATAATTACTTCATCTCTGCAGACCTGTGTCCTATCCAAGTGATAAAGTACTACACAGTACACACAGTACTCCTTTTGTTAGAAATGATATTTTTTATACCCACTGTTTAAATTTCTGCGTCATGTACATGTACATAACATAACTGCAAATAGTAGTTGACTTTTATTTATTTATGTACAATGTACTAACAGTTGACTTCTGAATTCAACAGCAATCAATGCAAGTTAGGTTATGTTCAGGCAAAACAATCAGGAGAAACAGGTGCCAAGTTGACTCAGTAATAATGAGACCTTGTAAAGACAGTCAAGCTAGTTAATGCCAATTTCACCCCAGCATACTGCAGACCCAAATTAAAATCATCTTGACCTCCTGGTGACCTTAACCTATTCACCCTGAACTCACATTTGAGCACTTCCAGTTCAAAAGATGGAATTATTTCAGGGGGTGAATGACTTAAAAGTAGTTCAGACAATATATATATTCACCATAAGAATAACAAACTGGATTAGTTATTACTCAACTCTGACAAAATATACAGTTAGGCCAGCTATAATCACCCAAGGACTAGTTGTTACATATTAGGAAATATGGAAGATTTTGCAAACATGAGAATCTTGGATTGTGCTCTGTAAAGTATGTCGACCTTAAGATATTTCATTGATCTAAATCATTATCCTCGTGCAGACTCCAGTTTAAATTCAAAAGAAGCTATAATATTAAGTTTCTGGCTTTTTTTTATATACAAATGTAAATGACCCATTAGAATTTGCAGCTAGCCGAAAGAAAGTTTAATACATGTTTGATACTATCATTCAAACAAACAATATACATGTATATTTAGACAGTAATTTCTCAAATATATGTGTTTATATGCAGGATATTAGAATGCATATTTAAAGTTAAGATTTAACTGGCACTGATATACAATTATATACATGTGATCACCAGTTTTTAAAGTATCATATTACAAAAACAACCCTCTTTAATTACAAGTTACACAATAAAACCTACACCTACACACATAAGGTAATAATTGATATGATATATAATATATATTATACATCTGATTTTACAGTCTGATCACAATAGGTACCAGGTAGTGTGGAATCTCTCCAGTGATATAACATAAAACAACGAGAGAAAACTTGCCAAGTTATAACTGATCGGTCATCGGATCCACCTCCGAAGTTTCATAATGGACTATTGCCGCCTTTGAATTGAATGAGTTCAAATATGTGTCTATATAGGGGTGAATATGTTAAAAGATGCAGCTCACTGATAAAGTACTGGGCTCATGCAGTGACCTGAACGCCTTCTATACTCAAATGTATCTTCTGAACTGTCAAACTTGAAAGGTTGTGCATGGATTATATTTTTGGCATAGAGAATTTTAAAAAATATCTTGTATATCAAATTCTATTGTAGTCCTTCCTAGTATTTATATCATTCCATCACTCATTCTGACTTGCAATATAAAGGCCTGCAGTGCAAACATACTTTTGCATCTGTGTACAATTTTCCACATATTATAAATTTTATAAACCCAAAGAAAACATAACAAATTTAAAATGAATAGATCATAATAATAATCATAACTTTCAAGGTATGACACCAATACAAATTGTATATAATATACTGCTCCAACAAGTAAAATACTTAGAATACTTTATTCTAAGCGACATGTTCTCAACACGTCCATTTACCGCTAAAGAAAGAATTATAAAGGCATCTCTGTTAGTATAAAATGTTTAATATTGGAGAAATTTTACACTGATCGTCAATACACCCTATAATTGACCTAGATAAAACCAAACCTGGGTATGCTATGATGACTACCTTACACATACACCCTATATAGCTTCTCTGTATAGTCAACAGCTAAAAGTTAAGGCTGCATGTAAACATGAGCATACAATAATCTACTGTTCGAAAAAAAAAATCATTTCGTGTATAGGAATAAAAAAAATGTCCCTCAGAAATGTTTTTTCAAACAGTCCAAATGTAATTACTACACATCTGAACTATATTGAAGATCTATAGTTGTACCAATAAGTCATCAACTCATTCACCCCTTAAATTTCATTATTATCTATTCCAAACTTTGAATTGGAAGAGTTTAAATGTGTCTTCAGGGGTGAATGAGGAGATGAGTTTGTGTACATGTAGATATGTCACACAGGTCCAGTATCTAAAAGTTAAAGTCTCTATCTGGTAGTTGGACAAGGTAATCACATTACAATGAATTTAATGACATTGATTCACGGTAGAGTCAATTACAATTTGTTAAATAATTTGATCATGACAAAACATTTTCAACAAAATATATTCAAAATGACATTCTTATATATGTACACTTTTTTTATTGCAGCCCTGATATATCAAATATGATATTTTTTTAACCTCCTATTACACAGATTCACTGAAAAACACCATACTATATTAAAATTAATGTATTGGCAATGTTTCAGATTCCACTATTCCACATTCCACTTTTCTGAACTCTGAAATCTATATTTTCAAGTACTGGTCCGGACAAGCAAAATGCAGTGTTTATTATAACAAATATATTAAATTCAATGATTTTACACTAGTCCGAGCCAAAATTTACTAGTCATGGGTATAGGACTAGTGGCTAACGTCGCAGACTAGTCGCTGTTGTTGGGGTCGACGGACAAATTTGACTTGTTACACGTGCACCTGGCTGTGTATATAGTAAATTATATATATATATGACACTATAGAATATGGATACAATTCTGTTCCTGATTTAATATGAATGGGACTTTGGCAAAAAATCAGCAAGCCAAAAATAATTCTATACTTTGGCTGGTCAGGATCGACATTTCTTTTAAAATGTGTCACGCAACCTGGCATCTGTTATTAGTCTGAAAGGTTTGGACTATATCTCATTGACGAAATACTGGTGTTGCTGATCGACCCGCCAGCAACACTAATATTTAGCAGATCAGATATACTTAACAACTGTAGTCGGAACCCTTTGGACTTAACCTGTTACTTAAGTTAAAAGACTGGACCTTTGAATCAGTGTACATGTGCATTCAACCATTTCTAACCTACATGTAAAGTTCACATCAGTCGAATGAACAGTTTCAACCCTACAATGTTAAATTTTAAGCTGATGACAACAACTGTCAATTTAGTATGGTTATTGACAATTACACGAACTGAGAAATAGAATAAGACATTTATAATTAGTTTATAATTTAATCATTATCCTCATTTCATTGACTCTTCAGGCTTTTAGCCTTTGTGATAAGTTCATAGTTTATTTTTTTTGCTGCGACAGCGTCAATGCCTGAACAGTCGAGCGGTAATGTGTTCGCTCCAAGTACGGAAGGTCTTGTGTTCGACTCCCGGCCCAGCAAAATAAAAAAACAAGTTTTAATTTCTGACCAAAGAAAATGAATACACAGGGGCAGATAACTTGCACATAATATATTGAATAGGGGTGTCTTATAAAAATAAAAGACAAAAAACTATAAATAGCAAATGACCAAGGACTATAAATTAGGAAATGACCATTACAGACTTAAAGATCATCTATCCTTGTATTATAACAAATGACCATTAGACTATAAATGATCATCTATCCTTGTATTATGAAAATATAAATAACAAATTATCATTAGAATACAAATGTAAATGATCATCTATCCTTGTTTTATAATAAATAACAAATGAATAATAACTCATTAGACTACATGATCATATATATACTTATATTATTATAACTAACAAATGACTATTAGACTTCATGATCATTTATTCTTGTATTATTATAACTAACAAATGACTATTAGACTTCATGATCATATATTCTTGTATTATTATAACTAACAAATGATTATTAGGCTTCATGATCATCTATCCTTAGTAAAGGAACTCTGCTATTCTTTCCTCTGATGATTTTTCAGTTGAAAAAAAAATCCTAAGTCATGCTGATGAAGATGGCAGAAGAGTTATTATTTTTTTATTAAATGCTATGTTTATTAAAAAGTTTGTCTTTGTGACAAATAGTACATTTTATCTGGAATGTTATGTTGATGTAGACCCACAATCACTGTACTAAATAGTTAGGTTAAAATGTCTAAACTTAGGCCTGTTGGTAAGGTAAATTTTTATAGACCTATATAGGGTCCGGGTAGGACCTAATTATCCCGTCTAGGGCCTCTTTCAATCATAATATATTTGACCTACTTAACTGAATCATCTAACTTGGACATGTACATATATATATATTACTGCTAAAATGTAAAAGAATCATCAAGAAAAAATTAATACGTTAATAGGGTTGCTTAATGAACAAGCATAAAACAATCAGTAGGCCTAGATGGTAACTGAAAAACAAACTAGCATGCAGTTGTCGAAAGCAAAGGGAGCGGTCAATGTCTTGTTACGGGACCCTCTCAAATGTGTACGTACCCCTGGTTCAGGTCGTTTTCGGTGTTATCCAGCCATACCCGAACATGGAAAGCATTCCCTTCTCTTACTTGTGTGAAAATATCGTCCATTTCTGTTCACAAACAACCAGTAGATTGAAATTATCAAGATAGATCTGTTTGTTGATATATTAGTAGAATTCTTGACGTCCCAACACGCAGGGTCTATATCTAGGTCCTAATAATTATGGAGTGTAACTTTCATTTTTTTCTTTCCCTTCTCATTGCAAAATAGGTTGACTCGAAAGTTAGATTTAGTCCAAGTCCTCGAAAAAGATGCACATTGGCGTTCGTGATGGTCCTACGCTGTTCAACCCTTTTGAGCAATCTAATAGACGAAACGGTCCCGGTTTCCGGTGCATGTATGCGTACTGTGGATAGGGTCAGTGATCTAACGTTGATAATAATATAGTGTACAGTACAGTACAGAAAAAGATGAAAACCAGAGTTTCCTCTTGGATTAGTACTCTATTGCAATTGTAATTTTCATGACTCGACGCTTTACTTTGATTAAATTGCCAAAGTTATATAATTAGTCATTCAATTACAATATAATCATGGAATTTGGCACCTCTCTAAACGGGTACCTGCTGATAGACTTGCGCAAGCCCGTTATATTTCATCAATGGTTAATAGAATAATATCCTTATCCATATAATGGCAAAACTCTACAGAAATTTCATTGTAGTTTCCAATACTGGTTAATGGTATATACATTTTTTGTTATACATAAAAAATCCGCAATGTACATTTGTACGTATATGTATATACGGTTTTTAAAACCGCGCCAACATCCCAATGCAATATTTCCTAGTTTTTGGACTACCTTCACCCCACCTTCCCATTTTCCACGCACTTCCACCCATACCACATGGTCTAGCCCCCCCCCCCCCCCTCCTTAAAAACCATAAATGTTGTCTTTCTCATTGAGAAATATTCTGTATCTTTGTTTGATATGAAGATGGACGTTTTTGGGTTTGCTTATTAGTGTGCAGACTTGTTGTGGTGACAATGATGACTCAGTTCTCATTTTGAGGATTGATGCTTACTTGGATGTGACCAAGATTTACATGGCGGGTATCGATGGAGCAGATGACGCTTACTCTTCCGGAACACCTGGTCTTATTCTCTTGTGTTTTTACGAGATCCTCCATGTAAATATTTCCTTTGTTCCTATTTTGCCCCCAGTTTAATCGATTTTGAGTTCGGATTTATGGTTTTAATGATCCTTTGGTATTCTCTGATTTTTCTCTCTCTATTCTTCTATTAATTATGTCATATATTGTGTGAACGCCTATATTAGTTGAAATAACTTGTTGTCTAATACGTTTGTATCTTAAACAACAATAAAATATTTTTAAACTAATTGAATACAGCAACACCTTAATGTTTAAATCCCTGTGCCATATAAAAGACAGCACACGATTATACGTGTGTGTCCGACAAAATATCAGACAAAGACAAAAAATGAAGCTGCAAAACGGGGCCGGTCCACAGGGACCTGAGAATTTGTTACAGGTAGTTTTGGACCTAAAATAGGGTGTTTAGAGTAATTTTACACATGTGTGTGTGTGGGGGGGGGGGGGGGGGGGTTAAGATCAATTTTCGATAAAAATGCCCTCTCAATGGTCATAATAGCTTTTATGACCATTGAGGGGGCATTTTTATCGAAAATTGATCTCCCCCCCCATATGTTTATCATTTACTCTAAACACGCTATTTAAGGTCCAAAACTAGCTGTAACTAATTCGCAGGTCCCTGTGGCCGGATCAGTATCCACAGACCATTATGTGGCAACTTTGATGTACATCAAAGTATTGAACCAGTCTTCTTGCCTCACCAACAAGGTGGGCCTTCAGGTTTGCCATGGCATATTCCAGGGGTCTAGAGAGCGTAGGTGATCGAGACCCCTGGATATCGAGGATGATGAAGAAGAAGAAGACAGACATAAATGGACAATTGAATTGGGACAATATTCTATTTAAAGGACATAAACACGAACAGTTCAGGACGTGATTACATGGATTTGTCCATCCTCGATATACAGGGATTACGCTAATCTACGCGCTCTTTGTACACCCCTGGAAATATGTCAGGGCAAAACTGTGTAGAGAGTGTTGGTGATCGGAACCCTACTGGATATCGAGGATGTTGTTACAAACATGATGATGCTACCAAATGAATCTCGCGGTTAAATAACTGTAAAAAATGACAGGCTTTGAAGTCAATTCAATTTATTCCACTTCAATTTACAACTGTTTAACTCTTGACGATATCAATTTGGAACTTTAATCATCTAACTGTTTTACTTAGACTGGGCAGAAATGTACCGACCCCAACTTTCTCGGGGTTCTCGCGTTGAATAAAAATGTAAACAAAGAGAAGATACGTTCAGTAGGCTATAGCTATCGTAACTTAATTACACTGTACTGAAATCGATAACATCATTTTCGAGTGAATTTACCATCTACTAACATCATTTTAAGATGTTTTCTTTTGCTGATTTAGAAAGACCTGCGGCGTCCAATCGGCCGAAGAAAATATCGGCAACCTTTATAATTTTTATTGATAACTTTGTTTCCTGTTTCATGTACATTCCGTGTATGTAATGTTACGTGTTTTTGTGTCTTGATAAATGGACTGATAGCCTTGAAAATTTGACAATTTATTTTCCGTACTGCCGATATTACTTTAACGATCATATATCTATTCTTCCTAATAAACATTACATTGTTTGCTCATATATAGTGCATAATTATAGCGGACCGTACCGTCGATATTACGTAGACTCTATAAACTCGTAATGTGTGTGTGATTCTGTTATTTTTGTTTGATTAATAAACGCGAATTAAAATAATACATTAATACTTCAAGTGTCTTTCATATTGTCCCTAAATACATGTAATGTGTTCAAGTCTATTGTGCTGAAATTATTTCATATTGCACGGCGGAACTAAATCTCTAAATCCTGATTATAGAATAGTAATGAATACCTGTCTTAATTAGACTCAACTGTCGTGTTAGCCCATATTATCATGCTTGATAATGTACTGTTCTCGGTTACACCAGACCTTTACCACAGGGACCTGCGAATTTGTCACATCTACAAATGTAGTTTTGAACCCGAATAAGGTGTTTAGAGTGGTGTTACGTTTTCTGGGGGGGGGGGGGGCATTTTCATCGAAAATAATCTTACACCCACCACCCGCCACCACCCCACCCAACACCCCCTCCCCCACCCCCAACCCCACCCCAGGTATAAAATTACTCGAAACAAGTTAGTTTAGGTCCAAAACTAGCTGTAACAAATTCTCAGTCCCTTGTGCCCTATAGGTATTGTGCTACGAGAACAACTGTGTCGCGTGCCGCCAGTCTTTCCCATACGTACGACAGAAACCCAAGTTACATTGTATGGGAAATATAAAATTCTATGTTACCTTTATTTCTGAGCTCGTATACGTGTATATATATGTATGTGCTGGTACCCTTATATATCTTACACACGAGTACATTTATTTCTTATCTAATACAGTAGTTCGGTATTCGGGCTTTGTCTTTAGATATATGGCTGTCTTATCTTTTACAGTTTAAATGAGTGTATTGTTTTGTAAAACAATGCTAAGTAGACGGAGCTCCGCGTTAAATCAATACACACTACACGTGACACTAGTGTGTGATGTCCATACCAACGTAAACGCTGTCGTATTCACAGACTCATGAACCAAACCAATGTCCAGATCCTGATACAGCGTTTGTGAAAATGTTACACAAATATTGGTGAGTAATTTATTTTGAATATTTTAATAATGAAATCATATTTATATCATATTTCGCGATATCGTTAACATTAACGCTCGCAAAACCACGTCTACTTGTTTTAACTTATAAACTTCATAACCAACGTATAATGACATGAACTAGTTAGCATTGATATAGAAATAGATTTTTATGAATTTAAAATATTTCGGTTTAATCTAACCGAGGGATTAATGAACTAGCATTGTTAACATACTATATATATATATATCAATATATTTGGATGACACTATGTGAAGGTACAATTCTAGGGATCGCCCTGTCTTTAGAAATGATCATTAATCGACATATACCTTTTGAAGTTGAGCAGTTAAAATCCGATTTCACTTTTGATCCAAACCTAGATCACATAGCTATTCGGATTAAATAGACACTATTTAAAGATTTAAATTTTCATTAAGAACGTAAATTCCAGATAGACTATTAGCAGTACATATATCTAACAACCGGTATTTGTGACACTCGCCGATTTAGTTTCAAGCATGGTGAATAACTTAACACTCGGTATATTTATATCTTAGGTTTTTGTAAAATTTCACGAATCATCAATGTTCTAACGTATAACAGCTACAGTTCAAACTGATGTATAACAACACAATACTACAGGATCCACAGGTAAGACTGGTTGGTTTGACAAAATTATTTTAAAAGATACATTTTCGGAAAATCAGTGTCTGATAGTCGATTTTTCTGGTGAAGTTTAACAACTTGACGTACGTATCAATCTGAATTTTGGCTATTATTTTCATTAGGGTTTTATACAATTGATAACATAAAAAGAATTTTGAAACTTTTGTTTATGTATAGATTTAATTATTTATATTTCACTGTAGATCTGTAATATATATATATTAATTATTATGACTTATTCTCCTGACTACATGTGCCTGTGACGGTACCCACGGTACACTTGTAGTTTGACAGACGTTTTTTTATCGATGCCCAGATGGGGATGGCCCAATAAACAATCGATTGTATAAACAATATAACAATGACGTATACAATCTAGCCAAGGCGCGTACGTCATCTTATAAGACAGACGTATACGTAGTCTCACAATAAAACAAGCACCAGATTAGACTAGTAGTCATCAATAAGGTTTCCGTGCTGGATTTATACAGAAACATGAAATTCATCATCAATCAAGCGACACAAATAATACTAAACTATATTCTTAACATGTTACATATATCGAGATTATCGTGGTACATGTAGATTTCGACTGTTGACGAACAAGCTTGCGGCACAGGGACATATAGGCTGACGCATCGTCGGAATCCCACGTGACATTGCTCATACGTTTGTCAAAAACTTATGAGCAGTGTAACGTGGGTTTCAGACGCTGAGGTTGATGGATACTATATACATGTATATATAGCAAGGTTTATGGTCGTCATCTTAGTCGCATTAAGAGAAATTACGTATCCTCGTATGATATGAAAGTGAACGCTTCCGAACAATTAGTACTTGCATGCCAACTTGTTGTGATTGGGAATGATGCCTTTGTTCTCAATTTGAGGACTACTCCATCGTCGGAAACCCGCATGCATGCAAGCGTCAGAGAAGTGTGCAATGGGTTTCCGACGATGGACTACTATTATAGTAATGCTAGAGGTTTTACACGACGGGAAACGTTTTCAAGTGTCTCCATGTAAATCTTTCCATTGTTTATATCCCCCCTAGTTTAATCGAATTTGAATTCGGATTATGGTTTTGTTGACTCTTGGGTATTCTCCGATATCTATGAATATTTCACAGATGATTTTAAGCAAGTTTAGGTCATATTGAAGAATCTGATGTTTGGTGATCAGGTTAGCACTGTATTTCCTCCACTTTCACCAGAAAAATGCCAACAGGCCCCGTTTTCATGAACATTCCTTAGTTTCAAAATCTCTACAAGAAAGTATTACATAAGATAAGAAGCTGTCCGTAACTGTTGAAATGTTTCTAGTGGATTTTTTTTAAGTAAAGGAATTTCCTTAAGTAGCGTTCAAGAAATAAGGGCCGGGAGGTCGAACCCTTCTAACTACATAAACGGAACTACAACTGTACTGCTGTAATTAGACAGTGGTAATAGGTTGAAGGCGTTTTAACTTAACCCAACCCGTGTAAGTCATCACACTAGCTTACTGATGACGACATTAACTAATTGTTTTCATAGTTATTAGCCAATATGAAACAAAATAAATAAATGAACAACCACAAAATATTTTTCAATTAAATTCACATGATCATTTGAAGTTAACGATGCTTATTAGAAACGAACGTACACTATTAAATATATGCACATATATAAATATACAAAACCCAGTTAACACATCACATATTCTTTTTATTTCCAGGTGATTCCATGTGAAGTTTTAAGGTAAAAGCTGGAGAAACTTTTCAAGCCTGACGCTCAAGGGGTCGGAAACCTAACCGACACCCTAATGCGTGATGTCCGTCCGTCAGTGTCCGTAACGGAGGGGAAAGTACAGGATACACCGGTTACGTTTGCTGATATTCCGAGACTGAACGGCCCTGGAGCTGGAGGCAGAGTATCCATCATCGATGGTCGATTATCCGCCTTGGAAAATGCCGCGAACACACGACCTGGGATTTTAGCACGTGACAATAGGTCAAGGCTGTCCATACACACGAGGGATGTAAAATCAAGGGCGTCTGTCGTCACGCGTGATGTAAAGTCACGTGCATCGTCGGGTGGCCGACACAGGGACAATAGTGCAGGCTACTCCAGAAAGGTTTGTATATTATTAGTCCTGTCATTACCACAGAGAATATGTCAAGAAATAGAGTTAATACGGATATATCATCCAATTTCTCAAAAAATTGGGTCGTGGTTGGTTGCAAATAGCAAATGCAAGTGTCAACACCAATCCTCGATATCCAGGGGTTACGATCACCTACGCTCTCTACACCCCTGGAATATGTCATGGCAAACATGAAGGCACGATCAGGTAACAAAGAAATCTGACCAATCGTTAGGCTGTATGCCTCTCCTTTGAAGATTAAAAAGGAGCCACAACGCACTTCAAAGCTTGTCAATTTTTACCATTATATATTACATGTACCACGAGATTCTTTTGATGTACATCAAAGTCTCGAGCCAGTTATCTTGCCTCACCAACAAAGTTGCGCATACTGGAACCTTCTGAGTTTACGCTAACCTACGATCTCTACACCCCAGGAATATGTCATGGCAAACCTGAAGGCTCCGTGTGCGCCATACAATCTGATTAAAATCATATCTTGATCTCCGCGCCGTTACGATAACTTCTCTCTGCTGCGTCAAGATCTGAGGACATCCCGTAGGGGGTCACGTTCAGATGACTTCTGCATTATCTAATCAAATTACTACTTTCAAGATCTAAAATGTGGATTTTGGGGCGACAAAGCTTGCATAATCACAAATGTACATTTAGTATTTCGTCACCAAAAAGATAATGTGGAATAATGTGACGAAATGACTGCAAGATGACAGGTCATTGCAAAATAATTTTAGTGTTAAGAAAAGAGGCGACAAAGGTCATCTGATTCTGACCCCCTATGGGATGTCCTCAGATCTTGACGCAGCAGAGAGAAGTTAACGGAACGGAGCGGAGATCAAGGTATGATTTTAATCAGATTGTGCGCCACTTTAAATACATAATCACAGACCATACCTTACATCGGTACCATAGAATAAATATTTGGATTGTTATAAAATGGTGTTCGAGAAGAGCAATAAAATTCCAGATAAAGAAAGTTATCGTGATGCATTGTTGTAGGGTAGTCCTGAAGACACCCAAAGACTTTTATCCATTTGAAGAACCGGCTGATTTTGTGTCTGTTAAGAGGACTAGTCTACGTACCATGAAGAGACCAAAAGTGATAACTACTTTATGACATTTGCAGTTGCGAGGACGATAGACCTTAAACAAACGAAAAACAAACTGCCATCGTCTTAAGTTCGAATTATGTTTTTGACACTCACTCCTGTATCCCCTTCTTGACTTTTGACCGATTGGACCTCGTTCATGTCATCGCAGCACACAATAGGAACATAGAAACACATTTATGTTTGTGCTAAAGTAACCTATACTGATATATTGTAAAATAAAGATGGACGTTTTTGAGTATGCTCATTAGTATGCTTATTTAATGTTGTGTTTGACAATGACTCGTTTCTCATTTCGAGGACTTGATTTATACTTGGACATGACCAAGGTTTACATGGCGGGTGTGTCGTCGATGAAGCAGAAGACGCTTACTCTTCCGGAACACCTGGTCTTATTCTCTTGTACTTTTACAAGGTTCTCCATGTAAATCGTTCCTTTTTTCATATTTTGCCCGTAGTTTAATCGATTTTGAGTTCGGATTATGATTTTGTTAACGCATTGGTATTCTCCATTTTTTCTGCAGTACACTATACGATTGTTGTGTATCACCAAGCCATTTATGTGAATTTAATGTATGGTTACCGATAATATCCATTGTGGTTTGGTCGTATTACTGGCTGTTATTAGATGTGTCGAGCTGAAAACATTTACAGATGATACAACTGGCCTTCTAGATACATGACCAGATCAAGGAACGTTTTTATAATCATTTGAAATGTTAAAGGCCCAATATACGTAACTTCAGGAAAATTTCCACGATTCTGAAAAATTCTGAAAAAACCCAGTTGATAACCATGCAAAAATAAGCCTAAAACGAAGTAAACCTGAGTGGTAACTAACAAGAAAATCTTGACAAAAAAATCCAAAGAATTGAAAATAATGCAGGTTTGGCCCACTTCAACAACAAACCGAAGGTAGAAGACGGTTCGAAATGGACTAGTGTTTACAAATAGCGTGTTTCAAATGCTGCTGTACCGGTAACAGCGAAAGAATTCATCTGGAATATTGCTGATATCAGTTAATCCTAACTAAATCTATCAATATAATAAGTTATAAGGCTTGATTTTCGCTTCAAGTTTTGCCGAAAGTTACATATATTGGGCCTTTAACCATGCAAGAATCTTCAAACAAAAGTATTCATTGCTTGATGTTTTTTTAACAAGCGAACTTTTCTGTGTAGAGATAAGTCATTGTTGTTGTTTTATTTGTATCAAAATCAAAGTATTATTGATAACATCAATCGATATTCTAAAATTTGATTTCCATTTAGCTAAGAACAGTGGAAATGAAACTTAATTAAGTCATTTCAACTTTGTGACGTCCTTTCCCAACATAATTCGATTGAACATTACTGACGATGCATCCTCCCTCGGGAATGTGAGAAAACACTTTTGTAAATTATATGTTCTCATTGTTTTCAGGGTCGCACGGACTTATCATCGGCCAGTAGGGAGCTGTTGAGGAAACGACTGTTTACCACTGCGGAAAACATGAGAAAGGTATCGAACATAAACCAGGGGTCACAATCGGAACATATTTTGGCCTGGTCGAAATGTGTTTCGAATAACTATAGTTCCATAAACATAATTCAAATGCTTCAATTTATTATTTGTAATTTGATATAATGACTTTCATAAGATCTTTATTGTTGATTAGATGTTTTGGACTCCCTTATCAGCTGAGTCGCTATTATCGTTATTCTTGTCTTCATTTCCTCCAAATGAAGATTACAATGCATTTAATACTGCAAAAGCCAATATTTTCGCTCATGAAAATTTTCGCTTAGTAAGTCTCCAAACTGTTCGCGGTGTGATAATTTTCGCACTTCAGTCATGTGTACCTATAGCACTTAGTTTGAGTGCTGTCAAATATATTCGCGTGCGCAAATATTTGCGGAGATTTAATGAAATAAACGAAAATGTCCACACGGCGAGCAATTCCACATTACAGTATACAAAACGACAAAGCAATACCATAGCAAAATTTGAATAATGGATAGATTCATGCATGTCAAACTCATTTTATGTATTATTGAACAATAGTAAAGAATGTGCAATTAACACATTGGATGATAGCCTTATTAATTATATTAGCATATGCATAACTTAAGTATCATGGAGTTTTGGGCCGTTTTGATAAAGTAATATACAGGGTTACTGAACACGTTCTTGTTCCCATTCAAATGTCAGCACATAACCGAAAATAATAACATTATAATTTCTTAATCAAGTTTGAAACAAATTGTGGATAAACCAACATTAGAAGGCAAAAATTAAAATATGCGGATTAAAGCATACAATAACGTTTATTTTGTTGATAGCAACCCCGTACATGAAACAACAACATTGTCCTGATAATACCCAAAATTGGATGTAGTGTTTTATGGAAAAATATACTATCATAGGTAGACCAAATAAAATCTCGCGAGGTCGATGATAAGGATGCTAATGGTATACTGTAAAAGCTAATATATTCGCGCGAGGATTTTTTTCGCTTAATCAACCTCCAAACTGTTCGCGGTGTGACAATTTTCGCGTTGCAGTCATGCTGTTTTGTGCTGATACCTACAATACTAGTATACACTGTAAAGTTTGAGCGTTAAAGATGTTCGCGTGTCGATATATTCGCGGAGATTTAAAGCCAGCGAATATATTATTATGATATATTCGTTAATATTAGGAAGTTATACTAACAGGATTTAAATGACAACGGCATTTGTGTAAACACTATCTTAGTTATTGAAAACATACAACAGTCCATTGGTTGCATCCTATTAGTATTTATCAAAAAAATGTTTCTTAGATATCATGACTTGTCAAAACTTATTTTACATAAACAAGTGTTCTTATTTCTGAGAAACATGAATTTCAGGAGGAACCAACGAAAAGAAAAAGAACGGTAACCTTTGACCCCAACACCAAAGTTCGTAGCTAGTCAATCTTACAACAAGCTTCACGCTTTGACATGATGTACTCCTAAACACAAAGCCCATGTGGACTGCGAGTGGGTGACGGGTTTGGGGACGGGTTTGGGGACGGGGATGCCTGTTATCTCTATAACGGTGTTGGTTGTGTAAGATGTTGCTGTACATATTATTGTTTGCTGACAAATTCATGTAAAATAATCAGCAAATAAAGAAAGAAGATCCTCTATCCATATTTTCCTTCTGTCAAAAAAATCCAACATATTTGATATACCTACCAACATATTTCCATGCTTTAGATACATTTCCCTTCAATAATTATGCGTATGATCAACAGTCACAACCCAATACAAACTATAAGTGAGCTGGAAGTACAAAAAAGACAAAATCAAATGATTGTTTGTTTTCTCTCACACTTTCTACAGCTCTGTAACCTGAACTGTTACCGTAACGTAAGACCATATACATATTTGCGATGCAATAGTTTTCTCGTGATTTAAAAAAACCCTTATTCAGTTTCTTTGAAAACGTCAAGTGCCAACGAGGATGGAAGATGTGCATTGAGCTAAGAAGCCTTTTGATATCTGCCAAATTGTAAATAAATAAATGGGACATCCTCGCAAACTCGTCTTTCAGGAAACCACCTCTTTAGCTGACCACATCACTATTTCACAAAGACACTATGCATTCAAGGCATTGAAAGATTCATATATTTTCAGATTTTCGATTTTTATACCCCCCCGCAACGAAGTTAGGGGGGGTATACTGGAATCAGCTTGTCTGTCTGTCCGTCTGTCTGTCCGTCTGTCTGTCCGTCTGTCTGTCCGTCTGTCCGTCTGTCCGTAGAAAAATGTTGTCCGGACAACTCCTCCTAAACTACTGGATCGATTTCAATAAAACTTGGCAGTATTGTTGGGGACCATGTGTAGATGTGCATGCAGGGTTTCGTTTGTCAAAATTTTGGTTGCCATGGTAACCAGGTCACTATACACAGGTTTCCATAATAAAATGTTGTCCGGACAACTCCTCCTAAACTACTGGATCGATTTCAATAAAACTTGGCAGTATTGTTGGGGACCATGTGTAGATGTGCATGCAGGGTTTTGTTTGTCAAAATTTTGGTTGCCATGGTAACCAGGTCACTATACACAGGTTTCCATAATAAAATGTTGTCCGGACAACTCCTCCTAAACTACTGGATCGATTTCAATAAAACTTGGCAGTATTGTTGGGGACCATGTGTAGATGTGCATGCAGAGTTTCGTTTGTCAAAATTTTGGTTGCCATGGTAACCAGGTCACTATACACAGGTTTCCGTAATAACGTGTTGTCCGGACAACTTCCTATAAACCACTGGATCGAGTTTAATGAAACTTGGCAGTATTGTTGGGGACCATGTGTAGATGTGCATGCAGAGTTTTGTTTGTCAAAATTTTGGTTGCCATGGTAACCAGGTCACTATACACAGGTTTCCATTATAATGTGTTGTCCGGACAACTCCTCCTAAACTACTGGATCAATTTCAGTGAAACTTGGCAGTATTGTTGGGGACCATGTATAGATTTGCATACAGGGTTTTGTTTGTCAAAATTTTGGTTGCCATGGTAACCAGGTCACTATACACAGGTTTCCATAATAAAATGTTGTCCGGACAACTCCTCCTAAACTACTGGATCGATTTCAATAAAACTTGGCAGTATTGTTGGGGACCATGTGTAGATGTGCATGCAGAGTTTCGTTTGTCAAAATTTTGGTTGCCATGGTAACCAGGTCACTATACACAGGTTTCCGTAATAACGTGTTGTCCGGACAACTTCCTATAAACCACTGGATCGAGTTTAATGAAACTTGGCAGTATTGTTGGGGACCATGTGTAGATGTGCATGCAGAGTTTTGTTTGTCAAAATTTTGGTTGCCATGGTAACCAGGTCACTATACACAGGTTTCCATTATAATGTGTTGTCCGGACAACTCCTCCTAAACTACTGGATCAATTTCAGTGAAACTTGTCAGTATTGTTGGGGACCATGTATAGATTTGCATACAGGGTTTCGTTTGTCAAAATTTTGGTTGCCATGGTAATGAGGTGACTATACACAGGTTTCCGTAATAACATGATGTCTGGACAACTTCTTCTAAACTACTGGGTCATTTTCAATGAAACTTCGCAGTAAGTAATGTTGAGGATTACTATACACAGGTTAAAATTTGTCCGTTCGGCTTTTAAAATTCTGCTGACTGTTGACATTATATAATGCATGTTATATACAACTTGTACTACATCATGTTTTTTTTCAAAAACATGTCAGACACCTCTAATAAGAGGTAGCGGGGGGGTATTAGTCAGCCATCGGCTTACAGTTCTAGTTGTTCCTTTTTTTGAGGAAAACGTTTCCGTATTGATTTACATTCGATAGATATATAATGTAAGCTGGCAACACACACTTTTGTGAGGCTGTGTCAATGGGATCATGGAGCGTTTCTAACTTTGGGTGTAAGGCGTAACATATCAAATGTGTGCTTGGGAAATGGGTAATGGCTGTATAAAGGATGGATACTCATGAAGATGTTTTGGTTCCAGATTTTCTCGAGTTTAAATGATACATTTATGTTATGTGGACAGCAATGGTTTTCATTTTTTCCTAATTTAGATTGTGGTGACGGGTTATGTTATGGTGTAAACCATACAATTTATTCGTTATTAATTAGAATATCATAAAAAAGGAGAAAATAATCATGTTGTTTTCAAATCATGGGTTTTAATGAATACTGAAACTTCCTTTAAAATGAGATATCCGATTTCTTTCACACGAATAAAGCAGGAATGAGTCTTGTGTCACGAAAACCTGTTCTTATTCTTAAAATACCTTTCGAAATATAAACTTCATTAAAATGTTGCGCAAACATACTTTGATATGTGTATATGCTATAGTTGAATAATTTAATTTTGTTTGAAACAAGCTTTTTCATTGGTTTAAAATTATGTTTTTTAGCCCATAACGTATTAAATTGTAAGAGGAAAGAGTCCATCAATAAAGTTAATTTTCGCAAGGAAAAGATTAAATTATAAAGATTAACTTGAATATATTTTTATGTTATTGGTTTATAACAACAACAAAAAAACGGAGTGTTCTATCATCTGAAACCGCTTCACGGTTTATTTAGAGTATACTCCGTTTTTTTATACCTCCATAACATAAAAAATAGATTCAAGTTAATCCTAAAATGAGGAATTATTTTAATTGTTTATTCAAATCCCAATTTGTATATAGGATTTATTAAACGTGGCCTTCTTTGCCTGATTCAATATTAAGTTGATAATTTGTTGTTTCACAACTGCATTTAGACTTGTTTCCTTTTGGAAAGTCTTACTTTGGTAGGAATTAAACTTTTGATTTTAGAACTTGTGCCAGTGTGCTTTTCTTGTTTCATGACACAATCCATGTATTCTTAAATAGTTGTCTATTCAAATACACTGAGAATGCGTATTGTAGTTATTATCTGAACAAGGATCTCTGACTTGGTGTTTGTAGCCTGGAGTACAACGCGCCCACTCTTTTGGTGCAATGTGTTTTTGTTTTATTGAAGTGTATCTTTACGTAAATCAGTAAAGCTTCACGTAAATCAATGCATATCATTTAAAGATGGACGTTTTTGAGTTGACTCATTAGTATGTTTACATGTTGTGATTGACAATGATGACTCGGTTCTCATTTTGAGAACTTGATGTTTACTTGGGTGTGACCAAGATTTACATGGCAGGTGTCGTTGTTGAAGCAAAAGACGCTTACCCTTCCGGAACACATTGTTTTATTCTCTTGTACATTTACAAGGGTCTCCATGCAAATCTTTCCTTCATCATATTTTGCCTATTGTGTGAACGATTTTGAGTTCAGATTATGGTTTTGTTGATGCTAATTATGCAATCGATCAGCAATCAACAACAAAAAAGTCTGTAGTTGAAATGAGATAAAGGCTAGCTGAAAAAACGGCCAATTACATTGTACACTGTACAATAAAAATGATTCAATTATTATTAAATCGAATAGTCCATCTGTATTTCATTCTTTATTTAGGACAAAAGCTTATTATATCTGCATCTATATGAATGCACAAAATCATCAAGCGAAAACTTCGAAATGAAAGGACTTAAAAAATACCTTATGGAAGCCTAACACGCATATACATACATCTTTTATCATAATCACCCCCAGATAATGAAAAAAATGATTTAATAATGTTTTCGAATATATGTATTACAATTAAGTTTATTACAAGAATAATTGAAGACACGAAAACCTCTTTTGTTTGGAAGCTTCATTTCGTTGCAATACGCTTCTTAGCACAAAATAAATTAATATGTATTTTGTTTCTTTTTTCAGGGTCAGAGAGTACACAGAGGACAAGTAACAGATATAACTTTCGACGACATTCCGGGTATAAGTTCGGAAAAAGGAACTGGGGAGGTAAATGTGCATGCGCTGATTACATTTAATTCATCGCTTAATTAGGTCTCCGCGACATATTTGCGGACGCCTTATAGTAATTGCTCGGTTTGTGCATTCGAACCACATTCAAGTTATTTCTGCTCCATTTGTAACTAGTCCTACTAGAGGGATGAAGCTTTGCATGATTTTAAACCTCTATTAAAAGTTGCGTCGTACACTTAATCATATTTGTCCTGCCAAGATCAAACTCTTTTTCAGGGGGCTCTTTTACTGTGACCTACAGAAAGTCATGTCCGCTCCCTAGCTTAAGTTCTTCCGATCGTGAACTTTCCTTTTCTTGATAATAAACTTATATGTCACAGTTAATTCGTTATTCTAGGGGTTGCTCTAAATATCGAAATTTTCGAGATAGATGTCAGTTGCTGACGAACAAACTTACGGCAGTGATCGCGAGATGCAGGTTGGTGAAAACTATGAAGTTTTATAGTCGCCATCTTGGTCAGATTGAGAAATATTCAATATCTTTGTATATGAAGGTGAACGATTTTAAAGATCTTATATTACTTGTACGTATTCTTCTAGTAATTGAAAATGGTTCCTCTGTACGAGGTGACATTTACTGTATATGTCATAGATTTACATAGCGAGTGTCGTCTATGATGAAAATGTTACTCTTCCAGAAAACATGGTTTTACTCTCATGTACTTGCAAGGATCTTCGTGCCACTCTTTCCTTTATTTAATGTTTTGTCCTTAGTTTGATTGAGTTTGAGTCCGAATTTCGGGTTTGCTGATTGATGCTTTAGTATTCTTTGTTTGGTTTTGTTTGTTTCGTTGTTTTTGCAAAGAGATGTTTTGCATGCTTGTTTATGATTAGGCTTGCCGGATACGTATTCATTTTTGTCGTCCAAAGGCCAAGGTCTCCAAGTTAGAATGCTCCTTTGCCCCCTTTATTATGAACTACTGGAATCTGTGACAGTCCAATAAATAATTGTAGAGATAGTATTTTTTCATGACTTAAACCACACCGAAAATATGTGTCGCATACTTATTATGTCTCCCCAACGAATGACGGGCTATTGAGCTATAGGAATACATTCACTCTAATGTAATATTTGTTTTCATATACATTCCAAATGTCTTAATAAAATATTAACCGACTGACAAAACGCTTTTCACAAATTCGCAAATACTGGAACCACTGTTTGGTAACGTCGGATTGTTATACGGATATCTCAATATCATCCGCGTATTCACTAAAGCTTGAGTGAAACACCAGATGTCTATTAAAAAACTCATTAATTGCTATGTTTACAAAATGTACAATACGAGACTTTCAGTCCTATTAGGACTTTGATTTAAATTGAAAAAAAGGTAATGGGAATTACTTATAATTGTATTTTAAAATTACATTCGGTTTGCACCCGGATAACGTTTGAAATTTGATTAGTGTTTACTTCGTTAAATTATAATTGCTTGATTACGAACAGGTTCTTACAACTATATAAAAAAAATCAGAGAATACCAAAGCGTCAACAAAACCCTAATCCGAACTCAAAATCGATTAAATTAGGGGTAAAATAGGAACAAAGGTAATATTTACAAGAAGACTCTCGTAAAAACACAAGAGAATAAGACCAGGCGTTCCGGAAGATATGACTAAACTGATATGAATTGACGCCATTTATTATTGCAGCTTGGACAGTTGTTCACTGTGTTACGACCGCGTCCGGAGACGATAAAAACTTGGCCGGACGACGTATTGTCCAAGAGGTTCTACACATCACATGATCAACGTCACGCGATCCCTAAGTCTTTGTGGCGACCTGGAAAATCATCAAGGGGGCAGAGTGACGTCATGTCTAGATCTGGGTACAGTGTAGTCACAGGAAGAACCGGAGAAACTGTTACCAGCGCCACATCGTGCCGGGCTGTCACGAGCGCTACCTCGTCAGTCTCAGATTATCCAACAGAAAAGCGTATGCCACAACTTTTGGAGGAATTTTACACGGATAAGAAATATTTGGATAAGTTCGTTGAATATACTGGTAAGTGATTTATAATGACTTACTATACAATAATTTGAAACTTTATCAAAGATAATTGAAACTAGATCGATTAGTGCAGAAATCTTATATGCGTGCATATAATCTTCTGATATATATGATTTAGTATTAATCAAAGCTCCATTTCATTTCCAAGCTCTATGAAATAAGTTCTCCCTTAACTGAAACACATGGACCTTGTGAATTTCAATTATCATTCAAGGGCGTGGATCTGACGAGAGAATATACGCAGAGAGAGGACGTACATTTCTGAACAACAGAGCGAACTACTGGGCAAAACGCGGGGACTTGTCCATCCGGCCACCGGCAACAAATCTGGGCTATCGCCTGGCCCGGGAGCGAAGTACCACAGTGTTTTGACAGGCGCCAAAACTCAGCTTAGATAGTTAACTCTTTGTATTTGCGATACGGGACCGGTCAGAAACAGTCATATGCATAGTCTAGATAAGATAGCGGAAGCTTTTTTATTTTTAAATATTATGTTTTTCAATAACATAGATCGTTCAAAACGCTCTCATTACAAGTACTCTAGCAAGGGCCCCCCTTTACAAGTGATCAGTATTTGTCTATTTTATACGACTTATGTAAACGATTGTGATGCGAATGATGTTTGTAATATTTAGCATCAACTGATCGACCGTAAATTGATTGCTGTCTGGCAAACATGTAGATCCGACAAACGAAGCTTAAGATAAAGTTTTGCGAGTGTGTATTGACTTACAGATATTCTAAACATTGGTTCGAGGAAATTCAAACATTTTAATCTTGTGTTGATAGTGTATTAAATGAGTATTCTTGTATGACTGTTCCACTAAGCATATACATATATAAAATGACAAAAGACGAGAGAAAGTTTGCATCTTTCATTTAATAAAATAATAAGCAGAAAAACTTCGTTGTCTTCTGTCTTAGTGGTTAAATTTGCATATCATTCACATAGACAATCATTGCAATATCAGTAGTTCATTTGTGTTAAAAAATTGTACAAATAAATGTTTTTTTTTTAAACAACATACAATAAACATATAAAATACCTTAAAAACTCTTTTGTTGAACATAATAAGACAAATGATTGTAAAAGAGATCATCAAAATAAAACGCTTACGAGATCATCTGATTTGAGCAGATTTAGTTGCTACTGCTATTTAAGAAACAATCTATATATACGTGTTCCTGTTGACAATATTACTCAGAATATTCAAACACAAATTGCTAGGTAGGAAATATAAGCAGGGCGATTAGTGCGCACATTTATAGTTTTCCAACATTTCCTAACCAGGAAGTATGCATTCTGATCAAGGCATAAAGGCATTAATCATTTTGCAGTGTAAACAATACCAAACAGCACCTTGCCTGACTTAAAAACGGCAAGATATTTAAAATCTTGCTAACACAAATGTATAACGGCATTAGACGTGATACATTGTAAAGATATTTCGCCCGCGACAGGATAGGCCGAAGCTTTCATAAGTTCGCCACCATAGGATATGATTTTGTCTACTGCGACCGCTTATTATCGAAGCACCACGCTTGGAAATCGGTTTGAAAAACATACTTCAGTGTTTGACAGTTCATGAAAACTATCTACTCACGGTTCATGTAATATAGATTCTATATATATGTCACAGACACAATTATACAGACTATGACAGACTGTAGTGTGCGACATAAATGTCTGTGGTTGAAGCACTTCTCTGGCTTAATGTTTCAGCATGCTTCCTCTGTGAATATGAATTAGTAGAGGGGCTTTCAAACAGAACGAAATGAGACAGACGTGGTTGTATCCGGATTTTACTGCTTGCATTTCCATTTTTGTACTGACCGCAGAAAAAAGCATGAGATATTTTAGTTTTCACTTCCGGCAATGTTGTCTACTTTTTGTATATAATTGCTTACTTGATATCAAAATTGATTATCAAGATTTGTTGAAAGGAATGATAATTGGTGGACTTGGTTAATTATTCAAATGACAGTGACATACTGTATTTTTTCGAAATTCAAACTTCATCGGTAAAACCACCTATGGGCAGTTCAAAAAGAATCTCGTTGTGGAAAACCTCTAACTTTGCTAGCGTAGGGTGCGCACGAGGACCCATGATGTTAACTTTAGTTTATGGTTTTTCGTCGCTGATGTAAAAGTCATATCGAACCGTTTCTGTCTTTCTAGTTTGTGAAAAAAATATAACTAGTAATTCGTCGCAACTCAGAATAATTTATAAAGTAATGCGTTTTTTAAATTTACTGATCCCATTGAGAGTATAAAATAGCAATGGTCAGTTAATGGTATTCAGTTTGGAATGGTTTCAGTTATTTCAAAAACATGTAGGAAATTAATGACTGCTTATACTGTACGCAATGCTTATTTTCTCCCCATCCCATTGTCATATTCATACATCTATTAACACACATCGACAGTTCTGACATGAATTACCATGTCTCGGTTATACTGATCAAGCTGGCCACTGACACAAACAGGTACATTTTGAAAACGGTATCTGACCACAGAGTGATTTCATAACAGATTACCCAAGTCCGTACCGGTAATGCTTTTTGCTCTTATCGATACATTTTATAGTTTATTTCAAATAAAATAATTCTTAAGTTGGTCAGTGCTTACAACATGTATCCTTAGAACACAGATGAATAAGCGTATTGCTGCTTTTTTTATTGTAACCAAGAGCTCTATATATTAAGTGAAACTTTACGATATAACAATATAACCAAGTTTATAAATGTGATCAAAGGCCAAACGGAATCCGTAACTCATTTTGTTTTCAAGCATGGCAGACTTGGAACTTTTATTATGACTTCTTCAAATTACGATTCTACTTGCAGTGACGATAAGCTTGGAGTTAACTGTGTCATTGATTAAATACATTACAAACTCATGACTTTGTTGACATTGATTGGAAAATTATTTTAGACGCGTTGATATGTAATCATCAATGTATCGAATTAAGTTTTAGGAACAAGTGGTTCAAACTCCTCATGTTCAATTCAGTGTCACACATTCAAGACTTATGAGAGTCTTATGTTACCTTTTTCACTTTCAATTACAACAAATTTACATTTCATTTTAGTCAATTACCTCGAATTCAATTTTGGCAAAGAGGTCCATCTGTTGGATTCTTATTTTGTGATTTTTGTTTCTGTGCAAAACAACAATGTAAGAAAAATAACTGGCAACTTAACGAGTTTTCAGTTCGAACTTTTGGGTTTGAAATTTTTAATTGGAGTTTTTGTAGACATTAATATTGTTACAACTCACTTTGAAAAGTAATCTACTTTGAAAAAAAAATCCAAATGACCGCCCTTATTTGTTAAAATTTGGTTATCGTCTGACTACTACAAATACCGGTGTGTAGGTATAGTATGGATTCACGAACATAACTGCAATATCTGTTTCTTGATTTAGCCACATATTGTCCAAAAAGTAGATATTGTCCAATGTCGATGAAAGTTGGTATGTACGTGTTTTATGGGAAAACGGCCACTTATTATGAAATGTAATCGATTGCTTTAAATTTACATATTGTCCGATTTCGACTAACTTTCGCGTGTTGGTGTATTTGTATATGATGAAAATAACTGCAATTTCCATTTTAATGAATTTAATAAAATAGTCGGAATTTGCATGCATTTAATTGGTAAACATTTTGATATTGTCCGATTTCGATGAACATTTTATAAAACTGCAACATTTGCTTTCTGAGTATATAAAACGGAAGCAATTTTTGGGTTTTCATTAATTTCCTACAGAATGAAGGAATGTTTACTGATCTGACTGATCTGGTTTTCCATAATAAACTCTTTCCTTATATTACGGTGTGTACACGGAAAATTAAACTAAGTTTCAAACTGACGGATTTCCGGAACATTCGCTACATGTATTAATCAGCATCCGGTGTTATATGTCAAACCAGTAGAGTCAGCCAAAATACCCCACATGTAAAAATACACCGATCCTATACCAAAACATGTGTTTCGTGGATATCAAGTCACAATACAAATACCACTCCTAATGATTAATTTGACAAAATTACGTAACCGAAAGGAGTATTCATTTCACAATAGGTTTTAATATAAACCACTTCCATATGCTATGAAATACTATTCACTGCGTACGTATTGATTTGGTCCAATTGTTGACGCGAGTTTTAAAAGAAATTCAAAATGCACTGTTCTCGCAAAATTCTGGCTGTGAAATTAAAAACATAAACATCAACGTTATGATTTGTATTACATCATCTCACTTGGAAAATATATAAACGTGCGTTAGCTAAATTCAATATTTAACGCAAATCAAACTATTTCTACGAAGCGACTGACTTGGACCAGCTTTTGACGGGATTAAAATAAAAAATCCAAGTGCGTAATTATTGTACTATGGGTTGCAACATCACATGCGTTGACTAGCTTAAATTTTTAACGCATTTGGAATATATCTTTTTTTTCAAAGTGGGTAAACTTGACCTAGTTTTTGACAGGTTATCAAACAGAATTTTCAAAGTGCGTTGAACTTATCTCAATATTAACGCAATATGAAGAAAACAAATAAAGTGCGATTTTTTTTCAAAATAGGCTGTAACAAGATATGCACACAATGATTATACAATAGAGACAGTTGCGGTAATATATTTTTACATCATGACAAATGTTTTATATCGATATGTTATGGATATAAAATCATTATTTCTTGAAGGGAGAAAATGAGTTTATGTTATTTGATTTGTTTCTGTTCGTATTGATTATTTTATACATAAGACATTGTCAAATCAAAATAAATCCGAACGCACCTTTGACAGCACCAAGCAGATCATTAACTATACTAATACTCCTGAATCGTTGTTTCGAACACTCCCCTGCGAACAACTTCACTGCTATCAAGACCACAGGTTTTCATGGCGTCCATGATTCTCCTGACCGTTGCTTTGTCGCCCTCCGCCTTCTTCCATGTAGAAAACATATGCATGAATCTTGCAGGCAATGATTCTGCCTGATATTCAATATTCACCTGGGATATTTTCGTACTTTCCAGTCCAAGCAGAATGAAGAATTCCAAGTATTCAGCACCTATCAGTTTGGACACCCCAAGCATTTCGATTTCTGTCGGACATCGTTCAAGCACCTCTGAAGTGAGGTCGTATTCTGTAAAAAGCAAGATGGATTAATAGAATCATCCCCCACTTTGAGGATGTGACAGAGAATTTCTTTCCAGTGGTATCTTTTCAAAGCAAAAGTTCTTTTTTTAATAGTTTTATCAAACGTGGTACTTGAATTTTGAAAGTTTGTGAAAAGCAAAATGGAAGGCGCCGTTAGGGCTTTAAGGCTTTAAGTCAGTGCAGTACCAAAAGGAATCGTATTCTTACCTTCGTCGTATTCATCTTGCACCTGAAGAAAATCAAATTTCATATTTAATAAATCAGCACTTTTTAAATTATTTTTGATAGACGAATTTGCCATCTGGTACAAAGATATTTACTTAAGTTGTTTTCTTTCGATAAACTAAATTTTAAATTAATAATTCCTTACTTTATTTTTCAATCAGTTGATTTTAATTTCAGTTTCGGTTGATGCAAAACAAAAACAAACAAACAAACAAACAAACACACTTATTAATGAATAAATTTCTGAAGAACTTACCGGTGGTCTAGCTTCTGAGAACCAGGGCTGTAACTCATGCTTATAGATGAAGTGCTTGTCTCCCTTGTATGACGAACAACAAGGCAGAAGCTTGCGCCGCTCGAGTTCCAATTTAGGAACAGTAACGTCCCCTTCATTCATATTTGTCTTGCAATGCAGATGGTATGTGAACCTCAGGTCCCGGTGAGAGTACAGTTCCATGATGTCCTTGAGTGCATCTTCAATAAACAACCTTACTCTGAGTCCGGCACCAGGCTCGATCTTTGGAATAGGGGATTGCTTGAATATTGTTGCTTTGATCATGTTGCTGCCACAGCTGATCGCTACAGACCAAACACTGTCAATTCTGAAAATCCCGAACCCTCTTCTTAACCAGATTTCGTCTTCTACCTTCAGAACATTGAACTTCTCGATACACGCAGCCAGGAGTTTGTCAAACACTGGGAAGGGTACACATCTGTCTGAGAAGACGAGGCATAGAGTTCTTGTTTTTACTGCAAACCTGTCAGTCATTTCTCGTGGAAAGGAAATAGTGTTTCCTAACAGTAAGGAAGGGACAAGAAAGCTATCTACAGATACGGCTTCTTCTGTCTCATCTTCACCTGTTCCAACCTGCACAAAGTCACCACCTCGCTTCTCTGTTTTAGGTCTGGCAATCAAGCCTAGTCGTTCCATGAAAGCTATGATGACTGTCCTGTATTTCCAGAACCGCATCTTCTCTTCCTGATTCCAAACAATCCTCAGGTACTCCATATCCAACATGGCAGATTGTTGGTACATCTTCCATAAGAAGTTTGCTCTTTTGTCTTTTCGATCAACAAATTTTGGTACAGTAATTATTTTTCGGAAAGCCTGAGCAACCCACTGGGGATCGAGAATGACAGTTTTTGCCAAAATTGTACCAAGACTCTCCGTTTCCTCCCCAAAGTACAAAATGCTGCCGGTGTAGTGAAGGTATCTATAACAGAACATAATAAGTAACTTAAAAATAATCAGAGACTACCAAAGCATCAACAAAACCATTATCCGAACTCAAAATCGATTAAACTAGAGGCAAAATAGGAACAAATGAAGGTTTACACGGAGACCCTCCAAAAAGAGACCAGAATAAGACCAGAATTTCCTTAAGAGTAGGCGTCTTCTGCTTCATCGACGACACCCGCCATGTTAATCTTGGTCACGTCCAAGTTAACATCAAGTTATCAAACTGTGAAGGTATTATTCATGTTATGTGTCCTTGCACCAAAACTTATCCACGAAAATAACTTCTGTAAGGTACACATATACTTTGCATATCCTCAAATTGAGAACCGAGTCATCATTGTCAATCACAACAAGTAAGCACAATAATAAGCAAACTCAAAAACGTCCATCTTTATATCACACAAAGATACGGAGTATTTCTCGATGAGATCAAGGAATCTGACAATATCAAAAATGAACATGCCAACTATAAGTGGCAATACTTTTCTCTTAATCGGGTACGTATAGCTGGCTAGAATAGATATATAAATAGCATTACGTATTGCCAAAGCAAACTCACTTGAGGAACATGTGTATTTCTGTTTCGTCGTTGATTTCCACTTCACACGTTCTTCCAAGAGAGACGATATCCGCAAACGACATGACCTTTTCCCCAGTTTCCTTTCTTCGCATAATTTCCCTTTCCAAAGTAAGCCATCGGGCAGGTAATTCCTTCTCCCATTGTGATTGTGATGGCGCCACATGTATGATAGCATCCCATAGCTGTACGATTCCAGCATTGTTTCTTTCTTTATTGTTGACTTCCAAAAATCCATATATGTGATTTTTCATTGTCTGAAAATCTGCCATTCCGCACAATTTCTCTTCAAATTTGTCCAGTTTTTGTACCACTTCTTCTTTCTGATTCAAAGACAAAATACTAAAGTAATATGGAGTTATGCTATATTTGTTTTGAATATAAACACGAACTGAACACTTACTATGAGAGAGATCGACGCCGAAAAGGGGCATTTACTTGAAAAAAGAGAACAAAACAAAAAAGAAATATGTTTTAAATTTCTATTTGTGTACAAAGTTTGTTTTTATTATTCATATCAAAGTCATGCATTCCAGGTAGGAAGCATTATTCTCGCGACAAAATAAAGACAACAGCTTTAATTTCCATCGAAACATTGTTACTGGGGGCAGCCATTGATATGCTGCAATAATTTGTCCCGAATTTCTTTCCCATGATTTGGTGATGAACAGTTTAAACATAAAAAAGTTATATTTGTGACTAATTACGTACTCAATTTTGACATTGAATATGACGTAGGGGAGACCATTTGAATACGTACCGTTCCTGAGAGTTCATCCAAATGTGTGCCGACTAGTATAACTGGGGGAGTGGCTACAGAACATTTCCCGCTGGATTTCTTCTCAGAGTAATTCACAGCGGAGCGAATCCAGTATTTGATTCTTTCTATTAGAACAGCAAAAATACAATTTGTACATGATTTCTAATACACCCCGTGACAAGCAAGAAAGCGAATCTATAAGAAAGCGTCTTCACTTCACATTTTTATAACTTTAACAAAAGACAATCATCATGTTGAGATTAAGTTTACAGCAGAGATAACCACACGAGTGTGATGAAAACGAGGATTACTAAAAAACAATGAAAAGTAGATAAAAGATAACATAGCAGAAACTATCTGAGTCAATGCAATAGAGAACAAATATTGAAGATTACATTATAAAATGTATCTACTGTAAATTTTGAAATTATCCGTCATAATTAACCTACACGTTTTGCTTTTTGTGGTAAACATAAACTCAATTTAAAAATATTAGTCTAGTCAATATACCACAAACATGCCTGAACACAGACATTATTGCAACGGATCTCAATCTTTGGATAAAACAAAACAATGTAACATAAATGTTCGAAACCAATGTGTCACACCAAAACCTAGTGTGTTAAGTAAAACAAATGTAAGACAGACTAAGTACAATATTTTTTTTCGGAAAATAAGAACAATTTTTATACTTTCAATTCGTAGAACACGATTTGAAATTATACAGAACTAGTTTAATTTTACTTCTAAAGTCATAAATTAAACGGGTTTTACGCACCTGACCCGCCTGCTCCTACATTAGTTTAGAAATTTTAGATTCCTACCTTTTGGCCCCTAGCAACACTGAAGAGTCCTAGGAGGACGAAACAGCTCTAATTCTGAATTTTTGAAACGATGAATCGTACTTATTGCAGCATCCACGACCTGCTCCGTTCCCTCGATACATTCCACCAGATTGTACACCACCAGAAAGATGGCGTCGCTGCTCAGGAAGATGTGGTGTGTGTTGTAGTAGGGCTCTTCCCCTCCGAAGTCCCACAATGACAGATATGCTTGGTCATCTTTTGGCTTGTCCGTTCCATCCCCTACATTTATGAGTGTCCCCAAGTCATCTGCCCAGTGTTCCTGTGCATCTCGATTAGACCCTATGGTCTCCAGCAGTGTGTCTGTCGCTCCCTCAACTGACACAGGTGACTTCTCCGATTGAGGCTGTGTAGGTGTCACTGTTGTCTCTGATACAGCATCTGCTTGTGGCACCTTCTCTTCAATGTCGACAGAATTTACGGAATGAAATGCATTTTTTTTAAATTCAACAAAGACTTAATTTTCCATATGCATTATAAAAAAGGTTAATCACTTTGTCAAGTCTTCAGCACACCCGGTTGCAACGAGAGACTTGTAATTATAAGATGCTTGATGAAATATTAATTATGAACAGTGTATCAGATGAGTTATTTTAACTTGTAAATGGAACTCGCGTGTTTTATTTAGGGATAATACGCCGTTTTCAGTATTTGGTATACTATCGATCAGAATTCGCGACTGGAAATTAAAATCTCATCGCTAGTTGAACGCGGAAACTAAAGAATTTCTAATTTGGAATCTCCCTTATTGACGCGCGTGTGAACTCTTTGTTCGTTATAAACGACTTGTTATATATACTACGCATAGATATGGACTAAGACTGCAAACATATTTTTTCTGTTTATGTACTGTTTCGACATTTGTGGTGATCCCTTTCTTTGAAGACTTTTGTTGGTTCGTTCTAAGATATTGTGACATTCGTAATTAAACAATGTTTCAATCAAGCGTGGTATCAAATTTTACAACAAGCGCAGATCGGATTTAAATTCTAATAATTAAAAGCACGGTACAGTTGTACCTGCCGGGATACAATCAATCAATTTAAGGATACAGTAAATTCGTCTGCAACTTTTGCCAATGACACGTCGCCTGAAACCGGACGTGGCTTATCTGAAGTGTGGTGGGTGGTGACGAGCTATGGTGCAATTGCTTAGAACACATGTTCTCTATCAAGAAACATTGTAAACGAATATGTTTATGGCATTCGAGTGGTATTGATTTGATTATCGTGCACTTTAGGAATACTGCCCTTTTCAAAATCAAGTTATGAGACTATTAAAATGGCAATATCAGTTTTGTATGTCCTTTCTCATTATTACAATACACCTACCTTGTACTGTGTCCAAGTTTTCTAGCTGCTCGACTTGGTTAGAGTCGGGTTCATCTACATTGCCAGTCGCTTGGTTTGACAGCAGCACCTGTTGGATCCTGGTTTTCACGTTCTCAGTTTCCGTGTTAGCTTCAAGTTTTATACGTTTCTTCGTCACCATATCGATGAGGAACCGTTGTATAAATATGTCAACACCGTCAGTACTGGAAATCGAAGCCACGACGTCATCATCTTCATCTAACAAGCGATAACATAACGTACTTTTCCCAACACCCTCCTGTCCTACGATAATAACCCGGATATTTCGCGCTTTTTCTGTCCGGTCCTGTAGCGTCTTTATGTAGTGCTGGATTTTCTCCCGACTAAATACATCGGAAACGTCTAAAACGGAAAATATATATCATTAATACATTGTATAATCACATTCGGCATGTTGAAAAGTCAATTAGATGAACAACGGGAGTGTTTTTAACGCGACGCTCCTCTTAATGTTATAACACATATATATGTAGATGCAGTATGGCAATATATAAATCATTTCATGTGATCTCCATGTTCCATGTTTCCATGTCATTTATTTCTCTTGAAAATTTTCTTGAGTCGTTAGTTTAATCACCCATGTGGGTGAAATGTCGGGGAAGGAAATAAAACTAGCAAAGTCTTGCTTTAAAGTAGCTGCTCAATGGGGAAATACATATAATTGACATGCGTTGAATGACATTTTTCTGTGTATGACGAAACCATACTTACTGATCTCCAGCACACCATTTGTGTGTCCAAATATAACGGCCCCTTTCAGATCTGCTATACTTGATTCAAACACAGTGTGGACTCTTATCTCAGGATAGATTCGACGGACTGCGTTCTGCAAGAACACTGATGATGAATACCCTCCAATCATAATGATTGAACTCACTTCTTTCATCACTGTTTTTTGTTGGATTTCTCGTAGTGAAGTAATGACATCTCGTGCACATGCCGTAAAAATGCCCTCAACGACCTCGAATTCTATGTGGGCTTTCCCGTCTTTAAGCGTGACCTTGCCGTCGAAATCTGCGTCGTCCAACACACCGGGGATGGTTTTTCCTACCATTCGCTTGTTGACTGGTTTTGCGTCTTTGTATCTGCTAGGTAGTTGTAGTACTAGAGTTTCTCTAGAGCCAGGTTTGATTTTGCGCTTTTTGTACTCTAGCTCCTTCATCAGTGGCGAGATGTCGTCATGTTCTGACAAGTCATCCACACCCAAAACGGTCTCAATCAGACTTTTGATTCCATTATTCAGTGTGTTTCCACCTGATGTCATGATCAGCCGATTTGTTGTAACCACCTTCCCGTTTGATTGTTCACAGGTTAGCAGTTCTACTGACGTAGCTATATACAGAGACGATTATCAGTATGTGTAGATGACTTAATTATCTATACCATGTTGTAAAAAACCACTGACATAGAAATAATATCAAGAAAGGTATAAAAGGAATACGTTATACTATTTTACGTTTTCCTCTTACTCTCTCATGCGAACAATTATTGTACTTCTAGAGGAGGTTGCGCAGCGCACTGAAATATTCATTGGAGGTTCTTATAAAGAATGCATTAAGACAAAATATATCTATTGGTTTTTTTTCTCAATACTATTTAGTAGGAAGTATGGGTGAAAATTAAGTCATACTTACAAGAGGCATCCAAGAGAAGGTACTTGGCCCCTGGTTTGAAGGGTCGAGCCCTATACACTGATGCACACTGTACGTAGGTCAAAGCCGCTTCCATCTTTGTAAGAACTGTGACATTTTCTTTCATGTCAGCCTTAATGAACGTACAAATTTACCAGTTATGAAGTCCTCAAATAGATTTACAGCTATACTAATTTTAAAATGCATATATACGTGTATATCTGTTCCGAAATAGTAAACTACTATGACACTTGAAAAAAGAATAAAATTCAACCTTGTTGTATTTGCATCCGAAAAAAGGTATTGATCGACCAGCAAATTAGCATATTGATGAAAAACGTATAACATCTTTTCTCAGGATATACACATAGCTTGCCTCATTTAGTTTCAAAAATTCAGCATATCTTAAATAATGGAATGGTTTTGAAACAAGAGGTTTGCGTACCATTAAAAATAGACAGAATTTGTTAGTGCTTTACAGTTTTTACGATGACCAGTGGCATATTCCAAAATGGGTAGACAAATATTTCACAATTGAAATACTTTAAACTTGAATTTTTGCAAAGAAAATGATAACCATATTCAGATTTGGTACACAAAAATATGTTGCCATGACAAAATCTATATCATAAATGTTTTTGAAAAACATGAGTTGGAGGAACATCTTTCTCTGAAGTGCAGGCAGTCAAATATTTGTATATTCAACCATTTTCCTGAAGTTGTCTCCCTTTTATACCCCAGCCCCGACCTTTAAAATAGATTACACATTTCAATGAAGAAACAATGAAAATGAATTGCCAATATTATTGATACAAAGATGACGTAACACACACATATGCTGCCACCTTTTAAATTTAGTAATTGATACAGTATACTGA
Organism: Mimachlamys varia; assembly: GCA_947623455.1. Taxonomy (NCBI): domain Eukaryota; kingdom Metazoa; phylum Mollusca; class Bivalvia; order Pectinida; family Pectinidae; genus Mimachlamys; species Mimachlamys varia. The sequence goes on from OX392537.1 coordinate 8,184,599, forward strand.
ACAAATAAATTAAACTGCATTATACAGCTGTTTCGTCCTCCTAGGACTCTCCAGTGCTGCTAGGGGCCCAAAGGTTAGAATCCAACATTTCTAAACGAATGAAGAAGCAGACAGGTCAGGTGCGAAGAACCCTTTAATTTATTAATTTAGAAGTAAAGTCAAACTAGTTCTGTATAATTTCAAATCGTGTGCTACGAAAAAGTGTATATTATGTACCGAGCCATTACTCAAACGAAATAAACTGGCAATGGTGCTCCAGCAAACTCTCGGGAACTGAAACATCCACCAGCAGGGTCTGCCACCCTTAAAGATGACTTAACACACATAATGCAGCACCTTTTTGAATTTAGTAATAGATAAAGTATGCCGAAAAAAATGAATTAAACTGCATCATACAGCTGTTTCGTCCTCATAGGACTCTTCAGTGATGCTAGGGCCAAAAGGTGGGAATATGAGGTGGGAAATATAGCTCATAAAACAAGGAGACATAAGTAGCGAAATGATGACGTCACTTAAACCTATTTTGACGTCATTTTACCTTTGCCGCCGCTTCTGTGACGAAGGCCTTGTTTTGTGAATGTTGGGTGACTATCGTCCAATATATAGCACTGTCGTCTAGAGAGTACAACCGGGCTTGTAGTTTTTCTGTCAGGTTCTCACGTAGGTATCTCAAAGCCATACTATACAGATCCAGAGTTAGCAAGCTTTTCTGTCCAGTGACGTCAGACATGCTACTGGTTACGACCTCCTGTAAGAGTCATATGAAAACGTATGTGCATTTGAATACTGTTATTCAATAATAATTAAAAAAAATATATATTAACTTTTGTCATAAAATGCCTATCATATTTAAGTCCGTCCTCGATATCCAGGGTTTACGATCACTACGCTCTCTACTCCCCTGGAATATCAGAACATTTATCAATGACATGAAGATGGCGATTATAAAACGTGTACATAGTCTTCATCTTCCCTATGCCGTTATCTTCGTATACAAATGTTGCATCAAGCAAATCCCTGTATCTAGCAAGCCCTAGAATAACGAATTAACTGCGATATGCAAACACCATTGGTTGGAAAAGCAGGGAAATTACTATCAAGAAAGGAAAAGTTCACGATCGGACATTTGAATTTGTCACGTTTACGTATAACTCAGTATAAGCTTGGTGCGATGGTTATAGTTTAAGTTAAGATAAAGGTAAGCAGCTGATGTTGAAGAGGCTGTTGTTTCCTGAAGTTTAAAGGGACCATTACTAGGTGAGCAACACATCGTAGATATATCTGAACGTGAAATTGAAATATCTGGCGAAGATTTCTGTGACCTTTTTTGATAAGCTCCTAAATAAAATCAACCTGATATGCAGGCAAAAACAGGTCAACTATTAAGAGTTGGGCACAGTTTTTTTCCCATAGGAGGGCCAACAGTCTGGTAGAAAATGTTTCCTCCAAATCCAACCAATAAATTGTCTGCCAGTAACCCAATACGCCGTTTCCGAGATACAAGAACTCTTTTGAAGTGGAGTTAGAAATCGTTGATTTGATCATATGACCGCGAAAAATTTAGGGCACTTCCCAATGGCGGCATTGACGATCGAATGGCAGCTAGATTTGATTCGATTTTTTTAGTTGCTTTAGGTTAAAAAGGGACGAAACAAAGGTACAGACTCTAAAACTAAGTCATGGTGTGTTGTACATAGATGTGTAACTGTCAGTCGTAAAAGCAACAATCTGGCAAAATGTAACTGTCAGATCGTTTTTAACAGCAAAGAGAAACCCCGATTACGAGCACTGTGGATTGCATTCATATTTCTAAATACAAGATAAATTCAATTAATCAGTGATCTCAGCTAATTTAACTAACACCCCTTTTGTTTTATTTGAAGGTGTGATCCCTCTTTCGACCAAAACACTTTACCTCGTTTACCGTCATTGAAAACTTCTATTTAGCCGCCATTTTGTTTTCAAATGTGCCCTAAATAAAGTCACGTGGTGATGAAAGTCACATGACTAAACCGACTGAAAGTTGTATCCCGGAAATGGCGTATTATGTGTACTATATACTTAAGTTGAGCCTTTGTTGTGATTTCCACAAATAGATAACTCACAACCATATAAATCTGTATGTCATCCATCTTGTGGTTGGGGTATAATATCAATTTGGAAGATGATTATTTAAATTTACAAATTAGACAATTTAATATTGTCATTTGCTGCAATTTATATGATACTCTATACACTTATGCTTTTACCTTATATGTCGGTAATGTTTTGAAGTAATACCACTGCTCCGCCTCCTCGCCTAGAGTCTTATACCGCTCCTCTGCAGCGTAACCGAAGGAGTGAAATGTCCCGTCTGGTTTACAAAGGAGAGCACTGGACGTCTTCAGTGAAGTGTATCTGCCATGCGAGTGCCATGAAAACGTGCCAATTTTTAAAGGATTCTGGGTAAAATCTTCGTGGAACGAGTAGGCGTACCCAGAGTAAGCACGCCCTACCTTGATGGCAACCACCAACTTTGGTTTTTTGTTCATGTCTAATCTGAAACAAAATGACGCTGTAATCGAGCAATGGTTTTACGTTCGTTCAGTATAATAACCTGTCATAGCACCTAGCATCAAAGACGAAATATCCAAAGCGATAGATTATATCTTACACACTATGCGCTATTTTCTGTAGAAAAAAATCACCATTGCACTGATAATTGGACGAGCTAGGGTGTTAACAATTTCACATATTATACATATATAACATTATACGTATTACGAACATGTATGTGTACAGCATGTAGTTATATATATATATTCGCACGGATGTAAATTAGTCTGTGGAATGGCATTGTGTCGAGATCAACTCATGCCACAAATACAAAAACATACATTCTGTACATCTACATATCGGTTATTATTCATGCTAGTTTTATTTCGCATGGATGATTTTCATTAACACCGAGTTATGTCCCTTATTGTTTTTGAACTTATACCGAGACATACTACATTGAGACATACATGCTTTTTACATATGTAACAAGCATTTAAATATTTGCCATGGTAAAATAAATCTGCAATGGAAGTCACTCCGTTATTCAATTAATCAAAACATTTGTTTGCTACTATTTGAAGAAAATGAACAACATAATGTACTTACCTGATATCGGTATATATGTTATCCCGAAGAGATATTCATTCTCTCTCTAGCATTCTACCTGTAAATGAACATGTTACGTACGTCTTTGTTGATAGCAGTCATCATTATAGTTTAAATTTTGCCCCAACTGTCTACGTACAGTTAACTATAACCGTTACAGCCATGGTCGGCCGTAAAAAGTTACCCCAGGATACCAGGATTTCCGGGTTTTCCGGAGAGGATTCCCAGTAAACAAGTTTATAGGAGTGTTGTATTGGTTCTATATTTAGATATTTATGTAGTGACCCAGTTTTGACAATCCTTAAAATGAATCGGCAGTGCTTCACGTAAAGAAATAATAGTATAACGGATACACAACTAAAATTATTTGTTCAAGCCATGTGTAATATATTCGGAAAGACTGCAAACATGTTTCCAAAATCCACACTAAATCTTAACACTTTACAATTGAATAGTAGTTTCAGGACAACATGACAGCGAACAGTCAAAAGCATGGTGACGTTTTAACGTTTCCTTATAGTTTGTTTTCTTAAGTAATAGAAATATTGAAATGGAAAATCAAACAGCACCTTTATCTTTTGGATTTATCATTATCATTTGATGATCAGGAATAACAAAATATTTTGTAAATTTCACGTTATTATATCAGAAAACCAACATTTTTAAAAGTCTCTGTAAGCTAACTATGCTATGGCTATCAGGGTAAATCGCTGTCACCGGAAGTAATTTGGCAAGCTATATGACTAGTTATCCATAACTGTGTTACCTAGTCAAATTTAACGCGTTGTCACAGTATATACTCAGTATATTAATGTCAATAATAATTAAATCGCTACTTAGTAACTATCGAAAACAATGAAAATGTATTCCTGGAATGGCAAGAACGGATTACAAAAATAAAATATTTCAGGGGCGTACCAGGGATTTCAGATTTGTGTGGGTACTTAACACTTTACAATTGAATAGTAGAGTTTTAAGTTTTGAATAAAACTAAGTGATAAGTTGACGGTGCATCTTATAATCCGATGTGCATAATATGAAATAAAGTATCAATTTCGTATAACGGTAATAATGATTTCGAGATAAATATATGTTATAGCGCAGAATGGATATGAATTAAGAGTCCCAAACGTTATACATTTTGTAATCCTAATTAAGCACCTTATATTAATGGGAGAATGGCTGAAAAAGAGTCAACAAAATTACAATGAAAGCTCAAAATCGATAAAACCAGGAAAACTTGCGACTATCAGCCCAAAAATTATCTGTAATTTCTCAAATTAATCTCTCCTTCTGTTTTAGAAAAAAAAACATACCATTAATGATTTTTTTCTTCTGATTTTTATTTGGTTATTCACAGGTGACAGTTGGAGTAGGCGATTGGGCAGGGCGGCGGGGTTATAATGACTGTATAGACTTGGCACGACATGGATAACAATAAATCCTTACTGAGAATTACATATTAAGTAATTTGAATGATTAAAGGATTTTTAATTGGTAAGGGAAAAAAAAGCTTTATCCACCAACTAGAAGTGTTTAACTTTGATATAACTCGTTGCATTTAACATTTATTCTTAAATTAGCATTCAAAGACCTTAACACGTTCTAAATGATGCTACCATTGAGGAGGGAGAAGTGCAGATGCAAAAGATATACATGTAAAAGAAACTCACTGATTACTTTTAAGGTCAGCTATTATACTCGGTATAAGTTCAGGTCCTTCAGTTTCTGTGGTTTCGCGTTTTTGGTGTTTTACGGGCTATTTACAGCTAAATGGTCTTTTGTGACGTACCTGCTAGGTTTAAGTGATGGAGAAAGTTCCCGAAGAAAAGCAATCGACCACAGTATGATGTTATGACAAGAAATTCAAATTCAATAGTCAGAGTGTGAGCTTACAAAGTACAAAAGTAGTTTTAAATATCAGACAGTGATTTCGTGGCACAACACAAATGCTTCCTGAGATAGCATGACTATTTTATAGCATTATCACTCAATACATTCCTTAACTTAAAAATCATTACTACTGCTAGAATATATTAATCGCCTGACAAATTTATTGTATTGCATCTCTTGATTGGCTTTGATCGCATTGTCTTGATACAATTAATGAACATTTTCGGATGAAGTGAAATTCAACTACTATTTAAAATAACGTCTAAATTTTGTGTTTAATATCCCTTCCCATGAAATGCTGTTCAGCTTCCTGCATTATCGATCATTACAAGTTCTTCTGATTTAGGTCAGAGTTAAGTGGTGGTTTTAGTTTGTATGAGAAAAACTTCCCTATCACCGTGTCCCCTCCGTGTTTCAGTAAAAACTAACATGAATTCATGTTAATGAAAACAACCAGTGTGTCAATGAAACTCAAAAGAGAGTTCAAGTTAAAGTTCTTTTATTACTTTAAGTCTTACGACTTATCAGTGTAAAACTTTGTTTCAATGGATTGTAGTTATGAGCTTAACATATCCAGCTATACCTGGATCTGTGTACATGTAGTTAGGCAAAAATAAATTAGAGAATACCAAAGCGTTAACAAAATCATAATCCGAATTAAAAATCGATTAAACCAGAGGCAAAATATGAACAAAAGAAATATTTACATGGCGACGATTGTAAAAGTACATGAGAATAAGACCAGGCCCCGGTTTCATCAACGTTCCTTAACTTAAAATCTCCTAAGGAAAGCATTACAGAATTTAAGGAAAGTTCCTTAACTAAGGATTTTCCCCTTAAATTCTGTAATGCTTTCCTATGGAGATTTTTAAGTTAAGGAATTTCCTTGAGTTAAGGAACGTTGATGAAACCAGAGCTAGGTACTCCGGAAGAGTAAGCGTCATCTGCTTACTCTTCGGGTGCAGAAGATATTTCATGATGTCCTGTTTTTAGTATGAGAAACACCTCAAACTGGAATAATCAAGTAAATGGATAGTCACGCCGCGTTACGGTCCTACAATTTCACTTGGAGGACGAAACAGCTGCATGATGCAGTTTAATTATTTTTTTTCGGCACTAACTATTACTTTTAAAAGGTTCAGTATATTGTGTGTGTTACGTCATTTTAACTGCCCTCGAGATGTCCGTTTTGACTAGTGTTCCCGTATTCTTATCCAGTGCTTGGGTTTGACATTTCCTGAATTCTTGAATGGTTTTATTCTACATGGATAAGACTCCAATTGTTTTATTTTAGCAATGGCGGGATTCTTGAAAATAGCAAAGTGTGGTGTAAATGACTAACAGACAAACATATCCATATAAATATGCTTTTCAAACACAATGGTTAAAATCTCAATCGCAAAAAAACGTGATGCAGATTAAGGTAGAAACGTTCTGGTTCTCCAACGTGATCATTATTCAAACATTGAAACCCAATGCTGCTTTTTGAGGTATACCTCCGAGTTCTGGGGTTTTCAAAAATCACACATTGTTGAAAAAGCACTTTTTGTAAGTAATTGTTTAGAGATCGTAAAAAAACCTCTCGGAATGATTAGGTAACTTCTGAGTTGGTAGATATCCGCAACTAATAAAAGGGAAAAATATGATTTTTAATGCTTGTTTTAGGTGAAACAGAGTGAAATTCTTTATCAATAACATGTTATGATGAATGTGTTAACGTAAATGATGACTGGTTTATCACTGTAATATTAAGCATGAGTTACCTGTTAATGTTTGCTTTAGCCAGAGTTATCCCATTTGAGTAGTGGCACGATACATAATGTACACATGTTTTTTGTAGTATACGATTTGAAATTTTACAGAACTAGTTTAATTTTACTTCTAGATTCATAAATAAAAGGGTTTTTACGCACCTGACTCTTCTGCTTCTACATTAGTTTAGAAATTATGGATTCCCACCTTTTGGCCCCAAACATTACTGAAGAGTCTTAGGAGGACGAAACAGCTGTATGATGCAGTTTAATTCATTTTTTGGCATACTGTATATATTACTACATTTAAAAGGTGTAGCATATGTGTCTGATACATCATCTTTAAGACAATAGAACAAAGTATTGCAGAAAATTGTATCTGAATAAAATACAACAAAATATACCAAGTCATCAAAAGGTTATTAATATCAGCATCTTATCGCTATCTTCGTTGTTCGGCAGCTACAGGAGAAACACCTTGCTGTCAACAAAAGACTCTACATGGTTTTCGTTGATCTTGGCAAGGATGAGTGGATTGTACTGCTGGTACAAGCCATGTGCGCTTACTCAAGGAGCCGCGTCCGTGTTGGAGAGTGCTACAGCGAAGAGTTTGGGGTGAAGGTCGGCGTCCATCAGGGCTCTGTACTCGGTCCCTGCTCTTAATAATTTTTTTGTATCATGCGAGTTCCATGCTGGTGTCCCCTGGGAAGATCTTTATGCTGATAACCTCGTAATTATCACTGATGCACCCGAGGAATATGTCAGGATGTTCCTGGTTTGGAGAAGCTATGGAAAAGAAGGGACTTAAGAGAGAATGCTTGGTGTATTACCGGTATACGATACTTTTCTTAAATGTGCAGCTGTTTTGTGCAGTACCTATTTATCATTTATTTGTTTGCAAATATCATTAGTTATTGAGTATCTGATTAGTTACAAGAAGTTGATTTACCTGGACGACATTTTTGCTGTAGACTATAAATCACTATCATCACAACTGACCACCTAAGTAAACACGTTTTTATAAGCAGAGTTGGTGTTCGGGGAAGTCCCCACGTGGCCAATGTTCGATTAAATGACCTGCTGAGGCTTGGTCTTGAGGAACTCCACCCCATTCTGAGGGAGAGAAGCTTCGCTGGTATGGACACGTGCAACACCCCAGCGGTACTGTCATTTGTGCCCGAAGCATACAAGTTGAAGGGAAAAGAGGATCTAGAAGGCCCAAGATATCATGGAGTGAGTTAACAGGGGGAGATCACAGAGAATGGAATCTCTCCATGGTTTACCCTCATGATAGAGCCACTTTGAGATCTGGAGTACTTTGTAAGCTCACTCTCAACTTATTTGAATTTATTTTCATAATATATTGTATATGTAGTACATGATGTTTGATATTTAATGTACGCATTCAATGCCTTTCAGAAAATAAGTGAACTCTGCCCTATTGATTAAAAGTTTCAGACATTCTGCTATCAAGAGCCCTCCACCTCTGGGTCACGCTACTTGGCGTGCTCTTTGGCTCCATCGTAACAAAATTAGTTTCTTCTTTAGAACGTAAGGATCACAATGGCATGTTGAGTATCGACGGCAGAATACCTAATCTTTCCACTTTCGACTTCTTCGTGTCTTTCGTGGTAATTTTGATAATTTATAGGCTGTTTATGATTTATCATTCGTACATTTTTAATTCAAATTAGTTTGTGTATATTTGGATTTTACCATGTTTTCTTACTTGCAACCATGTTAGTCAGCAACTGATGAATATATCACTTCTCGCTGTTATATGAACATGTTTAGTAGAAACAATAACACTATTTCACTTCTCAATATGACAAGAAAATAAGTGGTTTAGGTAAGAAAATTAGGATATTTCATTCCTTATTGCGATATGAATATGTTTAGTCAGAACAATAAGACTATTTCACTTCTAATATGTTCAATCAGAACAACATTTCACTCCTAACATGTTCTTTCAGAACAATAGAAATATTTCACTCCTTACATGTTTAGTCAAAGAAATAACAATATTTCACTCCTTAATGGCCCAATATACGTAACTTTTGGCAAAACTTGAAGCGAAAATCAAGCCTAATAAGTTTTTATATTTATAGATTTAGTTAAGATTAACTAATATCAGCAATAGCCAAGATAAATTCCTTCATGGTAACCGGTACATCAGCAGTTGAAACACGCTATTTGTAAACACACGTCCATTTCGAACCGTTTTCTATCTTTGGTTTGTTGTTGAAGTGGGCCCCACCTTAATATTTTTCAATTTTTTGGATTTTATTTGTCAAGAGTTTCTTGTTAGTTACCGCTCAGGTTTACTTCGTTTTAGGCTTATTTTTGCATGGTTATCAATTGGATTTTTTTTCAGGATCACGAAAATTTCCCTGAAGTTACGTATATTGGGCCTTTAAATGTTTAGTCAGAACGATCACAATATTTCACTCCTAACATATTTAGTCAGAGCAATAATCTGTCAATTCATGCAGAAAAAAGACTGTATAGCGCGCACCTCTGCGTCTGAAGAAGACTTTAGAAAGAGAAATATTGGTTAGTTATCCATTTAGGACCCTGTCCTAGCCTCTGACTGGTACAATATTCCCAATTTTACAATTTTGTATCCTAACCTACCAAGGATTATATTTGCCATGTTTGAAACTATTTTGCCGACTGGTTCTTGAGAAGAAGTGAAAAATGTGAAAGATTCATGCACGATTAACAAAAATTGATCAAAATACATTTAAGTACTCGTATTTGCAAGCCAACCAAAATTTTTCCATTCCAGTAACCATGTCATTAATTATAAAACTTCATACGCTTGCTGCTTGATATGCTCATAACTTTAACAACTGTTTGATGACATTAACAAAGATGAAATTATAGACTAGGGGATTTATGCAAATAAATGTAATAACACTGAAAATGTGGACTATTGTTAAAGAACAATAAATGACTATAACAAATGTTCTGTCAGTTATTTTTAATATCTACATCACAGGTACCTGGTGTTAGGCTGAGACAGTAAACATAGTTGTCACGACAACCAACCACGATGTTTCTTCCACAAACAACTGGAGATGAGAACACCTCACCTGGAAGTCTGACCACACCCACCTCCTCCCCTACACATCTGTCCATCACGTGGATGCTTCCTGTTGTCGTGGCAACCACACACAATGGCATCATGATATGTGGTGACCTTGACTTCTTGAAAAAGTGTTTATTGTCATCAGTGGAATGCCTGTTGTCAAGACAATATACCTGGTCTGTATGTAGAAATGAGGCAGGTGCTACGACACATTCTTGTTGTACAGCGGTATCACCTGAGATATTTTTATCAACACTAGAGTATGTTTGATCATCATTCTGACTCAAAGATGTATCCATAGCAGACTGCTTTGAGTCGCTGGCACAATCTTTACCGATGGGATCATGTATGGTGGTGCATTGTTCACTGGAACTGTCATCATCACTCACTGCCCAATCATGGCAAGAGTCATTTTGAGTAGTGTTGACTATATGAAACTCTTGCTGTGCAGGACTTTGATGTGAGAAAGCATCTACCTTAGGTTTTGTCATACTCTTTCCCTGAGTTTCTGACTTTAGGGTTCTTGGTATATCAATCTCTAACTTTACAGAATGTGATTTGTCTTCTGATAAAATTTCGCTTTGATGGTCAAAATGTAGTTTGGAATCAGACAACTGTTCATCAACCTCCAAATCAAAACAAAATGGCACCGAGTAGATGGGAGAATCCAACTTCTTCTTCCATACTAACTTACCATCACATGATAAAACGTATATGCAGTGATCATGTGATCCAAATACGATCAGTTGATTGAATGATTTATTTTTATCTTTTTGATGAAGTTGTTGATGAATAACTGGCGAGGAAAACACTGGAGCTCCAGTCTCAAAGGACCAAATCTGAAAAGTAAAATATAACACAAAATCTGAAACAATACATGTATTATTTATAAATAGAACTGCAACTGATGACATTTCCTAGGATAGGGGTTATTGGTATATGTGAAAATAGTATCATTTCTTTACTAAATTGAAAATGAAATCCGAGTTTAAATACTACCTTCAGCATTTCAGAACTGAGTCTGAAGGTTTCTTTTGTAATTGTAGAAATCATATTTAAACTCAAGGAAAACACATTGTTTAGCTACGAGAAAAGAATTCAATAACATGATTATTGTAAGTAACATTTAAATGGATAATGAACATTGCATTGTTCTGAAGTTACAGGTAACATTCTTAAATATTAATCATATAGGAACTTTCTGCTCAATAAAATGTGTCTAGATATGTAGGACTTTACATACAGCTGAACCTTATTATCTCAAACTCGGTTTAACTGGAAGACCCTGTTTAATTCGAATTTTTTGTTGGTCCTTGCCAAGCTTTACATTAACATTCATGTGATGTGTAAGATTATAAACTTACCTGTCTGCCCTCTGTGGAGATATTATATAAGCATCCATCCACACAGCCGATACAAACACCCTCCAGTGTTACAGAGGGGGAGGAGAATAAGGGTTTCTTACAGTCATACGTCCACAGGATATCTCCATTTCTCTAAACAATGAAAATGATACAAAGAATCAGTAAAATGATGTGGGGGTGACATTTTCAAAAAATTAATGCAACAACATTACTAGGTACAAATTATTTATCTATTATTTAAAACTAAAACTTCTTCCATAATCAACCATAATATAATGGGGAAGGGGGGAGGGGGGGGGGGGGAGGTGGGAAGACCTACCTGTATTAATAATTAAATACATTAAGGGTGGTAGGGTAAAAACCAGATCTTTATACAATTCCCTTATATTGAATCAATACTTTCTGAAAAAGTACCATTTGTCTCTCATATGGTGAATTCTTGAGCGGCCCTTTATATAACAAAGTGCTATATTAATTACTACACAAGATGCCTCACAGCGATGGAGGTAATTCTGATGTTAAGAATTAGTTTACTTACATTTTCTAATTAAAATTACATTAATTAATTAACCCCTACAGCTTCATAATGAACTAGTCCATACTTTGAATGGGAAGAGATCAAGTATGTCTTCAGGGGGGAATGAGTAAGCATTAATGGTACTCACGGAGTCTAAAGCAGACACAGCACCAGACAGGGTCCCCACGTAGACAGCATTCAGCGGAGAACACACAGCGGGGGACGAGAAAACACTGCCTCCTCCCAAGTATGTCTTAAACAGACATGTCCTGGTCTACAAGTATAACAGGTACAGTAAACGTCTTGTAAGTGAACTTTGTATGTAAGATGAAATCATTACAATGCTATTGTTTTTCTACGATCGTAGGAAAGCCACAAAACACTTCTCTATCGTTTGTGTACCATGGGATAGAATTGACAAAATATCTTGTTTTCCCGAATAGAAATATATTCAAAGATTTTGACCCATCAGAATGGTTGTTACTCCTGACACTCGGTAATAGTAATATAGGCAAGTGACCTTCACCTAGCTAGGCAGGAATTATAGCTGCTCATTAATAACCTTTAGGTAAAGTAAGCTTCTTTCTTCAGTTCTTAAACTTAATATAACAATAACATGTCTTAACTGTCACATCTGAACTTGAATAATTTATTAGGTGACTTCTTTTTACCTTTATATCTAAAGCATACAAGTGCTTGTCATGTGATCCGACATATACAGTTGATGTTTGAGGCTCAACAACCGGTGAACTTTTGACCTCTCCCCCAGTAATGTACTTCCACCATGTTTCTCCCGTCAAACAGTCGATCACATAAACTGCTCCATCATAACATCCTTAAAGAAAATTGGACACCATTAATACCAGTAAGATTTGGATTAAAAATATGTCAAAAATAAAGTATGACAGATTTGATTATTTTTACCTTCAGTAATTTCTGAGAAATAGCCATAACGAACTTCAATTGTCAAAATCCGAGATGGCTGCCTGTCGGCCATGTTGTTTTTGGATTGGTCCCAAAATGCAATATGCATAACTACACACCAAGGGGAACCTACACATGAAATTTGAGAAAGGTCCATTCAGTACATTCTCAGAAATAGCGATAACAAAGTTCAACTGTCAAAATCCAAGATGGCTGCCTGTCGGCCATCTTGAATTCAGATCGGTCCCAAAATGGAATATACACAACTACACACCAAGGGGAACCAACACATGAAATTTGAGAAAGATACCTTCAGTACTTTCTTAGAAATAGCGATAACAAACTTCAATTGTCAAAATCCAAGATGGCTGCCTGTCGGCCATGTTGTTTTTGGATTGGTCCCAAAATGCAATATGCATAACTACACACCAAGGGGAACCTACACATGAAATTTGAGAAAGATCCATTCAGTACATTCTCAGAAATAGCGATAACAAAGTTCAACTGTCAAAATCCAACATGGCTGCCTGTCGGCCATGTTGTTTTCGGATTGGTCCAAAAATGCAATATGCATAACTAGGCACCAAGGGGAACTTACACATGAAATTTGAGAAAGATCCATTCAGTACATTCTCAGAAATAGGGATAACAAAGTTCAAATGTCAAAATCCAAGATGGCTGCCTGTCGGCCATCTTGAATTCAGATCGGTCCCAAAATGGAATATACACAACTACACACCAAGGGGAACCAACACATGAAATTTGAGAAAGATACCTTCAGTACTTTCTGAGAAATAGCGATAACAAACTTCAATTGTCAAAATCCAAGATGGCTGCCTGTCGGCCATGTTGTTTTTGGATTGGTCCCAAAATGCAATATGCATAACTACACACCAAGGGGAACCTACACATGAAATTTGAGAAAGATCCATTCAGTACATTCTCAGAAATAGCGATAACAAAGTTCAACTGTCAAAATCCAAGATGGCTGCCTGTTGGCCATGTTGTTTTCGGATTGGTCCAAAAATGCAATATGCAAAAATAGGCACCAAGGGGAACCTACACATGAAATTTGAGAAAGATCCATTCAGTACATTCTCAAAAATAGGGATAACAAAGTTCAAATGTCAAAATCCAAGATGGCTGCCTGTCGGCCATCTTGAATTCAGATCGGTCCCAAAATGGAATATGCACAACTAGGGACCAAGGTGAACCAACACATGAAATTTGAGAAAGATACCTTCAGTACTTTCTTAGAAATAGCGATAACAAACTTCAATTGTCAAAATCCAAGATGGCTGCCTGTCGGCCATGTTGTTTTTGGATTGGTCCCAAAATGCAATATGCACAACTAGGGACCAAGGTGAACCAACACATGAAATTTGAGAAAGATTCCTTCGGTACTTTATGAGAAATAGCGATAACAAGAATTGTTTACGGACGGACTAACGGACGGACTGACGGACGGACGGACGGACGGACGCAGGGCGATTTGAATAGCCCACCATCTGATGATGGTGGGCTAAAAATATGTTACGAACCTGTCTCAACAAATTACTTAATCATGTACGATCACCTTTTTCCAAATGACGTGTTCCAATTACTTTATATATGTACCCTTCACCTTCATCCGATCGGTAAAGCGTAAGTACACAAAGGTGCAAAATGTGTGTGAGTTGTCCAGGAAAATCAATATCAATTTCGGCTACACTGTACTGTAAAGCATTTGAACTTATAATGTATATGCTTTATATGTTGTTTGTCTGATGAAAGTGATAAGGTTCATAACATATGAACTAGTCATCAAAATATCACATAAAATATTCATTGCTTCTCAAGACTTACCTACAATGACATAATATCCACATGTACTGATACATGCTGATGACTCGATACGGTCGCCCAGAGTTGTCTCCCATCTCACCTCTCCTGTCTCCATGGTAATGGCATAAAACTTGTGTGAATGGGAACCAATGTATACTGTGTGTCCTCCAGTCCTTGATATTGAAGATTGCAACCAAAAAATACACAAAATAAAACTGTTGATGATGATAAAATTATTATCTTTTTAACATTTATTCATGATTTTTTTTTTTATTTTTGATTTCTTTGTGCAGTTATTTCCCTTTGAACAGTAAAACAAGAGGCCCAATGGGCCTGCATCGCTCACCTGGAATTAATCTCTGACTGGTAACTCTAAAGTCGCCAAAATGGCCCCTTAGGGGTCCAAGTCACCATTTATGTAAAAACCAGTTCCCCTTCCCCCAAGGATGTTTCTGACCAAATTTGGTCAAAATCATATCAGGGCTTTTGACAAGAAGAGATTTAAAGGAATTACCTCTATTTTCCGTATTGGGCCCCGCCCCTCTGGCCCCTTGGGTGTCAGAGTCACCATTTATGCAAAATCTGTTCCCCTTCCCCAACGATGATTCTGACCAAATTTGGACAAAATCTATTCATAACTTTATGACAAGAAGTGATTTAAAGGAATTACCTCTATTTCCCCTATTGGGCCCCGCCCATATGGCCCCTTAGGGGTCAGAGTCACCATTTATGCAAAATCTGTTCCCCTTCCCCCAACTATGTTTCTGACTAAATTTGGACAAAATTTATTCATAACTTTATAACAAGAAGAGATTTAAAGGAATTACCTCTATTTTCCATATTGGGCCCCGCCCCTCTGGCCCCTTTGGGGTCCGAGTCACCATTTATGCAAAATCTGTTCCCCTTCCCCCAACGATGTTTCTGACCAAATTTGGTCAAAATCCAAACAGGACTTTTTGACAAGAAGAGATTTAAAGGAATTACCTCTATTTTCCCTAATGGGCCTCAACCCTCTGGCCCCTTGGGTGTCAGAGTCACCATTTATGCAATATTTGTTCCCCTTCCCCCTTCAATGTTTCTTACCAAATTTGGACAAAATTTATTTATAACTTTATGACAAGATGAGATTTAAAGGAATTACCTCTATTTCCCCTATTGGGCCCCGCCCCTATGGCCCCTTAGGGGTCAGATTCACCATTTATGCAAAATCTGTTCCCCTTCCCCCAACGATGTTTCTGACTGATTTGGACAAAATCCATTCATAACTTTATGACAAGAAGAGATTTAAAGGAATTACCTCTATTTCCCATATTGGGCCCCGCCCCTCTGGCCCCTTAGGGGTCCGAGTCACCATTTATGCAAAATCTGTTCCCCTTCCCCCAACTATGTTTCTGACTAAATTTGGACAAAATTTATTCATATCTTTATAACAAGAAGAGATTTAAAGGAATTACCTTTATTTCCCCTATTGGACCCCGCCCCTCTGGCCCCTTTGGGGTCAGAGTCACCATTTATGCAAAATCTGTTCCCCTTCGCCCAAGGATGTTTCTGACTAAATTTGGTCAAAATCCAATCATAACTTTTTGACAAGAAGAGATTTAAAGGAATTACCTCTATTTTCCATATTGGGCCCCACCCCTCTGGCCCCTTAGGGGTCCGAGTCACCATTTATGCAAAATCTGTTCCCCTTCCCCCAACGATGTTTCTGACCGAATTTGGACAAAATCTATTCATAACTTTATGACAAGAAGAGATTTAAAGGAATTACCTCTATTTCCCCTATTGGGCCCCGCCCCTATGGCCCCTTAGGGGTCAGAGTCACCATTTATGCAAAATCTGTTCCCCTTCCCCCAACGATGTTTCTGACTAAATTTGGACAAAATCTATTCATAACTTTATGACAAGAAGAGATTTAAAGGAATTACCTCTATTTCCCATATTGGGCCCCGCCCCTCTGGCCCCTTAGGGATCAGAGTCACCATTTATGCAAAATCTGTTCCCCTTCTCCCAACGATGTTTCTGACCAAATTTGGACAAAATCTGTTAATAACTTTTTGACAAGAAGAGATTTAAAGGAATTACCTTTATTTCCCTATTGGGCCCCACCCCTCTGGCCCCTTTGGGGTCCGAGTCACCATTAATGCAAAATCTGTTCCCCTTCCCCAAAGGATGTTTCTGACGTAATTTGGTCAAAATCCAATCATAACTTTTTGACAAGAAGAGATTTAAAGGAATTACCTCTATTTTCCATATTGGGCCCCACCCCTCTGGCCCCTTAGGGGTCCGAGTCACCATTTATGCAAAATCTGTTCCCCTTCCCCCAACGATGTTTCTGACCGAATTTGGACAAAATCTATTCATAACTTTATGACAAGAAGAGATTTAAAGGAATTACCTCTATTTCCCCTATTGGGCCCCGCCCCTATGGCCCCTTAGGGGTCAGAGTCACCATTTATGCAAAATCTGTTCCCCTTCCCCAAAGGATGTTTCTGACGTAATTTGGTCAAAATCCAATCAGGACTTTTTGACAAGAAGAGATTTAAAGGAATTACCTCTATTTTCCATATTTGGCCCCGCCCCTCTGGCCCCTTTGGGGTCCGAGTCACCATTTATGCAAAATCTGTTCCCCTTCCCCCAACGATGTTTCTGACCGAATTTGGACAAAATCTATTCATAACTTTATGACAAGAAGAGATTTAAAGGAATTACCTCTATTTCCCCTATTGGGCCCCGCCCCTATGGCCCCTTAGGGGTCAGAGTCACCATTTATGCAAAATCTGTTCCCCTTCCCCCAACGATGTTTCTGACTAAATTTGGACAAAATCTATTCATAACTTTATGACAAGAAGAGATTTAAATGAATTACCTCTATTTCCCATATTGGGCCCCGCCCCTCTGGCCCCTTAGGGGTCAGAGTCACCATTTATGCAAAATCTGTTCCCCTTCTCCCAACGATGTTTCTGACCAAATTTGGACAAAATCTGTTAATAACTTTTTGACAAGAAGAGATTTAAAGGAATTACCTTTATTTCCCTATTGGGCCCCACCCCTCTGGCCCCTTTGGGGTCCGAGTCACCATTAATGCAAAATCTGTTCCCCTTCCCCAAAGGATGTTTCTGACGTAATTTGGTCAAAATCCAATCAGGACTTTTTTAAAAGAAGAGATTTAAAGAATTACCTCTATTTTCCCTATTGGGCCCTGTCGTTCTGGCCCTTTGGGGGTCAGAGTCACCATTTATGCAAAATCTGTTCCCCTTCGCCCAAGGATGTTTCTGACCAAATTTGGTTAAAATCCAATCAGGACTTTTTGACTAGTAGCGATTTGAAGCAAATGTTGACAGACGACGGACGACGGACGCTGCGCTATGGCATAAGCTCACCGGACCTTCGGTCCAGGTGAGCTAAAAACAATAATGATCTATATATTGGTATGTATACCTGTCTCTGGCTATAAGGGGGGAAGCATCCACACACTTTCCGGTGTTGACTTTCCAACAAATATCCAGGGTCACATTACCAAGACTCGGACCAGGCCCACAGTTGGTATCTGTTAGACTCCTGTCCAAATTATAATCTTGTGCTGGGACGACAGATGTGCTGATAAATTTATGTGATTTCTCAAAATCTTCCCTTAGTGTAGTTTTCTTAATACCACAGTTTCCTCTTCCAATGGACCAAATCATGTGATCATTAACTGCCATACAGTCAGTTTTTGTCTCTATCATAAGTGATGGGCTCGTACGTATATTTTTCAGACTTTGATCTTCAGTTTTGTATATTTCGGAATCATTGTTATCCCAATATTTCCTTTTCCTGTTAAGAAATGTTCCTTTTGAATCATTAGGTACATCAAATGGTTTCTTTACTTCATTAATATCATTGATCACTACATCACCTGTATTCACATTCAAATTTTCTGTTCCAATCTTATTCATTTCTGGTTCAGTGTCAACTTTTGCTCTCACAATGCTTTTTAAGGACACACTTTCTGATAGGCTGTAGTGTTGTGGTATTGTTTGTAACTGACTACATACACATTCCTCTATATAGCAAAGGATTTTGGCATATGTATCATGTAAGACAATATCTAATAGATTCGGAAGTCTTTTGTTGAAAGTTTCCTCTACTTTATCTGAAAACTGAACGGCTGACAAACTGTCACCTCCACTGGTAATAAACTTCGAGTTCATGGTTGGTCTGTGATGGCTTGTCAGAAGGACTTCCTGAAAAAACATTCAACACATTTAACAATTCAATTTTATAAAGGCCTATTATATGTAGCTTTCGGCACATATGTAACAACATAGATAGTTACTTTGTCATTTGTTTTTTTTTATTTTGTTATACGTCCTATTACCAGCCAGGGTCATTTTTAGGACATGCTAAGTTTTGGAGGTAGAGGAGTACCTGAAGAAAAACCGCCAACCTACAGTCAGTACCTGGCAACTGCTCCACATTTGTTTCGAACTCGCAACCCAGAGGTGGAGGGTTAGTGGTAGAATGTTGGGACACCTTAACCCCTCGGCCACCGCGGCCCCCTGGTAGAATGTTGGGACACCTTAACCCCTCGGCCACCGCAGCCCCCTGATAGAATGTTGGGACACCTTAACCCCTCGGCCACCGCGACCCCCTGGTAGAATGTTGGGACACCTTAACCCCTCGGCCACCGCAGCCCCCTGGTAGAATGTTGGGACACCTTAACCCCTCGGCCACCGCAGCCCCCTGATAGAATGTTGGGACACCTTAACCCCTCGGCCACCGCGGCCCCCTGGTAGAATGTTGGGACACCTTAACCCCTCAGCCACCGCGGCCCCCTGGTAGAATGTTGGGACACCTTAACCCCTCGGCCCCCTGGTAGAATGTTGGGACACCTTAACCCCTCGGCCCCCTGGTAGAATGTTGGGACACCTTAACCCCTCGGCCACCGCGGCCCCCTGGTAGAATGTTGGGACACCTTAACCCCTCGGCCCCCTGGTAGAATGTTGGGACACCTTAACCCCTCGGCCACCGCGGCCCCCTGGTAGAATGTTGGGACACCTTAACCCCTCGGCCAACGCATCCCCCTGGTAGAATGTTGGGACACCTTAACCCCTCGGCCACCGCGGCCCCCTGGTAGAATGTTGGGACACCTTAACCCCTCGGCCACCGCGACCCCCAGACAGTTACTATCTATATACTAAATATGTGATATGACTTACCTTCCACACTGTCTCTACCACTTCTGCCACCCTCTCCACCGTGACAGAACTCATAACAGTGTCCGGCTCATCAGCTAACTGTAGTAATGCTGTTTTGTCCAGTTTTCCTGCCACAGTTTCATTACATAAATATACACATAATGCCAAGTGATGTATAATTATATTTAACATGTATTACAAGAAATGATACAGTTTACCAAAAAATTATCCAGCTTCTATCTACTAATTGTTCTATCTACGCATTACCTAGTATTCAATATCTTTCTTCCAAAAAGTATCTGTGCATTATACACGATGGCATACACACTATATATACCTGCAAATTTACCATACGTATGTGTTAAGAGCCAGATAACATTCGTAACAAAAAAAGAAGAGATATGCTTCCTATAGGAAATCGCAAAAATTTCCTATAGCAACAAGCAAGAATATAACCAAAATCTCTTGTTTAGGTAAAACTTTAAATAAAAGTCTAAATACCGGTAAAACCAATATCACAAATACTTCCAGGAGTTGGTTACCCGATAGTTTGTTAGTGTCTATCTTTATGTAGATATTAGGTATAGACTGCAAAATTTTACACCCGTGTTTGTCAAGAACAATTTTCAAATGAAATATTCCAACTTCTGTTCGTATAATAGACATAAACAGTTTCAATTTTGTTTAAAAATCTTACCATGTCTGGTAACAGGAAATTTGGTGACCATGACAACACAGTCTGGCCAGTATTGAGAGGGGAGACTTTCTTGTATCCATAGGTTAATTTTCACAGTGCTTATTGTTTTGGTGTCTTGTAGAACAACAAATACCCTAAGCTTGTTCTGATGAAAGACAACTCTACAGTCAGCTACAGCATCCATCTTCAGTACAACCTGTTCAGTAGAAAACAACAAAGTTGTATCTCAAATTCTTAAGGAGTTGGCTTAACCTTTTTAAAACATAAATTTTCTGAACTTCTCTGCCTTTTCCCTTATATGTAACAATTTTTTTTTATTAAATTGCCCAATGACACCTATTTTTCTTTTGATATCATCAAGATATAGGTCTTGAATAATTCTTCTTTCCCATTTTTTCCAGCTTTTATTTCGCCATGTATTTCTTATGAACAATCTAGAATTGTTTTACTCCGATTTTTTTTAAACACTTAAATCTTTGAAATAAGCCCAATGCAGAAAAACATGCAGATAAAGTCAGAGTTTCTTAACTCATTCATCACTGAAGACACATTTGAAATCTTCCAATTCAAAGGTTGGAATAGGTCATTATGAAACTTCAGGGGTGATCAAATAGTAATAATTCATAAACTGCTGTATGCTTATATATATGGATTTAGAAATATTAAAGACTAGGATTGGAATACAGGATTATTTACCTTTTCAATTTCACAAAGGTTAATTCTTCGACCATTCCGTTTGACCTGGTCATCCAGACGATGGAGAAATATGATCTCCCCTTCGCTGTTAACGGAAACTAGGTCACCAGTTGGCCGCAGTAGTGGAAGTTCTTTGTCAGCCCCTTCTCCAGTCAGGTAACACTGTCTTCCCTTTATTCCTGTAGATACATTTCAAAAAGGACAATTGAGTTACCAGAAGTAATGTCCGATAAGATTAACAAGAAATCAACATTACATCATAACTCTACATGCTGTTTTCATTACCCCAACATTGGAAGAGGTGAGAGCATATTACTAATGGGTGATCACCATAGAAAGTGTAAGCAAATTTTATACGAGCATAGTTCTCGGGTGACAAAGGCACCTGAGCAAAGATCTTGAATAGGTAACACATGTGTGTGTAAGCAGAGTTGCTTCCCCTTGCAACATATTTCTTGAAGTTTTTCGTCTGGAAGTAGCCCTGTAGTGAGGAAACCGAAAACATATCACACAATTATGTCACAATCAGCCTTAATCAGTTGTTTCGGGAAGATTGAAAAATAACTGGAAAATCTTTCAGCTAATGTCTTTTGCATTTATCTCTTTGTGGTTGCTTACAGAGTTTTTTTTCAACTTGCCAACTTTAAATTATGGAGAACTTATCTCTTTCTAAATCTTGAAAGACTCTCATTAGGTATTAACTAAAGCTAAGCTAGTAGCTTTGACGGCTTTGCTTTTTTCATATTAGGCCTGACTTTCTAAATCTTGAAGGATTCTCATTAGATATTAGATTTTAACTAAAGCTAAGCTATAATTTGGAGGCCTTGTCTTTTTATTATTAGTCCTGATCATCACATATTGTTTCCTGGAGAGCCTTGGCAAAACTTTCCTCAGAATGCACTCATTGTTAAAGATCTGCAAAATTTAATTAACATATACCAGAAGCATAAAACCTTAGTTTATATCTATATTGCATCATATCTCGGTGTTTCCATTACCATAACTGGAAAGGTGATATAAGTGTATGTTTTGATGGTTTAATATTTACAAATATCAATTTACTTCAACAGACCATAAAAAGAATTTTACACAAAACTCACCCCCTAAGTAAAGCTGTCCTCTGCCATCAAATACTTCCTGACCCTCATAGTCCAGGACTGATATTCTAGTATCCTTCAGGGGCTGACCCAACGGCACATCAACTGTCAGGTTTCTGCAAAAATATTTCTTATGAGGTGAATGTAAAATTGAACTCCTTGACATTTCAACCCATATTGATTCTGAGAAAATACTGGATACAATCATTAAAACTTAGCAAACACTTTAAATCAAATGACATTTATCATCAAAATTTTCATACACTTTAAATTGAACCCTGCTATTTTCTACTTTGATGCTCATAAACACTTACATCATGCAACCAAAGAGTATTACATAGCAGTCTATAAATTATTAGCAAAATTTGTCAAGTTTACGCATTAAATTTGATTCTATCAACAGGCATTAAAACTTTTTTTGATTGGTTGAAAAATATCAATGACCATTTACCTTAATATCATTATGGTCTTTTGTGTTTTTGTTTTAAACATACATGTAGTCAGTTAAACTGTACCTGAAATCTTTGTCAGTCACTTCATAGCATGTGGACCAGCAAGACACCTCTGTTGTACCATACAGGTTGTAGAACTTTGTAGCATTGTCAGGAGCTCTCCACCTCTGGAGTAAGGAAATTGAAGGAAATTTTTCTCCTCCAAAAGCGAGAGTTCTAAGGTGAGACAATCTTCCTAGTAGTGTGTTCCTGAGAGCCTCGGAGCCGATTCTTGATACTAGTGAGGGAGTAGCCTGCAACAATAACATGTAAATCATAGTCCTGGCATAAGTTTAACAAAAAAAAAATAAAAAAATCACAATACCAAAGTGTCAACAAACCATAATCTGAACTCAAAATTAAGGTCTCTCGGTCCGTTGATTATCGTTCTTGGCAAAAACATGGCCGCTTTGACGGATATAACATTTGATACCTATCATGGGTAAGAAATTCACCATACATACGCCGATGATCATGCAATTTGCAATCTGGCAAAGACCCAAGCGTCTGCTAGAAGCAAAGTAAACGCTAGCAGGTTAAGTTGTTTGCGTAACTATCGACTATATCAACCTGATCTTATGTAAACGTGTTTTGTAAACAATACAGTATGGTATAGGGGAGGTAATTAGCAACTCCAATGTACTTGAGTTATTCCCATTTATGAGAAATCTGTTTATGTAAAACATATGTTTGGGAGTGAATACAAGGACTTGGAACTGGTAACATGCGTTTGTGTCTTTATCTACAACGATGTCATGATGTTCATAAGCGGGTTCACCACTCACCCTCATTCATCTATTAGTAATGTAAACACCAAGACAACCTATATGTCCGCTTCAATTCTTTACAACTGCATCATTAAACAAACACATAGCTTTATATTTATTTGATATTTAATTCAACATGTTCTGATGATATCACTATTCAATAAATGCTAGTTATAAACTATTTTCTGTGTAATCTGATACCAGGCGAGTGGATACATTGTACATTCAAATCAGGCTAAAGCAATCGATAAACCTAGTATCGCACTACTTTCAACGCATTATATGTGATATGGGAAAATATCTACCTCCTACAATTAAGTCCAATTGCAGTGAAAGGGGAGGCAATTGATATAAAAAAACCCAATAATTCTGATTATTTTCCCCAAATTTTAAGTTAAATAATGTTTTTTGGTTCAATTTTTTCATGCTTTGTTAAATAAGGATTGTTTCTTCATAACATAACTTTAAAAAATCAGTTTTTCATCCACATTATGTTTTGATATTTAAAAATGTTGATGAAAAACATACATATAATTGTTTGTTTTGTTGAATAACAGTAATACGAAACGTAAAATATTTGCCTTCTTTTCTGTTTTATATGTATATATAACTTTAGGATTGTAATACATTAAAACGTAATATGTTAGTTGTTGATTTCGCGCTTTCTAGGGTTTTCCCTGAAAATATCAGTTTTTCACCCAAAAAAGATTTCTGCAGTTTTTCGGCCAATTACAACAAAAATACTTGTTCTTTATACACTAGTAAACATTTGAGTGAAATTTCATGAAATTCCTATGGATATTGACAAAGGAACCGAGTGACCTTAATTAATCCAGTGGCAAAATACGAACAAAGAAAAGATTTACACATATTAAAAGAGAATAAGATTGGGTGTTGAGATATCCCTGGCAGTCAACAGAACAGACTCAGGTTTAATTCTTTTTCTTTTTTCTCCCATACTTGCAACAAGAGGCCCAATGGGCCTGCATCGCTCACCTGGAATTAATCTCTGACTTGTAACCCTTAAAGTGCCAAAATAGCCCCTTAGGGGTCAGAGTCACCATTTAGGCAAAATCTGTTCCCCTTCCCCCAAGGATGTTTCTGACCAAATTTAGGCAAATCCATTCATAACTTTTGGACAAGAAGAGATTTAAAGGAATTACCTCTATTTTCCCTATTGGGCCATGCCCCTCTAGCCCCTTTGGGGTCAGAGTCCCCATTTATGCAAAATATGTTCCTCTTCCCCAAAGGATGTTTCTGACCAAATTTGGACAAAATCTATTCATAACTTTATGACAAGAAGAGATTTAAAAGAATTACCTCTATTTCCCCTAATTGGCCCCGTGCCTCTGGGCCCTTAGGGGTCAGAGTCACCATTTATGCAAAATCTGTTCCCCTTCCCCCAACGATGTTTCTGACCAAATTTGGAAAAAATCTATTCATAACTTTATGACAAGAGAGACTTAAAGGAATTACCTCTATTTCCCTTATTGGGCCCCGCCCCTCTGGCAGCTTTGGGGTCCGAGTCACCATTTATGCAAAATCTATTCCCCTTCCCCCTACAATGTTTCTGACCAAATTTGGACAAAATCTATTCCTAACTTTATGACAAGAAGAGATTAAAAGGAATTACCTCTATTTCCCCTATGCGGCACCGCATCTCTGGCCCCTTAGGGGTCAGTGTCACCATTTATGCAAAATTTGTTCCCTCTCCCAACGATGTTTCTGACCAAATTTGGACAAAATCTATTCATAACTTTATGACAAGAAGAGATTTGAAGGAATTACCTCTATTTCCCCTATTGGGCCCCACCCCTCTGCCCCCTAGGTGTCAGAGTCACCATTTATGCAAAATCTATTCCTCTTCCCCCAACAATGTTTCTGACAAAATTTTGTCAAAATCCAATCGTAACTTTTGGACAAGAAGAGATTTAAAGGAATTACCTCTATTTTCCCTATTGGGCCCCGCCCCTCTGGCCCCTTTGGGGTCCGAGTCACTATTTATGCAAAATCTGTTCCTCTTCACCAAAGGATGTTTCTGACCATATTTTGTCAAAATCCAATCAGGACTTTTTGACAAGAAGAGATTTAAAGGAATAACCTCTATTTTCCCTATTTGGCCCCACCCCTCTGGCCCCATGGGTGTCAGTGTCACCATTTATGCAAAATCTGTTCCCCTTCCCCAAAGGATGTTTATGACCAAATCTGGAAAAAATCTATTCATAACTTTATGACAAGAAGAGATTTAAAGGAATTACCTCTATTTCCCTTATTGGGCCACCTCCCTCTGGCCCCTTAGGAGTCAGAGTCACCATTTATGCAAAATCTGTTCCCCTTCCCCAAAGGATGTTTCTGACCAAATCTGGAAAAAATCTATTCATAACTTTATGACAAGAAGAGATTTAAAGGAATTACCTCTATTTCCCTTATTGGGCCACGCCCCTCTGGCCCCTTAGGGGTCAGAGTCACCATTTATGCAAAAGCTGTTCCCCTTCCCCAAAGGATGTTTCTGACCAAATCGGAAAAAATCTATTTATAACTTTATGACAAGAAGAGATTTAAAGGAATTACCTCTATTTCCCTTATTGGGCCATGCCCCTCTGGCCCCTTAGGGGTCAGAGTCACCATTTATGCAAAATCTGTTCCCCTTCCCCCAATGATGTTTCTGACCAAATTTGGCCAAAATCCAATCAGGACTTTTTGACAAGAAGAGATTTAAAGGAATTACCTCTATTTCCCCTATTGGGCCCCGCCCCTCTGGGCCCTTAGGGGTCCGAGTCACCATTTATGCAAAATCTGATCCCCTTCCCCCAACAATGTTTCTGACTAAATTTGACCAAAATACAATCAGGACTTTTTGACAAGAAGAGATTTAAAGGAATTACCTCTATTTTCCCTATTGGGCCCCGCCCCTCTGGCCCTTTGGGGGTCAGAGTCACCATTTATGCAAAATCTGTTCCCCTTCCCTCAATGATGTTTCTGACTAAATTTGGACAAAATCCAATCAGGACTTTTTGACAAGAAGGGATTTAAAGGAATTACCTCTATTTCCCCTATTGGGCCCCGCCCCTCTGGGCCCTTAGGGGTCCGAGTCACCATTTATGCAAAATCTGTTCCCCTTTGCCCAAGGATGTTTCTGACTAAATTTGGCCAAAATCCAATTAGCACTTTTTGACAAGAAGAGATTTAAAGGAATTACCTCTATTTTCCCTATTGGGCCCCGCCCCTCTGGCCTCTTTGGGGTCAGAGTCACCATTTATGCAAAATCTGTTCCCCTTCCCCAAAAGATGTTTCTGACTATATTTGATCAAAATCCAATCAGGACTTTTGACAAGAAGAGATTTAAAGAATTACCTCTATTTTCCCTATTGGGCCCCGCCCCTCTGGCCCCTTTCGGGCCAGAGTCACCATTTATGCAAAATCTGTTTCCCTTCCTCAAAGGATGTTTCTGACAAAATTTGATCAAAATCCAATCAGGACTTTTTGACAAGAAGAGATTTAAAGAATTACCTCTATTTTCCCTATTGGGCCCCGCCCCTCTGGCCCTTTGGGGGTCAGAGTCACCATTTATGCAAAATCTGTTCCCCTTCGCCCAAGGATGTTTCTGACCAAATTTGGTTAAAATCCAATAAGGACTTTTTGACTAGTAGCGATTTGAAGAAAATGTTGACAGACGCAGACGGACGACGGACGACGGACGCTGCGCCATGGCATAAGCTCACCGGACCTTCGGTCCAGGTGAGCTAAAAACAGTAAGAAATGAAAAGATGCTGCGAACCTTAAACATAACACTATTATCAATGTCGCATGAAATGTGCACTGAAAATTAAATAGTTATCAATTGGTGTTATGTACACTACAGAAATTGATGATGTTCCCCTATTGGCGGATTGGTCGAGTGGTTAACACTCCGGCCTTCCATGCAGGCGGCTGGGGCTCGATCCCCGTAATCGTCATACGCATGGAATATTCAGAGAAAGTGTTTTTCTCCTGCCCACACAACTCCAACAACCCAGGTGGAGTATAAAATGGTCTGGAGTGGATGTTGCAGTATCTGTGATGTAGCACACAAGTGAGGTGGCACTCTAAACGATGCCGTTGGAAACACGGTCCCACTACAAACAGAACACAATTCATCTCCAGCACACACGCATACATACACACACACATATGGAGATATTTGCCAGGTGGTATAGGACAAGTAGTTAGCGCCCGATAAGGCAGCTCCTGCGAACTCTTCAGAATTATATATGATAGGACTGTATATATATGTTAATTGTATTGATTGTATAAGAATTGTATATCTATGTACTGTAAAGCGTGGCTTATGTTAGCTAGATAGGGCGTTATATCAAATATTGTATATCATTATAATTATTATTGGGAGTCGCAATATATACTCTTGGGGGATGACAGATGAATCAAGAATGAGTAAAAGGGGAGACAAATCCATGACTGATGGGAACCCTGGAAAGGAACTGACCTGTAGGTAGGTGACCTTGTGACGGTAGTACAGCATGCTCAGTAAAGACCTCGGCATCATCTTCACCACATGTGGGACAATCAAAAGACAAGCTCCACTGCCAAAGGCCAGGAAAAGGTCAACAATGCTTGGGTCGAAGGTCAGAGGGGAGCTTAAGAATATCAGGTCATTGTCTGTTATGTTGAAAATGTCTCTGTAATAATGGATCAAAGCAAGGTGTTTTAAGTGAGGTTAGTATTCATAACCCAAGATATTTTTACCCTCATAATGAAGTATACATCATTCTGTAATTTATACCCTTATCTATGTGTGCAATACATAATGTACCTTAGATGTCTGTATGATGTTTGGTATGATACATAGAGGTTACTTAACCAGTGTTTTTGTTACCTTGATTTTACAACAACCTGTGCTTTATTGAATTGGGAAAATTAAGTAGGATTTTCAGCTAAATTGAGCAAATATTCTTGAATTTTGCTTCATTTTGGGAAAATAACACAGATTTTGAATAGGGGAAACAGCCTTATATCGGCTGTTAAACAGGGCAAACGAAATCACTGATAACGGGTGGTTGTTGTATGTGGAGTTTATTCCACTCTCGTTCATTATTCTTTAAAAGTTACAAAAGACATTTGCAAAAGCGTCCAATAACCTGGAGTCATGTGATGTGTTTCTACAACAATTTCAGTCGGAAACAGCTAGAGTGAACTGCGGACTATGATATGCGCGAAATGCATCATCTCGTATATATACATCTCTGCCTATGTCAACAATCTGCATGTTGCAATTTACCGCGTAACTTTCGGTCAAAGATCAACTTCTCAACAAATCAAAATTCTGGAAGGTCATAAACCACTAGTGGTATAAAACATATATTTATCAAACAGTCAGCACAGTTATACAATGGTCTGAGAGTGGAATAACATTAGGTATTGTGGTAAAAACCTACAATTTATACCCTGATCTATGTATGCAATACATAATATACCTAAGGTGTATGATGTTTGGTAGGATACACTGGTGCGGTACTCGTACAATCTTTGGCGTGCCTGTAGTTCCTGAGGTGGTGATACAGTAGGCAAGACCCCCTGTGTGTTTACGTTGTGGCTGTCCCTCGAGGCAGACCAACATCACACCCATGTCCTTTATCCCTGTATTACTCACAATGACAGCATCGTACTCCAGCAACACAGATTCAATCCTCTATAACATAAAGATTGGTAATTATATACTGAAACAATTTTTATACTGAAAGTCATAATATCAATGCTTACATTTACATGGCAAAGCCACAAGATAAAGTATTCAGCTGTGCAGCAAGAGACTTACAATTTAAGAGACGATAAACGACACCCAGCGTCTAATAATTATGGCGTCATTGTTTCAGCATAGAAATGGTGACAGTTTGCGGCCAAAATGGCTTTTCAATTGTACGAATTTAGATGTTGATAATGAAACATTAATCATGGTTTAAATCAAATTGAAATCAGTATAAGTCAGCAACATGGATAGGAGATGTAAATATAAGCATTGAAGTGTCTTTATATGGTTGTTATGGTCAATATAAATGACAGAGCTTTGCAGGCAAAAAAAATCAAATTGCATGCTAGTGCAATATGATTTTTACCTGCAAAGCTCTTTCTTTTATATTGACCATAACGACCATATAAAGACACTTCAATGCTTAATTAATAGCGTTTTATTTTTAATTTGGAGAGAAAGAAATGCTGGTAAAATAGGAACTAAGTCATTGTTAGCATAACAACTTTGATGATGGTTATATATCATATCCTATTCTGATTCACAGTTTGTCTACATCAATGTAAACATGCAGAGTTTTTAAACTATGTTCTAAGTATAGCATATTTCATTAAGCATTAACATGAGTTTCCTCTGGCCCTGATCATGACACCATATCCCATACAAGACATCTATCTGTCAAAATGTCCTAGTCTAGTGTCAGGGCCAGAGGTAGAACAAATTCTGCTAAAATGACCTTCATCTAGCATTAGAAAAATATTTAAGAAAATTTCATTCCATGATATTTTTTATTCAAAATACACTTTTATAGTACATGTAATATCAAATACATACATCTATAGAGTAAAATATAACAAGAGGCCCACAGGCCTTAACAGTCACCTAGGTTTTGATGTACTAGTAGTACCAATAACTGAATAACTGGGTGATTAACTATAATTATATTATAAATTTTAACCAATTTGAGCCTTTTGAGTCCCTTCCCATTGACCCGGTGGTGGGCCAGAATCTATTTTTTTTCAATATTAAACCCAACTCCTAGTTATTATTCAAACCAAGTTTCAATTATCTCTAACAGAAAATGAACAAAATATATACAAAAGTGTCATTTTCCTCTATAAACCATAGTAAACTTCACCCGGGGGGAATGTGAAGTCTGTGGGGCTTGAAATTCACAATTTTGATAAACACCTTAAGACCTTTCCATTCGGGATTAGTATTTGATTCAAGCATATCTGGGACTGGAGAAGAAGATTTTTGAAATTTTAACTAATTTGGCCCCTCTCTTGGGCCCCTAGGGGGTTAGGACCCTATAATTTACAATTTTGGTGCATCTTTGGCAAGGGAAGGTTCCTGCAAAATTTCACTGAAATTGGTTAAGGGTTTTTTGCGAAGAAGTCGAAAATATCAAATGTTTATGAACGGACAACGCACGATGGACGACAACAGACAAAAGGCGATTAGAAAAGGTCACTAGAGACTTCTTCTCAGGTAACCTAAAAATAAAATATATTCATATTTTAATGTACATTATTATAACCACATTGTATATTACTGTACCTGTAAGTTTTCTGGGTCTACCAATAGTATTCTGATGCCCATTTCCCTGACAACATGACTAACAAACTTCACACAGCTTGACTCAAAGTTGTAGAAGGCTGCTTGACTCCCCAAGACCCTGTCAATTATATATATATCAACGAAAAGATTCAATCATTTTCTCCTGTATTATCACTTTAATGTAAACAAACTATTTACTTTTTCTATTAAAACAAGTATTGCTATGTATAAGATTTGCAAGATGGAGATGATGGTTAATCGTTACAGACAATGAAATAAAATTAACCCTTAAACACATTAAATTTTGAAATACATGTACAAACAAGTGCTAATTGTAATGGGGTACCATTACAGATGTCCCCCAAACTACCCCTTTGGTCGGAACTGATGAGCCCAATGAACTCACAATGGAAATATAGCTGACACCCCATATAGGAAATAGCGGCCATGTTGACGAATCACGAAACAGAGGTTACGACAATGTCCGTGGTGTCCTACTACAGTTATATATAAAATTTCATTGAAATCGGACAATATATAAATTTCGACCAATCAGAAGCCAGGAAATAGCGGCCATGTTGACGAATCACGAAACGGAGGTTACGACAATGTTGTTGGTGTAATACTACACATATATATTCAATTTCATTGAAATCGGACAATATATAAATTTCGACCAATCAGAAGCCAGGAAATAGCGGCCATGTTGACGAATCATGAAACGGATGTGACGACAATGTTGTTGGTGTAATACTACACATATATATTAAATTTCATTGAAATCGGACAATATATAAATTTCGACCAATCAGAGGCCTCCATTTTCGTTTCGGTGGCAACCAAACTTTACGAAAATGTTACCATGTTATTCAGCATCCCTTAAAACACCCATGTACCAATTTTTACTGAAATCGGAGACTGAATTTTGAAAACCGGAAATTAGCTCTGGTGGCCATCTTGGACTTCCGGTCGCGGAAAAACAACCCGTTTTCACACACCCTGCCCCTAATGAGTATGTGTGTGAAGTTTCGTGAAGATCCGTCCAGTAGTTTTTGAGAAAACGGTCGGAAACCTCCGCGGCGGAAGAAAGTGGAAGAAACAAAAATAATAATAATAATAAGAAACCGAGCAAAAACAATATGTCCCCCCACTTCGTTTGGGGGACATAATTAAAGATAATCATTATTGCAAAATAATGTTGTACTTAAGCTTATCACATACCTGGTACTGTTCTATTTGTTTTGTTTTTTGTTTTATCCAAATTAATAATAATCAACATAGAAAATAATATTTGTCCACTAGTCAATCAAATGAAATTATCATGATAATAAAGAGTATTTCATGGTTAGGTTACCATCGGGATGAATAGTACAATATACATAGTAAATAGTATTAATTACTAATTAATCAATTGTAAGGATCCAGTGTTATTTGGAAAACTACCGTTGATATTACTTCTTTCACCCATAGTAATTAGTATTGTAACATTCAATACTGTTTATCTCAGAACTTCTGTAATAAATATTGGTACACATTCAGAAACTAAAAACTTACCCAAGGAGAACAGCAGGGAGGTTGTGAGAAGGTGGGATACACATTCCAACAATTTCATCTTCTACACCCATCCTCTTTAGAACTGCAGTTACCTGTAATATATACATTTACATATATACATGTATATAGTAACACTGATCATGAGTTATATATACCAGGTAGGGATATTTCAACTCTGTAAAACAGGTAAAGTATACGGTTTTTACTTTTAATACAATATGCATCAAATGATGTGTGAAGCATGAAGTAGAAATTTGAATACAAATACTTGAATGTTTTAGCAAATATTATTAGTCCTATAACACGCATTGCTATTGCTGACAAATTTACAGAAAGCCATAATCCTATATTTACAATTTGATATACAGTAAGTAATTTTGAACAGGAAAGTAAGTGTAGGCAACAATGAAAGTGATGATGTCACAATAGATATTGATGACATCACCATAGCAAATGTTGCTATAGCACGAGGCACTGGGTGTAATAGGGGTATGGGTGCAACGTTAACTGCCTCTTAGTATTGTGTTGATGGGAAAATGTGGAGTAAATGTAAATATTATATTATGATTGGTAAAAATATTGAAATGAGGAAAATGTTCATTACTGGTACCAGTAATTAATCATTCAGATAACAGAAATCTATTTGCAAATGTCTTGTTCAGCAATCCGGCAAGAGTGACTGAACATGAAGCTTGCTGTTATTATATAATTACTACTCCAACAATGTTAGAGGTTTAACACGGCGAGATATTTTCTGACAGGCGCTGTGTCGCAGTCGGCAAAATCATATCCGATAATTAAAAGGCCGACCAACGGCTAAGAGTGACTGAACATGAAGTTTGTTGCTATACCTGTTCAGTTGACTTCTGAAGCTGTGAGTAGGAGGAAACATTAATGGCTAATTATATATTAGAGTGACTGAACATGAAGTATGTTGTTATACCTGTTCAGTTGACATCTGAAGCTTGAGTAGGTGGAAACATTAATGGCTAAGAGTGCACGTGACTGAACATGAAGTTTGTTGCTATACCTGTTCAGTTGACTTCTGAAGCTGTGAGTAGGTGGAAACATTAATGGTTTCTCCATCATCAAACTCAACAGCAGGAGCATCCTTACTTTGTACAAAATGAGGTGTAACTATATCAAGTAACGTCACAGCTACCTGGCCCTGCATGACAGGTTCTCATAAACAGGCTCAATACAGATGCACTTTCCTTATGAATGCTACAGTCCTTTGGATCTGGAAGACAACAAATATACATGTACAATGTATAAGAATCAATCAGAACCACAGGTGCTTGTGGACATGAATGTGACCATTTTTTCATTGAATGTAGAAGATTATATACATTATATATTATATTATATTATATACAACCAAATGTTGTGGGTTGGATTACCTTATGTCAGGCCTGTCCTGCTTAGGCCGAGACGGCCTTGTACATGTGAAGCTGTTGTCGCACCTCTGGATGGGGGAACACGTCCGTACCGTTTGGGGTTTAACCAATAATGTTAAATTATTAAGTTTACAATAACAACCTATGCAGAGTAGCCTTATAAAAACCTAGGCTCACATTCATGTCCACAAGAACCTGTGATCAGAACCACATAAAGTCCTTACATAGTGCTTTCCCAGTCACTTAGCGGTAACAGGTCGTTTCGCCCTAAATCGCGTTCGCGCTAAGAGTCGTTTCGCCCGAAGTCCCGTTCGCCCTAATTTTTCCCAATCGGGTAATATTTTTACAAAATAATTTACATGTCTATAAGACATAGAAAATCTACCACTATTATATATCTCTTGAATAACGATTTTAAGCTAATTAACTAGGTCTATGTACGAGAAAAATCGTGAACAAATCTGTTTATTTATCATGGAGTCGACGACGTCGGATATAATTTAAAGTCTGTAAAGAACGGTTTTTAAGCAAACATTTTAAATAGTCATGCATGCTAAGCAGCTTGTAACACGATTAAATATAAACAAGTTAACATGAAAAATGACAAAAGGTAGGTGATTATTATGAAAACACCAAACAAAGTTTCGCTCTAACATTTTATTTTTAGGGCGAAACAACCTGGGGCGAAACAACCTAGAGCGAACTGGATTTAGTACGAATCGACCCGGATTCCACTTAGCTGATCCACCTGTGCATTACTTATTGATACAGCTTATGATTTCTATATTAAACTACTGTAACAACTTACTTCATACCCATATTTCCATTAAAATTAAATTGTCTTGTAGGAATTAAACCGATAGGACCGGGGTACCGCGCGACTTCAACTTTTCGAACTTTTTTTTAAAGACAGGAAGTAAACATCCGCCACTAATACAATACACGGACCGCCGCGTAATTTTCCGGAAATTATGATTATGAATTTATTTTCCATTATATTCATTGAGTAATCGAGGATGTCAATACTGTGTCGTAAAATATAAGAAATGTGTCACTCATCCATCTTACTTTGTCTCCTGAAAGATTCATTTTCTTATCAAGTAGATGAGCACCAGTTTTAAATTTCTCCAATAGGTGGCGCTCTTTGCTCTTCGTACTTCAAAGTAAAAGAGTTCCAAAACAATACCGCCAATTAGCTATAGCTGTTCGACTTGTTGCACTAGAAGTGGTGAGAGAATTTGTATGAATATTTCCCATCCGTGACAACGGCGCTTTTGTAACTTACTGAGGCTCAATGGCGTTGTTATCACAATGTCTTTCAAAATAGAATATGGGTTATGATCGAATATTGTCATATAAATTATTGAATCTTAGTCGAAGTTGTGAACATGAATATGATTTCATTTCACCAAAATATATAGAAACAGACCATATACAGTATTTTATAACAATACTATAAACTTTAAACTTTCAAAATAAGCAATCTATTATAGATTACTTATTTTAAAAGTTTATAGTTACAACCCCATGGTCATGATCATCAGCATTATAATTATAAGAACTAATAGTTTTAGATCCAACATGTACAATTGTACAGTGTACTTATATTTACTAGACTATTTCGATAAAAAGAAATCACATGTCCAACAAGCACCTGTGAGATTTCAAATGCTATACCAATGATGATTAACAGTTATAACGTTAATTTTTTAAACAAGAAACATGCGTAATACAAATATGGCCGAAAGTCTTCATACTGTGATATATAACGTAACAATCAAAACTATTGGACAGTTTTATACATTGTACATTATAACTAGGATACAGTATCATTTGACAACAGGATGTAGATTTTGAGTTTGTGTGAAACCCGAGATTGGACTTAAATGAGGGAGATTTCGAGGGTAATTGGTAAATTATGGTCAAGATGAGGGAGCTCGAGTCTCCCTCGCAATGAGGGAGGGTTTACGGGTATACGTATGATACATTATGTTGTTATATATAGAGCTTCGAAGCAATTCCAAAGCTGCTAGTCGAGCAATTATATAAATATAAGAGTTCAATGTACACAATTTCATTCAATTAGCACCTAATGATATAAAGTTTTATCAAAATAGGCCGTGTATAATGGTTCTTACCATTGAAAATATTGTTTTGTATGATAATTGTCTGATTTACCAGTGACGTATATGTATCTCACATATACGTCCCTGGATTTACATACCGTGGCAGATATAAAAAAAAAGAATATTTTCACATTCAGCAGATATTTTTGTGATTGAAGTAAAGATTGCATGAAAGGATATTAATGCAAAACTGAGAAGTCAACTTGTCGTAAATCTAATAGAATTCATATAATTCTTAACAGAAATACATAAAAAAGGATTGATTGAGTCATATTAATCAAAACATTTTAAAAAGATATAAGAATAATAAACATTCAAGATGAATACAGGAATTGAATCAAGAAAAAAACAAAGAAAAAATCCTTGAGGTGCTGTAGATTTCGAGGGGATTCGGGGATCCCCTTACACATAAATTCAGTCTTGCTTCAATGTCTGAGTACAATATTGTATGAATTTTCCCTTAATTAGTGATTTGCAATGTAAAAATTGACATTTTTTGTGTTTTTTTTTTCCAGTTCCAGAACATGTGTAAGAGATGAGTTCCAAGTTAACGGCAAACCCTGACTTGGATGTGTTTAAAGAGGAGAGGGAAGGAAAGCTGAGAGAAGTTGGTGGCCATGCAGTCTGGTCATTGTCTTCCTGTAAACCAGGTACAATCTTAGATAGTCAGCTTCAGAAGAGATCAACTTCTAGACAGTGGATTTTAATATTTTGAGATATTTGTGAATTAAAAATGTTGAGTTTGAATAACACCTTAAACTACTTGACCACTCCACCAAATAGTACCTAGAGCAAGGTTTTCCCTGACTGGCAAACATCTGCATTTTGACTCATTGAATTGAAAAGTTTTTGGGGTCCCAGCTAAAACCCTGTAGGGACTCTTTATTATTGCATTGTGTTAAAAAGTTTTTTAACCTAGAAGACTTTATCAACTCATTGACCCCTTTAAATTCATGATGAACTATTCCAATACTTGAAATAAATGAGTTCAAACGCGTCTTCATGAGTGAATGAGTTACAACTACCAAAATTACGCCAAAAACTAGACTCGATTAGTATTACAATGTTCTTTTGCAGGTTTTGGTGTAGACCAGTTAAGGGACGATTCCTCGGATACATACTGGCAGTCTGATGGTCCTCAGCCACACCTTGTCAACATTCAGTTCCGTCGCAAAACCACCATCCATGACATCTGTATCTACACCGACTACAAGGCAGATGAGAGCTACACACCCAATAGGTATGGTTTGTCTCCAGTAGGTAGGGTTTGTCACCAGTAGGTATGGTTTGTCACCAACAGGTATGGTTTGTCACCAACAGGTATGGTTTGTCACCAACAGGTAGGGTTTGTTACCAGTAGGTATGGTTTGTCACCAATAACATCAGTTTACACAACTTATAAACAACCTTCTGGCTGTGTGAAAATTTCTGACTAGATGGAGGCTGATGGGTGGCCCCAGATTAACATTACATTCTTAGTTGGTTTGTTTAATATGAAACAAGAAAATAGTTACGTATCATTAATTGAAGGGCTGTTCAAAATAAATTACTTGTTGTCTGTACTAGTTATTCTGTAAACAATTACTGCAAGTAGTCTCCAAAGGCCTTGACAGATCTTGGAATGCATTTGCATGATCCCCCTGGTCATAATCGGGCATGCTTCAATATTAGGTGGATTGTAAAAGCATAAAAGTTATCAGGCAGATGTTTGGGAATTTGCTAGTAAAGAATGTTGTTGATATAGATATTTTGCAACATGTAGTATCAAGAATATTCCTTAAAACTTTTTTTCAATAATTACATGAAAGATCTTGACAGACCTTTACTCTTTGCTATGGTCACAAGATAGCCATTTTGGATTTTGCATGCAAAATTGTTTTGCTTTAGGCTTTAATACCATGAAATTAATTATAGTCTATGAAATTGATATTTTGTAATTTCTGTTATTTTCAGGATCTCCATCCGTGCTGGAAGCCATTTCAACGACCTGTTAGAAATTGAACAAATTGAATTAAGTGAGCCGGTGGGCTGGGTGTCCATTCCTATGAAACAAGCAAACAATAAGCCAATAAGGACATTCATGGTACAGATAGCAGTATTATCTAACCATCAAAACGGCAGAGACACTCATCTACGCAGGATCAAAATACGCTCTCCTGTTCACGATTTATCTATGGCAAAAATGCCTAAATTTACCAGTGTAGAACTGTTACAATATGCTTATATTAAATAGTGTAAAATTAATCCTAATTTGAGTATTCAAGTTTATCATTCACATGCATGTTGAAATCAATTAAGAGCTTAGTTTTGATATTATAATATACAATATCATTTCATTTTGAAAGTGCAAGGACTGAATCATACCAAAGTTTTCTTTACTTCTTTAATTTTTCTTTAAATCTTATCCATTTCATGATTCTACATATACAGAAATGTATTCCAAATGGTCTCCCATCCTGAGTTCTCAGTCAAACAATGAAAAAGTCAATTCATCAAAAATAAAAACCGTTATTATGCTGTGCCATAAAGATATATACAGAGAGCAAAACTTGCCAGTACATGTATATTTATGATAACTATGAAACTTTCTATGTACCGGTATGCATATATTACTGTTCAGTAAGCAAATGGAGAATATATATATATATATATATATATCAGAATAAAGAGAAATTCATTGGGCAGACCTGTCTTTTAATTGAGGAAATTCCTTAAAGGCCAAATATACGTAACTTCAGGAATTTTTTCTTGATTCTGAAAAACTCTAAAAAGAAAAAATCAAGTTAGTAACCATGCAAAAATAGCCTAAAACCAAGTAAACCTGAGTGGTAAATAACAAGAAAGTCTTGACAGAAAAACCCAAACAACATAAAATAATTCAGGTTGGGCCCACTTCAACAACAAGCCGAAGTAGGAAGACAGTTCAAAATGGACGCATGTTTACAAATACCAAGTTTCAACTACTGCTGTACCGGTTACTGTGTAAGAATTCATTGATTTTTCGCTTCAAGTTTTGCTTCAAGTTATATATATTTGGCCTTTGAGCAGGATTGAAAATATGCTTTTTGTTCAAGATTTATCTATAATAGCAAAATTGCATACATTTACCAGTGTAGCGCTGTTTTAATATGCTCTATTATCTAGATTAAATTTCATCCCAAATTGAGTATTTAAGTTTTCCATTCACATGTAGAAATCAAGAGCTAAGTTTATATAACAGGTACATGTAATAACAGTACAAGGACTGAACCAAGTTTTCTTGATTTTTGTTTTATACTTTTAAACCTTATCCATTCAATGATTCTGCATATATATATATTAAAATTGCTCTTCCATCCTAGTTTTAAGTCAAAGATGACAAAGCCAACTCATCAAAAATAAAAACCTTTATTATGGTCTGCCTAAAGGTTTGCATGTACAGTAAACATTTTCAATATATGTAAAAATTTCAATATATATTATATTACTGTATAGTTTTCACAATTAGCATGTGGCATTTTCATAAGTTCGACTGACTCGACATCTGAAACTTCCAATGAGAGAGATTTCCCTCTTTCCATATTTCCAATGAGGGAGAAAGTGTGTGAAATGCGACTGAAACAGCATATTGCTCAATTTGTCTTTCCCTTAAATTATTATGTATCAAAATAACATCACACATTTGATTCAGATACACCTATTATGGTCATTACACATATCCTGCAGTAACTATATACTAAGGATCTCATTTGACCACAAGATGTAGATTTTGAACTATTGTGGATTTGGAATTAAATGAGGGAGATGATAGGAGAAATTATTGGCCAAATATGTCCTTAATTTAATGAAATTCCTTCAATAATTGAAAAATTCTCCATAGGAAAGCATACAGGAGTTTTAAGAAAATTCATTTATTTAATTTAAAGTTGTCCCAGTTATTTTTGTAATGCTTTATTTGATTGTTCATGAAAGTGGGGCCTGGGTTTTATTTCGGGGACCCTCTAAACACTAGATGGACTGGGTTCCAATTGGGCCAACTGGTCACTGTTCATTAACCCAGTAAAATTTCGCTGCATTTATATATAAATGAGTTATGTTTCTACTGACTTTGAAAAGAATTATGGCACAAATTATTTTGTATGCAACGGAGGTCATCAGTTTTTCAATGCCCACATGTACACTATGAAAAAAGCTCTCGCTTACTAGTCCTACACTTTACCGAATGAGCTGAAGAGAAACTCTCCCTACTGTAAAAGCCAATATTTTCGCAAGTGGAATCTTTGGCTTAGACGTCCTCCGAACTGTTCGCTATGTGGAAATGTTCGTGCTGCAGTCATGCTGTTTTACACTGTGTATATGTGAGACTATTGCACACTGTAGAGTTGAGTATTGTTGAATATGTTCACAGAGATTTAACGCCAGCGAAATTAGCAAAGATTTCCACACCTTAAAAAATTCCACTTTTACAGTATCATGTCTGTTGGAAGTGGCTTCCATATTACCCATTTATTTGAGTAATATTCATATAACAGTTAGCCTTTTCATTTTAACTACAAATGTATATGTTCTCATCTGTCATCCCAGGTGGAAGACACTTAAATGAGTATAAATAATAGAACCTACACCAATAGCATGTATCTACATTCCCTCTACTATGAAGCTACCGTAATCCCATCACAACCATCTGATACAGAAATAATTGTGTTAATAATGACTTTAATTTATCTACTACATTCAGGGATGAAAATCCTCCTCCAAAAGGAGGAATTCCTCCTTTTTGATAATTTTGCTGTAATGTTAATTCTTTAAATTTCCCATTAAAACCTCGTAAAAATGTGGGTTTCCTCCTTTTTCACATTTGGCTGTTTTCATCTTTGTACATTGTACATACACATTATATGTAACAAAAGCTCTAGCTCTCAGTGTCATTAACTGAGCTAAAATTGCCCAGTAAAATATTAATTACCTAAATTTGAAAATGAAAATCTGAAAGTAAGCAATGATGCTTATGATTTTAAATGTTCTATTCACAGAAATTAATTCACAGCCACCATTCACAATCTAAAGGGAAATAACTGCATTTTCCTTGATTAGTTGTATATTTATGGACAAAAAGAAGGCAAAAATTTGATAAATATTTGCTGTACATGTAGAAGCAAAAGTTGCCATCTTTTGTGTTAATATCTATACTATGATTCATTTTGTTGTCTATCTTATAATCCTGTTATAAAGTGCATGTTCGTTATCAACGCCAATTCAGGAATCGTGTTAAACATAAATTCATTTTTTAACAAAGGGAGATAACACCGGAACTATCCCATCCTTGAATGCAGTTCTTCTTCCAAACCCTAAGCTTTCAACTCTGCTGCACCCCACATTTGCATTATAGGGTCTTGTTGCTCCAACAGAAGGATTTTTGTCCGCCTCAATGTGACTTGTGGAGATTCCAAGAGCTGTTGCCATAACAACAGCCATGTCATATTTGGTCATATTTTCTTCTCCGCTCCAATGGTATATACCGCCTATGCTGGCATCCTGGAAAAACACAACCATATAAGGATTGAAAGTCCATACTAAGCATAAAGCCCAAGTGGGCTTTATTCAATATAGATGCTACCGTTGAACATTCATAGCACTATGAAAGTTAAAAACAAATTACTTTTAATCCATATTTTTACATTTTCTTTATGGAACAATTGCTTAAATTTATTCATAGTTTCTCAAATATCTGGTAATAACAGTTAATGTGATAAACAT
This sequence comes from Mimachlamys varia, assembly GCA_947623455.1. Taxonomy (NCBI): domain Eukaryota; kingdom Metazoa; phylum Mollusca; class Bivalvia; order Pectinida; family Pectinidae; genus Mimachlamys; species Mimachlamys varia. Next base: position 8,226,148 of record OX392537.1, read on the forward strand.
AAGTCATTTAAGCATTTGACGTAAGGGCTTTCTCCATGTTTTTCAAGCAAGGTTGATCTATGCACTTCATAAGTAAACTATATGTTACGCCATAAAAAAATTGCTTTCATACTCGTATGAAAAGTATTTCTACTGGTAAATGTTTATATAGTGGGTTGCAGAGGGTTTGGGGAGAGAAGGCCCCTACTACCCTGTGGAAGGGCCAGAGTCAAAATTTGCCCAATATCAATCCGTCATCTCCTAGTTATTATTCCAACCAAATTTCAATTATCTCCAACTGAAAACGAACAAAACATATGCAAAAGTGCCATTTTCCTAAATAAACTATAATAAACTTCATCCCCTCCCCAGGGAGGAACCTGAAGTCTGGGGGGCCTGAAATTCACAATTTTGATAAAGCACACTAGGTAAGACCTTTTTCATTAGTGAATAGTATTTGATTCTAGCATATCTGGGTCTGGAGAAGAAGATTGTTGAAATTTTAGCCAATTTGACCATTTTGACCCCTCCCCACTGCCCCGGGGTGGGGCCAGAGTCAAAATTCTTTTATAATAACCTCAAACCATCATCTCCTGGTTATTATTCCAACCAAGTTCTACTTATCTCCAACTGAAAATTAACAAAATATATCCAAAAGTGTCATTTTCCTATATAAACTTTTGTAAACTTCACCCCTCCCCTAGCTGGGGCGAATGAGATGTCCTTGGAGGGGGGGGGGCATGGAATTTACAGTTTTGATAAAGCACTTAAAGATTTTTCCGTTTATGGTGATTGAGTATTTGATTCCAGTCTATCTGGGTCTGAAAAAGAAGATTTGAACTCAAATGACCCCCTCTGGCCCTTCCCTCAGGCCCCTTTGGGGGTTAGGACCATTTAATTCACAATTTTGGTGGATCTTTGGCTAGGGAAGGTTCCTGTCAAATTTCATTCAAAATGTTGCATGTACCTGTATACTGGTAACCAGGTATTGTTTGTAACTGTATAATGGTATAAGTATGGCATATGTTATACATTCCTCTATAGTGATACATACCTGTATAGTGGTATATGTTATACATACCTGTATAGTGGTATATATGTGATACGTACCTGTATAGTGGTATATATTATATGTACCTGTATAGTGGTATATGTTATACATACCTGTATAGTGGTATATGTTATACATACCTGTATAGTGGTATATATGTGATACGTACCTGTATAGTGGTATATATTATATGTACCTGTATAGTGGTATATATTATATGTACCTGTATAGTGGTATATATTATATGTACCTGTATAGTGGTATATGTGATATGTACATGTATAGTGGTATATATTATATGTACCTGTATAGTGGTATATGTGATATGTACATGTATAGTGGTATATATTATACATACCTGTATAGGGGTATATATTATACATACCTGTATAGTGGTATATGTGATATATATCTGTATAGTGGTATATGTGATATATACCTGTATAGTGGTATATGTGATACATACCTGTATAGTGGTATACGTGATACGTACCTGTATAGTGGTATGTGTAATAGGTACCTGTAATTTTCTGTCAGACAACTGTCTGATGACAAATGCTAGGTCAGCACAATGTGTTGGAAATCTCCGCTCATAATCGTTCATGATACATTTATTGGCTGTGTCCTTGACCTTGTCAAACAGAACAGTGACGGCACTCTCGCCCAGGTTCTGTACCTCTCCGTACAGGATAGGGACCCGTAACACACCATTATCTGTGGATGAAACATGGTGAATCACTGATATAGTGAAACAGGAATTCACATCCACCTCCCCCACTCCCTTAACATAATACAGTGTACTCCTCTTTATATCATGTTGCATTTGTCAGACAAAAACTTGATATTAACAGGAAGGTACCTTAAGACAAACATGTTTTCCCACTAAATCTAGTTCATTTTTGATCTCCATAACTAAAAGTAAGCTATTCAATGTACATACATGTATATGAAGATGTTTCAATATAAAGGTAGCATTATTTCAATTAAAAATCATTTTTGGGGTTATTTTTTAATTTCTATGCAACATTTTGTACAAGTTGTATCTAAAATCAATGGAAATAACATCATTTTCTGGATATTTTATGTGATTGTTAAAAAAAACATGATATTAAGAGGAATTCACCTCAAAATATATGATATTAACCAAATAAAATTACATAGATTTAATATAGAGAGAAAAATGGTGCTTGGGAAAAACATGATATAAAGAGGAATGTGATATTAACAGGGGTGATATTAAGTGGAGACCACTGTACCAGGTAAATGTGTCTTTGTCTACCTGTAAGTAATACAGTAATACCTGCTGCTGTTGAACTAGGCTGGACCTAATTTACATATCCATTCAGGATTAGGCAGACGTTCAGGAAATTCTGTTATACAGTGGACTCCACTTAATATCACCCCTCTTAATGTCACATTTCTGTTTTTATCATGTTTTTGTCTGACAAATGCAACATGATATAAAGAGGAGTGCACTGTAATACAGTAATATCTGCTGCTGATGAACTAGGCTGGACCTAATTTACATATCTATTTAGGATTAACCAGACGTTCAGGAAATTCTGTTATACCAAAAATAGGTGTTTAAAAATTAAAACATCTGAAATGGATGGTAAAGACAATACATGTATTGTTGAAGAAAAAAAGCATTAACCATTATGAAACAAAGACTACATGTATAAATACAGTTTGGCAGACGCTATTTCAAAAGACCATTCCCAAAACTGCTGGCAATCCCTTCAAGTGAAATACATTAGAATTCAAGTACAGTGGATTTCACTTCATATCACTCCTGTGAAATTAAAGGCCCAATATACGTAACTTCAGGAAAATTTTCGTGAGTCTGAAAAATTCTGAAAAAAAATCAAGTTGATAGCCATTAAAAAATAAGCCTAAAACGAAGTAAACCTGAGCGGTAACTAACATGAAACTCTTGACAAAAAAAATCCAAAGAATTGAAAATAATTCAGGTGGGACCCACTTCAACAACAAACCCAAGGTAGAAGACGGTTTAAATGGATGTGTGTTTACAAATAGCATGTTTCAACTGCTGCTGTACCGGTAACCGCGAAAGAATTCATATTGAATATTGCTGATATCAGTTAATCTTTAAACTAAATCTATAAATATAATAAGTTATTAGGCTTGATTTTCGCTTCAAGTTTTGGCCGAAAGTTACGTATATTGGGCCTTTAATATCACATTTCTCTTTATATCATGTTTTCCACAAACATTTAATTTAATTTGGTTAATATTATGTATTTTGAGGTGATTTCCTCTTAATATCATGTTTTTTAACCAATCACATAAAATATCCAGAAAATGATGTAATTTCCATTGTTTTCAGATACATTGCAACTTGTACAAAATATTGCATAGAAATTACAAAATAACAAAAAAAAAGTTTTTAAAATGAAATAATGTTATCTTTAGATTGAAAATATCTTCATAATTATGCACATTGAATAGCTAGCTAACTTTTAGTTATGCAGATTGGAAATGCACTAGATTTTGGTGAAAAACATGTTTCACTAATGTCACATACATGAACCTGCAAGTATCATGTTTTTGTCTGACAAATGCAACATTTATTTAAAGAGGAATGCACTGTTTAGGACTCACACAACTAAATCAGCCTATCACGAAGTGTTTCATACGTTTGTAGTCCCTACCGAAAATTTGTTCCGGCTAAGTGCAGTGATTCTGAATAATCTAAATAGGTAATTGTTGACCTATTCTGCATTGAATGAAATCTATAGATATTTAACTTTACAAAAATGTATACTTTTGGTAGATTTTGATATGTGATGGCAGATTGATATGGGGTCAAAAGTCAGAGGGTGTTCCCGTCCCATGTCACTGGTTTGACATGTAAATTTCCGGTTGTCCGAAGCAGACGCCCATAGAGATCTAAAATGCCACGAAACTCCTGATAAAATGCCATGTCTTTGCCATGTATGTATCTGTGAATCCAGGCAGTTGTCACTAGTGTTGTACTTCAAATATTAAAGTTATTAGCTCCCTTAGTAATAACATATAGTAAATTATTTAGTTGTGGGAGTCCTTTAAAGTTTAGCAGAATACATGTGACCTCATTCACCCCTGAAGACATATTCTAACTCTTCCGATTCAAAGGTTGGAATAGTGCATTATGAAATTTTAGGGGTTAATGTGTTAAGAACTTCTACACTTGAGAAGTTGTCTCCCCTGTCTCAATTAACTACAGTAACTACACTTGAGAAGTATTGATAAGTTGTCTCCCCTGTCTTAACTCTTACCTTTTGAAACCTCCAGTGTGACAAGTTCTCCGTCCCGTTTACTGACCCCGTACTTGTTGAGGGGATTGGTTGGTGCGTCCTCGTTGTACGGAGGATTCTTGCCATCAAACACATAATCAGTACTGATGTATAACACCCAGGCTCCCGTCTTCACTGTCAAACAAGGTTAATTCGCGATCACAAGAGTCATCTGAGTGTAAACTACTGCAGTGTTGTCTTCAGTGTGTAGTATATTAACAATCTTTAAATGACCATACTTGTCAACCTTCCCTCATTAGGATGGAGACTCCCTCATTTTGACAAAATTTACCAATCTCCCTCAACATCTCCTTCATTTAAGTCCAATTTACCCACAATAACTCAAAATCAACATCTTGTGGTCAAATAAGATCCTAGTTACTGCAGGCTATGTGTAATGACCATAAAAGGTGTTTCTGGATCAAATGAATACTTTGTGAAGTTATTTTGATACGTAATAAGGGAAAGACAAATTCAGCAATGCAGTTTCAGTCACATTTCACTCACTTTCTCCCTCATTGGAGATTTCAGAGGTTGACACCTATGAATGACTGACCACAATGTGTCTTTGTTCTAGCTTGTTACAGGTTTTTGAATGGTCAGGATATCAAAAGTTTATCTGCAACCTACAGGTAACTACCAAAGAACTTCTACCAAATAAAAATTAAAGAAACATGCCAGTCCATTTCTATTTTTACCATTAGTAGTATATTATGTGCAGTTTAAAAATGAGACAATTTCATGTACAGTTCTGTGAACAAACAAAATATCTATACATACAATGTAATTATGTTGGGTTTTTTTATTGGTGATAAAAATCATATTTCAATGTTAATTTAGCACATGATACAAATGTAAATAGTTTTGGTATACTATTATTTGTTACAACTGAAGAATTATACATACTATTAGATAGGTATCCAGTGTTGTTTTTGTAAATAAAAAACAAAACTGCAAATTACCAAGGCCTTACCTGCTAATTCACAAATTTGTCTAGTTGCATCAATGTTCAGTCTTCGGGTAGCTTCTGGCTGTTGTTCCACAGCGTCTGGCTTACGCTCTGCAGCACAGTGTATAACTACCTGTGGCTGTGAACAATGGTAGCTGTATATATATATGTACTACACAGTATATCAATGCATTTAAGTTTCTTTGTTGTCCAGTCTGAACTTAATCAACCCTCAAGACACATACAAACTCTTCCAATTCAAAAGATTGATGAGTTCATTATGATATATCAGGGTTGAAAGCTAAACACACATGATAAACTACTGTGAAATATATATATTGGTACCTTCTTTCCTGAAGAGCTCAGTGTTGAAATAACATAAAAACAAATTGTGACAGGGTAATTTTAACTTGTGTAGGATGCAGTCATTTATTCTATTCAAGTTATTCTTACTTATGCTATAATAATAATAATTTTATTTAAGGGAGATAATCCACAGCACATCAAGTTTGATATTCAAGGTAGCATATAGCCTTAACTTTTAGAACTAATTACAGAATATAATTAGTCACAATGTTAATTTCAACATTTTTTCACCCTAAAACACAACCAATGATCATTAATCTTCCCTTTGAAGAATTTCTCGGTATTTACATGTCTTTCTCAGATATGTGTACTACATTGACAACTGTTAATCAAAATTTACCAAAAATAAACATGAAAATAGTTAAAATAAAAAATCTTCCCCAAATATATACTGGTAGACAGCTGATTGCAGCAGCAAATCTCATTCTTTCTTTTGCTTGATGCTTCAGTGTTTAAATGGTAATTGATCAACAGCACAGAAAAACAATGTGACAATAAAAAAAATAATGAGCTACAGGTTTCTATATTGACAAAAGCAACAGAATTTGAGAGAGGCTGGCATTTCTGTGTCATAAATGAAGTACATACAATAAATTGTTGACCAACACTTAAAGGCCAAATATATGTAACTTCAGGAAATTTTTCGTCAATCTGAAAAATTCTGGAAAAAATCCAGTTGATAACCATGCAAAACTAAGCCTAAAACGAAGTAAACCTGAATGGTAACTAACAAGAAACTCTTGACAGAAAAATCCAAAGAATTGAAAATATTTCAGGTGGGGCCCACTTCAACAAAAAGCCGATGTTAAAAGACAGCCAAAATGGACGTGTTTGCAAACACAGAGTTTCAACTGCTGCCGTACAGCTTACCGCATTAGATTAAGTCATCTTGAATATTCCTGATATCAGTTATAATCTTAACTAAATCTATAGAAATAATAAGTTATTAGGCTTGATTTTCGCTTCAAGTTTTGCCGAAAGTTACGTATATTGGGCCTTTAAATGTAGACATGAGTGTCAATGTGATATGGAATTTATTAAATGAATTCAATTCAATTCATCCATAGGAAAATACACTAAAACTCTCAAATTCATTCTCTATAATAAGGCAAATTTCTACTTTGACGGTACAATTTTAACTACCAAGACAATCAAATGACATCATAAAGACAATATTTATCTATGATATGTCACAATAGTGTTATTACACATGTGTATAATACCAAAAATTTAGGAATGGCCGTATGCATTGTCGGAAACCCACGGTACACTTCTCTGACGTTTGCATCCCGTGGGCCAGAATCGGTGTAAACCTTCGTTTCCCTGAATAGAAATTTATTCGGATATTTAGACCAATCAGAATGGTCTTTTCTCGTGACACTCTGTTAGATCATTTTACTGTGACCACGCGCGTACTACCAGTATATTTCTGTCGGCATGAAACTGATGTCAATCGCCGTATAGCAGGACCTTATATTTTGACACAATTGTAACACAAGAATTCCACAGAAGTTGATGTGTCGCCTGCACAGCAAGTTGGGAGGTAAGTATTTAGGAGCTATCTATGGATATGCATTGTATAAGTTCCAAGTGCAATAGAAACAGTGACCTTGATCTTTGACCCTGAAAAGCAATCCCAAGCGCGCACTTTTGGTAAGGAAGCACTGTATGAAGTTTGAGTTTGATTGGCCCAAGGAAACTGAAGTTATCGCATGGAAACCGATTTTCTATTTATAGCAACATGCATTGACCTTGACCTTTGACCTTTGACTCTGAAAAGAAATTCCATGCGAGCACTTTTGTTTAGGAAGCACTGTATGAAGTTTGAGTTTGATTGGCCTAAGGAAACTCCAGTTATCGCATGGAAACCGATTTTCTATTTATAGCAACAGTGACCTTGACCTTTGACCCTGAAAAGCAATCCCAAGCGAGCACTTTTGGTAAGGAAGCACTGTATGAAGTTTGAGTTTGATTGGCCCAAGGAAACTCAAGTTATTGCACGGAAACTGTTGGGCCAGACGCTGCCAATGCCGATAGACATAGTGATTCCTATATGTCGCCTTTTCAGGCGACACAGAAATTGACAGGTTTTGTTGACAGGCGGTGACACAAATGAAACGGGTTACCCCGGCTTGATGTCCCGACCGTAGGTAATCAAGGATGAAACTATCGATATGATTGGCTACTATTTTTGTATGTAAACGAGAGTTTCTTTCCATTTTAGCCCACGGTATGCAAACGTCAGAGAAGTGTACCGTTGGTTTCCGACGATGGGGCGCATATGACATGACTGAACAGCTGATAAAAAGAACTTTTTGAGAAAGGTCAAAATTACCTTAAAATCATCAAAGACTTTGCTGAGTTCATCCTTTGACGTTATGTCAACCTTACGCAGGTTTCCACTCGCTCGGGAAAATGCAAGCCCCATAACTTCCCATGATGCATCACTCAGAAATTCCTTGTACACAGCTCTTCCCAGCAGTCCAGAGGCACCCGTTATCATTACTCTCTTCGCCATGGCAACTGTTGTGCATACAATTATTCAAAGTGAGGCACTGCATCATTTACATGTTTCTCAGGCAGCTGTTAAACTGGCTAGTGCATTTTCCTAAGCAATTTTGATCAGGTGCAGTTTTGTTGGTGTCAAGAAATTAATAAGAGGGGTTTTCTTTGACATAAATTCTATTTAATTTTAACTGTATAAAAAGTACTTAATATGTCTTATTTCTGGCACAAAATATATGAACAAATAAATGTTTCGTAAAAAACTAACAAAAGTTTGTCATGTAGCTACATTCTTACACTGATCAATGTCCATTACAGAAGAAAAATCCAACCTGTATGAAAATATGTACCTTGCTACAGAGGATATTTCTTAGCAGTAAAATTCCCACCATGAAATTCTGTAGAGTTCACTATTAACTCATATCATTACGAAGCCAAGACCTCAGTGATCAACCAAGAATATAATAGTCTTAGATCGCCTGCCACTAAACCAACAATATACCACAGTGTAACAGGTTATGTTTAATTACATGTCTGTACAAAGGTTTTTACTTTTTTTTGTCACAACATGTTTCATGACGTAATATACTTGTACGTACATTTTTACATCTCTGCTTGAAAATTGTAATATGTTTTAAAAATATACAACGATCTCTACATATATTGTGGATCATGAAGTAAATTAGCTTAACTTAGGTGGTTCAGACACTATTAACCATCGTTATGTAATAAAATAGCACTGATCTCTGCACTTGTATGAGGCCAAAACAATACTCCTTTTAACATGAGCCAAAGAGTACAATGTTTGATCTAACAGCACTGCTTCATGATCAACTGGTAGAACAATAGTTAAAACAGCACTTCTCTCATGATCACCTGACAGTACAGTAGTTAAAACAGCACTGCTGTCATGGTCACCTGACAGTACAGTTGTTAAAACAGCACTGTTCTCATGATCACCTGGCAGTACAGTAGTTAAAACAGCACTGCTCTCATGATCACCTGTCAGTACAGTAATTAATACAGTACTGCTCTCATGATCACCTGTCAGTACAGTAGTTAAAACAGTACTGCTCTCATGATCACCTGGTTGTACAGTAGTTAAAACAGAACTGCTGTCATGATCACCTGGCAGTACACAGTGAATAAAACAGCACTGCTCTCATGATCACCTGGCAGTACAGTAGTTAAAACAGTACTGCTCTCATGATCACCTGTCAGTACAGTAGTTAAAAATCACTGCTCTCATGATCACCTGGCAGTACAGTAGTTAAAACAGCACTGCTCTCATGATCACCTGGCAGTACAGTAGTTAAAACATCACTGCTCTCAAGATCACCTGACAGTTCAGTAGCTAAAACAGCACTGCTCTCAATATCACATGACAGTTCAGTAGTTAAAACAGCACTACTCTCATGATCACCTGGCAGTACACATTGATTAAAACAGCACTGCTCTCATGATCACCTGTCAGTACAGTAGTTAAAACAGCACTGCTGTCATGGTCACCTGACAGTACAGTTGTTAAAACAGCACTGCTGTCATGATCACCTGGCAGTACAGTAGTTAAAACAGCACTAGAGCACTGCTCTCATGATCACCTGGCAGTACAGTAGTTAAACAGTACTGCTGGCAGTACAGTAGTTAAACAGTACTGCTCTCATGATCACCTGTCAGTACAGTAGCTGAAACAGCACTAGAGCACTGCTGTCATGATCACCTGGCAGTACAGTGGTTAAAACTGTACTGCTCTCATGATTACCTGTCAGTACAGTAGCTGAAACAGCACTAGAGCACTGCTCTCATGATCACCTGGCAGCACAGTAGTTAAACAGTACTGCTCTCATGATCACCTGTCAGTACAGTAGTTAAAAATCACTGCTCTCATGATCACCTGGCAGTACAGTAGTTAAAACAGCACTGCTCTCATGATCACCTGGCAGTACAGTAGTTAAAAAAGCACTGCTCTCATGATCACCTGGAAGTACAGTAGTTAAAACAGCACTGCTCTCATGATCACCTGTCAGTACAGTAGTTAAAAATCACTGCTCTCATGATCACCTGGCAGTTCAGTAGTTAAAACAGCACTGCTCTTATGATCACCTGGCAGTACAGTAGTTAAAACATCACTGCTCTCAAGATCACCTGACAGTTCAGTAGCTAAAACAGCACTGCTCTCAATATCACATGACAGTTCAGTAGTTAAAACAGCACTACTCTCATGATCACCTGGCAGTACACATTGATTAAAACAGCACTGCTCTCATGATCACCTGTCAGTACAGTAGTTAAAACATTACTGCTCTACTGCTCTAATGATCACCTGGCAGTATAGTAGTTAAAACAGCACTGCTGTCATGATCACCTGGCAGTACAGTGGTTAAAACTGTACTGCTCTCATGATTACCTGTCAGTACAGTAGCTGAAACAGTACTAGAGCACTGCTGTCATGATCACCTGGCAGTACAGTGGTTAAAACTGTACTGCTCTCATGATTACCTGTCAGTACAGTAGCTGAAACAGCACTAGAGCACTGCTCTCATGATCACCTGGCAGTACAGTAGTTAAAACAGTACTGCTCTCATGATCACCTGACAGTACAGTAGTTAAAACAGCTCTGGTGTCATGGTCACCTGACAGTACAGTAGTTAAAACAGCACTGCTCCCATGATCACCTGGCAGTACACATTGATTAAAACAGCACTGCTCTCATGATCACCTGACAGTACAGTAGTTAAAACAGCACTGCTCTCATGATCTACTGGCAGTACAGTAGTTAAAACAGCACTGCTCTCATGATCACTTGGCAGTACAGTAGTTAAAACAGCACTGCTCTCATGATCACCTGACAGTACAATAGTTAAAACATCACTGCTCTCATGATCACCTGACAGTACAATAGTTAAAACAGCACTGCTCTCATGATCACCTGGCAGTACACATTGATTAAAACAACACTGCTTTCATGATCACCTGACAGTACATCGTACAGTAGTTAAAACAGCACTGGTGTCATGGTCACCTGACAGTACAGTAGTTAAAACAGCACTGCTCTCATGATCACCTGACAGTACACATTGATTAAAACAGCACTGCTCTCATGATCACCTGACAGTACAGTAGTTAAAAAAGCACTGCTCTCATGATCACCTGGCAGTATAGTAGTTAAATCAGCACTGCTCTCATGATCACATGACAGTTCAGTAGTTAAAACATCACTGCTCTCAAGATCACCTGACAGTTCAGTAGTTAAAACAGCACTGCTCTCAATATCACATGACAGTTCAGTAGTTAAAACAGCACTGCTCTAATGATCACCTGGCAGTACACATTGATTAAAACAGCACTGCTCTCATGATCACCTGTCAGTACAGTAGTTAAAACATCACTGCTCTCATGATCACCTGGTTGTACAGTAGTTAAATCAGCACTGCTCTCATGATCACCTGACAGTACAATAGTTAAAACAGCTCTGGTGTCATGGTCACCTGACAGTACAATAGTTAAAACATCACTGCTCTCATGATCACCTGACAGTACAATAGTTAAAACAGCACTGCTCTCATGATCACCTGGCAGTACAGTAGTTAAAACAGCACTGCTCTCATGATCACCTGACAGTACAATAGTTAAAACATCACTGCTCTCATGATCACCTGACAGTACAATAGTTAAAACATCACTGCTCTCATGATCACCTGACAGTACAATAGTTAAAACAGCACTGCTCTCATGATCACCTGGCAGTACACATTGATTAAAACAACACTGCTCTCATGATCACCTGACAGTACATCGTACAGTAGTTAAAACAGCACTGGTGTCATGGTCACCTGACAGTACAGTAGTTAAAACAGCACTGCTCTCATGATCACCTGACAGTACACATTGATTAAAACAGCACTGCTCTCATGATCACCTGACAGTACAGTAGTTAAAAAAGCACTGCTGTCATGATCACCTGGCAGTATAGTAGTTAAATCAGCACTGCTCTCATGATCACATGACAGTTCAGTAGTTAAAACAGCACTGCTCTCATGATCACCTGGCAGTACAGTAGTTAAAACATCACTGCTCTCAAGATCACCTGACAGTTCAGTAGTTAAAACAGCACTGCTCTCATGATCACCTGGCAGTACACATTGATTAAAACAGCACTGCTCTCATGATCACCTGTCAGTACAGTAGTTAAAACATCACTGCTCTCATGATCACCTGTCAGTACAGTTGTTAAAACATCACTGCTCTCATGATCACCTGGCAGTACACATTGATTAAAACAGCACTGCTCTCATGATCACCTGTCAGTACAGTAGTTAAAACATCACTGCTCTCATGATCACCTGTCAGTATAGTAGTTAAAACATCACTGCTCTCATGATCACCTGGCAGTACACATTGATTAAAACAGCACTGCTCTCATGATCACCTGACAGTACAGTTGTTAAAACAGCACTAGAGCACTGCTGTCATGATCACCTGGCAGTACAGTGGTTAAAACTGTACTGCTCTCATGATTACCTGTCAGTTCAGTAGCTGAAACAGCACTAGAGCACTGCTGTCATGATCACCTGGCAGTATAGTGTACATAGTAAAAATAACAGTACACTGTAATAACACCTTGAAAGTGTCAGTTATGAGCTGAAGGAAATGATTGAAACTGTTTTGTTTCAAATGACACTTGTACGATTATATATCATTAATATATCATGGAAACATCTGTTCATGCATGCACAACATTTATCAGTTTATAAGGGCCCTACATCATACATGACAGGTGCTGTGCTACTACTGGTCTGTATATCTAACTGATATACGCATGTCAATCTGCAGTTTCGTGACTTCTTGTATAACTATATATTATTTCCATTTTAAATGTTGCTAAATCGCCGAATAAAGATAACACTATATCATTTAGAACATGCACACCTCACCTTCAATGCAGGTAGAAACATAAACAAGTTAGAGTTATCCCCCTTATTAGTTTACGGTTTCCTCTCATGTCACGAGGCACCTTTAGGGGTAACTCGTTTATATTTAGCATGGCAACATACATTGTGGTTAATGTTATGCTGACGCTTCTTTTTCATGAGCAGGGACAACATCATAACATTTATTGGCGTTAATTTTATTTTTTCATTGATTGTTTGGGACTTACATGATAATATTATATATAAAATACAACCATGTATGACTCAAAATGATATGATGCCAGTCATTTCTAAAATTAGCAAATCGGACTATACCTTTCTATATTTGTCAGAATAGGTCACATCATAACAGACAGGTGGAGCTGTCACCAAACCTGTATAACTGTGATATTTCTACAGCAAATCAAGGTGGGTAGACCGAATATTGTATATGTTTAAATCTCTGCAGTACAGTAACTTGGCCTATAGAGTGACAATGATATTGATTTTCGGTGTCATCTAGATTAATTATTTTATTGTTACATGTACTTCACATACTACTTATGAGCAGTCTTTATGAATTATGCATGTAATTTTGAATAATTTGACCAATATCTACATATTCTATCAGTTACTTTAAAGATAAGGCCCAAGTGTTGCATTCGTTAAAAGTCTAGATCTATATCTTCACAAAACAAGATTATGTTTCATCTGTACAATCAGTTTCCATTTCTCACGTTTATTTTTGATTCATATTGTCATATTGCACCGGAAATCGGATGAATTTTGTATCCTGCTGCTATAGCAATTCAATGTGTTGAAAATCTGCTAGTATCCTTTCAAATACATGTATCCTATTAGCTGACTGATGTACATGTATATATACCTACAATATCTACGTCATCGTCAGGAACCCACGTTTGATTAAAATGAACTATGTGAAAAAATAGTAATATGTATTATATGATTAGAGAGAGGATTTTTGATGCATTTAGACAAAATTGCATAGAAAATACAAAGAACTTCACCAAAAGGACTTAATTATTCGTACTCCTCTTGATTGTTATTTTTAATGTTACCTACCGATAAACCTTTAGATGATATTGAAGCTGAGTTCCATTTGAAATGCCCATATTACTTCTATTTAAGAAATTATTGTTAATTTCAATGTCCAGGTAGATTCGTTGTTTTGTTTTATAGAATTATCTGATGTTTCTATGTCTTTTAGATTAATTATGTTATATATTTACTCCACATACTGATTATAAGCAGTCTTTATGAATTATGCATGTAATACAGTTTAATAAATTCTAAATAATTAAACTCATTTATTTTAGTTTTTCGGTCAATCTGTTAGGTGTAAGGGAGCTGAGGCGGGTATATATTCTCCCCACTTGTCTGTGACGTCATGTTGATCGTCATTCAGTGATGTCATTCGATGACGTCACAGTGCATGTACAGCCAGCGTTCTCAGTAGACCTCGTGGTGTTCGAGTTGACTAGACATATTGGTTTAACTACTGAAAACATGATCAATATCTACATATTCTATAAGTTACTTTAAAGACAAGGTCCAACAAGTGTTACATTCATTAAAAGTCTAGATCTATATCTTCACAAAACAAGATTATATTTCATCTGTACAACAGGTTTCAATTTGTCATATTTACTTTCGTGTCATATTCATATTGATTGTCATATTGCAGCGAAAAAATTAGACCCCCCCCCCCCCCCAAAAAAAAAAGTCATTGAAACTACTTATTCTCCGAGAAGCCTAATACTGTAGTTGTTTGCTCTCTCCGTGTGTACTTTTTATTCGTTATATATTGAAATGATTAAATTATCAACTGACACTGTTTAACTTGGGTTGCTTCCGATGAATCAGCAGACTCAAGTTTAATTTTTTGTACCTCAGCTTATATTCGGACTAGGTTTATTGCGATGGTTGTACGTCAGCATGGATAAGTATTACACTTTAATGGAACACTACATGTTTAACAATCATCTAGCTATCAGTTTAGTGACGGGGACGTAACTATACTTTCGTTTGATTTGTTAAATGTATTTTATTATCACGTACTAATGAAGCTATTAAGAATTCATGTGTGGTATACAATAGGTGCCACATGTACCTGGGAAATGCATGATAGAACGGAAAACTTCAATATCAATAATTAAAACAATAGGAATAATAATCATGATAATAATGATAATTGATATTTTTATTGAGAATAAGTACATGGTCCTTTTGTGAGTAAAATTAATGAGTAAAATTAATGAGTTAATTAGGTAAAATTTACATTATTATAACGGTACACACAATCACATAAAATGGTATTACAATATTCTATTTTGTTTATTGGTTTGGTTAATTTAGTTGTACGTCCTATTAACAGCCGGGGTCATTTAAGGACGTGCCAGGTTTTGAAGGTGGAGGAAAACCGGAGTACCCACAGAAAAACCACCCACGTGGGATTCGAACTCGCAACCCAGAGGTGGATGGCTAGTGGTAGAATGTCGGAACACCCTAACCACTCGGTCACCGCGGTATTCCAAGACAGGATCACATTACAACCTTATTATAACTACATTTGTTTTTATGATGAAATCTCATTTAAGAATAAACATGATGGTGTGTTGGAGTCTTGATACGATGACGTTGGTGATGGTCCTGATAAATAACGGTGATGATGATAAGGTTTTATTATGATGATGATGATGATGATGATGATGATGATGATGATGATGAATACCAAAAATATAATAAATATGTTTGAAATGAAATGTTCTGTTTTATAAAAGAGTCATGTTATTTTCATCCAAAAACCTAGTACATGTACATCTAGAATGGATATTTCGTACAAAACAAACACTTTCTGATTTTGCAAGAAAATTTGTTTAATTCATTCATCATTTTCATCTTCAAAAAAAAGTAATATGTTAACAAAATTATATCACTTTTTCTTTCTCCAGATGCCAACGTGGATGGGCGTCACTACATAACAAACCTTTATGTAAGTTTGTCAGGTTGGTCGATACTGAAACCGGAAATGCAAGGGAAAAGGACATATCTGAAACCGGAAGTAGATATTCAGATTGTATAAAGACAGAATATTTAGTCTAAATATGTAATACCAACTGATAAAACTGAAACCAAAGCATAGTACAAACAATATGGAAAACGAAAGTGCAATACCAACGGATAACCCGGAAATCAGGATTGATGAGTTAAACGAGCTTCAGAAGGATGCAGTACCTGAACATCTGAAAATATTCAATGCTGTAGTTGATGGAAATTTCACATTATACAAGTCTTTGATCTGTAAAGGAGGATTTTACGTAAAAGAAGCCTCCTGGATTTTGCACTTGATCTGTAAACGACGAATTGATGCGAGCGCTGCTGAGTTTTTACGCGAAGCCATTCATTACGGATGTGACGTCAGAGCTAAAGATAATGTTGAATACATGCCTATACATGTCGCGTGTTCATTTGCGAATCACCATGCCGTGAAGTTCCTAGCAGACCTTGACCCGTCACTCTGTAACGAAGTCGTGGAGAATTCGGTGTCTTTTTCACCTCTCATGATGACAATTGATAAATTTTCGACCGAGAAAGCGGAGGATTTTACTAAAACGGTGGAGGTCCTTATCAAATACGGAGCGGAGGTCAACACCAGTATGAGGTACTACAGCAACACGCCATTACTGAGTGCCGTGTTTCATTGCGACCGGATGCCAGAGATTGTTCGTATTTTACTTGACGCTGGTGCTGACGTCACTGCGCGTTCTTTAATGTACAGGACGCCTCTTATTCTGGCCGTTTCTCAAAATGACCAACAGTCCGTAATATACCTACTTAAAGCTAAATCGGACCCAGATGCAAAGGACAAAATGGGCTGGACACCTCTAAGACTCGCGTGTCAAAAACAATACGCGCCCATCATACGAGATCTTGTTCAATATGGCGCAGACATCAACTGTGAAAGGAATACGAACAATAAAGACTTATTAACAGATGCCATCCAAACGTCAAATTGCGATATTACGGCACTTCTGTTCGATCTAGGATTGAAGGTTACACCGGAAATCATCATGTTGCAAAATCCCGTGGTACGTGCAATCAGGAAAAGAAACAGCAAACATCTGAAGATTCTACTTCGCGAAAATTGTCCACTCGATGAACCCCTACACGAACTTCCGTTAATAGAGGCTGTTCAGGCGAATAACACTGATGCTGACGTGTTGGATATTCTCATCCAATCAGGGGCAGACTTTTCCGATGCGTTGTTGGACTGTGCATTAACTGCCCGGCCAGACGATGAGGCGCTGGTGAGTGTGGTGACGAGCTATCACCAGAACGTCCGGACGCTGAAGACGCTTTGCTGTTTCTGTGTTAGGAAGTGTCTTGGTCTCGGGATCAAAGGAAAGGTTCAGCGTCTAGTTGATGATCACGTGGTTCCTCGATCTCTGGTGAAGGATGTTATGTTGGAGCATGTTCTCAACGTGTGATCAATATCAATATATCGACCAGGATACGAATCACAGATAATATTATTTTGAAGCTGCTAAAATTGAATTCAAAAGATATTTCTTTTCGAGTCTTCTGTTGAGCAAGAAAGTCAAAATGTATCTCGCGCTCGCTGATTTATACAGTTTCTTCTTGTTCAGAATTTTTCATCAAATTAGGTATCAAGAAACAAATATAAATGCTGTTACTCATTTGACATACATGTATTGTAAAAGACCACTAAGGGGGTATACAGAAAAGAGGATTTGCTTTTGTGTTCTCTAAAATTTTGAACCCAAACATTATCAACATTAAAATGCTGTTAACTCAACATCCTGGAAAGCTCTGACTATCATTTTCCTAGCGTCTAAATTGTTTGGCAACATCTTACTGTTTGACGTTAATAATGTAAGTTCGCCAAGGCGAGTAAGGCACAAGCTCTGAACATTGAACGTAAAGGGTATAATGTACATGTGAAAAACTGGTCCACCTGTCGGCAGTAAATATGACCCGTCAGACCGGGCGGAATGATGTGCCGGGTACCTTTGGCGTAATATTTCATCGTGATGGCACTATAAAACATGATGTAACCACTATACCAGGCTTCACATTACATATTGCACGTATATATTGTGATGAAGGAACGTCCTCCCATGATAAAGACTGTAATTTACATGTATGAAATTTTTCAGACTTTCTCCCATCGTTTTCCCCGAGACCATTATTGCGCCAATAGTTGCACAGGGGGCTGATAACTTATTACAGAGCTAGTTTTGGATCTAACCTGAGGTTTTTAGAAACAAATTACACTTTTGTGGAGTTTAAAGTTTCAATAAAAATGCCCCTACTATTGTCCAGCTGTAAGTTATTCATAAAAAAACTCAGTTTAGGTCATTAAAATGAATTTGGCCCTTTATTATTAGCGATAACGTAGAAATAGCCACCCTCGATATCCAAGGGTTACGCTCTCTACACCCTTGGGCCCATCCTCGGTATCCAGGTTTACGCTCAACTACGCTCTCTACACCCTTGGGGTCATCCTCGATATCCAGGTGTTACGCTCACATGGTCTTAAATACTCGGAAAATAATAATGATGAAAAAGCAACACGAGAACCATTATAGTCGACGATTTCTTTATGCTGCACAGAAAAGTTATTATTTCTGATAAATGTGCCACGTCCCTGTGATTACGCTGATGCATGACTGAATTTGTGATAAATCGTTTCTAGAAAAAAACCACAACATATGATAAACAGCAGAGACAAAATATTAAAAAAGAAAAGAGAAAAAAAAAAAACATCAACAGCATCGCTGATGTCTCAAATACAACAACGGGGTCAGAACTAGAGTAGAATATACATGTATGATCAGTATGCTTTAATTTCTTTTTAATCAACGGTATGGAAATTTACTAAATGTATGTTTTCTATTGTGTCATTAATTCCTGTATGGTGTGACCATGGAGAACAGTTAATAGGTGCACAGAGTAATTTTACAAGTTTTAGTGGGGTTTGACCGACTTTCGGTTAAACATAAGTCAATTTATATTAAAGCCCTTTAACATGTAGAAATACTATTCAGGTGTACATACATTCTCTGGTCCGTCCTTAAGTGACCTCAGTTGTGACATTAAACAAACTCAAAATAAATACAGGTTGGGCCACAGGGACTTGGCACGAGTTTCCAACTTATTACGTATTAGTTTAAACAATATTTATTCAATAAATAGGCAAATATGCAGTCAATGCACACATTAAATTAAGGATTCGAAAACAAGTACAAAGTACTTATATTAATTCGTTTCCTTAAACGAATTCCTTATTACGTATTACAGTATCATACATATATATGGACCGTCAGTTGGAAAATCGTGCCAAATTCCTGTGAGCGAGGCAAAGATCCTTAAACACCCGTGTTTACATAACGCCATGTTTCGCGTGTAAATAAAGTAATACAGATCCTGTATAGAATTACCCAGACGGTGTATACACTAAGTACGTCACATACCCGTATATCGAAGCCAGTCAACTCAAACGATAACAGAGCAGTAAGCGCACTGTGACAATAAAGCTTGTGTTTTGTTCCGACATTATGTGGGACAAATTCGTAACTCGATATATATGTCTTCAAATTAATTCTTTTGCTTGGTCTGAGATTATCTATTTATTGTATATATCATAAGGTTGAGAAAATATGGCATTGTTAGTTAAAACAGAAGCTTTAAGTATGTGTGACATACTTACATACAAATTCAATGTCAACGCTCATGCGTCAGCAGATTTGTCTAGCTGCCTTTCAAATTGTCACCGGTACAGATTATTTATATCCACATAACGGAGCGAAACCCATACATACTGGACAACACACATATATATACACTACCCCGCTACCTTGTGGTCTATAGGTCTGTCATAGTGGTATTGTTACACACTTAGGAAAACGAAGGGACAGCCGGACTCTGGTGCAGTCGTAACACAGGTATGTTGCATTTATTTGATATTTTAACAGGATATTATTTCTCATGATAAGTATTCGTATATTACGTACTGTATGATCTTCGGCAACACTCCTGTGTAATTATAGAGCGGTCGACAATTAACAGGTATTAATAAATATTCATGGTAAACATTTGTGGCGTACATGTATTTGAAATATACATAGTATTAAGGTCGCCTTTTAGCTTCGAGTTCTCATGATAAGTATAAACGTACTTATATACATGTATAGCATATATCTGTATTGTCTTTGACAACATACAGGACCGTGTTAATATAGAACGGTCGAGAATTAGCAGGTATTAATAAACATGAATAATAAACATTTGTGACAGCTTTAAAATGTACATGGTAATATATACATGTAGGTCGCCTTTTAGGGTCGGGTTACAAATATATGGAATTTCCCTTTAGCTCGGTGGTAGAGCGTATACGACCCTGGAGATTGAGGGTTCGATCCCCGCTGGTGGTAGCACAGTATTCCCTTTCCTGTTACATATTGCTAGATTTACAATGTTCTCTGTCTGGGCAATAGGAACGACTAGCTGTCTGGTTGGTGTTCTTCACTGATCGTATTAACCATATTTTGATATCAGTTCAATTAAAAACGCAGTAAACAGATGGAAATTAAAAAAAATCCTTCATAAATATGGAAAATAAGTACATGACCATGAAAAATAGGTGATAACTTCAAAATATTTCTCTAGAAGAAACCGATGTCTGTGCAATCAGAGGGAATGTTGTATTCGTCAATCTTTACTTTTTTTCAAATGGAAGGTGTACAAAAATCTAGGTACCCAGTTATATAACTAAGGCAGATATAAGTGCTTTCTGGCATGTTTATGTGTCATTTTTGTATAGTGTTTACATGCATGGATTGGTTTTAATTTTGTAAATATAAAGCAAACAATTAAGAATTCTAAACTGGTGTACAACGTGACCAGTATGCGACTTTGAAAGAGACATGTTTCGATATTATCGATTCGACCTCAAGTACAGATCGTGGTAAAATTCAAGGTAAAGTCATGACCAGATAATAAAACCTGTATGGTGTATCTAGTATATTTCTTTCACGATAGAGAAAAAAATAAGGAGCACGTGGTCTGGAGGTGTGTTACGCCTTAGCCAATCACCGCCACTGAAAGCGTTACAGGTATATCTAGTTCAAGTCGTAAATTATTTAGCATACATATGACTCGTACATACTATACAGTATAACGCTCACCTGGAATGTTCACAATGTGGCGATATTAACCGAACCATATATATATCTGTACGTGTAAAAATATATAGTTTGTTTCCCTGTGTAGGTAGGTATAAAGATAAAATAAATCAAAACACGACGACCGACTTCCAGTGGCGTAGCTAGATGCTAAGGGATATGCATGCCTAGGGGTCCAGGGACGAAGCCCCGGTGGGGGTCTGGGGTGGGGTGGGGGTCTGGGGTGGGGTGGGGGGGAGGGGGGCGTGAAGCTGACGATAGATTATCACAATTTTTATTTTGCACGGACGCTACGCCACTGACTTCCAAACGCGTTCACCCCTCTATATTCTTATGGTATTGATGACGTAACACACACATATGCTGCACCTTTTAAATTTAGTAATGGAGACAGTATGCCGAAAAATGAATTAAACTGCACCATATACAGCTGTTTCGTCCTCCTAGGACTCTTCAGTGATGCTAGGGGCGATAAGGTGGGAATCCAAAATTTCTTAACTAATGTACATATGTAAAAGCAGAAGGGCCAGGTGCGTGAAACACCTTTAATCTATGAATTTAGGAGTAAAATTAAACTAGTTCTGAATAATTTCAAATCGTGTACTACGAAAATGTGTATATTATGTACCGTGCCACTACTCAAATGAGATTAACTGTGGCTATGGAGGCTCCAGCAAACCTCGGGGACTAAAAAATCCCGCAGCAGAGTCTGCCACCCCCTTTCACTAAAGATGACGTAACACACACATGTGCTGCACCTTTTAAATTTAGTAATAGAGACAGTATGCCGAAAAATGAATTAAACTGCACCATACATCTGTTTCGTCCACCTAGGACTCTTCAGTGATGCTAGGGGCCAAAAGGGCTTAATCCTCCAACAATGTAAAATTATTTGTATGTGTATATATATATATAGAACGGGATAAACAGACCATAAAAGGACAGAGTGAGGGAAATATTGCCAAACTTATGAGACATACAAATCAGAGAATACCAAGCATGAAATAACATGATCCGAACTTAAAATCGAGTAAACTAGAGGCAAAATATAAACAAAGGAAAGATCTACATGGAGCCAATTGGTAAAAGTATAACAGAATAAGACCAGGTGTTCCGGAAGAGTAAACGTTTTCTGCTTTAACGACACCCGCCATGTTACTCTAGGTCAGATCCATTCGTTTTCGTATTTGATCTACAATATTTCGCCCCCCCCCCCAATCTCCTCACTCGAATAAAAAATTATGTACTAGGTGCCACAGGCACTTGTGGCCAGGAGAATAACCATCAATATATAGCGAAATTTGAAAAAAAAAATAAAATGAAATATATAAAGTAAATTTTCCAATTTCTTTTTATGTTATTAATCATCTAAAACTATAATGAAAATAATTGCCAAATTTCAGCTTGATACGTCCAGCGGTTAAATTTCACAAAAAATCGACTTATCAGACACTGAAAAAGGCTCATAGTCGATATTTTTTCAAAGTTCGTTATATTCTATATATTATATATATAGATGGTTATTCTCATGGCCACAAGTGCCTGTGCTAGGTGCTACTAGGTGCAGATCCAGGAATGTTTGAATCGAGTTTTGTTTATAAATACTCCTGTCAAACAGCTGACTGTGTCCCTTTTTAATGCTGTGGTACCTAACACAGGGACATGAGAAATTTGTTACAGCTAATTTTACACTTTTGAGAAGTGAAGCTAGAAAACCTTTTTTTTAAATGCACCCCTCTATAGTCATATGGTATTGATCTAAACCCTCTGAAAATGTAAAATTACTCTAAACACCTTAATTAGCTTAGTCCTAAAATTAGCTGTGACAAATTCTCATGTCCCTGTGGTACCTAGTTAGAAAAGTAAAATCCATTCTAGCTGCATGTTATGCTAGTAAACCATTTATTTATAATAGAGCTGTATATAAATAATATATATATCAATTAAGTTAATATGGTGTTATACCAACCTGGTAGAATCAAATATTTACCGAGGGCGTTAGCCCGAGGTCAATATTTTAGATTATACCAGGTTAGTATAACACCATATTAACCGAATCAAAGGTCCTTAATTTCTACATTAGATGTGAAACTTGTTTGTTAAAGACTTAAATTGAATTATATCTGCCTTGATAAACAATGAAATTTACAGTTGCATGCATATTTTAGCCAATGAGAATTGAGGAAAGTCAGGCCACGTCTAATATTATCTAATATCTTCTCATAATATACACTGTGTTTGTTTATGTGCATAGAAATATTGTCCTGTAATATTATGATAGTTTGATATTTATTTTTATAGGATGTCAGAAGCAGACCCAGACAGTGCCAAGCCGAAACTGTACGGCGAGTACCTACAGGTAGGTCGGCATACAGGGGAAGGTGTACATGTAGTGGCTAGACAGCAAATATATGGGTGGGGTAGAGTAAATATGTTCGTGGTAAAAGTTAAATCAATCTGATTAAGATACAGATCCTTGTTCTCATTCCGTTTTACAAGGATCTGACAACATCCATAAGAGGTCACGTTCAGATGCCCTTTGTCGCCTCTTTAATTAAAACTAAAATACTTTTCCAATGACCTGTCATCTTGCAGCAAGCCATTTCGTCAAATTATTCTATATGAACTTTTTGGTGACAAATGCGATTATGCATGGTTTGTCGCCTCAAAATTACGACAGTAGTAATTTGATTGGCTAATGCAAAGGGTCATCGGGACATGACCCCCTATGGGATTTTCTCAGATCTTAACGCGGCAGAGAGAAGTTTACAGAAAGGCGCGGAGATCAAGATATGACTTTAATCAGATTGAAGTAAAATGTAGATGGTAATAATAAACATATAGATACAAGAACAGAACATATATATGAAGAGCAGCATGTAGGTACACGTGGGACAGTGAATAAGTAGATAGGAAAACATATGTTTGGTTTGGTTTTAAGCTCACCTGATCCGAAGGACCAAGGTGAGCTTATGCCATACTGTGGCGTCTGGCGTCCGCCCGTCAACAATTGACTTTTTCTCTTGATCTAAGCAATGTACAACTTTCATATTTCAGTGGTAGTATCCCTAGGTACATGTAGCTAGGATTAAAATCGATTCAAATGATGGGTCTGACCCCCAGGGGCCTGAGGGGCGGGACCAAAAGAGGTCTATTTGGCTATATTCATATTAACAACTTCTTCTCTGGATCTAAGCAATGTATAACTATTCATATTTCAGTGGTAGAATCCTTATGTAGCTGGGATTCAAATTTATACAAATGATGGGGTTGGCCCCTCAGGGGCTTTAGGGGTGGGGCCAAAAGGGTCCTTTGGGTAATATATATATAAACGACTTCTTCTCTGGATGTAAGAGCAATGTACAACTGTAAATCTGTAGATAGTGCATAGTAAACATTCATTGATAACTTTAATTAGCATGTAGGAATGGTACATCGTAAGATCTTACTTACCTGATGTCAGCTGAAGGAGATTTTAATGGTGCTTCTATAATATAGAACAGAGAACCAATGATGTTCCTGGCCCCAGACAAATATTTAGACAACATGTACAACCTAGAACCTAGCACAACCAGGTAATATGTAGGTTACGGTAATAAATTACATAATTATACAGTTATACCTGTTATAAGGAGCTGTGATAAATGGCCCCTCGTGAAGCCTGTCCATTTGTTATTTAAAATACAATGTTGCATGCATGGCGTAGCAAATTATTAAACTACAAAAATACTTCAAGCCACAGACAATAATGTCGGCATATCATTAAAATGTGTCAGATCATGGGTACATTTTCTATATTTTTTATAAGTAATTTCTTTTTTGTATTTTGCTGTTTATTGGTATATTTATATTGTGGCTGTTATAGCCATATGAGTTTATGCTTGGTACATGTTTCTATTTACTAAGTGTATATATGTTCACTGATTCTTGATGTAATGAAAATTTTATGCCATGATCTTAATTTTAGAAGAAACAAAAGACAATATTGAATTATAATAGACAGAAGAAATTGGAATGTCAAAGTATTATTGTACAAATCCATAATGCACATCTAGACGACAGTTTACGTCATATCTCACTGTTTATGCAGACTGGTGTTCACCTTGTTATTATTGTAGCTACCAAGTTTGTTAAAATGTCAGTCTATGACGAGTGAGGAGGCCGGGAAACCAGTTCATGACGAGCACCTGTTTATCATCACACACCAAGGTAGGGAAGGTCAAGGTCACCTCTGATATTACGTAATAAGGTCAAGGGTAATGTAACAAAACAGGATAAACAAGGTCATGATCATATCTAAAACAATGGACAGTAGTTCAGGAATAAACACGTCTCGTCCGTCTCTTACAGAAGGGAAATGAAAACATAAAAAACACCGAAAAGATAATGGCATAACGTTCCGTTTTATACAGAACTTATAAAATGTAAAAAAATATGTCTACGCTCCTGTGTAATTGCGCCAGACATTTATGATTGTTTGATTGCGACAAATATCTATGATTGCGTAATTGCACCAGATATTTAGACTGTGTGTTTGCGCAAGATAATTTTGAATGCGTAATTGCCGCAGATCTTCTTGATTGTTTGGTTGAGCTAGATATCTATGATTTTGTGATTGCGCAAGATATCTTTGATTGCGTAATTGCGCCAGATATCTATGTTTGCGTGATTGCGCCAGATATCTTTGATTGCTTCAAATATCTATGATTTCGTGATTGCGCCAGATATTTAAGACTGCGTGATTGTGCCAGATATCTTCGATTGCGTGATTGTGCAAGATATCTATGACTTTGTAATTGCGCCAGATTTTTTTGATTGCGTAGTTGCCGCAGATCTTTCTGATTGTTTGGTTGAGCCAGATATCTATGGATGTTATTGTGCCAGATATTCACGACTTTGTGTTTGCGTAAGAAATCTATGATTTCGTGATTGCGCCATATATCTATGATTGGGTTATTGTGTCAGATATCTGTGATTGCGCCAGATATCTATGTTTGCGTGATTGCGCCAGATATCTATGATTGCGGGATTGCGCCAAATATCTATGAATGCGCCTTATATCTATGTTTGCGTGATTGCGCCAGATATCTATGATTGCGTGATTGCGCCAAATATCTATGATTGCGCCAGAAATCTATGATTGCGCCAGATATCTATGATTTCGTGATTGCGCCAGATATCTATGATTGCGCCAGATATCTATGTTTGCGTGATTGCGCCAGATATCTATGATTGCGGGATTGCGCCAAATATCTATGAATGCGCCTTATATCTATGTTTGCGTGATTGCGCCAGATATCTATAATTGCGTGATTGCGCCAAATATCTATGATTGCGCCAGAAATCTATGATTGCGCCAGATATCTATGATTTCGTGATTGCGCCAGATATCTATGATTGCGCCAGATATTTATGACTGTGTGATTGCGCCAGATATCTATGATTGCGCCAGATATTTATGACTGTGTGATTGCGCCAGATATCTATGATTGCGCCAGATATTTATGACTGTGTGATTGCGCCAGATATCTGTGATTGTGCAATTGCGCCAGATATTTATGATTTCATGATTGCACATAATGTTGTATGATTGATCCTGATATTAATGTTTGTTTTTCTTCGATATCTAACATTAAGCGTTATTGATTTGTAGCATATGAATTATGGTTCAAACAGATCCTCTTTGAATTAGACTCTGTCCGGGAGATTTTTACAGCTCCGGTAAGTTTTGGGAAACAAAACACGATCACATCATTTCTCGAATGTGAATTTATAACTATTTCTCTATTAAAATAAACTTATTTTACAACAATTATGAAACATGGTGAATCGAACCCCGGCCGCCTTGGTGAAAGGCAAGTGCGCTATCCACTGTACCACCCGCAATTTGTCGTTCTTGTACGAATAATAAATGATTGTCTTTTTTTTTGTATTGCTGGAAACATTGAAAAGGAGTTATAAAGTTCAGACCCATGAAATCTTAAGTTTATGATTTTAGTGTGTAAATAGGATCATGGAAAAAACACTCGTGTTGTTGTAGGTTTAAAGTTGGACTTCCATGCAAAGTCTCTAAAACAGAACATTTATTTAACAATGATATTCCTGAAGGTCTGCAGGTCCTGACAATATCAACTGGAAGTCAACACTACGTTTGAATCAAGTATTGTAATTTTTTCAGGTACTTGATGAAGGTAAAACAAGACACATCAACAATCGACTCAGCCGTATTACACTTATACTTAAGGTAAGAATTAGTCAGATTCACACTAAAGAGATATCTGATATTGTATTTTCACTTTCAAGAAACGATCATTCTCGGACTTAGTTTCGCTGTAATCTCATTCGTTTTGACAGATTTCATTTGTAGTATAGATTTGTCGTGCAATAACTCATGTTCTGCATCATAATTTTTTTTTAATTTTGTTTGAAACACGTTTTTTCATTGGTTCGTTGATTAAGTCTATCAAGCGATAGGTCGAAAAACAATTTTAAAGGATATGTTTTGATGAATTACACAAAATAAATCATACCTGTCAACCCTCCATCATTAGGAAGGAGACTCCCTCATTTTGACCAAAATTTACCAATCTCCCTCGACATCTCCCTCATTTAAGTTCAAACCCTCAATAACTCAAAATCTACATCTTGTGGTCAAATGAGATCCTAGTTACTGCAGGATATGTGTAATGACCATAACAGGTGTATCTGGATTAAATTAATTTGTGAAGTTATATTGATACATAATAAGGGAAAGACAAATTAGCAATGCAATTCAGTCGCATTTCACGCACTTTCTCCCTCATTGGAAATATGGAAAGAGGGAGATCTCCCTCATTGGAGGTTTCCGAGGTTGACACCTTTGAATTATAATACGTTAACAGTATATTATATTTCATAATTATCAGTTACGCTTGACTTGTTTTTGCAGTTATTAGTGGACCAGTTCCTAATTCTGGAGACCATGACGCCGCTGGACTTTCTGGAATTTCGGTAAGTTCAATATTTTCCCACTTTAAAGGAGGAGAGATCAAATAAGGAAAAAACCCATGGCTATTTATTTTGTGTTCATCTTGGCTTCTGAGAGTCTCGATTTCCATGAAGATGTACACTATAGACCGTTGTTAACTCATTTCCCCCCGAATTTTCATAATGAACTATTCCAACCTTTGATTTGGAGGAATTCAAATGTGTCTCAATGGGTGAATGAGTTAATATATGTAACACATTGTTTCCAATTGCAACCCATTCGTTTATGAAAGTTATTGAGTCGGAACCAGCAGCAATTACTCAACCAGCAGCAATTACTCTTGTAGACCACAAGTCAAGCTGCCAGAAATGTAATTTTGGCGACACAATACTGAATCTAATCAAGAAATATCAAGGGCCACAGAAAGAGTTGTCTGCATGTAATGATACTGATGATTTTACTTACACCATGTCAAATTTACATCTGTGGAGGTGTTTCATTGACAACATTTCTGAAGATATGACTCTGAATGTGCCTAGTAGACGTGACCCGACTGTCACAACATCAGAAAATACATAGGAAAACATATATGCACACCCACGAGACAACAAAAAAGATGCTCAAGTGGTAGGCGATTTATGTTTATTATAAAAACAATATAAAAGTTACAATCGCGATTAAAGCCAAGCGAAAAATTACAATCTAAAAATGATTCAGTGGATGGTATGAAACAATAATGGCGCCCAAAGGGACTCTCCAAAAACATATCTAATAATAAACGATTTAGTCACATAAGGGTTAAAGGTTTAGACTCTCCTATATCTGGAACGAGATTTCCAATTTCAGTTCCATCTTCTACATACACATCGAAGTATGATTAAGTCATAGCCTGATCGACCCGTCGATTATATAACTTACTTATTTTGGTGTACTCATATTTTAGCGCACTTACTTGAATTTAAATATGAACTGACGGACTAACAATTGCTATAGAAAGCAATACTGTAAGCCAACTTATTTCGCGTGCGATTAATTTTCGCAGATGATTAGAATTCGCGAAAATTAGTCGCCGCAAAATAGTTTCTAACAGAGGAATGCTACCTGTACTAGTAGTACTGTACTGCACTGAACATAGGATTTACGATCGTGCTTATTGCGAAATTAAATCGCGGCGAAATAGTCGTTTCATGAGAAAAACGCAAAAATAAGTCGCCGCGAAAATAAGTTTGTTTACAGTATACAGAAAATTTAATTAGCGCTATTGTAATTTTGCGGAATGCGTTTGGAATTAAAATGTGAATGTTTTCGGTATTCAACACGACCTAAGAGTACTTTGATGAAAAGTCACATGATGCCTACCGTACATAATGTTACTCATTAGCATTTCATTAATATATTTATTTAAACTCATACGCAATGAATATTACTAGTCAACAGAAAATGTTTACGTAATGACAAATCGTCAGAAGTTTATCTCTGCAAACCCAATTTATAACGTGCGGCAGTAAATTGACGATGAACTAGCAAGCCAATCATTTGTTTCCTTTAAAGGTCCAATATACGTAACTTCAGGGAAATTTTCGTGATCCTGAAAAATTCTGAAAAAAAATCCAGTTGATAACCATGCAAAAATAAGCCTAAAACGAAGTAACCTGAGCTGTAACTAACAAGAAACTCTTGACAAAAAAATCCAAAGAATTGAAAAATATTCAGGTGGGGCTGACTTTAACAACACAAACCGAAGGTAGAAGACGGTTCGATATGGACGCGTGTTTACAAATAGCGTGTTTCAACTGCTGATGTACCGGTAACCGCGAAGGAATTTATCTTGGATATTGCTGATAACTAAATCTATAAATATAAAAAGTTATTAGGCTTGATTTTCGCTTCAAGTTTTGCCGAAAGTTACGTATATTGGGCATTTAAAGAGACGTGTGTGTCACAATTAACAATATATTCCGCCTTTGGTATGCCAAAGTGACATTCAGATCTATTTGAATATATTTACAATACAGTACATTACAATATAACAAAAACAAAGAGCTATGCGATCGGGTCAAGAATTAAAGTACAATCCATAAATAAAATTAGACCACTTGTACAAGGACAATGCCGAGCTAAACGAGTTATAACAATAGACACCATACCATAAACCGCGTTGTAGTCTTCCATGCGCTGTTCTCGCCAAATGAGGTTACGACGGGAATAGAATAACATTGTTACTATCAACCACACTTGACCTATGGCGTTGACATGGAAATATCACTTTGACACCAGCAGTTTATCAGAATGTTTTAGGTACTGCTGACATGTGATGCCCGCAGGACCTCGTTATTTTTCTAAGTGGTTCTTTAAAAATAGATTTTTTTACCTTTTCGCCTACATACATTTTCAAATACATGTACATGTACACATAGTTCTATAGGGAAGGTATAATGAAGTGAAAACAAAAGTGGTCGTGTCACTTTTTTTCGCCTGTTTTACTTAAGGAAGTTGACAATGTCTGTTTAAAAAATGTAAACCAACTTATTTCCGCGAGAGATTAACTTTCGCGTATTTCGCGGTTTATTAAAATTCGCGAAGATTAATCACGCGAAATAGTTTCAATCAGAAGTATGCCAACTGTTTGAGTACTGTACTGTATATAGGATTTACGGAAAATTAAATCGCCGCGAAAATAAGTTGGTTGACGGTACCTTAAAACCATATATGTTAAGAAATGCTAAATGATTCTTTTTTTTTGTTGATATTATCAAAATACTGATTTGAAATAAAAATCTGACAAATATTTCAAAATTTGAATTGTTTTCCCAGGATTTTATGAAGTAATTTTCTCCCTGTATTTCTTATGAAAAATCTAAAGGATTGCTTTTCCAGCTTTAGATTTCAAAAAAGGCTCAATGGAATGTCAATATTTTTGCTCATTTTCGATGTATTGTATTATATATAATGATAATAATAAAATGCTTTCAAAAAATGTTTTACTTTATGACTCAAATGCCCATGAGTCAGTTTCCAGACGGAAGACAAACGTCTTATGAATACATAATATATGTTATGTTGACAGAACACATCTTGCCACGGCATCTGGATTCCAAAGCCTTCAATTTCGTTTGATTGAGAACAAGCTTGGTTTAAAAGAGGTAAGCATGTGTTTTGTATCAAAATGAGAAAACTGTATTACTTACTGTAAAAGTGGAAATATTCGCGGTGTGGAAATTTTCGCTAATTTCGTTGGTATTAAAATCTCCGCGATTATATCCACAGGCGAAAATAATAAATACCACTCAAACTTTACAGTGTATACTAATATGATAGGTATACACACCATGGCTGACCGCGGGAAAGTTTCCACACCGCGATCAGTTAGGAGACTGACAAAGTGAAAAATTCCACCCGCGAAAATATTGGCTTTTACAGTAACACATATAACTATAACAAAATTGCACAGTGTAATCACTGTCTTCATGGAGACCGGGATGATTTTGAGTATTTTCAAAACCATCGATATAATATTTGCAGTCATTTACCATTTGTGTTCGTGATTTGATGACTACTGTAAAAGAGGAATTTTTCGCGCTGTTGAAATTTTCACTGATTTCACTTTTGTTAAATATCCGCGAAAATACCCACACGCGAACATATTTAACAACACTTAATCTCTAGAGTGTAAAATATTATTATAGGTATACACAGTGCAAAACAGCATGACTAACAGCGGGAAAATTTCCACATCGCGAACAGTTATGAGGCTGACTAAAGCGAAAAATTCTACGCGCGAAAATATTGGCTTCTACAGTATAACGTGTGTTATGAGGCCTTAGAACGTAATATGTAGGTTTGTTAATGGTTGCTTTTTTAAACAGGAGAGCCGCATTAAGTACAACCAGCAACATTACATGGAGGTGTTTAACGACCCAGAGAACATAGCCAACCTGCAGGACTCGATCAGCAGTCCTTCCCTTCTCACACTGGTCGAGGTAAGAATCCCCCTCCAGATCTAATTTGGTACACCAACCAAAGTCTTCATTATTGTAATATTGTCTTTATTGAACCTTAAGGATTGTATGAAAGACACCTTTATGATAACATGTTTTGAAATTGATGAATATGTGTTAAACTGCTTTCAGTAGGTACTTGTATGCAATATAAATGTAAACTGAAAGTATTTCAATTTATCCCTGAATATTTGTCTGAAGTTTTATTTTGCACTAATATTGTTTCGTCGTGAAAAAGCCTTTTTTGGTAAGCAATATGCCCATGTTCAGTGGAAACAGTTACCGAATAAGAAAGCCATGTTAGCAAATTATCAACAATTTTATGATAAATGTTTCATATGGAAAGAATATGAATAGTTATTTTTTTTAATCTGATGGATAAATGATGTTTAACACGGAACTCTTCCTCCTGTAAACTGTTTATAATTTACTTCACTAAATAAAGCGCTGGCTGGAAAGAACTCCCGGTTTGGCGAAAACAGAATTCCACTTTTGGGAGAGGTACCAGATTGCTGTGAACCGATGGTTGGAGGACCAGTGGTACCAACCTGTCAAGGTAAGTAAACTAGGGTTAGTTTTGAGGACCAGTGGTACCAACCTGTCAAGGTAAGTAAACCAGGGTTAGTTTTGAGGACCAACGGTACCAACCTGTAAA
Source organism: Mimachlamys varia (assembly GCA_947623455.1). Lineage (NCBI taxonomy): Eukaryota > Metazoa > Mollusca > Bivalvia > Pectinida > Pectinidae > Mimachlamys > Mimachlamys varia. The sequence continues at coordinate 8,259,049 of OX392537.1, forward strand.
GGTAAGTAAATTATCAAACTTGAAATGCGAAGCTGAAAATTATGGCATTTCCTGGAGTCACTTTTGATGAAATCCATACAAAACAATTTTGGATTGGGAATCTTGTTTCATCGAAAAAGTTCGCAAAATAAACAAATTTAATCGAGTGACGTCGGAAGACATTAGTGAAGGAGTCTTCCAAAAATATAGAAATAAGATATCAAAAGGGAGGACATTGTGTCTAATTAGCGTACTTTACTGCTTTATTATGGAACTGAAGTTTAATATTTGAAATTTTTGATTTTTGATTTATTAACAGGATGAAAATGACCCTAAGGTGAAGGAAACACTTATGGCGGAGTACCAGAAACAAAAGGTACACAGATAATTGTCTCTTTTCATTTTTTTTTATTATTTATTTTTATTGTTTTCAAATATGATAATATATTGCCACAGCATGTTTTATAACATGGGCCGAGTATGACACTCCATAACAAACTTTTTATAGCTATCGGTAATTCTGGAAATGTTTCTTGATTTCATTTGACGTGAAAACAAAATATCATTTCCCAATTCAAATTAGTTTAGGGTTTGGTTTTTATCATACGAAAAAGACGTGTACAAACGTTAATGACATCTGTCCCCGTGTATCTTACATGTTGAAACCAAGGATTATTATACAAATGATATTGTTAAGTGTTAGGTGCTAGACCACCGATGAAAGGAATCATTACAACTTTGTAGGAGCATTGAAACGTTTATATTTACATTCAACTGCAACCCATTATGTAGACGTTACGTGCAGAGATACTTTTCATACGAGTATATTAACACTCACTGCGCACTTTTCCATTGACATAATGTTAAGAGGCAGTTGCCAACATACGCCTATGACACCCAGTGTCTCGGGCTATATCAACATTTGCTATTGTGACGTCATCAATTTCTTTGTTGCTAAAACCTGATTTGCTGCTCCAAACCTGCTCGAAATAACTAAATGAAGCACAGTAATTATATTAAAATGTAAATATAAGTCATGAAAGTTTAAGCAAATATTGTTACAGTCCTATAACACGCATTGCTATTGCTCACAAACTTACATTAAGAATGTCATCAATAGCAGTGTGTGATATATTGATCTTGATCAATGAGAGTCTTGTTGCTTCGCTTCTAATAGGACGTAGAACGGCATGGCATCAAACGTTCAAATTACTTTTGTTAATTAGTTGCGCCATTTTTATTCAAATTAGGGCTGTTCCGCCAATGTCATTTAAATGACGACCCAAATACAAACGCAGGTTATAAATTATTTATTAAAGAAGAAATAAATAAACTTAAGCAATATATGTTGAAAGTGTAAATATATGGATTGGATACTTTCATAGTGCTTTGAAGGTTCAGCGGTTACATCCATATTGCAGGAAGCCCGCCAGATGTTATCGTTGAATTTTCATAGTACTATAAAAGTTGATGAGATGACTTTCAATCCTTATATACCGTAAAAGTGAAATTGTTCGCGGCTTAGACATTTTCGCTTATCCCGCTTGAATTAATTCTCCGCGAATATATCCACACACGAATATATTTTACACTGCTCAACCTCTGAAGTTTCTAATTATAGTATTATATGCACGCATGGGCATTAGTTCGGAGGCTGAACAAACCGTCCACTCGCGCAAAGGTTGACTTTTACATAAAATACTGTACAAAACAAGATTGTGTGTTAACAGCTTTATTACTGATTCATGATGTTGTGTTGTCAACTCTTCTGTTCCGATGTGTCGTTTCAATGCTCATATCCTGCGTATAGGTTTGTCGCATTCTCGAGGTCAGATTATGGTTTTGGTAATATTTCAACATTTCCATTTTTCTCTGTATTACATGTAGTTACTCATCAGACAAATTTGTTAGTAGTACTTTCGCTTAACTGAACTTGCTAATAATACAAATCCTACCGCTTCTCCACTATTATCCCTCGTTTGAAATGTCCCTGGCCCCGATTTCAACTAAATGAAATTCCTTAACTTCAAAATATATATATATAAAAAAATCACTACAGATTTAAAGGGGAACATCTTAAGTTAAGGAACTTGCGTTACCTTTTGTAATGCTTTCCTATGGAGATTTCCCTTACGGTAAGGAAAGTTGTGATGTAACTGAGGTATAAAGGCGCATGGAAGCACATTAACATAAGAAATCGTGTACGTGCATGATAGTAATAGAACATACATATAAATATTTACATTTGCTCTGCTTCCTTTCATTGTAATGCATTGTGAAGGCAAACCTTGTTACAAGACTGTATCCACATTTGCTATTGTGACGTCATCAATTTCATTGTTGTTTACACTTTATTTTCTGTTTAATAACTGTTCGAAATAACAAAATAAAGCACAATAATTCTATGAAAATTTATATATAAGTAAATTATGGTTTAGCAAATGATTTACAGTCCTATATCACACATTGTTATTAATGACAAACTTGCATATATAGCCCTACCGCCATTATTAAGTTGCCATTTGGCTACTTTTACAAAAGATAATTTATTTGATTATTTTATGAATTTTAATTTCAACAGTATGAGTAAGAGTTGAATTTGTACTTATGTTATTATTTAGTAACGAAGTATTGTTATCTGTATTTTAAGTAAAATAGTGTATCGCAGGTCAGCTTGGCAGGCTATTAATTCAATCAATTTTGTTTTAATCTGTGAACCTGTTACTTGTGAATTGATATGTGACACTCTAATAGAATAAATTATTATTACATGTATTAGTAGTAGAAACTGAAAGATCACTACCTGTAATTTCGCATTAATTTATGTCGATTTTTGTTGTGTTGTTCTAGGACAGCTTTGATACTGTGTTCGACCCTGAGAAACATCAAAAATCTATGGAACGAGGTAATGCGAAACTAATAATGAGCATTAAGGCACCTGCCAACTCAAATATTACCTTAATATACCAGTATAGCCACTTTAACTTTATTACTATTGAAACTTGACAGTTCATTTATAAATTTAGTTTGATTCGAGAAAGCAGAGGAACTTAATACTTGTCTCGAACAATTAGGTATTATCCTTTGCGTAGAAAAGTAATGGATATTAAAATAAGTAAGGACATATACAGCGAAAAGTTGCAGGTCATACATTTTATTAATTGATATATCTATTTCTATTAAGGTATTGCTATTAATTTAAGCCAAGTTTAGTTTTTTGTTAAATAATTCTAAGTAATATTCTGGTTACAATCAATTTCACCAGATCACATAACATCACATATGTTTGACTATCGCACACACCCCCCCCCCCCCTTTTTACCTCCATATGTTGGCGTCACACGTTTATATGTTTGTTTACTTGTTTACGCAGGTGAACGGAGGCTAAGCCACCAAGCGTTCCAGGGTGCCCTGATGATCTCGCTGTACCGGGACGAATCACGTTTCAACCAACCTTTTCACCTTCTCACCCTCCTTGTGGACATTGACTCCCTCATGACCAAATGGAGATGTAATATATATATTGATATATTTGTATATGTACATATATCACAATATCTTTTATCTGTAATATTTACAAAATTGGAATCTTATAGTTTGTTTTTCAATATTTCTATCCACAAACAAATGAAACGTTATTGTTAAATTTCCAGTTTGATTAAAAATAATCAGAAATACCAAAACGTCAACAAAACCTTAATTAAAACTCAAAATCGATTTAAGTCAGAGGCAAAATATGAACAAAGAATAGATTTAAACGGGGACAATTAAAAACGTACAAGAGAATAAGTGTCTTCTGCTTCACCGACAACACTCACAATTTAAATCTAGGTCACATTTATGTTTTTGAGGTATCAAACACTCAAGGTACCTACAAGCACTACCAAGTGGTTTCAGTTTTACTATGGGTATGTCTGTAGCTATATGTAGTCGATATACTGTCATGTGGCTCACGTGATGGACTAAAAATGTGACAGAGCGAGAAAATAAATATATGTAAATACAATTGTATAATGTTACTGGATACCGGCGTGTGAATTACCATACTATACCGCTAGTTAGCTTACAACAAAATTTAATGTTGAAATACAACACCCAATTACGAAATACCAAACAATCATGTTTAATGCATTTGCTTAGAAATGTTGCAATAATCGGGAATGCACTTTTAATGAACAAACAAAATATAAACAGAGTTTTAGTAGAATAAGAAATATAATCAAATAAAAGATAATTTTGAATTAAAACTATCCTAGTAATGAAATAGGAAATATAATCCAATTTCAGATACATTCAGAATGTGGAATATCATCAAATAAGAAATATTATCAATAAGTAAAAAACATAACCGAAAACAATATATTCAATAATATTTTGATATCACAGGTTTCAGATGTATAACATTACTGACAAATTCTGGGTTTCAACTCATATCAAAGGAATATTTCTAATACTATTTGACTTACACATTTGGCACTGTCCAATTGATAGTGTCCTTGATATATATATATACTTATATATACTCAATATTATTTGATTCGTTCACAAACTATTATTACATTTTATTTTCACACCTGCTGAACAGGAACCCAACTTATGTATTGATGTTTGACAAAAGGTACATAGAGTCAGACCTATCACTGAGAAGTCTTATTTTTGATAATATCTCTTCAAAAACACACACAACACTTCATATAGATATCAATTGTGTTTCTTTGTATCTCATGTAATGCTACGGGACCATCTTTTACAAAAGATCACAACCAATGTAAAATTTTATGTTTTTATTTAAAGAGAGCTCCACTTCTATATATAGCAGAGAAAGAAACTAGAGATACTTTTAATAAAAGCTTTGAATTAAGATGCCACGAATTGAATGAATGAATTAAGATGCCAACTTCTTTGGTTTTTTTTTTTTTTATAAGTATGTAATATAAAGTACAGAAGAAATATGTTTTACTTAATTAATGTATACATTATATTACAGACAATCACGTGATGATGGTACAGAGGATGATCGGTAGTAAAGTAGGGACCGGCGGCTCGTCTGGGTACCACTACCTCCGCTCAACAATCAGGTACACTATACAGTCACGAGGCAACACAATACAATGTAGGACAAAACGTCACGTGTCAGGTGATGGATCACGTGGTGTCGTGCTACCCGAGGGAACACGTGATCTATAAATCATTTCATAGAGATTCTAACGCTAGGCTGTAATTTTAATGACCAAATTTGTCATGACGAGGAGAACAGTTCTATTCAAGAGTGTAAAATGTTGAAATGTAAGTCACAATGCATGACTGAACTAGTACAATGATACGCGTTGTTGTACATTGTTGAGCCCTGATTTCACACGGGGTGGGGGTTACAAGTGTTTGTTATTGAATAGCTGCATATACAGAAATATGCCCCCCCCCCCCTGATGAATATTACTGGGCAGTGAAATAATATAGATACATATTTAACCTTTTTAAAATGCAGTTTTGTGGATGAACATTTATTAATATAATCATATTCATCAATGGTAAATATAGTTAATTATCATAATATACAATTAACTGTATTAATGGACAAAACATTGAAGTCAGGTACAAATATATTTCATTGACAAACAATTTGAATCACTTTGCCAAAGATATGTGAGTGTTCTATTTCTATGACAAGGTTTACCAGGGATTTACTTAAGAAAAAGACAAGGATCTCCAGTTTAGAACAATAGTGATATGTAAATGATATTCATGGTATTTATTTATTTTCAGTGACAGATATAAAGTCTTTCTGGATCTGTTCAACCTGTCAACATTTCTTATTCCCCGTGACTACATTCCGCCACTCACTACAACAATGAAACGAACACTCAGCTCCGTCATAAATGGAGACTGCATGGAAGAGGAAGCTAGGGCGAGCAAAGAATATTCCCCGTGAATATAACGTCACGTATGTGCTGGATTTGTTATCAAGTATTTGTTAAAGAGCAGATTTATATTGTTCATCAAATAAATGGATTAATAGTTGTTTGTAATTAGTTGTTTGTATACATGTAGGTATATATATCAAATATTGTATATTATTATTATCATTATTATATACGCTATAATATCAAGGGAGATAAGAACTCAAATACGAGACCAAAGGGAGACAAGAAGGACGGACGAATCGCCAATATAGAACGAAAGACAACCCCCACAAAGTACCTGGTCATTTGATGGAGATAATGTCCTTCCGCAACAACAAGTTACAATTTTTTTAAAAAAGAAAAATGTACCAAGTTTAAAATGTAAGTAAAATCAAGCCATTAACAAGATTATGTCAATACTCATAACATCAAATTGTTTAAGTGAGCAAAGTCTTAAATATCACCCATACCATGTCTGTAAGCTGTCAGTTAATATCTTAACGATATATATCTAACAAAAACAATACTAGCTTTGTAATTTCCTTTCGTAGGATTATATCGAACGCTTTCATCCTCGAAATCCTATAAAACGTATCCAATTTTATTGTCATGATTTGGTTTACAATTAAAACCTAAATACATTAAACTCAAGTCAACAGACAACATAGAAGAATATTCCGACACAAAAATATCTCGTCCTGACTCTGTAATTTTAGTATTGTTTCTAAGTTTATTCTATCCCTACTTCTGAACATCATGCCAAATAAATAAATATATTAATAAATAGAAATCTCTTTTAAAACGCCACTTACAAATGTACATCTATTTCCTGCTTTGCTTTTTGGACCAAGTTATCTTAGTGACATTATCAAATAGTTTATTTACATCTTTGCGATTAACATAATCACCAAAATTGTCTATAGATCTATAGAATAAGAATAATCAGCCGATATCTACTTTTTTAACTTCTTAATAAATTTACCAAAACGACTTAACTTTATTCTCATTATCTGCCCTGCACGTAGGACGTGACCTGCTGCCCCCATTGCATAATCGTAAGAGGCGACTAAATTTGTGATATAATCTTTTCTATTGTTTATACACAATTTTTCTCCTTCTTTAAGCCTCTATTGACACTACGCCTCAGTTTTAGCCTTTAGCTGATCATGGGTGTTTACCACTGTGAAGAAATCTTTGGGTTCTATCCCTTGGCCGAGACACACCAAAGTCTCAAACAATGGTAGTAACATCTCCCTTTTTCATGCTCATCATTATAGAAGTGGAACAACTGATTCATCTGTTGTCAGTATAATGTTACCATGTGGGGTTTTCTGCTGGGGACCTTCGACAGTATACCGCGATGTGGTAACACTTTAAATCGGCGAAAGCTCAGGAATATCGCAAGTGGGCAGCCTCCCAGATACACAAGCATTCTACAAACACGCCACATCGCATGTACCGCGAGGCCGTCCTTAAATGACCCCAGCTGTTAATAGGACGTAAAAACAATCAAACTTAACCAAATTATTCTCTTTAGCTTCAAACAAATCTACTGAAGACTGACATATTGCAAGATAATACATGTGTGTTTGGAGTGTATTTAAGCATTTAACTGTTACAGTACAAAATGTAGTATACAATATATATGAATACAATTTGTGTGACAGATAGATAGAATGTCGCCCGTTACAGTTCAAGGCTATATTTTCATTAAGGATACATTTTAAATGTAGTCGGTTAAGGTTCTCCCCTCTTCCGTGTGTGTTTATTTACTAGAAAAGCTTGATTTAAATCAATGTCGTCTAATCTATTGATCAAAGGCCATTCTGCATGCTATCGGAGGCGGAGTGCAAAGCGTTGACGTAACGTAGTCCAACAAGACGCCAGAAACGACTTCATAATAGCCTTATTTAATATCAGTGTTGTCTAAACGATTGATTAAAAGTCCGTTTGCATGTTATCTGAGGCGGAGTGCAAAGCTTTGATATTACGTAGTCCAACATGGCGTCAAAATAACGTCATGTGATGCGAATTGCAAATTGTAGTATACAGTGTGATATACTACCATTTGGTTTACTAATGATATATAGGCAAATACAACACAGAATGTAAATATAAAACTATGGATTTTTATATTTAGCCGAAGTCATTTCTTTTTTTAACACACTCCCTTATACGCTAGGCCTTGTAAAAGACACATACTATCTATACTTCACGGAGTCTGTTCCATCTGTCCGACTTTAAATATACATCAAATCACACGTGTTATACAAATGAAGTGAATTTTGAACAATATGGTTTCAATTTATACCTATGCAGTTTAAACATATATTTTCGCCGGAAGGGTCTCTCGGACATTAACTTCCTACAAGACATTTTTCTTTTTAAAGAAGGCATATGAGTGATCATCGTTAACCTATAAAGCACATGGAGGTGGGGGGGGGGGGGGGGGTGGTGGCTTATCAAAAATTATTCTAATTATTGTAAAACAAGTCTTCGTCGGCTTGCCTGAAGTAATTTACAATTGCCAGTAGTGGTCGATATTTGTCAATTCCTTTATTCCTTAGAAGTTATGCGATAGATTTGACGAATTTGAGTAAAGTAAGTGGTGATTTCCCCGAACATGTTCTGTTTCTGTGCAGCATACAAATGCAATAGAGCCTTGCTTCCGATGGCACATTTTAAAGCGGCACTCATTTGAATTGAAGAGTACAGATACCGCAACACCCACCCCAGAGCAGTTTATACTCCAACTAGTTTGTTGAAGGTGTGTGGGCAAGAAAAACACTTTCTCTGTTAAGGTGGAAGGCCTGGACAATAACTCAATGTATACCACATACGTTTTTAATCTTTTTTTTGCTATCTCCTCTTAATCAGCAAGACTCATTATACGTGCTAGGCCTAGTGATCGTAGACACTCATATGTACTGTATTTAGATGCCCTAATTGCTCCATAACCGCGATCCCCATCCTCGATATCCAGGAGTTACGTTCACCTTCGCTCTCTACATCCTTGGAATATGTTACAGCAAAACCGGAGGCTCCATGTGCGTCACCTTGTTGATGAGGCAAGAAGACCGGTCCGACCCTTTGATAGACATCAAAAGAATCTCGTGGCCACATAACAGTAAAAATTGAGAGACTTTGAAGTCAGTCGCGGCTCCTATGTAATATTCATAGAACAGGCATGCAGCCTAGCGAATGGTCAGTTTTTTTTCACCTTAGTGTGCCTTCTTTTTTGCCAGAACCTATTCCAATGGTGTAGAGAGCGAGGGAATACGTATCCATTGGATATCGAGGATGCGCGATCCCCGGCCTTTTTACAAGTGAATGTTTTAGTTGGGGTAGCCACGTGCATAGTTATCTCATTTGAGTAGCGGCATGGTTCATTCTATACAAACTTTCGTAGTAAAATATTCAAAATTATACAGTACTATTCTTTCTAAGTTCTGTTCCTTTCAATTCTACAAGTTTAGAAGATTTTGATTCCGCCATTTTGGCCCCTAGCATCACCGACCAGTCCTAGAAGGACGAAACAGTTGTATGGTACAGTTTACTTTTTGCGACATACTGCATCAATTACTAAATTTAAAAGATGCAGCACATGTGTGAGTTATGTGATTTTTCCGAAGTGAGACTTGATGAGAATGTATCGCAGTCTGTAAAATTCACCCTTTTTGTGTTGTGTTGACTTGACGACCACGATTCCTTTGTTTCGTAATGACTGGTCGCCGCAACAAAGCTTCACAATGGGATCGCGTCTTACCGGTTAACCCCCGCCAAGAACAAATATCGCAGTTATCAATATGTAATAACAACGAAATGAAGGATATAGGATATTGTTCCTGATACAATATGCTAATTCAGTTTTTTTTTTTGCAGCAGACAAAGTCAATATTCATTTATCTTTCGAGCACATGATAATATAATATTACCAATAAATTTTCACTGAAATAGATTATATGGTAATTTATTTCCTTTATAATGCTTTATTTAAAAGCATTAGCCTTTTGTGTTTTTTCGGAATGATCGGATGGCTATAGAAAGGATAACAATTGACAAGGTTTTAAAAAAACTGAAGCAGTTATGTCAATGTTGAATATTGACCCCTAGAGTCGTCCTCGCTTTAAGACTAATGGTCCGGTACATTGATTGAAAGACCGTTGTCTATTGCCAGGTAAATGGAATGTAAACAAAACGTAGGTGTGCGTTGTGTATGCATCACCTGTCGGGACAATCCGAAAACAAAAATAATGATAGTACTTACAAATTCGACCATTACGACAAAAGGTTCTGGATGAAGGTACACGGAGTGACCGTCTATATTAGAATGGCTTTAAGTACTTATTATGTAAAAAAAAAAGTATGTATCACCTTCCGGGACAATCCTTAAACAAATACATATAACAATTTTAGATTTTAAAATTTTTACGGTGATGGTCACGGGGTGTCTGTCTATATTAAAACGGTTTTTAGTAATGATTATGAACGTCAGTTCAAATGATAATGTACTTTTGTTTACAATGTTTAAAGTTACACAAAAAAAGGAAGCGAAAACGTCAGCAAATACGTTGTTTTGATGGCCACCTAGTTCTACATGATTAGATCCAAACAGCGGTTAAAAAGATATAATCAATAAATAATGAAATGTGTAATCAGGCCTACAGTTGGCTAAGTCATGTGATCATGTTTACGCGTGTCTAAGTCTTTATGTGATCATGTTAACACAGGGCTAAGTCAGTATGTGATCATGTTTACACAGGGCTAAGTCAGTATGTGATCATGTTAACACAGGGCTAAGTCAGTATGTGATCATGTCTACACAGGGCTAAATCAGTATGTGATCATGTTAACACAGGGCTAAGGCAGTATGTGATCATGTTAACACAGGGCTAAGTCAGTATGTGATCATGTTTACACAGGGCTAAGTCAGTATGTGATCATGTCTACACAGGGCTAAGTCAGTATGTGATCATGTTTACACAGGGCTTAGTCAGTTAGTCAGTATGTGATCATGTTAACACAGGGCTAAGGCAGTATGTGATCATGTTAACACAGGGCTAAGTCAGTATGTGATCATGTTTACACAGGGCTAAGTCAGTATGTGATCATGTCTACACAGGGCTAAGTCAGTATGTGATCATGTTTACACAGGGCTTAGTCAGTTAGTCAGTATGTGATCATGTTTACACAGGACTAAGTCAGTATGTGATCATGTTAACACAGGGCTAAGGCAGTATGTGATCATGTTAACACAGGGCTAAGGCAGTATGTGATCATGTTAACACAGGGCTAAGTCAGTATGTGATCATGTTTACACAGGGCTAAGTCAGTATGTGATATTGCTTACACAGGGCTAAGTCAGTATGTGGTCATGTTTACACAGGGCTAAGTCAGTATGTGATCACGTTTACACAGGGCTAAGTCTTTATGTGATCATGTTAACACAAGGCTAAGTCAGTATGTGATCATGTTTACACAGGGCTAAGTCAGTATGTGATCATGTTTACACAGGGCTAAGTCAGTATGTGATCATTTTTACACAGGGCTAAGTCAGTATTTGATCATGTTTACACAGGGCTAAGTCAGTATGTGATCATGTTTACACAGGGCTAAGTCAGTATGTGATCATGTTTACTCAGGGCTAAGTCAGTATGTGATCATGTTTACTCAGGACTAAGTCAGTATGTGATCATGTTTACTCAGGGCTAAGTCAGTATGTGATCACGTTTACACAGGGCTAAGGCAGTATGTGATCATGTTTACTCAGGACTAAGTCAGTATGTGATCATGTTTACTCAGGGCTAAGTCAGTATGTGATCATGTTTACTCAGGACTAAGTCAGTATGTGATCATGTCTACACAGGGCTAAATCAGTATGTGATCATGTGTACACAGGACTAAGTCAGTATGTGATCATGTCTACACAGGGCTAAGTCATTATGTGATCATGTGTACACAGGGCTAAGTCAGTATGTGATCATGCTAACACAGGGCTATGTCGGTATGTGATCATGTTTACACAGGACTAAGTCAGTATATGACGAGGCAGGTCAGCGTCTTGCTCATTAACCGGTATCTTGAAAGATTGTAATACTGAAGCATGGTTAGATAGTATTTCATCTTTCGAAAAAAGGTCAATGTTTAAGTAGGGTTACTTGGCTATCAAGCCGGCCTAGTTCTGTTTGCAAGCAATTCATGCAATAGCGTTTGCAAACAATGATCAAGTTGTTAGATGCTTGGTCTGCAGACACAACCACTGCTTATCATGTAGATCGCTGAGTGTTGTTCGAGCAACGTTGTCATGAATTCGACTTCTGTTTAGTTTTTATTTTATAAAGTAAACTGCTTATTCTTTTCTGAATAGAGGACCTGTTAGACTTTACCAAACTCAGCATATTCACGTTAACCCCATTACCTGGCATAATATTCCACTGAGTTGATAATTATTTTGCAATTCACATTCCAATTAATGGATGGAGTAACTCGTTGAAAAGTTTACGTAGCTTTACGTTAGAGACAATATTCAGATTACCTGTTACTATGTGTCCAGCTTGACCATAGCAATATGGAGACGAAGAAAATGAACATGATAAAGGAGAATCCATCTATATTGAAATCTTGTAGTGTTTGCTTATAATTGAAAAGCTTTTGTGCAATAGGTACAGAATAACTGTAGGAAACAACTGGAGTACTTGGTTATCGGAAATACGGTGGTATGTGTTGACAACATAATAAAACACAAAATGGTAATTAAGATACCTGGCAGTTGTTTGCATTTGCATTTTCACGACAGGTAATACAATGCCAATGCTGTAATATGTAATATCAATACATGTCTATTGCATAATATCCTGCGACCTTCGATTGTCTTTGCGTAGGTCTCATATAAACCCTTTGCCATAGACTCGCGTCAAATACGACCCTACTTCTGGCCTTCATAGTTTTCGACATTTTGTTCGTTCAAATAGGACGATTTACTGTTTATATTGTCAGATTTCTTTACATTATTCAGACGCATTCAAGCAAACACTCATAGATAAAAATACATTTCAAAAATATTTTCAATATCAATATTCAACATGACATGCAGATATAGCAAGGTTGTGTTCTGTTTTTTCTCATCGTTTTGTTTTACATTTGTTAGGTAAAAGTACCTACTGATAGGAAAATTCCAATCATCATTTGCAAAAGTAGAAAGGCTGTGATTGATTGTTTTGATTAATGAAAGTGCTCGACGTTTATTACTAATCCATAAGGTCAATAACATCCGTTTTCCAGTTTTCTCCCTGTTTGTATTTCTTTGGGCTTTGATCGAACATGCGTACAACACTATACAACAAAAGAAAACGATTTTCAGATTCGGCCTTGTCAAACATTTACATGCAAAAACAAAAACCAGAATGTTCATGCAATGTATATTGTTTGTGATCTGTTCAAAAAACCCAGTCGATTCCATACCTAAAGGACTGCAGACATTCAAAAAAATTTTAAAGAAAATTTCAGTTTTCTAAAAGGTTTTCTCCAAACTAGCCATATGATTATAGTATACGTATTGATACAGATGCACACATACACACACACACATCATTTCCTTAGCTTAATTGACCGTAAAATCAGTTTTCAAATGGCATTATCACTTTACAAAATATTTATTTACTGCAAAATTTGAATATTGTTGGTATGTGATAGTGAAAATCAAAGAACAACGATCTATTAGGTTTCGTTTCTATTCTAGCATAAATAATCATGTTTCCTGGCCGATGCGTTAAGCTTATACGACTTAATTAAGCTCCAAATCAATTCATCGTAAGCATGGATGAAAGGAATCTGTTGACACAAGGAAGCTTGCAATTACTCATCCAACACGGGGTGGTCCATTAGGGGAAAATTACTGAAACCGCAATGCGTTGCGATGTCAATACAACACTAGAGCTGGGCTTGACTCATTACTGGATTCATCTGTCTGTCCTCACGTTTGCAATCATCAGATGTAAATATATTTGTTGGCAGTACAATGAAATGAAGACTACGGATGCCGGCCCGTTGCAATAACATAATGGTTTTAAAGCATCAAATTAATGACAGTTGTGCTACGTTGAAAATATCTGAAGAAACAGACAAAAGGAATAAAGGAGAAAGAAGACAAGATGGAGCAGAAGGAGTCTTGGATGTATGGCACAATTACGCCTCGTCTACAACTCTCCATTGCCTATCCAGAGCTGCAAATATGGAGTCCTCATTATTTAGAAGGTATTGATATAGTAGTTTGAGTTTTTAATTTCTATGTATCTTTTAGTTCTCTTACCATTTGATTCAAATAAGTGTGTGCTATCATGACCATGTGCGCTTACATTTTGGTCGAAAACAGCTTTAAGCATAAGTTGTAAAACTTTCTTTCAAAATTGCTATCAAAGAAATGAAACATTTTGTATATATTTTCTGTACAAACGATATATGATTATTCCTAGCTGTATAAGCAAATTCTTGGATTAAAATTAAAAAGATAATCCCATCACTTAGCTTTACTTCGCATATGATCCATATTTTAAATATATAAGAATCACTAATGAATTCATTTTTTTTCTGTTATATTTTTATTTAATTAAACACTGTTCGGTTACGCTGCAAAATTCCTTGCAATCGTTTCACCAGTAAGGCTTATAAGTACATGTACCTAGTGTGCCTGAAAAGTTTTGTATGAAATGCAATCTGAGTAGTCAAAACTTTTGTACAAAGTTCTACAAACGGACATCTATATTTTTAACATAATTTTCGGATGATATGTGATATTAAAATTGATAATTATTTGTTTAATATAACGTAAAACTCTTACATGAGATCAAAACGAGACTTGAATGTGACTGAAACGTTTGAGGTGTTACACCCTTAATGTGAATGACTAGTTTATAAATAAAGTATCAGTGTATCTTTTTCGTCAAAGATGCAAACATTGATCTTTCTTACATCGTTTCGAATGTGATTTTTAAGATTCAAGAAATAAAAATCATAAAAGCATATCTAACAATATGATGTGCTTTAAAGATGAGGTTTAACATATATATAATCTTATGAAGCACGAAAAGAAGGACATAGGGACTTCTTACATCAATTTGAATGTGAATTTCATGATGCCAAAAAAGAGAGTTATATATGAATATTTAACAATATGATGTGCTTTGAAGATGAGCTTAAACAGATATATCATTCTAGTAGGCAGAAGCACGAAAAGGAAAACACAGCCAAACCTTTTTTTCTGAGCCCCATCCTTATCCAAACAACAATCACAACTAAACCAGTCAGAAGAAAAATGTGTTTTTCTAGAATTAAACAAAATCTCATAAAATCATCAGGTAGTGAAATATTTTGGAACATACAATATACAACCATGATAAAACATGACAAGGTTCCTGTATTTAGGCAGCAATACTTTTTTCCGCAAGCTGTTGGCTACCGAGGAAATTAAAAAAAAAAAGGGCTTTCTCTCTTTGCCGACATGTTTTGATTTTCATATAAAGCTGACTTTATGTGTACAGTTAACACCCTTTGTCCATGTCATTTATGTCTATTCACACAACCATTATGTCTGTCAGCAAATGTTTGATTTCTAAACTACAGGAATAAACTGACCCTGTCGATGAGTTACAGTAATAACTGGAGGTCAATAACACTAATGTACAGATATTTAGATAACAGTTGTTTACCTCTGATTTGTATGTACAGCATGGCCATTATCGACGACTTGCCCCTTGTAAAATGAGTGTGTGTCGATTCAATTCATCGATCCGAGAAACTCCCTTTTATTCAAAGTCTAACCTTCCAGTGTTTTCAGTCGCAGTTGATTTGACAAATGCGGGCTTTCAATTTATAAAGCTGACAAACAAACACACGTCCTCATGAGATTGGATGAAGCCCTCGGGCAAGTTTGATTGGTTCACAAATACGATGGTGATGTTCGATGTCAAAATTAGCGTTGTAACGCCATTTTGTTTTATACATCGAAGTAAAGTACTTACATTATTGTCGAGCTCAAATGCGGTAGTCTTCCAAATTAGAAAACAACAACACTTTTTAACAGCCTTTGTTCAAAAAATTAATTGCACGTATCACGATGCTGTCAATATTTTTCATTGTCTAAATTAATAGGTAGAAATATCACGCATTTTATTATAAAAAGATATATAAAGATATACCAATATACAAACTATATGTATACTATATATATTTCTAAGAAAACATGAAAATTTAATTTAACATTTTCATTGTTTTATTAAATGGTCTTGCCCATTTTCAATGTTTAAGCGCTCCTTGCATATAAAAGGCATTTTGGGATAAGCATGCAAGTTGGCATATACATATGTGTATTGGTCATGTGATGATAGGTTATTTGTGAAAGTTACATACTAAGAATACAAGGACCAAAATTCATCTCATTACTTAACACCAATATTTCCTTAGCCATGGTTAATCTCTTTTGAGTAGTGGCACGGTGCAAAATATACACATTTTCGTAGTTCACGATTTGCAATTATACAGAACTAGTTTAATTGTACTTCTAAATTCATAAATTGAAGTGGTTTTACGCACCTGACACTTCGGCTTCTATATTAGTTTAAACATTTTGGATTCCCACCTTTTGACCGCGACCATCATTGAAGAGTCACAGGAGGATGAAACAGCCGAATGATGCAGTTTTAATTCATTTTTCGGCATACTGTATCTATCACTAAATTTAAAAGGTGCAGCATATGTGTGTGTTACGTCATCATAAAATGCCAGCTTTATGGAAGTATATAGCTCAAACTGGCTCAGTAGTAATCATAGGAGTCAGGCGTGTATGACATTCTATACCGATCAAAACTATTCTGTGTTTTGAAAACGACAAGAGTGGCTAAGTTACTCGATTCTGGTGTTGTTTACGTATGCGTTCCTATGTTTTATCACTATTGATACGCTGTTTTATTTGCTTTTTAGGTTCCTGTGGTGCGTTTTTCTTGGTTCGATGCTCGGTTTGCTTTTCTGGCAGGCCTCTATTCAAATATCTCGATATCTAAAGCTGGGAACTTTACTGAAAGTACACTCAAAGGAAGACGAAAATATGAAATTCCCTGTGTTCACCCTCTGTGATATAAACCAGGTAAAGCGAAGTGACATCCTGGATCCTCAATTACAACAGGTCCTCACGAAAGCGTACATGGAAAATGAAAAAGATAAATCTTACTTCAACAACTTGGATATAAATTGGTTGAAGAGCATAGATATACGTGGTATATTTTATAACCATTCACATAACGTGATGGACATGTTTTTGATATGTCTATGGGCAAACAAACCTGTTCAATGTTCGTCAATCTTCTCTTCACGGGTGACGAGTGCCGGTAATTGTGCTACTCTGGTTAATCTAGAAATCACGGAAAATGGTGGAATTGGTAGCAACATGGGAGTCACTGTGATCCTCCAGTCTAATATATCGGACTATCTGGTCACCTCCACACACGGATCAGGCTTCCGAGTGAGTAACATATTCTTTATCATCAAGACATATATTTTTTTCAAAACTTGAATTTAAGACATGTATATGAACCTCTAAATCCACTAAACTACGACCAACATTGACAGCTTACTACTAAGCTATACGATAAACGTGATGATTTCAATTTTCCGATCGTAAACTTTCCATTTTTTGATAGTAACATCTCTGTTTCTCCAACCTATAGTGTTTACACGTCGCAGTTGATTCGATATTCTAGGGCTTGCTCTAAATATCGGGATTTTTGTGATCGATGTCGACTGCTGACAAACAAACTAACAACACAAGGATTCGAGAGATGCAGGTTGATCAGAACTATGGGCAAGTTTTATGGTCGCCATCTTTGTCTCATTGAGAAATATTCTGTATCTTTAAGTGATAAGAAGATTTCGAGTATGCTCATTAGTGTGTTTACTTGTTGTGATTGACAATGATACTCGGTTCTCGTTTTGAGAACTTGATGTTTACATGGATGTGACAAAGATTTACATGGCGGGTGTCGTCGATGAAGCAGAAGACGCTTACCCTTCCGGAACACCTGGTCTTTTTCTCTTGTACTTTTAAAAGATTCTCCATGTTAATCTTTCCTTTGTTCATATTTTGCCCCTGGTTTAATCGATTTTGAGTTTCGATTATGATTTTGTAAAAGCTTCGGTATTTTCTTAGTTGCTATTATTCGTGGGGATCTGATTTCGCTATAATCGCAGTCAAAGAAAATTCCGCAAAATTAAATACCCGTGAAATTTAACACCCTGTTAAGACTAGTTACCATGGGAGAACAAATAATTCCTGGCAGAGCGTGAAATTTTATATCCGTGAATAAATCCCAGAAACACTTCCCGTGAAACAATACAGCATATTGGGAACGAGGTTCGTGAAAGTCAATTAGGGATTCATTAAACAAGATATGCATAGTGTTATTATCAATAAAATGGTCGGGTGACGCTGTGGATAGCGTATTTGATGTTGGCTATGACAGCCTGATTCGATGTTCTGATCGGATGTGAAGAGATATTTGGTGTTCTGCTCTATTAGATGTTTTAGTATCCGAGTGCCCCGGGTCCTTCCCACTTTAAGACAACTGCGTTTTAATATCCGCAAAATCTGCAAAAAAATGGTGTTAAGTGACGATTTCTCATTAACAAATAAGGGGTAGGGGAAACTCAAATCGCTTTCTTGAGTCAAAGTTAGAAATTTTTTATTTCAATAATTTAAACGAAAATAGTATTTTTGTCATTTCTACAACATTCATACATTTTGTATTACAAATTCAACATTCATATATTTTGGATTACAAATTCGGAAGATATCGTATTAACATATCCTGCAATTGGTCAAAACTGCAAAATTCACTTAAAATCACTTTTATGTCAAATTGGTATCTTTGACTGATCATAGCACGAAAACAAGCACGCTGACATATAATTATCTTTGCATTTTCTGCCATGAACTCCTATTTCCAAAAATCTATATTAGAAAAAAGTTTATTACAGGAAAAGTTTGACTTCTCTGAAGAAAACTTCCTTAAAGCGAAAAAATAGTGTTAAACTTTCGTTTTTTTTTTGCGATATAAACTGCGTCAAATCGTCAATGTCACTCACAAGCTGCGATACATGTGTTCAATTTTCAATTAAACCAAATACAGGTACTGTTCCACAACAACGACGAAGAACCAGACGTCAAAGGACTGGGCATGACACTCTCCATGGGAACAGCAAACTCCATTTCTGTGAAGAAGAACAAGGTTTTCTATAGACATAGTAATAAGCCCATGGCCATTGTTATGGCTTGAAATACACACAAGACCATACAAATGGCCAATTAGTATGATAAGGATGTGTTACCTGTGATAAGACATTTCTCTCCATGTCATAATTTAGAATACTATTTCTTTTTGCAAAAGTGGTATTTCTTTGAACACAGCATATAAGTGCTATTAAGGTTTTATTTCATATTAGAAACTGACACATAATGCTGTTGAAAGTATGAACCTTTATACACGAAGTTATATTAGATGTTATCTAGGTCCGTGCTTCATACAAAGAGATATTTTATATAAAACCAAGTAATACCTTGCATATTTGCCATCGTCCATTTCATTTGCTTACCAAAACATTATTTATGATCTTTCATTATTTATGTCTTACAGATATCGTTTCTAAAACATCCGATTCCTGCCTTTGGCGACGATTTCTGTATCGATACCTTGGCAGGTGGCTTTGTGTCCAAACTGAAATACACCAGCACATACAGTTTCGGTTCCTGTCGGCAGGACTGCCTGACGTCATATGTGGTGGACATGTGTGGGTGTAAGGATGTCTTCATGCCAGGTACAGATTATCACACAAGATTTCAGAAAAGTTTTTCTATTACATTTCCTGAGAAGTGACATTATTGTCGTTCTCGGTTTCAGTATTGTTAAGTATTGGGCAATTTATCATCCCATCGCCCATCAGTGTGTTCGCGACAGCCTTTCTAATTATCTAACCGTGTCACTATGTCTCAAAACCTGCTGAACATTGGTGGTTTATCAGTAGAATTACTTAACTAGTCATTTGGTTTTTAACATGGTTACGATGCATCTGTTAACTTTTCATCCTTTTTATTAAATCTAAATTCCGACGTTTATGCCGACAATTGGCTAAATTATGGAACTTATTTTTCACACTGGTTGTTGCTTTAGAGAGATATTTTATATTTTCAAAATAGACATGTCATTATGACACCTTTTCACAATTATCAATAAAGCAAAACATATGTTGAATGTTGAAGAACGGATAACTTGGTATATCACATTGTGTTATTAATTCAAACACATGCTTAGTAACGGCTGTGTCTCATATATATATAACTGCGTACGTCACAGTGTAATTATGTTAATAAAATACTAGAAATACGAAATTAGTGTTTGAAAAATTAAATAATTTGTTGATTCCAAAATGATACAAAGTATAACACTCACCGCACTAAGACAGTTTAAGTAGTAATTTGAATTTAATCGAAATTTGGGGAATATTATTCATTAAGTAGATAACTGGATTAGTTAACATCATACAACTGTTCCGGCTTTCTTTGTTTATTTTCTGAAAACTCCAGAAGTAGAATTTTAATGATCGCTGGAACTTCTTGCTTAAATGTCAAAGATTATGATAAATGACATGTTCATCAAATATTGTTTTTTTGTTATTCTGTTATTTCGCAACAATCAGCTTGTAGGTTAAAACTGACGTCAACTGGAACGACCGTTTAGTTAGGAATCAACTTTGGAATACTTTTAATCACAGTGTATATGGAAGTGAATTAAGTTATTGTGTAAGGTAGATAATATATAGCTTTATAATAAAATATATCTAAATGATTTTTTTCCAGGAAACGTTTCCATCTGTGACATTGAACGAATGGTGAACTGCTACGACAAAGCAACAAGTACGAAACATTATCTATTCATATTTCTTTTATCATAATATCAATATCATATTCATATTTCTAACATGATATTATCATATTTATATTTCTTAAATGAATATAAAGATATCATATCCGTTGCTTTTATATGATAATATTAATATAATATTCATATTTCTAATAGCATTATATCCGTATCATTATAATATTTCTTATATAAATATATCAATATCTTACTCATATTTTTGACATGATTAAATCAATATCATTTTCAAATTTCTGATATGATCTAATCAAAATCGTATCCATATCTTTTTATACTAATAGAAATATATCGAATTGATGAAATGCTCCTTCAATCATTAATATAATAAATCATCGTTCGTTAAGAATTTAAACAAAAGATATGCTATCAATTATCACTTCTTTCTTTTTAAATCAAAGTTTTAAAAATTGATGTTGGGAAACCCCAGCTTCCTTCCTTTCACTTGTCTTATACCCACGATTTGTTCAGGTTCATTTGCAACAAACGGTGCCTGTGACTGTAGTCAACCATGTGAAACAGTCTCATTTCACACCACATTATCACAGGGTTCCTTTCCACACCCGGGTTACCTGGAGGCTACCTTTCCTCACCTGAATGTATCTACTGCCTATATCAGGTAAGTGTCCATACTTGTAGTATGTGTTTATGTTTATAAATGATTCCCTGATGAAGTAAAGTTCAAGGTTCTTATATTTTTTCATATTATTTTTCAGGGAAAATGGCCTGATGTTGGAAGTGTTCTTGGAAAATAAAATGTACATAAAGAGAGAACAGATATTAGAATTTACAGAATCTGATCTCGTTGGTGAGTGGTTTGTGTTTTAAGAGATATGTTCCGTAATATATAAAATCAATATGTTGTCCAGGAAAAGAGTTCATATATAGACTGTTTAATATTTCATATTTCACCTTTTGTGGGTTAAAAAGATCATAAAAAAATCGTTATTTTTACACTGTACTCAATTCTTTTGTTTAGGACACGAATTTTGCATTGGGTAGGATATCGAAATGTAGTTTTTCAGATAAAACTAGACACTGTTATAATGTTTTTGAACATTTCTTACAGCTAGATTTTGACCTCAACTAAGGTGTTCTGACTAATTTTACGGTTTTGCTAAACAATCCAATTATCAAACCTTTCAGTATGTATGAACATTGAGAGTACTTTTTTAAAAATCCAAATCTGAATCACAGATCTAAATTGAGAATTCGTTGGTTTTGTTTTTAAATGGAGTTAGAATTGTAATGAAATTTCACTTCGTGTTTCAGCTTCCATTGGCGGATACATGGGCCTCTTCATTGGCGCAAGTTTTGGAACAATAATAGAGCTGCTGGAATTTTTTGTTGACTTCATTTTGAAACTTTATAGAAGAATGAAAAATGTTCATGGCTGAATTTAACAACACTCTGTTGAAAAGAAAAACAAACAAACAGAACGCCCTGTTCTTTCTAAGATTAAAAGCAACTACAAAACAAAGCAAAAACAAAAACAAAACGTAATTGTATTTGTAAAGCAAATAAAGGTATAATTGTTCCCCTAAAAAGACAGTATATTTCAAGATTGAAATAACGCAAGATGGCCGTTTGAGGAACTATAACCATTACTTACCGATAGAATATACCGATAAAATGGAAGATTTGCGTAATTTGGCGTACGCCGAGCATTTCGACGTCTTGTGTCTGCTGGTGTGACAGTCATCTTCTTTGATGCCATCGACGACATTGAAGTGAACCGTGACATTTTATAGGAATAAATCAATGTGATAGGTATGCGAAGTAGCCCTAATAAATAAATGAATGAATAAAATCTAGAGAATACCAAAGCGTCAATAAAACCTTAATCCGAACTCAAAATCGATAAAACTTGGGGCAAAATATGAACAAAGGAAAGATTTACATGGATATCATTTTAAAGTACAAGAGAATAAGACCAGGTGTTCCGGAGAATTAAGCGTCTGTGTCGTGCTAAATTGAGACAAACTTTGCTAAAACGAGGCGAAATAAAATATTGAAGATGATTAAACATAAGATTCATGCTAAGAAAATTATCAAAAAGTCTTAATACGCTTAATGTCCTTTTACATTTAACCTGTGTAAGCATCGACATCTTTGAAAGCATCAAACTATGTACAATATGTCTTCAGTTAAAAGTAAACAGTATTAATCTGAGAGTTTTGTCATTATTATTTTGTTTATTAACAACCAGGTTTTGTAGGTGGAGAAAACCCGTAGTACCCAGAGAAATAAAAAAGTTACATTTTCCATTCGTGAAAAATATCACTTATTTGACCAATCAAAACACTGCTTCAAGCTGGTCAAATGCTGATTAGCTTAACGACAAGAATGCCTCATGTTACTGCACAGACTTATGAAATATGTTACCTATCATAACAGAATTTTTTATTCCACAATTATCTTTCATTTTATTGAAGCTGTTATACTATGCAGATCAGCAATTAATATGTTTGACCGCGGAAAAAGAAACTTGTGTCGAACGAAACACGGAGTGTCCAAAGAGCGTCTCGAAGTCGAAAGTTAGACTAAGCTATTTACAACACATATAAGAGGACTAGGGTGATCTCTGACAGTGATTTTGATAAAGCATGACTCGCATAAAAGTGGTGCTGATATTTAATCATCTAGATAAGTGGTGACAAAACAACTTCGCATTTCTCTCGGTCGGGCCATTTTAGATTCGGTCGATGACGGGACTTTGTTAAAATATATTACATTATTACAGTTATATGACAAAATATGAAGTAAAATACATTTGTCATTAAAATGAGTGATCAAACCAAGAAGATGACGAACTTTCACATTTTATTGAAATATTTACGGAGAGGACTATAATTTGCCACATCGAATTGTCCAGACTTGCTAGTGTCAAAAGTACTGATCTACAAACTGGTATTGACAACTTGATCCGTCGATTTGTTCCGGGGTAGACTTTTGCAAAAAAAAAAAAATGTAATACACCGAATTTTAACAGTATCTTCAGAACTACGAAATATATTTTTTATGAATGGAGCTAAAATAAAATTTTAATATTTTTCATTAATGACTCGCGCTGCGCACTCATGAAATGAAGACTATTGTAAGATATGCTCTATTCTCTCGACGACAGCAATGATTGACCTTAGGTCTGTGTATGGTTGTGTTATAATTTACCATCTCTTTTTATGATGGACATGACTTTGTTACATTTTTTTTGTGTGTTTGTATATGTTGAGCATTATCATTTTACACTTTCAGTTTGTGCTATTGAATTTGATCGCTAAATTTCTGTCATCTCCATCCCATTTCTCAAAGTTTTTGACTGGCAAATATGATACCTAGGGTATACTACCACGGGCGCTCGAATCTGGACCCCGCCCCCTTTACTCGCCAAATACTCTTATATATCTATTTGGCGAGTAAAGGGGGCGGGATCCAGATTCGAGCGCCCGTGATACTACCCTATGATAACTTGGGTAAGATTTCCTGTAGGTATAATACCTGGCTGGGTTAAGGTTATCCGTCCATCCGTCATGCCTGCTATCCAATTATTGGTATCTTTCCGGCCAGAATTTTACACCTTTTTCATTGGAAATGTTTTGTTGAAGGTATGTTGATTTGACCTACTCCGAGTCTCTTTTGTCATGGAAGGTGGAAGCATTTGTTTTTCCCCTTCTCCATTGCTTGTTATAAGTTTTTCGGTAGCAAGGGACATCCGTATCCTCTCTTGTTTCCACATAAAGCTTTAGCTCCTTGAACAGTTTTACTTGGTCATACTTGCTATGTTTTATGCTGGTCGACATATGTTTGTTGAATTCGGAGGAAAATTTTTCCAGCAGCCTATTGGCAATCCCAAGGGAACAACGGTTTCTTACGAGGCTGAATTTGAGCTAATCAGGCCCCGCTTTCACGAAACTTCTTAACTCCGTTCTCAATGCTTAACTTTGAGTATATGCTTAACTTTAAGCATATGCTTAACTTTTGGCTTTCTTCTAAATTCTCAATTCTCAATTCTTAGATTTTAAGTTGAGAATGGGCCAATATTTGAGAACGGTACATAGCATGCCTAACTCTCATTCTTAAATATGGCCGACATAAATCGAGCGCTTCATCGTCAGCTTCAGAGAACTGTGTGCAAGTCGAATACATTTGATTAATGTTTCAAGAGTGTATATTTTACATACGTTCATGGTTAGACTACTTAAGTATTCCTGAGGACCACTCAAAGGTTTTTAGAAGCCGATCCTCACTGTTTTCACCTCGCAATAGGCCTAAAACGAAAGTATTCGCCACAGGAAAGTAAGCCTATTCGGCCTACGTCATGCTTTTCAGACAAACTCCGGTCGCTACTGTGCTCTGTATTCCAACTGGACACATAATGTCGATGTTTGTTGTTGTCGTCAACAGTATATATTTGCAATTCAACCGGACAAAAACCTGTTGAATAAGACGCATGCTGATTAACCGTATTGCCCCTACAGATTCCATGCACTCGCAGTTTCGTCAACACAAACTTTCTAGAACATCGGCACCGTATCGGCGACCTCAATCTATTCGTAATACTAAATGCTGTATGTAACTCCATGTGTCCGTCTCGCTACACTCCGCCACGAGCCAGCTTCATCAAATTCTTACACCTCACTCTGAGGTAGGCCTATTTACAAAACGTTACACATAATAATTAATAACTAAAAAGTCTTACCAACGCTTATAAATACGTAATTCTCTATTTGATACTAGGCCTCCTCAAACATGCAAAATATTCTATAAGGCCTACTGTATTTAAAATAAAATGTCAATGATGAGGAACACATTTCAGGAAGTATTATATTATACATTATATTAAGTATGCAAGTTGGTGTTGTGCTGGGTCATTTTCATGTACCATATATAAGTTTATATTGTATTCTGATACATGAACATGGTGCCAGGCACATTACTGGAAAAAGAAGATGTGGTCAACATTTTTTTAATCAAATCAAAAACTTTTGTCAAACTGAAGACATTATCGCCTTAAAAACTTCCTTCATAGTTACAAAATCAAGCAAAGTTTGAAATCGTTTAAACTCTGACAGCTGTTGAAAAAAAATTAACATGTTTTAGTTTTCTGATCAGGGAAAGTGAAAGGAAAGTATATATTTTATTATTATAGTTCAACAAAAATACTGTCATAATCTATTGGGTATGCTGTATAATTTTATATACACAATCAAGCTTAGGAGGCCATGTTGTTTTTTTTTTAATAAAAATTCTGTTTATAAGGCAGATTGTATCGGTCAGTATTTATTTCCTCAACAGTGCAAATGATTATACTTACTTGTGTAAAGTCAAATATTCCCTTGTTGATGGTACATTCAAGTTCAGGAATTCATATCAAAGGCTACATACATGTAATATGATCAGGGTTTTGTTTCTGATAAAAATAACACAAACAAAAGCTCCATACTCAAACTCAAAAGTACCAGTATCCTGGAAATTTTTATTATCTCAGATTCTGACACTACCCGGCCAGTAATGTATACAACAATATCCACTGATACATGTCTTCTAGTTACATGTATAAGTGGTGACAACAGATGCTGGAGATTTGAAAGACTGGAAGGTTCTTGATCATCTGTCTGGGTCACATACCTGAAAGTTTAATTATCTACTAATCATACTTAAATTATGAATTTATCATATCAATTGCAATATTCTTAGACTATCATTACAATAGATGAATCCATTGATACATACATGTATAATATTAAAAAATAAGAAGTTGATGACACAATGGTATACCCTTAGTACAAATATCTAACAGGTGCTCCACTATACATGTGATACATGTACATGATGTACCTGACATATAAAACAGATTCTAACTGGTCTCACCCTTCCATGCTATAATACGGCTGTATTAGATATGTGCCCAAGTATTTAGGATACAGGTGCCCACTTACATGTATATAGCAGGGACTGTACACTTATATATGACAGGTGTCCTATAGCTACTTACATGTACATGTATATATTGCAGGGCTGTACTGTACATATGTATATGACAGGTGTCCCACTTAAATAAAAACATGTATTAATCTATCATGTTTTTTTTATTGATAATTGTACATGAACTTCTTTAAAATTTGGTGATAGCTCTGATCATACAGTTTATGAATAAGAAAGTAATTTACATAATGTATGAATAATGAATGGTATAAATGTATATTTTTAAAGATATATAAACATAAAATTTTAGATTAATAGGTTATTAGGTAAGGGTATCTTGACTAAGGCAAATCTAACATTGGGGCTGAGGGTGGTGTACGTAATATCGTTATTAAAAAATGTGTCTCTGTAACATGTTGAAAAAGTATGTGTAAGTAGGAAACACTGTTCTTTTAACAAATATTTTATAAATGGTTAATATGGGTCATATTAATTTTGATTTTCTTCTTTGAAAATTGCATGAAGAAGTTTAGAGTATATGTATGGTTATGTGAAACAGGAAATAGTGTTTGTTTGGTCTTATCCTACATATTATAATGCCATTGGCCTTTATTTAGATTCTATCAGCCCTCTGAACAGGGGGTTATGTTTCCAATGATGCATGTACATGTAGAACAAATACATGTAGATTTTTTTTTGTTTTAATATAATCTTTTGTCTTTGAGTTATAAATAATTTTAGTGGGATTTATTTGCTTTTCATAAAAATATTTATTAATTTGCTTTTCACTTTGTGTCACTTTGAAACTTTGCAATTATTTGAGTTACAAGTCATTAACTATTGATTGCATGCAGTTCCCATACTGTCATGCAATAGTG
This sequence comes from Mimachlamys varia, assembly GCA_947623455.1. Lineage (NCBI taxonomy): Eukaryota > Metazoa > Mollusca > Bivalvia > Pectinida > Pectinidae > Mimachlamys > Mimachlamys varia. The sequence goes on from OX392537.1 coordinate 8,286,709, forward strand.
TATGTATCATAAAAATAATAAAATAATTTACTAGCATCATGATTGGGTTGGTCTCAATAAAATTAACTGTAACCGAGGGAGATAGACATATATATAATTTGAATTTAGACTTAAATCTAATTTTGATTTAATTCAGTCAATATCCAAATCTTACCACACGTTCATTTCTATGGTAATAATGTTATGCATACAAATGTCTGTGTAGTAACTATCTTAGCTCACTCACCTTCAACACCGTTATGTCTGTCTCTGACCCAAAATCATGGCACAAGTTTCCCCGTAGTTTTGTAACAAACTTTGTTTCATTCACAAAAGAGTTCCATGCGAGGCCGCTTAGGTCGCGAGAAATGCGTTCTTAGCTGAGAACGTTCTCAAATATTTGAGAACGTGTTCGTGAAAGCCAATTTCGAGAACTTCTCAGCTAAGTACGTACTTAGTCTGAGAATTAAGAATTAAGAATTGAGAAGTATCGTGAAAGCGGGGCCTGGACAGTTAACAAAAATCTTTCACTTTGAGATATATCGAAGATGTATTGTCTATAAAGAACAAGAAGTTTGCTGACCACGTCCATCGTATATACTCTTCTGAACTCGAAATAAAGGAAACAACATACTCTTCTACATCAGCTGCTTAACTCGATCTCTACTTAAACTATGACCAACATGGACAGCTTACTACTAAGCTATATGATAAACGTGATGATTTCAATTTTCCGATCGTGAACTTTCCGTATCCTGATATTAACATCCCTGCTTCTCTGAATGTCGCAGTTGATTCTATATTCTATGGCTTGCTCTAAATATCGTGACCTTCGTGAGCGATGTCGACTGCTTACAAACAACCTAACAAGGATTCGAGAGATGCTGGTTGATCAGAACTATGGGCAAGTTTTATGGTCGCCATATTTGTCTCATTGAGAAAATTAATATTCTGTATCTTTTATAGATATGAAGATGGACGTTTTTGAGATGCTCCTTAGTGTGTTAACTTGTTGTGATTGACAATTATACTCGATGAGAACTTGATGTTTACACGGATGTGACAAAGATTTCCATGGTCTCGCGTCGTCGATGAAGCAGAAGACGCTTACTCTTCCGGAACAGCTGGTTTTCTTCTCTTGTACTTTTACAAGGGTCTCCATTTAAATCTTACCTTTGTTTATATTTTGCCCCTGATTTTATCGATTTTGAGTTTCGATTATAATTTTATTTACGCTTCGGTATTCCCTAATTCATTTAGATACCACATCTGTTTGGTAAAAAATAAGAATTCTTAATTAACAGTTTTCAAATTATTTAAATTAACATCTCCTAATTGGGTCCGTCATATCTACACATGCGATTGCATCATGTTTGAAACGAGGTATTCGTTCATATCTTAACTTCTTTTAAGTTACATATGTGAAGACTACATTTGTCTTCACATTATGTCATATGTGAAGACTACACGATTTTTAGTCAAGAAAACTACAGTTGATTTGGATATTTACAAACTAACTACTTATCAAATAGAACTAATAGAATACAAAACGGTACAGCTAAGGTAGAACACAGTTTAAATCTTAAAGGTTCCTATGCCAGTTCGTGAAACGAACAACGTTCATTACATTTTCATCATATTCATTATAGTTCATGATCAATAAGTTTGTTAACCTGCCTATGCAATGTATGTTGTACATAAGGTAAACAAAAATCATAGGTACTTGACGCACTGTCAAAATATTAATATATCAATATAAATACTTGTTTAACAGATGCACCGAGGAAACGTTTAGCCAGCTTTATTTATGTAAATTTATATACATTTAGTTTAAACATATTTTATTGCTTGAAATTGCAACAGAATAGGGCACAAGTTATACAACTTATATCAAGCCCGTTCCTATACATAACACAACATATATATTTCTAAGTATCCAAAATGGCATATATATACATAGCTATATACACCGGAGAAAAAGGTTTAGAGCGCGATATATTTGAAAAAAAAAACCATGTTGACTAAATAAATGGCAGTTAGAGGGTTTAAACTGGACTAATTAACTCATGTAGACTAAATAGTTTATGTCAACTAACAGACTGGTGTAAAAGTTGAATTTTTCGCGGAGTGGACATTTCGTTTAATGCGCTGAAATTACATCTCCGCGAATATATCTACACGCGAACATATTTAACAAAACTCAAACAGTATATAGTACACCGCGATCAGTTTGGAAGCTGACTAAGCATTCGATTCCACCCACAAAAATATTGCTTTTTACAGTATTGAACGGACTAAGATGAACTGTCAGAGGGACTATTGACTAACACGATGAACTATTAGGTAGACTAAGATGGGACTATTGACTAAGATGGACTGTTAAAGGGGGCTAACATGCTACGTGGACAGTTCAATAGCTCTAAATCATATCCATTCTTTTTAATGGTATCTTTGTACATGCTTCCTTTGTTTATTTACTTCAAATTATGGTTTTGTTGGGGCTTGGTATTTTCTGTAATTTGTTTACCCAAACTACGACATGTAATATGAATGAATTTGGTTTCAAGATACATTTCTATTGATGCAATGTACAAAATAAAAGGCTGAACGGATTTTTTATTTTAAGAACCAAACATGTATATTAAGCATTGTTTAGCAAAAAACTTCAAATACATCTATAAGCTACTCCAATTGTTTGGTCGTTTCAAAAAGTGATATATTGTGAATATTTGAGTCAAAAATGTATCATTTCATTTTAAATAAAGTTTTTTCTATCATTCATTTATACGTCCATATTTTTATTGAAAATATATTTTTTGTACAATAATTAAATCTGATCATCGGGACACAGACCGCTTCTTAGACATCCGATAAGCCGGTCCAGTTATATTCCAGCGGTTATATAATATGTTCCAGTGGGTATATTAAATGCCGTACTAAACATAGTAAGTGTCGCAAACACAATAAAGTTGCAGTAGCTCCAAATAAACATTATACAGCCTTATAACAAACACAATCATGTTCTTTTAACATAAGTCAAAATCAGTCAAGTATGTCCTGTCAACGTAGGACAAAGGAACAATAGTCCATTAAATATCGAAATACATAGAAGTACCAACACTGCTAGAAAGACTTAAAACTCTTCTTAAAATTCTTTTAACCCCCCCCCCCCTTTTTTTTAATGAGGAAGCATTCCTTTTTGGCATGACATCTCCTCCATCTTGCGTCATTATGAATTATACTATTAGACCTTATGTCTCTGTGTGTAAATGCTCTTATAAGTATCATTGAAGATTTGTTTTCGCTCAAACATATGTAATAAGCAATAACAATAGTGGTCTAAAAGGAAGATGGAAGAAGTGGATGCCTTTTTGGAAAAGCAATTCATTTGTATAATCACGTGACGTACTGATTTTGTGAACGTGCCCCTTTAAGTGCCACCGGGATCTCCTTAGAGAGTGCCAAGCCACAATCGGAAAATATATGAACGTGCACCTATTCCAGAAATTCGACAAAAGCACGACCAGTTATTGCCCGATTCTTGTACTACGAGGACAAAACAATTGTCAAAGAACTATATGCTACGTGATACTCGATTAGGGATTAACGAACAATTCCCGGACGCAGTCGAAGAACGACGTAAACAGTTGTATCCGATAATGAGGCACTACAAGCCCACTGGTAACCATTCATTCAGGGTAGCTACATCAGCCTCAAGTCGATATGACGCCAGCTATTGGTAACGGTAGCGAAACGGGACGTAATCCATCCACCCTTGATGAACGTGAACGAAAATAGCCGCAAGAGTCCTGCGCACGCACCAGACCGCCACATTAGCAGATAGCCAGCATCCATGGTACTGATTCGCATGTAGCACCAGAATTGTAAACCCCATCAACGCAGCGAGAGAAGAGTGTTCGCGAGGACAATATATATCTTCGGCGACTGGAACGAAAAGGGGAGATCCTCGCGACAGGCATACAATGCGCGCTTCGATCGTAAAACACAAAATGAATCATAACTTGTCAATCATAAACCAATTAATTTAAAAAAAGAATGTTAATACATATGATATTGTGTGTTTATATAAAAGGTGGGTTGAAAATGAAGATGAAGTGGAATGGCATGTCAGTAATTGTGTGTTTCTTAGAATGCATGGTAAAGGCGGTGGGATGGTAATTCATATTAGATAAAAAAAATCACGACCATGGTTGAGTGGTGGATAACATTGTATTTTTAAAGAGTTCCGGAAATAATGACAGTGATACATGTATGTATGGATTTGCTTGTTATTTCCTAACTTTATATAGTGATTTTATCACAAATGTGAAAAAGATTTTTGTCAGTTTTGAGGAAATGGTATGTGAATGAAAATCAATAAGGTTTAGTGTTTATATAAAGAGATTTCAATAGTAGAACGGGTATTTATGATAATTATAAATAACAATATTGTTGTTTAAAGAAAGACCTAGATTAGAGACGAAATAGGACTTAAGCGCAAGGAGAGAAGAAGATAAACAAAATAAGGGATTTCCGACAAAGGCAAAAGCAAATTCAGAAAGAGTGCCAAAAAAGCTGACAATTGTAAATATATCACTTAATGTGTACTCTTGTGAGGTTTCAATCGCGTTCAAGTCTCGTTTATGTCTCATTTAAAGATTTTATGTTATATTAAAGAAAGTATGATCGATTTTAATAGCATATATGCATCTGAAAACAAAATCAAAGGTTAATCCTTAAATAAATCGTGGAGAAATGATATACTGATAATAAAAACGGATTTTTTTATTGGTTAAGTCAGAAGTAATAGAGAACTTTTTCATATCTTAATAACGTAACTATAAAAAGATGAAAGCTAAACTAAAGCGTGAATATATAGCTCCACACGGTAATATGATGAATTATTTGCGGGAAAATAATCCTAAGGCTTTCCATAGTAGGTTTAAGAAATGAAAGAGCACGTGTAAAGTTCATGGCAATCTAAGTGAACAAGATTTTTTTTTAATTATTTCAGCGAATTGTCATCAACGAATCCTGTTAAAATTGAATGGGTTACGAGTTTTTAACTGATTATGATATTAATACACCAAATAGTATATTTTAAGAATTTGATGATCAAATATTTTTGTTTTTAAAGCTATCAATAAATTGAGCAATTGTTGGGCGTATGGTTGAGATCTACTGAATAAAGAGTATTTAATTAAGGGTAAAGATGTCGTGTGGTACTGTTATCAATATTTCTAAATCGGGTTTTATCCTTCATCCTGGTCCGTTGATTATGTAATTTCATTTTTCTTAAAAAAAGGAGACAAAAACGATAAAATATTTACACAAGAATTATTCAGGTGAGTTGTTGTTAAGGAGCTAAGATACATGAATTTTGACTAATCATCTAGTGAATTTCTAGTGTGACTACTTCAAATCGAGTGATGTACAGTTTAAATTAACGCTATACGAGTAATTGTATTACACACATAGATGACTAATACCCTGAAAATATGAAAGGTTGCATTGCTGGTTTATTGATTACAAAAATAAAAATGTTTACTTCCTTAAAAGGGAAAATCTGTGATTCAAACTTATTAAATAGGATATAGAAGGAAAGATGTTGAATATTGTATGTTCTTAACATAGAGATGTAAAACGTAAAAAAAAATAACAAAAAATAATTCAGCTTTTTCAAATATAAAAATGGATTATTCCACAGGGAAATTATGTCTCCTATATCATTTTTATGCATTGTTTACTTTTTGTATACATGTTTACTTGAACTGATGAGCCGTAAGGTTCAGGGTAATAAATAACTGAACTGAACTGAAAAACAATGCCATTGACATCCCTATATAATTAGTGAATCGAAACCGGGATTGCACCAACAGTCTGCAATGATGATCATATACTTCCTAATCGACTAGAAAGGCAACACGTCACTCGCTGGAAGTACCAGACTCATTAGTATCACAACAGTTGCGTGAAGACAATGGAGACACTCGTTAAAATCACAAAGTTGATGATTGAGCAATGGAAAATATTTACGATTTCTATCAAGCTTATCGATAACTCATTAAAACAAATAAATGGACCAAAACAATGGAAAAACCTAACCCTTTCGATTGTTTTTTTACAAATAATTAAAAGGCGTTTAATACATTAAACTAAAAGATTACGAAATTCATCCTGTTGTAATACAGATAGAAGATTTCTTGAAAGAAAAACATCAATGCGTTTTTATTCATTAAACTTATCCAGAATAAGAAAACGTTACATTGGGAGTTCCACAATGGACCTTCATTAGTCTCATATTGTTTACAATATACACTACTGACTGATACTAGCGTACTTGGTGGCAAGCTGCTGAGTTGTTAGTCGCCAAGGTTTGCTGAAGCCTCAAAAGCCACAATTATCTCAGTTGAGTAGTGACACGGTACATACTATACACAGTAGTACACGATTTGAAATTATACCATAATAATTTAATTTTACTTCTAAATTCATAAAATAAAAGGGTTTTACGCACTCGACCCCCCTTCTACATTAGTTTAGAACATTTTGGATTCCCATCTTTTGGCCCCTAGCATCATTGAAGAGTCCTAGGAGGACAAAACAGCTGTAAGATGCAGTTTAATCAATTTTTTTGGGCATACTGCATCGATTACTGATTTTAAAAGGTGCAGCATACATTGTATGTGTGTGTTACGTCATCATGTATGCAAATAATACTAACATTCGAAAGTGACCAAGCTTTTCGTTAAGAATACGTTTATTAAAGCAATGAATGTTATAACAAATGTTGTTACAGTCCTATAATACACATTGTTATTGATGACAAACTTAATAAAGCCCGATAGGACTTTGTTTAAGTTTGTCATCAATAGCAGTGGTGTTATAGGACTGTAACAACATTTGCTTAAACCTTCATTAATTAGATTTACATTTTGATTGATTTATTGGGCTTTGTTTAATTCCTTATTTCTAACAGTTTTTGAGCAGCAAAAGATGTGAAAACAACACTGAAATTGATGACGTCACAATAGAGATTAATGACGTTACAAAAGCAAATGCTACAACATTTGCCTTTACTTTACAATGGTTTCCAATGGAAGAATGAAGAACAAATGTTAATGCAAAATGATCACCATGGTTTTTAAAACTAAATCTAGGGAATATAAGTTCATATGCATACTTACATAACATTTATAGAGAAATCAGAAGCGAAAAGAACAAATGAGTAGTAGTTTCTATATTGGCCCCATTAAAAAAAGTGTTGAATTTTTTAATGATATGTTTGAATGATATGAAATGAAATAAGAGAATACCAAAGTGTTAACAAAATCATAATCCAAACTCCAAATCGATTAAACCAGGGCAAACTATGAACGTAACAACACATTTCCAACAGTGTAAAATTCTCAAGAAGAAAGACATGTTTATTTAATACGAGCTAATAATTTAAACGGTTTGAAAATCACTGGGACCACATTGACTTATCTGGTTTATGGACCGTAGTGTAGTTATTATCAATTATTTATAACGATTATCATATGTTAGATGTAAAGGTTACGATATCCCGAATCTGAAATACAGACAGGCACGGTAATGGTCCATTAAAATGGGTAAAAGCTTGTACTTATTAAAAACATCAAAGCGAATATTAATAATGATGGACCCAAATGGGAAGGACGGCGACAAAAGTATGTCCATAATGCATAACCTAATGCGGAATAACTTATTGAATACACAGCGTGCCAATCAATGTGAAAAAACATGCGCGGTATGTAATGAATCAATAGTACATAATATCCGCTGCTTAGGAGATTCGTAGCTCATTCTATAGTGTTTGCACATAAGAAACAGGACTGTCATACTTGTGGTAAAAATTGTCAGTGTTGATGTCAATAATATAGCGACAAACATGAGAAAACGCATGGACATTTTGTATATCCTTATAAAAATGACTTGTCATTGTTTCCAATATGTTTGGACATTTGACACGTCCGCAGTCAGCTTTGAGAGTGTGTGTGGTCACTCTACGTATGACGTTGAATTGCCGTTCTATGACTTTGTAGAACCAAACGAACTTCAGTGTGCCCGACGGTGCACGAGGTGGACTGACAACCCGTCGAATTCCGGCACGTGCGTTGGCTTGAACATCTGTGATCCTAGTCAAGGTTCTATTTGTGAAATTTTACTTCGAGAGAACAAGAATGACACAAGGGTAGCTTGCAGCGACATGTCTTCAAGACCCGGATGTACCTTTTACCATCTTATGAGTGAAGGTATGTAAACAATAGGACGTGAAAAGGTATGGGGTCACCTGCCCGACCACGTGGGTTTTCTCCGGGTACTCTGGTTTCCTCCCACAATAAGACCCCTCGCGCGCTAACATCCGGGCCAACAAGAGTGATTTATATAAGTTGGATAACTTGTTTCATAATTGTTGTAAAATAAATAAAATTTATATATTTATATAAACAATAGGAGTTAGTTTTGTACGTCAATGTATATTTTTAGCAATCTTCAAAATTACCTGTTTCGCGTAGAATCGTGAACGTTAAGCAAAACTATTAAAAACGAATATTTTTATCAACGGACTCTCTACGCAATAAAATTAATCTGATGGGGCTTTGTTTCCATGTACTTGTATATATTTTATATGTTTAACAATTATCATACAATTAAGATACTACTTTGTTCCTTTTAATATCGACCATAATCACATTTATTTATTTGAAAGAAAGAATAGATAACGTTTGAAAGCCCAATATACATGTACGTAACTTCAGCGAAATTTTCGTGATCCTGAAAAATTCTGAAAAAAAATCCAGTTGATAACCATGCAAACTTAAGCCTAAAACGAAGTAAACCTGAGCAGTAACTAACAAGAAACTCTTGACAAAAAAAATCCAAAGAATTGAAAATAGTTCAGGTGGGGCCCACTTCAACAACAAACGGAAGGTAGAAGACGGTTCGAAATGGACGCGTGTTTACAAATAGCGTGTTTCAACTGCTGATGTACCGGTAACCGCGAAGGAATTTATCTTGGATATTGTTGATATCAGTTAATTAATTATCTAAATTTATATATATGAAAAGTTCTTAGGCTTGATTTTCGGTTCAAGTTTTGTCGAAAGTTACGTATATTGGGCCTTTAAACAATTGACTGTTAATTCTCAATACGCTTTCTACTATTGCTACCACTAGTATTTATTCCCTCTGTTAACAGTATGGCCCCGGGGTACCTACGGACTCCTGACTCCCACACTAAATTGTCCTAATGACTGGGATCCAGTCCTGATTCAAATGAACATGCAGACCGGTGGGAATACCAACTACAGTACTGGAAACCACATACAGCGTAAATATTTGTCTACTTACTCTTTAAGGTGGCTTTATGGACGGTGTTCTTTTTTGACAAAAGGAAAATAACATTTATGTTTATATAATCACTAGTTTGGTTTGATTATTTTTTCGTCCTATTAACAGTTGGGGTAATTCAAGGACGGCCTCCAAGTGTATGCGATGTTGATGGGGGTATTGAACGCGTATGTATTTGGGAAGTGCGGTATCTTGATTCACATTAGCCTCTTTGCGATAGCCCGGATCTTTTGCCGATTGTAAGTGCTACTACACTGCAATATACTGCCGATGGCCACGGCAAACACCCCACCCGGCCGGTCACATTATACTGACAACAGGCGAACCCGCCGTTCAACTCCCATATTGCTGAGCGTCGAGCAGGTAACTACCATTGTTAGCGACTCTGGTATGTCTCGACCTCGAAAAAGAACCCATAACTTTTCTCACAGGAGCGAACGCTCAATTAAAGGCCAAAAGCGAGGCTATGAGAGAGACATTATAGGAAGGAGAAAATTATTATAAAGGAAAAGAAAAGATAAGATTCCAAATCTAGTCGCCTCTTACGGTCATGCACAGGGTGAAGCAGGTACAATTCTTACGCCCGACCTGCAGGGTTGTATATAAGGATTGTACCTCATTTTGACTGCGTATACGGTAGTATGCCAAAATGAGATACCATCCTTATATTTACACCATTATCAATTTTCAAGTGCTATACGAAAAACACCCATTCGAAGCGAGTTGCTAAGATGGTAACTTCGATGGCCGTGGTTGCTAAGATAATATAGTCCCATTGTATTTCATCAATATATTGGTAAATTTAGAAAATACACAGTGAACAACACTATTTTTCTTCATAATATCATATGTAAATTTGGTATTAAATAATATTTCTAGCATGTCGAATTTATTTCTTTATTTATAACGGTCGTTATGTACACGCATTGACAGTGATCTGGTTGTGACGCGGTCCGACGTCAGACGTCACAACTGAGGGCGCCGCCATGTTTGTGTTACCGTCAAAGAGTTTCGAATGCATCGAAAGTTTGCTAGACAATATTTATTGTTTAATCACAGGAAATTGATTCCATTTATGTTCCATGTTTCAAAATCGTGTAGGAACCAAACAATGGCCGACAGCAAATACTTATTTTTCTGAAGCGTGAACGATGCCATATTTGAACAAATATCAATCCGCCGAGCCTTTTTTCACTGCGTATACGCTAATATATTCGTAGTCAGAGTTTACTAAGCACAAGAAGGGAGAGGTGTAAATATTTAATCATAGCTAATATGGAACACTTCGACCTAATTTCGTTTTGAAAACTTAATGTTTACTTGGATGTGATGAAGATTTACCTGACGGGCGTTGTCGATGAAGCAGATGATAAAGCTGCTAGACACGAGGAAAGTCTCATGTTTAACAACTGAAGCATCTTAGTCCTAGGGTTGATATCTCCCTTTGTTATCAAGGAAGGGGAGGCTATTATATTAATTTTTCACTGAATCACTAAATCACTGAAGTGTCCATCGCTGGAAGCCAGTTCAGGCTTCTGGAGATGGCTCATGGTGGTACACACCAACTTGTTATTTGTCCTTTCCGGTTGCGCACAATAAATTAATTTACTTCCTGTACTGGTATATATTCACACTTATGATAAAATTCTTAGTCACTGAGTCACGGGTTAAAAACGTAAAGCGAAAAAAAGCAATGTTATTGTCTCTATAATCACGTTTGACTAATTATTATCCAAAAAAAACCACAGGTATTTCGTTATACACAACTTCACTCTTCCCCAGAAATTAAGCTGAAATATATTTTCAATGTTACCAGAAAACCGAGATGTTAAAATCTCAAACGACATTGTGTTGCTGCCTTCATGTGATAAGATATCCGAGTTTGGTACCTACGACTGGCCAGCTGGCGACTACTGTATCATCGCGGCAGAATGTCCTCCAGGTATGGTGTTTATATTTAGAAAGGTATTTAGATATTATCTGCTCATTAAACAGAGAATACTTAAGGTTTGTTTTCTGATAATTTGTCGTTGGTTGTAACTTTTAGACCTTAAGGATATATTCCTCTGAGGTGTCAGTCACGTTCAAGTCTCGTTTTATCTCATTTGTAAAGATGTTATATTATATTGCAGAAATTTTGATCATTTTCAATAGCATATATATGCATCTGTAACTTGTATCAAAAATATAGGTGGCTGTTGCTTGTAGAACTTTTTAAAATTAATTTTCAAAAAATTGTTTTGATTTGATTTGATTTATTTAAGCATATAGTCATACATTACATATCACATGAACATATTATATAATAACTTAGATATAATATAATATACAATGAATTGTTTAAGATAAAACAAATATCACACGGAACATTTGATAAAAAGATACTATAATGATAAATTGTGTATGACATTCTGTTTAAATAAGGATAGCTCATGAAAGTCCGAAGACTTATTTCCAATGAGGTCTTTGATGTTAAATGCATTATGAAATGAATGTCGTATATGATTTTGTAAAAATATGATGGTAAGATATTTGTTTTACATAAAATAAAAAAAAAATGAAATACACTGCAATAATATCATTAGGATAGAATCAATAAAACATTCAAAATTCTTGGCTACATTTCACTTTAAAATCGATTTACTTTAATTCTTTCGAGAGACTGATTTGATGTCAGAATTAAGAGAGTTCCAACCAATCAAGGGGCATCCCGCGAAAGCCTAAATGCCTGTTCTTGAATATACATTGCGTCTGCACTGCTAATTATATTTTCCTGCTATTCCAATATTCAAAGTCCGTTCAAATGTCTATTTTGACCATTTGCACTGTTTGATAATTCTTATCTGAAAAAAATAATCGCACTGTCATCAGCGTTTAGTAGTAATTTACATGTATCACTAATGCTGGTGCTTATATCATTGACATAACATAAAATAGTAGAGGGCCTGGGATACTGCCTTGTGGTACACCACGTGTGATATTTTGTGATTTAGAGGAGACGTTCTCGAGAGATACAATCTGTGTTCTCCTTGAAAGAATAGATTTAAACCAATCGGCACATTCAATACCCATAATTTTTATTTTTTTACATAAAATTTTATGGTCGACGGTATAAAAACCTTTTTGAAGGTCAAGCAAAGCAAAACGAGACCAATGTAAAAACCGTTAGCGGTCTGGGTTTTAATAAAATCGATCAAATGAATAAGACATGTATCTGTCAAATACGCTCCTCTAAATCCTGACTGATATTGATATAATAAGTTGCTATCGGTTTAAATTTTTTTTAATGGTGAGTGAACCGTCTTTTCAAGTATCTTTGACAGTGAACTTAATACACTAACAGGCCTGTAATTTCCAGCGTCCGTTCTGGTATTTTTCTTATAAAACGGGGTAACTCTTGCTGACTTTAGATCACTAGGTACATGTACCTGTTTAGAATCAAGTGAAAAAGTGACTAAAAATGTAATGAGAGCAGTAAGAACACACGCTCCATCCCGGAGAAACCGCGGGGATATACCGTCAAGGCCAACGCTATGAGGGTTTAGGCTAACAAATTCGGGGAAAATACATGTATAATCGTAAGATACATGTAAAAAATATAATTTGACATTCTTTAAAATATCACTGGTGATAGTAAAAAAATGGACAGGCAGGTAGTTTTCCACAAGTGAGGTTGCCACCTTTATGAAAAAAGTGATTTACAATCGTTTCTGTTTTGTGACAGAAATCTGTATAGAACTGTATCCTGAAGAATTCAAATGTTTCCATAACTTTTTTAGAATCATGCTTTGATTCTTCAATTTTGTTCATTAAATAATTTGACTTTGCATATTTTACATCTCGTTGAACCTGATATCTGACAACACAATAACGTTTATACAGTTCAACATCATTTTTGTTTTTCTTAAATTTTTTCCATAAATTGTCTCTTTTTTTGATATTTTCTAAAATATGACGTCATCCATGGTTCAGAGCGTTGTTTCATTCTGATTTCTTTCTCTGGAGCTACACTGTTGATAGCAGAAACAATGATGTCACTAAGATATGACCAGTCTTCGCGGACGTTGGTTAAGTTAAAATATGACGCCGAGTCCGCTTCTAAAAGACGTTCAATATATTCATCCAAAGAATAGTTCTTTATTGATCGAACTTTTACAAATTTTGTTTAATTAATGGTCGAGCTTGTAGTTTTCCGTGTGCAGTAAATCGTGTCGTGATCGCTAAAAACTTGTTGGAACTGTACCACACTGGCTAATTTTGTCCTGATGACTACACAACACATGGTCAATGATGGATGATGACATAGGAGTTACCCTAGTAAAGTCAGTAATCACCTGTACTTGACCGGAGTTATGTAGAATATCGGTGTAACGTCTGGCCAGAGGATGAGATTTGTCATTTGTACAAATGTTAATTTCTCCAAGAATAATTAACTCGTTTGTAGTATCGATGTGGGATAAACAGTTTTCAAAAATTTCCAGAAAATTATTGTCTGTAGGTGGCCTATAACAAACGCTAAAATGATGGGTTTCGATTGAAAATTTGAAAATTTTGGGTGCTCCTATTGGAAACTATAAAGACGTACCATGATTTCCTGCGTATTTTCCGAGGGTTACATCAGAAGATGCATAATACGGGCTTTCTGCCTGTGCGGACTGTCTGTGGATTTTTTTCACCAAATATTAAAAACGTTGTTAAATGATCTACGCTGTTTGTATAAAACATAGATCATTGATATGTTTATACAAAGTGTATATGCCTTTAATCATACAAAATATATATATATTTACAAAATAAACACAATTTTGCCATCATAATCATGCATATCCTGGTATACATTCGACAATAAACCTGCGGGCTATCTGCAAGTGCATGCGGGCTATCCGTTGAAATGTTACGTCGTGACGGATCTGTTTGATTTGCATGCTTATGTTAGGTTCTATATACCGTCACGTTCCCGTAACAGCAAAATCATAAAAATACCTTAATTTTATTTCATCCTTAAATTAAACTGATTCATTATTTAAAACAGTATTATTTTAACATTTCAGCTTTATTGTATTTGTTCCGTATCGAAATTTGCCTTTACAATTTACTTTCATAGTTTTACAGGAAAAGTTCTTTATTTTAATATTGTTATTTAATTTTGGAAATAACATCCCCATGCTTTCATTTTTACCCCAAGGGTTTCAATCCGGATACATAGATCTTGATGAAGAAGACGACATCAACGATTTAGATACCACCTTGTCCTTCTGCTGCAGGTAGTCGCTCGTTTCTCAATCGATCAAATTTACAAACGAAAGAGTTAAAATGCATATCTTTTTCTCACTCCGTTACATAATGATCCCATAAGAGGTCACGTTCTGGTGACCTTTCTCGCCTCTTTACTTCACTCTAGAACATTTTCCAATGACGCTGTCTTCAGGAAGTCATTTCGTAACAACATTGCACTTTAACTTTTTCGTTACGAAATGACTAAGCGTACAGATATGATTATGCAAGCTATATATGCCGCCTTAAAAATTCAAATTTCAGATTATGAAAGTAGTAATTTGAATGGCCTATACAAAATGTCACCGGGACGGGACCCCATATTGGATGTTGTCAGATCTTGACGCAGCAGAGAAATATTTATGCAAGGGCGCGAAGGTCAAGATATGATTTTAATCATATTGGAAAGAGTTCTGAATATAACATAAATTAAAGGGAAATGAAAAAATTGTATTTGTCAGTTGCCACGGTTTTATAATCTTAAATTGAAAATACGGCTTACTCTAATTATTATCGTAAGTTTCCAAATCTCACGTAACTTGGATTCAACAAGACCCCAAAACATGAACTAGTTATTCAATATTTCAACCTCCTGGCTAGTTATATTCAAAGACCCTTACCAAAGATCGGAATACATCTATACATATTGAACTTGTATATACAATAAATGTACGCTATTAGAAAGGTAAATAACTAGATAAACGTAATCAATATAATAAGGCATTAAGGCTAATGTCTTTATCTAATTAGCTCAGCGGAAGTATGCCATGCTTATTATCTTCAGCGACTTGATTAAATGCTACAAAATGACATATTATTTAAAGTACTGTTCATTTATTTACTTAGGTCATGTGGAGCCTGATTTCTCCTTAAAGAACTGCATAGTGAGAGACATACATATCCTTATTATGTTATAACCAAAGAACAAGTTATTCTTATTACATAAGTTTCCATTTTAATTTAGATCTTTTGATATGACTCATTTCAGGGGTGGAAATATAAGGAAGCTTGTTGAACTTTAATTAATTAAGCTGAAGTATTACTTAATTTGTATACGATATTTGTAATATTAAGAAGAACATTGTACACTGATCTAGAAATTTGCTTTGTTACAAACAGGAACAACGGGTTGTCAAGCGTCCCCATTCGGCTGCCAACAACCACACCCTTTTACCTGTTCCGCTTTGTAGGAAACTGTCAGGAGGTCGTAGACATGACGGTTACCGAGGAGTACATCCACTTGGACACCGAGAACAGTAATAACGCGGATATATTCCACGGCAGTGTCCCCCTGGTCTCCATAGTAGGAACGCAGTATGTGGACATGCGTCTTTGTTACTATGAATGATATGGTGCTTTCAGATTCACTCGTTTTATGGCGTGTTAATGGACAAGTATCAATGACATTAATGTGTTATACGACAACTTCACTTTAGTAATGTGTTTTTCGACAGCTATCCGTCATTGCAACATGTACCACATTTTCTAGGAATTCATTTTCTTCTCAACAGTATGAAAACATTAGCATGAGCATGCGCTTAGCGCTGAACAATGTCACTAATTCAGTATGTAGTTATCGTTTTTGGTAAGAGCTATAACAACATATGTTGCCCCTGGAAACACATCAATGTAGTCCCTGCAGATAGGGCGTAAGAATAATTGTACCTGCTGCCCCCATCGCATGATCGAAGAAGGCGCCTTAACTGGGATCTTATATTTTCCATTCTTTCGACACAACTTTCTCCTTCCTAATGTCTCCCTTGACACATCCTCATTTTCGGCCTTAAGTTGAGCGTTTGCCCCAACATGAAAGATAATGATAATAGTAATTCGAGGTTCATATATACCGCTTTATTAAGACCTTAAAGGCCTTCTCAAAGCGGTTCACAAATTATTATCAATTGTTATATGGCCTTAGCAAACGGCCAATATCGTTCTCAACTCCCTGAGGGGCATACAACAGGTGCTGCCACCAGCAGAGTCTGCCACCCCTATCATTAAAGATGACGTAACACACACATTAAATTTAGTAATAGAATGCCGAAAAAATTAATTAAACTGCACCATACAGCTGTTTCTTCCTCCTAGGAATATTCAGTGATGCTAGGGGCCAAAATGTGGGAATCCAAAATATCTACAATATCTTGCTCAAGGATACAATACTAATGCGTGACTTGGACTCGAACTCGCAACCCTTTGATCACGAGCCCGGCGCCCTAACACTTGACCACCGTGTCATGGACTCAACAGACCTTTAGTGCTACAGTAATTTCAGTACGTTGATTACTGCTTCTACCTATATCATAAACATGCTGGTCGCTTTGAAACATAAATACATATAGTTTATTATACACATTTGTATGGCAAGGCTACTACTACAGTATATCAGATAATCAGAAAGACGTGTGATTTAAGAGATGATAAACGACACTCAACGCGTGACGATTATGACGTCATTTGTTTGGAATAGAAATGTCAACTGTTCGCCCTCAAAATAGTATAAATCAACTGAAATCAGTAAACGCCAACAACATGGATAGAAAATAAAAAGTATAAGCATGGAAGCTTCTCGATATGGTCTTTATGATCATTATAAATGACAATGCTTAAATAAATGTGTTTCACATGAAAAATTAAACGTTCAATTAAACAGCATATAAGGGTCAATTTACAGCCATGCTCTGCTTCTAGGGAAGTGTTGAAGAGCATAACTTAATCTGAAGTAAAATTCAACTTACGTAACCTTTTCCTAATATATACATTTTGCATGATGGCTTGCCATTAACTCAGTGTTAACCTTTCTTATTCAGATGAATGTTGATACAGTCTAGAACACTGAACAATTACATGACGCCATTTTGACCTACAATACGACAATGCTTTACACGTCGCCTCAGATAATATGTATAATAGCTTTACGTTTATCTTTGAGATTATTGTGGCATTCAAAAAGCCCTTTCAGAATGTTTGCATACAAGGAGAACACCTTTATGAATTGAACAAAATGACATGATTATGTTTTGCATAATAATTATTATGTAAATATAATCATTGAACGTCTTTCTGATTGTATTTAATTTCACTATGAATGCAATCAGTGTAACAGAAAATATTCATGACGTCCGTTCTATTTATCTTGCATCCATATTGCCTTCTCATTGACAATCGCTACACTCAATGGTTAAACGGATTGAGTGATCTCTATCAATTTTCTTTCCGAGACAAATACAAAGATTTTTCAAAATTCAAGTTCCAAATACCAGGTATTGATATGTTCATCTGTTTTCAGTCTTGAAATTGTGCTACAGTTGTTTCCAAAACGAAAGGAATGCGATGTTAATTCATATACAAATATCCATACATCATATTTTTACCAACATTGAGACAATGCAACGACAGTAAATAAATTGTAACGTCATCACTTATGCATGTAAACAGAGTAAGTGTATGCCAAGGAATAAATACATCAGTAAATCAATTTTAAGGAACCATTTAGTTGCTTGTTGATGCGTTTTTCGAATTTATTTTCAGGTTTTCCCCCCTGCATTTCACTGTTACATTTGCCTTAACGCATAACGCAATACAAATTTAGTTCGCATATCGAGCACACATCGCGCAAACACCCTTCACACCTCGTGTACACAGGTGGGAGATCTAAAAATAATTCGTTCAGTTGTACGCTTTTTGCTATAATAGAAAACGTGTTGTGTATATGTCTAAAATTTGGTTAATCGTTTAAAGCAGTTCAATATTATGATTAACTGACTGAGCAAAAAAAATCTAACTGTTTTATGTTGCATTTGCATTTGATACATAGTATAATGGTTTGTTTAGTTCAACCATAAAATGTGTTGAATAATTATTTATATTAATTCATTCGTTCAAGGTGTATTGTCGATGTTTCTGTAATTGATCATACCGATAATATTACGCGATACATATTCAAGAGCAGGTAACTCGTTTTAGTTTATTTAGTGAAGTAACCTAGAGTAGTCGAATACCACAGTAAATACTGCTTTACGTAGCTGATTCTTCAGCTTCTACATTAGTTAAGACATATTACATTCTCACCTTTTAGCCCCTAGCATCAATGAAGAGTCCTAGATGGGCGAAACAGCTGTATGATGCTGTTTAATTCATTTTTCAGCATACTGTATTTATTACTAAATTTAAAAGGTGCAGCATATGTGTGTGTAACGTCATCTTTTTAGCTGTGCTCCGAACGACACAGATTTTAGGATACTAATAAGTCGGAGATAAGACGGCTGCATTGCTGCGAGTAAAACTCAGCTTGGAAAGCAAATTTTAAGAAAAACGAAAAACAAATTACTATTTTTAGTTTTCCCGATGATGTGTCAGTTAATTTTGGCAGAAATGTCATACAAAAATTGCAGGATCAAGCAGTGTATTTTTACGTCAATTGTTATCAGTTCATTATATTTCAGGGTCGTTCAATTTCAGTGATATTTCAATTATTACTGACTTCATATATGTCTATTGAATTGTAAATTAGACTAGACCAATTATAGTCGTTTTGAAACTTACAAATGTTTCATTTAATCTGTCATAACATTTTAAAGCAACAAAAAAGTAGCGGTGAAACCGTTGAATTAAATTTGAGAAAAATAGTTTTCAACTACTGCTCAATCATTTTATGTTGGTTTATATTTGTTTATATGAATTAAATGTATTATCCATATTTGATGACATTTCGGTAATCTATTACCATCTAGTGTAAAAAATCATCTTGCTTGAGCGCAGTAGAATGTAACACACTCATTTACTGTTTTAAGGCTTTCAAGGTGAATATAAAGGGTGTTCCATAAAACATGTTACGTCTTTTCGACATTATAAAAACAATCATGGAACTTGAGGATTTCACAAGTCATTTGAATTATTTAACATTTATAATGAAAAGATGACATACACTTACAATGCTGTTTTAAAAGAAAAAAATAGTACTGGTCATATTGCCACATTGAAATTGAAAGAAACATCATGTAACGTCATTTCCATCTACAATGTATCATGCAACATGTGACATTATTTTATGATGAGTTTAAGATGTCATCCTCTTTTGTCGATCACAAACTTTATCCTGTCTAAAGTTTCTGGGAATATTTTTTGTGCGTGTCAATTTTGTTTTTCTTTATTTCTCTTGCAATTGAATAAAGGTTTAACATCAAATATGTTTTTTTCTCTCAATAACTGAATCAACAGTACCTACTAATGAAAAGTTTCGCCACATCGATGTGCAAAGCTTGTTTATCATCCATCCTGAAAAAAACAGGTAATGATTTGATTTTAATGATGTCGACAATTACATCATATAAGTCATACTAATGTCATGTTTGTTTTGTGCTCAGACGAAACCAATTTTGAATACCTTTTTTCTCAAAATGCAATACATCGTTACCCAGATACTTTTTCTCTCCGGATTCGACCAGGTTTTAGATACGCTTGTCACGTGATAGGGGGAGGGGGGCATGTATACTTCCGATGGACCACCAAAGCATCAGTAGCACAAAACAATATTCAAAAAGAGCTACTATGAGTTTCCAAACGTCAAGTTTATGTACATGGTACTGGTCAGTAGAAATAACTTTGTTAAGAGCATCCTCAAAATCGGTGATGTCTGTCCCAATTTATCGACGTTTTACGCCATCAAAGTTGGTAAACTACCTATTTACCTTTTACACCGGAAGTATACCAGCCCTCCTGAATGTACCAAGTGACTGCCAAATCACATGACATTTATTCCGGAAAGTTGTATCTCGGAAACGGTGTATTGACAGTTTGTAATTTCCTTGTCAAGAGGAAACGATATAACCATACAAAAAAAATCAGAGAATACCAAAGCGTAAACAAAACCATAATCCGAACACAAAATCGATTAAATTAGTGGCGAAATAGGAACAAAGGAAATATTTACATGGAGACCCTCGTAAAAGCACTAGAGTATAAGACCAGGTGTTCCGGAAGAGTAAGAGTCTTCTGCTTCATCGAAAGTGAGGACATGTTTTTGGTACATCCTGTACTCTTGTATATCTTGTTTATCATTGCTAAGAGACGAGAATCATTTTATTGTTCATGGTACTTACAACGCTTTCTTAAGAAAACTATTTTCGAAATTTAAAAAAAAACCCATTTTTTCCAATATACAGAATCTACAAATGGACTGCAACTTGGTGCGGCATTAGCCCCTTCATTAAGGTCTTTGGAACTGAGGAAGGAAGGCTTGCAATGTTTGTTCAATACCATAGGCCTATATACGCACTGAATTTTATGTTTCGTACGTTTGGTTATGTTGTTTGCAGCACGACCAACACAATACTGTTTGGATACATTCATTGGCATAATAAAGCAGATGTTGTGAAATGTAAAATGAAAAACAACAAATGGCGATCAAAAGCATAGTTCCTCCTTTTTCCGTTTTTGTATTATGCAAAAACCGTTCATAGCAATTCTGATTTAAAGTACCAAACATAAATATTTATGTATGGTTTAGTCACAAACCTTCAAATACTTATATGACAGATACCTAATTCTCGTTCTTCTGAAATACGGGAACTACACATGCAAGTTTGAGACAGATTAATATTTTCATGTCCACATACAGCACATCACAATGACCTTCCTAATGCGTTGTCAAAGGAATATTAATTTAACACCTTATTACAATGTATATTAAGTACTCGTTTAGTAAGAGTGATAATACATTCATTTTAATTGAGAAAAAGCTACAGATATATTGAATCAATATCACAGATATTTTATGTGTAAACAGTTTGACATGTTTTTCTCGGGGCTGCTCGTTAATATATAGACTGTTTTTCAACATTGCTTTATGTCCTATGCTTTGTGGAATTTCTTTCATAAAAGGATATGAATTTAATATAACAATATATATAATATATATTCATAAAATAAAAGATATTATAAATGATTATTACTGTCATGTCACTTTGTATAAATGCAGGTTGTTGTAACTTGTCTTGATTCAAAATGTCCAATACTGCTTTCAGGCAAGTGTTGAAGTCCTCAAAATTAGACTTTATACATATTTAAAGCATTTGATATGCAAACATGTTAAAGTTTAACATGTTCAAACTTCCGCTGGTCAACACGTAATGTTTTAATCGGAGACAGCCGAGTACATCACATGTTCTTTCGAAACCTAGTTTCCATCCGCCAAGAATGGAATCCAAGGGAAAAGTAAACATTGTAACGTGGATTTGTTTATAAGCTGTAATATTAGAAAAATACAACTCACTGTTGCGGATAAAGCGTACAGCAAATGCTGGAATTTACCCGTAGGGATTGATTTAAAATATTGACGTTCTACGTTGGGGCCCCCGACGGGGGTTAGTTTACGCTAGTTTGCCCCTATGACTCTAAAGTACGCATATCTTCATATATTGAGGGTGAACGTCCTAAAATGATCTCATCTGATTACAGGACACAAAACTTAATACACAAAAAAGCAGTTAAAGAAAAACATGAAAATACCGAGAATTCATCATATCAGTATGTCATACTTGAAATCAATAGTACTAGACAAAGTGTGAACAAAAGGAAAAATGCGGATGAACACCAATTCAAAAGCTCGATAATGATAAGATCAATTCTTTTAAAGGAAAAGTATTATCTATGCTAGCAAAAACACGCACCTCTAGGACAAGTTGTTTGTCATTCCTAAAAGCAATTACCTGGGTTCAACGAAACAACAAGATAAATCTACGACAACAAATAAGAATATCGAACTGTTTTTTTTTTTTTTGTATCTCACAAGGGAAATAAAACATATTTCAATAACGACTTGTTTGCGACAACAAAACTTGCTCGGAGAGCTCAATTCTATCAATATTTCGATATCCGTTGTGGTAATTAGTATATGTACATATAAATAAAACGCGGTTGATGAAGATAATTCACTAGATTTACAACGGTTAAACGACATGATGATTGAAATGTTTTGTTCATTTGCTGTACACCGTCGATGGCTTATTGTGTGATTCAAGGGTTTAAGCAAACGTTTGTCTCGAGTTTTTATACACTCTTGGCAGCAATTGCAGAATCACATAAAATACAAGTTAGAAATATAATGAATTTCATGTAGAGTCTACCTTCATACTTCTTGTCGCGTAAGATGACCCTAACACACACATAAGTGCTGTACATTTTAAATTTAGTAATAGATACTGTATGCCGAAAAATAACACTGCATCATACAGCTGTTTCGTCTTTTTAGGATTCCTCAGTGATGCTATGGGCCAAGAGGTGTGAATCGCGAAATTTTCTAAAGTAATGAAGAAGCAAAAGGGTCAGGTTCATAGCATCCTTTTGGTTGATGTATTTAGAAAAAAAGGTACTGCATAATTTCAACGAGAGTGTGTATTTGATAAATATATTCATCAAGTTTTTATTTTATTACAGTGTATTTATATTGTCACGGTTAAAATAGACGTGTGGTAGTACATTTGTATTCGGATAGATAAGTTTTAATCAATATATCATTAATGTAAAACATGACTGACTTCAGCCACACAATGACTGGTGTTACTGATCGGTATCTCCGATGGCCGACATGGATCTCCCTTTGGGAATACAGGATCAACTCCCAGCTAAGGTCAATGAAACTGCTCAAAAGCTTGTCTTTATTAAAAGGATCAAAAATGAATATTTATAAGCATAAGTACCTAAATAGGAAAGACAGAAACAAAAACATGATTATTGTAAATATACCTTACTATATGTGAGCTCGAAAGATGATAAGTTAATGCGGAACAGCTAATAGAAAAACAGCATGATACATGGAAATGTTCTTCAAATGGGATATGGTACATATTAATATTCAGAGCAATAATTTTATTTTCATATTCAGTGCATTGGTACAGGAGATACGATCAATTAAGTCATTAAAGCTAAACGGCTCTTGTTGATTCTATTTGGTGATAACGGAGCGTAAGTATGTTAAACTCAGTCAACTGAATATAACTGAAAGACGAAACACCTTCGCCGTACCTCTGTATATCATTCAAGGGTGTTTGATTAGGAAGAATTTGGATTGCAATAGTAAATATTGTAAGTGTTCATCTTAATACTTCAGCAAAAAAACCCCGAAAAGATGGGAAAACGCATGGAGATTTTGTATTTGCTTATGATTTGTGTTTGTTTTCAATATGCTTGGGCCTTTGACACGTCCGAGGTCAACTTTGAGAGTGTGTGTGGTCACTCCAAGTATGAGGTTTATTTGTCCTATTTCGACGTTGGAGACCTCTATAAAAACACAATGTCCGAAATTCAGTGTGCCCGACAGTGCAAAAGGTGGACTGAAAACCCGGACAATGATGGCACGTGCGTCGGTTTGAACATCTGTGATCCCAGTCAAGGTTCTGTGTGTGAAGTTTTATTTCGCGCGAACGAGAATGACACAGCAAGAGCAGCGTGCGGCGACATGTCTTCAAGACCCGGATGTACCTTTTACCATCTTATGAGTGAAGGTAAATTAACACAAAATGTTAATTTTGTTCATTAACGTATATTAAAATTTTGTGGTAAAACTTAAAATTATTTTCTTGGCGTGAAAAATTCAACGTTAAGGAAATACTATAAAATTGTTAAAATCAATATTTAAAAACCGTCAAAAGGATATTTTTGTATCAATTGACGCCCTTCACGTTAAAAAAACAGGTGAATTTCATGGGACTTTTTTTCAGAGTTCCATTATATTTTTACATTTCTATATTAATAAAAGAAACTTGATCTTTAATATTTTCCATTTCTGCATAGCAACAATATTTTGCTATTACAAGTGTACATATTTAATAAAAAAATCATATTAATTAAGTTGACAATTTTGTATCCTATAAATATTACCCATAATCACATCCACTAATTTGAAAGAAAAAATACATAACGTTTCAGAAACGAACTGTTATTTCCCAAAACGATTTCTGTTTGATTTTTGACTCTTAACAGTATGGCCTCGGGGCATCTACGGACTCCTGACTCCAACACCTACTTGCCCGAAAGACTGGTATTCAGACTTGATAACTCTGAACATGCAGACAATTGGAAACACCAACTACAGTCCTGGGAATCACATACTGCGTAAATATTAATCTATTTACTTTAATATGAGTGACAAAAATAAAAACAAGTAAATATATGACCATTTATAATGTTAAACACTTCAATTTCATTTACACTGATTGTATTCCCGGGGTTGGTAGCGTATTAAAGTGTCCTAGAAACTAAGTTGAATGAATATTTCATGTCAACTGGATGCATTCAGCATTACACGTGTAACAAGTCCAAAGACTTATTTTAATTTATGAAGATTCGAGTAAATCTCCATCTATCCCTCTAATAGAGTTTACACAACGAGTGGTTGTTGGATATCGAATTTATTACACTCTCATACCATTGTATAAACGTGCTGACTGTTGTATAAATATATGTTATATACCACTTGTGGAATATGACCTTCCGGACTTTTGATTGGTTGAGAAGTTGAACTTTTATCGGAAATCACGTGTGTCAATGCAACGTGTTGATTGTTGACGTCGTCATCGATTGTTGACGTCGTCACAATTTGGCGGGAATATATACGAGATGATGTGTTTTCGCACAAATATCATCCGCGGTTCACAGCAAACAACACTGCAACTGCGACTTAATAATGTTGTGGTAGAGACAAGTTACACGACTCGTGGTTATTGGATATGGACTTTATTTCACTCTCGTTAATTTTTTTTTTTTAAAGTTACAAAAGACACTTGCTGAAGCTCGTGTCTTTTGAGACACTTGCTTAAGCTCGTGTCGTTTGTAACTTTTAAAAGATCACGTAACACACACATATGCTGCACCTTTTAAATATAGTAATAGATACAGTATGCCGAAAAAATGAATTAAACTGCATCATACAGCTGTTTCGTCCTCCTAGAACTCTTCAGTAATGCTCGGGGCCAAAAGGTAGAAATCCAAAATTTCTAAACTAATGTAGAAGCAGAAGGGTCAGGTGCATAAAACCCCTTTAATTCATGAATTTAGAAATAAAATTAAACTAGTTCTGTATACTTTTAAATCGTGTACTACGTGTAAATTAATCGTGTAAAATAATTAACTCGAGTGAAATAACCACTTGTTGTGTAACCTCTATTTAAATTTTATTTTGTCTTATTTTATGACTGCGTTTGTTTTCTATTAAACTTAATTCAAGACTTCATTAAGCCCCATTAGTTAATGATAAACAAGAGCACAGCAAGCGGAGGCATGATACGTCCGTCATACCCTATCGGAAGTATAATGGTATGTAAACACAAAAAAAATCAACTTCTGACACTTTCTACATGATATCCGGAATTGCATCAGATACGAAGTTCCAAAGGGCAATCACTGTGGTAAATATTTTCGAATAAAAATTTAGGAAAACACCATTTCATGTCAAGATTACAAAGTTTGAAAGATATCATTTAAAAAATATAGGAGATGATCTCGGGACAAAAAACAGATTAAAACAGAAATGCATTTTCTACGTAATGCCTATATTTTGCAACTGCAACTATGCAATGCTGTTACGCGAAAAGTTGAAACAGCTCACCAACCCCGTAATATATGTTACATATTATAGGTATTTTAAGTATCAAACGTTGTTTACATAATGCCCGAAATTGCATCCCAAACGCCCATAACTCTGATAAATATTGTCGAATCGAATTGTCATTCAGGAAAACACAATTTCAAGTAATGATGGTCAGGTCGCGCAAGTTTGAAAGAAATTGGTTAAAAACTGAAGTAGGAGATAACCGGACAAATAAAAGTTCACGACGGACGGACAGGCGGACAACGCCACACCATAATACGTCCCGTTGTTTTTGACGGGCGTATTATTGTTAACTGGAATATATGATTTCTGTTACCAGAGAACCGACAAGGCAAAGTCAATTACGACATCGTGTTGCTGCCTTCATGTGATAAAATATCCGAGTTTGGTACCTATGACTGGCCCGTTGGTGACTACTGTATTCTTGCGTCAAATTGTACTTCAGGTATAGTGTTTATATTCACAAAGATATTTAGATACATTATCTACTTACATATCCGCGAATAATTAAAATTAATAACAGTTTTCTGATTTTTGGTATATGTGTTTAACCTTTAGACCTTAAATTAAAAGAAATGTTTTTATTTTTATTGAAAGCAGTACTTAATTAACATCGCAGCTTTGTAAGATTGTGTCCGTACATGCATTTGCGTATTCAAGTAATTTATATTAAAGTTTAAAGGTTCGAGATGTGTTTGCGTTACGTCATTTTACAGGCAATGTGTAAACTTTGAATATTGTTGTTTTGTTTTGGAAATATCAACCTTATACTTTCATTTTTACCCAAAGGTTTTCAATCCGGATACATCTTTCTTGATGAGGAAGACGACATTAACAATCTAAATATCAACATGTCATTCTGCTGCAGGTAGTCGCTCGTTTCTTACTTTTACCGTTACGTACGAAGACCTATTCTGAATTTCATATATAAAACTGGATAGAAATGGAAACATTTTTTTTTAAATTGCCACAGTTTTATAATTTTCAATTGAAAATGGTTTTCCTCGATATCCAGGGGTTACAATTACCTACGCCCTCTACATCCCTGCATTTTGTCATTACAATGTGAAGGCACGCATTGTGATTCAATATTCTTGCTTCATCAACAGGCCGCGCTCATGTAGCATTCAATTTTGCAATAACATATTGCAGGGTTGTAGAGAGCGTAAGTGAACGTAACCCTTGGATATCGAGGATGAAATACGGCATAAACTTTGTTTTCCAATTTTGTACCCGCAGCTCTACTGTATAAAGTTATTATTAGCAGTTCATTGAGAATGATTTGAAGCATTACGAAATCTGCAATATTAAAAAGAACACTGTATATTAATCTAAAGGTTTGCTTTGTTACAAACAGGAACGACGGGTTTTCAAGCGTCCCCATTCAGCTGCCAACAACCACACCCTTTTACCTGTTCCGCTTTGTAGGAAACTGTCAGGAGGTCGTAGACATGACAGTAACCGAGGAGTATATCCACTTGGACACCGAGGACAGTAATAACGCGGATATATTCCACGGCAGTGTCCCCCGGGTCTTCATAGTAGGAACGCAGTATGTGGACATGCGTCTTTGTTACTATGAATGATCCGGCGCTTTTTGCAACAGATTCACTGTGACTCGTCTGATGTGTTTACCGACAATTCTTCATGTTTATGTGTTTTTCAAAACCTTTGCTTTAGTAATAAGGTTTGTTGCTGACAGATCTTCATCATGACTTTATGTAGCGTATTTTCTAGGAACTCATTTTTGTCTCAACAGTAGAAATACAATGCATAGGCATGTTCTTTGGGAAGAGTTGATGCTTTTGTTGAACTTGTAACGTAGCATTCAAATTACGCAAGCTAGTACTTATAGGATTAAGTGCGGTATAACAATGTGCATACGAGACAAAAACTAGGAATCACAAATAAGTCCCGAACACCAAGAATAATCATATTTTTTCTGATTTCCGTCCAGAATCCATTGCGCTTCAGTATATAAAATTCTACTTAATAATATATTACTTTATATATTAATATATTTCTACAGTTTAGACAGATAAAGTATATGCACAGGAATCATGCATCGGTGAAACATGCCATTCTCAGGAACCTACATGTATGTACTACTTGTTGATGCGTTTTGCAAATCTTTTTGCAAGCATTAATTTCACTGTTACATTATTATTGATATCAATATTGTCACAGCGATCATCATAGAGGTATTAGCTTAATGTTTTTCAATCACAGTTAATGTGTTGTTTTTTTATATCAATAGTTTGGTCATTTGTGTAACTATATCAACCTTATGATCACATGACCGAGCAAAACTTCCATTCATTTTATAGAGAACTACGAACTTGATATTTAGTAAAATGTTGCGGGAAGTTCGATCATATTCTTTGCCAGATAAAATTTGTTTATCAGTTCAATTGTTTTCGGTGTATTGGCAGTATTTCTGTAATCGATTACTCTTTTACATATAAAAGAGGAAGTACAAGTTATTCGTTTTAGTTTATTTTGTGAAGTAACCTATTGTGATGTTTTGCTGTATTCCGATCGACACAGGCTTATAAATAACAAGACAGAGGCAAGCGTACTTCTTTATTTGCCAATATTTACAAATGCATGACAATGCCTCTATATAACACTGTCGAATTCAGATGGCATTCATAGGGTCATGAATGTCATTTACCGGTTGCTGACGTAATCATTATTATGACCTCATTATTGTCACATTGGATGCCACTGACCGTTCTCGGACGATAGTTGTTCTATTCATTGAAAAACATCCGGTCGCCATCTTTGTCTCATTGAGAAATATTCTGTATCTTCCGATAGAAAAGTCCGGCTAGTCGAGAAACTTCATTTCAGGATTCAACAATATATTCTGAAATCAATTTCATGACCTATCAGAATCATTTAATTTTATTTTCAACAATTGTTATTGACTTCATATATTTTAATTTATACTGAAAAAAACACGTTTATGCCTACATAAGTTTTTTTGAACCCTCTTTAGGAATGTTACATATATTCTATCATAGCAATTAAAAAAAACAAAAGTGTTGCAGCGAAATAAAATATTTTGAACTATTGCTCAATTATTTTCTGTTTAAGTTTGATTATATCAGCGAAAGAAATTAGGAATATTTGAAACCAACTTATCCTACATACAGTCCAAGAACACAGATCAAAAGAATAAAGGGTTCATTGTAGGTATTTATATTTATCATGGGTATATGGCCGTTATATCGTTTTAATCTAACGATGCAATACCATGTTACGCTTCGAATGGAATGTGAGCTTGGTTACTTAAGTTGCGTTCCCCGAAAACTATTTTATATACGGTTAGTAAAAATGAAATATATCAACATTTTATGTCACATTAAGATCTTCTTACACATGTAATTGTTGAAATAAATAGAAAGAAATCATTCTGAGTTATTGATTAGTTATACGCAGTTTCAAATTGGAATGATAGTATATCTGTAGCCTATTATCATCAAGTGTAAAAGTACAACTTGCTATGATGCAATACACTATGATAACGAATTCGTTGTTCAGAGATTTTTACGGTGAATATAATACAACCCAATCAATCAGAATACTGCATTCACTCACTTAACAAAGCTGATGGGTGTTATGAAATGTACACAAGCAGTAACAAAAATATACATTTGATCGGCTGCTGATAAACAAACTTGCTACGCAGAGATTCGAAAGATGCATGTTGATGAGGACAATGAGAAGGTTTAATGGTGACCGTCGCGGTCCCATGAGAAATATTTGGTATCTTTGTACATGTATGATATAAAGTTGGACGTTATTGAACATGGTAATTAGTGTGCTTACTTATTGTGATTAAGAAAGATGATTCGGTTCTCACTTTGAGGATTGATGTTTACTTGGATGTGACCAAGATTTACATGGCGGGTGTCGTCGATGAAACAGAATGCGCTTACTCTTCTGGAACACCTGGTGTTATTCTCTTTACTTTTACAAGGATATCCATATAAATCTTTCCCTTGGTCATAGTTTGCCTTAAACTGTTTCGAATTATAGGTGATATGAACGCCATCTGCATTACAGCATAATAGCATTACCGCGCGATCAATGTACGATGGTGACAATTAAACTTGCTCATAGTCCTCATCGAAATGCATCTTTCCAATCCCCGTGTAGCTTCATGTGGACATTTCAAAACAGTTGCTATGAGTGAATGCAGTGTCACTATATAAACCTTGTAAGTTTTGTTTCGGTCAATAGAAATATGACGTTAGATAAAGGTTAGAAATAATGCATATCACGCCGAACTCTCAATTGGACGAGAAATTATAGACAACGTCTTTATTTATTCCACATAAAACACGCATTTGTTAAAACTGAATAAACTGATTCAAACATCCCCCACTGTCCACCTTGAAGAGGGTCGCTCTCCCTGATTCTCTGTATGCGCAGTATTATTGATTACCTAGGCTCCGTTATATGTCAACAGAATTCCCAAGGGCGCCTAGTTTTTCTTACTGAATAGACGGTATCTCGAGTACTAATGCACTGAATAAGTATATAAAAGATAATTACCCTGAAATATCAATATTTGATACCATATTCCAGTTCAAGAACGTAACCATGTGTCTCGCTCCCATAGTAAAGTATGTTTATAATAAACATGTTTTTGTTTCTGTCCTTGCTATTTTAATACTTATACTTATGAATAATCATTTTGATCACTTTAACAAAGGCACGCTTTTAAACATTTGCATTGACCTTAGCTGGCACTTGATCCTCTATTCTCAATTGGAGATCCATATTGGCCTTTGGAGTGAACGATACAATAGTGGTATAGTAGTGGCACGGTACTTAATATACACATTTTCGTAGTACACGATTTGAAATTATACAGAACTAGTTTCATTTCACTTCTAAATTAATAAATTAAAGGGGTTTTACGCACCTGGCCCTTCTGCTTCTACATTAGTTTAGAAATTTTGGATTCCCACCATTTGGCCCCTAGCATCACTAAGGTGTCCTAGGAGGACGAAACAGCTGTATGATGTAGTTTAATTCATTTTTTCGGCATACTGTATCTATTACTAAATTTAAGAAGTGCAGCATATGTGTGTGTTACGTCATCTTTACAATAACACCAGCCATTGTGAGACTGAAGTCAGCCATGTTTTAGTTTAATGATATGTTGATTAAAACAATGATATATTGGTTATAACATATGTACATTAATATTTTGTGCATACATCAAAGATGTTGAAATAATTTTCTTAAGATCAACGCTTTTAATGTTGTTTTGCTTTTTTAAGAAGATAGATATATTTGAATGGAATAGTCATGAATAACTAATTAAACTTAGGAGCAAATAATATGATATAACAGACATTTTGTTGTACACATGATTGGTGGTGTGAAGTCAATTCAACAAGCGACCCGCTATAGATATTTACAAACACAGTATGTCGACATGCGTATTGTTACTATGAATAAATACGTTTTTTATTGTATTTTTGTTTGTTTGTTGTTTTTTTGTTTACGGCATCTGTACTCTTGTCTAACATTTTTTTACCATTTACTTCTGTATTGACGTGTATATCGACGGATAAACTTGGGGACTAACATGTTTTGGACAGCTTGGCTTGAAAGTAAACGTTTTTATTCTGTGAGCTGTTTCGTTTCGACAGAAAATTTACATCGACTTTACATGCGTTTCTTCGCTAAGCTAAGACGCTGTCGATAAATAACGCAATGTGTTGCTACCGTTGTTAAATTAAGTTGCGTTCCCCGAAAACTATTTTATATGCGGTTAGTAAAAATGAAATTTATCAACATTTTATGTCACATTAAGATCTTCTTACACATGTATTGTTGAAATAAACAGAAAAAAAATCATTTTGAGTTATGGATTAGTTATACGCAGTTTCAAATTGGAATGATAGTATATCTGTAGCCTATTATCATCAAGTGTAAAAATACAACTTGCTATGATGCAATACACTATAATAACGAATTCATTGTCCCGAGACTTTTACGGTGAATATAATACAACCCAATCAATCAGAATACTGCATTCACTCACTTAACAAAGTTGATGGGTGTTATGTAATGTACACAAGCAGTAACAAAAATATACATTTGATCGGCTGCTGACAAACAAACTTGCTACACAGAGATTCGAAAGATGCATGTTTATGAGGACAATGAGAAGGTTTAATGGTGACCGTCGCGGTCCCATGAGAAATATTTGGTATCTTTTTACATGTATGATATAAAGTTGGAAGTTATTGAACATGGTAATTAGTGTGCTTACTTATTGTGATTAAGAATGATGATTCGGTTCTCACTTTGATGACTTGATGTTAACTCGGATGTGACCAAGATTTACATGGTTGGTTTCCTCGATGAAACAGAATGTGCTTACTCTTCTGGAACACCTGGTGTTTTCTCTTTACTATTACAAGGATATATAAATCTTTCCCTTGGTCAGAGTTTGCCTTGAACTGTCTTCTGGTTCGGGTTATGGTGCTATGAACGCCATCTGCATTACAGCAAAATAGCATGAACCGCGCAAGCAATGCACGATGGTGACAATACAGTTGAGTGTAAGCTAACTTTTACACTCTAGTGCACTAGGAGTGCACTACGTATAAACTAGTAGTACACTACATTTAAACTACAGGTAAACTGGTAGTGCACTACGTCCAGCCAGGTGTGACCACAAAAACCCCTACAGGTAATGGGAGGGTCCATACCTACCTGTGTCCTTACCTGTACAGATGTAATATGATTTACCTGTACTTATGTTATACTATTGAAGTCATTAGTTTGTCAGTACTTCCTCATATAAGTACAAGAATGAGCAATTCTGAGTTTATGCCAGAAGATATTTATCAGAATACTTGAAATAAATTAATTCACTGCATGTCAAAATTTTAAACAAAATAATAATTTAGATATACTAACTTATAATTCTTTTTAAAGAAGAAACAATGATTTAAATTGAAAGGTATGTGTTCAAATAGAAAATGGTATAACATATGTTTTATGTTGAAATTATTAAGTTAATCCTACTAAAAATATATACAGAAAATAAAGTAAACAACAGATTGTCATATAAAAAAATAGATATTAGAAGAACATATTTTGTACTTAGTATAGTTGTTTCAATCACAAATTACTTTTAATATTTGACATTAAGAAGCTAGCTGTGCAATATCAAAGACGTACAAGGTTTTATACGTCTCTGGCAATACTACCTGCACCAGTATTAGTATTCTGTTTCACTATACACTCAGGTACCATGCATACGAATGAAAGGTTATATAAACATCAAGTACTAACACGGACTTAGATAGCATAAGTCCGTGGTACTAATATAAGAAAAGATTACATTCACCAGAACATTTAAAGCCATTTCCTTCTTCATTTCAAAATACAAACATACATCTATATGTAATCCAATTGACTGTAATCAATGTTATCATCATTAATCAATTAACAGGCTAGGGCCCTCAGGCCTTTAATCAGACTTGACCAGTAATGGCTGTGGGGGAGAGCTCGAGGGAGGTGAGAAATTCACACCTGGCTAACTACAGACAGCCTAGGGGTGTCCCCTATCTTGACCTCTGTACGTGAGGATGTGGCCCAGGCAGGTCAGGTACATGTACGTAATTATGCCTGGAGGGTAAAGGATTCTACCTGAAGATCTATATTTGTCCCTTTTAGTTAGATTTTATATAAGTCTTTAGGTTGATTTAAAAGTACAATAAATGTGACTGGCTTAGGCTTAACTTTGTTCTAAGTTAGGTTAATATAACTGCATATTATTTATTTGTTGTATACTTAGTCTTACAATATAGAATTAATTAAAATGATTCCATTAAACTGACCTTGCTTTTTTTTAAATCATTATTACATATATGCATAAACCTTCAAGTCATATTTAATACAACCTGTAGTTGCCTTCAATATTAAGGCCTAAATATTGGAAATGCATCATTTTAAAATACTTTTAAACTGATAATTAGAATAAAATTAAGTATAATGAATGTTAGTATTTTTTTATTATCAAAAGATATAAGGCGACTGAGCCAGAGTTCTCTCACATATACGTCCCTGATTACACTCAATTTAAACAAGATAATTTTTCAACATTTAACAAGTATATATATGTAAATATTTAGAAATCGAAATGCGTCATTGGATTGTGTTCAATCAAGTGTCATAAGATACTTGGTATTTTAAGTTAATTTTTAAGAAAACCAGAATCTGGTAAAGGACTGATATAGACTTACATTGTTGTCCAATTAGTTATTATTAATTTCGATGTTATTTTATGTATTACCAATTTATTATTGTATAATTAAATGTTTTGAATGAAACAAAAAAATGGATTAAAGTCCTCAAAATATCCTCTATTTAAAGGGAAATGTGTTAATATCTAGATATATTCTCAAAGATTTTTAATTTCATATAAACTTGATAAACCCGAGTAAAAGTTAAATATGTATTATCATATTTATGATCTTGGTCATATCTAGCTTAGTCCTTTATTAATCAAATTGGTTTCAAATTTGACCAGTGATAGTCAGATGAGAAATTCACACCTCAATTATGTCACTGACAGGCTTATGTCAGCAGGTGTTCCTAGACAAGGTTGAGACAGGTCAGGTAATTGCCTGAGGCCTGAGGGTCAAATCAAAACATCTGTCCCATACTGAACAATCTGACTAAATTAAAATTTATTGATGTATTACTTTTTTTTAACTTCAAATTCTTATATTTATATTAAAGGCCCAATATACGTAACTTCAGGAAATTTTTCGTTAATCTGAAAAATTATGAAAAAAAAATCCAGTTGATAACAATGCAAAAATAAGCCTTAAACGAAGTAAACGTGATCGGTAACTAACGAGAAACTCCTTACAGAAAAACTAAAAAATTGAAAATAATTCAGGTGGGGCCCACTTCAATAACAAACCGCAGGTAGAAGACAGTCAAAATGGTCGCGTGTTTACAAATACCGAGTTTAAACTGCTGCCGTACCGGTTACCGCGTAAGAAGTCATCTTGGATATTGCTGATATCAGTTAATCTTAAAGGCCCAATATACGTAACTTTAGGAAATTTTTCGTGATTCTGAAAAATTCCGAAATAAAATTCAGTTGACAACCATGGAAAAATTGACCTAAAACGAAGTAAACCTGAGCGGTAACTAACAAGAAACTCTTGACAAAAGAATCCAAAGAATTGAAAATAATTCAGGTGGGGCCCACTTCAATAACAAACCGAAGGCTGAAGAAAGTTCAAAATGGACGCGTGTTTACAAATAGCGTGTTTCAACTGCTGCTATATCGGTAACCGCGTCAGAATTCGTCTTGAATAATTGCTGATATCAGTTAATCTTAATTAAATCAATAAATAGAATAAGTTATAAGGCTTGGTTTTCGCTTCAAGTTTTGCCGAAAGTTACGTATATTGGGCCTTTAACTAAATCTATAAAAATGATAAGTTATTAGGCTTAATTTTCGCATCAAGTTTTGCCGAAAGTTACGTATATTGGGCCTTTAACATTGTTGTATGTGGTGATATATATACATACAGATCTTAACATAGAAAACATTCAAAAATAAAGATTATCAAAACTCTATAGCCCGTTCATAAATATATAGATCTGAGGCATGAATGTATTTTATAAAAATATATATCTAGTTTAATTAAGTAATAAAAGAATATTTATTTGTTATTTTTCGCAATTTGTTTTTACAATGTTTAAAAATATACTTCTAAACAAATTATAATCAATAGATATTACTTCAATTTTTCAATATACTTGATTGTAAATTGGTAAATTAATATAAAAAAAAACGTTAATAGTGTATATTAAATGAAATATAAGACATCAAAACTGCTAGATAAATATTAATTTTCTATTGTATTTATATGATGTATGCAAGAAATATTTTGGGAAAATTGTCAGAGTAATTATCATGATTTCACAATTTCTAGTTTTGAAATGAAAGCACAAATGTTGTTTGAGAAAAATAACATATTTCAATCCATATTAATCGCTTATTTGTTAAAATCGAATATACTTATTCAAACATCACCCACCCACTGTCCACCATGAAAAGGATCGTTCTCCCTGATTCTCTGTATGTGCAGTATTATTGTATACCTAAGCCCCGTTATATGTCAACAGAATTCCCAAGGGCGCTTAGTTTTTCTTCATGAATAAACGGTATCTCGAATACTTATGCACTGAATAAGCTTATAAAAGATAATTACCTGAACTATCAATATTTGATACCATATTCCAGTTCAAGAACGTAAACATGTCTCCCGCTGTTTTTTTCTATTAGCTGTACCGCATTACCGCGGCAACCTATCATCTTTCGAGCTCACATATTTTAATGATAAACATGTTTTTGTTTCTGTCCTCGCTATTTTGGTACTTATACTTATGAATATTCATTTTTGATTCCTTTGTTAAAGACACGACTTTAAACATTTGCATTGACCTTAGCTGGCACTTGATCCTTTATTCTCAATGGAAGAATCCATATCATATTTTTATTGTGTGAGCTGTTTCGTTTCGACAGAAGATTTACATCGACTTCACACGCGTTTCTTCGCTAAGCAACGACGCTGTCGATAAATAACGCAATGTGTTGCTACCGTTGTTAAATTAAGTTGCGTTCCCCGAAAACTGTTTTACATACGGTTAGTAAAAATGAAATATATCAACATTTTATGTCACATTAAGATCTTCTTACACATGTAATTGTTGAAATAAATAGAAAGAAATCATTCTGAGTTATTGATTAGTTATACGCAGTTTCAAATTTGGATGATAGTATATCTGTAGCCTATTATCATCAAGTGTAACAATACAACTTGCTATGATGCAATACACTATGATAACGGATTCATTATTCCGAGACTTTTACGATGAATATAATACAACCCAATCAATCAGAATACTGCACTCACTCACTTAACAAAGCTGATGGGTGTTATGAAATGTACACAAGCAGTAATAAAAATATACATTTAATCGGCTGCTGACAAACAAACTTGCTACACAGAGATTCGAAAGATGCATGTTAATGAGGACAATGAGTAGGTTTAATGGTGATCGTCGCGGTCCCATTGAGAAATATTTGGTATCTTTGTGCCTGTATGATATAAAGTTGGACGTTATTGAACATGGTAATTAGTGTGCTTACTAATTGTGATTAAGAAAGATGACTCGGTTCTCACTTTGAGGATTGATGTTTACTTGGATGTGACCAAGATTTACATGGCGGGTGTCGTCGATGAAACAGAATGCGCTTACTCTTCTGGAACACCTGGTGTTATTCTCTTAACTTTTACAAGGGTATCCATATAAATATTTCCCTTGGTCATAGTTTGCCTTAAACTAATTCGAGTTATAGGTGATATGAACGCCATCTGCATTACAGCATTATAACATTACCGCGCGAGCAATGTACGATGGTGACAATTAAACTTGCTCATAGTCCTCATCAAAATGCATCTTTCCAATCCCTGTGTAGCTTCATGTGGACAATTCAAAACAGCTGCTATGAGTGAATGCAGTGTCACTATATAAACCATGTAAGTTTTGTTTCGGTCAATAGGACTATGACGTTAGATGAAGGTTAGAAATAATGCATATCACGCCAAACTCTCAATTGGACGAGAAATTATAGACAACGTCTTTATTTATTCCATATAAAACACGTATTTGTTAAAATTGAATAAACTTATTCAAACATCCCCCACTGTCCGCCATGAAGAGGGTCGCTCTCCTGATTCTCAATTTTCAGTTTTATTGTAGTACCTAGGCTCCGTTAAATGTCAACAGAATTCCCAAGGGCGCCTAGTTTTTCTTAATGAATAGACGGTATCTCGAGTACTAATGCACTGAATAAGTATATAAAAGATAATTACCCTGAAATATCAATATTTGATACCATATTCCAGTTCAAGAACGTAACCATGTATCTCGCTGTTGTTAGTAGGGTATTTTGATAATAAACATTTTGTTTCTGTCCTTCCTATTTTAATACTTATACTAATGAATATTCATTTTTGATTCCTTTAATAAAGGCACGCTTTTAAACATTTGCATTGACCTTAGCTGGCACTTGATCCTTTATTCTCAATGGGAGAATCCATATCGGCCTTTGGAGTAAACGATACGATACAATAACACCAGTCATTGTGAGACTAAAGTCAGACATGTTTTAGTTTCATGATATGTTAATTAAAACAAAGATATATAAAGCATATGTACATTTATATTTTGTGTATTGATGTTGTATTAATTTTCTTAAGACCAACGCTTTTAATGTCGTTTTGCTTTTTTCAAGAAGATAGATATATTGGAATAGAATATTCCTGAATAACTGATTAAACTAAACAAATAATATGATATATAACACATTTTGTATCCATGATTGGTGGTGTGAAGTTTATTCAACAAGCGACCCGCTATAGATATTTACAAACACAGTATATTGACATGCGTATTGTTATTATGAATAAATAGTTTTTTATTGTATTTTTGTTTGTTTGTTTGTTGTTTTTTGTTTGCGGCATCTGTACTCTTGTCTAACATTTTTTGAAAATTTACTTCTCTATTGACGTGTTAATCGACGGATAACTTGGGAACTAACATGTTTTGGACATCTTTGCTTGAATGTACATTGGAAACGTTTTTATTCTGTGAGCTGCTTCGTTTCGACAGAAGAAATACATCGACTTCACACGCGTTTCTTCGCTAAGCAAAGACCCTTTCGATAAATAACGCAATGTGTTGCTACCGTTGTTAAATTAAGTTGCGTTCCCCTAAAACTGTTTTATATACGGTTAGTAAAAATGAAATATATCAACATTTTATGTCACATTAAGATCTTCTCACACATGTAATTGTTGAAATAAAAAGAAAAAAATCGTTCTGAATTATTGATTAGTAATACGCAGTTTCAAATTTGAATGATGGAATATATGTAGCCTATAATCATCAAGTGTAAAAATACAACTTGCTATGATGCAATACACTATGATAACGAATTCATTGTTCCGAGACTTTTACGGTGAATATAATACAACCCAATCAATCAGAATACTGCATTCACTCACTTAACACAGCTGATGGGTGTTATGTAATGTACACAAGCAGTAACAAAAATATACATTTGATCGGCTGCTGACAAACAAACTTCTTACACAGAGATTCGAAATATGCATGTTGATGAGGACAATGAGAAGGTTTAATGGTGACCGTCGCGGTCCCATTGAGAAATATTTGGTATCTTTGTGCCTGTATGATATAAAGTTGGACGTTATTGAACATGGTAATTAGTGTGCTTACTAATTGTGATTAAGAATGATGATTCGGTTCTCGCTTTGATGATTGATGTTTACTTGGATGTGACCAAGATTTACATGGCGGGTGTCGTCGATGAAACAGTATGCGCTTACTCTTCTGGAACACCTGGTGTTATTCTCTTAACTTTTACAAGGATATCCATATAAATCTTTCCCTTGGTCATTAGTTTGTCTTAAACTGTTTCGAGTTATAGGTGATATGAACGCCATCTGCATTACAGCATTATAACATTACCGCGCGAGCAATGTACGATGGAGACAATTATACTTGCTCATAGTCCTCATCAAAATGCATCTTTCCAATCCCTGTGTAGCTTCATGTGGACATTTCAAAACAGTTGCTATGAGTGGATGCAGTGTCACTATATAAACCTTGTAAGTTTTGTTTCGGTCAATAAGACTATGACGTTAGATGAAGGTTAGAAATAATGCATATCACGCCGACCTCTCAATTGGACGAGCAATTATAGACAACGTCTTTATTTATTCCATATAAAAAACGCATTTGTTAAAATTGAATAAACTGATTCAAACATCCCCCACTGTCCACCTTGAAGAGGGTCGCTCTCCCTGATTCTCTGTATGCGCAGTATTATTGATTACCTATGCTCCGTTATATGTCAACAGAATTCCCAAGGGCACCTAGTTTTTCTTACTGAATAGACGGTATCTCGAGTACTAATGCACTGAATAAGTATATAAAAGATAATTACCTGAAATATCAATATTTGATACCATATTCCAGTTCAAGAACGTAACCATGTGTCTCGCTCCCATAGTAAGGTATATTTATAATAAATATGTTTTTGTTTCTGTCCTTGCTATTTTAATACTTATACTTATGAATACTCATTTTGATCACTTTAACAAAGGCACGCTATTAAACATTTGCATTGACCTTAGCTGGCACTTGATCCTTTATTCTCAATTGGAGATCCATATTGGCCTTTGGAGTGAAGGATACAATAGTGGTATAGTAGTGGCACGGTACTTAATATACACATTTTCGTAGTACACGATTTGAAGTTATACAGAACTAGTTTAATTTCACTTCTAAATTCATTTTTTCGGCATACTGTATCTATTACTAAATTTAAGAAGTGCAGCATATATGTGTGTTACGTCATCTTTACAATAACACCAGCCATTGTGAGACTGAAGTCAGCCATGTTTTAGTTTAATGATATGTTAATTAAAACAATGATATATTGATTTAAACAATGATATATTGGTTAAAACATATGTACATTTATATTTTGTGTATACATCAAATATGTTTTAATAATTTTCTTAAGATCAACGCTTTTAATGTTGTTTTGCTTTTTCAAGAAGACAGACATATTTGAATGGAATAGTCATGAATAACTAATTAAACTTAGGAGCAAATAATATGATATAACAGACATTTTGTAGTACACATGAATGGTGGTGTAAAGTCTATTTAACAAGCGACCCGCTATAGATATTTACAAACACAGTATGTCCACATGCGTATTGTTACTATGAATAAATACGTTTTTTATTGTATTTTTGTTTGTTTGTTGTTTTTTTGTTTACGGCATCTGTACTCTTGTCTAACATTTTTGACCATTTACTTCTGTATTGACGTGTATATCGACGGATAAACTTGGGGACTAACATGTTTTGGACAGCTTGGCTTGAATGTAAACGTTTTTATTCTGTGAGCTGCTTCGTTTCGGCAGAAGAAATACATCGACTTCACACGCGTTTCTTCGCTAAGCAAAGACGCTTTCGATAAATAACGAAATGTGTTGCTACCGTTGTTTTCTTGTGATACTATTGCAGGCATTCCTAATTCCAGGACGCCGTCGACGACGCATTTAACGAGACTTTGACAATTTGTTTTATTGTTATAAACTTTATCATAAATGTGCTTATCCCGTTAAGATCATATTTTATTGAAATACGTATCTGTTACATTGTATCATAAACGTATACCACGTAAACAGGAATTAGGTTTTCAGACAGGCATGGTTTTTCCCCAGCAAAGCTGATTTAGAAGATCAAATTAAACCTATGACGAACTATTCAAACGGAAACTGCTGCTCGATCGATTGATTGAAGTAGACAAATATAGAGAATCTTATACACACCCATTCCGTATTGATCCTTTCCAAACTCTTAACGGTAAATTTTTGAAAAAAAAAGTTACATTGATAAATAAGAGGGCGGCTCTCGAGTGTCGAAGGCGCCCTAGCGATGCTCTTGAATGGCAACACATGCGATCATAAACAGAGTTGTTTCCCCTTGTTGCTATCCTTTGCCTTTGAATATTTTCGTCCTGAAGTAGTCCTCTAGTGGAGATACCGGAAACACGTCATACAATTACGTTACGTCACACAATTACGTTACGTCACACTCGACCTTCATCGGTTATTTCCGGAATATGTCTGATGCATTTATATCTATCGTTGCTTGAGAAGCTAAGGTTTTTTCAACTTGCCGACTTAAGTCATGAAAATTGTATCTTTTTTCTGAACGAGTACATGAACGATACTCAGTAAATATCATAGATTTACTAAAGCTACGCTCTTATATGGCTTTGCCTTTGTCATATTAAACTTTTCAGAAAATTTGGCGCTAGCCTATAGAAATGAAACGAGTGAAACATAATCAGATTTTACCAAGTTAAATTATCTAAGGCGTCTCTCAGTGTCCAGTTGCAAATGCCATTTTAAGTTAATTTTCTATAATTTATTGGTCAGGTACTGATCTGTACCATTAGCAATGTCTTGTTAAATGTGTTGTGTGCATAAACTCGTAGCTTGGTTTATTATTAAACATGTCTCACCATTTAATAAATTAGTTCTGTTTTAAACATATTAACACTATTCTGACTTTATACCTGAAAGTAAGGCAAATATCTGTTCATGGTCAAATTATTGAAATGTAATATATGTAATGAGCACTCGAAATATGACTGTGAAACTGTGTTTTATTCAAAGTGAGGCTCGTACACGAGCCATGACGTAGCACAACCACACATATTATATAGGTCATACTAATTACTATAATAGTAAACTGGATGGACAACATGAATATATCATTACAATACACAAACGTCAATACATAAAGTCAGTTTTGTTAGTTTTTCAAGTGTTTTATAACTGATGATACAATTGACTTACGCTCAAAGGGAAGTAACCCGTAATTCCTTACTAAGTAAAATAACTTATAGTGATCAAGTGCCACTTCCTACCGTACCACGATAGCCGATATCGGCCGTAACATCGTATGTGGTTAACACGTCATACGCATTGAACATTCAGAGAAAGTGTTTTTCGCCTGCCCATACAACTGCAACAACCAAGGTGGAGTATAAAACAACGGTCTCGAGTGGGAGTTGCAGTATCTGTGCTGTAGGATTCAAGTGAGGTGGCACTACAAAATATGCCGTTTGAAACACGGTCCTACTACAAACAGAATACAATTCATCTCCAGCACACACGCATACATACACACATATATACATTATTACAGAGATATTAATCAGGTGGTATAGGACAAGTAGTTGGCGCCCGATAAGGCAGCTCCTGCGAACTCCTCAGAATTGTACATGTATGTGATAGAATTGTATGTGTTAATTGTAATGATTGTATAAGAATTGTATATATATGTACTGTAAAGTGCTTTAGAGTGGTTTATGCTAGCTAAAC
This sequence comes from Mimachlamys varia, assembly GCA_947623455.1. Lineage (NCBI taxonomy): Eukaryota > Metazoa > Mollusca > Bivalvia > Pectinida > Pectinidae > Mimachlamys > Mimachlamys varia. Next base: position 8,330,007 of record OX392537.1, read on the forward strand.
TGAAGATAGGGCGCTATATAAAATGTTGTATATTTATTTATTTTATTTATACAAGCCCTATGCATACCCTAAATTCTTGATAATAAGTCGCGACTTATTTTCTGTTTTTGTAATGAATCCCAGGCTTATTTTCAAGGCCGTCTTACTTTCGAAGTCATTTATCTCGTAAGGCAAACAAGGCCTATTTACGAAACCGTCTTACTTTCGAAAACCTTTCATCGGAAATCATGTTGCCCTCGTAATGATCAACTCTGAGTGAATTTTCTACTTTACCTTTCGAATATATTCGAAAATATGCCAAAAACACTACAGTTATACTTTTTATTAGCAAACAACACCGTAAATTAACAATCAATAAGATGCAGGTATTAGATATAACGAGTACATGTGCCACTTTCTAAAAAAATGAGCATTTACAAGTCTTATGCAGTGTGCACATATTATGTCCAGACAAGATGTTAAAGTTGTGACGAACGCTATCGGCCATCGTACGACACGGCTTTACATGTAATAATAACAATAAGGATACAATAATTTTGCAACGTGCAAAGAAAACTTTTAACTGTCATTATATAAGCAACTGTTTTACGTACCACCAACCCCACCCCCTCCTCTTTATTAACGTTAAGTAAGGGATACTTCCAGTATAATTTCATGATCAAACCAAAGATCCTTACATCAGTTGTCATCAGTTTCAAGAAAGATTACCTAACACACACATATATACACATATAAAGGGGATCATTCAATTCCAATTAAAACTAATTGTTTTGGCGTTATAGATGTTTTGAAAAATATGCTAGGCTAAGTCTTTTCCACAATTATGTACACAAATTTGTATTATAAGTTTTCATTTCAAGATATCACAAGAGGTTTAAGGTGTGGTACAAATTATGATATACAAACCATATGATATCTAATATATTAAAACATATTTTGTGATCGATATATCACTATTCTACGACAAACACTAGTGTCTAAAGTTTGGTCTTCAACGCACATTTCACAACACAACTTTCCCTCGTTTATTCAAAACAATTTTCTCCACACTGTTCAATCAATATAGGGAGTTCCAGATCCTAAACTAATGTCCAACAATTCGTTTTCGAGGCACTATTTCATTAGTTATAAGTGTCTGCAATGCTAATAACAGAGACAAAGGGAATTCACTTACACGATCTCATCACTGCTTATTAGTTAAATGGAAGTTCCAGGCTATATTTCAGTCGCCTTCTGCATAGCTAGTGAGAAGTATTTCAAAACGCTCTTTGATATGTTAACCAGAGAAATCCCTCGGCTCGTAAAACTTGACATCCGCTCCTGGAAGGCTGCGAAAGCAGGAGTTTATTATGTATGTAAACTTCTATTTCCTGTTCGATCTGTATATGCACAAGCTATCAGTGGAATATTATGACGTATATGTTATATCCAATGTCATTTTTTTGAAAGTTTCAGGATAATTCGAGAATTCAAATAGGTTCTACATGTCAACGTTTGATTGTTGGTAGATTATTTTTCGAGGAAATCAAATGCGTCTGTGTACGAATCTCCAAACCACTCGTCAGTTATGGTCACTGTGAACTCTGTGCCTCCAAATTTCATCTCTACTGTGAGGCTGGCGTCTAAAGGCCATCCGCCATTCGGCATCTTGATAAAAATCGCACCGAGTCTGGAACAGGAGGAGTCTGTGGAAAACTTCGGGTCCTGCGTGGAAGCATAAATGCCGATTCCTTCTATCGCGTCCTTTTCTTCTGGACTGTAGAAGTTAGTGACGGAGCTACCGACTTCCACCTCATCCCCTGTTTTCACGAATGACTCGAAGCAGTGACCGCACATCCATTTGTTTTTCGTTGCCTGCCAGAATTTGTAGATATTAGGATGGATGTCTGGATCAAACTGCTGATTACACTCCACTCCGTACGAGAATTTCATCACCCTTGACTTGATGGTTTCCGGTTCGTGGCCAAACAAAACTGCTCCTTTCAGTACGGCGAGGCCGGCATCAGCCGGTGACACGACGGTGACACCCTTGAATGTGTCGCGAATCACTGTTTGTATCATCTGAGACTCCGAAAAGCCCCCTACTAGTAGAATTCTAGAAATGTCTACTTCTTTGGCAGTTTTCAGCGCCCGCTCTGCACTCTTGACTATGCCATCACAAGCGTCTTTGAAAAATTCTTTACAAACTGACAAATCAACCATAAGCTTGTCACCACGCACGACCACAGTTTTACTGAAAGAGGAGTTTACAAGAGACTCAACAAGCTCCTCATCTGTTGTTTTCTTGTATATTTCCATTAGCAGTAATGGTAGCCGAAAAATGATGCGGCCTTCGGACGTCGGTTTTATTGTTCTTTTCTTTATTTCAAAGTCGCGGAATAGACCCAAGTAATCTTGCATGCATTCGTTCTTAAGTTCGGTGAGCACGTCATTTCCGAAAAGCTTGACCAGAAACTGGTTGAATTTGCTGTCCACATTCGTTCCACCATATGATCCACCAGTCGCTGCTTGTATCTCACGGATCTTTTTACCCGGGAGGATCTGATGAATAGTTATATCAACTGTTCCGCCTAAAACAATAAAAACTACAAACATATTTCTGTCACGAGAATGCACACGTTAACGTTCGCAACCAAACCAAAACAAAAACAAAACAATGGCCCTATCTGGCACGTGTTACATATTTGAACCCTGAAGCTTTCAGGTCGATTCTTTTCAAAAACGCTACCAGTCAAAAATCATGTGGGTATACCGTTTTGTATTTCAAAAGAAGCCGTTTAATATTTTTGATATATTTGACTCTTGTGATCTTGAAAGTTGGTCAAAATTATTTTTCATCGCAAATTTTGTCCGGCTTCTTCCAATGAAGCTCCTGTCATATATCAAGCCTCTTGGCCTTCCAGTATTCTAAAAAAATAGTCTGAAAGTTTTGACATATTTGACTCCTGTGGCTTTACAAGTAGGTCACAGGAGCAACATTTGTTCAGCTCCCAACAAAACGCTACCAGCGACACAGCATCTCTCTAGGCTTTTTTGTATTTCAGGAGTTAATCCCTGTGACCTTGAACGTATGTCAAAGTCATTTTATTCGCACCAGCCAAATATATCTCTATGTCTTTTATAAAGAAGTCGTTTAAAGAAAACGTTGATGCAAAATGGACGGCCGGCCGACGGACACTCGTCATGTAAATCTAGGTCACATCTGCCGCGTCCTCAAAAGGAGAATTTAGGTATAATATCATCTCATCAAATCGAAACCTTCTCAAGCAGGATAACATCGACAAACTAAAATGCCAGTCTACAATAGACCTAGTGAGATAAACAGTAGTTATTTGACTTACCTCCGATGTCGATGACCATGTACTTGGTGCCGATCTCAAATTCGACGAAGGATGTTTTTTTGTCTCCCGAGGCAAGCTTCGCCATTGGTTGCTTCATACAGTACAGCGATGCTGCTTCGGGTTCCAGGGCCAATGTGAGCTGGTGATTCTTAATACCGGCCTGCAACAGCAATACACAAACTTTAAACGGACCAAATTATAGGGGAAGAAGTGGGCGTCTTCATCGACTGCGACAAAATGCAGCACAGGGGCAAAACTTCTAACGGTTCATATCATCAATTTCATGTAACCTGTTGTCATTAAAATGATAAACACATATAAAGACATCCAATGTCAATATCATTTACTGTTGTTTCTGTTTAAAGTGTGGGTTGGGGTGGGGGTGGGGGGTGAGGGGACAAATCGTGGATGGTAGATAATCTGAATAAGTTACCGGCCGAAAGAAAACTATAAACTGAAGTACCTTATATATGTTTTGTTACTTAGGAATAAGATTTATCAGTTTGGTATGAATGATATATACTGAGTTTTTTTGGTACACGAACAGAAATTGAAAATTTAATTTGCAAGCTTTCGAAAACGTCTGTTTACTTTGTCAAGCAAAGAGTACAATAGCCGAGTATCGGTGTTCTGACCGCTGAAATCAGCTCACTACCCAAAATAGGGCGAGTTAGAGAAGACAGCTGTTAAAAACGTAGCGCGACATTTCGTCCAAATTTACTCTAATACTACAGTTAGACAGAGGGACGGGTAAGATGTTTACCCATTCCGCCCCTTATTGGATGTAAGAGTGGGGATGGAAATACCACCACCTATTGGGAATCGCAAATAAATCATAGGGCATCGGTGTTTCATTGTAATATAAAAATGGTACTACGCTTACGTCAGTGGCTGCCTCGCGCATGAATTGTTTGGCACCATCACTCCAAATTGCCGGTACTGTCAGCACCCAACTGATCATATCCTCGTCAAAGCCGTCCATCTGAAGACGAAGAATATCTAGGAGGTGCTTCCGAAGGTAACGAATCGCCATTGAGAAGATAGCCATGGCGGGCATGGACACGCCGTTCACGTCTTGTATCATAGTGGACCGGCGGAGCACCTATCGAAGGCAACGAGTTCATCATCAGGTTCAGTAAAACTTGAACTAGTTAAATAGAACATTTCATGTCGGTAACCACTGTATCAAGCTATATATGTAGACAAAAAGAAGCGTAAAGTAAAAAAAAAATAATCACTGATATGAAGATCCTTGCTGCTGCTTGCAAAAGGGCTATGTAAAAATAGTATTCCAAACTTTTATTTCATGTTTTATTGAGCGTAAGGAAAAAACATGTTTAGGTACGGTCAATTTTGTTCTTGAATAATTTGACAAATTCATTATCAATACATGTTGTTTTACCTTAGAAATACATATCATAGCAAAGATAGCACAAATACCTAGTGGCATGTTAATATCAACAAATAGGTGTTGGGGAAATGAGCTTATATGTAAATAAATATATCAAGTGATTAAATAAATATGTAAATAAATGCATCTATGAGAATATATATGTAATATATATTTGTGTTAGCACGGTAACCAGTTAGCAGCTTGTTTTATTTTTTCATATGCATTTTTCCACAAAACACAGAAGAGAAATAATGTTGTTAAATGGTCATATATATATTTGTAATTCGTTATTCTTTATTGATCAAAAACTTACATGGTTTATAAATACAACATGAATTAAACAGCAATTTTTCATCAAGGTCATTCCATTATTACAACAAATAATTATCTACTAAAAAATAAAATCTTAATTTATTTGCAAAATACGCTATTTTCCTTAATTTTATAATTATTTTGTATTAGCAGATGACAGAAGTTGAACTAATTTAAAGACAGAGGGATTTAGTTGATAATAGGGCTTAAAGGCCCAATATACGTAACTTCAGGAAAGTTTTCGTGATTCTGAAAAAATCTTTAAAAAATCCAAAGAATTGAAAATAGTTCAGGTGGGGCCCACTTCAACAACAAGAAGCCGAAGTAAAAAGACAGTTCAAAATGGACGCCTGTTTACAAATACCGAGTTTTAGCTGCTGCTGTACCGGTAACCGCGTATGAATTCTTCTTGAATATTTCTGATATCAGTTAATCATAAATAAATCGAACAATATGATAAGTTATAAGGCTTCATTTTCGCTTCAAAGTTTGCCGACAGTTACATATATTGGGCCTTTGATATATTTGGATCTGAGATCGTTAAACAAGGGACACATTAAAATGAAATAATATTCGTGTACTCACGTTATTATTGTGAAGTAACATTTTGAATCGTTTGAAGTACAGCCAACCGTCGTGATTTTCATTTTCAGTTAGTTCCGAGTATTTGTTTTCAGCATCGTATCCAAAGGAGTGGAACTTCTTATTCGAATCAAGGAGAATTGTAGATGGTGTTTTAAGTGACATTAAGGTCCCTGCTCCCGCAATCCAGTTATTTGAGGATATCTTGAGTGGATCTCTATCGTAGTCATGGCGGAAGGAGAATGCGTAACCAGAAAAAGTAGTCCCAAAATCTATAGCCGCCGCTATAAGAGGAGCACGGCTCGACATCGTCTGAAAGAAATTGATAAAAGAAATAATAAGCTAAAACATCGTGAATAAGATTTAATTATTCTGTTTGTTAAATCTTCCTTTTGAAGGAAATAAATAGATTAATAATAACAATTTCATTTGCATATAATAAAAACATAATGGGACCTTTATAGACTGAGTTTGTTTTGTACACAAACAGGAATTGAAAACTTAATTTGCGAGCGTTCGAAAACGTCTTATTCCTTTGTCTCGCAAAGAGGACAATAGCCGAGTGTCGGTGTTCTGACCGCTGAAATCTGCTCGCCACCCAAAAAAGTTTTCGAAAGCTCGCAAATTAAGTATTCCTGTTTGTGTACAAAACAAACTCAGTATATATAGAGGTTACACAACGAGTGGTTGTTGGATATGGAATTTATTTCACTCGAGTTAATTATTTTCTAAAAGTTACAAAAGACACGATCTTTATCGAGTGTCTTTTGTAACCTTTTAAAACTAATTAACTCGAGTGAAATAAATTCCATATCCAATAACCACGAGTCGTGTGACCTGTTTCTACCACAATAATATTAGGTCGCAGTGGCAGTGTTGTTTTCTGTGAACCGTGGAATATATTTGCGCGAAAACACATCATCTCGTATTTATTCCCGCCGAATAGTGACGAAGCCAACAATCGATGACGACGTCAATAATCTGCACGTTTAAGTGAACCAGGTGATTTCCGGTCATTTGACCTGAAATCACCTGGTTCAATGAAACGTGCTCAACTTCTCAACCAATCAAAAGTCCGGAAGGTCACATTCCACTAGAGGTATGTACATGTAACATGTATTTATCCAAAAGTCAGCATGTTTATACAATGGTCTGAAAGTGGAATAATATGGGGTATTGTTGTAGAAATCATTCATACCAAACTGATGAATCGTATTCTTACAAAAGGACCTAATATCGAACCTTGAGGAACACCAACCGGGATATCTGCTAAGTATGATTCCAGCCCGTTAATTATTACTCTCTGGTTTATAATTAATGTTTGAACCACTGAATCATTTTACCGCCAAAACCAATATAACTAAGTTGTACATGTATATAAGCCGTTTGTGGCAAACATGGTCAAACGCATTCTTTTATCACAAAACACAGCTTTTACTACTTTCCAAAATCATTTAGGAAGTAAAGTGGTCTAGTGGTAAGACGCCTGGCTCGTGATCGAAGTGTTGCGAGTTCGAGTCCGGGTCACGATGTTTGTGTTGCATTCTTGAGCAAGATACTTTATTCTGCTTGTTTCAGTCTACTCAGCTGTAAATGAGTACGTGGTTGGGCAGTGCTAGAAACCGTAAAATACTAGCTGTGAACACCGAAATCGCAGCACCGAATGTATGCTCAACAGGGAGTTGAGAGCGATTTTGGCTGTAGCTAAGACCCCATAACCACGGATAATAATTTGTTATCCGCTTTGAGGTGACCTTCAGGTTGTGATAAAGCGGTAAAAAAGAACCTCGAATTATTATTATCATTAAAACGTTTGATTTGATATACCTGGTTGTTGAGATGAGGTCAGGGACATATTGACCTATTGATTATTTATACGTAATTGGCACGTCTAGATGTACCAGGTCACGTGGCTGTTTTATGTTCTACATTTTGGTGAATTCAACAAAAAGCAGCTCATTACATATATTTACCATTTTTAGAATCTGGTCGTCTCATAAAAAATGCCAATTACACTTTTTTTTCTTAACATTTAGCTGAAATAAAGTATCTATCGGACATGCTTGTTCAATGAATATCACAGCCATCCCCTTGGGACGGTCAGTGATATCCAACCGGTCAGTGACATTCATGGTCCTATGAGTATTAACTGAACCCGGTAGTGTTATATAGAGGCAATGCCATGCAAATGTTGGATATTTTAAAACAAATGACGGTAAATTACTAATGTTTATTAATTATATGGCTAGCTTCTGTATGACAACTTTAAATGTTAAGAACAGATACTGTATATAAAGCTTATGAAGTTTTTACTGACGTTGGTTTGGTTTGGTTTATTTTGTTTTACGTCCTCCTATTAACGGCCAGGACGCGCCATGTTTTGGAGACGGAGGGAAGCTGGGGTACCCGGAGAAAACCACCGACCTACGATCAGTACCTGGCAACTACCCCGCATGGGTTTCAAACTCACAACCAAGAGGTGAAGGGTTAGTTGTAGAATGTCGGGACACCTTAACCACCGCGGCCCTCTACTGACACGGGTCTTTGATTCTCTACATGAAATCAATTAAGGAGGTTATTAGGACGTTTTACTACAATTTGTATGCATTTCTTTATAGCCACCATCATCTTCGTTTTAAAGGCCGGTATGACGTTTCACATCCAGGTCAGGAGATATAAATGACATTTATATATACATATATAATATGTCATTTCGCAGCATTCAGTCAATTCTGGTGAGCTACTATGACATGTATGAACACACCAGCCTTAATACCTAATTATTAATTACATTAACCTAGTACATTTACATTGTATATGTATTCTTTTAATGGCGTATATAAAAGTTCAATATATCTTAAATACATAGATTTATTTGAATAGGGTCTTTGGATGTCTTAATTAACTACGGGGTTAAAATTTACGATGAATATTGCATGCTTTAGGGTCATGTATGTTATTGTAGAAACAATATGCATTGTATCGGCTTACTACTGGCAAACCTCGTGACATTACACTGTTGATTATCTATAATCAACGGTACAATGCATACAAAGAAATACAATAATTCTGCATATCATACACTTCGAAATCTCGTTAAATTTACTATGTGCCTACGTAGATAGAGGCTTTATTTTGAAACATGATGTTGTAAACAAACGTCCGCCATAATTACATGTATAGTATTTCACAAACATGACCTGAATAATGCATGCATGATCGTGTACAGGTAATGCTTTTTATCGAACGCCCTTGACGTTTCACCGTAATCGGTTCCTTTTTAATGTAACTACAATACATCATAGACATGAGAAGGTCACAGGTCTTACCGATCCGGTTCTGGACTCACTATTTCCGGCCCATCATGATGAGTGACGAATTACACATAGGACTTGTCAGCTGACTGCTATCGAGTTCCTCTTTCGGTTTCCATATGTTTTATACAGGCTAAATGATAACAGGTAAATCCAGTCTGGACAACTTCTGAGAAAAAAAAATCTTTAAGGTTAACTTGTTCTGGAAATTTAAATATTCCCTTCTTTCTTTAAAATTGTTACGGAAACACTAGTAAACATTTGAATAGATATGAAAGGTAGGATGACGTATTCAACACCATAATACACTGTAACAAAATCATACTTTTCACTGATAAAAATGTTTGATCGAATTTCATGCGTTTCTTACTTCTTCTTATCATAAAGACAATTTCAACATTAACATATACCTATAAACATATCAAATTAATAACGATACTATTTTAACAAGTAAAAAATTAATCTAGTTATAATTAAGTCGCACAGTAGAAATACAAGCGTAAGTCTACTCGTATTTATCGCATGATAAATACTCAAGATTAACAAATGACAACAATTTTAATTTTTTTTTTTTTTCATTTTTTTTTTGTCAGACTGCGTAATGGAGTACATTTAGTACAATAGTACTTACTATAATCTTCCTGTTATAATAACTTATCTGACAGAGGAGCACACTGGGTCAAGAATGTGTCGCAGACGAAAATGTTATACTTTGTCAAGATACTCACCTTACTGGTATAAAAAGTTCAACAGTGGATCTAGTTCACTTAAATAGATTTTTTTAAGGTTTCAACCTATAGGAAAGGTCCTCCAGTAGCTGTTATTTCCAATGTCTTTACTTTATTAAGATTAGTTTTAAGTGTTATTTATGTCACAATAATAAATTTTAATGTTTGAAAAAAGTTTTCATGGCTCGGCATTTTTGTAAACTGGTTGTCGTGTTGTGCAGTGTATAGCGCACTGGCCTTTCACCAAGGGGACCGGTGTTCGAATCCTCGATCGGACATAATAAGGTATAGGATTACCTGCCCGATTACAGATTGTACGTAGCGATTTTCCGGGACATTCCAGTTTCCTCACAAAATAATACCCCCCCCCCATCCCCCACGGCTTACGTCAGGGCCTCAAGGTTGAAAAAGGTAAATTTTATAATATAATTGTTTCAAATGTTGAGTAATTTTGCTTGTTCGGTGGTTATTAACCACTCGTTAATATTCTAAAAATGAAACTCTTTTCCGTAACAATAAGTAATATAATATATAATTCGTGCTTTCTTTTTATGTTAGAGTGTGTTCATATTTGTACGAAATCGGTTTGGTATGCACAATACAGGCTAAGTTTGTAAATTTAACACTTGCTAGAGTAAAAACACCTTATTATTTGAGCTTTCAAATACGGCTATTTTCATTGTCACGCAAGATTACAAGTGACAAGTGTCTTGAATCTATGCTATTGAAAAATAACTCACTAAATCTCTGTTGGCTACATCAGGTGTAACAGAAAAGGGAACAGTGTGCGTCCATCGGGGATTGAACCCTCGATCTCCAGGTCCCTACATTAGCCCGATGCTCATCTACCTTTGAGCTAAAGGGAAATTCCCTCTAGCTCGATCGAAACTAGAAGGCGATATAAATCCCATGTACAATTCAAATCTGCCACATTATCCCCCCCCCCTTTTTTTTAAAAATGTGATCGTCCGCAAACAACAAAACTAGATTCTAAGTGTCACCACATGGAGCTCGAGGGCCACAGACACCAATTGTAATAATGTGCTTTTTCCGGGCATCGAACCTCGATCTCCAGGTTCCTACTAAGCTAAAGGGAACTCCCTTCTAGCTCGAAGCTAGAAGGAGACCTAAATTATATGTAAATTAAAATCTACCACACAGGTCTTCACCCAATTGCACTCCAATACTACAGGGAGTCATGGGAACGGGTAACAAATCATATATGTTTTATCATTGCAACATGTCAATGATATAATTTTTAGTTAATAGCAATTTTCACTGTAATGTTTATTAGCGTTCTTGTTTTAATTTTAAATTGATCTATTATAAATTATTATTAATTTTAGATATTTTATGATGTTTAACAATTGCTCTTGATTTAATGTTACTGTCAAAAGATATCATGCTCGGAAATAACGCATTTTGGAATTTTCGACAAAAACGCTTGGTCGTATGCAAAAAAAAATGTAAGATGGAAAAAATAACGATCGTCAATTCATAACAACTATGAAACTTGTCATTCTTGTTGAAACATCGGTTTTTTCTGGGAAGAAGAAGGGGGATGGGGGACTGATTCCATGGTAAAAGTAAACAGTTGAGATAAAAAAATATGGCATGAAAGTGAAGTGTACTAATACTAAGGTATGTAGTGTACGAGATGGTAAGGAATCGATTTTTTCGGTTTTTCTATGTTCTATCATGCATCCTACTGGTGGTCTAGACTGCATCTATGCTCCCGTGAATACAATCCGGTTTAACATTGAGTTAATGTAATGTAATGACAAATGTCAACATAATCCTATGTACACTAAAGTAGAAAATGTTCCGAAATACAAAACACTGACGTTCGATATCTATTTGCTTTTGTATTGTATACATATTACAGCCAGTAAAGTCTGTATAATAGGGTTTTTTATTACATTTTTGCCTGTGAAATATAGAAAACTATCAAACTGATCAAACTTATATTTTCACTGCTGTGATGAGCAGTGAAAATATAAGATTTTGCCGTGAAAATATAAGATTTCGCAGTGAAAATATAAGGTTTTTTCAGTGTAACGTGAAAAAGTGACCCGCCAATAACAAAACTACCCGGGGTCATTATTCTACGTTGCAAAAGTTACCCGGGTCGTTATTTTACAGTAGAAATCTTACTCAGCCTTCTGTAGAAAAATGACCCAACTCGATATTTCTGTAATTCGTTCCCTTGAGAAAGTGACCCGCTGTAGATTTCAACGGTGGGTAGTTTTAAACTGGGTAGTTTTTTTCATGTTACACCGGAACTTTTGTATGAGTTGTTCCCCTTGATCGGAATCGAACACGACATTGGAGGCTCGGTATATTGTTGTCGTCTGCTAGAACTTGTCTATTGTGGAAAGATGGTCTTAAAGAAATGGCATCAATAGTAAATATTGATAAGAAACTGCTGCGGGATTTAATATGTAATGAATTGGAAGATGAGAATGGTTCAGCATTCGGCAAACCATTGAATATCCTCTATATACTGTACCAACTTTATATTTATGAACGCTAGCGATCAGGTTCAAATGTACACGAAATAGTATTACCCACAAGATCCTACAGGGGAGACAAGCGTTAAACGTAGAGTTTGATCCAAATCTTTCTAGCGTTCAATGTTTCATCATACATGTACTTTGAAACCAAAGTACGCTAACATTATGTTTTATACTCTGTTCGATTCATTTTAAGGAATATTGTTAAATCACAATTGTATTTCTGGATTAATTATTAAGGTACACCTGGTCTTATTCTCTTGCGCTTTTACGAGAGTCTCCATGTAAATATTTCCTTTGTTCCTATTTTGCCCCCATTTTAATCGATTTTGAGTTCGGATTATGGTTTTGTTGACGCTTGGTATTCTCTGATTTTTTTTTTATTTGTTTCAATTTAACATATGCTGTTGTGAAATTGATTAATAATTACTATCTTCGTAATACATGTGTCTCTAGAGACCTCTATACTGTATAAATACTTTTTTTATTTGGGCTCAGTGAATATCATCCTTCCCAAATGGATAAGTCTTCCTATTAATTTCATAGAAGAAAATATCATGAGACTATTGCTTTCGTTTTGTATGTGTTTTCCAGGATGTTATACCGCAAATATTCAAAACAACTGTGACCTCACCAGACTCACGAATACGCATAAATATTCACATATTTATCCACGAAATACCGTATCTAAACTGCGAAGGGCTAAATACTTAATAAGGTTTATCGGTCAATGAGAAACCGCATATTTTGAGGATAAACATCGTTAATGGAGACAAACATTATGACGGACCTGATAACGTCATTGTTACCAGCAGCTGTCCGTCAGCTGTCGCTTCATGTGTCCTATACTAGAGCAGGCATGGCGGTAAACAAAGTACTACATGTAAATAATGACTGTAAATGTTTAATACAGTTAGCTTGTTTATCTAGTTTATCAGACAGTTACTTGAAAATAAAAATATGATTAGGTTTATTTTGTTTTACGTCCTATTTAATATTAGCCAGGGTCATTTAAGGACATGCCAGGTTTTGGAGGTGGAGGAAAGCTGGAGTACCCGTAGAAAAACCACCGACCTACGGTCAGTTAATTGCAATTGCCAAACGTTGGTTTCGAACTCACAGCCTAGAAGTCGAGGGCTAATGGTATCATAACGGGACACCTAACTACTCGGCAATACAAATATAGACAAATAAGTATGTGGGTAGATGCGATGCAAAACATAAGTAGTAAGTGTGCAGCATATTTTAAAGAAGGTACATGTAACATTTCTTTTAAAGATACGCATATACTGAGAGAAAAAAATCTCTATTCTTAATTTATGCAAATAAAGCACGATGATATTTATATCGGTGTCCAATGATATGACCATTTATATCATTTACTTCGATAAAACGAGACTTTCTGACTTTTTAAAAATATTTTTGTTTTGCACTGTTTTCTGATTATTTCTTTTAATAAACTAAATGATTAAGTTTAGATAAAGATAAATTAGGTTAGAGGTTAACTAAAGACAACTTGTGGTGTGCGATAAGTTTTGCTGATTGGAAGGAGCAACTTATTTATTCCTTTTTAAAAGTTTATCAATAATGTCTTCTCCTTCGTAATTGAAAAAAATCAGGAAAATACGATTTGAAAAGAAAAAATGAAATTGATAACCATGGCCATAGAAATTTATTTTGATAAATAAAATTATCGCTACATTTACCAGGTCTATTTTCTAAAGGATGTATTGATTCACGCTGTTGTGTCAGTAGTGAACTATGAGTCTTTCATTACAGACGAGAGTCATTCAAAATGCGTTAGTTAGCATGTTTCTCAAGTTATATAATTAATAAATTCTAACATTCGTGTTCATGTAATATTGAATTTGTAAAACCCGTTCAGTAAATTCAATATTTCATAAACACTCGCATGAGATCCTCCATATGCAACTTAGAATACAGCATCTGTTAGCAGCATAATTGAGCAGTCATTGTGAAAAACAAAACAAAAAGTAGTAGAAATATTTCTTCTTAAAAATTAGAACTTTTTGGTTTGTTTTAGGGTGGCCCAAAATAACCTAATTTTTTAAACCAGATTACCGTACTCCTTGCTCTATATACATTGAATATTGCTTTATCGTGTCATCGGGTAGTCTACTATTTAGTTTTTATTTCCGTGTGTACACATATACAGGGGGGGATCATTCAATTTCAATTAAAACTTATTGTTTTGGCGTTATAGATGTTTTGAAAATAGGCTACGCTGTCTTTTCAAAACTTATGTATACTGATTTGTTTCATTTCAAGACATCACAAGAGGTTTTAGGCGTAGTAAACATTATGATACACAAACCATATGATATCTAACATATTGAAACATATTTTGTGATCGATATACTAAAAGTATCACTATTCTACGATAAACACTAGTGTCTAAAGTTGTGTTTTCAACGCACATGTCAAAGCACAGCTATCCGTCGTTTATTCAAAACAATTTGTTACACACTGTTCAATCAATATAATAATGATAATAAATATAGGGAGTTCCAGATTCTAAACTAATGTCCAACAGTTCGTTTTCGAGGCACAATGTCATTAGTTATAATTGTCTGCAATGTTAATAACATAACAGAGAGCAAAGGAATTCACTTACACGATCTCATCACTGCTTATTAATTAAACGGAAGTCCCAGCCTGTCAGTCAATCGCCTTCTGATTAGCTAGTGTGAAGTATTTCAAAACACTCTTTGATATGTTAACCACAGAAATACCTGGGCTCGTAAACTTGTCTCCCTGATTTACATCAGCTCCTGGTAGGTTGCGAAAGCAGGAGTTTCTTATATATATAAAATTCTATTTCCTGTTCGATTTGCATTTGCACAAGCCACTAGTGTAACATTCTGACGTACATTTTTTATTCAATGTCATTCTTTTGAAGGTTTCAGGACAATTCCAGGATTAAAATATGTTCTCCATGTCTATGTTTGACTGTTGGTAGATTATCTTTCGAGGAAATCAAATGTGTCTGTATATGAATCTCCAAACACCTTGTCAGTTATGGTCACTGTGAACTCTGTACCTCCAAATTTCATCTCTACTATGACTCTAGCGCCTAATGGCCATCCGCCATTCGGCATTTTGATGAAAATCGCACCGAGTCTCGAACAAGAGGGGTGTGTCGTAAACTTTGGGTCCTGCGTGGAAGCATAAATGCCGATTCCTTCTATCGCGTCCTTTTCTTCTGGATTGTAGATGTTAGTGACGGAGCTACCGACCTTCACCTCATCCCCTGCTCTCACAAATGAATCGAAGCAGTGACCGCACATCCATCTGTCTTTCGTTGTCTTCCTGTATCTGTAGATATAAGGATGGATATCTGGAACAAATGTCCGTCCAACCTCCACTCCGTACGAGAATTTCATCACCCTGGACTTAATGGTGTCTGGTTCGTGGCCGAACAAAACTGATCCTTTCAGTACGGCTAGGCCGGCATCAGCCGGTGACACGATGGTGATGCCCTTGAATGCGTCACGAACCGCTGCTTGTATCATCTGAGACTCTGAAAAGCCCCCTACTAGTAGAATTCTAGAAATGTCTACTTCTTTGGCAGTTTTCAGTGCCCGCCCTGCACACTTGACTATGCCATCACAAACGTCTTTGAAAAATTCTTTACAAACTGACACATCAACCATAAGCTTTTCACGACTCACGACCACAGTTTTACTGAAAGAGGAGTTTGCAAGAGACTCAACAAGCTCCTCTTCGGTTGTTCTCTTGTATATTTCAAATAGCAGGTTTGGTAGGCGGAAAATGATGCGGCCTTCAGACGTCGGTTTTATTGATCTTTTTATCACTTCAAATACGCGGAATAAATCCAAATAATCCCGCATGCATTTGTCCTTAAGTTCGGTGAGCACGTCATTTCCGAAAAGCTTGATCAGAAACTGATTGAATTTGCTGTCCACATTTGTTCCGCCATATGATCCACCAGTCGCTGCTTGTATTTCACGGATCTTTTTACCCGGGAGGATCTGATGAATAGTTAAATCAACTGTTCCGCCTGAAATAAGAAAATAAACAACATTGCATAATTCTGTCACGAGCATGCGTGTTTCTTGTTTCAGTAACGACCTTCTCGGCCCAATGGCCATAAATCGCTTTCCTGGTATTAATCTCGCACTTGTTAAATTAAAGTTACCTAAAATCTTTCTGGCTACCAGCGAACAATCATGTTGTGCCTTTTTGTATTAAAAAAAACCGTTTAAAGGTTATTGACATATTTGACTCTTGTGATCTTGAAAGGTTGTCAAAATTATTTTCCATCGCAAACATTGTTCAGTTCCTTCCAAGGAAGCTCCCTGCAATAAATAAGAGAATACCGAAGCGTTAACAAAATCATAATCCAAACTCAGAATCGATTAAATCAGGGGCAAAATATAAAAAAAAGGAAACCTGCATCTCTCGAATCCTTGTGTTGTTAGTTTGTTTGTCAGCATTCGACATCGATCACGAAAATCCCGATATTTAGAGCAAGCCCTACAAATATCAACTGCGACATGTAAACACCATAGGTTGGAGAAGCAGGGATGTTACTATCAAGAAATCGAAAGTTCATGATCGGAAAATCACGTTTATCGTATAGCTTAGTAGTAAGCTGTCCATGTTGATCGTAGTTTAAGTAGAGATCGAGGTTAGCAGCTGATGTAGAAGAGTTGTTGTGTCCTTTATTTCAAGTTCAGAAGGGTAAATATAATCGACGTGGTCAGAAAACTTCTTGTTGTTTATAGACAACACATCGGCGATATATCTGAAAGTGAAATTAAAAGATTTGGCAAGGGTTTCGTTACCAGTCCTGATAAGCTCTTCCACAAATTCAGCCATTCGTATGAAAACAAAACAAAGTCAGCTAAAAGTGGGGCACAGTTTGTTCCCATGGGAATGCCTCTATATCAAGCCTCCAGGCCTTCCAGTATTTCAGACAAATAGTTTGAAGGTTTTGACTTGTTTGACTACTTTCAAGGTCACAAGAGCAACATTGGTCAGCTCCAAACAAAAAGTTACCAGCGAAATAGCAATGCTCTAGACTTTTCGGTATTTCAGAAGTTAATCCCTGTGACATTGAACGTACATGTATGTCAAAGTCATTTTTATTTGCAAACTTTGTTAAGTTTTTAAGTAACAGTAGCTATTTGACTTTCCTCCGATGTCGATGACCATGAACTTGGTGCCGATCTCAAATTCGACGAAGGACGTCTTTTTGTCAAGCTGCGCCATTGGTTGCTTCATACAGTACAGCGATGCAGCCTCGGGTTCCAGGGCCAATGTGAGCTTGTGATTCTTAATACCGGCCTGAAATAGAAATTCATAGCCTTAACACGGACCAAATTGTGCGGATTAAACGGGCTTCATCATCGACTTGGACAAAATGCAGCCCAATGGCAATATCAAAACTTCTAACGGATTCATATCATCGACTTCATGCAACATGGTGTCATTACCATGATACATAGATATAAAGACATCCACTGTCAATATTATTGACTGTGGTTTCTATTAAGAGGGCTGAAAACCAAACAAGGTCGCGGATAGTAGACAATCTGAATGAGTTATAGACCTATAAAAAACTATACGCTGAAGAACATTATATAAGTTGTGTTACTTGTTTTTGAGATGTTCTATTTTGCAACGTGGAAATACCAACACCGGTTGGGAATCGCAAATAAATCATAGGGCATCGGTGTTACACTGTAATATAAAAATGGTACTCTGCTTACGTCAGTGGCTGCCTCGCGCATGAATTGTTTGGCACCATCACTCCAAATTGCCGGTACTGTCAGCACCCAACTGATCATATCCTCGTCAAAGCCGTCCATCTGAAGACGAAGAATATCTAGGAGGTACTTCCGAAGGTAACGAATCGCCATTGAGAAGATAGCCATGGCGGGCATGGACACGCCGTTCACGTCTTGTATCATAGTGGACCGGCGTAGCACCTATCGAAGGTAACGAATTCGTCATCATATTCACTAAAACTTGAACTAGTTAAAAGATACATTTCATTCGGTAACCACTGTATCAAGCTATATAGGTAAGCAAAAAGAAGCGTAAAGTAAAATCACTGTTGTGAAGTTCCTTGCTGCTGTTTGCAATAGGGCTATTTGCAAATAATATTCCAAATTTGTATTTCATGTTTTATTGAGCTTAAGGAGAAAACATATTTAGGTACGGTAAATTTTGCTTTAGATCAATTTGTTTTTAACTAAAAGAGGTTAAAACGAAGAATTATAATAACAGTATGATGATATTTACAATGATAATTGGATTGGATAATGTAAAGCATCGGCCCTGACTATCTGACAATATTATCAGAAATTATCCATGATGAGGGTCAAAATAACCCTTAAAGGTAGTATGACTAGTCGTTAAGTAATTAGTTTCTGAAAAATAGCACTTAGGTATGAATAAGTACAATAAATACCAATATGGCAACTATGACTATCAAATCTCAATGTAACAGAGTGATTAAGTCGACAAACAAAAGAGGTTTAGTATAACATGAACCTGTTGGTGTCCTTGGTACAACTACCCCCTGTAAAGTTGTTTCCCTCCATAACTATATGAGGGTCACGTGAATGCGTAATGCCCACCCGTCTATCCAACTACATGTAAAAAACTAAGCTTGCATAAAGCACAATTCAAAATATCCAACCCCTAACCCAAAGCTATGTAAAACGACCACATTCCGCTGACGGAACGAATGGACAAAGCGACTAATATATACGGTAACAGAATGCCGCTGACGGAACAAATAAAGACTCTAAACTCCATACCGGCTTACACCACCACCAAATGATATAAATACGTCTATGAGAATGTAACAAGGTAAATTGTACATACTTTGTATTTCCTGGTTATTTCTTTTGTGATGTTATTCATTAATATAGTATACGTACGTTGTAGTAGATTCCGTAATGGTCTGGGTCACATGACAAGAACGTGACATGGAGGTATGTTGAAACTTTATTAATGTTATGTTTTTCTAGTTAGTTTTATGAACATTTTTATTTAGTTATTTCGGAAATATCGTTGACATATGTATGATTTAAAAAGGACGTTTATAAGTTCAGGTTTCTGTTACGGAAAATTACGAACTATTTCGACCAATCGGATTAAAGCGGTCTGTTCGAAATACAAGTCCTTTGTCATCGATACAGCGCACTTCCCGATCAGACAGTGAACGATCGATACCTGTACATGTTTATGTGAACATCAAACTGATTGAATTAATATCGAATAGAAACCAGATATATTTGTGAGTAATGCATTTGATTATAATTAATGTACGTGTATATGAAATATTAGATACGGTAACTATTTAGATATTTTTGTACATTGAGATAAACGTACATGTATTTGGGATCAATGTTAGTCATATCTCTTTGTTCAATTATACTTATATATTGTAAAGAGATTCGCAGTATTTTTATCATATACAAATAATGAGATGTGCGATGGTGTAATGGATAACGTCAAATGCTTTCAATCCTAGCTTCGTAGTCGGGGGATCGAATCCCAGAGCTAGAGATTAGTGTTCTTATTAAGTTGTATTTTACAATCATGTTGATATTTGCAATTATTCACATCGACAGAGTGTGTTATTGAAAGCTTGTTAATGTTTATCACAGGCTGTTCAATATCCATTGAAAACATGTAGGAAAGCAGTGAATTCCCGTCTAACCTTATTTAGGGTGAGTTGTATTATTCATTGTGATCACTGTTAACGTTGTCATGTTACAATATACTGTAATTCAGGGTAATTTATGACAAATATATACGTGATGTGAATAATGGATTAATGTGATTAACATGCGATTCGTTCTATGTAATTACATTATTGTTAAAATATAGTATGTTTTGTTAAATGTATAATGGTCTGCAAGGAAACTGAAAGTTGTTTAATAATATGTTTGCAGACGAATGCCTGTGAGACATGGATGTCATTATCAAATGAATAAACAACAGATTGAACACAACCGGACGAGTATGTGATTATTTCGCATGTTACATTTTGGCGTCAAGGACAGGATCCTCAATAACAGGCATTTGAGCGGGGATGTCATGAATTCCGGTTCCGGTATGACGTGTCTGATAGATCCAGGATACTGGTGATTGGTTGGACAGTTTTGGATGTAATCAACTTGAACTTTTATAAAAAAAATGGTGATATATTTACATATATAGTTTGCATTTGTGTGAAATTGGTAAGTTAGTTTATTTGATGACTTACAAGTTTTGAGATTCCTAAATGCTCTGTAATATGTACATGTATATTTTTGTTGTTGATTGCTTAATTAAGTAATGTATTCATGACTGAATCCAAACTTAGGAAGTTTTTGACCAGGCCTCTCAATCAACCTAACGCGGACCGGACACAGCACAGCGTGGCTATAGTGTTGAGCGACAGCAAAGCGTCATACATCAAGGATCATTTGGAGGACGACCATAACATTAATATCTTGTGGTGGAGCCAATACCTCAAGTCAATTCGAATTCCTCAAACAACGTTTACCATCTGTTTTGAACAAGTACACCCATGTTACTATCTAAGTTTGGTTGGCAACATGTGACCTCACCAGGAAAATTCCATTAAAGAAACTTATAGAGTTGAATCACAGTACATCGGAGGAAGCACTGAGCGACATTCAAGCGCAATACTAGAAATTTGTGGATTATTGTGATAAACTACCGAAAGTATTTTTAGAACTGCCGCATTATTCCATTTCGCAATGGAACCATACGAAGGGTAACACCGATTCAGAGGAATATAAACAGCAGGATCAGCAGTTATTGGTCACAGTCAATGCGGTGAATGCTCACATCCGAGCTTTAAATTCAAAAAGTGGAATTTCCTCGCCAAAATTTGCATCTGATGTTCTGAACAACAGGAAGAATAAAGGAAAGAAACATTATTACTAGCTTAATCGGAAACTGCTGAGAGATGGAGTACATCCGATACCATTGTTAGCCCGTGTGTGAATGAGACGGTTACTCGTGAGGATATACATACTGTTTCCGGTAATACCTATAGTATACGGGGCCAGGAGTATATTGTATTGGTTGTTAGGTGGGATGTTTCTCGCTACTTCCGGTGCATTTGTTCCTAAGCTCGTGTGATACGCATCCATCATTTAAACGGAACATATAAGTGAACAAGAACTGTAATCAAAATGGCAGACATGGAAGAATTGAAAACAGAGTTTGACAGATTAAAACAGGAAGTTCAACGGATAGACAGTGAGACTGCCCGCGCTGATCAGTTAGAGAAGGAACTGTTAAAAAAAACAGGACTTGGAATCATTGACAAAAACATCGAAAACTGTCTCTATCAACAAAAACAGGAAATTGGAAAAATTCTCAGGTAGACCTGTGAAGGAGACAGATCCTACAGCAGAGGAGTGGATAGAGGATGCAATACATCATTTGAAAACTATCACCGGAAGTGACGCACAGATGGAATGTTTATATGCACACTTGCAAGGACAAGCTAAGGACGAAATTCGTATTAGACCAGAACCAGAAAAATCTTCCGCTTGTAAAATTTTGGACATAATTAGAACAACATTTCAAGAAGCCGAAACTGTTGGACAGTTACAGCAACGATTTTATCAGAGGAACCAAAACAAAACAGAGACTCTACAAGAATATTCTCTGGTGCTACTGACAGAATCGTGAAGAAAGATAGAGTGATAGTTGGAGATAAAGATTTAATGCTAAAGGAGCGATTCACAGATGGTGTAGCCGACACACAGCTGCGACGTGAAATGAGAAGATTCATGTTCGAGCATAGGGAGGTATCATTTACAGATTTCAGTCAGATGGTACTTCGTTGGACGGAAGATGAAACTGTCACAGTCCGCCATAAAAGCGCCTCTGTGACAGAACAGGAGGTTTGCGTAACAAGTGAGGAACTCAAAACAAAGGAGTCGTTTACCCCATCAGCAGTAACAGCCATGCTGCAAAGTCAACAGGAAATGTTAGCAAAACAACAGCAACAACTAGACGCGCTAACACAGTTGATAGGGGAAAGATCCAGTAGGTTTCCTAAAGGAACTGGCAGAGGCAGAAGGGCGATTAAATGCTACAACTGCGGAGGTCGTGGCCATATTAGTAGAGAATGTCCAACAGTACAGAAACAGAAACCAGGACAGCAAAATAAACAACATGGCGGTAGTGGACGCATTTCTCATAAGAAACAGGATACCGTAAAGCAGAATTAAACTCACAGAACCCACTGTAAGGAGTCAGGCAGTGGGAAATAGCTTTCTTGACTCCAAAGTAAAGGAATCCATATTTAAGTACGCTGTGGGAGAATGTCCGGAGGTAGATGTGCTGATAGAAGGAGAGAAGATCAGATGTTTGATTGACACCGGTTCCCAAATTTCAACCATCACCGAAAGTTTCTTCAGGAAATTGGTGTTGTTGAAAAACGAATTGATTGATATCACCAAATGGATGCGAGTTACGGGTGCAAACGAACTGGAGGTTCCATATATTTGATATGTAGAGGTCGACATTTCCATCGTTGATCAAAAGGTATCGGGAGTTGGTATGCTGGTGGTGAAGGATCCAACAGACGGTAATGGGATCAAACGTAAGGAAAGGGTTCCAGGTCTGTTAGGGAGTAACTTCTTCAAATTGATGAAAGAAGCGACACGAACCGACAAGGAAAAGTCGACAACGCAAGAAGGTACCAGTGATCAGCCGTGGATGGAGGTCCTTTCTCTATATGAGATGTCCACAGCCACAGAGGATGATCATGTCAGTTTTGTGAAAATTCCAGGAAATCAGCCAATCAAGGCACCAGCATATTCCATGAAAGTTGTATTTGGATCAACTCGTCAATCAAAGCACAACAAAACATATACCGTTGCTATTCAAGCTATACAGGGAAACAGTGGTTCACTGCCAAAGAACGTGGTTGTTGTAGACACTTTCAGTGAAGTTAACAACGGTCGAGTTCCTGTAAGAGTTGTTAATCTTGGTAGTGAGGATGTATGGTTACCACACAAAAGCCGGATAGGAACAGCGCATGTCGTGGAAAACTGTACTGACTGTACGACTTCAACAGCATATGACGTATAAGTTACGGAGTCTGAAATCAATGATAGGATAGAGACTATTGAAGTTGAGGCAGTACCGGACGAAATAACAAATTACCATTTACGATAGACGTGGGGGATATTGATTTAACACCTGATCAAGAGAAGGAAGTAGCAAAGCTATTTTATAAATACAAAGACTGTTTCTGTCAGAATGATGAAGAGTTGGGTTATACAGATCTCATCAAACATAGGATTCAGACAACGGACGAAATTCCTATCAAAGTTGCTCATCGGCGCATTCCATTTCATCAGATGGAAGAAGTGAGAGACCACATTAACAAAATGTTGCGTCGAAATATCATCAAGAAGAGTGTAAGTCCGTATGCTGCGCCAGTGGTACTCGTACGTAAAAAGGACGGTAGTTTAAGGCTTTGCGTCGATTATCGGCTTTTAAATGATAAAACCATCAAAGACGCCTATCCGTTACCACGTATAGAGGAGGCTCTGGATGCGTTACATGGTGCGAAGTACTTCAGCTCTATGGATTTAGCACAAGGCTATTACCAAGTGGCTATTGATGAAAAAGATAGTCATAAAACTGCGTTCCGAGTAGGAACAGGTGGACTGTACGAGTATAACCGTATGCCAATGGGACTCTGTAACAGTCCGGCGACGTTTCAACGGCTGATGGAGGCTTGCATGGCGGAGGCAAATTTCGATCTTTTGCTGATATATCTGGATGACATATTGGTATTTTCGTCGACAATAGAGGAGCATTTGAAACGGTTGGATTATGTGTTCAGCAGATTAAAAGAACATGGATTAAAGATGAAAAACAACAAATGCCATTTCTTCAAAAGGGAAACCAAATTTCTTGGACACGTTGTTTCTGAACGGGGAATTGAAACGGATCCTGGAAAAACAAAAGCAATTTCAGAATGGAAAACACCAACCAATGAGAAAGAATTACGTTCATTTCTGGGACTATGTGGATATTATCGTCGTTATGTCAAAGGATTTTCGCAGATTGCAAAGCCCTTACACGACCTACTCACAAAGCAAGATAAAAAGGGAAAGAAACTATCATCAATGACTGATAAGCGCCATTTTACCGAGAAATGGAACGACAAAGCAGAGAAAGCATTCCAAACTCTGAAACAGAGGTTAACCCAAGCACCGATACTGGGTTATCCAGACTTTACTCTGGAGTTTATCGTCGAAACGGACGCTAGCTATGATGGATTGGGAGCTGTACTTTCTCAAGAACAAGGACAACAAAAGGTAGTCATTGCATATGCATCACGAAGCTTAAGACCCTCAGAGAGAAATATGGACAACTACAGTTCTATGAAATTAGAGCTATTGGCAATGAAATGGGCAATCGCAGACAAATTCAGGGATTATCTGTTAGGTCGACCATTTACTGTTTACACCGACAACAATCCTCTCAGTTATCTAAAAACTGCAAAGTTAGGAGCAACGAAATGCGCTGGGCTGCACAACTAGCACAGTTCGATTTTTCTATCAAATATCGTTCAGGGAAAACGAACACCAACGCCGATTCGCTCAGTAGACAATCTAGGTCCACAGAGGAAACCAACGTTCTGTTACAAAACGTAACCAAAACAACATGTGTTTCGGACGAACTAAGTGCAGTTGACGTAATGAAAGAATCCGTTACAGTAATAACAAATGAGCAATCCGCTGCAACATTAACATTTCCTGAGTACTCAAGAACGGAACTTCTTTCACGACAGTTACATGATGAAAACATAAGCGTTGTCTGGAAGTGGTGGAAAACAGGACATAAACCCACAGAACGTCAACTACGGCAAGAACCAAAGGTCGCTCGTAAGATATTACGGAAGTGGGATAGACTGACCGAGGAAGATGGAATTTTATGGTATAAAATTATGGATCCAGAAATCGGCAATAATTTTCTTTTCGTAACTCCCGAATCGATGAGATCTCAAATTCTGGAATCATTACCTAACTTGTCAGGCCATCAAGGAATGGAGCGCACTGTGTCGTTAGTTAGAAAACGATGTTATTGGCCTGGATTGGAGAATGATGTTAAAAGTGAATCAAACAATGTGAGCGTTGCATGGTCGCAAAAATGCCCGTACCAACAGTCAAACCACCGATGGCGCATCTCTTAGCTTTTCAATCAATGGAAGTTGTTGCTATAGATTTTACACAACTCGAGAAAGCGTCAGACGGTAGGGAAAACGTATTAGTTATTACGGACGTGTTCACAAAATTTACATCCGCGATCCCAACCAAAGATCAAAAGGCGACGACGGTGGCTAAAATTCTTGTGAAGGACTGGTTTTTGAAATTTGGCATACCAAATCGTATTCATAGTGACATGGGCAGAAATTTTGAAAGTAACATTGTCAAGGAGTTATGTAATATTTACAATGTCACAAAGTCTCGGACAACTCCATACAATCCAGAAGGGAACGCGCAATGTGAACGCTTTAACAGAACAATGCAT
Organism: Mimachlamys varia; assembly: GCA_947623455.1. Taxonomy (NCBI): domain Eukaryota; kingdom Metazoa; phylum Mollusca; class Bivalvia; order Pectinida; family Pectinidae; genus Mimachlamys; species Mimachlamys varia. The sequence continues at coordinate 8,355,771 of OX392537.1, forward strand.
AACTTGTTAAAGACTTTGTCGCCAGAGAAAAAGCGGAAATGGCCAGAATATCTACCAGAGTTGGTTTACAATTACAACGTAACACCGCATGCATCAACGGGTTTATCGCCATTTTATTTATTGTATGGGCGAGATCCGAAACTACCGATTGATCATGTATTCAGACGACCTTAAGGTAATCTCAGCGGTACTGTGGATGAATGGCTGGAGCAACATCAACGCCATATGTCCGAATCAAGAAGGCTAGCAGAAACGTTATTAAGGAAGAAAGCTGGAGAGAGATCGGAGTATATGAACAAGTCATCAAAGGAACATTCCATAGCTATTGGATCTCGAGTTTTCCTTCGAAATCATCCAGCAGGACGGAACAAGATACAGGATGCGTGGAAATCGACACCGTACAAGGTTGTGGGTAAGCTACAAGATAAAGTTTATCAGATACAGCTTGTTGACGGTGCAGGACCAGTGAAATCTGTGACACGCAGGGAAATATTTGACACCAAGGAAATTGTTGACTGTGATGATCCTAAAGATGGAAATCCTGAGGACAGCATTAAAACAGCTGGTGGAGGTGAGTTGAATTCGTCACTTCAGGAAAATCAACAGGAAACTGGCAATATGACGTCATTAAATGACATCAATGAACACTCAGAAACAAGTGAAACGGATGATTCCGACGGGAGCGTCTGGAATGTGTACGATGAACCCCTTTTACAAGGACACGCTTCTGGCAAAGCGGGGAAGGGGAGCCAGGGAAAATGTCATATCGTTGAGGAAATAGTGAGAGACAGAGATGAGACGTTACTCAAACGCGTTGAACCTAGAACAGTGCAAACTCCGGGTATCACGCAAGAACGATTGCGTCAGCGGCATAGTGACGTCACAGCAGATACTGAATCTGAAACGGAATCAGAGAGTCAAGCCTCAGGAAGGAGGATATCAAGCCGTCAGACAAAAGGACAGCATTCTAACCCTCATCACCTTCCTAAATCGGCGGTGAAGCCTACAGCAGCTATGCCTGACAGCGAGATGTCGGCGGTTGTTAGGCCTGGTCTTTCCTATCAGGATTTCAGTCAAGCTGTAGCTATGCTAGGTACATCTCTGAGTGCTTCGTTAGGACGAACATTGCAAGAAGGTTGTAACGATTTTTCATCTTTTAATACGTAATCTGTTTGTATGTAGTGCATGTATCTGGTATGTTCATCAGATGTGCAAACAAAACAGTTTTTCGAAGGAAATACATTTTGCAAGTTAAGTTTTGTGCAAAGTATTAATTATATCGGAAAGGTTATGTTTCAAATAATTTTCTACAGCTTAATTAGCTTAGTTATTAGTTTGGAAAATCAATATTCCGGTTTCGAAGTATTTTTTATACATTGTTTGGAAATGATTTTTTTATTGAAAAATAACAGGTTGTTGAGACATCAACCCTAAGCAGGGAAGAATGTAACAAGGTAAATTGTACATACTTTGTATTTCCTGGTTATTTCTTTTGTGATGTTATTCATTAATATAGTATACGTACGTTGTAGTAGATTCCGTAATGGTCTGGGTCACATGACAAGAACGTGACATGGAGGTATGTTGAAACTATATTAATGTTATGTTTTACTAGTTAGTTTCATTCATGAACATTTTTATTTAGTTATTTCGGAAATATCGTTGACATATGTATGATTTAAAAAGGACGTTTATAAGTTCAGGTTTCTGTTACGGAAAATTACGAACTATTTCGACCAATCGGATTAAAGCGGTCTGTTCGAAATACAAGTCCTTTGTCATCGATACAGCGCACTTCCCGATCAGACAGTGAACGATCGATACCTGTATATGTATATGTGAACATCAAGCTGATTGAATTAACATCGAATAGAAACCAGATATATTTGTGAGTAATGCATTTAATTATAATTAATGTACGTGTATATGAAATATTAGATACGGTAACTATTTAGATATTTTTGTACATTGAGATAAACGTACATGTATTTGGGATCAATGTTATTCATATCTCTTTGTTCAATTATACTTATATATTGTAAAGAGATTCGCAGTATTTTTATCATATACAAATAATGAGATGTACGATGGTGTAATGGATAACGTCAAAGGCTTTCAATCCTAGCTTCGTAGTCGGGGGATCGAATCCCAGAGCTAGAGATTAGTGTTCTTATTAAGTTGTATTTTACAATCATGTTGATATTTGCAATTATTCACATCGACAGAGTGTGTTATTGAAAGCTTGTTAATGTTTATCACAGGCTGTTCAATATCCATTGAAAACATGTAGGAAAGCAGTGAATTCCCGTCTAACCTTATTTAGGGTGAGTTGTATTATTCATTGTGATCACTGTTAACGTTGTCATGTTACAATATACTGTAATTCAGGGTAATTTATGACAAATATATACGTGATGTGAATAATGGATTAATGTGATTAACATGCGATTCGTTCTATGTAATTACATTATTGTTAAAATATAGTATGTTTTGTTAAATGTATAATGGTCTGCAAGGAAACTGAAAGTTGTTTAATAATATGTTTGCAGACGAATGCCTGTGAGACATGGATGTCATTATCAAATGAATAAACAACAGATTGAACACAACCGGACGAGTATGTGATTATTTCGCATGTTACATTTTGGCGTCAAGGACAGGATCCTCAATAACAGGCATTTGAGCGGGGATGTCATGAATTCCGGTTCCGGTATGACGTGTCTGATAGATCCAGGATACTGGTGATTGGTTGGACAGTTTTGGATGTAATCAACTTGAACTTTTATAAAAAAAATGGTGATATATTTACATATATAGTTTGCATTTGTGTGAAATTGGTAAGTTAGTTTATTTGATGACTTACAAGTTTTGAGATTCCTAAATGCTCTGTAATATGTACATGTATATTTTTGTTGTTGATTGCTTAATTAAGTAATGTATTCATGACTGAATCCAAACTTAGGAAGTTTTTGACCAGGCCTCTCAATCAACCTAACGCGGACCGGACACAGCACAGCGTGGCTATAGTGTTGAGCGACAGCAAAGCGTCATACATCAAGGATCATTTGGAGGACGACCATAACATTAATATCTTGTGGTGGAGCCAATACCTCAAGTCAATTCGAATTCCTCAAACAACGTTTACCATCTGTTTTGAACAAGTACACCCATGTTACTATCTACGTTTGGTTGGCAACATGTGACCTCACCAGGAAAATTCCATTAAAGAAACTTATAGAGTTGAATCACAGTACATCGGAGGAAGCACTGAGCGACATTCAAGCGCAATACTAGAAATTTGTGGATTATTGTGATAAACTACCGAAAGTATTTTTAGAACTGCCGCATTATTCCATTTCGCAATGGAACCATACGAAGGGTAACACCGATTCAGAGGAATATAAACAGCAGGATCAGCAGTTATTGGTCACAGTCAATGCGGTGAATGCTCACATCCGAGCTTTAAATTCAAAAAGTGGAATTTCCTCGCCAAAATTTGCATCTGATGTTCTGAACAACAGGAAGAATAAAGGAAAGAAACATTATTACTAGCTTAATCGGAAACTGCTGAGAGATGGAGTACATCCGATACCATTGTTAGCCCGTGTGTGAATGAGACGGTTACTCGTGAGGATATACATACTGTTTCCGGTAATACCTATAGTATACGGGGCCAGGAGTATATTGTATTGGTTGTTAGGTGGGATGTTTCTCGCTACTTCCGGTGCATTATTTCCTAAGCTCGTGTGATACGCATCCATCATTTAAACGGAACATATAAGTGAACAAGAACTGTAATCAAAATGGCAGACATGGAATAATTGAAAACAGAGTTTGACAGATTAAAACAGGAAGTTCAACGGATAGACAGTGAGACTGCCCGCGCTGATCAGTTAGAGAAGGAACTGTTAAAAACAAAACAGGACTTGGAATCATTGACAAAAACATCGAAAACTGTCTCTATCAACAAAAACAGGAAATTGGAAAAATTCTCAGGTAGACCTGTGAAGGAGACAGATCCTACAGCAGAGGAGTGGATAGAGGATGCAATACATCATTTGAAAACTATCACCGGAAGTGACGCACAGATGGAATGTTTATATGCACACTTGCAAGGACAAGCTAAGGACGAAATTCGTATTAGACCAGAACCAGAAAAATCTTCCGCTTGTAAAATTTTGGACATAATTAGAACAACATTTCAAGAAGCCGAAACTGTTGGACAGTTACAGCAACGATTTTATCAGAGGAACCAAAACAAAACAGAGACTCTACAAGAATATTCTCTGGTGCTACTGACAGAATCGTGAAGAAAGATAGAGTGATAGTTGGAGATAAAGATTTAATGCTAAAGGAGCGATTCACAGATGGTGTAGCCGACACACAGCTGCGACGTGAAATGAGAAGATTCATGTTCGAGCATAGGGAGGTATCATTTACAGATTTCAGTCAGATGGTACTTCGTTGGACGGAAGATGAAACTGTCACAGTCCGCCATAAAAGCGCCTCTGTGACAGAACAGGAGGTTTGCGTAACAAGTGAGGAACTCAAAACAAAGGAGTCGTTTACCCCATCAGCAGTAACAGCCATGCTGCAAAGTCAACAGGAAATGTTAGCAAAACAACAGCAACAACTAGACGCGCTAACACAGTTGATAGAGGAAAGATCCAGTAGGTTTCCTAAAGGAACTGGCAGAGGCAGAAGGGCGATTAAATGCTACAACTGCGGAGGTCGTGGCCATATTAGTAGAGAATGTCCAACAGTACAGAAACAGAAACCAGGACAGCAAAATAAACAACATGGCGGTAGTGGACGCATTTCTCATAAGAAACAGGATACCGTAAAGCAGAATTAAACTCACAGAACCCACTGTAAGGAGTCAGGCAGTGGGAAATAGCTTTCTTGACTCCAAAGTAAAGGAATCCATATTTAAGTACGCTGTGGGAGAATGTCCGGAGGTAGATGTGCTGATAGAAGGAGAGAAGATCAGATGTTTGATTGACACCGGTTCCCAAATTTCAACCATCACCGAAAGTTTCTTCAGGAAATTGGTGTTGTTGAAAAACGAATTGATTGATATCACCAAATGGATGCGAGTTACGGGTGCAAACGAACTGGAGGTTCCATATATTGGATATGTAGAGGTCGACATTACCATCGTTGATCAAAAGGTATCGGGAGTTGGTATGCTGGTGGTGAAGGATCCAACAGACGGTAATGGGATCAAACGTAAGGAAAGGGTTCCAGGTCTGTTAGGGAGTAACTTCTTCAAATTGATGAAAGAAGCGACACGAACCGACAAGGAAAAGTCGACAACGCAAGAAGGTACCAGTGATCAGCCGTGGATGGAGGTCCTTTCTCTATATGAGATGTCCACAGCCACAGAGGATGATCATGTCAGTTTTGTGAAAATTCCAGGAAATCAGCCAATCAAGGCACCAGCATATTCCATGAAAGTTGTATTTGGATCAACTCGTCAATCAAAGCACAACAAACCATATACCGTTGCTATTCAAGCTATACAGGGAAACAGTGGCTCACTGCCAAAGAACGTGGTTGTTGTAGACACTTTCAGTGAAGTTAACAACGGTCGAGTTCCTGTAAGAGTTGTTAATCTTGGTAGTGAGGATGTATGGTTACCACACAAAAGCCGGATAGGAACAGCGCATGTCGTGGAAAACTGTACTGACTGTACGACTTCAACAGCATATGACGTACAAGTTACGGAGTCTGAAATCAATGATAGGATAGAGACTATTGAAGTTGAGGCAGTACCGGACGAAATAACAAAACTGGATCAATTACCATTTACGATAGACGTGGGGGATATTGATTTAACACCTGATCAAGAGAAGGAAGTAGCAAAGCTATTTTATAAATACAAAGACTGTTTCTGTCAGAATGATGAAGAGTTGGGTTATACAGATCTCATCAAACATAGGATTCAGACAACGGACGAAATTCCTATCAAAGTTGCTCATCGGCGCATTCCATTTCATCAGATGGAAGAAGTGAGAGACCACATTAACAAAATGTTGCGTCAAAATATCATCAAGAAGAGTGTAAGTCCGTATGCTGCGCCAGTGGTACTCGTACGTAAAAAGGACGGTAGTTTAAGGCTTTGCGTCGATTATCGGCTTTTAAATGATAAAACCATCAAAGACGCCTATCCGTTACCACGTATAGAGGAGGCTCTGGATGCGTTACATGGTGCGAAGTACTTCAGCTCTATGGATTTAGCACAAGGCTATTACCAAGTGGCTATTGATGAAAAAGATAGTCATAAAACTGCGTTCCGAGTAGGAACAGGTGGACTGTACGAGTATAACCGTATGCCAATGGGACTCTGTAACAGTCCGGCGACGTTTCAACGGCTGATGGAGGCTTGCATGGCGGAGGCAAATTTCGATCTTTTGCTGATATATCTGGATAACATATTGGTATTTTCGTCGACAATAGAGGAGCATTTGAAACGGTTGGATTATGTGTTCAGCAGATTAAAAGAACATGGATTAAAGATGAAAAACAACAAATGCCATTTCTTCAAAAGGGAAACCAAATTTCTTGGACACGTTGTTTCTGAACGGGGAATTGAAACGGATCCTGGAAAAACAAAAGCAATTTCAGAATGGAAAACACCAACCAATGAGAAAGAATTACGTTCATTTCTGGGACTATGTGGATATTATCGTCGTTATGTCAAAGGATTTTCGCAGATTGCAAAGCCCTTACACGACCTACTCACAAAGCAAGATAAAAAGGGAAAGAAACTATCATCAATGACTGATAAGCGCCATTTTACCGAGAAATGGAACGACAAAGCAGAGAAAGCATTCCAAACTCTGAAACAGAGGTTAACCCAAGCACCGATACTGGGTTATCCAGACTTTACTCTGGAGTTTATCGTCGAAACGGACGCTAGCTATGATGGATTGGGAGCTGTACTTTCTCAAGAACAAGGACAACAAAAGGTAGTCATTGCATATGCATCACGAAGCTTAAGACCCTCAGAGAGAAATATGGACAACTACAGTTCTATGAAATTAGAGCTATTGGCAATGAAATGGGCAATCGCAGACAAATTCAGGGATTATCTGTTAGGTCGACCATTTACTGTTTACACCGACAACAATCCTCTCAGTTATCTAAAAACTGCAAAGTTAGGAGCAACGGAAATGCGCTGGGCTGCACAACTAGCACAGTTCGATTTTTTCTATCAAATATCGTTCAGGGAAAACGAACACCAACGCCGATTCGCTCAGTAGACAATCTAGGTCCACAGAGGAAACCAACGTTCTGTTACAAAACGTAACCAAAACAACATGTGTTTCGGACGAACTAAGTGCAGTTGACGTAATGAAAGAATCCGTTACAGTAATAACAAATGAGCAATCCGCTGCAACATTAACATTTCCTGAGTACTCAAGAACGGAACTTCTTTCACGACAGTTACATGATGAAAACATAAGCGTTGTCTGGAAGTGGTGGAAAACAGGACATAAACCCACAGAACGTCAACTACGGCAAGAACCAAAGGTCGCTCGTAAGATATTACGGAAGTGGGATAGACTGACCGAGGAAGATGGAATTTTATGGTATAAAATTATGGATCCAGAAATCGGCAATAATTTTCTTTTCGTAACTCCCGAATCGATGAGATCTCAAATTCTGGAATCATTAACTAACTTGTCAGGCCATCAAGGAATGGAGCGCACTGTGTCGTTAGTTAGAAAACGATGTTATTGGCCTGGATTGGAGAATGATGTTCAAAAGTGAATCAAACAATGTGAGCGTTGCATGGTCGCAAAAATGCCCGTACCAACAGTCAAACCACCGATGGCGCATCTCTTAGCTTTTCAATCAATGGAAGTTGTTGCTATAGATTTTACACAACTCGAGAAAGCGTCAGACGGTAGGGAAAACGTATTAGTTATTACGGACGTGTTCACAAAATTTACATCCGCGATCCCAACCAAAGATCAAAAGGCGACGACGGTGGCTAAAATTCTTGTGAAGGACTGGTTTTTGAAATTTGGCATACCAAATCGTATTCATAGTGACATGGGCAGAAATTTTGAAAGTAACATTGTCAAGGAGTTATGTAATATTTACAATGTCACAAAGTCTCGGACAACTCCATACAATCCAGAAGGGAACGCGCAATGTGAACGCTTTAACAGAACAATGCATAACTTGTTAAAGACTTTGTCGCCAGAGAAAAAGCGGAAATGGCCAGAATATCTACCAGAGTTGTTTTACAATTACAACGTAACACCGCATGCATCAACGGGTTTATCGCCATTTTATTTATTGTATGGGCGAGATCCGAAACTACCGATTGATCATGTATTCAGACGACCTTAAGGTAATCTCAGCGGTACTGTGGATGAATGGCTGGAGCAACATCAACGCCCTATGTCCGAATCAAGAAGGCTAGCAGAAACGTTATTAAGGAAGAAAGCTGGAGAGAGATCGGAGTATATGAACAAGTCATCAAAGGAACATTCCATAGCTATTGGATCTCGAGTTTTCCTTCGAAATCATCCAGCAGGACGGAACAAGATACAGGATGCGTGGAAATCGACACCGTACAAGGTTGTGGGTAAGCTACAAGATAAAGTTTATCAGATACAGCTTGTTGACGGTGCAGGACCAGTGAAATCTGTGACACGCAGGGAAATTTTTGACACCAAGGAAATTGTTGACTGTGATGATCCTAAAGATGGAAATGCTGAGGACAGCATTAAAACAGCTGGTGGAGGTGAGTTGAATTCGTCACTTCAGGAAAATCAACAGGAAACTGGCAATATGACGTCATTAAATGACATCAATGAACACTCAGAAACAAGTGAAACGGATGATTCCGACGGGAGCGTCTGGAATGTGTACGATGAACCCCTTTTACAAGGACACGCTTCTGGCAAAGCGGGGAAGGGGAGCCAGGAAAAATGTCATATCGTTGAGGAAATAGTGAGAGACAGAGATGAGACGTTACTCAAACGCGTTGAACCTAGAACAGTGCAAACTCCGGGTATCACGCAAGAACGATTGCGTCAGCGGCATAGTGACGTCACAGCAGATACTGAATCTGAAACGGAATCAGAGAGTCAAGCCTCAGGAAGGAGGATATCAAGCCGTCAGACAAAAGGACAGCATTCTAACCCTCATCACCTTCCTAAATCGGCGGTGAAGCCTACAGCAGCTATGCCTGACAGCGAGATGTCGGCGGTTGTTAGGCCTGGTCTTTCCTATCAGGATTTCAGTCAAGCTGTAGCTATGCTAGGTACATCTCTGAGTGCTTCGTTAGGACGAACATTGCAAGAAGGTTGTAACGATTTTTCATCTTTTAATACGTAATCTGTTTGTATGTAGTGCATGTATCTGGTATGTTCATCAGATGTGCAAACAAAACAGTTTTTCGAAGGAAATACATTTTGCAAGTTAAGTTTTGTGCAAAGTATTAATTATATCGGAAAGGTTATGTTTCAAATAATTTTCTACAGCTTAATTAGCTTAGTTATTAGTTTGGAAAATCAATATTCCGGTTTCGAAGTATTTTTTATACATTGTTTGGAAATGATTTTTTTATTGAAAAATAACAGGTTGTTGAGACATCAACCCTAAGCAGGGAAGAATGTAACAAGGTAAATTGTACATACTTTGTATTTCCTGGTTATTTCTTTTGTGATGTTATTCATTAATATAGTATACGTACGTTGTAGTAGATTCCGTAATGGTCTGGGTCACATGACAAGAACGTGACATGGAGGTATGTTGAAACTATATTAATGTTATGTTTTACTAGTTAGTTTTATTCATGAACATTTTTATTTAGTTATTTCGGAAATATCGTTGACATATGTATGATTTAAAAAGGACGTTTATAAGTTCAGGTTTCTGTTACGGAAAATTACGAACTATTTCGACCAATCGGATTAAAGCGGTCTGTTCGAAATACAAGTCCTTTGTCATCGATACAGCGCACTTCCCGATCAGACAGTGAACGATCGATACCTGTATATGTATATGTGAACATCAAGCTGATTGAATTAACATCGAATAGAAACCAGATATATTTGTGAGTAATGCATTTAATTATAATTAATGTACGTGTATATGAAATATTAGATACGGTAACTATTTAGATATTTTTGTACATTGAGATAAACGTACATGTATTTGGGATCAATGTTATTCATATCTCTTTGTTCAATTATACTTATATATTGTAAAGAGATTCGCAGTATTTTTATCATATACAAATAATGAGATGTACGATGGTGTAATGGATAACGTCAAAGGCTTTCAATCCTAGCTTCGTAGTCGGGGGATCGAATCCCAGAGCTAGAGATTAGTGTTTTTATTAAGTTGTATTTTACAATCATGTTGATATTTGCAATTATTCACATCGACAGAGTGTGTTATTGAAAGCTTGTTTATGTTTATCACAGGCTGTTCAATATCCATTGAAAACAAGTAGGAAAGCAGTGAATTCCCGTCTAACCTTATTTAGGGTGAGTTGTATTATTCGTTGTGATCACTGTTAACGTTGTCATGTTACAATATACTGTAATTCAGGGTAATTTATGACAAATATATACGTGATGTGAATAATGGATTAATGTGATTAACATGCGATTCGTTCTATATAATTACATTATTGTTAAAATATAGTATGTTTTGTTAAATGTATAATGGTCTGCAAGGAAACTGAAAGTTGTTTAATAATATGTTTGCAGACGAATGCCTGTGAGACATGGATGTCATTTTCCAATGAATAAACAACAGATTGAACACAACCGGACGAGTATTTGATTATTTCGCATGCTACATTGAGAATATGATAGATATTTGTGTTAGCACGCTAACCAGTTAAGATAATCTAGCTTGTTGTATTGTTCATGTGCATTTTTACACAAAACACAGCAGAGTAATAATGTTGTTTTTAAAAGGTCATTCATATATATTTACATCCTGATTGTTTCTTCTCTATATGAATATACCAACTGAAAACAACAAACACTAGACTATGAATACATCATGAATACAGTATGAATACATTCATTCAAGTGAATAACTTATGACGTAATACATAATTAGTTTTGTTCAATACGAGTCTTACCGCTCCGCTTCGGATAACATGGAGAACGCCCCCGCATCAAACGCTCCAATAACAACGGTAAATTATTGGCGCCAATCTTACTCAAATTATGACTGTTCCGCCTTTTTGTTTAAAGGACGGTGCAATAACAAAATTAATTAACCAGTTGATAAAGAAATAAGAAATTGAATTAAACAAGTGTTCAATAGTAAAATTTGTAAATATATGAATTGGACGGCGTTGTTTTAATTTCAATGCGGTATAAAGGCAAATCGGTTACATCCACATTGACCATGAAGCCCGCTAGGGCTTCATGCATTATGGATGTAACAGTTTTTTATAATACCGGCATGGAAATTAAAAACGCCGTTCAATCCCTATATATGCATGTACGTGTGTACTTACGTTATTATTGTGCAGTAACATTTTGAAACGTTTGAAGTACAGCCAACCGTGGTGATTTTCATTTTCAGTTAGTTCCGAGTATTTGTTTTCAGCATCGTATCCAAAGGAGTGAAACTTCTTATTCGAGTCCAGAAGAATGGTAGATGGTGTTTTAAGTGACATTACGCTTCCTGTTCCCGCAATCCAATTATTTAACGATATCTTGAGTGGATCTCTTTCATATTCATGGCGGTAGGAGAAGGCGTAACCAGAAAAAGTAGTCCCAAAATCTATCGCCGCCACTATGAGGGGAGCACGGCGCGTCATCGTCTGAAAGAAATTTGATAAAATAATAATAAGTTAAAACATCGTGTATCGATTTAATTATTCTGCTTGTTAAATCTTCATTTTGCAGGAATAGTCTAGTCCATCTACTCTCAAAATATCATAACCTCAAACTAATTGCAACAAAAACAATTTATGCATGAATGATATCCTGGGTTAGTGCTTTAACACATAAAAATCGAGACGGGGGACAATTCCGGATAAAAGGTTATCAGTGGTCAAAGGTCATATGTTGAATTGTAATTAAATGCAGTGAACGCATGCTAAATTTCAGTCAAATTCATTTAATAGCATTCCCCATAAGTAAATCGATTACAAATACAAATGTTGAGCATGTATTCAAAACAATTTTAACTCTTTGAGCATGTTTGCTTATTTTGAATGACAATTTGGTCTGTACGTCTTTTTGGACGAGTTATCCGAATCGTATTACACTATCGGTTGAAGAGAAAGAGAAACAAAATTATGTCTACTATGTCATATTGCATGTAAATGAAATCTGAAAATAACTTGTAGGAATCTGCCATATGTTTCAAACTGTAAATTGATGAATCGACGTGGTTCATGATATATACAGTTGAAAGTAAGCTAACCTTTACACCTAGTGCACTAGTAATGCACTACGTTTAAACTAGTAGTGCACTACATTTAAACTACAGCGAAATCTTGGTAAACTGGAATCGAATTCTTTCGATACACTTAACAGACTTGTTCATACATCACAGCACAATATAAAATGCAATGCATTCGGATTGTAAATCCGTTTAAACGCATCGTTTGTACAATTGTCACTTTAATCCAGAGACATATCAAGCAAGTTAGAGTTCGAACAGCTACTTCTCTTGTAATCACTACATACAGGAGAACATTCAAGACTATGTTTTCTGCATGTACACTTTCTAGAGTCTCAGTTTTTCATTGCGGCGTTAGCAGTAACGCCGTGCATATAGCGATTAGCTAAAAACCGGATGCACGGAATTTGAGACACCTAGCGGTAATCTCTGTAAATACTCTAAATAAATGAGACAAATTTTACAGTAAAACTGCTTACATGAATCGTACATAATTTTCACATACATGTATGATTAAATTTAACTTCTATAATGACCCCCCCCCCCCCAGGTGGCAACATCAAAAACATATAGGCTGCTCACAACGCACCGGCCTCTGTACCAGTGATGCGATTTAATTATCAAATTCAATACAGGTAAACAAGCAAAACAAAATCCTTCTTATAGATTTTCACCCTTAAAAATGTACAACAATAACCTAAAAATGGACAAATTGTAAATTACAATGTCATTGAAAAGAATTTCAACCGTCCACACTGACCGATGCGTTGTCCTGACTTGCTAGCTCACCAGCTGCACGTACCTGTCATGCTCCTACAGGTGTGCCACCTATTGGGCAACCATTAGAGAAAACTATTTCGCGCTCATTCCTTGTAGTCAAACGCGCATGTTAAACGTTTTTAAACGAACATCATAGAATCATGAAGAACGCCCATATAAGGAAGTCAAAATGACCATATGACGAAGACTGGTCTACCGTTACGTTGTATAGACTTCATTTTGAATGTAGGCAAGCAGGAAAATGACATTGTAAAAAGTACTATCATTGGTTGGTTGGTTGATTGTTTTATGTCCTATTATTAGCCAGGCTCTTTTAAGGACGGCCTCCCGATGTATACGATGTGGGTGTGTGTGGTGAGAGTGTGTTTATTTGGGAGGCCGCGGTATGTTCATGTAAGCCTTCTTGCGATAGTCCGGATCTTTTGCCGGTTTAAAGTGCTACCACACTGAAGTATACTGCCGAAGGTCCCCATGCAGCAGAACACCCCACCTGGTCACATTATACTGACAACGGACGGACCAGTCGTTCCACTCCTATAATGCTGAACGTCAAGCAGGGATACAACTACCATTATATCGCTATAATACCTCTGTATCGCTGTTAGGAGGACTTTGGCCCTCGCCTTTTTCGTGTACCGGTACCGTCCGCCACGTTCGGGTCACACGTGCCCGAATCTCGCGCTTGCGCCGGATGAGACTGGGGCGTGTTTACGAAAGATAATATATTAATTACAACGGGTCGAATAATTATTTGACGGTAGTTAAAAAAAAATTGTTAGCAGTTTTATGATATATTTTTAGGAAATGTTGCGTTTAATAAGAATTTTGACAGTGATTTTTATCCATTTAATACGTTCACCTTACGACAGTTACGGGAATTTGATTTCTGGTAACGATGTCCGACAACTAAGCCAGTTATTTTTACTTCTCTTACAAAATACCAAATACATATACTTTATTCAGTGCCCTTAATGGTATTACATATTTTTATATTTTGTTAAGATTTAGGTTGTTCATGTTTAAGAATTGGAGGAAGGACAGTTGCGTCGTACTCGTAGTCGTCCATAATTTCCTCCAGTTTTTCTGGTGGGTACAGTGTAAATACAGGCAGCTGGCCGATCAGAGTGGTGAAGCAAAATCTGGCACAGTGAACACATGGACCTAAGAATTGGTAACAGCCCGTTTACATTTCGTTCCCTTACCATGTCCAAACATCTGATGACGTCTCGTTCAGTACTTCTTCTTTTTTTTTAAATTCCGGTAAACATGCATTATTTTCATTGCAAATATAAGCTATGCACTTTTAAATGAATTAAAACACAAACGAAAATCGTTAAAATGCAAGTATATACACTTTAACACCGTACATTAACTTTGCAAAAATGTACGCAACACGAGTAACTTTTTTTCGCACTGCACACCAAAGCTTCCATACTTTTTTTCCGTCATACAAACAGTAGATTTGTATTTAATCTATATATAAATTTGTAACATAATACATTCTGCTATGCAAGAAGTGAATAACAATGAGATTCCACGGCTTTAACAGGACATATAAAAAATATTATGTTTATTCAACGGGCAATGAACAGTTACTTCGTTGACAACACCGAGTTAAGGTCTCTCGATCCGTTGATTATCGTTCTTGGCAAAAACATGGCCGCTTTGACGGATATAAAATTTGATACCTATCGTGGGTAAGACAAAGGAACCGAGTGACCTTAAGGGCCTATAACAAGCAAGTAGGACTGAAATTTCGTCTCGATATCGTTATTATCATCGATTTTTTTCAGTTGATCTATTAGACCATTTTCAATAGACCCTGTCTCAGTTAGATCTAACTATCAAATTGTGTGCATCCAGAAAATAGAATAAAGACTCACTGAAATCAAAATACATCTGAAAAGCGTCGTCTGCACTTTCATAACCATTATATTACTTCTCTTTGAGAACTCTTCCATGGTACGGTTGCCCATATGTGCCAGCCACTACTACAGTATTCGTAATTTCAGGATTATATTTAGAAAATAACGACTTTCCCGATTTTTGCCGTATTTCGATTTTTTTGTAGTATGTTTATATATAAATCTCGATATAGAATTAATAGGAATAGTATTTGTTGAATTAAGCTTGAGGTCGAATCGTAGATTGGGTAGACTAGAAATAAATAGAATAATAATAACAATATAATTTATATATAAATTAAAATCATAAGAGGGCCTAACATCAAATCTTTTTTTTTTTTTTTTTATTTTCATCTTCACAGATACATCATGTATAATTTTATATCAACATAGTTGTAATACAACTGTATGTATATCCTCTCACAGGAGTGATATATATAAAAGAAAACGGTAATATTTCTTAGTTATATAGTCAGATCAAACATTACAGTACCTATACACACATTAGACACATTTACATGTACATCACAAAAAACAGAGACATTAAATATTACAATGTCCATCATGTACATGCATTCATTCATATATGTATATATATATTCATCAATTACATGAAGATTCTTTAACCAAATCACCCCTATAAACATCAGGTTTTTCCAGTTTAATGGTTGTAATATGCATATACATATATAGTTCATTATGAAATTTCAAGAATGCATGAGTTCATATCTAGTAAATAATACATGCAATATCCATACATGTCCAATTTTTAGTCTATTTTTGAAAAACTTACTCAAATGTACTAAGCTGGTGATTTTTTTATGTTACTTGTGTACTTCTTCACTTCATATACTTTTTTATCTTGTGAAGTAAAATAGCTTTGATATATATATACATATATGTCCTACACATACATTCGGTCACATGAAAACAGTTATAATTCAAATAGGTAGATACGTAGGGGGAAAGTACATGTAAATATTAAATAATACTACTAATAATAAAAACAGAAGAAAAAACCCAGAGAAAACATTGAAGTATTTCTTTGTTCTAAAGTGGTTACATGGTTATGGATATACTATATGGATAGATACAGATTAATGTTAGGAATTATAGCAAGTATTATTTTTTTTGTTTATGCGAATACTTTTTCCCATTCTTCCCATATTTGAAAGAATTTTGTTTGATTACCTGTATTTACATAAACAATTTTCTCTATATTGTATCTTTGTGCAATGAATTCTTTTAAAGGGTTGAAATAAATTCTGTCTTGTCTTTTTGAAGTACAAAAAATATAATATTTAGTAAGTAAGATAAGAAAATTAAGGGGTATTGATGTTAAAATGTTATCAGTGTGTCCAAATAAAACTGTTTTCAAATCAAAAACCACAGTTTTGTTTGTTTTTTGTTTAATCCACTCTTCTAGTTGTATCCAAATGATCTGTGCTTCACAACATTCCCAAAACATATGTTCTAAATCTTCTATATAATCTTTGCACAGGTTACACTTTTCATTATTTGTTATGCCAATCTTTTTTAAATATTTGTTGACTGGAAGAATACGATTTTGAATTTTATATTGGAACCATTGTAGTTTTGTATCTTTGGTAGTCTTAAAAGGTAGTATATAAATAGTATTCCAATTTAAATTTTCGAAGATAGGATTTGTTTTCCATTTAATTTCTGATGTATTGACTAAATTTTGCTGGTTATCCTCTGAAAGGATGCTACAAAAGTCTCTACAACCTTTTTTATTTTTGAAAAGGATTTTAGTATGGAAAGGTAAATATGGTCTAACTATAGTAAAGTTATTAAAATGAATATTACAATTTTTGATCACATATGTAATGGACGCACAGAGGCTCTGGTATCTTAAAAAATTATTCGATGATACAGAGAACTTCCTTTTGAATTGTTCAAAACTTAAAAAAGTTCCATCTTCTTTCATTATGTCTACTACTCTATTCACACCCTTTTCATACCAGTCTTTAAAATAAATGCAGCGTTTTCCTATCTGAAAATTAAAATTGTACCATAAAGGGGAGGTAAGTAGGTCAATTTTTGTTCGTATTTTATTTAGCTTTGATATTTTTATCCATATTGTTAGAACTTCTTTCCAGAATAGATTAGTTATATTCAATTTTGCGAAGTATTCTTCCCCGAAATCTGAAAGATGTGCTATGGGACATACAGTATCTTCAAAAATATTTTTCCACTCCCTATCACTAGATACTACTAATCTCCTTACCCAAGTAGATTTTAGACTATCAATGAAATTTCCTATGTCCACCATTTTTAAACCTCCTTTGTTATATTGTTTGATTAGAGTATTTCTTTTCACTTTATCAATCGGTCCTTGCCATATAAATTTAAAGCAATTTGCATTTAGTGTTTTAATGAAAGCTTTATCTGGATTAGGTATTGTCATAAAGAGATGGATTAGTTTTGAAAGAATCAGAGTTTTTAAAACCGTTATTCTCCCTATCGGTGTAAGTATTCTTTTTGACCATTGTAGTAGTGATTTATCTATATTTTTTAACGCTTTGTTATAATTCATGCTAGTCATTTCATCTAAGTTAACAGAGTATTCTATTCCTAGAAGGTTGAATTTAGTGATCCCCCATTTTAATTTCCATCTATGGTGATAGACATCTTGACTGAATTTCTTACTTCCTATCCATATTAGTTGTGTTTTTTCATTATTTACTTTAAGTCCTGATATTTGAGCGAACAATTCTAAAGTTTTAAGAGCCTCATCGAAAGATTTCCTTGAGCCATTTAAAATAAGAGAGGTATCGTCTGCAAACTGTGAGAGCTTGTGTTCCTTATTCCCAATTTGGATACCCTTAATATTTGTATTGTTTTTAACTAAAATTGCTAAGATTTCTGCCACTAGTATAAAAAGATATGGTGAGACGGGGTCTCCCTGACGACATCCTCTTTCTATATTAAAAAATTCTGATAACATGCCATTTTGTATTATTGCTGATGAAGTATCTTTATAAAGTGTTTTAATCCAATGACTGATACTAGGTCCGAAATTAAAAAAATGTATAACTTTATCTAGAAAATCCCATGATACAGAGTCGAAGGCCTTTTCAAAATCAATTAAAACTAATAATCCAGGAACATCCTTTTCTTCAGTATAATTCATAATGTCGTATATCAACCTGGTGTTTTCTCCAATAAACCTACCTTTTAAAAACCCAGTTTGTGTATCTGATATTAAAAAATCTAAAATTGTTTTCAATCTGTTCGCT
The DNA here is from genome assembly GCA_947623455.1 of Mimachlamys varia. NCBI lineage: Eukaryota > Metazoa > Mollusca > Bivalvia > Pectinida > Pectinidae > Mimachlamys > Mimachlamys varia. The sequence continues at coordinate 8,374,117 of OX392537.1, forward strand.
ATGCATGCCGAAGCTAGTTTATAAATTGAATTTAATAATGTTATAGGTCTCCAGTTTTTTAAAAATTGTCTAGGTTTGTCTCCTTTTGGGACACATGTAATAATTCCTAGTTTTTGATTGGTCGATAAAGATCCTATATTATATCCCTGGTTTAATGATCTCAATATGAAAAATTTAATGTCTGACCAAAAAAATTTAAAAAATTCTGCAGGAAAGCCATCTGTTCCAGGGGATTTACAATTTTTCATATTTTTTAAGGCTATTCCAAGTTCCTCTATTGTTAAATTCCCTTCTAGTGTTTCCCTCTGTTTATCTGTTAACTTATTTAAATTAAAATTGTTAAGTAAATTGTCTAGCTCTTCATCTTCTATATCCCCAGTTTGTTCACTATACAGATTAGAGTAAAATGATTCTATTTCTTTCAGTATTTCTTTTTGTTCAGTAATAATTTCCCCGTTACCTTTTTCTATTTTATGTATTGTTTTATTAGTAAAATTTCTAGATTCCAGACTGCAGAATTATTTTGTTGCTTTTTCTCCCTCTTCTATCCAATTTACTTTAGATCTAATTAGATGACCTTTCATTTTTTTTTTGTCTGATGGTTTCTAGTTCTTTTTTCTTTTCATATAAAATATCTAATTTATTTCCTAAATTGTCTTCTGATTCTATCCTATGTATACTTTCCATTAATTCCTTTTCTTGTTTTTTGGTGCTTTTTGTCTTATGTACTGCATGAGAAATACTTATGCCTCTAATTTCCATCAATAAAACTTCTAGAAAAAGTTGATCATCTATCGAAAATTTAATATCTCTATTGTCAATGTTTTCTATATTGTCTTTACTATGTGCATATTGTTTTTTTATCCGTTCAATTGTATCTTTAACCTTTTTCACATATTCATTATCATAGAGTAGACTGGTGTTAAACTTCCAAAGACCCTTACCTTGTTCAAAATTATTTGTTTTTATCTCTAAAGTGATTATCGAATGGTCAGTTCTATATCCAGGTTTAATATCTGCTTTATCTACTAAGTTTAAAAGATTGTCAGTTGTAAGGAAAAAGTCTAGTCTAGCTTGCTTAATTGGGTTTTTTTTTCTCCAAGAGTATCTGTGGGAGTCTGGATGTAGTGTCCTATAACAGTCTGATAAATTATAATCTTCTACTATGTCAAGTACTTTTTGCCTAGCCCTAGGATTGTTTACATTTCTATAATTAAAGGTATCTTTTTCTGGTTAGTACAATATTGTAATCTCCACATATAATAATTTCTGTATTTTCAAATTCATCTATAGATTTTTTTATGTATTCAAAAAACATTGGGTCATCAGTGTTGGGGCCATATAGAGTTACAAGAGTAAGTCTTCTTTTCTCAATTGTTATATCAACAGCAATAAAATTGCCAACCCCATCTTTTTTAACTTCATGTATATAAAATTCAAAATTGTTTTTTAACATTATACTCACACCTCTACAATTTGATAGGTGTGAATTAAAAATACAAGTAAAACCCAACTGTGACTCAATGTTTTTCTCTATTTGTGGTGTAAAATGAGTATCTTGCAGGCAAATAATATTAAAATCAGAAAAAATTGTTTGTATATAATTCAATACATCAAGTCTTTTTTCTTTTGACCCCAAGCCCTGACAGTTTGCAGACATAATTTTTATACAATCAGGCATAATATATATGTATACCTGATGAGACTAATCGATGAGGCATGGCCAATGTGAGAAAAGTGATGATAAAAACAGTATGATAAATCAGTGACGGACATAGTTTTTGTCTTATCCGCGAGGATTCCCCTACTGGCCCTAATATATATAATGAGTTTATCGAATGAACACAAACACAAAACATTGAATAAATATAACAATTAAAGACATAAAACAAGAAACCTTTGTACATAGATGTTCTGGAAAGAAAAATACTTATACTCAGGTACAGCTAGTCTATATTATATTTCTATTAAAAAAAATTGATAAATGTGTGTCGTTTATTGTAATTATGTCCCCTTGATTATCAGCTTCGTCGATTGATCAATTATACGAGCCTATAGCTTAGACATCCCCTGTATACATTAGATAACAGTCCAGTAGACCTCCTTCGCCGTACTTACCAAATCTGTGTTATCGATGCAGATTAATGTAATCTATAACTACCAAAATCTATGTAAAACAAATCTTCCTCGCCATGTACATGTGGCACTGGTGACTATAATACTCTTAAAATCCTCGGGAGCACTGACTTTTCGGCGTTCGCACTGAGTTTTCAACGACCAGTCTTACTTTTTAAGAGTGTGACGTGAAAAGTAAGTGCAGGTGCCGAAAAGTCAGTGCAGGTGCCGAAAAGTCAGTGCAGGTGCCGAAAAGTCAGTGCAGGTGCCGAAAAGTCAGTGCAGGTGCTGAAAAGTAAGGGTCGTTGTTGAAAAGTAAGAGTCGTCGTTGAAAAGTAAGGATGTCGGTGAATAGTCAGTGTGAAGATTTTACCTGTGTTCCTTGACGGGCGCGAGGGCCTGGCGTTATAGATAGCCGCAGGGGGTTTCACACCTCCTATAGGTAGGGACTGGCAGCTCCGATCACCACCTGTGAACTGGCACGCTGCCAAGGCTACTGAAATGCTTCTGTACACAACAGAAGGCCTGTGATCCCATAGGTGCTGCCAAACAAACTTATGTGATCACGGCTACACTCTGTTGATAGACTGACCACAACAAACATCTGGTATATAAACATGTTACCAACTTATATGGACAGAATTGCAATAAATTATCATTACTGCATGTAGAATTCCGTTTTCCTCAGAAATAAAAAACGTCTTCTAAACTACTGTTCACGTGTTCATACTTCTTTCCATCTTAGTCATTTTGTTTTGGAATGATTGTCGAAATTGTCGTTAATATTGTTTATATGAAAAGTTGTTTTGTGATGGTATAACTGCAGCGTGTTCTTTATCTAACGTTTGAGTAGTAAAACGTATTCATTTTATAGGAAATGATAATGTGTGATTGATTACATCTTGTCCCGTAATCAGGACTTGAGACCGTAATTATTCTGTAATGTGCTCTTTATCTACAATTGAGTTTGATTAGAAATCAGTTTTAATTATTAGAAATGATGTTGTGTGATAGATTTGTAATTACTTTATAGCGGGTTTTTTATTTACTTTTTTGTTTCATTGTAATACAAATAAATGATATGTAGTGATACTGTTGTGTGAGTGTATTACCTCTCTGTCCGTTAACACTGCTAGTGGCCGAAATTATTATGTTAAGTTGTGCGTGTTCTTTAAGTAATAAGTATATGAAAGTATGCATTCGTGTTATAATATGACATCTCGTTTTGTAATCACGGCTAGCGGCCGTAATTATTTTGTTACCTATTCTTTATTTGTACATTTTGTATATATTATTGAGTAAAAACGCATTCATTTTATATGAAATGTTTAATGTTTGATTGATTACAACTCGTCCCGTAATCACAGTTTGTTGTCGTAATTATTTTGTGACGTGTTCTTTATCTACCTATGAGCTTGATTTGTAATCAGTTTTAATTATATGAAATGATGTTGTGTGATTAATTACGATTCGTCCCGTAATCACGACTTGTTTTATTTACATCTCGGTTCTATATCACGGGTAGTGGCCGTAATTATCATGTTAAGCGTATTCTTTAAGAATTAATGATATGTAATGATGCTGTTGCATGATTGTGTTACACCTCGTTCCGTAATCACGGCTAGTGGCCGTAATTATATTGTAACATGTTCTTTATTTACATTTGAGTTTGATAAACAAACAGTTTTATTATATGAAAAGATGTTGTGTGATTGGTTAATGTTCATCTTGTCCCGTAATCACGGCTTGTGGCCGTAATTATTTTGTAGCGCATTATTTATCTACATTTCAGTTTTTGTTTTTTCATTTGTTATTAGAATTAATTATATGAAATTATGCTGTTGTGTGATTGTAATAAATTATGTGATCGCGTAAATCGTCGGAATAGTGGGGTACCTAGTACTAATATAATATCCGGCCTCCTATGCTTCTGCCCTACCGTAGGTTTCCGACGATTGAAGATGTGTGAAGATTTGGGCTGTAATATAATTAGATAAAGATTCGCTCGTGGTCAAAGTTTACCTGTAATGACCCCAGGGCCCCCATTGTTATAGGCATTGGCCGGTACCAAGCTGGTAGCTAATTATACTAATCCTGTTGAAGTAATAAGATGGACAGGTGATGAAGTAATTCAAAGTAATTGGTTTTGAATGAGTGGAGATTCAGATGAGTATTCTCTTATTTATTAATGTATTAATAGCTATGTTCATTAAGAAGTAAAACAAAAAAACTGTGATCAGGGGCGAAGATAGATATAACCCCACATAGCGATATATGAAACTGTTGTGTTGAGTACCGTTACGCCTCTATCGGTCGGACGTATTGAACATAGCAAAACGAGATGAAATTACATATGAACATTAATGTTAATTACAATAAATAGCTAAATATAACGGACGGGACTTTATACATACCATGAAACCTCATCTAACGACCACCTGAAAATTACGACCGCCCCGCTAATTATCGGTTATTGACCAAACGATTGTGACCAGTCATCTGACAAAAAATACATGATGTGTAGCAGGCCGTGAACAGATTACGACGGGGCAGTCGGACTGCGTGCTTATTATCAATCTTTGAATGAAAATTACAGTAACGATATTTAATTTACTCACCTGTATTTAGACCGGTTTCAGAACGACAAACAACCACAAATAAAGTATTTTAATTCCATAATTAGTAAAACAAAAACAATAGACCGATAATTACAATCTACCAACCCATGTATATAATCCTGTGACTTGTGTATTTTCCGTCATAATGCCACCTGGTAAGGGCGGTCACCCGTATCTGTAAACGAAAGACTGCAAACCAAAACCCAGGACGTTTATTTTACCTATCGATCGGTGCAATGTTTTGAAGGTGATAATAAAAGCCAATATATCTACCTGTCAGTACTTTGTTTGGTAACAAAAGATCGGTAATTAGTCCACATACCTACGGACTGTCTGGCACAGTCGACACGCCTCAAGCCATTCACGGCTCGCTTCACACCAGGTAAATTTTGTAGCAGTATGTTGTTTACCGATACGGATGAAAGCCCTTACAAGGAGGCGCTATGACGGATAATTATACATGTCATCAGATTATCTACCTGGGTTGAGAGATCGTAGTTATCAGATTTTTATATACTGATCAGAAGATTTCATGCGTAAATTGTGCACACATTTTTTCATCAAATGTACCTGAATTATATAATGATCACTGATTTTATTACAAGTATTGGGGCGATTTTAAATAAAACAAAGATACATTTTTGTGCCTCGTATTTAATTTATAATTAAAGATTAAAAAATGTAGTGTTTTTGTTTGGTACACTGTATCATTTAAATGATATCACAACGTTTAAAGCACCTATTGTTTCTTATTTTAGTATTGATGACACAAACATCATTAATTGTTCATTCCATACTTATAAACAGGTAATTTTCACAAGAACAGCCTGTAAATTTTACATCTACATTTGTGTTTTAAAGATATCTTTGGCGATATATTGCTAATGAAATGTAATGATGCTGTTGTATATGATTGTATTACATCTCGGTTCTATATCACGGGTAGTGGCCGTAATCATTATGTTGATCGTGTTCTTTAAGTATTAATGATATGTAATGATGCTATTGGATGATTGTATTACACCTCGTTCCGTAATCACGGTAGCGGTCCTAATTATTTTGTAACGTGTTCTTAATTTGCCTTTGAGTTTGATTTGTAATCAGTTTTGATTAAATTTAATAAGAAATGAAGTTGTGTGATAGATTAAAACTCGTCCCGTAATCACGGCTTGTTGCCGTAATTATTATGTTAAGTGCGTTTGTAATTATTGATTTTATGAAATTATGCTTTCGTGTGATTGTATTACATGTAACTCGTTCCGTAATTACGGCTAGTTGTCGAAACTATTTCGAAACATGTTCTTTACTTGTGTTCGAGTTTGATTTGTTATCAGTTTTAATTACATAAAATGATGTGTGATTGATTACAGCTCGTCCCGTAATCATAGCTTGTGGTTATTGGCCCCGTAATTATTATAGTGTGTTCTTTATCTAATTTCGAGTCTGATAAGTATTACTTACATAATGCTGTTGTGTGACTGTAATAAATGTTTACCTGGTAAGATCGCGTACATGGTCGGAATAGCGATTACATGTCATGGGTTTCCAACGATGCATCGTGTAAAGTATGAAGATTTGGGCTGTCATCTAATTGGAAATTGACTCGCACAGAGCGTTAATGACCCCAAGCCCCCCTCATTGTTATAGGTCGTTACCGGTACCTAGCTGGTAGCTAATTGTACTAATATTTTATTATTTAGATGGGCAGGCGATGAATTGCAAAATGGACAGGTGATGAAGTAATTCAAAGTAAATAGGTGCGAATGAGTGGATATACACCGTTTTCACAAGTATGCAGTTTCAATTGAGTTTTTTGTTTTATTTATTTATTGCTATGTTCATAAAGAGGTGACACGATAAAAACAGTGATTAGGTGCTAAGAAAGATAAACCCTCATATAGCGATATATGAAAATAAATAAGAGAATACCGAAGCGTTAACAAAATCATAATCTAAACTCAAAATCGAGATGAAATTACATATGAACATTGATGTTAATTACAATAAATAGCTAAATATAACGGACGGGACTTTATGCATACCCTGTACCTCATATAACGACCACATGCAAATTACACCCCCCCCCCCCCCCCCGCTATTTAACGGTAATTGACCCAACGATTGCGACCAGTCATCTGACAGAAAAAAATACCTGATGTGTAGCGAGCCGTGAACGGATAACTGCGGTCAGTCGGACCAAAACCAATTACTTTGAATTACTTCATCACCTGTCCATCTTATTACTTCAACAGGATTAGTATAATTAGCTACCAGCTTGGTACCGGCCAATGCCTATAACAATGGGGGCCCTGGGGTCATTACAGGTAAACTTTGACCACGAGCGAATCTTTATCTAATTATATTACAGCCCAAATCTTCACACATCTTCAATCGTCGGAAACCTACGGTAGGGCAGAAGCATAGGAGGCCGGATATTATATTAGTACTAGGTACCCCACTATTCCGACGATTTACGCGATCACATAATTTATTACAATCACACAACAGCATAATTTCTTATAATTAATTCTAATAACAAATGAAAAAACAAAAACTGAAATGTAGATAAATAATACGCTACAAAATAATTACGGCCACAAGCCGTGATTACGGGACAAGATGAACATTAACCAATCACACAACATCTTTTCATATAATAAAACTGTTTGTTTATCAAACTCAAATGTAAATAAAGAACATGTTACAATATAATTACGGCCACTAGCCGTGATTACGGGACAAGATGAACATTAACCAATCACACAACATCTTTTCATATAATAAAACTGTTTGTTTATCAAACTCAAATGTAAATAAAGAACATGTTAAAATATAATTACGGCCACAAGCCGTGATTACGGGACAAGATGAACATTAACCAATCACACAACATCTTTTCATATAATAAAACTGTTTGTTTATCAAACTCAAATGTAAATAAAGAACATGTTACAATATAATTACGGCCACTAGCCGTGATTACGGAACGAGGTGTAACACAATCATGCAACAGCATCATTACATATCATTAATTCTTAAAGAATACGCTTAACATAATAATTACGGCCACTACCCGTGATATAGAACCGAGATGTAAATAAAACAAGTCGTGATTACGGGACGAATCGTAATTAATCACACAACATCATTTCATATAATTAAAACTGATTACAAATCAAGCTCATAGGTAGATAAAGAACACGTCACAAAATAATTACGACAACAAACTTGTAATCAATCAAACATTAAACATTTCATATAAAATGAATGCGTTTTTACTCAAATATATACAAAATGTACAAATAAAGAATAGGTAACAAAATAATTACGGCCGCTAGCCGTGATTACAAAACGAAAATAAAAAACCCGCTATAAAGTAACTACAAATCTATCACACAACATCATTTCTAATAATTAAAACTGATTTCTAATCAAACTCAATTGTAGATAAAGAGCACATTACAAAATAATTACGGTCTCAAGTCCTGATTACGGGACAAGATGTAATCAATCACACATTATCATTTCCTATAAAATGAATACGTTTTACTACTCAAACGTTAGATAAAGAACACGCTGCAGTTATACCATCACAAAACAACTTTTCATATAAACAATATTAACGACAATTTCGACAATCATTCCAAAACAAAATGACTAAGATGGAAAGAAGTATGAACACGCACTGGGGGACCCTTACCGTTCAAAAAACGCATTTTTTCGTTCTGTTTTCAAATACCGTTCATTTCTTTAATTTTTGTGTTCATTTTCCGGGTTACCGTTCTCGTTTCACGGTGCACAGTTTATTTTTCAAATCATTGTTTACTTTTGAGGATCGTGTGTTGATTTTTCATTTACCTTGTTCATTATTGAAAAGGAGCGTTCATATTTTAAATTGGGTGTTTATTTTTCACGATCACCGTTTAATTTTCCCGATCACCGTTTACTGATTACGATCACCGTTCAATATTCGCGCTCACCGTTTACTGATTACGATCACCGTTTACTTTTCAGAATCCTTGTTCATTTTAAAATTGAGTGTTCACGTTTGGGGGAGCTGTGTTTATGTTTCAAGAACCGGTGTTCATTTTTCAAAACCGTTTAGTTTTCGTGGACGACCGTTCAATTTCTCCAGTGCCTTTTGTTCTGACTAGTCCTTTCATGTCTGCCGACCGGCTACGCTCCCGTCCACCTTACCTAATCCGGGCACCGTCAAACTTACCTGTGGTCTGTCAGAGCTCTCAACCGTGACGTACAGTACTTCCTGCAGCCCGGATCCATATATTTACAATTAAAATGCAAGTGAAACACTTCATTCTTTATACGAGTTTATACATATATGGCTTACTATGTTTTATTGTGCAGAACCGAGATTAAAATACTTGCGAATCAAATTACTTTAGTATGCACTTCATTATACAGTGCCATGATATATATACGCCAGAGTGGAGAAGATTAAAGCCCCTCGGAGTTATCACCTGAGCTTTTTATGAAATATAATACAGACGTAAAACGTGTAATTTTCAAACGGATATTGTTTACGCTCACGTAAAATCATCAGGTGAAAATGGTTAATAAAACAATCAATACGCAACCGAACAATTGCTAAGATAACGTACCGTATATGTGCGTAACACGAGGCTACCATGCAGTTGTTAAAAGAAGTCTATAGTTTTGAAGTATTGTTTTATCTATAATCGAAAATTTTCAATGGCAAAATCCGCCGATGATTTGCATAACGTAATGCGAGGTCAATTAAAGGTGAAGCCAAAAGCACGGAATAAGACAGCTAATTTACTTACGTCCGTGCCAAAATATTTTGGTATTTCAAAAACATTGTTTGAAAGGAAATATTAGGAAACAGTTAACAAAAAAAACGTATGTTCTCCAATCATTCGCTATCGTAGTGAAAGTCATGTGTCCCGTTCGCCTTCGACCTTGACAAATGCACAAAACAAACACGGCACTCAAGGATTTGGAGTCATGCTTTCAACACTAAAATACAAAATACTTGGCCCATACCTGACTTAATTGGCTAGTCCATATTCTACAAGAGGGTAAAAAGCGTTTGATTTTTTACCGGCCGCGGCGGGGACCTTTGACCTACGGCAAGGAGCTCTGCAGTCCAGCTAACAGGTGTCTCAAGTTGTGAAAGCATGGTTAGCTTTTTTATTCTTTTTATTTGTTAATGTATTGGACAAACTCGGCTATTTTACATTTACAGAAAATTAGATATATATATATGGAACACTTTCGTCTTCTGACAGTAGGTATATTGTAAGTGGAGGTTAATGTTTGGCTTGTTTTAAATCAAAATGTTAGCAGATCTTTTGCACAAGCTTACTAAATTCGTGGATGCAGCGAACTGTGACTGACAATTGACAGCTACTCAAAGACGTCAAACACAGGGACCTGAAAATTTGTTACAGCTAGTTTTGGACCCAATTTTTTTTATATGTTTGAGACTGGGACATATACGTCCCTGTTTTGAGAGGTTAAGATCAATTTTCGATAAAATACTCTCAACACCGGCTAAGGACCAACACTAACAAATTCTCAGGTGTCTGTTGTCAAAAGATAAAATTTCGCTAATCGTTTCCAGTTATTATTTCATCTTGCAGATACGAAATGCTCTATATACAATATAAAAAATTATAATGATTGGAAAAAAAATAATCATAAGATACGCGTATTTTAATCCATTTAATTTTTTTGATTTTACAGCAAAATTGCAATAAACACGGGGAATGGCTAGAATTGAACTCTTTTCAGAGCCCCGTACCATCACACGTTGTTTTCAGACAATACACACAATAGTAAATTGTTTTATACGGGTACAGTCCAATTAACTGTTGACCGTAGTTTTTGGCTTTAGTCGCTTAAGATCGTAAAACTGTTTGCATTTAACAGAAAGTGTCGGGGGGGGGGGGGGGGGGGGGATTCACCTGTGCGTAACAACCTGTCAATCAAAACAGTTTGACACAATGGACAATATCAACTACAACACAGTTTTAACAGCCCCAGGAAACAGGTGTGAAACTTACCCCGGGGGTGTATATCCGGTACAGGTGTGGCGAAGCCTGACTGTAATTATTATCATATGATGTCGTAAAATTGTCGACCCTTAACTCATTCACTCATGAAGACACACTTGAACTGGTCTGATTGAAAGGTTGGAACAGTTCGTTATGAAAGATTAGGGGGGAATAGGCTATGTTCATTTGTGTACTTCAGTGTAAATTATTATCGTCGACAGCACGGGAAAAGATTATCTATCCAAGTCCGTGTCGTTACCAGGCGCGTAGCTGCCATGTAAGCACATAAGCCCGTGTTTGCACATCATTATCCAAAATATGTGTATTAAAGTAGAGAGATTTCATAATTCGTCTAATATTCTTGATATTCACACTGATACTGTAACTCGTTTTTGCGGACTCGTCAGATTAACAGACCAGACTGCAGAAAGTTTGTTAGGCAGAATTTTTCATATAATCAAGTCACATTAGGTTTTATAAAATCTGTTTTAGATTTGCTATAAAAATGCCCTTCTTTCAAAGAGTAATTAAAGAAGGGCCAATATTTACTACATTTCCGGTCAGTTCAAACAAAATGTCAGCAAAAACAATTATTAATGAGCCCAGCCAAAATTATATATACGTCCCTGGTTGAACATTTCCATAGGAAAGCATAACAGAAATTAAGTAAAGAGTAACTGTAGTGCAAATAGAAACTGAAATTATCAGACTCGTTGTGTCGGCATTAATACATTGCCGAAATCGGCCCACTGGTTACAAAGTTACGACAGGTTGAAGTTTGGTTTTTTACCTGTTTTGCCACAAGCTAATCAAGCGCACAGCGAACCGCTAAAAGTTGTGCACACATATTGGTGACAACGGGAACACAAGATATATACGTTCGTCTGGTTAATTAATTGTTAATCCGACATGTATTATATATAGTGAAATTAAGTGTCGTACCATAAAATTTAGTGTTTAGATATTGACTGTTCAAATTATTTTAACCTATCACATTGTAATACTCTAGCTTTATCATCAGGCACATATACGTCCCTGGTGTCATATATAATTTTATACAGATCATTTGTCAAATGATTCAAGAGTGAATTTATTATATTGTACATCTCAGATTAGTGTCCATTAAATTACGTAATCGGATAAGCGGGATAATCTACCTGGTCAGTTGCAAGTAAATAACTTTGGGGATGGGGGGGGGGGGGGCTATCAAAGTTAAAACTACTGGTGATAGTTGAGTATGTTGCGGTTATTATCCCCTCTTTATACTTCAAAATGAGTGCTCTAGATCTGTAGTTACAATATGTAGTTCTCGACTTTGAATGAAACATAGACTATCCAGAGTACCTTTTGAAATCTCCAGAAACCGCCGTCAAGTCACACAGTACACATGTACATGTCACTTTATTAAATTTCAAATTTGACTCTTCTATTCAACTTGACATATTATATCGAAACTTGCATGATTTGTCTGTATCACAGTTATAATTTCATATTTTATAAATGAATAAAATGCGGATTAAAACCAATTAAGTAATCAGTTAAATACAGGGGTTTTCAAAGACCTTATCTTATTTTTTCTCAAACAGAATTTGAAATAAATTGTTCTTTGAGGCAATCTTCAGGTCATGATAAAGCGATATATTAGAACTTCGAATTATTATTATTGATTTCTATTTCGATGTGTATGCCTGAAGACAGGTAACATCAAGATTCCTTTTATTTTACAATATTCAGGCATACTTTTTAATTGTTTTTATATATATATATACTGCATAGACATACAAAATTATCAATGGATGGGAAGCTGTTAACTTTTATACACAGGTATAATTTCTCGAACTTATGGATAAAAGAAGCCGAAATGTGATACCCGTCAAATACGTTATACAGGTCGAAAACATTGATAAAAGATACATATTTTTATTTTCCAATATACGTACATTGTACATATCAAAAAGGATTATCTCATGATTCTATATTATGTAATTAAATGTTCTTCTTTTAAGTCCAATAAAATATATGGTTTTCGAAGTTCTGAGTCTATACATGGAATTAGAGTATATCTACGTCCGTGGTCTATAGTAACACCAATATCCTTTTCATTACCTGTTTGTTTGAGGTCGTTTCTACGTTGTTTTGTATTTACAAAGCCGACCGACAGGCATAAATATTTTTCAGTGTGCATTTCAATAGGTGTCATGATCAGTTCCTGCTGATATATGCATGTCGGGACGTATATGTTTCAGTGAATACACACGCTGTTTTAGCGGTGTAATATGAAATAAAATATGAGAAAATTAATACATAATCATATCAAGTGTATGTTTTGAAGTCTTACAGTTTTTCCCACAAAATAATAATCTGTTAATCATATTAGCGAGTCCGGTGGTAATTGATTTATGGTCGAGTGACCATGACCACGTTGCGGCATACCTGACAAGAACAAGAACTACCGAACCCGGGCCCCCTCCCAACTAATTACTGTCCCCTGTACTGGGGCATATGGCACCTTGCAATTATCAGTAGATCATTAATGAAATCCGTAAGGCCTTGATATATAATCAGAGTCATATCCTTGTATATAAGACTCTCTACAAATAACAAGTCGTGATACGATTCATACAATTTTAATATAATGACTACTCAATTCGGTCAGTGCGGCTACCGTTGTGACGTCACTTCTGGTCGTGTGGCAAAATCGGGGATTTTCCTGATTTACGTTCAGGTGTGAAATTTAGTAAAATGGTCAAAACTTCGTAATTTTTACAAAAATAAAATCGTCGTGAAAATTATCTCACTTATTATTTATCAATCTTTCCATATACGAAAGATGGTTCAGTAATACAGTTACTCTTTAAGATTTTCTCGAAACTTCTGAAATGCTTTTCTATGGCGATTTACAGTTAAGACAATGCCTTAAGATTAGGAACGTTCGTGAAACTAGACTTGTTCTAATTGTACATAATTTTAAGAAAACAAGCAAGAGTTCTTAGTACTCCCTGAGCTGAAATAATCACATAACATGTACAGTACTTATTAACACTTACAGAGACGTATCACAGGGACTTGAGAATTACACTTTGGGGGGAGGGGACTGATCAATTTTCGATACAAATGCCCTCTCAGTGCTCAGTGATAGCCTTTATGACCATTTAGAGGGCATTTTTATCGGAAATTGATCCCCCCCTCCCCAAGTGTAAAATTACTTTAAACAACCTAGTTTAGGTACAAAACTAGCTGTCAAAATTCTTGGGTCTCTGTGAGACGTATGTATATCAAAGATGGTTTTAAATGTCTCTTGCTATTACAATGTACTTACTGACGAGTAAATGACATAAGAAACGTATATATATGGATAATGATTTTGTTTCCATAAATCTTGGAAGTAAAACATTTCGTATTCCATTTTCGCATTAATATTTTGTATAATGAGAGGCCAGGCAATGTCTATTCAAACAAGTCTAAAACAATGGTACCACTTGAAGTTCAAATATTATTCTTTCCCGAAGTACCCCCTCCCCTACTTGTAAACTTCGCGGGGCTTGCACATCAAAATACCCCCAGCCACGCCATTTGTTAATAGTACAGTTAGAAACGAATCTCAACAGTACCCGTTCTTTTTGGCTTCTTTAGAAAAAGTAAAAAAAATGTTACCAACAAAGGGTCTTGTATGCATTTCTTTAATAATGAATTAAATCAAATAATAAGTACATACATGTAAACCAGAGACGTATACGTCTCTGATGATAACGCATAGGATACGGAAGCTTGCGAATTGAACACAAATGAAGTTTTCAACAGTTGTATCCGAATTCCTGTTGCATTTGTTATAAATTTTATAAACGGAAGAAATGCAGTTTATAGTATAATGTGGTATGGAATGCTGGCATTGCAAGATCAACTTAGAGATACAGATATGCCTGGTGTAGATAATGATTATTGAAACATTTTAAGACGTACTGATGAAATATAGATTTGCTTTACAATTAAGTAAAGTAAAAAAAATCTCGTGATCAAATCCTCAGTCATTTTGAACTTTCGTCAGCTTGTATTATAAATTACGTTAACATATTTATGGAACAAATCAAGCGACCGCCACTGGCTCTTCTCAGCCACATTAAAAAAAATATATACTACCGTTTATATTTTGTGTACCTGGTATATATCAGGGACGTATATGTGAGATACGTCCCTACATATGTATACAAAATATAAACTGTAGTACATATATTAGAAAAATAAAACCAAGATTTTATTCATTTCGACTTTAATACAGGGTCGTAGTAATTTCGATATTTGTACGTCCGTTATTGAGGCCTGATGGCCCTTTCGTTGGACGACATACTGTACGTGCCTGTAACTTTTTGGTATATAATTTATACAATTTTTACCACCCGTAAAGAAATACGGATAGTTATATGATTTTAGTATAAGTGTATTTCGTATTGTAAAAGCTTTAAACACACTGGACCTTAGAATATTAAATTGTATATTTTTCAACAAACTACACCAAATCGAGGAATTACCTATAATCGTTGACGACAGTTACGATTAGGTGATTCTTTCCGCTTCCGATTTATACGTACGAAATAACAGGAAATAAGTACATGTAATCGAAGTCAACGTTATAGCTAAAATAATATGATGTAAATCAACTGCAGACTGCCACTTATTATTAAAAGTCTACATATATTTTTTGTCATTACGCAATGTGGCCGTCGTTATTTTTATACACAAATATAAATTGATATCTTGTTCAGTCACAGGATGCGAAGTGTTGCGTAAGATCCGCCCATTATGTCACGAGGGCTACTGTGTTCAGGTGTGATTGACATTTCAAACCAACCAATCATTCACTATATGCACAGACAGATGAAATTGTCAGTCCCGGTAGATGTCACGGGTTAAAAATAAATGTTGATCGGTAAGTTCTGATAACTTTTGACATGGTGTACGCGAAAAAACAGATAATGTTAAATGTGAATAATCATAAAGATGCAATAATCTTGCATTGTTCGAAGTAGAATCGTGTAATCTAGTGGAACTGATCGACACCTGCGTATCAGGTACACTGTCTATTTTGGGGTAGAACCATCACGAAACCACGGCATTGACGAAACGTAATGGTATTCTATCGTAAAGATAAATGGAGAATCTTGTGAGATTCATTTTTTTACAGTCGTCCAGTTCATTACAAAATGTTTGTTTCCCGGGAATTACAGACAGTTAGGCTTCGGATATATTTGATAGCGTTATTTCTGTTCCGTTCGCCGAATTCGAGAAGCACTTTCTGTTACGATACGTTTGTCGATTATATTTCCGGTATTGAACATCGTACAAGTTACTGTACACTGTAGGCCTATTTTCTGACCAAAGTTAATTCCCATCACCCAATGGATTCGGGCTGCAGGAAGTACTGTACGTCACGGTTGAGAGCTCTGACAGACCACAGGTAAGTTTGACGGTGCCCGGATTAGGTAAGGTGGACGGGAGCGTAGCCGGTCGGCAGACATGAAAGGACTAGTCAGAACAAAAGGCACTGGAGAAATTGAACGGTCGTCCACGAAAACTAAACGGTTTTGAAAAATGAACACCGGTTCTTGAAACATAAACACAGCTCCCCCAAACGTGAACACTCAATTTTAAAATGAACAAGGATTCTGAAAAGTAAACGGTGATCGTAATCAGTAAACGGTGAGCGCGAATATTGAACGGTGATCGTAATCAGTAAACGGTGATCGGGAAAATTAAACGGTGATCGTGAAAAATAAACACCCAATTTAAAATATGAACGCTCCTTTTCAATAATGAACAAGGTAAATGAAAAATCAACACACGATCCTCAAAAGTAAACAATGATTTGAAAAATAAACTGTGCACCGTGAAACGAGAACGGTAACCCGGAAAATGAACACAAAAATTAAAGAAATGAACGGTATTTGAAAACAGAACGAAAAAATGCGTTTTTTGAACGGTAAGGGTCCCCCAGTGACGTGAACAATAGTTTAGAAGACGTTTTTTATTTCTGAGAAAAACAGAATTCTACATGCAGTAATAATAATTTATTACAAGTCTGTCCATATAAGTTGGTAACATGTTTATATACCAGATGTTTGTTGTGGTCAGTCTATCAACAGAGTGTAGCCGTGATCACATAAGTTTGTTTGGCAGCACCTATGGGTCACAGGCCTTCTGTTGTGTACAGAAGCATTTCAGTAGCCTTGGCAGCGTGCCAGTTCACAGGTGGTGATCGGAGCTGCCAGTCCCTACCTATAGGAGGTGTGAAACCCCCTGCGGCTATCTATATACCGCTGGCCACCAGGCCCTCGCGCTCGTCAAGGAACACAGGTAAAATCTTCACACTGACTATTCACCGACATCCTTACTTTTCAACGACGACTCTTACTTTTCAACAACGACCCTTACTTTTCAGCACTTTTCAACGACGACTCTTACTTTTCAACAACGACCCTTACTTTTCAGCACCTGCATTGACTTTTCGGCACCTGCACTGACTTTTCGGCACCTGCACTTACTTTTCACGTCACACTCTTAAAAAGTAAGACTGGTCGTTGAAAACTCAGTGCGAACGCCGAAAAGTCAGTGCTCCCGAGAATTTTAAGAGTATTATAGTCACCAGTGTGGTAATGTGTATTGCGGAAAAGACTTTCAGTATAGTAGTAGATGAGTCGGAAGGGGGTGTAAATTATCCGGATCTAAAAAAAAAAACCCGTTTAGAAAATTTAAAAGTTATTCAAAGTTTTGTAAAGGCAAACTTAATATTCAGGACATATAATTGATGCTTAAGTTGACAAAAAACAACCCACAAACTCAAACGTTTTTTTTTCTTAAAATTACTGTAAATAAGTGCTTGTAAAAGTTGAGTTGGAAGAAGGTGTAAAATATCCGGATTAGAACAGTACGTCGTGTAAAAATCACCGAAAGAACTAAAACATTCCTATCAAGATCGATTGCAGTTTCTAGTCTACATAATCCTGATTACGCATTACTTTGTAGGAACCCATATGTTTTAAAGTCATGTCACAAATTAGAAATGTATTAATTTTATTGTTATTTTTTTGACAATATTATTCATTTTCATTAATAGTGTAAGTCGAAATTGCAATTTGACCCTACATACTTATACAGGTTGGATACTTTTTTATATTGAGAAGACTTATTTAAAAAAAAAAGACAAAAAATAAGAATAATTTCTCATAACATATAGAATACAGAATCTAGCTTAATTATAGAGGTACATGTAGTAAAAAGTGGATAATTGTATACATCATTATAATGTAAGCTAATTTACATGTTACGTTGACTTACATGTACTGTACATACATTTTTACACGCATATACATATTTGAAACGTGATTATATAGTTTTGTCATGGTATTCCGCTATACACACAATTCCATTAGCGTCTTTACCATAGTTTTACTCAGCTCATTCTCATACAAGATGATACATCGTATATTTATTATATCAATAAACATACGCGGTTGGAACCTTGCGTGCATTATATATGTATATATCTTTAAGACCAATTATCAAATAAAAACTTCACATACTTGGGTCTTATTTTATATAGAGCTCAAACATTTCCGTATGTCTATTTGTACAATCATACACATAACAGCAATTTCATTATTGTTTTCTGAACTTTACCGAATCAGTTTCGCTATCACCGTTTCCTGCTTCTTTCTTTAAAAAGACGCATCCGAATATATGCATTAGATATTAGTCATAGTGTACGGATATTGTGACTTGTTAATCCTGTTTTAGTTAGTTACCTGCACCAACAAACCTCACAAGTATTGGTTCTAATGCAAAAAAAAAAAAAAAAACAAACACAAAAAAAAAACAAAACATGATTCATCCATATAAGCGAGGGTACTACACGTGTACATCAGTTCCATATATATTCAGATATATGTCAGAGCTAACGTCGTGGTACTTTTCTTACAGAAATATTTCAATATGAATTCTTAAGCAAAATACTAATCGGAGAAGTGGGGAGGGGGGGGGGAGTAAACTCCATCAAATAATTACTATTGGGGGTTGGGAGGGGGTATGCAATGTATTTAATATAACTTTAAGTGTTATAATAATTATGTATATATAACATTTTAAACTTTTGTTTAACAAATACTATACAATTCTGTTCTGGCAGTGACTTAGTAGCATATCACATCCCCTGCATGGGACAAAACTCTTCATGGATGTATATAATAAAAGGTATTTTAACATATAGAACTAGTATTATATTGGTCTCAAATGCTATATAATTATAGAGCTGTATTGTCACATAGCTTCATAGATACTCTGTTCTTTGCTAAATGTACCGTTAATTTTTAATGTCAGTACAGAGTATATTATTATTTTTTTTAATAAATCAAAATAAGGGCAGTTCATCTTGGAGTGCACACAAATCTGATCCAAAGCATTATTGATGCTTAACTTGGCATGAAAGTACAGCATCTAGGTCCTCATGACTCCGAATGAGTCGAACTTCGTTTTTCAGAGTTTTTATTTTTATTTTTCCGTTCATCACCCATGCTCCTTGAAGTTCGCGCCCGCGAGATTGGTATGCTCTCGACAGAAGTTCTTGATTTTTTCGCGTGATGTCTTCCATGATCACTATACCCGAATGTTTAAGTTTAGATCTGTTTTTGATTACATTGAATTTTGAGCGTCTACGAACGAACTTGCAGATAACGGCACGGGCCTTACCGAATCTGTGACCACCAAGTCTATGGGCTGTGTCGATTTCGTCGGAATCCAATTTCATACCAAGTTTGGTGTTAGACAACTTGACAACTAGGTCGACTGTGTCTTCTACTGATTCGCCAGGGTTGGTGTCCTCCAATCCGGATATCCGGATACTGTTCGCTCTTCCGTGTTGTTCGAGATCATTTAAGACAAAACTATTCTCATGACATTCCTGACTGAGAAGATACACTTGACGTTGGGTCTCGTCGCTTTTCGAAGTGATTTTTTCAACAGTTTTTTTTAGATTTTTGTTTTCAATTGCCAGGTCGTGCATCTCCCCTTTCAGTCTCTCTATACTGTCTTCGTGTTCCAGTTTTAAAACACTTATGGTCTTTTCATATTTATGTTAGAGTTTATCAATAGTTGTCTGTAATTGTTCAGCAGTGACCAAAGTTTTCATTTGAGCTTGTATGTCCTCCTTCGTGACTACTTTACTAAGAAGTTTTTCAATACGCTCTAGTCGTGCATTCACCTCCGAGTTGTCTTTAGATTTGTCCATTTTGCTGGTGATTTCTTCAATTGTTGGTTGAGTTTTATCTAGTTTTGCCTTTTTACCTTTATGTTTGTCTTGTTTATCTTTCGGGTTGTTATTTGTTCCTTTTGACGAAAAGTTGTGTGGACTAGAGTCAAAACTTGAATCAGAAGACGTTGATAGCACTCGTTTTGGAGTCTTCTCCATTGAGGTATATATTGAAACTTGAATATATAATTTTGATATGGTCTCAATTGGATGACACTCGATGGCACGTGCGATATTTCTGTACCTGTAGTACGTAGCAAGTATGTTCAGGTGATCATGCGTGACAAAGTCACTGAACAAAGGCGACTAGTGTTCATAATGGCGTTATCGATATCACATATAGAGTCAATACATGTATATATATATGTCGATAATTACAACAAATCTGTGTTTGGAGACTCCGTTTTATAGTTCAGCACATTCCTTACCTCCTCATGATGATACGTATCAAAATTTTAGAAGTGGCTAAAGTCCTGAAGTGGTATCTTTAAATCAAAGCACCGGAGCTCACTAAAACACGTCCGTACTCTATGGTCGCCATTTTCTCTCCCTCATTGTGGTATTGAGGTTCTTGTAGAATAATAAAAACCATTTGGAGCCGGATATCTTTGCAGTGGATACTTTATTTTTACCCCTGTATGTGGTACTGGGGACGATCCACTATACTGCAGCGCAGTTCTATAGTATATAATATGTATCTGGAGCTAGTGTAAGTCAGGCGATGTTTCCTCTACGAGGAGCAGATAGGAAGTGAGTAGAAAAGACAGAATAGAGAAGCAAAGAAAGCATAAAGGCGGGAAGAAATATCGCAATGCGACAGGTGTCATAGGTCAGTTTGGTCAGTTGTCAAACAGGTATACAAAAGCTTACACAATTACGTCACACTCGCACACATTCCAGACAAAACGAAAGTAGCACATGTGACTTATACTACGACGAACTACAATAACGGAAACGGAACGCGGATTACGGATTAAAACGGACGACACGTAATTACACGAAACATTTAAACAATACTGATTAGATTCAGATATATTTTATCTAATTCTCAGGTATACATTTATAAAGATAAAATAAATAGCTAATCTAACAGGGTGCCACATACACCCCCCTGTTTAGAACTATGTTGCCCTCAACATAACGAGGGTATCAACGTACCTGTGTATAAAGAACGTTATTAATATCAATATATGTATCAAATCAAATATCATCAAATATTGATGAGTTATGACAAGAAATCTTTAAAACAGAGCGTAATGAAAACAACAGTTAAATACAATAGTAGCAAAGTCAATAAAATCTAGCAAATGGACATGTACATGTAGAAATATTGCTAGTCTAAACACTTCACTTCTCCTTCACAATACTTATAATTGCGGTATATATAGACTCACTGAAATCAAAATACATCTGAAAAGCGTCGTCTGCACTTTCATAACCATTATATTACTTCTCTTTGAGAACTCTTCCATGGTACGGTTGCCCATATGTGCCAGCCACTACTACAGTATTCGTAATTTCAGGATTATATTTAAGAAAATAACGACTTTCCCGATTTTTGCCGTATTTCGATTTTTTTGTAGTATGTTTATATATAAATCTCGATATAGAATTAATAGGAATAGTATTTGTTGAATTAAGTTTGAGGTCGAATCGTAGATTGGGTAGACTAGAAATAAATAGAATAATAATAACAATATAATTTATATATAAATTAAAATCATAAGAGGGCCTAACATCAAATCTTGATGAACACTAGCCCGAATATCTACCAGTATGATTCCAACCTGTTAATTATTACTCTTTGTTTTCTGTTTGATAAATAAAGTTAGAACCACTGAATCATTTTTCCGCCCAAACCAATATTACTAAGTTAGTATATAAGGCGTTTGCGTCATACACGGTCAAATGCATTATTTTATCACAAAAGAGCTTTTCTTCTCTTTCAGAATCAATTAGGAGGCAATGTGATGTAGTGGTTGGACGCCGGGCTCGTGATCGAAGGATTGCGAGTTTGAGTCCGGGTCACGGTACTTGTGTTGTATTTTTAGGAAGATACCTTATTCTGCTTGTTCCAGTCTACTCAGCTGAAAAAGAGTACAAAGCTGGGCAGTGCTAGAAACTGTAACACACTAGCTGTGACCATCGAGATTGCACCGGTTGTATGCTGAAGTTGAGAACGATACTGGCTGGTTGCTAATGCCCTATAACCTCGGATAATACTTGTGAAAAGCTTTGAGGCGACATTCCTGCGGTATATAATAACCTCGAATCATCATTATTATTAAAACCTTTGACTTGATTTCCCTGGTCGCTGAGATGAGGTCCGGGACATGTACATATTGACCTATTGATTATATGTACAAAATGTACGTAATTAGCACGTCTAGATGTACCAGGTCACGTGGCTGTTTTATGCTCTACATTTTGGTGAATTCAACAAAAAGCAGCTCGTTACATATATTTACTATTTTTAGAATCTGGTCGTCTCATGTAAAAAGCTAAATACAATTTTTTTTTAATTTCTTAGCATTTAGCTGAAATAAAGTATCTATCGGATATGCTTGTTCAATGAATATAACAGCCATCCCCTGGGGACGGTCAGTAGTATCCAACCGGTCAATGGCATTCATGGTCCTATGAATATCAACTAAACACGGTAGGGTTATATAGAGGCAATGCCATGCAAATGGTGGATATTTAAAAAAAATGACGGTAAATTACAAATGTTTATTAATTATATGGCTAGCTTCTGTATGACAACTTAAAATGTTAAGAACAGATACTGTATATAAAGCTTATGTAGTTTTTACTCACGTGGGTATGGTTTGGTTTATTTTGTTTTACGTGCTCCTAGTAACAGCTACGGAGGGAAGCAGGGGTTCTCGGAGAAAACCATCGACCTACGATCAGTACCTGGCAACTACCACACATGGGTTTCAAACTCACAACCAATAGGTGAAGGGCTAGTTGTAAAATGTCGAGACACCTTAACCACCGCGGCCCTTTACCGACATGGGTCTTTGATGTATGAAGTCAGTGAAATATATGTTACTAGGATGTTTTACTACCATTTGTATGCATTTCTCTATGGTCACCATCATCTGCGTTTTAAAGGCCGGTATGACGCTTCACATCCAGGTCAGGAGATACATGTATAAATGAACTTCATTCCGTAGCATTCAGTCAAGTTCTAATGGAGACACGAGCCTTAATGCCTTATTATTGAATACATTTACCAAGTACATTGTAAATGTATTCTTTTAATGGCGTATAAACAAGTTCAATATATCTTAAGTACATAGATTTATTTGAATAGGGTCTTAGAATATATAAACTAACTACGGGGTTAAAATTTACGATGAATATTGCATGCTTTAGGGCCTTGTACGTTATTGTAGAAACAATGTACATTGTATCGGCTTACATGTACTTCTTGTCAACCTCGTGACTATTACGCTGTTGATTATCTGCAATCAGCTGTACAATGCATACAAAGAAATACAATAATTCTGCATATCATACACTTTGAAATCTCGTTAAATATACTATGTACCAACGTAGATAGAGGCTTTTATTTGAAACATGATGTTGTAAACAAACGTCCGCCATAATTACATGTATAGTATTTCAAAAGCATGACCTGAATAATGCATGCCTGATCTTGTACAGGTAATGCTTTTTATCGCACGCCCTTGACGTTTCACCGTAATCGGTTCCTTTTTAATGTAACTACAATATATCATAGATATGAGAAGGTCACACGTCTTACCGATCCGGTTCTAGACTCACTGTTTCCGGTCCATCATGATGAGTGACGAATTACACATAGGACTTGTCAGCTGACTGCTATCGAGTTCCACTTTCGGTTTACATATACTTTATACAGGCTAAATGAAAACAGGTAAATCCAGTCTGGACACCTTCTGAGAAAAAGATCTTTAAGGTTAACTGGTTCTGGAAATTTAAATATTCCTTTGCTTCTTTAAAATTGTTACGGAAACAAAAGTAAATATTTGAATAGATATGAAAGGTAGGATGACGTATTCAACACCATAATAACAAAATCATAATTTTCACTGATAAAAATATTTGATCAAATTCCATGCGTTTCTTACTACTTATATCTAGTAATAACGACATTATTGTAACAAGTAATGACATTATCTAGTTATAATCAAGTCTCACAGTAGAAATACAAGCGTAAGTCTACTCGTATTTATCGCATGATAAATACTAAAGACTAACAAATGACAACAATTTTAATTAATATTTTTTTTTTCAATGTTTTTCTCAGATTGCGTAATGGAGTAGTACGTACAGTAGTACTTACTGTAATCTTCCTGTTATAATAACTCATCTGTCAGAGGAGAACCCTGGGTCAGGAAAGTGTCACAGACGAAAGTGTTATACTTTGTCAAGATACTCACCTTACTGGTATAAAAAGTTCAACACAGAACCTAGTTCACTTGAATATACTTTTTTACGGTTTCAACCTATAGGAAAGGTCCTCCAGTAGCTGTTATTTCCAATGTCTTAACTTTCTTAAGAGTAGTTGTAAGTATCATTTATGTCACAATAATTAATTAAAATGCTTGAAAGTTTTCATGCCTCGGGGACCAAGGGGACCGGTGTTCGATTCCTCGATCGGACATAATATGGTATATGATTACCTACCCGATCACGTAAGGTTTTTTTCCGGGTCATTCCAGTTTCCTCCCAAAATAAAAGCCCCCATCCCCCACGGCTTACGTCCGGGTCTCAAGGTTGAAAAAGAAAATTTTATAAGTTAATTGTTTCAAATGTTGAGTAACTGTTTTTGCTCGTTCAGTAGTTATTAACTTCTAGTTAAGATTTAAAAGTGAAACACTATTCCGTAACAATATAATATATAATTCTTGCTTTCTTTTTTATGTTTAAATGTGTTCATATTTGTACAAAATCGGTTTGGTATGCACAATACATGTTAGGTTTGTAAATTTAACACTTGCTAGAGTAAAAATAAACAACTTATTATTTGAGCTTTCAAATACGCCTGTTTTCATTTTCACGCAAGATTACAAGTAACAAGTGTCTTGACTCTATGCCATTGAAAATAACTCACTAAATCTCTGTTGGCTACATCAGGTGTGACAGAAAAGAGAACAGTGTGCGTCTACCGGGGATTGAACCCTCGATCTCCAGATCCCTATATTAGCCCGGTGCTCATCTACCGCTGAACTAAAGGGAAATTCCCTTTATATAGCTCGAAACTAGAAGGCGACATAAATCCTATGTACAATATAAATCTGCCACATTACTCTCCCCCCCCCCCCTCACTTTTTTTTTAAAATGTGATCGTCCCCGAACAACACAACCCAGGTTCTAACTGTCACCATACGGAGCTCGAGGGCCACAGACACCAGTTGTAATAGTGTGCTTCTTCCGGGGATCGAACGTCGATCTCCAGCTAGGTTCCTACTATGCTAAGGGAAAAACTTTCTAACTCGAAGCTAGAAGGAGACCTCAATTATATGTAAATTAAAATCTGCCACCCAGGTCTTCACTTAATTGCACTCCAATACTACAGGGAGTCATGGGAACGGGCAACAAATCATATATGTTTTATCATTGCACCGTGTCAATGATATATATTAATTAATAGCTATTTTCACTGTAATGTTTAATGTAGCGTTTTTTGTTTTAATTTTAAATTGATCTATATATAAATTATGATTAATTTTATACATTTTATGATGTTCCTGATTTAATGTTACAGTCTAAATATATCATGCTCGGAAATTACGCATTTTGAAATTTTAGACAAAAACGCTTGGTCGTATGCAAAAAGAAATGTAAGATGAAAAAATAACGATTGTCAATTCATAACATCTATGAAACTTGTATTTCTTGTAAAATTTTGAAACATCGTTTTTTTCTGGGAAGGGGAAGGGGGGGGGGGGTCTGTTTCTATGGTAAAAGTAAACAGTTGGGATAAAACAAAATATGGCATAAAAAGTGAAGTGTACTAATACTAAGGTATGTAGTGTACGCGATGGTAAGGCATCGATTTTTTCGGTTGTTCTATCATCCTACCGGTGGTCTAGACTGCATCTATACTCCCGTGAATACAATCCGGTTTGACATTGAGATAACGAGAGGCTGTAATGAAAAATGTCAATATAATCCAATGTGCACTAAGGTAGAAATTATTCCGAAATATAAAACGCTGACGTTCCATATCTCATTGCATTTGTATTGTATACATATTACAGCCAGTAAAGTCTGTATAATAGGGATATATACTGTACCAACTTTATATTTTTGAACGATAGCGGTCAGGTTCAAATGCACACGAAATAGTATTACCCAAAAGATCCTACAGGAGAGACCAGCGTTAAACGTAGAGATAGTGATACTTAACCTTCTAGCGGCGTTCAATGTTTCATCTTACATGTATTTTGGAGTATGCTAACACTATGTTTTATGCTCTATTAGAATCATTTCAAGCAATATTGTTAAATGATAATTGTATTTCTGGATTAAGTATTAAGGGACACCAGGACCCGTATTCATGAAACCATTCTCATGCTCAAACATGTTTTTTGTGCTCAAATCAGCTTTCTTGAAACTCTCGTAAGTCGTGTCAAACGATTATAAAATAAATTAAAAACATAAAAAACGACAATTGGCTTTCACTATCTACAAATTATTTCCAAGTCTTCGGCAAAATATTATTTCATTATTAATTTATATCCGAAACAAGAAATTGGGCCTGGGCACAGAATCCGTTCTTGAGCATGAAAACGGTTTCATGAATACGGGCCCTGATCTTATTCTCTTTCTTTTTTTCCTATTTTGCCTCTAGTTTAATCGATTTTGAGTCCGGATTATGATTTTGTTGACGCTTTGGTATTCTCTGATTTTTTTTTATTTGTTTCAATTTAACATATGCTGTCGTGAAATTGATTAATGGTTACTATCTTTGTAATACATGTGTCTCTAGAGACCTCTATACTGTATAAATACTTTTTATTCGGGCTCAGTGAATATCATCTTTCCCAAATGGATAAGTCTTCCTATTAACATCATAGAAGTAAATATCATGAGACTATTGTTTACTGTTTTCCAGGATGTTATACCGCAAATAATCAAAACAACTGTGACCTCATCAGACTCACGAATACGCGTAAATATTCACATATTTATCCACGAAATACCGTATCTAAACTACGAAGGGCTAAATAAGGTATATCGGTCAATGAGAAACCGCATATTTTGAGGATAAACATCGTTAATGGAGACAAACATTATGACGGACCTGATAACGTCATTGTAACCAGCAGCTGTCCGTCAGCTGTCGCTTCAACTGTCCTATACTAGAGCTGGCATGGCAGTAAACAAAGTACTAAGTAATGACTGTAAATGTGTATTATTGTTAGCTTGTTTATCTAGTTTATCAGACAGTTACTTGGAAATAAAAATATAATTAGGTTTATTTTGTTTTACGTTCTATTTGATATTAGCCAGGGTCATTTAAGGACATACCAGGTTTTGGAGGTGGTGGAAAGCCTGAGTACCCGGAGAAAAACCACCGACCTACGGTCAGTTAATTGCAATTGCCCAACGTTGGTTTCGAACTCGCAATCCAGAGGTCGTGGGCTAACGGTATCATAACGGGACACCTTAACTACTCGGCAATACAAATATAGCCAAATAATTATGTGGGTAGATGCAATGCAAAACATAGGTAGTAAATGTACAGCATATTTTAAAGAAGGTACCTGTAAAAGTTCTTTTAAAAATACAAATATAACGAGAGAAAAAATCTTTATTCTTAATTTATCAGGCAGATGAGGTAACAAAATTATACCTATAGAAATTAAACATAATGGTTTTGATATCAGTGCCCAATGATATGGCCATCAATATCATTTACTTCGATTATTCAAGTCTTTCTGACTTTTTAGACCTCCGCCGTGAAATGGGGGGGGGGGGGGGGGGGCATATAATGTTACCCATGTCCGTCCCGTCCCGTCCCGTCGCATGGTAATGAAACCAGCTAATCTAAATAACTACTGATCCGATTGTCATCAAACCTCGCAAACAAAATAAGCATGAAGAACGAATTCCATATCATGGGGGCGGGGCATTTATGTCTCACAGATATTTCTAGTTTTTTATATTTTTGTTTTGTATTTATGTATTTATTTATTTTGCATGGTTATTAAATAAAATAAATCATTCCATTTAGATAAAGATGAATTTGGGTAGAGGTTAACTAAAGACAAATTGTGATGTTCGATAAGTTTCGCTGATTGGAAGTAGCAATTTATTTATTCTTTTCAAAAGTGTTTCGATAATGCCTTCCACCCCGTCCTTGAAACAATAGAAGAAAATACGATTTAAAAAGAAGAAATGGAATTGATAATCATGGCAATATAAATATATTTTAATAAAATCATCGCTACATTTATCAAGTCTGTTTACTAAAGGATGCATTGATCTATGTTTTCCCCGTGAATTGTACTGACGATCACATGACTATCACATGACAATCACATTGCCAGACATACGTCACGGATACTGTAATACTACATGTGTGTATACACAGAGGAAGCGTGCGGGCCTGGGAAAAGGTGCAAATCTTACCATTAATTGTGTAATCTGGAAATAAAATGTGGCAGATTTATCTCCATACAGGTAGTAAAGAACAATAAACTATGATGTTTTCGATTGAACACACACTTGTTCGTGACAAGCGTTCTGACACATACACCGACAATTTCAATATTCTGCTACTAAATCTTCAACGAGAATATATACTATGTAGAAGGATGGTGTGCTCAAATGGAGGTTTTCCCAGGTGACGAAATGTATATATACGACACACTGAATCACTATGATTTATAATAATGGACCATCAGTGACCGTGAACTGTGGAACCAAACCAGAGGCGTAGCTGGTCACGGGCCAGTGAACACAGCGTATTGATACCCAGGACTGGGGGCTGGACAAATCAGTCGAAGAGTGCAGTTGCACAGTGGCGGTTCTTCGAAAGGTAAGTTCCATCTTTATGCTAACATTTTTTAAAGCTTTGTATGTGGTAAAGATTATATTTAAATTTAAATACGTGTACTTTTAAATAAAATATAACTTCCGTCTGAACTAAAATTTTAAACAAAGAAAATATCTAAATGCTTATACATTATTGAATCTTACAAAGACTTTTGTGCAAGGAAAAAAATTTTGATCAGAAATAAAATGAAGGAATTAATAATCCAATGGTGATTATGATTATGTAAATAATTTCTCCGAACCCGGTTGTTATAATTTCATTATTTTGTATCCTCAAAACCACCATTTTTAAAAAATAAATTATATACACTCTTACAAATACTAAACATGTATTTAGTCATTATATTATTCCTACGCTTTGATAATAACCTATTTTGCACCATCATCACTCAATAACTGTACCGCTGCACGCAGTCTGTTCATATTAAATTCCATGTTTTAAAGTCAACGATTTGATAATAGAACATCACGTCATCTTCTGATAAAAAGGAACATACATTTGTATGGTCAACATGAAATATCGATGATACCTTTTGTGTGCGTTTTTATTTTTTTGCAAATGTATCTTTAATCGTTAAACAACATCACCTTCCCTGCTTCGTAAGTGCAATACATAAAACATTACGAGAGGGGAAAATGACGTTTTTATTTCTATTTTTTTATTCGTACCATCTGACTCTGATTAGGCTTGATTTTCGCTGCAGGTTTTGCAGGAACTTACGTATTTTGGGCCTTTAATACAAACTCTATGTAACGACACTTTTCATTGACTATAACTAGGTATTATCGGTCAATACAATTTACGTGTGGCGGTAAATTCTACTGGATCATATGTTTAGATGTGAAATGCTTTTACCGAAACCTGCAATGAATAGAAAATGCAAGGTAAGAAAAACTCGTCAAACCAGTGTTTCGTATCATGAAAGTGACTTGAGAAGTCGGTCGAGTGTTGGATATGTATGCTTAAACAAATCCTGCATACTGCATGGCTTCGGTGTTCATCGTATGTCGATTGGTAAATCGAACGAAATATGTTGGAATACGTTTGGAAAACAATCCGATCGGGCGAATTCTGCTTTGGTTTTCACCACAACTTTCTCACTTCACTGATTTTTTTTTAAATAGGAAGTAGCATTCAAACTTCGCTGTCTCGCGATATTACTTATTATATGACACTACACTATCTATGTATAACCATGGTATTGAGGTGTTGTTTAGATATATAATTAATACCAAGAGAACATATCAATAAGATGATATTTAAGGCCTCGTTGGTCTGGTATGTTTATATGCTTTTGGCGAATATGAAACTGTTGAATACGTATTCGTTGTCTTTTTATATCAGATGGATTCTCCTGCAGTTAAATATATGAGTTTAGTGGCTTTTTATTTCTTATCCATTTGTTACCATTTTCTGCAGAAAGAAGCCTGATTTAAACATTCCAAATTATTTAATAACATGCCCACTCAATTTGTTATGGTCGCAATCTTGATCTCATCGAGAAGAAATATCCTGTATCTTTGTATGATATGAAGATGGACGTTTATGAGTTTGCTTATTAGTGTGCTTATTTGCTGTGATGACAATGATGGCTCTGTTCTCATTTTGAGGATTGATGCTTACTTGGATGTGACCAAGATTTGCCTGGCGGGTGTCGTCGATGAAACAGAAGACGCTTACTCTTCCGGAACACCTGGTCTTATTCCCTTGTGCATTTACAAGAGTCTCCATGTACATCTTTCCTTTGTTCCTATTTTGCCCATAGTTTTATCGATTTTGAGTTCGTATTATGATTTTGTTGACGCTTTGGTATTCTCTGATTTTTTTATGCCCGCTCAAATGATATTTATTGTTGGAAACTACGGAATTCCGAAGCGACTATGTTTATGAAAACTGACTGTATTGATTTTACAAATTATATCGAACAGTTCCTCCACATAGAGATGGAATGTCATCTTTAGAGATGCATATAAAATTAATTAATAGTGTTTACGTATTTCTAAAAGGTGTCAACTGGTCGGACATATGCAGACCGCGGGCATATTAAAGCCGCCATTGTGGGATAAGTTATCTTTTATAAACTTTGTTGAACACGTGTGGTTACTTGATTTATCTACTACTTTGTACTTCGAGGGGATTTATGAAAGGTTACGCCTTGTCCTAGTGCTAGACGTTCTATCATGAAAAGGATGTAGTCAGCAAAAATGAAAAAAAAATGCAGAATAGCTAAAGCCTTGAACTTTGGGGGAAAAAGGTCCATGGAACATTTGTTTACAGGCAGTTAATATCTTAATTAGCATAGGTGGATATGAACATTTTCCGGTAAATTTAAACGTTTTAACATCTCATAAAGATATATTTTACGTCTCATTAAATGACACTGTCTTTAGTACATATTATATGTATGTTCGTAATTGCTCACAGTTCTTCTATACATTTTAGTTCTTTCGATAAAACTGCACTTTTGTTTGATTTCATCTGAGTATATTAACAGTATGTTAGATACACTACATGATGGGTTCGCTATTGTTTAGTCGGTTATTTAAAAGTTGAATATACTGTTTTGAGGGTTTCTTTGTATCTTTAATTTACAAATGCAATATTATAAGTAAATCCCCGCTAATATAATAAATATATCTCAAATATGGCACAACCCGAAATCTAAATCGAATTCAGTTTTATATAAAAGGTTAAGATAGAGTAGAATGATTTTAACATCATGCTGTATAACGTTATGCTTGATCACAACGCTGTAAAGGATTTCGATGGACTTTATCATGCGATTATATCGGGTTTTACTTTAATTTTTTAGCACACAAGTTATCAATTATGAGATACGGTATTTTTTAATTGCACTTACCAAAGCTAACAATTATTCTGCAGTCGCTTTATCCAGATCTGAACAGGAAAATCTACAACTTTGAATGCGGTAAAAAGATCATAGTAATTTGAATATGTATCATCATATTTGTAAATATATGATGTTGAGTATATCTTTACTGCAGTGAATTAATTTTTATTATGACGCTGGTAATTTCTGAAATTTTCGTAGTAAAACAAACGTAAAGTAAGACTTAAATTTCTCTATGATTGGTCCTAGCATTTTATAAATAAAATGAAACCTACATACGTGTATCTTTAATATAATTGCATATCAAATACTGGACTATACATACTAATTCAGAGTACCTCCTTTGAATTAATGAGGTGTCACTTTATCCACTTTATGTGGATTTTACAAATATAGACATATGTGATTTCAATGAAGGAAGTTGATTTAGTATAAAAAATGATAAATAAATAATTGATTAATCAATAAATACATAAATAAATAAACAGCATTTGTTTTAGCGCCCTATCAAACAAACAGAAGACATTACAAAGTGCTGTACAGTACATATATGCATACAAGTTGTTTTACAACCAATACAATTAACATATGCATTACTCAATACAGTTCTAAGGAATTCGCAGAAGCTTGCTTGTTAGGCGCTAGGTACTTATCCTATGCCATATGGCGAATATCTCCCATGTGTGTATGCCCGAATATGTATTGTGTTTTGATGTTTGTGGGACCGTGCTTCAAACAGCATCTCTTAAAGTGCCACCTTACTGGAATGCTACAGCACCGGTACATTATTTTTTGAACGGCAACACTCGCCAAGAACATTTTATACCTCACCTTGGTTATTAGAGCTGTATGAAAAACGAAGAATGAACTCTGATTGTGTTCAGCTAAATGTTTCAGCAAAGATTGAAAACAAAGATGATTGTAACAAAGTGTTATGAAGTAAAAACCTTCTTTTTTATCCACATTGTATATCATTTCTTAAATGTGGGGTGTTGTTGTCCATTTTGACGAATCTTTAGAACTGAGGGAAAGAAAATCTCATGTATATAATATTATATATGTTTGTTTTGTTATTGAAAAACAATCAGAGAATACCAAAGCATCAACAAAACCATAATCCGAACTCATAATCGATTAAACTAGGGGCAAAATTGGAACAAAGGAAATATTTACATTGATATAGAAAATCATTTTGAAATTCAAAATGTGCCTATTGTTTTATCTTTCATTTATAACATTTTCGGACACCTTTTATGCCATTTTTAAAGGCCCAATATACGTAACTTCAGGGACATTTTCGTGATTCTGAAAAATTCTGAAAACAATTCCAGTTGATAACCATCCAAAAATAAGCCTAAAACGAAGTAAACCTGAGTGGTAACTAACAAGGAACTCTTGACAAAAAAATCAAAAGAATTGAAAATAATTCAGGTGGGGCCCACTTCAATAACAAACCGGAGTTGGAAGACGGTTCGAAATGGACGCGTGTTTACAAATAGCATGTTTCAACTGCTGCTGTACCGGTAACCGCGAAAGAATTCATCTTAAATATTGCTGATATCAGTTAATCTTAACTAAATCTATAAATATAAACAGTTATTAGTCTTGATTTACGCTTCAAGTTTTGCCGAAAGTTACGTATATTGGGCCTTTAAGTGATGTCCTTCAAACTGTAACTCAAGGTGAAAAGTAGGGTCACTAGAGCATTTTACCAGTTCATTTATTTACTTGTATGATAAAATATGTAGGTTAGGAGAGATGGCTACTTATAGTAGCAGCATCATCTTGTTCCCATCTGTCACAACTACCTACGTGCGACGGCCATGTCGACTGGACCCGATAACGGACAACTTAGTGTTGGGTTCAGCACCTCTGTAAATACGAGGCGATTAATCTCCGTCCCTACTCCTTATAAATAGGCCACGTGATGAACACGGAAGAATGACCATATATACTCAGCAGCAATGAAATATCTTTTACGTCATAGTAGTCTGTGTAAACTAAATTTTGATTCTTTGTTTAAAATGATACATATCTTGTAAGCAAAATCAAATCAGAGAAAACCGAACGTGGTGTATTTTGAACAGGTATTCCTGAAAAAAAAATCGTATGCTCTAATATGGATTCTTAGCTCAAACTAATTTTGTTTCATAACTCGCTTTCGTATCAAACGATGTGGAATAAACCAAAATAGATTATCAGAACGTTTATCTATTTTACGTCTAATCAAGGTTTTTTAGCCGGAACACGAAATTCGGCTTAAGCACAAAATCCATGCTTGAGCATGGGAGAGGTTTTATAAATTCGGATTCCGGTGTTTCGAGTAAGAATATTATTATTAAAAAAATGTTAGATTTATTTTATTTTATCAACATTCATTACAACAGCCGATTTGACTATTATACTTGTTTAGTACTATGTCACTTAAAATAATAGCTAGGTTTGATATACATGAACCCGGTATTATCTTTTTCAAGCACTTTTTCAAGGGTCTCCATGTAACTCTTTCCTTTCTTCATATTTTGCCCATAATTTAACCGATTTTGAGTTATTGGTTATGTTGGCGCTTTTGTATTCTCTGATTTTTTTCTATTATCTTAAGAACAGCATGGAATTACCTTTGCCTTTTAGTATTCTCTGTTTTTTGTTTTGTTTGTTTGTTTGTTTTTGCACACTTTATTTTACGAGTTCTCCAAAAGGATGTTATGACTAGTAAACAGTCTATAATAGAAAGTGGATAATAGAAAGTATGAGGCGTTAATACATTGCCATTCAATTTCCTACGATTGAACATGGCACCATCAAACATGGTAATTCACTAGCCTACCTGTGTTTTATCTGACAGGTTTTGGTGATAGACCTGCCCCGACTGTCATTCGCAAACAATAGACCTGTCTATCTATCAATGCATTACTTACGATAAATATGTCAACGTATCATCATCGACACTGGGGTGCCTTAATTGTTTCCATCACCTTTCCTGATTTTCATTAGTAATTAATAAGGTGTTGTTTGCACATGGTGAGACTATGAGATATTAAGGACAGGTTTATTGTGGACTTAATCGGATTTATCAAATAAATGTTGTAAATTCAACCATTTCTATCACACACCTTACACCAGTAACAGCCAATGAGTAATTTTCTCCGTTTTTGATTACAGTGAACATATTTGTTGTTTATATAAAATATTTTGTACTCAGAAATAACTTTTCAGAACACATATAATCCCAGGACTTTTATGTAACTTACGGTTCACGTTTAAATGATACACTATCTGAACAGCAGTGTTTTACCTGACCGCAAACAAAAATCACTGCAGGGAAAACGATAATAATTCACATTGTATTTACACAAAGAACTTTAGCATTTATAAAAAAAGAACTATAACCGTATTTAACCTATACACAAAGGAAACTACAGAAAGCCGTCTTTATTGATATCTAGAGGCAGCCACGCCTGCAGAACGTGAATAAAGATTAGTCGGCGTAACAGCTGGTCTGCCTGTCGTTATACAGTAAGTCTATATAATATATACAAACAACTTCGTTTCTATAATGAAGATGCTGCCGTTGCATCTGATACCTACAAAAAGATTGAAAAGTTTGATATATAATTTACACATGGGTTAAGTCTGTCACCAATTTACAGATAACAAAACGCAATGCTCATATACATGTAGTCATTGTTTTAGTGTATGATTATACCTAGTGTTACATGCACTACCGGTTAGTTACGGTTGCAATTTAAACCCCACATTACAATGTTTCTGTACATTGTACACGAACACTTCACTTAAACACAAAATTACCAAGGATATATGTAAAAAGGATATCCATGTTGTCCCTATGGAATCCCAAATTCAATTGAATATAAATAAAATAATACAAAGGTTACAAGCAGTATCATCTTCATCGCAATATGGGCCTTGGTTTAAGTCATTTTGTATAGTTTCAACTTTGGCACGTCCGCAATCTTTCCATTAAAATGTATTCATTAGTTTACATAAAGATATTTCATTGATTTTTTACAAGGTGTCGATGATGTTATGTGAAAAATATCAAGATGGTACCTTTTACAAAAAAAAAAAACCACAAAAAAAAATAAAAACAATATTTACATAACATAATTCATAAGTGCTAAAAGAATATTTCCATAATCCATAATTGCAAACAGGAATAAAATGTTTAGAAATAATTGTATAATAACTTGTCGTGGTATATTATATTTTCAACATGCATATTTTGGGCGCCATGTGCATAGCGCAACATATCTGATTTAGTTAAGGGGTTATGCTGTCTCAATATATAGGATAAACACATTGATATAGAACTCCGCCCACAGGCAGTCATCGGTCACAGCGTTTATTTTTGCAATTTGTATTTAGTCTTATGATCCCGATTTCCTGATCCATTTTTTCATATTGAATGACAACAGGGATAAAAATGTACATTCATTTATTCATCTACTTCTATTTCTCTGTAGTTGTTGTTTAGATAGATACATGTATACGGATTTATATAAAACAAATAACAAACAAACAAAAGTAAAAACATAAAATGGAGCAAACTAACTTTCTATAAAGTACATAGAAAGCGTAGTGTTGTGATGATAAAACCAGAATGTGATTCTGACAAGTTTACTTGTTGATATAAATGTACAATGTCTTTATCAAAAACCACAGATAATATTTTAATGTCCTTACAATTAACATCTCAAGTTTACGTAAGTAAATTAACCTACCATCCATCTTACTCTTACACAAAGTAGAAATCCATGTCTCTATAATCTGTTGGACAGCGTTATCACCATGGATACCTCGGGCAACTGACCTTTGGAACCAACTTACGTCACAGATTATATAATGTGTTTTTTTTAGGTAACAACCCCCAGCAGAAATTAGTTTGATTTATAGTGAGACATGCTTGCTGCCAGATGTGTTAAAAAACAAACCATCTTATTGATAGGCGATAGCCAAAAGAAACTCAATATATATTCATACGTTTATTTCCGTTCTTCATTGTTTGAGGAAATTAATTACCAATTCACGTAGTTTGTTTTGGTAAAGAGCCTATGTTTACTTATATTTCCCTACGATATGTGACAGTTTGACACAAAACGTTGACGAGGGAGTCATCCCAGAGTTATCCAGGTGAGTAGGTGATGAGAGCTTATCGCGACAGATGCTGGATAATTACAATACATTATACATGTATCATAACAAGAGTTGGAAGTTGGTCAAAATATATTTGTATTAAAAGAAGACGCATGGTATGTTTTTCAAGCAACTGATAAGATACTTTTTTGTTTTAATTTATAATGATATTAATGAAGTTTTCGTTTGAATTTTATAGATATTTCTACAGTAGTTTCCTTTTTTGTTACACAAGTATGAATTCAATATGATAATTATACTTTTATTTGTTATTGATACATGTTATCCCTCAAAGTGTTTATACGATGCATATCCACGTTGGTGTAC
Organism: Mimachlamys varia; assembly: GCA_947623455.1. Taxonomy (NCBI): domain Eukaryota; kingdom Metazoa; phylum Mollusca; class Bivalvia; order Pectinida; family Pectinidae; genus Mimachlamys; species Mimachlamys varia. The sequence continues at coordinate 8,411,570 of OX392537.1, forward strand.
TGTGATGCTATAGATTATTGTCGATATTGACTTTATTTATATCGAATTATATGACATATGCTTTTCATATTTAGATATAATTTTTAAAACAGATAAATTAAAATGTGTTAGTAAAAGGAACATTTCCTTTTTTAAGGTTTTCTGACAATTAGTTACATCAACAATATGTTACAACTATCCCTGTAAAGCCATTGAATGTCTACTATCATAAAACGGCCATCTTCAGGCTGTTACTTTGATGTCGTCATAACAACACTATTATGATGTAATACAGCAGTATCAGGGGAGGTAATACTGTTATATCGGGGATTTATTACCAATAAATGTATATGTAAATATATATACATGTATATCATGTATGTATAATACGTTGTGGATGCCAAACACAGAGCATGATATTGTAAGTTTGATATATAAACAGAGAGACTATTAATTATAATATTTAGTTAATATTACTTGATTCATTCATATGCGATGTATTTATATACGTTATTCAGGTAATCTGCAAACAATTATACAATCGCATATATCATTATTATCATATACATTCTGAGGGCGGAGTCTGTCATAAAATCACCATTACTGGAGGTAAGGATTAATTATGCAATGTATTTTGCGGGTGATTGTATGCAAGGAGGTCATCACAAGCTGAAACATATATATATATAATTTGGTAATAATTTATTATCAATACGTTAGATAAAGTTATGTTGGATTGTAATCTTAATTGAATTATTTGATGTTAATCAGATTTTGTCACGCACATCAAACGTCACATCTTCAGTTCAGTTTATACTTTTTCCAATTACTACATCACTAAGTCTATTATTAAATTTTAAAGCATAATCCAAGTCTTATTGAAACTCATTGCGAAAGTTAATATAGCAAAGACAGTTTACAGTGTTATTCGTTATATTGTTATTTAGCTATTTTAATGAAACGATAAGACCGGAGACCGGCTTATGAAACTGTGTCGATGTCATCAACATAAACAATTATTTTTTCAGAATCAAATTTTTAGATACGTAATTGTTGTTGTGATTGACAATGATACTCGGTTCTCATTTTGAGAACTTGATGTTTACATGGATTTGAAAAAGATTGACATGGCGGGTGTCGTCGATGAAGCAAGAGACGCGCAATCTTCCGGAACACCTGGTCTTATTCTCTTGTACTTTTACAAGAGTCTCCATGTAAAACTTTCCTTTGTTCATATTCTGCCCCTGGTTTAATCGATTTTGGGTTTGGATTACGATTTTGTTAACGCTTCGGTATACTCTTATTTATTTTCGTCACCACAAAAAAAACCTCCAAAAAACAAAAGAAAACAACATTAACACATTAAAATAACGTGTCTACGAATTGCAGCTCACTTGTGTTTAAAAGCACAAATCGTTTATGTTATCATTACACGTACTTTCATGCAAATTAAAATTCGTTTACGGAGAAAAATGCTTATGAACTTTCTCACATATTCTACATCTTTTACTTTGAGACAATAACAAGGTAATTTTTATTCGCAAACACGTTATATGTTCAACGAATGTCTGATTTTGTTTATTTCAATATTGAACACATTCGTGGCAAGTGGAGATAATGATAAAATAAAATTAATGTTTTTTACAACAATTATAAAGTCTACCTCCTGATATTAATCCTTCTCGTTGGCCCGGAAGTTTGCGCTCGAGGGGCATTGGAGATATTTAATATAACTATTCAGCAATATCTGTGAGAAATAAATATTGTTCGCCTGTGTTCGTCCGTAAATGACAATATAATCTAGCGCGAGGGGTCTTATTGTAGGAGGAAACCGTAGTACCCGGAGAAGGCCTACGGGGTCGGGCAGGTGACCCCATACCTTTTCACTCATAATGATGCATGCATATGGTCACATGTCTGCATACAAAGACATATTACACTGTGTCTTAATAAGTTATGATGTGGGTAAACATACCTGTAGGATATTACTTATCAATTTGGACAGCTTCGAGCAATGGATGTGATGTGCACACCTGTACCGATAAAATAATGTGAAATTAATTCGGTCATGTGAAATACATTCATCGGAGAAAAACATTAATATTATCCTGAAAAGCTGAAAGTCTGAAACCCAAACTCAAATCACGATTTAGTATAAGAACGTGTGTCAGTGTTTATCAAATAGTGCAACATTTGCACCTTGCTGAAAGCTTTGTATACAAACAAATGAAGACAGTTATTATTGTTTACAAGGATTGCATTTATCATTACCGTGATTGGTTGTCGTGGAGGGTGGCAAGGCGATATAAACTGTCCTTACTGACAGAATGAGTGGACAGAAAATTATGAATGTGTCACAGTACGAAGTTTATGGGCTTATCTGTCGTCCTTTCTTTACCGGTAACATGTGATATATGATAATACTAGGAGACGTATATCGGAATAGATTCGTATTCTACGGATTATTCCATCAAATCCTTCATAGAAATGTAACATACACACTTTTGATTGCATTTGTTGAATTTGATAATTGATGCATGACGCCGAAATAAATAAGTAATACTAACAACAAGCTACTTTGGTCTTTTGTGCATCATCGTTTGAAATGAACTTCACAATTGTCGAAATTGCTGTTTGGTTAATTATCTGATAAATGTTACATACATTTTGTACACACATTTGATTTCAATTGTTAAATTTGATATTTTAGGAAGTATGTCGAAAGAAGGAATGATTAATACTTACAATACAGCTACTTGGATCGTTTTGGCATCATCATTAGAAGTGAAATCCACTAAAACACACTAAAAAATTGCTAATACAAAGATTCACAAGCAACTTTACGTAATCAAAGATTAACAAACAACTCTATTATATTAAGAAGTCACAATAAATCCTACTAATACACAGATTCTCATACAACCCCTTCTAAAAAACAAATATAAAAAAAAGATTCACAAACAACTATACGTAATCAAAGATTCACAAACAACTCTATTAAAACAAGAATTCACAAGCAACCCTACTAAACCACAGATTCACACACAACCCCTTCTAAAAAACAAATATAAACAAACAACCCAACTAAAACAAAGCTTTTAAATAATTGTGTATCGGATTGGGCATCTATCAAGGCTGGGGTACCTCAGGGCTCAATCCTCGGTCCTCTTCGTTTTCTTGTGTATATAAATGACATTGTGTATGATATTAATTCTATAGTTAAGTTGTTTGCCGATGATACGTCGCTGTACATAATGGTTGAAAATCCTATCACGGCACATGCCACTCTAGAGTCAGATATCAACAAAATTCATATATGGTCCCGTCAGTGGCTTGTAGACTTCAATCCCCAAAAAACTTAAACTATGTTAAAAAATTCCATGGCAAAAATTTTAACAGTAACTGTTAAAGTATCAACATTTCTACAATCACTGTTATCTTTACTCAAGATGATATATCCGTTTTTTTGGTTTTTTTTTACAATTTCCCGTATTATACTTAACATTCAGCGCAAACAAGTAAAACGTAAAGTCTAAATTCAAAAGAATGATGTATTGTCTACTAACGTTACAGCTATTCTTGCTTTTCTCATCACCTATAAACCGATGTCATACAAAAAAGAAGGGTACCGACGCTGTTATTTTTTGTTTAAATGACACCAATAATTAACCAGACTAATTGGGACCTATAGACAACGTTGGGCAGATGCCAAGGGCTTCTGACAACGCCTTATTAGGATGGATAGAGTCTATTATCGTTTCACAATAGCCATTTCAGTGGTCTTTTGCTAATTAGCGTAGTTTCTATTGTGGCAGATACAAACAAATTATACACGTCTCTTTCACGAAGAAAGTGCTAAATCATTAATGTTTTGACGTTAGACTGTTGAATGTCATTTGCAAATATCGGTAGGCGGAAGGCTAGTATTCTTAATAGAGGATCTTACACGAGTGTCAATGTAATACATATATGGAATTTATTAAACCAGATCAATAATTTCATATGTCACGAGCCTTAAGCCGAGTAACATATTAAATTATTTAACAAGTTTAATAAATTCCATATTACATTGACGCGAGTGTAAGTTTCTTTTTATCGCATAACTTATATTTATGAGAAAATACACTGAAACTCTCCAATTCATTCTCAATTAAAAGGCAAATTTCTTCTTTGACGTTACGATTTTCACTACCGAGACAATCATATGTTTGTTTATGACGTCTCAATAGTGTTATTACACGTGTGTAATACCATATTTACGACATGGCCGTATGACATCACTGAACGGGTCAGTTGTGTGATAAAATAAGATATTGAATACTTATATATTTAGTTCTTTTTAATACACGACATTATTAAAAAAAAAAAACGAGAATTGCATATCTTGTGTCAAGTCAGGAATAGCAGCTCAATATGCCCTACCATACACAACCCAAGTGGAGATATTGCTTTCTCCATTGATATATATTAAGGTTTATTCTGAAGTAAAAAGAACAATTTGTATTAAGAGCAAGCTTAACACAAGCGATGTTACCTGAAAAATATTATAAAAGGGACATTATTAGAATAATTGATTCTATTTTCTCGCATTCAGATTTGGCATTGTTACCGAATGATCATCCCCAAAACAAATCATGCTGGTACATTGTAAATGATGAAGTTTGTTGAAGCCTCGGAACAAATACATGTAAAACCACTCCAACTGTTCAAGTTAGCGAAAAATAAATAAAGTGATATTTCCGGTATTCGGTAAGGCTATTAGGGGCTAGCTATAATGTATAACATATAGAGGGATCATTGAAAGGTTTAAAACACAGGTATTTCAAGGACGATTTTAGATTACCCACCAGATATGTACATGTACATATATACGTAATATCAATTTCTTGTGTGGTCCCATTGTGACGTCAACAATACGTGTGGACAACTTTCAGCGGTGCGCTTGATTAGCTTGAGGCAAAACAGGTACAAAACCAAAATTCAACCTGTCGTAACTTTGTAACCGGTCAACCGATTACGATGCAGTTTTCGACAATGTATTAATGCAAACACAAATGGCGTTTATTTTATTTTTTTGCACTTGCGTTTTCGTTAATATTTAAGAAATTGTTCCCGATTAATGTCTGTCTCCAAATGAAAAACAGTCATCACAAAAATACTGTCTTGACACACATGGACATCCAGATAAACAAAATGTTTACAAATGTCACAAACACGTCAACCAACGTTGTTTCGAACGTAAAATCTAAATAGTGATTAATACGGCATCAGGCATAATTGTTTACAAACAGGATGACCTGTGTGTATCATAGGATCTTTACAAGAAATAAATACAACTCAGATCCATTTCCTGTAAATTAACGACACATTTTAATGGTACATGTCTTTGTAAATAGATGGGTCCTGTAAATTAGTAAACTTCTTATTCAAAAGAGATTTTTTATATGATGTAAAAAACATTGTTTTAATTGGTAACATATTTTCCTGGATTTGTTTAGACGCATCACATCCGATGTAACAAGTGAAATAAACAACGCCTCTCTCCTCAAATACATAGTGTTTACAGAGCACGGCTGATCATCGTGGTTTTCATAGTTGCCAGTGTATGCAAACTTTATTATCATTATTGTTATTAACTGCCGAATAAGTATTATCTTTATTGTTGTGTACCGAGGCTATTCCTTGTGAAAACAAAACGTATATTAAGTATTTCAAATACTAACAGTAATTAAACTTTTAAAGTCCTAATAACGTCCATTCCCGTTCAATTAATCAGTTACTTTCGTTATATAAAAGCCGTCAAAGATATTGGTCATCAACGTCTTATTTATCGTAATGCTATTTACAATACATTGCATTATACCTACATTACATGAAACACCCACGCACATAATGCAGTATAGGTATACGGGCGATTGTATAAGTTAATTTCTGTCTTGTCAAGTCACGGTTGATTTGACATGGTAAGTTATGATATAGAGTACATACCCCACTGAGATACTATACACGTGTGATCGCTAGTGTATATGTACACGGAGAAAATCTTGGTTGATATATCTCTATTCAATATTACAACGTGTATAGGAAATGTACAATAGATCGTTCTTAAGCCCTGCGCACAACTGAATGCTCATACGATCGTCTACTTTGACACGCAAGCTTGCTATATATATTTGCCAAGCCGTATTATAAACAATATGGACATGACTTGTAACACTGAAAATACTAGCATGTAGTAATCGAAACCAGGACATGGACAATTTTTTATCCTGCCGTATAAATGTTTTACGTAGAATACATATGGATTAAGCATGAAAACATAAACACGTGGCATAGTTTTAGGACAGTGAATGGATAGTCGGCCGTACTTACTCCGGACCCAGAGGTAAGTTAATTTGTTAGTATTGATTTGAATACGTGGCTACATATGGCGCTTGTTGTTTACTTTGAAGTTTGATGCTTTATCATGTTAGCTGTTGTTGATTTGTTGGGTTTTTTTCATTAAAGCATACAGATGTACCAATAGATCAAAGACTGTACGTTGTAGTAATCAGCCTCTGAAGCTTATTTCCATTTCTTCCAATGCTGCAAGCATTGTCATCTTAATACATACACCCTTCTCTTTTATGGATATATTCCGGGATTTGGATCAACATATTTCAGTTGTTTGACATAGTTATGTGTCCGAAATCGAATACATTGAACCACTAATACTAGTTGATTAAATGGATATTCATCTACATACAACATGGATATCGGAGTTAATACTGTTATAATGGAATTCGATTTTGTGACAAGAAAATGCTTACCACAACATCAAAACTGACAGACAAATATCAGAATATGCAAAGATTAATCAAAATACATTGACGATTCATTGACAAATCAACATCTAAGGTCAAAGTCGGAACTTTAGATCGATATAACCTGCAGGCCTGTTGGTTAATGGAATATAATGAACTGAATGGATTGTCTGATCGCCCCAGGTCACACACATACAGTTATGTCTTTTTTCAAGGTACAAATGGACATGTTACTGATATCAATGCTGTTACAAGCTGAATTGACACGTAAGGTGCACAATAGAGAACGATTAATCACCGACCTGTTTCTTCACTCTTGAAACAAGTTCTCTAGCTAACCAAAGGTTTAATTTATACGCACATGTTGTTTAAAGTCACATAGATGTGTATTTAAATATTATCTCCAATCCTGTGGTTTAACAAACTAGTGTTTGTTGGGGCTATGCTGACGGTGTGTAAGCATGCAACACAATGGTTAGTCGAAACTATTAAGTTTAAATTGATTGCCGGTTATTATGCATTGCTTGACAATAACATTCGATACACGAGACAAATCGTAGCTTTTTGAATATCAAAGGATATAATCAAAACGGATTACATTGCAGGTACGTAGCCTTTCTGTATGCATTTCTGAGCTTGACACTATAATATATTTTAGTTACCCTTTTTTTCCTAGAATATTTCGAAATTTATTATTTTATCTCGAATTTTTTCGAATCTTGTAACTAGAAATCACGTTCATGACTTTCTGTCTAGTTTTATTTCTTGGCTTGATTTCCTAATCAATAAATACGTTTCTTTTATGACTGTACCAACTCATTTCCCTATTGCAGAGCATCAAGTTTTGCCGGATATATTTTTTTGGTGACCAGTAAAGATTAATTTCCATATAATTGAAACAAACTTATCGTTAACACGACTTAAAGTATCTAATAAGTCCACCGTGTCTTAGATCCTTGGTATCGTAATTATTCCTTGGATTAGGAAAGACAAAAAACAAACAAATGACTAAACTCCCCCCCCCCCCCCCCCCCCCCTCTCCAAAAAAACCAGATTTATTATTAAGGATTTCGTATTCGTGTGATTGGTTTTTTTTTCATATCCTACTTGATTTTGTACCTCTCCTTTCCTCCCTCCTCTCTTCTTCATAATCATTCCCTCCTTTTTGTTCCTGTTACTGCACCGGACTATTAATGAACGTATTTGTTCTGAGCTACTTTATAAATATGTTCTCAAAAAACACACCAATTCACACTTGCCAGAAAATATACATGTACTTTTGTTTGAACAGATGTTAAATTCTAGCTATTAATAGGTTTGAATCCAAGACTATGTATAAGGTTCATCAAACAATGTATTACATACTCCGGATTTATATACCATTAGCCACGCGCTATAAAATGCATGTATTTACATAATATATATGTTATATGAAATAGATCTTTTCTATAAAATTCCTATACGGGCGAGTTCCCTATGGCCTACTGTTATGCAGATGTTACATATATCGATCTTTTCTGGTGGCTCAAAGTATCCCTAGCTTAACCAGGAGCTTCATAAAGTGATCAGCCAGACTGTTGATTTCAAAATATTTTTAAACCAAAGGTCGTGAACGTCTTGTAAATAGTAATGGATGTTATAATGATGCTCAGGAATTCTACCTGCTTTTTCATGTAGTTGTTGTAATGAAATGTATTAATATGTTAAGTTGACTAGCCACTATGGCGTATAATCCATATGTGTATGTATGTCTTTAGCTCTAGTTTCATGAATTGCATTGCATGATATATATATATAGTCACGTTCTGATACTGATCAGGAGCAGGAACTGAATTAATTTCCAATTTAAGTACAGTATCTAATCCAATACAACATTTTAAAAGCACTTTATTAGCAACGCCTATTTATAGTCTTGAATTTGAAGTCATATGGATATCTCGATCTGTAAAAAATGTGTATATGTATGGAGAATTTCGTACTTGTATCGTATGTGTCTAACAACATATACATCTTACAGTAGAAATATAATATCAAAGCATCAACAAAACGATGATTCGAAACTCAAAATCGATTTACCCAAAGGTAAAATATGAACAAAAGAAAGATTTACATACACGACCGTTTCCCTCAGTATTCTACATAGTGGTCGATTAACACCTACACGAAATTATCTGTGTCAGTTATTAATCATGTTCCTTATTAATACCAATGCAATTATACTTATCAAATCCCACACAAATTAAAAATAAATCAGTTACTTTTAAATAAATATTGTTGTAGTAAAATTATTTACAAATGTCGCATAGTATGCTTCTTGATAAAGTTACCATATAACAAGTCGACGTGAACATGTATGGGGTCACCTGGCCGACCACGTGGGTTTTCTTCGGGTACTCCGGTTTTCTCTCACAATAAGACCCCTCGCGCGCTTTTTTAACATTCGGACCAACAAGAGTGATTGATATAAGTTGTATAACTTGATTCATAATTGTTGTAAAATAAATAAAGTTAAAATTGAAATTAAATTAAAATTAAACAAGTCGACTTACATTGGTTGATTTAAATCCAATTGTAATATGTTTACATTATGATTGTAACATTCTGATTATACACACGGTGGTAGTGCGCTAGGTAGGGTATTCTATAGAGTGCTTACTTTTTGATAACAGCTAATTGAATATGGTGATATGTAGAGATAAGATTCATACGTGTAGGTTAGTACATGTAATGGTGTGATGGCACATTCATGTTTTAATAATTCCAGTCGACATTGCCATGCACCTATGACTATTATCGCGTTTAATGTATTTCATCATGTTCTATTTGATGACCTACAATATCGGGGATGATCTCAATGACTAATCTATATACACGTTATTCATTACCAAACAAATACAATACAGTATACTTTAGATGACAAAATCCCGTAAAAAGGAATGATACTTTTACACTGTTATCAATGATCACTTTGAACAGATACATTTTGAAACACTATCGTCAACATCCCATAAAAAGCAATGGTACATTTACAAAGTTAATAATGATCACTTTAAACAGATAGTTGTGAAACGCTGGCCAATTTCGTTCCCATCTTATCTAAATATAAATGTACACTTTCACATCAAAAAGAACAAGTTCTTCCTACAAAATGTATTAGAGTGCACAATGAAACGCTGGGTCAAGGTATCAGGTTCCTGCCCACTGACATTTTGCCATGTACCTGTCAGTGAGATATACATCCAGGTGAGGCGTAAAAATAAACTATTTAAGATAGAAGCCAGAATACAGACACTAATTTTCTCTCCCTGGTCAGTTCATGTTTACAAGACTGACGTTGCTTACGTCAATGGAAACGAAAATTTATTTGTTTTTTTTTGTTTTGATGATATAGTACATAACACTTAGTAGTCATAAGGCAAGATTTCATTGTCCTGGGTAATTAGAACGGATAGTAATGATTAATGGCTGAAATTAAAATGGCCCCGACAACACGGTTCGCAGAACAAACACATGTAGGAATGTATTATTCTTTTAAAAAAAGTAAGTAACTCAGGCTTTACTATATCATGCTAATCAGTTTATTAATTTCATAGTTTGAACTGTTTCCCCTCTCTTACTTTGAGTACGAATTGGTAAACGTGGCAAGCCTTTTAGGCCTCTTGTTCCTCGACACCAGTTGCGGCAAACAAAAGCTTGTCTGCACAAACGGATACTACATTATATGTCCCAAAATGATATAATGCAAAGGTATTCAGGATTGATCTTTCCTTTGTTCATATTTTGCCTCTAGTTTAATCGATTTTGAGTCGTATTATGGTTTTGTTGTCGCTTCGTTATTCTCCGTTTGCTTTGTTTTGTTTGTTTGTTTTTTATTTGTTTTTGTTTTATTTTTGTTTTGCATCACATATTGGTGTATGTTTTATTTAAAATGCTAAAAATGCCCATGTTCTAATGATATTATTTGTTTAGTATCAAATTAATAGGGTTTTAACGGTTCTGATTGATATTATTATCTGAATTGCAAATATGAAACTATCTTATGCATCTTGGATCCTTTCATCACAAATTTACATACAAACATTTACTCCTACGCTGGCTTTTAGTTATAGGAGCTTACATGTATAACACAGGAGACAGGCAGACAGTGTTCAAAATTGGAACACAGAAAGGTAAGTAAGGCCTAGTCCGAAGGGTTCTGACTCTCTGAGCAGTTTAATGTTTGTGTTGTTGGAGGCTCAGAGAGTCAGAATTCATCCATGTATAAAAATCTGGAAGTGCATTAATTACGGATTAACTTGAATCTGTTTTGTATATTATGGAGGTATAACACAAAAAAATGGAATGTACTCTCATCATAAGAAATCAGTTTAAGTTAATCCTTAAAATTTGATATATACCCTGCGAAAATTCATTTAATGGACGGACTCTTTTCTACGCTGCTACATCCACCAATCAAAAGCGACGTTATAAACGGTGCCGTCATTTTATACGTTATGGCCTGATAACATTTTATTCAAACTAATGAAAAAGCTTGTTTCAAACAAGATTAAATTATTATTTGTTGAAATGTACATTGTTTGCTTTTATACATGTATGAAAGTATAGTGTAGCCATTGTATAAAACTGAGCTGATAAGTTGACATTATATTTACTTCTTTCTTGATTTAGAATACAATAAGTCATTTATTTCAAACTGTAGTTTCTTGAATGATATATACATTAACGGCTTCGTATGGGTATTCATCGATCCCCATGAACGCATATATTTTTTGTTTATCACACGGAAATTAATTCGTCACATCATATGAACGGATAGCTCTTCCTGCATCATGATTTTAAGTCGGGGTATAAGGTATCAACCCCCTGACATTGGGCCATGTAGCTGTCGTAGTGATACATATATAGGTGAAGCGAAACACACACTTTTCAATAGTGGGCACGGTAGTTAGACACGAATTTTGTCCTTGGTCAGCTACAGGTAAATATAAGCTGACTGATATTGTTTACGTCAAAGAGTGTTTATTTATTCATTTGATTATAGCCACGAGGCAGGATTAATTCTTCTTAGATTTTGCATTGGATGATACATATCAGATAACATATCTGAAATGTTTCGTGCCTAAATTGATTGCTATGACTGTCGTTACCACACTGACGGTAAAATAGAGGTGGGTACATTTGGTATGTTTTATAAAATGTTAAAATACATCATAAAGTTACTAAAACTTGTAAAGAAAGGATTGAACTAAAGATAGAAAATGTTGACTTTAAAGAGAAATGTTCTCTTTATATATTGACCGTGGTTAACGTTGCCGTAGAAAATGGACGTGTATATGATTTAATGTTAATTTGACTCACTCAAAGATATTGTGATTTCCAAAATATTTCTTAACATGTTACCGAAGGCAGCACTATTGGTTGACATAATTAGGAATAAGGTTCCGGACACATTATGAAACAATAGGAATTTTCCGTAACATTGTTTGCCAATCTTATGATATTTTGCGATGCTATATTATCCACGTCACTTAAGTCTAAACATTGTATGTTATATCAATCTTAGCAGTTAAAGTTATTTGACTCATCCTTCATGTGATTTCATTCATCATTTAAGTTTAATAGTCGTCATTTTTGTCTCATTGAGAAATATTTTGTATCCTTGTGTCCTATGAAGATGGACGTTTTTGAGTTTGCTTATTATTGTGCTTTCTTGTTGTAATCGTCAATGATGACTCGGTTCTCATTTTGAGGACTTGATGTTTACTTGGATGTGACAAAGATTTACATGGCGGGTGTCGTCGATGAAGCTGAAAACGCTTACTTTTCCGCAACACCTGGTCTTATTCTCTCGAATTTGTTTGTTTCGCGATATGTGGCAAAACACGTATGTCGCTTTAACACGTTTGGATGTGTACGCTGTCAGCGATGTAAACAATGTCCTTGTTTACAATTAATGTTTACAGAAACAAAAATAATTTCAACTGATTCACTAGCATATATTAAATGTTTGTGATTTCAAATTCTGATTGAAGATTATTAAAATGCAGTTGAAAGCATAAATAAATAGAAATATGTACATGTAAAATATTTAATATATGTATCTTTTTGATTTCAAACGAAAATTCTGTTATTCACTTATATGAATTTTCATGAAATACGGCAATCTTTCTGGCATGTACACGTGTTCTGATTTATAGACAGATTAACTACAGGACGAGAAATCAATGTTGATACATTTTCTGTCATATTACAACTAGTCGCTTCAGGTGAGATATATATAAATGTCGTCTTGTTCGCGACTGTTGAGTTTGGCAAGGTGCATATCGTTACGTTTTGTTTCTTGGCTTTTTTAGTAATGTGAAATCACGATGAATTTAAAGAAATATCGCTGAGTAAGCTTTATTACTAGAAGTACAGTAGTGTATATAGTAATGTTTAGTCGTTACATTCCGCAGGTGTAAACTTGAGCGTTTTACTGTCTTGAAACTTATTCACGAGGGTTTCATTTCGCGGATAGCAAAGTATCTGTGAGACCAAGAATTATATGACCACGGGTTAAAACTTTTCACGAGGTGGAAAAATTTCGGGAATTTTGATGCATTCGGGAATTAAGTGAAATTAAAAACCCTTGCGAATACTACGAACTACACAGTATAACTATGAACCTGCTTCAAAGTTCTTTTTTTTTCTTTTTCAGTTTCTGACGTTCCTGTCGCAAACATCTGAGCCCTAAAATGGACAACATGTCGGTCCCAACGTATCACGTGGTGATGGACGTGGATTGTACCAGCCATCCTATTACAGTAGACCCTGAAAAGGACCCGTATGTTAACATTAAGCAAAGACTGTATAGAACCTCCTCGTTCTACAAAGACTTCAAACAGCCTGATACTGAACCTACATCGATCGTACAAAAGTGCAAGGAGCAGGTCAACAGCATGTGCGCGTGCACAAGTGAGCGACGGAAAAAGATGTGTCATAAACTTTTACCTTTCATCAAGATGTACCAGAAATATAACTGGAAATTGGATCTTCCGAGTGATATCATTGCTGGCTTTACCGTCGGAATAATGCAGCTGCCTCAAAGTAAGGGTTCATGTTAAATATTTACACATAAAGTTTACAACATCATAACTGTTAAATGTTTATCTTAACTCATTACTTTTGTCACGTCATAATCAGGTCGGCTTTGCCGAAGGTTTTGCAAAATTTGAAAATCCAAAGGGTACGATTTCGAAGGTGAAGTGAGATTTCTTACAATATGTGTTTGCATCCTAATCAAAGACAATCACTTCCTATAATGGATGATATGTTTTCCTTGTTATCAAAGACTATCACCTCTTTTGATGGGCGAAACTGTTCTATTGTTTAATTATATTGGATCTTGTCGAACTTGTGTTGAATTTGCGTTCACCTTTGCAGGTATGGCGTATTCGATGTTGGCCGATCTCCCTCCCGTAGTAGGTCTTTACATGTCTTTCTTCCCAGTCATCGTCTATTTCTTCTTCGGGACATCAAGGCATATATCGATGGGTAAGATTATCAGTAACAATGTCGAGAGATATCTTCCTGGTTAAATGTGCTGTACCTATTCAGTACCCGATACAGCGATGAGATAGACGAACATAATACAGTTAAACCCCACTTACTCGAATCCGGTTTATTCGAATACCGCTCAATACGTCGAACATTTTGTTTGGTCTCGACCGAGTTCGAACTTATTCAACCAACCTCAGATTACACGAATACCATGAATTCCTCGAACTATTGATCAAGTTCCCACGAGTTCGAGTAACTGGGTTTTTACTGTACTCATATATGAAAGAATATTCTTAGCTGAACACTAAAATCTGCCATACAATTAAATTTCTTCCATTATAGAGGTAACCTGTCTTACTATGAAGTGTATAATAATGTCGTCCACCATAAAATCATAACATTTCGATTTTTGTTACTTCACTTCATGAAGGCTCTGAAACAAGTCTTATCAATGAGATAGCCCAGCGCAGTTAAAATGAAGCTTGCTGAAATGCTTTGGTTCCATTCCATACAGTTTGGCTCCATTTGGATACATATATAAAATTATGTTAAAGATATCATAATGTAAAAGTAGTCATTACGACATTTGATAAAGCATCTATAATTGATATGATCGATCTACCAATATGATAATAATAATATACGAGTATACTTCGCATCATGGAACGATTGAAAAGTGACCCTCTCGGAACGAGATACATTCGTAGCATATCATATTAGCATAATACATGTATAATTGCATATATCATAGTTAGAACTGCATAGATCTATAAAAAATTACAGAATAGCAAAGCGTCAACACACCATAATCCGAATTCAAAATCGATTAAACTAGAGGCAAAAATATGAATACAGGAAAACTTTATATGGAAACCTTGGTAAAAGTACAAAAGAAAATGTCATGGCCTGAAAGTGGGAACTGAAGCCTAATGCGATATATCACCTAAATACATGCATTCATTATACGCTCTTCATTAGCACATGCAGTGAATAAACGGTACTGGTTTCCCTAAATTTCAAATAGGTATGTCCCATCTTTTTGATCCACTGACTGATTTTTAGTTAATATTATGCATTCAAACTTAACAATTTTCTTGAAAATAAAATGTATGTATCTTCATAGGAACGGTTGCTGTGGTCAGTTTAATGACGGGGTCAGTGTTGGCCAGACTCGGACCCCAATACACAGAGGAGATAGCGGGACGAGGATGGTCAGGGAATGGAACTGAAACGTTCTTTGGCAATTTCAGTGTGAATATGTCGACTACGACGCCCGGAGCGCCCCCTGACAACCTGCTATCTAAACACGATATAGACATGCAGAAGATAGCTATTGTATCTTCCTTCTGTATCCTGGTGGGAATAATACAGGTTAGTCACGTGTTATTATACAATTATAGCATTTTAATGAGGTCGATACATGGTTTTATCGACCGGAGAAATAATATAAACCGAGGACGAAGTGTAAAAAATATCAATTTAAAAGAAAGTCCTGTATCAGCATCATGGTCATACATGAAAGTCACGTGTTATATTCCTGTGTTAAAATCATTATTATCAAGTTTACTAGCGTGTAATAGCCATGTCCCAAGATCATGGTCATACAGGTACATGTAAGTAACCCGCTACAGTTCAATACCCTGACAGTAGAAACCGTAAAAAATGAAATTAATACAAATCTGTCATGACCAAAAAGGTGACATTGTATAAATAACATGCAATATTGAATGCTATACAACTGAAAAACAGAATAAATCTGTTTAACAAGTTCGTGCTATTTTGTGGGGTAGTTCTTAGAAAAATATTGATGCCGTTCTTCCCTTAAAATATATAAACGCGCATCATTTGTCACTCAAACAGTATACCGTTACTTTGTTTCCCAGGTGATATTCGGGGCTTGTCGGCTCGGCTTTGTGACTACCTACATGTCAGACCCACTTGTGAGTGGCTTTACCACTGGAGCAGCTGTCCACGTCTTCACTAGTCAAGTCAAGTATATTTTCGGTCTGGACATTCCACGCTTCGGAAATCTCTTCCAGATAGTATATGTAAGTTTATATAATGGTCTTTGAAATGTAAAAAATTAACATAGTCTTTCTAATTTTGACTTTATATGCATAAAAGCTGTAATTAAAAAAAAGCTCAAATTGCAATTTCTATTTCACCATTCAATTGTATGTAGATATTGTGAGAGTTGCCTCCCTTTAGTCTTATTATGACATTCGTATATATACATCACTGAAAGACATTGGAGAAAAGTTAATTTTGAATATATGTATAAAGTTACCTCATATGTATTTAGCACAATATCATTTACATTGCACCATTTATATTTAACTCCTTGTTAAAGTTACAAAATACTAGTAATACTAAATTGTTTTAATTAATTCGGTACACATCATCCATTTTTTGTGTTTCAGACCTATAAAGCCATAATCAGCAGCATCCACGAGACACAGTTAGCTACAGTAGTGACGTCAGCCATATGTATTGTGGTGATTTATCTAGTCAAAGTCCAAATCAACCAAAGGTTCAAGGATAAACTGAAGATCCCCCTCCCTATTGAGCTATTTGTGGTATGTACAGCTTTATAGAAGGGGTGGGGTAAAGGTTATAGCGAATTTAACTAATGATGTTGCTTGGATAATTGAATGAAAGGAGACACATGTGTGATAACTTAAATTTGATGTCATTTATTCGATTGTTATACAAGCATATCAAATAAAAACGTCGACATCAATATTTCGTATAATATGCACGATGAAAAAAGTGTCCATTATGAAGGATTAGTTTGTTCTCTTCATTGAAACATGTTCTTAAGGAGCCAATACGATTAATGAAAACAGTCAAAAATAATCAATAATGGCGCAAAAGGATTAAATTTGTTTAATATGTGTGTATTTTTTGTTTTAAATAATAAGGGTTATTTGTTGCATTGCGTTTATGTTATAGCCTAGATCAAATGTAACTGAAATAAGGAAAACGAAAAGTGAGATGACGAATGAACATTAATTAATGTTATAAATTTTTGTTTGCGGTGTGTGAACGTTTATTAATATTTTAAATTTTAATTTAATAGGTAATCATTGGAACAGCTGTTTCACATTTCGCCAAATTCAAAACTAATTACGACATGAAAGTCGTCGGTGAGATCCCCGCAGGGTATGTATCGTTTTTATTCCTATTTTCCGTAAATCATAATTTATTGTATTTTTCCAAGTAAAATTTATCAGTTTAAGGTCTAATAAATTGATGTTAAGTTTATCCAAACACCAACTGAGATATGAAATATCTGTTCGTTTGTATGTCTTTACAAACACTATACTACATGCATCAATAAACCGACTAACTAACGATGTATTATGAGAATGAGTCTCAGGATATAAACACTGTATCATTAGATATTTTTTCCAATAACTAGTTACAGGTTTACATATATTGCGTAGTTAAAATGCCGCAACAACTGGTAAGTACATGTACATGTATATACATATATAACTAAAGACAACTAAAATTAGTACTGCATACATGTTGCGACTATACTTGACAAAAATCACATCGCTTGCTTTCAATTACTTTTAATTTAGTTCTGTTACATTGCAGGAAATATCTGTAAGTAATTTACGACTTTGGATCCAAGGGGACGTACAAATATTAAGTTATATGTATATATCATGACGTCTAGAGTAAGAAAAGCACGGTTAATTTTGATAAATTCAAATAATATTTGCAAAAAGGTAATTGTCTATAACTATAACCAAGAAATTAAAATTTCTACGAAACAAATACGACATTATAACCGACTAAGAGTTGGCTAGTCTGAAATAAAATTATTTCCAATTTGTTTAACCAGCATAAAATATGTTCAGTATACATATTTGCTAACGTACATATTACACGTATCGTGCTTTTACAGTATAGACCATGATTATATATGGGTGATATCTGGTTTTGTTACAGGAATGTTTCTTATCTGTCATGTAATTGCTTTCAGAGAAATGTCACAGCAGTGATAAGTTAAGGCATCGCACTTCACTTAAATTGACATGTTACAGTTTCATTGCTTATCTTTTAACTAATTCCAATTTTTCAAATATATATAATACCCATACAGAAACATTGAATATCACAATCGCATAACGTTTATATTGATTTATTGTAAATAACTTACCCATCATAATTACACTCAGTTCCGTCAGATATACTGACCATCTTTATATTTACTTATAGTTATAGGAAAACATCACATTCTATAAATAATTACAATTTAATGTTTAACATTCCATTCTATCAAGGTAGGTTATGTGGGATGAGTTATTATGTATGCAAATTAACACATGATAATACATATTCTCTTACTTCACATTTTATACTTACATGCACTGCAAAATCTCCAGAAATACACAGTTACATTAAGACAATAAGCACAAAGTGCATACTAAGTTTTACTTAATTGATTCAGTTAAAGTTATATTTGCATTAAACAAGCAAATATACAAGCCATTATAATACCTTTAACAAAATATCAAGAAATATGAATTACAATTTAAAACAATACACTTTATAAGCTTTCTAATGCTTACTCATTCAACACTATTGTATACATATTACAAACAAAACATACAATACATATTTATTCATTTCAATTCAACATACCTCAAGATCAAATAATCGAATTATTAGCAACATATAGGGTATAATATATATAATATAAATATGTTCGTGATTATTTTTTCCGCTCACTGAGCCAAAGTAATATTTTGACATTTTTCTCATTCCCTACAGTTTGCCGGACCCGATCTTGCCTACATTTACGGGTATGGGAGAATATTTCAGTGACGCGGTCATCGTTGCTATAGTAGCATTTGCCCAGTCAGTGTCACTGGCCGCTCTGATGGCTAAAAAACACGGCTACGTCATCGACTCAAACCAGGTATATATTCTATCGTACATATCCACACTTCTCCATTTTAAAGAATTAATTTGAATTAAAACCAATCAGATTACTAAATGAAGTTGAGTACTAAAATAATATGTAGTTTGAATGCATGAAAGTATATCAAAAACAAAAGCTTTTCTGATTTTATATTAAAAATATTTATAATTAATTACATCATTTTTGTGCATTTAATTGATGAATATTACAAATACCGTTGGTCGGCGGAAAGTCTCTTACTTGTATATATTTGTGTTATGATAAGAAGATATGTATTTTACGTCATACAAGCCGATATCACCAGAGTTGATTTAATTTTTATTTAAACTATTGAACAAGGCATGATGTAATGTTATTCATCTACTTTTATTACAGGAGTTTATAGCGTATGGTTTTGGTAACATCTTTGGTTCGTTTTTCTCGTGTTATCCATTCGCCGCCTCTGTTTCCCGGAGTTCTGTACAAGATTCAGCAGGAGGAAAATCACAGGTAAGTCCACAATACAAACTTAGGCCACAGGTTTTCGAGAGAGACAGGTTGATGAAGACCATGATCAAGTGTTATGGTCGTCGTCTTGATCTCACAGAAGGCTGTTTGGCATTCTTGTGTCGTACAAATGTGGACGCTTTTTAATACGTTCATAAGTATGCCTCCTTGTGACTGTGAATGATGCCTACGTTCTCACTTTGAGGACATTGTATTTACTTGGCTGTGATTTAGCTTTACATGATGGGTAACATTGATGAAGCAGAAGACGTTTAATCTCTCAGAACACCTATTTTCTTGTATTTTCCTAATGTATTTGTGTCAATCTTTCCTTTGTTCACATTTTGCTCTAAGTAAATCAAGTTTAGGTTTCGATTATGGTTTAATTGACGTTTCGGAATTTCCTTATTGTTTTATTGTATTAATTGAGATTATTAGTTAAATGCTGTTTAAAAGTCCTGTTATTCTGTAGTGTAATTTGCATTTACAGTCAATATGAATGCTACATCAATCACTATTGAAACAAAATGCGATAATGAGCTTTACAAACATTGTCATCTTTGGTTTGCATTGATTTATCTATTGAATATAGTCACGTTCGTTTGGTGATAATGCTTAGAAGTCAATTAAATATTTCCCCTTGGACAAACGCATTACGAGGAGATGGGGTGACTGGTGTATGTTTCATTGATTTGTATTCAATGAATTTATATTATCTAGTTGCTCTTTGTTAGATAACCAGTCTGTTTTCCGCGGCGCTAGTTCTGGTTGTTATCCTCATCATCGGACCATTGTTCGAGTCCCTACCGAATGTAAGTACATGTAAAATGTGTTCATTAGCGCTGCTATAAGCGACAACTCTGAAACCTTATATATGGCATGCAATCGAGTACATAAGTAATTACCAGCCCATGTTCATAATGAATTACCGAGAACATAATATTTATTTTTTTCTAAAATTTGTTACAATTACGTATTACTTTTCTACGTAGGGATGTGATAAAAAATTGAGGTGTGAGCATATTACATTTCATTAAGTCAAACATAAATAAAGAAGCGTACATGAGTGCCGATGTAATATTGGATTTATGAAACGAGTTCGATTATTTAATGTGAGCCTTTAGGCAAGTGACGTGACATATTAAATTACTCAACGATTTTAATAAAATCCATATTACATTGACACGCGTGTATGATTGTATTTATCACATTATTTATACTCATTTGGAATACACTTAAAATCTCAAGTTCATTTCTTTATAAGAAAGGCAAATTTCTACTTTGACTGTACGATTTTCACTACCAAGATAATCATAATGACGTCATAAAGGCGTCATTTATTTATTACGTCACAACAGTGGTATTACACATGTGTAATATCATATGTATGTCATAGCCGTATGTCATAACTGAACGGGTCAGTTATATGATTAAGTATCATATATATCTATTATTATCGTTATTCTTTAACTTTTAATTAATTAATTGCATTAAATTAATTGCATAATATCTTACATTACAGTGTGTCCTTTCCTCAATTATTGTTGTCGCCCTGAGGAGTATGTTCCTACAGATCTTTGAACTTAAGAAACTATGGAAAGTCTCTGGTTTTGACTGCGTGAGTTGAAAAAATATTTGAGACAAATTATAATGGAGATGTTCATAGTAAACGTTAACGTTTCTTCATAGAAGAAAAGATGTTGTTTCGAAATATCTATCCATTAGCAATGCATTAATTTGTAAAGTATAACGATATTACGGAATTCACAACTCATGATTTTTGTAATTGTACTATTACTTTAAATGTGATAAGGTTACACAGGCAATGCTTCTTCACGTGCATTTCACATGAATTACACGTGAAATTCATATACAAAAAAAAATCATGTGAATTTCAAATATTTTCTTAACGTGAAAACGTGAAAACAAAAGCATAAGCATGTAAAAATACATTACATTATGAATTCACATAAAATTCAAATACATTTCGTGTGAAATTCATGTGAAAACCTTATATCGAGTTTCGAAATAAGAATAAACTAAACTAAAAAGTCATATTCATATCAATTGCATGAATTTCACGTGAGATTCACGTGAATACATATCACCTGTGTACGATATGAGTATGTGTTTTTCGTTAGGTAGACATTGTACACGCACTATCATATGCGGTCCATGATGCTCTAAACACAGTTAACTGTTGTTGATTACTTGTAGATGATCTGGATTGTGACGTTCCTGGCTGTAGTAATCCTGTACGTGGATCTAGGACTCTGGATCGGGCTGATCTTCTCCTTTTTCACAGTTGTCTTGCGAACACAGAGGTATACCTATTAAAAAATTTTAGCAACACGTTCGCCATTTTGTTTATTATAAAAACGGATTGTTCTATTCATTTATTTGTTTTTCTTTTCAAAAAAAAAGTTAATTGAATAGATATTTTGTTTATAGTGCAGAATAAATTTCAGTTAAGGCAATATTCATTTGTCCAATGTAGGTATACAACATTTCAGGTTGGAGATATCGATTTGTTTAATACGATAACGCGACTTTTAATACCATTTCGAGTATACACAAGTGAATAGGTATATTTCTATAACTCACGGCTGTTACTTATGTTGTTGTACACCTGTTTGTATCTATCTTTGTTTCCAGGGCTAAAGCCATTACACTTCAACGGATATCCGATGTTGACATTTACGCCGACGACAAGAAGTATATGAAGGTAAATATTAAGTAGCTTATAGGAGTTGTATTACCTATCAACGACAGCTTGGCAATACCATAACCTTTACAAATTCTGTTTGTCATCATTCGCAAAAAGATATCATAAATCTACGATACTTTACTTGAATGTTGTATCTTAATGACAATTATAAATATCTATGTTTATATTTGTTTTGCATCCTTCCATTGTTATGTATAGTGAAGGCAAATGTTGTTACAAGATTGTAATATTTGCTATTTTGACGTCAATTTATTAATGACGTCATCAGCTTTATTGTTGTCTACACTTAATTTGCTGTTCAAAATCGGTTCGAAATAACTAAATATAGCACAATGATTTTATCAAAATGTAAATATAAGTAATTAATGTTTTAGAAAATATTGTTACTGTCCTATATCACACATGGTCATTGCTGACAAACTTACATAACGCCATTACGGGCTTTATTACGTGTGTTATCAATAGAAATGTGTGTTATAGGACTGTAACAACATTTACTAAATAAAACGTTCATTGCTTAAATCATCTTTCTTTTTACAGACACGGAACAACCCTGGGGTACGAGTCATTTCCTTTAACTCCCCTCTGTACTACGCCAACGGGGATATATTTCTCCGTCAGGTCTTCACCATTTCAGGACTAAAACCACAAAGAGTACGGAAGGAAATCAAGCGGTTCGGGTCTGTTGCAGAATTCAGACGGAATGTAAGTGTACAGTATATAGAGTTTCAGAAATATTCGTGATCAGTAGCTGATTAAAATGGTTAGCAAATGGAAGACAATACTTATGGGTCAAGACGTTAAGTACGGAGTCATCCATTTAAAAGTTTAAAACGCCGATATAGTGTACTGTTTTAGGGGCGCTTGGCTTTGAGGAAAGAGAGGATATGTATGCTTTCTTGTTCATTCAATTTTATTATCTTTTTAAAACAAAAAGAGTTCCCACATGGGAGACAGCGCAACAGTTACTTCCCTTGTACTACTAAGGTGACACATGTGGATGGTTATAACAATATCTATATACGATATATATAACAACATATCCACGGAAAAAATAGTTTCACAATACCGTGTGGTTATTAGATTCGGTTTCGAACATACATACCCAAACAATCAGGAAACCATGTTTCAGCAAAACAGTAAAATGCAACGACTATCAATGGTAATTTATTGGATTGAAAATGTGCAACTCTTGGCTACAAAGGTCTCCTACTCTACTCGAGAGATCTGCCTATCACGTTAGCCAAGTGAAATATGGAAGGTGATTCATGAACAATGTATTTATCAATAAGACTTTAAACAAAAAATATGATTTCTATAATTCACTTTAAAACATACATTATATAGGTACGATTATACATTACAGAGTAGTCGATTACAAATCACGGCCAATAACATCGTCACTGACCAGGCTCTTGAAGGTGGGATGTCAAACGGTAACTGCAGTAATGACAAGGACAAGAACGATAACTCTTCGTCCTTGGTACATCATATCGTCCTCGACTTTGCTTCAGTATGCTTTGTGGATTCGGTCGGATGTAAAGTTCTTAATCAGGTATGTGTAATATCTCATCTATTGTGTAATACGTCATATATTGTACAAAACGTCATATATTGTGTTATACGTCATATATTGTACTATGCGTCATACATTGTGTAATACGTCATCTATTGTGTTATACGTCATATAATGTGTTAAACGTCATTTATTGTGCCAATTGTCCAAGTAATTTTTTTTTTCACTTTGAGATAGGGACCTTTTCAAGCGATATTATGATTGGAATAAATCAAAAGAAAATAATTTTAACTTTGGTTCTTAGAAAATTATGAACAATTGAAAAAGAAAACTTATTTCGTTCCCTAACGAAAAAGAAAGAAGTTATAGGACCCAGTGTTACTTATTGAACGTTTCGTGTATCGAGATATATACTAAACCTATTTATATATTGCCGTTCAAATACCCCAATTTCAACTTTGCTGTGGAAACCACTATGTATTAATATATCTGAAATATTTTTTCAGCTCTTCAACGACTATAGGTCTATCGGTGTCAAAGTGTTTTTGGCCTGTGTCAGCGGTAGGTAGCATTTTATATTATACCATACTTCTGAAAACATGATAAGTCAATACTCGTAGAAATTGTTTGTGTTACTTTAATGAATTCAACATAATCACAATAACTTGTTACATTTGCTCCTCCTTATAGATAAGTAACCGCGCTTCTGTTTTAAAAATACATTAGCAAATGGTGTGATTTATATCATTGCATTTGTCCATTCAGAAGCAAGAAGTGAAAACTCAAAGAAATGTGTCAATATTTGATCAAATCTCTGAGTAAATGACTTTATGTATGCATTGCAGATGATGTTTGGTCCGTGTTAAAAACCACGGGATTCCTTGAGAAGTATGAGAAGAATGTATACATGTCAGTTAATGACGCTGTCCTCGTAGCCATAGCAGAGGGTGAAACTTTTAACGAGGATGTAAGTACACTTATATACCAACAAAGGTGTATAGCTAGGCAGCGCATCCATTTTGATAAACAATAGCTTAACCATTTAGAGAGGACAACTTTGATTTCAAATCAAAGGGAGATAACTTATTTGCAGATTTCATATCATATTCTAATACATTAAGAATATATACTTGAAATAGAATAGGTTTTTTTAAATGTGATGGTTAAAACGCTTGACCAGTGGTCAACCAAGAAGAAGGAGCATGCCAATTGTATAAACATTATATTGCCATTATATTAGTTGCGTAAATGCAGAACGCCTATGGTTTGGATTACGAGTGTCGCATTACGTTGCATGCGATCATGTAATTAAGGTGTTGGAGTATTATTAACAGTCAAGTTCAACATACATTGTCATTTGTGTATAGTATAGCAACACGATATGTCACACTTACATTGTCTTTTACGAATATAACTAGATCTTTCTCGACACAAGTACTTATTTTGAATATGAAACTTTATGGATGCTGGCTCATGAGAATTTGTGTAATTAATATTATTTAAAGCAGTGTTTTTACTGATATCAATTATAATACATCAGAAATAAGCAAAGCTATTGGTAGGTAATTGAGTTTTGTTCGAAGATATAAGGGATTAAAATTTGACCGGAAAAGAACTCCTCTTGACTTTTTATAAGAAATACAGAGGAAAATTAATTTTAAGATGCTGTAAAATCGGAAGGAATATTTAATTGTGAAATATTGTGATAAATGATTATTTGAGATCAATATTTCTATGATATAATGAATCGTGACAATGGGCATGTTTTTAACATGTGCTGTAAAAGGAGAAGGAAGCTGTTCTCTGCAAAGTTGATCAAATTTTTAAACATGTAATGCCGACTTCCTCAACGGCAAAATTATAAACAAAACAGTAATTGCTACACACCCATAATTTATATTAATTTATTCCTTTGTCATTTGTGTTTCTGTGTTACTCATTATCCTATTATAGCTGTATACACATCACTGAAATATATAAAGCAACATACACCGCTATATAATATTGTGCTGATTGGACTTTTACATTGTTCAAGGTGAGAGGCATAGCATGTGATACAAGTAGAAAAATGGTGACAGAACAGTGTATTAATATTAAATATGCTGCTTAAATGTCATGTGTCATTATCAGGTAGACATGTTTACATGTCAATAACAAATAATCTAAAGACAGATAGTGTACTATTATGTTCAAGGTGAGAGGAATAGCATGTGATACAAGTAGAAAATGGTGACAGAACAGTGTATTAACATTAGAAATGCTGCTTAAATGCCATGTGTCATGATGAGGTAGACAATTATACATGCCAATAACAAATAATCTAAGGTCAGATAGTGAACTGTTAGTAAAACATTATGCATGAATTAAGAAAACAGGAATGCATGTGCTGATTTTCAGGAGTCTGAATCGGAAAGCAATGCAGAGGAAATCGACTCGAGACCGGAAGACAGGTTACTTGCTGGTCAGCCGAGATAGTGAGTTCCAGGAGTGACGTCATCTTGTAGTAATGACGTCAGCTAGTCTGTCTCTTTGTGACGTCAGCTGTCTCCTGTAGTGACCGCTATCCCAGTTCACCTTGTAACATTCGCTTTGAAAACATTCTGCATCTTTCTTTTTTCTTCCATTTTAATTATTTTAATTCTTGTTTATTGTTTCAATTCTTTGATTATAACATATTACAATAAATATCAGATTATCAATTTTCCTGATCAAACTTGAATAGAGTGGTTTACTATTCGTGTGTAGAAGCGGCTAAATACACTTTTGAATTTAATGTCCAGTGCTAAAGATAGTGTACGCGAAATCTACCTAGGGTTGTCGCTCTTTGTGCTAACTACATGTAAATGAGTGCAAAGGAACGAAAACTCTGGTTAGAGGAAAGAAAACGCATTTGGTTGGCTTCCAATATCTTTCTGAGGAAACAAAATGCTTTTGATTGGTTTCCAAGATCAGAAAAATTGAATTACGAAAAATAATATTCTTCTTCTGACTCTATTCTTAAAACACTGACCATTATTGCTAAGCCAATAAACTTTCACATCTGTGTTAACTCCTGTAGCACTGGTTCACCGCTTTCCCATCCTTTCTTCTATATTTCAGATTGTTTTGTTTTTCAAAAGCAAAATGCAACTAATCAATTTGACGACACTAAGTAAAATTCATGATTTTAATTGTGTGATATTGATCTACATGTCAACAAACACCAATACCCGACCAGCAAATTCTACTAATGTAGTGTGCTTGTAGTTTGTAGTCTACAACTAGCGTAGATTTCTATTATTGCTATTAACCAACTAACATTTACTGTTCTAACACTTTATTAATGATCTCTGATACAACCCTACATGTATCAATTTCTCTGTACCAAGGTGTGGGTATTGGTTGTGACATAATAATTCAAAACGATCAATTTTTTCATTCTATTTTAAGGTATAATATTACTTGATATCATAGTATTGCATTTTGATTAATGCTTTGTGATAAAGTCCTTGGCTGCGTTTTACTTCTCTTTCAGACACTTTATTTCTGTTTCTTATTTCGTCTCATTTGTTATAAACAGATATCAATACTAAATAATTGCACTTAAACTTACCCAGTAAACCAATCAAAATTGTAAATATATGTAGGAACTCAAACCTTAACATAATTACCTCCCTTCCAACATAAATTTTCAAGTCATGACAATAGTATATATTTTGGTGATACATTATTTCTATCATAGAAATGTCACAGAATGATAGTAAATTGACTTTTAACTCTAATATCATAACTATATAACCCGCAGTTACTTACAATACTTTTACATCTGTAAAGACTTGTCATGTTAATGTGATTGCATTTCATATCGTATATAAAATATAAATCGTGCATACATAAATAAGTACAGATTATATGATTTTTTTCTTTATAAAATATCTGAATTGTCATCTTGCACACATGTTTATTGATAATATTAACATACGTAGAAGAAAACTGGTAAGTATATGATTGGTGATTTATAAACGTTATGCTTTTGAATTCTATTGCACGTTGTTACATCATGACTTATGTTTACGCTTTCCTTTGCCTTTATAGGGTATTGCGCATATGTAGAAAACATCGACAACGAAACAAGACGGAAAAGGTTAGCACTTCGTTACACGGACAATCGTGCTGCACAGTGACTATCGTGACATCAAACACTGACAGCCGAGATCACGATGATGACGGTTAAAACAGGAATAAGTCAAGTGAACGGAGACAAAGACTCAAATTTCATGATTACAAAAATATCTATCTATGACACAAATCTGTTCAAGGCTTCATTTTCTTAAACGGGCCTATCAAAGAATCATTATCTAATGTGATATCAATTGTTCATGCATAGATCGATTATAGATGTAATGCATCGTTTCAGCAAAGGACATTTCTATAAAGGAAGGGAAACTATCGCTTATACTTCTTCATAAGTGTACAAAATCTTCTGCATCCATTCTCATATATAGTTAAATAGAATATCATGAATTTGTTGACCGAGAATGATTGAGTCTTAGATTTTATTTTTTTTTAAATATCTTTAATGTTTGAATTTTTCTGAAAATATATTTTGATGCAAATATTTCTGGTAGGCTTGTCCAAAAACAAGTACAATGGATTTCTGTGTAACAGATGGATATCATTTCAAATATTTCTCTTTGTAACACCTTGTAATGTATTTTTATTCACTAGTGGGATCTAGTTTACATTAACGAATAGAGATGCAACGACTTTATCATAAAATCGTTCGAAGGTGTCGATACATTTTTAACAACGCCAACTGTTGAACACATTGACGCCAGTTAATACAGATACAATATATTTGTAACTGGATAACTATTGCGGTTGCATTAGGACCCACTACTAACGGATGAAGTTTAAATACTGTAGAGTCGTTAGTTTTTACGGGCGTAACATTTTGCGAGTTTCTGTTGTGAACTTTTCGTGCGGTTTTAATTGCGCGGATGACAAATAATAGTGATAATTAGAGATTACATAGCCACAATATACAAGTTTTTACGCGGTGTTAATTTTCGAGAATTTTGACACGTACGCAAATATTAGCAACTTTACAGTAGTGGATGTAACAGATGGTTTCACTTTTTTAACATATTTGTTTATTTTATCAAAGCTGCTTCACGTAAGACACCCAAACCATTGTGCTTATTGGTAAGCGAACCATATGATAGGAATTGTAATAACGTAGATGAGTTACAGTACCTGCTAACTGATCACAACAAATGGTATCTTGTACATCTCTTTTTGATTGGATCCTGATTTTTTTTATCTGAATCACTTTATTGATGAATCATAATATCAATGTGTGCCCTAATATGTATATGTATAATGTATATATGTATATAATTTATACAAATAAATGAAAGAGAATTATGCGTACCTAATTACTGACTTGCTATAGTGTGGTAATACTTGGTAAAATCAATTAAAAACGCATATTTTATCTGCTGTTACGCAGCAAACGGCTTGAATTAAGATTCTCGAAAGAAACCAAGACGCGTCTGGAAATATAGTGACGTAATATTGATATTTACAACTTTATTGGAAAGTCGTTATCCAGCCAAATAAATGTGATTCCAAATGTTAACAAGTAAACTGTGATTTAACATGCACGTGCTTCCGAAAACGTGTGGCCTTAATGCATGAACGTCGTATGTATATATGGTTTATTGTAATTTTTAGCATTATGTGTATCATAAATATGTCATGTGATTTCATCACAAATGCTATTAATAGATGGTGCCAGTTCATGATCCGTCATGTTTGTTTTAGATCAAATATAGCCATTTCATGTTATTGTTATATGTATATTCCTACATATATAGATATATTGGGACCAAATACACTTTTAAAACCAAAATGATTTTGTTGTTTTATTTAAGCACTTTAATGCTAATATTTACATTTCCTATCCTTGATGCTCACTTAATATACTGGTTTTAATTTAATTGTAACTTTGATAAATACTTAATTATCGAAATCTAAATTAGTAAAATGGAACAGCCATGTTGACGGCAAACCGTCGGCGTTTCTATGCAAAAGCTTTGACGTCATAATCGTCATGCGCTGAATGTCGTTTATCGTTTCTTAAATCGCACGTCTCCTTGGTAGTTAATATATAATTGCTTTGCACCTGTCCAACACTGTTCAGCGTCTACCAGCTTTAACATCTATTTCTCTTAACCCTGGACAGGGGTATCCACTCTTTTACCGCTGTGTAATTTTCTTATCTCACCATAGGGTTGCGACAAGCTACACGTGCTTTTTGCACGTTCTCAACAATTGTGTGACGGCATAGCAAAACAATATCATGACGTCACGGCAACAATACAATGACGTCACGTACACAAGGTAGTAGGAAAATAATCATTCACTCCCATGGTAGTGAGACAGGGGAACTCAATAATCGGGTAAGATTCTTAATGTGCCAAACATTCGGCATGCCTCGTGTTTGGCAATTTAAGAATATTACCCCTCGTGTTGAGATTCCAATGTCTCAACCCCAAGGGAGTGAACGATTTTTTTTAATGTGATATTAGAGATATCATAGAAAATAAAGCGTTTCGAACGCAATACGTTTTGCCATGCTGCGTCCTACCATCTCCAGAAGGGTCCGTCGGTTACCAATTATCCATTCAATCATCCTTCCACTGCCCTCCTACTTCCGATTTCAATGATAAGAAGACGAATTGATACTTTGTACTTGTTTTCGAATCTTAAATGTTCATTCATGTATTAACTGTATATTTCTCATTAATTGAATTAATCATGTTTAAACTAATGTCCGAGGATACCGACGGACAGATTTCTTTAATTTCCTGCAGGTAGTTAACAATTAATGTTGAAGGTTTCCCATTAGATAACCATCTTCTATTGTAGTGATTGCTTTTTTATGTAACTCTAATATGAATGGATACCAAAAGGCGAGTAATATCAAAATGGAATATTTATATTCGTTTTCATTATATTTAAACACAAATAGCATATGTCAGTATGAGCTAGAACAATCGTACATTAATCAACAAGGCCTTGGTTTCATTTTAGCTTAGGAATATAACCCTTCATGTTTCCCTTTATTTGACAGAGAACATAATGACGGTTATTTTGAATTGTAGGAGCAGTACTTTTTTTCTTTTTTTTCGACCGAGTTTGAATTGACGATACGGACAAACTGTCTCTGTTTTTCGAAGAAAATAATCTCAATTATTATATCGCTATAGTGTATTCAAGGCAGGAAATGAAAGGGATAATATTAAACAAAAGCAACTTTGCATACATTTATGCATATTTGGACGGAACATCAAATTGAATACAAATGTCATTGAGTAATATATACCATTTCAGTAATGTCGGGAGTGGTAGTTCCTGGGTTTGTCTGTGTAAGGCACCAAGCTGATTATCTAGCAATTTCTTACGTATTATATGGCGGCATTGCACTTTTAGACTAGGCGGGTTCGTCAGTTCATGCTCAAGATAACATTGAAGGGCAGGATTTAAGGACTGTTCAACACAACATATTTTGGCAATATCTCTAAATCGTACATCAATTTGAATTAAGGCTTTAAGTTTTTCACAGTTCGACATTTTTGAGAAGCTATTAGGTTCAAACGGGTGAATGTCAGTCCCATATTTCATCATTATGACACAATGAGGCAGAGTTCCTTTCGTTATGCTGTAGAATCCGCATGTATGTTGGTGGATATCACGCGTGTTCACATTGGCACCATAACATATCAAATATTCCAAAATTGAAAACTCGTCTTCATCATTATTCTCTCCATCGGAAACCACTTCACAATCAGAGCACCTACTAATTTCTGGGGGACTATTACCATCCAATGATAGCTGATCTCCAGATGTTTTGTCTTGTTTTTCGTCTAAACTTAATTGTTTAGCTTTGTCTTTCTGTATGCCATGACTTAGAGCATATAATAGAGGCGTCTGGTGAAAGGAATCTATGGCGTTGGGATCAGCTCCGCACCGAAGCAAACATAGTACGATGCCCCGTCTCCCAGAATGACAAGCGAGAACTAGAGGTGTCTTTTCTCTGGCTGTGCGAACGTCTACTAGACCGGGGTAAGTGTCACAGAGTAGTCGTACGACACCTATGTGGCACTGGAACACGGCAATATGGAGAGGGTAGAATCCGTTATTGCTGGATTGGCTTCTCATCGAGATGGATATATCAGCACCTGTAATGATACAAATGTGACACGTTAATCACAAGCTTCAAATAGTCTTTAACGTTTCGATTAACTACACTGAGTATTCGTCAGATAGCCTTAATAGCGCAATGTATGTAGTTAATTTCGAAAAACTATTTTGGATCCCTATTGATTATATCCGAGAACTATTTTGGATAATTTTGTTCGTTTCGGATAACTATTGTTGTTTCGGATAACTATTTTTTGTTGTGGAGAACTTTTGTTTGTTTTGGATAACTATTGTTTGTTTTGGATAAATATTGTTCGTTTCGGATAACTATTGTTTGTTTTTGAGAACTTTTGTTTGTTTTGGATAACTATTGTTTGTTTTGGATAACTATTGTTTGTTTTTGAGAACTTTTGTTCGTTTCGAATAACTATTGTTTGTTTTGGATAACTATTGTTTGTTTGGGATAACAACTGTTTTTTCGTATAACTATTTTGGTTCACTATTGTTCTTTTCCGAGAACTATTTCGGATAAATATTGTTCACTTCAGAGAACAACATATGTATTTCGGATCACTATTGTTAAAGATAAATAAAAAAAAATGTATATTGTATTTTTTCTATTTTCTGAATAACAACGATTAACAGGATAACTGCCAGGTAGTTTACTGTATCCAGCATGATCAAAACTTTAATTTCATTCGTCAAACGATAATTAAACACTACCAAACAAAATAATTAAGAAGTACACAGTACCACGACCGCGCAACTTATTATTGAATATATTCCAAGAATATACATTTTGTGTTTACACAAGCAGAAAATGACATGTGCCACCCCATTACCAAGCTGTGTTCTATCTAAAGTTTACAATACAATACCTATAAGGACTATTGCCACCATTACCTTACAGAAAATCGAGCACGTAAATTGTCAATCTTTATTATCGGGATTCTTAAGATAACGTGACAAACACACACACACACAAATGCTGCACCTCTTAAATCTAAAATTATAATATACAGTATGCACCATGCAGTTGTGTCGTCCTTCTAGGACTCGTCAGTGATGCAAGGGGCCAAAAGGAAAGATATCAAAGAACTGGCAATAAATAATGTTATCAAAAAGAAATTTACAAATGTTATTGGTTGAAGGTCAATAGTAATTATCTCAAAGTGTTTATATTTTCTACAGGGGTCTCCATGTAAATCTTTCCATTGTTCACATTTTTTCCAAGTTTAATCGATAAGAGATCGGACTACGTTTTGCTGAAGCTTTGGTATTCTCCTTTTTTTTATTCTTTTTTTAAAAAAAAAAATCAATATTTTGCAGTATCTCCTTCATTGATAAAGAAAAAAAGCGGTGTATAATACAATAATACAATATGCACCATACGGTCTTCCTCATAATGGAAATTAGGTAAAGAAATGTATTAAAGAACAGATTCGGTGTAACAATACAATATATTACAAATGAAGAAGGAGAATAGTCAATACTCATTTTTTTTTAAATGATTGAGAAAAAAAATGGCAAATACTCTTTGATATCACTAAGTCTATGAGAGCATCTAATTGGTAAGCTTTTTACTAACTAGGTCTACTATTGCCCAATAAATGGTAATCTGTATACTTAATATATAGATTATCATTTATTGGGCAATAGCAGACCTAGATAGTAAAAAGCTTACCAATGAGATGCTCTCATAGTCATAGTCCCGAGTGCGCAGCCCGAGTGAAAAAATATCAAAATATTAACCACTCGAGTGAAATATGTTTAATTTTCCTGAAGATACTGTTAGATATTTTGTTTATTAAATTTTTAAAGCAAAATCTACAGTTGCAGCTTTTGATTTCCAAAATTATTGTCTTTTGTAAGCAGCGTTCTAATTAGTCAAATCAGAAAAAGTAACATTTTTCAAAACAAGTGAAAAATATCATATTTCTTACCAATGAAAAATAGCAGGGTGCAGTATTGGTCAGATAATTAACACGAGCTGGAAATTAATTATTAATGCAGACGGCACTACTTTGCACACGAAGGGGGTTAGTAATTATAAGTATGAGCTAGTATTGGATAGAGTCAGTCAGTACTGGGAAAAGACCATGAGTAGGTCTTGTACAGTCTGTACCATGAGAAGATTCTTGGGTAGGTCTTATATAGTCTACACTTGAGATGACTATAGAGTACTAGGTCATTGAAAGTCTACACGAGAGACTGCCAGGAGGGCTACAGGCTAGTGCTAGTAAAGATGTAGAAGACTTACAAGTTGACAATTGACTTAGCCAGACTGAGACACAACGCCGAAGTACTCTCAAGTTCAATGATGTTATAATACCATGAACATGTACTTGTGATGTCGGTGTAATTTACGATCACGAATAAACTGTCTATTATCCAATATTGCGTGTCGTTGATGAATTGTGTCACATCTCTGTGTATTGCGTTCCTTCTTTCTGTCACCTATCCCTAAACCCTCTTGTCTTTTTCTTCTTCGTTTTCTTCTACCATATCCCGACTGTTTCTACTTTATTTCGCAAAAACAAACCAAATACAACTTGGTAAAGGATAGATGTGTATACAACCTCTTCAAAAGTGGGAATTGAGACGTTATTCTCAATCACTACAAGCAAGACGTTGATAAATATATAGATCTGGAACCGCACACATACCATTGATGTGTTCGCAACACTAATGAGTATGTATTTTATTTAGAGTGTTTATGGAAATATCAACTTTCAACATGATATTAGAATCAAATAAGAGAAATATTTAAATCTTTTAAACATCATTTATATATATATCCTTTATGCGCCTTTCTTTTGTGCAATTATTACGAAAATAGGACCATCTATTAAAGTGTATTTAACAAAAATGACTCATACCCGTACTTGATAACATTGATACTCATTATTGATTTTACAACAATAGGTGAACGTTTTTTATCCATTTTAGACCAGTATACAGGTAAGGTATATTTAATTATTGATCAATCAATGACAGGTACACGACAGAGTTTTACTATCGATGTCCTTCAGTGAAGTCGAAAACGCTACGATACCGCCAGGAAGTTTTATTATTGAAATGAATAATTTATCCTGAAAGCAAATCTTTCACAATGATCCATTGAATGGCGATTAAAGGATCTTAATATGAGAAACATTTAAATGGCCTAGTCATAAGAGCAACACAAACAATTAGAAAAGTATCATTGTTAACCGAATGTTTAGAAATATGTGTTTCATGTTACTTTAATTTACCTGCCACCAGTAACCTCCTGATTACGTCAGTAGCTTACCTGCCACCAGTAACCTGCTGATTACGTCAGTAGCTTACCTGCCACCAGTAACCTCCTGATTAAGTCAGTAGCTTACCTGCCACCAGTAACCTCCTGATGACGTCAGTAGCTTACCTGCCACCAGTAACCTCCTGGTTACGTCAGTAGCTTACCTGCCACCAGTAACATCCTAATGACGTCAGTATCTTACCTGCAACCAGTAACTTCCTGACGACGACGGTAACTTGCCTGCCACCAGTAACCTGCTGATGACGTCAGTAACTTACCTGCCACCAGTAACCTCCTGACGACGGTGGTGTGACCGTGTTTACAGGCGGTGAACACGGGGGTAATTCCGTTCTCGTCTACACAGTTTATACTCGCTCCTCTCTGTATCAGCATCGCCGTCATTTCGTCATTACCGTTACACGCTGAGTAGTGTAAGGCAGTCCGCCTGTAGACATAAAGACGTAAACATATCCATGTACCACCAGTCATTGAATCAATGGTAGGCATGTAAATCAGTACTGCCGGGCTCGTGTTTTTCGCATTGTTAACCATTATTAAATCTTTTAGAAAAGAACTTTTACTCAGTAAGGATACGTGATAAACATACCGGAATACGTTGTAAGAAGACGTAGTAAAACTATTTAATCATCAATACGGTAATGGTAGACGTGGTAATGCTATTCATTGTTCGTGGTAATGCTTTGTAATGGAAGACGTGGTAATGGGAGACGTGATAATTGAGCACGAGGTAACGCTTTACGTCGTAATGGAAGACGTGGTTATGGAAGACGTGGTAATGGAAGACGTGGTAATCGTTTGTACTGTAAGACGTGAGTAATCATTTGTATTGATAGACGTGGTAATGGTTGGTAATAAATGACAAGGTACTAGTATGTTACGGCAGATCTGTTATTTCCGGTGAATAACTGGAAGGTAATAATACATTTGAGAACGTGGTAACAAATGAAGTATATAACTAGGTATTTGCATAAAGAAACATAAATCAACACTTACCCTTGTCTGTCAGTCAGGTTGACGTCACTGGTAGAATGTTGACACAACAAGGACGCAACATCAGTGAGTGATTGTCTTGCTGCCATTATCAGCGGTGTGGTAAGACTCAGTCTAATTTGGATAACAAATTTAAATACGTTATTTTCTATTGGTGTAAATTTATAAAAACAATATGTCCGATATCTTGATTGACTGCTAATTATATAAGTGTTTAGTAGGTTAGTTCTTAGGTAGAGTAATAACATTCTAATAGATCGTCATTGTTTGAGTAAATTGTTTCTCAAAGAGTATATACAAATGTTTAATATTGAGTATCAATTCACATTAAAGTTAAGATTCCATACACATTGCAACAAATTTGTGATAACTCTGGACAACCATTAGGGAAATACCTTCAAAACTTCTCCTCATTTAAACGTTTAGATAAGTAAAATGAAATATATCAAATTAAATATTTTACACTTATAATCTGTATAAAAACCTTGCGATAAAACACGTATGTTATAATTGAACAAACTTACAAATAATGTGTAATAAATTCAAACTTGGTGGAATAACCAATTAAAATGTCTCCATGTTTTACTCACATGGCAGGACAGCAGTTGTCTCCCGACGGTACAGTGACGTCTACATCCGGGTGCCGAAGGAGGACGTTCAGGATGTCGAGGTTACCCTGAACGGCCATTTTCCAGACAGCCGTCATGCCGTACCGATTGACCCTGTTGACATCTGCTCCACTCGATAGTAGCTCGAGAACTATGTCAACAAAGCCAAGCTCGCATGCAAGATGGAGAGGACTTTCTGCAACAAGCATGCAGTCTAAAGTCAACACTCATATCTCGATTTCAGAAATATCGTTTAAACAGGTTTTCAACAGGAAATCAAGTGAAGACAACATTGAAACTTATGACGTCACAATAGCAAATGTTGTTAGTATTATAAGAACAGTTGCCGTCACTAAGCATCACTATGGAAGGAAACACAGCAAATGTAAATATTTATAAATGTAATAACTGTTTTAGCAATATCCTTTAACATAGATTACTAGTATCGATGATAAACTTAATACAGCCCCCCAGGCTCCTGATAACCACTCGTCCGCTAGTCCATGACGAGTAGAACTCAGATTTGGCAAGTTGTTTCAGACAACAACTCGTCCGGCGGACGAGTACATTTTCTACACATATCCCTGCTTCTCCAACCTATGGTGTTGATATGTCGTAGTTGATTCGATATTCAAGGCTTGCTCTAAATATCGGGATTTTCGTGATCGATGTCGACTGCTGACAAACAAACTCACAACACAATGATTCGAGAGATGCAGGTTGATCAGAACTATGGGCAAGTTTTATGGTCGCCATCTTTGTTTCATTGAGAAATATTCTGTATCTTTAAGTGATATGAAGATGGACGTTTTTGATTATGCTCATTACTGTGTTTACTTGTTGTGATTGACAATGATACTCGGTTCTCATTTTGAGAACTTAATGTTTACATGGATGTGACAAAGATCTACATGGCGGGTTTTGTCGATGAAGCAGAAAACGCTTACTCTTCCGGAACACCTGGTCTTATTCTCTTGTACTTTTACAAGAGTCTCCATGTTAATCTTTCCTTTGTTCATATTTTGCCCCTGGTTTAATTGATTTTGAGTTTGGATTATGATTTTGTTAACGCTTCGGCATTTTCTTATTTATTGAAATCCATCATTGTAAAATTTGATGTAGGCTGTGTTTAATTGATAAAAACTGATCACGCTAATTGTTTACGATCATGAGATGCCATTGTGTTATGACAAGAACCGAAACAACCCGAAGTTGACGTCGGGTTTCCCATGCACAAGTATAGTTTAGATAAATCAAGAAACAATCCGAAATAAACATCCAGGACTCGTCATTCTAAAATAGAAACTCTGGAATGTTTACTGAGTTAACAAAATGACAGCAGACAAGTGATGCTCAATGTTGTTTTTTTTTTGTTTTTTTTTATCGCCAGACAAAAAAAAGAAACTACTAAAGACTCGGACGAGAATGAGGACTACACAGACGAAACAAAAAATGAACATGACACCAAGGTAGTACACATACAAAGACACACAAAACGAGCGTGACAATGTCAGAGTCGTTGACCGAGTGACTAAACATCGAAGGCCCAGACAGAGTATACCTCTGTATATAAGGAAAAGAATACGGGAGGAAATTTTAAATGCAACAGGGAAATATAGAAAGAGACTGACAAACAAAGAGGATGAGAAACAGAAACTAAATGATGAAAAGCTACGAAGATAAAAGTATGAAGGGGTTCAATGACAATTGAAAAAAATGTCAATAACTTCGAAAAATTTAAAAAAAGAAACAAAGAGCTGACATGTAGATCTATTGAAAATTTTGTCGAGAATATCTAAAACTGAGGAATCAAAAACTTCCTTATTTATTGGGTTAGCTAAGAAGTTCAGCGAGGAAACCTCATAACAAGTCAAAATATCATATTAAATATTTCTGTGAGTGGAAAAGTATAAAAGTCAGGGCACCAGAAAAATGGATAGAACTGTCACCCTTTTAATAAGTAAATCAAATTAATTATGTTGTGAAATGTTAATATGCAGTAAAAAATAACTTTCACAGGGTAAGTTTTGGGGCCTTTAATCAAAAGTGTCAATTCATAACAGACAATTACACACGTTTAATCAATGAATGAAAATACAAATACATCACATGTAACCTGTAAATGCTATATTTGAAAATAGTTAAGAATGATTTACATTTGGTATATTCCTGGACGAGATATTTATCAGTTTGGACAAGTACTTTTTGCCATGAACATGCCCGCTGGACAAGTGGTTTCAATATTTCTTCCAGCGCCCTGGCCCCGTCTTTATGTAGGATGGTCAGCAATAGAGATGTGTAATATAGACCATAATAATATTTCCTAAAATATTCTTAACTAATATTTACATTTTTTTTTAAATTAAATTTA
This sequence comes from Mimachlamys varia, assembly GCA_947623455.1. Classification (NCBI taxonomy): domain Eukaryota; kingdom Metazoa; phylum Mollusca; class Bivalvia; order Pectinida; family Pectinidae; genus Mimachlamys; species Mimachlamys varia. The sequence continues at coordinate 8,451,014 of OX392537.1, forward strand.
TTTAGAACAGATTCGGAACAGCAAATCAGGTAATGACGACAATTAAATTGATGACGTCACAATACAATATGATTTTGTGATGTTAAAATTGCAAATGTTGTTATTGTCTTGTACAATGTAACAATATTTTTCGTCGCCATTTATTGCATTTGAATGGAAGGATTCACAGCATATGCAGCTATATCTGAGTGTAGCGAAAGAGACAGACACGGTTAACGATGTTAATGTTAATGTGCTAATAATATTACTACCGTAATTGCCTGCGTATTACCCGATCCCGGGAACTATAGCCCGCGGGAAGTAAATTAAGGCATTTTTTAGGCTTTTGCAAAATAAATTCCATATAACCGCACTGGCAGATTACCCTTGGGTTATATGTCGAATGTTTACCTAGTGAGTACAAGTGTACTTCGTATGTGACTATGTTTTTGATTGTTTTGAATATTGGAAATCAGAGACATATGATTGAAATATTGTGTTTATTTTGTAATTAATATGTTTATGTGTATAATATTTTTTAATGATTTGGTAACAAAATCAACAGATAAACAAAACAATTTCACTAAAGCGTAAGGAAAATCACTATATTACTTAAATTATCAGCCACATGTGCCTACCATCCTTCGTGGGGCGCATCAATAGAATATTTAAATAGGGCATGAATTGCTTTCTATTCTTTTTACAAATCAATCGCAAACAACAGGGTGAGTGTGATGGTTAGATGAAAACACTACACACGATGTGTTAACTGTAAAGTACTTAAATAATTGATTTCTTTTTTACCTTTTACGTGAAAAGCGTATCTGCTTGTAAGGCATATTGATTGAATCATAAACACAGATTCGAATTTATTGATCTAGAATTTCATAGAAATATTGCAAACTCCTATGCAATTCTCTGTGTGTGTTTTTCGCGTCACTGACTTCGCTTGTTCTTCGTGCTTTGCTCCATTATATGGTATATACTAAATTGTTTGTTTTTTCTAAGAACTGCGTATGTTTTTCTTTTGACAAATTTTAGGACTATGCAATGTCTTAAATAGTGCTTTTTCACGTGGAATGAGGACTCAATACGTCATTATTTATATGATGACAGTAGAAACGAGACCTACACAATATTTGTCCCACAACCATGACGACACAACCATGACGACAGTATCACACCTGCCTAGGTGTAGTGTACAGGTAAACATTAATATTGATTGTAGTGTCGCGTTCCTCGTCATAGAATCACTCGAGATGTGTGAATCAAAGTAATCCCCATCGATTTTAAAGCACCATACCATTCATTTAACTGATGCCGTAGTTATACGTCAATCGTTGTTATTAGTGTAACTCTCACATAACCCGTTCAACCCTGAAGACACATTTGAATCAATCCAATACCATGGTTACTAATTTTACAAGTGCAGCATGTGTGTGTGTGTGTGTGTAACGTCATCTTTCATAATAGGAGGTGGTGGCATGGTTCATGATTTAAACATTTTCGTTGTACACGATTTGAAATTATACAGATCAAGTTCAATTTTAATTCTAAATTCAAAATTTAAAGGGGGTTTTACGCACCTGATCCCTCTGCTTCTACATTAGTTTAGAAAATGTCGATTCCCACGTTTTTATCCATAGCATACGAGTCCTAGAAGGATGAAACACCTGTATGATGCAGTTTGACTTTGAGTTAACAAAACCATTATCCGAACTCAAAATCGATTAAACTAGTGGCAAAATACGAAAAATGGAAAGACCCACATGGAGGCTCAAGTAAACCGGTATTTAAGTGAAATGTAGCCACAGAATATTTACTGTATGCTTTATCTTTAAGCGATATATATGAGTGTATCTATATTTTTATTTTTAAGAAGGAAAAAACATCTGACCATCATGTTTCAAGCAAAGCCATTTGCAACACTGATTTGATATTTATACTTCAAGGACATCGTTGTAATGAAGTCTTCGGACTATTATCAACTACATGTATCGTTGGTTATATGTCATGCAAAATTGATAATCAAGGTATTATTTTACATAATGGTCCTTGTGATATTAGCTTTATCCTAAACAACACCGTTTAAATACACGATTTGAAATTAAAACTTATTTAATTATTTTTCTAAATTCATAAATTAAATTGGCACTTATCTCCCTTCTACTTCTACATTAGTAAAGAAAATTTCGATTCCTATCTTTTGGCCTGTAGCAGCACTGAAGAGTCCTGGGAGGACGAGACAGATGTATGATGCAGTTTAATTTATTTTTCGACATACTGTATCTACATTGTATTAATAAATTTTAAATGGTGAAGCGTGGCTGTGATACGTCATCTTTCTATGCACATTGACTATCATGTTTAAGTTATTATATATGAATACATCTGTTGTATATACATGTTATTATGCCTAAATAAATAAAATCAAATTATGTTTCTTGCATCTCGTTATGGTGATTTGGTTCTAAAACATCACGATAAAATGTTCAATATTGAGGATGTGTTTAACAAATACGGTCAAATCTCGATATCTCGAAGTCGACGGGACCATATGAAAACTTTTTTTGTTGTCCGAGTATTCGAGTTAAGTGAGTTTGAATGTTATTGTAAATCTTGACCGGGACCGACAATATACTTCGAATTAAACGGGGTCTTCGAGTTATACGAGTTCGAGATAACGAGTTAATACTATAATATTACAGCAAAAAAGGACAAAAATGATCTTACGACCGACTAGAAATCATTAGTGTTTCTAGCTAGTCGGTAGGTCACTTTGACTTTTATTAAGTTTGTGCTATAGGATGTATGAGAATACACATAATTCGTTATATAAATAGGAAGGGCTCAATATACCATATGAGTGATTGCTCGTTTACACTTTTACAACCTAACTATATACAGTCACCCAAGCAACAGTATGTCAAGTCGAACAATCCAATAAAAAGATTTGAATGGCAGTGTGGTGTGAAGCAAAACCTTGTATACGTTAACATTCAGATGTGTGCATATCAGTGAAAGTATAAAAAAAACCATTTCAATGCTATTCATGTTATTTAAATAAAGTTCCTGCTTGTAGGCTACAACACATTATATAATTCATTGTCAACACCACTTCAATATCCTAAGTCATCGGACATCATATAAAAAATAATATGAATCAATGTTTAAATTCTATACATGGTATTAACAAAGCTACATGAAATTTCAAGTAAAGACTTGCTTTACTTTTAACGGTTTACAAACCTAAAAACTTAAATTTAAAAAAAAAATAGAATAGAGAGAATACCAAAGCGTCAACAAAACCATAATCCGAACTCAAAAATGAACAAAGGGCAGATTGACATGGAGACCTTGCTTCTTCTGGTTCATCAACGACACCCGCCATGTAAATCTTGGTCACATCCAAGTAAACATCAAGTAAGCACACTAATAAGCAAAGTCAAAATCATCCAACTTCATATCACACAAAGATACAGAATATTTTTTTCGATGAGATCAAGATGGCGACCATAATACTTTCCCATTGACTTCATCAACCTACATCTCTCAAATCCCTGTGCCGTAAGGTTGTTTGTCAACAGCTGAAAACTTGGTTCATATAAAAATATAAAGAAATGTTAAAAATCTATGTCATGATATTATTTAACAAAGCTACATGAAAACTTAAGTAAACACTTGATTTACTTTAAACGGTTTACAAACCATTTAGAGTAAAACAACTTTTTGCTTGCAGCTTTCATGTAGCTTTGTTAAATAATATCGTGACATAGATTTTAAACATTTCTTTATATACCATGTAAACTACACACCTCACAAAACAAACTCACCAATTTCATACCACAATCTCGGCAGTAAGTTGGCAGCGGCAGATTCTGAGAAAATAAAAAAAAACTGACGGTTAATTTGAGTGTTTATAAAGTCTCAATTTTTATATCAATGCGATAAATAGTGTTCATTAATGTAATGAACGGCGAACTTCGATAACTATAATTCCAATCCATTAAATGTGTTTAGAATTAATTGTTGATGATATTGTTTTCGTTAAATCAATTGACAGTTAATGTTTACATGATATTATGGATGTAGGTTGATTGCATTGTTTCTTTAAATAAATGGATATTAAATGGTTTATAAAGTTAATTGATGATGAGTTTGCTGCTTTAAATCAGTGTATATTGAAATCAGTGGACAGTTAATGTATGTCAACAGTATAATTAAGGTTAATCAATAGAAAGTTGATGTTTATGTTAATGATATGTTTAAGTTAAATCTATGGAAAGTTGTTGATTATGTCAAATATATTATTTAATTATATGAATAAAAAAACTTATGTTTGTGTTAATGGTATTATTCAGTTTTATATAATAATTAAGTAAGATCAATGTAATGTTGATTTTTACGTCATTTAGTTAAATTTATGGAAATTCAATGCTTATGTTAATTATATTATTTAGTTAAATCAATTGAAATTCTAAATTTATGTGAATAGTTGTTTTTTTTGGGAGGGGGGGGGGGGGGTTAAATCAATGAAAAGCTGATTTTTGTTTGAATGACATTATTTAGTTAAATCAATGGAAAGCTGATGTGAATGTTTAATATTATTTAGTTGAATTAATAAATAGAAAGCTGATGTTGATGTTAAGGATATCATTTAGTTAAATCTATGAAAACCTGATGTTTATGCGAATGATATTATTCACTTGGATCTATGGAAAATTGATGTTAATGTTAATGATATGATTTATTTGAATTGATTGAGGGCTGATTTTTATGTTAATCATTTTCTTTTGTTAAATCTATGTTTATCAGATACATTTTTAGGCATATAGTTTTTATGTATATTCATCCGCTTTTTAGGTGTAACTTCGTAATGTAACGAAGTACTTGAAAATGGAAATGTTTTAATTTCCTTATATCGGTAGCCTATATCAAATTAGAAAACAGCATACTGCTCTTTGCTAGCGATATATAACCACAAGCCCTATACAGTTCAGTGTTATTCAAATTCAATTTCAATTCAATTTATTTCCAAATGCAGATCAACACAAAGGAATACATAATACATATGATACATATATATATATATATAACAAATCATGTGCACAGGTTGGCGGAGAACGCAACCGAAACAGTTAGTGTGTAAACAAAAGAAAAAAATCAAACATTCAGTAGTGACTTTCTTTTCGAAGAAGAATGAATAAGGTATTTGCTTATTGTTTTTTTTTTTATTGTTTTTTATTTTTTATTTTTTTTTTTTTTATATATTTTACTTGTAAACAATTCAATTAACTTGTATACAGAGGCGCACCGGTAAAATACGGCTTATAAATGATGTCTTTAAGACTAAGTGAGATGGACATAATAATATAAAACGAGTTCCATCCTCTAACTCTCCTCTATCACATCACAAACACAGCTTTTGAGCTCTAGGGATACCATGGTATCTTCCAGTTTTGACCATTAAGTTGTATGCTTGAATCCTTAATTTAGTAAAGATATTTTTTAAATAAATGTCAGAGACTTAATGCGATATAACTGCAGTTCAAACCTATGAACAATATATTTATATAGAATACACTTAGAAGATTTTTGAAAACTGTTCCTAATGCAAAAAATGCCATGCAACCGTTGGGTGTATAATGTCTAAAATGTTTTTCATTCAGAATATGCTAAGTCAACCAAACATTTTAAAATCCTAGACTACCTAAGCTCATGCTTAACATGACACATAAAATTCATTTTACAACTAGGTCTTCTTATGTTAAGCTCAACAAGTTCATAATAACATGATTTTAAAATACAATTATCAGTATTCAATAGTTTAAGCCAATATTTAATGACAAAAATCTTACGACTCATTTGTAAAGTTAAGCGACCCAGTTCAGAGAAGACCATAGAAGTGTTCACTGTCTCTTTTAACACCAAGGACACTTTTCAAGAACAATTAATTCACCTTCTCTAGCAGAGGGGCTGGGCTAAATCCCCAAACTTCGCATCTATAATTTAACAACATGTAAAGTATGTGTCAAATAAAGACAATTTATTTTCATTATTTAACATGTATCTTTTAATATTGCTGTTCAACAAGAAATAACCTTTTCTTCCTTGAACAGCAAATTTGTTCAAAGCAGCAGAAAATATTCCATTGCAATAAAAAACCAAACCAGAGAAACAAAACTGATCTACCAACTCAATAGGCATACCGTTATACGTCCCATGCTCATTAGAATAGATACATTTACTTTTCCTAAACACAATAATTATCAAGTTAACATCTAAATCCAATCGTAAATAATACAAATGCAAAATATGAAATCTAGCATGTTTTGAAGGTCAGTATTGTGTGCATACATTAGTATGAACAGATTAATTAACTGCAGTTGGTAACTTTGACAATTCGAATTGATTAACTCAGAATCTAAGTCATTAAGGAACAAAGAAAACAACATTGTAATAATCCGACCTGAAGGTCGTACACTGCAGACAACTTACCATTTAACTTAACACAAGGTTTAACATTGTCACATATAGATCTAATGATATTTAACAATCGACTTTTGACTCCAGCTTTCCATAATTTACACCATAACTGTTTATGAGATATACTATAAATTGATCACCTATATCATATATTAAAAAACATCATATCTACATTTTTGCAACAGTATCTATTCAAATTAAGAAATATTGTCATTAACTTATTCTATGGTGAATTTCAAAGTTTATTTTTTTATTAGAAAACTTAAGCATTTGATTTAATTAAGAATCACAAATCGTATAGTAGTTACATTATATATTACACAATTTAATATTTCTGATTAGAAAAAAAATCATGAAGATAATTTTCTGATTTTTTTTTTTTGTAATACTTGTGCCAGAGTACCACCAGGTAACTTTTACAGGTAAATTTACCTGTTGGGAAAAATACTGTCACAACATGTTAGCATTCAGAGATACACCCAGGTGATTAAGTCACCTAGTGTTTATTTGATTGTGTACACCTGTCAAGTGTCAGGTCAGTAAGCTGTAGTTTGGTGTCGAATTGGCTAATCAGTAACAGTTACTGTGTTTATCATTACTGAGACGTAAAAAAACAGAGATTGGCAACTCGCATAGATCTCACAATTTCTCGCATGAGCCTATTTTTATCAGAGATTTGTCGCGAGATAGGGCTGCGGTCCACGTGTATTGGATACTTGAGACAAGTTGAATGACGATCACAAAAAATAAACATGCGATATATAATAATATAATATAGAAGTCCGTCTCATTAATACAATAGACGTATCTGAACTTTTCACAATTCATGGGAATCGTTATTGGTGTGAAATGAGGGTAACTAACTTGTGTGAACATGGCTTTATACGTCTCTGATCATAATAAAGCATAGCATATACATTAGTTAATGGACCATAACAACATTGGCATTCGTTTATGTAAAAGCAACGGTTCGTAACTAATACATGACTTAAAAAATAAAAACTTTAGGTATTTTTTAAATATACTGGCTGTCGCTTTGAATTAGCTAGTGGTGTTTAGAAAAAGGTTAAACTTTGTGATATGCTTTCTAAAAATGCGACTTTTAAGGTTATTTTTTTAACAGTGATTTTTACCCATATAGTCCCTTTAATAATATTATTTAGTTTGATTTATAGAAAATTGATGTTTATGTGAATGATATTTTTTAGTTAAATCAGTGTAAATTTGATGGTTATGTGAATGATATTTTTTAGTTAAATCAATGTAAAATTGATGTTTTTGTGAATGATATTATTTAGTTAAATCAATGTAAAATTGATGGTTATGTGAATGATATTTTTTAGCTAAATCAATGTAAAATTGATGTTTTTGTGAATGATATTATTTAGTTAAATCAATGTAAAATTGATGGTTATGTGAATTATATTATTTAGTTCAATCAATGTAAAATTGATGTTTTTGTGAATGATATTATTTAGTTAAATCAATGTAAAATTGATGTTTTTGTGAATGATATTATTTAGTTAAATCAATGTAAAATTGATGTTTTTGTGAATGATATTATTTAGTTAAATCAATGTAAAATTGATGTTTATAGAGTTGATTGTTGCTTATACTGTTTCGTAATCAATAACCAGTAAAATGTTATATCTAGCTTCTAGTTTTACATCTAGTTTTATCTAGCATATAAGAAAGGTTTTAAGTTAAATTTTTATTGCTATCATTAAACTGGAAGATCAATAATAATGATAAATTAACCCAGGGCCTGTATTCATTAAACTGTCCACATTCTCAAGCATGGATAATGTGCCTTATTTTTTATAATTTCTATGAGTTAATGAAATAAAATATATAATACTATTTTGTTCATAATTCAAGAAACCATGAAAGAGAAAGGCTTAAAGCAGAAAAAAATGATTTCATTGTTTTTATTTTACTTTCCAACGTTTGAAGGGTTTTATGCGAGTTTCAAGAAAGCTGGTTTGAGCAAAGAATCCATTGCTGAGCACGAAAACCCTACTCATGAATATGGGTTAAGATTGTATAGTATTATGATAGAAATATTGCTCTAAGTTTTTTGTCTGTCTTGTCTTGTTTTATACATCTGCAAAATCTTGTAATTTATGATAAGTTATGATATAACAGAGTTAGGGGAATTGACACGCACACAGTCTCGGGGATTAAAAGTTAAGGGCGAAGCTCATTTCAGAAGAGAAGTTGCAGTAGTAATAAATGCAAAATATCCAAAAATCTAGGGGCCAAGACATTTTTTAGGGATCATTGGCTACATTGGGCCCTTCCATATTTGCATCCCCGAGTCTACCCTTGTCACAATACGAGTAATGTATTCTCCACTCCATTGTGCTGCATACATTGTACACCACGCAGTATTTTGAAATGAAATAAACTGGCGTCTATATCATGCATCAGTGACTTCGACTACAGGTCGTTTACAGGCTCAATCGTCGGTTACGGTTGGCTGGAGATATGATGTTTCATGCCCACAAATCTACCGACGAACAGGGAATAAGGATGACTCATATGTGTCAGAAAGTATCACTAGTCGTAGTATTCTTACATTGTAACTCGTCATCCGGAACGAACGGGGACTTTTTAAATTAATCCGTGCACATATACATTAACACAATAGTCACACTAAACATGCATATTGAAACTATATATGTACAGATAGGTTTTAAGTTATCATGAATTATATATAAGGATATGCTAAGGATTGTACATGTACAAAAGACACACACGAGAATGACACCTTTATAATTCAGAATAAGCTACAGTCGAGCCAAATAATGAACTAAACTGCACTATATAGCTGTTTCGTCCTTCTAGGACTCCTTACTGATTCTAAGCACGTGCCTAAAAAGTGAATCCTAGGAGGCGACTGAGGAAACGAAACTGGCCGAATCCAGATAGGGAGGTGAACTTAATTTTACAAAAAAAATTCTCTTTATACGATGATATGTATATAGTCGTCTTTTAACCCGTTTTAAACAGCACTCTTTTATCAAATAGCAACTTGGTTATTGCGTTGAAGTTTGAAAGCCAAGGAAAAGTGGAAAATGAGCAATTATAATTTATTCATATGCATATATGGTTAACATTAAAACAAGTAAGTTTTGAAAATTTCTTCAGTATTAATATTATGGTAGATCTATATATAGCTACGTTACAGCAGTATATGACATACCATATGTTTTACCGATGTTGACGTCACATCCGCTGTTGAGGAGGAGTTTGACCACATCCACGTGCCCGCTTTCCACCGCTCTGTACAGGGGCGATTTAGAATCCACCTGTTTGTTTACCTGTAAATAAAGAATCAATCATTCCTTCAGTTTTGTTGAAACTCTGACATGATCCATTTTGCAAATGTAGCGAAACTCCTGTCCACGAAACACGAACAATTTGGGTGAACTTTATATCAATATGTGGTCATTAGGTTAAACAAAACTAAAACATTTTCAAGCTTTCCGCTAAACACTGTTTTTTTTTTTTTTATAATTTTATTTAACTTAATCAATAATGATCAATCAGAATAGAGGAATGACTTTGTGTGATATAGTCCGTTAATAAGAGCATATAAAGATAAGATCAGTACTGAAGTGTCCCCGTTTTAGAATTAGGAGTTGGTACTCATCTCCAGGCCAGGACTGAGGTGTCCCAGTTTTAGAATTAGGGGTTGGTACTCACATCCAGACCAGTACTGAGGTGTCCCAGTTTTAGAATTGGGAGTTGGTACTCACCTCCAGACCAGTACTGAGGTGTCCCAGTTTTAGAATTGGGAGTTGGTACTCACCTCTAGACCAGTACTGAGGTGTCTCAGTTTTAGAACTAGGAGTTGGTACTCACCTCCAGACCAGTACTGAGGTGTCACATTGTTAGAATTAGGAGTTGGTACTCACATCCAGACCAGAACTGAGGTGACCCAGTTTTAGAATTAGGAGTTGGTACTCACCTCCAGACCAGAACTGAGGTGACCCAGTTTTAGAACTAGGAGTTGGTACTCACATCCAGACCAGAACTGAGGTGACCCAGTTTTAGAATTAGGAGTTGGTACTCACATCCAGACCAGTACTGAGGTGTCCCAGTTTTAGAATTAGGAGTTGGTACTCACCTCCAGACCAGTACTGAGGTGTCCCAGTTTTAGAATTGGGAGTTGGTACTCACCTCCAGACCAGTACTGCGGTGTCCCAGTTTTAGAATTAGGAGTTGGTACTCACCTCTAGACCAGTACTGAGGTGTCTCAGTTTTAGAACTAGGAGTTGGTACTCACCTCCAGACCAGTACTGAGGTGTCCCAGTTTTAGAATTAGGAGTTGGTACTCACCTCCAGACCAGTACTGAGGTGTCCCAGTTTTAGAATTGGGAGTTGGTACTCACCTCAAGACCAGTACTTAGGTGTCCCAGTTTTAGAATTAGGAGTTGGTAATCACCTCCAGACCAGAACTGAGGTGTCCCAGTTTTAGAATTGGGAGTTGGTACTTACCTCAAGACCAGAACTGAGGTGACCCAGTTTTAGAATTAGGAGTTGGTACTCACCTCCAGACCAGAACTGAGGTGACCCAGTTTTAGAATTAGGAGTTGGTACTCACCTCCAGACCAGTACTGAGGTGACCCAGTTTTAGAATTAGGAGTTGGTACTCACCTCAAGACCAGTACTGAGGTGACCCAGTTTTAGAATTAGGAGTTGGTACTCACCTCCAGACCAGTACTGAGGTGACCCAGTTTTAGAATTAGGAGTTGGTACTCACCTCAAGACCAGAACTGAGGTGTCCCAGTTTTAGAATTGGGAGTTGGTACTCACCTCCAGACCAGTACTGAGATGACCCAGTTTTAGAATAAGGAGTTGGTACTCACCTCCAGACCAGTACTGAGGTGACCCAGTTTTAGAATTAGGAGTTGGTACTCACCTCAAGACCAGAACTGAGGTGACCCAGTTTTAGAATTAGGAGTTGGTACTCACCTCCAGACCAGAACTGAGGTTACCCAGTTTTAGAATTAGGAGTTGGTACTCACCTCGTGACCAGTACTGAGGTGACCCAGTTTTAGAATTAGGAGTTGGTACTCACCTCCAGACCAGAACTGAGGTGACCCAGTTTTAGAACTAGGAGTTGGTACTCACCTCTAGACCAGTACGGAAGTGTCTCAGTTTTAGAATTAGGAGTTGGTACTTACCTCAAGACCAGTACTGAGGTGTCCCAGTTTTAGAATTAGGAGTTGGTACTCACCTCCAGACCAGTACTGAGGTGACCCAGTTTTAGAATTAGGAGTTGGTACTCACCTCAAGACCAGAACTGAGGTGACCCAGTTTTAGAATTAGAAATTGGTACTCACCTCAAGACCAGTACTGAGATGACCCAGTTTTAGAATAAGGAGTTGGTACTCACCTCCAGACCAGTACTGAGGTGACCCAGTTTTAGAATTAGGAGTTGGTACTCACCTCAAGACCAGAACTGAGGTGACCCAGTTTTAGAATTAGGAGTTGGTACTCACCTCAAGACCAGAACTGAGGTGACCCAGTTTTAGAATTAGGAGTTGGTACTCACCTCGTGACCAGTACTGAGGTGACCCAGTTTTAGAATTAGGAGTTGGTACTCACCTCAAGACCAGAACTGAGGTGACCCAGTTTTAGAATTAGGAGTTGGTAATCACCTCTAGACCAGTACGGAAGTGTCTCAGTTTTAGAATTAGGAGTTGGTACTTACCTCAAGACCAGTACTGAGGTGTCCCAGTTTTAGAATTAGGAGTTGATCCTCACCTCCAGACCAGTACTGAGGTACCCCAGTTTTAGAATAAGGAGTTGGTACTCCCATCCAGACCAGGACTGAGGTGTCCAAAGTTTTAGAATTAGGAGTTGATACTCACCTCCAGACCAGAACTGAGGAGCTGTTGAATATCATCAAGGTCTCCTCGATATATGGACACGAAGAGATCGTTGTAATCTTCAGTTCGACTCGCACTTAGCCCCATACTGGTCCCGTTACCTATACAAATATAGGGAGACGAGATGTATAAACGCATAGCTATTGCCAAGTGTAACTGAATGTTATTTTTCCATCCAGGCTATTCATTTATTGATGTATTTACTTTATGTGGAAGTTCGACACCAGATGTTTTGAATTAAATAACGTCTACTGCGCACTTATATGTAACAGAAGTGTCTTTCTGTGGATACCGTAACAAAAGAAAATCACATTCGGTACAGAAAATGCATAAACCGGATGACAATATTTCTATTATAAATCCTATTAAGGTGGTCTAGTACGTTTCCCCACCCCCTACCTCGTCCCATCCTGTCCTACGCAGCCGACTCCGGTATGACAGTACAAATTCAATTCACTAACGTAACAGCACTGAATATATGAGTTTACCTCAATGCAAACAACTGTGTGTTACTGAATATAAACTATCGATTGTATGTGAATTTAATCAAAATTCTTCAAACATGAACAGGTGAACAGTATCCCCTTTGATATCGGAACGCGTCAGAATAGACATGTCTGAATTTCTAATAGTCCACCCAGTGGCAAAAATATATACATGTAACGACAAAACATAATTTAAACGTATTACGTAAAATATCCAGCTAACATAAAGGCATACAAACATACAAAGATATCGCGTTATGAAAATGAATTAAAAACTTCCGTTTGTAAAATGTGAAATGGTGTTTGGGAGAAATAACTGTTCCTACCTTGGGTAGCTGTGTCACTTGAAGGTACACCGTAACATCAATATCCACCGAGTGTTATACATCTAAAACATACATGTGATTAATATGTTAGTAAATCTATCAACGCAGGACCAGATAGTTTTCTCGGCGAGTCATCCACGCGTCAGAACACGGTTAGCTGGATAAGTGTTCGTCGTTCATACACCAGTGAACAAGGCGGGTATAAATTAAAGGCTCAAGCTAAAAATGTACGTCAATCTTTATCCGTGTATATATGCAGCGGTGTATACGTAACACGCGTACGTAGATCATCCGACTATACGCTTTTGTGAACATATTAAGCTCGTACGTGTGTTCCATAGAAAGTTGATATCACACCTCAGTTGTACAGTAGCAGGTAGTTCTATGTAATATTGGGATCGTGTATATATAAAGTACCTTTAATGGACCAGAGGCAGTTATACATCGATTTACAGGTGTACAGCAGTGATGTTTGTATTCTGTCCTTACCACGAATACATATCATCAACAGAAATGGAAAGTAAATACTTATAGGAATAAAATGGTCGTTATAGTACAGGTGTACACATACTGCTGCGTATAGTTAAGCAATGAATGTTTTAGCAACTGTTGTTACAGTCCTATAACATGCATTGCTATTGATGACAAACTGAATAATGCCCGCTATACGGCTTTATGTCATACGCCTAAAGTCGAAATTTCGTTTTGGGGTATGGTTAGAAGTGGAAATGTAAATATAAATTTTAGCATTCAACAAGTATTCGTTGACGGCCATTGTATGGTTACTTCAAGATTTTGAAAATTTTGAACACATATGGAATCAATATCGTGTGATAATACAATAAATGGTTTCTAGCAAACTTTTGATTCCAAATGATGCGCATTCGAAAATCTTTGACGGTAACGCAAACATGGCGGCGCCCTGCAGTTGTGACGTCCGACGTCGGACCGCGTCACAACCAGATCATTGTGTCAATGCGTGAACATAACGACCGAAAGAAATAAGTTCGAAGTGCTAGTAATATTATTTAATACCAAATGTATAAATGCTGTTATGAAGAAAGCTAATGTTTATTCATTGTGTATTTTCTAAACTTACCATAAAATGGATGAAGATTCAATGGAACTATATTATCTTACATGTAGCAACTACTGCTACCGTAGTTACCATCGTAGCAACCCGCTTCAAATGTGTTTTTTCTTCGTGTAACACTTTAAAATTAATAATGATGTAAATTTAAGGATTGTACCTCATTTTGACTGCGTATACGGTAGTATGCCCGCAGTTGGTTACGAACACATTCACCATGGAGCGCACGCGCTCCATGGTGAATATGTTCGTAGCCAACTGCGGGCATACTACCGTATACGCAGTCAAAATGAGGTACAATCCTTATTTAACCTTCATCTCACGTTCATATTCATACTCGTTTCCGGTTATGGTCCTATGAACCGAAACGGAACTTACTTGGTTCATATAGTGATACTGCACTGTGAGTGCAGCCCAAATGTAATTATACGACGGTAAATATATAGACCATAGTACATGGTTATTGTCATATCACGCCCTGTATCAACTTTAGATCCCAATATCGGCCCGAGGGCAAAAGAATATTGGGTCGAGGGTTTATAGAGGGCCTGATATGGGAATGGCCAGGTCATATTATGTTTATTATGTACTTTGATTTTTGTGACGGTTCATGATGATATCTGTTTTTCTCCTTTTTGTTCCTCTACATCGACGTCTTAGTTTATGTCTCTTTTTCCTTCTATCAATTCATCAAGCTCTAGAATTCTTTGTACGAAAGACTTTCTCATCCATCTCAACTTAACTTTTTGCCCTCCTATCCATATCCGATTGTTGTGACGTCATGAACACCATGCGACGTCGAGGTAATTTCGGGAGCGGGCTGATACAGTGTATTCGGTCCGCTTAGCGAAGAATTGCCTATATAGACCCGGGTTGGTGATATGTACTCTAGATCTTAGCATGCATATCTATTAGTTTTCGACCTCGAAGGCTTTAATCGAAAATTGATCTAAACCCCCCAAAGCATGAAATTACTTTAAACACCCTAGTTTAGGTCCAAAACAAGCTGTAACAAGTGTTCATGTCCCTGTGGGCATGATTACGTGAGTGAAAAAAAAAAGTTCCCACTGCGCATTTGATACAGTAGTCTTTTCACATTGTAAAGATTATGTCATGATTATTTGAAGGTGGGGGGTACATCCGCTATTACAGTCTTCGACTTAGATGCGTGTATGTGTGCATTCTATGGATACATGTTGTATAAAATGTGCTGCTCGATTGACTATTATCTTTTCTTACATTTTTTTAAAATAGTATTGACACGCTTCCCCACAAGCCAGATCTTGTTTCATATGTACATGTTGTGACGGTACATCTGATATTTGGTATTTGATATACAACATTTGATATAGCGCCCTATCTAGCTAACATAAGCCACTCTAAAGCGCTTTACAGTACATAGATATACAATTCTTATACAATCAACACAATGAACACATACAATTCTAACATATATAATTCTGAGGATTTCGCAGGAGCTGCCTTACAGGCGCTAACTACTTGTCATTTACCACCTAGCTAATATCTCCATATGTGTGTGTATGTATTTGTGTGTGCTGGAGATGGATTGTGTTCTGTTTGTAGTGGGACCGTGTTTTAGAGTTCCACCTCACTTGAATGCTACAGCACAGATACTGCAACAGTGGATACAGTTGCTTGAGTTTCTGTCAGTAAATAATATACCCTGGTATATATAATATAAGGAGCCGCTCATTACAGAATGTAATATTCTATAATGGGCGGTGCCTTATATATATAGGCCTAACTTATCATATTTTTATTTACTGGCAGAAACGCAAGCATCTGTGTAGTGAACAACTTCGCCGTGACACCATATCTGAAGCAGACATCTATAGATTTATCAATAAATGTATGTCTACAGATGGTGTCAGGACCACAGGACTCTCGTGCTGGTCTAAAACTGACAATATGTGCTTGAGAACTATTGTAACATATCAAATATCAATGAAAACACGTGTACAGTTAAACTTTGTTAAAAATAAAGCGCTAGTAAATTCAAATATGGAACAGACAGAGTCATTTAAGGACGTGCCAGGTTTTGGAGGTGGCGGAAAGCCTGAGTACCCGGAGAAAAACCACCGACCTATGGTCATCATCTGTCAACTGCCCCATATGGGTTTCGAACTCGCAACCCAGAGGTGGAGGGCAAGTGGTATAATGTCGGAACACCTTAACCACTCGGCCACTGCGGTCCCCATTGGAACGTTATGGCATGCCAACTTTATAAAAAAATTCTTCCTTTCGATGGCATAGTGCAACACTTGCATGGGACTGAAAGCCCAGTAAACCTGCAGTTTTCACCCGAAATATGGCCCTCCATATACTTCAGTCAATGCCGCAATCTTATGATATAAGATACTGTATGGAATGAGAGAATTCTTCAGAGTCTATAGAAAACTGTAACCTAAAACCTCAAAACATTTATCCAAACCCAATAAAGCTGTTTTCAGCCTCTTGAATTTGAAGATATTGTTCAGAACATTGTTAACATTTCTTATAAATTCTTCAAAATCATAACAGACAACTGTCTGACGATGGTAGTGGTGAGATACTTTACAAAACACTTGCCCAAAACCTTACTTCGAACTTTGACTAATTATAATAAACCTTCTGCGGCCCCTAAAATATGCAAATATGGTTCAGCACTTTGCTATACACTACATAAACGCCACCACTTTATTATACAAAACCATTAACGTGCTGAATGTGATGATTCTACACAGTCTGAAATGAACTTTAACCTCAGTGATGTGGGACGCCGACAACGCCGTCGCCGACGCCGCGTTCGCAAGGGTGACTTTGGCTGCATTCTCGCTACCGATTGAACCGGCACAGGAGGCACACCGATATTCTTCGATAAAACGGACGCACTGGGACCGAACTAAAACTCCACAATTTCTTCGGAGAACTAACAACATATTAAGACTAAATGTCCTTATTTCACCAGTCCACTAAACTGCATTACGTATCTTTGCATCTTCACATGGACTTACATTGTTAAAGAATTAACTATAACTGTCATCCGTAGGATAATTAATACCACCACCACCACCACCCCCCCACCCCCGCAGATGCTGGTAGTTGATAATCATTTACTGACCTTGACAGTCAACTTAGAAAATCAGTTCGGAAACGTTGTTCTTATATAGGGCAATAAGTCCTTTAAAAGGGGGTCGACATCTGAAATTAAAATGCTGAAGCTTCAATGAAATGACGATGGCCTGTAAGTGAAGACAGATCTTCTGGACAAATTATTTTGCACTAATGGACATATTTCTCTTTAAAAAAAATTAAATATGAAATATCAGTTGAAATATGAACAAGATATATTAGTGTGACATGAATGCTACCACTGATATCCAAAGAAAATTAAACATTTTGAGTTGTTTTTAATATACACTGGTGTTAGACAAGGGTCTGCAATGTTGGTAGTACCAAATTGCAAGTGTGAGAAAAGAAGTCATAACTCCCTAAAAAGGTGGTCGAAATCTGAAATTAATATGCCGATGTACAACTTCATGATAACTGATCATTCATGTGAAGTTTCATCGAAAACTGCCGGGTAGTTAAGGAGGAGATCCCCGGACAAGTTACTGCGGACGACAGACATCCAGACAAACAGACAATGTGATTTCAGTATACCACTCTAACATCGTTGCGGGGGTATAATAACTTCGTTGCGGGGGTAAAATAACGCAAACTTTAACGTTATAGCAATAGTCAGCAAT
The DNA here is from genome assembly GCA_947623455.1 of Mimachlamys varia. Lineage (NCBI taxonomy): Eukaryota > Metazoa > Mollusca > Bivalvia > Pectinida > Pectinidae > Mimachlamys > Mimachlamys varia. The sequence continues at coordinate 8,469,029 of OX392537.1, forward strand.
TTGGTTTCGGTCAGGTCCGTCTGGACCCCTCAAACCACACGTGCCAGATTTTCCAGAGGTCAGCCTCGGTCCAAATCTGTACCTGGTGTTTTCGTTCATGTTCAACTGGTTCAACTACATATGTATGTATCCTAAATAAGCGAGCAACACATGATATATCTGTATTGAGTCTAGTCACGGTAGCCGTGAAATTGCGTTAGCTTGATCGTTAAATGATATTATGATCACTACAATTTCAATTTCTTTTATTTGCTAAATTCAATACATGTACACAATGCCACAAAGGTAGACTCTTTTCACAGAGAAACTATACTTGTATGTAACAATTAGGGATATCGTTGATCAGACTGCCTTCCTTTGGGACCAGTTTTAAGACTAGCAGACATCTCATGGCTATCGATCTAAATCTGCTCACCTTACTTCAATAGTCTTAATTAACAATGCATTTGTTTGCATAGAGTATAATGTTTACATAGACGAGGAGAGTGAGGATTCATTGGTAAAAATATGCAATGTTGATACCTATGCTGACGAAGTAAGTAATAACAAAGCACCAGCCATCCTCGATATCCAGGTGTTACGATCACCTACGCTCTCTTCACCCCTGGAATATGTCATGGCACGCTCAGGTAAAAACACTGACCGATCGCTAGGCTGCACGCCTGTCATTTGAAGATTACAAAGGAGCCGCAAGCGACTTCCAAGCCTATCAATGTTTACCGTTATGTGACCACGAGATTCTTTTGATGTTGCTCTTTGTCTCATCAACAAGGTGTCGCACAAGGAGCCTTCAGTTTTGCCATAACATATTCCAGGGGTGTAGAGAGCGTAGGTGATCGTAACCCCTGGATATCGAGGATAAGGGGTGTAGGGAGCGTAGGTGAGCGCAACCCCTGGATATCGAGGATGAGGGGTGTAGAGAACGTAGGTGATCGTAACCCCTGGATATCGAGGAATGGGGGGGGGGTGTAGAGAGCGTATATGAGCGCAACCCCTGGATATCAAGGATGAGGTGTAGAAAGCGTAGGTGATCGTAATCCCTGGATATCGAGGATGAACGCCAATATAACTTATACTTTTTTCAATATGATTTAAACTATGATAAATGCTTCTAATACATCTAAATTCATAAAATGGATACCACGACAAGCCATGACCAGATCAATGACGTCATTATCGTCACGCGGTGGGTGTTGCTTATTGACGTATGTCTCCCTGTTTAATTTATATATGGAGGGCTTTGCCATGCAAATGTAAATATACTATAATAAAGCTATAAATCCTGTATCATACAGACTCAGCCGCGACGTCCTCGACAACAAGGGGTCACACCTGTACGCTCGGTAAATCCCTGGGTTCTATAATAGCAAACTTGGAGGTTCTGTGTGCACCACCTTGAATGAATCTCAAAATCATCTCGGTTTCAGATCTTTATGGATATGACTTTTGTGTGAAGTTCCATCAACATCCTTAAAATAGTTCTCCGAAAAAGTGTCGGACAAACCAAATGTTGACAGACGAACCAACGGACGAACGAAGCAATGCGAACGGACGAACGAACATACGGACGGACGGATGGACAAAGCCATACCAATATACAAACATGCTAGAAAAAGCATATACAATTTATCAAAGTGAACACTCAAATGCTTAAATTCGCTATTTCACTATCAGATATTTAAATATTCACATGAAAATGAGTTCGAATCTGTGGTTTCACTGAACAGAAATATTGGGCAATTGCAGCTTTGCTACTAGTCAAACACAACAAACAGTCATTCATTTCACACCCATGTTACAATATATAAACAGACACATCAACCATGATCAAATATTGATAAAAAGCTTTCTTAACCTGTGAAACTTTTGAGTTTTAGCTTAGGTACATTGTACATGTAGAGAGCCTAGGTGAGCTTGACCCCTGGATATCGAGGATGATTCCAGGGGTGTAGAGAGTGTAGATGAGTGAAACACTTGGATACCAAGGATGATTCCAGGGATGTAGAGAGTGTAGGTGAGTGAAACCATCGGATATCGAGGACGTCCAAACATTTTTTATCATGCTTCAATAGATAGCTATATATAGAGGCCCCAGGTCACATCCAGTACAATCGGATAATACTTGTGGTTTAACGTACCGTACCATCTACTCACAGGGTGATTAGTTAAATTGTTTAGGTTATTTAAAGACACATGGCTATCGATCCCACGGCAGAGACTCATACATTAAGTGGGTGTATATACCCGGTTTTCGATTTTAGGTATCTATTACTTCATTCACATTATACACATATGATAAACTGATAAACGCACCAACACATTACCACGCAGTCTTATAAATAACCACCCTCTCAATTAGTTTTTCACAATAACGTACATGTATATATACATTTGATTGATACTAATAAATTCATTTTCATTATTCATCAAAGAAAAATGAAATATATAAAACCAAACAGGAAGCGTTAATGTTTAAATTTTAAAGCAAGAGCTAGAAAAAGCTCTTAGCCTATATGTTGAACCTTGATACTATATATAGTGAGAGTCCAGTTTGTCCGCCGTACAGGTATAATGTCCACTCACCTGTCCACAAGTGTCCGATTCCTATCCCACTGTGTCCGATGTATACTGTCCCAAAGCACTGCTTCGCGTCCACGTACAATAAAGTGACTTTAAATGCCCACATGTGTATCATATGGTGTGTCGGGTAGCTGTCGAGTCACGTGACCGCATCGGGAATGTAAACAAATGTATAGAGTGGTTCGTATACTTCAGCACACAAACTAGGTCAAGTGAACCTGATAAAGCAGCCTCATTTTTATATTTTCTTGTCTTCCTTCTTGGTTATTCATAAAGACAGCTAGTAAATGACCTCGGATCATTATTAATATTAGATATACGTGCAATGGCTAGCTCGGGACATACGAGACAGCTAATATAAGTCGGGGTACAAACATGTGTAAAGCTTCTGAATCACCATTGTAGTACAATGTACTTGGGATATATATTTCTTTTCTTTTTTTTTCGGTCGCGTCTCTATATCCACTTGTGCTATTATGTACACGAAGGTAAGCAGAGAACAAAACCCTACTGGTAATCTGCGATGTGCCTTCCACTCTGTTGAACACCCGTATTCTATACCCAGGTGTTACGATCATGATCACCTACGCCCACGATGTCCATATATATAATGAATTAGTTACCGAATTAGTTTTGTAGTGTTTTCTTTAAAAAATATATATAGGACATTTTTTTCATTTCACTTAAAAAATATTTGTTTTACAACAGTTATGAAACAAGTTATCCAACTTATATCAATCACTCTTTTAGACCCGGACGTTAGCGTGCGAGGGATCTTATAGTGGGAGAAAACCGGGGTACCCGGAGAAAACACACGTGGTTGGGCAGGTGATGACCCACCCATATTTGTTCATGTCCGGCCGGGGTTCGGCGGCTGCCTTGACGAAAGGCAAAGGCGCTAACCACTGCGCCACCCGACCAATGTTTGTAGTGTTTTCTTTTAAAACAAATAGGGCATACTTTTTTACTTTATTTTACTCTCGGACATTTTATGAAATAAATGGTTGTATACAAAACTATACAGTCCAATGTATCTAAGTTACAGATTGTAAAATAAACATTATACTCCATAGGGTATGCATTAACTGAAAACCTTTAGCAATTTTAAACCACTGGGCCCAGTTGTTCAAAAGGTGATTAGCTTAATCAGTGATTAGCGCAAATTTTAATTATCCTGTAACTTTAAAATTAAACCATAGATTTAGTTACAACTTTGCAGATATCAAATATCTAATAGCATCAATAAACACGCAAAATATTAAGATTTTACCTTGTATATTGACAGAATTATTAAAGTTTGAAAAATGTCATTAAAGAGTGATTAAGCCCTTTGGACAACTGGGCCCTGGTGGCAAAGCAGGTACAAAAACGAACACAATATGTTAGGTAGGGCCTGATATAATCAGCGAGGTGAACCTTGACCATTCGCCCCGGGTACTTGCTCACAACTCAGTGTATAAAGTCGAGGATAAAACGTCTCTGTTCAAAATAGGTAGCTTAACCCCATATTGTTTAGTGGAGAGGAATACGCAGTGTTTAGAAAACAAATTTAGCACTAATAAAATATTTGAACTTTGAACTTGAACTTGAAGCTAGAGTCTTTGTTCTTTAAATTGTTGTAGATTAAGTAAATGGCACCTAAGCATTGAACTATTATGTACCAGATGTAGTATACAGTCGATATGAATATAATTTTGGTGACAGATAAATAGAATGTTGCCCATTAGGCGACATGATTATTTATCTGTCACCCAACTTTGCATTCATATCGACTGTATACTTCATCTGGCCCCGGAATCTCGAAAGTTCTTAAACCCGTTCTTAGTGCTACTTTAAGCATATGCTTAACTTTAAGTATATTCTCAAAAAAGTGGATCTCGAAAGTTCTCAAACCGTTCTCAATTCTTAACTTTAAACATATGCTTAACTTTAAGAATATTCTCAAATAAAGTGTATCTCGAAGGTTCTTAAGTCTGCAGGGCTCAATATTTGAGAATGATAAAGAGCATGCTTAATTAAATATTTAAGTACGTGCTTAAATACACGATTTTAACAACTAAAATTATGTGGTTTTGAGCCGCCAAAAACAAACTACATACCGAAATATTTCATCGTTCTCAACACTCGGAGGTTCAAAATGTCTTTCTTGGATAAAATGATGCCGAAATATTCCATCCTGACGGCAGGAATATGTCAAAACAATACGGAGAAAGGGGTGACGTTTTTTCAAAGTTTGCCGGTTTGTGTACTGCAAAGAGCCAGGGTCACGTTATACTAATCACCGTCAGTAAACTCACAAAGCCACAAACATCTGAGGAGTTGAATCGATAACAATAAAAGCTACAGTTTGGAAAATAAATACGTACATGTACCCAAGACAGTCCAATTTGTCATGATATTGTCATATAAACGAAGAAATGCTGAAATCACTGAGATTTGTGTTTCTTATGTCTCGCCAATTCGGCCGTCCTCGTCGCACCTGTTTTAATCACACGTACAGGCAATTGTGGCCAGGAGAACAACCATCTATATACATGTATATAATATATAGAACCACGGACTTAGATTGCTATCTAAGTCCGTGATAGAACATAGCGAAATTTGAAAAAATAAAATAAAATATATAAACCAAATTTTCCAATTTTATTTTTATGTTATTTATCATCTTAAACTATAATGAAAATAATTGCCAAATTTCAGCTTGATATGTCAAGCGGTTAATTTTTTTGTGAAATTTAACCGCTTTTCTTAAAAAGAAAATTGGAAAATTTAGTTTATATATTTCATTTTATTTTTTCAAATTTTGCTATATTCTATATATTATATTTATAGATGGTTATTCTTCTGGCCACAAGTTTCTGCGGTTTTAGTGACTGCTTTCTTATTATGCCCACGTAGGCACAGGGGCTAGGCACAGACCTTGATAAGCTATGATATTTTACATGTACCTCTCTCGAATATAACCCCTCCCACTACTATATATCTGTGACATCTGTGCATGTAGGCTGTTGACAGATCTTCTCGTATTTGAGGTGTCGATCCACGTTAGACCTGTTTTTGAATCGGGGTAGCCCTACGTATATTTTGATGAGAAACGTATCTTGCTTTCATGGATACTCGACGTGCTGTCGCTTCTTTGAGAAATACAATTCCTTTCAACATGATAGTTAACATTTATGTTAAAACATTGTAGAAAGTTTAATCTATTAATCTATTACTGGCTTGGAATCAGTACCCAGGGACGTCTCACATATACGTCCCTGCAGTACCATACTTTTTTTTAAAAATTTGGAACATTTCTACCCTCTCGCACGATGTGAGTATAAGCTAGGAGGATATGGTGTAGTGCCTTATTAGAACATGTTGATTACATTGTTCGTCGCTCTGTTGAATTGTTTATCTGAATATATAACATGTAGTTTGTCCAACTTCCAAACTTTAGTGAAGTACGTGATTGTGTAACACCTCAAACAAAGTCAAATGTTACTGTCAGGGGTCAGTAATTTTGTATCTGGCGGCCGCCACTTAGATACTCAGTATGTATATAAAAGATGATATAGCTCTATTGAATCTAATTCTTCATATATAAACAAATGAAATATCAAGTAAAACCTACTTTTCAGCCCTAAAATGTTTTTACTCTTCAAGAAAATAACTCATTTGTTTCCTTTTTATTTGCATTTTAAGCATTAATTCAGATGTACAATATAACCTTAAAAATTGTAACATCTGTTTTTTCAATTTCCAATTCAGCTGCAAAATCAAAGCTAAGAATGGCTTTCAATGGTAGATACAGCAAAATTGCGGGAAAATTTATCCTAGTAATTTCATACACTTATATTACACTTTTTCATTAAATAGTTCCAAACAGGGTCCCTTATGTATCAACAAATGTATTCTTAGTTAAGAACGTTCTCAAATATTTAAGAATGTCTTCGAGATACACCATTTTGAGAACTTCTCAACTAAGCACGTACTTAGCTTAAGAATGGAAAGTTAAGAATTGAGAATTAAGAAGTTTCGAGATTCCGGGGCCAGCAGGTAACAGTTCAATGCTTATACTTACATTAAGGATTTTTTTTTAGATATGCATGTGTCTATATTTCTTGGGGATATAGTCGGTAAACGTTCTCCTCTTTTCCATGTGTTTATGTACTGGAACAGTCTGATTTAAATCAATGCAATCTAAACTATTGATTCAAAACCATTATTCATGTTACATGTATCTAAGGCGGCTTGCAAAGCGTTGACGTGACATTGTCCAACGTGGCGCTAGAAATGACGTCGTAATAGCCCGATTTAAATCAGTTTCATCTAAGCGATTGGTCAAAGCCATTATTACATGCTATCAGAGGCGGAGTGCAAAGCTTTGATATTACGTTGTCCAACATGGCGTCAGAATAATGTCATGTGACGTGGCATTGCAAAGTGTAGTACATGTATATACAGTGTGATGTGCTACGATTTGGTTAACTCATGATATAGAGGCGAAGGCAACACATAATGTAAATATAGATATAAATATAACACAATGCATGTGCCTGAAAGCCATGCTGTGAATCATGACATAGTTTGAAAGTGCTCGGACTTTATCTACACAAGACGGAACCGTCTTCTTTGGAATGGCTACGGGCGCAGCCATTTTGGAAATGACGTTTATAAACACATTGTGACCCTCCATATGCATTCGAGTAGATTTCCGAAGATTACCGGAATTTTCCCGGGATGTTTTGCAATTAAGGATTCTCCTGTTCTGTTGAGTTTTATGGGGTATAAACCTCAATAGGTCTTGGGACAAATTTAATGAACTGCGAAGCAGTTCATATCAAATTTGTCTCTAGACCCATTGAGGTTTATACCCCATAAACCCCAATAAAAAAGGATTAAATCCTTATAATTATTTACATTCAGATTGCTTTTGATATTTTTGAGCATTTTCTGAAATATTTGACTTGTGCAAGTCTATGCAGCGGAAGGTGTGAAGATGTCATTGCTCACTGTGTGACGTCATATAAATGAAATCTATACGCTGTTTTCGTATTGATAACAACTATAAAATGGTTCAACACAAACACGGTTATTCAATCTAAAAACTGAAACAAAGCACAGAATGCAAACAGTTTGGAAAAAGGGACTAATTCCTGCGCTGTTATACTGATATATTTACATTTGCGCTGCAACCCACTATATGAACATTACCAGCAAAAATGCCTTTTATAAAACTATATTTACATTCTGATTGTTTCTTCTCTATATGAACATACCAACTGAAAACAACAAACACTAGACTATGAATACATCATGAATACAGTATGAATACATCCATTCACGTGAATTACTTATGACGTAATATATTAGTCTTGTTCAATGGGAGTCTTACTGCTCCGCTTCGGATAACACGGAGAACGCCCCCGCGTCAAACGTTCAAATGACTACGGTAGATTATTGGCGCCAATTTTTCGCAAATTGTGGCCGTTCCGCCTTTTTCGTTTAAATGACGGCGCAATAACAAACGCAGTTGATTAACTAGTTGTTCAATAAATACGAAAATAAATTAGACAATTGTTCAGTAGTAAAAATGTAAATATATGAATTGAACGGCGTTGTTTTAATTTTCATGCCGGTATGAATGCAAATCGGTTACATCCATATTGACCATGAAGCCCTGGCGGGCTTCATGCAATATGGATGTAACCGCTTTGCATTCATACCGACATGAAAATTAAAAAAACGCCGTTCAATCCATATATGAAAGCAATGGTTCTCGAGACGTAGCACGTGATTTCATTATGACGTCATAGATCAAGCTTGTTCAATGAGAGTCTTGTCGCGCCGCTTCAAATAACATGGAGAATGCCCTTGCGTCAAACGCTGAAATGACTAATTGTTATCATTGGCGCCAATTTTATTCAACCTGGGCTGTTCTGCCCATGTCGTTTAAATGACGACACATATATACAAACGCAGGTAATAAACTATTAATTGGAAAAAAAATATTTCAAAAAGTTAAGCAATTGTTCTATAGTAAAAATGTAAATATAAGGATTGAAAGTCATTTTTTAACTTTCATACTGCTATGAAAGGTCAGCCGTTACATCCATATTCAGCATGAAGACCTAGCGGGCTTCATTCAATATGGATGTAACGGTTGACCTTTCATAGCCCTATATTTACATTTGCTCTGCAATTTTCCATTGACACAATGCTAAGAGGCAGTTGCTGCCATACGCCTATAACACCCAGTGCCTCAGGCTATAACGGCAGTTGGTATTGTGACGTCATCAATCTCTATTGTGACGTCATAAATTTCATTGTTGTCTTCATTTGATCTGCTGATCAAAATTGGTCCAAAGAAACGAAATGAAGCACCATAATTCTATCAAAATGTAAATATAAGTAATGAACATTTTAACAAATATTGTTACAGTCCTATAACACACATTGCTATTGCTAACAAACTTACATAAAGCCCTACCGGGCTTTATTTAGTTTGTCATCAATAGCAATGTGTGTTATAGGATTGTAACAACATTTGCTAAAACATTCATTGCTTAAATGAAAGTTAAAAAATGACTTTCGATCCTTATGTATTGATACGCCAACTAGAAGTTCATCGAAAAATAACCTTTAAATTATTTAGAATGTATATTGAGTCCGATTTCCCTAGAAATGTAAATATCAAAATTGTGTATGTACACTCGTCCTCTCGTTTTCTTCTCGAATTCTCTATGTACTGTCGAGAGCTGTCGGCGGTGTATGGTTTGTTTGTATAGCGTGTTGTTCATTTGTCCATAGTGGTTTATACAATCCCCGTCAACAGCTGGTTGCTATGCATCCATACAAAGGGAGAGCTTTTGTAAGAGCTGACAACAAAGCATGCTAAACGGTCGACCTGAAGTACAACATATTTTATACTAGACTCTACGGGATGGCCAAGGTTCTTCATTATTACAAACGATCCATTTTATTGATTCAATTAAGGATTGAATCCTGTTCTGTTGAGGTTTATGGGGTATAAACCTCAATGGGTCCTGAGACAAATTTAATAAACTGCGCAGCAGTTCCTATCAAATTTGTCTCTAGACCCCTTGAGGTTTAAACCCCATACAGTACACCTCAACAAAACAGGATTCAATCCTTATATTTACATTCAAGTTAATTTTGGTATTCTGTGGTTTTTTCTAAAATATTGATCTAGTGCAAGTCTATGCAGCGGATCCCTACCATTAGTGTGAAGTCGACCAAATATAGCATGCATGTTTTCGGGTTCGTATGCATCGTATCATCAGATATGAGCCGAATCACAGTAGAGAGGTATCACACAACACAACGCTGACAACTTTTTCCATGGCGGACCACGTCACATTACTCATTTTTCAAATTCAGCGGACATGCCTCCGCAGTATGACGTCATAAATACGCGATGTCATTTATAATGACGACAATTATTTCAAGTGTTATTCTAAAGCACACTTAGACACAAACAGTGCAAAAGAAAGACAAAGTTTCAACATTTTCATAATGAAATCCTTGTACGGTAGCTATTTTCCACGGACTATATTTCCAAGTCCCCGTTCCAGAAGAAAGCACGTGAAACGTTTCCGTCTCTCGAAAACAAGCACGCGCTAAGGGCTGTTCTGCTAATTCAACATACAAGTGTTTCTTGGAGGAGCTACAATTTGTATTATTTTATGGTCGAAATTATTTTTTCGGGTATGGTTAGAAGTTGATATGTAAATATAAGCATTTAACTAAATTCTGTTTCGAGTTATAGGCGATATGAACGCCCACTGCATTACAGGAAAATAAAACATGAACTGCGCTAGTGTGTTCGAAACAAAATCAAATAAAGCAAAAAAAATATACCCAGATCCAGTTGGAAATGCAAGATGGCGATTAATTACGGGTCAATAGCAGATCAAACTTGAAAAGACATTTACTGGTTTGTTTCAATAATAAAATATATGTTATTGTAAGGTAATACAAGTTTGCATTGTGACGTAGACATATCATACCTACCTAAAAGCATGATAAATGTGTGGCAGATTTTAATTGTACATCGGATTTAGGTCGCTTCCTATCGTCAATCAAAAGGGAATTTCCCTTTAGCTCAGTGGTAGAGCGTCCGACTATGAACTTGGAGATCGAGGGCTCGATTTCCGGTGGAAGCACACTATTCTCTTTCCTGTTACGAATGAAAACGGATGTAATGTAGCAATTTCAAAATTTAGTTTCATTTCATTCTATATCATATCTCATAAAAGATATGATGTCGTATGTAGAAAATCAAATGCGACATCTTTCATTAACTTTAGAAAATATCTTATATATGTCATATAAACATTTAAGACATATGATAAAGAATCTCCCATGCATCAGAGCACATTAATAGTAAGCTCTACATTTATGTATGAACATTAAACAATATATTACAGAAAGATCTTGGTGCCCACTATAGACAATCTTCAATTTTTTCTTAAAAAGTGGGATATTTTCGCTTTTTTCTTCTTAATAAAAGGCATTATTAATTATTAAAAGATGGTAGCCTGTGAACTAAACTTCAAAGATGGCTGTCGGTCGGCCATTTTGGTTTTTTTTCTGGTCGGCCCAAAAAACGAAAAAAACACAACATTAATGACCAAGAGGAACCCACATATGAAATTTGAGAAAGATCCATTTATACATGTACCTACTTCTCAAAAGATTAAGGCTGTAACAAACATTAAATGTCAGAATTCAGGATGCGGCCTGTTAGACATTTTGTTGTTTTTTTTTTTTTCTGATCAGTCTCAAAATCTCTCAAACGGACACAACGAGGCACAAAAGGGAAACTACATATGGAATTGGAGAAATATCCATCCACTAGTTGGCAATTAGTTAACAATCTCCCAATGCCTATATCAAAGATGGCCGTCTATCCGCCATTTTGTTTTTACTTTAAGAAATAGTGATAACAATCTTTCAATGTCAAAATCCAAGATGGCTGTTTTTCAGCGATTTTATTTTCTAATCAGTTACAAAATCAAAAGAGCACAAATATAGGGACCAAGGGGGACCTACATATGGAATATGAGAAAGATCCATCTAGTAGTTGGCAATTAGTTAGCAATCTTCCAATGCCTAAATCAAAGATGGCCGCCTTTCCGCCATTTTGTTTTTACTAATCAGTATTAAATCAAACGGACATAACTAAGCACAACGGGAAACCTACATATGTAATTTGAGAAACTCACTGAAGAAGTTTTTAACACAAAAGAAAACTTCAGGTTAAATTATCGTTCGGAAGACCTGAATGAATCATTGAAATCTACGCTGCCGATATAGTTAGCACAATGAATTTAAGATAACATCTTCGGAAACCCACGGTTCACTTCTCTGACGTTTGCAAACGTCAGAGATGTGTACCGTGGGTTTACGACGATGGGTTTCCGACGATGATTTAAATAAAAGATAAAAGAGTTTCCAAACACATGTCTCCGTTAATTTCAAGTTACAAATTATAGTTCGAACTATCCAATTTGACATAAACAATCACAGTAAACAACCGTATTGTTGTTCCAAAAGAACGACGTCCTATTACGATATCTTTACTAAGCGGGAGAAAAATAATGATATGTAAATATGTTATATTCACTTACATCTCTAGACCTAATTATCAATTATCAAGTGCATACACAATGAAGAGAAAATTAAATGTGTGTTGGCCGTGACCCATATATAGGGCCACACAGAATTACGCGAATTTACGCCATAAAGCGCTAGCGCGATATCAATATAAGTGTTATTTCTACTAAATAACTTACACTGTATTGTGTTAATTGCTATGTTCACTATACAGGTTCTGACAAAGTTTCGTTAACACAAAAATGTGTACCTACAGTGTATAGTGAGAATCCGTATATATATAGATCTATAGCAAACGTTCACATCACTATAATATACGATTTCCACTATGATCATGTCAGAATACCGGACCGTCTATCACTGCGACTTCAAAACATCCTTTTGGGGGGATGTCGAGTTGGCGCAGTGGTAACGGCCTCGGGTATTTCTGGCTAGGCGATTTGGTGCCAGAGATCGTAAGTTCGAGGCCCGGATAGGGCACGAGTCAAAAAATTGTCTTCCTCCGTCATTTGTGTTTCTGTGTTACTTACAGGTCTACAGCAATATGTGTAGCACAGAGAACGTTATTATAAGAAGTGTATAAGTGTTATTTTCAATAAATCAAATGTTTTGGCAATTGATATGTACATTATGCAGGTTCTGATAATGTCTCATTAAAAATAAATACTCAGTACAATATTAAGTAAGAAAGTCGATCAAGCTTGTACATTCAGTACTATATATATGTATTGTACAACGTTAGTGACAATCAAGGGAAGTAACTCGTAAATAACAATATCATATCAGGATGGCGGATTTACACTGTAATTACGGATTAAAACTTCCGACCGACAAAATAGTCAAGTGTTTTGGTTTACACACGTGTATAAGCTAAGATATCATTGAAATCAAAAGCAGGATCGTTGGCTATGGCGCCACTATATAATCAAAGTTTAGCGTAGCAATGGTATGTACAGCACATTGCGCGATCCGTATACGAGTGGAAAAGCACTGAGGGGTAGCTATACAAGTAGGTCTATACACGAATGTATACACAGAGAGGTCTAACAGGTGCGGTGATGTAATATTTAAATGAGCCGTGGGAGTGAAAAAAAAAATTTCTTTGTTATAAATTGCAGACAGATTATTAAAGTTATCATAATTATTAACAATTCCATGCGAACATCATTTCCTGTTATGTTTAGGCTTTCAAATAATTCAGATACCATGCGATTGGTAGCATTTAAGCTATTTCCGGAGCGGGAGGGTAAAAATGACATGGGTCAAGGGTCACAGAATAGTGGCAGCAATATACGCAAAAAACTACTCGTAGTTTAGCGCTAAAGTGAAATGAAGGTCGTATTTGAAGCGCCACGAACACATTTCCTTAATTACCTGACCTACTTTCTCTCGCTTCAGAACAGAGACCCATTGTTCACAGTTCAGAGACTCCGATGTGGTGCTAGGACACGGCGTATTTTGTTTTCGATCCTATCTGATGAACTGCCAGGTCCCGAGTGAATACAAAAACATATAATTTATTTCTCTTACCCAGTGGTTATCTGTACACCTAACTCAGGTAAAACATACCTCAGATAAAACATACCTCAAGTAACTCCGAAGGAGTCCTTCGGACGTACATTAAGGTGATCAAAGTCGACCGTCGTACTGATACAATCTGCCCTCAGTGTTACGCACTATATACATGTGCATACTGCCAAATTAAGTCATTAGCCAGTTTCCATTTCTAATAAAAAAAAAACTATAGAATTTCAGCGTTTGAACTTGTATTTTTTCTATCTAGCGTTTCTCCGGCAATAGTTTTTTCTGGGTGAAATCACAAATCTTGTCCAGCACTCTCGATTGTTTGTTTACTAATTACTGTCACAATTCATAATCGACTATTGTTTATTATTTCCTTGATCTATAGAACGATATTGATTTAAACTACCTGTATATATAAATGTCCACTTGGGGGATGTGGTCAGCTAACAGCTGTGGAAATACGAAGCCGTACTGTGATAGTCGGTTGTGTAAAATATAGTCATACTATATTATTAAAGGCCCAATATACGTAACTTTCGGCAAAACTTGAAGAGAAAATCAAGCCTAATAACTTATTATATTTATAGATTTAGTTAAGATTAACTGATATCAGCAATACTCAATGTGAATTATTACGCGGTTACTGGAACAGCAGTAGTTGAAACACGGTATTCGTAAACACGCGTTCATTTTGAACTGTCTTCTAGCTACCTTCGGTTTGTTGTTGAAGTGGGCCCCACCTGTATTTTTTTCAGTTCTTTGAATTTTTCTGTCAAGAGTTTCTTGTTAGTTACCGCTCAGGTTTACTTCGTTTTAGGCTTATTTTTGCATGGTTATCAACTGGATTAATTTTCATGATTTTTCAGAATCACAAAAAAATTCCTGAAGTTACGTATATTGGGCCTTTAAAGGAGCACTTCTTTTTAACGACATCGTTTAATACAGATTGCATTGGGAGAAGACGTTCATAGGCTATAAGTCTGCTGTCTGATCCTATTGATATAAGAAAATAAAATGTTTTGAAATAAAAAAAAATTTCACTGTATATGTTAAACATTTAAACGTTTTTTTCCTCTTCCGAAGGCAGTACTGCTAGTGTTATTGTCGGAATGACATATCTTGTATGGTATTTATTGAATTCGTCAACATTTTAATGGCCACTACTAGAATCCCCTAACTATCAACAATACTTCATACAATCTCTCATTAAGTGTACGTCGGACCACAGTTGCTTGAGTTTCTGTCTGTATATAAAAAAAAATTTATATATATGAAGCCGCGGCCCATTACAGAATGTACTGTAATGGGAGGCTCATTTCACACATATATATTTATTATTTACTGACAGAAACTCAAGCAACTGTGGTCGGACTAGCTACCATCTGAAAACATACAACATGTAGTGACAGTTATAGGTGCCTTTATTTGGTTTGGTTTATTTTGTTTTACGTCCTATTAACAGCCAGGGTCATTTAAGAACATGCCCGGTTTTGGAGGTGGGGAAAGCCGGAGTAAACGGAGAAAAAACACCGACCTACGGTCAGTACCAGGCAACTGCCTCACGTGAGTTTCGAACTCGCAACCCAGAAGTGAAGGGCTAGAGGTAGAATGCCGGGACACCTTAACCACTTGGCCCCCACTTATTTCAACCGAAAGCAAAGTGCATAAATCCTCATTTGAACCGGCTATATTGTTCGAATGTGTTATATTGACACTACAATGCAACAAACGTTAAATCCCTAGCTTCCTGCTTATAGAACTGATGTGCGTAGGCTATAATGCATTGTAAAGTTTAAAACCGACTCCTTATTGGGGTAAGAAAGGTAACTCTCTCAGTCACTAGTATGGCAAGCCGACGGATGTGGTCTTCTGAGGTTTTGGTCACGCCCATGTAATGTTTTAATCTCATTAAAAAAATATGTTGTATTGAAGAAATTATGATCAATCTTAAAAGCATATATGCATCTGTAAAGCGAGTCAAAAATATAGGTACCTGTTGCTTGTAGAACTCTTTTAACGTGAATTTAAAAAAAAAAAAACAATTCGGCGGCCATTTCAAAAATGCGTATTTCTATGTATTTTTTGCCCTTCGCAAAAGGCCGAAGTTTCATCTTTTAATATCTTAAAAACATCAGTGTTTCGCCATTTTTAATTATAGCAATCTCATTTTTGCTGTACAGCTTTATATTGTTCACTATTATAGAAACATTATGCAACAAAGTGGATAATTATATCATTTTGGTATTTTTTCATATATTTAGTGTAACTGGAGCACTTATTTTTTTTTATTTTTGAACCCGAAATTGTTGAAAATAACACAAATAATAAAGGAACAAAAATGAAGCTCGCTTACCCCCGCCCTTTTTAATACGGTTTTAGACCGAGAAAACCGTTTTCCTTTTATCCGCTAAATATTTAAGAAAAAGTTTAACTGCAGAACATGCTTTATTTAGCGTTAAAAATGCAAAAAAATGAGGATTTTCTCATTAAAAAGATCAGGTGTAGAGGTATTTAGTATCGGCTAGCTTTCTCAAACGTTATGTTTATGGTATCACAATCGTGATGATGTCATAATATCCACTCCAGTGTTATGGTCTGATAACACGGTACTGGAACATTGGTAGTGTTATATAGTGGCAATGCAGAGTAAATGTAAATATTTAAGTATTAAACAGCATTCTGTCCCGTGTTATGGTCTTATAAGACGAAGCAGAATGCTGTTTAATGCTTAAATTTATATTTTTCCATAAGGTTTCGTAATAAATTTATTCAATTCATATTTTTATTTTATATTTGTTTTGAAAATTAAAAGAAGATTTCTAATCAATGGAACAGCCTACAGCCAGTATCGGTCAGCTTTCTCCAACGTTATGCTTATGAGGTCACAATCATAATGACGTCATAAGAACCACTCTAGTGTTATGGTCTGTTACGGATCTGCTCTTGTGAGGTTTCAATCACGTTCAAATCTCGTTTTGATCTCACGTGAGATATTTTTGTAATATTTAACAATTTATTATCAATTTCGATAGCAAATGTGCATCTGAAAAATGTAGCAAAAAGTTAGAAGTCTGTTATTTGTAGAACTTTATTTAGAAGAATTTTAACCCTCTCACTGCCAACGGGCCGATTTGGGCCGATCATACATGACTCTGACTGCCAAAGGCCGATTTGGGCCGATCATACATGACCCTGACTGCCAAAGGCCGATTTGGGCCGATCATATATGTCCCTGACTGCCAAAGGCCGATTTGGGCCGATGTAGCTAAATATGATCAATGATTATGAAAATACAACACCAATACGGACTTAACACAACAAACATTTCTGATCAGTAACTTCCGAAATCATGGACGTATGTGAGTCTACGTCCCTGCCGAAATTAACGGCATCATGACGTCATGGCGATGACGTCATTGCTGACATTACGTCATACATATTGCCAACGCACATGGCCACAAAACGAAGCACTGGTGAATATATTGCTGCATGTGTTCCCTTCAGAGTTACCAATTAGCAGACCATTTCGCGAAGTTCGAAGATTCAATAACATGCCACCGAGAGATGCTGGGCCGATTGCGTATTTCATGCTTATATTTCCGAAATGTCTGATCATCAAACAAGCAGGTAAACTACTGTAGCGAAAGAATAGAAATAGGCAATAACTGGCACGCTACCCAGTTAGGTACACGGTCAAAAATGGTTAGAAAATTACTTTGAAATATAATTTTAGCATTTTCCTTAGACAGTATTACATGTATAACATATGTGCATGTATTTATCAGTATTAACATATAATACTTTTGTTTACGAGAACATTTTACGACTACCTGATGACATCAAAGTGAACATCTCAGAAAAATGAGTTAAAACGCTGTGTGTCAACGAAATTGCGGAGAATTTTAAAGGGGTTAATTTTCAGCATATATACATGTTGATTTCTTATAACAGAATACAGTGTTACATCAAAGTGGATATTTGTTTGCATGGAACTGTAGCTCAGTATGGTATTGATCAATGCAGTATATTTTGTTGCAATGAGCACATCATTTAAGTCCCTTTCACACTTAGCCGGATTGGGATTCCGAATATCAACATATAGGAATTTTGGTCATCCGGTGTCAAAGCTGTCAACCCCATAAAAAATATACTGCTCACGTACTTGCACCGAACACTGAACGGTTGAAATGTACCGATAACGAACATCTAAAACACGGATACAGTTCAACCAGTCTAATGTCTCCGAATGAATGACGAACATGAACGGGTCAGGCAGGACAATTACAGGATGCATTCCGGATAAACCGAACACCTTACGGACATGATTTTCTTATGTGTCTTTACGTATCGCCAACCCGTAGTCTTTCGCAAGCTTCCGTAAATAACTCGCTGGTATCCGTAATTAGTTCGCCTTAACGCGCACACACTCGTGAGGATTCGGGAAGAGGAGAGGCAGATTTTCAAAAACTTTCTAGCGATTGTCTACGGATTAGTTTTTCCGTAAATAAGTCGTAACAATCCTTAAGTATCGCAATAGCACGTAACAATCCGTAAACTGCTCGCAAGAATCCGTAAATGACTCATAACAGTTTGTATTACGATTTGTTGACGGTTAATTTGCGATTTGTTTACCGATTATTACAGGTGCTTTATGTTTTCATTCAGGTCGTGTTACGATGACTTAACGGATTATTACGAGCGCTTTACGTATTGTTACGAGTACATTACGAATATATACGTATACTTTACGATTGACGTTTTTACGCGGATTCACGTATATTTTGTATTCCGTTTCTCTCATATTCCATGTTGAAGGTCAATTGCCAAATGATGCTGCATAGAAAATATTTTTGACCCAAAAATACGCAAGGACTAATAAATACTCGTAACTAACTTGTAACTAATCGTAACAAAACGTAAGCTGGTCGTGACTAACACGTCATAGCTTCTATGGATCGTAAAATTCCGTAATATACCCGTAATAATCCATAAAAAGCTCGTAAAGCACATAACTTGTTCGTGTTTATCCGTTGGAACTCGTAACAAATCGTGGCATTTTGTCATAAAGACGTCGTAGTAACTCGTAAAATAGCTCGCAATAACTCGTAACAACTCTTAAATCGCTCGTAAAAGTGGCGAACTCGTTAGGATCCGTTTACTTTTACGAATTTGTGCGATTCGTTAGCACTCGTAAGAAAAAACGTATATGTGAAGTCAACATTAGGTGTTAATGCGTGACGTATGCGTTCGAGTTTCCTCTACGGATTAGACAACAAATGACCCCGAACACCAACATCAAATCAAGGAAGGAATTGCAAACAATTACAGGAGATAATCAGGACAAAACGGACATGCACAGAACAACCAACGAATATTCTTGTTCGTCACGGAACTTTCTAACCGATGCAGACGAACGCACCACACATCACCTGTCATGAACCTAATGTTCCGAATATAAAATGAATATTGACGAACATCAAGGGATATACAAAAAAAAATGTCATCCGTTTCACGTTCGGAGGCCAAATCTGGTCAAGTGTGACAAGGGCTTTAGCAGAAATAAAAACAAATTCCATACAGTAGCCTATGATACGGGTACCGTTTGGGTACTAATCACGGCTGAAAAATGGACAAATTAGTGTTCTTTTTTCAATATATATAAATCTCGATAAATCCCTTCTCAGAATTCCAATATATCAATCAATTTTATAACCCCAAACTATGACACACGTTTATAACCCCAAACTATGACACACGTTTATGACCCCAACGATCATACACGTGTATAACCGCACACTATCATAAACGTTTATGACCTCAAACTATCATACACGTTTATAGCCCAACCCTATCATACACGTTTATAGCCCAACCTTATCATACACGTTTATAGCCCAACCCTATCATACACGTTTATAGCCCAACCCTATCATACACGTTTATAGCCCAACCCTATCATACACGTTTATAGCCCAACCCTATCATACACGTTTATAGCCCAACCCTATCATACACGTTTATATCCCAACCCTATCATACACGTTTATAGCCCAACCCTATCATACACGTTTATAGCCCAACCCTATCATACACGTTTATAGCCCAACCCTATCATACACGTTTATAGCCCAACCCTATCATACACGTTTATGAACCCCACACTATCATACACGTTTATGACCCCTAACTAGCATACACGTTTATGACCCCTAACTATCATACTCGTATTTTCCCAACCATCATACACGTTTAGAATCCAAACCTTACACATAACATATGCAAGAGCGATTTTACATTTTAAAGCTTCCAGCGTATGTCACAACCCAGTACACGGGTTTAAACTACATGTACTTTTATTATTTTTTTTTTTTACAGATGACGGTAAACATAGGCCGACTGTTCGACTCTACCCCCAAATATATGTTGTCGATAATAATGTCATGAAAAATAGATTCCATTTAGATGTTGGTTGTGACACCCAGCTTTATTATTTTAACTTTACTTGGAACAAATACTCACATTCTGTATGCAAAGTCATGTTATCCGCGTAACATTAACTATACTATAAGCACCACTGTAACAACGTCCACACTTATGTACCTTCTTACCATTGTTATAAACGATTAAATGGATGGTACGTGATAATGTCTGTAATCTCCTTGCGTAATTTTAGTTGTAATCATTTGTATGAATGTCGGGAACATCGATGATTAATATGCGCATATCGATTGCATACTACTTATATATATGCATGAGATCGAGATGAGACATTATAAGAAATCACACTGAATGTTTGCATACAGTATTCTCCTACCTACAACGTATTGTGGAGCTTGTTATAACGCCACGCATCGTACACAGTCAAAAAATGATGACGTCATAATTAACATAACGTCATAATCATTGGCAGAGCGGTTGTAAACTCTTCAAATTGGCGAGATAAAAACGTTGGCAGTCTAAGGGTTAAAAAATGATCATGATGGCGGTCATTTTGAAAATTAGTATTTCTGTGTATTTCTTCCACTTCATGAACGACCAAGATTTCATGATTTTTGTGCTTGATTGATCATTTAAAATTGTCCTTGTGTCGCCATTTCCAAAAATGCATCCAAGAAAAAAAAGTTAGTCGTCAGAAAATTTCGACTTTTCACAAGAGAACACCCAAATGAAAATATATAAAAAAAATACGTATAAGCCTCCTCTATCTACTGAATTAAACAAAGTCTACACAAATACTTCATTTGGCCGACTAGCCTGCGTAGATAACCCTCTTCGTTCATTATCAGAATGTTTTCCCGCCAAAAATCGATTTCGCTTTCAGCTTGCTTAGTTACAACAATCGCTGAATTCCACGACAATCTTTCCATAACACAACTATTCATACTGCGTGTATGGAAACGAGCCCTATCCCCCAAAACCGCATGGGTTGAAATTAACTGTCCAACGATGGACGCCAGAAAACGAACGCTGACTATGCGTTTCCCTGCGCTCAACTGAGCCTTGATGTGCCCCAAACACTGAGTGACCTTTTGCATACGCTCAGGTGATACATGTAACCTGTTAGTCTTTGTGTCCCATATGAAACCTAACCACTGTAGTCTCTGTACGGGTATCCATGTACACTTTTCTTCGGCTATTAGAAAACCGAGGCTTATCAGGTCAGAGCGCACCTGCTCACTGATTTCTCGTACCGACTCGACAGACTTACCTCCCCCTAGCCCGTCGTCCAAATACATCAGTATGTTTAAACCATTCGTTCGCCAGTATTTAACCACTTCTTTTGTTAGTTTTGTGAAGATATGCCCGGCTGTACTTATACCAAAAGGCAGCACATTGAATACATATAACTTACCTTGCCAACTGAACCCTAGAAATGTGCAATGTGGCGGATAAATCATGATATGATGATAAGCAGATTTGAGGTCGAAGCTAAATAAAAAATCGCCCTCGCCAAAAATACCTCTTGCTACTTCAGCGTCCTCGTACTTAAAACGAAATTGAAACAAATGTGGATTGATATGTCTGCAGTCAAGTACTAACCTTAGCTTGCCCTTTTTGTTACAAGCCACTGTCAAAGGGTTTACTACCTCAGGTTGTTCTGTAACCAGGGAAACGCATCCTTTTTTAACCAAATTTTGTATTTCTTGTGTAACAAACTCGGCATTATCCTTAGCCGATTTATTATTGTCTAAAACAGTACTTACCGGGGTGGTTTTCAACGGTATTTTATAGCCCTCTTTTATTACCGAGAGAATATGATCATTTTGTGAGATTTTCTCCCATTGTTTTACATGGGCCAACAGCCTACCTACTGGCGTCGTCACTGCGTCGCCCTCGACGCGGCTTTTCTTACAGTATTCAAATGAATGAAAGAAACATTACTTATCTTATCGTTTGTAGGCCTTGCTCCCTTGGGACACTCCCCTTTCCAATGCCCCTGGTCTCCACAATTGAAACATCTTCCCGGTTTCCTCAGTGGTGCGGCCCTCGTGCTGTTGTCTGTATCCCCGTTCCCGGACCTCTGTTGGTTTTGTGGTCGAAACGCCGAGTTGTATGGTTGCCTTTCGTTCTGACGCTTTTGTCGTTCCGCCTTAATTTTTCTGTCTGCTCGTGATTGAGCCTTGATAATCTTTCTTTCGTCGTCGCTGTCGTCAGCCAAGGGATTTGTCTCATACTCGCTAACGGCGAGCCAGTCAGCGTCGGACGAATCCGCTAATTTAATCAGCTTTTGTCGGTGAGACACTAATTGGATACCTTGCTCGACCTTTTCCATCAGGCTTGGTGCGTTTACGTCGTTCATAGAGGAAACAATAGTCCCAACTTCCTTGAATTTGTTCAAAACACCCACGTTGTGTTTGTGTTGTTCCTCGTTTCCTCGCTTTTTGAATTTGTGTTCCCCGCTAAATGTGTCCACCAGCCGCGCATTTTGTGATGACATGGACTGAAATAAGTTCTTCATTTCACCCATAATTAAATTCTGTGATTCAGAAATCGCTGCTGTGATTTGGGCTTGAACGC
The DNA here is from genome assembly GCA_947623455.1 of Mimachlamys varia. NCBI lineage: Eukaryota > Metazoa > Mollusca > Bivalvia > Pectinida > Pectinidae > Mimachlamys > Mimachlamys varia. The sequence continues at coordinate 8,491,775 of OX392537.1, forward strand.
CCGAGTTTGAATCCATGTTTACTGTACCACTGGACAGCTAGATAATGATATTTCACCCTACCACAATGCCCGACTCAATCTGAGTCACGTGACATATTTCACGTACGGAGCGAGTAGCACGAGCCGTTTATACAACATTTTCCCGGCTTATACTACCGAAACGCGGGAAAATTTAAATATACAAAGTATCTGACCTGGAACTTCTTGTCCATTGTTACAACTACAGGTGAATGTCTGTTCCGGCTTCCTAATATTCAATAACCTCATAAGTCGATTAGATCGTCTATACATGTAAATCCAAAGCTTTTCACAAGATACCATAGTTTACTACTGGGTATGCGGTTGCTTGTGATAGAGGGATATATGTAAAGTACATTGTCAATACTTAGTCGGATCACGACATCGAAGCCTTGACTTCGTAGTTCCTTCCGACGACAACCATCTGACTCAGATCATTTCCCTTGCACTACCAGTAGATAATAAACGACCTAAAGACAATGAAAATAAATTAAAAATATATTCTACGTTCAATTATCAATCATGTTTTTTTTTTGTCTATTGGTGCTTTAATGAACATTATCACCCGGCCCAAGTTCATTCATACAATCATTCATTTCTTTATTCCTCCAAAATATGAAGAGTAACATAAATATTATATATATTTTGAGTACTGAACATAGAGCAGAGGTAAAGGACTATTTGAAGAGTACATAAGGAATGACCTCAATTTTTTAGGGGTTATACGGTATATACCGAAAAAATGTGTGGACTTTGCATAAATCCGCGAAGCGGTTTATAGGAAAAAGTGTACAGTTTTAAGGTATATACCGTATAACCCCCCAAAAATTTTGGTCATTCCTTATAATTTCATTTCTAAAGATACAGATATAAGACATAGGACTTTAACAATTATTTGGAATTAGTTATTACAAAAATCGAATGGTTTTACAAAAAAAACACAACTATGTGCATAAATTTCACTGTTAAACAACTTCAAACAATCGTAAGTTTGATTACAAAATACCGCGCCAAACATGGCGGTATATGACGTCATCACTTTTTGCGTTGCCTGTTTTTTAACAATGGGGGAATAGCCAAAATTGAATTATAAACAAAAATGTTATTACAACATATAGAGACTATAACTCAATGAGCAATGAAACCAAAAACGATTACATAACTTTACATGACTGTAAGTATTAAATAATGTGAAAGTAATTTACTGCAACAATAATGTACAAGAAAATAATTATTATAGTAAAAGTCCTTGCAGAAAAAAATACATTTAGTTCATTATAATGAACTGATCATGAGTCGAGTCAAAAAAGAGACACAATACATAGAAAACGTTACACGATGTGTGGTGTGCGCACGATGTGTGAATGGTGACTGCACAAAGTGTGCACGATGTGAGAAAGATGCGATCCTTGGCGATTATTTCTAACGCACATGTGTGCGATGACAATCGTGGTTGATGTAAAAAAAAAAAAAGAGAATACCAAAGCGTTAACAAAACCATAATCCAAACTCAAAATCGATTAAACCAGGGGCAAAATATGAACAAAGGAAAGATAAACATGGAGACTCTTGTAAAGGTAGAAGAGAATAAGACCAGATGTTCTGGAAGAGTAAGCGTCTTCTGCTTCATCGACGACACCCGCCATGTAAATCTTTGTCACATCCATGTAAACATCAAGTTCTCAAAATGAGAAGCGAGTATCATTGTCAATCACAACAAGTAAGCACACTAATAAGCATACTCAAAAACGTCCATCTTCATATCACTTAAAGATACAGAATATTTGTCAATGAGACAAAGATGGCAACCATAAAACTTGCCCATAGTTCTGATCAACCTGCATCTCTCGACTTCTTGTGTTGTTAGTTTGTTCGTCAGCAGTCGACATCGATCACGAACATCACGATACCTAGAGCAAGCTCTAAAGTATCGAAGCAACTGAGACATGTAAACACCATATATTGGAGAAGCAGGGATGCTACTATCAAGAAATGAGAAATGGCTGAACAATATATAGAGGATATTCAATGATTTGCCGTTTAATATAAATATATTTCACGAGTATGGCAGATTTTTTTTATATATTTTCACGAGTGCGACAACGGCAAACCATTGAATTTTCTTTTTATTACATTTCGAAAGAGGACTTTAAAGCTGACAATGCAAGTTAAAAAGCTTTTTTGTTGAGATTAATCCTTAGACTGCCAACGTTTTTACGTCGCCAATTTGAAGAGTTTACAACCGCTCTGCCAATGATTATGACGTTATGTTAATTATGACGCCATCAATTTTTGACTGCGTACGATGCGTTGCGTTATAACAAGCTCGTTGTAGGTAGGAGGGTACTGTATGCAAACATTCGGTGTGATTTCTTATAATGTCTCATCTCGATCTCATGCATATATATAAGTAGTATGCAATCGATATGCGCATATAAATCATCGATGTTCCCGATATTCATACAAATGATTACAACTAAAATTACGCAAGGAGATTACAGACATTATCACGTACCATCCATTTAATCGTTTATAATAATGGTAAGAAGGTACATATGAGTGGACGTTGTTACAGTGGTGCTTATAGTATAGTTAATGTTACGCGGATAACATGACTTTGCATACAGAATGTGAGTATTTGTTCCAAGTAAAGGTAAAATAATAAAGCTGGGTGTCACAACCAAATTCTACATGGAATCTATTTTTTATGACATTATTATCGACAACATATATCTGGGGGTAGAGTCGAACAGTCGGCCTATGTTTACCGTCATCTGTAAAAAAAAGGATAGAAGTACATGTAGTTTAAGCCCGTGTACTGGGTTGTGACGTACGCTGGAAGCTTTAAAATGTAAAATCGCTCTTGCATATGTTATATGTAAGGTCGGGATTCTAAACGTGTAAGATGGTTTGGAAAAATACGAGTATATTAGTTTGGGGTCATAAACGAGTATGATAGTTTGGGGTCAAAAACGTGTATGATAGTTTGAGGCTATAAACGTGTATGATAGTTTGAGGCTATAAACGTGTATGATAGTGTGGGGCTCATAAACGTGTATGATAGTGTGGGGCTCATAAACGTGTATGATAGTTTGAGGCTATAAACGTGTATGATAGTGTGGGGCTCATAAACGTGTATGATAGTGTGGGGCTCATAAACGTGTATGATAGTTTGAGGTTATACACGTGTATGATCATTTGGGGTCATAAACGTGTGTCATAGTTTCGGGTTATAAAATTGATTGATATATTGGAATTCTGAAAAGGGATTTATCGAGATTTATATATATTGGGAAAAGAACACTAATTTGTCCATTTTTCAGCTGTGATTAGTACCCAAACGGTACCCGTATCATAGGCTACTGTATGGAATATGTTTTTATTTCTGCTAAAGCCCTTGTCACACTTGACCGGATTTGGCCTCCGAACATAAAACGGATGACATTTGTTTTTGTATATCCCTTGATGTTCGTCAATATTCATTTTATATTCGGAACATTTGGTTCATGACATGTGATGTGCGGTGCGTTCGCCTGCATCGGTTAGAAAGTTCCGTGACGAACAAGAATATTCGTTGGTTGTTCTGTGCATGTCCGTTTTGTCCTGATTATCTCCTGTAATTGTTTGCAATTCCTTCCTTGATTTGATGTTGATGTTAGGGGGCATTTGTTGTCTAATCCGTAGAGGAAACTTGAACGCATACGTCACGCATTAACTTACGAGTGCTAATGGCCCTGTCACACCTTAACGTTTTAGCCAACGTATGCCGACGTATGAAAAAAAATATCAAAATTCCCTAAAACGCTGGCATACGCTGAACTTTCGCTTTTTTCAATTTTGGGCGTGTATATAACGTGTTCATAACGAGTTTGAACGTATACATAACGTATTAGTTACTGATCTCGAACGTACCGATAACGTAAAGATAACTTATACCAACGTATAGAATAAACATGTCGACGTATTTGACGTGTTCCAGACGACCACATAATTTACTTAACGTGTTTCTAACGAACAACTACCGTATAATAGCATATTGGCAGCGTATTGGGAATTGATATATAAAATGAAGTTTACAAGAGCAACTCCTCAAAACTCTATGGTGAGCAGATGTACATGTCATACGAGAGATGGAGGATCCGGCAAAACTGAGACGAAAATACATAAAGGCCTACAAGTACAATAGCTTAACATGAACACGCGACAATAGTACTGAACATATATGAACGCGATGAAATGGAAACAATTGTACAAATACAGACACTTAGACAATTTACATTTAAAATAGTCTTACCAGGGATGATGATTTCTCATGACAGGTGATATGAATGTGCTCTGTCTCAAGTTCTGTCCAGAATGATATTGGGGAATGGATGTGCAGGGTATTTCTCATGTGTTTAGGGTGCGCACACATCCATACTCACTACATCTTCCAATCAGATCAGCTCTCACACATACCTTACATACCGATGGTTGACGCAGTATGATAGCGCGAGAACTTACCTGTTTGAATCAGTCATCCCTGACTGGTAAATACCCTGAGTATGTACTCACTGGTACTTGGGATATATTATATATATATACCATGGGCTACATACCTACTAGCTGTCCTCCAACATCAGTATGACCTCATCGACTTGACACTTTACCAGTTGCGTGCCAATAGAGTCAGAAGAAGAAGACGTGAAAGGCATGATGTCAATGCAGTTTTGATTTGAATTTGCGAGCGGCAGTACTTTTTATAGACTAAGTCACGTGATCGTCGGCGATAGTGCTGCCGCACGTTATGTATAGGTTAGACTATTGTTGGACATAAGTTGTGAACGCTGGCAACACGCTAGGAATTCGTTCCTCATAGGTTTACAAAACGTTTTGGGTACGCTAGACAATATCTCGACATTTTTCCACTTATGAGTAACTTACACGTAGCGTATATGAACGTGTGTGAACGATCACATAGCTTACCTGCAACGTACGCCCCGCGTATGCGGAACGTATGAGCCATACGCTGGCATACGCTGGCATACGTCGAAGATTTTGTGCATGCACAAAAATTTTCGACGAGCTCGCCGTACAACGACGTATACCAGCGTATAGCAGCGTGCGTCAGCGTGCTGTAACGTATACATAACGTACTCATAACGTACCCAACGTACGCCAGCGTATTAGCCACATTTTTCATACGTCGGCGTACGCTGGCTAAAACGTTAAGGTGTGACAGGGCCATAACGAATCGCACAAATTCGTAAAAGTACACGGATCCTAACGAGTTCGCCACTTTTAAGAGCGAATAAAGAATTGTTACGAGTTATTGCGAGCTATTTTACGAGTTATTACGACGTCTTTATGACAAAATGCCACGATTTGTTACGAGTTTCAACGGATAGACACGAACAAGTTATGTGCATTTTACGAGCTTTTTATGGATTATTACGGGTATATTACGGAATTTTACGATCCATAGAAGCCATGACGTGTTAGTCACGACCAGCTTACATTTTGTTACGATTAGTTACAAGTTAGTTACGAGTATTTATTAGTCCTTGCGTATTGTTGGGTAAAAAATATTTTCTATGCAGCATCATTTGGCAATTGACCTTCAACATGGAATATGAGAGAAACGGATTACAAAATATACGTGAATCCGCGTAAAAACGTCAATCGTAAAGTATACGTATATATTCGTAATGTACTCGTAACAATACGTAAAGCGCTCGTAATAATCCGTTAAGTCATCGTAACACGACCTGAATGAAAACATAAAGCACTCGTAATAATCTGTAAACAAAACCCCAAATTAACCGTAAACAAATCGTAATACAAACTGTTATGAGTCATTTACGGATTCTTGCGAGCAGTTTACAGAGTGTTACGTGTTATTGCGATACTTAAGGATTGTTACGACTTATTTACGGACAATCGCTAGAAAGTTTTTGAAAATTTGCCTCTCCTCTTCCCGAATCCTCACGAGTGTGTGCGCGTTAAGGCGAACTAATTACGGATACCAGCGAGTTATTTACGGAAGCTTGCGAAAGACTACGGGATGGCGATACGTAAAGACACATAAGAAAATCATGTCCGTAAGGTGTTCGGTTTATCCGGAATGCATCCTGTAATTGTCCTGCCTGACCCGTTCATGTTCGTCATTCATTCGGAGACATTAGACTGGTTGAACTGTATCCGTGTTTTAGATGTTCGTTATCGGTACATTTCAACCGTTCAGTGTTCGGTGCAAGTACGTGAGCAGTATATTTTTTATGGGATCGACAGCTTTGACACCGGATGATCAAAATTCCTATATGTTGATATTCGGAATCCCAATCCGGCTAAGTGTGAAAGGGACTTAAATGATGTGCCCATTGCAACAAAATATACTGCATTGATATATACCATACTGAGCTACAGTTACATGCAATAGATGTTAATACTGATAAATACACCTATTTTATAATAATGTCTAAGGAAAATGCTAAAATAGTATTTCAAAGTAATTTTCTAACCATTTTTGACCGTGAACCTAACTGGGTAGCGTGCCAGTTATGGCCTATTTCTATTCTTTCGCTACAGTAGTTTACCTGCTTGTTTGATGATCAGCCATTTCGGAAATATAAGCATTACATTATACGCAATCGGCCCATGTTATTGAATCTTCGAACTTCACGAAATGGTTTGCTAATTGGTAACTCTGAAGGGAACACATGCAGCAATATATTTGCCAGTGCTTCGTTTAGTGGCCATGTGCGTTGGCAATATGTATGACGTCATGTCAGCAATGACGTCATCGCCATGACGTCATGATGCCGTTAATTTCGGCAGGGACGTAGACTCACATATATACGTCCCTGATTTCGGAAGTTACTGACCAGAATTGTTTGTGGTGTTAAGTCCGTATTGGTGTTTTATTTTCATAAACATTGGTCATATTTAGCTACATCGGTCCAAATCGGCCTTTGGCAGTCAGGGACATATGTGATCGGCCCAAATCGGCCTTTGGCTGTCAGGGTCATGTATGATCGGCCCAAATCGGCCCGTTGGCAGTGAGAGGGTTAAAAAAAATACGGCAACGTTATATTTCAGAAAGATGCCCCCTAACAGGTTACTAAGGAGAGGCAGACATTTTAGTTTTTTGTCTTGCTTGGAAACGAGAGTCGGCCACCCTGGGTATAAAAGGCACCCAGCCTGTCAAACCGGTTTTGGGAGTAAATAGCGTCTTACTCTCTTGCTAGTTTTTTCAGTCATGCGGTACAATACATGAACTCCCTTACGATACTGTGTTTAGACGGTGAACATTGTCAGTAGTCGGATGGATGGTGGCCTGCAGGTTACAATGGTTACTAGGTCAAGACTGCAAATTAAAATGCATCAACAGATACGAAACCCGCATTGCATTCGCAAAACATGTTTCAAATACAGGTTATGGTGGTGATTCAATATTCAAAAGTTATAAGGAAGGAAGGTTACAAATGCTCGGAAAGAATTACTTTCCTGTGATTGGTTGCCGTTTTTCGTCATTTTAATTGGTTAGCTCTTGCCGCATGACTCGTTCTCCTTTAAAATGCACCGTAACTTGCATCAGCAGACCTGTTGTTTAGTGGGACCACGGACGTCTAGTACAAGATACGTATTAGGCGCTCAGACGAAAAGTGATACATACATATACAAGCTGTTTGGAACGGGAGATAAGGGTATGTGTTATTAACATATTTCCAGCGTAAATTATGCAGAATTCGACTTAGATTTTTACTAGAAACATTTTTCAATACTGCCAGGTCTATTAAAGGCCCAATATACGTAACTTTCAGCAAAACCTGAAGCGAAAATCAAGCCTTATACCGTTTTATATTTATAGATTTAGTAAAGATTAACTGAAATCAGCAATATTCAAGATGAATTCTTACGCTGTTACTGGTACATCAGCAGTTGAAACTCGGTATTTGTAAACACGCGTCCATTTTGAACTGTCTTCTACCTTCGGTTTGTTGTTGAAGTGGGCCCCACCTGAATTATTTTCAATTCTTTGGGTTTTTCTGTCAAGAGTTTCTTGTTAGTTACCGCTTAAGTTTACTTTGTTTTATGCTTATTTTTGCATGGTTATTAACTGGATTTTTTGTCAGAATCACGATAAAAATTCCTGAAGTTACGTATATTAGGCCTTTAAACCTACGTTTACGCATAGTCTGACTTTTTGTTCATATCTGTACTTTCACAAGTTGGTTATTTATACTGTGTATATTTCATAATTCATTATCCGTGTGTGTAATTTGTTTGTATGTAGTGATGTTTAACAAATAGCCACGTCTGAGTAAGCTAATAACGAAATTCATTGACATATAATATTCTTCGGGAAAATCATTTCACTTTGTTTCATGATCTTTATGGTTGATATATTCTTGATTTATCGGTTTTCATTATTGGATATGAAAGTAGACTCTAAATTCTCGAAATTCTTTTTTTTTTCGTTCGTTACATTGCTTCGCAGTTGCTCTATTTTTTCGTATCCGTTAAAATGCTGTATGGTTTAAATGCTTTTGGTAAAGAAATAACAATAACACGGGTACGTGCATTTTCTTTTCAATAAACACTTACACAGCGAGGTACTGCTGCACTGCCAGTTCTATTAAACCAAAGTTTAAAGGCCCAATATACGGAAATTTCGGCAAAACTCGAAGCGAAAATCAAGCCTAATACCTTTTTATATTTATAGATTTAGTAAAGATTAACTGAAATCAGCAATATTCAAGATGAATTCTTACGCTGTTACCGGTACAGCAGCAGTTGAAACTCGGTATTTGTAAACACACGTCCATTTTGAACTGTCTTCTAACTTCGGTTTGTTGTTGAAGTAGGCCCCACCTAAATTATTTTCAATTCTTTGGATTTTTCCGTCAAGAGTTTCTTATTAGTTACCGCTCAGGTTTACTTCATTTCAGGCTTATTTTTGAATGGTAATCAACTGGATTTTTTTTAAGAATTTTTCAGAATCACGAAAATTTTCCTGAAGTTACGTATACTGGGCCTTTAAGATAATCTGATGTTTTTTTTTTTTTTGTTTATTTATACAATGTATATTTTATATTTCATTATCCGTGTGTGTAATTGGTTTGTATGTATGGGTGTTTAAGCAATAGCCACGTCTGATTAAACTAACGAAATTCATTTGACATATTTATAATAGTTTTCGGGAAATATTTAAGTCGCATCATTTCTCTTTGTTACATTATCTTAATGCCCGATACATTTTTTGTTTTCTAAGTTTTCATTACTAAATATGAAAATATATTATAAATAGTTGAGTGACACGATCCTCATTATTAAATAGACCATGGTTTTTATTCTGTATATTATACAGGTTAAGCTATGGTCTTTATTTTCGTAATTGTTCTACAAAGGGTATTGCCAGTTCAATTTGAAGCCCGCTTCATATTTGGGCTGGATGGTAAAGTATAAATGTTACTCAGAAGATTGTATGTATTTTTTATTGTTTCAGCAGACATTTACCAAATCTTACATAGAGAAACACAGCATTAATGTGTGGAAAAGATGTCAAAATATTTATAAAGCAAACGTTATGTTTATTAAAAGACATCTTTTGAGAGACCAATTGAATGTTAATAGTCATAGACTAACTGTACAGTAACTTTTTCATAGAGATTACATTGTAATTTTTTTCGCGTTAGTGTCTGAAATCAGTGCAATTAATAATACAGAGTTTGGAACTAAAAGTTTGATCTTATGGTTATAAGGTACCTCTCTACGGCCTGCTTATCTTTGTTCTATGAATCTTCATTACGTTAAGTTAAAAACAAATACATATACAGGTTGGTTCTTCAGATCATTGTTTTGGTTAAAGCTCGCTGTTGATAATAAATATGGAACTAAGAGAGTATTGATTATTTTGTATTGAGGTCATTATTTGATTTTCCAGCATTTTATTTGATAAACCGAATAAAAAACTATAAACAAATTTGGACTATAAATAGATTAAGGACGACAGTGTATAAAGGGATTTGAGCCCATAAACAGATAAAGGACTATAAACAGATTTAGGACTGTAAACAGATTAAGGACTATAAACAGATTTAGGACTATAAATAGATTTAGGACTATAAACAGATTTAGGACTATAAACAGATTTAGGACTATAAATAGATTTAGGACCATAAACAGATTTAGGACTATAAATAGATTTAGGACTTTAAATAGGTGTAGAACTATAACCAGATTTAGGACTGTAAGCATATTCAGAACTGTAAACATATTTATGACTATAAATAGATTTAGGACTATAAACAGATTTAGGACTATAAATAGATGTAGTACTCAAAACAGATTTACGAGTGTAATAAGATTTAGGACAATGTGGAACGATATTTTGGTGTGTTGTTCACCTCCATATACCGCGGAATTGATGCAGAATGTTTTTTTTTACGTTATTTTTTACACGTTTTTTTGTCAAGCAGAAATCACCGAGCACTATGTTTTTGCCCTTCTTATCATCATATTTCAGATTTAATTCAGACATAATCATGGGGCAAAACACTTTTCACAGGAACTTACTGTAATATATGCAAGCATTCCATACATCACATATCAAATTTCATCTTTTACTTGTCTACACGCATTTAAATGATTTGTGCAACCAACTGTTTTGCATATATACATATAATTATTTTTCAACGAAGAAATTCTACACTCTGATCGTGTCTCATTGTCTTTTTTTGGTCTAATGTTTCACCGCGGTGACGCGGTAACATGTCCTTGAAAATCAGTTTACACTTCCTGTGTGAACCATGAGAAAACATGCTGACTGATTATAAGCTACAGTATGAATCTGATGAAGGTGACGACTATGGCATCTCGTAAGAGGCAACATTACACCAGGGACGTACATGTGTATTCAATTCAAATTCAATTAATTCAAATATTTTTATTAAAGTGTCACACATTAGATTTATAGTACAAGCACATAGTAAAAAGGGTTCTGTAAAAACAACACATTAAAAAGCACACCCATTCAAACAAACGAATCTGACGTCCATTCAACATTGGAATTAAGACACACTAAAACAATTACAAAAATCTATAAAAAAAAAGTATCACACTTAATTATCATTTGTATAAGATTTGTCTTCGTCGACTTAAAATAATATGTAAACGGATTATCAGTGATGGAGAGCGCAGCTATACATAATGTACCACACGGACCTAAAAATTTGTCACAGCTAGTTAAAAGTAGTTTTGGCTTAAACTAGGTGTTTAGAGTAATTTCAGACTTCTGGGTGGTTATACATTTGTCTTGCATTTAGTAGGTTTGTAAAATAAAAACTATCTATCTTTCCATTGGTATCAAACGTTTGTGCCATACCTAAAATAGAAATGTGATTTGTAGGTGGGGGTCGATTTTTCGACCTCGAAAGCTTAATTTCCACCCTTTAGCCTTGATGACCATTGAGTCTGATGGGCATTTTATCGAAAATTGATCAAAATCTCCCAAAAGTGTAAAATTACTCTCAACACATTAGTTTAGGTCCAAAACCAGCTGTTAACAAATTTTCATGTTCCTGTGGTATTTATAGTCCGGTTGCCAAACCCAAGATTTTTGGAGAACCTTGCAAAAGGGTCCGTACAAAGTTTTTTCGCTGTTTCTAAACCTCTGAGGTGTGCTCTCTTAGAATCTGTATGATGCCACTCTGTCATCATTGGGCAATCCGCACTATATGCAAATTAAGGCCGCCATTACTTAAAATCATATTTTCGTCAATATCTCAGTAACTATACATGGTAACAAAATAACTTTGGTTTCTATCCCCATGTTTTGAGGGGTAACGAATAAGATTTAGCCATTTTGGTAAAGAGCACACTTAAAGGTTGTGCTGAATAGGCATATTTAGGCCGCCATTACTGAACATTTCGTTTTCGTCAATATCTCAGCAACCACATATGGTAACAAAATAATTCTGGCGTTTATACACATGTTGTCAGGGATAAAGTATCAGATTAAACCATTTCAATATTGATCACAGAAATATTTTCGCAAAATATACAAAAAATCAACCTCTGTGTATATCCGAGTCGTTACAGAACTAGCCTACATCCCCTTTACTTATGCTAATGCATGTTGCCACGACTAATTTGACTCAATCCTCAAACAAATTACTTTCAACAATATTGTCACAATCATCAACCCGTCGGATATCCTCATCCTGAATGTGAGCCGGCTTTACATTCTGTTTGAATGCCTCTTTAAAAGGTTGGAATGACTTAAGCTCTGGAGCATTTGTCTCATTTTTTCTACCCATCCTTCGCGACCAGACTTCTCTACGGACATCCAGACATGTTCGATGTCACCAAGCTTTGACCCTGTAGCAGGCAGTCATTAATGCTGTCGCTTCTTCAATTATTTCATCTTTGTTCTTTCAGCTGCCTTAACCCTATTTTGCTGTGTGATTATTACATTCGCTTCTTCATGGCAAGTCATGATATTTTCCCTGCGGAAGATAATGCCATCCTGAATTACAACTGGTGCAGACTCAGTAGAGTAACTGAGAATAAGGTAGAGGTCATAGATCTGAGCCCGTATTCATGAAACCGTTCTCATGCTCAAGCATGGATTTCGTGCGCAATCCTTATTTCTTGTTCAGGCTATAAATTATTTAAAAAATCTAACTTTGTCAAAGTTTTGGAAAAAAGTTGAAGACACATGGAGCCAAAACTTTTTCAACATTTGCATTGACTTTTTGACTCTTCGACATGATTAAGGAGAGTTTCAAAAAAGCTGGCTTGAGCACAGAATCCATGCATTAGCATGAGAACGGTTTCATGAATACGGGCCCTGATATGTCAGAATTTGATCTAGAAAGTACAGGACGAACCCAATCAGCAGTCTGGTCATTACCTCTACTGACTTTGTACTAGTTGTAATTCAGCATGGTATTGTCTTCCGCAGGGAAGACCTCATGACTTGCCACGAAAAAGCAGATAAAATTAACATACCAACGGAAGGAGGATACATTTGACTTGCATTTAGGAGGTTTATAAAATCAAAATTATCCATCTTTCCAACGGTACCAAGCGTTTTTTCGTATCTCAACTAGAAATGAGATTTTTGATGCAAGAAAGGTAGGTGGGGTCTATTTTTCGATCTGGAAAGCTTTCCACCCTTTAGCTTTTATGACTACTGAGGGAGCATTTTTATCGAAAATTGATCTTAACCTCCCAAATGTGTAAACTTACGCTAAACACCCTATTATAGGTCTAAAACTAGCTGTAACAAATTCTCAGATCCCTGTGCCTCAAAACACGGGGTTGGGCACTAAAACCATTTTGATACCGTGCATAGTTACTGAGATATTGATGAAAACGAAATTTTCAGTAATGGCGGCCTAAATATGCCTATTCAGCACAACCTTTAAGTGTGAAATGAAGCCTTTAAGTGTGAAATGAAATGGCTTAATCGTATTCGCTACCCCTCAAAACATGGGGTTTTAAATTTAATCAGGTTGGACTAAACCCAGAACTGAGAAATTGTGCCCCATTTAATTGTCTGACAATCCCTCAAGTCAAGTGAGAGGCTTTTTTGCCTCTATAATCAGGAACGATATATTTTATATATTATACATCCCTACTATGATTTTATTTTTCTTGCATGTTATGCTTTATCTGTCTTTATAAAGAATTCCTAATTTTCGACATATCGTCTTGAAATTTTCACTTTCTGGATTGTACAATGTATATTTCTTTTCATTGTAGTCTAGTGGGAATTTTTGCTTCTTTACTGTTCGTGTGTTTTTGTGATCGATGTTTGATTTCTTAAATTAGCTTTTTTCCCCTCACACTTTGTTTTGTACATGTAGTAGAGCTTTCAGAGTTCTGGTTATGTGTCTGTCCAATTCTGCTAGCGTATTCTGTCATGAATCTTCATTTCAACAGCAGTTGCTCATCCCTTGTTTCTATCATATCCCCCTTTATAATAATGATACGAGGATGTAGCATTTGTCCCGTGACGAATTGAAATTAAATCTTCCCATTTTCCCAGTTTGAATACACAAATGAACAAACTGCATACATGTACATATTTTAAGAGTTACGAAATAACCCTACATTCAAACAACGGAAAAACAATTCCCATCACCTAGTAAATTGTACACACTGAACTTCCTCTCCTCAATTCATTTTCAAGGTACATTGTGGACTTTGACTCATTTTATGAACTGATTTAGGTTTGAAGGGCATTTGGTGGAGTGCATTTAATTCATTTGTTCCGACATTTCGCTGTTTTTGTGAATGACCTGCATATTTTCTGAGTCGACTGAAAATTGATTATGCCTTAACTGTTACATACTTAATTTGCGGTGAAAAATATTTCTGGGTCCAGGATTATTTGTTAATGTTAAAAAGTTTTTCTTATAGATCAATAGCATTGAGTGAGTTTGGGATGATTTTATTTAAACCATGATCTTTCTACGTTATAATTTAGCTTTTTTAAAAAATAACATTTCCTTTAGTATATACTCTATATTGGCCAATATAATTTACCAAGTTGTGTCTAGCAGGCCCAATCTCTGTAATGTATATGTCGTCCCGATGCATGGATGTTGAGGACCTGCCTATAACGCAGAACGCAGACTTACCGTTCCTTTGAAGGGTCATGTGACATCAAATACACGATAGATTTATTATATTTTAAATACACGAGTCAGAATTTTCTCCTAGCCCATTCTTTTATTGTGCATTATACTTCCATATTTCGATTGTGTTTTGTAGATTATTAAAATTAATTCACAGCAAGATGTTGGAGCATGTTAACCCGTGCATTATACCAATTCACTAGAAAATTTACGTTTAGATGTTATCAAGAATATTTTGTAACTGCTCTACACATCACTGTTCATTTAATTGACAACAGTTTCTATGTAAGTTACTCATTCATTCCTTAAAAAGGTGCTGAAACCTATTTTACGGGTGTTTGTTCATTTTGGTTCGCAATTTCAGAACACACCTGTGTCGTTAGGCACCATGGCAACAGTAACTAATGAAAGTGAAAGTGAAAATAGTGTAAGTAGAAGTCTAATGTTTAATTTACCGTGTTTTGTAAAATCATCCTCTTGTATGGCATTTTAAAATATCTCATCAATAAAACCTAGCAAATCATAGTCAACATAACAGCCAACCACGTGTTTCTCGGTGCAAACACAACGGATAAACTGTAAACAATATGACGTCATTGGAATGTTGAAGTTGCAACAATGTTTCATGCATGTATCAATACGTATACAAAATGCGTTGCTGCATTAACCCCATTTACGCTGGATACTCTGAAATAGTTCTGGCCATGCGCGCGATGCTTAGCTTCTAAAAATAGAGCAGCAGGTCATATGGTCACACAAGCACCAATGCAGGCCGCAGACGACACAACATGGCCGAGCTTCGGAAATTTTATATTAACATTGGAATGAAACGAAGTTGAAATATGAAATTATTGTATTATGCACACGAATCGTTTATTTTACATTTTATATTGCTGGACTGGAAATAATCACAATAATCTTGTACTTCCAATACAACACAGAATATACCGAACATTAATGTAAAGATGTCGGCCTCCATATGGAGGCGCGCGACATTTCGCGGTACGAAGTTTTTGAAAGTCATAGCCTATACAGTTTGACGTTGAAATGACAGTGATATATATGTACGTATGTGTTACCATTAGTGAGAGCTTTGTTCTCACGGCGGCTTCGCGATCGTATCTATTATAGCAGGTTTTGGCAATAAAACGTATCACATTTGAGATACTAAGGAGCGCTGACATTTTATCTGTATCATTCATATTGTTAAAATTATTAATAAAAGATGTAGCATGAGCTTGGACCTATGTCAATTCAAACTAGAGACTTGTTTAAGTGAACAAAAACATATGTCTCCCATTATAATCTTTTTTTATTCTGACTAGCTTTCCTTCATAATGTTTTAACAAAATGTTTAACACTATATAAAAGTAAAATTTGACCTTAACCTATGACCTTGACCTTTGACCCTGTGGCCTTGAGGTTTGGTCAGTGGACATTTTTTTTTTATTCTGACTAACTTTCCTTCATAGTGTCATAACAAAATACCAATCATTAAAAATGAACAGACGGACGAACAGAAGGACAGACAGAAGGACAAGCTAATTACTATAGGGCACCGGATCGAAGATGGACCATAATTACCTTGAGGTTGTGAAAATTCAAATCATTTTGTACTAGATGCGTTACAGAAAGATTATAAACAACTTAGAAAAAAACGTAGCTTACATTCACATATTTATGTACCAATAGCCGGTATCAGCCGGCAAAATGATATGATTTCATTTCTTTTTGTACCATCTATGGTACAAAAAGATGTGAAAAAACTGAACCGTGAAAAAACTGTACCATCAGAACATCGAAATGTCGTTATCCAACACCATGACCAGACCTGACCCCGAATAACATAGGTTTACAACGTCACAACAAGCCGCAAAGATCATTAGTCACCTCTTGGCACATAAACAGAGTTGAAACTATTGTGTATGTACAAAAATGTATAGAGGTGTACCTTGGAACCGAACATTTTTAAATTGAATTCGTATAATGTCGTCATTTGAATGTTAGAGATAGTTAATTGAATAATTGCAAACAACATTATCGCATTTCTCTAATGGTTTTATAAAATATTTGCATATAAATCCATTGATGTATACAGTTGATTGCCCTATTTCCCCAAAACGGACCCCATCAGCATTTACATGTTTCGGAGTTTCTTTCACTTGAGAATGTTCAAACTATGGAATAGTATAATGACAAAATATCAATCGATTGATAACTTCCACTCACAAAGAATATTGGGTTCTAGAATATATAACATGCATGTACAGATGTAATAGGAGTAGATGTTTCTTCGTAGAATAAAGGCTAAATCAGAAATAAAGCATAATCATATCTAAATAGAAAATGATTTCTTTTAATATTCCATTTGTAAACGTGTACATATCATACACGCCTGCCGGTGGTTCTCCATGCAATCCTTAGCCAAAGACATCCCGGGCAATTAATTGGTAGGCTATGTGATGACAGCTTTATCAGGGAGTCATTTGTCAAACTCAGTAACCTTTTTGTCTGGCTGTTTCATATGTTTCTGTACCATGGCTGTTTTCGGCTGATATTTTGGTACAGAAAGATACAAAAGCGACTGACTCATTTCACATCTTTTTGTACCATACTATGGTACAAAAAGATGTAAAAAAAACTGTACAATGTAAAAAAGTGTTACAGTTTTTTTAATTTCATTTTGCCAGGCCCTTGTCGGCCATCGTAAACTTCTTTATAAATGGATACTATAGCATTTAACATGCCAATATCTGCCAGTTTGTTGTAAAGTAATGTTCTATCAACCGTGTCGAACGCCTTGCGGAAGTCTATATAGGCTGCGAACGCCGATTGTTTACTCAACTTTCGGTTTTCTATAACAGAGGTTACGGACGATAACGGATCAATAGTCGATCGACCTTTCCGGAAACCGTTCTGCTCGTCGCATAAAACATTTTTGTCTTCCACCCATGCTGTGAGACGATTGTTTAAAACTCTGCAGTACATTTTGAGGCTAGAGTAATACCCTTTTATTCATGGGGGTCACGTGGGTCAACTGTAGATGGTGTAGGTACAGTAACAATAATGCCTTCCATCTATCAGGAATAATAGCCGTTCTGAAGCACCAGTTTAATAAACATTACAATAAACTTATAACTGCATCAGTTTAAAGCACTTTCATCGGAATTTTATCACTTCCGGTCGCTTTACCTATTTTAGCCCCCTTGAGGGCAGTGAACATATCCTCTGATTAAATTTCACAATCAAAAATATCACAATTAAAAATATCATCACAATGAGAATTATCATCACAATTAAAAATATCATCACAATTAAAAATATCATCACAATTAAAATTATCAAAATAAAATAAAACGGGTTCCCTTGTACGACCTTTGTGAGTTTGAATGCAACACGTGTGTATTTGGATCACCATTACCTGATTCCGGGTTCAACAAACTTTGGAAATCGTGCTCCCACTTACTCAAAATATCGCACACTTTATTACTAACACACCGGTTTCCATAACCACTTCCATAGGAATAATCTTTATCCTCACATTACCGACTGATTTCCAGAACATTTTCGAATATCCGGATTCGCTCAGATCCCATTGTGTTTGTATTGCCCCCGAAGGTTACGGCGTTAACCTTTCTGTACTTCTTATCGAAATGACGCCGTGTCTCTTTAGACGATGTTTTTGTGGTCCATTTTCCTTGGTCCAATTTCACTCTGTCATGTACATATTGTTTCACAGTGTGCGAGGTCGTTATTCCATCAGGGTTTACCCAACCAACGTTTTCCGTTGTTTATACAAGTTTGTAGTTTTCTAGTGTGTGTGGTACAGGACTTTTACTATGTACAATATTCACAAACTCAGCATACACGAGGTCGACGTCAGATTGATTGGTTGTTAATTAATTGTGATTGTTTATTTCATGTGATTGCTTGGTAAATCGCCTCAAGACAATGAGAAATGAAATATGACTACGCGTACAGGTTTTTGTCGGTTTCGATTTATGGCGACATGATTGGCAAAAGAGTTTCCCTGATTCGCATTCGATATGTACCTGTTACACTTTCTTGCTAGTCGGTCAGGCCTGAATGCTGAATCATTCTACACAAAATATCTTCTACTTTGGGGTACTTTTTTCTGTTACAAATTAAGGCCGCCATTACAGAAAATCTTATTTTCGTCAATAACTATACATAGTATTAAAATAATTTTGGTGTCTATCCCCATGTTTTGAGGGGTAGCGAATAAGATGAAGCCATTTAAGTAAAGATCACACTTATAGGTTGTGCTGAATAGGAATATTTAGGCCGCCATTACTGAAAATCTCGTTTTCGTCAATATCTCAGAAACTACATACTGTATCAAAAACATTTTTGCTTCTATACACATGTAATCAGGGGCTAAGAATCACATTAAACCATTTCAGTATAGATCACACCAATATTTTTGCAAACTATACAAAAATCAACGTCAGTGTATATCCGAATGGTCACAGAACTAGCCCACATCACCTTTACTTATGCTAATACATGTTGCCACTACTAATTTGACTCAATCCTCAAGCAAATCACTTTCAACAACATTGTCACAGTCACCAACCCGTCGGATATGCTTATTCTAAATGTAAGCCGGCTTTATATTCTGTTTGAATGCCTCTGCAGAAGGTTTGAGTAACTTAAGCTCTGGAGCATTTGTCTCATTTTTAAGAAAAATTGAAATTTGAAATATAAGTTGAAATATGAACAGGATATATCAGTGTATCATGACTGCTACCTCTGACATCCAAGATAATTTTTAAAAAAATTATGTCACCTGGTGTTAGACAAGGGTCTGCCTGTTACAGTGTAGTTCAGGAGGAGATCTCCGGTCAAGTTACTGCGAACGACAAACATCCAGACAGACAGACATGGTGATTCCAGCATCCCCCCTAACTTGATTGCGGGGGATTATAACTTCGTTGCGGAGGGTATAATAACTTCGTTGCGGGGGTATAATTATAGTCGGAATATGAAAATAGAGAAAACTTTTAAATACAAATTTCTTTAAGATATTAAGCTTAGAACATGTTTTGCCAACTATATAATTTAATCTTGTTCGAAACAAGCATTTTCATTGGTTTGAAAAATCATGTTATCAGCCCATAGAGTAAACATTGAGGTCGCTGTTTATTACGTCACTTTTGATTGGCCGATGCAGCAGCGTAATGATTTGTAAGAGAAAAAAGTCCATCAATATAGAGAATTTTCGCAGGGTATAGATTAAATTTTAGGTATTAACTTGAATCTATTTTTATGTTATGGGGGTATAACACAAAAAACAGGAGTGTACTCTAAATAAACCGCGAAGCGGTTTATGATGAGAATACACTCCGGTTTTTTGTGTTTTAAGTTAATCCTTAAATATTGCATTTGGTCTTTCCATGTCCCGTTGTTAGATTTGTGTACACCGATATGTTCTTTGACACTGATCTTGTTTATAGGAATGCTGTCAATGTAGAGCGGAGGATATCAAATGCATGTTTTGCATGTTAAATAGCCAAAATAAATACTGCACATATCACACTACGTCTTCTCACTGGTCTACCCATCCATAGCCAAGCATATCAATTAACAAGTTCGTGTTTTGTTTTTCTTCCTTTTTCGCAAGTCATCACAGATAAGGGTAGGCTTTTTCATGCTTGAGAATTCTGTTGAAATAAATGCAAACTTTTAAAATGTTACGCTTTACAATTCATTTAAATAAAAAAAGTGCAATATGGCGGCGGCGTTAATTCCCAGACGGTTAGGACGCCACATGCGAGTGGCCTAGTTCTGGGTCACGAAATATACATACATTAGATGTCAGTGAAACTGACCCAGCAATAATTGTGTCTCTTCAATACAATGTATGTAACCAGACCACGTGTGAAAGATTGGGTGTTTGAACACGATTTTAAAACATAAATCTTACTCAATATTTAGTTTTGTTTTTATTTTTCGTTGCACAAATCTTTTAAATATAGTTCTATTCTTTAGCTACCTACACAAGCTTACCTTTCTATCTTTATTTCTTTTAAATTTACAATAGTATGTTTAAAGATTAGTTTAGCAAACCTTAAAGATGAAACGGAGATAGGATTCAGGGCAGTGGCAACATGAACACTGTTCTCTATTTCCACACTTTTTTTTCGTCAATGTTCGAGACGAGTAACAATACCGTAAAACATCATAATAAGACGTGAAATAAATAAATACATTACTAACCAAAAATGAATTATTTCTTACCTTAAGATTTGTGTCCTACTACCCTGGAAGCTGCATTTGGAATGCCAGCTCAGGTAAAAAAACTTTTGCGTGTGCAGGGGTAGAACAGGTGGGTGGTCACCGGACCCACAGGTAAAAAGGTTACAGGTCACAGCTTACAGGCCAAGACAAAAATAAACAGAAGCACATGGCTTGAGTAACTGACATATGGGCAATACCGCAAGGACAGTGCAATAATATAGGGTTATTAATCAGTTATTAGGCCAAGGTCTGTCATAATGACCCGAGGCCGCAGGCCGAGGGCCAATGTGACAGACCGAGGCCTAATAACTGGGCCAATATGGAATTGGCTGATTAATGACACTTTTATTAATTGACTACTTGCATATCAAAAATAATTAAAATAACAAAAATAAACTGAATGAATTCAACAAATTTAATAACAACAAATTCAAAACATTTTCTTCAGTTGATTAGTTCTTGTGAACTGGACATGGAATGACTGTATTTCACTTTTTTCTGGGGTGGCATGACATTTATATTCATGGTACCTCCTGAGATATTTGCACCACTGAAAAGAGAAAAGGGCAGACAACCCTGCAGTTCAGAATTGACCATTAAGCATGCACTGCTAGATGTATGTGTACCGGAAGGTTGAACCATGCTATTCATGCCAGGTTTGTCATTTTCATCAGTGTGTGGCAACATGACACGAGATAAAATCGCAGAAGATTCTTCTTGTTGGTTGAATGAGCTTATGTGCGGTCGTTTGGCGCGTTATCGATATTGGCCCAGTTTATTCCGTATTGGTCCAGTTTGTAGATATTGGCCCAGTTTACTTCATATTGGCACATTTTTGTTATGATATTGACTGGGCAGTTTTCTCATATTATTGTCAATCTGCAAGTAGTTAATTATTAATACAACACATTAACAGTACATGAGCAATAGGGGACTTAATTACATAATATTTATATTGATCTACAAATAACCATTCAGAATAATATTATATTTATACTGAGTTTGTTTTGTACACAAACAGGAATTGAAAACTTAATTTGCGAGCTTTCGAAAACGCAAATTAAGTTTTCAATTCCTGTTTGTGTACAAAACAAACTCAGTATATATCATTCAAACCAAACTGATGCATCTTATTCCTTATATTAGACAAAATAATATTAGTTTATATCAACTGATTTTCCGGATACCTGGACAGGCTTTCTCTGCCATATAGACACGTAAACTGACACATCCTCCTTCATGTAAACATAGAAAGTTTATACGTATACAGCTATATCTTATTCAAACTTTGGAACATTTGACCCATAAGTATGCAGTGTACAATGCATCATACGGGTGAAACGGGCACAATTAACAAATGCTAAGCGTCCAGATGTTTTTTTAATAATACTAGTCACACTGTTACACATATTGGCTGTCCTTGTCCGACACAGGCCAGGTAAAACTCCGGCTATTTAACAAAATGTTATTTATATCGTGGCTAATCATATAAACCATTTCTTGACTGTCTCACGGTCGCTATATATAGTACAGTGTACTGCAAGTAGTACGAGTACAACAGCGATGTTTTGATCTGTTTCTGGTGTCGCTTCGCTACTTTAAAGGAACATAACCAACTTTTTAACATTAGGCATTATCCTTAATTCTGAATTACCATTAAATTTAAATACAGTGTAGAAACCCAAGGTATTTTCGATATTAACATTTGTTTAAGCACCGTAAAACAATTTACCTCTTTCAACTTACCACCACATCTGTCGGTATTCAACGTTAACAGTTATATTTCATTTCCATGCAAGTATATTCATGGATTTTTTATCTAAGTCTTTGGTACATGTATTCTGTAACAATGGGCCTAAAAGGCTAACAAAACCATATCATATGTAATATGAATTTAAAGTCTACGTTAAAATCGTATCTCGTTAGTCATCGTCCATTAAGCATTCGATGCTCTTTCCGCGCTTGATTTAGCAATAGACTAAATTCGATTAAGTGTAACATGAATTCGCCTTAAACGTTCGAATCAATTATACTAGTGCATGAACTCTTTATTTGATATCTTTGAGATATCCACATTTTATCTCATTTGAGTAATGGCACGGTACATAATATACACATTTTAGTAGTACACGATTTAAAAAAGTATCCAGAACTAGTTCAAAAGTACTTATAAATAAAAACACTTAAAGGGGTTTACGCACCTGACCCTTCTAAATGCTTCTACATTTTTTAGAAATTTTGGATTCCCACCTTTTAGCCCCTAGCATTACTACCGAGTCCCAGAAGGAGGAGACAGATTATGATGTAATTTATTTCATTTTTTTCGGAAAACTGTATCTTTTTCAAATTTAAAAGGTGCAGCATAACTTGAATCTATTTTTTATGTTATGAGGGTATAACACAAAAAACAGGAGTGTACTCTAAATAAACCGCGAAGCGGTTTATGATGAGAGTACACTCCGGTTTTTTGTGTTTTAAGTTAATCCTTAAATAATGCATTTGGTCTTTTCATGTCCCGTTGTTAGATTTGTGTACACCGATATGTTCTTGGAAACTGATCTTGTTTATAGGAATGCTGTCCATGTAGAGCGGAGGATATCAAATGCATGTTTTGCATGTTAAATAGCCAAAATAAATACTGCACATATCACACTACGTCTTCTCACTGGTCTACCCATCCACAGCCAAGCATATCAATTAACAAGTTCGTGTTTTGTTTTTCTTCCTTTTTCGCTAGTCATCACAGATAAGGGTAGGCTTTTTCCTGCTTGAGAATTCTGTTGAAATAAATGCAAACTTGAAAAATGTTACGCTTTACAATTCATTTAAATAAAAAAAGTACAATATGGCGGCGGCGTTAATTTCCAGACGGTTATGACGCAACATGCGAGTGGCCTAGTTCTGGGTCACGAAATATACATACATTAGATGTCAGTGAAACTGACCCAGCAATAATTGTGTTACTTCAATACAATTATGTAGCCACACCACGTGTGAAAGATTGGTCGTTTGAACACGATTTTGAAACATAAATCTTACCCAATATTAAGTTTTGTTTTTATTTTTCGTCGCATAAATCTTTTAAATATAGTTCTATTCTTCAGCTACCTACACAAGCTTACCTTTCTATCTTTATTTCTTTTAAATTTACATTAGTATGTTTAAAGATTAGTTTAGCAAACCTTAAAGATGAAACGGAGATGGGATTTAGGGCAGAGACAACATGAACACTGTTCTCTATTTCCACACTTTTTTTCGTCAATGGTCGAGACGAGTAACAATACCGTAAAACATCATAATAAGACGTGAAATAAATAAATGCATTACTAACCAAAAATGCAGTATTTCTTACCTTAAAATTTGTGTCCTACTACCCTGGAAGCTGCATTTGGAATGCCAGCTCAGGTAAAAAACCTTTTGCGTGTACAGGGGTAGAACAGGTGGGTGGTCACAGGACCCACAGGTAAAAAGGTTACAGGTCACAGCTTACAGGCAAAGACAAAACATAAACAGAAGCACATGGCTTGAGTAACGGACATATGGGCAATACCGCAAGGACAGTACAATAATATAGGGTTATTAATCAGTTATTAGGCCAAGGTCTGTCATAATGGCCCGAGGCCGCAGGCCGAGGGCCAATGTGACAGACCGAGGCCTAATAACTGGGCCAACATGGAATTTGCTGATAAATGACACTTTTTTTAATTGACTACTTGCATATCAAAAATAATTAAAATAACAAAAATAAACGGAATGAATTCAACAAATTTTATAACAACAAATTCAAAACATTTTCTTCAGTTGATTAGTTCTTGTGAACTGGACATGGAATGACTATATTTCACTTTTTTCTGGGGTGGCATGACATTTATATTCATGGTACCTTCTGAGATATTTGCACCACTGAAAAGAGAAAAGGGCAGACAACCCTGCAGTTCAGAATTGACCATTAAGCATGCACTGCTAGATGTATGTGTACCGGAAGGTTGAACCATGCTATTCATGTCAGGTTTGTCATTTTCATCAGTGTGTGGCAACATGACACGAGATAAAATCGCAGAAGATTCTTCTTGTTGGTTGAATGAGCTTATGTGCGTTTGTTTGGCGCGTTATCGATATTGGCCCAGTTTATTCCGTATTGGTCCAGTTTGTAGATATTGGCCCAGTTTACTTCATATTGGCACATTTTTGTTATGATATTGACTGGGCAGTTTTCTCATATTATTGTCAATATGCAAGTAGTTAATTATTAATACAACACATTAACAGTACACGAGCAATGCAGGACTTAATTACATAATATTTATATTGATCTACAAATAACCATTCAGAATAATATTATATATACTGAGTTTGTTTTGTACACAAATGGGAATTGAAAACTTAATTTGCGAGCTTTCGAAAACGCAAATTAAGTTTTCAATTCCTGTTTGTGTACAAAACAAACTCAGTATATATAATATTATTCTGAATGGTTATTTGTAGATCAATATAAATATTATTTTGATCTGTTTCAAGTTTCGCTTCGCTAATTTAAAGGAACATAACGGTCGGTACCAAGTTTTTAACATTAGGCATTATCCTTAATTCTGAATTACCATTAAATTTAAATACAGTGTAGAAACCCAAGGTATTTTCGATATTAACATTTGTTTAAAGGCCCAATATACGTAACTTTTGGAAAATCAAGCCTAATAAATTTATATATTTATAGATTTAGTTAAGATTAACTGATATCAGCAATATTCTAGACAACTTCTTACGCGGTTTCCGGTACAGCAGTAGTTAAAACTCGGTATTTGTAAACACGCGTCCATTTTGAACCGTCTTCTACCTTCGGTTTGTTGTTGAAGTGGGCCACTGAATTATTTTCAGTTCTTTGGATTTTTCTGTCAAGAGTTTCTTGCTAGTTACCGCTCAGGTTTACTTCGTTTTAGGCTTCTTTTTGCATGGCTATTAACTGGATTTTTTGTCAGAATTTTTCAGATTCACGAAAAAATTCCTGAAGTTATGTATATTGGACCTTTAAGCATCGTAAAACAATTTACCTCTTTCAACTTACCACCACATCTGTCGATATTCAACGTTTACAGTTATATTCCATTTCAATGCAAGTATATTCATGGATTTTTTATCTAAATCTTTGGTACATGTATTCTGTAACAATGGGCCTAAAAGGCTAACATATGTAATATGAATTTAAAGTCTACGTTACAATCGTATCTCGTTAGTCATCATCCATTAAGCATTCGGTGTTTTTTCCGCGCTTGATTTAGCAATAGACTAAATTCGATTAAGCGTTAACATGAATTTGCCTTAAACGTTCGAATCAATTATACTAGTGCATGAACTCTTTATTTGATATATTTGAGATATCCGCATTTTATCTCATTTGAGTAATGGCACGGTACATAATATACACATTTTTGTAGTACACGATTTAAAAAGTATCCGGAACTTGTTCAAAAGTACTTATAAATGAAAAAATTTAAGGGGTTTACGCACCTCACCCTTCTGCTTCTACATTAGTTTAGAAATTTCGGATTCTCATCTTTTGGCCCCTAGCATCACTGAAGAGTCCTAGGAGGACGAGACTGATTATGATGTATTTTATTTCATTTTTTTCGGTAGACTGTATCTATTTCTAAATTTAAAAGATGCAGCATGTGTGTGTCACCTTTATACGTGAAAAGATGTATTCGATGTTTTGTCAGTTCTTGATATGGGTAAAGCAGTCGGCCCTGATAAAATCAGTCACTGTATGCTTAAATCTACGGCAAGAACATGTCGATTTCTCTATCTATATTATCTAATTGTTTAACCGGTACAGCAGCGCCTGAAACACGGTATTTGTAAACACTTGTCTATTTTGAACTGCTTTCTAACTTCGGCTTGTTTTTGAAGTGGGCCAAACCTGAATTATTTTCAAGTTTTCCTTTCTTAATATTCAATTCCAAATTCCTTTTAAGGCTTCGTCTTGAAGTTCCTTTGATATGTCAATTCATAAGGTCATGCAATCTTTCTAAATGCTTTTCAATTCATAATTTAAAAGGATTTCACACACCTTACCCTTCTGCTTCTACATTAGTTTAGTCATTTTGGATTCCCACCTTCTAGCCCCCTAGCATCACTGAAGAGTCATAGGAAGACGAAACAGCTGTATGATGCAGTTTTAATTCATTTTCGGCATGCTGTATCTATTACTTATTTAAAAAGGTGCAGCACATGTGTGTGTGTCAACTTTCAATAATAATATTGAAACTGATCAATATTTGGAGGAAATCAACACTGTACACTCAGACAAAGTGTTGTTTGTATCAAAACCGTTAACACCCCGCGTTCAAAACCGATGAAATGCTTATCGCACATGGAAGACAGATTTGAAAAAAATAACAACTAGTTTCAAAAGTTTCGTATTTAAACTTGACATCATTTAAAAGATTCCGGAGATTTGAAAAAAAAATCAAATCATTGTGGAGTTTAAACCAGGAATACATACACCATATGAATCCAAATAAAGCTGATAGCGGTATTATCTGTTCATTTTTGAGTTTCAAATTAATTATCTGAAATATCGGGAAAAGGTAGCATTTTCTGTTTATTCTCAACTAAGCGATTGTGTAGTCTCCAACATTCATAAATTACCAAACATCGCTGGATTACTTGTAAACCCAAATAATTACTTGGGCTTATCAATGTGTCAACTTGCTTACACTGTATATCATTGAAGCGTCACCGGAAACGAAGCAAGCATCGTTGTCGTACTACTTTCGCTGCAGTGTGTAAAATAAGCATAATACCAATGCATATGATACAAAAGAGGGATACCAATTTGGGTCTTTCTGCGGCCTATCAGTGATAAGGCTAATATTTTGCAGGAAGATAATTTAAGGTCAGTTACATATTGTATTATGTTATATGTTCAAAACATCTGATTTTGTGTGGGCTCAAAGAAAATTTAGGAGTCAAAGTGGGGAAAGTGTTATATGAAAAATGTGTTGTTGAAGTTATCACGCACGGAAAAATGTAGAAAAGCTTCCAGTTTGTGCAGTTTCTGTTAAATAAGCAGCAGACCTATGGATAAGTTGAACAAAAATAAGGAAAAAAAAGTAAGTCAAGGTCACATGATTGGTAACTGGTCTATTTGGATATCAAATATTTTAAGAAAATTTCAGAAAATCTTCCATAACCAACTCCAAAATAGAATTGCAACAATTATCACCCCTACATGGAGATCATAATATATACTTGACCCCAATGCGGAATCTGTCTGGGGCCCCAAAAGGTGTTAAAATGGGGATTTTCAGCTTCAATAAACATTTTATTAAACCGTTACTCCAATTCTAACCAAATTTGGTGCAATTATACCATGTAGGTATAATCGGAATTTATATTTAGCATATTGCTCACTTCCTGGGGGTGCAGAGCCGCCAGTGGAGTCACATAATAAATTTTTGGCATTAATTTTACCAATGCTTGCACTGTTGGTATAATTATTGAAACAATTAAGATGTTAAGCAAAGATCATCTGATGACATGGTATTTAATGTTTCGCAAATGCTCGTGGACGTATATGGGTACACGTGTTTGTGTCCGAATGACAACGTTTCTACAAGTAAATAATCGTAAAACAATTTTCTATCAACAAGCATGTGTGCTGTCATTGATGCGCATGCTTGACCCCGGCTTGGACCTCGCTGGTCGAGTCCACTTGAATGAGTCGCCAGAACCTAGTTCAAGTTCATTCGACTCATTGGATACAAATACATAAAAATAATCACCCAATAGAACAATACAACAACACGAAGCACATCATTTAACATAGGAGAGTACATAGCAACACACTTAAATAAGTTGCAATCTTAATTTGTTGGCATGGAACAACAATTTTCCTAAGTTTCTGATTTCTATTGCATTTTTGGTATTAAGAAGTAGAATTAGTTTAAACATACTTGGGTTCTTTACATAATATTTCTTTATATATTTTTTACGAATATCATTATAATATGGACATGTTAAAACGAAGTGAAATTCATCTTCTATGTCACGTGATTTACATACAGTACAATATCTATTTTTACGTTCAACATTTTTATACCAACCATTTTCTATATTTAGCTTGTTGGCGGACAATCTTAGTTTCGTGATTACTTTTCTAAAATCCATGCTCAAATAAATGGGTAAATAAAATTGCTGAGTCACTATAGTGAAATACGAGATATTTTACAACTACTGAAGCTTGGAAAGGCCTTGGATGAGGATGGAATAAGCCATCATATGCTACGAAATACATCAGAAAGCGTCTGTGTTCCCCTTGAAATACTTTTTAAAATGTCTTTATCATCTGGTGTTTTCCAAAACCTCATTGAAATCTATCATAACATATGTATTGCTCTTGAGGGAAAAAACATGTAGGCATGGTTTTCTGCGATATTTCAAAAGCGTTTGATCGGGTTTGGCATAAGAGGTTAATGGTTAAGCTAAGTTTCTATGGTATTTCAGGAGAATTTCATCAATGGTTGGAAAATGATCTGTTTCAGAGGCGCCACAGAGTATTTTTAAATAGTTCTTATTCCCATGTAAGGTTCGATTCTTGGACCTCTTTCATTTCTAATATTCATAAATGATATTGCTGATGTTTTTTAATCTACTGCTCGTCTATTTGCAGACGATACTTCTCTGTTGAAATCCTCATCCTCATGTTTAGAAATTCAAACTGTTCTTAATAGCGATTTGGAATTTCTTAATGTATGGTCCCATACTTGGTTAGTTACGTTTAATCCAGATAAAACTGAGATAATTTTTGTTTCAAATTCGATTGAAATTGAAGAAGTATTAGAATTAGAATTTAATGGCGAAATTTTAAATTTTACTGATAATCATAAGCATTTAGGTGTAATTTTTAATTCAAGAGCGAAATAGGGGGATCATGAAAAAAGTCAACGCTTTGCGCGGTCTAATATACTTATTGAATCGTGATATTTAAAAATCATTTATTTTACCAGTTTTAGAATATGTCTGTGCATTGTGGGATGGTTGCACAGTTTACGAAACTGAAATGTTAGAGAAAGCCCAAAGAGAAGTTGATTGCATTATAACTGGACTTCCGTCTTATGCCCGAATTGAAGATTTACTTTTTGAAACTGGTTTAGAAACTCTCTCGAATCGAAGAAAACGCAGGAAACTACAACCTTTTTTATAAGATACACAACAAATTTACCCCTGATTTTTTTAATGATCTATTGCCGTCAACAGTTGCTGAAAATAACCATTACAATCTTAGAAATAATGTTAATTATCGAATTTTTCCTTTCGGGCTTTCTCAAACAAATTCATCGTTTATTCCTTCAACTCTCCGCAGTTGGCATTCATTGGACCTCGCTTTACGATCATTGCCTTCACTACATTCTTTCAAAAAAACTCATACATCAAATGTGCCATCCCTTCCTCCAATCTACTTCAGTTTCGGTGATCGTAAAATTAATATTGTACATACAAAACTAAGATATCAGTGTAGTCCACTTAAATATGACCTTTTTAATGTAAACCTTGTTGATGGTCCAGTTTGTTATTGTGGCCATCTCTGTGAAAATGCCTTTCACTTTTTTTTGAGTGTCTACTGTATAACAATGAAAGACGCATTCTACTACAACATTTGAATATATCACATGTAGATTACACTTTAGAACTACTTTTGTGTGGCAATAATTTGCTATCATGAGATGTCAATACAAACATCTTTAGACACGTTCATCATTACATCAAATCAAGAGAGAGGTTCTGATCGATATATATAATTTTTTATCATTCTTTATCATTTATGTGTGTACATTCTTATATGTGATTATGGAATTGTATTTCATTAATTTGCCTTATGGCTATGCCATTGATTTGACATTGATTTCGTTTTGATCATTTGATTATTGTCTTGGTATTTGCCATTCTGCCATTTAATCAGATGTCTCCTCTAGGCAATTCCTTCTACACCCCGCCTTCACCCCTCCTTCCATCTCCTTTTTCACCCAATCCCAACCCTTCCCCTGCACATTTTCTTCTTTCCATCTCAGCCAATCATATATGTACTTAATTATTATCATGTATTGTGGAGAGGACTGTTTCTAAGTTGTAATAACTTGTTGTCCAATCCATTTGTATTTTCTACAATAAAATATGTTTAAACTAAGTAGGTCACAGTGACCTAGTTTTTTTAATTTGCTTAATATTTCCAAAATATAACATCGTTTGAGCTTAAATATGAACAAGAACAATACAATCATCATACCCATAAGCATATTTTGACTAAACTGAAAAAGGATATTCTTTTATACTGAAGGATGAGTCAACATAGGTAGCAACTAACTATGTCAAGTTGGGAATACTTAGTTTATTCTTATCGCTTATCTTACACTGTAGCTGCATATGGGATCATATTCTGTACAGTATGTTGACGATTTCGAAATAAACCCGTCCCAGGTTCTGGTGTTGAACAAAAGCCAAACAATGCAATATATACGACCGCAAATTTGCATTCACATCAATGAAAGTAACGTTAACAATGTTTCGGTATTAGTGGTGTTAACTACAGTATTCTATCAGCAATCTATGATTAATAAAATCGAATATATAGTGAAGTTGTGGGCGGATCGAAATATTCATGAGATTTGATAAATATGCGTACATGCACAAATGTGGTATAGTGCATAAGCTGCCGAACAATAGCATTGAAGATCAAATGTTTGACACGCACTGCGGCCTTATTATCTCTTTTACAAATTAATTTTTTGTTTTTGCATAATTGAAATAGTATACACAAAGCATTATTATTATTATTATATGATATCTCCTAAATCTTTATATTTCAAATTCCGACATACTCCTTCAAAAGTACTCCAGACACTAACTAATATGCAGAGTATCGCTCACGTAGTAATTCATCTCTTAGAAATGCCGTTGAAAGGATTTAGATTCTGAATTATTGATAAGTCACTGGGAAATCTTTCTTCCAAACTCAACAAAAAGTAATTCAATCATTCGTACTATATCTTCTGCATGCATGTGTATTTCATCTGGGCTTTTGTAGTATTTTTCATAAAGTATGTTCCATGATATTCTAACGTGTTTCCGGTTTCTCACGGGAGGGCTATTTCCAGACGAAAACAATCAAAAGCAAAAGGTAGCAAGGGGAAGCAACTCTGTTTACGCACGCATCAGTTACAATTCAAGAGCTTCGCTCGGGCACCGAATACTTTTTTATCGACCTTTTTCTTCTTATTTCTGATCCTTTTTTCTATTATATACCACTTACTTTACATTTATAACATAATTGTAATATATTGATAGAACAAAGTCTTAATTACTGATCTAAAATATACATTTCATTTTTTTATTTATTTGGTTTTCTTATTCATCTATATTATGTATTTTTCTTACAGAACCAACGGAAGTTCTTTCATGGTCACCTTTATTCCGTTTGATTAACGTTTACAACGAAACAGAGATGAATCGCAGGACGTATTTCACCATTATGTGTGTGTTGGTGACAGGAACCTTTCTAATATACTCTTTTGTAAAAATACCGGATGAGTTCAAACTTCTCTTCACACGCCAATTTCCAGATCATTTCCCAGACGACATGAAGTGGGCTTATTATCCAAAGGAAACTTGGCATCAACATTTTCAGGAGATCTTTAAGAAGAATAACTTGACATTTTCGAAAAAGGTATATTCTGAAATGAAGTGTGACTCCTATTTTAACCAAACATTAACGGAAAGTATGGAGGTTGTATCGAATTACCAGTTGTCCGTGCCTCTGAAGTACCTTCGGGACCTTTCACTGCATCCTGAAGGTATAGATGAACTTTCGAAGCCAGTGTCTAATCCTAGGAGATACCCTGTTATAGTAACTGGCGCTTCATCCAACCACTACAGAGAATCACAGGGAATGATCAAGACGTTTCATCAGCTTCAAACGGTCCATAAAGATCTGAAGTTGATCTATTTTGATTTAGGACTATCCCAGGAACAGCGAGGAGAACTTCAAAAGTACTGTAAATGCGAATTAAGAAAATACGAGGCGAAAAAATATCCACCACAGGCAGGTGATTTAAAGTCGTATGTGTGGAAAACCATCCTGATCCAGACAGTTCTTAAGGAATACGATTTTGTTATGTGGAGTGACGCCTCTATCAGATTTACAGGGAAATCGATTGACGACTTGAGTCGACGCGCCAGGAGATGTGGCCTGCAGGTTTCGCGTGGAGGAGGTACAATTATGGAAAGAACTTCAAAGAGAACTTTTGATATTCTTAACGAAAAACCTTGTTTATACAACACACCAGAGGTCCCGGCGACTTGGAGTCTTATAAGTAGAAATAGGTTTACGTTGGAGTATATCATGAAGCCTTGGGTATCATGTGGTTTGACAGAGAACTGTATGACGTACAAAAACAGTAAAGCGGATTTGCCTTGTAGACAGGGTGTTAAACCACCATTGCACGTGTGTCACAGATTTGATCAATCCATGCTTGGAATTTTGGTGAATAGACTTTTCCATGAACAACGAAGCATTGTAGAAGTCCGTGGGGCACCAGTTTTGCAATTCATGGGTCAGCCATTAAACTATTTTAAAGAACTTGAAAAGCAGTCCAAAAAATCTTAAAAAACAGCAGATCCCTTCATTTTGTATAATCTGTAAGATTGAAAGTGTTGGGGTTTTTTACCAATTATATTGATGACGATGTGGCACTGTCCCCATCAGTGGGAGCTTTACAATTTGTAGGTACTACACTTATTGGTCATGTACAGTTATTTACTGGGTGAGTGTGCAATAGACCAGATTATTGTCCCAATGTACTGGGACCAATCAAATGTACTGGCCGAGTGCAATAATGCATTTTGTTGGTCCCAGTACCGAGGGTCAACTATTCTGGTCTATTGCACACTAACACAGTAAATAACCGTTTAATTTCCTAATAATTACAAAAATAAGTAAATAGCAAGATCATCAGCCGTGTAAAAATTCAAAAGGTTTAATGAATAGAAAACGTTTTCAAGTTCAGTGCAAATTACAACGGGAAACCGGTTTTGCTCCGCCATAAATCTTTGTCATCTGCATCAGTGTTGCTAATGAAAAAAATCCACTGACTCAGGGTCAGTTGTAAGTTTGTTTGTTAATATGTTGGTAAAGTTTAAAAAGCAACGTTTTCGAATATCCGGTTAAGATCAAGAGAGCGCACGGAAATGTGTGCAATAGTAATGTGTGCATGCGCAGTAGTAGCTGTGCAATAGTCAGCGGTGCATGCGCACAAGAAGGTGTGCAATATTAAAGGATTTTTAAAAAAATGCCAAAAATATTTAATTTCCTCTCGATGAAGAACAAAGCACACAATTAGGTAATA
Source organism: Mimachlamys varia (assembly GCA_947623455.1). Taxonomy (NCBI): domain Eukaryota; kingdom Metazoa; phylum Mollusca; class Bivalvia; order Pectinida; family Pectinidae; genus Mimachlamys; species Mimachlamys varia. Next base: position 8,526,078 of record OX392537.1, read on the forward strand.
ATATATATATATTATATATATAAACTACCATTGTACGATGATAATCGTGGTTGGTATAAATTGAGAAATGACTAAGCATATTTCTATAGATAAACTACATATATAACAAGTGTAATTCGTATGTGACTTTTTGAATGTTTAATTTTGAATGTTTAATTTTGAATGTTGGAAATCAGACATATGATAGAAATACATGTATTGTGTTTATTTTGTAAATATATATGTTTATGTGTATAATTAAAGCTCGATATTAACTTATCAATGATGTATTTTATTTACAAACAGCGTAGATCTACATGTTGATAAAAGTGGAAACATTTAACAACGTATACCCCGCAGTATTTAATAATTTGGATTAACAAAACACAGATAGTCCGCACCGGTAGATAACCCGCACTAGACAGCTTCTGATGTAAAAAAACGTATAGCCCGCGGGCAATACACAGGAAATTATGGTATATATAATCTGATCTTTCTATCTTAATTTTTTTACAAATCAATTAGACGCATTTCTACTTTCATCACACATTGACACTTCGCTTTCAGGTAAACCTTGACAGTTTTTAACAAGTCATACCTGTACAAAGACAACGTATGCACAGTTGTGGGTCGCACAACGTTACACGATGTGTGGTGTGCGCACGATGGGCGAACGGTGTGTGCACGATATGCGAACGATGCGATCCTGGGCGATTATTTCTAACGCACATGTGGGCGCACGATAAACTCACATTGTGCGATGGTTGGGAGGGGAGGGGAAGGGGTGTTCAAATAACTAATTATAAGTGCCCAGTTTGTTTTCATAACGGTCGCTCGGTAATGGCTGTCGTAGCGGATTGCCGGACACGGAACAGGGAAGACTCTGACATGTCATTTACCTGTTCTGTTACCTTGGAGCTGAACCCGCACGTGACTGTCTCCTAGTCATTGTAATACTGTTTGATGTATATTGTAAAATTAACATAATCCCAATAAATATGATGCGAAATTATATAGTTTTTCAACAAGAGGGTTCCATATTTTTTTTCATTTCGTAATATTTATCGACCAATTGTACCAAATCGTGCGTGTGTGCGATGAGAATCGCACACACGCACGATTATTAGATAGCCCCGTTGTGCGCACCATGGGCGAACGATATGTGCACGATGTATGAACGATGCACACACGCATTTTTTGGTGTTATGCGCATTACCACAACTGTATACGTCTCTGGCCCGAGACACTTACATAACTCACCTACAGTACTAGTGTAGGTGTGACACCGCAGGTGAGGGTGGGGACTACAGATAACTACAGTATATTAAATACCAATATTTATAAATGAATTTCTAATCATAAGCGTCCAGTTTTGTTTTTATAACGGTCACACGCTTCTCCAAACATGGGACAGGTAAAACGCTGGCATGCTATTTACCTGATCTGTTACATTGGAGATAAACCCGTTCATGATCACTGTAATACAATCTACTGTATATTGTAAAATTTGCATACTCCCGATGGATATGATGACAACTTATATAGTGTTTCGACAAGAGGGACAATGGCAGAAATTTTAGTTTTTGCCTTGCTTGTGTAGTAGAGGTGGCGTGTTGTGTTTTCAGAATAAACAACTCCTCAGGTTCTTTTGGTTCACTGTCTTCTTAAGACTTTTATTAAGTTGTGAAGCCCTAACCCTGCAACAAGTACAAAGTACAAGTTACAGACACATAAAAAGTAATAGACATATAGAAGTATACATTAACATTTCAAATGCAAGGGAAATAACTCTTACACGATTACATTACAATTATCATTAGAAGTCAACAATACAGTTGAAAAGTGTAACTTTCCAAATTACTCTTCACGTTTAAATTAAAGGATATAATACCACTGAACAATATATTTAGTTTACAGATAATCTAGCGTTATATGTCTTATCATATTAACTTATACACTTTTACATAAAATATAATATAGCATACCTGCGTGTGGCACAAAGCCGTGGCTACAACTACTACTGTACGTACGATCTTTACCGTCAGATACTCAAGAAACTGTAATGCAATAAAATCCATCTATAGGTACGTTTCTCTTACTTTTCTAATTCATAAATAAACGCCATAACGCCTCTCACAAACTATTAAATTATCGATTACAATGTTTGGTCCGAAACATATAAAAAATACTACATTAATTATATATGATTTCTTATGACAATTAATAAATCATCTATACTTATACAAATTTGGAATTATCACTTATAAAATACATAGCACATAAAAAGGTTATTACACAAAGACAAAGAAACACTTACATTCTTCTATTCCGTCCGTCGTCTACGAGTCCGCAAAGGGTACTGTCGTATAAAACCCACAAAGAAACACGCACCAAAACTGACCACAGAATCAACCAATGAAAACGCATACACAACTTGACGTAACACTGACCAACAACCACTGTATAGGATACCAACGTATTAACAAACGTAAAGAGCAAGACACCACAATACACCTGTACAACTCAAAATCACAACAGGGAATACGCTACTTTGCATTACACGAAATACGAAACATATACACGGAAAGTCGGCGCGCTACGGACGAAATAATTAAATAACATAACTTATAAAGAAATACATAATGTATATCGCTGCTACATTCTTCCCTGCTTTGTAGAATGTCGTCCACGACAACATAAACTGAAACAAAATCTGAAAAACAATGATAAATTAGTTCTTAAGGTATAATTACTGTATAACTACAATAATGCCCTGAAATAATGAATCATAATTAAAATAGTATACTTGGACTCCACATGAAGCGTCTCACATATGTATCTTTCTGAAATTAAACTTTAAAATCAACTCATCATACAGTAAATAGCAATATACATGGCTAACAGGAGAAATAATCCTGAAACTTCAATTTGTAACTGAATTTACAGCTGCTGGTACTTCTGCAATAGCAAGCATGTTATATACTATATGTACTATAAATCCAAAAATCACACTATGACTAAAACCAACACAATATTAAAGGCCCAATATACGTAACTTCAGTGAAATTTTCGTGATTCTGAAAAATTATGAAAAGAAATCCAGTTGATAACCATGCAAAAATAAGCCTAAAACGAAGTAAACCTGAGCGGTAACTAACAAGAACCTCTTGACAAAAAAATCCAAAGAATTGAAAATAATTCAGGTGGGGCCCACTTCAACAACAAACCGAAGTTAGAAGACAGTTCAAAATAGACGCGTGTTTACAAAGAGCGTGTTTCAACTGCTGCTGCACCGGTAACCGCGAAAGAATTCATCTTGAATATTGCTGATATCAGTTAATCTTAGCTAAATCTATATATATAATGAGTTATTAGGCATAATTTTCGCTTCAAGTTTTGCCGAAAGTTACGTATATTGGGCCTTTAAAACACCCATATTTCCTGTAATAAAATGGAATTAAAACACACTTATTTTCCTGAAATGATATGGAGGAGCGTCATGGCGACTTCCTCCCCCTTATCTTTGAAGACGTCGGAGGATGACAGCTGAGTTAGAAAATGAGCCCGGGACATCCATTCAGGTTCCCCCTGCTGCTGTGCCCAAACATATGCTCCACTTTGTAACCACTTAGGTTTCCTCCGATCGCGCTGTGATCGTCTGAGCTGATGCAGACTCTGCTCATCCGACGAATCGTCTTCAGTTTGTTGTTCATCCTCCACTTCCGCTTCCGCCCCAACTCCTCTGAGAGGGCGTCCCCTCCTACCTCTGACTCATCAACGACGTTCTCTTGATCGCTGGCGTCTACAGTGGTCTCATCTCTGTTGTCCACTCTGACTACCATCATTTCCTCATCCGACGACGACTCAAGATTCATCATCCTCATCTGATACGACGGGTGTAATCGGTTTCGTCTGACGGGGTCGCTGACGTCTTGGGGCGGGTGTCGGTATGGAGTTGGTTACACGTCCTGGCAAGAAACTGATAGGGAGTAGCAAGTTCCTATGTAGGGTTTTGGTCCTACCTTCGCCATCTTCCCTCTGTACGTCAAATACCGGGACGTCCTGGTTAGGTTTGTCTGTCACGATGTATGGATATTCTTCCCACTTATCGGTGATCTTATGTTTACCGTCGAATGCCACCACCTTAACCAGAACACGATCTCCTACTGCGAGAGTAGCTCCACGCACTTTCGTGTCATAATTAGTCTTCTGTCGAGTTTTGGCGTATTCTGAGCTCGAAGATGCTAAAGCGTAGGCATCCTTGAGTCGTTGTCTTAATGATTCAACATAGGAAGTCAATGACCCTGTAGGTTTGTCCGATAGAACTCCAAATGTCAAATCTACTGGGATTCTTGGATTCCTTCCAAACATGAGAAAATACGGTGTCTGTCCTGTAGACTCTTGTCTAGTGCAATTGTATGCGTGCACGAACGCTGCCGTATTCGACTTCCAATCTTGTTTACGCTTCCCAGATAACGTTCCAAGCATTTTAATGAGTGTTCGGTTGAATCGCTCGCACAATCCGTTACCCATAGGGTGGTACGGCGTAGTGTTTGACTAACTCATTCCAGTTATGACACATAATTCCTTCATAAGATCGCTCATGAAATTTGCGCCTTGATCCGTATGAATCCGTTGCGGCAATCCGTAGTGAACCAGAAAGTGGTTAAAGAACACTTCCGCTACGGTACGAGCCTTCTGATCCTTAGTCGGAATTACAACGGCATACCTGGTGAAGTGGTCTGTAATGACTAAGATACTGTCATGTCCACCCTTGGATTTCTCCAAACCAACGAAGTCCATACAAACTAGCTCCAGAGGATGACACGTCTTAATACTTACCAACGGTGCTCTGGTGTTAGTTGGTGTCTTCATCCGTATACATCTGTCACAATGTTTGACCCACTTTTCCACATCTCGGCCCATGCCAACCCAGTAAAAACGATCCTGGAGCAATGAAAGTGTCCGGTCTCGCCCTTGATGACCCATATCATTATGTACCATGCTGATGACAGTGGCAATCTTGCATCGGGGTAACACGTGTGCAGTAATCAGTTCACCATTCCGCCGAGTCTCTCTACATAGTACACCATTCTTCATCCTGAGCTTCTCGAAGTTCTTCAAGTAAACCGAGTGCTCCTGTCCAGAAGGGAGATCTTGACGTTTTGGTCGAATACCAGCTTTTACAAGTGGAATCCATGTAGATAGCACAGGGTCTTGACATTGAGCGGCGATAACGTCCACTGTTCCAGAAGTAACTGGGTCACTTACGACATCTAAAGTAGTTGCCGACATGGAAAGGGTATCGATGAAAGTGTTGCAGTGCATTCCATTGTTGATGGCCTTGATGGTTTGGTTGGTGATTACGCCTGACTCTGCAGTTTCTTCTAGTAAGGGATGTCGTGACATCGCATCTGCATCTGCATTGCTGGTCCCTGGTCGATATACAATGTCAAAATCGTACGATCCAAGAGCAGCTACCCATCTCTGTGATGTCGCGTCTAATTTTGCAGAGGTCAGCACGTACGTGAGCGGATTATTATCCGTGAGCACAGTAAAGTGTCGTCCTACCAAGTAATCCCCAAACTTCTCTGTCACTGCCCATTTCATCGCCAGAAACTCTAACTTGTGAGTTGGATATCTTTTCTCGGATTTGGAAAGTCCACGACTTGCATAGGCGATGACTCTCTTCCGGTTGTCCTGCTCCTGGTAGAGAATGGCGCTCAAACCCAACAGCGATGCATCCGTATGCAACTCAAAAGGTTTGGTGAAGTCTGGATAACCCATTATAGGAGGTCCGGAGAGGCATGACTTCAAAGCTGCAAACGCTTCCTCTTGCTCCGTTTCCCATGTCCAGGACTGCACATTCTGGTCATTCTTCTTTCCACGTTTGGAAGTCTTCTGTGGTACCGGCATCAAGATAGTCAATGGCTTGGCCACTCGGCTGAAGTTCTTAATGAAGCGCCGATAATATCCTATAAATCCCAAGAAGCGTCGTACATCCTCTGGATTCTGTGGGCGAGGCCAGTTCTTTACTTTCTCCACTTTGTCTGGATCAGGTTCAATCCCTTCTTCAGATACCACATGTCCAACATACTTTACTTTCCGCTGGAACAACGAACATTTCTCTGGCGATAGCTTCAATCCTGCGTCGAATATTCTCTGGAAGACTTTCTCCAAGTTGTCCATATGTCCCTCGTAGTCCTTGGCAAACACAATGACGTCGTCAATGTATACATAACAAATGGTAGTGTGTAGTTCACCCATCACATCCTCCATCAACCGTTGGTAAGTTGCGGGTGCATTTACCAATCCGAAAGGCATTCGGGTATATTCATAAAAGCCAAGAGGACCAACAGTGAATGCAGTTCGTTCCTTATGGTCTTCATGCAGTTCAACTTGATGATAGCCGGATTTCATGTCGATGACAGAAAAATACCGGTTACCTGCCAGGGAATCCAACATCTCATCCACTCTAGGGAGGGCGTATGCATCCTTAACAGTCCTCTGGTTAAGTTGGCGGTAGTCAACGCACATGCGTAATGACCCATTCTTCTTCCTCACCAATACAACGTTAGATGCCCAAGGAGAGTGGGAACGCTGAATAATTCCTGCTATCAATAGCTGTTGCAAATGGCTTCGCACTTCCTCAAACATGGTAGGCATGATCCTCCGACAACGTTGCTTAAATGGCGTTGAATCCACCAATTCAATACTGTGCCTCACCTTGTCTGTATCGCCGATGTCTATACCACTGGTGGAAAAACTGGACCGAAACTTTTCCAGCAACCCCCTCACTCTTGTGACCTGTCCCTCATCTAGATCATCTGTGTTGATCGCTACCTTACGAAGAACATCCTCAGTCTCATCAGTCGATACCGACTCGTTGACATCTTCAACTGTGACTGGCTGGAGTTCACACAATAGGGCTCGAGGTTGAATAGTAACGGTCCTTGTTGACAAATTGCTGATGTGTACCGGGATACCAGGCTTCTGGTCAAAGTGATACTGCACAACAGTAGGCACAACATCTAAATCATCTGGAATACTGAAATCTGGTGTAGCTTGAACTAGAGCACAAACCGGAGGATATGCCAAACACTTATCCATATATCCTTTGATGGTCACATCTGAATTAGGCTGAATAGTCAAGGGGTCTGTCAAGGCACATCTCACGACTGCTAACCGGTCCTTATGTCGTCTAAGTTCCCTCTCACGCAGTGTGATACATCTGAAGGCTAAGTACATAGGGGTCTCTAATCTTGCCTTCTGTAGAAAAGTAGTACCATATTCCTCTTGAACCTTGTCCATCAGACCTGTGAGAAGATTGGTTCCAATCAAAAGCGGCACAGTTGAATTATAAGGGCTAGATGGTACAACCAAGGGTATGCAATCCAAAAGTTTACTGTCCTCTTGCCCCAAACCCGTACCGCTAAAAGCAAGCTCTGTCTGCACAAATCCTTCATAAGGCAACATCTGTCCATCAGCACATTCAATCTTTAGGATGGTGTCCAATGGCTTAATATCCAAGTGACTAAGATGCTGTAGATAAAATGCTTTACTGACCGTTGATACAGTTGAGCCTGTGTCGAGTAATGCTTTAGCCGATACCCCTTCAACTAAAATAGGAACTTCTGTGGTGTTTCCAACCAGGTCTGCTGGTTTTCTATCAACTTGCTGGGCATGGTTAATACCTCTAAGACCTAACGTTTGCCCGCCGACGTAGGTCTGTTGCCGTTTAACGTATCCTGCTTGAGATGATCCAAACGAACTCTGCATCCCAAAGCTATGTGTCCCTCTTGGCCACAACGATAGCAGGTGGGTTCTGGAAAATCCCTATCTGATCTCTCAACCTCTCCATGTCCTGGATTCCGATAACCCTGATATGACTTGCGGTCTCTGTTCCGTTCTCCCCGGGGTGCTTGGGGCTCCTTCACAGGATGTCGCTGTTCCAACCGGTTAACATCTGCTGCAAGCTGGTGGATCATGCCCTTAATTTCGTCTAATTCCGACTTGGGTGGTTTGCTGACCTCAATAGCAGACATGGCGGATGCAGTCTGTTTCTTCTTTTCTTCTGGCAGACGGCATACATGATCCTGCTCAACTCGGCGAATTGCTACTCTCAGCTGGTCAAAATCACTGATCCTCTCATACAAATGTCCGGTTATGTCCTTCAGCTTCGTCTGAAGTCCTGACCAAAAAATGGTACGCAACATAGAGTCTTTCTTCATGTCATCCATGTAGATATCCTCAGAGGCTTTGTTGAGCAAATCCTCCACTCGACAACTCCATGCTGATACTTCCTCCTCAGGCCCCTGCTTGGCGCTGTAGAATCGTGCCAACAACATCTCAGACTGTTCCACTATTCCATATACGCTATCCATCTTGGCCAAAATCTGCGAAATACTGGCATCAGGAGGTAGTCTGGAGCGAATCTTCAATGCTTCTCCTCTGAGGCTACTTCTAATAGCTTGGGAGATGGCCTGGTCTGAATGTCCCTCCTTCATAATACACGCCACTTCACTCCTCCATACATTATATGAGGCATCTTTCTTGGTGTCTCCAGAGAAGTGAATCATCTTTGGAAAATGTTGTATGGATGACGTTGAATACATGGTCTGACTCTTAATACCTGCCTTGGAATCCTTAACATCCTCTGACGCTTCCGCAGTACTCTCACTTTGTGCCCTCATCCATTCCTGGAAATCCGCTAGTGTATCCAACTTTGGCTTAACTTTCATGGTTTTAAAATGACTTACCATTAAGTTGATCTCATCTTCTGTCATATCATCAGTCATGTTGAAGTCTGTAAGTGATAATACAATCCTAGTATTGCATAAAAGGAATGATACACACACAAAAATGAAACAGTATAAACAGTTGTTAAGTAAATATGAACACATGGGATGGGGATAGCTTTAACTTAATTAAATCTAAATAGGAGTAACCATGTATCAAATTGTATTTCAAATATATAACAAGACTTGCCAGGTAGCACAGTACGTGAAGTACTGTAGTATGTAGTACTTCTCAAGTGCTCACGCCCTGCCGCCACCTAGAAAATTGTCATCCTGAAAATTTAATTCAATACAAAAATGTCAAGGGGAAAGAGAAAAAAACACCGGAACTGGTATCTTAAATAACAATGGTCTGGAATCTGAAAAAAAAATAATTTCAATTCGCGAAAAAAAAAAATCTGTAGAGTACGATTCGCGAAGTTTACTATATAATTACACGGCGCGAATAGTAATGCAAAGTTGAACAAACAACAGAAATGCCGGGGGGGGGGGGGGGGGTGGGGTCAGAAAAACCAAATATACAAACCAGAAAAAAAAACCAAAATAATAACCACTGAAAAAACAACCTAAGAACTCACCTTATGTGTATGAATAAATACTCCAAGTCACAAATCCAAACTCCCAACTGTCACTGGACTAGATATCCGAAGTAGAATAACCCAAGTCCAAGTCGTGTCAGCACATACTGATATATACACACACAGGTAAACACAACACAGGGATTTCAAAAAAAAAAATACGAAAAGTGAAAGTAGGCATAAATTTTCACAAAATAATGTAAAATTATAAATATCTAAACACACAATTGAAATAGAATAATGTTAAATAAAGTCACTCCCTTCGATGCAGCAATAATTTACCGAATGTCAATGTCTATGTCGGTCCCAGCAATCCAAATGTCACATTCACAAAACACTGTTGTTGGAAAAACAGGTGTTTTTACCGGAAACAGGAAAAGGAAATCGATGATCTGTCAGTCATGCGCAAGTTTATACCGGAAACAGGAAAAGGAAATCGACGCTCTGGCATAAGCATGCGCAGTAACGCTCACAAATACGTCATCCCGGAAAGATCCGAGAATCGACGAACGGAGATAGGCCCAATAGATACCCTCAGGCAGATCGTACACGCTTAGTGAAGACAGCTCACTGGAGGCTCCATTGTAGTACAGGTGGCGTGTTGTGTTTTCAGAATAAACAACTCCTCAGGTTTTTTTTGGTTCACTGTCCTCTTAAGACTTTTATTAAGTTGTGAAGCCCTAACCCTGCAACAAGTACAAAGTACAAGTTACAGACACATAAAAAGTAATAGACATATAGAAGTATACATTAACATTTCAAATGCAAGGGAAATAACTCTTACACGATTATATTACAATTATCATTAGAAGTCAACAATACAGTTGAAAAGTGTAACTTTCCAAATTACTCTTCACGTTTAAATTAAAGGATATAATACCACTGAACAATATATTTAGTTTACAGATAATCTAGCGTTATATGTCTTATCATATTAAATTATACACTTTTACATAAAATATAATATAGCATACCTGCGTGTGGCACAAAGCCGTGGCTACAACTACTACTGTACGTACGATCTTTACCGTCAGATACTCAAGAAACTGTAATGCAATAAAATCCATCTATAGGTACGTTTCTCTTACTTTTCTAATTTATAAATAAACGCCATAACGCCTCTCACAAACTATTAAATTATCGATTACAATGTTTGGTCCGAAACATATAAAAAATACTACATTAATTATATATGATTTCTTATGACAATTAATAAATCATCTATACTTATACAAGTTTGGAATTATCACTTATAAAACACATAAAAAGGTTATTACACAAAGACAAAGAAACACTTACATTCTTCTATTCCGTCCGTCGCCTACGAGTCCGCAAAGGGTACTGTCGTATAAAACCCACAAAGAAACACGCGCCAAAACTGACCACAGAATCAACCAATGAAAACGCATACACAACTTGACGTAACACTGACCAACAACCACTGTATAGGATACCAACGTATTAACAAACGTAAAGAGCAAGACACCACAATACACCTGTACAACTCAAAATCACAACAGGGAATACGCTACTTTGCATTACACGAAATACGAAACATATACACGGAAAGTCGGCGCGCTACGGACGAAATAATTAAATAACATAACTTATAAAGAAATACATAATGTATATCGCTGCTACACTTGGTTACGATAGTCGGCTTCCTTGGGTATAAAAGGCACCCAAGCCGTCAAACCGGTTCTCATTGTTGTGATGAAACCGCACGGCGACACTTCTATAGACCTATATAGCTAGCCAACACATACTTACTGATTTTTTTACGATATTTTCCATCAGTATCTGAAGAACATTGACATGGATATTGAAGGTGTTATTATAACGATATTATACAATATGAGCAAAATAGACAAAAACCATTAGATTTCACCAAAATTCGTGCGAATAAAAAACAAGTACATGAATGACAACTGATAAACCTACACCTTAGTATTCAATCGGAACATCATGTCGCTACGAGTAATCAGTTCCTGTGTGATAAACATTGCTATAACATCCATTTATTTCCATCAAAATAAGTTCCCCTCACTCGCATGTGTTCGTGCACATGTTTTACATAATCAAGACTATGTTCGCGTGTTACACTACATTTTCATTACAAGCGCTTTAGTGGCAAGGCGTAATATTATAGGTAGTATTAGGAGCGAGTACATATTCTGTTCGGAACGTCTCGCTCTGCTTCAGAACGTATAATCAACATATCGATGTCCTTTACGTATACATAGGTGAAGGGACAATTAGGGTGTTTTCAGTTTTAATTTTTTCGTTTTGCTTTGGCACACGATTTATGATGGTGGCTGAGGGAATGACCATCTTCATGTAACTTCAACTTCAAGGTAAGTGTGTGTTTGTCATTCCAGTTTTGTAACTCTAGTGTCACCTGTTGTGTCCGCAGGTGTGTTGCAATTTGCACGGCCAGTGTTCATGTTAAAACCGGTTTGACAGGCTGGGTGCCTTTTATACCCAGGGAGGCCGATTCTCGTTTCCAAGCAAGGCAAAAACTAAAATGTCTGCCTCTCCTTAGTAACCTCTTAGGGGGCATCTCAGAAGCTTTCTGAAATATAACTTAGCCGTATTTTTTTTAAATTTCAACAAAAAGGCTTTATAACTTGCATTGTCAGCTTTAAGATCGCCCAGTTGCGTGCACCATGGTGAATGATGTGTGAACGGTGTGTTCACGATGTATGCACGATTTGCGCACACAACTTTTGGTGCATTATGCGTTACCAAAACTGTTGTATTAAGCTTGGATGATTTGGAATACCCTTTACTATGGAAACATCAACACTTGTGTAAGTAAAAAATGAATATATGTTTTCCTGAATTACTTGTATTTATGAAATCATGGTATAACGCAATAGTTTGTGTTTGGTAAAAATACTTTTTTATTAATTTATTAATCTTAAACATCAATTTGTTACTGTTTTTAATAACATATGTATAAGCATAAACCTACACGTACAGATCAACATTATTTGCTTAAAGGCCCAATATACGTAACTTCTGGCAAAACCTGAAGCGAAAATCAAGCCTAATAAATTAATATATTTATAGATTTAGTTAAGATTAGCTGATATCACCAATATTCCAGATTTAAATTCTTACGCGGTTACCGTTACAGCAGTAGTTGAAACTCGGTATTTGTTAACACGCGTCCATTTTGAACCGTCTTCTACCTTCGGTTTATTGTTGAAGTGGGCCACACCTGAATTATTTTCAGTTCTTTGGATTGTTCTGTCAAAAGTTTCTTGCTAGTTACCGCTCAGGTTTACTTCGTTTTAGGCTTATTTTTGCATGGTTATTAACTGGATTTTTTGTCAGAATTTTTCAGAATCACGAAAAAAATCCTGAAGTTACGTTTATTGGGCCTTTAAATAAACCGCTTTTTGCTGCAAATAGGAGTACCATTGGAACAAGTTATTGATATGCTCATCAGTACATGTGTATCAATTTGTTTATGAAAATAGATATAACAGTTCTCACTTTGAGGACGTGATATATATTTGGATGTGACCTAGATTTACATGATGTGTGCCGTCGATGAAGCAGAAGACGCTTACCTCTCCGGAACACCTGGTCTTATGTTATATTATTTCAAGAGTCGTCGAGTAAATATTTACTTTGTTCAAATATTGTGTTTTTTGACATTCAGTATATTTTGACAACCCTAAATTACCCTGACGTTTGGTATAAAAATTAAAAGATAAACAATCGATGCCACGATAGCAATACAATTTTCACTGTATTCATTAAATTTGGAATTCTTCCACATAGGTTCGAGAGATGCAGGTTGTATTAAAACATAAGCAAGTTCTATTGTCACTATACTTATCTTATTGAGAAATATTCAGTATCTTTATATCATGAAAGTGGACGCTTTTTGGTATATTCTTTAGTGTGCCATACATTTAACGTTACGCCAGTTCTAACTTTGAGGACATATTTTCTTGGATGTGATCTAGATTCACATGACATGTGTCGTCCATGAAGCATAAAGCTATAGTCACACCAGATCGTACGATTTCTGAATCGTGCGATGGGGGGCGATTTGGCCGAGTTACGACCGATCGACAATGTTTGTTGCGATGTCTATTCGCGATCGCATACTGCGATTGGTCCTACGACTGGTGGTAGGTCATCGTACGATTGGTGGTGCGCTTGGTCGCGCAATGACTTACGATTGGAGAAGATTGATCGCAAGATCAATCGTAGGCAATCGTAGGCAATCGTGCGATGAGTGGTGCGATGAGTGACCAATCGCACGATTAGTCGTGGCAACCTGCGACTGCTCGCACGATCAGTCGTGGCAACCTGCGATTGCTCGCACGATCAGGCGTGGCAACCTGCGACTGCTCACAGTCACACCGGACCTACGACCAGGTAACGACCTAGTTGCGACCGAAAACAATCGGAATCGCAGGGAAATCGTAGCATGAGCGCACGACTAGTCTCAGTCCAATTGTGAGGTCGTACGATCGGTGGTACCACCAATCGTAGAGTGGCACGACCAGTAGCACGACCAATTTGCAACTACTTGGCCTGCGATCATGCACGACTAGTCCTGCGTTCATGTGCGACTGGTGGTACGACCGTTCTGCGACCACTTGCGATTTAGAATCGCAGGTCAGAAGTTTTGAACATGACCATCGACCTTGCTGCGACTGATTTTGCGCGTGCGATCACCCACGACCACTGCGACTAGTCGTGCGCTCATGCTACGATTTCCCTGCGATTCCGATTTTCTTCGGTCGCAACTAGGTCGTAACCTGGTCGTAGGTCCGGTGTGACTGGGGCTTAAAACGTTCATTTCAATGAGTTCAGGTCATGAATTTGTTCAAGCTTTGATATACTCTGATCGTTTTAAAACATTCTGATGGTTCCCGATGATTCCATCATTAATCAATCAATAAGTATTTCTGATAGAAGTAACACAAGGAGTGGTTGTTGGATATGGAATGTATTTCACTCGAGTTAATCATTTTCAAACGTTACAAAATACACGAGCTTTGCCGAGTCTATCTTTCATTAGCACGGCCCTGTCTCACCCTGCTTAAACACATGGTCCAAGCACGTGTGACCCGAACATGACGGACAGTACCGGTACACTAACGAGACGAAGATGAAGTCCTCCTAGCAGAGATACAGAGGTACACTATATTAAAACGATATTGTGGCCAATGATAGTAAGTTTTGCAACGAAAACTTATTATTCAACAGTAGTAATGATTATTTGATACCCTTATTTAAGGATTAACTTTCTATTTTGTTTAGGTTATCGGGGGATAACTACAATGGAAAACGGGTAAATTCAATAACCGGCGAACCGTTTTCCATTGTAGTTATCCCCCGATAACCTAACCAAATTAGAAAGTTTATCCTTATATTTACAGTATCTTTCTGTGAAATGTTCGAAACTTTTTTGTTCATTATAGTCAAATCTTCGAACACATATTTCATTTCAAAACTAATAAACGTGGGAATGGTTCAATATATGTAACAGCATGAAATTTGCAAGCTCCGCCCACGTTATATTGTTGGTGACGTCACACAATTGTGTTTCAAGCTGTAGGATTTGCATAGCTCCGCCCACATGTATTGTTGTCGACGTCATAGAAATTTGTCACGTGTTAGACTACAGTTATGCGGTGATAATGATAATGTGTTGAGCAATGGTTATCGAGTGAATGTCAGTGTAGACTGTAAATATAGTTGAATAATATAATTCTGCCTATTCCTGCAATGGTAAACTTTTTAAGGTTATATTGTATAACCTCAAAAATCAGACAACGCAAAAAGTGATGACGTCATATACCGCCATGTTTGGCGCGGTATTTTGTAATAAAACTTCTGATTGGTTGCAGTTGTTTTGCGGTGAAATTTATGCACATGATTGTGTATTTTGCAAATCCATTCGATTTTTGTTATAATTAATACGAAATCATTATATAAGACTTATGTCCTATATATTTATCTTCAGAAATGAAATTATAAGGAATAACCACAATATTATTTAGGGTTATACGGTATATACCGAAAAAACTGTGTGCACATATTTTTTTCGGTATATTCCGTATAACCCTAAAAAATATTGTGGTTATTCCTGAAATAACACCCACCTATTGTTGTAGAAATGGTGTAATTATATACTGAAGTTACAAGTTGCTGTTTAGTCATGGTGATAGGTTCACATAAGTGTCTGCGATTGTCATTTTGTTTATTTGTATAACTTTATAAGTTTAAACGAAACGTTCTGATATTTCTGCATCATGACCTATCTATAATGTGAACTACCAGATGGATAAAACAAATCAGAAAATACCAAAATGTCAACAAAACCATAAACAGAACTCAAAATCAATTAAACCAGTGGCAAAATAGAAACAAAGTAAAAATTTACATTGAGACCATTGAAAAAGTACAAGAGAAAAAGTTCCGGAACAGTAAGCGTCTTTTGTTGTGATTTTTACAAAGTATGCTCCATTATAACTCAAAACTCACGTCCTCCGTTCTTGGAACAGAAAGCGCCCAAAATGAGAGACCGAAGACGTTCTTTCAGTTTGGTATATGGTACGGTATTGTATATGGTGTGAAGATTAAATATTTGAAATATGAAACATTTTTGAGAATGGAGTACCCAAGACTGATCAGATCTTTCGATTTTTTTTTGAATTCACATCCCGTCAATGCCACTCCTGGAGTATACTGTGAAGCCGTGCTTTAACAGTACAAAAAAAAATGGTAGTAAGTAGTTTTAATAATAGCTTGTTGAGCAATCATGGGAGTCAGCGATAAAACGTTGCTTATACGGAAACCTCCTTTACTGGTGCAGTTATTGTGTTCAATATGGACGAGGTATGTCTGCGTCTTTCTCATTAACGGGTATCTTGAACGAGTGTTATACTGATGTATGGTTAGATAGTATTTCATCTTTGTTTTTAATAAAAAAAACGGTCAATGTGTAAGTAAGGTTATAAAACATGCCCTGTTTTTTTTCAAACAATTAATGTAAAAGTGTTTGTAAACAAGGATCAAGTTAATAGATGCCTTGTCTGCAGACACAATCACACACTTATCATATAGGTCGTTCAGTGTTGTTCGAACATCGGGGTCAAGAAATATCGACCAGTGTTTGGTTTCCAATTTGTATCGCAACCGTTTATTTATTTGCTGAATAAAGGACTTAGTAAATCACCCATTTTGAAAGTGAATCCAATTCAGCATTTTCACGAGTAGTCTATGATCTGGCATAATCTTCCACCGAATCTATAAATATCTTGAAATTCACATTTCATTCGATGGACGGAGTTTCTCTTTTTTTTTCATAAAAAGCTCTCATAGCTTTCTGTTCGGATGATATGCAGATTAACGGTTACTGCGTGTCCAGCTGGGTCATAGCAATATGGAGATGAAGAACATAAACACACCTAAGAGGGGTCATTCTAAGGTCATCTATGTTCAAATGTTGCAATGTTTGCTTGTATTGGAAACGTTTAATTGTAATAGGTGTCGAATAACTGTAGGAAATCATAGGTGTATTTGTAGCCTCCAGAGCCACTGTTAATCTCATTTGAGTAGTGGCACGGTACTTAATATACACATTTTCGTAGTACTCGATTTGAAATTATTCAGAACTAGTTTAATTGTACTTCTAAATTAATAAATTAAAGGGGTTTTACGCACCTGACCCTTCTGCTTCTACATTAGTTTAGAAATTTTGGATTCCTACATTTTGGCCCCTCGCATCACTGAAGAGTCCTAGGAGGACGAAACAGCTGTATGATGCAGTTTAATTCATTTTTTCGGCATACTGTATCTTTTACTAAATTTAAGAGGTGCATCATATGTGTGTGTTACGTGATCTTTATATAGGAAGTACGGAAGTATATAATTAGCTAGAACAGACTTTTGACATAAGATATTGCGGATGTGACTTCCCTTATTGATAAAACTAAAACCGCTGCCTCATGGCCGTCCTTTTACACGGGCTGAAAAGGCAGAATTTCTGCCACATTATTAATAATCATTATGGAGCCTTGACACTAGTTTCTAAATGTGATCCGGAACAGGTACCTTGTAAAATTTTATTTCTTAAATTATATACAAAAACGCATGTACATGTATATATCAATAAGCATGGTATTTGATTTGTATATTTAAAGGCCCAATATACGTAACTTTCGGCAAAATTTGAAGCTAAAATCAAGCCTTATAAATTAATATATTTATAGATTTAGTTGAGATTAGCTGATATCAGCAATATTCTAGATAAATTCTTACCGGTAGAGAAGTAGTTGAAAGTCGGTATTTGTAAACACGCGTCCATTTTGAACCGTCTTCTACCTTCGGTTTGTTGTTGAAGTGGGCCACACCTGAATTATTTTCATTTCTTTGGATTTTTCTGTCAAGAGTTTCTTGCTAGTTACCGCTCAGGTTTACTTCGTTTTAGGTTTATTTTAGCATGGCTATCAACTGGATTTTTTGTCAGAATTTTTCAGAATCACGAAAAAAATCCTGAAGTTACGTAAATTGGGCCTTTAAAGCTAAGCACAGGAAATAACTGTTTGTGGCCACTGTAGGTATATTTCATAGACACCATATGTCGGAATACAATAAGACGGGAATCTATTAGTTTCATACACGAAATACAATACGGTAACATTGGTTTTTACAACGAACCTCGATCACCAAACCGTTTTAGCGCATGCTTGTCTACTACTCTACATCTCGCATATGCATGTAGCAGGGCGTCATATCTCCAAAAGCTAATATTTCACAGCTTCGTACCATACAAATGGAATTGTTCGCGATGTGGAAATTTCCGCGTATTTCGCTTCCATTTAATCTCCGTGAAAATATCCACACGCTAACATATTAAACCATACTCAAACTCTACAGTGTAAAATAGTATTATATGTACACAGTGCAAAACAGGATGACTGCAGAACGAATTTTCCACATCGCGAACAGTTTTGTGGCTGACTTGACGAAAAATTCCACGCGCGAAAATATTGGCTTTTTTATTAAAGTATGTTTATTTTTTTATGATTTTTGCGACATCTCTGTGGTAGTATTTACAATGAAGTACAAAAATAACTTAATCGTGTAATTTCTAAACACTGTTCTATATTACTATAATAATATGTTTCTTTAATGGTTGGTGTGGGCCAGAAAATACAATGAAAGCCTCTAAAATGGTTCAGTAAATGACTGAGAGTGATCTGCCCTTGATCTATGGAAGAGGACAGATTTTCAGCTCAAGAATTTTTTTCTTAAGTTATGTATTTTCCCGGCATTAGCTGTGGCTAAATATTGCACTGTATCATATATATGACTTTTGAGCTCTTAGATGTGACCTTTAGAAGGCGAACCACATATTGAGGAACTCCAAAAAACTAAAAATGAGCGAGCCATGTTCATACGCAGAGGCGACAATGGCAACAATGGCGGACAGTCAGGTGAGAAACACAGCCAAGCCAGTCAAAGAAATTGACATTTTCGGAGTGAGAAATCCTCCAATAGATCAATGGTTGAACCATGTGGAAGTGTATAAGGCAATAGCGAGATTTGTTCCTCCTGAAAACATTGCTGGTCTACAACGGGTCCGTGGCCTATGGCGGATATACATGTACATGGACTTTAATAACACGAGGGACATGTTTTTGACCAGTGACTTTTGCCTACCTGGGAAACATGTTACGGTGTAAAAATCCAATCCAGGCACTATGTACCTTGAACAGGACAACATCACTAGAGTGGGAATTAAAAATGTACCCCTTTCTGCGGATGACGGTCAGATAATATAAGGCGCTCCCTCACATTAAAGGGGTGCAACATCGAAAACATACTCCGCAAAAAATTCAGGGTCGATGGAAGACTAACTAAGTGTGAGACTGGTGACCGAATTGCCCTGATAAGTGACATGCATGACCCTCTTCCAAAAATAATAGAAATAGGTCGGTACAGGGCAGTGATCGCTGACCGAGGTCAGGTCAATGACAAACAGAATTGCACAAAATGTCTACGCTCCGGTCAAAGAATGTCGATATGAAGTTGTGTGTCGCTCTTGTAAAGGTACAGGACATGTGATGTCAGAATGCCCAATAACTTTAAACGGTCAAAACAGTGAAGTTGAGTCAACATGCTCCGGTGAAGAGAGTGACGTCAACAGTGGTGATGATGACGACAATGAGGTTGAGACTAGTAGTACTGAACAGCTTGAAACTGTCGCCAAAGTTGACAGTCAGGTCAACCAGTGTACGTCTGATGATGAAACAACAGTCCAGAAAACCGTGGTGTCATCAAGGCAGTCGACAAATAGTCAACATAGAAAGGAAAAAGGCAAATCAGGGTCTATAAGCTTCCAAACCGAAGGTTACGAATACTTTGGACAAGTTCATCCAAACATCGGCTAGCCCTGTGTCTTCGAGGAAATCTAAGAACATTGGCAGTGATATGAGATCGCCCATGAATCCCTTGGAAGACGACAGGTTACCGAAAAAAACAAAAGACACTGGCTAAATATTGATTATTATTAATTCAATCAGGTTAAAAAACAAGCTTACTTCAGCAAAATGAAATCAAATGTAAAACAAAAACGAATATATATCGGTAAAAGTGAAATTTATTAGCATAGGTCTGACAATATTTTTTTATGGTTTCTCATTATTTCCTCCAAAATGAAGATTTAACAAACAGAATAATGAAATCATTTAACAACGTATTTAGAATATTGAATATACAATATAAAATGATGAGCACGATGGAAATTAGATATAAATGCACATAATAATGTAGAAATTAAAACAGTTGTAATTATGGATTATTCTTGTTAATTCTTGCAGTATATATATACTCACACTAAATTCACCAATATGTTGTCAGCTTACACATATGTAATGTAAACAATAAATTTTTTTTTTTTTGTTTAAACATATTTTATTGCAAAAATTAAACAAAAGGATTGGGCACAAGTTATCACAACTTAATACTCGCCCTTTCCGCAATATTGTACAAAATATACAAGAATGCAATTTTCATATTTTTAATATATTGACATGCATAATTTTAATTCATGAGAGAAAATGTGGGGGGAGGGGGGAGAGAAGAAGAAAACGAGAAAAGGGATGGAAGGAGATGGAGAGAGAGAGGAAGAGAGAAGTGGGAGAGAGAGAGGGGGGACACTAGTAGAAATACAAAGTATTATATCATATGATGACTTAAAATCGGTTACTGGATTTAATGAAATTTTGAACACATTTAAAAATGTAGTCATTTTGTTCCTCGGATAACTGGGGAGAACCACAGAGAATAACACTGAGAGTTACATTACAATAACAGGAAACAATATCAAATAAAATTTCACGCTCTCTTCTATACAATATACAATCAAAAAAGTAATGATATACGTTTTCGCAATCATTACCACATGCACAGGTTGGATCATTTACTATATTTACTCTAAACAAATCATATTTTAAGCTACTACAAGTATGTCGTAACCTTGTGTGTAACACATTTAATCTTCTATTTCCGGAAAGGTAATAATTAGGTAATAAATCACGATTGTTTTGTATTTTGGATTTAAAACTTTTAATGGATGGCTGCTCTCTGACATCAATAGGTAAATTATTCCACAATCTAACAGAAGACGGGATAAAGGATTCATAAGAAGAAGACAATCGAACATTTGGAACGGTATAATTTTCATTATTTCTAACATTATACATGTTACGCTCTCCTACTCTTAGAGGAAGAAGGTTATTGAAATAAGAAGGAGTTAAATTATTATGGAGTTTAAACATCATTGAAAGTTTTCGAAGCTTTCTTCTTTCAGATAATGGTTGGAGCTGGGATTCTTTATACAGAGAATGTTTACTTGAGAAAGATGGCATGCCGGTAATAATTCGTGCTGCCTCAAGTTGAACTTGTTCTAGTTTATTAACATCTGCCAGAGAACAACCATCCCATACTTCACAAGCATATTCCAATACAGGCAACACAAATACTCTATAAATTCGTAATAATGTTTTCCTACTTAACAAAAATTTGAATTTCCTTAATACCGACACCTTTTTCATACAAGTTTTTATAATTTCTGCTATATGAAGAGACCACTTTGCATCTGAACTGAACGTCACTCCTAAATGTCTATGGTGGTCAACTAAATTCAAAGTTTTGTCTCCAAAAGTAAGATGCAAGGGTAATACATTTTTCGAATTTGTTATTAGCAATACGTCAGTTTTTTGTGGGTTAAAATTAGTTAGCCAGTCTTGGGACCATTTATTAAGCTTTTGCAAATCATAATTAAGAGATCTTTGAATGTCTAAAACAGATGATGAAGAATACATTAATGAAGTATCATCAGCAAATAAACGAGATATACTATTCAAATTATCAACAATATCATTTATATATATTAAAAACAAAAGGGGCCCCAAAACGCTTCCCTGTGGTACACCAGCATTAGTGTAACCTGTATTGGAATACACATTCTTAACCAAAACTTGTTGCTGACGATCAGAAATATAATTTTTCAACCATTTCAAAAGACCACCTCTAATACCATAAGCTTCTAATTTAATTAACAAACCTTTGTGCCATACACGGTCAAAAGCTTTAGAAATGTCGCAGAAAATAAGACAAGTGTGGTTTTTTTTCTCCAATGAATAACAAATATTGTGGTATATTTCTATAAGTTGGTGTACTGTTGAGTGACATGACATGAAACCAGACTGTTTTTCATAGAAAAGAGAATTATCTTGAAAATAATTGTAAATATGTTTAAAAACAACTCTTTCAAAAACTTTGCCGATACAAGACAATAGCGTAATTGGTCTATAATTGGATACTAGATGTTTATCACCCTTTTTGAAATGGGGAAGTACAATGCCTTTCTTCCAGATTTCAGGAAAACAATTTTGACTAAAAGACATATTAAACAAAATAGACAATGGCTTGCATATGGTATTTGCAGTAAATTTTAACATATGGTGACTTATGGTATCATGGCCAGATGCTTTCCCTAGTTTTAGAATTTTTAGAATATCACAAACTTCGTCGGATCTGACTATAATAGAATCAAGGAAAGAATTAGTTCTACTATTGAAATTGGGTAAAGGAATCTCCCTATCATCTATAGTTGAAATAGAACAAAAATAATCATTCAGAATATTGGCTTTTCCGACATCACCAAGTTCAATATTTCCATTATGTGGGTTAGTAAGTGGTGGAATAACTTCCTGCGATTCAGATTGTTTATATACTTTACGTACAAGTCTCCAATAAGTTTTAGGGTTACTAGTGTCAAGTTTATCAATTATGTCCCCAACTTTATCGTAAAATAATTCCTTGGCATGCTTTTTCATATTATTGACTTTATTTCTTTGTTGTTTATATTTTGTTCGATTGGAAATGGACTTAACACGTTTGCATACTTTATGTAATCTATCTCGTAGCCGCATAGCTTTCCTTAGTTCTGAGTCCATCCAAAGTTTATCTTTTGGTCTAATAATAACTGATTTTTTTGGTATACATTCATTAGCAAAGACTAAAAACTGCTCGCTGAAATTGACACCAGCTATATCAACAGAATCAAAATTTCGAAAAAATGTATTCCAATCAAAAGCATCAATCAAATAATTTAACTTATTAAAATCTGCATGTTTATATGACCAAACTTGGCGGGTATAGTTACGAGAAAGATTTAAGGGTGTAGAGAGAAATACTACACATGCGTCATGATCACTTATATTGCGGTCTATCTTAATTACGTGAGAATCGGTATATTTTGAACAATCACTCAACAAAATTGGATCTAATAAACTTTGTCTTGTTAATCCGTATCTGGTAGGTTCGTTAATAACATTTGTTAAGTCCATTTCCAACATAATTTGATTTAAAATATGGTTATGCGATATAGTTAAAAAATCAACATTTATATCTCCAACAATTACCACATTGGTTGTAATTTCTAAAGCCTTCTCAATAGAATATTTAAAATTTTCCCAAAATGGATGACATGAACCTTCCGGACGATATACAGTACACAGTAATGAAATGTCCCTACCCACTTCAATTTGTATCCAAATAATTTCTCCGTCTACAAATTCCAGATCATATCTTCGAGTACATTTTAAAGAGTCAGAATAGTATACTAATAAACCTCCACCTGAGAAATTTCTATCTTTTCGAAACGGTTCCATATAACCCGGTATAGCTAAATCAGAAAATGGTACATGGCGATCTAAATGTGTCTCGGTAAAGCACAAGATATCATATTCGTCTGCGATAGTTTCAATGTATTCAAATTTGTTTCTGATACTCCTGGTATTTAAATGAAATATAGTCAATTCATTTTCTGCGGGTCCTGGATTTGATTCAACGTCCATATATGTTAATATAAGCAATAACAGAATATAAGAAAATTGAGAATTACGGAAGATAGACAATATAAAGTCGCTAAGTAAGCTTATGATTTTTTTCATACAACCATAATATGGCATTATACGTGTACTATGGCCTCCGTATGTGGGTGGACACAAAGTCGGACCGGATGTTTCAGGACTCTCGCATAACAGTAAACATTTCAGCACTAAAATAATAGCAATGTTATATTTATGAGATAAAACTTGCATAAAACTTAAATAGGCGAATAGTACACTCGAGTACACAGCTGTTTTGAACAGCATAGCGAAAGATTCTTTGTTGTAAATGAAATGTATTTTTTTGCTTACAGAATGTGTTTTGGAATAAAAACCACCAATGGCACACCTCCATGTATCAATACAACATCCAATCATGGAGGATAAAAATGATAACTTCTAGTATAGGTATTTAGGTGGTCAGAGGTGGTTCCATGAACATGTGAGGACATCCTAATGACGAAATAAGATAAGGGAGAGTAAGACTGACAGGAAGAAGAAAACGATAGAAAAAGTGAAAAGGAAAGAAAAAGAGGGAAATAGGAAAAGATAAAGGAAAAAAGAAATTGGGATTCAAATGAGGAGGGAAGAGAATGCATGACTTACAGAATTGTCGAGTCGAAAGGGGCCGGGGCGATAACTTAAGATAATGTGTATGTACAATTAATGTAAAGCTATACGGACACATAATAAATTGAAGATAGCTGAATCTTACGACATGCACTCTACGAACAAATATTAAGATACAGATAAAATTGATAGAGGTATGCTCAATTGTATCATGGATAACAGATAATATACTAATATACAAATGTACACGTAAATATTTGACAACTACGCACACACATATGCACCACATACATATTGATTCACACATATACGTACGAATGCGCGCATGCTCCATTTCGCTAATACAAGGATATGCAAATGGAAATAGAAAATTGGAGACATTTTATTTATTTTTTTTTTGTTATATTGTAAGAATAAAATAAAAATATATGAAAACGCCTTCTTTCAAGTTTTTTATAGACTGATGAATGAAATCAGATGGTGATATTGTTAATTAGGGACATTCGCGATGGGAGCGTCACGGGCTATAAACAGTTATTATTGTACACACGAATATAGATGTATATACCGCGTCGTCACCGCGTTTGACCGAGGGGACAGATAATGTTGTACAATGTGTTGGGAGAAATTTATATGACAACGGTATCCGTATACTTAGAATAAAGAAGCTAAAAATATTTGGATACAAAGATGGTGTCCCGTATCACACATAATTCAAGTTCTTAATATAATTTCATAATATAACTCGGAAAATACGGCGACATATGTACACATTGAGGTGGCACGGGCTGTAACATTAACTGGAAAAGGAAGACGTGGCAATTGTATTATTCTCTGGGCTGTATTGTAATACACGCATACGTGTCACGTGCAGTATCAAATAATATGGGTTGTACAAGACAGCATTATTCGTGAATTCAACAAATATCAGAATGCTTACGAATGTCATGTGCTGTAACCAGCATCACAGAAACAATTATATGGACATAAAGGGAAATAAGCAACATCGGTGGGCGTCTGTTACAGCTAATTAAGCCGAGTCAAACATTAATTAAATATAACTTGCAGTAGACCCAGACAACGGATGATTGTAAAAAAAAATAAAAAATAAATCATACATACACTTTAATGCTTGATACATACATACGTGTACATATAGCATATTTAAGCATTTTGTTCCTTTAAAAAAAAAAAAGAAAAACCAAGGTAATAATGATAACCACATTAGTCGTATATATACATCTACTTATACAAACACACTTATACTTTACACATCAATATGTATGCATTTGTTTGTACATGTTTATGCACACAGGTACACACACTCGATTTCGAAAATGCTAAAATTTAGCTTACGGAACAGAAAAAACGGAAACAGTAGTCTACTGATTAGTCATATGATGAGTATCTATATACCTTTTTTCCCTCTTAAGAGATTAAAGAGCAATTATGACTCATAAAGATGAGAGACATTGTCCATGACTGCATTCCGTGCACAAATCTGCCTCCTGACCACCAAACTTTGGACAGTTCATGGGTCGCTGTGGCCATTTGTCAGATATGCACAACGCAATGCAGCCAAGGGAAAATGTCATTTATGGTGTGATAGCGAGGCTCAAATGCTATTACAAATTATTATTTAATTGATAAAATAGTAAAATAGTAAAGCACCACCCAAAAAGTTATCTAGTTCAGAGGAGACTGGTAAAGATAATAATCGGTATCCTTTTAAAATTTAGATATATTTGAAAGTGTACAGCGGCTCATAAGTTGTAGACATTACATTATGAATTTGCATAATACAGTATAAACTGAAGTGGGGGTGTGTGAGAACGTATGCATATGGGGTCACGGGCTGTAACCAGTGTCACACATGAACTGAAGGGGAAGACATGGCTATGGTATAATATTTTGAACTATATTGAAATGCACACTAGCGTGTCATGTGCAGTATCAATAAATCTAGATGGTGCAAGACAGCATTATATATGATTTCACCAAATATTGGAATGAATACTAGTGACACGGGCTGTAACCAGCCTCACAGGAACAAGTATATGAACGTAAACGGGAATAAGCTGTATATAACAGCTGCATTGTACTTCGGCCGAGTCAACTTACATGTTAACTAACATTCATTAAACTATTAATATTACTTGCAGTATAACGAGTCAGAGGATCATAATACTAGACAGTATGCATATATATACCCCTAAATACCTGATCAATGCATATATTATGGAACATAAAGAGAAGAAGACGTATCATGCTTATTTAAAGAGATGATACATTAAAAGTCATATAAAAGGATAATAGTGGTAAGTATTTATTTATTAATTTATCTTATTATCTTTGAGATTTAAAATCAATTATGCATTCATAAAGATAAGAGACATTGCCCATGACTGCATTCCGTGCACAAATCTGCCTCCTGACCACCAAATTTTGGACAGTTCATGGGTCGCTGTGGCCATTTGTCAGATATGCACAACGCAATGCAGCCAAGGGAAAATGTCATTTATGGTGTGATAGCGAGGCTCAAATGCTAATTACAAATTATGATTTAATTGATAAAATAGTAAAATAGTAAAGCACCACCCAAAAGGTTATCTACTTTAGAGGAGACAGGTAAAGATAATAATCGGTATCCGTTTAAAATTTAGATATATTTGAATGTGTACAGCGGCTCATATGTTGTAGACATTACATTATGAATTTGCATAATACAGTATAAACTGAAGTGGGGGTGTGAGAACGAATGCATCTGGGGTCACGGGCTGTAACCAGTGTCACACATGAACTGTAGGGGAAGACATGGCTATGGTATAATTTTTGAACTGTATTGAAATGCACACTAGCGTGTCATGTGCAGTATCAATAAATCTAGATGGTGCAAGACAGCATTATATATGATTTGGCAGATATTCACAACGCATTGCAGCAAAACGAAATGTCATTTATGGTTTGATAGCGAGGCTAAAACCATATACAAAAAAAAAATCTATTTGAGCATGTACTGAGGCTCATATGTTTTAGAAATAACAGTACAATACGCTTTAGTATGAATGTACGTACATATATGAACTGAAGGGTGTGTGTGACAACGGTTAGCGTTTTCAAAATAAAATAATAATAAAAGTAAAACTCAGAAACAATCGGAATACACGTCGGTGTTCCATGCAACAACCAGCATGATAAAAAACATTTGTGAATGATCTATATTAACGAATTTTAACTGGGAATGAGCGACAGCAGTATGGGTACTGGTATACACACTAAGATGTCACGGGCAGTAACCAGTATCACAGAACTTAGTGTGAATTGTTCATAAATTTGCATTTCTAAGGATGTGAAATAGTTGTACAAACATGTATACTTAACTATACGATACCCTTGCATATCAATGGGTGCCAATGCCGTGACCGATACTATGCATTCTAGTTTGAAGGCACACTGGAATACACAGGGGAATCACGAACCTCAAACAGTACTTCATAAATGTAAAGATGGGTTAGCTCAAGCAGAACTCTCGCGTGTTCTGGGAGAGTAAGTGTAGCCATCAAACCGTCGCTATCAAACCATAAATGACATTTCGTTTTGCTGCAATGCGTTGTGAATATCTGCCAAATCATATATAATGCTGTCTTGCACCATCTAGATTTATTGATACTGCACATGACACGCTAGTGTGCATTTCAATACAGTTCAAAAACAATAAACAATAAATACCAGTCGTTCCGTACCACAACTGGTACGTAACAGTCGTTTTGTACATGTACAAGTATTTGGTTAACATTGTTTCGTACCAAATTTTTTGGTCGGTTCGTACCATATATCCTTACCAACAAAATGTTGAAGTCATTATTCACCAAATACTGAAGCTGATTTGAACGAAAGCAAATTCTTTACGTACCATTTTTGTTTTGTAATATTTTTTAGCTGGTTAAAGGGAGGCAACCATACCACTTGTGTAGCAATGATCGTTCTCCCTTTAATCAGGTTAGAGGGTTTTGACCTAAAATAATTTCTAAATAAACGCTGTATTCAGGGTTTTTTGATGATTTTTGCGACATCTCTTTGGTAGTATTTACAATGAAGTATAAAAATAACTTAATCGTGTAATTTCTAAACACTGTTCTATATTACTATAATAATATGATTCTTTAATTGTTGGTGTGGGCCAAGGAATACAATGCAAGCCTCTAAAATGGTTCAGAAAATGACTGACTATTCGGTAATTAATTTCGGTAACCGATTCGTGGACTTCCAACCGACTTATCGGTTAACTAGCCGGTTATCTGGTTAACTGTTGACAACTCTACTAGTATATTTATATATATATATATATAATATGATATCAATTTAATTAAAGTATGTTACTGTGACCGACACACTAGACAAATGGCGTACTTACTCGCCTACCATCGCCATCCACGTCAATGCACGCGCCAACACTTTGATTGGCTGGCCAGGTCTGACAATTTTGTTTATGGTTTCTCTTTATTTCCTCCAAAATGAAGATTTAACAAACAGAATAATGAAATCTTATAACAACGTATTTAGAATATTAAATATACAATATAAATTGATGAGCACGATGGAAATTAGATATATATGTACATAATAATGTAGAAATTTAAACAGTTGTAATAATGGATTATTATTATTCCTTAATTCTTGCAGTATACTCACACTAAATTCACCAATATGTTGTCAGCTTACACATATGTAATGTAAACAATAAATACCAGTCGTTCCGTACCACAACTGGTACGTAACAGTCGTTTTGTACATGTACAAGTATTTGGTTAACATTGTTTCGTACCAAATATTTTGGTCCGTTCGTACCATATATTCTTACCAACAAAATGTTGAAGTCATTATGTACCAAATACTGAAGCTGATTTGTACCAAAGCAAATTCTTTACGTACTATTTTTGTTTCGTAATATTTTTTAGCTGGTTAAAGGGAGGCAACCATGTCACTTGTATAGCAAGGATCGTTCTCCCTTTAAAGGCCCAATATACGTAACTTTCGGCAAAACTTGAAGCGAAAATCAAGCCTGATAAATTAATATATTTATACATTTAGTTAAGATTAGCTGATATCAGCAATATTCTAGATAAATTCTTACGCGGTTACCGGTACAGCAGGAGTTGAATCTCGGTATTTGTAATATAAACACGCGTCCATTTTGAACGTTGAAGTGGGCCACACCTGAATTATTTTCAGTTCTTGGTATTTTTCTGTCAAGAGTTTCTTGCTAGTTACCGCTCAGGTTTACTTTGTTTTCGGCTTATTTTTGCCTGGTTATTGACTGGATTTTTGTCAGAATTTTTCAGAATCACGAAAAAATTCCTGAAGTTACGTATATTTGGCCTTTTTATCAGGTATGAGGGTTTTGATCTATAACTTTTTTCTAAATAAACGCTGTATTCAGGGTTTTACATCATGCTGTTTTATCAGGTAAATTAATCAATCATACTATACATATATATATATGTGATATTTCTTTCAAATTTTGTCTTACTGCAGTGTAATTCAAAAATAGAACCCAACACTACCAATACAAAACTAGATATTAGAAGCCTATATTTTTAATTATACTAATAATTATAGGACTTGTGGAACGGAAATGAACATAATTTTATTAGGTATGAACATAAAAATAGATATTGTACTGTATCTAATTGACATGCTGTATACGATGAATTTCACCTCGTTTTAAATGTTCATGTTATAATGATATTCGTAAATATACATATATATAATATATAAATTAGGGTTTTACATTTTTTTATACTAATTCAACATACTTTTATTGAACTTTTGGCAATATATCTTCAAAATGTTAAAATTGTTGTTTTATTTCGAGTGGGACGAAAATGTACCGACTCTGACTTTCTCAGAGTCGACCCAATCTGAAAAATATTTGAAAAACAACCTTAAAGATACGCTCAGTAGCTATCCTCAACGATTATTTAAGTAACAACATTTTTGACAAAATCTAATATTTACATCACCTTATGTTATTAGGATGTTTCTTTGCTGATTTAGTAGGACCTTCGGCATCCGATCAGCCGAAGGGGTTATATGTAACATTTGCATTTAAAGGCCCAATATACGTAACTTCAGGAAATTTTTAGTGATTATGAAAAATTCTGAAAAAAAATCCAGTTGATAATCATGCAAAAATAAGCCTAAAACGAAGTAAACCTGGGCGGTAACTAACAAGAAACTCTTGACCAAAAAAATCCAAATAACTGAAAATAATTCAGGTGGGGCCTACTTCAACAACAAGACAGTCCAGAATGGACGCGTGTTTACAAATACCGTGTTTCAACTGCTGCTGTACCGGTTACCGCGTAAGAATTCGTCTTGAATATTGCTGATATCATTTAATCTTAACTAATTACAGTAAAAACAAAAGAAGACAAAGTCCTCCACACCTTGTAAAAATTGTATGATATTACTTATTACATACAGTAAAAACAAAGGTAAGTCCATTAAAGTCTGTTAATGTCAAATCATGAAAGGAAACCAATATAAGTTATATAGTCACTAACTGATTGATTCATTATATATAAAATGTTATGTTTTAAACAGTTCAGGAAAACACACATACAAAAAAACATTGTTTGCTACCGATGTAATGTATTGAATTTCTATACTGTGGACGTTTCAAAAGTTTCCAAAATATATGTGGTTCTAGGTAATTATGAATACAATGTATTTCTAAATCTGTGAAATTCGCTATCACGTGACATGCGCTCTCTCCACTCTCGCTTTTCTTTCAAGATAACAGACGTTTTCACAATTAATTTCCATTGTTTCCTTGAAGGAAATACACTTTTCTGAATAAATTATATTATATCATCAAATCATTGATTGTATGCTGTATACCAACTTACACATTAACGGTAATCTCTGATGATTCGTTAACAGTGCTAGATTCTAACTTTCGGCAAAGCTTGAAGAAAAAATCAAGCCTAATAAATTAATAGATTTATAGATTTATAGATATTTAGTAAACCAAAATCCGAACTTTAAATCGATTAAACTAGAGGCAAAATATGAAAAAAGAAAAGATGTACATGGGGAAATCTGTAAACGTACAAGATAATAAGACTATGTGTTCCGGAAGAGTAAGCGTCTTCTACTTCATCTACGACAACTGCCATGTACATATTGATCACATCCAAGTAAACATCAGGTTCTCAAAATGAGAAACGAGTCCTCATTGTCAGTAAAAACAAGGGAGAACACTAATGAGCATACTCAAAAACGTCCATCTTCATATCAATTAAATGTCCCAACCAAGATGGCGACCATAAAACTCGCCCATAATCTTCATCAATAGGCACCTCTCCTTTCCCTGTACTATAAGTTTGTTCGTCAGCAGCTGATATCTATCACTAAAACCTAATATGACATGATTTTATAAAAAAAAAAAGTCAGCCTAAGTGAAGGTAGCTAACAATTCCTTTCATTCTGTAGCCTCCTTAAACATGTAACTGCTCATTTTATTTGTAAAAATGAATTAGAAATACTTTTATATTCAACAGTGAGAATGTTAAATTCTAATACCTCAGCATATAATTACACTGATGAACCTTTTACATCTAGTATTGTGACAAACCTGGAAGGGGGTTCCAGGTTTGTCACAATACTACCCGGGTCATTATTTTACGTTGCAAAAGTTACCCGGTGTCGTTATTTAACAGTAGAAATCTTACACGGCCATTTGTAGAAAAATGACCCCATTCGATATTTCTGTAAATCTTCCCGTAAAAAAGTATCCCGCCGTAGCTTTCAACAGTGGGTAGTTTTCCACTGGGTCATTTATTTCACGTAACACCGGTACCTTTGAATGAGTTGTTCCCCTTGATCGAATCTTTGAGGCTCGGCATTGTTGTCGTCTGCTAGAACTTGTTTCTTGGGGAAAGATGGTCTTGAAGAAATGACATCTATAGTAAATATTGATGGGAACTGCTACAGGATTTAAAATGAAATGAATTGAAGATGAGAATGGTTCAACTTTTCCGATCAGCTTATCCCAATCAGCTGTGTACTGAACTTGTTGATCGGGTGTGATTTCGACGGATTACACTTACAGTAGACTTATCTCCTTTGCAGTAGGCAAGTAGACCAAGAAAACAAAATAATGAAAGTATCTTAGTCCTCTTTCGAAATGTAATAAGAAGAAAATTCAATGGTTTGCCGTTTAATATCAAATATATTTCACTTGTACGGCAGATTTTATTTTTATATTTTCACTCGTGCTACGCACTCGTGAAAATATAAAAAAATCTGCCATACTCGTGAAATATATTTGATATTAAACGGCAAACCATTGAATATCCTCTATATCTTCGTTAACTATACCTAATTACAGTATGTAATTAAATTGTATCTATACATACTATACCTTATTATAGCATGTAATTAACCTGTATCTATATTTGCTTTACCTAATAACAGCATGTAATTAACTTGTATACATGTATATATTCACTATACCTAATTACAGTATGTAATTAACCTGTATATATATTTACTATACCTAATTACAGCATGTGATTAAATTGTATCTACACATACTATACTTTATTACAGCATGTAATTAACCTGTATCTATATTTGCTTTACCTAATAACAGCATGTAATTAACTTGTATACAGGTATATATTTACTATACCTAATTACGGCATGTAAATAACCTGTATCTATATTTGCTTTGCTTATTACAGCATGTAAAAAACTTGTATCTATATTTACTATACCTAATTACAGGATGTTATTAACCTGTATATATATTTACTATACCTAATTACAGCATGTAATTAACTTGAATACATGTATTTATTTACTATACCTAATGACGGCATGTAATTAACCTGTATCTTTGTTTACTTTACCTAATTACAGCATGTAATTAACTTGTATACATGTATATATTTACTATACCTAATTACGGCATGTAAATAACCTGTATCTATATTTGCTTTGCTAATTACAGCATGTAAAAAACTTGTATCTATATTTACTATACCTAATTACAGGATGTTATTAACCTGTATATATATTTACTATACCTAATTACAGCATGTAATTAACTTGAATACATGTATTTATTTACTATACCTAATGACGGCATGTAATTAACCTGTATCTTTGTTTACTTTACCTAATTACAGCATGTAATTAACCTGTATCTATATTTCCTATACCTAATTACGGCATGTAATTAACCTATATCTATATTTACTAGGTTTACTGATTTATGTTGAAGTACAACATGTACAGTACTTACACAATACTTACTCATTTCTTACTTATTAGGAAAATGTGATTCAAACTAAGTACTAACCTTACAAAGTTTACTTGAACATTAAAACAGCATTCTGCGTTATAGGACCATAACACGGAACAGAATGATGTTTACTGCTTAATTATCTGTAATCCTGTTCCGTGTTATAGAACCATCACACGGAACAAAATCCTGTTCAATGCTTATATTTACATTTTTCCATTGGTTTTGATAATAAATTTATCAAATGTATAATTATATTTTACAGTTGTTCCAAGCATTTAAGACATATTTCTAACAAATTGAACAGCAAACAGAAAGTATCGGCCAACTATCTCCAACATTACGAATATGACGTCACAATCGTAATGGCGTCATAATAACCACTCCAGATTACGGAACTGGCCTTGGTAGTGTTATATATAGTGACAATGCAGAGCAAATGTAAATATTTGTTTATACTTATATAATTAGTACAACTACGGACTTCTCTTATTTCGTGGTATAACATATAATAGCAAATGTTTTATCATGTTTATACGTAGGTAATTATACTACTGTAAATCACTTTTATTTCGCGAGCTTTCTTTTTCAACATATTTGCGAATACATAATTTCGCGAACGTCTATCTAGAAGTGACGATGGCGATAGAATAAACACATGCACCTCTAGAGAAAGAAATGATTGCGAGGTATTTGAATTCGTGAATGAATCTCTTGCGAATTAACGCGAAAATAAATACCTCGCGAAATATAAATGATTTACAGTATACTTACCATTGTTATGTTTTATCCTAATCTATATATTTTTTATGTATGTATGTATGTTATTATACTACTTATGAACAGGGGATAAGTACCCCGACCGTAATATTAAAATATTCTTTAATCTGTAATCATGAATATTCCATTGTATACATATTATATATACATCTATATCAAATCACTAATAAAGAGATAGTTTTATATACGCACTAAGCTTGTGCTTTAGTATATATATATACTTTACTCTTGAATAAAACTATTGCTTAAACTAAGATAAACCTGCAGCACATTAATTTGTTTGTCAAATCCAGCAAGAGATTTTAAGATCAATTGTGATTTCAATTATGTACTTTTGTGAAATAATTATTGTCATGTCATGTAAAATGTATATTGGGAGAAGGCGTTGATAAGTTGTAATAACTTGTGCCTAATCCCCTGTCAACTTTTGGCAATAAATATGCTTAAACTAAACTTAAACTATTGTTTGTTTCCATTATCTAATTAGGTATATTTTTTATTTTTACATATCCTATACATATCTTTAAAAAAAATATAGTTTTTACAGTAAAATACGTACCATACAGTTTAAACTATCAATCGAACTTGAGTGACCTATTCGCGGATTAAGTCCATAACTGTTAAACATTTTCACCGCTCGCTTCAAAATTATAAAAAAAATAATAATAATAGATAAACAAAATGTTCACCCTCTCGCTCCTGTTTTATCTTCCGAAATTACCCCCAAGAACTACATTTTTTGTATGGCTTTAGACTGTACCTAGACGCTCAGTTTAACCTAACAGTTTATATTATTATTATTAATGCTTATACAGTACCTCTTGGTTCTTTATGTGAAAGCTTTCGTTTAAAGGTCATTTATACATGTGATCAGCCGGTGTATGCGTGATCCACTATACACTTACTAATACTAATACTGGCACTGCATTGTGTGTGAGTCGAGCGACTGTGTTTACACGTTTCAGTGACCTGAATGCAGGATATCTACTATAGGCGGATATCACCATGTGTTGCTATTCATAGTTTTAAGTGTTGCTCGACCATGAGGTGTTGCCTGTCGTCGCTGATCGTTTGTACCGCATGTAGAATAACATGCCTTTGTACCGCTGCACATCCCAAAGACAACTACGTGGAAGCATTATTAAACAAATATGGTTCCAATGGAATAGTATCAAAACAGGGATTTTACGAGCTCGGTGCTAAAATAGGACTGGACCCTTCGTATATCCCGGACGGGACCACGTGTAACGCTACTGCCGGTAGCACGTGTTCGCGCAAGGTAAGTGTAAGTGGAGCTCTCCATTGTATCACAGGGGCACGCAGCAACTATTATATTAATATTGTTTGACTTACAGTCGCTGAGCAACTGCACACGACAACTATTGCATGAATTGTGTATTGATATTGTTTGACCTACAGTCGCCGGGTGTGTATACGTATTACACATATACACCATGCACAGGGGCATGTATAAACTTATAAAATTTAGTGATACATACCTATATATATACCATGCGACTGTAAGTGAAACAATATCAATATAATAGTTGTTGCCTGCCCCTGTGGTTGTATCAAGCTTTCTGCCTGCTGATATAACTAAAATACACAACTGACAAGTAGTCCAGTCATTTTAGCAAAAAAACAGGCCTTACCTCAAACTAATTGCAAAAGAATTTATTTTTTGGTTTTTGGAATGGTTATCATTTGTATAATAACAGGAAAAAAGTCTACATCGATCAAAATTTGGGAAATTAATTTTTTAGCCATTTTTATGGTCCAGAAATAAGAAAAATTACATATATGACAGTTTTTGACGTGAAATATTTAGCTATTTTACAATAATTAACATATGAAATTAATTGTATAGGAAGACCAAATTGAATAGAGCTCAGAATAACCAAAATTTGTCACCAAAAGCAATCTATCAACGATTAAATCAACTATCAAAATGGCTATATTTTTTTTTTTTGTGTTTAATTTAACAATATTGACGTTTTTGCTCATTTTGAATGGAAAAGATAAAAATCTCTGACTCTAAACAAACTTAATCTACACTTAGTTGCTGAAACCAAAACATATTAACTAATTTTAATTAATAAGAATTGGTATATTTTTATGTAAACAAATAATATGACACTTCTTAATTGACCAGTTGAACCAATTTGGTGTTATTTCATGCCTACATGAACAATATCTGTATTTCTCTAACAAATATTTTGATAAAAAGAAAAGCAAATGCTTCCAATCAGTTCATATCCTTTTGTGTATTGTTTATTTTGTTAAGAGACAATAAATTTGGCAAGTTCTCTCAAAAAGTATATTCAATAACTGACGGTAAAAACTTCAATTCGTGCATTTTTGCCTGAACACTACAAAAATGGCTAAGTCCATCAATATGAACAACATAAATCATATTTTTTCGAATATCTCTTGTCCGATTTGAATATAATTTTGCCAATGGAACCACCATAACACTTATGATTTCATGAGATTAATTTGAAGTTAAAGATTCCTTTACTTTAGTATTTTCAGTAAAAATTAGGTATCCCACCATTCATTTCCATTATCATAATATGAAAAATCAATTTATTTAAAGTTGACATCAATCATAAATTTAAATTTACTTTGATCCAGAAGGCTACGTCATGGTGGTAATAACTGCCAAATTATTTCAAAATCCAGCAAAAAACAAGAAATATATTCACAATTTTGTTGTTGAAAAACGTGGACTTAGCCAATTTTAGTGGTCAAGTCAAATTTGCACCAAATGTGGTTTTCATCTACCTAATTTCAAGTAATATAATGGAGGTATCTTGTCAAATGTTTTATTTTTTGTTAAGAATAACTTGCATAGAAAATAATTTAATGCACATTTCAGCATATGCTGAGGGTATTTATGAAATATTGTTCACATAAATCAATGAATCATTCAATTTTATTTAAAATCAGCTCCAAATCAGACCAACAGACAAACTTTGAGCAGCCATATAATTTAAAAGGTGTAAGTTAAATATATCATTTTCTGAAATTTAAATGAGCGAACTATATGTGAATACATTCTCATAAAACAAGAATCAATAGTGACGTTGATTGATCGAGTAATCTTTCTTAAAAATCCAACACAAGCTGAAATATTGATAAATAAACAACATTTTAGTGATTTTCAAGGTGTCATAATTTTTTTCGTAAAACCATTCAAACTGTTTTGTTATTGATTTTGTGTTGTACAACAAACAGGCTTGTCATACAATGCTTTTTAGTTATCCTGTATTACACCTGATGTTGATATTTGGGTTAAAAAATGGTCCATCAAGTAATTTTTTATATTTTTCCGATTTTTTAGGGGTAGAAAAAACTATTTTCCCCAATTTTGATTAATGTAGACTTTTTTTCTGTTACAACGTATACTAAAACCTGTATGAAAAACCAAAAATATATTCTTTTGCAATTAGTTTGAGGTAAAATCATAAAATGACTGGACTAAAGCTGATGTGATATGAGAAAGCGAATTTGATCTGATCTCGATTGTTGGTAACTACTGAACGTACAGGTCGCCATCTTGGAAAGTGGTGGTGGTGGGGGCAATCTTTTTCAAACAAACAATTAACCGTACAAAATGCTTTTATTTCTTCCTAAAAAGCACGACAGAACCGTGTTGGAATTCGACTTTAAATTAAAAAAAAATAATATGGAAACAAGAAAAACATGAGTTTTGTGGGTTGGTATATGTAGAAATAAGTGAAATGCAACGTTATTAATGATATGCCCATGCAAACATCATCAATATATTTTGCTTATCACAAAATAGAATTTCATTTCCATGTCCAATATCCAAATAGGAGGCGAGATGACAATTCTTTTACATTTTACATGCAACCAGTCCTCACTGCATGCACATGTGTCAGTAGGGTGCACGTGACCAGCTCTGGATACGTGCGGTGCGCTCGTGCATGAAAAGTGAACGTGACAACCTCACACCCCACCCCACCCCACCACACACCCACCCACACACACACACACCCCCACACCCACACCCCCACACACACACACTAAAAGCCTTGTCACTTCGCCGCCTTTTTTGATATTGTGGACATGGAAATGGATGTGGAATTTTGTGATTTTTTCTAGTCATATATATTTATTTAAAAAACAGGATAAATACATTAAGTATTGCCATAGTACCGACCAAACTCGCATTATTTGCGTTGAAATGTTTAGCATAAACAGATAAGTTTTTTTTCTTTTACAAAAATTATGAAACAAATTATCGATCTTATATCAATCACTGTTGTTGGCGCTCGAGGGATCTTTATTCATTGTGGGAGGAAACTGGAGTACCCTGAGAAAACCCACGTGGTCGGGCAGGTGACCCCATACCTTTTCACGTCCGGTCATCCCTGACCGACCACCGACACATATTATGTGGCCACGGAAAATACCAATAAGGATAGACAGTAATCATGATAAAAAAAGTTCAAGCTACCCTTTTTCTGTTTTTAATTTAGCAAACACCCATTGAAAATTATATCCAAATATCAGCTTGATTCGTGAAGTGATTAGAGTTCCCCAATAATCGGACATCAGACTCTCCGCGATACTTAAAGGCCCAATATGCGTAACTTTCGGCAAAACTCGATGCGAAAATCAAGCCTAATAACTTATTATTTTTTATGGATTTAGTTAAGATTACCTGATATCAGCAATATCAAAGATGACTTCTTACTAGGTAACCGGTACGGCAGCAGTTGAAACTCGGTATTTGTAAACATGCGACCATTTTGACTGTCTTCTACCTGCGGTTTGTTATTGAAGTGGGCCCAACCTGAATTATTTTCAATTCTTTGGATTTTTCCGTCAGGAGTTTCTTGTTAGTTACCGCTGATGTTTACTTCGTTTTAGGCTTATTTTTGCATAGTTATCAAATGGATTTTTTTCAGAATTTTTCAGATTAACGAAAAATTTCCTGAAGTTACGTATTTTGGGCCTTTAAGGGGTCCGGAGTGCGCTTATGTTCGTTCTCTATGCTCCTAGAATATGTACATGTATAAAGAATCTAGATGCGCCACTTTGCTGATGCAAGAAGAATGTTCATGCTGAAATCAAAAGAATCTCGAACTGGCATAACGCTAAAAATGACATGCTGACTGTGTGAAGTCGAGGTTCTCCCTAGCCAAGCGATTGGTCGGGTAATATTACCATTGACCAATCAAACGGCATTCTTTGTGTCTTAAATTTCGCTATTGTTTTTCAAGGGGTAGAGAAAGATCACTTGACGAACGAGCTCATTATCTCTAGTTTCGCTTGAGAGGTCAAGGCGTATGACCCGAATTTCGTGTCAATGCAAGAAAACCAGACCCCGCACGATAGTCAGGGCATATACTACTTTTCCCAAATATAAAATTTTTATTTTTCGTAACTCCTTGAATACCAATGGTTGTCAATTCTGTGGTGACACTGGTGCTTCGTCTTTCAGTTTTGTTTGACATGTTATATTTTGGTGACGTCGATGAGTACATGTATTTGTTATTCTTTATATATATTGCACATCCGTGATAAAATTCGCCGAGCATATAAATGTATAGTGTTGGCCTTCACCCTCATTCCATCCGACATACCGTTATTTCGTCAGAATTTTTTTTTCGTTCGTTTACTCTTTACGGATAGAGATAATGAACTCTGATTTTATCATGTCGTTGTGTATACAGGCACATGTGGCCAGGACAATAACCACCCATATATAGATACCATAGCGAAATATGAATAATTAAAAAAAACAAATTCAAATTTTCTTTTTATGTTATTGATTTTCAAAAACCGTAATGGAAATAATAGCCAAATTTCAGCTATATACGTCAAGCGGTTATTTCACAAAAAATCGACTATTGGCAGTGATCAGACACTTCATCAATAAGATGAAAAGAAAATTTGAAACTTTTTTTTAATATAATTACATTTTTAATTATTCATATTTCGCTATGCTATCTATAATTATATAAATGGTTATTATCCAGGCCACATGTGCCTGTGGTTGTGTAATAGTACATGTAAGATGCATGTTAAGATATCATATAGGGATTGAACGGCGGTTTCTTGATTTTCATGCCGGTATGAATGAAAATCTGTGACATCCATATAACATGAAGCCCGCTAAGGCTTCATAGTCAATATGGATGTAACCGTTTTGCATTCATACCGGCATAGAAATTAAAAAACCCGCTGTTCAATTCATATATTTACATTTTAACTATATAGAATAGTTTTAAAATTTCATGTACTATTTCTTTAAAACTTCTGTAATTAACTGCATTTGTTTTTGTGTCGACATTTAAACGACATAATGTCACTTTGACAGAACAGCCCTGATTTGAATCAAATTGGCGCCAACAAATTAACCTTAGTCATTTGAGCGTTTGATGCTGGGGCGTTCTCCATGTTATCCGAAGCGGAGCGGCAAGACTCTCATTGAGCAAGATCAATATATTACGTCATAAGTAATTCACGAGAATGAATTTATTCACTGTTACACTGGACGGGTAAATGTCCACCTACGGTATTTCATGCAAAACATCGGGTTCTAGGCAGCCTAGTAGACAATAATAGACGTGTAGCGGGATATATTTGGTATCGACTGAAAGATAAAAGTTTCATCTTTAAAATGAGACATGCACGTAAAAAAAAAATAGAAAATTGGACTTTATTCAGTGACGAAAACAAGCTTAGAGTGAAAATAGGTCGATTTTCTCGTTCAGGCTAGTTCTTTCCCTTGTCACAGATATATAGTAGTGGGAGGGGTTATATTCGAGAGAGGTTAAATAATTGTTCGACAATCATTTTATAGTGCCAAAGGTCTGTGCTTAGCCCTTGTGTTTTTACTAATGAAACATCTGTCGTAGTTTTAAGAGACATTATCAACCACGTTTTTTGAAAAAGGTATAATTTCTGATGTAGTTAAGCTGACAAGGCTTTTTTGTTACCAAGAGCAAGTTTTACCTTTTCAAGGTAGCTGCTTTGTGTATTTGCACGCAAACACAAGAAATGCACGCATGCACGAGAAGTGCACATGCTAAGGTGCAGTCAAGTCTTGTTAGTTCAACCACTATACTGAAAATTATACACATAATTCCGGAAACCGGACTCGATTATTACATCGATGTGAAACAAATACAGGAAGACAATTATGATTTTTCAAAGGTATGTTCCATTCCTTGATGGTAACCTATGAAGTTCTTGTTTATTTTAGTAATTTTTAATAAATAAATAAATAAATAAATAAGGCCGTGTATCTGCAATGCTGATACCTGACAAAATTGTCAACGAAGTACTGTTATGGCAATACACGAATTAAACACTCGTTTACATCATTTTTATACACTCCCCTGTCATAAAAAAAACACCAATGGGTTAGTTGGCCAGCAAATTATGGACGAAATGCTGGTGAAATACATTTTGTATTGGAGGTACAGATCGCTATCTTGGGGAGGGGGTTGGTAAAAAACT
This sequence comes from Mimachlamys varia, assembly GCA_947623455.1. Lineage (NCBI taxonomy): Eukaryota > Metazoa > Mollusca > Bivalvia > Pectinida > Pectinidae > Mimachlamys > Mimachlamys varia. Next base: position 8,568,031 of record OX392537.1, read on the forward strand.
TTTATCAAACAAGCAATTAACTGTACTGAATGCCTTTTTTCCCCATATATTTCTAAAACATGTAAGAACCTTGCTGGATTTCGACTTTTAATTCTAAATAACTAAGAAAAGGCCAAAAAATATCTTCTGTCGGTGGGCCGATTTGAGAGAAATTCATCCTAATCAATATATTTGTATAATATGCAAATGAAAACAACTTCTTTATATTTTATTTAGTACTGCGGCAATTCGTATTTACCGAGCTTTTTGAATAAATCTGGCTACAAACATCACAAAGGTCTAAATCCATTTCCATGTCGACATATCCAAATAGGAGGGGAGGTGACAAGGCTTTCCGTTCATGTGATACACGTGCCACTCATGCACGAGAGCACCTGTACATAGCTAGCCACCTACTAATTTAATTCTATATCATTTTTAAGCATTATTGCTTATACATTTTACATAATTGCGCAATGGCGCGAAATATTTTGATACAGTATTACAAAAATGCAGAGGTCAGAAACATGTATACAACACAGCAATATGAATAATTACCTCAAGATATAATTAAACATTATGAGGACTAAGTTTGACTAGTACGTAATTTTCAGGCATAGTGTAGGAATTTACCCAACATACAAAGTTATATTACGTTATTAGTATTCAGCAACTTAATAAGTCTATACATGGAGGAATTACTTCTATAGTAAGTCTTGATATACTGGCAACGTAAACGGTTATAAAATGGACACTTAAGGATGAAATGGAACTCATCCTCTATATCACTCTTACACTGTTGACATATACGTTGTTCAACGGGGATTCTATTGTACCTACCTGTTTCAAAAGATAAAAAATTAGCTGCCAGTCGCATTTTGGTGATAAGCTTCCTATAGGTTTACATAGATATGACTAACACGTGTAGTGAGAAGTTTGGATATTGTGGACTTGGAAATTGATAGGATTTTGTGATGTTTCTAGCCAGATTTATCAAAAATAAAATCAATAAATACGTAAAGCCACATAATTAAAAAATATATTGAAGATTTTTTTTTATTTACGTATATAATAAGTACTCCTTGTTTACCTGAGGGATGTAATATCCTTTCCTGTTCGTTATGTGTGGTGTTCCTAGTGACGGACGCTTGGGTCAAGCACAGGGGCACGTTACAATAGTATGGATAAAATATATGGGGGGTCGATATAAACATTTATATCGACCCTCCCCCCCCCCCCCCCCCCCCATATATTTTATCCATACATTACTATTGTAACGTGCCCCTGTGGGTCAAGGCAGGAATCCCTACTTTATCGTATGATATTACCTCCCCTTCCACTGATGATAGAAACTGAAGCTGCATATTTTACATGACTTTGTATGTCCTTGAGCTGTGAGTTCTCGTTAACCTCTTAAGATCTCGTCCAAATGATGACGTAAGTGATCAGTCTCGCAGTGATGTAACATGTTTTTTTTAACCCGACACGTTGTTAATAAGCCAACTATGCAGCAGATTCGTTTAGTTAGGGCCCCGTATCGGAGATACATACAGGTGCCCTATATATTAATCACTCTGTCTATCTGTCCGTCTGTCTTTCCGTCCACAAATTCAGCTAATGTCTGATGACTTCGGTATATATTGACCGATATACAACTTTGTCAGCATATTCAATTGATAGAAATACCTACTGAAGTCAAAGGCAGACTTGGTCAGAACTAAACACTGAGTCATCTAACCAAAATTCAAGGTCATTGGGTAAAAGGTAAAATCACAAGGTCAATGTCAGATTTTGAACCTTTCTACTGATGAACGTTTTGTAATGACATGAAGCAAACTTTTATTGTCAGAACTAAACAAGGAATCAACTGACCAAATTTCAAGGTTACAAAGTCGAAGGTCAAAGTCCAATTTTGTACCTTTTCACTGATGAACATTTAGTTATAACATTATTAAACAGTCAAAATTAAATAAGCAACTGAGCAAAATTCAAGGTCACTAGGTCAAAGATGAAGGTCAAATTCTTTTAATCTTTAATTGATGAACTTTTTGCTATGACATTATGAAGCAAAGTTAGTTTTAATTAAACAATGAGTCAACTGACCGAATTTGAAGGTCACCAGGTCAAATTAAAATGTAATACGTTTTCAGTTATGCATATTTCGTTTTGATATCATGAAGCAAAGATGATAAGAATTAAACAAGGAATAAATTGATAAAATGACTAAGGTCACTGAGTCAAAAATCAAATCACAAGGTCAGTGTATATATTGTACCTTTTCATTAATGAACATTTTGTTATAACATTATGAAGCAAAGTTGGTTTGAATTAAACAAGAAGGTAAAATTCAAGGTCACCGAGTCAAAGGTCAAAGTCTTGATTTACACTGACGTTGAAACATACTTTTACTCTTACTGTTAATAGAATATGGCCCTTCCCCGAGGGAATAGTTCTCTTATAGTGTTGTCTAGGGAGGTATAGTGCCCAAGCCGTCCTTCCCAGACAACACTTTAAGAGAACTGTCCCCCGTCCCTCTGGAATCAGGCGTCATACCAGCCTCGTTTATATCAAATATGATTGCCCTCCCTCGTGTATGTTTCACATCAATTTTGGGTTAAGGAGGAGTAGATTTTTTAAGTAAACGTTTACGGACGGCGGACGAAGCACGATGGCTATACAGGTCATCCTGACTCCTTGGGTCAGATGACCTAAAGACCATGTTTTAGTGACAATTGGAGTGATCAATTAAAAAGGGTCATACTTACCAGAATTAAACGCATTCAAAGTAGCACGCATAGCAATTTACAGTATCACGTAACTGAATCGTTCTAAGTTTGCGTTTACTAAATACTGACAACAGTCACCAAACATGTTTTTTTTTCGTACATATGTTAAGCGTCCTGTTTTCAATCTTAGTCAATATCACAACAGACTCAATAATTTGCATGTATAGAAAAAAATCAGTGAATACCAAAGCGTCGACAAAACCATAATCCGAGCTCAAAATCGATTAAACTAGAGACAAAATAGGAACAAAAGAAAGATTTACACGGAGACTCAATTAAAAGCACAAGATAATAAGACCAGGGCCCAGTTGTTCAAAAGATGATTAGCTTAATCAGTGATTAGCGCAAATTTTAATTATCCTGTAACTTTAAAATGAAACCATAGATTGAGTTACAACTTCGCAAATATCAAATATCTAACAGTGCTAATTTACATGCAAAATTTTAAGATTTTAGCTTGTATACCGAATGAATTGTTAAAAGTTTGAAAAATGTTGTTAAATAGTGATTAAGCTAATCACCCTTTGAACAACCGGGCCCAGGTGTTCCGGAAGAGTAAGCGAACTGTTTATTTAGTTTTAAACTGTCATTCTGGCGCTTCGCTCCGTTTGGGGGTCTGAAAAAAATTAATGTAAAGAAATAGTGCAGACAAAAAAATGTTCAATTTTCAGGACTTTCTGTCTTTTTTTTAGAGAGAAAATTTAGCTGTGATAGCATCACTCGGTACGCCGTTGTATACTAGAAGACAAATTATTGTTATAAAACTTGTTTGTTTACACAATATAATGTTTACTTTCTATTTGTCATTGTGCTACATGTATATGATTATAATAAATCATCTAAGACTTGTATTCATTTTTTTATTCTCTGGGGAATTTTCTGTCTTTACTTCCTTTTGGTCTTTCTTACCGTATATTCACTTACCATTTTCTGCCGAACAGTGTTTGGGGTATGAGGATATATTCGAAACGTACGCCAACGCTTCCGGTCTGGACAACACCACTCTTACCGACTCCCTGCCCGCCATCATCTACTCCGCACAAGATCAGCACTGTCACTATGGGAATAAGGGGGAGAAGGAAATCCCGGAAGCAGAGAGGTCAAGTTCTGCTGAAGGTTAGAAATACCTTATTCGATGAAGTATTTGTTTTTCCCTCCTTATTTCACTGAAATATGAATCATCTAAATCGCACCATTAGACAGTTACGGTTGAGTTACCCAAACGTAAAAAAGTATCATATACTCAAGAGAATAATACAGCGAGTATATTCAAAAAGATCATATGCATATTACTGTTACTACTTAAGTCAACACAGAATGTAAATATATAACGTTATAGATAATCAACGTTTTGTTTTAGTTATATGTACATGTAGTCATGTCTTTTTTTCCGTTTCAGCATGGGTGTTCGGTATTGCATCGGCATCCGCCATCGTCTCAATCTCTAACATTGGAGTGTTTTTCAAGCCTTGTATGAAATCTAATGGATTCCAGAGAATCATGTACTTCTGTGTGGCCCTGGCTGTAGGAACATTGGGTGCTACAGGACTGCTAGTGCTTATTCCAGAGGTAAGTAACATTGGGTGCTACAGGACTGCTAGTGCTTATTCCAGAGGTAAGTAACATTGGGTGCTACAGGACTGCTAGTGCTTATTCCAGAGGTAAGTAACATTGGGTGCTACAGGACTTCAAGTGCTTATTCCAGAGGTAAGTAACATTGGGTGCTACAGCACTTCTAGTGCTTATTCCAGAGATAAGTAACATTGGGTGCTACAGCACTTCTAGTGCTTATTCCAGAGGTATGTAACATTGGGTGCTACAGCACTTCTAGTGCTTATTCCAGAGGTAAGTAACATTGGGTGCTACAGGACTTCTAGTGCTTATTCCAGAGTTAAGTAACATTGGGTGCTACAGCACTTCTAGTGCTTATTCCAGAGGTAAGTAGCATTGGGTGCTACGGGACTTCTAGTGCTTATTCCAGTGGTAAGGAACATTGGGTGCTACAGGACTTCTAGTGCTTATTCCAGAGGTAAGTAACATTGGGTGCTACAGGACATCTAGTGCTTATTCCAGAGGTAAGTAACATTGGGTGCCACAGGGCTTCTAGTGCTTATTCCAGAGGTAAGTAGCATTGGGTGCTACGGGACTTCTAGTGCTTATTCCAGAGGTAAGTAACATTGGGTGCTACAGGACATCTAGTGCTTATTCCAGAGGTAAGTAAAATTGGGTGCTACAGGACTTCTAGTGCTTATTCCAGAGGTAAGTAACATAGGGTGCTACAGGACTTCAAGTGCTTATTCCAGAGGTAAGTAACATTGGGTGCTACAGGACTCCTAGTGCTTATTCCAGAGGTAAGTAACATTGGATGCTACAGGATTGCTAGTGCTTATTCCAGAGGTAAGTAACATCGGGTGCTACAGGATTTCTAGTGCTTATTCCAGAGGTAAGTAACATTGGGTGCTACAGGATTTCTAGTGCTTATTCCAGAGGTAAGTAACATTGGGTGCTACAGGATTTCTAGTGCTTATTCCAGAGGTAAGTAACATTGGGTGCTACATGATTTCGTGTGCTTATTCCAGAAGTAAGTAACATTGGGCGCTACAGGACTTCTAGTGCTTATTCCAGAGGTAAGTAACATTGGGTGCTACAGGATTTCTAGTGCTTATTCCAGAAGTAAGTAACATTGGGCGCTACAGGACTTCTAGTGCTTATTCCAGAGGTAAGTAACATTGGGTGCTACAGGATTTCTAGTGCTTATTCCAGAGGTAAGTAACATTGGGTGCTACATGACTTCTAGTGCTTATTCCAGAGGTTAGTAACATTGGGTGCTACAGGACTTCTAGTGCTTATTCCAGAGGTAAGTAGCATTGGGTGCTACGGGACTTCTAGTGCTTATTCCAGAGGTAAGTAACATTGGGTGCCACAGGACTTCTAGTGCTTATTCCAGAGGTAAGAAACATTGGGTGCTACAGGACATCTAGTGCTTATTCCAGATGCAAGTAAAATTGGGTGCTTCAGGACTTTTAGTGCTTATTCCAGAGGTAAGTAACATAGGGTGCTACAGGACTTCAAGTGCTTATTCCAGAGGTAAGGAACATTGGGTGCTACAGGACTTCTAGTGCTTATTCCAGAGGTAAGTAACATTGGGTGCTACAGGACTCCTAGTGCTTATTCCAGAGGTAAGTAACATTGGGTGCTACAGGATTTCTAGTGCTTATTCCAGAGGTAAGTAACATTGGGTGCTACAGGATTTCTAGTGCTTATTCCAGAAGTAAGTAACATTGGGCGCTACAGGACTTCTAGTGCTTATTCCAGAGGTAAGTAACATTGGGTGCTACAGGATTTCTAGTGCTTATTCCAGAGGTAAGTTACATTGGGTGCTACAGGATTTCTAGTGCTTATTCCAGAGGTTAGTAACATTGGTTGCTACAGGACTTCTAGTGCTTATTCCAGAGGTAAGTAACATTGGGTGCTACAGGATTTCTAGTGCTTATTCCAGAGGTAAGTAACTTTGGGTGCTACAGGACTTCTAGTGCTTATTCCAGAGATAAGTAACATTGGGTGCTACGGGACTTCTAGTGCTTATTCCAGAGGCAAGTAACATTGGGTGCTACAGGACTTCTAGTGCTTATTCCAGAGGTAAGTAACATTGGGTGCTACAGGACTTCTAGTGCTTATTCCAGAGGTAAGTAACATTGGATGCTACAGGACTTATGGTGCTAATTTCAGAGGGAAGAAAAATTTGGGTCCTGCATGACTTCTAGTGCTAAAACCAGAGATAAGGACCAATGGGTGCTACAGCATTTCTAGTGCTGATTTTATCAGGAAAGGGCTTCATATAAGTTTGTAAACTAGTGCCCAATCCCATTGTATATATTCTATACAAATGAAATATGTTTCAATCAAAATGCAACGGTCCTTAAAGGTTAAATGAGAAACAACGACATACCATTTACAATTCTTTATACACCATTTACAGGTGTCGAAATATCAATTGGTTCTTGAGGGAGAATAATGGACCGTGTAAAGTGGAATAAGAGAGAATGCTTATCTGAAATTACGTTTTTACTGAAGTTTCCGATTTTTCAGTTTAAATACTAACCTAACTTTGACTTTCAAATACAGTCTCTGGGTATAGCGGGAGATCACAGCCCAGTCCCCGGCTACAGATATAGAAGTTATAATCACTGATGTTTATGTTTTACAGTCTCTGGGTATAGTGGGAGATCAGCCCAGTCCCCGGCTACAGATGGAAGTTATAATCACTAATATTTATGTTTTACAGTCTCTGGGTATAGCGGGAGATCACAGCCCAGTCCCCGGCTACAGATATAGAAGTTATAATCACTGATATTTATGTTTTACAGTCTCTGGGTATAGCAGGAGATCACAGCCCAGTCCCCGGCTACAGATGGAAGTTATAATCACTAATATTTATGTTTTACAGTCTCTGGGTATAGCGGGAGATCACAGTCCAATTCCCAGCTACAGATGGAAGTTAATCACAGCTATTGGCGGCATTTATGTTTTCTTTCTGCTGGAACGCTGCATCAACTGGCGAGCAAAAATTAAGGAAAATGTAAGTCCCCACTCCTTAACCTAGGTTTGGATTCAACTGTGTTTTGTACTCAATGGCGGTCACAAAGCAATGTTATCTATACATGTTTTTGTCGAACCTCGTTTTCCCGAACTCGTGTAACTTGAAGACACCTTTTAACTGGAAGTTTTTTCGTCGACGCCGGCCAGACTTGACACTATAAGTATTATAACTTGCCTATCTCTGGTAACTCGAATTTGTTTCGTGGTACTGCTGACTTCGAGATATCGAGGTTCGACTTATATTGCAAATAGCATGTACAATGTAACAGAGAACTAACAGACAGAAAAAATATAATCAATCGCCAAAAAGAAAAAAATTAGCTTAAAAATCAACCAAGAAATTATCTAAGTAGCTTGTATTTAATATTTGTATTCGTGTTAGTCACCGAAACCTCTTTTTAACTATTTGGTCGTTTAATTGATACTAGATGATTATAAGTGCCGATATTATATCACATTTTTATATTTTTGCGGTAACAGACCCTGTTTTCTACTGATAAGTATGTATCTCGTGTAATTGACATGATATTAATACATGACTCTTATCCATTTGTTTGAAGGAGAAAGGTATGGACATGGATGAGATGGAGACACTGCAGAACAATGATGACTTCAGCAACTCACATGGGACCAAGGGGAAAGTGTCCACGGTAGCATGGACCCTTCTTCTTGGTGACGCTCTGCACAACCTTACTGACGGTCTCGCTATTGGAGCAGCCTACACTGGGAGCGTGCCTTTGGGAATGAGTGTATCGCTTGCTGTTCTAACTGAGGAACTACCGCACGAGCTTGGTAGTGTTGACTCCAAAATTAGAATCAATATATTTTCTCTGGTTCTTGTATACACATACATGTATAACCTCCTACTTTCGCTTTTGGTATACTTATAATAACAGACTTAGGCTGGGTACTTTTGTTTGCTATGTTCTAAATTGGTTAGAAAAAAAATGGGAGTGTCCTATAGTAAATACGATTTCCGTCTGTCCGTTAATAATTTCGTTTCTGGACATTATATCGGAAACTGAAAGATCAACTTTCCTGAATTTACACCTCGAATTACCAGTTAATGATATAGATACCAGAAAAAAAAATCAGGCATAAGCATCAAAATTCAGACGTGACAGCAGTAACCATAAGAAGCAAAAAGGCTTGGTCCCTGACGGGTTTGCCGAGCGTCTATACCCGGTAAATAATTTCCAAATAATGAGATGTGCAAGCGGGGTTTTAAAAGTTCCTATAAGGTCAAGGTCAAGGCCACTGTGTCTAGAATAGAACTGATATTGTCAATTTCATCATGTACATTGCGCTTAACTGGTAAACATTTCATTTTGACATTATGATGGAAAGCTACTCACAATTTAACAAGAGGTCACCTGATCGAATTTCAGTGTGATCAGATCAATGGTAAATTTCCAATTTTGTATTTTTTTACTGCTTATTGTTTTGTTATGATGCAGTGAAGCAAAGTTGGTCACAGGCAAACAAGGTATCAATTGGTCAAAGGTCAAGGTCAAATTATATATTTCTTAACTGGCAAACATTGTTTGTGATGTTATGAAGCAAAGATGATCAATACAACATGAAGTCAACTGATCTTAGTTCAAGGTCATTAGATCAAAATTTAAAAGATTAAAACATAATTTTGTTGACAGAAACATCAAATCAATTAAACCTGCTTGGTTCACAAAATCGAATATCCCGTGTACTAATTCTTTAATGGTTTCATATCTACAAAATCTTGCGTTGGTTTAATATTCAATAACAATTTTATCAATATTTAGAAGAGATATTTATAGCAATTTTATCAATGATTATAAGAGTTATAGCACTAATTTAACTTGATGTAAGCAGTTTTATGACTTTCCACACAATCAATTCAGGATCTCTGTTCCTAGAAATACACTGTGGTACAGCCAAATAGTCATTATCCTCCTGTGATCCTAAAGTCTAATCAACTTGAAATTGTGCATTGTGTTACAATTTGATATGTACATGTGAAATAAGGATCATTGCTACACACGTTCTATTGCACACTCTACTTTCTCCTGGATGTCCAGGGGTTACACTCACCCATGCTCTCTACACCCCTCATCCTCGATGTCCAGGGGTTACACTCACCCACGCTCTCTACACCCCTCATCTTCGATATCCTTGGGTTACACTCACCTACGCTCTCTACACATCTCATCCTCGATATCCAGGGGTTACACTCACCCACGCTCTCTACACCCCTCATCCTCGATATCCAGGGGTTGCACTCACCTACGCTCTCTACACATCTCATCCTCGATATCCAGGGGTTACACTCACCCACGCTCTCTACACCCCTCATCCTCGATATCCAGGGGTTGCACTCACCTACGCTCTCTACACCCCTCATCCTCGATATCCAGGGATTGCACTCACCTACGCTCTCTACACACCTCATCCTCGATATCCAGGGGTTACACTCACCCACGCTCTCTACACCCCTCATCCTCGATATCCAGGGGTTGCACTCACCTACGCCCTCTACACACCTCATCCTCGATATCCAGGGGTTAAACTCACTCACAGTCTCTACACACCTTATCCTCGATATCTAGTGGTATATAACACTGGTAAAAATATAACAAAAAATCTGCCATACGCGTGAAATATATCTGATTTTTAACTTGAAACCATTGAATATATGAATATTGTTGTTCTTAGTAATTGTAAAATAACGGATATATGTATCTTCAACAGGTGACATAGCCATTCTCTTGCATTCTGGAATGACGATCAAACGAGCTCTGTTCTTGAATTTCCTGGCTGCTGTGACAATATACATGGGCCTCATAATAGGGATCGTCGTGGGAGGGAACACGGACGCCAATGCATACATATTTGCCTTTGCAGGGGGTCTCTTTGTTTACATAGCTCTTGCTGATATGGTAAGTAAGAATGGTCGCTGCATATCAAATTTTCTGTCTCAATAGATATGGGTGTTATTCAACTCTCATGATATCAAATAATCATTACATGTACAACTGTTGAATAATATTTTGTCAATACCACACGTGGAATAGACTCTAAACGCATTTGTCTGACATGATTAACTTTGACCGTAACAACGTCACTTGCTGATTGTTTACGACGTCATCGATTGTTGACGTCGTCACCACTTGATGGGAATATACCAAGATAGCTTTTGCGCATGTTTCCGACTGAGATTATGACGACTCCTGATTATTGAATTTTATTTCACTCTCTTTGATTATTAAAGACACTCACTAAAGCTCGTGTCTTTTGTAACTTTTAAAAAATAATTAACACTGGTGAAATACATTTCATATCCAACAACCACTCGTAACTTCTACATACCTTGTGTTCAGAGTGAGACCTAAGCCACATTGCTAATTGCTACACTAAGTAATTGGTATTTTTCTCTACAGCCTTGCAATGTAGCGTGCTGTAAAATCTTTCCTGTCTGTAATTTACTGGTCGGGGTTTAACTATTGGACTACTTAGGTTGCTCTTGTTTGTTCATTATTTTATTATTTATGACATTTTGCGATTTTATTACATTTCATCCTGAAAGGAAGATTTAATAAATATTTGAATTGTAAATATGTTTGGCAAATGTAAGAGAAAATGACCACGAGTCGATAAAGAAATACTATTTTTAATTATTATTTGTTTTTGTAGATTCCAGAAATGAATGAACAGGCAAAGAAGGCGGAAAGCCGAGGCCAAGACAGCACGGGTGTCGTTTTCGTTCTGCAAAACCTGGGCCTTCTCATTGGGTTCGCCATTGTCATTTTGATAGGAGAGTTTGGCGGTTCATGTAATATCAGTTTATAAATACAACGCTTAAAAGTTTCTACAACTCAAACATTGATATAATTTTGTACATGCAAGTGACCTTAAAGGTCAAATATACGTGACATTGGGGAATTTTTCATGATACTGCAAAAAATATGAGAAAAAAAAATCCAGTTGATAACCATGCAAAATTAAGGCTAAAACGAAGAAACACTGATTGGTAACTACTAAAAAAACTCTTGATAGAAATTTCCAAAGAGTTAAAAAATGCGGACTACTGAAACAATGAACCAAAATTCAACGACAGTTCTAAATGAATGCATGTTTACAAATACCGAGTTTGAACTGCTGCTGTGCCGATATATCACGTAAGAATTCATTTTGAATATTGCTGATATCAGTTTTTTTTTTATAAATTTAATAAGTTACTAGGCTTGATTTTTGGTTAAATGTTTGCTGAAAGTTACGTATATTGGGCCTTAAACACTCGATCGGTATCGATTGTTAAAAAAATATTTTTTATAATGTAGAAAGTAATACAACAACGTTTATGATTATCAAAAACTCTTGAATATTTTCATAGCGTGCATATACAATGAAATTAATTACGCTGTGACGTTATGATCCCTTTCGCTGTATCTAACACTGCCTTTTACCCCCTACTTAAGATGTTCCTTTGTGTTCCGTGTCTTCCTCTCCTTTGTTTATGTGTTAAATGGAGTTTGTTGAAGTAATTCAAACTTGCGAAATGTTTCAAATCGTCGACGTCTTCCCAGAAACTGTCAGCTTCAGCTGGATAAAAGTACTGTGAAACCTCTCTATTAAGACCTCCTTAGGGATTGCACCAAAGTGGTCTTAATAGCGGGGTGGTCTGGATGGAGGGTGATCATGCAGACAGATTTCTCTGGAATCTACCTTTTGACACGTTTCTATCGTCTATTAACTAATATATAGGCTATATAATGTTAATACATAGTAATTGTAACTGATATGTCAATTTGATACCAAAAGGCAGCTTATATTGATAAGACAATTGACAGGTGTACACAGTGGAAAACACGCGAGGTGACTTTGTGTTTGGTCGGTGGTCTGAGTAGTGAGGTGAAACTTAGTGCAAAAGTGATATTTGGGACATATCAAAACTGGTCTTAATAGTAAATCTTTAAGTACAATAAAATATAGAAGATTTTTTTCGGGACTGAAATGAAGTGGTCTTAATAGCGAGGTGATCTCATCGAGAAATATCCTGTATCTTTGTGTGATGTGAAGATAGACGTTTTTGAGTTTGCTTGTTAGTATGTTTGTTTGTTGTGATGACTCGGTTCTCGTTTTGAGGATTGATGCTTACTTGGATGTGACCAAGATTTGCATGGCGGGTGTCGTCGATGAAGCAGAAGACACATTCTCTTCCGGAACACCTGGTCTTATTCTCTTGTGCTTTTACAAGAGTATACATGTAAATCTTTCCTTTGTTCCTTTTTTGCCCCTGGTTTAATCGATTTTGAGTTCGGATTATGGTTTTGTTGATGCTTTGGTATTCTCTGATTTTTTTCCTCAAATTTCCTGTAGGTTTCCTATTATAATTTATTTATAAGAGCATAAATGAGAAAAGGAAGGGAAACCTCCCAACATCGAAACTTTTAAAGAACAAAGGAAGATCATCAATGTTGAGATCTCATTTTTTTTTATATCAGACAGTCCACACTGACAGTGATCTACATGTACAATGTTAAGTCCCTCCAACGGCCACAGCTGTGGTCAATATATTCTGACCACAGGGACCTGGGAATTTGTTACTGCTAGTTTTTGACATAAACTAGGGTGTTTTGAGTAATTTTACACTATTGGGAGGTTTAAGTTAATTTTCGATTAAAAAGCCCCCTCATTATAGTCATAAAGGCTTAAAGGTTGGATAGCTTTCGAGGTCGAAAAATCGACCCCACCTACGTTTCTTGAATAAAAAATCACATTCCTAGTTGAGGTACGAAAAAACTCTGGTTACTATTGGAAAGATGGATCATTTTTATTTTTAAAAACCTAAGTACACATCAATGTATCCTCCTTCTGCAGAAATGATCTTGATTTCTTCCAAAAACATGCAAAATTTCCGTGTCTCAAAGTTTTCGTTAGCTATCGTGCCACTTTTGCATAGGATATGAGTTTTGACGTCACTGCACACGATGGCCTTTCGCTATGATTGGATTTCTATATTTAGAGGAAGACAGCCATCCAATGATAGCGAAAGGCCAGTGTGTACAGTGACGTCAAAATACCGACGAAAACTTTGAGACACGGAAATTTTGCGCGTTTTATGAGTTTTTTTAAAATAAGAATTACCAATCTTTCCACCGGTACCAAGCGTTTATTCGTACCTCAACTAAAATTGCCATTTTTGATGCAAGAAATGTAGGTGGGGTTGATTTTTCGACCTCGAAAGCACTGGAATATAATGTTATACTGGTTTAATAAAATGTTATACTGGTCAAATATATTGTTTTATTGGTGTAATATAATTTTACATTATAATACAATGTTTTACTGGAGTTATTTGATGTTATGCTGTTATACAATGTAATACTGATGTAATATAATGTTACATTATAATACAATGTTATGCTGAAGTAATATGATGCTTCTATATAATACAATGTTATATTGGTGTAATATGATGCTACATTATATTACAATGTTATACTGGTGTAATACATTGTGATACTAGTGTAATACATTGATATACTGGTGCAATACATTGTTTTACTGGTGTAATACGTTGTTATACTGGTGTAATATATTGTCATTCTGGTGTAAAACATTGTTATATTGGTGTAATACGTTGTTATACTGGTGTAATACGTTTTACTAGTGTAATACGTTATAATACTGGTGTAATACATTGTTATACAAATGTAATACTGGTATAAAACGTTGTTATACCAATGTTATACTGATGTAATACATTGTTATACTTGTGTAATACGTTGTTATACTGGTGTAATACGTTGTTATTCCAATGTTATACTGATGTAATACATTGTTATACTGGTGTAATGCGTTGTTATTCCAATGTAACACTGGTGTAATACATTGTTATACTGGTGTAATACATTGTTATACTGGTGTAATACGTTGTTATACTGGTGTAATATATTGCCATACTGGTGTAGAACATTGTTATATTGGTGTAATACGTTGTTATACCGGTGTAATACGTTATACTGGTGTAATACGTTATTATACTGGTGTAATACATTGTTATACAAATGTAATACTGGTATAAAACGTTGTTATACTGATGTAATACATTGTTATACTGGTGTAATACGTTGTTATTTCAATGTTATACTGATGTAATACATTGTTATACTGGTGTAATGCGTTGCTATTCCAATGTAACACTGGTGTAATACATTGTTATACTGGTGTAATACGTTGTTATTCCAATGTTATGCTGGTGTAAAACATTGTTATACTGGTGCAATACGTTGTTATATTGGTGTAATACATTTTTATACTGGTGTAATGCGTTGTTATTCCAATGTAACACTGGTGTAATACATTGTTATACTGGTGTAATACATTGTTATTTTAGTAAAATACGTTGTTATTCTGGTGAAATACGTTGTTATTCCAATGTTATACTGGTGTAATTCATTGTTATATTGGTGTAATACCTTGTTATATTGGTGTAATACCTTGTTATATTGGTGTACTACCTTGTTACATCGGTGTAATACCTTGTTATATTGGTGTACTACATTATTATACTAGTGTAATACGTTTTACTTGTGTAATTTATTGTTATACTGTTGTAATACGTTCTTATACTGGTGTAATACGTTGTTATATTGGTGTAATACGTTGTTATACTGGTGTTATACGCTGTTATATTGGTCTAATATGTTGTTATACTGGTGTTATACATTGTTATATTGATGTAATACAATGTTATACTGGTGTAATTCATTGATACATATTGGTGTCATAGTTGTTATTCTTGTGTAATACGTTGTTATATTGGTGTAATATGTTGTTATACTGGTTGTTATACAGTGTTATACTGGTGTAATATGTTGTTATACTGGTGTAACGTTGTTATATTGATGTAATACATTGTTATACTGGTGTAATCCGTTGTTATATTGGTGTAATACGTTGTTATACTGGTGTAATACGTTGTTATATTGATGTAATACATTGTTATACTGGTGTAATACATTGTTATATTGGTGTAATACGTTGTTATACTGGTGTTATACGCTGTTACATTGGTCTAATATGTTGTTATACTGGTGTTATACATTGTTATATTGATGTAATACAATGTTATACTGGTGTAATTCATTGATACATATTGGGGTAATAGTTGTTATTCTTGTGTAATACGTTGTTATATTGGTGTAATATGTTGTTATACTGGTTGTAATACATTGTTATACTGGTGTAATATGTTGTTATACTGGTGTAACGTTGTTATATTGATGTTATACATTGTTATACTGGTGTAATATGTTGTAATATTGGTGTAATACATTGTACTATTGGTGTAATACATTGTAACACTGGTGTTATACGTTATATTGGTGAAATACGTTGTTTTTTCTGGTGTTATACGTTGTTATGCCAATGTTATACCATTTGATATCGGTGTGTTTACCTTAGCTGTGGAATCAGTAAAAGCTACCATACGGCAGCTACATGTATATTTTAATGTACATGATATAAACACCGACATTTTGATATTTTTCACTATTGAGAAATATCACTTTTTCTGATTCGACCTTTTTCTGATTTGACAAATCAAAATACATGCCAATAGGGAAAATTGAATCTACCAGGTATATTTTGTTATAAAAATGCAATAATCAGAATATCTAACAGTATCCTCAGTTATGCAAATTATATTTCACTCGTGTGGCTAATAGTTTCTCTCGTGCTGTGCACCAGTGAAAAATATCAAAATATTAGCCATACTTGTGAAATATATTTGGTATTACTGGAGACACTGTTCAATATCCTCTATTTATTCCAACCAATAAAAATATGTGTTGGTATGAAATGTTGTGTTAGTGTAGAATTCACAAAATGAATGACCCTATCATTCAGTATAGCGTTATTTTTGTATGACCATTTCATTTGTTACGTCATCGTCATACGCTAATCTACTTACAAATGTTCATTTAATCATCATGATTAGTTAGATTTTGTTGAAATGCTATTATGTTATATATACAAATGTAATCTCAAAACAGTAGAATTTCATTATTTCATTAACATTCAGTGCAGCTTTGTTATATATTTTATAATTTCAACAATATCGAGCTTGTCCAAATATAATTCCATGGAAAGTTTATTGAAATGTATATTGAATGTAAGCTTCGTTGAAATATTAAACGTTATACTAACTACTGTATATATATAACTACAAGTGTCATTCATTATAGATGATGTACACTCGAGATGCTCCGAGAACTATCAAACTTTTTTTTTACTCTGGATAGTAGATGAACTTACTTTCTTCTGTAACAACTCTCGTTTTACAAGTCTTAAAAGAAATGTTTATTTTTGGATAACTTCACGGTGTGATTTTTTTACCCGTGCATGGGGTGACGTCAAAGAAACACAATAATTGATATTAGCATTTGAATTGTGTCTTTCTTGCAAAACAAAAGCACAGTTAGTCGGGGAAGGTGGTATACCACTCTTAAGAGTTATTCGAATCTACTAAGTCATAAGCTATATATGTCATAATATGACAAAACAAAGTTGTCATTGTTTTGACAATCAATTGAACTTTGAACCCTGAAATGCCATGACGAGAGCTTGCATAATGATGTTGTATAGTATCTTTGAATAGGGACGGGACAGACATGGGCGACATTACATGACCCCTCCCCTATTTTTTTATAAATAATGTTTTGTTTTTTTTTAGTTTATAATCCAATTTTCTGAACCATTTTTCGGGAGAGGTTATAATGTTCGATAATGACATTTCCTTACGATTTTTGTTTTTATTATTGTTTGGTATAATTATGTTTTTGATATCTTTTATAAAAGTATAAAACTGTTTGGCTTAATATGGACGCTTTGGACAATAAAACCAAGATTCAAGAATTATTTGTGAGTTTGTTATATTAGACTACTAACATCAGATTATGGGTTATTTAAATCGCCCTGCGTCTGTGGTCCGTCCGTCGTCCGTTCTTTTTTAATAATTTTTGTTATCACTACCTCTTAAAAAGTGCTTAATGTATTTTCCCCAAATTCCATATACAGGATCCCTCCCCGTGGTCCCTCGTTATACTGTATTGAATTTGGGAGTGATAGAAAAAACAAAATGGCTGACAGACGGCCATCTTGGTTTTTGACAGAAAAAAATTGGTACCGTTATATTTTGAGAAGTACTGAATGGACCATTATCATTTCATATGCATGATCCTTTGTTGTACTGTTCAGGCCTGATCAGAAAAAAGAAATGGCTGACTGAAGACAGCCATCTTGAATTTTGACAACGATTTAGAGTATGCTCATTAGTGTGTTTACTTGTTATGATTGACAATGATACTCAGTTCTCATTTTGAGAACTTGATGTTTACATGGATGTGACAAAGATTTGCATGGCGGGTGTCGTCAATGAAGCAGAAGACGCTTACTCTTCCGGGACACCTGGTCTTATTCTCTTGTACTTTTACAAGAGTCTCCATGTAAATATTTCCTTTGTTCATAGTTTGCCCCTGGTTTAATCCATTTTTAGTTTGGGTTTTAATTTTGTTAACGCTTCGGTATTCTCTTATTTATGTTACCTATATATAAACACATGTACCATGCTATCTTTTGGACTTATAGATCTTTCCCAAATTCCATATGCAGCTTCTCATCCATCCCTAATTGTGTTCTATTAATGTTGGGAGTGATCAGATAACCAATATGGCTGACAGACGACCATCTTCGATTTTGACAACGAAAATTTGTTATTAATATACCTTGAGAAGATCTGATGAGTTTTTCCCAAATGTCAAATACAGGCTGTCGTTGGTCCCTTGTTATGCTCTTTGGAGTTTGGACTAACCGGGGGAAAATGGAAATTGTTACTGCTATTACTTGAGAAGTATATATGAATCTTATGCTTTTTTTATTCGGGTTCCAATCGGTCCCTAGTTAATGTCCTTCAGATATTTGGACTGCTCACAACAAAGTGGCTGTTGCAGACGGCCTTCTTGGAATTTGACAATGAAAATTTGTCATCGTTATTTCTTGATATTAACTGGAGATATCTTGCTCAAATTGCATAAGCAGGTTTCAATTGATCATAAATTATAAGTTGTGTCCTTATGATTTTGGTACTGATCAGAAAAACTGACAGTTCACGACTGCCATTAATATTTCTTAAAAGAAATTCTCAAATTTTATATAAAAAACAAATGAGAGAAAAGAAGGGCAAACGAAGGAAACGATCCAACTATTAAAGAACAACTAAATATCGAAGCAATGGTGGTTTCGGGAATCTCTTTTATACTTCATTTTCCTGGATTAGGTTATGACATACAGCCGAACTTCGTTATCTCGAAGCCGACGGGACTGTGACTGTATTCGAGTTACGTGAGTTTGAATGTTGGTGTAAAGCTTGGTCTGGACCGACAATATACTTCGAATTAAACGGGGTCTTCCAGTTATACGATTTCGAGATAACGAAGTTCAACTAAGTAACATAATCTGTATAAAATCAGAAAGTCTATTGTCATAGACTGGTATATACTTACGGCGCAAGCAGTCGTAACGCAAAAAGAGCGCAGATGTATATGATGAGTTTTGATAAAAAGGTCCAATATGGAAACAGTTCCGTCATAACTCAAGATAAACCAGAGTGAAAAATCTGGCACACTTTTCATATCACCTGAATGTTGCCAGAATATCGCCAGAAGTGCTCCAAGAATTACGGTAATTAAATGTCTTGCCTTTCTCGCTTTGTCTATAATGTTAAAGTCCAAACAGAATATACTAGTGTACAAAATGCATACATACAGCAAGATGGTATTAATAACCATATATAAAGAAAAGTAAATACAAACGTCAGATCCGGATATAATTCTTAAAAAGGAAACTAAAACGGCATGAAACAGGCCCTTCAGAAAGTGAACTGGGATGTATTGTCAGAGCTTGATATTGAGGAGGCATACAAGACTTTTTTCGGAAATATTTAAATCAGTAGACGACAAATCCATACCGAAGACAAGGAACACTCCTAACAAGACCAGAAATTTGGCATTGGATAAAGACGCTGCAAGGAAAATCAACAAGAAGCATATAGCATGGACCCGATATATGGAAAATAAAACGCCAGAAAGATGTCAACAATATCGTATGTTCAGAAATCAATTTTAATGGGAAATAATGAAAGCAAGGAAAGACATGGAAAAGGATATAGCGAGCAGCGTTAAGCCCCAACTAAAGCGGCTTTTTGGAAATACATTAATGAAAAAGGGAAAGTTAGGTCAGGAATCGCAGATTTAAAGGGTCTAAATGGTGACACAATACAAATTGCTTCAAGTGATGCAGAGAAGGCAGATGTGCAAGTGAATTTCTTTACTGGCGTCTTCACCAAAGCACCACCAGGCGAAATACCAAACTTCGAGCAGAGGACAGTTAGCCAACCATTACAGGATACATCTTGCACCGAAGAAAATATTATGAAGCTTCTGCTAAAATTGAACAGTAACAAAACATGTGGGCCAGACGAAATGCACCCAAAAGCATTAAAGGAACTCAGAGATGTTTTGAAAAAGTCAATATCACTAATATTTAGTAGTTCCCTGGAGACAGTAAAATTGCCACAATCTTGGAAGGACGCAAACATCAGCGTCATCTACAAAAAAGGTCCCAAGTCCGACCCAGGAAATTACCGCCAAGTGATTCTCACAAGTATCATAGCTTAATCTACGGAAAAACTAATTCGAGACAGTATTGTACAACATATGCAAAGAAATAACTTATTAAGTAACTATCAATTTTGGTTCTTGCCAGGAAGATGAACAACACTCCAAATGTTAACTGTTCTGGACGATTGGACACAGATGTTGGATACAGGAGGAGAACAGATGTTATTTACATGGACTTTATGAAGGCTTTTGACAATGTACCCCATCGTCGCCTCATACATAAATTGTACAAATATAGAAATCAGCCATAAAAATGTAAAATGGATAGAAAATTTCCTGAGCAATAGACACCAAAGAGTTGTTGTTAATGGAATCACATCGAAACCCTACGACGTCCACAGCGGAATTACTCAAGGAAGTGTGTTATGGCCAATTCTTTCCGTTCTGTACATAAACTTTTAGTCCGAATGGTTCTGACTCTCTGACCCGCTAAATATTTGGACGACAGGCGGGTGCGACACCGCCTACTATCGTCCAAATATTTAGCGGGTCAGAGAGTCAGAACCCTTCGGACTACTAAACAATATGCCGGAGAACATAATATCCGTGTCCTTTATTCGCAGATGACACAAAAAATTATACCGCAAAATCAGAGATGACAACGATATAAGCACTCTGCAATCGAATTTAGATAAACTTCAGAAGTGGTACGTCGAATGACTGGTTATTGAAATTACATCTCAACAAATGTAAGGTACTCAACATTAAAGGATCTGGTCCCTGTGAATCAACCGAAGATCAAATCAATTACATTAGAAAATATTTTATTGGAAAAGGATTTGGGCATATCAGTAGATGATAAATTGGACTTCAGAACGCATACATGTATGCAAAACGTTATTAATAAAGCAAATTCAGTATTGGGCATCATCAGAAGAACTTTTATGTACATTGATGAATGTACGTTTAAACAGAGAGGTAGACAATTGTTCAAGGCATTAGTCGGACCACATTCGGAATAGGTGGCGTGTGCATGGAACCCCTACAAACAGAAGGATATCAACATGATAGAAAATGTGCAACGAAGAGCCACAAAACTCGTCCCATGGCTAAAGGTAAGTTAACTATCCTACAGAGAGCGCTTACAGATGTTAAATCTCCCCACACTGAAGTATAGGAGGATGCGAGGGGACTTGAATACAAATTTTAAAATAACTTTTTCGATAAAAGAGTAACCTTTTCTTTTGACATCAACCATCAAACCGGGAGCCATCATTTTAAGATGTATAAAAACTGCTGTAATACAGAACTTAGAAGGAACTTTTTCACATATATATGTAGAGTGGTTGATAAATGGAATAGTCTCCCAACACATTCATATTGTTAACGCCCAGTCAATCATTCAATTTAAAAAACTACTGGATTATCACTTCAGTGATGTAATATATGGTTATTGATACTCAGTTGTATAATGTATTTTTACATGATATTTATCACTTCAGTGATGTAATATATGGTTATTGATACTCAGTTGTATAATGTATTTTTACATGATATTTTTGTGAAATATTTACTGATATGGACATAGAGGCTTTTAGCCTGCTTCCATTAAATTTCCATTAAATAACTTGGCAAAATTTCAATTTAATCACATATCAATAAAACTATAAAAAGTGGACGCTAACATAAATCCTCAATTCATGTTCTACCCAAAGACAGTAGAGCCCGAAGTGAATTTCCTCCAACTTTCAGTAAGGTGTTCAGTATGATGATTATCAAAAAACTGCGTGATGTTTCAATTAAATCGGATATTAGTAACACTATACAAAGTGGACTTTACCACAAGTTCTCTAAATTCATATGTTTTTGTCCCAACATATCAAAACCTGTGGCACCATTTCTTAAAAAATGAGTAATACAACCAAGTTTCAATGTAATTTGATACTTATTCATGTAACACTGTGAAACTTAAAGGCCCAATATACGTAACTTTCGGCAAAACTTGAAGCGAAAATCAAGCCTAATAACTTATTATATTTAAAGATATAGTTAAGATTAACTGATATCAGCAATATTCAAGATGAATTCTTTCGCGGTTACCGGTACAGCAGCAGTTGAAACACGCTATTTGTAAACACGCGTCCATTTCGAACAGTCTTCTACCTTCGGTTTGTTGTTGAAGTGGGCCCCACCTGAATTAATTTCAATTCTTTGGATTTTTTTGTCAAGAGTTTCTTGCTAGTTACCGCTCAGGTTTACTTCGTTTTAGGCTTATTTTTGCATGGTTATCAACCGGGGTTTTTTTCAGAATTTTTCAGAATCACGAAAATTTCCCTGAAGTTACGTATATTGGGCCTTGAACCCAAATGTTCATGCGGCCTCGGTTTCTGCCGCCGCCAGAAAAGCAATTCCTTTTACATTCATTAAATGTAGTCTCGCTTTTCTCGACTATCTTTTTTTAAAAGTTACAAAAGACATTCGGTAAATCTCGCGTCTTTTGTAGTGTTTAAAACACAATTAACTCGAGTGAAATAAATTCCATATCCAACAACCACTCGTTGTGTAACCTCTTTTTATCACATAACTACAATCATGCCATACGACCATGTTATAAATATGGTATTACATACGTGTAATAACACTATTGTGACGTCATAAACAAATGACGTCTTTTCGACGTCATATGATTGTCTCGGTAGTGAAAATCGTACCGTCACAGAAGAATTTCGCATTTCTTATAGAGAATTAATTTGATAGTTTTTGTGTATTTTCTCATAGATATTATTTGTGTGATAAATAGAATCTTACACTCGTGTCAATGTAATATGGAATTAATTAAACTCGTTAAATAATTTAATATGTCACTCGCCTGAAGGCTCGCGACATATAAATTATCTAACTCGTTTAATAAATTCAATATTACATCGACACTCGTGTAAGATCCTCTATTTGTCATCCACAATTCCACTACCCGAATTTGTTTTAGCTCTTGCTGAAGTGATTCTATACAGAAGTTCAATGCTGCTTTCTAAGAAACCATTTTTTATGAAATTCATATGATTAAATAAAATTTTAATGATTGATACTGCATATATACATACACACATGCTCACAAATATTAGAAAGTGAAATGATCTTCATATGAGTTGAACTTTGTAACCAGTCCTTGATCAATAAAGCTATGAATTACTAGCTAATAACTTAACAATAATATATAGAATATCCTGGTTCTTTCGCCACAACCAGAATATATTTTGGCTAAATCGCCGCAACTGGCTGTGCCAGAACAGTAATATCGCCAAAAACCTTATTTGCATACAAAATCTTTTTTGTAATTGTTGAATTATATCTGATTTATTTACTTTTAGAATAAAATAATGCTAATAATTCTATCATATAGTTACATTCTGTTATTAATTTTTTTTAGTGTTTTTTATTCAAAAACGAAATTATCGACGACACAAACATTTGAAAATAGATGTTTATTTGTAATAATTCTATAAAAGGGACATTTAATTTAATTTACAGAACTGCAATTTTATAAATATTTGGTGATATTATAAGAAAGCAGAGACGTATATAACACATGTTGTATACGTCTCTGAAGAAAGTAAACATTCACTAAATTGCCTCTATCATTGATAATGCAAGCATTTTCTACATGATGTTAGAATTGTAGGTGTTATCTCCCTTTAACCGATCTGACACTAGCACCTGCTACCGGAAGCTGTGTAATACACTTATGGTGTTACGCATGCTCCTCAACAATATCAATATGGCGACTAAACACTGAAGTCTTACTCATGTTGTGTGTATTTCGGCGTTGTTTGTGGTATTTTCACGGCGATGGATTCAACCGATTCATTAATCGACCCTCAAGCAGAAGTTCAAAAGCTGCAAGACCTTGTAAAGAAGCTTGAGAAACAGAATGAAGTATTACGAGGTCGACAAAAACTTCAATTGGAGACATTGCAAAATGGGGAATTAGAACCAGTGAAGTTTGTGCCAAACCATAACAATAACATCTCAGACAAATATAACATTGAAAAAGCAAGAACGAAATCTGATTCTAGTGAAACGTTTGAAGATGAAGTAATAGACCTAGAGAAAATATCTTTTAAGGATGACGAAGACAGTTGGTAAGTCCGAAGATACATGTATACCACAAAAAAACCCCATGAAATCTTGATTGTCTAGACCAGACAGTAACGTTAACCTGTTACAGCTCATTTGAAGTGTTACACAAAAATATCTCAGATCATGCATTATACATAACATGGCCTATTTAAATATGGTATTTTAACAGGTTATTGTTGAAAAAAACCTTTATCGGACCTGACCAGCCTATTTTGTTTTTATTGATCTAATATATTTGTAATTTGTGACAGAAAATAAGCCTTACAGTATAGTTGATCTAGCCCCTGTCCCATATAGGTGCCAAACAGATCACCCCCGGCTTGATTTGGCTTGTGAACCTTAAGTGTAGCCGTTTTGTAGCTCCTCTGCTATCCTTTAAAAGTGGTGTGAGTCTGCGGGAAGATGGCAAGAATCAGGGTGGTCTGCGTATACAAAGCTGCCGTGTAGGGTCAGGGGGCAGTAGAACCAGTGTATATATTGCATTAATAATTATATAATTTGCATATCTGCCTTAAATTGATTCAATTATTGTCCATGCATGTGTCACAGTGTGTTCTTGACAGCTAGCTATAGTCCAGGAACAAATTTCAGACCCTGGACCGTTTAGAATCATAATGCCAGAGGTACCATACTAGTGTAGCGGATCTGGACCGGGCCGATTGTCTGCGACCTGATAGCTCAATTGGTTGAGCGTCCGTCTAGAGTTTGGAAGGTCCCAGGTTTGAACCCGGGTCTGGCCGTGCTTTTTTCCTCTCCTGTTACATTTAGTGCCTGTGACCAAACCTTGTTTCAAGTACTGGGTGCATACTTAGCAAGGGGATACATTATGTTTATACCCAAACCTGGGTTGTAAATCATAATGTCTTCGAGGTCAAAGACTTTGTTAAAGGAGGGAGGAATGTAGCGGATCTGGACTGGGTTGATCGTCGGCGACCAGATAGCTCAATTGGTTGAGCGTCCGTCTAGAGTTTGAGAGTTCCGGGGTTTGAAACCAGTCTGGCCGTGCATTTTTCCTCTCCTGTTACACTAGTTGTTGTCCCCGTACCCTTCACAGCAGTTACACGGAACAAACAAGGATCTACAACAAACAAAGACAGTTGAAATGCGTCGAAGCTTGATGTACAATTGTCGTCTTCTTTAATTCATTAAAAGCATATATATTACATATGTATATATGATCTATAGGATGATAGCTAGCTAGTATCAATGATACAAGTAGTTATCATTTTCTACAACCAAATTCATAATGCATGCAGTGTTCGATTCTCTGTGTGGTCGGGTGGTGCAGTGGATAGCGCACTTGCCTTTCACCAAAGTGGCCTGGATTTGATTCCCCGACCGGACATGAAAAGGTATGGAGTCACCTGCCCGACTACATGGGTATTGCTAGTAGTGAACTAGTTTAATTAGCAATTAACTCATTGCCTTTCTTGAACAATTAAATTAAAGAGGATTTAAAAAGGATTGGTCTGTAACGACATGCACAACAGAAATACATGTAAAGTATACTAATTAATAATGCTAGAAAATTCAAAAGTCATCATAATTATAACTTATAAGCAATAGCACATGTGGATAAATTATTCAGAAATACCATGAAATATTCAATTGTAACCTATATTTTGAAAAGTCTGTTGTACAAGTTTCATTCCTGACCATTAGGAAGTTTCCTAATTGGAGATAATTATATAACTATAGTGAATTTAAACTGATTTCACTATCACAATGTTCATAGATCAAGGGATTTTTAGCTTAAACCCCTGAAGACACATTTAAACTTTTCCAATGCAAAAGTTTGAGTGTAACCACTAGTAGTTCATTATGAAATTTCATTGGTGAATAAGTTAAGTTCAGAAAGATGGATTATTTATATTATAAGTCAAGGTAGATAAACAGGTACATTGTAGTTGTACATGCATGTTCAGCATGTTGAAGTGTTCATTTACATGTACAGAGATGTATCAAATTTATCAGTAATTATATTTAAGCTCTAGATCTTTAGCACCAAATTAAAGCACTTGTTGTAGATAATTGGGCTTTAGCTTTGACTGATGAGAGATGATACAGGTTTATGGATATATAAAGATGTATAAGCCAAGTGAGATAATGGCGCTTTATTATAGCTTGTTGTGAGTTGTAAGAAGATACCATTTGAGATACTATGATGCATATATACAAGCTTGTACAGTATATACATGTAAAGTTCTGCAGGGTAAAGGTTTCTTGTAGTTGTACTTTAATATGTTTCTAAAGGTTTCACATGTACAGTTGAAAAATTTGAAAATGTTAAGAAGGCCCGTTCATTATGCAGGTGCCAGATTATATTGTATAATTATTATAAATGCAATAATTTGCATGTATTGTTTTTATATTATACTATACTACTGTACAAACTAGTACTGTACATGACATAGTAGTGTCCACAGTACTTTGACTCATAAAGATGTAGTCATGGGTTTTTACTGAAGCTCTACAAAGTGGAATTGTGTCAGTATAGAGCTGAGATAACATATCACTGTTAAAGCTGTGTAGAACAAACAAGTAAAATGCCTGGGTCTCCCATGGACCGCCCCCGTGTCTGTGGAGGCGGTGGTGATTAACAGGTGCTGTGTTTCTGGTGATTACTGACAAATTGGGTCTGACCACATCTGTATGGATCATCATGTGGTATAAATACCTACAGTGAAAGTCTACTGCCACGTACTGTGAGGCAAAACCATCTCAGTCATGCAGCCCTCACTATTTGATTGAGAAATTAAAGAAATCAAACTACATGTACAAATGTAGTTCTTATCACAGGCACATGTGGTCAGGAGAATAACCATCTATACATACATGTAGATAACATATATAGTGAAATATGAATACCCAGTAATTAAAAAAAAATATGAAAACAAAAGTTTCATTTTTTTTTGTTAATAATAGCCAAATTTTAACTTGATTCGTCAAGTGGTTACATTTTTTTTAGACACTGAAAAAGAGAGTATAGTTTGTTATTGCTATTCTTGCCAAGTAGTTGATCAATCATCTTGAAATTTCATAGTTGGTTCATATTCCCCTTTGTTCCTAGTTAACTATAGGTACGAGGCAAAATTTATTTCATTTGGTATCATAAATTTGTGCTTACGGTGCAGGTGTTTTTGGGGGGGGGGGTGTCAAAAAATGTCCTGCTGGAGTACTAGTGACAGCACCAATTAGCCATGCATAAGTATCAAATTTACATCAGTTATACCATTTATTCAATAAAAAGATTTATAGTATTTAAAAGAGCTTTGTTTCTAAGTAAAAACTTGACTATAATTTCCAACAAAATTACAGTAGAAAATATATATCACAGCTAGGCAATGAGCTCTACTGACCCCTTTACGTAGCTTGCATTTGTTTCCCAACAAATCTTTGTGAAAATTGAACAGAATTTGTGACAATCAAAACAACAGCTATAAGCACTGTATACTAATAAAGGTATGTTGAATAAGCTGGGTCTCCTGGCGATGGTTGTTTTTTTTTCTTCACAGTTGACCTGGTTCCCAAGTTATTTGCCCTGTTAAATACACACAATGTTAACGTATTGTTACACCTGTATAGATTATGGAGGTGATCATTCTCTCGAGCTGACAGTAACATAAAACCTGTATTTTTTGTTTTAGATGTATATTCCTTAACTTGTTGTTTATGCATCCAAACTTCAGCAACCGTCACCACAGAAACAAACGAAACTGTAAATATTAATTAACAGAAAGTTAATGTATAATGTAACCCAACAATTAAAGTACAGAAATATCTAAAAATGAAGATTTTCTTCAGTTTTAAACTTTGTGCCTGGGGAGTTTATGCTCTCTTTATCCCCAAAATAAAAGTGTACATGTATGTACATAATTAATGTACCTGAGGCTGAAGGGGATGCACTTTTTGTGCCACCTGAATGGAAAGGTGATATTTATAGGAATCACTACGTCAGATCATCAGTTGCATTTTCCAGAAAAAAGGTTTATTCCATGTAATATAACTGGAGTGTACTTGGGCCTATCAAACTCATAACTTCATACAGTGCAGCCTAATATAAGCTTATACTATAAAAACTGAAACATTTAATCAATGTAGTATTAACCTTGGTATGTACCGCAGTATTTGTCTATAAATACCGTGGTATCCCATGGTACTTTTGATTTTGTGGTACCCAGCTCTAGTAATCGCTTATGTAACTATTATTCTGATGATCATGAGATCTAGATCATCACTACTATCACTTGTCATACTTAATGAACTGTTTGATATCACAAGTGTGATTCGATAAATTGATACAGAAATTGTGTACATTGATCAACGGTGTGTTAGGCCTAAGAGTTTTATCTTTATCTTTATTGTTAAGTGATGACAGTTCAATGCTCTTGTGTTGCGCATAAACACACGGAATATAGATTGTATGTGTACTGAATAAATGTATAGATCTCGGGTTCTCACTAAGTTTTGCAATAATTGGTTGACTTCAAAAGAATTTCACATTCTGTAATGTTGACATATATAAAATTCTGAAAAAATAGCCGGTTCAAAGTTGGTGAATAACAGGCTACTTTTGCTGGCAGCCGGCATTTTAATGAGAACCCTTGATCTTAAATCAGAGTTTAAATTAAACACTTTCGCACTCTACAAATGTTGACACTTGTCTAAATTGTAAATTAGACTGATTCAGAATGCATCGTATTACTTTCATTATCCAATTCACTTTAAAATTGCGAGCAATTTTTGTATTTGACACATTAATTAAAATTTAACCCACTTGCCACAAAATAAGAGTTGCTAAAAATAGTTAAATTCCACCCCTGTAAATTGAAACCTGAGGCATTTTTCCTAAATTTGTATTTGATTTCTTTTCCAGGTTGTATTCGTCACCAAAACCCCCTACGCCCTTACAGTCCCGAGTTAGTCCCTATAAATGGGTGCGGCAGGAGTTCGACCATCCAAGTCCAGAGGTGGAGTCTGTCCGCAAATCTCTTATTCACAGACTCGACGAGGCCGCCCGAAGTATGTATACATGTATATACTGGTACTACATACTCTAACCACTATAAAGACAAGCTCAACCGTTTTTACTGTCGTACTGTACATGTACAGTCTGACTAATTGTTGCACATTTAATTATTTTCATTAGAACTCGCTGACCATGAATGGGATAATTTTGATATTTATTATATATGGCTATCTTACACATGGGGGTATATTTGGTATACCAACGTGGAAATAGGTTTAAGCTTCGATAATATCCAATAAACCTGTTTCTCAAAAGATTATGACCTAACAGTAATAATATATAGTACTCTGATGTTTGAGCTTTTGATGAATTCTCATCAAACTAATTATATATTCATTGATTAGAAACAATGTAGATGTACCTGTATGCAAAGTTATATTAGTATATTAATTTACCAGGTGGAATTTGATTTTCAATGTGAAAATTTGTCTGTCTATGAAAAGAAATATGTCAAAAATCTTCTTAACTATGCATTTAATATAGGACAACAATTGATGAATTTTTGAACACACATCTCCTATAGTACTAGGTATGCAACATGCCATTGCTGGTGTAATTCACATGATTGCTTTCAAATTTGAGAAACTTTTTCTTCCAAAATTGTTATTGAATGTCATTTCTTTAAAGCAGTCTCTGTTACATTAACATTTTCAAGCACTAGTCCGGACAAGCAAAATGCCTTGTTTATTATAGCAAATATATTGAAATTGAAATTAATTTCAAGGAATTTCCACTAGTCCAAACCAAAATGTACTAGTCGTTGGTTTAGGACTAGTGGCTAACGTCTCAGACTGTTTAAAGAGAGAAAATTTAAAGTGTCAACAAATTTATGAGGTTGATTTTAATTTAATGAAACTTTGTAAAGAAAAAAAGACAGAGAGAGTTATTGCCCCTTTTTGTATATATTTAAAAAGTGTGGCAACTACAAAATGTACTTTTCATCAATTATGAATGGTGATTTCAATGAAACCATAATTAACCTAAATAATTCTATAACTGTTCACTATAAAACAAGAACCATTTATATATACCCCATGTATATTTCTACCACATAGTATGAAGGCCTTGAGTTGATCAAATGTCAAAGGTGTAGGCTAAATACATGTACATTATAAAATAAATAACAATGTGTTAATTGAAAAAAACCAAACAATACACTATCCTACTGACAACGATATAGTACAATGCATTGAAGTTTATATCACATTGATATTTACGTGTGTCATATTTTTTCACGGATCAAATTTTTGCGATCATACATCGCTGAACGAAAATAACTGGCTATACACTGGTAGTTTATATTTGAGTGGAGTAATGTACTGTAAACCAACTCGTGTGCGATTAATTTTTCGTGTATTTGGCGGGTGATTAAAATTCCCGAAAATTAATTCCTGCGAAATAGTTTCACATGTATGCCAACTGCATGTAGGAGTACTTTACTGTACTGCACATAGAATTTACGACCATTTTTATTGCGAAATTAAATCGCCTCAAAATAGAGGTTTCATATGAAAATGCAAAATTCAGTTGCCGCGTTACAGTATAATATACATAATTGTATTGAAAACATATTTACTTCAATGATAAGGCAGCAGTGTGAGGAAAGATGTTCGTGCAGATAGTAACGGTAACCACCCAATCTCTGTGATATGCCTCCCCTCATCATCTGGTCCTGTTTTATATTAGAAGGAAGGTGATGTAATCCTCTGTAACGTGTTCAGTGGACAAAAACTTCACCACACGCACATATATATATTGGTTGATGTAATTTGTTATCAGGTCTAGTTTGACAAACACATATAAAAGTAACGTCAAGAATAATAGGGTGTATGGAAATACAACTGTATACACTGTATATAGTTACTTTACATCACAGATTGTTTCATGGCTGTAACAATCAGAAAAGACATTTTAGATAATCTAGTCATTCACTTACTGAGCCAAAATTTCCTAAAGCTTATTTAGAGCTATATCACCTATTTCAGTATCTTGTCTCCTTACAATGATGTAGACCTGATAAAAAAAACAGAGGGGTTGAGGTCGATTAAATGTTATATGCCCCCCTCCACTTACCTGATTCAAACTCTAAACAGAGGGGTTGAGGTTGAATACCATGTGCCCCCCTCTGACCCGGGCCCTCTTACTTGTTTCAAACTGTAAACAGAGGGTTTGAGGTTGAATGTTATGTGCCCCCCTCCCTCTTGTTACCCTTATTCTAACTTTCAAACTGTAAACAGAGGGGTTGAGGTTGAATGCTATGTTCCCCCCCCCCCCCCCCCCGGCCTTACCTTATTCAAACTGTAAACAGAGGGGTTGAGGTTGAATACTATGTGCCCCTCCCCCCTCACCTGATTCAAACTGTAAACAGAGGGGTTGATCAAGGTTGAATACTACGTCCCCCCTCTTACCCCCTCTAATATTACCTGAATCAAACTGTACACAAAGGGGTTGAGGTTGAATACTACATGCCCCCCCTTACCTGATTCAAACTGTAAAAGAGGGGTTGAGGTTGAAACTATGTGCCCCCCTCGCCTTACCTTATTCAAACTGTAAACAGAGGGGTTGAGGTTGAATACTATGTGCCCCCTCCCCCTCACCTGATTCAAACTGTAAACATAGGGGTTGAGGTTGAATTCTATGTGCCCCTCCCCCTCACCTGATACAAACTGTAAACATAGGGGTTGAGGTTGAATACTAAGTCTGCCTCTCCACATTTTGGAGACATGCACTATATATTGTGTTGATCTACCTTAAGTTTAAGTTACTGAAAGCTCTTTCCGGTATACTTAATTTGATTGTTTACTGTTTTAAACAAATGTTTTTGAATTTCAGGAGCTAGTGAGGAAGCGAGTAAGTTAACAGTGTGTGATATTAATGCCCTGTGTCCCTCCCTCTCCACATCTTTGTGGGATACCACTGAGTGCTGTTCTGTAGTTTACTGTAGCCATCTAGTTTTCTCCCACACATTACACTATACACACAAGGTTCTGCTTCCGTTTTACAATTAACTGATGACAAACTTTCTGGTGTAAATGCACCTCACTTCAGCTTACAGTAGAAAGTTGTGGAACATACTGGTTTATGGTCTTCATTTCTGTGTTTTGTTGCTAAGATCTTGTAGTTTAAATTTAAAGTAGATTGTTTTGTGTGTGACAATGTGTGTTAGTTATAAGTTGATAATTTGTTGATGTGTATTTATGCTCAATGCAAAAAAAGTGTGATCATGAGGGATAATTTAACCCCCACCCCCCACCCCCCGCAATGAAGTAATGGGGGGGGGGGGGGGGGTATACTGGAATCAGGTTTTCATCAACCATTGCCTTATATAAGTTTTTGTTGCAAAGGTAGGGGGGGCGAGGGGTATATTGGTTAGTCATTGGCTTACAGTTCTAGTTGAAATAAGCTTTTACTAGTGTCATCTACCTATAAGTCTACCAGCTTGTAGACAATATTTGGCTGAATTCAAACACTGCAGTCTCTTTAAGTGTCATCTACCTAAGTCTACCAGCTTACAGACAATATTTGGCTGAATTCAAACACTGCAGTCTCTTTAAGTGTCATCTACCTAAGTCTACCAGCTTACAGACAATACTTGGCTGAATTCAGACACTGCAGTCTCTTTAAGCAGGATTAGGCTACCAATGTTTGTGCTTAATTTTTGTTTGATTTTTTTTTCGTACCACTCGAATTACAGCTATACGTGGTTGAAACTCCAAACACATGATCACTTCATCGTACACTTTTTCACGTTTATTGATTTTTGTTCATATTTGGCAGAGTTATTGCCCTTTTAGTCTTATTGGAAAAACTCCTAAACTGATCGTAATGTGGACCTAATTGTTTTAATAAATTTTAGAATTAAATACTAATGTAAAAGTTCTAAAAGAAAAAATCAAAGACACTTTATAATATTTAGGAAATTATTGGAGTTGGCTTGAGATATTGAATCTCAGCTGATCCCTTCCTTAATTCTGACTTACTGTAAAAAACTTCAGAAATTTTCATTTACCCATTCAGCCCTGGAGATACATTTGAACTCTTCAAATTTAAATGCTGGCAGTGGCATATACAGTTCATTATGTAAAGATATGTGAAAGGTAGAATAAGAAATGCTTTAAAATTTTGTATACTGTACGGCCTCCTGACACTTAACAGAGGAGAATCTTTTTGTTATACACTGCTCTCAAAAGATGTAAATAGAGCATGCTTAGCTGCAAGAATTGAAAAGTCAAATGAAACCCTTGGCCACTGAGCAGTGTCAATCGCAACTTCTCGGGGGGAAATTTTCCGGTAATTTTCGGAAATCTACTCCCTTGAATGCATCACGACATAGTTCAAACGTCCTCGGACCGGAGTTTATCGGGAAGAGGCTGCAAATATACAACAATGGCTTTTGATGTGGCAATGGGTGTAGCTATTTTGGTACATGATGTTAACACCATGTAACGTACCCTCTCTTCATGCATTCGAAAGAGTCAATTTCTGAAGATAACTGTATATTTCTCCGAGATGTTGCAATTGTAAGCAATGTAAGCCTTAAATCAGTAATGTCTTGTGTTGTTCCTTTTTGTGTAAATATGAGTAGTAACGCATACATATGTATATAGGAAAACATGCTATACATACATGTACATGTATCAACCATAAGCTAACTTATACATGATCAAACATCACATACTACTTAATATATTTTGAATTTTTAATTGGATCAATTTGTCAGAACAATTCAGATAATCACATTTCTGGTGTCACAAAAACTTTAAATTATACTTTGAACATGAAAATGCATAAAAATTTTATTATTTCTTTTTACGACTTATATATTAGTATAATTGGATAATAAGTTATTATAGATAATTGATTTGATAGCTAGTTGTTGATTACAATATTAATGATATACACGCATGTAAGGTATAACACCTGTGCTAACACGTACATATGTACATGCACACAGCTGCCCAGCTGCCTGCATGGCTTAGCATTGGTCCTATACACATCTCTCTCTAGTGTGTACCTGTACAGGTGCTCCGGAGGTACACTGTATATACAGAGATGGTTTAGTTATAGCAGGTTGAACAAGGCAAGCTCAAGCAGTGGGCTGTTAGAAGTGTTTATGCATTTTGTAGACTGCTGACTTTGTCTAGCTACAGTAGCTGTTTCAAGTTAAACATTGCCAAAGAATTTTTGACTTGCTGTGACGTTCTAAAAATTGCACAGATACATGTACATCATTGTATACGTATTTACAATATGTTTCGCTTAAACTCGCAAAATTGTTGATTTTTTTTTATTATTCATATGATGAAAGTAATGAATTTACAATAAATAAACATTGCAACTTTAATTACATAACAATTAATTATAACATGTCTTTAATTTGCCCATTCACTATAGTCATTGATAAAGATAATTATTGTAAATTAAAAATTAAAAAGAAGCAGTAAGTAGGCTGTAGAATTTAAATGTCAATCTCGCCATAGGGTACTGTAGCATATCCCTTTAGGTTGTAGCATGTGATTTTGGTCATACAGTGTATGTCAATGAAAATAAATGTTAATTAATGAAAGTTATTGACGAATCTTTGTAATTAGGTGTACTTTAAAACAGGAAATTTTCGGCCTGTCTTTTAATAATTTCGCCCTCTCATGAAAATATTTGAATTTGCCCTGTCTTAAATTTGCCTTCTCAAACTTGAGTTCTCATCGATATCGTAATATGAGAGATGCAAGCCTGTGTCTGGACAAATATTTGCCCTGTTTTAAATTTGCCCTTCCATTGTTGGGCGAAAAGGGCAAAAATAAAACCAGGGCAAACTTTTCCAGTTTTACAGTACTTTGAAACGTTTTGTATATCAAGAGTTGCTGTAATTAACCTCTGATTATGATAAATGACCTTGACCGTGTTTCAGTGTCGAGGAGTTGCAGTACACCAGCCTTTCAGAGCCTAACTACGCCCTCTCCCACGCGGGGATACTCCCCTATGAGTCAGTCGGCTGACAGTACCCCCCTGTATAACCACAAACCGGTGGCCAAGAAAACACATGCAGGTAAGTAGTCAAATGTGGTGGCATTTGTATTCCATCCTTCCCCCTCCCATTTAGTTAATGTTTATTTCACAATTTATCTCCAGCACACACACATACATACACACAAATATGGAGATATTAGCCAGGTGGTATAGGACAAGTAGTTAGCGCCTGATAAAGCAGCTCCTACGAACTCCTCAAAATTGTATATGATAGAACTGTATGTGTTAATTGTATTGATTGTATGAATTGTATATCTATGTACTGTAAAGTGCTTTAGAGTGGCTTATGTTAGCTAAAAAGGGCGCTATTTCAAATGTTGTATATCATTATCATATCATTATCATCATTTATTTAATTCTAGTTCAAGTTTTATAAATGTGCTAGTATTCACAACTGAAGACAGAATTTGTCCCGTAAATCAACTAATGTTGTCTAGTAGGAAATACTTAAAGGTTTAGATAAAGAAGTACATGTTCAATAGTTTATTTATTCAGAGTTTTCATTGAATACATAAACTATGAGTAGATAAATGGTTAATTTATGATTCCCGAATCGCCACTCTAGATTTCTTCTCTATAAACACTTAGTCAGGCAACAATTGCCTTCACATGAAATTCATATTGTGAAACATGTTAAAAAGTGAATTTCACATGAAATTAATGTGGCTTTTTATTTCAGTTATGCTTTTTTAAAGCTACTAGTTCATTATATGGTTTTCACATCAATTTCATGTTTTAATTTATTATTAAGTTGATTATACATGCATATACCGGGTATATTTTCATTCAAAGGACTATGTATGGTTTTGCCTGTTTTTGGCCCCCAAATCCATCAAATTTTAAATTTCATTATTGAACACTCAAATAATATTATTTCAAATATAGATTACATCCCTCATGCAATTGTAATAATATTTATTTGTTATTTGTGCTATGGTTGCCATGGTAACCATCAGAAATATGCATAAATTATGCAAATGTAAATATTTGGTCTATTTTGGTCAATTTTTACATAGATTTTCACACAGCAACCATAGAGCGCATTCTTGAACAAAGTTTATATTTCTCCTAAAGATGTTGTTTAAGTGCCCACATATTCTCATTTGAAATGAAGTTTGTTCAAGAATGCGCTCAATAGTTTCTAATAGAAAAACTATCCAAAAAGTGGCCAAAATTGACTAAATGGTCAAATTTCCCTAATTTATGCATATTTGAGATGGTTTCCATGACAACCGGAGTTGAAACAACAAACAATTATTGTTTCAGTTTTATCAGGGATGTACTACATATTTGAAATACATTAATTTGAGAGTTCAATAATCTGCTTCAAAATTTGATAATTTGGGGGCCAAAAAAGGCCCAAACCATATATAGTCCTTTCCATTGAAATTCATATGAAATTTTTTATTTGAATATTGTATAAAAGAAGATTATGTGTATTTATAATTAAGTTGATTTTTACATGCATATATGTTTTTGTTCAAATTTCACATGAAATTTTTCCTGTGAATATCATATTTAAAAAAAATTACCGGTATGTGAATTTCACGTTAAATTCATTGGCTGTGTACATATATGAAGTAGAGATTGATTATTTATAGGTAAAATCAGCAGATTAGACACTGGCACATTTACACGGCCAAAGAAGAGTCGAGAACCGCCCCCTCCGATTGTTACCCAGGGGAGCTGGAGTAGCCAAGACGATTCGCCACGGAGTGCTGATAGTTACCGTGACGATGACAAACAACATCCTGATGTAGCAGACATAGAAAACCTTGCAAAACAACAGGAAGAAAGTAAGCGTAACCTAGGCTAAGTAAAGTTGTATATGGGTTCATGTATTAGATACAGAAGAAAGTACGCGTAACCTGGGCTATGTAAAGTTGTATAT
The DNA here is from genome assembly GCA_947623455.1 of Mimachlamys varia. NCBI lineage: Eukaryota > Metazoa > Mollusca > Bivalvia > Pectinida > Pectinidae > Mimachlamys > Mimachlamys varia. Next base: position 8,605,138 of record OX392537.1, read on the forward strand.
GGGTTCATGTATTAGATACAGAAGAAAGTAAGCGTAACCTAGGCTAAGTAAAATTGTATATACAGACTGTAGGTTCATGTATTAGATACAGAAGAAAGTAAGCGTAACCTGGGCTAAGTAAAGTTGTATATAGGTTCATGTATTAGGTACAGAAGAAAGTAAGCGTAACCTGGGCTAAGTAAAGTTGTATATTGGTTCATATATTAGGTACAGAAGAAAGTAAGCGTAACCTGGGCTAAATAAAGTTGTATATACTAGGTTCATGTATTAGTTAAAGTATAACCTGTCCAAGCCTTTCCCTGTCTAATCTGAAACCTGTCTATTCTGGTCTTACCATTGGGGATTTCCCTCTTGACTTTTATCCTACCTCTACACACCAGACACCTGTGTAAACAGGCCAATAAATTTGGTCCTGGTGACTTTTTGTTATAGACAGATTATAATTTACATGTTTCAATGATGACGTTGTTATACAATGTAGTGCAGTTATCAAAAGTTCAAGTTATCGTTTGAAAGTTGTTTTTGAAAAAGATGGAAAATGTTAATGTATATTTGCACCAAAGCAATTTAAGTTCCAATGCGTAAATAATCAAATATTTTTTCAGCTTTTCCCTTGAAATAGATGGTATTTTCACCTTATTATAATTTTAAGTAGGAGCTTTACGAATCTGATGTTCAATGATTGATGTTCACACTTAGTATTTAACTTATTTTTACCAGGTTTGCGACAGAGTTTGAACCAGACCCAGTCTTCCCCACGGAGAGGTAACACTTTCTATAAATAGTAACACAGGTTCATTGAGGGAGTTGTCAATCATGTCATTTCATGTAGATTTCATGTAGATCTGACTTTCAGAAAGAGCTGCTTCATAGATCAGCTTAATTGGATGCACTTAGTGTCTGAATTAGGTATCTCAGATGTTGCCTTTTCTCTAGTTATTGGAATTAAAAAAAAAATTAAATTCATAAAGAAAAGCCAAGGGTTTAATGAGACAAGAGAGATAACTCTGACTTTTTTTTAGAAAGAACAAAACTGAAATTATGAAAAAAAGAAAAAAAAATGTTTAAAAGAATTACCAGGTAGTTAAAAAAAAAAGAATTATAATATATAGAATCAGCAATCCTTTTGCTAATTCAGAGACAAACAAGCTGTGATAAATTAATTTATCACACAATTTTAAGTAATCCAAAAGTGCTTTATCTGAGGTTACCACATTCAGACAGAAGTGGGTTTTCAGTAATGGGCTATATCCTTTAAATTAATCACCAGGTTTTTAAGTACAATATCAAAATCAATCTGTAGACATTCCATCATAAATAATGATTTTTCCCTGGACATTACTGGTTTTATCCAACAATGCAAATTTTAGACCTCACCTTGAGAATATGTTGCTGTTCCAAAGTGTGCCCCCATTTTTGTGTCGCCTGAAAAGGCGACATATAGGGATCACTATGTCGGCGGCGGCGTCTGCACCAACAGTTTCCGTGCGATAACTTGAATTTCCTTGGGCCAATCAAACTCAAACTTCATACAGTGTTTCCTTACCAAAAGTGCTCGCTTGGGATTGCTTTTCAGGGTCAAAGGTCAAAGGTCAAGGTCACTGTTGCTATAAATAGAAAACCGGTTTCCGTGCGATAACTTGAGTTTCCTTGGGCCAATCAAACTCAAACTTCATACAGTGCTTCCTTAACAAAAGTGCTCGCTTTGGATTGCTTTTCAGGGTCGAAGGTCAAAGGTCAAGGTCACTGTTGCTATAAATAGAAATTCTGTTTCCGTGCTATAACTTGTTTCCTTGGGCCAATCAAACTCAAACTTCATAGAGTACTGCCTTACCAAAAGTGCTCGCTTGGGATTGCTTTTCAGGGTCGAAGGTCAAAGGTCAAGGTCACTGTTACTATAAATAGAAAATCACTTTTCCTGGGCCAATCAAACTCAAACTTCATACGGTGCTTCCTTACCAAAAGTGCTCGATTGGGATGGCTTTTCAGGGACAAGGTCACTGTTTCTATTCCACTTGGAACTGATACAAAGCATATCCATAGAGAGTTCCTAAAAACTTATCTCCCAACTTGCTGCGCAGGTTACATATGTGAATTCCCTATAGCTATGAGACAGTGTGCTACTTATATGTGTATTGAGTCATACCTGAATGTGTAAAAGATTTCTGTTAATGGACTTTAAGTATATTAAAAAATAGGTCTGATGTTTATTTAGCAATATTTAATGTTACTCAATCCTCAAAATCCAGGGGTTATGCTCACTGATATTTTCTACACCCCTGGAATATGTCATGGCAAAACTGAAGACTACATGTGCGTCACCTTGTTGATGAGACAAGAAGACTGGTTTGACCCTTTGATTTACATCAAAAGAATCTTGTGGTCACATAACAATAAACAATGACAGACTTTGAAGTTGGTTGCGGGTCTGTTTTAATCTTCAAAGGACAAGCAATTGCAGCTAAGCGATTGGTAAGGTTTTTTTACCAGAGGGTGCCTGCAATTTGGCCATGACATATTTCAGGGGTAGAGGGTGAAGTCTGAAACTGAATCAGTTTAGTTAACAATTTTGATTTTTCCCTGTACTGCAGGTTTGTCTCTCTCTCTCTTTTGGATGATTTATGATTTATTTCTTCCCTTTTGTCCCGCCATCATTTAGGAAAAAGGTCACGGCAACCTGCTCAGTCTGTTGCCGGGGGTAACAATGATATTGATAACAGTGCCTCAAATATGGGTTCAAATCGCTCAAGTCCCTGTAGGCAAGATGGTAAGAGGTCATGGGGTCATAAGGTCCCACGCATGAGTAGATGCTTCAGTGGTTCGGTTTTAGAAGAGAAAGACTTTATGTGACGGTAACCGAAACGTTCCAGGCATGAATGGTTTGGAAGTAACTAGTCTGCATCACGAACTAGTTAAGGTGCTGGATATACTGGTACATGTATAATGTATCTAGAATTTTAGTGTTTTTTTTTTTAATGCATGATTAATCTATTAATGTAGCAATGCTTTCATTGTGTTCAGTTGTAGCTGTAGTGTCATGTAGTTATCATCCTTTTTTTAATGTTGTTTGTATGTTCATGAGCACTGATCTGTAACGTGAAAGTACTTTCATTATCTCTCGATTCTTTTATTGGAGGAGGTGTAAATAGTTACTGTGTTGTCATGACGATGCATCCATGCTTGTCTGTTTGTGTCTAGTGGTCTGTTTGTGTGCAAGACTTTTGGACCCTTCAACAGATTCAGTGAAGAATTAATCCACAGTATACAATATATATTATATAATATGGTGATACAGTACTACTTCTCATTAAATTTGATGGTCATCCATCAAAGTCAAAGGTCACACTTGGCCACTTTTTGAACATTTTGAAGCCAAAAAGCTTGCCTACAAAAAAGATTATGTATTTCCCATATAAGTTAACAGTTCTATATTTACACTGTATCATTTCCCCGTGTGTGTATGTACCATCATATTCTACACTTCATAAGGTTTGATGGTAATTGGTCAAGATCAAATTTCAGAAAATCTTCAATACTTGATTGGCTCACATACTTTTTGCCTTTTTTCATCCATTCCACCAAAAATTTATCGAAAGCTGTTGTGCATTGTATTAATTTTTGTTGAAACTGAACCCTGCTGTAGACTGGTGTTTGATAACAATAAGCACCATTGTATGTGTATATTTTAAACGGGTATGTCAGTGTCTCACATTCTGCTTATCAACACAGTGCATTTAACCAATGAAGACTGTGTAAGACCAGTCTTCTAAAACCTGGTACTTAAAGCCAGCTTGGTCCACACATAGTTGTCAATCAAATCAAAGTGACTGTCTTTTTTTTAGACTGACCATGTGTCAGTACTGTATGTGTCAGTACCTAGTTAGAATATTTGATGGAAGAGGCATTGTAAATACCTTGCCTTTGACTTTCTTACAGTTTTGTTTACTAATATATGTAGTGGTACATATTGTGCATGCCTTATGACTAGTGTTGTGGGGGGAAATAGAGTTTTTGCAGTGTACTTTTCAGAAAACGTCTACTAGTTTATGTAGTGGTACGTACATATTGTGCATGTCTTATGACTAGCGTTGTGGGGAGGAATAGTTTTTGCAGTGTACTTCTCAGAAAACGTCTATTTTTTTAGATGATCCAAATGATCTATCATCCTGCATTGATTGGCTGTTAGCATTTTGTAAAATAATACTAACATTTAAATTTGGTTGTGGAGAAATAAAACTATGTCATTATGTACATGTATAGAAAAGAATTGTTTAGTCTTGGTATGTTACAGTCCAATTACATTATAAATATATATATACTGAATAAACATTTGTCAAGTTTTGACCGAGTGGTTAAGGTGTCTCGACATTCTACTACTAGCCCTCCAACACTGGGTTCCGAGTTTGAATCCACCTCTGGGTTCCGAGTTTGAATCCACCTCTGGGTTCCGAGTTTGAATCCACCTCTGGGTTCCGAGTTTGAATCCAGTTTCCAGGTACTGACTGAAGGTCGGTGATTTTTCTCCGAATATTCGAGCTTTCCTCCACCTCCAAAACCTGGCACATCCTACAATGACCCTAGAGTGTTAATAGGACGTAAAAGAAAATAACCAAACCAAACTCAAGTTATGGCACTGTGATGGAGCTGGTAGTGAATATTAATGTGACTATTCGTATACATTGGTTACATCTAACACATTCACCCCTGAAGAAACTCTTCCAGTTCAAGTATTGAAATAATTTATTATGTTTCTGGAGTGACCAAAATAATAAACAAATTGTTGTCCATGTTTTTCTTTGTCCTGCCTTTTTATGGTTCCCTGAATTAGTTGTAGAATGAGAGGGATAGAGAGAAAAAAGATAATTAACACATAACTGACTCATTCGGAGTCATATCATAATGGTATTACATAACTAGTGAAAATCGTAAAGTCAAAGTAGAATTTGCCTCTCTTATATAGAAATTAATTTGATAAGGTGTATTTTCTGTTTAAAATCAGTTATGTGATAAAATGAATCTTACATGAGTGTCAATGTAACATGGAACTTATCAAGCAAGTTCAATAATTTATTATGTCACATGCTCACAAGCCTAAAGCCTAGGTGGCTATATGTTATGTAGTTTTGATACAAATAAATACACACCTGTATATAAAGATTTAAATTAAGTTTGTGATGTTTGTTGATTTCCAGGTGAGCGTAGGAACAGTCAAAGTAACAGTATAGGGTCGGACATTAGTAGTCCTCCGGACAGTCCGTACGGAAGCCAGTATCTTAATCCTCCAAACCAAGGTACGTGTGTCTGTTTACCCAAGTATTAGTAGTCCTCCGGACAGTCCGTACGCAAGCCAGTATCTTAATCCTCCAAACCAAGGTACGTGTGTCTGTTTACCCCAGTATTAGTAGTCCTCCGGTCAGTCCGTACGGAAGTCAGTATCTTAATCCTCCAAACCAAGGTACGTGTGTCTGTTTACCCCAGTATTAGTAGTACTCCGGACAGTCCGTACGGAAGCCAATATCTTAATCCTCCAAACCAAAGTACGTGTGTCTGTTTACCCCAGTATTAGTAGTCCTCCAGACAGTCCGTACGGAAGTCAGTATCTTAATCCTCCAAACCAAGGTACGTGTGTCTGTTTACCCCAGTATTAGTAGTCCTCCGGTCAGTCTGTACGGAAGCCAATATCTTAATCCTCCAAACCAAGGTACGTGTGTCTGTTTACCCCAGTATTAGTAGTCCTCCGGACAGTCCGTACGGAAGTCAGTATCTTAATCCTCCAAACCAAGGTACGTGTGTCTGTTTACCCCAGTATTAGTAGTCCTCCGGACAGTCCGTACGGAAGTCAGTATCTTAATCCTCCAAACCAAGGTACGTGTGTCTGTTTACCCCAGTATCAGTAGTCCTCCGGTCAGTCCGTACGGAAGTCAGTATCTTAATCCTCCAAACCAAGGTACGTGTGTCTGTTTACCCCAGTATTAGTAGTCCTCCAGACAGTCCGTACGGAAGTCAGTATCTTAATCCTCCAAACCAAGGTACGTGTGTCTGTTTACCCCAGTATTAGTAGTCCTCCGGTCAGTCCGTACGGAAGCCAATATCTTAATCCTCCAAACCAAGGTACGTGTGTCTGTTTACCCCAGTATTAGTAGTCCTCCGGACAGTCCGTACGGAAGTCAGTATCTTAATCCTCCAAACCAAGGTACGTGTGTCTGTTTACCCCAGTATTAGTAGTCCTCCAGACAGTCCGTACGGAAGTCAGTATCTTAATCCTCCAAACCAAGGTACGTGTGTCTGTTTACCCCAGTATTAGTAGTCCTCCGGTCAGTCCGTACGGAAGTCAGTATCTTAATCCTCCAAACCAAGGTACGTGTGTCTGTTTACCCCAGTATTAGTAGTCCTCCGGACAGTCCGTACGGAAGTCAGTATCTTAATCCTCCAAACCAAGGTACGTGTGTCTGTTTACCCCAGTATTAGTAGACCTCCGGACAGTCCGTACGGAAGTCAGTATCTTAATCCTCCAAACCAAGGTACGTGTGTCTGTTTACCCAGTATCAGTAGTCCTCCGGACAGTCCGTACGGAAGCCAGTATCTTAATCCTCCAAACCAAGGTACGTGTGTCTGTTTACCCCAGTATTAGTAGACCTCCGGACAGTCCGTACGGAAGCCAGTATCTTAATCCTCCAAACCAAGGTACGTGTGTCTGTTTACCCCAGTATCAGTAGTCCTCCGGACAGTCCGTACGGAAGCCAGTATCTTAATCCTCCAAACCAAGGTACGTGTGTCTGTTTACCCCAGTATTAGTAGTCCTCCGGTCAGTCCGTACAGAAGCCAGTATCTTAATCCTCCAAACCAAGGTACGTGTGTCTGTTTACCCCAGTATCAGTAGTCCTCCTGACAGTCCGTACGGAAGCCAGTATCTTAATCCTCCAAACCAAGGTACGTGTGTCTGTTTACCCCAGTATCAGTAGTCCTCCGGACAGTCCGTACGGAAGCCAGTATCTTAATCCTCCAAACCAAGGTACGTGTGTCTGTTTACCCCAGTATTAGTAGTCCTCCGGACAGTCCGTACGGAAGCCAGTATCTTAATCCTCCAAACCAAGGTACGTGTGTCTGTTTACCCCAGTATTAGTAGTCCTCCAGACAGTCCGTACGGAAGTCAATATCTTAATCCTCCAAACCAAGGTACGTGTGTCTGTTTACCCCAGTATTAGTAGTCCTCCAGACAGTCCGTACGGAAGTCAATATCTTAATCCTCCAAACCAAGGTACGTGTGTCTGTTTACCCCAGTATCAGTAGTCCTCCGGTCAGTCCGTACGGAAGTCAGTATCTTAATCCTCCAAACCAAGGTACGTGTGTCTGTTTACCCCAGTATTAGTAGTACTCCGGACAGTCCGTACGGAAGTCAGTATCTTAATCCTCCAAACCAAGGTACGTGTGTCTGTTTACCCCAGTATTAGTAGTCCTCCTGACAGTCCGTACGCAAGCCAGTATCTTAATCCTCCAAACCAAGGTACGTGTGTCTGTTTACCCCAGTATTAGTAGTCCTCCAGACAGTCCGTACGGAAGTCAGTATCTTAATCCTCCAAACCAAGGTACGTGTGTCTGTTTACCCCAGTATTAGTAGTCCTCCGGACAGTCCGTACGGAAGCCATTATCTTAATCCTCCAAACCAAGGTACGTGTGTCTGTTTACCCCAGTATTAGTAGTCCTCCAGACAGTCCGTACGGAAGTCAGTATCTTAATCCTCCAAACCAAGGTACGTGTGTCTGTTTACCCCAGTATTAGTAGTCCTCCGGTCAGTCCGTACGGAAGTCAGTATCTTAATCCTCCAAACCAAGGTACGTGTGTCTGTTTACCCCAGTATTAGTAGTCCTCCGGACAGTCCGTACGGAAGTCATATCTTAATCCTCCAAACCAAGGTACGTGTGTCTGTTTACCCCAGTATTAGTAGTCCTCCGGACAGTCCGTACGGAAGCCAATACCTTAATTCTCCAAACCTAGGTACGTGTGTCTGTTTACCCCAGTATTAGTAGTCCTCCGGACAGTCCGTACGGAAGCCAATATCTTAATCCTCCAAACCAAGGTACGTGTGTCTGTTTACCCCAGTATTAGTAGTCCTCCGGACAGTCCGTACGGAAGCCAATATCTGAATCCTCCAAACCAAGGTACGTGTGTCTGTTTACCCCAGTATTAGTAGTCCTCCGGACAGTCCGTACCGAAGCCAATATCTTAATTCTCCAAACCTAGGTACAATATCTGTCCACGAACATCACTCCTCTGAAACAGTCTTGTTGAAATGTCCTCCTAAAAACTGACATTGTATTGATTGCTTGAAAAAATAACGAAGTTATATATTTATGTGCAACCAATTTTAATGAAGAGTGAATCCAATGAAAAACAGATCTTTCCTGTGTGCTTCTACTATACATTCATTGTAAGTTGATATTTAACTAGAACAGGAATATGAATATTAATTAATTTTTTTGTGGATCCATGCAAAGTAATTGCTTTAATTTAGGTTTATAATTACACAAGTTTTTCTGGAAAAGAAAGTAAGATTTAATGACAACTAAAGGGACATTACTCTATATTATACAGGAGAAACCCCTGGGCTGAGGAGAAGTTTACAAAATGTCTCTCGAATAAGCCAGCCGGGCTTTCACTCCAGCGATCCTTACTTAGATAACAACTCGTCTGGTGGTAGTGACGACTATGATCGTACGGCCCCTGAGCCCCGCCAGTTGTCACGCCTACAACCACAGGTGCGGCCTGCCTCTCCGAATGTCAGTGGGCTGCGACAGCCTACCCAGGTGCGGCGAGGGCTGTCTCCGCAGAGGACCGGACTCCCTCAGCCTGCCCGCAGATCCATACCACGCCCGGGGAGTGCAGGGGCAGGAAAGTCGGGGATAGCCACGCCTAGAAGGTCAGTAACAAAAGTCCATTGCATATTTTACCATACTTTCTTATTCATCTTAGAGATATTCCAGAACTAATGATGTAGGGGGAGGTGGAAGTCACCTTTATAAATATATCACCTGCACACTATGCCTTATATAAAATCTCATCTTGATTTCATGAGTGCAGCTTAGTTTCCAAATAAATCAGAGTATTGAAGAAATTGAAGGAGTTCAAAAAAGGACAACAAAAACAAAACAATTTTCATTCCTGGAAAAACTCAAATGCTAATACTATTATACAAGAAACAACAAGGGGATATTATCAAACTTTCTCAGTCTGTGGACAATTCGGGGAACAGAGAAAATTCTAGATCTTTGAGAAGATATTGTGAAGGGGAAAATGGTCATTTACTAATAACTGCAATTTTGATGAATCACTTGAAATTTGAATTGTTTAAAACTGGTTGTTATGGTTACAGGTCTGCCATACCCTCTCTGTATATATTTGTTGTCATGATTACAGGTCTGCCATACCCTCTCTGTATATATTTGTTGTCATGATTACAGGTCTGCCATACCCTCTCTGTATATCTTTGTTGTCATGGTTACAGGTCTGCCATACCCTCTCTGTATATCTTTGTTGTCATGGTTACAGGTCTGCCATACCCTCTCTGTATATCTTTGTTGTCATGGTTACAGGTCTGCCATACCCTCTCTGTATATATTTGTTGTCATGATTACAGGTCTGCCATACCCTCTCTGTATATATTTGTTGTCATGGTTACAGGTCTGCCATACCCTCTCTGTATATCTTTGTTGTCATGATTACAGGTCTGCCATACCCTCTCTGTATATCTTTGTTGTCATGATTACAGGTCTGCCATACCCTCTCTGTATATCTTTGTTGTCATTATTACAGGTCTGCCATACCCTCTCTGTATATCTTTGTTGTCATGATTACAGGTCTGCCATACCCTCTCTGTATATCTTTGTTGTCATGATTACAGGTCTGCCATACCCACTCTGTATATCTTTGTTGTCATGATTACAGGTCTGCCATACCCTCTCTGTATATCTTTGTTGTCATGGTTACAGGTCTGCCATACCCTCTCTGTATATCTTTGTTGTCATGATTACAGGTCTGCCATACCCTCTCTGTATATCTTTGTTGTCATGGTTACAGGTCTGCCATACCCACTCTGTATATCTTTGTTGTCATGATTACAGGTCTGCCATACCCTCTCCAAGACCTGCTGCTGCCTCTCGTTCGTCCGACGAAAGCTGGAAGGACGGCTGTTTTTGATTTCACAGACTTTTACCTGGGTACTTTGTATGGATGCAGTTCGAAGGATCCGACTGAATTGTGTACAATTAGTTATTTAGACTTGGACCATCTGGAAAGGATAGGGTTTTGTGATGTCTCTTAAGACAAGGTTTTATGAAGGTTTTAATGTATTGTTTGGAAGATTTATTCCTGTGGAATTCATCTTAAGTGACAGCACAGTTTGAAAATTGATTCTGCATTTGACCGGTAGTGTATCAAAGTTTGCAATTTAGCCAGATTTACGCTGTAATCGTCTGAATACCTTGCCGTTTCCCAACAGTAGTCCTATTGTCCCGAGTCTTAGCAGAAGGTTTAACCACAGCTGGACATCCAAAGTGACCAGTATGTGCAGTACAGAGAAAAAGTGCTGACGGACACAAATAAATGTAATGCTTCCATAAGGGATTTGATGTGGGAAAATGAAATATGGCAACATCAGATGAAGAAATGGCAGAGATTCAAACTTCTGGGTTTTTTTTTCATTATTTTACTAATTTTTATAGTAGAAAGCGTATCATTACTAACAATGTTGACTGTGCAATACATTTTCTTCACAAGTACAAACGAGAAATCCTGTCTATAATTTCCATTAAATGACGACACACGGTCAACCCAAGGTAATATAACTGGCTGTTCACTTTGAGTGATAATCATGGCTTGTGTCAAGCATAGAAACACCCCCTAGACAAGGTAGATAAGGCTCCTGTATTGTTCTAATGGGAATATACAGTCGGCTGTAGGATGAACTATATGCTTGTTACAATCAATCCCATTTTTATCAAGGAAGAGATGAATTCATCATGACACCATTTTTACATGTATTATTTTACGTGTATTGGCTTCAAAGTATTGTGATATATTTGGAGTGAACATTTTTTCCCCGCTGTTTATTGGTTACTTCCTAATTAGGGTTTTTATACACCTTCACGAACTCTACATTTTATCTTTACCGTTTTCGTTTAAGCCGTAAACCAGTCGTACAACAGCTGTTTGTTTATAAGATAATGTCGAACCTGGTAATATGATGCTGCTTTTTGCAAGCCTTAACAAAGCCTAGCAAGGCCTGCATTAACATTACCAGGTTTGTGAGGATTTAAACCAGAAATCATTACATTTAAGAACAGAAACGAAAACAGCCCTTATGTACATGTGGTAACAAAGGGGAGCTAACTACCAACAGGTTTGTTTGCTTGACATTTACATTACGTTGTATTTTGAAAACCTATTGAATTTAATTTTTTAGCGCAATATAAATGTAAATCTCTTTCAAAGAATCAGTATCAGTAAGTTTGAAAGAAAAAAACCTGAGTTATTTACATGTATGAATTACAGAAAATTGAAATAAAAATGAAATGATATGAGGATTACTATTCAACAAAGTTAAAGGGAGATAATTGCAATCTATACAATGTCTAAAATCTTAGTGTGCCAGTTACTGATCAAGTTTAAGAAAGAGTTATTTACACGGGTAATTATCTGTTTGGTGTGTGATTTGTACCATAGTTCAGTTTGAGAGTAAGTTGAATTTCAGTCAGTATAACTTAGCAGTAGTCCTGGGTTTGGAATATCTAATCAGTTATTCATCTTGTAATGGTGTGTGTGCTCTATTCTTTGCAAGTCCGAACTGAAGATTTACCTGTTGGAATCCTCTAACAGCCATCGAAAGGAAAATCCTAAGATAGAAATAAGTCTAAAATAAATAATGTCAAGTCGTTACATTAGAATATTTTGTTTATTTGTGCTTCATGTTCTGTAGATAGTAACAGTCATTTAAAGATGGGCCAGATATTGATGGTGGAGTAATACTGACCGGACGGGAACAAGTATGGGGTCACCTGCCCAACCATGTGGGTTTTCTCTGGGTACTCCGGTTTCCTCTCACAATAAGACCCCTCACACGCTAACATCCGGGCCAACAAGAGAGATTGATATAAGTTGGATAACTTGTTTTATAACTGTTTTAAAATAAAGTTTTTATTTTAATACCTGAGAAAAGTAATTTCCTACACTTGTTTACTGTCAATTGCCTGATCACGTAGGTCTCCAATCAACGACATTTTTTTGCGAAGGGCTAGTGATGGTGTACATGTTTTTAAATGATCAGACCCTGTAAAGCACTCGGCACAACTGACTTTGGGACGAAATCGAGAACAGCCAAGAAAAAAAAAACCAAAACCTGGAAACAGTACCAATTTTGCTTAGTCTTATGTATACTAACTATCTTAGGTATGATTACCGGTTATTTGCTGTCAAAATTTTCATTAATTAATTCTTTAAATGTTGTAGATCCAATGTATTTGATATACTACATATAAAGTACATTTTTAAGAGAGAGAAAAAAGAAAAGTAATTTTACAGTGCATTGTGAGGATGATGTGGCCATATATATTATAACATGTATAATCAAAATTTTAATGCTAGAGAAGAAAGTTATCTTTCATATTTAGGGTAATAATTAAATCATGATTTGTGTAAGGTGTGATGACATCAGAAGGATCTGACATGTTTTTGTCTTTCTGATTCCCCTATTTATTTCAGTGTAGGTTATCATCATTCTGGAATTGATTGTTCTTGTTTATATGCAAACAATGAGAAATCGGTATGATTTATAGAAATTTCAATGTTAATTTTTTTTTTTGGAAGACAATTTCTTGGGAGTTAATTGATATTATAACATGACACGGTCCCACTTATCTTACAGATTGAGAAGTTTCCAACTTGTTTAGATTCTTTGTCAAACTAGAATTGTTTAAGTTGACTAATATTTTGTGCAAGTTGGGCCTGAGAAGTATGAGAAGAAATATAAAAAGGGTAGCATTACTCCCAATGTGTAGAAATATATAATTATACAATCATGTTATAACCCATAAAGTTTGCCTTTCATCGTTTAGCAACTTGTGATATTCATCTCTTCATTGATCAAACACATCCTTATACATATAATCTATACTAAGCCGTTGTCTGGTTAGTTTTCATGACATAGAGTTTGTTGTAGATGTCTCGGTGTAATATCTTTTTGCAAGTGCTGCAACTCCTGGAATCCTTCATCATTTACTGAAATTATTTCACTGATAAGGCAAAGACAAAAGTATACCTGTAAAGGAGTGTCAGGCATACACATGACTTAAGCATTGGCCACATTCACTTCTATGAGTATCATTTAATAGGTCATTAATTTTTATTCTGTAGAAGTTTTAATAATTGCTCAGAATTTTTTTTCCTTATAATCTTTTTAAATAAGACCTTGTGTATAAAAAAAAATTCTCCATTTTTTTTTTTTTTGAAGAATCATGTGATAGATATTTATGTACCGCCGTAATGCATTTGTATTACAAAGTCTCTCCTCCAGTGTGTATATATGTAACCTAGACCCCCCCCCCCCCCCCCCAAACACTTAAACATTACCGTATTGGTGAACATAGTTAATCATTTGTGAGCTGGTAGAAAGGCGTCATTCTCCTGTTTTATCATGCAGATTTACTCCCGCTGTGTATGGTAGAGCTATTGTATGGAACGAATGTTGGACAATTGCGATGAATGGCGAATGTGATCTAAGGGAGATAACTATTTACACTGGTGTTAATAGTCGTATGTAAATTATTTAATGTTTTGTAGCAAGATTTTGTCTCAGTTTCCATGTGCATTGATTTGTTTCTGATCCTTATGTAACTAATTGACGATATATTTAAATGATAAATATCTGAAGTACAATGTCTGTAGTAAGCAGTTAAGGAAGTTTGATCAGGTTTTATGTATGCATTATGTAAATCTATATATCCTTATTACATTCTAACATTATTCAGAACTGTTAGGAAATAGAAAACAGACATTATAATTCAGCTGCTTTAGATTCAAATGTTTTATAAACAATGTAGAAATATCAAACATACACAATTTTTTGTTTAAGTTTATTCCTATGACATGTACATGATTTAATTTATACTTATTTGACCACAAAGTTAATTACCATGAAACAAGATTTCTATTTGGTATCTGAAAATTTGAAACTAAAGTTCAATGATTTGAAAAACGATTGAATTCAAATCTTTGCCCATCTTGCCATAAATGAATTTGTCACCTGTCATTCAAGTAAAATCCCCACTTACTCGAACCCGGTTTACTGGAATAACCCTCATTCACCAAACAGTTCCTTTGGTTCAGACCGAGTTCACACAAATTCAACCATTCTTGGATAACTCGAATACCATGTATTCCTCGAACTATTGATCAGGTCCCCACGCGTTGAAGTAAGTGGGGTTTTATTGTATGCCATTAAATGGATGTGTTTGGAATCTGTTTGACTTTAAGGAACAAATAAATAATGAAATCATTGATACCACAGATAAGATATATTGTGTATAGAAGACTGGTTATTTTTGACAATGTTTTATTAGATAAAAATTAAGCATTGTGATGTAATTTTTTTTTTTGCATCTGAGATATTTCAAAGTTTCTTAAAATAACTCCAGTGAATGGCAGTAAAAGCAGAATGGTATTAATAATGGTTTGGGCTTGTTTCGGCCTCATATAAAATGGACCGATACAATATTCTATGTGCAGGATTTCATCAACAATTTGTTTTGGTTAAAAAATGGTTGCCAATTTACATGAACTGACTAGATATGTAATTTTAAGATGGGATTTAAGAGCCATTAATTTGATAGTTTAAACTATCCTACATCCGAGAAATCTGCCACACGCCATGAGTGCCATTTACTGTCACCCGGATACATTTTTTGAAGAATATATTAAGACAAGAAAATTGGTAATCTTCATCTAAGAAGCCTGCCATATACATATTCATGCTTAGAGTTTACTAATTGCCATCAGGATAAGTTTTTGAAGAATATCTAAAGACAAGAAATTAAGTAATCTTTGTATGCTATGCACATGTTTCAGTTCTGTTTGATTACAATTAGTGTATGTCAGTAATTCTTGAAAAAAAGAAAATCATCAAAAACTGTCATTTAGCACAAAGACACTAGTGTGATCTAGAAAAAAATTGACATCTGAGTTAAGACATTGTTACTGTATTAAATATTGCAATTCATATCACATTATGAAAGACAAGAACATGATGTGTTAGGAAGTGCAAGTACTTTTAAAGAATGATTAGATTTGGAATATCATGAAAACTTTCAGTATTTATGAGTTTATATGTTACATATCATTTCTATTCTGTGAACTGGATTGTAATTAGCATGCCTTGTATTAAGTATACCAATACTGATAATTATAACATATTCACCAATATGTTCCATATCCATACATGTGTATGTGATATCCAGATCAACGGTATCATTTAACGCCAGAAAATGTGGTCAAGTTTCAATTAGCATTAAACTTTAAATTCTTTGTGGGATAAAGTTAGATTATAATTCTGTTCAAATTTCAAATACCATAATGGATTTGTGGCTTTGGATACAATGATACAGGTTATAGTCAGTTTCCCACGTCTTGGATGAAGGTCAGATTCAAAGGTCATTGGTCTTTTTTATTTTTTGGATCGATATTTCATGATTAAATATTGTATGTTCATTGTGAACTCTTTTAAAGTGTTTCCATGTACATTTTATTATGAATTAGCTTCTAAAGCATGGTCAGTTCCGTTCCTAAACCCTTCTCAAGTCTTTGGTATGTATTTTATTTGTCGGTGGCCCCTCCAAGGTTCAGCTTCAGCTACTTTCAATTGATATTCAAACATATAAATGTTAAACATGAGGACGTTTTATTCATATAAATAGTGCTTTTACCTGGATCATGCACGTACGTAGCCTTCATTTCAAATTAAACATTTCATATTATGTATTTCATCATTTGTGCCGTATTTTTTAAGCTTTGGACATTTCTTTTGGCTGCGTCACTATTTAACTTGTTTCACCCCTGAAATTTCATTATGAACCATTCCATCCTTTGCTTTGGAAGAGTTCAAATGTGACTTCAAGGGTGAATGAGGTTATACCTGCTTTGTTTGTATGGGTCACGCATCACCAAATGGTGTGCTGACGGCCAAATACATGACGCTCTAAGGATATCGTTTCAGTTTTAATCACATGATTTATCACATGATCTCATTATTGTAGGTAGATTTGACACGTGTAGGAGCCATGAAACTGTCTGAAGAAGCGACCCATTCATAATTTTGACTCAATTTAAATGTCTCATAGACACTTGTATCTATGTTGTAATATCAAAATGTTTCAATTAAAGATAGTTTAGCTATAAGATAAAAACGTTAAATAATATGACATTGGAAGTTTACAAAGTAAAGACCAAAACAGATACCTTCAGTACACAATATGACAGCACAAGTCGTAAGGTATAGTACTGTAAGGGCACATGTCAGGAGATTATAAGAATCTTTCAAAATAGGGAAGTTCGACCCGAAGGTTTTGCCAAATTTGAAAACCCTGAGGCCTGAATTTCCCTATTTTACACTACAGAGTATCCCGTATTCCCTGTATCATCTACCCGAATAAGCTCAAAAGCCATAAAAATACGTTTTGACTGGCTATCATATTCGAAATTTTAATATGTTTTTTGACGAAAACGAATCAGACAGCAAGATTCAGCACACTCCCATATATGTGTTTTTGCACAGAAAAAAATAATATCACTTTTCTAATGTTTAAGGTTAAAACTTTTGGAAATGTTTTAATTTCATCACGACGTTTTTTTCTCTTTTCGGCAACAATGTTTATCGTATTAGTGACATCACGTCATTGTTGAGTCATTGTGATGTCACGTCGTGTGATATGCTATCTAAATTTTTTATTTACATAGCTTTCTTCCATTGGACAACTCCAACATCCAATATGGCGAGATATGAGAGAAAGAATAACCTGCGAATATTGTAGGTGGCCAGTTTTGATCAATTAATTCTTTTTTTAATGTCCGTAAATTTGTCAGATATTCCATTTTAGGTCAATAACAGACAGTTTGATGGCTTCCTTTGTTTTACTTTAAATGTCGATATTGTTTTATATCACGGTCATGACTCTTCACTGTCTGTATGTGGAATTTTGTTGTAAGAAGCCCCAAGACTAACAGCTATCTCAGACTTACCAAATTACATCATTCAAAATTCGATTACGTTCAATTATTTAAAATTCAGCAGATTGGAAACATCACGGACATGGTTTCGTGGTAAGCTGGTTGAATTTCGGTTACCAGTTGTTCGGAAAGCTGTCCAACCAAGTAATTGTATGCCCTTAATCTTAATTTGTCTTTGAAGCAAATCAAACTGAACAGTTTGGTATTTCGTTGATCATGGAAATCATTAAAGCAAATTTTACGGTTTACTGGGTTCAAAATGTGCAAAAGTTACATGTACAAGATACAAGCAACTTTATTTTAAATTCACATATATTAAAGTTATATTAGCGCTGTAGTACTGTTTCTGCGACAAAAATGTTGATCAGTAAGGCCTTGTTGCTTAATTGCAAAGATTTCGGTATAGAGGACAGAAAGAACTGTCACGGACAGACCCATCGTATAGACAATGAAGAGTCGGGCCGGTGTATGTGTTACCCGTATGTCTGTGTAGCCAGTTACTGCACCATGTTGGTGATCTATACTTTAATCATAGTGTACTGTGGTGGAAGACTATAAACCAGTAGTAGAGACATACCGAGCAAACCTCTACAAAAGAACAAATTGTATTATAAATATTGCAGTGACGAGGCTTCACGAGCTTTGTCATTAAGTTACATGTCAAATAAACATGTACTTCAAACCCTCACCGGACTTGTTCACTTATTATTACAACCTGTGCTTTGATCTTAATTTGCGTTTTATTGATGTAATAAAATACTTGATAACCAACCAGTCCACCCATTGAAGACGGATTGGTGATCTTGTTGACGCATACAATCTAGTAAAAAAAAAACCTTTATAGATGAAAACACACCATTGCAGACTTCAGATAATTGCTGCGAGACCAAATACATGTATTATAAGGTATAATAATGAAACTGTCCGTGTATAGGAAAACGGAACAGGAGAGAGACGGTGACGAAGGACCAAATCATAAACCATTCACCTACATATTTATAGAAACAAAGTGGCTAGTTTGTTCACTTCTCGTTCAATCTAAAAGAAATGATTATTTTGAAAGAATCGAGGAATATGGTACGGATCATGGGCACTTTTTTTAGATTCGCTTAAAATCGAATAGGAATCAACCAAAAAAGTGAAAGCATTCTAGCAAACTGTACTTGCGAAAAAATTGTCAAACAAGTTCAGTTATGACTGTCTGAATAAAATCAATACTACCAGGAAAGGTGTTTGCGAAGTGACCGCTGACAATGATGTCTCTGACATGACTGCTGAATTTCAATTAGATTCGGGGCCATTGTCAATACTCACGTCAAAACTTAGAACGACTTGAGCAATATCATTATGACCAAACCATCGATGTCCTGTGAACTGGGTCCAGTTACGTACCTTTTGAAGTAATGTCTTGAAGTACTGATTGCTTTGATAATCTCAATCATGAGCAGCAAATTATTAGCAGAATCAAAGGTGTCATTGTAATTCAAAACGGCGAGTGTAAGACCATTGTTGAAAATGACTGGAATTGACAAAGAAGAGTTGAAAAGGACCTGCCACACAGTATCAAATATATCGTTTCTGTCCAAGATTGTGGAGAAGGATGTAGTTTGGAGATTCATCCACGTTCAAACAGTCTCAATGAAAGCTTGTTATCTGCCAACCGCATGAGACGACCCTCCTTGTGTACTGAATAGTTAATTTCGAAAAATTATCCACGAATGCATCAAAGTTTTAGAAATTTTACACCTGGTGAAAAATATTTTAATGTTTGTCATATAATCTAGATATCACAACTTTTAGTGACGTATGAAATTAAATCACCACGAATAATTAAATTTTTAGACGAAAATCGCTAAAATTTTCACCTGCAGAATTTAACAGCTATACAGCAAATACATATTCTTCATTGGAAAGCAAGTGCAGAGCGGTGCTTATCATTTTGGACGTCTTCACGTCATCGTCCATGTCATACTTTATGAACGTCTGGAGTACAAGTATAGTGTGACTAAGCTGGATACAATCTGATATGAGTGAACGATGACAGTGTATTTCCGCTACCGCACATGACAAAGTACTAGATTTCGGCGTTCTCCAATGTTCGCTGTAAGGACCATAACATATTGTGTGTATTCCAATACCATTGGAGAGATTTGTCGTCGCCATAACGTTCGCCACCACGTGTATTCTGATGACACACATACTTATCTTCAGGGTCATCACACAACAGAACAGTACACCATATCCGAAAATCTTATTAAACTTGGGGCAAAATATGAACAAAAGAAAGATTTACGTGGCGACTTGCAAATTAAACTATTTGCCCTTTTGAATTTGACATCAATGACACAACAGGCTCCTCTACTTATCAGGTTAGGTAACAAAAACCTTGCTAAATATTTTAGTTTCACTTTCAGGTATATCGACGATGTACATGAACTGTTTACCTTGATCTTTACTTAACTATAATCAAGATGGACAGCTTACTACTAAGCAATGCTTTCAACTTGACAAAATCCATTTTCCTATCATGAACTTTCTCTTTCTTTAAAGTAACGTTCTTGCCTCTCCAACATAGGTGTTTACATGTCGCAGGGGATTTGTTATTCTAGGGCTTGTTCTAGATACGAAATTCTCTAGATAGAAATTTTTGTTGAAGATGTCCGCTGCGGATCAACAAACGTACGACACAGGGATTCGAGAGTCGCCATCCTGGTATTATTGAGAAATATTCTGTATCCTGTTAGAATATGAAGGTTAACGTTATGGAATATATTTATTAATATAACTTGTTTTGATCAACAATAAAACTCAGTTCTCACTTTGAAGACGTGACATTTGGATGTGACCAAGATTTACATGGCGGATGTCGTCGGAGGGTATCAACGATGAAGTAGACGACGCTTACTCTTTCGGGACACATGGGTCTTTTACTTGACTTTCTACAAAGGATAAGATAAGGAGGCGACGAAGGTCACGAGAACATGACATAATATTGAATGTCGTCAGATCCTTATGTAACAGGGTGAGAATAAGAATATGTATTTAAATCAGATTGGTTGACGCTTTGGCATTTTCTGATTTGTTATTTTTTCAACATGGAATTGGAATTAATGGAAATTCTATTTTAAATAACTCAAAAATGTTTCAATCATTTTGGCATACCGTGTTTCACTAAAGCGTTCGAATTTACAAATTGAAGCAATATTTTCGTTCTTTCATTATAAGATTATTGCAAGGCGAAGTATATCAATACTGAGTATATGGTTGTTAGTGAGTTAAGACAATAATTATATATGCTGAGAAAACATCCAAGGTTACAATGAATGACCATGAGAATTAATTATGAGAATGATCGATTCCCTGAGTGATTTTGTAAGTCCCAGAGTGATAACTGTAAGTCCCTGAGTGACGTCGGTGAGTCCCTGAGTCATTTCTGTAAGTTGCCGAGTCATTTCAGTGAGTCTCTGGTGGATTTCGGTGAGACCCTTAGTGATTTCGATGGGTCCCTGTGTGATTTTCGAAGCAAATGTTATTGACAAGTTAAAGGAATACAATGGAAACAACATGCGTCCGATTTGTTATGTTTAATATGGGGCTTAAAGAGATGAAGAGCTTCTCGGGATCATTTACGTCGAAGTGTTCAAATTAAGGGGTATGTCATAGGACATTCGGCCACATTTTTTCTGCCCAAACATTAGAATTTAAAAACTCTAAATCTTCGGACCCTTTGACGTTTCTATGGAGAGGAGTATATAAAAATGATGAATTAAATTGCTTAATTCATGTATTAAAATAAAAAAGAAACATTTTTGTCTGGTATCAGATGTGCAATATTAATTAAAGATAACTGATAATAACATGAACTTCGTGTGTTACTATCCAGCAATGGAAACCTACTTTTGCAAAATTAGAAATGTGTATACCTATTTCACATATTTCTCCAGTGCAATGTGTTGGTATAATTTTTAACGCAATTGTAAAGCTTACGAGGCTTTTTGTTTACTAGGGACCAGTTTTATCTGTCCATTGTGATGTGAACTGAAGAACCACAGTGCACGTGTTGCAGGTAACATTTCAGTGCCAACAGGTGAAATGACTCTCACTTCAAACAAGTCTTGTCACTTCCACCACCATATTGGAAATTATACCAACGCACTTCACTGGATTATCGTGTGAAATAGGAAGACAATTCTTATTTCCAAAAGTAGGTTTCCATTCCTGGATGGTAAACAGCCGAATTGTATGTTTATTTTAGTAATTCTGTTAGGTCTTTGTGGGCTTTATTTGTAATCCCCGCGATCTCGACGTAAGGACTTGCATTTGAGCAGATTTATATGGTGGATGTCGACCATAAAGAATGGAATTGCTTGCTGAAAACTATTGGCAACTTCAACCGTCTCCATCACTGGCAAATATGCGATTTCTCATCAGGATAGGAAAATGATGAATTTCAACTATTTTAGTTATCCTAAATGATATGTCTTATTGTTTCGTTGTCACAAATCTGGTCATCGCATTAAAGATGTATGTTATACTGATCTGATAGCTAAGGTGCTACAGTGAGTCAGCATACACCATCAACTATCATGTGATCCTTGGAAGGAATGAAAACATAAAAATATATAAAGAATAATTTTAAACCCAAAAGAAATTATGAGACGTTGGATGCGATTCCTGAATTTGTTTGAAAATAGTATTGATCAACTTAGATGAATTGTACTCTGACTTTTAAACCACACATGCTGTATATCATATATAATACGGTTCACCTGAACAACTAATCTTCTTATTCGACAGCGCAGTGTTTTTTAAATGATTGTTTCTCGTCGTTAAACTCATGTGGTAATTTATGTATCTTATGAAAGAACCACATTAAAAATATTTCAGCAAGATCAGCATATCTTCTGTTTGAAAGAAGGCAACATCTTGTACTATGTTAATTAGTGTATACTGCGACATATTTATAGTTTCTGTAAAGTAATCACATATTTTTGTCATAAACGTTTATATGAAACGGGTGGGTTTTTTTTCTCTATGTATTCCGTGAAACTTAAATACTATTATTATTGATTGAATTATTGATTGACGTTATAAGCTATATATACCCCTGACACCAATGCCTACACGACACCTTTTCCCGCTCTTTACCTATTTATTTGTACGCTATCTTTACATTCTTGTTTTTGCCGTTCATGGAGTGACGCATACCAACCGTTCTATAAAAACACTTACTGATTTGATCATGAGTCACATCTGATAATCGCTGTTTATTTACCGAGTAGCGGATATGTCATATTGGAGATAAGGTTGATAATGATGAGATGAAGTACTATTATGGTATGCTAGACCCTCGCCGTCCTATCGCGGCCAGCTAGGATTGTCAACTAAGGTGAATACAAAGTGTTGGGGACTTTTTTAGATTCAAAGAAAGGAACTGATAACTAGATCGATATATAGCCGGAAAGGAATTAAATGCGGTAATTCCAGATGTCTTTAAATAATATATAACTCTCAAATAACAATATCAAAATGTAGATATTTTATTGAATATTCAATGTCGATAATATTGATAATCTTTTCATTAAAGTCTTCTGATATGTTACATAATTAACTCACTTAATTATATTACATACGGGACAAACTATTTATAGATTAAAAGAAGACCTGAATCATATATATATATATTGTGGTTTTTTTTAAGGTGCTGACTCGAGCTACCAGATATAGCGTCATCACAGTATTATGTAGCACACTCTCTATATAACATCAAAACTACAACTTAAGAGCTAAATGTAGAACAATATTGAAATGGCAAACATTCACAAATTAAAGACAAGTAAATAGAACATATTGAAATGATTCTTATGTTTTTATTGCAAAACATTAAAAATAATGATTAAACCGTCATAATGAACTGTTAATAAGCTTACATTTTCAAAAACAGTTGAATATCAGTTTGTGTACCGTGTTCATGCAGCATTTAAACCAAAAACGAGGGAAGCCACAGGGAAACCACAGGGAGACCTGCCTCTTCCCATATGACGAATCGATGATTTCCTTGTCATGCTGTCTGTGCATGCATATCCACTTCACATTTATTGAATCATTTGATTACTCATATATCTTGATAAACTGTTGTCGGCGATTTACTGATACGTCATCAAATGTTATCATTCGTTAGACATTTTCATTGGTTGGACCATTTCTTTAACGATGTTGTTTTTGCACGATACACGTGCATTATAAACCTGAAGTTTCAAGAAATATAACTCGACTTGTTTTGATTTTGCTTCTGTACTAAAAGCAACGTTCAGATTTCATATATCTTGTAAAGCATTGATTTGCACATGGAATATTATAACTTTGACAAAACAACGTAAAAGAACAAAATATAAACATTGTTGACGATGATAACTATTCAATATGTGGAGAATAGAGAGTAACAAAACAATCAGAGAATACAAAAGCGTCAACAAAACCAGAATTCGAACTCAAAATCGATTAAACTGGGGGCAAAATAGGAAAAAAGGAAAGATTTACACGGAGACTCTCGTAAAAGCACAAGAGAATGAGACCAGGTGTTCCGGAAGAGTAAGCGTCTTCTGCTCTATCGACGCCATGTAAATCTTGGTCACATCCAAGTAAGCATCAATCCTCAAAATGAGAACCGAGTCATCACTGTCATCACAACAAGTAAACACACTAACAAGCAAACTCAAAAACGTCCGTCTTCATATCACACAAAGATACAGAATATTTCTCGATGATATCAAGATGGCGACCATAAAACTTCCCCATAGTCTTCTTCAACATGCATTTCTCGAATCCCTGTACCGTAAGTTTGTTAGTCAGCAGTTGACATCCATCACGAAAATCGCGATATTCAGAGCAAGCCCTAGAATAACGAATCAACTGCGACTTGTAAACACCATAGGATGGAGAAGCAGGGATGTTACTATCAATAAAGGGGAAGTTCACGATCGGAAAATCGGAATCGTCACGTTTGTCATAGTTTAAGTGAAGATCGAGGTAAGAAGCTGATGTAGGAGAGTCTGTTGTGTCTTTAATCTCAAGTTCAGTAGGGTATATAAGATAGACTAGGTCAGCAAACTTCTTGTTTTTTATGTACAACACATCGTCGATATACCTGAAAGTGAAATCGAAAGATATGGCAAGGTTTTTGTTACCCGTCCTGATAATCCCTCGACAAATTTAGCCTCGTATGAAAATGTATTCAAATACTATTACTTTACAATGTTTTTCTAGGTGTGATTTCGCCAATTTCGTATTAAAATTATTTAAGAGAAGTGCTTTTGGCGAAGCTTTATCAATAAAAAATAGATTTAAGGATAGAATAATATAAATAACTAACATGATTTTATCCTGAAATTTGTTTATTTTGTTTTTGTGTTTGGACAGAATTACAAAAAAACAACAACTGTTTACATGCATGAATTCAATGCATACATAAGTGGTGTACATTGTATCCAAATACTACCTACATGTCTAGATCTGCATATAATTGATGTAAGCTATATAAACAATGCATTGGCAAATAGTCATTTCGGGTTCACATATACTTTTGAAATCCTACAAGTTGTCCTGTCGGTCTCATACTGAACATGCATCAAATTTGTCTTACGCGATACATTTTCAAAACAGGGACATTAATATTTATTTTATGATAACTTATCATTATCCCGTCTAAATAAGAACCCTAAGTCGTCGTTATCAATTCTCTCCCTTCAATCAATATATACTTGTAGTTTAAGTACCTCTTTGCTTATATGAAAATTCATAAGGAATTTGTTTGTATAAAGAACAGGCCAATAAGTGAACGTGTTGTTTATATGTACGGTAACAATTACTGCCGACTTACGATATTTTGTATTTTAAGGAAGCAAATGTTTGTGTTTAGATAAAGCTATGACTTGTGGATGACACAGAGATATGGTCTCAATAGCTAGACTGGATGACACGAGTCTATATTTATACATATCTGTTATCACTCGCTATAGTGTGTCACTTCTCAAACATTTACTATCAGTACTGATTTTTCAGACCATACCGGGTGACAGACATTTAAATGCCTTGAACGGTGGTTTCATATCCAAAACAGGATCACTATGTAGTGTTTCTTCCCAGTCCCGTTTCAGTAAAATTCCAATCTTACATTTAAGGTTTCTTATAATATGATGATTGTTGTTTTTGTGTAGCAATATTTTTTTAAAGTTATTGAAAAACATATCGTCCTAGCTTTATACGAACATATTTATATCTTAACGATGTGGACAATATTATTGGAATTTTACCTAATTTATAACACTAACACTGTGTCATAAAACAACATTTGTTTAGCAATTCATAAAGTACAGTTTGATTTTGAATTGGCAATGTAAGTATAGCAATATTGTTTTCACAAATTATAAGCACTTTTATGAAATAACTTAATAGATATATGAGGAAGCTGAATACATGAATATTATTGTTTTAGTTAAGTTAGCTTACGTGGTACGACGCCCTTAAACACGTAAAGAATAAATTCCAATCGATCATTAATTTTCACTTTTGGTATGTACACATTAAAAACGGTAACGCATGTTATGAAATTCACGAACTGAGTCGCATGACAATATTTATCAGAATATTGGAATGCATTACAATATAAAAATGTTTGAAATGACCCATCCTTTTAATTGAAGCCAGTGATCTTACTAATCCTGTTATTTAGCCGGTGAACTATTGCAATATATAAATGCTTGCAATAACTAATCCTATTATTTAGTCAATCAACTATTGCAATACAGAAATGTTTGCAATAGCGCTAGCCATCCCTGTGATTTAGGCTGTGAACCATTGCAATATATAAATGCTTGCAATCACTCACTCTATTATTTAGTTAATCAACTATTGCAATATACAAATGCTTGCAATAACCCTCATTATTATTTATTGCGAAATCGAAATGCTTGCAATCACCCACTCTATTATTTATTGCAATATAAAAATGCTTGCAATAACCCACTCTTTCATTTAGTCAATCAACTATTGCAATATACAAATGCTTGCAATAACCCTCCCTATTATTTATTGCAAAATCGAAATGCTTGCAATAACCCACTTATTATCCATTGTAATATAGAAAAGCTAGCAATAACCCACTTTATTATTTATTGCAATTTAAAAATACTTTCAATAACCCACCCTATTATTTATTGCAAAATCGAAATGCTTGCAATAACCTACTTCTTATTCATTGTTATATAGAAATCTTGCAATAACCCACTCTATTATTTATTGCAATATAGAAATGTTAATAATAATTCTCCATTATTAAACCAATGAATTACTGCAATGTAGAAATGCTTGCATTAACCCATCCTAATGTTTAGTCTGTGAACTTTACATAAATAGCAATATTTGTTCGTATCCTGCCTACTTGTTCGATGTAAAACTAGTTTTGATATTGTCTGAACTCTACTCGGGCGGGTTTAGAAGATAGCGTGTCGAAATAGGGATTTAATAAGATGGATTGGTCCAATTGAACCACCACCAGCGTGTGGGTGTTTGCTGTAGTGATTAAGTAGGATTGTGTGTAACATTGACGAAGTAGATGCATTATCAGCATATAAAATATGTTGTTGTTTTGTGTGTAGGGGTGGGTAGAAGGTAACCGGTTTCAGACAGATGGTGGACAGCATATCTTGACAACACAAAGAATGCAGTAACTAGTTAGCATAGGATGCAATGACTAACCTTCTTCAAACAGAAAAATACAATGATTGACCTCCTTCAAAGAGAAACCTACAATGACTAACCTGCTTCTTTCGACCATTATACCTTCTACCAATTTGCATTACTTTTTTTATAAACAACAACGAATGTAAATTCGCTTCAAAGTTTAGCTAATGAGTCTTCTGCATAATGTGTGCCTGAACTTTCACGATCAAAGAAACATTCTTCATTTACGGTCACGTTTTAACAAGACTTATGTGGTCAAAAAAAGGGAAATACCGGACTTAATTGATTGACTCACAGATATATTTTCAAACTGATATCGGCCACTCCCCATTGCATACGCCGTGTTGTTTCGAAGACGAACAAATCCTACCTGGTTATCTGTATTGGCAAACAAGTGACTGAAACTGAGATAAAGCCCGCGTCCTTCTACCTCGGCCATTCGTTATCTAGAGACCCACTACCTAGCCGGATACCGAGACATTCAAAATGGCGGCGTCCTCGGGACAGTTGAAGTCCAAATGGATATTTCTTGGATGTGTATTAATGCTTTGTAAAGGTACGTAGGTTTTGTTTCATGTTTATATCTTATACTATTGTAATGTTCTAGAGATGGATATGGGGAGTCAGAAACTGTTGTCTTTTTATGCATTTGAACAATTTGTGCAGGACATTGTTTGTGTGTAGCCTGAAAGATGTGTGTATCCTTACCTGTGATTATATATGTGTGTACAATGGACGTAAGTGCAAATGTTCTACACAATATTGTAGACAACACATATTACCGAGTTACATGTATTACCTTAGTCGATTTATAAAACAGTTAAAGTAAACTTGTATCACGGTAAGGTTTCGTCTAGCTAATTCGCGCGGGATTTCTACTTTAACATGGCGCGGAAGATATCGTCGGTCCTTGAAAGAACGCTTAATACGACAATGATACTCACTGTACAATTTTCAATAGGCACGCTGCAAGATTATATTTTTTAACTTTTTTGGTATTATGTCAAATTATGTCATGGGAAATTATCCCGGCCAATTGATCATAATTATATAAAACACAAATCTAATATCTTATAATGCTAACAGCTTGATTACATTATCAGCAGATTCATAATTCAATTTAAAGCAATACTTTGTGAACTTAGAAATGACGCTTAACTACTAGTCACGTGACAAGATAACATATACGATATACAAAATGATTAATGTGCTGCACGCAATCAACACATATAATTCAATTTTCAAGCATACTAGTACGTAGAAATGTAAAACTATGATCACTCTATTAATAATACACATAACAAATATGAGTGTATAACTATTGATATATATAGAATAAAAGTTTATAGCAGTGATCGATCTACTATCAATACCAATAACAAACAATAATCAGTCCACTATCAAAACATGTCACCAAGTAATGTGCATAACAGTGATTAATCTACTTATAAAGTAGAAATGTATAACAATAGTAAGTCTACTATCAAGACATACATCATAGAAATGCATATCAGTGATTGGTCTCCGATCAATATACGAGGTATAAGTAGAATTGTATAGCTATGTTCAGTCTACTTTCAATACACATAGCAAAATAGAAGTGTATTACAAATTACATTGACCTTTTTCAACAACCCCACCCCTATCACCCTACCCCGGGGGTTGCTGTTGAACCACTTATCCCTGACCTTGACCTACTTTACTCAACCCACTAGAGGCTGTAGAAGTACGAACCAAGCCCTCGATTCGCGTTATTTCCTCACCCCCAAGGGTAAGTGTAGGACCACTATTAGGGACATTGACCTACTATTCTTATCCCAAAGGGTGGCTGTTGGACCATCTATAGTGGGCATTGACCTACTTTACTAACCAGCCTCACCTTAGTATAGGAACATTTTCCTACGTTACCAACTTCAACGGGAAACTGTAGAACCCCTAGTAGGGGGCATTGGCCTACTTTACTTACCACTATGGCTAGCTGTAGAACCACTAGTAGGGGGTATTGGCCTACTTTACTTACCACCATGGCTAGCTGTAGAACCACTAGTAGGGGGCATTGGCCTACTTTACTTACCACCATGGCTAGCTGTAGAACAACTAGTAGGGGCATTGGCCTACTTTACTTACCACCATGGCTAGCTGTAGAACCACTAGTAGGGGGCATTGGCCTACTTTACTTACCACCATGGCTAGCTGTAGAACCACTAGTAGGGGACATTGGCCTACTTTACTTACCACCATGGCTAGCTGTAGAACCACTAGTAGGGGCATTGGCCTACTTTACTTACCACTATGGCTAGCTGTAGAGCCACTAGTAGGGGCATTGACCTACTTTACTTACCACTATGGCTAGCTGTAGAACCACTAGTAGGGGGCATTGGCCTACTTTACTTACCACTATGGCTAGCTGTAGAACCACTAGTAGGGGCATTGGCCTACTTTACTTACCACCATGGCTAGCTGTAGAACCACTAGTAGGGGGCATTGGCCTACTTTGATTACCACCATGGCTAGCTGTAGAACCACTATTAGGGGACATTGGCCTACTTTACTTACCACCATGGCTAGCTGTAGAACCACTAGTAGGGGCATTGGTCTACTTTACTTACCACCATGGCTAGCTGTAGAACCACTAGTAGGGGGCATTGGCCTACTTTACTTACCACCATGGCTAGCTGTAGAACCACTAGTAGGGGACATTGGCCTACTTTACTTACCACCATGGCTAGCTGTAGAACCACTAGTAGGGGGCATTGGCCTACTTTGATTACCACCATGGTTAGCTGTAGAACCACTAGTAGGGGGCATTGGTCTACTTTACTTACCACCATGGCTAGCTGTAGAACCACTAGTAGGGGCATTGGCCTACTTAACTTACCACTATGGCTAGCTGTAGAGCCACTAGTAGGGGGCATTGGCCTACTTTACTTACCACCATGGCTAGCTGTAGAACCACTAGTAGGGGGCATTGGCCTACTTTGATTACCACCATGGCTAGCTGTAGAACCACTATTAGGGGACATTGGCCTACTTTACTTACCACTATGGCTAGCTGTAGAACCACTAGTAGGGGACATTGGCCTACTTTACTTACCACCATGGCTAGCTGTAGAACCACTAGTAGGGGGCATTGGCCTACTTTGATTACCACCATGGCTAGCTGTAGAACCACTATTAGGGGACATTGGCCTACTTTACTTACCACTATGGCTAGCTGTAGAACCACTATTAGGGGACATTGGCCTACTTTACTTACCACCATGGCTAGCTGTAGAACCACTAGTAGGGGCATTGGCCTGCTTTACTTACCACCATGGCTAGCTGTAGAACCACTAGTAGGGGGCATTGGCCTACTTTACTTACCACTATGGCTAGCTGTAGAACCACTAGTAGGGGCATTGGCCTACTTTACTTACCACCATGGCTAGCTGTAGAACCACTAGTAGGGGCATTGGCCTACTTTACTTACCACTATGGCTAGCTGTAGAACCACTAGTAGGGGCATTGGCCTACTTTACTTACCACCATGGCTAGCTGTAGAACCACTAGTAGGGGCATTGGCCTACTTTACTTACCACTATGGCTAGCTGTAGAACCACTAGTAGGGGGCATTGGCCTACTTTACTTACCACCATGGCTAGCTGTAGAACCACTAGTAGGGGGCATTGGCCTACTTTACTTACCACCATGGTTAGCTGTAGAACCACTAGTAGGGGCATTG
This sequence comes from Mimachlamys varia, assembly GCA_947623455.1. Taxonomy (NCBI): domain Eukaryota; kingdom Metazoa; phylum Mollusca; class Bivalvia; order Pectinida; family Pectinidae; genus Mimachlamys; species Mimachlamys varia. The sequence continues at coordinate 8,635,868 of OX392537.1, forward strand.
GCCTACTTTACTTACCACCATGGCTAGCTGTAGAACCACTAGTAGGGGGCATTGGCCTACTTTACTTACCACCATGGCTAGCTGTAGAACAACTAGTATGGGGCATTGACCTACTTTACTCATCCTAACGGGTAGCTGTAAAACCACTAACAGCGGACATTGACCTACATTTTACGTTATCAACCCCACGGGTAGCTATAGAACCACTAGCATGGGGCATTCACAAACTTCACCTACCCCCACGGGTAGCTGTAGACACACTAATAGGGGGCATTCACATTCTTTACGTACTCCCACGGGCAGCTGTAGACCCACTAATAGGGAACATCCACATACTTTACGTACCCCCACGGGCAGCTGTAGACCCACTAATAGGGAGCATCCACATACTTTACGTACCCCACGGGTAGCTATAGAGAACCACTAATAGGGGACATTGACCTTAATTTACCATTGAAGGGGTCACTGAACTGAATATGGTCACTCAAGGACATGTCTTATGGTTTTGTAACTAAGCTACTTGATTCAAATGCGTTTTAATCAATATGGATGAAATTATTCCAAATGGTAATTTGAGCTAAACTTGTAACTAAACTATTACTTGACTCCAATTTTCGAACAACACTCAACGACCGACATGACAAGTATATGGTTCTGTCTGCAGACAGGGCATCTAATAACCTGATCCTGGTTTGCAAGCGCTATCACATTTATTGATTGCAAAACGAACTTAGACTGCTTGATAACCAAGGTAATCCTACTTACGCATTGACCGGTTTTTCGAAATATAGAATACTTTCCAATCATACATCAGTATTGCAATAATTCAAAATACCCGTTAATGATAAAAACGCTGACCTACCTCGACTATATCGGATACGTAAACTACACAAGGATCCTTATAAGCAACGTTTTACCGCTGGCTTGTCTCATTGTTCAACCAAGCCATTATCAAAACTTCTTACTACCATTCTAAGTACCGTTAAATCAGGGCTTCAGTCATATTGTGACACTGTATACTCCAGAAGTGGCATTAATGGGTGTGGATGTGGACTGATCAGTCTTAAGCATCCCCATCCACCCTGTACACTACCATACCACATTCTTAACTGTAGGAATGTCTTCGGTATCTCAAAATGAGACCTTTCTTTTCCAAGAAAGGTGAACGACGTTACAAATACATGGATGTGAGCTATATTGGATCATACTTTGTGAAAAACAGTACAAAAGCTAGGAAGATATAGTACGAATGATTGAATTCCTGGATGATAATATCTTTGTTGAGTTCCGAGGACAGATTTTCCAATAGACGGTTGGCATTCCAAATGACACTAACTGTGCCCCACTTTTAGCTGACTTGTTTTTGTTTATATACGAGACTGAATTTGTAGAAGGGCTTGTCAGGACGGGTAACAAAAACCTAGCCAAATCTTTCAATTTCACTTTCAAGTATGTGTTGTCTATAAACAACAAGACGTTTGCTGACGTTGTCGATCATATATACCCTACTGAACTTGAGATTAAAGACACAACCGACTCTCCTACATCAGCTTCAACCTCGATCTTTACTTAAATAAAATATTACCAACACGGGCAACTTACTACTAAGCTGTATGATAAACGTGACGATTTCGATTTTCCGATCGTGAACTTTCCCTTTCTTGATAGTAACATCCCTGCCTCTTCACACCTATGGTGTTTACATATCGCAGTTGATTCGTTATTCTAGGGCTTGCTCTGAATATCGAGGTTTTCGTGAAATATGTCAACTGCTGACAAACAAACGTAGGCACGGGGATTCGAGAGATGCAGGTTGATATAGACTATGGGCAGATTTTATGGTCGCCATCTTGGTCTCACCGAGACATATTCTGTATCTTGGTGTGATATTGAGTTCGAATTGTGCTTTTGTTAACGCTTCGGTATTCTCTAATTTATATAGACAAAGCCTGTTGTTCAATCATTTTGATGATTTATTCATTCAATAAAATCTATTTGAAATGAAAATGAACTTGACAAAAAAAAATAAAATAAACAATTCTCATGTATCAAAACAAAATGTAATATAAATACAAGACAATAATGCCGAGGCAAAAATTGAAATACCATAACAAAGCTTTCATATTGATAATCAAACAGCAACAACCCACTTACTCTTGTTTGTGTTGATATATACATCAGCATTAATACAAACACGGCAATCAATAATTGCAACAAACAAAACCACCCTAGATATATGTCAATCAATTAATACTGTGGTACATTTAGCAGATAACAACAGACGCACGTGTATGTAAATACACATACCAAACATAACAAAGATGATTTAGATTTACATTTCGTCGAAGAAGCAGAAAACGCTTACTTTTCTGGAATACATGGTCGTGATCTCTTGCGCTTTTTCAAGGATTTCCGTGTAAATATTACCTTTGTTCATATTTTGTCCCTAGTTTACACGGTTTAAGTTCGGAATATGGTTTCTGTTCATACTGCGGTATTCTTTGATTTCTTTGATATCCATACAGCTATGTTTCTAAGCTCACTCTCACTAAACTATTGTTATTCTGATGTTTACCAGGTATCTTTGGATCATCTTTCTACGACAAGGGATCCGTTAATTTAGATTCAACCGTCCACAAGAAGGCAAGATTTGATCTACCCCAGGGCAGGGCTTTCGCCTTCTACGGTGGTACCTACTCGACCATATGGGTAAGAATGTGAAAAGAGTTTAAGTAGGTATTCATCAAGTTTTACACACTTCCGTAGTACACGGAATTATACAGATCTAGTTTGATTTCACTACTTAATTCATAAAATTTAATGATTTTACGCACCTTACCCTTATGCTTTTACATTAGTTTAGAAATTTTAAATTCCCACCTTATGGTCCCTGGCATCACTGACGAGTCCAAGAAGGATGAAACAGCTGTATGATGCAGTTTGATTAATTTTTTTGGCATACTGTATTTATTGCTAAATTTAAATGGTGCAGCATGTGTATGTGTTAATTTTTGTGCATCTGCAGTTTGTTTCAGATTTCGAACCCTGGTAAGAGAGTTACGGCCCTTTTTGGAAAATCTTCAATTTAGCTAATGAGCAGATTCTAATGAAACTTCACCTGCTTGATCAGTATATCATTTAGTCCTGTATCATCTTTTAGTCATGTTTTGATCCTTTTTAAGGTAGCAATGACCCCTATTGTGAAATTTAAGATCTTGAATTTCTCACCAAAAAAACCAGATACTTAGAAATGTATTCAACTGTTATTTGGTATGTAGATCTATGATGATAACATGAAGACCAAGTGCTGATCCAGATTCACTTTTTCCTCGCAAAATCACCTTTTTCCAACACTTACGGTACAGCTTTCTTTTGAAAATTTCATATGAATGGTATGGCTAACATTGCAGACCCTGTTCTTACACCAGTGAACATTAAAATACAACCGAATGTTATTAACTTCTTGTTGTTTAAAATATTGTCCTGACAACTCCTCCTAAATGTGTAAACCGATTTCAATGAAACTACACACACTTGTTGGGACTAAGTTTAAGATATGCATACATGTTAATTTTAGCAAAAACTTCAGTTCCAATGACAACCACGTCACTATAGATATATTGTCATACTGGCACATCTACTTATGATAGGGGTATAAATTAGCAATTCGCAGTTTTAATTTACTTTGTTTTCAGTTTTAAACGATTTTGTGTCATTATTGAGTAGCAACAAAAGTTAATATGGAACACATGTTTGATACATTTTCTTACGGCACAGAGATTCGGGAGAAACAGGTTGATGAAGACGATGGGCAAGTTTTATTGTCGCCATCTTAGTCTCATTTAAAATTATTCTCTATCCTTGCATGATATGAAGAAAGACGTTTTTGAATAACCTCAGCCTGCTTGATGTGCAAGAATTATGCCTCTGACATCACCTTGATACCGTGATATTAAATTGGATCTGACCTAGATTAACATGCCGGGTGTCGTCGATGAAGCAGAGGACGCCTTCTCTTCCGGAACACCTGGTCTTATTATTTTGTACTTTTACAAGGGTCTCCATATAAATAAATCCTTTATGTTTTGCCCCTTGTTTAGTCGATATTTTGTTTCACGCTTTGGGATGTTTTAGCTTACAACGGACGGTTTTCTATCATTCGACGAGAAAGCGTCGTATGGAAATGTGGACTTCAGTACTGGGGATGTGACCGCGTCCCTGGATTACCCGATCATTGCACCATTTTTTCACAATGGGGAAGCACTGGATGTTCAAACCGGGGTTGGAGCCATCTACTACAGAACTCTAAACAGGAGTCATGACGGCCCAGAACTTGCCAATTTTGGTACTAATATATCCAACGCTGTGGTAGGAATCAAAGATTTCAATCCCGTAGGGGGCATTATTGTCACATGGGAAAACGTGGCGGATGCAGTGGATGTCTCTGGTGGATGTGGTCCGGGTTCATCGCCATGCAAGGTATAATGTAACGTAATTATGAACATATCTATGTAGCAATGATTTCAAACAGCGGAAAAAAAATCAAACTATGCTGTCTCAGTTTACAATTATGTTCCTTCACTAGTTGGTTAATCAGTAGATTTTATCCTATTTGTTTTGTTTTGTTTTGTTTTGTTTTCATTATTGATCTCTTTTCACTAAAGCTTTTAGCGAGGAACACATTTTGTGTTTGTGTTTCTTGAATGATGATATAAAAAATTAAGAAATACATTGTATATATTTTTCTTAATTCCAATCATATGTAAGGTTTTTTTGCCGTGAAAAAAACATAGAAAGGCTAGGATCAACAAAGAACTATCAGAAACAAAAAACCCTCTTCTGAAAAGATGTAACCTTTCTGAATTTTGGAGACGGTTTAAGTGGTATAGCTATTATTTATTAAAGGCTGTCATAAAAATGGACTGGACAGTTATTTTGAATCACAAACGTTGCTATCTTAATTTGTTTGTAAATTGATGAATATTTCAAAAATGTTTCAGACAAGCAGCTTTCAAGTCGCTATCCTCGTAGACGACCAATCGTATACTTTTGCTATCTTTAACTATGGACATATGGGTATTGATGTCAGACGGTATTATCAGGTGAGTTTGTGCTTCTCTGTCAACGTATAGCATCTATTATACCCCTATTACCTTCCTCTTGAACTTTTCGCTCCGACTGGAGTTCAGTTTGAAAATTATCCTCCATCCATCATTTAAGCATAGTATATAAATGTCCATCAGACTCTTCTTTGTTAAAATCTTTAGGAGTTCAGATGTTTGCCTTACGATCGATTACAAAATTTCATATTGGGACCAATAATATTATCATAAACTTTTGATAATCCTGTAAGATGATCAGAAAAAAAAATTCTTGAACATGTTATGTAAGTATTCAAGTTTTGATAATTATAAAGATGTAAGACAAAATATACTAGTTTCTTACTATCTTCCTTGACAGAGCGGATTTAATGCAGGATATGGGGGAGGATGGACTACAGCCGTGCCACGATCGGAATTAAATCGCGCGGATTCCTTGAAAGGAAGTGACGTATATGGACGATACTACTTCCGGATTTGTGCCGATAGAATCATCAGAGGAGGATGCCGTGACCGGACTCTACAGAGTAAAATTTTGTTTATTTATTGATGAAAATTCATTTGTCCTCTTAAAAAAATGCGGTTGCAGAACTGAAAGAACAAACGATGTCGATATGTTTTTAATATTATTATTATTATTGTAAGCTTTACCGAACATAATCTTACACTGTACGTGAATGAATAACGTATACGTATCAGCTGTACAACCACACTTCGTCCGTCAAACCATGCTCGTCGTCTTCTTTGGTGGTGTCGTTTTTCTTTTTGTTGATCAGATGCATCTGTTCCGATCTTTCAATAGTCTCTTTCAGCTTCTTTCTTGTCTAGTCTTGTGACTCTGTTTTCGTCTGCCAATATTTGTTTACCGTGGCTATATGACATTTGCGCTTCCGGCTCTATTTTTATACGAGCAATCACGTGATTTTTTTTCGAATCATGTGACCACTATCCTGCTCCTGGTTCCGTGCCGATTCGCAAGAAAACATCAGAAATGTTTTTTTAACATAGAACACGATAATAAAAATATAACTATGATACTGATGTGCTAAGTAATAAATATTGATATTAAATAAATATGTTATTGTTTGATAATCTAAACTGGTAACGTTAAACAAATTATAGAAAAATGTTTCATGTCGTACCATGTTGAGATTCCTATAATTAGTCGAATGGAGGCGGCGAAATTAAGCAGACGAGCACCAAATTTAAGGTACTTTCCGGTTAATTGACACAACTGAGACCTTGATTTTCCTTCTTAGAATAACAATTGCCTTTAGAAAATGTATTTCATTTAGAATTTGGTCCAAACACGAGCTAATTATAATTTTTATGTAAGATTATGTTTTTATAAAGACCCAATATACGTAACTTTCGGCAAAACTTGAAGCAAAAATCAAGCCTAATAACTTTTTATGTCTATAGATTTAGTTAAGATTAACTGATATCAGCAATAATCAAGATGAATGTTTACTTGGTTACCGGTACAGCAGCAGTTGAAACTTGTTAGTTACTGCTCAGGTTTACTTCGTTTTAGGCTTATTTTTGCATGGTTATCGACTGGATTTTTTTCAGATTTTTCAAAATCACGAACAATTTCCTGAAGTTACGTATATTGGGCCTTTAATGAAAGATGTGATTGAATATGCAGTTGCCTCCTCTTAGGATTCAAGTAAACGTTCAAGCAATATTCATAGTTGATAATGAGATGTGCTACAATTTTCATTTTTTTCAATGGGAAAATCATTTTTGAATATATAAGTTTTACTTATATCTATATTTATATCATGAAAACCTGTACCTGACCATTTGTTTCACTCTGTAGCCCATAATGTACCGCTGGAAATGTCGCCTAATTTTGGCGGGATGTTCGGTGGGCAGACGATTGAGATGTCGGGGTCCTGCATACTTCCAAATGAGAACATTACGTGCTCGTTTGGAAATTCACAAGTGACGTCATATGGCATCTATATCAACTCCATGAAGACAAAATGTAGCGTGCCGAGACTCCTAGAGAGGGGACGTGTAACCGTGTCACTTAGACACGGTAATGGTATCGTGTATTCCGGAATAATAACCATAGGTCTGTATATTTCGATATATCTCACATATGCAATAAAATAAATATCAAATAGAATATTGTAAGTTTCCAAGTTTATGCTGCAGAAGTTTAGGTGTCTAAATATATCAGCAACAAAATAAAACAATACACCTGACCCAAATAAAATAGGAGAATGTGCTAGTTACCCATCCAAATAAATAAAGCACGAAAACTTCAGTTAACAAGATACAAAACAATTACATACTTTTTACGTTTACTCAAACTCGTTATCTAGACCCTCATTAGCGATAATCATATGTTTGATGTTTTAGACTCAATACTGTATTTCACTCCTATTTAATACTTGAAACAAAAATATTTGTATTTCCGTTAAGGTACGTATTCTGAAAAACAATGCATTTCGCCTTCAAGTATTCAGTTTTCTAAGAAATCTAAGTTCTCGCTCCTGTCGTCTGCACCCTTTAGTGTCCTTTCTGCCCCAGTATATTTATCCCTGGACATTGTTTCTTTATGTACTTGTAACAATACCAACAAGATATTGCCATAGACTCTTTTTGAAAGCGTTGTTATCCATTTCAACATTTTTCAATGCTTGTGTAATATTGCTGTTTGATAGTGGCTCCCGGCAGAATGAAAGACACACTCAAAACCATTGAAACACCTGGATCAGGCTGGAATACCACGGACGCAGAAACGCTGAAAATAACCTGGGACTATAGATTACTCTCCGATCAGCGAAACTATCCAGTCAACATCAAACTAATTGGCTACAGGGAATCCACCACTGGTGATAATGTATGACGAATGTATTTACAGTCGAACCTCGTTTTCTGAAATAGGATTTGCGTTTGCTTCTAACATGACGGAAACAAGATGTTTTTCAAAAGTTTTTCCTCGGATGAGAAAGTGTTGAAGACATTTTGAAGTCGAGGAAACCCAATCACTTTCATAGATATAGAATATGGCTATATTTTAAGTACAGTTGTATTATATTAGCAATACCTCAGAAGTGCGAAAGAAAACATATACAATTTGTTTGATAAATTATCTGCTCTTTTTCAGAAATTGCCAGAAATTATTTATTCGTTTATATTTTTTTTTCATATTCATAAATGCTGACTTATTGAAAGATGGTCTATTTTTCCCGTATATCTACAAAGGAATTCACTATTTTAAACATAAGTAGAAACCTAGATTAGCTTATTAAATTACAATAGTAAGACTAAATATGTATATACAATTTAAGGATTATTTACACAATATCATTAGATTATCACAGAAGCAAAAATACAAAAAAACTCGGAGTGAACTCTACTTATTAACCACCTCGCGGTTTATTTAGAGTGCACTCCTTTTTTGTGTGTTATTGCTTAATAACATAAAAAAAGATTGGAATTAATCCTTAAATATTGTTCACATAAAAAAGACAATTAAGTTTAAATGTATTACCTTTATCTGCAATAAACAATTTGAAGTTGATTCAAGTTCAGATCGTAAATTGACGATGTACATTTAAGTGTAAATTCTATGTATCATTATTGTCTCATTATGAAAATAGTTTAAACATACAGGATGAACTCTGAAAAAAACCCAGTCGTTTTTTTCTTTCTATGATCTATCAATGATGCTAAACTCCAAAAATATTAAAGTAACTTGTAGCGAATATCGACTTTCGACACATCAAATCTCATTTGCAGCTTATTATTAAGTGGTAACACAATTTAAAACTGACTCCTTTGTTCAAATATTGTCGCTAGTTTAATCGGTTTGGAGTTCGGATTATGGTTCGTTGACGCTTTGGAAGTCTCTGATTATTCTCTTTTAACGCAGTAGCCAAAACATATGTATTTATACGTCCATTTTGATTGATATCTAATAGGAAGCTAACACAAAAACATTTGATAATATAGTAAAGTAAAATCTAGTATCCATGCTGCCCAAGCTGTATACCCCTAACCCTACCTGGATAAATCATCTTTTACCGATTTTGGCTTTCTGGCATAAGATTCCATTCTGACCATATCTGAACTAGTTCTTTCAAAACTTTTTCGATATTTTCTCATCAAATTCCTTATTTAACCTTGTTCTATAGGATCTATTGTCCAAGTTTCACTTGCTTCCGTTTCAAAATGCCAACACGTCTGAAGTTTTTACTGTTGGAAGAGCAATATTGAACGGAACAAAAGTGAACTGATTGATGACGTCAGAATGTTCTTATCAACGTCATCTTTTCCAAACGTGATCTCTTCGAAAATTAATGTACATTTTATTTAAATCATAAATCAAAAGAATCGGGAAGAAATTAAGAAAGGACAAAATTGTTTTGAGCTTTGCAGGACTATACTTCTCGTATGTTGAACATGGGAAATACCAGAAATAAAAAAGCCGAATAAAGAGGTGGTAGAAGATTTCATTTCGTTTTAATTAAGTGGCACTTGTAGGAACGGATATTACAATCGAACCTTGTTATCTCGAAGTCGACGGGACCGTGGTAAAACTTCGAGTTAACAGAGTAATCGAGTTACATGAGTTCTAGTGTAAAGCTTGGTCGGGACCGACAAAATACGAGTTCGAGATAACGAGTTTCAACTGTACTTATGAAATATCAATTTCATTTATTTCACAACACTGAGGAAACAAATTTTTCATTTTATATTAATCATTCGTGTTGGCCTGCACGGATTACGCGCGTTGGTCTTATTATTTTATTTCTTTGTTTAAGTTGAACCAACCATGAAAGTACATTGAAATCGATTTGAGGTTGAACCTTTTATGTATACAACAACTTAAAAGATAATCAAAATGACATGTACAACATTTACCTGTGCATGCAGAGCAGATTGAGTTATGTACAGTATTTACCTGTGCAGGCGGAGTGGGTTGAGTTATGTACAGTATTTACCTGTGCAGATAGACTGGGTTGAATTATGTACACTATTTACCTGTGTAGATAGAGTGGGTTGAATTATGTACACTTTTTACCTGTGCAGGCGGAGTGGGTTGAGTTGGCTGTCCTGGGCTCAGGCAACTACGTAACAAACAATGGGATCTTCGATTTCAATACCCGTGACCATAGATGTTCGGAAGACCTGTGTAACTTTGAGACGGGTATAGTACAGGTCCAGCTGGCTGACCCCTCGAGGGCTGCATCTCATCTGTACGTATCAATATATTTGTCATCGTAATTAGTAGTTATTGTTATAAATAATTAAACAATTTAATGACAATTTGCTTATTTTGAAAAAAAATATTTATTAACAATAACCTAAGCTTGCTAGAGTTTTCATTCAACTAAAACCTGAATAACAATATTAATATACGATTGCTGAAGAGTTCCACATATTTTTGTAACTACTTTCTTAAAAAGTATCCATAAGTTTCTAAACTATGTTCCGATACATTATAATTTTAAACACATCTAGCATCTGTTCTTTTGTTAATTGGATTCTTACCTGCATTTTCAAATAAAAAGTTCCTTTCAAAAACAATTCATGCCTTACTATTCGAAGTCTTCTAGAAACCAAAGTTTACCTGTAAGCTATTTCAGATCAGTACAGGTACGTGCTAACCAGCATTTCTTTGTTTTCCTTTCAGATTCCTTGTGAGTAAAGAACTGCCTTTGGGCTGGTATGTAAACAACGACATGATACAGAGGTACGGCAGCCATTGGCCGCACGACAAGTGCGTGTTGTGGTACAATAAGGACCGTCAGGACATGTCCTGGCTTCAAAGTCTGCCCTATTGTCCCTGTAACCTGGGCCAGGCCCTCGTAGACATCGGTCGTTTCCAGACTGATCCAGGATGTGACATGTTCAGCGGAAGTGTGTGCACTTACCACATAGGGGCCGTCCATTGTGTGAGAGCCGTGAAACCTACGTAAGTACTATCACCACACAGGGACCGTCCATTGCTTGATAACCGTGAACATACATAGTGTATTTACCACTTTATGACCCAATCATATGATGTTCTTTTGGTCTCTATGAGAGTTGTGGGACCTAAGAAGTACACTTACCACTTTTAAGATCCTTTGTTTAAGAGCCGTAAGACCAACATTGTAACTTACTACGTTGTGACATTATCATGTAAGGGCAGTTAGACCTCAAGTACACTTATTCCCTTTGGGCCTTATTTCATAGGACTCATGGAGCATGCGTTAGTACACTTAAGCACATTGAGGTGTTCAAAGCGTACATCATACCTTTCCAGCTGACATCGCAAACCTTGAGCAAGGTACCGAAAAACGTTATTATATCACAATGGGTCAGACCACAGAAAGATCATTCTCGATATCAAGCTCTCTACACCCCTGGGATATGTCATGGCAAAACTGAAAGCGGCGTGTGCGCGACGTTGTTGATGAGGCATGAAGACTGGTTCGACCCTTTGCTGTACATCAAAAGAATTTCGTGGCAAAATGTCATAATGGTACAAAAAAACCAAGTCGGTTGCGGTCCTTTGCAATCTTCAAACAGCGTTGGTGAGCGTAACCCTTGGATATCGAGGATGCAGAAAGATTAGAAATTGAGCATCTGTAAAGATATGCTATAGACGATATGCAGCATGTAGATGGATGGAGTAAGATAAACTAGTCTTCTTTGGAAAAAACCAGAGTTATCCCGACAATATTTACCGTTTTTCTTTGTTATTTCCATCTATTTAACATTGCCACGAAAACAAACCTAATACCTTTACACGTCAAATTCAAAACTGCATGTAAGTGTTTGTTCGGTTATGCCACTTCATCACTTGATAACCATAACATACATTGTATTAAGCAAGTGAACCTCTCCTGTTATTCCTGTCAACCTTTTGCTTGTAGGGCAATAGGATCTGGGAACCAGTGTTGTTACGGACCTGACGGGGCCCTAAGATATGCAGCCGATACGTTCCAAGGGAGCACGCCAGACAGGAGCCACGCGTGGGGAGCCTTCCCGTACGGACAAGCAGACCTCGTGCCAAGCATGTCCCACTGGGTGAAGGACGTGGTCACGTTCTACTACTGTTGTTTGTGGACGGATTATTCCGACTGTGATTACTACATGGACCAGCGACCTACAAGGGACTGCAATGGTTATTCAGCGCCAAGGCCAGGTACGACAACTCAACTTATCACATGTGCTTCCCTCAAACTAAAAAAATTATCATAACTGCAGTTTAATCAGAAGTATGAGCCACTTTTTCTCATTGAAAAATATTGTGTATCTTTCTGTGATATGAAGATTGACGTTTTAAAGTATGCTCATTAGTGTGCTTACTTGTTGTGATTGAGAATGGTGGCTCGGTTCTCGATTTGAGAATGGATGAGACCAAGATTTACATTGCGGATGTCGTCGAGAAAGCCGAAGACAACATTTACTCTAGATTACCTGGCCGGTCTTATTCTCTTGTACTTTTAAATGGAGCGCCAAGATTTACATTGCGGATGTCGTCGAAAAAGCCGAAGACAACATTTACTCTAGATTACCTGGCCGGTCTTATTCTCTTGTACTTTTAAATGGAGCGCCATGTAAATATTTCTTTTTTTTCACATTTTGCCCCAAGTTTAATCGATTTTGAGTTCGGATTATGGTTTTGTTGACTCTTCGATATTCTTTATTTTTCATCTATCATTCGAATTCATTTGAGACGTAACACAGCATTTGATTGGTCAGACTGGAGTTCTGCTTATAGCACATTTCGAAACTATTCTTCACCTGAAGAAAATTCATCTTAATATAAATTAAACGGATACGATCTGAAGAATATCTACAGAACAATACATGTTACATGTAAGATTGTTCACGGCTGAGTAATTACTGCCATTTTTAGCTGCCATATATGGACAGGGACACGTGGACACCTTAGACAAGCGACATTACCGCGTGTATGGTGCCGGAGACTTTATACTCCTGGAAGTAGTGCCAATGGACCTGACAATTCAGGGCAGATTCTCCAGGAGTTATTTAGGTAGGTCGTGTCAATATCATGGATCTCTGATATTTTTGTTGTTGTTTTTAATTTGTTTACCACTTCCGATACATATATTCACACAATATATCTCGGTTACACCACACATCACCGTTGTGTACTGTACCATTCCATGATAGAAATAATTCACTAACGAACAGTGTACTTAATCGTGGGTTTCCCGATGTTCAGTGTAATTTGGCTGTGACCCTTTACAGTTCTATGATAAATACCATCCCTTGATATACTGCGTTCTTTCCCGTCTTATGATAAAGATGTTACCTTGTATATCGTTCTACTGTATAATAAGTAACATTCATTGGTGTACTGTATTGTTTACCATCTAATGATAAATACCTTATCACATTCCTTGATGCACTGTGTATACCGTTCTAAAATAAATACCATTCATTGATGCACTGTGTATGCCGTTCTATAATAAATACCGTTCCTGATGTACTGTATACATTACCGTTCCATGATACAGCTAGTTCCATACGTGGTACACCCAAGACCCTCAACTCGTCTGTGTTCCTGACCAGTATCGGAATAGAAGTGGGCAATGAGAGAGTCGAAATCAAACTGGACCGGAACAGTCCACAGCGCATGCTTAATGTCCTCGTCAACAACACGTTCCAGTTCTTTGATTCTGAACCCGTATACATGCAACAATTTTCACGTAAGTTCATACAAAATGTAGCATGCACGATCTGTTTACCTGTATCAGTGACTTAATGTATAGTCTATGTAGACATGTATCCCTTTTTGATTAAATAACGAGTATATATATGATATATCTGTTTTCAATAAATAACTACAATTTATACACGAAACCATATATAATTAATTTCTCCAATAAAGATAAAACAAGTATTAAACTTTTCAAATTCAGTATGGAAACAAGTCACGTTAACATTGACAAAGATAGGTTTTGAAGAGTAAAAAATGACAGAGATTCGTGAAACTGCAGTTCGTTTTAGTCCTGATATGTTTTAGTCCTGATATGTTTTAGTCCTGATATGTTTTAGTCCTGGTATGCTTTAGTCCTGGTATGTTAAAGTCGTGATATATTTTAGTCCTGATATATTTTAGTCCTGATATGTTTTAGTCCTGGTATGTTTTAGTCCTGGTATGTTTTAGTCCTGATATGTTTTAGTCCCGACATTTTTTAGTTCTGATACGTTTTAGTGCCGATATGTTTTAGTCCTGATATGTTTTCGTCCTGGTATGTTTAAGTCCTGATATGTTTTAGTCCTGGTATGTTTAAGTCCTGATATGTTTTAGTCCTGATATGTTTTAGTCCTGATATGTTTAAGTCGTGATATGTTTTAGTCCTGACATGTTTAAGTCCTGATATGTTTTAGTCCTGATATGTTTAAGTCCTGATATGTTTTAGTCCTAACATGTTTAAGTCCTGATATGTTTTTGTCCTGATATGTTTTGGTCCTGGTATGTTTAAGTCCTGATATGTTTTAGTCCTAACATGTTTAAGTCCTGATATGTTTTGGTCCTGGTATGTTTAAGTCCTGGTATGTTTAAGTCCTGATATGTTTTAGTCCTGATATGTTTAAGTCCTGATATGTTTTAGTCCCGATATTTTTTAGTCCCGACATTTTTTACTTCTGATATGTGTTCTTACTCATTGCTTTTTGCCTACAGAGATGACGATTGTAAACAATCCTAATAAAGCCGGAAATATCAACTCTAACTTCACCGTCATTCTGAAGAACGGGATGGGTGTTCAGGCAGTGGCTGCCAGCGGAATGATGAATGTTATGGTGATGGTTCCGCATATTTTAAAGGTATCCTGATAAACTAGATAACCCTTCACCGAAACGTATGATAAAGGAAACGTGACAAAAGATATAGTTTGTTTCTAAATGTACTGTAGCACTTGCCGTTCGAATTTTCGTTGTCTCAGTGGAAAGAGTTGTGCTTGTTCTCGCATACACAAGTATCGGGTTTATCACAATATGATATCACAGTTTATCAATAGCATCTATCCACGACCTTATCAAGAAAATAACGAAAAAGGAAACATACCCTTTAGCAATCCTTCCAGCATCTTTGCTGGTTATACATATATTATATATATAAACCATAGACACGCTCAGTTTAATTCACGATATCAGTTTAAGCGTTGATAAAATTGAGTTATTGCCAAATTGAAATATCTTCTTTTGATTAAAAAAAATGAATTGTTAGTTAGAAAGTCTAAGGTTCTATTTCACATTCTAACACGATACGTTTGTAATACGCGTTTTGATTGGATATGGACCATGTTCTAATGTGCGATAGAACCATGATCAATCATGATCAATCGTATCAAGCTCCTCCCATCGAGCTTAAGCCACGCCTGTTTCTACCAAAAAACAAAATGGCGTCGTGACGGGGATCGTCTATCGATGAACATTCCACTGCATGATATGCGTAGGCCTACGTCAAGTAAGCATCAGAGCAAAGAGGACTGATTGAATGTATTAGCTGAATATATTAAGAATAAAACGTTATCATATCTTGTTCTTACCTCCATTTATTCACGAAACGTGAATTCCATCCATGTGTAGGCACCTCTAGGAATCAAAACAAACATTTCACTGTGACGGTGTCGTGTGCATCTGCACAAAATTTTAACAGACCTTTTTGTCGATACGAACATATTTGCATGCATACTGACATGGAATTGTAGCCATTTTGTCAATGTTAATCCAACCATGTCGTATACAAACGTTCACGAAAATACTAGGCCTAAATCCAAATATTCCGCCTCGTCAACATCCAGACCAAGCGCTCGCTAGTACATGTATGGGCGTGGCTAAATGACCGACTTTTGAAAGCTTCCTTCTGATTGGTCAGTCGGCTAAAGAAAGACACGTCACCAGCCAGGTCACAGAGTACTTTACTACGTACTTGTAGCAAGGAAATACAATGTATCTAAACAAGTTAGCGTAATAAATTTGTCAATGAGTGTTAGAATGGGGATAGTACGTTATTTTTCGTGTCTATACTGGCGATTAGAACATGAAATTTGGTTTAAACTCTCGACCTATCGGTCTCGAGTTCAAACCAAATTTCATGTTCTAATCGCCAGTATAGCCACTCAAAACAACGTACTATCCCCTAATTATTAGAAGTGGTATGTATTCCACATGTAACATGTTGTTGTCATCCATTGTAGGGTCGAGTGAAGGGACTCCTGGGCACGTGGAATGACAACGGAACAGACGACTTCATCCCCAGGGACTCTAACCAGGTCGTAACCGCGACGGACGACCCAACATTCTACAATCTGTTCACATACTCATGTAGGTGCCCTCTAAAACCTAACCTTACTTACAATGTGCATATGACCGTTTTTTCGAAAGATGATATCCTATGTAGCTGTACTTCAGTATTACAATGTTTCAAGATACTACAGATAATGAGAAAGACGCTTATCTCCGTCGTCAAGAGGATCTTTTGCTCGACCGATTCTTTATCCAAACTTTATACCATTCTCAATGCCATTCAAGCAGGGCTACAGTCCTTTTGTATACATATAAAGTAATAAATAGTCAAAGCATGTTTCAACGTCAGAGTTATTCCAGACGAGGAGTAGCCAACCGTTGACAGTGGAGCAGCAGTCTCTAACGAGCTACAATTATGACGTCATAAGCATGATGACGTCACAATATTCCAAAGGATGTCATTTGAAAATAGCATGTATTGGGCATAGTAGCTTCATTTAGTCTCTGTGCAGTGGAAATATAAATGTTCGTGTTTGGTGTTGCAAATTTAAATTTATCACATACCTGACCCGTTCAGTCATGTCATAAATATGGTATTACACACGTGTAATAACACTTTTGTGACGTCATAAACAAATGACGTCAAATAATTGTCTCGGTAGTTATAATCGTACCGTCAATGTAGAAATTTGCCTTTCTAATAGAGATTGAATTGGAGAGTTTCGGTGTATTTTCTCTTAAATATAAATTATGTGATAAATATAATCTTACACTCGTGTCAATTTAATTTGGAATTTATTAAACTTGTTAAATGATTTAATTTGTCGCTCGCCTAAAGGCTCATGACATTAGAATTATTGAACTCGTTTAATAAATTCCATATTACATCGACACTGGTGTAAGATCCTCTATATGTATATCTGTATTAATTATCATGTCCCCTTTTTCAGGGCGTGTCAATAACTCTGACGAATCCATTCTCCCCCATTTCGTCTCCCCGAGAACTCCATCCGACCTGAACGGCTATGTGCCGTACCCTATGTCGACCTCAGTACCGTTTGGTCTATGTGGTGGACAGAAGAGCTGTGAGTTCGACTTTCAACAGCTCAAAAACCGAAATCAAGCTACGCAAACAAAAATGGCCGCTGATTGGATCGGAGAGGTACAATTACTAGTCGCACCTGGTAAGTATGGACATTTATTTATATTACTGTTTTAAATGTTAGCAATATTCGGATTTAAGCCTCCTTTTATAATAAAATATCAGATTAAGAAATTAATAGCCACGTTGTTTTCTATATATTTTTGAGTAAGTAAAAGGTCAAACGAATATTAAAAAGGATAGGATTTGGTCCAAACTTTGACATATCCATTTTGCTCAGATTCCACAGATAGATTGAACCGTACTTTTATGATTAACAAACACAATGAAAACAGGTTTAAATGCTACAGATGTACAATAAAATGATACTGCTTTCTGTCTTGTTCTTTATGGGGGGTTGTTCTTTAAAAACACGACACACAATGTCTCTTTTACTGCAAAGCTCGGTCCTGTGGACTCTTGAACGTACCCCGAAGTACAAAGAGCAGCTTCAACTACAGTATCGGCAGCACTGTGACGTTGACGGGCTGTAGGCGTGGTGACCTGGCGGGGGAAACGACCTACAGCTGTCAGGCAACTTCTAACAACTCTCAGTCCTGGAGTCCTTCAGTGTCCGCTGTCTGTGCAAGTAAGTTTATGCATACAGGATTTGTACCAAACGTCATTTCAAAGGTATAGAAGATAATTATCTCTTTGTCTTGACTTTTCTATTTCACTGCAGAACATCAAATGATATTATTACAGAAAACCCTCCTCTTTAAGGTAATTCTTATAACTCCAAGGCCAGTACCTTCAGTCTGTTATCTTTGCAATAAGTCACACAATCAACTGTTAGACAATTCTAACGTCTTACAGAGTCGACCACGTGCTTTATTGAAAACATCACTTAGGGTAAAATATTGGGATGGTCGATAAGCTAGGTGCACCGTATTATAAGCTAAGTAGCTTGCTGGGAATACATTACATTTATGGAATCAGTTTTCGATGACACTCCTTTTTGTTAATATACGTTTTTTCAGAAATTGTTCTATGAGATAGCAAACTACTGTAGAAAAAATATGAAAGCTATTTTTGTAAACAATGGACATCACAACAATTCAAAAAGCACTTGGATTGGAGCAGGGATGATTTGTTACAGCAAGCCTGAAATCTGTTTAACAGTCTTTAACAGTCTATATTGTAACTTAGCCATATTATTCATATGTTCAAAACATGTACTGGGGACTGTAGTTTCCAAGAGGTTAAGGTGTCTTATTTCTAACTACCACTAGCCCTCTTTCACTGGGTCGCGGGCTCGAAGCTTATATGGGAGGCACCACCACCAAAACCAGGCACGTCCTTAAATAAACAAAACAAAAATACTAATCATATTGTGTCTTATGGATTTCGAACCCCTATTTTAAAATAGGTATGTCGATACAGAAAGCCAGTAAAACAAGCAGTTGAAAATAATCATTATAGCATAGTCATCAACTACATAAGGACATGACTGAACAGGTGATTTAGAAATACAGTAGTGTCAATATGTGTGTAAACTATTCTGTTACATGTGTAAGTAAATTCTGTCTTGCAGACACTCCACTGGACGAGGCTGACGTTGGGATGATCGCGGGCATTGTTGTGGCTATTGTAGTAGTGCTGATCATTGCAGTCATCATCGCCATTGTCCTCAGGCGTCGCAGTCGTAAGGGCAAGAGGTAGGCCATATTACTTCAGGTACATAAACTCTACACATATCAACAACAACAACATGTCATGCTAGTTTAGCCTTAGCGCGATTATCATGCTACAGCTTCTGCGAGGTAACCACCAACTGTGTACAACAAATACTTACTGAACCTATCATTGAAGTGCATGAGTGTGACCTTTTGTTGTAGTGAGTCATCATCGTTCTGGTTAATAAATCGGCTATGCAGTATATATTGTATATTAAACATAAACTGACGGACCTTAATGAATTTGAAGTCCGGATCAAAATGTGAAATGAGAAGGAAAACTTTGAAAAGGATGAGTGTTTTCAATGCCCTTTTTCATAATATGTTGCCATTTCTACCTCCTTGATTTTTTTTAAGGATGGCGCAAACACGAAGATAAAATTTCGATGGAAAGTGAGATTTTTGGTTTACATGAAGTGGTATGCTTTCTGATAATGTGTAAACTAAAAGGCATATGTAAAAAAAAATATATATATATGAAATTCATTCTTAAAGATCGTTTATTCAAAATAGAGGAGTAAGTCATCGGGTGTTTTAGGTAATTTTTAAATAAAAAAAGGATTTTGTTTTATCAATAGTTTCTTTTCATAATTATATTTTTAGTTAAAATTTACAGCTATTTTTTATTTTAATACACTTTCATCAAATGCGAATTCTCTCGTTTTGTTTAATACCGAGTTATCGCTTATGGACTGGCTCAAATCTGGTGACTTTGAATATCTCTACATCTGATGTGAATGAAAGTTACAGTATTCGATAACAACTGAAAGATTTTAAATCATATTATATTTACTCAATACCTGTGATAACGTTAGTTCCCGGCCCTGGTTGTTTTCGCACTTTTCAAATTTAACTTACAAATCATCATTGCATTTGCCATTGCGAATTTGGTTTGATTTGGTGATTTCATGTCTCCTTTCCTTAGTTAAAGGATCTGTTTTAATCCTGACAGAAAACTAATTTTAAGGCTGTAACATTCTTTTGTTTATTTCGAATAAATGGCCTGATTCTATATATCAATATAAAAGGCATTTAGGTATATGCATGAAACTTGCCATTGATATAAGTAATAATGATGATATTCAATATCTGAAAGTTTCATACTTATTTCACAATGCCTTTTTAGTTGCAAATACTTTTTTTCTTGAGTTGGAATGACTACAGTGCATCTCCTTTTTTGAAAACAGCAAATCAAATGTAATTTACTGTTCCTCATTTGGTAACCCCAAATATCCACTTTTGGTTGTTTTTTATTATTATTATTATTCTGCGCCTGTTATTCAATAAATAGGACATACTTGAATCAATTCCTAAAGAAAAAGCATTAATGTACCAGGGCCCAACAAGGGCCTTATAGACACTCATTCTTTTACATTTATATGTGCTTCCTTCAAGTGCAGTTTTACTTTTTAATTTATACTATAAGCAAGCCGTCTCTCGGAAGGATGCATGTTGTTAAAAATGTGTAAATGGGGAGAAGTCAACAATGTATACATTAATATAGCACATTCGGGTCATACTTACCAATATGTAATTCTTACTCGTATTATTCACTGTATGTATTATACATGTATATTAAGTAACAATGGGTGTATATGGCCATGCTTTAGCTTTAAGTAGTAACAGTAGTAGTTTCTGTAGTAGAAATAGTTGTAGTAGAAGTGGTATATGCTAAGTAGCTTTATGAAATCATCAAATGGTTTGCATGATTATAATTTGATTTTATTGTAATTTAACAAATGTGTTCACATAGTTAACCCTTCATATACTTTCATCAGAGTGACACATTCATAAAAGATGAGTTCCCACTGACCTTTGGTAAAATGATACTTTTTTAATATATTTTTAGAACTAACATTTGACCTTTTGGGAAGATTGTACATGTATTGATATAGCCAAATAGGTGAGAAAGAAAGTGATGAAAAAATGAATACAAGAAAAAGAATTTTGAAACAAATTATTCGGGACTTATTCGGTATATTAGTAGTTTATAATAAGAGATGGTTTTAGATAAATTATTACCTTCCAACTATTTTTTTGCATCACTTAAATAATCCATTCGTTCACATTGTTGTAAAAAATACTGTTCGTATGGTATCCATTCATTTTTTTATATACAGTATATCACAAAAATATATTTCAAATTCGGCACTTAATAACCACTAAGTTCAGCGGGAATCCAACTTAACCAGAATTGAGCTTGAAGTTATTTCTGCATTTGACACCATTAACTGTAATCCACTATAAATCCTTAACTTTGCTCTGCTTCAATTAAAATTATATGTGCAATAATTGCACGGTTTTTCATCTTTATGACCATCATTTCTATAATTAATATCAAGCAATAACTGTAATTCGCGTATGCTTCGGAATATTATGTTTAATTTTACACGATAATGAAGAAGATACATTGCAGCAATTAACTGCCATACTCGTTTCAAATTGTTTAAGTTTCCAACATATTGAATATCTAATCACTTTAATAACACAGACTGTCTTTTAAATTCACAAATATATGTTTTGTACGGCGCAATATGAGAGGTTTTTAATGATATACAAATTTTTGTTTATGTTAATATACTTTAATGATCAAAATTCGACATCCTGTAGACATTGGACATGTATATGCGAACAAATTATTGATTCGTAAAAATAGGTTACCATCAATAAAAAGCGGGTTTAATATGACATATAGATATTGTACCCAGTATACGAGGTGTTACCTATGTCTTTATGTGTCTTACTTTAGTACAAGTGTTCCGGACGATGGGTGAGTAAGTCTCCCGTCCTGTATGTTTATATTACACCGCTTAGAGGCTATATATATATATAGATATCGAGCTACCTGACAGTACCCGGTGTTGGGATGTCCCACCCTTCCTCGTCCTTATACTTCGCTGTACCCTAGCAATATACACCGACAAATATAAATATTTGTATTTATTTACAACAATGAGCAAAATGTTGTTTTTTGTTCGGGTTTTTTTTTTTTGCATTTAGATTGCAGCATAAGGTATTTTTGTTGTTTTTTAATGTGTACAGTTTAGATTAAGTAAATATTTATTTGCATGATGCTCCTTATGTTTGTATAAATACGTCTTATCGTTGCTACTGAACATCTATCTTTTTTTTATAAATGAGATGTACAAATCGAAGCGAGTAAAATATGCATAATTTTGTAGATAGAAGAAAACTTAGAGCATGCGCTTGGTGTTCCCTGTCACTTCCTGTCCGGTTTAATTAAGTTTAAATCATCTTTTGTATCAACAGACAAATGGATTGGACATTTGGACACCCGGGCTAACTTAGCGCTTACTCATGCCACACATATATAGATAAAACGCCAGTTATACTTGTTGATAAAGGCAATACCAAAGATGTCTCTGTCATTTCACAGAATAGGTGCTTTATTTTGAATTACACTAAAATTGTTACAATACACTATTTTCAATATTTTGCTATTTTGGTATTTTTAACATATTTATTTATTGCTTTCATAAACCAATGACTCGTAAGCATTGCTATCAATATATGTTATGTATACATTCATAACCTCAAATTAATAATACAGATTCGATCATAATGCACGAGGATATTTCTCTCCTGGAAATGTATTTATCAATATGCCTGTGTGTGTTTAAGGGGCAACTTTTCGGCTGATAGACCCAATCCTGTGTCGAGTGGGGAGTATGATGCTCGTTATTCAGAAGTAAAAAGGAGGGACGAAGAGGACCCGCCGAGAGACAAACCTAAAAAGAGCAAAGAGTTGGACATGTAAACATGCAATATATAATATATCTCATCACATTAAGTATAATGGCTTTGTAGAGTAGCAGGATGGACGACTTTGGAACTTTAAAAGCACCTTGCTCAGCTGATGTCAGGGTTATAAAGAGGATTCTGGTCCTAGGATTAAATTGCTCGGTGTACACAAAGTACATAATGAGGATTTAGGTGTTTTTTTTAATATATAAGACAATCATGTCGATATTTGCTTAAACATATATTGATTTCCTTTAGATTTCAAGAAACGATCAGGATAGAATAAGGAAAGAATGCACAGTTCAACAACATATTGGTACTTTCTCATAAATTCAACTTCATTTAAAAATGTTAAAACGAAAAACAATTAAATGCATGCGATCAATGACTGAGTCTATATATATTTAAATGTAGCAACTCCTATACCTTTGTAGATTTTGTTTCAATATAGTGTATGCAATAGGTTGTATAGATGCTATGTGTTCTACGTTAGATTTAACACTGGTACAGATATATATCAGTTATGGACTTTTGCTGATGTCAATATGGTGTTAGATTCTACCAGGTTGGTATAACACCATATTGACCGAATCAAAGGTCCTTTATTTTGTTTTATATTAGATATGAAACTTGTTTACAAAAGACTAAATAAATTGCATTGTATCTGTCTTGATAAAGCTTGAAATTCACTGTTGCATACATGGGTACTATAACGTCAACAATGCAATATTGACTCGGTGTTTCTAAAAGTAGAAAACATCAGGTTAATATCACAAAATATGGACCTCCCCGTGACCATATTTTAGCCAATGAAAATTGAAGAATTCGGACCATATCTAATATATATTTGTACATTAAGTATTATATCAAGTGTGTGAATCGCCTGTGCCATATTTCAACCTACACATTGATATCGCAGTTTTGTAAGTATATTTGTTTTTATTTTTTTTTATCATTTTTTTCTCTCCTTATTACATCATCAGGACTATTTCCTCATAGTGTGTATTACAGTTTGGTACACAATGCTATATTATGTCCACTATTACATTAGAAATATCTGGTTATAAATAAAATTTCTTACCAGAGGAAATCGTATTGATTTTAAAGACTAATATTGAATTACTAAATAATTGTCACAAAATGACCGTCTTTAAATGAGAATCAACTGTGAAATCAAAGTGGCTGCAAAATATCAGATAATTAAATCAAAGATTCGCATATATTTTCATGACATTTTTCGAAAGTATCGAAACACCAAATGTAACTCTGTGACTTATCGTGGATATGTATGTTTGTTGCTGCACATTAGAATTTTGGGTTTTTTTTCAAAGCAAATATGTTTTATTATATTTGAAGAAAAATATTACTAAGCAAATGGTACCGCCCTCTTCGTACAAAAATGTATATCTAAATTATCGTACATATTGTTCTGTTTCATAATTTCTGTTCCTTTCAATTATCTTACAAATTGTTAATTAGCTAACAGAATGTTGTACTTTGTATTTGAAATATCCTTAAGCGCTGAGACGAATGTTGTGTACATGTAAATAGTTTCTTCCAATTGTTCATTCCCTAGGTCACGCTTGTTAAGGATATTTAGACGTGTTGATAATGCTACGTAATTGACTGAAACATCATAAAATTACATTGTTGTAAAGTAATCGTATTTAGGCAGCATGTTTTATATTATCGACATGTAAGGTATACTAATGTAGTATGAATGTACATGACTGTCACTGTCGCAATTATATTTTCGTGATTCTCTCGTAGAGACCAGACAATGTTTGTCAAGTATATGCATCCAATGCTTGTGTGTAATCTGAATAAATGCTTTCATGTATCGAAGAAAATCTAAGTTGCAGTATAATAGTTGATGCTTCAGATGATGAATTCATTTACTGACACAACTTGAGAAAACCCTTTAAGATTAATATCTGATACACGTTTGAAAACTTTTATTGAATTTTGATATAAAAATTCTTTCTAAGTTGACGAAAACGCATGAGAATTTGAAGGCCATGCTTGATATGGTTCTACTAGTTGTTTCAAGGCGAATTAAATTCTCATGTATGTGTTCTATGTACTTATATAAAAGCTTCTTTGGTTTTTAAACACCTTTTAAAGAAGCTAAATGTACTTTCAAGGATAGCTGGGTATTGCCGTATCAAATGTACAAGTGTAAATGTATTATGAACACAGTATGATGTCATGTGTGTGTTTGATCATTTTCATTGAACTACTTTTGAGTATTCTGTCACAATTTTGATGTCCGTAGCTTTATACTGTGTGTGTCAAATTCGTTTGCTTAATTCCATACAGTAGTATGGAAAAAATGCATGACACAATCTTTTGCATTCAATGTGAAATTTTGAATACTAAAAATAAAACTATTTTAACGTCTCGTCGCCTTAACATTTATTTATACGAGAACTTGCTTGTCATTAGAATGATGATTACGCTTCAATGCACTGTTAGAAATATTAGCCAAAAACCGTGTAGTAGATTTTAAATGAAGGAATTTTCATTTTAATTTTTCTTGTATTTAGTCCATATTAAAGTTAAAGTTTTTCCCCTAAAACAGATTTGAAAACTTCTGAATACTGCCTTTACGCAGAAGACTTTGTTTTCTGTATAATTTCAGACAGAGTTTGGTAATAGAAATGTTATTTATGATCTTATTTTGGTGCAATAGTATTAGAAAGACGTATCAGGAACATACAAATTGATATGACGTTTGTTCCTTTTTATCAGTTTTATGTTTGTTTTATTATTTCATATTATTATCAATTATTTCATATTAAGATATTTCTATTCATGCTAAACACTGTATTTAGTTTTAAAAAGCAAATTATTCCATGCTAAAACAAAAAGCGGAAAACATCACAGCCTTAATGATGTGCCTATCCATTTGGCTGTATACATACAAAGTCGCCTCAAAAGAGCCACTCAATTCAAATAGTTTGTTTGAGTTACTGCCCTTTTACCTTCTTATGCTATATAAAATTAAACGCCAACAAATGTTCGTTTCCTTCAGATAGTTGCATACTAAATCAATTTTGCCTATTATAAATATAAAGCACATACATTGTGCCGTAATAAATCTATATTATGTAACATTATACCGTAATAAATATATAAAACTTAAAAATGTACCGTAATAATAAGTGTATATAACTTATAAATGTACCGTAATAACATATGTAACACTTGAAATTGTACCGTTATAATAAATTAACATTTTATATTACATTATGCCATTATAGATATATATTTCCCAAAAGTATTCGTTTATAAATCTCCCCTCTAAAATGGTTATAAATTAAGTGAAATATTACCTCAAATTGTATAACAAAACCGGTTTTTACAAAAGTCATGTAACTCAAATTGAATTATTTTTCGTATTTACATATTCCAGATTGTGCGGTAGCTATCGAAACAAATTTATTTTACCTACCAGTAATAAACCATTTTTTATATATATTCTCTGTTTGCAATTGAATCATATCACAGCATATATTTCAACTCATAAGTTTATCGCATGCACTTGAACACCACTTAACAGTCTGGAGCTTGGGAATCAAACACATCATACGAAGTGTATCATAAGACACATTGCTCTAATATCATATAAAATCTATGACATCATTTGTCAAATTGTGATAAGGTTTCACTCCGGAAAATGTTCAGTTTCGCATTCTTACAACTGCACTGTATCACAGATTAACGAATTACGTGACAATATTGTGGCATTACCGGAACCGGAAACAACCAATGTGAAGGGTCAGAGAGGCGGAAGCGTATAACAAGACATTGACGACAGGTAGCTGGTAACATTGTTAGGTGTCGATTCAAGACAAATGCATTTGTATAAAAGTATTGTTTCCTTTCATTAAGGAGTGACTTTCATCAAAAAACATATCTTATAAAAACGTTTGGTTTGGTTTATTTTGTTCTGTGTCCTATTAACAGCCGTGGTCATTTAAGGAGGTGCAAAGTTTTGGAGGTGGAGGAACGCCGGAGTACCCAGAGAGAAAATACAGATATACGGTCATTACCTGGCAACTGACCCACGTGGGATTTGTAATTACAACAAATGAAAATATAATGAAACATGGAAAACAATTGTGTATGGACTTCTTATTATGATATATTTTAGCTCACCTGTTCGAAGGACAGATGAGCTATTGCATTAACTGCTTCGGCGTTGTCTTTTTCTATACATTTGTATTAAGATTACAGTTTCAGTTCATTGTCAACAAACTACTGCATTTATGCTCATGAAACCTAACATGTAAATTGATCAGGGCCTTTACTCAACAAATCAGGAGTATAATTTAGAGGTCACTGTGACTGCTTTTTGGCACAAATCTGGCTTACTCGACTTTATCATTTTCTGCGTTGATAGACCTGCGTTAAGTTTTTTGGCTAAATTCATTGTGAACAAACTTCTGCTTTTATGGTAATGAAACTTCTCGTTTAGATTCATCAAATTCCGCACTCCATAATGCAGGAAGATAGAGGTCACTGTAGATATTTTTTACACAATCGTTCCAGTTACTGACATGTTACTATTTCTAATGTCAACATTCTTTGCTAAGGTTTTGTCGCAGGTGTTGAAATGCATCGATATTTAAATAACAAAAAGGCAAAACACAATTAAAATTCAATAACACAAATTCTATGAGACACATATTACAGCGCAAAACCAACCTATGTATGTGCAGTTATGACAACAAAAAAAGGAGTTTCGTTCTCGCCTTAGAACCTTCGTCAGCGAATGATAAATATTTCATTATTAATTCTCTAAGTAAATGAACATTTAAGCGTGCTATTAGCCTCATGGACATACCATGGGACAGACGAGCTGAATGTCCTGTCTTAGCGACCAACAACTTACTGTTATATAAAAAAAACGGAGAATACAGAAGCGTCACAAAACCATAATCCAAACTTAAACTAGGTTAAACTAAGGGTAAAATATGTGAAAAAAGAAAGTTTTACACGGAGACCCTTGGCCAGGTTTTCCAGAAGAGTAAGCATCTTTATATCGACGACACCCGTCATGTAAATCTTGGTCAAGTCCATGTAAACATCATGTCCTCAAAGTGAGAACCGAGTCATCGTTCTCAATCACAACAAGTTAGCATACTAATGACATTCCTTAAAAACGTTCATCTTCATATCACACCAAGTATATATACATTTGTCAACTTTTGTTTTGCTAAATAGTCTACCATAAAAAGCATACTTGTACTAAAATGTATAATGTAAATGTTGTCTTTTATGGACCATTGTTATCAAGCCAACCAAATCTCTCTCAACGTCCGCCATCCTATTCACAAACATTATAACGTTAAGGTTTAAACAAGTATTAAATATGAATGTAGTTTGTAAAAATCGAAAAATCACAATTTAGGATTACAAGCACGGACAGAAATCTTCTAAATGATAATGGCCAACTTCATTAGCTGAAGATCTCCAAAGCATTAATTAATGATCTGAGGACTTTAATAAATATGATATGATTACCAGATGTGGTTACTTTATTATATCTGCCTAGACCTACTGAACACTCAATGGTGACGTCTCAGTTTACGACACATCTCTTGTGTATTCTGGCCTGCTAGTTACCTTTCTGCTTTGTTTACAAGTTAGAGAGGATTCGTTTATATTCATCAGGGAAATTTACTCCTTGTCCTCGGCCACAAGTATAATATAGGACTGATTATGAGTATTGATACAGAAGATCGATCAAGCGTTTGATTTTCAATTCATCCGAATTCCCCCAGCTTGTTTGTGCTCCGATGACTTGGCTGCAATTAGGACGTGGTCACGGCGGGGTCACATGGGGTGACCATCTCATACATCATGAGTGTGATACTAATAACCGCGTGGGACATACATAATTAACACGGCCAGACCCGCTCAGTCTCGAGGACGCAAACATACACCCGGTCAAAAATGCCCATACAAAATAAAGTTTCTGTTACATTAGACAAACGCTTTTATTGCTTGAAGCACAATAATTTTTAAGGTGTGTGACACCATGCAGGAATGACGTCATTTTTGAAGTTGTTTACCAATACAGCATAACTTTACACTGAACATATCACGTTTTACTTGTTTTCCCTTCGCTATGTAGGGTACGTCCATTTTGTGTTGCCCTTGTTTACATGGTAAATAGTAAATGTTTACGTAATGAGACTGTGGTACGATATATTGTCAATGTTTACGTAATGAGACTGTGGTACGATATATTGTCAATGTTTACGTAATGAGACTGTGGTACGATATTTTGTCAATGTTTACGTAATGAGACTGTGGTACGATATATTGTCAATGTTTAAGTAATGAGACTGTGGTACGATATATTGTCAATGTTTACGTAGTGTGAGACTGTGGTACCATATATTGTCAATGTTTACGTAGTGTGAGACTGTGGTACCATATATTGTCAATGTTTACGTAATGAGACTGTGGTACGATATATTGTCAATGTTTACGTAGTGTGAGACTGTGGTACCATATATTGTCAATGTTTACGTAATGAGACTGTGGTACGATATATTGTCAATGTTTACGTAATGAGACTGTGGTACGATAAATTGTCAATGTTTAAGTAATGAGACTGTGGTACGATATATTGTCAATGTTTACGTAATGAGACTGTGGTACGATATATTGTCAATGTTTACGTAATGAGACTGTGGTACGATATATTGTCAATGTTTACGTAATGAGACTGTGGTACGATATATTGTCAATGTTTACGTAGTGTAAGACTGTGGTACCATATATTGTCAATGTTTACGTAATGAGACTGTGGTACCATATATTGTCAATGTTTACGTAATGAGACTGTGGTACCATATATTGTCAATGTTTACGTAATGAGACTGTGGTACCATATATTGTCAATGTTTACGTAATGAGACTGTGGTACGATATATTGTCAATGTTTACGTAATGAGACTGTGGTACGATATATTGTCAATGTTTACTTAATGAGACTGTGGTACCATATATTGTAAATGTTTACGTAATGAGACTGTGGTACGATATTTTGTCAATGTTTACGTAATGAGACTGTGGTACCATATATTGTCAATGTTTACGTAATGAGACTGTGGTACGATATATTGTCAATGTTTACGTAATGAGACTGTGGTACGATATAATGTCAATGTTTACGAAATGAGACTGTGGTACGATATTTTGTCAATGTTTACGTTATGAGACTGTGGTACGATATAATGTCAATGTTTACGAAATGAGACTGTGGTACGATATTTTGTCAATGTTTACGTAATGAGACTGTGGTACGATATATTGTCAATGTTTACGTAATGAGACTGTGGTACCATATATTGTCCATGTTTACGTAATGAGACTGTGGTACCATATATTGTCAATGTTTACGTAATGAGACTGTGGTACGATATATTGTCAATGTTTACGTAATGAGACTGTGGTACGATATATTGTCAATGTTTACGTAGTGTGAGACTGTGGTACCATATATTGTCAATGTTTACGTAGTGTGAGACTGTGGTACGATATATTGTCAATGTTTACGTAGTGTGAGACTGTGGTACCATATATTGTCAATGTTTACGTAGTGTGAGACTGTGGTACCATATATTGTCAATGTTTACGTAGTGTGAGACTGTGGTACGATATATTGTCAATGTTTACGTAGTGTGAGACTGTGGTACCATATATTGTCAATGTTTACGTAGTGTGAGACTGTGGTACGATATATTGTCAATGTTTACGTAGTGTGAGACTGTGGTACGATATATTGTCAATGTTTACGTAGTGTGAGACTGTGGTACCATATATTGTCAATGTTTACGTAGTGTGAGACTGTGGTACCATATATTGTCAATGTTTACGTAGTGTGAGACTGTGGTACGATATATTGTCAATGTTTACGTAGTGTGAGACTGTGGTACGATATATTGTCAATGTTTACGTAATGAGACTGTGGTACCATATATTGTCAATGTTTACGTAATGAGACTGTGGTACGATATATTGTCAATGTTTACGTAATGAGACTGTGGTACCATATATTGTCAATGTTTACGTAATGAGACTGTGGTACCATATATTGCCAATGTTTACGTAGTGTAAGACTGTGGTACCATATATTGTCAATGTTTACGTAATGAGACTGTGGTACCATATATTGTCAATGTTTACGTAGTGTAAGACTGTGGTACCATATATTGTCAATGTTTAAGTAATGAGACTGTGGTACGATATATTGTCAATGTTTACGTAATGAGACTGTGGTACCATATATTGTCAATGTTTACGTAATGAGACTGTGGTACGATATATTGTCAATGTTTACGTAATGAGACTGTGGTACGATATATTGTCAATGTTTACGTAGTGTAAGACTGTGGTACCATATATTGTCAATGTTTACGTAATGAGACTGGTACCATATATTGTCAATGTTTACGTAGTGTAAGACTGTGGTACCATACATTGTCAATGTTTACGTAGTGTGAAACTGTGGTACCATACATTGTCAATGTTTACGTAGTGTAAGACTGTGGTACCATATATTGTCAGTGTTTACGTGTTGTGAGACTGTGGTACCATACATTGTCAATGTTTACATATTCTGGGACTGTGGTAGCATAAATTGTCAGTGTTTACGTAGTGTTGGACTGTGGTACCATAAATTGTCAGTGTTTAGGTAGTGTAAGACTGTGGTACCATATATTGTCAGTGTTTATGTAGTGTAAGACTGTGGTAGCATATATTGTCAATGTTTAGATATTGTGGGACTGTGGTAGCATATATTGTCAATGTTTAGATATTGTGGGACTGTGGTAGCATAAATTGTCAGTGTTTACGTAGTGTTGGACTGTGGTACCATAAATTGTCAGTGTTTAGGTAGTGTAAGACTGTGGTACCATATATTGTCAGTGTTTAGAGATTGAGGGACTGTGGTACCATATATTGTCAATGTTTACGTAGTGTTGGACTGTGGTACCATAAATTGTCAGTGTTTAGGTAGTGTAAGACTGTGGTACCATATATTGTCAA
Organism: Mimachlamys varia; assembly: GCA_947623455.1. Lineage (NCBI taxonomy): Eukaryota > Metazoa > Mollusca > Bivalvia > Pectinida > Pectinidae > Mimachlamys > Mimachlamys varia. Next base: position 8,667,847 of record OX392537.1, read on the forward strand.
TGTTTAGATATTGTGGGACTGTGGTAGCATATATTGTCAATGTTTAGATATTGTGGGACTGTGGTAGCATAAATTGTCAGTGTTTACGTAGTGTTGGACTGTGGTACCATAAATTGTCAGTGTTTAGGTAGTGTAAGACTGTGGTACCATATATTGTCAGTGTTTAGAGATTGAGGGACTGTGGTACCATATATTGTCAATGTTTACGTAGTGTTGGACTGTGGTACCATAAATTATCAGTGTTTACGTAGTGTTGGACTGTGGTACCATATATTGTCAATGTTTATGTAGTGTAAGACTGTGGTAGCATATATTGTCAATGTTTAGATATTGTGGGACTGTGGTAGCATATATTGTCAATGTTTAGATATTGTGGGACTGTGGTAGCATAAATTGTCAGTGTTTACGTAGTGTTGGACTGTGGTACCATAAATTGTCAGTGTTTAGGTAGTGTAAGACTGTGGTACCATATATTGTCAATGTTTAGATATTGTGGGACTGTGGTAGCATATGTTGTCAATGTTTAGATATTGTGGGACTGTGGTAGCATATATTGTCAATGTTTACGTCGTGTTGGACTGTGGTACCATATATTGTCAATGTTTACGTAGTGTTAGACTGTGGTACCATATATTGTCAATGTTTACGTAGTGTAAGACTGTGGTACCATACATTGTCAGTGTTTAGGTAGTGTAAGACTGTGGTACCATAAATTGTCAATGTTTACCTAGTGTGAGACTGTGGTACCATACATTGTCAATGTTTAGATATTGTGGGACTGTGGTAGCATATATTGTCAATGTTTACGTCGTGTTGGACTGTGGTACCATAAATTATCAGTGTTTACGTAGTGTTGGACTGTGGAACCATATATTGTCAATGTTTGACTAACGTGAGACTGTGATACCATATATTGTCAGTGTTTACGTAGTGTGAGACTGTGGTATCATATATTGTCAGTGTTGAGGTAGTGTAAGACTGTGGTACCATATATTGTCAATGTTTACGTAGTGTGAGACTGTGGTACCATATAATGTCAAGGTTTACGTAGTGTGAGACTGTGGTACCATATATTGTCAATGTTAACCTAATGTGAGACTGTGGTACCATACATTGTCAATGTTTAGATATTGTGGGACTGTGGTAGCATATATTGTCAATGTTTACCTAGTGTGAGACTGTGGTACCATACATTGTCAATGTTTAGATATTGTGGGACTGTGGTAGCATATATTGTCAATGTTTACGTCGTGTTGGACTGTGGTACCATAAATTGTCAGTGTTTAGGTAGTGTAAGACTGTGGTACCATATATTGTCAATGTTTACCTAGTGTGAGACTGTGGTACCATACATTGTCAATGTTTAGATATTGTGGGACTGTGGTAGCATATATTGTCAATGTTTACGTCGTGTTGGACTGTGGTACCATAAATTATCAGTGTTTACGTAGTGTTGGACTGTGGAACCATATATTGTCAATGTTTGACTAACGTGAGACTGTGATACCATATATTGTCAGTGTTTACGTAGTGTGAGACTGTGGTATCATATATTGTCAATGTTTACGTAGTGTGAGACTGTGGTACCATATATTGTCAATGTTTACGTAGTGTAAGACTGTAGTACCATATATTGTCAGTGTTTACGTAGTGTGAGACTGTAGTACCATATTGTCAATGTTTACGTAATGTGGGACTGTGGGACTGTGGGACTGTGGTACCATATATTGTCAAAGGTATCGTAATGTGAGACTGTGGTACCATATATTGTCAAAGTTATCGTAATGTGAGACTGTGGTACCATAAATTGTCAGTGTTTCAAAGTGTAAGACTGTGGTACCATATATTGTCAATGTTTACGTAGTGTAAGACTGTGGTACCATTCATTGTCAATGTTTACATATTGTCGGACTGTGGTACCATATATTGTCAATGTTTACGTAGTGTGAGACTGTGGTACCATATATTGTCAATGTTTACGTAATGAGACTGTGGTACGATATATTGTCAATGTTTACGTAGTGTGAGACTGTGATACCATATATTGTCAATGTTTACGTAATGAGACTGTGGTACGATATATTGTCAATGTTTACGTAGTGTGAGACTGTGGTACCATATATTGTCAATGTTTAACTAACGTGAGACTGTGATACCATGTATTGTCAATGTTTACGTAGTGTGAGACTGTGGTACCATATATTGTCAATGTTTACCTAGTGTGAGACTGTGGTACCATATATTGTCAATGTTTAACTAACGTGAGACTGTGATACCATATATTGTCAGTGTTTACGTAGTGTGAGACTGTGGTACCATATATTGTCAATGTATACGTAGTGTGAGACTGTGATACCACATATTGTCAATTTTTACGTAATGTAAGACTGTGGTACCATATATTGTCAATGTTTACGTAGTGTGAGACTGTGGTACCATATATTGTCAATGTTTAACTAACGTGAGACTGTGGTACCATATATTGTCAATGTTTACGTAGTGTTGGGCTGTGGTACCATAAATTATCAGTGTTTACAGTGTACGTTGTGTGAGACTGTGGTACCATATATTGTCAGTGTTTACGTAGTGTAAGACTGTGGTACCATATATTGTCACTGTTTAACTAACGTGAGACTGTGGTACCATATATTGTCAAAGGTATCGTAATGTGAGACTGTGGTACCATATATTGTCAAAGTTATCGTAATGTGAGACTGTGGTACCATATATTGTCAATGTTTACATAGTGTAAGACTGTGGTACCATATATTGTCAGTGTTTACGTAGTGTGGGACTGTGGTACCATATATTGTCAGTGTATACGTAGTGTGAAACTGTGGTACCATATCTTGCCAGTGGTTACGCAGTGTGAGACTGTAGTTTAATATATTTTCAAATTTATCGTAATGTAAAAATATATTGTACTGGAAGGAACATTGGTAAAGTCTGCAATCTTTCAGTTACAAAATAAAGAACTTGTCTGAAAGCAATACGAAGTTTTAGCATGTACATTTACTTGATTCACTTAAATGACACGTTATGAAGAAAAACAGTTTCTGTAAACACATTTCCTATCTCCTCCTCGTCGGGATCAGAAATTAATACCAGGCATATGTGTATGTTCTCCATCCGATTAAATCTGTATTCATAACGTGTGGAGATGGGGTTTGTTGGATCTGCCGTGGCGTCTGTCGTGCGCTTGGTGACTACAACCTACATCACGAGATAATTAATTAACAGCCAGAGTTTTCTCGATCGAATGTAACCCGGTACTTCAATAATCGGTGGTCGTCTACGGCAGTGGTAGCTTATTATCGTTTACACAAACATCAAGTAATCATGAAAAATCAACATTGATACCGCTTCTTGTGTGTTTATTTACGTCTTTTTAACCGACTCTTACTGAAAACATTATGAGAAACAACATGTTTTAACACGAGAACAAAATCTTAATGCAGAGTAGTTTTCTTTCATCTTGTCTACTGGAACGAGACAGAAGTGGTTATTGCATCTCAAATCGCCCAAAACTTGAAAGCTTTTCATAATATTTACTTCCATAACCACGCCCCTGTCACGCCCACTTATTGTAGGTAATATACTAACCACGCCTGTTTGGCTTCTTCCGTTCATGAAATACATCTGCTCACATAACGGCAATGTACTTTTATCGCTTATTTGTGTCTGGTAATGTTACATTCAAGACAGCCTTTCAAATGAACCACGTAAGCGAGTACAATGGTGAACTTAGGATGGAACAAGAAAAATGACGCATATTATATATATAATGAGTGTTGTATGCTTTATTTTTAATATAATGGCAATTCAAACACCATTTGGTAAATTTTAGTAATGCCCCTGTGATATTGGAAACGCTAACACATTTATTTGCGTCTAGGTATGTTCTTCTTGGCACATCCATTAGTCTAGTACCATTGATATTGTTTTGTCTATGGGTGTAGGTTCAATGATATTGTTTGGTATATGGGTGTGTGAACGTTCATTGGTATTGTTTGGTCCATTGGTGTAGGTTCATTGATATTGTAAGGTCTATGTGTTTAAGTTCATTGGTATTGTTAGGTCTATGGGTGTATGTTCATTGATATTGTTAGGTTTATGGGTGTATGTTCATTGATATTGTTTGGTATATGGGTGTAGGTTAATTGATATTGTTTGGTATATGGGTGTAGGTTAATTGATACTATAAGGTCTATGGGTGTAATTTCATTGATATTGTTTGGTATATGGGTATAGGTTCATTGATATTGTTTGGTATATGGGTGTAGGTTCATTGATATTGTTAGGTATATGGGTGTAGGTTCATTGGTATTGTTTGGTATATGGGTGTAGGTTCATTGGTATTGTTTGGTATATGGGTGTAGGTTCATTGGTATTGTTTGGTATATGGGTGTAGTATCATTGATATTGTTAGGTCTATGGGTGTCGTATCACTGATATTGTTAGGTCTATGGGTGTAGGTTCATTGGTATTGTTTGGTATATGGGTGTAGGTTCATTGGTATTGTTTGGTATATGGGTGTAGTATCATTGATATTGTTAGGTCTATGGGTGTCGTATCACTGATATTGTTAGGTCTATTGTGTATGTTAATTGATATTTGATATCGTTTTTTGGTTTTGTTTGGTAGCCCCGGATGGCTTTTGGTCCGATATCATGATATTGGCCTTGTTTGGTATATTTGTAATTGGAATTGACCAAGGGTGATCGAGCTGTGCAGTGGACAGCGCTCTCGTCTTTCACCAAGGCGACCGAGGTTCGATTCCCAGACCGGTTGTGTAGATAGGGTATTGGGTCACATGCCCGACCACGTGGGGTTTCTTCGGGTACACTGGTTTCCTCCCACAATAAGACCCCTCGCGCGCTTACATCGAGGCCAACTTGTTGGATAACTTGTTTCAAAATTGTTTTGCAATAAATCAAGTTTGATTTATGTTTTGTTCTTGTCACACTTGTTTGATGTTACTTGATGGTCAAATCGGTACATTTGCCTGTTCTAGTCTGTTCGTTCGATTTGGCTTTTTGGCCTCGTCTTATATATTATTGGCATGTCTATAAATGTATTATCGTTGCTCTGTTATCAGTGACTGGTCTCGCCTCGGGATCATACTTAAGTGTTTGCTTTTCCAATCACGTATGACTGTATTTTTGTATAAGTAATTCGTGATTGGCTAAGTCATCAATTAAGATTTAGACTTAAGTTCGTTTCATGATCCTTGGGCCATGTCTTGTGATCCCATTCTAAATGGTCTGGTAGCATAGGTAATGTTTGCTGTGCAGGTTTAGTCTAATTCGTCTGGTCTACCCTTGTCTCGTTTGGTCTTGTGGACACATTGGCCAGTCGGTCTGTTGCCAATATCTATGTCTGTACGATAGTTGTTCTCTTAATCCCGTCTCGTTCGTCTAGTCCCAAGGGTCTAGTCCAATCAGGCTTATTCCAATGGTATGGTCTATTATTTACACATGTTATTTATAAATTCATTATAAGGTCGTTGTTCTGGTATCGCGTCATACAACCGATTGATACCATTAACGGTTACCATACGCCATTACTATTACACATATGCCATTATATATATACATTTATATATGACATTACACATTTACGTACACATATGATACTGAATATTTACATAAATGCCGTAACATAATTATATACATACGCATATGCCGTTACACATTATTTGCATATACATATGATACTGAATATTTACATACACATATGATACTAAATATTTATATATATGCCGTTACATATATACAAACGCATATGCCGTTACACATTTGCATACACACATGATACTAAATATTTACATACACATATATATGCGGTACATATTTACATACACATATGATACTAAATATTTACATATACATATGCGGTACTATTTACATACACATATGATACTAAATATTTACATTCATATGCCAATATATATTTACATACTCACATGATATGATATATTAACATACACACATGCCATTATATATAAACACACATATATATGCCATTACATATCTACCATGAAACAGAGATCGCTTTACATACATACAATATATAATATTACTATAAAACACGTGCCATTCCACATCTGTGGTAAACATAGACACCTTCAATTAAACCGTTACTACCATCACATATACCTACATGTAGATGTACTCTTACACACGTATTAGTATATATACACCTCCAATTACACCGTTACTACCATCACATATACCTAGATGTACTCTTACACACGTATTAGTATATATACACCTCCAAATACACCGTTACTACCATCACATATACCTAGATGTACTCTTACACACGTATTAGTATATATACACCTCCAAATACACCGTTACTACCATCACATATACCTAGATGTACTCTTACACACGTATTAGTATATATACACCTCCAAATACACCGTTACTACCATCACATATACCTAGATGTACTCTTACACACGTATTAGTATATATACACCTCCAAATACACCGTTACTACCATCACATATACCTAGATGTACTCTTACACACGTATTAGTATATATACACCTCCAAATACACCGTTACTACCATCACATATACCTAGATGTACTCTTACACACGTATTAGTATATATACACCTCCAAATACACCGTTACTACCATCACATATACCTAGATGTACTCTTACACACGTATTAGTATATATACACCTCCAAATACACCGTTACTACCATCACATATACCTAGATGTACTCTTACACACGTATTAGTATATATATATATACACGGTTTCGCACTTCATGACGCCTTTATCATACCACATTCACCATCAATGTATTACACTGCTACAATGCCATCACTACAATCTACCATTTCCCATGTGTTACATATCCCATATACCATTACACATATATTATTACGCGGATTTAATCACATACTAGTGTGTATGATTATGTTTTTACCAAATCACACCTACATTCCAATTTTACTTTTTCACATTTAATCGTTACACATTTAGTATTACACATGTACGCGGATTTAATCACATACTAGAGTGTATGATTATGTGTTTACCATATCACACCTATATTCCAGTTTTACTATTTCACATGTAATCGTTACACATGTATTATTACGCGGCTTTTATTACATACTTTGTGTATACCATATTTCACCTCCATTACAGTTATATTAGTTCACATATATCATAACACATGGACATATATATGATACTTTCGTGTACATATTATTTTTATGTAACCGTTGCTATCTTTTTTGTCCCGGTAGTCACCGATACCAATATTTTGGCCGGTTTACATACGTTTTCGGTTTACAAGGGTAGGGTAAAGGCTAGGAGGTAAACGCTGAATAATATGGCAGGGATATACAGAGTATTGAATTAAACCGTTTCCTGTTTTGAAAGGTTATACTTGGAAAGCTATTTTTATCAAAGAAACATTTTAACACTTCATTTAAACAGATTATTTTGGTTTATATATATGTGTGTGTATGTGTGAGTGAGTGGAATAAAAAATGATAACTCGGTGGCCGTTATGAGCTGCCGGCATACATACATGGTTGACGGTTGATCCCCGGTGGTAAATCACGAAGAGGCGTTGCTGTGATGTAGGATGTACGATTTGTCGTTCATTAGACCGGGAGCCCTGACGGCGGTGTGGGGACCACAGCCTCGCAGTCGGCCCACACGACATTAGATTACATCTCCGGGCGGCCGTGATATATCGTCTCTTTCGCCGCTCTGTCACTCCGCTAGACCCAGTCAGCTTACACCAACTCGTATAAAAAACACACGGGCAGTCTAGCTGAAATCTCTCCTGTAGAATTACACCCTCACAAAAGGAAGTGAAAACCTGACTTTAAACCAACTTAGACCAAGTTAATTACATACGGTAAATCATTATAATTCAGTCACTTTTGATGCTCAGTAATTTAGTTTTGATACCTTCAAGTCTGGTCACCTTTCTTTTCTCTTCGCCGATTAGTCTCGTTACCATTACAATTTTCAATTTCGTAACCGTAGTTTCGTAACGTTAGTTTCGTATCCAAACAAACTCGTCACCTTCCCGCCTCGTCACAAAGCAGAATAGCTGGCGACCTAATTACATCATCGTCTAATAACAGTCTGGTCGCATGTACTCTTCATAACTTACTTAAACACAAATGTTGGTTGGCAATCTTGTTCAAATATTATCGGTGATCCATATCCGAGGAAATTGAAGACAACGTGATCATGACGACAACATATGTACATAACGGACTTACATGCGGGCAATACAGCACGTTCTTGGTTAATAATTCAATTTTGTTTGAAACAAACTTTTTCATTGGGTTGAAAAAAATGAAAAAAATTTATCAGCCCAAAATTTAAAAAATGACGTGGCCGTTTATAACGTCACTTTTGATTGGCTGATGAAGCAGCGTATTTACTTGTAAGAGTCCATCAATAAAGTGAATTTTCGCAGGGTACAGATTAAATTGTTAGGATTAACTTGAAACACAAAATAACAGGAGTATACTTTCATCATAAACCTAGTACATTCCGTTTTGGGTTTTTTTGTGTTATACCTCCGTAACATAAAAAAATTATTTAAGTTAATCTTTAAATAATTTACAAATAGGACAATGCTGTCACATTAAAACATTTTTTCTTTTCTTTCAGTATCGTTATATAAATGTAAGTAATATGATGTTATTATCTTTATGAAAAAAGAATTAAAAGTTTGAAAAGTGTTGATAACGAAGGTCCAATAGTTCAAAACACGACACGTCCCATTGCTTTAGTGTCAACGTCGTTTAATATGACATGATCCGTCATAAAGTTGTTATCATGCATGTCAGTTTAATCATACTTGTACTTCATAAGCAATAATTCTTAACATGATAAATATGACATGGCAGTGAGAATTGCGACGGAAATACAAATATCAATACCCATTAATGGTCTAGTCTTCGTTTCTTTAATCCTACCTCAAGTTAGTCCTCGGGGGAAGAGGTTGAATATTTGTGCCAAATAAATGGCCAATGCATGTTACCGATACTGTGCTGTGGATAAAGTTAGTTGGATCATTGCGATCGCGTTAGAACTTGAAGCGCATGCCTTTCGAACCGAAAAGTGTTGATAAACGAAAGTCAAAAAATGTCAAAACATTTACTTTCGGCGATCTAAAAAAGCTAACAAGGGGCCAAGTGACTTGCGAGATCTTTGTAATCAGAGATGAATCATTTCAAGTATTTATAAAACAGTAAGTAAATGCGATACTCTCCATTCATATATTATCCTGTAGAATTGTCCGCACGTCCGTACTACCCATAAAACATCAATGTTACTTTAGGAGTGACGGGATATCGGAGTACATCGTAAGGACTTATCAGTTTTTCTGCACTCTATGCCATTCCGAGCGGGTACAGTTTTCAGTCTGATATACCTCCCACATCTATTTTCAAACTTTTAAAATTATCGTTTGAAAAATAGCCCCTGTGGTTTGATTTCATGATTTGAAGATGTGTCTGTTTGCTTTGCAAATATATCAAAGAAATCACGTTTTGAATCGTAAACTACTTGTGAATCTCCCCCACAATAAACCAAACCAGTATAGTCACAGTAAATAGTTCTAATAGCATCGGCGTATTGATATCAGAGATACCATAAACAATGCGCCTCAGCACACCACGAGATATGCGGAGTACGCCTCTTTGAACATAGACCACACAGGTAAATTTCTGTAAAATTGCTGGCGCTGAGATCAGAAAACCGCTTGCGGGCAACGAATCACAGTCAGTTGTGCAATGTCTGTGAGCGTAGGCTATGGTGTTAAATGTGTATTTCAACGTAGGATCGCTTTAGTGATTCATAAAGTGATTTTGAAATGTTTCTTGTTAGGTAGGAGGATTTACAATTGAAAGACATTGCTATTTTGCTAATTATAGCCCTACTAAATGTATTCGTGAGATGTACGACGGTGCAGTAACCTCACTTGATGACGTCAGACGTTAATCTGTGGTCACCAAAACAGATAGAGGCTATTACTCACATAGGTATACGATTTTGTTTGATTTATTTGGTTTGTTTGATTTTACGTCCTAGAAACTGCCAGGGTCATTTAAGGACGGCCTCCCGGTGTATGCGATGTGTGAGTGGTGGGTTGAGAGCGTGTGTATTTGGGAGGCCGCGGTATGTTCGTGTAAGCCTTCATGCGATAGTCCGGATCTTTTGTCGATTTAAAGTGCTACCATACTGAAGTATACTGCCGAAGGCCCCCAGCAGAACACCCACCCGGAAATTGAACTCATGTATACGTCGTATTCTTTAAAAAAATATGGCAAACATACAACCAGTGGTGGGAAGTTTAATAAAACATACCGGCCAGATGAAAGGAGTATCATGTGTCGGTATATGACACATTGTCTCGGAGATAATATTTAAAACTCGAGAATACCGAGGCGACAACAAAAAGATCATGGGTAAAATATGAACAAAGGGAAGATTAACACGGATACTTTTGAAACGATATCGGGGAATCAGACCATGGCCCGTATTCATGAAACTGTTCTCATGCTCAAGCATGGATTCTGTGCTCAAGCCAGCCTTCTTGAAACTCACCTGAATCATGTCAAATAGTCAAAAAGTCATTGTAAATGTTGAAAACAGCTTTCGACTGCATGCCATTTCAACGTTTTACCAAAACTTTGACAAAATTAGATTTGTTGATAGCCATAACAAGAAATAAGGCCTGAGCACAGAATCCATGCTTGAGCATGAGAACGGTTTCATGAATACGGGCCCAGGTGTTCCGTCATGTAAATCTAGGTCACATCCAAGTAAATGTCACGTCCTCAGAGTGAGAACTGAGGTAACGTAGCAATATTGCATACTAATAAGCATGTTCAAAAACGCCCATCATCATGTTAAAGAAACCTGATGACGACTATAAAACTTGACCATAGTTTTAATCAATCTGAATCTCTCGAATCATAGTATTGAAATTCAATTGGTCAGCAGCCAACATCTATTATTAAACGCTTAAAGATAAGAGCCAATCGTAGAAGTAAACATCAACTGCGACATGTAAACACTAAAGATTGGAGAAGTAAGGGAGTTATTATCAAGAAAAGGAAAGTTCATGATCGGAAAATCGAAATCATAACGTTTATCGTTCGGTAGTTTCACATTGTAAGTAAAGATCGAGATGAACGGCGGCTGTAGTGTCATAGTGTCCTGGATACGGTCGACGTAGTAAACACATCGTCGATATATATGAAAGTGGAATTAAAAGATTTTGCAAGATATTTTGTTACCTGTTCTGTTAAGCTCATCTACAATTTCAATCTTGTATGAAATAAGTCGGCCAAAAGTCGAGTATTCCTTAAGGAATACCAATTGTCTGTTGGAAAATCTTAGCCAAAAACACAATAAAGGTAGTTTTTGTTGTCTATATTCTGCGATACATAATTATCTTAGCTCTTGATCTCATCAAGAAATATTCTGTATCTTTTTGTGATATGAATATTAACGTTTTTGACTTTGCTTATTAGTGTGCTTACTTGTTGTGATTGATAATGATGACTCGGTTCTCATTTTGAGGATTGATGTTAACTTGGATGTGATCAAGATTTACATGGCGGGTGTCGACGATGAAGCAGAATACGCTTACTCTTCCGGAACTCATGATCTTATTCTCTTGTACTTGTACGAGGGTATCCATGTATTTTTTTCCTTTGTTCGTATTTTGCCTCTAGTCTAACTTGAGTTCGGATTATGGTTTTGTTGACGCTTTGGTATTGTCTGATTTTTTTATCTATTGTATTGTCGTCCACATTCCTTCCAAAAGAAATCTTTCATGATAAGAGAGCAAAGAATTTTTTTCGTTCTTTCAGTTAGGTATGCGATATTGGTAAAAGGTCAAGTGTTCTGTTCTGATAGACGACACTTTTTTTGAGGAGGCATTGTTCAAGATTGCTTGGAGAATGCTTCGAAATTCCACCTCTGGATGAGGAGAAGTTAATAATGTTATTGATACGATCAACGTTGTCAACATACCGTTAATATTAATATATACATGTCTGGAATAAAAGATTTTGCAAGGAATTCCACTTTTGGGGGAAATAAATTTCGATTTTTTTTTTTCAATAAAGAAAATCTCTCAAAATTTGATTTGGAATGTTTAAAGAATGTTTAAAACAAGCAAATCTATTCCATACGCAGGAACAAATTTTGATTATCGTGTTCACATAACGCGACCATAGACACAAGCTGGTTAGAGCTACAGTGATACATGTACCAAGCCTGTATGATTAAACATTTTATTGCGCATGATTTTCATTTTCATGGCTAAAGAACTCTTACAAGTATTCAACTGGGTGGCGTATTTTATATCAGCATCAGGGTCATTCCAAAGTCTTGTTACAGACCGTATGTGTGATTTGATAGAGATTTATAATCCTTTGTTAGAGATAGTTTCGTATCATTCATGAGATCCTGGCGCGCCATACATTATTGTAAACTTGAATCATGCCCTCCTCAGAATGGCGTCGTTCACGCTCCAAAATGATACATTCGATGACAACCATTGTTTGGTTCTTTCAAGATTCTTTCAAGATCTTGAAAGTGCAACATATTAAGGGCCGTTACGTCTTATTACACAATAAAAAGATGTTGGCAAACCTCTTATTCCACTGATGCAGTACGGAATTATCAGACGGTAATGCCAACAATGGCAGCTTCCTGTTGTGACGTTCGACCGCGTCACTACCAGATAAGCGTGTCGATGCGTGCACATAACGACCGTTATACGTAAATGAGCATGCCCGAAATACTAGTAAATCAAATGTTATTTAATTCAAAATTCCACATGTGATGAAAAAAAAAGAGAAAAAATATTGTTGTTCACTGCGTATATTCTACATTTAACAATAATTATATAGATGTAGATTTTTAGGACTATATTGTCTTAGCAACCACAGCTATCGTAATTACCATCGTAGCAACCCGACTCGAATGTTTGTTTCTTCTTAAGGCATTTAAACATTATAATGATGTAAATATAAGGAAATGGTACTCCTGCTCTTAAAAACTGACTATTCGAATATGATTCCCCATTAATAAGATAATTAGTTATCCATTTCAATAAATTTCCTGTAATACCATACGATTTAAGCATTTCAATAAAACCCTTATGCCAAACTCTGTCAAGGGCCTTTGATATGTCACAAAAGATAGCACAAGTATGTTTCTTTTCCTCTAAATTTAAACAGATATGATGATAAATTTCGATAAGTTGATGCACAGTCGAATGATTAGGCATAAATCCAGATAGTCCCGAAAAGGAAAGTAAGTTATCTAAAAAATAATTATGAATATGTGTTCAAAACTTTTTCCTATAGCTGACAGCAAAGATATTGGTCCGTAATTTGAGGGTAAATGCTTATCATCTTTTTTATACAGTGGCATAAAGTTCTATCACCTGTTTCCATAAGGTAGGGAACGAGCATTTAGACAATGACATAAATCCGGCAAGACTCTCATTGAACAAGCTTGATCTATGACGTCATAATTAAACCACGTGCTCTGTCTCGAGAACCATTGCTTTCATACTTTTATGAAAGGCATTTTGCTGGTAATGTTCATAAAGTGGATTGCAGTTGTTACAACATTTGCAAAAACAATCATTGCTTATCATTGTAAAACATATAAATAGTACAACTACATGTACATCTGTATCTTGTGCGGAGAGCATTGCTGTATGACTAAGTACATTGTGTGACAAATGTCATTCTTTTGTGGAACAGACATTAATTAGTAGTTGTGAGACAATGTATACATAACACTTATTCTGGAACAGACGATATGGCTGTAAGACTAGATATAGTATTGATACAAAATATATAAGAGGTGACCACTGTGACACGATACATGCTGCCCAGTATTTATCAGTTCTGTCTTCCCTCTCCCGGTGTAAATGTCCGGATGGACGTACTCCCGATGTTGTTGTGACCGCGTGCAGTGATTGTCCTAGAGCGCCACTCTCCCCGTCTCAGTACAATCATACGACCGATATAAGCTCCAGTCCTATCCACAAGCCTGACCTATAGAGGCCAAAGGCAATTTGAAACTTTTGGAGGCCCATACCAGACGTTTAAATGTCAATTATTCAAAGACTCTCAGAGTTTCATTCCTCATCCGTGTCTCAGAAACAGACGTCACAAGAAGGGGTCGTGCGGTACAAAATAAACTGAAGATGGAGGTCTACAGTTCGCAGGGTATGACATAGACTACAGCGTGGTCTAGCTAGTACTCCAAAGACTATTAAGGTGGAGGTCTTAAGACTACCTAGTACTCCATAGACTATTTAGGTGGAGGTCTACAGTTCGCAGGGTATGACATAGACTACAGCGAGGTCTATCTAGTACTCCATAGACTATTTAGGTGGAGGTCTACAGTTCGCAGGGTATGACATAGACTACAGCGAGGTCTACTGACTAGCTAGTACTCTATAGACTATTTAGGTGGAGGTCTACAGTTTGCAGGATATGTCATATACTAACATACTACCTAGTACTCTATAGACTATTTAGGTGGAGGTCTACAGTTTGCAGGATATGTCATATACTAACATACTACCTAGTACTCCATAGACTATCTAGGTGAAGATCTACAGTTTGCAGGATATGTCATATACTAACATACTACCTAGTACTCCGTAGACTATCTAGGTGAAGATCTACAGTTTGCAGGATATGTCATATACTAACATACTACCTAGTACTCCATAGACTATCTAGGTGAAGATCTACAGTTTGCAGCATATGTCATATACTAACATACTACCTAGTACTCCATAGACTATCTAGGTGAAGGTCTACAGTTTGCAGGATATGTTATATACTAACATACTACCTAGTATTCCATAGACTATCTAGGTGAAGATCTACAGTTCGTTGGATAATTAAGACATAAGACTACAGCAAGGTCTACAGACTACATAGTACTCCATAGTATATTAAGGTGGAGGTCTACAGTTCGTTGGGTATGACACAGACTACAGCGAGGTCTAGAGACTAGTTGATGCACCATAGGCTTTGCAAGTGGATATTGTAATTACAAACCGGTACACTTATTCGATCAAAGGTTGGTGAAAAGACTGTTTGGCATAAGACTGTATGTGGTATTGCAGACTGCCTGCTATCTAAAAGACTGTAGACATGACAAGGATCACATCATGCAAGGTGCAACTTTATTTGTTATAAAAAAATCTGGTACACAGACATATATTACTAAGTAACTGGTAAAAACTTCGTAACATCTGGTACTTCTATCATATATAAATATAAATAATTATTTACATTTGTGCTGCTACTTAATATTTCATGAGAGTATGACGTGCCACGTGGTTTACTTATGACGACATAAACCAATCTTTGTTTAATTAGTCTTGTAGCTTCATTCTAATTGACATAGAGAAAGCCCCTGCGTCAAAGGTTCAAATGACTTATGTAAATCCTTGGCGCCAATTTTATTTAAACGAAGGCTGTTCCGCTTACAAACGTAGGAAATCACCTTATTATTTGAGAAAATATTAATAAAATTAAACAGTTGTTCTATAGTAAAAATGAAATATATTGATTGAAAGTCATTTTTAACTTTCATAGTGATATAACTTTTTTAAAAAGTGACCTCCAATCCTTAAATATATTACCTACTACAAAGTCATATTGCCTGGTGCACAATTTCGTGGTCTGGTTAAGTTGTACGTTTAAATTACTTTGTACAGTCATATTTTAAATGATTAAAAACAAGGTATACATGTTGATATCTATATAGTGCATAGCTTGTACACACGAACAATATATAAGACTTATTTTTATTGGTTAAATTATTAACTTGTTTATTTGTTAACAGCATGCTTCCTTGGTAAATGACGATCATCTACACTGTAGTTATCAAAGAAAAAAATCAAGGCTGACTTGTGAAATGAGAAGAGTCGTGTATTCTTTATGTCCCTTGGTCCTCGCTAGAGATCCACTAAACACATTACATTAGCCAGCTTAAACCTGCGTCTTTAGGGATTCCTCGGTTTCTTCTCAGAGAAATACTACCTTCTGCGGACATTTACATCTTCGACAATCGGTTATAAGGCCTGATAAATGGGGTCACAAGATTTTCCCGGAGAGCGGTGACGAGAGTGGGAATGGCTATTATGCAAGTAGCTCGGCATCTTATGCGAAGGAGGATATGGCTTTGTTCCGAGTAGTGATAACCCAACTGATGTAATGAGTCAGAGCTCTCCCGAGTGGACATACGGAATGGCTTCACCGGTAAAACATGCGAAACGAATTCATTGAAGAACGACTTGGATTATATGACGTCATTTTTGAACGTAAAATATGTTGCCAAATGTGTTTATTGCTAAGCATCTGTACGAGCATAATGTTTTTATTGGTAGTGACAAAATAGAACACCTTTCTTTAGCAATATAGCGCCGAGTAAATCGGGAAGATGGCGGTCCCTACCCATATGTTTTAACAATAATCGACGTTGGTCATTCCTTTGATTATACACTTACTGTAACTTGTACTTATTAGCCTTCTAAGTTTAAAATAACGACTCAAAGCCATGTTATTTACACATGCATGTCAGAACTAAGATAGTTGTACGCAATATTCAAACAAAATTCATACAACCAGTCATTTTTAGTGTTAAGTAATGTTCCTCTCGGTACATCGGTTAGACGGTAAAATCAGAAAAGATACCCGAGGCAACAGTAGCATAGGAACCTCGCTTCTCTGAAATTCCATCGGTCGTTCTCCTAGTCACTTCTCCTGGTCGGTCCTCTTAGGCAGACCTCCTGGTCAGTTATCGTGGTCAGTCCTCTTAGACAGACCTCCTGGTCACTTCTACTGGTTAGTCTCCTTAGAGAAACTTTCTGGTCAGTCCTCTTAGCCAGACCTACTGGTCAGTTATTGTGGTCAATCCTCTTAGTTAGACCTTCTGGCCATTTCTCCTGGTCAGTCTTCTTGGTTAGTCTTCAAAGACATACTTCTTGGTCAGTCCTCTTGGTCAGTCCTTATAGTCAGACCTCTTGGTCAGTCCTCTTGGTCAGTCCTTATAGTCAGACCTCTTGGTCAGTCCTCATAGTCAGTCATCATAGTCAGACCTCTTGGTCAGTCCTCATAGTCAGTCATCATAGTCAGACCTCTTGGTCAATTCTCTTAGTCAGACCTCCTGGCCACCTCTCCTGGTCAGTCCTCTTGGTCAGTCCTCATAGACATACCTCTTACAGTCAGCCATCTTGGTATGTCCTCCTAAACAGACCTCCTGGGCAGTCCTTTCGGTCAGCCCTCCTAGTATGTCCTGAATACCATTATAATGGAACATTTTTATCATTTGTAATCATCTGTCTCTTTAATGGGAGACTCGAAGTCCGATCACTGTTACATATTATTAAGTGTGCTAGTAAGACCATGTACATCAATGTTTTGTATCGACTTTTAAGATAAGAAAAATAAGTCAGTTTGAATGAATTATATTTTTAAGGAAAAAAGAATTAAGGTAAACCAGTTATGTCAATATTATCAATATACGACAGAATACCGATGTTTTAAATCATCTCCTACTTAACGATGAAATAAGGCACACACGTCGTTATCTTAATATCACTTTCTTTATTTACATGGAAGCCTCGAAATCGATGTTGGACGTAAAAAGCCGGTATGATGCGAGTAATTGCCAGCCATGATCATGATACCTCTCTTAAAATGTCACCGCGTTCCCCCGTAAACTGCTGAGCTAGCATCTTAATTTCTACGCTTAGTGTAAAATATATTGTGATAAATTTCAAATAAATCCTATTTCTAGGGTTATAATTTACACTTAACAAAAAAGTTTGAATGTTAGTTTTGTAATTACTGCATAGCGGGGAAGGCCCATAGCAGTGTGAATCATGTTTAGCTGATATTATCTCGAATTATAGAGTCGTATATCAGTCTCGAGTAGATACTTTAAAAACTCGTAATATGCAATCTTAGAAATCTGGAGGAGCATTGGAGAAAGCTGATCCGCTTTAATCATATTATAGATAGATACAGTCCGCATTTTGAGTCATTTAATATAAAATAATTTCTATACTTTGATCAAGAAATTACATCTAAGTTGCTGTAAAAAGTGATAAACTTTTAAATTCACAACTATGATATGATATAACAAATCGTCTGAAGGCGACGTACACAACACACGAACCGCATATCTGCGACGAAATGCAGTCAAGAGCTATAATTGACAAACGTCAAGGGAACACCTAGCGATTTCCTTACAATACCACTCCCGCATACTGACTTCAAATGCTCGCTTTGTCGAGTACATGTTGGTAAAACTAACAAAAGTGTTGCTTGTTGTACTCCAGGCAACACTGGCTGTTATCTGTTACCCTCTGAAGCACAAACTATAAGTTACTTACCTATATAACCCGACCTAGGTGTGTCTACCCGGTAAATCAGAACTGTTATTTGGCTGTATAGTTTTGTTTCACGTTCAATGAAGGTGAATGTTTCTCTTATATTGTGGAATAATATTATTAGAGAATGTAATTTGTTTGTCATGGAATGTTTCATTTTTGTCTCATATTACATTGTAATTTGTTACCTATGTACATGTAGAACATTTTTATTTGTTTTACCCTATATACAATGTAATATTGTAATGTGTTACCTGGGTAAAACATTGTTATTTGTTTTACCCTATATACAATGTGATATTGTAATTTGTTACCTGGGTAGAACATTGTTATTTGTTTTACCCTATATACAATGTTATATTGTAATTTGTTACCTGGGTAGAACATTGTTATTTGTTTAACCCTATATACAATGTAATATTGTAATTTGTCACCAGGGTAGAACATGTTATTTGTTTTACCCTATATACAATGTGATATTGTAATTTGTTACCTGTGTAGAACATTGTTATTTGTTTTACTCTATATACAAAGTAATACTGTAATTTGTTACCTGGGTAAAACATTGTTATTTGTTTTACCCTATATACAATGTAATATTGCAATTTGTTAACTTTGAGGTGATATGGTCGTGGACAATGGCTAGCCAAAATCCCAATTTACTTGTAATTCTATATGAAAATATAACTCGTTCACCCATAGAAGATTTTAATTTGTTACCCCATAGAAGATTATAATTGGTTACCCCATAAAAGATTTAATTTGTTATAAATTGTTACCCAATAGAAGATTTTAATTTGTTACCCTATAGAAGATTATAATTGGTTACCCCATAAAAGATTGTAATTTGTTATAATTTGTTACGCCCTAGCAGATTGTAATTTTAAATAATTTGTTACCCCATAGAAGATTGTAATTTGTTACCCCAGAGAAGATTTTAATTTGTTACCCCATAGAAGATTGTAATTTTAAATAATTTGTTACCCCATAGAAGATTGTAATTTGTTACCCCATAGAAGATTTTAATTTGTTACCCCATAGAAGATTGTAATGTGTTACCCCAGAGAAAATTGTAATTTGTTACCTCATAGAAGATTGTAATTTGTTACCCTGTAGAATATTTTAATTTGTTACCCCATAGAAGATTGTAATGTGTTACCTCATAGAAGATTGTAATTTGTTACCTCATAGAAGATTGTAATTTGTTACCCTGTAGAAGATTTTAATTTGTTACCCCATAGAAGATTGTAATTTTAAATAATTTGTTACCCCATAGAAGATTGTAATTTGTTACCCCATAGAAGATTTTATTTGTTACCCCATAGAAGATTGTAATTTGTTACCCCATAGAAGATTTTATTTGTTACCCCATAGAAGATTGTAATTTGTTACCCCATAGAAGATTGTAATTTGTTACCCCATAAAATATTGTAATTTGTTACCCCATAGAAGATTGTAATTTGTTACCTCATAGAAGATTGTAAATTGTTACCACATAGAAGATTGTAATGTGTTACCCCAGAGAAGATTGTAATTTGTCACCCCATAGAAGATTTTATTTGTTACTCCCCATGGAAGATTGTAATTTGTTTCCCCATAGAAGATTGTAATTTGTTACCCAAGAGAAGATTGTAAATTGTTACCACATAGAAGATCGTTATTTGTTACCTTTTGGAAGATTGTTATTTGTTACCCCATAGAAGCTTGCAATTTGTTACCCCATAGAAGATTGTAATTTGTTACCCCATAGAAGATTGTAATTTGTTATAATTTGTTACCCCATAGAAGATTGTTATTTGTTACCCCATAGAATATTGTTATTTGTTACCCAATAGAAGATTGTAATTTGTTACCACATAAAAGATTGTAATTTGTTACCCAATAGAAGATTGTAATTTGTTACCCCCTAGAAGATTGTAATTTGTTACCCCATAGAAGATTGTTATTTGTTACCCAATAGAAGATTGTAATTTGTTTCCCCATAGAAGTTTGTTATTTGTTACCCCATAGAAGATTGTAATTTGTTACCCCATAAAATATTGTAATTTGTTACCCCCTAGAAGATTGTAATTTGTTACCCCATAGAAGATTTTATTTGTTACTCCCCATGGAAGATTGTAATTTGTTACCCAAGAGAAGATTGTAAATTGTTACCACATAGAAGATCGTTATTTGTTACCGTATGGAAGATTGTTATTTGTTACCCCATAGAAGCTTCAATTTGTTACCCCATAGAAGATTGTAATTTGTTACCCCATAGAAGATTGTAATTTGTTATAATTTGTTACCCCATAGAAGATTGTTATTTGTTACCCCATAGAATATTGTTATTTGTTACCCAATAGAAGATTGTAATTTGTTACCACATAAAAGATTGTAATTTGTTACCCCCTAGAAGATTGTAATTTGTTACCCCCTAGAAGATTGTAATTTGTTACCCCATAGAAGATTGTTATTTGTTACCCAATAGAAGATTGTAATTTGTTACCCCATAGAAGATTTTAATTTGTTACCCCATAGAAGATTGTTATTTGTTACCCAATAGAAGATTGTTATTTGTTACCCAATAGAAGATTGTAATTTGTTTCCCTATAGAAGATTGTTATTTGTTACCCCATAGAAGATTGTTATTTGTTACCCCATAGAAGATTGTAATTTGTTTCCCCATAAAATATTGTAATTTGTTACCCCCTAGAAGATTGTAATTTGTTACCCCATAGAAGATTGTTATTTGTTACCCAATAGAAGATTGTAATTTGTTTCCCCATAGAAGATTGTTATTTGTTACCCCATAGAAGATTTTATTTGTTACTCCCCATGGAAGATTGTAATTTGTTTCCCCATAGAAGATTGTAATTTGTTACCCAAGAGAAGATTGTAAATTGTTACCACATAGAAGATTGTAATTTGTTACCCCATAGAAGCTTGCAATTTGTTACCCCATTGAAGATTGTAATTTGTTACCCCATAGAAGATTGTAATTTGTTACCCCATAGAATATTGTTATTTGTTACCCAATAGAAGATTGTAATTTGTTACCACATAAAAGATTGTAATTTGTTACTCCCTAGAAGATTGTAATTTGTTACCTCATAGAATATTGTAATTTGTTACCCCATAGAAGATTGTAATTTGTTATAATTTGTTACCCCATAGAAGATTGTTATTTGTTACCCCATAGAATATTGTTATTTGTTACCCAATAGAAGATTGTAATTTGTTACCACATAAAAGATTGTAATTTGTTACCCCCTAGAAGATTGTAATTTGTTACCCCATAGAAGATTGTTATTTGTTACCCAATAGAAGATTGTAATTGTTTCCCCATAGAAGATTGTAATTTGTTACCCCATAGAAGATTGTTATTTGTTACCCAATAGAAGATTGTAATTTGTTACCCCATAGAAGATTGTAATTTGTTACCCCATAGAAGATTGTTATTTGTTACCCAATAGAAGATTGTAATTTGTTACCCCATAGAAGTTTGTTATTTGTTACCCCATAGAAGATTGTTATTTGTTACCCAATAGAAGATTGTAATTTGTTTCCCCATAGAAGATTGTAATTTGTTACCCCATAGAAGATTGTTATTTGTTACCCAATAAAAGATTGTAATTTGTTACCCCATAGAAGATTGTAATTTGTTACCCCATAGCAGATTGTAATATGTAACCACTTAGAAGATTGTAATTTGTTACCCCCCATAGAAGATTGTAATTTGATAACGTATATAACATTTAAATGTGTTACCCTGTAATTACCACAGTAATTTTCTACTCTGTAAAATATTATAATTTTCTACTCTGTAGAACATTGCAGTTTGCTACTTAGTAGAACAATGTAATTCGTTACCCTGTAGAACTTTGCATTTTGTAACCCTATAAAATATCTCGTAAAACCTTATTCGTTGGCACCTTGTAGAATCCCGTCTTATGCTATCCAGTAGAGTATTTAGTTGTTACCTTGCAAAATGTTTTGTTCGTTATAAGTTAGTTACCTTGTTGAGCTTCTATAAGTCGTGCTTCCATTTCCTATATCATTGCTGTTTACATTTTACTTATCTACTTTCTCTTTCCGGTTGTGTCTCTCTTGAAACCCGCCCTTATACATTACTGTAGTTATTAAAAACCCGTAGTTAACGTCCAATAATTTAACTGGCCAGTTAGTAATTGCCGAACCTCTTACCAATCCACTCGCCTACCAGTCAATTTGGCTGCCGGTGTAACGTTGAAAATGGACCCCAGTGGAAAATGGAACCCAGTGGAAAATGGAACCCAGTGGAAAATGGAACAAAGTGGAAAATGGAATCAGTGGAAAATGGAACCCAGTGGAAAATGGACCCCAGTGGAAAATGGAACCCAGTGGAAAATGGACCCCAGTGGAAAATGGACCCCAGTGGAAAATGGAACCCAGTGGAAAATGGAACCCAGTGGAAAATGGACCCCAGTGGAAAATGGACCCCAGTGGAGATAGGACCACAGTGGAAAATGGAACCCAGTGGAAAATGGAACCCAGTGGAAAATGGACCCCAGTGGAAAACGGAACCGTGGAAAATGGAACCCAGTGGAAAATGGACCCCAGTGGAAAATGGAACCCAGTGGGAAATGGACCCCAGTAGAAATGGACCCAAGTGGAAAATGGACCCCAGTGGAAAATGGAACCCAGTTCAACGTTAAATATGGAACCGTGGAAAATGGACCCCAGTGGAAAATGGACCCCAGTGGAAAATGGACCCCAGTGGAAAATGGAACCGAGTGGAAAATGGAACCAAGTTCAACGTTAAATATGGAACCGTGGAAAACTGACCGTCATGTTGAAAATGGACCCGATCAGGTTAATCTTTTCCATATGTAGCCTGTTGAAAACGGAACCCGTTGAAAAGTAAGCCACATGTACATATTGCTCTAATCAATGTCGATCAATAACGTATACATATTATATGCATATCATAAAATAATGTTAAGTTATACCAACGTTCATTATATGAGTCACAAAAGGCAAAGGTCAAATTGTTAATCAATGTCGATCACTATCGTACACATGTTATATGCACATCTTACAACAGTGCTAAGTTATACCAAAGGTCATTCTATAGGTCACCAAATGTCATAGGTCAAATTGTTATTCAATATCCGTCACTATTGTATGCACTTATAATAATAGTGTTAAGTGATATCAAAGGTCACGGGTCATTTTCTTCAATGTCCATAACACATTGATTGCTATTGTTTATTTTTGACATTCAAGATATTTTATGTTAATGTAACATGATACCGAAAATCAATACATTCATATTGTTCACTTTTCAACGGGGTCCATTTTCAACGGGTATGTAAAAACAATTTTCATATAAGATTCCGTTTCCACGGCTCCTCAGTTCCATTCTCAACGTTGAAAACGGAACCGGGTTCCAGTTTCCACGGGGGTCCGTTTTCAACGTTACACCGGCAACGCAGTCTCAAGTTCGCATGCCGTCTAGCCAAAACGACATATGTCCCTTTCAGATCAGTCGCACGGGCCCACTCACACACCATTCCATACGCGTTCAAATTCACCTAACTATATAACTGTCAATTTACACACAAATATACTAGCTCACAAGTTCACAAGCCCACCAGTGAACTGGTCGAATATTGAACAATACCTCCACACACCCTCACACACGTACACCGGTCCCATTCTGATGTCTACATGTGTCGTCATGGCAACGGCAATAATCCAACTTTTTAATGTTATACGGGTCTGTATTAATATCAGGATATAATCTGTGCATGGGTAATTAATGGTCGTAACACGTGCGTGTTGTTTCATTCATAACACTTAACTAGCACTGCTCGTAATTACATTTCGGATGTGCATGCACTTGAAATATGTTTCAATCACGTGCATGGCCTAATTTGAAGAGCACGCTCGAGTGAATTAAGGAGTAGTGATGAATACTATGATAAATGGTTTCTTTAATATTCATGTCGCCATAATTCTTGTCGTTGTCATTTTTGACTGAGCGAAAATGTAGAGAATTATTAGAAATTTCGAGTCGAATGAATTACGTGTTCATGGAAATAAAACAAAAGAAAATATGAAGACATTCAAAGATATGAAGTTTGATAACACTTTAAATGGGGACGTTAGGACGGATTTTGGTTGTTTTGTATATCCTGTCGCCAATAATCGTCTTTTGTAAGGAAAATCGATACCTTTTCTTCCATATTTATAGTGGTGACGTCAACCTCCGACCCTAACGCGGTTTCCGCATATGTTTATGTAACATAACACACAAATACATACATTATACAGTATTGTCAAACTGTTGCTTAACCGGAACCGGAAGTTATGTATTTTCCGAGAAAACATGCTGTTCTCGCTAGAAAAAAAATGCTTTTATGTTTGAACATATGTAATCTATGCTTGAATCGAAAAATTCAAAGCGTTTTAAATGTCAATTTGATATGAATAAAAGAAATGTAACTTATGAAGGCATAACAACATTGGCTTTCTGGATATATCTAACATGATTTGCAATCTCATTCTTATATTTTTCATAGCATTGAACAAAATGTGACGCAGGAAAATTGCCGAGAGAAAAAAATTACATTTGGCAGTGAGCGATGCGTGTTGCTACATACAAAGTGACAAAAATGATAAAGCAACGCGACGTCAATGTTACAGATGATGGGATTATGATTCCGACAATGATTAATACATTGTATGTCGTCGTCATTGTTGTTGTTGTCGTCGTCCTCGCCGCCGCCGCCGCCGCCGCCGTTGTTGGTGTTGTTTGTGTTGCTGTTTTCGGTTAAGAATCCAATTGTTAGCTACTAGTATGTTTGTATTTATTGCAAACGACAAACAATGATTTCTATGTCGTTGTTGTTGTTGTCGTCGTTGTTGTTGTTGTTATTGTCGTCGTCGTCGCTGGTGGTGGTGGTGGTGGTGGGGGGGGGGGGTCGATGTTGTTGTTATTGTCTTTGTCGTCGTCGTCGTTGGTGGTGGTTTCATCATCGTCGTTAGTGGTGGGGTCATGTTGTTGGTATTGTCGACGTCGTCGTTGTTGTTGTCGTCGTCGTTGTTGTCGTTGATGGTGGTTTCGTCGTCGTCGTTATTGTCTTCGTCGTTGTTTTGTTGTTGTTGTCGTCGTTGTTGCTGTTGTTGTCGTTGGTGGTGGTGGTGGTGGTGGCGTCGTTTTTGTTATTGTTGTTGTTATTCTCGGTTAAGTATCATATTGTAAGCTCGCTATCATGTTGGTATCGATTAATTGACCTTTTATACACTGTACTCTGTTACACACATTTTGATAATTGCTATATCACCCTTTTACCTTAACGTGTTATCAAAAACAATTGAAATGCGGTAATCCTTAGTTCTGTTTAGAGATGCTGGAACAGATTCTATTATATATAACCAATCTTTAGTCCAGTAACGAACCAATATAACCAACAACACCGGAAATGTTACTCGCTCTCACGCATGCGTATGACGTCAGATCGCCGCGGTGATGTTGATATAACTAAGGTCGAGTCAGTATCAGCAATCTATTACGCAGATTGAGTCTATTTTGAGAACATCCATATGTCATTGCTTAGATGACATCTTCACATCTCATTACAGATTTATCATTAATTAAGTTATTATATTATACATCTTAAACGTTTTAATTAGCGGTTCACAAAGCCTCGTTCTGAACAGGTGACATATCCTTTACAGATGTTAATGAGTGTCAACGACAAACAAATACGAGAATTAGAATTTAAATACCTGTAATTTACCTGTGATTGGACGTGTATGATTAATGACATCACGCGGTATTACCGTGTGTGGAGCCCAGACCGTCCGTCCTGTCAGTCACAGGGTATAATTAACTAACTCTACCATTAACAGTGCAACATTCATTAACCCACTCTAGCTGAACGTGACCTAAATTGAGGCCTTTCTTTGAGAACTAATCATTTCGAAATAACTCGTTAAAAAGGTTAAACTGCTTAGACAGATTTAAAGATGATTAATCGCATTTATAATTTGACACGTACAGTTTATATAAGATCTAATTAGTAACAGTTTGAGTAACTCTTTTGTACTAAAACTGATTAATTTCTCATTTAGACCATCTACTGACAATTAAAAATCACTTGTTTGATATTTAATCTTAAAGTTCGGTTATTCCCCCTTGCTTGCAAACAATGTACAGTACTTACAAAAGAGAATTATCTTTAAATGGATTTGTCATTCATTTTTGTTACAAAATAAAAACAACATTCACAGCCACTTTATCTTAGATATACTAATTTCCTTGTTGTGAATGTTTGTGATCTGGTGAAACACTTTGTATTTCATTTGTTAGAATTCTTGTAATCCTTTTATTACTCGGTATTTCGTTGTAACCAATTCGGGTAATCTTATGTTACTTTGTATTTCATTGTAACCGATTCGGGTAATCTTATGTTACTTTGTATTTCATTGTAACCGATTCGGGTAATCTTATGTTACTTTGTATTTCATTATAACCGATTCGGGTAATCTTTTGTTACTTTGTGTTTCATTGTAACCAATTCGGGAAATATTTTGTTACTTTGTGTTTCATTGTAACCAATTCGGGAAATATTGTGTTACTTTGTGTTATATTGTAACCAATTTGGGTAATCTTTTGTTACTTTGTATGTCATTGTTACCATTTCGGATAACATTTTGTTACTTTGTATTTAATTGTTACCCATTCGGGTAATATTTTGTTACTTTGTGTTATATTGTAACCAATTCATCCTTTGTCATGTTATTTTTCATTTTTATAACTATTTGTAACTTATTTGTTGCTATATATTTCATTGTTATCACTTCATAAATTAAAGGGGTTTTACGCACCTGACACTTTTGCTTCTACATTAATTTAGAAATATTGGATTCCCATCTTTTGGTCCCTAGCATCCCTGAAGAGTCCTAGGAGGACGAAACAGCTGTATGATGCAGTTTAATTCATTTTTTCGGCATGCTGTATCTATAACTAAATAATAAAGGTGCAGCATGTGTATGTTACGTCACCCTTACCAATTCGTGGTAACATTTGTTACTTTGTATTTTATTGTTACCAATTCATTGTATATTTTTGTTACTTTGTATTTTACTGTTACCAATTCGTGATATCATTTGTTACTTTGTGTTTTATTGTTACCAATTCGTGATATCATTTGTTACTTGGTATTTTATTGTTACCAATTCGTGGTATCTTTTGTTACTTTGTATTTTATTGTTACCAATTCGTGGTATCTTTTGTTACTTTGTATTTTATTGTTACCAATTCGTGGTATCTTTTGTTACTTTGTATTTTATTGTTACCAATTCGTGATATCATTTGTTACTTTGTGTTTGATTGTTACCAATTCGTGATATCATTTGTTACTTTGTATTTTATTGTTACCAATTCGTGGTATCTTTTGTTACTTGGTATTTTATTGTTACCAATTCGTGGTATCTTTTGTTACTTTGTATTTTATTGTTACCAATTCGTGGTATCTTTTGTTACTTTGTATTTTATTGTTACCAATTCGTGATATCATTTGTTACTTGGTATTTTATTGTTACCAATTCGTGGTATTTTTGTTACTATGTATTTCATTGTTACCAATTCGTTGTATATTTTTGTTACTATGTATTTTATTGTTACCAATTCGTGATATCATTTGTTACTTTGTATTTTATTGTTACCAATTCGTGGTATCTTTTGTTACTTTGTATTTTATTGTTACCAATTCGTGGTATCCCTTGTTACTATGTATTTCATTGTTACCAATTCGTGGTATCCCTTATTATTTCGCATTTCACTGTAAGTAAAATATATACGTATACGCCTGAATTACTTTATATTTCATTGTTACTAAAACTATTCTTGGGAAGATCGACAAATAAGTCAACACTTATATAATAAGATACAGCGAGAGACTACATCGGTTGAAGCTTCCAATTCTGACATACAGGCATTTGCATGGAGATACATTGTATTATCAACGTGTTCAAGATAATGAATGGGTAATATGATCCGAATTTGATGGAAGAGTTAACGTTTTTCAATCACGCTGCTCAAGACAACGCTCGTGGACGCGGTTAAAATTCCCAAACAGCATTGTCGTCTAAATATCAGATTTCATTATTTTATGAAAAAGAATAATTGAAATATGGAATAGTCTCGAGATGAACTTGTAAGAGTTCTGAACGGATCTTGAGTTGAGGTAAGGGATCATACAGCGCCTTACAGATAGACCAATTTTTATGCTTATCACAATGCATGTCAAACTGTGTTGATGTGGATTTAGAGGCAGCGGTGCCTGTGTCCACTTAAAGTCAATTAAATCATATTGAATATGTACAATACTTTATTTTGTATTTTCCAATTTTACCAATACTTTTGACAGATGTCGTGTCTTATTTCACAAGTTTAATGGTCGCCATCTTGGTCTCATTGAGAAATATTCTATTCTATTCTGATATGAAGATGGATGTTTTCAAATATTGTCATTAGTATACCTACCTGCTTGTTGTGACTGAGAATAATGTCTTTATTCTCACTTTGAGGCCTTGACATTTACTAGGATCTGACCTAGACTTACATTGCGAGTGTCGTCGATAAAGCAGAATATGCTTACTCTTCCGGAACACCTGGTCTTATTATCTTGTACTTTTTCAAGGGTCTCTATGAAAATCTTTCCGTTATTCATATTTGCTCCTAGTTTAATGTATTTTGAGTTCGGATTATGATTTTGTTCACGCTTTGGTATCCTCTGATTTTCCCCCAATGTTGGCAATTCTGTGATTTCATTGCTACTTTGTATTTCATTGCCACCAATAGGTAAAAATACTGAGTTGCTTGTCCTGTTCTGTAGCAAATGAACCCTCTGTAACATTGTAATTTTCAATTGCACTTTTTCTCTAAGCGGCCATGTCAACATAAGTGAACATTCCTCTGGACGAAGGTTATTCACCCTGTAAAATAGCCCTGTCCTTAGTCATTCTCTGTATAGATGTCAAAATAAGTAATGTAACATATTTTTCCTCGGGACAGTTTATCTTCGGTTTGACATGTAGAGAGGTATTTAACTATATATTTCTTACGAAAGGTAGCTATTTGTTTCATTGGGATAATTTGAAAAAAAAAATTTGGCTAAACTCGATCTCATTATTTCTTTACGACATTGAAATAGAACATAAAAGCACGTTTAATCAAAACCTGCCCAAATTTACACGTTGTTTTGAGAGAGAGTTTGGTTGATGATAATAGACTGTTTCACTATATAGGTCAAAACCGAGACATCTTTACGACTGTTTTTTACTAACTTAGTGAGACAAACATTATGTTGACAACACCTGGGTTATAAACGAGACAATCACCTGCTGCTCATCAGGGACTGTGGTGGTGTGACACCTAAGTGATACCTGGTCCCCACCTCGCCTCAGGTGTCGACCGGTGTGGCCTCTTGACGTTTCGCGTTTCAATTTACTCCCGTTGGTTAGTAAAAACATGCCACGCAATATGATTTCGGAATTTGATATGAAAACAATGTAATAATCCGTAGTTTATCCATCATAGCATTTCTGTGATACTTCTTGATGTCATAACAGATCTATTAATACATTTAGTCTGCATATTGATAGAATTATCGATCTATTATGATATACGTTCATATTTTATATATAACGCGTACATATTAATAGGATAGCGTTATATATTTATTATTATACAGTCCCTACACTATAGGATTGTTAGTTATCTAATATTTACATTTGCTCTGCATTGCCACTATATAACACTCCCAAGGCCAGTTCCGTGTTATTAGACCATAACACTGGAACGGTTATTATGACGTCAGTACGATTGTGACGTCAGAAGCATGACGTTGAAGACTTCCCATAGGCTACACACATGGGTACTATCATTTAGCGCGATGTTCAACGTGAATATATTATGACGTCACTATGATGTTACGTCACTATGTTTGGGGATCACGATCATTGGCGCGAAATTAGACGTGGATCATGACTTACGTAACTTGCTCCTTTTCTGCTTGAAAATGGCTGACTCTGGAAACAGCCCAAAGTTGACCATATGTGTATCGCAATGTCTCGTGATGAGATAGTGCCCTCGCCTTCGACACAGGCACTATTCCATCCCTTGATAATACTATGAGGCAATAGTGCCCTCTCAACAGGCCCATAATAGATAAATAGGTTTGTACAGGTTTTTTCCCAGTTTGTTCGTCACAGAAAGAAATCGACCTCTTGCTGTATCCCAGCCCTTCCTTAGATATGAATTCGGCATCAGTTATTGTAAGACTGCAAACGTTTTCATAAGTCCTTACATGAGAAAAACGATAAATATTGATAACAACGCGCACGGCATCAAAGAGCGAGTGGCCGAGTGACTGAGCTTAGAAAACAATCATATAACCTTGTATGTGAAGGACTGAAAAAGAAACAAAATGAACGGATGAGAAAGTAAGGAACGTACGAGTGAGAAAAAGTCATTTTAGTATGAATGTTTGAAGGTGGTTGAATCAAATATTTAAAAGGCTTGAAATTAAAGTTAGTGAAACAGGTAAGAAAAGCGTTAATAAAAAATCGAGATGGCCATAAATAAATAAAGCCCAATACGGCACAAAACAAAGAATGGAAATTGAAACAAATATTCTGATGCCGATTGGAAGTAAGAAAAACGATAGAGTATAAACACCCCGTTCAAAGAACATTTCTAGATTTTCGTTAGTTTGGTACTCACATATAGCTTAGTAGGAACGACAGTAGGAATAAAATTTATAACGGTAGCCAGAAAACGGCAGTCCGTGAAACCTAGTTATACAAGATAAACGGTGGGAATTTAATAACATCGAAAACCAGTCTCCAATATACCACAAATCTGGCTAAACATGGAGTGCTTCCTCCTTCCAGGCAATCATACACATTTAAATTCAAAATGAACTTTTTCAGCCACGAAAGGTGACGATTTTATATTTTTCAAGACACTTTGAGAAAATGGGTTGTTAGAAATTTAAAATGGATCTAGCTTTCCCCGCCCCTGATAAATCGGTGATGGCGAAAGGCCTGTTATTACAGCTGAACCTCGCGCGGGTGTTACAAATGGCCGCTGTACCCTAACCACTGCCTAGAGCTGCCATTGACAGCTCAACCCCTGATAAAGGGTTTTACACAACACTAAAACATATTTATCTTGAAACTTCTTGTCATTAATTGAGAAGGATGTGTCTGCAGGGTAAATAGTTTTGCTCCTATAGAATACGAAGCTATAACTTTTTCGGTGTTCATATATATGTATATATGTTGGTGTTTACGTAAGAAAAAAATGATAGCGTGTACCGTTAGTCGCCATTTTTTCTATATTTCTTTCTGGATGTCTGTGTTCAGATATCTAGATGTGTTACCTCGTCATCACGGGAAGATTTTTGTATCAATTCCTAACTTGTACAGGATAGTGGGATTTCTAGTAAAAAGAAATGTACACATAAAAGTTTTAAAGACCGTTTTGGGGTTGAAAGTGCAAACACAATTTAAAATTAATTGTCCAACATTGATCATTGTTGAACTTAATAACAAATATTATATAAAATGGATTAAAAAATGGAATATTGAAAACCTAAACTGCTTCTTATTACTGTATTTTCTTTCTTTTATTGTCCACGATGAAAGTATAGCGGAGATCTCTCAAGACTGGTGTACATGTTCAATGTAGGTAAGATGGCCGCTGTTAATTTCTTTGACCACTACTAAGTATAATTTAATTCTTAGTCAATAAAACTTCGCTGGGTTGTGATAAAACACGGATAATCCGCTGGATATAACCAAACTCGACCTCGGTAGTGAATTCGAGGCGGACGCAAAAACCCCTCAAACAAACAAACAAACAAATACATGTACGTGGCGTACTTACCGTTACACAAGAGGCAAAGACAATTCACACGTGCCTCCAGTGTCAGTAATCCCCTATAAGGTGTGAATTGCAGACGTTGTCACCTCCGGATAGCGTTACAGACCACATAACATCCGGGCACTATAGCTGTATACGCGGGTTTCCTGTCAAGTGGATAATTACCGACAATTTCACCGGAAGTGAGCTGGGGGCCCCTAGTTTCGTATTTTTCCGATCATCACAAGGGGCCACTTGTATTTTCTTAAGTGCATTTATTTAATTCGGTGTAACTGAGCTGACGCGAATAGTCAATGTTTTATCAAAGTCGTATTTATTTTTTCTTGCATAGATATATCGCATTGATCGAACTTGTCTGGCTTTCTGAGGATAAATTCTCGGTAAGGTGTTGGATCGTTTTCTTATCCAGATAGTGGTTAATGTGTTCGATTGTTTTGACGATCGTTATAACTATTCTAGCTCAACAGCAGACGGCAGGAAACAAGTACAAGTATATCTCAGTATCGTTTTCGTTTCTTTCTTTTTTTCAGTAAATAAAACGCATGCATATATATATTCAAATAATGTAAAATGTTTTTTATAATATTCTCATTATTTTAGGTTCAATTTCCATTTTGTAACTGCTGGAATACGTTTTAAAAATTCTGAATATCTTATTTTCAGCGCTACATTTACATTATAACCGAGGTCGTTTCTCAGATTTAGCAGACACTAGAGGGCACGCGACGATGTACGATTTATATCCGTAGCTGTGACGAGATTTGTGAGTGACGAGGGAGAATCACTCCGCCAGTCTTACCAATCTATCGTGAATATACTGCCGGTCAGCTAAACGTATTTGGATGTGAATCCAGACTGTGAAAAATCCAATCGGTTTGTTATATCCCGCCAAGGCTACGGACAAACGAGACTCAAAAAATGAGGCCGGCCACGCGGAGACGACGGTAGACCCGTTATCAAATTAGTTTTTCCTTTCTGTATCTCTTTTGGGGAATTCCGCCATGTCCGCTTCCAAGTAAATTGGCATTTGACACCACACGATAAAAGTACTAGATTTCCAATCAAGCTCATAGACAATCTTGTTCGATCAAGCAGCATTGACTTATAGACAAACCGAAGGCTCGTAGAAAGTCTTGATCAACCGTTCATGCTCATCGGAACCCTTGATAAACCGTTCAGGCTCATAGAAACTCTTGATCAACCGTTCAGGCTCATGGAAACTCTTGATCGACCGTTCAGGCTCATAGAAACCCTTGATAAACCGTTCAGGCTCATAGAAACTCTTGATCAACCGTTCATGCTCATCGAAACCCTTGATAAACCGTTCAGGCTCATAGAAACTCTTGATCAACCGTTCAGGCTCATAGAAACTCTTGATCAACCGTTCAGGCTCATAGAAACTCTTGATCGATCGAAAAGCCTAATGGACAATCTTGATCGATCGAACAGCCTAATAGACAATCTTAAGTTTCGTAGAAACTCTTTATCAACTGATCAAGATCATTGAAACTCTTGATGGCTCGAGCAACCTCATAGACAACCTCATTCTTAAATTAAGTCCTTAAATATGGCCAATATACTGCAAACTTAACTTGCTTCATATTTGTTGTTAAATACATCCCACTGCCTACCAAAGGGGCCTCAGAATTTAAGGATAATTTTACACTTTTGGACGGATTCAAAATTCAAAATCAACATTAACGGTCAGATGGAATAAATTACCCTAAATGCCTCAGTTAGGTCCAAATACATAGTACTGTAATAAGTTTTCAAGCACCTGTGCTACATTTTACCTACAATATTTGTCGGAGGACGAGAATATATGCCTTTGTTTGCCGGTATAAGGTGCCCGAACACAGCTGTAGACACCAGGGAGACCCTAGCAGACTTTTGGGTGTCCCTGTCATGTATATTATGTTACGCCGGATCAAATTTTCCCACCAAGACGGCATAACGGAACACTAATTTGGTTTCCGGACATTTGTTCTGTTCCTGCACGAGAAGTTCACTGGAGATTATGTTGGATGTTTGACAGCAAGCACCACTCAATCATAAGCGAATCGGACATGTACCAGCCTCGTTCCCGTATTCGTTTCAAGACGATAGCGTGTGATATATTTTTGATATGAACGTAATTGAATTGATAATTTTATTGAAAGAGTTCTTGGGAACATAAGCGGCACGAACCCCTGAACAACGATCTTAAACAACGACGGTAGCCGTTATAACAGTACATAGGCGAGTAACTACACACAATGTCAAATTAATATTTTGTCCTTTATCACTATATGAATGCTGGAATCTTATGTCAATAGTAAAACACAAAATGTGTGATATCCGTTAAAATATGTTTAGATTACTATGTTGAGTGTAATGTGAGGCGATGTGCCATTAGTATATGTTTAAAGTAAAAGAAATAATGATATGCGCACCAATAAACATGCATTTCGATCTATCCATTTACCCTTGACCTTGGCTCGTTACCTTGACAACGCAATAAGTTGTCATATATTTATTCTTTATATGATGCTTTGTTCTGTCAGACGGATGCGTTTGATTCCCTGTATCTCAACTTGTCCATGACTGTGTCACGTGACTTGACCCTCCTTATCTTACCCTTCCTTCAATAACATTGGTCATCCTTAGTTTCTAATGTCTAACTGACCAGTCAATTTAGCACTGGATATCTCATCTCGTCTCTCACCGATTCCACGCTAAACCGGACAATTGACATTTATCGCTGTTGTCATGACATCGCGACCTACAGAAGGTCATGCTGTTCCAAGGTCACTGCCATGACATCGCGTCCTACAGAAGGTCATGCTGTTCCAAGGTCACTGCCATGACATCGCGTCCTACAGAAGGTCATGCTGTTCCAATGTCACTGCCATGACATCGCGTCCTACAGAAGGTCATGCTGTTCCAAGGTCAATGTCATGACATCGCGTCATACAGAAGGTCATGCTGTTCCAAGGTCACTGTCGTGACATCGCGTCCTACAGAAGGTCATGCTGTTCCAACGTAACTGTCATAACATCGCGTCCTACAGAAGGTCATGCTGTTCCAAGGTCACTGTCATGACATCGCGTCCTACAGAAGGTCATGCTGTCCCAAGGTCACTATCATGACAATGCTTTCTACTGAAGGTCATACTTCCCAAAACATCGAAGCGCCATCAAAATCATAATCCAAACACGAATAAACTAGTGGCAAAATATGAACAAATGAAAACTTAACATTGAGACTCTTGTAAAAATACAAGATAATAAAACATTACTGTCACGGTATGGTTTTCTAAGTAAGGGTGACAATGTACAAATTCTGTTGTCAAAGCTTCATGTTTTATCTTAAGTGACACTTTCCCAACATCAAAGCCATGGCTTCTTTTGTCTACGTAAGGTGGCAATCAACTGCATCTCGCTATACACTGTAAACTATATATTGAAAGTTGAACACCAGCTACCCGTGCAGTAGTAGTGCGTCCCTGCTAAGCGCCCCTTGACACAGATGATTGGGCATACTAGTTACATACATGTACATCTACGGAAAATCAGCCCTGCAATCGAATGCGTTGCTCCAGTTATCAATATACTTAACCAGCATCAAGCATGGCAAACGGGCATATTTTTCTTGCATTTCCTCAGAAACTGAATTCTAATCTGGAATCGATTTCAATCCTGTTCATCATCGAAACTACATTTTTTCGTCCATTAAAATTGCAAATATAGAGTATTATTTCATCACCATGACTTTCGAGTAACTCAAGAGCGTTTCAATCATCCTCTATTTTTCATTCAAATTGCATAAATATCTCTCTCATACCGTTTTATTCGTAGCACGGCTCTAGTCGTGCCCGCTCATCGCTCTAATAGCTACTAGTTATTTGTACGACCGAAAAATTGATTATGTAAATAGCATAATGAAGGCTGAACCTGGACTAAGAAGAACTTGGATCGGTTTGGAGCTGCACAAACGAATGTATTTAATCAGCATAGGATATCGTGTCTCACAGATATCGCTATCGCGTGGTGAAACACATTTACTCTACGTAACCGTACAATAGTAGTTACGATTGATTAATTAAGAAAGCAATATCCCATTGATTAATTAAAGGTCCGCGGATGTCAAGTCACTGCCGCGATGCTAACGACGCTCACACAGCCAGCCACTGCCTACACACTTTCACCAACTCTCGCGAGACTTATTTGTTTTGATCATGTGACCATTTAACGACGCTGCTCTAATGAAAATAAAGAAAGGTTGGGTATCTCGTGTCTGAAATAGCTCCGTGATTATTGGTTTACGTCTGCGCCCAATAAACGTTTAGAAACGTGTGTTCATTCTAACGCCATACAATCAGGACGAGTTTATAAACTGCTGCGAAAATTATTACACAGGGAATAGCGTTTCAAATGAATAACATTTTTAAATCATTTTATTATTATTATTATTATTATTATTTTATCAAACTGTCCGTTTTTGTTCATAGTTGTATTCAGACCCGCATTGTGAAGGAGACAATCGTTCATGTTCCACGCTATCGGTATTGTTGTCAACATTGTATTCTTCTCCGTTTCTTTATCGTTTACTAAATCATCTGCGCATGTTCATACCTCGTTATCACGCATGGCTGACCAAAAGCGACAAACGATTTAAGTTCTTCGATTCTTTTTTTTTTAAGTTTCAAATTTGCAATTCATGAGGGGAAGGTTTTGTACAGACAGATTACATAACTGATGAAATGTATTGCGCCTCTAAACGGGCAAATCATATCAAGCGTAATATCGATCGAGACCAGAAGGCTTTGTCGCATTCGGTTTACAAGCTTGTATTTGATACAGATGTAAATAAAGCAGTAAGGGACTCGGAATATATCTTAACGCGTGCCGAATTCGCACGGATATCTCGGATTCATTCTGTTTTATACCTACGCAGTTCAAAAGATTACGCAATTTTCGGAACGTTTCCTTTAATTCAAAAGAAGATTTTTATGAGTTTTTCTCCATCTTTTTTCCTCAAAGGAATATCCATCGGAATCCAATAGTTGAACGCGATCTGTTGATAAAGTGTCTGTCAGTTTTCTTAACGATGTCTCCCTCCGACCGAAAGAGATGAATTTCGTACCATCACGATAGTGGGCCGAATAGTGACACCTCTCGGGCGCGCGCGCTGACAATATCTATAATATGAGTCAGATGCAACATGTCATAATTTATTGTTAAGATGTAAACCTTGAGGACAGAGTGTGTTTTAAAACACGTTTTGACCACACTAGTTAGCCCCGGCCTGTACATAAAACGTATGAAGGCTCTGAGTCAGTACTTGTAAACGGCATTCACTAACATATGGATTAGACATTCGGATTAGTTGTTGGTCCGTTTTATTAATTTGCCATCCTCGATATCGAAGGGTTACGATCACCTACGCTCTCTTCACCCCTGGGATACGTCATTGAAAAACTGAAGGTTCAGTGTGCGCCGTGTGCTCCGTATGATGGGACAAGAAGACTAGTTCGACCCTTGATGTAGATCAAATTAATCTCGTGTTCACATAACGGTAAAATTGACAGGTTTTAAAGTCGGTTGCGGCTCTTTAAAGGACGGGCATGCAGCCTAGCGATTAATCAGGTTTTTATTTTTACCTGAGCAAGCCTTCAGTTTTTTTCGTGACATATTCCAGAGATACAGAGAGCGTAAGTGATCGTCACCCCTGGATATCGAGGATGTGAATTTGTCACATTAATATAATCAAAAGAAACTGTATAACATTGTTTTTCATCAGGACGTGTTATACTGAAATACAGAGATTTCCGTGTGTCATAGCGTGTGGTGTATAACTTCACACAGTGAATGACCAGTGTCAATCAGTAAATACCACTGTTATGTCAAACCATGTTGAGTAAATGGGTATTGTATTACAGAATGCCAGTGGAAAATCGTCCATGGACAGTCGGTGAAAAATAGCAACAACTTAACTTAAAAAACAACGTTAATATTTGGTGACACGGGCATATACAAAGAGAAAGACGACAAACAAATAGACAACGTCACACTTCGGTACACCACAGATCAGAATGATAAAACGTTCATTTTAAAGGTACAATAACTTACAGTACAAAACGGACACATTATTAAGTATGTAACTAATGAACATCAAACGGAACGAAAGTGATAATTAATGTATCTGGCTAGCCAGTAAAACGTAAGGTACACACCGAGTCTGTCTGATACCAAACAAGGGTTCTGTTGACATTTCTCGGGGAAGCCCTACACCAAACTCTTGTCTTGTAAAAAAGTATCTATTGATTGTTTAGCGTCTGAAAGGAACAAAAAAAAAAACACTCGTATAGGTAGTTAGGGTACAAAATGGCTGGATCAGCTCTGTGGTTAGGGTACAAAATGGCTCAGTCAGGTCTTAAAGGTGAGGTTGGATGCAGAATGGCTAAACCAGGTTACTCTGAATCATTGGAGTATCAACCTCATGTTTCTGCTTTCATGTTTTTTGTTTTTGCTGTTTCTTGTGGGGCTTGTTTTAGTTTGAAATATTCTTTTTTACAGAGATATAAAAACTACATGTATGTTGCACAAAATGAAATACATATATGGAGAAACAGAGTTCTCATCACTGTTTACATATGTATAAAAAAAACTCGTACTCATGGCACTGCTATTGATATTGTTTTCGTTTCATCCAGTATCTCGAATGATAGTTTACTCTTTCGAATCAAAGTACAATTTACTGTAATTACTGTAGCACTAAATCTCTGTAGTTTCAAAAGTTAAGAAAGCTATTTATCAAGATTTAATAATGGATGGTGTCAGCTTACGGATTGTAATATATGGATGACATTTATTTATCATGTTAGACAAAAATCTGAACTGCTATTGCCCAGCATTTCAGTTAGGTAAAATAGCAATTGTTTTTCATTTGCATATTTTATTTATATATCTTAAAATGGTTATGGGCATTGATAAGCTCGTAGGGAAAACTATATGTGTTTTTTTCTAGCACATTTTCATTGAAAAGGAATGCTAATGCAATAAACACATTCTAATTATTTCACAGGCTTCTATAGATATCTTATACAACGCCTATTTTATGAGCAGTTCGTATATGTAATTCATTTGCTTTTAGTATAGACAATTTATCAATCACATAGAAAATAAAATCATTTTAACAAGATTTTTCAAACAATTTTGGTTTTGTTTATTTGATTTATGCCATTTTAATAACCGGGTTTATTTAAGGACGTGCAAGGTTTTGGAGGTGAAGGAAAGCCGGAGTACCATGAGGAAAACCAACGATCTATGCCGTGGGTTTCGAACTCGCTACCCAGAGGTGGATGACTAGTGGTAGAATGTCGGGACGCCTTAACCACTCGGCCCCCGCAGCCCAGGGTGGATGACTAGTGGTAGAATGTCGGGACACTTTAACCACTCGGCCACCGCGGCCCAGAGGTGGAGGCCTAGTGGTAGAATGTCGGGACGCCTTAACCACTCGGCCATCGCGGCATAGGGGTGGGTGACTAGTAGTAGAATGTCGGGACGCCTTAACCACTCGGCCATCGCGGCATAGGGGTGGATGACTAGTAGTAGAATGTCGGGACGCCTTAACCACTCGGCCATCGCGGCATAGGGGTGCACGTGGAGGCCTAGTGGTAGAATGTCGGGACGCCTTAACCACTCGGCCATCGCGGCATAGGGGTGGAGGCCTAGTGGTAGAATGTCGGGACGCCTTAACTGCCTGTCGAACTTTCGAATTTGGGGAGAAAGTCCAGCAGCTTATCCACAAGTCCACCGTTGTTTATAAGCATATCATTGAGATCTTATGAATATTGTGTTCCGCCCGCATCGTTACTACATTTTGATTCCATTAACCAATGATTTTTATAGAATACAATTGTTTACAAACACCTAAACATAATAAAAACAACCATACAAATTCGAACATATTTACGCAACGAAGATTTCATGTAATACAGTAAATGTTTTTTTTTTTTTTTTCATCAAAGATATCTCTGATGAGTTTGATATTGGTAAAAATCAGTATTTGCTAGAGATTTTGGACTTTTAAAATCTTTGAAATAGTCAATTTCCTAGTGCGAGTTATCTCAATTTAAGTTGAAGATCTTAACACGAAAGATTTCTTTGTTACCAAACAAAACCTTCAGTTTTTACACTCAAATCCAGATTTTAAAAAACCCAGAGAATACATAAGCGTCAACAAACCATAATCTGAACTCAAAATCGATTAAACCAGGAGGAAAATATGAACAAAGGAAAGATTTACATGGAGACCCTTGTAAAAATACAAGAGACTAAGATCAGATGTTCCGGAAGAGTAAGCGTCTTCTGCTTCATCGACGACACCCGATAAACGTAGCGGATTTCTTTATAAATTGGCAAGTCCGCCTGGTGCAGCGAAGTCGAGAATTAACGGATTACCGCGATGTCACCAACATTTAACGTTACACTTTTGCCTCTGGTATTCCTGGAAAGATTAAGTGGGTTCGACAATGTTAATATGTAGATAAAAATAGAGACAAAACGCAAACGCGCCCTTCTAAACTTTGCGGACAGGCTTACAAATTGAGTCACTTTGTCCGCACCATTTACTTAAGTCAAGCCCTTTCCGCCCAGCCGGCGAATCGGCCATCAACTAGACACAATATATTAAATGTCGGTTATTGGCGTAAGTGGTCACGTGACCTAAATGATACTGTATGCTGTAAATTTCATGAAAATCGGTTAAAAGCGATTGGGAGTCGGCTGTAAAACCTACAGAAGTCTTTCCTTATGCTTTACGGCCGTACCATTGTCGATCATGACAAGGGAGCACTCCGATATGTCGGGAAATTCAGATTTGCCGATTTACAGCACCTACTATTGTTTGCGGAAGCATTTACCAAATACTTTATTTACCAATTAATCAGTTATTGTTATTATATAATCATTGTTTTTGTAGCCATCACTTCGACCAAAGCTTGAACCAAGCTGACAATGCTATGCGTATCGACCCTGGCTCCACTGGCGCACCAGCCATTTTAAGTACTGTCCTGTCTGCACGCGATTAAGCTTCCTTGTGAACCGGAGTTTGAAGCTGAGGAGCTCCCTGGGCGTGCATTGTGCCGGAGTGTCAGACAGGGCGGGGCGGAAGAATGGCTTTCCATACTAAACCAGTACACATGTTCCCGACTATCAACGACGCAGCTTTAGACGAACTTCTCTACATTTAAGTCGGTTGATACAGGTTAGAATGAATTAGTAACACGAGTAATCTCATGTTCGCACGTCCGGTATCGTTTACCGGACGTTTGGACCGACCGGTAGGTATCGGTATAAAAAAGCATAACTTGCAACTTCATGTAAGTAACCACATTTTCACACGTACGTTCATCATGGTTTATAATTATGTAGACGAGAAAATTGAAGACGTCATTTCCAGTGAACTTTGTTGTATGTATACATTACAATCAAACTTCTTTGTTTCGAACTCTGAAAACTCGAAAACCCTGGTTAACTCGAATTAAACAGTTAGTACCGATAAAATGAATTTTAGTTTAAACATATTTATTGCCAAAAGTTGACAGGGGATTAGGCACAAGTTATTACAACTTATCAACGCCTTCCTATATGTAATACACACTGTTATCTCGAATACTCGGGATATTTCGAAGTTTTCTGAAGATCCCATTGACTTCGAGACAATGAGGTTTGACTGTATTCCGAAATAGTCAAATAAAATAATGGAGCGAAGGTAGAACGAACGACTCGCTACAAGGTCCCATAGAATCTATATTTTTTTTGTTTGTTCCCACAGCAAATGTCATTTTGTAATCCGTTTTCTATAAAGTAAGCCAGTGCATCACGTGATCGAACACGATGTGTCCGGCGACAGTTTAACTCTCGTATGTAGCGTACGTAAGTCAAAGAACCGCTCGACGGATATAAGGTTGCCACTATTCGAAACAATCTAACTCCTTCAGATAAGTAAAGATAAATAAGAGAATACCGTAGCGTTTACAAAATCATTATCCAAACTCAAAATCAATTAAACCAGAGGCAAAATATGAACAAAGGAAAGATTTACATGGAGACTCTCGCAAAAGTACAAGAGAATAAGACCAGGTGTATTGAAATGTCATTTGTTAGACATAAATGTTGGAACAACATCCATCGTCTTGCGAGATTTCGCATCATCTTGAACCGAATACGGTTGACAAAATATGTTGTTTTTTTAAAGATTCCGTATAGGTTTAGAGCAGTTTGTCGATAATTAAGCGCATTTATAATAAAAATAACTTTTACATCCCCCGATATGCAAAGCAAAATCAATTGTCGTGAAAGCCAAACTTGATGAAAATATAGTTCGTCAATTAATTCCGATTAGTTATATATTAATGGACTTGCTCCATTAGATTTAACGTTTTTGCAATGAAGAGCACAATCTGGTTTTATATTATTTTCGATGTGTTCGGTATGTAAGTTCAAAAACATCTATGTCAAACGTGTAATGATTTTATTGAACTGTTTGGCGTTCAGCAGATTTGATGCCGAGATCAATAAAGATGTTTGTTACGATGGACATTTCGACAAATATTGTGCCCATCAAACTCTATCGATAATTTTAACAAAATTGATTTGCAACCGTGTTTATAACGATTTTAATTACAGATGTTTACTAAAACACCTACTGAGTGTATTCACATTGATCTCATTTATTTGTT
Organism: Mimachlamys varia; assembly: GCA_947623455.1. Classification (NCBI taxonomy): domain Eukaryota; kingdom Metazoa; phylum Mollusca; class Bivalvia; order Pectinida; family Pectinidae; genus Mimachlamys; species Mimachlamys varia. The sequence continues at coordinate 8,710,950 of OX392537.1, forward strand.
CACGTGGGTGTAAAAGACAATGTTTTAAAAAACGCTCAATATTATTCAAAGCAACATCTACTGAAGGTTTTCGTTGAAATCACTATTCAAGTTAAACAACAAACCTTAGACCTAATCTGAACAATGGTCAATAGAAGCAATTGGATATATTTATAACAAAATGAAAAATGGTCCCCATAGCAATGTCTATAGATAATGTTCATAGCAATGTCAGTAAATGAGGTTCATAGCAATATCAATAAATGATGTTCATAGCAATGTCTATAAATGATGTTCATAGCAATGTCTATAAATGATGTCCATAGCAATATCACTACATGATGTTCATAGCAATGTCAGTAAATGATGTCCATAGCAATGTCAATAAATGATGTTCATAGCAATATCACTACATGATGTTAATAGCAATGTCTATAAATGATGTTCATAGCAATATCAATCAATTATGTTCATAGCAATGTCTATAAATGATGTTCATAGCAATATCGCTAAATGATGTTCATAGCAATGTCTATAAATGATGTTCATAGCAATGTCTATAAATGATGTCCATAGCAATATCACTAAATGATGTTCATAGCAATGTCAGTAAATGATGTCCATAGCAATGTCTATAAATGATGTTCATAGCAATGTCAGTAAATGATGTCCATAGCAATGTCTATAAATGTTGTTCATAGCAATATCAATAAATGATGTTCATAGCAATATCAATAAATGTTGTTCATAGCAATATCAATAAATGATGTTCATAGCAATGTCTATAAATGATGTTCATAGCAATATCAATAAATGATGTTCATAGCAATATCAATAAATGATGTTCATAGCAATATCATTACATGATGTTCATAGCAATATCGCTAAATGATGTTCTCAACCATAACCACAATAGATGTTCATGACACAATGTAACTCAGCGTTGTTCATTGCAATATCCAAAATGGTGTTCATGCTTTATCTTCACGGCGTTTCCGTTCATATTTACCGTCTGGAAAGGCAATATGTAAAATCCTATTTCACTACGTCATCGTTACATTACATTTCGTCATTTTTTGTAGTAACGAATATTTTAAAGTGACGACAAAATGGATGCCACAACAAGTAAATATCGGACTTTCGTTCGTAATGTAAATAAACATGTTACTGGCGTGATGTTGAAATGTCACTCGACCTCTGGTAAACAATCGACAGCTGTCAGTGCAAAGAAACCAAAACCATCAGTTGAACGTATTTTATGGAAAATAATGTAACTCGATAAATTAATATTCAAATCGATACAAAAACTTTCTTTTCATGAAATTGATCTTCATTTATATTTGTTATGTCATAGTTGAAATATTTATATCAGGAGTGATATGTAGAAAAACAATTATACCGAAGCGTCAACAAAACCATAATGAGAACTCAAAATCGATTAAACTAGCGGCAAAATACGGAAAAGATCCACATGGAGACCTATGTACATGGACTAGAGAATAAGACCATGTGTTCCGGAAGAGTAAGCGTCTTTTGCTTTATCGATGACACCCGCCATGTAAATATTGGTTACATCCAAGTAAACATTAAATCATCAAAGTGGGAACCATGCCATCATTTTTAATCACAACAAGTAAGCACACTAATGAGCATACTCAAATACGTCCATCTTAATATTTCTCAATGAGACAACGATTGCAACCATAAGACTTGCTCATTCTTCTGATCAACCTGCATCTCCTAAAAACCTCCTAGAACAAAACTGACCACCAGCATACAGAAGATAACGATATACCACCCTGTGTATTTTGGTATATTATCATTTACAACGTAAATATATATATTTTTCATAAAATACTGTTCATATGTAAAAACTACTATTACTGAAAAACAATAATGCAGTGTCAAAAGATTCGTTTCAGCTTGTTAGTCTTATTACTAATATTTACTATAACATGCGTTCTGTTGGAGGGGGCCGCTGTGGCCGAGTGGTTCTCGGCATTCTTATACTAGCCCTAGCGCCTCCACCTCTTGGTTGCGAGTTCGAAACACATGCGGGACAGTTGCCAAGTGCTGGCCGTAGGTCGGTGGATTTTCTCCGGGTATTCCGGTTTTCCTCCACATTCAAAACCTTGCATGTCCTTAAATGACCTTGCTTTTAATAGAACGTTAAACAAAATAAACCAAACCAAACCTATCGGAGGTTAAGCTATACTGTGTTGTAATTCAGCACAGAACACCAGCTGATCATGATATATAGTCTGGTAGAGCGAGCATGAGAATTCGTCTGTCTGTCTGTCTCCTCAGATAAACTCTAGCTGTGTGTATACCCAAGTAAACACACACCCACTTGTAAGGAGATTGACAATATTATTGAAGAAATCAAATTATATATTTTATTATTTTCTGTATTATGGACGATGTGTTGGTACGATCAATTTCCTTCGTAATTACTTGGTATGCCGCAGTATCATTAGATTGCCGAGTCCTCTGTGGTTTTCCTACTGGAGCTATTGATCCCGGATTCTCCGTGATCCGCCCGAACACGTCCGGGCCAGCGTTTATAGTCGCCCTGGTCTCAGCAGGGAACGGAGTTCATGCATGTACCGTCATCTGCATAGCGCTTTGCCCTTTCATGTTGTCGTTTTTGTCCAACACTCACATGTATACTACTCACGCACCTGTATAACATGTTACATACTCACACTTACCTTTATAATCATACTCACACTTACCTGTATAATCTAGAATATATCTATATAGACACTTACTAACAAAATACCACCCGTATACCTTTCTTCCAGTTAAATATAACCAATGCTGACGTTTTTTCCTGAGAAACACAATCCTTACCATTATTCACCTTCAAAAGATCACCCATTCTCATTTCTACCCGTGAAACGATCCATACGTACATTTACCTTTCAAACGCAACTATTTGTTTGTATCATCAGCATCATCATGTCGTCGTCGTTGTCACAACATTATCACATGACATACATAATCATCATCGTTATACCACCCTATCATCGCCATGACACCATCATCATATCATCATTTCATCACCATCAGTGCTCACATTTAATGGTTTGATTGTAGAGAAGATTACCCCCTTGTTTGGTTGTAAATTTGCAGTCTGGCTTACCTCCCTTGTTTGTTTGTACCTTTGCAGTCTGGGTTACCTCCCTTGTTGGTTATGGTCGCCACATTTGTCTCATTGAGACATATTCTATATCTTAAGTTATATAAAGATGGACGCTTTTGAGTATGCTAATTAGTGTATTTACTTGTTGTGATTGACAATAATACTCAGTTCTCGTTTTGAGATGTTTACTAGGATGTGACAAAGATTTACTTTGCGGGTGTCGTCGATGGAGCAGAAGACGCTTACTCTTCGGGAACACATGGTCTTATTCTGTGAATCTTTCATTTGTTCATATTTTGCCCGTTTTTATTCTCTTGTGCTTTCACGAGAGTCTCTGTGTAAATCTTTCTTTTGTTCTTATTTTGCCTCTAGTTTTTCGGATTATGGTTTTGTTGATGCTTTGGTATTCTCTTATTATTTTTTGTTGTACTTTTGCTTGCTGGGTTACCCCCCTTGTTTGGTTGTACCGTTACAGTCTTGGTTACCTCCCTTGTTTGGCGTACCGTTGCAGTCTAGGTGACCTCCCATGTTTGGTTGTACCTTAACTGTCTGGGTTACCTCCCTTGTTTGGTTGTACCTTTTCCGTCTGGGTTACCTCCCTTGTTTGGTTGTACCTTTTCCGTCTGGGTTACCTCCCTTGTTTGATTGTACCTTTGTGCAGACTGTACTTGTCCGTACTTAGTGCATGAAGAGGCAACGTAACGCGATTTCTACAGCAGTACGTCTTTATCAAGACAACGAACCGTGGCTAATAGCTCGTAATGAATGACGAGTAAGCATACGGGGTAAGTCCATGTCTCGTCCACTCAGCATCACCAGCTTGTGCATCTTCACGTTAAATACACTACCTCACTTCTAGTGTTAAATGTCAAGCGACAATACCATGGCATCATTGCTGCGTCATGTGCAATCTTTTGACAATAACACCCAAACGAAAACATTATTCAGAACAAGTGAATGTTTTATTACAGTGTCTTTCTTGTTGTGGAGTAGGCTATACATACTGAAGTAAGAGTTAGATTAGCCACATGCAATTGTAAATTAGAAGCAAACATCGGTATATCTCGTTCTGTCGAGTAAGTCTCGCTATCACAGCCAAACAAATAGAGCTGTTTAGGCTGATTTGATCCTTTTAACACTTAAGCGATTAATTAGTCGAAATGAAGTGCAAAGGATGCAGAACGAAGAGCAAGCGTTTTATACAGGTACGGGGTCATTGCCCGCGTTCCGTAGCACGTACCACTGCAGCCCCGTATAGCCTCGAAACCTCACACGGTTTAAACTATAAACCAGAATTAATTTATAATATATAAATGACAACGACAACGCTTACACTAATTGTAGAACTTTTGAATTCCGTCCAGCAAGATAAAGACACGACTTTGGGATATCATTTTTTCTTTTAATTGTGCGGTAATTGGTTTCCTTGTCCTATGTAATCGTCCGTTCTTAGTTATTCCACAATTAGCGGCTATGCTCATTCAACTTTATCTTGCAAGGTTAATGCGTTCTGATTGCATGATCTATTGGAGCGTTTGAGTAAACCTGCACGAGCGTTTTGTTTTCTTATAATATCTTGCATGAATTCGTTGATGTTTTCAGTGCGGAATTGAAAATTGAAACATCAATCTTATTACATGGAAACAATCGGATCTTTGAAATGTTATAGAAGCATAGTCCGACTATAGCAATAATTCCCAATAAAATCGTTTTGGTAACAGGCACACAAGCTCCACAATAAACCTAGGATTTCATGGGATGATTTGTTGCATAAAGTTGTATTACAACACATTAGAAATATGCAAATATGGATTTTATTGACAAGAAAGATTTATGAATTGTGTTGAATAAAAGGAGACATCAAATGACTGGTTTTACCTTTTGACAAACGTTTTCTCCTATCTGTAATCTGATCACAGCCGATACTGGCCGAGTTACATCTCGGCCTACCGATAACAGAACCTTTCCATAATTGTTCTCATTTACATTGCAAAATATTGACAACGGGCATGACGGATATCTAGGAAATCGGAAAAATACTGGACTTATTTTTACAAATTTCGATGCTGATCATTTTGATCTTTAAAGGCAAACAAACCCAAAGTGCATTTTCTCTTTCTCTTTAAAAGCAACGTTTATGATTTTGAATAAATATCAATACCTGCAAAATATTTGTTTGTACATTTTCAGTCACGTGATTGGACGGCGCATGTGTCGTCTGGTCAGCGTTGTCGTAGGACATGCATATACCAAACCGCGGTCATCAGTCACCCTGGCGAGTTACTGCAATAAATCACCGCTCCCGAGATCTCGGCGGCCTGGGTGGCGCTTCACCGTCTATATATAAAGTATATACAGTCCGCGTCTTCTCCTTCTCCTTAAATATCACGGGCAGACGATAGATGACGCGGTCTAAAATGGGGACATTTTGTGTGCCATGATTATGATAAATTTTGACCAATCAAAAAAAGCTGATTTGTGCGTTCCGGCTGCGACATTAATCTCGTGACTATTGTCCGTCCTGTTCCGGTTATAAATGTATTATTCAGAAATCCCCGGACTGGTCACAAGAAAACACCGGAATAATTGATGGGCCCTAGCGCGCACGTCTCGCTATCACAGACTTCCTCCCGTTGTCGATATATACAGGAAAGGTTGGTACTGGTGCGGTCTGACCCTGGATCGGAGCCGAGCCAGCAATGGCCGCCCTGTAGGCAGTTTGGAGGAGACAAAGTATTGTACTCTGATTGTCTCTGCTATTGCCATTTCATCGACAGAACTGAACGCGGAGCATGTCTAATTCTGTTACCGTTTCGACCATGTTGGGAAATAAGAAAACTTTGCGTAAAAACGGGAATATTGATTAAGATTATAGACACAATGTTCATTTAATGATACTTTTTTTACAGAAAAAAATGTCTACAATATCTAATTACCTAATATTTAGGACAACAAAATATGCATCATTGATATTTTGTAGTTTTTATTTAAAACATTTAGAGATTACGTTCTCTCGTCCCAATTACATTGTTATCCATCGGGGAGATTTCCAGTTGTAGTGACTATGATTATAAGTCATTAAAAAAATTTTGGTTTGAAAATGGCTAAAGAAATAGCAATGCATATGTCATTATAACTCTGTTGCACTTTATTATACCAATCTAGTAACATGATAGTAGACTCAATCACTTCCGGGGGCTGAAACCGTCGTAGTACACGTGCCTTACAACTTGACGATACACTGTACATTGTATATCCACTAACTTCCGGTTGTAGAGGCGTATGTACTTGCGTCAAAATTACATGATAGTTGATGTTATATAACTGACGTCTGTTAGGACTATAATATAGTTTGTATCTTATAACATGACATAATTGTTTGTTAACATCCGGTTATAGAGACCGCAGTACAAGCGTCTGACAACTGATTTAATCAATTCCGTTTCTATTTAATAACTTCCGGTTATAATGACTGTATAACAAGGTGACTATATAACGCGGGGTCAAGACAACAACAGTGAACCTATAGGCCTACACTGCTGCTAACCTGGTCTCGCTGGCGATGTGCGGTTGATGTGCAGAAGGCTTGCGTGAAACTGGCCCGTTTTCTACTCGCGTACAATCTTAAACAAGTTTCTTGTTTTCCCTGAAGAATGGACATGTCGTTCTGGCTCTCTTTGTTGTTCTTTGAACAATCTTAATAGAATTACAACAGAAAATGATAATGAAAACGAAAGTGCCTCTCCCGCCTTTCACGTACCAATTAACGAACCAATCGCTTGAACGCGATGCAATCAAGCCCTTGTCACTACTACTGGGGGACATTAAGGGGTAATTGACACAACTTTGTTTTTAAATCGTTTGATCTTAATGCCTTTGACCTGAAACATCCACAGCCATAAAATCAAAAATTCATGGAGAACATTTATGGATTCATTAGGCCAGCATCTCCAAACGGGCCCAGTTTTCAAATTAGACGTCATCAAATTCGGCCGTAAGACCAAGCGTGGGTCTGATTAGTCCATGGAAGTGACGTTGTGTTTGCACAATCTGGCTTTGCAGTGGCCCGTAATTATATCTGTGACACTGTTAGCATAAGCAGACGTCTCTTACTCCACCGTATCCTCGCTGTACAAACTAATTACCCCTCGTGATCGATTCCTGCCCCCCCTTCCCCATCCCCCATCACTTTGGGCCCGACTTCCCGCGCCCTGGACTAGTCTCCGTGTAAGTACTGTGACAAGTATTGTCAACTTCATTTCGTATTTATAAGTATTATTGTCATCATACAAAATGTAACAAGAGTTTTTTTCATGATTTTCACCTTCCTGTGTATAAGTATTATCACCATGACCCCGAGTGTTCATATGTATATACCCTGACGTGTATAAGTATTGTCATCCTAATCTCCTGTTTACAATGTTGACATCTTTACCTGAAGTTGACGATATTCACCCCATGTGTATAAGTATTGTCATCTTAATCCCCTGTGTAAGTATTGGTATCATAACCTCAGGTGTACGAAATTCACCCTCACGTATATATAAGTATTGTCATCTTAATCTCCTGTGTAAAGTATTGGTATCATAACCTCAGGTGTACGATATTCACCCTTACTTGTATTAGTATTGTCATCTTAATCTCCTGTTTTTATATTTTGCAATACTAATTACGTTTGTCAAACTGAAAATGTTTGCCTTTATACGTATTTTGCCAACATATTTGCCATACTGGAGAGTTTTGCCATACTGGAGAGTTTTACCATACTGGAGAGTTTTACCATACTGGAGAGTTTTGCCATACTGGAGAGTTTTGCCATACTAGGTATTTTGGCATTCTTAATATTTTCCCAAACTTAGTAATTTTGCCTTCCTATGTATTTACTATAAAGGGTGTACTACAGGACATCATTACATATACTCTGTCAGACTCCGTCCTCTGGGAGGTCTTCTTCAATCACATAACTGTCTATTTTTACTTATTTTAAAAGTTAAGATACTTCAGGGGATTTAGAGAAGTTACTAGACTAAGGCAATTTGGTAAGTTGATTCAGAACCGCAAAATAAAATGGACATTTTCACTGTACCACTTAGCCATTTCGTACATTAGATATTCATCAGTGACCGCATTACAGCATATAAATAACACTGTAAGGATTTTATAAAATGCCTTATAACGTTACAAGTTAACAAATATTGTCTATAGCAATTGCTTTGTTATAATTGTCGTAACTTCGTGACCAAGATCTATATGGCGGGTGTCGTCGATGATACAGAAGTCGCTTACTCTGCCGGAACACCTGTTCTTATTCTCTTTTACTTTTACGAGGTATTTTGCCTCTGGCTTAGTCGATTTTGAGTTCGGATTATGGTTTTATTGACGCTTTGGTATTCTCTGATTTTTTTCTGTTTGGACCATGTTGGAAACGATAGCAACGAAAAGAGCAAGCATGTATCTTGAATGATAGTTCTGTTTGTAATTTTACTTTATTTACAAGCGTACAAGAAGGAACAAGTATGGTTTTCGTTTTAGCTGTGGACGTTTCGCTTTCATATTGATCCTAAAAAATAAATAGCCACCCTTCAGTCATATGTAGAATGTAATTCGACCGTTGACGTTTGATATTGCCATTTTTCCGTACGCCTTTTTTCTCAAATTCCGTCTGCAAGCTTCATGTTCCCCTAGTTTTTCATTTTTTATGTTCAACTTGATCAGATGAAATATCTTGTCTGTATTGAAAAAGAAATTTGTTATATTATTATTATTTTATACCGTCAACGATGGAAGTTTAGAAGCTTGACATGACGATGATGTGGTCTCGGCTAATCGTTAAACTAAACATTCAATCACTAGGTGTTCATTGTGTTCCTACCAAACTATATTCATTTTTTTTCGGACTGCATTAAGAATACTGCAAACTATACTCTAACAAAAACTGTTCCGGATGACCTTTCCAACAGTTATTCGGTATTTATTGTGCTTTTCTGTCACAAGCAAAAGCTGCAATAGTTGAACATTGATGACCTTAGAATGACCACTTCTTAGCATTTTTATGTATTTTCATGTTTGTATTGCTATAGTCCAGCTGCACACATACCTGTAGTAACCAGCAATCTAAATATCATCCCGAATGGAGAAAAAAAAAAAACTACGAGAGCTTTTTCCAGAAATTATCGAGAAACTCCATCCATCAAATGAAATGTAAGTTTCAAAATACTTTCTGTGGACGGTTAAGCTGAATTGAATTCACTTTCAGATCGGGTTAAGTCTATCAGGCCACCGATTCATCCAGAAAAAAATGAACGGTTTGCGATACAGAATGAAAAGTAAACAAAACTCGATATTTCAAGACCATGATGTTCGAACAACACACAATGATCTACATGATAAATATCGTCAGTCGTGAGCACCCCCTTTTCAAAAATGTTTCGCCTATCAAAACCTTTGATTTTTCCACCCTCTACACTACCATACCACATACAAAGCTGAAAGAACGTCTCCACTGTCTTATTAAGAGAGCTTTCTTTTCCAAAGAAAGATTGACACCGATACAAATATATGATTGTGAGCTATCTTGGAAAGTGCGTTGTGAAATATACTTTGGAAGATATAGTACGAATGCTTTTTTGCATTTGGAGGGAAGATTTTCCATCAAACTGTTGGCGTCCCAATTGGAACAAACTGTGCACAATTCTTTACTGACATATGATGCCAAGGGGCTTATCAGGACGGGGATCAATAACCTTTCAATAACCAAAATATTTCAATTTGAATTTCAGGTGTTTCTATAGACAGCAAGAGGTTTGCTTACCCAGTCGATCGTATTTACTTTTCTGAACTTGGAATCAAGGACACAACATAATCTCCTACATCAGCTGCTTACCTCGATCTTTACTTTAGATATGACCAAACACGGACAATTTACTACTAAGATTAATGTGACGATATATATTTTTCTATTGTGAACTTTCTTAATAGTTTCATCCCTGCTTCTCAATCCTATTGTTTTTACATGTCGCAGTTGATTCGTTATTCTAGGGCTTGCTCTGAATATCGAGATTTTCGTGATAAATGTCGGCTGCTGACAAATAAACTTACCGCACAGGGATTCGCGAGATGCAGGTAGATGAAGATTATGAGCAAGGTTTAAGGCAGATATCTTGGTAACATTGAGAATATTCTGTATCCTTGTATGGTATGAAGGTGGACGTTTTTGAATATGCTCATTAGTATGCCTGCTTGTTGTGATTGTGAACTATGCTTCAGTTCTCACTTTGAGGACTTGACATTTACTTAGATCTGACCTAGATTAACATGGCGGTTGTAGTCGATGAAGAAGAAGACGCTTTCAACATCTGGTCTGATTTCCTTTCACTTTTGCAAGGGTGGCCGTGTAAATCATTCCTCTGTTCATATTTCACCCCAGGATTAATCGACTTTGTGTTCTGATTTTGGATTTGGTGACGCTTTGGTATTCTCTTAATTGAGTTAGACGCGACAATGTGATAATGACAAGTATATCCTAATTAATACTATTCTTAAACAATGCATGTTCTCCAAAGTTTATTCTAGACGCCTTTATTTGAAGATGTAGCTATTATTGTATATAAAACCAACAAGTGTCTGCAAGCACTGGAACAATTCTCGCAACAGATTCTACAAAACCTGTGTTTTATATTTCATTATTTTTTTATCTCAACGAAAATAAATGTGCTGAGAAATAAAATAAGTGTTGACGTTGGAGATTTGTTCTATCATTGTAAGTTCAATCATAGTATTGAATTGAAACTGCGTCCTGAAAACTTCAAAAGCCATGAATTACAGTTCACGTTATTTTATCGTTTTAATGTTACCATGGGTAATTTATAAACGTTACCAATGTTTTGCAATAGTCCGTCTGTGGATCTAAAAAGTTAACTTACAAGACTTAAACGACAACAGAAACGGTAACCTAAATAAGATTCCTATCAGAAATATGTTCATACCGCGTATAGTTACCAAAGATAACCGATACTAAAAGAAGGATTGGTGTTAATTTGTTTTCCGTCCTATTCAAGGACTTGTCTGGTTTTGGAGATGAAGGAAAGCCAGAGAACCCGGAGAAAAACCACCGACCCACAGTCAGTACCTGGCAACTGCCCCACGTGGGAATTCGAACTCGCAACCCTGATGTGGAGGGCTAGTGGTAGATTGTCGGAACTCCTTTTTGTCTTAAAAGATAATTTTTTATACCCCATACATAGCGCACCTGAAGTTCGGAACACCATTGATGCAAATCTTTTCTGTAAACCTTACTACTTGACGAAACGTGTTTTATAAAACATTTTGGTTAAAAGGAAAAAAAGTTCTTACGACAAAATAGCTGTCGAAGCATAAAAAACTTTCATAATTTTGATGTGTTACACTGATCGAGTACAAACAGTTGTCTCGTTCTAGAACATATTTACTTAGTGAGAGTAACAACAGCATCTACTGCCAACTATACAGCGCTGAGGTGCCATCTCTCATAGCTCGCCTAGATTTTCTATCTTAATGCGTCAGGGATGAAGGACGCTACATATGCTGTCTATTTGTCTTTTTTGCAAAACTTTGAACAACCTACAGATCAGAGTCTGAAAACAACAGTTGTAGCAGGTATTTGTAGGTAGTAGACACTGCTGGTCATTCCGAGTTCCCGAGGTGTGCCGTAACCTAAATGTTACGTTTCAATACATTCGAATAGTGGCACGGTTCGGAATATACACGTGTACATTATACTCATTTGAATTTTTTTAATACTTGAAATTAAAAAAAAAATGTATTAAAGCATAGGATTAGTGCAGCTCCCTATCTCGATTTGGACTTTGTTTCCTGATTTGCCTCCTAGGCTTCATTTTAGGGCCTTGCTTAGCATCACTGACGAGTCCCATAAGGATAAAACAGCTGTATGGTGTAACATCACTGACGAGTCCCAGAAGGACGAAACAGCTGTATGGTTTAACACCACTGACGAGTCCCAGAAGAATGAAACAGCTGTACGGTGCAGAATAATTCATTATGTGGCTCCATTGCATTTTATTCTAAATTGATGCAGGTTGATCAGAACTTTTTAAGCTTTATGGTCGCCATCTTTGTCTCATTGAGAAATATTCTGTATCTTTAAGTGATATGAAGATAGACGTTTTTGAGTATGCTCATTAGTGTGTTTACCTGTTGTGATTGACAATGATACTCAGTTCTCGTTTTGAGAACTTGGTGTTTACTTAGATGTGACAAAGATTTACATGGAAGGTGTCGTCGATGAAGCGGAAGACGCTTACTCTTCCTGAACACCTGGTCTTGTTCTCTTGTGCTTTTATGAGAGTCCCATGCAAATCTTTCTTTTGTTCCTATTTTGCTTCTAGTTTAATCGATTTTGAGTTCGGATTATGGTTTTGTTGATGCTTTGGTATTCTCTGATTTTTTTTTATTGATGTTTGGGACCAAAGGGTGGGAATCCAATTTTTTTAAACTAATGTAGAAGCAATAGGTAAGGTACGTAAAACCATTTAAATTTATGAATTTAGAAGGAAAATTACATTAGTTGTGTATAATTTCAAATCGTGTATTACGAAAATGTGTATATTATGTACCATGCCACTATATAAAGATGTATGTTATGGAGATTGATCTTTATACACAACCCCTTCTTACATATAAAATTGTAAACAGTGCATTAAAGTACAGTTATCTGTGCTATATCGCTATTGACCTATATTTTATCGGTGATGTACTTACAATAGGTCAAGATGATGTTATAAAATATTATAAACTTGCAGAACAAAGTCCGAAGTAGATATTTTTCGTTTCAGTAAAATATTCACAGCAGAATCTTGCATATAATAACGCATGATAATGTTGCAATCTACCTAATATCATCAAGGTTTGGTCTGGTTTAACTTGCTTGTGGTTTTAGTCATATGAAAAGATATGGTCATTTAAGGACGTGTCAGGTTTTAGGGATGGAGGAAAACCGGAGTTCCTGGAGGGGAAAACACCGACCAACGGTCAGTACCTCGAGACTGACTCACGTAGACCTCGAACCCGGTACCAATAGGTGGAGGTCTAGTGGTAGCAGAATGTCAGACTCTTAATTGAAAGAGGCTTTTTGCATATCATCAATACATTAATACTTATAACAGGCATACTCTGAAACATTACTAAAAAAAATTATGAAAACCATATGTATCAGGGCCGAATGGAAAGTAAGCTTTACAAAACATGTGGCATAGTTTAGAGAAGGATTACTTTTCAATTATTAAAACTAAAATGCCACATCGAACATTTTTAACAAAATATAATAACAAAATGAAGGTTTATTTGATAAAACTCAATCATTTGATTTCCATTTTCTTTATGTAGCAGTCTTTAAATTTGGTAAAAATCACCAGTGCAAACTAGCATAATATCATTATTATCAGTAGGGTATTGGTGCACTGTGTTAATTTTTTAAGCCGTTTAAACTGAAAATATGATAAATATATTTGACCTGACATGAACGAACATAATGATACTATAATAACACTTATATTTTATGTTCACGCAGTAGACGATAACATATAAGTTTCGTGTATAGAAATAAACGTACATCATACATACTCACATTGTATACCGGTATAGAAATAAACTTACATCATACATACTCACATTGTATACCGGTATAGAAATAAACTTACATCATACATACTCACATTGTATACCGGTATAGAAATAAACTTACATCATACATACTTACATTGTATACCGGTATAGAAATAAACTTACATCATACATACTCACATTGTATACCGGTATAGAAATAAACTTACATCATACATACTCACATTGTATACCGGTATAGAAATAAACTTGCATCATACATACTTACATTGTATACCGGTATAGAAATAAACTTACATCATACATACTCACATTGTATACCGGTATAGAAATAAACTTACATCATACATACTCACATTATATACCGGTATAGAAACAAACTTACATCATACATACTCACATTGTATACCGGTATAGAAATAAACTTACATCATACATACTCACATTGTATACCGGTATAGAAATAAACTTACATCATACATACTCACATTATATACCGGTATAGAAACAAACTTACATCATACATACTCACATTGTATACCGGTATCGTTATCAATATACAAGCAACACTACTGATAATTACACTGTTAGATATATATACAGATGTAAAATAAAACCTTGTAGAAATTAACATAGTAGAGACTTATAGACAATTAAATTGTAGAAATGGACAAAGTAAATATTTATATAGTAGAGAATTACATTGTAAAATAGAACATAGTAATTATTTACATGGTAGACAATTACATTGTAGATATTGACATAGTAGATATTTACATAGTATACAATTAATTACATGGTAGAAATTGACATAACAGATAAATACATCGTTTATACTTGCATTGTATATAAAAGCTTTGTACAAGTAAGTAATTATAAAAAAGATAATTACATTGAATATGCATGCATTGTAGTTAAGATCCATACGTGTTACTGTCTAATATATACATATTAAACATACTTAGACTTAGTTTGTGTAAACATAAAGATATGTACATATTTTATATACATACAAAGATGATATAAATATATTGGAGATACATGTATACAAAATGTACATTGTCGATATACATATTTCAGCTATATATACATTATTGATATATAATGATATATATATATTTTTGGTATAAATATTGGAGATACAGACATTGTTGATATATATATTGGAGATACATACATTGTTGATATATATATTTGAGATACATACATTGTTGATATACATACATTGTTGATATACATACATTGTTGATATATATACATTGTTGATATACATACATTGTTGATATACATACATTGTTGATATACATACATTGTTGATATATATATTGGAGATACATACATTGTTGATATATATATTTGAGATACATACATTGTTGATATACATATATTGTGGATATATATATTTGAGATACATACATTGTTGATATACATACATTGTTGATATACATACATTGTTGATATACATACATTGTTGATATATATATTGGAGATACATACATTGTTGATATATATATTTGAGATATATACATTGTTGATATGCATACATTGTTGAGATATATACATTGTTGATATATATATTTGAGATACATACATTGTTGATATACATACATTGTTGATATATATATTTGAGTTACATACATTGTTGATATATATATTTGAGTTACATACATTGTTGATATACCTACATTGTTGATATATATATTTGAGATAAATACATTGTTGATATACCTACATTGTTGATATATATACATTGTTGATATATATATTTGAGATACATACATTGTTGATATACATACATTGTTGATATATATATTTGAGATACATACATTGTTGATATACATACATTGTTGATATATATATTGGAGATACATACATTGTTGATATATATATTTGAGATATATACATTGTTGATATACATACATTGTTGACATATATACATTGTTGATATATATATTTGAGATACATACATTGTTGATATACATACATTGTTGATATATATATTTGAGATACACACATTGTTGATATATATATTTGAGTTACATTCATTGTTGATATATATATTTGAGATACATACATTGTTGATATACATACATTGTTGATATATATATTGGAGATACATACATTGTTGATATATATATTTGAGATATATACATTGTTGATATACATACATTGTTGACATATATACATTGTTGATATATATATTTGAGATACATACATTGTTGATATACATACATTGTGGATATATATATTAGAGATACATACATTGTTGATATACATACATTGTTGATATATATATTGGAGATACATACATTGTTGATATATATATTTGAGATATATACATTGTTGATATACATACATTGTTGACATATATACATTGTTGATATATATATTTGAGATACATACATTGTTGATATACATACATTGTTGATATATATATTTGAGATACATACATTGTTGATATACATACATTGTTGATATATATATTTGAGATCCATACATTGTTGATATACATACATTGTTGATATATATATTTGAGATACATACATTGTTCATATACATACATTGTTGATATATATATTGGAGATACATACATTGTTGATATACATACATTGTTGATATACATACATTGTTGATATACATACATTGTTGATATATATATTTGAGATACATACATTGTTGATACACATACATTGTTCATATATATATTGGAGATACGTACACTGATATATTATAGATATTTACATGGTAGATAAATACGTTACTGATGTGTCCTTTGTAGGTACATACGTTCTTACCAGCAGACATAACCAGATCACCAGACTCTAGTAAATGATGAAACGGAGGAAATGAGAACATTTCTCTCGGGGGGATCATAAAAATGGAATAAATTCCAAAGCTATGTCGCGATATGTCTGATGAGGGAGTCATTCTCTAGCCTTCTAGTATTACATATAAAGGGGTACTGTCTCTTTTACCTACTGTCAAAATCAAATAATTACCTGCTAAATGATCACCATCTCGTAACGGCTCGCTTATTGAATGTTTTACACTTTACTACATGTAGAAAAAGACATCATATTTGAAACTCCAATAACTACTCCTATTCTATAAATACGTCGATAAATAGTGTTCAAATATAACTGTACAGTAGGTGTGATATGATGAAAAACAACATTTTTCTTAAACTTTTCTTCAAGTCATATAATAATTACACCTAAATTTTTAAAAAAAAATTTAATATTTTTTTTTTTTGTACTTCAGTCCTTTTTTTCATACAAATTGCGTTTATCTCATTGGTCGAAAGCGAAAAAAGAAATAAGTCACCGTCGAATCTTCTATTTTCCGGGTCGGCAACATTAAAGTACATGTAAATATAATGCAAAATTTTAGTTATCTTTTGATCACTGGTAAATTTTATATACATTTACGGGTGGTCGGGTGGTGCAGTGGATAGCGCACTTGCCTTTCACCAAGGCGGCCGGGGTTCGACTCCCCGTCCGGACGTGAAAAGGTATGGGGTCACCTGCCCGACTACGTGGGTTTTCTCCGGGTACTCCGGTTTCCTCCCACAATAAGACCCCTCGCGCGCTAATATCCGGGCCAACAAGAGTGACTAATATAAGTTGTATAACTTGTTTCATAATTGTTGTAAAATAAATAAAGTTGATATTTATACATTTACTTAAATAAAGGAAACTACGGAAGCCGAATAGGACCACTAGAAAAAAATATTCTCGTAAGTACGAATAATAAAGGAGCAAGTTCACTTTAAAAGCTTTTTGTTTGGGAGTGAACTTGCCCCGTTATTGAGCTTCCTTTGTTTTGGAGTGAACTTGCTCCGTTATTGAGCTTCCTTTGTTTTGGAATGAACTTGCTCCGTTATTGAGCTTCCGTTGTTTTGGAATGAACTTGCTCCGTTATTGAGCTTCCGTTGTTTTGGAGTGAACTTGCTCCGTTATTAAAACTTCCTTTGTTTTGGAGTGAACTTGCTCCGTTATTGAGCTTCCGTTGTTTTGGAGTGAACTTGCTCCGTTATTGAGCTTCCGTTGTTTTGGAGTGAACTTGCTCCGTTATTGAGCTTCCTTTGTTTTGGAATGAACTTGCTCCGTTATTGAGCTTCCGTTGTTTTGGAGTGAACTTGCTCCGTTATTGAGCTTCCTTTGTTTTGGAGTGAACTTGCCCCGTTATTGAGCTTCGTTTGTTTTGGAGTGAACTTGCCCCGTTATTGAGCTTCCTTTGTTTTGGAATGAACTTGCTCCGTTATTGAGCTTCCTTTGTTTTGGAGTGAACTTGCTCCGTTATTGAGCTTCCTTTGTTTTGGAATGAACTTGCTCCGTTATTGAGCTTCCTTTGTTTTGGAGTGAACTTGCTCCGTTATTGACCTTCCTTTGTTTTGGAGTCGATTCCTGGTCCACAATATTTTTGTTGAGTTAGGAGGAAAGATTTTCCGGTCGGCTGTTTGCATTCCCATGGGAACAAACTGTGCCCCACTCTTAGCTGACTTGCTTTTGTTTTCATAAGAAACTGAATTTGTGGAGGAGCTAATCAGGAACCTTGCCAGCTCTTATAATGTCACTCTCAGATATATCGAGGATGTGTTGTCTATAAACAACAACAGGTTTGCTGACCACGTCGATCGTATATACCCTTCTGAACTTGAAATAAAGAACACAACAGACTCTTCTACATCAGCTGCTTACCTTGATCTCTACTTAAACTAAGACCAACATGGACATTTTACTAATAATAAGCTATACGATAAACGTGACCTTTTTAATTTTCCGATCGTGCACTGTCCATTTCTTGATAGTAACATCCCTGCTTCTCCAACTTATGCTGTTTACATGTCGCAGTTGTTCGATATCCCAGGACTTGCTCTAAATATCATGATTTTCGTGATCGGTGTCGACTGCTGACAAACTAACAACACAAGGATTCGAGAGATGCAGGTTGATCAGAGCTATGGACAAGTTTTATGGTCGCCATCTTGTCTCATTGAGAAAAATTCTGTATCTTTAAGTGATATGCAGATGGACGTTTTTGAGTTTGCTCGTTAGTGTGTTTACTTGTTATGATTAACAATGATGACTGGGTTCTCATTTTGAGGATTGATGTTTACTTGGATGTGACCAAGATCTACATGGCGGGTGTCGTCGTTAAAGCAGAAGACGCTTACTCTTCCGGGACACAAGGTTTCTATGTATTTCCTTTATTCATATTTTGCTCTTAGTTTAATAGATTTTGTGTTCGGATTATGATTTTCTTAACGCTTCGGTATTATCTAAAAATAATTTCCCTTGTTATTAAAACTTCCTTTGTTTGTGAATGAACTTGTCCCGCTTTCAAAGCTTCCTTTGTTTTGGAGTGAACTTGTCCTGTTATTAAAACTTCCTTTGCTTTGGAGTTAACTTGCTCCAATTATTGGGCTTCTTCTGTTTTAGAGTGAACTTGCTTCGGTTATGGAGCTTCCTTTTTTGGCGTTAACGTTGCTCCTGATACGGGGCTTCCTTTGTTTCAGAACACATGTAGTGCTAGTATTTCCAGGTCAATCACTTATTCTGATTATGTCAGAAGCCTTACCAACCCTTTCTTTCAGATACAAACAAACTGACGATGTGCTATCTTTAAATAAGGAGTTATACATTGATCACTTCGATCCCTATACACTTCTGAACTAGAAATAATGAACACTACAAACTCTCCACCTACAACAGGAAAACAATGTAGGTATGTACAGAACGATGATTTGGACTGTCCCATCGTTAATTTCCCATTTATTGGAAGTACTTTCTCAAGCTCCCAAACATACGGTGATTACATGGCGATGACGATCAAGTATTCAAAAGCACATAACAAATATGATACTGTAAAATGCTTGTATTTTGTGTAGGAATATTTTACAGATAAGCGGAATGATGAATTGGCACACTCACAATACTTGCTGTAGAAAGCAACATACAAAAACTGTAATTGGCGCGATCATGCTTTAGTGGAATGCATTCAGCGCGAAAATCGTTAAAATCAGATAACCGCTAAAATACGAACGTTTTACAGTAATTTAACTTTTTAAAAAACCAGAGAATACCGAAGCGTCAACAAAACCAATATAAAAAGAAATTTGACGATAGCGGGTTGATGAAGTGTATTGTAGACAAGTTCTGCGGTCGCCATCACGATCCCATAAAAACATGTCTTATTCCTTTGTGTGGTATGAAGGTGGATGTTTTTTTAATATACACTTTCGTGTGCCAATGTGACGATACCTCAATGCCTTTGTTCTCAATTTGAGGACGTAACATTTACTTGGACGTGACCTAGATTAGCATACCGGGTGTCGTCTATGAAGCAGAAGACATCTTACTCTCCTGGAACACTTGGTCTTATTCTCTTATGCGTTTTTCATGGTAATCCGTGTACTAATTTGCCAATCATAGCCTACGATACACCTGCATCAATTAGAATAAAATCCATTACCAATCAAAACATTTATTCCCTCGCTCAATTTTGGCAGGAGAAAAATAAAACTGTGAAAAAGAAATAGAAGAAAAACATGGTGTTTTCACTTTGGTGAAAATTAAAGCAACACATTTTGTATTTTAGGTACGAATCATGCATTAAATAGAGAATATAAATGTAACATGATAATATCCTATCTAAGCCCATACTATGCCTAATATCAAGATGTGTTGAATATGCTGTTTAGACTATAAAGCGACCAGTGTTCCACCAATAAGGCGTCCCAATGGGGGAGGGGCCTGGCCACCGACCAGTGTGTGGTCGGTGCCCCACGTGGGTCCTTGGTTATTGGCCCCAGGAGGTGGAGCGCCCCTACTTGGTAGTTCGCACCCTACCAAGAGTTGGAAGACTGAGATACACCTCACCTTCCCTGCCTGTTTCCATTTTGCCCCCTGTTGGTCTACCCCATCATCCACCCTTTAACACAGTTCTTATAAGGAAATTGTGGATATCGAAAACCTTAGTGTAAACTCATTTGCATATAAATTGCCTTGTATCAAGTAAGAAAAATATGTTTAATTAAAAACTACGAATGATGCTACATACAATGTATCACGTGTTTTTTAGAATCAACAAACTTCCTTTTTCTGTTGAATTACTGAACCGGAAATGTCTGTTTAACTTATTTAAGTTGTAAATTAATTAAGTTTAGACTTAAAGTCTGCCCTTCAGTGTTATCTCCCCTGTCACACCCTGAGGACGTAGGATGTACGTTTGACTGTTACTGTAACTATGATCTCACCTACGCAAGGTTATTCATACAAATAAACGGACAGATAAAAATATTTAGGTTATTTTGAAAAATAAAATCTACATATTTTGCTATTATCGCACAATCGATCATTCTAAATGATTTCTACAACACCGTAAACTGCCGACTAGACATGTCGCCATGACGTGTCGCGGAAACATTCACCGGTTGTCACGTGAACACAGTTCTCATTTAGAAGCTTTCTCTCCCAGAATACATCTGCTAAGCAATGTTAACCAATCAGAGATGACCGTTAAATTGTACGTTGAGGTATAGCTGCTTTCTTCTTTGTTAGCTTCTCACAACCTTCAACACGATGAAGTAGGTCGATTAATTGGTAGAAGTAGGTATACAGCATACCATCAATATATTAATGAAATTACACGACAAAAACTACAGGGAACATGTACAAAACAATAAACCAAGAGACTAATTTAGTTGTGAAATCAAAACCTTTTTTAATTGGTGCCACAATGGGGAATACAACGCACGAAGATTTGTTCAGTTTCATATATAGGCCTAATATAGTATGTTTCTTTGCGATAGTCAACTTTAAGTTGTTGTTGTTAATGTTTGTGGACTTGGGAATAGTTTGACCGAAATTAATTGTGCTAATGATTTCCATTGGTGAAACAAGATTGAGCAGAAAAGCTCCTTATAATTTACACTAAACATCGTGACTTTCCGAAAAAATAAACTCGATACACCAAAAAAATTAGAACCCAAACTTAATCGGAAATAATAATGTTTAACAAGCAATAACGAGACACCAAATCAAAATTAAAGACAACATGAACATAAAAAAGAAACGAAAGTGGTGCCAATTGACCACATGTGGCCTCCGCAAAATGTAACTCGACAAGTACATTTTGTTGTACGTCCTTTACACAGCCAGGGTCATTTAAGGACTGTCAGGTTTTGGAGACAGAGGAAAGCCGAAGTACACGAAGAGAAACCACCGACCTACGGCCAGTACCTGGCAACTGCCCCGCTTGGGTTTCGAATTCACAACCCAGAGGTGGACGGCTAGTGGCAGAATGTCGGGACACTTTAACCACTCGGCCACCGCGGACCCAATCCGAACTTAGACAGACCCTGCATGTCTTTAATCTGAACTCATGGTAAATTAGTACTTATATACATTATAAATCAGATGTAGACAGCTTATTTCAATGTTTGCTTTGGATAGATAACGAATATGATTGTTTCACGGACGGGAGGCGATCGAGATGACACGGCGTAGCAGACAGCCGTCAGAAATCAATATCATTTGACAAGAACACATAGGAGTTCACTATGTGCTCACTTGGCTATAGGCGACAAAGCTCACTTTCATACTACAGAAAAAAACGCCGTGGTTAATTTTTCATGGCAACATAATGACATTGTCACTTAATCCATATTGTTACGACTTAATTCACTTAATGGAGAATTTATCTCTTAAATGTTAATAATATCGAGCATAAAAACGACTCATCACAGCAATCTTGATTGTGTATCTAGGACAGGGATGGGGGACGGGATTATTGACCTGAAGGATAAGAAAGCATGCTGTTGTGACAACAATATTCGAACACATGTCGACAATATTCGGAACATATTTTGACGATACATGTATCTTATACGTACATAGTAGGTTATCATATATACGTACAGAATTAAAAAATGTAGGTAAATAAAAAATCTAAAAAATAAAAACAGTTTTCGCTTTACGAAGTTTAAAGGTCTGTTTATTTTTTTTAAAAAAATAATTAGAGATGGTGTACTAATTAAATGTATTGAATTAAATTTTCGTTGTTTGGGAAATATAAATAACATTTTCATGTATCACAAAGTATATTTCTGGAGATAATATTAGCTATTTTTTGAATTTCTTTTAATAATGCTCAGTATTAGTACATATATCTGATCTAGCTGTGTCAGTTTTGCAATTTTTAAATTAAACATTTGATAAACATGGATGGTTTGAATGCATAACAAAACCATTAAATTACTTTCTGTATTTTCAGTACGGTACGATACTAATGCATAGGTCTGCAAAACAGTTGTCTCTGGATAATGGATTAATCTACAAATTTTAATATGCATTTTTCAGAATGTCAATACGCCAATCTGTACTGTTAACGATGACGAGACCCGTTGAGCTATTGCCCTATATGTATTCACGTTTACCATGAAGGCGAAGGAACCACCTGGTTGGAGACATCTTAGGTAACATTACAACTGTAATTGTCTTAAATATCTAGAACTCTCATACAAAGGAGTTTTTAAAGATAGTGTCACGTTGTCGAAAATATAACACGTCGGTTCCAATACAACTACAAATTCGTGAAAGTTGACACGTACCGAACATGTGAAAGTCGACACGGAAAGAACTTGTGAAAGTCGACAGAAGAAAAACTCGTTAAAGTCAACATGAAAACAACTCGTGAAATTGGACACGAAAAGGGCATGTGAAAGTCGACACGTTAAGAACTCATGAAGGTCGACAAGAAAATAACTCATGAAAGTCGACAAGAAAAGAACTCATGAAAATCGACACGAAAAGAGCTCGTGAAAGTCGATAAGAAAACAGCTCGTGAAAGTCGACACGTAAAGAACTCGTGAAAGTCGACACATAAAGACCTTGTGAAAGTCAACAAGAAAAGAGCTCGTGAAAATCGATACGAAAAGAACTCATGAAAGTCAACAAGAAAATACTCGTTAAAGTCTCTACGGAAAGAACTCGTGAAAATTGACATTGGCACGAAAAACTCTGAAATCATCAAACAGAAGGAAACTCTAGACAGAAAGAATAAAAAGAACAAAAATCAGGTAAGCTCGTAGATTTAGGAATGGTATATTTCTCATAAGTGGATAAATTTGTTTTCATCAAAATATCATTGTTAAAATTGTCATGTGAAAGTAACCATGCCATGACACAAACGTCTTAAGACATTTTTAAGAAGTCCTTCAGTGGATAGATCTTCAATGTTTACAGACCCTATGTAACATTATATTTCACAAAGACACAATCTTCCAAATAGCCATACAAACCAAGACTCCCAATGGCAATGTTGAAGTCGATCCCAATCTATATATAGTATCATAACCGACATTGGAGTCTTGTTGAAATTTCTCCTACATCAGAAACAATTAGAAACTGTTAGAATACATCACATTCATCCATTTGTTGCTTATCCTGGAAAGAAGAGATAATTAGAAAAAAAAAATTCATTATTTTCATTTACATCCAGCCAATGCTTGAGTGTACAAACAGAAGCAAGAGATGGAAACAAGCAGTGAAGGCCTCGCGATCATGTAACAATCTTAAGTTTGTGCTTAGCCAATCACGTACGAGGTTACTTTTTGTAACATTTATCGTGATTGGCTAAGTTAAAACTACGACAAATATATTGTTTCGTGTTCCTGGGGCAAGGTCTTTCGTAATCAAATCAGCCACATAAAAATTAAGGACACTTTATGATAGTTCACAACTTTCTTGAATAAAATTTATAATTTTGAGTATGCAATTTCAACATTTTCACTTTGCACATAATGTTAATGTTAAACGTGTTAAAATGTTCCAAAAGCTGACAGGCTCCGATCCTTTATCAGTATATATGTAAGCTTTGTGGTACGTTTCTACTGACAGAGGAAAATAGTCATTTAAAAATGTAATCAGCACACTTATATTATGAAACAACCGTAACTTATAATAAATAGATATATGTATGTTCTTAGACTACAAATAACTGTATTCCAAGAAATTTGTAAATAACGATAAAACTTAAACGTTTTCGTCAACAAGGCAATATATAGCTTCTTAGCAACCATCAATCACTCTGACTAATTTCCAAAATTAAAAAAAAAACACACATGTTAATTTACCTCATTTCGGTATAAGGTTGACGTAACGTGAAGACACTAGCTTTATTCTACCCATTAAAGTATAATATACTTACTAAAGTGTAACTGAGAGCCAGAAAGTCATCCAAATAGCATTAGCTAGTGGTACATACATTCCTTAACGGGTTTTCTAACCTAATTAGTACCGCGGGGTCTAGCAATAGGAGACAAACAGTGGGTCAGGCTAAATAAGTAAGCTCTGCCTTAATGTCAAGTCAGTATTTACATTGTGTTAAATATCGTCATTTATTGACACTCATTCTTGACTATATTTTTAAATTTGTTCTGATGCTGCTAAAACACAACCACTGAAATGGCCTAAATGCTTGAATTATAAATCAGACCTCTCGACTTGGCGGTAATTAGGCGGTGATGGAAGTTGAAATGTTTAGTCGTTAGTTGCCCGTTAGAGTACACGAGACATTTGTTGGAGCTGTTGGGCATGTAGGCGGATACCTGACAGCGGCACCTGACCAAATTAACCCGTTCTTCTGTATCTGTTTCTGATGTCCACCATTGTAACAAAAGTGCAAATCACTTTTTCTCTCTCACAACACCGCCCCGTCGACCTAGAGTGAAGTTGATGTTAATCAAACAATGCCCGGGACATTGTGACGTAACACAACAAACAGTCCCAAATATTTTCATCATCACAGACTGCTTAATCTCCATTTCTAGATGTGTTGTGGCTGTTCCTTTGTCGTCTTGCATTTTGTTTCTGTGTTCCGTCGACTCTTTTTCTGATTCCCCTTTTTGTGGCTCCTCTACTCTGTGATTATCTCCCCCTTTAGGTTCTATATCTCCTCGGCTCATGTTGTTGTCATCCCTTTGTCGGGTGTATCTAGTTCCTGTAAGTGGTGTCTCTTTGGTGCCAGTAACAGTTGGTTGGTGTATTTTTGGTTCCTGAGAATATCTTCCCTTTTGTTAAGTGCATACATGTATTTGGTTCCTGTAACGGTTGGTTGGTGTCTCCTTGGTTCTTAGAACGGTTGGTTAGTGTCTCTTTGGTTACTGAGAATGTCTTACCTTTTGTTAAGTGCATATTTGGTTCCTGTAATGGTTGGTTGGTGTATCTTGGTTCCAGTAACTGTTGGTTGGTGTATCTTTGGTTCCTGTAACTGTTGGTTGGTGTATCTTGGTTCCTGTAACTATTGGTTGGTGTATCTTGGTTCCTGTAACTGTTGGTTGGTGTATCTTGGTTCCAGTAACTGTTGGTTGGTGTATCTTTTGTTCCTGTAACTGCTGGTTGGTGTATCTTGGTTCCAGTAACTGTTGGTTGGTGTATCTTGGTTCCAGTAACTGTTGGTTGGTGTATCTTGGTTCTTGTAACTGTTGGTTGGTGTATCTTGGTTCCAGTAACTGTTGGTTGTTGTATCTTGGTTCCAGTAACTGTTGGTTGGTGTATCTTGGTTCCAGTAACTGTTGGTTAGTGTATCTTGGTTCCTGTAACTGTTGGTTGGTGTATCTTGGTTCCTGTAACTGTTGGTTGGTGTATCTTGGTTCCAGTAACTGTTGGTTGGTGTATCTTGGTTCCAGTAACTGTTGGTTGGTGTATCTTGGTTCCAGTAACTGTTGGTTGGTGTATCTTGGTTCCAGTAACTGTTGGTTGGTGTATCTTTCGTTCCAGTAACTATTGGTTGGTGTATCTTGGTTCCAGTAACTATTGGTTGGTGTATCTTGGTTCCAGTAACTGTTGGTTGGTGTATCTTGGTTCCAGTAACTGTTGGTTGGTGTATCTTGGTTCCAGTAACTGTTGGTTGGTGTATCTTGGTTCCAGTTCCAGTAACTGTTGGTTGGTGTATCTTGGTTCCTGTAACTGTTGGTTGGTGTATCTTGGTTCCAGTAACTGTTAGTTGGTGAATCTTGGTTCCAGTAACTGTTGGTTGGTGTATCTTTGGTTCCAGTAACTGTTGGTTGGTGTATCTTGGTTCCTGTAACTGTTGGTTGGTGTATCTTGGTTCCAGTAACTGTTGGTTGGTGTATCTTGGTTCCAGTAACTGTTGGTTGTTGTATCATTGGTCCCAGTAACGGTTGGTTGGTGTATCTTGGTTCCAGTAACTGTTGGTTGGTGTATCTTGGTTCCAGTAACAGTTGGTTGGTGTATCTTTGGTTCCTGTAACTGTTGGTTGTTGTATCTTGGTTCCAGTAACTGTTAGTTGTTGTATCTTGGTTCCTGTAACTGTTGGTTGGTGTATCTTGGTTCCAGTAACAGTTGGTTGGTGTATCTTGGTTCCTGTTACTGTTGGTTGTTGTATCTTGGTTCCTGTAACTGTTGGTTTGTGTATCTTGGTTCCAGTAACTGTTGGTTGGTGTATCTTGGTTCCAGTAACTGTTAGTTGGTGTATCTTGGTTCCTGTAACTGTTGGTTGGTGTATCTTGGTTCCAGTAACTGTTAGTTGGTGTATCTTGGCTCCTGTAACTGTTGGTTGGTGTATCTTGGTTTCAGTAACTGTTGGTTGGTGTATCTTGGTTCCAGTAACAGTTGGTTGGTGTATCTTTGGTTCCAGTAACTGTTTGTTGGTGTATCTTGGTTCCAGTAACAGTTGGTTGGTGTATCTTTGGTTCCAGTAACTGCTGGTTGGTGTATTTTGGTTCCTGTAACTGTTGGTTGGTGTATCTTGGTTCCAGTAACTGTTGGTTGGTGTATCTTGGTTCCAGTAACTGTTGGTTGGTGTATCTTGGTTCCAGTAACTGTTGTTTGGTGTATCTTTGGTTCTTGTAACGGTTGGTTGGTGTATCTTTGGTTCCAGTAACTGTTGGTTGGTGTATCTTGGTTCCAGTAACTGTTGGTTGGTGTATCTTTGGTTCCAGTAACTGTTGGTTGGTGTATCTTTGGTTCCTGTAACGGTTGGTTGGTGTATCTTTTGTTCCAGTAACTGTTGGTTTGTGTATCTTGGTTTCTGTAACTGTTGGTTGGTGTATCTTGGTTCCAGTAACTGTTGGTTGGTGTATCTTTGGTTCCTGTAACTGTTGGTTGGTGTATCTTGGTTCCAGTAACTGTTGGTTGGTGTATCTTGGTTCCAGTAACTGTTGGTTGGTGTATCTTGGTTCCTGTAACTGTTGGTTGGTGTATCTTGGTTCCTGTAACTGTTGGTTGGTGTATCTTGGTTCCTGTAACTGTTGGTTGGTGTATCTTGGTTCCAGTAACAGTTGGTTGGTGTATCTTGGTTCCAGTAACTGTTGTTTGGTGTATCTTGGTTCCAGTAACAGTTGGTTGGTGTATCTTGGTTTCTGTTACGGTTGGTTGTTGTATCTTGGTTCCTGTAACTGCTGGTTGGTGTATCTTGGTTCCTGTAACTGTTGGTTGGTGTATCTTTGGTTCCTGAAACGGTTGGTTGGTGTATCTTGGTTCCTGTAACGGTTGGTTGGTGTATCTTGGTTCCAGTAACTGTTGGTTGGTGTATCTTGGTTCCTTTAACTGTTGGTTGGTGTATCTTGGTTCCAGTAACGGTTGGTTGGTGTATCTTGGTTCCTTTAACTGTTGGTTGGTGTATCTTGGTTCCAGTAACGGTTGGTTGGTGTATCTTGGTTCCAGTAACGGTTGGTTGGTGTATCTTGGTTCCTGTAACGGTTGGTTGGTGTATCTTGGTTCCAGTAACTGTTGGTTGGTGTATCTTTGGTTCCAGTAACTGTTGTTTGTTGTATCTTTGGTTCCAGTAACTGTTGTTTGTTGTATCTTTGGTTCCAGTAACTGTTGTTTGTTGTATCTTTGGTTCCAGTAACTGTTGTTTGTTGTATCTTTGGTTCCAGTAACTGTTGTTTGTTGTATCTTTGGTTCCAGTAACTGTTGGTTGTTGTATCTTGGTTCCTGTAACTGTTGGTTGGTGTATCTTGGTTCCTGTTACGGTTGGTTGTTGTATCTTGGTTCCTGTAACTGCTGGTTGGTGTATCTTGGTTCCAGTAACTGTTGTTTGGTGTATCTTTGGTTCCAGTAACTGTTGTTTGTTGTATCTTTGGTTCCAGTAACTGTTGGTTGGTGTATCTTGGTTCCAGTAACTGTTAGTTGGTGTATCTTTGGTTCCAGTAACTGTTGTTTGGTGTATCTTGGTTCCAGTAACAGTTGGTTGGTGTATCTTGGTTCCTGTTACGGTTGGTTGTTGTATCTTGGTTCCTGTAACTGCTGGTTGGTGTATCTTGGTTCCTGTAACTGTTGGTTGGTGTATCTTTGGTTCCTGAAACGGTTGGTTGGTGTATCTTGGTTCCTGTAACGGTTGGTTGGTGTATCTTGGTTCCAGTAACTGTTGGTTGGTGTATCTTGGTTCCTTTAACTGTTGGTTGGTGTTTCTTTGGTTCCAGTAACTGTTGGTTGGTGTATCTTGGTTCCTGTAACTGTTGGTTGGTGTATCTTGGTTCCTTTAACTGTTGGTTGGTGTATCTTTGGTTCCAGTAACTGTTGGTTGGTGTATCTTTGGTTCCAGTAACTGTTGTTTGTTGTATCTTTGGTTCCAGTAACTGTTGGTTGTTGTATCTTGGTTCCTGTAACTGTTGGTAGGTGTATCTTGGTTCCTGTAACTGTTGGTTGGTGTATCTTGGTTCCAGTAACTGTTGGTTGGTGTATCTTTGGTTCCAGTAACTGTTGGTTGGTGTATCTTTGGTTCCTTTAACGGTTGGTTGGTGTATCTTTGGTTTCTGTAACGGTTGGTTGGTGTATCTTTGGTTCCAGTAACTGTTGGTTGGTGTATCTTTGGTTCCAGTAACTGTTGGTTGGTGTATCTTTGGTTCTTGTAACGGTTGGTTGGTGTATCTTTGGTTTCTGTAACGGTTGGTTGGTGTATATTTGGTTCAAGTAAATGTTGGTTGGTGTATCTTGGTTCAAGTAACGGTTGGTTGGTGTATCTTGGTTCCAGTAACTGTTGGTTGGTGTATCTTGGTTCCAGTAACAGTTGGTTGGTGTATCTTGGTTCAAGTAACGGTTGGTTGGTGTCTCTTTGGTTCCAGTAACTGTTGGTTGGTGTATTTTTGGTTCCTGTAACTGTTGGTTGGTGTATCTTTGGTTCCTGTAACTGTTGGTTGGTGTCTCTTTGGTTCCAGTAACTGTTGGTTGGTGTATCTTTGGTTCCAGTAACTGTTGGTTGGTGTATCTTGGTTCCAGTAACGGTTGGTTTGTGTATCTTGGTTCCAGTAACGGTTGGTTGGTGTATCTTTGGTTCCAGTAACTGTTGGTTGGTGTATCTTTGGTTCCAGTAACTGTTGGTTGGTGTATCTTGGTTCAAGTAACGGTTGGTTGGTGTCTCTTTGGTTCCAGTAACTGTTGGTTGGTGTATCTTTGGTTCCTGTAACTGTTGGTTGGTGTCTCTTTGGTTCCAGTAACTGTTGGTTGGTGTATCTTTGGTTCCAGTAACTGTTGGTTGGTGTATCTTGGTTCCAGTAACTGTTGGTTGGTGTATCTTTGGTTCCAGTAACAGTTGGTTGGTGTATCTTGGTTCCAGTAACAGTTGGTTGGTGTATCTTGGTTCCTGTAACTGTTGGTTGGTGTATCTTGGTTCCTGTTACAGTTGGTTGGTGTATCTTGGTTCCAGTAACTGTTGGTTGGTGTATCTTGGTTCCAGTAACTGTTAGTTGGTGTATCTTGGTTTCAGTAACTGTTGGTTGGTGTATCTTGGTTCCAGTAACTGTTGGTTGGTGTATCTTGGTTCCAGTAACTGTTAGTTGGTGTATCTTGGTTCCAGTAACAGTTGGTTGGTGTATCTTGGTTCCTGTAACAGTTGGTTGGTGTATCTTCGTTCCTGTAACAGTTGGTTGGTGTATCTTGGTTCCTGTAACTGTTGGTTGGTGTATCTTGGTTCCAGTAACAGTTGGTTGGTGTATCTTTGGTTCCTGTAACTGTTAGTTGGTGTATCTTTGGTTCCAGTAACTGTTGGTAGGTGTATCTTGGTTCCTGTAACAGTTGGTTGGTGTATCTTTGGTTCCAGTAACTGTTGGTTGGTGTATCTTTGGTTCCTGTAACTGTTAGTTGGTGTATCTTGGTTCCTGTAACAGTTGGTTGGTGTATCTTTGGTTCCAGTAACTGTTGGTTGGTGTATCTGGTTCCTGTAACTGTTGGTTGGTGTATCTTTGGTTCCAGTAACTGTTGGTTGTTGTATCTTGGTTCCTGTAACTGTTGGTAGGTGTATCTTGGTTCCTGTAACTGTTGGTTGGTGTATCTTGGTTCCAGTAACTGTTGGTTGGTGTATCTTTGGTTCCAGTAACTGTTGGTTGGTGTATCTTTGGTTCCTATAACGGTTGGTTGGTGTATCTTTGGTTTCTGTAACGGTTGGTTGGTGTATCTTTGGTTCCAGTAACTGTTGGTTGGTGTATCTTTGGTTCCAGTAACTGTTGGTTGGTGTATCTTTGGTTCTTGTAATGGTTGGTTGGTGTATCTTTGGTTTCTGTAACGGTTGGTTGGTGTATATTTGGTTCAAGTAACTGTTGGTTGGTGTATCTTGGTTCAAGTAACGGTTGGTTGGTGTATCTTGGTTCCAGTAACTGTTGGTTGGTGTATCTTGGTTCCAGTAACAGTTGGTTGGTGTATCTTGGTTCAAGTAACGGTTGGTTGGTGTCTCTTTGGTTCCAGTAACTGTTGGTTGGTGTATTTTTGGTTCCTGTAACAGTTGGTTGGTGTATCTTGGTTCCAGTAACAGTTGGTTGGTGTATCTTGGTTCCTGTAACTGTTGGTTGGTGTATCTTTGGTTCCAGTAACTGTTGGTTGGTGTATCTTGGTTCCAGTAACGGTTGGTTGGTGTATCTTGGTTCCGGTAACGGTTGGTTGGTGTATCTTTGGTTCCAGTAACTGTTGGTTGGTGTATCTTTGGTTCCAGTAACTGTTGGTTGGTGTATCTTGGTTCAAGTAACGGTTGGTTGGTGTCTCTTTGGTTCCAGTAACTGTTGGTTGGTGTATCTTTGGTTCCAGTAACTGTTGGTTGGTGTCTCTTTGGTTCCAGTAACTGTTGGTTGGTGTTTCTTTGGTTCCAGTAACTGTTGGTTGGTGTATCTTGGTTCCAGTAACTGTTGGTTGGTGTATCTTGGTTCCAGTAACTGTTGGTTGGTGTATCTTTGGTTCCAGTAACAGTTGGTTGGTGTATCTTGGTTCCAGTAACAGTTGGTTGGTGTATCTTGGTTCCTGTAACTGTTGGTTGGTGTATCTTGGTTCCTGTTACAGTTGGTTGGTGTATCTTGGTTCCAGTAACTGTTGGTTGGTGTATCTTGGTTCCAGTAACTGTTAGTTGGTGTATCTTGGTTTCAGTAACTGTTGGTTGGTGTATCTTGGTTCCAGTAACTGTTGGTTGGTGTATCTTGGTTCCAGTAACTGTTAGTTGGTGTATCTTGGTTCCAGTAACAGTTGGTTGGTGTATCTTGGTTCCTGTAACAGTTGGTTGGTGTATCTTCGTTCCTGTAACAGTTGGTTGGTGTATCTTGGTTCCTGTAACTGCTGGTTGGTGTATCTTGGTTCCAGTAACAGTTGGTTGGTGTATCTTTGGTTCCTGTAACTGTTAGTTGGTGTATCTTTGGTTCCAGTAACTGTTGGTTGGTGTATCTTGGTTCCTGTAACAGTTGGTTGGTGTATCTTTGGTTCCAGTAACTGTTGGTTGGTGTATCTTTGGTTCCTGTAACTGTTAGTTGGTGTATCTTGGTTCCTGTAACAGTTGGTTGGTGTATCTTTGGTTCCAGTAACTGTTGGTTGGTGTATCTGGTTCCTGTAACTGTTGGTTGGTGTATCTTGGTTCCAGAAACTTTTGGTTGGTGTATCTTGGTTCCAGTAACTGTTGGTTGGTGTATCTTTGGTTCCTGTAACTGTTGGTTGGTGTATCTTGGTTCCAGTAACAGTTGATTGGTGTATCTTGGTTTCAGTAACTGTTGGTTGGTGTATCTTGGTTCCAGTAACTGTTGGTCGGTGTATCTTGGTTCCAGTAACAGTTGGTTGGTGTATCTTGGTTCAAGTAACTGTTGGTTGGTGTATCTTGGTTCCTGTAACTGTTGGTAGGTGTATCTTGGTTCCTGTAACTGTTGGTTGGTGTATCTTGGTTCCAGTAACTGTTGGTTGGTGTATCTTTGGTTCCAGTAACTGTTGGTTGGTGTATCTTTGGTTCCTATAACGGTTGGTTGGTGTATCTTTGGTTTCTGTAACGGTTGGTTGGTGTATCTTTGGTTCCAGTAACTGTTGGTTGGTGTATCTTTGGTTCCAGTAACTGTTGGTTGGTGTATCTTTGGTTCTTGTAATGGTTGGTTGGTGTATCTTTGGTTTCTGTAACGGTTGGTTGGTGTATATTTGGTTCAAGTAACTGTTGGTTGGTGTATCTTGGTTCAAGTAACGGTTGGTTGGTGTATCTTGGTTCCAGTAACTGTTGGTTGGTGTATCTTGGTTCCAATAACAGTTGGTTGGTGTATCTTGGTTCAAGTAACGGTTGGTTGGTGTCTCTTTGGTTCCAGTAACTGTTGGTTGGTGTATTTTTGGTTCCTGTAACAGTTGGTTGGTGTATCTTGGTTCCAGTAACAGTTGGTTGGTGTATCTTGGTTCCTGTAACTGTTGGTTGGTGTATCTTTGGTTCCAGTAACTGTTGGTTGGTGTATCTTGGTTCCAGTAACGGTTGGTTGGTGTATCTTGGTTCCAGTAACGGTTGGTTGGTGTATCTTTGGTTCCAGTAACTGTTGGTTGGTGTATCTTTGGTTCCAGTAACTGTTGGTTGGTGTATCTTGGTTCAAGTAACGGTTGGTTGGTGTCTCTTTGGTTCCAGTAACTGTTGGTTGGTGTATCTTTGGTTCCTGTAACTGTTGGTTGGTGTCTCTTTGGTTCCAGTAACTGTTGGTTGGTGTTTCTTTGGTTCCAGTAACTGTTGGTTGGTGTATCTTGGTTCCAGTAACTGTTGGTTGGTGTATCTTGGTTCCAGTAACTGTTGGTTGGTGTATCTTTGGTTCCAGTAACAGTTGGTTGGTGTATCTTGGTTCCAGTAACAGTTGGTTGGTGTATCTTGGTTCCTGTAACTGTTGGTTGGTGTATCTTGGTTCCTGTTACAGTTGGTTGGTGTATCTTGGTTCCAGTAACTGTTGGTTGGTGTATCTTGGTTCCAGTAACTGTTAGTTGGTGTATCTTGGTTTCAGTAACTGTTGGTTGGTGTATCTTGGTTCCAGTAACTGTTGGTTGGTGTATCTTGGTTCCAGTAACTGTTAGTTGGTGTATCTTGGTTCCAGTAACAGTTGGTTGGTGTATCTTGGTTCCTGTAACAGTTGGTTGGTGTATCTTCGTTCCTGTAACAGTTGGTTGGTGTATCTTGGTTCCTGTAACTGCTGGTTGGTGTATCTTGGTTCCAGTAACAGTTGGTTGGTGTATCTTTGGTTCCTGTAACTGTTAGTTGGTGTATCTTTGGTTCCAGTAACTGTTGGTTGGTGTATCTTGGTTCCTGTAACAGTTGGTTGGTGTATCTTTGGTTCCAGTAACTGTTGGTTGGTGTATCTTTGGTTCCTGTAACTGTTAGTTGGTGTATCTTGGTTCCTGTAACAGTTGGTTGGTGTATCTTTGGTTCCAGTAACTGTTGGTTGGTGTATCTGGTTCCTGTAACTGTTGGTTGGTGTATCTTGGTTCCAGAAACTTTTGGTTGGTGTATCTTGGTTCCAGTAACTGTTGGTTGGTGTATCTTGGTTCCAGAAACTGTTGGTTGGTGTATCTTGGTTCCAGTAACAGTTGATTGGTGTATCTTGGTTTCAGTAACTGTTGGTTGGTGTATCTTGGTTCCAGTAACTGTTGGTCGGTGTATCTTGGTTCCAGTAACAGTTGGTTGGTGTATCTTGGTTCCAGTAACTGTTGGTTGGTGTATCTTGGTTCATGTAACTGTGTGTTGGTGTATCTTGGTTCCAGTAACTGTTGGTTGGTGTATCTTGGTTCCAGTAACTGTTGGTTGGTGTATCTTGGTTCCAGTAACTGTTGGTTGGTGTATCTTGGTTCCAGTAACTGTTGGTTGGTGTCTCTTTGGTTCCTGTAACTGTTGGTTGGTGTATCTTGGTTCCAGTAACTGTTGGTTGGTGTATCTTGGTTCCAGTAACTGTTGGTTGGTGTCTCTTTGGTTCCTGTAACTGTTGGTTGGTGTATCTGGTTCCAGTAACTGTTGGTTGGTGTATCTGGTTCCAGTAACTGTTGGTTGGTGTGTCTTGGTTCCAGTAACTGTTGGTTGGTGTCTCTTTGGTTCCTGTAACTGTTGGTTGGTGTCTCTTTGGTTCCTGTAACTGTTGGTTGGTGTATCTTGATTCCTGTAACTGTTGGTTGGTGTATCTTGATTCCTGTACCTGTTGGTTGGTGTATCTTGGTTCCTGTAACGGTTGGTTGGTGTATCTTTGGTTCCTGTAACTGTTGGTTGGTGTATCTTGGTTCCAGTAACAGTTGGTTGGTGTATCTTGGTTCCAGTAACTGTTAGTTGGTGTATCTTGGTTCCAGTAACTGTTGGTTGGTGTATCTTTGGTTCCTGTAACTGTTGGTTGGTGTATCTTGGTTCCAGTAACTGTTGGTTGGTGTATCTTTGGTTCCAGTAACTGTTGGTTGGTGTATCTTTGGTTCCTGTAACTGTCGGTTGGTGTATCTTTGGTTCCAGTAACTGTTGGTTGGTGTATCTTTGGTTCCAGTAACTGTTGGTTGGTGTATCTTGGTTCCAGTAACTGTTGGTTGGTGTATCTTTGGTTCCAGTAACAGTTGGTTGGTGTATCTTGGTTCCTGTAACTGTTGGTTTGTGTATCTTGGTTCCAGTAACTGTTGGTTGGTGTATCTTGGTTCCTGTAACTGTTGGTTGGTGTATCTTGGTTCCAGTAACTGTTGGTTGGTGTATCTTGGTTCCAGTAACTGTTGGTTGGTGTATCTTTGGTTCCAGTAACTGTTGGTTGGTGTATCTTGGTTCCAGTAACTGTTGGTTGGTGTATCTTGGTTCCAGTAACTGTTGGTTGGTGTATCTTTGGTTCCAGTAACTGTTGGTTGGTGTATCTTGGTTCCAGTAACAGTTGGTTGGTGTATCTTGGTTCCAGTAACTGTTGGTTGGTGTATCTTTGGTTCCAGTA
Organism: Mimachlamys varia; assembly: GCA_947623455.1. Classification (NCBI taxonomy): domain Eukaryota; kingdom Metazoa; phylum Mollusca; class Bivalvia; order Pectinida; family Pectinidae; genus Mimachlamys; species Mimachlamys varia. The sequence goes on from OX392537.1 coordinate 8,746,859, forward strand.
ACTGTTGGTTGGTGTATCTTGGTTCCAGTAACTGTTGGTTGGTGTATCTTTGGTTCCAGTAACTGTTGGTTGGTGTATCTTTGGTTCCAGTAACTGTTGGTTGGTGTATCTTGGTTCCAGTAACAGTTGGTTGGTGTATCTTTGGTTCCAGTAACTGTTGGTTGGTGTATCTTTGGTTCCTGTAACGGTTGGTTGGTGTATCTTGGTTCCAGTAACTGTTGGTTGGTGTATCTTTGGTTCCTGTAACAGTTGGTTGGTGTATCTTGGTTCCTGTAACTGTTGGTTGGTGTATCTTTGGTTCCAGTAACGGTTGGTTGGTGTATCTTGGTTCCAGTAACTGTTGGTTGGTGTATCTTGGTTCCAGTAACTGTTGGTTGGGGTATCTTTGGTTCCAGTAACTGTTGGTTGGTGTATCTTTGGTTCCAGTAACTGTTGGTTGGTGTATCTTTGGTTCCTGTAACGGTTGGTTGGTGTATCTTGGTTCCAGTAACAGTTGGTTGGTGTATCTTGGTTCCAGTAACTGTTGGTTGGTGTATCTTTGGTTCCAGTAACTGTTGGTTGGTGTATCTTGGTTCCAGTAACTGTTGGTTGGTTTATCTTTGGTTCCAGTAACTGTTGGTTGGTGTATCTTGGTTCCAGTAACTGTTGGTTGGTGTATCTTGGTTCCAGTAACTGTTGGTTGGTGTATCTTGGTTCCAGTAACGGTTGGTTGGTGTATCTTTGGTTCCTGTAACTGTTGGTTGGTGTATCTTGGTTCCTGTAACTGTTGGTTGGTGTATCTTGATTCCTGTACCTGTTGGTTGGTGTATCTTGGTTCCTGTAACGGTTGGTTGGTGTATCTTTGGTTCCTGTAACTGTTGGTTGGTGTATCTTGGTTCCAGTAACAGTTGGTTGGTGTATCTTGGTTCCAGTAACTGTTAGTTGGTGTATCTTGGTTCCAGTAACTGTTGGTTGGTGTATCTTTGGTTCCTGTAACTGTTGGTTGGTGTATCTTGGTTCCAGTAACTGTTGGTTGGTGTATCTTTGGTTCCAGTAACTGTTGGTTGGTGTATCTTTGGTTCCTGTAACTGTCGGTTGGTGTATCTTTGGTTCCAGTAACTGTTGGTTGGTGTATCTTTGGTTCCAGTAACTGTTGGTTGGTGTATCTTGGTTCCAGTAACAGTTGGTTGGTGTATCTTTGGTTCCAGTAACTGTTGGTTGGTGTATCTTTGGTTCCTGTAACGGTTGGTTGGTGTATCTTGGTTCCAGTAACTGTTGGTTGGTGTATCTTTGGTTCCTGTAACAGTTGGTTGGTGTATCTTGGTTCCTGTAACTGTTGGTTGGTGTATCTTTGGTTCCAGTAACGGTTCGTTGGTGTATCTTGGTTCCAGTAACTGTTGGTTGGTGTATCTTGGTTCCAGTAACTGTTGGTTGGGGTATCTTTGGTTCCAGTAACTGTTGGTTGGTGTATCTTTGGTTCCAGTAACTGTTGGTTGGTGTATCTTTGGTTCCTGTAACGGTTGGTTGGTGTATCTTGGTTCCAGTAACAGTTGGTTGGTGTATCTTGGTTCCAGTAACTGTTGGTTGGTGTATCTTTGGTTCCAGTAACTGTTGGTTGGTGTATCTTGGTTCCAGTAACTGTTGGTTGGTGTATCTTTGGTTCCAGTAACTGTTGGTTGGTGTATCTTGGTTCCAGTAACTGTTGGTTGGTGTATCTTGGTTCCAGTAACTGTTGGTTGGTGTATCTTGGTTCCAGTAACGGTTGGTTGGTGTATCTTTGGTTCCTGTAACTGTTGGTTGGTGTATCTTGGTTCCTGTAACTGTTGGTTGGTGTATCTTGATTCCTGTACCTGTTGGTTGGTGTATCTTGGTTCCTGTAACGGTTGGTTGGTGTATCTTTGGTTCCTGTAACTGTTGGTTGGTGTATCTTGGTTCCAGTAACAGTTGGTTGGTGTATCTTGGTTCCAGTAACTGTTAGTTGGTGTATCTTGGTTCCAGTAACTGTTGGTTGGTGTATCTTTGGTTCCTGTAACTGTTGGTTGGTGTATCTTGGTTCCAGTAACTGTTGGTTGGTGTATCTTTGGTTCCAGTAACTGTTGGTTGGTGTATCTTTGGTTCCTGTAACTGTCGGTTGGTGTATCTTTGGTTCCAGTAACTGTTGGTTGGTGTATCTTTGGTTCCAGTAACTGTTGGTTGGTGTATCTTGGTTCCAGTAACTGTTGGTTGGTGTATCTTTGGTTCCAGTAACAGTTGGTTGGTGTATCTTGGTTCCTGTAACTGTTGGTTTGTGTATCTTGGTTCCAGTAACTGTTGGTTGGTGTATCTTGGTTCCTGTAACTGTTGGTTGGTGTATCTTGGTTCCAGTAACAGTTGGTTGGTGTATCTTGGTTCCAGTAACTGTTGGTTGGTGTATCTTTGGTTCCAGTAACTGTTGGTTGGTGTATCTTGGTTCCAGTAACTGTTGGTTGGTGTATCTTGGTTCCAGTAACTGTTGGTTGGTGTATCTTTGGTTCCAGTAACTGTTGGTTGGTGTATCTTGGTTCCAGTAACAGTTGGTTGGTGTATCTTGGTTCCAGTAACTGTTGGTTGGTGTATCTTTGGTTCCAGTAACTGTTGGTTGGTGTATCTTGGTTCCAGTAACTGTTGGTTGGTGTATCTTTGGTTCCAGTAACTGTTGGTTGGTGTATCTTTGGTTCCAGTAACTGTTGGTTGGTGTATCTTGGTTCCAGTAACAGTTGGTTGGTGTATCTTTGGTTCCAGTAACTGTTGGTTGGTGTATCTTTGGTTCCTGTAACGGTTGGTTGGTGTATCTTGGTTCCAGTAACTGTTGGTTGGTGTATCTTTGGTTCCTGTAACAGTTGGTTGGTGTATCTTGGTTCCTGTAACTGTTGGTTGGTGTATCTTTGGTTCCAGTAACGGTTGGTTGGTGTATCTTGGTTCCAGTAACTGTTGGTTGGTGTATCTTGGTTCCAGTAACTGTTGGTTGGGGTATCTTTGGTTCCAGTAACTGTTGGTTGGTGTATCTTTGGTTCCAGTAACTGTTGGTTGGTGTATCTTTGGTTCCTGTAACGGTTGGTTGGTGTATCTTGGTTCCAGTAACAGTTGGTTGGTGTATCTTGGTTCCAGTAACTGTTGGTTGGTGTATCTTTGGTTCCAGTAACTGTTGGTTGGTGTATCTTGGTTCCAGTAACTGTTGGTTGGTGTATCTTTGGTTCCAGTAACTGTTGGTTGGTGTATCTTGGTTCCAGTAACTGTTGGTTGGTGTATCTTGGTTCCAGTAACTGTTGGTTGGTGTATCTTGGTTCCAGTAACGGTTGGTTGGTGTATCTTTGGTTCCTGTAACTGTTGGTTGGTGTATCTTGGTTCCTGTAACTGTTGGTTGGTGTATCTTTGGTTCCAGTAACTGTTGGTTGGTGTATCTTTGGTTCCTGTAACGGTTGGTTGGTGTATCTTGGTTCCAGTAACAGTTGGTTGGTGTATCTTGGTTCCAGTAACTGTTGGTTGGTGTATCTTTGGTTCCTGTAACTGTTGGTTGGTGTATCTTGGTTCCAGTAACTGTTGGTTGGTGTATCTTTGGTTCCTGTAACTGTTGGTTGGTGTATCTGGTTCCAGTAACTGTTGGTTGGTGTATCTTTGGTTCCTGTAACTGTTGGTTGGTGTATCTTGGTTCAAGTAACTGTTGGTTGTTGTATCTTGGTTCCTGTAACTGTTGGTTGGTGTATCTTGGTTCAAGTAACTGTTGGTTGTTGTATCTTCGTTCCTGTAACTGTTGGTTGGTGTATCTGGTTCCAGTAACTGTTGGTTGGTGTATCTGGTTCCAGTAACTTTTGGTTGGTGTATCTTTGGTTCCTGTAACTGTTGGTTGGTGTATCTTGGTTCAAGTAACTGTTGGTTGTTGTATCTTGGTTCCAGTAACTGTTGGTTGGTGTATCTTTGTTCCAGTAACTGTTGGTTGGTGTATCTTTGTTCCAGTAACTGTTAGTTGGTGTATCTTGGTTCCAGTAACTGTTAGTTGGTGTATCTTGGTTCCAGTAACTGTTGGTTGGTGTATCTTGGTTCCAGTAACTGTTGGTTGGTGTATCTTGGTTCTAGTAACAGTTGGTTGGTGTATCTTGGTTCCTGTAACTGTTGGTTGGTGTATCTTGGTTCCTGTAACGGTTGGTTGGTGTATCTTTGGTTCCTGTAACTGTTGGTTGGTGTATCTTGGTTCAAGTAACTGTTGGTTGTTGTATCTTGGTTCCTGTAACTGTTGGTTGGTGTATCTTTGGTTCCAGTAACTGTTTGTTGGAGTATCTTTGGTTCCAGTAACTGTTGGTTGGTGTATCTTGGTTCCTGTAACTGTTGGTTGGTGTATCTTGGTTCCTGTAACTGTTGGTTGGTGTATCTTGGTTCCTGTAACTGTTGGTTGGTGTATCTTGGTTCCTGTAACTGTTGGTTGGTGTATCTTGGTTCCAGTAACTGTTGGTTGGTGTATCTGGTTCCAGTAACTGTTGGTTGGTGTATCTTGGTTCCAGTAACTGTTGGTTAGTGTACCTTGGTTCCAGTAACAGTTGGTTGGTGTATCTTGGTTCCAGTAACGGTTGGTTGGTGTATCTTGGTTCCAGTAACAGTTGGTTGGTGTATCTTGGTTCCAGGAACAGTTGGTTGGTGTATCTTGGTTCCAGTAACAGTTGGTTGGTGTATCTTTGGTTCCAGTAACTGTTGGTTGGTGTATCTTTGGTTCCTGTAACTGTTGGTTGGTGTGTCTTGGTTCCTGTAACTGTTGGTTGGTGTATCTTGGTTCCAGTAACAGTTGGTTGGTGTATCTTGGTTCCTGTAACTGTTAGTTGGTGAATCTTTGGTTCCTGTAACTGTTGGTTGGTGTATCTTGGTTCCAGTAACTGTTGGTTGTTGTATCTTGGTTCCTGTAACTGTTGGTTGGTGTATCTTGGTTCCAGTAACTGTTGGTTGGTGTATCTTGGTTCCAGTAACTGTTGGTTGGTGTATCTTGGTTCCAGTAACTGTTGGTTGGTGTATCTTGGTTCCAGTAACTGTTGGTTGGTGTATCTTGGTTCCAGTAACTGTTGGTTGGTGTATCTTTTGTTCCTGAGAATATCTTCCCTTTTGTTAAGTGTATCGTTAGTTCCTGTACCTGTCTTCCCTCTATATGTGTGTGTCTGCGGTTCTTGTTGCTCTATGTCCCCGCTGTATGTATCCTCGGCTCATGTTGTCCTCCCTTCTGGTGTGTCTCCCTTGATTCCTGGTGATGTCTTAGCTGTTGTTGTGTCTCCTCTTTTTGTGTCCTGACAACTAACGGCCCGTGATAACTTGTCATCTTACAACGTCAATATTCAGAGAGTTGCATAGGTCCCATCCTCGATATCCAGTGGTTACGCACACCTACGCTCTCTACACCTCTGGCATCATCCTCGATATCCAGGGGTAACGCACACCTACGCTCTCTACACCCCTGGAATATGCCGTGGCAAAAGTGAAGGTTCCGTGTGCACCAACTTTGTTGATGAGACAATAAGACTGGTTCGACCCTTTGATGTATATGCAAAGAATCCCGTGGTAACATAACGGTAAAATTGACAAGCTTTGAAGTCGGTTGCGGCTAAAGTCGGTTAAAGGACAGGCATCAGCCTAGCGATTGGTCAGGATATTTTACCTGAGTGTGCCTGCAGTTTTGCCATGACATGTTCTAGGTGTACAGAGAGCGTTGGTGATCGTAACCTCTGGATATCGAGGACGTATCGGTACATATGTATACAGAAAGGAATTATCTGCACTTTGATCGGAAATAAAACGATGCGAATTGCATAGACTGTTTAATGAACTACTGTTGTTATATCTATCCCCTATAAGTTAACTAAACTTGTATTCCAGAGTTGTAGAGGGCGTAGGAGTGACAGCAAGTATTTTTTATATGCGATCTCCTTTACAAAGAACAACAAAATACTTAGTATATATGGTGCGTAGAAGATGACGTAACATACACATATGCTGCACCTTTTAAATTTTGGTGATATATATATACAGTATGCCGAAAAAATGACTAGGATTCTTCAGTGATACTAGGGGCCAAAAGGTGGGAATCCAAAAAAAGTTTCACGCAATGGAAAGTAAACAACATGCCTTCTTATGTAGTTCAGTTTTGTACCTGCGTATATATATTTCAGAAAATACTTGGAATTTTCTTGCATCAGAGTCCTGAGTTCTTCTGTGGTTTTCGTGGGGTTCAAGATGTCTTCCGTTTTATTTTGGTGTCTCATGAGTTCCTGCTATAGTCTTTTTATATCAACTATGTTTTGTGCCCGGTTGATCAAAGGATGATTAGCTTAACCACTATTTAACAACATTGCTCAACCCTTAATAATTCTGGCAATATACAAGGTGCAACCCCACCATTTTGAATTTAAATGGGCTGTATTAGATATTGCATATCTGAAAGATTGTAACTAATTCAATGGTTTAGTTTTAAAGTAACAGGAGAATTGATGTTTGCACTAATCACTGATTAAGTTATCACCAGTGACCTTATGAACAATTGGATCCTGATAATCAAAATGTGTCATTGAATGGTACAATGTTCGATTAATGTACATCAACAGTCCATATATTAATATCAAATAAAGGTTCGGTGGAAGGAATTTGAAAATTTACCACAGAGAAAGGTACATGTAACTGGCACATGGGTTATTGGTAGTATGGAGTTCTCCAAGGAGTGGCGATTGGTCATCATGATTATCTAACTCGAGTAAGTTCATTTTCGAAACTGTATGAAGACACCGGGTTAACCCCATGCCTTTTTAATCAATTAACAACAGTTTGATAAGCATGAAAAGAGAACTTAGCCATAACGAGTTTTGGGACATTTTTCTTCCTCTGCCATAACGAGTTTTGGGACATTTTTCTTCCTCTGATGTTATATTTTGAAAACGATCACGGAATACAATACTCCTGTTTCCGGACGGGATATCGGAACCATGAACTATATGATGTCGCAATTAGAGAATTGATACGTCAGCAAAGCTTTGTTTGTTACTTTCCGTTATTATTTGAACATAGACCAATGGTATCTTATTCTTGGACTTGGTCTTACCCCACAAGTGAACAACTATAAAAAAAAATACTTACCGGCTCCTAACAGGTTGATCCAAACAGTTAAGAGTAAAGTAACAGGTGGTGGGGGGGTGTAGGTTACATGGATTACATCAATTATATCAATATCACACAACTGAAACAACAGGGTATAAATACAGTAATATATTTGTATCGATACGCGTGTTACAGGAGCTTTAGAGACACCGCTTGTGTTCGCCAATGACATTCACTGGATCTACAGAAACACTTTCAATTAGAAATCTATGAATATCGCTGGTGCTGTATTGGGATATCATGATCCTAAAAGAGCTTCCGTTAAAGGATTTCTGCCCGACTGACTTCCGCCAATACGCCCAGGACGTAAGCTTGTAAATCCCTGACTGCCAAGCTTCCAAGTGACCTGAATATCCTACATGTGCACCGGTGACGTGACAAAAAAACATGTTTTACAAACAAGTGCTTTTAACAGCTTAACTACGCGGGACAGTCCCCGTAAGGAAAGTCACGTGTTTCATAGGAAATGTTCCGCGTTGTTTTGTTGGTCGAATGTATCATCGCGTATCAGTGTTCAGCAAATCTGTTAGATACATACACTGTTCGGTATTCCGGGGAATTTATTTAAATGTGTTACAATAGATATTAACAATACACTTTTTTGTGAAACATAACGACCACTTTTGATGTACAGTATACAAGGAATTATGGATAAACAGCTTACAATTAAAATAACTTTCTTTGAAATAACCAATATGAAAATAACAATATAGGGTTTTAAAAGCACTCATAACAGCTGTGTATGCCAAAATCACGTGTCATCATCATCGTCATTGCCATCGTCGTCGTCTCATCATCATTATCGTCATCACTTTATGAGTGCAACATTCGAGAAATCGCTGACTATCCCTTTTTCCGGTGGCCGTTCTACTTAATCGTTGCTCGTACACTTGCTTTTCTATGACATCATTAATATGTCAACAAAATAAATGTTAGATATAGATGTTAAACAACTACTAATTTGCATTAATAGTCAATATGGGTGGTTAAAGGGAAGACGAAAATTCAACATGAAGCACGGATCGTGTCGAGTGCTCGGTATGCATCTTATCGTACGAGTTTATGTTAATGAAAAGAGTCGGAGAGTTCCGGAATTCATACTCCTACTGGGTAATCACAGATACCACTTTAAGTAATAATCAATTATTCACTTCATTCAGTCTGTTACATTGTGTAGCCAGTTGACAGTGAGTTTGATAAAATTATAAATATGAAATTCATTAATAACCATCTAGAAATGCATTCTAAGTCTGGTGAAGATGAGTTTTACCAATCACATACATAAAATTAAACTTAACTGATATCAATTAACGAAAAAAATATTCATAATCATAAAACAACTTCAGTTATCAAACATACGACAATCATGGTGTTTACATCAGTTATAATTGAAGATCAATAGATAGACATTTGCCGCGGAGCGCGTATATGAATGAAGACAAAGTGACACGGAAGCCTGCGAGTGTAACCAGAGGACTGTGATAGTTTAACAAGGGCAACCTTAAACACCATCGCTTGTCTTCATGATTGGATGAGATTTTAAACGGATACAGGTCGCGTGTTAACAGAACATAACCGGAGGGCTATTGAACAGGAACAGCGGAAGAACAACAACTTTCGTCCCGCGCCTTCCCATTCAGAGCCAAGTCTGTGTACCACAAAAGAGCATCGCCATTCAATAGTGTTGCCACTATATGACAAGAAGGGTCGTCCAACGCCAATAAATTGGTTACAATACAATTGTAAGCAAATCACTGTTCCCTACATAATGAAATGATTCCTAGGCGACCGCCCTCAGTGGGATGAGACCTAAACCTTTATCGCTATCAAATTAAAATATTTCTCAACAATGCCTTTAAAATTGATTGCGAACCTATTGGTCAGATTTGCTTAAACAGACAAACATGTAAGCTTAACGTAAAAAAAGTGTTTGACCATTGTCGTATGGTCAGAACTGGACAACGCAGAGTCGCCGGTTATAAGGGATATTCGCTGTCACGTAGCAAAATTTACCATTGCTAAATAAAATTCGTACATTTTAATTTTGATAACAATCGAATTTGTTTAAAATTAAAATAACCATGCTTTGTGACCACCGGATACAGCTTGGCCGGACTCTGGTCATTATGAGATGACCACCAAATGGACAAAAGGCGATTGTCATGTGTCGCCAATAAAGGCGGTATTTTGTATAACGTGCCTAGCCGCGGCACGTTAGATCAGTAGTTAAACAATGGCGGCCGCCATCAGACAACTTAACTCCGTGTCACAAGGGAATTATGTATGGCATGTGATAGCATGGATACCGGGGAGGTTAGCGGGGGGGGGGGGGCATCGAATCCAACAGATTGCATTCTGTGATATTCTAGAAGACGAAGAGTGCATGTGAAATCGAGAGTCTTTGATTTGATAGAAAAATAATTTGGACATAAATGTGTAAAATTTGTTCAAAATTTTAGTCAGTAAATTTTAATTATATATAATTAAATCTAAAAAGTGTACGACATTTACGCTTTAGTCGTCATTGAAATATTTTGGGTTTATTTAAAGAAAAAATATTCTTTCAACACAGAAAATATTTGAAAATATCTTGAAAATGAACTTGAATCAATTATGTGAATTTTACAGAGGTAGTAACGGAACATTGAAATTCCATTTCCTAATTGGCTTTGGCACCGCCATGAAATGTCCGACATTTTCGTTCAGATTTATATCAACTACCGTAAAATGGCGTGGTCATATTGCAATGATTAGTCTCAAATGGCATCACACGAAGCTGGGTTTGACCGAAAGTTCTGCGCTCGAAAAAAATGGCGCTTTATTGACGAATACGATCTTTTTAAACTTGACTCCTATCACAAAGAAAAATGAATTGTCATTGCTGTGTAACAAATGTCATCAACGTTTATGAGTATGATTACAATTGCTGGCTTGTCGTGTCCAAACGGAAGTGATACGGGCTCGTAAAGCTATGACGTAACGACCGGTTTTCGGAGAGGTAATGGACAAACCTGGATAATGAAACGGATTTGAAAATATCTTTCTAAACAGCATCTTAACAGGATGGGAGAAAAAGAAACGGTTAAGATTCTTGAGGTACTTCTGCATGAAGAAACCCACGGGCTAGGCAATGGATAATAATATCTCTCAGGCATTTGTAACAGGAGAGCAAATATGCATCGTCAGAGTCAGGGGGATCGAACCCTGGGTCCCCTTCCAAACTATGCGCTGAAGCTCAACCAAACAAGTTACCTGGATGCCGCATACAGACCCAGCCCACTTCCGCTACATTCCGTCATCTTTTTTTCATGTCTACAACTCAGGTGCGAGTATCACATTGCAAAGCATACACCAAATGCTTGATACAAGGGTTGGTCACAGACCCCACTGTAACAGGAGAAAGGGAAATTAAGAGCCACAGGGGTTCGAACCCGGGACCTTCTGAATTATTGATGGATGCTCAGCCAATTTAGCTATCTCGTCGCCGACTATCGACCCAGTGTTACGGTAGGACAGTATTCTATTAGTCCGAAGTCAGATAAGTAAACACCTGGTCATGGCATTTATAGCTCATATGAACGTTATCCTTATTTCGTCTGATTATACACCGACAAATCAAATTTACATGTAGCAATTTTCTTCTTTTTTTTCCGAATAAAAAGCTCGATTCGTTTCTCTGTGCCAAAATGTTAACCGAGATCAATTGCCACTTACGAAATTACTGGATGTTAACATCACACATTACATCTGACCAATATTATTATTACATATTTTATATGAAATATCACATGTATCAGTTACAGAAATTCATTACAATGCCACGTGGACTTACTTGATGCCCACTGTAGCAAGACCATGGACGCTCTGTTCAAAATAGTACAAAACCATCGAGATATACTAGCACTGGAGTTTTGTGCTTGTGACCATTTGCTTTGTACAGGTCATATATCACAACAATTTTGAGTCGGACGGAGACTCGACTTGAAATTAACCCCAAAGACATACGAATTACTGGTATTTAACATAGATGTAAATGACTAAGAAATTGAACTATACCGAGGAAGCTTAATTCTTCAGAAATTTCACTTTTAAAATCCCATTGCCTGTATGAATTCAGTTTTTTAGTCAAATTAAAATAATTGTGCACATCTTCAACAGTCGGTGTCCTAAATGTTTTTTTCTTGATTTGAAGAAAAATCTTTGACGCATGCTTAAAAATTATCCCGCCAGACTACAAAGTATTGCCGAAGTATTTCGTTGTCTTCAAGCCGTTCTTTCGGTTTCCTTGAATACGAAAGATATCCTTGCATCATTTACGGTAAATGCTTGAAAACTGGTAACATGTCTTTTTTTTTTTTATTATGTGGACGTTTCCGGTCTGGATATTCTTTTAGATGGACGTTCTTGAGTACGCTCATTTGTGTTTACTTGTTGTGATTGACAGTGACGATTCGGTTCTTATTTCGAGAAGTTGATGTTTACTTGGACGTGACAAACATTTACATGGCGGGTGTCGTCGATGAAGCCGAATACGCTTACTCTTTCGGAACACCTGGTCTTATTCTCTTTGTGCTTTTTACAAGGTCTCCATGTAAATATTTTCTTTTTTTTCATATTTTGTCCCTTCTCTTGCTTGATCGATTTTGAGTTCAGATCATGGTTTTGTTGACGCTTCAATATTCTCTAACTTTTGTTTTGCAATCGTGAGCCCATCACATACGGAGTTTCACACTAATCAATCTCAGACCACGTGTCTAGGAGTAGACGACAACATAACAAAAACATTAATAACTTCAAATTCATTTTTAATAGAAACTTTTTCATCAAATTTTAATAGCAACATCAGTATTATACAATAGTTAACAACAGAAAATTCGTCTTGTTCAGTTAATTGTGGCAAAAATATAAAATGAAATCATAACAAACTTTAAATTAAGTAGTTCAATTCTGTGAAAATGGTAGCAAGTATAACAATATTAATCGTATATCTATATATATATATATATGTCTTAATGATGACGTGCCACTAACAATAAATCTACAGAAGACAGAAATTGTTCGGAGAGAGTCAGTCTCCCTGTCGAATGCCATCCGACTCATGGAGAGTTAACTCCCTTTGTCGGAGTAACCTCCTATTATTTTCGGAATAATTGTCGCCATCCCCCTTTACAATCTTTTCTATGGCAAATAGTGGCCCCTCTCTTATTCGGACAATTTCTGTTTAAAAGTTAAATTATATTGGGGAAACTGTCATTTCAAGTTACAAAGTATCAGGAAAATATTTATCATTAATTTAACCTGAACTTCGGACTGAGCTTCGATTATACATAAAAAAATGAAATAAAACGATAACAACTGGTGTAAATTAAAACTAATATGTATAATGAAACGAAGATTTACATCTTAGATAGTTCTGATTTGACAGATGAAGAAAAAATGTACATTTTTTTGGAGATGGCGACATAAAGAGAGATTTGACCAGCGTTTAATAGCGGTGATAGTCTCCAAGATACCACTTTGTGCTGCATCGTCCAGAATATACACTTCAACGATGTAAACTAGTCAAATTATTTTATGGTATTTGTTATTGTTCATCCGAGAACGAGACAGTGGGAAATCGGTATATTATTTGTAACAAAGATTTTGGTAGAGGGAAACTTGTTTCTTTTTCGTGATTTGTGATACAATTTGGTCCCACGGTTTAACATATGAATTGCATTTTCACAAAGGACATGAGAATAAGGGGGAAATAATAACAGCATGCTTATTTTAAAATACTGAATGATGAACAAATTAAAAACAGTTAAATCATAATCAACACAAGAAAGCATTTCGGTTTTAAACAAGTCATTTGAGACTTTTTGTGACATCATAAAGAAAGTTAAATTCTTTAACAAAATAGGGTTTGTGTATTGTTAAAGTAAGATCTATCTCGCAATTTCAAGGTTGCACTTTTACATAAATCACGTAAAATAAACACTCGCAAAAAATATTTAATATTAAATCAATACAGAGAGTAACAGATGAAACAGGTGCCTGACAGGTAAATTGATGTTTACCTGGGAACAGGTACCATATAGTCGATTGCATATATTTCAAAGTTACCGACCTTAAATTAGATTAGGTCGGTGATAAGTTGCCGAAGTTGTCAAAAGAATACCCCAATTCATTAGAAATATGCACAGCAAACTGTCATGTCAAACAGCTCACACAAAGTATATATACAGCACGAAAAACTTGACTTGTGTGAAATTAAAACTTCAAATACACAAATTGGAAATAAAGTATTTAGGTATATATTAAAATATAGGTAATACTGTTTCCCCGAGCGCCGGTTTTATGTGATGGTTTTGAAGACAATAGTCATGGAGTTAGCGATCTGAGGACATTTATACATTCTACACTGTAATGTAGTTTGAGTAAATGTCAACTTCATCGAATTCTGAGATTCTTTTAAATTTTTTTCATGTTTAAATCACATTGACGATTTATAAAATAAAACATAGTACTTGTTCGAAATAAGATTTGGCGAAACAAATATAAAGTTTTAAAACACCTGAATATTGTTTTTTTAAATGTGTACAGAAATGCAATTGTAGCTGATGACGTCATTCGACTCATGCACATATTGAACCACAGGGCCACATGTAGCCTAATATCGCAAACTTTATCATGCAAGATTACACGTGTCCCTGTGAATAGAGAGGAAATCGGCATCACATTCGGAGGAAGTTAAAAACATCAGCGGATTTAACTTGAATTAAAAAGGTTGAAAAAATCCAAGGTATCACTTTTTAAATTTGAATAATGAAAAATAGTCACATAAAATATACAAACCTACGATGACAAATAACAGCCTTTGATTAACAGTTACCCATGGAATCAACGGATTTTACAGTCGAACTTTGATTGTGCTCGTTTTAACGGTGTAAGGTGTGGGAATCTTTCTCCTGACGCTATGGCTATGCTCATTAATATCAATCTTAACAGAAATCACGCTCACTAATTCGATTTTTGAGTCAACAGAACAAAAGGTAACACAAATTATACCAGTTAATGTCCCCAAGTTAGATTAGTTGATACCTTGTTAGAACTATTTCGTACCGAAGGTGGAGATTTTTGTACTTTGCCATGTCAATGAAGTGAAACTGTTGCCACCCATCCTTTACAAGCTCATCGGGCTTTAAACGAGAGAATGTAATACCGAATAAAACCACTCGTCTATCCCTGTTTGTGTGCTTGTTCTAAAGCCAATGCATTTAATTATACAACTTCTCTCGTTGACTGCGGGGCTACTTCCGGTTAAATCTTAAACCACTTCCGGTACAAATCGATGTGATCATTCAGGTATCTATTTTCAGATTGTCAGGATTACGCACGCGTGTATTTACAATATCACACGCATGAACGTTACAGGAAAGACGTTTAACCTTTACACAGCCACGCTTCTGTACTCGCTGACTGTATAAAATATATATAATCAAACGAAACACGAGAATACGACTGAAACATCAAAAAATAAAAGAGCTACATTTTTAAGTTGTCTGGTGAGGAAACGTCACCACGCCTGCAGTAGGAAATCACTTGACTTGAGACGGGCGAGAGACGGTCCGTTGTTTGTGTGTAGGTCCCTACATCGAAGCACACCTCGAAGCTGAGTAATAATTCACTGTTGTCACGGAAGACCCCCGACGTGCCCAGCCAGGCGTGAAGGTTTGACGATCGTAGTGGTACGATCACCGTCACAGCCCCGCGATACATAAATAAGGATAGCCTGTCTCCCGGCGGCCACAGCCCACGTATAATCGTGCCTACGCATGGTCAACTTCCACACTACAGTCGACATTAAAACGTACCCTAAAGATTGTCAAATAAAATCACTCTACCCGAACAATGATTTTAATACCTAACCGTCACACTTCTCGTAATTAATTTCCAAACACAATTAATTAAATAGGTCATACATGCACGCAATCACACACTCACTCGCACACACGTCTGTATATGAGCTTGCAGTTTGACATGGAAGAATAGAGTATTCTAAATTTAGAAAAGAGCGAGACATTGTAACAGTCATGATTTTTTGAGATTTACAGAAAAATAACATATCTATTGAAAAGGGAAGAAAGTTAAAACTGCTAAATGAGCCTTAAAATTGTTGCAAGTTTAAGAAAATTATTTGGAGGAAAATACGTGGAGAATAGTAGAAAGGTTGAGCGAGAGTAAATCGGTGGGTTTTAACGACACAGAAGGAAATTGATACTGATATAAGGAGTTAAATGTACCTGAAAATACCATGTCATGAAAAACGACATTAACATAATCACTGGCATGACTCACAACTTCGGAGCCGTGCAGCCACGTGTTTGGAAATGAATACTATAATAGAACGAAAACGTCTTCATCCATCGTTACACTGTATGTACAACAGGGCCGACAGACCCTACAAACGAGACGTACGCAATAATCTTATCAAAAACTATGTACAGCGTGAAAGCAATCGGGGATGAACAAGACGTATACGACGTACAATTGTTATTAAAAATAGTTTTGCGAGATCTCGACATACAATTATAATTCAGCACAACACAGCGACACTTATCAGATGAGGATATGGAATATGCTTCGTCCAATTTACTGCTGTGCGCCGTTGCATTATCCACGTCACACTAAAAAATACACTATGACCTTAAAATGACTTGTTCCACATAAATGTCCAAATTTCTCCCGCCGAGGTAGTTAGCTGTCGTATGTAATCAATCGAATACACATTTAGCATGAAATTCACGCCGTGTTGTAATCCTCGACGTGCAAGCTTCCTGCGAACGCCAGGGGAAACAACGGGTATTCGATGACAACAACACATCACACGTGGCCCTGATTTAACATATCTCAAATTACGTAAATGATATTCTTCCAGCAGCACAAACTGCAATAAACGTTCACTTTGCGCCGAGAATTTCGTCGAGCCAATTGGCGTCATTATTGCCATCCGAACTCTGTACCGTTATTCCGTCGATAAAGTCAGAGTTACCGGTTTGTGCACTATCTAATAAATTTATAAAATCTTCCTGATGCGCGTGCGTGCCGCCAGTCGGTGCGCTATAACCAGAAGCACTAGCGTCCATAGTTGGCGCCATTGTACCGGAAGCGCCGGGCATAGGCCCTCGAATGTTCATCCGTTGAGAAATTTGCATATTCTGTTGTTGCATCATCATTTGCTGTGTATTACCTTGCATCATTGCAGCCTGTTGTGACTGCATCGCACTCATTTGCATTGGTCGCGTTTGTCTCTGCATTTGCATGCTGGTAACGGAGTTCATTGTTCCACACTGGTTTGAATAAGAGCCGTATTGCATCATACCTGCGGCAGACATCTGAGGTCGACTCATTGCACCAGGTCCACCCTGGTGCGGCGGGCCTGCGTACCGGGGTCCCTGCGGACCGGGTACCATTTGTCGCGGCCATTCGTGCTGAGAGCGAGGCTGAGATATGTTGAGGCCATCGGGACCTACGTTCACATTTGGCGGTCTCTGGTTACGCATTATTGCACTGGTATATGTCGTACCCCCTGGTCGCTGTTGCCGCGTCTCCTGAGCACTGATCTGTGTTCCCGGGTATGACTGTTGACGCTGAACAGACGGCTGGCCGGTGTAGGGCGCAGACGCACCCGGCACTGGACTCGCACTAACGGGGCCTGGCATTCCCACCGCCGGACCGGCAGAGTTCATTCTCTGTAAAGTTGATATTTGTGCACTTTGCATCATTCCATTATGCATTTGAACCGAACCGTTTTCACTTTTGATTTGCCCATACCCCGCAGCTTGCATACTTTCCGATTTGATTTGTCCATACCCTGCCGTTTGCATGGTATTCGTTTGGTTCACCATGTTTTGCATTGTCTGTAGTGGGTTTGAACCCACACCGTTCGGCGTATAGCCCTCGGGCGCACCCTGACTCGCCTGCTGCATCTTGTATTCAGGCGGGGGCCGACCCATATACTGCTGCATTTGCGCAGCTTGTTGTCTGTCCATCATTGTCTGTTGTGGTGGATGTTGTTGTTGTTGCTGCTGCTGTTGTTGTGAGCGTTGTTGTTGCTGAGCATGCTGTTGTTGCTGTTGTTGAGGATGAGAGGGCTGAGGAGGATGCGGCTGTTGTTGTTGTTGCTGTTGACTTGGATGCTGTGACTGTGTTGGGTGCTGTTGTTGCTGCTGCTGCTGTTGTTGTTGTTGCTGTTGCTGCTGTTTTCGCATTTTTTCGACCATTTCCATGTTCATTTGTTCGTTCATGTACTGTGACTGGTTTGGCGTCATGTTTCCACCGGGCATAGAAAACGACTGATGTTGAGACATGGCGATCTGGTGGGGCTGACGCATCTGCAGCTGTTGTGTCTGCGACATTTGCATGCGGTGTGGACCGTCAGAGACCTGCATGTGTTGTGTTTGCGTGATCTCCATTTGTGTACCCTGGTCGAAGTGCGCCTGTACCTGGTTCTGTAGCTGTTGTAACGATGAAGGTGTGGCTGTTTGTGATGAACCCTGCGGTGTTGAGTAATGCGAGAGAGGCTTCGTTCCCCCATACGTCAAACTCATATCCGTCTTTCCCGGACCGTACGGCACCGGTCCGCGCATATTGTTCATGTTGTGTTGCTGACCTAAATACCCGGTCTGCTGCGATAAAAAATGCTGTTGGTGATTCATGTTCGGCGGGTAGCCATTTTGGCGGTAATTGGTATTTGTTTGAGGGAAAGTGTCTTCCATAGTCTTCATGCCGTACACATCCTGCTGCAGACTTTGGTGCTGGGCCGCCATCTGTTTCAAAGTCTCGGCAGCCGGCCCAGTTTCACTCAATGGTGACCGAAAGTTTTGTGGCATTGGGGGAGTTCTAACAGGGTTCAAGTTTTGATTCGTGTCGTACCCGGTAGAGGTCGCGTCAGGATATGGTCCCGAGCCTTTTTGTAGCACCGGCGAAGTGCTACTCATGTTATACATCTTGTCCTGGCTATCATTACTGTCCTCTTGTAAGACTTTGGAATAAATTTGATCGAACTTTTTCAGTTCCTCAATCAGCTCGTCACTGATCTCACTATCGCCGTTATCGATTGTGTTCAGAATGTCATCTAACTCAGCTTGGTTCAGAATATCCGACGAGTTATGACTTGAATCCGACTGATTGGAGCCACCGCATTGGATGTCGTCGGCGCCTGGTTCTTGTTTACACTCGAAGCTCGTGCTAGTCTCGACGTTCGTTGACGCCTGCGCACTCCCCTGCTCGGGAGGTGCACCGGAAGAGTAATGTGTTTTGACTGTGGTACTAACGTTCACATTTGTTTTGATTTTCTGGTCTGGGTGTGGGTTGCCACTTATCTGCTGGACGATGTGTACGGAAACGTCGAGGCCCTGAGATCCCGCGTTCACCGTCTTCTTTGTTGTAGTGGTGTCACTCTCGTCGAAGTCGTAGGCGCTCGTGTCCTGAGGAGGGTTCTCGGTCTGGCTGTTGTCGATCTTCTTCTTCAGACGTTGCTGCAAGGACAAAAGGGAAACATCAGTACCAGTTTAACAATGAAACAGTGAACACCAATCGGTAAATAATAAGCATTGAGTAAGCTTCAAGGACAAAGGCAAATTCCCGTACCAGTTTAAAACAATGAACAACGCTCGATAAAACAAAAGGCATTGAGCTAGCTTCAAGGAGATAGGAAACCATCAGTAACAGTTTAACATCAATGAATTATTTTATTAATAATTGTGAAACAATATGCATCGAGTAAATAGGTTTCTTTTCAATGTATGTCTCTGTTATAAACTCTCGTGCTATCAATGTATGGAACAGTAGAGATGTTGTGCAATTACTCCAACTATTGACGATTTCCATGGAAATGAACGCCTCGTTTTGATTGGATAAAATCTTGGAACTATACGGACATCTATCTAAGACGTAGTACTATGATGGAAATTAATTCACAGCGAATACATATTTTGTAGATTGATATCTAGAAATACTTTTTTAAGAACTAAAAGAGCTTTAAAACTAAATTCGGATATATTGATTGTCACAAATGAAGTTTTGTTGTTTTCAGACATCAATTAATTAATATCTTAGCGATTGTTTTAAACGAAAAATTCCATTCACAACTAATTTCTGCGCTTATCCATGCTTAATATTCGCATAAACATACATATGTGTTAGATATTGATATTCGTGATTGACAAAATAACATCAGAACCCACTCTATATGTGTACATGTGCCATCTTTTCAATCCCTGTTTATAATTTTACGGATTTTACTCGGAGTGGTACTACGTTATACGGGGGAAGCCCCGGTCTAATATTCTCCGTCAACACCCTCGCTGCCCACAGCTGCTCGTGGCGGGACTATCGCAGATGGTCCGAATATACACAGACATGTTTATTCAACAACTGCATGCCGAGCGTACTCGTGCACCGCGAGGGATCCTAAATAACGTATATAACACGACATTAAACACTCACTGCTCAACGCTTCAAAACTTTAAATAAACAGTTTACAGCATACACGTGAAGAAACATTAGCTCATAATACTTATATATCTAGGTAGCTTGATATTAATCAACTGTGTACGTAATATCGACGTCATTTACAGAATTATGTATATTCGTACTTACATATCGGTGTTATTTACAAAATTACGGAAATTCTCATAATAGTATCGGCGTCAGTAAGTTAAGCAATGAATGTTTTTAGGAAATTTTATCAAACACAGATTGCTATTGAGGACAAACTTAATAAAGCAGATTGTCAGCAATAGCAATGTGTGTTATAGGACTGTAACATTTGCTAACACGTTCATTACTTATATTTACATTTTGAAATAATAATCAATATTTGATTGTGTTTTATTTAGTTTTTTACCCCTAAAAGATTTTCAACAGCAAATCAAGAGTAGACAACAATGAAATAAGATGACGTCACGATAGAGGTTTATGACGTCACGATGGCAAATGTTGTTATTTAAGCAATGAATGTTTAAGCAAATGTTGTTACAGTCCTATAACACACATTGCTATTGATGGCAAACTAAATAAAGCCCGGTAGGGCTTTATGTAAGTTTGTCAGCAATAGCAATGTGTGTTATAGGACTGTAACAATATTTGCTAAAATGTTCATTACTTATATTTACATTTTGATAGAATTATTATGCTTTATTTTCGGTTTCTTCGGACCGATTTTGATCAGCAAATCAAGTGAAGACAACAATGAAATTCATGACGTCACAATAGAGATTGATGACGTCACAATACCAACTGCTGTTATAGTCTGAGGCACTGGGTGTTATAGGTGTATGACAGCAACTGCCTCTTAGCATTGTGTCAATGGAAAATTGCAGAGCAAATGTTGTTATATAGTAGTCTCGTAACATCATTTGCCTTCCCAGTACATTACAATAGAAGGATGCAGAGCAAATGTAAATATAGACTTATGAACGTTATATCGGCGTTATTTACAGAAACGTGTACGTAATATGGACGTCAGTCAAAGGGATGAAGTTAAATTATACACGACATGATAATTCATAAATTGCAATGAAAATCAAGATAATAAAGAAAACATATTTTGGGATCTGACTTTCGCTTAGATATGCTTTGCAGTTCCTGGCCCCGGTTTCATCAACGTTCCTTAACTTAAGGAAACTCCTTAACTTAAACATCTCCATAGGAAAGCGTTACAGAATTTAAGGGGAAAATCCTTAGTTAAGGAACTTTCTTCAAATTCTGTAATGCTTTCCTATGGAGATGTTTAAGTTAAGGAGTTTCCTTAAGTTAAGGAACGTTGATGAAACCGGGGCCTGTATTACTAAGTATTATGGTTTGTGTACACAACCTTTATGCGCAAATATTAAGCTCGTTGAGCATTGGGTGAGCCTAAGGAATATTGGTCAGATAATTTACTCGCCCACGACCTTCTCCTTCGCCCAGACTCCCGAGACCGTACAGTGGTGATACAAGCCTTTCAGCTCATTTTGAAATCAATTCACTGCTAGTCTGATGGAGTTAGTCCACCTCAGCAGCTCAATATTGTCTGGTGTTGGATACCGAGGCTTTCCTATCTATATCGGCTTAGGAACACAAATACCAAAATATCTCCATATCCAATTTTTTCCCTGACTAGAAAATGTCTGAGACATAAAACGTCCCGCTGACAAGTATAATGGGTTTCGTCGTTTGACAGTTTTCTATGAAAGGTGATGCTGACCTTGAACTTGACATGATTCTCAAAGACGAACTCGTCGCAACTTTTCTTCAAAAATGATTTTTTTTTTAAAGCAACGTTCATTTCAGGACGGTTACAAACTAAGGTCATTTTAGGACGGTTACAAACTAAGGTCATTTCAGGACGGTTACAAACTAAGGTCATTTTAGGACGCTTACAAAGGTCATTTAAGGACGGTTACAATCTAGGGTCATTTTAGGACGCTTACAAAGGTCATTTTAGGACGCTTACAAAGGTCATTTTAGGACGCTTACAAAGGTCATTTTAGGACGCTTACAAAGGTTATTTTAGGACGCTTACAAAGGTCATTTTAGGACTGTTCACAACTCTCTGATCTTATTGTGCAATATTTTATGAATGACATACAGCTGATATTACCTCCTGATCAAGTTGTTATTTACTGGTAAATCTTAACTAGTTTTTTTTAATTAGACATCAGCTCTCGAGGAGTACAAGACGTTGTCCCGAAATGACTTCTCGGTCGTTTTATTATTTAGTCCAATCTGTATTGTTAGCACAACTACATCGCGCAAGAAATTGTTAGTTCATGATCCCACAATAACTGGTTGACTTTAAAAGAATAGTCGGTTGAATTGGTACATTGACAGATATTAAATTCTGAAAAATTGCCGGTTCACACACACACAAAAATCAGAGAATACCAAAGCGTCAACGAAACCATAATCCGAATTCAAAATCGACGAAGTTGGTAAATAACAGGCTGCTTTTGCCGGCAAACGGCTTTTAATGAGATCACTGTTTGTTACTGATAAGTTGTAAACTTTTGTAACAAAACTTTTAAATCAGACATTGGCTATAGTATTATATGGAAGAGTACAAAGTGTTATTTCGAAATAATTTCCCTGTCGTTCTATTTTGAAGACCAACTAACCCGCGGAACTCTCATCCGAATAAAGGTCTGGAAAGGCCTCATTACAGAGTATCGTGTCAAATAATTCATGAGAATTCAAATTCGCTGTCGCTGGATCCAATGTAATTAGATGGTGGTCTGTGTAAGGATCGTTCTAACGGGAGAGTTATTTACCAATGAATTTTAATTTTGATTAACCATGCAGGTATGTAAATACGGTTTATGACGAGAGTGACAAATCAGGTTCTCGTATGTAAGACAGTTCGCGTTATCCACGATTCATTGCTGAGAAAAAATTCCCTGGGGTTAAAATGTTCATGTTTAAGGTTGGGTATATATATACGTTGGAGCTACCGGGGTTTTAAAGTGACGAAACGTCCGAAATATTACTCCGATTTGTCTGCATTACAAGTTCACTAGATGAGAACGAGAAGTTAGAGAAGCAAGCCTCGGATACTTGTGGTCTATTAAAGTCAAACGATCAACCGGTGTAGGTTTATAAAACCGTGCTCCTACCTACAACTATATACATTTGTTCTACATAGATTTAATATGGGTCATACCACATCACACACTACATAGTGTGCGATAGCAGACGGTCGGACTGGTGGTAGCGTTTCCTGGTCCGTATTGACTTCATGTACAGAGGTTACATGTAAAGGCGCACTGCATGTGCGACAATTCGTGCACACACACACACACCACACACATGTATACATGTTCCACTTATAGAGAGAGAAGCATTAACTACTGTTTGTCGTAACCTGTAATCTAGGTCAATTACAGCACATGGAGTCATCTGGGAAATGCTTTGATCACAGCGCCTACCAAATACAGAAATATTCCTATTGATCAATTGTAATGATTTCTATATGAGATGGGCGAAGGGGCAGGGGGACGAAGGGGCAGTAAGGGACGAAGGGGCAGTAAGAGACGAAGGGGCAGGGGGACAACGGGCAGTAAGGGACGAAGGGGCACGAAGGGACGAACGAAGGGGCAGGAAGGCACGAACGTAGTGGCAGGAAGGCAAGAAGGGGCAGGAAGGCACGAACGGAGGGCCAGGAAGGCACGAAGGGGCACGAAGGGGCAGGAAGTGACGAAGGGGCAGGAAGGCACGAAGGGATAAAGAGTGTGTGAAAAAAATGTCATTTATGTCAAGCATCCATATTGTGTACGCTACAGACGTCAAACGTTTCAATGAACCCTTGGTGACAGCAATATCAATACTTCTGTATGTGGAAGAAAAGACAAAGCGATTAAATTACCACAAGCGTGTAGATGATATCGACATTACTCTAGTGAAGCCGAGGCAGATCAATGTACCCGAGGGGTTCCGTATGGTAAATATACATAACTGTACAGAGTGTCAAGGTAGCGTATACGTATGGAATATGTATCAGGGAGATATACGTTTGGTAAATATATATACTAAATAATGCCGCGGGGTTCTTGTGGTCAGTTAGGAATCGGTGTGGAGGAGGGAGGGGGGGCTCTTGGTCAATCAATACATCGTAATTGTGTGTGCGAAGATGGATATACCAATAGTAGGAAGGGGCTTCTATATATATGGTAAATATGTATATAAACATTATGTCGAGGTTTTGTGTGGTAAGACAGGTATAGGGGGGTAACATAGAAGATGTAGGTGTTTTGTGTGGTAAGACAGGTATAGGGGGTAACATAGAAGATGTATGTGTTTTGTGTGGTAAGACAGGTATAGGGGGGTTAAATAGAAGACGTAGGTGTTTTGTGTGGTAAGACAGGTATAGGGGGGTTACATAGAAGATGTAGGTGTTTTGTGTGGTAAGTCAGGTTTAGGGGGTAACTGTAACATAGAAGATGAAGGTGTTTTGTGTGGTAAGACAGGTATATGGGGGTTACATAGAAGATGTGTGTTTTGTGTGGTAAGACAGGTATAGGGGGTAACATAGAAGACGTAAGTGTTTTGAGTGGTAAGACAGGTATAGGGGGGTTACATAGAAGATGTATGTGTTTTGTGTGGTAAGACAGGTATAGGGGGTAACATAGAAGATGTAGGTGTTTTGTGTGGTAAGACAGGTATAGGGGGGTTACATAGAAGATGTAAGTGTTTTGTGTGGTAAGACAGGTTTAGGGGGGTAACATTGAAGATGTAAGTGTTTTGTGTGGTAAGACAGGTTTAGGGGGGTAACATTGAAGATGTAGGTGTTTTGTGTGGTAAGACAGGTATAGGGGGGTTACATAGAAGATGTAAGTGTTTTGTGTGGTAAGACAGGTTTAGGGGGTAACATTGAAGATGTAGGTGTTTTGTGTGGTAAGACAGGTATAGGGGGGTTAC
The DNA here is from genome assembly GCA_947623455.1 of Mimachlamys varia. NCBI lineage: Eukaryota > Metazoa > Mollusca > Bivalvia > Pectinida > Pectinidae > Mimachlamys > Mimachlamys varia. The sequence continues at coordinate 8,771,417 of OX392537.1, forward strand.
ATAGAAGACGTATGTGTTTTGTGTGGTAAGACAGGTATAGGGGGGTTACATAGAAGATGTAGGTGTTTGGTGTGGTAAGACAGGTATAGGGGGGTTACATAGAAGATGTAGGTGTTTTGTGTGGTAAGACAGGTATCAAGTCTGCCACGGGATATCGATGACAACGGTACACAGCACCTAGGTACAATCTGCCACTTTGGTCAAGGTCGAGACCGGTTCGATCCCTATGTGGCCAATCGATTGTTGTGTAGAACATCGTACCGAATCTACAGATCAATCTTTTTTTCTGCTTCAAGGGATAAACTACCACAACAGGTCGAAGTATGCAGCCCTCAAACACTAGGTCTAGAATACATAACGGCATGAACATTTACAAATGCTGTCCATTGCACACTGTTATCGATACATTAAAATATTTCAGAATTTATGATTTTTTTAATATCGAAGTACTTCGTGACCAGCTTAACGTCGCCAAAACAGGTTTGCTTCTAACGGCTTTTTTTGTTTGTTCGGGGTTCTCCATTGGCATTCATAGACATAAATGAATGCAATTTCTTGTAATGAAAAACTCATCATTGATTATAATTTACGTCTCCTGTTACATGGACCTTGGTGCCAACCCCATTCTTGACAGTATAACGGTTACTATGATACTGTGTAATACGGGAAACACGCATTGTAGATACTCTTAATTAATGCGATGAGAAATTACAGAAATATACATTGTTAGGAATGATTTTCATCACGCAATATTGAAAAACAAATTGCACCAAATCGCACAATTGTGTGAAGGAAAGCGCCAAACAGGACAGACGATTGCTATAAATTTAAATAACACATTTGTGCACAACAGTTGCGAGACATGCATACGCACGCTGTACAGTCATGCAATCATAGCATAGACCCTATGATGTATAACTGATATATCTTACGCGGTGGTCAAGTGGTCAAGTTATCCCGATATTGTACCACTAGTCATCCACCTCTGGATTGCGAGTTCAAATCCCACGTAGGGCAAACGCCAGGTATTGAGTGACCGTAGGTCGGTGGTTTTTCTCCAGGTACTCCGGCTTTCCTTCGCCTCCAAAACATGGTCTTAAATGACCCTAGATGTTAATAGAACGTAAAACAAACCAAACCAGATTTTACGAACTCCAGAGTACCATAGGTCCAAAATGTGTCGTTTACCGACATAACATTATACATTACAGCATCCAGGTGAGGTACTGACCGTAGGTCGGTGGTTTTTCTCCGGGTACTCCGGCTTTCATTCACCTCCTTAACCTAGCCTTGAATGGCCCTGGCTGTTAATAGAACGTAAAACAAACCAAACCAAAGCCAAAATAAGTCGTATAACGACATAACATTATAAATTACAGCATCCAGAATCAAGTATATCTTTACAGCACTTGCCAGACACCAACTTGTGCTTCTGACATACTCAGAAAATACACTTCACATCCGAATATATGTCCAATAACTTACTAGGTGCAGAACTAATTTTGAGCATTTATATCAGATTCTTTGAAGTCGGGCCTACATTCAAGAAGAAAAGAAACTTCAAAATTGACATGAAAGACCGTCTTTAGAATATACATCACGTTCATATTTTCAGTTCGCTGCAGCATAAGCAGGTTAACTCGCCAACAACCGTCATCAATTTGACACCTGTAACTTGTCAAACGAACGAAATATAATCGATTAGAGTGTGTACGGTGAAACCTTGCGAAGACGCGAACATTAAACCCCGGATGTATGATAGAGATATGATGAGACGAATATACGTATACAGGTGTATGTATGTCAACGTAACGAAAAGGTGCAAGGCGGTGTTTTTAAGATATTATAGGAGGGAACGCTTACGAGTTGCACCATACATGACATACATATAAGATGGATCACAGAATGTGGAAGATAAATTATATAGGTTGATTTGGTTTATCTTGTTTTAAGTCCTATTAAGACAGGGTCATTTAAGGACGTGCCTAGTTCTGGGGGTAAAGGAAAGCCGGAGTACCCAGAGAAAAACCACCGACCTACGGTCAGTACATGGCAACTGCCCTACGTGGGTTTCGAACTTGCAACCGAGATGTGAAGGGCTAATGGCTTTTTATTACGGTAGTGTAAGATGTATGGCGGTGTGTGTAAGTTTATATAAAACCGGGACATCCAGTGATGATTGAAAGTCAATGAAAAATAGTTAATGATGACAATGGTCACTGTTATATAGTAAAAGGTTAGCTACACTTACATTATAACTCTCCCGTATAAATAGCCAATATTTATAATATTTACGTATGTATATTAATCATTAGAAACAATATCCTAATATTGTGTTTTTATTTGTTTACTATTTTTTTTTAATCATAGAAATCATACAACCAGTCACAAACATTTACAGAAATACATAATGTTAACTGTTAGGGCTAACCAATGAATGGACAGGATAGCGAAATTATTTTTGTTGCTGAGTTTGATATTTGAGATATATACATGTATTTTCACAGACACCTGTTACCGTACACATCCTACAGGGGAGATACAGCGTGGTATGTATGTTGTTAATCAGTGACACTCGTGTGTTTGTTTACGTACCGTACTACAGGAGCAGGCTACCGTAACTTCTAAATGACTGCGTTTAATCGGTTATCAACAAACCACTTAAACGCATTTTAGTTTTATTACAAAAATCAATGGAATGTGCGTCGTCCGGTCGTGTGACACTCATTGACAGTGGGCTTGAATGACAGAATAGGTTTGTACATGTGTAGGTGTGTGGCACATGTGAAGGTCTGGTGTAGAACGCGTGTGTGACACGGCGTGTGGCATATGTGTAGGTCTGGTGTATAACGCGTGTGTGACACATGTGTAGGCGTGTGAAACATGGATAGGCGTGTAACTTGTGTATGTGTGCGACACATGTATAGGCATGTGACACACGTGTAAACGTGACATGTGTCTAAGCATGTGATGTATGTGCGTGACACACCTGTAGGCGTATGACACATGTGTAGGCGTTTGACACGTATGTAGGCCTGTGACACATGTGTAGGCGTTTGACATGTGTGTAGGTGTGTGACACTTGTTAAGCTGTGGGATACATGCACACTACACATGTACAGTGTGTATACAGACCTAAGAGACAGGATCACACAGTGCGAGGGAACATTACACTTCATCCTTCATCTATCTAACAAAACTATGCTATCTGTCTATATTGCGTCTTTTCTATCGAAGGTCGCGATACGCTTCACTTGGCACGTGCTACTTCCGGGAATGAGTCCTCTTCCCTACACCAGCCTGTTATATAACCACACTGCTAGTTATCATGTAGTCAGTTTTTCACCCCTTGTGGTCTTGGTGCAAAAACCACCTGATGTGCAGCAGATTATATTTGAAAGATTTGGAAAGGAATGGATTTCAACAAAGACAGTCTGCGCAGACAACTAGGCTATCTGTCTAAAAGTACACCGGGTCTCCGATAGCTCGCCGGCGTGCTGCGCTAGTGTTTAAACTGTTTTATAACGGTCATACTGAGGCTTCCCTGTCAATTTATTGAAAGATAATATTTTCAATATTTAGAGTGATTAAGTGATTTAATTCTCAGAAACCCCTTACAGAGGATATTTTACCCCCAAACCAGTTACTTGTACCCTCAATTTAGGGGTATGTCCAAATACAGCAATATAATGGGGTACATATATACGCTTCTGAAATAAACCCCAAGTGTAAAAGCGATCAAATGGAAATACTGCGAAATTTTGAAAATATTTCAAATTGATAGAAACATATCAATTTGTTGTGTACATCATATAATTAAATCACTAGGAAACCATAATTTCACAAAATAGCAACAAAATTCTGAATAATGCGACAAAATATTGTTACTCATCATCGATACCCCGTTGCGATCATCTTTCACTATCTATTCCGTGTCAACAGTAAACGGTATGTCACAGAGGTATCAAGTATCGTGTAAATAATTATTTCTCTACAAAAGACAGGAAGTAGGACATTGGACATTCCATACAAGTGAGCTAGGTTCCTTCACCTCTCGGCCACCGCCCGCCGCACACGTGACCAACGGCACTGACCGCTTATATGGTAGCAAAATTCTTCGACACATTCATCGCTGGACACACATGTGAACTATTCCAAATCAAAGGTTGGAATAGTTCATAATGAAATTTTAGGGTGAATGAATTAACCTCTCTTTTAACGAATCATACACAACCCACACCACTTCAAACAGAAAAGTGTTTTTTTGCTAACTTGATATATATATATATATATACATGTATGTGTACTACAAGTACATGTAGCATGAAGAAGAGTTTCATTACGTTCTTGGAAATAAATAAGCTTTCGACGAAAAAACTTCATCACTATAATTAATCAGGATATAACCATAAAAAATTGACATTTTACTTACGTATTTTTTATATATTTATGTTAAACTGTGTTTTGAGTATTATATAAAATAATTGTATAATTGTATTTAGTATATGTACACGCGTTCACAACTTCTGTCATAAGTTTATCGGTTGTCATTGATATTCCACGATTAACTAGATTGTCTTTCGTATGTTAACAATGCGATAATTACTGTATAACTAACTTTCTATTGTTCATAGAACATCCTCTTTTACCTACACAAAAATCTTTAATTATTTGATAAAAATTAACAACACAAACTACCTGGAATTTTATCTCAGTGTAATGTCCAATACGATTCATTATAACTTTGATTATCTCGATTCTAAACGTTTACAGACACATAGAAACTGTAGATCAATACTGGCGTGAAATGTTTTCTTATCTAAATGATGGAGACTAAGACTATAATACCGGTAGTAAATTGGAAGTCCGGTTATACTTATATATCTACTCGTAGCGAGAATAATACACAAAAGTCGCAGGGTTACATTATCAACAGGTTATTTTTTTACTAACCGATCGCTAGGCTAACAAGTTTATACAATAAGTACAATTTTAACTGGTTGATTAATATGTAGGTCAATTTACTTTCACTATATAGCACATTTGTTTCTAGTAATCCGACCTGCAGTAGATAGGCCTACTGAACAAAGTGCTGGTTAATACGACAGCTCGATTGTAAATACTCCAACGAGGACATAAAACGTTTGTATCAAATTATATTGTCAAATTATGACATCGGTAGACGCAGCGGTACATAATCATGTATTTTAAAATAAGAATTAGAAAACAGACGTACGCTAAACAATTGGTGATGAGAAAAAAAAATCGTAAGCCAACGAAATTCTGAAAACTGTCGGACTCGTCGATAATAAAAATAAATATCAAGAAAGAACTACATCATTTTTTACAGTACACTCAAGACTTGAGGTCATTATTTTGTATGCATGCGACACATTTTATTCATTAAACGGTTATTAAACATGCTTGTCGTGTAAATTCATAATCCGGAAGAGCATCCGAGTATTCACACACACCTGTTAATTTTGCCATCAGATTACATATAATCCTGGACATGTATAACGGTGTAACGTTGTAACTTGTTAAACAGGAAACGGAAAGGAGAGTTACTGAACTAGATTACAGACAGCATTAAACACCAGTATACCATTGCTTCATAGCACACACACACCGACTGTCTGTTCAGGCTAGACGACCAGAGTTCAATCCAGAATATTGGATGCATGAAAGTTTTAAACCATATTCTGTTATTAGTATAATTTCTTTATCAGGGGAAAAGACGAAAATAAGAGTATCATCTTATTTTAATTTCTTCGTTTAAAAAGTTGGTGCGATGTGTTTTTATAGTACATTGTACATATATCCATCAACAGTTATATTAATGCTATAGAGATACTGCTACATGTACACACTACAGTGTAATATTATCGTTCTATTTTGTTATTTAAATACATGGTCTGTTTAATGTTTATGCACTGCTTATATGTGGTTTGATTGAATATGCAAGTTATCTTTTTTGAGTCGAAAATGCAATTAATTTTAAATCATAATTGAAAATATTTCATCATAATGAAAATCCAGATTTTCTTTCAAATTTTCCAAGGATAAAACTTAATATACTGAATATTCCGACTTCATCTTTAGCCGAACATACCTACCGATATACTTAACAACCTGGGAAGATTCTTAATCGCATAAAAGGATATGATTAAGGAGTGCCTATAACTGTCAATAGCATAGGGCAGTCGGAACATGTTTACAAATACACGTTGTAGTTGGGTTATATAGAACAATTCATTGATACTTACACACACAATACTGAAATATATTCTACAATCAATTTTACCTTGATAGTGTAATCGTTCATACCGCGAACATGGGCCATCCCTCACGTTTTATATACCGTTATGTCCATATAGTACCGCGGCATGGGTAACCTCGAGTTTAGAACGATATTTTACAATAATAAGTCGCTGACCGTGTTATAGGTATGGCCCGAGGTATACGACTGGCCCTTCCTTGTCTTGTTGATAAACCACACACTATAGCAGTATATCGGGGTCATACAGTTCAGGAAGTCACGCTAATTTGTACGTACACACATGTAAAATAACGGTTACGCGAAGTTTTTGTTCGTTCACAAAGTATCAGTTCAGAGAGTTAAGCTAATTTGTACATACACACTTGTAAAATACCGTTACGCGAGGTTGTTTTTTTGTTCACAAAGTATCAGTTCAGGGAGTTAAGCTAATTTGTAAGTACATACATGTAAAATACCGTTACGCGAAGTTTTTTGTTCGTTCACAAAGTATCAGTTCAGAGAGTTAAGCTAATTTGTAATTACACTCATGTAAAATACCGTTACCCAAAGTTCGCTTTTTTCTGTTCGAAGCTAATTTGTAATTACACACATGTAAAATACCGTTACGCGAAGTTCGTTTTTTTTCTGTTCGAAGCTAATTTGTAAGTACACACATGTAAAATACCGATACGCAAGGTTGCTTTTTTTTGTTTTGTTTACTCACAAAGTATAAGTTTAGGGATCCCAGCATATTTATAAGTACACACATGTAATACCGTTACGCGAGGGGTTTTTTTTCGTTCACAAAGTATCAGTTCAGGGAGTCGAGCTAATTTGTAAGTACACACATGTAAAATACCGTTACGCGAGTTTTTTTTTTTTGTTCGTTTACAAAGTATCAGTTCGGGGAGTCGAGCTAATTTATTGATTTATGTACGTACACTTATGTAAAACACCGTTCAGAGAAGTCTATTTTTTGTGTTCGTACACAAGTATTACTGGAAATTTAAGATTTGTGAACTTCGCCGAACACACGCTGTACGAGGGTAAACTAAACGGTGTGGAAAGTCACGATAAGATACAAAACATCTTCAGAGCTCGCGTGTAACATTATACATGTAACAGTGATTAGAAAATTAGCAAATTATAACTGACTTTGGAATCCGTCGGACAGGCGAGTGTCAATATATTTCAAAATTCTCTTCCGGGGAGGTTTTTGAGCGAATTCACGGAAAGATTCATTAGTCAACTTCAATTTAAAACAACTAACACTTCCTACTTTTTTCTAGGTCAGGATTCCATACGGAATCCGAATGTAGACACTGGATTCCTACTGCTACACACAACCACCTGTCCCCCAGTTGAGGGGATAGTCCGCCTCGAATCTAAAGTATCCGATTTCCATACTCGCTTACAAAGAACGCGGTCAAGATAACTGACGGTTCGGCCGTTGAGATAGCAGTACCATACAATACGAGCTCGGACAACTTCTGCTAGGGTTGGACTGATTCAATCAACTATTGTCAAAGGTACATATTGCCTTAAAACTGTAATTTTACACACATTTGGATGAAATTTGCAGGGTCCCCCCCGACTTGCAAAAACCTGCTTTTTGACTCCTAAATTTTCCGAAGGACTCTACCTTACATGTATATTATTTTTGGTCGAGTTCTAGGACCCTTAGATTTGTAAAATTTGAGAGTCCCGGGGACATCTGAGTCCCAGAATGATGACCCTCGACTAATTCACTAAACGTTCTGGTCTGCCCACGTTCATTTTTAAACAAGACACATAATATGACACAAGAACGGTTTACTTTACAACTGGTAAGGATTAATCGTGAAAAGAAATCACCACTTTTATCATAATCTATGGAAAAAAACTGTACACCTACGGGTACATCATTGATATAATTGTTCTAGTCAGCTACAGATAAAAGTAAATTTTGATACCACACATATAACCTCGTAGTAATTTACTCCATATATTAACCGTTATTGAAACAACCATCAATTTCATTTCCCTTATTACAACTGAACATACAGTGGGACATAAAAGTAAATCTGGTATTTACTACACACACAACTTCCCATCAGTGATTTTGCATTTTGTTTTAACAGTATTTTTAGTCCTTTTTTTTTACATCATTAACACGTAGTTATCAACGACATTATATAGGGATTAAAGACTACTTTCGATTTTTTAAACTGTACCCTCTTCTTGTACATTATATGTATATCAATTATGCACCCTGGGGACGGGTATACATACATATCTATTTTTATACAGTTACACATATTAAAAATTGTTTTTTACCGTTTGATACTTCAGCAGTGTCGCTAAATCCCATTCTGAATAATACATTTGTCCACCTGAAAACATCTCTGTACGAATTCGTTAATATCTGAACCGTAAATACTATCAGCCTCCTATAACTCCATTCAACTAAGTGTTACACTCGTAGATACTCCAAATTGGTCTAAAAACAGAACAAATGATCTCATATTCTTTTTAATGAGGATACAAGTTAGAAAGAGGAAATTAAAAGCGTCCATAATGTAGAATGATAATTTCCTAAAATTTACAAGCTAGACCTATCTCAAAAGTTTGGAAAGTCCATTCCAAGAAAACTTTCGCAGCGGAAACTGCCAAACAACTAGAAGTACTGGTTCATCTTTCCCCTAGGTTTTAGTTTCCATGTGTACCACCGACACACATACTTTGTGTACCCACACAGTGTGACGGTATATTACGAATCACTTCCTATGTATAAGCGTGTGTATACTCTGGGTTTATGATGAACTATACACACAGCTTCCCACGCGGTTTTTATTTTTCTTAACAATAACAAGAACCTCTTAGGGTAGCGCCTACATACCGAAAGTAAACAAAGGTCGAATATATATGACAGTGTGATTTTAAAGTATTTATATATATGACGTACGGATTGCAAATCGGTATAGGTCAGAGCATATATATAATATACGTACTGACGTCGAGGTCAGCGGGTACACACCTTGACACAATGGTCAGTTAATTAAGGAAGGTCAAAACACCTTTCTGAATGGACACCGGAGAAATAGTGTGGATTTCTATACGACTTAGCTTGTACAATGACGGGTAGCGTTAGACCGACTGTGGGAAAATATCCAGGCCAACCGATCAAAGGGGTGCGTTCAGGGGTCCCGCGATACAGTAAAATGATTTTTATGAATGGGTTGCTTACCGTTACTACGAGGTTACGAGGGTCAGTCCCGTGTCCGGCGCTGGACTCCTTACTCGCCTTGGACTGCTTGGATACTTTCTTAGCCCTGCTCTCCAGCCATCTTTGGTGTAGTAAAACAGTGTCTTGTCGTTGTTGTTCGTACAAACCGTTTATTGTATTTTCGAATCTCCTCAATGACCCGTTTTGATGGCGGCGATAAAATTCGTATCTCCTTCGCAGACGATCAAAAACTTCCCGCCTTTTAGGGGATGACAAATCCCCCATGCTATCCACCGCCTGCACTGTGAGGTTTTTATGAGACGAAGCTGGTCCCGTTGAGATATATATGTATATAGAATCCACCGGCCGATCTCACTACTTAGGGTAAAACCAGTAACACATAGTACTACTCCACATATAAACAGCGCCCCTGTCAAACCTAGCCAGGACTGTACATTGACAGTGCCTCTAACTCGACTGTCACTACACTACACACTATATCTGAACCATTGTCTCTGTTCCCCGACTTTAGTATTTGCTGATCAGCTGACAGCGTCACTCGATTTGCTAAAGTCTAGTACACACTGTTCGGTATGGCCGTCCTACCACCGAGAGTCGGCCACTCTGCCTATCGCTACAGCTAGCATACACCGGCACGCTTTCCAATTTTCGGGCTAATCCATTCATCGATACGGGGGTGTTAGGAAGTCGAGGAAGGCAGTCGGCTATAAACTACCGTCTGCCGGGTCATAGTATGAAACGGAATACACCTCATGCGAGGCGAAAGGTGAACTGCACCGCTGTGTATTGACGCTGACTTATAGTAGAAGATTTAGTTAGATTTTACCGACATTTTTAGAGTGACTTGGTCAATGTTTTCCTACTCTAGATCTCTGTCATTGCCTCGCCGAGTATAGTTGAGCACGCTAGTATATATATATATCGGTATGCCGTTTTACCTGAACGGCCCGAGTACACACGATGAAGACACTGACTCGTATTTTTCCTCGCTTCAATGATTTTTACTGCACTCGACAATTTACTATAAATGTTTGAGCAGAGAATTGAATGAGGGTCTATTGTTACAAGCTCAAACGTCATGGGATAGCGGACCACTAGGCAGGAAACAGCAACACACACGTATATTTAGCTGCGGTCGTGATAGCGTCATTTTAGGCCAGTCAGTGTTAGCTGCGACCTAGTCGATCATATCTGATGTACACATAGATCTATCTACACCACGGTATCTCGTACACACAGATTTAGTTTCTTGAATCTTAAGTGATACCATATCGTGGGTTTTATTTATTTATTTATTTTTGTCATTTCCTCAAAATAGTTAAAGGAATTGATCAAGGATTTCTACGCGTTGGATCATTCAACACACTTTTGAAAATGTATACGAGGCCGCTTTAGAAAATATGGAATGGTATACAGTAGTTGAAACATTGAAAAAAAATGTAGTCGGGTTGTGCTGTGGACAGCGCACTTGCCTTTCTTCAAGACGGCGGGAGTACGATTCCCAACCGGACTTATGGGGCTACCTCCTGCCCGACCACTTGGGTTTTTTCCGGGTACTCCGGTTTCCTCCCACAATAAGACCCGTCGCGCGCTTAGTTTTGGGCCAACAAGAGTGACTTATATACAGTTAGATAACTTGTTTCATAATTGTTCTTAAATAAATGAAGTTTAAATTTTATATAAATAAATAAAAAAAAGCATCAGAAGCAGTAAGTCAGAAAACTTGAAGGAAACGCCGCCATCCCGGTTCCTGGCTATCCAGGGCAAAGGGTATCGCTTACGTATTACGCAAGCTATAAACCCGTCTCTGTACACACGGATTATACAACGCTAACCCGTTAATTTTCTCTCCTCTATCTTGGTGTGTATTTTCCTATTGACAAGCTTATAACAAAAGCCGTGCCAATGTACATGTATTTGTATGTAAGGTGTATCATACAATCCCCACCAAGTCGTAGGTGGGCTTCTGTGTAACTGACGGGTGTACACCTACCTACAATGCTACATGTTACATGAGTGTCGTACAACTCGAGTCTATAAACCGTGTTTATAAGATGTAACCCAGATTTCCAGCGGACTCGGCACACTGCCTTTGATGATGGTAGACTGATGCGGTGATCAGAGCTATCACATTGCACGGTTCAGTCTGAAATAATTTTTATATTTTTTAACGGCAGCATCACATTTTATTTGAAGTTACCTCCCTTATAATGACTTAATTTTATTTTCACTGTCGGCATCGTCTATGGATCCCGAATCGGACACAAGCCAGTCTGGCTTTAGAATCTAAGAAATCTGCTCTAAATCTCACATACTTTGGATATGACATGGCCTTTATCCCCGCTAAACGCTTTCAATATTTGGATGAGGTGCAAAGTCCGATTTTACCGTTGTTAGTACATTACATTAAGTCTAGTTCACATAGCTAGTGCTCACCGTAACGTCATAATACTCGCCACCCCCCGGATAGTTTGACTTGCAGCTTCTTTGATTCCCTTCAAATGTACCACGAAATATTTACCATTGAATGGCATTACCACTATATATTTAACATTGCATGGCATTGCCACTATATAACCCTTCCAAATTCAGTTGGCATTCATCAGACCATGCATGCCATTAACCGATTGATGACGTCATCATTATTATGACGTCATAATTTTTACGTTGGATATCATTGACCGTCCCCGGGCAATGACGGTTATTTTCATTGAACAAGCATACACGACAAATACATTATTTGAGCTTAATGCTGAGAAATAAAATGTGTTATTGATTGTTTTATGAAATTATGAACAGATTCTAAAAATGGTAAATATAAGTATTGAACTGCTTTCAGTTGGCATTCATAGGCAATATGGATGCCAAATGGACAAAGGAAAATCCAACATGAAGTGCGTTTTTGCCTTTGACCAGTTGGCATTCATATAGCCTATAAATGCCAACTGAAATCAGTTCAATGCTTAAATTACACTTACATGTACAAGGCTTCATGATTGATATTACTTGTTCCTAATACTTTCACTAGACTCTTTGATCTTTTTTCCTGATTTTGTCTGACCAACTTGGACTATTAGCCATCATCGTGATCGAATGTGCCCTGACTGATGTCTTGTATTTATCAACTTTTCTAGAAAGTTCATGATGTATAAGATTATTTGCTTTTCCTGTATCTTTGTTTCTGGGTTTTGGTGATGTAAGGAACCAGACGACACATTTCTCTTTGTACTTGATCGCATCTTGAAATTATTGTCAATAAGTTACATATGTAAAGGCACTGGTAATTTGTTCAGATGTTCCTTGGTACAAACGTATCAGACGCTTTCTCAATTAGCTTTGTCAAATATATACTTTGAAATCAACGATAAGTTCATTATTCGTCAATATAATACTTTAATTCGTGTACTGTAATGTCGAAGATTAACTGGACTGAATTTTTGCATTTCGTCATCATGCAGCCACGATCGGCCGTATTTACGTGACAGAATCTTTGTACTGTTTTGCCGAAAGACGTCAACAGCCATATTCGGTCATATTTACGTGTACTGTTGCGTGCATGCCTTGTGTATTAGTTTTAGTTCTGTTCGCTGGACTTGTAACTTAAGTGACGTAATTCATACACAGAGAGAAAGAACGCACAATCTACTACGCATGTGGTGACTATATGAAGTAAACAACCTACCAGAAAAATCACGTCATTGGGAGCAACAAACGACTCAGCATCAATGATGCTGACCGAACTGAACGACTGGGGATGGAATTATGAAGGTAAAAACAAAATCGACAGAACAAAAGTTGCAAGCGTGAGCTGGTGTCCTATTTTGGATAAAATCAGTGCAGCTCTTTACGAGATAGTATTGAAGATGACGATCCATCGAGGAAGGAACATACTTGTATGATGGTCCTGTTTCACTTGGGTCTTTCTCTGATATAACAAATTGTTGATGCATGAATGTATGAATTTAATTCATTTTTGGTAGTATAACATGGACATTCCAAGTGCTCTGGCTTGCTGTCATTCATCTTGCCTTGTTGGGACCTATATGACAGTTTGCTATCACTAGCCCTCCTCCTCCTCCTCCTCTCCTCCTCCTCCTCTGGGTTGCGGTTTCGAAGCCTGTGTGGAGCAGTTGCAAGATACTGAATGTTGGTCGTTGTTTTGTCTTTTCCCCGCGAACCTCGGTTTTCCTTCCTCACTAAAACCTGACAGTCCTTCAATGACTATATAACTGTTAATATGACTTAAACATAAACAAACATAATCAAGCAAATTTGGCATAGGAAATACATGTATTCTGTTTTTATGCTATTTATCTTAAGCAGTACATTGTTGTATAAGTACAGGTATAATCAATTACTCCAATAGGATCCAAAAGTTTTGCATTTCTGTTATTTCTCGTCTTTCTTGAAATCGGCTGTCATTGGTATGAAGTCCTTGAGCGTTTTATTGACTGGAATCAAACAATCTCTTTTCTTTGTGGGATCACATTTGCCCACTGACAATCTCTCTGGCATCAGTCCCTCCTTATTGAAACCCGGAATTTTTACTGATTCTACGTGCTTATCTCGCTTTCCTGGTACCCAGGATGAGAAGGATACTGCAGCGTGGTCAGAAAACAGACAATAAAGGCATAAAGGTGGAGGCCAACACGAACCCTGTTTAATTACCATAGGAGGCGAGACGAGGTCCCCACATAGGATATGTTTTCCTGAACATATGAGCACTATCGTCATGTCTGTCATCAAATCCAGGAACTATTATGTGTTTTCATATTGTTTATGATGTGTTCACATGTTTTACTTAATTCTGTGCGTTGTCTCGTCAATACAAGGGGTTGCAGTGGCTAAATGGTTAATGTGTTTTAAAGTCTGCTACCACTAACCCCCAACTCTGGTTCGCGAATTCGAAGCTTACGTGGGGCAGTTGCCAGGTATGCCGTAGGTCGTTGTAAATTTCTCTAGAAACTTTTTAGGTTGTTTACACCACAAGAACCGAGCACGTCCTTAAATGACTTTAGCTCTTGGACGTAGCGTAAACAACCACCCTACTAATCCTCGACTCCAACAAGCTGTCTTTTGTCTTGCGCTGCGTCTCTTTGGTTCTCGCTCTTGTCGGTTGTTTTTGCATTGCGATATCCTCCAAGTTCGAATTCGTGCTCAAATGTTAATGTGGCAAGCGTTGAATTGTATGAAAGTCAGATTTCTTCGGCCCGTGTAAATTTAACGTCTCTCGCGTATATGCCACATTGATGCGTTGATCTTAGGTTTCTTCAGTTGTTTAAACTTTATTTTATTCATTTATCAACAGTACAAAGATATATCATTTGTTTAATTATGGGTTTCTTTGACAATATAGCATAGTTTGATTTCACTCTGTGTATTATATGCAATATAACTGTCACATTTATTAGATTGTTTTAGTCGACTCTTTGATCTTTCTTCTTCCATATGAAGTACATTTTCCGTTGAGGGAAACACGCAAAGAATCAGTGTTCATCAATTTTGTCTGGTATAGATATGACTTCTTCATAACGAGGTTGAAGTTTATCTATGGTTTGTGTTAGATTTAAACTTCAAGAACATTGGAACGAAGACAACAAACTAGGGAGATATCGAAACAAGGAAAGCTAAAATCCCCTCAAACAGAGAAGAAACATAGACACCCAAGCAAGACAGTGGGTACATCGACTGAAATCTAGTTATTGCCTAAATTGTCGTATAAAAAAAGCACTAAATATGTCTTGATGTTAAACATCAAGATATAAATATGTGTCATTTCAGACATTAAGACGCTTACTCTTCCGGAACACCTGGTCTTATTCTCTTGTGCTTTTACAAGAGTCTCCGTGTAAATCTCTCTTTAGTTCCCATTCTGCCTCTAGTTTAATCGATTTTCAGTTCGGATTATGATTTTGTTGACGCTTTTTGTATTCTCTGATTTTTTTCAAAGCAATGTGAAATATTTTCTTCATGGACTGTGTGAAGTTGGTCTAACCTTGGATTGCTTCACAGCAAGAAGTACAATCTTCTCCTCTAACAATTTGTCACTGGAAGGCAAGAGAAAGACGAGGGCAAACGAAAGCATTCTGACGCCGAATGAAAAAACAGTATAGCTAAAATGCATACACCACAGCTTGAGAATTTTTGAGAGACTGGCAAATGATATAATATAAGTGTGGAATTTCTCGCGGCGTGGAAATTTTCACTTATTTCGCTGACATTAAATTTCTGCGAATATATCCACACGCGAACATATTTAACACCATTCAAGCTCTACAGTGTATAATAGTAATACAGATACACAGTGCAAAACAGCATGACTACAGCGAGAACAATTCCATATTGCGAACAGTTTGGAGGCTGACTAGGCGAATATTCCACGCGCGAAAATATTGGCTTTTACAAACGTAAGTAGGTACAATATATTAAGTAAGTGATGACTCGAAAGGGACATCGTTTCCTTTTGTGTATTTCGACAAGATTTCTACAACATTTCAATCATTCAATAACATAGATTACCAGGGACTTATAATACTGGTAGGAACATAACAAGTTTTCATATTTCACACCCAAATTCCATATCTGCTCTGGTGAGGTTTCAACCACGCTCAAATCTCGTTTTTTTTCTCACGCGAGTTTTTTTTTGTAATATCTGACAACATCAGTTTTGATAGCAAATATGCATTTGAAAATGTCTGTTGTTGTAAATTTTTTTTTCATGAGAATTTTAATAAAAATGATCATAATGGCGACCAATTTTAAAACTACTTTTTTTCTGTGTATTTCTTGCACCTCACGAACAGCCAAACCTGTTAACTTTTCATTAGAGACGATCCTTAAGTCATGAAAAACAAAGTATGTTTTTAAAGCACGTAAATCAGATATGTTTATAAAACTATAAAATAAAAATTATATAAAAAGGGCAATTTATTTAGTCGTGGACAGACTAACATTACAGTCGCTGTAATATACACGGATTACGCAATAATATATATATATATATTTAACATTAGATGGATTTCCGTTACATGCAGGGTCTTAAACTTCCAGGTGGTCTGTTTTAAAACATTTGATGATTAAGTTTCTCAGCCAGTTTACCTGAGTTCCACGCCATGAGCATGAACTGTGAGTAAGATAACTGAGAAACACTAGCTATTGGACTTGACAATGTTAATCATTATGGTAATAAACATTTCAAGTCTGAGTTAGTTCTGTATTTCCGCGTGTCAGTGTGTTTATGATGTGTACTAGATGTTTTAAGATATGTACATTTATTTAATACTTATGTAAATAAATGCTTTAGGATGTTTCGTTAATGAGCTTCAGACTGGAGACCCTTTGTTTAGTCATGCTTGCTGGAAATATCGATCCACTGAAGTATATTTTAATGTGTGATTTCCGCTTCCTGATTTCTAACGATGCCAGTGTTTTATTTTTGTCACCATCGTGTTTTTCAGTAGCTATTTCCTGATTTGATTTCATTTTGTTTCCTGAGTGACTAATTAATCAAAAAAATAAATAAATAAATAAAGTTGATCATATAATTACCAATTGACAATCAAGTAGGTCATTATGTAAGTAGGTCATTAGCATTAAAGCGACATTGTGATGGTTAATAATTCGTGAAGTATTAATGAAACAACCAGTAATTAGTGACACACAATCTTTGTACACGAAGGACCCCCCCCCCCCCCCCGGTCATTGTCAGACCCACACCCTCATGTTAGGCCCGGATGTCATCTCCTTGTAAAGAAATGGAGTTAAACGTCTGGCAATTATCTAGAATGACTGCTTTGCTAATTATTCGACAACTAGATTCAGTTGAATTTGTCTGCGGAAGCGCAACATAAAGGGTTTGACTAAGGTTTTTTTTTTATTTTGAGAAAATCCAAGTACATTTCTTTCTACTCCACCGAGATCAAAAGTCTACGGCCTTTCTAAACATATAGGGGACCCTCATCTATAAATTGCAAAACTGCAAAACCTTAATACGATTACAGTGTTGTCCAAAGACAATAAGACTACATATGACGTCACCCCTAACCTTGGCTAGACGAGTAAGTCCATGGAGACCAACATAAACTTCAATTTCGCTCCTGGTTCTTAAACCTGATATATCGCTTAGGTGGCGGTATTGTACACAGCGAGAGTCATTGCCATGATTTGATTGGTGAAGTGATTCTCTGTCCCCCAGTTGTCGAGAAAAATGCTTTAGGAATGGTTACTAGGGAGAGATACGTGGTGGAAGGTAGTTTGGTTCTATCATACATTTAATATAGATTTCAGATCACCATTTAAATACGTAATTAAATATACCCAGCCCTATATTTGAAACAGTTCATCATCACAGCGGAAATGACGTCAAAATACTACGTCATGTTGTTGTAGTCAAACAATTTTTTAATTTTGTCTACCCTTAAAATAGGGAAATATTTTCCTATGTATGAAAATTTCTTCACTCCAAAATGGTGTTCCAAAATCACAGCTTACCATACAACAAATAGAAACCATCAATAATCGTACTTAGCAAATACATATTTATAAATACATTTTTAACTTAAAGGCCCAATATACGTAACTTCAGGGAAATTTTCATGATTCTGAAAAATTCTGAAAAAAAATCAAGTTGATAACCATGCAGAAATAAGCCTCAAACGAAGTAAACCTGAGCGGTAACTAACAAGAAACTCTTGACAAAAAAATCCAAAGAATTGAAATAATTCAGGTGGGGCCCACTTCAATAACAAACCGTAGGTAGAAGACGGTTCGAAATGGACGCATGTTTACAAATAGTCGTGTTTCAAATGCTGCTGTACCGGTAACTGCGAAAGAATCCATCTTGAATATTGCTGATATCAGTTAATCTTAACTAAATCTATAAATATAATAAGCTATTAGGCTTGATTTTCGCTTCAAGTTTTGCCGAAAGTTACGTATATTGGGCCTTTAACAAAATATATGCATTCATGATAAACTCTTTTCCACGCAGCACTAGGATACAATATGCAGTACTTCTATCATTGGTAAAACAAAATCTATAGAGGTGTTCTATAAGTTTGCCCGAGCGGAATAAACTCTAGATAAAAAGATACTAAGATTATCTATATCTGGTTTACTTATTCATTACTTATGTGTCGATATGTAGTTATTTATAAAATGTGTATTGGCATATTTTTTATAGTAAATATAATTTAATCTTGCTTGCAAGAGGCATTTTTATTGGCTTAGAAATTTGTGTTATCACCTCATAACGCAAAAATGGCGTCACCATTTGTAACGTCGTTTTTGATTTACCACGTTTTTGAGTTTGCTTATTAGTGTGCTTACTTGTTGTAATTGATTATGATAACTCGGTTCTCATTTTGAGGAAAGATATATCTGTTGTTGTTTTTCCTCTCCTTGGTTAAGAGAAAACATTTTATCGTTAGCTTGATTCCAATATGTTTGATAACTCGGTTCTTATTGTGAGTACTGCTGTTTACTTGGATATGACCAAGATGTACATGGCGGGTGTCGTCGATGAAGCAGAAGACGCTCTCTCTTCCGGAACACCAGGTCTTATTCTCTTGTGATTTTACGAAGGTCTCTATATAAATATTTCCTTTTTCATAATTGTCCCTTAGTTCATTTCCAGATTAACACCATCACTAATGCAACGGAATATCTTGTTCACTTTCAGCAGTTAATCGTTATAGTCTAAGAATTGACATGAGCAAATTTTCTATCAACCATTGTCGACTCATTTGAAAAAAAAAAAACAACATTAGTTGTAAACTTGATGTGTGTACTAATCATGTCGAAATTTAATGGTGACATTTTTTTTTTATTTCTGCAAGCATTTAGCATGTTCTGGCATTCGTTATGGGTGGATGAGGGGTATTTTTTTCGTAATCGTCAACAAAATCATAATCCAAACTTAAAATCGATTAAACTATCGATTTAACAAAATATGAAAGATTTAAATGGAGACTCTTGTAAAGTGCAAGAGAATAAGACCAGGTGTTCCGGAATGTACGCGTCTTCTGCTTCATCGACGACACCGCCATGTAAATCATGGTCACATCCAAGTAAATCCCATAGGTCCATACACATACTATCAGGAGACTATTTACACGGGGCTGCAAGAAAAAGTAAAACTGCAAATCAACACGACATTAGCTAGTCAAAGACATATCAGAACAAAGAAAATAATGAAAACATAAACAATTCTACAAATGGAAGGGTAGATACATATTGCACTGAAGCTTGGCATTTCATTGAGTAAACAGAAGTTTAAATAGAAATAAACTTTATAAACAAATATGAAACAACTTATCTAATGTATATTTGTTATTGCTAGGAGTCTTATTGTGTATTGAAGTAACGTTGAACAAAGGAAATAAACGTAATGTTGGTAGCCATGTGGTACGGTAAATGTTTTCTTTTGACTTTCAGCACTAACAGACAATAATTCAAACTATTCTTTCAAATACACCTCATCTACATCATACGTTTTACACAACACATGGTGTCTTATAGTTTTTATTCACGTCACGTTATGGCGGTTACAGTCACTTAGGGACTATATTTTGTAACATTCAATTCTCAAGTTAAACAAATGTCCCTTCAGCACTGTTCTGGAACACAACAGCAAATATCAACCTGAACACAGATTATAAAGAGTGAGTATATCCAACATATACTTCTAAAGCACACCAATTGCTGTAGCCGATCCTTCTTTCCGCTCTGGACTCCCAACTCACCATCCTCGATATCCAGGGGTTACTATAACCTATGCTCTCTACACTCCTGGAATATGTCGTGGCAACACTGAAGTCTCTGTGTGCGCTACCTTATATATTATTATTGATGAGACAAGAAAACTGGTTCGACTCTTTGATGTACACCAAAAGAATCTCGTGGTCACAAAACGGTAAACATTGACCAGCTTTGAAAGCGGTTGCGGCTACTTTCTAATCTTCAAAACACATTTATTCAGCCTTGCGATCGTTCATGTTTGTTACTTGAGCATGCTTTCAGGTTAGCCACGACATATTTCAGCGGTGTAGAGAGCGTAGGTGATCATAATCCCTGGATATCGAGGATGCCAACTCTCCTACTCCCTATTGTATTCTCCCCGGGTACTTTTAACAATCTATACGGTATACGCCGTTTCTGAGATACAAATGTCCTAAATACATGTCATGTGATTTGACAGTCTCATGGTACATTAAGGGCGGCATGTATACTTCCGGTGTAATGGTAAATCGGTAGTTAGCCTACTTGGTGTAAAACGTCGGTTTAATCAGGACAAAATTACCAAAATTTAGGTGCTTCAAAGAAGAATGTTCTACTGAACAGTACCATGTATATGGACTTGACGTCTGGAAACCTGTAGCCGTTATTTTTGCATTATTTTGTTTTGTTCTACTGATATTTTGGCGATACACTGGAGGTATACATGCTCCCCTATCATTTGACATGCGTATCTAAATCCTGGTCGAATCAGGAGAGAGAAAAAATATCTCGGAAACGAACTGTATAGTATTCAGGAGTAAGTAGCACCCATTGTACATAAGTAATTAGACACATGTAGCCGTTTAATCTAACTTCCAATCTGACTTCTATATACTAACTTTTCTCTACAAAACAACAATGTTTGATGTACCATATAGGTAATAACAGTTCTACCTGTGTCCGACTTTTGGTGTTTACCCACTCGATCAAATCTCTATATTGCAGCCCTGTAACACCAAACTAAAACACAACTCTCCCTTGTCCATCAAGGCACGATGGTACCCAAATCACAAGACTTAGCCTCAGATGTACTTTGAAATTCGATTAAAGCATGGCTCGATTAATGCCTATTATTTTGCATGATATAAGATATTATATTCTTTATAATTAATTACCCAATGCTAGCACATATTGTTACATACAGATCTGAAGGAACAGAACGCCTATGCGTTCTCTTGTGGTACGTTGTTTATTTCAACGGCAGCCGATTTAAATTATTTTTGAACACCTTTTTTGTCCAAAGGACAAAGCCAAATTTGGATAAATATATTCCGAGGTTGATATTGCAGAAATAATTCAGCTCCTGGTTGACACATTCATATTTCGACGATATGCTGAATTGGAATATCATTCTGAGGTTGCACTTAATATGCACTTTTCTACTTTCCTCGATAATCTTGATAATCTTTCTCTTTCTTGATAGTTACACATCTCTGGTTCGCTAAATCTACGATGTTGACATGTCGCTAACCGAACCTGCTCCGTTTATCACGATTACCTTGGTGTATGTCAACAGCTGCTGGCGGACAACAAAGGTTTTCCAAAGATGCAGGTTGATGTTCTGTTTTAATGAGCAGGACGCTGACCTATCTTGTCTTCATTGGATACCAAAACAAAACAAGGATCCTTATCGGCAACGTTTTATTGCTGGCTCTGCTAATAGTTGGACCAAGCCATTATCAAAACGTCTTACTACCATTCTTAGTACCGTTAAATCAGGGCTTCAGTTTTATTGTGACGCTGTAGATTCCAGAAGTGGCAAAGTTATCCCCACGTGGACATATCAAACACTTCTTAAACTATAATAGGTGAACAGTACTCAACAGCGCGAAAATTGTTTTGGGGCTGGCTTAGCGTCCACTCGCGAAAATATTGGCTTTTACAGTATTATTGTTTCAGCTGTCAACCATGAGTTAAAACGGATATCACTCAAATGTTTGGTCCAGGCTGAGATACGGTGTTCGGTGTTAAGTATGGGAGGGAAATGTATAAACAATATATATTTTTTTTAAATATACTGTCGAAAAACATTTCAAGTATTTCCAAATTAGTCCTATTAGGTACATTTACCAACCATTTCAGACCGGTTAAATGAACTAAACAAACGATTGTCTTGAAATTGTTTCATTTATTACGTAATACACTCAGACTTCTATTGCTAAAAATAAAACAAATTGTGTATTGAAATTGACTGATTAATAACCTGGAGCTATAGACCGTGAGCAAACTGGTCCCCCTGCCTCAACCTTGGTTGACATAGCTTGTAATTCATTACCCAGATCAGACCGCAAATATACCTGGTACAGGTAAGACTATCTATCAAGCGTTGTCATTCTTAACCATGATTTATACATTTACAAATTAAAATTCAATAATAAAAGTCAAGATCATTTTGATGCATGTCACCGGTTCGTAGAATTTGACGGTTTTACAGCTCTTCATTACATGGGTTTTTCTTTTTGAATTTAACATATTAGCAAACTTCAGCAAATATTTTAACCTTAAATTGAGAAAATATTTGTATTTATTCAAAAAAAGACCCAACGGTTGTCAAAGTGAGTGACATTTCTATACAAGCGATATGAACTAGGTCAAGGAAAATCTTTTAACTAAGGTGTTTTCGCATTAGTTAATATTCACAATTTCCTTACAGCTGATTCTTTCCGTCAAATTTTGACCGTTATATAAAATTTAGTATACCACCTTGTTATTCGGTCATAAAATGTTTAAATATTTAATTACGTTACAATAATAATTCATGAAATTATTTAATTATACTTTATAAATGGACTTTGAATCCTTTTTTTCACGTGAATAATGTTTTATTTACATAACCATGACCGTTGAAGAAATATATTAATATATTCTTCAGCCTGACAGTGTTGATATTTCATGCATATCAATCGTTGATATACACTATAAATACAAATTAACTTTATAAACAGTAACTATTAAACGAAAGAGTAAAATCTGTAAGTATTTATATACTTATGGTAAATAAATTACATTATTAGATACTGATTAAGTTGCCTCAGTTCTCACTTGGTGAATGTGACATTTGTTCTGAATGTGACCTAGATTTACATGGACGGTATCGTCAATGAAGTAGATAATGTTTACATACATGATTTTATTCTTTCGAGGGTCTCCCTGTAAACATTTTATCATATTTCGCCCCTGGTTTAATCGATTTCGAGTTTGAATTTTAGTTTTGTTGACGCTTCAGTATTTTTTCATTTTTTAAGTCCCTTCGTTTTGCGGACTCATATTGGTTTTACTCCTTTTCTTCTTGTTCTTGTTCTTCCTTTTCTTCCCTTTTTCTCTCTCTTCCTCTTCTTCTTCTTTTCCGCCGTAAATGGTTTCCGCATGTTTTCTCAGGAACTGTAAGTTGGATTTCAATGAAACTTCACAATGGCGCATCTAAATTTTCAAAATTTACATTTTGTCCGATTTCGCTCAAATGGTACATGTATGTAGGGGTGTTATGACTCTACAAACAACACTGTCACCGGGAGTGGTGGTGGTGATGGGGGCTGTAATCCCTGTTATTGTTTTTTATTTATCTATTTAACAAATTATGTTTTTCAGAATCTGTAAAATGCGTCATGACGTACATGTATGTTTGACACTTGCTCAGAAAAAGACTTAAAAGTAATTTTACATTCGAGTGAAAGCACTAATAATGTAATTTCATTTGATGTTATTATAATTTTGGCATATCATTCGATATGCATTTATTCTTGAAATAAGATTCACCAGCTTGGTATGAATACTAAAAAATAAGTTTGTTGGGGTTTTATTTTTTTCTGAGTTGCTGTTTCTTTTGTCAAGCAAAGAGTTAAATGGCCATAGTCTTGACCCTTAACTGCTGAAATCAACTCACTAAGTCTCAGTAGGCCTCATCAGGTAAAGTCAGCTGTCAAAACACAGAAAGAGACGTTTCACCCAACTGCACTTTAGACTGTTGCAAGCAGTCCAGGGGAACAAGAAGCGGGTATACGCACTTTATCATCAACCTTTGCTTGACAAAGGAAGCGGACGTTTTCGAAATTCCGTAAACTAAGTTTTTCAATTCCTGTTAATGTGTTAAAAACAAACTAAGTCTTTACTCTTTAATCATATTCCACAGAAATATGGATCAGTCGGTCTGTAATGCAGGGAGACACGGCCTTGTATAACAATATCAGGAAATTACAAACCAGGTCAACTGGTCCGGACCTTTTGGCCTGATGGTAACGTCTTGGCTCCATAACCAAGAGGTCTCGTTGGGTTCGCGCATCCGCTAGTCTCGCGAGATTCATTTCTTGTCTTCCTCGTAAAATATTGTTTCTTATCTATGTCGGGGTATGTATGTTTACTAATTTTCACAATTGATAATTTCTTAAGTATTATTACAGCCTCTGCTTCCGATTTCAATACTGCCTCGTGGTGGATCTGGTTTGAATTGTGTGTCTATGTTGTGCTTAATCCCGTCACGTTTGTAACAATATAAACTATTAGTTGGTAAGGCGCTGTCGGAACATCACTCCAAAAATCGTTATCACGCTAGTGATTGATTCAACGCCTTAACTAACGCTATTTGAAGCGGGCTATCAAGCGTCTCATTGACAAGTACGGAAAGGGCATCTTAACAAAATCAAACGTTTCTCTTGATGCAACAAATTCTGACCTTGCAGAGCTGTATTAACTATACTCGAGTGAAATTATATCCCTGTTGCAGCATTTAACTATTTAATCGGTAATTAAACAATACGTTTCTGTAACGCTTCGATATTCTCTTATTTATTTTCCGTCTACTCTGTAAGTATTATAGGCCTCAGTCCGAATGATCGCATTGGCGAGTGTTACACGTCGCCTGTCAATTTCAGTTTCTCGCCATGTTGAACCTCTAACATTGCTGGTAAATTTCTGTCACGACTTTCTTTTAACTATTACATATATTAGCTTATAATTTAATTTTGCTTGAAACAAGCGTTTTCATTGGTTTAAAAAGTTATGTTATCAGCTCATAATGTAAAAAATGACTTCGCCGTTCATAACGTCGCTTTTGATTGGTTAATGCTGTAGCGTACTAATTTGTAAGAGAAAAGAGTCTATCAATAAAGTTAATTTTCGCAGGGTATAGATTAAATTATAAGGATTAACTTGAATATGTTTTAATGTTATGAGGTTATAACACAAAAAACCGAAGTGTACTCTCATCATAAACCGCTTAGAGTACACTCCGGTTTTTTTGTGTTATACTCCCATAACATAAACAATAAATTCAAGTTAATTCTTAAATAAAGAATGTATTTCATTACTGTATACAAAAACAATGCAATGAAAAATCTCATTCAATACAAACTTTATATCAACTCTTTCCATTACATTTTGTTGTTAAGTCTATAAGATTGATGACAAACGCCGTCCAAATTGCGCTCGGAATCGCCACAAACGTGCGAGAGATACCACGCTTTCAGCACGTTTTACAACACAAAGAGCAGATACCAGCCAAACTGCATATAAATCAATGGAAACATATGTACATGTGGCCATTTTTTGAACGCAATGCAATATTTCGTCCTCAGATCTAAAAACTCTTTAACACAAGGTGGCCACCTTATACAAAGAGAACACATCAGCTATCGTTGTGATGTGTTTGTATGTTAATATTTCCTATAAACTAGTAGGTGGTACACGCCAAGCTCTGCCGACAGCTCTAATATGTCCTAACACCTGGGCTTAGCTCCTCAAAGCAACCTCACCTGGTCGAACGAAACACAGCTTTCTTCAAGTTTCGTTTTCCACATATTTTATAGAGAGATGAAGAAATTGGCGTTATTCCCGTCTCTCAACGACAAGGGTAGTACGATCCCATCTGCTGATATGACGTCAAATGGGTTAATACGTCTATAATCCGAATCTGACGTGTGTTGAGCGTGTTTGAGAAAGCTGACGGTGTGGGATGTGTGTAACACGAGACATAACGGCCCTCGGCGTACCTTGTTACTTCTAAAGTGTTGCGTGGTCATAGAAGCCTCCTAATTGTCTTTTTATATCAACTATATGTAATGATAAAACACCATCTAACTTCAAACAAACTTTTAAAAATTATCAAACATATAGTTTTGTGTTAAAATGTTAGCATCAGAACGTTTTAAGAAATAGGTTGTAAATTTGCAAGATATAATGGCCATTCGGACACATTATAAATGCCAAGTCTCCATCAACACAAATTACATGTTGAGTAACATGCCTTAGGAATATAAAATATACATTTTTATTCAATTTTTTAAAATATTTTGCTTGGTTTTAAAAACTGTTAAATTCTTCCGTTATTGCTCCTAGCCAAGTATACCAAATGGGAGCTTTTAGGCAAGGTCGAAATCTATTTGAAGAAAATGTATTTAATGAGAATTTTAGTGATAAAGAACATTTGATCCTTGAACTTAACCTTTAAACGGAAGTGATATTTACAATGCCTACACTTAACATAATTTAACTAACAATATGTCGTTTGTTTCGAAACTTTGTATAATTTTAGATTTTAAAAAACAATAGATGTGACAAGCCAAAGTCTATTCTATCTCGTCTGAGGCTGGAACATACAATCTCATACAAGTTTGAAGTTTGATTAACTGGAAGTCAAGAAAATGATGTTAATAGTATGTCACAATTTGTTACTCGTGTATCTGTCTATGATTTGAGTATCTCAGATTTTCGTATTTCAATGGTACGTATTTGTTCTTAATTCTGTTTAACTGACTGTCTGCTAACGAAAGCCTGTTCGAAAAATAAAAACTATATTTAGCTTAGTTTGGTGTTGATAAGTGTGTTTTTGTTTTGTTTGTTTGTTTTCAAAATAAAACAATATTCACATATATATATATATTTATTTTGTGGTGTAATAGAGTTCCCAGGGGCCTTTAAAGGTTTCCATGAATCGAATTTGTTGTTAAATTAAAGAAACTTATTTCTTGTTGAAATTCAATCGCCGAAGCTGTGCTAGGCAAAAGAACATTTCTCTTGACATTTAAAAGCTAGAATGTCCAGTGTGACGATTTTCGGAGTGATTTGCTCTAGGCGTTCTCTAGAAAAGGGATTTAAAAAAAATCATCCAATCAAAGGACGAAGTGGCAATCTTGGAATTTCGGTTCTTTGTGTCAATCGCTGCAACCATTCCGGAGAGTTAAAGGCCCAATATACGTAACTTTCGGCAAAACCTGAAGCGAAAATCAAGCCTTATAACTTATTATATTTATAGATTTAGTTAAGATTAACTGATATCAGCAATTTTCAAGATGAATTCTTATGCGGTTACCGGTACAGCAGCAGTTGAAACACGCTATTTGTAAACACGCGTCCGTTTCGAAGCGTCTTCTACCTTCGGTTTGTTGTTGAAGTGGGCCCCATCTGAATTATTTTAAGTTCTTTGGATTTTTTTGTCAAGAGTTTCTTGTTAGTTACCGGTCAGGTTTACTTCGTTTTAGGTTTATTTTTGCATGGTTATCAACTGGAATTATTTTCAGAATTTTTCAGAATCAGAAAAATTTCCCTGAAGTTACGTATATTTGGCATTTAACCGTTACATGGCGCTTATTTCTCCCAACAATCAACGAGTTCTCCTCTTTTACCTGTCCAAGATTTCTCTGTCACCCCCTCGGGATATCTGAATAAAATATAATAACGTCACGATAACAATAGAATGACGTCACGACAAGAATGTAATGACGTCACGATACCAATAGAATGACGTCACGACAACAATGTAATGACGTCTCGACAACAATGTCATCACGACAATCACTACACGCCACGTCAGCATTGTGTTGCATTGGTACTTTCTTTAAGATAATACAAAATGATGGGAGAAAATAATCATCCCCTACCTTGAAGTTGTGACAGAGAAATCTTCAATCCTCGGGTGATGTTCTTTATTTTCTAGCCCTCGGCAGAGCCTCGGTTAGACAACTAAGAACATCAACCTTTGGATTGGAGATTTCTCTATCAAAGTACTCAAAGATCATACCTATAGGCATTATTCACTTTATACGACTATAGAACACGTATTGGCATAATACACGTGGACGTGAAACATTGTATTACCCTAGTGGCAGACTGGCAGTGGTATAATGTTACTCAGAGAAACTTGTTCGTAGTGAGTATTGCATCCGTGACATTATTCTTTTAAAAAAAATGTGTTTGTTTTTTCTGTCGCAGTGGACGAGTGGTTAAGGTATCCTGACATTATGCCACTATCACTCTACCTCTGGTTTCGAAACCCACGTGGGACAGTTGTCATGTACTGACCGTAGTTCGGTGGCTTATCTCCGGGTACTCTGGCTTTCCCCCCATCTCCAAAATCTGGTTTTTCAATAATTACACAAATAATGGCATTAGACCCATTAATCGATTAATCTCGAAGTAAACCCGTTCAGTCGAGAGAAATTGCAATTGAATAAGAAACAAGCCAATTGATTTACCGTTTTTACTTACTTACTTGTAAGTAATAACGTCAAGACATGCTTATTGCATTTATACGTCAATTTTATTGAACTGAATAAAAATAAAGTTCAAAAGTCAAGGTAAAATATATATTGCAAAGCATTAAATTCTAATCCAGAACAATTTTTGTCCCAGTGGATTTTAACCTCCGGTAAAAGCTTCTATTTAATACAATTAGTGAAGAAGCTTGCAGGCCTCCTCGCCTGAGTCAATAATAAATGTTATATTGTGTGTGACGTTTAAGAATAACTTTTCGCATTATAGAATCTCTCCTTCAGTGATGGCAACATATTACCTAGGTCACAGAACATTAGATGTCGGGGACGTAAATTCGTATCTACACTTCCAGCATCACACTGCATAGACAAGCCTTATTAATCTTCAATAATGTAATTATTAAACATAATAGGTTAACGCCAGTCATCACTTCTGGTAAAAATTTACTGCATCAGATGATTGCGACAAGCATAAACATAACCTTACTACAGAACATGTAAACGACACACATAAACATAACCTTACTACAGAAGATGTACACGTCACACATAAACATAACCTTACTACAGAACATGTAAACGACACATATAAACATGACCTTACTACAGAACATGTACACGACACACATAAACATGACCTTACTACAGAACATGTAAACGACACACATAAACATTACCTTACTACAGAACATGTACACGACACACATCAACATAACCTTACTACAGAACATGTAAACGACTCACATCAACATAACCTTCCTACAGAACATGTACACGACACGCATAAACATAACCTTACTACAGAACATGTACACGACACACATAAACATGACCTTACTACAGAACATGAAAACGACACACATAAACATTACCTTACTACAGAACATGTACACGACACATATAAAGATAACCTTACTACAGAACATGTATACGACACACATCAACATAACCTTACTACAGAACATGTACACGACACACATAAACATTACCTTACTACAGAAGATGTACACGTCACACATAAACATAACCTTACTACAGAACATGTAAACGACACACATAAACATAACCTTATTACAGAACACGTACACGTCACACATAAACATAACCTTACTACAGAACATGTAAACGACACATATAAACATAACTTTACTACAGAACATGTACACGACACCCGTAAACATAACCTTACTACAGAATATGTAAACGACTGGCATAAACATTACCTTAATACAGAACATGTACACGACACACATAAACATAACCTTACTACAGAACATGTAAACGACTTGCATAAACATTACCTTAATACAGAACATGTACACGACACACATAAACATAACCCTAACTACAGAACATGTAAACGACACACATAAACATAACCTTACTACAGAACATGTAAACGACTGGCATAAACATTACCTTAATACAGAACATGTACACGACACACATAAACATAACCTTACTACAGAATATGTACACGACACACATAAACATAACCTTACTACAGAACATGTAAACGACACACATAAACATAACCCTAACTACAGAACATGTAAACGACATACATAAACATTACCTTACTACAGAATATGTACACGACACACATAAACATAACCTTACTACAGAACATGTACACGACACACATAAACATAACCCTAACTACAGAACATGTAAACGACACACATAAACATAACCTTACTACAGAACATGTAAACGACACACATAAACATAACCTTACTACAGAACATGTAAACGACACACATAAACATAACCTTACTACAGAACATGTAAACGACTGGCATAAACATTACCTTAATACAGAACATGTACACGACACACATAAACATAACCTTACTACAGAACATGTACACGACACACATAAACATGACCTTACTACAGAACATGTAAACGACACACATAAACATAACCTTACTACAGAACATGTAAACGACACACATCAACATAACCCTAACTACAGAACATGTACACGACACACATTAACATAACCTTACTACAGAACATGTAAACGACACACATCAACATAACTTTACTACAGAATATGTAAACGACACACATAAACATAACCTTACTATAGAACATGTAAACGACACACATAAACATAACCTTATTACAGAACACGTACACGTCACACATAAACATAACCTTACTACAGAACATGTAAACGACACATATAAACATAACCTTACTACAGAACATGTACACGACACCCGTAAACATAACCTTACTACAGAATATGTAAACGACTGGCATAAACATTACCTTAATACAGAACATGTACACGACACACATAAACATAACCTTACTACAGAACATGTAAACGACTTGCATAAACATTACCTTAATACAGAACATGTACACGACACACATAAACATAACCCTAACTACAGAACATGTAAACGACACACATAAACATAACCTTACTACAGAACATGTAAACGACTGGCATAAACATTACCTTAATACAGAACATGTAAACGACACACATCAACATAACTTTACTACAGAACATGTAAACGACACACATAAACATAACCCTAACTACAGAACATGTAAACGACATACATAAACATTACCTTACTACAGAATATGTACACGACACACATAAACATAACCTTACTACAGAACATGTACACGACACACATTAACATAACCTTACTACAGAACATGTAAACGACACACATCAACATAACTTTACTACAGAATATGTAAACGACACACATAAACATAACCTTACTATAGAACATGTAAACGTCACACATAAACATTACCTTACTACAGAACATGTTAACGACACACATAAACATAAAGTTACTATAGAACATGTACACGTCACATATAAATATAACCTTACTACAGAACGTATGCATTGCCACATATTGTGTGTACGTCATCACTGAGCAATAGCATTGCCACATATTGTGAGTGCGTCATCACCGAGCAATAGCATTGCCACATATTGTGTGCTCGTCATCACTGAGCAACACATGAAAGGCCTTCCGTCGTCACAGAGTATAGCATTACTACTTCAAAATGTGGTTACGTCTTCAATATAAAATTCGCTTCGAATACCAATTCTCTGTAAACCGTTTCCGTTGGTTGACGAGTTTTATGAGCCCCTGAATCAATGAAACACATTCCTGAAGCGATTATTTACATGCGGGTAAATGTTGTAACAAAATGATTTTAACGTTTTCTCGGCTGCTACGATCAAAAGCCAGGGTCAACAGATACTGTACAAAAACGGAGTACATGGCAGATATTTGTCACATGTACACGGCAGATTAATTGATATCAGGTTGATGGCATGTTTGTAATTAGGAGGAAGTTGGTAAACTGATTAACATGGTGCATGATATAACCCTTCACTCCGACGACATCTTTCACCTTAACGAAGTTCTTCACCTTGACGACGTCCTTCACCTTGTCGACGACCTTCACCTTATCGAAGTCCTTCACCTTGACAACATTTCTTCACCTTGGCGACGTCCTTACCTTGATGACATCCTCCATATTGACGTCATTCATTTACAGATAGGTATTATAGGTACACAGGTACAAATGTAGCCGCATAGGTAGTTTCACCTACAGATAAGTAAATACAGGTACATAGGTAGCTTCACCTACAGACAGATAAATACAGATACATAGGTAGCTTCACCTACAAACAGGTAAATATAGGTGCATAGGTTGCTTCACCTACAGACATGTAAATATAGGTGCATAGGTTGCTTCACCTACAGACAGGTAAATACAGGTACATTGGTAACTTCACCTACAGGCAGGTAAATACAGGTACATAGGTAGCTTCACCTACAGACAGGTAAATACAGGTACATAGGTAGCTTCACCTACAGGCAGGTAAATACAGGTACATAGGTAATTTCACATACAGACAGGTAAATACAGGTACATAGGTAGCTTCACCTACAGACAGGTAAATACAGGTACATAGGTAGCTTCACCTACAGGCAGGTAAATACAGGTACATAGGTAGCTTCACCTACAGGCAGGTAAATACAGGTACATAGGTAGCTTCACCTACAGACAGGTAAATACAGGTACATAGGTAGCTTCACCTACAGATAGGTAAATACAGGTACATAGGTAGCTTCACCTACAGGCAGGTAAATACAGGTACATAGGTAACTTCACATACAAACAGGTAAATACAGGTACATAGGTAGCTTCACCTACAGACAGGTAAATACAGGTACATAGGTAGCTTCACCTACAGGCAGGTAAATACAGGTACATAGGTAACTTCACATACAGGCAGGTAAATACAGGTACATAGGTAGCTTCACCTACAGGCAGGTAAATACAGGTACATAGGTAACTTCACATACAGACAGGTAAATACAGGTACATAGGTAGCTTCACCTACAGACAGGTAAATACAGGTACATAGGTAGCTTCACCTACAGGCAGGTAAATACAGGTACATAGGTAACTTCACATACAGGCAGGTAAATACAGGTACATAGGTAGCTTCACCTACAGACAGGTAAATACAGGTACATAGGTAGCTTCACCTACAGGCAGGTAAATACAGGTACATTGGTAACATCACCTTCAGGCAGGTAAATACAGGTACATAGGTAGCTTCACCTACAGGCAGGTAAATACAGGTACATAGGTAACTTCACATACAGACAGGTAAATACAGGTACATAGGTAGCTTCACCTACAGACAGGTAAATACAGGTACATAGGTAGCTTCACCTACAGACAGGTAAATACAGGTACATAGGTAACTTCACATACAGGCAGGTAAATACAGGTACATAGGTAGCTTCACCTACAGACAGGTAAATACAGGTACATAGGTAACTTCACATACAGACAGGTAAATACAGGTACATAGGTAGCTTCACCTACAGACAGGTAAATACAGGTACATAGGTAGCTTCACATACAGACAGGTAAATACAGGTACATAGGTAGCTTCACCTACAGACAGGTAAATACAGGTACATAGGTAGCTTCACCTACAGGCAGGTAAATACAGGTACATTGGTAACATCACCTACAGGCAGGTAAATACAGGTACATAGGTAGCTTCACCTACAGGCAGGTAAATACAGGTACATAGGTAGCTTCACCTACAGACAGGTAAATACAGGTACATAGGTAGCTTCACCTACAGGCAGGTAAATACAGGTACATAGGTAGCTTCACCTACAGGCAGGTAAATACAGGTACATAGGTAGCTTCACCTACAGACAGGTAAATACAGGTACATAGGTAGCTTCACCTACAGATAGGTAAATACAGGTACATAGGTAGCTTCACCTACAGGCAGGTAAATACAGGTACATAGGTAACTTCACATACAGACAGGTAAATACAGGTACATAGGTAGCTTCACCTACAGACAGGCAAATACAGGTACATAGGTAGCTTCACCTACAGACAGGCAAATACAGGTACATAGGTAGCTTCACCTACAGGCAGGTAAATACAGGTACATAGGTAACTTCACATACAGGCAGGTAAATACAGGTACATAGGTAACTTCACATACAGACAGGTAAATACAGGTACATAGGTAGCTTCACCTACAGACAGGTAAATACAGGTACATTGGTAACATCACCTACAGGCAGGTAAATACAGGTACATAGGTAGCTTCACCTACAGGCAGTTAAATACAGGTACATAGGTAACTTCACCTACAGACAGGTAAATACAGGTACATAGGTAGCTTCACCTACAGACAGGTAAATACAGGTACATAGGTAGCTTCACCTACAGGCAGGTAAATACAGGTACATAGGTAACTTCACATACAGGCAGGTAAATACAGGTACATAGGTAGCTTCACCTACAGACAGGTAAATACAGGTACATAGGTAACTTCACATACAGACAGGTAAATACAGGTACATAGGTAGCTTCACCTACAGACAGGTAAATACAGGTACATAGGTAGCTTCACATACAGACAGGTAAATACAGGTACATAGGTAGCTTCACCTACAGACAGGTAAATACAGGTACATAGGTAACTTCACCTACAGGCAGGTAAATACAGGTACGTAGGTAACTTCACATACAGGCAGGTAAATACATGTACATAGGTAGCTTCACCTACAAACAGGTAAATACAGGTACATAGGTAACTTCACATACAGACAGGTAAATACAAGTACATAGGTAGTTTCACCTACAGACAGGTAAATACAGGTACATAGGTAGCTTCACCTACAGACAGGTAAATACAGGTGCATAGGTAGCTTCACCTACAGACAGGTAAATATAGGTGCATAGGTAGCTTCACCTACAGACAGGTACATAGGTAGCTTCACCTACAGACAGGTAAATATAGGTGCATAGGTAGCTTTACCTAGATAGGTAAAAACAGGTACATAGGTACATGTAGCTTCACCTACATATAGGTAAATACAGGTACATATCTAGCTTTACCTATAGACAGTTAAATACAGGTACATAGCTTATAGGTAGCTCGGTGTAATGTCTGATTCCAATATGGACACCATATTTATATTGGAGACACGCCTCGGCTTACAGAGTAGAAGACTCAGACAGGTAAATACAGGTACATAGGTAACTTCACATACAGACAGGTAAATACAAGTACATAGGTAGTTTCACCTACAGACAGGTAAATACAGGTACATAGGTAGCTTCACCTACAGACAGGTAAATACAGGTGCATAGGTAGCTTCACCTACAGACAGGTAAATACAGGTGCATAGGTAGCTTCACCTACAGACAGGTAAATATAGGTGCATAGGTAGCTTCACCTACAGACAGGTACATAGGTAGCTTCACCTACAGACAGGTAAATATAGGTGCATAGGTAGCTTTACCTAGATAGGTAAAAACAGGTACATAGGTACATGTAGCTCCACCTACATATAGGTAAATACAGGTACATATCTAGCTTTACCTATAGACAGTTAAATACAGGTACATAGCTTATAGGTAGCTCGGTGTAATGTCTGATTCCAATATGGACACCATATTTATATTGGAGACACGCCTCGGCTTACAGAGTAGAAGACTTGTACCCTTGTTCACCAAAGCCTGCGCATTCCACGTATTTACTTTGTATAAAAGTACAAACTCCTCCATTATCAACCAACTACTTCATTTCTTAACAACTACGCAACTTTCAAAAGCATCTCAGATTGTCTGTTTGTTTTCAAACCTTATTGAACACACGAGAAAATATTTTCTAAAACCCACGTGACAAAATGTATACTGTGTAACTAGACAGCAATGTTTTCAGTGTATACATTGTCATATTGACGTAAGGGACGTAGCATTTTATCACAGACATGTATTAAAACTCACGTTTGTCGCTAAATTGCTACAGTCTGTAATTCAAAAAAATAAATGGAAATATTTTGTTTGGAATACGTAAATAAATTTAAAGCTTACGGTAAACATTGTGTTATTGTAACGATTGTATTAACAGAGACCCTGTAAACAGTTAGCTGGTCTTCATCAATACACGGAGTTTCGTTACACGCCTGGGGCTGTAGTAATATACGTAGATCATTTGTTCACTCACTGGAACGCTTGGCCGAGTTTCAGGGAGAAACAAGAAGGGGCTGTCTGTCTGTGTGTGGAGCCCTTTGACAAATGACTAACTCGGCACACTTCGAATCGTCTGCCCTCGGACCCTTCCAACGCAATTTAACAATGGCGGAAAATATTTTAACAAATTTGTTTGAAGATCGTGGCTACGACGAGCCGTGATTCACTTAGGCCGGTAAAAACGTCGACCCCACGACCGGATGCCCCGCGCATGATCAGCTTTAACTCGCCATGGCATTAGATTGCACCATTGCATGTTCTTCTTAACCATCGGAACATTTGCAATGGAAATGTTTTGGAAATCTGTCAAATGTCACTTGTTATAACCAAATGACAAAAGGCCACGTATTATAATATTTTTTTTATCAAAATGATGGAGAAAAATATTACATAGCTATAATACTGATGACGTTTAAGCTTTCGAGACATTAACGCGCGTAAATTTACCGACAGTCGACCGACAATGACGAAATAATTGTATTTGATATCTATAAGCCGTGATTGTGTGTACATAATGTAATAGTAGGGCATTACATTAGCATATACAATAGTATATACTATTAATGTGTATACATACGCATTATGTGATTTATGAAACTAAATAGATAAGTGTTCATTGGCGCCCTGTACAATGACTACATACATCAACGAACTCGAACTTTGGACTACAAAAAGATCAATGCTAACTGAATAATACGAAGCAGACTATTGTCGTACGTCAAAAAAGAAATGTATGACATCGTCACACTTTCTCTGTCATTACATTTCAAAACTCTTCAAAGCAAGATTTTCTTCATGTTGATTTCCAAAATTAAAAAAAACTCGTCTTCATCCGAGCAGATCTAAGTGCGCAAGTTTCCCTGGACATGAAACGTAAACAGCAGAGACTGCTTCAATGTTACATATTAATTGCCGATTTATGACAATAGACGCGAAAGTAAGGATACAATTGACAAATGTGTTTATAGAAATTTTAGATGAAGACTTCTACATAATAAACGTAAAAAAGGACCTTACTACTTTTTTCTTCAAAATGACGCATCAGGAATAAAAAGGAACTAGTCGATAATCTTGTGTTGTCACGCTAAGTTAGCCGGATAGTATTACGCCGTGACAACCGACTTCCTGTCGTGTCGCCAGTCCTTCGGAAACCCTGGTTACCAGCGATATAGATTATATCTTCGCCAAACGTGTTGGCTTGAGTATTAAGGATGAAAATACCAAGATCAGCAAATGTCTTTTTACCAATAAAGTGTGCATCTTTCTAAACAACCTCCATTACAGAAAAGACTGAATATTTAAACTTCCGCTGCACGGTGGTCAGATAAATCACCCAATCAAACGACTTAATACATGTATAAACCAACTAGCAAAACATATTTTGATTTGAAAACTGTTGGAGTATTTCCATCATGACGTTTAAGTAATCGGGTACCAATCATAAATTAATGTCAATTTCAAATCTGATTGATTTTCCTAAACCGTTTCTCATTGGTGTTTGTCACCTGACGGATCTGGTAACCATAGAAACGTGACCTCGCTTCTGGTTGTTTATGGTTTGCCACAAAAAGGCACCTTGTAAAAAGTTTTGTTTTAAAATCAGTTCCTCCCAGACATATCGTCTAAGAGGTGCTGTAGTGCCAATCGGGAACCGTCGGCACTTTCCGTAAACGAGAAAATACTATTGTCTTTTCGTTTACGGAAAGTGCCGACGATTCCCGATCGTTGCAGTGCATCCTGAAATATCATCGTCAATTTAAAAGAGATGTCTTTCGGAAATCGGGGAAAATGGCGTAAGAGAAATATTATAATTAAAAATTCTGCAGTAAGAGCCTGAAAATATCAAAGGATAAAACACCAGAACTGTCTTTACAGGTAGGATTCTTGACTGAAGTTATATAAACATATTTCAGTGAAGTCAAAAAGTCAGACATCTTTAATATGGACATACAGTAAACGGTAGTCTCTACTCAGACGGCGAAGTCTTATACCAGGGTCAGACACTCAAGTCTCTAAACCTATCTAGTTTCAGTGTGATTGGATAATGTTTAAAAGTTCACGCTAACATAGGATATAAATCAGAGTTTTTATACGGAGTTCATCAATTGAACAACGCGTGAGGCTCTTATTTCGCTCGTTTTTATATGTTATGCAATACTCGTAATTGTCAAACGATAATTAACCCATGAATTCATGTCGAAGTTTGTAAAATGGACTGAAGCATGTGGAGAGATGGTACGTATGGTACCCATGCTGTTTCAATACTCGAGAGGACGTAATGGGGAAGAGCCGCTTTTAATAAATTAATCATAAATCAGAAAAAATGATTAACTGTCTTAATTTTATGCATTCATGTTGTATTTATACATACAAATATCAAACAAAACTAAGTTGATTTAAAACACCGAGATATTTGAAACTGTGATATTGGGAACTGATGATCCCCAATTTTGTTTTCTTTAGAGATTTTGCTCAGTAAATCATGTTTTTAGTGTATTTGTGACAGTGCCTGTCATTTTTTTATGCCAATAAATTGATTTTAAATTGAATTTGAAACCACCTATCAGTTACACGACTTAGTTTGTAAAATAGACAGTCTCGATTGAGTACCTAACTTGAAGAAGTGAAAAAGTCCATACTCTCAAAAGAGCGAAAGTTTGTTGAATTCAGTATTTCTTCTAAAACCTCATCGTTATTTTTATTATAACTTCTCATACATTTTTGTAGGGACATTTGTAACACCGGAAATTCACAATTTCCAACCGTTCAACTTGACTATTGGCAATTTGATAAGGTAAACATTGGTAACCATGGTAACTTAAAGGAGATTTTGAGAAAGAGGTTAGGCTGACCTATTCACAGAATTATTTTCCCTTTTTTTGTCTGTTCGGGAAATTATGAATTTCGTTATCATTCCGTAGAGCATTACTGAAAAAAGCACGGTAAAGAAACAAACTAGGACCAACATAGACATGTGCTACACATTTCATTTATTCAGGAATACATAGGTCTACAGTATGTCGGGTCATTTTTTAGGAATACATAGGTCTACAGTATGCCGGGTCATTTTTTAGGAATACATAGGTCTACAGTATGCCGGGTCATTTTTTAGGAATACATAGGTCTACAGTATGTCGGGTCATTTTTTAGGAATACATAGGTCTACAGTATGCCGGGTCATTTTTTAGGAATACATATGTCTACATATGCCAGGGAAAATGGAATTGCACTGTATCATACAGCTTTTTCGTCCCTTTAGGACTCGTCAGTGACGCTAGGGACCAAAATTTAGGAATCGAAAGTTATTTACTACTGTCAAAGCAAAGGGGACAGGTGCGTAAACCTTTAATTTATGAATTAAGAGAAGAAATTGGGGAATACTGGTTGTTTTAAAATCGTGTATTACGAAAGTGAGTGAAATGAACCATGTTATTACTCAAATGAGATACCTGTAGCCATCAAGACCCATCAAACCTAAAAACTATGACGTAACTATCAGCCCTCGACAAGTGAAGATATTTTCATAGATCGGAATAAAAACGCACATTATAAGTGGTAAAATGAAGCCATAGTTTTCATGATATTGAAAGGAAGGGAAAAAAAACGACATCCCTGAAGTGAGAGCAAGACAATGAATTATCTTACCCGGGACAGAGATATCCACACTTTTACCAATTTGAGATTTTCCTTACTCAACCTAGGTGTGAGACAAGCTACACGTGCTTTTTGCAAGTTCTTAACAATTGTGTGACGGCATAGCAACAATACCATGACGTCATGGCAACAATACAATGATATCTCGTCGACAAGTCAACCACCATCACATCAACTTTGTCTTGCATTGATGTAACGTCAAAATTACGATATATATATGAGATTTAACAGGGTTAAAAAAAAATATTTATCCCCTTTTGTAGCGAGACAGAGAATATCAGCCCTCGGGCTTGCCAAACACTCGGTAAGTCTCGAATATCTCGGTTTGAGATTTCTCTGTGGTACCCTCACGGTATGGTAAGATTCTATAACACAACTAATAAGACCCATACTCTAGATCAACATGATAGAGGCCTATCAATACGTCCCTTTAAAACTTCTCAGCTTGGCATGTGTGAATCGATCCCAGCTCACTCTCCTTGTGTTTTCGTTACGTTACCTCGATCCAAGTTCACTTTCTATGTGAATCCGTTCCGTAACCTCGATCCAAGCTCACTTTCCATGTGTTTCCGTTACTCTACCTCGACCCCAGCTCACTTTCCTTGTGCTTCCGTTCCATAATTTCGATCCCAACTAACTTTCCATGTGTTTCAGTAACGTAAACTCGATCCCAGCTCACTTTCCATGTGTTTCCGTTACTCTACCTCGATCCCAGCTCACTTCCCATCTGTTTCAGTAACATAACCTCGATCCCAGCTCACTTTCCATGTGTTTTCGTTACTCTACCTCGACCCCAGCTCACTTTCCATCTGTTTCCGTTATATAACCTCGATCCCAGTTCACTTGCCTTGTGTTTCCGTTACATACGTGTAACCTTGATCCCAGTTCACTTTCCATTCGTTTTCGTTACGTACCTCGACCCCAGCTCACTTTCCATCTGTTTCCGTTATATAACCTCGACCCCAGTTCTCTTGCCTTGTGTTTCCGTTACATACATGTAACCTTGATCCCAGTTCACTTTCCATTCGTTTTCGTTACGTACCTCGATCCCAGTTCACATTCCATCTGTTTTCTTTAAGTACTTCGATTGCAGTTCTCGTTCCCTTTCACCCATCTTGCGTTTCCGTTACGTCATATGTAACCCCCGTGTTCCTTCTATGTATATCCGTTATGTATAAGGGTCACTGCTACCACTAGCCCTCCACCTATGTGTCACAGTGGCCGAGTCGTTTAGGTGTCTGACATTCTGCTACCACTAACCCTCCACCACTGGGCCACGGTGTCCAAGTCGTTCAGGTGTCTGACATTCTGCTACCACTAGCCCTCCACCTCTGGGTTGGACCAACATGGACAGCTTACTACTAAGCTATACGATAAACGTGATGATTTCAATTTTCCAATCGTGAACTTTCCATTTCTTAATAGTAACATCCCTGCTTCTCTAACTTATGGTGTTTACATGTCGCAGTTGATTCGATATTCTAGGGCTTGCTCTAAATATCGGGATTTTCGTGATCGATGTCGACTGCTGACAAACAAACTAACAACACAAGGATTCGAGAGATACAGGTTGATCAGAACTATGGGCAAGTTTTATGGTCGCCATCTTTGTCTCATTGAGAAATATTCTGTATCTTTAAGTGATATGAAGATGGAAGTTTTTGAGTATGCTCATTAGTGTGTTTACTTGTTGTGATTGACAATGATACTCGGTTTTCATTTTGAGAACTTGATGTTTACATGGATGTGACAAAGATTTACATGGCGGGTGTCGTTGATGAAGCAGAGGACGCTTACTCTACTGGAACACCTGGTCTTATTCTCTTGATATTTTACAAGAGTCTCCATGTAAATCTTTCCTTTGTTCATATTTTGCCCCTGATATAATCGATTTTGAGTTTGGATTATGATTTTGTTTACTTTTCGGTATTCTCTTATTTATTTTCGAGGCCTACGTGGAGCAGTAGTCAGGTACTGGACGTAGGTCGGCGTTTTTTTCTCCTGGTATTCCGGCTTTCCTCCACCACCAAATCCTGCTACGTCATTATATGATCATAGCCGTTAATAGGACTAAAACAAACACACCACACCAAACTAAACCAAACCATTATGCTGGAGTCTTCTGAATGGACAGATATTTCTTAAATCAGATACTTCAGAGTAACCAGGTAAACGTAATTATACAAATAATATTTTACCATTACTGCCATTGAAGTACAAAATAAAAGATGAAACAAGATTGATGGTTTTTTTATGGGTTTATGATGACTGATAGTTTTATGAACCTACCGAAATTGCAAAAGATGAATAAAAAGAGAAAATCAACGCACAAAAGAGCTGGGCAAATTTCATCAACATTCTGAACAATTAATTTGAAGCCTCCCTTTTCCATTTTCCCAAAAATTGTCAGGCAATTTTCACCCAATCCTAAAAAAATCAATGGTTAGCAGCTCGACATGATATGTCTGGAGCGGCTAGCCCAACACCAGGCAGTCCTGCTGCTACGAAGCTTGCTCCTTGCGTCATGAATCTTTTGGCGCCAAAGTCTCCACCAGTGCTCGTGAAACGCACGAGCAATACCACCATTGAGCAGACGACCCGTGCTAATCGCGACAAACCGATGGAAAGATGATCTATTGAAGGAATTTTATTGAACCATTAGTTTACATTGAAGTTGTAAATCAATTTTTCTCGGGTTTACTTAAGTATAGGAGTTTGCTTTCGGTGAGACAAGAATCAATTTTAAGACTATTTGAAAACATCTGAGATTAAACATTTTTTCTGTGCCTTTGTGACCGCCTCCAATCAATAACTTGACTATGAGGGGAAACGACACCAGGGCCAGACGAAAAACGCCAAATATTTCGTTTGTTTATGTGACAGAAAGGAAAGGAAAAAAATAATGGACGATTTTGCAATTTTGTGCTGACAATTTTGAGGAGATATCAATATGTATTTGGATTAAAATCAAAGGCATTATAATATTTCCAACAAAAACATTCATATTGTTACCGAAAAGTCTTCGTGTAAAAATAGCATTTAAGCCATAGACAACTCATAATAAAATATTTAAAAAAAACCCGTTTTTACAACATGAATTCACAACGTCACACGACATTGGAGTGTTTTTGAAACAAAGGTGATACATGTACAACGCGAAAGCGTTTAGAAAGGAACATATTCAATGTTAATACTTCATTTCGAAATCGTGATTCCGATGTCTGTTATGCATGTATATACCATAATACACTATAAAACGCAACATTTCCAAAACACACATAATAAGAAAAAACTAAAGGTAGTTGCCTGTTTGCGGACAGATTTACCGACACAGAGATACATCCACTCCCCCCCTCCCCGCCCCCTCAAGGTATGACATGTTTTAAGTGATCAAAAATGAGCTTTCGAGCACATTAATAAACCAGCATGCGAGAGCAATTCCACATTCTTTCGCTGAATTTGAGTGTATGCTTAAGCATAAAGCATATATGATTGCTAGGCCACTGTCCACCTATTTAACTTCTCTGAGTGTCGTTAAGATGTCACTCTAAAATGCTGCAAGAAAAATGTAATAATAATTTTGAAAGTTGTGAACTTTTTTGAGTAAACGTTTAATCGTGTTTTGATCCTTACTGTTAGCATAAACATTGTCCTCGCTTGGTTTAACCACTCAACATGTTTGTTAATTTTGGTAAATTCAACAATATAAGTAGAGGACTTAAATAGACTATGCCTGCAGTTCAACCCTTTTGTCAATATAATATTTTTTATTATTTGTCAATAAAATTTCATGAAAATGAACAAAAAAATAATGAAACAAAATAAGACCAAGAAGGATAGAGACGACGCTTCCCCCCCCCCCCCCCCCCCCCCCCTTTCCCTCTCGAATTATCAGTTGAAGTGAGGTTGATGTTGCATTTTTTTCAATTTACATGAATAGGTCTTTGTGAGTAATCCGGGTTAAAAGATCTGTATCTATATGGGATACCTGGAGAAGAAGAAGCGTCCTATAATTAGTATAGTACGGGTGTTCTATTGGCTGAGTTACACGTCGTCTCACCTTTCTAGTGTCACTGTAGCCAACTCAGCCAGTACGGGGGAGCGGAAACAGGTAAACCGTAATACGATATTTACCTGAGATTTTTGCCTGTGATAACAGGTAAGTTTCAGCGCACTTTGTTCAAACATCGATAACAAAATATCGATCAATGAGATAACCGATTAGCGGAGAAAGCATTTTTAAAACACGACATTGTATTGTAATGTATCAAACTAACAATTACGTCACATTACAGCGTGTATGTCTACCTGGCTTATAAACCTATACTTATACATACTTATATACCTACTACGCTGTTTAATATTTACGTTTACGAGTGTTGGTCCGGTGTTATTTACTACACAGATATAAGTAATGGCCATGTATGACAGACACTATTACTGTTTTAGTATTATGTAATTAAATACTATGTACATTCATTAGACAGTGTTTGTATTATCTATGAAAGTCGTATATTATTATTATTCAGATATTACCGTTATATGATATGAAAGATTCATATACATCAGTCGTGGCTTCAATTCAATGGTATCTAAAATGAGGACATGAGAGATTTGCATTTTGATAATTATGTTAATTTTACCTACATTGATAATTGTCCCATATACATGTATTTATCTTAGTTTGCAAATGTAAGATTTGTTTTAATATTGCATTGCGAGCAAAGCAAATGTGCATTATTGAATATCTATAACAGGTGATATTGTGACGGAAGTGTGC
This sequence comes from Mimachlamys varia, assembly GCA_947623455.1. Taxonomy (NCBI): domain Eukaryota; kingdom Metazoa; phylum Mollusca; class Bivalvia; order Pectinida; family Pectinidae; genus Mimachlamys; species Mimachlamys varia. Next base: position 8,816,182 of record OX392537.1, read on the forward strand.
CATATTTAGTTGCCAGTTTATACGGTATTGCAACAACATTTAATTGCTTATTCATGTGATATTGTCAGGAAAGTATACATTTGTAACGGAAGTGTACATTTGTGACGGAAGTGTACATTTGTAACGGAAGTGTACGTTTGTGACGGAAGTGTACGTTTGTGACGGAAGTGTACATTTGTGACAGAAGTGTACATTTGTGACAGAAGTGTACGTTTGTGACGGAAGTGTACGTTTGTGACGAAAGTGTACATTTGTGACAGAAGTGTACATTTGTGACGGAAGTGTACATTTGTGACGGAAGTGGACATTTTTGACAGAAGTATACATTTGTGACAGAAGTGTACGTTTGTGACGGAAGTGTACGTTTGTGACGGAAGTGTACATTTGTGACGGAAGTGTACATTTGTGACAGAAGTGTACGTTTGTGACGGAAGTGTACGTTTGTGACGGAAGTGTACATTTGTGACAGAAGTGTACATTTGTGACGGAAGTGTACATTTGTAACGGAAGTGTACGTTTGTAACGGAAGTGAACGTTTGTGACGGAAGTGTACATTTGTGACAGAAGTGTACATTTGTGACAGAAGTGTACGTTTGTGACGGAAGTGTACGTTTGTGACGGAAGTGTACATTTGTGACAGAAGTGTACATTTGTGACGGAAGTGTACATTTGTGACAGAAGTGTACGTTTGCGACAGAAGTATACATTTGTGACAGAAGTGTACGTTTGTGACGGAAGTGGACGTTTGTGACGGAAGTGTACATTTGTGACGGAAGTGTACGTTTGTGACGGAAGTGGACGTTTGTGACGGAAGTGTACATTTGTAACGGAAGTGTACGTTTGTAACGGAAGTGTACGTTTGTGACGGAAGTGTACATTTGTGACAGAAGTGTACATTTGTGACAGAAGTGTACGTTTGTGACGGAAGTGTACGTTTGTGACGAAAGTGTACATTTGTGACAGAAGTGTACATTTGTGACGGAAGTGTACATTTGTGACGGAAGTGTACATTTGTGACGGAAGTGTACGTTTGTGACGGAAGTATACGTTTGTGACAGAAGTGTACGTTTGTGACGGAAGTGTACGTTTGTGACGGAAGTGTACATTTGTGACGGAAGTGTACATTTGTGACAGAAGTGTACGTTTGTGACGGAAGTGTACGTTTGTGACGGAAGTGTACATTTGTGACCTAGGTGTACATTTGTGACGGAAGTGTACATTTGTAACGGAAGTGTACGTTTGTAACGGAAGTGTACGTTTGTGACGGAAGTGTACATTTGTGACAGAAGTGTACATTTGTGACAGAAGTGTACGTTTGTGACGGAAGTGTACGTTTGTGACGGAAGTGTACATTTGTGACGGAAGTGTACATTTGTGACGGAAGTGTACATTTGTGACAGAAGTGTACGTTTGTGACAGAAGTATACATTTGTGACAGAAGTGTACGTTTGTGACGGAAGTGGACGTTTGTGACGGAAGTGTACATTTGTGACGGAAGTGTACGTTTGTGACGGAAATGTACGTTTGTGACGGAAGTGTACGTTTGTGGCGGAAGTGTACGTTTGTGACGGAAGTGTACATTTGTGACGCAAGTGTACGTTTGTAACGGAAGTGTACATTTGTGACGGAAGTGTACGATTGTGACGGACGTGTACGTTTGTGACGGAAGTGTACGTTTGTGACGGAAGTGTACGTTTGTGACGGAAGTGTAAATTTGTGACAGAAGTGTACATTTGTGACGGAAGTGTACGTTTGTGGTGGAAGTGTACGTTTGTAACGGAAGTGTACGTTTGTGACGGACGTGTACGTTTGTGACGGAAGTGTACAATATTGATTTGCTAGTAACGCCGATATTGTGACGGAAGTGGGCAATATTGATTTGCTAGTACAGCCGATATTGTGAAGGAAGTGTACGTTTGTGGCGGTAGTGTACAATATTGAATTGTTAGTACAGGTGATATTGTGACGGAAGTGGACAATATTGTGACGGAAGTGTACGTTTGCGACGGAAGAGTACAATATTGAATTGTTAGTACAGGTGATATTGTGACGGAAGTGGACAATGTTGTGACGGAAGTGTACATTTGTGACCTAGGTGTACAATAATGTAAACTATTGAATTGCTAGTATTAGTTAAATTGTGACAAAAGTGTACATTTGTGGCGGAAGTGTACACAAAAATATTGAATGGCTAGTATAGTTGATATTGTGATAAAAGTGTGCACTATTAAATTGGTATACGTAGTGCAGCTGTTATTGTGAGGAAAGTGTGCACTATTAAATTGGTATACGTAGTGCAGCTGGTATTGTGAGGAAAGTGTGCACTATTAAATTGGTATACGTAGTGCAGCTGGTATTGTGAGGAAAGTGTGCACTATTAAATTGGTATACGTAGTGCAGCTGATATTGTGAGGAAAGTGTGCACTATTAAATTGGTATACGTAGTGCAGCTGTTATTGTGAGGAAAGTGTACACTATTAAACTGGCAGCGCAGTTTGAATGGCCAGTCCAGGTACTGAACAGCTACATAGGATAGTGTGTCGGGTATATATCCATGAGTAATTGCTGAACGTTTAAAAACGTGTTTTGATGGAGATTAATGTGCAGATTGGTTTACGCTATACTTAATAGGAATGCAGAGAATCACTTTCCCATGACCGATGTTTTTGTATTGCTATTGTGTTGATAACACATATCACACTTTATGTAATGGTGCATACAGCCACTGTACAGGGCACATTAACGCCTTGGTGTGAACACATGTCTGATACATACTGCACCGTTACTGCTCTCATCAGCTATCAACTATTGATACAGGAACACCAGCACGTACACCAACGCGTCATACAGGTGCACCAGCACGGTAATCAACACGTCATACAGGAATATCAGCACGGGAATCAGCAGGTCATATAGGAACACAAGCACGGGAATCAGCACGTCATACAGGAACACCAGCACGGGAATCAGCAGGTCATACAGGAACAATAGCACGGACATCAGCACGTCATACAGGAACAATAGCACGGACATCAGCACGTCATACAGAAACAATAGCACGGACATCAGCACGTAATACAGGAACAATAGCACGGACATCAGCACGTCATACAGGAACACCAGCACGGACATCAGCACGTCATACAGGAACACCAGCACGGGAATCAGCACGTCATACAGGAACACCAGCACGGGAATCAACACATCATACAGGTACACCAGCACGGGAATCAGCACGTCATACAGGAACACCAGCACGGGAATCAGCAGGTCATACAGGAACAATAGCACGGACATCAGCACGTCATACAGGATCAATAGCACGGACATCAGCACGTCATACAGGAACACCAGCACGGACATCAGCACGTCATACAGGACCACCAGCACGGACATCAGCACGTCATACAGGAATACCAGCACGGGAATCAGCACGTCATACAGGAACACCAGCACGGACATCAACTTAAATTCCCAATATCAAAAATGAAATAAAGTTAAATTAAATAAAATTATTAAACCATCAAGCTAACGTTCACATCTGTAAATAAGAAAACGTTGGAAAAAAACTCTTCTCCTGGTTAAAATTTCGAAGTAAGAAACATCAAATTTCAGAATCAATTCCCAAATAAAAAATAGTAACAACAAGTAACATGTTCATAATATCTTAACTTCTCAAAATCTAAAATTAGAAATATCAAGTTAAATCAAATTAATTTCATTTCCCCAAAGTAAACATTCAAAGTTTATTCAAGCCTTTGAAGCATTTAATTAAAGCACAACACAAAAACAACTATGACCATTCTATATTACGCATCATCGTTTAATTCCCGACAGATTCAAAAGGATCTATTTGATTGAGGGCGGTAAATCGCCCACGTGTAAAGACACTGTCGACTGCAGTGCTGCGGTCACTGTCATCAGACAGGAGGGGAGAGGGGAATGTGGAACGCTTATATCAGACAGGAGGGGAGAGGTGGGAGGAGGAGGAGGAGGAGGAGGAGGAGGTGGGACGCTTATATCAGACAGGAAGGTAGAGGGGGACGCTTCGTCTTGGACTTGTCTGACCGCTCGGGGCAACGCGCGCGTCATTCTAAGAACATTGCCTTGCATTGGAGAAAATTGCTTCACTTTGCGATCGAGATTAGAGACTGCAATATCTTATATAGCGTTTCCTGATTCCCCGAGGCTTCCCCCTCCATTCTCCATTTTGATAACATTTACCACGTACCTACGTTTGTTTGTCTCAATCTTAGAATATATTATATCGATGGTAATAGAAGACGAATTAGAATGATATTATGGCGTTTCATAAGAAAATTATTTTTTTTCAACTTGTTTGTGAGCTGGTGTGGAAGCCAGACCATTGATTTGCCCGTCTCTGTTATTTAGGGCCGGGTGTTCAAACTTCTATTGATTTTTTTTACCGAAAAAGCTGTGACGAAGACTTTTTTTCTTGTTTTTTTTTAACCATATCCATTCTTTTTCATCCACGTAGCTTACTATTAAACTGTATATCTATAGGTACCTCACCGGTCCTGACTTTATCATAAAACACATCACACCACGTGACCACGGGATATACCGCGGCACGGAATATTACTGATCACGTGACCCGTTTACACGTCACTAAATATAATTACGTCATGTTCGAAAAGTTGACGACGTCAATTAAATATGTCATGTTCCCCAGCCGACGACGTCAATTAAAAAATGAATTTTGACATTTTTCCTACTGACGGTTAAATGTTTTACACCAAACTGCAGTGTTAAACGTTGTCGTAATAGATGGTGATTAACTCGGGTTAATTCGACACGTAAGCGGCCCCTTTTAGCTCCGTTCTACAGCTTCTGCCTGTGGCTGATCAATTACGCATGTCGTTATGTTGTAATCCAAGTCCCAGACTGCCGACTAGCTCCAAACCTACTTATCTGTCTCCTTACCGAAATGGTCTTAATCACCATCGATCGCAAGCTCTCAATATCAAGGGAGGTAACCCAGGGGAAAAAATCTACCAAACAAGCAAACAAGACGATTGATCTCATACCATCCGCTTTGGCTTCTTAATAGATTCTAAATATACCTCGCAGTGTATATAAGATTTTAGATTATCTCATGTTATAAGGAAATAGACATATTTATACATATTCATACATCTGTGAATGGAAAGTTCAACATTTAAATTAAGAATGTATATAATGTTTTAATTTCTAAAATTAAAATTTAAAATTCTAATACGATTGAGTTCAATGACTTATCAACGAATTAACATATTTTAGAGGAAATAAATTGTCGTTCATCAGTTTCTTTTTAAACAATTTATATAAATATGTATATTTAATATTAAGTGTACATGATCTATCTGTATACATGTGCTTTGCCTGTGTAGTTTGTGGTATACACGTGCTGTATTCCTGTGTACTGCCTGTGTAGTTTGGGGTATACACGTTCTGTATACCTGTGTACTGTCTGTGTAGTATGTGGTATTCACGTTCTGTATACCTGTGTACTGTCTATAGTATGTAGTATACACGTTCTGTATACCTGTGTACTGTCTGTGTAGTATGTGGTATACACGTTCTGTATACATGTGTACTGTCTGTGTAGTATGTGGTATACACGTTCTGTATACCTGTGTACTCTCTGTGAAGTATGTGGTATACACGTTCTGTATACCTATGTACTGTCTGTGTAGTGTGTGGTATACACGTTCTGTATACCTGTGTACTGTCTGTGTAGTATGTGGTACACTCTTTCTGTATACCTTTGTACTGTCTGTGTAGTATGTGATATACAAGTTCTGTATACCTGTGCACTGTCTGTGTAGTATGTGGTATACACGTTCTGTATACCTGTGTACTCTCTGTGTAGTGTGTGGTATACAGGTTCTGTATACCTGTGTATTGCCTGTGTAGTATGTGGTATACACGTTCTGTATACATGTGTACTCTCTGTGAAGTATGTGGTATACACGTTCTGTATACCTATGTACTGTCTGTGTAGTGTGTGGTATACACGTTCTGTATACCTGTGTACTGTCTGTGTAGTATGTGGTACACTCTTTCTGTATACCTTTGTACTGTCTGTGTAGTATGTGATATACAAGTTCTGTATACCTGTGCACTGTCTGTGTAGTATGTGGTATACACGTTCTGTATACCTGTGTACTCTCTGTGTAGTGTGTGGTATACAGGTTCTGTATACCTGTGTACTGTCTGTGTAGTATGTGGTATACACGTTCTGTATACCTGTGTACTGTCTGTGTAGTATGTGGTACACACTTTCTGTATACCTTTGTACTGTCTGTGTAGTATGTGATATACACGTTCTGTATACCTGTGCACTGTCTGTGTAGTATGTGGTATACACGTTCTGTATACCTGTGTTCTGATTGTGTAGTATGTGGTATACACGTTCTGTATACCTATGTACTGTCTGTGTAGTATGTGGTATACACGTTCTGTATACCTGTGTACTGTCTGTGTAGTATGTGGTATACACGTTCTGTATATCTGTGTACTGTCTGTGTAGTATGTGGTATACACGTTCTGTATACCTGTGTACTGTCTGTGTAGTATGAGGTATACACGTTCTGTATACCTGTGTACTGTCTGTGTAGTATGTGATATACACGTTCTGTATACCTGTGTACTGTCTATGTAGTATGAGGTATACACGTTCTGTATAGCTGTGTACTGTCTGTGTAGTATGTGGTATGTACGTTCTGTATACCTGTGTACGGTCTGTGTAGTATGTGGTATACACGTTCTGTATACCTGTGTACTGTCTGTGTAGTATGTGATATACACGTTCTGTATACCTGTGTACTGTCTGTGTAGTATGTGATATACACGTTCTGTATACCTGTGTACTGTCTGTGTAGTATGTGGTATACACGTTCTGTATACCTGTGTACTGTCTGTGTAATATGTGGTATACACGTTCTGTATATCTGTGTACTGTCTGTGTAGTATGTGGTATACACGTTCTGTATACCTGTGTACTGTCTGTGTAGTATGAGGTATACACGTTCTGTATACCTGTGTACTGTCTGTGTAGTATGTGATATACACGTTCTGTATACCTGTGTACTGTCTATGTAGTATGAGGTATACACGTTCTGTATAGCTGTGTACTGTCTGTGTAGTATGTGGTATGTACGTTCTGTATACCTGTGTACGGTCTGTGTAGTATGTGGTATACACGTTCTGTATACCTGTGTACTGTCTGTGTAGTATGTGATATACACGTTCTGTATACCTGTGTACTGTCTGTGTAGTATGTGATATACACGTTCTGTATACCTGTGTACTGTCTGTGTAGTATGTGGTATACACGTTCTGTATACCTGTGTACTGTCTGTGTAATATGTGGTATACACGTTCTGTATACCTGTGTACTGTCTGTGTAGTATGTGGTATACACGTTCTGTATACCTGTATTCTGTCTGTGTAGTATGTGGTATACTCGTTCTGTATACCTGTGTACTGTCTGTGTAGTATGTGGTATACACGTTCTGTATACCTGTGTACTGTCTGTGTAGTATGAGGTATACACGTACTGTATACCTGTGTACTGTCTGTGTAGTATGTGGTATACACGTTCTGTATACCTGTATTCTGTCTGTGTAGTATGTGGTATACACGTTCTGTATACCTGTGTACTGTCTGTGTAGTATGTGGTATACACGTTCTGTATACCTGTGTACTGTCTGTGTAGTATGTGGTATACACGTTCTGTATACCTGTGTACTGTCTGTGTAGTATGTGGTATACACGTTCTATATACCTGTGCACTGTCTGTGTAGTATGTGGTATACACGTTCTGTATACCTGTGTACTGTCTGTGTAGTATGTGATATACACGTTCTGTATACCTGTGTACTGTCTGTGTAGTATGTGGTATACACGTTCTGTATACCTGTGTACTGTCTGTGTAGTATGTGGTATACACGTTCTATATACCTGTGTACTGTCTGTGTAGTATGTGGTATACACGTTCTATATACCTGTGTACTGTCTGTGTAGTATGTGATATACACGTTCTATATACCTGTGTACTGTCTGTGTAGTATGTGGTATACACGTTCTGTATACCTGTGTACTGTCTGTGTAGTATGTGGTATACACGTTCTGTATACCTGTGTACTGTCTGTGTAGTATGTGGTATACACGTTCTGTATACCTGTGTACTGTCTGTGTAGTATGTGGTATACACGTTCTGTATACCTGTGTACTGTCTGTGTAGTATGTGGTATACACGTTCTGTATACCTGTGTACTGTCTGTGTAGTATGTGGTATACACGTTCTGTATACCTGTGTACTGTCTGTGTAGTATGTGGTATACACGTTCTGTATACCTGTGTACTGTCTGTGTAGTATGTGGTATACACGTTCTGTATACCTGTGTACTGTCTGTGTAGTATGTGGTATACACGTTCTGTATACCTGTGTACTGTCTGTGTAGTATGTGGTATACACGTTCTGTATACCTGTGTACTGTCTGTGTAGTATGTGGTATACACGTTCTGTATACCTGTGTACTGTCTGTGTAGTATGTGGTATACACGTTCTGTATACCTGTGTACTGTCTGTGTAGTATGTGGTATACACGTTATGTATACCTGTGTAATGTCTGTGTAGTATGTGGTATACACGTTCTGTATACCTGTGTAATGTCTGTGTAGTATGTGGTATACACGTTCTGTATACCCGTGTACTGTCTGTGTAGTATGTGGTATACACGTTCTGTATACCCGTGTACTGTCTGTGTAGTATGTGGTATACACGTTCTGTATACCCGTGTACTGTCTGTGTAGTATGTGGTATACACGTTCTGTATACCCGTGTACTGTCTGTGTAGTATGTGGTATACACGTTCTGTATACCCGTGTACTGTCTGTGTAGTATGTGGTATACACGTTCTGTATACCCGTGTACTGTCTGTGTAGTATGTGGTATACACGTTCTGTATACCCGTGTACTGTCTGTGTAGTATGTGGTATACACGTTCTGTATACCCGTGTACTGTCTGTGTAGTATGTGGTATACACGTTCTGTATACCCGTGTACTGTCTGTGTAGTATGTGGTATACACGTTCTGTATACCCGTGTACTGTCTGTGTAGTATGTGGTATACACGTTCTGTATACCCGTGTACTGTCTGTGTAGTATGTGGTATACACGTTCTGTATACCCGTGTAATGTCTGTGTAGTATGTGGTATACACGTTCTGTATACCCGTGTAATGTCTGTGTAGTATGTGGTATACACGTTCTGTATACCCGTGTACTGTCTGTGTAGTATGAGGTATACACGTTCTGTATACCCGTGTACTGTCTGTGTAGTATGTGGTATACACGTTCTGTATACCCGTGTAATGTCTGTGTAGTTTGTGGTATACACGTTCTGTATACCTGTGTACTGTCTGTGTAGTATGTGGTATACACGTTCTGTATACCCGTGTACTGTCTGTGTAGTATGTGGTATACACGTTCTGTATACCCGTGTACTGTCTGTGTAGTATGTGGTATACACGTTCTGTATACCTGTGTAATGTCTGTGTAGTATGTGGTATACACGTTCTGTATACCCGTGTACTGTCTGTGTAGTATGAGGTATACACGTTCTGTATACCCGTGTACTGTCTGTGTAGTATGTGGTATACACGTTCTGTATACCCGTGTACTGTCTGTGTAGTATGTGGTATACACGTTCTGTATACCCGTGTTCTGTCTGTGTAGTATGTGGTATACACGTTCTGTATACCCGTGTACTGTCTGTGTAGTATGTGGTATACACGTTCTGTATACCCGTGTACTGTCTGTGTAGTATGTGGTATACACGTTCTGTATACCTGTGTACTGTCTGTGTAGTATGTGGTATACACGTTCTGTATACCTGTGTACTGTCTGTGTAGTATGTGGTATACACGTTCTGTATACCTGTGTAATGTCTGTGTAGTATGTGGTATGCACGTTCTGTATACCTGTGTACTGTCTGTGTAGTATGTGGTATACACGTTCTGTATACCTGTGTACTGTCTGTGTAGTATGTGGTATACACGTTCTGTATACCTGTGTACTGTCTGTGTAGTATGTGATATACACGTTCTGTATACCTGTGTTCTGTCTGTGTAGTATGTGGTATACACGTTCTGTATACATGTGTACTGTCTGTGTAGTATGTGATATACACGTTCTGTATTTGTCTGTTTTCCGAGTGCGTCTGAAGGAACGACCTATCATCACGATTCCACCATCGTATTTCGGATAAATGTGTCATGGCTGACACCAATTTGTACAATAAAAGTTGTTTTATCTAGACACGTGACAACATGTCCGCCCCTAGTCTTCTTTTTCGGTTGCTCTGTCCCCTCCCCAGCTCCTCCTCTACCAAACTATATACCCCCTCAATCTACACACACTCTGATACCTCCCCGTAAATCATCGTTTATGTCCAATTATTTTTCTAGCTAGGCCTTGCCTCCTCGCACCGAAACATACAGACTATTTTGTGGGAAGCGAAAAATTAAGAATTATTTTACCTTAATTATAATATATATATACAAAAATAAATGAAGAAAAAAAACAACAAGAAACCTAATTTAGATGTCTTTCGTTGTTATACACGTGTAATTTTGTGTTCTACGTCTATTTTAGATGTAGATTTATGTCTTCTGTATCATCTTAATTGATACCCAAAACCACTTTCAAAAATGATGCGTGCGCATAGTCCTATTGTCAACAACTTCATAAAATTTTGTTTAAATTAGAATGAAAAATGAGTCGACGTAACAGTATAGCGGAAGACCACTATGACGTCATACAATACACACTGTAGTGTCTCCTCACTCAACACATACACCCACATCGCATACACCATAATACCGTCCTCAATTAATGACAGTAACTGTAAAATGGACATAAAACCAAACAAAACGTCATCCGTAAACAACAACAAACCATCGGGAATCTTCGGCATTTTCCGCTGATATGAAGCTAAAGGTATATTTTTGTTTTTCACAAAGTATATTTCGAGTTCGCATTACTATTAGAGCGTGATGAAATTTAATTATGACGTCATAATTTTGTCCTTTTACAACCAAGTTGAAGGGCGCTATGAAGGGCGAACACTGCTTAAAAGTTGGTAATCAGGGGCGTATAGCTTCCTATACCCGAGTTCGCAGGTGCGTACACATAATATCTAAAATACGTTTGTAATAAAAAATGATACTATTGTACAAGAAAATGAGCGTGGTCATTTTATAATTCATTTTACCTGAAAATCGACACAAGAACACGTTTAAATGCTCCAAAGACCTTTAGAAATTAGAATTTTTTTTCTTGCAGGACACCCCCTAGATCCCCCCCCCCCCCCTTCCGAGAAGTTGACATGTTCCCGTCCCGTACTCACTAGTACTCCTCCTAGCGCTTCGGGTGTCGTCTTCGGCACAACATACCGTTATGCGTACACTTTAAAACACCCCTAGCTACACCACTGAGTCAATTAATTGTATACTTACCCGCTCTCTTTTCCTTATTTTTATTGCATATTGTGTTCAATATCACCAAATCAAACATCACAAAATATTGTTTCAAAAACATCACCTAATACTTTTATCGTATTACAAGTTGGAATGGCATACATGTATATTCTGTTCATCTTGTAGAAAAAAAATTCGACATAGTCTGTTAAAATATTTTCTATTTTTTTTTTACAACTGTTTCAGGTCCTTCATTTCACCTGAATACCTTTCAGTATGTTTTGTTTCCTCGCTATCGAGGAAACGGGTTCTTCATTGCATCTGGTAATCTAGATAGATAACGATTTCAAGTCGAATACAAATTTTCAAAATTCTCTTCTCGTTATTTTCAAATTAGCGGTAAATGGATGTGGCCGTTCGGAGGTAGAGGTGAGAACGAGGCTGCTATCTTATCGGTACCAGAACCATCCGGGGAGGCCACAAACGTTAACACGCACCATTAGAAAAACCAACTGTTGAGGCTTCGAGATGTGAAAAGCACGTGGAAATCTGAGCCGGGCAGATTCTTTTTTTATTCATGAAGCGTAATTATGTCCCAATGTTGATATAAAGCAGGAATTAACTGACATGTAAAACAGGGACTTGGGGAAGGGTGGCCGATAGGGGTGTTGGGGACTAACGCGGTTGGTAGGGGGGGGGGGGCTGTGGGGAGAGGGGAGGGGAGGGTTAGTGGGCTCTTACACGGGCGGGGTGGGTGTTGGTGGGGAGTAGGGACTAACATGGGTGGTAGGGGGTCTGTGGGGATCGGAGTGGGGACTTACACCGGTGGAGGAATGTGGGGAGGGGTGGAAAGTTGGGACCAACACGGGTGGGAGGGGAGGAGAGGGGATTGGGGACTTGCATGAGTGGGAGAGGAGTGGGGACAAACATTGATGGTAAGTGGGGAGGGTTTATTGGGGAGGCGATATTTTTTACAAAATTTCTGTTCAGAAAATTGTTCCTCAGCTGCCATAATTTTCAATTTCAATAAAGGAGATATTGACAAAGTGTTCGTCGCCACAAAGTCAAGAAATGACAAAAGACGGAAAATTCTGGCGACCAAAAATTATACAACACGGTCAAAATGTGGATTCTAAACATAGAAACGATATGCGGTTTCAAGTCCTTCCAAATCACTGAAAAAAACGTGTTTGAATAATTTATCACTCGAGTAAAAAACTCGACTGGAGCAAGGAACCTAAACACAGACAGACAGTAGTAAGGAATCTTAGACTATCAGAGGCAGACATACGGGAGCAAATAAGCCGAGTTCCAGACTCGGACAGGTTTTTTTCGGGAAAATAACAAAACTTTATCCTTGTACAACTTCTTTGTGTTCTGAATCCACTTTGAAAGTTAATTCAAACAGTTTGCATTCTAAATATTTCTATCATATTCCTAATTTGATATTGATAACTTGTCGATGATAAAACTTTCACGATTTCTTCGAAAAACCCATATATATATACTGAAGCAATTTACATAAAATAAAATTTTAAAAAATTGAGAGAAAACTGTTTGTACAAATTAAACTTCTGAGATTTTATCACGACCGAATGCTGTGTTACGCTGTAAAGTTAACTAGACAAGTACGAGAAGGGCCGTGGCCAGATATCAACAGATACGCACTGTGCCTTCAGGCAACGTATCTATTTCAAAAGAAAATAAAAAAGAAATAAATACAAAAAACCCCGCGATATCAGTGTAGAAGGGAATGTTTCATGAATTATAAGTGACCACTGTCCTATCAGTGGGCGGGGAGAGCGGCTCTCTGCTTCCCCCTCCTCGGGCCGCTATCGGACGCTTATCTCTCCCTACCATTGTCTCTGGTAGGTTAGTGCGGTTTGGTTACGTTCACAAATCTTACAAGTAATTCTAGACATTTAATGATACACAATGATTACATAAGTGACATCACAAGGCTACTTTTGAGTCATTAGGAAAGAATTTCGCAGTTAATACGGTTTTGAAAACAATCACGTTTCTGGCCAGACCGCCATACGTCATTCCTTCACTCCTTTGCCCTTCTATCTACTCTGTAATTTTCTTCTGTATTCGATAGCCACGATTTCAAGATTATTCCGAATCGCTTATACTCACTGTTTTTTTTTTTCATGCAGCATAGGCTTAAAGTGTTATACATAACAAGTCATCTTACAAAAACATATTTTATGTCCATAACTGTACAAAATTAAAATTTAATTTAATTGCAAAGCAAAATTTGCTAATTTGACATAATGTGATCCATAACATCTGTGATAGTTAAGAAATTGCATTATCCGTCTTATATTAGATTTTATCTGAATAAATGTAATTATTACACGTATACTGCATATATTCACGTCTAAGTAAATAACTAAACGCCATAGTCCATAACAACACGTGTTACAGTGGGAACGTGTTGTGTAGTATAGACTACACGTCTTACAATGGGAACGCGTTGTGTAGTATAGACTACACGTCTTACAATGGGAACGTGTTGTGTAGTATAGACTACACGTCTTACAATGGGAACGCGATGTGTAGTATAGACTACACGTCTTACAATGGGAACGTGTTGTGTAGTATAGACTACACGTCTTACAATGTGAACACGTTGTGTAGTATAGACTACACGTCTTACAATGGGAACGTGTTGTGTAGTATCAGCTACATATCATACAATGGGAACACGTTGTGTAGTATACACTACACGTCTTACAATGGGAACGCATTGTGTAGTATAGACCACACGTCTTACAATTGGGAACGCGTTGTGTAGTATGGACTACACGTCTTACAATGGGAACGCGTTGTGAAGTACAGACTACCCTTCTTACAATGAGAACGCGTTGTGTAGTATGGACTACACGTCTTACAATGGGAACGCGTTGTGAAGTACAGACTACCCTTCTTACAATGGGAACGCGTTGTGTAGTATAGACTACACGTAGTATAGACTACACGTCTTACAATGTGAACGCGTTGTGTAGTATAGACTACACGTCTTACAAAGGTAACGCGTTGTGTAGTACAGACTACACATCTTACAATGAGAACGATTTGTGTAGTATTTACTACACGTCTTACAATGAGAACGCGTTGTGTAGTATAGACTACACGTCTTACAATGAGAACGCGTTGTGAAGTATAGACTACACGTCTTACAATGAGAACGCGTTGTGTAGTATAGACTACACGTCTTACAATGAGAACGCGTTGTGTAGTATAGACTACACGTCTTACAATGGGAACGCGATGTGAAGTACAGACTACACGTCTTACAATGAGAACGCGTTGTGTAGTATAGACTACACGTCTTACAATGTGAACGCGTTGTGTAGTATATACTTCACGTCTTACAATGTGAACGCGTTGTGTAGTATATACTTCACGTCTTACAATGGGAACGCGTTGTGTAGTATAGACTACACGTCTTACAATGGGAACGCGTTGTGTAGTATAGACTACACGTCTTACAATGGGAACGCGTTGTGTAGTATAGACTACAGTCTTACAATGGGAACGCGTTGTGTAGTATAGACTACACGTCTTACAATGTGAACGCGTTGTGTAGTATAGACTACACGTCTTACAATGTGAACGCGTTGTGTAGTATAGACTACAGTCTTACAATGGGAACGCGTTGTGTAGTATAGACTACACGTCTTACAATGGGAACGCGTTGTGTAGTATGGACTACACGTCTTACAATGGGAACGCGTTGTGTAGTATAGACCACACGTCTTACACAGGGAACGCGTTGTGTAGTATCAGCTACATATCATACAATGGAAACGCGTTGTGTAGTATAGACTACACGTCTTACACAGGGAACGCGTTGTGTAGTATAGACTACACGTCTTACAATGGGAACGCGTTGTGTAGTATAGACTACACGTCTTACAATGTGAACGCGTTGTGTAGTATATACTTCACGTCTTACAATGGGAACGCGTTGTGTAGTATAGACTACACGTCTTACAATGGGAACGCGTTGTGTAGTATAGACTACACGTCTTACAATGTGAACGCGTTGTGTAGTATAGACTACACGTCTTACAATGTGAACGCGTTGTGTAGTATAGACTACACGTCTTACAATGGGAACGCGTTGTGTAGTATAGACTACACGTCTTACAATGTGAACGCGTTGTGTAGTATAGACTACACGTCTTACAATGGGAACGCGTTGTGTAGTATAGACTACACGTCTTACAATGGGAACGCGTTGTGTAGTATAGACAACACGTCTTACAATGTGAACGCGTTGTGTAGTATAGACTACACGTCTCACAATGTGAACGCGTTGTGTAGTATAGACTACACGTCTTACAATGGGAACGCGTTGTGTAGTATAGACTACACGTCTTACAATGGGAACGCGATGTGTAGTATACACTACACGTCTTACAATGGGAACGCGTTGTGTAGTATAGACTACACGTCTTACAATGTGAACGCGTTGTGTAGTTTAGACTACACGTCTTACAACGGGAACGCGTTGTGTAGTATAGACTACATGTCTTACAATGGGAACGCGTTGTGTAGTATAGACTACACGTCTTACAATGTGAACGCGTTGTGTAGTATATACTTCACGTCTTACAATGGGAACGCGATGTGTAGTATAGACTACACGTCTTACAATGTGAACGCGTTGTGTAGTATATACTTCACGTCTTACAATGTGAACGCGTTGTGTAGTATATACTTCACGTCTTACAATGGGAACGCGTTGTGTAGTATAGACTACATGTCTTACAATGGAAACGCGTTGTGTAGTATAGACTACACGTCTTACAATGTGAACGCGTTGTGTAGTATATACTTCACGTCTTACAATGGGAACGCGATAAGGAGTATAGACTACACGTCTTACAATGGGAACGCGTTGTGTAGTATAGACTACACGTCTTACAATGGGAACGCGTTGTGTAGTATAGACTACACGTCTTACAATGTGAACGCATTGTGTAGTATAGACTACACGTCTTACAATGGGAACGCGTTGTGTAGTATAGACTACACGTCTTACAATGTGAACGCGTTGTGTAGTATATACTTCACGTCTTACAATGGGAACGCGATGTGTAGTATAGACTACACGTCTTACAATGGGAACGCGTTGTGTAGTATAGACTACACGTCTTACAATGGGAACGCGTTGTGTAGTATAGACTACACGTCTTACAATGGGAACGCGTTGTGTAGTATATACTTCACGTCTTACAATGTGAACGCGTTGTGTAGTATAGACTACACGTCTTACAATGTGAACGCGTTGTGTAGTATATACTTCACGTCTTACACAGGGAACGCGTTGTGTAGTATATACTTCACGTCTTACAATGGGAACGCGTTGTGTAGTATAGACTACACGTCTTACAATGTGAACGCGTTGTGTAGTATAGACTACACGTCTTACAATGTGAACGCGTTGTTTAGTATAGACTACACGTCTTACAATGTGAACGCGTTGTGTAGTATATACTTCACGTCTTACACAGGGAACGCGTTGTGTAGTATATACTTCACGTCTTACAATGGGAACGCGTTGTGTAGTATAGACTACACGTCTTACAATGGGAACGCGATGTGTAGTATAGACTACACGTCTTACAATGTGAACGCGTTGTGTAGTATAGACTACACGTCTTACAATGGGAACGCATTGTGTAGTATAGATTACACGTCTTACAATGGGAACGCGATGTGTAGTATAGACTACACGTCTTACAATGGGAACGCGTTGTGTAGTATAGACTACACGTATTACAATGTGAACGCGTTGTGTAGTATAGACAACACGTCTTACAATGTGAACACGTTGTGTAGTATACACTACACGTCTTACAATGGGAACGCATTGTGTAGTATAGATTACACGTCTTACAATTGGGAACGCGTTGTGAAGTACAGACTACCCTTCTTACAATGAGAACGCGTTGTGTAGTATAGACTACACGTCTTACAATGGGAACGCGTTGTGAAGTACAGACTACCCTTCTTACAATGGGAACGCGTTGTGTAGTATAGACTACACGTCTCACAATGGGAACGCGTTGTGTAGTATAGACTACACGTCTTAACATCAGAACGCGTTGTGTAGTATAGACTACACGTCTTACAATTGGGAACGCGTTGTGTAGTATAGACCAGGGTCTTACAATGGGAACGCGTTGTTTAGTATAGCCTACACGTCTGACAATGGGAACGCGTTGTGTAGTATAGCCTACATGTCTTACAATGTGAACGCGTTGTGTAGTATAGACTACAGTCTTACAATGGGAACGCGTTGTGTAGTATCGACTACACGTCTTACAATGTGAACGCGTTGTGTAGTATATACTTCACGTCTTACAATGTGAACGCGTTGTGTAGTATAGACTACAGTCTTACAATGGGAACGTGTTGTGTAGTATAGACTACATGTCTTACAATGTGAACGCGTTGTGTAGTATAGACTACACGTCTCACAATGGGAACGCGTTGTGTAGTATAGACTACACGTCTTACAATGGGAACGCTTTGTGTAGTATAGATTAAATATCTTACAATGGGAACGTTTTGTGTAGTATAGACTACACGTCTAACAATGGAAAACTAAATGTCTTACAATGGGAACGCGTTGTGGGGTTTAGCTAAACGTTTAACATCAGGAATACATTGTGTAGTATAGACTACACGTATATTTATTACACTTTTTAATGACTTAACGACTCGCATAATTTCATTGCGGCCATTATAAAGCTGTGTCAGTAACGGATTTTGATTGTCATTATAACAAACCTTTTGCGCAACTTAAAGAACATAGACAGTTTGCCATTATATTGAAACACTTCAGAATATCAAATTTTTGAAGTCCTGCATGGCAAACAATTTATTTTTTTCTCTGGCGATTTAAATGTAACAGTATTTACTGTAATGCTTCATTTAGCTCTGTAATATTGACACAATTATTCCAAAATTCTATTTGAGATTAATGTGTTGATACAAAGGGAAAATAAATCTTCTCCATACACATTGGTGAGTAGAAAATAGATCGATTTTGAATTATTTAATCAAATGCTCTTGGTGGCGTTTTAAAATCAATAAAGGTTGCACTCTCGGCGAGATACGTCCGGCCACTCCGTCTAGTCTCCAAGATTAATCAAACTCGTTCTAACCGGATGCCATTCGTGTGCATAAACAATGCCGAAGAATGTCCTAGTTCGCCACCCATTTGTCGGCCAAAATCACGCCCAGTAAATCGTTACGTTCAGATCAAAAGTTAAATACGGGTTCGGGTTTAATATGGGATTTAATATTTCGTCTTTTAAGGAATGTTTGTTGATCCGCCACAGCGAGTGCTGACAGGCCCCCTACAGCTTGTTACATAAAACAAAGAGTCCCCGACGCCATACCCGTCACGTTCCCCGGCCAATGGACAACCACTTGTTACCCCGTGTTCCATGAAAAGTATATAGGTACTGGCCCTGGTCGTCTGGGATCATCTCCTTTGTATTGCGTTCTCATCTTCCGGTAAATGAAAATAATAAACAAAACGTACGCGCTCCGTCTAATACGTATATGCACACCTGGGCGAATCGTGCGTATAGGACCTTTTCACATGACCTGGGTACAAAGTTAATTAATTTGAATGACAGAGAGTAAGTGAAAATTTACACGTTAAGAACTAACTACGGTCAGGTTACTTGAAATTCCAGAAGTTGGCTGTGTGAACTTTATCCTTCAGATCGGGGTCTTATTAATCTATTATGCGTTTTTGAAATCTTACTTGTCCAATAATGGAAGCAGATTGAGGTTGCTTTATTTTTTTATCTCAGTAACACCTCTATACATTTATGGATGTTTCGAAAGTGTCTCGCTGGTTTTTTGTTCGTGAAAAATGTTTTCGATAGATTGTGAACGATTCCTTGTTGTATGTCTTAGAAGAGTTTGCTTAGAGTGTTGGTACACACGCGCGAAAATGTCATGTTGCATTGTAGACACTTTGTTGAAGACGAAAGGACGCTTGATTTGAATTTCATGAGGTAGAATGAATACACTTCATAATTGCTTGTGTAAACTAGGCGAGAAAACTTCTTACTTAATTATGCTCTAGATACTGTACCAAAAGATACTTTCTAGTTTACTTCGCGGGTTTAAGCAAAGTGCACACATTTTTCGGTATATACCGTATAACTCTAGAAAAATTGTTGTCATTCCTTAGACAATAGACCATAATGTCATGGACCGATTTCTGACGTCATCGTTATGATGACGTCATAATTGATTCGTCGAATAACATTGATCCCCGAGCGCTGGCTGTTCTTTTTATTGAACAAACATATATGATATAAACAGTTTTGAAGTAAATGCTGAACAATAAGTGCAATTTAATTTTTTGAGATGAGAGGAACAGATAAAGAAAATGTTGAATATAAGTATTGAACTGCTCTCATTTGGGATTCATATGAAAAAGCGCGCTTTGTTATATTCGCCTTTGCCCAGCTGGCATTCATATTATCTATGAATGCCAACGGAAATCAATACAATGCTTAATTAAATGAAATCACAAGACCAGCGATAAATATCGCTCTGAACACAAAGAGCTTTTTCTAGAGTTTGCATACTTAATTGAATACATTACACTGCCGCTGTATAGTGATAAGTGTGTAGAAATTGTATAGACATTATCTTTTTCCGGTAATCTTTCGTCGGCGTTGAGAGTAATATAAACCATGTTATTGCTAACCTTTGACCTTGTTGTTATTGCTGACCTTTGACCTTGTTGGTTCCAATATCACAAGGATCTGACGTTTGTCACAAAAGTTGTGACGTAGTCATGAAAATATAATGATCTCACAGCAGTTACCATTGGCAACGACTTTTTCTGTTTTAAGAAACTTCAATTTGACGGTTAGCGGACACTACCGGTATTGTGCCGACTGTCTCCGAAAGGTTCTGTGTCGTCACATAATCGATACATTCTACAAACAATATCACAGGGTAATACTGTTTATGTTATGTAAATCATCCTCTGATCACTCGTCACTTCCGGTAATATTATCTTTTAGTGAGTATTTACTAGCTGTTCTGGTTTTGCGGACGGTTGTGTTTTCCTCCCTCCGCTTTAGTTTCCGCCTGGCCTTGAGAGGTTGGCCCTGTGGCAGACGCATCAATCTTGATAAAAACCACTTTACAGTGTTCAATCAGAGAAGGAGCGACCAATAATTGGCGAAACTTCTCCATCGCTACCAATCTGTGACGTCATAGGACATGTTTGTGACAAGTTTCTGTATAACGAGTACTACAAACCGAAATGACGTCACATTACACAGCAACAACCGATCAGCGCGCATTTATGTTATTTACTATTTTTCTGTGTATTACGCTGATAGAATCAGTTCCACACGCGTCATCATAATCTGCGATGGTATACACAGAGAATTGGTCTTTCCTAACTTTCTTTCAACATAAAGGCAGAGAGAAATTTCACAGTGGATATTTTCAAATTCATAAGGAATTACTATTGGCAACGACGTGATGACGTCTAGTTATATCATACTCTAACTACCAAGCTTTAAGATTGACGCCGAAGTCTAAGCAGACACAAGCAGAGCTTCTACATGAAATGACAAAATCTTACAAACGTTAGAAAAGGGGCGTCATCACAGCTCATTCCTCTGATCGATATGGCATTACTCTGGTCGCTCAACAATGGACCGTCCTTACATTCATCGAAATGCCAATATATGATTGTGTGTACATATATGTATGACGGAATCTGACGATGTGGTGGGTCCTAGTTACTGAAAGTAATGAGCTTGAGTACCAGTACAACAAAAGTGATGACGTCAGACTCAGCATTGATCGATTGTTAAAGCTTTATTTCTATAATTACATGAAACATAACATACAATTTCAAATATTTTTATCTCTTTTTTTTCTTGATCTTAGTAAACCCTGACTGCTTATAAATTACCGTATACACAAAGTAAAATAACTCGGTAGATCAATTTCTGTTTCAAATATGGCGCCGTTCACGCTTCAGAATGAAACATGTACATATATTAACATTTGCGCTGCAGCCCACTATATGAACATTACCAGCAAAAATGCCTTTCATGAAAGTATGAAAGCAATGGTTCTCGAGACGTAGCACGTGGTTTAATTATGACGTCATCGTTCAAGCTTGTTCAATGAGAGTCTTGCCGCGCCGCTTCGAATAACATGGAGACTGCCCTTGCGTCAAACGCTCAAATGACTAATTATTATCATTTGCGCCAATTTCATTCAAGTTTGGCTGTTCCGCCAATGTCGTTTAAATGACGACACAGATACAAATACAGGTAATAAACAATAAATTGGAAAAATATAGGTGGAATTAAGCAACTGTTTTATAGTAAAAATGTAAATATATGGATTGAAAGTCATTTTTTAACTTTCATAGTGCTACATTTTGTATGAAATGTCAGCCGTTACATCCATATTGAATGAAGCCCTCAGCCGTTACATCCATATTGAATGAAGCCCTAGCGGGCTTCATTCAATATGGATGTAACGGCTGACCTTTCATAGTACTATGAAAGTTAAAAAAAATGGATAATGGCAAACTTCATATTGCGCGCTAAACTAAACATATCATTTATTACGTCACGGGCATGACGTCACATCACTACGTCATTCTGACTTGATTAATTGAAGTGAGATATGTTGAAGGAAAGAATAATATATTACGTGTATATTCCATCATGACGTCACGCGTCACTCTGGTAAGTTGGCGGTAAGCGTTTTACTGCGTGATTGGGTTTGAGGCTGGATCTAGGGGCCTTCGGGATTAATATATAGGCTTCAACTATGTTAAACTAATAATGAGATTTTCCTTGGAGATCTTTCTCGTTCACCGCATATTAGATATAGACTGCCAATAGGCAGTATCGATATACTGGCACATGACGAAAGGATGTTCATTTCGAAAAGTAATGTTATTATTGTGGAAATTTAGTCCGATATTTCGGACTTTCCTAAAATAGAAGCAGGAGTCAGTTACGAGATCGTTATTCAAAGCTAACTTCGTTAAATGTTAAAATGGAATAAGAAAATGGATTCCGCGAAAGGAATATTTATTTGAATGGCATTGAAAATTGATCGTTGGTGAGTTAGCTATTTCTAGACGACCAGACTGGTCTAATCGTGTCACATCAAATATTCATCGTAGAACTTGAAAATATCCGCGTAAAGACATTAATTTAATTTACTATTTCACTGATTATAATCCAGCAAGTTAACAACATATTCGCCATCAACATCGAACAACCGGCTTCAAATAAAACGACTTTATTGGAAGTCATGGGAAAGCGTGTATTTTTTTTAATTCAAAGATATTGGAATCATCAAGTTCTATACCTCATTGATTACATATCCTAACAATACTTATTTACTTATTGAACTAATTAAAGGCCCAATATACGTAACTTCAGGAATTATTTCGTGATTCTGAAAAATTCTGAAAAAAATCCAGTTGATAACCATGCAAAAATAAGCCTAAAACGAAATAAACCTGAGCGGTAACTAACAAGAATCGTGACAGAAAAATCCAAAGAATTGGAATTAATTCAGATGGGGCACACTTCAACAACAAGCCGCAGTTAGAAGACAGTTCAAATAGACGCGTGTTTACAATTACCGAGTTTCAACTGCTGCTGTACCGGTAACCACGTAAGAATTCATCTTGAATATTGCTGATATCAGTTAATCTTAACTAAATCTATAAGTACAAAAAGTTATTAGGCTCTGTTTTCGCTTCAAGTTTTGCCGAAAGTTACGTATATTGGGCCTTTAAAGGGTTTTGGCCACGATTTTTCATAATTTCATATTTTCATCTCATTTGATGCAACAATACGTTGTAGTGACCGATACCCCGTCTCCCTCGGTGTTGGGAAAATAGACAAGCTAATTTCTATTTGATTACACTAAACTGAAACAGTATTTAGCATGTTTTGATCTATTACATAAATGTATACCTACAACATGTACGTATATTTGGCTTACGCGCATGGACACGTTACAATAATTATGTAGGTATATCAAAAGTACTGGAAGTATTGAAGGAAGCGTTACTCGGATGTTTGGACAAGGTAAAAGAATAAAATGCGAAAGGTACATTTTTTTAATGCAATTATAGATGCAAAAATAAACAATGCATGAACAATTATTAATGATATCCGAAGATGGTCGAATTGAAATGTACCAGCTAATGATTATCTACTCCGAAGTGTCCAAGTTGTTTCAATGCCAATAAAGGTTTGCCAGAAGACTTTGACGAAAGTTGAAAGATCTAAGTCAAATTGATGACAGCGGTTCACTTTCCAAATAAACCTTCTTGCAGGCTTCTGATGACAACGCTTGCTTCTTGAATAGAAACTGCAACATTCCTGTAGATTTGTTGACGGTTTATAGTCAAATGAATTATCTATATATAGATATATTACACATAGAAACACTCATGAACACTGTTCCTACTTTTCCCCTGAGACTTTGATGAAGCAGCGTATAGTTAATATGTCAGTTTCTTGTCACTGTTCCAGTTGACCAACAGGTTCGTTTCTCCCGGACCATTCTAGATGAAAACCATTTTGTATAACCGTTCTTTTACTCATGAGTTTTGATTTTCGTGATGGGGTGATTTTCTGTTCAATTTTAATTTTTATTGTGAAAGGAAGTTTTAATACTGGTGACGAATTAATTTTTGCGTACCGTTTTAAGTTATTGTTTAATTAAGATCGAGTGTATATATAATATGTCTAGGCGGGATTTAATTTTCGTGACAGGTAATTTTTTTCGCGTATCTTTTTAATTGTTCAATGAATGTGGGTATATCTAGAGTATGTTACTGGTGTAGAAAGTGAACGACAGACAACTCAATATTACATTGTCGGCTGATGACAAGCCGGTGAAGTAACCGTGGGAAGGGCCGCTCTGTCAGCGACACACAGGCGTATATGATATCCATATTGCATGATTCGTTGTAATCGTGGGACCAGCGATCTCGTCTCGGATGTCATTATGGAAACTATATGAATTTGCCCGACAGGAAAAACAATCGCTCCGCCGCTCCAGCAATATGTTATATTAGTACGAACCCGCTAGGTATTCTCACGGGCAGAGAAAACGTTCATTGTGTCAATCAAATATAGTTCATTTCATTCATAATAATTTCCGTATCGTAAAATTGATCTTTAAAACTTGATACAGTAGCGATATCTATCGTGTGTTTGTGTATCCGGGTGTGTATTGATCTGCGCTAGAATGACAGATTGGTATTGATATAGCGTTGGCACTAACGGGATGAAAACACAACTTTGTTTTAATCAGGTAAATTTATCTTTCCATCTTCAGACAGAAAATATACAACGATCAGACAACTTGGTTCTTACTGTGGCACAATACACAATGACCGTAAATATGGTTTATAAAGCTAAAGATCTTCATACTTAAAGCAGTATGGACCATGTAAAACTCTGGACACTCATTGGTATATACCTCTTCTGTAACCCTGGAGCACAGCCCGTTATTGACAATCTAACGGTCACTATACTGTGTTATAGGTCAACAGGCATCGATAAATTGAACATGATCTTACTTCTTGTGATGAGAAATTACATTAATATAAATAAATTATTGCATACAAGCCTTCCATATTTTTTTCCATCACACGATATTGATCAATAAAGCGGATGACGCTTACTTTTCCGGAGCACCTGGTCTTATTCTCTCGTGCTTTTACGAGAGTCTCCGTGTAAATCTTTCCTTTGTTCCTATTTTGCCTCTAGTTTAATCGATTTTGAGTTCGGAATATGGTTTTGGTATTCTCTGATGTTTTGATTTTTTATTGATCAACAAAGTTTTACCGAATCGCATAGTTGTGCGCACCATGCATGTGTGAAAGGTGTGCGGACGGTGTGTGAACGATGTATGCATGATGTGCGCACGCTGGTTTTAGTGCGTTCTACTATTATTCAACGGTACACTGATTGTAAAATAATACAATTTAACGCTTCATATCTTAACACTTAAGGCAGTATGCTACCTTATCTATCATATTATAAAACGACTAACTTTATTTCAAGCAAATATGTTTTCACTTAAAGCTGTACGCTACCTAACTATAGAAAAATGTAGAATATTCAAAGCTAAATAGCTTCATGCCTAAGATAGAACTACGACAGCAACAATCATTCAATCTGAATATCGTCACGCCTCAGGTTGTATGTAATAAACACTAGCATTAACATCTTCTTCTTAAGACTTACTCACTGTCACTGATTTGTGTTCTATGTGTGATATTTTGGTAACTTTAATATGTACGTGATTTATTTGCACATTTGAAAAGTGTGCACGTGAATTGTGACACATTTAAAAATAAATCTGGAAAGATGACAGAAATGAAGATAAAAACGAATTAATGATATATTTAAGACGATACACAAGAAAAAACGACATCATCTGAAATATACGAATAATGAATTAGTCTATTTGCAACGACCGGTGGATTCCGAACAAGAAAATAATACAACTGTATAGCTACATGTATTTACAGTATTATTAAATAGTTAAGGGAAGTAATTCATGAATCTCATTGCATGGTGATATGTAGCCTTAAATGTAAAGTAGCAGTTGTTGATTATGATGATAATAATGATGACGACGACGATGATGATGCTGACGACGACGACGACGACGATGATGATGATGATGATGATTAAATTGACCAATGTCTCCGGGACATTTATCACTTTTTACGTTTTTTTCTTTTCCTTTTTTTTCTGTAAATATCATGTTTTGTAATTATGTTTATATTTCTTTTCACGTTAATTTGCTATCTTTTTCATTCAGATATGAAATTAGACAATTTGCACGTATATATTTAGTTTTTCCCCTTCCATATCGCCAAGTAATCTATGTACCAAGGAATTAGATCTAAGTCCGTGGTAAAACGAATTAAAAAGTTTTATCCAGAATCTGATGATCCATAATTTCAATATCTACTTATAATTCAAATTTTTGCGCTGTACTGGTCGATGCTGAACAATGATTTGACGGAATCTGACGTCTCTGCAGTATTCTCCGGCATTTCTGAAAAATAAAAAAGGACTAACACATATCATTTACACTGTTGTTTGACGTCGCTATCTTTGCCTTTGCTCAAGATTTTATCCTTTTGATATTCTTCAGACAAAATATAAGGATTATTAATACTTTTCAGTCACAAACTGAAGTTGTTTGATCTCTGTAAAAGTAGACTTGTTCCGACTTTGATGAGGCCGCTATCGGGGATCAGTCGTTTGTGTGTCGGTGACCGAGTGTGGGTCGCACGAACGCGCGTGTCGCCTTCCGTCATAGTGACAAGGTAGTTTATAATTAAAGTACATACCTTTCTAATCTTCTTACATCTCTACCTGAAACCCAACAACGAGCTATGATTAATTGGGAGCAGATTTCCTTTCATTTTCTTTATATTTTTATAATTCATAAATAAACAAAATCCGCTGAATCATTTTGATATCCGTGGAACCGTATGTTAAAAATATGTTATATTCATACACTTACACATATATGTAAGTTTATCAAAAGTGTATTCAAACAGAAAATTAAGACAACGAATATATATATATGTGTGTGTGTATAAGAGCAGCCATCTATTCTTCTATTTCATTCAACATGAACGAATATGTATTGTTCAAAACGTCAACAGCGATGATATTGGAGATGTGTTTGGTGTATGGGAGGTATAATGTCGGGTTTCCCCAAGACGGTGTCGGGATGACTGCTGTACTGTGACGTAAGGGTACCAGCAAAATTAAGCTAACCATACTTACCAATTAAACACACTTCCCAGTATCACGTAACGTATAAATCTCCCCCCTCTAATAAAAAAAGTAAATACCATATGCTAATCTTGCTCGCAAATTGTACACCTAAAAACGACCAATTTCACTGGTATAGAAAAAAACACGCATCCGACACTAATGTTTGAAATTAATATCGCTGAAAGAAAAGAGTTGTTCTCTGTGTTTTTGTCAGGGTTGGAGATGACTATCTGGCGGTAATAGTGAAACTGATAGTGTGATTACACCACTAATACAGGGGTTCCTAAAGTCGTAGCGGCAATTAATCTCCGCCAAATGTTGCAGATCATTTAACCGGAATAATTTCATTGCGTATTACAGTAAACGAGGGACCACGTTACAGTGAAGTTGTGTAACTTAAAACAGACAGATAGTTTTATGTGACACACTGCGCCTTTTTAAAATTCTGAGACACTGGTCTATATTTGTTAGATATTGAGATACTGTCCCAGTAAAACAGATAATGGTGTAACGTGATTGAAATGCTGGTCTTATTTTTTTTTTTCATTATACTGAATTTTTGAGATATACGACTTAAATATCAATTATTAAAATATTGATTCTGTAGTGTGTTTTTTTTTCAAGATTTTGAGACATTTGTGTATAAGCTATGCAGATACTTGACGTGTACAATTTATACAGATACTTGTGTACGATTTATACAGATCATAAATACGTATGTGCAAGTTATACAGATACTTTTATGGGCGTTATTCGATCAACATTACAAATTACGGCGGTATTACAAATTGCGTTAGTATTACAACAATGGGTTACAAAAATACTTGTGTATACGCTATACAAATACTTCTATATAAGCTATACAGACACTTGAATACAATTTATACAGATATCTATGTATAAGTTATATATATATTCGTGTATTAGCTATAATATACTTGTGTATGTATAAGTTACAGATATTCAATGTGAACAAGTTATACAGATAAATGTATATAAATTATACAGATACGTGTGTGTATAAGTTTTTTTTTTGGTATAACTGAGATACTGTTTGAGTTATTGAGATACTAGTGACAAAGCTATAGAAATACCAGTCTATATATTTTGACTAATTTTGAGACTGGTCAAAGTATTGATATTGTTGAATTGCTGGTACATATTCAAGTAAATATAAATCTACTTGTAGGCATGAGTAATATATATTGGAATTAAAGTATTTTAATTCGAGGAACGTAGACTTACTTTTTCGAGAATAAATTACTTATGAAAGCGAATTCAATTCGAAAAATACTGTTATATCAATGAAAATGACGTCTTTTCAGGGGATTTAGTTTTAAAAGTTATGTTGCGAATTGAAATAAAAAGAACTGAGCATAGGGAATATTATAAAAATAAATTCCATTGAGTGATAGTGTAAGAAAGGAGGTGGAGGAAAGCCGGAGTACCTGGGACAAAAAAAACACCGACCTACGGTCATTTCCTGCCCACTATCCCGTGTGAGATTCGAACTCGCAACCAAGACGTGGAGGGCTAGTGGAAGAATGTCGGAACACCTTATAACCACTCGGCCACCGCGGCCCAGACGTGGAGGGACAGTGGTAGAATGTCGGAACACCTTAACCACCCGGCCACCGCGGCCCAGAGGTGGAGGGCTAGTGGTAGAATGTCGGAACACCTTATAACCACTCGGCCACCGCGGCCCAGAGGTGGAGGGACAGTGGTAGAATGTCGGAACACCTTAACCACCCGGCCACCGCGGCCCAGAGGTGGAGGGACAGTGGTAGAATGTCGGAACACCTTAACCACCCGGCCACCGCGGCCCAGAGGTGGAGGGCTAGTGGTAGAATGTTGGGACACCTTAACCACTCGGCCATCGCGGCCCAGAGGTGGAGGGCTAGAGGTAGAATGTTGGGACACCTTAACCACTCGGCCATCGCGGCCCAGAGGTGGAGGGCTAGAGGTAGAATGTCAGGACACCTTAACCACTCGGCCACCGCGGCCCAGAGGTGGAGGGACAGTGGTAGAATGTCGGAACACCTTAACCACCCGGCCACCGCGGCCCAGAGGTGGAGGGCTAGAGGTAGAATGTCAGGACACCTTAACCACTCGGCCACCGCGGCCCAGAGGTGGAGGGCTAGAGGTAGAATGTCAGGACACCTTAACCACCCGGCCACCGCGGCCCAGAGGTGGAGGGACAGTGGTAGAATGTCGGAACACCTTAACCACTCGGCCACCGCGGCCCAGAGGTGGAGGGCTAGAGGTAGAATGTCAGGACACCTTAACCACTCGGCCACCGCGGCCCAGAGGTGGAGGGACAGTGGTAGAATGTCGGAACACCTTAACCACTCGGCCACCGGGGCCCCCAGAAGGCACAGATGTCTCTAAATGAAAAAGAAGAACGCAGGGGGCAAAAGCTGAAAATTAAAGTTAGATTGCGAATTGAAATAAAAAGAACTGAGAATATATTATAAAAAACGATTCTATTGAGTGATAGTGTAAACTTGCTTTTAGGGACAGAAGGGGGGGGGGGGGGTGCTAATAAAAGTAATACCTAAGTGACTATAGTATTCCGTTGTTTATGTCTGTCTCGACCATGCGTGCCTGTCCGTCATTTTCACACTCAAGTTACAGTTTCCTAAATGCTGCAACACTAATAAATTGTATCACATTTAAAAACTAAGAACTGTCAATTTCCTAATGTATATCAACTCAGAAGGGATGTATATATATATGTAATTTGATCTACCGTTAAAATGTATACACACAATCGACAAAATACTGTCATATATAGGGGAAACGGGTCCTCATGTTGGCGCTGTATACTAAACACTAGACACAGAGGTTTGGTTTGTTTTGTTTTGTTTTACGTCCTATTAACAGTCAGTGTCATTTAAGAACGTGTCTTGTTTTGGATGTGGAGGAAAGCCGGACTATCCGGAGAAAAACCATCGACCTACGGTCAGTATCTGGAAACTGCCCCATTTGAGTTTCGAACATCGCAACCCACAGGTGGAGGGCTGGTGGTAGAATTTCGGAACACCTTAACCACTCGGCCACCGTGGCCCCCAGAATGCACAGATGTCTCTAAATGAAAAAGAAGAACGCAAGGGGTAAAAGCTGAAAATTAAAGTTAATACAGGAAAGTGATACAGAGGTAAATATTTCAGAACAAAAATAAAAAGAAGATAAAGTGTACTCCAAGACGAATCATTTGTAAAAATACATCATGCACCACACGTGGCAGTAACCATAGCAACCATATAAATGTCTCAGCAGCATCAGAAATGAGATGTTGATTTCACCGACTAGGCCTAATTCCAATTTCCCTAGAAGATAAATTTACCTTTGCTATATGACCAAAACAAGGGAATACATTTCCTTAAAACACGACATCCAAGGTACATGATGACAACCAATGAACGCCAACCTGGAAATCCTGAAAGTACATTGATACACAGAAATTTGGCTTGGTTTTTGTTTCGTTTTGTTTTGTTTACATCCTATCAACAACTCAGTTTATTTAAGGACGGCCTCTCGGTTTAGTTATAAACAACAACAATAAGGATTTGGCACAAGGTTTTTTTTTCAACTTAGAAACACTCTCTCCTTAATTCTTCATTTTACATAACTACATATTGGAGCGCAGTGAATATCCTATACATGTATAGTTTTAATAAACTATAAATATACGAAAGAATTCCGCGGTTGCAAAACGGTAAAATTGGCCGGATTTGCAGTCGGGTGTGGCACCTTAATAATATGCAACTAGCGAGTGGTAAATACATTATGCAGCTGCGTGCCATCATGATCAATTCAGCGTAATTCATCACGAAGTCCTTCTTATGTTTAAGCATGGATTTTGTGCTAGAGTCAATTTTCTTGTAAACAATTTTACTTAAATCATGTCACACGATCAAATAATCAAATGTAAACATTGAAAACAGGTTATGCTTGAAGCGTCTTCAAATTATTTCCAAATCATTGATTGACAAAATATAATTTCGTTATACAAAACAATACAATTTATACCTCGGTATTTCAACTGTTACTCAAGTAATTAATTAATCAAAATTTAATTGAAATAGAATTCCATATAAAAATAGATGTATCATAATAGTTGTTTTGGTTTATGTTCGAAAAAATGTAAATACGTTTTTTTGAAAGAAGTTTTGTTTATAACAAACTTTGCTTTATATGATACCCCCCCCCCCCCCCTCCCCTTCCAAGTCTGTGGCAGTTATCGTTGGAAGGGAGGTAATTCGTACAAAAAAAAAAATCACAATATTTCATGCATTTCCCAAATTCTTTATATCAGCCATGTTCATATTAATTTTGCGAAATGTTCGTTTCATTGATTTTTTATATGATACATAAAAACACTAACCAGAAGCTAACATTTTGTTTTTTTTTTTCGATGGAAATATATTGGTTTCAGTTAGAGACATATACTAATATTATGTCCCTGGTTTAGTTAGTGTTCTAAGGGGAGTAACTCGACCTTTTCAAAATGGCGGCCTCCATGAGAACATGTGTGTTCAGAGACTTGCGTCTTTTACATCGATCGTTACTCTGTAATCCTGTGAAATCATATCCTCTGCCACGATGCATCCATTTAGCACAGAAAGGAGGTAAATATTATAATTTAACTGAATGGGACTCAGTTATTCCATCATTGTGTATGGATCGTCTTGCGTCAGATGACATTGATCTGTCGATTCCCAATGACATTGTGTTGACACCTATAATAACGTTGATATAGAAAATCAAGGAATAGAAATATTTGTGCTCAAAGTCGCATATTATGATAACAGTTTACTGATAAGAATTGCAATCAATATTGTAGCTATAATTGGCTTATATCTTAAAATCATATGTCATTGAAATAACAGATAAAGGGTACATATATATATATAACAGTTATATAATACTTTTATAATAAACAGGTTGGGCACAACGTTAACGGCACATACATGTATATGCTATGGAAAAATGATATGGGTATAATCCTGTATTTTAGTAACAGCTACCACTTTCAGCAACAATTTCTTGCAGACATTTCTAGTTGTTAGTAAATAAATAGCAATAAGTAATTTGTTTATAGAGAATAAATAACAATATTTAATCTGTTGTTTATAGAAAAAAAATATCAATAATTAATTTGTTGTTTAGAGATATAAATATAGGGAATAAATAGCAATAATTAATTGGTTGCTTTAGGAAATAAATAGCAATAATTAATGTGCTGTTTATAGGAAATAAATACATGTAGCAATGATTATATAATGATTCTGCTGTTTATTATTTATAGGGAATGAATAGCAATAATTAATCTTGTTTATAGGTAGGCAATGTTTGGTGCCCATCTACCAAGTGTCACGCCCCAGGGTATGTACAGGTGGATACCGGAGCTTTGGCACCAGTGCCTCGCGACTCAGCACCGAACCTGAGACCATTCAAGGGGAGGTAATCGAGGAAGAAGTGAAAGAAGAAGAAACTTACCACTCTATCATCAAAGACACAGAGAGGTCAACAGGTGTGTATTTAAGGATTAACCTTTGATTTTGTTTAGTTTATGAGATCATAAATCCAATGGAGCACGAGGTAAATTGCGTAAACGTGAAGCGTTTACGTTAAATTTACCGACTGCTCCATTGGATTTATGATCTCATTAACTAAACAAAATCAAAGGTTAATCCTTATATTTACAGTATTTTCCTGTAAATGGTTCATAACTTTTCTGTTCAATTTAGCCCCATCTGCAGACATATATTTCATTTCAAAACTTACAAACATGAAAGCAGTTCAATAAATGTAATAGCATGAAGTTTGCATAAGCCGTAGCTAGCCCCGCCAATTTCAATTGTTAATGACGTCATACAATTGTGATTCGAACAGGATAATTTGCATAGCTCCGCCCACATGTACTATTGACGTCATAGAAACTGTGCACGTTCTCAAGTATAGTTATTGGAAAATAACTCTAGTTTACAGTACAATGGTTATCGAGTGAATATCAGTGTAGACTGTAAATATTCTCTCATATACTTGTCTTGTAGATATCACTAAGCAATCTTGTAGCAACACTCATAAAGTATAGTATATATAGGCATCGTGTGTAAGTACTTTGAAAGGTGTGGGGGTAATGGGGCAGGTTGTTATCGTCAAATTTAACGTTCCCCTTATTTACATATACATGTATCACTATAATTGTTTATTTTTCAACCTAGGTAAATATTGTAACTGAATTTGTGATTGCAATAGTTAAATAATTAGTTGTTTTATTGGCAGATAATATTACCAGTACAGTAATTAAAAATTTGCCAAAATACAGAATTATTTTAGATCCAAAGATGAATTAAAAATATATTACACCATAGGTATTTATACTGTGGTTATGACTTGGTAAGCAGTGTTACAGTTAATAAAACATTATTTTGTATACATATATATGATACATATTTATTTACTGACAGGTCCTGGAGACAAGCTAGAGTTCCAGGCCGAGACGAGAAAGCTCCTGGACATTGTTGCACGTTCTCTGTACTCGGAGAGAGAGGTGTGTACAGCAGAACAAATTCATAGTGATTGTGTGCACAATTATTATTTTTCAATCATTATTCATGTTAACAATGTTGCGCAGTCTCTCTACTCAAAAAGAGAAGTGTGT
The DNA here is from genome assembly GCA_947623455.1 of Mimachlamys varia. NCBI lineage: Eukaryota > Metazoa > Mollusca > Bivalvia > Pectinida > Pectinidae > Mimachlamys > Mimachlamys varia. The sequence continues at coordinate 8,850,213 of OX392537.1, forward strand.
ACAGCAGAACTAGCTATTTCGTAGTGATAGTGTGCACAATTATTATTCTTAAATAATTTTTCTTTATTAATAAGTTGTTAATTAATTTTGAGAAAAACTTTGCTCTCTATCCCAATTCCTGCAATACTGGATTCAATTATCAAACAGATATGAGTTATGCAGGTTCAATTATGGATACATATCAGAAAATTGGTCGCTTTTCACACATTGCCGGAGACGGAAACTGATATTGTGAAGTTGGGAGAGGGAGTCTGTAAGGACACTTCATGAGAGAAATGATGAACTCTAGAGCTCTGCTGATAGGACCATGTAATAAATAAGTGCCAAGCTATACTTTAAAACGGGAAATTTTCGTCCTGTCTTAATTTCCCCTGTCTTTATTTCGGCCTCGTATGAAAAGATTAAAATTCGCCCTGTCCTAAATTTGCCCTCATAATTTTCATGATTTTCATCGTGCATGTAATATGAGATGAAAGCCTATGTTGGGAAATATTTGCCCTGAATTAAATTTGCTCTTCCTTTGTTGGACAAAAAGGGCGAAAATAAAACGAGGGCTAATTTTTCCAGTTTTACAGTATTCCTGTCATGGACATCAGTTTGATACATGATAAAAAGATATATAAAATTAGCATATTGTGATTGATTCTGCCATTTTACGATAGGTGTTTATTCGGGAGCTCATCTCCAACTCTAGTGATGCCCTGGAGAAGATGCGTTACATGGAGATGAGCGGGAGTACGGATGGTGACCCAGACATGCCACTGGAGATCCACCTTGCTGCGGATGATTCTAAGAAAACATTTACCATACAGGTAGGATGAGCTTTATTTTCTCTAAATCATATTCTTAGCTACCGGGTAAATTAAAAAATGTACATGTGTTGAATAAGGAGGTCTACCTCTTAATGAATTGGTATTATTGTTTTATGTACTGCCTACTGGGTATTGTGTTGTCTATCAATGGAATTTAAAATAGTTTGCAAAGGGTTTTACATCCCATAGTGGCTTTGAGAGTCATTTGGACCCCCTTGATTGAATATTGAGGGTCCTACATAAATATTTGGGGTCCTCATGAATGATAACTTTCAGAATTTGTTGCTTGAAGTCTTAAACATCATAGAAATTTGGAGACTGGATTTTTTTGGATGTCATTTGATGGTGTCCTGGGGACCCAGGTGTTAAGAGTTTAAGGGTCCTATAGTGAAAAACATGGGTATTTGAATCAGAATTCTGCTTTATGTAAATTCCTTGTTATCTGTATAAATACAATTGTATCGTGGTTGCAGTATTAACCTTTTGCTGTTTTATGATACAGGACACAGGAATTGGAATGACTAAAGAGGAAATGATCGGAAACCTAGGCACAATAGCCAGGTCAGGCTCCAAGGTAAGGGGATTGGTAACCTGGACACAATAGCCAGGTCTGGCTCCAAGGTAAGGGGATCAGTAACCTGGACACATAGCCAGGTCTGGCTCCAAGGTAAGGGGATCAGTCAGCTGGACGCAATAGCCAGGTCTGGCTTCAAGGTAAGGGGATCGGTAACCTGGACTTAATAGCCAGGTCTGGCTCCAAGGTAAGGAGATTGGTAACTTGGACACAATAGTCAGGTCTGGCTCCAAGGTCAGCTTGACACAATAGCCAGGTCTGGCTCCAAGGTAAGGTGATCAGTAACCTGGACAAAATAGCCAGGTCTTAATTCAAGGCAAGGGGGTTGGTAACCTGGACACAATAGCCAGGTCTGGCTCCAAGGTAAGGGGATCGGTAACCTGGACACAATAGCCAGGTCTGGCTCTAAGGTAAGGGGATCAGCAACCTGGACACAATAGCCAGGTCTGGCTCTAAGGTAAGGGGATTGGTAACCTGGACACAATAACCAGGTCTGGCTCCAAGGTAAGGAGATTTGTTACTTGGACACAATAGCCAGGTCTGGCTCCAAGGTAAGGTGATCAGTAACCTGGACACAATAGCCAGGTCTGGCTCCAAGGTAAGGGGATTGGTAACCTGGACACAATAGTCAGGTCTGGCTCCAAGGTAAGGGGATTGGTGACCTGGACACAATAGCCAGGTCTGGCTCCAAGGTAAGGTGATCAGTAACCTGGACACAATAGCCAGGTCTGGCTCCAAGGTAAGGGGATTGGTAACCTGGGCACAATAGCCAGGTCTGGCTCCATGGTAAAGAGCATACATTCTACATTAGGGATCATTGTTTCGATAACCAAAAGGCCCAGAGCATTGATACTTAGCCTGTAGTTTACTTGCATGAAGTTGTAGAAAGGCTCCTCAAAAAATTGACCTTGACTTTCTTTTAAGGTTACATGGGTAAAATATTTAAAAAAAAAGATATTATTCTCCTGAATAACCAAAACGCCCATAGTACCTTGGACAGAGTACTCAAAAGGTATTCAAAGAAATTACCTTTGGCTTCACTTACATTTAAAGTCACAGTGGTCAAATATTTTCAAAACAAAACTACGAAACAACATCTTTTGATAAATCAGGAGACACAGTAAGATTAATAAATACTTCCTACAGAGTGCTTTAAAGGCCCAATATACATAACTTTCAGCAAAACTTGAAGCGAAAATCAAGCCTAATAACTTATTATGTTCATAGATTTAGATAAGATTAACTGATATCAGCAATATTCAAGATGGATTCTTACGCGGTAACCGGTACAGCAGCAGTTGAAACTCGGTACACATGTATTTGAAAACACGCATCTATTTTTAACTGCCTTCTACCTTTGGTGGACCACACCTGAATTATTTTAAATTCTTTGGATTTTTCTGTCAAGAGTTTCTTGTTAGCTACCGCTCAGGTTTACTTCGTTTTAGGTTTATTTTTGCATGGTTATCAACTGGATTTTTTCTTCATAATTTTTGGGAATACCGATAAATTTCCTGAAGTTACATATATTGGGCCTTTAAAGTGTCATCAAATATATGAATATGGATTTGCCAGTTTTACTGGTCATGTGACTTGCTATTTTAATCATGTGACTGGACTTGTTGACGATCCATTTATGTTAGTTTTGCTGATCATGCTTGTAGGCGTTTTTGGAGTCTGTGAACGAGAGCAAGTCTGACGTCAGCAACAACATTATCGGCCAGTTTGGTGTCGGCTTCTATTCTTCATTCATGGTGGCTGACAAGGTCGAGGTTTACTCAAGGTCACACAAGCCAGACGCTGTCGGATATAAATGGACATCAGACGGGTAAGGAGCTTGTATGTAATGTTATAGGCTGGTTAACATTAGAGGTAAAGTATGTTCTTGATGTTTTATGATCAAGTCAGGTCCAAGTTTTGTAAATGTTCTTATTCCTTAACTTAAGACACTTCATAATTATAAGCATTAGAAAAGTAAAGAAATTTTATTTAACGTCAGCTTTTTCCCTTGACTTCTATAATGCTTTTCTATGGATGTTTTTAAGATAACTAATTTTCTTAATAAGTCACACTTAATTTGTCACTACTGGTAATTAGTCACTACTGGTAATAAATTGTGCCCTGATGACAGCCTGCTAGACAGGCCGCCTGGCAGGCCGAAACATGTCAACAGGATTATTTTCAAACCTGGACTCTGGAGTTAATGCTCTTCTTTCATATCTTAAGTTACATATAGAATGTTCATGAAACTGGGGCGGTGTCCCTTTCCATCGAGTATATGAAGATTTGATTCTTTATTTGACATATACAAAAATTATTATAATATCAGCACATTTTTGACATGTTTTTTGTTCAGGACGGGTATGTTTGAGATAGCGGAGGCAGAAGGCGTACAGAGAGGCACTAAGATAGTTCTCCACCTGAAGGGAGACTGTTACAACTACTCTAACGAGGAAGTTATCAAAGGTGAGTTATAACTACTCTAACGAGGAAGTTATCAAAGGTGAGGGCTGTAGTACTATAGGATAGCATTGTTATAACTACTCTAACGAGGAAGTTATCAAAGGTGAGGACTGTAGTACTATAGGATGGTATTGTTATAACTTCTCTAACGAGGAAGTTATCAAAGGTGAGGACTGTAGTACTATAGGATAGCATTGTTATAACTACTCTAACGAGGAAGTTATCAAAGGTGAGGACTGTAGTACTATAGGATGGTATTGTTATAACTACTCTAACGAGGAAGTTATCAAAGGTGAGGACTGTAGTACTATAGGATAGCATTGTTACAACTACTCTAACGAGGAAGTTATCAAAGGTGAGGACTGTAGTACTATAGGATGGTATTGTTATAACTACTCTAACGAGGAAGTTATCAAAGGTGAGGACTGTAGTACTATAGGATAGCATTGTTATAACTACTCTAACGAGGAAGTTATCAAAAGTGAGGACTGTAGTACTATAGGATGGTATATTGTTATAACTACTCTAACGAGGAAGTTATCAAAGGTGAGGACTGTAGTACTATAGGATGGTATTGTTATAACTACTCTAACGAGGAAGTTATCAAAAGTGAGGACTGTAGTACTATAGGATAGCATTGTTATAACTTCTCTAACGAGGAAGTTATCAAAGGTGAGGACTGTAGTACTATAGGATAGCATTGTTATAACTTCTCTAACGAGGAAGTTATCAAAGGTGAGGACTGTAGTACTATAGGATGGTATTGTTATAACTACTCTAACGAGGAAGTTATCAAAAGTGAGGACTGTAGTACTATAGGATAGCATTGTTATAACTTCTCTAACGAGGAAGTTATCAAAGGTGAGGACTGTAGTACTATAGCATAGCATTGTTATAACTTCTCTAACGAGGAAGTTATCAAAGGTGAGGACTGTAGTACTATAGGATGGTATAGTTACAACTACTCTAACGAGGAAGTTATCAAAGGTGAGGACTGTAGTACTATAGGATGGTATAGTTACAACTACTCTAACGAGGAAGTTATCAAAGGTGAGTGCTGTAGTACTATAGGATGGTATAGTTACAACTACTCTAACGAGGAAGTTATCAAAGGTGAGGACTGTAGTACTATAGGATGGTATAGTTACAACTTCTCTAACGAGGAAGTTATCAAAGGTGAGTGCTGTAGTACTATAGGATGGTATAGTTACAACTACTCTAATGAGGAAGTTATCAAAGGTGAGGACTGTAGTACTATAGGATGGTATAGTTACAACTTCTCTAACGAGGAAGTTATCAAAAGTGAGGACTGTAGTACTATAGGATGGTATAGTTACAACTACTCTAACGAGGAAGTTATCAAAGGTGAGGACTGTAGTACTATAGGATGGTATAGTTACAACTTCTCTAACGAGGAAGTTATCAAAAGTGAGGACTGTAGTACTATAGGATAGCATTGTTACAACTACTCTTAACAAGGAAGTTATCAAAGGTGAGTTATAACTACTCTAACGAGGAAGTTATCAAAGGTGAGTGCTGTAGTACTATAGGATAGCATTGTTACAACTACTCTTAACAAGGAAGTTATCAAAGGTGAGTTATAACTACTCTAACGAGGAAGTTATCAAAGGTGAGTGCTGTAGTAATTATAGGATGGTATTGTTCTGTTTTGTCAACATGTGTGGTACCATATTGGACACATTCACTTTTCCCTGGGAATGCTAGTATAAGTAAGCCCATAGACGACAGTTCTGGTTTTGCCTTAAAGTATGAAATTAATTAGTGCTCTAGAAAGAAAGATCAATCTGAATATGAATTACTGTTTGCTTTATCTATATATGTAGTCAAAAACTATAACAGTGTAGACAAACTGGTGCTGTCAAATTTTTGGAGCAATCCGCTCCTTTGTCAAGACATAAAGAAACATAAAATAATTACAGATAACTACAGACAACAGAGCGGAGCAATGACAACGGAGCGGATTGCTCCGAAAATTTGACAGCACCAGTTTGTCTAAACTGTTGGAATTACTTCTTTGCCCTTTTTAAAATTTTATAATTTGTATCCTATAAATATCCATTTGTAAGGATCCAGTGTTATTTGGAAAACGACCGTTTATATTACTTCTTTGACCCATATTTAGTCAAAATTATGATAAACTACATACTGTGAGGTCTGTGTTGCATCATACACTGTATATATACCGTTTATAGGTAGTATTTTTGATTTGTAGAAACTTTGCTGTTTACATACACTGTCTTTAAGTGGTATACTCGAAGAACATTGTTGTATACAATGTATGTGTGTAGTGTTTGTATAATATATAAACTATTTTATGTGTTGTTTGTAAATAAACTATTGTATAATCTGTATTGATTGACAGAGGTGGTGAAGAGGTATAGTAACTTTGTGGGAGTTCCGATTTTCCTGAACGGAAAGAGAGCTAATGTTGTCCAGGTATGATATAACACCTCAAACATAGTTTATGGCGATTTTATTACATTTCCTTGGTCTATTTATACCTCCATGGTATTTTATATCAGAGTTTTACTTTCTACAAAAAACATTGTACGTATCAAACTGTTGCAGTGTTCCTAGACTGACTGGTGCTGTCGTGACACAGTCAGTTACTTGTGAAGGAAGTAAAACTTATATTTCTTAACTACAGTCGAACCTCATCATCTCAAAGTTGGCGGGACCACGAAAATAAGTTGAAGTTAATAACTTCGAGTTTGTTAACGGTAACGAGTGACGCAGAAGTGAACTCAATTTCAATCATGGTCAATTCAGCACTTGCATTAATGCATGCTCGACAAGCGTCTGACGGTCCCTTGTGCGTTTTTTTTGTTGTTTCAAGCTTGAAGAGTTCCAAATCTTTACACAGGGTAATGGCGGATGGCTTGGGCTACCGCAAAGCGGGAGAAAACGGGAGAATTTAATAAAATGCGGGACCTGCGCGGGTCATTAATTTCAAACTGGAGATTTTGATTTTGGTCATTATATTCGGGAGTCTCCCGTCCAAAGCGGGAGACTTGACAGGTATGAGTTATTTGTATTCAAGTTAGGGGATATTGAATACATATTGTGAAGTCTGGCCGGAACCGACAAAATACTTCAAATTATAAACAGGGTCTTCAAGTTACACGAGGTCGAGATAATGAGGTTCGACTATGAAGATAAGGAAGAACAAAATTATTATTGTATTGTTTAAATAATACAAGGTTTTTACCTGATACAATGTAAATTCAGATTTAAATAAATATTTGAATGTTTAATGTTTTATAGAGTGTTGAAGCCTCTAGTATATATGTAGGTGTATATAATGTACAACATTGCTTGTATATGTGTTTTAATACTATTATTAAAACACATATATACAAACAATGTGGTACATGTACACCTACATATAACCTATGTAATGCCTTCAGTATGTGAAAAAGACTTCGTTCATAATATATAAATATATTTGTCATTGTGTAAACCTTGTATCAAAATTTTGAGGCCCTGATAGTGGATATATTTGTTTTTATACATATTCAGGCCCTGTGGTTGGCGGACCAGAAAGATATTACAGCAGATATGCATGAAGAGTTTTATAGATACATCGGTAATGTGTATGACAAGCCTCGATATCATCTCCACTACAAGACTGACGCACCCCTCAACATCCGCGCCCTCTTCTATGTGCCAGAGTATAAACCTAGTAAGTATATGAAACTATCAGACTTGGTATCTCTGTTAGTACAAATTTAACTCCATGCAAATTTTACATAATTTTTTTTCTTATGTATAGAAACTGGTAAATATCTTTCGAACCAAGTAAAAAGTTGTACATGTATACAACTTTCAGATATTTTATTTTACTGGTACTCTCACTAAACAATGATGGGGAAAATTACAAGATTTTAATAAATGATCAGAATAATGGTTACATATCTGATTGAAAAAAAAATTATGTATGACTTCCGTGTAATAGTTGTTTGAATTCACTATATCTAATGTATGAAATTGTTTCTCTGTCAGCAATGTTTGATATGAGTCGCGAGACCGATGTGTGTGTAACACTGTACAGCAGAAAGGTTATGATCATGTCTCGAGCCTCGAACATACTGCCACGCTGGCTACGCTTCCTCAAAGGTAGGTAACCCACTTACTGCCGCGCTGGCTACGCTTCCTCAAAGGTAGGTAACCCACATACTGCCACACTGACTTCCCTTCCTCAAAGGTAGATAACTCCCAAAACGCCACACTGACTACACCTCCTCAAAGGTAGGCTACGTTTCCTCAAGGGTAGGTAACCTACATCCTGCCTTGCTGGTATGTTTTGTCAAAAATTCAAGCTCATTTATTACCATGGGCCTTTCGGTCCATAAGTAACAACATGTGATAAATTGGATAACATACAGCATAAAACGTACAATCTATCTACTCTATGTTTATATCGACATGTTTATATAATGATGATACTAATTACACTCTGGCTTTGTTGGCTACATATAAATATCTTGCTAATTTACGAATTTCTCTAATATTGTTAACACATAGTTGTAGTTGAATCAGTTTGTACATTGACGATTTGTGCCAGTAAAAAGGTTTTATATTTTTTTGTTTCTTAAAACATGAAAATTTTTGCATAATATATTATTAGGATAAATTGATACTCATCTTCAATATCTTGATGACAGTTAGCACATGAAAGTCTTTGTTCTCTTGGTATTTTATTATATCTACCTGTCTCGACAGCTAATTTATGAGCAGACAGACATAATTTAGTAAGACAAATTTGATATTTCACAGATGTATACTTGGTCAAATAAAACCGCATAGTACAGTTATCAGCCAACTACTGGTATTTATAAAGTACGCATTTTGACGAGGTTTCAAGTAAACCTCTAAGATATTGCTGATGCTGATCAAAATTTTTTATCAGTAGAAGTATGTTTTTATAATTTTAAGAAGAATGGTGTACCAACTATAGATAACCCCCAAGTGGCTGACTGAGGGCCGTCTTGGATTTTGACAATGAACGTTTGTTATCCCTATTTATAAAGTACTTTCATAGAGATCTTTCTCAAATTCCATATGCAGGTTTCAATAGGTAACTACACTATATAATTGCATCCTTTTGATTTAGGGACTGGTGACCATCTTTGATTTGACAGTTCAAGACGATCATTGATATTTCTTTAAAGGAGTATTCAGATTTATGAAATGAAAAGCAAATAAGAGAAAAGAGGAGCTTAGTTCTGATCAACTTTTCTTCACAATGTCATAACAAAATGTTCATCAGTAAACTTGAAAAGGTATGGGGTCACCTGTCTGACCATATGGGTTTTCTCTGGCTACTCCGGTTTCCTCCCACAATAAGACCTCTATGTGCTAACATCCGGACCAACAAGAGTGATTAATATAAATGGATAACTTGTTTTATAATTGTTGTAAGATAAATGAAGTTTTAATTTAAAGTGTTTGTTATTTTACAGGGGTAGTGGACAGTGAGGACATCCCACTGAACCTTAGTCGGGAGTTACTCCAGGACAGCTCCCTTATCAGGTAACAACACAAATCCTGATTCTTCAGAAAAAACTTGATGAAGCTGCTTCTCTCCTGTCTTTACTGTCACAGTAATCATGGATTTTGCAAAAAGCACCCTGTCCTAAAATTCAGGAAAATTTGTCAATATTATCCTGCAAAATTGGGGGAATATCATCTGACAATGTTTTCATTCATCAAAAAGTATCATAAAAAAAAGAGTTCATTTGAAGTGGTAGATTTTCAATTGACATTTGCTATTGTCAAACGAAAAAAAACAGCAAAACTGATGTTCAATTTGGAAAAAATTTAAAGGCATTTGGACAGATTATTATTAACTGCTACTACATTTAATTAGAAATGGGTTTGTGTACCCTATAAATGCCTGACAAAAACCCAGAGTAATCACATCCTATTGGTAACATTTCTGAAATGTTGACGACATTCTTGTTCTTTCCTACTTTCAGAAAATTGCGTCAGGTCTTAACAAGTCGCATCCTCAAGTTTTTCCAAGACTGTGCGAAGAAGGACCTTGCGAGCTACTCCGCATTCTACGATGACTACGGCCTGTTCTTTAGGGAAGGCATTGTCACTGAGCACGACCAGGACACGAGGGTAAGGCTGTGAAAGGCAAACTAAAACGCATAACTTCTGACCATCTTCATCTTTTATAGTCAGTGCCAGGTCATTGAAAACTTGATTAGTTGCCACAAAAGCACCACCACTTAATACACCTATACCGGTAGTTCTGTTTCCCTCCCTCTGATATTCATAAAGTACAAGTCATGTATGATAGGTTTGGGAAATTTTGTTGTCTTTAAACTTTGAAGTATTCTATGAGTTCTTCTTCTTTCAGATGAAGGTTCTATCTGAAGGAAGAACATTATCTTCAAAGAAGAAGAATTCATAGATTACTGTCAAGTTTGAATGATTGGAAGGGTTCAATACCACGTTACTGCTGAAAGCAGCCATATTCAGGGTTCATGGTTAATGGGCAGAAAGCAGCCATATTCAGGGTTCAGGGTTAATAGGCAATTCTAGTTGCTTTAGAATATGTCATTCTCATTGCTAGTTAGATTTGTTGAAATATAACGGTAACTCATTTGAAGGTATATGTATACGCTATTACATCACAAACTATGATCAGGTCAAGGTCACCGTGACGTCAGGTCAAGGTCACTGTGACATACAGAAAAAATCAACTCTGCTTCAAATAAGAAAATGTGACAGAGGTTATGCTTTTCTCAAAGACATTGTTTAGCTTTGAAAATGGTAATATTTAATAGTACAGTGAAACCTGTCATAAAGGACACTTCTATATAATGGACACCTGTCTATAAAGGACACCTGTCTATAAAGGACACCTGTCTATAAAGGACACCTGTCTATAAAGGACACACTCATCATTCCCATATATTCCTTTAAAAAAATATTCTAGCGCAAGCCATTTAATAGTTAGGTACTTTTTTCAAAGTTATTAAGTAACAAATTATTGTGATTTTATTTATAGGAGGAGATTGCCAAGTTATTGAGGTTTGAGTCATCCAAGTCATCTAAAGGAGACCGTATCAGCCTCAACGAGTATGCATCCCGCATGCAGGCAGGGTCTCGAGATATCTACTTCCTGTCTGCTCCGAGGTAAGTTTTTATAATTTCTCATCTGAATTATTAGTTCAAATTGTTTCAAACTGTAATATGAATGCAATTTGAATCAAAGTACATGTATGTTTGTTGTTCAGCAACGTGAGAAGACTTGTAAGAATTGGGGAATACAAAGACCTATTGTTTGTTGCCTTAGCAATATGTAATTAAGTCTTTGTTAATCTAGTGTGTACTGGAAAACTGTCTTCCTGGGCCATTTTCTTTTATTCAGAACAGCCGGTTTATCCACTTTTAATGTAATATTTTCAGGTATAAATCCTGGTGGACCTGCAAATGTTTATACAGGCCATGCAAGGCTTTCTCAGGGCTGCCTAAAAGCAGCATCATATTACTAGGTCCGACCTTTTTTCAATAAAGGAACAACTAAGGTCTGACAAGTTCAACCTTGTAAACGAAAACATGGTCAGATATTTGTCAAGTTTTAATTTTGTCTATCATGTTTATGTTATTTATAAAACATGTATTTGTTGTCAGATTTTCATCATTGTTGAAAAAATGATGAAAGTTCTACATATTAAAAATTTCAAGTCGATCGTGTGTTCGATTTTTGGCTACTGTAAACATACTTACCAGTAATTTGTCAAATTTTAAGGTATAGACAAATTTTCAAACAGATAAGCATAATAAATTATTGGCACATAAGCGTAAATTAATGTTTATATTTATTATTTTCTTTAGCAAGTAATCTGAGATACTTGCTAAAGAAAATAATAAATATAAACATTAATTTACGCTTATATAATTTAGCGGAATACTTTCAGCACAAAAATAACTGAAATAAGATTCTCACTAAAATTTGTAGGTTTACTATTTTACTCTTCAATGGACAGGTGGTATAATTATTCCTGTTGTGTGTTTTACTCATAGTCGAGAACTGGCAGAGCAGTCGCCATACCTCGAGGCTCTCCAGAAGAGAGATGTGGAGGTACTCTTCCTGTACGAACCTTACGACGAGCTTGTGCTGATGAACCTCGGCCAGTATGACAAGAAGTTCTTTAAGTCCATAGAGAATGAGATGACAAGTGACAAGACTGACACAGACACTGTGGATGAGAGTGGTAGGTACACTACTATACCCGTCAACCCTCCCTCATCAGGAGGGAAACTCCCTCATTTTGACCAATATTTACCAATTTCCCTCATTGAAGTCCAAACCCACAAAAACTCAAAATCTACATCTTGTGGTCAAATGAGATCCTAGTTACTGCAGGATATGTGTAGTGACCACAATAGGTGTATCTGGATCAAATGAATATTTTGTGAAGTTATTTTGATACAAAATACCGGTAAGGGAAAGACAAATTGAGCAATGCAGTTTCAGTCGCATTTCACAAACTTTCTTCCTCATTGGAAATATGGAAAGAGGGAGATCTCCCTCATTGGAGGTTTCAGAGGTTGACACCTATGTCACTAAGTAAACCAGCTAGACTTAGCTATATCCAGCTGATTGTCTTGTTTTATATATAGATCTCCACTGGTAATTAATTGTTCTATATTAATTCACTGAAATCGTAAACATTTCAAATCATATTTCATGAAGTATATGAAGAATTTCTTGCTAATTTAGGAATATGTGTTTTTATTAAATATCACACATGGTTTACTAAATAAGTGTTTATGATATTCAGATGTGAACAGTTTGCGCCAGACCGAGGTTGACGATCTGATGACCTGGTTACAAGGAGTGCTAGGCAACAAGGTCACAAAGGTCAAGGTAAAAATCCCACATTACAACTGAAGGCTTTATTTTGAAATACAGTAATCTACCTAAATTGAAAGTTGCGGGAACAAAAATCTGTCGGGTTTACTCAGGCACTGATTTGTAGAGGTCAGATATAAGTAAAGTAAGGCTAACCCAGAATAAAAAGGGTTTCAGTTTGAGAGTGGCTTGTTTTGACATGGTATAATGTACAAAAACTTTTCAAACTCATTTTATTAATAGCATTTTTTAATATTTTTCTGCTAAATTTCACTTATGGTCCACTTGAAACTTGTCTATTAAGCTGAAATCGTAAACATTTCCATTCATATTTTTTTAAGTAAATGAAGAATGTCTTTCTTATATGGAATATGTGTCCTTATTAAATAACACACATTGTTTATTAAATAAGTGTTTATGATATTCTGTATGTTTGAAGTATTAAGTAATGTAATATCAGATATGTATAATAAGGATACTTCAAAATATGTTATACAATGCATATACATGTATGTAAGTAGGTGTTTTATACATCAATAGTGTATCCTTCGTTTTTGAGCCGGAGGAAAAATATAATTGTAGGTGACTGAGGTTACAGAAGAAATGTTTCTCCCTCCTATTTATATAGGTGACGAAGAAGTTGGTGTCCCACGCGTGTGTGATAACTGTGCCGGAGATGGGGTCCGTCCGACATTTTCTCCGTACCACATTGGCGGACAAGAGTGAAGAGGAACGCTATAGGGTGTTACATGCCACGCTGGAGATAAACCCAAGGTAGGTACTCTGAGGACCTCTGTTTCATGTTTAAGTACAAATCTAGTATACATATTGTTTTAAATGTGTTTACCTCATACACCCCTGAATATATATTTGAACTCTTCCAATTCAAAGAATGAAATAGTTAATTATGAAACTTCAGAGCAAAGAAGTTAAAATCATTTGAATTATCTTTTAAAGATCTGTCAAAGCTTCATGGTTTTCAGATATTAAGAAATTCAATATTTCCTGGTTTAGCTCAATGATGACAAATATTTGTATACTTGTTTTATCATATTTGATATTAACAGATATTATGGTTTAATATCAAATTCATGTTTGCACATTCCAAATTTTGTTTTGTTTTCAGTCACCCACTCATCAAAAAGGTGTATGATTTACAGAAGAACAATGCAGAGTTAGGAAGATTAGTAGCAGAACAGGTATGTACACCCTTTTTGGCACATTATTGTAGAGTTAAACTTCAATATGAAACAGCTATTTTAAAAGAAAAGTGCTAGCAAAGTTTTTTCCTACCAGGGGTTACTGTAAACCAACTTATTTTCGTGTGTGATTAGTTTTGACACATTTCGAGGATGATTAAAATTCGTGAAAATTAATTGCCATGAAATAGTTTCAGACACAGATATGCCAACTGTTAGAGTACTTTACTGTACATAGGTTATACAACCATATTTATTGAAATTAAATTGCCGCCAGATAGTAATTTCATATGAAAACACAAAAATATTTTGCCATGAAAATATGTTGGTTTACAGTATAATTCATGTAATTTTTTGTATACATAATTTTTTTTCATGTTTTGCATTGAATATAGGAAGTCCATTGCAGGTGTTCCACAAATTCTCTTGAAAATTAAAAGCTGTTTACTTTTAACCACCAAAATTGATTGATTGAAAAGCAGATAAATTTGGCTTTGTGTGACAAAATGACATATGGCAGATCATAGTCTAATATGTCAATGTAAAATTACCGGCACCCAGCTAGATATTGATTTGATTGTTACGGAGTAAGAGGCCACAAAGACCAAGTGGTTAAGGTGTTTGACATTCTGCTACCACTTGCCATCCATCTGGGTTTTGGGTTTCAAGGCCTACATGGAGCATTCGCCAAGTACTGGTTGTTTGTTGGTGGTTTTGTGTTGCCTGAAAAAATGACATGGATCACTTTGTTGGATGTCAGTTGCGGCATCTGAAAAAAAAAGATTCTGAGTGATAACTTGAGTCCCCTTCTGTTTATGAAACTCAAACATGATAGAGTGCTTCCTTACTAGAACCCCTTCTTTGGGATTACTCTTCAGGTCTGAAGGTGAAAAATCAAGGTCACTGTTACTGTAAATAGAACTGAGGAACAAACAGAGGTGTCTCTAAGATAATTTGAGTTCCATTGAACCTCTATGATTCTTACTAATTCAAAATAAAGAAAAAACGTTTTTTTAATTAAAAAGTGTTTTGTCTCGTTATAATCAGTCTACTCTTGGCCACACAGACGACACATTCAATTCCGCGGAATTCTTGCTCTCCTGGTACTCTGGCTTTCCTCCACCACTTAAACCTGGCTTGTCCTCATAATTAAATGGCCCTAGCTGTTAAACGGACATAAAAAAATTCAAATCAAATGTTCCAGGGTAAATAATCCTTATCAATCACAATGCAGACACCCACTGTTCTTAGAAAATGTAATAAAAGCAACAATGAACCTTTAAGGTAGTCAGTTTTACTGTTAGGATGCTTTCTATGTAGGTCAGAAGTTCAAACTAGTCTTCTAGTTTCATCCAAGGTGGAGATTGTAAGTGATTGTATCCCAATTGCAAGGAGTACAGAAGTTTAAGTCAAGTTAATTCAACATAACAGAATTTTGTCAATGAAAAACTGTAATCTTGTGTTTACACAAGTTTGTTATGTTTCTTACATATATACACTTCTGATAATAACATGGTGAACTCCGTAAATAATAGGGTTGCTAAAGCAAATATATAGCTGAACTGAATTCATGGTTGCCTCCCCTTAACTGTAAATAAAAAGGATTTAACATTTTCAATTATTAAGTGTAATCTCATACACTTCTGCATATTTAACCGTGAAAATGCAAATGAACTTTTACCATGAAAAATCCTTGATTTTTTTACCATGAAATAAGCCACGGAAAAGTTTAATTTTCAGAGGCAATTTCAACTGTTTTTGGTGTAAATTCATGAAAAAAGCAATGGAAATTCCTTGCCATGATGTTTATTTTTATGATGCCGTGAAAATTATTTCATGACAATTTTTTTTTTTAATTTCATTTATCATGATATTGTGATTATTAACATGTCATACCCATGAAAATGAAATATCAATGAGCAGGATTTTTCCGACTTGTAGAAATTACATGGCCATAAAAAATATTCATGGCCATGAAAATGTTGAATATTCAGAGGTCAATGGATATCTAGCAAAAATCATGGTATTTCCAGGGCTCTGAAAACAATTTCACAGCAATTAAAATCAAAAGTATTACCGTGTAATTGCCATGAAAGGATATACCAGAGGTAATATTGGTAAAGGACTCACACAACTAAATCATTTACTATATGTTATTACCAAATATTTTAGCTAATAACTTTAATATTAGAAGTTCAACACTAGTGACAACTGTCTAGATTCATAGATACTTACCTTACAAAGACTACAAAGTGAGTTTTTGGAGAAGTTTCGTGGCATATTGGTCTGTCACAGTGTCCAGAAGTTGACAACCGGAAGTTTACAGGCAAAACCAGTGACCCTAAACAGAAACGCCCCCATCCTTTTTGACCCTGTATAAATCCGCACATACACATGCAAACATATTAAAAGTATACATTTTTCAAAAGTTAAGTATTTGTACATTTCATTCATGCAGAAATCTAACATCAGTTCCTCATTAAACTTCCATAGTGGCCCAGTAATTAGCCAGAACACATTTTACATAGGGACTACAAACGTATGAAACACATTTTGATTGGTTGATTTAGTTGTGTGAGTCCTAAAATGTTATTAGCTGAAATATTAATTAATTTGACATTAAAAGAAAAATCACATTAATGAATTGCAAATATTCAGGGCCATGAGAAATATTAAACTCATTCCAGTATGATGTACTGGTCAATTTCTAAACAAAGTAAATGTGTTTTCATGGCCATACAAATATAATGTTACCTCAACAATTAATTAAGAACTGACATAGGCCATTTACCTGTCATTTTATGAAATACATTATATTTTATATATATATCTAATTGATCAAACTTTATTAGAAACCTTTTGGTGATTGTCTTAAGTAAAAAAGATAGTGTGTCCAAATCAATAAGGAACAATAACTAGATTAGTAGAAATACCAAGGAGCAATTTAGAACAATACACACAATCCTACTTTGTTAGAACAGCAGCTGATATAGACTAGAGGACAACATAGTGTATAACTCAAGCCTGCAAACCTTAAAAAACAGTTATCTATCTCATCCAGCATAGATAAGTGTACACCCTCCCTCCATCAAAGAAATTTATGATGTACCTATACAGATACAGATATGAAATAGGAGACTTCTCACATTTAGGCTAATGTAACACTGATCATCAGTATGAACCATACTGATTTTACACAGATCAGAAAGTGAAAATTCTGCATTATAACGCTAGAAAAACCAAAGTTACCTGTTTATATTTATGCTGCACAGTATTATTGAAGGTAAAACAGATAAACACAACAAAAGACAGCGTCCCGTTTGAAACTCAATGCATCTTATATATTCCAAAAATATACATATTCTTGACAGGATTGTGTATACCAAAAGAGTAATACATACCTTTTGTCACTTTAAGCAGAACCAATCTAGACTATGCTAATAATATATACTGACATAACAGAAAATCAATGCAAGTCCTTGATATGTTCCCTCAAAAGTTTTTACAATTAGGTATGATGTAAGATTGCTTTTGATTGGCTGGATGAAATTATTCATGGCCACGAAAAACTAAATGAAATTATTTATGGTGTTAAAAAACAAAGGTTAAGTCTAGGGATCCCATGCATACAACTTATTCAAAACAAACTTCTAGTTTATAGCATTGAAACAACACATCATCAACTGTTATGGCCATGAAATTTAAGCATATATCATATATCATGTTCATTGTATATTCTGCAAATAAACTTTCATGACAATGATTTCCTCATGGCCATGATTGTGAAAGGTTTCATGATCATAAATTTTAATATTACGAGAAATCATGGTCATGAAATTTTTCATTGGCCAAAGTAGGTAAAGATCATGGTCATGAAATCAATTTTCATGGAAAATTCAAGGGTACACTTGAATACATCATGTGTTTTTCAAAGCACCATAAAAAATGTTCAAACAAGAATTCATGGGTGCCAATTGCCAATTTGGTTCTTTCTCCTGCCTATCAGTGATAAGGCTAATATTTTGCATGAAGATACATCGAGGTCAGCTGCATATTGTATTCTGTTCAAAACATCTGAATTTGTGTGGGCTCATAGAAAATTGGGGGGTCAAAGTGGGGGAGTGTAAAATTCTAAATTTGTTGTTGAAGTTCTAATGAACTGGAAATTGCAGTAACAATTTTATTTTTTGTAGTTTCTGCTAAATAAGTAGCAGATTGCAAGAATGAAGAAGGAAAAAAATGGTAAAATTAATGTAGATAAAGTAGGTAAAGGTGATCACATAATTTCTAACCAGTCTATTTTGATATAAAATACTTTCAGAAAATATTTCATTTACAGACGAAATAGATTGACAACAATTATCATCATTACGTGGAGATCATAATGAAAACTTCGCAAGTAACTGATCCCGCAGGGTTCTAGGGGGCCTTGTGGTGGGGCCCAAGAGGGGTTATGTTGTGCATTTTTAGGTCATCTGACCCGAAGGGTCAGGATGACCTATAGTCATCGTGCTTCGTCCGTCGTCGTCCGCCGTGCGCCGTCAGTAAACTTTTCATTTCAAAATGCTACTCCTCCTTCATTTCTTAATGGATCACCACCAAATTTGGTGTGAAGCATCATTGGGGGAGAGCGATCAGATTTTATATAAATGAGGATGATCGAACCCCTGGGGCCAGAGGGGCGGGGCCCGAAAAGGGGAACTTTGCTGAATTTTTGCTTTAAATTCCTACTCCTCCTTAATACTTGAATGGATTACATCCAAATTTGGTGTGAAGCATCATTTGGGGAGGGCGATCAGATTTTATATATATGAGGCTGATCCGACTCTTATGGCCAGAGGGGTAGGGCCCCAAAAGGGGAACTTTGCTGAATTTTTGCTTTAAATTCCTACTCCTCCTTAATACTTGAATGGATTGCATCCAAATTTGGTGTGAAGCATCATTTGGGGAGGGCAATCAGATTTTATATAAATGAGGCTCATCCGACCCCTGGGGCCATAGGGGCGGGGCCTCAAAAAGGGGACTTTGCTGAATTTTTACTTTAAAATCCTACTCCTCCTTAATGCTTGAATGGATTGCATCCAAATTTGATGTGAAGCATCATTATGGGAGGGCGATCAGATTTTATATAAATGAGGCTGATCCAACCCTTGGGGCCATAGGGGCGGGGCCTCCAAAAGGGGACTTTGCTGAATTTTTGCTTTAAAATCCTACTCCTCCTTAATGCTTGAATGGATTGCATCCAAATTTGATGTGAAGCATCATTTGGGGAGGGCGATCAGATTTTATATAAATGAGGCTGATCCAACCCTTGGGGCCAGAGGGGCGGGGCCCCAAAAGGGGAACTTTGCTGAATTTTTGCTTTAAAATCCTATACTCCTTCTTAATGCTTGAATGGATTGCATCCAAATTTGGTGAGAAGAATCATTCGGGGAGGGCGATCAGATTTTTTATAAATGAGGCTGATCCGACCCCTGGGGCCAGAGGGGCGGGGCCCAAAAGGGGAACTTTGCTGAATTTTTGCTTTAAATTCCTACTCCTCCTTATTACTTGAATGGATTGCATCCAAATTTAGTGTGAAACATCATTTGGGGATGGCGATCAGATTTTATAGAAATGAGGCTAATCAGACCCCTGGGACCAAAGGGGCGGGGCCCCAAAAGGGGAACTTTGCTGAGTTTTTGCTTTAAAATCCTCCTCCTCCTTAATGCTTGAATCGATCAGCACCAAATTTGATGTGAAGCATCATTTGGGGAAGGTGATAAGATTTTATATAAATGCGACTGATCTGGTCCCAGAGGCCAGAGGGGCGGGGCCCCAAATCCTTTCTCAGCTTTACTTCAAATGTAATTGAAGAAGAACAATCATATTTTACATACAGGAGACTGGTCTTCAGGGCACTGTGAAAGTGGAAAAGTATTAATGTTTAAATCCTAATTCCTGTATGTGGAGAATTTAGCAGAATTTGATATAACACATCTTTTGTATTCCATGTGGCTTCGTGATCATTTGACCTCACATATGTACATATGGCAAGTATGCCAAGGGTGTTAATTTTATACATGTAGCATACTGGGATGAAGAGCTATCAAGTTTGTTAAAATGAATGACTTTGACTTACTTTCAAGCCCCGAAGCAATTTCTCAATAATCCAGAGGTCCAGGGTACTGATATTTGGCCTGTAGCATGCAGTGATGCCTGGATGAAGAGCTACCATTTTTTTTTTCAAATGAATGACCTTAAACGACTTTCAAGGTCTCTAGGGTTTAATGTGTTTAAAATTTGTATAACTTCTTCTCGGTATCTTAATTGCCTAAGGTGCTGATATTATGCAGAGGTCAAATATGTGAATATCATAATCAACTAAAATAATATATTGTCAGATGACCGTTAAGGCCCGTTGGGCCTCTTGTTTTAGTTATGACCCAACCATGACATTGGGGGTATATAGTGTTACCCATGTCCGTCCCGTCCTATATGGTAATGTAACCAGCTTAATTGAATAACTGCTGATGCGACTGTCATCAAACTTCGTACAGCACTCGTTATAAACAAAAAAATATGGCATTATGATTCAAGATGGCTGCCAAAAAAAGGCTTCTGATTGGTCAAAATTTAAATATTGTCCAATTTCAATGAAACTTGGTATATGTATGTAATCTGGCAATTCAAAATCAATGTCAGTATTAATTTTGTTAATACAGTAAACTCCACTTAATGTCACGTCGGTTAATATCACTTTTCGGTTATTATCACGTTTTCTTCATGCACCGTTTTTCCTGCTATATAATCTATGTAATGCAATTCTTTTAATATCACTTGTTTCCAGGTGGATTTCGGTTAATATCACTTTTTTTTGGCCACTGTCATACAAAAATTACAGGTAAATGTTAGAAATAATTTCATATAAATGCCCCGGGGACCCGAGTTTCACACCTGAACTCGCTATGTAAACAACGCCGTAGTCAGCTGCATCTTTTTCACACCTACCTGATCACTGCAGTACTAGTCGAACAATAGATTGACTTGGCATACCGGAGCAAAGATTACACCTTTGGGTGAGGGAACCCATACTTTTGTAATCTTATCTAGCGCCATGTTTGATTTAATGTGTTCCTAACACGAGTTCTATTTTTCATTTCAGCTCGTCTTAAGATTTAATTCACGTTGTCGTGAAGAAGGCTTTCAAGTGGATGGTCTTCCGTAAACATGACGAAATATTGATTGAAATTGAAATAAAAAGTGTCTTTTAAACAATAAATATTCAATTAATTAATTTAAGCTAGTGTTCACGTAAAATGCGAAGATATTGTCTTTGTTTTGATTTTTAAATAGCCAAAGTACGACGCCGACATGCCGTGATTCTAGGCCGGCTGGTGAATAATTGTAAGTGCCGAGACTAAATATTATCGCGTGGTTGTTTTATTTGCATAGAGGTCATCCAATGAAATGTCACGTTTCAAAGGTAAAAGTTCATTTCGCGGTAGCGCTATACAACTGACAAACTCTGTGAAAACGATGTCGCACTTGCAGCGAATATCTAAAGAAATTAAACAAACAACAGATTTCACAAGCGAAAAACCAGTATACATATCAAGATAACGGTAAATATTTACAGAATGTCATGATTTTAAAACACGAATTTGATGCAGAATATACCAGCCATTTGTATGCCTCAGCTTACATCACCTAGGCCTACTGCAGTAAACAATCGTAGTACGTTTCGTGTGAAGCTAGCCTACTGATAATATTACGTACGAACAATATATATGAAAATAAGTGCATTCCAGAATAAAACCAAAGAATATACTGTCACTGGAGTGAAAAAACATTGTTAGTGATAAAATATCTTTATTCAACAATCTTCTCTGTTGAGTCACAGCACTACGACATTTAACCAAGTCCACGTCCGGTTTTGAGGGCTGAAAAATGTCAGAAAATATGTTTTCTTTTAATATCATGTTTCGGTTAATATCATGTTTTCCCCGGACAAATGAGAAGTGATATTAAGCGGAGTCTTCTGTACTAAAATAGGAGACATTTCAAGGCCTCTGATTGGTCGAAATCAAAAAGGCCTCTGATTGGTCGAAATTGAAATATTGTCCAAGTTCCTTAACATTTTGCGGAACTGCTTTCATATTGGGGGGGGGGGGGGGGGGTCATTCATGTCTTCCAGACATTTTTAGTTTTAATTATATTATTCTTTGAAGAAAAAAGTTGTCTGATTTTTATCAGACATGGAAGCAAATATCCCAATATCCCCAGCAAGTGGGGAGAAGAATTTTGCAGAATCTGCAATTTGTTGAACCTCCCCCCCCCCCCCCCCCTGGAGGGGGTCTATTTGGAACCTTAAAATGTGTCAAAATGGGCATTTTCATCTTCAGTAAACTCTTATCAAACCACTATTCCAATTTTTACCAAACTTGATAGCAATAATACTATGTAGGTGTAATCAGAATCTATATTTAGCATAATGTTCACTTTCTGGAGGTGCAGATGCGTTGATGGTGTTGCAAAATGATTTATGACATTGATTTTACCAATGCTTGTGCACCTTTGGTATAATTATCACAACAATTAAGATGTTAAGCAAAGACCATTTGATCATATGGTATATGATGAAGATGGTCTTTAAAAGTAGATCATTAGTCAGATCCTAGCTGTAAGACCCAGTAGCAATACACAATGTTTGATGCAAATCCTGTCAGATATACTATAGACTCATAGGAGTGTGCCAGGGTCATTTTTGGTTTCAAAAGAATAAGTTCCTTAACATTCTGTTAAGATACCAATTGGATCTCAATAGATATGAAAGACTTAACAATTATCAAAGCTAAAAATGCTATGTTACCATTTAACCCCCTACCACCCCCTACACGCACACACACATACAGGGTTCAGCAAGTTGCAGTACCTTTTCCCCACTTTCTGGGCTGGCGGTCATTGTTTCATGTTTGTGATCAAAATCAGACAAGTCAATTTGGAAGAGTCAATAACACTAAACAAATGCATTATATCACCCCTTTTTGGGTCCCATCACAAGGTCTCATGGAACCCTTTTAGGTCAGTATCTTGCCAAATATATAATTTGATCTTCATGTAGCAGGGGGTGATAATTGTTGTCATTCTATTTTGAATTTCCAGTTCATAAGAACTTCTAAAACAAATTTTGAATTTATACCCTCCCCACTTTGACCCCCCCCCCCCCAATTTTCTATGAGCGCACACAAAATTAGATGTTTTAAACATAACACAATATGCAGCTGACCTCAAAGTATCTTCCTTAAAAATAATAGCCTTATCACTACAGATAGGCCGCAAAAAGGCCCAATATACGTGACTTCAGGAAATTTTTCTTGATTCTGAAAAATTCTGAAAAAGAAATCCAGTTGATAACCATGCAAGAAAAAAACTAAAACGAAGTAAACCTGAGCCGTAACTCACAAAAAAGTCCTGACAGAAATAGCCAAAGAATTGAAAATAATTCAGGTGTAGCCCACTTCAACAACAAGCTGAAGTTAGAAGACAGTTCAAAATGGACGCGTGTTTTCAAATACCGAGTTTCAACTGTTGCTGTATCGGTAACCGCGTAAGAATTCATCTTGAATATTGCTGATATCAGTTAATCTTAACTAAATCTATAAATATAAAGTTATCAGACTTGATTTTCGCTTCAAGTTTTGTCGTAAGGTACGTATATTGGGCCTTTAACATTAATACACCCGAAATATTGGCTAGCTAGCATCTATTAGATAAATGGTAACTATGTTAATAATGTTGTTTGGATTTTAACGTCAGTAGATGTAAAAATTGTGAGTTTCACCTATCTTTGATGATGCAATATTGAATTTGGGAACAGTAGACATAGAAAGTGTCCTTTACATATTTATTGACATGTTATAAAACCAAAACTGTTATAGACTGAATTTAAATGATTTGGGAAGGCAATGGTTGCAATCCTTGTCCTTTACGTACAAACCAAGCTTAATTGTGATCGGTGCAGAAGCTTAAAAATGATACATGTAGTAATAAAACTGGCTTAACCGTTTTCAGTAAACAACAAACATGAGCTTCCATCGCGTAAACTGGTGTAGCAGCCACGTTTGCCGTAGTAGTTGCTGGCTTTAGGAGTGAGAGTGGCCATGATGATTGTGAGCCTCCCACGCCTGATCAATAATCCTAGAACACCATTATAGTGTCACAGGCAGCCTACTGTAAAATAGTGCTATATATACCCATCCCTTTTACATCAAAAACCAGCCTCATATATATTACTGATGAGAGTGTGTGATTGGCGTTGACTGCATTCGTACTGGAAGTCAATGCCATAGTACTTTCAATATTAGTATATATTTATACGTTAGTTTATCGTGCTTTCAGTCTGATTTCTATACCAGGTGTTTTAATTTTACAGAGATGAAAATGTTCAGCCAATTGGCTGATTTCAGCCTTTTTGAGGATTTCAGTGTAGTGAAAACTTTTAATTTTTCCCATTTAAAAGATTAAATAACCTAATTTTCATCCTTTTTGCCCTAAGTCCATTTTTATCTCTGTATTTTGTTCTGTAATAAATTGAATTTTTTTCCATTTTGCCTTTTCTTGGTTGGATTCAATTTTACCTGTTATGTTGCAAGAGTAGTTCATCGTTGTGACTATGCCACTTAATTAAAATGCTGTACTACTATATCATAATTACATGACTGAGGCATTCACTACTCTATAAATCTCATTATGTTGAATGAATCGTTACTCTCTATTGTTGTACGTGATTGGTAGTACGCTAGAGACCTATTGTACTAAGAGCCCGACATGTTTAACGCACGCCCAGTTTGCTGAGCTCAGCAGTTCTACGTTCATGCCGAGACCAACACAAGCTAGATGTCTCGGTCTTTGTCTGCTCCCAGCCAGTGCTAGCATTGATTGGGAATCTTGAGAAAGCCTGGAGCTAGCCTCGGGCCTATCTCTAATGCCATATTATAGATTTTGTTCTGTGTACAATTATTCCACTGACACGTTCCCTTTACAGATAGGTTTTCAGGCTAAATATAGATACAGGTGATGCTATGTGTTAGTTTGTGGCCATTATATTACATAAGCATTCGGTACCGTTCTTTAATTGTCTCGACACAGTAGTGACCTCTAAATACATTAGATTGGGTTGAAGGTCATGATAAAATCGTATGGGAGATCTCTGCCTGTAATATTATGTATTTGTCTAATGGTTTCTGTTAAGTGTTCATTTTTTTTTTCAAGTTTGGACATTGTCTGGTTTTATAATAGCTACACACAAGCTACTTTATTTCTTTATTACAGGTAAAAATGTGAATGGGGACTGGAAAATTACTTGGTTATATCAGTCAATTTGCTATTTCAAATTTGTTGTTTCAGTTAATAAATACATAAGATATATAATGGTGAAAATCGGGACTTGAAATTTATTTTGTTGTTGCCAGAATTTCGTTGTTCCTGACTTGATTATTTTTCGAAGTTGACTGTATTAAGTTTGATGGCAGTAATTTAAAGGGGAAATTCCTGTCTATGTTTCTGGTTATCAGTCTGGTTAGAGATCGCCTAATATGGTTGAAATATTGTCCATCTGCAGTGTTCATAACTTCTGTTCAGGACTTGAAGTCCGTCACTTTCCATCACATACCAGTATTCCATTAACTTGATTGGGTATACTAAAATCAGATGTACAAGGGCATGTTTATTATACTGACTCAATAGTTTCTTACAATCTAGAGTTACTGCCCTTGTTTATACAATGATGATCCAGTAATATAATCCCACAGTTTCCATCAAAATTCCTAAAATCTTGACTGGTGGTGTCTTCATCATCAATACCAAATCAAAAATAAAATGCCGGGATGGGCACACAATTTTTAAACTGTACTTCTTATTACTGTATTATATTCATTACCGTATTCTATGTTATAGATACATACCCCTCCTCCCTTCTACAGTGGTTTTGACTAATGAATGCCCCTACTAATCTTGACAAAACTAAATTATTTTATGTTACGGTACGGTAAACCTCTGTGTGTGCATGTTTACAAGAAAGAGAAAACAAATATTGATATATGTGTATAAATTGTCTGAAATTGATGACAATAAAGTCACACATCATGAGTACTACCCATTCTGGTTACAATACATCATACTTATTGACTTTATAAAAAAAAAATTTTTTTGTCCATGTCTTAGTTTTGTTATCCTGTTAATTATTTAATAATTGCATGGGTAGGTTTGTAATACAACCACAGTGATCATAGGTGTATTGCCCTAGACAGGCCAGTATTACACACCTAGAAATGAGAGAAAATAGATAATTATATAACTTGTTTATAAGTGTAAATCATTGGTGAATAAGTGCGAGTAGGAAATATGTCACAGAACTTGTATCTCATATACGATTTTAACTCATTTACCCCGGAAGATACATTTGAATTCTTCCAATTGAAAGGCTTGAATGGGTCGTTATATGTAACTTTAAGGGTGATTGAGCTAAAGTTTGATTATAAGCAATGCACTTGATATATATATATGTATTGTACACAGAGTGTACTCGGTGAACGATGACACGGACATTCTAACTTCTGCCTTTGGCTAACACTAGCCAAGGGGCTTATTGATTTACAATTTTTTGTTACACTTTCAATATTTCTTTTATGTATTGTAATTATTTTATGTTTCTCAAATTTGTGTCTTGACAAAGGAGCAGATTGCTCCGAAAATTGCTTGTCTACACTGTTTGAATTACTTCTTTGCCCTTTATAAAATTTTAAGTAATTCGCATCCTATAAATATCTATTTGTAAGGATCCAGTGTTATTTGGAAAACTACCGTTTATATTACTTCTTTGACCCATATCGTATACAATTGATGTAAGATTGAAGTACTGATCATGTACGTGTACACAATATGTAGATGTGTCCGTGGGTCAACCCACAGTGTAATTGTCTAATGATGTACGTGTACACAATATGTAGACGTGTCCGTGGGTCAACCCACAGTGTAATTGTCTAATGATGTACGTGTACACAATATGTAGATGTGTCCGTGGGTCAACCCACAGTGTAATTGTCTAATGATGTACGTGTACACAATATGTAGATGTGTCCGTGGGTCAACCCACAGTGTAATTGTCTAATGATGTACGTGTACACAATATGTAGATGTGTCCGTGGGTCAACCCACAGTGTAATTGTCTAATGATGTACGTGTACACAATATGTAGATGTGTCCGTGGGTCAACCCACAGTGTAATTGTCTAATGATGTACGTGTACACAATATGTAGATGTGTCCGTGGGTCAACCCACAGTGTAATTGTCTAATGATGTACGTGTACACAGTATTTAGATGTGTCCGTGGGTCAACCCACAGTGTAATTGTCTAATGATGTACGTGTACACAGTATGTAGATGTGTCCGTGGGTCAACCCACAGTGTAATTGTCTAATGATGTACGTGTACACAATATGTAGATGTGTCCGTGGGTCAACCCACAGTGTAATTGTCTAATGATGTACGTGTACACAATATGTAGATGTGTCCGTGGGTCAACCCACAGTGTAATTGTCTAATGATGTACGTGTACACAATATGTAGATGTGTCCGAGGGTCAACCCACAGTGTAATTGTCTAATGATGTACGTGTACACAATATGTAGATGTGTCCGTGGGTCAACCCACAGTGTAATTGTCTAATGATGTACGTGTACACAGTATGTAGATGTGTCCGTGGGTCAACCCACAGTATAATTGTCTAATGATGTACGTGTACACAATATGTAGATGTGTCCGTGGGTCAACCCACAGTATAATTGTCTAATGATGTACGTGTACACAGTATGTAGATGTGTCCGTGGGTCAACCCACAGTGTAATTGTCTAATGATGTACGTGTACACAATATGTAGATGTGTCCGTGGGTCAACCCACAGTGTAATTGTCTAATGATGTACGTGTACACAGTATTTAGATGTGTCCGTGGGTCAACCCACAGTGTAATTGTCTAACGATGTACGTGTACACAGTATTTAGATGTGTCCGTGGGTCAACCCACAGTGTAATTGTCTAACGATGTACGTGTACACAGTATTTAGATGTGTCCGTGGGTCGACCCACAGTGTAATTGTCTAACGATGTACGTGTACACAGTATTTAGATGTGTCCGAGGGTCAACCCACAGTGTAATTGTCTAATGATGTACGTGTACACAGTATGTAGACGTGTCCGTGGGTCAACCCACAGTGTAATTGTCTAATGATGTACGTGTACACAATATGTAGATGTGTCCGTGGGTCAACCCACAGTGTAATTGTCTAATGATGTACGTGTACACAATATGTAGATGTGTCCGAGGGTCGACCCACAGTGTAATTGTCTAATCATGTACGTGTACACAATATGTAGACGTGTCCGTGGGTCAACCCACAGTGTAATTGTCTAATGATGTACGTGTACACAATATGTAGACGTGTCCGTGGGTCAACCCACAGTGTAATTGTCTAATCATGTACGTGTACACAATATGTAGATGTGTCCGTGGGTCAACCCACAGTGTAATTGTCTAATGATGTACGTGTACACAATATGTAGATGTGTCCGTGGGTCAACCCACAGTGTAATTGTCTAATGATGTACGTGTACACAGTATGTAGACATGTCCGAGGGTCAACCCTCAGTGTAATTGTCTAACGATGTGTTTCCTGTTTGTTTAAGCAGTATCTACTGATCATGATGAGGCCTAGAACACTGATTCTGTGAGGTCCATCAAGTCCATACCAAGATATGTCTGTAAAGGCCTTTCCCAAAAATGTTATTCCCCTTCGTAGGGCACAATGTTGGATTCAAGATGGTCTTCCGGGAAGTGTTTTTGGTATGATTAAGCTCCATGTGACAATGGGATGACGTAATTCCCATTATGACATCATAATTTCATGGCGCGAATTTGTTTCAAAAACACTTCCCAGTGTAGCCATGATATGGCAAACAAGGGAGATAACAACACTTTTGAGATCGGCCGATAGAGGGCTTTCACAACTAGGACTAGTATAATATTTCTATGGGTCATTTGTGTTTCTTAACTGTCAGATTCATTTCTTTCACCTCATACCTACCAGCTACGTACCCCAGTATCACATATCTGAGTAATTTCTTTGCAGAATTGTTACCTGTTTCTATACATGATTGTAACATCTTGATGTCAATATCCTATACTACCACTTACATCTTCGTATGTTATTTTATCATCAGTATATTGATGGATATTTGTCCATTCTGGTTATTTAATGGAATCCAATATCACCACAAAGGCATACTGGTCAATTTTAAATAAACTGTTTGTTTAGTGAAAGTAAGTGATCAAAATGACATAGTTTAAGCCCTCCGGGCATCTACCAGTCCATTCCTTCACAGATATTGGTCAGTGTTCTGCGTTAATTTCTCTCCTACTTCATTTGGTATACTTACATACCGTGTATGTCGTAATACTCACCCTGGAGTGTGCCTAAAAATTTGGTTCCAAAGGGGCGTTTAATAGGATAACATAAGTAATTAAGATCTTCATGAAAAAATGTTGTTTCTGTAAAGTAATTACTACATGTAAATACATTGTGTCTTTGTAAGAATGGGCAGTGCTCAGGATTTGTGACATTTAACTGTCATCAAATTCAGACAATTTGTAAAAATATTACTGATATTTGTGGTTTTCTTCTTGTACACATGCTCACAGTGAGGTTTACCATACAGTCAAACAGAGTCATCTAAGTTGTGTCACGATTAACTGGGGCGCTTATGTAATGTTTGTTCCTCAGTAGAAAGGGGGAAGGGGTGTTTATAGGATGAGGGGCGCTAATTACGGCGTATATGGTATTGCTGTTTGATGGTCACTGTGCTGCTCAGAGCTGAGTCCTGCTGGAATAGAGGGCTCAAGTGAAGTATCTCTAAACTTAAGGCATTTAGAGGAGCAATGCACATTCTTGCATAATAAACTCATTGATACACCGTCGAGGGGCAATAACTGTCAGAGTCTCTAAAATCTAAATCTGAATTCACATCTACATAAACCTTCAACATTTCGAAGAGATTGAACTAAATCCGTGAGATAATTTACTAGATAAGGATTTTATTTTAAAAATAGCGATGTACATTAAACTAGATTTTTTTAATTTAAAGGAACAATTTATGTTGTGATAATGTATCCTGCCAATGAATTAAAAGTAATATTATGTATCTGTGGTATGACCATTAGAAAGATGAAGTAGGAAATGTTTGGGTATGAAATGTTAATAGATACTTATGGAAGATGTCAAAACATGTCCAAATGTAATAAAGTGGACTCCACTTAATATCACCCCTGTTAATATCACATTCCTCTTTATACCATTTTTTTCCCAAGCACCATTTTTCTCTCTATATAATATATGTAATTTTATTTGGTTAATGTCATGTATTTTGAGGTGAATTCCTCTTAATATCATGTTTTTTTAACCAATCACATAAAATATCCAGAAAATGATGTCTTTTCCATTGATTTCAGATACAATTTGTACAAAATGTTGCATAGAAAATAAAAAATAACCCCAAAAATGTTTTTTAATTGAAATACGGTAATGTTATCTATATATTGAAGCATCTTCATATGTACATTGAATAGCTTACTTTATGGAGATTGGAAATGCACTAGATTTAGTGGAAAAACATGTTTCTCTTAATGTCACATTCCCGTTAATATCATGTTTTTGTCTGACAAATGCAACATGATATAAAGAAGAGTGCACTGTATAAGGTGTATAATGATCATAAAGTGCTAAAATTCCTGAAATGATTCTGTGTATTCATCAACTTATAAATGAGTGAAGATTATAAGAGGGGCTACATTGTCGCCACCCTAGATATTTCATTTCTTTGTAGATTTTTATGAAATAAGGTATATGACAGCAGTTCATGTCTCATTAAGGAAAAGGCTACTGTAAAAATTGTTTTAAAAAATTATAACCATTCTAGCAACTTCTAAATAGTTTATAAAGTCCAAAGGGAATGCCATCATTATTTTCAACATTCAACTTCAGTTCAAAAATTGTTCTCTCTCGTCACCGTTTTAAGCTAGATGTTAATGCTCCACCAGTAGATGTATATCCTGGTCAGGTTTGGGAGAAATGTTTATGTTGTTATGGACTGAGAGGTGTTATCACGAGTGAAGAATCGTGTTTGTGAGTGACCTGGTATCTAACCCAGTTATCAGAGTCTACACAGTACATGATATTTACACAATCATTTCTTCACCCACTGGACTGGTGCTCCACGACGGGCCCCACGTAGACACCTTGTAGACACCACATAGGCCCCACATAGACACCACATAGACACCACATAGACACCACATAGGCCCCACATAGACACCATGTAGGTACCACATAGACACCACATAGACACCAAGTAGGTACCACATAGACACCACATAGACACCACGTAGGAACCACATAGACACCACATAGACACCACATAGACACCACATAGACACCAAGTAGGCCCCACAAAGACACCAAGTAGGACCCACATAAGCACCACATAGACACCACGTAGGCACCAAGTTAAGACACCACATAGGCCCCACATAGACACCATGTAGGTACCACATAGACACCACATAGACACCACATTAAGACACCACATAGACACCATGTAGGTATCACATAGACATCACATAGACACCATGTAGGCCCCACATAGACACCACATAGACACCATGAAGGAATCACATCGACACCACATAGACACCATGTAAGCCCCACATAGACACCACATAGACACCATGTAGGAACCACATAGAAACCATGTAGGCCCCACATAGACACCACATAGAGACCATGAAGGAACCACATAGACACCACATAGACACCATGAAGGAATCTCATAGATACCACATAGACACCATGTAGGAACCACATAGACATCACATAGACACCATGAAGGAATCACATAGACACCACATAGACACCATGTAGGCCCCAAATAGACACCACATAGACACCATGTAGGAACCACATAGACACCATGAAGGAACCACATAGACACCACATAGACACCATGAAGGAATCACATAGACACCACATAGATACCACATAGACACCACATAGACACCATATAGGCCCCAAATAGACACCACATAGGCCCCACATAGACACCATGTAGGAACCACATAGACACCATGTAGGCCCCACATAGACACCATGAAGGAACCACATAGACACCACATAGACACCATGTAGGCCCCACATAGACACCATGTAGGAACCACAAAGACACCATGAAGGAACCACATAGACACCATGTAGGCCCCACATAGACACCACATAGACACCATGTAGGCCCCACATAGACACCACATAGACACCATGTAGGCCCCACATAGACACCACATAGGCCCCACATAGACACCATGTAGGAACCACATAGACACCATGTAGGCCCCACATAGACACCATGAAGGAACCACATAGACACCACATAGACACCATGTAGGCCCCACATAGACACCATGTAGGAACCACAAAGACACCATGTAGGAACCACATAGACACCACGTAGGCACCACATAGACACCACGTAGGCCCCACATAGACACCATGTAGGAACCACAAAGACACCATGTAGGCACCACATAGACACCATGTAGGCCCCACATAGACACCATGTAGGAACCACATAGACACCACGTAGGCACCACATAGACACCACGTAGGCACCACATAGACACCACGTAGGCACTACATAGACACCATGAAGGAACCACATAGACACCACATAGACACCATGTAGGCCCCACATAGACACCATGTAGGAACCACAAAGACACCATGAAGGAACCACATAGACACCATGTAGGCCCCACATAGACACCATGTAGGAACCACATAGACACCACGTAGGCACCACATAGACACCACGTAGGCCCCACATAGACACCATGAAGGAACCACATAGACACCACATAGACACCATGTAGGCCCCACATAGACACCATGTAGGAACCACAAAGACACCATGTAGGCACCACATAGACACCATGTAGGCCCCACATAGACACCATGTAGGAACCACATAGACACCACGTAGGCACCACATAGACACCACGTAGGCACCACATAGACACCACGTAGGCACTACATAGACACCTTGTTTTCAATTGAAGTAAGGTGTGGTCATGGCTTTAAAAAACAAAATTTTGAAAAGGACATGTACAAAACTGTAATTGAGGTGTTTATAGACAATGATCACCATCATTTTGTTGTGCCTTAAGTTAAAAATGCATTTTATAAAATGGCATAACCTTATAATATTGACTTTAGCACTTTTAAGGGTCCAAAACTGATTTTCCCAGGTAATTGGATTCTTTCAAAGTTTCAAATTTTTGTGCAAGTTTTTTTGTGTGAAATGTTGCACAACTGCCATCAATAGGCTGTTGTTTGTTATAAAGTTGAAGTATTTATAATGAGTGTTATCATTGTTCTGAACTGTATCTTAATATATTGTTTGCCAAAACCAGCTCAATTAGACTTGGTTAAATTTCATCAATGTTTTTACTGTGCGTGTGTTTCAATCTTGCAATAATATACATCATAAACCAGGCGACCTATCGTGTTCTCCAGTATCTCTTGTTACTCATATTATTCTTCAGATCTTGATTTCGCAATCATATAATTGACCTGTGAAGTTGCAAATTGATCATACCCCGTTAAAATATTCCTGCTATATACGGTAGTCATGGAAACATTCATGTAAATGGACATGTATACATAAAAAAAATGTACAAGCACATTTTAAAACGTGGTACAGTATTGAAAAAGCATTTACATACTTGTGATATATAGGTGTCTGATTTGGTTTTATGATAACTGTGGCCCGAAGATTTCAATATACCGCAGATAGACTGCATCCTGTTGGGATATGTCCGGCAGTCATTGTTAGGTATAATAGACGTAAACCTGTAAACAACCTTGGAGCAGACGTCAATTCCTGATCAAGTATTTGTTGAATCATTTTATTTATACGACTAACAAAGTTGACTGTTCCTTATCCGTTTAACAGCTCAAATCTCCGTCTAGGTGTAAAAGAAATCGATAATGACTATTTTATTTACATACATTGGTGTATAATCAAAAACATTTATCTACAAATTAAAAGCTACAGTAGAACCTTGTTATCACAAACTCGTCTAACTCGAAGACCCCCTTTAACTTAAAGTTTGTTGGTCCCTGTCAAACTAACACTAGAAAATTGAACTCACTTACCAGCGACGAATGCTCGGATAATTCGAAGTTTCCAATTGTTCCACTGACTGGGTGATAACGACTTTATCTCATTTTACTGTGAAACTGGAAAAAATTCGCCCTCATTTTAATTTTGCTCTTTTCGCCCAACACTGGAAAGGTGTATTTAAGACAACGTGAATATTTTACCAAACATAAGCTTGTTTATTGTATGATGAGGATCTATGTCAGGTCGAGTTACCATTAGTTTGATGACCAAATTTATTCCTGCATTATTTACGGAGTTATGGCCCTTTGTAGATCTGTCGAAAACAGTTTTGCTCGATAACTTGAGTAATTCTGAACAAATTAATTGAAAACTTCGTAGGAAGGTTTATTTCAAGTACAAAATGTTGTGAAAAAATGTTGTTATAGGCTAAACACCTGAAACCATTGGCCAATGAAAATCCTTGAAAATGCTTGTTGCATATGAGATAATATTGTATAGAATAAACTCATTGGGAGGGGGAGGGGTTGAGTTCGCCTAGTGACAGTTCAAGTTTGTAACTTGTATCCCACGCAGTGATGCATACTTGCATTTTCAACCAGTAAATTTACTTATCCAACATCTGATGATTTTATCTTAAAGGACAGCCCAAAAAAAGCCATTTATAACTGTTATTTTTCCTTTGGGTGTACATATACATAACATAATAATGAATTTAATATACTTTCATTCTGAGCACATGCAACCTCCTCCAAGGATATTTAATTTCAAAATATTGGCAAGTGTGAATTGTGAAGTCTTGTATCCCACACAGTGACTTTAGAGATTGAATAGATTGAGTAATCAGAGATGGTGTGTCCAGATTCATTTCATTTTGCTGCATAAATAATGTGTTTGTTATTGATTTACAAGCACAGAATATTCCATGTTTATAATTATATTCTGTGGTATGATATGGATGTTACTCTTTTAGCATAAACTTTTTTTTTTAATTTCCATATATTAGATATAGTGTTGATGGAAATTAGTCTCCTTGCTGTAAGTATAATTAGAAATGATTGGGATGAGGCCATGTTTTAATCAGGTTGATTCTGGTTTAGGAATAGGAAGGGACATGAAGAAGAGTTATTGGGAAAAACAAATGTTTAGAATAATATTGGTTTTTTTTTCAATGCATCATCCAGGTATCATTTCTGTGTTTTTATGTCCAAATAAGTTCTACATAAAAGTATGTGTATTATATAAACATGTGTAAGAGAATATTGATGACTTGTATCATACCGAACCCTATACAAATACTCTCAAATGTGTTCTTTGATTAACGATGTAATAAATTGGGAAATACATAATTTATATTAACTGTTTTATTTGTTCTTCAAATTTTGTTTGTCTAAAAATTGTAAAAATTATGTTCTTAAAACTTTATTTGTCTTGGAACTGTTCAAAAAAAATAATCTGATGGTAAAAAATTTAAACATAACCTGTATGTTCTGTTGCTGTGATTAAGCTGTGGGCAAGGTCAAGGACGTGTCAGATGTAGACTAAATATAGAAGCTCTGCATTTATATGACAGATAGATGTTCATATCTATACTACTACGCAGTCAGTATTCCGGGTCATGTGACCACCCTGGGTGTGTTCCATTTTACAAACCCATGATTGTCTTATCACGCAGTACTGTGTATGATGACCTGAACGGTGGTGAAAATGGCATTCATTGAAATTGAATAAACTTAAATGACATTCTAAATTTCAACCTTTCTGTGATTTTTTTTTTGGGGGGAGGGGGGGGGGGTGGAAGGTCAGGGCATTCTGAAAATCGCCCACACATATTTTGGTGTTTTTTCTGATGAAAATATCATATATGTTAACAGAATATAATAAAACTAGGAATATATTTGTTTGTGTTGATAAATGTCATGTTCCTTTAATTGTTGAGATTGATACGTGAGCACATCCTTTAACTGTGTATGGAGTGATTTTTGGTGCAACTTCAGATTAAACCCATGGATATTCTTCAACTCCAACTTAAATGACCAGAAAACAATTAATTTGACTGCATTCATTTGACCAGTGAATTGAAAGTGTTAATATATTATCAATGAAGATAATAAAATGTCAATGTGCAATATGCCAGGTATTTGTTTAGAATTATAGATAGACCTGGGTATATAGGTATATAGATAGGGTGGACAGGTCTGCTTGTGTAAGTGACCCCTTCCTGACCTTGATTTATTCTAAGTATTGGTAACAGAATTATTCAGAGTTCCTCAACACTGATGTGAAGACCTAGGCCTATCAGTGTCCCTGTTAAAGCAAGTGTCTTCTCTAGCCGACAGTCCGAGGGAAGCACCGTTTTACTGCCTCACGGACTACAGCGAGATTCTGTCCGTCTTAGAGATTAAGGAATTTGTGGTGACAGTAATAGGTGGCTACACCTCTTCTGACTTGACTTATGAAGGTTAAAGGAATTGATGGAAATATACCGGTATTTCATCATAGCTAGCCCCCCTGGATAGGTTCGCAATGTATGGAAGGAAAAGTCCTATCATTTTTACCTCACCTGAGTTCAATGGCAAGGTGACCTTATATGCTCTGGTGGAGTAAAAAGTCTTCTCTTCAAGAGTAGCTAGTTATATTTTGATCTGATTTTGTTAATGTCTCTCTTGGGAAAGCAGAATCAGTTTGTTATTTGTGAAGGTTGTTTCTCCTAGCCTGTTAGTATAGATAGCAACATAAATAAAAATAACAGATAAAAAACTGCAAACAATGAAAGGTAAATAGATATGTCTCAATTACAATTTGATATGATTTAAAAAAAAAACACCCATATACTTCTGTAATCTTATCATGTAACAGTTTCTTTGTATAATACAGAAAATGTGTACTTTTAAATCCAAGAGTAATGAATTTTACCTTGCTTCAAGGTGTGCAATAAAGAAATATATGAATACAAGCTTGAACCTGTTCCACTATCTTATAAAGCTCAAAAGTGGCACGAAAGATGGATCATTTGACAAAATATGGGGTCATGGTGACCTGATGTGTTTAAAGTGCCCTGTCATTCTGCTCTCCACCTCAGGGTTGTAGGTACGAGGTTGTAACGTCGGGGAGTCGTCAGGTACTGGCTGTTGGTCGCTGGTTTTTCTCTGGCAACTCCAGCTTTTACCCCCAAGGACATAAAACACAAACAAAGGAAAGACAAATCAAATAAATGACAAAATACAGCTGAACATATTACCAGGCATGGTTTCCAGTGCATTTCTAATTGCACAAGTATTTAACACCTGTTTCTGTTGTATCTTTCAGTTGTTTGACAATGCCATGATTAACGCCGGCCTGCTGGACGATCCTCGGACAATGGTGGGACGCGTCAATGAGATTCTGGAGAAGGCGTTGTTGTAATGGGTCGCAGAGAAACACCAGTGTTAGGGAGAAGATGTTGTGTGTCAGCTGTGTTTCGGCATTCGGCAGGAAAACAAGACAGATACAGTATCGTGTGATATGTTGTACACTGCAGAATTACTGAAAAAGAAAAACTTATCAAACTAACTGACGGTACACTCATTCGTCCCTGAAATTCCATAATGCACTATTCCAACCTTTGACTTGGAAGAGGCCAAGTGCATCTTCAGGGGTGAATGAGTTTGATGTTGCTGATCTGTGGATATTCCAGTTTACCGACATAAATGTTATTACGCTGATTGGATCATGATGTAGAGATTCTGAACAAAACAGGGCTTGTTTTCATGCTTTTACCAAAGTTATGATCGTTCAAACACACACAATTTGAATACCGTACATGTATTTCAATATTGTAATACAGTTATTGAAGAATTATTTCATTTTCATGAAATATATACCAGGACAGTTCTATTTTTTGCTGTTTTAGAGTGAAAAAGGGGGAAAACAAACATCATGCATTATGTGTGGTATATAATTATGTTCTGTTATGAATACAGCTTGTGATGTTGAGACTGAGAGACCAGAGAGAAATGAGGTATGGTAAAACTAATACATGACATGTATGATTAATTCACTAGCTTCATTAATAGATTCCGTTTACATGGTCGACATTGGTTGTTAGCATCTTTTGTTTCATTGCAAGGTCATAATCAATAAAAAACAATAGCTGTATCTATTGGTGAACCAATTTGGTTATAAACATCCAGTTGGTTTATTCACCCCTGAAGTTTCATAATGAACTATTCCAACCTTTGAATTGGGAGAGTTCAAATGTGTTTGCAGGGGTGAATGAATTAGCCACCAATAACACTGTTAAAATCTCTTACATTCTCAACCAGAGAATGTGTAAAACGGATTAACTTGCTGTGTGATGATTGAAATAAATGTAGTTTTAACCTGCGTAAAACCCGTAGTGTTTCAAGCAATGAACTATTTAATGAAATCAGTTGAACATTATAACAATGTTTGCTTTGAAACAAAAAGGAAACTAAGTGATAATTATTCTGGTTCAACTTCAAATGCTTAAAATCAATATTTATGTTAAGATTAGATTTAGAAGAAGCAGTATATTTCCTGTGTTAGGAAATGTATGGCTATAGTTCTGTAGAGAGGCTCGTAGTATTGACTGAAATAATAAGGCGGGGGTTCTCCACAGCCGTTCCTCATCACTACGGTAACTTTGAACACTGGCTGCAAAACGCAAATACAATTGTGAAGTGAGAGCTGTGTGTTCGGGCTTCAGCTCCGATTTAATCCATTGATTCTCTCCGGATATGCTGGTGTCATTTCATCAGTTAAGCTCTCCCATTCACATACTGCACACAACCCGTACAAATGTGTGACAGAATAGTGGGGCACAACATTTTTGGATACGGCATGCTTTTACTTTCATCAATAAAAAGGATGGGGTTCTTTTGTAAAATCTCAAAATTTATCACCTCTGGTTTGAATTGTTTGAACAGGACTCTATCTAATCTGAATTTTGTCAAATCTGGTCATATCTTAACCGAAATTTGTCAAATTTGGTCAAAACTACTAATCTGAATTTTGTCAAATCTGATCAACATTATTTTTTTCTTTCTGACAATGACAATTCACAACAAATTGACTACAATCCAGAGCCCTCTATAAAGTGACCAAGTTATTTGGTCCAAGGTCAGTGCCGTTGTTCGAGAGACCCATTCTGCCAGGATTATTTTTTTCTCTCATAGTTAAGTTTTAACAGGGTGTTTTATTTCACGGGTATTTAATTTCGCGGAATTTTATTTGACCATGAACATAGCGAAAGTAAAGTCCCTGCGATTAAAAGCAACTTTGCAGTATAATTGAAGTGTGTTGATTCTTATGTCATTAACGTTTTAAAGTATGGGTGGTTTTTTTTTAATTTTTTTCGTATTTCATATTCAATTTGAGATGTATTTATAATTACAGATATTAGTTGGGTCAACATAATCACTCTCTCATATTCAAGACATTTAAATACCTGGTATCATCATCAAATGATTTCATCCCTTCCAGTCAAGAGAAAAGGATTTACTACTTATATGTGTATAACGTATACTTGTAACATATTTACTTGTCGTTCATCAAATGCATATGTAAGCACAGGTGGTTTACGAAATTCACACGATGTCAGAGATCAAGATAAATTAACCTGCTGTCTTAAATTTTATCGTGACTATTTTATACAATGTGATATCTATAGTTGTAAGCCAATTCTGTACTTTTACACATGAATTTGAACTGTAACTTGTAGTTTGTTTATTAGACTAGAAGTATGAAGTGTTCGATTAACCATTTAAAATAAAACATTAAAATTTGATTATCAGATGCGTGTTATTCTTGATTCATGTGAAATCCACAAAGAAATATACATATGTACACAGACAGACTGTCAGAGAATCTACATGTATACACATTATGATAGGGGCTGAGCCAATTTGAGGAAACTGCCTATAAGTGGTTGTGGTAAGATTTGTTATGATCCTTAATCGAATTGAGGAAGAAGTTATATTAGTCATACAAGATCACAGTTTGATTTCATTTTCAGTGGTTAACTTCAGCCTGTGTGTGTTTACAGGAGAAACATTATTTCTGATCGTTATATTACATATTAATATGTACATATGATCTAGTCTTTGTTTCTTTATAGATCCACAACTAACATATAAATTGATACATAACAGTTGATATTTACATATATTTGATTTTTTCGAGAACCAGAAAGGAAAATTGCCAATTGAGCTAAGCTACCTACATGTAGCTATCAACCCTTGCTTTTTTTTAGGAAATCATTGTCGGCACTCTAGTCGCTTCATTTCTTCAAGATTTTCATCAAACTGCATAAACTTATACAGAACTGTAACCCGCATAAAAGATATCAATGGTTCTAAATACAATTCAAGCTTCATGTAGATATGTCATGCTACACATACATGTAGCTAAATCCCAGTGTACTGTGCAAGATTCCATCCTCAGACTAGACCAAGAAATGAATTAAAATATATGCATTTCATGATCAATGATGAATGCGTGAAGGTGCAGCTTTTAACCTCATTAAGTGTAATTACATTCAAAACATGAGAGATTACATTTTTCTTGTCAACGACAACCCAGCTTGCAATATATTCAGATTTTGTTTTTAAAATTTGTTTTATTAAATGATGGAAGAGCGTTTTTCTGTCACCCAAAAAGGCGACATAGCAATATACAGGAAAGCCTTTGCTAGGGATTGCTCTTCAGGTCTGATGGTAAAATATCAAGGTCACTGTTACTATAAATAGAAACTATGTCCAAACGAAGGTTTCAGTGTCATAACTCAAGTTCCCTTGGGCTTATCAAACTTCATACAATGCTTCCTGTTTTTGTTTGGGATTGATGTTCAGGTCTGAAGGTCCAAGATCACTTACAATAAATAAAACCCATGTGATATCTGGCATCCCCTTGGGCCTTTAGGATTCATGTTTGCATGCCTCTGGCACAGTGTTGCCATTGGCTGTCGATCATTCTATCATTCAATCATAATTTTGTTTCTTATCATTTACTCATAAATGGGTAGAAATCTTGAATTATAATTGGGTATGAAGTTGTATAATGAAAAGACGGATCAAATTCTGACTTTGTGAAGGTCCACCATTTTTTTTTTCTTCAGAGTTATGGCAACGTTTGGAATAAGAATTTTAATAAAGTTTCACAAAAATGGATTGACCTAAATTGGAGAGCTGCAGTGGAAATGTTAACGAAATTTTCAATTAAATATTGATTACAATGTGCATCTGTATCATTACAATGTTTCTATCGTTGGCCGTGCAGGCATCACTTCCACTTCTGTTGAATTCTTGTACCTGGTATCTGGGAAACATTGTCTTCAATGATTACCAATTCAAAATGTGAAAAAGCTACCAGGTATATTAGTGTATCGTGCGGATAAGTCTGTTCTCTGAGGCTTCCGTTTCCATTAGGGGCGACGCACATCGGTCAAGGTACATGTATCAAGAAATTTAGTCATACCTTTTATTTAAATTGTAACTCACGAGTTCCTGATTTCTTAAAGGAACGGGGGGAAAACCCGAACATTATTTTATTTGTTTAAAATTCTTTAAATTTTAGCAACAAGTATGTATATTCTATGTAGACATGCGAGTAATTTTCAGTGGAAACATAAATTTTGAAATGACAACAAACTCGACATTTTTTGTGGTGACTGTTTAATACTCTCACCAACATGAAAACAAATTTA
The DNA here is from genome assembly GCA_947623455.1 of Mimachlamys varia. Lineage (NCBI taxonomy): Eukaryota > Metazoa > Mollusca > Bivalvia > Pectinida > Pectinidae > Mimachlamys > Mimachlamys varia. Next base: position 8,892,121 of record OX392537.1, read on the forward strand.
CTCTGTACATGAAAATGACAATATCATATTTATAATTTCGTGTGTATATCATTCATGCAACTTTTGTTTACATGGTTGGGGAAAACAATTCAGAAAAAAAAAAGTTCTGCTAGGAATTTTTACAGCTAGATATTGATCGAGGAAAACGTTCACAGCTCCACTGATAATAGCTGGTGTTGTACAGGTAATACAGATTGGAACTACACCAAACCCTAGCATTGCTGGAATGCTTACCAAACTAGACACATCAACCATACATTTTAGACGATGAAAAATGTTAAGAAACTACGGCCTATTTGATCCCTTATAGACAACCATCCAAGATAAGATGTACCTATAGATGTAGAGTTATCGAGACTAGTTAGGATACGACAACTGGACTGAGACAGCTGAACTGGTTACAAAATATTTTTGCACAAGGAATACAGCATCAAGTCTAATAACAAATTCTATGAAGCAGAAATAGAGACCATTTCAAGCAATGTCTGGAATTATGGTTTTCATTCACAAGGCATGAAAATAAATGTAGGTTTTGGCGTCCAGGTATTTTATGATTTGGATGTTAGCGACACAGAACTGTTGACGCTTATAACCTTGTGTTTGATTTTTCTGGATTAGACAAGCACTTTAAATGTTACTACTATGAAATATGTAAGCAGTTTAGCAATATTTATCCTGATTTTCCGACCCATTTTCTCGAACATTTCTCGCTCACTCTCGCATCATTGACTGGCTAGCCTGTATCACTGTCTGCATTGCAGACCAAAACAAACAAAAAATATATCTACATTTCCAAATATATCTTGTATCATATATAATAACACACAGGACAAAATACATACACAAAAAGAGTAGAAATTAATTAAATTATTTCATAAAGTAAATAATTCCATGATCGGATTCCTCTATAACATTGTAAGTAATATATAAATAATTGGATTCATTTGCACCACTAGGTTAACATAATCACAAATTAACTTTTGTAGTCTTCATTCTCACACATACAACCTGGTGACATTGTTAAATCACTCGTGGGATTTTACAAATGCATGATCTGTTAGCAAATGAGTGTGACAATGATGCAAGAAGGTTGTCGACTTCACTACAACTCTCAAACAATCGGACATGCCCATCCATCAGCAACGGTTTGTGAATATATACAACGCTAATGTCAACATATAGCTAACTGGAACACGTCACGTCATACCACCACAATGGCCGACACGTGTGTTGAAGTACATCCAACTCTAAAATGTGTCGGTAAACAATCTAAGAAAGTATAAATAATGTTCATTACCCAATAACAGAAAGGACGACCAAAATTTTACACAACAATTTGTCCCAATTCTACATATTGTACTTTGTTCAGACAAGAATTCTAAAAATTTGTTTACGTAAAAATGACTAAATAAACAAAAGACGTATTTTGAAGTTGATAATCAGATACAGGAAGATGCTACAATCGGAATGTTAGTCGAGGGTTGCTCGCCTGCTTGTATCTAGTCTGTTTCCAATTGCTATTACTACAGTTTGTATGATCAGTCAATAGAAGTGTGTGGAAGCGTTATCCTCTGGTGGCCAAGATAAGGGCTACAATAAGTCCGTATAGACCCAGTACTTCAGCAAAAATAAGAATTAGAATCATTCCCACAAATAACCTGGGCTGCTGTGCTGTTCCTCTCACACCTGCATCTCCCACAATTCCGATGGCAAACCCAGCAGCTAGACCACTCAAACCCACACTCAGTCCTGCACCCAAGTGGCAGAAGCTCCTATAAGGGAGAAAGAACGGAGTCTTTAGGCAAGCAAAATAATATCATATGCAACAGAATATTGATGCAGACATGAATGGTCTCTTCTTTGTCAATATCAATTTAAAGAGAGTTAAAAAGTTTGAAATTGAAAAATTTCAACATTTAATCATTCACCCCTGAACATTCATAATGAACTTTTCCAACCTCTGAATTGGAATAGTTCATTTGCGACTTCAGGGGTGGGTGAATTAATGGTCTACAGATTTCTTTTACCCTTAAACTTACAATACACTGAAACAGACTTTAACCAGCCTATTTTCAAAAAAACTTTTCTGCAACAGATCATAAATGGATTATTTATAACTATAAACATCAATTTATTGGTATTTTGTTTTTATACTTTTGAGAACCATGACAGGGAATCAAGTCTGTGATGATTTTTTAAGTTTTGAAGCGGTGAATACATACGTAAAAAGTGTGTAGTCTTTGGTGATACTGTTGGCGATGAGGGCAGCTACGACCAAACCGTAGATGGCAATGATACCAGCCATGACAACGGGGATCACAGACTTCATGATCAGCTCCGGTCGCATCACAGACATGGCAGCAATTCCAGTACCAGACTTGGCTGTACCATAGGCAGCTCCCAAGGCTGAAACAAGTGCAACAATATTATAGACAGGCATTTTAAAGAAAACCAAGCTCATCATACATGACAGCTTATGTCACCCGTTGCCATATTCGCCACAAATTAAAATTTCTTATATCTGGTAAGGTGAAGATTTGATTGTAAACTTGTTCAAGGCATTATATCTTTTTGTATTAAAGTTTGAAAAATCAGGACAAACATATGATCTATAGCACATTTCATTTGCAAATTCATGAAGGTTCATTTGTGACATATGTTCTATGTAATAAAACTATAAAAAAATTCATGAATTGATTTTCATTTAAATCTGAAGGTATTTGAAGTAGAGCATTGTTCAAACTTATTTGATACACACTAATTAGTATGAACCACACTGAATCATTGTTCCAATTTCTTCATTTGGTAAGTTTGATATTTTTTTTTCAAAATCTCTAGTGTATGACCAAAATCAGCATGTGAAACCTTAGATCTCTCCCCTTTATAGAGGGACACAAAAATATAGAAGCTATGGACTACCTAGTGTTTTGCATTCATGCCATGTATACAACAATGTTTATATAAACATGTAGAGGTATAGTGATTACATCTGAGTACATTTTCTTGCATTTTTTAAATACTATTTTTATGGCATAAAAGCCCATTACGATTGAAAAATGATTTGAGGCTGTTGATCATTGGCAAATTGGCAGGAAGTTTTTGTACTTTAACTTCATGTGCTGTATATATAATGTATATCACACACAAAGCATTGATTTTTGTTTGGGGAAAACGAACAAGGATTATCTTGCATTGATTGGCTGTAAGCTTATTAAAAAATAAGGGACCTTTCTTTTGGAGGCCTAAAATTCACCCAAAAATGTCAATGAAAGGGAATTTAATAGGAAATTAAAAAAAAACAAAACAATAATATATAAGCGCAGTAGATACTGTATAAAGAACACGCTGAACATTTTTGGAAATAGTTATTATATGAAAAAGGAAGAAATTATCTACAATGAAAAGCATTATGTAATCCATAGATACTTGTACATTTATTGATATACTATATAGCCTGTAGCTAATTATGAATTATAATTGTATAGGGGTTCTCTTGTGTGGAAGTCTAATAATATTAACTAATGTTGATATACAAATTATGTAGTGGGATGGACATTAGCTTGAGGGTATACCAGACAGCAGGGTGTGATCATGAGTATGTATACACGTATACAGGTTTGTGACGTGTTACATAGAACTGTTGACTTGAAATGGCTGTCAATATTCCTGCTACTGATTAAATATGTATTACTCAGACTGTCTTTCCTTGAAATTTTCAAAAGTACTACTTGTTATTTTTAAATGGATTTTTATGAGGGAGAAATAAATTGACAGAAGGTATACGTATATGACATTTCAGGAAATACTCAAAGTGTTGTTGAGTCCGTGTGGTAGAACAGATCTATATAATCCCCAACAGAAAGATCCCGGATATACAATGTTAATGTATAACCTCAAATGGCTCAAGTCACTTCTGTGTTATAATACACATTTATACATGTACAACCAGGTGTAGCTAAAGAATGTATGTACAGTAGGTACCATAAATGAACGAGTGTATAAGTATGATATAGAATATGTACATGTACGATGCCCCTTATGTTTTGTGTGTGGATGTTTTGTTTCCATTTAGTTTTATTTTGCAGAGTATCATAAATCATACACAGTTCACTAAGTTGTTTCATTAAATTCCCATATCATTAACCACTAACCAGTGCATACATAACATACAATATCCTGGTGTGAAATGCAAAATGAACCAAAACACCCTTTTTAACCTCAGGTATTCATCATGAGAAGCTAGCTAAGCTATGAGGTAATATTTAAGGTGCACCTGTTCACAATTTAACTGTCATGTTTTACTATAGAGCAAAATCAAACAACAGATTTTGTTTTCGAGTATTTATTCACTAAATTCAAAGGGTATTTGAATACATTATGTATGTGTGGTACTGAAGTATCTAAAACCATTCTTTCAAACCACATACATGTAGCTTTTGAAAATGTCTGATGTCCTTCCTCATTACGTATCTAGAAATGGATGGTCTCACATGTGCACTGACTCACAAAAATAATTTTAAGCAAGTTCATAATTTTGATGGTATAAAACTTATTGATTCTGAAAGCATTTGTTATAATTATATCAGTCAAATTGACAAAGTATGTTAAAAAATAATGTTTCTCTGGTTCCTATATAAATGTGACAGTTGATGTAATTCATTTGCAATTCATTTAAGTTGTTGTGAATTCATAACCTTTTTCTGGAGATATTATATGTCTGAATATAATTTTTATGCAATTGACTGTTTCAATATTGGGAAACAAATATTCTTGAAAACTTTCAATATTCCATTCAACACTACTTTAAAAGGAAGTATTTACTGAAGTAGGTTAATCTAATTACTAGTAATTAGACCTGTACAAATCTATAAAGCACTGTAGTATAATTATATAAGTATAAGTAGCATATATAGGATAGACTGTAGGGTTTATCTATCCAATACCAACACTGAATTTGGGTTAAACGTTTCCATTCGAAAACATGTGAAGAAAATCTATATATTTTCTCCATATAATTGGTAATACTCCAACAAAAGCATTACATAGTATAACACAAAGGGGCTATAATCCAGACTGTATAATGTCAGCTTGCTGCCTGTTAGACACTTCCAGCCAGAAGCTGATGTACTGATCACTACGGCAGTACGACTGCCTGTACTCAAACCTAGCTCAGTAGTTAGCCCAACCATGTAAACACTGAACTTGGATGCTCCAAGCATTGATTACTATGGGAGAAACCATGCGATCAATAACCAGTTCTCTGGCTGTCAGCTGAGGGATGTCAAAGGAAAGCTTGCTATACCAAGGCATTAGAGCAATCTACCACCCGCAATCAATGGTGGCAAACTCGCTCCTATATATATGCCAAACACATTGTGTAGTAAATGAAATACTATCATCTCATTGGATAATAGGCTAGAAAGCTCTGATCTGATTGGATGAGGCGTGAACAGTGAAAGATGAAGTTCCCAACCAGCATCAATCACAGGAAACACCTTGTGTGTTTGATCTTGCTGAGAAATCTGATGGCATTGCAATTTCCTTAGCATTACGATATTTGCAACATTGAGTCGCATTCATAGTCACCCTGGAGTTATAGTCACATATATTGACACACCAATTGACATTATGGATTGATATAATAGTTTTAAGTATGTATGTACCTAAATGTTGTTCCCATCAACCACATGGATTATATTAATAGAAAAGACTTGAGCACTACACACAATGTACACCCTCCTTATCAATCTCGGTAAAGAATCAATTGTGATGAAAAATTAATCAAGCGAACTCTAACATGTGCAGTGCCCTATAAATAAACCTGATAGTACTAGAACTCGCCGATTCATCTCCAACACATAATGATTCATGTATGTACCGTACTAGTATACGTAGTGCCACTATGATTAATTGTTATGACTGTAATTTGCATTCATTTTTGTTTTTACATCACAAATTTATTTTCTGAACACCCATAGAAATGTCAAATGTAATTCTGGATACTCTAGTACCTGGACAGTTGTTTTGAGTTTGTTTATAATTAAATCAAAGTTAAAATGATATGCAATAAGACCCCTTGTGTGCTAACAACGGGCTAACAAGAGTGATTTATAAGTTGGATAACTTGTATCATAATTGTTGTAAAATAAATAAAGTTTATTTAAGTGAAAATGATACACTTTTGTAACCAGAATGCCATGATTGATCAAATTTTTGGATTTCCTTTCTGTTAGAACATAAAACACGGATTTTCAGTAAGTGACCTTAATCTTGACCTTGTACTATAAATATATAAGTTAAATGATTTTTTTTTGATGACTAAAAAACCTGAAGTCAATTCTATATAACAATGTAATATACATTGTACTAGTACATCAAATCTTCTGACATATCACTTTTGTTGCTTCTATTCTATTCTACACATGTACATGTATACGAATGACAGCAGATATGAGACATAGATATACTGTAGCTGGATGATCAGCCCCTGTGTACATGATGTTAGTAGATTTAATATATATGCACTAGATATTTGTGTAAGATATATCTACAGGTACTTTAACACAATTTCTGAAAGATGCGACTATTTTTCACAGGTGAAGCATGAACATATTTTTTTTTACTGAATAGTCGAAAATAGGTAGAGTAGATTTTAAAATGGACTTTCGGAGAAAAAGTATGTATGAATCCAGATAATATATAACAGAGTGCTAAAAATTATTGATACTGTATTAGCCGTAAACAGCCTCCAGGACGCCTAAAAGGTTGGTTACAAAGGCCCGGGGAGTTTATTAGGATTACAACACAGAAGATCTTGAGGGAAAATGTTGTCAATGAGTATGATGTATTGTGCCCAGAACAGGTAGCTAGAATATATACCTGGTACTAATTTTTCAAGCAGCTGAAATTTTGTGTAGTTCGACAGCATTATCGACAGACAATATTTATTATTTTTGTTTGAACTGACCAGAGGCAAAGGTTTTTCATACTGCTATAGAGAATCATTTAACTGTTCTTGCTATTATAATTACTTATTAAGGGCTTTTCTGTAATTTAAATACTTTTGTAGAAGAAGAGGGGCACTTATTAGTATGATAGATGTCTTCATAAATTTGTTACTATACATGTTACCATAGCCACTTTCTGTTTCAAAGACCTTAATGTAATTTGTTCACTTTTAAATGTATCGGTAAGAAACCTTCCCCAAAATAATATGAACAGATTTTGAAAACAAATTATGCAAATCATCAAGTACAGTATACCTACTGTACATATATATGTATATGCTTAGGTAATTCGGTGCATATATTAAAGTATTACATAAAACTTTAATACTATCCAAGTCCCTTAAATGTTAACTTTAACATAGGAACCCTGAGTAATCATATAAGATAATGACATAGGAAATGTATGTCATGCATGATCCCGAGGGGAATACTAATACATGAACAAAATGAAATACATGCATATGTGTATAGCTATACACAAGTGACAAGATGTACATGTAATGACAGTGCTTTACCTTGCATTGGATTATCATGACATGACTCTCTGAACAAAGAGTTCCTAATACTGCAAATCTGAACCAAACTGTAAGCCCTATTTAATCCAGGTATTGTTAAAAACATACCAATTAATGTTATTCAAGGGAGACCAACCTTATACATTTTTAGTATTCACCCCCAAAGTTCACAAAATGAATTAGATTGTAAAATATATAAAAATAATCATGTACAAATTCTTGTGTAGGATTTAATATTTTTCAACTTGTTTCTTTCTTTCACAATGAAATCTTTGTACTGGAATCCAATTATTATTTGTGGAAATATGGGCGTTTACAAAAAACACAAAGGGGGTAATGTTGCACTAATAAAAGACAGGTACCGGGAAACATTTCTATGTAAAATCAGGGAAGAAGAAGAAAACACTAACAGTGGTTTTTTTTTCTTTCTTTCTTTCTCTGGAACAGAGCCTTGGTTAAAAACTAAAATATCGGTTGGGTAAGGAGCTTTTTTTTATATGAATTTTACTCTTCATTCAATTTCAGATTCCTTGAAAGTAGGGTGGGTGCACTTATAGGAGCAGATTATTAGGTCGAACATGTTACATGTGTGTACTTCCTGAATTGGCAAAAATGACCCGCTACTGTCATGGTTCAATCATTGAAGATGAATGTCCTGAATGACTTGACATTTACAACTGTATGTAAATAACAAGCAAACTTCCTAGTTCCTGGCAAGATAAAATTATGACCAAATAGCCAGGAACAGAAAGTTTGAAGTTTGTTACAATACATTTATAAGTGTATATTATCTTACATTAGTTTAAGATTCAAGAGATGAAAGAAAACTTTCAAGAATTTGTCATTTTTGAACAATCTAAGAGGACAGTCACATTGGATATATTGGTTTTCTTATATTGAGGTAGTTGAGGTCATTAATTTTTTTGGAAAATACAGAAAAGGGGCTTAGGAAAATAGATCATGCTTATTAACTGTAGCAGTGAGATGTATGTATGTATGGTCACAGTAAAGGTCATAACGTTCAATTTACCGTCATACAAACAGATACCCAGATATGTTATCTAGGAATAGCTCAGTCGCTCCGCAATGTTAATCTATCAGTTATGTAGCTACCTTCTATCCACAGAATTAGGTCACATTGAAATCTCAACTGACAATGTCAAGCACACACTTGCCCTTTTTCTGCGACTTATATCAATTTTAAAAGAATCTGTATGAAGTCAAATTTTATTTACCATTGGATCTGAAACGTATTTATACATTATTATTTTTAGAGAATTAGAGATTTTTTTCCTTACTATATGTATGAATGGTTTTTTTTCTTCTTATGTTCTATATTAAGGCAATGAAACCTGACCTATATAGAAATTAATATAATCAGAATAAAGGTACATGGTCACTACAACAGCATTTTCCTTTTACATGTAGATACATGCAAATAACTATTTAAATGACCACCACGATTGCATTTCATAACACATTTCTCAATGACCCAGACCAATTTATAGAGTAGACAGAACCTCAGGCAGTCAGGGCATTTAAAATTGTGTAATTGAATTATAAAATTTTGTTACACATTACTAGTTCTCTACATTGGCTACATGTATACAATTGTAATATGGAAATTAAAAAGCTGTTTTACAACTTGTAACTACAGTTGTTAAAAAATTACTGTTGGAAGGGACATAAAAAAGTTGATGTATTTAAAAAAAAAATCCTTTATTTAGCGATTTATTTTTATCATTTAACTTTGATTGAAAATGAAAGTAAAATTCTCAATTAAATTCTAAATTTTAATGACACATGAAACAAACATTTTCAACGAAATTGTGCATGGTTTTATCCTTCTCAGTTTCCGTATTAATACTTTGATTTATTATTGATTAAAACAAGTAAATACGGTGGTTCGCGTAGGCCTCGATTACCATAATTCTTTGATTATTTGAGAAAGAGAATTTTCGGAATACACAATGATTCACCTTCGTCCACCGTCTCGTGACCCGACAACCGGAACAGATGTCATCTTCGGTGAAATACATTTCAAGAAACTCCATTACAATCAGACAAAAATATACATCAAATCCACTTATTTCCCAATCATGCCATATGAAATATTTTATAACGACTTGTGTTTCTGTCGTCAATGTCACATCAAAACCATCAATGACATATTCCCAAAACGATCGATTCTGACTTGCCCACCCGGTGCCGTGTCAAATGCAAACTTGAATATTTCTCTTACCACTGAAGGCCATAGCCGCCGTTGCACCCATTGCTCCGAAGAACGGTGTGTAAAGGGGTTGTTTCTCAGCTACGTCGGTCATTTTGCTAAGTTTTAGAACTGAACTTGGGTGAAAATTTCAATTTTACGGAGATGATATCCTCACAGGTTGATCGACGACGCAAGATGGCGAATTTACAACGTATCATGTGATCGTGAGATCCCATTATTTGTTAGGCGTAATTTGATTGGTCGACATAACCGAAAGACTCCAATCAAATGTGATCTTTTACATTACAGTTGGGACCGTTTGACGTCACAAGCATTAAACATGTGCTCGTCATGTGCTGGTTTGTTATGAAAATGTGATACGAAACTTGATGATGATTTGACCGTTCATTGATTATGAAATTCTCCTACCGTGTAAGGACGGCGTTTTAAGCATTACCTGTTGTTTATACATATTGAAAATAATTTAAGATTTACTTATACATGACCCCCCCCCCCCGCGCCTCTCATCATTTCATAGACTGAAAAGCTGAAGATGTTTCTGAATCATTTATATAATCTTTGGATTTAATGTTGTATTTTTTCATAATTTGTTTTATTAATGATTGATTGACATCACGTTACAGAAGTAGAGCTCAAAATTTACACGGATCTATCTAGAAAAAAATTCATGTTTTACCTACCAATATAATACAAATCATTTTATACTTTACAATGGTTTCCTCACTAGGTCCTACCTGTCGAGACCAATTTTGCATTTTTTCTCTCATATAAAAGTGCTATGTGATCTTCCCACTAGACCATGTAAAAGTTGGGTAACTTGTTGCAAACTGAATAGGTTCTGATTGGCTCAGGGATCACTTTGTGGCGAGATTTTGGGATTTTTACCCATATATTCCGTGAAAATCTCATTAAAAATTCAAAATTAAATTACTTCATGTGGAAAATCTCATAGATATTTTGCTGATCCAATGAAATCCCTCAAATTCTCCCATAGGTTTTAAGAGTCAGAATTATCCATGTAGGTTAGAGATCTAGAGACCTGATAGAATTTGGAGGTCCTGATCATGAGCTCCAATTACTTCCTGTCTTCCCCATCATTTGATTACCCCATCCCTTATATGCATAAGTATGATTTCCGACAAAAAAATTATACTACAAGAAAGGAAGTATTTTTCTTATGAAAAGTCATACTCTGATGATTTTTTTTAAAGAAAAACATGATTTCGAAATCAAACTAGGACCTTTATATTTGTAGACTTATATTATGCATTGTGTTAATTTGTCAATATAAACTTTAAACTAAGGTCTACTGACATGAATTGATGTTTTCATTGTTGCAGTTTTCCAACTTGCTGGGGTCAGTGTACCGAAAGGGTAATGTTGTGTTCACCCCAGATGGAAATAGTGTCATCAGCCCTGTAGGCAACAGGGTCACAGTATTTGATCTGAAGAAGTAAGTTGAGGTAGTACATCCTCATTTCTTACAGACTTTTAGATGACGTCAATTCATTAATTCATTAAAAGGGAAAATCTTTGTCCTGGTAAATTAGTTATGACAGGGGAATTTCCTTTCTGTAAACAGTCTGCGACGTTAGCCACTAGTCCTATGCCCATGACTAGTAATATTCGGTTCGGACTAGGGAAAGTCCTTGAAGTTGAATATATTCGTTATAATAAACACTGCACTTTGTGTGTGTGTCCAGACTAGTGATTGAAAATGTTGATGTGACAGACTGTAAGATTCAATGTCCGCTTCATCTGAAAAAAACAAATTCTTTGTAACACAGTATGTTTTTCACAAATTAAAACTCTACCCCTCTCTTTTAAATTCAATTGCACCACACCACACAAATCAGTCGTAATTTTTACAGGAAACATGTAATTTTAAGATGTATTTCTTGTTGTTTCTCTGCAGCAATAGATCCGAAACATTGCCTATAGAAAGTGGAAAGAACATAACATGCATTGCCCTGTCTCCCGATGGTTACACCATGATCCTGGTGAATGAGGGTAAGTTAGCGATTGGTGGTCGGGTGGTGTAGTGGATAGTGCACTTGCCTTTCACCAAGGCGGCCAGGGTCTGTTCCCCCATCGGAGGTGAAAAGGTATGGGGTCACTGCTTGACCACGTGGGTTTTCTCCGAGTACTCCAGTTTCCCCCCACAGTAAGACCCCTTGTTCGCTAACATCCGGGCCAACAAGAGTGATTAATATAAGTTGTAGAACTTGTTTCATAATTGTTGTAAAATAAATAAAGTTTATATTTTAAGTTAGCGATTCTAGATGATTATCTTTATATAAATAAAAGTAGAGGATTAACTCATTGAAAGGGTAGATGATTGTGTGTTTATAAAAGAGAATAGATGATTAACCCTTAAGGGTAGATGATGATCGATATTTAAATGAGAGTAGATGATTACCTTTATAAGAGTACATATACATGTAGATGATAGCTCCTAAGGGTAGATGATTACCTTTATAAGAGTAGATGATAACTCCTAAGGGTAGATGATGACCTCGATATTTAAATGAGAGTAGATGATTACCTTTATAAGAGTAGATGATAGCTTCTAAGGGTAGACGATTACCTTTATAAGAGTAGATGATAACACCTAGGGTAGATGATTACCTTTATAAGAGTAGATGATAACTCCTATGGGTAGATGATTACCTTTATAAGAGTAGATGATAGCTCCTAAGGGTAGATGATTACCTTTATAAGGGAAGATGATGGCTCCTAAGGGTAGATGATTACCTTTATAAGAGTAGATGATAACTCCTAAGGGTAGATGATTACCTTTATAAGAGTAGATGATTTAATCAATGACAGGGTGCGAAGGTGAGCAAAAGCCCCTGGATAGCCAGGATGTGGTGAAGTATAAGTGGACCTTCAATCATTGTCATTAAGTAATGTTTTGCTATACTGATGATGATCTGGTTAATATAGTGAAATGTTTAGAGGCTTAGAATTACATGAGGATAATAACTTTATTGTTTTTGTTAAATAAAATAATCTACATACAGATATTTATGACATACTTTGGTACTATAAAAATTTCTAAAAGCTCAAGTCTAGAATAAATGAATAAATCCTGTAAGGAAAGAGGAATTTCTTTTTGGCCTTGTTTCACTGGTAACTTGACTTGTTTCCTTACAGATGGGGAGGGTTATCTGTGCAGTCTGATCAGTAAGACAGTGCTCAGTACTTACCACTTCCACCAGCCAGTACATCAGGTCAAGTTCAGCCCTGATGGCAAGTAAGTCCACCCCTCAATTGTCAAGTAAGTCCACCCCTCAATTGTCAAGTCAGTCCACCCCTCAATTGTCAAGTAAGTTCAGCCCTGATGGCAAGTAAGTCCAACCATCAGTTGTAAAGTCAGTCTACCCTCAGTTGTCAAGTAAGTTCAGCCCTGATGGCAAGTCAGTCCACCCCTCAGTTGTCAAGTAAGTTGACTCCTCAGTTGTCAAGTAAGTCCACTCCTTAGTTGTCAAGTTAGTCCAACCATCAGTTGTAAAGTTAGTCCAACCTGACAGTTGTTAAGTCGGTTCAACTCTCAGTTGTCAAGTAAGTCCACCCATCAGTTGTCAAGACGAAGTAAGTCCACTCCTCAGTTGTCAAGTTAGTCCACCTTTCATTTTTCAAGTCAGTCCATCCTTCGGTTTTCAAGTAAGTCCACTCCTCAGTTGTGAAGTTAGTCCACTCATTTGTCAATTAAGTTGACTCATCAGTTGTCAAGTAAGGCCACCCATCATTTATCAAGTAAGTCAATCCCGCAGTTGTCAAGTCAGTCCACCACTCAGTTTTCAAGTAAGTTGACTCCTCAGTTGTCAAGTAAGGCCACCCATCATTTATAAAGTAAGTCAATCCCGCAGTTGTCAAGTCAGTCCACCACTCAGTTGTCAAGCTAGTCCACTACTCAGTTGTCAAATAAGTCCACCCGTCAGTTGTCAAGTAGGTCCACCCCTCAATTGTCAAGTCAGTCCACCACTAAGTTGTCAAGTAAGTTGACTCCTCAGTTGTCAAATTAGTCCACCCTGCACTGTCAAGTGAGTACACCTCTTAGTTGTCAAGTAAGTTGACTCCTCATTTATAAAGCATGTCCATCCCTCAATTGTCAAGTTAGTTGACTCCTCAGTTGTCAAGTTAGTCCACTACTTGGTTGTCAAGTAAGTTCACCCTTTATTTATCAAGTAAGTCCACCCCTCAGTTATCAAAACAGTTGACTCTTCAGTTGTCAAGTAAGTACACCACTCAGTTGTCAAGTTAGTCCACCACTCAGTTGTCAAGTCAGTCCACCCATCAGTTTTCAAACTAGTCCACAACTGAGTTGTCAAGTAAGTCCACCAATCAGATGTGAAGTAAGTCTTCTCCTCAGTTGTCAAGGAAGTTCACCCCTCAGTTGCCAAATTAGTCCAACTTCAGTTGTTAAAACTTCATGCCTGTCTGTGTAAGCCTGTCTGTGTACATGTACATTGCAACATGACCAAAAGTATATTCAGTATTGGTCCTATACATGATTTCTCACAATGTTTTATATACATTGTTAGATTGTATGTTTATTTTCAGACTTCAGGTAAGTGATCAGGTAATTCAGGTTTTATATATGTATTCGAAGTGTGTCTCAGAGATTAAGATGTCTGACAGGGATATAACGAACATTCATTTATTTTTTTTATGTTAATTGGTTCTTCTGATGTTATCTGATAGAAATATTCTCTTTTGAAATGGTCATTTTTGGACAGCATTTTATTGTGAGGGGTGGGTGTAACATATTCACAATAAGCGACAATGAACTTATTTGTTTCCTATAGAAAATTTGCAGTGACAAGGAACAGTGTAATCCTGGTTTTCCACGCCCCCGGTAAGAAGAGGGAGTTTAACCCGTTCCAGCTGTTCCGCACTTACCAAGGAGCCTACAATGAAACGGTCTGCATCGATTGGACCTCAGACTCAAAGTATGAATCATTTTGAAGACAATATATTAGATATGGTCCGACTTTCCTTAATTTTCATTGGCTAAAATATGATCACATTGAGGTCCATATTTTGTGATAATGACCTGGGCCCATAAAATAATGTTCCTTACAAGAGCAATAAATGTAATGAAGGCTTTTAATATCGTAAGTTAATAGTACTGGTTCTTTAGTTAGTACTGTTTCTTCCTCTTCTGATTCTTCTTTACATGATCTTGTTAAGGCCATAACTTTTAAACCATGAAAGATATTTTGTTGAAACTTGCATATTCCAGGAAAGTCGGACCATATCTAATAATCAAATATTGATGACAGGAAATATTCAAATATGTATTTTTTCCTGAAAACAGAAAAGAAACTGATTACAATATTTGAGCAGGCAATGTGGGTTTTTTTTAACATCTTTGGTTCTTGTAAACTATTAAATGTCATAGTGCTTCATCCATTGTGAAATGTTTCTTTAAGCAATTTTTTTTTTAAATATCACAAGGCTTAAGATCATAATATTACAGGCATTTAGTTTACTAAATGAAAAATTATGAAATTTATTAAGTCTTATCCACCTTCAGGTAAAAGGTAAATTACATTGTATTTTACATAATTTGCTAATATCCTATTAACCAGAAAGAAAAATATTTTAGAAAAACGTCTGTATGATACCTAATAGTGAAAGCTACCAAATGTCTGTGGCTTGATGAACTTACAATGTAGCATGTTTTCCTTTCCTGTTACATGTCATACCTAACTGGATATATCCCTGATTGTTGGGATAGGGTGTTGAGACAACTGCCGCTAGGCCTCATAAACAAAATCTTGAACTCAAGTTTTTCTAAACCAATTACATATAACATCACTTTTCATGGTCTTATTTGTGGTTGACTAAGTCAAAATTTAAGACTTAAGACTTTAGATTAATTCATGATCTTGGGGCCAGGTAGATTAATTAGTTAAAACTGCCACTTGGTGTTCTAGAGGACCTGGCTTTGAAGCCTGGTCTGGTTGTTGGGGCGCTGTGACATCACAATGATTATGATGTCACAAATACAATACTGACTCAGTGTTTCTAACATCAGGTCATTATCACAAAATATGGATCTCTATGTGATCGTATTTTAGCCAATTAAAATTGAGGAAAGTCGGACCATATCTAATATATGTAATTTTTGTTTGTTACAGAGCCTTGTGTGCTGGGTCTAAGGTCGATTGATATACTTGACATATATTGGAGGATAATTGTTGTTTGTTTCAGGGTTCTGTGTGCCGGGTCTAAGGACATGAACACTAGGGTCCATGCTGTAGAACGCCTAGCCAACCTACACATCAACTCCCTCGGGGGCCACAATGATGCCATCGTGGCGGCTTACTTTGTACACAACTCCCTAGACGTATCCTTGTACAACGTGTTGATTACTTGATGAGATTTTCTGTGGTCCTTATAACAATTGATTCATGTCCAGACTATTTTGGCAAGGCTTTATCAGGGGGTTTTGGGAATTGGACCATGAGATCAAATTGGGAAAAATTGATGGTCATAACAGTTTTTTGGAAAATTTTGACAAACACTATAATAACTGTAAGTACATTATTTCTTTTCTAAATTACTATTTAAAGCACTGTCAGTTCTCATCATGTCATTTACAGCCCATCTTTCTTGTTAAATTTAATGTCACAAGAAGCTCCTGAAGCATGTAAAACCACAAAAGCTTTTTCAAGTGTCTGAATTTTGAACTTTTAAGTGGAAATTTGAGGAAAATCACACCTTTTTTTCATTGGGCATGGGTCTGTTTACCAGACTTAAAAAGAGGGGTATTAAAGCCCTGTTTGGTATCTTGCTTACTGCAATGACAGATGCACGTTTGATAGGTATGGTACCCTTTATTATCCAGGTCTTCATAAAAGGTAATTTATATCTTCCCTTTAAATCTGAATGACAATATCCCATCAGCTAAATCATTTTCAGAATTGTGTTCTTGTTTTATTTCTGCATAACAAAATGTCTATTGTCCTTGTGCTAATGGAAAAGGATAGTTTGTTTCTCAAAATTTAATATGTTTTACCAAGTCTTTGACAATTTATCTCAGAGGAACATAAAATCTTGTTCCTTACAAGAGCAATAAATGTAATAAAGGCAGGCATATTGTAAGCTATACTGTTTCCTCATTTTCTGGTTCTTCTTTACAAGATCATGTCAAGGCCATAACTTTAAAACCATGAAAGATATTTTGATGAAACTTGCATATTCCAGCAACACCTATAGAGAAAGTGCAGTGTACTGTCATTGAATCATTGTGACATTGATCCCAATGTCTTAGATCAAATATGTATATATTTCCTGTAATTCTTGTCTGAGCCCTAACTTTAAAACCATGAAAGATATGTTGATAAAAGGTGCTCTGTATCTGTGTCATTCATAGACGATGTGCATTGCACTGACATCAAGTCATTGTGACCTTGACCCAATGTCAAAGGGTACAAAAGTATGACCGTTTCAAGCATTCAGAGGGGTACACCAAGGTGAAGCCAATGGTCCCCCACTGTGTCTAATTTTGCATAAAGTGTTTATTCTAGTACAGTATACATATAATTGTATATGACTATCAGATGGCATTTTTTTTTTTTTTTTTTACGTAGTAAGGTAAAATAAATGCTAAGTTATTTTTGAAATTTGTTGAAATCAGGAATATCTTGTCTGGGCCATAATTGTTAAACTGTTAAGGGGATACAGACATTGTTGTTCACCAAAACAAACCTGTAGTGTGTAAAATGATTTTAATACATTAATTTTGCTGTTCTTTGATTGATATGTAAATAACACTGATGTCATTGTCTTACAGAAAAGAAGCATGGCGATTGTAGGATACATCAAAAATTAATCATACTTGACGTTTATTGTCGAAGGTTTTAATGAATTCATTATTTAATCAACATAAGTTGCACATTAGGGACACCATGTTTAAAAAGGCCCAGTATTGAGATCAGTTTGAATTACTGTAATACGGGAATATTTCGCCCTGTCTTTATTTCGTTCCCTCAAGAAAAAAATTAGACTTTGCACAATATAGGATGCAAGTCTATGTTATGGTAAAATATTCGCTCTGTCTTAAATTTGACCTTCCATTGATGGTTGAAAATAAATGAGGATGAGTTTTTAGCCCACCATCATCAGATGGTGGGCTATTCAAATCGCCCTGCGTCCGTGGTCCGTCGTCCGTCCGTCCGTCCGTCCGTCCGTCAGTCCGTCCGTTAGTCCGTCCGTAAACAATTCTTGTTATCGCTATTTCTCATAAAGTACCGAAGGAATCTTTCTCAAATTTCATGTGTTGGTTCACCTTGGTCCCTAGTTGTGCATATTCCATTTTGGGACCGATCTGAATTCAAGATGGCTGACAGGCAGCCATCTTGGATTTTGACATTTGAACTTTGTTATCCCTATTTCTGAGAATGTACTGAATGGATCTTTCTCAAATTTCATGTGTTGGTTCACCTTGGTCCCTAGTTGTGCATATTCCATTTTGGGACCGATCTGAATTCAAGATGGCCGACAGGCAGCCATCTTGGATTTTGACATTTGAACTTTGTTATCCCTATTTCTGAGAATATACTGAATGGATCTTTCTCAAATTTCATGTGTTGGTTCACCTTGGTCCCTAGTTGTGCATATTCCATTTTTGGACCGATCTGAATTAAAGATGGCCGACAGGCAGCCATCTTGGATTTTGACATTTGAACTTTGTTATCCCTATTTCTGAGAATGTACTGAATGGATCTTTCTCAAATTTCATGTGTAGGTTCCCCTTGGTGCTTAGTTATGCATATTGCATTTTGGGACCAATCCGAAAACAACATGGCCGACAGGCAGCCATCTTGGATTTTGACAGTTGAACTTTGTTATCGCTATTTCTGAGAATGTACTGAATGGATCTTTCTCAAATTTCATGTGTTGGTTCACCTTGGTCCCTAGTTGTGCATATTCCATTTTGGGACCAATCCAAAAACAACATGGCCGACAGGCAGCCATCTTGGATTTTGACAATTGAAGTTTGTTATCGCTATTTCTAAGAAAGTACTGAAGGTATCTTTCTCAAATTTCATGTGTTGGTTCACCTTGGTCCCTAGTTGTGTATATTCCATTTTGGGACCGATCTGAATTCAAGATGGCCGACAGGCAGCCATCTTGGATTTTGACATTTGAACTTTGTTATCCCTATTTCTGAGAATGTACTGAATGGATCTTTCTCAAATTTCATGTGTAGGTTCCCCTTGGTGCCTAGTTATGCATATTGCATTTTTGGACCAATCCGAAAACAACATGGCCGACAGGCAGCCATCTTGGATTTTGACAGTTGAACTTTGTTATCGCTATTTCTGAGAATGTACTGAATGGATCTTTCTCAAATTTCATGTGTAGGTTCCCCTTGGTCCCTAGTTGTGTATATTCCATTTTGGGACAGATCAGAAAACAATATGGCCGACAGGCAGCCATCTTGGATTTTGACAATTGAAGTTTGTTATCGCTATTTCTAAGAAAGTACTGAAGGTATCTTTCTCAAATTTTATGTGTTGGTTCACCTTGGTCCCTAGTTGTGTATATTCCATTTTGGGACCGATCTGAATTCAAGATGGCCGACAGGCAGCCATCTTGGATTTTGACATTTGAACTTTGTTATCGCTATTTCTGAGAATGTACTGAATGGATCTTTCTCAAATTTCATGTGTAGGTTCCCCTTGGTGCCTAGTTATGCATATTGCATTTTTGGACCAATCCGAAAACAACATGGCCGACAGGCAGCCATCTTGGATTTTGACAGTTGAACTTTGTTATCGCTATTTCTGAGAATATACTGAATGGATCTTTCTCAAATTTCATGTGTAGGTTCCCCTTGGTGTGTAGTTATGCATATTGCATTTTGGGACCAATCCAAAAACAACATGGCCGACAGGCAGCCATCTCGGATTTTGACAATTGAAGTTCGTTATGGCTATTTCTCAGAAATTACTGAAGGTATCTTTCTCAAATTTCATGTGTAGGTTCACCTTGGTCCCTAGTTGTGTATATTCCATTTTGGGACAGATCAGAAAACAATATGGCCGACAGGCAGCCATCTTGGATTTTGACAATTGAAGTTTGTTATCGCTATTTCTAAGAAAGTACTGAAGGTATCTTTCTCAAATTTCATTTGTTGGTTCACCTTGGTCCCTAGTTGTGCATATTCCATTTTTGGACAGATCGGAAAACAACATGGCCGACAGGCAGCCATCTTGGATTTTGACAATTGAAGTTTGTTATCCCTATTTCTGAGAATATACTGAAGGGAACTTTCACAAATTTCATATGTAGGTTCCTCCTGGTGCCTAGCTATGCTAAGAATAAGGAAACGACAATGTAATTCACAAAAAAAAACAAAAAAATGCATCTGTGTCCCACCAGAGTCTCTGCTCACACTTAATCAACACCTAAGAGACAATCGAAAGAAGAGAAAAGAACCATCTTTCAAAAAACAAACTTAGATCATTTGATGGTGGGCGCCAAGATCCCTCTGGGATCTCTTGTTCAAACTTTACAGTACTTGTATATGCATTTCCTTAGTGATATCAGGTTTTTACGATCAGTCAGAACGGCCATCTGTGTGTGTGGGAGTGTGACACAAGCCTCGAAGATTTACGCCCATACATCCCCAAAGGTCGCAGGGGTCAAGATCAGGATGACATGGATGACCTGGAAAACTCGCAGTCAAAAGGTACACACCTTCAGCAGGTTTAACTTACATATATATATTTCGAATTATTCAAATTAAATAGTTTGTAAATCTTAAGAATTGAAATTAAACATCAGTTCATGTCCAGGTTTACAAGGAATGTGATTGTATCTCTCTTTTAACCATCAAGATAAATAAAATAAACAAATATGTAACATTTGATAGAGTTTTTTATCTAGCTAATACAAATAACTTGAAAGTACAATGATTTACAATATTATATAATGCAATGAACATATACAATTCTGAAGAGTTTACAGGAACTGCTATATCAGGCACTAACTACTAATCATATGCCACCTAGCTAATATCTCTGTATGTGTGTTTTGTTAAGGACCAGGATTTGATCACCAGGATAAAACTTATTTTAAATTCTGTACCTTTGATCATATACAGTAACTTCCTGAACCAATACAAACCATTCCTTGGCTTTATACTTCAGTTTTGATTCCTACGAAGTTGAACATTTATATATATCTTCTTCGTGTAATTATGCTGCATTTAAGTTATTAAACAGATCTTACCTTTTATAAGAGTCACAGATTCTAGCATTTATTTCAAATGGGAAGATGACATATTCTAATTCTGCTGATCAGTTTATGAGTGGTAGTGACAGTTTCTTATGTGTTACAGAAGCTGAGATGGACACCGCAGAATCGGATGAAATAGCAAAATATCAGCGAGTACAAAAGTAAGAACACATCTAGTTGAACAATGTTCATTAGAACAGTGTCATCATACGGAAAGTTTGAAACACAAATCCTACACAATATTGGGTACAATTTTTATACCCCCTACTTAAGTACCAGGGGTATATAGTGATCACTTTGTCCATACGTCCGTCCATACATACAGACCTTGTGTACAACATATCTTAAAAACCCTGGTCAGATTTGGGTCATATTCACACCATACCATCACACTATCAAGTAGTTCTACACCTGATTAGATTTTGGTGGTCAACTGTCAAGGTCAAAGGGTCAAAGGTCACACTTGACCACTTTGGGGGGTATAGCTATGTGAATCCCTGCTCACTTTGCTTTTATGTCTCAATAAGTTGAAGCTGTATCGAAAAACAACAGATTAGTCATATGTACTATTTAACACTCTCTCATTTTTAAGAACATCTCTGATATCCAGGGGTTACACTCACCTTCGCTCTCTAAATCCCTAGAATATGTCATGGCAAAACTGAAGGCACACTCAGGTTAAAAATCTTGACCATTCGCTAGGCTGCATGCTCATCCTTTGGAGATTACAAAGGAGCTGCAAACGGCTGCAAAGCTTGTCAATTTTTACCGTTATGTGACCACGAGATTCTTTTGATGTACAAGGGTCGAACATGTCTCTTGCCTCATCAACAAGGTGGGGCACATAAAGCTTTCAGTTTTGCCATGACACATTCCAGGGGTGTAGAGAGTGTAGGTGATAGTAACCCCTGGTATGGAGGATGATTTATGAAATAAAGGTAAAAAACAAGAGAGAAAGAGAAAAATGTAAAAAACAAATTTGCTTGAACCAATTGTAATTTATGTACCAGACTTCATCATGTGTTAATCAGGACTATTATTCCTTTTTGTTCCTCTGTGAAAGGGTTAAAGATTGATGAAATTGAACCCATCTGTATGAACATTCTCTGACACTGGGCATATTAACATTAAATTCTAAATCAGATTCCCTCTCCTTAGTTCATATGATAGTCATATCATGGTATATTATTAGCTACAATACTATTTCAGTTTGAAATAGATTTTCATACCTTGTCTAAATATTTCAAGCGTATCATTATTGTATTAGATGTGGTCTCAACTAAAGATTATTTAGGGTAGCATATATTAATCTGTTGTACACTATTATAGTACTAGATAAGTATATTTGTGAAACAAGTTTCAAACTTTTAGGGTTTCTATGAATATTTCAAGAAATTCAGAAACATTTATTTGCTCTTAAAATGATACTGACTTAATAATTTCCTGTTGAAATGAAGCATGTTTATATGAAAACTTGTGTATCGTCATTGTTAATGTTTACAGATTCTCGTACAAGGAGGCGCGGGGGCCCACAGCTAAATTTGCCCGCCTCACAAGTGCTGCCTTTCACAAAACCAGTACCATCTTGGTGTCAGGGTTTCAAGATGGTTCCTTCTTCCTCCACGAGATGCCAGACTTCAATCTTATTCACTCCCTCAAGTAATTATTTATATATGTTGTAATTCCAGTCTTCTACACTCACACAGCTTAAGTATCTGTTTTGTAGTGACTGTCCAATCAAATCACTCAAAAATTGTCAGATTTAATTTGTTTGTTGAAAGAAATTTGGTCAGTGTGAAACTATGTTGTCATACTTGGCAATTCACTTGATTTCTACTGAAATACACTATCCTAAAAATAACTAAATGCTACTGAAATACACTATCCTAAAAATAACTAAATGCTACTGAAATACACTATCCTAAAAATAATTAAATGCTACTGAAATACACTATCCTGAAAATATCTTTACACACTGTATTAGAAGATTTCCATACCTTGTATCACAATATCTTGATAAACTACCCACAAATCAATTTGCTTTGTACCTGAAGTTGATTTTGTTAAGAAATTTGCCCGAATTTTTTTCATAAATAAATAACTTTGCTCTGTACCTGACTGAAGTTGATCATGATTTTGTTGAAAAATTGCCTGAATTATCTTTATGATAAGATGTTGTCTGGACTCCTCAGGATATTAACAATGTCCCCGTTTGTAATGTTGCAGTGTTTCGGACCAGAGCATTGCCACCATGGCGTTTAACAATACAGGGGACTGGCTGGCCCTGGGGTGTGGGGGTATGGGTCAGCTCCTGGTGTGGGAGTGGCAGAGTGAGACCTACGTCCTCAAACAGCAGGGACACTTCAACAACATGGGCTGTCTGGCCTACTCCCCAGACGGCCAGAACATCGCAACAGGAGGGGATGATGGCAAGGTATGTACTTAATAGGTGCAGCATGTGTGTGTTACGTCATCCTTCTGTGACCTACTTTCAAACTCATGGGCCATATGTGTTAGAATTATTTTTAAAAATTCTACTTCATGGCAGTTGCATACTTACAAACTGTCCTGAAATAAATGACCTTGACCTACTTTCAAAGGGCAAATGTATCAAGCTTGCATCTTACGTGATCTTGCCTATTTATTTGGTCAGAATGATCTATACACAAACCATTCCTTCTACCCTAATTTCTCGCATATAGTGCGCACTAGCGTATAGTGCGCATGTCCAAAAATGAAAAATAAAAAATATTTTGGAAATTTTTTTTTTTAAATTCATAATATATTCATAATCAAATATTGACAGCATATATACTCTTTTTATCAGAACATCTATAAATTCATTTATATGCCAAAAATCCCACTATGCTTTCGTCAGATTTAGATTATATAAGCCAAATTGCTTTCGTCAGATTTAGATTATATAAACCAAATTGATGTAACTGAAAATGATGTTGTTTTTGCGTATAAGTTGGAATAACCCAAAAAGAGTGTCTACTGCTAGTACAGGTATAAATGACCTTCGTTTATAAAATAATATGTGATTCACTTTAATATAATAATTTTTACAGGTGAAAGTTTGGAACACCAGTAGTGGGTTTTGTTTTGTAACCTTTACTGAGCATTTGGGAGGAATCACGGGCGTGACCTTTAACCAGAATGGACAGGTGGTTTTGTCAGCATCCCTCGACGGCTCGGTACGAGCTTTTGATCTCAACAGGTATGATATCTTCCTTTGAGTAAGTAAACGTCTCCCGTCAGATGTTTAACTATAAAAAATTAATGTTTTTATCCTGTCAAATGTTTTAATGTATTTTCAGCAGCTAATTAATTGTAAATGATTAGTGGATCTAAACTGAAATGTAAACTCTAGGAACCCAATATTCTCTGTTAACAAGAGGTTTACATAAATATTTTACAATGGAATAAAATGAAAGTCAAAATATTCAGGATTCTTATTCTAGTATGAGACAGGTTTAATTACTGGCAACTAAATAACTTATTTACAACGATAGTTCTTGGCAAATTAAAAAATTCCCCTAAAAATAAAACCATTTGATAGTTGAATATTTCTGTGACAAAACCACAATTTGTTGGTATTTCAGAACTTTGTTTTATTAAAGTTTCTTTATCATTTTAAAGTGTAATTATCTGACAGCTGTTTGATATGGCCTTAATGCCTATTATTATTAATTTTCCATTGCTAACTGTTTATTAAACAAATACTTTCAAACAGATACCGAAACTTCCGTACCTTTACCTCTCCGCGCCCCTGTCAGTTTTCCTGTCTGGCCGTTGACCACAGCGGGGACATTGTTTGTGCGGGTGGACTAGACACTTTTGAGGTGTTTGTTTGGTCAATGCAGACAGGACGTTTGCTGGAGGTTTGTCATCGCATTCTCAGAACATTTATTTTCATATGAAAAAAGTTTTAATGAGTTATCAAAAATAGATAACATCAGAAAAAGCCGAGAAACAATGTATATATAAAATTGATACAAATGTAAATACATATACAAAATAGAAATGTGTTTTATACAATAACATTATCGGAAACCCATGTGACACTGTTCTTGCCTTTGTGTCCCATGGGCTGAAACAGATGAAGTATCTCGTTTTCCTGATTAGAAGTCTATACTGAGTTTTTGATCAATCAGAATGGCCGTTTCTTGTGGCATTTGGTTAGATTATTTTACCTAAGTTTATTTCTGTAAGCATGAACCCAATGTCCATGTTCTGTAGAATTTATTGTTCAAACATAACCCACAGATTTTCTTGGCTGCCAGATTTAGCCACGGATGAAAGAAGTGATATGATTGGCTACTTTTTAAGTACAAAAACAAGATTCTCCATCTATTCTAGACCATGGGACACAAACGTTAGAGAAATGTCATGTGGGTTTTTGACAATGATACAATTAATGAATTTACATTCTTGAAAGAGAATTAATGATTCAAGGGAGGCAACCCATACAATATTTGTACATAAAACAAAATACATGTACCGGGTATATATATTTTGATGGCAAAGCTACAGAATATAATGTGAATACAGTGTGTGCCAAACTTTCAAAACCTTTACAGGACATTTGGGAAGGTAATCCGAAAAATTTACAGATTCAAAATAATTTTTACATGTCCCAAAAAAAAAAATTTTAAGAAGTTACGATGTTTTTCATACAAAAATTGAATTAAACAAGGGATTTCATCAATTTTATTAGATGTTTACACCACTAATTTTGTTTCTGGTTGACTGGACGAAAAATTTGCCATGGCTTCCGTATGACAACTAAAGAAACGAATACCGGACATTTTTGCCGGATTTGTTCTGTTTTTTAACTGGACATTTGGGCATGTATTTAAAATATTTTACCGGTCCGAAATGATTTTTTTGGACATGACCGACAGTGTTTGGCACACACTGTGAATACATTTGAAGGCTTTATTATGATGTGTGAAAGCATTACTTATATGTTAACAATGATCTCTACAGGTGCTGACAGGTCACGTGGGACCAATTAGCATGCTCAGCTTCAGTTCTAACCAATCATTTCTGGCGACTGGCTCCTGGGACAAATCGGTGAAATTATGGGACGTATTTGAAAACAAAGGAGTGAAAGAAACGCTGCAGTTTAGTTCTGATGGTAAGAATTATCAAATGATTTGTAATTGTCAGATAAAATCATTATGAACCATATTGGACCTGAATAAGTATCACAAATTGAAACCCAAAATGTAAGCCAGTGTTTCTTTTCCTTCTTGTGGTTATATTGTATTTATATTGACTTATTACAGTGAGTATATGCACAAAGCTCAAATATACACATAGTTTTTGCAAGATTTAATAGT
This sequence comes from Mimachlamys varia, assembly GCA_947623455.1. Classification (NCBI taxonomy): domain Eukaryota; kingdom Metazoa; phylum Mollusca; class Bivalvia; order Pectinida; family Pectinidae; genus Mimachlamys; species Mimachlamys varia. Next base: position 8,918,483 of record OX392537.1, read on the forward strand.
TATTAATTCAAGATTCTGGAAACTTGTTTTTTTATTCAACAGTAGGATATAACTTCGGTTAAATTACCCTTGTCCCATTTGTAACCTTAGTTAATGCCGTCAGTTGAGATGGTACATGGTCAGTGATATGAGAGGGTAGGTTAAATTGGTCAGTTGGAGTATACTGACCACCTGTTATTGGTAACTGGAAGATTTATTGAGTCGCATTTGGTTGGAAGCACTGGAAGAAGATGGGGATTCAAACTTGTTAAATGGAGGGACTTAGCACTAACTCCCTTACCATAAACTGGTCCACTTAGATGATAATTATGATCATAATTGAATGTGAGAAGAATGTTAACCGTATTTGGTTGGAAACATCATCCTTGTTAAGGGATGGTCGGGGATTCAGATTTGTACCAAAGTCAATACCAATAGAACTCCAGGACTGATGGAGACATCAAAAATATATGTATAACTTGGAAATAGTATCCTGCAAATGTATACCTTTATATTAAAGGCCCAATATACGTAACTCTCGGCAAAACTTGATGCGCAAATCAAGCCTTATAACTTTTTATTATTATAGATTTAGTTAAGATTAACTGATATCAGCAATATTCAAGATGAATTCTTACGCGGTTACTGGTACATCAGTAGTTGAAACTCGGTATTTGTAAACACGCGTCCATTTTGAACTGTCTTTTGACTTCGGTTTGTTGTTGAAGTGGGCCCCACCTCAATCATTTTCAATTCTTCGGATTTTTCTGTCAAGAGTTTCTTGTTAGTTACCGCTGAGGTTTACTTCGTTTTAGGCTTATTTTTGCATTGTTATCAACTGGGTTTTTTAAGAATTTTTCAGAATCACGAAAAATTTCCTGAAGATACGTATATTGGGCCTTTAAGTAGCTGCATGTTATAAAGAGAAGAATACATGTAGATATCAGAATTGCCCCAGGGTCTGACTTCATCCTTTGTGACTTAGAGCCTGGGTCATATTAAGGTTATTTCCCACCCCATTACCATATATGCAATCACTGTTCTTGACAAATTTTACAGATACTGTAAAAACTCGTGTAATCTGCGCACTTTTTTGAGGGAAATTAAAATCAAATAGTTGGGGGTGCGTAAATTACAATTATATAGATGTGTGTCGAGTTTTTTTTCAGTGAAAGATCGAGAAATCTGAAGGACGCCGCCATGTTGGAAAGTCGGGATTGTTTCCCCTTGTACACAAAATCCAGATGACACAAGCAGATTAAATAAATTAATATTAAAAAGATTCAAAATATATACTGTATTTGTGTTGTTATTTATAAATTACACGGGAATTGACGATAAGTTATTTATGATTGACCGAGGATGGTTTTTGATCGACCAGGCGTGTGTAGGGTCCGGTAGGCACAAAATACGTTTTTCTTATACTTGCTAATAATTCTGCATTTTTCTATTAAATAAATAACACAAACTCATCCATGTTTTTTTATTAACTGGAGAAAATCGTCACCTTTAAAGAGAAAAAAGAATATTGAATGACATGAGAACGAGACAAATTAATGGTCGTCAACCTGGCAATTTTTTCGATTTTTCTGGGTGCGTAAATTATATTGATACAGACCTTTTTCCAGCAGTTTTGGGGTGATTTTTAGGGTGCGCAAATTACACTGGTGCGTAAATTACACGAGTTTTTACGGTATGTTGCTGAGATAGACCCCAGGGTCTGCCCACTCAAGGCCTATTATCTTGATGATTTTTGATGCGACATATTTTATCTTTTGCTAGTATTGGCCGTGGCGTTTCGTCCTGACGGAGGGGAGGTGGCTGTAGCTAACCTCAATGCTCAGATCACCTTCTGGAACCCTCATACAGCTTGTCAGACAGGCTCAATAGAGGGTAGGCACGACCTCGGATACTTCCGCAGCGAGAACGATAAAATCAGCGCCAAGAAAGCTGCAGAAGGAAAGTAGGTCACTCCGAATCAATAACTGATCTGTTATAAAATTGTAACTTCAAACTTGTTGTTCTCAAGCTGTTTGTTAGATTCTATAAAACATTAAAGCCAGTGCATTTTTAAAAGTACTGTATACCAACTTATTTTCGCTGGGACCTAATTTCACTTTTTCATATGAAATGACTATTTCACAGAGTTTTAATTTCGCGGTAAAAACTGTCATGAATCCTATGTATAGTAAAGTACAGTACTCTTACAGTTGCCATACCTCTGATTGAAACTATTTCATGGCAATTGATTTTTTGAGAATTTTAAAGGCCCAATATACGTAACTTCAGGGAAGTTTTCGTGACTCTGAAAAATTCTGAAAAATGGTTGATAACCATGCAAAAATAAGTATAAAACGAAGTAAACCTGAGTGGTTACTAACAAGAAACTTTGGACAAAAAAATCCAAAGAATTGAAAATAATTCAGGTGGGGCCCACTTCAACAACAAACCGAAGGTAGAAGACGGTTCGAAATGGACGCGTGTTTACAAATACCGGTAACCGCAAAAGAATTCATCTTGAATATTGCTGATATCAGTTAATCATAGCTAAATTTATAAATGTTATTAGGCTTCAATTTCGCTGCAAGTTTTGCTGAAAATTACGTATATTGGGCCTTTAATCAACTGCAAAATATGCGAAAATTAATCACATGCAAAAATAAGTTGGTTTACAGTAAAAATAAACCAATTCATGGCCTTACTGGAGTTGTTCTTCTGAAGAACCTGAATACAAAATGTATTTTTACATGAATTTGTAAGTATGCATGATGAATTTAAAACTTTAAAAAAAATATCCCTTGACAACAATATTTTGGCATAAAGTTTTTCCATGTTGGTGTGAGATACATAGACAAGTGTATTTAGGATCTGATTTAACCATGACACAGGGCCTTCACTACGATATGTTACTCGGCTGATGGGCAGTGTCTACTGGCTGCGGGACAGTCAAAGAATGTGTGTATCTACTCTGTACCTGACCAAATGCTCATCAAGAAATTTGAAATCTCACGAAACTACTCCTTTGATGGGATGGAGGTATGTACAAGTTCAGAATGAGTTTATAACTCAATATTTACAGTTGCTCTGCATCCTTCCATTGTAATGCATTATGGATGCAATTGTTGTTATGAGACTGTAACAACATTTGCTCATGTAACTTTATCAATCTTTGTTGTGATGTCACTACCTACCGGGCTTCATTAAGTTTGTTATCAATAGCAATGTGTGTTATAGAACCATAACAACATTTGCTTAAACATTCATTCCTTAGAACACAATGACTGGGAATTTGCGCTTACAGATATGTATACATTGAGTACGATATTTTACCGATAATAAGCCCCCTCTCACGAATAAGCCCCCTCCCTACTTTGGCAAATGTTCATGGGACAGGGTGGGTGCTTGTAAATAGGCAAATAGGTGTTAGATAGGATAATCACACCCTCAGGATTTTAAATTTGGCAAAACCTGAAGCAAAGCTGAGTTTGAATACATACATTGTACCCCTTGGGTGGAATTTCCCTGTCTTAGACCCCTCTGCATCCTACATGGGAAAGTTGTTAAAAGTTGGTTTAGTGCTTTCATCAACTTTACATAATCTGTTAATAATACTCTCTTGGCCTCCTGCACAGTATGTGAGAAATGATGAAGGTGCAACATTTTATTTTATACCAGTACATGATATTGTAGCATATATTATAAGTGATACTTTCAAATCTCATTATCTTGAAGACAGGGGGACCGTGATAAAAAACCCAGTTATCCGAGTGTTGGAGTAATTTTAAATGTTTGGTTTGAAGTTTGACTGGACCCTGCACAATACTGCAAATTAAACAGGATCTTTGAGTTTCTGTTGTGTGGGATATTGTGCTGTATGTTCATGTATATGTGGGTTCACATAGGGATTGAACAGAAGTTTTTAACACTCATGTGTAAAGGTAGACTAACGCTCAATCAGTTTGGTCAGGTGGTCTTATCGAACCTGTGTGAATTTTACCGAACCATGTTGACTCTTGAATTATGGGGAGCTGGTAACTCTAATAGGGCAGTATTGAGTTTGATTTATTTTGATGACTATCATTGGTTATAAATGAACAAGTGTTGCTCAATGTGAATTACCTTACACTTATGTGAATAACACCACAAATATGTGAATACTTAACATATGGAGAAGGTAATTCAGCTAAAACATAATTATCCCTATAGTGTCATGCTGGTATAGCTCGGATGTAACTGTCCCTAAAACAGGACACTGACGAAACGGCCCTAAATTGAATAAACTTGATGCCAATATTTAACCAACGTCATTTGAATGTTTGATGCAGGGGCATTCACCATGTTACCTGAAACAAAGCAGCAACACTGTAATTGAATAGGGTTAATCTATGAAATTGCTAGTAATTTAACCACTTGTTACTATATATGAGTTTTTGTGTTCATATTGAAATTAAAAGCATTTCTACCGGTAATGCTTTATAGTGAGTTACAGCGTAGATGTAAATACAGTGTTTTATATACGTATTCTCTGGTTCACAGGAGTTCCTGGACAGACGGAAGATGACACAATGGGGAAGTTTGTCCCTAGTGGACGAGGGTCAGGGCGACCAGGACGGCTCGGCCGTCAGTCTGCCAGGGGTGAAGAAAGGTGACATGAGCTCGCGACACTGGAAACCAGAGGTCAGGGTCGCGGCAGTACAATTCTCACCTACAGGTCAGTAAACATGATATGTCTCACGTCTATAGGTAAAATTGTACAGTATATCAGTAGATCAGTTATTGGTCAAAGAAGTAATATCAAAGGTAGTTGTCCAAATAACACAGGATCCTTATCCTTAATAACAGATATCAGTTATGGATATAACTGCCTTTGCTTTGCTTTGTTATGCCCCGTCCATGAAAGGGGGGGGGGGGCATATAAGGTTACCCATGTCCGTCCAGTCCTGTCCCGTCCTGCCCCATCCCATGGTGATGTAACCAGCTTATTTAAATAACTACTGATCCGATTGTCATCAAACTTTGCATATGTAATAAGCATGAAGAACTAATTTCATATGGGGAAAGGGGGCATTTATGTCTCACAGACATTTCTTGTTTTACTTTCTGTAATAGTAATTACTTTCTTTAACTATATATTAAAGAGGGTATCTCATTGGAAAATTTAATACATAATAAATAAATTCTCTATCAGGATTGTACAATAACTGGTTTACTTATCAATTTAGATATCAGTGTTTTTTGTTGAAAACTTAATCATAATATGCATATGACTGTGTTTTTTTTTTTTTTTAAATTGATTTTCTGTGTATTAATACAGACCTGACTTGAGTTTAAAGTTATATATTTTATTTAACACAATTGCTATCAAATACTCCAAATAGGTCGTGCTTGGGCCTCAGCAACAACAGAAGGGCTATTGGTATATTCACTGGACCATAACCTTGTGTTTGACCCCTTTGACCTGGAGATGGACATTACCCCTGAAAATGTGAGAAAAACTCTTCAAAAAGGGGACTACTCTATCTCTTTGATGCTGAGCTTTCGACTGAATGAAGTGAAGCTGATACAGGAGGTGCTGGAATCTATACCTGTATCTAATGGTAGGTTGTCCTGTATACCTGTATCTAATGGTAGGTAGTCCAGTATACCTGTACCTAATGGTAGGTAGTTCTGTATACCTGTATCTAATGGTAGGTAGTTCTGTATACCTGTATCTAATGGTAGGTTGTCCTGTATACCTGTATCTAATGGTAGGTAGTTCTGTATATCTGTATCTAATGGTAGGTAGTCTTTATACCTGTATCTAATGGTAGGTAGTCCTGTATACCTGTATCTAATGGTAGGTAGTCCTGTGTACCTGTATCTAATGGTAGGTAGTCCTGTATACCTGTATCTAATGGTAGGTAGTCCTGTGTACCTGTATCTAATGGTAGGTAGTCTGTATACCTGTATCTAATGGTAGGTAGTCATGTACACCTGTATCTAATGGTAGGTAGTCCTGTGTACCTGTATCTAATGGTAGGTAGTCCTGTGTACCTGTATCTAATGGTAGGTAGTCTGTATACCTGTATCTAATGGTAGGTAGTCATGTACACCTGTATCTAATGGTAGGTAGTCATGTACACCTGTATCTAATGGTAGGTAGTCATGTACACCTGTATCTAATGGTAGGTAGTCATGTACACCTGTATCTAATGGTAGGTAGTCATGTACACCTGTATCTAATGGTAGGTTGTCTTGTATACGTGTATCTAATGGTAGGTAATCCTGTGTACTTGTATATAATGGTAGGTAGTCCTGTGTGCCTGTATCTAATGGTAGGTATTCCTGTATACCTGTATCTAATGGTAGGTAGTTCTGTATACCTGTATCTAATGGTAGGTAGTTCTGTACAATTGTACAAATGGATAAGGGACAGTAACAACAATTAAGTTTTGGTCAGGTTACATCTGAACCCCTTAAGCTACATGTGCAGGAATTTTCCAAATCTATACCTGGTGGGTTTTTTTCTGGTTCAACTGTTTCAACCTTTTCAAATGCATATACAAAACAAAAATGCGAATGTACCAAAATGATATGTTGATGAGTTACTTCCCTTTTCTCTTTCAGTGCCTGTTATTTGTGAGAATCTCCCGAACGCATACATAGACAAACTGCTGGCATTTTTAGCCAATCAAATGGAAGGAACAACACACCTGCAGTTCTACATGATCTGGATCAACAAACTTCTTATGTTCCATGGCCCCCAGTTAAAACAGCGCTCTCAGAACATCATGACAACACTCCGAATGCTTCAGAAGAGCATCACCCGCAAACACGAGGATCTAGGCAAAATGTGAGTATTTTGGGTTTAAGGAATTCTCAAAATCAATAAGATAGCTTAACCCTTCACTGGGTGAGAAGGGTATATAGTAATCCCGTTTTTGGAGTGTCTGTCTATTCAATAGTAAATGCTTTTGGTTTTTTTTAAGTTTTAAGAGTAAAGAGGTCACAGGCAAAGCATCTTGTGGTCGCAAAAACGTTGATACATGTGCAAGATTTCCTTTTTACACCTAAACAAATAACTTTCATATTTTCACCATTGTGTGTTCCTGAAATAATGAACTATTCTAGCCTTTGAATTGGAAGAGTTAAAATATGTCTTCAGGGGTGAATGAGGTAGTTTTTTGTTGTCATGGGCTGTTTGATTATTTACATGCCTTGTCTCTTGTAGTTGTGACCATAACAAGTACAGTATTGGCTACATAAAGGCCCTATCACAGGCTAAGCGCAAGCGGGTGCCAGCGGTGGGATCTGAGGGTGAGAGTGACGAGGCTGAAGATGGGGAGGAAATGGAAGATTCTGAAGACGAGAATTTTATGAGCAATCTCATGAAAAGCGTTACATAGCATTTAATAAATTTGTTTATCAAAGTTACCTTGCTGTTTTTCTCACTATTATACCTGCACAGCAAAGTTAGAGTGGTAATCTGGATTCAGTCGTCTGTTTGTCAGTCTGTCTGTAGAACAAAAATTGTACCTGCTACTGGTCTTCTCTCGGAATCCCGTTATATTCCTTCAATATTTACCAGAGGTATGACCCTTTCCTCTGTAAACTGTACGTAACATAACATTTCTGAAATTAGTTATTATCTCGGAAACAGGAGGACATTGGACTGTAAATGTTGTAGGCACATCATCGGAAACCCATGTGACACTGCTCTTCCGTTTGTATCCAGTTGGCTAGAACAGAAGAAAAATCTTGTTCTCTTCGTGAGTGAAATCAAATAATTGGCCAACAAATCAAACCAAGAAATAGTGTGAATAAGATCATGATGATTACCATAAAACTTTATATGTGTGGCATTCAGAACAGGCCCTCAATATCTGTAACATGTAAACACTGCAGGTTGGGAAAGCAGAGATGGTATGATCAGGAAAGGAAAGGTTCACAATCAGAATTTTGAAATTGTTCAGCATAGTAACATTATCAAGTAGATTAGTCTGTAGCATATACAGTTGATGTAGTTAAAGCATTTCATTTAATCAAAAGACAGCACTAATACTATCCTCGATATCCAGAGGTTACGATCACCTACGCTGTTTACACCCCTGAATATGTCATGGCAAAATTGAAGTCACACTCCGGTAAAAGATCCTGACCAATCGCTATGATTTCGTCAATAAAACTTGCCCAATGTCTTCATCAACCTGCATCTCTCAAATCCCTGTGTCGTAAGTTTGTTGTCAGCAGCTGTCATCTATCACGAAAATCTTGATATTCGCCTAGAATAACAAATTAACTACAACATGTAAACACCATAGGATGGAGAAGCAAGAAAGGGAAATAAAGTGGTAATGCGGAACTCTATCAATTTATTTTTCTTTTTTTTTCTTTTCATTTTTTGCCTTTGTTTAAATCTCTATTGACCTTTCTTGGAAAAGGGAATCTCTCATAATAATAAGGATCGGGATGAGTCAAGTTTCCGATGATGGCACGTTATCAAAACCTTTCACAAACCTAGACGTTCCACGTAAATCTACCACCCATTATTGTTGTTTAGTGGGACGACTTATAAATACATGTATATTACCACTGTCTTTTATGTTGGGCAAGACGTCATTCTGATTTCGAAATAGCAGCATGAAGAACAGGGACAGCGTTCCTGTGGACTGGTATAGTGCCCCCATCATTAGTTGTGTTGTAGCGTTATTGGTTATTCTAACATGAGTCACCTACACCAATACCATGCCATGAGTATGGAAATATTTTTTTTATTTTAAAAATTGCTATAATATTCTGTGTACATGTGTATTTCCAACTTTTTCAGTGAATTATCCTGACTTTGTTTATGGGTGGATTTTGACAATACTTGGTTATTTTGTACAGAAGTATCCCTAGGTGTCGTCTCAAAACATTCACTTAATTAACCGTTCTATAATTCTGGAGTAATACGGAGTTGTCGACATTGCTAATTTCCGTGTGACACAATTTTTCTTTATAACGTTACCAGAATGTTGTCCCAAAAAGGGGCTTTGTAAGTAGATTTTGATTTCCCTGGTCGTACACAGCAAAAAACATTGAAAATATTATGAAATAAAGCAGGAAACAATTCTCTATAAACATACAAAAATGCAAAATAAAATATCCATAAACAAAGTCAAGAAAATTCATTGAAAACAAAGTTATACATAGAATAATAGAATATAGAGCAAAATAAATGTTTCCATACTACTGTAGATCCGATGAGGCCTTTAAAGGCTGACCATGAGACTCCAGTAAAACAGATTTGGTAGTGTCAGGGTTCTCTTCCTTCACATAGTAGTCTAATGTATAGATAATATAGTTATATCAATGACGTGTTTGTGCTCCGGATGTTCTAATGAGCATGGGGATGAACTCGAGATAGATCATGCACAACAAAAAAACAGCAAGATTCGTGGAGAAGGAATTGACATTCCATAATATTTTGGTTGAATTTGGAGAACGTTCCTACCGAAATTTGTTCATTATGTTGCGGCCACACCTTCAAACTGTAATGTAATATGAGATGGTATCTATGTCAAGTTGGAGAGCAGAAATTGTGCTAATGGACACTGCATCAAAGAAAATTGAGCCAACCCGACAAATTCTTGCTCCCTACTGTAGAGACGGCACTGCAGTACAAATACTATCAATTTCCATCGTGGTTAAGGGAATCAATGCTGCCTGAAAATAGATCAGAGAATACCGAAGCGTGAACATAATCATAATCCAAACTCAAAATCGATTAAACCAGGGGCAAAATATGAATAAAGGAAAGATTCACATGGAGACCCTTGCAAAAGTAAAAGAGAATAAGACTAGGTGTTCGGAAGAGTAAGCGTCTTCTGCTTCATCGACGACACCCGCCATGTAAATCTTTGTCACATCCAAGTAAACATCAAGCTCTCAAAATGAGAACCGAGTATCATTGCCAATCACAACAAGTAAACACACTAATGAGCATACTCAAAAACGTCATTTTCATATCACTTAAAGATACAGAATATTTCTCAATGAGACAAAAATGGCGACCATAAAACTTGCCCATAGTTCTGATCAGCCGGCATCTCTCGAATCCTTGTGTTGTTAGTTTGTTTGTCAGCAGTCGACATCGATCACGAAAATCCCGATACTTAGAACAAGCCCTGGAATACCGTATCAACTGCGACATGTAAACACCATAGGTTGGAGAAGCAGGGATGTTACTATCAAGAAATGGAAAGTTAACGATCGGAAAATTGAAATCATCACGTTTATCGTATAGCTTAGTAGTAAGCTGTCCATGTTGGTCGTAGTTTAAGTAGAGATCGAGGTAAGCAGCTGATGTAGAAGAGTCTGTTGTGTCCTTTATTTCAAGCTCAGAAATAGCCCGTAAGAAGCCCGTAATTAGCCCGCAAGAACTTGTTCTGTATTACAAACTAACATCCTTGAGTTGTCCTGTGTATGTAGGTAAACGGCGCAGTGTCTTTCAGGACATGCATTGCGTCTGGTTCTGGAGGGTGAAGTTTCCTTGGCACATGTACTACGTGTGCATATGTTGGTCAGATGGTTGCCGTCAATAGTGGTCTTGTTGGAAAAGAGTTTTAGAACTTTTCAGTTTTATAATTATGTAATTGAAACACGTTGAGTTTCAACAGTATTGTTATACTGATAATCACAAAAATCCCGCTCACCAACTACATGTTTGTTTCTGGCAACTCGCGTGAAAGGTTAAATCTGGCCCAACACTTCGACCACCTTATAATGCATAACCAGGTGAAGCATTCAGCTTCGTTCTTTAGATTAATTGAGTGGGAACAATCCCATGTATCCTGTCCTGAACGGGAGGCTCCGGAGAATATATCTTGTCGTACATAGGGGTTCCAGACGACTGATCAATACTCGAGAATGGATCCCAAAGGGAGAGGTAAGGCTCAAAGACATTCGCTTAGGCAACGATAGATGTTTCTGGTAATAAAACCGAGTGAACAGTTCGATTTCCTGGGTACAGGTCTGAGCTCCAGAATGACACTTTTGTTCGTTGATGTCTGCAAAACAGGGCTGCAAGGTCAAAAAAGTGCGAACATAACCAATAATGCTTGTCATGAGGATAACTTGTTGCCCGTTTAAGATGTATTGATGAAACTTGCAGTATGTCTATATCTGAATCACCCATACAGTCAATGTGCAATGCACTGCTATTTGGTCATCCATACGTCAGAGGTAAAAAACATTCAAAGGTGTACGCCAAGGCGATGCCAACGCTCCCTCACTGTCTCAGACTCTACTTGTGAGCAAACCTTAAATAAACTTAAGTCCGTCGTACCAAAGGTCAAGTTCATATTTGACGTCGTTTTATTCAAGGTTTTTGATCAAATCAAGGTCAAGTTTTAACCTTGACTATCTAACACGTTATGCCAATATAAAAACAACACTTGTCAGAATCAAGCAAACAAGCAAAGTGCTAACTGACCAAATCTCTTTGTCATTGGCTCAAAGGTCTAGGTCAAATTTTCATTATGTTTCATGTTTAAACTATCTACCATCTGAAAACGTGTCATAGTCAAGAACAAAACGTGCACAGATCGAGGAGCGTCCTCTCCATATTGACAACATGACATATTTCAGGTTTTGATTTTCTAACCGATACAGTAGCAACTTGAATAGCTCGTACGATAAAACAATCAGAACTGTTCCGCCGTTTATCGATTGCCAGTGTGAAGCCATCAATATTCCACTTAGGTAAAATGCGATTAGTTCGGAATGAAGCGATCTGTCAACAGTACATCTACCTGGGATAAACCTATTATTTCCTTCCAGATCACTTCCCACCGGGTATACATACGCTGAACCCTGGCGCCGAGTGGCGAGTGGCTAAGGTGTTCCGACATTCTACCACTAGCCCTACACCTCTTGGTTGCACGTTTGAATCCCACGTGGGGCACTTGCCAGGTATACTGACCGTAAGTCGATGTTTTTTCACCGGGTACTCTGGCTTTCCTACACCTCCGAAACATGGCACGCCCTCAAATGACACTGTCTGTTAATAGGACGTAAAACAAAATAAACCAAACCGAACCCCTTCGATTGAAGGGAGACATTGTCGGTACTGGTTCTTGCCTCTCTGTCAGAGACATTGTCGGTACTGGTTCTTGCCTCTCTGTCAGTTATCCTTCTGTGATATTTTCGGGATTCTGAAAAATTATGAAAAAAAATTGTTGATAACCATGCAAAAATAAGCCTAAAACGAAGTAAACCTGTGCGGTAACTAACAAGAAACTCTTGACAGACAAATCCAAAGAATTGAAAATAATTCAGGTGGGGCCCCCTTCAACAACAAGCCGAAGGTAGAAGACAGTTCGAAATGGACGCGTGTTTACAAAATACCGTGTTTTAACTGCTTCTGTACCGGTAACCGCGTATGAATTCACCTTGAATATTGCTGATATCAGTTAATCTGAACTAAATCTATAAATATAATAAGTTATTAGACTTGATTTTCGCTTCAAGTTTTGCCGAAAGTTACGTATACTGGGCCTTTAAAGTATACAGGTTGTGAATTTCAAACCGTTAAAGAGATATATGACAAATATGTTCAAATTTTCAGTATATTATTGGGTCGTTACTTCTAAACCACAAACGATGCCTTGTTGAGAATATAACTGCATCACCTATTAGGTCATTGTGAGGTAAAGCCGTGTCATTATTTTAAACATTTAAAGATGTATTGGCACGCGAAGGTTGTGCAAGCGATCCTAAATTTGTTAAAACTGTACATGTAAAATACAAGTACATGTATATTGTGGCAATGTAAACTTTGAGCACCATTTCCGACAAAGTGGCCAGTTTTGAGGACCTCTGCAAAGGTCGCCATTATAATTAGAACTTGTTCGTATATTTAAGGATTAACTTTCTATTTTGTTTAGGTTATCGGGGGATAACTACAATGGAAAACGGGTAAATTATACATAACCGGCTTAGAAAGTTAATCCTTATATTTACAGTATCTTTCTGTGAAATGTTCGTAACTATTTTGTTCATTATAGTTAAATCTTCGGACACAGATTTCATTTCAAAACTAATAAACGTGGGAATGTTTCAATAAATGTAACAGCATGAAATTTGCAAGCTCCGCCTACGTTAATTGTTGGTGACGTCACACAAGGTGTTTCAAACTGTAATATTTACATTTTCACTTCACTCCGCCTCAATGAAACTGGTAAACTCTGGTTGCTTCATTTCCCGATGAAACAAGTGGGGCACGCGCTTTTTCGTTCCTGGCGAAGTAATACATTTGTTTACTGTGTACAATAATGTACGGGTGTACTACACACGTAAAGCAGCTGTTTTACATGCCAATGAGTTATGCCAATATCATATCACACATAGCTTTAATAATACTCGATATGACAAAATTCTGACATTTCCGAAAGCATTTATTCAAGATATGTTGGTCCTAAATTCCTCATTCATTCCCTCGATGATGGTGCGTTTAATGCAAATGGGATCATCTGCCCGTCGGCAGATTTCGCATTTTTTTTTTCATTTCATGTCCAATACTAAAATAAAATGTTTGAGATTGGTCACAGAAATCCGTTCTCTTTTAAGAAGTTACATTAAGTTAAGTATTTGCATAGCCCCGCCCACATGAATTGTTGTCGACGTCATAGACATTTGTCACGTGTTTGACTACAGTTATGCAGTGATAATGATAGTCTGTTGAGTAATGTTTATCGAGTGAATGTCAGTGTAGATTGTAAATATATATGTATATTATAATTTATCAGGAAACAGTTCCTCTCATAATTATGTAAAAAAAAGTGTTTTAAAATTTTAGGATGAAACTAAAATTTGTGCAATGATTTGTTAAAGGGGAGACATATATTTTTGTTTATAAAACAAATCTTTAGTTTAATGATGTTTATTGTAATTTTAAATTCAAAAGATGTCTCTGTTAATTTGTAACCGTGTTATTAGAAATGTTGTGTCATAAAGCTCATATTCCTCGTAGGTGAAATCGTGGTCGTAATATATTTGGAAGCCGATATTGTTATTATACAATCCAGCTTGATAGGACAAAAAGATAAGTATGCTAAAAATGTACACTGTCAAGATTGTGAAAAGAATCATATTGGAAGCGTACTATATCGAAAACGTTGAAACATACTTGTGTTTGTAAACACAGCGCACAGTGTCATAATATTTAGTAAGAAAAGTTAGTTTTAATACTGGATTTTTATCTGTGAATACACTGGTTCATAATATATATGCCTTTAATTCCAGGGGCTAAATTATATCATAATATCATATTATACTGTGTTTGGTAAGAGTAAATAATTTACGTTATAGCAATGATCCACATATACTTCACCGTTGGCGGTGCTTGAAGCCTAGCCTGTGTAAAGACAAATATGTCTTAAGCTTAAGTATTTAATCTAAACATACGAATTGTACTGATCCTCTTGGCTGACACCTAGAACCGTATAACATGGAATCCAGAAGTAAAATCGAGAGACTGTTTTACTATTCATGACAATGTGACAATTATCAATTTATTTAACGTCATTGTTCGGTTTTGTTTGTCACCACCTGGCCTTACCTGGAACGGTGTCGTCTCACGTAGCATACATTTGGCATTTTCCTATATACAGGTAAGGTGTTGGGTGTATGCTAAGTGAGATTTTGTGTCAGGTAGAGAACAATAGGATTTAATTACAGGTAAACTATAGTCTGTATCATATTGTAACTATCTCACCTAACATACTTAATGTTACCCCGAATCCTATAGTATATATTGTGAATTGGGTTGTTTCCCATCTAAATATTATGGGAAATTAAGAATATATTTATTGCGAGCATTGCAAGAAACGAAAAAAACCCTCAAGAAATTGAGAGTATTTAGAGTAGAAAATGTAGAGGAATTGTGTTCCCCGAGTAATTATACTTATAAGAAGCTATTGAATTAAGAAATTGATAACTAAAGCAATTTTATAAGATTTACATTTTTTTCTGTTTTGTAGTGTTGTATCATAATTTTGTTGAGAGATTGACCATGAGACCAAAAGTATATTGTACATGTATATGATTTAAATTGAAACACAGATATAAACATACCCAGTATACATACATCTCAACAATGATCTGAACTGTTTATTTATTTTTATTGGGGATATTTTGATATATATATTGAATTTTGATTTTCATCTTATACATTCATATATTATACACTAAATACTTTTTAAATATCATAACCCTATTCAGATATGATTTTAAATAAAACATTCTCTTCATTCTTGTGAACATCTAGTTATTCATATTTCCCTATAATAAAGTATTATTATTATTCTCTTTATTTCCTCCACAAATGAAGATTCACAAATAGAATAATTACATCATGCAATCAACATATAACAAGAATAGTCTGAATATACATATACAAAGTTATTTCACACACAAGTAATTATATTGAAACATCAATTGTTAGCAAATTGGGTTATATTTTTAAGCATTTCATTCAGAAAATTTAAATTTGCTAATCTTAGTAAAACACTGTACATTGTAGAACCAACATTGGATAGCCTTGCCTGCCACCTATAAAGATTTTTTTTAAATCACAAAAAACAACTTTTCATTGGTTCTTAGTGTGGACATTCATGTCATATCGACACATCTAGTTTTAAATTAATTATGCATCTGATCTTCCTAGTATTCTTTTTTCTTTATTGCCCACTCCACATTTGTATGTAGCTAATCATAAAAATATTGTATTTATTTTTCACATTAAACACATTTCCGTTCAGTTAATAAGTTTGATTAGAAAACTATCCATTTAAATATAACTCTCTAAATATCTACTTTACGGTTCAAAGCGTATTATCTTTTGGAAGCGCATCATTAGGCATTTTAAATCTTTGTATCTGTATGTTCATGATTCTGAAATACTAAGATATATTTTCATAAAGGATGTCATTTAGTTAATAAAGAAAATACAATATTTAATAGTCATTTAATGTTTGACTAATTGAGGTTAAATTTGTTCATTTGATCATTACGAAATGACAATATATTAATTTTTGAATTGTGTTTCATAGGCCATTATCTGGCAGGATTTACTGGATTTTTATTTCTTCTACATGTAACTCTTTTGCATTCAATACTTTAATACAATAATTTAATGATATAACATATAATTCATTGTTATATTATTACCTAAGTGTACAATACAAAGAAACTTTTGCAAAGTATACTTTAATAACATATTTTTTCAACTTTATAAACATTTACAAAATGGTGCTCCATTTTATTACAAAGATACTAGTATTTACATTTTAATTAACAAGATATAAAGTTGTTCTTTAATAATATACATTTATGCCTTACAACACCACCTACACCACTATGAAACAGACTATAGCCAAATTGTCAATAGGTGTGAAAACTGAAATGTATGCTAGGTGAGACAAGGTATTTTTAGGTCATCTGACCCAAAGGGTCAAGATAACCTATAGTTACCGTGCTTCGTCCGTCGTCGTCCGCCGTCCGCCGTCCGCCGTCCGCCGTGCGCCGTCCGTAAACTTTTCACATTTCAAACTTCTTCTCAAGTTCTACCAATGGGAATAAGCTGAAACTTAGCTGAAATGATCCTGAGATGGTCCTGACCAAGTGTTGTTATTTTTCGGGTCGGTCCGAAATCCAAGATGGCCGCCATAGCCGACATCTTGAAAAACACATATTAAACTTCTTCTACAGTTCCACTGGTACCTGTGAGCTGAAAATTGGTAGGGATGTTCAGGAAGGGCAGCCCATAAAATGTTGTTATTTTTCGGGTCCGAAAAACTCTCGACATTTGTGCCATGGCGGCCATTTTGTGACATGATTGCGCAATCACTGTTTTCCTGAACAACACCTATTTTAAACTTCTTCTTAAGTTCTACCACTGGGATTAAGCTGAAACTTGGCTGAAATGATCCTGAGATAGTCCTGACCAAGTGTTGTTATTTTTCGGGTCGGTCCGAAATCCAAGATGGCCGCCAGAGCCGCCATCTTGAAAAACACATTTTCAACTTCTTCTCAAGTTCTACCAGTGGGATTAAGATGAAACTTGGCTGAAATGATCCTGAGATGGTCCTGACCAAGTGTTGTTATTTTTTGGGTTGGTCCAAAATCCAAGATGGCCGCCAGAGCCGCCATCTTGAAAAACACATTTCCAAATTTCTCTCAAGTTTCACCTGTGGGATTAAGCTGAAACTTGGCTGAAATTATCCTGAGATGGTCCTGACCATGAGTTGTTACTTTTCGGTCGGTTCGAAATCCAAGATGGCCGCCATGGCCGCCATCTTACAAAACACATTTCCAACTTCTTCTCAAGTTCTACCTGTGGGATTAAGCTAAAACTTGGCTGAAGTGATTCTGAGATTGTCCTGACCAAGTGTTGTTATTTTTCAGGTTGGTCGGAAATCCAAGATGGCCTTCAGAGCCGCCATCTTGAAAAACACATTTCAAACTTCTTCTCAAGTTCTACCTGTGTGATTAAGCTGAAACTTGGCTGACATGATCCTGAGATGGTCCTGATCAAGTATTGTTACTTTTTGGGTCGGTCCGAAATCCAAGATGGCTGCCAGAGCCGCAATCTTGAAAAACACGTTTCCAACTTCTTATCAAGTTCTACCACTGGGATTAAGCTGAAAATTGGCTGAAATGATCCTGAGATGGTCCTGACCAAGTGTTGTTATTTCTCCAGTCCGTCAAAGATCCAAGATGGCTGCAACAGCCCCCATTTTGCATCCACATCTAACACTTTCCATGATCTGAAACTTACCTAAAATGATTCTGACCAAATGTTATTTTTCGCACTGTTCCGAAGAAATCCATGATCATCACCATCTTGAAAACCACATTTGTGTGGCATATTGTTACATGATTGTATTACTAATTCCTAGAGGAGAGGAATTTATATAAGCTATTAGCTTGTTTTCCAATCCTCACTATTTGTATAATTTCTATATATGTAATATACATGTACACTGATGGAAATAAAATATTGTTTAAACTAATTCCATAATGGTATCACAATTGGTAGTCAGATGACCGTTAAGGCCCTTGGGCCTCTTGTTCAAATGTATGCTAGGTGAGACTACCTGGAACATATTTACTCGCCATGCACACTGATAATATACAGTGACTGTGTTACGTTTATATGTCCAATATACGTAACCTTCGCCATTTAAGCGAAAATGAAGCCTAATAACTTATTATAGTTATAGATTTAGTTAAGTTTAAATTATATCAGCAATATTCAAGATGAAATCTTAGGTGGGTATTGGTACAGCAGCGGTTGGAACTCGGTATTTGTAAACACGTGTCACACCCCAGGCCCCCCACCCTCCACCCCCCCCCCCCCCCCCCCAGAAGGACATTTATTTATAGCCTTAAAATGGAAATTAGTGAATAAAACTTAACAAAACAAAAAAATGCCAGCTGGACCCCCTCCTTTCGAAAATCCTGCATCCCCGGCTGCGCATCCATTTTGAACTATCGTCTAACTTCGGCTTGTTTTTTAGTTATCCACACCTAAATTAGTTTGAATTTTTTGGAATTTTCTGTCAAGATTTTCTTGGTACGGCTACAACTCAGGTTTATTTCCTTTAGCCTCATTTTTGCGTGGTTATCAACTGGATTTTTTTCAGAATTTTTCAGAATCACGAAAAATTCCCTTAAAGGCCCAATATACGTAACTTTCGGCAAAACTTGATGCGAAAATCAAGCCCAATAACTTATTATTTTTATAGATTTAGCTAAGATTAACTGATATCCGGAATATTCAAGATGAATTCTTTCGCGGTTACCGGTACAGCAGCAGTTGAAACACGCTATTTGTAAACACGCGTCCTTTTCGAACCGTCTTTTACCTTCGGTTTGTTGTTGAAGTGGGCCCCACCTGAGTTATTTTCAATTCTTTGGATTTTTTTGTCCAGAGTTTCTTGTTAGTTACTGCTTAGGTTTACTTCGTTTTAGGCTTATTTTTGCGTGGTTATCAACTGGATTTTTTTTCAAAATTTTTCGGAATCACGAAAATTTCCCTGAAGTTACGTATATTGGGCCTTTAAAGGCCCAATATACGTAACTTCGGGGAAATTTTTGCGATTTTGAAAAATTCTGGAAAAAAATCCAGTTGATAACCATGCAAAAATAAGCCTAAAACGAAAAAAATCCAAAGATTTGAAAATAATTCAGGCGGGGCCCACTTCAACAACAAACCGAAGGTAGAAGACGGTTCGAAATGGACGCGTGTTTACAAATAGCGTGTTTCAATTGCTGCTGTACCGGTAACCGCGAAAGAATTCATCTTGAATATTGCTGATATCAGTTAATCTTAGCTAAATCTATAAATATAATAAGTAATTAGGCTTGATTTTCGCTTCAAGTTTTGCCGAAAGTTACGTATATTGGGCCTTTAAGATGCATATATTTAGCCTTTAAGTTGTGTCAGTGTAACACGTAAATGGTTAATCCTCCAAACGTCTCTCGGATTTAAGTTCCAAATATGTACAAAAATATTGTAATCACTGCTTTTTTAGCTCACCTGCCTCTTGGGTGAATGGGATTCAGTTGTATTTAAACCGCGAGACTGACCCCCTAGGGACCAGTGATAGGGCGCAATAAGGGAAATGTAGTAAAATTCTTGAAAATCCTTCTTCTGAAAGAATGGCAGGAACATGTCAATTTGTCCATGATGGTTTTGATACAACTATATACAGGAGAGCGAAACAGGCCCTCTGAGCCTCTTCTTTGCTAATTATCATCACACATTATTATATGAGAAAAAAGATGTCTTTATTTGTCACGAATCAATCTAATACAAAATATACACGTGGCCAAAATACACATGGCCTGCAATCTATCTTTGTATTTGATCAAGTCGCCAGACCCATTGCTATTAGGTAATGCAGTGCCCTACTTACGAAATGGTTTAAATACTATGTTCACCTGGCTGTTGTTCCGCGCTCATTTATTTGGCAAGATTATGACACGTTTCATCCAAGTATCGATACGCAATTATTATTTATGACCAGTACTGGCTATAGTAACACTCCGTAACTACCAATAGACTCGGAGCTAGATCTACACTTTAACTCTGATCCTACTTATCTGATTTGGGATTGCGGTATTAGTATTGCAGTGTTATAGATACTAATCCGCCCGTATATTGTCATCAGAACTAAACTACTGCAGATTATACTGGACACATATGTTTATAGCCACTTGGTATAGTTAAACGTTTATTATTCCCTCTCAATGCTTCACGTTTAATTGTGGAAACAGCCCTATGGGATGTATACCCAGTCACTAATGAAAAGGTAGGTTTGTATTTCAAAATGAAATATATTGTTTCTATAGAAATGTGACAAGACAACTATTGTTTACATTGACGCGTTTAATCGTTTAGAGACTTATTTCTTATAGATTATTTTTTATTTGTAGATATACTCTTATGTATACACCTAGAGTTTCTCAGCATTATATAAACACACAACACAGAGAATAATTGCCTGTTAAGTCTTCCCTGTCAAACGAACTCAGTATTGATCAGGCGGAGTTCAGTTTCTGCGGGGATACAGTTTACATACAACTGTCCATGTTTACTCATTCCATTATGTTTCATTATTTGCTATGAATGGTCGGATATTACCTGTTTTTATTGGCAGTTTCCACATGGTCAAAATTCAATTTGTCCAATGTATCGCTGTAGTAATTGACCGGGGAATGCTAATTGATTGTCTCCAGGTAGTGTGTGATCATTAAGTGACATACCTGTACACGCCGAGCGTACGCTCAGCCTCAGGACCACAGCCGGGGCGGGAAGAGGCTCAACAGTATCTGTGTAATAGCTTATGGAATTTTCACGATACCGCCTTGTTCTGTGATTGGGATACAATGTGACTACTGTTTATCAGTTTTGGATATATGACTCGAGGACTCTTTTGTAAGTATTTTAATTTTATTTTATTTCATTTGATACATGAATGGTGGTCTCAGATTTGATGTTAATGTGGTATTCTTAATAGTAACATATAGATACCCCTGTTTTATATTCAAAAATCGCCAATCTACTATATAGAGTAAAGTTCTAAAATATAATATTTTTTTGTATACATTACAATTCACATATAAAACGGCCATCCGAAAAAAGTTATATTTAATTTTCAGGTTTCAATTTGATATCAGTTATGTTAAAAAAAGTACATAGAAGAAAGCCTGAATATTATGTTCTGCAGCAATATTTTATTGGAAACATGAGAAAGTTTTTAATATTACGTAAATACATCTTATCGTAAATTATTTTGGTGTTATATTTTTATAACCAGTGGTATTTTTTAGACGATTTCAATTGTGTAATATTTAAGGAATTTTTCTGCCGAATACTAAAAACCAATAAGCGTTTACGATATCAAAAGAAAATGCTGACAAAATATCGCCGCCAAAATCAACTTCCTTCTAAGACTTTGTTGAAATAGGAATGTTTAGAGTTTCTCGTCTTATAACTGCATCAGAATTTAATTCAGAAACTTTTGGCGCTAGAAGCTTGATCCATCTAAATATATGTATGTATATTATCTATATATGTATGATATCTGTGTACATTTATTTAATGCCTTGTCTTTTTATACCATACCTATCGTTCGTTGAGGCAGATTACACTTTTTGTACTCAGAATCTTCAAATCATTGTCTGACACCGGGGACAATGGTAAGAGTGGTTCACGGCTATTGGGTGTATGCCAGTTACAAGACCATTAGTGATCTACTCTCATAGATCATCAGCTTCGTTACAGTCTGCGGTAGTCTTGTTGATATCACAAAACGTCTGTAGCTCTTACAAAGTATTTGATTCTAGTGTGTACTCTGTCTAAAGTTATCTGATATACCGACAACAGATAAATGTCTTGTGGTTATAATCCTTTCCGTTTGTTAATTTATTGAAAAGATTGTCGCGAAAGCCCAATTCTAACTTGTCAAATATTGGTTAACGGTCATACTTTAACTCAAGTGTAGTGTACTCAAGAAGTATGCCCCTGATCTACGTGTTAATCAGCGGACCAATCGAACTATCGGACAATAAGTATGTGTTATGGTTTGCTTTCTTTAGATAATTGTGCTTGTATTGAACGCTTGTGTGATAAATGGTTTCATGACAAGTTCAAGAGCCAATGTTCAGCTTCGTCTTAATACTTGAGTTCGTATTGATTTTTTAAGAATAATATTTGTCTGACGAAACGTTGAAACCCAAGTTGGGTTTTCTTCTTAAAGTCTTTTTGGTATTGGCTACTTCACCTACAAACCTACGGCTAGGATTTTAATTATCTAAAACTCCACAACCTTAACAACAAGTTATAGACGCGTTTTTGTTTTGAATATCTAAAACCTATTTTGATAAAGAAATATATTTATATAGTGTTAGCGTTGTCAGTAATATATGAAATCGGAAGAAAGAAACATAAATAGGAAATTGTACGATTATTGAAGAAAAAGTGTCGTTAAGATTTACAGTCGTCTTTACATACATAGTCTTTACTCACACACCGCTTAAGACAAATTTGAACTCCGAACTCAAAATCGATTAAATGAGGGGCAAAATATGAAAAAGTTAGGATTTGCATGGAGACATTTGTACAAGATAATAAGACCAAGTGTTCCGGAAGAGTAAGCGTCTTCTTCATCGACAACACTCGCAATGTACTAAAAGTAAATCTTGGTCACATCCAAGTAAGCATCAAGTCCTCAAAGTGAGAACCGAGTATCATTGCCAATCACAACAAGTAAACACACTAATGAGCATACTCAAACACGTCCATCTTCAAACACACAGCTTCCCCCAGCCTCACTAAACCTACTTACTAAGTACATGTCCTAATTGGACATTAGACCTGCTTTCTCATGTGTTTCACATTTATTTCATGAACAAAAAAACAAAACAAACATTATACTCATATAATATGTTAGAGCTATAAAGAATTCCTATATATTGAGTAAGACGCGGCCTCTGTATTTGACAATAGAGGTACTGTGCTTCTGTATTGACCGATCTGATTACATATTTACATAGTCACGAAGGACTTCTGTTATAGAGTTCCTCAGAAAACGGATACATTTGGTCATTTATCACGTTATGTGTATAACATATACTATTATCGCGATAATTTCAATCAATAATTAAAGTATTTCTCCCGTCTATGGTATTAAAACTGAAATCGATTAACACAGGAACAAATAACAGAGGGAAAATGTACAAAATGTATCTCCCTTTAAATCTGTGCTTTTTATTAGCTCAAATTGGTTATGATCTGAGCATAAATCAATTATTTTAAATGAATATAGTGTGTGTATAATGTAACAGTAATGTCACGCTAGTTAGAGCACAAATATATGACCTCAGGGTGTACCATCCCGGTTTCCTCGGGTCATTGTTTAATCAATGTAAACTGTGGTTGAAACACATTCAACGACTGATATTAAATATTTCGCGACCTTTATGCCACGGGGTTCCTTATCGTTACTTTATCGATATTATGAAAAGTAGATATAACCATACAAATGGATGGTGCTATCTAAGTTTTCAAGTAAATTTAATGGTGGGCAATTTAAGGTCCGTCATGTCAATAATAATTAGAGAATATCGAAGCGTCAAAAACCTATAATCCAAACTCAAAAATCGATTAAGGTAGGGGCAAAATATGAACAAAAGGGAAAACATTACACGCAGACCCTTGCAAAAAGTACAAGAGAATAAGACCAGGTGTTCCGGAAGAGTAAGCGTCTTCTGCTTCATATACGACATCCGCCATGTGAATCTTGGTCACATCCAAGTAAACATCAAGTCCTCACAATGGGAACTAAGTCATCATTGTCAATCACAACATGTAAGCACACTAATACTTTCTAGTAAGCATATTCAAAAACATCCCTCTTCATTGGTCACAATATCCATAAGATCTTGCCAATCTCCAAAACAAGAGTTACATGTTTTTTATATATGGAATAGAAAGGCTATGGAAGGTACTTATAAAGTATATAGACAATGTTCAAGAAACCAGTCCCCTTTTTATTTATGATACAATTTGCATAACGTCGTCTGAAATTCAGTTATCAAAACTCAATGCTATTGTTTATTGAGTTAACAAAATTGTACACCATCCATAAACTTTGTTTTATCCATACGCCTTCAATGATGCCTCAATTCCCACATTGAGGACATGACATTTTCTTAGATGTGACCTTAATTTGCATGGAAGGTGTCGTCGATGAAGCCGATGACGCTAACTCTTCCGTACCACCAAAGATATCCGTGTAAATCTCACAGTTGTTAATAATTTGCCCATAGTTTAATTGATTTCGAGTTCGGATTATTGTTTTGCTGAGGCTTCGGTATTCTCTGATTTTTTTTCCAAGTAAGTATCTTAGTATGCCACTGTACTGAATTATATAGAAAATACGCTTAAATATTAAGTGTTCAGGATCTTTATTATTATCTATGGAAAAAAAGTCTTAAAATTTAATGCACACGGTGGATATAGTTGATTTACCTGCTACGTCAAATGACGAAACATATAGTTTTTTTAGTTGGCTACATTTGAGATGCAATAATGGTTATTTTCATTGGTTATTTGTATTTTGTGATTTGACGTGAACGTAAAGACTATAAGAGTATAATTTGCTGCATTGAGTGACCGCCGATTTTATCAACAGCAAACGATGAGCTCTGTCCATATATATGTCACAGAGAAGACTGCATTCTGTCTCAATAGTTTTCCTAGATCGTCATTCTGACAATGGTGTTGGTCCTTCCTGTCCTTCCAGTCCTTCTTGTCCTTCCTGCCCTTCCATTTTCCTGTCCTTCCAGTCCTTCCTGTCCTTCCATTTCTTCCTGTCCTTCATTTTTTCCTGTCCTTCCTGTCCTTCCAGTCCTTCCTGTCCTTCCTGTCCTTCCAGCTCTTCCTGTCCTTCCTGTCCTTCCAGTCCTTCCTGTCCTTCCTGTCCTTCCAGTTCTCATGTTGATAAGTGTTGGTTTCGATGATAAGTTTCTATGATTTTCTTCTAAATAGTTTTTGGTTCTTCATTATGTATCCGCTTCCTGTTGCAGTTGTCCACATATATTGGTCCATACGCAAACATATCACTGGAAATGCACAGAAAAGGGGTCTATTTGAAAGTTGTGGTCGTGGATTCAGAAAGCCAAACAAATCAGGTCACAGCTCATGTCTAATGACAGACATAACCAGAGCTCTCTATACAGCCATTGGGCCATTTTGTCTGTACTGATATATACAGTAAAAACTGTTGTAGATGGTATAGTCACAATATATGTTAAATCCTGATTGAAGTTTCAATCTGTAAGTATCTATACATTAAAAAGCAATATATCTATGATAAAACAACAGTTTCTCTAAGATTTAACGTTAAATAGGCGTTTATAACCCAAAGGAATATGTATATGAATAGTTGAAAGTATGACATTATGTTTACTAGCTACTTAATCTCTGTTTGCCAAATTGAAAGCTAAAAGAAAGGCTAACTTAATTTTATATTTTTTCTCCCTTTTCGTGTTTTGTCGTTGAAAGGAAAAGGAATTCTGGGCTAAACAGGAAACTTGGCATAGATGCAATGTCAACGTTTAATCTCGAAAGATTTTGGTCTAATTCCAGAACGACTTTTTGATTATATCAGTTCATTCTAATATTTATTTAAACAGTTACGTCTATAGTTAAGCTCCTTGCATTATACTAAGTACCATGACTTGCTTCTATAAACCAAACATGGGCATATATTAAAACTACATGTACATGTATATGAATATGTATAGATACGGTCCTAAGCTATACTTTGGATTTCATATTTAAAGTACGGTGTTCCGGCGGACTATGATTACCTTTTGCCGCGATTACTATGAATGTCCATACTGAAACCCGCTGACTGGCAGCCATTACAGACATTTCTAGTTAGAATTCTATAGCATGACTCTGAGAGTCAAACAAAGGAATAAACAAGACCAGAGTCTCACCAACAACAGTTATACATTATACCTAGTTATAGTGATAGTTTCAGTGATACTAGTAACAGGACCAATCTCACCAACAACAGTTATACATTATACCTAGCTATTGTGATAGTTTAAGTGATACTAGTAACAAGACTAGTCTCACCAACAACAGTAATACATTATACCTAGCTATAGTGATAGTTCCAGTGATACTAGTAACAGGACCAGTCTCATCAACAACAGTTATACATTATACCTAGCTATAGTGATAGCTTCAGTGATACTAGTAACAAGACCAGTCTCACCAACAACAGTAATACATTATACCTAGCTATAGTGATAGTTTCAGTGATACTAGTAACAGGACCTCAGTCTAACCTACAACAGTAATACATTATACCTAGCTATAGTGATAGTTTCAGTGATACTAGTAACAAGACCAGTCTCCCCAACAACAGTAATACATTATACCTAGCTATAGTGATAGTTTCAGTGCTACTAGTAACAAGACCAGTCTCACCAACAACAGTAATACATTATACCTAGCTATAGTGATAGTTTCAGTGATACTAGTAACAAGACCAGTCTCACCAACAACAGTAATACATTATACCAAGCTATAGTGATAGTTTCAGTGATACTAGTAACAAGACCAGTCTCACCAACAACAGTTATACATTATACCTAGCTATAGTGATAGTTTCAGTGATACTAGTAACAAGACCAGTCTCATCAACAACAGTAATACAGTACACCTAGCTATAGTGATAGTTTCAGTGATACTAGTAACAGGACCAGTCTCACCAACAACAGTTATACATTATACCTACCTATAGTGATAGTTTCAGTGATACTACTAACAAGACCAGTCTCACCAACAACAGTTATACATTATACCTACCTATAGTGATAGTTTCAGTGATACTAGTAACAAGACCAGTCTCACCAACAACAGTTATACAGTACACCTACCTATAGTGATAGTTTCAGTGTTACTAGTAACAAGACCAGTCTCACCAACAACAGTTATACAGTATTTCTAGCTATAGTGATAGTTTCAGTGATACTACTAACAAGACCAGTCTCACCAACAACAGTAATACATTATACCTAGCTATAGTGATAGTTTCAGTGATACTAGTAACAAGACCAGTCTCATCAACAACAGTTCTACATTATAACTAGCTATAGTGATAGTTTCAGTGATACTAGTAACAAGACCAGTCTCATCAACAACAGTTATACAGTATACCTAGCTATAGTGATAGTTTCAGTGATACTAGTAACAAGACCAGTCTCACCAACAACAGTTATACATTATACCTAGCTATAGTGATAGTTTCAATGATACTAGTAACAAGACCAGTCTCACCAACAACAGTTATACATTAAACCTAGCTATAGTGATAGTTTCAGTGATACTAGTAACAAGACCAGTCTCACCAACAACAGTTATACATTATACCTAGCTATAATGATAGTTTCAGTGATACTAGTAACAAGACCAGTCTCACCAACAACAGTAATACAGTATAACTACCTATAGTGATAGTTTCAGTGATACTAGTAACATGACCAGTCTCACCAACAACAGTAATACATTATACCTAGCTATAGTGATAGTTTCAGTGATACTAGTAACAGGACCAGTCTCACCAACAACAGTTATACATTATACCTAGCTATAGTGATAGTTTCAGTGATACTAGTAACAAGACCAGTCTCACCAACAACAGTTATACATTATACCTAGCTATAGTGATAGTTTCAGTGATACTAGTAACAAGACCAGTCTCACCAACAACAGTAATACATTATACCTAGCTATAGTGATAGTTTCAGTGATACTAGTAACAAGACCAGTCTCACCAACAACAGTTATACATTATACCTAGCTATAATGATAGTTTCAGTGATACTAGTAACAAGACCAGTCTCACCAACAACAGTAATACAGTATAACTACCTATAGTGATAGTTTCAGTGATACTAGTAACAAGACCAGTCTCACCAACAACAGTAATACAGTATAACTACCTATAGTGATAGTTTCAGTGATACTAGTAACAAGACTAGTCTCACCAACAACAGTAATACATTATACCTAGCTATAGTGATAGTTTCAGTGATACTAGTAACAAGACCAGTCTCCCCAACAACAGTAATACATTATACCTAGCTATAGTGATAGTTTCAGTGATACTAGTAACAAGACCAGTCTCACCAACAACAGTTATACATTATACCTAGCTATAGTGATAGTTTCAGTGATACTAGTAACAAGACCAGTCTCACCAACAACAGTAATACATTATACCTAGCTATAGTGATAGTTTCAGTGATACTAGTAACAAGACCAGTCTCACCAACAACAGTTATACAGTATACCTAGCTATAGTGATAGTTTCAGTGATACTAGTAACAAGACCAGTCTCACCAACAACAGTTATACAGTATACCTAGCTATAGGGATAGTTTCAGTGATACTAGTAACAAGACCAGTCTCACCAACAACAGTTATACAGTACACCTAGCTATAGTGATAGTTTCAGTGATACTAGTAACAAGACCAGTCTCACCAACAACAGTTATACAGTACACCTAGCTATAGTGATAGTTTCAGTGATACTAGTAACAAGACCAGTCTCACCAACAACAGTTATACAGTACACCTAGCTATAGTGATAGTTTCAGTGATACTAGTAACAAGACCAGTCTCACCAACAACAGTTATACAGTATACCTAGCTATAGGGATAGTTTCAGTGATACTAGTAACAGGACCAGTCTCACCAACAACAGTTATACATTATACCTAGCTATAGTGATAGTTCCAGTGATACTAGTAACAGGACCAGTCTCACCAACAACAGTTCTACATTATACCTAGCTATAGTGATAGTTCCAGTGATACTAGTAACAGGACCAGTCTCACCAACAACAGTAATACAGTATACCTAGCTATAGTGATAGTTCCAGTGATACTAGTAACAGGACCAGTCTCACCAACAACAGTTATACATTATACCTAGCTATAGTGATAGTTCCAGTGATACTAGTAACAAGACCAGTCTCACCAACAACAGTAATACAGTATAACTACCTATAGTGATACTTTCAGTGATACTAGTAACAGGACCAGTCTCACCAACAACAGTAATACATTGTACCTAGCTATAGTGATAGTTTCAGTGATACTAGTAACAAGACCAGTCTCACCAACAACAGTAATACATTATACCTAGCTATAATGATAGTTTCAGTGATACTACTAACAAAACCAGTCTCACCAACAACAGTTATACAGTATACCTAGCTATAGTGATAGTTTCAGTGATACTAGTAACAAGACCAGTCTCACCAACAACAGTTATACATTATACCTAGCTATAGTGATAGTTTCAGTGATACTAGTAACAAGACCAGTCTCACCAACAACAGTTATACATTATACCTAACTAAAGTGATAGTTTCAGTGATACATTAAATCAATGCCACCCTAGCACTAGCATGAAGTAAGTGTATATCGACCTGCTAGGACACCCTGACCATCTATATCGTATACAAATTGTCACTTTACACCGTTTATCAAATATTCATTTGAAGTTATCATAGTGCAACACATTTCAATAATGTCACCCGACACAGTTAGGTTGTGATAGGCTGTCTGTGATGGCTAAATGAATAGAACATTGGAACTGACGCCATATTTACATATACTCTCTCAATATTTTTATTAATAATTGATTTTCAACCGTTTGATACTGCAACAATAGTCAATTTCCAATAATGGATTCTGATGAACAGAACGGGAAGTAAAGGCCCGTGGCGTTCACTGCAGAAGTCTATATGAGCTAATATACCATTATGTATTTTATGTATCACGCAGACTAAACTTGGGCGTACTTGAATAGATGCTTTTATTCGGTTTCTATTTTCGCTATATCTGTGAAGTTAGTCTGCCTCCATAATTCAAAGTTATTACACCAGCAACATCATAATCTGATTGTGCTTGCTTAAAGATTTGTTAATATTAATAATTGGTTGTTGGCGGGAGTACAAGAGCTTCAATAACTCTTATTTGTCTCATAAATCAGAGGAATTATTAAAAAAATGAAACATTTCATTAATATTTTGAAATGTTCTCTTATTGCTGGTCATCTCGAACCAACCTTTTAGAAGTCTGGGTGATGTAATAAAGGATAAAACATCAACTTCAATGCCTCAGTTTTAATCTTGAACAGTCGAGCTAAGGGTTCTAGAAATGTTTTTTTCCTTCAGTGTCCATTATAAGCATTTTTGGAAAACAGTATCTGTTATAAATGGTATTTTTATATTGAGTATGTAAGAATAATTGGGATAAAATTATATACATTATTTCATTTATAAGTAACAAAATGTTATGTTGTTTTAACAATAAACATAGTATATGAATATACAGTATATTTATCCATTATGGATCTTTGGTGAGGTCAATATAGTGTTAAACCAACCTGGTAGAATCAAATATTGACCGAGGTCAATATTTTAGATTCTACCGGATTGGTATAACACTATATTGACCGAATCAAAGGTCCTTAATTTGTATATTAGATATGAAACGTGTTTCCGAAAGACTGAAACTGCATTATCTCAAGCTTGATAAAGTATTTTACTTTGGGGCACTGTGACATCACAATGATTTATTATGACGTCATAAACGCATTATTGATTTGGATGTTTCTAAAAGTAGAAACATTAGGTCCATATCTCAAAATATGGACCTCCACGTGACCGTATTTTAACCAATCAGAATTTAGGAAAGTCGCACCATATCTAATGTATTATTTTATTTATAACTAGCAGCATGTACACTAAGGGAAGTGTTATTTCAAAAATCTAATTTTTTTGCGATTATGTTATTTACAGAACAGTCCTTAAATTGAACATGTTCCTGCAGTAAAACTCTTCTTTTTACATATCGATTGAAACGTTATATAATGTATCATTTTCCTGTACTACTATCGCTTTTATAAACAATAATACGACCTTTAAAAAAATATCATCATTGAAGTATTATGATACATGTACCTGACAATATGTCTGAACAATATGTGTACTTTGATCATATCCATTCCTCGTTAAATTTCACCATAACCCAGACAGGTGAGCGCACTCTGTATCCATACCATTGTATTTAGACAGAAAGTTAGGCGACATTGATTGTTAATTGATGAAAGTACAGCTGTATTTATATAAATATATAGGTCTGCTCGGCTCTATTTGCTAACGCCCAAGTGACGTGCACATTATCCCGTTAATATAATCACTTATACATTTATCGATTGAACAAGCAATTGATAATAAGTGCAGTTATTTGTACTGATCTTTAATGACAAATGGAAATCACCACACACATTAAAATTAAACATTACGGTTTAGCGAAAGGATTGTGAAATCGGCTTGATAGTTTTTCTCATGTAAAGGACTAATAACGGGGTCTGGCTATATTTTCTATACAAGGAAAAATTGAATTAAATCACAGCCAGTATATATAGGGGTATCAACGGTGACACAAAGACTACGAATAAAGGCATTCCATATATACAAATGGCAAAAATACAAGGTGTTGGGGTTAGGACACTTGGACGGTATAAATTAGGTAATATTCACACACAATCGTTTTCGTATACACCCCAAAGTTCACATTATAGAATAACAAGATGTGAACTTAAACAGATTGTCATTTTCAGCTGTCTACTATTGTTCGATTTAAATACCGAACGGACGTGACAACAATCCATTCTGGTATTTGATGAATGACTTTTGTTGAAAGCGTCTAACCTAATATGTAATTTTCGCCCTACAGGTTGTTGGTATAGTGGTCAAATTAATTTTGGATAACAATGGAGGGTCTCCTAGATGAGGAGCGCCCCGAGACGCCCGCCGAGAATTACGTGGAAAGTCCCGACGAGGGTACTATTGAGGAATACACTGAAATTCCCTCCGATATACCCATCGAGGAACACACTGAAATTCCCTCCGATATACCCATCGAGGAACACACTGGCATTCCAACTGAGATACCCATCGAGGAACACACTGAAATTCTCTCCGAACTACCCATCGAGGAACACACTGAATTTCCATCTGAGATACCCATCGAGGAACGCACTGAATTTCCATCTGAGATACCCATCGAGGAACACACTGACATTCCATCTGAGTTACAAGTCGAGGAACACGCTGAATTTCCCTCTGAAATACCCTTTGAGGATCACATCCGGGAACAACCTCGAAAAGTTCACGAAAATCAAGAGAGAAAATGGATTAAACCGGTGTTAAAAAAACCAAACAGCAGACGAGAGTCGATTAAACTAAACGTGCGTGTGATATCGCCTGGGTTAGACAAAGAGGAGAATTTTGAACTTCCGCATAAAGTGTATCGTGAACCAAGCGGCAGACCTACCGTGAGCACGAGATGGAGTTCTAGTGAACGGTCGGGGCTACGGTCACGTGAGGGCAAGAGTCAATCCCGGCCACAGTCGCGACCACGTAGACGTCATACGGTGTCTTTACCGAACCCGCCTCTCGTCGACAGCAATGATCTAACAGACAGTAATTATCGTGAACTGAACGTAGAGAGACAGGCACGTTTAAAGCATGTAGACAAAAGTGATGTAACTGCGAACTCTACAGAAGATATAACGAGACCTAAATCTGGAGAAAAACTTCAACGTCATAGCATACATTCAGTGCATTATAGCCCAAGGTTGCCGAAGCCACATAGAAGGATTATTCGCTCTAACACCATACCAGATTTTTCGTTAGAGAATATTGATATCAAACAGGTACATGAAGACAATGTGGCACGGAGATCGTTGGAATTATCTCTGAAAGAACGCAGTCACACCGTGCCTTTTGAGATTTCCTCAAAACGTTCAAATTCACTTTGGAAGCAAATTGACAGATACTCTATATTGCTAAAGGGCAAAGATCCGTTTCTCTTTGACAAAGGGTCAACAGATGACATCAGAGCATCCTGTTCGGATGCCAGAAGGAAGAGTGTGTCCCAGTCAGGTTTGTGGCAGCTTGCATCGTCGTCTGTTTACGAATTTAAAGCCCAAAAAAGTCACGACTTCAGTGACGTTGCTATGGCACTTATCACCAAACAGCAAGCTGTTGAAAAGATGCGAAATAAAATAGAAAAGAAAATGGACCTTCCGGAAGGAAGGTTTGCACGTATAGCGGCTTTGAGACAGAAAATGGAGTCTATAGAAAGACGATTCAAATCAATGAAACTTATCAATTCTTCATCGAAAACAATAGACACTAAAATAGATGACTTTGACGAAGAAGAATTTCGTCAGCCGAAATTCTCGAAACCAGGCGAGGTAAGCAGCGTTTTGTTTCATATTCAAATTTATCAATACCATATATATGTATGTAATTAAAGTGGCTGAATTCAGACGTAATTGCGTAGTATGTTAGATTCAGAACATAGCATATTGTATTCAAATATTGATGTGGACAAGTTATATCGATATGGGAACACGTGTAAAGCAACACGATACAGCTTTCAGCTTCACGAGAGCATATCGAATATTACTCAACGGTGTTATGTGTTATTTCTATTGTTACGATTCTTT
Organism: Mimachlamys varia; assembly: GCA_947623455.1. NCBI lineage: Eukaryota > Metazoa > Mollusca > Bivalvia > Pectinida > Pectinidae > Mimachlamys > Mimachlamys varia. Next base: position 8,952,102 of record OX392537.1, read on the forward strand.
ACATAATATTTAATGAAAACTGACTCTCCTTGTGCATTGACGCAAACCAAATTTTTATATTGCTGATGAATACACGAAATAGCATTTTGATGTTAAAGCAAAACAAATGAATTTAATTGTATTGTGATATTTTGTTTTCTTTTCTTCTATACAGGCAATGGGATTCTTCCGCAAATGTAGCCGTATGATAATGATTGTTCTCAAGTGGATTGACCTCATCATGGAGTAAGTGTATTTATTACATTTTTACCAGTGAAATATCGACAATTATTTATTCTATAAAAGTGATATTTTTCACTAGTGAAAAATATCACTTTTTCTGATTTGACCAATCAGAATGCTGCTTACAAACGACTTTTGGGAAAATCAAAAGCTGTCACTGTAGACTTTGCTATAAAAATGTAATAAACTGAATATCTATTAGTATTTTCAGTAATACCAAACATATTTCACTTGTGTGACTAATATTTTGATATTTTTCACTCGTTGTATGGTATGCACTCGTGAAAAATATCAAAATATTAGCTACACTCTAGAAATATATTTGGTATTACTGAAGATACTGTTAGATATCCTCTATACATTAATATTTCCACATTTGGTTCTGTTACCAAGTCAGTAAGGATCTAGTGGTACATGTTACGAGTAAGAAAGTAATTTAAATAATCCCCTCGTTGCTCTCAGTATACCTTAATAGCTTTACAGAATACTGTCTGCAAACATTACTTATCTAATGAAAAAAGGAACAAGTACAAAAGAGACCTTGTCTTATAAATATGTGCACATTGAAGTATGCCTCAGAGTCTCGGGTATTTAGAAAGACTTGACCAGAATTTACAATTTGGGTAATGTTAGCTGACACCAAATGCGAGAACCACAAAAAACATTAAACATTAGAATGAAAATATATTATATCATGAATAGAAGATCTTACACGAGTGTCGATGTTATATGGAATTTATTAAACGAGTTAGATAATTTTTATATTAATTTATTTAACGAGTTTAATAAATTCCATATTACATTGACACGAGTTTAAGATTCTATTTATCACATAGCTTATATTTATGAGAAAATACACAAAAACTCTCGAATTAATTCTCCATAAGAAAGGCAAATTTCTTCTGCGACTACGATTTTCACTACCGAGACAATCATATGACGTCATAAAGACGTCATTTACTTGTGTAATACCATGGCCATATGACATGACTGAAAGGGTAATTTATGTTATAAAAGTCTATTTTAAACATGTTTTTATTTAGCATTCCATATACAAGTTCATTGCCTTTTGTAGATTACAAGTGCACTGAATAAGACATAATTGGAAGCTACATTTTAGTTTTTTAACAACCAATTACAAATGGGAGGGGTTGGCATGCAATATTCCGTAGCAAAAGATACATAACATAAGTGCCTACTTGTGATGATAACAATGTTTCAGTTACTTTGAGACTGTCATATTTATTTTGATGTGATCTAGATTTACACGATGGTTGTTCTCGATGAAGCAGAAACTCTTCCAAAACGCATGTTCTTGTCATCTTGAACTTTTTAATGATCTTCATATTAATCTTTCCTTTATTCATGTTTTCTCCCTAGTACGATTTTTAGTTTTGATTATGCAGTAAAACCCCACTTACTCGAACTTGTGGGGACTTGATCAATAGTTCGAGGAATATATGGTATTCGAGAAATCCGAGATTCGGTTCATTAAATATGTACGGACTTGGTCGAGAACAAAATAAATGTTCGACGAATTAGGGGTATCCAAGTAAACCGGATTCGTGTAAGTGGGGTTTTACTGTGGTTTTGTTGACATTTCGGTATTCTCTAATTTTGATATCCTGGCACCGTTCTCTAATATGAACTTGGCGGTCATTTGAAGGTTATGGTGTTATATAAGACATAGGGTATCTATACATATTATTGTTATACATATATATATCTAGTAGTAACTGTGCTTGACGCTAGTAGGTCTGTAATACTTTTGTATATCCTGAAATGTGAAAGTTGTTATATAAGGCGTTTGATACCTTAAGACGTTATTATGTATGTTGTGGTCACATGTGGTGGACTGTCGTGAAAATAAGTCAACTTAATACGTACTTTCGAAATCCTTCTAGTTTCCTTCATTATTTATTTTTATGTGAACAATCATACATTTTGATTTAAATAAGACATATACTGCTATTTACATATTTGTTCGTTAATACTTGAATAGTCATGAACACCACTTGAAACTTAAACAAGGTTCTGGTGAAGCCAATTAGGTCCCCCGCGCGGCGTGTGTTGTTTGACTTGGTCTACCTTATGTTGAGACAGGGAAGGATAAACCCATACTACGGAAGGATTAGGTCGTATTTGACTTTCTGTGATTGGCAAAAAATAAAGACCTCTGACACCTTTTACCATGTTTAAACTAACACAACTAAGATGGCATATCGTGTATGTGATGTTTAAACATCGATCATGGATCGGGTTTTAAGATGAAAATAAAAAGTACGTATGGTTGAATTAAAAGCAATCCAAGTAATAAGAATGTCTCTAGTGTTTTTCCGTTCCATGCTCTTGGCTCTTCCAGGTGTAATGATCTAGTACATCTTCAGTCTATTTGTCGCAATCATGGTTGAATCATTTATGACCACAGTAACAAATTAAAAGATCGAGATTTAAACATTCATGTTACTTAAAATTCAGAAATTATCTAAAAGTTTGTGTACAAATAATCGTACTTCACAGAATATTTTGACATAGAAACGGAGATATATACTTTACATTTCGTTCATACAGCTTTCCATGGTATTGCTATATTTAATGTAAACAAGCTAGAAGATAGTTTATGTATGTTTTTAAACATTCGTCCGACTTTGGAAATACATATTTGGGCACAATACCTCGACGCTTTTAATTGTGAATAAAATATAAACGTAGTCGGCATGTGACCTCTGTAATATGTTAATTATAATACTATGCACCAATGCGGTTAATACATGTACGTTCGACCATATGAAGGAAGTGTGGAGATTATTCATATAGCAGTGGATTAGCATTAACAATACGTTATACGTGCCCATTTAAGTATTTAAATCAATGGTTTTGTATTAAGTTATGGTATCTATGTCACGGGTAGTTCACTGTCAAGTAGATATGTTGACAGGGTCGTGCTACTGTATATATAAAATTACTGTCACGTGAACTAATTTTTGCGATAGTTAAGCATATCATTCTTTCATATCAGAGTCATAGAAATATGGGAAAATTGGGAAAGGAATGTTAATTGCAATATTTGTCCATCTTTTGTCTTATCTGTGCGTAAATAAACTACAGCGTGTTACACTTGGCGGGTGTCGTCGATGAAGCAGAAGACGCTTTCTCTTCCGGAACACCTGGTCTAATTATCTTGTACTTTGACAGGGGTATCCATGTAAATCTTTCCTTTGTTTATATTTTGCCTCTTTTTGAATTACATGATTTTATTTTTGCATTCGAAATATTTATATGATTTATGCATAGCCTACTAGGCAAACGATATCATGTTATATTAGTAAGAAGTATTTATAAAATTCTAAAAAAAAAAAAAAGCAATTTGCAGATGAGTTTTTCCAGTGTTGAAACACATCCTTAAATGCTTCCATTATTTCTAATTGATACATATACTATCTTTAGCGTATCGACATACATCACAAGTTAGTGGTAATGAAAGATTCCATAAACATCCCTTAGCTCCGATAACATCAGTACATCACCTGTATTGTGTGTTGGTTTGATGAAGGCGAGAAAACATATGGGAATGAGTAACTTACGAATGTTCCCTTTATGTAAATTGATTAATATTTCATCTCTTGATAACATGCATAATTAAAATGGGTTTTTTTTATGTTTGAAGTTCAAACAAATATTTAACTGAAAGGATCTCTTTATAATTGATATTGAAACGTTTATGACTTATTCATGAGCCGTTCACAGATTTTATTACATAATAATCAGAAACGTATTCAAAATCAAAAGTTACATGTTGTATAGAGCTTTCCTCTAAACAGTACATACTAAACGTACCATGTAAACGTAAAAGTGCATCATCTTCGATACCCAAGGGTTACGCTCACCTACGCTATCTACACCCCTGGAATATGTGACTAGGTCACAACACTGAAGGCACAAAGATAGTAGTTCAAATGATCACAGGTAAAATACCTGACTAATCGCTAAGTTGATACCTGTCTTTTTAATAGTTAAAGGAACTACCACCGACTTTAAAGTCTGTCAATTTTTTACCGTTATGTGACAGCGATATTCTTTTGATTTGCACCAAAAGGTCAAAGTAGTCCTATATTGTCTCATCAAGAACGTATCACACACAGAGCTTTCAGTTTCGACATATACAATGGGTGTAGAGAGAGCGTAGGTAAGCGTTACTCCTAGATATCAAGGATGAGTGTTATATGAAAATGAATGCATCATACAAAAGTAACCATTGTAAATTATTGAACTTTTCTGTATAATTGGTACTTGTATAAAATTCGGTTCGCGCCTATGTAGTATTGTCATTCCAATTAATTGGATTAAGTCTTACTTATTGATGTATCGCTTTAATAAGCTACATGAATTGCGCTCATTATTAAGAAGTGTTGTATAGACTTATGTACTCATTACAAAGTCTCGTATTCATACAGCGTCCCATTAACAACGATTACCAAATATCCGTTTATCCCCTGCTCTAATTACAAATTTTGTATTTATATGTGTGCTTGATGTATCGACAAATACCATCCGTTTGTTGATTTTGTTATTCAACTGATGGTATCATCATTATTTACTATTTATTCTTGATACATGAATATTATCTTGTTAAAATTACCATAGGACTAGTGCACCTCTCTATCTGGATTTGGACATTTCTTTCGGCCAGTTTCGTTTCCTAAGTCGTCTCAATGGCTTCACTTTTTAGGCCATTGCTTAGCATCAGTGACAAGTCCTAGAAGGACGAAACAGCTGTATGGTGTAACATCACTGACGAGTCCTAGAAGGACGAAACAGCTGTATGATGTAACATCACTGACGAGTCCTAGAAGGACCAAACAGCTGTATGGTGTAACATCACTGACGAGTCCTAGAAGGACGAAACAGCTGTATGATGTAACATCACTGACGAGTCCTAGAAGGACCAAACAGTTGTATGGTGTAACATCACTGACGAGTCCTAGAAGGACCAAACAGCTGTATGGTGTAACATCACTGACGAGTCCTAGAAGGACGAAACAGTTGTATGGTGTAACATCACTGACGAGTCCTAGAAGGAAGAAACAGTTTTATGGTGTAACATCACTGACGAGTCCTAGAAGGAAGAAACAGCTGTTGGTGTAACATCACTGACGAGTCCTAGAATGACGAAACAGCTGTATGGTGTAACATCACTGACGAGTCCTAGAAGAACGAAACAGCTGTATGGTGTAACATCACTGACGAGTCCTAGAAGGACAAAACAGCTGTATGGTGTAACATCACTGACGAGTCCTAGAAGGACGAACCAGCTGTATGGTGTAACATCACTGACGAGTCCTGGAAGGACAAAACAGTTGTATGGTGCAGTTTATTTCATTATGTAGCTCGACTGTATCTTATTCTTAATTATAAAGGTGCCATTCTCGAGTGTGTCGTTTGTACAATCTTTATCCCCTGGTACTCAACCATTTTCTGTATTATGGCTTTAGTGACCAGAACCGCCTGGAGAAGGAGCTCAAGTCATTCGTGGATATAGCCAACGAGGTTGAGGCCTCAACTGTATCACAATCCATGATAGACAGTGGACTCTCATTTGACAAGAATATGTACAAAGCCAAACGGGAGGTCAGTATCAAAAATGGTGTTCACGTGCAACCGGTATCTTTGATTACATCTATAGAACACATAAAAACCTCTCATTTCCTTTCCAATTGTGTAATCATTTAAATTTTGGTGATAGTTTGTATTTCTTTATTTAAACTCATGCTTACGATAGTTGATAAATGTTTTTTTCAAGCGTGGCTGTAATACATAATGTCATATCAAAACATACTCTCATTGAATTTGAATTATCTGTAAAAATCAGATAGGTACAACTTTAATAGTTTTGACTGTAAAAGTAAACATATCTAATAGAAGTAGAATAATTCCTCAAATAATGTTTAAAAGCAGAAACAGTCAATAAACTAGTGCTTTAAGGTAATGATATTCGAGATATATTACAAAACCAGCACTAACAAATCTCTTTTAGGAGCTTCCAATATATGGTTTTATAATGTTTTAGCACGGTAAATAGTTAATGCTCCTTCGTACATGTTTTCTTCAAATAAACTGACATCCTCTGAAAGGAATGAAAGGTATCGCTAGGTTTGAATACATTCAAATCAATAAGTATCTAAACAAAAAGTATGTAGGACTTGACCGATATGTTTTGTGAGGCAGTAGATGACTCCATGGCAGCAAAAGTCACATGGTTTATATATACGTTAATATTGTCGGTGAAATTCGATATCTTTAACAATGACAACGACGTTGGTAATGTACTATAATGCCATCTACAGTAAGAATTTATAAGCAGTGTGACACTTTCATACAACAAATAAATAATGCCACCTAGTGATTGCACGAAGAAATCAATTTCAATTTCAGAGGGTAACAGTGTGTTACAAAGGCTGGCTTCAGTTACACGAATCAAGACTTAATACATATCTAGCAATACAAGAAAAAAGAAACAAGAAACTTACATTGTATACATATAACAAAGAACATTAGCTTGTACTATTGTCTATTTTCCTATATGTCGTGAATAGTATTTACGACTGAATCATTAGTTAATCTATATGGACTTATGCTTATATCTAATATGACAAATAACCCAATAAAAAAAACACAAAAAAAAAAAAAAAAATAAAAACACAGCCTGGTGTTTATTAAATAATCAAATTGATTACTAACTACATTATGTACAATTTGTTTAAGATACCCTATTCATTTATTAGGACCAAGTCAGATCACTATGACAATGGTGCGAAAGAAACCCTTCTGGGTTTCATTTAAATGTGTTACTAAGTTTATTTATTGTATTGAAGTATCACGTCATTATCAAATGTGGCGGAAGACATTTATCAAAAAAAGAATTTCCAGATCCATAGCTATCTTAACGAAATACTTCATGGCATCTAGAAACCATACTTTTATAACATTATCTACCATATAAACACAATGTACATTACTTAAATGTATTTTATTGGTTCCTTTACATAAAATAATTTAACAGCTAAAAATATCTATATTTCATTTTGATTAACAGTGCGAATTAAATGATGAACTTATATAATCAAAATCAATATGTACGTATAAATATCGACAAAATGCGTTATCTATTGATGTGATCATCCAAGCACAATACAAATATTTAATAATTATATCATAACTCCTACTATTAACCGATTAAGTTTATATTTATCATGAAATTTATTTTTATGTATTATTCCTGGCGCCCTGAAAAACGTGCGTATAACTTAAATCCAAAAATAATTATTCTCAATTAGATATGCAATAACTGTTCAATTATTATAATGACATCATTAACGTCACGCTATTGGATTTTCCTTAGAGGTTTTTGATTAATGTGATAATAAAATCATAATGAAATAAAATTGAATTAGAATCAACCATTTATCTGTTATCCGTTTGTTAATACATAAATGTACCTGAACTAGTATCAACTGTTTGTAATCTACTCGCAGAAAGATGGGAAGGATTTATATAAGTACACTATACTTGTTCCATCTTCATATTTGCTTATGTGATCTTTATTATCAATACCACTTAAATAAAAACAGTTCAAGCCACATCAATGTTAAAATGTTCTATAAGCCAGAAAAAAAAGTATAATAAATCTATTGAAAAAGTAAGAATGATAATTTGAGTGGCCTATGCATTTTTGTTGTAGATTTCACTGACTTCCGATCACAGGAAGACACTTACTACAAGATGGAACTGTCGTAGTCCGGAGATGATCCAACAGGTAAATAGCCAGGTGTTATCAGATCTCAGGTAAATAGCCAGGTGTTATCAGATCTCAGGTAAATATCCAGGTGTGATAAGAGCTTAGGTAAATAGCCAGGTGTTATCAGAGCTCAGGTAAATATCCAGGTGTAATCAGAGCTCAGGTAAATATCCAAGTGTGGTCAGATCTCAGGTAAATAGTCAGGTGTTATCAGAGCTCAGGTATATAGCCAGGTGTAATCAGAGCTCAGGTAAATAGTCAGGTGTTATCAGAGCTCAGGTAAATATCCAAGTGTGATCAGATCTCAGGTAAATAGCCAGGTGTTATCAGATCTCAGGATAAGAGCCAGGTGTTATCAGAGCTCAGGTAAATAGCCAGGTGTTATCAGATCTCAGGTAAATATCCAAGTGTGATCAGACCTCAGGTAAATAGCCAGGTGTTATCAGAGCTTAGGTAAATAGCCAGGTGTTATCAGAGCTTAGGTAAATAGCCAGGTGTTATCAGATCTCAGGTAGATATCCAAGTGTGATCAGACCTCAGGTAAATAGCCAGGTGTTATTAAATCTCAGGTAAATAGCCAGGTGTTATCAGATCTCAGGTAAATAGCCAGGTGGAATCATTTCTCAGGATAAGAGCCAGGTGTTATCAGATATCAGGTATATAGCCAGTTGTTATCAGATCTCAGGTAAATAGCCAGATGTTATCAGAGCTCAGGTAAATAGCCAGGTGTTATTAGATCTCAGGTAAATATCCAAGTGTGATCAGATCTCAGGTAAATAGCCAGGTGTTATCAAATCTTAGTTAAATAGTCAGGTGTTATCAGATCTCAGGTATATAGCCAGTTGTTATCAGATTTCGGGTAAGTGGCCAGGTGTTATCATATCTTAGGTAAATATCCAGGTGTTATCGCATATCAGGTTAACAGCCAGGTGTTATCAAATCTCATGTACATAGCTAGGTTTTATCAGATCTCAGCTTAATAGCCAGGTGCCATCACATCTCAGATAAATAACCAGGGGTAATCAATTCTCTGTTAAAAAACAGGTGTAATCACATTACAAGTACACTGGAAATAGCCAGGAGTTAATACATCTCAGGTAAATAGCCAGATGTTATCAAATCTCGCGTAAAAAGACAGGTGTTATTACCGCTCAGGTAAGTAGCCAGGTGTTATCACATCTCAGAAATATAGCCAGGTGTTAACACGTCTGACATAGATAACCAGCTGTTATCACCACTCAGGTAAACAGCCAGGTGCCATCACATCTCAGGTAAATAACCAGGGGTAATCAAATCTCGCGTACAAAGCCAGGTGTTATCACCGCTCAGGTTAATAGCCAGGTGTTATCACATCTCAGGTAAATAGTCAGGTATTAACACATCTCAGGTAAATAACCAGGTGTGATCACATATTGTTTTTAATCCTATATTCACAGGTGATGCATGGTCTACAAACTCTCCGGTCACTGTCCGAATACCCGCTTCACACACAAGAAAAATTATGCAAGGTGGCCTGGTACCAAACGTACGTGTCCATTTTTATTTTTTATTATTTTTTTTTTCAAGAGATTCTCTTTTTTTTATATATTTGTCATAATAGGGTCTATTTTTTATTTGTGCGTGCTTTTAATTTGATATCCGGGGCATCTCAATGACAAATACTAATGGATTTATTAAATATCTAAACACAATGAACCCATTATCAACATTGAAAGGAAAGTTAATTATCGTGATTTCACTATGGAAACAAACAAAAAACTACTCATACGAATAATGAGAAATGATATTGTAGGAAAGGAAACTGCTGGGTTTCAATAAATAATACATTCTTTTACACGCTGATAACAACGTTTTTTAATAGATATGTCCCATATTAAAAACAAATGCAACATACCCGACATAGAGATTATACAAGCGTAATTATGTTACAAAGCTACGTCCATTTGAACGAAATATGGTCTCTGCAAAAAAAAAAAAAAAAAATGAGAAAGACAGATTGCAACTTACTTAAGTAATTTCAATTACACATGATTATTATATATTATAAATAATTATATAATAATACATAATTGATATTTACTGTATATAGTTGTATATATTTTACTTAGTGTGTTAATTTGCAGTTTGAGCAATAACACATATTCTTTATTGATATGTTATGATATGCCATTAAATTGCATTGTCTTATATACACATTAAAAAAAAACACAGAACAAATACAAGCAAACTTGATAAATGATATGTACACAGTGTGTCCATAAACATCTGTTCCTAAATATGCTATTAGTAACATAATATTTTTTAGGATTGGCCCGAAAAAGGCCATAGTGAGGCAAGGTCATAAGGCAGAGTCCTTCTACTTCATCCTGTCAGGAGTTGGTGAGTATGATTCATAACCTTGTCATACTATATAGAAATTAGGCTTCCTGATTTTACTTAATATAAAGATGACGTAACACACACACATGCGGCATGTTTTTCAATAATATATACAGTATGCCGAAATATTAATTAAACTGCATCATACAGCTGTTTTATCCAATTAAGTTGGTTAAGTTTAAGTTGCAGGAGCAAAACTTTCTTTTAAAACCAAAAACATTAGATCTTAAGTGTTTTGAGGATCTGGGTCGTTCGTTCCTGCTCTTACGATTAATGATGAAGTATGTATGAAATGGTCTTTAATCTTGTTATGTTCCCATACCTTATGTAAAGTGTATCAACATTATGTTCAAGTACCTAGCACATTATTGATAATGTTACAGCATACGTGAAAAAGTTGATTTATGACGAGAAGACAAAGGAAACGCGAGTGAACACTATGGCCAGGCTGACAAAGGGAATGAGCTTTGGGGTAGGTGTCGATTGTTTTTTACGCTATCACAAAGCATGATATGGCATAACAAACCACAACCTATGTATACTTTGTATTTCAAACACGCTTAAGTTATTACTATAGTATAACATATGGTAGTTGATTTTAGTTGACGCATGGCTGATTATCCGTGTATTGGACTATAATATAGATTAATGTATATTCGTGTTAGTTATGTCACCGGTATTAATACAATGTTTTAAATCCTAACCACCTGTGTTATATTTCGTATTATATAATGTCATATAGATGTAACAGTTATTTTATCCGTACAAACACATATCACAAGTATTTATATTTTCTTTACATTCATGCATTTAGATGGCAAGTGTTGTTATGAAGTTATAGACAACATTAGCTATTGCATCGTCATTAATCTCTATTGTGTCGTCATCAATTTCGTTATTGCCAACACTAAGTCTTGGTTTGCGGTTCAACTATTAGTTTTGTCATCAACAGGAATATATATCATGGGACCATAACATTTGGTAAATCATCCATTGCTTGAATATATACGACTGATTCACCAATATCTTACGTCATTACATAGATGACGTATAACGTTTTAAATGGAAGGTAGTAAATGGAACAACGAGAGGCCTAACTTCCATAAATAACTCACCAGAGTAAAGAAAAATATAACGCTTTCCCGGAACACCTCTGGCTTTGTATGAACACTTGTTTTATATGTTTCTGATAAAGGAAACTCATATTTATATACTACTTTATAATTGTTTAATTTCACGATGAGAAAAGTTCACATTTTTCTTTTTGTGACTTATTCACGGGTATAAAATTTCGCGCTCTGCTGGGAGTATTTATTTTCTCGTGGTAATTATTCTTAACGGGAGTGATATTTCACGGGTATTTAATTTCGTGGAATGGCATTTGACCATGAAAGCAGTACTAAAGTCAGAAAAAAATCGTACATTACTTGTGTATTACGGAAGCACGGTTCTCATGTGATATGTCCAGTAATGGTGACAAGTGACCTATAATATTATTAGACCACAGTAAGGATATCCCCTCCTAAACCTGTGAACCAATTTCAACCAAATAACACAGGAATGTTAGAGACCAGGTGTAGATATGCATATGGATTTGTTGTGCAGAAATTTTGGTTACCATGACAACCAGGTCACTTTGCAAAGGTATATGTATAATGGCCGTAACTCATCAATCATTTCATCAATTTTATTGAGACTTAGTCCAGTAGTGTAACTTATCAATGCCACATGACACATCCTATGATGGAAAGCGGGGGTATTAGTTAACCATTTGCTAACAGTTATGGTTATATTTGTGCCTGTTTGTACCCACCCCAATCCCCATCCTTACCACATCGTTCCATAACAGAGGCTTATGTTCTCCGCACAGGTATGTAATACTATCATATAACTCAGAAGTTAAATATACCCTGAATATGACGGTGGTCGTTCTGAGACACACACATGTATGATTATGTCACTGTTGCAGTTCTCTTGGGAGGACGGGGTAATGTATATAACACACCCTCTCTCTCTCTGTTCCTTATTCTGTTATACGTATTATGGATGAGGACTCGTTGTTGTGTTTTGTTTTGTGTGTTAGTAAATGTTTACGGTAGTGAGTACAATACCTTAGACTGAAAATGAAATTTGCTAGTTGGTTTTATTTTATTTCATTAGAGATATTGACATACGTAATAGAAACATTTTTTCTTAGTTTGAAGCTTATTTCTTAAGTTTTACTATTAGCATTTTATTTAAGTTTTTAGGTTATTTTGTTTCTTATCTTATTTTTTCTTTGTTTGTATGCATTGTAGCGTGACTGTTGTGTTTGTAAATTGTGAACATGCGATATTGTTAACTTTCTCCGAGACTACATTACTGAATATAATCGTATATGACTGAATAATCGTATTTTCTATTCCCGCTGATTTTTGACAATATTAATGTTATTAATATATTCACGCTAGATGAGGGCTAAAATAACGATGAAACATTTCAACTATGATATAGGTAGGGATGTGTTAAAAAACTAAACTTCCGGAACACGTGACCTCATATCCTGTTTACTTTATTAGGAAGAGTGTCTTTATAGATTGTTCCTTAGTTAATATAATATCTCGGGTTTTTTGGAGTGGCTTTGTTGTCTTTGAAGTATTCTCTTTGTCGCAATTTATAAAATTCTGACAGAGTATTAGCTCAATCCCATATAATTAAGCAATACTTTACTGGTTATCATACAGTAAGTAGGAATATAGTTTTGAAAATACAGTGTATGCTAAAATATATGTATGCATAGGTATTTTTTTGTTGTTAACCAAAAATTCAGCGGGAACAAATCTTTAATTTCATATATTGACTGGTAATCTGTTAACTTCGTTATATTTAAATCATTCTATTTTCACTCCTATCTTTAAGGAAAACTATTGATTCCTACATCTAAAGATTCAGTATAACATTACTGCTATTTAGATTTTCTATTTCTTATCATTTAATATTCAAAGATATGTATACGATATCCTCAATTCACATCTAAGTCCACTCTTTCTCATCATCGATTAATTATCAATAAGTAAAGCATTTACTATTCACCTCCAGCTGATAAAACCACGGATTATTTCAAATCAATACACGTCCACTTTGCTGGGTTGATTTTATTAATGAGCCAATTTTTTAATAATAATAAGTAAAGGAGATATGACAATAAGAAAATAAACCCCTTCGGCTTCACTACAGCGTTAAACCGGATGACAAAATATCCAATGATTACAAAATTTGTTTTTACTTGCAGAAATAATAAGTAAAACCTTTCTTGGTAAGATAAAAAAAGGATAGGATAATAAGATTGTGTACTAATATAAGTTTTTCTATAAAAATATGAAAAGAATCGCCGTTCTTCTTTTAATTAAATAGAACTCACGAAAATGCCTCTGATACCACTGTACTTATATATCATGTCACTTTGTACGACAGGAAATAGGCCTGATATTCAATACACTGCGGACTGCTACTGTAGAAAGTGCCTCTCCGATGGAATTACTCGTAATTGGCAAAGAAGACTTCAACAGAATTTTTATGAAGGCAGAAAACCCAGACGAGGAAGCCGAACATGTACAGTTCCTCCGGTATAACACATATACATACTTGAAACTGGCAGCAGACGAGGCCTTAAAGGTCAAATGTCCTTTAAAGGCCCAATATATGTAACTTTCGGCAAAAATTAAGCAAAAAACAAGCCTTATAATTTATTATATTGATTTAATTTTAAGATTATATTTCTTCCTTACAATCACGATCGAGTCCATAAGCTGTTGGGAAATAGCGGATGTTCTGGGTGTCTTAATGGGGAAAGGTTGTGTCACACTTCTTTCTATATTTTTTTTTATTTTCTAGGAGCGTGTTTCACTGGTATAATATATGTATTATCTGTTCAAAAAGTTCTAAGCTAACACACAATGAAAAAACTTTTCAATCTTAGCACAAAGAGTGAAAATATCGAGTTGATTCTGATATTGTTTATTGTTTACGAATAGTGATTGTGTTGACACTTATATAGCATAATGTTTATAAACCATTGATCTATTGATATCTATTCACACCAGGCAAGTTCCGATGATGCAGACCTGGCCGATTGACAAGCTAGAGAACGAACCAGGGGCGTGTTTGTTGCACTATTTCAAGTAAGTGTAATTCATGTACATACTAACATCAACATCATATTCTTAAGTGACAAAAAGGTAGGAAGATAAAGTCATTAAAAAACACACTAATTGGTTCATTTGTATGCTGACTTAACTCAAGTGATAACGTTTATGTTTATGAATATTGCTAATTTACCAGTGAATGGAAAGCCTAGTAAATTGACATTCCAAAATTCTACATACAAAAGCACTTGTTCATTTTTTACAGAAAAAATCAAGATTAAAAACCATTGTTTTTTGTGGTTCATTTGTAAATAAATAAGAGAATACCGAAGCGCTAACAAAATCATAATCCGAACTCAAAATCGATTAAACTAGAGGCAAAATATGAACAAAGGAAAGATTTACATGGAGACCCTCGTAAAAGTACAAGAAAATAAGGTGTTCCGGAAGAGTAAGCGTCTTCTTCTTCATCGACGACACCCGCCATGTTAATCTCGGTCAAATCCAAATAAACATCAAGTCCTCAAAATGAGAACCGAGTCTTCATTGCCAATCACAATAAGTAAGCACACAAATGAGCATACTCTAAAAAGTCCATTTCCCTATCACACAAACGTACAAATTATTTTTCAATGAGATCAAGATGGCGACCATAAAACTTGCCAATAATTTTCGAAAAGCACTTGTTCTGTTGTTCTGAAAAATACGATTATAAATCACCTTTAATGGTTCATTTTTATTTTGATTTAACTCAAGCGATGAATCAAGTGATAAAGTTTATGGATATTGTTCATTCACCAGTGAATAATAAACCAAGTAAATCGACATTCAATGACATAACAAAAGAAACAAACAAAAGCAAAAACAAAAACTTCTTTTGTTGCAGAAAACAAATTTTAAAATCCCCCTTAGTGGTTCATTTGTATATTACCTTAACTGAAGTGATGAATCCAGTGATACAATGTATGGGTATTGCAAATTCACCAGTGAATAGAAAACCTAGTGAATTGACATTTGATGATTTTACAAAACAAACTACGTTTTGTTTTGTTGCAGAAGGGGCACATTGATAACAGAGGATGGGAAAACTAGTGACTGGCTCTACTTTATTAAGTCCGTAAGTTTCTTCCACGTCTTAAATAAATATATATCTCGTGCACAACACAATGATTACAGATTTATTACTTGCTTGTTTTTCAGTACAGGAATTATGACTCCTCTTCACCAGACTCTTCATAGTATTATAAGTATTCATGTCACTGTATTGGCGGTGATTAGATACAAAAGGTTTTGTACGAATGAAGTCTTTCTCACTTCTGATATGTTTTGTGTAAGAAAAGTCGTGCCATTCTCCACATACATATATGTGTGTCCTCTTTTATTAAAGGGATCTTGTGAAGTTCTTAAAAAACTCAAATCGACAAAAGCTAAAAAGGCAGGTCAAGTTCAAAGGAAACTGGACCCAATGTGTGACGTCATACTGCCAGAGCTAGGGAACACGCCTAGTAAGTGTTGTATTAATACTTAAAGTGTTTCCTTTTGAGTTTTAAATGTTCCGTACCGTTTTTTATTGTATTTGTTTGAAATACGAAAAAATTAATTAATTGATCAGAATAATGAGATCCAATGTCTGATATGCTTTAAATCATGTACAATTACCAGAAAGGGGGAGGGGTCCCATAAAACATTTATTATTGTTTGTCATCCTTGGGACTTATACGTATTTCAGGCTTTGTATCAGTACTAAGAAATCACACTGTTGAATGAAAAAAGTCCTTTTCTGTCTAGCTCCAAGGGTAAACACAGGCCAGACGAAGAGGAGACCGGAGTTCCGAATGTCACCGGAAGTATTTGATGACATGTCTAAGTACTACGATCAGCTCAAAAAGGTACGAATGATCATGTGTTGGTAGATGTGATATTTAGTGTAGATCGTAGATGTTGATGCATTTGTTTCTCGATTGTTTTATTATTTATAGAAAAAAGTGTTCAGCTTTTCAGTTACATGCTTTGTAGTATTCACAAATTTCATCTCACTTATCGTGCTTATTTGTTAGTAATGTTCATGATTTTGATAAAATATCCATTTTTAGAATCAAGTCGGTGTGTTAGTAATGACATGTCAAACGTTGAAATATTTCAAAATCTTACGATACATTTTCAAGATTTTAATATTCATTTTTGCATATTGACATAACGCATATAACACATTATAATGAAAAGTAAAATCATAAAATCAACCAACTGATTGTTAAGCATGCAAATAATTTGTATACAAATGACATGTTTTTAAATATAGCGTAATGGTCAGATTTTTCACAGATCAATGGAATATTATGTAGATAGTATTACATGAAAATGATATTATACAATATTTACGATATAAAGAGTTTTACAGTATGGATTAAAAGATGATAAAATATTACAAACGTTGACATGTCATAATCATCGACTTTATTGTTTTCTATGATTCTGGATGTGATTTTAGTTGATATTATGATTTAGTAATTTGACTAAATCTACAGAAATTAATTGGGGAACAAGTGAAAGAAAAGGCTAAACTGGATAGACAGGATGTCCCCACGCCTGACCCAGAAAGGGTCAAGTTGACGCTCCCGCGCCTAAACGGTACCAACCACACAGGGCACTTGGTGACCCTATGTGAGGAGGACGAGGAGAATGTAGAGAATCGCATCCCAAGCGGGTACTCAAGTGTGAAAAGTTTTGACCTGAGGATTCCCCCATACAAGTGCCCAAAACCTGACGACGCTCCGGCAGGGGTATCACAAAGCCCCCTGGACAAATATACCAAAGTCACTCTCGGCAAATTGTCAGCACATTTTGTATGTATTTTAGCTTTTGCACACATTTATTTTATTTTTATTTTGCAAATTGTGGAGTGTATTGATGCTGTATTGGTGAGAATGATAGGTTAATCCAGAAAAATGATATTTTAAATATACTGAAAAGCATTCTCGAGAAAAAGCAATTATTCATTGACGATTCAGTCGAAATGAGTCTAATGTGTACCAAAAGTCGTAATAAGTCTGTTTACCAAATGTCAAATTAAGTCCAAAGCCTAAACACCCAAATTCGACATCAGTTGGTCCAATGTCAACCGAAAGATGAAACAACTAAAATCAAAATAAGTTCAAAACATTTAATTGAAATAATTCAATATTCAAAACAAGACTATTAAAAGGCTAAACACCAAAAGCCAAAACGAATTCATATGTTTTAATATTTTTCTATTCCTTTACGAACAGTTCATTATCACTGATACAGTATCGATCAATTTCCGTTACCGCTTCTGTTAAACTAGTGTCCGTATTTTACTATTACAATTGTTATGTTTTTGTTCTATTTTTTTTTTTGGGGGGGGGGGGGGGGGGTTCTATTTATTATAATGTGATTCTCAATGTTGTTTAGTAAATTTTCAGTCATATGAACTTCTACGAATGTTTCGTCCGTACTATATTATTTTAGTGCCAAACCTATTGCTTATTCATATTACAGGTTATTTTAATTCTTTTTATTTTTCTATTTCTTTTTTATTTCTCTTTTTTGATATTTGCTATATCAAAATATATTTACATAATGATTCATTTCGTGTCATTTCAAGAGAAGGAAAGTGTGAGGTAAACCTTTCCTCTGTTCGTAATGAAATAATAAGGTTTATCATCCGCATGATAATGCTCATTTAGTTATAAGTGAAAAACTGGTTTATTGAGAGTTTCTGTCTTGCGCGGACTTGAGTAAGACTGGCCAATTATAAGTTTATTTAGGTCTTGGTTAACGTGGCTCTTAATCATTGATAAATACCGCTTATAAAATACAAGCGTTTCGGTTGCCCTGACTTACTCCTTTCTGGAAAGATTGACGAGATTTTTTTTAACTTATGATTACGGATATGAAAAATCCCTTGCGAATAGGATATAATCAATCTACTTAGCGAGGTGGTTTGATTTTACAAGAAAGGCAGCGGGTTTATTCCGTGAAACGTAGCACAAAGATTGAAATTTAAAAAAAAAAAAAATCCCATTCGAGAATGAAATTTCTGAAAAGTAAATAAACCATTCATACAGTTACAAAACTATAGTACAAATCCTATATTTATATTTATATATCTTACGATTTCCCAAAATGTGTGCCTGATTTTGTTAGTCTCGAATTGGTGATTATTAAATGGGCATCGCGTCCAACCTGTAACTCATTATAAACATGTCACGTTACTATTTAGGGATGTAAAAAGTCTACTGAAAATATGGAATTAACATCGATTGAATGTAAACGTTTTTTAGTTTGCATTCATTGTTGTGGTGATGTATAATTAGTTGACCGTCATTGCATCTTTGTGTTTATATTATATTGAAAGAAGTGCTATGATCATGTTTACAGAATACCTGTAATCATATGTAAGTAATACAATTATGCAGGTTGATCGACACAAACAAACGATAATATGGACAGCAACTTGTTCCAAGAAAAGGATACTAAATTTAAAATTTTAAAGTGGGGGAGGGGAGACGTACATATCATGGTTTGGGAGCGTTGTTTTCTCTTACAATTGAGCATAGGCAATTAATGATTATCTTGTCAATATATTCAGATAGTATACTAGAACGGAACGTCCATGGTTTAAAGATTAAACCTCTACAATCATAATAAGCCTTTGGGTATTATTATGCCTACTATAAATGACCAACAATATGTGAATCTCTCTAACAGATGTTTCCAACCACGGATAAGATGCGGTCGATGAAGCCCTCTCCTCGTGACTCTCCGGAGTATCAGGAACAGCTCACCAGCCGACGAGAAAACATATTCGTTATGATAGAGCTATTACATCCAAAGGACGCATTCGTAAGTATTGTCAGTTTGTCTATATCCCGAAAACATCTAGACATCAACAGGTCCAGGCCCCGGTTTCATCAACGTTCCTTAACTTAAGGAAATTCCTTAACTTAAAAATCTCCAGACGAAAGCATTACAGAATTTAAGGGGGGAATCCTTAGCTAAGGAACTTTCCTTAAATTCTGTAATGCTTTCCTATGGAGAATGCTAAGTTAAGGAATTTACTTAAGTTACTAAGGCCAGGACACTCCGAAGTGTTAGTTACATTTTGTCCAGCAAACAACCGACCTCGTCGGAAGCACACGTGACACTGCACAGACGTCACGAGCAGTGTCACGTGGGTTTCTGACGATGATAACCAACAGGTCCATGTACACAAAGGGCCTTGGTTTTCTTGTATTGATCAATGTAACAAAGTAGGCATGTTGATATGATATATCACGGTAGCTGTACCATCTGGAAGTATTAATTAGCCTAGATGCTGTGATTTGTTATTAGAGTAAACTAGTGGTTAATTAGGTCTCTGTCTATTACATCAGTAAACCGGGGCAGGGTGCAGTACTGGTCAGATAATGAACACCAGCTGGACATTAATTATTAATGCAGACGGCACTACTTTGCACACGAAGGGGGTTAGTAATTATAAGTATGAGCTAGTATTGGATAGTCAGTCTGTACTGGGAAACGACGATATAGAGCACCAGGACTTTGACAGTCTACACGAGAGACTGCCAGGAGGGCTACAGGCTAGTGCTAGTAAAGATGTAGAAGACTTATAAGTTGACAATTGACTTAGCCAGACTGAGACACAACGCCGAAGTACTAGCAAATTTAATGATGTTATAATACCATGAACACGTACTTGTGATGTCGGTGTAATTTACGATCACGAATAAACTGTCTATTATCCAACATTATGTGTCGTTGCTGAATTGTGTCACAGACGTTGTTATTTTGGTGACCGTGACCAAGGACATCGAACGGGATAACCACACTACGAAAATAATGGATTCTGAAGAAGAAAGTGAAGAAGAAGACGCCAACATGACGGACAAGCGAAACCTACAGAAAAAACAGGGACAGAGACAGAGTGGGTGAGTGATTTAGTTTTATCCTTGACACTAAAGTAATTCTCATTATGGCAAACATTGATGCAAGTTCTGTTTTTCAAGAAATTAATTTACATTTTTCGAGTTTATGTTCTATGGTAGGAGTACAAAATATTACCCAGATAGTTAAACCATTTTCAGGAAAACCAGAGGTATTCAAAACTTGGATAAAAGATATAGAAAAATATGCTAATTCAGTTAACTTACCAAAAGATAAATTAAACCTGGTAGCACTTCAAACTAGTACAGGGCCAGTAAGTGATTTCATTCAGAGGTATTTAAACGTAAAAAAATCTACCGATTGGAATTTATTAAAGAAGGAATTGACATCTATTTTTGATGAAATAACCGATCCCCATCATGCATGGTTATCATTAAGAAATATAAGACAGAACTCAAATGAAAATGTGCAAGTGTATGCAGAGAGATTGCTAGGAGAATCAGAATTAGTTTTAAAAGGGCAAGACAGATCAGGAGGAAACGTTATAGAGAGTCAATTGATAGGGTTATTTATTGATGGGCTTAAACATGACGATAACATTTTAATAGAAATTGTCGAAACACAATATGTTGGTAATGTGGGCGGGCAGGACATATACAAAGAAACTGTAGAGAGAATAAGACGCAAAACACTTAAAATGGAAAAGTAAAACACTCTGTTCATAAGTTAACACATGGGGGGAATGAAAAGCTAAGATGCCAGCAGAAAAGAAAAATAAGAAATTAGTTGATAGGAAAAAAAAGCAATCCTATAAAAAGAGAAATAACAAAAAACAAAATTCCCAATTATAAAAGAGAACTGGCAGGTAGCCCAATTCGTGTAAAAATAGAATTAAAAAGCAAGAGACTTAGTATACTCGTAGATGGTGTATTTTAATTAATACAGTTAGGAAAACGATAAAACTTTTAAACAGAAACAAAAATTGATTAAGGAAATAGATTGCTTGTAATAAGCTAGTATTAGATGTGTTCATAAAAATGATGTGCACTATAGACAAAATTAATTAGTGAAACCTGGTGTCAGACTTAATAATGGCTTAAGGTATTAGCGAGTTGTAGAGTGTTGTGGATACCTATATGCTTTGTTTAAATACGATATTCATGTTGTCTCTATTTAAGTCTCACATAAACACTATAGAATAGTGGGGGAATAAGTCAATTACTTGATTATGGATAGCATATCTTTCCCAGATGTTGAGCAATTAGTTGGAGTATACCAAGAGAGCATTGATGCAATATCATAATGAGAACATGCGTATGGGTATCGATAATATGTGTATGTGTATTGATAACATCATCTTGATTCAGAGGCAAACTCATAATGCTGAGTTATGCAAACGTTTAATTGATAGAAAATCTTGATTAGAGTCGCAATTAAGAACAGGATAGTTCAAGTAACGAGATGAAGCAAGATGCTAACCAAGATGACCAAATAAGTGAAGATAGTTCAGATTATATGTCAGTTGATGAGGAAATTTAAAAGTTTCTTTATTTGGAATCAAAGTAAAAGAAGTTATGGAGTAAAAAGAAAGAACTCTCTCGTACCAATCGCGTACGGCACGTGAGATTCAATCTATTGCTCAATATCAGTATGATGAAATTAAAACAAAACAAAGCAAATGATATTATATGTAATGATAAAAAGTAAAAAATAAAAATAAAAACTAAAACGTTAGGTAAAATTGAAAGAATAATAAAGGAAAAATATTAGATGTAATCACGTAAAATCTGATAAAAGCTTGAGTGAAAATGTTAATTTAAAAAAACAGTAAAGCAAAAATGTGTAGTTTGAGATAATTCATGAAGAACTGAACGCATCAATAATAATGCATATGAGAATGAAAAAGGTCAGGTAAGCTAATCACTTTGCTGAGTTACACATCGGTGTCGGCTAAAGCTGAGGATGGGAGTACATCTTTAGAGAAGTTTCCTCTACACCAACCATTAGATCAAAAGACAGTCTACGTCACTGATCAACGAGAAAGGGACGGTTCCATGTTTTAGAGAGACAGTGAATCCTTGTTAAATTATAAGTTGTACGAACATTCCATCTGCGGACGTCAGAAGCGGATTTTCTAATAAGGAAGATATATTCTGAAATTTCTTTTATCTGACGGGAATTAGTAGTATTTGACTGGAACAAGTTAATGATGCTATTTGTACCAGGAACTGTTATATGTGTTATGCACATATATACGTGTACGTGTGCCAGACTAGAGTACACACCATCGGTAATGGGTTTAATTATACGGAGGTTGATCTGAAAACTTATTTATCCGACTGGAGAGAGCACAAGAGACTATAATGTCATGTGAAAAGAAGGAACATTGCAAAGAAATATGTGACACGATTTTCTTTCAATTATTCGTGCAATTTGTGAAGATCTATAATTATTCTCGTGAACAATATGTATACCTTTCAGGACGTGACGTAACCAAAAGGACATTCGTTAATCATTTTTAAGTGAAAAATATCTTTGATAGTGAAAGACATTATTAATGAGACAATCGCGATAGTGATTTAGTTCATTCAATATTATCATCATATTTGATTCCCCGAACATTATTTTGGGTGATTGAGTTAATGAACAGTATTGTGTGAAATTTTAATGTCGGACGCGACATACGTGTTTAAATGAATATGCAGATACCATGGACATTAACTAACCATGTGGATTCTATAATGATTTTATTATTTTGATTCTGATTTGTACATTATATCTAATGGGTTAATTTAAAGAAGCTATTGTGTTTAATGATTTGTATCTGTAAATATGTTGTTATGAATATATATGTACCCACTATTGACTTTTACGACAAAACCAGGTGACCTTGAACATTTAACATAAGACTATATCATGTCGTCATTTAAGGGGCAGTATAAGATATTAATAGATGCTCAACGGGGAATTGTACGATGTCGGAGGTTATTAAATCTAGATTAATTGATTTTAGAATGATCTGAAGTGGGAATGGAGTGAAAGTAATTAATTAATTGAAAAAAAAAGTTGGGATAATGGTGGCATATTATTTAAAGAACTATAATTAGAAATTAGATTTCCTTGAAGAGAAGGGACGAATCATGTAACAAAATAGTGTGCATAACATCTAAAAGAACTATAATTAGAAATTATATTTCTTTGTGAAAAAGGGACGATTGTAACAAAGTAGGCATGTTGATATGATATATCACGGTAGCTGTACCATCTGGAAGTATTAATTAGCCTAGATGCTGTGATTTGTTATTAGAGTAAACTAGTGGTTAATTAGGTCTCTGTCTATTACATCAGTAAACCGGGGCAGGGTGCAGTATTGGTCAGTTGATTAACACCAGCTGGAAATTAATTATTAATGCAGACGGCACTACTTTGCACACGAAGGGGGTTAGTAATTATAAGTATGAGCTAGTATTGGATAGTCAGTCTGTACTGGGAAACGACGATATAGAGCACCAGGACTTTGACAGTCTACACGAGAGACTGCCAGGAGGGCTACAGGCTAGTGCTAGTAAAGATGTAGAAGACTTATAAGTTGACAATTGACTTAGCCAGACTGAGACACAACGCCGAAGTACTAGCAAATTTAATGATGTTATAATACCATGAACACGTACTTGTGATGTCGGTGTAATTTACGATCACGAATAAACTGTCTATTATCCAACATTATGTGTCGTTGCTGAATTGTGTCACATCAAGTACATATGTTTTGCTGATTAAAAAAATCCTTGTTTTAGGCTTTGATAGTAACTATTTTTGTAAGAAGCGATATTAGCTTACATTATGTATTTTTATCAATTTCCTACAAAATTCATGTATATATACCAAGTCATGTAATTGTTTTTTTTTAATTATTGGTAATGTAACACTGAAGTTTCTTTTCAACTTTGCTCATATCGTGGGTGGCTTACGGTTATTCTACAACCTAGGGACATTTCAGTTGTTAAGAACTGAGCAAATTAAACAAAGATAAAAGTTGCTTAATCGACCAACATAATTATAATAGCTGAGTGTTTGTAGAAGACATTGTAAATAATGGGTTAACTAAATTACGTCTTGTGGCGTCATTGAATACTTCGTAATGGAAAATTGTCTATTCCGTTACGAACTATTATGATGAAAAATATTTTAAGCATGATAATGATCACAAATAGTTGGTATTATATAAATCCCCACTCCTCATTTTGTGTGAATAGTTAGAAAGCATTTTCAGATAATTCATTTGTACTCATGAATTGGTTGTTTGAACTACGAAAACAAAATTAAAGTGCTCGATATTGAGCTCACGAATCTGAGGTGGCTATATAGGTCGGGTACAATATCACTTTTTATTATATAGCACAAGTCAGTTTGCCA
The DNA here is from genome assembly GCA_947623455.1 of Mimachlamys varia. NCBI lineage: Eukaryota > Metazoa > Mollusca > Bivalvia > Pectinida > Pectinidae > Mimachlamys > Mimachlamys varia. The sequence goes on from OX392537.1 coordinate 8,976,939, forward strand.
TACAATATAAGGGTGTAATAAAACGATTTAGAACACGTATAATTATTATGCAAATTAATCTTGTTAATGTTGGACACTATAGTGACGTCATATAAAGATGACTTCACTTTATTATACATTACATCACGCTGTTCCGCTACAGAGGAGAATTATTGAAAATACATTACATTATTCTTAATCTGTATAATAAATAAATTCTAAAGCTTTTACGCATGTAATATTGAATTTATTAAATTTGTTTATGATTTTTTTATGAAACTCAACAAAGGCTCGTCTCATATAGAATTAGTAAAATCCACTAATCAGATTTTTGCCCGTGAAATATAGAAAATTATCAAACCGGTGAAACTTAAATTTTCATTGCAAATTCTTTTATCTTCATTGCTCATCACTGTAGCAAAAATATAAGTTTTGCCGGAATTACTTTCCAGTTGTAAAAGTTGTTCCCCTTTATCTAACTCCCGCATTGCCCCATGGCATTATTGTGGTTGTCTAGAAATAAAGACAATAAAAGCATTTTTATTTTAAGGCCTCATTCGAAATGTAATATCCTCATATGGTAATATGCGCCCTCGTGAAAATAAAACAAATCTGCTAAACTCGTGAAATATGTTTGAAGTTTAACGGCAAACCATTGATTACCCTCTATATTAGATATAGTACATGAACACCCGTGTTAGATCCTCTATATGTTTATGTACTGTTGCCATGGTTTTGTCACTGTAGGGTATCAACACGCTGACAGGTTGGGGAAGTGATGACATTGACGATATGTTAAACGAGTCGCCTCCTACTGCTCTGGTGAGTTTACTGAACCAAACGTGCTGTACTCGATATAACTCCTAAAAATTCCCTTCTTAATACTTGAATTTGAGTGAAGTAACTGCAATTTTGGATTAATTTTGAATTAAGTGAAATTGTTAGCGGTGTGGATATTTTAGCTTATTTCGCTCGCATTAAATCTAAAATTAAATATAACACGGAAATATATATATTTTACACTGCTCTAACTCTACAGTGTCTAATAGTACAATATGCATACATTACAAAATAACAAAAGTGATAGCGCGAAATTATCCACATCGCGGAAAGTTTGGAGGCTGACTAAGCGAGATATTCCACGCGCGAATATATTGCCTTTTACATTAATCTGTTTTATGATACGGTGTGTGCGTAGTGTTGGTTGTGAAGCTTTATCCATTAACCTTTTGTTATAATGCAATGGCCTTTGAATTAAAAACGAAAATTAAGTCTTTTCACATTCCAAGGGTGGGGTCAAAATATTCTAAGGAGATTTAACAGCATCGGCCCCCGCTTGGATTTTCAAAATATGTTAAATACAAATGGCATGGGTATGCGGAGCTTAAATATTGAAAAATTAGTTTCAGAATCAATTCTGTGAAAAATGGGACCTCCTTGACTAACACCTGCGTCGCTGTTAGAGGTGCTGCTACATAATTAGCTTCGGCCCCGCTTGGATTTTCAAAATATGTAAAATTTGTTAGAGTACCCCCGTCACTCAATCTGGTTTTATACAAGGAGGTCCAGTATGACTATCCGTATTGATAATGACTAATCCTTTATGGGGTTATAGTTTATTTTCATATAGGCCTATCTACATATATGAGGAAAATATGAAAGAAATTGGTGTGGGGGGGGGGCAAATGTTGACCCCACCTTTGTTATACTTTACTTTTGTTGTTGTGAGTAAGATGTGTAATTTAAGAAGGGGGATTTCCAATCCGAACTGAATTTAACATTACTTTATAAATAATTTCTAGGTGAGCAATGGTGCAGAAGTGGTGATGTTATCGAAAAAGGTTTTCCTGAAATACATAAACGACGACGTACGGTGTATGCTGAGGGAAAACGTCCGAGCTTACCCGAAAGAGGATGTGATGCAGGACAATCTACAACGGAAGTTGGACTGGGACGAGTATAAGTCGTCTGTCATTAGCGACTGGGTCTCCACTAAGACAATACTACGCGAAATCAATTCCATCGTGTGACTTCATTCATCGTGTATCCAGATATATAATGGATTCTAGTGTGTGAAGACTTAACATGATTTATCTCGAATGTGTTTCAATTACAACACGAAGACAAGACGGAGGTTCTTGATTGAACAAATGATCGATCTATCGATATGTTATACTCCATAGAGATCAGTATGGCTTTAATGCTGAGGTGAACTTTCTTAGTTGACATATGTCTTTGAAATCTAGTTAATTTTCAAACCGCGGTAACTTTTAATTTAAAGCTTGCCGAATTACTTTCACTATTTGAAAATTACCTAAGAAGAGGAAGATAACATGACATCAAGCCATTGTATGTTTGGGCATTTTTTCCATCTTATCGAGTATCATGTGCTTCTCTTGGGGCACAAAATTGCCACAAATCATTACGTCACAAAGGAAAATCATGATTCCGACTATGGAAATATATGTTTAATAGGACGGAATCATTAATATAGATACAAACATAAATTTAATGACATAAAGGAGTATTGGACTGGGACTCTATTCATCTTTGGTACATTTAATTGATCACGTTGTATCTTCTTTTTTTACCAAAATGCGTTTTATTTTGCTGTCATGATTCGATTCTATAATTTTCAGTGCCAATACCGGGTAAAATATGTGCGATAATTGATAATTATTTCGTTGTAGGCCTATGCACTAAGGTTGCAGTTTCGTGTTAACACGTGCATATTAGTTAAGATTTATTATTTTCCCTCTTAGTGATTGGTAATTATTAACAACTAGGTAGCCGATAAAAAATTCTACTAAATGCCTATTGCTAATATACAACTACAAACCCCGTTTAGAGAGTGCAAAATGATTTGAAGACATCGGAAATATTGTTTCTCTCTGTGTCCTTTGCTTCCAACCCGATCTGCTTTATGGATAATACTCGGGTCAGCTCCGAATTTTATTGATTAATTCATAAAGTGAAATCCATATTTGTGTTTTTATGTCATTTTCATTTCATTTCATTTAACAACCAAGTGCCATTTTACATTATTTTGCTACAAATTTGACGAAGTGAACTTTCATTAGATTAATTACATTCATGTTTGATCAGATTTATTATGTTTTACCATACTGTTGATAGTTTGATTTCCAGACCCGAAAAAAACATATTCTCAGACTAGTCGCGTCCTCGATATAAAGGCTAACACTCACCTACGCTCTCTACACCCCTGGAATATTTCATGAAAAAACTGAAGGCACGCTCAGATAAAAATGACCAATTGCAGGCTGATGTCTGTCTTTTGAAGATAAGCCGCAACCGCTTTCAAAGCCTGTCAATGTTTACCGTTTTGTGCCCACGAGATTCTTATGGTGTATATCAAAGGGTCGAACCAGTTTTCTTGTCTCATCAACATGGTGGAACACACGGAGCCTTCAGTTTTGCCATGACATAGTCCAGGGGTGTAGAGAGCGAAGGTGAGCGTAACTCCTGGATATCGAGGAAGGTGTAGTCGGTATGTGCTAGTATACAGTGATCTATGTATCACGGTACCTCATGTTTTGTTTTGGAAATCATCATCAAAAGGTTGTTATGATATATCTTATAGTAACTTATTCATCTGCATCATGTGACAGTTGATAAAGAGTTTCATTTTCATGTTGTTTTGACTAAGCATTTTGATGACCCGTGAAAGTTGTTTTGACTAAGGTTTGACTGTGTTGGAATATTTCTGAAGGACATATATCACAATAGACGATATCCGATGTCAGAATAAAGATTGTGAAAACAGATATATATTTTTATTAATTTGGTCAATACGTGATTTTATCAACCTGAATAAGTTGATAGTGAATTTGGGACAGATTCCGTAATAAAGAAAACAACAATGATACTGAAGCCTAAAAAATCAAACATATTCCGAACTCAAAATCGATGAACTCGGGAGCAAAATGTTAGCAAAGAAAAAACATAACGGAAACCCTGGAAAAAGTACTAGAGAATATGAACAGGTGTTCCGGAAGAGTAAGCGTCTTCTGCTTCATCGAAACACCTGAATCTAGGTCACATCCAAGTAAATGTCACGTCTTCAAAGTGTGAACTGAGGTATGTTTCAAATATAACAAAATGGCAAGATAAGCAACATGTGATCAAGAATCGTGTACTCTTCCTGTTAATTGTGATCAGGCTCACGGTGACAGCAATGCGGTTGTTTCCCTTTTTGTAAATGTTTCGTTCGGATTTGGTCAATGTTTATACAATGTTATTGATTTTTCCTTAATTTTATTGTAACTTATTTAGTATCAGTTTTCTTAAAGGCCCAATATACGTAACTTCAGGGAAATTTTCGTGATTCTGAAAAATTATGAAAAAAATTCCAGTTGATAACCATGCAAAAATAAGCCTAAAACGAAGTAAACCGGAGCGGTAACCAACAAGAAACTCTTGACAAAAAAATCCAAAGAATTGAAAATAATTCAGGTGGGGCCCACTTCAACAACAAACCGAAGGTAGAAGCACGGACGCGTGTTTACAAATAGCGTGTTTCAACTGCTGCTGTACCGGTAACCGCGAAAGAATTCATCTTGAATATTGCTTATATCAGTTAATCTTAACTAAATCTATAAATATAATAAGTTATTAGGCTTGATTTTCACTTCAAGTTTTTCCGAAAGTTACGTATATTGGGCCTTTAAGGTTTATAAAACTACGTATTGACCTCACAACAGGATATATCTATAGATATTGTATATTACGGTATCATGACAGATGTATATGTATAATGATAGTGCTGTGTTAAAGGAAATATTAATATGATTATTTTATAGGAAGTATTTGCCAGTTTGATTACTGAAAATAAACTGAATAAACGATCAGTGTGACTTAATGTGTGTTGATGTTATTTGTTGGAATGAAACAGCTCGAGATAAAGAACTCGAGTTTAAGGCATATCTGTTGGTATTCTCTAGGTCACTGACCTGTATGTAGGGCGTAGGAATCGTAAGGGGCGGATAACTTTGTGATGTCATCATTTGTCTTCTGTCTAACTCCTTTCTTTACTAATGTCTCGCTTGTAACTGTCTCACTTTTGGTTTTCAGTTGAGCGTTCGCCCCTGTGGGGAGACTTTCGGTTCTGCCCCCTGACCGAGACTTATAGTGACGTGCCAAACGTCTTTCAATTTTTTTTATTTTTCTATATATTCTTTGTATTTCTAACTTTTTTCAATGAATTTTCCTGACTTTGTTTATGGATCAATTTTAATGAAATTTTGTGTACTGATAAAGAACGGTTTCCTGTTTCCTCTCATAATATTTTCACTGTTTTCAGTTATGTATGACCAGAGATATCATAACTCCAGAGGAAAGCTGGAGTAAGTGAAATGCATGTAGAAATAGGTGGATCCGTTAGATCAGTGAATTAGATTAGATTGGATATAATGAAAATCGAAAATCTTTTTCTATCAGATTTTCCAGAAAATAAGTGATTGATTAGTTAATTTATATACCAAAATGTGTATATAAGTTTAAACAACAGTTCAAGTACCACTTTTGTATTGAAATTCTAAAAGAAATTCACTTGAAAACAACACCAACAATACCTAGTGAAAGGCTTTGAAATGCGAAACTAATATTTGAACATATTTCATTTTAAACAAAAAAATGCATTTTTGATTAAATTGATACTTTAAAAAAAGACAAAAATTTCATCTGCCGCGGGCTGTAACAATATTCTAATGTGAGATGCTAAAATGAAAGACGTAAATTGTATCGAAATGCAAAAGTTATTTTTTTTCATCTTTATTTTTGTTCCATAGCAATGTCACAAAGAAAACGTGGCTTTTATCGTCTTATTACGATAAAACTCAAAAAGTTTGAAAGAAATTGTATCCTAGCTAAATATGTAAGGGGCGATAACTCTTCCAAATATAGTCAAATCGGTCTCTGCCACCAAAACCTGGAATATATTTAAATTACCATAGCCATAAAAACACTTTAAAAACAAGACTGACATTTATTCAGAGTTGTAACTCAAACTCTTAATATCACTCCGTGATTTTATTATATTTTTTTTTTTATTTATGTATTATGATCTTTTTGTTTTGTAATTTGATCATAGCATTCACAGAAGACAAGTGTATCTGATGCAATCGAAAAATATATTGATTTAAACGAAGAGGCTTTTTTCAAAGATTGGTTTAGGCAGGTATTTTTCTTGATAACTTGGCTTTATTTGTGGAGATTTTCTAAGCAAATCTGCCTGACAGTTGTATATAAATGACAAAATTAAAGGAAGACGTACCGATGTTTCTTTCTCTTAATTCATGCATAATATGTGTTTGTGACAATTTTACCTACCAGCAGTGATAAGAAATGGTTATTAAACGTTTCTGGATTTGTAAATATTAAACTCAAAAAGCTCTAATCAAATACACTTTGATTGAAAAATATGAAATATCCTCTTTGTTTTAATTATGAATGCTCATAATTTCGTTCTATACATTCACTTTTCAATTAGATTGAACTTGCTGAACATGTAGCTTAATTATGCTTTGCAGATACGATAATCCTTTCCTGTCAGAGATGTATCAAAGATTTCAATTGATTACGAAATCAGACTCATTTCCATCTTTGAAAGACAGTGTACAAGATTATGATTTGCACATGTATACCTCAACTCATTCACCCCCGAAAATGTATAATGAACCATTCCAACTTTTGAAGTGGAAGAGTTTAAATGCATCTTTCGGGGTGGATAATCAATATATTGTAAAGGGCATTTTCACATTGTACATATGAAACTAATCGTCATGCAGATTCCTGTTTCTTTAACAAAACAAACACTGATTTTTTTTATTGAATATGATTCCTAGTGGATTGTTAACTTTCGGATCGAACCCACGAGGAGTCACTCAGACTTTTACTGCAAACTTGGCATGTCGGAAATGCCCGAGTAGTGTATCCAATTACCTGCAATCGGAAGATTTCCGAGGATTGCAGGGAATCCTCCGAATCCCCCCCTATATCGACAAAATGTAAAACATGAAGATAAAAAGACAAATAATAAACTTTTAGTAACCCGTAGGTCAAAGCGAACGTTTTTTATCACTTTTGGTTTTGGAGATTCTCAGGTTGCATTTCATCCTTTAAAGATTGTACTCGGTCTGATTTTAATACATTCAAATTTAAACCACGCCCCTGAAATGGGTCTTTCACGTCAATCAAGTGGCGCGGTTTTTCACGGCTAATCAATTTCTCTGAAATCTGATTACTATCTTGAGCATGCGCATACAGACCTATTTTTTGGAACAGACGACAGACATCTTGAAAAGTTTGAAACAGTTGAATTTTGAACGAAGGAAAACGACAGTTTGAAGTCAAAGAAGAGGAAAACTAGATAAAACACAAAAGGAAAGTATCTGCTTATGGTTTCTTCAAAATGTCGAGTAATTTTTCATAACAATAGATCTACCATTGATAGGAAATGAGGGGGATTCCAAAACAGTTTTGAATTTGTTTCACAAATGTTAATTAAGGATCGCCAAAAACGGTTAGTGTCGGGCAACATATGAACATTAATGTACGGAGAAACATTTATTAATTTATCAAAGATGGCCTTGAATTAACTGTTTCCGAACTGTTTCCGTATGATTTCACAAGACTTGTATCCCGCCAATATCCACTCCAGCATGTCCGGTAGCATTGGGTTTCCACTCCAATGGTGGTCGTCTGCAACAATAGGGATGCGCGTCTTGTGATAAGATTATACTGGAATAGTTGGACTCTCGACATATGTACTGACCTAGCTAGCTGAGATATGCCCCGCTATCCACTTTTCTGATGACTTAACGCAATCTGTTTGAAATTAAAATGGTGTAAATTGACACGAGGAAGATATATTTCATTTAATCCATCGAGTGTGAAATCAATAAAGATTTAGTTTATAAACATCGGAGTTATGCTTGTTGAATTTTAAGCCTTGAGACCATTATTGTTTCCGTACGGTTTCACAAGACTTGTATCCCGCCAATATCCAACATGTCCGATATCATCGGGTTTCGACTCCAATGGTGACCGTCTGCTACAATAGGGATGCGTGTCTTGTGATCAGACTGTACTGGAACAGTTCCACTCCCGACATGTAGGCCCACAGGGACCTTAGAATTTATTACAGATAGTTTTGGAACTAAAATAGGGTGTTTAGAGTAATTTTACACATTTGGGGGGTTTAAATCAATTTTCGATAAAAATTCCCCCTAAATGGTCATAAAAGCTATGACCATTGAGGGGGCATTTTTACTCTAAACACCCTATTTTAGGTCCAAAACTAGCGGTAAAAAATTCTCAGGTCCCTGTGTGTAAGCCTACATCATCTAATACAATATTTGACTCGCTATTCGCATCATCAGTGCTGTCGAGCCAATCGGGAACTGTCGGCATTTTCCGTAAACAATAATGATTCCGTGTAAATTGACATACAAAATATATTTTATTTAAAACTTGGGGTATCACGTCATTTAATTCACTTTAATAAATGCTGTGTTCATTGTTTTTAAATGTAAGCTCTCAACTGTTTCCGTCCGGTTTTACAAGACTTTTATCCCGCCAATATCCAACTTGTCCCGACAACATTGGGTTCTCCCTCCAATGATGATTGCTACAATAGGGATACGAGTCTTGTGATCAGACTGTACTGGGACAGTTCTACTTTAGACTGTGTACATGGTCTTAGTCGTGATCCACTGAGCTTCCAAAGTTCATTGATAACAACTTATCTCAATCCGTTTAAATAATAATTATGTAAATTACCGCGTTAAATCTCTTCGGTGTCATTTCATCGAGACTTATTTTGTAAATATCGAATGTTGAATTAAAAACTTTTGGACCCTTGTTTGTTTCCGTGCGGTTTCACATGGCTTGTATCCCACAAATAATCAATATGAAATTTTATGAGGTGTAAATTTCTAGCTAAATTCGCGTTGGTGGGTTAACGAGGGGGTATTTCTATGCACCAAATTCCCCACCAGTTAACGGTTCGCTCAGACTAGGAAAACAGTTTAACTGCTGCACCCCTATAGCCGAAATTTGACAAAAAAGCCAGAATTATTCTAAAAAAACTTATTCTAATTTTTTTCTATCGTTTTGTGATATTTGGTTTGATTGTTTGTGTTTAACGTCCTACTAACCGCTGTGATCATTTAAGGGCGTGGTAGATTTTAGTTGTCGAGGTCAGCCGGAGTTCCCGGAGAAAAACCACCGACCTACGGCAAGTCGCTGTAAACTGTAAACGTAGTCCTTGAACACGCGACACTGAGATGAAGAGCTGGTGGTAGTAGAATATCAGACATCTTATTAAGTAATTTGCCACCGCTACACCTTCAGTCCGTTCGATATTAAAGTATATGCTTTAATGTATAATTAGCGTTAATTGGCATAAACAATTACATACTCTTTGTTTTAATTCTTGGAGTTTCATGACATAAAAAATAGTTTTGTAAAGCTTGTGTTATTTGTATTTACCGTTTAAATGTAAGTGTCTCCGTACTGTTTCACAAGACTTGTATCCCGTCAATATCCAGCATGTCTAATAACATTGGGTCTTCATTCCAATAATTGGAGTCTCGGACTGTCCCCTACAATAGGGATACGTACCTTGTGATCAGACTGTACTTGAACAGTTTCACTCCAAGTATACCGTCTTCGATTTACTGTTCACTTCACTGATGAAATACTGATGCCGCGAAAAGGCAGTGACTTTAAAAGAAATCAACATTTTGTGAATTGATATATGCAGAAATGTATTTCATTTTTTCAACAGTATTGGTGAAAAAGTCGATTGCTTTCCGAGGCATTTATTTTTTTATTCAAAACAAACTTTGGAGACAGGAAAGGTAAACATTATACAGATGTCCATTACAATAAAGTTTCCTTCATTCTGTTCCGTATGGGGTAGTTTTTAAAGTCCCAATATACATACGTAACTTTCGGCAAAACTTGAAGCGAAAATGAAGCATAATTAGCAACACCGGTACAGCAGCAGTTGAAACTCGGTATTTGTTAAACACGCGTCCATTTTCAACTGTCTTCTAACTTCGGCTTGTTGTTGAAGTGGCCCCCACCTGAATTATTTTCAATTCTTTGGATATATTGTGTAGAGTTTCCTGTAAGTAATCGCTTCAGGTTTATTTCGTTTTAGGCTTATTTTTGCATGGTTATTAACTGGATTTTTTTCAGAATTTTTTCAGAATTTACGAAAGCTTTCCTGAAGTTACGTATATTTGGCCATTAATGTACTTGAATATGTACTTAGGATAAAGCAAGATGTGGTGGTACATGTATGTAGTCTACCAAAACTGACAGTGCCGTAGACCATCCCTTACTGGTTTTGAAACCTTTAATTTCTAACTTCAGAATGTTGTGCTGATACCCAAGTGGTGTGGCATCCGTCGTCCGTGCAGACACAGTTTGATTGAAACAACTTCGGTTTGTTTGGGTGGAGCATTGTATATCACACAGGTGTTTCCGATAATCTACCTTGCATAACACCGTTGGTTCTGTCCAGGTACTCCGGTTTCTTCCTAAATCAAAATGCCCTTGACCAACATAACATGGAAAAACTTGTTTCACATTTTAAAGCTCATCACTGGTCATCGGTCATAATGACCAGTGAGCTTATGCCGTTCTGTATAGTGTCCATCGTCCGTCCAGCTTATATGTCTGACAATTGTTAAGCTCTATGATACGGTCCATCTAGGTAATACGGCGAACTCCAATAAGGGAAATAGATAGTTCGCTTTAAAATCATTCTTATTCTGTTGGATGAAAGTTTTTTTGGCAATACTTTGTGAGAAACATCCTTAGCACGAGGGGAACAAATAACATAAAATGTTTGTCTCGACCCTTTGGGCTTGAGGGGAGGGGCGAAAAGGGGATAGTTAACAAATTCTTTAATATCTCTATCCTAATGTACGAATTTTGTCCAAATTGGTCTGAAGCATGTGAAATCCTTACTCCTTTGACATAGCCATTTCCGGGAAAGTGATACAGACCTTGTGGGCTTCTTGTTTGTGTAAACGAATTTTTTAAACACAGATTTCTGTGATGTTAAGAAACTGGAGATAAATATTTTTGAAACAAAGTCGAACGTAACATAATGATTTCCCATTATTTCGAGAGTTGCATGTTGGTGATGAATATGGGAAAGTTTTATGATTGCCATCTTGGTCTCGTTAACAAAAATTATGTATCCTTTTACGAGATGAGGTGGATTTTTTTATATGCCTGTTAGTAATACCTCAGTTCTCATTTTGAGGACGTCACATTTAATTGAGTGTGACCAAGATTTACATGAGGGGTGTCGTCGGTGAAGCAGAAAACTCGTACCCTTCCGGAACACCTGGTCTTATTACTTCGCATTTTTTCAAATGTCTCCGTATTAATTTTCAATTGTTCATATCTTGTCCCATCGTCGGATACCCACGGTTGATCTCGCTTCGCTAACTCACTCATCATTCTCGCTTCGCTAACTCACTCATCATTCTCGCTTCGCTAACTCACTCATCATTCTCGCTTCGCTAACTCACTCATCATGATCAACCGTGGGTATCCGACGATGATCTTGTCCCGGTTTATTAGATTTTGAGCTATGATCATAGTTTTGTTGACGCTTCGAAATTCTCTGTTCATGAGTACATTTAATTTACTGATACACATTTTACAGCCGGGTAGGCTAGAGCAATAGGTGTAAATTGTTGATCAATGACATAAAAAGTAACCAGGGAACTCTTCTTTGTTCAGATTGCCAATTTAATATTACTACATTTGTATGTACTGTATTTTAATATATAATTGAAAACACATTCAAAGAACACGATATTATTATAACAGGATTGATAATAACGAAACCATTTGATTTGTAATTTATATATCTCACAGGGACTGAAGAATTTGTTACAACTAGTTTTGGACCTACAAAAGGGGTTTGGAGTAATTTTTTTTTTTTTGGGGGGGGGGGGGGGGGGAGGTGTTAAGATAAATTTCCGATAAGAATGCCCCCCCCCCCTCAACGGTCATAATAACTTTTATGACCACTGATGGGTGCATTTTTATCTAAAATTGATCTTAACCCCCCAAAAGTGTAAAATTACTCTAAACACCCTATTTTAGGTCCAAAACTAGCTGTAACAAATTCTCAGGTCTAGAACAATCTGCCAGCAAATGTAGATAACTGACTATCAATCAACTCGTCAAAGAGTAAGAGGATCCCATGGTGGCTGATTTGGACCATCGTAATATCGCTTCGTTTAATACAACGCGATATAACGATATTACGATACGAAATGACGATACCACGATACGATATCACGACACGATACGATATGAAATGACGATAGGACGATATTACGATACGATAAAACGATATTACGATACGATATGACGATAGCACGATATTACGATACGATGTACATTCTATCGTAATATTGTCCTATCGTCATATCGGTATATCGTTCTATCGTATCGTAATATCCGAATTTTACATCTTTTTAACTATTAGGGTCAAATTTACATAGCGGAGGCCTTCCTGACTAGTCAATGTCTTAGTTTTGCTGAGACTTTGTATGCAATCTGATTAAAATCATATCTTGATTTCCGCGTCGTTCCGTAAATAGTTCTCTCTGCTTGATGCAGCATGAAGTTGTGTTTTCCTGAGCGGCAGTTTGACTCCACAACATTGACTTGAGTTATAGCATCGTATTTGATGCAGTTTCGGACATCATGTACCAATTTATGTACCAGTACCTATAACTTTTATTGTTGTGTCCTTACACTGAAATTATCGTCAACCCCAACCACGTTTGAACTAGAACACTTACAGGTCAGCAATGGGCTCTCCAAAAATCAGTAGTCCTTGAGCCTTGAGTCCAGTGATCAGTCCCAGCAACTTGTGTTCAATTGACTTGTCAAACGTGAAAAGTTACAAACAGTTCCCTTGACCTTTGAACCAGTGACCTTGACCTCCTTGATCCTGTTACTGTGACGTTTGGTCAAGATTGACTCCTTGTTTAAATTTGACCAACTTTGCTTCATGCTATAACAGAGTATTTATCAGTGAAAAGTTACAAAATTTGACCTTGAACTTTGATCTTGGTTTTGAACTTTGATCTTGACTTTTCATTAGTTGACTCCTTCTTTACTTCCAATCAAACTTTGCTTCATATGTCATAGAAAAATGTTCATTTGTAAAAAGCAACAAAATTTAACCTTGACCTTTGACTTAGTGACCTTGACCTTCAGTCAGTTAACTCCTTGCCTGAATCCAACCAAGTTTGCTTGATGTCGAAACAAAAGGTTCATCAGTAAAAACCTTCAAAATTTGACCGTGATCTTTGACCTTGGATCACAAGGCTCTTTGCTGAATTCTGACGAACACTGCTTCACAAAGTAATCACAATAGTTTCATCAGTAAAATGCTACAAAAAAGTGACCTTGACCTTTTACCCTGTGACTTTGGTTTATGACTGAAGTCGGCATTTCTGTGAAATGAACCTCTTGACAAATTCCATTGCCAACTTCAATCCCTCCCCAGGGGGGAACCTAACCTAAAGCTCTATAAGGCCTTTCCATCATTGAAAAAAGATTTCATTATAGCATAATCTGGTCATCAGAAGAAGATTTAAAATTTTCTCAACTTTGAATCTCTCTCCACAGCCCCAGGAATAGACCATGGTAAACATTTTCCTAATATCCAACTCCCAGTCTCTTGGTTATAATTCTAATCAAGTTTTGATTATTTCCAAGTGAAAATGAACAAGCTAATTCGTAGAACTTTTATCCCCAACTTTCCCCCTTTTGTAAGGGGTTATCATATTGTAGGTAAACATTTTTAGAGGTTAGATAAAAACATATAATTTTGATGCTGTTGACACATGATGAGTTGCTTGTATATTGAACAAAAAGTAAAGCTTTACAAACAGAAATCGGATAATATTTGTTGCCAAGATTGCACAGAAACTTTAATCAAATGGCCATGACTCCACTAAATAGCGATCGCTGAAAGTGGCAATTAAACTTGGTTGAGCTATTTAGGCAAATAACCTTGTTACCAACTTTCAAGAACATTGCACGGAAAAGGCAGAAAATGACATTTTTCATTAATCAAGGTGTCATAACTCCGCAAAATAACGTCTGCCAAAAGTGGCGACCGAACTTGGCAGAGCCCTTTAGGCATTTTACCTTGTAACCAAGTTGCAAGAAAATCGGGTAACATTTGATGCCGTTATTGCACGGAAATGAAATGTGACAGACAGACAGACAAACCCAAATCAATATCCCCCATTTCGGTAAAGCCGGGGGATAACAAAATATACACAAAAGTGTTACTTTCCTATATAAACAATAGTTTAAAACTTCACCCATTCCCAAGGGGGAACATAAAGTCTTGGGAGCATGAAATTCACAATTTTGATAAAGCACCTTAAGACTTTTCCATCTTAAAAGAGTATTTGATTCCAGCATATCTGGATCTGAAGAAGAATAAAATTTTGACTAATTTTATACCTTTTCCTGAATGACAGTTTGATTTGACAATATTCATTAAGAGTTATGGCGCTTTGAGGCAATGTGTAGAAAATATGTTTACTTTTGCTTGTATTTGTATGCACAACAAGGCAATCAACATGCAGGTTTATTGCACCTGTTTTGCACTCAATTTGAAACTGGTAGATTAATAATGGGTTGGCATCATGAGTTTCAAAGAAACACTTGAGCATGAACACAGCTCACATTAGATAAGAAAGCGTTCAAGATAAATTCGTTTCAATACATTTATTACATGATGATTCAATTACACAAACGTTTAATAGAAAATGTAAATAAGTTTTTAAAACTTGGTACAAAGCTATGTCCTTTCTGGAACTAAATAAATTAAACTATACCTCACATATATATATACAGTGCTCACCAAAAGTTTCTTGACAAGTGCCATTTTTCAATAAATGCAACAGTAAGAAAAACATTGCAATGACATTTTATTCTCCGTGAAATGGAGAACTAGAAAATATAGCAAAGTTCACAAATTTTGAATTTTATCTTATTTTTTTTTTTTAGATATAGCCGAATTTTCATTAAAACTGTAAGCAGTTACTTCCCCCCCAAAACAGTCATAAAATGTAATCAGTTTCACAGAAATCAAAATTATTGCATTTTGAGGATTTACCAATTTATGTTTGAAAATTGATTAGTCAAGAAACTTTTAGTGGGCACTATTATTTAGCACTCAAACTATTAGAGTGCTTTTTCCGCTTTAAATATTGTGCTTAATTACACTGCCATCCAAAAGTTTTGTTACAAACTTTGTGTAGATATTCAGCCATAAGCCAACAAAATGAACACAACTGATGCAATTTCCCTTATTAGTGACAAATGGCATTTGTTTTCAAAAATACCTAAGTCCGGGAAGTTGCAGGGAGAGTCAAGGGAGGGGTCTATTTTTGATAATGTTCAAAAATGAATAAAAGTTTAGTTTCTTTCATTTGCACAATTAATTGGAATTAATAAAATGATCCACTGTCAAAAAAAAAAATAAAAAATAAATATACCCCGGTATGTATAAAAAAATGTGAAATTGCAAAATTATTGCATTTTGAGGATTTTAATTGTATCAAAACCCATACACACAAGTCATGTAGTTGAAAAATAACAAAACATTGTAAAGAGTAAATTATAACATAAAAATATACAAACTTCATCATTGGGTTTTGCTCAATTTCAAAGCGTTTGCAGAAAAGATGTAACAGAACTTTTAGATGGCAGTGTATAGTGAAGGTTTCTGTGATTATTTATATATCAATGTTGTGGGTGTGCAATTCATCAATATGTTAATCTATTCAAACTTGAAAATACTCAGAAATCAGTGTGCAATATTATAACTATGTTTATGGTTATTGTTAAGTTAATATGTTTTCTTTCCCTGAATACATTGTACACTTCGGGTATGAGTTCAGGTTACACTTCTAGTGTGAAGGCAATGTCAAGGACCGAATATACGCTCACCTGGGCTCTCTACACTCCTGGAATATGTCTTGGCAAAACTGAATTCAGGCTCCATGTGTGCGAACTTGTCGATGAGGCAAGACATGTTTGACCCTTTGATGTACATCAAAAAAATTTCCTGGTCACCATAAGAATATTGTGGTCACATAACGGTAAAAATTGACAGGCTTTGAAATCGTTGCGGCTCCTTTACAATCTTTAAAAAACGGGCATCAGTCTAGCGGTTAGTCAGAATTTTTTTCCTGAGCGTGCCTTCAGTTTTGCCATGACATATTCCAGGGGTGTAGGGAGTGTAGGTGATAGTAACCCCTGGACGAGGATGACATTCGTGTAGCACTTCATAACAATAAAACTGTACTGTAACTATTAAAAAACTGCTATAATGTATTTCCATCTACATCAAAACTGACAGAATTTTTTGCAACAATGTAACAAAACACAACATCTAAAACATCAATATCTAAAACTTCAATGAGTAAACGTGGAAAATATCATAAAATGGTTGGGTGTGGTGGCTTTATAATTAATTTGATATAAAGTTCTTCTTTGGACTAGAATAATTTTCTGACATAAGTATGTGCAAATCGTTCAATGACAACTATATATATACATATATAATCTACTCCTGCATACAGTCATCATGTTACCCATACAGAAACATATTTACAAGAATACATGTATCTTCATGATGATACACATACTTAGTGATACACATATACCATAGTAGTTAGCATTGCGTAAAACATTGCACAATAAAGAGACCTTTCGCCTCGGGAATGAATAAATTTTGCACCATAACATATATTACTTTTCATAACACACAAAATGTACTTGTAGATAAATGAAGCCAGTATCATCATTATTGAGGGGTCAATTATGAATTGGAATTATGTATCAAGGTATAAACAAATGATGCTTCTCTCAAGGGGACACACTTATATCATTCTTTACAATCCTCAATGTCTAAATTTAAAATCTGTATCCGACTCTCAGGACCATGATTCAACTAAAGTGACATAACTTAAGCGCTTTTGCTTCAGGCCTCATTTCATTGTAACAAAACTTTTTAAGCCCCCTTGACCTCTAGCTTTCACCCTCGTGACCTTTATTCTGACTTCTTATATAAAATAACCTTTGACACCCTGTAACCTTGACCTTCATCACTTTGATTGTATCTTCTTCTGTAACATAACCTTCAACTCCTGTAACCTTTAACCTCATGACCTTCTGTATTATAACCTTTAACCCCTTGTAACATTGAATCTTGTGACCTTGATTCATACTTTTATCATTTTTTACAACCTTCCTCTTCCCCTATTTTGACCCTCACTTCCTTCATTTAAACTCCTAAACGTTTGTAATCTTGACCAGCAGCAATAGCACATACTTATAAAGCATTAGGACAATGAAGCTATGACCACAGTTATGTCAATTAACTGCAATGTACATGTTAACAATATATTTGTACAATCATTTTCTTTGGCAAGTGAAATGATAATTTTGTCTTATAAAGAAATAATGACAGAAATATTAGTTTGGTGAAGGATTTTGGTACTTGACAAGCTAAAGGTAAACCTACCTAGTATGTTTCTTTCATATTCAATTAACAACCCTAAATATATTCTGGTATGAAAACAGATGTCATTATTTCAATGTTAAACAGTATAGAAACAACAAATAGCGGATCAAATTCTGATAAAGATTTCAAACTGAAGTATTCCATTCGGATTCAAAAGGAAAAGTTTCTGGAAACTGATCTGGACATTATTCTTACATGATTGACACTAACCTGCTACTCTACAGAATATACTTATCACCAAGATTTTAAGAAATCTGACTTCTTATGACCTTGCGTGTCATCTCGAACTATTACACTGTTACAGTGTAGTTCTTGCAGAAGCTTTTTTTTAATTCTTTTTTGAGACATGTGACCCATGTGGGTTGAGGTAGTGTAATTAATTGTGTCCGATACCACCCAGACACCAGACCACCATATAATATCTTAGTGCTAAACATTACAGTAATAGGATAATAAATCATAAGAGGTAAATGTAATTGCATTGATCAATATGTGTTTTGTAAGTAATTGCAGTAGTGTGACATCTAAAACAATACATCCAAAACTCTAAATTTCACATACACTTCAAAAGGACTTGCTTTCATACTGCTGACATCGAATGTGAGCTCTTTAATTTGGTAAGTGAAATAAAATTGATATTGTCATAAGTGCAATGCAGAGTGTATATAATTATTTTTATTATCTATATCATCTTCTACAAAATTATATTGAACCTAAATGTTACATGAAAAATTGTAAACATTTCTATGTATTACCAGCAAAATTTAAACATGAAAAAAAAATATATCTTTCTCTTTTATAACTTATATTTTTATTGTTTTATTTTCCAGACTTTCACAATGAAATAAAGATTAGTAAATCACATGACTGAATACTGACTTCCCATTGGCTACACACATGGGTACTATGAAGCGATAGTACCTGCTCACCAGGGCACTATCAAGTTTGGTGCAATGTTCAACGTGAATCTAGTATGACTTCACTATTATGTTACATCACTATTGTGATTATTGGTGCGAAATTAGACGTAGATTATGAATTATGTCCTTTGCTATTGTTCTGCTTGAAAATGACTGCATCTGGAAACGGACAAAAGCTGGCCATGGTGTCTTGCAATTAAAAGCGTTTTTGTGTATATTTAAATGGAAGGGAGATATACTAAACCCATTATGGCCCTGTTGAGAGGGCACTAGTATTGTCTCGTGATGAGATAGTGCCTGAGCCGAATATTCCATCCCTCGACAATACTATGAGGCAATAGTGCCCTCTTAACAGGGCAATAATAGATAAATATTGCACAAAAAAAACTACATCATTTATTAGTCTATTATTTTTATCATAATTATTAGTCTACCCGACTACATGTACATCTCATAAATACAGACATATGAGAAATGTCAATTATCAACACATAGACTTTCATAAATACTGACACCACAGTGTCTACTTAAATTCATCTTATAAATAGACACCACTGACAGGTGTTTGAAGGACAATGATTTCGGCAGTGCACGAAAGTTAACACCTGTGAATAATTCCAAATAAGGAAAACGTGAAATTTTCTCCCCGAGAAATTAAACAACTATATAGTATGCTGTTGACTGATCACATACAACATACATATACACAACAGGCACAACCAACCAACATCATATTAGGTCTGATGTAAAAGTAACAATGATACCCCCTACCCTATAGAAAGTAAATTGAGATTGCACCACCACCTTTACATACATTACAGGTTGTACTGAGGACTAGGTAGCAGAGATTACTCTATAATGAGATTGTAGGAATGAAGAGTATAAACAAAATATATAGCATACAAACACTTTGAAGGAACTTCCTGTCCTTTTTAACATTTCGGAAGCATTGTCACAAAATCAACAAGTCAGTTTCTTATTTTAAATAACAAAAATATTCACTGGATTATACTCAAATCAGTGTTCTTAATAGATTAAAATGGCAGCTACAGGAAACAAAGTTTAAAAGTTGCAATATGCATTGAAGACAGCCTCACTATCACGCTACAGCCTCGATCACACTATCACGCTACAGCCTCGACTTCACTATAACGCTACAGCCTCGAGCTCACTGCTCGCTGGTACCTACATCTGAAAAAGGTGATGAGCAAAGACTGCTAATACACCTATAACAATAGATATAGCCAAATATTTACTATATTTTTGTAAAAAGGACTGCTGAACTTTGACTTCATGCTGTTTACGTGGTTTTCGTTTCTTCCCTCCTTTCATCTTCCTCTCGTACTCCTCTATTTCTGCCTGGTTCTTCAGGCGCTCTGCCTCTAACTTGGTGTTTTCCTTCTCCTCTTCTTCCTTAAATTCAAGACAAATAGATCCAATATTAAAAGAAACTTTATACTCACAAATAACTAAAAAAATAAATTGATATTTTCTTGTCTAATTAAAATTAAAATTCCAATCTATTTACCTTTTTCTTTCTTTCTTTCTCCTTTTGACATGCTTCAGTACACTCAAGCTTCACCTGGCGGTCTGGCACGTTTTTACACATCAATTCCTGCTTCCTGTTGCGACACTTGCATCTCATTGTAATTTTTTTCTCACACAGACTAATACGTGGACATGGTCCTGCATGACAAGTGGTGCCACACACATGGCCGCATGGCATCTAGGGGAGATAATTTGTACCATACATAGTTATGTCAACTTTTTTAATAGTAATGCGGGCAACAGACGGTCTGATTTCAATTAATCCAATATTAGAATTACATTTTCCTTTTGACAAATATTTATTATCTTGTATTTAAAAACTTATCTTGTCCAAATTCCAAAATAAAACTCTGTTCATAGAATCTTTAAGCATTATTTTCAATATGATCAGAAGCATCTAAACTATGGACTTTAATAAAAGTTGTATTCAAACCAATAAGATTCTTTTTAGAGCCCTGGGCATTTCTTGGGTCAAATATGGTAAGTGTCTCAAACATAAATGTCTGCTCAGTGGGTAAAATAACTTAATTTCCTAGAACTTACATTTTTTGGGCACTCGCCCTTACAGGACTTCATGCTGTCTTTTGTGGTCTGATCTGCAATCAGCCACCTCTCACAGTTAATGTGTAGTTGAGTCAGTCCACAGTGACACCGGGTGCGGATCATTTGCTGACAGGGAGGGCAGTCTCCAGAATGACACTTCAGCAGCGAGCAATTGTGGTTACAACCCTGGGGGCGGGGCTTCAGACAGTGAGACTCGCATACCTCGCACGTTTCACCAGCCTAAAGATGAAATATTGATAAATTTACGGACTGTATTGGACGAAGAGATTCAATTAATAAATCTACAGAATGTATTTGACGAAGAGATTCAATTTGAAAATATACAGAATGTATTGGACGAAGAGATTCAATTTATCACCTATAACAGAACTAATGAAGAAAAGTGCTAGTACTGACATTAAAACCGACTTCGTGTGGACATTTTTGAATATTCTAAAAATCTATACTGTATAACACGGAATGTGTATGTGTCTGGGTGTGTACTTTCTTTTGTGGTTTGGAGCTTTCAAATTATTTGGTCTGTACACATTTTTGTTGTTCACTAAAAGAGCTAAGTATATTAATTTTTGCTGTTAATTATTTACAATGAAATGCATCAACAATTCTAAGAATCATTACACAATAATACTGCAGTAATCCTACTTCATTGTTCATTGTTCATATCAAACAATTGAAATAATCATCACACAGGTAAAAGAAAATACTTTGGTCACCGACATGTTCTAGTGGTGCTCTATAGTCCTACTGGTATACTGTTTCACTTGATTAGTCACAATCTTAATTAAATACTACTCCTAAAACAGATTGATAACCGATGTCCATTTCAGCAAAAAAACATATTTACTTTAAATAAATGGTTCAAAATTTTTTTCAATCATTGTGTTAATATCACAAGGAAACATGAAATCACTACAACATACATGTATTAGAATATGTACAAATGGAGGTCGGAATAGAAAATTTGCTGCAACAATGTATTTTTGTTTATGCTAGTACATTGGTGTGCACACCTTTTTATTGAAATAAACATAAGTTCACATTTTCGTTGTGTATATTATTCCCTACTCCAACAATGTTAGAGGTTTAACATGGCAAGATTCTTTTTGACAGGCGCAGTGTAACAGCAGTAGGCCAAATCATATCCAATAGAAAAAAGGCTGACCAGCGGCTTCCTATGTTATAGAATAATTATTCCCAAGCTGTAGAAATATTTGTTGTAATCGTATTTCTAGTTCCATTATAGTAACCACAAAAACAAGGAAAGGTTGGACACAACAAACATTTTATGTTATACAGTAATTTATCTGCAGGTATAAATGTTCACACGTGTGTTTTGTTACACTAATCTATACACATCATTTCCACACTGCGCTACTGTACCATCTTACCTGTACATGATCTGGAGCCCCCTGTACCAGGTGACAGGTAAGGGAACAGGTGTGGTTTCCACAAGACAACTGTCGGCCACAGTTTCTCATACAAGAATCTGGCTTTGCCTTGAAACAGGGAAAGTTGCAGGTCTGCAAACCAAATACATTATATGTAAATCAGGATATACATGGCTGCCTCAGCTTCAAACGGTGCAGTCTACTTCTGCTGATTTGTCTTTTTATTTCAAAACATTTTATAATATATTTGCTGCTATGTTGTCACACATTGATGTATATCAACAGTTCAACAGTGCACATTTAATTAAGATCAGAATGTACGTATCTGAAAACTAATGCTCCTATATTTCCAGATTCTGCTTTTCTGTGTTAGATTGAAATATTTAGACATGTGGTTGTAACCAGATTTACAGTATATGAACTATTTGGGACCTTTGATGTGACAACATTTAATATGCCATCTTGTATCTGTAATACTTTCTACCATTATTTACAGCTTTCAATCATTTCCTGGGTACAAACTTTCATGGTTAGCTGTATTACAAATTGAATTACTTTTTGTGTAAAATCTGAATTTTGTAGTTTCTGATCTCCTTTAATTTCATACATTTTCTTTTTGTATTTATAACATACATATTCTGCAGCCTTTCAGTATGACACTACCAATCGATTTGTGTGTAATCTTGGATTCTATCAATTTTTTTTTTTCATGGACATTTTAGTGAAATGTAACTTTCCTTCATGCAGAGTTAAGTTATAACCACAATATTTTTTGCTATTCAGTGCATTTGCATTCTTTTCTTCACTGTTGTGACATGATTTTAATTATATAACTACAACAATATAATGCATATCGAAATGAAAGCCAATATGATTTCCACATTTTCGTTGTGCTCATTTTTCCAAGGTGTAGAAATATTCGCAGTATTTTACAGAACAAACATATGATGTTATACAGTAAATAAGAGTAGGCAATACACATGTAAAAATCTACCTCATGTCCACCCAGACAGGTAACAGGTACCGGGACCAGACACGGGGGACACACCTTCTCTACAATCTCGTCCCTCACGGTGGGGCGCCCCTCCCAGGGCCCAGCTCTCTGTACCTATAATTTGTACAAGGAGGTGTGAAAAACAAGTTTACCAACACAACATCATGATCTATGACTTTGAATAAACATATTAATTGAAGATATTTCAAGAGTCCCAGGTACTTTGGCTCACAATCGAAAATAATCAAAGCTTTTGCTGGTTAAACTTTTTTTTTAAACTTTATACATTGTATAACTAAAATGAAATAAAGAAACAACCTTGTACATAAGATACTTACGTTGTCTTTGACCTTGACTCTGACGGCTGTGTGACAGCCAACAGGACAAATGTGGCCACACTGATGAACCTTGGCACACATCAAACGGCAGGGTGGACAGTCTCCGAAGTGGCAGCGGTGGGGGACCTGCTCAGGATGGTGGCATTTCGGAGGCAGTCTACCAAAAAATATAAACAAATATTACAACAGACATCATTATTCACATTGTATAACACATGAGGTATCTCACAAGAGTGTTTTATATATTAAGATGTGTGGAACTGAATATGACCAAAAAGGTGATAAATCAGTGCAGAATCTGTTGAGCTGTATTCATATGTTAAACCAGTGTTACATGTATGCTTGTTTACACCTGAAATATTGTTACTTGTATCCTTGATTACACCTGAGTTATTGTTACCTGTATGTTTGTTTATGCTTGAGTTACTGTTACCTGTATGCTTGTTTACACCTGAGTTACTGTTACCTGTATGCTTGTTTACACCTGAGTTACTGTTACCTGTATGCTTGTTTACACCTGAGTTACTGTTACCTGTATGCTTGTTTACACCTGAGTTACTGTTACATGTATGCTTGTTTACACCTGAGATATTGTTACCTGTATGCTTGTTTACACCTGAGTTACTGTTACATGTATGCTTGTTTACACATGAGTTACTGTTACCTGTATGCTTGTTTACACCTGAGTTAATGTTACCTCCAGGCTTGTTTAGACCTGAGTTACTGTTACCTGTATGCTTATGTACACCTGAGTTGATTTTACCTGCATGCTTGTTTACACCTAGGTGGCCTGGTGAACTTCTCTCTTCCACAGGGAACGGTGATTCGTGTGGCCTTACAGAAGCAGGTGATCTCTACTGTGAGAGGACAAGGATAGCATGCACCTGTAACGAGTTAGAGACAGGTAATAACAACAGTGATAGGAAAGGACAAGGGTAACACACATTTGTAACGAGTTATAGAAACAGAGTACCACAATAGTAATAGGAGAGGGTAACACACCTGTTCCAGCTTGTTACAGAAAAAGGTAACCTCAAGCATGAAGAGAAAATGATGGCACACACAACTGAAACAACATGGGACTTAACATGTACTATTAACTATTTGATAATGCTATTAAATTGGTGATCGTTGTAGCCTTACAACTGGTGATATCTAATGTGAGATTCTACAAATGTGACATTTTAGAAATGACATAAGTTTATAGTTTTTACCTTTGTGACATCGACTTGAACACTTGTGGTTCTTACAGCCCAGGAGTTTACCACAGGTCTGTTCACATGAGGGACAGTTCCTATCACAGCACTGAAACACAACGAATCAAAATAATCAATTTTCATATTTTTTATGCTTTTCCTCGTGTTTCTAAAATAATGATATACCTGGTATTGACTTATGATCAGAACAGACCCTCGAATTCAACATTTTGTGTGACACAGATACATACCTTCCTCTTACATTGATGTCTACCACAGTCCCTAGTAGTAGTACATTTGGTGTCACACAAATACTCCTTGCAGCAAGGGATCTCTTTGTGCTTCTGTCCACATCGACATTTTTTCTTTGTCATTTGGCGACACTGCAGGAATAAAGCATATCACTTTGAATTAGATCATCAGAGCTATACAGTAAAATGGTATACAAAGCTTAAATTCATATATAGACAGTATTATCTATTATCTATTATCTATTATTAAAACCCTGTTGTGATTGAACTATACTAAATTTTGAATAAGCATTCTAATGAAAGCAATAGATATCAAAACAAAAATTGTATGCAGTAGACAGTAGTAATTTTTTTCTATTAAAGGCCCAATATACGTAACTTCAGGGAAATATTCGTGATTCTGAAAAAATTCCAGTTGATAACCATGCATAAATAAGGCTTAAACGAAGTAAACCTGAGCGGTAACTAACAAGAAACTCTTGACAAAAAAATCCACAGAATTGAAAATAAGTCAGGTGGGGCCCACTTCAATAACAAACCGAAGGTAGAAGACGGTTCGAAATGGACGCGTGTTTACAAATAACGTGTTTCAAATGCTGCTGTACCGGTAACCGCGAAAGAATTCATCTTGAATATTGCTGATATCAGTTAATCTTAACTAAATCTATAAATATAATAAGTTATTAGGCTTGATTTTCGCTTCAAGTTTTGCCGAAAGTTACATATATTGGGCCTTTAATAAAACTTCATATATCAAATGATTATTTTAGAATTCACCACTTCAAATTTTTTTTTTCAGAATTTATAGTTACAATAAATATATTGTATGTTAATATTTGAGGACTATGTAAATGTTTTTTTTCCTGACAGTAGGATTAGACTACACTTACTGTTCCACAAGGGCCCACATGACAGCGCTGCGAACATTCATGAATTCCACAGTCCAACATCTTGCCACAGGTATCACCACATGTTGGAACATCTTCTGTGCAGGGCAACATGTATTCTGCAATGTTGAAGATTTAGTTTATCCTTCCACTTCAAGTTCAAAGTTTTCTTTTTCAATATGCAAACAACCTGAAGGTAATTCTACACTTTAATTTTCATGAAAGATCATTTAATTTATTCAAAAGATCACATGATGCCAATAAAAAAACACCTATATTAAAAGACAAATATTTTTGAATTGACATAATCTTGTTGGTACGTCCGTCCTCGGTCCTACCTGTCTTTTCACACGGACACGTCCTAGCCCCTGCCCTCGGACAGGGTCCACAAGTTTCGCTATGACAACTCTTTTCACAAACATGGCTACCACAACTCAGTCTCTTCCCACAAACCTGTTGAACAGAGTTTTTCAATTCATTTTCATCACCATCATTTGACCAATGAACATTAATTTATTATCTTGCTTTGAATATAAAGGTCAAATCCAATAAATCACTACTTGTACTGTTCCTGCCCCACTATTGCCTATAAAGAATCTGCCCGAGTAGTCTCCTTATTTAATAACATATTTCTGATCCCTCCACTTTTGGCCCCCCCCCCCACCTCCCTCAATTACCTGTAGATTTTTACAGACACTTACCTGTGCACACTGCCACTTGGGTGTAGCACATGGTCGTACTGATTTTGACTTCCCACACTGACATTTCTGCTCACTGGTTTTAGGGCAAGGGGCACACTCGCCTATATAGTAAGAGTAATTTAGGACACATTGCAGAAATGATATTAATTGAACAACAAAGGTATGAATGGATGTAGCGTACATAATTATTTTTTTATGCTGCCATTTAGAGATTGCTTTTGAACTAAAGTAGTGCACTGTATAGTAATTGATATTAGCGAGGGTTTTAATGCATCAAAATTTGTGAAATTTAACACCTTGTGTATACAGTCCAACTTTGTTATCTCGAACTTGTTTAACTCAAAGGCCCCATTTAATTTGAAGAATTTCGTCGGATTTGGCCAGATTTAACAATAAGTATTAAAGTTTTTCCGTGGTCCCACCAGCTTCGAGATAACGAGGTTTGATTGTATTTGTTAAAGATGGCTACACGATCTAGGTTTCACAATTATTTTGTGATCTGGGAAATCAAACTCCAGTGAATAAGGGTGCAGACAGAAAATTGTTAAATTTAAGACTACTCACAGTAACTGCAAGGATAAAACTTACCTGTGTGACATGGTTGCTGACACTTATGCTGACCACAGGTCAGAGTCTTGCCACATGGCTGACCACATGACCATGTCTTCGCACTACACCTCCTGACAACAGGTGCTTGCTGACCACAGTAGCATCGCGTCTTCACAGTCTTTGGACAGGGAGGACATGGGCCTGCAATAACAAAATCAAAGAAATCTTTCTATCCTTCAAACGATATTTTTCATGTTATATAAAATAGTATGCATCCTAACATAATGTTGCTTTTAAGAAATTCAAGGACTGAGGAAACAATAAACAGGTGTATCTACAAAAGATTGTATCTAATGAATTACAGAGAAGCATACAGGTATGTCTTTCAGGGAATGTTTTTATCAGAGAAACAGAGAAAAAATTATATTCAAAATGGGATACATTCTTGTATCAATTAAATTATGAGATGAGGAAATAACCTAGTTATGCATGGTGAGTAAGAGAATTAGAGTCTTTACTTTCTCCTTTGTGAGTGAGATATGGGGATAAGATCCCCATCCCAACTCAAAGAAGGTGATAGATTCTTTAAGGCCATCTGAGACCGGACAGAGTGTGTCTACCAAAGATTGTTATACCTGGATGACAAAGTAATAGACAGGTGTGACCACACTCTGGCTTGAGCTGACGTCCACAGGTCTGGCCACACGAGTGAGGAACTAGCCAGGGGTCAAACTTGGGGTCCTCTTCTTTCCCACAGAAACACACGTAGCGGGTCGGGCACTCATAAGGCTTGTACTCAAGGCGACACTTTGGACTGAAAGAATATAAGATTATGATGTACACCAACATCAGGATAGCAAAGAGGAAATACCTCAAAAGAAAAAAATAATATTCCCAAATGAGTTTCTGGAACAATTTTACTACAATAAAACAATAGTTTACTTTAGGTTTAATACATTTTATTTATTTCCTTGGAAAAAATATTATCAGTCCATGTCACACTCGTTATTCAGTTTTCATGGCTATAATGAAGACAAGAGACCCCAGGAGGATTTTGGCACCCACCATTAGTTGATCTTTATTTGTTCTTTAAATGTTGGATCTTTTCCCTTTTTCTTACTCTTTCTCTTATTTGCTTATCAGTAATTTTGTGTTTTTGAACAGTTCCAAAATTAAAATGACAAAACTAGGCACCAAAGGGAACCTATATATGAACTATGAGAAAGATCCATCCAGTATTTCTCAAGAAATAGCAATAAAGAGAATAGCTTGCGAATGGACAATGAACGGGTAGCCCACTATCAAATGATGGTGGGCTAAAATCTGCTCATATACTGACAACTTACTATCTATACCATGATAGAACCTATTTCCCCTAAAACATTTAATAATTCAAATACCAGGTACATTGACAACTTACCAGTACCAGGGTAGATCCTTGGGGATGTGATCCTCCTCAGACCGGTACATGTGCTGGTATACACCTTCCTTTACCCACTTCTGTATACACTGCATGTGGAACATGGCACAACAGCCTTTACAGTTCCAAATCTGTAAATTAGGAAATTACAAGATATAGATATATATAGAATTTATGCTTTTGGTCCCGGTTCTATAAACGATCCTTAACTTAAGGAAATTCCTTAACTTAAAATTCACCATAAGAAAGCATTACAGAATTTAAAGAATTTCCTTAACATTAGATTTTCTCCTATGTAATACTTTCCTATGTTGAATTTGGAGTTAAGGAATTTCCTTATGTTAAGGGATGTTGATGAAACTGGGACCTGATAAATTATTTATGGAAAGCAATTCAAATATGAAGAAACTCAATCCCATTTAAAAGGCCTTCTCATTCAACATTAAAAACAATAGCAAAGAGGACAAACTTAAATATAGAAATAAAAACTTTTCACAGCTAAAATTCACAAAAGCATAATGTCAGTTTTTTGAAAATGAACTGTATAATATAACACCATGGCACTCACAGCTTCGTTCTTCTTTATGGTTTCTATACAGACGAGGCAGGCGGACACCCCGGACCTGAAGGAGTAGACAAGGTCCTCTTGGGCTTGGTTGATGTCTTTCTCATCTTCACCTGCTCAACAACAGACATTTCACAATCCTTTAACTCATTCACCAAATTGAATATAAACACATTTAAACTCCTCCAATTCAAAGGTTGCAATATTACATTATGAAACTCAAGGGGTGAATGAGTTTATATCACAGGCTCCCGCTCATTAGTTAACTCCTAGTCATTCTCCCCAACATACATAGCCTCGTCTCTCAAACACCTATAATATTAACAAGGTTATGAACTCCATCGGCCCAGCGACACGACCTAATTATGGGAAATATGTGATTTTGACATAACCGTTCAAGATATCTCACTGGGAGTGGTCTTGATCGACAGAGAAATAATGTTTTTTAATTTGGTATATCATTTACCATGTATCATGCCGTAAAATTTTCTGTAGGGGTCACGAAACAGCAGAAAACTCTCAAATTTCATTTGGTCGGACCCTGTGCTATTCACGTTTCAATAACTTGAATATATTCAATAACTTGAATATATTCAATAACTTGAATATATTCAATAACTTCCTGTATACACTACCGTAGCATACATACCGATTGAGGATGAATAAGACTTGAAGACAGAAGAGAGGATATTATTGCCAATGTCATCCTCGTCCTCTGATGAGTCGTTGTCGTTGGACGGTGGCTGGTCCTGGAGGTACTGCTGTATGGCTTGTTGGTGCTGTACGCTGGCCTGGCGGAACTTCTCACCACCATCTCCTCTCTCCTCCATACTGTCTGCTTTCACAACACCACTAACACTGCCGCCTTTCTTCCCACTATTGTCTTGTTTTTTCCCCCAAGCATCTCCTCTTTGGTCTGGTGGATAAAAAATATATATTAATCATCTGGGTCTGGAGTAAAACAATATCTAAATGCATCATTTTTACCTTACCGGTAAATAAGGAGAGGAGGGAATAATTATATTGCTTAACTTCAACTTACAAATGTATGTAGGCCAGGAATAAATATCTACTTGGTTATCAAGGTGATCAAATTTACCATTACCAGGTAGTAGAATAATGGATGAAATACAACTGTGCGAATTTTGATAGGTCGAGGTCACAAAGTTGTATTATAAAACATTACATATATGACCTTCTAGAATGGATACATTACCAATGTAATTATACCATAAGCTAAAAGTAATGCAACCTTTATTTTCCTATCAAATGATATGGTCTCTAGATCTCTCAAGACAGATCAACAACTAGAAAATAACTGAACAAATCATTATTTTGTCCGTAATTTTTGTATCAATTAATTTCAACAAAATATAACAACTGACATAACTAACACAATATATAATTGATCCATATATATATGCTACAAACAAACATACACATTACCAGGTATTGTTTTTAAGTAATTTTACTTACATCAGTTTTGGTAACAAAGGTTACTTCCTGAAACTACCTTCCCCTCATTTGTTTTCTTTCAATTTTTATTTTCAATACGCCGTTTCCGATATACAAGAACTCTTTTGAAGTGGAGTTAGAAATCGTTGATTTGATCATGTGACCGCGAAAAATTTAGGGCACTTCCCATTGGCGGCATTGATGATCGAATGGCAGCTAGATTCGAGTCGATTTTTTTAGTTGCAGTCGATTTTTTTAGTTGCTTTAGTTGCTTTTTTATTTGTGTAAAAAGGGACGAAACAAAGATACAGGCTCTTCAACTAAGTCATTGTGTGTTGTGCCTAGATGTGTAACTGTCAGTCGTAAAAGCAACAATATGGCAAAATGTAATGTTCAGATCATTTCCAACAGCAAAGAGCAACCCCGATTACGAGCACTGTGGATTGCATTCAGTTTTCTTTATACAAGATAAATTCAGTTCATCAGTGATCTCAGCTAATTTTGCTAACACCCCTTTTGTTTTAT
The DNA here is from genome assembly GCA_947623455.1 of Mimachlamys varia. Lineage (NCBI taxonomy): Eukaryota > Metazoa > Mollusca > Bivalvia > Pectinida > Pectinidae > Mimachlamys > Mimachlamys varia. Next base: position 9,007,839 of record OX392537.1, read on the forward strand.
TTCAAAAGAGTTCTTGTATCTCGGAAACGGCGTATTAATTAACCCCTGAAATTTCATAATGAACTATTCCAACCTTTGAATTGGATGAGCTCAAATTTCTCTTTAGGGGTAAATGAGCAAACAAAATTTTACCTTGCAGTCCATTAGAGGCTGTATTAGTTTGTCTCTGCTCGAAGCCTTTAATATTGTTGTTGCCAGTGTTGTCACCGCCCCAAAGTTGGGAGCCCCATCCTTTACCAGCACCAGGAGCAGGAGCATTGCCTCTTCCTCTCCCTCTACCCCTCAAATATGCTGGAACTTCAGCCATACCTGAAATTGCCAATGGGAAGTGATCTTGATATATATCCCTTTGTATAGTTAACATGTTGAACATATCTGGGACCCTTTGTGATGTAGACATTTGTTCTACAAACTTAACAATTGTATCGCAACTGCCTTAGTTTCAATACCATGGTAATTCGATACAAGTGCCACCAAACATGTGCATCAGTGAAATGAAAGCTTTTCATCTAAAAACTCAATTCTAATTTATTTGTTTAAATTTCATCGTTGCGTTTTTGTCTTGTCCATTTACTTTGTTTATGAGTAACAAACTATAGTGTGTCTATTCAATATGGCGTCTGCTTTGTTTGAAGCGACCAAAGATATAAGCATCCCGATTTGGCGCATATGCTTTCAGAAGATACAATATAACATGTACTTCAAAGTAGGAATGATAACCTGAAAGGAAAGTTGTTTTGGGCCAATATACAGCAAAATATTTGGTGAATTTAAACAGAAATCGTTACAATTCATGTCTCCCACATCAGATACAGAGGATAAAAGATGATAGTACCAAAAATTGCAAAGACGTAAATCAACAAATTCACTGAAAATTGAATTCCAACTTATCCAAGATAGAAATCTTTTGTTCCACCGTCTCGCTTATTTGGTCACCAATTTTTTTACTTTCCAAGAGGCAATTGCGGCCAAAATTGACTTGTTTGTTTACATTTTTTTTGCCATATATATGTATATGGCCAGATTTGCTGGTTCTCCAATACCTGATATCTGGGACATATATAACGCCCCTGCTGATACATTCCTTATGTTTCCTTATGTTGTTTCCGCCTGCAGGACCTATTGGTCCTCTATAGGCAGCTCAGAATTGTCAATTAACGCTGGGTAATAATTTGTCGTCCTTCCAGTATCTGGTTCATAGCTGGCTGTATGATCAAACATGAGTGGGTGGTTTTCCAATAGCTTGTCAAGTCTGTTCTTAAACTGATTTGTTGAGTTGGCAGAGATAACTTGCTCCGGTAGACTATTCCAAGTGGCCACGATCCTATAACTGAAGCAGTATTTCCTGATGTCTCTGGTACATGGCATACAGCTCCAAATTACCGGGTAAATGTGTTAAAAATCTGGACATCCAACAATGACACAAGTCACTTTGGGTGGTTAAGCAACATACAGTGTCACTTTTAGTGGTGATCAGATGGCTTGAAAAAATAGCATCCATGTATCTGCAAATTGGGACTTGAGCAAGTCTACAGTGTTAGAGATTCTGTCAAACCGGCAACTTGTCAATCTAAACAAACCTAGTAAATAAAACATGAAATAACGGCAATACATCAATGATATTTTCTTTTGAAAAGGATATGTCAATTTAGAGTATAGACCAAACGCCACAAGCAATGATTATGGCCCATCTCGGCTATCACTCCATAGCTATATAGACTCCCGAGATAGAGGAGACAGATACACTGTATGTCATCAGCCGCAAATATTGCCAAGATGCACAAACAAATTTGCATAAAATTCCAAACAATATAGGAAAAAGAGAAAAGATACATACAATATGTATATATAAATACTTATAATGAGTGAACATTAATAAATTCCATTTCAAAATTCGATGAAATACAGTTTTACCCTTTGCCACAAAACACTCACTTCCTGTTACAAGGACGCTGACATGTTGAATGATGGATGATGGGAAAATCAATCCTAATTATTAAATTTATTAAAGACCTATGTCATATTTAAATATCTATGTTATTGAGGATTATGCTTTAATTTCGATTTCATAAAATAGACAAATTCATTATGACAATAACCAAAATCATTAAAAATATTAACTTCTCGTAACGTCGCGTTTTGTGAAAGTCAAAATGGCGAAGGTCCGATGAAGGGGTTCAGGGTTTCTCCGATTTGGTTTTATACAGATATAACTGCGTAGTTTGGGTATATGGGTTTCATAAGAAAGTAACATAAATCATTCGTATGAACTCTAACGAGGATAACGAAGAACAGAGCGGAAATCCAACCGCGAGGTACATTGTGAACGCTTGTAATAAGTTGTACAGTATTCATTTTGAGTCTTGTTTCGATTCGTAATGTCGTAAAAATGATGATGAAGTAAATTTGAACTGAATGAGTCGTTGTTAGTAAATAAGACAATTAACATAATGTCATTAGTATATCCATTTCGGTGAACTGTCTAGGTCGTATGATAAAATTTGATCATATGTTTATTGTTTACATCGGGCAAACAGACATGAAAAATTGCATGTCATGCTAAAAATTTCGAAATTTCCAAACATTTATGCCTTTTTCCCGACTGGGGTTTCTCTGTACACATTAGCGGTGGACATGAGAATATGGTTTATAGTTTAGTATTATGTCCCTGAATGATCTAGTCCATATTATTTTGGTGAAGAAGAAACTGTTTCCATAAAAAAAATCACTCAAGACCTAGATAAATAAACGGAATCCTGACCAGTTGCATCCTCGATATCAAGCTTCCAGGGATTACAATCAACTACACTCTCCACCCCTGGAATATGTCGTTGCAAAACTGAAGGCTCACTCCGGTAAAAATACCTAATCAATCGCTAGGCTGCATGCCTGTCCTTTGAAGATTACCTTTGAAGGAGCCACAACCGACTTCATAGCCTGTCATTTTTTATAGTTATGTGCTGACAAGATTCTTTTGGATGTCCATCAAGGGTCGAACCAAGTCTCCTTGCCTCATCAACAAGGTTAAGCACACGAGAGCCTTCAGTTTTGCCACAACATTTTTCCAGGGGTGGAGAGAGCGTAGGCGATTGTAACCCCTCAATGTCGCAATTGTAACCCCTCGATGTTGAGGATGGACCTGTTGTCGCTATGTCATAAAGTAGGAAACAGTACAGTAGAGCTATGTGTATTCAAAAACATTATTGTGTTTATTCAATGGACACATGAATAAAAATTTACTAGCTGTAGTTAGACAATTTATCTTATTATATCTTCGAAAAAGTAAATAAGGACCATTCTAGATATTGATTATATAGCAAACCCCTTACTGAAAACTTCTGCACAATAATATATAAACTTCTTTAAATATGTTTTCAAAGATTTCTTTTGAGTACAGTGCACTCCTCTTTATATCATGTTGCATTTTTCAGACAAAAACATGATATTAACAGGAATGTGACATTAAGAGAAACACGTTTTTCCACTAAATCTAGTGCATTTCCAATCACCATAACTAAAAGTAAGCTATTCAATGTACATATGAAGAAGTTTCAATATAAAGAGATAATATTTTTTCAATTAAAAATCATTTTTGGGGTTAATTTTTATTTTCTATGCAACATTTTGTACAAGTTGTATCTGAAATCAATGGGAATGACAACATTTTCTGGATATTATATGTGATTGGTTAAAAAAAACATGATATTAAGAGGAATTAACCTCAAAACACATGATATTAACCAAATAAAATTACAGATTATATAGAGAGAAAAATGGTGCTTGGAAAAAACATGATATAAAGAGGAATGTGATATTAACAGGAGTGATATTAAGTGGAGTCCACTGTATATATATCCTCATGTCATTTCAGAAGATTAAAATATTTGATGGGAAATATAGAAAATATTTATATGAATATGACTATTTCAAATGAAGCAATTTGATGTATTAAATTTAAAGATAAGTTACCAACTTAAAAACATCATGGCATTTATACATGATGGTTTCTTCCTTCAAAAACATTATATACCTCTTTTTGTATTTCAGTAAGGCCCCATCCTCATTATCATCCAACCGACCAGAAACTGGCGACGGAATGTGAGTATTACTGTGATACTGTATACATTGTTATAGGTGTGTTGTGCAAAAACACGTTCAACCTAGGTACAAACCAGGTTTTGCTATAACTGCAGGATGTAAACTTACCTTGGTACCTTAAACCAGTAAGTTGTAACAGATACTCAAAAGACCCTGTTTAATTCGAAGTATTTTGTCAGTCCTTTACACTAGCATTCAATTCATGTAACTCGAATACTCCGATAACTTGAAGTTTTCCTATGGTTCCATTGACTTGGAGATAATCAGGTTTGACTATACCAGTTTTAATGTAAACGAGGTGAATAAATATGTAAAGCTTCATATAAAATTATAATTATTCTCTGATAAATTGGAACAATACAATTGCTGAATTATTGTGAATATTTTGAACTCAAATTGAACGGAAATCATCTCCACATGGTGTTGAGGTACGTAGTTTTCATTATATTAGTTGGGCTTTAGATTCTTTTATGTATATACTGAAAATTTTAACTAGCCTTAACATAAAATAAACTAGTCCCACCCTGGCATATATACATATTTATATTGAATTACCTCTACGTGCTCCAAAGGAAATAATTTTGAGGTAGAGAGTATTTTGTAGAAAGTTATTTAATGTATTTCATTATAATGCAGTGTTATAACTTCTTTATTTTCTGTATTTACAGGAAGCGGGCTTTAGCAAAACAGCTGATTGAGAAATATTATTACCAGCTGACGGATGGCTGCGGAAATGAAGGATGCGAGAACAAGTGTTGTGCATCCTCTTCGGAGTTCACATACAGAGAGCGTAGTCGGAATGAACTGGCCGTCCAGGCGGTGGAAATGTTTAAGGTTAAAGCCACTTTGTGTGAACTACAGCCAAGTAAAGTAGCCAAGATGCCAGAAGATTGTGAGCCAAGCCCAAGTAGCAGCCGTGAAATGGCGCCACTCCCACAGGTCACGTCTGCTACAGCACTTCTTCTACCTGGACCCTCTGCCAGTATGAGTAGTCTCTCCTTACCTATGTTCAAAAAATTATCACCTGGTAGTAGCTCTTCTACACCAGAGAAGGAAGCCGTTTCACCTGGTAGGTAACATAACGTCAAAGATGATGGACTTTTTGTTAACACTGGTTGTGTTATAATTGAAGGATATGGACTTGGTGTCAAATTCACATTTTGTCTTAAGTTGATCAAAATTTGGCTGCAGAGGATACATATTGACTGCATTGTTAAAAAGCCGTAATATGTAACATAGCAGAAATTATATAAACGATAAATTTTGTTTGATATATATACTCAATGTGGGATGCAACAATTCTTTGAGCTTGTGTTCACCCAAATTGTGTTTCTGTAGCTTACTGTCAATACTGAGTGAAACAATTATATACTCCTGTTTAAAGATAAGAACAAAAACCTGATAACGTTCCAAGTCACGATATCTTTTTTGCAACATGAAAAAATTGATTATCCATTGAAGTTAAATTTTATTTCTTACTTTGCAGCTGCAGTAGAGACAAAATTCTTTACCGAGGAGATTCTAGTTCAACTTATAGCAGAATGTAAAGAAAAAGACAGCTGGTCAAAATTAGTGAGATTGATAGGGTGTACCTACAATAACACAGACTCACTATTACTCAGCTTTCGTAAAACCAAAGAAACGAATGTGCCAAAAGAAAGGGATGTAGACAAGGACACAGACGACAAAGAGGATTCTCTTGCAGGTCAAGAGAAAATGGTGGTCGATGAATCCCATGAGGATACAGAGGAGGATGAGTTATCCATTGACATTCCTTCCCTACACAGGGCCTACGCGGCTCTGATGGAGATTCAGGACACCCCAGTAAAGGGTGCACTGATAAACGCTCTCATGTCCCTAGCCCGCTCAGTAGAAATGGACTTAAAACATCACAAGGTCATGGACAGGAACCCACACTATATCAACATCTTTATCATTGTGATGGAAATTCCTTTTATGTCAAGTGCTGAATTCATTGAAGGAGCATTTCCCCAATTCTGCAAAGCTATGGGCCAGCTTTCACTTCAGGGCCAGGCCCGATTGGCTAAGGTTTGGTCCAAGTTTGGGGCTGACCGTCTTCATGAGATGGCGCAGGCCCTGCACCAGCTCATTACCATGAGGATCGTTCAAAGTGAAGCTAGGTGGGGCGGGGGCTACTACATCAATGATGACGATGGTATCACCAGTGCTACCAAAGTCATGAAAATTCTATTCTATGCCAGCATTTATGGAAGCGATAGAGACTTGCAGGATTCTGTAGAAGAGGAAAAGTCTCAAAATGAAAAGACATTACAGGATATGTTCCAACTTCAAGGTGCATTTAGCAACGAACCCAAGGAGTCTCGGCAACCAAAAGAGGATTCTTTAGGTCAAGAACTGGGAGTGTCGCCCTTGGATTCCAGGCAGCCTTTGGTAGCATATGAAGACTTTGTAAATGAAATACTGAATGAATATGTAGACTTGGAAATTGACTATAAATACAAATTAGAAAACGAATCCAAGTTTTCCTTCATGAATCATTGTTTTATATTGACAACTGCATCAAAGCAAAAGTGCATGAATTTTGACAACCGAGTGAGAATGTATAACGAGAGAAGAACTTCTATTCAGCAAACTGTTTTATTTGGAATTCCACCTACACCCTTTCTGCGGCTCAGGGTCAGGAGAGACCATCTCATAGATGATGCTTTAGTGGCTGTATGTATAAGTGATATTGAAAACTGTTTACTATTTCCTCTTAAAAATACTAGAGAGAGAGTTTTCTTTTACATGAAATAGAAATTAATATGTCATGATATCCATAATAGATGTTTTTCATGCGTCAGGCAAGTTCAGATTGCAACTGGACATAATTTGTATGATAAAAATTAATGACCATGTATTATTTGAATTTAGTGTTTAGAATAATATTTGTTCTTTAAGAACTTAATTACTTGAAGTTATTTTTTTTCTACTTTACCTTTTGTTTATTGTTCTATAGGTAAAGCATATACATCTAGAACTTACAAATGTTTATAAAAAATTCTACACAATTCAACACATATTAAGATTTGGAAACATGTTCTGATTTTCCATATCTTATAAATCATATATTTTTAACAGCTGGAAATGACTGCTATGGACAATCCCCAGGACCTGAAAAAGCAGCTGATTGTAGAGTTTGAGGGTGAGCAAGGTCTCGATGAAGGAGGAGTGTCCAAAGAGTTCTTCCAGCTGGTTATAGAGGAGCTCTTTAACCCAGATTTTGGTGAGTTTCCACGAACAAGTTGGTTACACAGGATATATGGTCAGTTATCCTCTTGATCTCTAGTTGTTTTCACTGTATACCTAGATCTGAAGTTCGTGGTAATGGTATTAAATAAATAAAGTTATACAAAGGTTTTTAACCCCATCTTTGTAATGAAAAAATATAAAAAGGCTACATGTGTAGATATATAGAGTTTACACAACGAGTGGCTGTTGGATATGGAATTTATTTCACTCAAGTTAATTATTTTTTTAAAGTTACAAAAGACACAAGCTTTAGCGGGTGTCTTTTGTAACTTTAAAAAAATAATTATCGAGAGTGAAATAAATTCCATATCCAATAACCACGAGTGGTGTGACCTGTTTCTACCACAATATTAAATCGGCAGTGTCAGTGTTGATTTTTGGAGTGAACCCCTGACTATTTGCGCGAAAACCCATCATCTCGCATATATTCCCGCAAAGTTGTGATGTCAACAATCAATGACGACGTCAACAATCGTGATTCCGGTCAAAGTTCAACTTCTCAACCAATCAATAGTCCGGAAGGTCATATTCCACTAGTGGTATATAACATATATTTATCCAACAGTAAGCACGTTTATACAATGGTCTGAGAGTGGAATAACACGTGGTATTGTGGTAGAAATATTATGACATGTTATCAAGTAGAGGTACCATTAATTCAGAAATTTATTCCAACTCTTATCATTGTTGTGAAGGTCTGTCTTGTTGGTATTTAACGAAAATGCAGATAGTTATAGAGACAAATTTCAGAAAAACAGCATGCACCACACAGTGTTATGTAAACCAACTTATTGGAGGGGGGGGGGGGCAACTGAACTTTGCGTTTCAAACAATTATTTCACAGCGATTTAGTTTCACAATAAATACGGTCATAAATCCAATGTACAGTACTCCAACAGTTTTCATTCCTCAGATTGAAACTATTTCGCTGAGATTAGTTTTCATGAATTTTAATCAACCGTGAAATGAACAGAAATTAATCGCATACCAAAATAAATTGGTTTACAGTTTTGTGTAAATATAGTTAGTGAATGTGGCTAAGATGGACGAAGTGGGTACAGTGACCAGGCTTACCTTAAAAAACAAATAGACCTGGGCGGGCATGTTTTCTTTAAAAAGCTGTATACAGTAGTTCAAACACCTTTTACTGTTGTAAAGCACAAAGAAATAGCATTATTCTCTATAACTTCTCAATAATTTTATAGCAGATTTAATTTTGTTCTCATATTTTTTTTCTGCAGGGATGTTTACTTACAACGAAGACACACACTTCTTTTGGTTTAATCCGACATCATTTGAGAATGACGGCCAGTTCACACTTATTGGCATAATGCTTGGTCTTGCCATCTACAACAACACAATTGTGGATGTCCACTTCCCACCTGTCGTCTACCGAAAACTCATGGGCAAGAAAGGCGTGTGGGCAGACCTAAAGGACATTGATCCTGTAAGTAATGTTAAGGCATTATCAAACTGAATCTGTATTTCAGTTGAAATCATACTTAAGTCCACTAAATGATAAGACATGAATTGTGAAAACATTTTTTTATGAAACCTTAACATTGGATCAATTTTTTTCTGACAAATGTCGCCATCTGTGTTTTTTCACTCAGACAATGGCCAGCAGTCTGAAGCAGATGCTAGAATATCAAGGGGAGGATTTTGAAGAGGTTTTCCCACAGTCCTTCCAAATTGACTATAAGGATGTGTTTGGGAGTGCATTAACTCATGAGTTGAAGGAAAATGGTGCAAACATCATGGTTTGTCAAGAAAGCAAGCAGGTAGGTTTTCCCACAGCAAAATAAGACATTATCTTTGATTTATATATCAGTGATGCTTTTCTCTGGACGATTCCTAATGAACATTTGGCTACTGGTAAAGTTGTATGATGCTGGGACTGTTTAAATAAATGTTATCCGGGTACGAAGACATTCACAGGATTTGTATTCATTAATGTATTTATAGCAGGTGTGTCCTTGATCTAATAGAATATTGTATTTTCGTGTTCTGTAAAATGTTTTAGAACTGATTACAATATTTTTGATGTAATTCTATTTCTAGGAGTTTGTTGATTTGTACACGGATTTCATCCTGAACAAAGCCATTGAGAAACAATTCCATGCCTTCAAAAGGGGATTCCACATGGTGACGAATGAAAGTCCGTTGAGAATACTGTTCCTACCCGAGGAAATCGAGCTGCTGATATGTGGTAGTAATGTAAGTCTTTACATAAGTATTGCTCAGCAAACCCTTATTTCAAGATGGCACTGATTGGCTGAGACTTTTTTGGGCTAAATTCGGGTTCTTACCATCCAATTACCTTGAATGATAAATGTAAACTCTTTCGCCCCTATGTAACTTGAGTAGAATCTATTATGCACTGATCAAGACAAGTCTTATGGTGAAGGGTTTATCATTGGCAATTATTGAACCAGTCATTGGCAATTATTGAACCAGTCATTGGCAATTATTGAACCAGTCATTGGCAATTATTGAACCAGTCATTGGCAATTATTGAACCAGTCTTTGGCAATTATTGAACCGTTTTAGTAGAGTGAAGGAGTGATTAGCTCTGATTCTATCAACTGACTTTCCCTTGTAGCAATTTGACTTCCATGAACTGGAGGAGGCTACTGATTACGATGGAGGGTTTACTGTTGATTCCACCACAATCAAGTAAGAATTCTCGAACACATGCTCCTTAAGCGCTCCCATTTGTATTTTAAAATGATTTTTGGACTGAAAATATTTAAAAAAAAATAATAAGTTGAATTCTGGCCGTCTGTTTACCAATAGAATTTGAAGAATCTTGAATTTGATTTTATGAATTAAATTGTTAATAGATTTATGTTTGTTGTTTTGCTGCAAGTAAATTGATACTTATGCAATAGTGTTTTACAGTGTTAAAGCTATACATGGTCAACTTTCTCCAATATTTCCTTTACTTTTTATGACAGACTAACTTTTGTCTTATTTCAGACATTTCTGGGAGGTTGTACATAGTTTCTCAGATGAACAGAAACGGAAGCTGGTCCAGTTCACCACAGGGACAGACCGAGTTCCAGTAGGGGGTCTCTCTAAACTCAAGCTCATTATTGCCCGCAATGGGCCAGACTCAGATAGGTATGATTTGGTTAGAAAAATAATTGTCAACATGAACAACAAACACTTAGTTTGGTAGTAAATTGAACGGTTATATATGTCAGCCAAACATCATATTATACTCTAAACATACTTAGTTTGTTGCACTCTCGATATTTACAGTAGGAAGGATTCTACAGAAACTTTTATTTGCTTGTCCTATTTCAGCATTCTGTTAACCAAATTATTTTCACAGCAACTTAACTTTGCGATTCGTTGGAAATGACTCTTTCGCGGGGATACTATTTTGTGATAAATTCGGTCATAAATCCTATGTACAGTAGAGTACACTATTCCTATTTCTGCTTGAAATTATTTTGGGGCAATTATTTTTTCGCGAAAAATTAATCGCACGCAAAAATAAGTTGGTTTACAGAAATGTTTTCATTGGTAAGATATATATGTTTATGGCATGTCAGCCTCTCAATAACGTATCACTGGAAGTCCATAACCTTGGTATTCTTAAGAGCTACATGCTCAGAATGAAGTGTAGTACTTGATATCAACTTACTTACAATCAAAATAAAAAAATGCAATGTGTTCAACTTTCATCTACTTGAAAAATTGAAGTTGTTGTTCAATATTTCTTTGTCAAAATGGCTGTTCCATTTTACTAACTTAGATGTCTATAATATAATGAAGCATTAATCATAGTTTAAATTAAATTGAAAACAGTGTAAGTCAGCAACATGGATAGGAGATGAAAATATAAGCATTGAAGTGTCTGGACATATGGTTGTTATAACTGATGGAAATTTGCATGGAAACATATCATATTGTTCAGGTTATCGTGGGAGCGCACACTCTGGGGGTTTAAGAGCTCATGCTCTGGGTGTCAAGGGAATCCATACCCTTGTTGTCATTTGAAGCCAGTGTCCTTGTTGTCATGGCAGGCACTGCCATGGTTTTTAGGGGGGGGGGGGGGGGTCATTATCTGGTTGTTGTGGGAAGCCATGCCCCAGTTTTTGAGGGAGTTTATATGCTCTGGTTGTCATAGGAGCCCACATCCTGGTTGTCCTGGGCACTCATGTCCTGGTTGTCATGGGAACCCTTTTGTTTTTTGTTGTGGAAGCCCATGCCTTGGTTGTGTTTGGTTGCTGTGGGTGGTTAGTGGAATGTACATGTAGTAGGATTTACTATATAATGAAAGATTAACACAAAAGAATGATAAAAGATAAAATGTCCATATGTAGTTTCTATAGCTTATTTCATTGTTTACATGTTTAATAACTTAATGCTTCTTTTCTCCCTGCATGTAGGCTGCCGACAGCACACACCTGCTTCAATGTTCTACTGTTACCTGACTATTCCTCAAAGGAAAAACTCAATGAGAGACTACTGAAGGCCATCAACTACTCCAAGGGATTTGGAATGCTCTAGGAAGGAGTTACACATCCAGAGGAATGTGATTGCTTTGAAGCTTGTGATGGTTATACTGACAGTGTTAAGCTCACCCGAAGAAATTCCTGATACCGTGTATTTAATAAGTGATGAATATCATTGACATTTTAACTGCTGAATTCAGCAGTATTTGTGTTGGGCAAACCCACTGTGATGTGTTTTTGTATAATTTGTCCAGAGATCTGTATTTGTTGTTCAGCAAGTTTTATACTGGTGTGTCATCTCGTTATCAGAATCCTTTAAGCCATACCCATCACTCCCAGCTAGACTCAGTTGAGTTATTCTTCACGTAGTTACTCGAAACCTTCTAATTCTGTGTAACTACCCAGCAGACCTAATTTCAGTCTTACTCCATTTTCAGTTAAAGTCTTGTTCCTTGTCTTTTTTTTTCTCTCTCTTTTTTTTTCGTTTTCATTGCAGTTTTATTTTGATTGAGGAATCATTATTACTATTTATTAAATTGATAATAATTTTGTTGTTATTTGATAAAATCTGCGGTAGGTGAACTGTTCCTCTAGCCCGAAGTCTTGGATAATGAGATTTTATGATATTTTCAATAGATAAACAAGTCACACTAATACTAGTAGTAGAAGTTCTCAACAGGTCAGACAAGTACCTGCTGGCTGCTGCCAAAAACTTTTTCTTTCAAAGAAAATCCAGCTTCACATTTGGAAATAAATTCCTACTGGTCAACAGTTTTATTCTAAGAAAATCTGTTTGTGTGAAATCAATGTCCTAGAAATGGTATTTTACCTCTCCTCTGGACTGTATCATGATATAAATCTCTATAAATATGGTATTGTACCTTCCCTCTGGACCGTATCATGATATAAACCTCTATAAATATGGTATTGTACCTCTCTCCTCTGGACCGTATCATGATATGAATCTCTATAAATATGGTATTGTACCTCTTTCCTCTGGACCGTATCATGATATAAATCTCTATAAATATGATATTTTACCTCTCCTTTGGACCGTATCATGATATAAATCTCTAATTATGGTATTGTACCTCTCCTCTTGACTGTATCATGATATAAATCTCTATAAATATGGTATTTTACCTCTCCTTTGGACCATATCATGATATAAATCTCTATAACTATGGTATTGTACCTCTCTCCTCTGGACCCTATCATGATATAAATCTCTATAAATATGATATTTTACCTCTTCTCTGGACCCTATCATGATATAAATCTCTATAAATATGGTATTGTACCTCTCCTCTGGACTGTATCATGATATAAATCTCTATAAATATGGTATTGTACCTCTCCTCTTGACTTTATCATGATATAAATCTCTATAAATATGGTATTGTACCTCTCCTCTTGACTGTATCATGATATAAATCTCTATAAATATGGTATTGTACCTCTCCTCTGGACTGTATCATGATATAAATCTCTATAAATATGGTATTGTACCTCTCCTCTTGACTGTATCATGATATAAATCTCTATAAATATGGTATTGTACCTCTCCTCTTGACTTTATCATGATATAAATCTCTATAAATATGGTATTGTACCTTTCCTTTCCTCTGGACCGTATCATGATATAAACCTTTATAAATATGATATTGTACCTCTCTCCTCTGAATTATATCATTATATAAATCTCGATAAATATGGTATTTTACCTCTCCTTTGGACCGTATCATGATATAAATCTCTATAAATATGGTATTGTACCTCTCCTTTGGACCGTATCATGATATAAATCTCTATAAATATGGTATTGTACCTTTCCTCTGGACCGTATCATGATATAAACCTTTATAAATATGATATTGTACCTCTCTCCTCTGAATTATATCACGATATAAATCTCGATAAATATGGTATTTTACCTCTCCTTTGGACCGTATCATGATACAAATTGCTATAAATTTGATATTTTACCTCTTCTCTGGACTGTATCATGATATAAATCCCTTGTTGATTCATCCACCCCTGAACATTCATAATGAACTATTCCAACCTTTAAATTGGAAGAGTTCAATTGTATCTTCCGGGTTGAATGAGGTAATGGTACTCTAACTTTCCTCTCTTGTTTCACCAGTAGAAAGCTTTAGCTCACCCTATGCAGGTCCTTAGACGATTTACATTATTCTGCATGTATAGACTTGGGAGATATGGCTCGCTCTAAGTATTAATGTCTTGTACTTCTGATTTTATCACCAATTGTTCAAAAAATGGATATATGGAATCTGTAGAGTGAAGGGAAAATATCTGTGATGAAGTTTTATCAATAAGTAGTTTAATATTATTATCCCATCCAGTTTGGTGTAGTTAAGACTGGACAGGGACATTTATAGAGCAGTGTAGGACAGTAATAGTGCTGATTGTAATTGGTTACTTTGTAAAACAGAGACCAGGACTAAGCATGGTGTGTATTTATTATTGAATAAATGTTGTTACATTTGTAGATTACAATCAATTTGATTCCGCATCAAAGATTGATTTTAAAAAATATGTTTCTGTACTATTAAGACTAATGGTAAATGTTACTCATATATATTCTTCAGTTCGTTAAAACATTGTTTATTAAATGTGATTGCCAGCTCTATGTACAGAAAAACTTAAGATATAGATCCTATCAAAGAAATATGTGCTTGTTTTGCAATATATTTATATTAATTACTAGTCTGTGAAAGGATTTTTTTCGGGAAACATGGCTACTTCCTGGATATAGTGCTTTTCAGTGTAATATCTCATCTGCTTTATAGACACCTTTATGAATAGTTACATGTAAACCTCGCTGATAGATTACCAGCCTTGGTCAGTGAGACCAAACCTGTTAGCGATAAAACTCGTAAACCAACCAAAATATGGTGTTCATTGCTACAAGATGATGGCTTTCAATCTTCTGATAACATATCAAGCTAAATGATATCAAGTGCTTTAGTTGTCAAAGCTAAATGATAGTCAAAACTTCTGTTGTACTAAACTTGCCTATATTTGCAGGTAAGGTGGCAAAAAGTGGTTCTAATAATATTTATACAAGCTGTCAAAGAGAAAGCAAGTGATTTAAGGAACAAGTTCCTGTTCTTGTGATCTTGGTCAGCTAAGTGACAGCAAGTGGTTTTCTGAAATTGCTATCCATGCCAACTAAAGAACAGCAAGTGGTTTTCTGAAATTGCTTTCCATGCCAACTAGAGAACAGCAAGTGGTTTTCACAAATTGCTATCCATGCCAACTAAAGAACAGCAAGTGGTTTTCTGAACTTATCATTTTTGTAAGCTGCATGACATCAAGTGATTTTCTATACTTCATGGTATCAGTGTTCTGTTCTTGTCATTTATGTAAGCGAAGTGATCATGATATGATCCAGGATGGTTGGATAGTATATAGGGTTTTATTTTTGTGAAGTATTCATAGCAGCATCTCCAGGTTCCATTGCAGATTTGTTTATAAAACAAGGTTCATTTTGCAAATATATTATCTAATTAAAAAGGCTAAGTTCAATAAGTTTTTCATGTCTGCTTGAAAACAATTTTTTTTTCACAGAAGATATCAAAGACAGCTGTACAAACTAGTTGGAAGTTTATTTAAGGAATAAACTGAAATAATAAAAATTAATTCCTTCAATCTTAACAATGATCAAAGTTCATGTATGCCTGCAAATACTTAATGCTATCGTGCTATATAAGTGTACAAATACGCTACTGTGCTATCAGTATACATGTATGTATGTTTAGATTCTGTCGGGAGATGTGATCACTTGGGCTGTACTATGCCAAACAGTCACTTGGGCTGTAAAGTTTGCCAAACAGCTCAATCAGAATTGGATGTGCATGTGTAAGTTCCATTTCATGTATTAAGAATCGGAAGTATAATTGTTTCTGTTCTTAGCTATGTTGATAATTCCAAGTCAAATATGTTGTCTGCTCAGTTGGTATCCATATATTATTGTAATAACTAGTTTGTGTTGTGTTGCATCATTTTGCAATATTTCATGTGATCAGGGCAATTTTTCATTGAGGGGGAAATCTGCATGGAATATACATTTTGTACTACGTAAAATACATGAAGCTTACTTATGTTTTTATTTCAGTGGCTGTAGTAATTGATAAAAAGTAGTATTACGAGAAAGTAACACCAGATTCACCATAAAATAAACAAAAGGTATCTCAAATTCTATTTATTTTTTATTTATTTTTTTCTGTTGATTCTTGAAAATTATTCATGAAATGAAAATACGGTTCCAGATTAAAGATGTATGCATTTTTATCACCAACAAATAGGTTCCGTTACACAACTGATTTCTGTGTTGATCTGCGATCATCAGTGCATCATAACTATCTCAACCCAGGTACACGACGTAGCTTTACATTGCCTTGGATTTCAGGGTTTTGGTCAGGTTATGTATTAATACTGTCTGCCTGTACTTTGTTCACTCTATATAAAAAACATTATTGAAATAAATATGAGACAGTAAGAATCCGATGATTAACATGTAGATGTATCCCAGGTAGTGTAACATACTTAGATGAAGGGTTTTTATAATGCTGACTTTTCTATGGTAGCCATAGTATGGAAAGTTGACAGGATTATGGATTTAGCATTTTGAGATTTTATCTAAATTTTCAATTTTTAAGCCATTGCAATTAATTTATTCTAAGATGAAAACATTTGGATGTTAGCTGCTGAACATTAAGTTTATACCATAAATATTACCTTTCCAATACATTGTTTTTGTGTTACTATGCACCCCTGTGATTTAAATATTCAGAAAAAGTAAATTGTATGGACAATATTACCACTGAATTAATGTTACAAAGTTAAAGCCTGTTAAAGAAACTTTGCCAATGACAGGTTTGGGTCGTAGCGTGTTAACGAAACCTGTTCAATGACAGGTTTGGGTCGTAGCGTGTTGACGAAACCTGGTCAATGACAGGTTTGGGTCGTCGTAGCGTGGTAAAGAAACCTGGCCAATGACAGGTTTGGGTCATAGCATGTTAAAGTAACCTGGCCAATGACAGGTTTGGGTCGTCGTAGCGTGGTAAAGTAACCTGGCCAATGACAGGTTTGGGTCGTAGCGTGTTAAAGTAACCTGGCCAATGACAGGTGTTGGTCGTAGCGTGTTAAAGTAACCTGGCAAATGACAGGTTTGGATCGTAGCATGTTAAAGTAACCTGGCCAATGACAGGTTTGGGTCATCGTAGCGTGGTAAAGTAACCTGGCCAATGACAGGTTTGGGTCGTAGCGTGTTAAAGTAACCTGGCCAATGACAGGTGTTGGTCGTAGCGTGTTAAAGTAACCTGGCAAATGACAGGTTTGGGTCGTAGCGTGTTAACGAAACCTGGCCAATGACAGGTGTGGATCGTAGCGTGTTAAAGTAACCTGGCCAATGACAGGTTTGGGTCGTAGCATGTTAAAGTAACCTGGCCAATGACAGGTTTGGGTCGTAGCGTGTTAAAGTAACCTGGCTAGTTGGTCGTAGCGTGTTAAGGAAACCTGGCTAATGACAGGTGTTGTTCTTAGCGTGTTAAGGAAACCTGGCCAATGACAGGTTTGGATCGTACCTGTATACACTGATATGTATAGTAGACACTAAACCAGTGTCCTTCCTACAGTAAGTATCAATGTGTTAAAAACAGACATTTACAAATTAAATTTTATCAAAACAGAACCGTGTTTGTGGATTATTTTGCTCATTGACTATACAGAATAATAGCATTAGCCAGTCATCTCTTATTTGCTACTGTTGTCTGCTATTTCCTGGTAAAAGTATGCACTGGTACCACCAGAAGAGATTATAGATTTGCACTCGGTCGCCCAGTCCTTGTACGAGACAAATTAATGGTCGTCAACCTGGCGATTTTTTCGATTTTTTTGGGTGCGTAAATTATATTGATACAGACCTTTTTCCATCAGTTTTGGGGTGATTTTTAGGGTGCGTAAATTACACGAGTTTTTACGGTATATACATCACACTGTTCAGGGAATATGATAAAATAGTTATTATAAAGCTTTCAGGAACATGGAATGTTTCTGGTTTCCCAGATAAGGCCAATTTATATCGTGGAAGCAGAGCTAAATGAGCTTGGTTGAGGGAACCAGAAATTGTTACAATATGATTGTGTGCAAATAGTATGCATACAATTTTAATTGAAAATGAAGTAGTTTTGTCGATTTTTCAAAATTTATAAACAGGAGTTCTGCTGGGCCTTATTCAATGTGTGGAATTTGGTCCAATGTAAATCTGGTCATATTTGAATTACAACTTAAAAATTATTATGAGGAAACTGTTGGGCATTCAGAGTACAATAGTACAATATACCAGTTACAATGTATGTGCAGATATTGCTGAAATTCCAACTCAACCTAAGGCTTTATACTGTATTCCTTTGAATTTTGTGGGTGTACAATTTTACAATTTATTTTCTGCCATAAACTTAATTGTGATGTTTAAAGTCGTGGATCAGAGAGTAATTGTGAAACCATGTCCTAAAAACCATTTACAAGGTAATAATTAATTTCCCATTTATTGTATGGAGAATGCAGCTTTCTGATTAGTTGAGATTTTCTTTTCATTACTCTAAGAAAAACAAATCCGAAAATGGCACCCAAATGTGATGTCACAATATGGCAATTGACGTTGAGTATTGATTTGTTAAAAGGAATCTGTTGTAAGATCAGTCAAATTGTACATAAACATGTTTTAAATTTGAAAATAAGTTTCAAAAATTAATTATAAGCGTTGATGTCAATTATTTTTTAGTTTCATAGGGCTATGAAAAAAATTTTGCTTGCAAACTTTTGTGAGAATCCGCTATGCGGATTCATACAGTTTGCAAACGAAATTTTTATAATAGATAAAATTTTGTAATATCAATGCTTATAATTAATTTTTGAAACTTATTTTCAAATTAAAAAAAACAAGAGGCCCAATGGGCCTGCATCGCTCACCTGGTATCAATCTCTGACTTATATTATAATGTAACCCTAAAGTCCCCTAAAATCTTTTAATGTAAGACATTTAGAAGAACATCTTAAGATTTAAACATATTTTACCCCTGTGACCTTATAAGACAACATCATTTTCATTTTCAAATTTTGTTTGGCTTCATCCCAGGACGCTACCAGCCAAATATCATGTCTCTAGGCAAATCAAGATCAAGGTCATTTCTTTTTGCAAACTTTGTCAGGCTTCATCCAAGAAACCTTTCAGCCAAATGTCATGCCTCTAGGGCTTTTGGTACTTCAGAAGAAGTTGTTTGAATGTTTTAACAGATTTGACCCCTGTGACCTTGAATATAGGTCAAGGTCATTTCTTTTTGCAAACTTTGTCCGGCTTCATCCAAGGAACCTTTCAGCCAAATATCATGCTTCTAGGGCTTTTGGTATTTCAGAAGAAGTCGTTTAAAGGTTTTAAAAGATTTGACCCCTGTGACATTGAATATAGGTCAAGGTCATTTCTTTTCACAAACTTTGTCGGGCTTCATCCAAGGAAACTTTCAGCCAAATATCATGCTTCTAGGGCTTTTGGTATTTCAGAACAAGTCGTTTGCAGGTTTCAACAGATTTGACTCCTGTGACCTTGAATATAGGTCAGGGTCATTTCTTTTCGCAAACTTTGTCGGGCTTCATCCAAGGAACCTTTCAGCCAAATATCATGCTTCTAGGGCTTTTGGTATTTCAGAAGAAGTCGTTTAAAGGTTTTAACAGATTTGACCCCTGTGACCTTGAATAAAGGTCAAGGTCATTTCTTTTCGCAAACTTTGTCCGGCTTCATCCAAGGAACCCTTCAGCCAAATATCATGCTTCTAGGGCTTTTGGTATTTCAGAAGAAGTCGTTTAAAGGTTTTAACAGATTTGACCCCTGTGACCTTGAATAAAGGTCAAGGTCATTTCTTTTCGCAAACTTTGTCCGGCTTCATCCAAGGAACCTTTCAGCCAAATATCATGCTTCTAGGGCTTTTGGTATTTCAGAAGAAGTCGTTTAAAGGTTTTAACAGATTTGACTCCTGTGACCTTGAATATAGGTCAAGGTCATTTCTTTTCGCAAACTTTGTCCGGCTTCATCCAAGGAACCTTTCAGCCAAATATCATGCTTCTAGGGCTTTTGGTATTTCAGAAGAAGTCGTTTAAAGGTTTTAACAGATTTGACCCCTGTGACCTTGAATAAATGTCAAGGTCATTTCTTTTCGCAAACTTTGTCGGGCTTCATCCAAGGAACCTTTCAGCCAAATATCATGCTTCTAGGGCTTTTGGTATTTCAGAAGAAGTCGTTTAAAGGTTTTAATAGATTTGACTCCTGTGACCTTGAATATAAGTCAAGGTCATTTCTTTTCGCAGACTTTGTCCGGCTTCATCCAAGGAACCTTTCAGCCAAATATCATGCTTCTAGGGCTTTTGGTATTTCAGAAGAAATCGTTTAAAGGTTTTAACAGATTTGAATCCTGTGACCTTGAATATAGGTCAAGGTCATTTCTTTTCGCAAACTTTGTCCGGCTTCATCCAAGGAACCTTTCAGCCAAATATCATGCTTCTAGGGCTTTTGGTATTTCAGAAGAAGTCGTTTAAAGGTTTTAACAGATTTGACCCCTGTGACCTTGAATAAAGGTCAAGGTCATTTCTTTTCGCAGACTTTGTCCGGCTTCATCCAAGGAACCCTTCAGCCAAATATCAT
This sequence comes from Mimachlamys varia, assembly GCA_947623455.1. NCBI lineage: Eukaryota > Metazoa > Mollusca > Bivalvia > Pectinida > Pectinidae > Mimachlamys > Mimachlamys varia. The sequence continues at coordinate 9,028,398 of OX392537.1, forward strand.
GCTTCTAGGGCTTTTGGTATTTCAGAACAAGTCGTTTGCAGGTTTCAACAGATTTGCCTCCTGTGACCTTGAATATAGGTCAGGGTCATTTCTTTTCGCAAACTTTGTCGGGCTTCATCCAAGGAACCTTTCAGCCAAATATCATGCTTCTAGGGCTTTTGGTATTTCAGAAGAAGTCGTTTAAAGGTTTTAACAGATTTAAATCCTGTGACCTTGAATAAAGGTCAAGGTCATTTCTTTTCGCAAACTTTGTCGGGCTTCATCCAAGGAACCTTTCAGCCAAATATCAAGCTTCTAGGAATTTTGGTATTTCAGAAGAAGTCGATTAAAGGTTTTAACAGATTTGACCCCTGTGACCTTGAATATAAGTCAAGGTCATTTCTTTTGGCAAACTTTGTCCGGCTTCATACAAGGAACCTTTCAGCCAAATATCATGCTTCTAGGGCTTTTGGTATTTCAGAAGAAGTCGTTTGCAGGTTTTAACAGATTTGAATCCTGTGACCTTGAATAAAGGTCAAGGTCATTTCTTTTCGCAAACTTTGTCCGGCTTCATCCAAGGAACCTTTCAGCCAAATATCATGCTTCTAGGGCTTTTGGTATTTCAGAAGAAGTCGTTTAAAGGTTTTAACAGATTTGACTCCTGTGACCTTGAATATAGGTCAAGGTCATTTCTTTTCGCAAACTTTGTCCGGCTTCATCCAAGGAACCTTTCAGCCAAATATCATGCTTCTAGGGCTTTTGGTATTTCAGAAGAAGTCGTTTAAAGGTTTTAACAGATTTGACCCCTGTGACCTTGAATATAGGTCAAGGTCATTTCTTTTCGCAAACTTTGTCGGGCTTCATCCAAGGAACCTTTCAGCCATATATCATGCTTCTAGGGCTTTTGGTATTTCAGAAGTCGTTTAAAGGTTTTAACAGATTTGACCCCTGTGACCTTGAATATAAGTCAAGGTCATTTCTTTTCGCAAACTTTGTCGGGCTTCATCCAAGGAACCTTTCAGCCAAATATCATGCTTCTAGGGCTTTTGGTATTTCAGAAGAAGTCGTTTAAAGGTTTTAACAGATTTGACCCCTGTGACCTTGAATATAGGTCAAGGTCATTTCTTTTCGCAAACTTTGTCCGGCTTCATCCAAGGAACCTTTCAGCCAAATATCATGCTTCTAGGGCTTTTGGTATTTCAGAAGAAGTCGTTTAAAGGTTTTAACAGATTTGACCCCTGTGACCTTGAATATAAGTCGTGGTCATTTCTTTTCGCAAACTTTGTCGGGCTTCATCCAAGGGACATTTCAGCCAAATATCATGTTTCTAGGGCTTTTGGTATTTCAGAAGAAGTCGTTTAAAGGTTAAAATAGATTTAACCTCACGGTGACCTTGAATATTGGTCAAGGTCATTTCTTTTCGCAAACTTTATTTGGCTTCATCTAAGGAAGCTACTGGTCAAATATGAAGTCTCTATGCCTGACGGTATTTTAGAAGAAGTTGTTTGAATGTTTCGACATTTTTGACCCCTGTGACCTTGAAATTGGGTCAAAGTGATTTTTTTTCGCAAACTTTGTTCAGCTCCTTCCAAAAAATCTACCAGCCAAATTTCATGTCACTGGGCCTTTCAGTATTTTAGAAGAAGTCGTTTAAAGGAAAAAGTTGACGGACGCAGGACGGACGACGGACGCTGCACTATCACATAAGCTCACTTGGCCCTTCGGGCCAGGTGAGCTAAAAATAAAAGGCCTTATAAAATTTTGTGATATTGGATGCATTTTGAAATACAGCGAAATTAAAACCCTCACAATTAGCAACTAATCAGTATATTGTATACCTGGTATGTAAAAGGATTGGTTCAGTACAGTGTATTATATGGTCTCTGTCACTCAGCTGACAGAGCATGCTTCTTTGGTTCAGTTGATAGAATCCATAGATTATCGCCAGAGACTCGTGTTCTGATCCTTGTCGGGGCTCTTTAACATATGAATTCTAAATTCTAATACTTTATCAAAACTGACAGATACATGTACATGTTGAAAACCACAGGGAGCCCGACAGATGCTACCTTTACTGTATGTTCCGTTCTTCATGTTTTTATGTCTGACTAGGAAATGCTCATGCAGTTAAAGGCCCAATATACGCAACTTCAGGAATTTTGTCGGGATTCTAAAAACATGAAAAAAATTCCAGTTGATAACCATGCAAAAATAAGTCTAAAACGAAGTAAACCTGAGCGGTAACTAACAAGAAACTCTTGACAGAAAAATCTGAAGAATTTAAAATAATGTGGATGCCGAAGTTAGAAGACAGTTCAACATGGACACGTGTTTACAAATACTGAGTTTCAACTGCTGCTGTACTGGTAACCGTGTAAGAACTCGTCTTGAATATTGCTGATATCAGTTAATCTTAACTTAATCTATAAATATAATATGTTATTAGGCTTGATTTTCGCTTCAAGTTTTGCCGAAAGTTACGTATATTGGACCTTTAAAGCTTGATCTAAATCAGAGAGTTCAGTAAGGGTGGATCTATAGTGATGTCTTGAATAGCACAGGTCTGTAATAAAACACCAAGAAAGTAGTACAATGTAAAAATGTTTATTTAATACAATATATTTCATCTCAAGAAAGCAAAAAAACGAGATAATAAAATAACAATTAACATCCATGATAAATATAAAAGAAAAAATTAGAACAAAAACTTCATAAAAAGGATGGGCATGTTTAAGGGGTTGAGGTGCCCATGGAGGACAACAAGACAGGAACTTGTCTATGAGGGACCACAGGGCAGGAACTTGTCTATGAGGGACCACAGGATAGGAAATTGAGGTACCACAACAGGTGACTATAAGGTACAACAGGACAGGAACTTGTCTATAAGGCACCACAAAGACAGGTGCAAATAAGGGACCACAGGACAGGAAATTGAGGTACCACAAGAACAGGTAACTATAAGGAACAAGACAGGAACTTGACAATGAGGCACCACAAGAACAGGTGACTATAAGGAACCACAGGACAAGAACTTGTCTATGAAGCATCACAAGGACAGGTGGCAATGAGGGACCACAGGACAGGAAATTGGCTATGAGGCACCGAAAACACAGGTGGCAATGAGGGACCATAGGACAGGAAATTGAGGTACCACAAGAACAGGTAACTATAAGGAACAACAGGACAGAAAATTTTCTTTGAGGCACCACTAGAACAGGTGACTATTAAACACCACTAGAACAGGTGACTATTTGACACCACTAGAACAGGTGACTATTTGACACCACTAGAACAGGTGACTATTAGACACCACTAGAACAGGTGACTATTAGACACCACTAGAACAGGTGACTATTAGACGCCACTAGAACAGGTGACAATTAGACACCACTAGAACAGGTGACTATTAGACACCACTAGAACAGGTGACTATTAGACACCACTAGAACAGGTGACTATTAGACGCCACTAGAACAGGTGACAATTAGACACCACTAGAACAGGTGACTATTAGACACCACTAGCACAGGTGACTATTAGACACCACTAGAACAGGTGACTATTAGGCACCACTAGAACAGGTGACTATTAGGCACCACAGGATAGCTGACTATGAGGCACCATAGGACAGGAAATTGTCTTTCAGGTACCGCAAGGATTTATATTTGAGGGACTAGGAAGAACAAGGACAGGTGTATTTTGAGGAACCATAAGATGGGTGTCTAAATGAGAGACCACAAGGACGGGTGTCAATGAGGAACTAGAATATTGTAATTTATGAGGGACTTAAAGGTCAGATGTGTATGATGAAACAGAAAATAGGAATACTCAATATAGGGACCACAAGGACAGGTACATATTGTGGACTTTGTCGGTTTCATTTAATGAAACAATACTGTATTCGACCTAGTAAGGGAACTCTGCCATAATCAAACCATGTACATGGAACAGAGCATCTTAATCTTCAAGATTGTAGTGGAAGATCCGTAAGGCAAGGAATTGCGTCCATCCTCCTCCCTGCACAAAAGGAGGGGGTGGGGTAATAGGAACAGGTGTACTTGTTAGTTCGAATATGGCCACTAAAGATATCAAAATTTAAAATTTTGATCAGACCTTGCTTTGGACCCTAGATTCCTCATTTAAACATTAAAGAAAAGAAATGCTAATATAAAGGCCCTGATCAAACATTTTTACAATAGGATAGTATATGAAACAAATACACATTGGGAAAGGAAAGAAAAATTGAACAGCGTTATTGTAGAACATTGACTTGGTGATCACTTCTGATTGGCTGTCAGTGAAATATTAGTGAGTATTATAAGGTAAACCAAACAAATATTGAAATTTGCTGCTTAAACACAATGCTGCAAACCTCTATGTATGCAAACATTCATCAATTAAACCTCTGTAACACTTGTAAACCTGTGTAAACATTGCTGTGAAATTCTTATGTAAACACTGAGCACTGTAAACCTCTTTGCTAAAACACTGCTACAACCCTTTGTGTAAACACTTCTGTTTAAACTTTTGTGTTAACACTGCTGTAAGCCTCTTTGTCTAAGCATTGCTGTAAATCAGCTGTGTAAACATTGCTGCAAACTTCTGTGTAAACATTGAGAAAATGAAGTCTGTATAAGCCATTAAATAATGTATAAAACTTAATTAGAGGTTAAACAATACATGTACACGTATGTACAAATAGGATGTATGTGGAAAAAAATAGAAGAACTGTCATAATTCTATAGAATCATTTAAAGTGTGAATTAAAACTTTGATACCATCTTGAAATAACTTGCAGTCATCAGAAACATACATTATAATTAATATAAAAAAATCTAACACAAATTATGCCACAACATCAATAAACACTTAAAACATTATATCAATTAATTTCACATAACTAACAACTCATCAGGATATAGACTATACAACAAAAAGGTCCATCAAATGGTTAAATACCAGTCATGTACAAATGTATAAATAAATAACTATGATACTCAGACATTTATAACATGTATATTTATATTATTCACAGAAATGCAAAAGAAACAGAGGAAATTATTTTGTGTCTATATATATAATTAAGAGATATGTCTAGAAAATCACTAGTTGAGAATCATAAATACAGATGTATATATATATGAACAGATTTAATTTCTTGGATTTCTATTCAGCTGCTGTTACACAAATTGATTCCCTTCACCTAAGGGACCATATTTGGACAAAATCCATCAATTCCTACAGAAGAAGAAGGATTTAAAAGTCCTCTTTTGGGTCCTGCCTCTCGGCCCCCGGGGAGCTGAGAACCACCTGTTACACATAACTTACTGGGTATTCCACTTCCCCAAGGATGCTTCAAACCAAATTTGATCAAAAGCTGCTCAATCATTTATGACAAGTAGCTATTTTTTAAAAAGCTAATGAATGGACGACGGACAGATAATATAATCTGTTTATGGTATTAGCTTGCTGGTCCTTCGTAGCAGGTGAACTAGAAACCCAATACCTGGGAAGGCTAAGTTTTATTGGCAATTATTGATTATTAACTGTTCATGGTTTGATTAAATCAAACAGTAAATCATGAAAAGCAGCAAAATTGCATATAAATTAGGGGATTACATCCAACAGTATAATTAGAATATACTGAACTTAAGCTATACATTGTATATATACATGTACCTTTATAATCTAAAAAAACATTCCTGATTCAACCCAAACTGTCTTACGATAATCAAATAAATTAATCATCTGCTACTTTACGTTGCCTGTTTTATCTCTTCTCATATCTTCTGGACCATATATAATTCCAATAACTTGCCCATTAACTTAAAGTCTGATCTCAAAACGATTGACCACTATTATTATTATAATATAATCAATCTTAATAACAAGGTGTTTTTGTATGTCAGAGATGAAAACAGCCAATTGTGAAAAAGGAGGAACCCCACATTTTAAGGAGTTTAAATGGGAAATTTAAAGAATTAACATTACAGCAAAATTTTCAAAAAGGAAGAATTCCTCCTTTTGGAGTAGAATTTTCATCCCTGTGTAAGCTTTCAGTGTTGATCTTTTATACTTTTATTTCTTATTCTGAGGACAAGATATGAGAGACAGTGATGGGAGTTTCAACAAATCAACATTATAGCTATATTTTATAACTTGGTAAGTACAGTATTATATTTCAAAAATACCTAAAGTAGCAAATTCAACCACCACTCTGTATGCATAGTAATAACGTACATAGAGTGATCTACAGGTGTAAATCAGGGGCTAAGTTTTACTACACACCTAACCTTATATCACATACAGTAAACATATAATTCTATATAACAAACAACATCATTAAAGAAAAAAAATATATAACATTCAAAAATGTAATAAACTAAATTAAAATCAATGACTAGAAATATCACAGAAATCATAAAAACAATACTGCAAATTGAACACTATTAAAATATGTTATGTATACCGACCACCACATGATTATCCTTGAGAAAAATGTTATTTAAATTGGGGGTTTGATTTTGTACCCGGTAAACTAAAATCAATTTCTAGAAATATCACAGAAATCATAAAAACAATACTGCAAATTAAACACTATTAAAATATGTTATGTATATACCGACCACCATATGCATATCCTTGAGAAAAATGTTGTTTAAATTGGGGGTTGATTGTACCCAATTTAAATAGAAAACCTAGCAGGCATGTGTGTGAAAATACTGTACAAGAAACTAGACATGATCCTTTACAGAGGGTTGATTATATTTAGTGAACTTGTGATTTAGTTTCATTTAAACTTCCACCAAAATATCTGATTCATAAAAATGTTTTGACTAAATACCTTTGAATGAGACCAATAACTGATGGTGTTTTTGAAGCTACTACATGTACATGTATGTAGTTAGAATAAGAAAATACATTTGATTTATATTTAAGTCTTGTGACTTTTTTCGAGGTAGGAAACAAAATGGGCACCAAAGTGGGTACTGAAATTTTATGCGTTTACATTTAATTGTACCAATAGCAATATATATCAGTATATGCACATGCCGCGCAAATATACGCTATCCTTTTACACGTATAAATATTCTATTCTAAATATCGAGAATTGATATCAAGAAAATATATTTTTGCTTGAAAAGGAACTGCAAGAAGTATTTCCTCACAGGCAACACAACTACAATGTAAGTAGTGGTTAGTTGGACCTGATGGTACGAGTACTCACATTGATACAAACACACAAAAGTAATTTGAAATATTAAATAAGTTTCTTATAAAGGCAACCACACTTTAGTAAGAATATAGTAGGATTTAACATAAAAATATAAAACATTTTAATATTTTACCTTGCAGGGACAAAAATATTATAAAATATATATCATTTGTTCAATATGGCATCACTTGTTTATTAAGAGTCCAAAGGGTTGACTCTCTGACCCGCTAAATATTTGGACGGCTGCAGGCTGGTGCGAGACCCGCCTGTCGTCTAAATATTTAGCGGCTCAGAGAGTCAGAACCCTTCGGACTAGTTTATTAGTAATCTATTTTATTGACAGTATCGATCATGTGTATGTTTCTAAAACAATTATTAATTATTTTTGTTGTCTATTCTGCAAAGTTTGAAATATAAAAATAAAAAATATGCCGAGATAAGTCAGAAAACAAATACTGTAGTTCAAAAATACAAATGTACAAAAAAACTTCATCCTTATCAATTATCAAGGCTATCAACAACTTCACAGAAAAACTACACAAATACAATAATAATAACATTTAACAATATCAATCAACATTTCACAAATAGCAATAAAATTAGGGTATGGCACTGCCCAGTCTCTGGCAAGTAAAACACATGTCAAATATTGCGAAAGAGTTTTTAAATAGACATGCCCGTAATTGCTTTATTGTAATGTGAGTTGGAACTAGCACAAGTTTATTCCCGACGTCCACAATGTGGTCAAGGTTGACTTAATACTTTCTTTGATATAATCATATTATGATGTACAACTAAATCCAGGGTCCAGGGTTTGCGTTGAAGCCGTCCCTATATCTATTTCAAGCATAAAAACTGAAAAGGACCCCATTAATTTTCAGGATTTTCTATTAAACTATGCAGAAGGACCCCATTTTTTTAGGAAAGGACCCAGCACAAACCCTGTAATCTATTGGGGTTTTAATAAGTTATCTTGTACATAGCTTTTTCTTTTACTTCAAAGTGGTCAAGTAATATAACATAAGCATAACCTTATCGTCAGAAACCCATGCAACACTGCTCTAGCGTTTGTATCACGTGGGCTAAAACAGGTGGAGAATCTCGTTCTCCCAAATAGAAGTCTTTTGAACAGTGTCACATGGGTTTCCGATGATGGTATGACCTTTGACCCTAAACACTGACTGATGATCATGACCACCTGGGCCCAGTTGTTCAAAGGGTGATTAGCTTAACCAGTGATTAGCGCAAATTTTAAGTATCATGTACTTTAAAATGAAATTATAGATTAAGTTACAACTTTTCAGATATCAAATATCTAATTGTGTCAATTTAAGTGCAAAATTATGGTAAGATTTTACCTTGTATATTGACAGAATTATAAAAGTTTGAAAAATATTGTTAAATAATTATCAGGCTAATTATCACCCTTTGAACAACAGGATCCTGGTGTAAAACTTAGTAATTAAAGCTATAAATGTGTAGGTGTTCACAAGATTCTTATACATAAGGTCTTTACTCTTTACCAAGGACGGACATAAGCATGGACAAAAAAAATACTATATACCCTTCTCTACTAAGTAGCGGGTATAATGAACATTTATTATTCGGATTTACCGTAAACTACAAAAAAATATGCTAGCAAGGTAAATTTTACAGCTTCTAAACACTGAAGCATTTATCAAAGAAAGCATAGTTCAATATGTTATTGTAATTTGTAATCACACATCTCATCTTGCTGATATTCCACCATAGTTTGTTGTTCATTCTGAATTTTTTCTACCGATAATAAATTCTTTTAATTGAATTCCATTAATTGCACACTTTGGGCTGTACTGTGTGATATATGTCTAATCCATAGTTTTTTTCTGTTATGATATTTTACAGAGTTCATCTTCAGACAGATTTTATAAATAGCCTGCCTGTAGACAGATTTTATAAATAGCCTGCCTGTAGACAGATTTTATGAATCGGCTGCCTGTTGATACATTTTGTACCTGTTCAGTTTATACCTGACAGCTGTCACAGTTACAGTGCTGTGTAGTAGTTGATGGCTTTTCCTCTATACTTGAGGCAGATTTTTCAGGATGGACACTTTCTTCAATATTAAATGGCTGATGATCTGGGGTGTTGAAGTCAATATCACTTTGCCTTTTTTTACAACTTTCTTGTTGACAACACAAGCATTTTTTCTTTTTCCAGAAACAGCCCAAAATTCCACAAAGTATTTGTCTTGTCATGTGGTAGGTGACAAGTAACGTGAAGGAAATGGCCAGCATGATTGGCACCACAATGAGGCCAACAATGGCCTCGCGACTCAAAGCCATCACACTGGTTCTATAGAAGCCCGAGACTGCAAACAAATGTGGAAGTCATCAGATGGAACATGACTCAACTTTCGTGAGTCATCTTCTTCAAAAAGAAGATATCTGGAATAGAAACAAACATGTGTTCAGAATTAAATATTATTTAAACTGTTACCAATTATGTTCGTACAAGCCAAGAGCAGATCCTATAAAAAAAATTCATTACGTACAAAAGATATTTGAACCTGTCAAATGTATACTAAACAGTGTAATGCAATATATATATACAGTACCTCGCCATAAGTATTGTCGCACCAAATATTTTCCCATTTACTTTATTTAGTGTATTTCCAACAATTCTGAAATTGTCATCATGCAATATAACAGCTAGACCGATTCTAATAATTTTCATACTTGACTGGAGTTTCCAAAACATATTTTAAAGTGCAGATATAGTGTGTATGCTTTATTGTTGATGTGTTTAAAGGCGAAATGAAATCTGTGAACTGAACGTCTCTCCTGATTTCAATGTTAATTTCATGGAATATGTGATGTTTCAACTTCAAAAGCTCTGCAATGTAGAATATTGAATGCAACGGAATCCAGAAACATGTTCTGAAAACTCTTCTTAATTCTGATGTAAACCTAATTAAGTTACAAATTAATGTAGCTAAAATCGGTCAGACTGTTATTTCAAAATAAGTGGAAATGCACTAAAATCAATGGGATAATGTTAGGTTCAACAATACATATATGGCCATGCACATGTTCTGGTTCTGTTCATGTTCTCTGAATAAAAGTGGAGCCAGTGACCCAAGCTTTATACGTCTCTGGTGGAGCCTTATACTGCGTATTAATCCAAAATAATTGACAGTTTTTGATGGGAATGTCTACTTTTCATAATATACAATTAATTGGCGTATAACTAAATTTAAGAACTTTTTTCCTATATATATACATTCTGCCAAATGCAGAAAATAGTATAGCACCTAAGCATTTGTAGACACCACGCAGATCTAGAACTATCGGCCGACACAGCCGCAGTAGAAACAGTAGTGAAGCATAACGGCAACCTGCTAGATCATTCGACAGGTAGGTCGGCTATAAACAGTAACGTTTTATAACGGCAACTGATCTGTCAAGCATCCCTGTATTTATATCACTTCAAACTGTATATTTTCGGAAGAAACAATGTAAATAACATCTTACCTCGAGATTACAACTGGAATGAGAAATAAAGACGTTGCCGTGACGAAACATAATTATCTAAGTCCTTCTTCATGCACGAATGGATCAACACAGCAACACGACGCCAGCATCCGGACCAATTCTGTTTTGAATAAATTACTTGCCGCTTAAGTTATGACAAATCAAAATCGTCGTCTCGTAAACGTTTGCATTAAATGCAGCAATTATGTGGACCGCTTTCATTATCGCGATCCGACCGGTTGAACCGATTGGGACCAGAAAAGTTCGTTTATAAAATAAGGTCGGACAAATATTCTGTTGCTGCTTTCATGTTCGCCTTGATTATATATTTGCATATGCCACGGACTTAGATAGCTATTCTAATTTCGTGGGGAGATAGGATTATCACATTCCAAATAACAAAATGCTGTGGCTTTGGGGCGCTTTGCATAATTAGCCATGGGGCGATTATAATTATTACCTGTACCACGGAATTATATTATCTAAGTCCGTGGCTGTACACATACTGGCTATTACAACACATGTAAAATAATAAATTGTTACAGTGATGAACCACGCTGAGGCTTTTAGGCACCGCATCTAGACAGTCTTATGAAATTTTAAAATATGACTGTATATGGAATATGGGGGAAAATGCCTCAAAATCTTTTATTTTATTATATTTTGTTAAATTCTGGGGGGGGGGGGGGTCTGGAAACCCTGGAAACCCCCCTGAACCATCCACTGAATACAGGGAGAGAGAGAGTACGAAGTAACACTCCAGGAGGGCTGTGATTTACACCCGCTGTATTGTCCATCTGACATAATATACAAGCGAATCTTAAAGGTTGTTCCAATCGGCCACTGTTCTCACGAAAAATGACGTTTTGACATTTTGTCTACATGTGATGTGTTCTAGTAATTTACATGCCGCCATTAGAAATGTACAAATGTGCCACACTTTTCGTGTATAAATTGATACGTTTATTTATTACATTTTTACCAGTGAAATATCAGAAAATATCAACTTGATAAAACTTATATCACCACTGATTATATCATCACTAGGGTGGTATATCAGAAATCTTAAATACTAGTGATGATATAAGTTTCTGTGCGATATCATTGCGCACTATTTGTGTACTTTTTTCCCCGTTATTCTAGAATCAAACCATATAGAGTAGGGAAATTAAACACCTTTATAGTATTATGGAACTTAACAGATAACTAATTGATTTTATTAATATGTTTTTGTATTTTTACTATTTTGAACAAAAGATAGAACATCCTGTGGCATTATTGATATTCTATAAGCCTTAGACACTCCGTCCTGATTAGTTGTAACCGCAAATTTTATAAATGAAATCAGACTTTTGGGAACTTCGCAAATGTAATGAAAAGAAAATTCAATTGTTTCCCAAAAAATATCAAACATGTCGCCCGTTACTATTATCTATATGTCACCCAAATTGTTTTCATATCGACTGTATATTACATCTGGTAACAGTTCGATGCTTATATTTACAGTACGGATAATTTTTTAAAATTTCTTTGCGATATACATGTATTTGGTAAACGTTATCCCTTTTACCGTGTGTTTTTCTTCACTGGAAGAGCCTTATCTAAATCAATGCCATCTGAGCTATTGACTCAAAGCCATTCATATGTTATCTGAGGCGGATTGCAAAGCGTTGACGTAACGTAGTCCAACATGAAATGACGTCATAATAGCATGATTTAAATCAGTGTCATCTAAGCGATTGATTCTAAGCCATTATACAATCATGTTATCCGTGGCGGAGTGCAAAGATTTGATATTGCGTAGCCCAACACGGCGTCAGAATAACGTCATGTGATGCGGATTGCAAATTGTAGTGTACACTGTGATATACCACAATTTGGTTTAGTAACAATATATAGCCGAAGGCAACACTGAGTGTAAATTTATATATAAATATATTACAATGAACACATTGTTGTATGAGACCCGTATATGGTATACGCATATTCAGGAAAGGTCCATACGCCTACTAAGTATACAATATACGCCTACCTAGTATAAAATAAACACATACCAGATACGTATATAATATACGTTTCTGTATATGTCTGCGCATGCTAAGTATATACTACGCTTACTTGGTATATAAAATACGCCAACTAAGTATATAATTAATATACGGCTACTGAGTGTATAATCAGGTCCCTAGTATAATATACGTCTCTGTACACTAAGTATATAATATACGTCTCTGTACACTAAGTATATAATATACGTCCCTGTACACTAAGTATATAATATACGTCTCTGTACACTAAGTATATAATATACGTCTCTGTACACTAAGTATATAATATACGTCTCTGTACACTAAGTATATAATATACGTCTCTGTACACTAAGTATATAATATACGTCTCTGTACACTAAGTATATAATATACGTCTCTGTACACTAAGTATATAATATACGTCCCTGTACACTAAGTATATAATATACGTCCCTGTACACTAAGTATATATAATATACGTCTCTGTACACTAAGTATATATAATATACGTCTCTATACACTATGTATATAATATACGTCTCTGTACACTAAGTATATAATATACGTCTCTGTACACTATGTATATAATATACGTCCCTGTACACTAAGTATATAATATACGTCTCTGTACACTATGTATATAATATACGTCCCTGTACACTAAGTATATATAATATACGTCTCTGTACACTAAGTATATATAATATACGTCCCTGTACACTAAGTATATAATATACGTCTCTGTACACTAAGTATATAATATACGTCTCTGTACACTAAGTATATATAATATACGTCCCTGTACACTAAGTATATAATATACGTCTCTGTACACTAGATATATAATATACGTCTCTGTACACTAGATATATAATATACGTCTCTGTACACTAAGTATTTAATATACGTCTCTGTACACTAGATATATAATATACGTCTCTGTACACTATGTATATAATATACGTCTCTGTACACTAGATATATAATATACGTCCCTGTACACTAAGTATATAATATACGTCTCTGTACACTAGATATATAATATACGTCTCTGTACACTATGTATATAATATACGTCCCTGTACACTAAGTATATAATATACGTCTCTGTACACTAGATATATAATATACGTCTCTGTACACTAGATATATAATATACGTCTCTGTACACTAAGTATATATAATATACGTCTCTGTACACTAAGTATATATAATATACGTCTCTGTACACTAAGTATATATAATATACGTCCCTGTACACTAAGTATATAATAAACGTCCCTGTACACTAAGTATATATAATATACGTCTCTGTACACTAAGTATTTAATAAACGTCTCTGTACACTAGATATATAATATACGTCTCTGTACACTAAGTATATATAATATACGTCTCTGTACACTAGATATTTAATATACGTCTCTGTACACTAGATATATAATATACGTCTCTGTACACTAGATATATAATATACGTCTCTGTACACTAAGTATTTAATAAACGTCTCTGTACACTAGATATATAATATACGTCTCTGTACACTAAGTATATATAATATACGTCCCTGTACACTAAGTATATATAATATACGTCTCTGTACACTAAGTATATATAATATACGTCTCTGTACACTAAGTATATATAATATACGTCTCTGTACACTAAGTATATAATATACGTCTCTGTACACTAAGTATATATTATATACGTCTCTGTACACTAAGTATATATAATATACGTCTCTGTACACTAAGTATATAATATACGTCTCTGTACACTAAGTATATATAATATACGTCTCTGTACACTAAGTATATATAATATACGTCCCTGTACACTAGGTATATATAATATACGTCTCTGTACACTAAGTATATAATATACGTCTCTGTATAATAAGTATATATAATATACGTCTCTGTACACTAAGTATATATAATAAACGTCTCTGTACACTAGATATATAATATACGTCTCTGTACACTAAGTATATAATATACGTCTCTGTACACTAAGTATATATAATATACGTCTCTGTACACTAAGTATATAATATACGTCTCTGTACACTAAGTATATATAATATACGTCTCTGTACACTAAGTATATATAATATACGTCTCTGTACACTAAGTATATAATATACGTCCCTGTACACTAAGTATATAATATACGTCTCTGTACACTAAGTATATAATATACGTCTCTGTACACTAAGTATATAATATACGTCTCTGTACACAAAGTATATAATATACGTCTCTGTACACTAAGTATATATAATATACGTCTCTGTACACTAAG
Source organism: Mimachlamys varia (assembly GCA_947623455.1). Lineage (NCBI taxonomy): Eukaryota > Metazoa > Mollusca > Bivalvia > Pectinida > Pectinidae > Mimachlamys > Mimachlamys varia. The sequence goes on from OX392537.1 coordinate 9,043,442, forward strand.
TATATAATATACGTCTCTGTACACTAAGTATATATAATATACGTCCCTGTACACTAAGTATATATAATATACGTCCCTGTACACTAAGTATATATAATATACGTCTCTGTACACTAAGTATATATTATACGTCTCTGTACACTAAGTATATATAATATACGTCCCTGTACACTAAGTATATATTATACGTCTCTGTACACTAAGTATATATAATATACGTCTCTGTACACTAAGTATATAATAAACGTCTCTGTACACTAAGTATATAATATACGTCTCTATACACTAAGTATATAATAAACGTCTCTGTACACTAGATATATAATATACGTCTCTGTACACTAAGTATATAATATACGTCTCTGTACACTAAGTATATAATATACGTCTCTGTACACTAAGTATATATAATATACGTCTCTGTACACTAAGTATATATAATATACGTCTCTGTACACTAAGTATATAATAAACGTCTCTGTACACTAGATATATAATATACGTCTCTGTACACTAAGTATATAATATACGTCTCTGTACACTAAGTATATAATATACGTCTCTGTACACTAAGTATATAATATACGTCTCTGTACACTAAGTATATATAATATACGTCTCTGTACACTAAGTATATATAATATACGTCTCTGTACACTAAGTATATAATAAACGTCTCTGTACACTAAGTATATAATATACGTCTCTGTACACTAAGTATATATAATATACGTCTCTGTACACTAAGTATATAATATACGTCTCTGTACACTAGATATATAATATACGTCTCTGTACACTAAGTATATATAATATAAGTCTCTGTACACTAAGTATATAATATACGTCCCTGTACACTAAGTATATAATATACGTCTCTGTACACTAAGTATATATAATATACGTCTCTGTACACTATGTATATAATATACGTCTCTGTACACTAAGTATATATAATATACGTCCCTGTACACTAAGTATATATAATATACGTCTCTATACACTAAGTATATAATATACGTCTCTGTACACTAAGTATATATTATACGTCTCTGTACACTAAGTATATATAATATACGTCTCTATACACTAAGTATATAATATACGTCTCTGTACACTAAGTATATATTATACGTCTCTGTACACTAAGTATATAATATACGTCTCTGTACACTAAGTATATAATATACGTCTCTGTACACTAAGTATATAATATACGTCTCTATACACTAAGTATATATAATATACGTCTCTATACACTAGATATATAATATACGTCTCTGTACACTAAGTATATAATATACGTCTCTATACACTAAGTATATATAATATACGTCTCTGTACACTAGATATATAATATACGTCTCTGTACACTAAATATATAATATACGTCTCTATACACTAAGTATATAATATACGTCTCTGTACACTAAGTATATAATATACGTCCCTGTACACTAAGTATATATAATATACGTCTCTGTACACTAAGTATATAATATACGTCTCTGTACACTAAGTATATAATATACGTCTCTGTACACTAAGTATATAATATACGTCTCTGTACACTAAGTATATAATATACGTCTCTGTACACTAAGTATATATAATATACGTCTCTGTACACTAAGTATATATAATATACGTCTCTGTACACTAAGTATATAATATACGTCTCTGTACACTAAGTATATAATATACGTCTCTGTACACTAAGTATATAATATACGTCTCTGTACACTAAGTATATATAATATACGTCTCTATACACTAAGTATATATTATACGTCTCTGTATAATAAGTATATAATATACGTCTCTGTACACTAAGTATATAATATACGTCTCTGTACACAAAGTATATAATATACGTCTCTGTACACTAAGTATATATAATATACGTCTCTGTGCACTAAGTATATAATATACGTCTCTATACACTAAGTATATATTATACGTCTCTGTATAATAAGTATATAATATACGTCCCTGTACACTAAGTATATATATTATACGTCTCTGTACACTAAGTATATATAATATACGTCTCTGTACACTAAGTATATAATATACGTCTCTGTACACTAAGTATATAATATACGTCTCTGTACACTAAGTATATATAATATACGTCTCTGTACACTAAGTATATAATATACGTCTCTATACACTAAGTATATAATATACGTCTCTGTACACTAGATATATAATATACGTCTCTGTACACTAGATATATAATATACGTCTCTGTACACTAAGTATATATAATATACGTCTCTATACACTAAGTATATATAATATACGTCTCTGTACACTAAGTATATATAATATACGTCTCTATACACTAAGTATATATAATATACGTCTCTGTACACTAAGTATATAATATACGTCTCTATACACTAAGTATATAATATACGTCTCTGTACACTATGTATATAATATACGTCTCTGTACACTAGATATATAATATACGTCTCTGTACACTAAGTATATAATAAACGTCTCTGTACACTAGATATATAATATACGTCTCTGTACACTAAGTATATAATATACGTCTCTGTACAGTAAGTATATAATATACGTCCCTGTACACTAAGTATATATAATATACGTCTCTGTACACTAAGTATATAATATACGTCTCTGTACACTAAATATTTAATATACGTCTCTGTACACTAGATATATAATATACGTCCCTGTACACTAAGTATATAATATACGTCTCTGTACACTAAGTATATATAATATACGTCTCTGTACACTAAGTATATATAATATACGTCTCTGTACACTAAGTATATATAATATACGTCCCTGTACACTAAGTATATATAATATACGTCCCTGTACACTAAGTATATAATATACGTCTCTGTACACTAAGTATATATAATATACGTCTCTGTACACTAAGTATATAATATACGTCTCTGTACACTAAATATTTAATATACGTCTCTGTACACTAAGTATATAATATACGTCTCTGTACACTAAGTATATATAATATACGTCTCTGTACACTAAGTATATAATATACGTCTCTGTACACTAAATATATAATATACGTCCCTGTACACTAAGTATATAATATACGTCTCTGTACACTAAGTATATAATATACGTCCCTGTACACTAAGTATATAATATACGTCTCTGTACACTAAGTATATAATATACGTCTCTGTACACTAAGTATATAAAATATACGTCCCTGTACACTAAGTATATAATATACGTCTCTGTACACTAAGTATATATAATATACGTCCCTGTACACTAAGTATATATAATATACGTCTCTGTACACTAAATATATAATATACGTCCCTGTACACTAAGTATATAATATACGTCCCTGTACACTAAGTATATACAATATACGTCTCTGTACACTAAATATATAATATACGTCCCTGTACACTAAGTATATATAATATACGTCTCTGTACACTAAGTATATATAATATACGTCTCTGTACACTAAGTATATATAATATACGTCTCTGTACACTAAGTATATATAATATACGTCCCTGTACACTAAGTATATATAATATACGTCTCTGTACACTAAGTATATTATATACGTCTCTGTACACTAAGTATATAATATACGTCTCTGTACACTAAGTATATATTATACGTCTCTGTACACTAAGTATATAATATACGTCTCTGTACACTAAGTATATAATATACGTCTCTGTACACTAAGTATATATAATATACGTCTCTATACACTAAGTATATATTATACGTCTCTGTACACTAAGTATATAATATACGTCTCTGTACACTAAGTATATAATATACGTCTCTGTACACTAAATATATAATATACGTCTCTATACACTAAGTATATATTATACGTCTCTGTACACTAAGTATATAATATACGTCTCTGTACACTAAGTATATATTATATACGTCTCTATACACTAAGTATATAATATACGTCTCTGTACACTAGATATATATAATATACGTCTCTGTACACTAAGTATATATAATATACGTCTCTATACACTAAGTATATAATATACGTCTCTGTACACTAGATATATATAATATACGTCTCTGTACACTAAGTATATATATTATACGTCTCTGTACACTAAGTATATAATATACGTCTCTGTACACTAAGTATATAATATACGTCTCTGTACACTAAGTATATAATATACGTCTCTGTACACTAAATATTTAATATACGTCTCTGTATACTAGATATTTAATATACGTCTCTGTACACTAGATATATAATATACGTCTCTGTACACTAGATATATAATATACGTCTCTGTACACTAAGTATATAATATACGTCTCTGTACACTAGATATATAATATACGTCTCTGTACACTAAGTATATAATATACGTCTCTGTACACTAGATATATAATATACATCTCTGTACACTAAGTATATAATATACGTCTCTGTACACTAGATATATAATATACGTCTCTGTACACTAAGTATATAATAAACGTCTCTGTACACTAGATATATAATATACGTCTCTGTACACTAAGTATATAATATACGTCTCTATACACAAAGTATATATAATATACGTCTCTATACACTAAGTATATATTATACGTCTCTGTATAATAAGTATATATAATATACGTCCCTGTACACTAAGTATATATAATATACGTCTCTGTACACTAAGTATATATAATATACGTCTCTGTATAATACGTATATATAATATACGTCTCTGTACACTAAGTATATATAATATACGTCTCTGTACACTAAGTATATAATATACGTCTCTGTATAATAAGTATATAATATACGTCTCTGTACACTAAGTATATATAATATACGTCTCTGTATAATAAGTATATATAATATACGTCTCTGTACACTAAGTATATATAATATACGTCTCTATACACTAAGTATATATTATACGTCTCTGTATAATAAGTATATAATATACGTCTCTGTACACTAAGTATATATAATATACGTCTCTGTACACTAAGTATATAATATACGTCTCTGTACACTAGATATATAATATACATCTCTGTACACTAAGTATATATAATATACGTCTCTGTACACTAAGTATATATAATATACGTCTCTATACACTAAGTATATATTATACGTCTCTGTATAATAAGTATATAATATACGTCTCTGTACACTAAGTATATATAATATACGTCTCTGTACACTAAGTATATATAATATACGTCTCTGTATAATACGTATATATAATATACGTCTCTGTACACTAAGTATATATAATATACGTCTCTGTACACTAAGTATATAATATACGTCTCTGTATAATAAGTATATAATATACGTCTCTGTACACTAAGTATATATAATATACGTCTCTGTATAATAAGTATATATAATATACGTCTCTGTACACTAAGTATATATAATATACGTCTCTATACACTAAGTATATATTATACGTCTCTGTATAATAAGTATATAATATACGTCTCTGTACACTAAGTATATATAATATACGTCTCTGTACACTAAGTATATAATATACGTCTCTGTACACTAAGTATATATAATATACGTCTCTGTACACTAAGTATATAATATACGTCTCTGTACACTAAGTATATAATATACGTTTCTGTACACTAAGTATATAATATACGTCTCTGTACACTAAGTATATATAATATTCGTCTCTATACACTAAGTATATATTATACGTCTCTGTATAATAAGTATATAATATACGTCTCTGTACACTAAGTATATATAATATACGTCTCTGTACACAAAGTATATATAATATACGTCTCTGTACACTAAGTATATAATATACGTCCCTGTACACTAGATATATAATATACGTCTCTGTACACTAAGTATATATAATATACGTCTCTGTACACTAAGTATATATAATATACGTCTCTGTGCACTAAGTATATAATATACGTCTCTATACACTAAGTATATATATTATACGTCTCTGTACACTAAGTATATATAATATACGTCTCTGTACACTAAGTATATAATATACGTCTCTGTACACTAAGTATATATAATATACGTCTCTATACACTAAGTATATATAATATACGTCTCTGTACACTAAGTATATATAATATACGTCTCTATACACTAAGTATATATAATATACGTCTCTGTACACTAAGTATATAATATACGTCTCTATACACTAAGTATATATAATATACGTCTCTGTACACTAAGTATATAATATACGTCTCTATACACTAAGTATATAATATACGTCTCTGTACACTAGATATATAATATACGTCTCTGTACACTAGATATATAATATACGTCTCTGTACACTAAGTATATAATAAACGTCTCTATACACTAAGTATATAATATACGTCTCTGTACACTAGATATATAATATACGTCTCTGTACACTAGATATATAATATACGTCTCTGTACACTAAGTATATATAATATACGTCTCTATACACTAAGTATATATAATATACGTCTCTGTACACTAAGTATATATAATATACGTCTCTATACACTAAGTATATATAATATACGTCTCTGTACACTAAGTATATAATATACGTCTCTATACACTAAGTATATAATATACGTCTCTGTACACTAGATATATAATATACGTCTCTGTACACTAGATATATAATATACGTCTCTGTACACTAAGTATATAATAAACGTCTCTGTACACTAGATATATAATATACGTCTCTGTACACTAAGTATATAATATACGTCTCTGTACAGTAAGTATATAACATACGTCCCTGTACACTAAGTATATATAATATACGTCTCTGTACACTAAGTATATAATATACGTCTCTGTACACTAAATATTTAATATACGTCTCTGTACACTAGATATATAATATACGTCCCTGTACACTAAGTATATAATATACGTCTCTGTACACTAAGTATATATAATATACGTCTCTGTACACTAAGTATATATAATATACGTCTCTGTACACTAAGTATATATAATATACGTCCCTGTACACTAAGTATATATAATATACGTCCCTGTACACTAAGTATATAATATACGTCTCTGTACACTAAGTATATATAATATACGTCTCTGTACACTAAGTATATAATATACGTCTCTGTACACTAAATATTTAATATACGTCTCTGTACACTAAGTATATAATATACGTCTCTGTACACTAAGTATATATAATATACGTCTCTGTACACTAAGTATATAATATACGTCTCTGTACACTAAATATATAATATACGTCCCTGTACACTAAGTATATAATATACGTCTCTGTACACTAAGTATATATAATATACGTCCCTGTACACTAAATATATAATATACGTCTCTGTACACTAAGTTTATATAATATACGTCCCTGTACACTAAGTATATATAATATACGTCTCTGTACACTAAATATATAATATACGTCCCTGTACACTAAGTATATAATATACGTCCCTGTACACTAAGTATATATAATATACGTCTCTGTACACTAAATATATAATATACGTCCCTGTACACTAAGTATATATAATATACGTCTCTGTACACTAAGTATATATAATATACGTCTCTGTACACTAAGTATATATAATATACGTCTCTGTACACTAAGTATATATAATATACGTCCCTGTACACTAAGTATATATAATATACGTCTCTGTACACTAAGTATATATTATACGTCTCTGTACACTAAGTATATAATATACGTCTCTGTACACTAAGTATATAATATACGTCTCTGTACACTAAGTATATATAATATACGTCTCTATACACTAAGTATATATTATACGTCTCTGTACACTAAGTATATAATATACGTCTCTGTACACTAAGTATATAATATACGTCTCTGTACACTAAATATATAATATACGTCTCTATACACTAAGTATATATTATACGTCTCTGTACACTAAGTATATAATATACGTCTCTGTACACTAAGTATATAATATACGTCTCTATACACTAAGTATATAATATACGTCTCTGTACACTAGATATATATAATATACGTCTCTGTACACTAAGTATATATAATATACGTCTCTATACACTAAGTATATAATATACGTCTCTGTACACTAGATATATATAATATACGTCTCTGTACACTAAGTATATATATTATACGTCTCTGTACACTAAGTATATAATATACGTCTCTGTACACTAAGTATATAATATACGTCTCTGTACACTAAGTATATAATATACGTCTCTGTACACTAAATATTTAATATACGTCTCTGTACACTAGATATTTAATATACGTCTCTGTACACTAGATATATAATATACGTCTCTGTACACTAGATATATAATATACGTCTCTGTACACTAAGTATATAATATACGTCTCTGTACACTAGATATATAATATACGTCTCTTTACACTAAGTATATAATATACGTCTCTGTACACTAGATATATAATATACATCTCTGTACACTAAGTATATAATATACGTCTCTGTACACTAGATATATAATATACGTCTCTGTACACTAAGTATATAATAAACGTCTCTGTACACTAGATATATAATATACGTCTCTGTACACTAAGTATATAATATACGTCTCTATACACTAAGTATATATAATATACGTCTCTATACACTAAGTATATATTATAAGTCTCTGTATAATAAGTATATATAATATACGTCCCTGTACACTAAGTATATATAATATACGTCTCTGTACACTAAGTATATATAATATACGTCTCTGTATAATAAGTATATATAATATACGTCTCTGTACACTAAGTATATATAATATACGTCTCTGTACACTAAGTATATAATATACGTCTCTGTATAATAAGTATATAATATACGTCTCTGTACACTAAGTATATATAATATACGTCTCTGTATAATAAGTATATATAATATACGTCTCTGTACACTAAGTATATATAATATACGTCTCTATACACTAAGTATATATTATACGTCTCTGTATAATAAGTATATAATATACGTCTCTGTACACTAAGTATATATAATATACGTCTCTGTACACTAAGTATATAATATACGTCTCTGTACACTAGATATATAATATACATCTCTGTACACTAAGTATATAATATACGTCTCTGTACACTAAGTATATATAATATACGTCTCTGTACACTAAGTATATATAATATACGTCTCTGTACACTAAGTATATATTATACATCTCTGTACACTAAGTATATATAATATACGTCTCTGTACACTAAGTATATATAATATACGTCTCTATACACTAAGTATATATTATACGTCTCTGTACACTAAGTATATAATATACGTCTCTGTACACTAAGTATATAATATACGTCTCTGTACACTAAATATATAATATACGTCTCTATACACTAAGTATATATTATACGTCTCTGTACACTAAGTATATAATATACGTCTCTGTACACTAAGTATATATAATATACGTCTCTATACACTAAGTATATAATATACGTCTCTGTACACTAGATATATAATATACATCTCTGTACACTAAGTATATAATATACGTCTCTGTACACTAAGTATATATAATATACGTCTCTGTACACTAAGTATATATTATACATCTCTGTACACTAAGTATATATAATATACGTCTCTGTACACTAAGTATATATAATATACGTCTCTATACACTAAGTATATATTATACGTCTCTGTACACTAAGTATATAATATACGTCTCTGTACACTAAGTATATAATATACGTCTCTGTACACTAAATATATAATATACGTCTCTGTACACTAGATATATATAATATACGTCTCTGTACACTAAGTATATATAATATACGTCTCTATACACTAAGTATATAATATACGTCTCTGTACACTAGATATATATAATATACGTCTCTGTACACTAAGTATATATATTATACGTCTCTGTACACTAAGTATATAATATACGTCTCTGTACACTAAGTATATAATATACGTCTCTGTACACTAAATATTTAATATACGTCTCTGTACACTAGATATTTAATATACGTCTCTATACACTAGATATATAATATACGTCTCTGTACACTAGATATATAATATACGTCTCTGTACACTAAGTATATAATATACGTCTCTGTACACTAGATATATAATATACGTCTCTGTACACTAAGTATATAATATACGTCTCTGTACACTAGATATATAATATACGTCTCTGTACACTATGTATATATAATATACGTCTCTGTACACTATGTATATAATATACGTCCCTGTACACTAAGTATATAATATACGTCTCTGTACACTAAGTATATAATATACGTCCCTGTACACTAAGTATATATAATAAACGTCTCTGTACACTAGATATATAATATACGTCTCTGTACACTATGTATATAATATACGTCTCTGTACACTAAGTATATATTATACGTCTCTGTACACTAAGTATATAATATACATCTCTGTACACTAAGTATATAATATACGTCTCTGTACACTAGATATATAATATACGTCTCTGTACACTAAGTATATAATATACGTCTCTGTACACTAAGTATATAATATACGTCTCTGTACACTAAATATATAATATACGTCTCTATACACTAAGTATATATTATACGTCTCTGTACACTAAGTATATAATATACGTCTCTGTACACTAAGTATATATAATATACGTCTCTATACACTAAGTATATAATATACGTCTCTGTACACTAGATATATATAATATACGTCTCTGTACACTAAGTATATATAATATACGTCTCTATACACTAAGTATATAATATACGTCTCTGTACACTAGATATATATAATATACGTCTCTGTACACTAAGTATATATATTATACGTCTCTGTACACTAAGTATATAATATACGTCTCTGTACACTAAATATATAATATACGTCTCTGTACACTAGATATTTAATATACGTCTCTGTACACTAAGTATATAATATACGTCTCTGTACACTAAGTATATAATATACGTCTCTGTACACTAAATATTTAATATACGTCTCTGTACACTAGATATTTAATATACGTCTCTGTACACTAGATATATAATATACGTCTCTGTACACTAGATATATAATATACGTCTCTGTACACTAAGTATATAATATACGTCTCTGTACACTAGATATATAATATACGTCTCTGTACACTAAGTATATAATATACGTCTCTGTACACTAGATATATAATATACGTCTCTGTACACTATGTATATATAATATACGTCTCTGTACACTATGTATATAATATACGTCCCTGTACACTAAGTATATAATATACGTCTCTGTACACTAAGTATATAATATACGTCTCTATACACTAAGTATATATTATACGTCTCTGTACACTAAGTATATAATATACGTCCCTGTACACTAGATATATAATATACGTCCCTGTACACTAAGTATATAATATACGTCTCTGTACACTAAATATTTAATATACGTCTCTGTACACTAGATATATAATATACGTCCCTGTACACTAAGTATATAATATACGTCTCTGTACACTAAGTATATAAAATATACGTCCCTGTACACTAAGTATATATAATAAACGTCTCTGTACACTAAGTATATAAAATATACGTCCCTGTACACTAAGTATATATAATAAACGTCTCTGTACACTAAGTATATATAATATACGTCTCTGTACACTAAGTATATAATATACGTCTCTGTACACTAAGTATATAATATACGTCTCTATACACTAAGTATATAATATACATCTCTGTACACTAAGTATATAATATACGTCTCTGTACACTAAGTATATAATATACGTCTCTGTACACTAAGTATATAATATACGTCCCTGTACACTAAGTATATATAATATACGTCTCTGTACACTAGATATATAATATACGTCTCTGTACACTAAGTATATAATATACGTCTCTGTACACTAAGTATATAATATACGTCTCTGTACACTAAGTATATAATATACATCTCTGTACACTAAGTATATAATATACGTCTCTGTACACTAGATATATAATATACGTATCTGTACACTAAGTATATAATAAACGTCTCTGTACACTAGATATATAATATACGTCTCTGTACACTAAGTATATAATATACGTCTCTATACACTAAGTATATATAATATACGTCTCTATACACTAAGTATATATTATACGTCTCTATATAATAAGTATATATAATATACGTCCCTGAACACTAAGTATATATAATATACGTCTCTGTACACTAAGTATATATAATATACGTCTCTGTATAATAAGTATATATAATATACGTCTCTGTACACTAAGTATATATAATATACGTCTCTGTACACTAAGTATATAATATACGTCTCTGTATAATAAGTATATAATATACGTCTCTGTACACTAAGTATATATAATATACGTCTCTGTATAATAAGTATATATAATATACGTCTCTGTACACTAAGTATATATAATATACGTCTCTATACACTAAGTATATATTATACGTCTCTGTATAATAAGTATATAATATACGTCTCTGTACACTAAGTATATATAATATACGTCTCTGTACACTAAGTATATAATATACGTCTCTGTACACTAAGTATATAATATACGTCCCTGTACACTAAGTATATATAATATACGTCTCTGTACACTAAGTATATAATATACGTCTCTGTATAATAAGTATATAATATACGTCTCTGTACACTAAATATATAATATACGTCCCTGTACACTAAGTATATATAATATACGTCTCTATACACTAAGTATATAATATACGTCTCTGTACACTAAGTATATATAATATACGTCTCTGTACACTAAGTATATATTATACATCTCTGTACACTAAGTATATATAATATACGTCTCTGTACACTAAGTATATATAATATACGTCTCTATACACTAAGTATATATTATACATCTCTGTACACTAAGTATATATAATATACGTCTCTGTACACTAAATATATAATATACGTCTCTATACACTAAGTATATATTATACATCTCTGTACACTAAGTATATAATATACGTCTCTGTACACTAAGTATATATAATATACGTCTCTGTACACTAAGTATATATTATACATCTCTGTACACTAAGTATATATAATATACGTCTCTGTACACTAAGTATATATAATATACGTCTCTATACACTAAGTATATATTATACGTCTCTGTACACTAAGTATATATAATATACGTCTCTATACACTAAGTATATATTATACGTCTCTGTACACTAAGTATATAATATACGTCTCTGTACACTAAGTATATAATATACGTCTCTGTACACTAAATATATAATATACGTCTCTGTACACTAGATATATATAATATACGTCTCTGTACACTAAGTATATATAATATACGTCTCTATACACTAAGTATATAATATACGTCTCTGTACACTAGATATATATAATATACGTCTCTGTACACTAAGTATATATATTATACGTCTCTGTACACTAAGTATATAATATACGTCTCTGTACACTAAGTATATAATATACGTCTCTGTACACTAAATATTTAATATACGTCTCTGTACACTAGATATTTAATATACGTCTCTATACACTAGATATATAATATACGTCTCTGTACACTAGATATATAATATACGTCTCTGTACACTAAGTATATAATATACGTCTCTGTACACTAGATATATAATATACGTCTCTGTACACTAAGTATATAATATACGTCTCTGTACACTAGATATATAATATACGTCTCTGTACACTATGTATATATAATATACGTCTCTGTACACTATGTATATAATATACGTCCCTGTACACTAAGTATATAATATACGTCTCTGTACACTAAGTATATAATATACGTCCCTGTACACTAAGTATATATAATAAACGTCTCTGTACACTAGATATATAATATACGTCTCTGTACACTATGTATATAATATACGTCTCTGTACACTAAGTATATATTATACGTCTCTGTACACTAAGTATATAATATACATCTCTGTACACTAAGTATATAATATACGTCTCTGTACACTAGATATATAATATACGTCTCTGTACACTAAGTATATAATATACGTCTCTGTACACTAAGTATATAATATACGTCTCTGTACACTAAATATATAATATACGTCTCTATACACTAAGTATATATTATACGTCTCTGTACACTAAGTATATAATATACGTCTCTGTACACTAAGTATATATAATATACGTCTCTATACACTAAGTATATAATATACGTCTCTGTACACTAGATATATATAATATACGTCTCTGTACACTAAGTATATATAATATACGTCTCTATACACTAAGTATATAATATACGTCTCTGTACACTAGATATATATAATATACGTCTCTGTACACTAAGTATATATATTATACGTCTCTGTACACTAAGTATATAATATACGTCTCTGTACACTAAATATATAATATACGTCTCTGTACACTAGATATTTAATATACGTCTCTGTACACTAAGTATATAATATACGTCTCTGTACACTAAGTATATAATATACGTCTCTGTACACTAAATATTTAATATACGTCTCTGTACACTAGATATTTAATATACGTCTCTGTACACTAGATATATAATATACGTCTCTGTACACTAGATATATAATATACGTCTCTGTACACTAAGTATATAATATACGTCTCTGTACACTAGATATATAATATACGTCTCTGTACACTAAGTATATAATATACGTCTCTGTACACTAGATATATAATATACGTCTCTGTACACTATGTATATATAATATACGTCTCTGTACACTATGTATATAATATACGTCCCTGTACACTAAGTATATAATATACGTCTCTGTACACTAAGTATATAATATACGTCTCTATACACTAAGTATATATTATACGTCTCTGTACACTAAGTATATAATATACGTCCCTGTACACTAGATATATAATATACGTCCCTGTACACTAAGTATATAATATACGTCTCTGTACACTAAATATTTAATATACGTCTCTGTACACTAGATATATAATATACGTCCCTGTACACTAAGTATATAATATACGTCTCTGTACACTAAGTATATAAAATATACGTCCCTGTACACTAAGTATATATAATAAACGTCTCTGTACACTAAGTATATAAAATATACGTCCCTGTACACTAAGTATATATAATAAACGTCTCTGTACACTAAGTATATATAATATACGTCTCTGTACACTAAGTATATAATATACGTCTCTGTACACTAAGTATATAATATACGTCTCTATACACTAAGTATATAATATACATCTCTGTACACTAAGTATATAATATACGTCTCTGTACACTAAGTATATAATATACGTCTCTGTACACTAAGTATATAATATACGTCCCTGTACACTAAGTATATATAATATACGTCTCTGTACACTAGATATATAATATACGTCTCTGTACACTAAGTATATAATATACGTCTCTGTACACTAAGTATATAATATACGTCTCTGTACACTAAGTATATAATATACATCTCTGTACACTAAGTATATAATATACGTCTCTGTACACTAGATATATAATATACGTATCTGTACACTAAGTATATAATAAACGTCTCTGTACACTAGATATATAATATACGTCTCTGTACACTAAGTATATAATATACGTCTCTATACACTAAGTATATATAATATACGTCTCTATACACTAAGTATATATTATACGTCTCTATATAATAAGTATATATAATATACGTCCCTGAACACTAAGTATATATAATATACGTCTCTGTACACTAAGTATATATAATATACGTCTCTGTATAATAAGTATATATAATATACGTCTCTGTACACTAAGTATATATAATATACGTCTCTGTACACTAAGTATATAATATACGTCTCTGTATAATAAGTATATAATATACGTCTCTGTACACTAAGTATATATAATATACGTCTCTGTATAATAAGTATATATAATATACGTCTCTGTACACTAAGTATATATAATATACGTCTCTATACACTAAGTATATATTATACGTCTCTGTATAATAAGTATATAATATACGTCTCTGTACACTAAGTATATATAATATACGTCTCTGTACACTAAGTATATAATATACGTCTCTGTACACTAAGTATATAATATACGTCCCTGTACACTAAGTATATATAATATACGTCTCTGTACACTAAGTATATAATATACGTCTCTGTATAATAAGTATATAATATACGTCTCTGTACACTAAATATATAATATACGTCCCTGTACACTAAGTATATATAATATACGTCTCTATACACTAAGTATATAATATACGTCTCTGTACACTAAGTATATATAATATACGTCTCTGTACACTAAGTATATATTATACATCTCTGTACACTAAGTATATATAATATACGTCTCTGTACACTAAGTATATATAATATACGTCTCTATACACTAAGTATATATTATACATCTCTGTACACTAAGTATATATAATATACGTCTCTGTACACTAAATATATAATATACGTCTCTATACACTAAGTATATATTATACATCTCTGTACACTAAGTATATAATATACGTCTCTGTACACTAAGTATATATAATATACGTCTCTGTACACTAAGTATATATTATACATCTCTGTACACTAAGTATATATAATATACGTCTCTGTACACTAAGTATATATAATATACGTCTCTATACACTAAGTATATATTATACGTCTCTGTACACTAAGTATATAATATACGTCTCTGTACACTAGATATATAATAAACGTCCCTGTACACTAAGTATATAATAAACGTCTCTGCACCCATACTCAGAATCATTCTGAAGCGTTCTTGTACCTTAATGTAACAAAAAGTAGTTAAATGTAACAAGAAATTACATTAGTATTATATTTTAGTAAGTTATTTAGTACCTTTTTATGCAACGTAATAAAAAATGATCTGATGAAACCAACAGGGACATTTCTGCAGAAATAAGAAAAATCCGAAAAAGTTATGAGTGGGTTGAATAATTTACCACATGTCAACTTTGTTTTAAAATGTACATTGTAGACGAAAAACAGTCCGTTTCAAAAGTTCTGTGGTAAATACACACATACATCACAAGCATTTGGATTGTTGATACAGTAGCAAGTATTTATTTTAAAAATCACGAATTGTTGTATCAAAAAGCGATCAATGATAACACAATTAAAATTGACCCTGCAAGCTTTTATATGTTCTTTTCCTTTATCTCGTTATTATAGTGACCTGCAGTTTCTATATAATCTATTGGACTCGTGTAATCGTGAAGAAAATAATCACAAACTGATTTTTTAAGCTTTGTCTAAAGCACGGACTTAGATAGCATCTAATCTAAGTCCGTGTCAAAGTTATCAAAGAATAAAGATGTACCATCTGAATCGTTTCAACCGGGTAAGATGCCGCTTACGTGCTGAAAAATGCATCATCGTCGTCTCGCAAACGTTTGCACCTAAAGGACAATTCGTGCTCATTCTTGTTTACCTTCACGATTTGTAACAGTCTGCTCGACGGTAAGATAAAATAGGCCTAAACCTTGGGGTTAATTATGATAACACCAATTTGTTGGTAAAATAACAACGCTAAGGGTGCTGTAAATTATGTGAATTTCCATTGATTGTGGGTAGGAAAGTCGATGGTGGTGGATTTATATATGACAGTGTTGGTGTGTGTGTGGGAAGGGGGGAGGGGGTATTTTAATTTTCTAAACTGAAAGATATGCATTGATAAGGTTGTCTTTAAAGCTCATCAGCTGGGAGTTTCCCTTCAGCTCAGTGGTAGAGCATCGCAAAGGATAGCCAGGGGTCATGTGTTCAAGTCGCATCAATGACTTGTACTGTTTTTAATAAAAAAAAGTACATAACTTTTTATCACAATGCCCTATATATATCATGAGGCATGTTCTTGGCTGTTACAAATAAGTGCCAATGCGTGTCTTGTGACTTGGTAACTGGCACTGGTTTCTGCAACATTTCTTAACTTAAAGAATTACCTTAAATTGTGTAATATATACATGTATATGTTTTCCTATGGAGATATTTAATCAGTGGATATTGATAAAACTGGGGCCTTGTTAAAATGGCAGTCGATATATCACTTCACTATCTAGCAAACAGTTCTCATTTAAATAGCAACCGAGCTACCAAGCCTTACAACACACTAGCGATGCAGGATTTCAGGGCACACTAAATTTAGGAATCTCATGTGTGATTAATCTAAACCCCTATGTAAAATGGGCGTTGGCACTTAAAACAATACATAAATGGAAATTACTTGAAATTATTAAGCAAATGATTTTGATATCAAATTATAAATATAATTATCCAAACGTTAAGCTTTCATAACTCTCTCTATATTAAAATATGCAGAATTTATATCACAATTTTTCAATATGCTGATTACATTAGAATTCCATTCATATAGTTGCATTGTTTAAAAGATCTATCGCCTAATGTTATACAAGTTTATTATGATTAATTATTTACAAACTAATCTTTATTATTTAATATTTGCAAATACATTGTATATAATACATCGCCCATATATACCACCTAGGGAGAGGACTTATATAGGCTTTAAGCCTGTTGTCCAATCCTTTTGGCATTGTAACATCGATATTTTGTCAATAAAATTTGTTGAAATGAAAATCGAGGTTTTACTCTAATGCATGTGTAGCAGATCAAAACAGGTCTATCGTCGGTTACCAGATAGCTTAATATTGGTTGAGTGTACATCCTGTTCTGGACGTGTATTTTTCC
Source organism: Mimachlamys varia (assembly GCA_947623455.1). Classification (NCBI taxonomy): domain Eukaryota; kingdom Metazoa; phylum Mollusca; class Bivalvia; order Pectinida; family Pectinidae; genus Mimachlamys; species Mimachlamys varia. The sequence continues at coordinate 9,062,334 of OX392537.1, forward strand.
TGTCCTGTTACATATGATTGTCATCAGTATGAATCTCCTGACATCTTTTATGGAGTTGATCCCCTTTTACAATAATTTTGTAACTCCTTTACTGTCAAATGTGTCTGTTTTTTATGGGCAAAGACCTTAATCTTGTTTTTGATAATCTTAATCTTGAAATGTCATGCCATCATTTTTGCTACCTTGATTTTACAGCAACCTGTGCCTTTTTGAATTGGGAGAATTTTGTAAGATTTTCAGATAAATTGGGAAAATATTCTTGAATTTTGCTTCATTTTGGGGGGAAAAAGCACAAATTTTGACTAGGGGAAACAGCCTTATATCGGCTGTAAAAATGGGCAAACAAAATCACAGCATGCAACATATTTTAATCAAATACTTTTAACATGTATGTATGTAAATAATAGATCTAAATCTTATAGGAACATATATGTGAACCCCCATCATCATACATTATTATTTTATATGCTGTCTTTTTTTATGTTTTGCAATATCAGTGTAACCCTGGTAAATACTAGCTGCAATATACCGCTCAGCTAGAGAGAGCGTAAGACTAGTGGCCAGAGGTTCGGGTTAGTCTCCTGGTGGTGGCATTAAATAAATAATGACCTCTGTTACATATGGCGTCCACGTAGGGACCTGGGAATGGCATACACTAGGGATACTTGAAAGGGAATCCCTATGACCCCCGGAAAAGGACTATATATGGTTTGGGCCTTTTTTGGCCCCAAAATTATCAAATTTTGAAGCAAATTATTGAACTCTCAAATTAATGTATTTCAAATATGGAGTACATCCCTGATAAAACTGAAACAATAATTATTTGTTGTTTCAACTCTGGTTGTCATGGAAACCATCTCAAATATGCATAAATTAGGGAAATTTGACCATTTAGTCAATTTTGGCCACTTTTTGGATATTTTTTCTATTAGAAACTATTGAGCGCATTCTTGAACAAAGTTAATATCAAATGAGAATATGTGGGCACTTATACCACATCTTTAGGAGAAATATAAACTTTGTTCAAGAATGCGCTCTATGGTTGCTGTGTGAAAATCTATGTAAAAATTGACCAAAATAGACCAAATATTTACATTTGCATAATTTATGCATATTTCGGATGGTTACCATGGCAACCATAGCACAAATAACAAATAAATATTATTACAATTGCATGAGGGATGTAATCTATATTTGAAATAATATTATTTGAGTGTTCAATAATGAAATTTAAAATTTGATGGATTTGGGGGCCAAAAACAGGCAAAACCATATATAGTCCTTTGGGACAAGTTCTTTCTAGGAGGAGGAGTATATAACACTGGTAAATACTAGCTGCAATATACCGCTCGGCTAGAGAGATCTCTTTAGCTCGGTCGGTTAAGCGTAAGACTAGTATAGCCAGAGGTTCCGGGTTCGACTCCTGGTGGAGGCATTAAATAAATAATGACCCCTGTTACATCAGCATAGATTAAATTTCCTTTAACCCTTAAGATTAAAAACAGTTGTGTGGAATGCAGGTATACAGTACTTAAGCCTAGTTTTATAATTCTCTAATGCTACCACAATTTCTGTGATTATTTCGGGATTGCAGTTGATAGAATTCCTCTCATGATGAATTTTGCAAGACCAACACCATCAAAGTCTCCAACACCTGCCAAAATTGTTCGTCCACTTGGGATGCCAGTTCGAGGACCACCAAAAGTCTCTCCGTCCATGCTGTACTCGTACTCGGACACATTCGAAGACTCTCTCTCACCAAGAGTTGTACAATACACGGACACATTTGAAGAATCTGCCCCGACAAAGACGAGACATTATTCCGACACGTTTGAGAGTGAGGAGGCAGGTAACTCATACAGTGATACGTTTGTGGAGGGCACGCTAGCCACGGAACAAGTCGATACTCGTCTGTCAGAAGGTTCCTACTCACAAACATTGCAGCACGACTCCAAACCCTACTCGTACACGGACACTTTTGATTCGAGTAGCAGTCCTCTCCGTGGTTCGGCCACCTATACAGGAACACACACCGACAAAGCCAGTTGGCAATCAGATGAAGGGTACACACACTACGAGTCAGCTGACTCCGAAATTCAACGCACTGAGGATTCTTACAGTGAGCCCACCTTCACTAGACGAGAAGACTCTGACGAGGATACTTACTCAGAAAGGTATTCCAGATTTAGTTTTCATTTAACTCATTAACCCTTGTACCACAATTGAACTCTTCCAATTCAAAAGATAGAATAATTTATAATGAAAATTCAGGGTTGGCAGTACTGAATTTGGAAAATAATTTTAGGATGTTGAATACATGTGAAACATCCATTTTGATTTAAGAATCAAGTTTTATTCAGATGATTTATGTAATGGATACTTGAGTTTGAGAAAATGGGAGTTACGGCTAATACGAAATTGTAGCCTGTCAATGAGTTCCAAGGAGCATGGACAACACAGCGCAACCTTTTGATTAAGTAACAGTCCTACTAGATGCTTAATTTGAAGTATTTTGTTGTTCCTGGCCAGACTTCACACAAAGTTTTGGAACTCATCTAACTCAAATACTCAGATAACTCAAAGTTTTTTCATGGTCCTGCCTACTTTGGATAACGTGGTTTGACTGTATGCATGTTGTTATATAAAGGACCCTCAACACCTTAGCTTCTTTGTTACTACTGGTTGAAATGATTGTTGTGGTTAAGTAAAACTGTTACATGTTTGTATCAATTTCATAGATTTGTTTCCATTGATAGCTGTAATTCTAATGAATGTATTAAATTTCTGTAGATTTTGTGTGACAATGTTAAACCTGTATGTTTGGTCCACAGACAGTCCAGTGACCTTGACGATGACTTGACCTTGGGAAGTGACAGCTACGAATACAGCTATACGTTTGAGGAAGTTGACACCACTAAGACGGAGGACCCAGAAAAAGTATATTTCTCTATTACTCTTCTCAATACTTAACAACTTAAACATCAATTCAAGCTCTTGAAGAATTCCTATGATTAACACAATAGCTAGCATTATGAAAGAAACACATCAGTCTGTTCTAATTGGTTTATTAAGATGAAAATTGTAAGATACATGTATGCATGTATATTTTGTCAAATTAAGTCTTAACTCATGTCCATGTCTGAGTGAACTAATCTATATGCAATTAATCAACTAAAATCTAGTACATTTACAATATTTGTGGTTTCCTTTCAGTAAGCTATTAATTTATGACCCAATTTTGATGAAGACTGGTTAAAGTTTGGGTGAAATCTATCTGTAATTAAGAAGCAGTCAAGAATTGTTTTGGTTTTAATGACTAGGTGGAATGTTACTTTTTAATGGGAGAAGGGAGATAATTTTTACATTGCTGAAGATTTTCATAGCTAAACCATTATAGGAAAAGGGAGATAATTCTTATACTGCTTAAGATTCAGTAATTTAGTAGTTATATGAGAGTCCTTATCTCTGAGAGATGAAGGTCAAGTTATAATTGGTGAAGGTCTACCTATTTATAGTCAAATTGAATCTTAAAACTTTAGTAAAATGGTATAACTGGCATTGAAGAGCCTTTTCAACACCAGTGGACATTTCGAAGAATGTTCACAAAGAAAGTACTTCTCTTTGGTTATTGACAACATTAGTGTCATGTCCAGTAAATCAATTCTTTGAATTGATAGCTATCTGATAGACGACTTTTCGTGCTTTTTAAAATGACACTTTGAACATTGTTTTGTAGCTAAGAAAGGAGGCTGAGCTTTTGAAACTAGCAGAAGAAGCTAAGACAGATTTTGCAGCAGACATGCTGTCTCGGTTACGACAGAAACGTATCCGACAGACTGACCTGTCGTCTTTACTTACACAGGAACCACAGGACAAAGGTAGCTAACTTTTAAGACAGACAGACCTGTCGTCTTTACTTACGCAGGAACCACAGGACAAAGGTAGCTAACTTTTAAGACAGACAGACCTGTCGTCTTTACTTACGCAGGAACCACAGGACAAAGGTAGCTAACTTTTAAGACAGACAGACCTGTCGTCTTTACTTACGCAGGAACCACAAGACAAAGGTAGCTAACTTTTAAGACAGACAGACCTGTCGTCTTTACTTACACAGGAACCACAAGACAAAGGTAGCTAACTTTTAAGACAGACAGACCTGTCGTCTTTACTTACACAGGAACCACAAGACAAAGGTAGCTAACTTTTAAGACAGACAGACCTGTCGTCTTTACTTACACAGGAACCACAAGACAAAGGTAGCTAACTTTTACAGACTTGTCAAGATCAGTGTCTTAGGGTGGTTTTACAATGTAGTCACAATCAACTTCTAAAGCATTATTGATTATTCTGAATTTTGCTTTAAATACATGAGTGCTGAAAAAAAATTAAATGTTTATATCCTGACATAATCTGACATTCAGATATATATTAAGTAGATGAGCATGTTTACAAGCATCCTCGATATCTACACTCTCTTTACCTCTGGAATATGTCATGGCAAAACTGAAGGCTCATGTGTGCCACCTTGTTAATGAGACAAGGAGACTGGTTTGACCCTTTGATGTACATTGGTCAGGGTTTTTATCTTAGCGTGCCTTCAGTTTTTCCATGACAGTTTCCAGGGGTGTAGAAAGCGTAGGTGATTGTAACCCCTGGATTTCGAGGATGAGGGGTGTAGAGAGCGTAGGTGATCGTAACCCCTGGATATCAAGGATGAGGGGTGTAGAGATAATATTTAAAGGAGGCTGATGATTGTTTTAACTCATTCACCCCTGACGACACATTTGAACTCTTCTGATACAAAGGCTGGAATAGTTCATTATAAAATTGCATGGATGATTGAGTTAACATTAGATTTATATTGATTGGTTACAGTAGTGATAAATTTGTTAACATACTTGTATGTAACACGAAAATTGTAAAAAAAAAATGAGGAGAAAATGGAAGTTTTCTGATCATTACAGAATGTACCGTAATTTGATAAGTCATGCATAGTACTGCAAAACTGAAAAAAAATCACACTTTCGTTTTTCAAAGTAACAGGTTAAATTTAACAGGTGTTACTGGGTAATTCTTCTACTATCAACATTTCATTGTGTGTCAGTTAGCTCATATATTATTTTCTTTTTTTTTTGGTGTTGATTCAGTTTATAAAAATTTTATGTAAAAGTTTATATCAATGTTTTCCACATCATAGTACATGTTTTTTGATGTAGGAATACCAGGCCTCAGCAGCTACAATGCAGACTTATGTACTTAATGTACTAGTGATTACTTTTTCGATTTTAAATTCACAGAAAAAGAATTGGACTGGCACACTTCTAGATATCTCAAAAAGAAACTACGCTTGCTGAAACACAAAAGCTCACCCACAGGTAAGGTTTAGAAAGATATGAAAAGGAAACTACTCTTGCTGAAACTGCAAAAGTATATATTGGTTATACAATTGAATTTTAAACTTAACAATTATATATACTGTAAACCAACTTATTTTCGCAGTTTAATAAAATTAACGAACGACTATTTCACAGCAATTGAATTTCAGGATAAATTCTGTCATAAAAATCATATGTACAGAACAGTACAGTACTCCTACAGTAGGCATACCTCTGATTGAAACTATTTTGCAGCGATTACTTTTGAGCAAATTTTAATCACCCGCGAAATGCGCGAAAAATAATTTGGTTTACAGTACCTAAAAAAGCATACTCTAGTTCAACTAGATAACTAATTAAAACAGTAATTCTGCTACAAAATGTATTCTTTTGCTACAATCTATTTCTAAAATATTGTTCAGCTTTGAAAAGTGTTGGCAAGCCTCCCCAGAAATCAACCGAGACAAAGAACCGGCCCGTGGAGGAGGAAGGACAGCTGATACAGGACTACGGCATTAATTCATCACTGTTAGACAGGCTAAAACTGAAAAACTTCATCAAGAGAATGGAAATGGTAAATGTTTCTTCTCAAATTTCACAATGTTGATATTAACTGAAAATTGTCCAAATGTTTGAAGCATATTTGCCCTTACCAACTTTTCTATGTGAAGTGTAACTACTAATATTTGTAAATCTATTGATTTGAATATCATAAATAAATCTCTATGATATAAAAAGTATCCCCTGTCTGATCTTGTTTTCAGGCAGCTCAGGAAGAAATACATGACCCCAGGCGATGTAAGGATTGCAGGTAATAAAAACTTATAGTTTAGATTTGAAAGAGCAGGTGGAGTCTGTCCAAGTACAACATTGCACTTCAATTGGCAGAGTAATAATTTCAATTCTGAATAGTTTTCAAATTTAGAAATTGCCAAGGGTGTTCGTTCTCATACTTGGTACATGTACCTGGAAACTGCCTAGGGAGGTTGTCTGTAGAGGTATTTCTTAGTTTTAGACTAAATCCCAAGACAACAAAGTCCACACAAGCAAAATCAGGAACTCCATGTTCTAAAATCTCTGAAATGGTATGTGGAGAATATAAGGAATAAGATTCATCAGTTTGGTATGGATGATGTATACTAAGTTTGTTTTGTACACAAAGAGAAATTGAAAACTTAATTTGCGAGCTTTCGAAAACGTCTGTTTCCTTTGTCAAGCAAAGAGTACAATAGCCGAGTGTCGGTGTTCTGACTGCTGAAATCATATCACTACTCAAAATAGGGCGAATTAGAGAAGTCAGCTGTCAAAAACGTAGCGCGATATTTCGTCCCAATGTACTCTAATACTACAGGTAGACAGAGGGACTGGTAAGATGCTTACCCATTCTGCCCCTTATTGGATGTTTCGAAAGCTCACAAATTAAATTTTCAATTCTTGTTTGTGTACAAAACATGGAGAATATATGATGCTGTTTAATTTAGATGTGTAGCCTACAGGAATTCAGTCTCCCTATGTCATAGTCAAGGGTACTGTCATTAGCATAAGAATTGGAGATGAGGAGTGGGGATATGTTATCAAAATACTTTGTAAATGTATAATTGTGCTTTCTGACCTACCAGTTTTATTTTGGTGGTAAGTAGTATTTTATTGTTTATCCATTGACAAGGCCCTGGCAATGCTTTTATATTACATAAGTCTCTCCTATATTGCAAGTGGAAACAGAAGTGGGATGTATGACTTGCATACATTTTAAAATTTGTTTGCATGCATACTCATTCGACTGGCACAAAATGACCAATGATCGCAGCCCCCTGGAAATTTATCATCAATGTCAAGGGGTTACATACACCTACGCTCTCTACACCTCTTGAATATGTCATGGCAAAACTGAAGGTATGCTCAGGTACAAAATAACTGTACAAATGCTCAGCTGAGGCATTTGTTTTGAAGATTACAAAGGAGTTACAACCTATTGTATAGCTTGTAAATATTTACCTTTATGTGACCACAACATTCTTTTGATGTACATCAAAGGGTCGAATCAGTCTTCTCGTCTCATTAACAAGGTGGCGCACAGAGCCTCCACTTTTGCCGTGACATATTCCAGGGATGTAGAGAGCGTAGGTGATGGAAATTATGACATCAGCTTTATTGTCCAATGAGATATGCAGCATGCTTCATGCGTTAGATATTTGTGTTGCACAAAGATCATTCTTAATAATGCATTACTTACAAACTTATGGAATCACATTTATATTATGGTGAAACATGATACTCTGGATTAAACAAAAAATGTTTGGGTGATATTAAAGTTGCCTTTGTGAATATTTATTTGTTTTTCTAAAATTCAGTTTTCTCAATATTCCGCCATAACAATTAAACTCTCAAATGTTGATAAATTCTGAAAAGGAACATATTTGGGTGTATCCTATGACAAAAAGTAGATGAGTATTATAATATAACATTGTAGAGGAGTGGTCTTATCATTTGATTAACATATACTGTGTATGACCCAATAAGCACCCTGTAAATGCCATTTTTCCAGAGTTCATCAGCTTAAGATTGATGCAGCCGCAGCACAGAGAAACTTTGTGCGGGAGAAAACACGCTACATCAGTCAGGAGATCATTGAGGACAGAATCCAGTCACACTTGATACAAATGGTGAGTGCTATTTACATTCTGTGTTGTCTTCGCCTGCATATAAAGTAAACCAAATTGTAGTTTATCACACTGTATACAACAAATTTCCAATGCAGCATCACATGACATTATTCTGACGCCAGGTTCGACTACATAATATCAAAGCTTTGCACTTTGCCTCAGATAACTTGTATGGTGGCATGGAATTAATCGCTATTATAACGTCATTTCTGGCACCATGTTGGACTACGTTACAAAGCTTTGCCCGCTGCCTCAGATAACATGGCCTTGTATAATGGCTTTGAATCAAACGCTTATATGACACTGATTTAAATCAGGCTCTTCCAGTAAATAAACACACACCGAAAAATGGAGAACATTTACTGACTATATCCCAAAGAAATAGACACAGGCATATTTAAAAATTATCCTTAATGTAAATATAAGCATTAAACTGTTACCAGATGTAGTATACAGTCTATATGAATACAATTTGGGTGACAGATAAATAGAATGTCACCCGTTAAATGTACAGAAGTCTTCCAACTTTGTCTCAATCTAGCTCTAACCCTCAAGATTATAATGGTTTCTTTGTTTTTCAGGGTTCTTTATCCTTGATTGGAGAACTGGCCAGATCTCTACCTAATCCATTACAAGACCCTGAAGATGTTATGGAGAAAATCAACAAGGGCCTCATGTTATCAAAGTCCATTTCAAAAACAAGACAATATGATGTGTTCAGTTGATATTTGGATCAAATCATTCCTTCTTCTTCACATCACGTCCAAATGTTAGAAATTTACGCATATTGTTTATTTATTGAAAATAAAAACATTAATAAAAAGTTACGTATAGTTGTATTGTTGACCTTGAACTCAAAATTGCAGCTTCATTGCAAGTGAACAATGCAAGAGGCCCAATGGGTTTTTATACTCGTATACTTTTCATGGATTGTATAAAATGTTTTAACAAGAGTGTCTCGGAGTGGAACAATATACCCTGTCCCATGCCAAAGTGAAAGATGTTATTGTATCAGAATGCAAAAATAATGGAAATACAAAACAAGAGGCCCAGAGGGCCTGTATCGCTCACCTGGATAAATTGGTATCAAGGTAATCATGGTAAAATATTTCTAAAAACAATGCTATGGGCAGGGTCAGACCCACAGAATTATCCTTGAAGTATATCTGTATAAATTACAGATAGGTTATTGGGTGTGTATCTCAACTCACTTTTTTCAAGCTGAACTGAGAACCAAGGTACCTAGGGCTGGGCTAGACCCTTACATCAATGATAATATCATGATTGTGTTTGTTTCTGTATAATTTTGGGGTGGGATATCTGTAAGGGCGTGGCAGACCCTTAGGTCAAATCTAAAATCATATTTGTGATGTTCTCTTCATGCTAAGCAATTGTATATGTAGTTTTGGGGTGGGGATCTCAACCGTTTAAAAGTAATATCAATATTGCCAAATGATCCCCTTTTGGCCCCGCCCCCTCAGGCCCCTGGGGTGTCAGCCCGTTTATTTGTATTAATTTGAGCCCAGTCACCTAGGGATGATACTACTAAAATATGAATGTTTCACATTGCTTAGATCAAGAAAAGAAGTCGTTAATTAATATGAATACAGCCAAATGGACCCCTTTTGGCCCCGCCCCTCAGGCCCCTGGGGGGTCAGCCACATCATTTGTATAATTTGAATCCCAGCCACCTAGGGATGCTACCACTAAAATATAAATGCTATACATTGCTTAGTTCCAGAGAAGAAGTCGTTAATATCAATATTGCGAAATAAACACTTTTGGCCCCACCCCTCAGGCCCCTGGGGGGTCAGCAACATCATTTGTATAATTTGAATCCCAGCCACCTAGAGATGCTACCACTGAAATATAAATGCTATACATTGCTTAGTTCCAAAGAAGAAATCGTTAATATCAATATTGCCAAATAAACACTTTTGGCCCCGCCCCTCAGGCCCCTGGGGGGTCAGCTCCATCATTTGTATAAATTTGAATCCCAGCCACCTAGGGATGCTACCACTGAAATATAAATGCCATACATTGCTTAGTTCCAGAGAAGAAGTCATTTATATCAATATAGCCAAATAGACACTTTTGGCCCCGCCCCTCAGGCCCCTGGGGGGTCAGCTACATCATTTGTATAAATTTGAATCCTAGCCACCTAGGGATGCTACCACGGAAATATAAATGCCATACATTGCTTAGTTCCAGAGAAGAAGTCGTTAATATCAATATTGCCAAATAGACACTTTTGGCCCTGCCCCTCAGGCCCCTGGGGGGTCAGCCCCATCATTTGTATAAATTTGAATCCCAGCCACCTAGGGGTGCTACCACTGAAATATAAATGCCATACATTGCTTAGTTCCAGAGAATAAGTCGTTAATATCAATATTGCCAAATAGACACTTTTGGCCCCGCCCCTCAGGCCCCTGGGGGGTCAGCTACATCATTTGTATAAATTTGAATCCCAGCCACCTAGGGATGCTACCACTGAAATATAAATGCCATACATTGCTTAGTTCCAGAGAAGAAGTCATTTATATCAATATTGCCAAATGGACCCCTTTTGGCCCCGCCCCTCAGGGGTCAGACCCATCATTTGTATAAATTTGAATCCCAGTCACACAGGGATGCTTCCTACCAAATTTAGTTAAATTCTGATCAGTGGTTATGAAGAAGAAGTCAATTGTTGACGGACGGACGGACGCCGGACGCCACAGTATGGCATAAGCTCACCTTGGTCCTTTGGACCAGGTGAGCTAAAAAGTTGTTCAGTTGCAAATTCACAAAGAAAGCACAGTTTTCATCGTCCTAATATGTCAAAACTTGCATGATTGAAAGGAATTGATTTCTAACATTGGGAGATATCCTGACTAGATTTTAGATTGTGACAAATGCAAGGATCAGTAACTCTTTCAAATATATTTCAATTCACCCAACTTTCCGGAAAACGCAACTTCAAGTTTGAAATTTCGAAATCTGTTCAAAACTGGGATTTAACAATTAGGATTTAGATAAGGAAATATGTAAGGGCAGTAACTCTTCCAAATATAGTTAAATCCAACAAAAATCTAACGAAACCTAACTTCATATCATAGTTAAAAAGTTTGAAAGAGATCTGGCAGGAGTTCTCAGAAAAATGAAGGTTTATGAGGGACGAACTGACAATACCATACCATAATTCATTCATCTCATTTTTTAACCGATAGTACATTATATTTGATTACTAACACTATAAAAGAAATGCAAGTTTTGTTTAATTGATCAACTACCGGTATTCCAGAATCTAAATCTTCACAATAACTTAAGTTATAAGCTTTAACAAACTTAATCCCTATGATCATGAATAAAGGTCGAGAACAGGCTATCTTTTCAGCAGCTGGCTACTGGTCACACAGATAGGACACTTTTCTGTTTAAATTTTTCAAAAAATCTTCAGCAAATTTTACGGACAGCTTTAAATGTAAGTCAGCATCATGTTTTTTTCAACTAAGCGTGTCCTTTACAGCAAGCTATAAGTTTGACAAAACAGTTTATGGAGTGAAGTTGTGAAAGTGATTCAGTACAATATATAAAAGACATTGACAATAATTAAGTGTCCCCGATGACTAATCGGACTAATAAATAACCTCAACACAAAAGTATCTCTGACTTTTATTCATATTTAATTACCACAAATTGTGTGTAATTCTGACATTACAAATGATGCATGACCTGAGTGGGGGACATCTGGACAGACAGAATACAATGTCTGTCCTGTTGTCCAACCCTCTGTAGTATGAGCAATATATACACATGAATAACTGTACCAAAGACAAATCAATGTCTCTGTAAAATGAACATGACTTGTACACAATACTTTTACTTCATTTACAGGACTGAAGAAAAAAACTGATAAAGGGAGATAACTTGATACAATATATGGCAGCCCAAAGAGGCAGGAATGAAATAAATATTGCAAATTTTGAATGTAGCTTACACTAAACTACTCATAACTTTTCTTGTAAAAAAGGTCAGAAAAATGTCATGCAATTCTAAAAATTGGTGTAATTGCACACTTAATTACCAGAATTATAATCCATTAATAATCTTTTTAAAAAAGGCCTTTTTAAACACCTATCACATACAGATACATTCTTTGTCGAGAACAACCACACACAGACCCTAATCACACGAGATAATAATGGGTGTCACTAATCTTACACAGGAGAAAAACACAACATTTCTGTCTGAACCAGTTACACAGCATGTCCCACATCTAGTGTTATAGATACTGTACTCCCCCTAACTTGTCATACAATAAGTTTTTTTTTTTTTTACATCTTCAAATATTTTCCTTATCATTAATGAAGAGAAGCTTTGTTTATATTTTCTGATCCAATTGAATTCAGAGGAAAGAAAATCTGGCGATATCGTAATTTTCTAAATAAAAAGGGCGAATATATTTGAAATTGGGATGCAATAATATGCTATAGTTCTGTAACCTTAATATCAATATCGATCAAATATCAGAAAGAAGTTCAATGGAAATAATTTGAATAATTGAGTGTTGATATTTTACGTGGGTAATTGATGTATTTTGGCGAGACAAACATGTAGGTAATACATACAGAATATATCCTGAACTGATGCAAGTTGACTATGTAGAGCAGTACATGTGATTTGGATCAGGGTTGTTCATCAGTTCTCATTAAATCTATCACTACAACTAGAGTTTGAACTTGGACCAATACTAAATCACTTATCCAGTGGCATATAATAACATAGCATTTCATGCTGTAACAACATTCACACAACACTCACCCTTCCCACACCGTAATTATATGCCTGCGACTCGGTGGACTAGCGTGACTATCTGCCTCGTTCATCTAGGTCTATTTACAAACCTAAAGATTTGAACAACTTACACAAAGGGAACACAATGTTACATATCACCAAACGTATAGAAGAAATACTTCATATTTTACAAGATAATTGTTTTAGAATTATACAAACACAACTTGTTGAATAAATAATGTTTAAAAAGCACTGAATGGTCTTAATAAGCTACAAATTAGAAATGCTGACCCCAATATTTTGTAACAATATAGTCTGCAATGATAGGACCTGCCAAGAAAGCTATCCAAGTCTGATAGTTTGTACATTGGGATCAAGGAAACTGCATTGAATGTAATATAATGCTGCTATGTCTTAGGAACGATGAGCTAAAACATCAAATCACTTTTTATCAGCGGATTTAATCAACAAAAGTATATACTATCATGCGTCATATCCCAATGACAAGACGTTCGAGTTTAATAGCAAGATCTTGAGAAATGAACACATTGATAAAATCATCGGAAGTAATGCATATGGACTGTAAGTTACGTGGGTATGAAATGAAGCACAAGTTGGGGTGCAGTTATTACAAAGTTTAAATTACAATGTATATGGCTAGGATTTTTAAAGCTACTTTGGGAAAGGTCTCATTTAAAGATTCTTTAAACCCCAGTATAAGCAGATGGTCTATATGAAGTCATTGAAATCAAGAGAGAATCATCCAGAAATCTTTTACCAAGTAAATATTTCCTAAAAATATAATGCAGCAGATATATATAGCCCTGCTTTTGTCAGTGTTATAATATCAATTCAGACATAGGACTACTATGTTGATATTGTTTCTCCAAAAATTCGTTACAAGATAAGACATGTTGTGTACATTTATCTTGTTAATAATAACTAATATGTAGACATTCATATTTCAAGAGTGAAGCAGAATACTTCCATATTGTCACAAGTGTGTCATTTTGATATTCTCTATGCAATGAGAAACACAATTATCTAATCAAGATTTTGAAATATTTCACCAGTAAAACAAATTCTTTATTTTGGAACTCAATTCAAAATGCGATAAACTTGACAAGAAGAAAAGGCAAAAATTCCAAGTTTCATGTCTACCTGTAAGTTCTATTTCAATACTTCATTTCATGAAGATGAACAAAAATGTGTATATAATTTTTCAGGTTTATTGCAACTTTTGGGGACTAGTTGTCATTCATAGTTTAAATGAGTTCGTCATGAGATTACAAGTCAAGTTTATTCTGTACACGCTTTATAATAAATACAAGATTCTCGCCACACCCGTACTTCTCTCGCCTTTATACACAGGGCAAGTCATTTTCACCGCTCATCTTTCCGTCTTCCACTCACTCTCCACATAAATGGTGATGGAAAGAGTTTTCTATCCTCTGTGTACAGTACAAAATTGAAGAGAATCAATATTAACTATTACTGGAGCTCATTTGTACATAGAATACTTTAGCACTTCTTTACCTTATCACAACGGGCACAATAAAACAAAGTACCAAGACCAGTGTGTTTATGAAACAGCACTCTCTATTATTATGACATTGTAGAACAAATGATGAAGCGTTGGAGTCACCCTTCATCCACCCATTAGATAGATGACATCCCTTCTAATCAGAATTTTTTTAATCTATATCTTACACCGAACATTGCGCTGTAATCAATTTCTCTTGTAATCATTTCAACATTTCTAACGACAGCATCTAAACGAAAATGTTCCTATAATATTGTCAACAAGATTACAGTAAATAGTTTACAATGTCTGTTTTAAGAAGTATGGAAGGCCGGTGTGCAATGCAAATTGCTAATTGCTGATGTATATTGAATGTGAATTGCTAATTGACGATATATTCAGCAAGTTTATTACCAGGGCAGTATTAAGTGGTTTTCCAAGATAGCTGGATTTGTTTATCACAAGTTTTCCATGGGGAAAATGGAATGCTTTGGATGTCACAAACCTTCATTGGACAAAACAAAGTTTTTCCCGAATTGTGACCAACATAGAAAGAAAAGTTGATATGAGAAGCCTAAAGAGGGGAAGTAAACATCAAATTTAGATTCTGTCTGTTCTGTGTGAAGCTGTCTCGGACAAGGCGTTCCGGCAAATACATCACCACGTGGTTTAGTAACAACGCCAACATGGGGGCCAGGAAGGAGGACAGAGGTCTGATTGTACAATATCAACTTTTTGTTTTAAATAGCTAATTGCGAACTGCTGATATGCTAATATTGTGAATTGGCGAATTGGAAAGCTACTTCATGGGTATTATTGTTTTTGCAGATCTGGTTTGTTCATTTTTAAATGCAATTAATTACGGGTTAGTGCTGGCCATGCAAGGCATTGTAAAGGCTCACATGAAAACAGCATCAGATTACTAGGTCTGACCTTAGTTACCAGTTCAACCATTTAAACGAAAACAGACGAAGGGACATAATTCGGGGCAATGGCAGTGGAACAACATATAGATCTTGAATTTGGCAATTTAACAATTCAGAATATTGGCATTTGCATCATCAATTTACGGTGCGCACTGACCTTCCAAGAAGAAGCAAGCAAAATAAAATTATCACCATCTCCTCCACCTTGCAGCCCTAGTCAAAACAAATTTCTCAAGACTAGTATACAAAAGGCTACAAAGGAAACCAGGATTTAACATCTGACAACTCATTCCACAAAAAAATAGGTTGCCATATATCACATGAATTTGGTCTTTGCAAACTACAGGTACTGAGATCGCCAGATATATATGTTACCATTATATGAAACACAAATAATTTATAATTTTTTGTTTATATACATGTATAGAATACTATATCTTGTACAACACACACTGTACAAAATTGGCAAAATAAACAAAATCACATGACAAAATTTATCATACAAAACACTTGATGAGATACATAACTTTAAAATACTTCATGCAATACCTTCAATATGTGCTTTAATACAGGGACACATTGTGACATTAAAACCTATTTTACCAATTATTTACCAATTATCTTACAATTTGAAATAAACCTTTACCAATCAAATGGAAAAAGATATTTTAACTTTGGTTAAAAATCTGTACAAAATTTACTGCTTGAAGTGTACTGCAAGAAATGTCAAATCTCACAAACCACTACAATAGTATATGGTGTGTTTGGGTATCCTGATGGTCTGCTTGTGGTAAGAAAAACCTTGTTCTGATGAAGTTTACAGCTTGTAGATTTTGTTATTTTTACAAAGTAATTTTTTACCTTGTATCTATTTTATTAAATATGTTGTTATTATTTTATTGTACGTTTATCTCTAAAGACAACATAAAACGTTTTGTTTGTATCAGGGTTTTTTTCAGTGCTCGAAGTTATAATGATAGCAGTATCAGATTACGTTAAACTAGAACAGTGTTTTCTAAAAAAAATTTCTTCAAAAAAAACAAAAAAAAACCACAAACTTTGGTGCCCAAAACTGACAATGAATTATAATCTAAGCCCCTTGTTTTTCAGATAATTTTGGTATTTATTTTTCACACACACACACACCCACACACACCTGAAAAATAACTTTGTGCCAAAAAATCCTGATGCACAGATGAAGGCTGTCTTAATGTACTTGAGGAATCCATGTTAAAATATTTCTAACAGCAGCATTTTATGTCACAAACCACATACACTGCAGGTTTTATAGAGACTAAGTGCGTATTTGATAATTCAGTATCACCTGTGTGTGACAGGTACTACAAAGTCTTTATGAGTACATTGTCTTCTGTGAGGATCACGTTCCCTGTTCAACAAGGAAAGCTCAGTGCTTTATATACTGTCATTTAATATTCAAGACTTGCATACAACACCCATCCACATAGTGGGGCTATGTCTACATATTTGATTGTACCATCTATCTATAGTGCTGTGAAACTAAACTATCAATGTTGCCTTTGATAACTAGCTTTGAACATCATTGAAATATATGCATGTTATCAAAAATGCACTCCTACTGAAATATTTAATGATTAATACACAGAGCAGAATGTCATAAAATAGTTATGATGAAGTATTTGGCAAGATTTTTTTTCTGAAAGTTGTCAAGTAAATGTTTATTCTTTGACACAAAAAAAAGTCCAAAATGTCAACAGTATTGAAAAGATAGAATACCAAAATAAACATGAACAAAATGATTTCTACTTTAAACTTAGTTACAGTTATTAGTCCTACAAGCTCACACGTGTATGGTAGCTTTGCTTGAAAGCACTCGTGACATGTACACTTTTCTAGTTTTTTCTAGTGAAATCCTGATCAACTTACAGATTGAAGTTTTAAATTACATATAATATAGAAATCATGTTGTACAATTTTAATTGCTGTTTAAAATCAATAAAGGATCGAGTGTCCTGAATTTTTGATCCCTCAAAGTAAGTTTTCAAATGGTCATTGAATCACTCTTCAAATTTTGAGTAGTATAAGATGGTATCTAATTTTTATCAAACAGTGAATAATTTGAAAACTCAAACTCATACTCAAATGATACCTATATATAACAGTCATGGACTTATAAAAGATGTCACAAAATTTCAGTAATAGGGAACTATTATTTAATGATAACCCATCAAGTATTTAGTGTAAAATACTAAATAATCATTTATATAGAATACTGTAAGCATACATACTTTAGCGACAATAGTATTTTACAGTTAAACACAATATATTCTTACTTTTTTTTTCATTTCTTGGCAATTTGCACGAAAACTGCATGTGTTTCATTACGGAAGATATAATGAAATAAAAAATCTTTCATGACGGAGAATCATGATGTCTGTCATTTTAAATTACTAACCAATTACCAGGTGGGGTTATACCTTGCCTACACATACTTCACCATGAAAGTGACCGGTCAAGGAAACATACCTGGGTCAGGCTTCACACGTTTGTTTCCTCTCTTTCAAATAGACTTCTGACTTTCATATAGCACCAGGCTATTAACAGATTTTATCCAAAAGCAGATATTTTTCTGATGTATTGCTAATTGACTTAGGAATAAGCACATTATGGTACAGGGTACTGTTTTTTTCTTAGCGCTAATATAGGTATGTTAACAGCAGGTTTCTATTTATATATAGACTATTGAAAAATGTAAATAGAAAGTGTAGAATATATTGGCTGAAAGACCATCATATTATAACAGCCTCGACAATGTCACCATGTCATGCATCTAGAATAACCGATCTAGTGATGTAGACTGAGCAGTATAACATACATTTCTATAGAACACACCGACAACATTTTCAAACATATATTTAAGAATTTCATTCAAAGTCTTTCATACATAATTTAAATTAAACATATATTTTTGAGAAGTTTTTTGCAGTCAATAAACCTCTGTGATGGTACTTATCAAAGTATTTATCAAGGGGGAAAGAATTAAAAATGTAACATAAAAACATCATTTAAGTACACATACACAATAGTTCTCTTTGTTAATACATAAAAATGACATATCAATGTATATTATAACAACATAATAACAAGCCAAAGCTGAATACACCTGTAACAAAATCAGCTGGGAACACGAGTCGCTCCGCCAAAGTAGAACAAAAACAAATGCCTATTTACGATGTGATATTTTTTTACAGAAAAAAACCTGCTACAGTATGATTCAAATATGCAAATGTTTGTCCTAGGTGAGGGATACACAATCGTTTTCCCACATAAACAGTTTCTTTTCATTACGTTTTCTAACGGTCAGCACATGATGAAGGGAAAACCCTTCACGAGAATATTCCTGGACATTTCACAGGGAAATTAAAGGATAGACAGAGAGATAAAGAGACGAAGAAGAAATGTCCAGGAGTACTGTCTACATGCACGGAGAGTACAAGTACTATTTTGCTTTGTTTTACCTTTATCACAGACTAGCTATGTTAAAATGAGAACCTCATCCGCCATCACGCTTCTTGTCCTTGGTCAATCCATCACTTTAGCATTTTTTTTTTTGTATTTATTTTTTCAGATCCTGTCAGAACACAATGCATTTTTTGTTTTTGTACAATGATACAACATTGTTCTGGACCACATAATAAATGACGGGACATCATTACAACAGTGTACATCCCTATCACGACTGTCTGTATGAGTTTGTCCAGTGATAATCGCTATGTCTCAGAGAATAACACAGCAGTTACTACAATTACTCTCCCCACTTTTGTCCTTTTTTAACTGCCCTGTAAAATGAAAAATAAAATAAAATCACAATACATTATTCAAGAATTAATACCTTGAAACAAATATATATAACCAATTTCTTTTTTTAATTTGTCAATATTACTAACTCATTCACCTCTGAAATTTCATAAGGAACGTTAACTATTCCAGCCTTTTAAATGAAAAGGTTTAATGTGTATCCAGAGGAGAATGGGTAAATTATTCGAACCTTTCTGTTTATGCGACTCAAAACATTTATCTATTTTTAAATCAAATATCTATGCTGATGAAGGCCTTTTAAGTCTTAGCCAAGGTAACCTGACAGCCAGATAAATCATAAGCTCGATCTTTATTTAAATAGCAAACAAAGCTTGTGTGATCAAGAATCATTTGGAAGAGGTTGAATGACCCTGATGGATATCTTGTTGAGAATGTATATACCTTGATTGTTTGGTTCTGGTAAATTCTCTCTTGGCACAAGATGCATCACTGTCGTTTTGCCCATAGGTAATTGTAAAGCTGGAATTCATAAACAAAACGAAATGAAGAAAACTGGAAATATCCACTTTTTCATTCTTTCACATTCTACTGACATGTCATAGTCAAAATGGTTGGGCACAAGTTCTTACAAGTTATATCAGATACTGAAATTTACAAATAAAACAAAGCCCCTGATGATCTTTCTATCCATTTAGAAAAATAGGCTGTAGTACCTCTGAGTCTGTAGAAGATTTTTGAAATTTAGGATAATTTCCCTTTGGGGCCCTGCCCTGGCACCTGGGGTGGGGGCAGGAATCTAAATTTTAC
Source organism: Mimachlamys varia (assembly GCA_947623455.1). Classification (NCBI taxonomy): domain Eukaryota; kingdom Metazoa; phylum Mollusca; class Bivalvia; order Pectinida; family Pectinidae; genus Mimachlamys; species Mimachlamys varia. The sequence continues at coordinate 9,082,201 of OX392537.1, forward strand.
ATTTTGATTTCTCCAAGGATGATTGTGACAATTAGGAATAATTTCCTATATAAAAAGGACAAAATATACCCGAAAGTGTTATTTCCCAATAAAAACTATAGTAAACTTTACCCTCTTGAGGTGGAACGGATAGCCTGGGGGTACTGAAATTTACAAATTAAACAAAGTCCCTGATGATCTTCCTATCCATGTAGAGAAATAGGCTGGCGAAGAAGATTTTTGAAATTTAGGATAATTTTCCCTTTGGGGCCCCGTCCAGATCCATGGGGTAGGGGCAGGAATCCAAATTTTAGTTTGATTCCATCTTTCTCCAAGGATGATTGTGACAAAGTAGGAATAATTTCCTACTTAAAATGATAGCCCAGGGGAACTGAAATTTACAAATTAAACAAAGCCCCTGATGATCTTCCTATCCATGTAGAGAAATAATTTTCATTTATAAATATACTAACCTCCCAGGGTGACATTGCCGTGTAGAAATCTTCCTTGATATATTAATCTCAGTATATTTGCAGGTGGTAATGGTTCATCTTCCCAATCTAGACAAATAGAATATGATTAAAAAGTTAAAAAAAAATCAAAAAATATTTAAACCAATTAATTTTTGTGAATCGCACTGAGATGGTTCCAAACTGGATTATGAAACCAGTATAAGAATTCTGTTTATTATTATCACTATAAAACAACCATATTAAGTGCATCTGAAAGTGGTTTGTACAACCTAAGTCAGTACAACCTACATTGTAGATAATTACAGTAAGTCAGTACAACCTACATTGTAGATAATTATAGTAAGTCAGTACGATGTCAGTATGAAATACTACATATGTGATCTAGGATGCATGAGGAATCATCAGTTCCAATTTGATCCAAATCCTTCATCTCCTGCAAACATTTTTGTGCAGAAGACAAAAAACGGACAGACGGATGGACAGACAGACAGACGGACAACCTGATTACTATAGGGCACCCGCATCTCTCGATGCGGGGCCCTAATTACAGTAAGTCCGTATAACCTACATTGTAGATAATTACAGTAAGTCATACAACCTACATTGTAGATAATTACAGTTAGTCAGTATAACCTACATTGTAGATAATTACAGTAAGTCAGTACAACCTACATTGTAGATAATTACAGTAAGTCAGCACAACCTACATTGTAGATAATAACAGTAAGTCATACAACCTACATTGTAGATAATTACAGTAAGTCAGTACAGCCTACATTGTAGATAATTACAGTAAGTCAGCACAACCTACATTGTAGATCATTACAGTAAGTCAGTACAGCCTACACTGTAGATAATTACAGTAAGTCAGTACAACCTACATTGTAGATAATTACAGTAAGTCAGTACAGCCTACACTGTAGATAATTACAGTAAGTCAGTACAGCCTACATTGTAGATAATTACAGTAAGTCAGTACAGCCTACACTGTAGATAATTACAGTAAGTCAGTACAACCTACATTGTAGATAATTACAGTAAGTCAGTACAGCCTACACTGTAGATAATTACAGTAAGTCAGTACAACCTACATTGTAGATAATTACAGTAAGTCAGTACAGCCTACACTGTAGATAATTACAGTAAGTCAGTACAGCCTACACTGTAGATAATTACAGTTAGTCAGTACAGCCTACACTGTAGATAATTACAGTAAGTCAGTACAGCCTACATTGTAGATAATTACAGTAAGTCAGTACAGCCTACATTGTAGATAATTACAGTAAGTCAGTACAGCCTACAATGTAGATAATTACAGTTAGTCAGTACAGCCTACACTGTAGATAATTACAGTAAGTCAGTACAGCCTACATTGTAGATAATTACAGTAAGTCAGTACAGCCTACACTGTAGATAATTACAGTAAGTCAGTACAGCCTACACTGTAGATAATTACAGTAAGTCAGTACAACCTACATTGTAGATAATTACAGTTAGTCAGTACAGCCTACATTGTAGATAATTACAGTAAGTCAGTACAGCCTACACTGTAGATAATTACAGTAAGTCAGTACAACCTACAATGTAGATAATTACAGTTAGTCAGTACAGCCTACAATGTAGATAATTACAGTTAGTCAGTACAACCTACAATGTAGATAATTACAGTAAGTCAGTACAGCCTACAATGTAGATAATTACAGTAAGTCAGTACAGCCTACAATGTAGATAATTACAGTAAGTCAGTACAGCCTACAATGTAGATAATTACAGTAAGTCAGTACAGCCTACAATGTAGATAATTACAGTAAGTCAGTACAGCCTACAATGTAGATAATTACAGTTAGTCAGTACAGCCTACAATGTAGATAATTACAGTAAGTCAGTACAACCTACACTGTAGATAATTACAGTAAGTCAGTACAACCTACATTGTAGATAATTACAGTAAGTCAGTACAGCCTACAATGTAGATAATTACAGTAAGTCAGTACAACCTACACTGTAGATAATTACAGTTAGTCAGTACAGCCTACAATGTAGATAATTACAGTTAGTCAGTACAGCCTACATTGTAGATAATTACAGTAAGTCAGTACAGCCTACAATGTAGATAATTACAGTAAGTCAGTACAACCTACATTGTAGATAATTACAGTAAGTCAGTACAGCCTACACTGTAGATAATTACAGTAAGTCAGTACAGCCTACATTGTAGATAATTACAGTAAGTCAGTACAGCCTACACTGTAGATAATTACAGTAAGTCAGTACAACCTACATTGTAGATAATTACAGTAAGTCAGTACAACCTACATTGTAGATCATTACAGTAAGTCAGTACAACCTACATTGTAGATCATTACAGTAAGTCAGTACAGCCTACATTGTAGATCGTTACAGTAAGTCAGTACGGCCTACATTGTAGATAATTACAGTAAGTCAGTACAGCCTACATTGTAGATCATTACAGTAAGTCAGTACAACCTACACTGTAGATAATTACAGTAAGTCAGTACAGCCTACACTGTAGATAATTACAGTAAGTCAGTACAGCCTACACTGTAGATAATTACAGTAAGTCAGTACAGCCTACATTGTAGATAATTACAGTAAGTCATACAACCTACATTGTAGATCATTACAGTAAGTCAGTACAGCCTACATTGTAGATAATTACAGTAAGTCAGTACAACCTACATTGTAGATAATTACAGTAAGTCAGTACAACCTACACTGTAGATAATTACAGTAAGTCAGTACAGCCTACACTGTAGATAATTACAGTAAGTCAGTACAGCCTACACTGTAGATAATTACAGTAAGTCAGTACAGTCTACATTGTAGATAATTACAGTAAGTCAGTACAGCCTACATTGTAGATAATTACAGTTAGTCAGTACAACCTACATTGTAGATAATTACAGTAAGTCAGTACAACCTACATTGTAGATAATTACAGTAAGTCAGTACAGCCTACATTGTAGATAATTACAGTAAGTCAGTACAACCTACATTGTAGATCATTACAGTAAGTCAGTACAGCCTACAATGTAGATAATTACAGTAAGTCAGTACAACCTACACTGTAGATAATTACAGTAAGTCAGTACAGCCTACATTGTAGATAATTACAGTAAGTCAGCACAACCTACACTGTAGATATTTACAGTAAGTCAGTACAGCCTACATTGTAGATTATTACAGTAAGTCAGTACAGCCTACATTGTAGATAATTACAGTAAGTCAGTACAGCCTACAATGTAGATAATTACAGTAAGTCAGTACAACCTACGTACACTGTAGAAAATTACAGTAAGTCAGTACAACCCACATTTAGATAATTACAGTTAGTCAGTACAACCTACATTGTAGATAATTACAGTAAGTCAGTACAGCCTACATTGTAGATAATTACAGTAAGTCAGTACAACCTACATTGTAGATAATTACAGTAAGTCAGTACAGCCTACACTGTAGATAATTACAGTAAGTCAGTACAACCTACACTGTAGATAATTACAGTAAGTCAGTACAGCCTACACTGTAGATAATTACAGTAAGTCAGTACAACCTACATTGTAGATAATTACAGTAAGTCAGTACAACCTACACTGTAGATAATTACAGTAAGTCAGTACAACCTACATTGTAGATAATTACAGTAAGTCAGTACAACCTACACTGTAGATAAATACAGTTAGTCAGTACAACCTACATTGTAGATAATTACAGTAAGTCAGTACAGCCTACATTGTAGATAATTACAGTAAGTCAGTACAGCCTACATTGTAGATCATTACAGTAAGTCAGTACAGCCTACACTGTAGATAATTACAGTAAGTCAGTACAGCCTACACTGTAGATAATTACAGTAAGTCAGTACAGCCTACACTGTAGATAATTACAGTAAGTCAGTACAACCTACATTGTAGATAATTACAGTAAGTCTGTACAACCTACACTGTAGATCATTACAGTAAGTCAGTACAACCCACACTGTAGATAATTACAGTAAGTCAGTACAACCTACATTGTAGATAATTACAGTAAGTCAGTACAACCTACACTGTAGATAATTACAGTAAGTCAGTACAACCTACACTGTAGATAATTACAGTAAGTCAGTACAGCCTACACTGTAGATAATTACAGTAAGTCAGTACAGCCTACACTGTAGATAATTACAGTAAGTCAGTACAACCTACATTGTAGATAATTACAGTAAGTCAGTACAACCTACACTGTAGATAAATACAGTTAGTCAGTACAACCTACATTGTAGATAATTACAGTAAGTCAGTACAGCCTACATTGTAGATAATTACAGTAAGTCAGTACAGCCTACATTGTAGATAATTACAGTAAGTCAGTACAGCCTACACTGTAGATAATTACAGTAAGTCAGTACAGCCTACACTGTAGATAATTACAGTAAGTCAGTACAACCTACATTGTAGATAATTACAGTAAGTCTGTACAACCTACACTGTAGATCATTACAGTAAGTCAGTACAACCCACACTGTAGATAATTACAGTAAGTCAGTACAACCTACATTGTAGATAATTACAGTAAGTCAGTACAACCTACACTGTAGATAATTACAGTAAGTCAGTACAACCTACACTGTAGATAATTACAGTAAGTCAGTACAGCCTACACTGTAGATAATTACAGTAAGTCAGTACAGCCTACACTGTAGATAATTACAGTAAGTCAGTACAGCCTACACTGTAGATAATTACAGTAAGTCAGTACAGCCTACAATGTAGATAATTACAGTTAGTCAGTACAACCTACATTGTAGATAATTACAGTAAGTCTGTACAACCTACACTGTAGATCATTACAGTAAGTCAGTACAACCCACACTGTAGATAATTACAGTAAGTCAGTACAACCTACATTGTAGATAATTACAGTAAGTCAGTACAACCTACACTGTAGATAAATACAGTTAGTCAGTACAACCTACATTGTAGATAATTACAGTAAGTCAGTACAACCTACATTGTAGATAATTACAGTAAGTCAGTACAGCCTACATTGTAGATAATTACAGTAAGTCAGTACAACCTACATTGTAGATAATTACAGTAAGTCAGTACAACCTACATTGTAGATAATTACAGTAAGTCAGTACAGCCTACATTGTAGATAATTACAGTAAGTCAGTACAGCCTACACTGTAGATAATTACAGTAAGTCAGTACAACCTACATTGTAGATAATTACAGTAAGTCAGTACAGCCTACATTGTAGATAATTACAGTAAGTCAGTACAACCTACATTGTAGATAATTACAGTAAGTCAGTACAACCTACACTGTAGATAAATACAGTTAGTCAGTACAACCTACATTGTAGATAATTACAGTAAGTCAGTACAACCTACACTGTAGATAATTACAGTAAGTCAGTACAGCCTACACTGTAGATAATTACAGTAAGTCAGTACAGCCTACACTGTAGATAATTACAGTAAGTCAGTACAGCCTACATTGTAGATAATTACAGTAAGTCAGTACAGCCTACATTGTAGATAATTACAGTAAGTCAGTACAACCTACATTGTAGATAATTACAGGAAGTCAGTACAACCTACATTGTTGATCATTACAGTAAGTCAGTACAGCCTACATTGTAGATAATTACAGTAAGTCAGTACAACCTACATTGTAGATAATTACAGTAAGTCAGTACAACCTACACTGTAGATAATTACAGTAAGTCATACAACCTACATTGTAGATCATTACAGTAAGTCAGTACAGCCTACACTGTAGATAATTACAGTAAGTCAGTACAGCCTACATTGTAGATAATTACAGTAAGTCAGTACAGCCTACATTGTAGATCATTACAGTAAGTCAGTACAACCTACACTGTAGATAATTACAGTAAGTCAGTACAGCCTACACTGTAGATAATTACAGTAAGTCAGTACAGCCTACACTGTAGATAATTACAGTAAGTCAGTACAACCCACATTGTAGATAATTACAGTAAGTCAGTACAACCTACATTGTAGATAATTACAGTAAGTCAGTACAACCTACATTGTAGATCATTACAGTAAGTCAGTACAGCCTACAATGTAGATAATTACAGTAAGTCAGTACAACCTACACTGTAGATAATTACAGTAAGTCAGAACAACCTACACTGTAGATAATTACAGTAAGTCAGTACAGCCTACATTGTAGATAATTACAGTAAGTCAGTACAGCCTACATTGTAGATCATTACAGTAAGTCAGTACAACCTACATTGTAGATAATTACAGTAAGTCAGAACAACCTACACTGTAGATAATTACAGTAAGTCAGTACAGCCTACATTGTAGATAATTACAGTAAGTCAGTACAGCCTACATTGTAGATAATTACAGTAAGTCAGTACAGCCTACATTGTAGATAATTACAGTAAGTCAGTACAGCCTACATTGTAGATCATTACAGTAAGTCAGTACAACCTACACTGTAGATAATTACAGTAAGTCAGTACAGCCTACACTGTAGATAATTACAGTAAGTCAGTACAGCCTACACTGTAGATAATTACAGTAAGTCAGTACAGCCTACATTGTAGATAATTACAGTAAGTCAGTACAACCTACATTGTAGATAATTACAGTAAGTCAGTACAACCTACATTGTAGATAATTACAGGAAGTCAGTACAACCTACATTGTTGATCATTACAGTAAGTCAGTACAGCCTACATTGTAGATAATTACAGTAAGTCAGTACAACCTACATTGTAGATAATTACAGTAAGTCAGTACAACCTACACTGTAGATAATTACAGTAAGTCAGTACAGCCCACACTGTAGATAATTACAGTAAGTCAGTACAACCTACATTGTAGATAATTACAGTAAGTCAGTACAGCCTACACTGTAGATAATTACAGTAAGTCAGTACAGCCTACACTGTAGATCATTACAGTAAGTCAGTACAACCTACACTGTAGATAATTACAGTAAGTCAGTACAGCCTACACTGTAGATAATTACAGTAAGTCAGTACAGCCTACATTGTAGATAATTACAGTAAGTCAGTACAACCTACATTGTAGATAATTACAGTAAGTCAGTACAACCTACATTGTAGATAATTACAGGAAGTCAGTACAACCTACATTGTTGATCATTACAGTAAGTCAGTACAGCCTACATTGTAGATAATTACAGTAAGTCAGTACAACCTACATTGTAGATAATTACAGTAAGTCAGTACAACCTACATTGTAGATAATTACAGTAAGTCATACAACCTACATTGTAGATAATTACAGTAAGTCAGTACAGCCTACACTGTAGATCATTACAGTAAGTCAGTACAACCTACATTGTAGATAATTACAGTAAGTCATACAACCTACATTGTAGATAATTACAGTAAGTCCGTACAACCTACATTGTAGATAATTACAGTAAGTCCGTACAACCTACATTGTAGATAATTACAGTAAGTCAGTACAACCTACATTGTAGATAATTACAGTAAGTCAGTACAGCCTACATTGTAGATAATTACAGTAAGTCAGTACAACCTACATGGTAGATAATTACAGTAAGTCAGTACAACCTACATTGTAGATCATTACAGTAAGTCAGTACAACCTACACTGTAGATAATTACAGTAAGTCAGTACAGCCTACACTGTAGATAATTACAGTAAGTCAGTACAGCCTACACTGTAGATAATTACAGTAAGTCAGTACAGCCTACATTGTAGATAATTACAGTAAGTCAGTACAACCTACATTGTAGATAATTACAGTAAGTCAGTACAACCTACATTGTAGATAATTACAGGAAGTCAGTACAACCTACATTGTTGATCATTACAGTAAGTCAGTACAGCCTACATTGTAGATAATTACAGTAAGTCAGTACAACCTACATTGTAGATAATTACAGTAAGTCAGTACAACCTACACTGTAGATAATTACAGTAAGTCAGTACAGCCTACACTGTAGATAATTACAGTAAGTCAGTACAGCCTACACTGTAGATAATTACAGTAAGTCAGTACAGCCTACATTGTAGATAATTACAGTAAGTCAGTACAACCTACATTGTAGATAATTACAGTAAGTCAGTACAACCTACATTGTAGATAATTACAGGAAGTCAGTACAACCTACATTGTTGATCATTACAGTAAGTCAGTACAGCCTACATTGTAGATAATTACAGTAAGTCAGTACAACCTACATTGTAGATAATTACAGTAAGTCAGTACAACCTACATTGTAGATAATTACAGTAAGTCATACAACCTACATTGTAGATAATTACAGTAAGTCAGTACAGCCTACACTGTAGATAATTACAGTAAGTCAGTACAACCTACATTGTAGATAATTACAGTAAGTCATACAACCTACATTGTAGATAATTACAGTAAGTCCGTACAACCTACATTGTAGATAATTACAGTAAGTCCGTACAACCTACATTGTAGATAATTACAGTAAGTCAGTACAACCTACATTGTAGATAATTACAGTAAGTCAGTACAGCCTACATTGTAGATAATTACAGTAAGTCAGTACAACCTACATGGTAGATAATTACAGTAAGTCAGTACAACCTACATTGTAGATCATTACAGTAAGTCAGTACAACCTACATTGTAGATAATTACAGTAAGTCAGAACAACCTACATTGTAGATAATTACAGTAAGTCATACAACCTACATTGTAGATCATTACAGTAAGTCAGTACAGCCTACACTGTAGATAATTACAGTAAGTCAGTACAACCTACACTGTAGATAATTACAGTAAGTCAGTACAGCCTACACTGTAGATAATTACAGTAAGTCAGTACAGCCTACACTGTAGATAATTACAGTAAGTCAGTACAGCCTACATTGTAGATAATTACAGTAAGTCAGTACAGCCTACATTGTAGATAATTACAGTAAGTCAGTACAACCTACATTGTAGATAATTACAGTAAGTCAGTACAGCCTACATTGTAGATAATTACAGTAAGTCCGTACAACCTACATTGTAGATAATTACAGTAAGTCAGTACAACCTACATTGTAGATAATTACAGTAAGTCAGTACAGCCTACATTGTAGATAATTACAGTAAGTCAGTACAACCTACATTGTAGATAATTACAGTAAGTCAGTACAGCCTACATTGTAGATAATTACAGTAAGTCAGTACAGCCTACACTGTAGATAATTACAGTAAGTCAGTACAGCCTACATTGTAGATAATTACAGTAAGTCAGTACAACCTACATTGTAGATAATTACAGTAAGTCAGTACAACCTACATTGTAGATAATTACAGGAAGTCAGTACAACCTACATTGTTGATCATTACAGTAAGTCAGTACAGCCTACATTGTAGATAATTACAGTAAGTCAGTACAACCTACATTGTAGATAATTACAGTAAGTCAGTACAACCTACATTGTAGATAATTACAGTAAGTCATACAACCTACATTGTAGATAATTACAGTAAGTCAGTACAGCCTACACTGTAGATAATTACAGTAAGTCAGTACAACCTACATTGTAGATAATTACAGTAAGTCATACAACCTACATTGTAGATAATTACAGTAAGTCCGTACAACCTACATTGTAGATAATTACAGTAAGTCCGTACAACCTACATTGTAGATAATTACAGTAAGTCAGTACAACCTACATTGTAGATAATTACAGTAAGTCAGTACAGCCTACATTGTAGATAATTACAGTAAGTCAGTACAACCTACATGGTAGATAATTACAGTAAGTCAGTACAACCTACATTGTAGATCATTACAGTAAGTCAGTACAACCTACATTGTAGATAATTACAGTAAGTCAGAACAACCTACATTGTAGATAATTACAGTAAGTCATACAACCTACATTGTAGATCATTACAGTAAGTCAATACAGTCTACATTGTAGATAATTACAGGAAGTCTGTACAACTTACATTGTAGATAATTACAGTAACATTAGAATGTAGAAACCAAAGGAAGGGTGCCAAGTTAAACAAAGAGAGTAAGGAGAAAAGATAGAAAGGTTCAGCACTATATCTGAATTGACTTTTTCCTGTAAATTCAGACCAGGGACCGTGAGATGTATAGTACCGTGCCAAAAGTATTCGGTCACATCATATTTTTACTATACATGTATATTTCATGCAGGGGTTAATCTAGGATTTGGTGAATACTACCCATAATGAGAATTAGGGGTATTGAAGGGCCGTAGACCCTTTGCCAGGCCGAAGGCTTGGCACGCGAATTTCAATGGCATGAGCCAGGGGGAGAGAACGAGAGGGAAGGGGGGTACAGTTTCCCTCAGAAAATTTTTGTATTTGAAGGTGCCAGAAGGTGGATTTTAAGCCAATCTGCTAAAAAAAGGTGGGAGGAGAGTCTACACTTGCAGTATTAAAATTCTAGTTTAACATTTTACGGTTTTTCCTTGCTATAATTCCTAATTCATCAAACTTTTAGGAATTTCCTTATTTTGGGGGATTTTTCATCTGATTTAGGGGAATTTTTCTTGATTGGGAATTTGTTTTTACTCAAAGGGGAATATAACAACAGTGAGGAATACTACCAAATTTCGGTAGTAAAATCGGTCTAGATTAACCCATGCCATGCTTTTAGATAAATATTTCACTAATCATAGGATTTTGTTTTTCATCAGTTTTTTTTCAAGTTGCTCATACTTGTGGAGGATAATAAGCTCTTTAACCTGGTTAAACTTATAACATGAAACTCTCGGTATGATTAAACTTAGAAATTACGAAACTTATGGTATTAAAATCTCAGTTGATGGTTAAACTTAAAATATGAAATCTTAGTAATCTTATGGTTAAACTTATAATTAGAACATGAAACTCTAAGTACGGTCAAACTTTGATCATGAAACTCGAGCATGGCTATACTTAGAATACGAAACTCTTACAATTATGCAGTCTGGTTAAACTTGGAATATGAAACTCCTTATATGGTTAAACTTATACGAATACGACAGGAAGGTTATTAAAAGCAACTAAAAGCCTGATTGCTGCTGAAGAGCAGTGCGTATGGGAAGCCATGATCACAGACTTGAAGTCACCCATCAAAGGACAGCAAACTGATCACCACTGTCGAAACATCTGGAGGACCTTCAAGTCCCAATAAGAACTGAATATCAATATATTGATAAAAAGCAGTTCATAACAGATCAATACTGAAAATTCTCATCATGTTTTCGTCATTTATATTGAGAAATGAACAGGCCTAGGTGAGCAACCAAAATAATCTCCTTAAACTGAACTCATGTCTGTATGTTTTTTTCTGATTCATAAAAACATACTTGAAGGCAATCTATGTTCAGTATGCAAGCATTTTACTGGCAAAGATGTAAACACATTGATGCTTCAAGGTATATAGCTATCTTAATAATGACCACACACATGTACATCCATCCATCAAAGATACATTTTATTGTTATACGGGAGGTATTGTCTATTGACAAGTCCAGTGAATTTAATTAGAAATGTCTGTGAGACAAATGCCCCAGCCCCCAAATGAAATTAGTTCTTGATGCTTATGTATGCGAAGTTTGATGACAATCGGATCAGTAGTTATTTATATAAGCTGGTCACATTACCATGGGACGGGACGGACATGGATAGCACTATATGCCCCCCCCCCCCCCCAAATTTCATGGTGAGGCATAAAAAAAAAGATATGAAGGATCTAGAGTTTGTTTAAATTGCATCCAATGAATATATCTGGATGCAGGTTTTATGTGTGCACATGTACTGTGCAGAAAAACAAATCCATTACTGTATTCATTTTTATTTATTTTATTGTGCACGTTCTCGTGAGAGTATCTTTCCGAACTATCTATTTTGGATCACGTTTCATACAGGCGGCAGCCATTTTCAAACAGATGTCTGGAATCTGGCTATTTTGAGAAATGGGTGGCGACAGTTTGTTAACAATCTTCTGTGACTTGAATTAAATGTATAGTTTATATAATAAAGCACTGCTTAATCAGTGACCCTTGGATGGGACGCTAATATTTCGCATATTTATTCAGACTCTACGAGCCGCCAGCTATAGCCATCCCAGGCCAATATTCAGAGGATCAGAGAGTCGGAACCCTTCGGACTACCTTCATTGTTCTGGCAATTCATGATCATTAACACAAAACTCAATAGAACTAGCTAGGTATTAAATTATGAAGAACTACATAGGTTTTTTTTTAAAACTTTTCAGACACCTCTACTTATTTCTGATAAGAAATTGAAAATGCTGTTAATTATAGTATATTATACAATAGCATCGCTGCAACCAAATCAAATTTAAAAGTCTGAACAAACCTGATAGGAACCCCACATTGATTCGAATTCACTGTTCATTATTTATATGACAATAGAAGACTTAGACCAAGAGAGACATCAATGGAGCCATTAATGACATTCTGTGTATATAATTAATCTCTTACCTAATCTCATCTTAATACCAACCTGTTGGCCAATTGTTGTAAACAAGTTCTGTTATGTCTGCCGCAGACTCGTTTGGTGTAAACAGGAACTCTTTGGATTTCCCACTTACTAAGATCAATCGCAAGTTAATCTGAAAAAAAAATGTATACGTGAAAATAATTATATAACATTCACACCCAGTAACAGAGAATTATTTCATGGAGAGAAAGGTGACTTTAAGTCACAATACAACTTTATATACTGATCAGCAGACGTACTTCTTTCATGGTTGTCGGATCTATAAGCTTCCTTTTTATCAAAAGTTTTCCACAGTAAAAAGGCTTTGTTGCAATTGCTATATTCTGATCTATGGGCCAGTAAAAGTATTGGGTAAAGGTTCTTGCACATTCAGGGCTTTCTGGACTTTTTTGTCTTCAGAATGTGTTGTAACTCCTTAAAGTCTGCTCTGACTGAAGGTTCTAAAGACAGTTCTGCTTCTGGATCTGTTTAAAAAAAATTATATTTGACTTTTAATGTCAATCTGCTTTGAATTTGAACTTACATCAAACAAAGAATGCTCTCAAACATTTTGAAGACTGATAATATATATTGCCAATTTTATTGTATATATGCAAGAAAATACAACAAAATGTCTTTCCAACTGCCAATACGTACCAACAGAACTAGAACTGTCGTCCGGGGGCCAACTCATACCCCCACCCCTAAAGTCATTTGTACAACAAATGAGTGGCACTTCTTCATACTGTATTGTCAATTCCCACAAAATTTTTAAAAGATCCGTTGAAAAATGAGCGAACGCATAGCCGGACAAAGTTGTGTTCATTTACATAAAAGGGAAATAACTCTCTGAAAAGGGTAATAAATGCAAAGGGTCGAAAATGCAAATTTACTTCTTGGGGCACATCTTCATACTGTACTGTCTATTCCCACAAAATTTTAAAAAGATCTGTTGAAAACTGAGTGAATGCATAGCCGGATAAAATTGTGTCTACAGACAGATGGACAGACAATCTGATTCCAGTATATACCCCCGCCCCTCCAACTTCGTTGCGGGGGTTATAATTACAATTTTTTTTCTTAATATTCTATACAACAATCATTCTCCTGACAGGTTGGCAGAGGCCCAAGAAGAAGGGGATGGGCTTATTACCAGACGTCTCCCAGTGCTATTGGTAGGTCAAAAGTGTGGGGTGGGCTTATTAGCGAGCATGGGCTTATTGTCTGAGAATTACGGTATATATAAAATAATGTACAGGGATTTTTATATGAAGATATGAGGCTATACTTCACATTCCATCCTGGACAACTGGTAAACGTTCTTGTTTGTATGAGGCAAAAACTAAAATGTCTAGCTGCCATTCCTTAGTAACCTGCAGGAGACATCTCATGCACTTTCTGAAAATTTTACTTTGCCATATTTTTTTTTAAAATCTCAACAACAAAAATTTTTTAACTTGCATTGTCAGCTTTAAGCTTCTGGAATGCGATTTCAATATTGCCCACATCTCAAAATTCCACATTCAATTATCAATTAAATGGGTTTATTCTAAAGTCTTGTACAATAATCTTGAAATACTAAAAGCAGGGGCAGTTACAATGTACCTCTCAAATGGTTGGTAATTTTCTCTTCAGATATTAATTTTCTCCACAATAAAAAACATCATTTGTCCCCTTATGTTTGTTGCTGACAATTGTACACAATTCGTCTAATAAAGATAAGGTCTTTTTATTAATATTATATATTCATCAATCTGTTGTTTTCAGATAAATATTTATAAATTTATGAATTTATTGATTTATAATAAACAGCATTTTTTTGTGTGCTTCCAATATGTCTTGACACTTTTAATCTTTAAAATAATTACACATAGTAGAATAACCCCAACAAGTTAGTTACAATATTCATATGTTACGCTATATAATGCAGCAGACCAAATGTGCAAAGTGACAGATCAGTGACGTCTACTGAAAGTAGGTCAACTCATTGTCCGTGTAAATAAACTAGGGTTCATAAATAAACATCAGCAACCAAGATGCAAATACACATTGATACCCATTTTTTTAGATAATAATGATAATAACTGAACTTTTGATCTCTTACATGTGTACCTTACGACTACGACATATTTTTCCGGAAAAAAAGAAGAATTTTACTCTTGTTGATTTGATGTGAATGGTGAAGTCAATGTGGTTGTGTATTGAAAATAACCATCAACAGATCAGCAGAATAATGAAAACAGAAAGCCCATTTAACAACGTATATACTGTCTTTAGGAAACAAACAGTAAATGAGCATTTTACCTTGTCACCAGGTATTCCTCTAGATCCCATAGTTGCTGGAATCGTTTATGTACGGTCCCGACTTGGGTCAGCTGATAGGTTGAGGATGAGAAAAATTATGTCACAACAGGCCTCATTTTGAATCAAAATCTTGATGATGTGACAACACTATGTCCGTCAAGCTAAAGTCTTTGCTAAATTTGAAGTACTCGACACATTTTGAGATAACAATGAGTCTTTTATATTAAATCAAACGTAAGAAATCCTCTATTTAAATTAATGATAATATTCCTCAAAAGCTGCTATGGCGGCGATAAAGAAGAAGCACGAATTGGCTTGTGGGTAATATTTTTTATCAGACTTAACGAAGCATGCGCCATTTTTACAAGTATTTCCGTTTCCTTTGTACACACAGAGACAAATCCTTATAGTTATTTCAATAATTTCACTCAATACTCGAAGGACGATTGGCTATATTCGTGTACATTGAAACGCATCTATTCATGGCGAAAGACGCCTTGTCGCTTTTGAAGATCGGAAGGTATAACAGACTTTGCAGATATCTCCATGAAAACCCACAGAAGCCACAACCTCCCAAAACATTTCCTCCGATCTAGACCATTGGGTATGTTGTAGATGACAAGCCCTGTTCTGTATAATTATATAAACATTCATGTTTTTTTTCATTTATGTTGTTGTAGACTACAGTACAGACTATGTGATTAATTCCCACGGACAGAGATGTCGTCAACCATAGTTGTAACCCAGCTGGAGACCGAGCAAAATTATGAATTGGAAAATGGGTGAGGCTGAGTTAATTTCGATTTTTTTTTGTAATTTTTTAACCATAAGCATGTATTCTGCCAATGTTCCCTGCGAATATTCTATATCGAAGTCCCCATCATGTTTCCTTTCAATGTTCAGTGTCCCCAAATTAAATGTCCTTATCAATGTTCCATTCAATGTCCCATGCCAATGCCCTTAACATTGTTCCCAATTAATTTTTCATATCATTATCCCTATAAATGCTCAATATAATTATCCTTACTATCAATGTTCCATATGCATGTCAATGTTCCTATCAATGTTTTATGTCAGTGTCCCTAGCAATGTTCGTATCAGTGTTCCTTATAAATGTTTCCTATAGGTCTATGTCCCTATCAATGTTCCCTATACATGTCCACACCAATGTCCCTATCAATGTTCCTATCAGTGTCCCTATATAAATGTTCCCATCAGTATCATTGATTGTCCCGATCAATGTCCCCTATACATGTCCCTATCATTGTCCCATATACACGTCCCTATCAATGTCCCCTATACATGTCCCTATCATTGTCCCATATACACGACGTATTACACGTCCCTATCAATGTCCCCTATACATGTCCACATCAATGTCCCCTATACATGTCCACATCAATGTCCCCTATACATGTCCACATCAATGTCCCCTATACATGTCCACATCAGTGTCCCGTAAACATGTCCCTATCAATGTCCCCTGTACACGTCCCTATCAATGTCCCCTATACATGACCCTTTCAATGTCCCCTATACATGTCCCTAACAATATCCCATATACACATCCCTATCAATGTCCCCTATACACGTCCCTATCAATGTCCCTATCAATGTCCCCTATACATTTCCTTATCAATGTCCCCTATACATGTCCCTATCAATGTCCCCTATACATGTCCCTATCAATGTCCCCTGTACACGTCCCTATCAATGTCCCCTATACATGACCCTTTCAATGTCCCCTATACATGTCCCTAACAATATCCCATATACACATCCCTATCAATGTCCCCTATACATGTCCCTATCAATGTCCCCTATACATGTCCCCATACATATACATGTCCCTAATCAATGCCCCCTATACATGTCCCTATCAATGTCCCTATACATGTCCCTATCAATGTCCCTATATACGTCCCTATCAATGTCCCCTGTACATGTCCCTATCAATGTCCCATATACATGTCCCTATCAATGTCCCATATACATGTCCCTATCAATGTCCCTATACATGTCCCTATCAATGTCCCTATACACGTCCCTATCAATGTCCCCTATACAAGTCCCTATCAATGTCCCCTATACACATCCCTATCAATGTCCCCTATACAAGTCCCTATCAATGTCCCCTATACATGTCCCTATCAATGTCCCTTATACACATCCCTATCAATGTCCCCTATACATGTCCCTATCAATATCCCCTATACAAGTCCCTATCAATGTCCCCATGTACACGTCCCTATCAATGTCCCCTGTACACGTCCCTAGCAATGTCCCTTATACATGTCCCTTTCAATGTTCCCTTTACATGTCCCTATCAATAATCCCTATACATGTCCACATCAACGTTCCCTTAGTCAAAGTCACCATTCCTATCAAGTTCCCTCCTGTGGGCTTATATAAGTCAATGGTTTGTCTCCTACTTTACAGGAGTGAAGAGGAAGACGAGGGAAGAGATGCAGAGTTAATTGTCTACAAGGACTGCTCTAAGGGACTAGGTAAAAGATCCAATGTTTCACGCCTGACTGATCAATGAAATTGTGACATCATTTATGTCAGTGTCTTAGTTTTTATGTACTAGAACTAGAAATGATCAGATATGTTATGTGACTGTGTGTAAGTTTGTCAGCAATAAGAATGTGTGTTATAGGCTAGTACTGTAACAATATTTGCTTAATACGTTCATTACTTAGATTTTGATAGAATTAGTGTGCTTTATCAGGGCTCACGCTGTCGGTAGCCAATGTAGCCATTGGCTACTTTTAATTTTTATTGGCTACTAAAAATTCAAAGTGGCTACTCAATTGACTACAATGCTTAAAAAAAAATTGGTGAAAAAAAACAGAAATTTTCGTCTCGAAATAAGTCTGTCTACTCCCTTGTGTATTGTCACCCGACAGGTACAGTGTATATATAATCAGGGCTGTCACAGTCGAGCGCACGCTACATGACTGTAAGGAATTTGTCTTTGTTTAAGATGTCACACCAATTATAGCATGCTTTCCAAAATTGTTGACGATATAATTGGTTTTGATGATATAACTGATTGTTTGTGGCATGGGGTCAGGTTAATTTGATAGCCAAATTAAGATACGAAAACACGGCTTGATCATGATCAGTTAGGCACAAGTGGTTGTTTACGGTGTGCACCTGTCAGTGTGTGGATAACGGCTTCTTACATAAACATGTCGGCAGCACTGCCCCACCGGATTGTCATCACATCAATTTGAGGAAACTAGGTAAGTTTTAAAAGTTTTTAATGATGGGAAAAATAATAACGGGCATAGTGAATGGCTTCCCTGATAGAAACTTTTAACTAACCGGGGCGGCGACAGCACAGTGTTATTCTGGAATGTATGGTGGGCTTTTAATTTAAACAACCATGCTTCGCTAAACATTTAATTAGGAAGGGGGCCGGGGTGCAGTGCTTCATATAACTTTCTTGATATGGTGTAAATTAAATTATGTTTTCATTCAGTAGCTGTCGTTTGAACAAAGCTATTTCGCCGGCTTAGAGCTCGAGTAGCTTATGTCGCAGGAATGTAAACCATTGACAGCATTGTAACAGATAGTACAAACCAGTAAAAAAATACATGTAATTAGATGAAAATTTTCTTTTCTATCTCGTCTTCAGTATCATTGAATACTATTTTCGTTGAATTTACAGGTGACAACAGTCACAGAGCCACAATGAGACAATGAAGAGGGCAACAACAAAATGAAATACAGAACTGCTAAATGGACAGTTTAAAAACTCAACAACTTAGTGTAACTCTGTCAACAAAGTTCATGATATAAAATGTAGAATTATATGTATTTCTGTGACTTTTCCAGAAAATGTCACATAATATGCCAGTTTAATATCTGAACAAATTATAATTAACCAATCATAATGAAAGATTTGTGCATCTCTGATATGATCTTGAGCAACTGATGGATTCTGATCTGAAATGAAAGTGCTGATTTTCACTGCCAATAGGCCTATTGATGTTCTTTATTGCTAAATGTGAAAATAAAGTATATGGTATTCATATATGTTGTGGCTTTGTTTTCTTCAAAGTTATAGCCATTATCTGAAAGTATGAATTCTAAAAATAAGATCAGTATGTACAGTAAGCCTCTATCTTAATTAAAATAATGTATAATGGTTAACTTTTAAGTATTGAATGTAATAGCATTTGGAGAGACGACGAGCCAACGCCGAATAGAGGCCACGAGAAAAAAGACTACTTAGAAAAAAATGGCTACTGAAAATCACACTTGGCTATTTTTTTTTGGCTACTAAATTTTTTGGTCCAGGGTGAGCCCTGCTTTATTTAGTTATTTTCAATCAATTTTGAACTGCATATCAAGTGAAGACCACAAAGAAATTGATGACGTCACAATAGCGATTGGTGACGTCACAATAGCAAATGTGATTATAGTCTAAGGCACTGGGTGTTATAGGTGTGTGATGACAACTGCCTCTTAGCATTGTGTCAATGGGAAAAAGCTGAACAAATGTAAATATATATATTCATATTAGTAGTTGAAGTGATGTGTAGAGTACAGTACTTGTAGAGTCTACATTTAGATTTGATTATCATTATCGCAGAATGGCAAAAACGAAATCCCTCTACACCTAATATGGTAGGTTTAATTCATTCACCCCTGAAGATGTGTTTGAACTCTTCCAGTTCAATGGTAGGGAGAGTTAATTATGAATTTTCAGGGGTGAATGAGTTAAAGGTCATTCAATTCAAGTTAACCAGCCTAAATGTTGTGTCATTTATTTCACAGGAATTAAAATTTGTGGAGGATGTAGTGTTGATGGTCGTGAAAGCAATGGGATTTTTGTGAAAAGAACTCTACCAGGAGGATTGGCTGACATAGAAGGTATTCATTAATACTGGATGTTTCAAAGTGACTGCAAACTGAAATATCTTACTTATTATCTTTAGTTTATAAACTAAATACAAGGTTACTGTGTCAACATATACTCAAATATCCCTATGTCTGAAAATATGTACTCAAATAGACATATCTGAAATATGTACTCAAATATCCCTGTGTCTGAAAATGTTCAGAAATATCCCTATGTCTGGAAAAATGTACTGACATATCCCTATGTCTGGAAATATGTACTGAAATATTTCCTATGTCTGAAAATATGTACTCGAAATATTGCTGTCTGAAAATATATACTCAAATATCCCCATGTCTGAAAACATTTACTCAAATATCCCTGTCTGAAAATTTATGCTCAAATATTCCTTTGTCTTAAAATATGTACTCAACCATCGATGTCTGAAAATTTGTTCTCAAATATTCCTATGATTTGTATTTAAATCGTTGACATTTCATTAATTACTTAGAAATGCTATTTGTAGACTTTTTAGTTTGATACTCAGTTATCTGCACAATGACAGCTTTTAGTCTGGACCAGCATTAGCACTGAAATATACCACTACCAGTATGTACGAGGGACAGGTAAAACTTACAAAAAATCCATATCCTGTGGGATACTTTTTGAAAATGAAAAACACATTACGCAACTTGTAGACCATGGCTAAGACTGGATTGGCTAAGTTTGTTTGTTCTATTGAGAATTTGTGGCAATTGTTTTAAAAGGACACTTACAGCAAGGGGATCAGATACTAGAAGTGAATGGAGAAAGTCTGGAAGGTGTCACCAATGAAAGGTGAGCAGAATTTGTATACAATTACATAAATTTACATACAATTACATAAATTTACATACAATTACATAAATTTACATACTATCAAACAAAGTTACTTACAAGGGTGATATCTTTATACAAGTACAATGATGTTGTAAAACTAGGTTTTAGCAAATTAATAGTCAGTTTAGAATATCTCAAAATATTTCAAAATAATTATTTATTAATAACTGTATGTATTATATGTTTTAGATTCAATAATATGGGAGGGATTTATTCTGAATACCATATATTCACATAGAATTGTTTTATATCTCTCCACAGGGCTGTATCAATATTGCGACAAGCATCAGCTTCGAACAGGGTGGAAATGATAATAACAAATGATGAACAGGCCAAGTAAGTTATACCACCTTAGGTTAAATATAAGCTTTATTTATTTTACAACAATTATGAAACAAGTTATCCAACTTATATTAATCACTCTTGTTGGCCCAGATGTTAGCGTACGAGGGGTCTTATTGTGGGAGGAAACCGGAGTACCCAAAGAAAACTCACGTGGTTGAACAGGTGACCCAATATCTTTTCACGTCCGGTCGGGGAATCAAACCTTGGCTGCCTTGGTGAAAAGCAAGTGCGCACTATCCACTGCACCACCCGGCCACCTAATGTTAGATCTGATGAATACAATTTCTGTCAAAAAAATCAAGAGTCACTTTTTTTTCCTACAACTGCTATATATGTACATGCTGTATGTCATTAAGATGCAATATGGTTTCACTGTAACCTTTTAACTTTGGATGTAAGTATATGGGGAAAGTTTCAACTTATACATTATATGTATTCATGACTTTTACTTAAATTTTAATTATGCCATGGCAGAGGGGGGGGGGGGCATATAGTGTTACCCATGTCCATCCCGTCCCATGGTAATGTAACCAGCTGGGGCAGTCATATTCCAATTCTGTTTATTAAAACATTTAAGACAATAAGGCTTGGATTATGATGTCACTCCATGCCTACACTCTAATAAAGTGATGAAGGATGTATAATATACTGCCAATGTTTTCTTCAACAGAAAAACATGAATTCTAAATTTACATGAAATTCACATTAAATTCATGTGCAATCCCTATAAGATTTTTGCATTTAAAAAAAAAAAACTAAAATGAAAAGTAGCATTTTTTTATTTGAAATTCACTTTTAAAACCACATTTCACATGAAATTCATAATTATTGCCTGTCTACATACTTACTCTGCTTCTTCTTTTGATGTAACAAATAGAAATCTTATAAAAAATGTGTCCATTTGTGGTACATCAATACATGGTCCTTTTTGCAGGTTGGAATTTAAAGAGATTTTGGAAAAACAAAATGGCTACAGTTTCCCCAGTACACCTGTACCGACAGATTCACAGAGCAAACACAGTTCAAGGTCAACAACTCCATCTGGATATGGTAAGATGCAGATAACTTATACACCCCTGAAATTTCATATTGAGCTGTTACAAACTTTGAAGTGGAAGAGTTCAAATGTGACTTTAGGATAGGATGAATAATTAAATATAGTAATTCTGAACATTCTGGGGAAAATTTTGTTAATACTTATTTGGATTTCTATGAGACTGTATAATAACTTTTTAATTATACGCCCCTGAAATTTCATAATGAACTATTACAACACTTTTTGCGGAAAATTTTGTTAATACACTGTACTTGTTTGAATTTCTATGAGCCATGAGCCTGAATTTATGAGATTTTTTCCACAGGCACTGACAGTTTTGGTATATCTACGGAAGTGAATGGCGTGAATGGGTCAAGTAACTTAAGTCCAAGAAACTCATCTGGGTCCAAGATGAGTCCTAGAGGACCAGCACAGGTAAGGGAGATCACTCCAGGGTTCACAAACTAAAAACCTTGCCATGCCTAGAATGGAAACAAGTTCTTGTTAAAACATTTTATACCTCTGTTGAAAGACAGAACATATATATACAGTTTTACCACATCAATGTGCACATCCGTTTTGTTATCTACCTTGAAAAAACCGCTTATCACCTGATTTTGGTGATGTCAACAATGACGTAATCAAAGCAATATTGATGCCATCATGTTTTTTGTGCCTAGTTTGAAACAAATTATGGATACCTATTCTCTCAATTGTAACTGACAGATTGTAAATATCTTGTCAAGAAGGAAAGATTTAACTCTACAAAATGGGGACCATGTTTTTTGGAACACCCTGTATTATCGCTTGAGTGCGCTATCAGACAAGCAGGCACGAACTGTGTCGGAACAATTTCTGGAGTAGTGTTCAGTTGATTAATTTCAAACTCCATTGGTTGGTTAATTTAATACCATTAAAGCACAATATCTTGAATAGTTATACAAATTTACTCGAAAGCTTCAAAGTTCATAGGAATGTTGCTGACCATGAGAGCTTGGTGGGATGACTACCATTATTTGACTGCAATATCTTGGAATTATGCCCCCTTAATCTGTGGTGCGAATGATATCAAAATAATCCAACCAGAATTAATTGACATATCCCCTTTGGTTTCATATTAATGAAGCCAAGTACAGTATAAACTTGTCTAAACCGGAAGTTATCAGGAATAAAGGTCTTGATGGTTTACACAGGTGTCCAAATTGTGGAGGTACAGTTTACCCTTGACCTATCGCCAACCGAATCTACCGCCACCCTCGCATACCGCCATCTAAACCTCTAGAACGAATTTCCCTTCTATATAATTCCCACATTAAGTTCACCACCCTCGCATATCGCCATCCGCCACACCCTTTAAAATACAAATGTCCCAAATCGCTATATATTTCCCTCAGCGGTAATGCCATATTTTTCTGTTTTTGGAGATTGAGGAAATCTTTAGTGTTCCATTTTGAATGGCATGCTGCAAAATCAGATCAATAACTATTTTCAGATATAAATTTGTGCCAATGTAGATCTATATGACGATATAATACTAAGCTTGTTTTTAATAAAATGTTGGAAATGCAATCTATTATGCATTTAATTCTTGGTAATCATTTTCATAATTCGATACTATCGCCACCCTCGTTATACCGTCATAATTGCTGTGGACGAAAGGTGGCAGTATAACAAGGGTACACTGTACATGCTTAAGTTAAGAGGGAAGTAAAGGGAACAAATGTTGAGGCCAGAATAGATAAGGTTTCTGATCAGACCGGGACCAGGTTGGGCCAGTAATACTGTACAATGTATGCATGTTCACTATGCCTGGTACATTTCCCTGTTCCAATATCTCTGATTTGTTTTGTTTCCATCAGAGATTGAATGACAGAGACAGGGATCTAGTGCTGACTAATGGGGTTCCCTTAACACAACACAACGGTCTACCAAGGGCTGCTGACAGGAAGATGGTTCCCAAAATGGCCTCAACGCCACAGGTCAAAGGTCAGTAGTATCTTGTAAAAGGAGTGGGTCCATGTGGCTTGTACATAGCGTTAAATACAATCTCTGTCACTCAGCTGTCAAAACATGCTTCTTTGGCCCAGTTGCTAGAGGGAAATAATTAAAAGAACTTATCAAAATATTCAAAACAAATGTTAATTGTAACTAATTATCGTTATTAACTGTCATTATTAATTTTCCAGGGATGACTGGCACTGTTGAGATGTCTACAATGTTGAGTATGGAAGAGCCCTCTCCTGTACATGGAATGAGTGCCTTCACTATGCCTGGATCTCAGATCGACCAAGGAAACTCCTTCTTGAATTCTCACTCCGGAAACCATCAGTCAAAGTCCAGTGTCTTGTCCCAGTCTCGCAAGCTGTCCCTGGATCCCCACGTCAGATTAAAGATAGAGAAATTAGAAGTGGTAAGATGCCTTCATGTATAAACATACAGTCCAATCTGATTATCTCAAAGTCAACAGGACCATAGGAAAACTTCAAGTTATCAGAGTATTTGAGTTACAGGAATTGAATACTAGTGTAAAGCTTGGCTGGGACTGACAAAATACTTCGCATTATACGGGGTCTTCGAGTAATACGAATTAGAGATAACGAGATTCTACAGTATGTATAGCTTGATGCTGTTCTGCTCTTTATCCATTTGTTTCGGAGTGACTTCATTCTAATTTCATCCTTTTGATGTGATTAGTATAAAGAAAGTTACTGTGTTATCCATTTTTCTTAGGTTTTACATTTATAGTTGGAAAGGTCTATCAACATAATTTTGTTCTTTGCATGATACTGTGTAAATTTTTCAGAAGTTTTGGTTTTTGCCTTTTTCTTCGACCTGAATGAAGGCAAAGTTATCATAAGTGCCCACACAAGTACACAACATAAGTTGACACATATTAGTTACCGTATTCCCCCTGTAAGCCCCCCCCCCCCTCAACAAACACAACTAAATGATTCCATGTAATAGGGTGGTAAACCTCCATGATGAATACTACCCATTCTTTTCGGAATGCATCATACTTATTTACTGTATGAAAATAACATTTTCCTCCAGATGCTAGTTTTGTTATCCTATTTAGCGCCCCCTTTTGAACAAGTTTTTAGGCACCCTGGGTGGTCAATTACTGTAAACCAACTTATTTTCGCGTATTTCTTGGCTGATTAAAATTCACTGTAATTAGCACCCCTCGCCCTGTAAGCACCCAACCCCCCCTCCTTATGGATATTAGAATTATATTTAAGCACCCTTTTTAATCGACGTAACACAACTAAATGATTCTATGTAATAGTGTGGTAAACCTCCATTTTTACAAGGAAAAGAGTCCACAAGTATCGAAAATAAGTGTACAAATTGTCCGAAATTGATGACAATAATGTCACACATGATGAATGCTACCCAATCTTTTCATATTGCATCATACCTATTTACTGTATGAAAATAACATTTTTCCTCCAGATGCTAGTTTTGTTATCCTATTTAGCGCCCCCTTTTGAACAAGTTTTTAGGCACCCTGGGTGGTAAATTACTGTAAACCAACTTATTTTCGCATATTTCTTGGCTGATTAAAATTGGCGAAAATTAATCGCTGCGAAATAGTTTCAGTCAGAGATATGCCAACTGTAGGAGTACTGTACTGTACATAGGATGATTTATGACTGTATTTAGTGTGAAATTAAATCGCCTCGAAAATAAGTTGGTTTACAGTACACATATATGGTGGTATCAAAGTTAGCCTTTGACTAACAGATTACATTGCATGGAGTTGTTTGAGTTCAGATTCAGCATGAAAAAATGTATTTATGTGATTATGTAAAAATGTCAAAAAATTAACATTAATCACTGAAGTATTATTTTGTGTTTAAGGCACTGCGATATCTTGGTTTGGATCCCACTGAGGAGCAACAGAAGCTGATGAGGGAACAGCTTAAAATGGATGCATCAGGTTCTGTTAACTATGGAGGTATGTTAACATTGAAAACACTACCTTATCAGGCGCAAGTTCAACGTGTCATGTAGGTAAACCTCAAAATCTGGCTGTCTAGGTCTTGGTACATGGATCTTTTATGAGAAAAGATACTGTAAATATACATGTTTTGGTGTACTCCATTTTATCACAAAACCGAGCTTAAATAGATGTGCGGCAGTGATGAATTGGCACACCCACACTGTTTGCTGTAGAAAGCAACATATAGAAACTGTTCTGAACGCAATCAAAATTTAGCAAAATATTTTCAGTCTGAAAACCACAGAGATAATATTATCTCTAAAATATGGTGCAGCGTCTATGTATGGTATATAATATATATATATATATATATCAGGCATCAGTTGTTCAGAGTCCGTCCATCAACTTTTCCTATATATCCCTATTAGTCATGAACCACATACCAGGATTTGACCAGAAACATCTTTGGGTGAAAGGGATTAAATTTTGTGGTGGGTCTGAAAAGGGATTGGGCCCTGAGGTATCCTTGTTGAATTGGGAGAAAAGGATTCAGTTTTGTTTAATGGTGGGTCTTTTTTTGTTTTGAAGATTTTGTTGCGGTGGCCAGGAGCTTGTTCCGTGTAGAGTTAGAGGACAGGAATATTGGTGCTGGAGCTATGCTGTTTGCGGCCCGCGATCTCACAGATATTATAGAACCACCAGCATTTAATCCTGAGGTACACTTATAATTCAAGCTACTGTTAGTGCAAGAGAAAGATTGTAATCATGTGTCTGAACTCTGTGTTGATGTACGAATGAGAAACGGCACTGTAAACAAAGTTTCTTTATTGAAAAGTTGATCACAAATTGGAGTATTTTATCGAATAATTAGTTGGTTCCTCAATTCCAACTGCTGAAAAATGTGACAATGTGCTCATGCTTTGATGTTTGGTTTTCATGGCCCATTTAATGTGTTTCTAGGACAAGAAAAACATCTTAGTGTAAATGATGTACAATTTGTAATGCAACAGATTAATGTCATTACAGGTTATTGTTTTTATGTATTCAAACCATGTTAAACAATTCTGTTTTAATGAGGATTAACAACATATAAAATTTTCGAACTACAATCTTTAATATTTTGTTTGATTTCCTTTCAGTTGAGCATCATCACAGATTTTGGAGAAAATAACAATGAAGATTTGATAAGTCTGCAGCTGGAACGGAATGAGCTACGGGAAGAAGTGATCAGACTAAAGGTAATGGTGGTGATAGGATGCCACTTACCCTTCCTACCCCCACTACAACCCACACACTACCATACAACTACCCCCTCCTACCCCTCACTACAACCCGACCCCACCATACAACTACCCCCTCCTACCCCTCACTACAACCCCACCCCACCATACAACTACCCCCTCCTACCCCTCACTACAACCCCAACCCACCATACAACTATCCCCTCCTACCCCTCACTACAACCCCACCCCATCATACAACTACCCCCTCCTACCCCTCACTACAACCCCTACCCCATCATACAACTACCCCCTCCTACCCCTCACTACAACCCCTACCCCATCATACAACTACCCCCTCCTACCCCTCACTACAACCCCTACCCCATCATACAACTACCCCCTCCTACCCCTCACTACAACCCCACCCCATCATACAACTACCCCCTCCTACCCCTCACTACAACCCCACCCCATCATACAACTAACCCCTCCTACCCCTCACTACAACCCCACCCCATCATACAACTACCCCCTCCTACCCCTCACTACAACCCCCAACCCACCATACAACTCCCCCTTCCTACCCTCATTACAACCCCCAACCTATCATAAAACTACCCCCTCCTACCCCTCACTATAACTCCCACCCCCATTTTACCACTTCCCCCTCCTTCCTCTCACTACAACCCCCAACCCACCATACAACACCCCCTCCTACCCCTCACTACAACCCCCAACCCACCATACAACTCCCCCTTCCTACCCTCACTACAACCCCCAACCCATCATAAAACTACCCCCTCCTACCCCTCACTATAACTCCCAAACCCCCTTTTTCCAATTCCCCCTCCTTCCTCTCACTACAACACCATCCCACCATACAACTACTCCTCACTACAGCCCCCAACCCACTATACAACTTTGTATGTGTACCTGTCATTCCAGTGTAACAAGCTTGTCAATACTAGAGTGTACATATTAACTGAAGATATTTTAATGAGGAGCCAAGAGACATTTAACACAGCTTTGGCTATTTTCTCTTGAACCCCTCAATAGATTATCTTCAGTTTATATCTACACTATAGTATTGTAACATCTTATTAATTTTGGCATGTTCAGTCAAGGTTAAGGGTCAAAGGTCACACTTGTGGCATTTCAAAAAGGGTCAAAGGTCACACTTGTGGCATTTCAAGGTTAAGGGTCGATGGTCTCATTTGACTACTTTGGAGGATTGAAAGTTTATTTTGTTTCCCCTAAAAATGATGAAATTGAATTTCCTTCTTTTCAGGCATTATTACAAGAAAAAGAATCCTCCTGCTTCAAGGCAGAAGAGGATTTACAGAGCATCAGGAAGGTAGGCTTTGTCATTATGTGATCATGAACATGCTATATTTTATATTTGAGTCAATGTCTCTTTGTGAAAATAAGATCATGCATATCACTTGGGATGAAGTTTGGATCAGAATGACATCTGATCTGGTCCATGTATGATATATAAGCTTTATTTGTTTTATAACAATTATGAAACAAGTTAAACAACTTACCGTTATTAAATCACTCTTGTTGGCACTGATGTTAGTGTGCGGGGATCTTATTGTTGGAGGAAACTAGAGTAGACGGATGAAGAAACACGTGTCGGGCAGATGATCCCATTCCTTTTCACGTCCGGTCGGGAAACTGAACCCCAGCTGCCTCGGTGAAAGGGATGTGTGCTATCCACTGCACCACCTGACCACCCTGTCTGTGCATTATTTTCCTGATAATCCAAATCACTGTGATGAAATGTTTATAACTGCAAATTTGATACGATAGTCCAAATCAGTACCCCATGGCAAGGCAGCCCTCATGGCTGATATAGGGTCTCTGTCTGTAGGTCTGTTAGTTCCAGATGACTACCATTCCAGTCATTCAAACACACCTTACTTAAATCATTTGTGATTATTCACATATGACTGTTTGTCTGTTACAGAGAGCACAGGGAGCTATAGAGGAGACCAAATCACTGAAGACTAAAGTCCAGTTGGCTGAACAGGCCCAGCGAGCCGCCCGCAGTATGGAGCAGGACTACGAGGAGGTCGTACAGCTCCTAGAAGGAGAGATTGCTAAACTCAAGGCTCAAGTCAAAGGAGGCCAACCTGTAAGTCATCTCAGGTCAAAGGTCAATTTGTAAGTCATCTCAAGTCAAAGGTCAACCTATAAGCCATCCCAGGTCAAAGGTCAACCTGTAGATCATCTCGGGTCAAAGGCCAACCTGTTTCTTTAAGAAATGATGGGTTCCAACATTCCTCTGGAATCTCTTGTTTAAATCAATAATGTGCTGTGTATTACTGGTAACCCCATAGTCCGGCTATGCTGAATGTCGTTGAACTATGATAAAGTAGAAATGTCGACATCATATAGACTATACAGCTATGACACAAGAAACTCCAGGTTCACTTAAAAAGCACTTATAAGAAAAAAATAAAATGAAGTGAAATGAAATGTTATTTATGTGAGATCAGAGTACAAAGTATAAAGCAAACTACCTTGTATGCTTCTGTGAAAACAACTAGAAAGGCATCATCTGACAAAGCTAGATTAACTCATTCACCCCTGAAATTTCATATTGAACTATTCAAACCTTTGCGTTGGAAGTTTTCAAATATGTCTTTAGGGGTTATAGAATTAAGAATTCCCTTTCATATTGATAAAACTAGATACAGGTATCACTGGTCTGTATATAGATTTGTTACTGATTGTCAGAATCAGTTTAGTGCCTGAACTTTGACTTTAAACATTATGACATAGGAACAGAGCCCCTCTATGCAGCAGAAGATTGCAGTATTGAACTGTCAGTTGAAGAAGTCGGAAGCTGGGAAGAAAGCTTATGAAGTGTCTACAGAGAAACTTCTACAGTTTGCCGAGGTTCGTAGGCATGTTGTTGTATGTAATTGTGGTCATCCTATAGCTTACTGTTTGTGCTGTAATTAGCACCCCTCACCCTATAATTAGCATCCTTCCGAAATTCCAAAATACACACTGCAAAAAAAAAAAAAATATATAGGGTTGAGGCTAATTTTACTATTTTCCTATGATCTGCAATACAGTCTGCCGTGTTGATACTTTAACGCATAAAAATTCTGACTCTTGCAATATTTGATTTATAATTCTGCTTTCCATGATTATATTTCTTTTCTAAATCCCCTATGAGTTTGTGATATACAGTTATACCCAGATAATGCTGGTTAAATATAATCAATTAATTAATATTTCTGGCGTCCTGAAAGTTTCGCTCATATACATACTTCAGTCTTGTCCCTCTTTTCAGCATGTCCATGAAACTATGACGGCCCAGGGAAACTTTCTCGGAACCAAGTAAGTCATTCTTCATCAGTAAAGACAATCTCTCACTACAGGTGGTACTCAAAATAATATCTTTTACATTATACATATCTTTAAGTGTCTCTGAGAATCAAAAATACATTTTACAAGCCAACTATATTAACTTCAAGTTTTATTTCAAACTTTGCTGTGAAATATTACTTTTCTAGATATTCTGATATACAATTGAATATTTCACCCAATGACATACCCCATATCACCTTATATAAATGTTATTGTTATCATAACCAAAAGTTGATGTTATAACTTTCCACATAATTCTTCCTTAAAGTTTTATGAAGTCCTTAGAATGTTGGCAAACTTTTCTTTGTTTATATTTTACACTGAGTTCTAAAGACAAACAGAAAACAAAGGGTCTCTGAAATGCTTGGCTGTATTTTATTAACAGAAAACTGCTTATCAAATGCTCAATATTCAATAATTCAATGTAGGTCCCAAGGAGAAAATGCAAGAGGAAATAGGCCACCAGGTTACCTCGGGAAACACAAAAAGGCCACACCCAAAACTCTGGCTGGGGAAGCTAAAGAAGTGGTGCAGGCAGTCCGTGCAATAATAGAGTCAGAGCGTGAGTATAGATTAGTTGTTTGAGATTGATGAAATATCCTGTTTAACCCAATAACCCCAGAACTCTTCCAATTCTATGGGATAACTTGCTAAGTGTTCCAATTTTTCATTTAACAGATTTTTTACAATTAATCAATATTATAAATTTTCATTTTTCACTATACTTGGTGAACCATTGCCAAAGCTTGGATTCTGACACCAATTCTACATTCTTCTGTGTTATTTCTTTATTCCCTTATTGAAAAAAAAAAATGTTTTTAAAGTTGACTATCATGTCATGTGTTTAAAGTATGCCTTCATTTCATGTTTGTGTGTGTAATCGTGATCAGACACTTAGTATCTTAATTGTTAATTTTTATTACGACACTGGGTCATTCGGTAACAATCTCATTTTGTGTTACAGCTTTACTGTATGGCTGGGAGGGTTATGATTTTATTTTGTGTTACAACTTTACCGTATGGCTGGGAGGGTTATGATTTTATTTTGTGTGACAACTTTACTGTATGGCTGGGAGGGTTATGATTTTATTTTGTGTGACAACTTTACCGTATGGCTGGGAGGGTTATGATTTTATTTTGTGTGACAACTTTACCGTATGGCTGGGAGGGTTATGATTTTATTTTGTGTGACAACTTTACTGTATGGCTGGGAGGGTTATGATTTTATTTGGTGTGACAGTTTTACCGTATGACTGGGAGGGTTATGATTTTATTTTGTGTTACAGCTTTACCATATGGCTGGGAGGGTTATGATTTTATTTTGTGTTACAGCTTTACTGTATGGCTGGGAGGGTTATGATTTTATTTTGTGTTACAGCTTTACTGTATGACTGGGAGGGTTATGATTTTATTTTGTGTTACAGCTTTACTGTATGGCTGGGAGGGTTATGATTTTATTTTGTGTTACAACTTTACTGTATGGCTGGGAGGGTTATGATTTTATTTGTTGTTACAGCGTTACCGTATGGCTGGGAGGGTTATGATTTTATTTGGTGTGACAGTTTTACCGTATGACTGGGAGGGTTATGATTTTATTTTGTGTTACAGCTTTACCATATGGCTGGGAGGGTTATGATTTTATTTTGTGTTACAGCTTTACTGTATGGCTGGGAGGGTTATGATTTTATTTTGTGTTACAGCTTTACTGTATGGCTGGGAGGGTTATGATTTTATTTTGTGTTACAGCTTTACTGTATGGCTGGGAGGGTAACAATCTTATTTGTTGTTACAACTTTACCGTATGGCTGGGAGGGTTATGATTTTATTTTGTGTTACAACTTTACCGTATGGCTGGGAGGGTTATGATTTTATTTGTTGTTACAGCGTTACCGTATGGCTGGGAGGGTTATGATTTTATTTGGTGTGACAGTTTTACCGTATGACTGGGAGGGTTATGATTTTATTTTGTGTTACAGCTTTACCATATGGCTGGGAGGGTTATGATTTTATTTTGTGTTACAGCTTTACTGTATGGCTGGGAGGGTTATGATTTTATTTTGTGTTACAGCTTTACTGTATGACTGGGAGGGTTATGATTTTATTTTGTGTTACAGCTTTACTGTATGGCTGGGAGGGTTATGATTTTATTTTGTGTTACAACTTTACTGTATGGCTGGGAGGGTTATGATTTTATTTGTTGTTACAGCGTTACCGTATGGCTGGGAGGGTTATGATTTTATTTGGTGTGACAGTTTTACCGTATGACTGGGAGGGTTATGATTTTATTTTGTGTTACAGCTTTACCATATGGCTGGGAGGGTTATGATTTTATTTGTTGTTAAAGCTTTACTGTATGGCTGGGAGTGTTATGATTTTATTTTGTGTTACAGTTTTACTGTATGGCTGGGAGGGTTATGATTTTATTTTGTGTTACAGCTTTACTGTATGGCTGGGAGGGTAACAATCTTATTTGTTGTTACAACTTTACCGTATGGCTGGGAGGGTTATGATTTTATTTTGTGTTTCAACTTTACTGAATGGCTGGGAGGGTTATGATTTTATTTTGTGTTACAAATTTACCATATGGCTGGGAGGGTTATGATTTTATTTTGTGTTACAACTTTACTGTATGGCTGGGAGGGTTATGATTTTATTTTGTGTTAAAGCTTTACTGTATGGCTGGGAGGGTAACAATCTTATTTGTTGTTACAACTTTACCGTATGGCTGGGAGGGTTATGATTTTATTTTGTGTTACAACTTTACTGTATGGCTGGGAGGGTTATGATTTTATTTGTTGTTACAGCGTTACCGTATGGCTGGGAGGGTTATGATTTTATTTGGTGTGACAGTTTTACCGTATGACTGGGAGGGTTATGATTTTATTTTGTGTTACAGCTTTACCATATGGCTGGGAGGGTTATGACTTTATTTTGTGTTACAGCTTTACTGTATGGCTGGGAGGGTTATGATTTTATTTTGTGTTACAGCTTTACTGTATGGCTGGGAGGGTTATGATTTTATTTTGTGTTACAGCTTTACTGTATGGCTGGGAGGGTTATGATTTTATTTTGTGTTACAGCTTTACTGTATGGCTGGGAGGGTTATGATTTTATTTGTTGTTACAGCGTTACCGTATGGCTGGGAGGGTTATGATTTTATTTGGTGTGACAGTTTTACCGTATGACTGGGAGGGTTATGCTTTTATTTTGTGTTACAGCTTTACCATATGGCTGGGAGGAAGCCTACACTGCAGATGGGATGAAGTACTACATCAAGTAAGCCAAGTCTTTGTCTTTTACTCTTTCACCCCTGAATACACATTCAAACTCCTCCAATCTAAAGGTTGAAATAGTTTATTAGCTCACCTGGCCTGAAAGGTAGAAAGGTTCTTCTGATGAATCCTGACAAAAATTATGAAAAGATATAACCTTGATCTATATTCAAAGTCACAAGGGTCAAATCTGTAAAAACCTTTAAAAGACTTCTTCTGATCGACCAAAAGGCATAGAAGTATGATATATGGCTAAAAGGTTCCTTAGATGAAGCCCGAGAATTTTTGTGAACAGAAATGACCTTATCTTGTATTCAAGGTCATAGGGGTCACATTTGTTAAAACATTTTCTGTTTAACCAAAATGCATAGAAGCATGATATTTGCCTGAAAGGTTCCTTGGGGGAAGCCTGATAAAGTTGGTAATAAGAAATGATAATACATCTCCATAAATAATAATTGTGTCCAGTGTGTGTTGGATAATTGTTTAAATTACAACCAATATATTTTCAGTCATATTACTCAAGTCACCACGTGGTCACATCCGAAGTCTGGGGTGCAGCAACTCGTCACAATCCAGGAGAATAAGTCTAAACAGAAGGCCCTGGAACCTCCCAAGCTTCCGTAGCAGCCCAACTTTCCAGGCTTTAACAGCTTCAAAAGGGCCAAAATTTCCGACAACATTTTAGCTTCCGAAGGGTCCAGAACTTCCCCTGTTGGATCCATACCTCCAGTTCCCATGTCCTGGAGAAGGATCAGGTCTCAAGTTTCCGAAGGGTCCATAACTCCAGTTCCCTCTGAGTCATGGGGAAGGATCTGGTCTCAGTTTGTGAAGGGTCTAGAACTTACCCTGCTGTCATAGATTCTGAAGAATCCAAACCTCCAGTTCCTGGGCTGTCCTGGAGAATGATCCGGTATCGCATACATGGATCTTTGACCAATGATTGGATGCATGATCTGTTCAAAATATGTATACATCATACCTTTCTCATTGTGTTACCTAGGTCTGTGTTGTACCAGGTGTATACTTGATATTTGTACCTATCCTCTAAGTCACTTATAACCTTTCCACCTCTATGAGCCATTGTGGTTGATTACCTGCCATTCTATGTTTGTGTATAATGTATGGGTCCTTGTGTATAATGTATGGGTCATTGTCTTTGGTGTATGGGTCCTTGTGTATCATGTATGGATCCTTGTGTATAATGTATGGGTCATTGTCTTTGGTGTATGGGTCCTTGTGTATCATGTATGGATCCTTGTGTATAATGTATGGGTCATTGTCTTTGATGTATGATGTTTGATGTATGTCATTGTAGTGACATGATTGTAGAAACCAAAGAGACAATTATACATTTTATAATTACGTATGGGAGGGTATTTCTCAACACAAGCTTGCAGTAAAGGAGTTAAGAGAATCTACTATATGCAATGATTGTATTTATAAATGTTTTTTGTACAAGAATTTGATCCTAAGCTACATTTATCAGCATTATGTAAGTTAAACATCTTCCAATTTCATGTGCATTTTTGTTTATATTTCCTTTAATACAAAATGTGTTTGAAGAAAACATTCATCTGACACTGAATTTAAGACTGTTATACTCATAGATAAGGAAATTTTCTTCATTTTCTATCTTGAATTGCTACAGTGTCTTCATTCATAATCATCGAAAGAAAATTTCTTTTATGTCATTTTTTATAACGCATTATGAGATCTGATATTGAATTGATCTGATAATAAAAAGGAATATCTGATAGTACAAAGAATATCTGACAGTATAAAAGAGAATCTTTTAGTATAAAAATATCTGATGGAATAACATATTACCTGATAGAACAAGAACATATTTGATTGTACAAAAATTAATCTGATGATATAAAAATATCTGATGGTACAAAAGATTATCTTTTAGTATAAAAGATTATCTGATAGTATGAAAGATTATATCTGATACATGTGTCATAAAAGTATAATGTTATGTGAGCAATATTATGAGTACTGATGTAATACAGTAAAAAACACATGATATGAGAAACTTATCCCATGGCATGAAGAGTTTTTCTGCCGAGATTAGCGGAAGTTCCAAAAAGTCGCTTAAAAAGGTTGTTTTCGGTATTTGGGACACAGAAATGATGGTCGTTGGTCGCGTCAGACTGGTAGTCGCTTAATTCAGGTCATTTATATAGTGAATTTGGTTGGGGGGGGGGGGGATATTACAGTCACATATGGCAGGAAGTCGCTTAATACAGGTGGCCGTTAAGGCAAGTTTGACTAGTATATTTATGCATCAGTCCATAGAATGTGTAATGTTTTAGTTATAACATTGTGACTATGTATCTATCTAATATTGTATTATGTACTAAAAAGACATTTATAAACTTGATAAATACAGAGTATTCCGAATGCAACTATATCGAGAATTACTAGTTTAATTTTCCATATTTACCCTTGGGGAAAACTCTGAAAAAAGATATTTCAAAATCAAATTAAGGGCGAATTTATAACATGGGAAAAATATTTGGTGTTGCTCAGGGGTTAAACTTTCCAGGTACTAAAAAGAATAGTATTATTTCATACTTAACTGAATCGTTTAACCTATCCTTAAATATTCATCAGAAATATAATGACAGTGTTTAACAAAGAAATAATGCAAACTAGCAGTAGTCAGCATTTTAGTTTTGGCCAGGCATATATGAACTCTTCTCAATTCAAAGGTGCCGAATATTCCTGAAGTCAGCCTCCATTTCAATCTTTGCCCGTCATCTTCGACGTTACAAAAGGGGGCCTAGTGTTCAGATGGTGTTGTATTAGAAATGTCTGGATAGTTGTACCTGTACTTCTCCATGGCTGTGTTGTGTAAAATGAGGTTGTATAGGTTTTGTGTGCAAGTTCTGTGATAAGAAGGCTAGTGATTTGACATGGGTATTTATATAAACATATTATATGCCTGATATTTAAAAAGTATATGTTTTGTATTAATCAAAATCTTAATATGTGCATTTTTTATAAACTTTTCCCCAGTACATATATATATATAGGTATGATTTTAGCTGTTTTTAGAAAAGGTCATCGTGCATAGTAAGATCCTAGGAATAGATTTCATGTAATGAATTTGTGTGACTTTTTAAGTAAGTTTCATTTATGAACAATGTTATATGGTTTAAGAATCTTTGTGTGAATTTAATTATCCTCCAAAATCAGTGTAATATGTTATATTAATTATAGTATGATTTTCCAGAAATTTCATTTTAGAACTAAACTTGGATGTCAAAGGGTCAAAGGTTGTATTTTTGTATAGAAATATAACAAACTTAATATTTGGTTTAACATTAGTATAATTGAGCCTCCTCATTAATCAAGGATTCACAACTAATCTGATTGAATGTTCTATAAGAGCCAACTCACAAACTAACTTTTATGAAATTGAAATGGATCATAACTTTTATATTTAATTTTTTCCATTTAATGCTTATTGTAAATAGCTTCTTCACTTCCTTGATAAAACTAGTGTAATTTATCATAATAATAACCTGATACTAACGTGTAGAGTTAGGGAAAAAAACAAAATGGGAGTACTAGTTCCTTGTTCCCAGGTAGTCGAAGAGATAAGAAGCTTGAGATACAAGTTCTGCCCTCGGTCGCTGAAGGGAAAACAAGCTGGGAGTTCTATTCCCCCCTTCTCAGGTAGCTGAAGTGAAAACAAGCTGGGAGCTCTAGTTCCCCCTCCCTGGGTAGCTGAAGTGAAAACAAGCTGGGAGTTCTAGTTCCCCCTCCCCCGGTAGGTGAAGGTAAATCAGCTGGGAGTTCTAGTTCCCCCCTCCCCAGGTAGATGAAGGTAAATCAGCTGGGAGTTCTAGTTCCCCCTCCCCGGGTAGCTGATGTGAAAACAAGCTGGGAGCTCTAGTTCCCCCTCCCCAGGTAGGTGAAGGGAAAACAAGCTGGGAGCTCTAGTTCCCCCTCCCCAGGTAGCTGATGTGAAAACAAGCTGGGAGCTCTAGTTCCCCCTCCCCAGGTAGGTGAAGGGAAAACAAGCTGGGAGTTCTAGTTCCCCCTCCCCAGGTAGGTGAAGGGAAAACAAGCTGGGAGCTCTAGTTCCCCCTCCCCAGGTAGCTGATGTGAAAACAAGCTGGGAGCTCTAGTTCCCCCTCCCCAGGTAGGTGAAGGGAAAACAAGCTGGGAGTTCTAGTTCCCCCTCCCCTGGGTAGCTGAAGGGAAAACAAGCTGGGAGTTATAGTTCCCCCTCCCCTGGGTAGCTGAAGGGAATACAAGGTGGGAGTTCTAGTTCCCCCTCCCCAGGTAGGTGAAGGGAAAACAAGCTGGGAGCTCTAGTTCCCCCTCCCCAGGTAGGTGAAGGGAAAACAAGCTGGGAGCTCTAGTTCCCCCTCCCCAGGTAGGTGAAGGGAAAACAAGCTGGGAGCTCTAGTTCCCCCTCCCCAGGTAGGTGAAGGGAAAACAAGCTGGGAGCTCTAGTTCCCCCTCCCCAGGTAGGTGAAGGGAAAACAAGCTGGGAGCTCTAGTTCCCCCTCCCCAGGTAGGTGAAGGGAATACAAGGTGGGAGTTCTAGTTCCCCCTCCCCAGGTAGGTGAAGGGAAAACAAGCTGGGAGCTCTAGTTCCCCCTCCCCTGGGTAGGTGAAGGGAAAACAAGCTTGGAGCTCTAGTTCCCCCTCCCCAGGTAGGTGAAGGGAAAACAAGCTGGGAGTTCTAGTTCCCCCTCCCCTGGTAGCCCTAGTGAAAACAGGCTGAGAGCCCCTTCTCCCATATTCGAAATTATAATAGTTATTACACTTGGTTCATTATCATACACTGACATGCATATGCACCTCGTATTCAGCCTTTTTCAAACATTTTATCAAGTATTTATTTACTTGGATGTTTCATGAAACCAACTTTTAAATCTCAACTGCATTGCATGCAGTGTTAAGTTGATGTCGGACATAACTTGTATGTATGTATTGTAATTTTGTGACCAGAAAATACTATCTACATTATCTATACGAAATAAGAAGTTAAGATTCTAGATAACATTTCTCTGGTCTTGTGCACTTTTTTTATTGGGTCTGAAAAGTTTATTTTATTATGTAAAGAAGATCTGATTTGATTAATTTTTTTCTTATGTTTCTCAGAGAAAATGTAACCCAAAGTGTTCTCGATATATCTCTACAACGAAAATAGAAACCAAAGAATTCGGATCTGTTCATTCACATGACTGTAGTAGATACCCAGTGTGTTTTAATTACAATGAAATGTTTTAGTATTTGTATAAGATCCATGACAACCGTAATGGTTTTTAATGGTGCATGTCCTCAAGCTTTGTCATTTTAGAAGAAAAACGGCTATTGATGTAAAACAAATGCTACCTGGTAATGTTGCTTGCTTGCCATTTTCAAAGCATCCATTAGCAGATCAAATGCAGTCTGTAATATATATATATATATCCCACAGACATTTTACCTCTAACAGGGCCGTTTTAATTTAAGCTGTTGAACCGGTCGGAACACAGTTGTTTGTCCATTAAATAAGGTCGGACTTACCAGTAGCAATCTGATGCTGCTTTCAGACGAGCCCTGAGAAAGCCTTGCACGGCCTTTATTAACATTTGCAGGTCTGCCAGAATTTTTACCCGAAAAATTTCCATTTAAACGTGGACCAATCCGTTGTTCTGCACAAATGAAAACGGCCCAGTCTTAATCTTCCCTACCCCTGTTAGTTCTGAGTAAGATTGTCACTAGCCATGGTATATAGTCAACTCCGTAGATAATATGGGTAGAGAAATGATTGAGATATTTTGTGTTCATATTAATTGTCTACAAATTTTTACACACGCCTTTTATATGATTTGGCAGTTTCTTTCTGCACTATTATAGCTGAAATCCTTTGTTCTGTTAGAGGAAAATCCACAACTTTTACTTTTAATACTGTATGTTATATTTTGGTTAGGACTTACAATATCAGAACAAATCCTTATATGTTGTACAATCTTGACGAAAACCAAGGCCAGTATTTTTGCCTACCTGGTATAGATAGCTGTACCCAGCATACCGTAGATATCAAGTCCCTGATCATATTGCTGTCTCCGTCTGTGTCAGTAACACAGATAACACATATTCCTGTCCCTTCGCTTTCTGTAAACACAGGTATCAGTCCCATCACTTTGTCTTGTTGGTATTAATGAACTTACAAATATCACGTGAATGCTGCCTTTAATTATGTCAGCAGATTCCTTAGTCCTGTCTCTTAGTGTCAATAAACACATATATTTCATCGTCTTCACTTCTTTTTTTCAAAATACATACAAGACTATTTTCCACTCATCAACATTTTTTTTTAATTTCCTTTTAACAGATATAGTTAGATTTTTTTATGAATTCTGTACATAAAATTAAGTGAAATGCTGGAAAATAGTACCGTATATATGTTTTGAATATGGTTCTTGTATATCGTTCATCTGATCCAGAGGTGTTCATTATTGTCTGTGTAGTAGCATTGAGAGGGCTACTCACTGATAGGTATAGGACAATGTTCTAACCCTCTAAAATGTCTAATAATATTCCCGAAACAACACAAAATCTGAACATGGTACACAGTACTTAATTGTCATGATTTTCTTACTGATGCTTTACAGATATACCCGTTACCTGCGGCCCTCAGGGTCTTCTTTATACTGTCTGACCCATCACATCATGGGCCAGAGAGGCCTACCAGTGTATCTCTATAATGGCTTCATTTACATATAG
Organism: Mimachlamys varia; assembly: GCA_947623455.1. Lineage (NCBI taxonomy): Eukaryota > Metazoa > Mollusca > Bivalvia > Pectinida > Pectinidae > Mimachlamys > Mimachlamys varia. The sequence goes on from OX392537.1 coordinate 9,123,114, forward strand.
CTATCACTTGTTAAAACGGAAAACACTCCAGTTAAACAGAATTTTTATAAGCTATTGTAATATGTGAGAAAGGTTTTTCCTCAATGAATCGGTTTACTATTTTGGAATTTGAGAAGATTACTTAAATTACAGATTCCGTCATTCCATCATTGTATATGATAATTATTTATATTCAATATTAATCATTATCTAGAAATTCTTTTGTTCTGTATATGTAAGCCATATTTTGCCATACTTTGTATAAACAGTTTACATCCGTGTAACAGGATTGAAGCTATATTTGTGTGTTAGATCCAATTATGCGATGTAATTGTACCATGATATTATGTTCCTACTATCAATACGTACACAGCCAGTTCAAGATGCACTTGTGTAAGATTCAGTACTGTATGTACATACAATGGGCACTGTACTCGTATATATGTTTGTAGAACTCTCTGCTAATATATGTATCCTATTCATCTATCAAAGTGCTAGTAACAATAAGTGAAAATGTCCTCATCAAAACTGTCAATATATTTTCGTCATTTCTATGTTCAAGTTGATGATAAAGATCATTCATGGAAACTGTTGTTCTTAATTTAGTGAAGATAGGTCTTCATATTGTTTTTTCTGTTTCAATTTCAATATGAATTGCCATTTTTCAAATGATTTGTGCTTCCATTCACATGATATGCTGAATTTCATTGAATTGCGTTTAGCTTTTTTATAAGGTTAACTAAACAGGAGATCATATTATATGACATTGTACATGTCTGCCAAAGAAGTGTTCATCACCACCAATAATTGACAATGCACCATGGCCATTTTCTGGGCAAACACCATGAGGCTATGGTCACATTTTTAGATAAATTTTCTTGAAGATTTTTCTGGTCTGAAGCATAATTTTAGCTTTTGAATGAGACAAAACAGTTAAGACTGTTCAACACTTCTGGGTGATGTTTCATTAGATTTACTGAACTCTCAATTCAAAGTCAAGATCACAAGTTATGTAAAGTTTTGAATCATGTTTGTCCAGGCATAATCACAACTCCAGATGAAAATCATTCAGTGATGTTTATCATATTTAGGTGGTATATCATACAGTATCATGACCTTCACTATGGCCAATATTGAAAGTGAAGGTCGTTGTGAACTTTTATGTCTATATATATATTGTGTAAAATTGCAGGTGCATCTATTTCAGTAATCATTATTGGTGTACTTTTAGTCGATGTTACGTGCAGTGTTTTACAGACATTCACCCAAATGCCAAGGTCAATTGAGGTCAAACGTTAAAATATCAAGAGTAAGGAGTATAATTATTTATTTTCAAAGACATTTTAATGAAACTCCATACCGATTTTACAATTACATCAGGCAGTATGCTGTTGTCTATTTTCCTAATCACCACAGCCATTGCAAGGTCACAAGTTGAGGTCAAAGTTCAAATGACATGCAATCTGTAAACGTCTTTTGATACTAGTATGTTTAATGTACTGTGAAAGTCAAAATTTTGGCACCTGAATTTTTTTGCTTAGCCTCCAAACTGTTTGTGATTTGGAAATTGTGTGCATTCTCAGTCATGCTGTGCCTATAATTCTATTTTACTGGGAATAAGCCCCCTCTCACGAATAAGCCCCCTCCCCACCTTTGCAAAGGTTCTATGAAGAGGGTGGGGTCCTGTGAATAAGCCCCCACCCTAAATTTTGTCTTTCTCTCAATAAAAAGCCTGTTTATTTATTTTTAATTTTGTGTCTGAACATAAAATATATCTAACTATGTGTAAAAAAAAATCTATACGGCTAAACTTGAAATAAAACATAGTTTAGCTGGTGTTAAGAACACCATACTTTCATGTTTGAACTGGTTGTGCATTTTGCAAACTTGTTATTTTAACAAAACAAACAACTAGAATTACATTACTGATGTAGTATGGACTGAGTTCCTGGATCAAAACAGTAGAATATCCAAGATGGCAGACTTTGTGAACAGGGGTGTATTCGTGAATAAGACCCCTCCCTACTTTTGATCTATTATTTTTCTCAGGGGGGGGGGGGGGGGGGGGCTTATTCTCGGTCAAATACGGTAGACACTGTAGAGTTTGAGTAGTGTTAAATATATTCATGTATGGATATTTAATGCTAGCACAAAGAAAAAAAATTCACGCTATGAACAATTCCACATAAACAATTTTTAGATACATAAGTACATAGACAAGAGTATGTTGTACATGCAGCTATTTTCAGAACTTGTCCATGCCATGAAAGTGAACAAAGTGTCTGTATATAAAAGGAAACCAGAACTTTTGAAGAAAATCTATGTGGGCAGGAAAGTGTCTCAAAAAATGTTCACGTCAAATCAGTACCGTACCTCAAGGTCATCATCACGAAGTCAAAGGTCAACATTCTCGTCAATCTCATTGGAAAAGAAACTTCAAGGACTAAATACTTTGACTACATGCTTTTTTGGGATAATTTGTCGGATGATAAGAGAAAATTAACTTAAAGGTCAACATTCTCGTCAATCTCATTGGAAAAGAAACTTCAAGGACTAAATACTTTGACTACATGCTTTTTTGGGATAATTTGTCAGATGATAAGAGAAAATTAACTTAACAACTGGAATGAGTGAGAACTCCTTTAACACATAAAAACTGCTTCACAGATTCAATGGCAAGTGTAGTGTAAATTCATGAAGTGAATTAATATCAATAGCATATGTATATAATTATAATATTGTGGCAGGATTGTTTTCTTTTTCTCATAATCAATAATCATAATCATATTTATGTCATAATTTGAAATACATGAGGAATTGTATGTATTTGATTTTAGTCGTACATATTCCTGTGTGAAAATTGTCTTCCTTAAATTATATGGTATTTGATTTATTAGGTAACTGAGCGAAGCAAAGGTTTTCTGTAGAGAACATATTTATATACAGATACACTGCATGTATTTAATGTATCTAGTTTTGCTTCTTGTTCTCATGTTGCCTGGTATGGATTTCATTTGAAATATTTGTTTATATAGGGATCAAAGGTCAAAGCTTGCATGAGTAAAATATTATGGCACAATATATATTTTGATATACTTATGTGCAAATGTATATTTTATCTGCTCGATGTTAATTCTTCCCAAATGTTGCTAATACACAAACAATAATCTACATCTACTGTACGTAGTACTGCTAGGAAACGTAGCTAGGATTAATTCCGTTAATCTTCATCCACTTCTTAAAATATAAATTAATTCCATTCTTTTATATAAACACGAAAGATATTTTATTTTATTTAAAAAGATAATAATATGTACAATTGATATTAAAAACATATTAGTTAGAATTCATATTTATTTTCAGTCATTAGTTTTTTCCTTTTAACTAGAAATCCATAATCATTAAAAAATAACATAACCTAGTACAGGTATGTAGACAAACTTATTTAACTGAAATTAACCTACTGTATAAATTATTGGTTTCCTCGATCTTAAATGATATAATTGTCCTAGCCTTATGTTTACTGTAGGGCTCGGGCGATGTTATACAAACTGTAACAGAAAACTAACTACATGATAGGTGAAGGACCCATACTGACTCCACGGAAGCTGTCAAAAGCAAAAAATAGAAAAATAAATTAACATAATTCTTAAAACTACTTGAGGGTTTGTCTTGGAATTTATTCTCAACCTAGCTTTCATTGTGTAGTATTTAACAAAGAAATCTTCTTCTTGTAATATTTTCAAGTTTAGTGTACATTTTGTACTAATGGAAATGCAGATTTTTTGTAGATGTAAAAAATTAACCAATACAGAATACATTTGGAGTAATATTCAAATTTTCGGTATCTTAAAGAACAATGTACATGTACATGTATCCAAGGATACATTTTACTCCAGATAATTTGTTCAGTATTGTTTCAATACATAAAAAGAAAAGACAAGGTTTTATGCACGAACTACATCAGGAGTGCATTACACAATACTGTAGTTTATTTTTTGAAATATTTCCAATACCAATTTGTTTTTACCTTAAAATTGAACGGAAGAAATAATTTGATGAAATAATTTGATTGTACTTTGAATGTGACATTAAGTCAAGAATATATTGGAGAAGTTAAAACATTTTAAAGTTACAAAATTTTGGTTTACATTTATTCTGGTATTGGTTAAAATATGCTTTCTTTGAACAAGTAAATTGACATTTATTATTTAGGCATTGCATTTTGTTCCTCTGTAATTTGAGAATTTATTTTGAAAGCTATATTTTTACACAAATCAGGTATTTATCAGGAACCTCTTTGTCTTCGACACTAGATCTGATTTGTAATACTATCAAACTTTATCCTGTGGAAATGTTAACATTTTTAGCACTTTCTTGAGCTATATCTTCCCGTCCACAGCTACGCAGGTTGTAATCAACAAAAGCAGAAAAAAAAGCAATAAAGTACTTTTGTATGTATGTTGATTGTGTTGTAATTTGTTTTAGAATACAGTACTAGTGACTGCTTAATTACCCTCTGAAATCAAGTGGGCTTATGCAGTGGTGGCCTGTTCGTCTTCCGTCCGTTGCCTAGTGTTAAAGTTTTACTTTATTAACGACTTCTTCTCATGAACCAAAATGCCCATGGTACTGATATAGGACCAGTAGCATGCTTGAATGAAGGGCTTCAAGCTTGTTAAAATGAATAACTTTGACCCACTTTCAAAGTCACAGCCAGGGGTCAAATATCTGAAAACCTTCAAATAACTTCTTCTCAAAAACCAAAGGCCCATGGTATCTATATTAGGTGTATGGCTCGCTATGAAAAAGTGCTACCAAGTTTTTTGAGATGAATGACCTTGACCAACTTTAAAGATCACAGGGGTCAAATATCTGAAAATTGTCAAGCAACTTCTTCTCAAGAACTAAAAGGCTCTCTGTACTGATATTAGGCCAGTATCATGCCGAGAATAAGTCCTACAAAGTGTGGTCAAATGAATGACTTGAAAGGTCATAGGAATCTGTATATACAGATTCAAAATCTTTTACACATCTTCTCAGACACCAAAAAGCACTAGGTACCAATATTTGGCCAGTTAAGCAAGCCGTGATAAAAGACTACAGAGTTTGTTCAAATAAATCATCTTGACCCACTTTCTAAGGTCATAGAGGTCAAGTGTATCAAAATCTTCAAACAACCAAAAAAGCCTTATGTAATAATATTGAGCCAGTAGCATGCAGGGATGAAAACTATTAACTTAAAGTCAGATTTCTTGAATGATAAATGCCTTGAGACATACTGTACCTGGGGTATAATGTTTAGCTGGTTACTTCCTTGAAAGAAGCCTACTTAAATGACTTCTCAGTTAAAGACCTAGAGACATGATAACATGCTGGTAGCTTAATTCCTAACCTTTATACTGTATAAGTAAACTTTACCTTGACCCAAGTCAAAGGAGTAGAATATGTTTGGTAACTGTAGTGACTAACTGGTGAAAATCACAAGCCTTCTGTTTGTGAACACTAAAATAAGAAAGAAGTGTGTTGCATTCCATTATATATTGTTCCTTAAAATAAGGACCCACTCCATTGTTCCTTAACTTTTTACTAGCAGTCAAACAATATTTGACCTTGAAAGGATGTTGAGGATAATATTAAGTACTTCTAATTGGCTCCTTCCAGAGAGCTATAAGCCAAACACAGTCACTAGGTTTTTCAGTATTTCATCAGTTTTTGGCATAATTGACCCCTTCGACCTTGAAAATTATCAACAATAATGCAACAAATGGATAACTTAATACCAGAAGTTTATTAATCAACTAAAAGTAATCTTGAGAGGCATGTTTGGCCAGTACTTTGGTTGTAGTATGTCCATGTTACGATCGTAAGACATCTGCATGGCTGTCTCCATGCCGTGGACCATAGCCGCACCCTTTCCATACAACAGGACCATCTCCTGGGTCCTCCGTACACCTGGTCGCTCCAGTGGAGCCGCTGTCGTAGGAGCTTTCTTCGTAGCCTTCGCTGGAAAGATAAAACATCATAATTAAGAACCTGAAAAGAGTAGATCTTCTTAACTTCGTCTTGGTTATTCTCAGGTCCATTTACTGTATATATAAGTATTTTGGCACACTCCAATTTTAGCGCCTAAAGGAATTCAAACAAATAAGTGACAGCAGTAGCTGTGTAATGATGACTTGACACACTCATATTACTTGCTGGAGGAAGATGCATGGTATTTGTATTAAAAAATCTGAGGTTGGTGGAATATGTACAAACTTGGTCGGGACTGCTTGACGAATGAGGGGTGTTCTAGTAAACAGGGTTGAAGTAAGTTCAGTTTTACTGTACATTTACAGTAACTACATTTTGCTGCAGCAAAAGTCTATCATGATATTCTTGCATCTTCTTAAGACATTTCTATATATATGTGTTGTTTACTGTTTATAGATATGGAAACAGGAGTTTCAGTCACTGGGGTTCGTCAGTGGTTCTAGTTTTTTTTGCTCTCTCTCTCTTTCAGGATTCATCAATTTTGATATACTTAAACATGTCAACTGCAGCTGATATTTATTTATTAATAAATCACATGTTTACCTGAATCCTGTTAAATGTACTAATGATTTTGTTTTACGTCCTATTAACAGCCAGGATCATTTTATTATTTATATTATGGGCCGGGTTTTGGAGGTGGAGGAAAGCTGGAGAAAACCTACGGTCAGAATAGAACCTGGTAACTGCCCCACATGGGTTTCGACCAGAGGTGGAGAGCTAGTGGTAGAATGTCAGGACAACTTAACCACTCGACCACTGCAACCCAGAGGTGGAGGGCTGGTGGTAGAATGTCGGGACACCTTAACCACTCGACCACTGCAACCCAGAGGTGGAGGGCTAGTGGTAGAATGTCAGGACAACTTAACCACTCGACCACTGCAACCCAGAGGTGGAGGGCTAGTGGTAGAATGTTAGGACACCTTAACCACTCGGTCACCGCAACCCAGAGGTGGAGGGCTAGTGGTAGAATGTTGGGACAACTTAACCACTCGACCACTGCAACGCAGAGGTGGAGGGCTAGTGGTAGAATGTCAGGACAACTTAACCACTCGACCACTGCAACCCAGAGGTGGAGGGCTAGTGGTAGAATGTTAGGACACCTTAACCACTCGGTCACCGCAACCCAGAGGTGGAGGGCTAGTGGTAGAATGTCAGGACACCTTAACCACTCGACCACCGCAACCCAGAGGTGGAGGGCTAGTGGTAGAATGTCAGGACACCTTAACCACTCGGCCGTCACAACCAAGAAGTGAAGGGCTAGTGGTAGAATGTCAGGACACCTTAACCACTCCACCACTGCAACCCAGAGGTGGAGGGCTAGTGGTAGAATGTCAGGACACCTTAACCACTCGGCCATCACAACCAAGAAGTGAAGGGCTAGTGGTAGAATGTCAGGACACCTTAACCACTCAGCCACCGCGACCCAGAGGTGGAGGGCTAGTGGTAGAATGTCAGGACACCTTAACCACTCGCCCACCCCGGCCCCTTTACCCTTTGCAACAATGATAAAATATAATACAATGGTGTAAACACTCATGCATTCTCATCACAGATACTGCTATATATTTAATGATGTCTACTTCTGATAAAAGGATGTTAAATTAATTAACAGTGCCACAAAATATGTACGAAATTCACATGAAATAACACTCCAATTTAATCAACAGAATACATATATATAAAACAAAACATGATAATTATACATTATTAACATCATATATAAAATATTAACAAACCTCCTTCCAAATCAAGTCTGCTGCCTTCATTTGATTCATCAGTCTTCTTGGCATCTGGATGAAAAAAAAAAAAAAAAAATTATCACAAGGAGTTTTTGTATTTAGACTGTAAATTAATTCATTTCAAATTAAATGGTTTGAAAATAACAATCTGGATTAATTATATAACAATAACAAAAGAAGCCAAACTTATTTCAACTCTATTTCAATGAAAGTCAAAGTTTGCTTCTCAATAGCAGTTAACCATAAATATGTTTTGATATGAGCTAATCATAATTATTTCATGCTGAACAACTGAAACTTTACAAAGCAGTACTAGTGTACCTCTCTCCTTTTTGTGTAGTTCAGATTTTGCGAAGAATTCCACCATATCATCTGTGATTTCCATCTCAAAAACTTCGCTCTCACTGTCCGATCCCTGTTCATTCTCCTCTCTTTTTTCCTCTGTCAGTACTTTCCCATGACTGGTACTCCTTCCCTGACTGTGGTGTTGGGCTGCACCCCTGCGACCCCGTCCTCTCCCATTTCTTCTATTCTTTCCTCTATGTCTGGCCCCTGCATGGTATGGATTTCCCCTATGAGGGAAACCAGCATTCGGCCATTTATATGAGGATGCCGCCCCTGCCCACGGCATGCCATCAGCCACAGGGGGAGGGCCTCCAAGGGGAAACCCCCCTGTGCTCTGTGGTTGGATAAGGTTTTTTGTTACACTATTATGTCTATGGAACCAGGCCATACAGTGGTAGTAGTGCTGCCAGTAGTGTTGGAAACATGGATTTAAGTACCAATCAGGTTTGTCAAATTTCGGAAGGCTTGATTGAGGTTTAGTGTTGGTCAGTGTTTCATCTTTATTATTTTCTTTATCGGAACTTGATATACTGAGATCTAAATCTTGAGAATCACTCTTTGATAAATCTAACGAAAGGGAATCTTGGTCCATTTCTTTTGATTTTGAATGGCCGTTCACTTGACAATTGGTTTCTAAGTAATCCAGCTGTGATTGGCTGTCAGTCTGTGATGTCACACTGGTGACTGTGGCTGTGGATGGGTCCGAGTCTGTACTTGTGATGTCAAATGTTGAAGAATCTGTCTCAGAATCGCAGCCATTCACTTTCCCATCTGTTAACCGTCCATTTACTTCCTTAGTTGCCATAGTTACTGTCTTAAAACTTTCTTTGATTTACAATTATTTTAGTCATACAATGAAGTGCCTTTTCAGTTCATCATGTAGTCAACAAAAGTTGATTTTCTGAAAAATAAAAGAGGCAAATGAAACATTTCATTTCACAATTTATCTTACTCGCCAGCAAAGTCAGGATAAGTTTTACTTGCAAATATAGCTTCAACATAACCGTTGCTTACTTGCAACATTAAAGCCTGTTAAATAACATTGGGCATCATGGTACCAATTTTTCTCCAGAGCCTATTTGTTTACCTTTCCACGGCTTAAATTTTCTTTAATTTTTTTATAACAGGATCTCCTTATTACATTTCCAAGTAACCAATCAGGTACTACAATAGTACATGTACATACCTAGAGGCAGGGGAATTAAGACTATGGTGTCAATCATTAAGTATATAGAGGCTATTCAATGGTTTCCCATTAAATATCAAATATATTTCACGAGTATGGCAGATTTTTTTTTATATTTTCACGAGTGCCTAGCATGAGTGAAAATATATTTAAAATCTGCCATATAAATATATTTTATATTTATTGGGAAACCATTGAATTTTCTTTTCATTTCATTTTCGAAATTCCCAAAGTCTGATTTCATTTTTAAAATTTGCAGTTACAACTGATCGGGACGGAGTGCCTAATGCTTATGGAATATTAATACGCTATAGGATGAAGTTCTATTTTTGGTTCAAAATATAGTAAAAATACAAAAACATATTATTAAAATCCATTAAATATCTATTAATTTCCAAAATACTATAATGGTTTTTAATTTCCTTACATTTTATGATTTGATTTACAAATAACGAAAAAAATAGTACACAAATAGTGCGCAATGATATCGGACCGAAACTTATATTATCACTAGTGAAAGTTGATACTTTACTGTAAAGTAACAACTTTGCATGACTCTTTTTGAGGAGGCCTCCCTGTAGCAAGAATCGGAAACGATATATATACTGTTTATAAGAATCTTAAAAAATATACATATATCTTCATTATTTTAATAATTAAGAGTCCAAGAACTCGCAAGCATGATATAAAACAGTATATATTGGCCAACATCCTCTGTTATTTAGTGTTTGAATAATATCAATAAAAATACTCTATACATGCATGGAGAGTTGTCTTTCTTTGCTAATGTAGTGCACGAAGGACAAGAGTTGTCGTTCTTTAATTTGTAGGTAGGAACTCATTTGCCGCTTTAGGATAACAACAAATTATAATGTTTATTTGGACAACTTAATTATTAATAACATACTTCGACAATATATATAACCACTCCTTATATAAAAAACAAGGCCGAGATCCCCATGGGCAGAGGTAACTGGGCCGATGGTTTCAGTGGGCAGAGGTGACTGGGGCCGATGGTTTCAAAAAAGTGGGCCGAGGTGACTGTGGGCCGAAGTGACTGGGGCCGATGGTTTCAGCGGGCCGAGGTGACTGTAATTCAACTGAATGACTTATAAAGGTGTAAAATGCGATTGCAAATGTTTTAATCTTCGCAAAAGTTAATTTTCTTTCTTCATATGACTAACACCCCCCAACAACAACAATTGGAATTTGAATTCAAAATTACTCCCAGATGATTTCATGAATACAGAAACGTTTTCCATTATTTTATACCAATGCGACTTCCATAAGTGCGTTCGTTTATCGTGGAGCTACATGTAGCTCCAGCTGCTCCAGGATTATTGACTGTGTGAGAGTTGAATGATTGGAACACACTATATTGGGATATAACACACCCAGCGACTGTAAGTCAAAACTATCAATATAAGTCTTTGCGTGCCCCTGTGATTGGAACAAGTGCCCGTGGGGTATTTTCATTGTCTGTTTTACTGACAATACATGAAAGGGAATCTGCTAGCAGTCAAAACAGTCTTCATTTATATTGAAATAAACACAATTTGTAGGCCTGTCGTCTTTAGATTTCGTTATACCCACCTTCCGAAGCGACTCGGTCGTCTATCAAATATTGAATGTTCAACGTTGATTTGACGTTAGTTCATAGTTCATCTCACTGTCAAGCATTTCAGTGATCATAATGAGAAGTTAATAATAAACGACAAAATGCACTGTTATAAATATCCGGAAAAGGCTGTACGAGGTCAACATAGACTTATTCCAGTTTTATTTTTGGACTTTCCTTCTCTTGAAAATAATTTAGAGTTGCTGTTTTAGCTGTCATTAACAGTAGAGAATAGCAACTGGACAAATAAAAGGAGTTCCGGGACAATCACAATGTGAGGGAGAAATGAAGTAGTCACGTGACCGGCACTAAGGTAAACAACTGGGAGAGGGGAAAGTGAAGGTAGCCTATTGATCGTGGAAGCAAGTTCGACCGTTCCAAACGAAGTAAGTAACTGCACGGTGATAATGTTAGCTTTGCAACAACAAATTATAAGGTTATTGAAATGTTAAACTATTATGACAATGATCGTTGACACGTTATTCAAGTAAGTTTCTTCAAAAGAAAATGCAGAACATACATATACTGGCATACTGGTTAGAAAGTGGTTATGGCCTAGAATCTACATGTATTTTTTACTCCTCATAATTTACAACAAAAAAGTGTAACTCAATTCCTGGTTATTGAAATTGAAATCTTACCGATGCAAAAGTTGGGTACTTTTTATTGGCAATATATAACACTGTATGTTTTGTGTTTTGTTTTTATTTTATGTGACATTGTATATTATTTTTAAATATTATATAGCTCAGCAGTACAGTGCAGGTGTACAAGATTGTATTGATAAGGCCACTTGGTGGGGATTTCAGCGATGAAGAGTTGCAGATTTGATCGCCAGCGATGGCTATATATAGTTATTCCTCTTACTATACTCCCTGCAATATTTGGATAATGTTAATTCACTATGGACTTGGGGCTGTGAGTTGTTTGTGACCAAGATAACTGAGAGAACTGTCATATATGGCCCTTAATGACCTCATGGATTATAAGATGTGATGTTTCATCATACAGTATGGGTTTTTTTTTAGTATTTTTCAGAAGACTTGAATAGCATTGTGATAAGGTCATCTGTTGAACTTTAGAAGTAAGGCTGGGGTAAAATTTGATATTATAGTTTTTACATATTTATATAGGTATGGCAGATCATTGACTTGATTCATTGTATCACACTTGTAAAAGGATGAGGGAAAGTGATAAAGGTTCTCCAGCCTGATGTTCTACCGACTGAGCTAAAGTGAAATTCCCTACAGCTCACTCTTGTAAAGCAACCTAATCAATGCACATCTGTTACACAATCTTCTTTCACATTGTAAGGGAATCAATCCCTTAATTTAGCTCAGAGGTAGAGCACATACTGGGAACCTAAGGGTTGTGGGTTCTTACCTGGGTTTTGCCATGTATAATCCTCTCTTATTACAATTGGTGCCTGGGTCCAATGTTTATTTTAAGTATTTGATCCAACATCAGATATTGTAAATAGTAATATCTTTGCCATGTACATGTATTTATAGTTCTCTCCAATACACTTGGTGTCTGTGTATATAACTTTTGTTTAAAGTATTGAATGATAGGGAGGAATATAGCAGAATGGACAGGTTTAGTCATCCGTGACCAGATATCCTTGATAGCTAGGGGTTACACTCACCTACACTCTCTAAACCCCTGGTACATTCTTCAATTCCCAGGGGTTACACTCACATAAGCTCTCTACACCACTGTGATATGTCATGGCAAAACTGATGACTCTGTGTGTGCCAAATATTGATGAGACAAGAAGACTAGTTTGATATTTTATGTACATCAAAAGCATCTTGTAATTACATAATGGTAAAAAATTGTATTTTTACATGAAAACAATCAAACTACTAACTAACTGTGCCTCCAGTTTTGCCATAACATATTCCATGGGTGTAGAGTCAGTGTAGGTGAGCGGAACCCCTGGATATCAAGAACGGTGGCCATGCAGGGAGATCATTTGGAAGAGCTTTCATTTGGAGTTCAGAGGGTCCAGAATCAAAATGCGTGTCTAAATAGTTTTACATTTTCCTTTTTGATACACAGGTTTAAAACAAAAATTTCTTTGTCATAACTTTTTTTATCACATAACTTACCCGTTCAGTCATGTCATACGGCCATGTCATAAAAATGATATCACACACATGTAATAACACTATTGTGATGTCATAAATAAATGACGTCTTTATGACATCATATGATTGTCTCGATAGTGAATTTTTTTTTTTTTTTTGTTTGCTAATTTGCTGTTTAGAATATAATATATTTGAATATTGCCATTATTATTTTTGAAGTTTCATTGGCATCAAGCTTCCAAGCCACAGAAATTGGGTTGACATGCATCATCATACAAACAAAAGTCACAACAAACATGTTGGTTTAAGAGCAATAAGCTGTAGGTGTATACCTGTCAATCACACATTGTTGGATGTGAAATGCTATATATGGAGGTAAAATAAACCACACAATGAAGCAGTATATTATTGACAGCTGAAGTTTGTGCTCTAGTTAAAGGATGGTGTCAAAGTTCCTCCATCATCCCCTGCCATCCCCAACCACCATCCTCCACCATCCCCCACAATCATCCTCTACCACCATCCCCCATCATCATCCTCTACCACCATCCACCACCATCCCCCATCTTCATCCTCTACCACCATCCCCCATCATCCTCCTCCACCACCATCCCTGCCATCCCCCATCATCATCCTCCACCACCATCCACCACCACCATCCCCCACCACCATCCCTCACCATCCCCCTCCCCCACCATCACCCACCATCATCCTCCCCCACCATCACCCACCATCCCCCTCCCCCACCATCATCCACCATCATCCTCCCCCACCATCACCCACCATCATCCCCCACCACCATCACCAACCACCATCATCCTCCACCATCACCCACCATCATCACCCGCCATCTTCCCCCACCATCATCACCAACCATCATCCTCCCCCACCATCACCCACCATCACCCACCATCATCCCCAACCATCATCCTCCACCATCACCCACCATCCTCCCCTACCATCATCACCCACCATCATCCCCCACCACCATCATCCCCCATCATCCCCCACCATCATCCCCACCATCATCACCCACCATCATCACCCACCACCATCCCCAACCATTATCACCCACCATCACCCACCATCACCCACCATCACCCACCATCACCTACCATCACCCACCATCATCCCCCACCATCACCCACCACCATCACCCACTATCACCCACCATCATCCCCCACCATCATCCTCCACCATCACCCACCATCCTCCCCTACCATCATCACCCACCATCATCCCCCATCATCCCCCACCATCATCCCCACCATCATCACCCACCACCATCCCCAACCATTATCACCCACCATCACCCACCATCACCCACCATCACCCACCATCACCTACCATCACCCACCATCATCCCCCACCGTCACCCACCACCATCACCCACCATCCTCCACCATCATCCTCTACCACCATCATCCTCCCCTACCATTTCCCACAACCCATCACCATTCACCACATTCCCAACCACCCACTGTCATCCCCACCATCCCCCACTACCAACCCCCATCCCCCACTACCAACCCCCATCCCCCACCACCATCCCCAACCACTCACTGTCATCCCCACCATCCACCACCCCCATCCCCCATCCCCCACCACCATCCCCAACCACCCACTGTCATCCCCACCATCCACCACCACCAACCCATGCCACCAACCTAAAGGCTCGTGACATATTAAATTATGTAACTCGTTTAATAAATTCAATATTACATCGACACTCGTGTAAGATCAGCTGTATATGCATCATCATACAAATAAAAGTCAATATGAGCATGTTAGTATAGAAGCACTAAAGCTGTAGGTGTATACCTGACCATCAGATATGTGACCTAGTTGTTAAATTCAGATAAAAGTTTATCACACTTGGTTGGGTGTGAAATGCTATATATGGAGGTATACTAAACCACATGATGAAGTATTGACAGCTGAGGTTTTCAGGCATGGGTTCAATTACATGGTAATGTAATTAATTAAATTACACATTACTTTGTGAAAATGGCATTACCATTACACAAATGTGAAATGTAATTAATTAAATTACACATTACTTTGTGAAAATGGCATTACCATTACCATTACACAAATGTGAAATGTAATTAATTAAATTACCATTACTTTGCCAATGTAATTAATTAAATTACACATTACATTTTGTGTTAAATATTTCATTTTATTCTATAGACTAAACTGGTAACATAAATTACATAATACTGCAATGCAGCATATTTTTTGCCTGAAATGTGACATTGATATACTTTGGTAAATCATAATTCTTCAAAACAACAGCACAGACCATACTAAATTGCAATGCATTACCATTACATTTTTAATCACCCCTTGCCTGGAGGTTTTATTGGTGCTCTAGTTAAATTATAGTGTCAAGTTCCCTGGCATCTCCAACCACCATCTTCCACAATCAACCACCACTACCATCCCCCCACCCACCATATTATCCCCCACTATCCCCAGCCATCCCCCACCGTCCCTCAACACCAACCAGTATCCTCCACCACCCACTTTCATCCCCCACAATCCCTCTCCATCCTCCACCACCCCTACCTCCCCATCAATCCCCATCACCCATCACCATCCACCACCCACCACCCACCACCATCCCCAACCATCCCCCACCAACCTGACTCCCCTGTCAACCCCCACCACCCATCACCATCTCTAGCTACCATACCCTACAATCCCCCGCCACCACCACCCTCTGTCACCCACCACCATCCTCCACAACCCACCAAAATCTCGCTCTTCCACATCCCCCACCATCCACCAACCACCACCATCCCGACCATCCCTGCTATCCTCCACCACCCCTGTTAACCCCTACCACCCATCAGTGTCCCTCGCTATGCCCCACAATCCCCCACCACCACCATCCTCCTCCATTAGGAAATAATTGGAATGTCTTCTCTTCTTTTGGTAAAAATTATTGCTGTGATTACCCAGTTTATGTTGGTTACTGTAAATTAAGTATTGACCTATGACCAACATTTTCCTTGGAAAAAAACAAAGACCCATGCCAGCCACTGTTCGGTTTCCTTTGAAAAAACACTGACCCATGACAGCCATTGTTTGGTTCCATGAAAAACAAAACCACTGAACCATGACAGCCATTGTTGGATTTTTCTTGAAAAGAACACAAACCCATGACAGCCATTGTTTGGTTCCATGAAAAAAAAGCCACTGAACCACGACAGCCATTGTTGGGTTTTTCTTGGAAAAAACACTGACCCATGACAGCCATTGTTTGGTTCATTGGAAAAAAAAAACTCAAACCCACGACAGCCATTGTTTGATTCCTTGGAAATTTAAGATTGAACATTGTCATTGAATATGCAAATATTCTATTTATAGGTCTGATGTCATAGCCCACCATCATGGTGAAACAAGTGGGCCTGCTGCCGGCTGGCTGTCAACCCTGGAACAATGATGTGGTGGCCGCAAGTGGGGACCGATTTGTATATTGTGCCACGCTGGCTATCTATGTCTACCAGGTAAGGAAATGAGACTGTTTTATGTATTGCATCTCATTGGCTTTTGTCCTTAGATTATTTCCTCTTTACATAAATATCCATTTTCTCCTTAAAAAATAAGGGGTAGGGGTAACTAAAAATTTGTTTTTGAGCTAAAAGAATAATTTAAAGACTTCGTTCTTCCGTAATTGATCAGAAATACTATTTTTGTCAATTCTGCAAACATTCATACATATCTGATCACAAATCTCGAAGATATTGAACGAAAGTGTCCTGCAATTGGCCAAAACAGTATTTTTCACATAAATCACGTGTTTTGCTCATTTCGGTATCTTTGACCGAGCATAGCACAAAAATGAGTACACCATCAAATATTTCTTTTTGCATTTTCTGCTATGCAATGAACTCCCTTTTCCAAAAATGTATATAAGAAAAAAAGTTAGTCGTCAGAAAATTTCGACTTTTCACAAGAGAAGACCCTTAAAGCATAAATAACATGTGTGTACGTACACTAAAAGGAAAAATTACACTATTAAAAGGCTTTTTTGAGCTTTTTTATCGGATGAAATCATCGCTGATCTTACAAAAAAGTAATAGTTCAGCAAATTCATTGGTTGAAAATGCATAATTTTAGGCTCCAAATTCGGGAGTCTCCCTCCTAAATAGGGAAGATTGGCAAGTATGCACGTTTTTGGTAATTTTCTTGTGTAGTGGTGTAATTCTTGCTGACTTCAGATCACTAGGTACAATGTACCTGTTTAGAATCAAGTGACAAATTAACTGAAAATATAATGGGAACAGAAAGAACACAGGCTCCATCCCAAAGAAACAGTGGATATACTGTCAAGGTCAAAGCTTTTATAAGGGTTTAGACAAGTTTGCAGAAAATAAAATCATATGATATGAAGTAAGTCATTGTAATGTTTTACTGTTACAGACAATACAGGTGACTATTGAGTATGTTATATACAGACGAAGTTAAATTAGACAGGGATGTTGGTTATGGTAAAATATCACGCCCTGGGTCTGCTCATAAAAGACATTTAAAATAGAGTTGTTCTTAAAATGTCAATCCAGTGTGAAAAACATGCTTGTTTGATCAATAACTGGAAACAGAAAACCAGATGTATTTTTAATGTATTAATCATACATGCAGAACATAATTATTATATATATATATGAGAAGATCATAATGTTTGATGAAATTGAAGGCAGGATGTACCGTATATATATTTAGATGTGTGGATATTGTGATGAATTTGTGTATCATTCACCCCTGTAATTTCTAAATGAACTACTCCAGCCTTTGCATTAGAAGAGTTCAAATGTGTCTTTAAGGAGGAATGAGTAAATTGGGATCGGTGCTGGAGACTGGCAGTTTGTTGTACCCAGCTATTAAACTGCAGTTCTGCTGACAATATTATTATGTTTGTTAGTTTATCTTTATCTACTGGATAAAGGAACAACTCAGTAGTGAAGTGGACTTAAACCAATCAATATTAATCAATCAATCAATCAATCAATATCAATCAGTCAATCAATTGATCAGTCAATCAATCAATCAATCAATCATTCAATCAATTAACCAATCTATTGTTAATCCTAAAACAGATACATTTTTTCCTATTTAATATTTTGCATAAAGGACTCAAAACAGCTGTACAAATTTGATCAGCATCTTTTTAATTCGATAATTTATTGATATTAATTCTATAATTATATAATGACAGAAACTGGAATAAACACTCAATCAACTCACTAAAATAGACAACAATTGAGGATTTCTCTACAGATTTACAGGCTACAGGTTTTAAATGTACATTTTGCTCTGCTACCACCAAATTGGTCAAATTGCAAAGCTTTCATCCCTATGATTAAAGGGTTCTCTGAGACAAGACGTCCATTTTTGTACGAGAAGACCTATTAATTCATCAGATATCACAACATGTCTTCTGCTTGTCCCTCATTAACAGGCTAATTGGTACTCCTGCTTTTGATTATCTGAATCTTTTCCTGCTCTCCATATATGAAATTGATCAGTCATGTTGTCTTTGAAGAAAAGGTCAAAAGGTTGCATGCACCTTGCAATCAGATATCTCGTTTTATATTTCCGGACTTGGCTGAGGTGCAGGATAATGTGAAGCATGTGGTGAAATGAACTGAGGTTAAAATAACATGTTATGGATAATTGATCCATATAGGACCAAGTTCAGCCCCTGTTCAGCATCCTTGAACCCCCATATATGTAGCATATCTCTTGGATTCTTGGATATTTTATGTGATTGGTTACAAAAACATGATGTGAAGAGGAATTCACCTCAAAATACATGATATTGACCAAATAAAATTACATAGATTATATAGAGGAAAAAATGATGTCGTCCGTCCTTCCTTAAACCATTCTTGTTATTGCTATTTCTTGAGAAGTACTCGATAGATCTTTCTCAAACTTCATATGGGAGTTCTCCTTGAATAATTGTACCTATAGCTAATTTTGAGGCTGATCAGAATAACAAAATGACTGACAGACGTCCATCTTGGATTTTGGCATTGAAAGTTTGTTATCGTTATTTCTTGAGAAGTGCTGGGTGGATCTTTCTCAAATTTCATATGTTGGTTCCTCTTGGTCCTCATAGTTTTGTTATTTTTTGTTTTTTTTAGGACCAATAAGGAAAACAAATGGCTGACTGATGGCCATCTTATATCTTTAGCTCATAGGCAACCATCTTTTAATTAATACAATGCCATTTCATAAGAAAAACTAAAATTCATATAACTAAAATTAAATACATGTAAGAGACTAAAAGGGGAATGAACCAACATTTTAAGAACAAAATTGAAGATTGTCTTTGGTGGGTGCCAAGATTCCTCTGGGATCCCTTGTTTTATTTAATCCTTTGCAAATAGAGCTTAGCAGCTTTGAGGTGGGTTAAGTTAGCTAGTTACTTTATAGCGTTGATTATTGTTTAGTTTTTTTTTTACGAGGGTTTGAATTTCACTTTATTTCCGAATGCATCAGTGTTAAATTTGCAAAAATTAACACCCCTTAAAAATTTGTATATTGTGGCTACATAATCCAGATTTCAAAATTATTTTGTGATCCGAGAAATTATACCTTCACGAATATGTTCCAAACAGGAAATCAGGAAATTTTATATCAGAGAGATATTTAACAACTATACAATGTAAATATATAGATATTGGGCTAAGTTATAATTTCATAGGTACAGTGCACAGGGACCTGAGAATTTGTTACAGCTAGGTTTCATTAGGTTGACGTCACTGCACGCGGAGGCCTTAGGCTGTCAATGGATAGCGGTTTTCCTTTAAATTTAGCCATCCAATGACAGCAAAAGACCAGCACGCGGGGTGATGTCAACCTAATGAATATGTCACGAAATGGCCTGCAAGCCGCCAAGAACTTTGAGACACGGAAATTTTGCGTGATTTTGGAGGAAATGGAGATTATTTCTGCGGAAGTAGGATACTTTTGACTTGCATTTAGGAGGTTTATAAAATAAAAATTATCCATCTTTCCAACGGTACCAAGCGTTTTTTTGTACCTCAACTAGAAATGTGATTTTTGATGCAAGAAAGGTAGGTTGGGTCGATTTTTTGATCTGGGAAGCTTTTATGACAGTTGAGGGGGCATTTTTATCGAAAATTTATCTTTAAACCCCCCAAATGTGTAAAATTACTCTAAACACCCTTTTTTAGGTCCAAAACTAGCTGTAACAAATTCTCAGGTCCCTGTGTACAGTGTATGTATAGTTTTAAGAAATTCCTCAGAATTAATTACGAAAGAAATGTTAATAAATTATATATACAATTTAATTTCAGCTTGACAAAAAGTTTCGGGAGTTCAAGCTGGTATCAATTATGTCTGAACACAAGAAGACCATCACAGCCATTGCTTTCAACCCATCCAATAAAGATGAACTTGCTAGCTGTAGTGCTGACAACCGCGTCATTGTGTGGAACTGTGAGCAACAGAAGATAATAGCGCAGCTGGAAAACACCAGAGACATACCTATAGACATCGGCTGGTGTTTCCATGGCAACGAAACAGTGACGTTTACCTCTAGGCGGGGACAATTCTTTAAGTGGAATCACAAGAGCCCAACATCTAAATTAGCAACTGTGAAAGAGGTCACAGGGTTCTCTTCTGATGTGTTCATATTTAGATGGCATCCTAAAAACACCTCTAAAATAGTGGTCGGCCATAGAAACGGCACTCTCTCTATATGTCATGTTGGTAAGTTTTTCCCGTCTTTTAACATAATTACACTATAACCTGATCAAAAGAGGCTTTTGGTCACTGCTTTGTAAAAATTTTAATTTCGTCAACATTCTGCAAGCTTGGTCATGGGATTACTGGTGACATAGCTTATAGTATGTCGTAGAAATCTTTTTTAGACTTTATTATAAAATAAAACCAGAAAAATCTCCAGTAGGAAAAATTCCCTGATCAAACTGGTTTGACGAAAAACAAATGGAAATTCAAATGAAAACATTACTGTATGTTTGTGTTCATAGGAGGTAAGAGTCACAAGCATGTTTGTCCCCCTGACGACGACTCGGATACTGAGGAGGAGGACCCTGTCACGGCCCTGGAGTGGGACCCCCTGTCCACCGACTACCTCATTGTCGCCAACACCTACGGCACCATCCGTCTCATTGACTCTAATTCACTCACTATCATTATTCGTTTTGTCATGCCCAGTGTGGCCGCCCAGGTATCATCACTTTCCTGGATAGACAGCGCACCAGGAATGTTTGTAACTGGGGGTAAGTTTTGACTGGAGTCAGGACCGGCCTTAAGCTTTGTTTTCACAGGAAGTACCTGTGTAGCACGATTTTATGAATAATGGTGAATGAACAAGGGTGTATAGAATTTTAAATTTGTTTTGTTGTTGACAGGGATATCGAAACCCGTTAATGGAAGAGTTTTGCTGGTCAGCACAAGGCTTGCCATGTACTATACTGGCCAGCCAAACTCTTACACAAGCCTAGATTATAAAGAATCCTTTTTAACGGAACAGACCAATATATGTTCAATTCTTTTTCTCCCATACTTACAGAATCAATAAGAAATGAAAAGGTACTGTGAACAGTTATAAATCAGGTCATCATCATTGTCCTATGAAATATGCATTGAATATGATGACGTTATCAATTTGGGTCATGTTTACACTACATGAAATAATGATGTTCTCTATGAACCTTGGTTATCATATTTTAGAAAATGAAAACCACAATGCTTGATGAAATCCTTATAATAATTTCCTTTTTATTGATACCTATTTTGCTACAATATAGATGCTAAAACTGGCGCTCTCAGAGTATGGAATGTGTCAAGGTCATCTCCATTGGAAACGATCAGACTGAAGCAGACTGGTGTTCACGCTTTACAGGCTGTATGTTCCACAGCTATAGACGACCAATCAGAATCGCAGAGTCTTTCATCCAATCCTTCCTCCAAAAGCCTAGCCAAAGCCCCATCAGCCATCAATAACGCCCAGTTTGCCCTCCCGCCAGCAAAGATCCTCTGTACATTTTTAGATGGAGGGGTCGGACTTTATGACCTTGGGCGACGCAAATGGATATTTCTGAGGGAGGAAGTGAGTCCTAGATTGTTATACATTGTAGAAACATGTCTTAACTCCTTCCGTACTTTTTGCCTTTTCCGGCTTCCATACCGTAACTGGTAACTGGTCCATATAGGTTATATACTTATTAGTCTTGCCCCCAGAAGTTTTTACAAAATGGCAGATTACCATGTGCATTTTGGGTTTGTTGTTAGTGTTATCCCCTAGCATGGTTGAGTAGATATACAGTGTACCCTTGTTATACCGCCACCTTTCGTCCACGGCAATTATGGCGGTATAACCAGGGTGGCAATAGTATCAAATTATGAAAATTATTACCAAGAATTGAATTGCATAATAGATTGCATTTCCAACATTTTATGAAAAACAAGCTTAGTATTATATCGACATTTTGATCTGCGTTTGCCGCATGCTATTCCAAATGGAACACTAAAGCTTTCCTCGATCTCCAAAACAGAACAATATGGCCTTACCCTTGAGGGAAATGTATAGCGATTTGGGACGTTTGTATTTTAATGGATGTGGCGGATAGCGATATGCGAAGATGGCGAACTTAACGAGGGAATTATATAGAAGGGAAATCCGTTCTACAGGTTTGAGACTACGATGCATTGCAGACAGCTTTATTATATATCTTATAAAATTAGCTATTGTTTACGCTAGCAATATTCCCGCGAAATCACGCTGGTAGTGTGAAGCAGAAATATAGGTTAACTGTCCAAAAACATGGGTTTTGACCAACCAACCAAAATGATTGGTCACGGTCTAGGCGCTACATTTTCTCTTTCTCCTGTTTGGCGAGCTTACCAACCCTTGTTTAAAGCATTGAGATCTAGAGGTGACGCTTAGCAAGGGGATAAACAAACTTGTAAATAGTTGTCTTCGAGGGTGAAGGAGGGAGGAATGTAGCTGAACTGGACTGGGTCGAACATCTGCGACCGGGTAGCTCAGTGGTAGAGTGTTCGTCTAGAGTTTGGAAGGTCCTGGGTTTGAACCCCGGTCTGGACGCTACATTTTCTCATTCTCCTGTTACACTACCAAAACCATTGGCATTGAGGAAGCACATGTATTAAAAACACCGTGTTTGAATCTTTCTGTTTCACAGGGACATGTAGAGACTATCTTTGACTGTAAATTCCAACCTGACAACCCAGACCATTTGGCTACAGCAAGTTTTGATGGGACCATCAAGGTTTGGAATGTGAACACACTAACTGCTGTAAGTCTGATATAGGTATAATCCTATCTTGATGAAAAAGGTACAAATAGCACCAAGTGTTGTTAGCTTAACACAATTAAAATGTATTTTCTACAATGAAATTTCCTGATTCCACACCCTAAAACACACATCATAAAGCTTCAACTAGACATTTCATTTTTCATTTTTTTTTTATTTTTCCAAAAAAATTAATTCATGACATTTTGAACAATTGAAATCACCTCATGTTTTTCAATTCATTCACCCCTGGAGACACATTTTAATTCTTCACATTCAAAGGTTGGAATAGTTCATGATGAAATTACCGGGGTGAATGAGTTAAAGTGGTAGGGGTGGTGGATGTAATGAGATTGTCTCCCTTTGTTCCCTTACAAGCACACTTTTCCCTTGGTAACGAAATTGTCTCCCTTTGTTCCACCTAAGGTGTATGTTTACCTCGGTAACGAGACTGTCTCCCTTTGTTCCCTTACAGGTGCATGTTTCCCCGGTAATGAGATTGTCTCCCTTTGTTCCCTTACAGGTGCATGTTTCACCCAGTAACAAGATTGTCTCCCTTTGTTCCCTCACAGGTGCATGTTTCCCCAATAACGAGATTGTCTCCCTTTATTCCCTTACTGGTGCATGTTTTCCCGGTAACGAGGTTGTCTCCCTTTGTTCCCTTACAGGTCCACATTTCCCCCGGTAACGAGGGTGTGATATACTCCTTGTCTTGGGCTCCTGCAGACCTCCATTGTATTGTGGCAAGTACGGCGAAGAATGGAGTGTTTGTGTGGGACACTGACAAGGGCAAGATCATCAAACGCTTCACAGAGGTCAGTCTTACTAGGTTAGAATAAGGAATAGATAATAAAATGCTTCACAGAGGTCAGTCTTACTGGGTTAGAATAAGAAATAGATAATCAAACTTAAGAACACTAAATTAAACTGTATCTGGGCTGGCTGACCTTACAGATTCTTTTATCTTGTTTATTGTATACTTACAAACCTACCAAACAAACAAGATGATAATGAATGTCATAATTTTTACTCAGTTTCTGGGATAAAAAAAACACAAACTTTGCAACAATTATGAAACAAGTTATCCAAATTATATTAATCACTCTTGTTGGCCCGGATGTTAGCGTGATAGGAGTCCTATTGTGGGAGGTAACCAGAGAACCTGGATAAAACCCATGTTGTCGGGCAGGTGACCCCATACCTTTTCATCTCCGGGGTATGAGGGGTCTACAGGCTCATAGACCCCGAGCTGAAGGTGAGGGGTCTACAGGCTCATAGACCCAGAGCTGCAGGTGAGGGGTCTACAGCCTCATAGACCCAGAGCTGAAGGTGAGGGGTATACAGCCTCATAGACCCAGAGCTGAAGGTGAGGGGTCTACAGGCTCATAGACCCAGAGCTGAAGGTGAGTGGTCTACAGGCTCATAGACCCAGAGCTGCAGGTGAGGGGTCTACAGCCTCATAGACCCAGAGCTGAAGGTGAGGGGTATACATCCTCATAGACCCATAGCTGAAGGTGAGGGGTCTACAGGCTCATAGACCCAGAGCTGCAGGTGAGTGGTCTACAGGCTCATAGAACCTGAGCTGAAGGTGAGGGGTCTACAGCCTCATAGACCCAGAGCTGAAGGTGAGTGGTCTACAGGCTCATAGACCCAGAGCTGAAGGTGAGTGGTCTACAGGCTTATAGAACCTGGGCAGAAGGTGAGGGGTCTACAGGCTCATTGACCCGAGCTGAAGGTGAGTGGTCTACAGGCTCATAGACCCAGAGCTGAAGGTGAGGGGTCTACAGGCTCATAGACCCAGAGCTGCAGGTGAGGGGTCTACAGGCTCATAGACCCCGAGTTGAAGGTGAGGGGTCTACAGAAACTAGATAGGGTTTATTAGCCTGCAGACCCCTTCTATCCCATAGATATCAAGTATTATTCATGGTACATTGGTTTAAATGCACTAATGAAAATGCATCAGTAAGACTGCATACTGTATATTTTGTTTGTTTTTTAGTCATCACTGATCGATATTCAAATAATATAAAACTTAAATAAATACTGAAATCTACCCTGTTAAAGCCTTTGCAAAATATTTTATATAATATTGAACCATGTCATATGCATGAAATGGATAGTATTTGAAATAGTCAAAAGCATGTAAGAATATACTGAAATACAAGTTTATCATTGTACAGCACGCGAAGGCAGCCGTATATACAGTGGCCTGGTGTCAGAAGGACTCCAAGAGGATCGCGTCTGTGGGCGCCGACGGCTTCTGGTAAAGTTGTTTTTTAGATCTTCTTTGTTCGTCACTTCTAAATTGTATACAAACAAATTTCTGAGTTTCCTATGGCTGTTCTTTATGAATTAAGAAATAATGTATATATACATTAAAGGCCCTATATACGTAACTTTCGGCAAAGCTTGAAGCAAAAATCAACCCTAATAACTTATAGATTTATACTTACTTATACTAATATTTATAGATTTAGTTAAGATTAACTGATATCAGCAATATTCAAGATAAATTCTTACGTTGTTACTGGTACAGCAGCAGTTAAAACGCGGTATTTGTAAACATGCGTCCATTTTCAACTGTCTTCAACCTTCGGTTTGTTGTTGAAGTAGGTCCCATCTGATTTTTTTTTCAATTATTTGGATTTTTTTTAAGAGTTTCTTATTAGTTACTGCTCAGATTTACTTCGTTTTAGACTTATTTTTGCATGATTATCAACTTGATTTTTTTTCAGAATTTTTCAGAATCACAAAAAAAAAATCCTGAAGTTACGCGTATTGGGCCTTTAAAACCCACTTACTTGAACCCTGTTTACTTGAATACAACTCATTCGTCTTACAGTTTGTTTGATCCTGACTAAGTTCGAACATATTCAACCAACCTCAGATTAGGTACTTGACTGCCATGTCTTTCTCAAATTATTGGTCAGATCCCTACGAGTTGGAGTAAGTGGGGTTTTGATGTAACTTTTTTGTGTATTAAACACTTTGAAAGGATGACTTTAAGATAATAAAAATGGCTTAGGTCTGTTATCATATTATTATTAATTATAATTTGCATGGTTTTGTTCATTTTAGTTCATTTCTAATTTTAGTATATTTCCTACTTACAGCATAGTTCGTCTCTTCAGTGGGGAGGTGTTACAGAAGTACAAACACCCAGGCCCAGTATATGGATGTGATTGGTCCCCTACTAACAAGTAAGTATTCCTTCATCATCTCCAATAGACTCTCTCTCCTCCCCATCCATCCCCTCCCACCCTACACCACACCTCTCCATCCCCTCCCACCCTACACCACACCTCTCCATCCCCTCCCACCCTACACCATACCTCTCCATCCCCTCCCACCCTACACCATACCTCTCCATCCCCTCCCACCCTACACCATACCTCACCATCCCCTCCTACACCACACCTCTCCATCCCCTCCCACCCTACACCACACCTCACCATCCCCTCCCACCCTACACCACACCTCTCCATCCCCTCCCACCCTACACCACACCTCTCCATCCCCTCCCACCCTACACCACACCTCTCCATCCCCTCCCACCCTACACCACACCTCACCATCCCCTCCCACCCTACACCACACCTCTCCATCCCCACCCACCCTACACCATACAGCACCAACCCCTCCCACCCTACACCATACCTCTCCATCCCCTCCCACCCTACACCACACCTCTCCATCCCCTCC
Organism: Mimachlamys varia; assembly: GCA_947623455.1. Taxonomy (NCBI): domain Eukaryota; kingdom Metazoa; phylum Mollusca; class Bivalvia; order Pectinida; family Pectinidae; genus Mimachlamys; species Mimachlamys varia. Next base: position 9,150,128 of record OX392537.1, read on the forward strand.
CACCCTACACCATACAGCACCATCCCCTCCCACCCTACACCATACAGCACCATCCCCTCCCACCCTACACCATACCTCTCCATCCCCTCCCACCCTACACCACACCTCTCCATCCCCTCCCACCCTACACCATACAGCACCATCCCCTCCCACCCTACACCATACAGCACCATCCCCTCCCACCCTACACCATACAGCACCATCCCCTCCCACCCTACACCATACCTCTCCATCCCCTCCCACCCTACACCACACCTCTCCATCCCCTCCCACCCTACACCACACCTCTCCATCCCCTCCCACCCTACACCACACCTCTCCATCCCCTCCCACCCTACACCACACCTCTCCATCCCCTCCCACCCTACACCACACCTCTCCATCCCCTCCCACCCTACACCATACCTCTCCATCCCCTCCCACCCTACACCATACCTCTCCATCCCCTCCCACCCTACACCACACCTCTCCATCCCCTCCCACCCTACACCACACCTCTCCATCCCCTCCCACCCTACACCACACCTCTCCATCCCCTCCAACCCTACACCACACCTCTCCATCCCCTCCAACACCACACCTCTCCATCCCCTCCCACCCTACACCACACCTCTCCATCCCCTCCCACCCTACACCACACCTCTCCATCCCCTCCCACCCTACACCATACCTCTCCATCCCCTCCCACCCTACACCATACCTCTCCATCCCCTCCCACCCTACACCACACCTCTCCATCCCCTCCCACCCTACACCACACCTCTCCATCCCCTCCCACCCTACACCACACCTCTCCATCCCCTCCCACCCTACACCATACCTCACCATCCCCTCCTACACCACACCTCTCCATCCCCTCCCACCCTACACCATACCTCTCCATCCCCTCCCACCCTACACCACACCTCTCCATCCCCTCCCACCCTACACCACACCTCTCCATCCCCTCCCACCCTACACCACACCTCACCATCCCTTCCCACCCTACACCACACCTCTCCATCCCCTCCCACCCTACACCATACCTCTCCATCCCCTCCCACCCTACACCACACCTCTCCATCCCCTCCCACCCTACACCACACCTCTCCATCCCCTCCCACCCTACACCACACCTCACCATCCCCTCCCATCCTACACCACACCTCTGCATCCCCTCCCACCCTACACCACACCTCTCCATCCCCTCCCACCCTACACCACACCTCTCCATCCCCTCCCACCCTACACCACACCTCTCCATCCCCTCCCATCCTACACCACACCTCTCCATCCCCTCCCACCCTACACCATACCTCTCCATCCCCTCCCACCCTAAACCATACAGCACCATCCCCTCCCACCCTACACCACACCTCTCCATCCCCTCCCACCCTACACCACACCTCTCCATCCCCTCCCACCCTACACCACACCTCTCCATCCCCTCCCACCCTACACCACACCTCTCCATCCCCTCCCACCCTACACCATACCTCTCCATCCCCTCCCACCCTACACCATACCTCTCCATCCCCTCCCACCCTACACCATACCTCACCATCCCCTCCTACACCACACCTCTCCATCCCCTCCCACCCTACACCACACCTCACCATCCCCTCCCACCCTACACCACACCTCTCCATCCCCTCCCACCCTACACCACACCTCTCCATCCCCTCCCACCCTACACCACACCTCTCCATCCCCTCCCACCCTACACCACACCTCACCATCCCCTCCCACCCTACACCCCACCTCTCCATCCCCTCCCACCCTACACCATACAGCACCATCCCCTCCCACCCTACACCATACCTCTCCATCCCCTCCCACCCTACACCACACCTCTCCATCCCCTCCCACCCTACACCATACAGCACCATCCCCTCCCACCCTACACCATACAGCACCATCCCCTCCCACCCTACACCATACAGCACCATCCCCTCCCACCCTACACCACACCTCTCCATCCCCTCCCACCCTACACCACACCTCTCCATCCCCTCCCACCCTACACCACACCTCTCCATCCCCTCCCACCCTACACCACACCTCTCCATCCCCTCCCACCCTACACCACACCTCTCCATCCCCTCCCACCCTACACCACACCTCTCCATCCCCTCCAACCCTACACCACACCTCTCCATCCCCTCCAACACCACACCTCACCATCCCCTCCCACCCTACACCACACCTCTCCATCCCCTCCAACACCACACCTCTCCATCCCCTCCCACCCTACACCACACCTCTCCATCCCCTCCCACCCTACACCACACCTCTCCATCCCCTCCCACCCTACACCATACCTCACCATCCCCTCCCACCCTACACCACACCTCACCATCCCCTCCCACCCTTCACCACACCTCTCCATCCCCTCCCACCCTACACCACACCTCTCCATCCCTCCCACCCTACACCACACCTCTCCATCCCCTCCCACCCTACACCACACCTCTCCATCCCCTCCCACCCTACACCACACCTCTCCATCCCCTCCCACCCTACACCACACCTCTCCATCCCCTCCCACCCTACACCACACCTCTCCATCCCCTCCCACCCTACACCACACCTCACCATCCCCTCCCACCCTACACCACACCTCTCCATCCCCTCCCACCCTACACCACACCTCTCCATCCCCTCCCACCCTACACTACACCTCTCCATCCCCTCCCACCCTACACCACACCTCTCCATCCCCTCCCACCCTACACCACACCTCTCCATCCCCTCCCACCCTACACCACACCTCTCCATCCCCTCCCACCCTACACCATACCTCACCATCCCCTCCTACACCACACCTCTCCATCCCCTCCCACCCTACACCATACCTCTCCATCCCCTCCCACCCTACACCACACCTCTCCATCCCCTCCCACCCTACACCACACCTCTCCATCCCCTCCCACCCTACACCACACCTCACCATCCCTTCCCACCCTACACCACACCTCTCCATCCCCTCCCACCCTACACCATACCTCTCCATCCCCTCCCACCCTACACCACACCTCTCCATCCCCTCCCACCCTACACCACACCTCTCAATCCCCTCCCACCCTACACCACACCTCTCCATCCCCTCCCACCCTACACCACACCTCTCTATCCCCTCCCACCCTACACCACACCTCTGCTCCCCACCTATCCCTGTGACACATCCCACTGCATTTCACCCCATCACATTTCTCCTCCAAATCCCTCAACCATTATTTTCCCCTCCTCTGCATTTGCCTTCCCATTTCTCTACCCTTCACTTCTTAATCCCTACCCCCTCTACCCAAACCTCCCCATTTCACTTGTTCCTTGGCAACCACTTACTTCTCTTCCTTAACCCAATACCCCGAACTTAGCAGAAACCCTACCAATTATACCTCTGTGACCTGTTCACTTGTACAGAACAATGCTTTTTGTCTGTCTTAAAATGTTACATTTTCCGGTTTAAAACCTTGTGGACCTGCAAATGTTTATGCAAGCCTAGCAATGCTTTGTCAAAGCTCGCTCGAAAGAAACATCGCATCATGTAGATCCAACTTTATTAGTCCCCGATCAGGAACTGCAGGTAACTTACTGTTCAGCATTAATATGTGTTCGTCCTTCAGCTATCTTGTTCAAGCTCCATTTCCTACACTTCTAGTCACTGGAACTTCATACTTGGGATATGGGTTCACCTTGATGAGGATGTGTCATATATCAAAAGTAGGTCACTGTGACATACATTTTGACCTTTGACCTACATCAAAGAAAAAGTGTTTCTGGACTCTTTCTCCTACCCTACTCACTTGATTTAATGGGTTAACCTTGGTGAGGGGGTCACAATCGACTGTAATTTGCCAAATTTTCTTGTTTCATAATATAATAACTCATGATCAAATGGTCCAATTGTTTGGAACAAGGTAAAACAAAAGTGGCCATGGAATATCTTCTGTTTTCATCGTTACAGAGACATGCTAGCCACTGGCTGTGAAGACATGTGTGTATGAGTATTTTACTTGTGTTAATTTTCATTGTTACAGAGACATGCTAGCTACTGGCTGTGAAGACATGTGTGTACGAGTATTTTACTACATGTGTGTACAAGTATTTTACTTGTGTTAATTTTCATCGTTACAGAGACATGCTAGCCACTGGCTGTGAAGAAATGTGTGTACGAGTATTTTACTACATGTCTGTACTATTATTTTACTTGTGTTAATTTTCATCGTTACAGAGCCATGCTAGCCACTGGCTGTGAAGAAATGTGTGTACGAGTATTTTACTACATGTGTGTACTATTAATTTACTTGCGTTAATTTTCATCGTTACAGAGACATGCTAGCTACTGGCTGTGAAGAAATGTGTGTACGAGTATTTTACTACATGTGTGTACTATTATTTTACTTGTGTTAATTTTCATCGTTACAGAGACATGCTAGCCACTGGCTGTGAAGAAATGTGTGTACGAGTATTTTACTACATGTGTGTACTATTAATTTACTTGCGTTAATTTTCATCGTTACAGAGACATGCTAGCCACTGGCTGTGAAGAAATGTGTGTACGAGTATTTTACTACATGTGTGTACTATTAATTTACTTGCGTTAATTTTCATCGTTACAGAGACATGCTAGCCACTGGCTGTGAAGACATGTGTGTACGAGTATTTTACTACATGTGTGTACTATTAATTTACTTGCGTTAATTTTCATCGTTACAGAGACATGCTAGCCACTGGCTGTGAAGACATGTGTGTACGAGTATTTTACTTGTGTTAATTTTCATCGTTACAGAGACATGCTAGCTACTGGCTGTGAAGACATGTGTGTACGAGTATTTTACTTGTGTTAATTTTCATCGTTACAGAGACATGCTAGCCACTGGCTGTGAAGACATGTGTGTACGAGTATTTTACTTGCGTTAATTTTCATCGTTACAGAGACATGCTAGCTACTGGCTGTGAAGACATGTGTGTACGAGTATTTTACTTGCGTTAATTTTCATCATTACAGAGACATGCTAGCCACTGGCTGTGAAGACATGTGTGTACGAGTATTTTACATCGTGTTAATTTTCATCGTTACAGAGACATGCTAGCCACTGGCTGTGAAGACATGTGTGTACGAGTATTTTACTTGTGTTAATTCTCATCGTTACAGAGACATGCTAGCTACTGGCTGTGAAGAAATGTGTGTACGAGTATTTTACTTGTGTTAATTCTCATCGTTACAGAGACATGCTAGCTACTGGCTGTGAAGAAATGTGTGTACGAGTATTTTACTTGCGTTAATTTTCATCATTACAGAGACATGCTAGCTACTGGCTGTGAAGAAATGTGTGTACGAGTATTTTACTTGTGTTAATTCTCATCGTTACAGAGACATGCTAGCCACTGGCTGTGAAGACATGTGTGTACGAGTATTTTACATCGTGTTAATTTTCATTGTTACAGAGACATGCTAGCTACTGGCTGTGAAGACATGTGTGTACGAGTATTTTACTTGCGTTAATTTTCATCGTTACAGAGACATGCTAGCTACTGGCTGTGAAGACATGTGTGTACGAGTATTTTACATCGTGTTAATTTTCATTGTTACAGAGACATGCTAGCTACTGGCTGTGAAGACATGTGTGTACGAGTATTTTACTTGTGTTAATTTTCATCGTTACAGAGACATGCTAGCCACTGGCTGTGAAGACATGTGTGTACGAGTATTTTACTTGCGTTAATTTTCATCGTTACAGAGACATGCTAGCCACTGGCTGTGAAGACATGTGTGTACGAGTATTTTACTACATGTGTGTACTATTATTTTACTTGTGTTAATTTTCATCGTTACAGAGACATGCTAGCCACTGGCTGTGAAGACATGTGTGTACGAGTATTTTACTTGCGTTAATTCTCATCATTACAGAGACATGCTAGCTACTGGCTGTGAAGAAATGTGTGTACGAGTATTTTACTTGTGTTAATTCTCATCGTTACAGAGACATGCTAGCCACTGGCTGTGAAGACATGTGTGTACGAGTATTTTACTACATGTGTGTACGAGTATTTTACTTGTGTTAATTCTCATGGTTACAGAGACATGCTAGCCACTGGCTGTGAAGACGTGTGTACAAGTATTTTACTTGTGTTAATTTTCATCGTTACAGAGACATGCTAGCTACTGGCTGTGAAGACATGTGTGTACGAGTATTTTACTTGCGTTAATTTTCATCGTTACAGAGACATGCTAGCTACTGGCTGTGAAGAAATGTGTGTACGAGTATTTTACTTGTGTTAATTTTCATCGTTACAGAGACATGCTAGCCACTGGCTGTGAAGACATGTGTGTAAGAGTATTTTACTTGCGTTAATTTTCATCGTTACAGAGACATGCTAGCCACTGGCTGTGAAGACATGTGTGTACGAGTATTTTACTTGCGTTAATTTTCATCGTTACAGAGACATGCTAGCCACTGGCTGTGAAGACATGTGTGTACGAGTATTTTACTTGTGTTAATTCTCATCGTTACAGAGACATGCTAGCTACTGGCTGTGAAGAAATGTGTGTACGAGTATTTTACTTGTGTTAATTCTCATCGTTACAGAGACATGCTAGCTACTGGCTGTGAAGAAAAGTGTGTACGAGTATTTTACTTGTGTTAATTCTCATCGTTACAGAGACATGCTAGCCACTGGCTGTGAAGACATGTGTGTACGAGTATTTTACTTGTGTTAATTCTCATCGTTACAGAGACATGCTAGCCACTGGCTGTGAAGACATGTGTGTACGAGTATTTTACTTGTGTTAATTTTCATCGTTACAGAGACATGCTAGCCACTGGCTGTGAAGACATGTGTGTACGAGTATTTTATGTTGTGGCCTCATCAGAACAGCCTATAAAAATATTTAAAGGTATAAGTATTTTCTTATTTTTTCCTTTTATCTTTTGGTCTGTAATGCCATCTGTATTTATTCAATACCCCGTTAGTTGTGTATCATCATTTAGATCAGATAGATTAATTTACCTGTAATTTAACTCTTGGCTTTGTTATGATGAATCTACACTGGAGTCTCCAACTTGACAGTGATCATTAGCTTCTATAATCGCAACATCTTTGGGAAATTCCCGGTAATTTTTAGAAATCTACATCAAATGCATGTGCCTGGAAGCCATGCTGTGAATCACAACATAGTTCCAAAGTCCTCGGACTTTATCAACTCTTCAATTATCAATTCTGTAGTGTGGCCATGGGCGCAGCCATTTTGAAACCTGACATTTACAACATGTGACCCTCTATGCATTTTAGGGACTAGATGTCTGAAGATTATTGGAATTGTCCCAAGGTGTTGCGATTGTAGCTTCTCCTGACTCTTTGTATACAGCTAGCCATGAATAAAATCAGAAAGAATTATATTCGCAAGAAAATATGTCATGTAAATATGCTTTATGTCTGTATATCTTGATTACGGTTTAACAGTTCATGCTATATATCTATCAGGTTACCTGGAAACCCTGAAAGTTTTTTATACTATAAATATCTACTTCAGGACATACATCGAAGGTTTTCCATGTGAAGTGGTCTCCCCTGAGAGAGGGCATTCTGTGTAGTGGATCTAATGATGCGTATGTATAATATGACCTACATTGAATAAATCACATGACCTACATTGTACATTGTATATATCACATGGTCAACATTGTGTACATCAATGACTTACATTGTATGTATTATATGACATACATTAAATGCATTGCATAAATGAACTACATTGTATGTATCACATGACCTAATTCTATATATCACATGACATACATTGAATGCACATCACATGACATTACATTCTATATATATAAAGTGACCTTCATTGAATGTATGACTTGACCTATTGAATGTATAACATGGCCTACATTCAATGTATAACATGGCCTACATTCAATGTATAACATGACCTACATTCAATGTATAACATGACCTACATTCAATGTATAACATGACCTACATTCAATATATAACATGACCTACATTCACTGTATAACATGACCTACATTCACTGTATAACATGACCTACATTCAATGTATAACATGACCTACATTCAATGTATAACATGACCTACATTCAATGTATAACATGGCCTACATTCAATGTATAACATGACCTACATTCAATGTATAACATGACCTACATTCAATGTATAACATGACCTACATTCAATGTATAACATGACCTACATTCAATGTATAACATGACCTACATTCAATGTATAACATGACCTACATTCAATGTATAACATGACCTACATTCAATGTATAACATAGCATGCATAAAATTTTTATTACTTGACATCATTCATGACTTGCATTTCAAATACCTGTGGCTCATGACTCAAGTCACATGACCTTAATGATATAATAGCATAACCTACATAATAAATCAAGCATTAAATCATTTCAAGCTATTGTTAGTGATGTTTGTTAGTTAATTTATACAGCAGACTTCATTTCTAGTAACATTTGCTTGTTTTCTCAAACCCCAAAACATTTCCTGTTATGTATTTCTGGTTGAGAAGAAGTGAATCCAATGTTTTCCATTTTTTGGTAGAATGATCCGAGTGTGGGACTATACCCAGGACACATGTGTTTGTGTACTGAAAGGCCACGAGGCCCCGATCAGAGGCCTGCTGTGGAACTCTGAGGTACCATACCTACTGCTGTCAGGGTCGTGGGACAGTAAAATACGCGTGTGGGACGTGAGGGACGGAGCGTGTGTGGACACCATAATGGACCACGGTGCTGACGTCTACGGTAAATACCTATATAGATTTAATGATATTTTATTGGTATTCATACTGTATCTAGATAGTGTGTTGCAGATCATTTTGGAAGCTTAACCCAAGATCACAGTTAAAATAATGTCCACCAGCTTGGATAAAAATAGATGTTGAACCACTGCAATTATGTTGTGTTAAATTTTGTAGATGTATAGCAAATAGCTAAAATATGTAAAAAGTGTTCATGAGGCATTAATTTTTCACAAATTTGTATGCATTCGCGAAAATGGCGAAATTTAAACCCTTGCGGAAAATTAGCTTCGATACTATATGACAGTTTTGTTTTAGATAAGAGAAATTATGTTAAGCCTGTAGCATGCCTAGATGAAGGGTCAAAGGTTTATTAATAAAAGAGAAATTATCTTGATCCATATGTCAGGTCACAGGGCCCAAATGGGTTGAATTTCATAACAAACCATTAAACATATATTTATTCATGATTTTTGGCCTGAAGTCAGAGTATGTCCTCATTATCAAATGCTGCAGTGAATAAAAAAAAAATACAGATGTGTTCGAATGAATTACCTTTCTATGTGAACCACGCTTTCACATGAAAAACTTCAAGGATCTATCTGAAATGTGTTCTATAGGTTATCTCCCCTTGTCTATTTATAGCTTGGAATATTTCTTTTGAAAGAAGTTGTTGTTACAGTTTTCCCCTCAGATTACATTAAAAGATCTTCATCAAAATTGATGTATAGATTTCAACTTTCAGTCATTTTTGTATGAAGTCAAACTCTGAATATTGTATTTGGTATTTTCAAGGATTAGCATGTCATCCTGAAAGACCGTTCCTTCTAGCGTCCAGTTCGAGGGATTCAACTCTGCGACTGTGGTCACTGAATTCATTAGTTCAACCCATAGAAATGAACATTATTGCTGAAAAGCCCTGGTCAGATATTATAGGTACTGTTGGTAAGTACGTGTGTTCAAAAATATTTCATAAATTCTCTGATTGCTAAGTTTGAATATTAATTTTGTTTTCAAGTGATTAAAGTCATACATTTTGATAAGTCCTACACACTGAAAACACTCATGACAAATTGTTAGCAAATTAATTTAGCATAAATGTTCCTGTCCATGCACCTTTGGTGGAGTTGTTTATGAACAATTTACTAACACTGATTAGCATCATAACAGTTCACATATCTGCAAAATGTCAAGATGTTTGAATTGCTAGGAATTTACCGGAAATAGCACGCAAGAACAATTATTTTCCAAAATACAAAAGATATTAAATATTTACTATTAAACTATTTGTCTAACAAACAAAAACTTTGTTCATGTTTTGAAAGCTAAAAAATTAACAGTTTCCCTATTTTTGAAAATGTCTTTAGATTTTGCAGCTCTTTATTTCCTTTCTGTAATTTTTTTTGTCTTCTCAGAAGCGGCCATGGACGTGGGAAATCCTCCATTATTGGCGGGCCGCGTGTCTAAGGGTATTAAACTTGAGCTGGAGCAACCCAATGCAAAGGGAAATCTGGCTGCTAAAAAACTCCAGCTCTTCTCTAAGTTCTTCAGTGTGAGTCTTCATTTCCTCTCTCTAAACATTCAACTCAAGTTACTCGAATACCTGGATGACTCTAAATTTTCCAACAATTCTGACAACTTTGAGATAATGAGGTTTGACTGTTTTTCAGTACTGTAAAAATTTTGCCTTCATTTTATTTCCATCCTTTTCACCTAACAATGAAAGGGCGAATTTAAGACAGGGCAAATATCTTACCAAACATAGACTTGTGCCTCATGTTACATGTACATGTATGATGAGGATACAAGTTTTCATTTTCGGCTTTCGTATATATAATTTTTTTGCTTTTTAGAGGGCGACTTCAAGACAGAACAAAAGTAAAAACAATTTAAGAGAGGGTAAAATAAATACAGGAAAAAGTTTTCCATTTTACAGTATTTTAAATTCATATTTTGTTTTATGCAGCAACCTCGTGGCACTAACAACCTCTGGGAGCTGGTGTCCGTAGTGAAAGGCATGGACGATACCTTTCTCTCGCAACATTACAGCAAAGGCATAATGCACAGTAAACATCTCCTGAAATTCAAAATGGTGAGAGAGTTCTTATAAAATCACTGACAAATGTTGATGATGGAGTTTCTATATAATAAAAATTATGAAGGTTCATTTTGATTAATACTTGGTACATGTATTACTATCCATCTTTAAACATCAATTATTGTCCGTTTGGAAATTACAATTTATATTTTCCTGCTCTATATGAGAACCAATGGTCTTATGGTTGTTAAATTTAATCTATAGATATTTTGGCTGGAGGGTTATTAAATTTGTTCAAACTAATTACCTTGACCTTCATTCATGATAAAAGAAGTCAAAGTTGTTCAAATCTTAAAATGACTTCACCAGAATGCTGAGGACAAGGGTTATCACGCTTGATCTGTAGTTAGCTGAAATCATAGGGGCTATTAAACTTGTAAATAAATATAATGACCTTCAAAATAATGGATCAAATATGTCAAAAACAACTTTTTCTCAAGATAATTCTATAAAACTTAGAGTCATGATATTTGATCAGTAGCTATCTGGGACAGACGGCTTCTGTCACTTAAGGTAGTAAGTTTTGCTGTTTGCTAGGTAACCGTTAAGTCAAACCAGTTTCTTGTCATTAAATTATATCACGTGTCATTCTTTAGTTACAAGTTTGAGAAGGACATTAAATGATTAGCAAGCTGACTTACATTGTCTTTTTATACTTCTTAGACAATGTTTAAGATTTATGTATAATAGCTTTTTGGTACGAAGCAAAGGTTTGTGTTTTGTTTGTTTATGTTTTATGTCCTGTTACCAGCTAAGATCACTTAAGGATGTGCCAGGTTTTAGGGGTCAATGAAAGCTGGAGTTCCTGGAGAAAAACCTGTAGGCCTACAGCCAGTCTCTGTGAACTGCCAAATGTAGGCCTCGAATCTCAACCTTGAGGTGGAGGGCTAGTGGTAGCAGACTGTCAGACACACTTGGCCACCGTGACCCCCAAAGCAAAGGCACCTTATTTACTAAGGATGTCACATGTACACAGCACTATATGATATTGAAACATGAAAAAATACAAATGTTTGGTGAATTTTATACCAATCATCATGATAAATGAACTCTATAACTTACAAAGACCATTTTACATATTTGACAGTCAGAAGCCCAGGAACTAGAAATGGTGAAGATGTCCAAGGCTGGGGCCTTGGGTTCATCTGCGAAGGAGGAAAAAATCCGCAAAGCAGCTCAGCTCCACATACAAGTCGGCAACATACAGCGATACTGTGAACTCATGGCAGACCTAGGGGAGGTAACTCATTTTTCTCACATCTGGGTTCTGCATGAAACTTATTCGTGGCAATTTGATCACAAAGTAATTTTGAAACCTAAATTGCCACCATCTAAATTTTTTCACAAGGTGTAAGAAATGTTTTGAATTTTCATGCATTTGCAAATTTCAATAGTTAAATTAAAACCCTTCCGAATATTACCTGGTAGCAACGAGTATATGGTAGTTTGTGATCCTATTGGATTTCCATGGTATGTCTTTGTGCTTCAATCTTTATGATACCATTATAAAGTGATGTTTAACATTCTCTTGTTATAGTGGGAGAAAGCTTTGTCGGTAGCACCGGGTGTTTCAATGGAGTACTGGCACTCTCTAGCCAAACGGTAAGTCATATATAGACTGTTCTTACATCACAATTCAATATACCGCTACTGTTAATGTACATATTTTAGATGTAATCTTATCTAAGCCATTTTCACACCGAAAGCATTCCGCTAAATTATGATTGCACTAATATGAATCGGAAAAGTTAAAATATGTCTTCAGGGCTGATGAGTTAATAATCCAATGGTATTTATAAATTTACTGTTGTTTTATCAGACATAAGTTTACTGTTGTTTTATAAGACATAAGTTTACTGTTGTGTTATCAGACATAAGTTTACTGTTGTGTTATCAGACATAAGTTTACTGTTGTGTTATCAGACATAAGTTTACTGTTGTGTTATCAGACATAAGTTTACTGTTGTGTTATCAGACATAAGTTTACTGTAGTGTTATCAGACATAAGTTTACTGTTGTGTTATCAGACATAAGTTTACTGTTGTGTCATCAGACATAAGTTTACTGTTGTGTTATCAGACATAAGTTTACTGTTGTGTTATCAGACATAAGTTTACTGTTGTGTTATCAGACAGAAGTTAACTGTTGTGTTATCAGACATAAGTTTACTGTTGTGTTATCAGACATAAGTTTACTGTTGTGTTATCAGACATACTAGTTTACTGTAATGTTATCAGACATAAGTTAACTGTTGTGTTATCAGACATAAGTTTACTGTTGTGTTATCAGACATAAGTTTACTGTTGTGTTATCAGACATAAGTTTACTGTAGTGTTATCAGACATAAGTTTACTGTAGTGTTATCAGACAGAAGTTTACTGTTGTGTTATCAGACAGAAGTTTACTGTTGTGTTATCAGACATAAGTTTACTGTTGTGTTATCAGACAGAAGTTTACTGTTATGTTATCGGACATAAGTTAACTGTTGTGTTATCAGACATAAGTTTACTGTTGTGTTATCAGACATAAGTTTACTGTTGTGTTATCAGACATAAGTTTACTGTTGTTTTATCAGACATAAGTTTACTGTTGTGTTATCAGACAGAAGTTTACTGTTGTGTTATCAGACAGAAGTTTACTGTTGTGTTATCAGACATAAGTTTACTGTTGTGTTATCAGACATAAGTTTACTGTTGTTTTATCAGACATAAGTTTACTGTTGTGCTATCAGACATAAGTTTACTGTTGTGTTATCAGACAGAAGTTTACTGTTGTGTTATCAGACATAAGTTTACTGTTATGTTATCAGACATAAGTTAACTGTTGTGTTATCAGACATAAGTTTACTGTTGTGTTATCAGACATAAGTTTACTGTTGTGTTATCAGACAGAAGTTTACTGTTGTGTTATCAGACATAAGTTTACTGTTGTGTTATCAGACAGAAGTTTACTGTTATGTTATCGGACATAAGTTAACTGTTGTGTTATCAGACATAAGTTTACTGTTGTGTTATCAGACATAAGTTAACTGTTGTGTTATCAGACATAAGTTTACTGTTGTGTTATCAGACATAAGTTTACTGTTGTGTTATCAGACATAAGTTTACTGTTGTGTTATCAGACATAAGTTTACTGTTGTGTTATCAGACATAAGTTTACTGTTGTGTTATCAGACATAAGTTTACTGTTGTGTTATCAGACATAAGTTTACTGTAGTGATATCAGACATAAGTTTACTGTTGTTTTATCAGACATAAGTTTACTGTTGTTTTATCAGACATAAGTTTACTGTAGTGATATCAGACATAAGTTTACTGTTGTTTTATCAGACATACTTCCTACCTACTGAGGGACGATAAGGAGGATGTGGTTGTCTACAGTATGGCTACGGGAGACATGGAAACTCTCATCAACTACTTTACCTCTCAGGGTCAGGCCACAGAGGCCATGCTTGCCTCTCAGGTGGCATGTGAGGGTCTACAGCCCCACCCACCCCCTAAAGGTCGGACACAGTGTAATGGTACCACAGAGCCCAGTACTACACATGTACAGTAAGTCACATACCCTATATATATTTATTGCACCTCGGACTAGAATGTCATGAAATCATTGGTTGAGAGACGTCACGTGGTGACCCTCTATTTTTCTATAGAGTGTCACTTTGGCACGTTAGATGGCGCTACCAGTTTTATAGAGGGTCAGTTTGATTCAATGGCGACGACAATTTCCACCGCTCTGAAAATCAAACGGGTTGTATCTTTGAAAAATGGCTTCTAGAATCATGAATTGTTTTATTATACAATAAATCAAATAACTGATTATGTTGTTTCTGTTTAATGTGTTTAAAAAGTGTCCTTGATGCGATAAATTCGTTATATAGTCACTAACTGACCCTCTATAGAGCCATAGAGGGTCAGTAAAATATATAGGGGGCTCGGGCTCCGCCCTCGCCCCCTATAAATTTTACTGACCCTCTATGGTTCTATAGAGGGTCAGTTAGTGACTATATAACTTCTAATATACCTACCAGGGTAATTCCATTACCCCACAGGCCGGGCTCAGAGTAAGGCAGAGCCAACAGTAATTTACTGTATGTCTTCCATCCTACATTTACACCACTCCAGAACACTTTTGCTCTCCCCATCACCCACCCAACCCCTAGGGCCAAGCTGTGTATGGACACGGGGACAATGATTTGGAATATATAATGCATAGGGGATTGGAAGAGGAAGGCCATAATGTATTGAATGAATGTTGGAGGTCCTGATAGTAAAAGAAGTACTGACTTTTAACCTACTGTATTGTTTTTCTTTATTTCAGATTATTGAAACTGAGTGTACAACATTTATCAAATTGGTATTTTAACAATGGATTAACAGTACTGGCAGCCTGCTGTCATCTAGCCATAAATGATTGTGAGGTGAGTTCTCCTGGATACAGGCTGTAGTTCAATAAGATACAGGCTGAAGTTCTCGAAGATACAGGACACAATACTATAGAATTATACAGGATACTATTCTCCTGTACAACAAGGTACAAGAAGCAGTTCTAGATAAGGCTGCAGTGCTCTTCGATTCGGAGTACGGTTCTTCTAGAAACAGGATGCAGTTATACTAGATACAGGATACAGTACTCATAGAAACAGGATTAACAGAATCTATCACCCCTGTGTGATGTAGACTGAAAAATCTCAATCCAAGGGTAAGATTTATGAATTTTAGCATGAGGCTTTGAGATTTCTCTGTCTACATCATATGGGGGTAATTGATTATTTCTCTCCCACATTTTCCTAACAAAAAAATATACAAAAGAGTGTAATCAGTGCATCGCGCCATCATAATAATAATAATAATATACAACATTTATATAGGGCTCTATATAATTTGTAAAATTACTCTAAAGCGCTTCACAACATGTAGATAATAATTTGATACTTACACTGCATAAATAAAGAAGTTATTACAATCTAAGCTAATGTGATAATATGAAAAATTGCATAAAAATACGAACTACATCTACTGTAGATAAACAAATGTCAGTATATACATGACGTCTAAGTTGTCCCTAATATGCAGACGTGAAAAGCTACGTCTTCAGAAGTTTCTTGAATTTGGACAGAGTATTTGTTTTTCGGATAGCGGATGGTAATCTATTCCACAACTTGGCCGAAACTTTCCCAAAACACCGGTTTCCATAGGTCACAGTACGAGATTTTGGGACACACAACAATGATTCTGTCTTCGACCTCAGTGATCATGACGGCTGATACAGGGTAACTAGCTCCCATATATACTGGGGAGCTGTTCCATCCAGTGCCTTGTATGTGTATACCAAGATTTTGTATTGTGACCTGTATTGCACAGGTAGCCAGTCAATGAATACAGAACAGGAGTGATGTGTTCTCTCTTTCTAACTCGAGAAACGAGATGTGCTGCCGTGTTATGGACCTTCTGTAGGCGACTTGTCAATTTGTCAGATATAAACTGCCGTATACAGCCGATGTTCCTGATCTGGTAGTAACAGGATTTGGCAATAGCATTCACTTGTTTCTCCATGTTCAGTGAACTATCAAAGTACACCCCTAGATTTTTAACAGTTGGGACAGCCTCTACAGTACTTGTTCCGACCTTGAGCTGGAGAGCCTTTGATTGCTTACACTTTGGAGAAAAGACGATCAGTTCCGTCTTTTCCTGATTTAGTTTTAGCATGTTGTCATTCATCCAGCTTCTGATGTCTGTCAGACAAGCTTCCAGATTTTCTGATATGGTGTCCCAGCTGTCCTGTGGTTTGATGACCATGTAAATTTGTGTGTCATCAGCATAACCGTGATAACAAAGGTTATGTCGATGACAAAGCTCACCGATTGGTTTTGAATACATGCAGTTTTTACGGGGTCCTAACACCGACCCTTGAGGAACCCCATAATCCAGCATGCTGTCACGTGAAACAGAAGATCCGATAGCAGTACACTGCCGTCGATCACCTAGATAGGACTGTATACAGCATAATGTGTCGTCAGTCACTCCATACGAATACTCCAGATGTTTATGGAGTATGCTATGGTCAATGACGTAGAATGCAGCTGACAAGTCTAGCATGACGAGCAACGCTTTGCACTTGTTATCCAATACAGAAGCTATGTCGTATGCACACGTAGGAGGGCCGTCTCTGTTGAGTGTCCCATGCGATAGGCCGATTGCAGGTTGTCATGGAGACTGTTTGCATGGAGATGGGCCTCTAAACGCCGGGACACAACCTTCTCCAAGATCTTAGACAGAAAAAGCAAATTTGACACTGGACGGTAGTTCTTCAACTCCTCCTTATCCAATCCAGGCTTCTTCAGCAATGGTCTTACATGTGCTTTCTTGAAACACAATGGAACCTGTGACTCAACCAATGATTTGTTCATGAATTTCAGGTCTGTTGGAAGGGGGTCAAGCTCACAGGATTTTGATTGCGATGTCTGAATGATTCTGCGTAGTTCATCATCAATGTGATGAAATTAGTGACATTACTCTGGTTACACTGCATAAATTGATGACAAGACAATGATCATGACATCACAATTAGCATGTGTGAGCAGTTTTTCCCTAGTCGGATAAAAGACAGGTTTATATTTTCCCTAGCAAAAATTAGAATGAACCTGTGAAGTGTGGGAGAAATAGTTATACTAGATACAGGATACAGTTTTCTTAGATTAAGCGTACAGATCTCCTCTTTTCAGAGTACAGTTCTCAAACATTGATTACTCATTGATTGTTTCTAAAAACATTTGTGTGGCATATTTTAATCAAATCAATTTACATATCTTAAACCTTTAGGTCATTTAAGTGATAGATAATTTGTACTTTAAAAATTAACTTTGTTCTTATAAACTAGTATGGTTGTTGCAGTGAAATATTCGTAAGAAGTAAGTTGATGGTTTCACTAATACAAAACAATTTTAATACATTATATTCTATTTTACCTTTTATGTGACAAATTTAGAGTGCTGTTTGGAGGTTAGTTCAAGGTCACGAGCTGGAGCTTGCAGTTTCTGTGGGAACCATTCTGGGTAACACACCAAAACAGACTAACCTAGCAATCGAATACCTGTCACGGCGATGTGAACATTTATGTAAATGGTAGGTTGTTACAACCATGTGAACATTTGTGTAAATGGTAGGTTTTCATGGCGATCTGAACATTTATGTAAATGGTAGGTTGTCACGATTATGTAAACATTTGTGTAAATGGTAGGTTGTCATGGCGATGTGAACATTTGTGTAAATGGTAAGTTGTCATGGTGATGTGAACATTCGTGTTAATGGTCGGTTGTCATGGCGATGTCAACATTTGTGTAAATGGTAGGTTTTCATGGCGATCTGAACATTTATGTAAATGGTAGGTTGTCACGATTATGTAAACATTTGTGTAAATGGTAGGTTGTCATGGCGATGTCAACATTTGTGTAAATGGTAAGTTGTCATGGTGATGTGAACATTCGTGTTAATGGTAGGTTGTCATGGCGATGTCAACATTTGTGTAAATGGTAGGTTGTCATGGCGATGTAAACATTTGTGTAAATGGTAGGTTGTTATGACGATGTGAACATTTGTGTAAATGGTAGGTTGTCATGGCGATGTAAACATTTGTGTAAATGGTAGGTTGTTATGACGATATGAACATTTGTGTAAATGGTAGGTTGTCATGCCGAAGTTAATATTTGTGTAAATGGTAGGTTGTCATGGCGATGTGAACATTTTTGTGTTTGTTTGATAGGGATCTGGCTGTTGATATACTCAAGCTTCTTCCTGACCCAGATCTACTTCTTGCCAAATGTTGTGCCAGATGTGCTGCTAGTATGGACGAGATCAATCTACTTCACACCAGGGTAATTAAAATTATTGTTTGGGGAGGGAGGGGTAGAGAGGAGTAGGGAGAGGTAGAGAGGGGTAGGGAGGATTAGGGAGGGTAAAGAGGGGTAGGGAGGATTAGGGAGGGTAAAGAGGGGTAGGAAGGGTTAGGGAGGGTAGAGAGGGGTAGGAAGGGTTAGGGAGGGTAGAGAGGGGTAGGGAGGATTAGGGAGGGTACAGAGGAGTAGGAAGGGTTAGGGAGGGTAGAGAGGGGTAGGAAGGGTTAGGGAGGGTAGAGAGGGGTAGGAAGAGTATAGAAGAGTAGGGAGGATAATGGAGGGGTAGGGAGTGGTAGGGTGGAGTATAGAAGGGTCGGGAGGGTAAAGAGGGGTAGGGAGGGTATAGAGGGGTAGGGAAGGGTAGGGAGGGTATAGAGGGGTAGGAAGGGTCAGGGAGGGTAGAGAGGGGTAGGGTGGGTAAAGAGGGGTAGGGAGGGGGAGGGAGGGGTATAGAGGAGTAGGAAGGGTTAGGGAGGGTAGAGAGGGGTAGGGTGGGTAAAGAGGGGTAGGGAGGGGTATAGAGATGAAGAGAGGAGTAGGAAGGGGTAGGGAGGGGTAGAGAGGGGAAGGGAGTGGTATATAGGTGTAGGGAGTTGTAGAGAGGGGTAGGGAGGGGTATAGAGGTGAAGGAAGTAGGAGACTGAACCCAAACAGGTAAATCTGCTGTATTAGTACCAGGATACATTCCTCATTTAATTATGGTATGATCAATCAGTTCCTTTCTGAGACCTTTAACATAAACATAATTATATAAACAGGGAGTAGCTAGTAGGCGAGAGTAAATAGGCGGGGTCAAGATTCTAGTGTCGATAAGTGAGGGCTTTAAATGATGAGGATAAACTATTATGAAGGCAGAGGAGAATAAGATAGGAGAGAGTAAATGTAAGACAGGAATAGGGAAGGCCAAGATGTCTGGCAAAGCATGATGAGGGAAGGCTGATATGTGGAGGCAAAACAGGATGAGCAAATATACAATGAATGGAAAAGGATAACACTACTTGTGGGATTAGATTCATGGGAAGTAAATCCAATCCACTATGAATAAGTACAGGGGATGTTTTTATATTTATTTTTTTTTCATCATGTAGGCAGGCCTTCCCTCCCTGGAGGAGTGTACACACCAGGCAGAGACACTGAAACTCAAGTGTGAACCATTCCAGTGTGTTAAGTTCTACCTACTGTCTACTACGCCAGAGCTCGGGCTAGAGGTCGGGCTACAGGAGGTCAAAGGTCGGTATCATAGCCTCTTCTACACCAACCTCTACTACATGTACAACCTTAGTTTATGGAACATGTTGAATATTTTACTTAAGACTGAAGTTGAGGCCATGTATTTTCCACCAGACTGGATGTGTCCATGAATTATTATTATTTCATGATAACAATATTTAGGGCATAAAGGTGGTGATCAGCACTCTGATGTTAATACCTGTCTAACTTTATCTAACAAATCAATGAAAGATATGACTTCTGAATTTATGGACATGATAACAAGAATAGGATTTACATTTGATACATAGCATGTATATTTATTGCAAAGTTTTTGTTATTTTCTGTACAAAAGTATCATATTTACTGTGTGAAACCCACCAGTAAATTTAAAGCACATGGGAAGTATATTTCCTGCAAATGAGTTTCCTGCTGAAATGAGTGGCACTATATACCATGATTTTTTTCAGTTAATATGCATCTGTTATTAAATGTTTACTAAGCCTCTATATTACCTACCCTGTACAGGAATGATGTCCAAGTCCCAGTGGACAGTGGATACAGTGTTCCCAATGCTTCAGCTGCTGGGCTGTATCCGATCGGACAAACTCCAGCAACACAAGCTGGAAACGTGAGTAAAGCAACACTTTTTTTCAAGAAGAAACATCAAGTTGTTTGTTGGTGCAAAATTGAACAGATCTGCTTTTTGGAGAGCTTTAAAACAGATCCTTTGAAAAATCATAAAATTGAATTGTTGAATTAACTTCCAAGGTTGCCTAGGATTTTGGAGTTTGACTAGCTACAGCCAGACTTAGAACTGCTTTTCAAAGGTAATTTACTTACTACACAGCCAATGTTTCTGCACAGGAATTTCACAGGAATTTCTCGTGAAATTCATGTAAAAGTTTTCACGTGAATTGAAAAATTAGTTCACGAGAAATTCATGAGAAAAATTTAGCATACAAAAATTAAATGAAAAAGAATTTCATGTGAAATTCACTTTTTTCCCACATTTTATGTAAAATTCACGTGAAGACATATTGCGTGTGCAATGACTATGAACAAAGTGTGATACACACTGACTTTGTGCTATTGATCTGTTACAGACTAAGGTTTGAGCTGCTGTGCCTATCGGCCTACACTGGAGCCCTGATGGCTATAAGAAGGGGCTACAACTCTATTGTTGCGTTCCTGTTGGCACATGCGAGAGATTTACTACAGAAGACAGAGCTTAACCTGTCAATTAACCACACAAGTATCAACGACGAGCTTACAGCCTGGAGAAATGTGGAGAAATACAGAGACAGCAGGTAAATACTGAGACAGCAAGTAAATACAGAGACAGCAGGTAAATACAGAGACAGCAGGTAAATACAGAGACAGCAGGTAAATACAGAGACAGCAGGTAAATACAGAGACAGCAGGTAAATACAGGGACAGCAGGTAAATACAGAGACAGCGGGTAAATACAGAGACAGCAGGTAAATACAGGGACAGCAGGTAAATACAGAGACAGCGGGTAAATACAGAGACAGCAGGTAAATACTGAGACAGCAGGTAAATACAGAGACAGCAGGTAAATACAGAGACAGCAGGTAAATACAGAGACAGCAGGTAAATACAGAGACAGCGGGTAAATACAGAGACAGCGGGTAAATACAGAGACAGCAGGTAAATACTGAGACAGCAGGTAAATACAGAGACAGCAGGTAAATATAGACAGCAGGTAAATACAGAGACAGCAGGTAAATACAGAGACAGCAGGTAAATATAGACAGCAGGTAAATACAGAGACAGCAGGTAAATACAGAGAGAGCAGGTAAATATAGACAGCAGGTAAATACAGAGACAGCAGGTAAATACAGAGAGAGCAGGTAAATACAGAGAGAGCAGGTAAATATAGACAGCAGGTAAATACAGAGACAGCAGGTAAATACTGAGACAGCAGGTAAATACAGAGACAGCAGGTAAATACAGAGACAGCAGGTAAATATAGACAGCAGGTAAATACAGAGACAGCAGGTAAATACAGAGAGAGCAGGTAAATACAGAGACAGCAGGTAAATACAGAGACAGCAGGTAAATATAGACAGCAGGTAAATACAGAGACAGCAGGTAAATACAGAGACAGCAGGTAAATACAGAGACAGCAGGTAAATACAGAGACAGCAGGTAAATACAGAGACAGCAGGTAAATACAGAGACAGCAGGTAAATACTGAGACAGCAGGTAAATACAGAGACAGCAGGTAAATACTGAGACAGCAGGTAAATACAGGGACAGCAGGTAAATACAGAGACAGCAGGTAAATACAGAGACAGCAGGTAAATACAGAGACAGCAGGTAAATACAGGGACAGCAGGTAAATATAGACAGCAGGTAAATATAGAGACAGCAGGTAAATACAGAGACAGCGGGTAAATACAGAGACAGTTGGTAAATATAGAGACAGCAGCTAAATATAGAGACAGCAGGTAAATACTGAGACAGCAGGTAAATACAGGGACAGCAGGTAAATACAGAGACAGCAGGTAAATACAGAGACAGCAGGTAAATACTGAGACAGCAGGTAAATACAGAGAGAGCAGGTAAATACAGAGACAGCAGGTAAATACAGAGACAGCAGGTAAATATAGACAGCAGGTAAATACAGAGACAGCAGGTAAATACAGAGACAGCAGGTAAATACAGAGACAGCAGGTAAATATATAGACAGTAGATAAATATATAGACAGCAGGTAAATATAGAGACAGCAGGTAAATATAGAGACAGCAGGTAAATACAGAGACAGCAGGTAAATATAGAGACAGCAGGTAAATACAGAGACAGCAGGTAAATACAGAGACAGCAGGTAAATACAGAGACAGCGGGTAAATACAGAGACAGCGGGTAAATACAGAGACAGCAGGTAAATACAGAGACAGCAGGTAAATACAGAGACAGCAGGTAAATACAGAGACAGCAGGTAAATATAGAGACAGCAGGTAAATACAGAGACAGCAGGTAAATACAGAGACAGCAGGTAAATACAGAGACAGCAGGTAAATATATAGACAGTTGGTAAATATATAGACAGTTGGTAAATATATAGACAGCAGGTAAATACAGAGACAGCAGGTAAATATAGAGACAGCAGGTAAATACAGAGACAGCAGGTAAATACAGAGACAGCAGGTAAATATAGAGACAGCAGGTAAATACAGAGACAGCAGGTAAATACAGAGACAGCAGGTAAATATAGACAGCAGGTAAATACAGAGACAGCGGGTAAATACAGAGACAGCAGGTAAATACAGAGACAGCAGGTAAATACAGAGACAGCAGGTAAATATAGAGACAGCAGGTAAATACAGAGACAGCAGGTAAATACAGAGACAGCAGGTAAATACAGAGACAGCAGGTAAATATATAGACAGTTGGTAAATATATAGACAGTTGGTAAATATATAGACAGCAGGTAAATACAGAGACAGCAGGTAAATATAGAGACAGCAGGTAAATACAGAGACAGCAGGTAAATACAGAGACAGCAGGTAAATATAGAGACAGTTGATAAATATAGAGACAGTGGGTAAATACAGAGACAGCAGGTAAATACAGAGACAGCAGGTAAATACAGAGACAGCAGGTAAATACAGAGACAGCGGGTAAATACAGAGACAGCGGGTAAATACAGAGACAGCAGGTAAATACAGAGACAGCAGGTAAATATATAGACAGTTGGTAAATATATAGACAGTTGGTAAATATATAGACAGTAGATAAATATATAGACAGTTGGTAAATATATAGACAGCAGGTAAATACAGAGACAGCAGGTAAATATATAGACAGTTGGTAAATATATAGACAGTAGATAAATATATAGACAGTTGGTAAATATATAGACAGTAGATAAATATATAGACAGCAGGTAAATATAGAGACAGCAGGTAAATACAGAGACAGCGGGTAAATACAGAGACAGCGGGTAAATATATAGACAGTAGGTAAATATGTATACAGCGGGTAAATACTGAGACAGCAGGTAAATACAGAGACAGTTGGTAAATATAGAGACAGCAGCTAAATATAGAGACAGCAGCTAAATACAGAGACAGCAGGTAAATATATAGACAGTAGGTAAATATATAGGCAGCAGGTAAATATATAGACAGTGGATAAATATATAGACAGTAGATAAATATATAGACAACAGGTAAATACAGAGACAACAGGTAAATACAGAGACAGCAGGTAATACAGAGATAACAGGTAATACAGAGATAACAGGTAAATACAGAGACAGCAGGTAAATACAGAGACAGCAGGTAAATACAGAGACAACAGGTAAATACAGAGACAACAGGTAAATACAGAGACAGCAGGTAAATACAGAGACAACAGGTAAATACAGAGACAACAGGTAAATACAGAGACAACAGGTAAATACAGAGACAGCAGGTAAATACAGAGACAACAGGTAAATACAGAGACAACAGGTAAATACAGAGACAGCAGGTAATACAGAGATAACAGGTAAATACAGAGACAACAGGTAAATACAGAGACAACAGGTAAATACAGAGACAACAGGTAAATACAGAGACAGCAGGTAAATACAGAGACAGCAGGTAAATACAGAGACAACAGGTAAATACAGAGACAACAGGTAAATACAGAGACAGCAGGTAAATATATAGACAGCAGGTAAATACAGAGACAACAGGTAAATACAGAGACAACAGGTAAATACAGAGACAACAGGTAAATACAGAGACAACAGGTAAATACAGAGACAGCAGGTAAATACAGAGACAACAGGTAAATACAGAGACAGCAGGTAAATATAGAGACAACAGGTAAATACAGAGACAGCAGGTAAATACAGAGACAGCAGGTAAATACAGAGACAGCGGGTAAATACAGAGACAGCAGGTAAATATATAGACAATGGGTAACTAGTATAACTATATTAGACAGTCCTAAGACAGTACAACATGAGATGCTTAATAATGATTGGTTTAAGTTGAAAATGGAGAAACTTAGGTAAATGACATATTCTTCTTGCTATTTTATGATTATTTCCTCTTTATAGAGGTGGCCTTGACCTCCAAGCCGCGGCCGTGTCTCCAGAGGTGATGGATGTTTATCGGCGATTAACTGACCGAGCAGGAGTTGACGAGGAACTTCGAAGTCTCGGTCCTGACTGTATGGCTAACTCCAATCTACCAACCCACTCTGATATACATGTGTCCTGTATCTCGGGGCAACGAACTCTGGTTAGTACTGAAGGTCTTGTAGACAAGGCTTGAGATCATTAATCATATCCTTTAAGGGTTGATAGAGGTTTAACACAACTCGTGGTTGTTGGATATGGTATTTATTTCACTCGAGTTAGTTACGTAATTTACAAAAGGTGTAAAAGACACGAGGGAAGTCACATGTGTATATTTAATACATTAACAGGACAGCAAAGTCTGTAACATGTAATCATGATGGCATACAAATGGGGAATAATTGTAACAAGGGTCATTATTTTTTCAATGCCTTCACTTAGAGACAAATCTAGAGATGTTTGTATGAAATAATGACATTTGGTAATTTGATGTTTCAGGGTCTGGCTTTCTTCCTGGAGGACGGTAGATCAGCAGTGTCCCCTAATGAGGCCATGATGTGGGCCAAGGTCAACCCCTTTACTCCACTAGGCTCAGCCCTTAGGATCAACCCCTTCTGACCTGCTGGACGAATCTCACACTAATCGAAGACTTGGAGCCACTGTTTTCATGCATTGACTTTTATCATTGCGCTCTGTGATCATGCATTGATAATTAGTGCAGTATGGTGTACACTTTACACCCAGTGATGCATTATGATGTACACTTTACACCCAGTGATCATTGATCATCAGTTTGGTGTACACTTTACACCCAGTGATGCATTATGGTGTACACTTTACACCCAGTGATCATTGATAATCACTATGGTGTACACTTTACACCCAGTGATCATGCATAGATATTTATTATGGTGTACACTTTACACCAAGTTATGCATAATATAATTAGTGTGGTGTACACTTTACACCCAGTGGTCATGCATCAACATTTATTATGGTGTACACTTTACACACAGTTCTGCATTGATAATTAGTATGGTGAACACTTTACACCCAGTGATCATTGATAATTCGTATGGTGTACACTTTACACCCAGTGATCATTGATAATTCGTATGGTGTACACTTTACACCCAGTGATCATTGATAATTCGTATGGTGTACACTTTACACCCAGTGATCATTGATAATTAGTATCAATGGTGAACACTTTACACCCAGTGATCATTGGTACACTTCCCACTTGGGATAAATTTACTGCACACATGAAATATGTGTGGACAAAAGCAAGGATCACAACTAATCCACAACAAATAATATATGACCAATTGCTATGCTGATGCATGTTGTCCTTGAAGAGAAGGTTTTATCTATATGGCGTGTTCAATTTAATGGAACATTCTGGAACGAACCAAACATTTGTACTAAATGGAATTCAACAGTCCGCCGGAACATTACTGGTTCAACGGGCACTTCTCATTTGAGGGTTCCAAGTTGGCGGCAAGTGAAAGGTTTTCGTTTTAGTTGTTCAATGAACTGTAAAATAGATTGATATATGACTGTAACCAGTTTAACTGTATCACATGTCAAAAAATATATCACTTCTAATTCCAAGTGGCACAATAGTGTGTAAAACTTGTGAATAAAAGAAATAACTTGCAGTGTTTTGCAGATTTTACAGCTGAACAGTTTAGGTTATTTCCATGTTTAAAATCTGATGGTGAACAAAAGATACCATAACATTGAGATAGGAACCATTAGATTTTAAAAACGTTAGAATTACAGGGTTAAGTTCTATGTTTTACAGAATTAAATAATGTTCCTCATTACAGGGTATGATATATTATCTAATTTAACAAATTGAAAAGTTCTTATTATTTTTTAATGTTTTTAAAAATGTTATCATGATAATTATATGATTTTGCTATAAGTTTAATCTTTTTTACATCCCAGCTATGAAATGGGGTATGGTGTATATAGCATTACTTTAGGTTTTATCTGCAAATGCACTTGCACATCACTCTTTCTGCAACATTACTTAACAGCCATCAGCTTTCTTTTTACTTGAATAGGATTTAATGCATTATGAGCATCCAGTATATATTTGTGTAGCTGTGTGCAAACTTATGTATATCTTTTCACCTTGTTTTAGGGACAAGGGTCAAGGTCACTAACAGCCATGTATATCTTTTCACCTTGTTTGGGGTCAGAGGTCAAGGTCACTACTGTAGGAAATTTTGTTTATCTGTCTACTGGCTTGTTCTCTACTAATTCAGGTGAAAGTTTGAAGTACAAGTGTTTCACTTGAAACACTTTAAAATGAGTTAATGTTGATTTTTTTTTTTTTTACATTTTTCCCAGCAATTTCTATTTTCTAAACTTTATTTTCAATTATGGGCTTCTCTTTTTTGGTAATTTTTTCGATAAATTGGGAAAGTTTGGGATAGTTCATTATTAAATTTCAGGGGTGAATGAGTTAATAATACATACCATACCGGTTATATAATTACAGGGTAACTTTTATTTCAATAAGATTGATCTCTTTAAATACATTACATTAATATACAGACTAACCTCGGCATTATCAGTCTATATTATCTTTTTAGCTTCCATAACTGTTTAGTTTGATACCCCGGTAAAATAAATTTCAAAATAGCATTCCTAAAGATTTATTGATGGAGAGTTCTTCCAGACAGGAGATGATTTGTTAAAGTATAATTGATATGAGGTAGTATATATTTATCTTGCCCATTGATCGGGAACAAATCACGCCTGAATTTATACCGTCCATTTCTATGTAAGAATCTCAGCCATTCCATCAATGAATACCATATCTCCTGGTATATATATAATTCAGATCACAGAATCATTGGGAACAAATCACATTCCATTTCATCATTACCATTTCTGTGTGAAGCATCTGATTAAACCCTTTATCCGTGATAATAACGTACAATTAGAGCTCATAATCATATATTAAAAACTTTCAAACTTTTGATAGCAGTTATGAATTATTTCAGCAATTTTTCGCGCCGCAGTTACAGTTTCTGTATATTGCTCTTGAAGCAAGTATAGTGAGTGAGCTAATTCATCATTGTGTTTTTCAGTGATACGCTAAAAAATTAGTGTAACTTAAATTAAATATATTAAATTATAACAAAAATTTTACATACAAATGATTTTTGTTTAAGCTTGTTTATGCTACCCCTAATGAATAGAAAGTATTTTGTTTCACAGGGTATATATTTTCATGTTTGTTAAGTATGAAAGTCAAACTATCGTTATAGATTAAGTCAAGCATATTTACATACCTCATTTTTTTCATCACATTTTTCATATTCAAATCCTGCCAAACAAGTTGTTCAATGTGAAATCAAGAAAAGATTAGATTTATTGTTATTGACTATATATGTGTACAGAGTCCTTGAGCATGAGGCTCATTATCCCAGTAAACAAGGGTATGTTTATGTAGATTACTTAATGCTATACCTATAATTAGTTGATGTTTCCAGCCAGCACATATTGATATTGCTACCTTGTCCCCAGTTTCATGAACATTCCTAACTTCAAGAAATTATGTAACTTAAAAATCTCTATTATAAAAGCATAACAGAAAATAAGGATTTTTTTCCAAGTTAATGAATTTCATTAAATTAAGAAACATTGATGAGTCTGGGGTCAGGCCTTGTAGAGTTTAGTTATTCTTATAAAGGAACATGTACAGAACAAGATTGTCACTTTTATAGATATTTATATTATTTAAAAATGATTTTATATTTTGTAAGGTTATATTGAGTGTTACATGTACTTAATTCCAAAAGTATATTTTGTATATTATTTATTTAATGTTTTTTGTTTTCCAACATGTTTTTACGATCACATTCCATTTAATGAGCACAACAAAGAAAATATTGAAAACTTTTTTACCCTGAATTCACCAGCATTCAACAAGATGTAAATTAAGGAAACAAATCCTGTCTCAAATAACAACAACTACCCTGGTATATATATTTCATATTTGAAACATCATTCTGATATTCATAAATATTGTGCCATATATGAATATGAAAAGTTCCTAAGATTTAACCCAGTAAATTTGGGCTTCAGCTTTTGAATGAAATAGCTTTAAAATAATTTCTTCCATTATCCACTTCCAGAATCACAAGTCCTATAATTAACTGCATGAACACAAAATGTCTATAATTCGACGACGACGATGTTTTGACCAATTTTTCCGTTGCCTGTAAAGTAGCATAACTAGAACATGTGTGAAGCTATAGTTAATATTTAAATATAATTTTGTTTTGTCTAACAACTTAAATATACAGTATATGGTGAAAAAGCTGAATAAAATCTTTGTTGAAATCATTCATGTTGGTTTCTTTCCTGAGCTTAAAAAAATCTTCAGAATGGGGTTCGAACCTGGGACCCTTCCAATCACAGACAGACGCTCTACCAATATTGTGTGATAACTGGTCTATGGTGATCATCCTGGTCAGGTTCTGCTACATTTCTCCCTCCTTTTAGTAAATCTTGAACCCCGAAGACAAGCTAGACTCTCTACCACCTTAGTAGGTATATTTTATTGATTGCCAAAATTGTGAAAGGTGAAAGTAATGCAATAATCTGATTAGGGTTTGAATGCGGGACCTTGGACGACCTGTACATATGTCTGCTGCGGCTGGTGACTATAAAACAAGGAAACCTCTACCTACAGGACAGCATTACTAGGTTCTGTACAGCTGATGTTACAGACCAGCTTGATCTTCAGCATATTTCGGTGTATAGAGTTAAAGAACAAGAACAACAGATTACATATTAAATTGAATTTATTTCTGTTATAAAAGCATCACACACCTTTCAGTCTCCATACATTATTGTCTCGCACCTTATCAAGGTTCTAGGTATACGTATCTCATTGAAACACCTTGCCTTCATTTGTATCCTGAAAAGTCTCACAATCATTCCAGTATCAATGTGATAATAGTACTATATAAACAATTATACACAGGTAACCATCTCGTGACACACACATTCACAGGTGCACATCTACAGCACACTCATACACATTTACATACACACTCTACGTAATGTCTACTAACACAGGCACACAAACATCTCCAGCACACTCATACACATTTACATACACACGTTACATACATGTCTACAAACACAGGCACACACCCATACATGTACCGGATAAAGGAACCCACAACACACCTGTACAATTGTACTGCACACATACATACATGTAAATACTGCAAAAGCATTCACATTACAATTATTCTCTGCGATTATGATATGAAAAAAAAATTATAATGTGTACATGATTGACATGATGAATAAATAACATTGTGATGATACGTGATGATCTTCTAGAGAGACCATCTCTATTAACCAATCTTCTTTCTATATAAGGTCCACCATTTCCTCATCCCAACAAAGCTATACCCGGGTATTATATATACTCTATTCATTAAGGACACAATCGTTATGAAGAGACCACTTTTAACCATTTTTATGGGTGTCCTTCCTCTGGATGGTCTCGACACCAATCTCACTGTACAGTCTTCAAATCAAAGTATGAACTGATTCATGTCGTAAAATATAAGAGAAACCTAAATGCAAAGTGGTATATGACCACTGATCTGGGCGCTTATTTATGAAACCGTTATCATGCTCAAATATTGATTTTGTGCTCAAGCCCAGATTTCTTGTTTTGGCTATAAATTAATAAGAAATGCTTATTCTGTTCATGATTTGGGAAAACAATGAAGACACACACTGAAAGCAGAAAACTGTTTTACATTTTTGTATTGGACATTTAGATTGTTTGTGGTGTTTTAAATGAGTCGCAAGAAAGCTTGTTTGAGCACAAAATCCTTGCTTGAGCCTGAGAATGGTTCCATGAATACAGGCCCTGGTGTTCAGTACAATGATATGTATGACAACTTCTGTATGTTGTATAGCACTAATATTGGTAGCTGTAAAACACCCGACATTACCATTGTTCAACTGTTACACTTGTAAGTAATTCCTGTCTTATACACTTTGCTTAACAGATCTTCCCATTGGAAACTTATCAACAGCAATCCTAATGTTTGGTAATTTACCCTTTTTTTACTCCAGTAGACTCTATCGAGCATTGATTGAGGGCGAGTCCATCCAGGTCAACAGCATTTAATTGGTTAAACACTTATTTATATAGTGTATTTCATTCATCCCAGCACCATCACCAGGAACTTGTCAAAAACCTTGTAATGTATATGCCTGGATCCAACTCTTTGTTGAACAAAGGTTCTTGTCAGTTTCAAACTCTTAACCACTGCAGAAGTTCATCTTCATCATCACCGGACTGGTCTTTGCTTTAGCTGCTCTGCGCCTTCCTGATCTGCTTTAAACACTTGGAAATTTTACCATATAAATCTAAATGTTTGATACTCAAACACTGAGCTTGTTCATATTAAACCATTCTAGTATAATCACTAGCAACTTGTCTATAACATTTGTTATTCACTAGTCTGAATCAAACTCTTTGTTTCATCTCATAATCACTGCAGGAATTCATCAATATCAAAGCCATCATTGGACTGGTCTTCGCCCTGCTCACCACCTTCTTGTTCAACCTCGCTCTCCTCGGACTCAGAGACCTGCAGATCCATATTAATATCGTCACCATCCTTGTTATCCATTACGTGTTGAGCAGCCGCCTCGCTGGCCAGCGCACTGTGCATGAAGAAGTCGGAGGGGTCGAAGCTGTTCTCGTCTATGTCCTGAGGGGGAGGGGCCAGGTAGGACTGAGCCGTACCATCGTAGTATTGTCGTCCGTCTTCATACGTCTGCATGTCCATGCTGGCATCACCCTCCTCCTCACTATCGCTTTGCTTACCTACAAAACAATCACAAACACCATTTATACGACTGATAGCCCTTCCCAAGCATGCTGCAGGCAAAATATAATACATGTACTGTAAAGTTGCTAATATTCGTGAGTGTTTTAATTTCACTAAATTTGCGAATTCATCAAAATTCACGAAATTTAAGACCTTTGAAAACTTGTATAGTTGTGGATACATAATCTAGATTTTACAATTTAGTTTGTGATCCATGAAATTAAACCCCCACGTATAAGTTCCGAACAAAAAATTGCAAAACACCATACAGTACTTTGGCTTCTTTGTTCTAAAGAATGACCTAAAAATGTGTCAGGATCATTCAGTTTATTCAGAAAAAGTTTCTTTCACATATGAACATGTTTGACCCAAATCACATTGAAAGTTGAACATAAGAACATTCTTGGGAATCCTCTGGTGGCTCCAGCTAAGTATCAACACAAAACAGGATATGACACCTGTTAGACGAACAATGTTGCAAACACATGTACTTTGTAATCGGAGAACGATAAAGGTGAAATAGATATTCTACAGTTCTTTCAAGACCCTTTTCATCTACAATTCATACTTCAACACTATTGTTGGATTTAATTGGTCTACTAAGCTAAACAAAACTGTCTACTGTTATAGAGTATGAAATCATTTCCCACTCACCTAACACTTGGTCCTCACTGTCCGAGTTCTCAGGTGAAAGTTGAAGATCCTGAATCAAGGATTCATCCACTTCACCTGTGGTGTTCATCACCTTGGGAAGAAAAAAATACTCGTTAAACTCAGGTAAGTCAATCAATTCAGACTTTCAACATTATCTTTATCAAATGCAAAACATACACCAGAAATGATTGAATCCTGATAAAAAGCAAACAAATGTAACTACTTGGATATCCTGAGACATTAAATAACACTCACTGTAATGTATTTCATTATGTGAGCAATTATTAATTGATTTTAAAAATTGATCAAAATAAAACAATTAAGTCTCAGTGACCAATCAAATGTAATGCCTGAGGAATGTACCTGGTCGGAGGTCTGGTCACTGCTCTGCTGACCAAAGCTCATGTCAACAGCATTCTCATCATCTCCTTCAACATCTCCTTCCACGTCTACAAACTCCGAGTCATACTCCTCTGGTACAACCTGCAACATAAGTTATACACAGGGTAACATAAACCAACCTACAGATACAACTTACAAGTCCAGTCTGAGGGAGGGGCAAGGAAAAGTCTAAGGAATAATGCTTTGATGTCCAGCTCCAAAAGTGATGGAATATTTTGTTACCTGTACAATGTAGGTCACTTCACACAATATTCAACCTGGGTGAAGAAAGTCTCTACATCATTTGTAATATATTTGTGTTTTCTACAAATGAGTGTTGTTATTTGGAAAATGGATATTATGAAAAATGTAAAATAGGATTTAACTTCTCTTAGGAAAGTCATGGATGTATGAAAGCAATGTAAGGGCAGTCATGGCGGTATGAGTGCAATCTGTATGAATGCAATCTATTAAAGGGCAGTCATGGTTGTATGGATGCAATATAACCTATCATGGTTAAACCTTTAAATATTTGGTTGACAGTTTGATGGTATAAAAGAGCTATATGTTTATGGTTCATATTGCATCCATACAACCATGACTGCCCTTTAAAGGCCCAATATACGTAATTTCAGGAAAATTTTCGTGATTCTGAAAAATTCTGAAAAAAATCCAGCTGATAACCATGCAAAAATAAGTCTAAAACGAAGTAAACCTGAGCGGTAACTAACAAGAAACTCTTGACAAAAAAATCCAAAGAATTGAAAATAATTCAGGTGGGGCCCACTTCAATAACAAACTGAAGGTAGAAGTCGCTTTGAAATGGACGCGTGTTTACAAATAGCGTGTTTCAACTGCTGCTGTACCGGTAACCGCGAAAGAATTCACCTTGAATATTGCTGATATCAATTAATCTGAACTAAATCTATAAATATAATAAGTTATTAGGCTTGATTTTCGCTTCAGGTTTTGCCGAAAGTTACGTATATTGGGCCTTTAATAGATTGCATTCATACAGATTGCACTCATACCGCCATGACTGCCCTTACATTGCTTTCATACATCCATGACTTTCCTAAGAGAAGTTAAATCCTATTTTACATTTTTCATAATATCCATTTTCCAAATAACAACACTCATTTGTAGAAAACATAAATATATTACAAATTCTAATTGCAAGGAATCATAATAGCAAAGTTAGAACAGCCCTGACTGACAATAGTTGGCTTAGCAGTTTAATACATTTTAAAAGAAGTATCAGTTCACTAGGTCCAACCTTACTTTGTAAGCTAACAACTCGGGTCCAACTGGTTGACCTGTTAAGATTGCAATAAATAAAAGTGTCCCATGGTATACTAGTGAGGATGGCCTTACCCCTCCAGACATTCCCGAGTCGTCCCCGGCCCAACGTTTTGATGGACTACTGTTGTCCTCTGCTATGGTGATGTTCTCTCGAGAAGTGCCCAGGCTGTTTGCCTCGTCCATACTCTCATTGTCCATACCTACAACAAAGAAATCAGTTTAATACTTCCTTAAGTTATAACAACCAGTTATTTTGATATTTGACCCATCTTATTAAACTGCAACAGGATCAAACCATGATTTCAGGGAGAGAGATATGTTACCTGAACAGGTTTGTTCATAAGCTGTCA
Organism: Mimachlamys varia; assembly: GCA_947623455.1. Lineage (NCBI taxonomy): Eukaryota > Metazoa > Mollusca > Bivalvia > Pectinida > Pectinidae > Mimachlamys > Mimachlamys varia. The sequence continues at coordinate 9,184,776 of OX392537.1, forward strand.
TACCGTAACCTTCTCAAGCGCCTTCCTTGTTGAGAGTGTTAATGGGAAAGAGGAGGAAGAGAGCTGGGAAAAGGAAGGGGAAGGAAAGCCCAGTGAGACAAAGGGAAAATGTTGGACAACAGGAAAGAGAAGTTTGTTAGTTAGAAGACCTACCCAGCAGGCTGTAGTCATCAGGGTTAGCTGAGGTGCCCGTCATGATACTGTCAGTCTCCACTGCTTCTAAAGCTGCTTCCTGAGCGGCTCGGATGTCGGCCTCCAGCTGGAGCAGGTGTTCTTCATTCTACAAAGGCAAATACAACGAATTTAGCACGGAGGTAGTCAGATGGCAGCCTCTAGCTGCATCACTTGTCTATAATTCTGCAACTTTAGGCAATTACACAGACTCATTATGATAAAGTTCAAGAGAATTTTCATTTATCACAGTTGGCATTACATTGAAGTAGCTCTATGTGTAGCTATCATCTCTGGTTTAATCAGGTATCAACCGATCTGAAGGCCATTTGAGTGAGATTTCAGTGTTGCTATGTGAGTATACCTGTGAGAGGGCCTGTCTACAGACGTCCACCATTTTGTAGACTGTTTCTAGAGTTCAGTGTTACTATGTGACTATACCTGTGAGAGGGCCTGTCTACAAATGTCCACCATTTTGTAGACTGTTTCTAGAGTTCAGTGTTTACTATGTGACTATACCTGTGTGAGGGCCTGTCTACAGACGTCCACCATTTTGTAGGCTGTTTCTAGAGTTCAGTGTTGCTATGTGACTATACCTGTGTGAGGGCCTGCCTACAGACGTCCATCATTTTGTTTGTAGAGTTCAGTGTTGCTATGTGACTATACATGTGAGAGGGCCTGCCTACAGACATCCATAATTTTGTAGGCTGTTTCTAGAGTTCAGTGTTTACTATGTGACTATACCTGTGAGAGGGCCTGTCTACAGACGTCCACCATTTTGTGAGTTGTTTCTAGAGTTCAGTGTTGCTATGTGACTATACCTGTGAGAGGGCCTGTCTACAGACGTCCACCATTTTGAAGGCTGTTTCTAGAGCTCAGTGTTGCTATGTGACTATACCTGTGAGAGGGCCTGCCTACAGACGTCCACCATTTTGTGAGTTGTTTCTAGAGTTCAGTGTTGCTATGTGACTATACCTGTGAGAGGGCCTGTCAACAGACGTCCACCATTTTGTAGGCTGTTTCTAGAGTTCAGTGTTGCTATGTGACTATACCTGTGAGGGGGCCTGTCTACAGACGTCCACCATTTTGTAGGCTGTTTCTAGAGTTCAGTGTTGCTATGTGACTATACCTGTGAGGGGGCCTGTCTACAGACGTCCACCATTTTGTAGGCTGTTTCTAGAGTTCAGTGTTGCTATGTGACTATACCTGTGAGGGGGCCTGTCTACAGACGTCCACCATTTTGTAGGCTGTTTCTAGAGTTCAGTGTTGCTATGTGACTATACCTGTGAGAGGGCCTGCCTACAGATGTCCACCATTTTGTGAGTTGTTTCTAGAGTTCATTGTTGCTATGTGACTATACCTGTGAGAGGGCCTGTCTACAGACGTCCACCATTTTGTAGGCTGTTTCTAGAGTTCAGTGTTGCTATGTGACTATACCTGTGAGAGGGCCTGCCTACAGACGTCCACCATTTTGTAGGCTGTTTCTAGAGTTCAGTGTTTACTATGTGACTATACCTGTGAGAGGGCCTGTCTACAGATGTCCACCATTTTGTAGGCTGTTTCTAGAGTTCAGTGTTACTATGTGACTATACCTGTGAGAGGGCCTGTCTACAAATGTCCACCATTTTGTAGACCGTTTCTAGAGTTCAGTGTTTACTATGTGACTATACTTGTGAGAGGGCCTGTCTACAGATGTCCACCATTTTGTAGGCTGTTTCTAGAGTTCAGTGTTGCTATGTGACTATACCTGTGAGAGGGCCTGTCTACAGACGTCCACCATTTTGTAGGCTGTTTCTAGAGTTCAGTGTTGCTATGTGACTATACCTGTGAGAGGGCCTGCCTACAGACATTCACCATTTTGTAGGCTGTGTCTAGAGTACAGTGTTGCTATGTGACTATACCTGTGAGAGGTCCTGTCTACAGATGGCCACCATTTTGTAGGCTGTTTCTAGAGCTCAGTGTTGCTATGTGACTATACCTGTGAGAGGGCCTCCCTACAGACGTCCACCATTTTGTGAGTTGTTTCTAGAGTTCAATGTTTACTATGTGACTATACCTGTGAGAGGGCCTGTCTACAGACGTCCACCATTTTGTAGGCTGTGTCTAGAGTTCAGTGTTTTGAAGTGACTATACCTGTGAGAGGGCCTGCCTACAGATGTCCATCATTTTGTGAGTTGTTTCTAGAGTCCAGTGTTTACTTTGTGACTATACCTGTGAGAGGGCCTGCCTACAGATGTCCACCATTTTGTAAGCTGTTTCGGTGAGAGGGCTGTCCTTGCCATTGTATTTGCTACAGTTGATAGGGATGAGCTCAACATCATCCATGAAAACTTCTCGTGTCTGGTACTTGTGAGCTTGAACTCTCTGGAAAGTTCAAAATGTGCACATCAATTCACTGAAATTATGACACCGAAAATATCAATTTAGGGTCAATTTTATAAATTTTTTATGAAACTATTCAAGATATTCAAGGTTATGTGTCTAATGGATGGGGAAAACAGAAAACTTTTTATTGCCAAGATCATAATACCATATCTTTAGTCCAGACTTCTTTAATTTCCCAGTTCAATAACTAAGGGCAAGAATTTTGTTTCAGTTATCAGGAGTCAGCATTTGTGTAGAGTGGTCCTTACCATCCGGTCATCAGTATCAGAATTTTGTCAAGAATACAAAGAGGACTATGTATAGGTCATGTCTTGCAGATCAGTTGAAGTTAAGACAGGTCTCCTCTCCTCCAGGTTTTTACCTTTAACCCTCATTTAACCTCCCTACATGTAGGAGGGAGGTTGGGTTGGGTTGGATAGGGTCGGATTGGGGTTGAGGGGTGGGGTTAATGATGAAACTAGGGTCGGATTGGGGTTGAGGGGTGGGGTTAATGATGAAACTAGGGTCGGATTGGGGGTGAGGGATGGGGTTAATGATGAAACTAGGGTCAGATTGGCGGTGAGGGGTGGGGTTTATGATGAAACTAGGGTCGGATTGTGGTTGAGGGATGGGGTTATTGATGAAACTAGGGTCAGATTGGCGGTGAAGGGTGGGGTTTATGATGAAACTAGGGTCAGATTGGGGGTGAGGGGTGGGGTTAATTATGAAACTAGGGTTGGATTGGGGTTGAGGGGTGGGGTTCATTATGAAACTAGGGTCGGACTGGGGGTGAGGGATGGGGTTAATGATGAAACTAGGGTCGGATTGGGGGTGAGGGGTGGGGTTAATGATGAAACTAGGGTCGGATTGGGGGTGAGGGATGGGGTTAATGATGAAACTAGGGTTGGACTGGGGTTGAAGGATGGGGTTAATGATGAAACTAGGGTCGGATAAGGGTTGAGGGGTAGGGTTAATGATGAAACTAGGGTGGGATTAGGGTTGAGGGGTGGGGTTAATGATGAAACTAGGGTCGGATAAGGGTTGAGGGGTAGGGTTAATGATGAAACTAGGGTGGGATTAGGGTTGAGGGGTGGGGTTAATGATGAAACTAGGGTAGGATTTGGGGTAAGGGATGGGGTTTATGATGAAACTAGGGTCGGATAAGGGTTGAGGGGTAGGGTTAATGATGAAACTAGGGTCGGATTGGGGTTGAGGGGTGGGGTTAATGATGAAACTAGGGTCGGATTGGGGGTGAGGGATGGGGTTAATGATGAAACTAGGGTCAGATTGGCGGTGAGGGGTGGGGTTTATGATGAAACTAGGGTCGGATTGTGGTTGAGGGATGGGGTTATTGATGAAACTAGGGTCAGATTGGCGGTGAAGGGTGGGGTTTATGATGAAACTAGGGTCAGATTGGGGGTGAGGGGTGGGGTTAATTATGAAACTAGGGTTGGATTGGGGTTGAGGGGTGGGGTTCATTATGAAACTAGGGTCGGACTGGGGGTGAGGGATGGGGTTAATGATGAAACTAGGGTCGGATTGGGGGTGAGGGGTGGGGTTAATGATGAAACTAGGGTCGGATTGGGGGTGAGGGATGGGGTTAATGATGAAACTAGGGTTGGACTGGGGTTGAAGGATGGGGTTAATGATGAAACTAGGGTCGGATAAGGGTTGAGGGGTAGGGTTAATGATGAAACTAGGGTGGGATTAGGGTTGAGGGGTGGGGTTAATGATGAAACTAGGGTCGGATAAGGGTTGAGGGGTAGGGTTAATGATGAAACTAGGGTGGGATTAGGGTTGAGGGGTGGGGTTAATGATGAAACTAGGGTAGGATTTGGGGTAAGGGATGGGGTTTATGATGAAACTAGGGTCGGATTGGGGATGAGGGATGGGGTTTATGATGAAACTAGGGTCGGATTGGGGAAGAGGGATGGGGTTTATGATGAAACTAGGGTCGGATTTGGGGTAAGGGTTGGGGTTCATGATGAAACTAGGGTCGGACTGGGGTTGAGGGATGGAGGTTAATGATGAAATTAGGCAATGAGGTGGGATGCCCTAGAAATTCTTGATCATCACCGATATACAACTTCATAATGAAATGACACCAAGCGACCTAATATGTTGATGGGTCATTAATCCATTTACAACTGTCACCTTACCTTGAGCAGTGTTCCAAGGTCCATCGGATGTTGTATGACTTCGTAGTAGTCCTTGACAAACTTCTTATTTACAGGGCCGTGGAATGGCCACGACTACAAAATCAAAATATCGTTACAATTCAGTATTATCGAAATAAAATTCAAATCAATAGCATTTCAAAACAGAAATATGTGTAAGCAACATAATTATGTCATCTTCCTCAAAATTCACTATTAATATGATTTCAACATTTGATAATATTGAATTGTTATAACCATTTTTTATTGTATTCATCAAATCATGAATGTATAAGACCCTATTGTCTAGAGGTTTTGCAGTCAGTATAAAGTCCTATCAAGTTAAACTATAAGAAATGTTCAAATTATAATTATGTAATATCATTGTCATAAAGTCGACATTTTGAACTTCGCATAAGAACTTGCAATGGCTGTATAAGAAATAACAAACATACATTCTCCACCGCCTTCATCTGAGCGATTATGTTCTCCAGGATGAAGGTGAAGGCCACCTGGTCATTGTCGTCCAGGAGAGGATTGATGGCCTTTTCCAGCCTCATCAACTTATCTTCTTTCTGTAAAATCACACACCATATCATCAACATCACAAAATGTCGAAATCACACACCATATGATCAACACAAAATGTCAAAATCACACACCATATCATCAACGTCACAAAATATCATTTTGGTTTATTTTTGTTTCACGTCCTGTAAAACAGTCATTTAACTCTTTCCGTACCGTGATTCCGGTCCGGATTCCGTACCGGAAGTCATTACTAGGCTCACCCCCAGACGTTTCGGCCAACATGGCGGCGCTTTGTTGTGTTTGCGTAGTGAATATTATGCCAAAATAATGCAGGTAAATGTAAACTAATGCTCTTTTCGGTTCTTCTATAGTTAGAAGATATACAGAGCTTTATTTTCACAAGAATATGTTTGTTAGATGTGGTACCGCTATGTATAGCTAAAGCATTCGCCACCATGATGTTTACATTGGCGATGACACTAAGCAGTATTTCGCGGGAAATTCAATCTAAATGGGTGACTCACATGACAAAAATGAGTACTTAACTCCTATCAAATTGTTTATTATAAACTGACGCAGTCGATTTTGTGTAAAATGTTATTGGTACACTCATCTGTCGGCTGCTATACCCAGCTAATCAAACAGTATTTAACGTCAAGTAGCTTGTCGTCTGTATACGACAACGGGGAGGAGACGTCACGTTTATTTGTCGTCTGTATACGACAACAGGGAGGAGACGTCATGTTTTTTTGTCGTCTGTATACGACAACGGTACGGAAAGAGTTAAGGATGTGCAAGGTTTATTTCAATACCTCAACCCAGAGTCTAACCAGGTACCATTGACTTACTAGTCTTACAATGAACCAAACAAGCTATAGAGAAGATTTCCCTAGCCGAGCAGTATATTGCAGCTAATATTTACCAGGGTTATATACTCCCCCTCCTGGAAAGAACTTGTCTTGAGTTTTTCCAGGGGTCATGGCAATTCCTTTGCACGTATTGTCGAGTATTATTCCCAGGTTCCTAAGTTGGCGCTATATGTAAGAGGTCATCAATATTTCAATGTCTACGCCAGAATTCGAACCCATGACTCTGGCTTACTAGTTTTACGCTAAACCGATCGCGCTAAAGAGATCTCTCTAGATGAGCAGTATATTACAGCTAGTGTTTACTAAGGTATACAATCATGAATACCTACCTCAGCAAATCTCTTCAGACACAGGTTCAACAGCTGTTGAGCTGTCAGAGTTAAAGCACTTTTTGCACCTGAGCATAAAAACAAATTTCAGATATTTAATTGATTAATTACTTAAGTGTAAGTAATTCCCATAATTGTTTAAATGCTTTGACATATATCACTTTTCTAGTTTTTACACACAAATTTGTCCAATTAAATTGCAGGGACTTTTAAGCTTTTATGAAACAAAGATATAAAACTACTGAAAAAGTTTGCTAATTAGCTTACAATAAATAGCCTTCATTGACAATTGTATAATTATTATTGAAAAAAAACCTTGACACACATCTATATCATTGTAATTTATGCACCCCCTAACTTTTTGATTTTAATTTCCCTTAAAAAAGTGTGCAGATTACATGAGTTTTTACAGTATATACATCATGCATATCACATTACCAATGATGAAATACTAGATGTAGCGAAGTACAATTAAACTCAAAGTTCTGTATTTTGTCAATCCTGGCCCAACTTTGTACCAAACATTCAAAATCGCTTAACTCAAATGATTGGATAACTCAAAGTTTCCCACCGTCTAGTTGACTTTGAGATAACGATGTTCGAATGTTCAACTATACAGTATTTTGCTATGAATAACAATACATGTACTACAGTGACAGTGTGTAGCACCACTGTAATAATTAAATATATAATTGTTATCTCCGTAAATTACTTATAACCAACATAACATTGTATACACTATTTCCTGACACCTGTAAACATATACTTCGTTTTTGGCATTCAAATTGTAGCACATAACCGAATTTCAACAGATAAGTGCAATGAAAAATTGGCACACTCACAACACTTGCTTTTGAAAGCAATATACAGAAACTGTAATTAGCGCAATCATAAGTTAGCAGAGTGGGTTAATTGCAAAAATCGCTAAAATAATGTAACCACTAAAATATATATGTTCACAGTATATACTGGTAATGACCGACCGACTCACTATTTTATGCTACGTCTATTCCTACTACGTGTGTAGGAATGACCACTCAACCCTGAGGATGACCGATCCACTCACTATTTTATGCTATGTACATGTATGTTCCTACTTCATGTAAATGACTGACTACTGAACCCTGGGGATGACCGATCGACTTACTATTTTATCCTATGTACATGTATGTTCCTACTTCATGTAAATGACTGACTACTGAACCCTGGGGGTGACCGATCCACTCACTATTTTATGCTATGTACATGTATGTTCCTACTTCATGTAAATGACTGACTACTGAACCCTGGGGGTGACCGATCGACTCACTATTTTATGCTATGTACATGTATGTCCCTACTACATGTGAAGGAATGACCACTCAACTCACCATTGTACATCTTACTGTTTTCAAGAATCTGGTTGACATCAATTAGGAAAGTCTCTCTGGAAATGTACTTTTTGTTCCTAAGACCCTGTAAATAAATAACAATATCATAGTTATCTCCCCTTCAACAGAGTAATTAGCCTTTCAATCAGGTCACTGCTATATTGTTAATATTATTGACTCGCAATATTTTAAAAACAGTACAATTTTGATAAATTATTCGGCATACAAGGAAACATTTTCAATGACTACCAAAATTATCATTTTGATTTTAATAAACGTCAAATAAAATCATTTATTCAATTAATTTCATTAAAATTTAAGAGATCCATCAACTGTTTAACCTTCTACTACAGTGTATTATGAACAACAACAAGAGGCCCATGGGCCTTAACGGTCACCTGATGTTTGACATGAAAGAGAAATATGGGAATGTTGAGATGAATATTTATAACAATACATTGTAGCATATCTGGGAGTGGAAAAAATGAATTTTTGAAATTATGTCAATTTGACCCTTTTAGGCCCCACCCCTCAGGCACCTGGGGGTCAGTCAGTGTCAATATGTGCGTACTACTCAAAAGTCATGTCATATTGATAATTTCAACCAAATTTGCATCATTTCTTATGGCAATTAAACAAATAATGCAAAAAAATGTTTTTTTCTGCCAATATACTATAGTAAACTTAACCCCCTCCACAGGGGGAGATGCAAGACCCCAGAGTCATGAAATTCACAATTTTGGTAAAGAACCTTAAAACCAATCCATCTATGAAGAGTATTTGATTCCAGCATATCTGGGAGAAGAGAAGAAGATTTTTGAAATTTTTGTCAATTTGACCCTTTTTGGCCCCGCCCTCCAGCCCCTGGGGGTCAACTAGGGCCAACATGTACATACCATCAAAATGTCAACCCATGCTGATAAGTTTATACAAGTTAGAATGAATTCCAATACAAATCCAACAAATAATAGTCAAAAATGTGATTTCCCTATATAAACTATAGTAAAGTTTACCCCCTTCCCAGGGGCAAACATGAGACCCCAGGGTCATAAAACTCACAGTTTTGGTAAAGCACCTTAAGATCCTTCCATCTATGAAGAGTATTTGATTCTACCATATCTAAGAGTAGAGGAGGAGATTTTTGAAATTTTTGTCAATTTTACCCTTTTTGCCCCGCCCTGCAGGCCCCCTGGGGGTCAACTAGGGCCAACATGTACATACCATCAAAGTGTCATCCCATGCTGATAATTTGATACAAGTTAGAATGAATTCCAATACAAATCCAACAAATAATAGTCAAAAATGTGATTTCCCTTTATAAACTATAGTAAAGTTTACCCCCTCCCCAGGGGCAAACATGAGACCCCAGGGTCATGAAATTCACAATTTTGATAAAGCACCTTAAGACCCTTCCATCTATGAAGAGTATTTGATTCTACCATATCTGAGAGTAGAGAAGAAGATTTTTGAAATTTTTGTCAATTTTACCCTTTTTGGCCCCGCCCTCCAGCCCCTGGGGGTCAACTAGGGTCAACTAGGGTCAACTAGGGCCAACATGCACATACCATCAAAGTGTCATCCTATGCTGATAATTTGATACAAGTTAGAATGAATTCCAATACAAATCCAACAAATAATAGTCAAAAATGTGATTTCCCTATATAAACTATAGTAAAGTTTACCCCCTCCCCAGGGGCAAACATGAGACCCCAGGGTCATGAAATTCACAATTTTGATAAAGCACCTTAAGACCCTTCTATCTATGAAGAGTATTTGATTCTACCATATCTGAGAGTAGAGGAGAAGATTTTTGAAGTTTTAGTCAATTTTACCCTTTTTGGCCCCGCCCCGCATGCCCCTGGGGGTGGGGACCATATAATTCACAAATTTGGTTCACCCTCAGCCATGGAAGCTTCCTGTAAAATTTCATTGAATTTGGTTCAGTGGTTTTGGAGAAGAAGTCGAAAATGTAAAAAGTTTACGGACGCACGACGCACGACGACGGACAAAAGGCGTTTAGAATAGGTCACTTGAGACTTCGTCTCAGGTGACCTAATAAAACCTGATACACACCTCTCGGATGGTTTGGAGGTCCATAGGAATTTTGACAACCCTGTAGTAGTCTGGTACTTCCTTAGTACTGACGGGAAACAGGAACGGCTGTGCCTGGATACGAATATGTGTACGGGCAGTATTAAATTTTCTGTTTACCCCTATTCAGAACAGAGTGTATGGAGGTATTTTAATTTTGCCTATGAGTGCAATGCTTGAATTTATTTTTCAAATTATTTTATAAGATGTATGTAAAAAAAATGTGTTCTTTTCTTTTATTTTTGCAAAAAACGACTTCGCAGATCTATGCAAAGTGCTCACATTTGTTGCAGTATTTATTGCAAGATGAACGTAAACTCCTGAAAATTGTGATAATTCCTTAAATATTTCATGAGAGCTTCACCTAGCTATCAGAAATATATCCAATTCACACTACAAATAATAGGAATCTCATATTCAAGATCAAAATATGCTTAGTATTGGTTTTATCACAAAGCTACAATTATTGTTTAATCCATTAAAATGTATAATTGATAACTGATGGCCAATTAGTACCATTATAACTTTAACAGCTGAAACATGACCAAGTCACCTATTACAGTAAGATTGAATAGATCGATCTGCATTGAATTCTATTGTTTATTTTTTATATATAATCATTGTTTTATTATCCATATCTGTATGTTTAGAAATATAACGTACATTGGGCAGGTCTCTCATCTCATTCAGAACACTTTCTAACACAGTCGACAAAGTCACAATGGGATCAGTCCGTCTACGATTTGAAGTCTGCTTCGGTTTCTGAAATATAAAACTCCAAACTTACTAAAACTAGCTAAACTACATCCTTTACTTAAGTTACTCTAAAGATAACTTTAGACAGCATACCTTGAGGTAGTCACACTTTACCTGAGTTACTTTAAATATAACTTTAGATAGCATACCTTGAGGTAGTCACACTTTACCTGAGTTACTTTAAGGATAATTTTAGACAGCATACCTTGAGGTAGTCAGCATACCTTTAAGAAGTCACACTTTACTTGAGTTACTTTAAATATAACTTTAGATAGCATACCTTGAGGTAGTCACACTTTACCTGAGTTACTTTAAGGATAATTTTAGACAGCATACCTTGAGGTAGTCAGCATACCTTTAAGAAGTCACACTTTACTTGAGTTACTTTAAATATAACTTTAGATAGCATACCTTGAGGTAGTCACACTTTACCTGAGTTACTTTAAGGATAATTTTAGACAGCATACCTTGAGGTAGTCAGCATACCTTTAAGAAGTCACACTTTACTTGAGTTACTTTAAATATAACTTTAGATAGCATACCTTGAGGTAGTCACACTCTACCTGAGTTACTTTAAGGGTAATTTTAGACAGAATACCTTGAGGTAGTCACAGTGGATGACTGAGCCCACACGCTTCTTTTTCTCTGGTTTAAATGCCTGCTTAGGGAACTTGAGCAGCAGGGACTTCCTCTTAACTTGTTCCGCACTAAAAACAAAACAAAAAAATTAACAATAGTGCTTTATTATTATTAAAAAGTCAAACTATCTTTTATGCCTTTGAGGCTTTGGCAATCATTTTTGAAATATTGTAATGTAAATCTATTTTTGAATCAATTCATTCACTCCTGAAGACACATATTAGCTCTTCTAATTCAAAAGTTTGAGCTGACAACTTACAGAAATGGGAATTTCAGGAGTGAATGATTTAAACTACAATTATACATAAGGATAAGATTTCTTAGTTCATAACAAGTTTGACTAACAACATTTCTAAGATAAGTCAGCCCTATGCTACTTACTGCTCAACCAGGTTCTTAGAGAACTTGATTTTCGTGCCCTCCACGTTGATGAGGTCGTTGTCGACCAGGAGGTTCTTCTCCTCCTCTTCCTCCTCCTCCTGCGTCATGGCGACCTGGACCGGGGCTACGTTTCCCACCTTGTTGTAGTTAGGACACTCCTTATTGGTCCTCATGTGACCAATCTGACCACACGCTCCACACTTCAGCTGTTAACCATAAAATACAAGTTTTAGCTTTAGCTCATACCAGTGGCACAAGGACATTCAAGCTTACTGGTGTTAAGGGGCTCAGGAGACCTCAAGAATGGTTAAAGTTCAAGATCATTCATTATCACTGTGGCACAAAATCCCTTGTCACAATGAATACAGTAAAATATGTTTATAACGAATCTCTGACGACCAATGAAATAAGATCATTATACATGTATAACATACAGATGATAGGGTGCCTAATGGGGAATGAAAAACACTACGTTATAACCATGAATTTGTTGTTAGCGGGTTTGTTATAAACCTGTTTAACTGTATTCCTGTTATACGTGTATAAGAATGATCTTTTCCTATACTATCTATATGTTAATTTACAGAGGAACAAAACATGAGATATCTTGTTCACAACCATTACACATCTTACAACTTCTATAGTTCTTAATGGATCATTATTGGAACAAATTGAAAATTTTCCCTTTGGAACCCTTTTTTGGAACAAATAAAAAAAATTCCATTTGAAACTCTTTTGGAAGAAATTGAAAATTTCCCCGTTGGAAACCCTTTTGGAACAAATTAAAAATTTCCCATTCGAAAGTCTTTTGGAACAAATTGAAAATTTCCCCTTTCGGACATGCTCATATATTCATTCAGAGAAGGGGATGCCCCCAGTAAGAAAGGGAAAACAAATTAAGCGTACATACACCTGCTTGACAAGTACACTTTCGGTAGCACTGGAATATATCTTTACAAGGACTAAAACAATAACGTTACCTTGCTTGCTTTGATGGAGAGTGGCTCTTGCTTTTTCTTCTTCTTTACTGGAGGTGGAGCAAACTTCTCTCTCTCCTCATTTCTCTTAATCCTTCGGAGTCGTTCCTGCAATCTGTTGATACAAGAGAATGGAGTAATGCTACTGTTGACAAATTTCACCAGTATTCAAATCCTAATTGGTCATACAGGTCTTTGCGACAACCATTAAAACATATATTTAACCTCCAAACTTTGTGTTTCACAACATGCATTACATAACTACCTGAACATTTTCAACAATTTTCATAAAGAATGATCTGTCAACAATATGACTTTTTTTTTGTTGCTGCAGAAAAAGGCCATTAAAGTGATATACAGTTGAATCTTGCTATATTGAAGTTGACAGGACCACAGAAAAAGTTTGCGTAATCTGTGTATTCAAGTTATGTGAATATGAATGCTAAGTGTAAAGCTAGACCGGGACCGACGAACGCTTCAAATTAAACAGGGTCTTCAAGTTATACGAGTTTGACATAACCAGTTCAACAGTTACTGTATATCCTGATCTCATTCCTGTTTCGTAAATTAAAAGAGTTTCCAGTCTGACAGCCAAGACCACAATGTTTTGGGGTTTCGATACAACACAAACCTTCTTTTTTCCCTCCTCATGTCTTCTTTCATAGAGTCATCCATAGCTGCAAAATTTTTACTGAAAAGAAAAATAAATAAAGAAATTGATCAACATACATTTTTCTTTGTAAAATTCTGCTTCTTCCATATATGACAGAAACCATTATTATACCATGAAAACTATGTTCCGAATATAATCCAATCAAAATGCCAGAATATATAAGTTGTATACTAATTTTTTAATGCTGACGTACATAGCTACATGTACATGAAGCAAACAATATAATTTATTTAAATAAATCGATTATAACTATAGCCAAAGAAACATATACATATTTTAAATACTTAATATATGGTATAATTGTAAGGTTCTGAATGAACAATGTGTTCAGGGTTAGTCAAGCCTCCCAAGGACTGAGAGATGTGTAAGTATTTTTTTCAATGAATACAATTTAATACTTCCCAATAACACAGAAAATTTGTATTATCAGCAGAAGTGAGATCCAATGTGAGATAGCGAATGAAGTTCTACATACACCTGTTAATGGATTTCTCAATAAACTTCACTAGTCTGACCATAAGAGTATTCTGACATTCAAAAGAAGAGATGACTTGACAACATCAAACTTATATTGGCTGTTGCCAAAGACCTACATGAAGGAAGGATCCTTTTTCTCACGGATCCTTACGTAGGTGTCGATCACCGCCGGCTTTAACACCCATTCTGTCCTCGTGTATTCCTTTCCTTCGTCATTTCTAAATGTTCTTGTGATCTTTAATTTGCGACCAGCCTAAATAATTAAAAAAAAAAGGTCAATAACTTTATACTTCTGTATATCACATTCAGTAAGTAATATCACAACTACCCAGACTTCATATGCTATGTGTAATTTTTATAAACCACAGATTGAGGCTACCTACCATATTGGCTGTCTATATATACCACAGATTGAGGCTACGTACCATATTGGCTATCTATATATACCACAGATTGAGGTTACCTACCATATTGGCCGTCTATATATACCACAGACTGAGGCTACCTACCATATTGACTGTCTATATATACCACAGACTGAGGCTACCTACCATATTGACTGTCTATATATACCACAGACTGAGGCTACCTACCATATTGGCTGTCTAAATATACCAAAGACTGAGGCTAGCTACCTACCATATTGACTGTCTATATATACCACAGATTGAGGCTACCTACCATATTGACTGTCTATATATACCACAGACTGAGGCTACGTACCATATTGACTGTCTATATAAACCACAGACTGAGGCTAGCTACCTACCATATTGGCTGTCTATATATACCACAGACTGAGGCTACCTACCATATTGACTGTCTATATATACCACAGACTGAGGCTACGTACCATATTGACTGTCTATATATACCACAGACTGAGGCTACCTACCATATTGACTGTTTATATATACCACAGACTGAGGCTACCTACCATATTGACTGTCTACAGACCCTGGACCGTTTTTCTTTACCAAAAGTGCGTTGCGTTTCCGTTCCGTTACCGTTGCGTTTTCGTTGCGTTTCCGTTGCGTTTTCGTTCCGTTTCCGTTGCATTTTCGTTCCGTTTGCGTTGCATTTCCGTTGCGTTTTCGTTGCGTTTCCGTTGCGTTTTCGTTGCGTTTTCGTTCACCGTTTTTGGTGCGTTAGGCATGTGATGATTATGGTTTATATAAGAATACGATATACATGTACCTTAAATTAATTACCCCGGTGTAATGAATTGACATATAATAAGAATCAACCGATATAAAAGGATAATTATACAGGTGATATTTTCTAAATAATTACTTGTCATAATCATACTGATACCGTTCTGTTCATCGGAATATCGGAATCAAATTAAGCTAAATCATAATCACCGTATGCGTAACTAATGGTTTTTTACGTAATGCCACTGTTAAACCACTTCGTTAATTTGAATTGAAGATATGTTTGAATCGTGCATCTTGACGCCGAGTTCATTTAAACAGTATGTCTGAATTTGTTTTCTTTGTATTTGTGTGTTCGTGTACTTTCTCGTTAATTTTATTGTAGTATCGCGGGTTTTGTTTACATCCAGATCGCTCGCCATTATGTGTATCGCGTGGGTGCTTCCTGTGAGGTTCGAGTGACACAGGGGCTGGACAGATATTTGGGTAATTTGCATTGGTGGTGATAGCGTTCGATGTTTCAATGCCATAGACACTAGGACCTAGTAATCCCATGTAGAGTGTATGTAACATTGGTGTACCATTTAATTAAAATAGTTATTTATTCAAGTGTCACATATTAATTCACAAATGAGATCACATACTGTTATAATACAATAAAATCAATTAATATCTGGCCAGGGTTTGACCAGGGACGTATATACGTCCCTGGTTTGACCTATGAGGCAATGTTATACTTTAACCCTTTGCCCCATGTAAGCGCCTCTGGACGCCTTTACCCCTTGCCACATGTAAGCGCCTCTCGACGCCCCCTGACCATCTCAATGTAAGCGCTTCTCGACGCCCCTACACGATCTCAATGCAAGCGCCTCTCGACGCCATGTTGACTAGTGATTTCTATTTGTGTATATCACATGATCGAAAAGCGCCACCTATATTGAGACTTTGACGTCATAAATAAAAATAACCCAGGCTTGTAACCAATGAAAAATCGGCATATGTTTACTATAAAAAGATTTGAGGAATTACCGCAGAAAGTTTGGGTCACGCATGCCGCTGATGGCGGACATGTTAGCGATAAACAGACACGGCATGCTTCAGTTTAACGTGTGTTTTCAGACCGTTTTTGTAATTAATGAAAGACAGTTTATTCAACTGATTTAGAGCTGAAGTCATGCAATTACGGACACTGATAATCAAGATCTTTTATCGGGAAAATCACAAAGAAAGGATGATTATTCACGACTGGGTTTGAAGTTGCCGTACCGCCGCCATTACTGTACAGCCTGGCAGAGCTTTAGACTGAAGCAGTGAGTTTCAGTGTTAATAACGATGTTTTTATGAGAGAGTCGGTAGCTTAACTTCATGCGAAACTTCTATAAAATTAATTCCAAACTAAGTTTTCCATTTTGAATTGTCTTTTAGTGAAAACAGACGATTTATTACCGCAAGATGTAAACCTGTTTATATGAGCCGGCGGACAGAAACCGAAAGTAGAAATAACGCAAGACGGAGTCGGAAATAAAAATATTTATCCGATTTAATATACGCTGAATATACATCACATTCGCGATATATTAAGATATTAATACAATATTGAATCATTGTGATTTTTATCGTTGAAAAAACATCGTGTGAATTGGCTTTTAGGCTACTGTTTCCAGATCTAGAATCAACATTTTCCAAGCTTCTGACTGACAAAATAAACAATATTGGATTGATAAAAAACTAATTACACATGAATAAGATAATGATTATTACACTTTTAAACCTTTCATAAGAAATATGTCCATAAATGTATTTTTTACATAAAATACTGATGAGGCACATTGTTATGTTTACTGTTAAATATCTTAATCATGGACATTGATATTGAGACCCCTGAATGTAATTATTTACTGACGGACATCATGTGGGCAAAATATGATTTTACATCGATTAGAAACCAATATGAAATTGATATTTTTGGTATGTAATGTGTATGAAGGAACAGTTGACCGCCTGGAACTTTTTCAAGTTTAATTCACTGCTAAACAACAAACAAAAAACAACAACAAAAATATTATGAGAGACAATTATTGTTTTTGTTTTCTAATTTTTACCAAACAGGCTTTAAATGTGATTTTTTGACACTTCAATATTTGTCAAATTTTCTTGGAAAATGCACCAAAGTAAACTTTGATTAATTCTGAATATACTTCATTACAACAAAATTTGTCAAAAATAAACAGATCAGCTTCAAAAATCAACTTTAAAGTTGAACACTTCATCACTGTAAAATTCAACAAAATGTGCCATTGAGATGGTGCTCTGAAATGGCTGATGCTGCAACAATGTTCACAACGAACATTGTATGTTTTCTTCAATGATGCACAGAGCTGTTTTTCATAAGCTTGCATGTGGCAAAGGGTTAAGATACATAATTCATAATATTCATCAGAAAAAATGATTTATAAAATACTTTCAGATATTTTTTTTAATACATAATTCATAATATTTTCAAAACAGATCATCGATCTATGAAATACTACATGCATTTTTATGATACAATTAAAATACATAATGCATACGCTTCATAAGATCCCTTTCACAAATTAATTTCGTAAAGATAGTTCCTAAAACACTGTTCATTTTAAATCTTAACATGAATCGTTGCATACAATATTATTTGAGTCATAGCATGTGGACGATAACAAATATTGAATAAGTTCCTTTAGTCATTTACTTTCTATGTCTGTCTGGAGATCGCTATTTTTAGTTAAATTGATAGATTTTTCATCAATATCCATCGTAAAACCAAAATTAAAAGTTGCATTTTTTTTCAAACTATCAAGTTTCTTGTATCGGGGTTCAGCTTACATTCGATAATAAAAAGTTTTTCATTCCCAACTTTATGGAAATATGAACATGTTATAGGTATATGCGATCTGAGGTACCTGTCGGTCTCAATTGCGAAGGGGCAGGCCACAGGGACCTGGGAATTTGTTACAGCTAGTTTTGGACCAAAACTAATGTGCTTAGAGTAATATTACACTGGGGAATAAAAAATAATGCCCCTCAATGGTCAATAGCTTTTATGACCATTGAGGGCATTTTTGAATGCGTCTTTGAATTCTATGGATATTCTGGAGCATATATACGTGTATATGTCCGAAGTATATTTCCTTTTCATATCAATGGGGGCTGACAAATCATCCGAGTAAGAGACTGAATGTAAAGCTGACTCCATCTGTCATCTCAAATTGGCATATTTTGGAAGCTCCCAGGGAGGGAAAAGTACACATTATTGTTCGTTTCATACGACGTTTCGACAAACAGATTATCTACGAAGCAAAAAAATAATTGCGAAGCTGTGGTATCTTTATCATGGAAGCCCTGACCAAACCACGTTACACAAGGATAAATAGACTCATCAAACTTAAACAAGAGAAAATGTGCTCTTTTTGGACGCATGCTGGCATCAGTTTTGCCACCAGAAATACCGCAGGTGACCGCAGGCTCATCACCTCAGATTCTGATATGCAAAATGCATTCTATGCAAAATATCTTTTCAGTGACTTTTTTTTTTAGATTATTTAGATTTTTGGTTTATCTTAATTTGAGTTTTGTAGTCTAACCTATGATGATAATATATTTACCGGTATACCTCACTGTTGAATCCTTCAAAGGAGCTTGAAATCATGCAGTACCATGACAACTGTAACATATACAAAGAAACCTGAACACTGCATAACTTGTACCTGTAAGAGGTAACCCGTAGCGTAATAAAGTGTAACTGGTTTAACCTTTACTCAGCAACATCTTTCCAGGAATCTTTACACAGAAACTTGTATCAATCATGTACCTAGTACTCTGTACCCAGAACAAGAAACCCGTACTCTTTAGCTATAAACCTGTACAAAGAAACACATACATGTACCCTACCTAGTGATGCTGGCCCGAGAAACCTGTATCCAGGATCAGTACCTTGTATCCAGACACATATATGAAGTCTGTAACCAACACCCGGTAACATGTACACGGTAACCTGTATCCTGTATTCTGCTACTAGTAACTCGTACACAGAATCAATGTACCCAGTAACCTGCATCATTTAAATTGTATCTCGCTGCAAACATAATTGAAGCCAGAAACATGTACACGATAACCTGAACCTGATACTAGTAACTCGTATGCAGAATTAAGAATTCTGTAGCATTTACCAAGTTACACTGTACCCAGTAACATGAATCCTTAAACTGTATCTTGCTTCCAGCAACGTGTAGCCAGAAACATGTTAAAAATACATTAATATATACAAAGGAATATACACCCAGAAACTTGTATCGTGCACCAGGGACGTACATGTAAATGTGAGATTGGAATTCTGAATACATTCATGATAAGTTTTCTTTTCTAGTCTGATACTGATTTTATCTTATGTTTTTTTTTCTCAAGAAAGTGATTATGACCTCATTGTACCGGGTCTCATTCCGTCTAATGCGTAATGTAAAGTATTTCGCTGATTCCGTTTTGACCATTATGAATTCATTATAATCGTGATATTAATCTTGATAATTACTCGCGTTGAACAATGGATAAGAGTTCTTCCAACAGACCCTATATACACCACCAGTGATTTTGCAAAGGTGGCCGAAAATATAACAAAAAAAAATAGAAAAGATACGCTCCATCTATTTGGTATTTCTATCTGTTTTCGCTGGAGCTGACAGTACATGAAAGCGTCTCGCAAAAGTACGGTGTGTGTGTCATAACTCTAAATTTCCAAATTATAAATGTGTATATTGACTGTGGAATTATATTTGTGACGCCACATATGAAAGACGTCACATTATTGTACATGACGCCACGCTGTTGTCGCAGTGGTGAAAAATGAACCCTTCCACTGCAAAAGAGAATCTTTGAAAATGTATTTTCAGTGCAGTACAATGTATGTATGTTGCTCATGTTTATGATAAATAGAATCCAACACGATTGGATTATTATGAAACTCGTTTGATGAATTACATAACACGAACACTCGTGTTAGATGCTCTATCCATTGTCAAGTAAAAAGCTTGGTGTTGATGCAGTATAGAAAACAGAAAATGATTTTAAATTAGGATATTAATTGCGTTTTGATTTAAAATGTCCACTCTGAACAAGCTACATGGGTACTTTAGCAATCTCTACTTTATCTGACGCATACATTTAAAGCATATGTGGCAGAATATTAAAGGGACTATATGGATAAATATCACTGTTAACAAATCTTATTAAACGCAACCTTTCCTGAAAATATGTCATAAAACTTACACTTTCATTAAATTACACAAATTAAAGGTCTCGGGAAACGCTGCTAATAATTGCTTTAAAGTATCATCAAATAATTATTCGACCCGTTATAATTCACATATTATCTTTCATAAACACGCCCGTCTCATCTTGCGCAAGCGCGTGATCCGAGCACATGGCGGAAGGTATAATATACGTACCAGTGAACGAAAGAGACGAGGGCTGAAGTTCTTCTAAGAGATACATAGATACACTATATGGAAACGATATTATGGCCAATGACAGTAAGCTTTACAATGAAAACTTGTTGATTTCACCAATAAGCAGTCATGTCTTGTTTACCTACATCCAAAATAAAACACATACATGTACATTCACACACACCCCAGCAGGCATTGGACGTCGGATTGACGTCAGATTTACGTCAGATTCAGGTCAGGACGTCACTGACCAGTATTTGACGTAAATAAAACGTAAATATACTGACGTCATATTGATGTCAGGTTTTGACGTCAAATCCACGTCAAACTAAACCAAAGTTCCGACGAAAAACTAGAAAATGCTCGTTTGCCTAAGATACTTTAAACTAATTCTATAAAGCAGAGACGTAAATGTGTAAATTCTACATAAACGTTCAAAACAAGGGTATATTTGAAATCTTTATTTTCTTGTTTTAATATTCTCTGTTGTATGTATTATAATTATAGAATGGATATTATTTATTTTCCTCTTATTCTCAACAAGTAAAGATTTATTTAAATTTGTATTTATAATAATAACACACACATGCAGCCCCCCTAAACTAGATACGCACATATCCTCACTGATAAGACTGATATGGTCAGTTTCCCGCTCAAACTAGGGATTCCTTTGTTTGACCAGTATCAGCTAGTGCTGCTGCAGAGGTCAACATACACACACGTGTTGCTGTATCTACGAGATATTTTAGAGAAAATGTAAGTACATTTCTATATTCATGCATATATAATACTGTTTTCATATGTCATTATGTTATTTCAGTTATGTTTACTTAGAAATTAACAAATGCAGTAATAAAACCAGTAAATGTAACAATGTGTGTTGTCTGTACATGTGTATGTAAGTATGATGAATTCATATGTGTGACGTTTACAATATTATTACAATGAATATTTGTTAAAATAACAATCTACTACTAACATTCTTACATTCAAGTTTTTCTGATCCCATGTGTCTGTTTAACTGTTGAATATATTAATTATTTTAATTGCACTTATTATGTATTATTGAAAACACAAACATACATAAAAAGCATCCAAGATATTATGAAAATATGTAACAATGTTTTATTTGACTTTCAGAGCGAATTCAAACTAATGTGCCAAGGCAGTAGATGTGGAAAAAGAAAATACAGTGCAGTTTGAAAAGAATGACAGAATGAAAATACAATAAAATATTAATAAAGAAAAAAATGACCAAAACCTGACGTAAATTTCGGTCAATTTCTAACCAAAATCTGACGTCCGAGTATGGACGTAATTCTGACGTCAGAAATGACGTCAATGTGACTTTCACTTTTGACTACTATTTGACGAAAAACTGACGTCAGAATTTGACGTAAATCTGACGTAAATATGACGTCCAATGCCTGCTGGGACGTGTTTCAGTCGGAAGGAATAGGATCAGAAACAAGTTTTATAAAAACTTATATTAATCCGTTTCAATAAGTAGATGATTAACTAAACATTAATTTGACATTATGGCATAATTTTTGAAAGTATTTAACTGCATATTAAGAGGTTGTACTGAGTATGAAAGAAATAAGAGATTGGGATGAGGTTGGGTATGAACGAGTGATGGAGAGGGGGAGGGGTTGGGTTAATGGATGAGGAATACGTAAGTTGTAGGTATCGTAGAGTGTCCCTAATGTAGAGGTTAGTTGTAGGTATCGTAGGGTGTCCCTAATGTAGAGGTTACGTGCAGGTATCGTAGGGTGACCCTGGTGTAGAGGTAAGTTGTAGGTATCGTAAGGCGTCGCTAATGTAGAGGTTAGTTGTAGGTATCGTAGGGTGTCCCTAATGTGGACGTAAGTTGTAGGTATCGTAGGATGTCCCTAATGTAGAGGTTAGTTGCAGGTGTCGTAGGGTGTCTCTCATGTAGAGGTAATTTGTAGGTGTCGTAAGGCGTCGCTAATGTAGAGGTTAGTTGTAGGTATCGTAAGGTGTCCCTAATGTAGAGGTAATCTGTAAGTATCGTAATGTGTCCCTAATGTAGACGTTAGTTGAAGGCATCGTAGGGTGTCCCTAATGTAGAGGTTAGTTGTAGGTATCGTAGGGTGTCCCTGGTGTAGAGGTAAGTTGTAGGTATCGTAGGGTGTCCCTCATGTAGAGGTAAGTTGTAGGTATCATAGGGTGTCCCTAATATCGAGGTAAGATGTAGGTATCGTAGACCGTCCCTAATGGAGAAGTTAGTTAAGATGTTAAGGCTGGATTAAATGGCGTTATTGGCGAAAGCAGAATTCTATAGGACGTTGAATGATCGAGAAGAAGGATATACAGAATGTGCTGAACTACTACCATTCTTTATGTGTACACAGAATTTCATTAAAATTGATCCATGAACAAAGTTGGGAAAAGTCATTGAAAAAAAGTTGGAAATACAAGAATATATAGCAAAAAAGATGAAAGACTTTTGGCACGTCACTGTATATTATAGATGTATGCGAAGGACCCAATTTCTTGTGTTCCCGTTATGACGTCACCAATGCGTGTGCACAACTACCAGCGGTTAGCGGTGCGCTTGATTAGCCTGTGGCAAAACAGGTAAAAAACCCAAGTTCAACCTGTCGTAACATTGTAACCAGTCGGCCGATTTCGAAGTATTAATGCAGACACAACGAATCTGATAATGTCCGTTTCTATTTGCACTAGGCCTACAGTTACTCTTTAAAAAAAACCTCTGGATCCTTCTCCGTACTCAAATATATAACTGTATGGGGAAGACTTATATTTAAGTTCAGTATTAATGATATATGCGCCTATTGCGTTAATAGAAATGTTCATCTGAATGACCAACATACTGGAGTTGTTTTTTTTCAACCCCCCCCCCCCCCAACCCCCCAACCCCACCTCCCCACCCGCGCCCATAATACCACATCTTGAACACATATTGAAATCCATAAATCGATTTATTGATTGATATGCATAAATCGATTTATTGATATCCATATATTGATTTGTCGATATCCATATATTGATTTATTAATATCCATAATTCGATTCAAGCAATTATTACACTAATATCCTGTTTCCTTGCTAGCTATGAAATACATGTATACGGCAATAGTTCCTTTAAGAATTGCCAATAGAAAACGACAAAATGTACTGAAGTGTTAGTTATTGTATATGTATTTGGCTTATATTAACTTCATAGGTCCCTACTGGTAAAACTGGTGGACGGGGATGGGGTGGTGCATTATATGTTTTGTTTGCGTCTGTCAGTCCGACAGTCCGTCTGTCGTTGGTGAAGTATCCATTAATAGCGGTATATAAGATGCTGATTACCAGGATAGATATATATGACAAATATAACAATACAAATGCTGTGAAGTGAAACTTTGAACAAAAAAATCATGGAACGTTAGATTTTGGTTAAAGTTTAGTAACGGCCAGCCTTCATTAAGATGGAGATGCGGGTATGAGACAAGTATTGCAGTGAGTATTGGTTCTTTAATTCCTGAGGAGTTGTGTTTAATCAAATTGAAAACTGAGTCTATGTATAACGTATAAGCTGTATACATAACATGTATCGGACCCGGGGTGTCCAATAGTCGCCACTAAGTGACAACCCAGCACCAAATAAATTGGTCAGTGAACCGTGACGGAGGTTTTTTGCACCCGTGAGGAATAGCCGCAGGGCAAGCTGTACATGTAATGACGCGAGCATATGTATCTACATGTACATGGGTGTATATTACATGGACGCCTTCAATACCGAAGATAAATGTCCAAGGTGAGGAGGCAACTTTAGTCCATGAAATGTTTTTAGAAGGCCTCAAATATTCTTGAAAGAAAAACAAATTTAACTTAGGTCGTTCTATTCTTTCACTGTTGCAGAAAGAATATATGATTTTTTTTACAGATTACATTGATACAGCACATAAACTTTCTTTGATTTCATATACTTTTTTAGAGAAAAATCTGGAATGGTAAGCAAGCAGCTCGTTTATGTGTTGTAGGTCCTGGAAAGGACTGGCAACAATTCGTTGCATATGATATGCATATTATGCATTGTAAATGACTCCACGTGTCCACATCACAAGTCTCAATTAAAGAGTAACTGTAGTGCTGAACCATCTTTTGTGTATGGAAAGATTGGTATGTAATAAGTGAGATAATTCTCACGAAAAGTTTTTTTTCGAAAAAATTACGAAGTTTTGACCATTTTTCTAAATTTCACACCTGAACGCAAAACAGAAAATCCCCGATTTTGCCACACGACCGGAAGTGACGTCACAACGGTGACCGCACTGATAGACTTGAGTAGTCATTATATTAAAATTATATGAATCGTATCACGACTTGTTATTTGTAGAGAGTCTTATATTTAAGAATATGACACTTATTATATATCAAGGCTGTATAGAGTTCATTTATGACCCTACTGATGGGTGTATCTCTGAACGCCAACATTTTTAATTTGCCTACAGGGTAGTTTGTTGTGATAGGGGTTATAGTTTTTTCCTTAAAGTAGTCTCAGTTCCAACAGGTAAATTTACCTGTAAAAGTTACCTGTTGGTGCTCATTACAAAATAAATATAAAATTATCTTCACAGTGCTTTTTTTATTCAGAAATATTAAACTGTGTAAGTAATAAATATTGATATAACTGTTATAAGATTTGTGCTAATTTTCTAGAAAATAAATGAAAATTTGTAATTCACCATTGAATTATTTTATGACTGTAATTCTTACTTTTAAAAGATACTGTTGTAAAAATATTTTTGTATATAATAGGTGATTAATTTAATAGGTTTTGATGATTGATTTTTATAAGGTCTTCATGCCAATTAATATCAAAATTTAATTACTTTTCATTAGTACATTTTTGCTTGGATATGTATGACTTATTAATTTCCAACTTACTCAATAATTCAATACCCATAGAAAGTGAGGTTTATTAATCAAATGTAATGTTTTCATTAGGTAAGCTCATTAATCATTCAATTCATTTATAACCTTAAACCTTCCAGTTTATCAGTACAAGATATATACATATAAGTGCATATATACCATGCAAAATACAAATAGATACATGTACAACCCAATATAGTTCGGACACACACACACCACAAGTCACAACCGTAGCGATAGTGTAGAGAGGTATTTCACTAAATTAGAATGATTCAAATCGTCTTTTTGTTAGGTACAGTTTATGAGACGACAACCTGATTTTTGCTATATCTTTCAACAAATATGTTTTGTTAAATACGGTTTAAAGACAAAATTACCACTAATGAATTTTCGAAGTGAACATTTTGATGACATATTTATATAGTCAATACATTATTGAAAAATATCTGTCATTCTATATAAATAGTGATAAATGCTTTACCTTCATTCTCTGTATTTTCTGAATGCTACACATATCCTTAACAGATTGTTTTTTATACTATCTGTCCACTCAGTGCCCTTTTCAACCATTACATCGTAAAATGCAATTGTCTGAGTTTTTAACTTTAACCAAATATTTGAAAATTATAATCTTTCGAATCATAATGAATGAAAGTCTTCCAAATTCATGATTGATCATGATAATTGGCTTACTTTTCTTAACCCCTAAATTCTCTTACAAAAATTTAAATGCAGTGTTTTTCTATATTAGGCGCTTAAAGGCCCAATATACGTAACTTCAGGAATATTTTCGTTATTCTGAAAAATTCTGAGAAAAAATCCAGTTGATGACCATGTAAAAATAAGCCTAAAACGAAGTAAACCTGAGCAGTAACGAACGAGAAACTCCTGACAGAAAAATCCAAAGAATTGAAAATAATTCAGGTGGGGCCCACTTCAATAACAAACCGCAGGTAGAAGACAGTCAAAATGGTCGCGTGTTTACAAATACCGAGTTTCAACTGCTGCCGTACCGATAACCGCGTAAGAAGTCATCTTGAATATTGCTGATATCAGTTAATCTTAACTAAATCTATAAAAATAATAAATTATTAGGCTTGATTTTCGCATCAAGTTTTGACCAAAGTTACGTGTATTGGGCCTTTAATAATGAAACCCCCGCACTTCAGATCCATAAGTTAAAATGCTACTTACAAAAGTGTAAAAAAAAAACTAAGCTGGGTTTCGAAATTGAAATATTTACTTTTAAGAACATTCATAACTGCAAATAAAGCTTTTCAACCTTGTCCAGCTATTTCTCTTGTGTTGTCAAGAATTTTCTATTATATATCAACAGAATTCCTAGTTAACTAAAACAAATTTCTAACAATTTGAGACTAATTACTTTATTGAATATTTTTTTTTATAAATTTTCTTTATTTCTTCAATATATGGTTATTTCTGGATTGTATTTTATGTACAATTAAGTACTGATTACTCATTTGATAATTTTCTTTTTATTTCTTTATATAGATCTGTATCCTTGTATTTTTGAAAAAAAAATGTATAATTCAATGCATCGGTAGTGCTGACTGTCCAATTAATTCTTTGGTAAGGTGGGTTCACAGGTAAATCACAGGTAAGGTGAAAAGGGCAGTTTATATGAAACAGTATATAATTTACTTCCCATTGTTCTCAAAAACAACACCTACCTATTGTTAAAAAAATGTTGGCGTTCGGAGAACACACCCTACTGATAGTTCGAAGGTGTTGTATGCCCCAGGGGACCGTAATTAGTGGTGAGGGGGGTTCGTGAGTTCCACAGGTGTACAGGTGTGCGGCACACTTGGTCATGATCACTCGACCATAAATCAATTACCGCCGGACTCGCTAACATGATTAACAGGTTATTATTTTGTGGAAAAACTTTAAGACTTCAAAACATACACTTGATATGAGTAGATATTACTTTGCTCATATTTTATTTCATATAACACCGCTAAAACGGCGTGTGTATTCACTGAGAGTCACGTTGATTGCATGCACATATCAGCAGGAACTGATCGTAACACCTTTTAAAATGGACGCTAAAAAATTTTAATGCATGTCGGTCGGCTGTATAAATACAAAACTACCTAGAAACAACCTCAAACAAACATATAAGGAAAAGGATATTTGTGTTGCTTTAGACCACGGACTTAGATATAATCTAATTCCGTGAATAGACTCAGAACTTCGAAAACCATATATTTTATTGGACTTCAAAGAAGAACAGTTAGTAACGTCATATAGAATCACAAGACCAGCCTTGTTATACGTACAAAAACAATGTACGTATATTGGAAAAATAAAAATATATAACTTTTATCAATGCTTTCGACCTGTATAACCTGTTTTGACGGTTATCACATTTCGACTTCTTTTATCCTTATATATATATGTTCGAGAAATTATAGGTGTGTATAAAAGTTAACAGCTTTCTATCCATTGATAATTTATCTATGTCTATGCAGTATAAAAAAAAACATTTCAAATCGTGAATATTGTAAAATATGAGAAGACTACTTTATTGGTGTTTATCACAGGCACTTGTGGCCAGGAGAATAGTCATCTAAATATATACATGATATAGCAAAATATGAATAATTAAAATAAAATATAAAAAATGAATTTTCCAATTTTCTTTTTATGTTATTAATCATCTAAAATGATAATGAAAGTAATTGCCAAATTTCAGCTTGAAACGTCAAGTGGTTAAATTTCACAAAAAAGTTTTCAACAGAACTTTTCTCGTTGAATAGAAGAGTCAGATTCGAAATAAAAAAAGTGTCATAAACTGTGTGAGTTGACGATGGGTTATGGAGATTTCAAAAAATACACGTGCACTCGATAGTCTATGTTCCAGTCGAGAACTAACTACAGATTTAAGAGTACACATTTTGAAGTTATAAAGAGGGGATAATAACCACAACATACTCAACTATTACAAGTTAGTTAACTTTAATAGCCCCTCCCCCCTCTCCAATGCTAATTACTTGCTTTTTGAGAAACAAGTTACGTGTGAAGTTATCGAACTGACCAGGTAGATTATCCCGCTTATACGATTACGTAATATAATGGACACTAACATGAGATGTACAATATTCAAAGGTTTTATTATAAGAGTTACTCTTGAATTGTTGGATAAATGATATGTATAACTGACATTATAAATGACACAGAGTACTAAAATATGATAGCGCATATATATATATATGGGTCCATTAAAATGAATTTGAACAATCAATAAACACTAAATTTATTAAAGGTTAAAAATAAAGTTATGTCAATGACGATTTCAGATTAATCTCCCGACCCCCATATATAATGGTACGTCCCTTAATTTCATTGTAAAATACATTTTGAATCATTAATCAACCAGACGTACATGTTACTATTATATAGAGAGACATATAGGACCCAATTTCTTGTGTTCCCGTTGTGACGTCACCAATACGTGTGCACAACTTTTAGCGGTTCGCGGTGCGCTTAATTAGCTTGTGGGAAAACAGGTAAAAAACCTAACTTCAACCTGTCGTAACTTTGTAACCGGTCGGCCGATTTCGATGCGGTTTTCGACAATGTATTAATGCCGACACAACGAGTCTGATCATTTTAGTTTCTATTTGCACTACAGTTACTCTTTAAGTATGGATGTGACCTATTTTATGATACTTTAGCCGTTCCGGTTATTTTTCCCTATTACTACAGTTTACCATAGAACACACATTTTATAGTATCATAGAAGTATAAAAACTACAACCGTCATATGATAAATTGTGTAAAAAATACAGACCCATTTACAAAATTTAGTTATACCAGGGAGGTATATCTCCCATTTATACGCAACCAGATATATATATATAAAGGCTTTATATATGTATGCCTCTGTTGAAACATATAATATTTGATTGTATTTTTTTAACAAACGCAATTTCACTACTCAAACCATTTACTCACACTTGAAGATAGTATATCGGGAATCTTAATAGCATGGGGGAAAGGGGAGTCAAGGTTCGAGTTGAGTCAATTTTATTTTATTTTATTCAGTATGCAACAGACAAGATTACCATATGTATACATATTAAATCTTATATCATTTTGCAAGATGGCGGAGACCGCATCCAACATGATTAAAATAATATTTATAATACTCATTGCTACGTCCATAGGTTAAGACTTTAGCAAGAGACGCGTACATCTCTGTTTTATCGTAAGAAAATTTGTATACAAATGAATAACAAACAACATCTAAACATAATAATCAGTTTGAAAACAACCTTTATGTATACGTGAAGTATCCATGTCGAAATTTAGAAAATTTCATGTTCTTCAGATCTGTATTGTAAACAGCAAGCTAACTAATTCACTACATCCCACTAATAGAAGAAAAGGACGAATGTATCATCCTCTTAGCCCGTAGCATGATTTATAAGCATCTTATACCTTAAAGTGTTTTTATGTTGTTGTTTCAGAACAGCTCCATCATTTTGAAAACCGATGGTTGACGATAAAAATATGATTTTATATATTTAACTCTTAATTCTAAAAAGACATAGCAAATCAGAGAGAAATTAAATTTTTATATCGGAATTTAGGTTCCATTCGTAAGGCTCTGTTCATCATGATGACATGGACAACGGATTTTATTTTGAATCAAAATGACTACACCAACGAACTAAGAAAAAGAGACGTTTTTTAGGGTTTATAAGAAGCAAACTGAACAGCTGGTCAAACTTTTATAGATGATGTATATAATGCCCTAGCTAATATTGCAGGCAACACGATTTGTCACCCCGTGAGTGATGGTTTAATTATTGTATTGTAAATCAAAGTCAATATGTACTTGTAGACGATTAATATAATGACGAAATATAAAATTTCGACGACATTACATCTAAAACCACATGGGCATGGACATTTGTTACGACTAGTTTTGAATATATCCGGGGGGAGGGGGGTATATCAATTTTCGATATTATCCCCCCACCCCCACCTCCCACCCATAGTCATAATACATGTACAGTAAAAGATCGGACCCCGCCTAATTTTCTGAAAAATAGTCGGTACCGTTAAAATGTATACA
Source organism: Mimachlamys varia (assembly GCA_947623455.1). Taxonomy (NCBI): domain Eukaryota; kingdom Metazoa; phylum Mollusca; class Bivalvia; order Pectinida; family Pectinidae; genus Mimachlamys; species Mimachlamys varia. Next base: position 9,215,203 of record OX392537.1, read on the forward strand.
ATTATTATAATATTAGTGTATAGGCCTGCTTATTTTTTCAAACAAAAACAAAAAAAAATAAAAGAAACCGTACTTCAACGTGTCTGATGAGCAGGTCTTTACTGAGCTAAGAATGCCCAGAGGGTGACAAGTGAGGTGACCGGTGAGGGGTGGGCGCCCCCCGCTGAGCTTAGACGGTCATGGTCATCGTAACTAACATACCCATCAATTCTCGTTACATATCCAGGTAAATCGGATATCAGACTGTCTCGATACGTTAGGTTTAGTATTTGTTTATAAGCACGGGCTTAGATTTAAATATGTGGTTAAGCAGGGACGTATATGTGAGATATACGTCTCAGGTTTACGTTAGCATAAAAGAGTTGGAAAGTTTTGTCTACTAGAAACATAGAACTATGATTATAAAGTAAAAGAAGATCATTCTAAGAGAAATAAAAGAAGCTGAGTATATATGGTGTCGTAGATCGAGAGTTTGAGGCACGGACGGGGCACGAGTCAAAAATTGTCGACTCTTGTCCTATCCGGGCTTCGAACTCGCGAAATACGGCAACGAATCGCCTAGCCAGAAATACTTGCGGCCGCTACCACCGCCAATAAAAAGACGTTTCGATGTCGCAGTGATAGACGGTCCGGTATTTTTGACATGATCTTTGTGGCAAATCATCTGTTATAGATGATGTGAAAACCTGGGTATCAACAGTATGCATAAATGAATTGTCCATTTTTAGACTATCCGTCCCTTTATCAAGACACAAAAACACGTTATATCATATTCACGGAATGTACATAAAATATAAAACAAAGTTACAATACGGGTACAAAGACAAAAGTAGAAAACACAAGACAATTTGGATTTTAAAGAAGAAATTATCTGAAGATCATTAATCCGATTGATATGGAACATATATAAGCATAGATATACAGATATTATAAAATAATAATTAAAGCGTAATTTCACATATTATATACGTTCGTGTCAGCACCAATCCATCCCTTCTTTATCAGACGCGTATTATACATAAAATATACAAATGACCTCTGCACCTATAATGTCCTTTATATATACCTAAAACCATAGGATTCGGACGCATAATGAGAATGTCAGTTATTTTTAGTGTAATATTCATCACACCAGAGACGTATACGTTTAAAGCCATATATATTCTGGATACTTTCCCCGTTTGAAATCTGAATCATAGTTTAATCAGGGACGTATAGAGTAGCATAAAATTTACGGACTCGCAAATATTAACGAAAGTATCATTCTCCCCAACATCTGATATATATATTCTTGAATTCGCCGATTTCGTGACAAAACCTATAAGTGTTTGTATGTGGGTGGGTGGGGGCTATTTACATTTCAATGCAGTACGTACGGCATGCAGGATTAACATGATTCATACAATTCCTGTGTGCAAGATGTCGGAGAACACAATCAGAACAATATTCGTGTTGATTACATATAAACAATACACTCATTAACGCAGTTGATGACACAGATACTGAACACAGTATATGTAATTTAAATATACATTATTCAATTTGAAACATTTTAATTCAGTTAACCAGGGACGTATATACGTCCCGTAGTTAACTGAGGAACACTGGTATACGGCTCTGATATATTATACTGTATTATTCTTGAATAAAACTATTGTTAAACTAAACTAAATAAACCATACCCAAATAAGAGTTTTCAAAATTGTATCTAATCTCTTTGAAGAGACGATGTTTACTACTGGCAAGTGTGGGTCCCTGTGACTGAAACCACAGGTATTAATTTCGTAGACTTTACCTTCAAACTAACAATCGTCGTAGGTAATAGGTTGCCCACACAATAGGTAATTATATAGAAAGCCAGATAAAAGAAAAAGGCCAGATGCTAGTGGCGATTAAGCCACTAGTTTTTGGAATAGTTCAGTTCAGTTCTTTATTACCTTGAACCTAGTAAAATTAATGATGTCCGCGCTTATACCCTTTTCAAAAAAGCTATACAATCTTTAATTCACAGAGGGGAATTACATGTTTATTGAATTAGTAATTATCATTCAGATAAATGTAAACGTGTCTCATGAATTAGAACAACGGACATGATATGTTGTGTAAGTATGTTTTCCCGGTTTCAAAACCATTCATATAAATACGGATTTCAATTACGAAATAATATCAACAAAGAGAATATTAAAGAATTATACCTGTTTGAGATTTAATTTGAAAATGATGTTTTGAAGAAAACATAAAATCTATTCAGATTTCACCTGCAGTATTTCAGTTGATGTACTAATAAAGGAATAACATTCTTAACCAACATTTCCCCCCTTAAAGTATTGATATGTAGTTACATTTTTTCCACAACACAAGTTTCAGATTTTTCTTTTGGACGTTTTCTATTGTTTATATTGAAAACCATAAAGGTACAATATTTGGTTTATACGCTGTATATATTTTTTCAACACTAAGTTCAGATTTGAATTCAAGACTAAAAACAATAAAAATGCTCATGTTAACGAACGTTTGTTCAAGACCATTATAATAAAATGATATTTGGGAAAAAATGGAATTAGGAATGAAGCCTAAGGAAGGACATCAAATATAATTTTAAGGTTATTAATTCGTATAAAGGAATGTGTTTCGTATCTTTATCGTATATATTTACTAATTAGGTGTTACAATGTACATACATGTATTGTACTGTTGTAAATATACGTAATTAGAAATCTAATTTTGTATGAAAACCAAAACCAGTAATCACAAAATATCGTTGGAAAACCATTGTTTAAAATTTCATTTTATTGCTGGCGGGGACAGTGTTGCCTATAAGTACATCCCCGCTGTGCAAATAACACGCGACCGATGTATAGGTAAACACGGGTCAGAGTTAGGGTCAGAGACCGACACGCTTCCGTGAGCAAGTACATCTATTTAAGTCCGTTATCGGGCGAATTATCTGCGCTAAAACCAAACAATTTGTGTGTGTTTGCGTTACGTTTCCGTTGCGTTTCCGTTACATTTCCGTTGCGTTTCCGTTGCGTTTTCGTTCCGTTTACGTTCAGTTTCCGTTACGTTTCCGTTCCGTTTGCGTTACGTTTCCGTTACATTACCGTTGCGTTTGCGTTCCGTTTCCGTTGCGTTTCCGTTAAAACGGACAAGAAAAACGGTCCAGGGTCTGTATATATACCACAGACTGAGGCTAGCTACGTACCATATTGACTGTCTATATATACCACAGACTGAGGCTACCTACCATATTGACTGTCTATATATACCAGACTGAGGCTACCTACCATATTGACTGTCTATATATACCACAGACTGAGGCTACCTACCATATTGACTGTCTATATATACCACAGACTGAGGCTACCTACCATATTGACTGTCTATATATACCACAGATTGAGGCTACCTACCATATTGGCTGTCTATATATACCACACACTGAGCCTAGCTACCTACCATATTGGCTGTCTATATATACCAGACTGAGGCTACCTACCTACCATATTGGCTGTCTATATATACCACAGACTGAGGCTACCTACCATATTGACTGTCTATATATACCACAGACTGAGGCTACCTACCATATTGGCTGTCTAAATATACCAAAGACTGAGGCTAGCTACCTACCATATTGACTGTCTATATAAACCACAGACTGAGGCTACCTACCATATTGACTGTTTATATATACCACAGACTGAGGCTACCTACCATATTGACTGTCTATATATACCAGACTGAGGCTACCTACCTACCATATTGGCTGTCTATATATACCACAGACTGAGGCTACCTACCATATTGACTGTCTATATATACCAGACTGAAGCTACCTACCATATTGGCTGTCTATATATACCACAGACTGAGGCTAGTTACCATATTGACTGTCTATATATACCACAGACTGAGGCTACATACCATATTGGCCGTCTATATATACCACAGACTGAGGCTACCTACCATAAATATTGACTGTCTATATATACCACAGACTGAGGCTACATACTATATTGGCTGTCAATATATACCACAGACTGAGGCTAGCTACGTACCATATTGGCTGTCTATATATACCACAGACTAAGGCTACATACTATATTGGCTGTCTATATATACCACAGACTGAGGCTACCTACCATATTGACTGTCTATATATACCACAGACTGAGGCTACCTACCATATTGACTGTCTATATATACCACAGACTGAGGCTACCTACCATATTGACTGTCTATATATACCACAGACTGAGGCTACCTACCATATTGGCTGTCTAAATATACCAAAGACTGAGGCTAGCTACCTACCATATTGACGGTCTATATATACCACAGACTGAGGCTACCTACCTACCATATTGACTGTCTATATATACCACAGACTGAGGCTACGTACCATATTGACTGTCTATATATACCACAGACTGAGGCTACCTACCATATTGACTGTCTATATATACCACAGACTGAGGCTACCTACCATATTGACGGTCTATATATACCACAGACTGAGGCTACCTACCATATTGACTGTTTATATATACCACAGACTGAGGCTACCTACCATATTGACTGTCTATATATACCACAGACTGAGGCTACCTACCATATTGGCTGTCTATATATACCACAGACTGAGGATACCTACCATATTGGCTGTCTATATATACCACAGACTGAGGCTACCTACCATATTGACTGTCTATATATACCACAAACTGAGGCTACCTACCATATTGGCTGTCTATATATACCACAGACTGAGGCTACCTACCATATTGGCTGTCTATATATACCACAGACTGAGGCTACCTACCATATTGACTGTTTATATATACCACAGACTGAGGCTACCTACCATATTGACTGTCTATATATACCACAGACTGAGGCTACCTACCATATTGACTGTCTATATATACAACAGACTGAGGCTACCTACCATATTGACTGTCTATATATACCACAGACTGAGGCTACCTACCATATTGACTGTCTATATATACCACAGACTGAGGCTACGTACCATATTGACTGTCTATATATACCACAGACTGAGGCTACATACTATATTGGCTGTCTATATATACCACAGACTGAGGCTACCTACCATATTGACTGTCTATATATACCAGACTGAGGCTAGCTACCACATTGACTGTCTATATATACCACAGACTGAGGCTACCTACCATATTGGCTGTCTATATATACCACAGACTGAGGCTACATACTATATTGACTGTCTATATATACCACAGACTGAGGCTACCTACCATATTGACTGTCTATATATACCACAGACTGAGGCTACCTACCATATTGACTGTCTATATATACCACAAACTGTGGCTACCTACCATATTGGCTGTCTATATATACCACAGACTGAGGCTACCTACCATATTGGCTGTCTATATATACCACAGACTGAGGCTACCTACCATATTGACTGTTTATATATACCACAGACTGAGGCTACCTACCATATTGACTGTCTATATATACCACAGACTGAGGCTACCTACCATATTGACTGTCTATATATACCAGACTGAGGCTACCTACCTACCATATTGGCTGTCTATATATACCACAGACTGAGGCTACCTACCATATTGGCTGTCTATATATACCACAGACTGAGGCTACCTACCATATTGACTGTCTATATATACCACAGACTGAGGCTACCTACCATATTGACTGTCTATATATACCACAGACTGAGGCTACCTACCATATTGACTGTCTATATAAACCACAGACTGAGGCTACCTACCATGTTGGCTGTCTATATATACCACACACTGAGGCTACCTACCATATTGACTGTCTATATATACCACAGACTGAGGCTACATACTATATTGGCTGTCAATATATACCACAGACTGAGGCTACCTACCATATTGACTGTCTATATATACCACAGACTGAGGCTACCTACCATATTGACTGTCTATATATACCACAGACTGAGGCTACCTACCATATTGACTGTCTATATAAACCACAGACTGAGGCTACCTACCATATTGGCTGTCTATATATACCACACACTGAGGCTACCTACCATATTGACTGTCTATATATACCACAGACTGAGGCTACATACTATATTGGCTGTCAATATATACCACAGACTGAGGCTACATACTATATTGGCTGTCAATATATACCACAGACTGAGGCTAGCTACGTACCATATTGGCTGTCTATATACCACAGACTAAGGCTACATACCATATTGGCTGTCTATATATACCACAGACTGAGGCTACCTACCATATTGACTGTCTATATATACCACAGACTGAGGCTACATACTATATTGGCTGTCTATATATACCACAGACTGAGGCTACCTACCATATTGACTGTCTATATATACCAGACTGAGGCTAGCTACCACATTGACTGTCTATATATACCACAGACTGAGGCTACCTACCATATTGACTGTCTATATAAACCACAGACTGAGGCTACGTACCATATTGGCTTCTATATATACCACAGACTGAGGCTACATACTATATTGACTGTCTATATATACCACAGACTGAGGCTACCTACCATATTGACTGTCTATATATACCACAGACTGACGCTACCTACCATATTGGCTGTCTATATATACCACAGACTGAGGCTACCATATTGGCCGTCTATATATACCACACACTGAGGCTACCTACCATATTGACTGTCTATATATACCAGACTGAGGCTAGCTACCACATTGACTGTCTATATATACCACAGACTGAGGCTACCTACCATATTGACTGTCTATATAAACCACAGACTGAGGCTACGTACCATATTGGCTTCTATATATACCACAGACTGAGGCTACATACTATATTGACTGTCTATATATACCACAGACTGAGGCTACCTACCATATTGACTGTCTATATATACCACAGACTGACGCTACCTACCATATTGGCTGTCTATATATACCACAGACTGAGGCTACCTACCATATTGGCCGTCTATATATACCACAGACTGAGGCTACCTACCATATTGGCTGTCTATATATACCAGAGACTGAGACTAGCTACCTACCATATTGGCCGTCTATATATACCACAGACTAAGGCTACATACCATATTGGCTGTCTATATATACCACAGACTGAGACTAGCTACATACCATATTGGCCGTCTATATATACCACAGACTGAGGCTACCTACCATATTGGCTGTCTATATATACCACAGACTGAGGCTACCTACCTACCATATTGGCTGTCTATATATACCAGAGACTGAGGCTACCTACCTACCATATTGGCTGTCTATATATACCACAGACTGAGGCTACCTACCATATTGACTGTCTATATATACCACAGACTGGGGCTAGCTACCATATTGACTGTCTATATATACCACAGATTGAGGCTACCTACCATATTGACTGTCTATATATACCACAGACTGAGGCTACCTACCATATTGACTGTCTATATATACCACAGATTGAGGCTACCTACCATATTGACTGTCTATATATACCACAGACTGAGGCTACATACTATATTGACTGTCTATATATACCACAGACTGGGGCTAGCTACCATATTGACTGTCTATATATACCACAGACTGAGGCTACCTACCATACTGACTGTCTATATATACCACAGACTGAGGCTACCTACCATATTGACTGTCTATATATACCACAGACTGAGGCTACCTACCATACTGACTGTTTATATATACTAAAGACTGAGGCTAGCTACCTACCATATTAGCTGTCTATATATACCACAGACTGAAGCTACCTACCATATTGGCTGTCTATATAAACCACAGACTGAGGCTAGCTACCTACCATATTGGCTGTCTATATATACCACAGACTGAGGCTACCTACCACATTGACTGTCTATATATACTAAAGACTGAGGCTAGCTACCTACCATATTGACTGTCTATATATACCACAGACTGAGGCTACCTACCATACTGACTGTTTATATATACTAAAGACTGAGGCTAGCTATCTACCATATTAGCTGTCTATATATACCACAGACTGAGGCTAGCTACCTACCATATTAGCTGTCTATATAAACCACAGACTGAGGCTAGCTACCTACCATATTGGCTGTCTATATATACCACACACTGAGGCTAGCTACCATATTGACTGTCTATATATACCACAGACTGAGGCTAGCTACCTACCATATTGGCTGTCTATATATACCACACACTGAGGCTAGCTACCTACCATATTGGCTGTCTATATATACCACAGACTGAGGCTAGCTACCTACCATATTGGCTGTCTATATATACCACAGACTGAGGCTAGCTACCTACCATATTGGCTGTCTATATATACCACACACGGAGGCTAGCTACCTACCATATTGGCTGTCTATATATACCACACACGGAGGCTAGCTACCTACCATATTGGCTGTCTATATAAACCACACACTGACGCTACCTACCATATTGGCTGTCTATATATACCACAGACTGAGGCTAGCTACCTACCATATTGGCTGTCTATATATACCACAGACTGAGGCTAGCTACCTACCATATTAGCTGTCTATATAAACCACAGACTGAGGCTAGCTACCTACCATATTAGCTGTCTATATATACCACAGACTGAGGCTAGCTACCTACCATATTAGCTGTCTATATAAACCACAGACTGAGGCTAGCTACCTACCATATTAGCTGTCTATATAAACCACAGACTGAGGCTAGCTACCTACCATATTGGCTGTCTATATATACCACAGACTGAGGCTAGCTACCATATTGACTGTCTATATATACCACAGACTGAGGCTAGCTACCTACCATATTGGCTGTCTATATATACCACACACTGAGGCTAGCTACCTACCATATTGGCTGTCTATATATACCACAGACTGAGACTAGCTACATACCATATTGGCCGTCTATATATACCACAGACTGAGGCTACCTACCATATTGGCTGTCTATATATACCACAGACTGAGGCTACCTACCTACCATATTGGCTGTCTATATATACCAGAGACTGAGGCTACCTACCTACCATATTGGCTGTCTATATATACCACAGACTGAGGCTACCTACCATATTGACTGTCTATATATACCACAGACTGGGGCTAGCTACCATATTGACTGTCTATATATACCACAGATTGAGGCTACCTACCATATTGACTGTCTATATATACCACAGACTGAGGCTACCTACCATATTGACTGTCTATATATACCACAGATTGAGGCTACCTACCATATTGACTGTCTATATATACCACAGACTGAGGCTACATACTATATTGACTGTCTATATATACCACAGACTGGGGCTAGCTACCATATTGACTGTCTATATATACCACAGACTGAGGCTACCTACCATACTGACTGTCTATATATACCACAGACTGAGGCTACCTACCATATTGACTGTCTATATATACCACAGACTGAGGCTACCTACCATACTGACTGTTTATATATACTAAAGACTGAGGCTAGCTACCTACCATATTAGCTGTCTATATATACCACAGACTGAAGCTACCTACCATATTGGCTGTCTATATAAACCACAGACTGAGGCTAGCTACCTACCATATTGGCTGTCTATATATACCACAGACTGAGGCTACCTACCACATTGACTGTCTATATATACTAAAGACTGAGGCTAGCTACCTACCATATTGACTGTCTATATATACCACAGACTGAGGCTACCTACCATACTGACTGTTTATATATACTAAAGACTGAGGCTAGCTATCTACCATATTAGCTGTCTATATATACCACAGACTGAGGCTAGCTACCTACCATATTAGCTGTCTATATAAACCACAGACTGAGGCTAGCTACCTACCATATTGGCTGTCTATATATACCACACACTGAGGCTAGCTACCATATTGACTGTCTATATATACCACAGACTGAGGCTAGCTACCTACCATATTGGCTGTCTATATATACCACACACTGAGGCTAGCTACCTACCATATTGGCTGTCTATATATACCACAGACTGAGGCTAGCTACCTACCATATTGGCTGTCTATATATACCACAGACTGAGGCTAGCTACCTACCATATTGGCTGTCTATATATACCACACACGGAGGCTAGCTACCTACCATATTGGCTGTCTATATATACCACACACGGAGGCTAGCTACCTACCATATTGGCTGTCTATATAAACCACACACTGACGCTACCTACCATATTGGCTGTCTATATATACCACAGACTGAGGCTAGCTACCTACCATATTGGCTGTCTATATATACCACAGACTGAGGCTAGCTACCTACCATATTAGCTGTCTATATAAACCACAGACTGAGGCTAGCTACCTACCATATTAGCTGTCTATATATACCACAGACTGAGGCTAGCTACCTACCATATTAGCTGTCTATATAAACCACAGACTGAGGCTAGCTACCTACCATATTAGCTGTCTATATAAACCACAGACTGAGGCTAGCTACCTACCATATTGGCTGTCTATATATACCACAGACTGAGGCTAGCTACCATATTGACTGTCTATATATACCACAGACTGAGGCTAGCTACCTACCATATTGGCTGTCTATATATACCACACACTGAGGCTAGCTACCTACCATATTGGCTGTCTATATATACCACAGACTGAGGCTAGCTACCTACCATATTGGCTGTCTATATAAACCACAGACTGAGGCTACCTACCATATTGACTGTCTATATATACCACACACTGAGACTACCTACCTACCATATTGACTGTCTATATATACCACACACTGAGACTACCTACCTACCATATTGGCTGTCTATATATACCACACACTGAGACTACCTACCATATTGGCTGTCTATATATACCACAGACTGAGGCTAGCTACCTACCATATTGGCTGTCTATATATACCACACACTGAGACTACCTACCTACCATATTGGCTGTCTATATATACCACAGACTGAGGCTAGCTACCTACCATATTGGCTGTCTATATATACCACAGACTGAGGCTAGCTACCTACCATATTGGCTGTCTATATATACCACACACTGAGACTACCTACCTACCATATTGGCTGTCTATATATACCACACACTGAGACTACCTACCTACCATATTGGCTGTCTATATATACCACACACTGAGGCTACCTACCATATTGGCTGTCTATATATACCACACACTGAGACTACCTACCATATTGGCTGTCTATATAAACCACAGACTGAGGCTACCTACCATATTGGCTGTCTATATATACCACACACTGAGACTACCTACCATATTGGCTGTCTATATATACCACACACTGAGACTACCTACCATATTGGCTGTCTATATATACCACACACTGAGACTACCTACCTACCATATTGGCTGTCTATATATACCACAGACTGAGGCTACCTACCATATTGGCTGTCTATATATACCAGACTGAGGCTACCTACCTACCATATTGGCTGTCTATATATACCACACACTGAGACTACCTACCATATTGGCTGTCTATATATACCACACACTGAGACTACCTACCTACCATATTGGCTGTCTATATATACCACAGACTGAGGCTACCTACCATATTGGCTGTCTATATATATCACACACTGAGACTACCTACCTACCATATTGGCTGTCTATATATACCACACACTGAGACTACCTACCTACCATATTGGCTGTCTATATATACCACACACTGAGACTACCTACCATATTGGCTGTCTATATATACCACACACTGAGACTACCTACCATATTGGCTGTCTATATATACCACACACTGAGACTACCTACCTACCATATTGACTGTCTATATATACCACAGACTGAGGCTAGCTACCTACCATATTGGCTGTCTATATATACCACACACTGAGGCTAGCTACCTACCATATTGGCTGTCTATATATACCACACACTGAGACTACCTACCTACCATATTGACTGTCTATATATACCACACACGGAGGCTACCTACCATATTGACTGTCTATATATACCACAGACTGAGGCTACCTACCATATTGACTGTCTATATATACCACAGACTGAGGCTAGCTACCTACCATATTGACTGTCTATATACACCACAGACTGAGGCTAGCTACCTACCATATTGACTGTCTATATATACCACAGATTGAGGCTAGCTACCATATTGGCTGTCTATATATACCACACACTGAGGCTAGCTACCTACCATATTGGCTGTCTATATATACCACAGACTGAGGCTAGCTACTTACCATATTGGCTGTCTATATATACCACAGACTGAGGCTAGCTACCTACCATATTGGCTGTCTATATATACCACAGACTGAGGCTAGCTACCTACCATATTGGCTGTCTATATATACCACAGACTGAGGCTACATACTATATTGACTGTCTATATATACCACAGACTGAGGCTACATACTATATTGACTGTCTATATATACCACAGACTGAGGCTACCTACCATATTGGCTGTCTATATATACCACAGACTGAGGCTAGCTACCTACCATATTGGCTGTCTATATATACCACAGACTGAGGCTACATACTATATTGACTGTCTATATATACCACAGACTGAGGCTACATACTATATTGACTGTCTATATATACCACAGACTGAGGCTACCTACCATATTGGCTGTCTATATATACCACAGACTGAGGCTACCTACCATATTGGCTGTCTATATATACCACACACTGACGCTACCTACCGTATTGACTGTCTATATATACCACAGACTGAGGCTAGCTACCTACCATATTGGCTGTCTATATATACCACAGACTGAGGCTAGCTACCTACCATATTGACTGTCTATATATACCACACACGGAGGCTAGCTACCTACCATATTGGCTGCGTTCAGTTCATCTTCCTTTTGCTTGCTCTTGTCTTTGCTGTCCTCACCCATCAGCATCATCTTGTGTAGCTCCCGTCTCTCCGCCTCTTCTCTCTCATGACTCAGCTATACCAAACCAAAACAACCATCAGACCATGTCACAAGATATAACAAACTATTGAAAATTGAGGCATTTTCCATACAATTATCTGACATTTATCATTTCTAGGGGTGAGATTATTTACGTTATGGTTGAGAAACAAAATTCTATTTTTTTTGCTTCTGTTGTATTCTGTGGTAATCAGCTGAATAGGCACTTTTTTCTCTTTTTACTAACTCTAGCTTGCTGCATATTTCTTGCTTTCACCATCTGTTTACATCCACCAAGGTCGATAGACACGTTGTGACCCCTGGGAATGATTAGAAATTTCAAGAAAACAAAAATAAGGTTCAAATTTTGTCCTGTCATAAAAATATCTATCAAGAGGCAACAAACAGTCCATGTTTACAACACTATGTACAGGGACTTGACTATAGGCCTTTCCCAAAAGTGTTGTTATTCCCCTTGATAGGCCACAATCGTGGATACAAGATGAACTTCCGGGAAGTGTTTTTGTTATGATTTGGTGCCATGTGACAATAGGATGATGCCATTCCCATTATGACGTCATAATTACTTAGCGCAAATTTGTTTCAAAAACACTTCCCAATATAGCCAACAACAGAAAGACAAAGATGAGGCTATACAATAGCTATGTAAAACCTGTCCTTAGTATTGTATGGAAGTAAATGCTGAAGGATTACAAAAATAGATATGAGGGCACTGTCAAAGTGTCCATCAAAATTGCCTATAGCAAATTTGTAGAATTTTCTGACCGCACCCTATACCAAATGAACATGCACTAGACAGGACAAATTCCACATGCGTTAACTGTCCTTACAACAGAGGCACTTTGGAAGAATGGGGCATGTTCTCAGGATGTCAAGATCTAATATTACAAGGACAGACCTCACATAAGACTAAGGTGTCAACCTCTGAAACCTCCAAAGTGGGAGATCTTTCTCTTTCATATTTCCAATGAGGAAGAAAGTGTGTGAAATGCAACTGAAACTGCATTGCTCAATTTGTCTTTCCCTTACTATGTATCAAAATATCAAAGTATCACACAGTATCAATTTCATCCTGACAAAACTATTATGGTCATTACACACATCCTGCAGTAACTAGGATCTCATTTGACCACAGGACATAGATTTTGAGTTTGTGTGAGTTTGGACTTAGATGAGGGAGATGTCAAGGAAGACTGGTAAATTTTGGTCAAAATGAGGGAGTCTCCCTCCTAATGAAGGGAGAGTTGACAGGGATGCCCTCAGATAGCCACCCCAGGAAAAAAGACTAAAGACTACCTGGTGTAGAACCATCAAACTCGAATCAAAGGATCATGGCATGGCATGGGGGAGAAGCTGGGACAGAGGCTTAAGGACGACCTGGATGTCAAAACCTTATGGCGACCTTACTGGCCAATGCGAAGATATTGAGGTAGGTAACAAAATCTATTCAAAGTTTAAAAGAGGCTCCAACAGAAACGACACTGATACCTGTGAACTTGTTTTCTTGTTGACTAGCATGCTTTCGAGGTTCTTGCCCATTTCTTCAAAGTCAGATTCATTCCCGGAGCTTGAGTCATCATCGGTAGACAGGACTTCATTGGAGGACAACACTCTGTACGAAAACAATATAGGAAAGTGAACTGATCGGATTCCCACAAAATATCTTACTATTATTTCATATTATTTCTGTCATATGATATTTACAGCATTACAATACAGAATTAAGAAATTACTGCTGTAAATAGCGAGTTAAAATAAGGTTATATCAACTATATAAATGAGAAATTTTCAGTCAAATTGATCAAAATTAGATAAATATTTTCAATCCTGTTTTATTTTTCAAAATTAGCCTTTAAAAAAGCAGTTCAAACTATCCAGTTAGGCATCTGCAAAAGTCAACACCAACAGTCCAGTCATTAATACGGGACGACAGCATATCGTGATATGTAGAACCCAAAGTACTGGTGTTTTATTGTGTAAAAGTGTGTTCAAATTACTCCCCTTTTCAAACTGAACGAAGTACAGTAAAGTAAGGAGTCCAACACGGAGGTTCTTCCAATAGTTGGATGTTTTTTATTTGAGCGTTGTTAACATGTTTCAGCTTCAGAGGTAGCCGTCATCAGAACTATTGGAAGAATCTCTGTGTTGGACTCCCTATTTTACTGTACACTACCTGGATTTTGCGGGGAGACCTTGTGTATACTCCTGTATCCAAGGCAGGTTTGAAGGGATATATCTACAGTACGTTTTACTACCTCCCGGGACGTAGTGTCTCCACCCTCCCATATTAAACTGACTGAAGGTTCACCATAATGCTAATCAGTTATGCTGTGAAAACTTGTAAGGTTAAAATGTGTTTAATTAAAAACTAACGTGTGCAAACTCTCAAAACCGATAATATGATTGAGAAATATGTGCAGCAGCCATCATACAGACATACTGTTTGGTTGGAATCTTACCTATTCTGAAGGTCAAAAATCCTTTGGCACTCCTCTTTGTATCGTTCCTGGTGCTCCGCCACAGAAAAGCGATTCCCTCTCGCAAACTTACTCATACCCACTGAAACACATCAGCAAAAGAAATTGTCAGACTAGATCACTAATGTGTAACTGGTACAGTGTACTTCACTTATTGACCCCTGAAATTTCATGATGAACTATTTCAACCTTTGAAATGGAAGGGTGCATACATGTTTTCAGGGATGAACAAGTTAAAGGATATCAAATATCTAATTCTAACCTTTCAAATCCTCTGCAACTTTGTTACAAAGCTATCATGAAATCAAAACATTGCCATCAGTTCTTATATACTAATGTAATAGTTGATATTGAAAACCCTTAATTCAATTTACACAAATCTTACAGCTAATTAGATAAAGAAAGGCTTCAGAAAGGTCACTAACCTTGACCGTCCTGTACGGCCTTGTATACAACTATTTAGATATACAAAGATTAGCCTGAGAAAGGTCACTAACCTTGACTGTCCTGTCCGGCCTTGTATACAACTATTTAGATATACAAAGATTAGCCTGAGAAAGGTCACTAACCTTGACCGTCCTGTCCGGCCTTGTATACATCTATTTAGATATACAAAGATCAAACTGAGAAAGGTCACTAACCTTGACCGTCCTGTTCAGCCTTGTATACAACTATTTAGAAATACAAAGATCAGCCTGAGAAAGGTCACTAACCTTGACCGTCCTGTCCGGCCTTGTATACAACTATTTAGATATACAAAGATTAGCCTGAGAAAGGTCACTAACCTTGACCGTCCTGTCCGGCCTTGTATACATCTATTTAGATATACAAAGATCAAACTGAGAAAGGTCACTAACCTTGACCGTCCTGTTCAGCCTTGTATACAACTATTTAGATATACAAAGATCAAACTGAGAAAGGTCACTAACCTTGACTGTCCTGTCCGGCCTTGTATACATCTATTTAGATATACAAAGATCAAACTGAGAAAGGTCACTAACCTTGACCGTCCTGTTCAGCCTTGTATACAACTATTCAAATATACATGACCGCCCTGTCTGGCCTTGTATACATCTATTTAGATATACAAAGATCAACCAGAGAAAGGTCACTAACCTTGACCGTCCTGTCTGGCCTTGTATACAACTATTCAAATATACATGACCGCCCTGTCTGGCCTTGTATACATCTATTTAGATATACAAAGATCAACCTGAGAAAGGTCACTGATCTTGACCGTCCTGTCCGGCCTTGTATACATCTATTTAGATATACAAAGATCAACCTGAGAAAGGTCACTAACCTTGACCGTCCTGTCCGGCCTTGTATACATCTATTTAGATATACAAAGATCAGCCTGAGAAAGGTCACTAACCTTGACCGTCCTGTCCGGCCTTGTATACATCTATTTAGATATACAAAGATCAGCCTGAGAAAGGTCACTAACCTTGACCATCCTGTTCGGCCTTGTATACATATATTTAGATATACAAAGATCAACCTGAGAAAGGTCACTAACCTTGACCGTCCTGTCCGGCCTTGTATACAACTATTTAGAAATACAAAGATCAGCCTGAGAAAGGTCACTAACCTTGACCGTCCTGTCCGGCCTTGTATACAACTATTTAGATATACAAAGATCAGCCTGAGAAAGATCACTAACCTTGACCGTCCTGTCCGGCCTTGTATACATCTATTTAGATATACAAAGATTAGCCTGAGAAAGGTCACTAACCTTGACCGTCCTGTCCGGCCTTGTATACATCTATTTAGATATACAAAGATCAACCTGAGAAAGGTCACTAACCTTGACCGTCCTGTTCGGCCTTGTATACATCTATTTAGATATACAAAGATCAACCTGAGAAAGGTCACTAACCTTGACCGTCCTGTCCGGCCTTGTATACAACTATTTAGAAATACAAAGATCAGCCTGAGAAAGGTCACTAACCTTGACCGTCCTGTCCGGCCTTGTATACATCTATTTAGATATACAAAGATCAGCCTGAGAAAGGTCACTAACCTTGACCGTCCTGTCCAGCCTTGGCCTGCTCTGTAGACATGGTCCTGACCACATCTATCACCTCCCATCTAGATAACTTGCGGATCTGTGACATAAACATCAACATGTAGGGCGAATGTCTACATATTAATTGTGATATAAAAATCAATGTTTTGACTGTATGCATACCTACTATGGTAATTGTACGTTGAGATTAATTCACCTTCTGAAGTTTTGTCTTTATCTGACTCATCTAACATTTCCAAGGATTTACAAACATTAAAACAGTTCTATGCAAAATAAATAATCATGAACCCCATGAAAAGCATTAGAAACTATGTCACAACAGTGACATTCATTAGATATTTTTACTTTCCATTGGAGGATACACATTAAAGTGATTTCCCAAAAGGCAAAATTTGAAAGTAAGCATATATTCAGTAATGATACTTTATTGTTAGAAATCTTTATACAGATTTCATGTCTCATTATTTCTTCAAGTTTAATGATTTTTTTTTTTTTAAATTTAAAGTAGTATTTTTTGTTTCATTAAGAATGTTTTAGTGTTACTCTAGTACCTATGTTTTGCTGTTTTGTTAAATCAATCTTCTCAAAGTTAATGCTGCCATAAACATTAAAGGCCCAATATACGTAACTTTCGGCAAAACTTGAAGCGAAAATCAAGCCTAATAACTTATTATATTTATAGATTTAGTTAAGATTAAGTGATATCAGCAATCTTCAAGATGAATCTTTCGCGGTTACCGGTTCAGCAGCAGTTGAAACACGCTATTTGTAAACACGCGTCCTTTCGAACCGTTTTCTACATTCGGTTTGTTATTGAAATGGGCCCCACCTGAATTATTTTCATTTCTTTGGATTTTTCTAACAAGAGTTTCTTGTAAGTTACCGCTCAGGTTTACTTCGTTTTATGCTTATTTTTGCATGGTTATCAACTGGATTTTTTTTTAGAATTTTTCAGAATCACGAAAATTTCCCGGAAGTTACGTATATTGGGCTTCTTAACTTATCTATCATTATACACATGGTGTGTTTTTATATATTTGATTAATTCATAAAATGATAATTCAAATTCTCAGAGCCACTATTACCTCAGAGTCTGGCAGTCCAAATTTCCTCAGCAACTGTTTGGCGTCCTTGAGGGAGAGTTTTCGGAGATCGGCGTCGGTTCCGGTGACCGTCTTTTTCTGCGGAGTCTGTTGCTGGCCCTCCTCCTTAGGCTGTGGTTTGTTAGGTACCTTGACGTAGGAGAAGCCCTCGCCACAGCCTGTAGGGTCGGCCACACCCGTCAGATCCAGTAGACATTTACCCTTTAGAGAGGCTATATATGCCCTTGTTGTGTTCCATGGCGCTGTTTTTACCTGGGGAACACGTTAAATGTAGAGATTTATATGATTTCAATGGTATTTCTGCTAAAACCGCAATTCTGTTTATTTCCACATCTTCTGCAAACCTTGATTTTCAAGCTGAATCAGATATCTATTTTTCCTTCTGTAAGTACTGACTAGCATATAATACAAGCTCTTACAACAAGCTGTTCAACTTATATTAATCACCCTACAGTGTAGTTGGCCCTATCTTTAGCCGGCTAGTAATTATTGTTAGAAACCAAATTATCAGATGCAGTTAATACAAACCTCATCTTCGATCTTCATCTGAGTTTCCTCCTCATTGTCATCCTCTGGAGCAAATAACGACCGCTCTCCATACCCGGCGTCCTACAAACGACAATAGTAGAATCCCAGCAATTAAAATGAGTACTCAACACTTTGAGCACATTCAATAAGAAATTATTTAATCCATTAAAGTTTTTTATACCAAAAATGGATTATAACCTGTTAAAATGTAACATGTTCTGGTAAATTCTTGCATTCTGGTCCAACAACATACATTTATCTTTCAAAACATTGAAAACCTTTATACTGGGGCCAGACTAAATCCAGGAAGGTACAGGAGTATAAATATGTATTCTGATAAAATATATTAGGAACAGGTCTAGGATCTACCCTAATACATCACAATATTGCTG
This sequence comes from Mimachlamys varia, assembly GCA_947623455.1. Classification (NCBI taxonomy): domain Eukaryota; kingdom Metazoa; phylum Mollusca; class Bivalvia; order Pectinida; family Pectinidae; genus Mimachlamys; species Mimachlamys varia. The sequence continues at coordinate 9,234,758 of OX392537.1, forward strand.
CATATAAGGGTACATATGATGGTGTCGAATCTTATACTACAGAGTAGAGATAGAATTTGTCTGTATTGACAGATACAAGCTGTGGCGTGTAAAATGATGAGGAGAAAGGCTGACCTTCAGTCTCTGTTCCGCAGCCAACATGCTATAGTAGGCACAACACTGTTCCGGAGACACCATGGCCCTCATCTCATCCTCCGTCGGAAGGCGGAAGTCCGGCTTCAACACCCACCAGTTAGAGTCCATACCTGTTACATACGACAAAGCTTTAGATTCCCGACACTAACAGTGGAACACCCACCAGATCATAATTACAGATATCTTATTGTATAATTTTGTATTACAAGGTTATATATGTCAGGTGAATCCATGAATTCAAAATATCAGTAAACAGAACAACTCACAGTCTAAAATTAGATTATATTGTACATGAAAACAAAGCTGCAGAACACATTTGCTTTTAGTTTAAGGGAAATTTTCCCTACATCATACATGTACTACTGTATTATAGATTTCTATACTTCAGTTTGACTTCATGAATCTGAATGGAGAAAGGTCAAACACAACCATACTTGGTACTTATTTTGACGTTAAAAAATTACTCAAACAATTATACTTTTCCAATTAATTTCTGATTCTTTATGGAATGATAACAGAGATTTCCCTGGACTTGGGAATCTTTTTTGCATCTTGAACAATTTTGTACACTGTATTAATATTTCAATATTATTTACTTATTTTTCTTTTGAATTCCTTACTGTTACAAAGAATCTACAAGATATATGATATAAAAGTAAGTTATGTTTGTTCTTCTGAATATAAAGAAAAAAATGTCTTTTAGATTATGGTAAGTTTCCTCATCAAATTGGGAAGAAAAATGTCTCAATCTTAAAAGAGAATTGGGTCAAAAACAAAAAGGCATAAAAACCCTTAAAAGTCTTTTAATTTGAAATAACTCAAAAGGAAAGAAATCCTTTTTTAATATACCTTGTTGTAGTTTATATTCTCATAGCAATGATAGAAATCTTCACATTATCATAAATAACAAGAACTGTCTACTGGTATCTCTATACACCAATCACTCTCAAACAGTTAACTCTGAGAATTGTAACAACAAGAAGAAAACATCAATATAACAACCAAAGTTGATGGAAGGACCAAAATGAAAACATAGCTAACGCTGTAAAAAGTTTAATGAAACAAATATTTTTTAAGAATTATTTAATATTCTGCATGTAAGTATAATAGCAAACACTGAATTAAAACCCTTTATATATATACAAAATTAATATCTTATTCTGAAGATCAGTTACAGAGAATGAAATGCGACGAAAGCGCCATTTTTTAAAGTTTTTTTCTTTTTAAATGTATATATATTTATTTCTGGTACCCGTATACAATATTCTTAGGAAAATCTTATGTTGACTTTATATGTTCTCTATTAAAATAATTTAGTTTCAATTTCAAAATACTTGATCTTAAAGTTCATATCTTTCGATATAAATATACATGTGGTCTCATTCCTCAGTAGAGTAAACAAGACATGCTATTTTTATGATAGTGTGTTGGTCCTTCACAACCAATAACAATCAAACAAAACACAAACTACCATATTCATCGGGCATCTCTGAAATATTTAATTATTTTCAGTGACATGTCACACGTGTGTTGTTTTTCAAACAAAAAATGTTAACATTCAAAATAATTAAAATAACATACATTGTGTTTGTGTAACACAGATAATTGCTACTTATCAAGAACTTTTCATGATTTAAAATCAAAGGTTTAACTTACAGAGAAATGTCAGAAATAAAGACTTTTCCATTAGGTATTACGAATCTTTTTCACTGTGACATTACCAACAAGTTCACATCATTAAAATTATCATTATTATTATAATTGACAAAACCATATGAGACTTAATTTTTTTGAAGTTTTCTAACTCACCTGTGCGTTTGAAGTCTGCACACAATTTCAGTCTTTTTCTGATGCTGCTCTCCGAGTGAGAGGGAAAGGCATGCTTGATATCATCCATTTTGATTCTCTTTGGCGAGTCTTTGCTTTTCCAAAACAGGCGATAAATGAAAACCTTTAAATATGAACAAGTGAAATAGTCAGGAAAATGAAAAGTCTTTCACTAAATATTCACAGTAAACATCTGAGTATGTACTGCCCATTTCTTGAAATTTTGTTGATAACATAGATTAAATAACTGATAAGGCAAAATATGTTTTAATAATATAACATATATCAATAGAAATGTAAAAGTCTATCAGTTTCTTATCTATCATTTTTAATCAGAAAAAAATCGTTAGATTGAAAATCCATTGTAAGGATGGTAAACTTTGATTTGCAGAATAGACTGTAAACTTTATTGTTTTAGCACATTCAAAATCTAGTGAATGAACAAATTAGAGCAATTAAGCGCAATGCTGAATTGACCTACTCATCATACTTGCTGTACAAAGTAATATACAGAAACTGTTATTAGTGTAATTATAATTTAGCGGGATGCTATCAGCACGAAAAATAACTACAATAATATTACCGCTAAAATATGTACATTTACAGTAAAAGAAATAACAAAAGCATATTTTCCAAACAAGGCATGACACTTTGGTGACCGTGGTTACCTGTAGGAAATCTCTGATGAAGTTGTTAGCACGCTTTGAGTTCGGACCAGGCACCTCCATCAGGGTGGCTTCCTGTCCCACACAGTAAATCGTGGACACTTCTCTGATGTAGTAACTACACAACACAAAACAGTAAAGGCTGTATAACTTGACTGGTGCAATCTGTGTATTCTTAATGTTACATTTCGTTGATCCAAATAAGAACAAGTGAAAATTACATGCACTTCATATGTATGTGTTCAATTGATATACAGGGAGAGACCCATCATTGATACTCAAATTATGCTCTGTACCTCGCTAGAATATATGACAAAATCGAAATTGCACCACCTTTCAAGTTTGCCATGACATGTTCTAGAGATGCAGACAGCATAAGTGAGCCTAACCCATAGAGTACTGGGGAGGAAATATTGAAGCATTTTGTAACAGGTGTGAAAGGAGCAAGTCAGTGGTGTGGCTTGTACATCATGTTCAATACAGTCTCTGTCAATCAACTGGCATGCTTCTATGGCTCAGTTGGTAGAGCCGTAGCTTATCATGCCAGAGATCCATGTTCAATACCTGGTCAAGGTACTCCACAGAAATGTGTTTTTTCCTGCTTTGTTAGACTGGTCTTATTGATTGTAGATGAATAATTCTCTACGACTGCCCCTAGTGATTCATTACACTTCAGAAATACATGCTGGTTATGAGCAGTATAAATGAAGTAATCAGTTAATAACTTTGAATATGCTTTTATCATACAAAAAAAGTTATGTTTATGAATAAAAAAAGTCTCCCTTACTTGTCTCGTTTCCTGATAATGACAAAATCTGTGTCTGGAATTTTGTGTTCAAATACTGATGCACGGAACATATTGTTTTCGAAGGCCTGGATACACTGTCCTGGATTGAGCGAGCCGAGAAAGGGAGAGGTATGTGCGTAGGCTAGCTCCCCATATTTAAACTGAGGAGGACTGGCATCTTTTCCAGGTTTCTAAACAAAACAAACATTCTTATAAGCTCTACTTACATCTGATAGACTCATCTACTACAAAGGTTCCTGATTTCCATCAGTTTTCTTAATTTCTTATTTATTAAAAGTAATTAAATGCAAAGAAAAAAATTGTTTTTATGAGAGAGTGACAATATTTTGTGAAGTGGACAGAGACAAAGTTCAGGCAGTGAGTACTTACTCTTTTATAATAATTCTTTATTTTGGTTGCCATGCCAACTTGCATTACCAAGGGAGGATACTCCTCTGAGTATTCGGCCAGAATCAACTCCCCATCCATGCCAGTCAGATCCTGGGCATTCCTCATGAAGAAAATCTCCCCTCCTCCATATGCCTGTCTCTCCTGGTCCCTCAACTATAACATTCCAACACCCATCATCAACTCACTCTATAAGGCTACAAATAAGTCTTCAGAATATTACAACAAAACAATCCTATTTTTGATTTAGACAAAGTCAGTTAGGTTCTAAGCAAGCAGATTCAATCCATCCACAGTGTGCAAGTATCCAAGCTTTAGTTCAATGCTTTTTCAAATCAAATTAGTTAAGATATACAAAGATTTCCTTACATATGATTCTAGTTTCATTTCACGGTACATACACATATCTAGACCATATATCCCTACAGGTTTAAAGCTATACTTGGTGTACTCAAAGCCAAACATAATTAAATGGATATAACAATGTCATAACAAAATATCATTTTTATGTTAAGTTTTAGTAACTTTTTCGAGCCAGATTAACACTGAAACATATAAACTACAGTAAAACCCCACTAACTCGAATCCGGTTTACTCAAATACCTCTCATTTGTCGAACAGTTTGTTTGGTCCCGAGTTCGTACATATTCAGCCAAACTTGGATTTACTCGAATACTATGTATTCTTCAAACTATTGATCAGGTCCCCACCAGTTCTAATAAGTGGGTGGTACTGTACTTACCCTAGCCTTCCTCTTTATTTGTTTGAGGAGTGGCAGTACTGGGTGTGGGCCTGGCAGAGACAAGGAGCCGTGGGAATACCTCTTCAGGGGGTTTCTGTGGAAGGTGCGCAGCTTTCCGATGCCCATATAGGTGGGAAAGAACGGCTGTCGTAGCTCCAGACTGGGTGTGGAATGCTGTTGTTGAAAAAGAAAATATTTCAATGGCAGCTGATATCAATATACATTAAAAAATGTAAAGAATGCATTTGAGGACTTCAAATTTATTTTGAAATGTTAAAAGTCTTAAGAGTTTAATTACTAAATTTCGAAATAAAGTTAATTAAGAAAATATCATATATTAGTGAAAAATTGTAGCATTATTTACCTGAAGAGTTTTTATGTACAATATATTTCCATTTGAGATTGAACCTACGACTGTCTACACACTAGTCTTTTACCTGTATAAGACTTCCCCCAAGGTTGCCTTTCACAGCATTCTCCATAGTTTTAGCACTGTAGTATTCATCATTAGAAATATTAAATGGATCCTTCTCCTGTAGGTTTGGGGCATTCTGAAAATCAGATGTTAAATATGCATGGCTTAGTTATCAGTTTCTTGACTTAATGAAGACCATATTTTTTTCAAGTACAGAGTATTTCACTTAATACTACATTACATTAATGACATTTCACTTCATCATAAAACTTCTTAACACCTTGTTTTGTTACTGAACTTTAAAATCAAGTTTTGTAATTCAGTTGGTGATCATTTTTGTCAAGGTTACATCCAAATTATCATTTCAAATATATTTAAGACACCCGTGCACTAACATCTGGGCCACCAAGAGTGATTAATATAAGTTGGATAACTTGTTTTATAATTGTTATAAAATAAAGTTTATATTATATCATTATCCTTTCACAGAGGCACAAACATATTGCGATCCTCCAAATAAGGATTGAGATCCCGAAATAAGGTTCTAGGTACCTTTTCCTCATCTTCCTCCTCCTCCTTGGTAATACCAGCTTTGTTCAGTAACAGCTTCGACTTCTTAATCTCCTGAATTACAGACCAAGTCAGAAATTTACAGCTTATTCTCAATCCTATGGAAGAATTCTAGTTTTAATTATGTTAAAATATATCAAATGAAAAAAAAAAGATCAATATGGTCTATGAATATGTTAAATGACTCATAACCTTTTCTTTTACTTAATTAAAACACCCACTGAATAATTGATGTTCTTTGTCATTGAGTTGAGATGATTTCTTTCAACAATATAAATCTAAAAAGTACATAAATCTGAGGGACATTTAAATGACTCACCTTTTCCTTTTTAGCAGGTACAGATTTCGCATTAGGGTCATTATCCTCTGGAAGTTCAAGGATAATGTTGTCATCGTTGGGGTCAAGGGTCAGCACTTGCGGCTTAGGGATTTTTGTCATATTCTGCGAAAGCAAGGAGACAAAATAAGCATCAAGTATATCTCTTTTATACTGCAAAATAACTACAGTACTGAACTGCACTGGATTTTGTGGGCTCTTTGTGATTTTACATCAATGAACTATTTCCTTCAAATAAAATTTTATGGATCACACTTCACTAGTAAGTTGATACAGTCGAACCTGATTGTCTCAAACTCATGAAACTTGATAACCTTGATTAATTCAAGTGCTTCTTCGGATCCAGTCAACCTTCACACTTTCAAACTCTTGTAATTGGAATTCTCATGTAACTCAATTTTTTCCCATGATCCACCCGACATCAAGACAACTTTCTTTGACTGAGATTTGAATCAGTTTTTTCTCAAATGTGAAGAATTTCAATTCTGTTTAAACTGAAAGTACAGCTAAATACACAGCTGAAATATCTTGTTATGTTGTATAAGTAAGTAGAATATGGACTGATGAGCTTACCTCTGCATCCCAGATTATATCATCCTCCCAGCGTCCATAGATAAGTTCCTGGTTCTCTATGGGGAAGATAGAGTAGATCTTGTCCTTGGAGTCGGAGCCTTCTCCTGTGTAACACACAATCAAAACATATTACATCTGACTTTTATCACATACAGGGTACACTCAGATACTGGCACTTTAAGTAATCTTAGGGAGTTTTAGGGAGAATTTTCATTTTGTACATCGCAGATTGATATCAGAGAATGTTGACTACACACAAAACTTGGCCTTGGGGTTACATTGATGACATTGAAGAAGTAATAATCCTGAAAAAAGGAGAAAGTCATATGTTATAATGACTTAGAGAGTGGTGGTAATGACCTTGACTTTACTCAGATGACATTGTGGTGGTACTGACCTTGTGGTCATGTTGCTGATCTTGTTCTTGTGGTTATGACCTAGAAATAACACAGCTGACCTTATGGTGGTACTGACTTTGAAGTTATGTAGCTGACCTTGTGGTAATGACCTTGGCATTACACAGATGACATTGTGGTGGTACTTACCTTGGGATTATGTAGCTGACCTTATGGTACTGACCTTGACATTACATGATGCTATTGTGGTGGTACTTACCTTGGGATTATGTGGCTGACCTTATGGTACTGACCTTGACATTACATGATGACATTGTGGTGGTACTTACCCTGAGGTTGGCTTTATGGTACTGACCTTGACATTACATGATGACATTGTGGTGGTACTGACCTTGGGGTTGTGTAGCTGATCTTATGGTACTGACCTTGACATTACATGATGACATTGTGGTGGAACTTACCTTGAGGTTGGCTTTATGGTAATGACCTTGACATTACATAATGACATTATGTGGTACTGACCTGGCTTTATGATGGGAGACATGCCAGGGATGGTCTTGGAATAACCAGGGTTCAGGATCGGAACTTTTGGCGTCAGGCCACTGATGATATCACTGGGTTTACCTATGACAAACACATCACTAAAACTCTCGTAACCTCGTTACACAAAGAGCATTCCTTTATCTGGTATTGTCATCAAAAACTCATATGCAACAACGTATTAGGCTAAAATCCAATCAACTCTAGAGGGACATACTGTAAAACTAGAAAAATTCGCCCTCGTTTAAATTTTCGCCCTTTTCGCCAAACAATGGAACGGCAAATTTAAGTCGGGGCAAATATTTTTCAACACATTTGGCTTATGTCTCATATTACATGTATATATGATATTTCTACATCTAAGAGGGCAATGAAATTCAAGACAGGGCGAATTCAAATCTTTTGATGAGAAGGCGAAATTTTCTCGTTTTATAGTACATTATCTGCAAAATGTCATATCAAGAGTCTTTCATTTCGTCATGATGCATTACAAAGGTGCAGAGATGATATGAGAATTGAAAGTTAGTAACACATGGAATCTGATTTCTTAGTTTGATGATATAGAAAAATGTGATGAAGTGAGGATTTATGTACCCTGTGTGGTGAACTGGGTGGCGGTGCGGTGAGAGGTACTGGGGATCCAGCCAGCAGAGGGCGCCTTCTGTTTGAGGGAGGCGATCACCTTATGTTTCACATCCTCACCGTTCCAGATGATGTCATCCTCCCACTGTAGCTGGGTCACCATCAGGAAAACCTCGTCAGAAAAATCTACCTTCTTTGGGTTGGGATTGGCAATAACCTCAGCTTCTTCTTCAGTATTCTCCTGGCAAATCAACGACATGAAAATCTAATATATTCTATAAACATACATATCACCTTGGTCTATATCTCTGATGAATAAAGGGCATTTCAAATAGTTGGATTGGTACAGGACTCAACTTAAGAAAAGTTGTTGAAATACCCTCATATCAATGATATAGCCATGTTCTGCTATACCCTAGTTATGAGGATGCCATCTTTGGTCTATGTTTCCAAACTTTGAACTCTTCAGTCCATATGTTAAAAAGTCCCGGATTCAAAAATCCTGAAAACTCCCTTGCACAATGTGCCAAAAATTTTCAATGATACAAAATGTGCCTAAATTACCAATGATTTAATTATAGCATTATCATTTTTTGTAAACATTTTCTTCAGGTTGGAAAGTATAATTGTTGTAGAGATTATGTTACACAACCAATTGTTTGTTTGTGGAAAATAATCTTTACATATAGCATTATCAATCTACATAATATCTAAACAAATTATTAAAACACAAGCCTATGGTAGAGTTCCTTGATATGTTCTAAGACAACATGTCATACCTGTTTGAGCTTGAAGCCGTAATCGAAGTCGCACCCCAGCTCATCTACTCCCATGAAGTCGTACCAATACTGAGCGGGACCATATCGCCATGGTTCTATTTTCAGACTCTGTTCCGACTCCCCGGACGTTTTGTTTTGGTCAGTCTGGGATTTCTCCTCCTCTGTTCTCATCATCTTCTCCTGTTTAATTCAAGCAGAACAAGATTGTTCTCATCACTTTTAAACAGATTGAATGCTTACAGATTCAATGTTTACAGGTTAAATGTTTACAAACAACTTTTGTCAAAACATGTTTTACTCAATACATGACAAGATTTTTGTACTAAAAAAAATAATATTCTAACAAATAATTTTTTTCAAAAACACTGCCTTTAAAACTTGCATTCAATGTTCACATGCAATTTTAATGGTTGAAATATTCCACCTGAGTGCATCATATTTTATTGGCGTTTCATTCACAGCAGATAAAAATCCTTATCAGTTTGTATTTTATCATTTAATTCATTCACCCCTGAAGCTTTATAATGAATTATTCCTTCCTTTTAATATGGAAAGTTCAAAAAAGTCTTCAGGGGTGAATGAGTGAAACATTTAACCCTGTCACCCCTATGTAACCTCAGTAGACTCTTTCATCCTTAGATCTGGTTGAGTTCATTATGTTCTACAGGGGTGAAATGGTAGTTTGTTTACCTCGTCATCTGAAAGGCACTCCTCAGCCTGGGCTGGTCTTCCCAGGTTCAACATGAAGTCATCCTCCTCGCTATCATCCTCCAGCTGTGTATCCTCGCCCCCGTCAGGGTCCTTTGAGGGCCTGAGGTTCCCCGTCTGGTTGCTTTCCTCCCTGACATGAGCAACCATCCTCTGTAGTGGTGACATCTTCTTCTCCTCCTCTGTAAATCAACACATATAACGATACAGCTGGGTACCGCAAAATAAAAATAATGATACAGCTGGGTACCGCAAAATAAAAATAATGATACAGCTTGGTACCGCAAAATAAAAATAACGATAGAGCTGGGTAACGCAAAATAAAAATAATGATACAGCTGGGTACCGCAAAATAAAAATAATGATACAGCTGGGTACCGCAAAATAAAAATAACGATAGAGCTTGGTACAGCAAAATAAAAAGTACCAAGTTATACTGCGGTGTGTACCACAGCAGGGCTCGACAATTACGCTTGTCCGACTTGTCCGTACCAGTACAAATCTCTGTCGGACAAGTACATCAGGATACTCACTTGCCCGCTCGGACAAGTGATTTTTAGCAGAAACTATGTTTTTAGAAATGGCAAAAAAGATTAAAATGTCTTTCTTACAAAATTCAAGAGTTGTTCATTTCGTTTTTCAATAAAATGTGACTTCAAAGAGATCGATTGAACTACATGTACGATGGCAACATTCGGGATTCACGGAGGTAAGCTACTGGTATGTTATTTAAAAACCCAGACGTGTTCCGAATATGATAATCTGAATCGCTGTTGCGTTTGTATAAAAGAGATCGCGGTAAACCCTGATGTGTTCCGAACATGAAAATCTGAATCGCTGTTGCGTTTGTATTTAAGAGATCGCCCTATATATAAGCGTTTACATGACAAAGATTGATCTGACTGTTTATATTGGAAACACGCTGACAGGTGTAATATGGATTTTTCTGCAAGTTAGTGGGAAATGTTTGGACAAGTGCATTTGGCTGTCGGACAAGTAGATTTTAGAATCACTTGCCCAAACGGACAAGTGTGAAAAAATAATATTGTAGAGCCCTGCACAGTAAACCATAATATACTGCAGTACATACCATGGTATACCATTTTATACTGCAGTACATACCAGAGTATACCATGTTATACTGCAGTACATACCACAGTATACCATGCTATACTGCAGTACATACCACAGTATACCATGTTATACTGCAGTACATACCACAGTATACCATGTTATACTGCAGTACGTACCAGAGTATACCATGTTATACCGCGATACATACCACAGTATACCACATTATTCTGGGGTACGTTGGTTGGTTCTTTTTATGTCCTATTAACAGCAAGGGTCATTTAAGGACGGCCTCCCGGTACATGGCTGTGTGTATTTGGGAGGCTGCGGGATGTTTTGTAAGCCATCTAGCGATGGTCCGGACCTTTTGCCGATTTAAAGTGCTACCACACTGAATTATATTGCTGAAGGCCATGTTATACTGCGGTACATATCACTGTATACCATGATAAACTGTGGTGCTTGTCATTGGTATCAAATATTGAACAAAATCTGTTTATACCATGTACTGCTGTGTAACTGTTTACATTTCTCTCAACGAACTGTTGTCATGATTTCATTACCTTGCTTTTTCTTCATTTCTGCTTCTTCCTGATCTTCATCTTCTGCTTTCTTTTTCTTTTTCCTCCTCCAAACATGGGGTGTGTGGACGGGTTTAAACAGACGGGAAAATCTCAAGACCTGGAAATAAGCGGAAGTGATGTCAAGTGAAATCAATGAAGTATCAGATGAATGGAAACTGACATCTAGGATAACATTATTCACCCATAAAGACACAACTAAACTTATAGTTATAGTTCATTATGAAATTTGAGGGTCGAATAAGTTAAGATGGCCACCAAAAGTACTTGTAGAGGTTTCTGGATACTTACACTTTAATATATATCTATTAACTGCATCAGTTTACAATCAGTAAAGAATAAATAAGTTAATTAATTAATTAAAAATCTGCATAAAAAATCTTTAAATTATCCTAAACACAGACCTGCTATTTGTTTCAGTATAATCAAAAATAGTTTTGTACAGTATACATATGTCATTGTGACAGGAAATAATTCAAGTTCAAACTCCATCTTTTTTTTCCAAGCACTCAGTTGATAACAACAAAACAAAATATGAGTAAAGATATGTTCAGTGAAAGTCTCCAGTTTTTCTTTGAAATATCCATGATTTGATAAAGATACAAACGATATACCTCTCCATGCTGGAATTCGGGGAACAGTGTGGTGACCTCTACAGTGGCCAGCTCTGGGGGTAACATTGCTGCCAACGGGGTCTTAAACTTGGACTTGTCAGGGCTATCAGACAGTGAACCCCTGTCAGATTTAGGAGGGGTCTGTCCCTGACTCCCAGGGCTACCTATTTCCCCTCCTTCCCCCTCCGCCTTGCCAGATTTGTTAGGCAGCCAGGAAGGTGGAGGCATAAGTTTGTTGTCATCTTCATCATAATCTTCCTCGTCATTTTCTGAAGCAAATGGATCAAACATTATACAATACAGTGTCCCTTATTTTCTAATACTTGTACAAAAATTGTTTTTTGTAAGAACAGTATTTCTGATCATATCAGCAAAGTCCAGGGCCTATATTCATAAAACTGTTCTCAGGCCCAAAAATCAATTTTGTGCTCTGAAGCCTTATTTCTCTTATTCTGGCTACATATTACTTAAACTTTGTTATTTATATGTTAATCTTTGTGGTAAAAAAGTGAGGATCCATGAAGCCGAATACTGTTTTCAATATTTACAATAGACTTTTTGATTGTTTATGATTTAAATGAGTTTCAAGAAAGCTCACTTGAGCACATCATCCACGCTTGGGCAAGAGAACCGTTTCATGAATACAGGCCCTAAAGTTATTCAAATAGTATCTAAACAAGTGTTGCACTGATAAATTATGACAAGCTATATCCACAAGAACTGTGAAATTCATGAGTAGGGAAAGACAAAATAGACACAACATAAAACTTACCGGACTTGAGTGCCTGTAGACTGCTCATGGCCTCTCGCACTCTCTCCGACCCGTCATCAGCCATCTCCGTAATGTCCGAGTAATCCACGGCTCCTGCCACCTTTTTCTCATAGTTCACTGAAAGTAAATCAACACACTGAGTAAACTATCAAATATCTGTAACATAAGAATGCCCAGTCGCTGAATCAGAATGCAACACAACAGAATGAGACATAATGGGACAGACACAGGCAACACTCATGGTTCATACAGACTTTTCATACCAAAATTCAAGCACTTTTCCAGCATTTTTTCTCAATTTTCAAGGTGTATTTTTTTGTCCAAACTTGCGGGGAATATGGTACATGTATAATCAACAACTTTAATCTTTTAAAATTTCTTCCTGATGTTATCTAATATTTTTTTAATATAAATTCAAAAAATATTGCATGTGTATTGCTAGCAAGTATGAATTCAAGCACTTTTCAAGCATTTGTGAGCAAATTCCAAAACTGACTCTAATTCAAGCACTTTTCAACCACTGCCCCAAATTCAAGCACTTTTCATCTTCTGTACGAACTATGACACTATATGCCCCCAGTCCATTTTCTACCAAGCAGGTGCATAAAGAATATTAATAAGAAAGCTTTTATAAAATTTAGTATGCTATAATTATGCACTGATAAACATAAAATTCTATTTTGCAGCATTGCAAATTACTCATTAGGGCTCTTACAGCCAGATTCTTCTTGGTCACCGCCCTCCTCGGTCATCTGAATCGGCTGGTCCTCTGTAATCTCCCGCACCATGGTTCCAATCCCTCCCAGGGCACTAAGGGACCCAAGGTGGCGCTTCGACTCCTGTCAAATATTAGCATTAGGTCACTGTAGTTATCAATATTGTATCACCCACAGCCAATCATCATAGCTTTAGTAACACTAGGACCATGAAACAAACTTCATATAATATGTTCAATGGACTTACAATGCTCCTATTTCATATATTTGGTATTTCAATAGTTACAAATTCATACAACTCAGGGTTCGACACTAACACTAGTCTGTTAGTCCGAGACTAGTACAAATTCTGGAGGACTAGTAAATATGCTCTGTTTATCAGTCCAGTGGACTAGTTGAGTTTTCTATTTCATCTTTGTTTTCTCATCTATAACTTATTAAAGGAGAAGAAATGGTACAAATTCAGCAATCAGGATACACCAAACAGGATACACCAAAACTCATTTCAGGGCATAATACCCCCTGGTATATCAATGTTTTTCTGGGGGGGGGGGGGGGGGGGGGAGACCCCCCATACCCTCGCCCTCATTCTGTACTAGCATGCCGGCTCATCACTTCGCCATTAATTGTTCATCACTTAGTGTTTCAGCTGGGCCGAAGCCCTAAGGACTAGTACCTTCAAAATTCTACTAGTCCTTTGGACCAATATTGAAAAAGTTTCTAAACCTGTTCAACCTGTGAGAAGTTCAAAAAACACCTAGAGATTTATGGAGTAATTGATTTACATTGAATGACACCAGTCAAAGGAACTTTTTTCTTAAAATATAATCTTGTTTGCAAGTTAGAAAGTTAGTTGTTCCAAATCTCACCAATCCATAGCAAATAGTTTCTATACACATGTACCAAACAATGTCTTCATAAAATTGAAGTCATTTCAAACAAAGATCTTTGATTTTATGATAAAAGTTATTAGTTCAATTACTTTTGAGCATACGTTTTTAACAATAATACAGTGGATTCCACTTAATATCACTCCTGTTAATATCACATTCCTATTTACATGTTTTTCCCAAACACCATTTTTTCCTCTATATAATCTAAATGATATATATGGTCTAATAAGTGATATTGACGGTACGATCCACTAATGTACTGGATCCTAACAAACAAATGTTCATATCTAAATGATATATAATTGTATTTGGTTAATATCATGAATTTTGAGGTGAATTCCGCTTAAAGGCCCAATATACATAACTTTCAGCAAAACTCTAAGCGAAAATCAAGCCTAATAACTTTTATTTATTTATAGATTTAGCTAGATTAAATGATATCAGCAATATTCAAGATGAATTTTTCCGCGGTTAACGGTACAGCAGCAGTTGAAACTCGGTATTTGTAAACACGCATCCATTTTGGACTGTCTTCTAACTTTGGCTTGTTGTTAAAGTGGGCCCCACCTGAATTATTTTCCATTCTATGGACTTTTTTCAAGAATTTCTTGTTAGTTACCGCTCAGGTTTACTTCATTTTAGGCTTATTTTTGCAAGATTATCAACTGGATTTTTTTCAGAATTTTTTAGAATCAAGGAAAAATTCCTGAAGTTACAAATATTGGGCCTTTAATATCATGGTCTGTATAGTTTACCTCATCAAGGAAATCCCCCTCCAGGTCTCCCTTCTTGTCAATATTGCCGAACAGGAAACCAGTGAGGGATGACACCGCCCCTGGTGTCTCACCATCATGGTCATGGTCATGGTCATGGTCGTGATCGTGGTCGTGATCATGATCATGATCGTGTTCCTCTTCACTGTCCATCCTGGTCAAAGGTCAAACTCCTGACAAAACTGGAGCTCCACCAGTGGGAAAAGCAGCATATCCATCATGATGTTTTTGAAGTCCTGTTTTGAAAATAATCTAAGACTTATTTACAGCTAAGTCTAATGTCAAAATTAAGAATTGCATGATGGTGCAACAGTCTAAACCAATTATATAAAAATTCTTTGGGTGTGAAAAGGCTAATATTCAAATAACACAGTATTATAAACTATTTTTGTGCATCTCGGTGCTGAAGATCACACAAAGAGTTACCTCCCCTAGCATATACATGTCCACTATACATCAATTCTTGAAATAAACTGAACAAATAAGACATAAATTCCCTCAAGTCTATTTAAACTCTCACTGTACGAAATACAACAGGTTAAATAAATATGTTACATGCACCTTGTGCGTGATATTAATGTATTATAATAGTATTGGATAGCTTTGTCATTGTGCAGTTTTTATCAAGATGAGCAAAAAATGTAAATTAAATTAATAATTTAAGGTTTTTTGCTCACAATTTTTTTTTTGCCTGATATAGTTCTCTGGAAGTTATAATATATCATAAGAGTCATTCCTCGTAATACTTGAGTCAGAAATGTTCCAAGTACACTAACTTAAATTTCACATGTACAAAATGCCAAATTAATGTAATTGTGCGATGATCTGACCACAGTTGCTGGAGTTTCTGCCAGTATATAAAAAAAAATGTTTATATATTTGGAGCTGTGGCCCATTACCAAATTACTGTAATGGGAGGCTCATTTCACACATATTTATTATTTACTGACAGAAACTCAAGCAACTGTACTTGATCTGACTCTGCTTAAAACTCCATCTCTCCTATGCATGTAATTATTATAACTAGAACAGTTGCTAAGATGGCTGAATAATTACCCCCCACCCCCACCCCAAGGAGATAAAACAGGTGAAAAATAAATAATAAAAAGTGCATAACTCTTTCAAAAGGGATCAAAAATACAAAATGACTTCAGTTACAGCAAAACTACTGCTAAGCCTGACGAAACTGTGTTCATTTAAAGTTGGAAAAATCTTTGTAAAAGGTCGAAAATGCAAAGTTATTTTAGGGGGCACATCTCCATTTTGAACTGGCTATTTCCACAAATTTTAAAAAGATCTGCAAATTGAACAAATGTATACTATAGCCAGACAATATTGTGTTCATTTTTTATATAAAAGGGATATAACTCTCAGCAAAAAAGAGTTAAAAGTGCAAAGTCACTTCAAGGGGCATATCTCCATATTCTACTGGCTATTTGAAATCCCACAAAACTATTAAAAGTTCTGAAAACGCTGTAAACAAAGTAACAGCGTAGCTTGCCAAAAATTGTGGGTTTTTTTCTATAAAAGGGAAATAACTCTTTGTAAATGGTCAAAAATGCACATCTCCTTATATTACATGGCTATTCCCACAAAATATTTAAAAGATCTGTTGAAAACTGAGCAATTGCATAGCTGGACAAAGTTTCGAACCAGGGACCTTCAAAATTCTATCCAGACACTGAGCGATCAATCTACAAGTATTTTGCATGGGTCCTTTTCACTGCCAAAAACAATGAGTCCGACAATGTTATGTTAAATTCAATCATTTTCATAAATTCAATGGGTCCTTTCAATATTCTAGAGTACAGGACTCATGATGCACCCGTAGAGTGATCACTGCAGACATTAAACAAATTAAGCTTACTCAGCTACCTGGTTGAGACGATGCATGTACCCAGTTAAGCTCTACTATATATATATGTGTAAATTGTAGAATATGTCCCAACAAAATGTTGGGTTACCTGTTCATTTCACTGCTCAATGCTTATGAAGCTCTACAGTGTATCAGTGTATTTATGATTGCATGTTTAACATTGTAACTTATAGTTGTTTACACTTTACACTACATTTTGAGTATGATATTGTAGCAGATCTAGACCAGGTTGCTTGTCAGCGATCAGATATCTTTTCGAAGGTCCCAGGTTCAACCCCAACTGACCGCTTTATCCGCTCCTGTTACAATTCAATTGGCACCCAAGGAAATATACCAAGGAAAGGTGGTATAGGGTCCCATATACATATGTATACTGTATGTGTAATGTGGGGTCAAAGATTTTGTCAAAGGAGGGAGGTTCTGGACTGATTGGATCATCAATGACTAGATAGCCCAATTAGTTAAGCGTCCGTCTAGAGTTCAGAGGGCCTGTTAAGAGATTTACTATAGCTGGAAATTCATTTTACTAGCTCTGTAATGTTATTCAATGTATATAGGCTCATTTCTTACATGATAAAATTAGGGATAAATACATAATATATCAACATATTGGTATTTATCGCTAATTTTATCATATATAAGACTTATCTTGTCCCTGTGCTTTGGCCATCTTCATGTGTTACCGTTTCAATTTCAGGTGCCTTGTGATAAAAGTTATTTTATAGTTGGAAAGTTTGCCATGGTCTGTCGAGAAAATAAATATTTTTTACAGTTTCTAACAATTCTATTGAATCAATGATATCACTATAAACACCATCGATGATACATAAACATGTATGAGAGCAAGTCGAAAGTGTCCAGTACACTGAATTGGTCTGTTTATCAACACAGAAAGTAAACATTTTGCCACCGGCATCGGCCATCTCCATGGGACTGGATAAAAGAGGTGTTTAACGATGACAGACTCGTTTACAAACCTAAAAAGCTTTCATCTCAAGAAAGTCTAATATATGTCTTCGATTGTCGTATATATTGCTTGTTCGTGGGTCCATGAATTAGGCCTAGGCCCCCTATATATAATCGGTGAACATTTCACAATTTATGAACGGCGCCATCTTTGTTGACAGCGCCATCTACAATTAAGGAGGAGATAACAGCTACCCATCACATGTTGCACAACTCGTAAAATGACTAATTCTGAAACAGGTAGATTTTGACAAATCTGGTTTATGGCATTTCAGCGGAATGTTACTTGTGAGTTCAATTATTTAAATCCGATGGTACTTTATCCACATTTTATTTGATACATCGTGCCAGGAATCAGACAATACAGTTGATCCATATATGCAAAAAAAAAAAATCTACTGTACAAAGGTTTCCGTATCCATATAGAATACATCGGTGGTGACATTCACACCAGATTGTTCTTTTGTTGTTATAATTAACTAGAGTATATTAATGAAAATAACTGAAACTAATTAACAGTCAGTAAAGCGGATATATATGGCAAGCCAAAATCCCTTATATGGATATCAATAATGGATATATATATATATTTTTTAAAAAATCATCATATTTCCAAAGGATGGTGATTTTTTTTTTGGGGGGGGGGGGGGGGTGTCGATATTGTTGATTTGCTGGTAATAACACAGACTTAGATCTAATCTAATTCCATGGTAATAATATATATTCAGACACCGAAATAGAAGCGAAACTGGACTCTGATTTTGCAAAATACTATTTTCATAAAACTTTATATATGACATATAAATATGCATTCAGGTAACATCCTGTAACAGGTCGACCAATAGATTTACTGTCTGTGTTGGTCGATGATCAAAGACAAGTCTAACAACAGATGTTCGTTTACTAGTGGTTTATTTATAGAAAATACACTTGATGAACTCGTGAGGTATATAGATATAATTTCTACATAATCTAAAAATATCAACAACAATATAACACCAATTTACAAGTATCTTATTTAAATCATAAAATCGATCAAAATATCCAAAAGAAAAAAAGTAAGGAATGTTTTCAATTTGCATATATATTTTTTTTCAATAATGGTATATATATGATATATTGTATTAAACAAAAGCCTTGACAAAACCATAAGGGTTAATTAGTATGTTTGATACCTTACTTGCGACAGGAAAAATATGCAGTAGGTGTATAGTCTTGATGAAGTGTGGTAATTTCTTTTACATAATACATTATCTAGGACAGATTCGATCAGGACCAAAAATGATAAAAGCTACGTACATGTACTAACACAATTTTAGCATACTTGCCAATCTTTCCTATTTAGGAGGGAGACTCCCGATTTTGGACCCTAAAATTTTGCATTTTCAACTAGTAAATTTACTAACCTATTCCTGGTTTTTTTTTTACGGTATGATGATTTCATATGAAAGACTAACTCAAAAGAAGTAATTTAAAAAGATATTTTTCCTTTGTGTGTACATAGTTGCATGTATTATATTTATCCTTTAAGTTCTGAGCACCCATAAACTTCCCATGGAAATTTCAAAAAGATTGCAAGTACGCTATAATCAACACTACAGCATATTTTAAATAATAAACGTATACATATAGGCAAATCAAAATCAAAATTAATATAAAACACGCACACTCTCGGAACACGGTAAACGCAGAGACGTATAAAGCCATGTTATATCTACGTCTCTGGTAAAAGCAATAGCACCGTGCGTCACATCCACTCACACAAAGGCAATTTAACCAGGCTCTAGACTAGATATCTTTAAAAGTGTAACCAACCTATTGACTACGCATGAAGAATATTTACTATAAGACTATATTCTCTTTACTTGTACGGCAAACAATTACCACTAATTAAAAGTTTAAACTATAAAATAAGTACATCAAAACTGTTGACAAAATAGGATAACACATTAAAATTCTAAACTACGTCATATAAGTAAACAAAGAAAACAACTGAAAAGTACAAGTTACCCTACTATGTAAAATATCGATGGGAAGGTACACAAGCCTTACACAAGAACAGAAAAAGAGTGAAAACGTTAAAATACCAGTTGGTGCTCTATCGATATATACCTATACATAATCAAACTAACAGTGTGCTAATCTATGTTCTTAATACATGTTACTTAGAACTTCATTATTTTTCATTTAGATAGAAGCCTTCGGGTAGTAGCAAGTGCGCGAATGTGCATTCCATCATACAGTGCGATGCATTTCAATACATTACGTCAACCGACCCCTTACCCCCCCCCCCTTTTTTTTCCCAGAACCCTCCCACGTAAAACGTCCCATAGTATACCTATAACAATTCAATTCATTTCAATCCCACACAACGTTATTCATTTGCGTCAACTTATAAATTCGTCTTTTCATTGGAAAAGAATCCTTCGTATTATAAGTTTTGTTAACCCAAAAGCAGAAAATAAATTTCATTGTAAAATTCAAATTAATACATTGCCCAGTCCGGAAGGTATGGAATCCCTAATTCTATGCAATGAGCAGTAAACAGATGCAGTAGTAAGCAGACAGAATAAAGTGCATGAAGCAAGGCAACCGACATCCGGGCAACACGCAGTGCGATATAATAAACCGACATGTACCAAAGGGATCTGAAAATTTGTTACAGCTAGTTTTAGACCTAAAACAGGGTGTTAAGAGTAATTTTACACTTAGGGGTGGGGGTTAAACTCAATTTTCGATAAAAATGCCCTCCTAAACGGTCATAATAGGTTTTATGACCATTGAGGGGCATTTTTATCGAAAATAGATCTGAGCCCCCCACAAAAGTGTAAAACTACTTAAAACCCTATAGGTCCAAAACTAGCTGTTACTAATTCTCAGGTCCCTGTGGTACATGTACAAGTAAACAAATCCCAATATAGTAAATTTAAATTTCATAGCACAGCTATAGTAAGTCACACCAGCACACAGAGTAAATAACATATTTTCCTGTACGGGCTGGTCCAATTACCGACAAAATACGTGCATCACTGTATGAGTAAGTCCAATTACCGACAAAATACGTGCATCACTGTATGAGTAAGTCCAATTACCGGCAAATTTACGTACAACACTGTACGAGTAAGTCCAATTACCGGCAAATTTACGTACAACACTGTACGAGTAAGTCCAATTACCGGCAAAATACGTACATCATTGTACGAGTAAGTCTAATTACCGACAAAATACGTGCATCACTGTACGAGTAAGTCCAATTACCGACAAAATACGTACAACACTGTACGAGTAAGTCCAATTACTTGCAAAATACGTACAACACTGTACGAGTAAGTCCAATTACTTGCAAAATACGTACATCACTGTATGAGTAAGTCCAATTACCGACAAAATACGTACAACACTGTACGAGTAAGTCCAATTACCGGCAAAATACGTACATCATTGTACGAGTAAGTCCAATTACCGACAAAATACGTACATCACTGTACGAGTAAGTTAAATTACCGGAAATATACGTACATCACTGTACGAGCAAGTCCAATTACCGGCAAAATATGTACATCACTGTACGAGTAAGTTCAATTACCGGCAAAATACGTATATCACTGTACGAACAAATCGAACTACCGGCAAATTTACGTACATCACTCTACGGTTAGTCCAAAATCCGGCAAAATACGTACATCACTGTATGAGTAAGTCCAATTACTGGCAAAGTACGTATATCACTGTACGAGTAAGTCCAATTACCGACAAAATACGTACATCACTGTACGAGTAAGTTAAATTACCGGAAATATACGTACATCACTGTACGAGCAAGTCCAATTACTTGCAAAATATGTACATCACTGTACGAGTAAGTTCAATTACCGGCAAAATACGTATATCACTGTACGAACAAATCCAACTACCGGCAAATTTACGTACATCACTGTATGAGTAAGTACAATTACCGGCAAAATACGTACATCACTGTATGAGTAAGTCCAATTACCGGCAATATACGTACATCACTGTACGAGCAAGTCCAATTACCGGCAAAATATGTACATCACTGTACGAGTAAGTTCAATTACCGGCAAAATACGTATATCACTGTACGAATAAATCCAACTACCGGCAAATTTACGTACATCACTCTACGGTAAGTCCAAAATCCGGCAAAATACGTACATCACTGTACGAACAAGTCCACTTACCGGCAAAATACGAACATCACTGTACGGTGAGTCCAAAATCCGGAAAATACACACTTTACGGTAAGTCCAACTACCGTGATTTTAGCGAGAGCTCCTTCGTAATTCGAACATACATGTAAATCTCACATTCTTCATTGTAGAGGTACAGTATGTTAGAAGATATGGCATACATTAAGTTGTTCATACAAATCAATAATAAATGCATCATAACGCCTTTTTATGCTATATAACTAGCAACCATAATGTCAATGTACATAATGTATGCCATTTCAATGGAAAAGTTATCCAAATTGTCTGGGAAATGGTACAGAAATGTCATTCAAGTTTACAGGAGACAGTCATGCATGTATCGTACCATTTCCGTCATTAGTCCAGCAGCCTTGGACGGCCGCAACTCATTCGGGGGGTCCTACTCGTTACCATGACGGAGCACTGTCCGGACCCGAACGGGCAGTAAGTGACGGTGTGGGCGTAGTCCCCTGTCGCCTTACAGATTGGACACCGGAAGGTCCTTAGCACTGGGCAAGTGACCAGCCCGTTTGCGTCCTTTAGGTCATGTGACATGTAAAATACCTTTGTTTCTCCGTTAGTCTTGCAAAACTTGCACTCGAGCCTGTCGCTTTTTGCACTCGGCACACTTTTTGTACTTTTCCGTTGCGAACACGTGACGTCAACAGGGACAGGTCGGGATGGATATCCAGTAAGTGTATCGGGCATTTTCACGAAGAACGGCTTGAAGCTAGCAGTGTCATCCGCGTTTCCCCCGGACACGGACAAATCGTAATTCAGTCTGTTCATACCGACATCCCTGTCGGACCTTTCCGTGCCTGCTCTTCCGTCAGTCTGTTTCGGATGGCGATATCCGGAACGGTCGGATTGTTGCGTGCGTTGAGGTAACACTTTACTTGGATCTAGTTTGTACATGGGTGATTCGGGTCTGGATACCTCGAACAAAGGCATTTGTCCAGTTGGTCTGGTTTTCCACTGCTGCTTTCGTATGCGCTTTGCCTGTGAAACAGCGCATGAATGGGACTCGGAGTTTTCCGGACCTCCCGTTACGGAAAAAGGACCTAAATTCCGCTGCTGGAATACGTCGGTTGGTTGATACCGCTCTCGTTGACTAATCGTTTGCTGTGGTAACACATTTTGTGGTTGATACCGCTCTCGCGGACTAACCGGTTGGTGTGGTAACGTATTTGGTGGTTGATATCGCTCTCGTGGACTAACCGGTCGCTGTGGTAATAACATGTTTGTTGGCTGATACCGCTCTCGTGGATGAAGTGGACTAACAGGTCGCTGTGGTAACATGTTTGTTGGCTGATACCGCTCTCGTATATTAAGTGGACTAACCGGTCGCTGTGGTAACATGTTAGGTGATGAATATCGTTCCCGCGGTTCCCGTGGTGTAAACGGTAGACATTGAAACATTCCGCACTGTTTCCGTGGATCATGCTCCCGTGCTATAGAGCTTGAAGGTTTCTGCTGAAACACGTCAGAACTTCCATAGCCTTCCCGAGGCCTGAACAGCCGTTGATGTTCTCCGCAAATTTTCGAGCGTTGCACGTGTCCCGTACTCCGCCTTTCCGTCGAAGTTTCCTGACATGGGAGAATATCAGTTGTCTGAAGCGATGTACACCTTGCTTCTAGATTGTTACCCTGCTTTAAGTTAGTATTAGCATCAGCACGGTTCTCACAAACGTCACTTCCCGGGCACTCCTCATTGACAAAGATCACATCAGAAAGTCCAAGATAATCTTTCGTAAGGTTAAAATCCATTTTTTTTTTCAAATAAATGAGTGACCGTCTCGTTCAACGCACGATCGAAACTGTCCAAAATGACCATCCCTAAAACTTGGCAATGTTTCAAAACACCGTTTTCCTGTCAACAGCATCAGCTCCAGCGGTAAAGGGGTCAACTTCAAAGGCGGAACCGAGCGACATCCGTCGCTAGGGTCCGTCACGTGGGCACCGCCTGACTACTACGTGTACGTGTCAGTGATGCGGTCAAGGTGATGTTTGGTTTACGCAATAAAAGTGATGAAACTAGATTGAGACTCCAAGCCAATCCCGGGATCCCATGAAGTTGGGGGGGGGGGGGGGGGGGGGGCGTAGTAGACTTTAACAAGGGGGGGGGGGTAGTAGACTATAACAAGGGGGGGGGGGTGGAGATTATAACAAAAAATGTCGTTACGTTTTATCAAAGGTTTAGATAAATTTCATGTTAATGTGTAAAACAAATCCTTACTTGGTACATTATATATCCAACACACAGTTGCTTGAGTTTCTGTCATTATATAAAAAAATGTTACTAAATATATGGAACCGCGGCCCCATTACAGAATGAAATGGCATTACTGTAATGGGGGGCTCATTTCATATATACAGTTACGTGCCAAAAGTCTTTCTTTTTTTTATTTTGCTATATATCCTTTGTATTTCCAACTTTTTTCAATGAATTTTCCTGACTTCGTTTATGGATAGATTTTGACAATTGTTTGTTATTTGGTACAAAACTATTCAATGTTTCCCCTCATAATATCAATTTAAGTTTTACAGAATTGTTTATACTGCTAATTTCCGTGTGACGCCATTTCTCTATATAACGCTACCAAAATGACGTCAATATGGCGTCCCAAAAATTGGATGTTGTAAATAAATTCTGATTTCTCTGGTCATACATAACGGAAAACAGTGAAAATATTATGGGATTATACAGGAAACAATTCTTTATAAGTACACAAAATTTCATTAAAATTGATCCATAAACAAAGTCGGGAAAATTCATTGAAAAAAGTTGGAAATACAAAGAATATATAGCAAAATAAAAAAAAATTGAAAGACTTTTGGCACGTCACTGTATATATAACAAGATTTCACAAGATTTTATTGATTCACTCAGACACATGGAAATTTGTAACATGAGGACATATTGACAATCAAAATACATATAACAACAGTCCGCCTGAAGAAGCCTGAGAGGGCAGAAAGGCCTTGCGTCAAAATCTGTGTTTTTTGTTCTTTTTTGTATATGTGTGTTTATTATTTACTGACAGAAACTCCAGCAACTGGTATCCAATTCATTTAATTTTATTGTATTTTACATCCAAATAAAACTGTGTAGATCGAACTGTAAATAATAAAACCAAACATATTTACACTAAACAATAAATATGTATAGTATTGAACAAACTTACGCACTTGGCAAGCCTACCTTCCTCAGTTCAAAAGACTTTTTAAAGAAGAGGCCAATATCGGGCAAAAGTTGTTATTCTTTAGTTGATAATATATGATAGTATCTATTTTATATTTTTTTTTTTTTTGAAAATAGGGTTTCGTACAGGTTAGCGTTGTAAGTAGAGTGAAAAATTAAAAATGAATCTCGTCGTCTGGTACATGTTGCAACGTTTACAGAGACGAAGTTGCTTGGAAATCTTGTTAGCTGTACCACGGAATAAGATGGGATGATTACTTATTCTCATTTTTGCTAGCAGTTATTTAGCAATGATAAATAAGTTTCTTCGTCATATTGTCTCCTAAATTTACTTTATAAATATAGTTTACTATTTTTATCAATGTTATGCATTTTATCAGAACAGAAAAGTATTATAAGGTATAATTTCTGCCTTACCATCGTGACGTCATGATGCATGATGTAATCTGTATAGTAATGCGATAACAATGTGCTGTATATTATAAGACGTATCCAACTCGTTATAGAAAAGAAAAATATCACATAAATACTGCTATATAGGTCGAATATGCATGGACATAGGTGGGGGTGGGGTGGGGGGGGGGGTCACATCAGAGTATTATAATATTTTGTTTATGGTCGATACAATATTAAAAGTAGAAAACGATTTCAATTAAGTCGATTTTGCTGTGTCTATATATTGATAGACGTAGAAATGCGACTCGACATAAAGGAGATGATTCGACATAAATAGATTATTCGGCATAAATGAGATAATTAGACGATTCAACATAAAGTAGAGTGTTCGAAATAAAATTAAAGGAGATTGTTCGACATAAAGTAGGTGATTCCACAAAGAAGATAATTCGACATATTAAAGGAGATAATTTGATATGCAATGCCAGGATTTACAATTAACAGTAAAACTTTCATTTGTCTTCTGTAAAATATTTCGCAATTTTCAGACACCCCATCACATACAATAAAAGCCCTAAGACATGTAACAGAAGGGGGATTATGGAATTTTAACAAAAGATTATATCGGTGTTTTTTTTTTTCGTTTAAAAGAAACCATCACTTTTGTTGTTGTTTGTTTGGTTGTTTTTTTACAGCAATGTTTTTTTTTACAGCAAATGGATAGTTTAAAGGCCGTTATATATACATATGTAGATATGTAACGGAACCGTAAACCAGGCATTCAAGTGATAACAGTCGATACTAAGAAACTGTGTTTCCAGGATGAGACGACCTCGCGAGTAAAAACGAATTCGATATGATCTCGGAATGTATTACGTATATATACATGTACTTATCGAAAATCGAATTAAGACTTAGCTTACATAATACCACGCCAGAAAGTCGTTATGTTTGGTTACAAGGATAATTTGTATGAATGCATTGCGTATCAGACGGAGCCTTCCGCCAGTAAAGACATCTCGATATCAAATATTAATAATATTCCTTGAATAATAATTATGTCGAACTGAAGGGCCGTTTAGCTTTAGTGCTCCTACGGGACTCGCGGGTACGTCGTGATCAAACAAAGAAAATACATCATTTATCGATTTTCTTACTGACGACACAAGTAATGACCGCTCCCCAGCCAAGGTTGGTCGCAAAATGTGCACTATATTATAACGAAAGTGCCGACCATGTTTTTGATGTGCAATTCTTTGGGTTATACCGGGTTTCTGTGTGTAGAAACACGTTAGCTAGAGTGAAATATCTACACAAAGGATCAGATTTATCAATAATACGGATTTATTAATTGACACAGTTGTTATTTTAATGCTGGTTTTCCGGAAATCATCGCTATCTTAGGATAACGTGAAACACAGGACTGATTATTGATCGAGTGGGGCCCGGCAAAGTCGTGCGTGAGTTGAAATCATGTCGGCCTTCTTCTCCTGTATCGGGGGCAAAAATCCACTAAAGAAATCAAAAAAGAAGAAAGGAAAAGAGCCAGAAGACAGGAAGGTAAGAGGGATGAGTTAGACGACGGTACACGAGTGTTCTGTATGTGTGCGGTGAAATATACACCGCAATACACATGAACAGCTGCCATAAATATAGAAATCGGGTCACATGACTACCGGCATCGTGTTAGGTTTTGAATGAAGTCTATCTGCATATATGTATATGTAATCCGTATGTGCTTATTGATGCTTTTACACTGTAGTACTTAGTTAGAGATCTAGATAATCCATCGTGTCAGAATGTAGGATTTATAGAGGATTGTAATCGACGCGAGGTGATCAAGTCTACTGCCGCACATGGCCGTATATCTTCACGCTTACGTACGATCCCCGCGGATGAAATGTCCTTGGGCTTTTGTATGTTTCGTTTCTGTCTTAGTGTCGTGTTCTTAAAATTTTCAATATTATACACAGTATATATTGTTATATACATATCGACTAATAATCATTTTTTGCTTAAATATGACATCAGACCTATTTATATATCATGTAACTATATACATGTAGTACGTATATATATACGTCACTGGTCGTATTAAACAAGACCATTAACAACATTGAAATCTTGTTAAATAAAACATACAATATCAAACAAATGATTCAATTTCATCGTTCTGGTTTTTCACTTTATTTCATTTGAGACGATATCTAAAGTTTAGCGTCTTAATTTGATGTGATTGCGTGATCTTCAGTAATACTGGTAATAGACAAATACAAGCTAGTATTGTTACACATACAAGTATAAACATTCTGATATATTTTTTGGCATTGTTACATATATACATTACGCGCGAGGAAATACCGAGTTTTCCATGTACAGAGTAGTGGTGTATTGGGTAGATTTATAATTCTAAAGGTATTGGAATCCTGAGACAATATGCCACCGGCTTGTAATTAGCTTAGCCAGGCCTTACTGTTTGCCTATAAATCTTTAGTTTAACCACAAGTTATGCACGGGACACCATTTCAAGCGTAACGGGCAAAAAAAAAATCGTTAAAAGCTATTTAACAAATGGTCCCAGTGCATATGCATGACCTGAAACTGGCCCGGAGTCGAACGACAGACAGCTCGCTACATTAGTTCACATGTAGGGGAGCGGTTATTATTTGTCTTCGCGGCACTTGGAAATCGAGCGTTATCTCGGAATGTAACGGTACAAGTCCCTATAGGGTGAGATACCATTGGGACCTTTGACCACAGTCCGTATCTTGTCGATGGTTTGTCAGCTAAAATCGATAGGGGGTCAGGTTGGTGGGAGGTCTTCATCGTAATAGCATTCCCAACTACGTAATGTAGAGACATATGTTATGCAGAACAAGAACAGAAAGTGAAAAATATTCCAAATTCCATTAACTTTCCGGGAAATGGTTCGGAATATACAGGTTTCATAGTCTGGTACGTGGTACAGTGGATAGCGCACTTGCCTTTTACCAAGGCGGCCGGGGTTCGATTCCCCGTCCGGACCACAGGCACATGTGAAATATAAATATTTGAAAAAATATATAAAAACAAATGTGTCAAATTTTCTTTTTATGTTGTTAATTTTCTAAAACCCTAGTGAAAATAATAGCCAAATTTTAGCTTGATACGTCAAGCGGTTAACCCATTGAAAATAATAGCCAAATTTCAGCTTGATACGTCAAGCGGTTAACCTATTGAAAATAATAGCAAAATTTCAGCTTGATACGTCAAGCGGTTAAATTTCACAAAAAAAAAAATCAACTATCAGACACTAAAAAGATACTGAAATGTAATTTGGTTTGTAGTTTAATAGTCATAAAAGCAGGCCAATGTCGTATTTGGTAGGCCAATGTCTGATTCATCGTCGGAAACCCACGGTACACTTCTCTGACATCACATGAAACTTGTATTATATTACTTATTGGTTAATTACTGCAGTCATGTTGATTCTTGTCTCGACTAATTTTACCAGAATGTGGGGATTATTGCTTGGAAGTATTCGATATGTGATTTCTGGTGGTTTGTAAAAAGATATGATGTTGATTCAAATGGCGATATTGTAATTACGTTCTACCATTTCCCCCCAGTGTGGGGATTATTTTGCTTAAAAGTATAATAGAGGTTGTTTGCAGCTGGGTTTGTGTTGATTTCGATGGAAATATTTCGATTATTCTAATATAATGTACAATGTTTTACCTAAAATTAATTGTACATGTACTTATAAGTAGATGGGCCTAGTGGTTAAGGTATCCCGACATTCTGCCACCCGTCCTTCCACTCTGGGTTGCGAGTTCGAAACCCACGTGGGGCAGTTGCCAGGTACTGACCGTAAGTCGGTGTTTTTTCTCCGGGTACTCTGGCTTTCCTACATCTCCAAAATCTGGCACGTCCTCAAAAGACACTGGCTGTTAATAGAACGTAAAAATATAAACGAAGAACAATCCAAACCAATAGATCCAAAAAAGGAATATGTTTTTGCATTATTCAACTTATTAATGTGTTACATTTAGTACGTATTGAGTTAGATGTGTTGACAGTGTTTAGGAGCGAATGTTAGGGATCGGTTTTCCTGTCAATATTGAACACAACGCTCATTACGTGCTGAAATTCTGTGTGTAGCGCTAAACTCCCTCACACCTGAAGGGAAATCTCTTTTGTATTCTTCCAACTCCAAGGCGGGAAAAGATGATTTTGTGTGTGTGTGTGTGTGTTTTGAATGATTTGATAAAGAAATGTAGACATTTTGAGAAAGTTCCTTAGCATTTTGACCGATTTTATGTCTCTTTAAGTAAAGTGCATTTTGCCTTAAATTGATTTCTACTTTGCGTTTTTTTTTTGTACTCTGTACCATAACTATAGCAACCTGCACATATCGACTTTTTGTATAGGGACTCGGTAAGATGTAGAAATATCTCGGTGGTCAGTGTGGGGGAGCGATCGATGTGATCAGCTGCTAGACCAAGGTCGCTTTCCTTTATCCGATTGAAACGGTCCAGACGGCACATAAATGTCCATATAAAAGTACGCTCTTGAGCGAAGGCGAGTCTATACGTACCAGACACCATTTGCGGAGGTACAGTCAATCAAATAACCACACTTGTATCCTGTTTCTTTCCTCCATGCATATAAACGCCTTTTACCAAGTCTACCTAGCCCCCCCCCCCCCCTCCCCAGCCTGATGTGGAATGGTATGGGGGCCGGTCACTGAGGGTCAGCCGCCTAAATAACGTAATTCTTCTTCGTGTACTCGCCCCTGCGCTATAATCCCGCCGACGAAGATGATTACGATGATTTGAAAAAAAAAAATTGATTATTGTTTAACATAAATGAACTTAATAATGTTTGTGAAATACGTTTGACCTATAATATAGCTGTTGTGTATTTTTATACCGATAAGCTAATATAATTATGTAAAGAGTCTTGTTACACAATCAATGACTGTTTTACGTTTCGATGACTAGTACGGAATAGTCCGAAGGTTCGGACTCCATGATCCGCTGAAATATTGGGACTGCTATAGCGATCCGCTGAAATATTGGGACTGCTATAGCTAGCGGCTCCAACAGGGACCTGATAATTTGTTACAGATAGTTTTGGACCTAAAATAGGGTGTTTAGAGTAATTTTACACATTTGGGGGGTTAAGATCAATTTTCGATAAAAATGCCCCCTCAATGGTCACAAGACCACAGGGACCTGAGAATTTGTTACAGCTAGTTTTGGACCTAAAATAGGGTGTTTAGAGTAATTTTACACATTTGGGGGGTTAAGATCAATTTTCGATAAAAATGCCCCCTCAATGGTCATAAAAGCTAAAGGGTTGAAAGCTTTAGCTTTTATGACCATTGAGGGGGCATTTTTATCTTCAGTATTATATAACAAAATATTTAAGAAAATATGAACTGTAAAAAAATAAGCGTTTCAAGGATCTTACATTCGTTATAATATTTATCTTTTCTTTTTCGTGGCAAATGTGTAAAATGTGTAAAATTACTCTAAACACCCTATTTTAGGTCCAAAACTAGCTGTAACAAATTCTTAATATTTAGCGGATCATATAGACTCCGAACCCTTCGGACTAGTACGGTACTGTACTCATAGTTCATAAATAACGTACCAGTATAATCGGCACGTCCCATAAACGCATTCATTAGTTTTGTAACTAGAATCTGTATGAAATAAGGTTTTATTCCAAAAATAAAACTCACTGTTTCCGAAATAATCTCTTCAGATCTTCTAGATACCCAATACATTGCTGGAAATAATCGACATTGCTATCATAATACATATATCAACACTAGTTTTGCACGACTCCAGACTTTCCTAAACAAAATGGAGGCCAGTCTGTGTCGAATTTTTACCGAGTTCAACTTGCAAAATTTAGTTAATTAGTCAAACGACGGTTGCTTTACTTATACTCTCTCATATTATGATCAACTTCATTTGTACATAACATATTTGCATTGCAACTCACATATTATGATATCTGTATACAAAACAGCGTTTGTATTTATATGTTTTTTATAAATTTATACAATTAGTTGATGTGCCACTAATTGTCTCGCTAATGCATGCTTGTTATGTTTCTTCTAAAAGCTTATACGTGTTTTCATATTTTCATGTTTTATAGTCGGTTAAAAAAGCTTATGTAATGTACCGACTCATTAATCATTTTTACTTGACTGGAACAACAACGTCGGACTGTAGCGTCAACATCAAATGACCAAGGACACTGTGTCGATTGCATGTCCTTGTTAGATTCGTGATTTTTACAACAAGACTTTGTTTGTTAATGTTAGCACCCATTACATTCTGACTATCGTTTAAAGCTAGCTGTATTGTTGTTTTCAAAGTAGCGATTACAATAGATCCTCTACAAAAAACACGATCAGTACCTGGCAACTGCCCCTGAATCACCCGAGGGACAGTTGCCAGTTACTGACCGTAGGTCGTTGGGTTTTCTCCGGGCACTCCGGCTTTCCACCACCTCCAAATCCTGGTATGTCCTTAAATGACACTTGCTGTTAATAGAACTTTAAACAAAATGAACCTAAACCTCACAATACTGTCATTGTTTTCTCGTTCGTACAGAGGAAATCAGAGCCAATTCCGGAGAAAGAAGATGATGCGGGGACCCCAGTCGTCGAAGAAATTAAACCCGAGGAGGCACAGCCTGTTCAGAAGTCTCCCCTCCAGGTAGGTTGTCCCATTTATACACTACACAGAGAGAACAGATTAAAAACAAAATAATGTAGTTACTATATTTAGCCAGGCTGTAACGAGTTTCCCAGCAAAGTTTCGGTTAAAAAACGTTATCATCGATATGATTGTACTATATTTTGGCGCGGAAAGTTTTCTTTGAAAATGCGTAAAAAGATGACGTTGAACTGACGTCATGGAAAAACCGGAAGTAGATTTGACGTTTTGTGTCTTGCAGTATGTTAGAAGGTTGCTGTTATCGTATTTAAATCAACGTTCCTACAAGAAAAGGCGGAAGGTATCAGTCTTATTAAGAAATGTATGCTTAGATATTGAATAAGAATTATCTAGTGAACAATGCCATAGCACGTCTGTAATTCATAAATTCGGGCATTGAGAGTCCAAGATCGTTCAGATTTCATTTTTGAGATGTATCTGTTGTCGTTTTATGACTACTTGACTGTCTTGAAAATGAAAGTTATTTTATCTTTTCGTGCATATTTGACTTCTTATACCCCCGCAACGAAGTATATGGGTGGGAGCCCCTAGGGGTATTCAGGAATCACCCTGTCTGTCCGTCATCCCGCCCGTCTGCCCAGTGAAGTTTTTGGGATGAAGTTACAGTAGAGTTTAAGTTGCCAAGCATTCAGTATTTATGCTATACGTTGCTAGCATTTTGCAAAGATATTTCTTCTGGGATTCAACATCCATTTCATCTTGTCAGAAACGGAATTCAGAAGCCATTTTACAAGTCAGAAGAATGAGTAAAATTTGGCCCTGTTGTGGATATTTTTCGCTGAGAATCCCGGTTGAGTTTCTTTAGAGGCTTGTCGGGCAATACTACGTTACTGATTTTTGTAATACATACTATTATACCCGTAATAAATTCTTAGGGATTCGACATGTATTTCATATAATGTAGTTAAATTCGGAATAATTTGTTTGGGAAAAACGATATTTTTCCTGTTTTGAACTTGGACTTTTATCCCGAATATCCAAAATATTGTGTAACCACATAAACTACAGTACATGTTTGTATTATAAAAATATGAACATCAGTAAGATTATGTAATATCAGAAGCTCGTGTTTATTTTATTATATACATCACATCTCATACTTTTTGTATATAAACATGTCCATTTAATACCTGTATCTTTTGGCTACTCCACTCTTTGTTTGCCCCATGAGGGCCGAAATACGAAATAAACTTAATTGTATTGTATTGTATCCAGGTGAAAGTTTTAGATTAATTTTACTTAGTGGTTAGCTGAGCATTCAATATTTGTACTACGGTGCTAATTTTTGCAACGAGAGTTTTTATTATGGGGTTCAACATCAACTAATTATACAAAAGCGGCAGTCAGTAGAACGAGTCCTTTCTGGAATAGCTCAAGTTTGAATCTGAGAGAAGTCAGACATATTTACGTCGTTCCGGGAAGGCGCCGATGGAGAGCATATATTTACTATGTAGAACACTGCTCTTAGTTCAGTGGAAATTGAATGTAGGCTGGCGGACAGAAATGCTTATATTCATAAATGTTGTGTAGGGCAAGGACAGACTTTTGGTTAAAGGCCCAATATACGTAACTTTCGGCAAAACTTGAAGCGAAAATCAAGCCTTATAACTTTTTTATATTTATAGATTTAGTTAAGATATTAACTGATATCAGCAATATTCAAAATTAATATTTACGCGGTTACCGGTACAGCAGCAGTTGAAACTCGGTATTTGTAAACATGCATCCATTTTGAACTGTCTTCTAACTTTGGCTTGTTGTTAAAGTGGGCACCACCTGAATTATTTTCCATTCTTTGGATTTTTTTTCAAAATTTTCTTGTTAGTTACCGCTCAGGTTTACTTCATTTTAGGCTTATTTTTGCATGATTATCAACTGGATTTTTTTCAGAATTTTTAAGAATCAAGAAAAAATTGAACTGTCTTCTAACTTCGGCTTGTTGTTGAAGTGGGCCACAACTGAATTATTTTCAATTCTTTTGATTTTTCTGTCAAGAGCTTCTTGTTAGTTACCGCTCAGGTTTCCTTCGTTTTAGACTTATTTTTGCGTGGTTATAATTTTTTTTGAGTTTTTCAGAATCCCGAAAAATTTCCTGAAGTTACGTATATTGAGCCTTTAAGATATTTGAGCAAACCTGGCGAAAAACATTTATAGATATCTTGCAAGATTCAAAGCTCAACAAAAAAATGTCATTAACTTTTGATTCAATTAATTCTGATGGGTCTGCATGCAGTATTATATAACAAAATAATTAAGAAAATATGACCTGTAAAAAATAAGCGTTTCAAGGATCTTACATTAGTTATAATATTTATCTTTTCTATTTCGTGGCAAACGTAACGCCAGAAAAAAATTTATTTTAGTTCTACATCATGGTTTAGATCAATGTATGTACTTTCAGGTGAATATTGAAAATGCCAAACTTCGGCAGGTTGAGAAAGCCCAGGAAAGCCATGCTAAGGCGGAGGAGCCTGTTAGCCCACTACTCAAGGAGCTCCATGAGAAGTTCCAACAGAGAAAGGACAAATCAAAGGCCGATACCGACGGTGACCAGGTTACCGTTCCTCAGGAGGAGGAGGAGGAGGGTCGTGGGGAGAGCAAGCCGGACAACGTCGCGCCGACAGGGGAAGTGGCTAAACAAAACCTACCAAAGAACTTTGCAAAGAATGCCGTACCGCCCGTATCGGGTCAGGACCATGAAACGGAGCTGTGTTTAATGAGGACGCGCATAACACGAATAGAGCGTGAGAATGATCGACTCAAAGTTACGATAGACGAGCTCAAGGATGGAGAGCGAAAGAAGAGTACAGAAGCGGAGGAATCGGCCAAACTTGTGGGGAAACTACAGGGCGAAATGGTAGCTCTGAAAAAGGAAAAGGAAGATCTTTTAGCAGAAGTGGAAACGCAGCGTGCTCGAGCGGAAAGTTATATTAATTCTCAGGACAGACGTGATCATGAAAATGATTTGGACAATGCCAAAGGTCGAGAAGAAATCCTTGAGGCGATCGGTCATTTAGATAGAGTGTGTTCAGCGTACGAACCAGTCGTGGAAAAGGTAGAAAAGATTGAGCAGGATTTGGACCGTGAACGGAAAGATGAAAAGTTATCAGAAAGATTAGCAGTAGTTGAAGAGAATCGTGGTAAAATAGGCGATGATGTCATAGGTTTGCTCAAGAGTCTTCAGGAACTGGAATGTCGAATCATTCGCCTGGAGGTCAGTAAGGACGACGAGGAGGCCATGGAAGCGATTTCTATGAAGGTGGTCCAGCGGCTGTCGGTGGCAGAGGAGGACCACACCAGTCTGACAAGGGAAGTGGGCGCGCTCACACACTCCTACTCTGACATGGAGCTGAGACTGACACAAATCGAAGACCAGAAGAACGCACTACGGGCCCAGGTTGAAGCTTACACTGAAGAAACAGCTCAACTGAAACAAACTATCGAGGACCAAATGGCAATGCTGAAGGGTCAGGATGGGATGCTAGCGGAAGTCCGTAAATTTGGAACGCTGAAACAAGAGGAATTACAGGAAGTGACGTCACGATATGAAAAAGCAGCAGCTCGATTAAAGGAGGAGGAAAATAAATACTCGAGGCTAGAGGAAGACCTGAAGGACATCCGACAGAAATATCAGGATCTCATGGAACGGTAAGTTCAAAATTGTCCCAAATTTCAACATGTACTAGTTAACAATACATATTGCATACCAGTGTGAAACGGTCATCTCAGCTGAATTCAATGACATACCATTATTATAAGGTTTCAAAAGGGAGGTTCGAAGCCTACTGGGGTATGATAATTGGTTACAGCTATATTTTGACTTAACTGATATGATAGGAGTATTTTTTAGCCACCCCCCACTCTTCTCCTCGTCCATAAACTAATACCTGCAATCATCATATATTGATATCAAATTGATACCAACAACAAAAACGTGTACTCAAAAATTCTGAAGCTCTCAAATCCATAATAAGAACCCAAAATCGATTAAACCAGGGGTGGAATATGAACAAAGGAAAGGCCCGTTTTCATGGAAATTTTCATGCTTAAGCATGGATTTTGTGCTCAAGTCACCTTAATTATAACTCGCTGAAATAATGCCAAATGGCCAAACATCTGAAAAAAGTATTTGGCATTAGATATCTTGTGATTATTTCCTTATTCCAAATCATTAACAAAATTGTATGAATTTAAAAACAGATATAAATCTATGTCAAATCCAAGTAAATGTTATGACCTCAAAGTGAGTACTGTGGCATCATTCTTAATCGCAACAAAAAGGAATACTTTAAAATGAGTATGTAAGTTTGTCCCTCAGTAGCCGACAACTGTCACGAAAATCTCGATATTTAGAGCAAGTCCTAGAATAACGAAGCAGGGGCGATACTATCAAGAAAAGGTCATCACTTTTATTGTATAGAATACTTTAGTAATGTACATGTATATCTATTACTTACTGATGCTGGACATTTTGGCACGTCTTAGTAAATTAGATGTTTAACCTAGATCTTCTAGCATGTTGTTGAAATGATATTTTGACGCATTCTTAGGCTGTGGATCTTAGAGTTTCTTTAGAGTGTTCAGTATTTAATTTGATCCCGTCGCTGTTTACACACATGCAGGCTGATGAAGATCTTGTAAGTACAGGGTACAAGTTACCTCTTCCGATTTCTTGCCATTCATTTGTTTTCAAATTGGTTTTTTTTGTTTGAACATGTTGATATATAATGGAGAATATATATACTTAACTATGTACTATTGCAGTTGCCATCGATATTGGTTCCTTTAAGTTTTTCATTACCTAAGTTGCGTCCTTCTGTCTTTATTGCATGTAGTTTAAATGCAGGAGATTCGTTCGCCAAGCCAAGCTGTTGATCATGAGCCGCCAAAGGCTTTGAATGTCTTTGAGTATGCTCTCGGTCTTAAAAGTGCTTGTTTTGACCATACGTGAATATTATTTCTATATATTAGATATTATTGCATAAATACAAATTAGCCTGGTGAGCTATACTAGCCCTCTGGGCGTCTTGTGTTTGTATAACAAATTCACCTAAGATTTTTATTAAATTCGAAAGAAATGTTGGATAAATATATTATGGATATACCAATGCAATATATATCAATTATGGACCTTTGCTAAGGTTAATATGGTGTTATACCGACCTGGTAGAATCAAATATTAACCGAAGCCGTTAGCCCGAGGTCAATATTTTAAATTCTACCAGGTTGGTATAACACCATATTGACCGAATCAAACGTCCTTAATTTTCATATTAGATGTGAAATTTTCATATTAGATGTGAAACTTGTTTGCAAAAGACTTAAATTGAATAAAGATAAAGAATGAAAATTACATTTGCATGCTTGTGTACTATAACGTCGCAATGATTATGACGTCACAAATGCAATATTGACTCGATGTTTCTAAAAATAGAAACATCAAGTCGATATCACAAGATATGGACCTCCTTGTGACCATATTTTAGCCAAGGAAAATTGAGGAAAGTTAGACCACATCTAATATCATTATATATGCAAAATACATGGAGAATATGGCCATTTTCCGTGCCATAGCGACACTATTCCAGATTTCCTTGTTCCAACTATAGCAGTACCATCATAAAACATTCTATAATCGGTCGAACTTATCTTTAAACAATTGAGGACAGACGTTTGGTCGGTATATGCAGCTAGCTATATTGCTGTATAAAATGCATATTTTTCATCATTTCAATTAATTACGAATTTGAAGCGGATTCACATTTTTTACATGGCACCTTAAACCGTTGGGAGTTAATTGGTCACAGTTGCTTGAATTTCTGTCAGTATATAAAAAAAATATATATATATATGGAGCCGCGGCCCATTACAGAATGTATTACTGTAATGGGAGGCTCATATTTCACACATATATATTTATTATTTACTGACAGAAACTCAAGCAACTGTGATTGGTCTTGCCATTGGATTCGGACAATATCCTGATTTTAGCTATAGCTGACATTAATTTTGTTTTGTAGAATTCGGACACGTTTTGATGTTCTCTTTGAAAGTGGTAGTTTCCACATTGTTTCGTTTTGGCGTTGTTTGATTATGTTGTTTGATGAACTTTTACATTGTTGATGTATCAATAATATCTGGTTTTGATTACTCGATACAAATCATAGACGTGTATTTTACAATGTACAGTAAACATTTTTTTTTTTTGTTTAAACAGTCAGAGGGCAAATCTAAATGATTCTGTTTTACAAGTGATTTTTGTATTCTAAAAAAATACATCAACAGTTTACAATATCAAACGGGCTGTGTTGTGAAAGTTTATCTGTGATATAATCCATGGATATATTTGTAGAATAATTCCACTTTTTGATGAAGTAACATTTAAAAAAAAATTGTA
This sequence comes from Mimachlamys varia, assembly GCA_947623455.1. Lineage (NCBI taxonomy): Eukaryota > Metazoa > Mollusca > Bivalvia > Pectinida > Pectinidae > Mimachlamys > Mimachlamys varia. The sequence goes on from OX392537.1 coordinate 9,273,387, forward strand.
TAAAATTACGTCGTAAAATCTAGTAGATATTTATTGATTTTCTCCCCAGAGAATGAAAATTTTTGATCGCTAACTTATTTTAAGGAATGTGTTCACTAAAGTTCGGATGCATGTTATATCACAGGTACCGGAGTGCCACAGCGGACGAGGTGATTGATCGGGAGGATTTCAACCTCGTCACCATGAAAATTGATGAAGATATTCCAATCACGATCTCCGATAGGTTTCACAAGGAGCTGTATTGCGATAAATGGGCAAGCGCTTACGAGAAACTGAACACTACTTTCAAGAGGGACGAGAAAAAGGCTCTTCAGATCCTCATGGACTTCTGCACGGTAAAGAAATCTATCATAATAATAAAAATGTTGTATTGGTGTCACTTAGAAAATCTTTTGAGTTAGTAAGTTCGATAGGATAGTTTTAGCTGTTGTTGTTTTTGTAATGATTTTGTAATGATTTTACTAAGAAATGATAGATTCTAACGCATTTTTTTTACAATGTGTATTTGTCTTTTTTTCATGAGGTGATAGGTCTATATGATAAAAAAAAGGTGTTCTATCCAACAGGTCACGCTCAGAAAAGCGTTAAAATTGAATGTTCACCCCATAATATAACTGACGGTAACGCGTTCAATCAACGTGGATTTGAACATATTACATGTAGTTCCACACCTAATAGTACCCTCCAACCACAGGGACACGTTACAATAGTATATCGACCCCCCATATATTTCATGCATACATTACTATTGTAACGTGTCCCTGTGCTCCAATCGTCCGCTAAGTTGCTTGGTTTAATTTGTAGGCGGCAGCATAGGTCTCAGTATTGATGATAATCACGCTCAAATGCTTCACAGTTTCGGAGCACATTATTAAAACGAATATGATATAGGACAGCCTTTTCAGAAGTACTAATTTGAACAAAAATATTTCGTTCAAATAGAGATGTTTTTAATTCATAACAGACACACGTCTCCATAAACAATATCAAACGTTTTGAAGTTGACGGTATTTTGTTTTGAACAGATTTGTGCACATGCGGTCACAACTACAGGGACATGAGAATTTGTTACAGCTAGTTTTGGATCTAAAATAGGGTGTTTAGAGTTATTTTATTTTATTTTAAGCTTTTATAACCATTGGGGGTGGGGGTATTTTTTTTTAACGAAAATTGATCTTAACCCCACAAAAGAATAAAATTACTCTAAACACCCTATTTTAGGTCCAAAACTAGTTGTAACAAATCATCAGGTGCCTCTATTCACAACCAAGACGAATGCCAAGTTATTGTTTTCCTAGTCTAAGGTTCAGACATCGTCGGATACGGGTCACGGTTGATCTCGCTTCGAAGCGAGATCAACCGTGGGTATCCGACGATGACGTTCAGCCGGTTTATCAATAAGTGTAACAGCTGGGTGGACAAGGTCGTAATATGGGGTGGGGACGTCAATTTCGTAAACAATTCGGTAATTTCCGTGGTAGATGTATTTCGGAACTAGACGTCTTGTCATGACTTGGACTTATTAAAAGGCCCAATATACGTAACTTCAAGGAAATTTTCGTGTTTTTAAAAAATTCTGAAAAAAATTCGGTTGATAACCATGCAAAAATAAGCCTTAAACGAAGTAAAACTGAGCGGTAACTAACAAGAAACTCTTGACAAAGAAATCCAAAGAATTGAAAATAATTCAGGAGGGACCCACTTCAACAACAAACCGAAGGTAGAAGACGGTTCAAAATGGACGCGTGTTTAAAAATAGCGTGTTTCCACTGCTGCTGTACCGGTAACCGCGAAAGAATTCATCTTGAATATTGCTGATATCAGTTAATCTTAACCAAATCTTTAAATACATTAAGTTATAAGGCTTGTTTTTAAGCTTCAAGTTTTGCCGAAAGTCAAGTTACGTTTATTGGGCCTTTAAGCGGAAGTCTCCGATTGGAAAGCAGAAAGAACCAATACACGCGATAGCTTTTCAATCGGAATGGGTTTTAACACCACTTTGTTTGTTGTAAGGTTTATCTATGTTCTACACAAAATATATTTAAATATATAGCTGGTGGGACATGTTGGCCCCTCGGTCAAACATACGAGGGGTGTTCCAAAAATAATGTCACTTGCATCGGTGCTCATATAGCGGAAGTGCTTTTGTTCATACTCTCCGCCAGCCAGAACACACCTTTTTAGCCGGTCAATCCATTTTTGGAAGCATTTTTCATACTCTTCAATGGGTACACCCATAAGACACTGATAAACAGCAGATCCAAGGGCATTTCTCGAATTGTATCTCCTTCCAGATAAATGATATTTAAGTTTTGGAAAGAGAAAATAGTCGCAGGGGGCCAAGTCTGGCGAATACGGAGGGAGCGGAAGCACGGTAACCTTCTCTGACTCCAAAAAGTCAGTCACAATACGTGCCTTGTGAGCGGGTGCATTATCATGCAAAAGTCGGACATACTTAAGTCCTGTTTTGGGGCGGCGACTTTTGTAGTAGTTCTTCAACTTTCTGAGAACAACGTTTTTATAGAACTCGCCTGTGACCGTTCTGCCTTTTGGCACCGGGATTTGAATAGCTGGACCCTTATTAGTGAAAAAAATAGCATACAAAACCTTCTTTACCGTTCGTATTCGTTTGGCAATACTTGGGCGTCTGGCATTTTTAGTGGCCCATATTCGGTTGACAACCTTCCGCTTTGGTTCAAAATAATACACCCAGGTCTCATCACCAGTGACTATATTATCAAAAGCCTTTTTACTATATTTTGGGTACATTTTGAGAAGTTTTTTTGCCATTGTTACACGCGTCTTCTTTTGCTCATCCGTTAACAAATGGGGTATCCATCTTGCATTTTTCTTTCTTACTCTTAGGTGTTTCTTCAAAATTGCGTGAACTCTTGCTAACGACAAGTTTGTCATTCGAGCCAATTGTCTTACGGTGAATCGAGCATCAGTTTGGAGGATATTTCGGATTTTTTCTCTGTTACCTTTGGTCGTAGTTGTTACAGGACGACCTGGGTGAGCAGCATCTTTCAGTTGCTGGTGCCCAGCACTAAATTTACCTACCCACCTACAAACAGTCCTGTGAGACATTTGGCCCTCCCCATATCTACAGCCTTTATGCCGAGTAATGACCTACCTTTTATATAGGCCCTAATTTCAAGAACATTTTCAGCTCGTTTTCCTGTCATTTTGTGTCTAGTCTAACGAATAGGCTATGGAACGACGTACACTGTACCGAGGCCAGTGAACGTGTGGACGAGATATTTACCTGTGTCACGAGCCAGTGATCACTCAATCGACACGAGGTGGTTTTGTGCATAAATTGCACGATTTCCGCGAAATAAAGCACAGATGGCATTATATATGGAACACCCCTCGTAGTTAGGACGCAGAAAGAAATTTTTCACACTAACAAAGCCATGCTCCTATTGTTATTGTTATTATTTGACAGTTGCATGTCGGTGTGTATTGATGTTTTACGCAGACGATAGCCTGCTGTAAGTAAACACACATCTACTGGCTGTAGAGGCGGCGACAGGAGTTCAGACCTAGCATTATAAACCGCTTCATCGATCGCCTCCTGTTACGTAACAGTAAACATGTAGGATTCTGTACTCCTGTATATGTAGGCGTCTGGTCTACACGCATATAATAATGGCTGTCTGTACTGTACAGTTACACACGTGTGACGAGCCTGTCATAATATTTATATAATTTATATCATAAATATACGGGTACACTGCCTAAGATTTTATAAGTCATAATACGAAATCCGATACACGCGGCTGTTCGCTGAGGTTTAACTGTCTAAATATAGAAACGGAAAACATCAGCAAGCTTCGTACACGTCAATGCCGAGTAGTTCGCTCATCCAGCAGACGACCCCCAGCGAACAATTCATAGATTTCCGGTATACGGAATCACTCTGTACATCCGTCTGGCGTTCAACCTTCCAGTTCTACCCCCTAAGCTGAATAAGCGAATCGACTAGTATGGCCAATCACAGTTGCTTGAGTTTCTGTCATCAGTAAATAATAAATATGTGTGTGAAATGAGCCTCCCATTACAGTACATTCTGTAATGGGCCGCGGTTCCGTGTTACTTATATAAACATTTTTAGCGCTAAAACTACGAGTAGTTTTGGCGTCTATTGCTGCCACTATTCTGTGACCTTTGACCCATGTCATTTTTTCCCCTCCCGCTCCGGAAAAGCTTGAATTGCTACCAATCAAAAGATGTCTGAACTATTTGAAAGCCTTAACCTAACAGGAAATGATGTTCCCATGGTATTGTTAATAATAATGATGACTTTAATTATCTATATGCGATTTGTAACAAAGAAATCAGTTTTTCACTCCCACGGCTCATTTAAATATTACGTCTCTGCCCAATGCCTGACCTCTCGTGTATACATTCGTGCTATACATCTCTGTGCTTTACACTCGTATACGGATCGTGGAATGTACTGGCTTGGTGTACTTTGCTGTTAAACTTTGATTATATAATCGCGCCATAGCCAAATAGCCTGATTTTGATTTCAATGATATATTACCTTATACATGTGCATAAACCAAAATAATTGATCAATTTGTCGGTCGGAAGTATTAATTCGTAACTACAGTGAAAATCCGTCTTCTGGATATGATAACGTTATTTACGAGTTATTTCCCCTGATTGTCACTAACGTTGTGATATACAGTATATATTATATATACTGAATGCACAAGCTTGATCGATTTTGTTACTTAATATTGTACTGAGTATACAATTTTTAATTAGACCTTATCAGAACCTGCATAATTAATGAACATATGAATTGGCAAAACACTTGATTTATTGAAAATAACACTTATACTTTTCTATGGCGAGCAAAAGCTCGTGCTTTTATAATAGCTCTGTTTCGGGTTAAGAGAAACTCCTGTGTGGAGGTAAAAAAAGGTACCCTTGGAAACGAAACTCTAGGCATGTATACTTCCGGTTTACGCTGACATTTCCCGCGACATTCATTGACTTTCTAATAGGGAACGATAATTCCTATAAAGATGGATTTTGAAAGGTTTCAGTGCCTTTTTTAAATATTACCTGCAAGAGAGGTGTATAGCATGCAGTTTGTATCGTAAGAACGAGCTGGTGAAACTTTGCACGCTATATAAGACCAATGAGGTTGGGGCTTGTGATGACCATCACTGAAGCATTTTTGCGACGTGCTATAAATTCTACTGACGTCAGCAAGATACAGGTTAGGACATCAGATCTGGTTTCTGTCCCAACTGTGGAGAATTGTGATAATTTGTCATTTTTTATGAACTTATGCAGTTGGTCCGAATCGAGAATAATTATAAGACTGACAATGGATACAAATTGTAGATCTATGGATCCCTCTCCCAATCATATCAGTGATGCGCGTCTTTGAAGTACTGTATTTTAGGTAAATGTCCATATCATATGTTATTGTACACTGTCATCATATATACAAATTATTGTACTTTTGTGGTAATTTTGGTCTTGCATACATGTAACTGCCATGTGTGATTTATACATCAAATTCAATAATTTAAGTTGAATAATGAAGTTTTCATTTTTCATCTTGAACTTGAACTGAATTATTACAGAAGAATAATGTTTTGTTGACATATTAGAAATTTCACAAGTAAATATTGATGGGCTAATTGTAGGGCATGTTTCTTGTATGCATTTATACAAATGTAGCTAAATGAAACAAAAGGAAGACAAAAAACATTTCAATAATTATCATTTTATTGTAGTTAAAAATAGTTTCTTAAGTCATACAAAACACATAAACACAAGTCTGGATTTCCTTAATTTTAAATTTCATAACAAAAAAATGGAAGAAAAAAATGCTGATAACTATAAGGTGAATCACTTCAATTTTATAAATATTAAACATAATTTTCTTTCAATTTGTATCTTAATTGTTTGATTTTGCTATAAGCAATATTAACAGTATCTGAGTAAGAATAAGATGATGGATAATATATTAAGAAAAATATTCATAGTAAGTTCACAATATAAAGTACATGAAGGAATACATTTAAACTTACATGCCAAGCATGAACTATTAAGAAATCATCAATTAATTTCTATATCAATTAATGATGGATTCCTGAAAAAGTATATGTATATATAATATATACATGTATGTATGATGCACTGATTGATAACAAAAATAACTTTTTCACTAATGGCTGCTGAAGATTACATCAGGTTTTCAACTAGCTTGCAACTTAAAGGCATTGTGTCGGACAAACTGTGAACATTTTACAGTTGCTCAATAGCTCTCAACATATACATATATTCTAAGTTTGGGATTGGTTCGTGTTTTCCTTATTTTCACTAGCATGAAGACGCATCAAAACTTTGAAAGTGTTTCTTTGTTTATATGAACTCAACCGTGAATGTCAAACTTTTTGCTGATGGTGATCTTGGCTTTTCAATAAAGAATTCTATACAATCAATGATACATGCTGTCTTTCATTTGGACAAAGCATCTGAAAACATCTTTTTCTGGATGCATGAAGACCACTTCAGTAAAAGAGTGGAAATCACAAACATGAGTTAATCTACATAATATGAATTCGAGACATTTTGATTTTTGCGATTCCAAAGATCTGCTAGACAAATGTCAACAATGCCAGATAAAGCCTCACTAAAGTGTGAATTAACTCCTCAAACGATGATAGCTTTCTTTTCAGGACACTATTTTGCTTCTGTAAATCCTGTTGATAGCTAGGCATACTTTAGTTTTCTGTCCAGACCAGTATTTCGGTGTTGGTGAAGCTCTATTCAGTATTCCTATTAAAAATTGAAGAAACAAATCATTTAAACTAAACAAAATTGAAAACAGCAGCAAAATTTTGATTTAAAGAATATTGAAAGCATTTTAACAAATTCACAATAAATGTGCATAATGATCTGTAAGCTTTATGCAACAATTTGTGATATAAATTTAATGAGTATAAAACTACAAATGTTAGGTAAGCAAAATCAAAACTTATGATTATGCATTAATGGAGACAAGCCCCTGTGATAGAGGTCTGTGTCATAATTCCTCTACAACAACTATAAATACAATTTATTGCAAGTACTTTGGAATCTGATTTATTCGCTGTATAGCTATACTTTTAAATTTAAAGATTCTTAAAGGGTTCACCAGGAGACTATGATACATTTTTATATTAATACCAAATCAAACTTTTTGCTTGTGGCCCAATGTAACTAAAAAAGGTCTTCAAATTTCTTAACTGCTACAGTGTTTGTAAATATATGGACATATGTAAACATATCTATACAAACCAAATAATCCTAAGAGCAAATCCCTGGATGGTATCCCTGTGTACTGCCTCACACTCCCATCTGTTCTGGTAACTTTGTCCACAAACAAGTGGTGAAGTAGGGTATCCTTGTCACCAAGCTTCTGTTCAAGGTTCAAGAATCTGTGACATCTTCAGCCGTGTCTGATGAACAATATCTCGTAGAGTAGCTTTGGTCTTTTGACCAGTCCATAACTGGAATGTTATAAAATAACAAATGTTCACACATTCAATAAGTGATTTTTTTCAAATTGATGAAGTGTACTGAGCACATTTGCTAGTTGCATAATAACATAATCATATAAAGTTACTGTTTGCATCATGCATATTAAACTAAATGTCTTTGATGATATTGTGCATATCTTGGTAATGCAATGCTAGAATCCAGAGCCCACCCCTCTGCAGTTAATTCATTCACCCCAAAGACACATTTGGACCCTTCCAATTCAATGGTTGTAATAGTTCGTTATGAAAGTTCAGGGGCTACTAACTGTGTTAATAAATGGGATACATGTAAAGGTTCAAACTATATATTACTCATTAACTTCACCACAAATGTTTGAAAGGTCTGAGAAGAATTCTGTGGCATTAACAGCTGTTTCAACTTCCGCAGTAGAGCAAAATGGAGACGAACACATCATGTCACTTTCAGATGCTGATGGTACAGATTCTGGAATTTCTACATGTAGCCCTGCAGGTGTTCCTTTTGAAATTAATAAATGAGGTATTTTTTGGAGAGGAGAAACAAACCACATATTTTGGTATGAAATGAATAAGTTATAGATTGTACCCCTTAGTCCTTTGTATACCTGTTTTCTGCCAAAACACACATTTACATGTAATTTACTGTTCTGATTGAAAAGGGGGTAATGTGTCTTAATTGATTTATTAATTTTAAGTCTCAAAATATTGTTTATACTGAGAATATATGAAAAGTTCTAATTAAGAAATGGCCTGAGATTTCTCTGGCCCGACACCATATCTGGTTTGGGCCCCCACACCAGACATCTATCTGTCAAAATGTCTAAGTCCGGTGTTGGGGCCAGAGGAACCTCGGGCCAATTAGGAGGTTCAAACATCATTTAAATATCTTTAATCTTGATAAAAATATTCCGTTCTTTCTATTTACAATATTTTATATAACTTATAAAAACTGTAATAATTGCATTTCAACTATACAACAGTTCAATGGGAGATATTGAGCCTACCCGGCTGTCGTTTTGTTGACGTACATCTGTTTTTTTCCTCGTGATCTGTCCAACTCCAACCACTTTTTTCAAAGTTTTGGCTTCCTTCTAATGCGACGAAACGGAAAAAACTGGACATTTTGAATGAAATGATATCTGTCGGCTTTTCTTCCGTCCGAATTACATCATGGGACAACATATCAATAATTGGTAGGCGGCACAATGTAAAATGCAGATGCTTTTTCGCAAGGGTACCGGTGGGCAGTGTTGCTACCGACGCCGGAAGTATGCATGCCTAGACTTTTCATGAAATCACATGACTTCCGTCGCGCCTAAAACCAGAACCGACTTGATCCGGACGCAACCCGAAACAGCGCTATTACGTCCTCTGTGCTTCACATATAACTATACACTGTAGGTTCACATTTTTGTTTCAACGAAACTTTATCAGAACCTGTAAAGTGTACTTAGTAATTGACTCAATATAAGTTATTTAGTAGAAATAACACTTATATTATTTCTCTGGTGTGCAAAAACCTTTATGGTGTAAATTACCGTTATTATGTGTGGCCATATATAGGTCACGGCCAACATACAAATAATTTTTCCTGCTTTGTATATATATGAACTTGATAATTGATAATTAGGCCTAGAGCTGTAAGTGAATATGACATGTTTGCATACCATTACTTTTCTCCAGCTTGGTAAAGATATTGTAATAGGCCGCGGTCGTTCGATCTTTTGGAACAACAATTTGACTGTTTACTGTGATATTTTATGACAAATTGGATAGTTGGAACTATCATTTGTAACGAGAGATATGTTTGCGAATCCATTTATTTTTTTTATCTAATACGTGTATCCATTGTGCTAACTACCTGCAGCGTATATTTCAATGATTCATTCACCTTCCTCCGAACGATAATGTTAACCTGAAGTTGTTTTAATTGTGTTAAAAACTTCTTCAGTCAGTTTCTCAAATTGCACATGTATGTTTCACGTTGTGCTTAGTTATGCCCGTTTGATATCATACTGATCAGTAAAAACAAAATGGCGGAAATGCTGCCATCTTTGATTTAGACATTGAAATTGACAACTACTAGAGGGATCTTTCTAATATTTCATATGTAGGTTCCCTTGGTCCCTACTGTTGTGCCCTTTTGATTTTGTAACTGATCAGAAAAACAAAATGGCTGAAAAGCAGCCATCTTGGACTTTGACATGGAAATCACTATTTCTTAAAGAAGTAATGGATGGATATTTCTCAAATTCCATATGTAGTTTCACTTTCTTGCCTAGTTGTGCCCGTTGAGAGATTTTGAGACTGATCAGATCAACAAAATGTCTGACAGATTGCCATCCTGAATTTTGATAATTAGGCCTAGAGATGTATGTGAAGTCGATCTTTCTCAAACTTCATATGTACACTGTATGTTCCTCTTTGTCCTTATAGTTGTGCTATTTTGCTTTTAGGGCCGATCAGAAAAAACGAAATGGCCGACGGATGACCATCTTGAAATTTAAGCTCATAGTCTACCATCTTTCAATTAATAATGCCTTTTCTTAAGAAGAAAAAAGGGAAAAGATCCCACTTTTTTTGTGTTTAACACACTAATACCGTTTATTTCGGTGCATATATTAAAATAAACACATTCGCTTCCGTGTAAATGGATCAATGTTCATTTGTAATAAAAATTGATATTTTAGTTAAAGTTTTAAAGCACTGCACTTAATTGTACATGTAGCTTGAACTACAACTCGTCAATCTAAACAACCTGCGTGTTATTAGGTTTACTCTAAATACTTACTTAATCCCTATTCTGAAACTTGCTGATATCGAAACATAGTAACCCATACAACAAAATCACTTCAATAGCTGTCGAAATATACATACTATTGTTAGAAGTTTTAGCGTTTCAGTACTTTCATTTTATATACAGACAGAAACTCAAGCAACTGTGGGCCAATGCAACTTTTAAATTTCTAAACCGGACACCTTCTTTGAGTATCGTGCGTAGATGCGAATGAGACGGGAAGTTATATTCTATTAGTATACCCCATTACAAACGTATTGAGATGACGTGTCTTAGTGAGCTATCAATTTCGTCATAAAAGGAATATTATTGTGCCCAATAAACGTAACTTCAGGAAATTTTTCGGGATTCTAAAAAATTATTTAAAACATCCTGTTTATAACCATGCAAAAATAAGCCTAAAACGAAATAAACCTGAGCGGTAACTAACAAGAAACAAAAAATCTAAAGAATTGAAAATAATTCAGGTGGGGCCAACTTCAACAACAAGCCGAAGTTAGAAGACAGTTCAAAACGGACGCGTGTTTACAAATACCGTGTTTCAACTGGCTGTACCGGTAACCGCGTAAGAATTCATCTTGAATATTGCTGATATCAGTTAATCTTAACTAAATCTAAAAATATAAAAAGTTATTAGGCTTGATTTTCGCTTCAAGTTTTGCCGAAAGTTACGTATATTGGGCCTTTAAATGTAGCTGATAATGTTGTTTTGTAAGTAGTTGTTGGGGATATTTGGTGTTGGTAGCGATTTCAGGTAAAAAAAAAAAAGGTGTTGTTTAGAAGGCCTGTGTTGTTCGGGGGTATTTGATTTTGTGCAGTAGATGTACTAAGTTTGCTGTTGTTTAAAGAATTTCTATGTTAAATTATGCCATATAATGTTGTTAGATACTTTGATTAGATGTTGCTTCCTCTGTTACAGGAAGTGTATCTACACTGCCGCCGTATAGCCCGTCAGCAGATTGACATGGTCTGGTCGCTTCTATGTAACCCCACGGCGGCCCAGGTCCGCGGGGGGCTGTCCCGAAGGACCTCCACGGCGGTATGTATAAACTATGCAGCAATGCCGTGGATTTTAAATAATCATGAGGTCGTATTATACTCCCCAGGGTATGCTCTATATTCTAAGGTCGTATTATACTCACCAGGGTATGCTCTATATTCTGAAGTCGTATTATACTCCCCAGGGTATGATCTATATTATGAAGTCCTATTATACTCACCAGGGTATGATCTATATTCTAAAGTCGTATTATGCTCCCCAGGGTATGTTCTATATTCTGAAGTCGTATTATACTCCCCAGGGTATGGTCTATATTCTGAAGTCGTATTATACTCCCCAGGGTATGTTCTACATTCTAAAGTCGTATTATACTCCCCGGGGTATGTTCTATATTCTAAAGTCGTATTATACTCCCCAGGGTATGTTCTACATTCTAAAGTCGTATTATACTCCCCAGGGTATGTTCTGTATTCTGAAGTCGTATTATACTCCCCAGGGTATGTTCTATATTCTAAAGTCGTATTATACTCCCCGGGGTATGTTCTACATTCTAAAGTCGTATTATACTCCCCAGGGTATGTTCTATATTCTGAAGTCGTATTATACTCACCAGGGTATGTTCTATATTCTGAAGTCGTATTATACTCCCCAAGGTATGATCTATATTCTGAAGTCGTATTATACTCCCCAGGGTATGTTCTATATTCTGAAGTCGTATTATACTCCCCAGGGTATGTTCTACATTCTAAAGTCGTATTATACTCCCCGGGGTATGTTCTATATTCTGAAGTCGTATTATACTCCCCAAGGTATGATCTATATTCTGAAGTCGTATTATACTCCCCAGGGTATGCTCTATATTCTGAAGTCGTATTATACTCCCCAGGGTATGGTCTATATTCTGAAGTCGTATTATACTCCCCAGGGTATGCTCTATATTCTGAAGTCGTATTATACTCCCCAGGGTATACTCTATATTCTGAAGTCGTATTATACTCCCGAGGGTATACTCTATATTCTAAAGTCGTATTATACTCCCCAGGGTATGCTCTATATTCTGAAGTCGTGTTATACTCCCCAAGGTATGTTCTATATTCTGAAGTCGTATTATACTCCGCAGGGTATGTTCTATATTCTGAAGTTGTATTATACTCCCCAGGGTATGCTGTATATTTTGAAGTCGTATTATACTCCCCGAGGGTATGTTCTTTATTCTCGTGTCCTCTGTTACAGAAGTTGCCTCCCCCGGACTCCGTTCCTGCTGTCCTTAGGGACCTCATCTCCGAGTACCGCCGCAAACCCAGCAAGGAGTTCATCGACCACCTTTACGATGTATGTTTATTACTTAGATTGAATAATATCGTCCACAGTTCATCTTTACAGTTATTGAAACAATGTTAAACACATTTATCCTTTTATAAACCAAAACCGACTTTCCTTGTAAGTATGAAATATCCAGGACCCGGTTTCCTCAACTTAAAATTCTCCATAGGAAAGCATTACAGAATTTAAGGAGAAAATCCTTAGTTAAGGAACTTTCCATAAATTCTGTAATGCTTTCCTATGGAGATTTTTAAGTTAAGGAGTTTCCTTAAGTTTAGGAACGTTGATGAAACCAGGGTCAGATGGAATAAAGCTTAGACCAATCAAGATGAGTCCAGTTAGAAGAACCACAATGATGATATTCACTAGTGAAGGGCTTTTCATATAGTAACAAATAGACCCCATCATACCTTCTGCCAGTTCTGGTAACAACATTCATTCACTACTGGATATGTGTACAATACAGTATGGTATAATGGAAACACATTTTAATTGCTATTCCCAAGTTCCATGTGTTATGTTTATGCAGACGTGTCTCTGTTTCATCCATAAACAAACGCTATTTCAATGTTTATGCAACAGGTTGACGTCAGGCTCGTAATTTATTTTGACTATTTGTATATTACGTTTCGTGCTTTCTATTTGTTATACAGAAAATACAGTTGTTCATTGGAAATCAGTTGAATAAAACATGTCACGTTTACGCCCTCTTATAACGGTCGGTAAAGCTAAAGGCTACAGAAGGCCTAGTTATGGTAGGAAATCTATAAATATATTCACAAATCCTCCATACAGACGAGAGTCCTATTACAGGCAAATTGCCAAGAAACTTGTCGAGGAGAACCCTGGAGAGACAAGACTCGGGGAAACTTGAGAAGTTGCAGGAACTGACGCCAACCTCATGATTATGCAACAAGTGGATCAAAATAAGCTTAAGTCGAAGTCTAAGTCGAATTCTAAATCATGTTCGCATATAAGGAAAAACACACGTTACATATACATGTATATAGAATGGTATTGAAAGATGAAAGAAAATAAATGTCCATCTTCATAAATAATGACACAGATAACCACCAGAAATGTGCACATTGCCAACAAGAGACCACCGAGAGCGTTACCCACTTCTATCTACTACACACAAATCTAAAACCATTCACACACACACCTGATATATCACAACAGGAAAATAACTAAATGACTATTGACTTTTCTGGTTAAGAAACTGTTGCATTTTGTAGGATATACATTTTATCCTGAAATAGCTATTTTAAATAAAGTACCAGGTAATGTTTTGCTCCGTAAAGGGTTCACTCTTACGTCATATTGACGAGTAACTTCTCAAATAGCGTGTTACCTGTGTTAAATTCATTTTAAACCCTCGTCCAGATTGAAGAAACCGGTTTTCTGTCATCCAACAAAAATCTTGTTTTGCTGAGATGAAGGAGTCGTATTAAGATTTGAATAAACGTGATCAAAATATTAATTCCAGTTGTCCATACATGGGTTATGTATCGCCTTCCTTACCCAGTGTTTATGATAGTATCTGGGGTTTCAAATACAAGGATGAGTTAAACATTACATTAGTTTGGGGAGATGCAAAGATTCAACGCATTGTTTAGAGTTCGTCTCCGTATGGATATAATTTCAAATGAGGTCACATTAATAAGCTTCAGTGGAGAAGAGTAAACTGTTCCGTTGAAGAAGGCACAACAACTAAATCTTCCCCGATGAGTTTTAAAGGATAGTCCAAGATAGGACTAGTATTTTGACTTGTTAAAATGTTGTTTTTTTTTTTATGAAATCCTATTAATTTACTGTCGGAGTATGGAAAAATGGCTACACACGAATATGGAGTTCAAAGAAGGAAGGTCGAGTCATAAATAAGATCATTTGAGTTGTTCGGTACTACGTCTGATTCTGCAAAAATGTCCACATATATGAACATTCTTTACACTTGTCCTTCGTTTCATTACAGGATTTCCTTGGACAGCTCGACTTTGAGAAATCTCGCCATTTACGTAACGTGCATGAACGAGAAGTGAACGAGATTAAGTCGTATATCCGGAAGTGCTTGGAACTGAGCTGGGAAATGGTGGTACAACAGCCTCCTATGTACCTCCAGTTCAAAGTCAGACACGGTTCAGAGGTCGACTCCTCCAAGTTCGACTTCTACTCGCACCCCGGACAAAAGACTGACTATCTAGTTTGGCCGGCCCTCCTTAGGGACGAGAATGGACCTCTCCTGCAGAAAGGAGTCATACAAGCCGTTTCAGATAAACCCTGAAGTTGGCAACTCTCATTTAAACTGATTCACCTCTGAAAACACATTTGAATTCTTCAATTGAGAATTTAAGAAATTCAAGGGTGAATGAGTTTATAATCGTTTAAATTAAATACTAACACTTTCACGTTTCAGGAATAGGATCAATGGAATTCCCACTCGGAGACGTCCTTTGTTGAAGACTACTCGGAAAAAAGTTCATCATTTGCTCTTCATCGTGTAGGTTCATCTTAAGAATTAAACCATGTTTCCATTTTCATTTTGTCCCCCGTTTGTAAATAGATATCCATGTGTAATTACAAGGATGCGAGTGTATGGTGCGTAGATCTGTGAAGGTGTGAAAGAAAGACTATACATTGTTAGTATCCATGTTATCCAGGGTTTGGCCACTGCATGGTGGGAATTTGTATAAACTCATGCCTTTTTTCCCCAACAGTATACATCATGGTTTTAAAAAGTAGGGTTTCAGGTCGGAATACTTTATTTAATGTAATTGGGCTTTGTAAAGACAGTGTTGTTATTCAAGTGATCTTGGCCATTGGTGAACATTTGTACAAACTCATACCCATCAATAGGCTATATTACCTGTATACCACTAAAAGGTTGTGGTCGGCATGTTTTATTCATTTTAATTGACTTTATATATACAGAGCTGGTTTTCAACGGTTTTTTGTTTTGCTGTGGCCACAAATGGGTAAAAATATTAAAAGTACATCGTAAGTCAGTACCTGCACCCTGCTGAATGATATCGGGACATTTTCCAGCATTTATTTCATTAACATTGGTAGGGATCTCGATTATATGATACTACTACATGTATTTATGCAAAGATTTTACAAATGTCTGCCACTGTGAGTAGACCTTTCAAGATTTTGGATATCTAAAAAGAGATGCGTGTTTTGAAATAAACTTTGATATTGGGGGGGGGGGGGTTGTTGAATTAATTAAAAGAGTCTAACCTCGTCTTCATGGCTGAGAAACCTTACAATGAGGTCGATTCGATGTTAGATTGTCCAACTCGTCCAGTCAGGGTTAGACATCCGTCAAGAAACTCGCCCAGAAGATTCCGGTTTCTCCGCCATACAATCGATGAATGGGAAGACTCTTGCTTGAAAACATAAAGTTTTAGTATTTATAGTATGTTTTTCTATCATGATTTGCAAACGTTCTTTCCCGTCGAGTGCTATTAATTGCGTCATATATTGTTGTCCTTGTAAGACCATTTCTTGTTCATTTCCACGTAATGTCATGTACTGGGAGTGAGAAACACGGGGGTCCTACTGTTTGGAGCACATTCAGTGAATGGTAGTATATTCCTGTATTTGGTATAGGTCGTGAGTGTGGATTGATTCCTATAGACCAGGCCCCAGGGTCATGAAACAATCTAAGGTCTGAATTTGTCTTAAGTTTTGACTTAGCCAATCACGATTAGCGTTACGAAAAGTAACGTTATATGTGATTGGCTAAGCACAAACTTAATTAGTCTAAGATTGTTTCATGATCTCTAGGCCTGTAGTATATGTTGTATAGGCACGTCAGATTTAACAGTACTGTCACGTGATTGATGGCAGGGTACATACATACTAAATCTAGAATCAAATTCGTTGTTTGTAATTAATATGTTTTCCATCCTTACTTTCTAGGACATTATTCGGAACATCCCGCTGCACAAATTATCATACTCCATTTTTTATTGTCATTAATTTATTTATTTTGTCTTTGTTTTTGTTGTGTAGCATGTACAGGCAGCTAGCCTTATTTATTCATCAACATTCGAAATGAAATACTTACCTGGGTAGAGTTTATAGTGACTTTTAGCCTTTAAAGAATTTTAATAGATTTAACAGATTCTCTAGTGCTGAAATACTCAACACTCATCCAGTATCTACGAAATCCTGTTTTTAGACGCAAACTTTTGTTAACAAAACTAATTTGACTTGGGAATATTATGGTGGAAGGGTACACTTTTTTAAATAAACGATTATGAAACTGAAAATATATTATCAGTAAACACCATGTTAGCTTGGCCATACGATTGATGAAATCGTATTTCGCCAATTTTCTTTCCGGCTTGTATAAAGGTGCTACTTTCTATATGAACTTTTGACGTCTCGGTGAAAAACACCAGTTTAGTATATATACTCCCTTGTTCTTTTTACCTGATAATTTTGACAATATTGTCTTTATTTCATGATGCTGGAAATTCTTTTTGAAAAAAAAGAAATATTTAGATTTTTATCATAAAAAAACAATCTTAGTTTGCTTGATATTTTACTAAATGTATATTATTTATCACCATCTCCTGATGCTTAAAAGTTCGGAGATCTACCCTCTATAATTGATATTGTAGCATGCGTGAGAAATAATAATGTAGGTTGCAAACGAAATTGGAACCTGACTGATTTTAATATGTTGATGGATGTGGTTTGGTGATGAATATTGATTGTATATCTTATCTGACAATTGATCAGAGGTCAATTTTAGAAACACCCGTACTTAATTTAGTTCTACTAATGAACTTTCAATGAGGTGAATTCGCATCTCTGTAGTATAGACAACCATGTGAAGCTTTCAGTTGATGAAAACGATAACAAAGAAACAATGTTTATTCGAGCCAAAATGAGGTCTACAATTTCTCATGAAATGTGTTTTTGTCCTACAAAATATTGGTATCTTTTCTCTTTAATCACACTCAAAAATACTTACGTATTTATCAACTGAGAAATAACGTCCTGATATAATCGGGTGATCTGACTCAATACTTGTCATGTGACTGGTCGTAGGTAATATGACTGGTCGTTGGTCACGTGACTGGTTTGTGGTGATGTGACTTCGACTGTTCAGTGGTCATGTGATTGGTCGGAGGTCATGTGACTGGCCAACGGCAATGTGACTTGTAAATGGTGGTATGACTGTTCAGTGGTCATGTGATTGGTCGGAGGTCATGTGACTTGCCAACGGCAATGTGACTGGTAAATGGTGGTATGACTATTCAGTGGTCATGTGATTGGTCGGAGGTCATGTGACTGGCCAACGGCAATGTGACTGGTAAATGGTGGTATGACTGTTCAGTGGTCATGCGACTAGTTAGTTGAAATGTGACTGATTAGTTGTGACGAATCTGATCAGTGGTAATATGCCAGGTCAGATTTTGAATCTTGCCATGTGTGCGTGAGAAAAGGTGTGTTAAATGATTAGTGTATTGGTTACTTTGTCATATTTTCTGTAAACTAACATTTTTTTGCGGTTTTTGGATTTTTATCCCCTTTTTTCTTACTAAAAGATTTTTAAAATCATAAGTTGTGAGTGTATAGGTTCATATGTCGATACTGATTGATTTGATTGTATTTGTTATTTTCGTGGTTTTTTAATTGGTGCACACTGTAATTTTGAGACATCCTTACTCCATTAATGAATTGAGTTGATCAGAAGATATTCAGTGTTTCAACAATGTTGGATATAACACAATTAGTCCAATAACGAACACGGCTGATTAATTTTTAATGTATGTATGTATGTATAATCAAATATTGTTTTAAATCAAATCATCCTGCCGAAGTTTATTTTATCATTTTTTATATCATTTTAAACTAATATATCTTTTTTGCTCATACAAGAATGCATTCATTTTCCTCGGTACGACCAATCAACTATTTACGGTGTGAAATGTTCCTTCAGCATAACGTCACCTCAATAATTTTAACGTAGCCGGGGCACTGTCTCTGCCAGAGGGTCACATGTTTAAAATATGCCCAGCTACCAGAATGCAATCTAGAATATTGTGAAATATGGAAGATAATATGATAATCGGTGATAATGGATGATCTAGTGTTGCTGACTGTGTGCTTGGTCCTCACAGTTCTACTTAATCTTTATCGGTAGGTTACCTGTTGCCTTTAGAGTGCTTATTGTGATACGTCGTTTTTATGTTTTATGTCGCTTTTATTGTGTTCAAGGAGTGTACTTTAACGAAGTTGATTTACAAATTTACAGTATTGGTTGTTTTAAAACCACACAATGATGTAATCGCTGTATATCAATTCTACAATTGTTTTAGCTTATAATTGTTGTTGTAGTGAGTTTTACGTAATCAAGTGCAATACACCTTAAACAGAATCCATTATGAGTTTATTTAGCACTTAGCCATGTATTCACCGTCATCCATTATGTTCTTGCTGAGATCAGAAAACTTTCTATTTGAAGTGGGTTTGTGCGAGCGAAAATCAACTTATTGCACTCTTACAGACTATGGAATGTAAACGGATTTAGTTGACGTCATGTTTTTTGTGTGACGTAAAACGCAAGTTTTAACATTTGCTTTCATGTTTCATCACGTAACGTTCATAACGTTATTTTTTTATTCGTTATCCATGCACGACCTCTACACGTGTACTTAAGTTTTTACTCATTCACCCCTGAAAACACATTTGAACTCATCCGGTTCAATGGTTTGATGGTTCATTATGGAATTTCAGGGGTGACTGAGTTAAATCCAAGGATCAGAACTTGTCATAACAACCTTATTCCTGGGAGAAGGCACCGAGTCACCAGCTGTCGGAATAGGTTGTAATATATGCTTCAAGTTACTCAATGCTTCAAGTAACTCAATGCTTCAACATCATTTGCTTGACTGTGAATACTGTGGTAATGAACTCGGTTTTGTAAGTGTAGTATATTTTTGTTTTCTCGGTAAAAATCAAACATTCCCAAATAAAACTGTTTGTTGTGAATGATATTGCTTGTCTTAATGATTTAAGAGTGTAAACATCTACTCATCGGTGACATAAACGCATTCCTCACAAATAGATATTTACTAATGACATAATATACAATACTATTTTGAAAATGTACTTTTCCGTTCAATCCGCTGAAATTGACGATAAAGTCCATTTAATCCTTGTTTTGAAATTGTGATCTGGTCGATTTCCGAAGATTCTATTGATTCATGTTCATGAAGTAAGGTCAATGTTACACTAAGGTAAATGTTACATTAAGTTCAATAAAAACTCAGGTAAATGTTACATTAAGGTCAATGTAACACTAAGGTTAATGTTACACTATTGTCAATGTAACACTAAGGTCAATGTTACACTAAGGTCAACGTTACACTATTGTCAATGTAACACTTAAGTCAATGTTACACTTAGGTCAATGTAACACTATAGTCAATGTAACACTTAGGTCAATGTAACACTTAGGTCAATGTTACACTAAGGTCAATGTTACACTATTGTCAATGTAACACTTAGGTCAATGTAACACTTAGGTCAATGTAACACTTAGGTCAATGTTACACTAAGGTCAATGTTACACTATTGTCAATGTTACACTAAGGTCAATGTAACACTATGGTCAATGCAACACTTAAGTCAATGTAACACTTAGGTCAATGTTACACTAAGGTCAATGTTACACTATTGTCAATGTTACACTAAGGTCAATGTAACACTATGGTCAATGCAACACTTAAGTCAATGTAACACTTAGGTCAATGTTACACTAAGGTCAATGTTACACCATTGTCAATGTTACACTATTGTCAATGTAACACTAAGCAGGCTGTCCAGCGTCCCTAAAATTCATAAAAAAGTGAAAAATCCAAAGGAAATTCCTATAAAAAACTAATTGTTTATCTTAAATTCCTATTTTTTTTATGTTTTTTCAATTTAGAAAATGTTTTAATATGTTATTCCGTAGTTTAAAGTTCATATTCAAAACAAACAGTAAAAGACAGTTGACCAGTGGATCCCTATATAGCTACAGCTACAGCTCAAAGGGTAGAGTGGTAATCTAGCGGTGAAGCTACTCCAGTTTAAACATCTTAGGAAACACACTACTATATCTCTTTCTTGTTATACAAATATCAAGTCTACCTGTCCTCTCTGAGAACAAGAATTCGGGTCACTGATTCAATCTCCTAATTAACACACACTCTTTCCTGTTAAAGCTGTATTCAACTGCTATATGTCCTCTATGGGAATCATATCATATTGGTGGCCTTTTTAGGACACCTGATATGAGGTTTCAAGTGGCCTATATTGTGATCGTGTTTTGTCCGTTGTTGTCTGACATTTCATAATTTCGCCTTCTCAATAACCATGAAATCATATCATATTGGTGGCCTTTTTAGGACACTTGAGACGAGTTTTTAAGTGGCCTATATTGTGATTGTGTTCTGTCCGTTGTTGTCTGTCGTAGACATTTCTTCATAATTTCGCCTTCTCAATAACCAAAAGGCCCTGGCGTTATGGAATTGGACCCATAGCATTCTAGGATTGCGGGCTACCAAAGTTGTTCAAATAAATGACCTAGAGACTTTCTTGCAAGTGCACAGGGGTCAAACATGTTAAAATCTTCAAGATATTAATCTTCTCAATAACCAAAAGGCACGGGGTATCTGTACTCGGACTTAGTAGGAGAAACAATGCACCAGCGCATACAAAAATCAGAATACTAAAGCGTCAACAAAACCATAACCCGAACTCAAAATCGATTTAACTAGAGGCAAAATAGAAACAAATGAAAGATTTACATGGAGACTCGTAAAATCACAAGAGAATAAGACCAGATGTTCCGGAAGAGAAAGTGTCTTCTGCTTCATCGTCGATACCCGCCATGTAAATCTTGACCTCATCCAAGTAAGCATCAATTCTCAAAATGAGAACCGAGTCATCATTGTTATCACAACAAGTAAGCACACTAATAAGCAAACTCAAAAACGTCCATCTTCATATCACACAAAGATACAAAATATTTCTCGATGAGATCAAGATGGCGACCATAAAACGCATAGTCTTCTTCAACCTACATCTCTCGAATCCCTGTGCCGTAAGTTTGTTCGTCAGCAGCTGCCATCTATCACGAAAATCTCGATATTGAGAGCAAGCCCTAGAATAACGAATCAACTGCAACATGTAAACACCATAGGATTGAGAACAGGGATGTTACTATCAAGAAAGGGAAAGTTCACGATCGGAAAATCGAAATCGTCACGTTTATCATACAGCTTTGTAGTAAGTTGCCCGTGTTGGTCATTAGTAAAGATTGAGGTAAGAAGCTGATGTAGGAAAGTCTGTTGTGTCTTTAATCTCAAGTTGAGTAGAGTAAATACGATCGACTAGGTCAGCAAATTTCTTGTTGTTTATATCCAACACATCGTCAATATACCCGAAAGCGAAACCGAAAGACCCGACAAGGCCTTTGCTACCCGTCCTGACAAGCCCTTCGGCAAACCCAGCTTCGTATGAAAACAATATATGTTAGCCAAAAGTGGGGCACAGTTAGTGCCCATCGGAATGCCAACAATCTGTTGGAAAATCTTTCCTCCGAACTCAACAAAGATATTGTCAACCAGGAATTCAATCATTCGTACTTTATCTTCCTCAGTACTTTCACAAAGCACGCTCCAAGACAGCTCACAACCATGCATCTGCATCGGCGTTCAACACTCAAATAGATAAGTGGATCTTTCACCAAACGTTTAACTAATCACTTAACAAAATAACACTGACATTGTTAAACTGATTTTATACATTCTAATATCAGATATACATAACTATTAAGTTTCTATAAAGTTGGGTCACAAATATTAAGTTTAGACTTGCATCTGTTAATATAGATCTCGTATCACAAGGTCCATTATTTGTATCGAGTCTACAGCCACTTGTGGCCAGGAGAATGACCATATATATATATATATAGATAATATAGCGAAATATGAATAATTTAAAAAAATATATCTAAAAACAAACTTTCCAATTTTCTTTTAACGTTATAAATCATCTAAAACCATAATGAAAATAATCGCCAAATTTCAGCTTGATACGTCAAACACTGAAAAAAAATTTGACGCTTGACGTATTAAGCTGACATTTGGCAATTATTTTCATTATGGTTTTAGATGATTAATAACATATTTTGTTTTAATTATTATTTATATTTCGCTATATTATCTATATATATGACAAAGTAACCAATACACTAATCATTTAACACCTTTTCTCACGCACACATGACAAGATTCAATATATATATATATGGTCATTCTCCTGGCCACAAGTGTCTGTGGACTTCTGGTGTTGAAATACCATATGGTTATTAGACTCTGTTATTAGCTTTGATTACACGCACACAGATACAGCAGAGAGACAATGTCAGCGTAACCCTGACGACCAAGGGTGACATTGTCACGCGAGTTAATGTGTTATCCTTTCTCTATTTTGCTTACCGCAGCGTCGATAATGATAATGAAACAAACACATGATGTTATCGAAAGTCGAATGTGGAAGTCATCAAATCGATATCTCAGTTTACCATCAGAGCAGTTTCTTGACAATGGCGGACATTGTATATATAAAGTAAATAATATAGATTTGTAAGTAATTCTTAAAAAAGATTATATGTTCCGAATAAAACATCAACAAATGAGTATACGACACATTTCAAATTGCATAAAAAAAATGTTGCTGACAAATGACGCATTTTAAAGAGAGGCTACTCTTTTCAACAACAAATGCTGTCAAGAGTTGCATCCCATTATTATGTCAGACGTGTGAATAATGCAATAAAATGGGCAACAACCGTTGATCCTCGATTGCAAATGTGAAATGAAAATAGCGTTAAAAACTATTCATTATCATAAAATAACAGGCAGTGATATTGTCCCCACAGATCATGGTACCGCATCGGACTTGAGCGGTGGGGATTGCTATTCCAGCGAGGTATTTCATAATTATTCCATCATAATTGTGTACTTTCTGATATTGTGTCCTTGTAATCCGACATCTTGTCATTTTCAGAATTGGCCTTTGTATAAATAACATGGCGTTTCTGAAATGGAGAAAAGTAATGGTTAGAAAAAATATATCGATAGTAAGGTTTTGACAATAGCATAGGGGTAGCAGAAAACACGTGGTATCAGAAGAACCGTTAACAAAACAGTAGCTAGTGTAGTTTCTCAACGGGAACAACAAATATTGTTTTAAAAAAGGGAAGATGGAAAGTGCGGTTCTGAAATAAACTGTCAGGTCCTGACTATTCAACGGGCGATAACTCTAAAAGTTTCGCGTAAAAAGTTACCGAGACACACGTTTGTTGGAGCCTACCTACTCCTATAACATAAGAGGCCGCTGGTCCGCCTTTTTTTCTATCGGATATGATTTTGCGGTTACATGAAGTCTGTCAAAAAGTATCTCGCTAACATTGTTGAAGTAGGGGCCTGCCTACTCCCAGCAAATGAGTAATCGTCATCAAAAAAATGTTATATATGGTGGTTTCTTTTATGAAACGAGATAAACAGGTGAAACTACACACTAACGAGTTGATTTGGTGTCTTTAACGCGATTATATTTAAGTAAGCCTTCCTTCTGGATAATGCCATGAATCCCAGAACGATTTAATTTAACGTAAAGGTGTCTACTGGGCAGATGGTTTGCCCATCAAAATATCTACAAGTCGACAGGATAAGGAGGCAGTGTCGTTTGATATGATCCAATGACATTCAATTTATACCAAATACATATCACATACATGTATACGGAAAAAAACACATACTGAACAATACACCACAGATAGCTTTGTAAAAGGGCGGAGACTCCTATGATAAATCATTGAATTGTTATTCAACCATACGAAAAAGCCATTAGCACATCTCTACGAAATAGCAAACCTTAATCGTCAAACATAAAACTTCAACATGATGGTAGAACGATATTTCTACCATCTTTGTTGAAACAGTTCTACGTCTTCTTTATGCGTTTCTCTACACTGAAATAACCCCAGTTTGTTTGTTTGCGTATTTACGTCCGCTACAGTTTAATCAGACAACTGGTCTCAGTTACAGATATATAGTAGTGGGAGGGGTTATATACACAGATATACAGTAGTGGAAGGGGCTATAATCGAGAGGTAAAATCATTATCTGTCAATTATTTCATAGTAACATAGGTGCGTGCCTAGCCCCTGTGGTATCAGTTGAACGCCGGTCGTTTCCTTTTCTATTACTGTAACAGTGGAATTATTCGCAGAGTGGAAATTTTCGCTTGTTTCACTTGCATTAAATCTTCGCGATTATATAAACACGCGAACATATTTCACACAACCCAAACTCTACAGTGTCCAAAAGTATTGTAGGCACATAGTGCAAAACAACACAACGGACAGCGCGAACATTTCTACAACCCAAATAGTTTAGAGGATGACTAAGCGAAAAATTCCACACGCGAAAATATCAACTTTCACAGTATAATGACGTTAATAACTCCAATGTATCTATGGGCCTTATCAACATAACAAATCTGTTTACGGTGTACGCTCAGAAGTTCAATCGCGAACTATTACACTTTTCTTTCTGAACTTTGAAAAATTGCTTCATTTAATGTGTAAATAAAATGATTTCAGTACGCCATTTTTCTCTTGGTTATAATTATATGAATGTCATAAAAAACAAATTTGAGGTCAACGATTTTTCTTCTGAACAATTTTTTAGAATTCCTGCTCCATAATGAGGTGGGTCAATTGAAAAGGTATAACAATGGCATATTAACCAATAAACAAATGGGCCGTCGTTTTCTCGTAAAATAGGTGAACTGACAAATATACACTATCAGATCATCCAAGCGATCATTTTTAGTAAACAGCCATGTAAATCAAGTACAGAAAATTGTAGGTCTTAAGTCAGTGGCCGAGAATTTATACTAGATGACCTTAAGGTGTTGTGTGTCGTTTTACTTCAGCGCTTTGTCTCGCTATTACAAGTCCCGAATCTGTCCCTTTTTGTCCAATGCCCCAGGTGTTAGTCACATTTAATTTGGAACTTAGTCTGCACTAGTAATGCATTCCTTATGCAGCAAAACTGTTACAGTAGTGGTGATATCAATAATAATGTAGTGTATATATTATATAGTGCATCTAAGATATATGTAACACACACACACGTGTTTCATCTTTTAAAGAGAAACGCTAATCTTGCTTTCTCGTAAAAGTCGATATTTTCGCGCAGACTGTTCGTGGTGTTGACATTTTCGCGCTGCTAGTGGTGTTGTTTTGAACTGCGTACCTATAATTCTTTTAAAAATGTTCGCGTGATGATATATTCGCGGAGATTTAGTGAAAGCGAAATTAGCGAAAATATCCACATCGTGAACAGTTGCAATTTTACAGTATATCAGCCTTGTCAAATTCGTTACCAATAAATTCTCTGCGACATTGCAGATTCGTTATTAAAGAAGACTGGTGTACACTTTAGGTCTCTTAAAGGCCCAATATACGTAACTTTAGGACATTTTTCGTGGTTCTGCAAAATTCTGAAAAAAATATAGTTAATAACCATGCAAAAATAAGCCTAAAACGAAGTAAACCTGAGCGTTACTAACAAGAAACTCTTGACGGAAAAATACAAATATTGAAAATAATTAAGGTGGGGCCTACTTCAACAACAATCCGAAGTTAAAAGACAATTCAAAATGGACGCGTGTTTACAAATACCGAGTTTCAACTGCTGATGTTCCGGTGACCGCGTAAGAATTTATCTTGAATATTGCTGATATGAGTTAATCTTAACTAAATCTATAAATATGAAAAAGTTATTAGGCTTGATTTTTGCTTCAGGTTTTGCCGAAAGTTACGTATATTCGGCCTTTAAAAGTGATACAATAAAGATTAACACCGAACGGCAATTAAATATGTACTGTCGTGTTACTTTGTACTCGATCGTGAAAGAAAGGAGGGGTTTAAAGTTTCCCCTCGCGAATTAAAACTATTGTCACTATGTCACAGGGAAATGAGTGAGTATAAAAGTATGTTCGTTTCAGGTTAATGTTTCAGTACGTGTATATCTATCGCTGCCTATTGCAAAAAAATCCTAATATATACGTTTAACAGTATTACTCTCTTGGGTTTCTGTAATGTGTAAAACAAGTCAAGTATAACATAATCCTTACTTTTTGCTCCAACTCATCCCCACAGCAGACGATCTTTCTGATTGACTTTGGTAGACAGGGGCACGTTCTCTCCCCGAAACTAAACAGGTACCGACCGTCCAGGTCATCCAGCTTTGGTCGACCTGTAATATTGTCAATATATAGGCTGATGTCACAGTAAAGTTTATTCTGTGTAATATAAAAATTACATTTAAAAATCAAAGAGTTCTGCTTTCAATATAGCGGCCATCTTTGGTCGAACTGTAACATTGTCAGAGTATAGGCTTATGTTACAGTATGCTAGTTCTTTTTAATATCAAAAAAAAAAATTCAAAAATCTAACAGTTCTGCTCTCAACCCAGAGGTCAACACCTGACCCTTCTGCTACTACATTAGTTTAGAAATTTTGGATTCTTACCTTTTGGCCCCTAGCATTACTGAAGAGTCATATGAGTACGTAACAGCTGTATGATGCAATTCAATTAATTTTTTCGGCATACTGTAACTATTACTAAATTTAAGAGGTGCAGCATATGTGTGTGTTACGTCATCTTTAATGATAAGGGGTGGCAGATTCACTATAAGAGGACACTTACTATTCGGAATGCGTGGTCTTATTCAACTTCTACATCTTGCAAGGGAATGTTAGCCATTGACTGATCGATTCTGAGTTAGATCATTGTTTTTCTGACGCCTTGGTGTTCCCTTTTTAAAATCTTAAGCATTGGATGTCTATCACGAGAAATGGTGTTGAAGTCGAATTTATGAAACTGATCTTTCATCAAAACATCAAATATAAAAAACCGGAATAGCATTACATTAAACAAAATAAGAAACTCTAGGCATTGCATATCATGCACTTTACCACAATATTGTCCTTCTAGACATATTTGTTCACTTCGGACAATAATTATTCATGACAATTTCAATAAAAAGATGATTTAATTGATTCGTAGGAAACTTTTCTCATGATTATGATTTTGGAATAGCTGACGATGACTAAGGAGCATACACGTTCAGTTCGTCCCTGGTACTTAAGATTGTAACTACAGCACTACCACAGAAATTTAATACAAATATAAAAAAAAATAAAAAAAAAAAAATAATTATTTTTGTTATAAAGTGAAAGAAAAGAAATACTACTTTGTTCCTATGCATTCTGATAGATGAAGACACTGGACTGATAATAATCAAATGTACAATTATAATATACAAACAAAAAAAACTGAAACGTCAACAAAACCATCATCCGAACTCAAAATCGATTAAACTAGGGGCAAAACATGGACAAAGGAAAGACCCCCATAGAAATCCTTGTAAAGTACAAGAGAATAAGGCCAGATGTTCCGGAAGTGTAAGCGTCTTGTGCTTCATCGACAACACATGCTATGTAAATCTTAGTCATATCCAAAAAAAACCCATAAAATCCTCAAATTGAGAACCGGGTCACCATTATTAATCAAATCAAGTGAGCACATTAATTGGCATATTCAGTCGCAAGAATGTTAAAGACATCTTATGTTGATGTGAGCTGTTAACTCACATAGAAAGTACTCGAATTGTTTTCTTTGGTCTGTCGTTGCTGTTTACATAATTGGTAACCATCTTTGAAACGCAAGGTAGGTTACCTTAGCAATGCCACATCCGCCTTAAAATGGCGGTCCAACGTAAATTATAGAAAAAGCTCCTTGACGGAATGTGGTACGTACCTACTACACAACTCACTATAACGGCTACAAGTAAGAAACACAGCAGCCCGACGACATCGAACCAGTAATTAGACAGGGAGTAGAGAGCGTCCAACCCCTCAGGCCTACAACACAAAGTATCAAATGGATCACGCGGGACTGAGACAATGAAAACAAATCGGGCGAATGAACTATTCAACCCGATATACATAAAAATGTAATAACAGTGAAATGTGTTGTATTCTTCAAGATGTTGAAGGAACCATACAAAAACTGGTATTTAATAGTTATGACTTTGTCACTTTAGGAGTGAATGAGTTACTGATTTATACAATACTGATGAACTTTGTCATCTTTAGGAGTGAATGGGTTACTGATTTATACAATACTGATGATCACCTGATGAAGCCAGAGCGGCGCCATGTTTGAAATAAAAATCAATCCGCCGAGGCTTTTTACTTTACGTATACACTAATGTATATACAGTCAGAATTCACTAAGCTGAGGAAAGGAGATATGTTAATATATAACAATAAACGACACAATTCCAATTGAACGTAGAAAGGCGTTCGGCAATGATGAGTTGGTATGCTCGTCAGATGACGTTATCATAAAATACTGTCACTTACCGTTCCTTTATCTTGATGACGTCACTTATCACTGATTCTGTGACGTTGGCTTGCGTAACGTTCCAGCACTGGTCGATAGGGGCGGGTTGAAGGGCAGGATGAAGCTTTTTGTTAAAGGCGCTGCCAATATTTATCCAAAACACTATACATGTCCCTACCACTCCTCCCAGTATCGCACCCTGTAACAACATACATATATTATTATATTTTTACCAATGAAATATCAATTTGATAAAGCTTACATCGTCACTACTTATATTATCACTATAGTGATGGTATCAGCCAACGTCCGATATCATTGCACACTATGTGTGTACTATTTTTCATTGTTCAGAGATCAAATTATATGATGTAAGGAAATTATAAAACCTTCAAACTAATAAGTATATAAAAATCTTATAATTGTGTTTTTGTATTTGTTACTATTTCTTTAAAGGCCCAATTTACGCAACTTCAGGAATTTTTTTCGAGATTCTGAAAAATTATGAAAAAAATGTCCAGTTAATAACAATGCAAAAATATGTCTAAAACGAAGCATACCTGAGCGGTAACTAACAAGAGACTCTTGACACACAAATCTAAAGAATTTTAATTAATTCTGGTGCGGCCCACTTCAACAACAAACCGAAGTTAAAAGACAAAATGGACGCGTGTTTACAAATACCGAGTTTCAACTGCTGCTTACCGGTAACCGCGTAAGATAGATCTTGGATATTGCTGATATCAGTTAATCTTAAATAAATCTATGTATATTATAAGTTATAAGGCTTGATTTTCGCTTCAAGTTTTGCCGAAAGTTGCGTATATTTGACCTTTAAATTATGACATGTATATCCCGTGGCGTATAACATTCTGTAAACATTATATCAAGCACTTTTCCCAATCAGCTGTAACCTTAAACAAGTACAAAATAACCTTCTGCCTAACTCGTGAAACATATTTGATATTTAACGAGAATTGGATAGCCTCTATATAACACGTCCCGTTGTTTTATATTGTGATTTAAGTATTTCTTATTATAATTCCTTCATTTCTGCATCCTTAATTTAACAGGAACATACAGTTCTTTCAAATATTTCAAGGACTTATATCAATACCCCGTTCTTTAATCGACGTCACCAACTTACAATTTGTGTGGCCGATGGAAAAAATATGGAGTACAGATATACACCAACAACAGGAACACCAAAAACGGACAGCATACTGGAAGCTACCTAAAGTAAATAAAAACACTTTACTGGTCAATATACAAGATACGTAGATAATATCATACTAGAGGCTATCTAAAGTAAAAAGTGGATAACAACACTTTACTGGTCAATATACAAGATACGTAGATACTATCATACTAAAGGCTACCTTAAGTAAAAAGTGGATAACAACACTTTACTGGTCAATATACAAGATACGTAGATACTATCATACTAGAGGCTACCTAAAGTAAAAAGTGGATAACAACACTGTACTGGTCAATATACAAGATACGTAGATACTATCATACTAGAGGCTACCTAAAGTAAAAAGTAGATAACAACAGTTTACTGGTCAATATACAAGATACGTAGATACTATCATACTAGAGGCTAACTAAAGTAAAAAGTGGATAACAACACTTTACTTGTCAATATACAAGATACGTAGATACTATCATACTAGAGGCTACCTAAAGTAAAAGTGGATAACAACACTTTACTGGTCAATATACAAGATACGTAGATACTATCATACTAGGGGCTACCTAAAGTAAAAAGTGGATAACAACACTGTACTGGTCAATATACAAGATACGTAGATACTATCATACTAGAGGCTACCTAAAGTAAAAAGTGGATAACAACACTTTACTGGTCAATATACAAGATACGTAGATACTATCATACTGGAGGCTACCTAAAGTAAAAAGTGGATAACAACACTTTACTGGTCAATATACAAGATACGTAGATACTATCATACTAGAGGCTACCTAAAGTAAAAAGTGGATAACATCACTTTACTGGTCAATATACAAGATACGTAGATACTATCATACTAGAGGCTACCTAAAGTAAAAGTGGATAACGACACTTTACTGGTCAATATACAAGATACGTAGATACTATCATACTAGAGGCTACCTAAAGTAAAAAGTGGATAACAACATTTTACTGGTCAATATACAAGATACGTAGATACTATCATACTAGAGGCTTCCTAAAGTAAAAGTGGATAACAACACTTTACTGGTCAATATACAAGATACGTAGATACTATCATACTAGAGGCTACCTAAAGTAAAAGTTGATAACAACACTTTACTGGTCAATATACAAGATACGTAGATACTATCATACTAGAGGCTACCTAAAGTAAAAGTGGATAACAACACTTTACTGGTCAATATACAAGATACGTAGATACTATCATACTAGAGGCTATCTAAAGTAAAAAGTAGATAACAACACTTTACTGGTCAATATACAAGATACGTAGATACTATCATACTAGAGGCTACCTAAAGTAAAAGTGGATAACAACACTTTACTGGTCAATATACAAGATACGTAGATACTATCATACTAGAGGCTATCTAAAGTAAAAGTGGATAACAACACTTTACTAGTCAATATACAAGATACGTAGATACTATCATACTGGAGGCTACCTAAAGTAAAAAGTGGATAAAAACACTTTACTGGTTAATATACAAGATACGTAGATACTATCATACTAGAGGCTACCTAAAGTAAAAAGTGGATAACAACACTTTACTGGTCAATATACAAGATACGTAGATAATATCATACTAGAGGCTACCTAAAGTAAAAGTGGATAATAAATCTTTACTGGTCAATATACAAGATACGTAGATACTATCATACTAGAGGCTACCTAAAGTAAAAAGTGGATAACAACATTTTACTGATCAATATACAAGATACGTAGATACTATTATACTAGAGGCTACCTAAAGTAAAAGTGGACAACACTTTCCTGGTCAATATACAAGATACGTAGATATTATCATACTAGAGGCTACCTAAAGTAAAAAGTGGATAACAACATTTTACTGGTCAATATACAAGATACGTAGATACTATTATACTAGAGGCTACCTAAAGTAAAAGTGGATAACAACACTTTACTGGTCAATTTACAAGTTACGTAGATACTATCATACTAGAGGCTACCTAAAGTAAAAAGTGGATAACAACACTTTACTGGTCAATTTACAAGTTACGTAGATACTATCATACTAGAGGCTACCTAAAGTAAAAAGTGGATAACAACACTTTACTGGTCAATATACAAGATACGTAGATACTATCATACTAGAGGCTACCTAAAGTAAAAGTGGATAACAACACTTTACTGGTCAATATACAAGATACGTAGATACTATCATACTAAAGGCTACCTTAAGTAAAAGTGGATAACAACACTTTACTGGTCAATATACAAGATACGTAGATACTATCATACTAAAGGCTACCTTAAGTAAAAAGTGGATAAC
Organism: Mimachlamys varia; assembly: GCA_947623455.1. NCBI lineage: Eukaryota > Metazoa > Mollusca > Bivalvia > Pectinida > Pectinidae > Mimachlamys > Mimachlamys varia. The sequence continues at coordinate 9,306,048 of OX392537.1, forward strand.
ATCACTTTACTGGTCAATATACAAGATACGTAGATACTATCATACTAGAGGCTACCTAAAGTAAAAGTGGATAACAACACTTTACTGGTCAATATACAAGATACGTAGATACTATCATACTAGAGGCTACCTAAAGTAAAAGTGGATTACATCACTTTACTGGTCAATATACAAGATACGTAGATACTATCATACTAGAGGCTACCTAAAGTAAAAGTGGATAACAACACTTTACTGGTCAATATACAAGATACGTAGATACTATCATACTAGAGGCTACCTAAAGTAAAAGTGGATAACAACACTTTACTGGTCAATATACAAGATACGTAGATACTATCATACTAGAGGCTACCTAAAGTAAAAGTGGATAACAACACTTTACTGGTCAATATACAAGATACGTAGATACTATCATACTAGAGGCTACCTAAAGTAAAAAGTGGATAACAACACTTTACTGGTCAATATACAAGATACGTAGATACTATCATACTAGAGGCTACCTAAAGTAAACGTGGATAACAACACTTTACTGGTCAATATACAAGATACGTAGATACTATCATACTAGAGGCTACCTAAAGTAAACGTGGATAACAACACTTTACTGGTCAATATACAAGATACGTAGATAATATCATACTAGAGGCTACCTAAAGTAAAAAGTGGATAACAACACTTTACTGGTCAGTATACACGATACATGTTAACGTAGATACGTTTTGTGGTCGCCATTTTTGTCTCATTGAGACATATTCTGTATCTTTGTGTAATATGAAGATGGGCGGTTTTTAGTAGGTTCATTAGTATGCGCCCTTGTTGTGACTGACACTGATGACTCGGTTCTCATTTTGAGAATTTGATGTTTACTTGGAAGTGGCCAAGATTTACATGGTGAGTGTCGTCGATGAAGCAGAAGAGGTTTACTATTCCGGAACACTTTGTATTATTCTCTTAAACGTTTACGAAGGTCTCCATGTAAATCTTTCCTTTATTTTTTTTTTATTTTATTTTATTATACTAGTGGATACCTAATGTGGACATTCTGCTATCTAGATTTAAAGTAGATAATGATATAGCGATAGCTACCGAAGTGAAAGCAGATATTTGAATACAAAGCCTACTTATCAATGTGTATATTAGACCGACCGCTCTAGTTCTCCGCTAGCTAGTGACATTTCCTTGTTACGCCCGACCCGAGGGCATTGTAGTACACACGGAGCGGAGGCAGTGTAGTACACACCGAGCGGAGGCAGTGAACGTTATTTATGGAAATAAATTATTTGCTTCTGTTTACATTCTGGATCGTATAGAGTTTTACGCTGGTCGTACGCCAGTCAGCTGACCTTGAACACTGATCCAGGAAATTCTGCCACCATGAATGAAATGGCTATCCCAACAACGCCATACACCACCACTGAAACGGTAACAAGGTACACATATTATATACAAATGTTAGTAATAAATATAATAAGTATAAAACGCAATTTAAGCAGGTTTTCCCTAATGATTATCACACCATGATTCAGGCATCCTCGATTTCCAGGAGTTACGATCACCTACGCTCTATATGGGTGTAGACAGCGTAGGTGAGCGTAACCCCTGGATATCGAGGATGTGATTCAGGAAACAAAACGTAAGTAAAAGTAGTATAAGCATTACTACAGACAGGTAACAGGTTGATTTAACGTTTAATAGAGTTACATTATACACAAACAGCTAATATAGGTAACAAAACATTATTTTTAGACAAAAATATTTAAAACTGAATATTTAATTACATATAATATAACTCAAACGTATAACTATTACTTTAAGGAATAAAACGGTTAAAACACTTGATAAAGCATCCCCTGGTCTGCATCCACCATCACTGTTTATACTGCATAAGTGGAAATGTTCGCGGGGTTGAAGTTTCTGCTTATTTCGTTTGCATTAAATCTAAGGCAAATTTATGCACACGCGAACATATTTAAAATAAATCAAACTCTACAGTGTATACTAGTTTTAAAGGCACACAGTACAAAAAAAGTATGTCTGACACGCAGTTTGGGGACGGAATAAATGAAAAATCCAACGCACAAAAATATTGGCTTTTACAGTATTGAGTAAGAGTACATCCGTAGCTTGTTTTTATTCAAATGACAGAATCTGGCGCCCTAGTTGTACTGACTTGTGATGACGCACGAAGGGGGCTAGTGGGATAATATCAGTCACGTTTTGTTACGTTTAACCCAGTGTATTCGTGATATTCAAAGGATTAAACATGTATCTGTTTGTAAAGAGGTACCTAGTCAGTTTCATGATAACTTCAAGGAAAGACTGATTAAGCATGAACATACCTAATTCAAAGAAACCACACCGTTAACTGCCAACATTAGTAATAATGTTACATACTAGCAATAAACATCCTTACATTTCATGACAACACATCTCATTGACTTGATGAGTTCCCTATACGATGCACTCTGAATGGATGAAACTTGCTGACGTAAAACAATCATTTACATCAGTGAGTATCACAGGAAAACTGGAGATAAGATTTTTTGTGGAATAACCAGGGTCTGTATTCATGAAACCGTTCTCATGCTCAAGCATGGATTTTGTGCTCAAGTCAGCTTTCTCGGAACTCGCCTTAATCTTGTCAAAGAGCCAAAAAATCACTGTAAATATTGAAATCAGCTTTCGACTTAATGTCTCTTCAACATTTTTACAATACTCTGACAAAAGTAGATTTATTTAATAGATTGTAGCGGGAATAAGAAATTAGGCTTGAGCACAAAATCCATGCTTTAGCACGAGATCGGTTTCATGAATACGGGCCCAGAACTGTTTACTACATAAACAATTCGAGGCTGTGGCTGATTAAGCATTTCATGAGCACAGAACCTAACAAACAAACAAAGCACTGTTAGGCCTTATTTGAACTCCTGAGGGATTCCATGTTGCCATATGCAAATATTTAACGTTTTTGTTGTTTTAAAGCGCTTTTCATATAACCCATTGTGTTCAAAAAGATTCTTTCTTTTTACCCTTCATTTTGATAATGTAGATCTTTCCTTTTTTGGTATATTGCCCCTAGTTTAATGGGTTTTGAGTTCGGATTATGGTTTTGTTGACGCATTGGTATTCTCTAATTGATATAAATATATATTGCTTTGTAAGATGCCATCTTGTAAAATAATATCATGGTATCTTGGAGGGAGGAACACTTCACGTTTATCATGTTATCATGTCATTGAGCAATAATTCCTATTCATATCATTAACAAGTACTTCCGGAACACCTGGTCTTATTCTCTTGTGCGTTTACGAGAGTCTCCATGTAAATCTTTCCTTTGCTCCTATTTTGCCCCTTGTTAATCGATTTTGAGTTCGGATTATGGTTTTGTTGACGCTTTGGTATTCTCTGATTTTTTTTTTTTTTATATGATTTTAATCAGATTGACCAAGACGCAAATACAATGTTCCCGGACATCATACCTGAGCATTTGGATAGCCGAGTGACCGTAGCGTCCGACAAACGAGGAAAGTGAGGTTTGATGAAATCCTCGTGTGTGATTGACGACATACTAGCCAAACTTGAAGACACTGAGCTAGAAAAAAAATCCATATTGATGATAAAGCACTAAAATAAATACAATAATATCTTATTATTATTTTGAATCATATATCGTCTTTGTCGGGTTATTTGTGAAAATTATTGATCTCAGTCTGACTATTGCAATGTATATCATATTTCGCGCGGTTTACTACAAGGAATGAGTGCGAAATAGTTTTCTCTAATAGTTGCCCATTAGGTGGCGCACCTGTAGGAGCATGACAGGCACGTGCAGCTGGTGAGCTAGCAAGTCAGTTCAGGACAACGCATCGGTCAGTGCGGACGGTTGAAATTCTTTTCAATTACATTGTAATTTACAATTTGTCCATTTTTAGGTTATTGTTGTACATCTTTAAGGGTGAAAATCGATTAGAAGGATTTTGCTTTGCTTGTTTAGCATTATTGAATTTGATAATTAAATGGCATCACTGGTACAGAGGCCGGTGCGTTGTGAACAGCCTATAGGTGTTTGTTGTTGCCACCTGGGGGTTGGTCATTTGAGAACAATGGTTACGATCTAGTACCCACCTCTTCAATAAAGAATATATTGGATCGTAACCATTGGTAAGCCAATATATCTGACCTACATAAGGAAACATCGTCCCGTGTAAGGATACTATGGTCTCTTTGTTATCTATGTACGATTATTACTGAATCGCACTAGCTGGTACATTAAACAGGATGTCAGAATACATATGAAAGACAGATGACCCGGGAGGTACTAACATTTACAATTCAGTTAACACCCTGATGATCTTTCCATCCATGCAGAGAAATAGACTGTGATACCTTGGAGTTTGGAGAAGTTTTGAAAAAAATAGTTCGGGTAGCCTTATCTTTCAAAGATGATTATGCCTAAGTTTGAAAAAAATGCTAGAGGTTTACAGTTATTCTCGAGAAGAAATCGATTATCTTATATAAAACGTTTCCGCACGGCGACGGACAGTGGTCAGAATAGGTCACATAAGCAAAGCGAAGTTGACCGGAACAGCTATTTTTTTAAAGCACGATGTTATTGTACATATGATGACTTCTGCGACAACCACAGACAATTAAAACATGAACATATATAATACCTTAGTGATGCAGAAACTACGGCAGCCAGAAACATTCCGGACATTCCCGGAAAGTGCCGAAATATGTCGACCACCATGTAAGGCAGGAGCTGTAACAAGTTAAGTTTTTAAATTGAATGAAAACAGCTGAGCAAGACCTGCTGGATAACAAAATAGGTAATCGAGAAATAGAAGAAAACAATGAGGCCATAATTATGTTTATAAACTTATGTTTATACTTCATAAAAACACCACGCCATCAAGGTAGAAACCTGAACTGTTATAGGCCTATGTAACAAAAATGAATTTCAATGGTTATACCAAAATGATAACCTGGAGATTTATTTTCATTTTGAAATATTTCTTGTGTCGTTATCTTTACACCACAAAACAAAATAAAATCTTTTGCATAAATAATAATTCTAAAGGGAGGACAGCTTGGCAAACAAGAGGCCCAAGGGCCTTAACGGTCATCTGACTACCAATTGTGATACCATTATGGAATTAGTTTAAACAATATTTTATTTCCATCAGTGTACATGTATATTACATATATAGAAATTATACAAATAGTGAGGATTGGAAAACAAGCTAATAGCTTATATAAATTCCTCTCCTCTAGGAATTAGTAATACAATCATGTAACAATATGCCACACAAATGTGGTTTTCAAGATGGTGATGATCATGGATTTCTTCGGAACAGTGCGAAAAATAACATTTGGTCAGAATCATTTTAGGCAAGTTTCAGATCATGGAAAGTGTTAGATGTGGATGCAAAATGGGGGCTGTTGCAGCCATCTTGGATCTCTGACCGACTGGAGAAATAACAACATTTGGTTGGGACTATCTGGGGATCATTTTTCTATGAAAAGTTTTAAATGTGTATTCAAAATGGGGGCTGTGGCAGCCATCTTGGATGTCTGACGGACCCGATAAATAACATTTGGTTGGGACTATCTGAGGATAATTTTTGCAAGGTTCAGCTCAATGTCACTGGTAGAACTTGAGAAGTTCAAAATGACATATGTGGCGGCCATCTTAGATTTGTGACAATGGGCGAGTTCGATTGCCGACTATAGTTACTGTAGTCTACTACAGTTCAACCGAACACACTTTAGTTATAATGTACTGCGCATGTGTACAGAAAGAAGGAGTTGAACTTGAGAAGAAGTTTAAAATGTGAAAAGTTTACGGACGGCAATTTTGTTTTTCAAGATGGCGAATCTGGCGGCCATCTTGGATTTTGGACCAACCCGAAATGTAACAACACTTGGTCAGGACCATCTCAGGATCATTTCAGCCAATTTTCAGCTTAATCCCAGTGGTAGAACTTGATAAGAAGTTGGAAACGTGTTTTTCAAGATTGCGGCTCTGGCAGCCATCTTGGATTTCGGACCGACCCAAAAAGTAACAATACTTGATCAGGACCATCTCAGGATCATGTCAGCCAAGTTTCAGCTTAATCACACAGGTATAACTTGAGAAGAAGTTTGAAATGTGTTTTTCAAGATGGCGGCTCTGGCGGCCATCTTGGATTTCCGACCAACCTGAAAAATAACAACACTTGGTCAGGACAATCTCAGAATCACTTCAGCCAAGTTTTAGCTTAATCCCACAGGTAGAACTTGAGAAGAAGTTGGAAATGTGTTTTGTAAGATGGCGGCCATGGCGGCCATCTTGGGATTTCGAACCGACCGAAAAGTAACAACTCATGGTCAGGACCATCTCAGGATAATTTCAGCCAAGTTTCAGCTTAATCCCACAGGTGAAACTTGAGAGAAATTTGGAAATGTGTTTTTCAAGATGGCGGCTCTGGCGGCCATCTTGGATTTTGGACCAACCCAAAAAATAACAACACTTGGTCAGGACCATCTCAGGATCATTTCAGCCAAGTTTCATCTTAATCCCACTGGTAGAACTTGAAAAGAAGTTGAAAATGTGTTTTTCAAGATGGCGGCTCTGGCGGCCATCTTGGATTTCGGACCGACCCGAAAAATAACAACACTTGGTCAGGACTATCTCAGGATCATTTCAGCCAAGTTTCAGCTTAATCCCAGTGGTAGAACTTAAGAAGAAGTTTAAAATAGGTGTTTTGCAGGAAAACAGTGATTGCGCAATCATGTCACAAAATGGCCGCCATGGCACAAATGTCGAGAGTTTTTCGGACCCGAAAAATAACAACATTTTATGGGCTGCCCTTCCTGAACATCCCTACCAATTTTCAGCTCACAGGTACCAGTGGAACTGTAGAAGAAGTTTAATATGTGTTTTTCAAGATGTCGGCTCTGGCGGCCATCTTGGATTTCGGACCGACCCGAAAAATAACAACACTTGGTCAGGACCATCTCATGATCATTTCAGCTAAGTTTCATCTTAATCCCACTGGTAGAACTTAAGAAGAAGTTTAAAATAGGTGTTGTTCAGGAAAACAGTGATTGCGCAATCATGTCACAAAATGGCCGCTATGGCACAAATGTCGAGAGTTTTTCGGACCCGAAAAATAACAACATTTTATGGGCTGCCCTTCCTGAACATCCCTACCAATTTTCAGCTCACAGGTACCAGTGGAACTGTAGAAGAAGTTTAATATGTGTTTTTCAAGATGTCGGCTATGGCGGCCATCTTGGATTTCGGACCGACCCAAAAAATATCAACACTTGGTCAGGACAATCTCAGGATAATTTCAGCCAAGTTTCAGCTTAATCCCACAGGTGAAACTTGAGAGAAATTTGGAAATGTGTTTTTCAAGATGGCGGCTCTGGCGGCCATCTTGGATTTTGGACCAACCCAAAAAATAACAACACTTGGTCAGGACCATCTCAGGATCATTTCAGCCAAGTTTCATCTTAATCCCACTGGTAGAACTTGAAAAGAAGTTGAAAATGTGTTTTTCAAGATGGCGGCTCTGGCGGCCATCTTGGATTTCGGACCGACCCGAAAAATAACAACACTTGGTCAGGACTATCTCAGGATCATTTCAGCCAAGTTTCAGCTTAATCCCAGTGGTAGAACTTAAGAAGAAGTTTAAAATAGGTGTTTTGCAGGAAAACAGTGATTGCGCAATCATGTCACAAAATGGCCGCCATGGCACAAATGTCGAGAGTTTTTCGGACCCGAAAAATAACAACATTTTATGGGCTGCCCTTCCTGAACATCCCTACCAATTTTCAGCTCACAGGTACCAGTGGAACTGTAGAAGAAGTTTAATATGTGTTTTTCAAGATGTCGGCTCTGGCGGCCATCTTGGATTTCGGACCGACCCGAAAAATAACAACACTTGGTCAGGACCATCTCATGATCATTTCAGCTAAGTTTCATCTTAATCCCACTGGTAGAACTTAAGAAGAAGTTTAAAATAGGTGTTGTTCAGGAAAACAGTGATTGCGCAATCATGTCACAAAATGGCCGCTATGGCACAAATGTCGAGAGTTTTTCGGACCCGAAAAATAACAACATTTTATGGGCTGCCCTTCCTGAACATCCCTACCAATTTTCAGCTCACAGGTACCAGTGGAACTGTAGAAGAAGTTTAATATGTGTTTTTCAAGATGTCGGCTATGGCGGCCATCTTGGATTTCGGACCGACCCAAAAAATATCAACACTTGGTCAGGACAATCTCAGGATCATTTCAGCTAAGTTTCAGCTTATTCCCACTGGTAGAACTTGAGAAGAAGTTGAAAATGTGTTTTTCAAGATGGCGGCTCTGGCGGCCATCTTGGATTTCGGACCGACCCGAAAAATAACAACACTTGGTCAGGACCATCTCAGGATCATTTCAGCTAAGTTTCAGCTTATTCCCATTGGTAGAACTTGAGAAGAAGTTTGAAATGTGAAAAGTTTACGGACGGCGGACGGCGCACGGCTGACGGCGGACGGCGCACGGCGGACGACGACGGACGAAGCACGGTAACTATAGGTCATCTTGACCCTTTGGGTCAGATGACCTAAAAAAGGCGTGTGTCGCGACCAGGCCAAATTTATAAATAGGTAACGAATCTTAATTATCATTCTAGGCATCCATGGGTCCCAACCAGGCTTTACTTGTGGACATATCCTTGGTATCTATAAACAATTTACTTGTCCCTGAACTATGACGTCAGGTCGTCACTAAATATCGTCGACTGACTGCCATAAACATCGGTAACATTAAAGGCCCAATATACGTAACTTCAGGGAAATTTTCGTGATTCTGAAAAATTCTGAAAAAAAAAATCCAGTTGATAACCATGAAAAAATAAGCCTAAAACGAAGTAAACCTGAGCAGTAACTAACAAGAAACTCTTGACAAACAAATCCAAAGAATTGAAATTAATTCAGGTGGGGCCCACTTCAATAACAAACCGAAGGTAGAAAACGGTTCGAAATGGACGCGTGTTTACAAATAGCGTGTTTCAAATGCTGCTGTACCGATAACCGCGAAAGAATTCATCTTGAATATTGCTGATATCAGTTAATCTTAACTAAATCTATAACTATAATAAGTTATTAGGCTTGATTTTCGCTTCAAGTTTTGCCGAAAGTAACGTATATTGGGCCTTTAAAAACGCCATACCTATACATGTAATCAAGTCAAAAAAGGTAATTTCTCATATTCTCACTAATTCTGAGTAGCTGACACGTTTCACTAACTAATCGAACAAGGGATGTCACCAAATGGTCGCCTATTTACTTTGTATTAGTCTAGATTACACCTCTCAACAACAGATTGTATTACTCTAATCGGTGATATCACCAATGGAACCAAAAGGTAAAACGACGCCTAAAACGATTTCCAACAGCTAAAAACATTTGTGTTGCAATTTTGTTAAACATTAGTCGTAATAGCACGGCAGAGCGATATTTATTACCCCCCCCCCCCCCCCAACCCCCGCCAAAATAATAAAAAACAAGAATTCCACGGATATGGATGTGTCGCCTGCGCAGCAAATTGGGAGATCAGTTTTTAGGAGCTAGCTATGGATATGCATTGTATCAGTTCCAAGTGGAATTTTTATGGTTATCCTAATTGATTCCTATACAATGAATTATTTTGTTGATTAACTGGACAGAGATTTTCGTAAGGAAACTGAAGTTACTGCCCGGAAACCGATTTTCTATTTATAGTAGCGCAGTGACCTTGACCTTTGATCCTGAAAAACAATCCCAAGCAAGCACTTTTGGTAATGAAGCATTGTAAGAAGTTTGAGTTTAATTGGCACAAGAAAACTTAGTAATAGAAAGGAAACATATTTTCTATTTAAAGAAACAGTGACCTTGACCTTTGACCTTTGCCCGTGAAAACCAATCGCAAGCAAGCACTTCTGGTAAGGAAGCACTGTATGAAGTTGAGTTTGATTGGCCCAGGAAAAGTGATTTTCTATTTATAGCAAGTGACCTTGACCTTTGACCTTCGACCCTGAAAATCAATCCCAAGCCAGCACTTTTGTTTAGGAAGCACTGTATGAAATTTGAGTTTGATTGGCCCCAGGAAATTGAAGTTATCGCACGGAAACCGATTTTCTATTTATAGCAATAGTGACCTTGACCTTTGACCTTTGACCTTGAAAAGCAATCCCAAGCAAGCACTTTTGTTTAGAAAGCACCGTATGAAGTTTGAGTTTGATTGACTCAAGGCAATTGAAGTTATTGCACGGAAACCGATTTTCTATTTATATCAATAGTGACCTTGACCTTTGACCTTTGACCCTGAAAAGCAATCCCAAGCGAGCACTTTTGTATGAAGTCAGACACCGCCGCCGACATAGTGATTCCTATATGTCGCCTTTTCAGGCGACACAAAAAACTAACCAACCAAATAAAAGTGTAAAATTATTCTAAACAAAACATAGTTTTGAACGAAAACTAGCTTCAACAAATTCAGAGGCACCTGTTGTAAAATGTACCAGCTTTGAAGTCGGGCGTTGCTCTTCTGTAATTTTAAAAGGAAAAACTTCAGCCTAGTGGCCTGACATATCCCAGGGATGCATGAGTCAAAACAAAGAATTCCCCTGTGTAGCCCTGGCGGATACCAGCCGCAATATCCCCTCGGTTAGTAGCTTGACCAGTGAGGATAAGACTAGTAATCAGGCGTCCCGGGTTCTATCCCTAGAGGTGGCATTAAATTATAATATTGACCTCTGTTACAACTGATATCAGGATGGACACATGGATGATACAGTTTGATACAGGATGATAAGTTCGCTGACCTTGTCTTTGACGTGCATGTCTCGTCTTTCCCTAGACACCTTTGCTTTATTCGACTTACTTGGTTGGGGTTGGGCACCACTTTGGATTCCAGTGGGTCACATCCTTTTGATGTGAAGTAGGCATAGGCCACTAGTCCCTCGCCACAGGCCAGACTCATGGTCAAAAGGAAGGCGGGGCCAGATAAAAGGTACACACTGAAAACATACAATATAGCATGAAAAACTCATCCATCATGTTGACACTAATCCCTCGCCACAGGCCAGACTCATGGTCAAGAGGAAGGCGGGGCCAGATAAAAGGTACACACTGAAAACATACAATATAGCATGAAAAACTCATCCATCATGTTGACACTAATCCCTCGCCACAGGCCAGACTCATGGTCAAGAGGAAGGCGGGGCCAGATAAAAGGAACACCCTAGAAACATACAATATAGCATGAAAAACTCATTCACCATGGTTACAGCCTGGAAACATACAATATAGCATAAACAACTCATTCACCATGGTTACAGCCTGGAAACATACAATATAGCATGAACAACTTATTCACCATGGTTACAGCCTGGAAACATACAATATAGCATAAACAACTCATTCACCATGGTTACAGCCTGGAAACATACAATATAGCATGAACAACTCATTCACCATGGTTACAGCCTGGAAACATACAATATAGCATGAACAACTCATTCACCATGGTTACAGCCTGGAAACATACAATATTGTTTGAACAACTCATTCACCATGGTTACAGCCTGGAAACATACAATATAGCATGAACAACTCATTCACCATGGTTACAGCCTGGAAACATACAATATAGCATGAACTTATTCACCATGGTTACAGCCTGGAAACATACAATATAGCATGAACAACTCATTCACCATGGTTACAGCCTGGAAACATACAATATTGTTTGAACAACTCAATCACCATGGTTACAGCCTGGAAACATACAATATAGCATGAACAACTCAATCACCATGGTTACAGCCTGGAAACATACAATATAGCATGAAAAACTCATTCATCCTGGTGACAGCAGCTTGAGAGACGGCTCAAAAGACATTTACAGATCCGGAACCGGAAGTGTCAAGAACTACTTACATGGTCGCCTCTCTTTGGGTTTTGCAGGAACTCATACGCTGCACGGCACTCTGTTTAACAGCGGCGAAAAAGAGCTTGAACGTTCCACCAATGACGAGGCTCCAAAGTGTGTACTGGACTAAAGGGTCAGGGTCAAAACTGAAACAACATAAGTTATGTTCATACGTTATGAGGTCAAGTTCAAGACTAAAATATTTATATTGGTTGAACAATTATCATCAAAGTCAAAACATTTGTAAATATATATGACGTTGTCATGGATAAACCAGAAGAGGCTCACCTTGTTTCATCCTCGATATCCGGGGGTTACGATCACCTTTGCTCTCTACACATCTGGAATATGTCATGGCAAAACTGAAGGCACGACCAGTTAAGAAAAACTTACCAATCACTGCAAAGCTTGTCATATGTGTCCACGTTATGCGAGATTCTTTTGATGTACATCAAAGAGTCAAACTAGAATTCTTGCCCCATTGACAAGTGGCGAACACTGAGCCTTCAGTTTTGTCATGACATATTCCAGGGGTGTAGGGAGCGTAGGTGAGCGGACCCCATGATATCGAGGATGACCCTTCTTGAGTACTGAGGCTAAGTTCTTGCTATGGATTTAAATCACACATATGTTGTTGATTTGATCATGACTATTCCTTACTATTACCTTTCTTCGCTGTGACATGATTTCAAGGATACAAACATGTTGTTGTTACATCAGCATTAAATATTTTCATGAATATTTTACATCAATATGTCCAGTCTGTGTGACAGGCGTTGTACTTACTTAAAGATGTCCAGTCTGTCCGAAGCTGTGTTGACCTCCCACACATAGGTCGGCCCACCAGCGTCTATGGTACCCTGAACGAGTTGAGATGTGAGGGCGATAAAAGTATTTTACGATAGATTAGAGAACTATAGGCTATCTCGATGACGAAACAACGAAATAAGATGTATGAAAAGGGAAATCGGGAAGGATGATTATGGGGATATCTTTATAATGTGATGCATGGTTAGAGGGATATCCGTGTGACAGGATTGATGGTTAGACGGATATCTGAATGCCGATGGATGGTTAGAGGGATAATTGTGTGACGGTATGGATGGTTAGAGCGATATCTGTATGACGTATGGATGGTTAGAGCAATATATGTGTCTTACAGAATTTGTGGTTAAACGGATATATGTATGGCGGAAAGGATGGTTAGAAGGATATTTGTATTGCGGAGTATATTTTAGAGGGTTATATGTATGAAAATATGGATAGATACATGTATGACGGGACGGATGGCAAGAGGGATATCTTTATGGCGGGATGGATAGTTTTAGGGATATCTGTGTGACGGGATTGATAAAGGTAAGTTGATACATATGGTGGAATGGATTATGAGAATGAGATATCCATTTGACGAGATGGATATATCTATAGGTGGTGAGATGGATAATGATAGATGGTCGGGTGGTCGAGTGGTGCAGTGGATAGCACACTTGCCTTTCACCAAGGTTTCCTCTCACAATAATACCCACTCACGCTAACATACGGGCCAACAAGAGTGATAAATATAAGTTGAATGACTTGTTTCATAAGTGTGGTAAAATAAATAAAGTTTACATTATTATAAACTGGTGTAGAGAGAGCAAAATCCATAGACAAAATGGGTATGAAAGCGCTGTTACAGGTTCTAATTGAAACAAAAGATGTATTATTTAACCTGCTTAATACATTTCAATGACCTGAGATTTTGTTACAGCTAGTTTTGAACCTTAAATCGGGTGTTTAGAGTAGTTTTACACATTGGGGGGGGGGGGGGGGGGTTGTTAAGATCAATTTTCGTTAAAAAGCCCCCCCCCCCCCCCTCCCTCAATGGTCATATCGAAAATTACTCTAAACACCCGATTTTAGGTCCAAAACTAGCTGGAACAAATTTCAGGTCCCTGTGTTTCAATGTAAGTTTACAAGCTCGGGCGGTTTTAAGTTTCATCCGGCCTACACCTTCGACTTGATGACATAAGCTGTCAATCCCGAGAGGTACATCTGCAGTTCTTTAACTTTGCTGCTGTGTACTAGATGGTCTATAGTTATGTATAACACTAGGTCTCCCCGGTGCCCTAGATCTAGGGTACTGCATGCATGTGTTACGTAACATAAGAAACAGGAGCATGCTATCATGCTTGCAGTTCACCTTCGAATGTCAAATAAAATACCAAGCTATACAAAGTTAATGAAATACGAAAAAAGACCTGACATAAAATCAGATTACAGCCCAATTTAACGTCTATTTTGGGGACACAAAGAGTGTTTTTACATCCGAAGTGTAAACGGCCGTACTAAGTGCACCATTCGAGTACACGTGGGTTAACGCCCTGAGTGAAACGTTCAACTTTTGATTTTATCTGCCAGTATTTTGGTTCTTTCTTTACAGAAGCTTCGGAATTCTATCCTCAGGTATGTTACGATATCTTGGCCAAATGGTCACTTTTCTATCTCGAGCCACAGGGGCTAGGCACGGACTATCTCGATCCCTCCACTACACTGGGTCGCAGTTTCAAGGCCTAGGTGGCGCAGTTGTCAGTTATCTTCTCCGGGAACTCCGGTTTCCCTCAACTATCAAATTATGGCACGTCCTTAAATGATCATAACTGTTTATAGGACGTAAAGCATAAACACCGTATAAACAAACATGATTTATTTACAATAATTATTAATCAAGTTATCCAACTTATATTAATCACTCATGTTGGTCCGATGTTAGCGTATGAGGGGGTCTTATCATGGGAGGAAACCGGAGTACCCAGAGAAAACCTACGTGGTCGGATGACCCCATACCTTTTCACGTCTGGTCGGGGAATCGAACCCCGGCCGCTTTGTTGAAAGACAAGTGCACTATCCACTGCACCACCCGACCACCAAAATACTTTGAATTCTATGTTAGGGTTGCGATATTCATTCGTCGTGGAAGCATTATAATGTCTTTAATACGAAAATCTTGGGAGCTGGGGTGAAAGGATGAATTGCACCTCCAGCATCTGAGTAGAGGGCGGTTTTGGATATGTGCATCCCAGCTGAACTGTCATTTAAAATTTTGTGTACGTTACCAATTTTAAAGAATTTCGCTCGACGTTTGTAATGATAAATTTTAAAAGTGATCTGTCGAGTATAAGACATGTTATTGATAAAAGTCGAGGGGATATGAACAACCTAAACTTCCCCTTGTATAATTTGGGGACGGACGGGATGCCTTGTCTGTCACCAACAGTTTTAAGAAACTACATGTACCGCCTAATACATATTCAAATTTCATTAGATATACCTAAGTATTGTCCAAAAAAGAAACATCCTCAAGATAAAGAAAGATCGTAAATAGCAATCACAAACTATTAACGCGAAATCCAAGATATATAGAACCGCAGGTTGGTGTTTGACAACGCCCTCCCACATTGAGCAGATGATAAAGATTAGAAAATGTCGACTGTATTGTGTTTGTGACAGCCAAATCAGTTTATGCTACGCATTGTTAGGCACCTACATAGAAAATTGAGGTCAAGTTACCTATATATCAAGTCCTTATGGTCTATATTAACCCACCAGGTTACAGACGGTCAAACTAGCCTGTAGTCAGATAGACTTCCATATCATTATATTAAAAACAACTGACACTTTTTATTGTAAAACCTAAAGAAAAAAAAACATTTTCCATCTACTGATAAATTTTGATAAACTTTTTTAGATAAAATCGCGATATTTGAATAAAATAGGTAGTAAGCGCCCTCATACCCAGGGGTTACGCTCACCTACGCTCTGAGATGCTAGTAGGGTTCACTTAGTACATTTAGGTACGGTACAACACGATTTCCAGAATACAAATAGGAGTAAAGAGATTGGATTTGAATTGATCTTTCTTAAATCATAACTATGATAATTCATTTTTCTTATATTATAGTTGACCCATGCATCAGTGTGGAAATTGAGGACAAGAGGACAGGGAGTGTTACACTCTCAATATTACTAAATCGATGTTCTTATATAGTTTTGATTAAAACAGGCTAATTCAAACATTCGGATCAACTGGACATTTTTATATCATCCACTTATGGAATCTGTAGTGCGTTTTCTTATTTGGCGCATGCAGTTTTCAAAATGGCAGGGAAAGAGCTCGGTGACCAGTATCAACTTCAAGGTGTCCATTAAGGGTTACGTCATCCTATCCACTAAGGCATTATACTGTAAATTATATGTCAAATCAAGGAATTAAAGGGAAATTATTCCTCTGTCGATCAAAATCACTCCCATCGAGATATATTAAACGGTTGTGTCAACATCACAAGTTTCCCGAAACATGGTCGTGTCAACGGGCCAATGGAGATCCCGACCTTGTTTATATCATAGGTGTTAGGTAGACGATGCTTGTGCCTCTACTCTAACGTAAAACATGATACCGTATTACTATTCAAATTCTAAGATTGCTTATAAGATGTAATAGGCAAATCGTGTCAAAGGTTACCTTGATAATGACCGAGAGTATTCCGAACAGCATGATGGTACACTGGAACACGTCCGTCCAGATAACGGCCTTGATCCCGCCCTGTCAGTAGACGAAGGTTCGTTATAATATAATGTTTTTTCTGAGGAGTTGTAAATTCATTATGCGTGATCAGATACGATTACACACAAATTCACTAACAATACATGTATTAATTATTTATATTATAAAGAAATTAGAACGCATTGAAACAATTCGAAGAAAGACACTATTTTGACTCTGCATCGGCACTTCAAGTAAAATCGTCCACAACGCTTACACCAATCCTTCTTCCCTTTTTCTCAGGTTTAAAACGATATTTTGATACTTAAAAACGCTCGTTGCATAAATACTATACTTTCATTATAGATGTAACCATAATCATCTATGCTATGCTTTACAGCAATACTTGAGGTAAATGTTCACACGGGTAATAAACGTTGTCCCGTTAATAGCGACCCCATTCATGTTTGTTTGCGCAATTCGGTGGAAATTTCAACAGAACTTAACAACACCACCCCCACCTCCCCTTCGTACAACATCCTAGATCTGGGGGTAAAAATGAAAGAGCACAACATATCTCTAAAAACCGAAACCCTTCTTGTGAGGCAATACGTCGAAGGATAAAGGATAAATAAATTATCACGGGTGGTTAGCACACACGAAAGAGTATATATGTTGATGTATTCAGCTAGGTGGCATAGGAATATAGTATTTCGCGTCTGATAAGTTTATTTCGGGAATTGAATCTTGGGAACAGTATAGTGTTCGAGAGGCTAAAGTTGCAGTGTGCATCCGTCCTTATTCCAGTAACTGAGTGTATTTTCATCACTGCCAGTGACGGTTGTTAATCCGAATGATCTGGCCAGTCGGAACACTAGATTTCTGTCTATATATATACTTACAATTGACGTATAGAGGACTGCAGCAACAGATACTGCCAGCATAGAGGCCCACCTTGGGATACGGGTCACTGTACAAAGTTAAATGTACGTCTTTGAATAAATTTAAATACAGGAAATGAATAACACAGCTTCAGAAAAAGTTGTCTTTTATGCATTCATTCATTTTTGGGCTTGAGAAGAGTAGGCGGTTGACTTTTCACTGAATAATTGAAAATTATAATTCTTTTCGTCGGCATTCATTGAAAACATTGGTCTTTTACTAAAAGATTAACATGAATCCAAAATTATTTTTTTTACAAATCGGACATTATTTGTTTGTGGGTAGGGGTAGAACAAAAACAACATTAAAACATAACATATGCTAATTCTGAAAACTATCCTGAGTCACAGGAACGTGAGGAAAAACAGCAAGTTTACAAGGGAATTAGTGTGTGAAAGGTTGTTTTAGCTTTCTCGATTGCTGAAAGACTCTTTCACGGGGATATATAATAGTCATTGAACGAATCGCCAGGAAAGGGATTAAGAATTATTTTACTGCTGGAGTGATTGCTCATGGAGAAACTAATGGATTTCCATTGGAAATATAAACACTTACCACCTTCCATAGCAACCGCCTGTCCCATAACTACCACGCCGATGTATATCCCCTGTAATAGAAGCAAGGTCAAAGGTCACAAACAACATATCAGGAATGGTTTCCTTTAGATGTGATACAAAACGTGGTTTTTTTTGCGCATTTTCGTTGGACCTTTTTTATGAATCAAACAGGATCGTAGTTTACCTAGACAAACACTGAAATGCTACTTCTCATCTACTAGGATAACATCTATATTAAACAGCATCGGGGTTACAGTACTTTCGTTATCCCCTTTGTGATAGGGAAACATTATCCGTTGTTTCCCCGAGAAAACGATGTCACATCTGGTTACTTTCGGGGAAACATTCTAGAGGAAGTAAAGTGTCACAAGAAAAGTACAGTACGATATACTATACAATATAAGCTGAAATAAGTTAGAAATTTTAAAGTGTGTACATTGTTCATGTATACTTAAGTTACATTGTCTTAACATTTACAGTATTTATGTTATCTAGGAAAACCTAGATCATGTGATCCCCATGCACAGCTTCAGATATATTCGCGTTACCAAGGGTTACGATCCGGTACCTTCTTCTTTATGGGTTAAGATGATGGTACTGGATCGTAAGCGAAGATGAGCTTCAGCGAAAGATTTCTGTTTTCCATTGTTTGTCCTTTGATTTGACTTATTTAGGGCGGGGGTTGTAAACGTTAATGTAATACTGAAGAGACACAAACTTATCTGCTCTCCCCTACTGCAACATTTAATAACATACAACATTTATATAGCGCTCTATATAATTTGTAAAATTACCCTAAAGCGCTTAAATACCAACATTTTTTTAATATCTGCATGTTTCTCAAGGATCATGTACAATGAACTGTGTAACTGTGTATACCTTCCTTTACATGACTTTCAAGAGCACGTTAAACCTACAGTCACAACATAAACAATACAGTATTCATACTTTTATGGCAGTGTCGTATTATATATATATACTTACGTTTAGAAGTATCATACATATTGCTATAAATAGCCTCACGGCCTTGCCCTTGTACCGAAGCTGGTAATACTGTCAGAAAAAAAGACAAGCATCAATTAGCATTGTATGGTGGAGTGCACATATATATATATGCTCATAACATGACCTATCACACACAACACCATACAGGACCTCGCCCTATCTACACTGATACTATACGTATAAAACGTATATATGTATAAAACATGCTATATCTACTATAATGACCTGAGAATTTGTTACAGTTAGTTTTGGACCTAAACTATGGTGTTTAGAGTAATTTTACACTTTTGAGGGGTTTAAATCAATTTCCGATAAAATGTCCCTTCAATGGTCCCTGTGACATGTACATGTAAGCTTAATGGTATAAGTGGTTTTCATAATTAAGCTAGTTCAGTGAAACAAAAACATGTCTGGCGCTGGCGCTGGCGGCAGTTACCGTGCTAAACGTGGTCAACACACCACCGTTACGTTTATCATATGTACAGTAAAACTTAACTGGTCGTTTTTCTAGTAATGATTTCGTTTTTCTTGTATTTGGAGTTAACTTGTGCATTTTAATGAAATGTTTGATTTTTTCCCTTTCCCTTGTCCGGAAAAAAGTTTCTGGAGTTTTACATTACCAAAATTCGATAAAGGAATATCAGGAACATTTTGCTATGACACGCCAAGTTTGATTCGGTATGCTGCGTGTGAACTTTAAAAAATATATTACTATTACTGAATAAAACCAAAACTTTGACATAGATTCTACAAATTCAAGAAATATGAGTAAATTAACTTAAATATGCAAAATCATATAGGCCCAGTAAAAACCAATTTGTCTAAATTTAGTTTTTAACTGAAGACCATAATTCATTTGTTATATAGCTCCTATTTCCATTGCCAATTTACATAGTAATGATGGATGCTTTCTTTGTTTAAAAAAACAAAACATGTAGCTCATAGGTGTAGGTAATCTAGGACTAAAGCAAGACTAGAAGGAATCGAAGAATAGGTCTAACAGGTCTGGCCCCGGTTTCATCAACGTTCCTTAACTTAAGGAAATTCCTTAACTTAAAAATCCCCATAGGAAAGCATTACAGAATTTAAGGAAAGTTCATTAACTAAGGATTTGCTCCTTAAATTCTGTAATGCTTTCTTTCCTATGGAGAATTTTAAGTTAAGGAATTTCCTTAAGTTAAGGAACGTTGATGAAACCAGGGCCTGCATATATATAGGCCTACTCATCGATTATTACTAGTCTTGCTTTAGTCCTAGACCATATTTTTACGAAAGGGGACTAATATAGGTTGCAGCAATCGTGAATAAAACGCAGTTATACGTATATATTTTCCCAAATCACAATTACCAAGGTATGACTTCTTTGTTCAAAAAAGCATGTGGCTCGCAGGAATAAATTGATAGTTCTGTATGCGTAAGTTTATCGATCGAGTCTTGCTTTAGTCCTAGACTATATTTTTTTATGAAAAGTGACGTATTGGATGCAGCAATCGTGACATGAACGCAGTTAAAGTATATATATATGATTTCCCTAATCACCATAACCAAGTAAAAAATCGAGCGTAATAAATGTAAAAAAAAAAAAATCATAAATCCATATTTATAATATACTTTCGATTTTGTGACCTCTATTTACAGTCAATATTCGGAACCTCTCTGTTATTTGGAGCTATGTGTATATAACAGCTAGACCAGTTCCGAATGGTTGAACGCTATTTTAAAATTATTTGTACATGTGGTCTATGTGAAAAACACTTACCTCGCTAACTGTGGTCAGTTTGAGGGGGTACAGCATTGGGACAACAATCCTTGCACCAATCATATAAGAAAGAAAAAAGCCAAAGGACGAGAATAAAATAACACCGCCATACAGATAGGTCTCGGCGGGGATACCAAGCATCAAGATGGAGGACTGAGTAGTGACCAGCATGGATAGGATGAGAGGGAACGTCTGTATTTTTCTGTTCCCCAAATGGTACTCCAGGCCGGTCTTTTGTCTCCCTCCGGCACATGCATGAAATATACCAATTCCTATGGAAACTGCAATAACACAGGCAAATAATATATAGTCAACAACTACAAACCCGGGAGAATCTGCTTGAGCAGACGACATGTTGCTTTAAGGCTCAGCGGATGTATGTGTGTCTCGCACTACACATATAAACCATATTAATACGATCGAAGGCGTCGGGCCTACACAATGAGTAGGAGTAGGAGATCCGTAACGGCCAAGTACTTTAAAACTGTGTAATCAGCTTTGTAAATGTCTGTAAAATGTGAGAAGGACCAATCTCGATCGAGTACTAGACTATAAAATATATTCTTTAAATCCACACCAAGTTTCAAACGATTTAGTGTAATTTAAAACATATTTTACTACTGTCATGATAATTTTAAACATATTTTACTACTGTCATGATAATTTTAAACATATTTTACTATTGTCATGAATATCCGTAATAACTAAACGTGTGCTGCTAAATGTAGACAAACAAAGGTAAAATTGACATGTATGTAAATTGTGACAGTATGTTAACCAACCTAAATGTAGACATGTTAACCAAACTAAATATAGACATGTTAATCAACCTTAATATAGACATGTTTACCAAACTAAATATAGACATGTTAACCAAACTAAATGTAGACATGTTAACCAAACTAAATGTACACATGTTAACCAGATTAAATGTTGACATGTTAACCAACCTAAATGTAGACATGTTAATCAACTAAATATAGACATGTTTACCAAACTAAATGTAGACATGTTAACCAGACTAAATATAGACATGTTAACCAAACTAAATGTAGACATGTTAACCAAACTAAATGTGGACATGTTAACCAAACTAAATGTAGACATGTTAACCAAACTAAATGTAGACATGTTAACCAGACTAAATATAGACATGTTAACCAAACTGAATGTAGACATGTTAACCAAACTAAATGTAGACATGTTAACAAAACTAAATATAGAAATGTTAACCAAACTAAATATAGAAATGTTAACCAACCTAAATGTTGACATGTTAACCAAACAAAATGTAGGCATGTTAACCAAACTAAATGAAGACATGTTAACCAAACTAAATGTAGACATGTTCACCAAACTAAAAGTAGACATGTTAACCAACCTAAATGTAGACATGTTAACCAAACTAAATGTATGCATGTTAACCAAACTGAATGTAGACATGTTAACCAAACTAAATGTAGACATATTTACCAAACTCAAGGTAAACATGTTAACCAAACTAAATGTAGACATATTTACCAAACTCAAGGTAAACATGTTAACCAAACTAAATATAGACATGTTAACCAGCTAAATGTATACATGTTAACCAACCTAAATGTAGACATGTTAATCAAACTAAATGTAGACATGTTAACCAAACTGAATGTAGACATGTTAACCAAACTAAATATAGACATATTTACCAAACTCAAGGTAAACATGTTAACCAAACTAAATGTAGGCAAGTTAACCAACCTAAATGTAGACATGTTAACCAAACTAAATGTAGACATGTTAACCAAACTAAATGTAGACATGTTAACCAAACTAAATGTAGACATATTTACCAAACTCATGGTAAACATGTTAACCAAACTAAATGTATACATGTTAACCAACCTAAATGTAGACATGTTAACCAACCTAAATGTAGACATATTTACCAAACTAAATGTAAACATGTTAACCAAACTAAATGTAGACATGTTAACCAAACTAAATGTAGACATGTTAACCAAACTAAATGTAGACATGTTAACCAACCTAAATGTAGACATATTAACCAACCTAAATGTAGACATGTTAACCAAACTAAATATAGACATGTTAACCAAACTAAATGTAGACATGTTAACCAAACTAAATGTAGACAAGTTAACCAAACTAAATGTAGACATGTTAACCATCCTAAATGTAGACATATTAACCAACCTAAATGTAGACATGTTAACCAAACTAAATATAGACATGTTAACCAAACTAAATGTAGACATGTTAACCAAACTAAATATAGACATGTTAACCAAACTAAATATAGACATGTTAACCAAACTAAATGTAGACATGTTAACCAAACTAAATATAGACATGTTAACCAAACTAAATATAGACATGTTAACCAACCTAAATGTAGACATGTTAACCAACCTAAATGTAGACATGTTAACCAAACTAAATGTAGACATGTTAACCAAACTAAATGTAGACATGTTAAACAAACTAAATGTAGACATGTTAACCAACCTTAATGTAGACATGTTAACCAAACTAAATATAGACATTTTAACCAAACTAAATGTAGACATTTTAACCAAACTGAATGTAGACATGTTAACCAAACTAAATGTAGACATGTTAACCAAACTAAATGTAGACATGTTAACCAAACTAAATGTAGACATGTTAACCAAACTAAATGTAGACATGTTAACCAACCTTAATGTAGACATGTTAACCAAACTAAATATAGACATTTTAACCAAACTAAATGTAGACATGTTAACCAAACTAAACGTAGACATGTTAACCAGCTAAATGTATACATGTTAACCAACCTTAATGTAGACATGTTAACCAAACTAAATATAGACATTTTAACCAAACTAAATGTAGACATGTTAATCAACCTTAATGTAGACATGTTAATCAACCTTAATGTTGACATGTTAACCAAACTAAATGTAGACATGTTAACCAACCTAAATGTAGACATGTTAACCAACCTTAATGTTGACATGTTAACGAAACTAAAT
Source organism: Mimachlamys varia (assembly GCA_947623455.1). Classification (NCBI taxonomy): domain Eukaryota; kingdom Metazoa; phylum Mollusca; class Bivalvia; order Pectinida; family Pectinidae; genus Mimachlamys; species Mimachlamys varia. Next base: position 9,329,805 of record OX392537.1, read on the forward strand.
GTAGACATGTTAACCAAACTAAATGTAGACATGTTAACCAACCTAAATGTAGACATGTTAACCAACCTTAATGTTGACATGTTAACCAAACTAAATGTATGCATGTTAACCAAACTAAATGTAGACATGTTAACCAACCTAAATGTAGACATATTTACCAAACTAAATGTAAACATGTTAACCAAACTAAATGTAGACATGTTAACCAAACTAAATGTAGACATGTTAACCAACCTAAATGTAGACATATTAACCAACCTAAATGTAGACATGTTAACCAAACTAAATATAGACATGTTAACCAAACTAAATGTAGACATGTTAACCAAACTAAATGTAGACAAGTTAACCAAACTAAATGTAGACATGTTAACCATCCTAAATGTAGACATATTAACCAACCTAAATGTAGACATGTTAACCAAACTAAATATATAGACTTGTTAACCAAACTTAATGTAGACATGTTAACCAAACTAAATATAGACATGTTAACCAACCTAAATGTAGACATGTTAACCAACCTAAATGTAGACATGTTAACCAAACTAAATGTAGACATGTTAACCAAACTAAATGTAGACATGTTAAACAAACTAAATGTAGACATGTTAACCAACCTTAATGTAGACATGTTAACCAAACTAAATATAGACATTTTAACCAAACTAAATGTAGACATGTTAACCAAACTGAATGTAGACATGTTAACCAAACTAAATGTAGACATGTTAACCAAACTAAATGTAGACATGTTAACCAAACTAAATGTAGACATGTTAACCAAACTAAATGTAGACATGTTAAACAAACTAAATGTAGACATGTTAACCAACCTTAATGTAGACATGTTAACCAAACTAAATATAGACATTTTAACCAAACTAAATGTAGACATGTTAACCAAACTAAACGTAGACATGTTAACCAGCTAAATGTATACATGTTAACCAACCTTAATGTAGACATGTTAACCAAACTAAATATAGACATTTTAACCAAACTAAATGTAGACATGTTAATCAACCTTAATGTAGACATGTTAATCAACCTTAATGTTGACATGTTAACCAAACTAAATGTAGACATGTTAACCAACCTAAATGTAGACATGTTAACCAACCTTAATGTTGACATGTTAACGAAACTAAATGTAGACATGTTAACCAAACTAAATGTAGACATGTTAACCAACCTAAATGTAGACATGTTAACCAACCTTAATGTTGACATGTTAACCAAACTAAATGTATGCATGTTAACCAAACTAAATGTAGACATGTTAACCCAACTAAATGTAGACATCTTCACCAAACTAAATGTAGACATGTTAACCAAACTAAATGTAGACATTTTAACCAAACTGAATGTAGACAAGTTAACCAAACTAAATGTAGACATGTTCACCAAACTAAATGTATGCATGTTAACCAAACTAAATATAGACATTTTAACCAAACTAAATGTAGGCATGTTAACCAAACTAAATGTAGACATGTTAACCAAACTAAATGTAGACATGTTAACCAAACTGAATGTAGACATGTTAACCAAACTAAATGTAGACATGTTAACCAAACTGAATGTAGACATGTTAACCAAACTAAATGTAGACATGTTAACCAAACTAAATGTAGACATGTTAACCAAACTAAATGTAGACATGTTAACCAACCTTAATGTAGACATGTTAACCAAACTAAATATAGACATTTTAACCAAACTAAATGTAGACATGTTAATCAACCTTAATGTAGACATGTTAATCAACCTTAATGTTGACATGTTAACCAAACTAAATGTAGACATGTTAACCAACCTAAATGTAGACATGTTAACCAACCTTAATGTTGACATGTTAACGAAACTAAATGTAGACATGTTAACCAAACTAAATGTAGACATGTTAACCAAACTAAATGTAGACATGTTAACCAAACTGAATGTAGACATGTTAACCAAACTAAATATAGACATGTTAACCAAACTAAATGTAGATATGTTAACCAAACTAAATATAGACATTTTAACCAAACTAAATGTAGGCATGTTAACCAAACTAAATGTAGACATGTTAACCAAACTAAATGTAGACATGTTAAACAAACTAAATGTAGACATGTTAACCAACCTTAATGTAGACATGTTAACCAAACTAAATATAGACATTTTAACCAAACTAAACGTAGACATGTTAACCACCTAAATGTATACATGTTAACCAACCTTAATGTAGACATGTTAACCAAACTAAATATAGACATTTTAACCAAACTAAATGTAGACATGTTAATCAACCTTAATGTAGACATGTTAATCAACCTTAATGTTGACATGTTAACCAAACTAAATGTAGACATGTTAACCAACCTAAATGTAGACATGTTAACCAACCTTAATGTTGACATGTTAACGAAACTAAATGTAGACATGTTAACCAAACTAAATGTAGACATGTTAACCAAACTAAATGTAGACATGTTAACCAAACTAAATGTAGACATGTTAACCAAACTAAATGTAGACATGTTAACCAAACTAAATGTAGACATGTTAACCAAACTTAATGTAGACATGTTAACCAAACTAAATATAGACATTTTAACCAAACTAAATGCAGACATGTTAACCAAACTAAATATAGACATGTTAACCAAACGTAATATAGACATGTTAACCAAACTAAATGTAGACATGTTCACCAAACTAAATGTAGACATCTTCACCAAACTTAATATAGACATGTTAACCAAACTAAATGTATGCATGTTAACCAAACTAAATGTAGACATGTTAACCAAACTAAATGTAGACATCTTCACCAAACTAAATATAGACATGTTAACCAAACTTAATGTAGACATGTTAACCAAACTAAATGTAGACATGTTAACCAAACTAAATGTAGACATCTTCACCAAACTAAATGCAGACATGTTCACCAAACTAAATGTAGACATCTTCACCAAACTAAATATAGACATGTTAATCAAGCTAAATGTAGACATGTTAACCAAACTAAATATAGACATGTTAACCCAACTAAATGTAGACATCTTCACCAAACTAAATGTATGCATGTTAACCAAACTGAATGTAGACATGTTAACCAAACTAAATGTAGACATATTTACCAAACTCAAGGTAAACATGTTAACCAAACTAAATGTAGACATATTTACCAAACTCAAGGTAAACATGTTAACCAAACTAAATATAGACATGTTAACCAGCTAAATGTATACATGTTAACCAACCTAAATGTAGACATGTTAATCAAACTAAATGTAGACATGTTAACCAAACTGAATGTAGACATGTTAACCAAACTAAATATAGACATATTTACCAAACTCAAGGTAAACATGTTAACCAAACTAAATGTAGGCAAGTTAACCAACCTAAATGTAGACATGTTAACCAAACTAAATGTAGACATGTTAACCAAACTAAATGTAGACATGTTAACCAAACTAAATGTAGACATATTTACCAAACTCAAGGTAAACATGTTAACCAAACTAAATGTATACATGTTAACCAACCTAAATGTAGACATGTTAACCAACCTAAATGTAGACATATTTACCAAACTAAATGTAAACATGTTAACCAAACTAAATGTAGACATGTTAACCAAACTAAATGTAGACATGTTAACCAAACTAAATGTAGACATGTTAACCAACCTAAATGTAGACATATTAACCAACCTAAATGTAGACATGTTAACCAAACTAAATATAGACATGTTAACCAAACTAAATGTAGACATGTTAAGCAAACTAAATGTAGACAAGTTAACCAAACTAAATGTAGACATGTTAACCATCCTAAATGTAGACATATTAACCAACCTAAATGTAGACATGTTAACCAAACTAAATATAGACATGTTAACCAAACTAAATGTAGACATGTTAACCAAACTAAATATAGACATGTTAACCAAACTAAATATAGACATGTTAACCAAACTAAATATAGACATGTTAACCAAACTAAATGTAGACATGTTAACCAAACTAAATGTAGACATGTTAAACAAACTAAATGTAGACATGTTAACCAACCTTAATGTAGACATGTTAACCAAACTAAATATAGACATTTTAACCAAACTAAATGTAGACATGTTAACCAAACTGAATGTAGACATGTTAACCAAACTAAATGTAGACATGTTAACCAAACTAAATGTAGACATGTTAACCAAACTAAATGTAGACATGTTAACCAAACTAAATGTAGACATGTTAAACAAACTAAATGTAGACATGTTAACCAACCTTAATGTAGACATGTTAACCAAACTAAATATAGACATTTTAACCAAACTAAATGTAGACATGTTAACCAAACTAAACGTAGACATGTTAACCAGCTAAATGTATACATGTTAACCAACCTTAATGTAGACATGTTAATCAACCTTAATGTTGACATGTTAACCAAACTAAATGTAGACATGTTAACCAACCTAAATGTAGACATGTTAACCAACCTTAATGTTGACATGTTAACGAAACTAAATGTAGACATGTTAACCAAACTAAATGTAGATATGTTAACCAAACTAAATATAGACATGTTAACCAAACTAAATGTAGACATGTTAACCAAACTAAATATAGACATTTTAACCAAACTAAATGTAGACATGTTAACCAAACTAAATATAGACATGTTAACCAAACGTAATATAGACATGTTAACCAAACTAAATGTAGACATGTTCACCAAACTAAATGTAGACATCTTCACCAAACTAAATATAGACATGTTAACCAAACTAAATGTATGCATGTTAACCAAACTAAATGTAGACATGTTAACCAAACTAAATGTAGACATCTTCACCAAACTAAATATAGACATGTTAACCAAACTTAATGTAGACATGTTAACCAAACTAAATGTAGACATGTTAACCAAACTAAATGTAGACATCTTCACCAAACTAAATGCAGACATGTTCACCAAACTAAATGTAGACATCTTCACCAAACTAAATATAGACATGTTAACCAAGCTAAATGTAGACATGTTAACCAAACTAAATATAGACATGTTAACCCAACTAAATGTAGACATCTTCACCAAACTAAATATAGACATGTTAACCAAACTAAATGTAGACATTTTAACCAAACTGAATGTAGACAAGTTAACCAAACTAAATGTAGACATGTTCACCAAACTAAATGTATGCATGTTAACCAAACTAAATATAGACATTTTAACCAAACTAAATGTAGGCATGTTAACCAAACTAAATGTAGACATGTTAACCAAACTAAATGTAGACATGTTAACCAAACTGAATGTAGACATGTTAACCAAACTAAATGTAGACATGTTAACCAAACTAAATGTAGACATGTTAACCAAACTAAATGTAGACATGTTAACCAAACTAAATGTAGACATGTTAACCAACCTTAATGTAGACATGTTAACCAAACTAAATATAGACATTTTAACCAAACTAAATGTAGACATGTTAATCAACCTTAATGTAGACATGTTAATCAACCTTAATGTTGACATGTTAACCAAACTAAATGTAGACATGTTAACCAACCTAAATGTAGACATGTTAAACAACCTTAATGTTGACATGTTAACGAAACTAAATGTAGACATGTTAACCAAACTAAATGTAGACATGTTAACCAAACTAAATGTAGACATGTTAACCAAACTGAATGTAGACATGTTAACCAAACTAAATATAGACATGGTAACCAAACTAAATGTAGACATGTTAACCAAACTAAATGTAGACAAGTTAACCAAACTAAATGTAGACATGTTAACCATCCTAAATGTAGAAATATTAACCAACCTAAATGTAGACATGTTAACCAAACTAAATATAGACATGTTAACCAAACTAAATGTAGACATGTTAACCAAACTAAATGTAGACATGTTAACCAAACTAAATATAGACATGTTAACCAAACTTAATATAGACATGTTAACCAAACTAAATGTAGACATGTTAACCAAACTAAATGTAGACATGTTAAACAAACTAAATGTAGACATGTTAACCAACCTTAATGTAGACATGTTAACCAAACTAAATATAGACATTTTAACCAAACTAAATGTAGACATGTTAACCAAACTGAATGTAGACATGTTAACCAAACTAAATGTAGACATGTTAACCAAACTAAATGTAGACATGTTAACCAAACTAAATGTAGACATGTTAACCAAACTAAATGTAGACATGTTAAACAAACTAAATGTAGACATGTTAACCAACCTTAATGTAGACATGTTAACCAAACTAAATATAGACATTTTAACCAAACTAAATGTAGACATGTTAACCAAACTAAACGTAGACATGTTAACCAGCTAAATGTATACATGTTAACCAACCTTAATGTAGACATGTTAATCAACCTTAATGTTGACATGTTAACCAAACTAAATGTAGACATGTTAACCAACCTAAATGTAGACATGTTAACCAACCTTAATGTTGACATGTTAACGAAACTAAATGTAGACATGTTAACCAAACTAAATGTAGATATGTTAACCAAACTAAATATAGACATGTTAACCAAACTAAATGTAGACATGTTAACCAAACTAAATATAGACATGTTAACCAAACTAAATGTAGACATGTTAACCAAACTTAATGTAGACATGTTAACCAAACTAAATATAGACATTTTAACCAAACTAAATGTAGACATGTTAACCAAACTAAATATAGACATGTTAACCAAACGTAATATAGACATGTTAACCAAACTAAATGTAGACATGTTCACCAAACTAAATGTAGACATCTTCACCAAACTAAATATAGACATGTTAACCAAACTAAATGTATGCATGTTAACCAAACTAAATGTAGACATGTTAACCAAATTAAATGTAGACATCTTCACCAAACTAAATATAGACATGTTAACCAAACTTAATGTAGACATGTTAACCAAACTAAATATAGACATATTTACCAAACTCAAGGTAAACATGTTAACCAAACTAAATGTAGGCAAGTTAACCAACCTAAATGTAGACATGTTAACCAAACTAAATGTAGACATGTTAACCAAACTAAATGTAGACATGTTAACCAAACTAAATGTAGACATATTTACCAAACTCAAGGTAAACATGTTAACCAAACTAAATGTATACATGTTAACCAACCTAAATGTAGACATGTTAACCAACCTAAATGTAGACATATTTACCAAACTAAATGTAAACATGTTAACCAAACTAAATGTAGACATGTTAACCAAACTAAATGTAGACATGTTAACCAAACTAAATGTAGACATGTTAACCAACCTAAATGTAGACATATTAACCAACCTAAATGTAGACATGTTAACCAAACTAAATATAGACATGTTAACCAAACTAAATGTAGACATGTTAAGCAAACTAAATGTAGACAAGTTAACCAAACTAAATGTAGACATGTTAACCATCCTAAATGTAGACATATTAACCAACCTAAATGTAGACATGTTAACCAAACTAAATATAGACATGTTAACCAAACTAAATGTAGACATGTTAACCAAACTAAATATAGACATGTTAACCAAACTAAATATAGACATGTTAACCAAACTAAATATAGACATGTTAACCAAACTAAATGTAGACATGTTAACCAAACTAAATGTAGACATGTTAAACAAACTAAATGTAGACATGTTAACCAACCTTAATGTAGACATGTTAACCAAACTAAATATAGACATTTTAACCAAACTAAATGTAGACATGTTAACCAAACTGAATGTAGACATGTTAACCAAACTAAATGTAGACATGTTAACCAAACTAAATGTAGACATGTTAACCAAACTAAATGTAGACATGTTAACCAAACTAAATGTAGACATGTTAAACAAACTAAATGTAGACATGTTAACCAACCTTAATGTAGACATGTTAACCAAACTAAATATAGACATTTTAACCAAACTAAATGTAGACATGTTAACCAAACTAAACGTAGACATGTTAACCAGCTAAATGTATACATGTTAACCAACCTTAATGTAGACATGTTAATCAACCTTAATGTTGACATGTTAACCAAACTAAATGTAGACATGTTAACCAACCTAAATGTAGACATGTTAACCAACCTTAATGTTGACATGTTAACGAAACTAAATGTAGACATGTTAACCAAACTAAATGTAGATATGTTAACCAAACTAAATATAGACATGTTAACCAAACTAAATGTAGACATGTTAACCAAACTAAATATAGACATTTTAACCAAACTAAATGTAGACATGTTAACCAAACTAAATATAGACATGTTAACCAAACGTAATATAGACATGTTAACCAAACTAAATGTAGACATGTTCACCAAACTAAATGTAGACATCTTCACCAAACTAAATATAGACATGTTAACCAAACTAAATGTATGCATGTTAACCAAACTAAATGTAGACATGTTAACCAAACTAAATGTAGACATCTTCACCAAACTAAATATAGACATGTTAACCAAACTTAATGTAGACATGTTAACCAAACTAAATGTAGACATGTTAACCAAACTAAATGTAGACATCTTCACCAAACTAAATGCAGACATGTTCACCAAACTAAATGTAGACATCTTCACCAAACTAAATATAGACATGTTAACCAAGCTAAATGTAGACATGTTAACCAAACTAAATATAGACATGTTAACCCAACTAAATGTAGACATCTTCACCAAACTAAATATAGACATGTTAACCAAACTAAATGTAGACATTTTAACCAAACTGAATGTAGACAAGTTAACCAAACTAAATGTAGACATGTTCACCAAACTAAATGTATGCATGTTAACCAAACTAAATATAGACATTTTAACCAAACTAAATGTAGGCATGTTAACCAAACTAAATGTAGACATGTTAACCAAACTAAATGTAGACATGTTAACCAAACTGAATGTAGACATGTTAACCAAACTAAATGTAGACATGTTAACCAAACTAAATGTAGACATGTTAACCAAACTAAATGTAGACATGTTAACCAAACTAAATGTAGACATGTTAACCAACCTTAATGTAGACATGTTAACCAAACTAAATATAGACATTTTAACCAAACTAAATGTAGACATGTTAATCAACCTTAATGTAGACATGTTAATCAACCTTAATGTTGACATGTTAACCAAACTAAATGTAGACATGTTAACCAACCTAAATGTAGACATGTTAAACAACCTTAATGTTGACATGTTAACGAAACTAAATGTAGACATGTTAACCAAACTAAATGTAGACATGTTAACCAAACTAAATGTAGACATGTTAACCAAACTGAATGTAGACATGTTAACCAAACTAAATATAGACATGGTAACCAAACTAAATGTAGACATGTTAACCAAACTAAATGTAGACAAGTTAACCAAACTAAATGTAGACATGTTAACCATCCTAAATGTAGAAATATTAACCAACCTAAATGTAGACATGTTAACCAAACTAAATATAGACATGTTAACCAAACTAAATGTAGACATGTTAACCAAACTAAATGTAGACATGTTAACCAAACTAAATATAGACATGTTAACCAAACTTAATATAGACATGTTAACCAAACTAAATGTAGACATGTTAACCAAACTAAATGTAGACATGTTAAACAAACTAAATGTAGACATGTTAACCAACCTTAATGTAGACATGTTAACCAAACTAAATATAGACATTTTAACCAAACTAAATGTAGACATGTTAACCAAACTGAATGTAGACATGTTAACCAAACTAAATGTAGACATGTTAACCAAACTAAATGTAGACATGTTAACCAAACTAAATGTAGACATGTTAACCAAACTAAATGTAGACATGTTAAACAAACTAAATGTAGACATGTTAACCAACCTTAATGTAGACATGTTAACCAAACTAAATATAGACATTTTAACCAAACTAAATGTAGACATGTTAACCAAACTAAACGTAGACATGTTAACCAGCTAAATGTATACATGTTAACCAACCTTAATGTAGACATGTTAATCAACCTTAATGTTGACATGTTAACCAAACTAAATGTAGACATGTTAACCAACCTAAATGTAGACATGTTAACCAACCTTAATGTTGACATGTTAACGAAACTAAATGTAGACATGTTAACCAAACTAAATGTAGATATGTTAACCAAACTAAATATAGACATGTTAACCAAACTAAATGTAGACATGTTAACCAAACTAAATATAGACATGTTAACCAAACTAAATGTAGACATGTTAACCAAACTTAATGTAGACATGTTAACCAAACTAAATATAGACATTTTAACCAAACTAAATGTAGACATGTTAACCAAACTAAATATAGACATGTTAACCAAACGTAATATAGACATGTTAACCAAACTAAATGTAGACATGTTCACCAAACTAAATGTAGACATCTTCACCAAACTAAATATAGACATGTTAACCAAACTAAATGTATGCATGTTAACCAAACTAAATGTAGACATGTTAACCAAATTAAATGTAGACATCTTCACCAAACTAAATATAGACATGTTAACCAAACTTAATGTAGACATGTTAACCAAACTAAATGTAGACATGTTAACCAAACTAAATGTAGACATCTTCACCAAACTAAATGCAGACATGTTCACCAAACTAAATGTAGACATCTTCACCAAACTAAATATAGACATGTTAACCAAGCTAAATGTAGACATGTTAACCAAACTAAATATAGACATGTTAACCCAACTAAATGTAGACATCTTCACCAAACTAAATATAGACATGTTAACCAAACTAAATGTAGACATTTTAACCAAACTGAATGTAGACAAGTTAACCAAACTAAATGTAGACATGTTCACCAAACTAAATGTATGCATGTTAACCAAACTAAATATAGACATTTTAACCAAACTAAATGTAGGCATGTTAACCAAACTAAATGTAGACATGTTAACCAAACTAAATGTAGACATGTTAACCAAACTGAATGTAGACATGTTAACCAAACTAAATGTAGACATGTTAACCAAACTAAATGTAGACATGTTAACCAAACTAAATGTAGACATGTTAACCAAACTAAATGTAGACATGTTAACCAACCTTAGTGTAGACATGTTAACCAAACTAAATATAGACATTTTAACCAAACTAAATGTAGACATGTTAATCAACCTTAATGTAGACATGTTAATCAACCTTAATGTTGACATGTTAACCAAACTAAATGTAGACATGTTAACCAACCTAAATGTAGACATGTTAAACAACCTTAATGTTGACATGTTAACGAAACTAAATGTAGACATGTTAACCAAACTAAATGTAGACATGTTAACCAAACTAAATGTAGACATGTTAACCAAACTGAATGTAGACATGTTAACCAAACTAAATGTAGACATGGTAACCAAACTAAATGTAGATATGTTAACCAAACTAAATATAGACATTTTAACCAAACTAAATGTAGGCATGTTAACCAAACTAAATGTAGACATGTTAACCAAACTAAATGTAGACATGTTAAACAAACTAAATGTAGACATGTTAACCAACCTTAATGTAGACATGTTAACCAAACTAAATATAGACATTTTAACCAAACTAAATGTAGACATGTTAACCAAACTAAACGTAGACATGTTAACCAGCTAAATGTATACATGTTAACCAACATTAATGTAGACATGTTAACCAAACTAAATATAGACATTTTAACCAAACTAAATGTAGACATGTTAATCAACCTTAATGTAGACATGTTAATCAACCTTAATGTTGACATGTTAACCAAACTAAATGTAGACATGTTAACCAACCTAAATGTAGACATGTTAACCAACCTTAATGTTGACATGTTAACGAAACTAAATGTAGACATGTTAACCAAACTAAATGTAGACATGTTAACCAAACTAAATGTAGATATGTTAACCAAACTAAATATAGACATGTTAACCAAACTAAATGTAGACATGTTAACCAACCTTAATGTAGACATGTTAACCAAACTAAATGTAGACATGTTAACCAAACTAAATGTAGACATGTTAACCAAACTTAATGTAGACATGTTAACCAAACTAAATATAGACATTTTAACCAAACTAAATGTAGACATGTTAACCAAACTAAATATAGACATGTTAACCAAACGTAATATAGACATGTTAACCAAACTAAATGTAGACATGTTCACCAAACTAAATGTAGACATCTTCACCAAACTAAATATAGACATGTTAACCAAACTTAATGTATGCATGTTAACCAAACTAAATGTAGACATGTTAACCAAACTAAATGTAGACATCTTCACCAAACTAAATATAGACATGTTAACCAAACTTAATGTAGACATGTTAACCAAACTAAATGTAAACATGTTAACCAAACTAAATGTAGACATGTTAACCAAACTAAATGTAGACATGTTAACCAACCTAAATGTAGACATATTAACCAAACTAAATGTAGACATGTTAACCAAACTAAATGTAGACATGTTAACCAAACTAAATGCAGACATGTTCACCAAACTAAATGTAGACATCTTCACCAAACTAAATATAGACATGTTAACCAAGCTAAATGTAGACATGTTAACCAAACTAAATATAGACATGTTAACCCAACTAAATGTAGACATCTTCACCAAACTAAATGTAGACATGTTAACCAAACTAAATGTAGACATTTTAACCAAACTGAATGTAGACAAGTTAACCAAACTAAATGTAGACATGTTCACCAAACTAAATGTATGCATGTTAACCAAACTAAATATAGACATGTTAACCAAACTAAATGTAGGCATGTTAACCAAACTAAATGTAGACATGTTAACCAAACTAAATGTAGACATGTTAACCAAACTGAATGTAGACATGTTAACCAAACTAAATGTAGACATGTTAACCAAACTAAATGTAGACATGTTAACCAAACTAAATGTAGACATGTTAACCAAACTAAATGTAGACATGTTAACCAAACTAAATGTAGACATGTTAACCAACCTTAATGTAGACATGTTAACCAAACTAAATATAGACATTTTAACCAAACTAAATGTAGACATGTTAATCAACCTTAATGTAGACATGTTAATCAACCTTAATGTTGACATGTTAACCAAACTAAATGTTGACATGTTAACCAACCTAAATGTAGACATGTTAACCAACCTTAATGTTGACATGTTAACGAAACTAAATGTAGACATGTTAACCAAACTAAATGTAGACATGTTAACCAAACTAAATGTAGACATGTTAACCAAACTGAATGTAGACATGTTAACCAAACTAAATATAGACATGTTAACCAAACTAAATGTAGATATGTTAACCAAACTAAATATAGACATTTTAACCAAACTAAATGTAGGCATGTTAACCAAACTAAATGTAGACATGTTAACCAAACTAAATGTAGACATGTTAAACAAACTAAATGTAGACATGTTAACCAACCTTAATGTAGACATGTTAACCAAACTAAATATAGACATTTTAACCAAACTAAATGTAGACATGTTAACCAAACTAAACGTAGACATGTTAACCAGCTAAATGTATACATGTTAACCAACCTTAATGTAGACATGTTAACCAAACTAAATATAGACATTTTAACCAAACTAAATGTAGACATGTTAATCAACCTTAATGTAGACATGTTAATCAACCTTAATGTTGACATCTTAACCAAACTAAATGTAGACATGTTAACCAACCTAAATGTAGACATGTTAACCAACCTTAATGTTGACATGTTAACGAAACTAAATGTAGACATGTTAACCAAACTAAATGTAGACATGTTAACCAAACTAAATGTAGATATGTTAACCAAACTAAATATAGACATGTTAACCAAACTAAATGTAGACATGTTAACCAAACTAAATGTAGACATGTTAACCAAACTAAATGTAGACATGTTAACCAAACTTAATGTAGACATGTTAACCAAACTAAATATAGACATTTTAACCAAACTAAATGTAGACATGTTAACCAAACTAAATATAGACATGTTAACCAAACGTAATATAGACATGTTAACCAAACTAAATGTAGACATGTTCACCAAATTTAATGTAGACATCTTCACCAAACTTAATATAGACATGTTAACCAAACTAAATGTATGCATGTTAACCAAACTAAATGTAGACATGTTAACCAAACTAAATGTAGACATCTTCACCAAACTAAATATAGACATGTTAACCAAACTTAATGTAGACATGTTAACCAAACTAAATGTAGACATGTTAACCAAACTAAATGTAGACATCTTCACCAAACTAAATGCAGACATGTTCACCAAACTAAATGTAGACATCTTCACCAAACTAAATATAGACATGTTAACCAAGCTAAATGTAGACATGTTAACCAAACTAAATATAGACATGTTAACCCAACTAAATGTAGACATCTTCACCAAACTAAATGTATGCATGTTAACCAAACTGAATGTAGACATGTTAACCAAACTAAATGTAGACATATTTACCAAACTCAAGGTAAACATGTTAACCAAACTAAATGTAGACATATTTACCAAACTCAAGGTAAACATGTTAACCAAACTAAATATAGACATGTTAACCAGCTAAATGTATACATGTTAACCAACCTAAATGTAGACATGTTAATCAAACTAAATGTAGACATGTTAACCAAACTGAATGTAGACATGTTAACCAAACTAAATATAGACATATTTACCAAACTCAAGGTAAACATGTTAACCAAACTAAATGTAGGCAAGTTAACCAACCTAAATGTAGACATGTTAACCAAACTAAATGTAGACATGTTAACCAAACTAAATGTAGACATGTTAACCAAACTAAATGTAGACATATTTACCAAACTCAAGGTAAACATGTTAACCAAACTAAATGTATACCTGTTAACCAACCTAAATGTAGACATGTTAACCAACCTAAATGTAGACATATTTACCAAACTAAATGTAAACATGTTAACCAAACTAAATGTAGACATGTTAACCAAACTAAATGTAGACATGTTAACCAAACTAAATGTAGACATGTTAACCAACCTAAATGTAGACATATTAACCAACCTAAATGTAGACATGTTAACCAAACTAAATATAGACATGTTAACCAAACTAAATGTAGACATATTTACCAAACTAAATGTTGACATGTTAACCAAACTAAATGTAGACATGTTAACCAAACTAAATGTAGACATATTTACCAAACTAAATGTATACCTGTTAACCAACCTAAATGTAGACATGTTAACCAACCTAAATGTAGACATATTTACCAAACTAAATGTAAACATGTTAACCAAACTAAATGTAGACATGTTAACCAAACTAAATGTAGACATGTTAACCAAACTAAATGTAGACATGTTAACCAACCTAAATGTAGACATATTAACCAACCTAAATGTAGACATGTTAACCAAACTAAATATAGACATGTTAACCAAACTAAATGTAGACATGTTAACCAAACTAAATATAGACATGTTAACCAAACTAAATGTAGACATGTTAACCAAACTAAATGTAGACATGTTAAACAAACTAAATGTAGACATGTTAACCAACCTTAATGTAGACATGTTAACCAAACTAAATATAGACATTTTAACCAAACTAAATGTAGACATGTTAACCAAACTGAATGTAGACATGTTAACCAAACTAAATGTAGACATGTTAACCAAACTAAATGTAGACATGTTAACCAAACTAAATGTAGACATGTTAACCAAACTAAATGTAGACATGTTAAACAAACTAAATGTAGACATGTTAACCAACCTTAATGTAGACATGTTAACCAAACTAAATATAGACATTTTAACCAAACTAAATGTAGACATGTTAACCAAACTAAACGTAGACATGTTAACCAGCTAAATGTATACATGTTAACCAACCTTAATGTAGACATGTTAACCAAACTAAATATAGACATTTTAACCAAACTAAATGTAGACATGTTAATCAACCTTAATGTAGACATGTTAATCAACCTTAATGTTGACATGTTAACCAAACTAAATGTAGACATGTTAACCAACCTAAATGTAGACATGTTAACCAACCTTAATGTTGACATGTTAACGAAACTAAATGTAGACATGTTAACCAAACTAAATGTAGACATGTTAACCAAACTAAATATAGACATTTTAACCAAACTAAATGTAGATATGTTAACCAAACTAAATATAGACATGTTAACCAAACTAAATGTAGACATGTTAACCAAACTAAATGTAGACATGTTAACCAAACTAAATGTAGATATGTTAACCAAACTTAATGTAGACATGTTAACCAAACTAAATATAGAGATGTTAACCAAACTAAATATAGACATGTCAACCAAACTAAATGTAGACATGTTAACCAAACTAAATGTAGACATGTTAACCAAACTAAATGTAGACATGTTAACCAAACTTAATGTAGACATGTTAACCAAACTAAATGTAGACATGTTAACCAAACTAAATGTAGACATGTTAACCAAACTAAATATAGACATGTTAACCAAACGTAATATAGACATGTTAACCAAACTAAATGTAGACATGTTCACCAAACTAAATGTAGACATCTTCACCAAACTAAATATAGACATGTTAACCAAACTAAATGTATGCATGTTAACCAAACTAAATGTAGACATGTTAACCAAACTAAATGTAGACATCTTCACCAAACTAAATATAGACATGTTAACCAAACTTAATGTTGACATGTTAACCAAACTAAATGTAGACATGTTAACCAAACTAAATGCAGACATGTTCACCAACCTTAATGTTGACATGTTAACGAAACTAAATGTAGACATGTTAACCAAACTAAATGTAGACATGTTAACCAACCTAAATGTAGACATGTTAACCAACCTTAATGTTGACATGTTAACCAAACTAAATGTATGCATGTTAACCAAACTAAATGTAGACATGTTAACCCAACTAAATGTAGACATCTTCACCAAACTAAATGTAGACATGTTAACCAAACTAAATGTAGACATTTTAACCAAACTGAATGTAGACAAGTTAACCAAACTAAATGTAGACATGTTCACCAAACTAAATGTATGCATGTTAACCAAACTAAATATAGACATTTTAACCAAACTAAATGTAGGCATGTTAACCAAACTAAATGTAGACATGTTAACCAAACTAAATGTAGACATGTTAACCAAACTGAATGTAGACATGTTAACCAAACTAAATGTAGACATGTTAACCAAACTGAATGTAGACATGTTAACCAAACTAAATGTAGACATGTTAACCAAACTAAATGTAGACATGTTAACCAAACTAAATGTAGACATGTTAACCAACCTTAATGTAGACATGTTAACCAAACTAAATATAGACATTTTAACCAAACTAAATGTAGACATGTTAATCAACCTTAATGTAGACATGTTAATCAACCTTAATGTTGACATGTTAACCAAACTAAATGTAGACATGTTAACCAACCTAAATGTAGACATGTTAACCAACCTTAATGTTGACATGTTAACCAAACTAAATGTAGACATGTTAACCAAACTAAATGTAGACATGTTAACCAAACTGAATGTAGACATGTTAACCAAACTAAATATAGACATGTTAACCAAACTAAATGTAGATATGTTAACCAAACTAAATATAGACATTTTAACCAAACTAAATGTAGGCATGTTAACCAAACTAAATGTAGACATGTTAACCAAACTTAATGTAGACATGTTAACCAAACTAAATGTAGACATGTTAACCAACCTTAATGTAGACATGTTAACCAAACTAAATATAGACATTTTAACCAAACTAAATGTAGACATGTTAACCAAACTAAACGTAGACATGTTAACCAGCTAAATGTATACATGTTAACCAACCTTAATGTAGACATGTTAACCAAACTAATATAGACATTTTAACCAAACTAAATGTAGACATGTTAATCAACCTTAATGTAGACATGTTAATCAACCTTAATGTTGACATGTTAACCAAACTAAATGTAGACATGTTAACCAACCTAAATGTAGACATGTTAACCAACCTTAATGTTGACATGTTAACGAAACTAAATGTAGACATGTTAACCAAACTAAATGTAGACATGTTAACCAAACTAAATGTAGACATGTTAACCAAACTAAATGTAGACATGTTAACCAAACTAAATGTAGACATGTTAACCAAACTAAATGTAGACATGTTAACCAAACTTAATGTAGACATGTTAACCAAACTAAATATAGACATTTTAACCAAACTAAATGCAGACATGTTAACCAAACTAAATATAGACATGTTAACCAAACGTAATATAGACATGTTAACCAAACTAAATGTAGACATGTTCACCAAACTAAATGTAGACATCTTCACCAAACTTAATATAGACATGTTAACCAAACTAAATGTATGCATGTTAACCAAACTAAATGTAGACATGTTAACCAAACTAAATGTAGACATCTTCACCAAACTAAATATAGACATGTTAACCAAACTTAATGTAGACATGTTAACCAAACTAAATGCAGACATGTTCACCAAACTAAATGTAGACATCTTCACCAACTAAATATAGACATGTTAACCAAGCTAAATGTAGACATGTTAACCAAACTAAATATAGACATGTTAACCCAACTAAATGTAGACATGTTAACCAAACTTAATGTAGACATGTTAACCAAACTAAATATAGACATTTTAACCAAACTAAATGTAGACATCTTCACCAAACTAAATGTATGCATGTTAACCAAACTGAATGTAGACATGTTAACCAAACTAAATGTAGACATATTTACCAAACTCAAGGTAAACATGTTAACCAAACTAAATGTAGACATATTTACCAAACTCAAGGTAAACATGTTAACCAAACTAAATATAGACATGTTAACCAGCTAAATGTATACATGTTAACCAACCTAAATGTAGACATGTTAATCAAACTAAATGTAGACATGTTAACCAAACTGAATGTAGACATGTTAACCAAACTAAATATAGACATATTTACCAAACTCAAGGTAAACATGTTAACCAAACTAAATGTAGGCAAGTTAACCAACCTAAATGTAGACATGTTAACCAAACTAAATGTAGACATGTTAACCAAACTAAATGTAGACATGTTAACCAAACTAAATGTAGACATATTTACCAAACTCAAGGTAAACATGTTAACCAAACTAAATGTATACATGTTAACCAACCTAAATGTAGACATGTTAACCAACCTAAATGTAGACATATTTACCAAACTAAATGTAAACATGTTAACCAAACTAAATGGAGACATGTTAACCAACCTAAATGTAGACATATTAACCAACCTAAATGTAGACATGTTAACCAAACTAAATATAGACATGTTAACCAAACTAAATGTAGACATGTTAACCAAACTAAATGTAGACAAGTTAACCAAACTAAATGTAGACATGTTAACCATCCTAAATGTAGACATATTAACCAACCTAAATGTAGACATGTTAACCAAACTAAATATAGACATGTTAACCAAACTAAATGTAGACATGTTAACCAAACTAAATGTAGACATGTTAACCAAACTAAATATAGACATGTTAACCAAACTAAATATAGACATGTTAACCAAACTAAATGTAGACATGTTAACCAAACTAAATGTAGACATGTTAAACAAACTAAATGTAGACATGTTAACCAACCTTAATGTAGACATGTTAACCAAACTAAATATAGACATTTTAACCAAACTAAATGTAGACATGTTAACCAAACTGAATGTAGACATGTTAACCAAACTAAATGTAGACATGTTAACCAAACTAAATGCAGACATGTTAACCAAACTAAATATAGACATGTTAACCAAACGTAATATAGACATGTTAACCAAACTAAATGTAGACATGTTCACCAAACTAAATGTAGACATCTTCACCAAACTTAATATAGACATGTTAACCAAACTAAATGTATGCATGTTAACCAAACTAAATGTAGACATGTTAACCAAACTAAATGTAGACATCTTCACCAAACTAAATATAGACATGTTAACCAAACTTAATGTAGACATGTTAACCAAACTAAATGTAGACATGTTAACCAAACTAAATGTAGACATCTTCACCAAACTAAATGCAGACATGTTCACCAAACTAAATGTAGACATCTTCACCAACTAAATATAGACATGTTAACCAAGCTAAATGTAGACATGT
This sequence comes from Mimachlamys varia, assembly GCA_947623455.1. Classification (NCBI taxonomy): domain Eukaryota; kingdom Metazoa; phylum Mollusca; class Bivalvia; order Pectinida; family Pectinidae; genus Mimachlamys; species Mimachlamys varia. The sequence continues at coordinate 9,350,129 of OX392537.1, forward strand.
TAACCAAACTAAATATAGACATGTTAACCCAACTAAATGTAGACATGTTAACCAAACTTAATGTAGACATGTTAACCAAACTAAATATAGACATTTTAACCAAACTAAATGTAGACATCTTCACCAAACTAAATGTATGCATGTTAACCAAACTGAATGTAGACATGTTAACCAAACTAAATGTAGACATATTTACCAAACTCAAGGTAAACATGTTAACCAAACTAAATGTAGACATATTTACCAAACTCAAGGTAAACATGTTAACCAAACTAAATATAGACATGTTAACCAGCTAAATGTATACATGTTAACCAACCTAAATGTAGACATGTTAATCAAACTAAATGTAGACATGTTAACCAAACTGAATGTAGACATGTTAACCAAACTAAATATAGACATATTTACCAAACTCAAGGTAAACATGTTAACCAAACTAAATGTAGGCAAGTTAACCAACCTAAATGTAGACATGTTAACCAAACTAAATGTAGACATGTTAACCAAACTAAATGTAGACATATTTACCAAACTCAAGGTAAACATGTTAACCAAACTAAATGTATACATGTTAACCAACCTAAATGTAGACATGTTAACCAACCTAAATGTAGACATATTTACCAAACTAAATGTAAACATGTTAACCAAACTAAATGGAGACATGTTAACCAACCTAAATGTAGACATATTAACCAACCTAAATGTAGACATGTTAACCAAACTAAATATAGACATGTTAACCAAACTAAATGTAGACATGTTAACCAAACTAAATGTAGACAAGTTAACCAAACTAAATGTAGACATGTTAACCATCCTAAATGTAGACATATTAACCAACCTAAATGTAGACATGTTAACCAAACTAAATATAGACATGTTAACCAAACTAAATGTAGACATGTTAACCAAACTAAATGTAGACATGTTAACCAAACTAAATATAGACATGTTAACCAAACTAAATATAGACATGTTAACCAAACTAAATGTAGACATGTTAACCAAACTAAATGTAGACATGTTAAACAAACTAAATGTAGACATGTTAACCAACCTTAATGTAGACATGTTAACCAAACTAAATATAGACATTTTAACCAAACTAAATGTAGACATGTTAACCAAACTGAATGTAGACATGTTAACCAAACTAAATGTAGACATGTTAACCAAACTAAATGTAGACATGTTAACCAAACTAAATGTAGACATGTTAAACAAACTAAATGTAGACATGTTAAACAAACTAAATGTAGACATGTTAACCAACCTTAACGTAGACATGTTAACCAAACTAAATATAGACATTTTAACCAAACTAAATGTAGATATGTTAACCAAACTAAATATAGACATGTTAACCAAACTAAATGTAGACATGTTAACCAAACTAAATGTAGACATGTTAACCAAACTAAATGTAGACATGTTAACCAAACTTAATGTAGACATGTTAACCAAACTAAATATAGACATTTTAACCAAACTAAATGTAGACATGTTAACCAAACTAAATATAGACATGTTAACCAAACTAAATATAAACATGTTAACCAAACTAAATGTAGACATCTTCACCAAACTAAATGTAGACATGTTAACCAAACTTAATGTAGACATGTTAACCAAACTAAATATAGACATTTTAACCAAACTAAATGTAGACATGTTAACCAAACGTAATATAGACATGTTAACCAAACTAAATGTAGACATGTTCACCAAACTAAATGTAGACATCTTCACCAAACTAAATATAGACATGTTAACCAAACTAAATGTATGCATGTTAACCAAACTAAATGTAGACATGTTAACCAAACTAAATGTAGACATCTTCACCAAACTAAATATAGACATGTTAACCAAACTTAATGTAGACATGTTAACCAAACTAAATGTAGACATGTTAACCAAACTAAATGTAGACATCTTCACCAAACTAAATGCAGACATGTTCACCAAACTAAATGTAGACATCTTCACCAAACTAAATATAGACATTTTAACCAAACTAAATGTAGACATGTTAACCAAACTAAATGTAGACATGTTAACCAAACTTAATGTAGACATGTTAACCAAACTAAATATAGACATTTTAACCAAACTAAATGTAGACATGTTAACCAAACGTAATATAGACATGTTAACCAAACTAAATGTAGACATGTTCACCAAACTAAATGTAGACATCTTCACCAAACTAAATATAGACATGTTAACCAAACTAAATGTATGCATGTTAACCAAACTAAATGTAGACATGTTAACCAAACTAAATGTAGACATCTTCACCAAACTAAATATAGACATGTTAACCAAACTTAATGTAGACATGTTAACCAAACTAAATGTAGACATGTTAACCAAACTAAATGTAGACATCTTCACCAAACTAAATGCAGACATGTTCACCAAACTAAATGTAGACATCTTCACCAAACTAAATATAGACATGTTAACCAAGCTAAATGTAGACATGTTAACCAAACTAAATATAGACATGTTAACCCAACTAAATGTAGACATCTTCACCAAACTAAATGTAGACATGTTAACCAAACTAAATGTAGACATTTTAACCAAACTGAATGTAGACAAGTTAACCAAACTAAATGTAGACATGTTCACCAAACTAAATGTATGCATGTTAACCAAACTAAATATAGACATTTTAACCAAACTAAATGTAGGCATGTTAACCAAACTAAATGTAGACATGTTAACCAAACTAAATGTAGACATGTTAACCAAACTGAATGTAGACATGTTAACCAAACTAAATGTAGACATGTTAACCAAACTAAATGTAGACATGTTAACCAAACTAAATGTAGACATGTTAACCAAACTAAATGTAGACATGTTAACCAACCTTAATGTAGACATGTTAACCAAACTAAATATAGACATTTTAACCAAACTAAATGTAGACATGTTAACCAAACTAAATGTAGACATGTTAACCAAACTAAATGTAGACATGTTAACCAACCTTAATGTAGACATGTTAACCAAACTAAATATAGACATTTTAACCAAACTAAATGTAGACATGTTAATCAACCTTAATGTAGACATGTTAATCAACCTTAATGTTGACATGTTAACCAAACTAAATGTTGACATGTTAACCAACCTAAATGTAGACATGTTAAACAACCTTAATGTTGACATGTTAACGAAACTAAATGTAGACATGTTAACCAAACTAAATGTAGACATGTTAACCAAACTAAATGTAGACATGTTAACCAAACTGAATGTAGACATGTTAACCAAACTAAATATAGACATGTTAACCAAACTAAATGTAGATATGTTAACCAAACTAAATATAGACATTTTAACCAAACTAAATGTAGGCATGTTAACCAAACTAAATGTAGACATGTTAACCAAACTAAATGTAGACATGTTAAACAAACTAAATGTAGACATGCTAACCAACCTTAATGTAGACATGTTAACCAAACTAAATATAGACATTTTAACCAAACTAAATGTAGACATGTTAACCAAACTAAACGTAGACATGTTAACCAGCTAAATGTATACATGTTAACCAACCTTAATGTAGACATGTTAACCAAACTAAATATAGACATTTTAACCAAACTAAATGTAGACATGTTAACCAAACTGAATGTAGACATGTTAAACAAACTAAATGTAGACATGTTAACCAACCTTAATGTAGACATGTTAACCAAACTAAATATAGACATTTTAACCAAACTAAATGTAGACATGTTAACCAAACTAAACGTAGACATGTTAACCAGCTAAATGTATACATGTTAACCAACCTTAATGTAGACATGTTAACCAAACTAAATATAGACATTTTAACCAAACTAAATGTAGACATGTTAATCAACCTTAATGTAGACATGTTAATCAACCTTAATGTTGACATGTTAACCAAACTAAATGTAGACATGTTAACCAACCTAAATGTAGACATGTTAACCAACCTTAATGTTGACATGTTAACGAAACTAAATGTAGACATGTTAACCAAACTAAATGTAGACATGTTAACCAAACTAAATATAGACATTTTAACCAAACTAAATGTAGATATGTTAACCAAACTAAATATAGATATGTTAACCAAACTAAATGTAGACATGTTAACCAAACTAAATGTAGACATGTTAACCAAACTAAATGTAGACATGTTAACCAAACTTAATGTAGACATGTTAACCAAACTAAATATAGAGATGTTAACCAAACTAAATATAGACATGTCAACCAAACTAAATGTAGACATGTTAACCAAACTAAATGTAGACATGTTAACCAAACTAAATGTAGACATGTTAACCAAACTTAATGTAGACATGTTAACCAAACTAAATGTAGACATGTTAACCAAACTAAATGTAGACATGTTAACCAAACTAAATATAGACATGTTAACCAAACGTAATATAGACATGTTAACCAAACTAAATGTAGACATGTTCACCAAACTAAATGTAGACATCTTCACCAAACTAAATATAGACATGTTAACCAAACTAAATGTATGCATGTTAACCAAACTAAATGTAGACATGTTAACCAAACTAAATGTAGACATCTTCACCAAACTAAATATAGACATGTTAACCAAACTTAATGTAGACATGTTAACCAAACTAAATGTAGACATGTTAACCAAACTAAATGCAGACATGTTCACCAACCTTAATGTTGACATGTTAACGAAACTAAATGTAGACATGTTAACCAAACTAAATGTAGACATGTTAACCAACCTAAATGTAGACATGTTAACCAACCTTAATGTTGACATGTTAACCAAACTAAATGTATGCATGTTAACCAAACTAAATGTAGACATGTTAACCCAACTAAATGTAGACATCTTCACCAAACTAAATGTAGACATGTTAACCAAACTAAATGTAGACATTTTAACCAAACTGAATGTAGACAAGTTAACCAAACTAAATGTAGACATGTTCACCAAACTAAATGTATGCATGTTAACCAAACTAAATATAGACATTTTAACCAAACTAAATGTAGGCATGTTAACCAAACTAAATGTAGACATGTTAACCAAACTAAATGTAGACATGTTAACCAAACTAAATATAGACATGTTAACCAAACTTAATGTAGACATGTTAACCAAACTAAATGTAGACATGTTAACCAAACTAAATGTAGACATCTTCACCAAACTAAATGCAGACATGTTCACCAAACTAAATGTAGACATCTTCACCAACTAAATATAGACATGTTAACCAAGCTAAATGTAGACATGTTAACCAAACTAAATATAGACATGTTAACCCAACTAAATGTAGACATCTTCACCAAACTAAATGTATGCATATTAACCAAACTGAATGTAGACATGTTAACCAAACTAAATGTAGACATATTTACCAAACTCAAGGTAAACATGTTAACCAAACTAAATGTAGACATATTTACCAAACTCAAGGTAAACATGTTAACCAAACTAAATATAGACATGTTAACCAAACTAAATATAGACATTTTAACCAAACTAAATGTAGACATGTTAACCAAACTGAATGTAGACATGTTAACCAAACTAAATGTAGACATGTTAACCAAACTAAATGTAGACATGTTAACCAAACTAAATGTAGACATGTTAACCAAACTAAATGTAGACATGTTAAACAAACTAAATGTAGACATGTTAACCAACCTTAATGTAGACATGTTAACCAAACTAAATATAGACATTTTAACCAAACTAAATGTAGACATGTTAACCAAACTAAACGTAGACATGTTAACCAGCTAAATGTATACATGTTAACCAACCTAAATGTAGACATGTTAACCAACCTAAATGTAGACATATTTACCAAACTAAATGTAAACATGTTAACCAAACTAAATGTAGACATGTTAACCAAACTAAATGTAGACATGTTAACCAAACTAAATGTAGACATGTTAACCAACCTAAATGTAGACATATTAACCAACCTAAATGTAGACATGTTAACCAAACTAAATATAGACATGTTAACCAAACTAAATGTAGACATGTTAACCAAACTAAATGTAGACAAGTTAACCAAACTAAATGTAGACATGTTAACCATCCTAAATGTAGACATATTAACCAACCTAAATGTAGACATGTTAACCAAACTAAATATAGACATGTTAACCAAACTAAATGTAGACATGTTAACCAAACTAAATGTAGACATGTTAACCAAACTAAATATAGACATGTTAACCAAACTAAATATAGACATGTTAACCAAACTAAATGTAGACATGTTAACCAAACTAAATGTAGACATGTTAAACAAACTAAATGTAGACATGTTAACCAACCTTAATGTAGACATGTTAACCAAACTAAATATAGACATTTTAACCAAACTAAATGTAGACATGTTAACCAAACTGAATGTAGACATGTTAACCAAACTAAATGTAGACATGTTAACCAAACTAAATGTAGACATGTTAACCAAACTAAATGTAGACATGTTAAACAAACTAAATGTAGACATGTTAAACAAACTAAATGTAGACATGTTAACCAACCTTAATGTAGACATGTTAACCAAACTAAATATAGACATTTTAACCAAACTAAATGTAGACATGTTAACCAAACTAAACGTAGACATGTTAACCAGCTAAATGTATACATGTTAACCAACCTTAATGTAGACATGTTAATCAACCTTAATGTTGACATGTTAACCAAACTAAATGTAGACATGTTAACCAACCTAAATGTAGACATGTTAACCAACCTTAATGTTGACATGTTAAACAAACTAAATGTAGACATGTTAACCAACCTAAATGTAGATATGTTAACCAAACTAAATATAGACATGTTAACCAAACTAAATGTAGACATGTTAACCAAACTAAATGTAGACATGTTAACCAAACTAAATGTAGACATGTTAACCAAACTTAATGTAGACATGTTAACCAAACTAAATATAGACATTTTAACCAAACTTAATGTAGACATGTTAACCAAACTAAATATATACATGTTAACCAAACGTAATATAGACATGTTAACCAAACTAAATGTAGACATGTTCACCAAACTAAATGTAGACATCTTCACCAAACTAAATATAGACATGTTAACCAAACTAAATGTATGCATGTTAACCAAACTAAATGTAGACATGTTAACCAAACTAAATGTAGACATCTTCACCAAACTAAATATAGACATGTTAACCAAACTTAATGTAGACATGTTAACCAAACTAAATGTAGACATGTTAACCAAACTAAATGTAGACATCTTCACCAAACTAAATGCAGACATGTTCACCAAACTAAATGTAGACATCTTCACCAAACTAAATATAGACATGTTAACCAAGCTAAATGTAGACATGTTAACCAAACTAAATATAGACATGTTAACCCAACTAAATGTAGACATCTTCACCAAACTAAATGTAGACATGTTAACCAAACTAAATGTAGACATTTTAACCAAACTGAATGTAGACAAGTTAACCAAACTAAATGTAGACATGTTCACCAAACTAAATGTATGCATGTTAACCAAACTAAATATAGACATTTTAACCAAACTAAATGTAGGCATGTTAACCAAACTAAATGTAGACATGTTAACCAAACTAAATGTAGACATGTTAACCAAACTGAATGTAGACATGTTAACCAAACTAAATGTAGACATGTTAACCAAACTAAATGTAGACATGTTAACCAAACTAAATGTAGACATGTTAACCAAACTAAATGTAGACATGTTAACCAACCTTAATGTAGACATGTTAACCAAACTAAATATAGACATTTTAACCAAACTAAATGTAGACATGTTAATCAACCTTAATGTAGACATGTTAATCAACCTTAATGTTGACATGTTAACCAAACTAAATGTAGACATGTTAACCAACCTAAATGTAGACATGTTAACCAACCTAAATGTTGACATGTTAACGAAACTAAATGTAGACATGTTAACCAAACTAAATGTAGACATGTTAACCAAACTAAATGTAGACATGTTAACCAAACTGAATGTAGACATGTTAACCAAACTAAATATAGACATGGTAACCAAACTAAATGTAGATATGTTAACCAAACTAAATATAGACATTTTAACCAAACTAAATGTAGGCATGTTAACCAAACTAAATGTAGACATGTTAACCAAACTAAATGTAGACATGTTAAACAAACTAAATGTAGACATGTTAACCAACCTTAATGTAGACATGTTAACCAAACTAAATATAGACATTTTAACCAAACTAAATGTAGACATGTTAACCAAACTAAACGTAGACATGTTAACCAGCTAAATATATACATGTTAACCAACCTTAATGTAGACATGTTGACCAAACTAAATATAGACATTTTAACCAAACTAAATGTAGACATGTTAATCAACCTTAATGTAGACATGTTAATCAACCTTAATGTTGACATGTTAACCAAACTAAATGTAGACATGTTAACCAACCTAAATGTAGACATGTTAACCAACCTTAATGTTGACATGTTAACGAAACTAAATGTAGACATGTTAACCAAACTAAATGTAGACATGTTAACCAAACTAAATGTAGATATGTTAACCAAACTAAATATAGACATGTTAACCAAACTAAATGTAGACATGTTAACCAACCTTAATGTAGACATGTTAACCAAACTAAATATAGACATGTTAACCAAACTAAATGTAGACATGTTAACCAAACTTAATGTAGACATGTTAACCAAACTAAATATAGACATTTTAACCAAACTAAATGTAGACATGTTAACCAAACTAAATATAGACATGTTAACCAAACGTAATATAGACATGTTAACCAAACTAAATGTAGACATGTTCACCAAACTAAATGTAGACATCTTCACCAAACTAAATATAGACATGTTAACCAAACTAAATGTATGCATGTTAACCAAACTAAATGTAGACATGTTAACCAAACTAAATGTAGACATGTTAACCAAACTAAATGTAGACATGTTAACCAAACTGAATGTAGACATGTTAACCAAACTAAATGTAGACATGTTAACCAAACTAAATGTAGACATGTTAACCAAACTAAATGTAGACATGTTAACCAAACTAAATGTAGACATGTTAACCAACCTTAATGTAGACATGTTAACCAAACTAAATATAGACATTTTAACCAAACTAAATGTAGACATGTTAATCAACCTTAATGTAGACATGTTAATCAACCTTAATGTTGACATGTTAACCAAACTAAATGTAGACATGTTAACCAACCTAAATGTAGACATGTTAACCAACCTTAATGTTGACATGTTAACGAAACTAAATGTAGACATGTTAACCAAACTAAATGTAGACATGTTAACCAAACTAAATGTAGACATGTTAACCAAACTGAATGTAGACATGTTAACCAAACTAAATATAGACATGGTAACCAAACTAAATGTAGATATGTTAACCAAACTAAATATAGACATTTTAACCAAACTAAATGTAGGCATGTTAACCAAACTAAATGTAGACATGTTAACCAAACTAAATGTAGACATGTTAAACAAACTAAATGTAGACATGTTAACCAACCTTAATGTAGACATGTTAACCAAACTAAATATAGACATTTTAACCAAACTAAATGTAGACATGTTAACCAAACTAAACGTAGACATGTTAACCAGCTAAATGTATACATGTTAACCAACCTTAATGTAGACATGTTGACCAAACTAAATATAGACATTTTAACCAAACTAAATGTAGACATGTTAATCAACCTTAATGTAGACATGTTAATCAACCTTAATGTTGACATGTTAACCAAACTAAATGTAGACATGTTAACCAACCTAAATGTAGACATGTTAACCAACCTTAATGTTGACATGTTAACGAAACTAAATGTAGACATGTTAACCAAACTAAATGTAGACATGTTAACCAAACTAAATGTAGATATGTTAACCAAACTAAATATAGACATGTTAACCAAACTAAATGTAGACATGTTAACCAACCTTAATGTAGACATGTTAACCAAACTAAATGTAGACATGTTAACCAAACTAAATGTAGACATGTTAACCAAACTTAATGTAGACATGTTAACCAAACTAAATATAGACATTTTAACCAAACTAAATGTAGACATGTTAACCAAACTAAATATAGACATGTTAACCAAACGTAATATAGACATGTTAACCAAACTAAATGTAGACATGTTCACCAAACTAAATGTAGACATCTTCACCAAACTAAATATAGACATGTTAACCAAACTAAATGTATGCATGTTAACCAAACTAAATGTAGACATGTTAACCAAACTAAATGTAGACATCTTCACCAAACTAAATATAGACATGTTAACCAAACTTAATGTAGACATGTTAACCAAACTAAATGTAAACATGTTAACCAAACTAAATGTAGACATGTTAACCAAACTAAATGTAGACATGTTAACCAACCTAAATGTAGACATATTAACCAAACTAAATGTAGACATGTTAACCAAACTAAATGTAGACATGTTAACCAAACTAAATGCAGACATGTTCACCAAACTAAATGTAGACATCTTCACCAAACTAAATATAGACATGTTAACCAAGCTAAATGTAGACATGTTAACCAAACTAAATATAGACATGTTAACCCAACTAAATGTAGACATCTTCACCAAACTAAATGTAGACATGTTAACCAAACTAAATGTAGACATTTTAACCAAACTGAATGTAGACAAGTTAACCAAACTAAATGTAGACATGTTCACCAAACTAAATGTATGCATGTTAACCAAACTAAATATAGACATTTTAACCAAACTAAATGTAGGCATGTTAACCAAACTAAATGTAGACATGTTAACCAAACTAAATGTAGACATGTTAACCAAACTGAATGTAGACATGTTAACCAAACTAAATGTAGACATGTTAACCAAACTAAATGTAGACATGTTAACCAAACTAAATGTAGACATGTTAACCAAACTAAATGTAGACATGTTAACCAACCTTAATGTAGACATGTTAACCAAACTAAATATAGACATTTTAACCAAACTAAATGTAGACATGTTAATCAACCTTAATGTAGACATGTTAATCAACCTTAATGTTGACATGTTAACCAAACTAAATGTTGACATGTTAACCAACCTAAATGTAGACATGTTAACCAACCTTAATGTTGACATGTTAACGAAACTAAATGTAGACATGTTAACCAAACTAAATGTAGACATGTTAACCAAACTAAATGTAGACATGTTAACCAAACTGAATGTAGACATGTTAACCAAACTAAATATAGACATGTTAACCAAACTAAATGTAGATATGTTAACCAAACTAAATATAGACATTTTAACCAAACTAAATGTAGGCATGTTAACCAAACTAAATGTAGACATGTTAACCAAACTAAATGTAGACATGTTAAACAAACTAAATGTAGACATGCTAACCAACCTTAATGTAGACATGTTAACCAAACTAAATATAGACATTTTAACCAAACTAAATGTAGACATGTTAACCAAACTAAACGTAGACATGTTAACCAGCTAAATGTATACATGTTAACCAACCTTAATGTAGACATCTTAACCAAACTAAATATAGACATTTTAACCAAACTAAATGTAGACATGTTAATCAACCTTAATGTAGACATGTTAATCAACCTTAATGTTGACATCTTAACCAAACTAAATGTAGACATGTTAACCAACCTAAATGTAGACATGTTAACCAACCTTAATGTAGACATGTTAACGAAACTAAATGTAGACATGTTAACCAAACTAAATGTAGACATGTTAACCAAACTAAATGTAGATATGTTAACCAAACTAAATATAGACATGTTAACCAAACTAAATGTAGACATGTTAACCAAACTAAATGTAGACATGTTAACCAAACTAAATGTAGACATGTTAACCAAACTTAATGTAGACATGTTAACCAAACTAAATATAGACATTTTAACCAAACTAAATGTAGACATGTTAACCAAACTAAATATAGACATGTTAACCAAACGTAATATAGACATGTTAACCAAACTAAATGTAGACATGTTCACCAAATTTAATGTAGACATCTTCACCAAACTTAATATAGACATGTTAACCAAACTAAATGTATGCATGTTAACCAAACTAAATGTAGACATGTTAACCAAACTAAATGTAGACATCTTCACCAAACTAAATATAGACATGTTAACCAAACTTAATGTAGACATGTTAACCAAACTAAATGTAGACATGTTAACCAAACTAAATGTAGACATCTTCACCAAACTAAATGCAGACATGTTCACCAAACTAAATGTAGACATCTTCACCAAACTAAATATAGACATGTTAACCAAGCTAAATGTAGACATGTTAACCAAACTAAATATAGACATGTTAACCCAACTAAATGTAGACATCTTCACCAAACTAAATGTATGCATGTTAACCAAACTGAATGTAGACATGTTAACCAAACTAAATGTAGACATATTTACCAAACTCAAGGTAAACATGTTAACCAAACTAAATGTAGACATATTTCCCAACATCAAGGTAAACATGTTAACCAAACTAAATATAGACATGTTAACCAGCTAAATGTATACATGTTAACCAACCTAAATGTAGACATGTTAATCAAACTAAATGTAGACATGTTAACCAAACTGAATGTAGACATGTTAACCAAACTAAATATAGACATATTTACCAAACTCAAGGTAAACATGTTAACCAAACTAAATGTAGGCAAGTTAACCAACCTAAATGTAGACATGTTAACCAAACTAAATGTAGACATGTTAACCAAACTAAATGTAGACATGTTAACCAAACTAAATGTAGACATATTTACCAAACTCAAGGTAAACATGTTAACCAAACTAAATGTATACCTGTTAACCAACCTAAATGTAGACATGTTAACCAACCTAAATGTAGACATATTTACCAAACAAAATGTAAACATGTTAACCAAACTAAATGTAGACATGTTAACCAAACTAAATGTAGACATGTTAACCAAACTAAATGTAGACATATTTACCAAACTCAAGGTAAACATGTTAACCAAACTAAATGTATACCTGTTAACCAACCTAAATGTAGACATGTTAACCAACCTAAATGTAGACATATTTACCAAACTAAATGTAAACATGTTAACCAAACTAAATGTAGACATGTTAACCAAACTAAATGTAGACATGTTAACCAAACTAAATGTAGACATGTTAACCAAACTGAATGTAGACATGTTAACCAAACTAAATGTAGACATGTTAACCAAACTAAATGTAGACATGTTAACCAAACTAAATGTAGACATGTTAACCAAACTAAATGTAGACATGTTAACCAACCTTAATGTAGACATGTTAACCAAACTAAATATAGACATTTTAACCAAACTAAATGTAGACATGTTAATCAACCTTAATGTAGACATGTTAATCAACCTTAATGTTGACATGTTAACCAAACTAAATGTTGACATGTTAACCAACCTAAATGTAGACATGTTAACCAACCTTAATGTTGACATGTTAACGAAACTAAATGTAGACATGTTAACCAAACTAAATGTAGACATGTTAACCAAACTAAATGTAGACATGTTAACCAAACTGAATGTAGACATGTTAACCAAACTAAATGTAGACATGTTAACCAAACTAAATGTAGACATGTTAACCAAACTAAATGTAGACATGTTAACCAACCTTAATGTAGACATGTTAACCAAACTAAATATAGACATTTTAACCAAACTAAATGTAGACATGTTAATCAACCTTAATGTAGACATGTTAATCAACCTTAATGTTGACATGTTAACCAAACTAAATGTTGACATGTTAACCAACCTAAATGTAGACATGTTAACCAACCTTAATGTTGACATGTTAACGAAACTAAATGTAGACATGTTAACCAAACTAAATGTAGACATGTTAACCAAACTAAATGTAGACATGTTAACCAAACTGAATGTAGACATGTTAACCAAACTAAATATAGACATGTTAACCAAACTAAATGTAGATATGTTAACCAAACTAAATATAGACATTTTAACCAAACTAAATGTAGGCATGTTAACCAAACTAAATGTAGACATGTTAACCAAACTAAATGTAGACATGTTAAACAAACTAAATGTAGACATGCTAACCAACCTTAATGTAGACATGTTAACCAAACTAAATATAGACATTTTAACCAAACTAAATGTAGACATGTTAACCAAACTAAACGTAGACATGTTAACCAGCTAAATGTATACATGTTAACCAACCTTAATGTAGACATCTTAACCAAACTAAATATAGACATTTTAACCAAACTAAATGTAGACATGTTAATCAACCTTAATGTAGACATGTTAATCAACCTTAATGTTGACATCTTAACCAAACTAAATGTAGACATGTTAACCAACCTAAATGTAGACATGTTAACCAACCTTAATGTTGACATGTTAACGAAACTAAATGTAGACATGTTAACCAAACTAAATGTAGACATGTTAACCAAACTAAATGTAGATATGTTAACCAAACTAAATATAGACATGTTAACCAAACTAAATGTAGACATGTTAACCAAACTAAATGTAGACATGTTAACCAAACTAAATGTAGACATGTTAACCAAACTTAATGTAGACATGTTAACCAAACTAAATATAGACATTTTAACCAAACTAAATGTAGACATGTTAACCAAACTAAATATAGACATGTTAACCAAACGTAATATAGACATGTTAACCAAACTAAATGTAGACATGTTCACCAAATTTAATGTAGACATCTTCACCAAACTTAATATAGACATGTTAACCAAACTAAATGTATGCATGTTAACCAAACTAAATGTAGACATGTTAACCAAACTAAATGTAGACATCTTCACCAAACTAAATATAGACATGTTAACCAAACTTAATGTAGACATGTTAACCAAACTAAATGTAGACATGTTAACCAAACTAAATGTAGACATCTTCACCAAACTAAATGCAGACATGTTCACCAAACTAAATGTAGACATCTTCACCAAACTAAATATAGACATGTTAACCAAGCTAAATGTAGACATGTTAACCAAACTAAATATAGACATGTTAACCCAACTAAATGTAGACATCTTCACCAAACTAAATGTATGCATGTTAACCAAACTGAATGTAGACATGTTAACCAAACTAAATGTAGACATATTTACCAAACTCAAGGTAAACATGTTAACCAAACTAAATGTAGACATATTTACCAAACTCAAGGTAAACATGTTAACCAAACTAAATATAGACATGTTAACCAGCTAAATGTATACATGTTAACCAACCTAAATGTAGACATGTTAATCAAACTGAATGTAGACATGTTAACCAAACTGAATGTAGACATGTTAACCAAACTAAATATAGACATATTTACCAAACTCAAGGTAAACATGTTAACCAAACTAAATGTAGGCAAGTTAACCAACCTAAATGTAGACATGTTAACCAAACTAAATGTAGACATGTTAACCAAACTAAATGTAGACATGTTAACCAAACTAAATGTAGACATATTTACCAAACTCAAGGTAAACATGTTAACCAAACTAAATGTATACCTGTTAACCAACCTAAATGTAGACATGTTAACCAACCTAAATGTAGACATATTTACCAAACAAAATGTAAACATGTTAACCAAACTAAATGTAGACATGTTAACCAAACTAAATGTAGACATGTTAACCAAACTAAATGTAGACATATTTACCAAACTCAAGGTAAACATGTTAACCAAACTAAATGTATACCTGTTAACCAACCTAAATGTAGACATGTTAACCAACCTAAATGTAGACATATTTACCAAACTAAATGTAAACATGTTAACCAAACTAAATGTAGACATGTTAACCAAACTAAATGTAGACATGTTAACCAAACTAAATGTAGACATGTTAACCAAACTGAATGTAGACATGTTAACCAAACTAAATGTAGACATGTTAACCAAACTAAATGTAGATATGTTAACCAAACTAAATATAGACATGTTAACCAAACTAAATGTAGACATGTTAACCAAACTAAATGTAGACATGTTAACCAAACTAAATGTAGACATGTTAACCAAACTTAATGTAGACATGTTAACCAAACTAAATATAGACATTTTAACCAAACTAAATGTAGACATGTTAACCAAACTAAATATAGACATGTTAACCAAACGTAATATAGACATGTTAACCAAACTAAATGTAGACATGTTCACCAAATTTAATGTAGACATCTTCACCAAACTTAATATAGACATGTTAACCAAACTAAATGTATGCATGTTAACCAAACTAAATGTAGACATGTTAACCAAACTAAATGTAGACATGTTAACCAAACTAAATGTAGACATGTTAACCAACCTTAATGTAGACATGTTAACCAAACTAAATATAGACATTTTAACCAAACTAAATGTAGACATGTTAATCAACCTTAATGTAGACATGTTAATCAACCTTAATGTTGACATGTTAACCAAACTAAATGTTGACATGTTAACCAACCTAAATGTAGACATGTTAACCAACCTTAATGTTGACATGTTAACGAAACTAAATGTAGACATGTTAACCAAACTAAATGTAGACATGTTAACCAAACTAAATGTAGACATGTTAACCAAACTGAATGTAGACATGTTAACCAAACTAAATATAGACATGTTAACCAAACTAAATGTAGATATGTTAACCAAACTAAATATAGACATTTTAACCAAACTAAATGTAGGCATGTTAACCAAACTAAATGTAGACATGTTAACCAAACTAAATGTAGACATGTTAAACAAACTAAATGTAGACATGCTAACCAACCTTAATGTAGACATGTTAACCAAACTAAATATAGACATTTTAACCAAACTAAATGTAGACATGTTAACCAAACTAAACGTAGACATGTTAACCAGCTAAATGTATACATGTTAACCAACCTTAATGTAGACATGTTAACCAAACTAAATATAGACATTTTAACCAAACTAAATGTAGACATGTTAATCAACTTTAATGTAGACATGTTAATCAACCTTAATGTTGACATCTTAACCAAACTAAATGTAGACATGTTAACCAACCTAAATATAGACATGTTAACCAACCTTAATGTTGACATGTTAACGAAACTAAATGTAGACATGTTAACCAAACTAAATGTAGACATGTTAACCAAACTAAATGTAGATATGTTAACGAAACTAAATGTAGACATGTTAACCAAACTAAATGTAGACATGTTAACCAAACTAAATGTAGACATGTTAACCAAACTAAATGTAGACATGTTAACCAAACTTAATGTAGACATGTTAACCAAACTAAATATAGACATTTTAACCAAACTAAATGTAGACATGTTAACCAAACTAAATATAGACATGTTAACCAAACGTAATATAGACATGTTAACCAAACTAAATGTAGACATGTTCACCAAATTTAATGTAGACATGTTAACCAAACTAAATGTATGCATGTTAACCAAACTAAATGTAGACATGTTAACCAAACTAAATGTAGACATCTTCACCAAACTAAATATAGACATGTTAACCAAACTTAATGTAGACATGTTAACCAAACTAAATGTAGACATGTTAACCAAACTAAATGTAGACATCTTCACCAAACTAAATGCAGACATGTTCACCAAACTAAATGTAGACATCTTCACCAAACTAAATATAGACATGTTAACCAAGCTAAATGTAGACATGTTAACCAAACTAAATATAGACATGTTAACCCAACTAAATGTAGACATCTTCACCAAACTAAATGTATGCATGTTAACCAAACTGAATGTAGACATGTTAACCAAACTAAATGTAGACATATTTACCAAACTCAAGGTAAACATGTTAACCAAACTAAATGTAGACATATTTACCAAACTCAAGGTAAACATGTTAACCAAACTAAATATAGACATGTTAACCAGCTAAATGTATACATGTTAACCAACCTAAATGTAGACATGTTAATCAAACTAAATGTAGACATGTTAACCAAACTGAATGTAGACATGTTAACCAAACTAAATATAGACATATTTACCAAACTCAAGGTAAACATGTTAACCAAACTAAATGTAGGCAAGTTAACCAACCTAAATGTAGACATGTTAACCAAACTAAATGTAGACATGTTAACGAAACTAAATGTAGACATGTTAACCAAACTAAATGTAGACATATTTACCAAACTCAAGGTAAACATGTTAACCAAACTAAATGTATACCTGTTAACCAACCTAAATGTAGACATGTTAACCAACCTAAATGTAGACATATTTACCAAACTAAATGTAAACATGTTAACCAAACTAAATGTAGACATGTTAACCAAACTAAATGTAGACATGTTAACCAAACTAAATGTAGACATGTTAACCAACCTAAATGTAGACATATTAACCAACCTAAATGTAGACATGTTAACCAAACTAAATATAGACATGTTAACCAAACTAAATGTAGACATGTTAACCAAACTAAATGTAGACATGTTAACCAAACTAAATATAGACATGTTAACCAAACTAAATATAGACATGTTAACCAAACTAAATGTAGACATGTTAACCAAACTAAATGTAGACATGTTAAACAAACTAAATGTAGACATGTTAACCAACCTTAATGTAGACATGTTAACCAAACTAAATATAGACATTTTAACCAAACTAAATGTAGACATGTTAACCAAACTGAATGTAGACATGTTAACCAAACTAAATGTAGACATGTTAACCAAACTAAATGTAGACATGTTAACCAAACTAAATGTAGACATGTTAACCAAACTAAATGTAGACATGTTAAACAAACTAAATGTAGACATGTTAACCAACCTTAATGTAGACATGTTAACCAAACTAAATATAGACATTTTAACCAAACTAAATGTAGACATGTTAACCAAACTAAACGTAGACATGTTAACCAGCTAAATGTATACATGTTAACCAACCTTAATGTAGACATGTTAACCAAACTAAATATAGACATTTTAACCAAACTAAATGTAGACATGTTAATCAACCTTAATGTAGACATGTTAATCAACCTTAATGTTGACATGTTAACCAAACTAAATGTAGACATGTTAACCAACCTAAATGTAGACATGTTAACCAACCTTAATGTTGACATGTTAACGAAACTAAATGTAGACATGTTAACCAAACTAAATGTAGACATGTTAACCAAACTAAATATAGACATTTTAACCAAACTAAATGTAGATATGTTAACCAAACTAAATATAGACATGTTAACCAAACTAAATGTAGACATGTTAACCAAACTAAATGTAGACATGTTAACCAAACTAAATGTAGACATGTTAACCAAACTTAATGTAGACATGTTAACCAAACTAAATATAGAGATGTTAACCAAACTAAATATAGACATGTCAACCAAACTAAATGTAGACATGTTAACCAAACTAAATGTAGACATGTTAACCAAACTAAATGTAGACATGTTAACCAAACTTAATGTAGACATGTTAACCAAACTAAATGTAGACATGTTAACCAAACTAAATGTAGACATGTTAACCAAACTAAATATAGACATGTTAACCAAACGTAATATAGACATGTTAACCAAACTAAATGTAGACATGTTCACCAAATTTAATGTAGACATCTTCACCAAACTAAATATAGACATGTTAACCAAACTAAATGTAGACATGTTAACCAAACTAAATGTAGACATCTTCACCAAACTAAATGTAGACATCTTCACCAAACTAAATATAGACATGTTAACCAAACTTAATGTAGACATGTTAACCAAACTAAATGTAGACATGTTAACCAAACTAAATGCAGACATGTTCACCAAACTAAATGTAGACATCTTCACCAAACTAAATATAGACATGTTAACCAAGCTAAATGTAGACATGTTAACCAAACTAAATATAGACATGTTAACCCAACTAAATGTAGACATCTTCACCAAACTAAATGTATGCATGTTAACCAAACTGAATGTAGACATGTTAACCAAACTAAATGTAGACATATTTACCAAACTCAAGGTAAACATGTTAACCAAACTAAATGTAGACATATTTACCAAACTCAAGGTAAACATGTTAACCAAACTAAATATAGACATGTTAACCAGCTAAATGTATACATGTTAACCAACCTAAATGTAGACATGTTAATCAAACTAAATGTAGACATGTTAACCAAACTGAATGTAGACATGTTAACCAAACTAAATATAGACATATTTACCAAACTCAAGGTAAACATGTTAACCAAACTAAATGTAGGCAAGTTAACCAACCTAAATGTAGACATGTTAACCAAACTAAATGTAGACATGTTAACGAAACTAAATGTAGACATGTTAACCAAACTAAATGTAGACATATTTACCAAACTCAAGGTAAACATGTTAACCAAACTAAATGTATACCTGTTAACCAACCTAAATGTAGACATGTTAACCAACCTAAATGTAGACATATTTACCAAACTAAATGTAAACATGTTAACCAAACTAAATGTAGACATGTTAACCAAACTAAATGTAGACATGTTAACCAAACTAAATGTAGACATGTTAACCAACCTAAATGTAGACATATTAACCAACCTAAATGTAGACATGTTAACCAAACTAAATATAGACATGTTAACCAAACTAAATGTAGACATGTTAACCAAACTAAATGTAGACATGTTAACCAAACTAAATATAGACATGTTAACCAAACTAAATATAGACATGTTAACCAAACTAAATGTAGACATGTTAACCAAACTAAATGTAGACATGTTAAACAAACTAAATGTAGACATGTTAACCAACCTTAATGTAGACATGTTAACCAAACTAAATATAGACATTTTAACCAAACTAAATGTAGACATGTTAACCAAACTGAATGTAGACATGTTAACCAAACTAAATGTAGACATGTTAACCAAACTAAATGTAGACATGTTAACCAAACTAAATGTAGACATGTTAAACAAACTAAATGTAGACATGTTAACCAACCTTAATGTAGACATGTTAACCAAACTAAATATAGACATTTTAACCAAACTAAATGTAGACATGTTAACCAAACTAAACGTAGACATGTTAACCAGCTAAATGTATACATGTTAACCAACCTTAATGTAGACATGTTAACCAAACTAAATATAGACATTTTAACCAAACTAAATGTAGACATGTTAATCAACCTTAATGTAGACATGTTAATCAACCTTAATGTTGACATGTTAACCAAACTAAATGTAGACATGTTAACCAACCTAAATGTAGACATGTTAACCAACCTTAATGTTGACATGTTAACGAAACTAAATGTAGACATGTTAACCAAACTAAATGTAGACATGTTAACCAAACTAAATATAGACATTTTAACCAAACTAAATGTAGATATGTTAACCAAACTAAATATAGACATGTTAACCAAACTAAATGTAGACATGTTAACCAAACTAAATGTAGACATGTTAACCAAACTAAATGTAGACATGTTAACCAAACTTAATGTAGACATGTTAACCAAACTAAATATAGAGATGTTAACCAAACTAAATATAGACATGTCAACCAAACTAAATGTAGACATGTTAACCAAACTAAATGTAGACATGTTAACCAAACTAAATGTAGACATGTTAACCAAACTTAATGTAGACATGTTAACCAAACTAAATGTAGACATGTTAACCAAACTAAATGTAGACATGTTAACCAAACTAAATATAGACATGTTAACCAAACGTAATATAGACATGTTAACCAAACTAAATGTAGACATGTTCACCAAACTAAATGTAGACATCTTCACCAAACTAAATATAGACATGTTAACCAAACTAAATGTATGCATGTTAACCAAACTAAATGTAGACATGTTAACCAAACTAAATGTAGACATCTTCACCAAACTAAATATAGACATGTTAACCAAACTTAATGTAGACATGTTAACCAAACTAAATGTAGACATGTTAACCAAACTAAATGCAGACATGTTCACCAAACTAAATGTAGACATCTTCACCAAACTAAATATAGACATGTTAACCAAGCTAAATGTAGACATGTTAACCAAACTAAATATAGACATGTTAACCCAACTAAATGTAGACATCTTCACCAAACTAAATGTAGACATTTTAACCAAACTGAATGTAGACAAGTTAACCAAACTAAATGTAGACATGTTAACCAAACTTAATGTAGACATGTTAACCAAACTAAATGTAGACATGTTAACCAAACTAAATGTGGACATTTTAACCAAACTGAATGTAGACAAGTTAACCAAACTAAATGTAGACATGTTCACCAAACTAAATGTATGCATGTTAACCAAACTAAATATAGACATTTTAACCAAACTAAATGTAGGCATGTTAACCAAACTAAATGTAGACATGTTAACCAAACTAAATGTAGACATGTTAACCAAACTGAATGTAGACATGTTAACCAAACTAAATGTAGACATGTTAACCAAACTAAATGTAGACATGTTAACCAAACTAAATGTAGACATGTTAACCAAACTAAATGTAGACATGTTAACCAACCTTAATGTAGACATGTTAACCAAACTAAATATAGACATTTTAACCAAACTAAATGTAGACATGTTAATCAACCTTAATGTAGACATGTTAATCAACCTTAATGTTGACATGTTAACCAAACTAAATGTAGACATGTTAACCAACCTAAATGTAGACATGTTAACCAACCTTAATGTTGACATGTTAACGAAACTAAATGTAGACATGTTAACCAAACTAAATGTAGACATGTTAACCAAACTAAATGTAGACATGTTAACCAAACTGAATGTAGACATGTTAACCAAACTAAATATAGACATGGTAACCAAACTAAATGTAGATATGTTAACCAAACTAAATATAGACATTTTAACCAAACTAAATGTAGGCATGTTAACCAAACTAAATGTAGACATGTTAAACAAACTAAATGTAGACATGTTAACCAACCTTAATGTAGACATGTTAACCAAACTAAATATAGACATTTTAACCAAACTAAATGTAGACATGTTAACCAAACTAAACGTAGACATGTTAACCAGCTAAATGTATACATGTTAACCAACCTTAATGTAGACATGTTAACCAAACTAAATATAGACATTTTAACCAAACTAAATGTAGACATGTTAATCAACCTTAATGTAGACATGTTAATCAACCTTAATGTTGACATGTTAACCAAACTAAATGTAGACATGTTAACCAACCTAAATGTAGACATGTTAACCAACCTTAATGTTGACATGTTAACGAAACTAAATGTAGACATGTTAACCGAACTAAATGTAGACATGTTAACCAAACTAAATGTAGATATGTTAACCAAACTAAATATAGACATGTTAACCAAACTAAATGTAGACATGTTAACCAACCTTAATGTAGACATGTTAACCAAACTAAATGTAGACATGTTAACGAAACTAAATGTAGACATGTTAACCAAACTTAATGTAGACATGTTAACCAAACTAAATATAGACATTTTAACCAAACTAAATGTAGACATGTTAACCAAACTAAATATAGACATGTTAACCAAACGTAATATAGACATGTTAACCAAACTAAATGTAGACATGTTCACCAAACTAAATGTAGACATCTTCACCAAACTAAATATAGACATGTTAACCAAACTAAATGTATGCATGTTAACCAAACTAAATGTAGACATGTTAACCAAACTAAATGTAGACATCTTCACCAAACTAAATATAGACATGTTAACCAAACTTAATGTAGACATGTTAACCAAACTAAATGTAAACATGTTAACCAAACTAAATGTAGACATGTTAACCAAACTAAATGTAGACATGTTAACCAACCTAAATGTAGACATATTAACCAAACTAAATGTAGACATGTTAACCAAACTAAATGTAGACATGTTAACCAAACTAAATGCAGACATGTTCACCAAACTAAATGTAGACATCTTCACCAAACTAAATATAGACATGTTAACCAAGCTAAATGTAGACATGTTAACCAAACTAAATATAGACATGTTAACCCAACTAAATGTAGACATCTTCACCAAACTAAATGTAGACATGTTAACCAAACTAAATGTAGACATTTTAACCAAACTGAATGTAGACAAGTTAACCAAACTAAATGTAGACATGTTCACCAAACTAAATGTATGCATGTTAACCAAACTAAATATAGACATTTTAACCAAACTAAATGTAGGCATGTTAACCAAACTAAATGTAGACATGTTAACCAAACTAAATGTAGACATGTTAACCAAACTGAATGTAGACATGTTAACCAAACTAAATGTAGACATGTTAACCAAACTAAATGTAGACATGTTAACCAAACTAAATGTAGACATGTTAACCAAACTAAATGTAGACATGTTAACCAAACTAAATGTAGACATGTTAACCAACCTTAATGTAGACATGTTAACCAAACTAAATATAGACATTTTAACCAAACTAAATGTAGACATGTTAATCAACCTTAATGTTGACATGTTAACCAAACTAAATGTAGACATGTTAACCAACCTAAATGTAGACATGTTAACCAACCTTAATGTTGACATGTTAACGAAACTAAATGTAGACATGTTAACCAAACTAAATGTAGACATGTTAACCAAACTAAATGTAGACATGTTAACCAAACTGAATGTAGACATGTTAACCAAACTAAATATAGACATGGTAACCAAACTAAAGATAGACATTTTAATCAAAAGAATTTGGAAAAGAACTGATTAAATCGTTTGTCTAACATATAAGTATATGTATGTATACATGTATGCTATAGTGAATTTTGATTAAAAAACATTGCTAAACGACTAAAATATAGGCAGATGGAAGGTGAGTATAACATGCTGCAAGAATCATTATGCATTTTCAGTTTTCATATATTTCTCCAAGGAAAATTAACGTATAACAAATATCTAAAAAGTAAATTAAGACTAATGTTTCTATGAAGTAGATCTATGTGATGCTTTCAGTACGTGAATAGAAACGGATATGTTATATTTAAGCATATACACACGTGTTTATGATTTTATTAATTCACCTAGACACATGCAGATCCTATGAATGCATACGATTTGAATTTATATTGTAGAATTTCTGTTATAACAGCGTCTAGTTAAACGAAGTTTATTCTACCGGAGAAGAATTGCACAGATGGTGAGATACATTTTAACAGCGTTCTATCTAGACCAAGAATCTTAATCAATGAAAGCAATTAACAGGAACCACCTAAATACTCTTTCAGGCTACACTTGTACAAATTCATTTTTTTTTTGTAACGTCACCACATTTTTGAGTTATAGAGATAGGGACAACCGAAATGTAACACGAAAACTGGGGCTACAAAAAGAGATGTTATAACTCGAATCCTCGATCTGAAGACAAATTTCAATTCTGAATAACCCGTGATCAATTTTAAAATGACACAATGTGTATATACGTTGTAAGTTTTAACGAAATAAGTAATCATGTTATATTTAATATCCCGTCTCTGTAGCTAGGAAATATTTTCGTGTTTAGGTTCGGGGCCGAGTGGTTAAGGTGTCCCGACATTCTACCACTAGCTCTCCACCTCTTGGCTGCGAGTTCGAAATCCAAGTGGGGCAGTTGCCAGGTACTGACCGTAGGTCGGTGGTTTTTCTCCTGGTACATCGGCTTTCCTCCACCTCCAAAACCTGACATGTCCTTAAATGGCCCTGGTTGTTAATAGGACGTAAAACAAAGCAATAAGTGTTTAAGTACAACTTTTACAAATACGACAGAAAAACATGGTACGTTTAGATCAAGTATCCAAGACGGCTCATGTTAACCGCTTTCATTAAGAGAAAGATTCCCGGTCAAGTTAGAACTCCGTTAGGATGTATAGAATTATCTGTGCAATTTTTTTTCGGATAGTTGTAGTCCTTTTAAAGGCCCAATATACGTAACTTTCGACAAAAATTTTAAGCGAAAATTAAGCCTAATAACTTTTTATATTCATAGATTATTTAAGATTAACTGATATCAGCAATATTCAAGATGAATTCTTTCGCGGTTACCGGTACAGCAGCAGTTGAAACTCGGTATTTGTAAACACGCGTCCATTTTGAACTGTCTTCTAACTTCGGCTTGTTGTTGAAATGGGTCCCACCTAAATAAATTTCAATTCTTTAGATTTTTCTTTGAAAAGTTTCTTGTTAGTAACCGCCCAGGTTTACTTCGCTTTAGGCTTATTTTTGCATAGTTATTAACTGGATTTTTTTTCCAGAAGTTCGAAAAAATTCCTGAAGTTACATATATTGGGCCTTTAACTGGTTATGGAGGCTCATGCTATGTTTATTTGTGCTGTCCCTGTATAATACACACAGCCTGTCATGTTGACGAAATGTTAGGCTAAATATGTATAATATGCATATTTTACGTAATACAAGTTTACGATACTGGGCCCAGTTGTTCAAAAGGTGATTAGCTTAATCAGTGATTAGCGTAAATTTTACTTTTCCTGTAACTTTGAAATGATACCATAGATTAGGAAACAACTTTGCAGATAGAAAATATCTAATGGTGTTAAAGTACATGCAAAATTGTCAGATTTTACCTTGTGTATTTACAGATTTAAGTTTGAGAAATTTTGTTAGATGATGATTAAGCTTATCACCTTTTGAACAATTGGGCCCTGCTTGTTATCCTATAATGTGGGTTTTAATTTATTATGGAATATCAGTGTTTCTGTATTTAAACATAATATCAAATCAATATATTAATACGAATGTGTATATCACGACAAGCTGTGGATTTTAAGATTTGAGAGCCACATCAGTAAATATTGACCCTTGTGGAGAATAGAATTTCCTCTTGGTTTCGTGAGAGTAAATAAAACAACTGAGTCATTATCAGAAAAGTTCCAGATTCAATGGTGGAAAAATCTGAAAAAACAACTTTCTTTGGCTGACAACATTTATGGTTTAAGTTAAAGGGGATATAATGTATTTAAAGCTTAAATATTGTTTTTAAAAAAGTTGAAATACATCCATCTTGCTTTGTACAATGACATGTGGTTATAATTTTAATATAAAAATATATCTAAAATATCTGTGGTGTTACCAGTCAATAAGTAACACCACAGACAATTACTTGGTAACACTACAGACATCACAATCCGTTTATCAAACACTATTATTAGAAAGAATAAAAACATGGCGATGTGAGTGAGCTAAATTACAAAACAATGATTATCGTTTATTTCTCATCGAAAATAACATAAATTTAGATTATGTAATCTTAAATCAAGATTTTCCTATAACAGTAACACCAAAGACAGTTATAGTAACACTACAGACTTGGATAAGAAGCAACACAGACAAATCTTTTTAACACTATCAAAACAAAGTTAACTCATATTACAGACAATAAAATATATTATTGCAAAGATTAATTATAAAACTTTGACATTAGTTTTCAAAATGGAATATGTCATTGTGAGAGAAGAGGGCTTTGAATTGGTAACACCAAGGACATTAACATTGGGGATACCATTATAGTAACACCACATGACAATGAAATAGAAAAATCATAAATAATATCTAAGATAATGGGAAGATTCATATTAAAAGATTCATAAAACAGAGAAATTATTGTATAATGTTATTTGTACAACATAACAAGCAATATGACTAGTAAGGCAGTTATTAAAGCATGTATTCTGTCTGTGAGTAATGACAAAGACATCACTAGTAACACCACAGACAATTTGGTGACAGGAGTAGATGCAAAATATGAATTTCCATCATAAACAACCAATTTATATATTAGTCAACGAATTAAATTGATTGTTTAGGAAATATTACAAAATAATTAATATGCAACACAATATGTCATATTGATGAAATATAATTCCATTACAATATGCACTAGGTGACGACATGGTAACACCACAGACAATCAACGCTGGTTTTATTCTGCACAACATTACAGGTGATCAAGAATGGCTCTCTCTGCAGCTGGAAAACAAGGGCAATGGGTGCCAATAGTGATATGACTAAAACACATATATCATGATATTTAAAATGGTAATACAATGGACAAAATGTCTGTGGTGTTACAGTTGTCTTTGGTGTTTATAAAATGTCCATGGTGTTGCAGTCATGAACAATTAACTTAAATTAAAGTTAAAAAGTTAAAAAGAAACCATAAACCACCCAATAATTATCGGTAGCATTGTATGTTTACATATGAAAGGCCCAATATACGTAACTTTCGGCAAAACTTGAAGCGAAAATCAAGCCTAATAACTTATTATATTTACATATTAAGTTAAGATTAACTGATATCGGCAATATGCGGTTACCGGTACAGCAGCAGTTTAAAACACGCTATTTGTAAACACTAGTCCACTTCGAACTTTCGCTTGTTGTTGAAGTGGGCCCCTCCTGAATTATTTTCATTTCTTCGGATTTTTTTGTCAAGAGTTTCTTGTTAGTTATCGCCCAGGTTTACTTCGTTTTGGGCTTATTTTTACATGATTATCAACTGGATTTTTCTTTTATATTTTGTTTCAGAATCCAGCAATATATTTACTGAAGTTACGTATATTGGGCCTTTAATTACCATTTGCATTAAATCTTGGTTCTAACTTAATTAAAAGAAATAATGCACAACCCTTGAGTGCAAAAGTACAGGGGTCGGGACATGCTCCAATATATATATATATATTCAAACACTACTTAAATGAGGTTAATGAATAAAAATCATTATGCTATAACTTTATTAATTAAAAAAATAATTAGTATAAAACAATTTAAGACTTGCAATATCTTCTGGAAGGATGTTTTTCAGTCTTGGGTAAATGTGTCTGAAATAATGCATGTAAAATCTATAAAGCAGTTCCTTACTCTCCCCATCTGGTACAACCCACTTTTTAGTATCAATAAAAAGTCATTTTTGTCAGAAAATGGTATAATCAAGGTATCAAAAATGTTTGTGATCTATTACATGTAGATGAAAACAACATGTTTTTAACATTTGCAGATTTGAAGAAAAAATACTGTATAAACTCTAAGAACTTTCTATTTTATCACAGTATATGCCAGTCTATAAGGCAATATTGCAAGCAATTAAATTATGACTTAACTACAGAAATCATTTGTGAAAGACCTTTCATACCAAATCATATTTATATTATTGTAAAGAACAGAAAAGGTTGTAAAGACATGTATGACATATTTAATAGTAAAATTAAAGTAGTAAATACAGCTGAAAGAAAATGGGCATCGAAGTTTTGTTTTAAAAATATAGATTGGAAAAGTTCATATGGTATGGTTTTTAAAGTGACAAAAGACACAACACTACAATGGTTTCAATACCGATTACAAAATTGTATTCTCCCAATCAAATACTATTTAAATAAAATTGGAAAGTCACAGGACAATATCTGCAATATATGTAAAGTAAAAGTAGAAACTACAGAACATTTATTCTGGGAATGTCCACAATCTCTAAAACTATGGCAAGATTTAAAACAGAGAATATACAGCAGAATAAGGAAATTAGTTCATTTTACACCAGAAACTATCTTTTTTGGAGCTACTGAAAATGCTGATATTCCCATAAATTATATTTTTTTGTATACAAAATACTAAATATATACTGTTTCCAGAAAAAAACTAAATTTAACTTTAAATGGTTTGAGTGAGTTTCTTGCATCCAGATCTTATATTGAGAAAGCTTTAGCAGTTACAAAATTTTACAAGGAAAAATTTGATCAAAGATGGGTGGAATGGAAAGACTTTTTTTGAACCATTTTTTCATATTTGTATGCAATATTGAATCCTTTTTGTCTTAAAACCAAATGTACTGTGAGTAATTTGGGGAATTTAGTTTAGTATTGGCATGTGGGCGTACTGGCATTCATGCAGTCGCACATATGTGTGCGCTTGAGCCATGCATGTGTGTGCTTTGATCATGCATGTATGTATGCATGCCTCTGTACACCTGCATGTAAGTGCATGTATGCACATGATGTATGCACATAGCTGTGTGCAATGCATTTAGTGGGCATGCATGTAGTGAACATGCATGTTGTACATGCCTGTGTGCATGCATGTATGCTTGAGCTATTCATGTGTGTGGGTTCTTGGATCGTGCATTTGTATCTGTGTGCATGCCTCTTATACACCTGCATGTTAGTGCATGTATGCACATGGTTATATGTATGCGCATAGCTGTGTGTAGTGATCATGCATGTTATGTATACATGTGTGCATGCATGGTTGTGTGTTTGCACATGCTTGCTACTATTGCATGGATTTGTGTGTGCATGGATGTTTTATATGGGTGCATATATGTGTGTGTGTCAAGTGTTTTTGTGTACGTGTGTGTGTGTGTTTTTATGGGGTTTTTTGTGTTACCGTGTGCCCTACTGGGTGCACCTGATGGTGTTTTTGTATGTTTGTGTGTGTATATGGATACATGCAACTCATGTAGTAAGTGTGCATTTGTACATGCATGTGTATGTGTGTGGTTGTGTGCATGCACAGAGTCTGGATGTATGTATCCACTTACGTGTTGGTGCATGGATACATGCACACATGTTTGCTTGTATGTGTATGTAGGCATGTAGTATAAGTGTTGTTTTTTTTTCTCATGTTAAGTGCTTATGTTATTGTTGTTGTATATCACTTTATGTGAACAAGTCTTGATGTTTTGTGCAAAATGTTTTCTTATTGTCTTGTGATATGTTGTGATTTCAAGAAATGTGAATAAAAAAAAAAATTATAAAACTGACCTGTTTTATCATAGTAACTGAACAGGTGAAAATTGAAATGTACCAACAATGGTTTTGTGAACTACAATTAAACATTTTATTGAACAAATGGTGTAATTGTAAATTAACGAGGTAACACAATGGACAATTCGAATGTAAACAGTTTATAAGACTTAAATTTGATTGCTTCAAATTAAAAAATGTCCCGCAATCAACTTTCAAATACCAAGTAAAAATGAACAGGAAATAGAAATTCATCATGGATGACTGTACTCAGTTGATTAAAAGGTTCTCAACTGAACAAGTATATTCACGGTTACACCAAGGACAAACAAATGTGGGACAGGTAAACATTTTCTTGAAAAAATAATTATTTTTATTTATTTTTTTTTGCCTAAAGTACTTATTTATCAAATGAATTGGTAACTATCTACAACATTATCCCCACATTTTGTACAATACCCTATTCAAAATGTTTTTAATGAGCTTGAATATTGAGGGTTTGTAATTAGACACACCAATTTTGGGAGAAAGGCTAATATTAATGTTGAAAAAAAATGCGCAATTTCACGCCTGTGTCTACTAGATCTCAAATTGTTAGTTTGTTATCAAGACATTTACTGTATTGTAGAATTCACAGAAATTAACTACAAAGCAACTGACAGCGATTTGGTACTCTCTGATAATGACTCATTTACATTTCGTCCCTGCGATTTGGTGTTGTGGTATGTTTTTTTCGTGCGAGTTGGCGCTGTGGTACTAGTATGTTTCGTTGTGTTTTTTCTGATGACACTATGGTATATTTGTCGCGGTGTGTTGGCACTGTGGTATGTTTTGTCTTTGTGTGGTAATGCTGTGGTGTGTTTTGTCTTTTTGTGGTAACGCTGTGGTATGTTTTGTCTTATGTGGTAAAGCTGTGGTATGTTTTGTTCCTGTGTGTTAACATGTCAACATTAAGTTTGATTAGTCATTCTATCTTTAGTTTGGTTAACATGTCTACCTTTAGGTAGTCCTGTGTGTTGGCGATGTGGTATATTTTGCTCCTGTGTGTTGGCGATGTGGTATATTTTGCTCCTGTGTTTTGGCGCTGTGGAATATTTTGCTCCGGTGGTTGGCGCTGTGGAATATTTTGTTCCTGTGTGTCGGCGCTGTGGTATATTTTGCTCCTGTGTTTTGGCGCTGTGGAATATTTTGCTCCTGTGTGTCGGCGCTGTGATATATTTTGCTCCTGTTGGAGCTAAGGTATATTTTGCTCCGGTGTGTCGGCACTGTGGTATATTTTGCTCCTGTGGTATATTTGGTCCTTTTGCGTCGATGTTGAGGTGTAGTATGAAATTATGTAGAACCTCTATAGTACTTGAATTTTACTTTTAAATTCAAAAATTAAAGGAGGTTTACGTACCCGACCCTTCTGTTTCTACATTAGTTTAGAAATGTTTAGATTCCCACTTTTTTGTCCCTAGCATCACTGAAGAGTCACAGGAGGACGAAACAGCTGTATGACGCAGTATAACTAACTTTTACAGTATACTATATATATTTCTAAATTTAAAAGGTGCAGCATATGTGCGTGTTACGTCATCTTTCTTTTTCCCTACCGGTATGTGTACTTGTTAAAAGTATTTCGTCCCAGTTTGTTGGCGTTATTGTGTTTTGTGCCCTCGTCATTGTGCTGGTAGAAACATGTTTGTTTCAGAATCTCGAGAAACCTTAAATTGGAAATGATAATCAGAATCTATGAATAAAACATCAAAATATATAAGCAGGCCACATAATATATGTAACTAACCTTGTATACCAGATATACGTGACAACAGGCCGCCATTTATATATGTATCTTAGTTGGTAATTTACATATTATGTAAACATCAACCGGCTAACATAATAATACAGTGATTGTATCCGAATCCATGAAGGACACTTCAAGGGCAAACAGACAGATGTAACCTCCGTTTGTATTCGTATTCACGAGACTAACAAAGCGTCACCAAAATAATTAATCCGAACACAAAATAAAAGAGGCAAAATATGAACAAAGGAAATATTTTAACAGAGACCATTGAAATTGTAGAGGAGAATAAGACCAGGGTCCGTATTCATGAAACCGTTCTCATGCACAAACATGGATTTTGTGCTCAAGCCTTATTTCTTGTTATGGTTTTAAATGATTTATTTAAACAATCTAATTTTGTTAAAGTTTTGTAAAAAGTTGAAGATGAATGAAGTCGAAAGCTGTTTTCAACATTTACAATTACTTTTTGACATAATTCAGGTGATTTTCAAGAAAGCTCACTTGAGCACAACATCCATACTTGAGCATGAGAACAGTTTCATGAATACGGGCCCTGGTTGTTCCTGAAGAGTAAGCGTCATCTGCTGGTTGACGATATCATGATTACACAATCTTGAACTGTCAAAATAACATAGAAATATAAACTACTTTAAGTGTACATCCTTTCGCAGTATTCTAGAGGAATTCGTTGAAAATTCCACGTAACAGTTTTTGCAACTATTTTGAGGTAAGTTTATGAAAATCTAATCATTCTGATAGATGAGGGATCATTGTAGGGGAAAACCCCAAAAGAGAGTTTTCATCAATTTGAATAGTTTCCCCTTTTGTTTGTGTGTGTGTGTATGTGTGTGTGTGTGTGTGCAGCATCGTTCGGAAAAAATAACAGCAACAGACAAAAAAGACACAATTAACTTTACAAATATTTTTGTTTATTTAAAACACATTCCATGAAATATATGTTTATCGAAAGTGTATGTACAAAAGAGATTATCTACAAGCAAAAAGCAGACAAACAGAACACTATGTTTCAACACAGTTGCTGAGTTTCTATAAAAAATAATAAAAAAAGATGTAAAACAAGGAGCCGCCCATTTTAGAATACATTCTGTAATGGGTGGTTCCTTATATTATATGTATTATTTACTGACAGAAACTCAAGCAACTGTGGTTTCATACACAAATAGTGAAAAGTTGAACACAATATTTTCATTTTAAAATAAATTTGATCATGGTGAGAGTTTTCGTCCATGAGATAAATCGAAACTTTTTGTTGAGGGGAA
The DNA here is from genome assembly GCA_947623455.1 of Mimachlamys varia. Lineage (NCBI taxonomy): Eukaryota > Metazoa > Mollusca > Bivalvia > Pectinida > Pectinidae > Mimachlamys > Mimachlamys varia. The sequence continues at coordinate 9,384,185 of OX392537.1, forward strand.
ATACACAATACATAAGATGTAACTGTTATCTCTTTAAAAACAATAAAAGCAATGATTCATTGAACAATATTACGCTCACCCACATACAATATGGACATCTATCCAAAATGTAACCAGAGGTTATTATATGGTATGCCATTCCCACGTGCACCTTCATATATATAAATACATTTCCATAGTGATAAGTGTTTAAAAACCAACACAACACCATTTTAACAGTCAGGGTACTGAATTTACAATTAAAGAACCAAAATTACTGTAGCGATAAAACTCTGTAGTTTTTTCAAGTTAACACAGCTCTTTATCAAGACTTTATCATGGATGGTGTTAGCTTACGGATTGTAACATATGGATGTCATTATGGATATTTTTATTTATTATGTTGGACTATTATCTGAGCTGCAACTGTTCATTATTTCAGTTAGGTGAAGTATCAGCTTCTTTTTCATTTGTATAATTATTTATCTGAATTGGATATGAGCATTACTGTGTTCGTAGGGAATATATGCCCTTAGTAAATCTTCTTAATGGTCTTATATCTATGCATTGCTAGTTGTATGAGTCTGCTGTCAGTATATGTAGAGACACAATCCATTCCCAAGCGATCTTACTCGTATTTGTATCTTCTTGTATTACATGTGATATGTCAGCGTCGATTTTCACCTTCCCGAAAGGAAAGCCTGACAACAAAAGTCATGAATAATAATTATGTCAGCGTCGATTTACACCTTCCCAAAACTAAAACCCTGATAACAAAATTCATGGATAATAATTTCGTCCATTTGTTTGGTCTGTGAAATTTTAAATAAGGGGAATACAATGAAATGTTCAATTAAACGTAAAAAAATCAGCACAGGAGTTGACTATCCAGCAAGTTGATGTAAACATTACTTTGATCATTGACGCAATCTCTAACACAATGACAGCGACAGTGTTTTAGGTATTACGTACCTTTGTAGTGATATCAACCCCTGATCAGGTTAGTTACATCACTGTAAGCTGTTACCAACCTTAATGAAGGTAGTTCAATCTCACATTTGAAAAAAGTCATTTGATGTTTTTTTATTTAACAATAAAAACGACATTTTAGTGACATAATAACAAAATTTATTAAAACAATGCTTTTTTTTTACATGTAAATAGGTCACCAGCTCACAGTACCATTTCAATATTTGACATGAAAAACATACTTAGTCTATTGAAAGAAAATCTTTAAGAATTTATTAATATAAATATTCTAGCTAGTTGATATCGTAACCAGTTGATGGTATATACAAGGATAATACTTTTGACATATCAATTTAACAACTCTAATCTAATATCCTTAGCTTATTTTTTTACAGATTGCAACCTTTTAAGTTGTGTACTTTCTTGTGAGATAAGGAAAAGATGGACTATATTTTGCAGAGCTGGATTCTTAACACACAACAATTGTCAAAATGACAAATTCTCTCATCAAGCGGAGTGCTTGATGTCTGGCATACCTTCTTCACGACCCGTTGTACACAGTAGCGGATGTTTAGGGCAAATCTTCGGGTGAACGAGAAATTACGACGAAATGGCTTTTCGAAGATACTAGGTTTGATTTTAACGTAGACGAGTAATGTAATTTGCCCGTTTTGAATACTTGAACTACTCCGAGAACAGAATTTCTTTGCCATCACAATGGAATAGCTTCAATTCTTCAAACTCATTGTACAATAGCAGATATTCATGCCGATTGAAACCACTGGCCCTCCATCACTGGGTCTCGGGTTCGAGGCCTCCGTCGGGCAGTTGCCAGGTATTGATCGGCGCTCTGCGGTTTTCTCCGGGAACTCCGGCTTTTCTCCACACTAAAACCTGGCACGTTTTAACGCTCATAGCTATTAACATGACGTAACACATAAACAAACCTATCAAACTGATGCTGGGAAGGTGAAACCTATGTTGATAACTACCACCTTTGTTTTCATGAGATGAGCTTTCATATATCAGTTGTCACAGTACTTTCCTAGCGTGTCAAATTTCGTGTGTAAGCCAACCATTGAATTACTTAATACTTATTCATCTAAGTCAGGTGAGTAATGGTTCGAAACACATACGTAAAAATTCCAGTACAGTAATCAAGTTCAACATTTAGCATATTAAACAGTTCGTTTATTTATATAGGCTACATGTACATTCCAAACATTAGCAGACTTAGGATACAACCTTGCCTCACACCAGAGTTGCATCCAAAATAACTGTGATAGGCCACCAGGGAAATTTAACGTATAATTAAACATTTAAATAGGTAGCGAACTGTGATCGATATATGGTTAAACATTTTGGCAACGTCTATAACTGTACAACAGAAAACACCTTCTTGGATAAATACTGTTTTATACATATGGTTTTGTTCAAGTGGTTTAATGTATATATAAATCAGACATATAATATATATTCATTCGCATGTAGACATGGGTTTCCTCTCGCTCCTCCTGTTCCTCTTCCTCCTGCTGCTCAAAATGATAATCATCACTCATCACTATCACTCCACATACTAAGTAACAAATCATCACCTGCTTGATAATAATTCTCATCATCATGGTTATCTATAGATCTGACAATCAAGATAATCACCATATAATTATACAATGCCAATCATCATCTTTTTTTCCTTTTATTTCTTTCTATGTACCATTTATGTCTATATTATATCCATGATGGACTCCTTGACTTTTAGGTTCTATCTTACAAGTTATATAGCTGCTGTTTGATCAAGATTAGTATTTTTTAAATAAATACTGAAGATACTTCATATATTTCGCTTATTTCTGAGAACAAGATTGCAATACATTTATAATGCAACGAGTCATTAAATTTTTGTTCTATCTCCAATTCCAAAGCGAAATCTCATGTGCTGTTAGTTTCGAAAGACGAACTTTTCATTGCCATGTATGTGCTCCTCTGGCCTTAATTTCAGCTCTGCAAAAAGTGTGTTATTCAACGAATGTTCATTTGTGGCACTTCGCCCAAACTCAAGAAGTGCAATTTCAAGTTCTCAAATTATAACTTCAGCTTTTCGTATGATCACCGCTATTAATCTGTCTTATCCAGACGATTTCGCCTACATAATGCAACTTGATCACTGGAGACGCTAGTGATGTGGGTGTTACTTCCCCTTGTGAACACCTGGCTGATGTGGGAGTTACTTCCCCTTGTGAACACTGTTTTTGTAAACCTGAGTAGATACATGTAGGCCTTCTGGTCTCTGTTCATAATGGGCTCCTGTTTCCGTATCTGGATGACCTCCTTCGCTTGTCGCACTCTTTGGTTACTTTCTCTGTCCAAGATCTTAGTATGCTCCCAGTCTATTACTTGATTTGTCATGACACTCATATACCATGTATACATCTCTCTGTCTCTCTGATATTTTCCTTTCTGACCTAGTGAAATTTCCGTCCGGTATACCGCGTCAAAGTTCTAACACCCTATCTTGTTCGTCCGTTGTCAGTATAATGTGACCGGGTGGGGTGTTTTGCTGGGGGCCTTTGGCAGTATGCTTCAGTGTGGTATCACTTTAAATCGGCAAAAGATCCGGACTATCGAAACAAGGCTTACACCTCCCAAATACATACGCTCTCAACACACACACACGCATCGCATACACCAGGAGGCCGTCCTTTAATCACCCGGTCTGTTTAGAGGACGTAAAAACAATCAACCAAAATTGTTCACACAATTACACGAGTCATTGGTGATCAGGTTGGCAGTATGTCGGTTAAACCGTCTGAGCAAGAAATAAATAGCAGTGATTATAAGAAAAACTGAAGTTATACATAGTTCCTACTAAATTAACCTATTCGGTGAAGTTCTCCAATTGTTGAAGATAGGTTTATCCTCTTTAAAAGTGGTATTTGCAGAACGTTCCAGATGTGTTATACGCAATTCAAGTAAGTAGATGAAGAATGCCAATCAATTTGGCCAATTGTTTCAGTTTCAAGATTTTGCTCCACTATCCTCGTACAATGAGGATGTTCTATTTCATCCATCAGGACGAGGTTGTACTTGAATACGGACGAGCAATAGGATGAAGGATCTAACCATTTTATCAGTAATCCGTCAACGATCCATTTCTTATGAAATCCAAGCCTGATTTACCGTTAATAATTATACCATTACTGGACAGCCACCAATATGGTTATAATGGAACACAACACTCATGGAACCGTTTACATTTTTACTTTTTTACACGCGAAATGTCAAGGAAATATTCATTTTATGAATGCTTATTTTTATGAATGGGGTTTGAGAGATGCAGGTTGATGAAGACCATGGGCAAGCTTTATCGTAGCCATCTTGATCTCATCGAGTATCTTGGTGTGATATGAAGATGGACGTTTTTGAGTTTTCTTATTAGTGTGTTTACTTGTTGATTGACAATGATGTCTCGGTTCTCATTTTAAGGATTGATGCTTACCTGGATGTGACCAAGATTTACATGACGGTTGTCGTCGATGAATCAGAAGACGCTTGCTCTTCCGGAACACCTGGTCTTATTTTCTTGTACTTTTACAATGGTCTCTATGTAAAGCTTTCCTTTAATTTGTTCCTATTTTGCCTGTAGTTTAATCGATTTTCAGTTCGGATTCTGGTTTTGTTGACGCTTTAGTATTCACTGGGTTTTTTTTCCAATGAGAAATATTATATTTTTTCTACTATTGAAAACTATCTCTTTTTCTGAAATGACCAATCGAAACACGTTTACAAACGTCAATGGTGAAAATGAGAAGCTGCCAGGGTAGGTGTTGCTATAATAATGTATTAAGCAGAACATCTAACAGTATCTTCAGTAATACTTCGATATTTTCACGAGTGCGCAGCATTGGTTAATATCCTCTTTTCACTTTCCAAACGCGCCTCCCTCCATTGTTGAAATTTGCCCAAATATACACTCCTCAGTAAAGAGAAATGGGTGAAGATGTCTTACATCTGAAATTGTTTTTTCTTTTATGTAACAAAACAACAATGTTTCACCTAAATATAAATGTCCCTAATATTTGCAAAATCGGGTACTGCTCAAGCACCAACCGGACGTCATGAAAGAGGTTCTTTAAATGAATCTTCAACAATCCTGCTTTATGTCTAGTAGATGACGCAGTTGTGCACTATCTGAACTGGTGTTTGCTTGTTCTCTTGGTGTCATATTCACCGCATTCTGGCTTTCCTTAAATTTAAAAAAAAATAAATGAATGTATCGAATAGTATCATCCGTTTTACCTGTTACACAGAAATATTTTCTTTTAAAGCCCACTCTTCAGATAATGTGTTAAGTATACCAATTACCATTTTTAATTGATATGATTATAAACATAAGCTTGTTCTGCTTATATCTGTTATAATGTCACAAATTTGAGTTAGAGCTGCTTTTAAAAAAAATTCATAGCCGAACTGTTTGTCCAGTTATTCAGGTAATAGTTTTCAATAAAAATTGAAATATGTGTCAAAAATATAAATATCTGTTGTTTGAAGAACTTGTTTTCAACGGAAAGCTTCTGGTATGGTTTGTATCTTTGTGTGTTATGAGGATGAACGTTTTTGAGTATGCTCATTAGTGTGCTTATTTGTTGTGATTCGGTTCTAACTTTGAGGTTTTAATGTTTACGTGGATGGGACCAAGGGTACTTTACGAGAGCCTCCGTATTAATATTTTCTTTTTCATATTTTACCCCTAGGTAAATCGATTTTGAGTTCGGATTATGGTTTTGTTGGTGCTTCGGCATTCTCAATATTTTTCAGAAAAAGTGATGTATGTGTATCATCTTTTGCTATACAAATAATGCATGTACTCATGATCTGTCGCAAACAAATGCATGTCCTTTATCCAATGAAATGGGTCGTTACAAAGAAGAATCGACAGAATGAATAAACACGTGTATCGAGGATTACCTTTTCTGAGTTATTCCACAGCATACAACCTTTTTGATATTTTCGGGTAGACAGGGACAAATTCTCTCCCCGAAACTGAACAAGTAACGATTGTCCGAATCTTCCTTCTTGTGTCGACCTATTTAACATAGAAGCGCTTTCAATAATTATTCCCTCAGGTATTCGGTTTTTATTGAAGATCCTTCTGACAAGGTATTCGGACTACAGATTTTTTGATGATCATTTTACCACAGTTTAAAAGGACTGACTTTTGCTTTAAACATTTTGTTATCGTAAAAGCGCCATATTCTTTCATCAGTTCTTGAGTGCACACACAGACTTACCCAGGAAAAAGCTCACCAGAGCAGAAACCAGTAACAGGCATATCAGTCCCAAGACGTCAAGCCATAGGTACGATAAAGAGTAAAGAGCGTCCAAACCCTCAGGTCTACAACAGGTGAAAACACAGGTAACAAATCAATGTATATCACCACAGGTACGATAATGAGTAAAGAGCGTCCAAACCCTCCGGTCTACAACAGGTCAAAACACAGGTAACAAATCAATTGATATCACCACAGGAACGATAATGAGTAAAAAGTGTCCAAACCCTCCGGTCTACAAAAGGTGAAATCACGGGTAACAAATCAATGTATATCACCACAGGTACGATAATGAGTAAAGAGCGTCCAAACCCTCCGGCCTACAACAGGTGAAAACACAGGTAACAAATCAATGTGTATTACCACAGGTACGATAATGAGTAAAGAGCGTCCAAACCCTCCGGTCTACAACAGGTCAAAACACAGGTAACAAATCAATGTGTATCACCACAGGTACGATAATGAGTAAAGAGCGTCCAAACCCTCCGGTCTACAACAGGTGAAAATAATGTAACAAATCAATTGATATCACCACAGGTATGATAATGAGTAAAGAGCGTCCAAACCCTCCGGTCTACAACAGGTGAAAACACAGGTAACAAATCAGTGTATATCACCACAGGTACGATAATGAGTAAAGGGCGTCCAAACCCTCCGGCCTGCAACAGGTGAAAACACAGGTAACAAATCAATGTATATCACCACAGGTACGATAATGAGTAAAGGGCGTCCAAACCCTCCGGTCTACAACAGGTGAAAACACATGTACCAAATCAATGTATATCACCACAGGTACGATAATGAGCAAAGTGCGTCGTCCAAACCCTCCGGTCTACAACAGGTGAAAACACAGGTAACCAATCAATGTATATCACCACAGGTACGATAATGAGCAAAGTGCGTCGTCCAAACCCTCCGGTCTACAACAGGTGAAAACACAGGTAACAAATCAATGTACATGTATATCACCACAGGTACGATAATGAGTAAAGAGCGTCGTCCAAATCCTCCGGTCTACAACAGGTGAAAACACAGGTAACAAATCAATGTATATCACCACAGGTACGATAATGAGTAAAGAGCGTCCAAACCCTCCGGTCTACAACAGGTCAAAACACAGGTAACAAATCAATGTATATCCCCACAGGTACGATAATGAGTAAAGAGCGTGCAAACCCTCCGGCCTACAACAGGTGAAAACACAGGTAACAAATCAATGTATATCACCACAGGTACGATAATGAGTTAAGAGCGTCCAAACCCTCGGGTCTACAACAGGTGAAAACACAGGTAACAAATCAATGTGTATCACCACGATAATGAGTAAAGAGTATGAGTAGTTACACCTGACACACGAGCTGTACATCCAATATATGAAATTAAAGAATCATAAAAACCATCCTCGATATTTGCAATTTATGGCCCAAACAACTTCTTCTTTTATACAAAAGAACATGTGAACCATCACCTTTTTCATCCCTGTATACATTTTCTAAACATTCTGCCATTCAATTGAAAAGATTATCCTACGGTAGTTAAACTAGTCTGAAGCTGGTACAGAAAATAATTTCATTATTGTCAATTCCTCATTATAAAATTATCAAAAATCATGGTCTTTGTTTGTGTGTGTCGTCAAAAGATTGACAGAACACTTTCAATTCTAAGTCAATTGAGTTATAAATTTAAAGCATGTTGAAACCGTGACTGCACATACTAAAATATATCAAAATATCGTCTGATGCAGATGAGTCGGTTTCCAATGAAATTTCATCATATACAATTATATATATTTTACTGACGCATTATTCAGATTATTTCTTTGAGAAAAGAGTAATTGATAAGATTATCGTTGAATCGTCGGTAATCGCTAACGCATTCCCTTGTAGGTGTATATGAAACGGCTATTCATTATCAATCAGGACTAACCGGGTACTTTAAGAGACTTTTAATGAATGTTTGTTGATGTCGTGACTTACATTTTGATTACGTCGTTGTTTGCTGTCTGACGTAACTTACCTTTTGATAACATTATGTTTGTTGTCTGACGTAACTTACCTTTTGATAACATTATGTTTGTTTGATGGTGTGACTTACCTTTTGATGACGTCATTAACAACTGTTGCTGTGACGTTTACAGATGTAAAGTTCACGCACTGGTCAGTAGGGGCGAACTGCAGGGTTGGACGGTACTTCACACTGAAGGCACTGCCCAGATTTATCCAAAACATTAAACACCCGCTCACAGCTCCCCCTAGTATCACACTCTGGAATACGGAAGTATGTGCTTGATACATTTTTCATATTGGTGATGTTGGGAAAAAAACACCAGGGCCCAGTTGTTCAAAGAATGATTAGCTTAATCACAATTAAAATCTTAATATTTTGCATGTTAATTGACACTGTTGGATATTTGATACCTGCAAAGTTGTAACTAAATCTATGGTTTAATTATAAAGTTACAGGATGATTAAAATTTGTGCTAATCACTGATTAAGCTAATCACCTTTCGAACAACTGGGCCCAGAAGGTAAGGTTGAATGATTATCAAATCAGATTTTATTATTTTTTAAAGTTATGGCAATATACACTTCCAACTCAATTCAATGTTATCCTTTTCAGTCAAATAGTACTTCATGTAACAATATAGAAATACATTGACAGACACTGCAATGTACCATTGGAGTATGTACAGAAAACAGTTACAGAGAAATGATTTTGTATGTGGCTTGTGTTTTGAATCAGTGAATACTGAAGTTCCATTTTCCATACAAGTATGATTATTTAGTACCGATTTGTTATTATCTAGGCCGGATCCTGGAGACCATTCACTTCCTGTTTACAAGCTCACAAAATGAAAAATGAGAAGCAATTCCTGTCGTTTCGTGAACTTCCGGGTAAAATTAATCATTGCTTATTTTTATTCATCGTCGGAAACCCACGGTACACTTCTCTGACGTTAGCAATCCTATATTTTTGTATTTAATCTGTATTTCAATAGTGTTTTACCAGGTTTTTTTCCATTTACATTCTTTATTTCACATATTTATTCAAAAACTTTTCTATTGTTTAAAAACAAAACAAAAAAAAAACCACAAAAAAACTAATTTCGGGTTTGCCGAATATTATTGCAATGTCTAGGAAGTGATTAAGTAATCATGGGAATCATAGTATTGAGATATATTGAGCTCATAGTATGGTCTGTTGAACCACCTATACAGAAAGGTAGCTTGATTTTTATATAACTCACGAGTTGGGTCGCAGATGGAGAAAAGATGGAAAACAGAAAAACGCCAGAAACGGGAACGCCGATGAAGGACATCAAACTAATGGCTACCTACATGTATAAAAGAAACAAACGTTATATTGATTATAGATGTTTAATATGTCTGTGATGATAATTTGCATTGTTTCGATACAATAATTCGATAACGATTATTACTATAGGGCATCTCTTTTTGTCGTTTAAAGGGAAAATCAAAATATAGTTTAATTTTGATTTAACTGCTCTTAACAAGTTGTTGATAATTTCATTCAGAAGCTGTTCGGCTAAAATAGGCCGAATCATCGGTCGATATTCTTTTCTTAGATTGTTAAAATCTTGAAACAAACTCAGCAAAAGGATATAATTACATTATGTTTCCAAAATAGAAAGCGAGTTCCCTCTGGCCTTGACACCAGACTTTATACATTTTGACGTCACCCATCGCGTTAAGGACAAATGAAACTCGGGCTAGGCTATAAAATACTCGCTTGTTCCAAAAACATTTAGTAAAACAGTTTTAAAATAAGTTATGATTTATACTATACAAATACTGAAGATAAATAAAATCACTTTGAACTAAACATAGTTGATGTCAATTATTTTTTAGTTTCATAGGGTTATGATTTTTTTCCCCTACATAATCATGTTTTAAATTTGAAAATAAGTTTAAAATTAATTATATCGTTGATGTCAATTTTTTTTACTTTGATAGGGTTATGAAAAAAAATTGCTTGCAAGCTTTTGTAAGAATCCGCTATGCGGAATCATACAGTTTGCAAACAAAAATTTTGGCTGGTTAAGTTTCCTTGATGATGCCAAAAAAATTTGCAAATGAAAATGATGTTGTCTTACAAGGTCACAGTGGTAGAATATGTTTAAATCTTAATATCTTCTTCTGAATGTCTTACAGTAAAAGCTTTTAGGCGACTTTAGGGTTACACTTTAATATAAGTCAGAGATTTATACTAGGTGAGCGATGCAGGCCCATTAGGCCTCTTGTTGTAATAGAAGTCGGCCACAGACGAATTAACTTACGGCTCATGGATACGAGTAAAGCATGTTGTTGAATAGTATGAGTAAGTTATATGGTCGCCATCTTGGTCTCATCGAGAGATATTTTTTATCCTTGAGGGACATGGAGGAGGACAGTTTTTTATATACTCACAATGCAAGTTATACTACTTGTTGTGATTAAGAATGATTCCAAAGTTCTCTCTTTGAGAATGATCAAGATTTATATGGCGGGTGTCGCAATGAAGCAGTAGATGCTTGTTCTTCCGGAACACCTGATCCTTTCAAGAGATCCGTGTATATACATATATACGTTTTACCAACACTGAGGTGCATTTACGTTAAAAAACGACTAGAAACTACATCAGAATATATATCCATACTCGGCCCAACATACAACCGAATAACTGAACCATTACTTCATGACTAATCATGGACCTTGCTTTTGTCAAATAAATTGCAAATTTGTTTGCTTATTTCGGCAAAAATGCATTTTTCCAGAGAAATACTTAAAACTCATGTGAATTCTATCTTTTGCACAAAACCACTATGCCTTACTCGGTTTGTTACATGTGTATATATTATTGTAGTTACTCCTTATGCTCTATTAGGAAGTTGAATATTCCATGAATATATCGAGAAGCTACATCAAATATTGTAGTGGAACTTACCTTGAATACCGACCCTGGCAACTCCGCAGTCAGGAAGGAAATTAGTATTCCAACTGCACCGTATAGTACAACTGTAAAACAATGGTTCGAGGTAGCAAATCGTGCATATGCACATTTTAACTAAGTGTGACAGAAATAACTCATTTGAAATCGTTAGAATGTTAACAGCGTCTGTATGACAATACCATGTTTTGATATCGTTAAACTGAACACTCGATTATATCCCTGACAAGGCTTATCCCGTTAGCTATTCCATACCTGCAGTGTTAAACGTATGCCGTTTGTTTCATTTACAATGATGACACTCCGATCTGCCATGTAGTTATAGGTATTTTAAAATGTTCAAAGTTGACATAACACACACATGTGCTGCACCTTTTAAAGATGATGTAACACACACATGTGCTGCACCTTTTAAATTTAGTAATAGATACAGTATGCCGGAAAAAAATGAATTAAACTGCACCATACAGCTGTTTCGTCCTCCTAGGGCTCTTCAGTGATGCTAGGAAGTTGATGTAAATGAATAATAACTGTCTACAAATTTTGGAAATTAACCACTTCATTTCATTTATATTAAATTAAAATCCTTCTCAAGTTCATCGTGTACTAGTATCAGAGTTTTTATAGTTATATCCACAGTTATATTTTCGAAAATGGAATGTGACATCTAGGTAGTTTACTCTGACATTAACGAGGGGATTCCTTAAGCATGTTAAATCCTGAAATGTTTTACCTTTGTTTCTACCACAGTACGTAGGTGTTATTAAACTCTCAGTGTATCAAATAAGAATTACAACTGTTGAATAACAATTTGTTTATACCACACGTGGAATAAACTCTAAACGCATTTTGCTTGGCTGACATGATGAACTTTGACCGGAACAACGTCACTTGCTGATTGTTTATGTCGTCATCGATTGTTGACGTCGTCACAATTTGGCGGGAATATATACGAGATGATGTGTTTTCCCGCAAATATCATCCGCGGTTCACAAAAAACAAAACTGCCACTGCGACTTAATAGTATTGTGGTAGAAACAGGTCACACGACTCGTCGTTATTGGATATGGAATGTATTTCACTCTCGTTAATTATTTTTGAAAAGTTACAAAAGACACTCGCATTAGCTTTATTCTTTTACCTGAAAATCTTGACAGGCGAGTGACGTCCGTGTCCGACAAACTGGGAAAGTGAGGTTTGATGAAGTCCTCATGAGTTGTGGAAGACACACTTGCCAAGCTGGATGAAACGCTACTGCAAAACAAAACTTCGTCAGTAAATAACAAAGGTACAGAAAACAAAAACCAGAAAAATATAACTGACATATCAAACCGAAAAGTGGTAATGCACCATCAACAGATTTAGGGTTATAAAGGACAAAATGTCTGAAAAAAGACCGGGGAAATCAAGGGATTTAAATCAATACATAAGATTTAACATCTAGATATATAGTCTGATCTACAGAAAATCACGCATGACAACTGGATATGTAGCCTGATAGACAGAAAATCAACCATGACAACTGGATATGTAGCCTGATTTACAGAAAATCAACCATGACAACTGGATATGTAGTCTGATAGACATAAAAAACATGACAGCGAGACAAGTGGCCTGACGGACAAACCATGACAACTAGACAAGTAGCCTGACGGACATAAAATAAACCATGACAACTAGACAAGTGGCCTGACGGACATAAAATAAAACATTACAACTAGACAAGTAGCCTGACGGACATAAAATAAACCATGACAACTAGACAAGTAGCCTGACGGACATAAAATAAACCATGACAACTAGACAAGAAGCCTGACGGACATAAAATAAATCATTACAACTAGACAAGTAGCCTGACGGACATAAAATAAACCATGACAACTAGACAAGTAGCCTGACGGACATAAAATAAACCATGACAACTAGACAAGTGGCCTGACGGACATAAAATAAACCATGACAACTAGACAAGTGGCCTGACGGACATAAAATAAACCATGACAACTAGACAAGTAGTCTGACGGTAATAAAATAAACCATGACAACTAGACAAATGGCCTGACGGTAATAAAATGAACCATGACAACTAAACAAGTGGCCTGACGGACATAAAATAAACCATGACAACTAGACAAGTAGCCTGACGGACATAAAATAAACCATTACAACTAAACAAGTGGCCTGACGGACATAAAATAAACCATGACAACTAGACAAGTAGCCTGACGGACATAAAATAAACCATGACAACTAGACAAGTGACCTGACGGACATAAAATAAATAAGAGAATACTAAAGTAGCAACCATAATCCGAATTCAAAATCGATTAAAGAAGAGCCAAAATATAAACAAAGGAAATATTTACATGGAGACCCTCGTAAAACAGAATAAGACCAGGTATTCCTGGTTAAAACACAATAATTCTGTAGTGTGACAGGCATAAAATAAACCATCATATACTTTCACAAATGTTGTCGAATTTCATTTCATTTATTTTATCTTAGTAATTTACGGCAATATTATTTTTATTTAATGTATATTAATATATATGTAAATGTGTATTACTCTTTACGATACTTTAAAACACTAAAAACAGTTTGTATATTAATGTAAGTAATAAATATCTTTCTATATCGTATTTATCTATATTCAATAAAATAACAGTCTGTGTCAGCTTGTAACTATCGTAAACATATCTTCATTTTCGGTCCCCGTCAAATAGGACTTTGGTTTGTTAACAACAATATTGTTCGGATGATTATATCTTGTTTACAAAACGCTCAAACTATCAGAAACAGATGTTTCCAACTCCATACTTTAAAAACAAATTGCAACAATAATATTATTAGCATTACAACAAATTATAATTAGTATTACAACATATTAAATCAGCAGCATAACATAATATAATAAGCATTCAACATAATATAATAAGCATCACAACATGATATAATTAGCATTACAACATGATATAATTAGCATTACAAAATTATATAATTAGCATTACAACAAATTATAATTAGTATTACAACATATTAAATCAGCAGCATAACATAATATAATAAGCATTCAACATAATATAATTAGCATTACAACATGATATAATTAGCATTACAACATAATATAATTAGCATTACAAAATTATATAATTAGCATTACAACATGATATAATAAGCATTCAACATAATATAATTAGCATTACAACATAATATAATAAGCATTCAACATAATATAATTAGCATTACAACATAATATAATTAGCATTCAACATAATATAATTAGCATCACAACATAATATAATAAGCATTCAACATTATATAATTAGCATCACAACATGATATAATTAGCATTACAACATGATATAATTAGCATTACAAAATTATATAATTAGCATTACAAAATTATATAATTAGCATTACAACATGATATAATTAGCATTACAACATTATATAATTAGCATTACAACATGATATAATTATCTTTACAAAATTATATAATTAGCATTACAACATGATATAATTAGCATCACAACATGATATAATTAGCATTACAACATGATATAATTATCTTTACAAAATTATATAATTAGCATTACAACATGATATAATTAGCATTACAACATGATATAATTAGCATTACAACATGATATAATTAGCATTACAACATGATATAATTATCTTTACAAAATTATATAATTAGCATTACAACATGATATGATTAGTATTATACCTCAATATATGTATTAAACTCAGCGTAACCACATTATGTTTAAAATATGACAACAAAAAAGGTCAGTGTTTCGAAAATTATACAGTTGTATGATTATTTAAAAAAAAAAGAAATTTAAAGTCAAATATAATAATAGCTTAGTTGATTTGCTTTGATAACCAAACAATCGTTGCAGTTTTTGGTGATGTATATCATTTTCAAAGGTCCAGTTTGGGACGGTGATTGAAAGGACCTTAATTAATAAAAAAAAATGGCGGTATTAACTTAAGATAGTAGCTACAAACCTTAATGTGGCGGCTGTGACGGCGGCTAGGAACATACCCGACATACCAGGGTAATCTCTAAATATCTCCACCACCATGTAGGGTAGTAACTTAAACGAAACAACATGTATTACAATTACTGTAACCAGTCATATTATCTATAACATATTTTTATATATACATATAATTTTTTTCGTTTTTTTTTGTTTGTTTATTTTTGCGTTTTCTATCAGTACGATGTACTCTTTTCATAGTTATCACTTTATAACTGTAAAATTGAGCAATAATCACGTGCGCCCAGTGCCTTTAGGACATACAACAATCTGTTCTTTGGTTTACACAAATATCCATCACTTGCATTTCAAATGCGCGTGGATTTTTAGATAATTTCCCAGTTTGCAATATTGAGAAGGCATTTGACGTAACCATGAATACCTCCAAGATTATGAATTACTGTAAAAGTGAATATTTTCGCGCGTTGAATGTTTCGCTTTTTCAGCCTCCAAACTGTTTGCAATGTTGTAATATTTTCGCGCTGTGAATATGTAATGTGTGTCTACAATACTATTCAACACTTTAAAATTTGAGAAGAGTTAGATATATTCGCGTGTGTATATATTCGCAGAAATTTATTGCAATCGAAAAAAGCGAAAATGTCCCTGCCACGAATTAATCAACTTTTACAGCAATATACATATATTGTTACGAACCAATGAAAATTGAGGTTACAACGCCAACGTGGTAGAGTTTTTCCACCAAATCTTACTTGGTTGGGATTGGACAGTTGTTTTGACTTGAGTGGATCACAGCCTTTTGCTGTGAAGTAGGCGTACGCCACCAATCCTGCACCGCAGGCAAGACTAACCGATAAGAGGAAGCCGGGACCAGACACCAGGTACACGCTGGGAATCATGCGAAACAGTGACATACAAGCTATTTTAACAGATACACTTTGGGAACATACATAGTAACATGGTAAATTATAGCAAGGTGGGAAATAATGTATAGTATACACATGTATTCAAAATTTTGCTTTTTGTTTTGATTTTTGATCAAATCAAACTATGCTATTGAAAGTGATGCCATAGCAGAAGGCATAACAACTTACATTGTCGCTTCTCTTTGGGTCCGACAGGAATTCATACGCTGAACTGAACTTTGTTTTATTGCATTGAAAAAGAATTTAAATGTTCCGCCAATCACGAAGCTCCACGTGGTATATTGGACTAGAGGATCAGGATCAAAGCTTGAATATAAAATATAAAAGGTCAAGGTCAAACCAAACATTGTCTTTCTGCAGGATGTATACTGCCTTTTATCTGCATTCCGAAATCGTTCCACGACGCAAAACATTACAATGTCTAATTATCATTGACATACAAAATATGTACAATTACATTGTCAGATAAACTATGATAAAATTATAACATAATATTACCTGCCTGTTTAGAGTAGATAGGTCTGATACATCGATAAGAACCGGATACACCGAGAGCGTTCGTATAAGCTGGATAATACTAGGTGCTTCATGTGCTGATTATACTGTATTAATATGATCCCCCTCATCTCGATTCAGTGCTAGCTCGGTTGGGCGTATCAAGATGACTTCTTTTATCTACTATATTGCGTTCATTAGCGGGACAGTCGATTTATTGAGATTTTAGCTGGTGCTTACAAATTATGTCTTCCTGGTGATCCTCGACTCGTATCCCAAATCTGCATTGCATATTTTGCATCAAATTTGCAACAATTGCAATTTTTTAAGTGCTTTATCCTGCGTGTGTGCAAGACTATCAATATTACTGTATATAGCGTCTTACTGGATGTCATGTCTGTTGCTGCATTACGGCTGCGATAATTTCAGATCATCCGTTCATGATGTTGATCACCTTACATTTCATTTTGTTCGTCTTGATTTGTCTTCTACGGTCCCCCTTACTTTTAAAATGTTTGTGTTCTCTTTTGAGTACACACTCTAGATATTTACATGTTTTATTGCGGCATCAACGTAATTTGCCTTGTATAGTGTCATGTTGTGATGAAAATGTTAATGAGATGAGATTTGTTGTCCAGTTTGTGGAACTGCGTTACTTATATAGGTTGTCAAATGCTTATTTTATCAATTTTTGATTGTCTCTAATGTGTCGATATCTTGAGCTTGGCGTGCGTTCTATAGCGGTTAGCTTGTGGTTGCTAGTTACTTTTTTACTTACTTTTAACTCTAGGTTTAATCAAATACTTGCTTAAAGAAGTCCAGTCTGTGTGACGGACGTTACATTGTATACTGACATAAAGAAGTCCAGTCTGTGTGACGGACGTTACATTGTATAC
The DNA here is from genome assembly GCA_947623455.1 of Mimachlamys varia. NCBI lineage: Eukaryota > Metazoa > Mollusca > Bivalvia > Pectinida > Pectinidae > Mimachlamys > Mimachlamys varia. Next base: position 9,401,731 of record OX392537.1, read on the forward strand.
TAACCTAAAGAGGTCCAGTCTGTGTGACGGACGTTACATTGTATACTAACCTAAAGATGTCCAGTCTGTGTGACGGACGTTACATTTTATACTAACCTAAAGAGGTCCAGTCTGTGTGACGGACGTTACATTGTATACTAACCTAAAGAGGTCCAGTCTGTGTGACGGACGTTACATTGTATACTAACCTAAAGATGTCCAGTCTGTGTGACGGACGTTACATTGTATACTAACCTAAAGATGTCCAGTCTGTGTGACGAACGTTACATTGTATACTCACATAAAGATGTCCAGTCTGTGTGACGGACGTTGTACTTACTTGAAGATATCCAGTCTGTCCGAAGCTGTGTTGACCTCCCACACATAGGCTGCCCCACCAGCGTCTATGGTACCCTATATAAAAATGACATCACATACACGTATATGGTACCCTATATAAAAATGACATCATATACACGTCTATGGTACCCTATATAATAATGACATCACATACACGTCCATGGTACCCTATATAAAAATGACATCACATACACGTATATGGTACCCTATATAAAAATGACATCACATACACGTATATGGTACCCTATATAAAAATGACATCACATACACGTATATGGTACCCTATATAATAATGACATCACATACACGTCTATGGTACCCTATATAAAAATGACATCATATACACGTCTATGGTACCCTATATAATAATGACATCACATACACGTCTATGGTACCCTATATAAAAATGACATATACACGTCTATGGTACCCTATATAAAAATGACATCATATACACGTCTATGGTACCCTATATAAAAATGACATATACACGTCTATGGTACCCTATATAAAAATGACATCACATACACGTCTATGGTACCCTATATAATAATGACATCACATACACGTCTATGGTACCCTATATAAAAATGACATCATATACACGTCTATGGTACCCTATACAAATGACATCACAGACACGTCTAAGGTACCCTATATACAAATGACATATACACGTCTATAGTACCCTATATAGAAATGACATCACATGCACGTCTATGGTACCCTATATAAAAATGACATCACATACACGTCTATGGTACCCTATATAGAAATGACATCACATACACGTCTATGGTACCCTATATAAAAATGACATCACATACACGTCTATGGTACCCTATATGAAAATGACATCACATACAAACAACGTAAAGCATGCCAACAATGGTAATTCCATTAAACGTGTTCCTCATTGCAAATTAAACATGTCATGTACCCATGAAATTATCTTTAAGAATCTATTGAAACCTGTAGTGATTAGCCCTTCCATGCGCGTTTTTATCTGATGTTTCCAAATTCACATTATGCGTTTAACCTGTATTAAGTAAGAGCCAAATTGAAAAGTCCGTAGGTGCGGGTCATTGGCTTGAAGTTTAGCACTGGATCTGTTTGTAAAATTTTCACGATGCGGATTAGTGAATTGCAATTTGAGAATTAGATCATATCTGGTGTTGTATACCTTAATTAAGACAGATATCAGTCCGGCCACCATTATAACACTCTGGAACACGTCCGTCCATATCACCGCCTTTATTCCCCCCTGTCAATAAAAATTGAATATATTTTAATTTCATCATCATATCTTACTTATTTAACTTTATTATCAGAGGAACTCAATCATAAATTGATATGTATCGAATCATATGTGGCTTTCATCATAAAAATCCTAAAATTAAATGGATCAGATATGATAGCGGTGTTTGGTTTTGTGATTTGTTCATGAAACAGCTGCGCCTATTTTACTGCTCTAGTTATTATCCTGACCTCGCAAACGTCAGTGGATTTCCTTTTTTAATTGCAGGAGATAACATCAATCCTAATAGCATTTTGTTTTTCAAAATAAATAAGAGAATACCGAAGCGTTAACATAATCATAATCCAAACTCAAAATCGATTAAACCAGGGGGAAAATATGAACAAAGGAAAGATTCACATGGAGACCCTTGCAAATGTACAAGAGAATAAGACCAGGTGTTTCGGAAGAGTAAGCGTCTTCTGTTTCATCGACGACACCCGCCATGTAAATCTTTGTCACATCCAAGAAAACATTAATACTTCAAAGTGAGAACCGAGTCATAACAATAAACAATGTATTGCTACCGTTAGACCATCATCGCAGCTGTTTAAATGGCATATTTGGAGTTCATAAAAAAACAGTACTAAATGTTTTAACAGTATAATACTTACAATAGATGTGTACAACACAGCAGATGACGATACAGCTAGTATAGACACCCACTTAGGGATACGGGTTACTGCAACAACGAATGTACATACAATGTATATTAACATCCCCTTAAAACAACTGGACAAAAATAAGGCCAAGAGATGCCGTAATCGAGAATAAATTAGAGAATACCGAAGCGTTAACAAAAACATAATCCGAACTCAAACTCGATTAAACCATTGGCAAAATATAAACAGAGGAAAGATATACATGGAGAGCATAGGCAAATCGAATCATATATGCCGACCATACGGATATATAATCAAAGGAATTTATATTTTGTTGTTTATTAATTGGTTTCTGCTTGTGTGTTTTGAGTATCTTGAGAAACATTTTTATCCCGCTTAAAGGAGACTTTATTGTTTGATTTTTCGATCGTGTGCTTTCCATTTCTTGAAAGTAACATCCTTCTCCTATCTAGAGTGTTTACATATCGCAGTTGGTTCTAGGGCTTGCTTTTAATATTGAGACTTTCATGATAGATGTCTGCTGCTGACGAACAGAAAATGAAAAAAACATATATATAAATTGTGTATTTTTGTTTTTTTTGTTTGTTTGTTTGTTTGCTTGTTCGTTTTTTTTTTTTTTTTTGCTTCATTCTGTGTTCAATCCGTGTTTCCTTCCATGTAAAAAATCGATTTAACTAGGGACAAATTATGAACAAAGGAGATATTTTCCCTTGAACGACAAAAAAGACTACGTATTCCGGAAAGGTTGCGGTGCCTGCTGCATTTACGACACCTGCCATGTAAATCCAGATCACATCCAAGTAAATGTCACACCCTCAAAGTGAGAACACAGCGCAACAAATTGGTTCGATTGGCACTAATGATATTGTTTTCTTTGTTAAGAATTTTTTTATATTCAAAATAATCTGGACAACGACACCTGGGTTTAAATAGATTAATATGGACTTACCTCCTTCCATGGCTGCCGCTTGTGCCATTACGATTACACCAATGTATATTTCCTGTAAAAAGGAAGCTTAATGGTAATGAAAAAATACCTTGACTTTTAATGTACAAAGCTAAATAGGTAATTTTACATGTATGTGGTCACAGGGATGGACACATAAAAATGTTGTATATAGTATACAATGTAAACAGTAAATGAGTATACCACGGTATAACGCTCAGATTAAAAAGCGGTTTCGGTAGCTTCACTGCCGGTTTTAAAAAAATTCCGGGTTTTCGGTAAAAGAGATCGACTTGCCGTTATATTCCTTTACTATGATATAGTACTATACACAACATATTTGTGTGCCCAGCACATGTGCATATGGTTGTTTGCGTTAAAAAAATATTCGGATCCAAACAGTTTTTGAATTTATCATTTAATTAAAAACAAAATAATAGCATGCTACATTAAAAGTATTATGAGAGGTGTGTTACTCACGTTCAGAAGTATCATACACGTTGCTATAAATAGTCTGACGGCCTTGCCCTTGTACCGAAGCTGGTAATACTGACAAAAAAAGACAAACAAAAGTCAATTGAATTCCAAAGAAATGTTATAGTTTGTTTTACCGTAAACATAATATAGCAACACGAATTATGTAGAATGTAACTTTGACCAATTTCATAAAATTCAGCTTATGCATACATCATGTAGAATTTAGATATGCCATATATTATATAGAATTTAGCTATGACACCAATTATGAAGAAATAAACTATGACATAAAGTAAGAAGAATTTAGCTATGACGCCCATCATGTATAATTTAGCTATGACGCCATCATGTATAATTTAGCTATGACGCCATCATGTATAATTTAGCTATGGCACCTATTATATAAAATTTAGCTATGACGCCCATAAAGTAAAATTTAACTATGACATATATAATGAAGAATTTAGCTATGACGCCCATCATGAAGAATTTAGCTTTGACGCCTTTTGTGTAAAATTTAGCTATGACGCCAATTATTTAGAATTAAGCTATGACGCCCATCATGCAGAATTTAGCTATGAAACCTTTTGTGTAAAATTTAGCTATGACGCCAATTATTTAGAATTAAGCTATGACGCCCATCATGCAGAATTTAGCTATGAAACCTTTTGTGTAAAATTTAGCTATGACGCCAATTATTTAGAATTAAGCTATGACGCCCATCATGCAGAATTTAGCTATGAAACCTTTTGTGTAAAATTTAGCTATGACGCCCATTATGTAGAATTCAACTATGACAAATTATAAAGAATTTAGCTATGAAACCTTTTGTGTAAAATTTAGCTATGACGCCAATTATTTAGAATTAAGCTATGACGCCCATCGTGTAGAATTTAGCTATGAAACCTTTTGTGTAAAATTTAGCTATGACGCCAATTATTTAGAATTAAGCTATGACGCCCATCATGCAGAATTTAGCTATGAAACCTTTTGTGTAAAATTTAGCTATGACGCCCATTATGTAGAATTCAACTATGACAAATTATAAAGAATTTAGCTATGACGCCATCATGTAGAATTCAGCTACGAGACCTTTTATGTAGAATTTAGCTTTGACGTCCATAATGAAGAATTCAGCTATGACGCCATCATGTAGAATTTAGCTATGAGACCTTTTATGTAGAATTTAGCTATGACGCCCATAATGTAGAATTTAGCTATGACGCCATTTATGTAGAGTTTAGCTATGAGACCTTTTATGTATGTAGAGGAGACGCAGTGACCAAGTGGGAAATGTGTCTGATATTCTACTTTCAGTAGCCTTCAACCACTGGGTCGCGTGTCCCATGCCTATGTGGGGCAATCGCCAGTTAGTGGCCGTTGTTCGGTCATTTTTCTTCGGGAACTGCGACTTGCATTCACCAACAAATCAAGGCATGTCCTTAACTAGTGATAGCTATAAATGGGACGTAAAATGCAAACAAACAATTCAAACCGTATGCAAAATGATCTATTACATGGAATTCAGCCTGAGTGCTCGTTGTTTACAATTAGCTTGGACGTCCATCATTTGGTATTTAGCTTTGAAACCATTTCTGTAGAATGAACGATCTATTACATGGAATTCAGCTTCGATGCTCGTTATTTACAATTAAGGTTGGACGGCCATCCTTTGGTATTTAGCTTTGAAACCATTTCTGTAGAATGAATGATCTGTTACATGGAATTCAACTTGGGTGCTCGTTATTTACAATTTTAGCTGTGGCGCCATTTGTGTAGAAAACTATCCGCATACACTTACCTCACTAACTGTGGTCAGTTTAAGCGGATAAAGCATTGGTACAACAATTCTTGCCCCGATCATGTAAGACGCACACATCCCAAAGGAGGAGAACAGCATAATACCGCCATAGAGATAGGTCTCGGCGGGGATACCCAGCATCAAGATGGAGGACTGGGTGGTTACCAGCATGGACAGGATGAGAGGGAACATCCTCATTTTTCGCCTACCCAAATGATATTCCACGCCGGTGTCATCTTTTATTCCGACAAATGCATGGAAAACCCCTATCCCTATGGAAATGACGATAACACAAGCAAACACTATGTAGTCTACTACGACGAACCCGGCTGGAGCAGACGACATGTTTGTTCACTTCTGAGAAAAGTCACGCGCGAAAACATGCCGGACGATTAAAAACAATAAATCTAAATGATATTCGGTTTTATCACCAATAGCATCTATTTGACAGATGTTCGCTTTGGCTCCGCCCTCGGCGCCAATGGCAAAAGTTTAATATGACTGCATGACGATTTAAAAAGCTGTTGTTCAAGTAACTAGAGACATTAGAAACACGCTTTGGCAATATCTGTTTTTAAGGCGGCCTCTCGGCATTAATGCATTATCGAGGAGCGTTCCATTCAGACTCAATATTTAATCATTATGTTTTATTCTTCTGCAGGACTACTGCCTTTAAGGTCCAATATACGTAACTTCAGGACATTTTTCGTAATTCTGAAAAATTCTGAAAAAAATCAGTTAATAACCATGCAAAAATAAGCCTAAAACGTAGTAAATATCAGCGGTAGCTAACAAGAAACCCTTCACAGAAACATTTTAAGAATTCAAAATAATTCAGGTGGGGCCCACTTCAACAACAAGCCGAAGTTATAAGACAGCTCAAAATGGACGCGTGTTTACAAATACCGAGTTTCAACTGCTGTTGTAACGGTAACCGCGTAAGAATTCATCTTGGATTTTGCTGATATAAGTTAAATTTAACTAAATCTATAAATATAAAAAGTTATTAGGCTTCATTTTCGCTTCAAGTTTTGCCGAAAGTTGCGTATATTGCGCCTTTAAAAGACAAGTTGTTGTTTTTTATATCAAAGGTAAAGTGACAGATTTTTCGGAGAAATTATGACGCCACTTAAGATATAAAAATTACTTTGCTTTATGAAATGGATATTGACATCACTGAAGAAGAGTTGGTAATTAATTGTATTTACTAACTTCAGCAAAGTTAAAACATGTTGTTTTTTATCAAAGGTAAACTGATTTCAATACCTGTTTTTTAAATCATTTATTAAAACAAACTAATCTGATAACTATCCTTCCCGCATTTGAAAACAGTTATAAGAATGATGCAAATAATCGATTATCGAGGAAAAACTCTAGCTTGTTGTTTAGCCAAATTATTAAAAAGGCCCAATATACGTAACTTCAAGAAATTTTTCGGGATTCTGAAAAAATATGAAAAAAAAATCCAGTTGATAACTATGCAAAAAATAGAGTCTTAAACAAAGTAAACCCGAGCGGTAACTAACAAAACTCTTGAAAGACAGAAAAATTTAAAAATTTAACAAGCCGAAGAAAGAAGACAGTTCAAAATGGATGCGTGTTTACAAATACGGAGTTTCAACTGCTGCTGTATCGGTAACTGCGTAAGAATTCATCTTGCATATTTCTGATATCAGTTAATCTTAACTAAATCTTTAAATATAATAAGTTATTAGGCTTGATTTTCGCTTCAAGATTTGCCGAAAGTTACGTATATTGGGCCTTTAATAGCAACATTAGGTAATCGACTTAGGGAATCTGATTCCGCTTATTACAAAATATAAATTACCTTCTACAGAACTCCAAATTGGTAACTTATTTCGTATGGTCGCAGATGACATGGTTTTGTTTGCCGAATCGGCAGAGGTTTAGCAAAACAAATATTGAACTGTTAACGTTGAATAAGCCAAAATTATGATTTTTTAGAAATGGTAGGAGGATGGATGAGGTTAATAAATGGTTTTACAATGGTTATGTTTTGGAACATATTGATAAGGAGTTACTTAAAATTGTAAATTCAGGATAACACACGAGAAAATAGCAGAACAAGATATGGAAGCGCTAACATGATGTATCAGATAGTTGTAAAAGAGAAATAAAGAATAAGAAAGACTACCGTTACATATTAGCAGTGATAAATCTACGAAATTTTGAAAGGACCCATTGAATTTCCTGAAATGGTTAATATTAACATTGTGGGCCCATTGTTTTGGCAATACAAATGAAAATGATCCATGAAAAATAATTGTTGATTGATCATTTTGGTATAAGAAAATTTTGAATGTTTTGATATTTAATTGAATGGTCAAATTCTTGTTTACAAGGTATACTTGCATGCACATAACGGGACGTATTAATCAAAATTAAATGGTGGGTTCAGGGTGGGAGGGGGGCAGGTGTTTGTGTAAACACACGTCCATTTCGAACCGTCTTCTACCTTCGGTTTGTTGATGAAGTGGGCCACACTTGAATTGTTTTCAATTATTTGGATTTTTTTGTCCAGAGTTTCTTGTTAGTTACCGCTCAGGTTTACTTTGTTTTAGGCTTATTTTTGCATGGTTCTCAACTGGAATTTTTTGCAGAATTTTTTAGAATCATGAAAAATTTCCTGAGGTTACGTATATTGGGCCTTTAATATGAGATCGAGTACATATCCAGTACATAATATCTATACCCAATGAGTTATTTGTCGTTTTAGCTAGCCAATGCCTACAAACGTATAAATAATCCAAAGTATTTATCGTGTGGCCTTGTTGGACTTGAACAAGTACGCTATGTAAGTACACTGAGTACGAACATAAAAATATCTAGGGAAACTATTAAGTATTTTTATTGAAGTTTAACGACCATGTAACAAATGTTACCATATCCCACTATTATGTTTATGGCTTAGGTTATGACAACTATTCACCCTATAAATCTGTGTTAACGTGGACTTATTAGGGAGGTGTATCATACTTTGCCAGATTATGCATTTTTTTTATTAACCAATATACAGTTTATGCAGACATATAATTATAAAGTATATGTCGAAGCATGTTTCAGCATCAGGATAATCCAGCCTGGGAGAACAGCCACCAGTTGCCAGTGGAACTATCCAGTTCCAGCGCTCACGGTATCCTAATGTATTTTATCGGGAAATAACATACATTAAAACCAGTTGCTTCATCTAGTCTCTTTGCAATGGCAATTTAAATAAAATATTATATTTGCACTCTGTGTTGCATTCACCTATATACCATTAGTAAACCAAATTGTAGTATATCACATTACATTTGCAATGCTGCCTATTAGACTATGTAATATCAAAGCTTTGCACTCCGCCTCAGATAACATTTATAATGACTTTGAGTCAATCGCTTATATCACAGGCACTAATATAATAGGTGTTTGACAGACGAGACTAGTGCCTGTGCTTTGATGAAAAATGTTATTGATTCACCCACAAGGATAGCCAATACTAGTGAAAGTCTTCTTGATCCGGTCATTATTTCAGAACAGATTAAACATATTGAATCGTCAGTTTTACCCATTGATAGGAATATTAGTGATCATGAAGCATGCTTAGTATACATAGAAGTTGTAAGTAAGTTCAATTTGTCTTATAAACGCGAAATATGGTGCTATAAACAAGCAGACTTTAACGAATTAAATAGGCAAATTGAGAATTGTTCTTGGAATGAAATGTTTATGGAATCAGGGAGTGTTGATGAAGCATGTACACGTTCTACTGATACCTTTAATTCTATGATCTGTGCATGTATCCCCAAAAAAGTTATTAATATAAGACCTAACGACAAGCCGTGGATGACGTCTGAACTGCGAAAATGTACAAGACTACGTAATAGGTTACATAAAAGATGTAGAAGAAGTAAGCGTGATACTGATATAAGTTGTTTTAAGAGAGCTAGAAATCGGGTAAATAATATGCTAAAACCTGTGCGTGAATATTTTTATGCTAATCTAGACTGTCTTATTGATAAGTTTGTATTATCAGATCATAGCCAAGGGAGTCATGAAGCATCCATAGACCAAAGAACAATAGTACATGCCGCTGAACACGCACCAATGGACTATAACGTTGCAGTTCAGGTATCTCCTGTAAACTTAGACAACTCTGAGATACTAGCCAACCTCGGAAGACCGCCCTCAAGCCAAGAGTCAATGTTGGACCCAGATGAAACCGTTATAGGGGGGTTACCAACACAACAAACTCAACATACAAGTTAGCATCTTGTTTTTAACAATGTACATGTGGATGGATTCTCCATTTTTTACTCTAATGTTGACACCCTCACCACTACAAAACTAGAGGAACTCAAAGAAATTGTCGAGGTAACCAAACCAGACATTATTCAACTAAATGAAGTACTTCCAAAAAGGTCAATTTTCGAACCATGGTCAAACACCTATAATATTGATGGCTACAATCAACTTAACAACAGCTCTGACGCCAACTGTAAAAGAGGAATCATAATTTTTGTCAAAGAAAACATCAGCTGTATCCAAGTAGAAAATCTACATTACCAAGAATCAGTGTGGTGCGAAATTAAACTCAAAGGCAATAATTCTCTGCTAACAGGATGTGTATATCAGAGTCCCAACAACACTCCAGAAAATAATCAAGACCTGATTACAATATTTCATGAAATTCAAAGCAGGAAACCATCCCATCTACTAATTACAGGTGATTTTAATCTCAAAGAGATCAACTGGAGTACTCTTAGTACATCAGTTGACCAAGACCATATTGCCACTAAATTCCTCAACCTGACCATGGATACCTTTCTCTATCAACATACCAAAGAGCCAACACGTTACAGAGAAGGAAACGAACCTTCAGTCCTGGACCTGGTTTTCACAAATGAAGACAACATGGTTGGAGAGATTGAGTACAACGCCAGACTAGGTCTGAGCGATCATCTATCACTGTCATTCAAATATATGCTACACTGAAGAACCGCCAACCATTGTCAAAAAGAAAAACTTTAGTCGAGGTAACTACAACGCCATCACACGAGATCTAGAGTCAGTAAATTGGGAAGATATGAATGACATGGACCTGGATGAAGCCTGGGATTTCTTTGCCATTAAAATTATCAATAGTCGTCGAACAACACATACCGGTGAGCAAAGGAAGAACAGGAAACATGAAAGGTAAACATGCACACAACAAATCTACCCTCGACAAAGTCAGGAAAAAAAGGACGCTTTGGAAAAAGTATCAATACTGCAAAACTGATGAAAACTTTAATAAATATAAAGCAGCAAGGAACGTTGCCACAAAAGCCATCAGAAATAGGCACTTCAATTTTGAGAAAAATCTGGCCCACAATAGCAAGACTGAACCAAAGCTGTTCTGGAACTTCGTCCGCAAAAGAGCCAAAACGAAGGAGAAAGTTACACAACTGGAAAAAACTAACGGTGAACTGACCAAAGATGGCAGTGAAAAAGCTGAGACACTAAACCAGCATTTCGCAAGTGTATTCGTCGATGAAGGCTCAGGAGAACTCCCCCATTTCCCAAAACGTACACAAAACACCATCAGCTCTATAGAAATTACAGAAGAAAAGATTCGCAAAGCAGTTAAAAAACTAAAAATCAACAAATCACCGGGACCCGACCAAATTCATCCACAACTAATTAAAGAAACCATAGAAGAGATCATTAGGCCCTTGGCGATTATATTCAGCAAATCAATCCAAGATAAAAGGCTGTCTGTAGAGTGGAAACATGCCAATGTCACAGCAATTTTCAAAAAGGGTAGTAAAAAAATCCGGGAAACTACAGGCCAATTAGTCTTACCTCTATTGTGGGAAAGCTGCTGCAAAGAATCATCAGAGACGAAATTGTGAACCATCTAGATGTCAACAGCCTTATCACAGAGAACCAACATGGTTCCAGGAGCGGACGATCGTGCACAACACAACTGCTTGAAACACTAGAAGACTTGACTGAAGCACTAGATAATAACAACCAAATTGATGCAATCTACCTAGACTTCAGGAAGGCCTTTGACAAGGTCCCCCACAAAAGGTTATTAACCAAAGTTGAAGGGTACGGGATAGACGGTGACCTGCTATCATGGATTATCACCAACATGAAACAAGAAGTCGTCGTTAATGGCCACCACTCAACATCTCAAGATGTGACCAGTGGAGTCCCACAAGGGAGTGTACTTGGACCTGTCCTGTTCCTAATCTATATTAATGACCTACCAGAAAAAGTCAACAATATTATCAAAATGTTTGCAAACGACGCTAAACTCTACCAACCAACTTCGCACGATGAAGATGGAATTTCCCTACAACAGGATATAGACAGGGTATGTGAATGTAAACATCTAAAAGTGCATGCAGGCCAGGAAAAAAACAACACTCGTTACAACATCACTCAACAAGGTACAAGTCATCAAATCAACCTGGTAACAAGTGAAAGAGATCTTGGTGTAACAATTGATAAAAATCTTAAGTTTAGTGAACATGTCAACACTTCTGTATCTAAATTAAAGCCAACAGAAACGTAGGTTTGATCTTTAAAACCTTCAGTTGTATGAACAAGGAAATGTTTCTAACATTATACAAATCCCTGGAAACAAATGTTACAACATGGTCGCCTATACTCATAAAAGACCAAATTGCTCTGGAAAGCGTCCAGAGAAGGGCTACCAAACTAGTCCCATCTTTACAAGACCTATCATATCCTGCACGTATCCAACAGTTAGGGCTACTAACACTATAGTAAAGAAGGTTAAGAACAGATATGGTAGAAGTCTATAAGATAATCAATAACATAGACATGGTGGACCAGTCAGTTATACCTACCTTCGATAACCACAGTACTAGGGGAAACTCGAAAAAATTGTCCAAAAATAGATCCAGGAAAAATGTTAGGGGACAGCCTTCAAAAATCGAACTGAAAATACATGGAATTCACTTCCTACAAATGTGATTGAGTCTCCAAGCTTTAACACTTTTAAATCGAGGCTCAACAAGCACTTGGCAAATCATCCAAATAAGTTTTTATTAAGTGTATTATAAATGTAAATATATAACCTCTGCGCAACCAGTAGTCGAAAGTGTATATAAAAGAAGATGCGTCAAAAGAAGCTCAGGAAGCTTACGAGGACGTCGACAACCATGAACCATGAACCATAAATCTTATTGGAAACTGTTGAGGCGATTAATTAAAACAAATGGTAAATCTAATGACATACCTCCTCTAGTTGATCCACATAGTGGTAGTACTATATATAATGATTCTGAAAAGGCTGATCTTTTAAACAATTATTTTTCTTCAATTAGACTTAAATGATACAAATTCTACAGTTCCGTCCCGTGATCCCAGAACCAATTCTTCCAAGGCATCTATTCAAGTAGAACATTCAGAAATAAAAGACGTCTTGGAAACATTAAAATTAGGTAAAGCTCCTGGTATAGATGGTATTAGTCACCATATGTTAAGATACACTGCGAAAAATATATGTAAACCTCTACAAATATTATTCAATATGTCATTGTCTAAATGCTCGTTCCCTACCTTATGGAAACAGGCGATAGTTATGCCACTGTATAAAAAAGACGATAAGCATTTACCCTCAAATTACAGACCAATCTCTTTGCAGTTAGCTATAGGAAATGTTTTCGAACGAGTAATTGTCAAACAAATTCATAATTATTTCTTAGATAACTCACTTTTCTTTTCGAGACAATCTGGAATTATGCCTAATCATTCGACTGTGCATCAACTTATCGAAATTTATCATTAGATCTGTTTAGATTTAGAGGAAAAAAACATACTTGTGCTATCTTTTGTGACATATCAAAGGCCTTTGACAGAGTTTGGCATAAGGGTTTAATTGAAAAGCTTAAATCGTATGGTATTACAGGAAATTTATTGAAATGGATAACGAACTATCTTCAGACTCGTGAACAGAAAGGTTTTATTGGGGAATCATATTCGAATAGCCAGTTTTTAAAAGCAGGAGTACCACAGGGTCCAGTGCTAGGTCCGCTGTTATTCTTAATTCTTATCTTTCTGGCGCTATGTTGGACTACGTTACGTCAACGATTTACACTCCGCCTCAGATAACATGTATAATGACTTTGAATCAATCGCTTATATGGCACTGATTTAAATCAAGCTATTATGAGGTCATTTCTGGTGCCATGTTGGACTACGTTACGTCAACGCTATGCACTCCGTCTCAGATAAAATGTATAATGGCTTTGAATCAATAGCTTAGATGACGCTGATTTAAATTAGGCTCTTCCAGTAAATAAACACACACGGAAAATGCAGCAAAGTAAGTATCATTCCTCTACTATCTCTATAGCATGTTGTAAAGCTATGGGGCAGAAACTAATGTGTTTCGGCCGCACGGACAGGGCGATAACTATACGGCGGTTGTCACTAAGCCTTTATAGGTGATAGGAACACTTGATCATATTTACGACGCCAGTTTTTAATCGTATAAAAGTCACTCATCAAACCCACCGTTGTACCAGTGCAGTATGTAGCCCAGTATATAAATAAGAGGCCGAATGGTCCTGCATTGGTCACCGGGAATTAAACTCTCAATGATAATCAACCTCAAAGTGGTCTAAAATTTATTTCTGTAAGATATTGAAAAAGAAAATGAAATGTTAAGCAAAAAAACATATTTGACGGTGTTTGACCTTTGTGACCTTGAAAGAATATCATGGTAAACTGTATTGCTACTATTCCCTCTTGTTGCTCAGTATTTTGGGAGTAAAACGACTGGTTCATCCGTTGTCGGTATAAAGTGACCGTGTATAGATATATGGTGTTCTGCTGGGTCTTAGGCAGTATACTTCACATGATTACATGAACATACGGCGGCCTCTCAAATACATCACGATCACCGGAAGCCGTCCTTAAATGAACTTCACTGTTAATAGGACGTGAAAACAATCAAACCAAACCATCCAAGTAGGTAGTCCGAAAGTTTCTGACTCTCTTACCCACTAAATATTTGGGGGTTGGTGGGAGCTCTTTAGTGGGTAAGAGAGTCAGAACCCTTCGGACTACCAAGTAGGCTACTAGCCAAATACCATGCCTCCAGGCATTTTGGTATTTCAACAGAAACCGATTAACCCCTGTGACCTAAAAGCCGGTCAAAGTAATTTTCTTTCCTAAACTTTGTTCGGCTCCTTCAAGGAAGCTCCAGTCATTTATCATTAGGCCTATATGATATTATATTTACATTTCAACAGCACAGAGACTAGAGAAGCTATATTATACCAAAAGTGATTTATTTTCCAATATTTACCATTGGATGGCATTGTCACTAAATAACTCTACCGAGTTCAGTTGGCATTCATAATGTCATGAATGCCATTGACCGATTTTTTTACGTCATTATTACTATGACGTCATATATAATTGTTACGTGACATAACATTGACGGTCTCCAAGTGATGGTTGTTCTATTCAATGGACAAACATACACGATAGATACATTAAATATTTGAGCTAAATGCTGAGCATTAAAAGGGGAATTTATGAGATTAACACATTCTAAAAATGGCAAATATAAGTAATAAACTGCTTTAAGTTAGCATTCATAGGCAATATGAATTCCAACTGGACAAAGGCAAATCCAACATGAAGCATGCTTCATTAAATTTGCCTTTGTCCAGTTGGCATTCATATTGCCTATGAATGCCAACCGAAAGCAGTTCAATGCTGAAATAATAAACATCGGGACATTATGGCGTCACTGTGCTCATGTCCTAATTGTAACACTGCTCCATTGTCAACGGGTGGCTGTTCCCTGTCTAGATTTACCCTGACGTTGAAACATGCTTTGACATATACTATATGAATATGTATCCATCAACTGTATGTTGGTTAACAAAATCAAAGTACTGAAACGCTAAAACTTCTAACAATAGTATGTATATTTCGACAGCTATTGAAGTGTTTTTGTTGTATGGGTTACTATGTTTCGATATCAGAAAGTTTCAGAATAGGGATTAAGTAAGTATTTAGAGTAAACACAATAACACGCAGGTTGTTTAGATTGACGAGTTGTATTTCAAGCTACATGTACAATTAAGTGCAGTGCTTTAAAAAATTAACTAAAATATTCATTTGTTTACAAATGAACATTGATCCATTTACACGGAAGCGAATGTGTTTATTTTAATATATGCACCGAAATAAACGGTATCAGTGTGTTAGACACAAAAAAAAATTGGGATCTTTTCCCTTTTTTCTTCTTAAGAAAAGGCATTATTAATTGAAAGATGGTAGACTATGAGCAAAAATTTCAAGATGGCCGTCCGTCGGCCATTTCGTTTTTTCTGATCGGTCCTAAAAGCAAAATAGCACAACTATAAGGACCAAGATCCACTTCACTTACATCTCTAGGCCTAATTATCAAAATTCAGGATGGCAATCTGTCAGACATTTTGTTGATCTGATCAGTCTCAAAATCTCTCAACGGGCACAACTAGGCATGGAAGTGAAACTACATATGGAATTTGAGAAATATCCATCCATTACTTCTTTAAGAAATAGTGATTTCAATGTCAAAGTCGAAGATGGCTGCTTTTCAGCCATTTTGTTTTTCTGATCAGTTACAAAATCAAAAGGGCACAACAGTAGGGACCAAGGGAACCTACATATGAAATATTAGAAAGATCCCTCTAGTAGTTGTCAATTTCAATGCCTAAATCAAAGATGGCAGCATTTCCGCCATTTTGTTTTTACTGATCAGTATGATATCAAACGGGCATAACTAAGCACAACGTGAAACCTACATGTGCAATTTGAGAAACTGACTGAAGAAGTTCTTAACACAGTAAAAACGACTTCAGGTTAACATTATCGTTCGGAGGAAGGTGAATGAATCATTGAAATATACGCTGCTGGTAGTTAGCACAATGGATACACGTATAAGATAAAAAATAAAAGGATTCGCAAACATATCTCTCGTTACAAATTGGATAGTTCGAACTATCCAATTTGTCATAAAATATCACAGTAAACAGTCAAATTCTTGTTCCAAAAGATCGAACGACCGCGACCTATTACAATATCTTTACCAAGCTGGAGAAAAGTAATGGTATGCAAACATGTCATATTCACTTACAGCTCTAGGCCTAATTATTAATTATCAAGTTCATATATATACAAAGCAGGAAAAATTATTTGTATGTTGGCCGTGACCTATATATGGCCACACTTAATAACGGTAATTTACACCATAAAGGTTTTTGCACACCAGAGAAATAATATAAGCGTTATTTCTACTAAATTACTTATATTGAGTCAATTACTAAGTACACTTTACAGGTTCTGATAAAGTTTCGTTAAAACGAAAATGTGAACCTACAGTGTATAGTTATATGTGAAGCACAGAGGACGTAATTATAAAACCACGAGCTTTTGCTCGCCATAGAAAAGTATAAGTGTTATTTTCAATAAATCAAGTGTTTTGCCAATTCATATGTTCATTAATTATGCAGGTTCTGATAAGGTCTAATTAAAAATTGTATACTCAGTACAATATTAAGTAACAAAATCGATCAAGCTTGTGCATTCAGTATATATAATATATACTGTATATCACAACGTTATTGACAATCAGGGGAAATAACTCGTAAATAACGTTATCATATCCAAAAGGCGGATTTTCATTGTAGCACGGACTTAGATAGCAATCTAATCTAAGTCCGTGTTTGTAGTTACGAATTAATACTTCCGACCGACAAATTGATCAAGTATTTTGGTTTATGCACATGTATAAGGTAATATATCATTGAAATCAAAATCAGGCTATTTGGCTATGGCGCTATTATATAATCAAAGTTTAACAGCAAAGTACACCATGCCAGTACATTCCACGATCCGTATACGAGTGTAAAGCACAGAGAGGTATAGCACGAATGTATACACGAGAGGTCAGGCATTGGGCAGAGACGTAATATTTAAATGAGCCGTGGGAGTGAAAAACTGATTTCTTTGTTACAAATCGCATATAGATAATTAAAGTCATCATTATTATTAACAATACCATGGGAACATCATTTCCTGTTAGGTTAAGGCTTTCAAATATTTCTGACATCTTGTGATTGGTAGCAATTCAAGCTTTTCCGGAGCGGGAGGGGAAAAAATGACATGGGTCAAAGGTCACAGAATAGTGGCAGCAATAGACGCCAAAACTACTCGTAGTTTTAGCGCTAAAAATGTAAATAAAAGTATTGGTTGTCATATTTTTGACATTCATTGGTCATTTATTTTGACATTACTTAAATATTATATCATTCAATATGTGAAAACCAAGTAAATAAATCTAAAAATAAAAAAGACAGTCTCGCTAGCAGCACGTCCGTGCCAGCAGCAACTAAAACGCAAGAAAAAATCGATCCGGGTTTATGTCACCGCTAGCCGTTCCATTTCCAATAAATTAGTCACTCCGGTCAAAGCGACCTCTGGCGGTGAAATAGATCATTTTTGCAAAGCGGAAGCTGAGTCGAAAATGGGGCAGGGCTGGCACAGTTTATTAATTTAGTTGATTTCTCATCTTTATTGACAAGGTTTGTAAATGTTTTCTCGTAACATAATTTGCATGGAAGCCCCTGCAAGTGTTTCTTACTGAAATGCGTACACACGATACTCACAGTGTGCTTTTTTATATCGAAACCGCCAGGAAGCTAGCACCCTCTGTGATTGTTGTGATGACTCAGTCGGTGTTTTTATGCAGAAAAAAAAACAAGAACAGTGCTATTTTTTTTACATAATGAACCGATGTGGTCTAAGATTCCTCTCACCCGGATGCTAAACTTATCCGGATCTATCTGTCAAACTAAATATATATTAAGTTTTGTGTCGAATCTAGAGGAAATTTGTATCTGTCAATTCAACACATCTTCAATTGTTTGATAAACTGTGGCTATAGAACCGACGTTAGATGTAACCATAAATATGTTTTCGGTTAAACGATCAATATTTGACGAATCGTGCTACAATGTGTAAGAGGTGTGAATCAGCTGATTATTGTGTACACTCTCTGATCATGATGAACCCTGTGTTAGTGTATGATATTTAAAGCCGAATTATTTTACTGTTCAGTTTATTTCCTTATCATTCATACAATAATATCATCCATTTCCATCAGATGGTATTTTACAATTTGAAGTTTCTTGAACGATGTAAACATTTTACTACAAGCACTAATCAAACATTGAAAATGCAAAAAGCCTTATTCTACAGTGGGAAGATCTAGACTGCTCATTTACTTATGGAAACCTCACAAGTTGATTTATCATTTTGCAGTATGTAGCTTCAGTGAGGTGTTCTCATTAAAATACTGATGTACATACAGCTTTTATATATGATAATTACCATATAGATTACAGCTTGTATATATGATAATTACCATATAGATTGAAAAACAGATTTTACTGTATGCATAATATTTCAGACACCATCAATACTCATCATGGCAGCAGGGGAGAAAATCACGTTGACCGATGCACTGCAGAATGTGGATGTGTTGGACGAGCTACCCCTGCCAGACCAGCAGCCGTGTATTGAGGGAATGTCCTTGTCCATTCATTACCAGGCTAACTTTGACACCAACTTTGAGGACAGAAATGCTTATGTCACTGGGGTCGCACGATACATTGAAGAGGCGACAGTCCATGCAGAACTGGTATTTATATGAATGTGTACACTCTATTATAACATTTTATGATAGAATTGTTAAAATTAAGTCGAAACACACATTCATGAAGGTTATTTTTCACTTCAGTTTCTGTTTTGTCTATATAAAAGGTTTCCAATTAGGTAAACATTAAGATGTTTGGCCAACTGCTGGGAGGTTCGAGTTCAGCTAAAGAATAGAGATTAATTTTAATAATAAACTTTTTTATTTGATTATGTTTAATGTGCACATGTCAGAGCTGTATTTATTCGTGATAATTTTTAATATATCCTTGTAATCTTAGAACACGCAAATAACTTGATGCCTTTTTAATATAATTTTTGTTTTTCTTTTATCTTTACTAACCTAGAACAAGTTACTGGAAGAGGGACAGGAACATGCGGTGATGCTGTACACGTGGAGGTGCTGCTCTCGTGCTCTGCCTCAGGTATACTTCATAGCTTGTAACTGTTATGATGAAAAACAGGTTACATCAAAATCAGATACATAGCAAGCTTTATTTTTTTTTCAGGAAAAACTGTTTATATATTTTTTTCTATAATAAGAATTCTTTATTGAAGGAGACATATTTGAACAAACATATATATCTACCAATATTGTGTAAATGAGGAATATGTTCCATATGTAGAGATTCACAGGAAGTCCGCCATAGGTCTTGACAGATTCAAATTAAAGCTTTATGAAACATTGTGACAAACAAATACTTAACAGCAGTCAAGCATTTGCACACAGAGATAGGTGTTTAAAGATTATTAGTTTGGTATTTAAGCTAGTATAATTCGGAAGACAAAAGACAAAACAGTGTTATGACTGACAAAGTATGTGTCTCTGATTACCTCATATATATAGCCGCCCTGGATAATGGTGGTACCCCTGGACCAACATATTTTACGTTGAAATAACTTTCTTGAATCCGAAGTACATGTATTTCAAGAGTTCTCAAAATGAAACCTTACATCCAACTATTTAAAGATTTGGGAAAGTGTATCATGTATATATATATGACACATCCAATTACAAGAGTGTACTATTTTCAGTTTAAATTTCTGACTATGTAAAAGAGTATTATGAATATGATTATATAACCAACAAAAGATGATCATATTAGTGAATTATAAACCAGGTATGTAGAACCACATATTTGAACCCAAAATAAAGAAAAAATAAATTCAATTCAATTAAAATAATATTTACTCTTGGTTTAATTAATGTATGTTTGGAATGTGGTACACAATGTATATATTCATTCCATATTAAGTTTGTCAAGTGACCCTTTTAATGATGTAATGGAGTGGGGGCTTGATTGGTGCAGTAATTTTACCTTTTAACTCTTTCACCCCTGAAACTTCCTGATGAACTATTACAACCATTAATTTGGATGTGTCCAATTGAATCATCAGGGACTTGATCTTAATGTAAACTTTATTTCATTCCAACAGTATATGCAGGAATAGGATCCGGAAACAAGTTTAAAAAAAAATAAAAAATCTTACATATCATTCATTTGTTGGTTTGCCCAATGTCAACATATTCGACAAACTAATTATATCTGTTTGTACATAAGCTCTAGATCTGTGAACTATATATTTTTACCTGGTACTTTCTTTTTCTTTAATATTCAGTGAAATTTCCTATTTTCTTTATGTCTCATAACACATTGATGTTTGTATAAGAAGAGATCTATTCATGAACAGGCAGAATGACCCAGCAGTGTTGTATTGGTGATTTGGAAGGATTTATGAAATTCTAATTTTGATTTTCAGTACAGTTTTCTTCTCGGTGATTATACACCAGTGGGTATCTCTTTTAAGACTTAATTATCAACTTTAGGTTATGAATCCCTTATTGTAAATTGGGTTATTTTTTGTGCAAAATACATTTAAACTATGACACAAACTAATATTTATATACATATGAAAAAAGATTTCAAAATGTTCAAAATACTTCATTGGGTATTTATTGATCACTTCCAGGTTTTAAGTTCCTGTTTAAGGAACAATAAAGGCATTACAATTCCTTTCTAAATAAAACTTTATCTTAAACAATGAAGCAGGAAATGAAATATTGATTAATTGGTATTGCATGAGATAATATTTTTTTCTTTTGATAAGAAGACCTAAATTGTGCAAAATATAACACTTGAATATGTGTTTTTTGTTCGAAAAGATAATTAAATAAAGTCATAGTTTAAGTGTTTGCTTAATGTAATTGCACTTCCTTTCCATGTCGTAACAAATACAACGTATTTTAAAAGCCACCTATGTTGTGTGCCAATATATATTTGTATTTTAAAACAGAAATCAGAGTTTAAGTTACTTTAAGTATTATGTTTTTACCCTGTTGAAGTAGCATGTACATTTCCTGTATTGACAATACGGTTATAAGTGTCATTTTGGTAGTTCATTTGCCATTGTCTTGTATTTGTCCCTTTATATAATATTAATTTGATTATGACTAAGAATGATTTTAATATTTTTTGCATACAAGTTCAGCTTAATATTTTACAAGCATATACATTGTCTTGTATTTCTTTTACATTGCCAGTGATCAATCTACGTGCGAGCCCCGAGTCCAGTACTCATAAAATTATGAAAGGACTCATAGAAATTCTGGAAATACTTCGATTTAACATTGTGGGACCCATAGTTTTCAGCAATATTTACAAAAAGGACCCATGAAAATAAATTGTAAATTGATCGCTGCATTGCTTTAAATACCGTAATATGGATTCTTAGCCTGTGACATTAATAGCCTCACAGAAATAACCCAATTTATGATGTTATGGTTTAATGAAGATTTATATTTAAAAATGTTGCCAAATTTTATGCTGTATGTTCAGAGTACTAGTTATTCAAATTTAACTGTTCAATTTATATTACAATTGTTAGTGGTGAATTACATTCTGTGCTATTTTTTGCTCTTTTGCACGGTTCTTAACTTCTTAACCTAATAATCGCTAGTAAAAGCAACATGGCTATATAAATACATAGAAGTCATTCAACACTTGGCTGCTGTTGGCTTTTAGCCCGCCATCATTGATTGCTCAGTATCATCGATAGCCCGCCATCATTGATTGCTCAGTATCATTGATAGCCCACCATCATTGATTGCTAATTATCATTGATAGCCCGCCATCTTTGATTGCTCTTTATCATCGATAGCCCACCATCATTGATCAGTGGATGGTGTACTGTTCGAATCACCCTTCATTTGTGGGCAATGTGGTGCCTGTTTTACAAAAATTCTTATTATTGCTGTTTTTGTGACAGATGTTTTATAAAATTTGATAAAATGTTTCAAGGTTGCCCTTTGTCCTATGTTGTGAATGTTGACTTTGGAAAACAGGATAGCCATGTGGGCAGCAGGCAGCCATCTTAGATTCTTAAAATAAAAAAAAATAATTTGATATTGATGTGTCTCAAAAAAATACGGGAAAGAAATATCTTTTCTTAAATTTCATTTCTATTAGTATTCTCTCCTTGGTCCAAAGTTGAACATTCATCTTTTTGAAACTGATAAAAAAAGGACCAATTCCAGTTTCCTATCACTTTTTTCCAAGGAGAACATGTGATTACCTACTTTTCAAGAAGTAATTCACAGATCTTTTAGAAATTTTATACATCAGTTCCAATTACATGTAGGTTTGTTGTGGTTGTTTAAATTTCGGACTGATTAGAAAAACTGATAGTTAAATTAAATTCGCCATGTGGGGCAGTTGTCAGGCACTGACCGTAGATGGATTCAATATTTCAAGTCATTATGATAGTTATTTCTTACTAGTAAGTGGCTTGACAGATTACTTTAAAATTTCAAGTGTAGGTCCCCAACATATTAAGTCAGAAAGACTCTTAATAAAGAGATCAACAGCAACCTCATTTTAAAAAAAAACAATGTGAAGCGTAACAACAGTATGAAATTGTGATAAAAGATTACCATGAAATCTATTTACTGTGGAAAGGATTCATTCCAACAGGTAAAAAAAAATACGAGAAAAGATCTGTCTGACAGAGAAACAACGAGATCTTACTGAAAGATGGTGGGCACCAAGATCCCTCTGGATCACTTGTTTTGATCTGCTAGCCATGGCTTTTTTTTTCAAAATGCAAAATGCTATTCATCAAGACTTCAAGATAACCCATCCGTCATCGATAACATTTCAAACTAAAACTTAACAGAGCAAAGACATCATGCTTCCCATCATCTTACGTCATGTGAATGGTTTACAGGAGTATTATATTGTTATCAGCCAGCATCATGCTGTTATCCTGTGAATGTGTTGAGTAAGAATTGATCTATTAATGTTACAGTAATACCATATCACTTTAAGTACAAGAAATTGTTTATGTCATATTATTACCAATTAGATTTTGAACACATCTTTTATGTACACTTTTAATACCAGTTATTAATTAATTACAAACTATTGTTTATATAGTGTAGATTCATACATAGATTTGACCAGAAAATGTATATACATGTATATAAATATAACATATCACTGAAGTTTGAGTCCCGAATTTTTAGTTGTTCCTGGGTGTAATTGTATTGTGTTTAGACCAGATTTGTTGTCATTTTATTATAGAAACGTGGTGATTGAAATCCCCATGCTACTGTAGTAAGATATATTGTACTGTGTGTACAGATCAAGCCAAGTCCAGTGAAATCCAGACAGTTTCTTACTCTGTCTTACAAGAACATCCAAATAAAGAAGATCTTTCAAAAACAATTATGACATTTTTTGTACAGGTGAACCTCGTTAGCTAGAACTTGCATAACTTGATCATGAAGACCCTGTTTAATTTTAAGGTATTTCGTCAGTCCTGGCAAAAATGCACTCTGCACATTCGATCTCACCTTGAACACTGGAATAACTGAAGTTTTTCCAAAATCCCAAGAATTTGATTTCTGAATAACGAGGTTCGACTGTAGTAAGTTGGAAAAGAGAAAGGACAATTTATACTTTAATTTGTTTGATTGAAATCATTTTGTAAAATCATATATTGTTTCTGAATATAACACATATATGATCAATTTTTTTGTCCTCGCTGTTAATCAGGTTCAATGAAAACTTTATAATTCAGCTGGAAATAACGGTGATTTAATCAGCATTCTTCTAAGACAGTGTTTTAACCTGTACATATACATAGTTCTTTAGACTAGCGAGCCCTGATGTAGTTAATGACTCCCATGTAACATAGACACATGCATGAGTACCGGTATGTCGTGTAACCCAATGACACAGACTGATCCACATTTTAAGGTTCAGTATTAATGTGTAGAAACATAGAATATAGTGTTTATAGTGTGAGTTTCTAGTGGAACCTCATGGTTACGATAAATTTATGAGTTCGCACAACAAGGTCACGAAGGGGATTGATCAGTACTCATGAAAATGATACCAGTTATGCATTAATGTGTCAAGGGTCAAGGTCAGTTGTGTATTTCCATCACCTTGGAAACATCTTTCCTGCACAGATTTTGATCAAGCTTCATGTTTTGGTTGGGTAGAAAACCTCAAATGAGGTTGTGGTTCAGGGTACAAAAGTTGAGGTCTTCATTACTATCTGTAGATTTTTTTTTGTCAGTGAATAATTTCTATTCTATCAAATATTTTTTTAAATATAATGTAAATATCATTGTCACCCCTTTTATTCAATCTTGATTTTAGAATACAAGTACTACAGAATTTGGTTTTAGAATCTATTAAATTAATTCTGTTTTCCATTTCAAATAGTTCAGGTGTGACACATAGTTTTAGTGTGACCTTAATGCTTCCTTGTTCTTAATAGGGAAAATAAAGTATAACTGTGTTAATTATCAGAAGATGGGGTGGCTAGTGTCAGAAGTAATCAGGCACTGTTAAATAGACATAACCTTTAACCTTAGAGAGTTTGTGTTATTTACAATACCTTGTGTAGGATTCATTTTAACACTTGGAATCAAAATTTTAATAATATGTAGGAAATGTATGTTATTAGCTCTAATGCTACCAGCTTGAAAATTCGGAATATGATGTATTTTGTGTTATTTTATGTGGGTATATATCAAGTCATAGATTACCGTGTACCGAGTCATAGATTACCGTGTTCTGTATACAATCTGTAGGTAAAGAGCAACGAACAGGCCAACAGGACCGAGATCTACCAGAAGACCGTTGAGGTCCTTGATCCACAAGTCTCCAAGTTGATGGACCTCATGTACTTTACGGTAAGGTGCTGAAAAAATTACTGATACATTGTATCTTTGTGGCTAAAAAGACTCATAATTATCTCATGTAATTTTACCTTTTAATAAACAATAGTTTTCTTGTAATGTTCAGTGTATATGTATATATGTATTCCTAGCAAAAAGTTTACAAACACCTAACTCATTCACCCTTAAAGACACATTTGAATTCTTCCAATTCAAGGTTGGAATAGTTCATAATGAAATTTCAGGGGTGAATGAGTGTATCAATTAGAAACTTTTCAGAACTGGTTTGTACTTTATAATGGGCATATATATCTCAAGGAAAGTGTGTCAATCTTTAGGATCTGTTGTACTTCAGAGGTAAAATGAAGCATTTGTATAAAGTGGTTTATATAGCAATGAGTAATGTAATTGATGTTGTGTCTTACAGAGACGAGCTATACAGAGGTTTGGAGGGGAGGTGAAGCGTCTGTCACACAACCAGAAGAGAAACGACTTTGTATCAGAAGCCTACCTTGTTACCCTGGGAAAGTTTATCAACATGTTTGCTGAACTGGATGAGCTGAAGAACATGAAAGCTGGTATTAGGAATGATTACTCAGCTTATAGAAGGTAGGTCTGGATGTTTGATGAATCTTACCAGTATACAGGCCTTTCCCAAAAGTGTTGTTACCTCCCTTGATAGGCCAAAATGGTGGATGCTAGATAGACATCCGGGAAGTGTTTTACTGATGATTTGGCACCATGTGACAATAGGATGATGTAATTTCCGTTATGACATCATAATTACATGGCGCAAATTAGTTTCAAAAACACGTCCCAATGTTGCCATGATATTGAAGACAAGGGAGATAACAACACTTTTGAGATAGGCATATAGGCCTAGGCCATGTATGGGAAGTACCTTCACATGCAACTTTTCGTATTGGTTCAAGAGATAATGCAAATAAGGAGTTATATAAGAAAATGTTCACTATTTAATTCCATGAGCATATTTAAAATATTTTGAAAATCTATGAAAAAATTAACAATAAATGATTGTGACCAAGGGCTGGTTTTGGATTGTTCATGCTTTAAAGTGCACAACCCTTCTTGACACTTTCAATTTTCCTCAAATGCATCTTCAGGGTTATGTATTACAATATAATAATAATGAGTGAAATTAATCTTTGTTAAGGTCCGCCATGTTCCTGAAGGTGATGGCTGACCCCCAGGCCCTGCAGGAGTCGCAGAACTTGTCCATGTTTTTAGCAACCCAGAACAAGATCCGTGAAATGTTGAAGGAGGCCCTTGTTGAGGCTGGGAATTGTGAAGAGCTGCTGGCCGACATCATCAACATCTGTGTGAATATGTATGAGAACCGACTCTTCCTGGAGCCCAGTGAAAAGTACATGCTGGTCAAGGTAACTCATTTCTTGATGAATTGGATACTGGGAAAATTTATAAATTAATTGTCGCCTTTTTTGCTTCTTTTATCAAGGGCGAACTTATCATAACAGGAATTTGCTGTTCAAGGGCAAGTATTTTATTTGACAAAGACATTTTCCAGATATACAATATATACCAGGGAAGGAGATATTTAAAGTTTATAGCTCAGAATATGAGAAAAGATGATTTTGAAGTTGATAGCTCAGAATATGAGAAAAGATGATTTTAAAGTTAATAACTCAGAATATGAGAAAAGATAATAGTTCATGGACAAGCACAAGTAATAAAAGAGCAATTATATAGATCATGGAAGGCAGATATAGGACAAGGTCAGCATATATTTGATGGGTCAAGGTCATGGTCAAAGTCTAGATGACAGAAGTAAACAGAGTTAGGACTGTACCATTGTACTTGTCAAGGCTTTGAAGGATACCATATTTTACCGGGAATAAGCCCCCTCTCACAAATAAGCCCCCTCCCCACTTGGAACAGGGTGGGAGCCTGGGAATAAGCCCCCACCTTAATTTTTTGTTTTTCTCTCAATCAAAAACGTGTTAATTTCTTTTTAATTTTGTGTCTGAACATCTAATATATCTAACTGTGTGCAAAAAAAAATATGTCTTTAAAGCTAAACTTGAAATAAAACATTGTTAAGCTGATGACAAGAACACCATACTTTCATCTCCAAGATGGCAGACTTTTGTGAACAGGGGTGTATTCGTGAATAAGACCCCTCCCTACTTTTGATCAATTATTTTTCTCAGGCGGTGGGGGCTTATTTCCGGTCAAATACGGTAGTAAGGTCCTGTCCAGATGCCAATGCCATGTTTGAAAGTCCTGTCAGTATCAGGCTAGAATTGTTTAATCAATGGTTTATACCTTATTCTTAATATTTAAGCTGACAATTAAGACAATGATGACTGAAAATCTTTTATGTTTAAAAAAATTCTTAAAACTGTTAAATCTGGTGTACACTAACAGGTGATGGCCTTTGGGATATATCTACTGGATAAGCCAGATTGTAACATTTACAAGATGGACCAAAGAAAGAGGATTAATATTACCAAAGTTGACAAGATTCTCAAGGTAAGTATCTGTACGTAAAGGTATAGTTTATGTGAGTAAAGTGAATGCTCATAGTTTGGACCATTGTGTACTTTGTATCACATCAGGTAAGTGTTTGGCGTCAGTGTGATGGGTTTCTAGTTTTGGTAAGTAAGATTGACAGTTATCATCAATTTATGTTAATTTTGTGTTTGAGGAAGCACTTGCAAGTTGTAGATTAGAAAACAGGAGTTATTGCCCTTTAACACATTCACCCCCTGAAGACACATTTGAACTGTTCCAATTCAAAGGCTGTAGTAGTTCATTATGAAATTTCAGGGGTGAATGAGTTTGTGTGCGGAAATGTACCTGGAAATTAATTGATCTGATAAGAAGGATATACTAATGATTGTAATTGTTTTACCATCCAATCAACAGGTAAGGCCTTAAAGGACTTGTAACTATTGCAAGGCACCACATAACACTCAAAGTGATAAATCTACGTGCGAGTCCTGAGTCCAGTACTCATAAAATTATTGAAGGACTCATAGAAATTCTGGAAATGCTTCAATTTAACATTTTGGGACCCATAGTTTTCAGCATTATTTACAAAAAGGACCCATGAAAATAAATTGTAAATTGATCGCTGCTGACGCAAGTGATACCCTTCAATGACTTTCGTGCAAAGTTTCCGTAAAATATATTTTCGCAAATTCCTATTTCAGCAACTGGAAGTTGTTCCCCTGTATGGCGACATGCAGATAAACCCTTACACCTACATCAAGGGCAGCTGTAATTATGACTCCTCACGCTGGACCTTCTGTGAGTCGAGTCACACCAGTCCACAGTCCAACATTCTAGCCAATCTGGAAGCAATCCGCGAAGATCACATGGCCTACATAAGTCAGCTTTCAAAACACAGTAACGAGGTACCTATTAAAGGAATAATTTTGTTTCTGTCAGATTACAGAGGGGAGAACTTCTGTCAGATTAGGGAGGGGAAAGGTTCGGTCAGAGTAGGGAGGGGAGAACTTCTGTCAGATTAGAGAGGGGAGAACGTCTGTCAGATTAGGGAGGGGAGAACGTCTGTCAGATAAGGGAGGGGAGAACTTCTGTCAGATTAGGGAGGGGAGAACTTCTGTCAGATTAGGGTGGGGAGTACTTCTGTCAGAGTAGGGAAGGGAGAACTTGTGTCAGATTACGGAGGGGAGAACTTTTGTCAGATTAGTTAAGGGAGATCTTCTGTCAGATTAGGGAGAGGAGAACTTCTGTCAGATTAGTTAGGGGAGAACTCCTGTCAGATTAGTTAGGGGAGATCTTCTGTCAGATTAGGGAGAGTAGAACTTCTGTCAGATTAGGAAGAGGAGAACTTCTGTCTGATTAGGGAGGGGAGAATTTCTGTCTGATTAGGTAGGGGAGAATTTCTGTCAGATAAAGGAGGGGAGAACTTCTGTCAGATTAGGGAGGGGAGAACTTCTGTCTGATTAGGGAGGGGAGAACTTCTGTCTGATTAGGGAGGGGAGAACTTCTGTCTGATTAGGGAGGGGAGAACTTCTGTCTGATTAGGGAGGGGAGAATTTCTGTCAGATTAGGGAGGGGAGAACTTCTGTCTGATTAGGGAGGGGAGAATTTCTGTCAGATTAGGGAGGAGAGAACTTCTGTCAGATTAGGGAGGGGAGAATTTCTGTCAGATTAGGGAGGAGAGAACTTCTGTCAGATTAGGGAGGGGTGAACTTCTGTCTGATTAGGGAGGGGAGAACTTGTGTCAGATTAGGGAGGGGAGAACTTCTGTCTGATTAGGGAGGGGAGAACTTGTGTCAGATTAGGGAGGGGAGAACTTCTGTCAGATTAGGGAGGGGAGAACTTCTGTCAGATTAGGGAGGGGAGAACTTGTGTCAGATTAGGGAGGGGAGAACTTGTGTCAGATTAGGGAGGGACAACTTCTGTCAGATTAGGGAGGGGAGAACTTGTGTCAGATTAGGAAGGGGGGAACTTCTATCAGATTAGGGAGGGGAGAACTTGTGTCAGATTAGGGAGGGAGAACCTCTGTCAGATTGGGGAGAGGAGAATTTGTATCAGATTAGGGAGGGGGGAACTTCTGTCAGATTAGGGAGGGGAGAACTTGTGTCAGATTAGGGAGGGAGAACCTCTGTCAGATTGGGGAGGGGAGAATTTGTATCAGATTAGGGAGGGGGGAACTTCTGTCAGATTAGGGAGGGGAGAACTTGTGTCAGATTAGGGAGGGAGAACCTCCGTCAGATTGGGGAGAGGAGAACTTCTGTCAGATTAGGGAGGGGAGATCCTCTATCAGATTAGGGAGGGGAGAACCTCTGTCAGATTAGGGAGGGGAGAACTTGTGTCAGAATAGGGAGGGGAGAACTTCTATCACAGTAGGGAGGGGAGAACCTCTGTCAGATTAGGGAGGGGAGAACTTGTGTCAGATTAGGGAGGGGAGAACTTCTATCACAGTAGGGAGGGGAGAACCTCTGTCAGATTAGGGAGGGGAGAACTTCTGTCAGAATAGGGAGGTGAGATCATCTGTCAGATTAGGGAGGGGAGTACTTGTCAGATTAGGGAGAGGATAACTCAGTTGAGCATAAGTTAATTTAAAAGGTATCAACAATGAAAAGTTCTTTTTAAAAGTTAGCTCCAAGATTTAGTCATAACTTAATTTGTCGTTTAAATAGGCCATCACAACAACCCGGGAGTCGCCACGACCTGATGCCGAGAACAAGGAGCTGAGTGACCTTGCCCTGCGTGGCCTTCACCTCATGTCTGCCTGGACACAGCAGGTCATGGAGCTGGTATGTACACAAAACGCCGTCCTGTTTTACTCATTTACCCCCAAAACACATTTGAACCCTTCCAATTCAAAGGCTTGAACAGTTCATTATGAGATTTCAGGGGAGCGTGAGTTAAGTAGTAAAAACTTTGGTCTACTTGAGTTGGTTAATTTTGTTTTACATCCATGGTCGTTTAAGGATGTGCCATGTTTTTGGAGGTGGAGGAAAGCAGGAGTACCCAGAGAAAAAACACCATTAGGGGGGAAAAGGTTAAACTCATTCAACCTGCATGTTCATATAAGACTGTGGAATTCATTAGGAAAGGCAAAGTTTGACTTTGGTGCTCTGTAGGCACAATGGGTAAATCCCAAAATCATTTCTATGCTTACATCAGTTTTCAGGGGTTATTCAGTGATGATTCTTGTGTTTTAGTACTCCTGGAAGTTACTGCACCCGACAGACAGCCATCAGAACCCAGATTGTCCACAGACCTCGGAGGAGTATGAACGAGTAGGTGGTTCAGTAGACAATATCAGATATAACAACCAAACCAGTAGTACTCTTTCTCGCCCTGTTATATTTCCTTCAACATATGGTTTGAAGAATCAGGTGTATGAATATAAATAAAAAAAGCCTGAAAAAAAAATTCCTTAAGCTGTCTCAATAAGTTCCCATTTTACCAAACGCACATCGCTACTTCTAATTTTACAATTGCAATTCAACTTTTACTTTTGGTTAGCTCATTCACCCCTGAAGACGCATTTAAACTCTTCCAATTCAAAGGTTGGAATAGTTCATTGTAAAATTTCAGTGTTGAATGAGTGAGGTAGTAAAAACTGTTTATCGAGTGGTCCTTACCTGATACGACACATGTTAATTTGCCGAGGTAATAATTCAAACTATGACAATTTTTCGTGGCTTCAGTCAATCCGGTACAACTATAACAGTGACGAGAAGTTCGCCATCATAGAGGTTATTGCGATGATCAAAGGGCTGCAACTCCTGATGGCTCGTATGGAGACAGTGTTTATGGATGCTATTAGACGACACATTTATGCTGAACTGCAGGTATGATATTAGCACAAAATATTATGTCATCAGATGGAATATTCCTTGATTAACCATATGGAGGAGGTGGGGGCACCTATTAATATATTATGTATGTCTTCTGTCCCTCCCGATTGGCTTATTCTGGAACTTCCCTTAGCCTACTCATGATTGAAGCTGATTGGTCACAAATTGATGACATCAGTTACCATTAATTGATCTTAAACTATTTAACTTTAATAGTTGATTTTGAGTGAAGGCATTTTCGGCTTTGTGTTGTGAGAAAAGTCAATTACAAAATTGCTTTTATTAAAATAGCATTTTATTTCATATTTTAATATGAAGTTGAGAAACTTAATGCTTAAGACTGTGTTGAGAATGATTCTGTTCCATCATAAAAAAGGGGTTTAAAAACTGGAAGTTCAATTCAATTGAATATGAGAAAATAAAATTTTCAATATATGAATTCAGTGATGCCAATATGAACAATATGAGAAACAATATGTTTACATCTAAACTTATATTGCCTTTAGGACTTTGTTCAGCTTATCTTGAGGGACCCCCTACGCAAGTCCATCAAGAAACGAAGCGATGTTATCAAAGTGTAAGTTCAGTGTATTATAGAATCTACCATCGTCGGAAACCCACGGTACACTCCTCTGACGTTTGCATCCCGTGGGCCAGAACCGATATAAATCTTCGTTTCCCCGAATAGAAGTTTATTCAGAGATTTCGACCAATCAGAATGATCGTTTCTCGTGACACTCTGTTAGATCATTTTACCGTGACCACGACCAGTACATTTCTGTAGGCATGACGCCGATGTCAATCTCTGTATAGCAGGACCTTATATTTTAAGCACAATCGACCCAATTATAACACAATCGACAGGTTTTGTTGACAGGCGTTGCTACAAATTAAACAGGATTCCCGGCTGGATGTAGTCACGGATGAAACTATTGATATGATTGGCTACTATTTTAGTACGAAAATGAGAGTTTCCACCGATTTTAGCACACAGGATGCAAACGTCAGAGAAATGTACCATGGGTTTCTGACGATGAGAATGTACTTGTGTGATACTGAAAAAAATTGTATACATATTTAATCCTTTACTTCATTCTGTCCTGGGTTAGTTAGCAAAATGTGTACTTCGTTTAGGTAGAAATAAACCTAATATCAAGAATAGTTATAAATAAATTAATATGGATTGATATGCAATTACAGTATAGAGCCATGTAGAAAATTTTCCTTCATTTATAAACAACTTTGAATTTTGGAGGAAATGTTGAAATGTTAGAAATATTTTTTTACACAAAACAATGACGTTTCTGCAGGATAATTATGGCTGTGCGGGATACATGTGTGGACTGGTTCAGAGGAACAGAGCCGCAGGATGACCCCTCACTTAAGGGCAAGAAGGATCCCGACGAGGGATTTATGATAAAGGTCCCAAGGAGGAATGTAGGACCTTCAACAACACAGGTAAAAATATTACGGGTTTGTGAATGGACAGGTTACTTTACCTCACCCACGCCCCCTGTCAACATCATTCTCTGTTCAGCATCTAAAGAAAGAGTTCCAATGTTTATATAAATTCTTGTAGAGTTTATAAGTACTCCATCTCATTGGTCGTTGACATATTATTCAGATTTTAATATATACAACCAAACCTCATTATCTCAAAATCAGCAGGACTCTGGGAAAACTTTGGGTTATCTGAGTATTCAGATTAAGTGAATTTGAATGTTTAGTGTAAGTTTGGCTGGGACCAACAAGATGCTTCCATTTAAATGTGTTAATTGAGCTATACAAGTTTGAGATAACATGGTTCGGCTGTACTATATATCTTTGGGGGTTATTTTGTATATGCGTCAGTCATTACTTTTCTCCGTGGGTTTTTTACGGATCAAACTCAACATCCACTATCACAGTATAACTCAGTCAACCCCGAAATTTCATCATAACCTATTCCAACCTTTGTATTGGAAGAGTTCATATATATCTTCAGAGTTCAATCCAGGATTTGTACAAAAAGGGCCAGTTGGGCCCACAGTGTTAAAAAATGGGGGCTATTTTGAATTAAAGGGGGCCACTGAAAATTGTAATTATATAATATATTTAAAACACAAAAAAATCTTCGCTGTATAATTTGTCCTTCTGAAATAAAACATCTTGCTGACACCTGACAAGGCATTCAAATAATCATGTGATGACTGATGTCTTATAAGAGGTGACGTGTGATAGTTTGTGCAATCATCAATAAATATGTAACTTTTTGAAGCCTGAATTTATACATATTTCACATCTTATTCCTGATTTGGTATCATAAATTATTATAGTCAATAAAAAAAATAAGTGTAACATAAATTACGTTTGAAATTTACGTTTTTTTTCGATACTTGCTAAAGGTATCGTATGTGGCTGTCTTCTCTTTAATAAAGTCACTGACTTGTTTTACTTTCCCATTTTAAAAGTATTCAGATATTCTGTACTAAAATCAAAACTAGAACGAATCCATGCATGCTTCGTTGACAACAAATTGTGTTTCCAAATCTGAATCACCGAAACGTTTGTTTTACAAGGGATCATGAAACTGACTATTAGCCTCGTTATGAACTTGCTTCTTCACTTCCCGTGTAAATACTACGTAGATAAGTTGATCACGGAATGAGTTAAGAGACTAATAAATCTTTACATGTTCAGTAAATTTGATGGTAGAAACAAGAATTAAGCACTTCACAAATGGTAATATCATTTCGATGTACCAGCCTAGCAGTGTGTTGAGATTGGACTGTTTGTTTTACGAAGGGGTCATCGGCGCAATGGCGCGGCCTGGATTGAACACTGTGTATTCCGGGGTGAATGTTAATAACATACATATATCCTACCATACCCACTTTACTATTCGTTGAAATATGCTTATAAATAATGCTATGTTTTCTCTGAATTGTGAACTATGCCAATTCAACACTGTAATTACCGTAGTTTTATTGGAATCTCTCGGATCTTTTCCCCTGACTTAAGTGACTTTTACTTCTGTAATCCTACAAGATTAGTTTACCCTATGACCTGTAACCTTGACCTTGTACAACCTCTCTGTCCCCACAGCTGTACATGGTGCGGACCATGTTGGAGTCCCTGATAGCCGAGAAGAGTGGGGGTAAGAAGACCCTGAGAAAGGATATCGACTACCAGCACCTTCTGACCATCGATACTTTCCACAAAACATCGTTCTTCTGGAATTACCTCCTCAACTTCAACGGTTAGTATGGACACAATGATCTGTTGTTAAACTTGACATGAAAATTAAATTTAAGGTCAATTTAGACTGATTTTTTTGTAAATAATGTTGGATGTATTGAATGGATCAATTAATATAGATAAAAAAAAATGTAATGAAGATTTCATCTTGTTTCACCTGACCGTTTTAAATATTGCTGAGTTCCATTTCTTAAAAATATCATGTGTAATATTTGTCAAGTTCAGAGAATTGTTAATTATGTTTGTATAAAGTTGTTTTGTATGTGGTTGGGCAGTATAAAGTTGTTTTGTACATGATTGGGCAGTATAAAGTTGTTTTGTACGTGGTTGGGCAGTATAAAGTTGTTTTGTATGTGGTTGGGCAGTATAAAGTTGTTTTGTACGTTGTTGAGCAGTATAAAGTTGTTTTGTACATGGTTGGGCAGTATAAAGTTGTTTTGTACATGGCTGGGCCTACACCTGATCTGTATGTTTACAGAGTCCCTCCAGAAATGTTGTGACTTGTCCCAGCTGTGGTACAGAGAATTCTTTCTGGAGATGACCATGGGCAAACGGATACAGGTAAAAACGTGTTTGAAACATAGAAATGACCATTATTATTTTTTAATAGAACATCATTTTGAAAAAAAAATTAGAGAAAACTGAAACGTCAACAAAACCATAATCAGAACCCAAAAATTGATTAAAGTAGGGACAAAATATGAATAAAAGGGAAAGATTCAATGGGGACCATTGTGGAAGTACAAGAAAATAAGACCAGGTGTTCCGGAAGAGTAAGCATCTTCTGCTCCATCAATGACACCCGCCCTGTAAATCTTGGGTCACATACAAGTAAACATCAAGTCCTCAAAATGAGAACTGAGCATGATTCTCAATCACAACAAGAAAGCTCACAAGATACAAAATATTTCTCAATGAGACAAAGATGGGGACCATAAAACTTGCTCATAGTTCTGATGAATCTGCATCTCTCGAATCCTTGTGTAGTAAGTGTGTTTGAACATTGTAGTATAAGATGTTTTGATATCTGTAACATTAACACAAATATATATTGAGCAAGAAATGAAAATACATACATTGTAAAATGTTGGATTTGTATTTTGAATGTTTCAGTTCCCTATAGAAATGTCGTTGCCATGGGTACTTACAGACCACATTCTGGAGACCAAAGAACCTTCCATGATGGAGTAAGTTTTCGGTTATAGACTGGTGTAGATTAAAAACCTGCTGTGTTTTATCTTTAAGAGTACTATTACCATTTAATTTATAAACCAAAAACAGATTTTAATACGGTAGGCACTTTAACTCATTCAGCCCAAAATATTTTGTGAGGAAATATTCAGATCTTTCAATTGGAAGATTTCAAATGTGTCTTCAGGGGTGAATGAGTTAAATATTGATCCAAATCCTTCGGTGAAAGTACATAACTGTGAAATACAAATGTACAGTTCTTTTCCTCACATTTGTAATGTTTAATGTTATTTATCTCCAGGTACATTCTGTACCCCTTGGATCTGTACCATGTTTAATGTTATTTATTATCTCCAGTTACTTTCTGTACCCCTTGGATCTGTACAATGTGTAATGTTATTTATTTATCTCCAGGTTCATTCTGTACCCCTTGGATCTGTACAATGTGTAATGTTATTTATTTATCTCCAGGTTCATTCTGTACCCCTTGGATCTGTACAATGTGTAATGTTATTTATTTATCTCCAGGTACATACTGTACCCCTTGGATCTGTACAATGTGTAATGTTATTTATTTATCTCCAGGTACATTCTGTACCCCTTGGATCTGTACAATGACAGCGCCCACTACGCCCTCACAAAGTTCCACAAACAGTTCCTCTATGATGAAGTAGAGGCTGAGGTACATTTTCTTCTGTTAAACTTGATTTTTAAACTTCTTTAATATTCATTAAGATGTAAGAAATTTTTTTTTTTGGAAGAACTAATGATAACAGGACTTTTTCTTCTCCTTTTACTCCTAGGTGAACCTCTGTTTTGATCAGTTTGTGTACAAGTTAAGTGACCAGATCTTTGCCTACTATAAACATCTGGCAGGAAGGTAAGATGGATATTATAATTTTCAAATACAGTGTACCCTCGTTATACCGCCACCTTTCGTCCACAGCAATTATGGCGGTATAACAAGGGTGGCGATAGTATCAAATTATGAAAATTATTACCAAATATTAAATTGCATTTCCAACATTTTATTAAAAACAAGCTTAGTATAATATCGTCATATAGATCTACATTAAATTGGCACATATTTATATCTGAAAATAGTTACTGATCTGCGTTTGCTGCATGCCAAATGGAACACTAAAGCTTTCCTCGATCTCCAAAAACAGAACAATATGGTGTTATCGTCTAGGGAAATGTATAGCAATTCGGGACGTGTGTATTTTAAAGGGTTCTAGAGGTTTAGGTGGCGGTATGCGAGGATGGTGGTAGATTCGGGTGGCAATAGGTCGAGGGTACGCTGTATGTACTTATTAAACATATGGTACGCATATCTCCATACATTCCGTTTTACGACCCCAATTCTGTAATACAGTATACCTTGACACTTTTTGCGCAATTTACTCTTTTACCCCCTGGAGGTACATTTGAACTTTTCTAATTCAAAGGTTTGAAGAGTTCATCAATAAATTCCAGGGGTGAATAAGTTCAATGTCCACTGTTATTTACTGTCGGATGAAATCCTTGTTTGCCCAGTGTAATTTTCGCCGATAACTACTGTTTATTGTATGTCGTTTGCTACTAATGCTGTACAATAAGGTTACCCTTATAATAAAGTTATTGGAAAAAAACATGTAAGCTTAACTGCAGCAAAATTTTCCTGATAAAGGAACAGTATGCATATGCTATGAATATTTTTCTTAAATGTTTGAAATTGTGAAATGTTCAGGTTATAATATAAACTTGTTTTTGTTTCAGTATTATGCTCGACAAGAGATTTCGTTCAGAGTGTGCAAGCATGGGTGTCAAAGTCAATTATCCGGTGGCTAACAGATACCAGACTCTGCTGAGACAGAGACATGTGCAGGTTAGTACCACACTCCTGTCTCAAGTCCGAGAAATTAGAACCACGTTTATCACGAAGCATCGGTTGTAGGAAATGCTTGTCATAGTCCTGAAGATATAACATCATTTTCTGATTCCGTTAAGAATTCAAAAACTTAACCCACAGAAGTTCTTTCACATTTAAATGCTGTGAACTGTTTTATTGTATTAACTTTGTGTTATACAGATCCTTGGGCGGCTTATTGATCTGAACAAGCTGATTGGCCAGCGAGTGAATGCTGCTCTACAGAAGGCCCTAGACGTGGCTATTGCCAGGTTTGAGGGCGGCGACATCACTGGTGTTGTGGTGAGGCTGTTTATCATATATTGAAGGATATAAACAATAATTAATAATAATAATAATATAATAATATACAACATATATATAGCGCTCTATATAATTTGTAAAATTACGCTAAAGCGCTTCACAACAGTAATTGGAACAAATTTAGAGATGAATAACGAAAGATAAATAACAAATTGCCAGGTTTTTACTGTACATGTTAGCAATGTTTATGTTATATGTCCAACTCCGCTCAATTTGTATGTTTTAACTTCAGTAGCTTTTGCAGTTGATTGAGTTTCAAAGTTCTCAGTAAGACAGTGTACACATGGAATTTCTATATCTAACTCTGCTTTCTTTCCTTTTACTATCAGGAACTAGAGGGTCAATTGAGTTTTAAAGTTCTCAGTAAGACAATGTACACATGGAATTTCTATATCTAACTTCGCTGTCTTTCCTTTTACTATCAGGAACTAGAGGGTCAATTGAGTTTTAAAGTTCTCAGTAAAACAGTTTATACATGGAATTTCTATATCTAACTCTGCTGTAATTTCCTTATACTATCAGGAGTTAGAGGGGCTGATAGAGTGTAACCGACTCACTCATAAACTGTTAGCAAAGTACCTGACCTTGAATGACTTTGATGCAATGTTGAGAGAGGCCAATCACAACGTGTCGGCACCCTACGGTCGTACAACACTGCATGTGTTCTGGGAGGTGAACTACGACTTCCTCCCTAACTACTGTTACAATGCAGCCACAAACAGGTAAGGTCAAGGCAAGGTCACTGACATTGGGGTCAGTTTGTGCTGGACTAACTCCCCATAGGGTAATAGTCACCAACTAACCCATTATATTTTAAGTTTCAAGAGTTTAGCAGCAACTGATGTAAAATGATGCCATTACAAACAAAAATGGCACTTAAAAAACAGATGTGTATCCATTGAAATTTATTGAAAAAAAAAGTGAAAGTATGAATGTTATGATATGAATTAATAATTGTATGCTGTCACTATGCAGGTTTGTGAAGACCAGAAAAACTGGTGTGTATCCATTCAAATTTATTGAGAAAAAAATAGAAGTGAAAGTATGAGTATTATGATATAAATAAATGATTGTATGCTGTCACTATGCAGGTTTGTGAAGACCAAACTGCCATTTGGCCCGGAGAGTCAGCGTGAGAAACCTCCCAACCCTTCACCACACTATATCTGGGGCACCAAGGTACATACTAGGCAATTTATCATCTTAACTAACTATGAGATTTGTTCGCTTAACTTCTCTAAAAGTTGGTACTCGGTTATATATATACTTTAAAAATTTGTGCTTTGGTATTGTTTTTCTGATTGATCAATTTTGTCAAGGTCGTCTTGTTTGCAGGTTAAAATAATTTGATCAATAAATCAATATTCTAAATGACTTTTGACAAAAAAAAAGGAAGTTTCGCACAGTTATTACAAAGAGTCACTTCATGTTTTAGCAACTGGTGGTCGAGCGATATAAAGATGTAAATAAATTTTGATGGAATGTTACACAACATCTGATTGGCCAACAGATTAACCAATGGATTTGCAATTTGTACACTATGTACTTGCATGGCATTTATGAAAAATGGCAGCGCACGACACATTAGTTGATTATAATTTTGAAATTTGGAGTTATTCCCAATATTAGTTTTAGGTGTAATAATTAAAGGCTACAGATGATGTGTCAAATGTGTTGCTTATACAGTTCAATCCATATAATTGTTTTGTGCATTCTGCACTCCTTGCTCTGTGCATTAACTCATTCCACCCTGAAATTTCATAATGAACTTTTCAAGCCTTTAATTTAGGAAGAGTTCAAATGTATCTTCAGCAGGTAATAAGTTAAAGTACATTTCTGTGCTTTAATTGTTCATCCTTACAATTGTGTGTGTGTGTATCTTACAGGCCTTGACGACCTCCTACAGTGCTATCTACAACCTGTACCAAGGCTTCGTTGGAGCTCCTCACTTCAGAGCCATCTGTCGTCTGATTGGCTATCAGGGCATCGCCGTGGTGATAGAGGAACTGCTTAAGATAGTGAAGGCCCTGGTAAGATGACACAAGTTGATTTGATAATGGAACATTATTATCAGCTAATGTTCAAAAGTGTATTTACATACTTGATCTGTCTGGTTTTGACGGACTCAAATTTTAGCACATAATATAATTTAAAGGCCTAATATACGTAACTTTCAGCAAAACTTGAAGCAAAAATCAAGTCTAATAACTTTTTATATATTATAGATTTTGTTAAGATTAACTGATATCAGCAATATTCAAGAAGAATTCTTACACGATTACTGGTACAGCAGCAGTTGAAACTCGGTATTTGTAAACACGCGTCCATTTTGAACTGTCTTCTAAGTTCGGTTTGTTGTTGAAGTGGGCCCCACCTGAATTATTTTCAATTCTTTGGATTTTTCTGTCAAGAGTTTCTTGTTAGTTACCGCTCAGGTTTACTTCATTATAGACTTATTTTTGCATGGTTAACAACTGGATTTTTTTCAGTTTTTTTCAGAATCACGAAAAATTTCCTGAAGCTACGTATATTGGGCCTTTAAAGACCAGTGATGCATTTGCACAGAAAAGATATTAGCGCAATCATAATTTAGCAAAATGCTTTCAGCGCAAAAATTGCTAAATCAGATTGCCACTAAAATATAAACATTTACAGTTTATACAAATTCTTCACTGATTGTTCATCTGTATTAAGACCACAAATGTTGATTTTGTTTCTCCAATATTAATTTATTAAGCTGGTTTTACAAGCTGTGATATTTTGATATTGTTTGCAGCTGAAGGGGACCCTATTTGATTATGTGAAGACTTTGATGAAGGTGATGCCAAACGTTTGCCGTTTACTTCGCTACGACTACGGATCGCCAGGTCAGTGCCACTCTTTCTCATTGATCAATGGTTTTAAAATTTTGGCTTCATCAAGTATTACTGGGTTCCCTTTCTTGGAAGAGAGAGGACGGACTAGGCTGAAGGGGTGAATTATCAACTAGAAGCTCATTTCTGTTTTACCTCCAAAATAAAAAAAAATATGGTGTTCCACCCATCTCTAAGGGAAATTGGGGACAGTCTTTCTTGATGGTATAAAAGTAAGGAATTATCTTTCTCTTACCTGTTAAACCGGATGCTGAAGCTGAATAGCTGCACTGAATAATTAGGTTTTTATGAACTGTCCAGGTATATTTTGACATTGTTTTGAGATGTCATGTCATTCAGTGGTGTGTATTGTTTCAAGAATTTGTAGCTTGTTGTAAAAGTTTGGAGAATATATCAACAGTACTTGTTACGCTTTTGTCTACATATACACTTCTGGTGAAGTTGAGGGAGTAAATTCTGTATTAGTGAACAAAACGTCTTACATAAATACTTAATGGTTGTGATATAGAACCATTTTATAATCAATACTTATCAAGAAAAATAGTTTTAAAAAATCTTGAAATGCCTAATTTAAAATTTTGCTGTGATAAATTATTTTACATTTACCATTTTTGGGTATGGTTGGTTGCTACAGGTGTAATGGGGTACTATCAGGCCCAGCTGAACGACCTGATCCAGTACCCTGATCTGAGGACCGAAGTGTTCCAGAGTTTCCGGGAAGTTGGCAATGCCATCCTCTTCTGTATGCTGGTAGAACAGTCACTGGTATGTCTAGATTTCAGTACCAACATCATGCTCTTAACCTCACTTTTTCAATTTGCACCTCTCTATAAAAGTAGAACAAAATTATTTCGGGCTGAATTTGTGTAAAACTTGGCAGAGTTGTTACCCTTGTTCGAAAATTTCTTTTATTACTCATAATTATAATATAACTTTATAAAAAAATTGATTCTGAAATATATCAAAAATACTGCTCAGTCTACAAATCACATTAGTGATATCTATGTTTTGTAGGTATATAGAAGGTTTCTTATGTTGTCATTTGTGATACTCCAAAAGTTATGCTTACTTATGCTATTTACACCCCCAGGCTTTGTCACAGTGATATCAAAGATTTGTGGCTGGCCATTTGATAAGCCACTGGTGAAAAATCATGACAAATACCTAGACTGCCACCAGTCCTGTGTAAATTGCTGAGGATTGACACCTGACTTCAATGTTATCGTTTTACTGTTATCTGGCCGACATATTGTCTGGATGTAAATCAAGGGGTGAAAATAGTTTTCTCCTCTTATCCACAAAATGGTTCACTCTAAGCCTTTGGTTTCACTATGACATGTACCGGGAGTGCAGATTTTGAACATTTGGCTAATCCCTGAAAGTATTGAGACTGCAGTGTTGTAGACTTTTCAAATGGAGAGATTTTTTTACTTTTCAGACACAAGAAGAAGTATGTGACCTGAAGCATGCAGCTCCCTTTCAGAACATCATACCCAAACCATTTATTCCTATCAAAGGTAAGCTGCATCTTGTCGGTTACTACCTATCATTCCGGCTTGACGTTTTTTTTTTCAAGATTTCTTTTTTTTCATTTTTGGACCCCAAAAAGTACCTGCGCACTATATGCAAGAAAACACAGTAAGTATATAAGGCTTTTTATAGGCTTACTGATCCGTTCTTTACTTTTAGTGCATTCACATGGGGTACCACATAATGCATTTTTGCTGCCATTAATGGCTATGCAACATTTTCTGTGAGGAATCAGATAAAGTTTCTATCACAATACTGAGTCTTTAACAAATTTGGTTAAATAAAAAGTTTAACATTAGCTCAACTCAATTGACATACAAAACACAATTTACTTGTAACAAAAATAAACTTTAAGTCATAACACAAATAACAAAACAATATTTACCCACAGCTCAAAAATATAGATATATAATATTGACCCATAATCATTTTTTTATTTAGAGGGAGACAACAGAAAGGAAAAGGAGCAGGAACTAAAAATGATGATGAAGAGACTAGAAGCAAAATATGCTGCTCTTCAAGTAGTCCCTGTCATCTCAAAACTGGGAAATAGTCAGGTAAGTAGTCATCTAATTCTGCTCTCAGGTAGTCCCTGTCATCTCAAAACTGGGAAATAGTCAGGTAAGTAGCCATCTAATTCTGCTCTCAGGTAGTACCTGTCATCTCAAAACTTGGAAATAGTCAGGTAAGTTGTCATCTAATTCTGCTCTCAGGTAGTACCTGTCATCTCAAAACTGGGAAATAGTCAGGTAAGTAGCCATCTAATTCTGCTCTCAGGTAGTACCTGTCATCTCAAAACTTGGAAATAGTCAGGTAAGTTGTCATCTAATTCTGCTCTCCATGTAGTCCATGTCATCTCAAAACTTGGAAATAGTCAGGTAAGTTGTCATCTAATTCTGCTCTCCATGTAGTCCATGTCATCACAAAACTGGGAAATAGTCAGGTAAGTTGTCATCTAATTCTGCTCTCCATGTAGTCCATGTCATCACAAAACTGGGAAATAGTCAGGTAAGTTGTCATCTAATTCTGCTCTCCATGTAGTCCATGTCATCACAAAACTGGGAAATAGTCAGGTAAGTTGTCATCTAATTCTGCTCTCCATGTAGTCCATG
This sequence comes from Mimachlamys varia, assembly GCA_947623455.1. Classification (NCBI taxonomy): domain Eukaryota; kingdom Metazoa; phylum Mollusca; class Bivalvia; order Pectinida; family Pectinidae; genus Mimachlamys; species Mimachlamys varia. The sequence continues at coordinate 9,445,622 of OX392537.1, forward strand.
TCATCTTAAAACTGGGAAATAGTCAGGTAAGTAGTCATCTAAATCTGCTCTCAGGTAGTCCCTGTCATCTCAAAACTGGGAAATAATCAGGTAAGTTGTCATCTAATTCTGCTCTCCAAGTAGTCCCTGTCATCTCAAAACTGGGAAATAGTCAGGTAAGTTGTCATCTAATTCTGCTCTCAGGTAGTACCTGTCATCTCAAAACTGGGAAATAGTCAGGTAAGTAGCCATCTAATTCTGCTCTCAGGTAGTCCCTGTCATCTCAAAACTGGGAAATAGTCAGGTAAGTTGTCATCTAATTCTGCTCTCCATGTAGTCCATGTCATCTCCAAACTTGGAAATAGTCAGGTAAGTTGTCATCTAATTCTGCTCTCCATGTAGTCCATGTCATCTCAAAACTTGGAAATAGTCAGGTAAGTAGCCATCTAATTCTGCTCTCAGGTAGTCCCTGTCATCTCAAAACTGGGAAATAATCAGGTAAGTTGTCATCTAATTCTGCTCTCCAAGTAGTCCCTGTCATCTCAAAACTGGGAAAAAGTCAGGTAAGTTGTCATCTAATTCTGCTCTCCATGTAGTCCCTGTCATCTCAAAACTGGGAAATAGTCAGGTAAGTAGTCATCTAATTCTGCTCTCAGGTAGTCCCTGTCATCTCAAAACTGGGAAATAGTCAGGTAAGTTGTCATCTAATTCTGCTCTCCAAGTAGTCCCTGTCATCTCAAAACTTGGAAATAGTCAGGTAAGTTGTCATCTAATTCTGCTCTCCATGTAGTCCCTGTCATCTCAAAACTGGGAAATAGTCAGGTAAATAGCCATCTAATTCTGCTCTCAGGTAGTACCTGTCATCTCAAAACTGGGAAATAGTCAGGTAAGTAGCCATCTAATTCTGCTCTCCAAGTAGTCCCTGTCATCTCAAAACTTGGAAATAGTCAGGTAAGTTGTCATCTAATTCTGCTCTCCATGTAGTCCCTGTCATCTCAAAACTGGGAAATAGTCAGGTAAATAGCCATATAATTCTGCTCTCAGGTAGTCCCTGTCATCTCAAAACTGGGAAATAGTCAGGTAAGTAGTCATCTAATTCTGCTCTCAGGTAGTCCCTGTCATCTCAAAACTGGGAAATAGTCAGGTAAGTTGTCATCTAATTCTGCTCTCCATGTAGTCCATGTCATCTCAAAACTGGGAAATAGTCAGGTAAGTAACCATCTAATTCTGCTCTCCAAGTAGTCCCTGTCATCTCAAAACTGGGAAATAGTCAGGTAATTTGTCATCTAATTCTGCTCTCCAAGTAGTCCCTGTCATCTCAAAACTTGGAAATAGTCAGGTAAGTTGTCATCTAATTCTGCTCTCCATGTAGTCCCTGTCATCTCAAAACTGGGAAATAGTCAGGTAAATAGCCATCTAATTCTGCTCTCAGGTAGTACCTGTCATCTCAAAACTGGGAAATAGTCAGGTAAGTAGCCATCTAATTCTGCTCTCCATGTAGTCCCTGTCATCTCAAAACTGAGAAATAGTCAGGTTAGTAGCCATCTAATTCTACTCTCCATGTAGTCCTGCCAGGAAATAGTCAGGTAAGTAACCATCTAATTCTGCTCTCCAAGTAGTCCATGTCATCTCAAAACTGGGAAATAGTCAGGTAAGTTGTCATCTAAATCTGCTCTCCATGTAGTCCCTGTCATCTCAAAACTGGGAAATAGTCAGGTAAGTTGTCATCTAATTCTGCTCTCCATGTAGTCCCTGTCATCTCAAAACTGGGAAATAGTCAGGTAAGTAACCATCTAATTCTGCTCTCCATGTAGTCCATGTCATCTCAAAACTGGGAAATAGTCAGGTAAGTAACCATCTAATTCTGCTCTCCAAGTAGTCCCTGTCATCTCAAAACTTGGAAATAGTCAGGTAAGTAACCATCTAATTCTGCTCTCCAAGTAGTCCATGTCATCTCAAAACTGGGAAATAGTCAGGTAAGTTGTCATCTAATTCTGCTCTCCATGTAGTCCCTGTCATCTCAAAACTGGGAAATAGTCAGGTAAGTTACCATCTAATTCTGCTCTCCAAGTAGTCCATGTCATCTCAAAACTGGGAAATAGTCAGGTAAGTTGTCATCTAATTCTGCTCTCCATGTAGTCCCTGTCATCTCAAAACTGGGAAATAGTCAGGTAAGTTGTCATCTAATTCTGCTCTCAATGTAGTCCCTGTCATCTCAAAACTTGGAAATAGTCAGGTAAGTAGCCATCTAATTCTGCTCTCCATGTAGTCCCTGTCATCTCAAAACTGGGAAATAGTCAGGTAAATAGCCATCTAATTCTGCTCTCCAAGTTGTACCTGTCATCTCAAAACTGGGAAATAGTCAGGTAAGTAGCCATCTGATGCTGATCAGCTCTTCAACTTGATATTTGGAAGTAGTAAGTTTGTCATCTTAATGCTGGGGAGCAGTCAGTTTGTCATCTTGATGCTGGAGAGCAGTCAGCTTTTCAATTTGATAATGGGGAGTAGTCAGTTTGTCATCTTGATGTTCGGGATCAGTCAGTTTGTCATCTTGATACTTGCAAGCAGTCAGTGTGTCATCTTGATGCTGGGGAGCAGTCAGTTTGTCATCTTGATGCTGGAGAGCAGTCAGCTTTTCAATTTGATAATGGGGAGTAGTCAGTTTGTCATCTTGATGTTCGGGATCAGTCAGTTTGTCATCTTGATACTTGCGAGCAGTCAGTGTGTCATCTTGATACTGGGGAGCAGTCAGTTTGTCATCTTGATACTGGGGAGCAGTCAGTTTGTTATCTTGATACAGGGGAGCAGTCAGTTTGTCATCTTGATACAGGGGAGCAGTCAGTTTGTTGTCTTGATACAGGGGAGCAGTCAGTGTGTCATCTTCATACTAGGAAGCAGTCAGTTTGTCATCTTGATACTGGGGAGCACTCGGTGCTTGAAAATACTAGAGCTAGTGACCTTCTCTTGAAAATATCCTTTGTGACTGAAGCAAGCAATTGGTATGACATAGAATATAATAAATCTATCATGCTTTTTTATATAATTAATTTTGCAATAAAAGATGTAGTGAGCAAACTTAAGAAGACAAATGAAATTGTTTATGTATAAAACATTGAGTTACTCCTGTGAGGACTTACTGATAAAGTTTGTCTACGATTATTTTAAATGACAGCAAAGTGAGATTGCCGCTGAAGGAGACCTGCTGACCAGAGAGAGGCTGTGCTGCGGATTGTCCATGTTTGAGATCGTGCTGACAAGGATCCGCACCTTCATAGAGGACCCACTTTGGGTCGGCCAGCAACCAGCAAATGGTGTGATGAACATTGATGAATGTACAGAGTTTCATCGACTGTGGAGTGCTATCCAGTTTGTGTTCTGTATCCCAGTCGGAGACAACGAGTACACCATAGAGTGAGTAGTCAGTTTAGCAGTAGAAGTCTTCACTGAATACCACAATGGGAAAGATGTTTGAAGTAACACGGCTAGGACTTAATGATATCTAGTCACTTGGACTACCGGTAGTTCTTTTCAATCTGACTAGTTTATGTCACTAAAATCGACGAATGTAAGAAAAGGTCAAATCTTCAGAATTACGGCACATTTCCTTTCCACTGAATAAATCAAAGTTGGTTAAAAGTTCAAAAACACTTCCGGTTCTCGCTTTAATTTGGCTCAACAATTTAGTTTGATGAATGATTGTAAAATATTCTGTGAAAATACACAAAATTGTTCTCGATATGAAGTATTTTCTTACGGCTTTGTCAGTAATAGTGATTAGTTGTTCACAAATAGAAATCTGTGTCAATTATGAAAATAAGTATTGATGTAATTAAGTAATAAATATGCACCAAACTAACGCAGATTCATAACTGTACAAAAATTAACATTTGAATACTGACAATTTTATTTGGAAATACAGTATACGGTACAAAACATCACTCAAGTAAAGTTCAGAAAACTGTCCTCGATGAATATATTGTTGGCTTTTTGATTTGGAGGAAAGACTTGAACAGAGTGATGTTTCTGTTACAGAGAACTGTATGGGGAGGGTCTGAACTGGGCGGGATGTGCCCTCATCATTCTCCTGAACCAGCAGAGAAGGTTTGAGGCTCTCGACTTCAGCTACCATATCCTCAAGGTCAACAGGGTGGACATGAAGGACGAAAATGTCAAGGGAATCGTAAGTACATAGGGCTCACATCGTCAGGAAGTCCTGCAAAAAAGTTTGCCAGCCATATTCTGTGAATTGAAATGAAAATATTGATGGTTAAGATTATAGCAATTTTCAACGCAAGAATATGTATATGATGCTAATTTCTGGTGAAATTAAAGAGCTAAAGTGTGGGTTTATTTATTTCATATTTCAGATCCTTAAATACTATTAAATTAATGCTTATATATAAATTTTCAGAATGTTATCGTATATAGATAATTATACAATTGAATTTGTTATCTGGAAGTCAGTTTTTGTGATCAATGGTAACAAAATGAAACTTCTTTTTCTTTTACAGCAATTAAAGAAGATGGTAGACAGAATAAGAAAATTCCAAATATTGAACAATCAAATATTCGCTGTGTTGAACAAATACTTAAAGACCAATGACTCGGACAGTATTCCTGTAGAGCATGTGAGATGTTTCCAACCCCCAATCCACCAGTCTCTAGCCACAACAATATGAACAGGAACAAATCTTAACGAATAATGGAATTAAAACAGATGACGGCAGTTATGAATTGGCGCGCCTACAATTCTTGCTATAGAAAGCAATGTACAATAAGTGAAATTTGCGAAATCATAATTTAGCGGAATGCTTTCTACATGAAAATATCAGCTGGTGTGTCCTCATTGTGTATATCCCTCCGTCAGCCAGACATCAGATTTACTTTGATTAATACAATGCTGAGAGACAATTGAATAGGATTGAATTTGTCACACTAGACGGTCTTTATATTGAAGAGTTTTGTGTGAGAGATTGGTCTTTACTATCTCCAGTAGCCGACACCAGACATCTTTATATATCTATGGAAGAGTTTGTGAGACAGGTTGGTCTTTACTATCTCCAGTAGCCGACACTAGACTATCTTTATATATCTATGGAAGAGTTTGTGAGACAGGTTGGTGTTTACTATCTCCAGTAGCGGACACCAGACATCATTGTATGTATCTATTGAAGAGTTTGTGAGACAGGTTGGTCTTTACTGTCTCTAGTAGCCGACACCAGACATCATTGTATGTATCTATGGAAGAGTTTGTGAGACAGGTTGGTCTTTACTATCTCCAGTAGCGGACACCAGACATCATTGTATGTATCTATTGAAGAGTTTGTGAGACAGATCGGTGTTTACTGTCTCCAGTAGCCGACAATAGACATCTTTATATATCTATGGAAGAGTTTGTGAGACAGATCGGTGTTTACTGTCTCCAGAAGCGACCACTAGACCATCTTTATATATCTATTGAAGAGTTTGTGAGACAGATCGGTGTTTACTGTCTCCAGAAGCGACCACTAGACCATCTTTATATATCTATTGAAGAGTTTGTGAGACAGATTGTAAACGTCTCCAGAAGCGACCACTAGACCATCTTCATATATCTATTGAAGAGTTTGTGAGACAGATCGGTGTTTACTGTCTCCAGTAGGCTGTAGTATATATACCAACTGTAACTTTAAAGAAAGGGTAGTTCAGATTTAATAGCAGCAGGACCACTTACACAGAGGTCAACATGTGAGATTAAATAAATTATGAGGAAAATTTTACCACGGTATAGTATATACCCGGTATTATATTTATATATCTATCTGAATACATAATTATTCATTTGAAGATAATATAAAAAGATTTAACACACGTTCCTATGAAATGATTACAAGTAGTTAAACACTTGTACATGACTTGTGAAGTGAATAGCTGTTTTTTTGTGTCCAGTTTCAAGATTCAAAAGTCTTCCATACATGTCACTGAAAAAGTTTCTGTATTTTGGGGTAACAAACAAAAAGTTTGCTGTAAATGCCATTTATATTATAATCATGTGAATATATCATTGCAGTAAATAATAAATGCCATACAATATATCTATATACACCAGTGCATTAGTGATCACAGGTATCCATGATATTATTGGATGGTATATATTATCGGAACCTGTAGGGAGCATTATTTCAACAATAGTAAGGAAATCAATGTAATATTTCTAAGATGAATTTATAGCTAACAGTTTGGGGCCCCATGATATATCTTCTGATAAACAGGTATAGATTTATGTGTACTGTATTAAGATGGTTTAAAGGCCCAATATACGTAACTTCAGGAAATTTTTCGTGATTCTGAAAAATTCTGAAAAAAAATCCAGTTGATTACCATGCAAAAAATAAGCCTAAAACAAATTAAACCTGAGTGGTAACTAACAAGAAAGTCTTGGCAGAAAAATCCAGAGAATTGAAAATAATTCAGGTGGGGCCCACTTCAATAACAAGCCGAAGTTAGAAGACAGTTTAAAATGGACGTGTGTCTACAAATACCGAGTTTCGACTGCTGCTATTCCGGTAACCGAGAAATAATTCATCTTGAATATGTCTGATATCAGTTAATCTTAACTAAATCTATAAAAAGTTATGATTTTCGCTTCAAGTTTTGCCGAAAGTTATGTATATTGGGCCTTTAATAAACTATAGTCTAGGTTGTCAGTATTAACAGATTTGTGTGGATTGATTTATAAAGTTTGCTTTAGGTATGGTATAACGAATTAATATGATTTAAAGGCAGAAAATATTGATGTAATTTGCTACATGTATATATAATGTTGGCCTGTTACTAACATCTGTTTCACAGGATTGTTTTAAATATCGGAATCATCAGAAGGAAAACGGGAAGTGAATGGATTTTGTTTCTCCCACTGATGTCTGATAAAATAGCTCTCAAACATGCTGATCTTTGCTTTCATATAACACTTCTTTTGATTGCTCTTATATACTGTAAGCAGGGCCTGTTTTCCTGTCAGTTAAACCTGCTCTAGGATTGATCTTAAGGGTGTAGTGCTACATAGCTACACATACATATAATCTCTTTAACTGCATAATGCCATCATTGTCAGTCTCTGCTTCCATAGTCTCTAAAAGTTTTGATATATTTCTTCTGAGTATTGATTGAATCTCATCATGAAACATGATCACTCGAGCTGGTATCATATTACATTAATTTCTCTCAGATAATTATATAAGGAGAATAGTATAATGATACGTGCAGTGTTATTCTAAATTCCTAGTTGTGATAATTTGTTCCGTTCACATAGGCTCAGCAGTTTTACATGTAATTTAACAGGGTTTAATTGTCCAGTATGATTTTACACAAGAAAGGGATTTTTAACATCAGAGTGCTAACAACGATCTAGTTCTTCGGTATATTTCACCATATGCCTTGTGATAAGGTAGCGTCAATACGATCTCGACCTGAACGTTCAGGCTACTTTCCTGGAGTTTATTTATCAGATCCTATCATATTGTATGGCTTTTATAACTACAACTTTTCGTGGTTGTAAAAAGATAATGCAATTCAGGAATTATTTAACAAAATATCAACTGTTAACTACCGCGAGGATATTTCAAGTCATTGTGAAAATCTCCGAAAAATTAATGATACATGATCGCGACCAAGTCAAGGTTTTTGCTTGTTCTTTCGTATAATGCGCATCCCCTTCTGGACACTTTCGATTTTCCCTACATAAGTACGCACTTTATGGGAGAAATTACGGTAAAGATAAAATTGATCATTTTGTGACATCCCGATCGCCTGTGTGATGTCCCACACATGTACAGTAATGGCACTAGTGGTGCTTTTTCCCATTCTAAATATTAATTTATTCACCCCTGAAATTTCATAATGCACTTTTCAAATCTTTGAGTTTGAAGAGTGCAAATATGTCTTCAAGGGTAGATGAGTCCTACCATAAAATATGCATTTGACATGAATAATCAAAAACCTCAAATTTACTTCCGTAATATTTGAGTTTTATACAGCACACTGAAGAGTGTTAACCAAACAAATACAATGTACATGTATCAAGTAAATATACTTAAACGTATATCGATCTTCAATCTTCTTGATAACACAAGTGAATATTTATGCATTATATAATTATCCCTTTCAAAAATCTTAATTAATATGATCAAATTTATTCTGGTGAATACTCTGGGGTGAAATTTTTAAAATCTCAAGAGAAATTATCGCTGTTTATTGCAAATAATCATGTTTTATACAGAATTTGTTTTATTCATCATGTATCTTTTTCAACCAATAGCATGTATCGATAGTGTAAGCTTGAATTCATTATCCCGGCTGGTTAATATACAAAATATATTTGTAGTTCACCAGTATGTTTGAGTGCTTATAACATGTTGTACAGATTGACCTGTATATAAATATGTATAAAGTGAGACATTTTATGTATTGTGCAATACAAGATCTACAAAGCTGGAATGACCCCCTTATAGACTTTGTAAAATATTGATAATAAAAGTAATTGTTTAATACATGTAAACAAAACTCAATAAATCATAGATAAAAAATATGTCGTTTTGGTTTTATGGTTTTGCAATACCACACAGGTAGCTAAGATCGTAGATGTTTAGTTGTTTGTGTTTTACTTCTTAATAACAGCAATTACTAGGTAAGCATTGATGACAATTGTTTTTAGTTTCACTGGGGTATGAAAATAATTTTGTTTGCAACCTGTATGCATCCGCGTAGCGGATTCTTACAAAATTTTCATAACCCTATGACACTAAAAAAAATTGACATCAACGGTTATAATTAATTTTTGAAACTTATTTTAAAATTTAAAACATGTTTATGTACAATTTGACTGATCTATAACAACGGATTATTTTTTTTTACAAACCAATACGCAACATCAATTGCCGCATTGTGACGTCTCCTTCGCACCATTTTCCGATATTCATTTTTTTCAATCAATGGAAAATTAATTATTTGTCATTTAAGGATGTGCCAGGTTTAATTGGTGAAGGACTGCAGGAGTATCATGGGGGCGGGGGGTCATACCAACAAAGTACCTGGCAACTGCCCCAAATATAGGCCTCAAACCTAGGACCCAGTGGTGGAGTGTTAGTTGTAGCAGAATTTCAGACATCTCAATACCTGGTTCAGTGGTTCAGATTTTCAGATTGTATATGACCTGAATGTTCATTAATTTATTGAATAGTGTTGACCACTGAAGGGTCCAGATTTAGATGTGTAAGTAATGGTAAGTCCAGTCTGCTGATGAAATGACCATCAGTTGATGAATGGCTGGATGGCAAAGCAGAATGGCATCAGCCTCGCTGAAAGGGTTAGGCTCTACTCCAACAATGTTAGAGGTTTAACACAGAGAGACATTTTTTGACAGGCGCCGTGTTGTCGCAGTTGGCAAAATCATATCCAATAATAAAAAGACCGACCAGCGGCCTTTTATGTTATAGGAGTAGGTTAGGCTCCAGGTTGAATGTGAAATATGTAATGTAGTTGGTCAGATGTCTGACCAGATTAATTTTCTCTAGGTACTTTTCTTTCACTCACTAACCGTCTGCATGATTTAATTTATTGATTAGTAAATTAGTTTAGTTTCCTAAAATATATACTTATTCCCACTATGTGATGATATATGTGACAATAGTGCTATATTATTTGCATTATCCAGAACATCAAGCATCAAAAGTTTCCATGAAATTAATCTTTGAGCGGCAAGTGGTTAAGGTGTCCCGACATTCTACCATGAGGCTCCACCTCTGGGTTGCGAGTTTGAAACCAATGTTGGGCAGTTGACAGGTACTTCAATAGGTCGGTTGTTTTTCTCCAGGTACCCCAGCTTTCCTTCATCTCCAGAACCTGGCTCGTCCTTAAATGACCCTGGCTGTTAATAGGACCTAAAACAATGAACATTGTAAACCAATTTCTTCTGATATTGTCTGCTGTAATACCTGATCCATGACTTTAAGGTGGAAAAGTAATATTTGATTTGGCTGTGAAGCTGAGGAAAGGATAGCTATAATTCAAGGTGAAGACACTGTTTGATAATGCTGAAAATTTGAACAGGTGTTTTGAACCACAAAAAAAAAGAACATTTTACATTAATATAGACACAATGGATTTGAATCACTCATGCATCTGCTATTAATCTCCCTTGTAATTTTAAAAGTGAATTACAGTACGATAAGTCGATATGACAGGCAATTTATCAGTGTCCGAGATCAAAAGAGTCCATTAAAAGGTTAACAATGCTGGTATCACAGCTGTTACCTTGAAAGTAGGTCAAGGCCATTCATTTGAACAAACTCGGTAGTCATTCATCCCATCATACTACAGGCCCAATATAAATTATCACGAGAAATATTATAAAAAAAATCACTTTGTCTTGTATATAAAATACAATCCAAAATAATTTTCTACATTTTCACAGTTGGTACCACATGCACACAATATGACAAGAAATCTGTATGTAAAATAGAGGTATGGAATTAAAATAAGGAGCGGATTGCTCTGAAAATTTGACAGCACCAGTTTGCCTACACTGCTGGAATAACTCTTTGCCCTTAATTAAAATATGGAAAATGTATCTGAATTAAAGGCCCAATATAACGATACGTAACTTAAGGAAATTTTTCATGATTCTGAAAAAATAACCTGGATTTCTGATGTAAAACCTAGCTATATCTATTAAATTAAAGACATTTAAAGGAGAAGTTAAACAGTACCTGTACAAATATAATTTACATTGTAGTGCAATATATACTCAGACTTAACTTTTTATTTCTTGCCTAATTACAAATATACTGCAAAAAAAATATAAAAAATACACATCAGATGATAGAGCTATAGGCCTAATCAGGGACGTATATGTGCATATACGTCCCTGGCCTTATTAACAATTTTTACTGGTGTGTAGAATTTTAAGAAAAATCCACTGAAAAAAATTGTCAAAATGGTAATAGATTACAAATGATAATGATTGATCTTCATGACAAAACATGACCAAGGTAAAACATTCTTAATAAATGATTGGACAAAGCCTGCATTTCAGTACTTTCAGCACTTTGACTTTTTACTGCTAATATCCGGGCTTTAGTACAACCCCTTTCCGGCCGTCCGACCCACCGACCCCATGTGGACTGATCATGACGACCTGCAGCACCTTCATGTGAAATGTCGACTTCCGAAGAGCTTTTGAATGCTTGCCAGGACAAAAACAATGCCATGAAATTTGGTGTCGATCATCAACTGCAACCGTAGAGTACAACATGTTTTGAAAGAATCTGTTGGAGGGGTGAAGGTAAGCTTAGGCATAAATGAGACCACATGCAACAACCAGTTAGATAATGGCGGTTTCACTGCTCAAACAATGTTAGAGGTTTAACACGGCGAGATACTTTTTGACAGGCGCCGTGTTGCAATCGGCAAAATCATATCCGATTATTAAAATGCCGACCAGCGGCCTCTTATGTTATAGGAGTAGCGGTTTCATCATGATCAGAGGTGCACTAAGCTTAACCTTGACTAACGTTACGTGACTGCATGAGAGCCTTTTCGGGACACAAACTAACATTGTTATCCTAATCCAGTATGACTTCATAATCGAATAGGCTATATTTATCAAGTAAAGTTATTGACAACAATTAGGCCTAGACTACAACACCTACAAATAATGAAGGCCACGAATATTAATCTTCAACGTGCCATCATGGCAACAAGGCTGGTTAGGTCACAAAAAGGTGATGGTAAAATCAGGAATAGAAAGCTCCCAAGTGCACACAGTAGTACTGTCTTCTTCAAGTTCTTCCCATACTGGGAAATGGCTCTTAGTAGAATTAATTGTACTACTCGAGTGACAATGGCATAGGATGAGGAATACATTGTAGGACTAAGTAGTCGGAAGGGTTCTGACTCTCTGACCCGCTAAATATTTGGAAGACAGGCGGGTGCGAGAGTCAGAATTCCTGCTAATAGAAAAAAAGGATAAGTTTTACCAACCCGTGCACGGATCAATGTTTAAGCTGTGTTTTATAATATGAAACATTTTCGATCACATGTAAATTAGGTAGCAATGGAAAGAACAGATTTTTTTCTACTAACCTACACATTTAATCAAGTCACAGGAGGTCATAAACTAACTGTTGTCACCCATTTCTAAAAAAATAACCAGTTTCCTGACATCTGTTTGAAAATGGCCGCGTCATAATAGCAAATGTTGTTATAGTCTGAGGCACTGGGTGTTATAGGCATATGACATCAACAGTCTGCACGACAAAGTTTTACTGCTATAGGCCCTTCAGGCCTATGAACTCCAGAATTAACAGGCCCGATCAAAATTTTATAGGTCCGAAAATTGAAAATAAAATCCATAAAATAAAAATAGAAAAACGATTCTGAACACTGCATGAATATTTCAATTTTCATTTTAGTCTCTTGTGTAGAAAAATAGCATATTGTCCACTTCCCTCTCACTCATCTCGTTATCACCATCACTTTCCGCTGCCTGGCTTTTTTCGACTGTTTTTGGCCTTAAATATTTCAATACAAATTTCTTATGAACATTAGAGCTCTCATGCTGTTTAATTGCAGTCAGTTTGAAGTTTGTTGTGCCGACACAAAAAGCGCCGGTAGTTTCGTTTTCCCGACAACATTCACAATACATTTTGTCATTTTCGTACCTTAACCAAGACCTTCCCTTGTTCCATTCGGCCAGGAATTTACGCACCCTCTTATCTTCATACTTTTTGTCTGAAGAAATATGCTTACTTTCTTTTATAAGTTTTTTTCCGGGCTTTGCCCCATCAACATACTGGAGCAAGCCAGCCATTTTCGAATCGGAAATGTATTTCTAGGTAAATTAGAGTTACTTCCCCTAGACAGGAAGATCAACTGTAAGCCTCTACCGTGTTTCGACTGTTGTGTGACGACATGCAATGACTTCTTATTTTAGTTTTACCATTTTACCGCATGAAAAAAGAATTGCTTCGTGTTTAAGATAGATGAATTATTACCTTATATATAGAATTTTTTTTTTTTTTTTTTGAAATTTCATAGGTCCGTCGGGCCTGTGGGTTTGGGGAAACTATAGGCCCGACCATATTTTTAAAGGCCCCGGGTCTCGGGCCTGCAGTTAACGTCGCAGACTGCATCAATTCATGCTTCTTAGCATTGTGTCAATGGGAAAATGCAGAGCAAGTTTAAATACATTTTTACATACATTAGTTTCGATTTTAGTCAAGGTCTTAAACAAAGTTTCATTTCAGGGGTTGATATATGGTAGCTACTGCTTCATTAGGGGACTTGCTGAACTTTAATAAGACATTCTTTGTTCCTTTGAATGTCTCTTAGTACAGTAAAACCCCACTTACTAAAACTCATGTGGACCTGATCATTAGTTCGAGGAAACAGTAAAACCCCACTTACTCAAACTCATGGGGCCCTGATCATTAGTTCAAGGAATAGAGTAAAACCCTACTGTATTGAGATTTTGGGAAAATACTGATAATATCAAGGTGGAAAAATATGGATAACAGAAAGATGTGCTATTTCTTTCATTGATATATTAATTTTTGTTAAGTTTCCAGTCTTTTAATTATAAATATTAATCAATGTTGAATTGTTCAGTTTCCTTACAATTTTATGAGTTTTAATTTACTATAACACTAATTATGAGAATATAGACTAAAATTGGGAAAATATAGGGTCAATTATCAATTGGGAATGGGTCCTTTTACCGGGCCCTATGTATGCCTGGCAAAAACCCTGGACACTACCACCACCCTCTTTATCCCCCTAAATCTCTGAGGGGAGAGCTGATATAGGCTACGCCTGTTGCTCAATCCGATTGTTAATTCAATAAAATATATCTGAAACTGAAACTGAAATATCTGCGGACAAATGGTAGCATTGTAACGAAGCTACATAGCAGTTACTTTAAATTTAAGCCTTAAAATATTTTTTTTTCAGTATTTCAGATGATGCTCCAGATGGCCTACAACCTTTCCAGACTCTTGGGGCTTAAAGCAGCCTGCAGGAGAAGTTTTTCATCTCTCAACAATACCAGGCCTTGCATTCCTCATTCAAACTGGTCAACCATTTTTCAATCTGTCTTCAGAAAGCCGAACGGAAACATTTGCTATGCTAAGTCATCCTTACGTGGAATTCAATCTCTATGTGTAAGAAACAGATGTGGGATTGGTAACATAGTGACAAGGCCCCTTTGTCATCCTCATCCACGAAATTGGCCATCTTTCCCTTCATGTTGCACATCAGAAGTGTGTGAAAGAGAATTTGATACCCTCAAGGATGAGGACACAGTGAATTGTCAAAAAGGGCAAGAAAAATTGAAAGATTTTCTACAATTGGCAGAATCTAGGGGCATGAGAGTGGGCCCAGAAGAGTTGAAGAAAGTTTTAGATGATGTTCTTGCTGCTGTTTACTCCAATGGAAAATATCCTTTTTCATATAAATATCTGTTATTTAAAGATCAAAGCTTAACAGGGAAAATAGGAGCAGCTGGAGAGACGGGTATTTTTGAACTGTTCCGTGAACAGCATTTATTGAAAGACCTTGCTACCTGTCCCGAGATTGAGCCGTTGTTGTCACTGATAGATGAAAATTTGCCTGCTATGACAGCTAGTGATAAGGCTCACATATACTTCTGCCTGAACTACTTGGGGATACACGGAGTACACACCAACCACACAGTGATGTACAAACTGTTCTATGTTATAACTGAGCGGCCAGGAAAACTCAACTTTGAAGATCTGTCTAAGTTTCGAGTGGTTTTAGAAACACTTTCAAATCCATTGGTTGTAAGAAACCAACTTTTGCTTCCACATTATAAGTATCTGAATTCTGTGGGTGTTATGAAGGGATTAGAAAAGCAACAGTTGGTCCGAGCACTATCCATCTCTCCAGGTTTGTATGATTTGATTTATCACACTGCCAACATTCCTCTGAATTTCTCCTTGATGTGGCATGCTCTGGTGACAGATGAGGAAATCATGAAACATCCTGAAAACATCGGGATTATTTTTGAACATTTTTGTTATCACTATTTTTCACATGCAAAAGAGTCTCCAGATATACTTAAAAATCACATCTTCAGCAAAATCAAAGGCGCCATTTTACAACACATTGGAAATATGGACATGAAATCTATAGGCCTACTTTGTATGGACAACTCAAATAAAGACAAAGTTATTTCCAGATCACCTGAATTATTTTCTGCACTGGTAGATCGATTACTGAAAATATTGCACAACAAAACAGAAATGGATACCGTTGAAATGCTGAGTGTGATGAATTTTTATAGATTTCCTGGTTTTCAACTCCCCGAAGATGCTCTTGCTATTTTTACTCAGCATATGGAGAGGAACTATCCGCAGTTAAAACTGATTTATTCCATCAGCTTTCTGAAAAGGTTGAGTGCAATGATAAGGACACACAAGAAAGACGCTCAGCTGCACCATTTTGAAGGACTTATGATTTTAATGAACATAGATCATGACGATCATATGTTTGCAGGAACATTCCCTTTGAACAAGTTACTGATGAACTGGAAGTTGTTTGGCTTAACTGATGAAGCTTTTGTCACATACATGCAGCAAAATTTGCTTTTTAAGAAAGGATTTGGGAGGAGGAGGAGGTGGCTACCGTTATCGTTGCAAGTGATGGAAGAAAAGTTAGAAGATGTTGATCTTAAATTGCATTTGAAGGAAAGGATCTTGTCTCTTTGTGAAGTTCAACAGGATGTTCAGTCTCTGCTGAGTATTTGTATGCATATTCATTTGACAATACCTTTCAGAATAGACTTTCATGTTAAACATGATCTTGCCATATTTTTTAGAGAAATTCTAGGATTGGTCAATCAAAAGTTGGTGGAAGTAGATGATCTGAAAGAAGTGCCTCACTGCATTAGCTCCTTAAATTTTCTCAGGCAGCAAAACCCTTGTGTTTCACAAGTGATGGACATGTTAGAGAGCATGATGAACAAGACAATGGCATTGATTCTACTTCCTCACCAACGAGCAGATATTGTCAGCCTGGCTCACACGATAAACCATCACTTCTACAGAAAATCCAACGATTTCTTTAGTCTCACAACTCCTGTCATGGACCAGATAGTCACCAACATCTTGGACGAAGAACAAACATGCAGTATTGATGATTTTGTTTTCCTGACAAATATAATAGCATCTGGTGTCATGAGCAAATCTAAACAGCAGCAGTTAGAACAGTTTGCAGAGACGTTTTTTGAAGAGAACATGGATTTCATGGATCATGACTCCTTGTTGCTCAGCCTCGACAACTTGTGTCTGGCAGGAGTGTTCCCTCCCAGGACCCTTACAGCAGTCATGTCACCAGATTTCCTCAATACCATGGATCAGTGCATCAGCGAAAAGTCATATCGAGGTGAGTTATAATAACTTTATAACTATTGAAGGAAACAAATCTAGCAAAGGCAAGCCCGAAAAAGGCTTTTGTTTATTTTCAGGAAACAACTGAAAGTGGGCTTTTCATATATGAGAAGTTTTTGCTGATAGATTATTTTAAAGACATAGAAATGTGATATTTCAAAAACAAAAAAAAACATGTATTCAAAGAAAAACTGTGTATTGCAAAGATGTGAGTAGGGAAACTGGAAGCAAGCAATTTTGGAAGGGTGGCCTTAGGGCTAACATATTTCCTTGTGACACTTTTTAGCTCAAATGCAGGAATAGATTAGCTAGATAAAGATAGGGGCAATTTAAACTTGTCCATTCTGTAAAATCCTATATGAATGTCTGGATATTGAGGATATTATCCAAGTCTAGGCTAAAACATCTTTTGGTGAAGTCTTTATTTTGTATAAATAGAGGGACTTACAAAATCTTGAAAATCCCTCTTCTTTAAGAAGAACGTGAATTTGTCCAAATATAGTCTGAGGCAACTTTTGGTGAATGGATGGTGCTATGTTTTGAATGAACATTGGAACATGGGTGAGATATGTAAATATCTTTTAACAACATTTTCCAAAATACCAGTAGGCTGTGTGCATATAATTTGATCTTTAGAATGTTTGGATAGTGTAGTTTTAAAATTTCATTTGATCTCGAAAGTTTGTTAGCTGAGCAGATGTTAGCAAAATATTATCATTGAGAATATTTACCTGTGATTGGACAAATATCAAGGTGAGCTTTTGATCATGAGATTTTTCAGTTGATATATATGCGCACTGTTCTTTCACAAAGGGGTTTAATTCCCCAATCGGGCCACCTGCCCGACCACGTGGGTTTTCCCCGGGTACTCCAGTTTCCTCCTCACAATAAGACCCCTGCGCGCTAACATACGAGCCAACACATGTAATTAATATTAGTTGGATAACTTGTTTCATACTTGTTGTAAAATAAATAAAGTTCAAAATAAAAATTTTGGATATTCAAAAACCGTCATCCAACCCAAAAACCACAGTGCATTGGGGGAGCTATCCTTATTCAGTGATTTATCTTTTGTGATTTAACTTCACTAGAAACATTTTGCTTTTTTTTTTCAGTTGTTTCCAGAGAGATTGTTGAATACCATCTGCTGCGATTGAACCGTACTGCTGTTTTTGAATGTCCCGCATTGAACATACCATGGTTCTGCGGGAATTTTCAAGTTGTTTATGGGAAGCCAGAGCAGAAATGTATGTATAATGCAATATTTACATTTGCTTTGCCACTATATAACACTACCAAGGCTATTTCTGTACTTATGGTTGGACTGACCACCTAGGGGGCTGAGCGGCGGGCCAAAAAAGAGTTATTTAGCTATATTGGTTAAAGCGACTTCTTCTCCATAACAAGTGATTGGAAATCAGCCTTATTTGGCAGGAAGTATCCCTAGGTGCCCAGAATTCAAAATTGTACTAATGGTGGGACTGACCCCCCCAGGGGGCTGAGGGACGGACCAAAAAGAATTATTTAGCTATACTGATATTAGCGACTTCTTCTCCATAACCACCGATAGGAAATTAAATCAACCTAATTTGGCAGAAAGCATTCTTAGGTGCCCAGGATTGAAAATTGCAGTAATGGTTGGGCTGACCCCCTAGGGGGGTTTAAATTACGTCACTACAATTGTGACTTTCTAATCATAACGCTGGAGATAGGGGGCAGATACCGGGCTGTTGGCTGTTCAATTTATAGGAAATCAAACTTTTTCAGGACAATTTTTTAGAATATAAAAATGAATTTAGTAAATTAATCAAAATCAATGGGAAAATGTAAATATAAGCATTCTGTTCTGTGTTATAGGACCATAACATGGAACAGAATGCTGTTTAATGCTTACGTAAACTCTGGTTCATTAATAAGTTAACTAGTGCCCATGCTAACAGAATTGGCCCAGGGTTAATTACCCACCCTTGGGATCTTACATGTTGTAGTCTTTAGGTCATACCATGCAGATGATTGAGGTCCAGTCCCTGGGCAAAATTATGAAAACAGTTGAATTCATGAAGTGTTCAAAATATGATATTTTGAAAATATGAAAATATGCAAATTTGGCATTTACATAAGCACCTAATCACCTTGATTTGAACCAAGATTGGTTTAAATCTTCCTGAGGCAAAATCAATGGCACAAATTTTAAGGAAGGTGTTGCTTTCCTTAGACTGAGGGATGGAGCCAGAAAGGGCATTATTTGGCCAAAGTGATGTATATTAATTCATATTTGTTTTCAAATATTCATTGATGATTGAGGATTTTAAAATTGTGCAAGTTGAATGACTGAACACTGATCAGAAGATTGGGGCAAAAATAATGAATGTTTAGCTTTGACATTATTTTGTATTAAATTTAAAGGTTTAGATCCCGACCCAGTGACCATAAATAATACATTTCATAGGCAGAAGTGAAGAGATATTGTATATGATTCATTTGTCTGGCCCCACTCCTTCTTGGGACTTACTTCCTGAGCCATAACTTTAGAGTAGATGAGATTCTCAGCCCATAAACATATACATCAATGTATCATGTACATCATTCAGGGCTTTTTCTCACTGGTTTGGGATGGGGCCTTTGGGTCTTTTTTTGGAAAAAAATTGATGAATTTGGAAAGTTTTGAGAAAACTGCAAATTTTAGGAGTTTGGCTTAAATATGAAATAATTTTGATATATGAAATAATTTCGATTGGGAATGGGGCCCTTTGAAAGCCTCAAAATGCCCTCAGAAAAAGCATTTGGCTTCATATTTAGGCACTTGATTAAGGGTTATCTTTGAAACAGTTTAGATCCACCACTGTTTATTTCCAGATATTTAATAGGCAAAAAGAGAAAAAAACATTTAATTATTGGCTTAAACACAAATAATTTTGTCATAAATTTGATTTTGTGATAAGTATGCCAGAAGACCAGACTGAGTGATATGCCTTTACAATAAAAACTTCAGATATCAAAATTGCAAAAAGTGTTAATTTCATGAAATACACATCGCATAACTTCAATGAGTCTCATTTGAAATTTAGTAGAAATCGAATAATTCTTAAATGGAATGTGACCGTCAGCTAATTTACCCCTGAAATTTCATAATTAACTATTCGAACGTTTGAGTTGGAAGAGTTCAAATGTGTCTTCAGAGAGTGAATAAGTTAACAAGCTTATAATATACATGTATTTGTGCTAATCTTTTGACTTCATGCTCATCATCTTCAGATTTTAATTTTTTCTCTCCCCTCCTTAGGTCTTGACAGGTATCGCAAGAAGACTGAGGAGGTGCTGTTGGACATCCTAGGGGGAGAGGAGTTCCTGAGCGTGAATTCTTTAACCCGGTTTAAGTATTTAGTAGGTAAGTAAAAATAAAAGTAAAAATAAAGTTATTATATAAATCATTAACAAGAAGGATTATGATCTATATGTCCAGACATCCTGGCTTAAATCAGCTGTAATACCTTTATGTTCCTTGACCCTCGACTCAATCTTTAAATTCAAGGATTATTTTCACCTGACACATATTCTTCATGACTGACACTTGGCTTCAAAGCTGTTCTAGTGGATTTGATGTTACGTTTCATATGAACAGAGTTGTCTACCTTATAGAGCTACATCCACCACAATATGATGCACATGATCTGATGTCACGTTTCATATGAACAGAGTTGTCTACCTTATAGAGCTACATCATCCACAATATGATGTACACAGAGTTTTTAGCTGACCAGCTGACATCCGCGGTCCAACCTCAGTCGATATTTTTTCCATAACAAGCTTTGTTATTGCTATTTCTTGAGTTCTGGGTTGGTCTTGCTCAAATTTCATGTGTAGCTTGAACTTCCCCTTAGTCCTCAATTGTGATCTTTAAATTTGGGACCAGTCTGACAAATAGACAGGGTGCCGAGAGATTTTGACAATGAAGGGTTGTTTTCGCTTTTTCTTTTCTATTTGAAATTACTTGTTTTAGAAATTTGTTAACTGATTAAGTTTCTCTCCTTTCAGATTTTCAGTGTTTTATAAGTCCTCAGGGCTCCCCTGTCCCACTGTACAAAATAAACGTTGACAGACCTGTACCTGCTGGAACTAAAAAGTAAGAAATCCTTATACTGTTTAATTTATTCGTGGGAGATTTAAATTCGCCATATTCGCAGTCAAAGAAAATTGTGGGAAATTAAATATCCGTGAAAAATAAAGCCATTATTTTCCTTGGTAGCCAGCGGGGGGCATTCGTGTCACAATGACACAACTTGGCCCGTATTCATGAAACCGTTCTCATGCTCAAGCATGGATTTCGTGCTCAAACCTCATTTCTTGTTCTGGCTATAAACTATTTAAAAAATCTAACTTTGTCAAAGTTTTGGAAAAACGTTCAAGAGACAAGAAGCCAAAAGCAGTTTCAACATTTACATTGACTTTTTGACTCTTCGACATGGTTAAGGAGAGTTTCAATAAAGCTGGCTTGAGCACAGAATCCATGCTTGAGCATGAGAACAGTTTCATGAATACGGGCCCAGGTCTTATTAACATAGTTCAATTCTAAACCTACTTGCCAAAAATTTCAAGTTACTTAAAAAGTTGAATTTTACCCTTGTGTTAACCTAACTCTTGATGATCAATCTTTTCCTTCGTTTTAGAGTTGCTATAGATATACTTATGGCCAGCATATGGAAC
Source organism: Mimachlamys varia (assembly GCA_947623455.1). Lineage (NCBI taxonomy): Eukaryota > Metazoa > Mollusca > Bivalvia > Pectinida > Pectinidae > Mimachlamys > Mimachlamys varia. Next base: position 9,466,747 of record OX392537.1, read on the forward strand.
AGTGAACCAGGGGCCTTGAACCGAGAAATGAAACGGCATTTGAAAAAGGAAGGCTACAAATACATACAGGTTGAAAAACATTCATTTTGTGGCCGCATTCTCTATACCAGGAAGCTTTTTTAGCCCATCATCATCAGGGCCTGCTTGTTCAAAACTATCGTTGCTTATTAATAAGCTTAACAATAGTTTTGAACAATCAGGCCCAGCTATTTAAATCACCCTGCATCTGTGGTGCATCCCTTGTCTGTCCTTTTGTTACCCTTATATCTTGAGAAGTACTGGATGGATCTTTCCAAAAGTTCCTGGTTTTCCCCTAGGTGCCTAGTTGTGCTGTATTGATGTTGGAACTGATAAACAAAAAACAAAATAGCTGAAAGATGGCCATCTTGGATTTTGACAATGAAAATTTGTTACCGTTATATCTTGAGAAGTACTTGTGACCCCGCTAACTCTAGAATATATACCAGGGTATATATTTTCGATGTCAATTCAACGTCTGTTGAGATTGTCTGGCTTTTGGTATACTTGGCGAATATAAATAACACCCATTCAAGTATAAAATTCCACTTAAACTTTTATTTGGTCATCAAAATAGTTATGGTTATTATTTATACATATTTACATAGTTAGTTCAAACAAAATTTCATACAAAAACATATCCAAATACCGGGTACATCCAAGAACACCTCACCACAACAACAGGATCAAATAAGCCTGTTGGAGATTGTTGGCGAATATTAGAGATATCTTATTACTATATTATAAACTTGTATGGGTGATGTTCTTTTTCCAAGAACGCCCAAGTATTCATATAATGACCTCTTAACTAAAATCCATGTAGCGTATAGCACAAAAAGTTGTAAGTATTAAAGGCCCAATATAAGTAACTTCAGGAAATTTTTCGGGATTTTGAAAAATTATGAAAAAAAATCTAGTTGATAACCATGCAAAAATAAGCCTAAAACGAAGTAAACCTGAGCGGTAACAAACAAGAAACCCTTGACAAAAAAATCCAAAGAATTGAAAATAATTCAGGTGGGCCCCACTTCAATAACAAACCGAAGGTAGAAGACAGTTCGAAATGGACACTTGTTTAAAAGTACCGTGTTTCAATTGCTGCTGTACCGGTAACTGCGCAATAATTCATCTTGAATTTTGCTGATATCAGTTTATCTTAACTAAATCTATCAACATACTTGTTATTTGTTTCTTGTTACTTGTTAGTTATTTGGCTTGATTTTTGCTTCCAAGTTTTGCCAAAAGTTACGTATATTGGGCCATTAAAGATGTTTCTTAAAAATGAGAACGAGAGTAGTGGGAACCAGCCGTCTCTTGAGGGGAGTGAAATTGCTCTCCTTGAATTTCCACAGTTGCCAACTGTTAGTCAACTAATCAGAATTTAGTATTATCAAAAGTAACCCAGATGCATTCATCCTTTTTGTTTTTACATTATCAAAAAGAAATACTTGTACAGGATAAATTCCAAGAGCTCTGAATGTAAAACAAATATGGCTTTCTACACGCAGACAATAGCTGTCTAACAGTTTACAATCCTTGATAATGACGAATCGACAACATATCAAGTTAAAAGGTATGTCATATTAATGACAGAAAACATTCTTCTTATTCAATTAAATTTTTATCTATAATGATTATTATAGAAAAATGAGCGATAATAGATTTTGAGTATCAGAGTGATTACGGCCGGTAATGTTCCGAGATCACGATCGGTAACTTGTCAAAATCAGGGTTTGCGTTGAAGCCGTCCCTATATCTTTTTCAAGCATTGAAACTGAAAAGGACCCCACTAATTTTTAGGACTCCCATTTAAATTATACAGAAGGACCCCATTTAGTTATGAAAGGACCCCATTTATAAAATACCCAGCGAGAACCCTGACAATATGCCAGTACCAATTCCATATAAATTGAACACCCCTAAAATACATAATTCATTCTAGATACAAAGTAAACATTCTCTTTCCATTCTCATTAAAATGACCATAGTTTGATTCTTATGGTAAAACTTAGTCAAAATTCATGAGGAACTTGTTCCATAACATGAAGTGTTTTCTGACGAGATTTTCAAGAATTTTGCGACAAAATCGTTCCAGAAAGTTGCTTAAAAAGTTTTTTTTTTTTTGGTATTTGGGACACAGAAGTGATGGTCATTAGTCGCATCAGACAGGTAGTCGCTTAATTCAGGTCATTTATATAGTGAGTTTCGTTGGGAGGAAATATTACAGTCACATATGACAGGAAGTCGCTTAATACAGGTGGTCGTTAAGGTAGGTTTGACTGTACAAGATAAACACTCTTGCTCACTCGTTCAAACATGGTATTTACTATTGAATTCAAACATTACATCTACCCTTCGTTAGTTCTCAATATCTATAGGTGCAGTCATTACATACTCGATGGATCTTTCTCAAATTTCAAATGTAGGTTCCTCTTGGTCCTTATAGATGTGCCATTTTGTTTTTTTGGGGCTGATCAGAAAAAAAACAATTGCTCACAGACTACCATCTTTCAATTAATAATGCCATTTCTTAAAAGGAAGCATCAAATTTCATATAAATTAAATACATGTAAGAGAAAAGAAGGGAAAAGATCCAACTCTTTAGGAACAAATGATGGTCTATGGTGGGCGCCAAGATCCTTCTGGGATCTCTTATATTTTTAGCTCACCTGGCCCGAAGGGCCAAGTGAGCTTATGTGATGGTGCAGCGTCCGTCGTCCGTCCGTCCTGCGTCCGTCAACTTTTTCCTTTAAACGACTTCTTCTAAAATACTGAAAGGCCCAGGGACATGAAATTTGGCTGGTAGATATCTTGGAAGAAGCTGAACAAAGTTTGCGAAAAAAAATCACTTTGACCTAATTTCAAGGTCACTGGGGTCAAAAATGTCGAAACCTTCAAACAACTTCTTCTAAAATACCGTCAGGCATAGAGACTTCATATTTGACCAGAAGCTTCCTTGGATGAAGCCAAATTAAGTTTGCGAAAAGAAACGACCTTGACCAATATTCAAGGTCACAGTGAGGTAAAATCTATTTTAAACTTTAAACGACTTCTTCTGAAATACTAAAAGCCCTAGAAACATGGTATTTGGCTGAAAGGTTCCTTGGATGAAGCCCGACAAAGTTTGCGAAAAGAAATCACCTTGACCTATATTCAAGGTCACAAGGGTCAAATCTGTAAAAACCTGTAAACGACTTTTTCTGAAATACCGAAAGCCCTAGAAGCATGATATTTGCCTGAAAGGTTCCTTGGATGAAGCCCGACAAAGTTAGCGAAAAGAAATGACCTAGACTTATATTCAAGGTCACAGGGGTCAAATCTGTTTAAACATTCAAACGACTTCTTCTGAAGTACCAAAAGCCCTAGAAGCATGATATTTGGCTGAAAGGTTCCTTGGATGAAGCCCGACAAAGTTTGCAAAAAGAAATGACCTTGACTGATATTCAAGGTCACAAGGGTTAAATCTGTTAAAACCTTCAAACGACTTCTTCTGAAATACCAAAAGCCCTAGAAGCATGATATTTGGCTGAAAGGTTCCTTGGATGAAGCCCAACAAAGTTCGGGAAAAGAAATGACCTTGACCTATATTCAAGGTCACAAGGGTCAAATCTGTTTAAACATTCAAACGACTTCTTCTGAAATACCAAAAGCCCTAGAAGCATGGTATTTGGCTGAAAGGTTCCTTGGATGAAGCCTGACCAAGTTTGCGAAAAGAAATGACCTTGACCTATATTCAAGGTCACAGGGGTCAAATCTGTGAAAACCTTTAAACGACTTCTTCTGAAATACCAAAAGCCCTAGAAGCATGATATTTGACTGAAAGGTTCCTTGGATGAAGCACGACAAAGTTTGCGAAAAGAAATGACCTTGACCTATATTCAAGGTCACAAGGGTCAAATCTGTTAAAACCTTTAAACGACTTCTTCTGAAGTACCAAAAGCCCTAGAAACATGGTATTTGGCTGAAAGGTTCCTTGGATGAAGCCCGACAAAGTTTGCGAAAAGAAATTACCTTGACCTATATTCAAGGTCACAAGGGTCAAATCTGTGAAAACCTTTAAACGACTTCTTCTGAAATAACAAAAGCCCTAGAAGCATGATATTTGGCTGAAAGGTTCCTTGGATGAAGCACGACAAAGTTTGCGAAAAGAAATCACCTTGACCTATATTCAAGGTCACAAGGGTCAAATCTGTTAAAACCTTTAAACGACTTCTTCTGAAGTACCAAAAGCCCTAGAAACATGGTATTTGGCTGAAATGTTCCTTGGATGAAGCCCGACAAAGTTTGCGAAAAGAAATGACCTAGACCTATATTCAAGGTCACAAGGGTCAAATCTGTGAAAACCTTTAAACGACTTCTTCTGAAATACCAAAAGCCCTAGAAGCATGATATTTGGCTGAAAGGTTCCTTGGATGAAGCACGACAAAGTTTGCGAAAAGAAATCACCTTGACCTATATTCAAGGTCACAAGGGTCAAATCTGTTAAAACCTTTAAACGACTTCTTCTGAAGTACCAAAAGCCCTAGAAACATGGTATTTTGCTGAAAGGTTCCTTGGATGAAGCCCGACAAAGTTTGCGAAAAGAAATGACCTAGACCTATATTCAAGGTCACAAGGGTCAAATCTGTGAAAACCTTTAAACGACTTCTTCTGAAATACCAAAAGCCCTAGAAGCATGATATTTGACTGAAAGGTTCCTTGGATGAAGCACGACAAACTTTGGGAAGGAAAATGATCTTGACCCATATTAAAGGTCACAGTGGTCAAATCAGTGGTTAAAAGCTTTGAGCGACTTCTTCTGATAAACCGAAATGCCTAGAGATATGATATGTGTCTTGTAGCGTCCTGGGATGAAGCCAAACAAAATTTGAAAATGAAACTGATGTTGTCTTATAAGGTCACAGGGGTAAAATATTTTTAAATCTTAAGATGTTCTTCTGAATGTCTTACAGTAAAAGATTTTAAGGGGACTTTAGGGTTACACTATAAAATAAGTCAGAGATTGATACCAGGTGAGCGATGCAGGCCCATTGGGCCTCTTGTTCCTTAATTGCTAAACGTTTTTAGCTCACCTGGCCCGAAGGGCCAAGTGAGCTTATGTGATGGTGCAGCGTCCGTCGTCCGTCCGTCCTGCGTCCGTCAACTTTTTCCTTTAAACGACTTCTTCTAAAATACTGAAAGGCCCAGTGACATGAAATTTGGCTGGTAGATTTCTTGGAAAGAGCTGAACAAAGTTTGCGAAAAAAAATCACTTTGACCTAATTTCAAGGTCACAGGGGTCAAAAATGTCGAAACCTTCAAACAACTTCTTCTAAAATACCGTCAGGCATAGAGACTTCATATTTGACCAGTAGCTTCCTTGGATGAAGCCAAATAAAGTTTGCGAAAAGAAATGACCTTGACCAATATTCAAGGTCACAGTGAGGTTAAATCTATTTTAACCTTTAAACGACTTCTTCTGAAATACAAAAAGCCCTAGAAACATGGCATTTGGCTGAAATGTTCCTTGGATGAAGCCCAACAAAGTTTGCGAAAAAAAATGACCTTGACCTATATTCAAGGTCACAAGGGTCAAATCTGTTAAAACCTTCAAACGACTTCTTCTGAAATACCAAAAGACCTAGAAGCATGATATTCGGCTGAAAGGTTCCTTGGATGAAGCCCGACAGAGTTTGCGAAAAGAAATGACCTTGACCTATATTCAAGGTCACAGGGGTCAAATCTGTTAAAACCTTTAAACGACTTCTTCTGAAAAACCAAAAGACCTAGAAGCATGATATTTGGCTGAAAGGTTCCTTGGATGAAGCCCGACAAAGTTTGGGGAAAAAAATGACCTTGACCTATATTCAAGGTCACAGGGGTCAAATCTGTTAAAACCTTTAAACGACTTCTTCTGAAATACCAAAAACCCTAGATGCATGACATTTGGCTGAAATGTTTCTTTGATGAATCCCGACAAAGTTTGCAAAAAGAAATGACCTTGACTTATTTTCAAGGTCACAGGGGTCAAATCTGTTGAAACCTTCAAACGACTTCTTCTGAAATACCAAAAGACCTAGAAGCATGATATTCGGCTGAAAGGTTCCTTGGATGAAGCCCGACAGAGTTTGCGAAAAGAAATGACCTTGACCTATATTCAAGGTCACAGGGGTCAAATCTGTTAAAACCTTTAAACGACTTCTTCTGAAATACCAAAAGCCCTAGAAGCATGATATTTGGCTGAAAGGTTCCTTGGATGACGCCCGACAAAGTCTACAAAAAGAAATGACCTTGACCTATATTCAAGGTCATAGGAGTCAAATCTGTTGAAACCTTCAAACGACTTCTTCTGAAATACCAAAAACCCTAGAAGCATGATATTTGGCTGAAAGGTTTCTTGGGGGAAGCCCGACAAAGTTTGCAAAAAGAAATGACCTTGACCTATATTCAATGTCACAGGGGTCAAATCTGTTAAAACATTCAAATGACTTCTTCTGAAATACCAAAAGCCCTGGAAGTATGATATTTGGCTGAAAGGTTCCTTGGATGAAGCCCAACAAAGTTTGCGAAAAGAAATGACCTCGACCTATATTCAAGGTCACAGGGGTCAAATCTGTTAAAACCTTTAAACGACTTCTTCTGAAATACCAAAAGCCCTAGAAGCATGATATTTGGCTGAAAGGTTCCTTGGATGACGCCCGACTAAGTCTACGAAAAGAAATGACCTTGATCTTTATTTGCCTAGAGACATGATATTTGGCTGGTAGCGTCCTGGGATGAAGCCAAACAAAATTTGAAAATGAAAATGATGTTGTCTTATAAGGTCACAGAGGTAAAATATGTTTAAATCTTAAGATGTTCTTCTAAATGTCTTACATTAAAAGATTTTAAGGGAGTTTAGGGTTACACTATAATATAAGTCAGAAATTGATACCAGGTGAGCGATGCAGGCCCATTGGGCCTCTTGTTTTGTTTTTGTTTTTTGTTGTTTTTTTTGCATTATGAAGCATAGTTAGTCAGTATCAAACAAGGTGCACATAAGGGGATATTTTCTGACAAGTCTGTTCTGGCTTTGCTCAAACTTTTTGTGCAATTATTTGAATATATATGAAAGCATTCATGATTGGAAACTCTGTCTAGGCTTTTCAACAAAGGGGTCAGTTTTGTAATTTTATAATTTAGCAGGAGGCAGTTCCTATTATAAATAGGTAAAATAGGTGCTAAGGTATTCTGATGAAGCTAAAATTGGTGCCACATTTTCAGGAAAATCTTGTCTGGACATGTACAGCTAGTTTTAAACCTTTAAGGGATGACAAACATTTTAGTTAATGTAGTCACTACTAGTGTGTAGAAATTAACATTGAATTCTCTTACATTTGTTTTAGGTGAGTGAGGACCAATTTCATGGACTGGCTTTGTCAAATGATGACCAACTCCGTGAATACTTCATCCAAGAAATCTTCAGTTGAGCAGGAGTTGTCAGGAAGACAATTAGTCAAAAATTTACTTTTTTGTCTGTAATGAGAGTCATGAGTGATGATTAAATGCTGTTCAATCATAAAATGGCCATTACTGACAAAAACAACCTCTTGATTATTGTGACAGTTTCTTCTGTGTAGGGTTTGAAAAATTCTTACCAAATCATTTGGTCAAAGACCTAGTGAAGGATTGCTTTAACACAACTGCCAACCCAAAATTTACTGAAAGTGCCAAAGAGGGTGATGATCCTCTTTTGAAAATAAGAAATGAGTGATATGCATGTCTTTTTAGGTCACCTGAGACAAAGTCTCAAGTGACCTATTCCAATCACTTTCCATCCGGCGTCGTTCGCAGTGCATAAACTTTTTTACATTTTCGACTTCTTCTCCAGGACAAGTGGATGGAATCTTTTCACACTTGGCCAAAATGATCCTTGGTTGATGAGGATTCAGATTTGTAAAATTGATATTCCTGCCCCTACCCCAGGGGCTAGGGCGGGGCCCTAATGGGAAAATTATCCTAAATTTCAAAAATGTTCTTCTCTGGATTCGGAGGTAATACAGCCTATTTTTCTACATGGATAGAAATTAAGATCATCAAGGGCATTGTCTTATTTGTAAATTTCAGTATCCCCGGGCTATCTGTTCCCCCTTCAGGAGGGGGTAAAGTTTACTATAGTTTATATAGGGAAATAACACTTTTGGGTATATTTTGTCCATTTTAAGTAAGAAATTATTTCTACTTTGACACAATCATCTTTGGAGAAAGATGAAATCAAACTGTAAAAATTTGATTCCTGCCACAACCCCAGGAGCCAGGGGGGCCCCAAAGGGAAAATTATCCTAAATTTCAAAAAAGTTCTTCTCCAGACTCAGAGGTACTACAGCCTATTTCTCTACATGGATAGAAAGATCATCAAGGGCTTTGTTTAATTTGTAAATTTTAGTACCCCCGGGCTATCCGTTCCCCCTTGGGGAGGTGGTAAAATTTACTATAGTTTATATAGGGAAATAACACTTTTGGGTATATTTTGTCCATTTTAAGTAAGAAATTATTTCTACTTTGACACAATCATCTTTGGAGAAAGATGAAATCAAACTGTTAAATTTTGATTCCTGCCCCAACCCCAGGGGCAAGAGCAGGGGCCCCAAGAAAAATTATACAAAATTTCAAAAATGTTCTTCTAGACAGACTCATTGGTACTACAGTCTATTTCTCTACATGGATAGAAAGACCATCATGGGTTTTAGTAAATTTGTAAATTTCAGTATCCCTGGGCTATCCCTATCAGAGAGGGTCCCAGTAAAGTTTACTATAGTTTATATTGGGAAATAACACTTTTGGGTATCTTTTGTCCATATTCTTTTAGGAAACCATTCCTACTTCATGACAATCATTTCATAAGCTTTACAATTCTTTTCCTGTAATGACATGATAAATGTGATATTTCACCTATTTAACATGTTGATTTCATCATTAAAATTGAGCTACCATATCTATAATATTACTCAGGTGACCGGTAAGGCCCTTGGGTCTCTTATTTTCATATAACAAATAAAATGCAAAAAAAAAAAAACATTGTAAAAACGGTTCTACTGTAGTAGGTTTATAAACAACTCGCAACTTAATGTCTGTAATAAAGGGGAAAAGGAAATAGATTGTCTTCTTTTTGACAAAGAATTTTTGACAAAGGATGGAAAAAGAACTCTAGAATTCTAGATAATTCCAAATGACTTCAGAAATATCTGATACTTAATTGAAAGGATTTCAGGCAGAAACAAATGCAATTCAGTGTATAACCCAACAAAATCAGGTCACTTGGTAGGTATGAATATTGCCTGTCACTTTAATCGTTGTCTAACTGTAAGTGTTTCTTTTTAACGAGTTCTTGTCCAGAGTTGTAAAAATTGGTCGCAATTTCTTACAAAACATCACAGAGTTGATGTACAAAGATTGTGACCTCGCTGTAGGGAGGGGCTGCATGGTCATGTTGGCAGGGTATAAATGGTACCGTCCATCCAGATTTACTTTACCACACAATATCTTTTGAAGGAATGCTCAGATTTTGATTAGATTTGCTTGCAAGGTAGATACGTTTCCTGAACTCCTCAATCAGCTGCAATCATTAACTACAGTCAACTTCGAAAATAATGAAGTTGGGAACAACGAAATTTCGGCAACAACAAAGTTAATTTAAAGTCCTGATTTTCACTCTTATATATCTTATGTATTGTTTTACTGAAACAACAAATTCTGAAATAGCGAATTAACTGAAACAACGAAGTGATTTTCAAGTCCCCATCCACATCCTAAATAGTTATTCAAGTTCGGTCAAATCAGGTTTCGATGAGTCTTGCATGAGGAGCTTACTTTCTTCTTTCTGTCATACTTGAGCAATGACACAAGCCTGTTGATCCAGCATCACTGAGAAATAAGAGCCAAATTTTATTGTTCATGTCAAAACAGTCATCTGGACACTCAAAACAATATTTAGTTAGAAATTTAGAGGCATGGTGGTCTAGTGGTGGGACGCCGGGCTCGTGATCAAAGGGTTGCAAGTTTAGAGTCTCAGTCACAGCACTTGTGTTGTATCCTTGAGCAAAATACTTTACTCCACTTGTTCCAGTCTACTCAGCTGTAAATGAGTACTTGGTTGGAGAGTGCTAGATATTGTAGAATACAAGCTGTGAGCGCCGAGATGGCAGCACCGGTTGTATGCTCCCCAGGGAGTTGAGAACGATATTGGCTGGTTGCTATGGCCCTATAACCACAGATAATAATTTGTGAATCGCTTTGAGGTGACCTTCAAGTTGTGATAAATATAAATATAAATTCTATTTATTTTACAACAATTATGAAACAAGTTATCGAACTTATATAAATCACTTTTGTTGGCCCGGATGTTGGCGCGCTAGGGGTCTTATTGTGGGAGAAAACTGGAGTACCCGGAGAAAAACCCATGTGGTCAGGCAGGTGACCCCATACCTTTTCACGTCCAGTTGGGGAATCGAACCCTGGCCACCTTGGTGAAAGGCAAGTGCGCTACCCACTGCACCACCCGACCCCCCTTCAAGTTATGATAAAGCGGTATATAAGAACCTTGAATTATTATTATTAACTTGAAAGCATAGTCTTGCTGTTCCGTAGGATGTATTGAACTGTTATTTTATTGATAACTGACCATAAACAAGTAGTAGCTCTAAATGCTCTGTCATGTGGTTTTATGCATACTGTAAACCAACTTATTTCCGTGTGCGATTAATTTTCGCATATTTCGCGTTTTCTTAAAATTCGCAAAAATTAATCGCTGCGAAATAGTTTCAACCAACTGTAGCAGTACTATACATATACTGTACTGTAAATAGCATTGATGACGATATTTATCACGAAATTAAATTGCCGCGAAAAAGTCATTTCATATGAAAACGTAAAATTTAGTCGCCGCGAAAATATGTGGGCTTACAGTATTCCCCACTTTAAAGGCCCAATATACGTAACTTTCGGCAAAACTTGAATCGAAAATCAAGCCTTATAACTTTTTTATATTATAGATTTAGTTAAGATTAACTGATATCAGCAATAGCCAATATGAATTCTTACGCGGTTACCGTTACAGCAGCAGTTGAAACTCTGTATATGTAAACTCGCCTCCATTCTGAGCTGTCTTCCACCTTTGGTTTGTTGTTGAAGTTGGCCACACCTGAATTATTTTTAATTCTTTTGAATTATCTGGCAAAATTTTCTTTTAAGTTACCACTCAGGTTTAGGCTTATTTTCGCATGGTTATCAACTTGATTTTTTATCAGAATTTTTTCAGAATCACAAAAAAAATTTCCTGAAGTTATGTATATTGGGCCTTTAAATTCATGTAATTTATGATATTTGCATTGGAGGGGGATCGTGATGACTACGTCCTTGTTATATTTATTTATGATTATTTGTGTAATATATCATACTTAATTGCAAAACTTAAGTTCCTTGATGGTTTTGCATAATTTGAAAGTGGAAATTTATTTTTTTGTAGCATAGAACTTGTTTTTTTTTTTAATTGAGTGAATTTCAAGGTAACAAATTGTTAAAAAGTCCCGATGTTGTCAAGTTACCTTGTTACATATTGCATTCAGCAATGATTCAATAATGATCATGATGTTAAAGAATTATAGCATGTGTGAGCTGTGGTGATTAAGAAAGATCATTACCCTAGCTAAAACGGGAATGAATATTAGCACTTGTTCTTCTTGTCCTGGTTCTTATATTACAATCTTCTTCTTCGGACCCAGATATGCTGGAATCAAATCCTTTCAAGAACCAAGATCCTCACATTTCCCATTGGGAGTTCACTAGTTTATAAAAGAAAAATTCATTTTTGACGCATGATTAAAAACTTATCTAGTTTCCTTCAGGTGTATCTCAAAACTTGTTCAGTGTGGGATAATTATGACTCTTCGGTGGTGATATGCTGAAGTTTTTACCTGGCTGAACCACCTCAGGAGCCCTATTATGCATGAGGCCAATAACGGTCAAATTTGTTGAAATGTTAATCATTTGAATAACATGTACATTATTAAATCTACACTATGTTTTGTCTTTGCCTATGTACCATTAGTAAACCAAATTTAGCTTACAAGTTTGCAAACAAATTTATTTTCATAGCCCAATGAAACTTTAAAAAATTGTCATCAATGCTTAATTGATTTTGGTAAATACATGGTTTTGTCACAATTCACCCAAGAAAGATTATCAATCTCGGACTTCATTTTACTTTGATTGATAAAACCATGTATCAATTCCATTAAAGGCTATGATTGTATAATGTTCTAAGTTTATGGTGGCATCAATTGTTACTGATTTATCTGTCCTTGATAATTGTAATGTAAATAGTTTATATGTTTAATAGATATGCACAAACAAATAAAGTATATAGAAGGTTTTCCTGGACAGTCTTATTATCTTTTTATATTTTATACTTTCTTGATGAAAGTGATTATTAATTCATTCACCCCTGAAATTTCATTATTAACTATTCCATCTTTTGATTTGGAAGAGTTCAAATGCGTCTTCAGGGGTGATTGAGTTAAAATATGTTTCACGCTTGATGATTGGCTTGAATAGTGTCATATATAGAGAATCTAACACTTGTGTACTGTTCATGTAATACTGTAAACCAATTTATTTTCGCGGTTGATTAAAATTCGCAAAAAATAATCGCCGCGAAATAGTTTTAATCAGAGGTGTGCCAACTGTAGGAGAACTGTACTGTACATAGGATTTATGGCCGCATTTATCGCGAAATTTAATCGTGGTGAAATAGTCGTATCATATGGAAACGCCGCGAAAATGAGTTGGCTTACAGTATTGGATTTATTAAACGAGTTTGATAAAGACTTTGTACCGTATGTATTTTTCCACAGGTGGATTAAAAAGTTTTGATACCAAAAGGTTTCAGAATATAAATGGAGGTTCAGGATTAATTCTATAGTGGTGACATCGTGTTTCTTAGAATTGAATTCACCGTCAAGAAACAATGCAGCATGACAAGGGTTAAGAATGATTCAGAATAATTCATGTTTTCCTCATACTATATAGTGTAATTTGTCTTGTTAGTCAGAACTCGAGCAACTCTCCTATCTCACGTGTTGGTTATTTCCATGGAGTTGTGATACTCTGTTTGGAATTCCTTTGGGATAGCTTTTAAGACAAGTGCCTTGGATCACTCCCAAAAAGGGTGAAGTAAGAAATTTAGAAAGAATAATAAAATCGGCACGGTCGGATCTTTGGTAAATGATCTCTAGTAATTGGGGTTGCATCATTTTCATCTTCTGGTGTAGCCCGAGTTTCAGAGACCATATCTGGTTTGGGCCCTCAGACATCGACCTGTCAAAATGTCCAAGTCTGGTGTTAAGACCTCTGGTGGTTTTATGATTCCCTCTGCAGATAAAGTTCCATGTTTGAAAAATTCATTATAATTGTGTCAGAATAAAAAAGTAAATTGAAATTAAAATTTCACAAAGAATTAAAGCACAGTTTTTATCATCAAAAGCAAAGTTTGAAAGGAGCTGGTCGAATTCGCGGGAGAAAATACCCTGATGAGTTCCATATATTGTGAAATATGAAAGGTGCAATAACTGATTAAAAGTATGATCGATGTTCAAAAGTATGAAAGAGATCGGTTGTAATCTTTGAAAAAAGATTGTGAAATATGTAAAGAAATGTACCTCGTCGAAATCCAGCAAAACAACTTCATGTTATGAGTAATGAATTTTCAAAAGTTTGAAAGAGATTGGTTAAAAACTGTGGGAAGAGATCTGCAGACAAATAAAAGTTCACCACGGAGAGACAGACAACATCACTCCCTCCATAATAAGTCCGTCCTTTGACAGGTGAATACATATTGCTATATGTATTTTAGGGATTTTAAAGTCTGTCTATCAAACAGCTTGGGTCATATTCAACAACATCCTGAACTAACGAGCGGCAAAACTGCATATCGTCGTCTGGGAACAGTGAAACCTCGCTTAAAGACCACCTCGCTATTAAGACCACTTAATTTCATTCCCGAAAAAATCTTCTATATATCTTTGTATTTTAAGCTTCACTATTAAGACCACCTCAGTATTAAGACCACCTCGCTATTAAGACCAGTTTTGAAAAGACTCAAATCCCAAAGTTTCACCTCACTACTCAGACCACCGACCAAACACAAAGTCATGATCACCTGGTGTGTATTCCACTGTGTACACCTGTCAAGTGTCAGATCTGTATTTCGGTGTCAAATTGGCTAATCAGCTACAATTACTGTGTGTTTAACATTATGAAGCATATATATTAGTAAATGGACCATGAAAACAGGTCAGAAGGTGGATTTTAGATAAATCTGTCTGCATTATCACCCTCGGTATTTAGACCACCCCACTATTAAGACCACTTTGGTGCGGTCCCTAAGGTGGTCTTAATAGAGAGGTTTCACTGTAACTGAAAATCAAACTTTCAGGAGAAGCAAAACACTGTTTCATGATTTAAATTGGGAATTTCTAATACCAAGTGTGCTTGCAACTACATGTAAAAACATCGTGTTTTCACACAGTGATAACAAACTATGTACCACATGTATACTCCTATAAGGGTTTACCATTGATCAGTTACAAGGTTTTCACCTCTGTTTGTCTGCAATATTGGGCAGCTACAAGCTTTTGCACATCACAAAAAAATAAGTTTAAACTTTCTGTTACTAAAATTCAAACCTATCATTTCATGGATAGTTAGACCATTTAACCTCAAACCCATATAGACATTAAAGTATCTCAAATTTGTGATTAGGATATAAAGACATCCAATTCATGGTCCGTTGTCATTAATCTCTATAATTGCTTTCGTTTGATAGATATCGAAAAAAATACCGGACAGAAAGTAAATCCGGACAGAAAGTAAATCCTGAGATTCTGGTCCAACACCAACAGCAGCCACATACAGGTAAGTATGGAGGCTGATTTCTGCCATATCGCCTTTTTGCGTATTTTTCGCGATCGGCGGGTTTTCGCCTTGTAAATTTTACGCGAAAAGACGAGAAAAAAGAACACGTTTGTTCTTGAAAAAATATCGCCTTTTCGTGTTAATTTTCTCGCCTTTTCGGCTTTTCGCCTTTTCGTGAAGCTTATCAAATTATACAATTTACACTAAAAACCGCCGAACGGCGGGTTTTCGCCTTATAAAATTTACGCAACCCGCCGTAAACCCGCCGAAAACCCGCCGTTCGACGGGTTTTCGCGTAAATTTTATAAGGCGAAAACTCGCCGTTTTGCGGGTTTTCGCGTACTGAAGAAGGCGGGTTTTGGGCGAAAGGAGGTTGCACTAGCTAATAGCAAAGATCATGCATTAGAAAAAGCAGGGGGAAACTGGTCCCTGACAGAGTCTCAGGAGCATATACATGTTCTAGGTTTGACATAGTTTACTCTCCTAGCTTACTGTAAGTTCTGTAAGAATGTTTCAAACAAACACATTGGAATAAATTTAGACAATACCACGGCTATTTCATATATCACACACATGAGAGGAAAAATCAATCGGTGTAATAAGCTCGCCAAAGAGATTTGGCCATGGTGCATACTTAGAAAGATCTGGTTTTCAGCATCGCACATACCAGGCTGCGAGAATGTTGAGGCTGATGCAGAAAGTCGTTTGGAACATGAAAATACAGAGTGTCAGCTTGATAATAAAATATTTGCCATTCTAACTGATAAGTGGGGTACTCCAGACATTGACTTATTTGTTTCCAGACTAAACAAACAGCATCCCCCCTTTTTGTTCTCTGTATCTGTATCTGTAAAACCTTAGTTCAGGTCCCAAACTAGCTGTAACAAATCATCGGGGCCCCTGTGGTACACCCGACTCGAAAGCAGGTCCTGGTTTCATCAACGTTCCTTAACTTAAGGAAATTCCTTAACTTAAAAATCTCCATAGGAAAGCATTACAGAATTTAAGGGGAAAATCCTTCGTTAAGGAACTTTCCTTAAATTCTGTAATGCTTTCCTATGGAGATTTTTAAGTTAAGGAGTTTCCTTAAATTAAGGAACGTTGATGAAACCGGGGCCAGATCGATAAGGAAGTGACGTCAGGAATCCTAATGCAGGCCTATCAGATATAAAAAGTATGGCAGACTTTCTATAATACAAAGAAACAAAATGGGCTAGCATAATACCCCGTAACGAGATTAGGGGAGGGTGGATGATGGAATCACCCTGTCCGCTTGTCGTCCGCAGCTTTTCCGGAGATCTTCTTAAGGACTCACACAACTAAACAATTTACTATATGTTTATTACTAAGCTTTAGAGCTAATATCTTTAATATTTGAAGTTCAACACTAGTGACAACGGCCTGGATTCACAGATACATACATGGGAAAGACTTCAAATGGCATTTTATTGAGGAGTTTCGTGGCATTTTAGCTCACTACAGGTGTCTGCTTCGGACACCGGAAATGTATATATCACACCAGTGAAATGGGACGGGAAAACCCTCTGACTTTTGACCCCATATCAATCCGCCATTAAATATCAAAAACTACCAAAAGTAAACATTTTTGTAAAGTTAAATATCTATAGCTTTCATTCAATGCAAAGCGTGTCAACAATTACCTATTTAGAATATTCAGAATCACTGTACTTAGCCGGAACAAATTTTCGGTAGGAACTACAAACGTATGAAACACTTCGTGATAGGCTGATTTAGTTGTGCGAGTCCTTAACTAACATGCAGATTTCAGATAAGTATACATGTAGTTGTGCACCGGCATTTCGACCTCTTTTAAGGAGTTATGACTTTTTTCCCACGCATGCAGTGCAATTTGACTTTGAAAATTTCATTTAAATGGTATGACCAACATTGCGGACCCTTGCCTAACACCAGTCGTGTGTAAAAACAAACAACGCGAATGTATTTTTTATTTCTCTTTGGGTATCAGTGGGAAGATTCATGTCACCCTGGTATATCCTGTTCATAGTTAGTTCAACTGATATTTCATATTTCAATTCTTTTTAAGGGAGATATATCCCATGATGCAAAATAACTTGTCTAGAAAATCTGTCGGAACTTTCAGGCCAGCATCATTTCATTGTATGTTACGTAATTGTGCATCAGCATTTAAATTACAGATTTCGATCCCTTTTAATGGGAGATCTTCGCCTTAACAAATAAGCAGAGTATCATGTAACTTCACTTGCATAATCGGAATATTATAATAGTTGGGCCCCCTTTCTAGTTTCATACTTTGGCCTTTTCTAAGGTAGTTATGACCATTTATGTGAACTTTAAGATGAAGAATTTCTCAAGAGATTCCCATTTCTGTAAGTTGACCGTCAAGGTCAAGGTCAGTAAAGGATTATTAACTTCCAGCGTCTATGAGAGAGAAGAGGGGGGGGGGGGGGGTGCAGAGAATTAGAAAGGGGATGGAAGGAGAGAGCGAGGGAGAAACAAGCCAATTCGTAGAATTAATATCCCCTGTCTTCCCCCTTTTGTAAGAACTTAACTTCGCCGAGCCCTTTAAGCATTTAACCTTGTTACCAAGGTTCAAGAAAATTGGATAAGGTTTGTTGCTGTTATAACACGGAATCGGCAAAAATGGACTTTTTTGTCAATGAAGGGGCCATAAATCCGCCAAATAATATCCTCAAAAAAAGTCGATCAAACTTGGCCGAGACCTTTAGGCATTTTACCATGTTACCAAGTTTCAAGAAAATTTGATAATATTTTTTGCCGTTATTGCATGAAAACTAAAGAAATCGACATTTTTCGTTATTCAAAGGGCCATAACTCCGCCAAATAGTGTTAAAGAGAAGGGGCGATCGAACAAGATCAAATTTCGATAAAAAATATTCCCTCAATGGTCATAAAGGCTATCATTGAGGGGACATTTTTATTATCTACCCCCCCCCCCCCCCCCCCCCCCCCCAGTGTAAAATTACTCTAAACACCCTAGTTTATGTCCAAAACTAGTCGAAACAAATTCTCAGGTCCCTGTGATACGTCTCTGTTAATAAGTATATGTTATGTGATTATTTCAACTACTCTTGCTTGTTTTCTGAAACATAACATAACAGAAGACGGGATAAAGGATTCATAAGTAGTAGCAAGACTATTTGAAAATTTGGAACAGTGTAACGTAACTTTCATTATTTCTAACTTTATGTATGTTACTTTCTCCTACTCTTGGTGGAAGAAGAAGGAGGTTAATTATTATGGAGTTTAAACATCAACGAAAGCTTACGCAGCTCAATTTCTTCTTTCAGATAATGGTTGGAGCCGGGATTCTTTATACAGAGATTGTTTCCTAGAGAAAGATGGCGTGACGGTAATAACTCGTGCTGCCTCAAGTTGAACTTGTTCTAGTTTATTTACATCTGTCAGAGAACAACCTTCCCATACCTCATAAGCATATTTCAATACAGGCAACACAAATACTCTATGTAATATTGTTTTCCTACTCAACAAAAATTTTAATTTCTTTAATATCGATACATGTCCATACATGTTTATATAATTTCTGCTACGTGAAGAGACCACTTTGCATCTGAACTGAAAGTTACACTTGGATATCTATGGTGGTCAACTAAATTCAAAGTTTCGCCTCCGAAAGTAAGGTGCAAGGGTAGTACATTTTTCGAATTCGTTATTAGTAAACCATCAGTTTTTTGTAGGTTAAATTAAGTGAGCCAGTCTTGGGACCATTTTTTGCAAGTCATCATTAAGAGATCATTGAATGTCTAAAAAAAGATACATTATAAAGTATTGTCAGCAAATAAACGAGACATACTATTCAAATTATCCAAAATATCATTTTATATATATTAAAAACAAAAAGGGACCCAAAACGCATCCTTGTGGTACACCAGAAGCTCCTTTGTCATCGTCAAAAGATAGACATCGGTTAGGTTTTTTTTACCTGAGCGTGCCGTCAGTTTTGCGGTGACATATCCCAGGGGTGGAGAGAGCGTAGGTGAGCTTAATCCCTGGGTAAAGAGGATGTTGGGGACCAGGAACGAGCTCCCATATGAGGATCTGAGACGCGTTAATGGTATTATGATACTTTTGAGAATTCACTGACTTGAAAACCCAACCCTAGGCACGTCGAGAATTTCAACTTATCACATTTTATAAAGTAAAACGTGCTGTAAACAGCGCAATCAAATAATACCATCAACTTGGAGGAACCATTTCCAAAATATTTGTATTCCACCAACAACGTCAGCTTTGATTACTAACTGACGAGTGGAATTCCTTTGACTTGGACTTACAAAAGAAGCTATTTTGTTTACTTTTTAATTAAATGCTATCACTATAACGATTAGGTAATATCAACAATTCATTTAATGATAGCACCAATTCAGTATACTATCATATGTTCAGTTTGAATTGGTGAGTCACCATAACAAAAAAAAAAAGAAAAGAAAAAAGAAAATACCAAAGCGTTAACAAAACCACAATCCAAACTCAAAATCGATAAAAAAAGGCCGGGCAAAATATGAACAATTGAAAGATTCACATGGAGACCCGTGTAAAGTATAAGAAAATATGACCAGGTGTTCCGGAAGGGTAAGCGTCTTCTGCTTCATCGACGACACCCGGCATGTAAATAAAGGTCAGATCCAAGTAAATGTAAACAAAATCTAGGTCAGATGCAAGGAAATGTAAACAAAGAAACAAATACATTTTCGCATTTGAATTTGTGATATCGCCATAATCGCCATAGAAAACGACATCCTTAAAAAATGGTTCCCAAAATATGTTGCAGGAAAACTTAATCTACCACTCATGGGGAATTTGAAAAATGTCGAAAAAGAGCGTTCCCAAATAACCGGTACATAATATTTGTACTGCGGTATGTACCGTCACAAATGTATATACTGCGGTATACCGGTAATATCGTCCACCTCTACCATTTGTTTTAAATCAGAAGAATAACTTCTGGCTTTATATATGTCTCTGTTCGGAAAACCTTGCAATGTCATTCTAGGATTCATGCTTAACATCATCTGATTCAAAAACAATGCATAAGATACATAGTTGTTTTCGGATTAGTTTCAGAGCAATTTCTGCCGAGTATAACGTTGGTTTTAGATGCGAAACGAAATTGTCGTAAGTTATCTATATCATCTCATGCCACGAGTTCTAACACAGAGTTAATATAATAACAAATGAGCAAAATTATTGATAGGTCAGTGGGCTTATTTCGAAGATATAATGGATTTCACTGGATCACTGAAGTTTCCATTGTTGGAAGCCAGTTCAGGCTTATAGAGGTGGCTCATGTTGGTACACACTAACTCGCTATTTTTCTTTTCCGGTTGCGCACGATAAATTACTTTATTTCCCTTACTGATATATATTAACACTAAGTCTTATGATAAAAACTTTAGTCACTGGTTCAGCCACAGGTAAAAAACGTAAGCGTAAAAAGCAATGTTAGTGTCTCTATAGTCACGGTTGACTAATTATTATTGGTAAAACGACATGTATTTGCCAGCTGAATAACTGTTTACACTTGGCAGAAAGAAGCTGTGGATTTTCTGGGATGGTTTCTCCAGAATTTGTTTAATCGTTCTTTGAAACAGTTTAGGTTTGGTGCTGATACCACCTCTTCAGACTCTTCAGGCTATTGCTTCTGATGTTTCCACAAGTAATTTTAGATGAATATTGTCTGGACCTGGAGCTATGTTTGGAATTGTAGACCTGATTGCTTTAGTTAATTATTTCTTCTGTTATTTCTATATATCTTCCAATGGTGAATTGTATTGTCGTTCCTGGAACTCTGGAAGGTCGCTATTATTATCCCTTACAAAGACGCTTGCTGTGTCTTGGTCATCTGAGGTGAGTTCACCATTACTTTTACACACACATTGAACTGATGGTTTGGTCTTCGTTTTGTTCCTTACATGTTTCCAAAACAGCTTGCATACTTGCCAACCCTCCCTATTTAGGAAGGAGACTCCCGATTTTGGACCCTAAGATGTTGCATTTTTAACTTGGGAATCTGCTGAACTGTTCCTATTTTTAAAGATCTGCTGATTTCATCTGAAAAAAGAGCTCAAGAGAAGCCATTTAAAAGTAATATTTTTCCTTTGAATTTACATGTATACATATTATTTATGTTTTCAATTCTGAGCACGCGTAATCACCCCCATGGAAATTTCAAAAAGTTGGCAAGTATGAGCTTGGGGTTTGTTTATATTTTGCCAATTATGTCCTTTTGGTAAATATATGTTGAGTGCCTGGGTAGCTTTGTGAAGAGGTTTCGTACAGTTTTGTAAGATTCAAAGATTTGCGGTGTTTTGCAATGCAGATGTTTTGTCCAATTTCGAGCTTTGTCAGTTATAGCCTGACGGGAGATGTTGTCGAAACAGGAATTTCTTGGGACATTCGATTTAACCTCCTTACTCTCGGGTATGTTTATTTCTATTAACTTGTTTAAAATATGACGGGAAAAGATGTCGGTTAGATTTATTATAAGAAATACATGAAGGAAATTACTTTTGAGAAGCTGGATGGATTAATTAATTATTTTTTGAAATGTTGTGTCAGATGATTGTATAAAGATATATATTTTGATAATATTAAAAGAAAATGTGTGAGTCACTGCGCAATGTTTTTTTAACTTGCGTTGAAAATTCGTTGGAATTCACAGCATTAATGCTTATAAAAAAAGTGTAACGACGGTTACAGTACCATAGATCAATTGGAAGTCCTACATAGTTTGATTATTATTTCAGACACTTTTGCTGATCAACGAAGACAGACACATCATTACTCAAACACACAAGGACCAAACTTAAAGCTTTAGCTAGCTGAACTATTCAGTAACTGGTATACCGAGGTATACCGCGGTACGCAGTACGTTATAACGTTACTGTGGTATTTGTACTTTGGTACAAATAAATTTGTTCAAATACAATATCAGAGACATATAAACGTCTCTGACAATTTGAAGTTAATTTTGGAATTAAAATTATAAATTAAGTTGCACTAGTGATGAACACTGCAAATACATAATATACTGTAATGCTTATTTACATACATGTTTTTATGTGCTAATGACCTTTTCTTGACGTGACTTTCTCACAACTATAGAAACGGGCAATAAAAACCTCTACAGGGAAGAAATGCATGATGAAACTCCATTTTTGATAGAATGTGATTTTTGATTTGACCTTATCCTTTTTATTCTTAATGAAACGGAAGCAAAGTTCCAAACTTTTAAAGTTTTACTAAATACACACTAAAAATAAATTGATATTTCTTATGAAAGTAGAAAATTTATAGAAAGAAGTCTATAAAGCATTTTGTTTTATGTATCGAAGAAGACAAAAATTACACATTATATTATGTATTTGTGCATCGGCATTCATTAATTTAATGAATGCCGATGCACAAGTACATAATATAATGATCATCGAAGTGAGTTTCATCAAAATCTTCTTGTTATTTAGGCAAACTTTAAGGTGGAAATCTTCAGAAAAGGGTGGTCGGGTGGTGCAGTGGATAGCGCACTTGCCTTTCAACAAGGCGGCCAGGGTTCGATTCCCCGACCGGACGTGTGTAACGTGCAGGCGGTCACCCATCTAACTACTGACCACGCTCACCGTTGCTAACTAACGTGAACGGGTCCCCGGGTCATACCGCATGACTGAAAAAGCTATCTTGCCAGTTAGGCAGTATTTCCCCCTCATATACCTAGCTGGACATTACACGTGAAAATGTACGGGGTCACCTGCCCGACCACGTGGGTTTTCTCCGGGTACTCCGGTTTCCTCCCACATAAAGCTTTTTCGAAAAGACATATCAGTGTTTATCACCGACTATATTCTCCATTGACTACAGTGTAACGTTAACTTAGGCAATCGGACAATCCAGAGGGTCACGGGAATGTTCGTACTGAAATATTTTCGTACCGCACACATATTCGTACCTGGGAATTTTCGTCCGGGTATTTTCGTACTACAAAAGTATAATACTGTTAATGCAAATATAATGCTTTTAACTGTTTTCCATAACTATAAACGCTTATTATATAGGTTGATACTGCACAAAGTTATGATAAACATAAGACTATAATTATAGAGAGTTTGAGAATGATCTTCACTAGTAAGAAATTAAGGGATCTCTTTTTTAATATAAATAGAAAGTTGTAGGTGCCGAGTCTGTTGACCACGTACTATTATAAATTAAAGTTACAGGTATACGTACTGGCCACGTGCAATTATTATAAAGTTACAGGCCTAGGTATACATACTGGCCACGTGCAATTATTATAAAGTTACAGGTATACATATAGGCCAAAATGACAATTTGACAATTGTTTTATTTCTCATTAATATTCTATAGTCACGTGGTATATTGGACCACCTACCAGTTTCAATTTGAAGTTTAGTGTTACATATTCTAAATTTACAATACTCCTTGGCTAATTTCGGAGGGAGTTATAGTAAGTACTTTTCTAAACAAAGTTCATTTTTATAGATTCTATAAGTAATTCGTTTCCTGTCATTAATAGTTAGTTCTCTGTTGTAGGTACCTACCATGTGCCGTTCAAACTTCAAAGACAGATATTATACTCATTAAGAATTAAAGAAATGTATACTCAGAATACTTTTCTATCAAATGTCAGTGTTATATGCACGTACGTCACAATATACAATGTTAATGATATACATCCTCATGACACAAATAATAGAAAACTTGCCATGCTATCTCAACGTTATATACGTCACGATATCCATAGAAAACGTATAATGTGATTTATGTAAAAGAAATTAAAATAAAATGCATTAAAACAAATACTTAGTGTTTTGTTATTATTTCTATGAATAAGAAATTGGAAATCATTGAAAATTTAAAAAGAAGAGCAACCCAACTTATTCCAGTTTAAATAATTCATTAGCAGAAGCATAGGCTACATAAGGTTTCTATCAAAGTCTATGGTAGAAGTAGATTTATTTGGTAAAACAAATGGATTATATCAGTCTTGCTACAAATCAGGGTTGGATACTTGATTTTCAAAACACATTTTCATTTTTATTTAATTGACAAAATAACTTACATCATGCGCCCTTTGTTTATTTCAATTGATAAAATATCATACATTACATTCAATAATTAGTAAGAACATGGTAGTAATAATTTGTCACATCATTACATGGATAATGAAATATGCACTCTTCATGATATGTAAAATAAAACATGATTACACATGTACAATGAAGTCTATTCTCCATGGTCCCAAATACGCTACAATACAAAATGAGACATATCAAATTAAATATGTTTAAAAAAGATAACATTTCTACAATAACTAAAAGTTCATATGTGCGATAAGAATACAATAATATCATAGAAACAAGCATTTTGGACATTTTTTTTTTTTTTTTATGTAAGTATTATTTTTATTCAATACAATTAAATTCTACTTTTTCTGAATGATTTTCTTATGCAAATTGCCTTTAACTGATTTTTTTTTCTATTTCAGTAATCTGAAAGAATGGCCTCCTTTTTATTGGATCTTTTTGTCATTATGCATGCCATGCTGATAGTCCAGATTTTACAGTGTGCCTTTTCAGGACAGAACTCTTTTAATTTGAAGGTAGAAAAATATTCCGCCATATTCAAATAACCTAAACTTGTTTCGGCATGCACAACAAATTGTACCTATGGATATTTTGACAAATTGGATTACAGAAGATACGGGAAGCATCTAGTTGCATCCTTTTCAACCGCCATGAACTGAAGATAGCAGTAAACGGTTTTATTATAGAAGGTAAAACTATGCGGACGAGAATTTCACGAAACGTCAATGTTTACAAAATAAATAACAAACATCCCGCGATAATGCCAACTTAAAATGATATGATTCGAAAAGAAAATGTTGAGTTGTTGCCCGATAGACGGCTCATAAAAATGTGTTTGTTTTATAAAATCAATTTGATTTCTGACTGTTGATTGTATTCGAGTTACTATTTCTATATTTCTATATAATAATACATCTATGATCTTGGAACCTGTCAAAATGCAAGTTGACCATAAGGCATCTAGAATCTATATAGGCCTATCATCAAATCAAGTCTGCATTTGCACTTTTTCAAGTACAAGAGCACTGTCAAACCTGGCCATACAGCTGGTACCGGTGTATCTAGACAGATTTGCTTTTTTAGGCCTATATATTAAAATATGACTACATGTATATAAAGGTAGAATTTAAACAAATATGCTGATACTGGCTGTAATTATCTTGTCAACATCAATATTAATACTCACTAATAACGTCAGTTGGTGGAGAAATGAGAGGTTTTGTAAAAAAAAAAAAATCATTTTTTTTTCTTTTATGTGCACGTGGGATCGTTGCATTTTTGCCCTGTCAACATACTTCACTTATTATATTTTTAGTAACAAACTATATAACAGCGTGTCTATTCTGTATGGTGTTTGCTTGGCTCATGGTTACAAATGATAAAAGCATCCTGATGACAGGGACGTATATCTCACATATACGTCCCTGCTGATGACCATGGACCCTGATGCAAATTCATTGCATGCTTTTAGAAATAAGATACTTCTGAGGAGGAATGTTAACACGAAGTAAAGTCATTTTGTGCAGAGAGTGCGAAAAGAGAGTGAAAAAACTACCCAAAGTTTTTTTTTCAAACTCATTCACATAGGTATATGGAACAATATCTCATCATTTTGACTTAAAAAATGTAGGCTGTCCTTCCAAAAGCAGCCCAAATAAAAAGTTGGTTTTATGTCATAACATAATAAAGAAAATTTAAAGCCAACTTCATATCATGATCACATTTTGGTCATCTTAATGGTTAGAATTCATTTAGATTTTAATGGTCAGGATATATCAACCTTAGAATCTTGTTGTTTGGGATTATACATTTGCATGTATGTTAACGTTGGAAGCTTTAAAAGATTGTTGTGTAAAACCTGTAAAACAGCTGGTAAATCGTTTGTGTACATAACCGGTATGCGTATGCAGTACAGCTAGTAGCCCAACTTACTCAAACTCATGGGGACCTGATCAATAGTTCGATGAATATATATGGTATTCGAGTAATCCGAGGTTGAATACGGTACATGTACATGTATTGTATGTACAGATTTGGTCGGGACCAAAGGAACTGTTCGACGAATGAGAGGTATTCGAGTAAACCGTGTCGAGTAAGTGGGATTTTACTGTATGTTTATCAATGTAAATGAAATTGATAAGATGATGATTTTATATTTATGAATGACAAATAAGTTAACAATTATGCTTATGATTTCTTTTCATTAACATTTTTCTGCTCTTTCTTTTGTAAATTAAAGGTAGGGAGTGTAAAAATGGCAGACAAGACTACAAAACAGGCCCAGCAGAAGTTTACAAATTTGCGTAAACGCCTGGACCAACTTGGGTATCGACAAACACTAGGACTAGAATCACTTCCTTTGGCGGAAAAGCTTTTTTCAGACCTGGTCCACACAACAGAAAGTCTGAAACATGCCAAACTTGAACTTGGAAAACAGGACACTGAACACAAAGACTTTGACACAGCAGTTGAACCGTACAAAAGTGATAATGCCAAATTGGTGAAGGAAAACAACGACCTACATCAACAATTAATCAAACATAAGGAAGACTCAGATGCAGTTATCAGAGGTACAGGGATCACTTTGGGGCGAGATTTGGGGATTTTTATCCATATTTTTCCTGAAAATCTCATTAAAAATCCAAAATTATATTACTTTATATAGAAAAATCTCATAGATAATTTGCTGACCCCATAAAATCCCTCAAATTCTCCCAAAGGTTTTGAGAGTCAGAATTTTCCCTGGAGGTATGATGACGAAGTGAGACTTCCGGATGAATTTTTACAGTTAATATTTTCAGATGAGATGCATCTGTAAATTTTCATTTGCCCCCATGCTACCTATATTTGTAGTTCTAGTGGTGAGATGATCAATTATCAGAAGTTCTGGCCTTGGTTTCATCAACGTTCCTTAACTTAAGGAAACTCCTTAAATTAAACATGGAGATTTTTAAGTTAAGGAATTTCCTTAGTTAAGGAACGTTGATGAAACCGGGGCCTGAGGGGTGGGTAGGGGCTGTAGTGGACACATAAATTACTGGATTTTTCTAGTGGTAAAATAAAGAACAAGAAGTTCTTTTAGGGGGCTATATATATATGGTAAAATAAAATATCATAAGTTCTGTCACATGGGCAGGGTGTTACTAGTGCTTTGGTAAGATAATTCAAAGTATCAGATGTCAAATTTTGTCAGGGAGGCTGTTAATGATTACACTAGTAGTAAGATAATTTATAAAATATCATAAGCTCTGTCAGGAGTTTGAAATTGGCTGTTTATTATACTATTGTAATGTATGTCGTCATTGATTAAAAAAAAAGATCTAAAACACATTTAAATACAAAAGAAAAATAACATCTGTCAATTTCTTTTTTGTGTTACCTCCCTTTAAATTTGATTGTTATTGATTGGAATATTATGAACAATGTGTAATTTTTGTTTTGACTGCTAATAGATACATAATACTATGTGCTCATACATCATTGTATAGGTACTTATAACGTAGGTTTGAGATTGAGAGTACATTTGTGCTTATACATAATTTAATTTGAGATAGAGTTCTGCTATAAAGATGATTGAAAACACCTGTTGCACTTATTTTAGCATATAATACAGCTGTATCCATTGGACTGAATTGGGGGGAAAATCACAGGAAGGAAAACAGGAAATTGTCAGTTGCAAAATAATCTTTATCTTGAA
Source organism: Mimachlamys varia (assembly GCA_947623455.1). Taxonomy (NCBI): domain Eukaryota; kingdom Metazoa; phylum Mollusca; class Bivalvia; order Pectinida; family Pectinidae; genus Mimachlamys; species Mimachlamys varia. Next base: position 9,494,530 of record OX392537.1, read on the forward strand.
CAAATTACAAAATAAGATGATCTGTAAGAAAATATATATGAAAAGAGAGATCATGCTATCTCTCTATGAGATAGTAAGGTGATCTTTGATAAATAAATGTGACTTATTTTTATAAGCTGTGGATAAGTTACGTTTCTTATGTTAATGGTGAGAATTTTAAAAGAGATTTTATGTTTTGTTATTTGTAGAACTGAAGGCCTCGCTACGCAAACTAGAGCATGAAAATGCCGACCTCAAATTTCTCAGTAACCAATACGTTCACAAGGTTCGGCAGCTGGAGAAAGAGTCCAAGGCCAAGTCCGAGCGAATCCTCCATCTACAGGAGAAAAACTTCCATGCTGTTGTACAAACACCAGGTAACAGTCATCGGTTAGAGAATTAAATATCCGCAGGAGAGAAATTGTCCATACTTATTCATTATCCACTAGACTTAGTTTCTTCCGTGTGATTTCCATTGTCCCACATTTTGTGTTCAGTATGATTGATAGATTGATTGTTTTAGGCAAGTGTGACAATAACGTCTTGATAGAATATTAATTTCTGTCAAAGATTTGCTTGGGGTCATGGTGACGAAGTAATTAAGGTGTCCTGTCATTCTACCACTAGCCCTCCACCTCTGGGTTGTGAGTTCGAAACCTACATGGGGCAGTTGCCAGGTACTGATGGTAGGTTGGTGGTTTTCCCCGGGTACTCTGACTTTCATCCACCTCCAAAATGTGGCACATATTTAATGACCCTGGCTGTTAATACGACGTAAAACAAAATAAACCAATGCAATTGAAGACTTGCCAAGTCTAGGATGGCTCATGGAAGTCGAAATACTTCTTTCCAATAACTATAACACTTAATATAAAGTCATTTGTTCAATTACTTATTGTTCATTCTGTCATTTTGTCATGATTTCATTTCCACTGATTTACTCTTAAATTGATATAGATATTGAAATGTAATCTGATATATAGTTGTATAATTGTAAGATGCAGGTCAACTTTTGATTTGGTTGGAATAGTTCATTGAGAAATTTCAGGCATGAATAAGTTGAAGTGAGTGAATATAGGGAAGTAAGTGAATATTAGGAAGGGAATGAATATAGGTAATGGAATGAATAAAGGAAAGGTCATGAAAATTGGGGAGGTCGTGAATAAAGAAAAAATTGTGAATATAGGGAAGGTTGTGAATATTGGGAAGGTCGTGAATATTGGGAAGGTTGTGAATATTGGGAAGGTCGTGAATATTGGGAAGGTTGTGAAAATAAGGGAGGGCGTGAATATAGGAAAAGTCGTGAATATAGGGAAGATCGTGAATATTGGGAAGGTCGTGAATATTGGGAGGTCGTGAATATAGGGGAGGACGTGAATATTGGGAGGTCGTGAATATAGGTGAGGACGTGAATATAGGGAAGGGGCGTGAATATAGGGAAGGAAATGAATAAAGGGAAGGGAATGAATATAGGGAAGTGAGTGAATATACTGGGGAAAGGAGTGAATATAGGGGAGGGGCATGAATATAGGGAAGGAAATGAATAAAGGGAACGGAGTAGTGAATATAGGAAGGGAGTGAATATAGGTACATGTATAGTTACTTGCAGAATTTGAGCTCATTGCAATAAATTCCAAGATACAGTAATTATTGTGTGTTGCCTAATTGATATAAATATGACTTAGGTTAATTGTCCGTTACTAGATGAAAGTTATAAGCAAAGAAAGGAAATGGGAATTGTATTATACAAATGAATGGGAATTGGTACATGCTTTGGCTCATATGGTAGAGCCGTAGTTTATCACGCAGGAGACTCCGGTTCAATTCCTGGTTGGGGCACTCGACAGGAATGTTTGTGTTACACAACTTTGTAATACTGGCTGATAATATACTCTTTGTTCTTTAGGAGGTAAGAAGAAGAACATTCCCTTTAGGAGACAGCGTATGGAGATTGACACTGCTGTGCCGGAGTTTGATGGTCCCAGTAGGCCACTCACGCTGCCCACAGATGATCCATACGTAGCCGATCTTCTCCAGGTTGCAGATACACGCATATCAGAGCTTGAGAGACAACTCTCCATTTTCAGAGATGAAAAGGAAGTGATTGACAGAAAACTGAAGAACTTCAGACAACAGGTAAGGCCATATGATAATTCTCGCATGTTTACAGGGGAAGCATATGGGGTTGCAGCTTTCTGTAATGAACCTCAATCTTTTAGATGAATCTAGGTTGGGAATTATTACTTACAGATTTAACCCATTGCCAGCTGCAGGCGAGAATTCCTGTCAAGTCTTTTCCATCTACCATGGGAATCCTCGCCTAGCTTATATATAAAAGTACTTTTGCCTTTTAAATAAAATCACATTATTCCCCTTGAATAATAAGGATAGTTTCATTGAGTTTGAACTGTCTTTTTTTTATTCTTTTCATATGCCAATCAAACTTGAGGAGACATATTATGGTTGGTATTGTCCATTTCATGAACTTTTATTTATCAGGAGATCTCCTCACACAGTTTTCAACCAATCTCTGACAAACTTTTTACATTTATTCACCATGACATGAAGTTGTGTTTTCCTGAACAGAAGTTTGATTTGCCCATATTTGGAAGAGTTACTGCCCCTACCATTTTACATTTATTCATGATCACCATGACATGAAGTTGGGTTTTCCTAAACAGAAGTTTGATTTGCCCATATTTGGAAGAGTTACTGCCCCTACCATATTTCACAATTTTTTAATCTTCAACTTGTCAGGAAATTTCCCATTGATGCACAGTTTTTAACGGATCTCTTCAAACTTGGTTCATTTATTCACTGAGACATGGAGTTTTGTTTTCATGAACATTGGTTTGAAGAGTTATTGCCCTTTACATATTTAAAAAACTTGATCTTGTCCAGATATCTTCTCCCATAGTTTTCATTTTTTTTTTTTTACTTTGAAGGTTTTAACGTATTAAGAAAATGAAAAATGCGGTTTCTTATATGTATTGAAATTAAATTTTAAGCTTTAAATTTTCATTTTGGCATAGGACGGGCATATATCATTTTAGACATTCTTGTAATGAAATCTCATGGACATCAAATGTATTTTGATAAATTAAGATTTCCGGGTACTTGTTATATTACTTTAATTTACAAATATACTGATATGTTCATGAGATCATTGCAAATGTCAAGAGAATGGCGGTTCAGGGGATTGTCATCAAAGAAGATTGAAAATGGCTTTTATCTGAAAGTTCAAATATTGAATTTGAATGTTAAATGTACTTTTTCTTTCACAGCTAATTATTTTATTCTTTTCTTAAAAGAAGGTTTTCAAATTCTGTTTCATTGGTCACAAGTTCAAATGTAAATAAATAAAGACCTGAATAACTTCCTTACACCCATCAAACATTGTCTCCTTGCTTAAAATTCAGTGATACCTATTGTGGCTGCTGTTAATATTGACCTGTTGAATTTGATTTTAAAAAATAATATGGTAAAAACTGCTTCTGCTGTGTGACAGGATATATTTTTGTAAACTTTGTGCTTAGTCATATTCAAGATTGCACAGAAAAAAAACAACATTACTTCATGAGTGTCTATGTAATTGCATTATTTAGCCGAACAAGATAAGCATGTTGCTGCGAATAAAACCTTCATTATTTTGACCTCAATTCCATTAAAATGGTAGTGAAAGTCACAGATCATTATCAAAGAATTCTGGCATGTATATGGTAACATTTAAATGTGACTTTATACCTGTTATGTATTGTAATGAGATGGCAGCGCCTATATGTACAATCACACAACATATTCTGTTTAATTTTATTGCTTATAAGTAATAATAATGTGAACTTCATATAATCTTAAATTCTGTTGTTGATAAAGCAAAAGATTCTTATACTCCCCCGAAACACCTTGTCTTATTCTCTTGTACTTTTACAAAGGTCTCCGGATCCATGTAAATCTTTCCATTTTTAATATTTTGTCCCTAGTTTAATCGATTTTGAGTTAAGATTATGGTTTTGTTGACGCGAAGCCGAAGTATTCTCTTCATTTATTTGTCAGTACTGCTTCAGTCATCAGTCTTGTTCTTAGGCAAACGTTCATTGTAGAAGGAAGAACCGAAGAGTCTGTTAACATCTTGCAATGTCCTGTAACTTGAATATGTTACCTGTAAACCTTTTGGATCTGGCATGAAACTGTCTCAAATATGAAGCCTTTTAATTATACAGTGCACTGCTTTTATATCATGTTGCATTTGTCAGACAAAAACATGATTTTAACAGGAATGTCACATTAAGTGAAACCTGTTTTTCCACTAAATCTAGTGCATTTCCAATCTCCATAACTAAAAGTAAGCTATTCAATGTACATATGAAGATGTTTTAATATATAGATATCATTATTTCAATTAAAATCATTTTTTGGGATATTTTTTCATTTTCTATGCAACATTTTGTACAAGTCGTATCTGAAATCAACGGAAATGACATCATTTTCTGGATATTTAATGTGATTGGTTGAAAAAAAACATGATATTAAGAGGAATTCACTTCAAAATACATGATATTAACCAAATAAAATTACGTAGATTATATAGAGAGAAAAATGGTGCTTGGGAAAAACATGATATAAAGAAGAATGTGATATTAACAGGAGTGATATTAAGTGAAGTCCACTGTATAACTATTGGTCATACCGGATACACCATAAATATAAACTTTATTTATTTTACAACAATTATGAAACAAGTTATACAACTTATATAAATCACTCTTGCTTACAGTAAATAAATACAAAATGATTCTTCGTATACTCCTCTAATGAATGTCACTAGCATTTTGTATGTTTTAGGTGATTAAATTTTCAACTTAAGTTCAAATTATTACATGTTGGTTTTAGAAGTTGCATTGGGTATATTTTATTTATAGTAGAATTTCCTTCAAGAGCATTGAATTTCACAAGATTTTTAACCTATTCTGAAATTCTCAACTGAACAATATTCATCAATATCATTGAACTGCTATATGTTATACTTCACACTTTTTCTCTTTTAAAAAGTAAAAATATTATGTTAACTTAACAAAAAATATTCGTTTTCAGTAGTTAGATTACGATTAAGGTGTCCCAACATTCTACCACTAGCCCTCCAACTGTTGGTTGCTAGTTCGAAAACCCATGTGGGTCAGTTGCCAGGTACTGATTGTAGGTCGATGGTTTTTCCCTGGGTTCTCTGGCATTTCTCCATCTCCGAAACCTAACACATCCTTAAAGGATTTGTGCAACGAAAAATGAAAATTTTATATTTGATAAAAGTATTATTGTAAAGCCATAATAACATGCCCTGACGATCGCGCGGGGTCAGGTTTTCTTGCATTGACACGAAATTCGGGTCATACACCTTGGATCTCTCAAGCGAAACTAGAGATAATGAGTTCGTTGGTCACGTGATCGCGTGACGTCATCTTAGTCCAAGGACTCCTCAATCTAACCTTACCTGGTTGCATTCTTATATTAGGTCCGCTGATTACCGACCTAAAATACTGTAATTTTGGCAACATTCAGCATGCCAGATGCATATAGTGATGTAGTTGGTAACATTAGAGTTTGCCTTGATATCTAATCCACATAAAAAAAAAAACATGTTTATAGAGCTACAGAATTATTTGTCGCTTCAGAGACGGACAAGTAGACATACCAGAGAAAGCGACATCAGCACAGAAAACATTGTCACAACGCATATGTTACTTTGACTCACTCGAAAACGGGAAATACAATCTAACTAATTAAAAATGCTATTTTAAATTCTACATGTATTCGGTTTAAATACCAACAAACGAAATCAGAACCCCATAAATATACATTATATATTATATCATGTTTATATTAACACGGTACAATTATGACAGGAAATTCACAACATGTATAATAATATGTATCATGTCTTTTTACGGAATTAAATTACAAGGTTGGGATCACTGTAGATAAATGTTAATACGAAAGTACTTATTTTCATTTATTTTACGTCAGCTCAGAAATGCAAACAATTATAAGATGTGATTATTTTATTTGTGGTATGGAACATTCCCATCTTAGATTTGCCTCAGAAAAAACGGACTTTCGATAGTATTCCCGTATCTCTGCCTGGGATGATTCGGGAATTTGAAGAAGGAAATATCGCTTCTTTATGAAGTTCCATGTCGGCAACAGTTTTTACTTATCCTTCGCAACGATTGCACTGGCGACGTTTTTTTTCTTCTAATTCATATTTTTCCAGTGAATACAAAATATATGTATAGTGGGCGAAATAATGTACATCGCAATGTACATTTAATTATTATCTGAGATAATTTGACAGGGTGTCAATCTATTGTATACCTTTCCTAATGTGTTAATTGACCAGATGTATAAGATTATAATTACATGTACCGATCGTCTTTCTTACATCTACCGGCCTCCGCGCGTCCCTTTGATATCTCAGGTAAGTCATTTCACACCTGTGATGACCTCAGGGGTTATTTGCATTAGGTAACTAGCAAAGATGAAGCTGAAGAATTTATGTTATATCTAATATTAAGAAAATGTTTAATATTGTAACTCGGATATAGACACCCTGGACGTTCCGATCGACCCCCCCCCCCCCCACCACCAAATAAAGAATTTCCTTAGAAGTTATTATTAGGTTATTTGCTTTATACGTCTCTGCTTTCTATAACCCACATATAAACATATAACCACGGACCTACTAGATAGCAAAATCTAATCCAATTCCGTGATATATTTGAACACTAAAAAAAACTAAATAAAATAATGTTGGATTTACATTTCATCCTTTTTTCGGAATCTTCTACGTGGAATTTTCAATACACAGAGTACAGTACAAATAAGGCCCCGATTACATACTATTTTACACGTACCGTAAAATACGAAAATAATTTTGAAATAAACGTTAATTCTGTTTTTTTTTTCGTCAAATTGGTATCAATATAAAGTTGGTTGCCTGGTGTACGTGTGTATCGTTTTTATGACTCTGGTACGGGTTTCGTCGTCTTGACTGGTGTCAGTATATATAGCAGTATAAAGGTAAAATGTTACCATCTACCTGTCTTATCAAGGTGAATTCGCTGACCAATCAACTAATTAGTGTCACGCTTATGTTAGATCACTAATACCCTGTGAATGGCACGCCCGTGATTTGTAATGTTTCGACAGGGTGTCGATCTCTTGACTACTATATTGACGATGACGAACGAAATTAGCATTCAAATGTCCCACAAAACACCATTTTGGCCAATACAAGTTAAAAGTATGCATGGACTTTCGTTTTAAAAAGTATATTGTACGTAATGTATGTATCAGTATGTAACTGTCACAACAATATTTGCTGTTACCGTATTTGACCGGGAATAAGCCCCCACCCCCTGAGAAAAATAATTGATCAAAAGTAGGGAGGGGTCTTATTCCCGAATACACCCCTGTCCACAAAAGTCCGCCATCTTGGATATTCTACTGTTTTGATCTAAGAACTCAGTCCACACTATACCAGTTATGTAATTCTAGTTGTTTGTTTAGTTAAAATAACAATTTACATTCAGAATGTTTAAAAACAGTCACTATAAATTGATGCCATTGATGGTACTGTTAACAGATTTTCTATTAGCAATTGGTCTAGATAATTCAATTTATCAAGCATCATCTTGAATGAATTTTCATTTATAAGTTAATAAGTATTCATTTAGATACAATAATAACATTCAGATGTGTAAAAGAAATTAATAGCATGACAATAAGACTGCTTGTCGTTTGGCTACCACCATTACGAGATTTGAGATAAGCCAACTACAGGCAATAAATAGCTTAAGAAATTTGAGTAAACAATGTAAAATTAACACAAAACCAATGCATGAATCATACAAAAACAACAAACCAACTTATCTGCATTGAGTCTGGAAGCATTAAGAGCAAGAGACATGTATTTATGGATAAAAGTCTTCCAAAAAACGCTAAGGCCATCTGAAGGCAGCCATCTTGTTTTCTCAGAGAGCCGGTTGATACAAATTTCAGAATGACAATTTTAACGAACTGATATTGACAGAAAGGTTAGATTTGAAACAAACTACTTGGCAACAAACTACTTCAAAATGAATTTACTTTTGCTTTATCACTATAAAATATATTTTCTTTATTTTCTTTTTCAATACAGACTTACATTTAATGGATCAAGTATAGGAATTATATTTCGTTTTTGTTCAAAGTTTGCAAAATGCACAACCAGTTCAAACATGAAAGTATGGTGTTCTTAACACCAGTTAAAAAATGTTTTATTTCAAGTTTAGCCTTATAGATATTTTTTTTTGAACACAGATATATTTTATGTTCAGACACAAAATTAAAAACAAATTAACATGCTTTTTATTGAGAGAAAGACAAAATTTAGGGTGGGGGCTTATTCCCAGGCTCCCACCCTATTCCAAGAACCTTTGCCAAAGTGGGGAGGGGGCTTATTCGTGAGAGGGGGCTTATTCCCGGTAAAATACGGTATACACGTTATACATATACAAGGTTTATGTAAGCAAACAGTGTAATATGGCGATAGCTTGATTTTCCCGGACTAAGATGAAGTCACAGGGGGAGTGGCCTCGTTCTGGGTCACAAAATATGCATAATTTAGAGGTCGGTGAAAATGACCTAATAATCGTGTCACTACAAAGTAACCAGACCACGCTTGCAAGATTGGGTGTTCGAATATGGTTTTAAAACATGACTTTTACCAAATATAAAATTTTCATTTTTCGTTGCACAAATCCTTTAAATGACCCTGGCTGTTAATAGGAAGTAAAACAAAATAAACCAAAGCATTACTTCGGTTGACTCGCCTAAGCAGCCTTGGTATGGATGAAGTATTTTACAAGAATCTACCAAAATCGGTTTTTCGCAAATAAAGATATCAATTTTCAACAGCACAAATAAAATCCGTGATTACCGCAGCATCGACAAAACCATAATATGAACTCCATAATGTTTAAACTAGTGTAGAAATATAAACAAAGATTTAGGTGTAGACCAGGTGTTCTGGAAAGGTAAGTGTCTTATGCTTCAATGGCAACACCTGCCTTTTAAATCTAGGTCACATCCAAGTAAATGTCATGTTCTCAAAGTGAGAACTGAGGTATTATTTAAACATTACAACATGGCATGTTAATGTACATATTAAAAAAACGTCCACCTTCATATCGCACAAGGATACAGAATATTTCACAAGGAGATGGTGATGATGACCATAAAACTTCAATGTGGAACAAAACCGTGAGGGCTAGAGTAAGCACAGCTTGAGTTCAAGTGGTAATTAAACAAGTATAGAGTTAAAGTATATAAAGGCATGTTAAACATTAGTTAGTTACTTATTGGTATGAAAGGACGTAAGAACAGACGAATTGGTCGTCAGTAGATTAAAACCTTTCACCCCCCCTCAGGCCATAACGATCTCCTCCAGGTCAATACCGTTACACGGTAGAGTTTAATAACACAGGGGTGGAAGGGTTGGGGAAAAAAAGTGAATTTCTTTGAATGCTAGCTACTATTTATTCAAGACTTATATATACTTACAGCTGATAGGAAATCATTATGTACACTGTACTGTGTATCACATTGCATGAATTCCCACAGTGAACCCCAGTCAATGATAGTTGCCAAGTTAGCAGTTTGCCTGATTAAAGCTTACAGGTGTATTGGTCATAGAAGTGTCATAGGCAAAGGGGAGGGGGTACATGTTAGGCAAAGGGGAGGGGGTACATCATAGGAAAAGGAGAGGGGTACATGTTAGGCAATGGGGAGGGGGTACATGATAGGCAAAGGGGAGGGGGTACATGATAGGAAAAGGGGAGGGGTACATGTTAGGCAAAGGGGAGGGGGTACATGTTAGGCAAAGGGGAGGGGATACATGTTAGGCAAAGGGGAGGGGTACATGTTATAGGCAAAGGGGAGGGGGTACATATTAGGCAAAGGGGAGGGGGTACATGTTAGGCAAAGAGGTGTGGGTACATGTTATAGGCAAAGAGGAGGGGGTACATGATAGGCAAAGGGGAGGGGGTACATGTTAGGCAAAGGGGAGGGGGTACATGTTAGGCAAAGGGGAGGGGATACATGATAGGCAAAGGGGAGGGGTACATGTTATAGGCAAAGGGGAGGGGTACATGATAGGCAAAGGGGAGGGGGTACATATTAGGCAAAGGGGAGGGGGTACATATTAGGCAAAGGGGAGGGGATACATATTAGTCAAAGGGGAGGGGATACATGTTAGGCAAAGGGGAGGGGGTACATGTTAGGCAAAGGGGAGGGGATACATGTTAGGCAAAGGGGAGAGGGTACATATTATTCAAAGGGGAGGGGATACATGTTAGGCAAAGGGGAGAGGGTACATGTTAGGCAAAGGGGAGGGGGTACATGTTAGGCAAAGGGGAGGGGATACATGTTAGATAAAGGGGAGGGGGTACATGATAGGGGCAGATTGGACACTGAGGAAATCATTTGTGGTAGAGAATTATTTAGGGGGCGGAAATCAGGAAGTTGTAGTGGGAGACATGTAGGGAAATCCATTGGTGTGTCAGAGGGGCTAGGGATATGTGTAAGGAATTACTTTAGTATGTCAGAGGGGCTAGGGATATGTGTAAGGAATTACTTTAGTGTGTCAGAGGGGCTAGGGATATGTGTAAGGAATTACTTTAGTATGTCAGAGGGGCTAGGGATATGTGTAAGGAATTCCGTCGATGTGTCAGAGGGGCTAGGGATATGTGTAAGGAATTCCATCGGTGTGTCAGAGGGGCTAGGGATATGTGTCAAATTGGCTAGGGATATGTGTAAGGAATTACTTTAGTATGTCAGAGGGGCTAGGGATATGTGTAAGGAATTACTTTAGTATGTCAGAGGGGCTAGGGATATGTGTAAGGAATTACTTTAGTATGTCAGAGGGGCTAGGGATATGTGTAAGGAATTCCGTCGATGTGTCAGAGGGGCTAGGGATATGTGTAAGGAATTACTTTAGTATGTCAGAGGGGCTAGGGATATGTGTAAGGAATTACTTTAGTATGTCAGAGGGGCTAGGGATATGTGTAAGGAATTACTTTAGTATGTCAGAGGGGCTAGGGATATGTGTAAGGAATTCCGTCGATGTGTCAGAGGGGCTAGGGATATGTGTCAAATTGGCTAGGGATTATGTGTAAGGAATTACTTTAGTATGTCAGAGGGGCTAGGGATATGTGTAAGGAATTCCGTCGATGTGTCAGAAGGGCTAGGGATATGTGTAAGGAATTCCGTCGATGTGTCAGAGGGGCTAGGGATATGTGTCAAATTGGCTAGGGATTATGTGTAAGGAATTACTTTAGTATGTCAGAGGGGCTAGGGATATGTGTAAGGAATTCCGTCGATGTGTCAGAGGGGCTAGGGATATGTGTCAAATTGGCTAGGGATTATGTGTAAGGAATTACTTTAGTATGTCAGAGGGGCTAGGGATATGTGTAAGGAATTCCGTCGATGTGTCAGAAGGGCTAGGGATATGTGTAAGGAATTCCGTCGATGTGTCAGAGGGGCTAGGGATATGTGTCAAATTGGCTAGGGATTATGTGTAAGGAATTACTTTAGTATGTCAGAGGGGCTAGGGATATGTGTAAGGAATTCCGTCGATGTGTCAGAGGGGCTAGGGATATGTGTCAAATTGGCTAGGGATTATGTGTAAGGAATTACTTTAGTATGTCAGAGGGGCTAGGGATATGTGTAAGGAATTCCGTCGATGTGTCAGAAGGGCTAGGGATATGTGTAAGGAATTCCGTCGATGTGTCAGAGGGGCTAGGGATATGTGTCAAATTGGCTAGGGATTATGTGTAAGGAATTACTTTAGTATGTCAGAGGGGCTAGGGATATGTGTAAGGAATTCCGTCGATGTGTCAGAGGGGCTAGGGATATGTGTCAAATTGGCTAGGGATTATGTGTAAGGAATTACTTTAGTATGTCAGAGGGGCTAGGGATATGTGTAAGGAATTCCGTCGATGTGTCAGAAGGGCTAGGGATATGTGTAAGGAATTCCGTCGATGTGTCAGAGGGGCTAGGGATATGTGTCAAATTGGCTAGGGATTATGTGTAAGGAATTACTTTAGTATGTCAGAAGGGCTAGGGATATGTGTAAGGAATTCCGTCGATGTGTCAGAGGGGCTAGGGATATGTGTCAAATTGGCTAGGGATTATGTGTAAGGAATTACTTTAGTATGTCAGAGGGGCTAGGGATATGTGTAAGGAATTCCGTCGATGTGTCAGAGGGGCTAGGGATATGTGTAAGGAATTCCGTCGATGTGTCAGAGGGGCTAGGGATATGTGTCAAATTGGCTAGGGATTATGTGTAAGGAATTACTTTAGTATGTCAGAGGGGCTAGGGATATGTGTAAGGAATTCCGTCGATGTGTCAGAGGGGCTAGGGATATGTGTCAAATTGGCTAGGGATTATGTGTAAGGAATTACTTTAGTATGTCAGAGGGGCTAGGGATATGTGTAAGGAATTCCATCGGTGTGTCAGAGGGGCTAGGGATATGTGTCAAATTGGCTAGGGATTATGTGTAAGGAATTACTTTAGTATGTCAGAGGGGCTAGGGATATGTGTAAGGAATTACTTTAGTATGTCAGAGGGGCTAGGGATATGTATAAGGAATTACTTTAGTATGTCAGAGGGGCTAGGGATATGTGTAAGGAATTACTTTAGTATGTCAGAAGGGCTAGGGATATGTGTAAGGAATTCCGTCGATGTGTCAGAGGGGCTAGGGATATGTGTCAAATTGGCTAGGGATTATGTGTAAGGAATTACTTTAGTATGTCAGAGGGGCTAGGGATATGTGTAAGGAATTCCGTCGATGTGTCAGAGGGGCTAGGGATATGTGTCAAATTGGCTAGGGATTATGTGTAAGGAATTACTTTAGTATGTCAGAGGGGCTAGGGATATGTGTAAGGAATTCCATCGGTGTGTCAGAGGGGCTAGGGATATGTGTCAAATGGGCTAAGGGATTATGTGTAAGGAATTACTTTAGTATGTCAGAGGGGCTAGGGATATGTGTAAGGAATTACTTTAGTATGTCAGAGGGGCTAGGGATATGTGTAAGGAATTACTTTAGTATGTCAGAGGGGCTAGGGATATGTGTAAGGAATTACTTTAGTATGTCAGAAGGGCTAGGGATATGTGTAAGGAATTCCGTCGATGTGTCAGAGGGGCTAGGGATATGTGTCAAATGGGCTAGGGATTATGTGTAAGGAATTACTTTAGTATGTCAGAGGGGCTAGGGACATTTGTCGAATGGGCTAGGGATATGTGTAAGGAATTACTTTATTGTGTCAGAAGGGCTAGGGACATTCGTTAAATGGGCTAGGGATATGTGTAAGGAATTACTTTAGTGTGTCAGAAGGGCTAGGGATATGTGTAAGGAATTACTTTAGTGTGTCAGAAGGGCTAGGGATATGTGTAAGGAATTACTTTAGTGTGTCAGAAGGGCTAGGGACATTCGTTAAATGGGCTAGGGATATGTGTAAGGAATTACTTTAGTGTGTCAGAAGGGCTAGGGACATTCGTTAAATGGGCTAGGGATATGTGTAAGGAATTACTTTAGTGTGTCAGAAGGGCTAGGGACATTCGTTAAATGGGCTAGGGATATGTGTAAGGAATTACTTTAGTGTGTCAGAAGGGCTAGGGACATTCGTTAAATGGGCTAGGGATATGTGTAAGGAATTACTTTAGTGTGTCAGAAGGGCTTGGGACATTCTTTAAATGGGCTAGGGGATACATGAAGGGAAGGGGCTTGTTGGAGAGTAACCATATTAGGGACTGAAAATTAAAAAAGATAAAATTTTGTTAAAAGTACAGGGGCACCAGAGGGGACTATAACTGTAATTAGAAGTTATGTTATTACAGCCCTATCACCTAAAGGTTGTCTGACTTAGTGTAATAGGTTTAACTTTGTAAGTGTGTTGGTATTAGTATTTAGTGTAAGAGGCATACAAAGGGGCCACGTTAGTCTTACATGCTGTTAGTCAGACACAAATTGATCAAATATAACAATAATATCCCACTAACTTGAATATGTTTTACAGCAAATTATTGTTGTTTTTTCCGTGTCCAGAATGGTCTCTGAAAAAAATGACATTGAAGTCGTATGTATATTTGATTTGAACTTAAAGTGTTGAAAATGTTGCCAATTTCATTTTAGAGTTGTGCATTCCATTCAGCCACCACTATAACTAACACAACTTTTTTAAGACCATGAAACAATCTTTCTTATACTGCAAGGAATAAATATCTGTGATAATTAACATAGGGAGATAGATTACGCTCTTATAGATAGAAACAAAGAAAAAATTCTTTAAAATGTTGTCCCCATCTGATTTCATTTTGTCTAGTGCTTAGTGGCTGTTTTCTTTTCCAAGGATAAAAAGTTTGAAGTGGTTTAAGTTCAAGTGAAATCATTTAAACTTTTAAAGTATATTTTCCATTCCACTGATATGAAAATTCAGCCTTTTGATAGTTTTAGTTATAAACTGATCTAAAATTTTAATATTTGTTAGTTTTTTTAAAGTCCATTCATTTTAAAATGTCAATGATTTCAGTTTCTGTTATGCTGTTATGAAAGTTGATTTTTTGTTTCCATTTTTAATTCCATTGATATAAAATAGTATATTTCCAGTTTTATAGTTACATTGAGATAAAAAGTAACGTGTTGTCAAATTATTTACACTAATACACAACTTTAGTGGGAGTTTGCTGTTAGTTTTATAGTTACACTGATATAAAATTTTGATTGTATTTTCAGTATTCCTAAAAAAAAACCAACTCTTTTGTTAATTCAAAAACAAAACTTGATATTTTCACTTCATAAATGAAAGTTGTGATTTTAAATTATAATAATTTAGTCCTATAACTGATATAAATATTTATAACCTTAGGTGTCTAAATAAATCGAGAGCTATTAAATTAAATGCCTTGGTAAAATATTTGCTAACCATAATGTTGGATGTTATGTTTCTGTGATAAAACTTGTTGACGTTAAAGCTGATCTGACGACAAATTTTATATCCAAGGTGTTTAAATAGATTTCCTTTCGACTTTAAACTTTTACCTAGCTCCAGCTATCTCAAGTTGTTTGGGCCTATTATGTACACATACATACATATTCCTTTTACATCCCCGGAAAGGCAATCATTCAATACAGTTCAATAACGCTATCAATTGAGGCCAGTCGCAGGTTTTATATCATGATAGCATGTTTGATATAAATTTCCTTGGATTTATATTTTTTGAAAAAACCAAACAAACAAAGCAAAGAATAGAATTGTGTAAATTATAAATATTGACAATAGTATAAAATATTTGTCACCGTGGAGACATTTTGTATTGTCACTTATTAGATTTTCACCTGAGATTTTACTGAATAGATCTGTTGATTGGTTTCCCCTTTTGGGCCCCACGGCTGGCTGATAATACTGAATGAGGCATGCTACAACATGCTTCTCTTGTAGTAAATATAGTAAAATGGGTCTAGAGCGGGAACACACATTCCCCATACGGCCGCTGTAATCTGCTAGGGGACAGGATTGTAAACTTGCCGCCACCTTCTCTCATTTCGCTCATTTGGGGTTGAGGGTTGTGCTTTTGGACATTGAAACCTGACCATCTTTCTTAAAAATATTGGTAAGTAGAATTGTAATTTGTTAAAGCTCGTTAGACAATAGGTCTACACCTGTCACAGGTGAGACTGTAAACAAACGACGACGAGTGGTCGGTACTCGTCGACTAAGACTCACACACAATAGGTGCCTGGCCACATATAGGTATATATCCTCAAAGGACATTTAACACTTGTACCTAGATATATAGAATGGATCTGAAGTCTCCATACTAAGTACACACTGCTGAATGATATAATTTGTACATGTACATGTTGTCTCGCAACATTATGTGTAATAGCATTGTAGTATTATTGATCCAGTGATTGTGTGCCTGTAGCCTTGAGTTGAGCCATCCTGTTCAGGATCAATTAGCTTGGGAATTAATTGTTAATGAATAGTGCAGGTGTCATGTCACATGTCTTCCCATCTGTCTGATCATAAAACTTCCCTGTTACCTCAAAATTACGCAAACTACTGTTGTTTGTAAATCTTCCCCTCTGCCTCGAAATTACATAAACCGATGTTGGATGTAAATCTTCTCGTCTGACTCGAAATTACGTATACCGCTGCTGAATGTAAATCTTCCCCTCTGCCTCGAAATTACGTAAACTGCTCTTCATTACTAGCTGGATGAATACTTTCGATCTAGCTTGCTAAACATACCTGTATTTCTATTTTTGATAATCAGTATAAGATGTATTTCTATTGTCAGTATAAAGGTACATTATATTTCTATCACTGGTAAGATATATACCGCCTCCTATTGGGATTAAACCTGAGACTTGACGATTCATAAACTTGATTTTCTACCAATGAGCTATATAGACAAATTCTAATCCTAGTTGACACAATAGAAGCTGGCTAGTTTTCATTTACATGATTCTCATCAAGATGATTTTTTGTCTGTTCCAAATATTTTTGGTTGTGAATAGTGATTTTCACACTTTTTCTAAAAAAAAAGTCTGGCAGTTTTGAATTTGCAGTATTGAGACTGTTGGGTACATAAGTACAATATATGATAGTATTTCTTTCCTACTAAAATGATCACCTTTTTGTCTTTAATGTCGTTGATTCAGCATAAAGGATAGTACATATTAAATCATTCACACCTGAAAACACATTTGAACTCTTCCAATTCAAAGGTTAGAATTGTTCATATGTGCTGTTATGGTGGAGAGGTGTAGAATGTAACCGGTAAAACTATAAATATAATTACCGTATTCGCCGTAATTAGCACCCAGGGCGGATGAAAAAAGGTTCCAAAGGGGGCGCTTAATGGAATAACAAAACTAGGATCAGGATGAAAAATGTCATTTTTATCAAGTAAATAGGTATGATGTTTTATGACAAGAATGCACAGTACTCATGTTATATAGTGCAACATTATTGTCATCAAATTCGGACATTTTGAATACATATTACCAATATTTGTGGGTGTTTTTTCTTGTACATATACTCACAGTGAAGTTTATTTTAAAGTTAAATAGAATCATTTAGTTGTGTCACGATTAGTAAGGGCGTTTTATATAATTTTAAAAACTCCACAGAAGAGGGAAGGGACACTTATAGGGGAGGGGCGCTGATTACGGTAAATACGGTATGTCTATATTGCTGACATAAGGGCATCTGTTACAGTACTGTCAAGCTTTCATCCATCGTAGATCATGCTCACTGAAATACGATTTCAATGTTCACATTGACATTATCCAGCTGAATTAAGTAGAAAGGGGTCCTTTAAATCATTATTAGATGTTCAATTCTGGGGTACTACTTATGATTTTTAATAAACCTGAAGAATTTTACTGACTGAAATATTTATATGCCTGAAATCGCATGAATGCCTAATGAAAAACTGTCAACAATTCCGTAATTTAATATTACTGGAAAATGACATTTAAGTTAGGCTTGAATTGAAGACTGAATGTTCCAGGTTAAATAGGTTGTTTATTTTCAATTATTAAGCAGGAATTATTGACAGTAATTGTGATTGTGATCACAGATTATATGTCTACACGCTCCAGTCGAAGTCTTGGACAGTTCCCAAAACCATGTGATTATATCTCCTCAAAGTTTACTAATATAGAAAAGTTTTGAATAAAAAAGGAGTTCTTATTAGTTTACAAGGCATTAAGTTATCTTAACAACATTTAGATTACCTTAAATTACCTTCAATCTGTGGATAAGGATTTCGATTGATGAGTCATCATTTCCAATATCACAATGAAATTGAGATATAATACATACTGTAATTAAAGCTGTGAGAATGATTAAGTCAATATTGAAAGCCCAGGCTGACAAAACCTGAACTTGTAAAAATTAAGGCTCTAAATCTTTCTTGAACTGTTAAAATTCTGGATTGATTTAATAAATGATATCAGAAGTTGTACATAGAATCTCCATTATAATAAGTAATGTTGTTGAATTTGATGGTCTTGAGAAAATGGTTGAACACCATACATGGACACAGCCCTGATTGATAGTGTGTATATCTATTATATATATTAATGAAAGTAGAAGTGTCTTGACCAAATTGCCCTGCTGGGCCTAGGAATTTTATACCTGCCACTCCCATTACATGATCGTAAGGGCTGACTAAATTTGGGATCTTATCTTTTATCTTCTTTCTAAATAGCTTTCTGTTCTACCTACTGTCTCCCTTGACACAACCTCACTTTTGGCCTTTAGTTGAGCATTGACCCCTGTGAGGAAGGCTATGGGTTCATTCCCATAATCAAGATATTCCAGAGTCTCAAAAAATATGCTAAAATACTCATGATGCTCCGCATTGTGGGAGTCAAACAACTGGTTCATCCGTCGTCAGTATAAAGTGACCAAGTGGGTTGCTCTGCTGGGGTCCTTATGTAGTATGTCATGTCAGTGTGACGTCACTGTCATGGCGGCATCAGTTCCGCACTATTGTAAGGAAGCTTATATTAAACGATCATAGCACAGCCTCCCAAATAAGACATGCATGCATTCACATTGAGTGTATCAGAGGCTGGAGGAGAGTAAGACCAGTTATTCTCTTAGGAACGTCTGCTTAATCAACGAAACCTGACATATAAATATCAGTCAAAATCGAAGAAATGTCGCATCCTCTGGAACTTGTGTAGTGGCGACAGATGATGAGCATAATAATTTAAGAAAAATTCACCTTCATATATCGCATAAAGAAATCGCAAATTTTCTCTTTGAGATCATGTCTGCAAGGCGAGCATAAAATTAGTCTGTCAACAGTCAGCATTTATCACAGATGTCCTGATATAGGTGAAGGCTGTTGAAAACAGTATCAACTGCATATAATATAAAAAACTTGTACAACTTAGTAAGTACATGTACATGTAGCTGAAATAGAAGAGTTAGTTGTGTCCTTGATTTCAAGATCAAGATTAATATACATGTATTATGTACACATTCAATGAAGTGAATTAATTTACTATTGTTATAGATCTATAACATAGCTGATATTTCTGAAAGTCAATTAAAATTTTGTTATCCCCAGTGCTATAATCAGCTCATCAGTAAATTTATCTTCTCCCCAGTCCTATAATCAGCTCATCAGTAAATTTATCTTCGTACATCAACCAGAACAGGGGAATTGTTTATTCTGTCTGAACTCAATGAAGATTTTTCAACCAGAAACTCAATCATCCTCAGTGAATTTTCAAGTTACTTCATAGATTTGTTGTTCTGTCCACTGGTAAAAATGTTGATCTGTCTACTGGTAAAAATGTCAGAAATGCTTTGAAGGGATAGTTTGAAATATTGCTTGTTTTTTTTCTACTAAATGGTGAATTTTGTTTCAAGATTTCATAAATGAATATTGATAATGCAAATGAAGGAAAGATTCTTACTCCTGTGTCTTAAGTCTAAAAAGAAATTGAAAGAAAATTGCTACAAGCAAACATTGTTATCTGGAACTCTTATAACTCAAAGACCCCATTTAATTCTACGTCTTTTGTCATTCCCGGGTCGGCTAAACTTTACACTAAGCATTCAAACTTGCGCAACTTGAATACCTGGAGAACTGTTCTAAGTTTTCTGATGGTTCCCGCTTACTCTGAGATACTGAGATTTGACTGTATGTTACGGGTAAAACAACAAGGTGAAAGTTAGTTTTGGTAGTCATTGAGAGGTCGTGACCTCTATAGTACATGTACATGTACTCTTTTTGTATATATGGTAACCTACCCCATTTGCTAGGGGAAATTCCCCAATACTTCTCCCAAGTGTAATCAACTTTTACCATCAGTGATAGCTAAACTTGTACCAATATTGTAGCAACTTTTGAATACTTATTTCTGTCATAAAAAAACCATAGACATACAATTGAAGGATCCTGTTTCCAAACAGTGTACACAATGTTTAAATGCTGTGTTGAGAAAATATAACCCCACTCTCAATATCTGACTAGACACTTATCTATCCTACATAAGTCCTGTTTATGACTTCGAGTTTAAATATTTGTCCCACATTATATGCCCAGAAAAACATTCTCCACTCTTAGGAATTTATATTTTCAGCAAGACAGTCATAAACAGGAGAAACTTTTTAGACATGAATTATGTATATTGCACCTCCATGTCGTAGCACACCTTCGAGAAAACACCTAAGTCTCGATTTAGTACGGTGACGCTGCGTCAGACATACTTCTGGTCCACTGTCCATTGTTAGGTGCCATGTTTAAAGTTATGTCAGGTTTGTTGAATGTGTATTGAACACAGTTCCGCTATTGTTAACTATTCCCAGTCTGGATATGTCAAATGATTCAACAATGAGTGGTCCAACCCTAACAGTGTTCGGTAAATGTACATTGTAATCAGCCTTTAATGATGTATTACAATCTGTATTATTGAGGGAATTTAGTCCACGCATACTACAAGAGAGATTGACATATTACTTGGGAGAAGTAACTTTGATAGGGTTTGAATTATAGATATAATCTTTGACACGAGTTTGAATGATTGGAATAACAGCTTTCCAGAAGGTTAATCCAGAGTTTGTGGAAATGAAATTGACCTGGTTATGGGAAAACAACATAGATCATCATAGAACCATGTTTTGGGAAACATTTGTTTTATAGAAGACATCGATGATGAGATGTTTTAACAGAAATAAAGACAAATTGAGTAAAAAATATGCTAAACAATTAGTTATGTGTAGTGGAATTGACTGG
Source organism: Mimachlamys varia (assembly GCA_947623455.1). Classification (NCBI taxonomy): domain Eukaryota; kingdom Metazoa; phylum Mollusca; class Bivalvia; order Pectinida; family Pectinidae; genus Mimachlamys; species Mimachlamys varia. The sequence continues at coordinate 9,515,366 of OX392537.1, forward strand.
ACTCCGTGTTGATCCTTAGGGACCAGGTAGCACAGTTGGTTATGTGTCCGTCTAGAGTTCGGAAGGTCCAGGATTTAAACTATAGTCTGGCCATGTATTTTACCTCTACTGTTTCAGCGGTGATGTGACCAGCCCTTGTTTCAAGTATTTGATGTAGGCTTGACAAGGGGATACTAGAACCTGGGAGGGATGTAGCAGAACTAGACTGGGTCGATGATTGGTGGCCAGATAACTCAATTTGTTGAGCGCTTGTCTAGAGCTCAGGAGGTCCCTGGTTCAAACCCATGTCTGGCTGTGCATATTTCTTCTCCAGTTTGATATGTTTATGTATTTACATTCACCATAATCACAAGCATTTTTTATGGTCAGCATCACTTTAAGTAGATGTCAATGAACAGGGTAGCTTTTCTTTAGAATTTCAAAGGAGGCCTGTTTGTAAATGTATATGAATGAGTTATTTATTGTTGGAACTCTTTTGCTTTCGAGTATAATGCATTCCTGTACGTCATGTACTGTATTGGTAGATGTATAGAGTTTCTGAGGCTGCATGATTTTGGAGACGATAATTGTAGTGGATGTCCATTCCCTTATAGCATCCATCACTGCTACCTTACAATAATTGTCATTTATTTCTCAAGGCCATGAAGTAATGGAATCTAAAATTAAAATGTCTATTGCCGTTTTTGTCTCGGGGCCACAAAGTAGTAGAAGGGTCCTAGACTATCGGTATATTTAAGGATTGAATCTTGCTTTGGTCGCTTTCATGGGGTGATGAATTGGGTTGGTCTTGAAACAAAGTTAATGAACTGGGAAGAACTGGTGATAGTAGGGTGCCCAAAGGCAAGACATTTGTAGACATTCAGACTATCAAAGAAATATTAAGTTGTTAAGGCATCTAGATGATGGAGAAGCTGGGAAAAAAATTCAAATTTCTCGGAATACATTCCATAGTGCAAGGTTGAAACTTTTCACCTTTCACAGAAATGGCCGAATGATTAAATTGTAAAATCAAGCAGTCACTGACCCTGTCTACATGTAAAGAACCATAGAAGGTCAGTAAGATTGGTGACCGTAAGGTTTACAGGTATATAATGTTGGTACTGTACCAGATTCCTCTTTGTTAACCTACAGGTTAAGTTGACCAGTGGGTTTATATGAGCCGTGGCCCTGTGTACATGCTTACTTGTGCTATAATCTCTTTACCTGTTGATTGGCGAGTTATCAGGTAAAACCTGCCACAAATTCCAATGCCAGTGTGTGACATACAGACTGCCTCATTAATTTATTAAAGTTCTCCACAATGTGTTGGTAAAGAGATTCGATAAAAATTGGTGCTTGATCAAGCCTGGGTCCCTTTAAAGTTCCAGACCCAGGTATAACACACACAGGTATATAGGGTGCATGATAAAAACTGCCGCTTGTTCAGCTGGGTTAGTTTTAAAGCTCCAGGGACTGTATGTATGGGTGTATATGGAATATATACAAGGCATGTTGTACCTTGTCCGGGCACGTCGGAGGACTCTGGGATCTAACATTTCCCCACTCTCTGTACATTATAGACTTTATATATACTGGTTTATATTAGTTACTTAAGTAAACCAAGGTTATATACATATATATGCCGGCCTGAAAAGTGATCGTCTCCACGCAGCACCTCAGGTAACATCATTTCATTTGGATGTTGTGCAAAAAAAAATATTCAAAAACAATTTTTGATTGGCAAAGGAGATTGACTTTATGTGTGAAAGGAAACCTTATAGAAGTAAGTGCTAAGACTAAACAGTTATCCTGACAGATTCATAGCAGTGATATTGTCTGTATGATGTCATAATAGATCTCCTCATGTCATATCAGGTTTTAGGGCCATAAAATGGCGTTCATGATGTCATAAAAGAACGATGTCAGGGGTTCATGGTGTTGATATTAATTCTTGATGATGCTGTATTCCATGCATCTAATTGCAAATATGTTAAAAAGCATTGTTTTGATGAACACTATTTTGATGAACAACTTGCTGGTTCTAAATTTGAATTCAACACAGGCAGCAATTAAATCAACTGAAAATTATATGTTTTTCTGATTGATCATGGAATGACATTTAAATATAACTGTTCAATCATGTATCCCTGTACGTTGTGCGTGTGCGTGGGTGCCATGGTATTTAACACTAGTTTTCCACCTGGCTGATCTAGCCCTGTGCCATTTTCTGTAAAGAAGAGAAGCCTGAATGATACAATAGTCTATTGTGTTCTTTATGCAGTTGTCAGAATGATTTTCGAGGCCATGCATATTTTATCAGCAACGTTTTACAATATGACTACTGAGGCTGAAAAAACCCAGGTACCCAAGAGTTAGTGTGATCATACTATCTGTATGTCCTGCGACCATCTAGTTATAGGACACGGAAATCAATACCTGTCAGGGTTCAACACTAACACTAGTCCGTTAGTCCGAGACTAGTAAAAATTCTGAAGGACTAGTAAATATGCTCTGTTTATTAGTCCTGTGGACTAGTTGAGTTTACTATTTTCTTTTTGTATTCTAATCTATAACTTACTCAAGAAGAGGAAATGGTACAAAGTCAGCACTCAGGATACACCAAAACTCATATCAGAGCATTTGATTTTTTTTTTCTGGGAGAGACCCCCCTCCCCCCCTTCTGCACTAGCCTGTCATTAGTTCACAATTTGTTGTTCATCACTTAGTGTTTCAACTGAGGCTAAAGCTCTCAAGACTAGTCACAATACCACAGGACTAGTACCTTAAACATTTTACTAATCCTTTGGACTAATGTATTGAAAAAGTTAGTTCCTAACCCTGCCTGTGCCAAAACATCAGTTGACTCTTAACTACAAATTTAAATTGGATCAACTTGACATTATTTCATTAAGCATGCTGATATATACATTTATAAGGATAGGTTTTAATCATTCACCTTTGAGCTTTCCCCTTAAAAAGGACAATAGACTCTGTCAAGGTCCTGGGTGAAAGGGTATGTTTTGTATATTAATTGTAGGCTACCCTAGGAGAGAAAGGAAGTAATTTTTCATATTATTCATGTATGAGTTACATAGGTGTGTCATTTTACAACATAACGATTGTTCGATCTTTACCACAATTAAAAGCAAGAAAGAAACAAAATAGCTTTTCACATAATACCCCTTTTTTAGCTATCCTTTTACACACTAATTGTGTACCTTTAAATTTATAAAGTTTAACACCACATATAATACACAGTTTGGGTACACTCGTACAGCCTTATGCATGTGTCAACTCAATTCTTACTAGGTAAACTTTGAAGGGATGTTTAAAATTTCTGCTGCTATAGTATAGTACTTCTTTTGACTGTAAATAGAGACTTGTCCTCATATTGATACAAGGTATGTAAAAGAATGTACTGGTTCTCAAATATGAAGGATGAGTAAACTTTAGTTGAATTTTGAATTTTACCGTTGAAGGTTGAATATTTGACCAATAGTATATTACAGAATAGTACTTTACTCATTCACCCCTTAAATTTCATAATGAACTATTCTATCCTTTGATCTGGAAGAGTTCAAATTTGTCTTGAGGGTGAATGAATTAAATTTTGTGACTTCTTTGATGATGTACATTGTACAGTATAGTGCGGGTATTTTATGGAGGTAATTGTTTTATTCATATACTGAAAAAATGCTTGATATTTTAAACTCTGCATTTGTTGCCATTGTTACAGAAAAGTAGTTTGAACTCTAGCTCTGTCTAATAGTGTAACAATAATGTTAAATTTGGATTGAACTATCCTGAACCAAACTGCACAAATATTGTTTAGACACCATGTAGTTTTATAAATGTAGCTAACCATCAAGTTATTGTTAGTACTCTTACTGTAGGTCATTGGCTCACTCGTAAATAATCGCACACGCAAATGACAAAACTGTATGTACATCAGCATCGTCAACAAACCCTCCTTCTGAGATTTATTCTGTAGCCTCCTTCTCAGGTTCTATAGCCTTCTTCTGAGATTTAAGTGTTATAAATGTTAGGTCAGTCCTGGTCACATACATGTACTGGTATATGGCGGCTGTACATGTACAGTAAAACACACCCTGTATGCCACACATTTTCAAAGAATTTACAAAGTACATGTCAGTGTCCCTGCAGCCATTGACATAAAGCTAGTAGCTGGTACAACATATTATACTTAAACCTTATAGGATGAGGCCAAAGATATTTCTGCTTATCTATGCTGTCTCCCATCAATATCACAGGCAATAATAAACTGTTTATGTAAATAATTTTAATGATTGTGTTTCAATATCTAATCAATTTGAAGATACTTACAGGTATTTGCAGAGATACACTATAGCAAGAACAACATATATTACATCTGTGTAGGGGCTGGAGAAGCAATACTATTGGTTATGATCGATGTTGACCTTGAGCCTTTAACTCCTTCGACATATTCAGGAAGTTGTCTCCTGACTTACTAAGTATTTTTTAAAAACAGTACATGTATTCTCAAGTGGTATATAAAATTAGTACTTTCCTATATATATCTCGTTTTTTTTGTGTTTTGTAGGTTGAAGGTCGTGATGATGAGATAGAACGCCTCACCACGATGTTAGACGGAGGCCGACCCTCGGACGTGGTGGCCCTGGAGGCCAGGAACCGCGCTAATGAGAGGATGATCTCTCACCTCAACATACAGGTAATACTTAAAGAATCTTTCACCCCCTTGGGGCAGAGACAGGGGAATCTCAACCCGAGGGGTAAGAGTCTTAAGTTACCAAACACGAGGCTTGCCAAGTGTTTGGCAGCTTAAGAATCTTACCCTGAGGGTTGAGATCTCCTGTCTGACTACCATGGAGCTAGAATGATTATTTTTTTCTTACCTTGTTAAACCTCATGTTTATATCTAATACTGACGTTACATCAATGCAAGACAATGTTGATGTGATGCGAGTGAGGTGTTGACATGACGTCATTGTATTGTTGCTGTTACGTCATCGTATTGTTATTACAACGTCATACAATTGTTGCGAGCTTGTCTCAACCTAGGGTGAGATAAGGAAATCTCACATCGGTAAAAGTGTGGATATCCCTGTCTAGGGTAAGAGAAATTTGTATATCATCTCGTCATACAGGTAATATATCACACATGGGCACTCAGGTGATAGCTTTAACTCTACATACAGGTAATAAACTACTTCAACATGCAGGTAATATGTCACACCTGGACACATAGGTGATATCTGCTTACCTATACATACAAGTAATAAATCACCTCAACAAACAGATATATGTCACACCTGGACACATATGTGATATCTGCTTACCTCTACATACAAGTAATAAATCACATCAACATACAGATATATGTCACACCTGGACACACATGTGATATCTGCTTACCTCTACATACAAGTAATGAATCACCTCAACATACAGATGTATGTCACACCTGGACACACAGGTGATATTTGCTTACGTCTACATACAAGTAATAAATCACCTCAACATACAGATATATGTCACACCTGGACACATATGTGATATCTGCTTACCTCTACATACAAGTAATAAATCACCTCAACATACAGATATATGTCACATCTGGACACATATGTGATCGTTATACCATACAATTAATAGCACTTACCTCCGTATAATGTTAATTTATCACTTCAACGTACAGCTTGTTTGTCTTACAGGTACATGTAATTTCTCCCTGAGCTTACAGTTAGTCTCTTACCTGTATCTAGTATCTGATATGTTTATACTAGTACTACCTTACATATAAACACCTTGACTATAATATAAAGACTGCATAGTTGGTATAGCTTGCCTCATTCAGCATCATTAGAGGTCTGTTTCTGTTGTCTATATATAGACAGTATATTTTATATAGCTTACCTCATTCAGCATCATTAGAGGTCCGTTTCTGTTGTCAGATTGACTTCCTCCAGCAGAAGACGCGGGAGATGGAGAGAAAGTTAACAGACAGCAACAACGAGCGAGACGGCTGCGAGACACAACTGTCGAAATTACAGCTAAAAACGCGGGAATTAGAATCACGTAACCGAGAATTAGAGTATGACCTTAAGGATGTTGACTTGATGGCCAAACGTCTTCAAGTAGACAAAGAGGATGTCGTGAAAACAGCAGATCGTGAAATGGGCGAGGCAAAAGTAAGAGAACGTACCTGGTAAAAATTAATGTATAAACTTTTAAAGCTGTCAAAGTTATGGAAAAGATTAAGTATACAAATACCCTCTATAATTAAAAAAATAATTCTGATATCTTGAAATATTCTATCTTAACCTAACATATCTAACTATATTCAGATTATTAGGAATAAGATTCATCAGTTTGGTATGAATGATATATACTGAGTTTGTTTTGTACACAAAAGGAATTGAAAACTTAATTTGCGAGCTTTCGAAAACGTCTGTTTCCTTTGTCAAGCGAAGAGTACAATAGCCGAGTGTCGGTGTTCTGACTGCTGAAATCATATCACTACTCAAAATAGGGGGAATTAGAGAAGTCAGCTGTCAAAAACGTAGGGCGACATTTCGTCCCAATGTACTCTAATACTACAGGTAGACAGAGGGACAGGTAAGATGTTTACCCATTTGCCCCTTATTAATTAAGTTTTCAATTCCTGTTTGTGTACAAAACAAACTCAGTATATATATTCAGATTAGTTTTAAATGTGAAATATGATATTATTTTGATTTTGTTTGGCAGGATGAACTAGAAAAGTCGAGACATGAATTAGAAGACCTAGACCTGAACTTGGCCCAGTACAAGGCAGTAAGTAGATACATACTTATATAACAAAAAAATTACTGTAAACAGGGCTCTGATTCTATCTATAAAACTTCAGAAACATTGATTTTTACAAAGTATTTAATCTTACATGATAAACAGTGTGCCTTGTTATAAATATCATCGCAGTGTTCAATACTATAATAACATGCCTAGGTAGACAGTTTTGGCCTCCGTTTCATCAACACTCATTCACTCCTGAAAATTCTATTTAAAAATGAACTATTCCAACCTTTGAATTAGATGATTTCAAATGTGGCTTCAGTGGTAAATGAGTTAAGTTAAGTTAATTGAATGTCTTAAACTGAAACGTCTCCATATGAAAGCATAACAGATCTAGAAGGGAGAACCTTCAGTAAAGAAACTTTCCTTAAATTCTGGCATGCTTTGCTATAGAGATTTTGAAGTTACAAATTTCCTAAAGTTATGGAATGTTGATGAAACCTGGGTCCGATTTGAAGTTTTAGTCATAGTGTCTGGGCATCTTAGAAGTTATTTCTATCAACAAAATACATATTCAAAACAATGAAAGATGATTCAGAATATTAAAAATAAAATTGTGAATATCACAATTCACTGTAGCAGTTTAGGTGGTTTTAATTTGAGAAAGAAACATTTATACACAAATATAAGAGCAAGACTTTGAAATGATAAGAGAATTGGAAGAGTTCAAATATGTCTTAAAGGGTGAATGAGTTACTGTAAAAGCCGATATTTTCGCGTGTGAACATTTTTCGCTTAGTCAGCCTCCAAACTGTTCGTGATGTGGAAATGTCCCGCTGCAGTCATGCTGTATTGCACAGCATACCCATAATACTATTATTCACTGTAGAGTTTGAGTGGTGTTAAATATGTTTGCGTGGGGTTATATTCGGGGAGATTTAATGCCATCGAAATAAGCGAAAATTTCCACACCGCGAAAAATTCCACTTTTACAGTGATCCAGATAAACTCATAACTCAGTGTTAATTACATACCATGTTTAACACAACAGTTACTTTGATTATTGGGTATAACTTTTTTTTAATTATTGGTAACTATGGTGATTTGTTTATAGGAGAACCAGCGAATAACCAAGGACTTCAACGATACCAAGGCACAACTTTCCATAAAGAATGGCGACCTGCTTCGTCTGGAGGAACTGCTAGATCGTGTCTCAGAGGACAAGAAGCGTCTTAGCCATCGTGTTAATAAACTTATGTCAAACGGTAAGTAGAACATTTACACATCAGAATCAAAAACGGTGTAAGGTAATATTTACACATCAGGGAGACAAGGGCAGGTGCTGTTTTAACTCTGGGTAACAAGAAAACTGTCTGGTGTTAAAAAAAAAAAAAAACGATACGTGGAGGTTGAGGGGAAAGAAGAACGATACGCAATAAAATATTGAGAGGGAGTTGTATGAGTCTGTAAAAAAGAATTACAATGAAAAGGCAAAAGACCAGGGAAGCTTCTGAACTTGTCAAAACAAATCCAAAAGAAGGGTAATTAATCCAGTTTCATTGGTGATAGTTTTCCGTTTTGTGATGGAATTCTGTTTTGTGACGGAATTCCATTTTTTGACACGTGGATGGTCAATAACTTTATATCCAGTTTTGAGCTTTTTCTTACTTTAATTTTTTTTCAGTTTTTCATTTTTTTTCTCTATTTCAGGCATACAGTTATTGATGTTTCCACCCTTAAGATAGGCTGTCATCAAAACAACATACAATTACTTTTAGTTGCAATGCTAGGCAAGTGAATTTACCAACCATTACTGTTTGTTGGAACTCATTTTTCTTTGCATGTGTTAAAATAAAGGAATGCACTCTATTGACCTTTTACAGAGAAGGAACTAGTACTGGAAATTGAGAAACTCAAGAGGAAGAATGGTCCCGGTGTCGGAGGCAAGAAAACGAAGACACCGAGCAAACTGGACGCGTTCATTCGCAGCCTTGAGGAAGAGAGGAACTACTATCGGGATCAGTCCGACGCCCTCCAGAAAATGTTACGAGGCGAGATTCCATCACGAGGACGTAGCCCATCCCATTCTCGTACTTCTTCCCGCTCAGCAAGCCCTGTTAGAGAAGTCATCTCCAAGACTGAGAAAAAGGTAAAGGTTTTGTCACTGTCAAGGTGTGTGTAATGTTGAAGAAAATAATATAAAGTGTTAAAAATGATAAGATGCATGTATTTATAATAAAAAAATAAAGAATAAGTTGAATTGTGTTTTCAAGATATAAAGAAATTAATCATTTTATTTATCAGATTGTTAAAATTATGAACATGTCAGTCTTTAATTGTAAAAAACATCGAAATGATTTTGTTAATTCTTGTATGATCAGTTAATATGTTATGTACATTCAAGTCTACATTTCCAGTACCATTTGTGATATTGGTTTTTACAGACAGTTACTCAGTACGAGACGATCCTACGGGTCCTAGAGGAGGAGAAGGATTACTACAAGAAAGAATACGAGGTCCTTAAGGCACTCAAAAAGTCTTCTTCTTCAGCCAGGGCCACACCCACCAAGGTAGGTAGACACACACCCAACACTCTAATCTTTAACTCACAACTTAAAGATCTACTACCACAGCGTGCAGTTAAAGGCTAGCCAGTGGTATTTCTTATATAGCTTATTGACATAAGTGGCCAGTATCATGTCTTGCTACTTAAGTAATACATTAACTATATCATGGCATTTCCAAAATGTTCAGATACAAAATGAAAAAAAAAATGAAATAAATAAAGCATACTTTTAACCCCTTCCAAAAGTAAACAGAAGTACTGGGCCTCATATTGAGCAGCAGTGCTTCTGTAGTTCAAATAGTCTAAATTGAACAATGAGTTTGATTGTCACTTATCACAACTGACCAATGTCATTGATCGTCACTTATTGTCTAAACTGAACAATGACATGGATCGTCACTTATAATCTTAACTGACCAATGACATGGATTGTCACTTATTGTCTAAACTGACCAATGACATTGATCATCACTTATTGTCTAAACTGACCAATGACATTGATCGTCACTTATTGTCTAAACTGACCAATGACATGGATTGTCACTTATTGGCTAAACTGACCAATGACATTGATTGTCATTTATTGGCTTAACTAACTGACCAATGACATGGATTGTCACTTATTGGCTTAACTGACCAATGACATTGATCGTCAGTTATTGTCTAAACTGACCAATGACATGGATCGTCACTTATTGTCTAAACTGACCAATGACATTGATCGTCACTTATTGTCTAAACTGACCAATGACATGGATTGTCACTTATTGGCTAAACTGACCAATGACATTGATCGTCAGTTATTGTCTAAACTGACCAATGCCATTAATCGTCACTTATTGTCTAAATCGACCAATGACATTGCTTGTTACATGTGTTACAGGGTTTGTCAGAAGATCCTGAAGTATCCAAGTTGGTACGGGAGAGAGATGAGATGCGAGCGTTATTAGACAAATTTGAACGTCACATGGCAGAGGTAAGTACCTAAACTTTAAAAGGAAATTAAGAGAAGTCTTAAGGTATCAAAATTTAATCAAAGATAGATTTAAACTGAAAAACTGCAATGCAATTGCATTCAAAAATAGTAATAATAAATGATATGTTAATGATGCAGGATTCTAAATAATGTTATCATGGATTATACCTTTATCTGTTGATTAAAACTGTGCTAAAATAGCGAATTTGACATATACTTGGTTTTTACCCGTTTTTGATGTCATTCTTTTGTAGATCCAAGCCAATGTGAAGGTGCTGACCGCTGAACGGGACAAGCTCAACACCATGTACGAAGAGGTTAGTACCATGGGGGATTCAAAGTCAAACATTCAATTAAGTTTGGAAATACTGTGACAATAATACTTCTTGTTTTGGTATCAATGTTTGTTGTGTTGTGTGGCAGGTTTATGATAATTTAATTTGACAATTTAAAAAATCCACTCGCATTTTGCGAGTGTGCGAGTGTTCATTTCAAACCCTGAACATACTTTATTTTGCACAATCAAATTTAGCGCATTGTCAGTTTTTAGCGCATTGATAACTTTGTGCATACTTCATAATTACTATATAAGAAGCATATGAAACCTCCAATTAGCGCAGTCGTATTTTCGCACAATGTCTTCAGTGCAAAAAGTGCTCAAATAAGATTACTGCGAAAATATGTACGTATACAGTAATTTATTTCCTGTGAAATGACCATGAAACAGGCAGAAACAAGCATTCTTTGTACCCAGTGTCTGTTAAACTGTTGTATGCTATTATCCTAACAGTCCAAGGATGAGCTCCATAGGGTGAGGAGGGAAATGGTGCGCTCGCCAAAATCTCCAAAGACATCTCTGGCAGCACAGGCAGTTCTAAGACGTGTGGAATGTGAGCGTGACGATGCTCTCTCTGATCTCCGGCGTATGACAACAGAGAGAGACAGTCTGAGGGAGAGGCTAAAGGTGAGAGATTAGAGGTCAGAGGTAGGGGTCAGTAGGTTATATCCTGTGAACAAGACATATACAGATACACAGTCTGAGGGAAAGGCTAAAGGTGAGAGATTATAGGTCAGGGATAGAGGTCAGTAGGTTATATCCTGTGGACCAGACATATACAGATACACAACGTCATACATGTGTTAGATGTTCAGCTGAAGTTTACAATCAAACCCTCGTCTGGTCACTTTGATTCCCAGAGAAAAATATCATGATAGAAGAATTTCTAGATAAAAAGATGCGACATTTGTAGATCAAATTTAAATAGATCAATGCTAAGTGCCTCTATCCTGATAAAACTGGTTCAAATTTAATTCATGTATAAATCTGGATAAATGATACAGTGACTTGTGGAAACATGTTTCAAAGCTGGGTGTATGAATTGCTTCACAAATGTACAGCTGGTGAACTAGGTCATCAGAGTTAACTCCCCTCAAATGTTTTAAAAAATCCTCTTTTAAACATCCTGTTATACTTTGGGCTGTTTTGAGAAACATATTATGGGAGGGATGTGGGACACTTTTTCAGAGACCCCACCAACCATCAAATATTAAAAGCGATTTATTATACAGAATGGTTGGCAGATCTGGTTCTTAAGCCTACCACCAGTAATATGTTAATACAAGTGCATCCCACTTCCTTAATCATGGAACAGCCCTTAGTTGGTAGTCTGGTCATTTGTATATATATATCCCTTGTAACTAGGCATGTCCGTTAAGGTCTAATAGAGAAAAATGTAGGTATTAAATGATACAAAATTGGAGATGTTTTTTTAAAGGGGTTATTGCAGGATAATACTTAGTATGGATATTGTAAGAAATTGTAACTTGTTTTGGATTGCATCAATAATGTTATTTGTCCATTCTCATAAAAAAAAATACATTTCTCACACCATAAACAGAATTTTACATGATGGTTGAACAATTTCCTTAAATGTCATTTTCAGTGTTAATTTCTGTAACAATAGTTTATTGCTATTGTAGGAATAAATTCCCTTCATTACAAATTACAATGAAACTGTTACAGATTGCCACCGAGACGTCGCTCTCTGATCGAGCCAAGCTGGAACAGAGGATTGAAGATCTGGAGTCTGCTATCTCCACTGTGAGTATTTCCAGCTTGAAAAGGAATATTGATTCAAAAGTTTACCCTTGTGTTAGATAGACATATTTAGACTCAAGATTAAGACTTTGTTTCACCAGAATAATTCTTTGTTACACATGTACAGGGAGGTACTCTGATGCTGAACTCTTCAGTAATTGTTCCTCCAGGCCCCGGTTTCATCAACGTTCCTTAACTTAAGGAAATTCCTTAAATTAGAAATCTCCATAGGAAAGCATTACAGAATTTAAGGGGAAAATCCTTAGCTAAGGAACTTTCCTTAAATTTTGTAATGCTTTCCTATGGAGATTTTTAAGTTAAGGAATTTCCTTAAGTTAAGGAACGTTGATGAAACCAGGGCCAGTTGTTCAAAAGATGATTAGCTTAATCAGTGATTAGTGTAAATTTGAATTATCCTGTAACTTTGAAATGAAACCACAGATTGAGTTACAACTTTACAGGTATCAAATATCGAATATTATCAATTTACATGCAAACATTTAAGATTTTTACCTGTGCACCGACAGAATTATTGAAATTTGAAAAATGTCTTTAAATAGTGATTAAGCTTGTCACGTTTTGAACAACCGGGCCCTGATTGTTATGCAAAATCTATAAAGCTTTGTGTTGTTTTGGAAGACTGACCCAAAGTTTACTACTGATTAGGTGGATGTTGAGAAGAGGGAGTTTGTTCTGCGAATTTCAACGCTTAAAGAGGACCTGCGGAGCTACGAGGAACAGGTGCGAGATCAGGCCATTCGTCTGACGCAGGCCCAGGATGAGGCTTCACAGTCACGCTCCACTGCAGCACAAATGAAGTACGTCTTACTATTTAAATGTCATTCTAACATTATAAGGAGGAGCATGTACATCAGGTCAAGGTCACAGATCCATTGCTGCTATTTATAGCATATCAGTAATACATAATGTTTATTTTAGGGCACTTGCCAGATTTTTTTTAACTAACCGCAGAGATCGAAATCTGAATATGATATTAGGTACCCGTAGCATAAGTATATATTACATAGCAACTGTTTGTTTCAAAATCAGGATGTTGGCAGAGGAGACTGAGAAGTCACTGGAGGAAACACAAAAACGACTCAACAACAACGAAAAGAATCTCCATTCACAGGAAAACCGTAACGCTCAGGTGGAGGATCGCAACTCGGAGTTGTCCCGCACAAACCAGCTCTCGCGCGAAGAGATAGCCCAGCTGAGAACTACCATCAGTGCACTGGACCGCGAGAAGGACTCGCTTCAACATGCAGTGGACGACAAGACGGAACGCATGGCCAGACTCACAGACGACATCCTACACAAGGTAATATTTTGTAAAATTTTGCGCGTGTCTAATTTTATCATTTGCTGTCTGAAGCTTATCTGCTGGTACATGTTACTTCACAGATCACAAAATTAATGTGAAACTTAGATTATTTAACTGTAATATAATAATTTTCACCAATTTTGTATGTTTTTAAGAGTTTGCAGATTTAGCGAAATTAAAAACCCCGCAAATATTAGCAACTATACAGGATGACTGTTACAAAACATTTTAAATAAATGTTTGAAAAGTTTAACAAAAGTATTTGTTACAGAAGTAATTCATTTGATGTGAAATGGTTAAATATTTAATGTTTGAAGGATGTGGATGATTAAGGAACTGTAATATGAATATTGTGTGTTACATGTAATCCTATATTTGTTTTACAGGAGAAATTGATAGGTGATCTGAAGATCCGAGTCAGTGAGCTTGAGGCACAGAGAGAGTGAGTATAACATACCATATATTTATTTTCTGATGTTTATTGATAAATTAACCGAGATAATTCCGATATAAGTTGTTGAACTTAATTAATTTCAATACTTATATGAAGTTGAGAGCTAACTGTTGAAATATGAAGTTGAGAGCTAACTGTTGAAATATGAAGTTGAGAGCTAACTTAATTGAAATATAAGTATAGATATAAACATTTGACTATACTTTACAAGTTGTGAGCTATAACAAATATTTTCCAAGATCACAATTTTACTCTAGATAAGAGTTTACTTTCGCAGTGTTACTGAACTTTAATCATGTGACATTTCCTCCCCAGACATGCCAGCGAGAGTCACAACATGAAGGATCGTGAGTTGAAGAGTATGCGGCGCCAGCTGGACTGTACAGGAGAGGACTTGAGTGAGGCGAGTCGCAGCAAGGACATCGCGCTTCGGGAGAACAGGCGTCTCCAGGATGACCTGGCCATTATGACCAGAGAAAACCAGGTCAGTATAAGCCAAACCATTATGTTAAGTAGACTGTTTCTGATTAATAATAGTGAAGCTTTTTAAAGATCCAAGTGTAGACTGAGTTGTTTCCCCTTGCTACACTTTTGCCTTTCAGTAGCCCTTCAATGGAAAACCGCAAATAAGTCACACAAAGGCCTCATACTTGGCTATAATCAGTTATTTCCGTAAAGTTGAAAACTAATTAAGTGGGAAATCTTCAGCTGTCAATATCCATTCCATTGATACCTTTTTGGGTGTTTCAGGAGAATTTTATTTCTAAATTTGCCAAGCTTAAGCTGATTCGTTTAGACATGCTGAGAAATAAGTTGGACTCTCCTCAATTTCGTTGTATTTTCTGGACTTACCGACTTTGGGAAAATATTCTTAGTAACTATCAGAGATTAACTGAAGCTACGCTCTTTTAACGCTTCGCCATTTTCATAATCAAATTGATTAGAATAAATATAACTGACAAGTATAATTGAGACTGGAGTTAACTACATGGAAGAGACAAGGGGATTTAGCTAAATTTCTTCTTTCTTTTCGCAGAAATTGAACCAAGAGCTGCAGGACGCCCTGGATGAGAAGGAGACCCTGAAGGGACAGGCTCAGGATTACATGCTGGAGGTCAAACGCACGGAGGAACACCTTGCCAATAAAGTAAAGTTTCTATTTCTGACCAGCTCTGTTTGTAGAGGATAGAGTGTCATACCGTATAATAAAAACTTGATATTTAAAACAGCATTTACTGTAAATACACTTACTTTGGTGCACTCAAATTTTAACACATATCCAGGTAAACTTATATGAGCAATAGTGAATTGGCACACTCACAATGCTTGCTGTAGAATGCATTAAAGAGAAACTGTTATTTGTTCAGTCATGATTTAGCGGAATTAATTTAGCGCGGAAGTTGCTAAAACAAGGTGATTGCTAAAATTAGAACATTTACAGTATTCTGAAATCAAAATTGACGGGTGCCGTATGTAATACCAAGAAAGACTTTGTTTATAATATCAAAAAGACCATTTGATTTACCTTATGTTTCTAAATATCATAATTAGGCAATATATGTGTAAATCTGGAGCATGCCATTTCATAGAAAATAAAAAAATAAATCCATAATTAAGAAAAAAATTTGAAAGTTTATTGTATTTGATTTTAAATCAAATTGCAGGAATATATGGTTTTAACACTTAAATAACACCAATGTAACCACAAGGTCATCAGACATTAACTGCCATGCTGCTTGCATTACTCCATGGCTGCAGATGCACTTAAAGTACTTAATTTCACCTAAAAATCATTGCAAATATCCATCACAATAGTATAATTCTCCTGGGTAAATAATGGCGGTATGTCAAGACCCTATATATTTCTGTACAGGAACAAGAGCGGACTGACCTCCTTGACCAGTACCGGGCTCTATCTGTGGAGGCGGAGCAGTACCAGACGTCCACCCACCAGTTAGAGAGCGAGGGCTCTAACCTCAGACTGGAGATCATGACCAAGGACTCCGAGTTACGACGTGTCCGGGACAGACTGGATAATATAGAACGTGAAATTCAAGAGGTATGCACACATTTTTGTCTAAAAAATGAAATAAAAAGTTGAATTATCTCAATTATTCATTCTTGTGGACAAATAACACCAAGCAAGAGTTCCTCCTGATTTCATGTACAGTGTTTTGTAAAATGTCCTCCTTTTGAATGAAGTAATGATATCAATTCACAAGGGTTTGTTATGCTATCAAAATTTAAGATCTGTTGAAAAAATGGGGGTTTTGACCTTGATTGTGGTCAGTGCAATTTTCATAACTTGTATGTAGTCCATAACTGATGTAACCACTGCTGCCCCTAATTCCCCCAAGGTAATATGTGTATTTGTATTATCAATCTCTATGTTTCAGCACCTGAACGCCCAGCAGGCGTATGAGTTACAGATTTCTAGCCTCACAAGATCGGTGGCAAACCTAGAGGAAAATCTGCGCCAGGCAGAAGAGGACAAACAGAACCTTCTGGTTGATTTGGCAGCCGTCAGGGAGTTGTGTGCCAAACTGGAGTCTACGAAAGACTCCCTCCAACGTCAGCTCACCTCCGCCAGTCTGGACAAAGAGCAGGTAAGGTTCCAACTATGGAGTTAACACTGTATGACTTTGGATGTGTGGCCAGCGGCCTTTCTCCGTTACATTTATGTATGATAAATGCTACAGGTAAGGTTGTCACAAGTAAAAATAAAACTTTTTTTTCAAATGAAGCACATTTATTTAGCTTCGAATATGATAATCACCCTTATCAACCCAGATGGTAATGTACAAGTGTTCTTATTGTGGTAGGAAATCCCAGTATCCAGAGAAAACCCAAAAGTTTTCACATTTTATTGATATCATGAATGCTTGCAGTTGGTACATAATTAAAGCACTGATATAATGCAGAAATAAACATTGATATTATAAAATAAAAACATTAGACATTTCAAGTGGTATATGTTGGATCCTATGCAGTAAGCCTAACTCCTGAATTATGTGGTTATCAGATAATGATGAACATGGTTAGTGGTGCTTTTCATTGTGTGTATTTAAGATAATAAACTTTTCCCACCTGTAGCTCCAGTCAATCATGGAAGACATGCGCCAGGAAACGGAGCTACTGAAGAGCCAGATGACATCTGAGAGAACATCCGTGAAGAGTTTGGAGGGAATTCTACAGTCGAACAGGGAGAAGGAGTTCCAATCACAGCTTGCCACTCAGGAGAAATGTGCCGAGATACAGATGCTGAAGGACAGGCTCTCGCTCAATGAGAGCAAGATGTAAGTAAAAGATGTACCCTATTTTACCGTGAATAAGCCCCCTCTCACCAATAAGCCTCCTCACCATGAAAGCCCCCTCTCACCAATAAGCCTCATCTCACCAATAAGCCTCATCTCACCAATAAACCCCCCTCTCACCAATAAGCCCCCTACCAATAAGCCCCCTCTCACCAATAAGCCCCCTCTTACCAATAAGCCCCCTCTCACCAGTAAGCCCCCTCCCCGCTTTGGCAAATGTTCTTGGTGATGTTGTAAGTGTTTGAGAAACCTGATTGTGTATCAACTTTATGAATGTGTTAAGTTGTCAATTAGCTTACCAACAGTACTGTTCTAACTTAATTGTCTCTCATTCCGCACAGTCTTTTTTTTTCTCCGAAAGTAAACTGTTTAATGATGTAAAAACTATTCTCATTTAGATTTACAATTAAACACACCAAGTTTAGAAATCTTTTTGTCAAATCTATAGATTTTATATATCTCAAAATTGTTGCTAAAAGAACATTTACACACAAAAGCTGAACTATGGGCTCATGTTTGTGTTCCCTATTCCAGCCAAAGTTCAGGTCGTGAGATTGCCAGTCTCCGTACCAGGAACGTTGAACTGGAAGGAGATGTGGAGCGCCTTAGGAGATCACTTACCAGTGAGAAGTTTGAACGGTTCGTACAATGTTAATTCTGTGAATGCTACCCTGTCTTTATATAGCTCTACTGACCATAACAGATTCCCCTCACACTAAGGGATTATATAGAGGTTGTTACTTTTAATATTTCTTCCTCTCAAATTAACTGTGCTATAGATTTGCACAGCATGGTATGAATTTTCTTCATCTTATTTATAAAAAAAGTAATTAGAATGAATTTCATAGCACTCTTTACGAATGGGTAAACATTTTTTAATGCTATCATAACTTTTAAGAACGTTGCATGCTAAATGTGATAACATAGCTGGCACACTTGATAATTTAGAATTGTAAGATAAAACAACAGATGACTGAGAAGTGTAGTGATAGAGGAGACATGTTAACTCTCTGTCCACTTATATTTCGTTATAACAGCCATTACATCATTAATTCAAACTTTCCCAGAAAGACCATTATATCAAAGATATAAATCTTGTGATATACATTGGGTGTCATATGCAGTTATACTGCAAATTTTAATCAATGTATCTTTTATAGTTGAAAAATTACAGCCCCGGTTTAACCAGAGAAAATAATTTTATCAAGTTTTGTTTGATACAATTGGTAAAAGGGCATGCAAAACTTCATTGAGAGTGAAATTTTCTATGAAGTTTTCCTTTTATGACTTTTGAACAAAAAAAAATACTTTTGGAAAGTTGGTTAAATCTTTCTTATCGTTTTAAAGATTTTTAAAATCGCACTGATTTTAGATAGACTAAGTTTTGTTTTTAAAAGGTGAAGTCAGAAGGAAAGTTTGAACTAAGTACTAAATTTTATGAATTGAATGTGACTAACTGGTTGTTACGTTTACAGGGAGCGAGCCATACAGGAGCTAAGGAGACACGGCCTTACACCCCCTATACCTACAATGGAATACTCCTCTTCCTATTCTTATTCAAAAACCACAACCCATAATAGTCTGACAACTACAAGGTCAAGGTCGCGATCCCGGTCTCCCAGCCCTAGAAGGTCATTATTCTATAGTTTGAGTGTTTGATAATGTATAATCATGAGCTGACAACTTCTAATGATACTGATGCATAGTAGATAATGATATTAACAGTTACTCTCTAATTATTTCCATTTTTCAAAATGCTTATTAAACCAATTCCAATTTGTAAGTTTTAAATAGTTGAAAGTGGTTTTTTTTAATTACTTTTTCAATAAATTGTTGGAATCGTAAATTGTATTATAATATATTTAATCTAGTGAAGATCAATAAGAACATAGGTTTTCATACCTATTCATGAGTTAATACATGTATGGTTCTATAACGAATCCACCCCTAAAATTTCATATTGGACTTTTCCAACTTTAGCTTTAGAAAAGTTCAAATGTGTCATCGAGGGGTAATTAGTTAATGAAAAAATAGGAATTTCTAATATAATTGTATGTCGTTATTCTTTCTGACAGGAGCCAAAGTCCCGAATCGTTCCGCAATTCGACGGGAAGGCGTAATCTCACACCTGATCGTCCTAGCTACCTACTAGATGATCCATTAGAAACCTCACTTAAAGGCCTTGGGCAGGACTATTCTTGATCATAGATGGACGCTTATGGCCAATTGATGCTGGAACCATCTGATCACTCAACTGATGCTTCATAATATCGTCAACAACACCAACAAAGAATGGGAAAATTAGCCAGACATAATAGATACAAATATCACAAGAAAAAAAAATGATTTTAAGGGTTTTTCTCCTTCATTATATCAAATATTTTGTATAAGTAATGATTAAGAAACTTAATTGGTTGTAGTATTACTGTCCACTGAGTGATCACTGGGTGAGTGGCATAGTTTGTCTATGCCACCGAGTGATCACTGGGCGAGTGGCATAGTTTGTGTGCCACTGAGTGATCACTGGGCTAGTGGCAGAGTTTGTGTGCCACTGAGTGATTACTAGGTGAGTGCCAGAGTTTGTCTGTGCCACTGAGTGATCACTGGCGAGTGGCAGAGTTTGTGTGCCACTGAGTGAGTGGCAGTTTGTCTGTGTGGTCTGTATACCTGTAAAAAACATTCTTTATAATTTTTACAACCTTCAGCCAGTAAATAATATATGATGTGGTATGAACCATGGTGGAATGGATTGAAAAGGAAGTTTATGATCCAAATTTGGTACAGAGAGGGTAAATGTAGAATTGATATTTCCCTCCCTTCTGTGTATCTCAATATAAGAATATTACATCATAGCAGCAAAACTATAGCAAAGTGATACAAATATTCCCGTCCATCCAACTCCAGTCTTGATTGACTTTCCAGAATACAAACTTTCAATTTTCATTCATTGATGTTAGCTTTATGGAGTTTAAAAGAAGTTTTGGTGTGTACACCTTTAACATCCTCATGCATTTTCACAATCCACTGCCGAAAGATCAACATAACCAAATGAGATCCTTTTTTCGATGATATCTGTGATATTGAGACCTGATCTTAGTCATACAAGTGCTTGCAAATCGCATGCTAGCCATGGCATGATGAGAATCTGAGGCTTTTAAATGTTTTGTGTGGAGTTGTATGCGAGACTCCTGGTGGAGGGGACCGATGATGATGTTTTAAATGTTGGTTTATGTCCGTCTACAACACACTACCACAATGGTGTTGGGTCCTGGGCCGTTTTCATTTATGCGGAACAACAGGTTATTTTCCACTTTTAAATGTAATGTTTTCGGGTGGAAATCGTAACGGACCTGGAAATATTTATGAAGCTCTTGTAAGGCTTTCTCAAGGCTCGTCTGAAACCAGCATCAGATTACCTGGTCCGAACTTATAAAATAAACGAACAACTTTAATCCGACCGGTTCAACCGCTTAAACGAAAATGACCCAGTAAGAGATACATTTTATAAACTGTGTGTAGCAACTGTCTACCGAAGTTGTGGTGTCCCCCCATACAGTCGCCCGATGGTCTAAACCATTGTAGGGTGATCGTAGGGGAGAATATAGGGTATGTAAGTTTATTTGAAATGAAAGTGTCATCCCTAAAATCTTGCAGTGGACTTGCCCTTTTTGTCAATTTGAGTTCAACCAATAGCATACGGGTGTGCGTGAAGAAGCTGACCAGTTTGGTGAAAATGATGATTTACTTTTTAATGATATTTATCAGACCAAGTGATGTACTTACCCGGCCTGGGTTAGAGTGACCTCCCCTTGTCTACTGACTCTATCTTCCATCCACCAGCATTATACTGTACAGATTTTTATAAGCAACTGTGATAGATCTGAATGTTAGTTACATACGGTGTATTTTTTTTTTTTTTTACCTTTTAAAGTTTCTAATTTGCAAATATTTATGTATCTAATTTAGCTAGTGCTGTGTTGTTCAGGTATACGAGACCTTACTTATAATTCTGATTATACTGTATGTGACAAGCATTATGTCAGAACTACAATGGATGCATTCTTTGATACCTAGTATTATTAAAGTTTCATTGATGAATGACCATTCAAAACAGTTTCGTACAGGTGCGTAAGAGTGGAACTCTTCACAATGTTGATACCTGTACGAGTAAGGTAGCATGTGTCCTTAACAGATCACAAGGATCTTCAGCAAGTCGAATTACCTCATTTAACATTTCACCCCTATGAAACTTCCGTAGACTTTACCATGCTTTGATTTGGATTGATCCATCATGGTCTATAGGGGTGAAACAAACATAGCATACGTTATTTCTGTTAAGTGTACTCAAAATCCCTTGCTTTGGTTTGCATGCAGTCATCATTATCAGATCTGATACTGAAGGTGTTTTTTTTTTGGCAAAGTGTTTAATTTGATTTCGATGAATTATAATTGTTATGAAGGTTCAATAATGAATCGTTGGCTGAATTACTCGACTTGGGACTGGGTCAAAAATACTTTTACAAAAAGCCATACACTGTCAAAATATGTTTAGTTGCTTGTAATTATATGATTATTTATATTTCTTGTATTTTATTGGTATTCAACATGAGCCTTGAGGCTATTGTGGCCTTAGATATTGTGGAATTAGCAGGAAATGTACAACAGAATGAAAATGTCTTATTTATTGGATTTTGTCACTAAATAGTCCTAGGTTTGTAATATATATATAAATCCGTCCATTCCAAATAATTTATTATTACTTTCTCTACCATGTCTTTTGATGTATACACCATTGTATTTTTTTCTGATTTTGAATTCTTTTCTATCTGTAATTCTAGGATGTAAGTATCTGTTGATTTTCTCTTATCTAAGTTATGCACACTTTGATGAATATTAACTATAGAATAATTTCAACGTCCGTTGTTCATTTTCTGATTAAACACTGGAAATTTAAGGCAAGATTTGCGCTGTGATTTTCCCAGGTTAGTAATAGTTAGTTTAGTATATATTTTTTTATATACAAAATGAAAATACAAATGTATGCTGAAGTCATACCGGTTCTTTGATGATCACACTTCATATAAATCCATATAAAATCATGACATTGAAGAAATGTTTGATACATTGTATACAAATATATTTGCATGTATTGTGGATGACAAGACAAGTTTTAAAATAATTCAGAAGAACTAGGAGAACTTGAATACCAAACAATTTTTGTCCCATTTCTTTTCTTCATAATCTTCATGAAAATAACTATGTAATATATCTGGGAATATGTCATGGCTATGTTAATGTTTTGCATCAATGAACAGTATTATCATATCCAAAACTACGGGGTTGGTTTAAATCAGCTGCATTGTCATATTGGATATAGAATTCCTTTTTGCAACATTACATATCTGCTTTCATGAACCTCTGAAGTTTTAAGAAAGCTTTAAGGGAATATTCCAACAGCCCCGGATTAATAGTATGGATGTATTAAATTATCTCAACTGGCACAAACACTGTCACAGTTTCAATGTATAACTTAGGTCTGAGTCGTAGTCAATAAAATGTGCATAGCCAGGGATATTGTGTTGTGTTGTCTGTTACTAGGAAGCAGGACGCTACAAGGGTCACTGGTAATAGGAAAAGTCAAAGACAGTGTGAGAATAAAACTGGTCATGAGACATGATCTCCCATACATACATAATGTATGTAAGGGACTTCCTATACATTTACTGTGAAAAAAAACCGAGACATTTCCTTCTGATTTACTTTCTCAAACCAGGATTTTAACTCATGATTTATCCAATGCTTTGGTATTTACCAGGTAAAATATTTCCAAGTTATTTACCAATATAAGGATGTGCTATCATTTCATATGATAGCTACATCTCACAGCACAGTTGTCAAAAGTTGGTTAGCTTTGTCACTATCTAGCAACAAGTAGTAACAAATTCATTGTTTTCGTTTTCAAGTTACAAGAGAATTAGAGTTTGCACTAAGCTAATCCCTCATTAAGCTAATCACCTTTTGAAAAATTTGGCCCAGGTATACTTCAAGGTTTTACTTGGATAATTTTTTTTTCTCTTTCCTTCAGCAGTTCGTCTCTTTTTTTCACACGGAAAATCAGCTAACTGTTGCCTCTAGTGTCTGATAGCTAAATAGTAACACATCATATTGTCAAACGGCAAACATTTAAAATTTCATGTCTTCAACCAGCATTGCTGTTATCCGTTTTCTAATGAAAACTTTCTATCAAGATCTGCAAATACTGACAAATGTAAGACTTTTACCGAGATTCTTGGCTTTTGTATAGAACAATGTACTGCTGGGTAGAGATCAGTTATTCTTGTCTCATCTAAAAAGATGATGTAACACACACATAGATATTAAGGATGTATTTAGAAAAGAAGGGCAGCTTAAAATATTATGAGTTATTTTCACATATACAAAGATTGGTAAAAACACAAGACTTGCAAACCAGCAGGGCAATCTTGTATGAATAAACAAGAGGCCCAGAAAACCACCCATACCGAAAAAAGTTATATTACTAATGTCAGAATAAAACTTTATACAATATCATTTAAATGAAAATTCAAACATCAATAAATATTTGCAGGAAATGAGTACTAAATAACCTGTATGTAACAAGGTAAACTTACTGGTATAAACTACTCCTACAGTCTTCTGATATACAGAACCCAATTAACAGTGATAATTACCTGTACATAACAAGGTAAACCTACTGGTATAAACTACTCCCGCAGTCTTCTGATATATGGAACCCAATTAACAGTGATAATTACCTGTATATAACAAGGTACCAGCCTTACCTGTATAAACTACTCCCACAGTCCTGTGATTAACAGAACCCAGGCCAGTTCACAATTAATGATAATTGGATTATTACCTGTATATAACAGGTAGACTAGTTTACCTGTATAAACTACCTCCAAAACAAAGCCACATGCATATGTAATTAACAGGTATAGACTCCTATCTGTAGGTATGATACAGGTGCACTGGACATTGTAGGAACAAATGCCCCACAAGACCAGCAGGACAATCTTGTAAGAATAAACAAGAGGCACAGAGAACTTAGAATTGCTTACCTGGACATGTTGGCAATCATGAAAAATCATCTTCAAAAAAAGAAACTTTTCAAAATATTTCCTTAAGTCTCTGTGGCCTCATGCATATGATTATGCAGACTGCATGAAGTTATATGCCTCTCTATCTCTGCATGCTACTGGTCAAATTACCTCACCAAATTACCTTGTTTTGCCAAAGAAGTGTATTACATTGTATTTGGAGGGTATTGACATCTTTGACCCTTGTGACTGTAAATTAGGTCAATGTTATTGATTTTAGGGGAAACATGATAGTTCTCTGTTCCAGGTACCTACTAGCAAAATGTCATTACTGTTGGACTCAGTTATTCAGAAGAAGTTGTTTAATGGTTTTTACATATTTGACCCATGTAACCTTGAAAGTAAGTCAAGGTCATTTATTTGAAGAAACGTTACAACACTTAATTCCTGGTACCTCAATGGCAAAGTATTGTTGGTCTGTGCCTTCCTTCTGGTTATTTGGAGGAAGATGTTCAAAGTTTTCACATACATGTATTTGACTCGGGTCTGTGATCGCGAAAGTATGTCAAGGTCATTTACATGTATTTGAGGAAACTTTATAACATCTCATGCAAGGTAACTACTGGCCAATTAATATTACTCTAGGCCACTTGGTTATTCAGAGGGATATGTTTATTTTACATACATTGACATCTGTGACTTTAAAAAATAGACCAAGATAATTTTATTTGAGGAATTTAAATTTTATAGCTACCATTGCCCTAGCTAGGTCATTAAAATTTGAAAAAGTAGACACGCTCCAAGAAAACGTTGAAGGAAGGCAGCATACACATATGATATAGGTTCATTCCCACTCAGCCAACATCTTAAAACAACATTATCTGTATTTACCTGGACAAATCTGAGTATAGTCTATTTCAATATATTTACATGTATAAATCACTTGTTCTTTTATTTCCAAGTTAAACTAAGTCAACTACGATAAAAGATACTTTGTAATTAAAAAAATTAAAAAGATACTTTGTGATTGAAAAAAAATTATAAGAATGAAAAAATAATAAACAATTTAACCAAAAACATAATTATACCACGGACTTTAGATAGCATAATCTAAGTCTGTGATTATACCATTATTTTTTATCAGAGACGTATATAACACATACACACTGTATGTCTTTGTTTTTACATTAAATCACAGAATTTGATTAAATGCTTTTTAAGTTCGAAATTACGAATGTAAAATATATATAGAAACAATGAATAATTATTCACTCTAAATTTCAGTGAACAAATTTACACTTTAAAATTCTTCTTTTAGGTTTTTGTTTTTATTTTCTTATTTTCAAATAATCATCTTTTACTTAGACTGTAATAAACAACTATATTTGTTTCATGCTGGCAAACACTCAGATAACAGTTGGTTGTAACCTGGAAAATGGTAGGAATATTAATGGATTCATATTCGGTTCCAGATGGATTCAAATTTAGTGAAATTATTTTTTATACATATATAAAAAACGTCGTAAAAATCTTTTAAAATTTAACTTAGATGGTTTCAACTAAATAATGTTTTAAGCAAGGAAGAAGTTGTAAGTGCTCTTGAGCCTCACAAATAAAATAAAATATGTTCTGATGATAAAATCAGTTACATTGTATCAATAATGGATCTATATGTCAAACTATTTTATTGCATTTTTAATAGGGGTAAGAACCGGAACAGTTGCTAGCAGGGAACATATATAAAGTATTATACAATTAAACTGGCTTTCGACAGAATTACTGGATAATGATTCTATTTCATGTTAACAGCAATATTACAATATTATAAACAATATGTATCAAAGAATTAAACTTGAACGGATTGAGACAAGAGATAAGGGCACCAGAGTATTGGTTATTATTTATTTGTTTGTTCATTTTTATCTTTCATTTTGGAGATTTTTTATCAAAAAGTATAATAAAAGTGCTGCCTGTGTGTCACCAACAGAAGAAAGATTATTATACGCACTTTTCAATTATGAAATGTTATTCATGTGAACCATAGACGTATAAAGCCATTTTTATACGTCTCTGTGTGAACATTTCCTAAACATTTCCACTGGAGTTATAGACAAGACTCTCCAAATAAGGTAACAGCAAGAAAACTTACAATGTATAAGTTATATCATGTTTCAATAAATGAAAATATAAAACTCCCATCTTAAGTTCGAAAAAGAATACATGTAGTTTGAATCAAAATGGACTGATTCTGTTTGTATATTATCAAGTTTTCAGAGCTTATATTTGTATGTAAGTTGAACAAGGCTTGTTTAAATAATTGTTTGATCTTGAGTCCTCATATATACACATTATATTTTTGTTGTAAATGTGTTTTCTCTAAACATCGATTTTTTTAGAAATGAGATAAAATAGTTTCAAGTTTTATTCAAACTTTTGGCCATTTGACCAATCAGTATACAGTGTACAATGCATTTTACAAAATCATAGATAATAATCAAAGGAAATAATGGACAAAGTGAAAAGAGTGGAGACAGTGTTGATCAATTATGGTAATCTTAATATGTTTGCCTCATAGATGAATTTACCCAGTAAACATAGTTCTTTGATATTGTGGACACTCAATAGCTGAACAACTTTGAATACAGATGGTTTTTTCCAGTAATAATTTTTGATAAATTTAGCTCTGAGATTTTGAAATTTAGAACAAACTAATAAAAAATGATACTCGTCCTCCACTTCAGATGTGGAGTTACATTCTTTACAATACCTACGTTCTCTAGGTGTGTTATTATACCTTCCATATTCTACTGTCAAATTATGGGTAGACGTACGTATTCTAGTTATACAAATGCGGTATTTCTTTGGGATATATTTTGTAAGGTAAAATTGTAACGATTCGTTGAAGTTTAATATATGTTTATATAGAATACATTTGGGCGAGTTTTCCAATGAGGCTATAAGGGATTGCATGCCTTGATCAGAAATTCTTTGTTTTATCAATAATAATGTTATATTTAACTGAGAACTGTATGGATTTAACCAAAGTTCACCAAAACCTAAATTGTGTAATTCATCTCTTACTGCTGTAATCCAGTTAAAATTATTTTTACTACAACATTTCAATAAATATTTCAATGAAGTAGATACAATACAATTTTTAGATTCCAAAATCTTAAAAAAGTATTTTATCATTCTAATTTTTCTCATCCAAATTAAAGGTAAACGACCCAATTCAAGATATACCATGTTGTTATTGGCCGATTTCTTAACTTTCATTAACTTCTTAGAAAAATCAAGATGAACTTGTTCAATATCTGAAGCTTTGTGAATAGACCAAATTTCACTCGCGTAGAAAAGGATACTTCCTACATATGTATCGAAGAGATGGAGCATAGTTTTAATATTAAGGTTTAATGTTGAACACTTAGAAAAAATAAATAAGTTAAAGTTCAAAATAATTCCACAGGTAAGTTGTTACCTGAGAATTAGACACTTTCCAAAAACAGACTATAGCCTTACCTGTAATTAGTACCTATTGTTCTTGCCCTGTAATAACACTACCTGTGCCCTATACTAAAATAGGATATGTTGGCTGAGTGGGAAGACACCATGATATAGGCTCATCTGGCATCTGAGCTACATTATGTAGGCTGAAATGCAATGAATCGGGAAAAAAAAGTTTGAAAATATAGGTCCTAATGCAGACAGTCCATATTTTACAACTTGCCATTTTTTTTCTTCATGCAAAAAAGTTGTTGTTTTGTTATTTCATATATTTTCATGTAAGTGATTAATTTAAATTTACTTTAATATTTCTCATTTGCATAGACTGTATGTTCATGATCATAGACTGTTTAATTCATAATATTATGTCTAATAAATTAGTGAAGGCATTCGGGTAACTTTGCTTTTATCGTAGTACTGCGTTTGTCTGATCCTTTAACGCATATAAATTACCGCCTTTCGCTCGAAAAATATTGTTTGTGCATTAGCATACAAAAACTACGACTAACCAATCAGGGTTATTTGAAGGTTCCGAACGAAAATAAATCGTCAGCTGGTACTTCCGGAAAGAGGGCGGTTTGATGTCTACTGAAAATATTGTATCTTCTGTAATGCTTTAACTAAATATTCAAGTGGACACCAAGATAATATACAACGAACACGTCATGGACATGATAAAGACGCCGAAGGTAAGTTGCATTGTCTGGCAGACATGGTGATTTTTAGCGGAATAATCCAGTTTTGTTGGATGGTCACTGTCGATTTGTTTCGTCTTTTAGCCCTACATCTGTTTTATCATCGGATTATTTGTCTTAGCCTGCAGACAACCGGTACCTTTGGGCTGTCTGTTTACCTTACTTGTTAATATTTACTATGACAACGACGAACGGGGACAGCGTAATTATCAAATAAAACATTCCATTTTTAAAAGTAAATCTTCAGTCTAGTCGGTTCATGTTTTGACATTTTGTTTTGATTTATCTACATTTGGTTTGTATCTATATATAATATGTTGCACTCCACAGAGACCAGAATGACTTTAATGTGGAGGGTTTGTAATAAGAATTTAGAGTAAGTGTTGATATGATGATCAATCTGCCATTCAGCATATTGGCATAACATCCATGCTTAAAGCTAAATGAAAGTTAAAAAACTTGCACTTGAGATATTCTTTTTCAGGTTTTGAGATCTTCCATAGCCCATTTAGTTTTATCTGTCCTAGCCTGAGTTTCTTTTGGCTCTAACGCAAGACTTTGGCATTTTTACAATGAGATGTCTGGTGCAGGGCGCATGACCGCTATTTGAAAATGTGCATGCTGGAATTATCCGACATTGTTTGATGCCTGAGAGTTTTGAGTTACTTATACCAAAAATTGGTCTAAAACTAGCTGTCTTGGGATTCAAATTACAGTGTATTGCATGCTCTAACTGATTAGCAGCTGATATCAAAAATAAAACATTATACTAGTTTGAAACACTGCCAATCATTGAAACTAATTGTTAATTATGGTACATACTTGAAAAATATATATCCAAAATAAAAGGTATACTACTGAAAATACTTCTATAAGTTATTGGTCTTTCACATGTACAAAATAGAACTGCTCCCACATACAAAAACTTTTTGATTAACCTTTAGTCTTTATTGTGCAGAACTTAAAAAAACAATATTCCAAATGCGACACTCATAGCTGGGTGGGTACAACATTTGTTGAAAATGGTGTGATGCTGTATATATTGTTTTCGTAAAAGATGTAATTACTTATAAGTTTGGTTTCTAAAAAGTTTTTGAGAGGCGGGGGGGGGGGGGGGAGTGTTGGAGGGGCAGGGATTAGATCAGTCTATCATATTTACATTTGTAAAGTCATGGGCCAAATGCTCCAATGCCTAAGCAAGTGGTTCTTGGTTTCTAAAAAGTTTTTGAGAGGGGGGGGGGGAGTGGGGGGGATGTTGGAGGGGCAGGGATTAGATCAGTCTATCATATTTACATTTGTAAAGTCATGGGCCAAATGCTCCAATGCCTAAGCAAGTGGTTCTTGAAGAAGATAAAAAGTGCTTGAATTGAGGTCAGTGCTTGTTAAGTGCTGGAATTTACTCACAAATGTTTGAAAAGTGCTTGAATTCATGCTATAGGCCTACTAGTCAAAAACATAAAATTATTTTTCGCATTGATAAATAACATCACAAGAAAATTATAAAATAATTAGGTCATCAATATTATACCCATATTCTTTGCAAGTTTGGACAAAGAAACTTGTATAGAAAATTCAGAAGAAATTCATAAAAAGTAAGCTGAAAAAAGTCCACAGATTTTGGTAGGAAAAGTCTGTATTAATTATAACAGAAAGTCCTATAATTAAAACTGCACTTTTGATTACGTGGTTTAGAAACCAGTTTCTTGGATGAATGTGCTCTGTGTTTTTATAAATCCATCAGATTTTTACGGATTTACAAGAATTTATTTCTTTAAAATTTTGTAGATTTTAAAATACAACCTATTCACCCTTGAAGACACATTTGAACTCTTCCTGTTCAAAGGTTGGAATAGTTCATTATGAACTTGCAGGGATGAATAAGTTGAGATTATTAAAAACTGTGCCTTCCTTATGACATTGCAGTTCAACAAAGAAAAAAATCATATTTTCATTTATTTTACATTCTGATATAATTACAACGTCTTTCGCTTTATCATGGTACACTGTTCCGCTTCGCAAAACTCTTGTTGTTACATTCTACCTGTACCTTCAAACCAGGAAGAAGGGTAATAGAAGGTTATAATTACTTCATGGATGTTTGTTCACAAGCTTCAATTGAATCATTAACTTTTATAAAGCAGTAAGATGAAGAAATTGATAGCAGTGAGTGTGCTTTTCAATACATGTGAATTTCTGTTTGTGTGAGTTTCTGTTGGTGTTAAAAAAATTATTCTGCGGAGCACTTTTCATGTGTCGAATAATTTTTCCTTGTCTATCGGTGTGTTAAATAGACCAGAATTACAAAGGACAGTTCATACACTACTGTCGCTGGTAAAAGTGATTAACAAGGTTTGACAACCTCAGAAATTATATTCATGATAAAATGATCCTTTGCATTTCTGACTTATAGATAACCCAGGTTCATATTACATGTCTGTATATAAAGCATCCAGGAAAGTATTCTATAAGTCTCACAGCCTCATCAGATAAGATGTCAAAACAGCTTTGAGGGTCAGTACATGTAATATGAATTGACAAAGTTACAGTGTCTGAGATCTGCTTGACACGCATAAAATATTCAAAGAAATGAGACTAAAATCTTGTTTGCAGTGTACCAGCTGCTTAAGAACCTATGGACTTTAGATAATACCTGGTAGGCATTTTGGTGACAGTGACTCGGTATGCATACAGCATAGCTGCCAAATCTCCCTATTTTGGAAGAGTCTTTAAGTCTCACTCTTGATTTTGAACCCTAAACTTGAGAATAATTTTCAACCAGTGAATTTATTAAACATTTCATCTCATGGGTCAACAGCTCAAAAGATGCACCTTAAAGTGTTATTAATTTGCCTTCTGGTGTACACACATACAGCTTCTTTATGGTTTTAATTTTAAAAACATGTTTGTAATATCTCCCATGGAAATATTTAAAGAGTTCATGGTGTGGAGAAGATGGGTTAAGCTGTGCTATGTATAACATCGTTATTGATTATATAGCCAGTCAAGTTGGTTGCAAATCTTAAATGATTCAATATGATGTGTGAGAAGCTGAAAGGCACCATGTGTCCATAAAGTAATTTAAATTTTTGACAGAGGATTCTAATAAGGTTCTACAGGGGAGGGGGGGAGGGTGTTGCAAGTTTTCAAGGCCTAATAGCCATTGGTCATCGGTTTTTCTCGAGAACCCCAGCTTTCCCTTAAACATTAATGGGCCAGTTGTTCAAAAGGTTGTTGGCTTAATCACTATTTAACATTATTTTTCAGCCTTTAATAATTCTGTCAAACTCAATACACAAGGTGCAATCCAGCAATTTCGCGTGTAAACTGACCTAGCTAAAAATTTGTTATCTGGAAAGTTGTAACTTATTCAATAGTTTCGTTTTCAAGCTACAGGAAAATTTAAAATGTGCGCTAATCACTGATTTAGCTCATCACCTTTTGAACAACTGGGTCCTGGCACATCCTTCAATGACCATTGCTGTTATTGGGATGTGAAACAGAAACAAACCAAATGAAATTACCAGTAGTGGATGCATGAATATATACAGAATAAAATAAGAAGTTTCACATATGTCATCTATACCAATGATAAAGGACTCCCACTACTAAATCAGCCTATCACGAAGTGTTTCATACGTTTGTAGTCCCTACCGAAAATTTGTTCCGGCTAAGTACAGTGAATGTGAGTATAATTTAAATAGGTAATTGTTGACATAATCTGTATTGAATGAAATCTTTAGATATTTAACTTTTCAAAAATATATACTTTTGGTAGACTTTGATTTGTGATCTGATGACGGATTGATATGGGGTCAAAAGTCAGAGGGTGTTCCCGTCCCATTTCACTGGTGTGACATGTAAATTTCCTGTTGTCTGAAGCAGACACCTGTAGTGAGCTAAAATGCCACGAAACTCCTGATAAAATGCCATTTGAAGTCTTTGCCATGTATGTATAGATCTGTGAATCCAGGCAGTTGTCACTAGTGTTGAACTTCAAATATTAAAGTTATTAGCTCAAAAGCTTAGTAATAACATACGTAAGTAGTAAATTATTTAGTTGTGTGAGACCTAAAATTTTTCTGGTATAGTCTGTAAGTCAGTGGAACAAGGGGGTAGTTGATAATTTATACTGATGACATACAACACAGTATCAGCTAGAACTTCCTGATGATATTAGTTGACATCAATATTGTCTAATTGGGGTCATTATGACAGCTTTAAGGAAATAAACAAACTGCTCTGGTCAAAATTCATAGTAATTTCACATAATCTGTACATGTACTCCTTCAAATTATAACTTACTTGACCGTCGATTTGCACAGATCCAGAAATACAGTGCAGCTTTTCAGTTAGCAGATATGTGTATATATGTTAATTGTGAGATGACAAAGCAGTTTCTTTAAAGGCAAGAAAGACTAGTGAAAAGATACATGGTGTATAATATACAGGATATGCTACTTTGAAAAAAGTACTTATCAGTTTCAGCACTGGTAATTGGTCTTACCGGTTCGGAACAAGTCACATGTTCTTATATACATGTAAGAAGTGGGAAGAATTGAGAGGTTGATGTACCTCTAGATTTGACCAATCAGCTGTTGTCGTGTCTATGTAATTCATAGAGACCTTACTTTAATTGTATTGTTTTACTTTGAATTATCCTGACAAATTGAACACACATGCAGATATAGCTGTCAGGAACCTTCTGACAGTATGGGAAATAATGTGTGTAAAAAAACAAGATGTCAGAAGAGGAAATCTTTCAAGGTAATTATTTTGTGGAATTATAACTTTAATTATTATGTCTCACAATCAAATGATGGGATATATACATTTTATTTGTACCGGTTCTCCTTCATAATTATGAACTTGTCTTGGCCATAACATTTAAACTGTCAAAGAATTCTTGATAAAGCATGATAAAGTATACTCACATCACCCATAGATGTTGTGCAGAGTCCTGTCATAAGGTCATTGTGACCTTCAACTCAAAGTCAGAGGTCAAATTAGTGTAAGATTTTCAGTTATTATTCTTGTCTAGACCATTTGAAAAATATGTTTATGAAAAGTGAAGTACAATCGATGAATTACATACCTGCATCACCGTATAACTTCTTCATACATTGGCAAATTGTGAAGTGCACTGTCATTGGGTTATTGTGACCTTGACCCATACCCATAGGTCAAAGTTCAGTTATGTGCAAATTTTCAGGAATATCTTGCCTTTGCTGTAACTTTCAAACCCTTGAAGTGAAAACATGGCATTTGTGTTTGTTCACAAAAACAAAAATCTCTAGTTGTACATTTTATGTAGTACAAAATGTTTACTCTGATCATAAAAAAGAGCAGTACTTTTTAGAAAGAAAACAAAATTTATCTGCATAGCATAAATATTGAAATTTTTCTTCTGTTTCGTTTTTCATTATTTTCCTTCTTAAAAGAAGGAAACTTCCATCACAAGGTGAAAATTGTTGAAATTTGAGGAAGTTGGAAAATAGTTACTTTTATCATAGATTTTTGTTCCAATAGATGTACAACAACTTAAGGATTGATACTAAAGAAGGCAATACAGAAACTGTAATTGGTGCTCTTGTTCTTTATTTAGAAGAATACTTTCAGCACAAAAAATTGCTGCAATATGATTACTGCATAAGTATGTATGTTTACACTACCTACATGTACCTGCATTACTTTGGTGTTTTGAGAACAATAAGCAGAAAGGCCATTCATTCATTTTTAGGTCATCTGACCCGAAGGGTCAGGATGACCTATAGTCATCATGCTTCGTCCGTCGTCGTGCGCCGTGCGCCGTCCGTAAACTTTTCCATTTAAACATCTTCTTCTCATAAACCAAAAGGCCCATAGACCCAATATTGGGCTTGTGCCATGCTGGGATGAAGGGGTACCAAGTTTGTTCAAACAAATGACCTTGACCTTCATTCAAGGTCACAAGGGGCCAAAAAGGTCAAAATCTTTGAACGACTTCTTCTGAATAACCAAAAGGCACAGAGACCTAATATTGGGCCTGTGGCATGCTGGGATAAAGGGCTACCAAGTTTGTTCAAACAAATGACCTTGACCTTCATTCAAGGTCACAGGGGCCAAAAAGGTCAAAATCTTTGAACGACTTCTTCTGAATAACCAAAAGGACCAGAGACCTGATATTGGGCCTGTGTTATGCTGGGATAAAGGGGTACCAAGTTTGTTCAAACAAATGACCTTGACCTTCATTCAAGGTCACAGGGGCCAAAACGGTCAAAATCTTTTTAAACAACTTCTTCTGAATAACCAAAAGGCCCAGAGACCTGATATTGGTCCTGTGTTATGCTGAGATAAAGGGCTACCAAGTTTGTTCAAAGAAATGACCTTGACCTTCATTCAAGGTCACAGGGGACAAAACGGTCATAACTTTTAAACAACTTCTTCTGAATAACCAAAAGGCACAGAGACCTAATATTGGGCCTGTGGCATGCTGGGATAAAGGGCTACCAAGTTTGTTCAAACAAATGACCTTGACTTTCATTCAAGGTCACAGGGGCCAAAACGGTCATAATCTTTAAACAACTTCTTCTGAATAACCAAAAGGCCCAGAGACCTGATATTGGGCCTGTGGCATGCTGGGATAAAGGGCTACCAAGTTTGTTCAAAGAAATGACCTTGACTTTCATTCAAGGTCACTGGGGCCAAAACGGTCATAATCTTTAAACATTTTCTTCTGAATAACCAAAAGGCCTAGAGATCTAATATTGGGCCTGTGGCATGCTGGGATAAAGGGCTACCAAGTTTGTTCAAAGAAATGACCTTGACTTTCATTCAAGGTCACTGGGGCCAAAACGGTCATAATCTTTAAACATTTTCTTCTGAATAACCAAAAGGCCCAGATACCTAATATTGGGCCTGTGGCATGCTGGGATAAAGGGCTACCAAGTTTGTTCAAACAAATGACCTTGACTTTCATTCAAGGTCACTGGGGCCAAAACGGTCATAATCTTTAAACAACTTCTTCTGAATAACCAAAAGGCCCAGAGACCTGATATTGGGCCTGTGGCATGCTGGGATAAAGGGCTACCAAGTTCGTTCAAAGAAATGATCTTGACTTTCATTCAAGGTCACAGGGACCAAAACAGTCATAATCTTTAAACAACTTCTTCTGAATAACCAAAAGGCCCAGATATCTAATATTGTGCCTGTGGCATGCTGGGATAAAGGGCTACCAAGTTTGTTCAAAGAAATGACCTTGACTTTCATTCAAGGTCACTGGGGCCAAAACGAAACTGTTGTTATTTTTCGTGTAGTCAAAAATCCAAGATGGCCTCCACAGCGGCCATTTTGAAAACACATTCTAAACTTCTCAAGTTCTACCAGTGGAATTGAGCTGAAACTTGCCAGAAATGATATCCTGAGATGGTCCCAACAAAGTGTTGTTATTTTTCAAGCCCATCAGAAATCCAAGAAGGCCACTATCTTGAACTTGGCAATCTATACAGGCATATTATAACTTGATTTAATGACTACACGTATTTTCATAGTGATTTTACAATTGGTAGTCAGATGACTGTTAAGGCCCGTTGGGCCTCTTGTTTTTGTTTGTTTCTGGTGGTAACAATCATAACAAGATGTTTTGAAAAAATATTAAAGGAAATGTTTTAATTTATGAAAATTTGAAAGGGATTTGTGGGGTAGTGTACTGTGGTAGTTACAGTTGTTAGATATATGCCAATATAACAGTCGATAAAATTTCAGTGGACATGCATTTAAAAAAAGTCAAACAATCAGCTTTGATAAGAAATTCACCAGTTTGAAAAAAACAAACAAAAAACAAACCGAAATTGTGTATGTAGTGAAAAATTCATTGAATTTTGTCAAAATTTTAATGTACATGTATGTATGATCTAACTGTTGTTAAAGGGAGATAACCCATACGGTCCCAACAGTTCTTATTGTTAACTGTGTACAAGGTATGTGTACTTGGATCTGATAAATGGGAAAAGAGAATATGACCTATTGAGGTCTCTTGGTCTGTTGATTATCATACTTGGCAAGAACATGGCTGCTTTGACGGATATAAAATTTGATACTTAAATTATCATGGGTAAGAAAATCATCATACATTCGCCAATGAGGATGCAGTTTGCAATCCGGCAAATGCACAAGTGTCTGATAGAATCTATGTAAAAACTAGAAGGTTAATTCGGTTGAGAATTTATCGACTGTATCAACCTGATCTTATGTTACCATAGACACCCGGACAACCTATATGTCCGCTTCAATTTTTCAGCTGCATCATTAAAAAAACACATTGTTTTATATTATTTCGATATTTAATGCAACATGTTCTGATGATATCACTATTCAATTAATATCATTAATGCTAGTTATAAAATATTTTCTGTTTGATCTGACATCAGGCGAGTTTATACATACAAATCAGGCTGAAGCAATCGATAAACCTAATATCTCACTACTTTCAACGCATTAAATGGATACTCTTTAGAAAGACTGGAATGATTTTACCGGATTGAATAATCCATTTTAAATATTGAGCAGCAACAAGATCTGCAAGGCAAACAGTTTCTGGCAAAACAAGTATATTGTGATGTTGCTCATCCACACTTACACTGCACCTTTGTCTTATTCAAAAGAGAATGTTAAACACAACGGAGGAGAACCAGATGAACTGAAAAAACCATTATATAAGTCAATGTCTGATAGCTGGAGACGTCTTGTGAACTTGAAGTGTTGTGTCAGCTGTTGAGGGTGGTCTGTCGTTTTGACTTTCAATCAGTATGGACTTGAAAATCTATTTAGTATATAAAGTACAGGGGTTGTTTAAATTAGGGTTAACACCAATGTTCCTTATAATGCATTTTCCATACACGTGGTTCTATTATTCTATATTTAGATACTTTAGAAGTGGGCTTTATGTGATAGGGGAAAATCTATACTTCCTAAAATTAAGTCCAATTGCAGTGAAAGAGGAGGTAACTGAAATTAAATTTAATGGATTTAATGGATTTAATGGAATTTAATGGACGCAGGCTAAAAGCCTCTATGTCCATATCAGTAAATAATTCACAAAATAATGTGTAAAAGCATATTATACAACATAGTATCAGTAATCATATATTACATCCGTGAAGTGATCATCCACTAGTTTTACAAATTGATCAATTGATTTAGCGTTAACAATATGTGTTGGGAGACTTTTCCATGTATCAACCACTCCAGGTGTGGTAAAAGTTCCTTCTCAGTTCTGTATTACAGCGGTTTTTATAAATCTTAAAATTATTGCCCCTGGTTCGATGGTTAATGCTTAAAATATATAAGTTTGAGATTACTCGGTTATTGAAAAAAGCTATTAATTATCTTAAAAACTGTAATCAAGTCCCCTCGCATCATCCTATACTTTAGTATAGAGTTTGGACTTCTTTATATACAACCGATCAGGGCTTGATCATTTGCCGGGAAATTAGTTTTAATCCAGATACTCTCCATAAAATGATTTGCCTTGGTTTCTTCGACAGGATTTTGACTTGATATAGATACCTACACCGCGATGATGGTTGATATCGGTTTCATTAACAAAGCAATTCATATCCTGGTATTTTGGGTTTTGCTTTACGCGGTAGAAATCTACAGTTTTTTGGATATATTTCAGTTATTCTTTTTACATCTAAATCCTTATCCTGGATTCTTGCTTTTTGTTCGTCTATTTTTCCAGAAGACTGTCTGTATTCGTGTAATAGCAGTTCAAATAGCCCTTTACTCGCAATCCGGAGTTTTGGTTTTGATCCTCACGATTATGCGATTCCAAGGCGGGCCTCTTACTCGGTGGATATAACCCCCCGATTCCTTATCGTTTCGCTTCTTTGCCTCCTCTCGCATTGCTGCTTCCTCTGATCTCTCGGTTCTAGTTAGATCATTGCTGACTCTAACCGTATTATAACTATTTTTAGGTCATCTGACCCGAAGGGTCAGGATGACCTATAGCCATCATGCTTCGTCCGTCGTCGTGCGCCGTGCGCCGTGCGTCGTGCACCGTGCGCCGTGCGCCGTCCGTAAACTTTTCCATTTAAACATCTTCTTCTCATAAACCAAAAGGCCCATAGACCCAATATTGGGCTTGTGCCATGCTGGGATGAAGGGCTACCAAGTTTGTTCAAACAAATGACCTTGACCTTCATTCAAGGTCACAGGGGCCAAAAAGGTCAAAATCTTTGAACGACTTCTTGTGAATAACCAAAAGGCCCAGAGACCTAATATTGGGCCTGTGGCATGCTGGGATAAAGGGGTACCAAGTTTGTTCAAACAAATGACCTTGACCTTCATTCAAGGTCACAGGGGCCAAAAAGGTCAAAATCTTTGAACGACTTCTTCTGAATAACCAAAAGGACCAGAGACCTGATATTGGGCCTGTGTTATGCTGGGATAAAGGGGTACCAAGTTTGTTCAAACAAATGACCTTGACCTTCATTCAAGGTCACAGGGGCCAAAACGGTCAAAATCTTTTTAAACAACTTCTTCTGAATAACCAAAAGGCCCAGAGACCTGATATTGGTCCTGTGTTATGCTGAGATAAAGGGCTACCAAGTTTGTTCAAAGAAATGACCTTGACCTTCATTCAAGGTCACAGGGGACAAAACGGTCATAACTTTTAAACAACTTCTTCTGAATAACCAAAAGGCACAGAGACCTAATATTGGGCCTGTGGCATGCTGGGATAAAGGGCTACCAAGTTTGTTCAAACAAATGACCTTGACTTTCATTCAAGGTCACAGGGGCCAAAACGGTCATAATCTTTAAACAACTTCTTCTGAATAACCAAAAGGCCCAGAGACCTGATATTGGGCCTGTGGCATGCTGGGATAAAGGGCTACCAAGTTTGTTCAAAGAAATGACCTTGACTTTCATTCAAGGTCACTGGGGCCAAAACGGTCATAATCTTTAAACATTTTCTTCTGAATAACCAAAAGGCCCAGAGATCTAATATTGGGCCTGTGGCATGCTGGGATAAAGGGCTACCAAGTTTGTTCAAAGAAATGACCTTGACCTTCATTCAAGGTCACAGGGGCCAAAACGGTCATAATCTTTAAACGACTTCTTCTGAATAACCAAAAGGCCCAGAGACCTGATATTGGGCCTGTGGCATGCTGGGATA
This sequence comes from Mimachlamys varia, assembly GCA_947623455.1. Classification (NCBI taxonomy): domain Eukaryota; kingdom Metazoa; phylum Mollusca; class Bivalvia; order Pectinida; family Pectinidae; genus Mimachlamys; species Mimachlamys varia. The sequence continues at coordinate 9,555,284 of OX392537.1, forward strand.
AAGGGGTACCAAGTTTGTTCAAACAAATGACCTTGACCTTCATTCAAGGTCACAGGGGCCAAAAAGGTCAAAATCTTTTTAAACAACTTCTTCTGAATAACCAAAAGGCCCAGAGACCTGATATTGGTCCTGTGTTATGCTGAGATAAAGGGCTACCAAGTTTGTTCAAAGAAATGACCTTGACCTTCATTCAAGGTCACAGGGGACAAAACGGTCATAATTTTTAAACGACTTCTTCTGAATAACCAAAAGGCACAGAGACCTAATATTGGGCCTGTGGCATGCTGGGATAAAGGGCTACCAAGTTTGTTCAAACAAATGACCTTGACTTTCATTCATGGTCACAGGGGCCAAAACGGTCATAATCTTTAAACAACTTCTTCTGAATAACCAAAAGGCCCAGAGACCTGATATTGGGCCTGTGGCATGCTGGGATAAAGGGCTACCAAGTTTGTTCAAACAAATGACCTTGACTTTCATTCAAGGTCACTTGGGCCAAAACGGTCATAATCTTTAAACATTTTCTTCTGAATAACCAAAAGGCCCAGAGATCTAATATTGGGCCTGTGGCATGCTGGGATAAAGGGCTACCAAGTTTGTTCAAACAAATGACCTTGACTTTCATTCAAGGTCACTGGGGCCAAAACGGTCATAATCTTTAAACATTTTCTTCTGAATAACCAAAAGGCCCAGATACCTAATATTGGGCCTGTGGCATGCTGGGATAAAGGGCTACCAAGTTTGTTCAAACAAATGACCTTGACTTTCATTCAAGGTCACAGGGGCCAAAACGGTCATAATCTTTAAACAACTTCTTCTGAATAACCAAAAGGCCCAGAGACCTGATATTGGGCCTGTGGCATGCTGGGATAAAGGGCTACCAAGTTTGTTCAAAGAAATGACCTTGACTTTCATTCAAGGTCACTGGGGCCAAAACGGTCATAATCTTTAAACATTTTCTTCTGAATAACCAAAAGGCCCAGATACCTAATATTGGGCCTGTGGCATGCTGGGATAAAGGGCTACCAAGTTTGTTCAAACAAATGACCTTGACTTTCATTCAAGGTCACAGGGGCCAAAACGGTCATAATCTTTAAACAACTTCTTCTGAATAACCAAAAGGCCCAGAGACCTGATATTGGGCCTGTGGCATGCTGGGATAAAGGGCTACCAAGTTTGTTCAAAGAAATGATCTTGACTTTCATTCAAGGTCACAGGGACCAAAACAGTCATAATCTTTAAACAACTTCTTGTGAATAACCAAAAGGCCCAGATATCTAATATTGGGCCTGTGGCATGCTGGGATAAAGGGCTACCAAGTTTGTTCAAAGAAATGACCTTGACTTTCATTCAAGGTCACTGGGGCCAAAACGAAACTGTTGTTATTTTTCGTGTAGTCAAAAATCCAAGATGGCCTCCACAGCGGCCATTTTGAAAACACATTCTAAACTTCTCAAGTTCTACCAGTGGAATTGAGCTGAAACTTGCCAGAAATGATATCCTGAGATGGTCCCAACAAAGTGTTGTTATTTTTCAAGCCCATCAGAAATCCAAGAAGGCCACTATCTTGAACTTGGCAATCTATACAGGCATATTATAACTTGATTTAATGACTACACGTATTTTCATAGTGATTTTACAATTGGTAGTCAGATGACTGTTAAGGCCCGTTGGGCCTCTTGTTTTTGTTTGTTTCTGGTGGTAACAATCATAACAAGATGTTTTGAAAAAATATTAAAGGAAATGTTTTAATTTATGAAAATTTGAAAGGGATTTGTGGGGTAGTGTACTGTGGTAGTTACAGTTGTTAGATATATGCCAATATAACAGTCGATAAAATTTCAGTGGACATGCATTTAAAAAAAGTCAAACAATCAGCTTTGATAAGAAATTCACCAGTTTGAAAAAAACAAACAAAAAACAAACCGAAATTGTGTATGTAGTGAAAAATTCATTGAATTTTGTCAAAATTTTAATGTACATGTATGTATGATCTAACTGTTGTTAAAGGGAGATAACCCATACGGTCCCAACAGTTCTTATTGTTAACTGTGTACAAGGTATGTGTACTTGGATCTGATAAATGGGAAAAGAGAATATGACCTATTAAGGTCTCTTGGTCTGTTGATTATCATACTTGGCAAGAACATGGCTGCTTTGACGGATATAAAATTTGATACTTAAATTATCATGGGTAAGAAAATCATCATACATTCGCCAATGAGGATGCAGTTTGCAATCCGGCAAATGCACAAGTGTCTGATAGAATCTATGTAAAAACTAGAAGGTTAATTCGGTTGAGAATTTATCGACTGTATCAACCTGATCTTATGTTACCATAGACACCCGGACAACCTATATGTCCGCTTCAATTTTTCAGCTGCATCATTAAAAAAACACATGGTTTTATATTATTTCGATATTTAATGCAACATGTTCTGATGATATCACTATTCAATTAATATCATTAATGCTAGTTATAAAATATTTTCTGTTTGATCTGACATCAGGCGAGTTTATACATACAAATCAGGCTGAAGCAATCGATAAACCTAATATCTCACTACTTTCAACGCATTAAATGGATACTCTTTAGAAAGACTGGAATGATTTTACCGGATTGAATAATCCATTTTAAATATTGAGCAGCAACAAGATCTGCAAGGCAAACAGTTTCTGGCAAAACAAGTATATTGTGATGTTGCTCATCCACACTTACACTGCACCTTTGTCTTATTCAAAAGAGAATGTTAAACACAACGGAGGAGAACCAGATGAACTGAAAAAACCATTATATAAGTCAATGTCTGATAGCTGGAGACGTCTTGTGAACTTGAAGTGTTGTGTCAGCTGTTGAGGGTGGTCTGTCGTTTTGACTTTCAATCAGTATGGACTTGAAAATCTATTTAGTATATAAAGTACAGGGGTTGTTTAAATTAGGGTTAACACCAATGTTCCTTATAATGCATTTTCCATACACGTGGTTCTATTATTCTATATTTAGATACTTTAGAAGTGGGCTTTATGTGATAGGGGAAAATCTATACTTCCTAAAATTAAGTCCAATTGCAGTGAAAGAGGAGGTAACTGAAATTAAATTTAATGGATTTAATGGATTTAATGGAATTTAATGGACGCAGGCTAAAAGCCTCTATGTCCATATCAGTAAATAATTCACAAAATAATGTGTAAAAGCATATTATACAACATAGTATCAGTAATCATATATTACATCCGTGAAGTGATCATCCACTAGTTTTACAAATTGATCAATTGATTTAGCGTTAACAATATGTGTTGGGAGACTTTTCCATGTATCAACCACTCCAGGTGTGGTAAAAGTTCCTTCTCAGTTCTGTATTACAGCGGTTTTTATAAATCTTAAAATTATTGCCCCTGGTTCGATGGTTAATGCTTAAAATATATAAGTTTGAGATTACTCGGTTATCGAAAAAAGCTATTAATTATCTTAAAAACTGTAATCAAGTCCCCTCGCATCATCCTATACTTTAGTATAGAGTTTGGACTTCTTTATATACAACCGATCAGGGCTTGATCATTTGCCGGGAAATTAGTTTTAATCCAGATACTCTCCATAAAATGATTTGCCTTGGTTTCTTCGACAGGATTTTGACTTGATATAGATACCTACACCGCGATGATGGTTGATATCGGTTTCATTAACAAAGCAATTCATATCCTGGTATTTTGGGTTTTGCTTTACGCGGTAGAAATCTACAGTTTTTTGGATATATTTCAGTTATTCTTTTTACATCTAAATCCTTATCCTGGATTCTTGCTTTTTGTTCGTCTATTTTTCCAGAAGACTGTCTGTATTCGTGTAATAGCAGTTCAAATAGCCCTTTACTCGCAATCCGGAGTTTTGGTTTTGATCCTCACGATTATGCGATTCCAAGGCGGGCCTCTTACTCGGTGGATATAACCCCCCCGATTCCTTATCCTTTCGCTTCTTTGCCTCCTCTCGCATTGCTGCTTCCTCTGATCTCTCGGTTCTAGTTAGATCATTGCTGACTCTAACCGTATTATAACTATTTTTAGGTCATCTGACCCGAAGGGTCAGGATGACCTATAGCCATCATGCTTCGTCCGTCGTCGTGCGCCGTGCGCCGTGCGCCGTGCGTCGTGCGTCGTGCGCCGTGCGCCGTCCGTAAACTTTTCCATTTAAACATCTTCTTCTCATAAACCAAAAGGCCCATAGACCCAATATTGGGCTTGTGCCATGCTGGGATGAAGGGCTACCAAGTTTGTTCAAACAAATGACCTTGACCTTCATTCAAGGTCACAGGGGCCAAAAAGGTCAAAATCTTTGAACGACTTCTTCTGAATAACCAAAAGGACCAGAGACCTGATATTGGGCCTGTGTTATGCTGGGATAAAGGGGTACCAAGTTTGTTCAAACAAATGACCTTGACCTTCATTCAAGGTCACAGGGGCCAAAACGGTCAAAATCTTTTTAAACAACTTCTTCTGAATAACCAAAAGGCCCAGAGACCTGATATTGGTCCTGTGTTATGCTGAGATAAAGGGCTACCAAGTTTGTTCAAAGAAATGACCTTGACCTTCATTCAAGGTCACAGGGGACAAAACGGTCATAACTTTTAAACAACTTCTTCTGAATAACCAAAAGGCACAGAGACCTAATATTGGGCCTGTGGCATGCTGGGATAAAGGGCTACCAAGTTTGTTCAAACAAATGACCTTGACTTTCATTCAAGGTCACAGGGGCCAAAACGGTCATAATCTTTAAACAACTTCTTCTGAATAACCAAAAGGCCCAGAGACCTGATATTGGGCCTGTGGCATGCTGGGATAAAGGGCTACCAAGTTTGTTCAAAGAAATGACCTTGACCTTCATTCAAGGTCACAGGGGCCAAAAAGGTTAAAATCTTTGAACGACTTCTTCTGAATAACCAAAAGGCCCAGAGACCTGATATTGGGCCTGTGGCATGCTGGGATAAAGGGGTACCAAGTTTGTTCAAAGAAATGACCTTGACCTTCATTCAAGGTCACAGGGGCCGAAAAGGTCAAAATCTTTTTAAACAACTTCTTCTGAATAACCAAAAGGCCCAGAGACCTGATATTGGGTCTGTGGCATGCTGGGATAAAGGGCTACCAAGTTTGTTCAAAGAAATGACCTTGACTTTCATTCAAGGTCACAGGGGCCAAAAAGGTCAAAATCTTTGAACAACTTCTTCTGAATAACCAAAAGGCCCAGAGACCTGATATTGGGCCTGTGGCATGCTGGGATAAAGGGCTACCAAGTTTGTTCAAACAAATGACCTTGACTTTCATTCAAGGTCACTGGGGCCAAAACGGTCATAATCTTTAAACAACTTCTTCTGAATAACCAAAAGGCCCAGAGATCTAATATTGGGCCTGTGGCATGCTGGGATAAAGGGCTACCAAGTTTGTTCAAAGAAATGACCTAGACTTTCATTCAAGGTCACTGGGGCCAAAACGGTCATAATCTTTAAACAACTTCTTCTGAATAACCAAAAGGCCCAGAGACCTGATATTGGGCCTGTGGCATGCTGGGATAAAGGGCTACCAAGTTTGTTCAAAGAAATGACCTTGACTTTCATTCAAGGTCACAGGGGCCAAAAAGGTCAAAATCTTTGAACGACTTCTTCTGAATAACCAAAAGGCCCAGAGACCTGATATTGGGCCTGTGTTATGCTGAGATAAAGGGGTACCAAGTTTGTTCAAAGAAATGACCTTGACTTTCATTCAAGGTCACAGGGGCCAAAAAGGTCAAAATCTTTTTAAACAACTTCTTCTGAATAACCAAAAGGCCCAGAGACCTGATATTGGTCCTGTGTTATGCTGAGATAAAGGGCTACCAAGTTTGTTCAAAGAAATGACCTTGACCTTCATTCAAGGTCACAGGGGACAAAACGGTCATAATTTTTAAACGACTTCTTCTGAATAACCAAAAGGCACAGAGACCTAATATTGGGCCTGTGGCATGCTGGGATAAAGGGCTACCAAGTTTGTTCAAAGAAATGACCTTGACTTTCATTCAAGGTCACTGGGGCCAAAACGGTCATAATCTTTAAACAACTTCTTCTGAATAACCAAAAGGCCCAGAGACCTGATATTGGGCCTGTGGCATGCTGGGATAAAGGGCTACCAAGTGTGTTCAAACAAATGACCTTGACCTTCATTCAAGGTCACAGGGGCCAAAAAGGTCAAAATCTTTTTAAACAACTTCTTCTTAATAACCAAAAGGCCCAGAGACCTGATATTGGTCCTGTGTTATGCTGAGATAAAGGGCTACCAAGTTTGTTCAAAGAAATGACCTTGACTTTCATTCAAGGTCACAGGGGACAAAACGGTCATAATTTTTAAAAGACTTCTTCTGAATAACCAAAAGGCACAGAGACCTAATATTGGGCCTGTGGCATGCTGGGATAAAGGGCTACCAAGTTTGTTCAAAGAAATGACCATGACTGTCATTCAAGGTCACTGGGGCCAAAACGGTCATAATCTTTAAACAACTTCTTCTGAATAACCAAAAGGCCCAGATACCTAATATTGGGCCTGTGGCATGCTGGGATAAAGGGCTACCAAGTTTGTTCAAAGAAATGACCTTGACTTTCATTCAAGGTCACTTGGGCCAAAATGGTCATAATCTTTAAACGACTTCTTCTGAATAACCAAAAGGCCCAGAGACCTGATATTGGGCCTGTGGCATGCTGGGATAAAGGGCTACCAAGTTTGTTCAAAGAAATGATCTTGACTTTCATTCAAGGTCACAGGGACCAAAACGGTCATAATCTTTAAACAACTTCTTGTGAATAACCAAAAGGCCCAGAGATCTAATATTGGGCCTGTGGCATGCTGGGATAAAGGGCTACCAAGTTTGTTCAAAGAAATGACCTTGACTTTCATTCAAGGTCACTGGGGCCAAAACGAAACTGTTGTTATTTTTCGTGTAGTCAAAAATCCAAGATGGCCTCCACAGCGGCCATTTTGAAAACACATTCTAAACTTCTCAAGTTCTACCAGTGGAATTGAGCTGAAACTTGCCAGAAATGATATCCTGAGATGGTCCCAACAAAGTGTGGTTATTTTTCAAGCCCATCAGAAATCCAAGAAGGCCACTATCTTGAACAAGGCAATCTATACAGGCATATTATAACTTGATTTAATGACTACACATATTTTCATAGTGATTTTACAATTGGTAGTCAGATGACCGTTAAGGCCCGTTGGGCCTCTTGTTAAGATTATGGATATTTTTGAAGAATTCCTTTTTGTCTTCTAGACGTCCAAAGGCTACGAGTATCGGTCTGTTTTTATCATTCTCCCGTTTTCCTAATCTAGTAATTCGGTTAATGCTGTTCAATGTTTCATTTGTGGCCTTACACGTTTGAAGCAGTTCGGTTATTTCTTTTTCATCACATTCATTTTCTGCCGATGGTTCATCTTTCCTTTCTTTAAGACCAAATATTATAAGGTTGTTTTCTCTCCTCTTCTTATCTTTCAATTCTGAGAGAACCGTATATGCTGTATCTTGCTTGGTTTGGTCCCGTGGTAAATCTGTCAGTATTGACGTTTTCATTTCTTCGTGTACTATGCGCCTCACCTCTTCCGCATTGCATTTAGCTTTCAACTCATTCTCCACTTTTACTAATCGTTCAGTATATTTTGACATTATCTCCTCAACTTTCCTTTCTACTAATTTCTCGGTTTCGAAATTCTTTTCCACCGAGACTTTACATGGTCCACAAAACCACATGGAGTCTGTGTTGGCCAGGAATTCGTATTCCGCTTCTCCTTTCCCCAGACATCTAATGCAAAATCGTTGCTGACAACGGTTACACTAGACCATCTTGGCATATAGGTGGGTTTCCTCCTTTTTGCATAACTTGCAGGTCCAGGGGTTGGACAGAAAAGGATTTGAAGATCTAGCCATGCTTTCTTTGCGATCCCGACTTCTGGTAATCATCGGTTCATTCTCTGCACCTTTAGATCCTTTGTTGACGTTGCTACTCTGTCCACTTCCGGTCAGCATATTGGTAAAATGCTTGTTGCTCGGATATTGCCAGGAAATTAACCAAATGTACCACCCACGAATGTGGCTCGTTTTCTAAACGTACTTACTGACAACGGTAAATACTATTAAGCATTGATTAACAACAATACATGGTTAAAATTGACTCCGGCCTACCGGAGTTCTAACAATAGCGACCGTTACCAATGATGACGTCACAAGTAGTTAAAAAATAGTAAGTCTGATAATTTTTCCCCAATTTTAAGTGAAATAATGTTTTTGGTTCAATTTTTTATGTATTATTAAAACAGGAATGTTTCTTCATAACATAATTTAAAAAATTAACTTTTCATCCACACAATTTTCGACAATTTGGAAATGTTGATGAAAAGCATGCATATATGTGTTTGTTTTGTTGAGTAAAAGTTATACAACATGTTAAATGTTTCCTTTCTTTTCTGTTTTACATGTATATAAATATAACTTTAGCATTGCAATACACCAAAAAGACTTTGACAGAATTAAGGGGAGACAACCAGTACATGCCTACAGACTGTGGTTGACAGTCAGTATTGATCTACCAACTGTTGCTATAGATGTACTAAAATTCTTCACTAGAAAATCTTATACAGCCGCCATTTTTCAACCAAAATAGTAGCATTATGAAACGTTTCCGTTGATGCTGTACAACAGACTCTGACTAATAAAGATGTTATGATTGGAATGTGATGATGTGGCCCTACTACAACCTCCTTAGAAGTTTAGCAGATATAATTATAACAAGAGGTGTTTATTTGAATATTATACTTAAGCCAATCGGCAGTGTCACAATATAATGTGAATTAATTCGCTGTATCAGTGATCAATCTACAATTTATTTTCACGGGTTCTTTAATTTTAGCATACATATTCAATTTTTGCCAAAAAACATTTTGGTTTCACAATGTTAAATTCAAGTATTTCTATAATTCATACCAAGGACATTGTGATTCTATCAGGTAGGTATAATAACATACATCCTCGATATCCAGAAGTTAAGATCACTTATGTAATCTACACCCCTGGAATATATCATGGCAAAATTGAAAGCTCCCGGGTCTGCCACCTAGCGGTCGGTGTGCGTTGTGACCCTTTGAATCACGTAATCACCGACCAATCAAAATGCGTGTAACAAAACGGCTTCAGCAATGAATGTAAACAATGGAAGAACATCTCATTCGGTTGATCTGTGAAAAATTCAAGCTTGATCAAATTAGACAGCATCAGGAAACGGCGATCCACGCACTGAGTCCTTATCGTAAATGTGTCGTTGAAGATTGTTCTTCTCTGTTTTATTGGTAAAGATCCATGACACAGTCGACACTGTGCCATGTTTGTTTACATTTTTTCTGTCCCATAAGAAGAGCTCGTGATCAAATGTAAGGTGCGCTCTGATTGGACGCAGTCAGACCTAGCTGCATCCAATGAAAATTCTCGTCGCAGGATTTACGAAATGTGGTCTATATATGTCAAGGGTGAAGATGAGTATGCGGATCGTAACCCTTGGCTAGCCAAGATGAATAACATATTGACCTCACCAAAGGTCCATAGATATATTTGGTCTATATAGGGATATATCTGTATACATCTGGTCTATATAGGGATATTTCTGTATACATCTGGTCTATATAGGGATATTTCTGTATACATCTGGTCTATATAGGGATATTTCTGTATACATCTGGTCTATATAGGGATATTTCTGTATACATCTGGTCTATATAGGGATATTTCTGTATACATCTAGTCTATATAGGGATATTTCTGTATACATCTGGTCTATATAGGGATATTTCTGTATACATCTGGTCTATATAGGGATATTTCTGTATACATCTGGTCTATATAGGGATATTTCTGTATACATCTGGTCTATATAGGGATATTTCTGTATACATCTGGTCTATATAGGGATATTTCTGTATACATCTAGTCTATATAGGGATATTTCTGTATACATCTGGTCTATATAGGGATATTTCTGTATACATCTGGTCTATATAGGGATATTTCTGTATACATCTGGTCTATATAGGGATATTTCTGTATACATCTAGTCTATATAGGGATATTTCTGTATACATCTAGTCTATATAGGGATATTTCTGTATACATCTAGTCTATATAGGGATATTTCTGTATACATCTGGTCTATATAGGGATATTTCTGTATACATCTGGTCTATATAGGGATATTTCTGTATACATCTGGTCTATATAGGGATATTTCTGTATACATCTGGTCTATATAGGGATATTTCTGTATACATCTAGTCTATATAGGGATATTTCTGTATACATCTGGTCTATATAAGGATATTTCTGTATACATCTGGTCTATATAGGGATATTTCTGTATACATCTAGTCTATATAGGGATATTTCTGTATACATCTGGTCTATATAGGGATATTTCTGTATACATCTGGTCTATATAGGGATATTTCTGTATACATCTAGTCTATATAGGGATATTTCTGTATACATCTGGTCTATATAGGGATATTTCTGTATACATCTGGTCTATATAGGGATATTTCTGTATACATCTAGTCTATATAGGGATATTTCTGTATACATCTAGTCTATATAGGGATATTTCTGTATACATCTGGTCTATATAGGGATATTTCTGTATACATCTGGTCTATATAGGGATATTTCTGTATACATCTAGTCTATATAGGGATATTTCTGTATACATCTGGTCTATATAGGGATATATCTGTATACATCTGGTCTATATAGGGATATTTCTGTATACATCTAGTCTATATAGGGATATTTCTGTATACATCTGGTCTATATAGGGATATTTCTGTATACATCTGGTCTATATAGGGATATTTCTGTATACATCTAGTCTATATAGGGATATTTCTGTATACATCTGGTCTATATAGGGATATTTCTGTATACATCTAGTCTATATAGGGATATTTCTGTATACATCTAGTCTATATAGGGATATTTCTGTATACATCTGGTCTATATAGGGATATTTCTGTATACATCTAGTCTATATAGGGATATTTCTGTATACATCTAGTCTATATAGGGATATTTCTGTATACATCTAGTCTATATAGGGATATTTCTGTATACATCTAGTCTATATAGGGATATTTCTGTATACATCTGGACTTTATAGGGATATTTCTGTATACATCTGGACTTTATAGGGATATTTCTGTATACATCTGGACTTTATAGGGATATTTCTGTATACATCTGGACTTTATAGGGATATTTCTGTGTATACAATGTATATTTGGTCTATATGGGGAGATATCTGTGTGACATGTCTATATAGGGAGATATATCTGTGTGACTGGCCATTATAGGGAGATACATGTGTGACTGGTGATATAGGGTGATATCAATGTGTCTGGTCTATATAGGGAGATATTGGTGTGTCTGGTCTATATAGGGAGATATCAGTGTATCTGGACTATATAGGGAGATATTTGTGTATCTGGTCTATAAGGGGAGATATCTGTGTGTCTGGTCTATATAGGGAGATATCTGTGTGTCTGGTCTATATAGGGAGATATCAGTGTGTCTGGTCTATATAGGGTGATATCTGTGTCTGGTCTATAAGGGGAGATATCTGTATGTCTGGTCTATATAGAGAGATATCTGTGTGTCTGGTCTATAAGGGGAGATATTTGTGTGTCTGGTCTATAAAGGGAGATATCTGTGTGTCTGGTCTATAAAGGGAGATATCTGTGTGTCTGGTTTATATAGGGAGATATCTGTGTGTCTGGTCTATAAGGGGAGATATCTGTGTGTCTGGACTATAAAGGGAGATATCTGTGTCTGGTCTATAAGGGGAGATATCTGTGTGTCTGGTCTATAAGGGGAGATATTTGTGTGTCTGGTCTATAAAGGGAGATATCTGTGCGTCTGGTCTATAAAGAGAGATATCTGTGTGTCTGGTCTATAAAGAGAGATATCTGTGTGTCTGGTCTATATAGGGAGATATCTGTGTGTCTGGTCCATATAGGGAGATATCTGTGTCTGGTCTATAAAGGGAGATATCTGTGTGTCTGGTCTATAGAGAGAGATATCTGTGTGTCTGGTCTATATAGAGAAATATCTGTGTGTCTGGTCTATATAGAGAGATATCTGTGTGTCTGATCTATATAGGGAGATATCAGTGTGTCTGGTCTATATAGAGAGATATCTGTGTGTCTGGTCTATATAGGGAGATATCAGTGTATCTGGTCTATAAAGAGAGATATCTGTGTGTCTGGTCTATATAGGGATATATCAGTGTATCTGGTCTATAAAGAGAGATAACTGTGTGACTGGTCTATATAGGGATATATCTGTGTGTCTGGTCTATATAGAGAGATATCTGTGTGTCTGGTCTATAAAGAGAGATATCTATGTGTCTGGTCTATATAGGGAGATATCTGTGTGTCTGGTCTATAAAGAGAGATATCTGTGTGTCTGGTCTATATAGGGAGATATCTGTGTGTCTGGTCTATATAGGGAGATATCTGTGTCTGGTCTATAAAGGGAGATATCTGTGTGTCTGGTCTATATAGGGATATATCTGTGTGTCTGGTCTATAAAGGGAGATATCTGTGTGTCTGGTCTATATAGGGAGATATCTGTGTGTCTGGTCTATAAAGAGAGATATCTGTGTGTCTGGTCTATATAGGGAAATATCTGTGTGTCTGGTCTATATAGAGAGATATCTGTGTGTCTGGTGTATATAGGGAGATATCTGTGTGTCTGGTCTATATAGGGAGATATCTGTGTCTGGTCTATAAAGGGAGATATCTGTGTGTCTGGTCTATATAGAGAGCTATCTGTGTGTCTGGTCTGTATAGAGAGATATCTCTGTGTCTGGTCTATATAGAGATATATCTGTGTGTCTGATCTATATAGGGAAATATCTGTATCTGGTGTGTAAAGGGAGATATCTGTGTGTCTGGTCTATATAGGGAGGTATCTGTGTGTCTGGTCTATATAGGAAGATATCAGTGTATCTGGACTATATAGGGAGATATCTGTGTGTCGGTTCTATATAGGGAGATATCTGTGTGTCGGTTCTATATAGGGAGATATCTGTGTGTCTGGTCTATATAGGGAGATATCTGTGTATCTTGACTATATAGGGAGAAATTTGTGTATCTGGTCTATAAGAGGAGATATCTGTGTGTCTGGTCTATAAAGAGAGATATCTGTGTGTCTGGTATATAAAGAGAGATATCTGTGTATCTGGACTATATAGGGAGATATCTGTGTGTCTGGTCCATATAGGGAGATATCTGTGTGTCTGGACTATATAGGGAGATATTTGTGTATCTGGTCAATAAAGGGAGATATCTGTGTGTCTGTTCTATATAGGGAGATATCTGTGTGTCTGGTCTATATAGGGAGATATCTCTGTATCTGGACTATATAGGGAGATATTTGTGTATCTGGTCTATAAGGGGAGATATCTGTGTGTCTAGTCTATAAAGAGAGATATCTGTGTGTCTGGTCTATATAGGGAGATATCTGTGTGTCTGGTCTATATAGGGAGATATCAGTGTATCTGGTCTATATAGGGAGATATCTGTGTATTTGGTCTATATAGGGAGTTATCAGTGTGTCTGGTCTATATAGGGAGATATCTGTGTGTCTGGTCTATATAGGGAGATATCTATGTAACTGGACTATATAGGGAGATATCTGTGTATCTTGACTATATAGGGAGATATTTGTGTATCTGGTCTATAAGAGGAGATATCTTTGTGTCTGGTCTATAAAGAGAGATATCTGTGTGTCTGGTATATAAAGAGAGATATCTGTGTATCTGGCTATATAGGGATATATCAGTGTGTCTGGTCTATATAGGGAGATATCTGTGTGTCTGGTCTATATAGGGAGATATCTGTGTGTCTGGTCTATATAGGGAGATATCTGTGGGTCTGTTCTATATAGGGAGATATCTGTGTGTCTGGTCAATATAGGGAGATATATTTCTATCTGGTCTATATACATGTGTGAAGAGAGATATCTGTGTCTGTTCTATATAGGGAGATATCTGTGTGTCTGGTCTATATAGGGAGATATCTATGCATCTGTTCTATATAGGGAGATATCTGTGTGTCTGGTCTATATAGGGAGATATCTATGCATCTGGTCTATAAAGGGAGATATCTGTGTGTCTGGTCTATATAGGGAGATATCTATGCATCTGGTCTATATAGGGATATATCTGTGTGTCTGGTCTATATAGGGAGATATCTGTGTGTCTGGTCAATATAGGGATATATCTGTGTATCTGGTCTATATACATGTGTGTAGAGAGATATCTGTGTCTGTTCTATATAGGGAGATATCTGTGTGTCTGGTCTATATAGGGAGATATCTGTGTGTCTGGTCTATATAGGGAGATATCAGTGTATCTGGACTATATAGGGAGATATCTGTGTGTCTGTTCTATATAGGGAGATATCTGTGTGTCTGGTCTATATAGGGAGATATCTGTGTATCTGGACTATATAGGGAGATATTTGTATATCTGGTCTATATAGGGAGATATCTGTGTGTCTGTTCTATATAGGGAGATATCTGTGTGTCTGGTATATATAGGGAGATATCTGTGTGTCTGGACTATAGAGGGAGATATTTGTGTATCTGGTCTATAAAGAGAGATATCTGTGGGTCTGTTCTATATAGGGAGATATCTGTGTGTCTGGTCTATATAGGGAGATATCTGTGTATCTGGACTATATAGGGAGATATTTGTGTTTCTGGTCTATATAGGGAGATATCTGTGTGTCTGGTTAATAAAGAGAGATATCTGTGTGTCTGGTGTATATAGGGAGATATCGGTGTGTCTGGTCTATATAGGGAGATATCAGTGTATCTGGTCTATATAGGGAGATATCTGTGTATTTGGTCTATATAGGGAGTTATCAGTGTGTCTGGTCTATATAGGGAGATATCTGTGTGTCTGGTCTATATAGGAATATATCTATGTGTCTGGTCTATATAGGGAGATATCTGTGTGTCTGGTCTATATAGGGATATATCAGTGTGTATGGTCTATAAAGGGATATATCTGTGTGTCTGGTCTATATAGGGAGATATCTGTGTGTCTGGTCTATAAAGAGAGATATCTGTGTGTCTGGTCTATATAGGGAGATATCTGTGTGACTGGTCTGTATAGGGAGATATCTATGTGTCTGATCTATAAAGAGAGATATCTGTGTGTCTGGTCTATATAGGGAGATATCTGTGTGTCTGGTCTATATAGGGAGATATCTATGTGTCTGGTCTATATAGGGAGATATCTGTGTGTCTGGTCTATAAAGAGAGATATCTGTGTGTCTGGTCTATATAGGGAGATATCTGTGTGACTGGTCTGTATAGGGAGATATCTATGTGTCTGATCTATAAAGAGAGATATCTGTGTGTCTGGTCTATATAGGGAGATATCTGTGTGTCTGGTCTATATAGGGAGATATCTATGTGTCTGGTCTATATAGGGAGATATCTATGTGTCTGGTCTATATAGGGAGATATTTGTGTATCTGGTCTATAGGGGAGATATAAGTGTGTCTGGTCTATAAAGGGAGATATCTGTGTGTTTGGTCTATAAAGAGAGATATCTGTGTGTCTGGTCTATATAGGGAGATATCTGTGTGTCTGGTCTATATAGGGAGATATCTATGTGTCTGGTCTATATAGGGAGATATCTATGTGTCTGGTCTATATAGGGAGATATCTGTGTGTCTGGTCTATAAAGGGAGATATCTGTGTGTCTGGTCTATATAGGGAGATATCTGTGTGTCTGGTCTATATAGGGATTTATCTGTGTGTCTGGTCTATATAGGGATTTATCTGTGTGTCTGGTCTATATAGGGAGATATCTATGCATCTGGTCTATATAGGGATATATCTGTGTGTCTGGTCTATAAAGGGAGATATCTGTGTGTCTGGTCTATAAAGGGAGATATTTTGTGGCTCGTCTAGATCTTATTATACAGGGAGATATCAGTGTGTCTAGTTTATATAGGGAGATATCTGTGTGTCTGGTCTAGATCTGTTCAGGGATTTATGTAAATGAATGATGTCCCTGGACGGGCATTGAGATAGTTATATATATGTCTTGTCTGGATAAGGTGTTAGATTTAAACCCACTGTAATGGTACACATTAATCTGACCAAGGTGCTGCCAGAGATTTCATTGATTTAAGAGTTTGAATTGGTGATATAGAATGTTGAAACAGATAGGTATCGATTAAGATGTGGACGTTTCCCCAGCAATATACGGCCTAAGTTACGTAATGCGAAGTAGGAACGCACGCATTGGAAAATTCTGTTTAAGTGTGTGATCAGGATCTGCTGGTTACAGTGTATTTAATGCCATTGTAAGGTTAATATTGATATATAAAAATATGGACATGGTTATTTGCACTAGCTGCCACCAAAATGTGTAACAGAAAAAAATGACGTAGACTAGATCTAGAGTGATTAATAAGTTGTTTCATAATTGTTGTAAGATAAATAAGGAATATATTACATGACAATTCTTTTTATGCCCCCGCCATGAAATGGGGGGGGGGGGGGCATATAGTGTTAACCATGTCCGTCCTGTCCCGTCCCAACCCATGGTAATGTAACTAGCTTATTTAGATAACTACTGATCCGAATGTAATCAAACTACGCATATGTTATAAGCATGAAGAACTAATTTCATATGGGGGAAGGGGGCATTTATGTCTCCCAGACATTTCTAGTTTCAAGGAAATTTAGCAATAATCAACAATACTACCATCCATATTGTGTTTTACTAATTTACCGCGGTACAATACAGATTTATATGTGGTCAGGCAGATGACCCTATACATTTTCACATCTGATTGTGGAATCTCAGCTGCTTGGTGTAAGTATAGTGAACTGATATTGTACCCTATTTTTAGCTCACCTGGTCCAAGGGACCAAGGTGAGCTTATACCATACCGTGGCATCCGGCGTCCGGTGTCCAGCGTCCGTCGTCCATCCGTCCGTCTGTCAATAATCGACGTCTTCGTCTGAACCACTGATTGGAATTTAATCAAATTTGGTAGGAATCATCCCTAGGTGGCTGGGACTCCAATTTATACAAATGATAGGGCTGACCCCCCAGGGGCCTGAAGGGCGGGGCCAAAAAAGTCAATTTGGCTGTATTCATATTAACGACTTCTTCTCTGGATCTAAGCAATGTTAAACATTCATATTTTAGAAGTAGCATCCCTAGGTGACTGGGATTCAAATTTATACAAATGATAGGGCTGACCCCCCAGGGGCTTGAGGAGTGGGGCCAAAAAAGGTCCATTTGGCTTTATTCATATTAACGATTTCTTCTCTGGTACTAAGCAATGTGAAACATTCATATTTTAGTTGTAGCATCCCTAGGTGACTGGGATTCAAATTTATACAAATGATGGGGCTGACCTTCCAGGGGCTTGAGGGGCGGAGCCAAAAAAGGTCCATTCGGCTGTATTCATATTGGAACCAAGCAATGTGAAACATTCATATTTTAGTTGTAGCATCCCTAGGTGACTGGGATTCAAATTTTTCTTTTAAACGGTTGAGATCCCCACCCCAAAACTACATATGCAATTGCTTAGCATAAAGAGAACATCACAAATAAGATTTTAGATTTGACCCAAGGGTCTGCCACGCCCTGCCCATAGCATCTTTTTTAGAAATATTTTACCATGATTACCTTGATACCAATTTATCCAGGTGAGCGATACAGGCCCTCTGGGCCTCTTGTTTTGTGTGTAAAATATCAATTTTTAGACTTAGCTAAAAAAATGAAAAAAAAAATGGTTATAGTTTTTAAACTTCAGTTAACAAATTATAGGAAACTGTCGATGGATGTGTATGGAATGGCTTTAAAGCTTCTGTGCTTTTACCTTGACTCCTGTGTAATATTACAATACAAACCTACAGCGTGGACATATATCTTGTTAAGAGATATTAGCTTGTCTTGTATTGTATTCCTGGCTCAGGATGGAAGATATAAGTCGGATCATCTTGTTTTTGTTATGTCTTCGAAACAACTCTCCGACTTATTGATCTCCATTCCCAAGAGAGCTCGTAGGTTCTTAACGTACGGATGTACATCACACAGCATAACGGATGATGTGAATGTTACTCTGGGATTCACAATGACTAGAATATCAGTTTAAAGGCTGAAGGGGGCTTATATCTGCTCGTCAGCTAAGCTTTTTCTACGTAATGATATCAGTGAAAGGTCAAGGTAAAAGTTCAAGGTCCTTTTAAGGTCACTCTAGTAAGAGCTACAAACCTTTACTTATGATTGAAGTGTAGTATGTGGACTCTGGAAAGTCTCTTTATAAGGATAAATAATAAATTGTAATGGTAAAAGACATTCAAATTAATTAAGCTCACAACAAAAATGCAAGCCAACCTGAGGTGACTTTTTATGCAGGGTATTTGAAATATACAGAGCATTTCAGGAAATTTGAGATGGACAATCTAATAAGGTATTACTGAAATCTGGGATATTTGAGATGCACATTGTGAGGGTACTTAAATGTATATATTACAATCATTGTGAAAAGCAGGTTATAATATACGATTATCATAGGAGTTCATTATTCTGTAATGGGAAAGACAATAATGCACTTTCTTCAGGAATTGGACCCTCGATCTACAAGTTCCTTTACTTTAGTCAGATTCTCTACTTAGTTGAGCAAAATGGAAATTCCCTTCTTGCTTGAGGCTAGAAGGTGACCTTAAAACTATAAACCCCTAAAATTTCATTATGAACTTTGCCAACCATTGAATTGGAAGAGTTCAAACGTGTCTTCTGGGGTGAATGAGCTAATCTATGTACAAATAAAATCTGCCATAATTCAATAATTATTTAGATCTGGGAAACAATGAATGGCCATGAACTATGAGATAACATTTGAAGATGACATTTCAATTAAGAAAAGTCACTTGACCTCACCTCACATTTAAAAGACTGACCAATGAAATTTCATCCACTGCACAGAGACTAGATGGGGAGGGGCTGTTCTCTGTCTGGATTTACCCTGACGTTGAAACATGCTTTGACTAATACTGTATGTATATATCTGCACCAACTGTGTGTTGATAAATAAAAAAAATGTAAATATAAGTATTGGTTGCCATATTTTTGACATTAAATGGTGTGTAACATACATTAGCTTATATGCATATTCAACATGACGCATTAGCGTGCACCGTTTTATATGTAGGTGCGCTAATGTATGTTGTATGTCACACACCAATGAATGTCATCAAAATATGACAACCAATCCCTGTGAGTATCCAAAAATGTTTACTACAAATTCCAGCAGGTTTCTCCTATGAATTCAGAGTGAGGAAATGTATATACGTTTGTGGGAAAAAAGGTGAATAAAAATTTTGGGGAAAGATTCATGAAGAATCTCCCTCTTCTAGTTAAGATTCCCTTATATCATTCCTTAGAGAGTAAAGACTTTATATTTTAACATGGCTGTCCCACATAGAACAAATTACTTCGCAGTATAAGGGTGGGGGAAAGCATTTTATACAGGAATAATTAAATTGTTATTGATTTTAGATTTCTATTTCCTTTACCGCTCTATACATGATATTTGATCAAATCTAAATTAAATGTAGAGTTGGAAAGCTTTTTATTTTGTGTGGGTGTGTACATGT
Source organism: Mimachlamys varia (assembly GCA_947623455.1). NCBI lineage: Eukaryota > Metazoa > Mollusca > Bivalvia > Pectinida > Pectinidae > Mimachlamys > Mimachlamys varia. The sequence goes on from OX392537.1 coordinate 9,575,031, forward strand.
GGGAGGGCACCAGTGCATCGGTCACATTTATCCGCAGGAGATCTCGTTAGATCAACCAATTGGCTATGTCAATATAATCACATGAAATGATATTTGATCACATCTAAAACGACACTTTAATGTCCGTTTGGTTTGAGAACATCAGTGTTTGATCAAACTTTTGTCGGAAGATTTGGTTAGTAATCTTTGATCTTGCTGCGATGTTGACAAGACATCAATCAATTGTGCCATTTATTCCAGAAAATCCTCTTGTGTGTGATCCAGTAACCATGGTAATAGGATAAAAGTGCATGTACCGGTATATACTTACATTCAGTTGACAGTCAGTCAAATTACTTTTCATTAGATCAGTATCTTATACAAGCTTGAAACCGTACCAACTTGATCTGGGCCTTTCTGCTTGTTACTATAAACATACTTCGCTAAATATAAAACCTGTAATTTTGTACAAAAGCGCGAAATTTAACATACCGGTACGCTAAAAAAGCCCAATATATATACGGTAGTTTCTGTACCCCTTAGTTTTTTCAACAAATTATTCTGAGTGCGATTTCATTATTGCATTTACTGGTATATCTGTTTATAATTTCATTTATAAAATTTCAGTGGGCCAAACTAATATGTTAATTGGCAGTAGTTCAAAAGACTTTTTGAATGTTACCAATTTTTCTTTGATGATTAAACAAATTGGAAAGGACAATGTGATGAAATTCACAAGATACATAGTTACATATGAAATGTGACCATTAGATTCTTTTTGGTCAATCAGATTCAAACATCATATCTAGTTTTAGGGGTTAATTTTCAGGTCAAAGCCATATAAAGGTTGTCATTGTCAGTTTAGTTCCCTGGGCTAAATCAAACCCAATCTTCATACAGAAGAATTTGTTGCCTCGCCTTCAACGATAGTCGAGGAAAGTGAGAGTAATTTATAAGTTATTGCTTTTCCATTGGCTGCGATGGGCAGCATTTTCCTCAAAGTCCACTTTTTAGTGTGTTTCTGATACCCAAATGAATTAAAACTTGGTCACATGATACCCCGGTACATTACGCATGTTGTCCTAGTCTGAACATGCACACCTAACTTCAATTTACAGGAAATATTTTCGCAGGTTCTGATATTTCGCGAAAAAACATGTGAATTTTGAGAATTTGTATTAAAGTTCACATTTTACAGTGTTATCAATTATATCCGATTGCATCAAATCTTGGCTAGGTTACTGATACCAACATGCTGAACACAAAACTTGGAAGGAATACTTGTTTTCAAGGTTGAAATGTTGAAATCAGTGTCTTTTATAAGATAAATAAAAAGCCTGGACACTATCTTTATTTTCTTGATTTCAATGAAACCCCAGCTTCATATTATGCTTATACATTTTTCATGTCAGAAGGTTGGTTTCTGTGCTGTGTTTTCAGGTCACCCCAGACACAGTATCTGTTGTCATTGCTCTCTTGATAGGTTGGTTGTGTTTTATGTCCTATTAACAGCTGTGACAGTTAATTATAAGGATGTGCTAAGTTTTAGTGGTGGATCAATCCAGAGGGGAGCTGGAGTACCTGGAGAAAAACCACTGACCTACAGCCAGACCCTGGCAACTGCTCGGTTGTCTGTGGTCTCAATCTCATGCCACAATAGTGGATTGAGGGTTTGAAAAATGGCAGCAGAATGTCCGACACCTTGTGTATCTGAAAACAATTTGTATGTTTGACTTCTTTGTGAAAACCTGTAGATCCCTTTTCAACAACCTAATCATGGCCAAAAAACAATCTGTATGATGAAAATTATGAGTATCTTGCCGACTATACATAGGGACCTGGGGTTGGGGCCAACAGGTGTCAATAAAGGGCATCTAATGCTTCTTTGTGGTGATTAACTAGAAACACTTGCTGGAGTTAATGACATCTATGTCAGTTCCCTTAGGTTTATCCACTTTAAGGTTCTGTAAAAGTAATTACTCAAATCAGTCTGTTATTTCAGTGCCAGCCAGATTATCTATGTATATTTTACCAGCCTATCTAAGATTTAATACCCAGTTGTACTTTATTTTGTCGCAGATGTTGAGTTACTTCCATTGTGGGACTATCAGCCTCTGAACCTGTACTTACGAGTACTTCAATATACACACGGTCATTTCTCATTTTCAATTTTTGTCAGTTTTAAATGATCATGCACCTTTTCTTTCCTGTCAAAAAGTAAGGATGTCAACATCTATATTTTATCTAAAAACAATGGGAAGTCATCGTATTATGTTCCAATTAAAACAGTATAGATATAAATGTCCACATTGTGTGATGAATGCCATTAAACAATAGACTTTACAGCACTTTTATTGCACAGCATTAATGAAGGTATTTATTACTTTACCACTTGCATACTTTACTATTGGTGTGTTACTGACGATGACAGGTATGGGGCAGGTGTTAATAGACCTGATAGATTGTGTGGTGAAGATTGGGTACCAGTTCATACAACTGATGTGATATATATCCTCGCAACATTTAATCGATTTCAGATAAAATTGTTTTCCAAACAGCAGATTGGAAAATAACAGATAATTTTTGACTAAAAGGTGAATTTGGTGACCAAAATGTTAAAATTGTTAAGCTATGGCGAATATTGCTCTCCATTGTGTATAGGATATCACAGATTTATGATTTCTAAATGATTCCTTATAATATCACTTTATCACACCACGGATAGAAACCACTAGTTGACATGCAGTTGACATATATAGGTAAAGCACTGTTTGATGTTTACTTGGTAAATAGGTCACTGTTATATGTTAACTGGGTAAATAGGTCACTGTTACATGTTTACTGGGTAAATAGGTCACTGTTAGATGTTTACTGGGTAAATAGGTCACTGTTAGGTATTTACTGGGTAAATAGGTCACTGTTACATGTTTACTGGGTAAATAGGTCACTGTTAGCTATTTACTGGGTTAATAGGTCACTGTTAGATGTTTCTGAGGTAGATAGGTCATTGTTTAATGAGTATATAGGTCATTGTTTAATGTTTAATGGGTAAATAGGTCACAGTTAGATGTTAACTGGGTAAATAGGTCACTGTTATATGTTTGATGGGTAAATAGGTCATTGTTTAATGTTTAATGGGTAAATAGGTCAGTTATATGTTTGATGGGTAAATAGGTCACTGTTACATGTTTACTGGGTAAATAGGTCACAGTTAGATGGTTACTGGGTTACAGGTCACTGGTAAATATTTACTAGGTGACAGGTCACTGTTTAATATTTATATTTTGGATGACAATTCACTACTGGGTCTTTAAAGTGTGACTTGTATTTGATTGGATGTGTTAGTCACCATTGTATCAATTCTGTGTTTGATCTGACATAAAGATAATGTACAGTTGAAATCACCGGAGAGCTAGATATTGTATTTTGCCGTTAGAATGTCCACAAAACGGATCAATATCCATTAATCAAATGAAACATTTTAATTTGTTGGATTGTGTCCCAGCAGACGGGCCGTGTTTACAGAGGACATTGTGGTACAGTAGCGTACAAGCAGATGTGGATACCCAGCTCGCAGCCCTATACTGTAGCGCTGTTCACTTGGCTGTGATCCGTACCTGGCAGTCTCGTTTGGTTTGTGTATCTGTCTTTGACAGGGTCTGTGATGTAAGAGATAAGGGTTACAGTCCCATGGTACCGTTAAGTATTGTCAAATAGTCGCTGCAGCCTTAAATTCTCTTCACATCAAGTGTAAAGTTATAAATAATTACTGTAGCCGGATGTTATATATGTCCTGATTATCGTGATATCCTCATTATCTATATATAAAAGCTACATGCAGAATCAGGACTACCAGCGTTACCCAGGTTTGTGTCGGATACACATGTTACAGGAGATGTAAAATGCACGGCTAGACCAAGGTTCAAACCAAGAACCTTCCGAACTGTGGACAGATGCTCAACCAGATGAACTATCTATCGACCCAGTCCAGTTCAGCTGCACATTTAACCGAGATCAGTATCACTAAGAAAGATACTGCAAGGCAGCTTCAGAATCAAATATCTTCAAACAAGATCTAGAAACACAAGATGTGTGTTCATCTTTATTGTTTTTCCTGCAATACCGTCTAATGGATTGCAAAGATTCGTACTCTTAATGAAATAGAAATCTCAAAAAATTCAGTTCAAAAATGAAAATAAAATTATATATTTTCAACATCTGTATGACCTTTTGATGTTTGTTACCTTGTATCAAAACACAATTGACCCTTTATCCTGTGATTGACAGAGTTTGGAATGGGGTTATACTGAAATCAGGTTGTTTGTCCATGTATTTTATCTGTCTGTTAATGAAATTCTGTCCATCTACACAACATTCTTGTCAACCCTCCCTATTTAAGAGGGAGACTCCCGAATTTGGACCCTAAAATTTTGTGTCTTTAACTTTGGAATTTGCTTAACTGTTCCTGTTTTTAAAGATCTGATGATTTCATCTGAAAGAAGAGCTCAAAAGAAGCCATTTAAAAGTGTTATTTTTCCTCTGAATGTACATGTATACAATATTATTTATGTTTTCAATTCTGAGCATGCGTAATCTCCCCCTTGGAAATTTCAAAAAGTTGGCATTAGTATGACACAACTGCTGCAACAGTTTCTTCCATCAGAATTTATGAAGCTCCCCTACACTGTTGTGTTTTTTTCTAAAGCTTAATGAGAGCTTTGATTCCTGTTGACCTTTCCAGTTCTAGCTATGATCTTTAAGGAAACAAAATGTTACAGGTTACCTAGCTGTCTGTTGATCAGTTCAGATGTAAACATGTTTTGGTCGTGTGTGAATGTGCCATGCAGTGTATTCCTGTGTCACACCACAATCACTGCTGATGTTACTTCTTGACGAATTTTTATATTACAATGAGATTCTACTGTGTTTTACTCCACATTAAATCTTCCTCTTTAGAAATGCTCACTCTGTAATGTGAGACAGTTTAACAGAGGATTATTTTGAGTATTTTGCTTAAAAGTAGTATACGTCAGGCAAAATGTATAAAGGTCAATTTGACATGAAAAAAATCTTGACCTGAAATTGACCTTGATTTGACCTTTTTTGATTTAAACATACTTTATTGATAATCAAAGGAATTGGGACCAAGTTATTGAACTGATATCAAGCCCTTTACCTCAATTTGACCTGAATTGACATGAAGAAGTTGCCTGTAAAGTGTTATAATATGTGCAATTCTAGTTTGTTAATTATAAGACTGTAACATTGGCCAAAACTCCCATTGCTTAGAAAAACTTCAAATTTTTCGTCAAATCTACTCAAAAATAAAATCTACACATCAATGTGATATCCTCTTAAACATCAATTCTAAAATCTACATAAATTTGAATAAATTACATAAATGTCAAATCCACATACCGGGTAAACATCAAATCTATTCAAACATCAAATCTACATAAACACCAAATCAATAAAAATGTATATAAATATCTGAAATTTGCAAAAGGCCTTTAAACACTTCAAATCTACAAATCCAGCACCCATATTGCATTAAATCTACAAAAACAGCATCCATATTGTACAAATCTACAAAAACAGCATCCATATTGTACAAATCTACAAAAACAGCATCCACATTGTACAAATCTACAAAAACAGCATCCACATTGTACAAATCTACAAAAACAGCATCCACATTGTACAAATCTACAAAAACAGCATCCACATTGTACAAATCTACAAAAACAGCATCCATATTGTACAAATCTACAAAAACAGAATCCACATTGTACAAATCTACAAAAACAGCATCCATATTGTACAAATCTACAAAAACAGCAGCCAAATCGCATCAAGTCTATATTTACAGCATCTCATATAGCTTTGTTGATTTAACCACTTAGGTAAAATCTGTAATTGGATTAACGACTACAGTACTAATTAGGGTATTGGAAGTCAACATGAACTGAGTAACATAGTAATTAGGCCACTTGGATAAATAATTCTTTATATGTGGTTGATAAAAGATTTCAGTTTTCTAGTCGATCTTTATTGTTTGATCGTCATTCTACATTCTACAGTACACGAAGCCTGTCTGGTCTGTTGTATATAGATGTCTACACTTAGACAACTTTACGGGACAATTCCTCCGTGTGTCTTTTGAGCTGTATGTCTGCACTAATCCTCAGATACTCAAAGACGAATACTAATAAGCATCTCCGGAGTTCTAGGAACGAATAAATCCGAAATATGGAAGATCGATGTATACAATGAGTTTCTGTCATCAATCTCGTAGATAAAAAGAAGTATTTCCTTCCTATAGAACCCACCAGTGACTATGGAGGATAAGCATTACATTAGCAATGTTCGGCCATGTGTAAGAACATTAGTAGGGCGATCTGCCTATCAGACCTTAAGCGAGATCTTTATCTTCCCAGCTCCGACTTAACGCTTACATCTCTGGAAAAAAATTCTGAAATAAGATAATTCATGACAATTGAAAAAAAAAAAATTAACACTAAATGTTTTTGGCCAAATTGGCTGACTAGAAATTGCTTCTTATCTATAAAAGCCTAAGTTATAGATCATACTTTACACTAGGATAAGGAGAGTCTTATTGGTGTATATAACACAGGAGTAAGCTGCTTAGACTTTTGGTATATAAGTAACTATTTATCTGGTATTTAGTTTGAGGAGCAATTCTAGGAAACTCCTCCCCCACCACGGTTACAGTAGTCTTTCAGCAATATTTCAGCGTGGATGATCAGCATTGCTGCTACGGATGGCAGCGCGATCCTGTAACATGTAGAGTCGGATTCAATAAGATTTCTTTTTGCTCACAACCAAGTAAAATCAATGGGTGGTAGTGTGGGGACCCGGCAATCAATAGAGAAAGCCCACTCTACGAAACAAACAATCGCACGAGGACGGGGGTCTCCGATGTTGTAACAGACTTGGGGCTAGGTGTTTTACCGAAGGCGGTGTGGAGAAGAGTTGACCCTGCGATTCCTAGTCAGGTTTCCCTATTTCCGTGTAGTTTATATACAGCAATGTGTGCCACTAATGGAGAATTGTGCCAGTTTTACGTACCATGTACATTCCCATGGTAAGCATTCTGCTCTCGAATTTGGCATGCAGTGCTCCACTTGGAAACTAAATGATAATTTACTGCACGTACGCCGTAATTGATGTTTTTCTGTGGATTTTAGCCTAAAGGATTTATTAGTAAGGCTAAGGCAGTGGTATAGATCCTTCGGGCTTCGTGATGTTAGATCTATGCTAAACTAGAGAGTACACTTTGTCTGTAAAATCTGTGCTTTACGACGCCTTGTGCATGTCAGTTCTCCGAGGAGTTATGGATTAAATCGTATTCCAAATGTCTATAATATACGTGTAAGTTTTTAAGATTATAATCAAAATTCTTAAATGAGAAGAAACAATATTTTTGCAAATTATCATTAATTAGCTATTTTAAGATTCATCTATCTGGTCAACAACCTGATGAACAGAATCGGTCAGCTTGAAATAGCTGTTCACAGTTATTCACTGTTAGTGAGGCCTGACTGAATCTCATAGTGCAATTAAGGTTCCGAAGGAAAATGTTAACATTCTCAGTAAAATATTCAGAATTGGAGCGCATGCATTTCATGTCATTCACTCAATAAGCAATAAGCAGTGCGATAGAATTCGATGTGTGAAACCCGATCTGGATATATATTCTCCAAAGATTTGATTGAAATTGAACTGACAACTTGGATAATTTGTTATTGTAAATTGGCAAATGAACTGTTATAGAAAGGAACTAACTTGAACAGGTGTTGATATGTAACTCTTCGACAGTTTTCTTGCATCCAAATTAGCAAGTAATTGGAATATTGTATTGGCGATATTTTCCGGATCAATTACAGACTGGAGGAATGGGTATCTGTAATCTGCATCCGACTCCATTTCAAGTGAAGTATTAAGCAAATAAGGATTTCCTCTTATATTGATTTATTGGAAAAGTTTCTACTGTAACTTTAAAAACGTTTGAATAATTTGTAATATAAATACAGAGACTACAGGTTTACGTTACAATGTCAATCAATTAATTACCTCCTTGAGCAGTTATACAAAGAGTCGTGTGATGTGAGTTTACGGGGCCACGTGTGCCGATTGTGACTCCGAGTCAGCTGATGTGTGTACAAGCGTGTATCATTACCTGTCAACAAATAGTATTTATTGATCTCTTCGTTCCTTTTATCCATTAATAATTGGTGAATGACGGTTGAGACACATAGTGGATATCTACCCCCGCTGACTTCAATTCTCCGGAGATCTCTGACTAATCACAACCGATGCTACATTGATTGAACGGCAATCTTCGCTCATCTGTGACCTAAGGGGGTGTGTGACTGTCTGCCCATGTTGTTCCGTGTCGGACACCATCAGGCAAGGTTGTCCTAGGCACAGGATTGGGATTTAGGACAGGGTATCCCAGACAAAAAACAGGTCCGGGATCCTGGCCAGGGTGTTGGGAGTCAAACGACAATGATTTCAGGCAGGGTATCCTAAATTGTGGTCATTTATTTATACTAGTGTGCCCTAAACACGAACAGGAATTGAGGTCATTGTTTCACTTGTGTGTCACAGATTTCGGCCAGTATATCCAAAAACCTGGATCAGGATTTTTGGCCTCCGCTGTGTCCCTAAGACTAAGGTAGCAAGTTCCGCGTTATAAGGTTTGTCCTCTGTGCCGGGAGTCGTGCGTATAGTCAGGGTGTCGACCCCCGGTGTTATAGACCAGGTGTGGTCCTGGGGGGCACAGCACTACAGATCACCCATGAATGTGCTGGAATGGACTCATGACAAGATCGAATCCCTGGCAAACACATGTATACATGAGATGGGTAATGTCCTGGATATACGACTCCTCTCTGAGGCATCGGTCGACAAGGTATGTAATGGTTATATATAGAGCGTTTTTATCGGCACATAAATAAGATGTCGTGTATCTATAATTAATTTTCACACAAGATGTCCCGTACTTGCCAAGTAGTTAAGTATAGTCCCGACATTCTACCTCTAGCTTGATGATCCACCTCTGGTTTGCGAGTTCAAAACCCACGTGGTTCAGTTGCCAGGTACTGACCATAGGTTGTTGGTTTTTCTCCAAGTACTCTGGCTTTCCTCCACCTTCAAAAACCCTGGCATGTCCTCAAATGACCCTGGCTGTTAATAGGACGTAAAACAAAAATAAACCAAACCAAATCCTTCGAAAATTGTATTATGACCATCAATTTGTTTACATTTTCTTATACCAGTGGATCTGATTGTTTGCTTCAGATATGAAAGGGCACCTGTATCCATACTCTATATATATATAAATTATCCTTACTGATTTGTACACATGTCTGTACATAACATTGAACATGTAGTAAACATGCATTATATATCTGCTGTTTGAGTTTGGTTGTAGTATTTTGAAAGTTCTAACTTGAATGTCCATGACTTAACTTTGCGTCATCAAAGTTGTACTGGACAATTTGAGATTCCATTTGTGTTGTCTAACAGAAAAACAGAATCTGTCAAAATTATGCTAGTATGATTGAAAAGATAATCTGTGATGGAGTTTTCATGTTTTCATTATCCTTATAATCTGATTTGACTGATAGAATTTTGCAAAATCTGATAAAACTATCTGATAATGGTAAAATCTGAAATATACGTTCATCTGATAGTGGTGAAATCAGATAATAATCGAACGTTTGATAATGGATGAATCTTATTTGACTGTATGAATACATATAACAACAGTAAAATCTGATTCAATTGTACATCTGATGACAGTAAAGTCTGATTCAACTGCACATCTGATGACAGTAAAATCTGATTCAACTGTACATCTGATGACCGTAAAATCTGATTCAACTATACATCTGATAACAGTAAAATCTGATTCAACTGTACATCTGATGACAATAAAATCTGATTCAACTGTACATCTGGTGACAGTAAAATCTGATTCAACTGTACATCTGATGACAGTAAAATCTGATTCAACTGTACATCTGATAACAGTAAAATCTGATTCAACTGTACATCTGATGACCATAAAATCTGATTCAACTGTACATATAATGACAGTTAAATCTGATTCAACTGTACATCTGATAACAATAAAATCTGGTTCAACTGTACATCTGATAACAGTAATGTCTGATTCAACTGTACATCTGATGACATTAAAATCTGATTCAACTGTACATCTGATGACAGTAAAATCTCATTCAACTGTACACCTGATGACCGTAAAATCTGATTCAACTGTACATATAATGACATTAAAATCTGATTCAATTGTACATCTGTTGACAGTAAAATCTGATTCAACTGTACACCTGATGACCATAAAATCTGATTCAACTGTACATCTGATAACAGTAAAATATGATTCAACTGTACATCTGATGACAGTTAAATATGATTCAACTGTACATCTGATGACATTAAAATCTGATTCAACTGTACATCTGATGACAGTAAAATCTGATTCAACTGTACATCTGATGACAGTAAAATCTGATTCAACTGTACATCTGATTGCAGTAAAATCTGATTCAACTGTAAATCTGATTCAACTGTACATCTGATAACAATAAATTGTGATTTAGCTGTATGTCTGATAATGGTAAAATCTGATTTGAGTGTATCCATGTTTCTGATTGATAAAGGTCATATCTTATTTGACTGTACATCTCTGTGATGTTGGTAAAATCTTAGTGGACTGTAAATCTGATGATTGTTAACGTTACATAGGTTAAAATATATATACTGACCCCATTATTGGTCATTGTGGTATTGTCTCAACGATTCCATGGGCAACAATATCATCAGAGATATGTACTGGTGAATGGTGGTTTGTTCAGTGTTCTGTATAATCAATGTCTGAAAATACTTAGCCCAGTATGTGCTGTATGTAGGTTACAGACATTATGTATATTTATAATATATAATATATGGTGTTTTAAGACTTTATGTTCCTGCAGGTTTCACCGGTGTGAAACAATTGATTAATCTTGGAGAAACAAACTGTTATCCGTTTTTACCACTAGGACATTTACTGAGAATTAAAGAACATCAAGAAATCTGTGATAAGCAACATGCCATTGTATAATATATCATATACCATATATGACATACATGAGCTGTAGCAACTCCGATCTAAATCTGATGTCTATAAACTAAGCCATATGTACTTGTCAACTTTTTTAAATGTCCAGCGTGCTCATAATTTTTTAAAGCACAAAAAATAGTATTATATGTAATTATGAATGTACACCGAAAGAAGAAATAAAAGTTTTAAATGGCTTATTTTGAGCTGTTCTTTCAGATGAAATCTTCAGATCTTAAAATATAGGAATAGTTAAGCAAATTCACCGGTTGAAAGTGCTTTATTCTAGGGTCCAATATTGGAAGTCCCCCCTCCTAAATATAGGGAGGGTGAGCTGTGGTGTTGTCAAATTTTCATCAGTCGAAGAAATCAATTGGACGTCACACCAGTCTTGCTTTCATCATTATGTATATTATTACCTCTGTAGCATTGATCTGGAATTCCTTTTCCATCAAAAGTCTTGATTGGGCCCATAAATTTGTACAAGTGAATTGACAAAGGTTACTAATTTGATTGATCAGGACTCAGTTCTGCAATGCCTGATCGCAGTACCAGTACTTACCGGTAATTCAATGACTTGTTTAAAAGTCATGGCCATTTTTACATGCGTGGGATTATATAGATCAGAAAAAAGCTAATCAGAATTTTGATATCCGCCAAGGGATTCCAACTTGGAACGCGCTTGACTAAGAACGAGAGCTGTTTATGTGGGTGTGAGCTACGGTGTGGGAAGTGTTTATAGGTACATGTATATATGTACCACGCAATAAGGTTGGTAGGTTTATAGGTACTGACACCTTACTGATCCTCTGGTTTATTGATGATCTTTATTACTGTACTAGAAGTTCAGGACTGGATTCTTACAGATTACATACATGTACCTAGTGTATTAGAGGACTGGATTTGTTTTACGTCCTATTAACAGCCAGGTTTTGGAGGTGGAGGAAAGCCAGAATACCCAGAGAAAAACCACCTTTCCTCTCAGCCACTGCAGCCCTTGTATTGGTTGTAAAGGGTCTGGCCCCGGTTTCATCAACGTTTCTGAACTTTAAAGAAATTTCTTAACTTAAAGATCTCCATAGGAAAGCATTAAAGAAGTTAAGGGGAAAATCCTTAGTTTAGGAACTTTCCATAAATTCTGTAATGCTTTCGTATGGAGATTTTTGAGTTAAGATTGAGTTTCCTTAAGTTAAGAATTAAACGTTCATGAAAAAGGGGCCTGTTATATGATCTCACACGCCATACTGTACAGATCATACTGGTAGGTCAGTTTTATGTGCAACTCATTCACCCTCTGAAAACACATTTGAACTCTTCAACACAAAGGTTGGAATAGTTCACTGTGAAATTTCAGGGGTGAATGAGTAAAGCAGATTAAGGGGACTAAGGTGACCAGGAAGACCATTAGTAGTCCACCACTGAGTCATGGGTTTGAGACCTATGTGGTACAGTCGCCAGATACTGACTGTACTAAGCTTTGTTCTCGAGGAACTCCGGCTTTCTTCCACCACTTAATCCTGGCACTTCCTTAAATGGCCATAGCTGTTAAAAGGGGAAAAAATTAACATGAACAGTGGAACCCGCTTGATATGATTTCCTATTTGCGAGAGAAAAATATAATAATGGATATCTTGTAATAGCCGATAAAGCCGTTTAAGATTATTTTAGTTTGTCATAACCAGAAGTGAGGTTAAATACACTTTATTTATTTTACAACAATTATGAAACAAGTTATACAATTTATTTTAACAACTCTTATTGGCCCGGATATTTGCGCGCGAGGGGTCTTATTGTGGGAGGAAACTGGAGTACCCAGAGAAAACCCACGTGGTCAGGCAGAGATGTGGTCAGGCAGGTGACCCCCATACCTTTTCACGTCTGGTCGAGGAATCGAACCCCGGCTGCCTTGGTGAAAGGCAAGTGCGCTATCCACTGCACCACCTGACCACCTTAGTGAGGTGTGCCCTGTAATTGTATATAATCACCAGCCATAATTTGATGTGGAAATATGGGAAGGTATTAATACAAATGGAAATATTAATAATCAGTTACTGATAGGTTTATCGTTTTTAATTTTAGCATATTGGCAAAGTTGGAAAAGATGTTACTTTGCTGTTGGAATTATCTGCTCTAGAATTCTACTTTCACTTTCAATTAACTTTGACTTATGCCGAAGAACATCCTAGCTTACAATACTTTAATATAAAAGCTAGTCAATAAGATGAAAGAATTTATACAAATTGTCATGATTTACTTTATTTTGCTCCAAAATATTATACAATTATAGCCTTTTGATGAGGTTGATACAAGGTTTTATCGACCGGAGAAAAAATATCGACCGAGGAAGAAGTCCAAGTTATAAAATTTTGTTCTGGAGTTGTCATACTAAGAGTAAATTAAGTGAATAGTATAGACGTACGTACTCAGACATACTGAGGCACATTGAGTACCCTTAATAATACCCTCAGACTTAGTTTAGTATTGGAGTATCCTTTATCCTGGTTTTGTACTTATTGACTGGACAGAAGCAGACGTCATTTGTATAGAATCGGACGGTGGAGTTTGTGTCTGAGGCCTTGCAATTGCATGTCCATTATACTATAGTGGTCCTACACGGGACATTCATGCCCATCACCTTGATGTATTAAGTGACGACAGGAGAGACGGCTAGAGGAAGTCTATGATGGCCGTGTCACATGCTATTGTGTCATTAAGGCATAAGGGCAGACGGATCTGCAGAATTGCATTCTTTGGTTGCTTGTTATTAATGTGTCGGAACTTTTAAGCAGCAATATATTTCATCAGTGTAACTTCTATATCCCACAAACAGATCTTTTCTTTATTATAACTAAATAGCACCTATTTACGATGTCAGTCTGGCTTGTTGGACGTGTCGTATGGTGCTGCGGTGGCAGAGTGGTAAAGGTGTCCGACATTCTACCACTAGCCCTCCACCTCTGGGTTACGAGTTCGAAACCCTTGTGGGTCAGTTGCCAGGTACCGACCATGAAGGGTGGTTTTTTAGATGTGAAATATATTGCTGCTGTGGCTTTCCTCCACCTCCAAAAACCAGGCACATCTTTAAATGACTTTGGCTGTTAATAGAAAGTAAAACAAAATAAACCAAACCAACTTTACCCTTGGTAATTATACCTTTTCTACAATACCCTGTGTTATTCCACTCTCAGACCATCGTATAAGTGTGCTGACTGTTGAACGAATGTTATATGACCTTCTAGACTTTTGATTGGTTGAGAAGTTGATCTTTGACCTGAAATCACGTGGTTCTCTGCCACGTGTAGATTGTTGACATTGTCATGAATTTTGATGTCGTCACCACTTGGCGGGAATTTAAATATGAGATGATACATTTTTCGCATATCATACCCGCGGTTTACTTCAGCTATATCCGATTGAGATTGTGGTAGAAACAGGTCACAATACTCGTGGTTATTGGATATGGAATTTATTTCACTCTTGTTAATTATTTTTTTAAAGCTCCAAAAGACAATTGCTAATTTAGTTTGTGTCTTTCGTAAGTTTTATTTTTTTTTTTTTTTTTTTTGATAATCGAGTGAAATAAATTCCATATCCAACAACTACAATGTACTTGTGTAACCTCTATATAACCTTTGATATGTATCAATGGAGCTAAGCACTGGATGCACATCTTTAAAAAATGGAGGTACATGTAACTTTTACATATATGCAGTTGAAACTGTTTAACCTAAGCAAAAACACCAGATACAGATTTGGATTGTGGCTGCCACCTCTGGAAAATCTGGCATGTGTAATTTGTGGGGTCCAGACAAATCTGCCTGAAACTCAATCGCTGACTAATGCTAGTTTGCATTACCGGTATTTCTTTGTAAAACAGTATAAATTCAGATAAAGATATTAAAAATGTCGTCTTAATTATTTAATGGACTCGTGGAAGAAGATTGACATTCTATTTTTGATATGATGTGATTTTTCCTCTAAAACGGTGCTCTGCCTATAGTTCGGTCCAAGTGTGTTCGTTTAGCATGGAATATCTCTGTACCTCCTGTGCCGTTTCGACCGGTAGCATGAATGCAGACTCTTTTTGTCACAGGTATCAACAACCGAGAACCAGACTTGGATTCAGACAGGAGACCCTACAAACTGATGAATGGCAATTCTCAGCTAAGCTTACACGTACCTAGATTATGCTAATTAGACCTTGCTATGTACACCATTAAAATTTGTATTGTGTAATACTATAATCAGAACTAAATATAAAAAGTCATTGTAAAACAGAAGTCTGATATCATACAGAACCTTACTCTATGTTAGAACGTGTGTAATATATTATTGATGATTTGAGCAGTGAGGATTGTGATCAATCTGGTGATTGCGTTTGACAATATCATTAATGGGCTAGCTGTAGCACAGGGGCCTGGGTGGTGGAATCAGATTACGATGTGTCACAGGGGCCTGGGTAGTGGCATCAGATTACGATGTGTCACAGGGGCCTGGGTGGTGGCATCAGATTACGATGTGTCACAGGGGCCTGGGTGGTGGCATCAGATTACGATGTGTCACAGGGGCCTGGGTGGTGGCATCAGATTACGATGTGTCACAGGGGCCTGGGTGGTGGCATCAGATTACGATGTGTCACAGGGGCCTGGGTAGTGGCATCAGATTACGATGTGTCACAGGGGCCTGGGTAGTGGCATCAGATTACGATGTGTCACAGGGGCCTGGGTGGTGGCATCAGATTACGATGTGTCACAGGGGCCTGGGTGGTGGCATCAGATTACGATGTGTCACAGGGGCCTGGGTAGTGGCTCATTAGCTTTAGATATGTCACAGAGGCCTGGTAGTGGCTCATTAGCTTTAGATGTGTCGCAGGGGCCTGGGTAGAGGCTCATTGGCTTTAGATGTGTCACAGGGGCCTGGGTGGTGGCATTAGATTACGATGTGTCACAGGGGCCTGGGTAGTGGCTCATTAGCTTTAGATATGTCACAGAGGCCTGGTAGTGGCTCATTAGCTTTAGATGTGTCGCAGGGGCCTGGGTAGAGGCTCATTGGCTTTGGATGTGTCACAGGGGCCTGGGTGGTGGCATCAGATTACGATGTGTCACAGGGGCCTGGGTAGTGGCTCATTAGCTTTAGATATGTCACAGAGGCCTGGAAGTGGCTCATTAGCTTTAGATATGTCACAGAGGCCTGGGTAGAGGCTCATTACCTTTATATGTGTCACAGGGGCCTGGGTAGAGGCTCATTACCTTTATATGTGTCACAGGGGCCTGGGTGGTGGCATCAGATTAAGATGTGTCACAGGGGCCTGGGTATCACAAGGGTCTTAATGGTGGTTCATGGCTTTATATGTGTCACATAGGTAGTGGCTCATTATAGCTTCATATGTGTCGCAGGGTCTGGTAGTGGCTCATTAGCTTTAGATGTGGCTCAGGGACCTGGCAGTGACTCATTACCTTTAGATGTGTCACAGGGGCGTGCTAGTGGCTCATTAGCTATAGATGTTGCACAGGGGCCTGGTAGTGGCTCATTAGCTTTAGATGTGTCACAAGGGCCTGGTAGTGGCTCATTAGCTTCTGATGTGTCACAAGGGCCTGGTAGTGGCTCATTAGCTTTAGATGTGTCACAGGGGCCTGGTAGTGACTCATTAGCTTTAGATGTGTCACAGGGGCCTGGTAGTGACTCATTAGCTTTAGATGTGTCACAGGGGCCTGGTAGTGACTCATTAGCTTCAGATGTGTCACAGGGGCCTGGTAGTGGCTCATTAGCTTTAGATGTGTCACAGGGGCCTGGTAGTGACTCATTAGCTTTAGATGTGTCACAAGGGCCTGGTAGTGACTCATTAGCTAAAGATGTGTCACAAGGGCCTGGTAGTGACTCGTTAGCTTTAAATGTGTCACAAGGGCCTGGTAGTGGCTCATTAGCTTTAGATGTGTCACAGGGGCCTGGTAGTGACTCATTAGCTTTAGATGTGTCACACCTGGGGCCTGGTAGTGGCTCATTAGCTTTAGATGTGTCACAGGGGCCTGGTAGTGACTCATTAGCTTTAGATGTGTCACAGGGGCCTGGTAGTGGCTCATTATAGCTTCATATGTGGCACCTGGGGCCTGGTAGTGACTCATTAGCTTTAGGTGTGTCACAGGGGCCTGGTAGTGACTCATTAGCTTTAGATGTGTCACAGGGGCCTGGTAGTGACTCATTAGCTTTAGATGTGTCACAAGGGCCTGGTAGTGACTCATTAGCTTTAGATGTGTCACAAGGGCCTGGTAGTGACTCATTAGCTTTAGATGTGTCACAAGGGCCTGGTAATGACTCATTAGCTTTAGATGTGTCACAGGGGCCTGGTAGTGACTCATTAGCTTTAGATTTGTCACAAGGGCCTGGTAGTGACTCATTAGCTATAGATGTGTCACAAGGGCCTGGTAGTGACTCATTAGCTTTAGATGTGTCACAAGGGCCTGGTAGTGGCTCATTAGCTTTAGATGTATCACAGGGGCCTGGTAGTGGCTCATTAGCTTTAGATGTGTAACACCTGGGGCCTGGTAGTGGCTCATTAGCTTTAGATGTGTCACAGGGGCCTGGTAGTGACTCATTAGCTTTTGATATGTCACAGGGGCCTGGTAGTGGCTCATTATAGCTTCATATGTGGCACCTGGGGCCTGGTAGTGACTCATTAGCTTTAGGTGTGTCACAGGGGCCTTGTAGTGGCTCATTAGCTTTAGATGTATCACAAGGGCCTGGTAGTGGCTCATTAGCTTTAGATGTGTCACAAGGGCCTGGTAGTGACTCATTAGCTTTAGATGTGTCACAGGGGCCTGGTAGTGACTCATTAGCTTTAGATGTGTCACAAGGGCCTGGTAGTGACTCATTAGCTTTAGATGTGTCACAAGGGCCTGGTAGTGACTCATTAGCTTTAGATGTGTCACAAGGGCCTAGTAGTGACTCATTAGCTTTAGATGTGTCACAGGGGCCTGGTAGTGACTGATTAGCTTTAGATTTGTCACAAGGGCCTGGTAGTGACTCATTAGCTATAGATGTGTCACAAGGGCCTGGTAGTGACTCATTAGCTTTAGATGTGTCACAAGGGCCTGGTAGTGGCTCATTAGCTTTAGATGTATCACAGGGGCCTGGTAGTGGCTCATTAGCTTTAGATGTGTAACACCTGGGGCCTGGTAGTGGCTCATTAGCTTTAGATGTGTCACAGGGGCCTGGTAGTGACTCATTAGCTTTTGATATGTCACAGGGGCCTGGTAGTGGCTCATTATAGCTTCATATGTGGCACCTGGGGCCTTGTAGTGACTCATTAGCTTTAGGTGTGTCACAGGGGCCTTGTAGTGGCTCATTAGCTTTAGATGTGTCACAAGGGCCTGGTAGTGGCTCATTAGCTTTAGATGTGTCACAAGGGCCTGGTAGTGACTCATTAGCTTTAGATGTGTCACACCTGGGGCCTGGTAGTGACGTATTAGCTTTAGGTGTGTCACAGGGGCCTGGTAGTGGCTCATTAGCTTAGAACTACTGTCAGAGGAGTCAGGGTGAGTGAATCATTTGTATTGGTTGATTTTCTAAAGGGCTTGGGTAACTCGGTTGCTCAATAGATTGAGATGCTTCATAGGGACCTGGCTAGTAGCTAATTAGCTTTAGATTTGTAAGGGCCAGTGTTTCAACATCATCGGGCAGGGTTTTAATATATCAGATTGATATGTGACACAGAGGTAGGGGATTAAGTTCTGGAACCGCGATAAGTTACAGGAGACTGCATGGACTGTACAACATGGAACTATATAATAGGACACAGGGGCTTTGTATTTCAGGGATTTATTATATCAGATTGATATGTGACACAGAGGTAGGGGATTAAGTTCTGGGACGGGGATAAGTTACAGGAGACTGGGCTGTACGATATGGAACTATTTAATAGGACACAGGGGCTTTGTCTTTCAGGGATTTATTAATGATACATCTAACTAAGGAAATACAGGATGTTAATATTACGAAGCTTAAGTCCTTCCGGATGTACAGAATAGTTATTCCATTGTAAGCGAAGCTGTAAGTGTAAGCCAAGGGCTTACTGCTGGGGATATTATTGACATTTTAATGGTTCACAATTCCCTGGTCCTAGTCTACAGGTGATTATAACGTGGTAGTTTTTTTGATGGAGTGGAACTGACCAGCGTGGGCCGGAAATATGTAATCAATGTGCCGTACTTCACGGGCCGCGGAGAACAAAGGAACACGTAACACGGCAATTACACGGGGCTGTCATTGTGCCACAGAACTCCTGTGGAGTTGGCACTGCATTCATATTTATTGTGTCCGATTCTATGAGAAAGCAGTACGAGGAAATATAATGATCCATACCATTGTAGCGCATTACCCATTAAATCAATCGCTACTAACTCTAAACCACAAATAGCGAAAACGATTTCAAATTTGTTCTTTGTCTGTGTCTAATAAATAATTAATCTTCATTTCCTGTGAGAAGTAAAACATCGGAACACACTCGGCAACGTAATCGGCGATTGCGTTTTATCTGGACATTATTGCATGGTTATTTTGAAAGCCAAATTGTTGACCTTTTCTGACAAAGTTAATTGTTTCTTCGGATCTGTCAGAGATAGACTGGATATTTCTACACCCTGATTTAAATATTCATGGCACATTCCCAGTAGATTAGTGGGGAACATTTTACACTCATAGCAACGGACCGTAATTTACATATTACTGCCATATAGGGATGTAGGGTTCAGGCATGGGCTATAAATAGCTTTGTACCTCAGACATCTAAAAAAAAATTTATCCATAATTTACCCTGAGAACTGTGACGAGGGGGACACCTATGGCTGGATACCTTCTCATTGACCTTGACCTTTTAGGTGCATGTGAGCCAGATCTGTGAAATATCTGATCTTGATTGTACAAATTTTGGCGCACTAATATTTTAGCACTGTTAACTGAATTTAAACAGAAAAGGTCAATGATGAATTGGTGCACTATACAGCTACATGTCTTGGTATATGACAATCTTTATATTTAACTCAATCTTGTGAGGTCAGAAACGTTCAACTGAACAATGTTCTATACCTAGTTTAATGTTGAACAGAACAACTTTATATACCAAAGTTAACATTGCACAGAACACTGATATAAACCAAGGTCAAAGTTGAACAGAACAGTGTTATGATACAAGGTCAATATTGCACTGAACAATGTTATAATTAAATACAAGTTTAGTATTGCACAAAACAGTATTATATACCAAAGTCAACCTTGAACGGAACAATGTTATATATACAAAGGTCACTATTGAACAGAATTTTATTTACCAAGGCCAACGATGAACAGAACAATATTATAATACAAGGTCAATATTGCACAGAACAATTTTATTAACCAAGGTCAAAGTTGAACAGAACAGTGTTAAATGCCAAAGTCAATGATGAATCGAACAAGGTATGTACCAAGGTCAACGTTGAACAGAACAAAGGGAAAGTAGCCCGAAACTAAAAGAGTAAAATAGTGACAAGGAAGACAGTATTGATGATAAAGTAATGATGCACAGATTGCCTGGTTAATGGACCTGATGTGCATTGTGTTTGTCCTGGCTAGCGCTGGTGTATGTCATTTTAGTGGTTGGGTGATTGTGGCTTGGACCATTTACTTTCTGTGGGATGTTCAAGAAGAAGTAGTTAGGGTGAGTACAGTGTGGCAGTATTGCTGTAGCCCCCATGGGAATGGTAGGCAGTTTGAAAATCAATTTCAGGATTGTAAGAACATCGTTTATATATGATAATTTGCTCTCTACTGGGCTGGGACCAGATATCGTTTGATAAATGAAACAAAGCATTTATGAGAAATTTGCATATACATCTAGATGTTGTGCATGTAGCTGAGCTGATAACAGCCGTTTATGGCAGCGACTTTATGACAAGAATATGGTAAGCAGACAAAAGCCTTTAGATGGTGAACTGTAAAGATATAAAGCAACATGAGGCATAAAAGAGTTTCTGACAGAGCTTTGTGTTTGTACGAGTTGAAATCAGAGGGAAAAATATGATGAATGGAGATCGATACAGGAAAGAATTGTAAAAAAATGAAATATGGGTTATATTCTACAACTGATCAGAGACATGAACTTTACACTAATAAAACACTATGACTAATAGGATACTTCTCCAGGTTAAAACATTAAAACTACTCTCCTGGATATCATCTTTGAGTTCTATTAGGCAGTAAGGTCAATCCCTACAGACAGTGAGTTGAGCCCAAACAGACAGTGAGATATAAGCCCCGACAGATAGTGAGATGGGCCCCCACAGTCTGTTATAAGCCCCTACAGGCAATGAGTGGAGTCAATATCGTCTTTGCGACAAGCCCCTACCACATTGAGCTGAGCCCCTACAGTCTGTGAGTGAGGCCCCACAATCTGTGTGACAAGCCCCTACCACATTGAGCTGAGCCCCTACAGGCTGTGAGTGAGGCCCCACAATCTGTGTGACAAGCCCTTACCACATTGAGCTGAGCCCCTACAGGCTGTGAGTGAGGCCCCACAATCTGTGTGACAAGCCCTTACCACATTGAGCTGAGCCCCTACAGGCTGTGAGTGAGGCCCCACAATCTGTGTGACAAGCCCTTACCACATTGAGCTGAGCCCCTACAGGCTGTGAGTGAGGCCCCACAATCTGTGTGACAAGCCCTTACCACATTGAGCTGAGCCCCTACAGGCTGTGAGTGAGGCCCCACAATCTGTGTGACAAGCCCTTATCACATTGAGCTGAGCCCCTACAGTCTGTGAGTGAGGCCTCATGCACAGTCTGTGTGACAAGCCCCTATCACATTGAGATGAGCCCCCACAGTCTGTGCGATGACATTCTATATAGAACCTTAGCTGTTAATAGGATTCTTGAATCCAATAAAATAAAATAAACCAGTACATTTTGTGAGTTGGTCTAAGGATAGGGGGTTTTGGTACAAAGAAGCCACTGGAAACAAATTGCATCATGCTATATACACCATTTACATAATAGACGTCCAGCGCAGAGATAAGGACATATACCTCGTAATATTGTGTGCAATACATCAGAAAGATTACAAAAAAACCATGGTGTTTTTTTTGCTTGTACATTTTATGGAGTGGTTGCGTAAATGTATTATCTATTGATCTAGTACAGGCTGAGGCAGACGAAATATTACTGTAAATAACAGTCAGCAAAACAGGCAATGACACTAAAACAAGTTATAATCGGCTAGAACCATTAAGCTAGGTAAACCCAATACAAAGGCTGACCAGACATCGAAAGTCTGAATAACACAGTTCTGTTATACTGATCATGATACTGGGTTAGTTTATCCTAGAAGACTTGTGACACACAAACATTAGCTTAATCTAACATCTCAGACTGACTCTAGTTTATAATAACCTGAAGAAGATTTCCTCAGCCATCGTCACACTCACAGAGTTTGAGTAAATGATCAATTTTTGATCAAAAAGTGTGTTGATTTGTTGAGGCAGCTTACACCAGTCTCTGGTACAGTGGACCCGCGATAATCCGGATGCATATAGTCGGGAAAACTAACAATCCAGACGGAAATGCACGGGAACAGATTTCCGTCACGTTATTTGTACTCATCTGTTGGGAAATTCTGATTCCGTTTCCGGAACTTCATTTTGGAAACTAACTGTACTTTCCATAAGCAAAATTCCCGCACTAATCCAGACATTTTTTTCATCCACGCAGAGAGAGAAATACAGGGGCAAGTCACCTGTGTCGACAGCTGTACAGAATATCGCTATATCAGAAAACATAATGTAAATATCTATATTTACATAAAGACCCAAATTCATTTATGTAATGTCATTTAAACGTCTCCCTGGGTAGTATATAGCCAAGGAAATTAACTCTTGCGCGACACATTTTGTGACCTGCTAAACAAAATTTAGCATTCCGGAAAACTTGTAATCCGGATGGCTCAGACTGAGAACGAACGGGTCCAGATTATCGCGAGTCCACTGTTATACAAATCATAAACACTTGGACCAATTAGTCTAGAAAAAATATGGCAGCATGCTAGATATCCAAAATACAAGTCAACTAACCATTGAATCTGTGACCAGCCAGTCTTGTACAAGTCAACTAACCATTGAATTTGTGACCAGCCTGACTTGTACAAGTCAACTAACCATTGAATATGTGACCAGCCAGTCTTGTACAAGTCAACTAACCATTGAATCTGTGACCAGCCAGTCTTGTACAAGTCAACTAACCATTGAATATGTGACCAGCCAGTCTTGTACAAGTCAACTAACCATTGAATCTGTGACCAGCCAGTCTTGTACAAGTCAACTAACCATTGAATATGTGACCAGCCAGTCTTGTACAAGTCAACTAACCATTGAATATGTGACCAGCCAGTCTTGTACAAGTCAACTAACCATTGAATATGTGACCAGCCAGTCTAATGTACAAGTCAACTAACCATTGAATATGTGACCAGCCAGTCTAATGTTCAAGTCAACTAACCATTGAATATGTGACCAGCCAGTCTTGTACGAGTCAACTAACCATTGAATATGTGACCAGCCAGTCTAATGTACAAGTCAACTAACCATTGAATATTTGACCAACCAGTCTAATGTACAAGTCAACTAACCATTGAATATGTGACCAGCCAGTCTTGTACAAGTCAACTAACCATTGAATATGTGACCAGCCAGTCTTGTACAAGTCAACTAACCATTGAATTTGTGACCAGCCAGTCTTGTACAAGTCAACTAACCATTGAATTTGTGACCAGCCAGTCTAATGTACAAGTCAACTAACCATTGAATATGTGACCAGCCAGTCTAATGTACAAGTCAACTAACCATTGAATATGTGACCAGCCAGTCTAATGTACAAGTCAACTAACCATTGAATATGTGACCAGCCAGTCTAATGTACAAGTCAACTAACCATTGATCATGATTATGTGACCAACCAGTCTTGTACAAGTCAACTAACCATTGAATTTGTGACCAGCCAGTCTAATGTACAAGTCAACTAACCATTGAATATGTGACCAGCCAGTCTTGTACGAGTCAACTAACCATTGAATATGTGACCAGCCAGTCTAATGTACAAGTCAACTAACCATTGAATATTTGACCAACCAGTCTAATGTACAAGTCAACTAACCATTGAATATGTGACCAGCCAGTCTTGTACAAGTCAACTAACCATTGAATATGTGACCAGCCAGTCTTGTACAAGTCAACTAACCATTGAATTTGTGACCAGCCAGTCTTGTACAAGTCAACTAACCATTGAATTTGTGACCAGCCAGTCTAATGTACAAGTCAACTAACCATTGAATATGTGACCAGCCAGTCTAATGTACAAGTCAACTAACCATTGAATATGTGACCAGCCAGTCTAATGTACAAGTCAACTAACCATTGAATATGTGACCAGCCAGTCTAATGTACAAGTCAACTAACCATTGATCATGATTATGTGACCAACCAGTCTTGTACAAGTCAACTAACCATTGAATTTGTGACCAGCCAGTCTAATGTACAAGTCAACTAACCATTGAATTTGTGACCAGCCAGTCTGATGTACAAGTCAACTAACCATTGAATATGTGACCAGCCAGTCTAATGTACAAGTCAACTAACCATTGAATATGTGACCAGCCTGACTTGTACAAGTCAACTAAACCATTGAATATTTGACCAACCAGTCTAATGTACAAGTCAACTAACCAATGGATATTTGACCAACCAGTCTAATGTACAAGTCAACTAAACCATTGAATATGTGACCAACCAGTCTAATGTACAAGTCAACTAAACCATTGAATATGTGACCAGCCAGTCTAATGTACAAGTCAACTAACCAATGGATATTTGACCAACCAGTCAAATGTACAAGTCAACTAACCAATGGATATTTGACCAATCAGTCAAATGTACAAGTCAACTAACCAATGGATATTTGACCAACCAGTCAAATGTACAAGTCAACTAACCAATGGATATTTGACCAACCAGTCAAATGTACAAGTCAACTAACCAATGGATATTTGACCAACCAGTCTAATGTACAAGTCAACTAACCAATGGATATTTGACCAACCAGTCAAATGTACAAGTCAACTAACCAATGGATATTTGACCAACCAGTCTAATGTACAAGTCAACTAACCATTGAATATGTTACCATAGTATAAACCAGTCTAACACAATTAATCAACCATTGAAGCCCTGACCAGCTGGTGTAGATTCTGAGGCTGTTTTCTAAACACTGTCACAACAGAAGTTGACCGAACATCGAGGCGCTGACGTGAGCCAGTCTAGAGCCTGAGGCAACACTTACCAAATGTCTGGTAGCAGATAGAGGCTTCAAATCGACTTTTAATCCCGAAAGTGTTGAGTCTGACGGTTAATTACGTCCGAATAGGAATTTATTTTAGGGTGAAATATTTCTCTATCTCATGTAATGTCTCCGCTCCTTCAGATGACGGTCACAGGGAGGGTGTTAAGAAAATGGATTTTCCGGTTGATGATAGTGTTGGAACCACTTTGTTGATAAGAAGTCTTATAAAACAGTTTTACAGCCTACACGGATGTCTAATTGTGACAATGGGGACATCAATTTTACTGGGACCATGTGTCAGTTCAAAGTCAACCTTGTCTTTAATCAAATTGATTGCCCTGACATTGTGCTAACAGAAGAGTTCCATTGCTCCCTGGTGAATAGTCGTAGTAGTTTGTGGATCAGGTGCGGAAACCGAGTCTCGGTGAGGAAGAATTGGCACGTAAAGCTAGGTAAACAGTTTGATGGCTGTCTTTGGTTTCTCTTGGTTCATGGACATTCCAAGAAAACAAGTTTCATTAGAACACAGAGTTCAAGATTTGTTGTCACTCATTCACCCCTGAAATTTCAGAATGGACTATTCCAAACTTTGAGTTGGAATAGTTCAAATGTGTCTTAGGGGTGAATGAAGTCATTTGATGGCTGCCATATTGGTTTCATTTGGTTCATGAACATTCTAAGAAAACATGCTTCATTAGATCACGGAGCAAAAGATTTTAATAAATTGACCCACTCACCCCTGAAATTTCCGAATGGACTATTCCAAACTTTGAGTTGGAATAGTTCAAATGTGTCTTTAGGTGTGAATGAGTTTAGTAAGAGAAGTCATTGAGTGTAAGTGAGAGAGCCCTCATTCCTATCTACACTAGCTTAGACAGTATGGTAGACTGCTTCTTAGATAATATTGATTCAAAGTCTTCTCTGTAATATATAAATATAAAAATAGCTCCATTTACCAGTCTTAGCCAGTGTGAGTGTTAGTTTCAAATTCTCCTGGTTCTGTACCATATTGTTGATATTTGCCTTGGGTGTTAATTTCACAATTTTACACAATGGTGTAATTTGGTGA
The DNA here is from genome assembly GCA_947623455.1 of Mimachlamys varia. NCBI lineage: Eukaryota > Metazoa > Mollusca > Bivalvia > Pectinida > Pectinidae > Mimachlamys > Mimachlamys varia. Next base: position 9,601,585 of record OX392537.1, read on the forward strand.
GCTCCCAGACAGAAATCGACACCGAAATTGTGCTGTTGTTGTCAATTTCGTTGTGAGAGAGAATTGAATTAAACAAGAACAGCGTTTGCTGAAATTTCTATCTTAACTTTAATAATTCCCACGAGACTTACATTGTTAGACTTACACGGTCCTTTAGATCTTTGGTGTAAAATAAAACAGGTAAATAATATACTGTTAGTTATTATTCAAACTCTTACAACATATTAATTAGCTTAAATAGGCAGTTCATGGCTAAGCCATACCCAGACCAATGACGGCCATTGCTTAGTTTGTTCAACATCTGGATAAATCTTATTCTGGATTCTTCTGTATATTTGTCTGTATGTGTTATTGATAGATTCATTGACCTGAAAATTTGGGTTCATTTAATCGAGTTAATTCATCAGATTCTATTGCTATTAATATGACTTTCAATTGCAACCTTTTTTAATGGTTAAAAAGGATAATGCAAATTAGGATTATTTAACAAAATGTTAACTGTTTATTAATTGTAATGAGCATAAGTTTCAAAACATTATGAAAATCTCCGAAAAATTTAACGATAAATGATCGTGACCAAGGATTGGTTTTTGTTTGTTCTTGCATACCTGTGGTATAAGTGTGCAACCTGAATATTCTTGAAACTTTCAATTTCAATACTTGCAAAGCAAATACAGAAATTGTTAATAGCGAATTATCATCAAGCAAAAATCATTTCAACGTGAAAAACATGTTGATAGTATTTCAACTTATATAAAAAATCTCTGTTGTTGGCTTCAAGCTTGGATGTTTAAGATTTTACAGCAAATTTTGAAGAAAGATGTTAAAAGGTTTTTGCATTAACTAATTTGAATTTTGAAAGGAGGCATATACTGTTGTTGACCGTCGATTTCCTGAACCTCATATTTATCATTCACTGGAATTATATATTTCAGCATCCATTAAAGCTACCAAAATTACTGATTTGTAGCATCTTATTCTGTTTTGCCTTTATACAGCATTTACACATTGGAAGCAAGTATAAGAAATGATCTTCATTTTGATGGCATTTATTTCAGTGTGAATGCAGTTTGCAAGAATATAGTCTTTATGGAGCATACCACTATATTTGCTGTCAAAGTGAAGGTCTATCCCTAATAATTATAAGAGCGTACATAGGTCTTGGGCACTTAGGCGCCCATGGGAAGCTCTTGAATGTTATAATTAACAAATGCATGTGTAAAAAGAGTTGCTACTCCTTACTACACATTGCCTTATATCTTTTTCGTCTGGAAGTAGCCCTCCAGTGTGGAAACCGGAAAGACGTCATATAATTGTGTCACACTCGGCCTTCATCGGTTATTCCCGGAAGGTTGAAAAATAGCTGAAATACTTTCAGCTGATGTCAGTTGCAATTAACACAGTATATCTTTGATGTTGCTTCAGAAAATTTTTTTTTTCGACTTGCCGACTTAAATTGTAGAAATCTGATCTCATTCTGAATCTCAGATATTAATATCAGTGATTAAGTAAGCTAGGATACATTCTTTTAAGTCTTTGCCTTTTTCATATTATGAATGTAAAGAGTAAAACTTTGCCTATATTTCCAGGTTGACAACGTAAAGCTGCTTGAACGCTACAAGGTGCGACAATCGTCCGTGGGCACCCTCTATCTGACGACCACACATCTCATCTTTGTCGATGCAGCTGGGAAACGGGAAGTATGGGTAAGGAATATCTGCCTCACACAGGTGTTTTAGTAAACTGTCTGCCTCACACAGATGTTTTAGTAAACTGTCTGCCTCACACAGATGTTTTCGTAAACTGTCTGCTTCACACAGATGTTTTGGTAAACTGTCTGCCTCACACACATGTTTTGGTAAACTGTCTGCCTCACACAGATGTTTTGGTAAACTGTCTGCCTCACACAGATGTTTTGGTAAACTGTCTGCCTCACACAGATGTTTTGGTAAACTGTTTGCATCACAAAAGTGTTTTGGTAAACTGTCTGCCTCACACAAGTGTTTTGGTAAACTGTCTGCATCACACAGGTGTTTTGGTAAACTGTCTACATCATGCAGCTGTTTTGGTAAACTTTCTGCATCACACAGGTGTTTTGGTAAACTATCTACATCACGCAGATGTTTTGGTAAACTGTCTGCATCACACAAAAGTGTTTTTGTAAACTGTCTCACTCACAAAAGTGTTTTGGTAAACTGTCTACATCACACAGATGTTTTGGTAAACTGTCTCACTCACGAAAGTGTTTTGGTAAACTGTCTACATCACACAGATGTTTTGGTAAACTGTCTACATCACACAAGTGTTTTGGTAAACTGTTTCACAAAGGTGTTTTCATGGGAGCAGTATAAGGTCATCTGCCTGTTCACATTGATGTTTGACCTTTAATTTTGAGATTCATTTTTTTTGCCTCCATGTTTAGTTACAGTGACTAATTCACAAAGATGTTTGATCTGGTTGTACATATGATTAATTACACTCAAACAAAAAGATTTTTTTATTTAATTAATATAAGCATGAAGTTATAGAAAAAATGCATAACACCAATTTAAGGAGAGAATTGGAGTCACAATCAATACAAGAGTACAATAACAAAAGCTACGGAAACATGATAATAAGACACTAAAACGTCACGAAACAGCACAAATCTTCCCCTGCACAATGTACTTTTACTATGCATAGCAACTGTCATGATGTGTCCGAGCCAATGAAGTCAACTAGGTTGTCCACAAATAATGTAAGGAACTGTGAGCTATCCGTTCATCAATCATAGGTGCTGAAACCCAATAAATCAGGTCATGATGAAGTCAATTATATATATATCTGGTCTCTGATCTTGATCGAATGCATCTATGGTCAGATAATTCCAATAACAGGCTGTTGAATGGTGGATTAATGAGGCAGGGGAGGCTTGTATGGTACTGCTCAAGAAACGAAAATAATACTGAAACTGAAGTTGTCGTGCTTGTCTAGGGAAATTGATAGTGTGTGTCGGTAGGTAAATTTTAAGAATGAAACAGTAGAGAATTCCACTTAAAGATGATAAATGTACAATGCAATAACTCATCCTTGGAAGTTTTGCTGTTTAAGGGCAAAATATTGTCCACATGTTTTAATGTGTGATGACTTGGGTTGGGACTCAGTAAAGTCGGTATACTAGTCTGTGAGCAGGTTTTTTTTGCATCTCTTTATTTATTTTGTCGATAATTCCAACAGATGATCCCAACAACTCGTGAATGATCATGGAACAAATTAGTTAAGAGTTCCCATAAATCTTTAGACAAGTGTCTCTGAGCTGGGTCTTTCGACAGATGGTCAATGAATGGTCAATGACCCTAACAATTTACGCATGACCATGCAACAAACTAACAAGTAATTCTCTTGAACTTTTGGACTTGTGTCCAGACAGAGATTTTGGCATCCCCTCATTGACTGTCAATGCTCTTGACATACCAGATATCGATGGCCATTAGAAGGCATTGGTGCTAGCTAGGCCTTCTTTCCTCTCTGTAATCCTCTGTAGAACAGTCCATGGATTGGCAGTCTCTCCTGAATTGTTTCTTCTGGTAATACACAGCTTGCAAGTCTGGTATCATGTCAGTCTAAATAAAATGATTTGGCAAAATCATTTGGAAAGTGTCTCTCTCAAGAGTTGAATCTTCAGAAAAATACAAATAGGCTAGTTTAGTGTTGTAGTTTCTAGACCTACTACAGAGGAATACAAATAGTCTAGATTAGTGTTGTAGTTTCTAGACCTACTACAGAAAAATACAAATAGTCTAGATTAGTGTTGTAGTTTCTAGACCTACTACAGAGGAATACAAATAGTCTAGATTAGTGTTGTAGTTTCTAGACCTACTACAGAGGAATACAAATAGTCTAGATTAGTGTTGTAGTTTCTAGACCTACTACAGAGGAATACAAATAGTCTAGATTAGTGTTGTAGTTTCTAGACCTACTACAGAAAAATACAAATAGTCTAGATTAGTGTTGTAGTTTCTAGACCTACTACAGAGGAATACAAATAGTCTAGATTAGTGTTGTAGTTTCTAGACCTACTACAGAGGAATACAAATAGTCTAGATTAGTGTTGTAGTTTCTAGACCTACTACAGAAAAATACAAATAGTCTAGATTAGTGTTGTAGTTTCTAGACCTACTACAGAGGAATACAAATAGTCTAGATTAGTGTTGTAGTTTCTAGACCTACTACAGAAAAATACAAATAGTCTAGATTAGTGTTGTAGTTTCTAGACCTACTACAGAGGAATACAAATAGTCTAGATTAGTGTTGTAGTTTCTAGACCTACTACAGAGGAATACAAATAGTCTAGATTAGTGTTGTAGTTTCTAGACCTACTACAGAGGAATACAAATAGTCTAGATTAGTGTTGTAGTTTCTAGACCTACTACAGAGGAATACAAATAGTCTAGATTAGTGTTGTAGTTTCTAGACCTACTACAGAAAAATACAAATAGGCTAGTTTAGTGTTATATTTTCTAGACCTACTATTGACTATAGACCTGTAGTGTGTGACTGTCTCAAGTCTTTCAATAGAGATGACCATATATTGCCCTATCCTAATTTTACGGTTCAATCTTTGCTGTGTCCGTTGCCCAGTATTTTACATGTAATCAGGCCATATTCACAGACCAGTGTTGTACGACTCAATATCAACTGTTTATTGATGTGACGGATGACAGTATAAAACATGTGGACCATTAACGACAAGTTGTGTTCGGACATTGTTCGGCAGATAGTGAACATAACTTTAAATTAGTGATGACACATCAGGATACGAATGTGCTGTAAACATGGCTGTTAGCTGTCCAAACTGGTTTCCGATAAGGTTGCAGTATGTACAGGGAGTAAACCGTGATTGTAGACACGATACGTAGCGACAGTGATTAAGGTCGATTCATCAGACTTGTTCCAGGACATGATTATGGTGTTGTATGTGCCACGTGTCTGTTCATTGGGTACAATTTCACATCTACCACTTACAGTACCAAGTTTAGGTGAAATACAGTAAAACACGTTTATTAATGAACATGCTTACAACAAATTCATGGTTAAGGTAGTAATGACCCTTAATGTTAAAATTTAAGATAAAGGATCTCTCAAAAAACACTTTTCATTTCTGTAAGTTGACCTTAAGGATGTATAAACTACAAGCATACTTGCCAACTTTTTGAAATTTCCATTGGGGAGATTACGCGTGCTCAGAATTGAAAACATAAATAATATATATACATGTACATTCAAAGGAAAAATAACACTTTTAAATGGCTTCTTTTGAGCTCTTCTTTCAGATGAAATAATCAGATCTTTAAAAACAGGAACATTTAAGTAAATTCCAAAGTTGAAAATGCAACATTTTAGGGTCCAAAATTGGGAGTCTCCCTCCTAAATAGGGAGGGTTGGCAAGTATGTACAAGCAACTGCGTGGGTATTTTAAATTATCCTACGAATTACAGTTGTAGTTTCTTTGTTGTGTTTTAAATTTGCTGTAGTGTTTAAATGATTAAAGAACAGAATGAAAAAGAGATAAACGTTTTTGTATTACAGTATTGAACTAATAATAAATATAATATCATTTGATTAGTCAAGTACACTGAGTTAGATATTGTTTTTGTATATAAAATACCATCTCTACGGGAATGGACACTTCAGTTAAGTTCAATGCCGTCAGTTGACAGTCAAACACAATGGTATACAGGGGATCTAAAGGTATAGCTATTGTAGATAATAGACAAAAAATTGAGTTTTTCTTGATTAATAAAAGTTCTGCTTCCCCTATTGTGATACACACAAACAGACCTGAAAGAGAAATGTACTGAACTGACATATCCCCAGCCTGTGTTGGAATGTTCCTGAAAAAAATTAGAACGGACAAGTAGGGCCACTGCCTTCGTGTGATATAGCAAAACACGGACTATGAGGCGATCAATGGCGGAAAGTGTAGAATCAATGTACATTAATGAACCAGCGCCACACACGCTACAGGTGAAGCTTCTGTAGAGGCCCTTTGATGTTATATACAGACGATTGATTAAGGTTTATAATCAATAAAGGAATCATTCCAGGATAATTATGAGTTCTTTCCTTAAGATTGTCGCAATTTTATTTTTTGTGCAATCATTTTGTGAGAAAGCCTAATTATCTCCACCATAAAATGTCGATTTGTATTTTCTTTAATCAAGAACCAGAAGGAATTTGTCTGACTTTGATAGGAAGGAAGAGAGCTAGGGTTTTGGTTTTGTATGGGTATTCGACTTGTAAGTATGGGTTTGGGTTTTGACATGGTGTATGGGTTAATAGGTTGACTTGGGGATATGGGTTTGGAGTTCAATCTTAAGAAATTGGTTGACTGATTTTTACACTCTTTCGTACAAAGATTCAATATTTTACTATTTCAGATTTTACATATGCACATGGCAGCCATTGATCGGTTGCCATTGACAACAGGTGGTTCCCCTCTGCAGCTTCGGTGTAAAGATTTCCGCTGTGTAACTTTTGTCATCCCTAAAGATAGAGAATGTCAGGACATTTACGAATCACTGATGGATCTTTCTCGCCCAGGTAAGTAAAGGTCACACGAACTGTCTAACATTTAAACATTTTTTCAAGGTCACCGCCTGACCTTAAAACATTTCATCAAGGTCAGTCTGGCCTTTAAACATTTTGTCAAGGTCACAGTCTGACCTTTAAGCATTTATTTAAGGTTAAGGTCACAGTCTGACCTTTAAATATTTCTTCAAGGTCAAAGTCACAGTTTGACCTATAAACATTTCATTAAGGTTAGTTTACAGCGTTCAAGGCAGTCAATTTGATATAGAATATTGTACATCATATATTTTGCACAATTATAATTTTTTTTCAAAATAACATATGTGTATAAGTTATATCAATCAGTTCTTCTTGAAAATCACATAAGTTAGATAAAGATCGATGTTTGTCCAATTAATATCTTACAGATAACATATTTTAGTTGTCTTACTAAAGTCGTTCACCCCTGGAGCCACATTTTAACTCTTCCAATTCTAAAGTTGGAATAGTTCATTATGAAATTGCAGGGGTGAATGAGTTGATGTCCAAGGACAGACCAATGACCTGAAGTGTACAGCAAAGCTGTTTCATATGTCGGAGAAGAATCAACCTCCATTTAGCTTCTTTCTCAGAACTTAAGTCTCTGACTTGAAAGTTTCTAATCTTCTTAAGGTCTAACATCAGAATAATGAACTTAAGTATCTATAATGGTGCTGGAACAATGGTATATTAGGTGCAATATCCTTGTAGATGTCAATTTCAATTTTTTTTGTCTTTCCATCGACGATAGTCGAGAAAAGTTACACTAAGGCATTGCTTTTCCTCCAGCAGATGTGGGCGTGCCAACCATTAAAGTCCACTTTTCTCAGTGTAATTGTTATCTGATTGAATTGAAATTTTGGTTATATTACTTGTACTTACTGAACATGTAACCCCAATTTGGAGGAAATTTGTTCATGGGTTTTGTTTTTATTTGGCGTAAAACTCTGATATTTGGTGGATTTTGAGAAATTACATTACAGTTCAATTTTCACTCTGTTACAGTGTTGTGCAATTGTATTGAAATCTGGTCACATTACTCAACATATCATACTTAACACTTAACCTCAATTTACAGCAATATATACTTTGACATCATTCACAAAGCACAAACGGCTAGATATATAATTACATGTAGTCTTGTTCGTTAATTTCAGCAAGTATAGATGCACTTTACGCCTTCCACTTCTCCATGCCCACTGGAACAAAGTCGTATGGTTGGGATATGTATGATACCCAGACTGAGTACTTGAGGATGGGGATTCCGAACGAGTTGTGGGTCCTCACAGGCATGAACAGGGACTATGAGGTACTAGTTATATAACAGACACTTGTCTTAGATATTTTCAATGCTTTGGGGAAAATTTGAAGAGACTTAATACAAGATATTTTGATGATTTTTACATGATTTAAATGTTACAAGAAATCCGGTTTAAATACAGGATCCATGTCTGCTTTCGCATAAGAATTATTTCATGAATATGGGCCTTGATATGTATGCATACAGCCATCTGAAATTTTGAAATTGTTAAATATCTATGTATTATTTGTAATTCTAATTGTTACAATAGATAGCTAAAGGCACTGAGAGCTGCTAATGTTATTATACATGTTGAAAAATAGTAGGGGAAAGTTGATGTCTCTTGATCAATAGATTATTAGTAAAAAGGGGTTCTGATAAGTCTCTTGATCAATAGATTATTAGTAAAAAAGGATTCTGATAAAGCTATCCTGTGAAGTGTTCCATATGACTCGCACACAAGATACAAAGTTCTGTTTAACAGTAAAATTAAATTTCATATTAAAGTCAAAGGTATTGTATGATGATAACCTAATGTTCCCCTGTCCCAGCCATGTTTAATGTCTCTGTCTACTCCGCCTCAACAGCTGTGTGACACCTACCCTCGGGACCTGTACGTTCCTGTGACCGCCACCACACCTATCCTGGTAGGAAGTTCAAAGTTCAGGAGCAGAGGACGTCTACCAGCCCTTTCCTACCTTCACCGAGACAACCAGGTCTGTTCCTAACGCCAATACAGTTATCTCCCCTTGTTATCTAGTCTGTTCCTGAACGCCAATACAGTTATCTCCCCTTGTTATCTAGTCTGTTCCTTAACACAAATACAGTTATCTCCCCTTGTTATCTAATCTGTTCCTTAAATCCAATACAGTTATCTCCCCTTGTTATCTAGTCTGTTCCTGAACGCCAATACAGTTATCTCCCCTTGTTATCATTAAATCAACAGTACTATTCCTTCTTTTATTTCACAAACAGTTTCTATTTTTTACATTTAAAGGTAAATTTATGTTAATTTTGAGATGGTTTTAAAGCTTAGTCTTTATTGTAACATAGAATTTCAGTGTTATCTCATAATTTTATTGTGTATTTCATGATTTTATTGTGTGTGTGAGTTTCACCTTTACATAACTAAAGTTAAGTTTTACCATGATAATATGTACCTTGGTTGTGATAGCCGTATTGTGTGTACCTCCAGGCTGCGATATGTCGGTGTAGCCAGCCTCTCTCTGGCTTCAGTGCACGCTGTGTTGAGGATGAACAGATGCTGCACGCCATCTTGAGGGCGAACCCTTCTTCCAAGTTCCTGTATGTAGTGGACACTCGACCCAAGGTCAGTTAATTATATGGAGGCACGGGGGTCAAGTAGTAAGAAGCCGTGGTAACATTCTGAACAGGTTAGATATAAGATCTGTGTTTAACTCTCTCTAGAGACAACTGCAATCGCAGGTCGGACGCAAACTTTCATCGAGAAAAATGATAAATCCTTAACAATATTATAACCAAAAACTGTAAATGTACTTGTTTTCACATACTAAAATTTTAGTTTATAATCAAATTTAAACAGAAAAGTATGGTATAATGAAATGATGAATTGGTACTGTCACAATACTAGCTGTAGAAAGCAATATACATAAACGTAGTTGGCACAATCCAGAGGATTATTATCTGTGCATGTACTTAGTTTTTTCTATTAAAGTAGAGATTTTGTTTCCTGGTGATTTTCTAATACAAAAAATTTCTTGCAGCGTGAATGTTTCCTGTGTTCTTGCATAAATGTATAAACTTTCCCTGTTTTCTCCACAGATCAATGCGATGGCCAATAAAGCGGCTGGAAAGGGCTATGAGAACGAGAACTTTTACTCCGACATCAAATTCCAGTTTTTAGGCATTGAAAACATTCATGTGATGAGAAATGGACTACAGAAATTAATAGATGGTAAATCACTTTAAGGAGACAATTTTTATCCTGTGATTGTTTGATGGAAATACTGTAGAATATTTGACCAAATTTTGTTATAATAACTATGATAATTTGTTCAATGTCCTTGGTACGAGTAGGGCCGTCGACCTCAGGCTTACTAGACCTACACTCTACCAAATGAGCTTAAGAAAATTTCTCACTAGCGGATTTGCTAGGAAGCAACTGGTATTTTACTATTTTTACACTGAAGTTTAAAATATACATGAAGTAAAAAGATAATAACAAATAAGTCTTTGGTATCATGTTTACTAATTACATCTCCGTTCAACCTAAAATTATGCTGAAATGACAGTAGAACATCATAAATTAGTAGAACTGAAAAATGGGTAATAATTAGTGACTGTCCAATTTTGTGTATGTATCATTTACTGACTGCTTGATAAACCCTTCATACAATGATTCAATTTGTTTTTTCGTTGCAGTGTGTGAACTGAAGAACCCGTCAATGAACTCGTTCCTGTCTAGTATAGAGGCCAGTGGATGGTTAAAACACATCAAATCTGTCATAGACACTTCTGTGTTTATTGTCAACGTAAGTTATTCTCTGTCATAGACACTTCTGTGTTTATTGTCAACATAAGTTATTCTCTGTCATAGACACTTCGATGTTTATTGTCAACGTAAGTTATTCTGTGTCATAGACACTTCCGTGTTTATTGTCAACGTAAGTTATTCTGTGTCATAGACACTTCTGTGTTTATTGTCAACGTAAGTTATTCTCTGTCATAGACACTTATGTGTTTATTGTCAACGTAAGTTATTCTCTGTCATAGACACTTCTGTGTTTATTGTCAATGTAAGTTATTCTCTGTCATAGACACTTATGTGTTTATTGTCAACGTAAGTTATTCTCTGTCATAGACACTTCTGTGTTTATTGTCAACATAAGTTATTCTGTGTCATAGACACTTCTGTGTTTATTGTCAATGTAAGTTATTCTCTGTCATAGACACTTCTGTGTTTATTGTCAATGTAAGTTATTCTCTGTCATAGAGACTTCTGTGTTTATTGTCAATGTAAGTTATTCTCTGTCATAGACACTTCTGTGTTTATTGTCAACGTAAGTTATTCTCAGTCATAGACACTTCTGTGTTTATTGTCAATGTAAGTTATTCTCTGTCATAGACACTTCTGTGTTTATTGTCAATGTAAGTTATTCTCTGTCATAGACACTTCTGTGTTTATTGTCAACGTAAGTTATTCTCTGTCATAGACACTTCTGTGTTTATTGTCAATGTAAGTTATTCTCTGTCATAGACACTTCTGTGTTTATTGTCAACGTAAGTTATTCTCTGTCATAGACACTTCTGTGTTTATTGTCAACGTAAGTTATTCTTTGTCAGGGTATGCTACATGAGTTATTCCCCTTGGTACAATAATGGAAGATTTACATTGTCTATCAAAATTATGCATGAATTGTATTTTGCATAAGAACTGAATTTGTGCGGAAAGCTGTTTAATGGCATTTATGTCACTTTAATTTGATTTGTTCACCCCTGAAGACACATTTAAACTCTTCCAATTCAAAGGTTTGATCAGCTCTTTATAAAATTTCAAGGATGAATGATTTGGCCATGTATGGGCTGATTGGTCAAATGGTTAACACTCCAACCTTCCACGCAGGCAGCCAGGTTCAGTCCCTGAAGTCATTGTATATGAAATATTTAGAGAAAGTGTTTTTTCTCCTGCCCACATAACTCTCAACAACCCAGGTGGAGTATGAACTGGACTTGGGTTGATGTTACTGTATCTGTGCTGTAACATTCAAGTGATGTAGCACTATAAATGATACTGTTGGAAGCACAGTCCCACTACAAAATAGAACACAATACATCTCCAGCCAAATACAGGCAAACACACCAAGGGAGATATTAGCCAGGTGGTATAGGACTAGGTAGTACTGTAGTTAACACCTGATAAGACAGTTCCTGTCAATTCCTAATAGTATTGATTAATGTGCATTAACAAATTGTAATGATTGTAAAAATTGTGCAAATTGTGTTCTGTAAAGCGCTAGGAGTGTTTCTTCTAGCTAGGTGGTCACTCTATCAAATGCTGTATATTATTAACTCATTCGCCCCCTGAAACTTTATAATCAACTATTCCAGCCTTTGAACATGAAGAGTTCTAACAGGTCTTTAGGGGTGATGAACTAATAACCAGTGTGTAAGTTTATTAGGAATCTTACAAGATAATTTACAAATGTACAATGGTTTTTCTGTGAGGAGGTGTGAGGTATATGATTATGTTTGCAGGTTGCCTTTTTAATCAGATGTTTGATAGGTTGTGGACATACAGATGTTGTTGATATTGCAGGCGGTACGTAACGGCATCAGTGTACTGGTGCACTGTTCGGACGGCTGGGATCGGACGGCTCAGACCTGTTCCCTGGCTTCCCTTATGTTGGACCCTTATTACCGCACCATACAAGGCTTCCAGGTAATAATACCAGCCTTACAGGTAAAAAAAACACAATTTCCAAGCAAGCCTTTTAAGGCATCCAGGTGATAACTATATATTACAAGCCTTTAACAGGTAAAAAACACAATTTCCAAGAAAACTGCACAATGTTTCTAAGGTAATAATACCATCCTTACAGGTAAAATTTTCAAGAAAGATTCGTTAACCAGACACAGTTTACAGCTGCGTTCCGACAACATATTTGCGAAACTTAAGTTTTTATACCAGCTGTCTTGTATCAACAATAAAAGACATTGACTTATTTCTGCAGGCCCTTATTGAGAAGGAGTGGCTATCATTCGGCCATAAGTTCACGGATCGCTGTGGGTTCCTAGGAACAGGCGACCCTAAGGAAGTGTCGCCGGTTTTCACCCAGTTCATCGAGTGTGTGTGGCAGATTATGCAGCAGTTTCCATGTGCTTTCCAGTTCAACGAGCGCTTCCTCATCACGATACACGACCACTCGTTCTCCTGTCAGTTTGGTACATTTATAGGCAACTGTGAAAAGGACCGCGTAGATCTCAGGTACAGTGTACTTTCTTACGGTGTATGGTTACAAACGAGGTCTGAAAAAGGACCGCATAGATCTGGGGTACTTTATTACAGTGTTATGGTTACAAACCAGAAACTGTTCTCATGCTCAAGCGTGGATTTTGTGCTCAGGCCTAATTCATTATTCTGATTATAATTTATTTGAAAAATCTACTTTTGTCAAAGTTTTTGAAAACAAGTTGAAGAGACATTAAGTCGAAAGTTGCTTTTTAAACATTTACAATGATTTTTTGACTCTTTGACATGATTATGGAGAGTTTTAAGAAAGCTTGCTTGAGCACAGAATCCATGCTTGAGCATGAGAACAGTTTCATGAATACGGGCCCAGGTCTGAACATTGAGATACTGTAGATATAACTCATTCACCCCTGAAGTTCCATTATGAACTCTTCAAATCTTTGAATAGGAAGAGTTCAAATGTGTCTTCAGGGGTGAATGAGTTTATGGCAATCTTAAAATAAATAGTCAGACATATAGGTGTACAGAAAAGTCAGAAACTACATCTCCTTCCGATTAAATAGCTATGTCAGAAAAATGGGAGACGTAAGACATTTAGGCTAAGTCAGACTAAATGGTAATCTCATACTAGTTGACTGTTTAAAGATAAAAACTGTACTAAGCCAACATCAGTTGATTTCTTTGAAGTTGAACAGACCGAGTAAAATTTATGTAAGTTTGAAAAAGATTACGGAAACTTTCATAATTATGTAGAATAATGGAAGTGTAAAGCTTTAGTTTAAACATATTTTATTTGAAATATTCAAAGGGAATTGGACACAAGTTATGAAACTTAGAAACGTCCTTTTCCATAAACATGTATGAAGTGATATATACAATGGCAGCATTTTAGATATCAAGATAAATATTCAAATATATATATAAAAGAAAAACAACATTAATATTTATAGGTGACAATACACAATTTCGTATGCCATACCAGTACCCACAATATACATCAAATAGTATTACAATTTTTATTTCTACGCTCGATGAACATGACTTTGTTATTATAAGACATTGTATATATCTGCGTATACAAAATAATTCTGCAATTTCCATCAAGTATTAATGTAACATACATATATTTAATCATGATGAGTATGGCTTAGTAATCAGTAAATATCATACACAGTAAAGCAATTAAAATATTGATATGATTTTAAAAACGATTAGTATTTTTTATGTACTCTTGAACTGTCAAGCGTATATTTTCATTATCTTTTTGACTAAGTTTATCAGAGCCAAAAAGTATCAAATTCAAATCAACATCAACATTATACTTAGCCAATTTTCTCAAAAATATAACACGATAATCATTAAATTGGTTACATTGGAAAAAATAGTGCAATGCATTTTCTACAGGAAAAAACAATTACAAGATGGATACATAATTAAATTAGCTTTAAAAAGGTCGGAATTCAAAATACTACATCCATGCCGAAGTCTTGTATGTATGACATCTAGTTTTCTGTTACCAACAGCCAGTCTAGTTACAGGTTTTTTCCGTTTAATTTGATTTAACATGGAGACTTTTACCTTTCAGACTTTCAGAAAGAACCTATTCTCTGTGGGGTTACATCTCTAGACACATGAACGAGTTCCTCAACCCTCTGTATAAGAAAGAATACGAAGTACAACATCCTGTGGTCGTCCCTGATACCAGCCCCCAGTGTGTTAGGTATGTCTGGTGGTAGCTAAGATAGCTATTACCGTAATTTCCTGAGTATTACCCACACCGGGGTATTGCCCGTGGGAAGTAAATTAAGGTGTTTTTTAGGCTTTTGTAAAATAAATTCCAGATAACCTGCACTAGCAGATTGCCCGCGGGTTATACGTCAAATGTATACCTGGTGAGTACAAGTGTACTTCGTATGTGACTTTGTGATTTATCATTTTGAATGTTGGAAAACAGAGACATATGATGGAAATATTGTGTTTATCTTGTAAATATACATTTTTATGTGTATAATTAAAGCTGTATATTAACTTATCAATTATATATTTTGTTAACAAATAGCGTAGATCTACATGTTGATAAAAGTGGAAACAATTACCAACGTATAGCCTGCATTATTTAATAATTTGGTTTTTAAAACACAAGTAGTCTGCACCGGTAGATAGCCCGCACTAGGTATCTTTTGATGTAAAAAATTGTATAGCCCGTGAGCAATACACAGGAAATTACGGTACTATTTCTGAGGAATGGTAAGCAAACTAGCATCAATTTAAAAAGGAACGCTTCGTTTAATGGTAGGCAATCCGATCTCCGTTGAGAGAGGTATGGCCTAACTAATGGTGAGGAAGAAATAGTCTAAACTGCATAATGATGCTACATGCCATGTTTATGGTATTCTTTTTTTATAAGTAAAATCTTTAATAAGAAACAAGGTATTTACGTTTTGTGAAGTACCCACTGTGTCCTAATCAACACTAACTTTCCTCCGCAGAACTCTTTTAGGATGTATAATATGTTTCTTTATCACATTACTGACCCGTTCAGTCATGTCATATGGCCATGTCATAAATATGGTCTTAAACACGTGTGATAACACTATTGTGACTTCTTAAACAAAGAATGTCTTTATGACGTCATATGATTGTCTAGGTAGTCAAAATCGTACCATCAAAGTAGAAATTTGCCTTTCTTATAGAGAATGAATTTGAGAGTTTGAGTGTATTTTATCATGAATACAAGTTATGTGATAAATAGAATCTTACACTTGTGTCAATGTAATATGGAATTTATTATTAAACTTGTTAAATAATTTAACATGTCACAAGCCTTTATATTAAATTAATGAACTTGTTTAATAAATTCCATATTACTTTGACACTTGTGTATGATCCTCTATATATATTACATTTTAATATATGTGCCCAGGTTTTGGAAGGGGATGTACAATCGCTATGAGACAGGAATCCACTCTAGAGAACACATCACAGACATTCTAGGGGCGGCGAAGGACCACAGCGACTCGCTGGAGGACCACATACGGCTCCTGGAAAAGGTAAATGTGGTGACAGCTGGGGATAAAGTGGTTACATTGTAGAGATTTCAGGGGAAAGAAAAAGAAAATTCCCCTGACAGAGAGATAGGGGATCTCAAAACCTCAAAAATTAAGGGGTCGGGGGTTGGGGGAGATGGCAGTGGAGGTGAGGGGGGGTGGTATTCTTCAATTTGCTAAATATTCAGCCAAGTGTTGGAAACATCCGTATGTTAGAATCTTGCTGCTTATGTTGAGATTCCTGTATGTCACATCAAGATGTCAAAGATGAAATGTTCTGTACGAAATATTTTGGCTTTTATAACCATAATGATACATAGGGGATACAAGCATGTAATGGTAGATAGGGGATATACACATGTGATGGAAGTGGAGATAACTATCATGAGACCTGACAAACAGGGTGAGGAATTGAATAGAGAAGAAAGCTGATTTGTTTTGTTGACAGGATGAACTTATGACCTCCTTTCTTTGATACAGAGAATCACCCAGATCTGCAAGGTGTTAGGGAAGTCAGAAGAAACAATACAGAAAAAACTTGATGGCTTCTTATCAATGGAGTCCTTGGATGGCTATCTCGCAGGACACATAGAGGAACCACTTCCAGAGAAAGTGGCTAAGGTAGGGATCACTTCCAGAGAAAGTGGCTAAGGTAGGGATCACATCCAGAGAAAGTGGATAAGGTAGGGATCACTTCCAGAGAAAGTGGATAAGGTAGGGACCACTTCCAGAGAAAGTGGCTAAGGTAGGGATCACATCCAGAGAAAGTGGCTAAGGTAGGGATCACTTCCAGAGAAAGTGGAAAAGGTAGGGACCACTTCCAGAGAAAGTGGCTAAGGTAGGGATCACATCCAGAGAAAGTGGCTAAGGTAAGGATCACTTCCAGAGAAAGTGGCTAAGGTAGGGATCACTTCCAGAGAAAGTGGCTAATGTAGGGATCACATCCAGAGAAAGTGGATAAGGTAGGGATCACTTCCAGAGAAAGTGGCTAAGGTATGGATCACTTTCAGAGAAAGTGGCTAAGGTAGGGATCACTTCCACAGAAAGTGGCTAAGGTAGGGACCACTTCCAGAGAAAGTGGCTAAGGTAGGGACCACTTCCAGAGAAAGTGACTAAGGTAGGGATCACTTTCAGAGAAAGTGGCTAAGGTAGGGATCACTTTCAGAGAAAGTGGCTAAGGTAGGGATCACTTCCACAGAAAGTGACTAAGGTAGGGATCACTTCCACAGAAAGTGGCTAAGGTAGGGACCACTTCCAGAGAAAGTGACTAAGGTAGGGATCACTTTCAGAGAAAGTGGCTAAGGTAGGGATCACTTCCACAGAAAGTGACTAAGGTAGGGATCACTTTCAGAGAAAGTGGCTAAGGTAGGGATCACTACCACAGAAAGTGACTAAGGTAGGGATCACTTCCACAGAAAGTGGCAAAGGTAGGGATCACTTTCAGAGAAAGTGGCTAAGGTAGGGACCACTTTCAGAAAATGTGGCTAAGGTAGGGATCACTTTCAGAGAAAGTGGCTAAGGTAGGGATCACTTTCAGAGAAAGTGGCTAAGGTAGGGATCACTTCCAGAGAAAGTGGCTAATGTAGGAATCACTTCCAGAGAAAGTGGCTAAGGTAGGGATCACTTCCAGAGAAAGTGGATAAGGTAGGGATCACTTCCAGAGAAAGTGGCTAAGGTAGGGACCACTTCCAGAGAAAGTGGATAAGGAAGGACCTTTCCAGAGAAAGTGGCTAAGGTAGGGATCACTTCCAGAGAAAGTGGCTAAGGCAGGGATCACTTCCAGAGAAAGTGGCTAAGGTAGGGACCACTTCCAGAGAAAGTGGCTAAGGTAGGGACCACTTCCAGAGAAAGTGGCTAAGGTAGGGACCACTTCCAGAGAAAGTGGCTAAGGTAAGGACCACATCCAGAGAAAGTGGTTAAGGTAGGAATCGCTTCCAGAGAAAGTGGCTAAGGTAGGGATCACTTCCAGAAAATGTGGCTAAGGTAGGGACCACTTTCAGAAAATGTGGCTAAGGTAGGGACCAATTTCAGAAAATGTGGCTAATGTAGGGATCACATCCAGAGAAAGTGGCTAATGTAGGGATCACATCCAGAGAAAGTGGCTAATGTAGGGATCACATCCAGAGAAAGTGGCTAAGGTAGAGATCAGATCAAGAGAAAGTGGCTAAGGTAGGGGTCAGGTAGTAACAGAGCTAAAGGTAGTCAGCTAAATAACTTATGTAAGGTAAGGTAATTCTCAGAGAATGTGTTTGAGGTGAGGGCCTTTCGAAAAACATTTCCAAGACAGGCAAGATATGGGGGCCTTCTTACAGAAATCTCCAGTTTAGAGAGCTCACTACAAATGAACAGCTACAGAAATTGTCGGTAGTATGGGCCGTCCCTTAACTGTTATATGTTGGGGCTTTCTACTGGAGTATCCAAGTTAGGGAAACACATTCCTCCTAGAAGGCTGTAATGACTAGTTTCTTACTTTTCTAATCTATCCTTTGATATTTTGGGACTGCTGAGGCCAAGTGGTTAAGGTGTCCTGCAGACATTCTTCCACCAGCCCTCCACCTCTAGGTTGGGAGTTCCAAACTCGGGGCAGTTGTCAGGTGGGGCAGTTGCCAGATACTGGTCATAGTTCAATTGGTTTTTCTCCAGGTACTCTGGCATTCGTCCACCTTCAAAACTTGGTACGTCCTTAAATGACCCTGGCTGTTAATAGGATGTAAAACAAAATATATCAAACCGTTGATATTTCCATTAAAACTTAGTGGAGTATCATGGCATTACCACTGTTCATTGCAAATATATGGAGTAGACTGCTGTCGTGTGGTGGTACATAAGATTCAATTTCTTCTTGCTGTTGTTAAGGATGTGGCTGTTAACGGATCCTTGGAGACGTCGCCTGACGATTCGCCACAACGATCAGATGATTCCACTCCACCTTCGGACGACTCGTCGCACAGGGACAAAGACCAGAAGGACAAGATAAACCACATCAAGAGCGACCGGGAGTCGGGCTTCGACGAAGTCAGCTCCACGATGTCGCGGTCGGGTGTGGACGAGTTGGCCTCCCAGATGTCCAAGTCAGGTATAGAGGAAGGCGTGGGGACTATGGAGTCAAGCATGCTGTCGGGGGGCACAGAGACTCTAAGTCTGGACCAGCTCCTCTTGGAGCTGCAGAGCGTGGCTGTTGACTGGAGGTCCTTCCGCCATGTCCACACCTGCACGTGCGCTACTCCCTTTGATTGCTTCACTAAAAAGGCAAGCGCCACTTAACAGTGTACTCTAGTACTGTACACCTATATCACTACTGGAACATGTACCAATTAAATTTGTGTTAATTCTTCATTAAATCCCCATTAAAATGACATTAATATTTTAAAAACATTATTTTCAACCATTACATTTTGTTTCTTTTTTTTTTTAAATAACTGCAATCAATAAACCATTAATATAAAAAATAACAATTAAAAAACTATTATTCTAACCTACTTTTTATCATTATTTTTTTAATACCCATTATATTTTGTTTTTATTGTAAATAATGGCCAGGTGGGAAATTAATGGGTTTGTAATTGGCATTTGATTGGTACATTTGCCAGTAGTGTATGTTTCTGTTGAGATTTCAAAATATATTTTCATCTTTTTATGTACAAGAAATAATTGCACAGAAACATTTGGCGATACAGTTTATAATCTGGACAACATAGATCGTCACTTTCATCTTTATTTGTTTTGGTAACAAATTATTTAATCTACTGCAGTATAATCATTCAGTTTTCATTGAATTGTTAATATTTAACTAAAATTCTCAAAACTGTTGTTTGTGTAGCAAAAAGAAGTTTATGTCCAGATTGTAATACAGCATTCTGTAGAGGTTTTATGTGTGGTTCTTTCCTGAAAAAAAACTCCAAAATATTTCAGCATTTTAAAATAAAGCTAGTTAATGGATTATGTAGGGAAAATTGGGAATC
Source organism: Mimachlamys varia (assembly GCA_947623455.1). NCBI lineage: Eukaryota > Metazoa > Mollusca > Bivalvia > Pectinida > Pectinidae > Mimachlamys > Mimachlamys varia. Next base: position 9,621,433 of record OX392537.1, read on the forward strand.
AGGGGAAAATTTGTATGCTCATTTCCAAAATTCAAAATTTCAAAATATGTTTTGTGGGAGTTTTGAAACAAAAAGTCACCAATCGTTCAGCTTTGACGCTTAAGAAAAGTTTCACGGATAGAACCTGTCAATCAAACTAAAGTGTGATGTAGTCAATATATCTGGAAATCTTTCTTTCTCAGAAAACCAGGGAAACAAATTCAATATTTCTTAGTTTTATAAAAAAAATATGATTATATTTCAACCTTGCAATATTTTTTTGATCTTTAATGAATTTATTGACCATAATGTTTGCGTTTTCATTTGTCCATCCCTGAAGACACATTTGAGCTCTCCCAATTCAAAGGTTGGAATAGTTCATTATAAAATTCCAGGGGTGAATGAGTTAATTAATCTTGATTTCCAGATTATGTTAAATCTATCGTATGTATACTACCTACATATATATATATAGCCTACTGCAGCATCTTCTTCACTGTATATACGTATAATATATCGTAGAAAAATGTACGCTCCCAGTCTTCTGTATCATATGGTGATGGAAGAAGGCATGTCTATGTAATAGTATGTTATGTAATACAGTATAGCATATATCATATATCCTTAACAGTTTGTTGGTATATTCTATGCATGTGTTATCAGGATTATATAAATCAAAATCCTGCCATATATGTAGACACAGCATATATAACACTTTATTATATACTTACAACATGTATACCTGTTATTTACTGCTAATATTGTAGACATACAAGTAAGCTTATCAACATAACATACGTTAAAAAAAAAAATATCAAAATTTTGGTTTTTCAATAAGAAAGGGGGAAAAAGTGAAAAGAATTCAACCAATGTTATAATTGATGATATACAGGGCAATGGACCAAGTTTGATTACTTTTGATGATGTGCTGTATGTCAGTTGAGGGTTGAAATAATAACATTGCATATAATAAGTCATAGAGATGTTGTCCCGTACAGTTTTTATTCGAAGCAGTTAATTTTTAATAATGAGTAATCAAAATGTAATTCTATGGAATATGTGCATTTGTGTAAATTGTCACCTGTATACAGTAAAACCCCAATTACACTTGAACCCACTTTACTTTAATTCCATTGTTCGTCGATCAGTTCGTTTGGTCCCGACCGAGTTCGTACATAGTCAACTAACCTTGGATTACAAGAATACCATGTCCTCCTCAAACTATTGATCAGGTCCACATGAGTTCGAGTAAGTGGGGTTTTACTGTAATTTACACAGGTACATGGGACTGTACATCATATGCTGAAAAGACTTCTACTTATCTGTTATGCTCATCAATTTTTCTTCTCAAAATTGGTACCAGAATGCCTGAGAATACAGGATTGAGGTAGTGTTAGGGTCACTGTCTATATAACTGGCCATGGGGGTGAGATTGTTTATCTAACCAAACTGTTGTTTTATCAGGATTGAGGTAGTGTTAGGGTCACTGTCTATATAACTGGCCATGGGTGAGATGATCTATCTAACCAAACTGTTGTTTATCAGGATTGAGGTAGTGTTAGGGTCACTGTCTATATTACTGGCCATGGGGGAGAGATTGTTTATCTAACCAAACTGTTGTTTTATCAGGATTGAGGTAGTGTTAGGGTCACTGTCTTTATGACTAGCCATGGGGGAGAGATTGTTTATCTAACCAAACTGTTGTTTTACCAGGATTAAGGTAGTGTTAGGGTCACTGTCTATATGACTAGCCATGGGGGAGAGATTGTTTATCTAACCAAACTGTTGTTTTACCAGGATTAAGGTAGTGTTAGGGTCACTGTCTATATGACTAGCCATGGGGGAGAGATTGTTTATCTAACCAAACTGTTGTTTTATCAGGATTGAGGTATTGTTAGGGTCACTGTCTATATTACTGGCCATGGGGGAGAGATTGTTTATCTAACCAAACTGTTGTTTTATCAGGATTGAGGTATTGTTAGGGTCACTGTCTATATTACTGGCCATGGGGGAGAGATTGTTTATCTAACCAAACTGTTGTTTTTTCAGGATTGAGGTAGTGTTAGGGTCACTGTTTATATAACTGGCCATGGGGGAGAGATTGTTTATCTAACCAAACTGTTGTTTTTTCAGGATTGAGGAAGTGTTAGGGTCACTGTTTATATAACTGGCCATTGGGGAGAGATTGTTTATCTAACCAAACTGTTGTTTTTTCAGGATTGAGGTATTGTTAGGGTCACTGTCTATATTACTGGCCATGGGGGAGAGATTGTTTATCTAACCAAACTGTTGTTTTATCAGGATTGTGGTATTGTTAGGGTCACTGTCTATATTACTGGCCATGGGGGAGAGATTGTTTATCTAACCAAACTGTTGTTTTATCAGGATTGAGGTAGTGTTAGGGTCACTGTCTATATTACTGGCCATGGGGGTGAGATAGTTTATCTAACCAAACTGTTGTTTTATCAGGATTGAGGTAGTGTTATGGTCACTGTTTATATAACTGGCCATGGGGGAGAGATTGTTTATCTAACCAAACTGTTGTTTTTTCAGGATTGAGGAAGTGTTAGGGTCACTGTTTATATAACTGGCCATGGGGGAGAGATTGTTTATCTAACCAAACTGTTGTTTTTTCAGGATTGAGGTAGTGTTATGGTCACTGTTTATATAACTGGCCATGGGGGAGAGATTGTTTATCTAACCAAACTGTTGTTTTATCAGGATTGAGGTATTGTTAGGGTCACGGTCTATATAACTAGCCATGGGGGAGAGATATTTTATCTTACCAAACTGTTGTTTTATCAGGATTGTGGTAGTGTTAGGTTCACTGTCTATATAACTTGCTATGAGTGAGATTGTTTATCTAACAAAACTGTTGGTTTATCAGGATTGAGGTAGTGTTAGGTTCACTGTTTAGATAACTGGCCATGGGGGAGAGATTGTTTATCTAACCAAACTGTTGTTTTATCAGGATTGAGGTAGTGTTAGGGTCACTGTCTATATAACTGGCCATGGGGGAGAGATTGTTTATCTAACCAAACTGTTGTTTTATCAGGATTGTGGTAGTGTTAGGTTCACTGTCTATATAACTTGCTATGAGTGAGATTGTTTATCTAACAAAACTGTTGGTTTATCAGGATTGAGGTAGTGTTAGGTTCACTGTCTATATAACTGGCCATGGAAGTGAGATTGTTTATCTAACCAAACTGTTGTTCCATCTACTTTCAGTTTCACTGTTGGAAATGCGGTGAGGTGTTTTGTATGCGATGTATAGCCAAGAGTATCCCCCTACCCGGCCACTACTCCAGAAGACCGGTTCCTGTCTGTCGACCATGCTACAAGGAGGTACGACATTCGCCATCAATGGAGTTCCCACCCGGCTACACACCGCCAACCAACTCCAGCTGATGAAGGGAGATAACTCTGTGACTCTTACTCCTAGTGTAGCTGGCAGTGACACGTGTTGTTGTGATGCTGTGTAGATACAAGTCATTGTTTTGTAGTCCCTCACCCCTAATATCTTAAATAGTGCCACCCATCATAAAGAACCTGGAACATTCCATTATAGATATGTGTAAGAGCAAAGCTACTGTGTGTTCTGTGCTACATAGACTTAGAGAAGGATCTTGACACCATTTCACCACAAATTGGAGAGCTTGTTATAAGTTCTCGTAATTATTGTAGTGATTTTACTGGATCTGTTCATCATATAGCATGACCAGCCATTGTTTCATGCTTCTGCAGATTACCGTGCAGGTAACCCATTTTAGGAGGTTGTTACTATGGAAAGAAAATCTTACAGACCGTTAACCCGTCTGACAAGATTGTCGTTGTAGAATGGAGTGCTAGTCACAATTGATATAAAAACTGATTATTCATGGATGTAGAAAACTAGAATATTTGAGACTTGGAGGAAATTACAGCATGTGAGTGTTTAAAACAGGAAAGTGAGAAAATGTGGCGAAATACTCACTGATTTTGTGATAAACTTTCTACATTATAATTATTACCTAGGTGTTTTTGCCATTGATACTTACCTGGCAGTGTGAGAAGTGGTTGCCATGACACTGCATCAGGAAGATAGAATCAAACACTAGGAATTTTACAAATGTATTATTTATTTGTTGTATTGGTTGCATGGTTCTCGGTTTCCATGGTGATATATTGAGGAATAGTGTACATGTAAGTGGTTTGCTCCGATCTTGTGATATTTATTACATGTCAAAATACAGACTTCGTTAGTTTTCTAACAAATAAAACACATGCTCATTGATCTATTAAATAAATAACACATATATATTATATTAACTTCTGTGAAGGTGTTTCATGTCGCGGCATTTGTAAAGGGAAGCAACTCTTAACTCAACTAAATATATTCATTTTTAAAAGACAAAAAAACATTTGCCTGGGATTTCTCTCTCTCTCTTGCTGTTACATTTTTTTGGTATATATTTAGCTCACCTGGCCCGAAGGGCCAAGTGAGCTTATGTGATGGTGCAGCGTCCGTCGTCCGTCCGTCCGTTCCGTCCGTCCTGCATCCGTCAACTTTTTCCTTTAAACGACTTCTTCTAAAATACTGAAAGGCCCAGTGACATGAAATTTGGCTGGTAGATTTCTTGGAAGGAGCTGAACAAAGTTTGCGAAAAAAAATCACTTTGACCTAATTTCAAGGTCACAGGGGTCAAAAATGTCAAAACATTCAAACAACTTCTTCTAAAATACCGTCAGGCATAGAGACTTCATATTTGACCAGTAGCTTCCTTAGATGAAGCCAAATAAAGTTTGCGAAAAGAAATGACCTTGACCAATATTCAAGGTCACCGTGAGGTTAAATCTATTTTAACCTTTAAACCACTTCTTCTGAAATACCAAAAGCCCTAGAAACATGATATTTGGCTGAAATGTCCCTTGGATGAAGCCCGACAAAGTTTGCGAAAAGAAATGACCTTGACTTATATTCAAGGTCACAGGGGTCAAATCTGTTAAAACCTTTAAACGACTTCTTCTGAAATACCAAAAGCCCTAGAAGCATGATATTTGGCTGAAAGGTTCCTTGGATGAAGCCGGACAAAGTTTGCGAAAAGAAATGACCTTGACCTTTATTCAAGGTCACAGGGGTCAAATCTGTTAAAACCTTTAAACGACTTCATATGAAATACCAAAAGCCCTAGAAGCATGATATTTGGCTGAAAGGTTCCTTGGATGAAGCCCGACAAAGTTTGCGAAAAGAAATGACCTTGACCTATATTCAAGGTCACAGGATTCAAATCTGTTAAAACCTTTAAACGACTTCTTCTGAAATACCAAAAGCCCTAGAAGCATGATATTTGGCTGAAAGGTTCCTTGGATGAAGCCGGACAAAGTTTGCGAAAAGAAATGACCTTGACTTATATTCAAGGTCACAGGGGTCAAATCTGTTAAAACCTTTAAACGACTTCTTCTGAAATACCAAAAGCCCTAGAAGCTTGATATTTGGCTGAAAGGTTTCTTGGATGAAGCCCGACCAAGTTTGCGAAAAGAAATGACCTTGACCTTTATTCAAGGTCACAGGGGTCAAATCTGTTAAAACCTTTAAACGACTTCTTCTGAAATACCAAAAGCCCTAGAAGCATGATATTTGGCTGAAAGGTTCCTTGGATGAAGCCGGACAAAGTTTGCGAAAAGAAATGACATTGACCTATATTCAAGGTCACAGGATTCAAATCTGTTAAAACCTTTAAACGACTTCTTCTGAAATACCAAAAGCCCTAGAAGCATGATATTTGGCTGAAAGTTTCCTTGGATGAAGCAGGACAAAGTTTGCGAAAAGAAATGACCTTGACCTTTATTCAAGGTCACAGGGGTCAAATCTGTTAAAACCTTTAAACGACTTCTTCTGAAATACCAAAAGCCCTAGAAGCATGATATTTGGCTGAAAGGTTCCTTGGATGAAGCCGGAAAAAGTTTGCGAAAAGAAATGACCTTGACCTTTATTCAAGGTCACAGGGGTCAAATCTGTTAAAACCTTTAAACGACTTCTTCGTAAATACCAAAATTCCTAGAAGCTTGATATTTGGCTGAAAGGTTCCTTGGATGAAGCCGGACAAAGTCTGCGAAAAGAAATGACCTTGACTTATATTCAAGGTCACAGGGGTCAAATCTGTTAAAACCTTTAAACGACTTCTTCTGAAATACCAAAAGCCCTAGAAGCATGATATTTGGCTGAAAGGTTCCTTGGATGAAGCCGGACAAAGTTTGCGAAAAGAAATGACCTTGACCTATATTCAAGGTCACAGGGGTCAAATCTGTTAAAACATTCAAACAACTTCTTCTGAAGTACCAAAAGCCCTAGAGGCATGACATTTGGCTGAAAGGTTTCTTGGATGAAGCCTGACAAAGTTTGCAAAAAGAAATGACCTTGATCTTGATTTGCCTAGAGACATGATATTTGGCTGGTAGCGTCCTTGGATGAAGCCAAACAAAATTTGAAAATGAAAATGATGTTGTCTTATAAGGTCACAGGGGTAAAATATGTTTAAATCTTAAGATGTTCTTCTAAATGTCTTACATTAAAAGATTTTAGGGGACTTTAGGGTTACACTATAATATAAGTCAGAGATTGATACCAGGTGAGCGATGCAGGCCCATTGGGCCTCTTGTATAAGATTTCATCAAGCCATACAAATGCAGCATTCACAAATATAATTTTGTATTAACTGAAAAACATTAAAAGCCAGGAATCCTGACATATATGATGGACTAATTTTGTCGCAACTCTTATAAATACAAAATACAGGGGAAATTGATCCAACACAAAATCATATATTTTGTACTTTTTCTCAATAGCTGACAATTAAGATCAGAATTGAAAAGCATAATAATTGAAAAGTAACTGATTTATTCTTTGAAAACATGGTATGTGTACTGAAAAACAGGGAACCTTTTAATGTGCCAGACATTGAACACTGGAGAACTTTGCTGGTATTGTTAAATTTGGACAGTAATTTTGCTGATTGTTTTAGTTTTATTACATTAGTTATGTGCTAAGCCATTGTTACAAAAATAGATAGTTGTCATTTCTACTGATACTTGACATTATTCAAGGATTGGCTTGTTTTGATATATTGTCAGCTTGCTGTTTGCAATGAGATTGATTTGTGTATAGGAGGGTTATGTATGATAATTTAATTTATAATTATGTATCTAGGTCAAGACTTCTGTATAAAGTATATATATGTATATTTAAAAAGTCATGACCGGATGATGTATGTTAGTATTAAAGGGATGTGATTTTACAAAAGTCATGACTTTTTTTCACCATGTACAATAGCTAGTGTGTTACATTATTATGTATGAGAGGTTACCAAGGTCATGCCCTCTGATTATATGTATAGTTGCCAATTACATGACCTTTGAACTCGTGTATTGTTTTCAAGGTCATTTTTGTTAATGTCTGTGATGTATAATTGCTAGAAATGCGTTTCCTTAGCAACATGTTCTATCTACCGGGTAGATAGAACATGTTGAAGATATTCTGTTTCTTGAACATAAATGATTCTTTAAAAATACAATGGTTACCATGGCAACCTGGAAACATTGTCTCAACACTGTTCAGTATTGAGCCTATCTATTCTCTTTAAGTTAAGGCTTACCACATTTAATGTTTTATTAGGTCATCTGACCCAAAGGGTCATTAGGTGCACACTCAATACTCTTTAATGTATCATGATCATTTGACTTTGTGCCATAATGTTAGACTCCATTTTTTTTACGAGGACAAATATATAATAGGAAAACATATCATCACCAATTAGACTAGGTCCTCTGTAGGATGTCCTATATTTAGGATGTTAGGATGATGTAGAAATGTCCTGTTGATACCATTACAATGCATGTATAAATATACCCTGTCCTGATTGGCTATTTATTACTATCACATTACCATGACAAGGGAATCAATATTAATTTACTTCAAAACTTTGGTAAAAACATTAAGGTTTGAGAAAGCATAAGGATTTTTTTTTTGTCATTAAGTAATTTGTATGTACACAACTTTCAGTATCTGTTATGACCCTGGTTCAGACTCGCCTTAATTGTGTACTAATATATTCACAATGTATGCTTAAAGTCCCTATTATTTGCTTGAATTATTAACAATCATTTTTCGTTATTTTCTCAGAGTTCTATCAATAAAAGTACGCTATCATATGGCCAAACATTTATATGAGTCTTGGAGACAGGTCTTCCTGTAAAAAAAAAAAATAGCTGAAAAAGTGTTGGGATGAATGTTCCTAGCCGATAAAATTGACCTTGTAATAAACATGTAAATGACTGATAAAAAAGACACTATAATAAACATATATTAATAGTTTAAGTGGGATTTCTTCAAACATGATGACTTCAAACTTGTTACTGTACGATTCTAAGCTTTTTCTTCAGGTTGGGAAGTATGATTTCTGTAATTATTCCTGTTATAAAAGCAATAAATGATTTTACAAAATGTATTTGAATTGGTACAATTACAATACGATTGTACCTAATTATGCTTTACAGTGAGGCAGAAAAAGCATGGATCAAAACCATTGAATTTTGTTGACAACTTGTACACATTTTACATTTTGTGAACGCACATATGATTTACTGGTCGTTTGTCTGATGAAGATGACAGTACATAACATACTACCACCAGGTAGTCACGGAAACGTGCCATAAAATAATGTATTGGTTGTGTAACAAGAATAGTTATATAAATTCGTAGTTGTGTGTTATTTCCCCTTATATTTATTTTTTCAATTTTTTTTCTTCTTCAAGTAAAAGTAAACATGAAAACAGTTAAATTCAAGTGCAAATAAATAATCAAAGAAGAAAGGACATGTTTTTGGTGAAAATGATAGTTTGTAATTTTAACATAGTATATGAAGTCAAAATCAGTAAGTACCGCTTTCGTCCAATCAGTTTTGATCAGTTGTATAGCTGTGTATACATTGTAGTTGTATAGATTGTCAAGGTCATTCTGAGTGAGGGTCAAGGTCATACTGCTTATTACTTAAGGATGAACATCGTCTCGTAGCCAAGGATACAGATATTTAGATTTATGTGTTGCTTTGTTTTGTGTAGAACATATACAACAGATTTGTAACAAGCATTATGCAAGCATTTGTTTCACAAAACATGTATTTATTATGTACATATGCACCATCCATATGTACCATCCCTATGTACCATCCATACGTACCATCCCTATGTACCATCCATACGTACCATCCATACGTACCATCCATACGTACCATCCCTATGTACCATCCATACGTACCATCCATTGCTCCATTGCATGTTTCAACCATTCTATATAGTCTAACCTATAACCATAATATTGATGAACTCCAACCTTGCTGCTCCACAAATAATGTGCAATATATGTCCAACATTTCATTTTAGACTCACAAGCTTGTGTCATTGACAATAGAGAAGACATTTTACATTGTGTCTTGTATAAAGGTGTTTCAACTCATCCACCCCTAAACACACATTTGGGCTCTTCCAATTCAAAGGTTGGATTGGTTCATTACAAACTTTCAGGGGTGAAAGAGTTAAATTGTATTTATTAATGCTTAGTGGGAGTGTCTGCATACATATGTACGCTGGGGTTTGCTATCCCAGACATGTAAATTGATAAAGGTTGTTAATTGTCTATACCAGTTACTCCCATACACACATTGTAGACTGGTTAAATGTACATTAACAGGAGGTCAAACAAAAATAAAACTAAATCAAAAGCATTATTTACTTTTTTGTTTTGAATAACAATGTTATCAGTAGCAATATTTGTGAATAATTCAAAAAGGTTTGCTTGACACGGTGGCCGAGTGGTTAAAGTGTTCCGACATTCTACCACTAGCCTTCCACCTCTGGGCCGCGGTGGCCGAGTGGTTAAGGTGTTCTGATATTCTACCACTAGCCCCCCACCTCTATGTTGTGAGTTCGAATCCCAAATGGGGCAGTTGGCAGGTACTGACTGTAGGTCGGTGGTTTCTTACCGGGTACTCCAGCTTTCCTCCACCTAAAAAACCTGGCACGTCCTTAAATGACCATGGCTGTTAAAAGGACGTAAAACAAAATAAACCGAACCAAACCGAACCAAAGTTTGACACATTTAAGTTCTGCCCAATCTTATTCACAGTACACGCCGGTAGTTTTTGTTTCACCTTCAACGATAGTTGAGAAAAGCGAAACTAAGGTGTTGCTTTTCCGGCGGCCGAGACCGCGTCAGCATTTATGTTAAAGTGTTATAACTATCCAATTGAATTGAAACTTAGTCACAATACTCAAAATATCATACTGAATAGCTAACATCAATTTAAAAGAAATTGTGTTAAAGGTTTTGGTATTTTTGGGCAAAAACATGGAAATTTGAGAATTTGCATTAAAGTCCACTTTTTATAGTGTTACTACTATCCGACTGAATTGAATCTTAGCGTAGTTACTGAAATCATCATACTGAACACCTTACGGAAATGTAATTGCTGCTTCTGTTGTTTTGGGGTGAAAACATGGGAATTTTGAGAATTTACGTTAGCATCCACTTTTTAAGGTGTTATTGATATGTAATTAAAGGCCCAATATACGTAACTTCAGGAAATTTTTCGTGATTCTGAAAAATTCTGAAAAAAAATCCATTTGATAACCATGTAAAAATAAGCCTAAAACCAAGTAAACCTGAGCGGTAACTAACAAGAAACTCTTGGCAGAAAAATCCAAAGAATTGAAAATAATTCATGTGGGGCCCACTTAAACAACAAGCCAAATTTAGAAGACAGTTCAAAATGGACATGTGTTTACAAATACCGAGTTTCAACTGCTGCTGTACCGGTTACCACGTACAATTCATCTTGACTATTGCTGATATTAGTTAATCTTAACTAAATTTATATAATGAATTTTTTTTTTTCGAAGTTTTGGTGAAAGTTACATATATTGGTCCTTTAAATTGAAACTTGGCCAAGTAACTGATACTGTATTATTATATTCTGTTTGGACTTGTTAGAACTAAAGTAAACTCACTTACTCATGAACACAATTTACTGGAATATGCCTCATTCGTCGAACAGTTTTTGGTCCCGACTGAGTATACCTTGAACTATTGACCAGGTCCCCATAAGTTCGAGTGAGTGGGGTGTAATGTACCTGCCATTAAAAAGCATGGTACAAGTATATCAAGTTGAATCCATATTTGTCTCTGTCAAAAAATCATAATCTAATAAACTTGGCATTGTAGATTAGATAAATTCAGGTTACCCTCACAGGTGAGACTAGAATTATATATATAACAGGGGTACATTCGTGCTACAGGTAGAACCGGCACAGGAGACACAGAAATATTCAAGGATAAATGAACGCACTTGGACCGAACCATAGGCAGAGCAAAAAATCCAGAGTTTCTGAGGAGAAATTAAAAACATATCAAGAGTAAATTGCCGTTATTTCACACGTCCACTTAAATATATAATGTATCTTTACATCTTCATTTGGACTGACATTGTTTAAGAAATAAATAACGCAAACTAGCAATAGTCAGCAATTTAGTTTCGGCCCGGTTTATCTGGACCCCTCAAACCACACGTGCAAGATTTTCCAGAGGTCAGCCTCAGTCCAAATTTGTGTCAGGTGTTTTTGCTCAACAAGTTCAACCGGTAGTGCGAATGTACCCGAAGTGTCATCAGCTGGTGCTTCGTGTTCGACTGTGTGCGTGTCTCTTTGATCATACAGTATTTAAGTTGTTGATATGTTTATACACTAGTAAAAATATTTAACGTTATAAACCTGTATTTCTGGAATTGTTCTTTGAATCCTGTACTCCGAGATCTTTGGTACACCATGTACTCTGACCTTTGGTACACCTTCTACACTGAGATCTTTGGTACACCTTGTACTCTGACCTTTGGTACACCTTCTGCACTGTGACTTTTGGTACACCTTGTACTCTATGACCTTTGGTACACCTTGTACTCTCTGACCTTTGGTACACAATGTACTTTGTGACCTTTGGGACAACTTGTACTCTGGGACCTTTGGTACACCTTGTACTCTGATGTGTGGTAAACATTGTACTCTGTGACCTTTGGGACAACTTGTACTCTGGGACCTTTGGTACACCTTGTACTCTGTGACCTTTGGTAACCTTGTACTCTGATGTGTGGTAAACATTGTACTCTGTGACTTTTGGGACAACTTGTACTCTGGGACCTTTGGTACACGTTGTACTCTGGGACTTTTGGACAACTTGTACTCTGGGACCTTTGGTACACGTTGTACTCTGGGACTTTTGGGACAACTTGTACTCTAGGACCTTTGGTACACGTTGTACTTACGGACTTTTGGGACAACTTGTATTCGGACCTAGGTAAGGTACACATACTTTGGAAATAGTGGTACATGTGGTAGTTGGTGACCTTTGGTACATGTTGTACTCGGTGACCTTTGGTTCACGTTGTACTCGGTGACCTTTGGTACACCTTGTAATCTTTGACCTTTGGTACACCTTGTACTCTGTGACCTTTGGTATACATTTTACTTTGTGAACTGCAGTACTCGGTGACCTAATGTTCACGTTGTACTTTGACCTTTGGTATATGTTGTACTTGGGGGCCTAAGGTTAGGGTTATTGACCTTTGGTACTTGGTTACTTGGGGTACTCTGTGACCTGTCAACATCTGGTACATGTCAAATTGTTTTCAATGGTAAATGCTGAATTGTGATAACTTGAAGAATGATTCATTGAGAAGTTGTTTTATGTGGGGGTATGTTATAAAGTTTTATTTCTTCAGTAATCAAATAGAACTGGCCGAGTTCTGGTTTGGAGAATCTGTTGTATGTGTGGGTTACTACGGTCCACATATGGGTTACTTAAGATCCTATTGTGGGTTCCTTAGGGTCCACATGTGGGCTACTTAAGATTCACATTGCTTTATAGTATGTGGATACTGTATACATTGTTTGTGAAGTGTACAATACACTGTTATAGTATGTGGATACTGTATACATTGTTTGTGAAGTGTACAATACACTGTTATAGTATGTGGATACTGTATACATTAATTGTGAAGTGTACAATACACTGTTATAGTATGTGGATACTGTATACATTGTTTGTGAAGTGTACAATACACTGTTATAGTATGTGGATACTGTATACATTGTTTGTGAAGTGTACAATACACTGTTATAGTATGTGGATACTGTATACATTGTTTGTGAAGTGTACAATACACTGTTATGTTGCTGATGTCCATCAATAAAATTAAAATTACAAAGTCACTGGTGCGTTTGTTCTCTGTCAGACTGCTATAGTCTGTGTCGGACAATGACAGACAACAGAAACCAACTTTTGTCAATGTTTGAATTTTTTTTATTTTATAGGTCAACAGGGACTCCGATCAGGGAACGTTACATTTAGATCCAAACTTTCCCTGACCAGATGACATTACATTCAGATCCATAAAACGTCTTCTGATCAGAGGAAATTCTCGTCAGATCAATGTTTGATAACAATGGACTCGCCTTATAAGATCACATGATAAATTCGCTAATAACATGATCTATGGCTTCATCAATACAGTATCACAAGACAATGCAGCGACATTATTAGCAACTAAACTGCATAATTGTATATGTACTTTATATGTGAAGACGAGTCACGATTATACAGAAATCTGGTTTTATAACCAGCAGCACTAGTATATCTGCCATTTTGTACAAAGTGCCATTACACGTACATAATTACACGAACAATTCAATCACTTTTGAGTAAACATGACATTTTCATGCAACGCCATAACTACAATATATATTAATTTATACACAAGTGCTGTTTTGGCAGTTACTGAATTGGTAGACAATAAGCTCTTGATAATTCAGAGGACAAGAGTCTAAAGATAAAATCTAGACACGTCTATGTACGTCCTGGAGTGTTACAATAGGCTCAATTTATCACGGACCAAAACCTGAATGTTTTATAATACAGATATCCTCTCATATAACTGGGACTAGAACCATATGATACTAGTATATGTAAATGTTAAGTTTTTAGCCCATCTCACAATAAACACATTACATAAATGTACATCATTCTTCAAACATTTTTGCTTCATACAGTAGAAAATTTTTATAAGCTAGCATTATGTTGCTATTATACGCAAGTATAGGTACCTGCCCGGCAGGGTTTTCCGTGACGCACAAAAACCTGCATTTTGACTCCAAAAAATTGCCAAAAGACTTCTAAAATTCATGAAAATTTATATCATTTGTGATGGGAGTCGCAGGGCTCCTAATTTTATTTAAGTTGAGGGTCCCAGGGAAAACCCTGGCTCGGACACTGATCATACACTATATATAATTTTAAGTATCACTGTATACCAAAATGTATCAAAATATTCAACGGGAAAATATTTTATGTAGCATATTTGACGGTTCAAAGTTCACTGAAATATTCACATTTAGCCCTTTCCACCTATATTACTATAGAAGACTAACCCTGTATTGATTTGGACAAGTCCGTTAGTCCTACAGAGGTGAAAAGGTTTGTAACTCCTGTCGTTATATGTGGGGCTATATTTATATTATTGGATTTAAAATTATTGCCTTATATCACAACTGCAACTTTACTGATACCTTGCTTCCCTACCATTCAGACACCATGTTTCTCAAATTACCACAAACTTCTTCAAATGAGGACATGATTGACTTAAATGTTGTCACCCTTATTTCATAACTGGAGGAAACAACATTGACGAAAAATAAATATAACAAGGAAAACCGCTTTAAAAGATTCACAGATCTCTTAAACAACTGACATGGTACTATGATACGGTAACTGTTGAACAATAAAAAGGCTTTAGTTATTAGTAGGGGTTAGGGCATCGTCGGAAACCCACGTCACCCTGCTCTTACGTTTGTGTACCGTGGGCTAGAACAGACGGAGAATCTCGTTTTCGTAATAATGTTAGTAGCCAATCATATGACTTCTTTCATCCGTAGCTACATCCGGCCAGGATATCCTGTTTGTAGCTATACAATACAATCCAACATGGTGGCGGAATCGCCTGCCAGGGAAACTTGTGGGTTCTGTTTGAACAACATAAGGGACAATAGGTAAGCCTTACCGGACAGTAGCATCAACGTTATGCCTACAGAAAATGATCTAACCGAGTGCCACAAGAAACAACTATTCTGATTGGCTGAAATCTCTGAATAAACATCTATTTGAGAGAATGAGATTTTCCGTCTTCTTGTTGCCCACAAGACCCAAAATTGGTACGGAGCAGTGTCCCGTGGGTTACAGACGGCAGGGTTAGGGGTTAGTGTTACTGTGTAACCCACCTGTACAATATGTGTATACAGCTTGTATATATGTCTGTACTCTACTGTTAAAAAAAGTGCCATCAATATTTTCACCCACATTCAACAATAAGGTTAGCAATTATTATAGAAATATGTATAAATACTTTATATATATAATGTAGAGGATTACACAAAAACATAGGGAAAAAATTATCTTGATCCAACATATCCCATTTTTAAAAATATAGAAAAGAAATATAATAACATCTTAATATAAAAAGCAAACAAATAAATATGTGGTCTGACAAAAGAACACAACAGTGTGTGACAAGAATATCTCTTTAGAGAACAACATATTTTCAAAAAATGGTTTTGGCACCAAATAATTATAAATTCAGGACAGAAATGACTTCGATCACCAGCTAAATCAACTGTTACTATCCATGAGTAAAAATTAATTAATGCGACTTTGCTGTGCCACAGTCTGGTTTTTCAGCAGTTGTAAATGTCATAAAAACAATGTGCTATATATATTCATGTATATTTACATTTGCTCTGCATTGCCACTATATAACACTACCAAGGCCAGTTACATGTTATGAGACCATAACACTGTAGTGGTTCTTATGACGTCATTACGATTGTGACGTCATAATCATTACATTGGAGATGGCTGGCTGATACTGGCTGTTTTGCTGTTCCATTTATTAGAAATCTAGCTTAAACTTTCAGAACAAATGTAGAATATAAATATAAATTTATTATCAAAACCAATGGGAAAATGTAAATATAAGCATTAAACAGCATTCAGTTATGGTCCTATAACACGGAACAGGATTGCAGACAAATAATCATAACGCGCATTATTCATTTTGTCTGCAATCCTATTCTGTGTTATAGGACCATAACATTGAACTGAATGCTGTAGTTGTGTCTTTTTCAGCAGCTATAAATTCATGTTATAATCAATGTTCTGTGTTAGTTTTAGCCTAATTATGTAAACATTTAAGCTTTTTGGAAAGATACATGACTTTGACTGAAATACATTACCTTGACTTGTGACCTTAAAGGAAATCCCATACATTTCCCTCCCATGGAACGTCTGTGTAATCTGTAGGATTATTGATATTTGGACAAGGGACAGGTATGGAAACAGAGAACACTGTTTTGTGGTAGCACTGATCAGTTTGCTTATATCTATGCTAAAATCGGTCTCTTTAAATGCAGTTGTACAAACTGAAGAATAACAATCCTGTATGGTGCACAAGCATATTTGATTAAATCATTCATCCCCATAAATTCATAATGAACTATTCCAACCTTTTCAATTGGAAGAGTTCAAATGTTACTTCAGGGGAGCAGAGACGGACGGACAAAGTCTTCCCTCTTCCAAAACTCATTATTTTTAATTATATTTATAAAAACATATTATTTTTGTGCAGAATAACTCACCAAAGATTCACAGACTTTAGCTATGCTGCCATTTCTTCTATTAGTGTACCATTTTAATTATAAACAGCTTGGATTGTATTTAAAAGTAATTAAACAATTTGATCACTACAAAGCCATCATAAAAACACAATAAAAGCATTCTTTTGCTAAAATACAATTTCTGTTAAAATAATTACATTTCAGAAATGAAAAATTAAGAAATAAAATAATCTCACTAGTAAAATTGGACAGTGTAGTTGAGGAGTAACAGGTCTTGGTGGAGAGTGAGTTCAGGCTACTGTATTACCGCAATGTAAAGTACTAATCAAAATATTTCAGCACAATATTCGTGATGTCTTCTTCTAAACATTCTAGCATGATGTTGTGTTTGTAATGAATTATTTCAGACTTTGTATAGCATGATAATAAGATATTTGTAATGTATTATCTTTAGAAAATTCAGCATGATACTTGCAATGTCCGATTCAAAACATTCTAGCATGATGTTGTGTTTGTAATGAATTTTTTCGGATTTTGTATAGCATGATATATATGTAGTGATAAATGTTACAATGTATTATTTATAGAAAATTCAGCTTGATACTTGAAATTTCTTATTCAAGACATTAAGCTGGTTTCAGACTTTATCGTCAATGTGACATGTAAAATTTTTCAGTATGATCAATACTATGATAGAAATCTAACATTCAGCTTTACGATACAAAGTGATGATGTAAGCAAGCTGTGTCAAGCTCTTTGATAATCAGTAAACAAGATAGTTGTCATTGGCACAGAAACTGACATAATTTGAGGGAAAACACATGCAGTACCAAGAGTGATCAAACTATTCCACAAGTTTATGTTAATTAATACTGAATTATTGCACTATTGGGGTAGTTCTGATTGATTAGGAATTCATTGTAAAATGTGGGTATACTACATGGTGGACTTGGTGATGAAGTATATCATTTTGTGACCCCTGTGTTGAGGTGTACCATTTCGTGACCTCAGTAATGAGGTGAACGACCTTGTGACCTTGGTAAAGAGGTGTAGGACCTCTGACCTTGGTGATGCAGTGCTCAACCTCTGACCTTGGTGATGGGATATTACCCTTTGACTTCGAAAATGAAGTGTACCTTGGTAATGAGGCGTATCACCCTTTGACCTTGGTAATGAGGTGTACCACTCTATGACCTTGGTGATAAGGGGTGCGACCTTCAACCTTGGTAATGAGGTGTACCACTTTGTGACCTTGGTGATAAGAGGAGTGACCTTGTGACTTTTCTAGTGAGATGACGTACCATCTAGAACTGATCAATGTAACAGCATGTGCTACTTTGTGACATTGCCGATCAACAGTATCACCTAACAATAAAATAAATATTTTCGTAATAAACTTGTTTTCGCTATCAAAAACAATTTCAGGGTGTTTAGTCATGTTCTCAAAACATAACTCTCAACATGTGTAAATGAGTTGAGTGATATATGAAATATAAAATATAAGTCGAAAATATATCTAAGTCTATTGCCAATCATGGCATTAAACATTTCTAATTTACAAATAAATGACATACTACACACACAGCGTGTAAGGGGACTTAAGTTAGAGTATAGTGATTGACTTGACCTGGTGGGATGGAGAGTGGCCCCGTACCCTTCATTGACGACATGACACGACACGGTGAACGTGTCACATAGCCATTAAAACACAATGTACTGTTCACTGTCGACATGACACGACATGATGAACGTGGTCACTAAACCATTAAAACAAGACGTACTGTTCACTGACGACATGACACGACATGGTGGTCATGGTCACTAAACCATTAAAACACCACGTACTGTTCACTGACGACATGACACGACATGGTGGTCATGGTCACTAAACCATTAAAACACCACGTACTGTTCACTGACGACATGACACGACATGGTGGTCATGGTCACTAAACCATTAAAACACGACGTACTGTTCAATGACGACATGACACGACATGGTGAACATGGTCACTGAACCATTAAAACACCACGTAATGTTCACTGACGACGTGACACAACATGGTGAACGTGGTCACTAAACCATTAAAACATGTACCGTTCACTTGTGATGTGACACGACATGGTGAACATGGTCGATTAACCATTAAAACACGTTGTACTATTCACTGATGACGTGACACAACATGGTGAACATGGTCATTAAACCATTAAAACACGAACTGTTCACTGGTGACGTGACGCAACATAATGAACTATTCACTTGTTATGTCATGTGATGTGACATGATGAACATGGTCAATAAACCATTAAAACACGACTCATTGTTAACTAGCTGGTTTTCAACATGATTGGTACACGGTTTGTGACATACTAACTTGTGACGTATCTATAAGAGACATATGTTTGTGATACAAACAAGAGAGGGCACAGTCTGTATTACAGTTTATGTCATGTATTTTCTCTCCACACTTTTTCAACACATACTCTTTACTTTCATGAACTGACCAAACCGATGACACTGTTGTATGGGAGCCAATTGTTAGCGGGTACCAGTACAAACAAGTAATTCCCTATTTTTGTGACACAGAAAAATACGACTCATTATTACAATGTCTTTTCTGTGACTGTTGCCTAGTTGATAGGATGGACGCTGGTGTATACTGTTTAACTGGTCAGCGGGAAAGGAGACTGGACTTGCCACTCACTGACAGTGACGGTCCTATTGGTCAACTCCCAACCACAATGTCCCTCACAATTTGGACGCAGACTTTTAATACCATACCAAACATATACACATCATGTTCCCACAATTTACGTCCAACATTTATCTGTAACCAGACAGAACACATTAGCAACTTGTGCCCACACTTCGAAGTACTTCAACCTTGACTGCAAAGGTCGTGCTGGAGGTCACTGGTCGTCATGTTTACGCTGGTTGTCAACAGTCTTTTTGACGTCACTGAGTGCCTGTGTTTTGACGAAGTCTATCTCGCGGTACTCCGTGGGCGTGGAATGTCCGGTGTGGCTGTGCGGTGATCGCGTCGCCTCCTTGTCTGAGGTGTCATCCAAAGCAAGGTCAAGGTACTTAAGCTCCGCCTCCGGTCGCTTCGGCGCAGGAGGAGTGCTACCCCATAGACTGGAGCTCTGCAATGTATAGGAGGTGAAATCTAGTAACAATACGTATTATAGGGTTAACACAGTATATGTTTATGTATACACAATTTTGTTTTGCAGACAGAACAGAATACAAATACAAGATCAGTCAAAGTAACAATGTTTCCCAGACTTAATGGCCAATACGGTATATTTATGCAAACTCAGCCAATACGGTTATTTCTTATCCAATAACCTTCTTCAACCATTATCTATGCAAACTCAGCCAATACGGTATATTTCTTATCCAATAACCTTCTGCAACCATTATCTATGCAAACTCGTTTTATTTCAAATAAAAGCGAAGTGAGCAGGGGCTCATATATACATAAAGATACACCCCCACCCCCACAAAGCAATCAAGTGTGACCTATGACCACCAAAATCTAATCAGGCGTAGAAATTGAGAGTGTGATGGCATTGTGTGAATATGAATCAATTCTGTCCAGGGTTTCATGAGATATCTCGTACACAAGGGGGTATAATGATAGAAATTTTAATCACAACATGGACTGACAGACAATATGAGTAGATTGTGAGTACGCCCTGTATACACTGTGGATACATACATGTCCCTGGCCGGTCAGCACACTGTAGGGCATCATCACCTGGGAAGGGTCTCCCAGTACCGGCTCGTCCTCTTCCTCCGAGCTGGTCGAGAAATCGGGGTGTCGGTTATTTGACATGTAGGGCAGCTGGACTCGCAGCGTTGTAGGGGCGTCTACCCTGCCACTGTCAACAAAGAACACAGATAAAGAAATCTGTCGATAGGTGATCATCAATGAAAAATATCCGAACAAGGACGACTGATAAAAAAATTCTTAAGAATATTCAGACAAAAGGCTCTTCAACATATCCTCTGTTAGATCTCCCGAATATGCACAAATACAGTAAAACCCCAGTGTCTCGAACTCTTGAGGAAGATACAGTATTTGAGTAATCTTCGGTTGGTTGAATATGTACGAACTCAGTCGGAATGTTCGACAAATGAGGGGTATTCGAGTAAACCTGGTTCGAGTAAGTGGGGTTTTACTGTACCAACACATTCTGATAAGGGCTAGATAGTAAGAAAGTAGAGGAACAAATAGAATCAAGTCGCACCTTTTGACAAGAGAAATCTCTTAACCTTGGTTTGATTTGCTTTATTGACTAACCCAAGGCTCTGTCGAGGATTTTACAAACAAATAATCAGTCCGACAGTTGAAGACTTCTCTTTCATCATCAACGTAGCGTATGATTAATATTCTTCCATTCTATTATTTTGGTGACAACTCCATGAACAGCAGTCTGACAGAATTGTAAATAAAAGCAATGTATCATACTGCCATTTTCTTTCACTATTCAATGTCTGATGATATTCTTCCCCTAGGAGGTGATGAGCAAACCTTTACCTCAGATAAATCATGCATAGATGTTAACCTCTGAAACCTCCAATGAGGGAGACCTCCCTCATTCCACATTTCCAATCAGGGAGAAAGTGCATGAATTGCGACTGAAACTGCATTGCTCAATTTGTCTTTCCCATTTTATGTATCAAAATAACTTCAAAAAGTATTCATTTGATCCAGACACACCTGTTATGGTCATTACACATACCCTGCAGTAACTATGATCTCATTTGATCACAGGATGTAGATTTTGAGTTTTGTGTGAGTTTGGACTTGGATGAGGGAGATTGGTAAATTTTGGTCAAAATGAGGGAGTCTCCCTCGTAATGAGGGAGGGTCAACAGGTATGTACATCTGTGAACCTCATAAAGAATAATGGAATATACAGGTTTTACCCCTGGCCCAGCATGGTTAGACTAAGAACTTGTTACAATCCAAACAAAATTATTTTCATTCTTTATAATTTCTTTACTAAAGATTAACACATTTATAGGTTCATAATAAATGATTTTGTATTCATATGTCAAAAATTAAATGTTTTGGCACTAAACCAAACACTGTGCTGTAATCTCATCTCCAAGCAACTTCAACCAATCAGAAGTTTGATTACAAAATATTGCGCCAAACATACCGGTAGTGGTATACGACGTCATCACTTTTTACGTAATCTAATGTTTTTTTAGGTTATCACCTGAAAAAATTTAGCAGAGGGGAAATACCTGGTAGTCTGGCAAAAATTGTAATCACTTCATGATCATTACAGAATAAATTTTGATCATAAGGATTATGCTAATTCAAGTCCATAATCCTTATTATAAAGAGTTTATACAAGGTTTAAAATCAATATAAAAGGCTTTTCATCTTAAGGGTTTTCCAAGAAATTTTTTTACAAACATTTCTTCATAAATCATAGTTGGGTTGAATCAAATAATTATACAGTTGACTCTTCAGCTTATCTTTCTTTCTTTTCCAGCATTTCATAGACAAAGGGAGATAAACACTGTAAGAAACCAATGATCAATGCATTCATTTTGGTCTTTGGACATTTTTAAATTGTAAGATTTATCAAAAAGGATGCTCAATGCTCCAATCATGGGACAATATATCTGGAAATGTGACTCCTGTTTTACTGATGTCTATGATCTTGTAATTAAAGAGAAGATCACCATTTTTTGTCACACCTGAATTATCAGACCTAATTTTTGGGTCTACCAACCATTTTAGATTAGCAGGGTAAGCACACATTTCTCCAATCTTCTAAAGGGAATGTTGATGACAACAAGTGCTAATTGTAATGGGGTACCATTACAGATGTCCCCCAAACTACTCCTTTGGTCGGAACTGATGAGCCCAATGAACTCACAATGGAAATATAGCTGACACCCCATATATCAGCGGTCATGTTGACGAATTAGGAAACGGAGGTTACGACAATGTCCGTGGTGTCCTACTACAGTTATATATAAAATTTCATTGAAATCGGACAATATATAAATTTCGACCAATCAGAAGCCAGGAAATAGCGGCCATGTTGACGAATCACGAAACGGAGGTTACGACAATGTTGTTGGTGTAATACTACACATATATATTAAATTTCATTGAAATCGGACAATATATAAATTTCGAACAATCAGAAGCCAGGAAATAGCGGCCATGTTGATGAATCATGAAACGGATGTGATGACAATGTTGTTGGTGTAATACTACACATATATATTAAATTTCATTGAAATCGGACAATATATAAATTTCGACCAATCAGAGGCCTCCATTTTCGTTTCGGTGGCAACCAAACTTTACGAAAATGTTACCATGTTATTCAGCATCCCTTAAAACACCCATGTACCAATTTTTACTGAAATCGGAGACTGAATTTTGAAAACCGGAAATTAGCTCTGGCGGCCATCTTGGACTTCCGGTCGCGAAAAAACAACCCGTTTTCACACACCCCGCCCCTAATGAGTATGTGTGTGAAGTTTCGTGAAGATCCGTCCAGTAGTTTTTGAGAAAACGGTCGGAAACCTCCGCGGCGGAAGAAAGTGGAAGAAACAAGAATAATAATAATAAGAATAATAATAATAATAATAAGAAGAAGAAGAAACCGAGCAAAAACAATATGTCCCCCCACTTCGTTTGGGGGACATAATTAACCTCTCAGTCCCGCCACTCTTTTTAAATAACACACTATAACCTTCCCCTTATGTCGCAATAAGCATGATAAGAGTCAGTGACATGCAAGTGCTTCCTGTCCATATTTGAAGTCAGTTTAACTTCTGGAACAATTTAAACACATTCAGAAGGAAATTATGAAAGAGTAAATTCAAAGAGTAATTTTTACACAACTTTGTACCCAAGAAAAACACCTGAAAATTGAGCCAAAAAATAGGAAATGTAAAATGGTCTAAACGACCCGCATTCATTTTCTTGGGATATTCAAATTTTTATTCATAGGCTGGAATAGTTCATTAACAAGTTTCAGTGGTTAATGAGTTCAAGGATTCTCTGCAGGTGGAACTCTAAAGGAATGCAGATTTAAAAATGTAATGGTAAAAAGAGAATAGTGTGCTTCCCTCAGAAAACAAACCCACAACCCCAGACTTTCAGATGCTCTACTAAGGTACTAGACATTAATTTCATCAATCTCGAAGCTAAAAGGCGACCATCATTTTATATGTAAGTGATCGCCTTCAAAAACCACACCTTGCAGATTCTTACTCCCAGTCATCACAGAGAGGTTCACAGACAGGAAAATGAGAAGTATGCTACCATTGGAGATTAAACCCGCGCACTCTGGTTTCCTAGTCAGATGTTCTACCACTGAGTTTAGGGATATACCAATACTAGCGATTATTTAATTGTTAATATCCTTGATTTGTTGCTAATGGTAAACAGAATTTGTTGACATTAATATAATTTCCGGTGCATTAATATATGTTCCGTTACATTAACAGAAAATATTGATATTAAGACATGTTCTGAAATATCAACAGAAAAGTTCTGTAATATCAACAGAAACCGGTTATTTTAACAGAAACCCCAGTAGACCGTGTTTACCTCAAAGCTCAAAACTATAAGGCGACATAATCCTGATGTACAATCAAAATTTGCAACAATAATATGATATTGTAAATCAGTAAGATGGTTGGGTGTAGAGCTCTAGCTACGGTTACAAGCAGGCAGTGCTGTGTTTACCTGTGGTCAATACAGTTGTTACGCTTGAAGCTACGTGTTCGAGCATTACTAAATATTGTGTAGGTGTCACCTTCTGAAACAGCAAATAAATAAACGAAATTAACGGCCAAAATCAACAAGCAGGCACTGAAGTTTCAAAATATTTGTGTTCTGGAATCAATAATGAGGACCTTAAACCCCACTCCAACCCACCCACCATACGAACCCTGATTACTATACTACAGTATAGGCAGCAGTTTAGTTCAAGGTATACTTTCCAAATACACAGTTAGCACATTACTAAACTGGCCCACTAAAAACTGATATTACACTAAAACTGAGCTACAATACAATATTGGTAAGCTTAAATTAATATTAGGTACTTAATTTCCATCCCTCTGAATACCATACAATACAATGTACACTTACTTTCCTTCCCTCTAAATATCATACAATACAATGTACTTACTTTCTGCATCCGGTAAGAAATGCAGCATGAAATTGAGTATTTACTTTCTGACTATCAGTATAAATACAGACCTGAAGCTGTTATATATATAATAAATGCAGTTTATAAATTTATACCAGGACATGGGATTGACGATACTGACCTGTACGTGTCATTCCTTCATGGCCGATGTCGTTGTTACTCCTTGGCGACACCCTCGGGGGGAGGCCAGGTTTGGGCGGGGTATCGTAGTCCGATGACATTACTGACATGTCTGTGTAGTTCACGGGAGACGTGGGCACACGTGACATGTCTGAATATGCACTTTGGTCTATAGAGTCACTTGGAGGAAAGGCACGCTCCATAGGCAGGTACGCATCTTCTACCTTGTCCTTGGGGGTGGGGACATACCCCCGGGCAGCGTTGATGTAGCTATGGGACGACATGCCAACACATGACTGGGGGGGAGGGGGTATTGCAAGCAGACTTGAGTCTTTTTTGGGTCCACCATTCTGTTGTGGTTTTGGCATGTCATATAGAGACAGGTTGCGGAGAGCGTTCTGTGGCCGAGGTACATCGTAACTCTGGCCGGCTGGGGCTCCATCGGAAGTTGTCGGAGGTACAACAACATTTAGGTCCATACTGGTTTGTTTGTGTTCCTTAACCACAGCACTGTTGGAGGGCAAGTTCTGATAGGGTTCTTGACTTAGGGCTGAGGTTTTGGGGGGTCGGGGTGGGGGTACCTCTGAATGAGACTGTATCATCTGGGGGTTGGGCGGTGGGAAATCGTACACGTCATCAGATGTGGGGACCCTGTCAGGGTGGGTGGGGGGATAGTCATACGTTAGGCCGGTCAGGGCGGACTGGGAGGAGTAAGCAGAGTCTTTTTGGCTCTCACTGCTGGAGGAACGCGGTGTACTAGGGGACTGACGAGCTGGCGGAGGGATGTCATACACCTCCAGAGTGGACCCTTCCTCCCGGCGCGGGGGAGGCACTTTGTAAACAGAGTCTGTTTCATCTTCTCCACCGCGCTGTTTAGGACTATCATATGTCTGTTGGAACACGTTATCGTCCCCCTCAGGGAGCGGGGCTGGAGCCTTGGGGGTTTTTAGGGGAGGTGGAGGAGCTACCTCATCTGGTATGCTTGAACGCCGCGACTTTTCACTAAGGCAATCTGATAGCGGTATGTAGTGAGTCCCGGATTTGGAGTTGGTCCGCCCAACAGACCGCCCACGCATCCTCACATCCGTCTGTGGCTGGGACGTGACCGTCTGGGACCTCTGTGGACGGGGTGGTACCACAGCCACAGGTGCCGCTGTGCTGTTACTATTGTCATGGTTACGTGGGCTATCTGGTTTCTCCGGGGGCAAGTCCGGGCCTGAAAACATATACAACAAGCATTGTCTGTTTAGAACTTTTTATATATTACACATTTATAAACAAGTAATTTCATCTCTTGCATATATATAACACCTATTTTCAAAAAGAAATCTCCATTGTGGTCTCCATATTGAAGACAAATAAGGGAACAGACACGGTATTTTCCTGCTAAGAAGCCACATTAATAACTATTAAAAGGAGTTTATACTAGCTTTATCCAAGAATTCATAACACCAGAAACAACCACTATAAAGCCTGTTATTAAGTTTTGTTGACTACTGGGATCACAGTATCCTAGGCAAATAAGGTCCTTTACTACACATTTGTACAGACAGGGTATTTTCCTCTTCTGAAGCAGCACTTGTATAACTTGTATAACTGTAATAATACTTATAATACTGTACAACAGGAAATTTTTGCCCTGTCTTTATTTCGCCCACTCATCAAAAAAAGATTTGAATTTGCCATATCTTGAATTCGCCATCTCAAATATGGTTCTCATTGTACATGAAATAAGAGACATTAAAGCCTATGTTTGGGAAAAAATATTCGCCCTGCCCTAAATTCGCCCTCCCATCGTTCGGCAATAGAGAGAAAATAGTTTTACAGTAACTCTGATTCACAATATCACTAAAGCCTGTAATCATGTTTGTTTTCTGACTAGAGGAATCAAAACTACTGAGAGAGAGACTGAATAATCCAATGATAGAACCATGTGACATTTGGTCAAGTATATATCGTGTCATTAAGTCTCGGTTAGGACATGTCAGTAAGGTGACCTGTAAAAGTTACCCGTTTTTGGCTCCAATATCTGACAACACTATTGTCCTCTGCCACTGATACATATTTCTCTTATTTTTAGGTTTGCAATACTGGCCTGTCTTGGGCAATATACCTATGATCGCTGTGGATGTATTACACATCTACCCATGCAATATAGCCACAGCGTGACGTCAAAATGGCGCAACAATGACGTGACGTCACAAATTCGGTAAAATCTTATGCCAAAAGGAGAAAAATGGCGAATCGATGAAATTACAACTTACCACAATATTTCAACTGTGTACATTAGAAAGCTGAGATTATTTTTTTCTGCACAAACAATGTTTACAAATATAGGATATGCTTAATCTCGCTGTATCATTTGTTTTCGTCAAAAAAGCTCAAGAAAATGTTGATATTTTCAAAATGGTGGCCAGTCAGTATTTCTATTGTTTTTGAGCTGATTTAGGTAGTTGAAATAAGAAAAAAATACTCTTTCATGACCAAAGGTGTAAGATAGGTAAATTCTACCTTCGGAATTTTCAAATTTGGCAAAACCTTCGACAAAGCCTCGGGTTTTCCCAAATTTGAAAACCCCTCAGGTGGAATTTCCCTATCTAATTGCCTTGGAACGGATACTTACTTTCCTCGGGCTTGAGGCCACATACACTGCACAAGTTACGGACCCAGGTGTTCATTTCATCTTCTGTATCAGTCGACAAAAAATAGGTACGTTCCCTGCCCTTGTGGAAAGTCTTGAGTGCCAGGAGAAAAGGAAAAATGTCGAGGTCGAGGGACTCAATCACCTGTTCACAGTGTTCCAGATCTATACATCCCTTCAGCTTTTTACAGTTCTCGTCCGTGTAGTAATTGAGGAGGTACTGGTGAGGAAGGCTGCTCGCTGGCTTGAACAACACGAAGAATCGTCGCTTCCACTTCTGTCAACAAGAGCAACGCATCGTTAACAGTCGAAATTACTCTACAATCACAACTAACTTAGTTGAGAGCATATCACAACTAACTTAGTTGAGAGCATAACACCAGAGTACAATAATGTACAACTACATTAAAATTGATGGAACTTAAAAAAATTGCTAATAGTACACCTACAACTTCAATTATACACCAATATTTATATCCAGTTATATAAAACTGTAAAGTTTAGTTTGTATCGTGGTCTTCCAGATATGACTACATTGTACAACCAATAGGTATATAAATCTGCAACCACACCTTACAAAGTGTACATCTTCAACTACTACCAGTCTTCAACTACACCTTAATTTAAAATATACCTAGAACTAATGTATCAATCTACTTCTACACTCTAAATAGATTTGGAGTTCACCTTCACCTACAACTAATATATAAATCTACAACTACAACTTAATATAATACATTTTCAACCTACATGTATATATCAATCTACAACTAATTGTCTATGTACCAGTATTACACATTCCTACAATATGCCATTTCCGGGATACAACTTTCAGTCGGTTTAGTCATGTGACTTTCATCACCATGTGACTTTATTTAGGGCAATTTTAAAACAAAATGGCGGCTTAATAGAAGTTTAACAAAAGGGGTGTTAGTAAAATTAGCTGAGATCACTGATGAACTGAATTTATCTTGTATTGAGAAATATGAATGCAATCCACAGTGCTCGTAATCGGGGTTTCTCTTGCTGTTGGAAACGATCTGAACGTTACATTTTACCAGATTGTTGCTTTTACGACTGACAATTACACCTTTAGGTACAACACACCATGACTTAGTTTAAGAGCATGTATCTTAGTTTCGTCCCTTTTTAACCTAAAGCGCCTAAAAAATTGAATCGAATATAGCTGCCATTCGGTCATCAATGCCGCCATTGTGAAGTGCCCTAAATTTTTCGCGGTCACATGATCAAATCACCGATTTTTAACTCCACTTCAAAACGGCGTATTCAACTGTATTAACACCTACATATAGCTACATAAAATATAGGAACTTACATCTATCTATTCCATATACCGTTTACACCTACACAATACAACTACCGTAATTTCTCGCGTATAGTGCGCACTTTTTTAGGGAAAATCGAAAGTGTCAAGAAGGGGGTGCGCACTATACGAAAGAACAAGCAAAAACCTTGACTTGGTCGCGATCATGTATCGTTAATTTTTCGGAGATTTTCAGAATGACCTGAAGTATCCTCGCGGTAGTTAACAGTTGATATTTTGTTAAATAATTCCTGATTTGCATTATCTTTTTTCAACCACGAAAAGTTGCAATTATAAGAGCCATAAAATACGATAGGATCTGATAAATAAACTTGAGGAAATTAAAGTAGCCTGAACTTTCAGGTCGAGAGTGTATCGACGCTACATCATCACAAGGCATATGGTGAAATATACCGAAGAATTAGATCGTTGTTAGCACTCTGATGTTAAAAATGCTGTTCTTGTGTAAAATCATACTGGACAATTCAATCCTGACGGTAGAAATGTGTCAAGAACGACTTGGAAGTTCGCCGGTTTGTGTATTGCAAAGAGTGAAGGTCGCGTAATATTAATACCCGGCAGTAACAAACAGAGTCGCAAACAAGCGAGTTGAACTGGTAACAATAACAGTTAAAGTTTGGAAAAAAAACATTTAGGGACTCAAAACGGTCCAATACATATCCATATTTTCTTTTCAAAGGAAAAAAAGCTGAAATTACAAAGGATTTGTGTTTTTATGTCAAACAAATTTGGCTGTAGGCGGTCCTCGTCGGACTCGATTGAGTGACTGCTTTTAGTACACCCGTCAACCCAGTACACTGCCGACTCTATCGATGTCTATAGACGCACAGAGACTCCCAAATTGTTTATTTTATAGAAAACCTGGAAGATTAAGTCTTATGTAAGATTTAATTGAATAATTTATGAATGATATTGCTGTGAAAACATCGTTTATTTCAATTATCTGTATTGGGCCTGTGCCTTCGCTGGTGTCAACAGATCTTCACCGTAACTCGCGCGAGGTGTCAATCAATGTCAAGTCTAATTAACAAGGCATTGTGTTATCAGAACTTATGTTTTCAAAGTTTCCTATTCAAAGGTGTTTGTTTATATAACCTTTAATGGTTACTTACCTGGTTGGTGCTATCATTCCGGCTTGACGTTGTTTTTTTTCCAAATTTTTTTTTTATAATTTTTTTTTTCCAAGATTTTTTTTTTTTCATTTTTGGACCCCAAAAAGTACCTGCGCACTATACGCGAGTGCGCACTATACGCGAGAAATTACGGTAATATATAAACATCTAAGTATTACACCTACAACTACCTGGTATAAATATAATAATATTGTTTTGAACTAGAGTCTAGAACTACACCGATATATATATATATACATGTACACTGTATAATAATTACATAATACAAGTTTGGTTATTGTATACACATCTACATGTACATCTGAAATGTACATCACAACAACCCCTAATTATACCTACAACTATATATATATATTTATAACAACACCTACATAAAACACACATATATATCTACATACTAAATGTTTAGCTACACCTTATATTACTGCTACAACTAAAAATATATATTAAACTACACTACACCTATATACATACACATCGACATATAAAATGCATACAACACACAAATACATCATACAAAATGTATATTATACACCCACAACTATATTCTATACCTAAAATTCACATCTACACAGGGACTTCCAATTAAAAAGGGAGAAAATTCCCAATTTAGGAAGTAAAATTCCCAAAGTGATTTTTTTTAATCTTTCAGTATTCAGCAAGTCAGTGTTACCAGTATTCTCCATCTTTCTGAATCTCAGCAGGTATGTATTAGGTACAATAAGTTACATGCAGTATCCTTTGGTGTTATACAAATGTATTAAGTTTATAAAAATATGTGGTTTTATAAAATTTCTATATTTTCAGTTTTAAGCGTGAAATTTCCCCAGTTTTGATGACGGTGACAATTAGGTTCCTGCTACAACAGTTATTACACCTATATATACATATCGTACAACAATCTACATATCGTACAACAATCTAAAACGACCATACAACATTCCGTCTGGTACGTAAACCACAAACAACATGTATATTCCCCAAACATGACAGACATAAGCCATGACTGTGCATATACAATGTATACAATATAACGCAGGTAAGACTTTATATGTTAATTGTAGAAGGTAAAGATTTTTCATATATGTTGTACAATAACAAAGAAAGGAAAGAACAAGGAAGGCAGGTAAAGGATGAGACACTGAAAGATAGAAGGAGTAAAAAATAAATGAAGCTTTCAAGAAGTTTCCAAATATTTCATTTCTCATACACAACTTTCTCTACTTTTTGTATGTTATGTATATCTTATTGGAACAAATGTCCAGCATATTTTATAACTATAGAATAAAGAACTTTTAATGTTAACAGTTCTGCGAGTAGCCCCCCCCCAACCCCACATAAACCCAACACATACACAATGCACATCTCTGGCCCCCTTCCACACATACACACACATAGGAACCCCCACCTCATCCACACATCTGTTACACCCACGCCACACACATCACACATCTGAACCCCCCATCTCCCAAGGTGTGTCTTCCAGATTCTGCTTGTTCATCCCAGTATTTCAAACTTTTCATATTGACAGATATTTTCTCCAACCTAGCACCACAGTAGGTACTTCCTGGTAATTACCACAGCGAACTCCCCTACCCCCAACCCCCCAAGTATAATCACTGTAACATGTTACTGATGACTACAGGGAACCCCCTACCCCCAACCCCCCAAGTATAATCACTGTAACATGTTACTGATGAGGCTGTTCCCACCCCAACTACACAGGGAATCCCCCCCCCCCAAAGTATAATCACTGTAACATTTTACTGATGAGGCTGTTCCCACCCAGATTACACAGGGAATCCCCCCCCCCCAAAGTATAATCACTGTAACATTTTACTGTGAGGCTGTTCCCACCCGGACTACACAGGGAATCCCGGGCCCCTACCCCCCCCCCCCCCCCCCCCCCCAAGTATAATCACTGTAACATGTTACTGATGAGGCTGTTCCCACACGGACTACACAGAGATTCCCCCCTCCCCCATCCCCCAAAGTATAATCACAGTAACATGTTACTGATGACTATAGGGATTCCCCCTACCCCCACCCCCTCCCTTACCCCCAAAGTATAATCACTGTAACATGTTACTGATGAGGCTGTTCCCACACGGACTACACAGAGATTCCCCCCTCACCCATCCCCCAAAGTATAATCACTGTAACATGTTACTGATGACTACAGGGATTCCCCCTACCCCCACCCCCAAAGTATAATCACTGTAACATGTTACTGATGACTACAGGGATTCCCCCTACCCCCACCCCCTCCCTTACCCCCTAAGTATAATCACTGTAACATGTTACTGATGACTACAGGGAACTCCTACCCCCACCCCCTCCCTTACCCCCTAAGTATAATCACTGTAACATGTTACTGATGAGGCTGTTCCCACCCAGATTACACAGGGAATCCCCCCCCCCAAAGTATAATCACTGTAACATGTTACTGATGACTACAGGGATTCCCCCTACCCCAACCCCCAAGTATAATCACTGTAACATGTTACTGATGACTACAGGGATTCCCCCTACCCCATCCCCCAAAGTATAATCACTGTAACATGTTACTGATGAGGTTGTTATTACCCGGACACAACAATGTATTATGTTACCTTCAACACTTTAAACTTCCTGGCCTATCACGATCACTAACCTCTCAAGGAATCGTGTTCTCAGTCTCACAGAGTGACTGCTCATCTCCTAGTCATGAAATCACGCTTTCCAGTGATGACAACATCATGCTACTTAAGTATAAGTAAGTTTTTTTTTTACCTATATTATCTCTTCCGTTCTAATGTGTACAGTAATATAATTCATCCGACACATTCTCCAGACACATTCTGTGTGTGTGTGTCCTGTTACTAGGGTCATACAGCTGATGATACATAGTGTGTTAATTATACAGGCAACACATATAGTGACACACACACACACATACATACAGTAGTGGCCCTAATACACTTCACCATCTGTGTACATCCGTGGGTAAACACTCTCTCCCACAACTCACCGGGCTGGAGGGCATCATCAACAGATGACATCACAACACTGACATTGTCTCTCCGACCATCACAACAAACTTCCCATCACTTCTCCCTGGTAAGGTGTGTACCTTTCCCTGTCCAACCGTCACAACAAACTTCCCATCACTTCTCCCTGGTAAGGTGTGTACCTTTCCCTGTCCAACCATCACAACAAACTTCCCATCACTTCTCCCTGGTAAGGTGTGTACCTTTCTCTGTCCAACCGTCACAACAAACTTCCCATCTCTTCTCCATACCTTTCCTTCTCCAACCATTGCAACAAACTTCCCATCTCTTCTACGTACCTTTCCTTCTCCAACCATCGCAACAAACTTCCCATCTCTTCTCCAAACCTTTCCCTCTCCGACTGTCACAACAAACTTCCCATCTCTTCTCCATACCTTTCCCTGTCCAACCGTCACAACAAACTTCCCATCACTTCTCCCGTGTGAAGTGTGTACCTTTCCTTCTCCGACCATCACAACATTTCCATCTCTTCTCCAAACCTTTCCCTCTCCGACCGTCACAACAAACTTCCCATCTCTTCTCCCCTGAAGGGTGTGTACCTTTCCCTCTCTGACCATCACAACAAACTTCCCATCTCTTCTCCCCTGTAGAGTGTGTACCTTTCCCTGTCCAACTGTCACATCAAACTTCCCATCTCTTCTCCGTACCTTTCCTTCTCCGATCATCACAACAAACTTCCCATCGCTTCTCCCGTGTAAGGTGTAACTCTCCCTTAATGCTATTTATGTCATAATTTGTCCAGGTGATTCAAGTCTGCTTCACTTGAGTAAACACTACATTTCCTTGTTCCTCATCATAATACAAGGTGCTAAAACTTCCTTCTGGCAAAGAGGTGTA
This sequence comes from Mimachlamys varia, assembly GCA_947623455.1. Taxonomy (NCBI): domain Eukaryota; kingdom Metazoa; phylum Mollusca; class Bivalvia; order Pectinida; family Pectinidae; genus Mimachlamys; species Mimachlamys varia. The sequence continues at coordinate 9,655,492 of OX392537.1, forward strand.
TACAGGATGAGAAACAACTTCTGTGCTAATTAATATTCAGGAATTGTTTCTATAGTGTAATATACAAGGTGTTACAACTTCCTTCTGGTAGAGAGCTGTACAGGACGAGAAACAACTTCTGTGCTAATTAATATTCAGGGATTATTTCTATCATTTTTACTGAATTATTACATAGATAAAGGTATATTGAAGGGAAACAGGAAAGTTAAAGAAGAAAATAGAACTTATTTTAAAGACACAAAAGAGACAACATATCACAGAGAGACAGAAAGGTAAACAGAAACATATGGAAGGAAGAAAGGAAAAGGGAAAGACAGGTGAAGAATATGTGGCATGGTATGCAGGCCTAAAAAAACTTAGAGGGCAAGGGAAGAGGTTGGAGTGGGGAGAGGGGGGGGGGAGAGAAAGGAAATGAGGGAGGACTGGTAGCATATATAATAATGAGGGGAAAGTTTATTAGGAGGGAACATGAAAGGAAAACATTGACTAAATTGAGGGAAGACAGATTATGAAGTAGAAGGCAAATGGACAGGGGAGGGGAGTTGGACAGTGGAGTGGGGTTAGAAGAAGGGAATTGAAAAGGGAGGGATAATTGCGATGGGGTAGGAAAGGAAAGAGAAAAGTAATTATTGGTAAGGGGTAGAAAGTGGAAGGGGTAGGAAGGAGAAGGTATGTGTCAGGGTAGGAAAGGGGTGGATAGTTATGGGGTAGAAAGGTAATGAGATGGAGAAGGGGTAGGAAGGGAGAGGGATGGTGAGGGGGTAGAAAACAAGTGGATGGTTAGGGGGTAGAAAGGGGAGGGCATGTGAGAGTTAGGAAGGGGGATGGTTAGGGGGTAGAAAGGGAGTGAATGGTTAGGGGTAGAAAGGGGAAAACATAGAGAGGGAGTAGGAATGGGAGGGGGGGGGTAGGTAGGGGAAAGGATGGTGAGGGGTAGGATGAAAGTGGATGGTTAGGGGGTATAAGGGGAGGAGATGGAAAGGGGGTAGCAAGGGAAGGGTATGTGGGGGGTAGGAAGGGGGATGGTTAGCCCAGGTAGGAAGGGGAGGGTATGCAAGGGGTAGGAAGGGGGATGGTTAGGGGTAGGAAGGGGAGGGTATGTGAAGGGTAGGAAAGGGGGATGGTTAGGGGTAGGAAGGGGAGGGTATGTGAAGGGTAGGAAGAGGGGATGGTTAGGGGTAGGAAGGGGGGATGGTGAGGGAGTAGGAAGGGGAGATGGTTAGGGGGTAGAAAGGGGAGGGTATGACAGTGAGGGGTAGGAAGGGGGGATGGTTAAGGGGTAGGAAGAGGAGGGGATGGTGAGGGGGTACGTAGGAAGGGGAGAGTATGGAAAGGGAAGGTGGGGGTGTGGTGATGGAAAAGGACACAGAGGGAATGGGGATAGAGTGGGAAGGCGAATGTATGGCTATGGTTAGGGGTTGGTCGGAGACAAGAGGAGAGTTTTGGGAGAGGTAGGAAGGAAAAGGGAATATGGTATATAATTATGGTGAGGGAATAAGAAGGGTACTCATAGGGAGGATGGTGATGGTAAAGGATGTATAGTGAGATAAGGAAAGAAGAGGAGCTGGAATGAAGATCAGGAGAAATAAAGAAGTTTGATTCAATGGAAAGAAAGGTTAAGAGATGTCAGAAACAAATAAGTCAGAGAGATTGAAATAATATATAAATACTTAATAAGTTCTTATGTTTGACTGCATTAGGTATACATGTACAACTGTACATTCTGATATTTACTAGGTATAAATACATGTACACAAAAATTTACAATGAAGTACCTAAGAAGTACCAATACACATTTCTACAGCTGTAAACAAATCAGTTTATAAATACCTGAGTAACACAGATGGTAGTACAGCTGTCAATCATTTGCTTATTTCAGTAATTAAAGCTTATGAGAAAGTGACTGCGTATAACAAGACACTTTAATTATACACACACAAAAATTAAGGAACGCAAAACAGGGGTTTAACTGTGAACCAGGAAACACATGTAGGTACACACTGCAGATGTGAAGACACTGCTACAGGAGTGACCGGGGTCAGGGGTCGGGTCAGTTAGTGATGTAATCAGGTATATTAACCACTGGGTCAGTGTAAGGATAGTCAGTGATGTAATCAGGTGTATTAGCCATCCCCACAGGGCTGTTATAATGTTACAAACACCACTTTGTTAAAACAGACACTAATTACGACCTTGTTTTTAATATCTAGATGGAAATGATATCACAATTCTTGGAAATGAGATTTAATATTCTGAGGTAAAAAAAATTGTGTTTTTATTGTTCCTTACATTATATAAATCCAAATTTTTTTAATTCTATCATTGTTGGACTGATTTTTGGTTAAAAAAAAGAAATTCTTTATTAAATTTCAGATCAAAAGCTCATCCTTAAACTTAATGTGATGCAAAATTTCTTACCGTGTTCTGCATATTTAGTGCCCCTCCCCCCTATAAGTGCCCCTCCCTCTTCAGTAGAGTTATTGATTGTAAGTGCTCCTAGGCCTACTTATCGTGACACAGCTAATTGATTCTTCATGAAACACAAATATCGGTTAATACCGTTTTTTTGTAAAAATTGTCCAAACTTGAAAACAATTATATGTCATTTATTAGAGTACTAATATAACCATACAATTCTGGTCACAATACATCATACTTATTAACTTTATTAAAACAAAATTTTTTGTCTAGATCTTAGTTTTGTTAAATCCTATTAAGTGCCCTCTCTCTTTGGAACTAATTTTTTTTTAGATGACCAGGATGCTAATTACGGTGAATACAGTATTTCACTCAATAAAATATTTTGTGTGACCTTTTTTTTAATTAGATTTTTCACATGAAGTAATATCAAACACACAGTTTCGCCTAGATATTATTTTTACATTTGATTCAGGAAATTATTTCTATTTAGTATTAGTGTACTCTCATAATATTCATATCTTTCATATTATTTAGAATTCTCCACTCTAAATTACATAAATTTTTCTGCTTCAATATAATGTATTTATTTCTTTGGCAATTTTTTTTTATTTATTGATATAGTTAAAAATTATAAAAAGTATATTTCTTGCTAAATATTTGAACTGAACCATTATGAAAAATTCTCAATAACATTGTCCCGGTAACACAAAAATGTAAAATATATGTCTTGAAATACAGTGGACTCCACTTAATATCACTCCTGTTAATATCACATTCCTCTTTATATCATGTTTTTCCCAAGCACCATTTTTCTCTCTATATAATCTATGTAATTTTATTTGGTTAATATCATGTATTTTGAGGTGAATTCCTCTTAATATCATGTTTTTTTAACCAATTACATAAAATATCCAGAAAATGATGTCATTTCCATTGATTTCAGATACAACTTGTACAAAATGTTGCATAGAAAATAAAAAATAACCCCAAAAATGTTTTTTCATTGAAATAATGTTATCTATTTATATTGAAACATCTTTATATGTACATTGAATAGCTTGCTTTTAGTTGTGGAGATTGGAAATGCACTAGATTAAGTGGAAAAACATGTTTCTCTTAATGTCACATTCCTGTTAATATCATGTTTTTGTTTGACAAATGCAACATGATATAAAGAGGATTGCACTGTATATACATTCATGATTATTGAATCAAGTGAAGATAAAAATAGACCCATCCATGTATGTATACTTACATGTGTTTGTATGTACTATTGATGTATGTACTATTGTACATATATAATCTTAAGAGCTTTTTTTAAACAATAGATTTCGGTAACGAAACATCTCAACATGTAAAAAAAAAGTCAACATTAAATCAAACAATTACAGAGAGAAGGACATGCTTCATTGGTCGAGTCGCTGCAACCATATCACCATGCTTCTTCCTGATGCTTCAGCACTGCATATGACGTGCACGTATTACAAACTTTTTACCAAGCATGTTCACAACACCAGCCATTCACTACAGTTAAACAGTTTTGTACAGAAATACAGAAAATATAATCATTCTAGTTATCTTAATTTTATTGATTTCAATCTAAAACAAAATTCGTTTTCAGACAAATACCTTAATTATGCTTGCATATTGAGTTTAGTCAATTTACCAGTCATTTTTTATAAGAATTAATTTTCTAAAAAATGTCCCTTTGGAAATTATTTCAAAACTAAATATTACGTGCTAGAGTCATACAAACATAAATGCTGTTATTTATAATTTCAGGTTTAATATTATATTATACACGTAATAGTAAATATTATGATAAAGTAATTATAAAACATACACAGCAGAGTCTAGAAGACGCACTAGAGAATTATAACGTGCAACAATAAACATTCCACGTAACAAAAGGCTGATGGTGCGTACGGTGCTTGCATAAAGCTTGTAAATATTACACTTTCCCAGGAGGTGAAAATTAAAATGAACAAAAAACAAATTGCCATGCAGTAGTTATAATAAGGAGAGATGTGCTATTAAACCAAGGGAACACTCAAACCACTAACATACAGCCAATCCAAAAATAAACTTCTTACAAAAAAAACACTCATACACAAGATAACTTACGCTGGTGTCAGTATCATCTTTGGTAAACTGTCAATTTGAAGAAAAAACAGAAATTGACATGAGAATTTATTACAGAAATAAATTAAAGTGGTGGATGTCAAGTTACAGACCATTATACACTCTGGCTATTGGTATGGAGCTCATCCCAGCCAGGGATTAGAAGTACCTAACAAAGACCAGGCTTCATCCTATTGTGACGGAAAGAAGGTTTTAATTATAGGATAGACTTTTGGTAGTCTGCCATGCAGTTTTAATTTGTCCTTGCTGACACGGAGACAGTGGATAGTCATGGCAATTCAAGGAGGCCAAGAGGTACATGTGGTAAGGGGAAGTAAGGCAAGGTCACCCAGGGGAGATAAATCTAGATGTAAAAGAAGTCCAATACTTTGGGAAAATCAGCCTGGTTAATATGAATGCAGTTTTGTTAATAAAAGGGTGTATTAAAATATCCAGATGCTAGAATACGGTATAGATTATGGCATTTTGACTGGTTATATTTATGTCCTGTAACAAAATTTAATGGTGACTTTATTAAAGCTTGGAGAATTATACAGGCAGAGCAGATCCTTGTTAGTTGAATTAGGACATGTCTGTTAATTTTTAATTTTAAAAGTCCCGAAAAATGTGAAGAAGAAAAAAAAAAACTATATAATTTGTTGGCTGACAAAACAAATTTTATACATGTAAAACACAATTATTTTCTATTCTGGCTGTGGCTAATGGCCACTGCTATCTAATTATACAGCATATATGGAAATTATATCACACGTAAATATATAACTTTACGATTTATATAATCTAGTACATTTCACCCACTGCTACAAGTGGTTTTACCCAACTAATTTCAAACCCTATATTAAGTTATGTAACATGTTACTTTTATGTCACTCATACAATGTGATAAGATGAACTTGTATGCATACTTCTGTTGCAGTATTACTGAATGGACATAATATTACACAATTATTCATTTTTAGTGATCTAATATAACAAGACAGTATTAAATAAATTTTCAAAATCAATTTCACTTACCAATTAACAAGAATTCACCAATAAATCCTTCATTAATACAAATTAATGTACGGAGTGAAAATTGTAAATCAATATACATGTATATATGTCATAAGTAATCCAAATGTTTTAAGCACGGGCCGACAGATAGACCGTGGTCTCTTCCCAGTAGTCATAGAATCTTTAAACACCAACTTCAATGTTATCTATTTATATATATAAAGGAGAATCCCCTCCTCCAGCAATCCCCAGCATCTAGATCAATGACTGGCACATTTCATTGGAACTTTACAGGGGTGTAAGGTACAGCCCCGGTAACCACATGTCACTTTCCAATCACCAGTAAATGAATGATTGGCAGATGTGCATTTCTACTATAGAGACCTTGTGAATTACTCCTTTTTCTGTCATCAACACCTCAATGTGTTTCCATGATAACTATGTATAACATTAAAATCAGGTTCTTTATCACATGAAAATAAATACAATTTCACATCAACAACAGGTGACGGGCGTGGATGTGGAGTAACGGGAGATGAAATACCTGTGAAGTATTATCTGCGAGAAATTGATTCTGTATCCCGATTAGTCAGCATACGTTTGTTAAACGCCGAAATAATCCATACGTAAATCACACTTGCGTAAAGAAGTATGGTTCATACACACAGCTGAATTATAACAATTACTAGAAAGCTTCCATATATACCTTTTATGCTTATAACTGGTATAAAAAAATATATTTCAGAATGAAAATGTTTTCAAATCAATTTCAAGATAGTATAACCAGACTCAACAAAATAATTTTTTAAAACTGAAAATTTGGAGTTAAAACTTCACAGGTAAACAGTGGCCAGGTGAGCGTGAAGCTCACCTGGCCCGTGTGACAGATTGCAGACGAGAAGTTCTAAACACTTGAAATGGCAGGTAAAAGCGGGGCAAACGCTCTGACACACACAATCAAAAAGTCGCCGGCAACTGTTGGCAGGAAAAAACACTACAAAGAAAGCAAAGACTCCCACTTAGGTCAACTGATGTAGAGATATTTATTCTGATTAAGCCTGAGTTTTCTTTGTGCTGTAATTTAAAAACAAAACTACGACTTTGTTCTTTTAATGTCTTTTGTTTTTTTTAACATTTAGAGTATTATTGGGCATTATTTTGTTTCTTTTGAAGATACAATTTCATTAACTCTACTTAAAATAAATGTAGGCACTCACAACAAGTAAATGTCATTGCTAACGATCTCAACATCAAATCATTGGTGTTAAGTTCTTCAGATAAAAATCAAATTAAATTAAATTTAATTAAAACCGAACTATATTTATGATGAATGAAATGTTAAAGCTGATTAACATTGAAGTATCATGTTTATTACATATATGTGTAAGTCCAAATACAAAGTTTCAATCTTTAATTATTATATAAGGTATGGGGTCACCTGCCCGACCACGTGGGTTTTCTCAGGGTACTCAGTTTCCTCCCACAATAAGATCCCTTGCGCCCTAACATCCTGGCCAACAAGAGTGATTAACATAAGTTTTATAGCTTGTTTCATAATTGTTGTAAAATAAATAAAGTTAATATTTATATAATTATTATATGTGTAAGTTTGAATATTAATGTTTACAATGTGTAAGTCTGCAAACATCTTGTATTTTATAACTAGATTTAAGAGCTTACATAGTATATACAGATATACATTAAGCTAATACGTAAAATTTACTTATGAACTGACAAAAAATATCTCTGGACTGTGAGCCTTAGAAAACTGAAATATGCGATATTTTTTACACATTTAGCCCACATCCAAATGTCATCTTTTCATCTTTATTGGCCCAATTGAATAAAGATCTTTATGTGTTGATGGGAAAAAACTAATACATCCTTTGACCTCACCCAATGGGCCAGGTAATTTGAACTTTGACCCTTATTAGGAGACCTTGACCTTGGGTGTATACATACATGTACCACCTTGATATTAATGATGGTCAGTGGGTTTTAAGTCATAAATGATCATCAGCTTGCAATCAAAATTTGTAAAAAACAATTTTAGGACAATTGCCAAGACTTTTACATTGAGACATGACCTTACATAACAATATCAGTAAATTACAAACCAGGTCAACTGGTTCAGACCTTTTGGCCTGGTGGTAACGTCCTGGCTCCATAACCTGTAAAGGTCTCGGGTTCGCACCCTGCTCTCAATAGTTTCATTTCTACCCTTTGTTGTAAAATACTGTTTATTTCCCAGGTCGGGATGTTTGTATGTACAAAATATACCAATTATCACAATGATAATTTCTTAAATATAATTACAGCCCCTGGTACCTGATTAAACATTACGACGTGACGGATCTGTTCGATTTGTACATCAGGTTCTGTATGCCGTCACGTTTTGTAACAAGACAATGAATTTGATCTTCAACCTAAATGAATCTATGACCTTGGCTGCATGCATGGTTACGGCTGCCACAGATATTTCTGGCTAGGTGAAACGAACTGTGCTGTAGATTGTGGGTTCAAGGCCTGATCAGGGCACAAGTCAAAAATTGTCTTCCTCTATCACTTGTGTTTCCGTGTTATTTATTTATATGTATATACCATAATACATCCACTCATTATAATATTAAGTACCAGTATATCCTTCCCTTCAGATCGCATCAATACATTTATATAAGTACCTTGTTCCAATAACTCACTAAAACCTTATGGCTAATCAATTATTATTGTTTTCTTAGTCATGCAAGTATTTCAATTCTGTATTTCTTCCGTAATCTAACACTTGAACTATGACCTACATACCGGTATCATATGTTTGTTCCTAGAACCCGGGACTTTACATGCCATGCAACCACTTGAAATATCTGCGGCCCGCTTGAGGTAATTTCCCCCACAATGACAAACAGTAGGGGCTGATGATTGGCTAAATATAATGATGTACACAGTGAATCACCATCATTAAAATGTTTTGTTTTGTTTGTAATTTGCGTTTATATATCATCGTAATTAATTAGTGTATATGCATGGTACATACAATTATTTCATCTCAAAGGTACTTCAAGGTAATTGAAGTGCTTGCATTATCAATTTCTCAAGAGTGAAATTATTGCAGAAACTTCTAAAATTGGCTTAATTTTAATTTTTTTATGCATATTTCTGTTAAGTCAATAATAGTGTCAAAATAAGCATATGAAAGGGGGGGGGGGGGAGCTTAAGGCACACGTACCGCATACTTGCCAACTTTTGAAATTTCCATGGGGGAGATTACGCTTGCTCAGAATTGAAAACATAAATAATATGTATACATGTACATTTAGAGGGAAAATAACAATTTTAAATAGCTTCTTTTGAGCTCTTCTTTCAGTTGAAATCATCAGATCTTTAAAAATAGGAACAGTTAAACAGATTCCAAAGTTGAAAATGCAACATTTTAGGGTCCAAAATCAGGAGTCTCTCTCCCAAATAGGGAGGGTTGGCAAGTATGGTCCCGTTTCAGGTGCCTAAATGTATGTACATTGAATACTTTATATGAGAGAAAATCTTGTGAGCATTGTTAAATTAAGGTATCGAAAATTAACCAGTTGTTTAGTAGATTTAAAAGACAGCAAGGGAAGATTAAATACCTATATCCTTTTATTGACAGAATTAGCCAGGATTACCACTTGTTGAAAGCCTCTTCAAATATCCATTAACATAAAGCTATTGAATAAATTCAGTTTAACCCACTGAATTATTTACCTTTATCATGAACAAGTATATAGTTCAATACTGTTTTTATTATTTGTCTACCTGTCTGTCTACAATTCCTGTACAGACTACCATATATAATCAATAAATTTCAAAAGATATCATTCATACTATGGTGTATAAATATATTTATACAAAATGTAAATTATATGCATATAAACATGCATGTGAATTTGACATTTGTGCGTTTATCTTCACATTACAAAGTGAAAGAAATCTTAATTATCTGTACTCCAGATTTCTCAGTCCTTTATAATAAAATGTTCCAAAAAGAACAAAATCATGAAATTTGCAACTCAAAGAGCCGAGCTTTTACCATCTATAGCCAATGGAGTAAACAAGCATGATGACCACTTTGAAACAAGTATGGTAAATAATTAAAACCCCACTTACTCAAACCCAGTTTACTCGAATACCCCTCATTTGTCGAACAGTTGTTTTGTCCCAGCTGAGTTCTTACATATTGATCAACCACTTTCGGATAATTCAAATGCCATATGCCTTCCTTGAACTATTGATCAGCTAGGTCCCCAATAGTTTGAGTAAGCAGGGTTTTACTGTACATGTAAACAAACAGAGACTGTCAACTTTTATCATGTTCCAGCAGCACAAATCAGCAAATATTATCCACGATTACATACGAAGCTGACCATTATAAAACAATAATGGACCCTACCGTACATAATACATGTGATTAGTAGCCACATTATCCGACCAATCATTTAATATTGGCTGATTACGGTAATATGAATGCCAATACATGTATACCTAATGTGAGATTGACAGGGGAAGCGTAATGTGGGTGTATAATCACTTCTAATATATTGTAAGTTACATTGTTGTTGATTACAATTAAAGATTGCAATTTGGGTTTTTATCATGGCCAAGATATACTACATAATGTAAGAATCCATTGACGTTCTATATGCACCATTATCTACAAAAGTTTTGAACAAGTTCAATTTCCTGGAATATAGATTTGACATATTTGCCAAATTCTCCACACTTTAGCTAACTATTTATACAATGTGTGACAGCTAGAATGCCCATTTTTTTCCTGGACCTTTCTTCAGATTAAAAAAAAAATGCAGTCTTTTCAGTTTTTTTTTAGAATATTGTTGTTTTTGAAAAATAATGACCTTTCTAAGTCTATAACAAAATATATTACATGTATAGACTATAGTGAGCCAGTGGTCCTTCATTAATACTAGAGGCATTTTGATAAAAAATCAAATGAGAGGTATAGGTAATTGGGATTCACTAGCTATAGCCTCCCCTTGTTTTCTCAGGCCCTCGCATCAGACGTGGATATTTCAACAAATTTTGATAGATGTCTATAGGTGTAAATGTGGGTCTAGAGTGAACAGTTGTATGAAAACAGAATTCTCTAATACCATTTGGAAGTAGAGAGTTTTGAGGAGCTGGCAACAAAAATTATTATGACATAAATGAACATATAATAGAATACTTATTTATCAAAAGCCGCCCTTTTTATGCCGATATAAATTCTGTCAGCAGTGTCCTAGCTTGGTTTTCATACTTTCAAAAAGTTCTTTCCTGAACAAAAGTTATTTACATGTATATATGTAGGTCGACATGAACAAAGTGCATGTTGGCCTGGGTTAATTATTAATGGTTAAAAAGTAAAATACGTACAGGAATTTTTCCTACATTATGTAAAATAAATTTGAAGTTCATGTATACACTGAAAAACCTTAATTTACAATGTATATAAGTTAAAGGCCCAATATATGTAACTATTGGCAAAACTTGATGCGAAAATAAAGCCTAATAACTTTTTATTATTATAGATTTATAGTTAAAGATTAACTGATATCAGCAATATTCAAAATGAATTATTACGCAGTAACCAGCACGGCAGTTGAAATTCTGTAATTGTAAACCTGCGTCCATTTTGAACTGACTTCTTACTTTGACTTGGGCCCCACCTGAATTATTTTCAATTCTTTGGATTTTTCTGTCAGTATAGAGCTTCTTGTTAGTTACCGCTACAGATTTTTTTTCAGAATTTTTCAGAATCACGAAAATTTCCTGAAGTTACGTATATTGGGCCAGCCTTTAAAGGGCAAACTATGACAAAACTTACAACAGTGAGCTTTTTTTTTTATTTACAGACATAAGACTTTTACAGCAAAGTCTTATTTCTCTAGTTACTTGGACAGAGCAAAAGTGAGTTTACATGGAGGGATCTGCGTGGGTGGGGCATAAATATTACCAGTGACAATATTTTAATAGAGAAACCACCGTCTAGAAGTTTAAAGTACAATAACATAGTTTACTTATGTCTTCATGACGATGTCGCCGATAACAACACATTCAACTTATCGGATTTAGCTAATAACACCGTCAGTAGTTCAGATGCACTCCATAACGATATTTGGTTGTTTACACCCCAATACACAATGTGATCTGTTCATATATCAACACAAGCAACACACCATTACCCGACTTTAAATTGTATGCATGCAAACAAATAAAACATCAATAAAATAGATTGCATATGAGTTAGGCTTAATGTCAAACAAACCTGACTTACAGCTCGGAATATTTTCCAGGGACCAGTCAGACGAAACTTTTTCTCTGGTGGCGACTTCACCATCCAACCCGAATAAACAACGTTTGATATCTTGTTCATGGCTGTGGATTTGAGTTATCCTGGTTAATATAACTTCATCTTCAAGTAACCAAATAATACTTCCATGGCATATTGCTGCTAGATCGAAAAAATGTTACATTCAGGAAGTTTAATCTAGATCAATTCGGCCACAGTGCGATGATTTCTGGGGGCCAGATGCATCCATTTCCGGAAATCTGACGTTCATTTCGCTCGCTTGTGTCCATGATTTTGATTGGTGGATAGTACTTTCGTTGTCTAATCAAATTCCATGTAACATCGGGGCAAAGTGTGTTTATTTTGTCTTGTCAAGAAAAGTGGTGACAAAGGGAAAGAAAAAGTTTAGAAGGTAAAGTATTACTTTTGTTGTTTTCTTCCACATAATTTAGTGTTGTATATCGATTACTTTTATGTTCAAGTGACCGATTTGCTGAAATGAGACATCGTTAAACTTCTCAAAGCAAAACTTTCTTCCATATTTCACTGCATTTCTACGAATTCCTTTAGCTTTAGTGTCCGTTTGCCACCCTCCCACACACCGGCTTCCTGTTATATCGTCAACCCCCATCATAGCTATATAATCAACCCCTTTCTTCCTTATAATCACCAGTCTTCCTGTGTTCTTCTGTGTCACCCTCTCTATTCCTGTCATCCCGTGTTATACTTTGTCACCCCTCTCTACTCCAGTCCTCCTGTGTTATACTGTGTCACCCCTCTCTACTCCAGTCCTCCTGTGTTATACTGTGTCACCCCTCCCTACTCCAGTACTCATGTGTTATACTGTGTCACCTCTTTACTCCAGTCCTCCTGTGTTATACTGTGTCACCCCTCTCTACTCCAGTCCTCATGTGCTATACTGTGTCATCCCTCTCTACTCCAGTCCTCCTGTGTTATACTGTGTCACCCCTCTCTACTCCAGTCCTCTTGTGTTATACTGTGTTACCCCTCTCTACTCCAGTCCTCCTGTGTTATACTGTGTCACCCCTCTCTACTCCAGTCCTCCTGTGTTATACTGTGTCACACCTCTCTGTTCCAGTCCTCCTGTGTTATACTGTGTCACCCCTCCCTACTCCAGTACTCATGTGTTATACTGTGTCACCTCTTTACTCCAGTCCTCCTGTGTTATACTGTGTCGCCCCTCTCTACTCCAGTCCTCCTGTGTTGTACTGTGTCACCCCTCTCTACTCCAGTCCTCCTGTGTTATACTGTGTCGCCCCTCTCTACTCCAGTCCTCCTGTGTTATACTGTGTCACCTCTCTACTCCAGTCCTCCTGTGTTATACTGTGTCACACCTCTCTACTCCAGTCCTCCTGTGTTATACTGTGTCACCTCTCTCTACTCCAGTCCTCCTGTGTTATACTGTGTCACCCCTCTCTACTCCAGTCCTCCTGTGTTATACTGTGTCACCCCTCTCTACTCCAGTCCTCCTGTGTTATACTGTGTCACCTCTCTCTACTCCAGTCCTCCTGTGTTATACAGTATCACCCTTCTCTACTCCAGTCCTCCTGTGTTATACTGTATCACCCTTCTCTACTCCAGTCCTCCTGTGTTATACTGTGTCACCCCTCTCTACTCCAGTCCTCCTGTATTATACTGTGTCACCCCTCTCTACTCCAGTCCTCCTGTGTTATACTGTGTCACCCCTCCTTTCTCCAGTCCTCCTGTGTTATACTGTGTCACCCTCTCTACTCCAGTCCTCCTGTGTTATACTGTGTCACCCCTCTCTACTCCAGTCCTCCTGTGTTATACTGTGTCACCCCTCTCTACTCCAGTCCTCCTGTGTTATACTGTGTCACCCCTCTCTACTCCAGTCCTCCTGTGTTATACTGTGTCACCCCTCCTTTCTCCAGTCCTCCTGTGTTATACTGTGTCACCCCTCTCTACTCCAGTCCTCCTGTGTTATACTGTGTCACCCCTCTCTACTCCAGTCCTCCTGTGTTATACTGTGTCACCCCTCCCTACTCCAGTCCTCCTGTGTTATACTGTATCACCCCTCTCTACTCCAGTCCTCCTGTGTTATACTGTGTCACCCCTCCTTACTCCAGTCCTCCTGTGTTATACTGTGTCACCCCTCTCTACTCCAGTCCTCCTGTGTTATACAGTATCACCCCTCTCTACTCCAGTCCTCCTGTGTTATACTGTATCACCCCTCTCTACTCCAGTCCTCCTGTGTTATACTGTGTCACCCCTTTCGACTCCAGTCCTCCTGTGTTATACTGTGTCACCTCTCTACTCCAGTCCTCCTGTGTTATACTGTGTCACACCTCCCTACTCCAGTCCTCCTGTGTAATACTGTGTCACCTCTCTCTACTCCAGTCCTCCTGTGTTATACTGTGTCACCTCTCTCTACTCCAGTCCTCCTGTGTTATACTGTGTCACCCTCTCTACTCCAGTCCTCCTGTGTTATACTGTGTCACCTCTCTCTACTCCAGTCCTCCTGTGTTATACTGTGTCACCTCTCTCTACTCCAGTCCTCCTGTGTTATACTGTGTCACCTCTCTCTACTCCAGTCCTCCTGTGTTATACTGTGTCACCTCTCTCTACTACAGTCCCTCTGTGTTATACTGTGTCACCTCTCTCTACTCCAGTCCTCCTGTGTTATACTGTGTCACCTCTCTCTACTCCAGTCCTCCTGTGTTATACTGTGTCACCCTCTCTACTCCAGTCCTCCTGTATTATACTGTGTCACCTCTCTCTACTCCAGTCCTCCTGTGTTATACTGTGTCACCTCTCTCTACTCCAGTCCTCCTGTGTTATACTGTGTCATCCCTCTCTACTCCAGTCCTCCTGTGTTATACTGTGTCACCCCTCTCTACTCCAGTCCTCCTGTGTTGTACTGTGTCACCCCTCTCTACTCCAGTCCTCCTGTGTTATACTAAGTCACCCCTCTCTACTCCAGTCCTCCTGTGTTATACTGTGTCGCCCCTCTCTACTCCAGTCCTCCTGTGTTATACTGTGTCACCCCTCCTTACTCCAGTCCTCCTGTGTTATACTGTGTCACCCCTCTCTGTTCCAGTCCTCCTGTGTTATACTGTGTCACCCCTCTCTACTCCAGTTCTCCTGTGTTATACTGTGTCGCCCCTCTCTACTCCAGTCCTCCTGTGTTATACTGTGTCGCCCCTCTCTACTCCAGTCCTCCTGTGTTATACTGTGTCACCCCTCCTTACTCCAGTCCTCCTGTGTTATACTGTGTCACCCCTCTCTGTTCCAGTCCTCCTGTGTTATACTGTGTCACCCCTCTCTACTCCAGTCCTCCTGTGTTATACTGTGTTATCCCTCTCTACTCCAGTCCTCCTGTGTTATACTGTGTCATCCCTCTCTACTCCAGTCCTCCTGTGTTATACTGTGTCACCCCTCTCTACTCCAGTCCTCCTGTGTTATACTGTGTGACCCCTCTCTACTCCAGTCCTCCTGTGTTATACTGTGTCACCCTCTCTACTCCAGTCCTCCTGTGTTATACTTTGTCACCCCTCTCTACTCCAGTCCTCCTGTGTTATATTGTTTCACCCCTCTCTACTCCAGTCCTCCTGTGTTATACTGTGTCATCCCTCTCTACTCCAGTCCTCCTGTGTTATACTGTGTCACCTCTCTCTACTCCAGTCCTCCTGTGTTATACTATGTCACCTCTCTCTACTCCAGTCCTCCTGTGTTATACTGTGTCACCCCTCTCTACTCCAGTCCTCCTGTGTTATACTGTGTCACCCCTCTCTACTCCAGTCCTCCTGTGTTATACTGTGTCACCTCTCTCTACTCCAGTCCTCCTGTGTTATACTATGTCACCTCTCTCTACTCCAGTCCTCCTGTGTTATACTGTGTCACCCCTCTCTACTCCAGTCCTCCTGTGTTATACTGTGTCACCCCTCTCTACTCCAGTCCTCCTGTGTTATACTGTGTCACCCCTCTCTACTCCAGTCCTCCTGTGTTATACTGTGTCACCCCTCTCTACTCCAGTCCTCCTGTGTTATACTGTGTCACCCCTCTCTACTCCAGTCCTCCTGTGTTATACTGTGTCACCCCTCTCTACTGCAGTCCTCCTGTGTTATACTGTGTCACCTCTCTCTACTCCAGTCCTCCTGTGTTATACCGTGTCACCCCTCTCTACTCCAGTCCTCCTGTGTTATACTGTGTCACCCCTCTCTACTCCAGTCCTCCTGTATTATACTGTGTCACCTCTCTCTACTCCAGTCCTCCTGTGTTATACTGTGTCACCCTCTCTCTACTCCAGTCCTCCTGTGTTATACTTTGTCACCCCTCTCTACTCCAGTCCTCCTGTATTATACTGTGTCACCTCTCTCTACTCCAGTCCTCATGTGTTATGCTGTGTCATCCCTCTCTACTCCAGTCCTCCTGTGTTATACTGTGTCATCCCTCTCTACTCCAGTACTCATGTGTTATACTGTGTCACCCCTCTCTACTCCAGTCCTCCTGTGTTATACTGTGTCACCCTCTCTACTCCAGTCCTCCTGTGTTATACTTTGTCACCCCTATCTACTCCAGTCCTCCTGTATTATACTGTGTCACCTCTCTCTACTCCAGTCCTCCTGTGTTATGCTGTGTCATCCCTCTCTACTCCAGTCCTCCTGTGTTATACTGTGTCATCCCTCTCTACTCCAGTACTCATGTGTTATACTGTGTCACCCCTCTCTACTCCAGTCCTCCTGTGTTATACTGTGTCACCCCTCCTTACTCCAGTCCTCCTGTGTTATACTGTGTCACCCCTCTCTACTCCAGTCCTCCTGTGTTATACTGTGTCACCTCTCTCTACTCCAGTCCTCCTGTGTTATACTGTGTCACCCCTCCCTACTCCAGTACTCCTGTGTTATACTGTGTCACCCCTCCTTACTCCAGTCCTCCTGTGTTATACTGTGTCACCCCTCTCTACTCCAGTCCTCCTGTGTTATACTGTGTCACCTCTCTCTACTCCAGTCCTCCTGTGTAATACTGTGTGACCCCTCTCTACTCCAGTCCTCCTGTGTTATACTGTGTCACCCCTCTCTACTCCAGTCCTCCTGTGTTATACTGTGTCACCCCTCTCTACTGCAGTCCTCCTGTGTTATACTGTGTCACCTCTCTCTACTCTAGTCCTCCTGTGTTATACTGTGTCACCCCTCTCTACTCCAGTCCTCCTGTGTTATACTGTGTCACCCTCTCTCTACTCCAGTCCTCCTGTGTTATACTGTGTCACCCCTCTCTACTCCAGTCCTCCTGTGTTATACTGTGTCACCCCTCTCTACTGCAGTCCTCCTGTGTTATACTGTGTCACCTCTCTCTACTCCAGTCCTCCTGTGTTATACCGTGTCACCCCTCTCTACTCCAGTCCTCCTGTGTTATACTGTGTCACCCCTCTCTACTCCAGTCCTCCTGTATTATACTGTGTCACCTCTCTCTACTCCAGTCCTCCTGTGTTATACTGTGTCACCCTCTCTCTACTCCAGTCCTCCTGTGTTATACTTTGTCACCCCTCTCTACTCCAGTCCTCCTGTATTATACTGTGTCACCTCTCTCTACTCCAGTCCTCATGTGTTATGCTGTGTCATCCCTCTCTACTCCAGTCCTCCTGTGTTATACTGTGTCATCCCTCTCTACTCCAGTACTCATGTGTTATACTGTGTCACCCCTCTCTACTCCAGTCCTCCTGTGTTATACTGTGTCACCCTCTCTACTCCAGTCCTCCTGTGTTATACTTTGTCACCCCTATCTACTCCAGTCCTCCTGTATTATACTGTGTCACCTCTCTCTACTCCAGTCCTCCTGTGTTATGCTGTGTCATCCCTCTCTACTCCAGTCCTCCTGTGTTATACTGTGTCATCCCTCTCTACTCCAGTACTCATGTG
This sequence comes from Mimachlamys varia, assembly GCA_947623455.1. Taxonomy (NCBI): domain Eukaryota; kingdom Metazoa; phylum Mollusca; class Bivalvia; order Pectinida; family Pectinidae; genus Mimachlamys; species Mimachlamys varia. The sequence continues at coordinate 9,673,264 of OX392537.1, forward strand.
TTATACTGTGTCACCCCTCTCTACTCCAGTCCTCCTGTGTTATACTGTGTCACCCCTCCTTACTCCAGTCCTCCTGTGTTATACTGTGTCACCCCTCTCTACTCCAGTCCTCCTGTGTTATACTGTGTCACCTCTCTCTACTCCAGTCCTCCTGTGTTATACTGTGTGACCCCTCTCTACTCCAGTCCTCCTGTGTTATACTGTGTCACCTCTCTCTACTCCAGTCCTCCTGTGTAATACTGTGTGACCCCTCTCTACTCCAGTCCTCCTGTGTTATACTGTGTCACCCCTCTCTACTCCAGTCCTCCTGTGTTATACTGTGTCACCCCTCTCTACTCCAGTCCTCCTGTGTTATACAGTATCACCCCTCTCTACTCCAGTCCTCCTGTGTTATACTGTGTCACCCCTCTCTACTCCAGTCCTCCTGTGTTATACTGTGTCACCCCTCTCTACTCCAGTCCTCCTGTGTTATACTGTGTCACCTCTCTCTACTCTAGTCCTCCTGTGTTATACTGTGTCACCCCTCTCTACTCCAGTCCTCCTGTGTTATACTGTGTCACCCTCTCTCTACTCCAGTCCTCCTGTGTTATACTTTGTCACCCCTCTCTACTCCAGTCCTCCTGTATTATACTGTGTCACCTCTCTCTACTCCAGTCCTCCTGTGTTATACTGTGTCATCCCTCTCTACTCCAGTCCTCCTGTGTTATACTGTGTCACCCCTCTCTACTCCAGTCCTCCTGTGTTATACTGTGTCACCTCTCTCTACTCCAGTCCTCCTGTGTTATACCGTGTCACCCCTCTCTACTCCAGTCCTCCTGTGTTATACTGTGTCACCTCTCTCTACTCCAGTCCTCCTGTGTTATACTGTGTCACCCCTCTCTACTCCAGTCCTCCTGTGTTATACTGTGTCACCTCTCTCTACTCCAGTCCTCCTGTGTTATACTGTGTGACCCCTCTCTACTCCAGTCCTCCTGTGTTATACTGTGTGACCCCTCTCTACTCCAGTCCTCCTGTGTTACACTATGTCACCTCTCTCTACTTCAGTCCTCCTGTGTAATACTGTGTGACCCCTCTCTACTCCAGTCCTCCTGTGTTATACTGTGTGACCCCTCTCTACTCCAGTCCTCCTGTGTAATACTGTGTCACCCCTCTCTACTCCAGTCCTCCTGTGTTATACTATGTCACCCCTCTCTACTCCAGTCCTCCTGTGTTATACTGTGTCACCTCTCTCTACTCCAGTCCTCCTGTGTTATACTGTGTCACCCCTCTCTACTCCAGTCCTCCTGTGTTATACTGTGTCACCTCTCTCTACTCCAGTCCTCCTGTGTTATACTGTGTGACCCCTCTCTACTCCAGTCCTCCTGTGTTACACTATGTCACCTCTCTCTACTTCAGTCCTCCTGTGTAATACTGTGTGACCCCTCTCTACTCCAGTCCTCCTGTGTTATACTGTGTGACCCCTCTCTACTCCAGTCCTCCTGTGTAATACTGTGTCACCCCTCTCTACTCCAGTCCTCCTGTGTTATACTATGTCACCCCTCTCTACTCCAGTCCTCCTGTGTTATACTATGTCACCCCTCTCTACTCCAGTCCTCCTGTGTTATACTGTGTCACCTCTCTCTACTCCAGTCCTCCTGTGTTATACTGTGTGACCCCTCTCTACTCCAGTCCTCCTGTGTTATACTGTGTGACCCCTCTCTACTCCAGTCCTCCTGTGTTATACTGTGTCACCCCTCTCTACTCCAGTCCTCCTGTGTTATACTGTGTCACCCCTCTCTTCTCCAGTCCTCCTGTGTTATACTATGTCACCCCTCTCTTCTCCAGTCCTCCTGTGTTATACTGTGTCACCCCTCTCTACTCCAGTCCTCCTGTGTTATACTGTGTCACCCCTCTCTTCTCCAGTCCTCCTGTGTTATACTGTGTCATCCCTCTCTACTCCAGTCCTCCTGTGTTATACTGTTTCACCCCTCTCTACTCCAGTCCTCCTGTGTTATACTGTGTCACCCCTCTCTACTCCAGTCCTCCTGTGTTATACTGTGTCACCCCTCTCTTCTCCAGTCCTCCTGTGTTATACTATGTCACCCCTCTCTACTCCAGTCCTCCTGTGTTATACTGTGTCACCCCTCTCTACTCCAGTCCTCTTGTGTTATACTGTGTCACCCCTCCCTACTCCAGTCCTCCTGTGTTATACTATGTCACCCCTCTCTACTCCAGTCCTCCTGTGTTATACTATGTCACCCCTCTCTACTCCAGTCCTCATGTGTTATACTATGTCACCCCTCTCTACTCCAGTCCTCCTGTGTTATACTGTGTCACCCCTCTCTACTCCAGTCCTCCTGTGTTATACTGTGTCACCTCTCTCTACTCCAGTCCTCCTGTGTTATACTGTGTTACCCCTCTCTACTCCAGTCCTCCTGTGTTATACTGTGTCACCCCTCTCTACTCCAGTCCTCCTGTGTTATACTGTGTCACCCCTCTCTACTCCAGTCCTCCTGTGTTATACTGTGTCACCCCTCTCTACTCCAGTCCTCCTGTGTTATACTGTGTCACCTCTCTCTACTCCAGTCCTCCTGTGTTATACTGTGTCACCCCTCTCTACTCCAGTCCTCTTGTGTTATACTGTGTTACCCCTCTCTACTCCAGTCCTCCTGTGTTATACTGTGTCACCCCTCTCTACTCCAGTCCTCCTGTGTTATACTGTGTCACCCCTCTCTACTCCAGTCCTCCTGTGTTATACTGTGTCACCCCTCTCTACTCCAGTCCTCCTGTGTTATACTGTGTCACCCCTCTCTACTCCAGTCCTCCTGTGTTTTACTGTGTCACCCCTCTCTACTCCAGTCCTCCTGTGTTTTACTGTGTCACCCCTCTCTACTCCAGTCCTCCTGTGTTATACTGTGTCACCCCTCTCTACTTCAGTCCTCCTGTGTTATACTGTGTTATCCCTCTCTACTCCAGTACTCATGTGTTATACTGTGTCACCCCTCTCTACTCCAGTCCTCCTGTGTTATACTGTGTCATCCCTCTCTACTCCAGTCCTCCTGTGTTATACTGTGTCACCCCTCTCTACTCCAGTCCTTCTGTGTTATACTGTGTCACCCCTCTCTACTCCAGTCCTCCTGTGTAATACTGTGTGACCCCTCTCTACTCCAGTCCTCCTGTGTTATACTGTGTCACCCCTCCCTACTCCAGTCCTCCTGTGTTATACTGTGTCACCCTCTCTACTCCAGTCCTCCTGTATTATACTGTGTCACCCCTCCTTACTTCAGTCCTCCTGTGTTATACTGTGTCACCCTCTCTCTACTCCAGTCCTCCTGTGTTATACTGTGTCACCCCTCTCTACTCCAGTCCTCATGTGTTATACTATGTCACCCCTCTCTACTCCAGTCCTCCTGTGTTATACTGTGTCACCCCTCTCTACTCCAGTCCTCCTGTGTTATACTGTGTCACCCCTCTCTACTCCAGTCCTCCTGTGTTATACTGTGTCACCCTCTCTCTACTCCAGTCCTCCTGTGTTATACTGTGTCATCCCTATCTACTCCAGTCCTTCTGTGTTATACTGTGTCACCCCTCTCTACTCCAGTCCTCCTGTGTTATACTGTGTTACCCCTCTCTACTCCAGTCCTCCTGTGTTATACTGTGTCACCCCTCTCTACTCCAGTCCTCCTGTGTTATACTGTGTCACCCCTCTCTACTCCAGTCCTCCTGTGTTATACTGTGTCACCCCTCTCTACTCCAGTCCTCCTGTGTTATACTGTGTCACCCCTCTCTACTTCAGTCCTCCTGTGTTATACTGTGTCACCTCTCTCTACTCCAGTCCTCCTGTGTTATACTGTGTCACCTCTCTACTCCAGTCCTCCTGTGTTATACTGTGTCACCCCTCCTTACTTCAGTCCTCCTGTGTTATACTGTGTTATCCCTATCTACTCCAGTCCTTCTGTGTTATACTGTGTCACCCCTCTCTACTCCAGTCCTCCTGTGTTATACTGTGTCACCCCTCTCTACTCCAGTCCTCCTGTATTATACTGTGTCACCTCTCTCTACTCCAGTCCTCCTGTGTTATACTGTGTCACCTCTCTACTCCAGTCCTCCTGTGTTATACTGTGTCACCCCTCTCTACTCCAGTCCTCCTGTGTTATACTGTGTCACCCCTCTCTACTCCAGTCCTCCTGTGTTATACTGTGTCACCCCTCTCTACTCCAGTCCTCCTGTGTTATACTGTGTCACCTCTCTCTACTCCAGTCCTCCTGTGTTATACTGTGTCACCCTCTCTACTCCAGTCCTCCTGTATTATACTGTGTCACCCCTCTCTACTCCAGTCCTCCTGTGTTATACTATGTCACCTCTCTCTACTCCAGTCCTCCTGTGTAATACTGTGTGACCCCTCTCTACTCCAGTCCTCCTGTGTTATACTGTGTCACCACTCTCTACTCCAGTTCTCCTGTGTTATACTGTGTCACCACTCTCTACTCCAGTCCTCCTGTGTTATACTGTGTCACCTCTTTCTACTCCAGTCCTCCTGTATTATACTGTGTCACCTCTCTCTACTCCAGTTCTCCTGTGTTATACTGTGTCACCTCTCTCTACTCCAGTCCTCCTGTGTTATACTGTGTCACCTCTCTCTACTCCAGTCCTCCTGTGTTGTACTGTGTCACCCCTGTCTACTCCAGTCCTCCTGTGTTGTACTGTGTCATCTCTCTCTACTCCAGTCCTCCTGTGTTATACTGTGTCACCTCTCCCTACTCCAGTCCTCTTGTGTTATGCTGTGTCACCCCTCCTTACTCCAGTCCTCCTGTGTTATACTATGTCACCCCTCTCTACTCCAGTCCTCCTGTGTTATACTGTGTCATCTCTCTCTACTCCAGTCCTCCTGTGTTATACTGTGTCACCTCTCTACTCCAGTCCTCCTGTGTTATACTGTGTCATCCCTCTCTACTCCAGTCCTCCTGTGTTGTACTGTGTCATCTCTCTCTACTCCAGTCCTCCTGTGTTATACTGTGTCACCTCTCTCTACTCCAGTCCTCCTGTGTTATACTGTGTCATCCCTCTCTACTCTAGTCCTCCTGTGTTATACTATGTCACCCCTCTCTACTCCAGTCCTCCTGTGTTATACTGTGTCACCTCTCTACTCCAGTCCTCCTGTGTTATACTGTGTGACCCCTCTCTACTCCAGTCCTCCTGTGTTATACTGTGTCACCCCTCCTTACTCCAGTCCTGCTGTGTTATACTGTGTCACCTCTCTACTCCAGTCCTGCTGTGTTATACTGTGTGACCCCTCTCTACTCCAGTCCTCCTGTGTTATACTGTGTCACCCCTCCTTACTCCAGTCCTCCTGTGTTATACTGTGTCACCTCTCTCTACTCCAGTCCTCCTGTGTAATACTGTGTGACCCCTCTCTACTGCAGTCCTCCTGTGTTATACTGTGTCACCCCTCCCTACTCCAGTCCTCCTGTGTTATACTATGTCACCCCTCTCTACTCCAGTCCTCCTGTGTTATACTGTGTCACCTCTCTACTCCAGTCCTCCTGTGTTATACTGTGTGACCCCTCTCTACTCCAGTCCTACTGTGTTATACTGTGTCACCCCTCCTTACTCCAGTCCTGCTGTGTTATACTGTGTCACCTCTCTCTACCCCAGTCCTCCTGTGTTATACTATGTCACCCCTCTCTACTCCAGTCCTCCTGTGTAATACTGTGTCACCCCTCTCTACTCCAGTCCTCCTGTGTTATACTGCGTCACCTCTCTCTACTCCAGTCCTCCTGTGTTATACTGTGTGACCCCTCTCTTCTCCAGTCCTCCTGTGTTATACTGTGTCACCCTCTCTACTCCAGTCCTCCTGTGTTATACTGTGTCACCCTCTCTACTCCAGTCCTCCTGTGTTGTACTGTGTCACCCCTCTCTACTCCAGTCCTCCTGTGTTATACTGTGTCGCCCCTCTCTACTCCAGTCCTCCTGTGTTATACTGTGTCACCTCTCTACTCCAGTCCTCCTGTGTTATACTGTGTCACCTCTCTCTACTCCAGTCCTCCTGTGTTATACTGTGTCACCCCTCTCTTCTCCAGTCCTCCTGTGTTATACTGTGTCACCCTCTCTACTCCAGTCCTCCTCTGTTATACTGTGTCACCCTCTCTACTCCAGTCCTCCTGTGTTGTACTGTGTCACCCCTCTCTACTCCAGTCCTCCTGTGTTATACTGTGTCGCCCCTCTCTACTCCAGTCCTCCTGTGTTATACTGTGTCACCTCTCTACTCCAGTCCTCCTGTGTTATACTGTGTCACCCCTCTCTACTCCAGTCCTCCTGTGTTATACTGTGTCACCCCTGGGCCTCTCTACTCCAGTCTGCCTGTGTATACTTTGTCAACTCTCTCTACTGTAGTCCTCAACCTCTTGATTGTGAGTTCGAATCCAACATGGGGCAGTTGCCAGGTACTGACCATAGGTTGGTGGTTTTTCAATGGGTACTGGCTTTCCTTCACTTTTCCTCCACCTCCTAAACCTGGCACGTCCTTAAATGACCATGGCTGTTAATAGGTCGTAAACTAAAATAAACCAAACCAACCAATGTTGATGTGGATTTATGGTTTACCTTTACAATGATAATCTATGCATTGTTTAAATGGGAGATAACTTAATTCAAATATGGGAGATAACTCAATAAATGTCATTCTACTTCAGATTTTTATTTTAAAATTAATCAACCTTGTTGGCCTGTCACTAGCATGCACACAGGGTAGAAACCTGAGTACCAAGAGAAAAGCCATGTCAGGTGACCCCATACCGATTCACATCCGATTTGGGACAGTCTGGACAGTGTGTTGGATATAACACACCATCCACATGACCACCTTATATTGATCTATCTGTGTGCGTAAGTTTTGCTCAGACTGAACAAATAAACAGGAGTTGACAAAAGAAGTAAAAATGTAGGAAAATGATAAAAGAAACAGGTGAACAATACATACTCTACAGGCCCTTTGTGCCTACCCTATAACATATCTGAGGTACAATTACAAGTAGAATCTTGACCTTGAAAATTAAGGGCCCCTGGGTAAAGTTTTATTGTATGGTAAGTAGTACTCATTGTCAAATCTCTAGATATCCAGGGGACCTCAAACAGTTAGATATGGTCAAATCTGCACCTTTCCTGGGGCCCATCTGTCTAGAGGTTCAGATCTGATGTCATGGTCAATTTCTAAATAGTGAAGGTCCCCATGATGTTGTGGTTTAATAATATAATATAACCACCTATGCTGGGGCTGTGATGTCATGGTCAAATCTGCATCTTTCCAGGGGCAGGGGAAGGGCCCTACCAGTGTCATGGTTAGATCCCTGTCCTGAGGGGGTCAAACCTGGCTGATGTCATAGTCAGATCTGCACCTTTTCATGAGGGCCCATGGCCATTCTTAGGAGCCTTATGTTTACCTATATAGTTTGTATCTTGGGGTCCTATAGGCCTGATTTCATGGACAACTGAGTGATGTGGCTGGGTATAAAAGTGTGTCATGTACGTATACATGTATAGACCATGTAAGTAGGAGTATATATAAACCTATTATCAGGATTATTGACACATATCAATATATCTGATTATAGCACCACAGTAAAAACACCAAACTTTTAACTGAGCTATTGATGGGTCATTTAACATTTATGTGTATTATGTTGGGAGTCGGAAAGTTTTCGCTTTTGTCCGGAGCTTATATGTTGCTGTATGTATGGTCAGCGAAGCACGATATTGATAAAGGCCGCGTACTGGTGTTTTCACGCTCCGAATGTTTACAATTTACGGAGAGTGATCATGAGGAGAGAACACACAGGATGAGTCAGCCTTTGTAAGCTAGGGTACACCTTCGTACAGCTCTCCCTATATATCTAGTACCTATTTACCTGGTGGCATGTCTCTACTGGTTAACATTGTAGCACCTAGTAGGTAGCTTTACAGTGCTGGGACAGTATATTTTGTTTATCCGACACCAGTCGTGAAATTTAATACAATCAATTTGTACAGGTAAGAGAAGACTCTGTTTCTCAGGTAAAAAAAATGTGTTGTGTTGATGGTTATTTTTTTTTTTTGTACTGTATATATATACACATGTGTACATAGGATTGTCTGGCTTAAAGTATATATCACTTCATTACACATATGTGTATACATAATATACATTAATTGTGTAGATGTAAGGCAAAAACAGAAATTTAGGGGTGTGTTCAATTGTTCTATGATTTCATTAAATTTCTTAATTTATTAACCAGTTACATGTTTGTTTGTATATATGTGTGTATGCACTTTATTGCTACATTTTGTCCAAGGAAATTGATCCAGAATTTATAAAGAAAAGATTGCAGATATATGTATGTATACATGTACACACGCTCATGTAAAGGAATTGTAACTGCCTTATATATATTTGAAATATTGGACTGAATTGACAGATGTTTACCTCGATCAGCCTAAAGTGTGTGACATTTCATGTAAATACACAATTTTCTAATTCATATACATAATCCTAATTATGACAATCCATTTTTTTCACTTTTCTGTCTCTGTATATTATATGTTATGCATAATAGTATGTCTCATAGCTGGTACAGTAAAATTAAACATGTTTATAGTGTTTTTCTTCCCCCGCTTAAAGCGCCCTATCATTTATATTTGTAACATTTCCTTTGCCCGCAAAGGTTCATTGTATAAACATATTATACTGTATTTCAATTAATCATGACTGGTATGGCAAAATACGAGATTATCACAAGCCCATGGATATAAGAACTATCATCTTAACCAATTCTGAATGTTGTTATTAAATAAACTAACAGTGTTTGTGGACCAAACGGGCCATTCATATCATGGTATCAAAGTAAAGCAGACCAATTCCCAAATGATTTCGAGTTGATATTTAAATTGTCGCTTGACATTAATTAAAGGTAACTTTTATATTGTTCCCATGTGGTAAAAATCATTTATTGTGCAAAATAATGAAAATCCCCTAAAACATTTCCATTAAAATTCATCATTAACTGTTTAATACTTATAGGTATACATATTTAAGGAATATAAATATTCATGATGTTAAAATGGCCTGAAAAGTCAGTCATACGGGTATAAAAACTATCCTTAACCCTGTCAGCTAAGACTTAAGATTGGGTCTAGGTGGGGTATTTTTGCAATCTAAAATAAAATTGGGTAATATTAGCAGTAAGTAAAGTCAGTGAGTAACAATATGAAATGTATCTTGACTTATATAATGTGGAATTTGTATTAAAAATGGAATCACAATAGAACAATGTTATCTCAAAGTTGACGGAACTTTACGTAATTCTGGTAAATTCATTCACCCCTGAAATTTCATAATGAACTATTCCAACCTTTTTTTGGGAGAGTTCAAATGTGTCTTCAGGGGTGAATGAGTTACAGGAATGATTATAAAGTGCTCCAGTATGAAATTTGGCAGGGACTGGCATAAAACTTCACATTAGTGGGATCTTCAACTTTTACAAGTTCTAGGTAAGGATGGTTCCACTAAATAATATTTCTCATTGATAATCAGTTATTGTCATAATTGTATCATTTCTGTTACAGGATTGAGGTGTACATTGTAAATGATATCGGGAACAGCTGAATCCTTTCAGAAAAGTCTGTACCTCTGCATGCAGACCCAAACTCATCGGCTCTAAATAACTGGTTTGAGGAGGGTTACCATGGTTACGTTAGTTCCCTGAGGATGGAGTATGAACCTGGTGACCTTTTGTGGACCTGTTATTCTTGTACTCTAACCAATGGAGAGGACAGGGACACATGCGCAGCCTGCGGGAAAGATAAACTACTGTTTCCTGGACAACAGGGTCCTGACAATGTCAATGAAGGTGCATCCAATCGCAGAGGCCCCTTATCACCACAGGGAGGAGTCAGACCGAAAGTTCTGACAAACAAAACTAAAGCTCCTCCCCCTAGACCCTCCCCCCTCGGAGGCCCGACTAATCCTTTTGCTGTTGACATGGAAACTACTCAGGGACAACTTTGGGATTGTGGAAATTGTGCAATGAAAAATGTTGGGGATTCCGATCACTGTGTAAGTTGTTTGGGACTGAAGGAGAAGGAAGTGATCATTATTAACGACGACGATGAATATGTTGTCCGCTACAATCATATCACATCTCCAACAGTATCGGAACCTCCTATTGGCTTAGAGGCTCCAACAGGGAAATCTGAACCAAAAGTAGAGGGAGCAAGTAGAGAAAAGCCTGTGGCGCAGGATTGGGCCTGTATACGATGCACACTGAAAAACTCCCCCAGTACCAAAAACTGTTCTGTTTGTGGCGCCCCAAAGGAGCTGAAGATGCCAACTTTAGATTTGGATTTCGACTCAGCTGATGATTTCCCTACTTCCAGTAAGCGAGGAGTGCCGGATGGTATGGAGTCCGAGTCCTACAGAAATAAACACAGAAATGCGAAGGGTGTCCCCAGTCAGACAAAACTCCCTAACGGAAAGGATTCAGGTGTTATACCCAAAACACGGGACACAGCTGGAATGTCACGGAGATCAAAGTCGGACACATTAGTTGCTATGACAGACGAATGGACTTGTAAGGCTTGTAGTTTTTCGTGTAATCCTTCTTGGAGTCCAAAATGTACTTGTTGTTCAGTTTCAAGACAGACAACTCCTTCTGGCAGTGGGAGTTCTGGTCACCACAGGGCGAGTAGTATTCCGGTATCCCCAACAGACAGACTTCCTGTAATCAACCAGTCCTTAGTTGGCCCCGGGGTACCAGCAGAAAAACCTCAACGTTCACCAAGACCAAATCACAATGCCTCAGGTAAGGGACTTGTTACAAAGACAAAGTCGGATGATGCTAGCTCTCCTTCCAAAAGTAAGAGCAAATTCTGGGATTGTACGTCATGTACTTTTCGTAATCCCAAATCTGTGCTAGCTTGTACTGTGTGTGGTGCTCAGAGGGCTGTACAATCAAACTTATACTGGAACTGCCCAAAATGTACTCTAAGAAATCGTAAAGAAGTGACCGTCTGCAAAGCATGTGGCATAAGATTAAAAACTGAAAGTGATAACCCTGCTAGAAGTGGGGACAACGATCAACGTGGGGTTGACAGTAACACAAAAGTTGTAAGCAATAAGCAGGAAAATAGTGATAAAACACCCAGGCAATCTCCCGCAGGGACCGCGGGGAAAAAACCTGGAAGGGACTCAGTAGTGATGGAAGATTCACCTAAGATAACGCCAGAGAAAAAACCGGGAGAAAGGAAGCCAAACTTCCTGGAAGATCTTCAGAGGCTAACATCACCAAAAGAGGATTCATCTAATGTGAGTTCTTCTAGTAAGTTTGGCAATGAGCCACTTGGAAAAGATAAATCTAACAAGGAATCTTTAGGGAGCAAAAAAACGGATAAAGTCTCATTAGGAAAAGACAAATCTGAAAAGGGTTCTTTAGGAAAAGAAAAATCTGACAAGGGTTCTTTAGGAAAAGACAAATCGGACAAGAGTTCTCTTGGAAAAGACAAATCCGACAAGGGTTCTTTAGGAAAAGACAAATCCGACAAGGGTTCTTTAGGAAAAGACAAATCCGACAAGGGTTCTTTAGGAAAAGACAAATCGGACAAGGCAAAAAATGTATGGTCTTGTTCAGAGTGTACATACAAAAATTCACTAAACAAATCACATTGCAAGGTTTGTGGGACACTTCATTTGAAGAAAAAGGTTGTTCCTGGCATGTCACTACAACGACAACAGAGCACGCTGATGGACGATATTCGTAAGACAGAGGAGAATGATGCCATGGAACTGTGGCAGCACATCACATTCTTCTGTCGCCAGGTAAATATTCCAATCACCAGACAGGGCTTTTTCTGAGGGTGTTTTGGGGCCGTTAATGGGCCCTATTCCCATTTGAAATTATTTTAATATTTCAGTCAAATTTGCAGTTTTCTCCTAAACAAATCTTTCCCAATTCACCAATTTTCTGCACAAAATAAGCCTGAAGGGTGATACACACAGCCAGTGTTTTTTCACATGAATTTCATGTAAAATGTCCTTCACATCAAGTTCACTTTGAATTTCTTATGAATTTTATTTCACGGGAAATTCACCTTAATTATTTCCTGAATTTGTCCATGTAAAATAAGTGGAATTTAAGTGAAAAAAAAGAAGAATGAAAAATCAACTAAAATATAATTTCACATCCTAGATAGAGAGGGTTGGCAAGTTCCAGGTATATATGCACACTACTTACGAAGTACAGCACTGATGTATACATATATGACACTTGGTGCAAATTAAAGGACCCTTTCATCGAAGTAATGGAAATAAAATATGTATATATTGGAGTTTTAATTACCTCTATTTATGAAATAATGTCCCTTTTTAAAATGACGGCAGTATAACTATGTAATATAAGTTTGCCATGCTGATGACACTTCAATCACTTTTTGAATATCTTACCAAAGGTTTACTGTATTAAATGTTCATTTTGTTTGTTTTGTAGCAAAAGGAGCCTTTTGTAGATGACTCTTTCCCTCCTGCTGATAAATCGCTGTTTTATGACAGTTCCGCACCCTTTACAACCACAACAGTAAACTGGTGTCGGCCGAACGATATCACAATGGACCAAGCCGGAGAAGATTCTATACCCTGGGCTGTATACAGGACTCCAATGCCAGAAGATATCTCACAGGGACTCCTCGGCAACTGTTGGTACGTCTGGCTTCAGTTTCATAAATCTTCCTTAACTTTATGAAATTCCTTTACTTCAAAACCTCCATGTAAAAGCATTACAAAATTTCCTTAACTTAAGATTTCATCCTTAGTTACACCCCCTACATTGAAGTTAGGGGTGGGGGGGTATACTGGAATCTGGTTATCCGTATGTGTCTGTAGTCACAATTTTATCCGGGTATGTATTCGCTCAGTTTTCAACAGATCTTTTTAAAATTTTGTGGGAATAGACAGTATAGTATGAAGATGTGCCCCCTGAAGTAAATTTGATTTTCAACCCTTTTTCAGAAAGTCATTACCCTTTTTATGTAAAAAATGACCACAATTTTGTCCGGCTATGCAATCACTCAGTTTTCAACGGATCTTTTAAATTTTTGTGGGAATAGACAGTACAGTATGAAGATGTGCCCCTCATTTGTTTTACAAATAACTTTAAGGGGGCGGGGGGTATGAGTTGGCCCCTGGACGACAATTCTAGTTGCGTACTGTATTGCTTTCCTATGGAGATACACGTATTTAAGTTAAGGAATTTAGTTATGTTAAGGAACGTAAATGAAATAGTTCAGGCTAATTTGATTTCTTAAGCTATCATGTAATAAAATGTACCTTTAAATTGAAATTTTACAAAGATTATCTATGCACAAATTTTATTTGAATGTTAATACCTTAATGTCATACCGATAATTGAACATGGTGCATGTGATAAGCTCTTGTAATATTGGTTCATCAACTTTCATCATAAGGTGCTGATCATGAGTCTTGTGTGAGAAAAAAAGAAAATGAAAATAACATTCTGACTTGTTCAGTCAATTACACTATATCTTTTTTTGTAAAATTTTCATCAGCATATTTCATTAAGTGCCATGCATTTTTGTAATAACAAATACAGAGAGAAAATGATTACCCCTGTTACTGAACAATAGATATAAGTAATGTCCCTTCCTGAAGTACTTATATTATAGAGATACCGGATAAACACCACTGTGTACACTGATAATCAACGAGGAGGACTTTGTTTAATATACCATGTACACCATGGTGTCTAATGCTTTCACAGAAAATATGATTTAACAGTCAAAATGCTTCCTCGGATGATTAAGATGATTTGTTCCAGAAAGTGTTCTCCAAAAAATGAGACATACAATTTCTCATGAATACAGTCACTTCATACTATTGCTCATGAATACAGTCACCTATATTTTATCGATCCTGTAGCGTGAACTCACTATCTAATGATTCCGTCCTCAAATGACCTAAGATGTTAAGAGGACGTAAAACAAAACCAAACCAAACCAAACCATCCAATGTTGATATGTATTTATGGTTTACCTTTACAAAGATAATCTAATAATCTACGCATTGTTTAAATGGGAGATAACTCAATTCAAATATGGGAGATAACTTAATAAATGTCATTCTACTTCAGTTATGAAAATTTCCCCATGATAGATATGTTCAGGACTTTTTCTGAGGGTATTTTTGAGGCATTAATGGGCCCATTCCGAATTGAAATTATTTCATGTTAAAGCCAAATTCCCAGAATTTGCAGTTTACTCCTGAAAAAATCTTTCCCAATTCACCAATTTTCTTCCCTTATTAAGACAAAAAGGCCCAATCCCAAACCGGGGAGAGAAAGCCCTGATGTTAAGATATTTAGATAGCAAAAATAACCACATTTACAGCAGAATTTTATGTATTGTTGTTTTATTGGGAGATATAAAACTCAATACAAATATGGGAGATAACTCAATTCAAATATGGGAGATAACTCAATTCAAATATGGGAGATAACTCAATAAATGTCATTCTACTTCCGCTACAAAAATTACCCCATGATATATATGTGAAGACCTTTAGATGGTAAAAATAACCACATATACATCAGTATATTATGTACTGATCAAATAAAAGTTGATATTTAAAAAAAGTTGTTAGAATTCTGTAAAAAAAAATTTTTTAATCTGTTTTGGTTTTGATAGGTTCCTGAGTGCCTTAGCTGTGCTAGCAGAGCGACCAGAACTGGTGGAGAACATCATTCTGACAAAAGAACACTGTCCTCAGGGGGCCTACCAGGTCCGCCTCTGTAAGGACGGAAACTGGCAGATCATCCTGATTGATGATCTCCTGCCGTGTGATCAGCGAAACAGACTTGTGTTCTCTCAGGTACATATAACTTGGTCCCAGAGGAGCTTCTTATCGGTCATAGATATACTGATTTCATTATAGGAATTAACGTTTTTTGAAGGGTAATTTAGACTTTAACAAATAAAAATACAAAATTTTATTTGTTCTAAATGATTTATGGAGGTGTATGACAAATAAAAAAAAACATTATTCAATTTGATTGATTGATTGATCGATTGATTTTGTGTCTGCTTAACTGCTGAATATTCGTACCTCCAGCGAATGTTTTAAAAAATTCATTGAGTTGTATAAAATAAAAATAGAAATAATTTGTTTTCAAATATTTATTGAGTTGTGACTGATGATTGCCTTTTTTAATACATCCTGTTTGAAAATCGAAAAGTATGAAAAAAAGTTGCTAAATTTTCAGTAATTATTTACATGACACTTCAGTAGTGTGTGTAACAAATAGTTTTCGCATACTTCCGGGTTTTTTAGGCAAAGAGAAGACAACTCTGGGTGCCCCTGATTGAGAAGGCTATGGCCAAGCTACATGGTTGCTATGAGTCTTTGATTGCCGGGAAGTCTATAGAAGGCCTAGCTACCTTAACAGGTGCTCCATGTGAAAACATTGAACTTCAAGGTATGTAATTAATTCCTGCCATACTTTTTGCTTTGGACATTTCTGCTAATGATATCAAAATTTAAGCTATTTGATTTCAATAATATAAAGTTTAAAGACCCAACATACGTAATATCAGGAATTTGGACATTTCTACTAATGATATCAAAATTTAAGTTATTTGATTTCAATAATATAATGTTTAAAGGCCCAATATACATAATTTCAGGAATTTTTTCAGAATTCTGAAATATTCTGGGAAAAAAATCCTGTTGATAATCATGCAAAAATAAGCCTAAAACGAAGTAAACCTGAGCAGTAACTAACAAGAAACTCTTGACAGAAAATGCAAAGAATTGAAAACAATTCAGGTGGGGCCAACTTTAACAACAAGCCAAAGCTAGAAGACAGTTCAAAATGGATGTGTGTTTACAAATACCGTGTTTTAACTACTGCTGTACCGGTAACCGTGAATGAATTCATCTTGAATATTGCTGATATCAGTTAATCTTAACTAAATCTATAACATAGAAAGTTATTAGGCTTGATTTTCGCTTAAATTTTTGCCGAAAGTTACTATATTTGGCCTTTAACTTTTGGTACATTTGATTGCATTTCACTTTCCATTTTGAGTAAATAAAATTTATGTTTTGATACAACTGTAACCCAGGTAATTAGTAGCTGCAATAGATACAATTCGACTGGAGAATGTCTCTCTAGCTTAGCGGTTTAGTGCAGCTTGTATTTACCAGGGTGACATACTGATACTCACCCATGCCCATATAGGCATCGCTGAAACCCTTAGAAACTTGTGGACAAGTTCTTTCCTGGATGGGGAGCATGTTTCTCTGGTAAATACTAGCTGCAGTATACCACTTGGCTAGCGAGAAATTTTTTCTTTAGCACGATCGGTTGAGTAGTAACACTAGTAAGCCAGAGATTCTGGGTTCGACTCCTGGTGGAGGCATTGAAAATAAATACTGATTTCCCACATACTGTACTATATGAGATTAATGTACAAGAAATTTCAAACCGAGGGTAAGATTTATGAATTTTATCACAAGACTTTGCCGAGTGCTAAAATTCATAATACCATTCCAAGGATTGTGTTTTAATTCTCTGTCTAAATCGTACAGGATTGATTGATTATTTTTCTCCCACACTTTCCTAGCGTAAAATAAGTTGTAACGTAAACTCGGGGGATTGCTCCATCATCAATGGCAGATGCAATGTGTGACGAAATTGATGACATTACTCTGGTTACACTGCATAAAGTGATGACATGAAAGTAATGTTTTAGAATAATAGCCTGTGTGAACTGTCTTTTCATCTCACAATTCATTTCCAGCACACACATGTATACATACACACACATATGGAGATATTAGCCAGTTGGTATAGGACAAGTAGTTAGCGCCTGATAAGGCAGCTCCTGTGAACTCCTAAAAATTGTATATGATAGAACTATATGTGTTAATTGTATGAGAATTGTATATCTATGTACTGTAAAGCGCTTTAGAGTGGCTTATGTTAGCTAGATAGGGCGCTATATCAAATGTAGTATATATTATATTTTCCCTACCCTGGTAAAAGAGAGGTTTGTCTTTTCCCATGCAAAAATGGGAATGAACCTGTGAAGTGTGAGAGAAATATTTATGATAAATCCCTGTGTGACTCATTGGTATGCGTGATATATACAGCTTCACTCAGGTATGTGAATATTTATCATTAACTGGTCCTTAAATTATAGTGAATTGTATTGTAGACACCCAGCAGAGGGAGGAAGATATTGACCCTGACTTCATTTGGGCCCGTCTGCTGAGTTCACGTGATGCTGGGTAAACTTGTAGTATCTATTTGTAAAAAATGAATTCAAGATGTACCATATTATGGTTATACAACTGGATTTAGCCTTGAAATAGTATTTCCTGCTAAGAGGTTTTATAAACTTGAGCAGATCTTGAGTATATAAGTTTTTCACAATGTAATTTTTTGCCTATAGGGAAGTACTTATATCTTGATGACTCAATCTATTGAAAAAAAGAAATTAAGAAAAGGAAATTGAAATTGTTAAAGTCCTTGAAATTACTTTATTTCTAAATGTGTAATACTAGAAATGTCAATCTCGCTGAGTATGATGTATATAAGCAAGGTTTGTATATTTGACCTTGACATTCTACAGTTGTAATTAGAGTTCATTTGTCCTTGACCTTGAAGGTTTCTGATGGGAGGGTCCTGTGGAGGAGGCAACATGAAGGCGGACGATGAGGGCTATGAGGCTGTGGGACTAAGACCTCGCCACTCCTACTCCATCCTAGATGTAAGGGATGTGGAGGGAAATAGGTCAGTTGTTACTCGGTTTATTAGCTCACCTGCCTCTAGGGCAAGTGAGCGTATGCTGTGGTGTAGTGTCTGCCATCCGTTCAGCGTCAACTTTTTCCTTTATACAATTTCTTCTCAATAACTGTTCAAACGAATGACTTTGACCCACTTTCAAGGTTACAGGGGCTACCAAGTTTGTTCAAATGAATGACCTTGACCTACTTTCAAGGTCACGGGTCAAATGTCTTAAAATCTTCAATATTTCCAGATTGATTCCTTATCAAATGAAGACATATTCTGTACTGATTGATATGGGAGCATGCAGTTACATATTACACTGGTTTATAACTGTTTGGTTGCTAGGTTACTGCGACTGAGGAATCCCTGGGGGCGGTTCTCCTGGAATGGTGACTGGTGCGATCACTCCTCCTGCTGGGACACCATTAGCTCTCACGCTAAGGAGGACCTGATGTTACATGGTGACACGTCGGGCATTTTCTGGATATCTCTAAGCGACCTAATGATGTAAGGCCATTCAGATAGGACTTATTGTCATAAAAATTCTTTGTCAAACACAATTGAAAATTAAAAGATAAAAATTTTCAAAAATGCAATTTACCACCATATGTAGACTCTGGATTGATCTAGCCAATCTGATGGTTTTGGTGTTTTGGTATGCTTCAATGTTTATGCATGAAAGCATCACAGTTTTCCAATATTTCCCATTTTCAGGCAAGCAATTACAATTGAAAAACGAGTTGGGGATGGGGGGGGGGAGGGGGGGGGGTGTTCTTGTTGAAGTGGCAATTGGTGCAATATTCAGGTTCAAGTTACATTTTCTATATACTGAAAAATTCTGGCTGCAAATGTTTATTTTTTCTTTAAAGCATACCGGTATGTAATATTCAACGGGAAACCATTGAATTTTCCTTTCATTACAATTTCTAGGTTGTCATAAAAGCTTGTAGGCATCTGGTTTAATTTTTCCAAATTTGTCTTAAAAGCTGATTTGGGCGTATACGTAGTGCAGCGCATACAGAATATTAACATGCCTAAGGATATAGTTCTGTTTTAACAGAAATAACAACATAACACAAATAACAAGTACCAAAAAAACACACTTATACATTTCATTAAATATATTTCAGTTTTAAAAATTCAAGTTTTAAAATGTCCCTACAATATATAATTTGATCATCAAACAATGCAAAGAAAAGGTGCACAAATAGTGGGCAGTGATATTGGACCTTAACTTAATTATATTATCACTAGTTATATGATCAGAATGGTCAATTTATCAGGAAAAAATTCTGATACATTTGGTGAAATACCATATATCAGGGGTTTTTTTAGCGAGTGTCTCATTTTTGCTATGTTCGTGATAACACTCCGTCGTGAAAAATAAAATATCGCTAAAATTGGTTCCATTGTAACAGTACAAGATGAAAACATTAGGTATAAAATTGTTGGTAAGACGGTATTCATGTCCTTTGCAACAGTCAGAAATTTTGAGAATAAAATAAAAGATAAAAGTCGCTCTTACCCCAATTTGGAAAAAAAAAGTTAGGAGAATTTAGGAATTTTTTTTTTTTTTTTTTTTCAGGTTTTTTTTTTCATTTATTTCCATCAATCTCATTCCATTCCATGCATTAGTACATTCACATACATCTTATTTTACATCTTTCAACATTAAGAAAATACCTCATATCAAAGTAAATAAATAGTTACTCCTTTTTTTCATAATATTGCTTTCACAGTGTAAGTAAATACAATGTAAATAATAAAACTTGAACTCATTTTTTTTCCCGGAAATTCCGGGTTTATCTTTTTGTGCAGCTTTATATTTGTGTGTTTATATTTGGCGGTGGTGGTGATGTTGACAGGAATTCATCACGGCCTATCGATATATATATATATATATGGAGCAATATCTCTATATAAGTGTGTCATTGGAAACACATTTGATTTGCCTTTGTAGATATTTTGACAGCATTGACATCTGTAAGGTGCGATCTGAGTGGAGGGAGACTAGGATTAATGGGACCCTCCCATCTAATGCCAGAGAGTCTTTTAAACTGGTGAAGCTGACCGTGTTCTATACCTCGGAGGTGGAGATTGGTCTGTTCCAGGAAAGCATTAGGTATGTACTCGGTTTCAAAACTCAGTTGCTCACACCAGTACATGAGACTCAATTCTCTGTGCTCACAGGAGTACTCATGACTCAATATTCAGTGCTCATGCCAGTACTCATGACTCAATACTTAGTACTCACACCAGTACTTGTGACTCGATTCTCAGTGCTCACACCAGTACTCGAGACTCAATTCTCTGTGCTCACACCAGTACTCGAGACTCAATTCTCTGTGCTCACACCAGTACTCGTGACTCAATACTCAGTGCTCACACCAGTACCCATGACTCAATACTCAGTGCTCACACCAGTACCCATGACTCAATACTCAGTGCTCACACCAGTACCCATGACTCAATACTCAGTGCTCACACCAGTACCCATGACTCAATACTCAGTGCTCACACCAGTACCCATGACTCAATTCTCGGTGCTCACACCAGTACTCGATCATGACTCAATACTCAGTGCTCACACCAGTACCCATGACTCAATTCTCGGTGCTCACACCAGTACTCGATCATGACTCAATACTCAGTGCTCACATCAGTACTCAGGACTCAGTGCTCAAATCAGTACTCATGGCTCAATACTCAGTGCCCACACCAGTTCTGGTGACTCAATATTCAGTGCTCAAGAAGAACTTCCCTACACTAGTCTCTTGATTTCTATATACAGTTTAATCTTTGTGGAAATTGTAGGCTATTAACTTCCTGGATCCACTCAATCCGAAATTCATATATAAATAAACTCAGGTCTTGTAAATCAGTTGAAGGTCATGAAGATCGGGCGTGGGTCAGTTTAGTTTACCGGTAGATATATTAAGTCACCTGAGATGAAGTATCAAGCAATACACTTAAGAAAAAAAAGTTTGTTATTCATTTTGTCTGCAATCCTGTTCGTGTTATAGGATCATAACACGGAACTGAATGATATGTTTAATGCTTATATTCTACACTTGTTCTGAAAATTTAAGGTTGATTACTTATAAATCGGCCAGTCATCTCCAACGTTATGATTATGACGTCACAATCCTAATGACGTCATAATAACCACTCCAGTATTATGGTCTCATAACACAGCACTGGTCTTGGTAGTGTTATATACTGACAATACAGAGCAAATGTAAATATATATATAGGTACATCAAAACTCAGATGACTGTTAAAGTGAATGGCCTATTTTGTTTGGTTTAACTTCCTATTCCCAGTAACAGTTAATTAGGTCATTAAGGAAGTACCCTCTTTTGTGTACAATATGTGTGTATCACCTTGTGATAGCACAAACTTGATGTCAACATTGGATTACCCGGTACTACTGCATTGAAGTACCATGTGGGAAGATGTTACAGTGATGCCACACTTACATATATAAGTTAAAAAAGGTTTTCACTGAAGAACATTGGATTCCACTTAATATCACCCCTTTAATATCACATTCCTCTTAATATCATGTTTTTCCCAAACACAACATTTTTCTCTCTTTATAATCTATGTAATTTCATTTGGTTAATATCATATATTTTGAGGTGAATTCCTCATAATATCATGTTTTTTTTTAACCAATCACCTAAAATATCCAGAAAATGATGTCATTTCTATTGATTTCAGATACAACTTGTACAAAATGTTGCATAGAAAATAAGAAATAACCCTAAAAATGATTTCTGTGTCGCCTCCGACGGATGTCGGAAAGGCGGCACATAGGGGTTACTTTTCCGACGGCTTTTACTCTACAAACACTATCGCAACTTCTGTTTCATGATTCTGCAAATTGGCCATTATTTCCTGGCCTCTGATTGGTCAAAATTTTGATATTGTCCGATTTCACTCAAACTTGGTATGTAGGTGTATTAGGACTCTACAAAAACTATCGCAATTTCCATTTCATCATTCAACAAAATGGACGCCATTTCTTTGCCACTGACTGGTCAAAATTTCAATATTGTTCAATTTCAATCAAATTTGGTATATAGGTGAATTATGACTCTACGAACACTATCACTATTGACAAAGCGGGAAAGGCGACACATATAATTACGCGTAATTCTTGTTAATTCTAATAATCATTTATCTATTTATTGAAACATTTTCATATGTACATAGAATAGCTTACTTTTAGTTATGGAGATTGGAAATGCACTAGGTTTAGTGGAAAAACATCTTTCTGTTTATATCACATTCCTGTTAATATCATGTTTTTGTCTGACAAATGCAACACGATATAAAAAGGAGTCTTACAGATTAACTACCAGGAGTACATTTTGTTTTCACATATTGTTGAACAAAAAAAAAAGAATTTAGATATCTGAATAACTCAACTTTAGTTATTTTTGAAAAAGAAAACGATGAATAAATCATACTGTAGTACATGAAGTATAATTTATTATAAACCCAAGAATCTGGCCCCGAGATCATGAACACTCTTAAACTTAGATTGTGCTTAGCCAATCACGTATGACGTAACTTTTTGTAATGTCAATCTTGATTGGTTAAGTCAAAATTTAAAACAAACTTAGCCTTACGATTGTTGCATGATCCTGGGGCCTGGTCTTCAGTGTAAAAGCAATACCAACTACCAGTGTGTTTGTCTGAAGTTGCTGATCTGAATATAATAAGACCAGGTGTACTACATGTGAGTGGATTGTGTTGACAATTTACCTTTGCTTTGTATAGTTATGGTTAATTTTGATCATATTGGAATTGCAGATTTTTTCCCCCTGTATTTGTGTACTGTTAGAGTGCTAGCTCAGAAATTCACTGTTGACCTTTCATCTATGACATTTCATGTGCATTCTAGAAATGCTAGGTGAGAAATTCAGTTGTTGACCTTTCACCTACGACATTTGCAGTGTGTAAAAATACTGGTCAGAGTGTTCAACTTTGCACTGTAAGAGTACTAGGTTATAGATTCAGTGGTTGTCCGTTGACCTTTGACCTTTGCACTGTAAAAATGCTAGGTCAAACAGTTTAACCTTTAACTTTGCACTGTAACAGTACTAGGTTAGAAAATCATTGGTTGACCTTTCTCCTTTGCACTGTAAAAATGCTAGTTTAGAGAGTTGTTGACCACTGACCTTTGCACTGTAAGAGTACTAGGTCAGAAGTTAATTGTCATTTGTTGACCTTTCTCCTTTGTGCTGTAAAAATCCCAGGTTAGAGAGTTATTGACCTTTAAACTTTGCACTGTAAGAGTACTATGTCAGAAATGTAGTGGTTGATTTTTCACCCATGACCTTTCTCTGTAAAAATGTCAGGTCACAGAGTTGTTGACCTTTGACCTTTGCTCTGTAGGAGTACCAAGGCGGAGAGTAAGAGCCCTGCTGACCTATGTGTGCTGATTCTGAGAGACTCGTCCAACACCATCCAAGCGTTTGGCCCCCTGGTGGAGAGTAGTCAGCGACAGATCCGAAGCTTTGTCGGCTGCAATAAGATGCTGGAACCAGGGGAATACATCCTGGTGCCTCTGGCCTTCAACCTGTGGACCCTTAGTAAGTTATCTGTGTTACTGATGGGCAGATCCATTTATGTCTGAACAATGAATTTCTTACACTTCTGATGAATGTGAAAATAACTTCTGGAGCCTGCTTTTCATCAAATATGATTTTTTCTGGATGCCAGCAAGTTTCAGCCTTTTAGGCAAGCTGATAACAGGGCACCATTCCAATGACAATGAAGGTCATGTGATAAGGAACCAATCATAACTAGATCATGACATAATTATTAATTATGTTAATATGAAATACAAAAAATGTATACAAGGAATTATTCTTATAATAAAATATAATATTTGTATCCAATTTGCTTCAAAAGTTATTTGAGATTGATTTGCTTTATAATAAAAACTTCCTAAATAATATAACAGCATGAAAAAAAATATCATAATTTTTGTATTGTTGTTGTTTACAGGTACAAAAATATCACAATTGTGTGTTGTTGTTGTTTACAGGTACCAAGCCAGTGGTGAAGCATGACTTTGTGTTGACAGTACACAGCTCCAAGGCTCTGATGGTGGAGGAGATCGACACAAGTCACCCCAGGTACCAGTACGCACTGGCCAACGCCGTCATGGAACTGGCCGTGGCTAAAGGCAAACGGGAAGGGGTGAGTGTACACTGATGATCTGGAGTCGTAGGCTACGGATGAGTGAACAATTTATAAGTTACTAACTGATATCTCAGTAAAGTATTCTCGCTGGATCTTCAGAGGATTACATGTCAGTATCCTATTATGAAAGTTCTTTTTCTTGGATTAGCATACTTCAAAAAAATTGTTTTGCTATAAAATGTTACAGAGAGAAAAATTGGGTTAGAATTTTGTATGATCTGGGTAATGAATAAGCAAACTTGATTATAAATTTGAAAAATTTTGATTTTGGCAAAATATTGTTTTTTTTTTCGTCAATAAGAGTATTATCACTTACAGTTGATCCTCGTTATCTGGAGCTTGTATAGCTTAAAGCTGACCTCCTTAAAGTAGCATTCCAAAATTTCACACAAAACATTTTAATTTCCTTAACCCAAAAGCTTAGATAACTCGAACATTTCCCAGGTTTCTCTGCCAACTTCGAGTTAACGAGGTTTGACTGTAATGGACTTTTCATGTTTGCTTGTTTCCAGGTCTTGTTGATTATCCTACATTTTGAACATATTCAGATTAATAAAACCAAATTACCTGTATACAGTACAGTATATGATGTTAGGTAGCAGTACGCCTGTACTAGTCCCATCCCTGGTTTGTATTCTCTTTATTTGTACACTACAGGTGAGGGAATCCGTCACTGTGTACTCACTCATGCATGGCTGGGCAGGTGGATTCTTCGTGGTAGAGAATAGAAATGCTGACCGCTGTCTCCACATCAAGTGTGACTGTACGGAGAGTTCTAACGTGGTCTCCACCCGAGGGGTGCTGAAAACAGCAGACTGCATTCCTCCCCTACACAGGTATGGACTGGTCCACCGTCGCCTATACCTTTTGTACGACCATTTTCCAGTAATATGTGGAGAAATCAAGTGTATATAATTATTTCCTGACCCATGTAACTTGTTGATGAAGTATACTGGAATCAGCCAGTCCATCAATCCGTCTGTCGGTTTAGAGTTTTTGGGAAGTTTCTTTTCAGGCTTGCTAAGCATTCAATATTTATACTACAGTGATGATTTTTGTAATGACAGTTCTTATGGGGTTCATTATCCATGTATGGAAACCAGTTTGTTAAGCGCCATTATATACCCTATATAATTGTTTATCATTGTAATCCTTTGTTTTGTTTACAGACAAGTGTTGGTCATACTGAGCCAGCTGGAACGCAGCGCCCCCTACCGCCTGT
The DNA here is from genome assembly GCA_947623455.1 of Mimachlamys varia. Taxonomy (NCBI): domain Eukaryota; kingdom Metazoa; phylum Mollusca; class Bivalvia; order Pectinida; family Pectinidae; genus Mimachlamys; species Mimachlamys varia. The sequence goes on from OX392537.1 coordinate 9,698,512, forward strand.
CTCGCCGACTTGTTCATCGCTGGGATCGTGGGCCGACTGGACTTGGAGACTGGGCGTCACCTGGTGTGAACCACGATCCTCTGCTAACAGCTCATGTGATGGGCCTACACACACCGCGACCCCTGTAACGTTGGGCCTACACACACCACGGCCCCTATAACGTTGGGCCTACACACACCACGGCCCCTATAACATTAGGCCTGCACACACCATGACCCCTGTAAAGATGGGCCTACACACACCAGGGCCCCTGTAAAGATGGGCCTACACACACCAGGGCCCCTGTAAAGATGGGCCTACACACACCAGGGCCCCTGTAAAGATGGGCCTACACACACCAGGGCCCCTGAAACATACACCTGTCAGTTCATGACATTTACTTCTGTGAACACCTGCTGCGGTCTAATGCTAGCGGAGTTCGTGACACTTATGCATCTAGCATAACTGTGATCCTACACAAAAGTTCGCGAGTCTCACCTAAAATGTGACTGGAAAAATACTAAAACTTGTGCTACAGTTGTTGGCTTTAGTAACAAAATGTTAATATATAACCTTCAGCATAATATTGTGTTGACCCAGATGAGATGGTGACATTCAAGCTTCACTGAAATAACTCAAGCTGATACAAGTACAGTTTATAAGTTGTTGTGTGGGCGAGAGTTGGCTCAGCCGACATGCAACTGTGGATAAGTCATTTAGAGTAGATGGAGTCAGTTTTGATTCATTTACCCCTGAAATTTCATAGTGAACTATTCCAAGTTTTGAATTGGAAGAGTTCAAATGTGTTGTTGGGGGTGATTTGAGTAAATGGTTGACTTTAAGTCAGCTACACTTGGAGAAGCCTGTAATAAATGTAAGGGGTCAAGGACATTTTGTGATATGTGGTAATTCTATCATGTACTAGTAAATAGTGAATTGATGTCACTACAACAAATTATTGTAAAAAACCATCATGTCACATTGTTACAATTTAGAGACATTTTGACTGGGAGATAGATACCATGCTGAACAGCGTGTCTGAATCTAATCATGTTACAAAACTTGTCTCAGTAAAGTTTCCTGGGTGGAAGAACCAACATCCTGGTAGTTGTAAGCACATCCTCAGTATCCAGGGGCTACATAACCCTCGCCTTCACTCTCCGAGAGGGTAGTGGAGCGTAACCCCTTGATATCAATGTGGTAAGCCCATTCTCAGTATCCAGGGGCTACGTAACACTCGCTTCACTCTCCGAGAGGGTAGTGGAGCGTAACCACTTGATATCAAGGATGTGGTAAGTCCATTGTGGAACATTATTGTCTCAGTCAAGAAGATGTTGTTATACAACTGACATTTTGTAATTTGTGCCAAGTTTGCACATTTCTTTATTTAATTTTTTTTTACATACTAGCTGTAAGATAGAATGGAAGTGTAAGGTGCGATTTAAATGGATTCAAGTGGCTGCCAAGCATATCATTGCATAATATACAAATGTTAATATTGTTTTTCAATTTAGGAACTGTGTATAGGTTTGAAATGTTATTTGTTTTGTTATAGTGTTGAAATATAGACACTGTATGGATATTGAAAGACTTTAAGTATAAATGGCTCAGTATGTAAAGGATTTTTTGTTTAAACTGCAGCATTTGTACAGATTATAGATATTCAGTGCTTTTATTTTTTAGTTACACATCAAAGATGGATTCTACTAATATTTTGTTTAGTTTAAGCTTTGTTGTAGCAATTTTAACTAAATTGCCTAAATATTAACAAGATAACTCAGTAATTTCCTGTGGCATAAAATATTGGAGAATAACTTGATAATTTTTGTCTTGAAAAATATCACAATTGTACCAAACAGTAATAATATTTTCTTTTGCAGTTTAAAAAAAAAATAAACAATTCAGTGCAGTGTTTTGATGACACCATTGACCCATTCACCCCTGAAATTTCATAATGAACTGTTCCAACCTTTGAATTGGAAGAGTTCAAATGTGTCTTCAGGGGTGGATGAGTGAAGGGAGATAATCTCCCATGTCCATTGTCTGACACGCATTGCTACCTCAGCCACTGCAACCAGCTTTTCTGTCCTTTTTCCAAAATATTTTTTTTCCTGACTTGAATTGAAATCAAGGTACTATTATGTAATAGTTGCATTCATTTTTGTTTTTGAAATAATTTGTAAAATGTTCTTTTTTTTTGTTAGTTTTAGATAATGTTTTAATTGTCTAATTAATATTTTTATACTTTTAATTTCCGATGTTTATCCGCAGGTTGTTGACACAGTTATCGTCACAAGGTTGTTATTGTCATCATAAATATTTTTTGTTGTTATTCTTTATTTTCATTGTTAATTGGTTTATAATGATTTTCATTAATCAATATGATATATCTTCATATTTGAAATATAGATAAAGTTTTCAACAACAAAACCAGAAAGGATAATCACGTTATCGAAGCATTGTTACCAGACAAAGTTAGCAGATGCTGATATTGTTGGATTATGATCACTAACTATGCCTTTATTCCAAATAGCAGAGGCTACATAAGGGCTTACTGAATTCTGATGATACATTCCCTTGGGTTCATATTTACATAGAATGGTATGTTAAAAACTATATTGAATTATTTGTCTGTACAGGAGAGTATAGATGGCAACCAAATTTGGAAAGATATGTCATATCCATCAACCCTCCCCCATTAGGAGAGAGACTCATTCATTTTCACCAAAATTCACCAATCTTACTTGACATCTCTAAGTCCAAGTCCAAACTCACATGAAGTCAAAATCTACATCCTGTGGTCAAATGATATCCTCGTTTAATACTGCAGGGTGTGTTTAATGACAATAACAGGTGTGTCTAGATCAAATGAATACTTTTTGAATATTTTGATGCATGAAAAGGGAAAGACAAATTGAGAAATGCAATTTCAGTTCCATTTCACGCACTTTCTCCCTCATTGGAAATGTAGAATGATGGAGATCTTCATTATTGGATATTTCAGAGGTTAATACCTATGATATGTTGCTGGCAATTGTATATTTGGACTTCCACTCCATGCAGTTATCTCCCCTCCTGAAAAAATTCTGTCTGTCTGTACTTGTCTAGATGCCAACTTCAGAATACATGATTGCATAAAGCTTAACTTGGTATAGCCGTTGTCCTGGGAGAAGAAAAAGACCTTTATTGATTTTGGTTCCAATTCTTGTTGCTAAAAAAAAAGATCTTTTCTCATCCAGATTCTAGCTTTAAATTAAATGCTGGTATGATTAAACTTGATGTGGAAATACTCTAGTGAAGAAAGAACTTTATAGATATTTGAGTTTGATTTGTCAAAAGTCAGGATTATTACAGTACTAAAGTTACAGTTTTCTTATCCAGGTTCTAACATCAGAGCAAATAATCATGATGTGGTAATAATAGTGATCTCAAACCAGATATCCCAGTTACCCAAGTCATTTTTGATGTTTAAAAGGGGCAGGGGTTGCTGAAATATGCTGCGATAGCTCTCTCTCTCTCGTTAATATTATCATACTCACTTACAAACATTAATTTGAAAGGGAACAATATTAATTATTGTTAACAATTTATTAGTTAGAAATAATAAGATCTCCATTCACAATGATTTGTTTCTTTTTACTTTTTAATGCTTGCTTCTAAAAGGGCGCATGTGATGTAACTCTGTGCTACATAACAATATACCAAGGTTTGGTAAATTTGAGTTAACTACATATTAAGTAATGCATTATGTGATAAGCATTATTTTTTTCAAAAAATAAAGTTTCTTTTGAAATAAAATGATTTTCTTCTATTCATTTAAAAACCCAGAGAAGCCAAACCTTGACTCCCACTTGTAAACACAAACAAGAGTTCCATCTCCAAATGTACAATGTACATGTACAAACATCACCCACTCATGATAATGTACGATATAGTATACCTATCTTAGTAGACTTTGTCTTAACCAAGGATGAGCAAAACGTTAGGTGCTACACTACTCTTAGCTTACTGGCCATATGATATTGCTCTGGATTGCAGTTTAGACAAAGAGCAGTGTACATTATTACACATCCACACAAATACATTTGTAATTGTCAAATGAAATAATTCTACCCCGGTAATTATGTTGGTCTGTAAGAAGATAAGGTTGAACTGGTCAGACAAAAGTTGTCTGTTTATTAAATAAGGTCGGACCTAAGAATCTGATGCTGCTTTCAGGCGAGCCTTGAGAAAGCCTTGCAAGGCCAGCATAAATATTTCCATGTCCGTCAGGAGTTTTACATGAAAACGTTGGATTTAAAAGCCAACAAATCGGTTCGCATAAAGGAAAACGGCCATGGTTTCAACTTGTTGATCAAGGCATTTTAATTTCTTACCTAGCACAGATAACAGTCACCTAAAGTCATCCAATATATTGTTGTTTGTATATATATATATGTACGGTAGATTTGGGCTGGAGATGTCTGAAGAGAATGAAATTTTTCTAATCGCTACAAGTGCAGAGAATTAAATTTTAAAATCACTGCACAAGAGTAAACGAAGATTATTAAGGCAGATTGTTGTAATGATTGCAAGAAATGCAGCTTATGCAAACTTTAATATAATACCTTTATCATTTGTCCATAAAGCAGAACGCACAATTGTATAGAGGTTACAGTACGTGACCTACATTCTATTTATAGGGTCTTAAAGGAGCAGCAGCATAATCATAATTCAACTTCTAATCTTGTACCAATTAAAACACCAACTAGTAAAGATGTACCAATTAAAACACCAGCCCGTAAGATGTACCAATTAAAACACAAGTCAGTAAAGCTGTACCAATTAAAACACCAGCCAGTAAATATGTACCACCAGCCAGTAAAGATGTACCAATTAAAACACCAGCCAGTAAAGATGTACCACCAGCCAGTAAAGATGTACCAATTAAAACACAAGTCAGTAAATATGTACCAATTAAAACACCAGCCAGTAAAGATGTACCAATTAAAACACCAGCCAGTAAATATGTACCAATTAAAACAACAGTCAGCAAAGATGTACCAATTAAAACACAAGTCAGTAAATATGTACCAATTAAAACACCAGCCAGTAAATATGTACCAATTAAAACAACAGTCAGTAAAGATGTACCAATTAAAACACCAGCCAGTAAATATGTACCACCAGCCAGTAAAGATGTACCAATTAAAACACCAGCCAGTAAAGATGTACCACCAGCCAGTAAAGATGTACCAATTAAAACACCAGCCAGTAAAGATGTACCAATTAAAACACCAGCCAGTAAAGATGTACCAATTAAAACACCAGCCAGTAAATATGTACCAATTAAAACAACAGTCAGTAAAGATGTACCAATTAAAACACCAGCCAGTAAAGATGTACCAATTAAAACACAAGTCAGTAAAGATATACCAATTAAAACACCAGCCAGTAAAGATGTACCAATTAAAACACCAGCCAGTAAAGATGTACCAATTAAAACACCAGCCAGTAAAGATGTACCAATTAAAACACGAGCCAGTAAAGATGTACCAATTAAAACACCAGCCAGTAAAGATGTACCAATTAAAACACAAGTCAGTAAATATGTACCAATTAAAACACCAGCCAGTAAAGATGTACCAATTAAAACACCAGCCAGTAAATATGTACCAATTAAAACAACAGTCAGCAAAGATGTACCAATTAAAACACAAGTCAGTAAATATGTACCAATTAAAACACCAGCCAGTAAATATGTACCAATTAAAACAACAGTCAGTAAAGATGTACCAATTAAAACACCAGCCAGTAAATATGTACCACCAGCCAGTAAAGATGTACCAATTAAAACACCAGCCAGTAAAGATGTACCAATTAAAACACCAGCCAGTAAAGATGTACCAATTAAAACACCAGCCAGTAAAGATGTACCAATTAAAACACCAGCCAGTAAATATGTACCAATTAAAACAACAGTCAGTAAAGATGTACCAATTAAAACACCAGCCAGTAAAGATGTACCAATTAAAACACAAGTCAGTAAAGATATACCAATTAAAACACCAGCCAGTAAAGATGTACCAATTAAAACACCAGCCAGTAAAGATGTACCAATTAAAACACCAGCCAGTAAAGATGTACCAATTAAAACACCAGCCAGTAAAGATGTACCAATTAAAACACCAGCCAGTAAAGATGTACCAATTAAAACACCAGCCAGTAAAGATGTACCAATTAAAACACCAGCCAGTAAAGATGTACCAATTAAAACACCAGCCCGTAAGATGTACCAATTAAAACAACAGCCAGTAAAGTTTTACCAATTAAAACAACAGTCAGTAAAGATGTACCACCAGCCAGTAAAGATGTACCAATTAAAACACAAGTCAGTAAAGATATACCAATTAAAACACCAGCCAGTAAAGATGTACCAATTAAAACACCAGCCAGTAAAGATGTACCAATTAAAACACCAGCCAGTAAAGATGTACCACCAGCTAGTAAAGATGTACCAATTAAAACACCAGCCAGTAAAGATATACCAATTAAAACACCAGCCAGTAAAGATGTACCAATTAAAACACCAGCCAGTAAAGATGTACCACCAGCTAGTAAAGATGTACCAATTAAAACACTAGCCAGTAAAATGTACCAATTAAAACACCAGTCAATAAAATTGTACCAATTAAAACACCAGCCATTAAAGAGATAAACACAGAAGAAGGTTTGTTCATGTTTTGTTTATTTCATTGTACTATACATGTCCTCTAATACAAAGTGCATGTAACCAAATGACATGAGAGCTAATTCACACACAACTGTAAAATTATATCAACCATATGCATATAATATATAAATGTACACAATAAATGTAAATACATACTGATCAATATATTATACATGCATCATTTATTTTCTTATTAACACACACTCAATGTCAATGATTGAAATGCTAAATATAGATGCATAATGAAGCCATCCTGCAGGTCTTATATTATAGCTTAGAAAACCAACCAATTATTTGTATGCATATGGCCCAAAACAGAGTATAGGCTAAATTCAACATAAATTTGTATGCATATGGCCCAAAACAAAGTACATATAGGCTAAATTCAACATAAATTTGTATGCATATGACCCAAAACAAAGTTATAGGCTAAATTCAACATAAATTTGACAAACTTGTCAATAACACTACATTCATTCATATCATATATAAGGTCAAATACACTTGCAGCAAATATCTCGGATCTCATAAAGTGTATTTTTTGTTCATACATATATTTTCAGGGGTAAAACAGGAAGCCACAGGTGTTATTGGTCTCCCAGACACTTAAGCAACCATTACATCACACTCACTTAAAACATATTATCAAGAAAGAAAGAAAAATCTTCAAGGGAAGGGCCGTACCCTGGAGCTATATCCTGTTAGCATATCTGTTTATAATTCTTTAAATTTGTGAGCTGGATAATAATGGGAATGCTCGGTAGTGAAGCGGACGTAAAACCACTAAAACAAAAAAAAATCTTTTAATGTCAAGCAAGAAGTGACTATTGGGTAGGGATCTGAACAGTTTTAAATACATACAGCTCAATAATATATTTCTTCCTTATATTTTTGACATTGGATTATTGTATTTATTCCATTTAATTGTGCAAATGAAAAAAAAGAAACTTTTATTCATTTTTTAAAATTATCAAAAATAGACCCCTCCCTGCAACTTCTAGGACTTAGGTATTTTTGAAATAAAATGCCAATTGTCACTGATAAGTTGACTATCTTTAGGAAAGTGCATCAGTTGTGTTCATTTTTTGTTGGCTAATGGCTTAATATGTACACAACGTTTGTAACAAAACTTTTGGATGGCAGTGTATATTCATGTATATCATACAGTAAATAATAGCCAATAAATCAAAAAACTGATATCTTAATTAACTTCTGGTGTTAGCTATGGAATAATTCCTGGTATAGCAAGGTTGCTCACTAAGATCACAAATTAATAAAAAAGCACAATTCAGGCTTTTGCATAAATCTTCTACACAAATTTATACATTTGTAAGCTTCTATTGTTTGCCAAAAGAACAACTAAAGGATAGGAAATGGCTATGAAACAATTGCAGAGTCAAAAAACAAGTTGTGATAATCTTACTTCAAGTTTACAGTCTAGATACCTGTATCCAATAACAACTTCTGACGTGTAAATAAAATCAGAATATAAATATCATGTGAGAGCACAGGAAATAATATATAAATCTTAATTCATTGTCAGGTTCTCAAATGTATATATATAGGCAATATGTGGTAATGATTAATCCATATTTAACCAATCTACATTGTAAATTTAAATAAATGTATAACTGCAGGAAAACACACAAGACATTTAAATGGTTACTTCTACTTTCTAAGCCATAGATATGCAACATAGGTACAACAGGTGTTTTACATGTTTAAACAGTCAGCTTTTCAAGTATACAGGGAGCTTCATTATTGTGCGGCAGAACTGTTTGAAAGAAATTGGTTGAAACAGTGAGAGAAGATCTCCGGACAAATAAAAGTTCTCAATTGACATATACGTACAGACATCGCCATACCATGATATATCTTAAGTCCTGTCAAATAATTAATGAAGGGCGTGTAAAAAGCTATGAGGAAGACAGATTTAACAGATAACATGAATGTATACTTTGCATAGTATTTTTGATACACAAACAATGATCTGTGTTCAAAACTAACACTAGTCCGTTAGTCCGAGACTAGTAAAAAATCTGAAGGGCTAGTTAATATGCTCTGTTTATTAGTCCTGTGGACTATAGTTGAATTTTCAATTTCGTTTTTGTATTTTAAACTATAAGTTAATTTTTCAAGGAGAGGAAATGTTACAAATTTAGCACTCATTTCATTGCCTGCGATTTGCTGTTTGTCACTTAGTGACCTAGCTGAGGCTGAAGCTCTCAGAACTAGTCACAATACCACAGGACCAGTACCTTAAACATTTTACTAATCCTTTGGACTAAGATACTGAAAAAGTTTAGTTTTAAACCCTGATAATGTCCACCATCTAAATCCTAAAGACACTTAATTATATTAAACAAGTATAAATTTCAAATGAAGGACCTTGTTGAATCTGTCTCAGCTAGGCAATGTAATATTGGTTTTTAAGTTTGATCTGGAGACAGTTTGGCCTAAGGTACACAACTAAGCCTTACATTACTTTTGTATCAGAAAAGTTCAGAGCCCTGTGCATGTTAAATTACTGGTATTATAGTTTTTACACAGACTATTTAAGAACTTGTACAACTATGCGTCATTCATATTTAAGAGTTAACAATGCATACACTTTTAATGATGTAGTTTATACTTCACCATTAATTAATCTTAATTTTGATCTCAAAAATGTCTTTGTACAAGAAAAGAATAACTTGGTTTACAATGTATGACTTAATATTAGAACTTTTACCCTATATTGCCTGTATTTAGTTGCCCAGGGCGCCTAAAAGTGTGGTTCCAAAGGGGTGTGGCGAATACGGTAAACGTAAATATACACAGACTGTTGTGTTAGTGGGATGTTCGACTGTTGTTTGTACACTACAGTGGTTTGCAATAAGTATTCGGACATAGGATATTTTTGCCATGTATTTCAATGCATTTTTATGCATCGTCTTTGAATTGATTTTCTTGAAATATGATAAACTAGTAAACTTTTGTTAAATCTTTTATCTGGTGTTGATAACAGACTTTTCCAGTGATTAATTTTCCTGAAATAGATGAATATATGCTATATAAGCAAAGTGCGACATTGTTTTGTTCTTTTTTCTTATGTAATAACACCATTGCTAAACTTTTAAAACTGTAATGTGCAATATCTCTTGTAACCAGCAATGGAAAATTATTTAAATATTATAGGGGGAATGAGCAAATAATTCTCTACAGGTATGTGCATTTTCATTAGATTCCATTAAAACAAAGTCATGAAAATTCATAGTCGGAATACTTATTGCACACCACTGTATTTTTCAAAATTGATGCAACAAGCATGCTGAGTATTACTAAAGCAACATAATTACATATGTCCTCTACCAGTCGACACAAGCTATTATACACACACATGTACATATATATAGCTAAACCATCTACAAAATCTACAACCATGAAACTTGAACTTGTCTAAAATTACTGTCATTCTTTAGTAAGTGTGTGAAGTTTGATCTAAATTCCGCAAGGAATTAAACTGCTAGAGCACTGACAAATTTTGGTGTTACTTTAGTCCAGTCAAATTAGCAAAAATATAGGCTTAACCATGACAAAATTGCAACAGAATTTATTTTTATATTTTTTGAATAGTGGGTACCTATAATGTAACAGAAAAAAAGTCCCAGAAAATCCCAATGGGGGAAAGTGTTTTTTTGGCCTTCTAAAAGACCTAGAAAGTTAAGAAAATCACACGCTTAGCCATATTCGAAGTGTGATATCTACCCCATTTGTAACACTGGACATATGGATTTAACAGTATGACAAGACCAACCTAACTACAGTACAAATGTGTTAAAAAATGAATACGGTCTAATTGAGTTCAATGGAATATTGACCTGTCAATATGGGTAATATTCATCTTTAACACGACGATAATGGCTTCGTTTGTCATTTTTAGTAAAGGAAATACTAATAATCAAGATAAATATCAATTCAAGCTTAGTTTAATTGCATTGTATAAGGTAATCTGTAATTCATACTTTTATATCAGAGATTTTGTTTTCACTCATCAACATTTATGAACCTTTGAAGTTGACCGGTAGCGCTAATTTGGAGCTATTTGGAGGTCCAAATTGAACAACTTCTCATTTATGTAACTTGTATTTAGATAACATCAAAAGGCTATGCTTAAAACTCATCAAATTAGAGTCTATGCATATTTTTCTTAATAGAAATGTCATCTTGGTGAAGACTTCTAGAAATACTGAACCAATTCAGGTTGATCAAATCCTCATTTCGTGCAATTTTGACTGTACTGCTGAAAATGGCTAAGTGCATGATTTTGAACAACGAAAATTAGTGTATATTTTTTATGTTAGGTACCATTACCAACACTTTTGGTAGAAATTTTTACCATAACATGCCCCTTTTGACTAAATGGAATTAAGGTTGAAATAGTATTTTATATTCAAACAAATCAATTTTTTTTCTTCCCCCCCATAGCAACGCATTGGGGATACATAATTTTTGATAAAGCTGTGAAGTAGTATGAATGTTAAACTTCAAATACAGTTCAGTATTTACATACATATAAGGCAGCTTTACTGGCAAAATCATTTGTTAATTGAAAAACAAATGTGGGGAAAAACCATTTTTTGTTGTTCAGCATTGTGGACTTTTCAAGGATTGAGCAATATGCATGGGGTGGAGTTCTCACCATCAAAACTTGGCCACATTTGTAAACACATCATACCAAAATTACTTTTAGCAGTAAGTGTTGCTCATACATGAATAGATATCAGTTGCTTTAATTCATTTGCTTGCCCTTATTCAAATTATGTGCTTCAGAAATAGGTAAATTGTTCGATTTGGACATAAAATATCATCCATTTAGCACAATTTGCAAGATTTGATGATTGATATTTTTTTTCGTATGTGAATGTACAATTGATCATTGAGTAAATTTAATGGAAAGTCGTATTTTAAGAAATTAAAGAAAGCCTGACATTGATACTGATGTTAATTATAAGTATTCTCTACATTTGAAAAGAAAAGAATAGCCAAAATAGTCTTGTGAAAAATGCTTTTCGGCCATATTGTCAGTTCTTTTTTTCTTCAATTCAATATCTAGGGTAGAAAATTTTTACGTATCTGTTTTCTTTATTAGTTGGTATTTACATACTGTTAAATCCATATGTCCAGTGTTACAATTGAGGTAGATATTAGACCCCAAATATGGTTATACGTATGATTTTCTTAATTTTCCTGATCCTTTAGAAGGCCAAAAAACCACTTTCCCCTATTTGGATTTTCTAGGACTTTTTTTTCGTTATAAGTATGATGCTCATCAACCAAAAAATGAAAGAATAAATTCTGTTGCAATTAGTTCGAGGTTAAATCATAAATTGACTGGACTATTATGAAAGTAACAAACATGTACAGACGGACGGATGTATGGAATGGAAAACTATAGTCCCCCACGGCCATGGCCACCTGGTTTCACTGGTAGGGAATTTATCATATAAGAAAATATTTATATGTGTAGGTAATGTTATATTGATGCAATACCACACTTTAATGCATAAAGGGTCTAACAGGAGTCCCCCGTAAATGATCAATGGTAACAGGATGAGATACAAGACACAATTGTCAAATATTTAGAGTCTCTTGAATTTTTTTGCTGTTTTGATAGAATAAATCATATAAGTGCATGTAAAATCACTGTGTTGTAATGCTGATGAGAAGTTGCCATTTTACACATGTATAAGCTGGCGACACAAACTTTTAAGCTAATGCTGTAAATATGGACCACACAAGCTATATCAGTTATGTCGTGATGCTGGCGAGAAGTTCCGTGTCCACAATAATATCCTCCCGCCATACACTCGAGTCTTTCTGAAGCTTGTGTACGAGGATGACGTGACGACGGATGGTTGAAATTGAGTTAAACGCCTGACTACACAGCTTACAGGTGTAAGGCTTCTCTCCACGGTGGATAATTTCGTGGCGCCGGAGTGATTGACGTTGAGTGAAGCCACGACCACAATGTCCGCACAAGAACTTCTTCTCCATGTGAATTGCTTGGTGGATGGTCATACATGACTTCTGCTTAAAGGCTTTACCACAGATTTTGCACACAAAGTTCTTTGCTGAGGAGTGGATGAGTTTGTGTGTGGCTAGAGACTTCTCATACCCAAACACCTTCCCACACTGATCACACTGGTGGTCGTAAATTCTCATGTGGATGATTTTAGTGTGTTCTTGTAATGCTGCTTTAGAAGAGAATGTTTTATGGCAAATATAACAAAAATGTTTCACCTCCCTGACTTCACGATCAAATTCCGACTCGGGTTCGTGTTTTCGTTTAGTGTGTGTTCGGAGAAGGCTGGGGTTAGCGAAAGACTTATCACAAGACGTGCATGGGTACACAGGCTTCACATAGCCTGGTTCATGGGATTTCACATGAAGTTTTAAACTTGTGTTGACTTTATAACGCTTGCCACAGATGTCACAACAATACTTTGGAGGATTATGAATCAATATGCGATGTCTCTTCATATCGAACAGACTTGGATATAATTTCCCACAAATATTGCAGTTTGTTGCTACATTTAGGTGAGCTCTACGATTGTGAGCATATAAACTTTTTCTATCCTTGGCAACGAATTCACATTCAGGACACTTTATATTGGTATCAGGGCCTGTGTTTTTTCTCGGTCTACCACGCTTTCTTTTGCCCTCTACAGGCATTTCTTGTTTCAGAGCACTCTTTTTACTTTTTCTCTTTTTGGTGTACCTTTTTGGTGGTCTTTCCACCCTCCGCTTCCTGTATTTTCTTTTTTTCACTTTCAAAGATACGATACTTTCTTCGGACACCTCAGAATCAAAATTCTCCACTTCTTCAGATTGTTCTGTATCTGAATCTAAATGGTAGTCAGCATCCCCATGCTCAGATCTAATAACTTCTTCATTTACCTCATCATCTGCCTCATCCCCATCATCTGCCTCATCCCCATCCTCTGCATCTTCCCCATCATCATCATGATCTTGTTCATCACTTTCTTCATGACGAGTCACACTGATTGGTTCAGAAACTGGTACTGGTATCTGTTTGTCTGTTGAGTTCTCTGGAGTTTCCAACGACTTTTTTGTCCCTGTGACTCCTTCGTCTTGCTCAACCTTTACTTGAGCCTCGCCATCTTTTGGTGCGGTGACCGGTGCTGGAGTTGTTTCGTTCTGACTAGCAGATCCTTCTGGAACCTCATTTATTTGGCTCAGTAGATTAGTCACTAATTCTTTTTCTGGTAAACAGTGACTCGACTGGATTGCCTCCCCTTGATGTGCGAGATTACCTCCTACAATGTTAGCAGTTGTTTCTATTCCGTCTATGGTCCCCTCCTCCATATTGCCACTCGTTGGTGCTGAACTATTAGCAAGTGGGGGAAGCTCTAAGCTATCTCCCACATTTATTGGATTTTTTCCATTCATATTGGCAGACGGCATTAAAACATTTGAATCGTATTGTCTATCTCCTATGTTTGCTGGATTATAGGATCTCTCCCGATTATCAAAATGTCTGTCCATCATGTTTGGTTGTGTGTACGGTCCCATTCTGGGATCATAATGTCGTTCCCCACTATACCCTGGCGTGTAAGGTCCACCTCGGGTATCGTAAAATTTATCTCCACTGGTCGCAGGCATGTATGGTGCTCCTCTTGGATCGTGTACTCTATCAGCCATGTTTCCAGGGTATAAATACCATCCCCGGTTGTCAAAATTCCTGTTTCCTGTTGTACCTGGCGTATAAGGACTGCTTCTGCTGTCATAGAAACGATCACCATTGTTGCCCGTATATGGCCCAACCCTTGAGTCGTAGTAACGGTCAGCTGGGTTACCCGACGTGTACGACCGATCCCGCATGTCAGGTTGGTCAGTCATCCCGCCATGCCCATCTCGCACACTGGGATCATTGATGTTTGTGTCAGGGGTCATCATACGTTTGTTATGCGATATCTTTAGATCCTTAGCCGATGAATAGGCATTTGAAACCATGGCAACAGCACCGTATATGGCCAAAGTGTTCTCTAGCATGCTATGGACAAAGGTCATCTGCGACCAATCACCGACGATCTCAAAGTTGCTGTTTCCTGGAACATATACAGAACAATATGTGTTACCATGGAGGTGTACAATTTCAAATTTGAAGTCATAAGATGCAAATAGATTTTGAAAAATTATTCTAGTCCAGAAAATCTTCTATTCTAGAAAACTTCTACAGGCCTATGTAAGGTCGAACAAAATAGAAGACTATATATAGTTGGTTGATGGTTTATTCTATTCAACCTTGAGGGTATATATGGCTTTGTCGATCGTTAGACAACCCAAATAACCACTTCAAGGATAGGAAACAAAAGTTTTTACAAAAAGTTACCATATATTAATCATAGAGCTGGGTACCCCAAAATCAAACGTACCACGGTATTTAGGCAAATGCTGTGGTACGTACCACGGTATACCACCTTGATTGAATGTTTGAGCTAGCTAAAGGTCTCGAACTGTTTTTGTTCTGAAGCCAATCCACAAGAGGCCAGTCATAAGTTTCTCATTGTGTTATCCTCTAATATTGTTTGAGTGAAGCTATGTCTGTCCTAGCTGATTAGCAAACTTATAGGAAATTATTATTAAACCATATTGAAATTTCAATTGATCTGTGTAACAAATAGTTCTTTCAAATTGATAAGTTAAATGAAAGACCCCAAAAAACCGGTACAGGACTAATGTACCACGGTACGTACCATCAAAACTTTATACCTTGGTATACCGGTATACCGATAAAACCGCCCAGCCCTAATTATTCAGTACCTTCAACACCAGAATTTGTGCCTTTATATCTCAAGAAGGATTAGTTACTTATTTATATTAGTATAGTAAATCAAGGGAGAATGGATAGCCTGATGCTACTAAAATACACAATTTAAACGATTGTTTTTCCATATATCAACTATGTACAGAGAAATTTACTGTAGAACCTCTGAGCCTGATGAATATTTTTGTAATATTACTTTATTTCCTCTTTGGGGCCTGCTCTAGCCGACCCCTAGGGTTAGGGTAGGACTCACATTTATAATTTTGTAGTCTCATCTATCAAGGACAATTCAGATAAAATTAAATTCTGAAATAATATCATCGACTGGTTTTTGAGAAGAAATCCAAAATGTAAAAACTTTTACACAATCGATAACAGATGATGCATAGCGGTGGACAAAAAGCTATATAATCTTGAATAGGTCGGCATTAATTTCTAATGTTCAAAGAATGAACTCTGAAAAAACACACCATTTATAAACCCCCAACATGCATGCAGAGGTATTAGTCATGTGGCTCAGGGCCAAAGTACAATGATGCACCTCAGAAAGGAGTTCCCCTTTACATATTGCATTATTTTTTTTCATTTATAGGATC
This sequence comes from Mimachlamys varia, assembly GCA_947623455.1. Classification (NCBI taxonomy): domain Eukaryota; kingdom Metazoa; phylum Mollusca; class Bivalvia; order Pectinida; family Pectinidae; genus Mimachlamys; species Mimachlamys varia. Next base: position 9,714,629 of record OX392537.1, read on the forward strand.
AGTCAATGTTAAATTAGTAAAGTAAATCAGAGACATATTAAACCATAGCTGTTATAGACTACTAGGCCTATGTCTCTTTTTTTACTAGATAGTTACAGTAGTTTCAGTAGGAACTACAGTCTGTAGTACAGGCACGTGTACTAGCCTTGTCTGTCCAACACCTAGGCCTATAATATAAACATTGTCTGTAGTATAGGCCTATATATCAGTTATAGGCCCACAATACCTGATACCTGATACCTCTTCTTAGACGCCACTGGTTAGCTGATGTCAGCTAATTCTGACGCTTCTTGTGTTGATAACTCACTGTTATCCGGTTGCGCATCATAAAAACTTGGATAAAACTTAAAAGGTACATTTTGCCAGTGTCTATTTAGACGATTTTTAAAAACATTCAGAGTGGGGGCCTCTACTACTGAACTTGGGAGTAAGTTCCATGAATCCACCACTCGTCTGCTAAAAAGTCCCTTCGTGACTGTTGTTCTGCTCTGTTTCTTATATAGTTTTTTAGAATTTCCTCTGGTATTTGTTTGTGCCATCGTAAATAACATGTTTTTGTCTAAAATGTCTATGTTGTTTAGTATTTTGTAAACTTCAATGACATCATTGCGTTTGCGTCTATATTCAAGTGTGGGTAGCCTTCTATGGTATCAGAAATTCTACGCTCTCCTGGATAAGATCTTTCCTGCTATCCCGTGACCAACTTGTTTTACTTAACGGGACTAAATCTGCTAAAGCCCCTGTTCTGTCTGGGGTACCTCAGGGGACAGTCATCGGCCCACTTCTGTTTTTAGTTTATATAAACGACATTGTCGACTCTGTATCATGTAAAATCAAATTATTTGCAGATGATTGTCTCCTCTACAAAACTATCAAGACACCAGATGATTGCAAGGTACTACAATCTGACCTTGACAATCTCCAGGCCTGGGAAGACAAATGGCAAATGAACTTCAATGCCAGTAAATGTTGCATAATTAACATCACAAAAAACAAAAATCCCATAGTAAATGATTACAGCCTGCATAATGAGGTACTAGAAAATGTCCCAGCCAGTAAATATCTGGGGGTAACTATCTTTTCTGACCTTAGCTGGAGTAAGCACATCAACTCTACTGTAAGTAAAGCCAATAAGACACTAGGCTTCTTACGTCGCAATCTGTCATCATGCACAAAGCAGGTCAAGGAACAAACATATATCTCCCTGGTTAGACCTACCATCGAGTATGCCTCGACTTGTTGGGATCCCCACTCTGTAGATAATACTATGCTGCTAGAATCGGTCCAGCGTCGGGCTGCTCGGTATGTACACAACAACTATAGGTCTAGAGAGCCTGGCTGTGTAACAGCTATGATCCAGTCTCTGAACTGGGAGTCCTTAGCACAACGGAGGGCAAAAGCCAGACTCACCATGATGTTTAAGATCATCAATGGGCTGACAGCTATACCACCATCAGATTATCTCAATCAGGGGGACAGGAGAACCAGGGGAGCTCACAAACTCCAACAAATCAGCACAGCCACAAAACAATATAAATACTCCTTCTTCCCTCGAACTACTGTCACTTGGAACTCTATCCCTACAGCTATAGCCCAATCACCCGATTTAAATGCCTTTAAATCGGCTGTCGCTGGCTTCAACACTCTCTCTCTTTACTAAACAAATAACTACGATGTACATGTATATAGTTTTACCATCTTTTATATAAATTACTAAAATTTACAAAAATAGAATCATTTTACCTGCCACCTCCTCATTCGGAACCCCTCAACAGTGTCAATTGCACTCTTTCCTTAGAGTCTGATACTTAAACGGAAGAAGAAGAAGAAGAGCCCAAGAGTTTTTAATCTTTTGTGATATGGTAGATCTTTTATGGAGTGTACTCTTTTTGTAGCTCTACGTTGGACATTTTCGATAGATATTTTGTCCTTCCTTAGTGTAGGTGACCAAATTTGTGTTGCATATTCTAAATTTGGTCGAATCACACTTTTGTACAGTGATAAGAACATGGTTGCATTCATATATAAGAAAGTTCTGAAGATAAGACCCAGGATGCTGTTTGCCTTACTGACTGTTTGGCTGATATGTTGGCTAAATTTTAGTTGGTTGTCGAATGTAACCCCCAGGTCTTTTTCTTTTAATACTTTGTCTATGTGTTCACTAGGGGAGAAGTGGTAGGTGGGGTTTTGGGTTTGGTTTCCAATATTTAATAATACATGTACATTTAGGTGTTGGGCAGACGAATGTGGTTATTGTGTGTAATGTCATAACAAAGTACAGCAATTGTATGTCTATCTACGTCAGAAGCAAACTTCTGCTGGTTTTGCAGACGCATTTTAAGTAGGTAACTTCAATTTTAAACATACTATATATATATAGCTACCTACTATACACAGTGCACGATACCGTACCAATCCAGTAACAGTAGGCAGGCCCCCACACGTACCTTGGTTCACAATTCGTGTGCCCGTCTCTTCACAAACGGACTCCAGCATTTCTACGAAGTTAAAATGTTGAGGAAATTTGGCGACAAACTCACTGGAGACAGCTCCAGTGACCCTGGAAAAGATGACCATGGTTGTTTATTTACGTGACAGGCCTCGCCACAAAGTCAGGAAACCTCCTGCCTCGGCAGCAAGATTCCCCAAATTATAAATGGAAGGGGGATAACCCACCCATACACGAAATTTTAAGGATGCAAGCCCCATTATTTGACGAATTTTTGTTGTTGATCCCTGGTTAGTTTAAAGAGTTTTTATTAGATATAAAAATACGTTAATTAAATACACATAATAACACAGAGATTAGAAAACTACACATGATAACACAGAGATTAGAAAACGGCATTAGATTATGTTCATCAGATATATCGAAGTAGGGACACCATTGTAAATAAGCCTTTATTTTGAAGGAAAGGCATTATCCCCGAAGAAGAAGATGTTTATATATATGAAATAGTGGCCCATTACATTACTGTATTGGTGGGCTCATTTCACATATATATTTATTATTTACTGACAGAAACTCAAGCAACTGTGCCCAGGTGAAAGGATACAAGGAATTCAAGTAAAAATCTGTGATTATACAATGTAATTTCCATCTGTGATATTTTAAATCAAATTGTCCATCCAAATATTGCATCTTTTTATGTATTTAATTGTGCCATTTACCTGAATAAATATTATTATTATCACGGAATTAGATTACAGCATAATCTAACTATCAAAATGTTTAAACTTTAACTCGTATACCAAAAAATCTGTTTAAAGCGGTTCCCTAATATGCTAACTGAAGCAGATGGAGGAAGGATAGTATAAATTGTACTTATTACAAATTTATCCAAAATTAACAAAATAAAAATCACATAAGAAGAAGATTTTTTTAACTCGACTGAGTAAAGCTATTTAATTTGTTCATTTGTCTTTCGTCAAATCAATGTGAGAAGTTTATTATACTTTATATGTATGTAAACAAGATATCTTTTTATGAATTCAACGTTTACCAATACAGACCTTTTAAAAATGATTATGTTTGTTCTACAGCTAGGCTAGAGGTTACGATTCAAAGGTTACTTATACACACGTGAGGCATATATCAAATATCAAAAATATAAATATGTAGAAGAAATCATGCAACGCTATATCTTCAACACAGTGATACTTTTTGTAATAACTATTTTTTCAAAATTGTTTTCTTTTTATCGATACGGTTTCGAAAGTATTGAACTGCTTTTAGTTGGCATTCAGGTGCAAAGTGAATTCCAACTGGACAGATGCAAATCGTATTTGCCTTTGTCAAGTTGGCATTCATATTTACTATGAATACCAACTGAAAGCAGGTCAATGCTTAGTTCATTAACATTTCATTTGTTTTATCCTACGTTAAATAACTAATTGACAACTTAATTAAGACAATCTGATCAAAATCATATCTTGATCTCCGCGCCGTTCCGTAAACTTCTCTCTGCTGCGTCAAGATCTGACGACATCACATAGTGGGGCACGTCTCGGTGACCTTTTGCATTAGCCAATCAAATTACTACTTTCAGAATCTTGAATGTGAATTTTTGAGGCGACAAAGTGTGTTGTGACGAAAAGACTTGCTGCAGATTAGTATAACAGCGTCATTGGAAACGTTTTATGTGAAGCAAAAAGGCGAAAAGGGTCACCAGAACACGACCTCTTATGGGATGTTGTAAAATCCTTATGTCATGGAGTGATCCAGTAAGGATATGCATATTAATCAGATTAGAATTAAGACGGATCAGCTAATATGCAGTTACAAAAGAGATAGTTATGTTCTCTTGTGAAACTGGAGAGGGAAAATGCATGGTCAGACCAGGGTTCGAACCCGGGACCTTCAGAATTCTAGACGGACGCTCAACCAATTGAGCTATCTGGTCACTGACGATCGACCCGGTCTAGATCCGCTACACTCCTCCCTCCTTCAACAAAGTCTTCGACCCCGAGGACATCACTATTTACAACCCAGGTTCAGTTATCCACTTGCTAAGTATGCACCTAGTACTTGAAAGAAAGGTTGGTCACAAACAGCAAATGTAACAGGAGAGAAAAAATGCATGGCCAGACCGGGGTTCGAACCCCGGACCTTCCGAACCCTAGACGGACGGTCAACCAATTGAGCTATCTGGTCGCCGACGATCGACCCGGTCTAGATCCGCTCCGCCTTGGTGAAAGGCAAGTTCACTGCACCACTCGACCACCCGTTTGCGACACGAACTTGTAAGCACCAACTGTTGGGGAGCAGAGTTCGCCCACTTCCCATGGTTCATTAGATAGACTTGTTAAGAGTTGGTTAACATTTTGGGTTACCCACTTAAGGTGGGAAATATAATGAACATAATTCTATGGTCAACTAGATATTATTCTTATTAAAGACGTAACCATATAGCCTTTCATTATTATGGTTCAGGACAGTTGTTTCTCGTGAATGCAGATCTAGACAGAATGTTCAAATGATTATTGGCATTTGCAGATGTGTTTATTGGAATAATACAGGATAATCAGGGATCTTGTTCTTTCTGAAGGAATGTATTAATTGTTTTTATTTTCTATTTTGAAAAAATATCAAAAACATAACAAGACTTCTTTTTAGAGCACAGTATGATGTTGGATTTATTCCCAAAAAATGAAATAATACGTGCCAATCCACCTTAAATAATTTAGATTTGGAATTATATAGTTTGCCCCTTTCGTAAGTAAAGTCAAAAAATAATTCCCCCCCCCCCTCCAAATGGCGCTATGGTTGTCAACTTAGTAAAAAAGTCTAAAATCACTTGGTAAAAACAAGGCTGAGCAAGAGGATCCAGTGAACTGGTGTGAGTTTGTAGACCACTTCATGGAGCTTGAATATGATATTACCAAAACGTTAGACCACACAGCAGGAGATGCATTTGAGTCTGATTTTAATTCTCTAATGTCGTCACTCAACCACAATGACATCACAGACAAAAACATTAGTGTAAAAGAACTTTGAAGTGTATAAAGAATTCTGAAATGTAAAAAAGCATGTGGACCACACTATATATCTAATGAAATCATAAAACACAGTAGTCCTGTGATGATGTTGGTACTGAAAAAAATATTTAATGCAATTATTACAAGTGGTCATTTTCCACCAAATTGGAGCAAATATTGAGCTTTTAAATAGAGCACTGATTAATAATCCAATAGTATAATCCTTTCTGATCTAATTTCTGTACGTGTACATATTCCTTTATTACATGTAATACGGATGATTCATGAGTAAAAATATTTGTTAATCAAAAACCTAATAATAAATGGACAATATATACGTAAAAGTTTACTTATTATATAGTATTTTAATAATTTTAATTTGTTATAAAATAACATCGTATTATTACATTTTTGCCAGTGAAATATAGAAAATTATCAAACTGATAAAACTTATATTTTCACTGCAGTGATGAGCAGTGAAAATATAAGATTTTGCAGTGAAAATATAAGGTTTTTTCAGTGTAACGTGAAAAAGTGACCCGACATCAAAATACCACCCGGGTCATTATTCTACGTTGCAAAAGTTACCCGGGCTCGTTATTTAACAGTAGAAATCTTACACGGCCATCTGTAGAAAAATGACCCCATTCGATTTTTCCGTAATTCGTCCCGTGGAAAAGTGACCCGCCGTAGCTTTCAATGGTGGGTAGTTTTCAACTGGGTCATTTTTTTCACGTAACACCGAAACTTTTGTATGAGTTGTTCCCCTTGATCGGATCTTGGAGGCTCGTCATTGTTGTCGTCTGCTAGAACTTGTCTCTTGGGGAAAGATGGTCTTGAAGAAATGGCATCAATAGTACAAATTGATAGGAACTGCTGCAGGATTAAATATGAAATAAATTGAAAGATGAGAATGATTCAACTTTTCCAATCAGCTTATCTCAATCAGCTGTGTACTTGACCCGATCGGATATGATTTCGAAGGAATACAGTAGACTTAGCTCCTTTGCAGTAGGCAAGTAGACCAAGAAAAAAAATAATGAAAGTATGTTAGTCCTCTTTCGAAATGTAATAAAAAGAAAATTCAATGGTTTGCCGTTTAATATCGAATATATTTCACTTGTATGGCAGATTTTTTTTATATTTTCACTCGTGCTACGCAGTCGTGAAAATATAAAAAAAATCTGCCATACTCGTGATATATAATCGATATTAAACGGCAAACCATTGAATATCCTCTATATACAAATACTTGGTTCCAATACATAAACAAGGTGACACCCCTAATCCTGGAAATTATAGGGGTATCTCTATTATAAGCTGCCTTGGCAAATTATTTAATTCTGTACTGAAAAACAGATTTGTTGAATTAATGTCTGGGAAAATGAGTAAACTACAATTTAGTTTAGGAAAAAAATCTTAGAACAACAGAGAGTCTGTTTGTCTTGAAATCCCTGATAACCAAATATGTGTACAGCAAAAAGAGTAAAATTTTTGCTTGTTTTGTTGATTTTAACAAAGCATTTGATTCTGTATGGAGAAATGGTCTGATGAACAAATTAGCTAATTACGGAGTGGGGGAGGAGTTTTTCCATGTTATTGACAGTATGTATCAAAACACTTCATCTTCACTGAAATTTTCTTCTTTCACTTCTGACTATTTTGATATTTACAGAGGGGTTAAACAAGGCGACAGTCTAAGCCCAGCACTCTTTAATCTATACATAAATGATCTTCCTGAGTCAATCACTACTAACCCTTTAAAGCTTTGTTGCAACCCTTATTGTAATAAAAATTAAAAATTATTACATTAAGCGACGCTTATTGTAATAAACATGAGAAAATTATTACATTAAGCGACGCTTATTGTAATAAACATGAGATTTATTACAATAAGGTTAACCTTAATGTAATAATTATTACAATAAGGGTTGCAACCATACTTGCGCAAAATTTGTCATGGTGCTTAATGTAATAACAACGATATCATTCTATGAATGCATATATAACTTCATCTTATCTATTGCATAATTTTTGTCGAATCAACCATCACAGTAGTTTTGACATCTCGTTCATTGGTGTGCCCGTCAACATTTTGGTTTGTCCGTCAAAATTGGGTTTGTCTGTCAATATTTTGTATGGTCTGTCAACATTTGGTTTGTCCGTCAACATTTGGTTTGTCTGTCAACATTTAGTTTGTCTGTCAAGATTTGGTTTGTTTGTCAACATTTGGTTTCTCTGTCAACATTTGGATTGTTTATCAACATTTGGTTTGTCCGTCAACATTTGGTTTGTTTGTCAACATTTGATTTGTCTTTCAACATTTGTTTTGTCTGTCAACATTTGGTTGGTTATTTAACATTTGGTTTGTCTGTCAGCATGTGGTTTGTCCGTCAACATTTGGTTTGTCCGTCAACATTTGGTTTGTCTGTCAATATTTGGTATTGTCTGTCAACATTTGGTTGGTTATTTAACATTTGGTTTGTCTGTCAGCATGTGGTTTGTCCGTCAAAATTGGGTTTGTCTGTCAATATTTTGTATGGTCTGTCAACATTTGGTTTGTCCGTCAACATTTGGTTTGTCTGTCAACATTTAGTTTGTCTGTCAAGATTTGGTTTGTTTGTCAACATTTGGTTTCTCTGTCAACATTTGGATTGTTTATCAACATTTGGTTTGTCCGTCAACATTTGGTTTGTTTGTCAACATTTGATTTGTCTTTCAACATTTGTTTTGTCTGTCAACATTTGGTTGGTTATTTAACATTTGGTTTGTCTGTCAGCATGTGGTTTGTCCGTCAACATTTGGTTTGTCCGTCAACATTTGGTTTGTCTGTCAATATTTGGTATTGTCTGTCAACATTTGGTTGGTTATTTAACATTTGGTTTGTCTGTCAGCATGTGGTTTGTCCGTCAACATTTGGTTTGTCCGACAACATTTGGTTTGTCCGACAACATTTGGTTTGTCCGACAACATTTTGTTTGTCTGTCAACATTTGGTTTGTTCTGTCAACATTTGGTTTGTCCGTCAACATTTGGTTTGTCCGACAACATTTGATTTGTCTTTCAATATTTGGTTTGTCTGTCAACATTTGGTTTGTCCGACAACATTTTGTTTGTCTGTCAACATTTGGTTTGTCCGACAACATTTTGTTTGTCTGTCAACCTTTGGTTTGTCTGTCAATATTTGATATTGTCTGTCAAAATTTGGTTTGTCCGTCAACATTTGTTTTGTCTGTCAACATTTGGTCTGCCCGTCAACATTTGGTTTGTCTGTCATCATTTGGTTTGTCCTTCAATATTTGGTTTGTCAACATTTGGTTTGTTATTCAACATTCAGGCAGAAATAGCGGCGTAGCAATTGAGCTTAGAATAAATCTTAACAATAGAAGATGGTTTTCGGCTTGGTTATGGTAGGAAGATGTTGGCTTCGGTTTGTATAACATTTCGAACATTTGCTGGAGACATTGAGATCTAAACATGTTCCGCAGGCAATATATTTTCACATGAGTTTTGTGTGAATTTCATGCGACATCAGCTTATAGCTAGGTTTAAGATGTTTATATTTTCACTTGAGTCTCACGTAACTTTTTGATAAATTCCATATGAAAGAAATCTTGTGAAATTTTCATGGAAACATTTCATGTGAAATTCGCGAGAATTTCTCGTGAAGGATTTTAATATGATATTCACATAAAGAAACATTGCCAGTGTATATGATTATGAGGTCCTTTTTGTAGATCAGAATTAATGCCATTTTAGTTACTTTGTGTCTATTTTTTACAGATTTGTTGTTTTCTGTTGGCTGTTTTTTCTTCATTTCAATTATTGAAAGCTATTAAGGTCATCCGAGCTGTGTTCATTCGTTGCTCCTTGCGATTTTTTGTCTCGTCCTGAGTTGCCCATCGCAAAAAGTCTCACATTTCGTCATTTGAAAACTCAAATGCTAAAAGCTAAATGTAATCTAACTGTGCGTTAGAGATCATCAGATTCAAGTGTGTGGGCTACTATTGTCCTAAAATGGTCAGCAGAGGAGACCCAGATATGGTGAGGTATATATTGCTATATGTCTAGGAAATGATACATAGAATTTACGTCCACAACACAAGTGTCATCGATTATATTAGTAATTAAGGACAAAATTCAGAATTTTGTTTTCTAGCTAAACTTTATGGAAAATGTCATGGGTTCGTGTATTACAAAGTATTTCATGGTGTTATTATTTGGGGAAAATATGAACAGTTTACTATAATGCTTATTGTGAAAAACAAACATTATTTCATTATGGTGAGTACATGTATAATGCCCATCCAGTTCTTTAACAAACAACGGTTCCTATATATGCTTGACTACGTACGGCTCTAACGATGTTGTTAGCTCACCTGCTTATGCCATGGCGCAGCGTTATTGAACTTTCATCTTCAACATCCCAAATTCTATATATTATTTAGGTTTTTTTCTTTTTCTTCCTTTTAGGACTGAACTGTTGCATACAATTTGTGTTGCATTGTACTTATAATCGTCATACTGCGGTTGATAGTATCGTAAGAAGTGTCGGTGAGAGGGATATGAAATGTATTGTTGTATTATTCCATATTCTTACGCATAACATCTGTGATTCTATTGTTGTGTTTTCGAAAAATAATCAATGTGTTACGGACTTGTGTCAATACGTCTCTGTTTGTTTATATTTTCATGTTTCCATAAATTCTTCGTTCAATGTCAACTTTCAATCTGTGATCGGGTTACATAACTTATTAACTTACAACTATACAATTGATGTGTCGGAGTTGTCGTTCTATTTAAGTAAGGTGACACATTCTATTTGAACTGTCCATAACTAAAAGTCGTTTTTAAAATCTTATCCCAGTCAGGCTTTTATTCTAAAATATGTATCCTCGTTTATTTTAAGCATTGGGCTGAGTAATGAGTAATAATATGTTTTTGTTAACAACTGTAATTGACAACTGTAGCGTTTTTCTATCGTAATAGCATAAGTTATGCTAGCAATTTGTATATTTAACAATGTTATTACAATACAAAATATCTTTAAGTATTGTTATAAAGTTAATAGTAATAAAACTGCTTCGATTGTAATCATTAGCCTTGTAGTATATTTTTAAACATTTATTTCATTAAAGTTAACTTCATTGTAATAAAGTTCTTAGTGGATCATTTATTACATTAAGGTTAACCTTATTGTAATAAAATTATTACATTAAGGTTAACCTTAATGTAATAATTTTATTACAATAAGGGTAACCTTAATGTAATAACTTTATTACAATAAGGTTAACCTTAATGTAATAATTTTATTACAATAAGGTTAGTCTTAATGTAATAATTTTATTACAATAAGGGTAACCTTAATATAATAACTTTATTACAATAAGGTTAACCTTAATGTAATAAATATTTCAATAAGAACTTTATTACAATAAGATTAACCTTCATGTAATTAATGTTCCACTAAGAACTTTATTACAATAAAGTGTACCTTAATGTAATAATTTTATTACAATAAGGGTAACCTTAATGTAATAATTTTATTACAATAAGGTTAACCTTATTGTAATAAATATTTCACTTAGAACTTTATTGCAATAAGGTTAACCAATATGTAATAATTTTATTACAATAAGGGAAACCTTTATGTAATAACTTTATTACAATAAGGTTAACCTTAATGTAATAAATATTTCACTTAGAACTTTATCACAATAGGTTAAACTCAACTCAAGGTTAACCTTAATGTAATAATTTTATTACAATAAGGGTTACCTTAATGTAATAAATATTTCACTAAGAACTTTATTACAATAAGGTTTACCTTAATGTAATTATTTTATTACAATAAGGGTAACCTTAATGTAATAACCTTATTACAATAAGGTTAACCTTAATGTAATAATTTTATTACAATAAGGTTTACTTTAATGTAATTATTTTATTACAATAAGGGTAACCTTAATGTAATAATTTTATTACAATAAGGGTAACCTTAATGTAATAATTTTATTACAATAAGGGTAACCTTAATGTAATAATTTTATTACAATAAGGGTAACCTTAATGTAATAATTTTATTACAATAAGGGTAACCTTAATGTAATAATTTTATTACAATAAGGGTAACCTTAATGTAATAATTTTATTACAATAAGGGTAACCTTAATGTAATAATTTTATTACAATAAGGTTAACCTTAATGTAATAATTTTATTACAATAAGGGTAACCTTCATGTAATAACTTTATTACAATTAGGTTAATCTTAATGTAATAAATATTTCAATAAGAACTTTATTACAATAAGATTAACCTTAATGTAATTAATGTTCCACTAAGAACTTTATTACAATAAGGTTTACCTTAATGTAATAATTTTATTACAATAAGGGTAACCTTAATGTAATAATTTTATTACAATAAGGTTAACCTTAATGTAATAATTTTACTACAATAAGGGTAACCTTAATGTAATAATTTTATTACAATAAGGGTAACCTTAATGTAATAATTTTATTACAATAAGGGTAACCTTAATGTAATAATTTTATTACAATAAGGGTAACCTTAATGTAATAATTTTATTACAATAAGGGTAACCTTAATGTAATAATTTTATTACAATAAGGGTAACCTTAATGTAATAATTTTATTACAATAAGGGTAACCTTAATGTAATACTTTTATTACAATAAGGTTAACCTTAATGTAATAATTTTATTACAATAAGGGTAACCTTCATGTAATAACTTTATTACAATAAGGTTAACCTTAATGTAATAAATATTTCACTAAGAACTTTATTATAATAAGATTAATCTTAATGTAATTAATGTTCCACTAAGAATTTTATTACAATATCAATATTACATCTCAATAACACTATAACAAGGGGACGCTAACGTGAATTCTCAACAAAAGAAGAACCTGCGCATTCATTTCCTTACAATTTAAGTAAGGTGTTCAGTACAATGATTTTATTAAATACGCAATGTTTCAATTCAATTGAAAATCAATATCACTATGAAAAGTGGACTATAACACAATTTCTCAAAATGCCCATGTTTTTGTCACAAAAAGTTTCAAATCAATCAGATATCAATAACACTTATAAAAGATGACTAAAATGCAAATTCTCAATGTGTTTGCCCTAAAATACAAAAACATTTTACATATTTACATCTTATAATATAATAGTTTGACCAAGTTTCAATTCAATTGGATAATTATAACACTGTGAAAAGCAGACTTGCGCAAATGTTGACTCAGTGTCTGTCTCGGTCTTGGCCGCAAAACCTTGGTCTCGTTTTTCGGAGGGGGTGGGGTGGTTACATTCCTCTTGCAAGTTTACAAAATCAGCTTAGCGCAGAATCTAACATCATCAATTTGTTGAAGTTATGAGATAAGTGCAGACAATTTTAACTTTTCACACTAGAATTTTATCTTTATGTAGATCTATACATTCTCTAAGCAAGGACAAGTTTTCAAGAAATGTAAAATTATTTTTATTACAATTATGCATGATGTCGACGCTTATTGTAATAATATAGTTTTATTACAATAAGCGTCGCTTAATGTAATAATTTTTAATTTATTACAATAAGGTTAACCTTAATGTAATAATTATTACATTAAGCAATTTATTACAATAAGGGTTGCAACAAAGCTTATATTATATTGTTCTAAATGGAACCTGTCAATTAACCCTAAGAAAACAAAGACTATCATATTTCATTCTTCAAACCGTATTTAATAAAAAGTACAATTTTCGGTTAGGGAATAACAATTTATATTCTGTCAGTGAATACAAGTATCTAGGTAATATAATTAATTCTACAGGAAAGTTTACATCATCTGTTAAGGATCTTTCCAATAAAGATCTTAAAGCTTTGTTTGCAATTAAAGCATACTCCAAAGATATTGAATAATTTCCTATTAAAACTCAGTGTAAATTGTTTGATGCATTGGTTCAACAAATTCTGACATACAACTCAAAAAATGGTATATGAATTTGTATGATAAGATTAATAACGCCAAGACTAGGTCACAGAGAAATGGTAAAATTTTTATTTTTCTCTCTCACATAGATGAATCTCCATTTGAATAAGTTAACCTTAAATTTTGTAAACATGCACTAGGCGTTGGGAAAAGAGCAGTAAATTTTGCTTCCAGAGTGGAACTGGGTCAGTTTCCCATATAATTGTTTATCATAATCAAAACCCTCAATTACCTCCTTCAGGCAGTAAATAATGACAACAATCCTCTTATTGCTGAGGCACTAGATTTAAATGAAATGACTCATAACAATGGCACCTACAGTTGGCATTCTTTCATAAAGCATGTTTTAGAAACTTTCAATGTGCAAAATATGGAAGCGAGACATAGATCTTCAGAGAATTTTAAAAAATCTGAAAAAAAATATAACATTTAGGGGCCTCAATAAACACAAACAAATATTCAGAGATAAAGTGTCAACATTGAATGAAAACAATAAATTACTTCTGTATGAAAAACATAAAAGTGGATTATAACAGGGAAACATATATTGATATAACTGATTTCAATCGAAGAAGGCTTTATACAAAATTTAGATTATGTGAACATGACCTAGAAATATCAAGAGGCAGGTTAAAGAACATCCCCAGGTAACAAAGAATATGTAAAACATGTAATTTACTCGAAGACGAACTACATTTCTTTTTCCACTGTCCAAAATATCAATCTACAAGACAGGAATACTTTTCCCAAATAAAATGTTATATGATTCTTCATTGAGCGACTATGTAAATTTTTCAAACATATTTACATCAAATAATACAAAGTTAATTAATAAGACATGCTTATTTATTAAACAGTCATTAGAACTGAGGACGATGGGCTAACAAACACTTTAATTTTGTAAACAAAATAATTGTTGTCTTTGTTGTAACAATAGGATTGTATTTTAAATATATTTGTTACTTCAATTGAAATGTTGTGTAAATAAACATCAAATTACTCATGTAATTATAAAAGTGCTAAATAAAATTGAAATTGAAACTAAAACCTTGCGTCACAAATTACGCTACACATTCCCGCGCTTTTCTGATGGAGGCATGATGGTGCATTTTATAGGCGGGACGTAAACAAGATAATGAAAAAAAGTAGAAAATGTCATGTTTTTCAGTACCTAAATACGATATTTTACAATTGTTTATGTGGCAGATTAAAATTGTACACAGGATTTCTTAAGATATATATCCAGTTTCAAGCTAGAGGGAATTTCTCTGTACAGCTCAGTGGTAGAGCATCCGCTCCGTAAAATTTGGCAGAAGGAAAATGATAAGAATAATTAAAAAAAAAACTCGGTGTTTTCAGTTTGGTGAAAATTAAAGCAACATAGTCATTTTGATTGTATATTCATTATATAGAAAGTATGTATGTAGTATGATAATATCCTATCTAAACCCACACTTTGTTCTGGTGACAAAAAGATATGTATTAACACTTGTGAAAAACTCCTCACAGTGATTTTGTCTCATATCTCAAAATGTGTTTAATATGCGGTTTATACCATGTAGATCAACGAGTATAGCGACAGTCGTTCCGCCAAGGACGTCCCGATTTCGTTAGTAGGCGTAGAGGAAAGCTAGAGTTTCCGGAGAAGCACCACCGACCGGTGTCTGCCACAGTTGGGAACTCGATCCGTGGAGTGGGGGCAATAATTTAAGTAAAATGGAAGGATATGTGCACATCTTCATGTAATTCCTGTCAACTGAAAGGTCTCAAGGCCATGAGCGTACGTACAACCGTCAAAATCAAATCATTTTCTTGTATGAGAGTTGTTTCCATTAGAACACAAACACAAACGATTGTAAGTAGTTTAACTTGTACAAGGCTAATGTATCCTGACGCCCTTTGTGTATTAGCTAATCCAAAAAAGTTTAAATACCTGGTATAATTTATTTTTAATGAAGTTCATAAAAAGCAATTCAGTTCCGGTTGAGAAAATAGATATTAATCAATTGATTGGCGCAAACATATTAGAATTACCATTATAGATATTTATAAACAAATGGAAATGTTAATAAAATTATTTTGCTTCTCGAAGAACAAAAATATAATTTTTGTGTCTTTGTAGTTTTAGAAATATCTTTCTTTAAAATCTGCTCGACATCGTCAGGAAGTATATTCTGTTCGTCACACCATTGTAGCAAAATGTATAAGCTTCTACCCTTTTGATAGCAGGAACGTAAAAAAAGATCGAGTTGCTTATATCTAGTCAAATAAAAAGTAAAAAATATAGTTCATATAGTCTGTGTATTGTCCATGAAAAATATTTAAAACATGTTGTTTTTTTCTGTTCGATTCGGTCACAGACATTCTGAAAAGGTACATGTAGTTGTAGTTGTTCAGGTTCTAGAATTTTTCTCTAATGAAGATTTTAAATTAATCTATTTATACCTCAAGTAATATGACGTAAAAAACAACAATAACAAAACATTGTATTGGCGTTAATCAGCAAGCCCCCAAACAAGCATGGGTCGTTACAAGAGTCTTGCTTTTTGATGACAGACGGTATATATTCACGTGTCTTCGTGCCGATCACGGAATCAAATTAGGATTCCGTGTTGCAATACTACCGGGTATTCCTCCAAATGATTTGAATGAAGGCAGTATTATATTGGCTCCTAACACCAGCTTCTGATATGTCTGAAAATCTAGGATTGTTAACTTTCCATTTCTTGACAGTATCATCCCTGCTTCTCCAACCTATGGTGTTTACATGTCACAGCTGATTCGTTTTTCTCGGACTTGCTCTGAATACCGAGATTTTCGTGATCGATGTCGACTGATGAAAAACAAATGTATTACACAGGGATTCGAGAGATGCAGGTTGATCAGAACTATGAACAAGTTTTATGGTAATCATCTTTGTCTCATTGAGAAATATTTTGTATCTTTGTGTGATATGGACGTTTTTGAGTATGCTCATTATTGTGTTTGCTTGTGATTGAGAATGATGACTTGGGTCTCATTTTGAGGACTTGATGTTTACTTGGATGTGACCAATATTTACAAGGAGGATGTCGTCGATGAAGCAGAAGACGCTTACTATTCCGGAACACCTGGTCTTGCTATCTTGTACAAACTCGCAGATTATATATCACTCCGTGACTTCAACCTCTTTAAAATGGGAACTAAATGAACTTCAAGATATTTTCGCTCTTGAATTAAGCATTGAACTCGGCGCGCTTTATGATGTTTCCTTGCAAAGCCCTGTCTTCTTAATTAAACCATAAATACCATTCAAAGACATATTTATATTTACATTTCTTCTGCTTAACTGACAATTTTGGTAATTTCCCATCTGATCGACAGGCCACAGCAATTGTCCAACAGTTGGAACAATATCTGTTACGAACCCCCCTGTGGAGCAGAACAGCGAGACAGACGACATTTCTGATAAATTGTATGAATATTTTTAATTTTGTTCTTCTTACATGAACGGACGTTGGCTTGGATGTTGGAGCGGTAACTTCCCGTTTCTGCAGTCCTCAATCTTTTTGTTGTTGTATTCAATTACATAGTCAAGTCTCATAATACCATGCAGTTCCAGCCTGTGTTTTACAAGGGTATTTAATCCCCATCAATTTTCTAATTCAATGCATTCCCATCAACGATACGGCTCTCAAAACTGTATAGTGATATAATACCATGCAAATGTAGATATTTTCGCATAAAGAACATTACTCCCTTAAATGGGGTTAAAATACCGATATACAACATCTTAATATACTGATCAGTTTACGGGCCGAGATGTGAAATCATTCCTACCACGGAAGTAAAGTTTCACAAAAATCTGTCAATTAGTGAAGATGGAGTTTTCCGGACAGGTTACATGGGGACAACATCCAGTCATCTGGGGCGATTCCAGTAATTTCAATTTCTATTTGGTATTCAGTCCTTGAAATAGCACAGCGTTATATCTATCAGGCATTCGGATCGAATACGAAGTATCATAACGCCATTGACATCAATCGTTGTGAAGAGGAAGATTTTAGCGGTCATGGATGTCTATAAAAGAGTCGATTGAGGCAGGTCTATTTGGCCTCTTATTATTATGATTATTATGTAACACTGTTAAAAATAACACCAACAAGTAATGATCGTCATGATATTTTATTTGTTGAAAGGTTTTAAAATGAATAAAACATTGATAAATGATTGGTATAAGGTTAATATAACCGACTAAAGATGTTGTTTTTCACTTTGAACTTCGCCAATTTGCCAATAATTAAAAACTTGCAAATAAATAAAATGTTTTTTTTTTGTACCAATTTCACAAAAAAAAAAAACAATATTAGATTTGGCGTCAGCTTGGGGACCTAAATTTTGTCTGGAAAATACGTAACATGTATATACACTGTACCACGTTTAAAACAAAATATAAAATAAGTTATCTATATCAACTTGAACAACCAAATTAATTAAAAACAACCTTTCTAACATAGTACTATAACCATTTTCCATTTTCATACAACTGAAATGGATTTCTGCATGAATCTTAAAATTTAATACTTCTACCGGTGAAAAATCTATTATTAAACAAACAAAACATATTTTCATGAAATGACAAAAGGAATATGAAACTGACGAAACTGAACAACGTTGTACACTCAAGTTATGTCTGGAATTGTGTTAAGTAACTTAACAGTGTATTCGGTGAACTTTATAGATACAAAATGGCAAGGACATTTAAATATTCCATTTTGATTGTTGGCAAAATATGAATTAAGTAAAACCCCGCTTACTCGAACTTGTGGGGACCTGATCAATGATCCGAAGAAGACATTGTATTCGAGTAATCCGATGCCGTTTGAATATGTACAAACTCGGTCAGGACCTAACGAACTGTTCGAAAAAAGAGGAGTACACCGGGGTCGAGTAAGTGGGGTGTTACTGTTTTATTATACATAGCGTGGTATGAGATGAACTTCTTACTCTTAGATGATATAAAATGTAGGATATGACATTGAACTTTTAGATGAGAAGTCGCTATCGTTCCTACTGAAACGGTGATATAGCGACTTGCATTGCTAGGTTGAATTGTTCTGGCTTTTATGATAAATCACATAACTGTATAGTGAGAAACTGGTGGATTTATAATCAATATTGACGGCTGGGTAACTGACATAACTGGTTTCAGATATCAATATAGTTTATTTATCTCCATATTCCGTTGAAAATGGACAAAATAAAAAATATAACGAGAAAACTTTGGTACTTAACATGAACAACTTTTGTATCAAAATTAAAAAAAAAATCTTAAAGCAACCTTATGTTCCATTTATAAAGCATGTATACTATACATAATATTACAGTTGTTCCCTTAGGGTTGACCAAACCAAACAAAGAGGATGAGTCATAACTATGTACTTTTCTATTTTTTTTCATCTGTGAAATAGGTTTATCATCGACCTTAAATTTGTAAATAAGATTCGACACCTCGGTGCGACTATCCATGTGGGTGTGACAACACCGGTGATACACAAAACACAAATATTTCCTCCGCCTGTAACCGGGTAAGTTTAAACAGTGTGCCCATGGGAGATACGAGTGTGAAAAATAAATTCAAATTATTTTTTCCCCATTATTAAAATGTACACTTAAAATAATAGTTTCGATCACAATTTTATACCTTGCAGGTCCATAGAAACATAATTTGATACTTTAAGGTAAAGAGTACCATTTAAATGTATGTTGACAATCGTCATTATCATGAATTATTTAGACATTGACATCCCCTTATCTTTAAATGTTCCATATGCATTTCAGGAAGCTATAGTTGTTTGAAATTTTAAAGCATAAATATTACTGTCGATTTCATACTGTACTATATATATATTGATTTCGTGTTGCACTAGCTGTTCTTTTCGTTATTTAGATTTACGCTAATAAACGTTTAATATGCACCAATAATGTTTCCTCTAAATAGACATATCATTTATATACAAAGTGCTTTATGGGAGAATATACGAAGTTCAAAATACAACCTCGCGATTAAAGCTAGAGCCGAGATACTCTTTACCTTATGTAACAAAATCTCAATAATCTATAAAATTGTATATTTTTTAATATCTTTGCATGAATTTGTATATTTTAAGTGTTCAACGTTGACTTGTACATCTGTAAATTTAGAATCACACGTTCTACTTTGTTCAAGCTGTGCAATATACATGATTGTAAATATCTTTTTTACATTGAATGTTTTTGTTTTATATTTTAGTTTGGGGTCACTGTTTAACACATATGACATTTAAAGCTGTATTGCATATTGTGTATATAATACACAGAACAAAAATCAACAACCACAAGCTATACTGATATGCACAAAAGTTTTCAATTACACAAGGAAATAATGCAATTTATATTAGATACTGAAAGTAAACGATAAATAATTTGTTAAGATAGATTTTCAGATTTCTAAAATATTACGTCAATCATACCAAATCGTAAAATGTCAGGTGCTGTTTTGACAACAAGCAGTAATATTGAATTTTAAAATAATAAACACTTTATTAAATGATATTTTCATACATTTAAAAAGAATGTTGGATTTTCATATAAAAACATTTGTTTCATATCGTTTTTCTTCGTTGTAAATTTTTTTTTTTCAGGCTCTAATCATAATTTTGCTATAACCAAAACCATCTGAAAAAGCCCGAAACGGAACATTTGAGTAAGTTTGGAAAATTTATCAATTAACACATACAGTTTTGATTGTCAATTTATGTTTTTACAATACTGTTTCGCGGTTTATCATTGAAGACGTCACTTGTCTAATGATAATACATACTTACACGTTCTTATAACAATGAGCACATCAGAATATACTATTTTCACATTTTCATATCATATTTTAAAAAGATAAAAAAAAAGACGTAGAATTTGTTCTCAGAGACCTGGAATAAAATAAGATTTGACATTATTTATTACATATCCTTATTTTGACACAAATATACAATCTTTAATCTTTACACAATGCTTTGGGACATCATCAACCTTGTTACAGCACAACAGTTTGTGCAAATCCTCGATGGTAGTTTAACCATGTTAAGTCATAGTGCTAACTGCTAGATGAAATGACTGCTGTGTGTGTGGAATCTGAACACATATGAAGACCTCTACAGACACGCTGTACATCCTATGTTGGTGCCCGACTTTCGTCAATGTAGAGGTGTTTACTCACGAATAACAAAAGGTGCATTAATATTTCAGACGACATTACAAGGAATTATTCCATCTGATTAAATCATATTCAGGAAATATAAACATATCTATTATTTAGACTTGCAGATATACAAAAATAATTATCTTGCTACAATTGTTTACTTTGACTGTGATTTTACGGTCATTATTTCTACACAAATCGTCAAATAATAGCTATCATTTTACTAAACCCATATCAATAGATACTCCAATGTTTAAAATTGTTCCTGGATTGTTTTAGATTGTTAAATATCGTGTGAACTACATTATCAACTCATAGTCGCCTTTTTGTTTTAGCACTCGCTGAGAAATTCCAATGCTTTTTCCCCCTGGATCTTCTGAAATCGTATTCTGTCAGTTACGGATTCAAATTCTGGCAAGGAATTTCGATTTCATCTGGAGCATGGTTTCACCTGCAACTGGTGCTAATTGAAAATGTGATGGTCGCTTTTGTTTTATTCTTTACATGCAAGTTCAACCAGACAGCATTAACACGTAACTCCAACTAATATATATATATATTAAAGCTGGACCTAATGTTCGACAGAGAACAAGTTCTAGATATACTTTCCAGATTAACAGAGACCCCCGGATGGCAGTGAGGGTCCGCCCTGTTACTTCTATAGTTTGTCCCCCGATTTACTGAACTGTACACTTCCAGTACTTGAGGCGAATTTAGGCAGAAGATTGTCCTGTGTTGAAGTTGTTTCTTTAATAGTATAGTGATCGGTAATCAGCTTGATTTTACTAAGGTCTTCTCCTTTCCGTATCTGATCCTCCTTCAGTTGTGGGGTGGTGCAGGCAATGAATCGCTGGAACAGACAGAAGCAAAGTTACATAGTTTTTACAACACTTCAGATTTTGTTCAGTAGAATACAAGCGAAGATTAATCATATTTTAATCAAATGAAACTTACAAGAAAAAAGGAAAATACAACTGTACATGAAATATGAAAAGTGTAAATGTTTTTTTTTAATGGAATACTCATTGATATTTCAGCAATAGAAATGTTGGTATTAAATGCACAGGAAGTTTAAATAATGATAATTTATTTTATTCAAGTGTCACATATTAGTCCACAAATGATATCACGTACTGTTAAAATACAATAACATGAATATCCGGCCAGGATTTGACCCATGAGACATTTTTATTACTTTAAAAATACATAATTTATAATATTCGTAAGACAGATTATAAATCTGTGAAATACTATTATACTACTTAAAATGCATAATTCATAATCTTCATAAGTTATTGAACTGTGGAAGTAGATATAATACTCAGAATTGTTTTTCTTACCTGTTGTATCGTGCCCTCTGCTTCATAAATACGCTTGATCATTATGATTGGAATCCAGATGACAGATATCATAGCAAGCGTCCATCCGATGCCGATTGCCCATGATGGGTAGTTGTATGTTATGTACTTCCTCTTATAGTCCAACTCGGAGTAACTGATGGCCCCCATGATGAAGATAGTCTGTAATAGACGGACGGGAAATAAATTAGAGAATACCGAAGTGATAACAAAATCATAATCCGAACTCAAAATCGATTAAACCAGGGGCAAAATATGTGCAAAGGAAAGATTTATATGGAGACCCTTGTAAAAGTACAAGAGAATAAGACCAGGTGTTCCGGAAACTATTTTTGACAATGTGCATTTCATTTCAATTAGTCAAATCGAGTTTTTTATAACAAGATAGCTACTGATACAGTATGTTACCGTCAAATAGATTATACCAAGCCAAGACATTTACCCGAATGGTTAGGACATATGATCACCTAAAAGTCAAAGTTTAAGAGCAGACTATTCGGTCGAACATCGTTAGGTGTACAACTGTATAACTTGATCTTTTGATGTCTACACTTCACTTATGGATTTAGGAAATTTGTGCACGTTCTCATTTGCTATCATTGGTAAGGAGCATACGTTATTGCGTTTCAAAATATCTACATTGTTCCCCAGTAAAGGTTAGCATACCACAAGCGTAGAACACCTGGTCGTATTCTCTTGTACTTTACGAGGGTCTCCATGTAAATCTTTCTTTTGCTCCTATTTTGCCACAGTATAATAGATTTTGAGTTTGGAATATGGTTTTGTTGACGCTTTGGTATTCTATGATTTTTTTTGTATGAAAACCATTTTATAATGCAGTTTTTACAATATTATACTATATCGGTCAACATATCATGGTATATTATAGTATATTCAATGTTACTCTCTATCGTTTAAGTAAGATATCTGTGTAAAACCATTTACCCTGTGGTCGACCATGGTCTATTGCTATATATACCATATAACCATGGTCGAATACAGGGTAACATGTAACAGATACAGCGTTACCCTGTGTTCGACCATGGTCTAGTGCTATATATACCATATAACCATGGTCGAACACAGGGTAACATATAACAGATACAGCGTTACCCTGTGTTCGACCATGGTCTAGTGCTATATATACCATATTACCATGGTCGAACACAGGGTAACATATAACAGATACAGCGTTACCCTGTGTTCGACCATGGTCAAGTACTATATATACCATATTACCATGGTCGAACACAGGGTAACATGTAACAGATACAGCGTTACCTTGTGTTCGACCATGGTCTAGTGCTATATATGCCATATTACCTTGGTCGAACACAGGGTTACATGTAACAGATACAGCGTTACCCTGTGTTCGACCATGGTCTAGTGCTATATATACCATGTTACCATGGTCGAACACAGGGTAACATATAATATATAAAGCGTTACCCTGTGTTCGACCATGGTCTAGTGCTATATATACCATATTACTATGGTCGAACACAGGGTAACATGTAACAGATACAGCGTTACCCTGTGTTCGACCATGGTCTAGTGCTATATATACCATATTACCAAGGTCGAACACAGGGTAACATATACTATATAAAGCGTTACCCTGTGTTCGACCATGGTCTAGTGCTATATATACCATATTACCATGGTCGAACACAGGGTAACATGTAATATTTATACAGCGTTACCCTGTGTTCGACCATGGTAATATATAATATATAAAGCGTTACCCTGTGTTCGACCATGGTCTAGTGCTATATACCATGTTACCATGGTCGAACACAAGGTAACATATAATATATAAAGCGTTACCCTATGTTCGACCATGGTCTAGTGCTATATATACCATATTACCATGGTCGAACACAGGGTAACATATAATATATAAAGCGTTACCCTGTCTTGGACCATGGTCTAGTGCTATATATACCATGTTACCCTGTGTTCGACCATGGTAACCTGTAACATATACAGCGTTACCATGTCTTGGACCATGGTCAAGTGCTATATAAACCATGTTACCCTGTGTTCGACCATGGAAACATGTAATATATACAGCGTTACCATGTCTTGTACCATGGTCTAGTGCTATATATACCATGTTACCCTGTGTTAGGTTGGACCATGGTCTAGTGCTATATATGTCGGCATACCTACCATAGTGAAGGCCGGTGTTATAAACATCCAGACAACTTTGGTCCAGTTTGGTAATCGGAACCCAAACATCATTTGAATGTTGTCATAGAATCGATCAATACCTGCCAAAACAACAAAACACACATGTAAGTAAAACTTATACGTACTTCAGTACAAACTCTCCTCCTCTCATCACCTGCAAAGACTATCATTTCCACACGTGTGTTTTATTCTTTCCTAACTGATCTGTGTAATACCATTTACTCTATGAAGGTCTACTGACGTAATGCTATATACTTACCCCATGTGGAGAGATTTGGTCTAAACGAAATAACAACATTTTAGTCATTGATCAAACAAAAACCTATTCCCCTACATCAATTATTAAACCTACCAGTGATACAAGTTGTCTATAATCAAATACTAAAGAAACATCCTATTTACACAATATCAACGCGGTATATTGTCTCGAATAAAGCAGTCTTAATAAATGAATTATTCCAATGCTACCGTCACGAGCTTATAACGACCCTATACGAAAAAAGTAACACAATGTCCAAAAAGATATTTACTTTGAATAAGATCGTTTTGAACTATAACTACACAAAGACGATTCGGTGATATTATCGTAAACCGATTCAACAATTGTTACAAAATTCGTCAAGTAAACATAGATATTTAAATACAGGTTTGTAACAATACAGATAAGTTAATAAAATATAACGGATAGTAATAATTGTATATCATAAGCTACAACATAATATTTGCAATAAAGAATCACGAAAGTACTTTTATGAATAAATTATAATCAAAGAAAGCATTAAGATGATCATTTATTTTTAACATGGGACGGCCTGGTCACTCCATGGGAATAATGGAGCCCTTTTATAGAGAAGTTCATACGATTTCAAAAATAAACGCTAATCATCGCGAATTTAGGTGAAATGTACACGCCGCAGTTTTTGATGACGGGGCCAATTAAGCCGATCAACGTAATGGTAAGCCTATCAAGTCGAAATTGTTTGTAGATCTCAGATGCTGAGCGGTTACACTATAGTATAACACTAAACGGTACTACTCATATGTACCTATGATTTTGAAACATTAACATTGACATTTTCATGACATATAATTTGTAAAGTTTTAAAAACCACACACTTCCATTCACACGAGAACTGAATTGATATACAAGTTACGTTGTTAAGACGTGTGCATTAGTTATATTTTACCGAGAGGAAGAAAACAAAGATAATAACGTGTTTTTAACTGTGATAACATCGGATGTAATGTAACTGTGTTAGCAACGCCTTCTGTGCAAAACAAAAAACGGAAATAAAGAAGGAACACATGGTGAAATGCAGATAGAATGTTAATGATTTTGCTGAAACATATTTCTCCTGTTTCAAAGCCTCAGAGGATCAACATTTTCTTCGAGTTTCACTTCAGCTGTTCAATCTCGTACAGACAACACAATTAGTCAAGGTGAAACGTTTTAAGTAATTTTAGTGATTTCTTTTTAAATGACAAGAATGGTCTTTAATTAAGAGGCCGGGAGTAATAAGGCCATATCATATTTACTGTATTAATGTTACATATTATAAATTGCATGAGAAAAAAGGAAAGTAGGAAATTTATTTAATCCACACAATAAAACAGATACAAATCACCTGTGGAAGTTAGTAAAGCATATATGTGAACCATGGTTACGCTTCATTAGTACATCAAATTCTGCAGAAGTAGGGTACAATGGAAACTTAGATACCTGTTTTGATTATATAGTTTCCGTGTGAATCCTACCTTACTCTTGACTAAGGGCGAAATGGGTCAACAAATGGGAACCTAACAGGCACGACGGCAGGCGAAATGGGGAACTGTTTTAGGGCCAAAAATAGATGGTGCCGCCATTGTTAGGGAGATCCATGTGGTTATTGCTTTGTTGCGATCAACTGCAACAGGACTAAGGTTAAAGATATCAAGCCGAAATCATCTTTCGTTAATTCACACCACGTCTTCAAATATTGAAGTTAATATTGTTATTTTGGATTTGGAAGTTTTTTTGAATGATAGTCATACGATGTGCATGCTTTGTTGACATGCCACACCCATTGTCAGTTTTAACCAGATGAATCTCCTAGGGGTACAACATACCGTAGATGTAAGCTACCACGATGCACTCGAAGAAGGCAACAACGAGAACAATTCGGCTGGCAGAGTAGTAGTCGAATAACTGAAATACATACATTCCGCCCTGTGGACGGAGTCATCCTTTAGTTCAACACAACATAAACATTTCATGTATCTTTATCTTTACATCTATCTTTGCCTACCAGTAGGCTAGCATTTCCGCACACGGCAGATTAGTAGTTAACTAAAATGTGTACCCGTCTTCCAATACGCCAGAAGCGTATCAGTCTCCCCCATAATTGTACATGTGAACATGTAGTTCCCATCCCTTGTATTTTCCTATTTTAAAAAAAATCCTATGATACCATTCCCATCCCCCTAGGCTACACGATGTATGCATCATAACTAAATTTTTGTTTCTAACATAAGCGCTACAACCCTGAGATAATGATTGAAAACATGCAGACAACGTGTAACGCATTCTTACCTCAGTCACCATTGACAAGCCAATAAAGAAACATATCACACAGACAATGGCAATAAATATTTCTCTCCTCCGGCCTACTCTAAGGTGTTGTGGGTAACCGTCCACGACGGCGGTGACGAACCCTTCCACACCCACAAACTGGAAATATAAACAAAAACATTCTGGTACTGTAAAAGTGGAATTGTTCGCGGTGCAGAAATTTCCGTGCATTTCATTTGTATTAAATCTCCCGAATATATCCACACGCGAACATATTTAACACCACTCAAACTCTACAGTGCATACTAGTTTAATCGCGAACATTAAGGAGACTGACAAAGCGAAAATATTGGCTTTTAAAGTAATATAATTATTTATTTTATTTTTTGAAGGAATATATACAAAACATGATTCTTACATCATTATATCACTCAAGAAAATTACATTTATAAGAAAACAACAAAATTGCAACATATTGTTGTTACTGACAATGGTAATAAAAATATTCATTACATTTGTCAAAATATACTTCTTTTCATATTGAATGAATGCATTTATTTGACAGATAAAACGATCTAGAATTAACTCTGTATTTCAAAGATATGACTACATGAATGTATTACTGCTTAAAAGAAATATGTTGACTTTAATACGTTTGATTACACGTGATTGATAATCTATGTAAATGTTTATAATAAGGCCATTGACAGTGAAATTAGTCTAAATGTTTATTTATATTTATACGGTCATTAATAGCTGACGTACCTGGCTGTCAAGACCCAGTAATAACACCATTGCAAAGAATAGAACAGCCCAAAGTGGAGCGACTGGCATCTGTCTAACTGCCTCTGGGTAGGCGATGAACGCAAGTCCGGGTCCTAGATGAAAAAAATAAAAACATCCAAAGTGAGTTTTTTATGTAACTACCTGTGATAAATAGTTTTTTGAGGACCACAAAATGACAGGGTATTGCTGGTGGTGCGAAGCTGATTTCGATATCGCAGACGTAGTCGAAGCCGCCTCAGTCTGTGATTTTGTGATTTCCATTTGGAAGTAAATATCAGCTTTGAATTAAGATTTGATCTGGGGTTTTAGGAAATGTTTGTCTTCGGAGCGTTGAGTGTCGATAATGACTTTATTTCCGACTGTTCCGAGATATTCCTGGATGTTTAATGCAAGATGTAAGCTACGTTTAGGAAACTTTGGGCATTTTATGCATCTACCGATCAATGTCATAATACAAGGTAGAATTTGCGAAATTCCTTTTTCGATTTATTAAATAGATACGAATAAACGAAATTGGAATATTATCAATATACATGTTGTAATACGCCCTGGAACACATCACATTCAGTGAGGAGTTGCCTCCCTTACAATGAAGGTAGTTTGCTTACCTGATTCAGCGACTTTGTCAACTGTGACACCTTGTTGTTTAGCCATAAAACCCAATACGGAAAAGATGACAAGCCCAGCCAGAATGCTGGTGAAACTGTTAACAGCTGCGAAACCCATGCTATCCCTGTAAAAGAAAGATTATAGCGCCATGTTACAAGCGTTAACCATATTGTTTAAGTGAATAAGCAACGTGAACAATAAAATTCTAGCCCAAGAATACTACAAATCACCACTATATTACTATATAAATGCAAATTAATTCATTATAAATGTCTCATTATAAACCAGAATTATTGCAGAAGACAATTGTTTGGAGCAAACAGAAGGACTGTCTTTTCGGCCTGCTCGAGCAACTGGTGTTTTTCTTTTATTCGTAACGGAATTGGTAATAAAGAAATGGCTAAAAAGTATGACTATCAAGTTTGAAAAATAGGTCAAAATTAAGTTCACAACATCCTACAACCTTCCCTAGTGTAAAGTAATGACCATGATAAATATATGATATGAAGTTCTATGAATATGGGCTTTGTACTTCGCCTATCGTTGACCTTATTGGTTTTTGCAGAAAATACCGTTATAAACAATAGAGGATAATTACATCTGAGAACGCAGTCTAAATATGACAGAACTAGATGAAAGGGAGTTATATGTGCAATGACTGTGGCTTTAGTACTTTGTAAATATATTTTAACATGAAAGGTTAACACAAATATGGATGACACAACATGAACTCTTCTGTTCTGTGATAAGGCGAACTAAGACAGGTCTGAATGACGTGTTTCCGTTTTTCGTTTTACATATAATTACCTAAACGAGTTGTGATGGAACCTGTTGTAACTTCCCAGGGCTGTTAGTGTTCCCAAGCTGATAGAATAGCTGAAGAAGATCTGTGTTCCAGCATCTACCCACACCTGTATAAACATCAATCAATACGATCTCACGTAGCGGCAAGCATAAATACCACATAAAATAACAATAATGGCAGTCAATGTACAATCAATTATTTAAATGATGATCAACAGCTCAACAGATGTCAACTGATAAGACACTATTACATCACGTAATAACGATATTTGCATAATTTGATTTTTTGTATATGATTATAATTTTAAATCATCCCATTAAAATACACAATGACGCCCCTTCTCGCGCTGAAATATACTCTTGTAAGCCATTTAAAATACACATCACGCAACAAACAACTTTATAATAATCCGTCAAAAGTTTTATCACACTAAATATTTTTATCATGCTCATATTTCTTTAAAATCTTCATTTATACAATCTACCCTTTTGAAACGTTTATATTTTACACCCTATGCTTGTACATGTTTTTGCTTTTGTTCAGTAGTCAAATTTTAGATACATGGTTGTTGCAGGTGATATATGAATTGAGAAAGTCAGGTCATGCAAAGCATTTTCCGTTTACATTATCCTAAATATTTTAACTATTCTTACATTTCCTAGTCAAGAATATTATTCAATCTTATGCAATAGATCCAGCCACTCAGTAAAGTTAGTTTCATTTTTTTCTCTGAATAAAAAGAAAATATTCCAAACCGAGTTCAGAATCCAAACGAATCACCTCAACTGGGAAATATATTGCTGTCAACATGCCTCTTTCATTAATGTTACCAGGAAGAAATCTCCCAAAACCCAATACTAGTACGTAATTTACTCCAGTAACAATACATATATGATATAAAAGCAGACAGACACAGTACAAGTCATTGTGTGCACGGTATCCGCAATTTATTTAGACATGCATTGGTTGGAGACGCTACATCCGCCATGTTTTACTATGGTAACGACCGGACCAGAATTGTTGGGGATTCTGACCAAGCCGACAGTCCAAATCCATTGTAACGGATGCGGCTTTATTGTCAATGATTGGTTTCCACTCTACTGATTTGTATAGAAGGCAAACCAAATCTGTGCGCCGCATCAAATTTGTTTCACCTAATCTCGAACAATCTTTCATTGCCTTGCTGAGTTTGTGCCAAATCGATACATAGCATACATCCCTTCCGCCATTTGCTGATCAGCCTAACGCTCATTTTGACACCATCGTGTACACAACACAGACTGAAGGTGCAGCTGAAGTGACACAGCAGTGTTCCACCACAGACGACGGTGTCACAATAAACGTGAATCGCTCATTCAGACAAGACATAAATAACAATGTGATTGATACCAAATGATAAAGTCAATGGCTTTCCTCTTCACATAACCTCCCGACAGTCACTCTTACACAGACAGCACAATACGGACCTCTATCACGCTACATCAACAACTCGCTGTCACGAAATTACCATCAACAGAACAAAGTAATTCAAGTTGTGCAACTCAACAAATATCCTCTACATCAATAATGGATCCAACTCAGCAATTACATTTCAAATATACTGCCAATTTCTGTTCACAACTTCAAGGAAATCAACATTGTTGGTACTGCTTAATCATGATCTCGGGAAAGATGAATCAAACACACATGTGCTACACCTTTTGTATTTAGCAATAGACTTTGATGTAGAATTTCTGAAATGCCACAAAAACTGGACTTTTCTCGCTGCACCGCTATTTTAGTGAAAAATGTGAATATATGTTGAAATATTTGGGCATAACCGTATTCATTGTGTTTGCTAGAACAAAGTGTTTAATCGGATATGAAGTGATATTCTTCTAAAATGGTAGAGTTCATCAGAAATTATAAACACGGATACTAAGAATAAATTACTTTTTAAATTTCGATTCAGGAGCCAAGTAGTACATTTACTGACGGTTTATTTTTTTTAAGTTTTATCAACATCAGGAAACAGCCAGTAATCAGATTCTTTCCTTGTCGTGACAATTGCAATTGATGTGGATCAGAAATTCCTTTTTTATCAATTTTACTATATTTGTATTTGTCCATTTATATCAAGACTGTATTTGATTTCACTAAAGAAAGATCTAAACACCAAACACACACTACACACTCCCTGGATTTGCAAGCACATACGTTTCTCCATAAAACCTTGTTACTCTGCTAAAATGCAGTTAATTATTCTCTAAATCATACTCGACATGCAAGTCTTCTCTTCACTTGCGCACTAGACATGTAGCACATGACGGCAGATTTTGCGTGTTAAGTACCTGAGGGTCTTGGAGTCTTTCCCAGTCGGGGATAAGGTAGTAACGTATACCGTCGATGGCCCCATCCAATGTAACGCCACGGATAAGCAACACGAACATGAGCACATAAGGGCTGGTGGCGGTAAAGTACATCACCTGCACGGAAAGGGAAGAATTGGGTAAGACAACAACCAAGTACCATACAGACAGGGAAGTGATAGGCATAACGCTGATCGTGAGCTGGGCAGACCAAATGCAGACTTAAATTGAGTGCACTTATAGCATAATATCGACAACATTTGTCTTTACTTTGAACATTATCTGAATATAGAATGAAATGATACTTGTGTATCAGTTTTCAAATTTTCATTTTTATCATTTAGATGATTTTATAATGAAAGGCAACTACAATATGCAGTCAAGATCCCACGTTGAGCTGTGCAAAGAAAGTGGTTAGGACGGGATCCTCGGGGCTTTATTTAGAAGATATCCATTAAGCGTTGATAGGACCTGTTGGATGAGAAACCCTCCTGGGACTGATCGAGTGCTAAATATTTTTTCTTTTCTTTTCTTTTTTTTTATTCTAAAATTTAAAATACGAGGCTGGGTATCTTTCCCTCTAAATCAGGGTTGTTTGCCTCAGCCCGAAATATCACCTTTCCGGATGATTTAATGCCTTTCCATATGCAGAAATAGATGATGATCCATGCTAGTAAGAGGCACAGGGCGAGGTCCCACTTGATGTTGCCAGGGTGGTCCACCCCGTCGGAGAGCTGCAGGACTTTCCGCCTGTAGAAAGTTTAGGCGATAGAGTATTTGGAACCATTTCACGTCGCAATGAGAAACTCATGCGGTGTGATCCTGGCTATTGCATATCATGAATCAAACTGAACAACGAGTGCCAAGAGGTGTTAGGTCGCCCAATCATTGACACTTACCACTTGTTGTCAACCAGTTTTGCCAGAGACTTAGACTGTGCAAACCGGAAATGACGTGGCAGAAAAGTTTTAAAGCTTTATAGTTGGTAATATCGTAATTTGAAGGTGTATAAATATTAAGTACAAAATTGAAATAAAATATATATTTCGTATTATATATTTTCCATTATAGTTTCGAAAACCTGTGGTTAATGCTGCTCGCAGTTAAGTTTCAATCCCTACTGGCGCCGATATGAAGCAGGTGCGACGGAGAAACAAAGGATTATGGGTCTGGAAAGTCAACAGTCTTTCCGTTTACCATTTCAAATAATTAATTTCCCACAGGAGGAATTCCAAAGAATTCTAGCATGCATAAAACTAGACAGTCTCATAGACCAGCGATCGATAACTGGTCTTGACTACAAGCATACAGGAGATATTTGGAGGAGAAAATTGTGCTAACCACATCCTCACCAGTACACCAGACACCAAACACAACTATCTCTATTGTGAAATGAAGAGGATTGGAAAGTGTCATTTTACTTTATGATTTAGAACTTTTGAAGGCTTGTACAAACGACAAACACTAGATTATTGAAATACAACGTTAATTGAATTTCGAAAAATACTATCATTTTTTTCGTAAGCAAACAGTCAATTATACAAGGGTGTGGCTTTCAAAATAATCTCTTTCCATGTAAAGGGGGCATGAACTAGTCTAAAAAGCAAATAACCGTTTTCGATATTGCTTTATATAGATATATATAAAGATAAAATGCAAATGAATAAACTCCTATCCATTACCAGGACATTTATTTGCTAAAATAAGAATTAAAAAGGATGCAGGGTTTTGTTGAAGCATTCCAATGGAATTAAGATTTTGTTGGAGGTATTACAAATATCTAATTTCACTTCATCGTTTATCTTATTACGTGTTCTAAAACGCCATGCACATTACACAAGTATCGTATACGCCATTCGCACTTTTATTATAAAAACGTAAATAATTTCAAACGACGCTTTTGTCAACTTTTTTCGTGCTCAATATAATCTTTTGCAAAATAGCATTTTCATAAAATGAATTAAGCAAACCTATATGTAAAGTTT
Source organism: Mimachlamys varia (assembly GCA_947623455.1). Classification (NCBI taxonomy): domain Eukaryota; kingdom Metazoa; phylum Mollusca; class Bivalvia; order Pectinida; family Pectinidae; genus Mimachlamys; species Mimachlamys varia. Next base: position 9,747,957 of record OX392537.1, read on the forward strand.
CATCCCTTTGTTTTTCGTTTTATCCGTAAGGAAAATACGACGAAAAAAGAGGCTATGTATAATTATTGTTTAAGTGTCCATAAAACAAAAGTTGCTGAAGACCGCACAGTGTGATCTCTACAATGGAAAATCCCCAAATGTGGTAATTTTCCACATCAATGTTGCTATGGCTACCGCCACACCATGGAGGTGAACTCTATATAAAGAAGCATATGCTCACAGTTTTACGCACAACACAAGCCATGTGGGGACATCAATTATTCATTGAGCCTGTGGGGAGTGCTGATGGTCATTCTTGTATACAAAATACGATATTTGCCAACGTGTTACTTGTGCTTTACAACGGTTTGACTATTGTGTATACATGATAAATGTGTTCTTCTGTACACAGTTTGCCTTGTGCGGTCAACATCAATTTTTGTTGAAGTTCACATCTCCAACTATTAATTGTAACACATATATGCTGTTGCTTGTACAAGAATACGGTAGAAGATTTTCAATTGCAATGTGCATATATAAACATATAAGGCTTTAACAGGATCGGCGCCAGCGCAGGATAGACACTCACTAAGTACATGGTTACAATGAATGTATATGTGTGATACAGATAGATAGATATTTATGTATAATTCGAGTACGTACTTTCCAGCTTAAACATGATATAATACAATGCAAAGCAAAACATGACTCGTGTAGACCCGGTAAATAGCCGGCCGAACTTCAACAACACGAAACAATATCCTATCAGGTTTACATACCGCCTTTACTTACTCCAATTTTCACAATAAGCTGTGCAGTTTCATAATGATAAGCGGTTGTAATATGAAGTGGCAATGGTGTTATACACATTTTTGTGCGTAATTCATCCGTTTACGAGCTATATCCTGCTTTGCATAATAATACGTTTTTTCTCGACTTCACCAAATACTGTTTCACAAGATTAAAACTTACTTAAAAGAAGTGAGCAAAAGTGTATTTAGTCGTAATTAATCATGTGAAATTCTACGTAATATTCCGTGATAATTTGAAAAAAAATCGTTTTCATATTTAATCTCAATATTAAGAAACAAAATGGATCGATATATTTTCATACTTGGTGAAGTTTGAGAAAGCCAATAAATGGTAGTGATAGCCAAAATGCAGAAAAAAAATCCACGCATCATTTCCCCGATGACAGCTTCTTGATGGCCTGTCGACCTTGTTAGTGCAATCTATTAAACAAAACCATAACGTTGATTAACAGGTGAAAAGTCCATCGGCAGCTATCATCCAAACTGGCAATTCAACTGAAAATAAAACAGGAAAAAAAGGCAAATCAATATTCTGTTCATACCATTTTTCTGATTTGTATTTTTTTTTCAAAATGTTTTTGGTACTTCACATCTGACCATATTGCACTGGCTGATCTATTAGTATGTGAGCATACGATATGTCATACATGATGTTATATAAACAATAAACGATGTTTATCATTATCCTTCAAATGTTGAATAACGTACACAACTCATATGCTCACACATTAATACTGATGTTTATTAAAATAACATTTAGCTGACAAAACAGTTCTCTTCCAAAACATTTACCATTCCTCTTCCAGGCTATTAACATGCTTCTGACACCACAATATTAAATATTCCCACTAAAAGAATGATAAGTTAGCCCATTACAGGTCGTGTGAACAGTATGCTATATCACCTTTCGAGCAGTTAGCATGCTTTACTGATAAATATAGTGTAACATTTCAATCGAGGTCGACATTAGTTTTGTCAATAGTTGAGCCTGTCAGCTGAATGCATTGTAAACACACCATTATTACCAAATTTAAAATTCCTTAACTTAACATTAACTTAACATGAGCAATTGGACTAACCAAACTAATATCCAAAATGAAAACAGGTTTGAGTTTTGCAGCAGATTTTTTTCATTACCTAAACTAATACGTTAGATACATTGTTATATCATCTGTACTTTTCTAACAGGGAGTAAAGTCTAAATATGATGAACCATCTCATTTGTTTTATCAAAGCAGAACTCAAATATGTCTTCATTATAGATTAGTGTGGGCATCCGGTATTATTTTAACGAGTTTTGAGCAGCATTAACCTACAGGCAATGACGTAACACACAAATGCATGCTTAAGATTGAAAGAGAGCTAACACGCATTGAATCAAAGTCTGTCTACAACCTTATTCTGCTGAATCTCATCACACTCTATTTCATTTCCACAAGTACTCTTTTTTCCTTAAGTTCTTTTTCCCACTAAAAAAGTCTCGAAAAATATTGAAATAGGAAACAGGGCCAGACGATGGTAACTATTCAGATAGCATTTCTTTTTGCAAAATTTCTACGATAAATCTTTGCGTTTGGAACGCATTACGATCTGCTTCGCAAATTCTTCCTAATGCTGAAGGATGGGAATGCATTCGGCTGCTTTACACAAGGAAAGGTGTGTTGGGGCGGGCTTGTTTGTAGATGGGTTTTTTCGTTCTATATTATGGAAGGCTCTAAGTTACCGTACTTAGTCGCGGGCAAGTCGTTGAAGGGTTTGGGAGAGCGTTGTCCGGAGAGGGATGATGACCTGTAACAAACATCTTCAAAAAACATACATGATGTAAAATGAACGTCGGCAGAAGAGCTTCTCCATCACGCAAAGATGAAAACCCTACTTACTCCCAAAATTCTGTAACAGGGTCGCACGGTGGTGGTTTGGCAGTCACTTCGATTGCTTTGTCACCCAGTTTGGTCACAAATGCAGCAACGGTTGTAGTGACATTCGTCATGTTAAATGTCGTCGTCGAGTTGGTCGGTTCCTCCGAATACATTTCTCTGCATGCTGGGGAATTCCATTCGTTATTGCCATGTGACCATGGAAGGACCGCAGTGAATGAGGAGAAGAGATAGTACAGGGCCCATGTTAGGATGATGTTGTACTCGCAGTTGAGCAAAAAGACGATAATGGCGCAGGCGTATCCAATGCCTAAAAGGAAAAACAAAATGACATATGACGAAAATAGTTCAACATTTTTTATTTTCGGTTGGTCGTTGATTTTAACAGGTGTAGGATTTTCTATGTTTTGAAACTGTTAATATTTTTTAACTTTGACAACACAAAGCATTTCTCTTGTTCTGATATACCGGAATACTCAATTGTCTGCAAACTATAAAAAAAGCAAATCAACTACATCAAATTTTAAAATTGTAATAGAACCTAGGAGACCAAAATAAAAATAACAGAATTTTACGTTTTTTTTCATCATTATGGAAAAGCAATTCGCTGAGACTTGAAAGTCTACATATAAGTTTTGTTATGTGTTCTCCTTAATGTAAGAGATGCATCTCACCTTGAAACAATGGAGCAATTTTCCAGCATCCTACCCCTCCTTCAGACATGAACTGACCCAAGCTTACTTCCAGGAAAAATGTAGGTATTCCTCCCAGCAAAACGGCAATAAAATACGGTATCAGGAAGGCACCTAAAACACAAGAGGTAATGCCATTTGTTATGACAATATTTACACCAAATTTCATTCAAGAGGTAAAAGTATTATTTCAAGGCGAATACGTCACGAATTCAAGATCTCAAACGATTTTTAAGGAAGACAAAACGAAACAAGAAATATGACATGCCTCTCATTTATTCAAATCCCTGTCCAAACAAATAAAACAAAACAACTACATATAAATACATTATTCTCTAAGTGGTTTCAAAGGGAATCAGTATTTAAAGTAAAGAGGAAGAGCAATGCTTTCTAAAAAAATTGTTTTGCAGTAAATAGAGAGAGCCAATACTTTACAATAAAAACGAAGGTAAATCATGTATGATTAAGAGGAAAGTCGGCGATTACCAGGTAATAGAAGGGAAAATAATTGACAAATACAGGAAGGTCAATGATTTGCACTGGAAGGTCATTGACTCATACGTGTTTGGGTCAATGGCATTCACTATAGTGACAAATGACTACGACCTTAAGTAAAATATAATCTCTATACCCAGTCCTCTATTGTCACAGGGATATGGAAACACCAAAGAAATTCAGTAACAAATCTTTTAAAATGGCGCTTTAAATGTTGTGTTTTTGATAAATTGTTTTAGATGTCGCGATAACCATGCGGGTCGTCAACAAAGAAACTATTGTCTGTCTGTCTGCCACTGCTGCTAAACCAGTTACAGGTAATTCAACTGTTAGGGTCATCGCAGCGATTTGTTTTCTGCTCTGCGGTACACAGGAGGACTAGTGTTGGTATCCGGATGGCAATCAATTTTGCCAAATGTCCCTTGATCAATAACAATGTACCTCCACAGTCGGTCAGATCCCTTTGTTTTCCAGTAACCCCTTACCTGGTATCAATACAATATCCCTATACAAATAGATAATTAAGGCAAAAGAGTTTTCAGACAGGACAGACAACATTGTATTTCTGACCTTGTCTATGGGGATGACTTTAAAACAAGACGGTAAACAAAATACAAGTCTAGGTCCCTCGTTTATAATAGGAGTTAATTTAATTTAGAATCATATGGTAATAATTGTCATAATGAAACAATATCATTGATTGGGTTTAGCATTTCGTTGTTTAAGGACGAAGGCCCTTTTTAGGGACGTGACTCCATGTGTGTTATGTCAATGTGTTCCGGAGACAGGGTATGTTGGTGTACGTGCCTCCTTGTGATAATGCGGATCTGAAGCAAACTTTATCGTTCAATCTTACTGATATACCATGTCAAAGCACCCGACACAATATTCCGCCAGGTCACATTATACTGCCTGCGGGTGAATCACTTGTTGACATTCTCTCAAATACTGAACATTAAGCTCGGGATTCTACTACTATTTTCAAAGATATTTTGACTTTGATATGCTTTCCTCAAATTGGCAAACGTTCTATATCAAAAACATTATTTTGGATAAGTAGGATTATTTGAATCAGGCCTGTCTGTGAACAATCAGTTACAAAAAACATTGACCTTCTCCCTTTGTATAACATGTCCAAAATATAAAGAACAAGACCTTATCATTTCGTACCGAATAGTTGTATGGGCAAATTGTGGTACAGCTATAATAAACATAACTTTACAGTTCGTTTGTGTCCGTCAATTATGCTTTCACTCCAAATGGTAATTTTGCAATTGTGGTTATTGAGATTAATGAAGAGGGCAGAGTAGGTGAACTAGAATAACACGACAGAACATATACTGTGTTGTTTTTCATAGTTAATATAAACATCGTTTGTTGACAGTAAATTGGGACACATTTGGAAATGTCACACAGGCCAAGCTGTACTTAGTTTTGGCATAGTGCTCAAGGCTTGGATATTTGCCAAAGTCTTTTAATGAAACGACATTTGCCTCACACTACCGTACACACCTATGTGTGTTTTACTTTGTCAATACTACGGAATGTGTGCTTTTCTTCAATGTGCTTTATAATTCCAATGCCCTTTAAACAAAGACGTATCTCTGTTCTACACAAGAGCGTCGCCAAGACCCTATAATTCAGGGCTTTGACAGTTGAATGCAGTAGAAAGAGCACGAGTACTATTTACAAAGGGGCTACAGGTAGCTATTCTACTACCTTGTTATTTGCATAGGGGCTATACGTAGTCATGGTCCTTCCTTCTGGTAACAAAGGGGTTGCAGTCTTAAATCACAGGTATCAGTTTTTAAAAAAAGGGTTCTACCTATGACGCTTTAAAGATTACATTCATTCTCTTTTGACAGCATAACATTATATTCTTATTCTTTCGAATAATGACATTATCTTCTAATTCTTTCGGATACTCTGCCATTATTATGATTATATTCCAATTCTTTCGGAGAATCTGCAAAGTTTACTTTATTTTCCACAAAGATTTCTGTCCTCGTTTCGGATAAAATTTGAAGAATTAAGGACATGAGTCGTCATATATAAATGTTCTACTGGAATTGTCGATACCGCTTACAAACCTGTGCAATAAAGCAGTTAACTGCGACAAAGATGTACTTTAAAACATGTTAAAACGTGGAACTTTTGGTTGGCAATAGTACATTATCCTTATTCAAATGGGTTGTGTAATTTACTTATAACTTATGCAATATACTTAGTTTCGTTAAAGAAATAAAATAAGGCTTTTTGAACAGATATCTTTTAAATCCCGATACGTTTAGGTTTTTGTTTTGATAAAGACATTTTTATGGCTTTTGAACAGATATCTTTTAAAATCCGATACGTTTAAGTTGTTGTTTTGATATATATACTGATATACTACAATGATGATAAGTCGGCTATCCACTTATCTTGTAGATATATCCGACCACACGAGGGTATCGTATTCAGTATTTACTGTTTTCTCGGCGTACATTACTACTTTACTGTGTTCTGAAGTGTGTATCATTTACAACAGCTTGTGATGAGTGTAACTGAAAGATTGGTTAGATTATTAAAACGATTCATGTCAAACACATTTTTGAAACTTTTGGTATTTTATAACTATTCGTATTTCCTTTAATCATGTTGAGTCATGTTTAATCATTTTAATATGCTACTTTCACAAACGTGCGTTCGATTATATATATAAACTCAATTACTTTGCACATATTTAAGGTATAATATTTGAGTTTGATTGTCGTTGTATGATAACCATACTTGAAGGTGGCCTCGAACGACCTCTTTGCATGTGAACTTCTAACAAAGCCATTCATAAAAGGTCTAACCGTTAGGTTGTCAATCAATCTATATGCACTAGAAATATATAATTATATCCTGCTGCTATAAAGCAATGGGAATCCTTTGTATATCATAATTATATAAATATGGAATTTGATTACTGTGACGCGAATTAAAGCAGCATTTCAAAACGTGGTAGTAACAGACTGTACTCTTTCCCGATCTTATCAACACACAGTCCATAGATCAAGCTATAAATTCGAGGACAGTCAAAGCATGATTGTAAACGTTTCCAACAAATTATTTCTCCAATTATGTATATTCCAAAGTGAGGTTTACTCAAAGCTTATACTTTATCCTTTTGGTACAATGACGTGTAATGTATACCTCTTCTTAACCTCTAACCTCTGACCTCTAGCACACACACGCATGGTTAACCAGGTTGGCAAAACGATTGTCAATGTATTATGAAAATGTATTCTATAGTGCAGTCATTCGTTGATTGTTACTTTAATTCTATGTGGGTTTTTATTATATATATTATTTGCCGCGTTACACAGTCTAAAGTCTCTGTTGACGTCTGCTGAAAGGGGAGATAATCACAAAGCGCTCGGTCGTCCGAATTAATTATTCTTTAATCGGCCTCCCAATCAAGATCCGATTACTAGTTTACCTACAGATAAAGGGTTGAGGTCGGTGTTTAAAGGACAAGACACTTGGTTGCTTTGTCACTCGCACAATCAGGCTTGCACACGTTAATTCATTCTGAACATTTGTGTTACTTAAGTTTAAAGAAATCCTATTTCTAGACGCGTGATTCCAAAAAATTACGGCAGAGCGCCTATCATTAAGGAATGGCATGTTTTGCCTCTAGTTTAGTCGATTTTGAGTTCGGATTATGGCTTTGCTAATGCTTCTGTATTCTCTAAATTAAAGGCCCAATATACGTTACTTTTTTCGGGATTCTGAAAAATTATGAAGAAAAAATCCAGTTGAAAACCATGCAAAAATAAGCCTAAAATGAAGTAAACATAAGCTGTAACTAACAAGAAACTCTTGACAAAAAATCCAAAGAATTGAAAATAATTCAGGTGTGGCCCACTTCAACAACAAGCCGAAGCTAGAAGACAAAATGGACGCGTGTTTACAAATACCGAATTTCAACTTCTGCTGTACCGGTAACCGCGTAAGAATTCATCTTGAATATTGCTGATATCAGTTAATCTTAACAAAATCTAAAAATATAATAAGTTATTAGGGTCGATTTTCGAAGTTACGTATATTGGGCCTTTAAATGTTGTCCCCACAAGATACCCCTGAGATACATAGAAATATTTTCTTGTTAAGTTCTGTCTTCCTACAACTACTTTGAAATCTCGACAGTCGACATGCCTGGGGTATTACATACAAAATCTTCGATATGTGTATGCCCATGGAGAAACCATACATTTTAACCCTGCTAGATTGCAGCAGTAGCTCAACACTTTGGTCAAATCTGAAGACATTTTGTAGCTGCTGTGAACATCTTATGCAGTCCATGAATATATGTATATATATATATTGGGTTCTACACAATAATTGGCAGACCATCTTCCAGCAATGGTTTTTGTATGGTATCTTAGGAAAACTGAGTACCAGACCATCTTCCAGCAATGGTTTTTGTATGGTATCTTAGGAAAACTGAGTACCAGACCATCTTCCAGCAATGGTTTTTGTATGGTATCTTAGGAAAACTGAGTACCAGACCATCTTCCAGCAATTGTTTTTGTATGGTATCTTAGGAAAACTGAGTACTTGTTAAAGAAATGAAATATTTTTTATGATCAACATTTTAGTAGACTGGCTTCCGTCTCTAGAATAGTATACAGATATTGAAATAATAGTCTAAAAAGTAGATCACTTGGACGTCTGATTCTAAGGACTCCGAAGTTTGAAACTAGGGGTAAATAAGCTAGTAGTAGAATTCAGGAGATACAGTTCTCCATAGAAACTTTGGGGCTGGTAGCCAGTCTAACATTTTAGAAGTATCTGGACAATTAAAAAAACAAACACTTACACTAGTTTTGCACCTTTGATTGTTTCGGATACACCCGTTTCATGTCTAAGAATTTTCAATTCAATTACTAAATTGATATAGGACCTAATAGGCGATACGTACAGGGACATGAGAACATTATGATATGATACACAATGATAAGACGTCAGCTGCTGGACGATTGGCGTATATAATGATGGTTCTTGGTAGGTTGGATATCCCTCATCACATGTAATATACCTCCCTGCCTCAACACGCTATCACCTATTAAGTTCAGGTGTGTGATTCGGAGCAACTATATAGGGGGTCACGCAAGGTGATAATCTTAACATTACGTTTTCAGTCTGCTAACTTTATTATCTAGCATTCTATTAACAATTTTTCCATACACACGTTTATGAATATGTATCTGATTAAAGCTGAATGACGTGAAATATGAGATAGTATGTGCGTTTATCTGTATAATCAGATATATCCCGGGAATACATTAGGCCCCTACACAGCTGCTAGCAATGAAGATCAATGAAGAATACCGCGAGGTGCTAGTATACAGCACACCTCTGGTCACATCCCTCCCGCTCCTGATTATGTTTACTACATAATGCATTCCCCCTATCTTAATGGCTTCTACTGCCTCATGTTATCGCAGTGTTTACATATGTTTTTTTTTTTAATAAGTTGTAAATGACTAGGTCCCCTACTGGTGATGTAAGAATTTTATAGGAAATAACTTATCGTGTATTCTAATGTTCATTCATCTCTTGAACAGGTTGCTAGTCGAATTATCAATGGTGATGTCATCGTTGTTTCATAAAATATATTTTGTTAGTGAAATTTTGCAAATTATCATACTGCGATATCCTTTGTTAATCTTTCCTTTATTTATATTCTGCCTCTAAAACATTTACAAATAGACGCTCCTTTTTCATTATTTTCTGAACAGTAGTAATTAGACCTTCAATTGAAGGTATCCATAAATCTGTGGATTATTCATAACTGTCGCAAAAAATACCCCTCAAATCCCCCCCCCCCCCAAAAAAAACCCCAAAGATTGCTAGAGCTCGTTTTACAGATTTAAAGGTTCTTGATATCAGCAATTTTGCTGTTCTTGTTTTTGGACCGTTGCTATTATATAATGTATGCAACATAACACTACACAATGACGTTCTATTTTTATTACGTTCAAATAATCGACTTTAAGTAGTATCTTATTGAACAGTAGTGGTGCGTGACGTTTCGCAATGTGCTGTTCTTTTATCCAGAGTGACCTTTGTGCTGGCAGAAATAATACAAGAGTTTATTTTGGTTTGAATATACATGCCATTATAATATTCACCAGGCAACACACTTCAGGAAACATAATCTTAATTAGGAAAACACACTTATATAATATAATACTATGAAGGTGTTTTGGCACAACGCCTATTCCTCGAACGGTTTACGTTCTGTGGTGACTGTGTTGGTCTATTTGGTGACTGTGTTGGTCTATTTGGTGACTGTGTTGGTCTGTTTGACGACTAATTAGAGGCCAGCTGTGGCAGTTCCTTGGTGGGACGCCATCAGGCCAGACCGGCAATCCTCCCGGGTCAGCGATACAGCATGTATCAATGTATCAAAACCAAAATATCTTTTAAATGTGACAAATGATATAAATTGATGAAACTTTGTACTTATTTTTTGGAATTTGTGTTTTGTGTCTGTGATAATAACGAATCTGCTCATCATTTCAAGCATAACGGGATACACGTTCTAGACAAAACCCGACATTTTAGCAGACGACGATCTTATCGATTTTCCGTGGCATTTACAAAATAAGAAGTCATAGCCTCGTTCTAAAGATAACACTACTGTACTTGGTGTAGGAAAATATCGTCATAAGATTTAGGTCACGTGACAATGTTATTTTTCGGCGACTTTTAATGGACGCATCATTTTTGAGCCGGAAACGTCGTATGGTAAAGCAAGCTACTTTTTCATACGAAGATTATGTCGTGCAGGTGGACATTTTGATTGTTTATTTTCCCATATCTCATCCTAATTATTTAAATTAAAAAAAAGAAAAATCGGAGAATACCAAAGCGTCACCAAAACCATAAGCCGAACTCCAAATAAAACCGATAAAAATAGGGGCAAAATATGAACAAAGGAAAGATTTACATGGAGATCCTTGTAAACGACCAGGTGGCAATGCCTTTAGGGCGTTATTAAATTAACTCATTTACTCCTGAAGACATATTTGAACTCTTCCAATTCAAAGGTTGGAATTGTTTACTGTGAAGGTTTAGGGGCGGATGTGTTAGCAGGAAGTGTTGTCTCGATTTGGGATTATTTTATTCCATTTCTTGGTTACTTGAACTCATTATATATATTTCCTCGGGTTTGTTGTCGACATTTATCCTGATTTTACTTCTCGTTAACTGTTTTCCAAAATTCTTTTTATTTACTCGACAATTTGGACTGGAGACAGAGTTGCTGCCTGATTACTGTTACTGAGCACACGACACAAATCAGGACTAATTTTCGAAGCCTGGGCAGGCACAGGGCACAGCACGTCAGCAGTTATACAATAACGATAGACTTGAGAGGCTGTAACTGTTTACAGATGTTGCACGGAAATTTCGAATGATTTGAAAGATTCTTGAATCAAAACATCAACAGTCGTTATGGGAAATGTTGAATCAAAATATCAACAGTCGTTTTGGGAAATGTTGAATTAAATTGTCAAGAGCCGTTATGGGAAATGTTGAATCAAATTGTCAAGAGCAGATATGGGAAATGTTGAATCAACTTATCAACAGCCGTTATGGGATATATTGAATCAAATTGTCAAAACCAGATATGGGAAATGTTGAATCAAAATATCAACAGCCGTTATGGGAAATGTTGAATCAAAATAAAACACAACCGATATGGGAAATGTTGAATTAAATTATCAACAGCCGTTATGGGAAATGTTGAATCAAAATAAAAAAACAACGATATGGGAAATATTGAATCAAAATATAAACAACCGATGTGGGCAATGTTGAATCAAAATATCCACAGACGCTATGCTAAATGTAGGGGACCTCATGCTTTGCATCCCGGGAATATACTTTTTTTTAAAAATATATATTCAACAGCCGTTTGTTTTATGGAATATTTGCTGAAGAAGCAAAAATCATCTTTTACGAACCGCAGATGATTGGAACAACTTTAATTTTTTTATATAAAGTACGAAATCAAGCGTTTTAATCAATTGGGTTTACCGTCTGCATAGATTCACATCTGTTATAAAATTCTTTTTCCGTAAAAACTCCTATAATAAACACACATAAATGTTATCAAAACACATGCAGACTTGTGGTGAAGTCTATGTTTAGCTACTGTAGAACTCAAATACATTTCCAACATTGGGTGTTTATCTAATTTGTATAAATAGCCAACATCGGCTGGCAAGCAAAAAGACGGATAAGCGCCAATGACGAACAAACGTTTTTCGTCGAGATCAAAGAGCTCATCCGTTCCATTCTGGCATGTTCTTGGCACCGGAGCTTTCTTGGATGCGCTATTTTACTAGACAATTTGATGCTAAAACTGGGCTTTAAACAGGAAACGCATCAAAGAATATTCGGTTTGACAGGTTAACTGGCCCAAACTGAGGGTAATAACCTAGACGTATATTCTTATCCAGACATACATCCTGATAGGGAAAGCAGCTAATAGGTGATTATAAACTTAATTCGAACAAACAAAAACATGAGATATGGAAGATATGGTCGTTACGTTACGTAATTGCATTTTGCCGTAAGAGAAAACCGACAGACGATACCTTAGATAAGCCTACGTGTGTGTCCACAAAACCATCTCTACCCTGAACAGGATTGTGGCTTACCCGGCTACACGTTAGTGATGACTGGGAAGAGATACGCTTTCATTAAGAAAACTACTCAAGAGAGTTGCAATGGGATTTGAAACGGGAAAGCAAAAGTGGCATAGAACATAGAAAAGCTTTCATGAAAAATATTTGCTTCTGTGCAGGAAATTTACTCTGAATATACAAGAAAACTCTTAATGAAAGTTGTTGTTTTTCGGTTTCGTAAACAAATGTAGTACCATCGATAAAAAAATATGTGCATTGTATAGTGTGTTCAGTATAAAACAAATGGTGCTAAATATTAAAGATTTCATGTACAAATCATCTTCTTATGTGTGGTCCTTGTAGATGTTACCCATTTAACAGTTACAGAATTTCAAGGTAATTCTAGTATTCATGAAGTTAACTACTGCTAAGTCAGTAATTTTAAAAATGTTTTTAATTTCGTTTTATTCATTCATGAATTTAAATGTATTTTGTCAGGAAATCATGAAATTTGAATACCACGGAAATATTTTATTTCACAGAACTTGAATTCATTAATGATTTTTAACAGTTTTACTTGTAGGATGATATTTTAAAATGAGATTTTGATGACAGATGATCCCCCGTCAGTGATGTGTAATGCAGTAATGCTTGTAACAGATGTTTTTCATCGAGTTAATATTCCACTACACTAAATGATGCAAGTTGTAAAATATTATTATCTTCAAAACTTTAGGCACACTCAATGTTTAACAAATATTTCATGATTTTATAACAAATATTGTTTATTTATATTGCATGATTGGTGAAGAAAGGCATGAAAGAGTACAACAATTGTTCCTAAACCATTTAAGAGTTTTAGATTTTGCTTTCTCATTGGGTACCGCTGTTGTTTGTTAGTCTTACCAACAATGTGGCCAAACAAAATTGTATGTTTCACGTAACATGCCTGAAAAATAGGGTAGGTCGGAAGGTAAACATGTTTTTGCATTATTTTTGTAAAACGATATTATGTTTTATTTCAAATTTAACAATGCATGTCCACACATTTCAATGGTATTAGGTTGTACAGAATTATGTCAAACTCCCAGAACAGGAAGAAAGCACATTTTATTGAGTGGTTTGTGAAGTTTGCCAGGCTCATACATTAATCTTAAAATACAAGACGGTGATAAAATAGCTACGGTCGGCAGCAAAATCTAGGATCGGTCAGGACACCTGACATACACATATTTTTGTTTGGCCTGAGTTAGAGTCACTGTAAACATTGTGGGATAATCTTGTTGAAGCCATTTCTTTATTTATAAGGTTCTACTGTAGTGATCCGGTGTGCAAACCGCATCCTGGTATGGGCCTTTATAAACTGGTTTGTCAGTAACTTGACAAATGATAAAGTCTAATACCTAACGATAATAAGTTGTGCCGTAAATGTTACTTGTCGACAAGACATAATAAAACTTAATTCGACACTTAGATCGAGGAGTGATATCAAATCTTAAACGTTTCCTTCTAAATCTGTTTCACATGAAATGATGCCATTGGACTATAATCAATTTTTGGTCGTTTTGTGCCGATTCGATTTTGCGGTTGGTATTCTACATTCGATTTTGTTAAGGTGAAGTGTGAAATGAATGCCAACTAGACATATATGTATCTTACATATGTTAAGAAAGCAATGACAAGAAGTTAAGTAAATATTGAAGTGGTTACTTGATTGACAATAAAAAATCGGAGAAAACCAAAGCGTCAACAGAACCATAATCCGAACTCAAAATCGATTAAGCTAGAGGCAAAATAGGAACAAAAGTAAGATTTACATGGAGACTCTCGTAAAAGCATAAGAGAATAAGCCCAGTTGTTCCGGAAGAGTAAGCCTCTTCTGCTTCATCGACGACACCTGCCATGTAAATCTTTGTCACATCCAAGTAAAAATCAAGTTCTCAAAACGAGAACCGAGTATTATTGTCAATCACAACAAGTAAGCACACTAATGAGCATACTCAAAAACGTCCATCTTCATATCACTTAAAGATACAGAATATTTCTCAATGAGACAAAATGGCGACCATAAAACTTCACAATATTAAACTTACCTCCACCGTTTTTATAACAAAGAAACGGAAATCTCCACACATTCCCAAGTCCAACAGAAAATCCAATACAAGCCAAGAGGAAGTCGATTTTTCGGGACCAAACTTCTCGCTGGCGTAGCTCCTTTTTGGGGTTATCGCTTTCCGTGGAGGACCCGGATGTATCCGAAGAGATGGCGTCAGGACAACATCCATGATCGCGATGATTATTAGTTAAATGTTCTTGCTCCATTTTATAATTTTCCCGTTCGTCTGGCGACGTCATTTTGAAGATTCAGAGTCTACAAGGCAATATAAACATTTGTTTTAATCTTCTGATGAGAGAAAAATGCTATAGTTGAATAAGGAACGATATATATCCAGAGGTTCGCAATTGCAATTTGAACACCACAAGAGAGAAATATAAATGAGGTCTAAATTTAATATACATTTGGTGTCTGACTAACTGTACTTTGTTTGATGTTTTATTTCAATACTATATCGGAAAATTAATCGCTCATTTGTTCTTTTGTCGAGGTTTAAATATAGAACAATAGGCGCACCCTGTGCATCCTAGCAACAGACCAACATGGCCGGGATTCCTACTAACATGGTTAGGATTACACATAGTTGTTGTTAGCTTACATAAATAATAATACCACCCACGTCTAGAATCAACCTTCAAATTATGATAAAAAGTAACACATTGCTTTCAGACTCTGAGAGGTATCAAGCACAATGGCCAGTTATAATATTCTGTCCGAGTTCCATATTTGGTATTGCATTGTGTTTCACTACACCGTTCAAGCTGACCGTTTTTTTAGTTTTGTTGTAATCGTCACCACAGTGTTGTATATGTTTGACCCCCACCTGACGACTATCTATATTCATATATATTTAAAAAAAAAAACAACAACAGATGATGGAAAATTTATACAACTGCAAAATTTTCCCCTCGAACATGAGTGACGTAACATGTGTGGGAAATGTATCGCTATATGAACCAGTTATGTATATATAACATTATTTGATGAATCCGTGGACAAACTGTTATAAGAGTGTAAATATACACAGCGAAGTTCGAATAGTTTTCATGTTAGATATGTAAACACCCATAATTATCAACGCCAATCAATACAAGTAAGCGCTCGATGAAACTTGAATCTGGATTTCCAAAAATGAAAAATAATGATATGACAGAGAGATATATGAGGGAAAAGGAATGGGATGTAAGAGGGACAGCCAAGAATAGAGAGAGAGAGAGAGAAGAAGGGGCAGGGTAAGAGGGACAGACAAGAATAGAGAGGGAGAGAAGAAGGGGCAGGGTAAGAGGGACAGACAATAATAGAGAGGGAGAGAAGAAGGGACAATAAGACGGGAAAGGCAGGAGACGGACATGACAGGGGCAAACATGGATGTGAAGGCAAGAAAGAATCGAGTGAGGACAAGAGAGAAAAAACAGGAAAAGCAAGAAGAAAGACGAGCAGGACGAGAGTAGGTAGAGGCGTCATGACCTTGGATGAGTCTAGGGTCAAGGGAGAAAGTCAGGAAAGGCAGGAAGAAAGACGGACAGGACACGAGTAGAAATGAAGAAAGCAGGGGAAAAAACAGGAAAGCCAAGAAGTTCATGACGGACAGGGCTAGAGTAGACAGGAGCGACAAAGCAAGAGAGGAAAATAAGAAAGGCAGAAAAAAGCGTAGAGGGCGAGGTAAGGACACAGGAGAACTAAGGGGTGAACGGACATGGCGAGAGCAGAAAGGGGAGGCGTGAGGGAGGACAGGGAGGCGTGAGGGAGGACAAGGAGGTGTGAGGGAGGACAAGGAGGCGTGAGGGAGGACAGGGAGGAAACTATGAAATCATGAAAGAAAGGGGGTGAACGGACAGGGCAAAAGCAGACAGGGGAGGCGTGAAGGAGGGCAAGGAAGGAAACTATCAAATCATGAAAGAAAGGGGGTAAACGGACAGGATGAGAGCTGACAGGGGCGACAGTTTACACAAGGAGGAAAGGAAGAGGAAGACATGAAGAGCAGGATGAAGGACGTGTAGGACGATAGCAGTAGGAACGATGGGGTGACTCTAAATCGATGCTACATCACCGTAACACAGTGAAATATTTGTTAGAAGATGTATACATAGTGTATCATCCGACATTGATAATTTATATGAATACTCAGGATATTATGTAAACAAATGCGGGTTTTAATGTGTATTGACGACTAAGATGTTGTGAGCAGCTGTTGTATACCCCATATATATATATGTATATATCAGTTGTTTACGAAGGCGATTACCGAGGTAAATATATATATACTTATTATTACAAGTAATCATATTTGGACGCAGACATGTGGGCTGTGAATGTACAGACGCCAGAAATCCGGTCACGGAATAGGTCTTGACACAGTACAAAGGTAACCTTCATATGACTATCAATAGTATTGGTTTAACCAATGAGAAAATAAGTTCCAATACATATCGGATAGGTTTTATCCATTTGCAACACGTCTGAGCAGCAATAATTCTACATTCTGTTGTCAAATACATATCCCCCTAACAATGGCTTACTTTTGGCGAGGTCAAAAGTTGGTGGGGATTGGGCTTGGATTAGAAATATCCCAATACAACCTGGAAATCCTATTGGATCGTTTTCTTGGTGTTATATATAACGGATCTGACGATCTTTACAATATAATCAAATAAACCAAGAATGGTGCAATATAACGGGTCTGACGACCTTAACCCAGAAAGGCTTTCCCGATCGCAGATGGTGCTCATTGATCTTACATATCGACACTTGTTAGCCAGTCTTTTGGTCCAGTATATTGTAACAGATGCAAAGCATTAACTATCCCGCGTCCTAAAGCACTGTCCACATAAATATATAATTCATGCGTTTTGCCTATGTAACCTTAATCTTTGAGAATTTCAGAATCATATGACCGATAAAACACGGAACGGCCACTTGTAATAGTCACTGGAGTAGCAGACACACCTTTATTTTCGAATATCTAAGTTACTGGAAGGTTTGGATATAAAAGACAGAACATGCCTTTGGTTTTCTTTTGTCAAAGATGCGGTCCACACTTTCTGAATTTTTCACTGTACGACTTCCGCGGTCCACACTTTGTGACTTTTTCACTGTACATATTTATGAATGGTTGTTTAACGACTTCCGTTCATGCGTAAATATTTCTGACTATTGCATGTTGAAAGCATGCTGTCTTTACAAACATATTTTCTCTCATTATGCATATATATGTATCGTCTCTGCAATTCAAGCACATAAGCGATAAAACAAAGTTGTTATTTTGCTAATTTCATCGCACAAGACTTAACGAAAATATACGCATCGTGTGGTTAAAGAAATTTTGATAAATATAGCGGTGCTTTCAGTCATGAAGTTAAATACGTTTTAAAACGCTTACTATTCCAGAACACTTAATCTTATTCTCTTACTTTTACAAGGGTCTCCGTGAAACTCTTTTTTCATATTTTGACCCTAGTTTAATCGTTTCGCTGACCAAACACATATCCGTATCGGTGTTTAGTTTGTATGTAGTGTTTCCGGTTGCTGACACAACAATACCGCGGACGAAACAATACTGAAGCCATGTGTATGTATAGCTCAGCCAGGAATAGATAAACAAATACTCGTGTTATTTATCATATCAAGGGAATATGTCTACAACAAATGTCAAACGGGAAACCAATCAGTAAACACACATGGATGCACAATACTTTGCATAAATGGCTCAGCTAAGCAACACGTTTGTTGATACGCGGAGGCGCCAATACGACACAATATGTACGTATTAGATAGTCTGTTTATAATTCTTTGCATCGCACAGGATCCCGAAATACAGTATATCTGGTAGTCAAGGTATATCAAGGAGTATAAGTATTATCCAAGATCATCATGGAGAACAACTGTTTCTTTCTGAAGGTCAAAGGGTTGGTGGGGGTCATCGGGCAAAGTTTCGATACTCTTGCCTTATTCAAAATTAGAATAAGAAAATAAGTATAAGCCGAAAATAATTACAAGGCATGCGAGATCAATTAAGTAGTCAGGTGTTAACAATTAATGAAGTAATGTTCTCAATATGCTAAATATAGAGACACTCATTATCACATGGTGTCATCTCACAGTTTTTAAGTGATAAGGAATTGCGATTCAAGTAAAAAATTGACACTGCAGCAGGCTTATACAACAGTACAGCACACCTGTCTCCATTATCACGTACGACAGAACAAAGCAAGCAGCATGTCACAGTTTTTATTGTACTGTTACAAATAGAACTGGCATCGAACATTGTCTGGAGAGCTGCCTGTTAACAAAGAGTCATTGTCAACCTAACTACAACACCGAGGCATCAAGTGTTACAGACATGCAGAACACCCAAACAGCTCGGCGCTTGCGCGGTCTAACGTCTTTGTCCCTAGCACAACCGACGCAAAATCAGTTAGTTTTGTTTCTTAGAGAGTCAGGATATTGACCACATTCCTGTTACCAAAAATCCTTAGAATAGACAAACATAAATAAAGGAACGCTCTTGTCTCGTGGTTATTTGTTTTTGGTGACGTCACTATGAAAAAATCACTACGCGGCATCGGGTTAAGTTTGACAAACAGTCGGCATATTTGTGTTAGAAACCAAAATTCAATATTATAGCGGGGCCGTAATTAGCAGGATTGTGTTTACCGCGAGTAATGAGCTGTTGGCTACTGAATAATCTCTCTTTTTTTAAAGCAAACTACTTCCAATGGCACTCAGAAAGGGCTTCCTTTTGGGAGTATTTTCCCATTTGCTCATCCTTGAATTGTTCACAAACCTGATTGTACTTATTCTATATGGAAGTAAATCGTTATATTGACTATGTCCTTTTTTATATGGCTGAACTGTCAGGGTAGATAATTCTCTTATCACTTAAATAACCCGATAGATTGTATTTGACTCCCTCCGAAATTTCTGGTTGATAAACAAGCTCCAGTGGCAGTTCCGGTTACCTCCCTGGATCAATGATATAATCAATCAAATAAGAGGTAGGCGAGTTCGCCCTCCTTGACTTACCCCACCACGTTGTTGTAAATCTCGAGAAAACCGTATTAGTTCTGTCGATATCTGAACAGTTGATAAATAACATATGTTCGTGTTTAGTTTCGGTATGAAAAAAATAGCGAAATTCTAGTTCCAGTCGAATACTCGGCTTATTTCACCCAGCCTTCTTGGGAATAAGACCTGAAGTCAGTATTTAATCTTAAAACTTTCATTATATCCTCAGGCCTCAGATTCAGGAACGTTCGTTAAGTGTTAAGGAAATCCATGAACTTAAACAAATCTATCAAGTCCATAGCAAAGTAACGAAGAAGTTAAGGAAAGTTCCCCAACTCAAAATTTCTCTACTAACTTCTGTAATGGGTTTCCATGGAGACGTTTAGTTAAGGAATGTTCTTGAGTTAAGAAACGTTCATGAAATTGGGTAGAGCAGCAAACCTCAAAATGTCTTGTTTATAAAGCAACATCAGCAGATTTCCCGGTCTTGTAAATCCCTACGGGCGATACAAGGGCCATTCAGTACACAAAACTAACATGCACAGCAAAATGTAGACGTGCTTTATCATATAAAATACCTCATTTAAAAATCACACCGAGCATAGCATAACCTTCGGCATTGGGAAATAGTTCACCTGGTTGGTTCCAACAACTCGGGAAATCAGTTTGGACTATTCACTGAAAGGTCGTGATTTAACTGTATACTATAACACCTGTCTACATGTACTACCTGTATACACGTACTGTAACACCTGTATATATGTACTACCTATATACACGTACTGTAACACCTGTCTACATGTACTACCTGTATACACGTACTGTAACACCTGTCTACATGTACTACCTGTATACACGTACTACCTGTATACACGTACTGTAACACCTGTCTACACGTACTACCTGTATACACGTACTGTAACACCTGTCTACATGTATTACCTGTATACACGTACTGTTACACCTGTCTACATGTACTACCTGTATACACGTACTGTAACACCTGTATACACGTACTATAACACCTGTCTACATGTTCTACCTGTATACACGTACTGTAACATCTGTCTACATGTACTACCTGTATACACGTACTGTAACACCTGTCTACATGTACTACCTGTATACACGTACTGTAACACCTGTCTACATGTACTACCTGTATACACGTACTGTAACACCTGTCTACATGTACTACCTGTAAACACGTACTGTAACACCTGTCTAAATGTGCTACCTGTATACACGTACTGTAACACCTGTCTACATGGACTACCTGTATACACGTACTGTAACACCTGTCTACATGTCCTACCTGTATACACGTATTGTAACACCTGTATACACGTACTACCTGTATACACGTACTGTAACACCTGTCTACATGTATTACCTGTATACACATACTGTAACACCTGTCTACACGTACTACCTGTATACACGTACTGTAACACCTGTCTACACTTACTACCTGTATACACGTACTATAACACCTGTCTACATGTAGTACCTGTATACACGTACTGTAACACCTGTCTACATGTACTACCTGTATACACGTACTGTACTACCTGTATACACGTACTGTAACACCTGTCTACATGCACTACCTGTATACACGTACTGTAACACCTGTCTACATGTACTACCTGTATACACGTACTGTAACACCTGTCTACATGTACTACCTGTATACACGTACTGTAACACCTGTCTACATGTAGTACCTGTATACACGTACTGTAACACCTGTCTACATGTACTACCTGTATACACGTACTGTAACACCTGTCTACATGTAGTACCTGTATACACGTACTGTTACACCTGTCTACATGTACTGTAACACCTGTCTACATGTACTACATGTATACACGTACTGTAACACCTGTATACACGTAATACCTGTATACACGTACTGTAACACCTGTCTACATGTACTACCTGTATACACGTACTATAACACCTGTCTACATGTACTACCTGTATACACGTACTACCTGTATACACGTACTGTTACACCTGTCTACATGTACTACCTGTATACACGTACTGTTACACCTGTCTACATGTACTACCTGTATACACGTACTGTTACACCTGTCTACATGTACTACCTGTATACACGTACTATAACACCTGTCTACATGTACTACCTGTATACACGTACTACCTGTATACACGTACTGTTACACCTGTCTACATGTACTGTAACACCTGTATACACGTACTATAACACCTGTCTACATGTACTACCTGTCTACACGTACTACCTGTATACACGTACTGTTACACCTGTCTACATGTACTACCTGTCTACACGTACTACCTGTATACACGTACTGTAACACCTGTCTACACGTACTGTAACACCTGTCTTCATGTTCTACCTGTCTACATGTACTGTAACACCTGTCTACATGTACTGTAACACCTGTCTACATGTATTACCTGTATACACGTACTATAACACCTGTCTACATGTACTACCTGTATACACGTACTGTTACACCTGTCTACATGTTCTACCTGTATTCACTACAGTAACACCTGTCTACATGTATTACCTGTATACACGTACTGTTACACCTGTCTACATGTACTACCTGTATACATGTACTGTAACACCTGTATACACGTACTATAACACCTGTCTACATGTTCTACCTGTATACACGTACTGTAACACCTGTCTACATGTATTACCTGTATACACGTACTATAACACCTGTCTACACGTACTACCTGTATACACGTACTGTTACACCTGTCTACATGTTCTACCTGTCTACATGTACTACCTGTATACACGTACTGTAACACCTGTCTACATGTACTACCTGTATACACGTACTATAACACCTGTCTACACTTACTACCTGTATACACGTACTGTAATACCTGTCTACACGTACCACCTGTATACACGTACTGTAACACCTGTCTATATGTATTACCTGTATACACGTACTATAACACCTGTCTACATGTATAAGCTGTATACACGTACTGTAACACCTGTATACATGTACTACCTGTATACACGTACTGCAACACCTGTCTACACTTACTACCTGTATACACGTACTGTAACACCTGTCTACATGTACTACCTGTATACACGTACTGTAACACCTGTCTACACGTACCACCTGTATACACGTACTGTAACACCTGTCTACATGTATTACCTGTATACACGTACTGTAACACCTGTCTACATGTATTACCTGTATACACATACTGTAACACCTGTCTACACGTACTACCTGTATACACGTACTGTAACACCTGTCTACATGTATTACCTGTATACACGTACTGTAATACCTGTCTTCACGTACTACCTGTATACATGTACTGTAACACCTGTCTACATGTACCAACTGTATACATGTACTGTAACACCTGTCTGCATGTATTACCTGTATACACTACAGTAACACCTGTCTACATGTATTACCTGTATACACGTACTGTAACACCTGTCTACATGTACTACCTGTGTACACGTACTGTAACACCTGTCTACACGTACTGTAACACATGTCTACACGTACTACCTGTATACACGTACTGTAACACCTGTCTACATGTTCTACCTGTATACACTACAGTAACACCTGTCTACATGTATTACCTGTATACACGTACTGTAACACCTGTCTACATGTACTACCTGTATACACGTACTGTAATACCTGTCTACACGTACTACCTGTATACACGTACTGTAATACCTGTCTACACGTACTACCTGTATACACGTACTATAACACCTGTCTACATGTACTACCTGTATACACTACAGTAACACCTGTATACATGTACTACCTGTATACATGTACTGTAACATCTGTCTACATGTTCTACCTGTATACATGTACTGTAACACCTGTCTACATGTCCTACCTGTATACACGTACTATAATACCTGTCTACACGTACTACCTGTATACACTACAGTAACACCTGTCTACATGTTCTACCTGTATACACGTACTGTAACACCTGTCTACATGTACTACCTGTATACACGTACTGTAACACCTGTCTACACGTACTACCTGTATACACGTACTGTAATACCTGTCTACACGTACTACCTGTATACACTACAGTAACACCTGTCTACATGTACTACCTGTATACACGTACTACCTGTATACACTACAGTAACACCTGTCTACACGTACTACCTGTATACACTACAGTAATACCTGTCTACACGTACTACCTGTATACACGTACTGTAACACCTGTCTACATGTACTACCTGTATACACGTACTGTAACACCTGTCTACACGTACTACCTGTATACACGTACTGTAATACCTGTCTACACGTACTACCTGTATACACTACAGTTACACCTGTCTACATGTACTACCTGTATACATGTACTGTAACACCTGTCTACATGTACTACCTGTATACACTACTGTAACACCTGTATACACGTACTACATGTATACACGTACTGTAATACCTGTCTACACGTACTACCTGTATACACGTACTGTAATACCTGTCTACACGTACTACCTGTATACACTACAGTTACACCTGTCTACATGTACTACCTGTATACATGTACTGTAACACCTGTCTACATGTACTACCTGTATACACGTACTGTAATACCTGTCTACACGTACTACCTGTATACACTACAGTTACACCTGTCTACATGTACTACCTGTATACATGTACTGTAACACCTGTCTACATGTACTACCTGTATACATGTACTGTAACACCTGTCTACATGTACTACCTGTATACACGTACTGTAACACCTGTCTACACGTACTACCTGTATACACGTACTATAACACCTGTCTACATGTACTACCTGTATACACGTACTATAATACCTGTCTACACGTACTACCTGTATACATGTACTGTAACACCTGTCTACATGTACTACCTGTATACACGTACTGTTACACCTGTCTACATGTACTACCTGTTTACACGTACTGTAACACCTGTCTACACGTACTACCTGTATACACGTACTGTAACACCTGTCTACATGTACTACCTATATACACGTACTATAACACCTGTCTACATGTACTACCTGTATACATGTACTGTAACACCTGTCTACACGTACTACCTGTATACACGTACTGTAACACCTGTCTACATGTCCTACCTGTATACACGTACTGTAACACCTGTCTACATGTACTACCTGTATACATGTACTGTAACACCTGTCTACATGTACTACCTATATACACGTACTGTAACACCTGTCTACATGTAGTACCTGTATACATGTACTGTAACACCTGTCTACATGTCCTACCTGTATACACGTACTGTAACACCTGTCTACATGTAGTACCTGTATACACGTACTGTAACACCTGTCTACATGTAGTACCTGTATACATGTACTGTAACACCTGTCTACATGTACTACCTGTATACACGTACTGTAACACCTGTCTACATGTACTACCTATATACACGTACTGTTACACCTGTCTACATGTACTGTAACACCTGTCTACACGTACTACCTGTATACACGTACTGTTACACCTGTATACATGTACTACCTGTATACATATTTTCCCGATGAATATAAAAATAGATGTTTTCGGTGCTATCACTGGTTTAGCTGTTGGATCTTTTGAATCTACGGATTATCAGGTTTTCAATTAAGAAAGTCCGGTATATTTTTAAACATGAAATATGCTGACATATGGAAAGTTTTCGTACAATCTTTATCTGTGCATATCGAATTATATAATTGTGAATAACTTATCCAAAAAAGTTAAACGAACAGAAAGCGGAAGTTGCATACACGAGGAAGTACAATGGGGCTGAGATCTATTTCGCCTAGCTAGTCACTAAAGTATTCAAGGTTACATGTAATACAGGTAAAATAGATCACGTGGTTTGTATCTATGCAGTTAAAAATCTATGTTCATAGCTTTATGACCGCTCCACACATAATACATGTGTGGCAAGAAACGACTTTGATTCTGGTAATCTCGGGAACCTATTAGCTTTAATACAGCGTTATATGTTCACAGAGATACATATAGTTAATCTTCAAACGGTCTGTTAAAGATGCGTTAAATAGATTTCATCTGTTTACACGCCCAGTAACCGTTAAAGATTAAGCCCCCACCAACAGTGTGACAGATTTATCTTAAAAACCTCATTTGAGTTGTAAAGAAGATTAAGTATGGATAATGAGGGGGGTGTTTGTAACAGCCCGAGGTATTGGAACAAAAGAGTTCCTATTGATCTCACAGCGTGCTCACACATACTTGATTCTCTATAGCCCAATACCGCCATGAATGGCTGAGCTGTAGTGCCCTGTATAAATCTAGCATTACCACTCTACTGGATATTTATTCTATCAAACAAAGACGATCGAATTAACCTAAATCCAAGTTAACTGTACCGACAGGTATATAATTTGCGAGCCAATTTAAAGATGAGATAATGATACTGGATCCACTGAAATCCGGATAATCAGATAATAGAAAGACAAACATGAACGGACGCGTTGAGGAAAAATCCATTACAGTTTAAAAAAAATAATAATAATAAGCACTGTTAAATGATCTTCCGCGACCTTACGTGCACTAAAACAATAAATACCGCCCTGGTGTTACAAAGTCCGTCTTTTCTATACAAGTTCCAGTTTGACAGACCAAATGACATTACTAACCTCTAACCTTTAAGGATTAAACAAAAGACGATTTGACGAGGCCAAAATGATATCTGAAACGGTCATTTTGATCTGCTGGACATGTTATTAAAGGAAAATCTTCAAATGTAAATGAAAATGAGGGAAATCAAACCTCTACGATTTTACAGTAAAACCAAAAGTATATTTCCTACACACGTTGTGTGTGTTTTTACTTTAAAGTGTTGGAGAACATTGGAATATATTTGAATGTGATGACGAACATTAATTCTTGAATATTTGTACAAGTGTAGGTCGAGTTGTCCCGGGTCAAAATGTCACACACGTTGTTGTGTAATTTTCCAGATAATTAAACCATTAGTCCCGTAACTCAAGTACTGCGATACTGTTTACGGTGCGTGTTGTTACGTCGTAAGGTATCGAGTTAGCATGTTCTCGGTAATCTAAACAACTCGAGAAGTAGGAAATAATAATAACTTCTCTTCTAGCCAAATATTGCTCTTGACTGAGCTAGCCCACATTTCCACGTTTTTCTTATAGAATTATCCGTATATAATGCCAATTAAAGTGTCTTAACAAATAATCTCAATCCTGAGTTGTCGTTCTTTACACGCGCGGAAAAAAGGTCCGATAACTCTGGTTAGAAATTGTTTTAGGAGTTTACCACAGGGACCTGCGATTTGGTTACAGCTATATTTGGATCTAACCCAAGGTGTTTATAATAATTAAGCGCGTTGTAGGGATTTGAATCAACTTTATCTTTTAACAAAAATTGATCTAAACCCCTACACGCGTAAAAGTACTCCAAGACACCCTACATAGATTTGTTGGTCCAAATATAACGGTGAACATTTTCCATGTCCCTGTGATTAGTAAAAACCTTGCGCGTTAAGTTTTGGCTGCATGATGAGTTGCATAAAAACATAAGTCTATATGTGTCTGAGAGAATACTTCCCATTCTTGTCGATCGGGCGAACCGGTTATATAAATTGCTTCGTAAAATGCTCATTATAAAAAGCCAGAACATTTCGTGTTTCTTTAATGAATTTCTACTTCAGAGTTGGCAAGTTACATGGCCGTCGTCCACAAACGATGTTTTTGGTAGATGTCGTTTAACATGATCATAAGCCAATGCAGACCGATGCCAAAAACACCACTGATAGTGACAGCTTCTTCAAAATCTAATAAACAACGGCGAAGAAATATGTTATTAATAATGCAATGCGATCAGTGGACAGTAATATAATTTATATTCACAATCGCCTCTGTAAAGTTAACCAATTGTGATGTTTGTAGCATCAGACGGAGTTAAAGAAGTCAAAATCTAATAAACAACGGCGAAGAAATATGTCATCAATAATTCAATGCGGTCAGTAGACAGTTATATGATTTATATTCACAATCGCCCATGTAAAGTTAACCAATTGTGATGTTTGTAACATCAGACGGAATTAAAAAAGACTATGTCTAGACGTGATTAAATAATCAGTAGCTAAGGTAGCTATACACTGTATATTCAGAGTCGGCTTTATTTGATAGGACCTTGCAGACAAACCGGACCTCCAGATACATGTCCAGCGCTCACAGTTCTAGAGAACAACGGCGCTAATGACGGTGGATCTAATTAGGTCTGTAATCGATTCCCAGCTAACGATCCTGGATTACTTTATATATATATATTATATATGTACACAAGTTTCTCCCGCGCCGGCCAAAGTCGTGTTTCCCTAATACTTTCTTTTATCATTCTCCATGTTTACTCAGGATATTTGCCTGTTGTAAACAAAACATTGAGTCAATTTTACCGGCATTATGTTCTATGTACAAATATTACAGCAATATTCTGTGTGTTTTTTACAACTATTCCAGCAATATTCTCTGTACAAATATTGCGGTAATATTCTCTGTACAAATATTGCGGTAATATTATCTGTACAAATATTGCGGTAATATTCTCTGTACATATATTGCGGTAATATTCTCTGTACATATATTCCAGCAATATTCTCTGTACATATATTCCAGCAATATTCTCTGTACATATATTGCGGCAATATTCTCTGTACATATATTCCAGCAATATTCTCTGTACATATATTGCGGCAATATTCTCTGTACATATACTGCGGCAATATTCTCTGTACATATATTCCAGCAATATTCTCTGTACATATATTCCAGCAATATTCTCTGTACATATATTACAGCAATATTCTCTGTACATATATTGCGGCAATATTCTCTGTACAAATATTGCGGCAATATTCTCTGTACATATACTGCGGCAATATTCTCTGTACATATATTCCAGCAATATTCTCTGTACATATATTCCAGCAATATTCTCTGTACATATATTACAGCAATATTCTCTGTACATATATTGCGGCAATATTCTCTGTACAAATATTGCGGCAATATTCTCTGTACAAATATTGCGGCAATATTCTCTGTACAAATATTGCGGCAATATTCTCTGTACAATTATTCCGGCAATATTCTCTGTAGAAATATTGCGGTAATATTCTCTGTACAAATATTGCGGCAATATTCTCTGTACAAATATTGCGGCAATATTCTCTGTACAAATATTGCGGCAATATTCTCTGTACATATATTGCGGCAATATTCTCTGTACAATTATTCCGGCAATATTCTCTGTACAAATATTGCGGTAATATTCTCTATACAAATATTGCGGTAATATTCTCTGTACAATTATTCAGGCAATATTCGCGGTTCTCGTTAAAATAAGCCAACAATATTTTGAGCTTTCTTTGTATTAATATCCCAGCAATATCAAACTTAACAAGACGTTTCTTGACATTTTTTTTGCATAAAAATAGTAATGAAATATTGTCGGGACAAAAATAATACACCTACACACATGGTGCACATACAGTTCAGACGGACATTCCTTACTGAGGTCAAATGTCAGCGACCTCAAGTTGACCGGGGTCTTCTAAAAAAGATCTGGTAAGCGTATTCCTCTGCTAAAAACAGAGCCTGTCGGCCCCCGTGTATTATACCAGATAGGGCTGGTTCCGACATGTTAATGGCGGTTTTGGTTTTGTTGGAACCAGACTTATCTGGTACTGACAAGGTCTGTTTCAGAGAAATAGCCATACCTCACTTGACGCTATCTATGGGGCTATTTTGCAACTTGGAAATTTACATATATTCAAAACACTTATTTCCCCCCCATTTCCTACCCTCCTTTTTTCCGTCTTTCGATGACCTCATGGAATGTTTCCAACAGTTTAAATGTAGACAGACGTGACCTCTAGCTAATATATATTATATGTTTAACCTTCATATGGCCATTGCTATTTTCAGCATTTGGGAGATAGAGGAGTGGCGCTGCTGATGATATATAATTGTTCAGCGCAATAGTCAATGTATATGGCGAGAAAAAACAGGCGCGAAGGAGTATATATACGTCGATCGCGATCGATCTCGGCACGATAGCATAATCTCATTATAGGCTTTCTCAAAGTGACCAATGGAATATGGGGGTCACTACTTCGATATACAATGAAGCCGGGCCTACAAACTTGACAGTATTAGCGATGTCAAGTCTTAAAAAAAATAAAATAATCCCTCAAATGACCTCTAATGTAGAACGTAACAAAGAATATGCGCGCGACATTACCATGACACACGTAAAACCCAAGAAACCCGGTAACTTATATATCGACTCCACGCCATGTGTTCCCCAATCTAGTGAAATATTACCCTGAAATGCAGGCTAAATAATTTTATAGTTTACCGTACGTCACCCGTCTTGTATAGATACATCTTTGAGATGTACAGTTTGATACTCTATATAGCGTTTTAGTAGACTAGACTTGAGCGTGATTCCATATGATAATAATAATTTATACGCTTGATTTCCTAAACTATCAAAAAATGGCTTGGAACAAAAAAAAAAAAAAAGTTCTCTGTTGGCATAACATAAATTCTGAAATACTTAAAATCAAAAATCAAAAATACAAAGTAGTAACTTTTGTCAAATTAAAATCTTTTTCATGTATACATATATTTTTCGAGTTATATTTGATAGATTTATGTTCCTGTATAACTTTGAACCCTACCAAGGACAAAACTCCTCGTGTTAACATAAATTAGCATATATTGCAATTTGGGATATTTGACATCGCCTGTATATATATGAACGGTGGTTCTGCTGTACATAATTATTATGTATGTGTAGTGCATGTTACGTAAGGAAAATGGCGTCACACGCCCAGTCACTTCAAGACAATACAAACGCCACGATCAACCAAAATCTGCGACTACCCCTGACTCATTCAGGCGAAAATCCTCTAGCACAATGAACACTATGGAGAAGCCATTGTCGATTTTACAACACAATGACTAGGCGACAAAAATACAAAGAACGTTTCAACTTACCTTCAAATAAATCACTTTCAAATGTCCCAGCAGATGTTTACAGTGTGTTACCGATAACAAATTATAAGTCCAAATATTTTCACAACCTAAAACTGCGTCAGGAAGATTGAATGAGTCGTTTACGCTTTCCACAAACGTTAGCTACCGGCTGCTATCGAGCACGTGTTAAGACTGAGCTGTGCACTACGTCCTTCGTGTATATATAAGCCGCGACAGGCGTGCCGACTTTACACACGTGTGGGAAGGACGCACACGTGAGATTCAATACTAGTCGCTTGGGGCGTTGTGTTTAAGATTTAAACATGTAAATATCACACTTTATATAAATATATATATAAGACGTTATTGTAAGGTGGTACATTTACATATTACATAAACCTCTCCCTGAACCTGGTGGTAAACACTATAGATATTTAGATAATATATACAACATTTCATGTTACTATGGAAACAGGGTCGTCTGGAAAATATTATAAGTATCTTATTCTAGAACAAACTGTGGATTTTATTTTTGGAATGATTGACTGGGTATCGAAACATATATTAGTTTATAGGACGGCGTAACATGGTTATGGTAGCATGGCTATTTAATCATTATACATCGAATGGGCACATTACGTGCACATATTATACCACTAATAAACATCTCAAATGTCAACCAAGTGGGATATCGTATAACAGTTGTTATGAATCGTTGTGATGTTCAAGGGCGGATCGAGAAAAAAAAAATCGAGTGGTCATTCGTATGTGTGTGTATGTGTGTGTGTGTGAATACATTAGGCTAATATTGACACAAATATTTGGATATCTGGACTTGTCTCGGTTGACATGATATTTTAAAATGGAAATTATCTCATATTTATCCTACAAGTTTTTTTCTGTAGAGCTTTTACATACCTTATACTACACAGTAACACACTACACTACACCCCTACACATACATACCTCACTAATAATACACAGTAACACACTACACTACACCCCTACACATACATACCTCACTAATAATACACAGTAACACACTACACTACACCCCTACACATACATACCTCACTAATAATACACAGTAACACACTACACTCCACCCCTACACATACATACCTCACTAATAATACACAGTAACACACTACACTACACCCCTACACATACATACCTCACTAATAATAACCAGTAACACACTACACTGCACCCCTACACATACATACCTCACTAATAATACACAGTAACACACTACACTGCACCACTACACATACATACCTCACTAATAATACACACTAACACACTACACCTCTACACATACATACCTCACTAATAATACACAGTAACACACTACACTGCACCCCTACACATACATACCTCACTAATAATACACAGTAACACACTACACTACACCCCTACACATACATACCTCACTAATAATACACAGTAACACACTACACTACACCTCTACACATACATACCTCACTAATAATACACAGTAACACACTATACTACACCCCTACACATACATACCTCACTAATAATACACAGTAACACACTACACTACACCCCTACACATACATACCTCACTTATAATACACAGTAACACACTACACCCCTACACATACATGCTTCACTAATAAAACACAGTAACACACTACACTACACCCCTACACATACATGCTTCACTAATAATACACAGTAACACACTACACTACACCCCTACACATACATACCTCACTAATAATACACAGTAACACACTACAACCCTACACACACATACCTCACAAATAATACACAGTAACACACTACACTACACCCCTACACATACATACCTCACTAATAATACACAGTTACACACTACACTACACCCCTACACATACATACCTCACTAATAATACACGGTTACACACTACACTACAACCCTACACACACATACCTCACAAATAATACGCAGTAACACACTACACAATACCCCTACACATACATACCTCACTAATAATACACAGTAACACACTACAACCTTACACACACATACCTCACTAATAATACACAGTAACACACTACACTGCACCCCTACACATATATACCTCACTAATAATACACAGTAACACACTATACTACACCCCTACACATACATACCTCACTAATAATACACAGTAACACACTACACTACACCCCTACACGTACATACCTCACTAATAATACACAGTAACACACTACACTACACCCCTACACATACATACCTCACTAATAATACACAGTAACACACTACACTACACCCCTACACATACATACCTCACTAATAATACACAGTAACACACTACACTACACCCCTACACATACATACCTCACTAATAATACACAGTAACACACTACACTACACCCCTACACATACATACCTCACTAATAATACGCAGTAACACACTACACACCTACATATACATACCTCACTAGTAATACACAGTAACACACTACACTACACCCCTACATAAACATACCTCACTAATAATACACAGTAACACACTACACTGCACCCCTACACATACATACCTCACTAATAATACACAGTGACACAATACACTACACCCCTACATATACATACCTCACTAATAATACACAGTAACACACTACACTACACCCCTACATACCTCACTAATAATACACAGTAACACACTACACTACATCCCTACACATACATACCTCACTAATAATACACAGGAACACACTACACTACACCCCTACATACCTCACTAATAATACACAGGAACACACTACACTACACCCCTACATACCTCACTAATAATACACAGGAACACACTACACTACACCCCTACATACCTCACTAATAATACACAGGAACACACTACACTACACCCCTAACCATACCTCACTAATAATACACAGTAACACACTACACTACACCCCTAACCATACATACCTCACTAATAATACACAGTAACACACTACACTACACCCCTACACATACATACCTCACTAATAATACACAGTAACACACTACACTACACCCCTACACATACATAGCTCCTTAAAATACAGTGACACTTTATACAACTTTAATACGCTGGTCTTAATCATATGGTATGTTTGATCAACATATGATTTTTGTTTTGGTTAGGGTTATTGGACAAAGCCGGGGATTATATTATCAAAAAATTAATATTCATATTTCCCCCTTAAATGCAAGTCCTTAGCTGTTAATATGTCTGACTTTGAAAGTCTGGACTGAATTTCTACAGACAGAACATGCTTTCGTATTTATTTCGAAATAAGGCGAAATATTTTGACCTGCTGTCCCAATCTGATTAAAATAGAGATCCTTGTTCTCACTCCGTTTTACAGGGATCTGACAAAATCCCATAAGAGGTGGTCACGTTCAGATGACCTTTGTCGCCTCTTTTCTTAACACTAATATAATTTTCCAATGACCTGTCATCTTGCAACAAGCCATTTCGTCACATTATTCCGCATGACCTTTTTGGTGCCGAAATGACTAAACGGACATATGCGATTATGCAAGCTTTGTCACCTCCAAATTTCACTGTCAAGATTCGGGACATGACCCACTATGGGACTGACTCAGATCTTAACGCAGCAGAGAGAAGTTTACGAAACGGCGCGGAGATCAAGATATGATTATAATCTGATTGCCTGCTGCCCCAATGGTATGATCGTAAGAGGCGACTAAATTTGGGATCTTTTCTTTTCCATTCTTTCTTTCTTACTTTTTTCTTCCTAATGTCTCCATTGACACAAACTCACTTTTGGTCTTTATCTGAGCGTTCGCCCTTTGAGGAAGGCCATTGGTTCTGTCCCCGAGCCGAGACATACCAGAGCCTCTAACAATAGTTATTACTACTCCCTGCGTCACGCTCAACATGCTAGAAATGGAACGACTGGTCAACCCGTTGTCAGTATATTGTGATCGGATGGGCTGTTCTACTGAGGGCGTTCGGCAGTATGGTAGCACTTTAAATCGGCAAAATATCCGGATTATTGCAAGAGGGCTTACAGGAATATACTACAGGGTCGCAAATACACACGCTCTAAACACACGCATATATTAGGAGACGTCCTTAAATGACCTCGGCTGTTAATAGGACGTAAACACATTCAAATCAATCCAAACAATTGGAATACTTTGGTGAAACCAATGGAGCCATATCTATGATGTATATAATAATTATATAAGCTTCCTGTAGTACAGACTGCCGAAATTTCAGTTATCTATTGTTGTGTTGGAAAAAGATAATAAACAATATTGTCATCTTTGTTGACAAAAAACAAAAACAAAACAAAAATCGTTCGTAAATGTTGACAAATACGGTACTAACTTAAAGTTAGTAGAAAACGTACAGTCGTATACTAAGTAAGTAGTTGTTGTTTAGTATCAATGCCCTGGATTATGGCCAAACAGCTAATCTGTTTTGTTCAGTAAATCGGCTAAAGCCGTCTGGTTTTTCACAAATTGACAAATTCATGCCATCTATAATGGAGAGAAAGAAGTTCAATAGACCACCATTAAAGTGGGTCTGTTCTGACGTCAACGGTTCGATTTGTTACACAAATGTTATCGTTGTTAGGCATTGTGTGCGATATCGTACTGTCATTATATAGGGACTTTCGAGGACAAAGCTTTGTGTCGGACGTCAATGCAATCCTCACTTAACGTTTAACATGTACTAGTACATCGTTTGTTTACATTGTACTCTGTATATGTCAGTGTCAGTATTCATAGCCTTGTACAAATCTGGTGACAAAGCCACGTCCGCTTCCTCAGAAATCAGAAATAATAGACAAAAGATAAAACTAGAAAACACCGTGTAGCAATCATCGAAAATAGACCATACATTTCAGGTAAATGCACTTAAAAATAGAATATAGAAATGAAGATTTTCCGACGGATGTTCTCTTATAGTGTAGAAGAGACAACAATCGGGTCACCATACCCCCCCCCCCCCCCCATGCCCTTTGTGCCCTTAGTGGACTTATAGGGAAGCTTCCTCGCAAGATCACTATGATTCTACAGGAAATTCCTTGATTGAAATTGATTG
Source organism: Mimachlamys varia (assembly GCA_947623455.1). NCBI lineage: Eukaryota > Metazoa > Mollusca > Bivalvia > Pectinida > Pectinidae > Mimachlamys > Mimachlamys varia. The sequence continues at coordinate 9,783,752 of OX392537.1, forward strand.
GAAAAAAATAGAGAATACCGAAGTGTCAATAAAACCATAATCCGAACTCAAAGTCAATAAAACTAGCGCAAAATTGTAGCAAAGGAAAGATTGTCATGGAGACCCTCATAAAAGTACAAGAGAATAAGTTCCGGAAGAGTAAGTGTCTTCTGCTTCATCGACGACACCCGCCATTTAAATCTTGGTCACATCCATGTAAACATCAATCCTAAAATGAGAACCTAGTCATCATTGTCGATCACAACAAGTAAGCATACTGATAAGCAAACTCAAAAACTTCCATCTTCACATCATACAAAGATACAGAATATTTCTTGATGAGATCAAGACGGCGACCATAAAACTTGTCCATAGTCTTCATCAACCTGCATCTCTCGAATCCCTATGCCGTAAGTGTGTTCGTCAGCAGTTGACATCTATCACAAAAAAAATCGATATTCAGAGCAAGCCCTAGAATAACGAATCAACTGCGACATGTAAACATTATAGGATGGAGAATCAGGGATGTTACTATCAAGAAAAGGGAAGTTCACGATAGGAAAATCGAAATCGTCACGTGTATCATACAGCTCAGTAGTAAGCTGCCCCTGTTGGTAATAATTTAAGTAAATATCGAGGTAAGAAACTGATGTAGGAGAGTCTGTTGTGTCTTCAATCTGAAGATTGAGGTACGGTGGTCTAGTTGTTAGACGCCGGGCTCGTGATCGAAGGGTTACGAGTTCGAGTCCCGTTCACGGCACTTGTGTTGAATTCTTGAGCAATATACTTTACTCTGCTTGTTCCAGTCTACTCAGCTGTAAATGAGTACGTGGTTGGGCAGTGCTAGAAATTGTAGAATACCAGCTGTGAGCTCCGAAATGACAGGGAGTTGAGAACGACAATGGCTAGTTGCTAAGGCCCTATATTGACTGATAATAATTTGTGAACCGTTTAGAGACGGCCTTGAGACGGTCGTGATAAAGCGGTATTTAAGAAACCAGAATTATTATTATTATTAAGATTCCATCGACAAGGTCAGCAAACTTCTTGTTGTTTATAGACGACGTCGATATACATGAAAGTGAAATTGAAAGATCCAGCAAGGGTTTTGTTACCCATCCTGATAAGCCTCTCGTCAATTTCAGCCTCGTATGGAAATAAAAACAAGTCAGCCAAAAGTGGGGCACAGTTACATTATAGTTCCCATGGAATACCATGTTGGAAAATCTTTCTAACTAAACAAAGTCAAATGTATTGTCTACCAGGAATTCAATCATTCGTACTATATCTTCCTCATTATATTTCCTCCTAGCTTTTGTTGTGTTTTTCACAAAGTATGCTCCAATATAGCTCCCAGCCATGTATTTGTATCGTCGTTCACCTTTCTTAGAAAAGAAAGCTCTCATAATGAGAGACCGAAGACGTTCTTTCAGTTTGGTTTGGGTATGGCAGTGTACAGGGTGGAAAAATTAAATGTTTTGATAGACGAAATTTTTTTGAGAAGGGGGTGCTCAAGACTGATCAGAGGACCTTTCGGGTTTTTCAAAATCCACTTTCCGTTAATGCCACTCCTGGAATGTATATAGTCACAATAAGACTGAAGCTCTGATTTACCGAAACTAAGAATGGTAGTAAGATGTTTGATAATGGCTTTATTGAGCAAAAAGAAGAGCCAGCAGCGATAAAACGTTCGGTGTGAGGCTCCCTGTAAAGTGCACTCACAAAATTACAAAAATAGCATTTAATTGCTAATTAAATCAGAGAATACCCCGAAGCGTAAAGAAAACCGTAATCATTACTCAATATCGATTTAACTTTGGGTAAAATATGAACAAAGGAAAGATTTACACTGAGTAACTTGATAAAGCACAAGAGGATACGACCAGGAAGTCATCGACGACACTCATTGTGTATAAATTATCTAGGTCGTATCTAAAGTGAAAACTTCTATCATTCTCAATCATAACAAGTAAGCATACCAATGAGCATATTCAAAAGCGTTCACCTCCATATCATATAAAGATACAGAATATCTTGTCAATTAGACCAAGATCGCGACGATAAAACTTGCACAAAGTCCACATCAGCCTACATTTCTCAAATCCTACTTTCGTTAGTTTATCGTCAGCAACCAACACCTTTCACAAAAATATCGGTTTCTAATTGTTCCTGTAGATGTTGGAATCCTCTGAAACTTAAAAAAACTTATTGTGAATGAAGAAATTGTTTGACATTTAGAGCTTGTTCACACAATTAGGCTACGTAATCAACGTTTGATCGTAGGCTGTTCTAGTCACTCGACAAATCCATCTCCTAATCGTCTATCATAAGTACCATGTATTAAGGGTTACACTTGCATTGTAGGATGAAACTTCATACATTGCGGTTTTGAAGTATCCAAATTACATACGGACGACCTTTATCAAATAAATATCTTCTGTCAAATTTTACTTTTTGACTTTCGACACTACCATTATTCATACCAAACTGAAGGAACACCTTTGTATTCTTTATATGAGATCACTCTTTACCCAGGAAAAATGACCGGTGATCTAAACATGTGGTTGCAAGATTTGGAGCATACCTTGCATTAGTCTTTGGCGAAGGCTTAAATGAAGAATGAAATTTCGAAATGATCGAAACTCCTGGTTAACAAAATATTTGATGAAATCGGTGTCAAGATTTTCCAGCCGATATAGGGATTTCTATATGGCTGTACCATGGCCCTATGCAGACCGATTTGGTGCTGTTTCGCATGAGGCTCAATGTATTGTCGAGCTTATCAGGGTAACTAACCTTGCCAAGGTTTTCAAGTTGGCCTCCTGATCTATCGATGGTGTGCTGTCTTTACATAACAAGAATAATATTGATTACGTGGATCTAATATACCCTCCTGAGCTTGGGATCAAAGTCAACATTCAAGGGTCGTCATGATTATTTTCATCTGTTATTATTTTGCCATAGTTTCATCAATTTTGATGTGACCAAGATTTACATGACGGGTGTCATCGATGATGCAGAAGAGGCTTACTCTTCCGAAAAGCCTGGTCTTATTATCTTGTACTTTTATGTGTGTCTCAATGTAAAGTTTTCCCTTTTGTTCATTTTTTGCGCCGATTCTTATCGATTTTAAGTTCGGATTATGGTTTTGTTGACGCTAAGGTATGCTCTATTTTTTTTGTTCCGATTCACATTCAAGGTTTCCCTTGTCGGAGTCCTTTTTAACGAAGGAAAGTCTCCACTCTCCACTGGTTCCACCTCTGTAGAATGAAGTAAATACAAAGAAATAAAAGAGATCTTTCAATGGCTTAAAAAATTTCAGCCAGGAAATTAAAACCAATCCAAAAAACACCATCGCACAATAGGATGGTCGATAATGCGACAGTAAGAGGGCATTTGGGAGAGTAAATTGGTGGTAAAACTTTCTGAATAAAGGGAGTGTATATACATGTAGGATATGTGAATTTATGAATTTCATTTTGTTCACAATCTTGAACAAAAACAAACTAAAAGATAGTAAAGGAAACACAACAATACCATTGTGACTATTCTAGACAAGCAACTTCACAGAGAGATCATCAATGAAATTAATACCGACGTTTCAGAACTCTATGGTTTCCCACGCAGGGATATCGAGGAGAGTGTACCGACCTGATCCAATTATGAATAATAATCAGAACCATTGATAACATCAACTGAAGTAGAAGGATCCGCAGTGCCAGTTCTACAGCTACAGGAAGATTTTCTATTAATAATCTGATAAAAAAACAGGCTAATTCAACGGAAGTAGGAAGTGCTTATTTTTAGAGTAATCGGCTTTATTGGAATGACGACCTGAGGAGGTGATATCTACAAAGTCTCGATATAAAAGCCTTTATAACTTAAGTAATGAGTGATTTGAAAGTAATATTCACAGCAGATATTCGAGATAAACAGGTGATATGAAACAATAACCAAAACAAATATTCGAGACAAATGAGTGATATGGAAACAAAAATCACAACATATATTCGAGTTAGCGAATGATATGAAAACAAAATATACAACAGATATTCGCGATAAACGAGTGACATGAAAACAAAAATCCAAACTGATATTCGAGATAAACAAGCAACATGAAAACAAAAATCACAACATATATACAAATTGAATAACGCTTAATGCATAAACATACGAATTCAATTTTTTTAATTTACTAATATACAGATTCATTAACGCTTAACTCATTAACATACATATTCAATGGTTAATGTTTTGATCATCGCAGTGGATTGTTAACCAATGGTTACTCAATTATAAATTATATATAATAGATTCTGTTTATCAGATGGTTACCTTGATATACAGTGTACTCAAGGAAATACATGGATTTCTTTATTTAACACGTGTAACAACACATTCAGCCACGCCGATTGGCTGATTCCGTGTGAACTGTTTTTGCACGTGCATGAACGACCTACCTCTTTTAATTTTTTATACTGGTTTAGTTTTCTTTCATTCAAATTCAAAACTTCATATGTAGTTCATATGAAGGGAAATACTCATGAGAGAGCCTCTTTACATATTAAAGGTCATGTGCAATACGGAAGGGTATATATCAGAAACGTAAAAGGAGATATTGGATTTTATAGAAGAAGTGTTTCAAAGACGGATTTAAGATTCACATCTCGGTAGAATTCTGACGAAACCTGCTATACGAAAGACATACACTAATAAAAAATGAACAACTGTTAAGCAAAGTACTTAATATGACTAAAGAGAGACATGTTGACTTACCACAGAAAGAGTAATTTACCACAGACATAGGCGGATCCAGGATTTTGGGTTAGAGGGGGGCGTATATTATTTTCTGGAATGAACTTTTGTGTATAGTCTTCTACATTGAGTTCACAACAACATCATCAATTGAATCTTTATTGTTCACACGAGGAGTGTTCGATTTGTTTTTGCAAATTCACCGTATACTGGAGTATAACGTACTTTACGTGCATTAAACTGGTACGAACTTGTTCGCTGTATGGTGTGTATATATTGATATACACCTTGTTGAAAATGGTTAGAAAACGAATAGAAAATGACGCTGAAATTAGGGGCTATACAAAAGCCCGCTGTATGTTTGGATTGAGCGTCAAAAATATACATGATGAGAAATATCATTTTCCACAGTTATACGGTCAGACAGCTAGCACAAATGACAAACTTGGGTTTAGCATCTGTTCACTTCTTTCTTAAGTAAATTCTCAAGGTAACGAAAATAAATGCTCTTTGGACCCACATGTACTCACTGACGAGCAGAAACGACGTACACGAGGTACAAATGGCTAAGACACTGCTGAAAAGGTATCCAAAATATCAGAAAAGGGCATTTGGTAATCTCACCGTGGGTGATGAGAAATGGGTGCATTTCTATGAGCCCAAGAAGAAAGTTGACAATAGGATATGGGCTTTGAAACATGCCAAAAGACTCAGTATTGCTAAACGAACACTGACAGCAAAGAAGGTGTTATACGCAATATTTATTTGAAATAGTGGACCAATCATGTAAATTGTTATTCCAAAAGGTAGGGGTGGCTGGAAGCGTCAATAAGAATGTAGTTCTGAAACATTGCGAACACTCATGAGAAAAAATCGTCCTAAACAGGTCTCTAACATATCCAATTGTTTACATGGCAATGCCGCAGTTCACAAATCAGTAACTGTATAGTCCAGTTTTTTAGGTCGGAAATTATCAATATACTTCCACACCCTCCCCTAATCCCAGACCTTGCCCCTTGTCATTTTTTCCTCTTTCCGAAATTAAAAACAACAACATAATTGATAGGAGATATAGGTCCAGAAGTGAGGTGGGATCTGCAGTTTACCCGTTTCTGATTAGTGTACCGAAAGAGGGGTATCCAAAATTAAATTGTTTCAAAAAGTGGATTCTAATATTGAAACGGTATGTTCAAGCTAAAGGGGAATATTTTCGAATGTATCTAGAAAATGGTTACTTGGCAACTTTTAGGTGGTGGTGGGGGGGGGGGGGGGGGGGGGGGCGGCTGCGCCCCCCCCCCCTCTGAATCCGCTTACGACAGACATGGCGACTTATCACAGACAGGGGTACATAATACTGACAGTGATTAACTACAGACAAACGACTAACCATAGACAAATTCATTAACTACAGGACAGTGTGACTTACCATTGACAATGTGTCATATCACAGACAGGATTTCTTACCAATGTCACGATTACTTACCACACATATTGTGAATCACTAAGACAAGGTGACCAACAGCCTACAGCGTTAACTAACCACATACCATGTGACTTACCACAGACACGGTGACTTACCACAGACACAGTGACTTACCAAAAACAAGGTTATCTACCACAGACACGGTGACTTACCACAGACACAGTGACTTACCACAGACACAGTGACTTACCACAGACACAGTGACCTACCACAGACACAGTGACCTACAACAGACACAGTGACCTACCACAGACACGGTGACCTACCACTGACAGGGTGACTTACCACAGACAAGGTGACTTACCACTGACACGGTCACCTACCACAGACACGGTGACTTACTACAGACAAGGTGACTTACCACTGACACGGTGACTTACCACAGACACGGTGACCTACCACAGACACGGTGACTTACCACAGACACGGTCACCTACCACAGACAAGGTGACCTACCACAGACACGGTGACTTACCGCAGACACGGTGACTTACCACTGACACGGTGACTTACTACAGACAAGGTGACTTACCACTGACACGGTGAATTACCACAGATACGGTCAACTACCACAGACACGGTGACTTACCACAGACACGGTCACCTACCACAGACAAGATGACCTACCACAGACACGGTGACCTACCACTGACAGGGTGACTTACCACAGACACAGTGACCTACCACAGACACGGTGACTTACCACTGACACGGTGACTTACTACAGACAAGGTGACTTACCACTGACACGGTGAATTACCACAGATACGGTCACCTTCCACAGACACGGTGACTTACCACAGACACGGTCACCTACCACAGACAAGATGACCTACCACAGACACGGTCACCTACCACTGACACGGTGACTTACCACAGACACGGTCACCTACCACAGACAAGGTGACCTACCACAGACACGGTGACTTACCACTGACACGGTGACTTACTACAGACAAGGTGACTTACCACTGACACGGTGACTTACCACAGACACGGTGACTTACCGCAGACAAGGTGACCTACCACAGACACGGTGACTTACTACTGACACGGTGCCTTACCGCAGACAAGTTGACCTACCACAGACACGGTGACTTACAGCTGACACGGTGACTTACTACAGACAAGGTGACTTACCACTGACACGGTCACTTACCACAAACAAAGTGACTTACCAAAGACGCGGTGACCTACCACAGACAAGGTGACTTACCACAGACAAAGTGACTTGCCACAGACACGGTGACTTTCCACTGACAGGATTACTTACCACTGACATGATTACTTACCACTGACAAGGTGACTTACCACACACAGTGACTTACCACAGACAAGGTGGATTAACACAGACAAGATGACTTACCACAGACATGGTGACTCACCACAGACACTATACAGCGTCAGTACCGTCCAGGTTTTGAGTGAAGTGGGACGACAGGTGTGACAGGGTTGATAGATAGATGCGCGACCACACTCGGTTACACAAGTTTATGTATATTTCGCAGGTGCTGCTGACATTGTATCCCCAGAACATCCAGTAAATACAATAGGATACATCTAAACACTAAAGGAGATACTAACGTTAGTGTCCTATGTGTTTCAATTGTTACCTTGTCCCGAAGATTTAGGTTTTGTTAAACGAAATTCAAGCTTAGGATTCCTTAGTATATTAACATTAATTCACATGAAGTCTCTAAATCTGACCACCTGTTTTTATAGAGATTTTTTTTAATATTTTTTTTTCTAAATAATTCAATATTTGTATACTATTCTAGAGACGGGAGCCGTTTTAGGAGTCTCTAGCTACCTAGTCCTCTGTGACTTTGATAAGTCAAAGTAAATCATGAAGTGAGGGGAGTCATCAAAATATGAAAAAAACAAGATCATTGCTTACTGTTATAGATTGGTTGAAAAAATTATGTGTTTAAAGGTTCAGTTATCTTTTAAAACCTATATTTATTATTGTCAAGGTCTTTATGTTTTAAATAACAACTGGCTTTCGAGCAACTATGGTCAGATGCACTTGATTTCGAAGCTGTTCAGTGTAGCGCTGATTTCTCGGTCGATTATGATTCTGGGAAAAGTTGATCAAACAACTTTTAATTAGTCTTTTACAATGACTTTCCAAGAAGATAAATCTCGATACTGTATCAGACACATTAAGACAGTTCATTATTTTAAAATTAATTTTATTGTATAGTTCAAACAGCAACGTACTTATTAAAGTAAACATGTCGTCTTAATATTTTGGATACTTCATTCGATTAGATTGACTTACAATTACACATTTTAAAATTTTATCGATCAAGCTGCGGTCAGCAGAGCTAAATTTATCCCGAAACACCCAAATATGTAAAGCCAGACATAAATAAGAGAAAATGGTAACCGGTACATAGACTACGTCATAAGGGGACATATGGGATCAATATACGCGTGATTTGTAAAAAAGAAAAGAAAAAAAAAAAAAAAAAAAATCAGAGCATACCAAAAGCGTCAACAAAACCATAATCTTAACTCAAAATCGATTTTACTATCAACAAAATCACGTGATGTGGTACTAACAACAGAATCAAATAGAAGTGCCATGAGTGATTTCATCAGTATAGCCTGTGCTAATTACATATAGCTTCCATTTATATCCTTAGCTGATGATGATTAATCTGATTTTAAAATTTAACTCAAAAGATTGCTGACTTATTTCTAATCCGCTTGACAGTTACTCTTATGGATGTGAAATTGGTATTCGTTAGTACATTTGTACTATTTTGAAATCAAATATCAATGAGGGAGACTATGCCCAGACACACACTCGCATATCCACACGCACTGATAAACTTGCATATACTCAGCATGACTAGATATTGACCTTCAATGCCGGGATTTTTCCGTATTGTGAAGGACGGAAAAATTCCTATAAAACCCTGATTAATGAATCAAACTTGAGAAGGACAAAAAGGAAGTAAATTTTATAAAGGACAGGTTTAAAGTAAACATGTAAAGCAGGTACTTGTTTGGTTATATAATCAATATGTCTCTACCTTTAGATATAAAAAAAGCTTGATACTGAAAGTATTGTGAGCTTACAAAGACTGTGTAGGAAAAATAGAATATTCCACATTTAAATTAGTTCTTATTAATTACACAGATACAGGCGTGATGGACATATAGGTTGAGGTAAAAGGTAAATTAATACACATTTAATCAAATTCTTATTATTAAAATGTGAAGAATCTGTCCCAATTAGATATTAGTGACGCCTAACTTAACAAGCTTTCAAGGCTTGGACATTAAGACTGACTGATCTTACCCCCACGGGTATGGCATATAATACGGATATTATTCGCGGAAAAAAACCCACTAGGGTTCTTGCTCGTTGTCAAATATTCAAAGTTTAAAAAAAAAAATCAGAAACATGTGGTTTTATCATCCAAAAATAAACAAAATTTTATGGTCCTGTTTATTACTTTAACACCCTATATAAAATCGATTATGCTAAAAGGCCCTATATACGTAATTTAAGGAAATTTTTCATGATTCTAAAAAATCTGAAAAACATCCAGTTGATAACCATGCAAAAATAAGCTTAAAACGAAGTAAACCTGAGCGGTAACTAACAAGAAATTCTGGACAGAAAAATCTTAAAAATTGAAAATAATTCAGGTGGGGCCCACTTCAACAACAAGCTGAAGTTAGAAGACAGTTCAAAATGAACGCGTGTTTACAAATACCGAGATTCAGTTGCTGCTGTACCGGTAACCGAATAATAATTCTTCTTGAATATTGCTGATATCAGTTAATCTTAACTAAATCTATAAATGTAAAAAGTTATTAGACTCGATTTTCGCTTCAAGATTTGCCAAAAGTTACGTATATTGGGCCTTTAAATATAATGATATCCCGACACACGTTAACGAAGACACAAGTCAGCGTCATGTGTCGTCAGGTTTGTCTTTCAGAAAGCGGATAAAAAATACTTGGGCTTCTCAGTGAGTATAAGCATTATCACATAACTGACCCGTTCAGTCATGTCATACGGCCATGTCATAAATATGGTACAGAACTGTATTACACACGTGTAATAACACTATTGTGAGGGCATAAACAAATGGCGTCTTTATGACGCCATAATAAAGACGCCATCTGATTGTCTATGTAGCGAAAACCGTACCGTCAAAGAAATTTGCATTTGTTATAGAGAATGAATTTGAGAATTTTGGTGTATTTTCTCATAAATATAAGTTATGCGATAAGTAAAATCTTACACTTGTGTCAATGTAATATGAAATTTATTAATATGTCACTCGCTTAAAGGCTCGTGACATATTAAATAATTGTTTAATACATTCCATATTACATTGACACTCGTGTAAGATCCTATATATGCAGTATAACGCTGTAAGTCTTATTACATATAATTTAAACAATACATATAAAAGATATTTATGTAATATAAAATATCATAACATATTTCTGTTCAGAGTTGTTTAGACCAAGCACACAGTGAGGAAGAATAGGAAGGTTAATGAGTTAAAAGAAAAAAAATAAATGTTTGTTCAGAATAACAATTGAAATGTGTAAGTTAGATAATTATTATTGAATAGGAATACACATAATTTCCTCGGCAAGAAAGGTTGGTTTAGTTGTAATAATACATGTAGGCACATTTTCCGTTGTCAATTATATATGACATTTTCTTCTGGGTAGAAGGTATGATTTATTTAACAATCAATAAATGTATTAATAGATTGTGTAAAATAATATTTACATAAATTATATTATCAAAATCAACCAGTATATTTTGAGAATTGTGACATCGTCGCCATGGTAACTGTACATAGCGTGATTTATCCATTACATTAATTATCAACATTGAGAACCTGTTTATCATCTAAAATCAGTAAGATCAGTCAAGAAATGTTTAAATCAAATCATTTACACACGAACACATGAAATAAATGAGTGAAAGGCATATGTTTGATAACGAATTCCATTAACAAGAATTTTTGCTAAAATGGATGCTTGAATATACTGTAAGCTTAAAAATTTACGCTCGGGGGAAAATTACGCTAATTACGCATTGACCACGAAAATTTCCCCGCGCGTATTATTTTGCGATATACAAATGGTCTAAGGCTAATTACGCGGAGGTTGATCGATCGCGAAAATAACCCCCACGTATAATTTACCAATCTAAATCGCGAAAATACCCCCCCCCCACCAAAGAGAATAACCTAGCATCAACAAAACCATAATCAGAACTCAAAATGGATTAAACCAGAAGTAATATATGTACATAGGAAAGATAAACACCGAAACACCTGAAAAACACAACAAAATAAAAACAACAGAATAAGACCTGGGCCCCATATTCATGAAACCGTTCTCGTCCTCAATCATGAATTTTGTGCTCAAGCTGAAGTTCCTGTTTCCGGTACAAAAAAAAATAGGAAGTTTTTATTCTGTTCATGAAACATTGAAGAGAATTAAATCAGAAAATGGTTTTTCATTTGACTTTTTCATCGTTTGAGTTGTTTTAAGCGATTACAAGAAAGCTGGGTTGAGCACTGACTCTGAGAATGGTTTCATGAAAACAGGCCCAGGTGTTTCTAAATTATTATGAGAAATAAAACAATTGACATTGTCATTGTCATTAAAACGTACCTCCTAATCAACACCGACACGAATGATCTATTTATTGATCAGTAGTTCGAGGTGTAATGTCACATGTACTATACGTAGATATAAATGTAGACCTAGCAATATCGAGTTTTCTGTATTGCCAATGTAGCTATGTTAAATATGTCGAAACAAACCAACAATGTATTAATAATAACCTAGTTCAGTAGAATTGTCTCTGCTGCCAACTATACCTATAAATATAGCCACATAATCTTTAGAAATCATACCACACGCCAATGGGCCGGAATTCCTTAGGTCAAATGAAGCAGTTTATTGATTACATTCCGTCAATTAAGTTTTGTACCATGTGTATAACCTTACCATGACATTCATTTTTTTTGAACAATTTTCATCCAGATATCCAAAGTCCACGACATGCGTTTTGTTTTGGCATGTTTATCGTTACTATGGCATTTACCGTATGATGTTGTTATTAATTGTTTGGTTATGACTATTGAGAAACTTGTATCATGGAATGAGAATAATGTTAAAGCATTGAACTGTTACCAGATGTAGTATACAGTCGATATGAATACAATTTGGGTGACAGATAAATAACTAACGGGCGACATTCTATTTATCTGTCACCCTAATTGTATTCATATCGACTGTATACTACATCTGGTAACAGTTCAATGCTTATATTTACATTTCCGGTAATTTAAAAATATGCCTGTATCAATTTCTTTGGGATATAGCCGGTAAACGTTCCCCAATTTCCCATGGGTGTTTTTTTTACCGGAAGAGTTTGATTTAAATCAATATCATTTGAGCTATTGACTCAAAGCCATTATTCATGTTATCTGAGGCAGAGTGCAAAGCGTTTACGTAACGAAGTCCAACATGGCGTCAGAAATAATGTCATGTGATGTGGATTGCTAATTGTAATATACAGTGTGATATACTACAATTTGGTTTAGTAATGATATATAGACAAAGGCAATACAGAATGTAAATATATTGCTATAACATCGATATCAAGACGCTCCTTATCACAATATCAAATCTCCATTAATTATAATCAAATGAAGAATTGCATAACATGTTTTCCGATTCTTATAACACCATATTTGAAACGAAAAAAAATAGATAAATAAAAATAACAATGTTAGTGAAACAGGTATTAATGAAGACGGTTGTCTAGTGGTAGGACGCTGGGTTCGTGATCGAAGGGTTGCGAGTTCGAATCCCGGTCAAGGTACGTATGTTGTATCCTTGAGCAAAATACTTTACTCTGCTTGTTCCAGTCTACTCAGCTGTAAATGAGTACGTGGCTGGGTAGAGATTGTATAATGCTAGTTCGGAGAGCCGAAATGGCAGCACCAGTTATATGCTCTCCAGGGAGTTGAGAACGATATTGACTGGTTGCTACAGCCCTATAACCACGGATGATAATTTGTGAACCGCTTTGAGACGGCCTTTAATATCGTGATAAAGCGGTATATAAGGAACTCCAATTATTATAATATTATATGATCAAAAAACGAACTACGTTTCAAAATTGTTCTTTATCAAAAACATTAAAACTGCAAGCTTGATGATGTCTGCTCATGTGAAACTCCCACCCGCTCCAATCTCAATCTTCTCTCGCCGTCGATTGTTGACACCGATCTGCTTTCAGTACCCCCCCCCCCCCCCCAGTTTTTTTTACAAATAGATGTCCTCTGTTGAAAGCATAATCTATCAGACTTTCAGATGACGAATTATAAAACAGTTCACTTTGTCGATATTAGTTTGAAATAATGTGGTTGGGTGGTGCAGTGGAAAGCGCAAGGGGGCCGGGGTTCGACTCCCCGACCGAGCGTGAAAACGTATGGGGTCACCTGCCCGACCTCGTGGGTTTTCTCTGGGTACTCAGGTTTCCTCCCACAATAAGGCATCTCGTGCGCTAACATCCGGGCCAACAAGGGTGATTAATATAAGTTGGATAACATGTTTCATAATTGTTGTAATAAAATCAAATTTATATATATATTTTGAAATAAAATATCCATGAATAAAAATTCATTTCATAATTATGACACTTTTCATCTATTTTAAAATCAGATCTTTTAAAACGTTAACGAAAACTAACTTTATTAAAGAGCATTAAATTTTTTTTGCGATATAATTTGCCTTTAGTATGCAAATGGAACACAATTTCATTACATTTATTATGCAATTAGATAGATAATATCACTAATATTCTGATTAGAAGTGATAAAGTTCTCAGCATTTATTGAACATAGTTAATTCTTAATTTTTGGAATATATTAACACAGATGATATCTTCTAAAATCGACTGGTTTGAAATGATATTTTTTATAACATTATTCGTGTAATTCGAGTTTAATAGGTTATTGTGGCCCTGTTGCACTCACCTCTCGTAGTTGCGGCAAATGAATATTTATAAGATGAATCTCTATCCGATATCCAATATGTAAACTCCCTACTCACTTTACCTGAACCTGTATTTGACATGCATATCTTCTGTATAAAGTATACTACATTTGTATGCAAAGTTTTGTCGGTAACATATGTTTTTCCTGTCCGAACCCAATGCTTAATGGCCCAATATACGTAACTTTGGCAAAACTTGAAGCGAAAATAAAGCCTAATATGTTTTTACATTTATATATTTAGTTAAGATAACTGGGTCTGGGGGCTTACCATAGTAACGTAATCAAACAGAAGCAAACCTAATTGACATTCTGTCCAGAAAAAGAATCAGAGAGTACCAAAGCGTCAACAAAACCATTATCCGAACTCAAAATCGATTAAACTAGAGGAAAAATAGGAACAAAGGAAATATTTACATGGGGACTATCCTAAAAGTACAAGAGAATAAGACCAGGTGTTCCGGAAACATACATCACTTAGTCATATATATCTTAAATATATGTAATACAAACTGTCTAATCCGCACTAATCAGTTCTATAGAAAAGTGATTTTCAGATACTTACAGATGTAACTTAAATCACATCCTCATTTGTACATTTAACAGTGTCATGTGGGTTTCCGACGATGACAACCATAGGGCAAACCTTAATTTCTGTAAAAGTTATCTTCACGAATCCTCATTTAGAACCATTTCACAAAAGGTGTGCATGCATTGAAAAGTAGAAAAATAAAATGAAATAATTCAGATTTTTTTTTATACAACTCGACGTCTTGAAGATTTTTTTTCAGACTATCTATATATTCATCTAAAATCTATCCAACTATCAGCGTCAACATACTTTAACACTTACAATTATATATGTATCAGGGAAGTCCCTGCACTCATATGACGCACCACGCACTAAACATGTAGAATACATGCATGTATAATATATATCTGAAATTTGGAACTTGTCGAGAAGATAATTGTCCAATATTTAATCCATTTATAAATGTTATGATTCATTTTACTTTTTTTTAATGTAAATTTAAAGGTTCGTTAACATTTTCAACACAACTGCAGACATGGGACATACATGTATATGATTTTTTTTATGAATTAATGACTTCACTTATATAATGCATATATTTTGGTTCATATCAAATTTAATACAGGGGTCCAAACCCGATAATATTTGTACAATCCGTATTTTATAGATTAGGTATGACAAGATTTTTTATCCGCACATGATGACATAAATTTATTTATTTTTTCCAAATTGAATCTGTATACATTAAACTCAATCGCCCGGGATACCGTCGTTTTACAACGTAACCCCCCCCACCCCCCATACGGTTTTTCTTGTATGTGAAAAGGTCTTTCTCTTCAGCAATATAATTCAATAATGCCGTTTTACTGGAATATTATAAAGGGAATATTACAGTGCACGCTTTCAAGTTTTACACACGCATTTCATGTAACAGATGAATGAAAGAGTTATCCCTTGGGAGGCCCCAAAACCACATCAAAACTGTGTCACCGGCTATCCAGAAGAAAACTGTAACAATGCAAACAATTGGGCTGTTAGTCTCTCCCTTGAATACTTCCCATCCCTCATCATGCTTCCGAAATATAATCCTTACGTTAAAATTTGACCATTCGGTCACTTTTCGCTTGGTAGTTACATGTAGGTCACGCGGATCGCCATTTTTTGTTTACCGAAGTAGCTTGTTATGCGCATGCGTTATCATATGTGATGCAAAAAAATTTACATGTCCAAATCGTTGATCAACGAATAGTGATTCCCTTTTTTAATTATTACTTCAAATTTTTGAGAACATATTTCAGCGTAAATCGCCCATTAATTTTCCACAAGAGTATACATTTAATTCATATATACAATAATTCTAAATAAGCATAAAAAATATAGTTTTACCGTGATGCGCTTACATCATATCACAAAATGATGAAGTCGAGTGTTAACATTGAAAACAGTTATCGGTAGTATGTTTCTTCATTAGAATTTACACGTTCACTTCGCTCCGCTTCATTGAAATTAATAAACTATGATCCCTTCATTTCCCAATGAAGATGGTTGGACACGCAGTAATTCTTTTCTGGCAAAACCTCGTACAAATGGTACTCCTTCATCAGTCCATGCCAGCAACAAAATAGAGATCCAATCCATAAATAATGACGAGAAATGATATTCGGCTTTGGGGACAACATCCATGCTGATGAGAACGGTTCCGTGAATACATGCCCTGATCTAACGTAGAGGGGTGAGAGCACAAATGTGTGTGACTGCCTACTTGAGGGAGTGTATAACTAAAGAGGAGTACGAATGCGTGTTACTGCCTACTTGAGGGAGTGTATAACTAAGGAGGAGTACGAATGTGTGTGACTGCCTACTTGAGGGAGTGTATAATTAAGGAGGAGTACGAATGTGTGTTACTGCCTACTTGAGGGAGCGTATAACTAAAGAGGAGTACGAATGTGTGTTACTGCCTACTTGAGGGAGTGTATAACTAAAGAGGAGTACGAATGTGTGTGACTGCCTACTTGAGGGAGTGTATAACTAAGGAGGAGTACGAATGTGTGTTACTGCCTACTTGAGGGAGCGTATAACTAAAGAGGAGTACGAATGTGTGTTACTGCCTACTTGAGGGAGTGTATAACTAAAGAGGAGTACGAATGTGTGTGACTGCCTACTTGAGGGAGTGTATAACTAAGGAGGAGTACGAATGTGTGTTACTGCCTACTTGAGGGAGCGTATAACTAAAGAGGAGTACGAATGTGTGTTACTGCCTACTTGAGGGAGTGTATAACTAAAGAGGAGTACGAATGTGTGTTACTGCCTACATGAGGGAGTGTATAACTAAAGAGGAGTACGAATGTGTGTTACTGCCTACTTGAGGGAGTGTATAATTAAGGAGGGGTACGAATGCGTTTCTACATTTCTGGATGACAGGTTGCATCTCGGTAACATTTAAAGTCTTTCTTTGCTATTGCTGGGCGTTTTGAGTTTATGGATAAACATATTTTCTAGCTTCAACAATCTGAATCAATGGGTATGCTTTTTAATAGAGTCATACCCAGTCTTACAAGCTTCCGTATTGTGTTCTTTAGACAATTGAGAGTATAACGACATTGTTGTTTTGTTCAACATATATAAAATACAAGAGGTATGAGTTCCCTCCTTTCCCTCCTTGGGCCGTGGTGGCCAAGTGGTTATAGTGTTCCGACATTCTAACACTAGCCTCCCCCCCCCCCCACCCACCTCTGGGTTGCGAGTTCTAATCCCACATGGGGCAGTTGCCAGGTACTGACCGTAGGTCGGTGGTCTCCGAGTACTCCGGCTTTCCTCCACCTCAAAAACATGGCACGTCCTGAAATAATCCTGGCTGTTCATAGGATATAAAACAAAATAAACCAAACCAAACCCTCATGGAACATGTTTTTTCGCATGTTTTGTCAAAATAACAAACACCTTATATACCAATAATCGAGCAAGTTACTTTTGCCAGAAATAGTGATTGTAAAAATATTACTCGGTACGCTATTTAGATGACTCTAAAATGTCTCTATGCTAAACACAATCATTGTGAAATAGTTAAATTCGCACGGTAATAATCTACGGCTCGCGTACGAGACAGTATGCATATCATCACCAATTTTCATTCCTCTAAATGCTGTATTGCTTGCATATATTTATAGATAGAATGGTTTACTAAAACCTGGGTTGATGAGAAATGGCGCTTGCCTTATTGTTTCCTTTAGTTTCTAAACGCGTTTACGCGATTTGTCTGGTTTCGTTGGCCCCTGTCTGTTTGAGGCTCTGATATATGCACGTAATCGTTCACGAAATTGCTATAGAAACCCATCTTTCCAAGGAGAATCGTAATCCATTTGTGACTGAAGAAGTGGAAAGCGCATTTGCATCACCACGCAGCTTTGCCACTTTCTGGCCCACATTACAAGTGCAGCAATACTTAGAAATAAACCATAAGTACACCTTGTCAAAAGAATGATCATAAAACGTTTTCTTTCTTAATTCCCATGTAGCCTGCGAGCCTCCTGTCATGAGCTAAATCGATAACTTTATTAAACTTTTTTTATTATATTTTTCGTATTGCTAAAATATCTTGTACACCACAACGGACACCAAATGTGGATTCTCGTTTTCTTTTAAGAATATCTTTTCCCCGAAAGATGGCATTAGAATCATATTCAACATCCCCTGTGGAATCAGCAGTCTTTCTCCTCAGATGAGCAACTGAAATCTCCATTTCCTATAAACATGCACCGCTTTTGTATCCTGAGACTCCGTCTATGGTAATTCTAAGTGATCAACATCTCATTGATAGCATCATAACTAGTGAGTATTTTAAGCTCACTCTCTTTGACGCAACAAATTTTTTCTGCCATTCACAAGTATCCGATAAGTTGTTGTCTCCTTGCAACCATGTCGAATGGTTTACGGTAAACTGTGTCCATACCTAACAGTGCATCTGCGGGCAGGTTAGGTTCTCACCCGACTTGTCCCTTGATTGCCGTGTCTTTGACAGCCAATTGTGCTGAGAATGAACGTCCAATTGCTGTATATACTGTCTCACATTGACCTTCTAATGCATATCTTGGATCTACTTAATCTTCACAAATCAGTGTCATAACAGCGTCTGTGACCTTTAATGATTTCTACGACAATACCATATGTTATTCCACTCTTAGACCATTGTATAAACGTGCTGACTGTTGGGTAAATATATGCTATATACCACAAGCGGTATATGACTTTGCGGACTTTTAATTGGTTGAGAAGGTGAACTTTGACCGGAAGCCACATGGTTGATACGAGATGATGTGTTTTCGCACAATTAGTCCGCAGTTTACTCCAGTTCACAACACAGCCACTGCCGACTTAAATATAATTCCCCCCCTGTACTATTCCTGTTTCCAACTTCCTCCCTTTACTTTTTCTAATTGTGTATGCAAGTTAAGTATATGAATGTGTGTCAACCGTGTATGTATGTGTGCGGTTGTGTGTGTGTGTGTGTGTGAGTGTGTGTGAGGGTGTATGCGTGGGTGAGAGAATGTGCTGTTTGGTGAAGTACAATGTCTTGTTAATGTAATTTGTTCCTTGATTGCTTTTGTAAGATTGTCTAACTAATGTCTTTTGTCTAAAAATGATTTCAAAATAAAAAAAAGTATATAAAAAAAAAAAAAAAATTTTTGTTAAAGTGTCACGTAATATATATACATAGATTAATAACACACATTTCATATATAATTATATATATGCAAATCCTTAAAAGCTTATAATATATATTGCCCAGCCAAATTTGACTTATGAGACACTAAAATTACTATACAGAAACTAGAAATTTGTCACAATATAGACTAAATTTAAATCGTCTTCTTTTAAACATAAGACACGCTGACTTGGCTCAAATAAATTGCACAAGAAGTTCATTCATAAGATACATAAAATGATCGTTCCAGCTTAACGTTAAGAAATTGTCATTTAAAAACACTGCCCTGTCAAATAAAAAGATTTGTATATCACTATATAATGGACAGTCGCAAATATGTACACACTTATGTATGTAAAACCATACCATGCCATAAGCAACATTCATATCATATGCATTAACTTACCTCAGTTAAACATCATGGTTTTTTTGCAAATGGCCGATTAACCTCGGTTTGAAGCGACGCATGCGTAGACATGGAAGTGATGATATCGTCCTATCGTCATATCGTTATATCGTATCGTCCTATCGTAATATCGTTATGTCGTATCGTAATATCGTCCTATCGTCCTATCGTCCTGTCGTCCTGTCGTATCGTAATATCGTAATATTGTCCTATCGTCCTATCGTCATATCGTTATATCGTATCGTAATATCGTTATATCGTATCGTAATATCGTCCTATCGTATCGTCCTATCGTCCTGTCCTATAGTCCTGTCGTATCGTCCTATCGTATCGTCGTATCGTCCTATCGTATCGTCCTATCGTCCTGTCGTATCGTCTTATCGTCCTGTCGTATCGTCCTATCGTATCGTCATATCGTCCTGTCGTATCGTCCTGTCCTATCGTCCTATCGTCCTGTCGTATCGTCCTATCGTATCGTCATATCGTCCTGTCGTATCGTCCTGTCGTATCGTCTTATCGTCCTGTCGTATCGTCCTATCGTATCGTCATATCGTCCTGTCGTATCGTCCTGTCGTATCGTCCTATCGTCCTGTCGTATCGTCATATCGTAATATCGTTATATCGCTTTGTATAAAACGAAGGAAAAAGAAGCGATATTACGATGTCCCAAATCAGCCACCATAATATTGGCTGGTTGCTACGGCCCTATAACCACGGATGATAATTTGTGAACCGCTTTGAGACGGCCTTTAAGATCGTGATAAAGCGGTATATAAGGACCTCAAATTATTATAATAGTATATGATCAAAAACGAATTACGTGTCATTTTTTCTCTTTGTCACAAACATTAAAACTGCGAACTTGATGATGTCTGCTCATGTGAAACTCCGACCCGCTCAAATCTCAATCTTCTCTCGCCGTCGAGTGTTGACACCGATCTGCTTTCAGTACCCCCCCCCCCCCCAGTTTTTTTTTACAAATAGATGTCCTCTGTTTAAAGCATAACCTATCAGACTTTCAGAAGACGAATTATAAAACAGTTCACTTTGTCGATATTAGTTTGAAATAATGTAGTCGGGTGGTGCAGTGGATAGCGCACTTGCCTTTCACCAACGGGGCCGGTGTTCGATTCCCCGACCGAGGGTGAAAACGTATGGGGTCAACTGCCCGACCTCGTGGGTTTTCTCCGGGTACTCAGGTTTCCTCCCACAATAAGGCATCTTGCGCGCTAACATCCGGGCCAAAAAGAGTGATTAATATAAGTTGGATAACATGTTTCATAATTGTTGTAATAAAATAAAGTTTATATATATATTTTGAAATAAAATATCCATGGATAAAAATTCATTTCATAATTATGACACTTTTCATCTATTTTAAAATTAGATCTTTTAAAACGCTAACGAAAACTAACTTTATTAAAGAGCATTAAATTTTTTGCGATATAATTTGCCTTTAGTATGCAAATGGAACACAATTTTATTACATTTATTATGCAATTAGATAGATAATATCACTAATATTCTGCTTAGAAGTGATAAAGCTCTCAGCATTTATTGAACATAATTAATTCTTAATTTTTGGAATATATTAACACAGATGATATCTTCTAAAATCAACTGGTTTGAAATGATATTTTTTTTATAACATTATTCGCGTAATTCGAGTTTAATAGGTTATTGTGGCCCTGTTGCACTCATCTCTCGTAGTTGCGGCAAATGAATAATAATCAGATGAATCCAATAGGTAAACTCCCTACTCTGTTTACCTGAACATGTATTTGATAAGCATATCTTCTGTATAAAGTATACTATGTAAAGTATTGTCGGTAATAGATGTTTTTCCTGCCCGAACCCTGTGCTTAAAAGCCCAATTTACGTAACTTTGGCAAAACTTGAAGCGAAAATCAAGCAGAATAAGTTTTTATATTTATAGATTTAGTTAAGATTAACTGATATCAGCAATATTCAAGATGAATTCTTACGCGGTTACCTGTACAGCAGCAGTTGAAACTCGGTATTTATAAACACGCGTCCATTTTGAACTGTCTAAATTCGGCTTCTTGTTGAAGTGGGCCCCACCTGAGTTATTTTAAATTCTTTGGATTTGTCTGTCAAGATTTTCTTGTTAGTTACCGCTCAGGTTTACTTTGTTTTAGGCTTATTTTTGCATGGTTATCAACTGGATTTTTTTTATCAGTAGTTATCAACTTCCCGGTAAGCATACAATATATATGCTGCTGTTTTGGCCTTTATAGAAATAATCCAATTTTCACAGTTGAGTAGACTGGAACAAGCGGAAAAAAGCATACTGTTCAAAGATACATCATGGCTGTGACGCGATTAGAATTTACAACCCTTCGTTCAGGTATTTGAGAGTTTTTGGGTTCTCGTGATTGCAGATTCTGGAGGACCGATAGCGAAACTGACCTGTCTTTTCAATCAAATAGCACACGATTAAGCAGAGGCACCATATGACAGTCGAATCGAAGTACAAATTTTAGCATCTTTTGAGCCATCAGTGTAGATCCGTAAATGAGCAAGGAAACTCGCACACCCGAATGTACTCCCAAAAGAGGGATTTGTCGTTCTTTGGGGAATGTCCCTGGATTTTGCCCGCTCATATACATGTAGTGCAAAATGAACGTCAGCATTTTTGACAGTAACAACAAATACAATTTTAGGGGTTTAATGGGGGATGGGGTGGGGTGTGGTGGTGTGGTGGTGGTCTGGGGGCTTACCATAGTAACGTAATTAAACATAAGCAAACCTAATTGACATTCTGTCCAGAAAAAGAACCAGAGAATACCAAAGCGTAAGCAAAACCATTATCCGGACTCAAAATCGATAAAACTAGAGGCAAAATAGTAACAAAGGACATATTTACATGGGGACTCTCGTAAAAGTACAAGAGAATAAGACCAGGTGTTCCGGAGACATGCATCACTTAGTCATATATATCTTAAATATATTTAATACAACCTATTTAATCCGCACTAATCAGTTCTATAGAAAAGTGCTTTTCAGATACTGAACTTAATCTCATCCTCATTTTACTCTGGCTGTTGGGTCCCTTACATATCTGTCGTAATAAGACCACGGCTGTCTTATTTTCCTAGATATTTGTCCTCATTTGCTCCCAGTTTTTGTGTCGCCCTAAATATCATTCCCCATTTGAACCTGGTTGGTGTGTATATATGTTCCCGTCCCTATTTGATACTTGCTACTGTGTCTCCCTATATACCCGTCCTCATTTGACCCTGGCTGCTGTACCCGTCCTCATGTGATCTTTGCTTTTGTGTTTCACTAGGTAATCGCCCTTATTATATGATGATATAACAATGGTTGTTGTATCTTCCTGGAAACCCGTCCTTATTTGACCCTTTGTGAGGCTTCCATAATTATCTGTCCTCAAAAATGTTCGATCCAGGCTATTGTGTCTCCCTTGATACCAGTTATCATTTGACCAAGGCTGATGTGTCCCTATTTACGCGTCCTCATTTGACCCTTGCTGATTTGTCTCCTTGGTATTTCGTTCTCATTTGACCCCGGCTGTTGTGTCTCTCTAAGTATCCGTCCTCATTTGACCCCGGCTGTTGTGTCTCTCAAAGTACCCGTCCTCATTTGACCCCGGCTGTTGTGTCTCTCAAAGTATCCGTCCTCATTTGACCCCGACTGCTTTGTCTCCTTGGTACCCGTCCTAATTTGTATTTGACCCCGGCTGTTGTGTCTCTCTAAGTATCCGTCCTCATTTGACCCCGGCTGTTGTGTCTCTCTAAGTATCCGTCCTCATTTGACCCCGGCTGTTGTGTCTCTCAAAGTATCCGTCCTCATTTGACCCCGGCTGTTGTGTCTCTCAAAGTACCCGTCCTCATTTGACCCCGGCTGTTGTGTCTCTCAAAGTATCCGTCCTCATTTGACCCCGGCTGTTGTGTCTCTCTAGGTATCCGTCGTCATTTGACCCCGACTGTTGTGTCTCCCTAGGTATCCGTCCTCATTTGACCCCGACTGCTTTGTCTCCTTGGTACCCGTCCTCATTTGACCGTGGCTGTTGTGTCTCTCTAGGTATCCGTCCCTGGCTGTTGGAAAGATAATGTTATAACCAAAACGATTTTACTAACAAACTTACATATGCAATTAAAGAGACAACAACAAATTCAAAGTTAATCAACCTTTATTATGCAGTTAAACCAAGCTGCCAGATGATCGACCTAATCAAACGGTATATACTCAATGATTTATTCGTAAGATTTCCCAGAGAGATATCGTGCGGGTCCAAACACCTCCTTTCTTGTTTATATCATGAAGGAAAAGATAAACTAAAATCAATTAGACGTAGCGTGATAACAGATGTGTAAACATGGACAAAAGTCGGTCACCTTTACTTATTTGTTCCTGTAGAGTATATATCTCCCTTTCGTAGACTGTGTATTCTGTCAGTTTGTGCAGATCTTTATATTGCTTTTATAGCCGTCTTAGACGGGATATTATCGCTTACTTTTGTCTGGTTCCCTTTCTCACATCGCTGTTTTGAACATCATCGTTGTGTCCATAGATTTCAATATGTTTTACCTATGTACATACACTTTAATGCAGTCTACATCTTATTTTCTAGTAAAGACGTAAAATGTTTCGATAGCTGAGGGGAGAACACAACTAAATGCCATCTTGCCTTCGTCTTATTTTGGAAATAAAGCTAGGGAAGCTTTGCGATATATATGGTTCAATCCTTGTTCAAAACTACAAATATTAATCAATCGTAAATATACATGTTATCAGCAAGTTTAACCTTTTATGTGGTACCATTTTACACAGATCCGTGAACCTTAACTTCCTTTCTGCAATCTTCCGAAAGATTTTACTCATTTCAGTAGCATGCAATGTTGTTCTTTTTCAATTCTTCCAAACGTGTACCAGCCATTAACAAGTTATTGTTTTAAAAATGTCCTTCTTCCATACACATATTTGAACCCGACTATAAAGTCATGCTTTACTAGACGATAAACAACTCTAAATCTGTGGTGTGGTGTTACTTGAAGATAGCAAAGACAAACCTAAAAGAGAGTTAAAATTTAGCTCATTTTCTAAGGGAATTTCATTTCGGTTTGTTGGAGTGTTAAAGTTAATGTATTTATTCTGCGAGACCCTCCTGTTATCTTAAGGCTTGATCTTAAAAATTGGGACGAATCAATACCGAAATGTACGTGAGTCTAGCTTTTTCTTCCGTGACATGCAGTCAATTGAAATGATCATGTTGCTATCACGACCAGACTTTCTCTTTCTGTGATAATTACATACATTGCTGGCTGACTTGAGTTGGACAATTCAGTATCTAGACCTGAGTCGCTTCCATACTCAAACATTGGCTTTGCGCTTACATCATATCACAAAATGATGAAGTCGAGTGTTAACATTGAAAACAGTGTTCGGTAGTATGTTTCTTCACTAGTATTTACACGTTCACCTCGCTCCGCTTCATTGAAACTAATAAACTATGATCCCTTCATTTCCCAATGAAGATTGTTGGTCACGCAGTGTTTCATTCTTGGCAAAACCTCGTACAAATGGTACTCCTTCATCAGTCCATGCCAGCAACAAAATAGAGATCCAATCCATAAATAATGACGAGAAATGATATTCGGCTTTGGGGACAACATCCATGCTGATGAGAACGGTTCCGTGAATACATGCCCTGATCTAACGTAGAGGGGTGAGAGTACAAATGTGTGTGAGTGTATAACTAAGGAGCAGTACGAATGCGTTTCTACATTTCTGGATGACAGGTTGCATCTCGGTAACATTTAAAGTCTTTCTTTGCTATTGCTGGGCGTTTTGAGTTTATGGATAAACATATTTTCTAGCTTCAACAATCTGAATCAATGGGTATGCTTTTTAATAGAGTCATACCCAGTCTTACAAGCTTCCGTATTGTGTGCTTTATACACTTGAGAGTAAAACGAAATTGTTGTTTTGTTCAACATATATGAAATACATGATGTATGATTTCCCTCCTTTCCCTCCATTGGCCGTGGTTGCCAAGTGGTTATGGTGTTCCGACATTCTACCACAAGCACCCCCCCCTCTGGGTTGCGAGTTCTAATCCCACATGGGGCAGTTGCCAGGTACTGACCGTAGGTCGGTGGTCTCCGAGTACTCCGGCTTTCCTCCACCTCAAAAACATGGCACGTCCTGAAATAATCCTGGCTGTTCATAGAATATAAAACAAAATAAACCAAACCAAACCCTCATGGAACATGTTTTTTCGCATGTTTTGTCAAAATAACAAACACCTTATATACCAATAATCGAGCAAGTTACTTTTGCCAGAAATAGTGATTGTAAAAATATTACTCGGTACGCTATTTAGATGACTCTAAAATGTCTCTATGCTAAACACAATCATTGTGAAATAGTTAAATTCGCACGGTAATAATCTACGGCTCGCGTACGAGACAGTATGCATATCATCACCAATTTTCATTCCTCTAAATGCTGTATTGCTTGCATATATTTATAGATAGAATGGTTTACTAAAACCTGGGTTGATGAGAAATGGCGCTTGCCTTATTGTTTCCTTTAGTTTCTAAACGCATTTACGCGATTTGTCTGGTTTCGTTGGCCCCTGTCTGTTTGAGGCTCTGATATATGCACATAATTGCTATAGAAACCCGCCGAAAGATCGTA
Organism: Mimachlamys varia; assembly: GCA_947623455.1. Classification (NCBI taxonomy): domain Eukaryota; kingdom Metazoa; phylum Mollusca; class Bivalvia; order Pectinida; family Pectinidae; genus Mimachlamys; species Mimachlamys varia. The sequence goes on from OX392537.1 coordinate 9,810,353, forward strand.
ATCCATTTTTTGACTGAAGAAGTGGAAAGCGCATTTGCATCACCACGCAGCTTTGCCACTTTCTGGCCCACATTACAAGTGCAGCAATACTTAGAAATAAACCATAAGTACACCTTGTCAAAAGAATGATCATAAAACGTTTTCTTTCTTAATTCCCATGTAGCCTGCGAGCCTCCTGTCATGAGCTAAATCGATAACTTTATTAAACATTTTTTATTATATTTTTTGTATTGCTAAAATATCTTGTCCACCACAATGTGGATTCTCGTTTTCTTTTAAGAATATCTTTTCCCCGAAAGATGGCATTAGAATCATATTCAACATCCCCTATGGAATCAGCAGTCTTTCTCCTCAGATGAGCAACTGAAATCTCCATTTCCTATAAACATGTACCGTTTTTGTATCCTGAGACTCCGTCTGTGGTAATTCTAAGTGATCAACATCTCATTGATAGCATCATAACTAGTGAGTATTTTAAGCTCACTCTCTTTGACGCAACAAATTTTTTCTGCCATTCACAAGTATCCGATAAGTTGTTGTCTCCTTGCAACCATGTCGAATGGTTTACGGTAAACTGTGTCCATACCTAACAGTGCATCTGCGGGCAGGTTAGGTTCTCACCCGACTTGTCCCTTGATTGCCGTGTCTTTGACAACCAATTGTGCTGAGAATGAACGTCCAATTGCTGTATATACTGTCTCACATTGACCTTCTAATGCATATCTTGGATCTACTTAATCTTCACAAATCAGTGTCATAACAGCGTCTGGGACCTTTAATGATTTCTACGACAATACCATATGTTATTCCACTCTTAGACCATTGTATAAACGTGCTTACTGTTGGATAAATATATGTTATATACCACAAGCGGACTTTTAATTGGTTGAGAAGGTGAACTTTGACCGGAAGTCACACGGTTGATACGAGATGACGTGTTTTCGCACAATTAGTCCGCAGTTCACTCCAGCAAACAACACAGCCACTGCCGACTTAAATATAATTGTGGTAGAAAAAGGTCACACGACTCGTGGCTATTAGATGTGGAATTTCTTTCACTCGAGTTAATTAGTTTTTTAAAGTTATAAAAACACTCGCTAAAGCTGGTGTCTTTCGTAACTTTTTAAAAATAAATAACAAGAACGTTGTTTGACTCGAATGCTTATAACACGTTCTGGTTGCTCTTCGGATATTTATGTAATATCTGAATGCAATCAAAACATCTGACATCCTTTATTAAATCTACAAAAAATATTTTCATTTTTTCTGACTTGGATGTTTTTGGGCACTCTTGCTTCTTCATTAGTTTAAAACAATTCTTTTATTCATAGAAGAACGAAAGTGTATGATGCAGTGTAGTTAATTTCGGCATATGTATGTACAATGTATTACTAAATTTAAAAGGTGCACCATGTATATATGTTACGCCATCTTTCAACAGAAATTGATCAACCTGAGGTTTTGTCATAGTTTAATGTCCAGGAATATAAATCATTTACTTCTTCCACGACACTCCGAGAACCTCTGTTCCTGAAAATCCATTGTGTTTTTTAATTCAATTTCAGAAGTTTATATACGATCGACCTTTCTATCTCCGAAAACCTCTGTTCCTGAAAATCCACTGTGTTTTTTATTTCAGTTTCAGAAGGTTATATACGATCATCGTTGTCAGCAAACTTCTTTTTGTTTATAGACAACACATTGTCGAGAAATCTGAAAGTGAAATTCTTCTGTTAACTTCTTTTCTATGGCTTCTGATTCATAAAAAAAAAACGGAACATATATTACCTGACTCTCGCCATGAGTCCTCTGTATATATCTTTCTGTTAAAATTGGTCGCACTGAAGAACGTTAAAGTGTTGGTACGGCGTACGCGTCTTCCCGCATCTTTCTATCGTATGGATCGTGCACCTTTCGAGGTTCTCTCATTAGTATGCGTCTTATAGGTAGAGCATTTTCATGTCCTGTGACCACCGATCTTGTGTTGATAGGACCTGAAACTGTACCAATTAAGAAATTATATTTTCATCGGCCTGATATATTCGGCTACAGATTCCCCGTACATGGAACAATGTTTTTAGGTTTGCTGTCCAATCCTAGTTTCTCCAGTTCCAGTTATGTCATTTAAAGTTTTATTTCGTTTTCATTTTCTCATGCATATTTTTTCTTAAACCAACAATCGAGCAAGTTGCTTTTGCCAGAAATAGTGATTGAAAAAATATTACCCGGTATGCTACTTAGATGACTCTAAAATGTCTCTATGCTAAACACAATCATTGTGAAATAGTTAAATTCGCACGGCAATAATCTACGGCTCGCGTACAAGACAGTATGCATATCATCACCAATTGTCATTCCTCTAAATGCTGTATTGCTTGCATATATTTATAGATAGAATGGTTTACTAAAACCTGGGTTGATGAGAAATGGCGCTTGCCTTATTGTTTCCTTTAGTTTCTAAACGCATTTACGCGATTTGTCTGGTTTCGTTGGCCCCTGTCTGTTTGAGGCTCTGATATATGCACATAATTGCTATAGAAACCCGCCGAAAGATCGTAATCCATTTTTTGACTGAAGAAGTGGAAAGCGCATTTGCATCACCACGCAGCTTTGCCACTTTCTGGCCCACATTACAAGTGCAGCAATACTTAGAAATAAACCATAAGTACACCTTGTCAAAAGAATGATCATAAAACGTTTTCTTTCTTAATTCCCATGTAGCCTGCGAGCCTCCTGTCATGAGCTAAATCGATAACTTTATTAAACATTTTTTATTATATTTTTTGTATTGCTAAAATATCTTGTCCACCACAATGTGGATTCTCGTTTTCTTTTAAGAATATCTTTTCCCCGAAAGATGGCATTAGAATCATATTCAACATCCCCTATGGAATCAGCAGTCTTTCTCCTCAGATGAGCAACTGAAATCTCCATTTCCTATAAACATGTACCGTTTTTGTATCCTGAGACTCCGTCTGTGGTAATTCTAAGTGATCAACATCTCATTGATAGCATCATAACTAGTGAGTATTTTAAGCTCACTCTCTTTGACGCAACAATTTTTTTCTGCCATTCACAAGTATCCGATAAGTTGTTGTCTCCTTGCAACCATGTCGAATGGTTTACGGTAAACTGTGTCCATACCTAACAGTGCATCTGCGGGCAGGTTAGGTTCTCACCCGACTTGTCTCTTGATTGCCGTGTCTTTGACAACCAATTGTGCTGAGAATGAACGTCCAATTGCTGTATATACTGTCTCACATTGACCTTCTAATGCATATCTTGGATCTACTTAATCTTCACAAATCAGTGTCATAACAGCGTCTGGGACCTTTAATGATTTCTACGACAATACCATATGTTATTCCACTCTTAGACCATTGTATAAACGTGCTTACTGTTGGATAAATATATGTTATATACCACAAGCGGACTTTTAATTGGTTGAGAAGGTGAACTTTGACCGGAAGTCACACGGTTGATACGAGATGACGTGTTTTCGCACAATTAGTCCGCAGTTCACTCCAGCAAACAACACAGCCACTGCCGACTTAAATATAATTGTGGTAGAAAAAGGTCACACGACTCGTGGCTATTAGATGTGGAATTTCTTTCACTCGAGTTAATTAGTTTTTTAAAGTTATAAAAACACTCGCTAAAGCTGGTGTCTTTCGTAACTTTAAAAAAATAAATAACAAGAACGTTGTTTGACTCGAATGCTTATAACACGTTCTGGTTGCTCTTCGGATATTTATGTAATATCTGAATGCAATCAAAACATCTGACATCCTTTATTAAATCTACAAAAAATATTTTCATTTTTTCTGACTTGGATGTTTTTGGGCACTCTTGCTTCTTCATTAGTTTAAAACAATTCTTTTATTCATAGAAGAACGAAAGTGTATGATGCAGTGTAGTTAATTTCGGCATATGTATGTACAATGTATTACTAAATTTAAAAGGTGCACCATGTATATATGTTACGCCATCTTTCAACAGAAATTGATCAACCTGAGGTTTTGTCATAGTTTAATGTCCAGGAATATAAATCATTTACTTCTTCCACGACACTCCGAGAACCTCTGTTCCTGAAAATCCATTGTGTTTTTTAATTCAATTTCAGAAGTTTATATACGATCGACCTTTCTATCTCCGAAAACCTCTGTTCCTGAAAATCCACTGTGTTTTTTATTTCAGTTTCAGAAGGTTATATACGATCAACGTTGTCAGCAAACTTCTTTTTGTTTATAGACAACACATTGTCGAGAAATCTGAAAGTGAAATTCTTCTGTTAACTTCTTTTCTATGGCTTCTGATTCATAAAAAAAACGGAACATATATTACCTGACTCTCGCCATGAGTCCTCTGTATATATCTTTCTGTTAAAATTGGTCGCACTGAAGAACGTTAAAGTGTTGGTACGGCGTACGCGTCTTCCCGCATCTTTCTATCGTATGGATCGTGCACCTTTCGAGGTTCTCTCATTAGTATGCGTCTTATAGGTAGAGCATTTTCATGTCCTGTGACCACCGATCTTGTGTTGATAGTTCCAGTTATGTCATTTAAAGTTTTATTTCGTTTTCATTTTCTCATGCATATTTTTTCTTAAAGCTTTACGTTCTGCTTCGCGCTGTTCTGTTCCAAACTCATGGTCTTGTCGATCCTTTCATTACGTTGTTCGTTTTCAAACTGAAGTTTAACCTCTCTTACTTCTATTTCGCTTTATTCGGCAGCCTTTTCTTTTTCAAGCTGAATTTTCTCTTTTTCGACCTCTGCTTGTAAGTCCAATTTCCTCATTTTAAGCTTCGATTGTGATGTAGACAATTTCGAAGCTGTTTTAACATTTTCCCCTTCTTTTCTTGCTTTTGTAGACATCTTTGTTGAAAACTTTCATCAACCCTTTAATAACGGAGTCCATTATTTGATAAAATCCAACCACTTCCACCAGGTTTGTTACCCCCAAGTCATTAGGATACACATACTAATAACCAATATTTGTATCAAAATGATGTATTAGTCCTCAAGGCTTAACATGGACGTGTACCTTGCCTCAACGCCTGATTTGGCACTGACAATTAATATGGAGACAGTGTAATATAACATCATTATCAGGTGCGAAATAGCCAGCCAGCCAGCGATACACTGCCAGCCAACCCTTAATTTAATCTCTTATCTTTACGACACTACGAAACTTTATACTGTTTTTGAACATCAACATTGTAATTTCTTAAATTTTATATAGTGACGTTATTTGACCTTTCAGGGCCACGCTATCATTTTGACGTGACATTTTGATGAGGCGTCATGGTCAGTTGTGGTCACTTACGTCATAAACAATCGCCATCCGAGCTTCATTTTGCAAATGGACAGTATGTCGTGGTTTTACTACCGTAAATGCTGCTCTTTATTGGCCAATCAAATGCCATGTTACATCCCAAATTAATAAGAATAGTGTTTATTTATTTACTTCTCAGCTTTTTCGTCTTTTATTTTATTTAGCAATCTGAGACGTTATCGTCAGTTGTAGTTCAACATTCCGACTTAAACCAAATATTTACGTAGCGTAAACGTTCCACAAAAATGAAAATATTAACATGGCTATAATGTTTTAAAGCATTTCGACTTCTGTATGTTGTTACTGCGATATTAAGTTATATAAGCAACAAAGCAACGTGTTCCTATGTGAATCATTATTCAGATTACTTTGTGTTTGTGTTAGATATGCAGATACACTAATGGATGAGCCAAGTGTTAAAAGCATGCCATGTTCTGTGCCAACTTGTTCTTAGATAAATCAAATAACAAATGTTATATACAAGTGTACATTTTTAAAATGCGATTTAAAAAATCCCATCATCTTTTATATGAGTATTATGATAATAAATTCTTTAGATTTGTTGTGTCATAGTCGTTATTAGTTATAGTCTGATGGGTTAATGATCGTTACATAATATTTGTCTGTCTTGTACAGGATCTCAACTATGACGACAAAAAGACGAAGCTCAACATCGGGTTTCGTTCTGTTCACACTAAAATATGGGACAAAAGCAGTTTCTTAGGAGTAATACTTGTGGATGTCGGATAGCTGAAATACAGTGTTGTTCTCCCTGATAGCAGTGGAATACTGAGAGGACTAATAAAGGCATAGCCTGTTGTCCAATCTTATTCATCTTCAATGAGATTATCTGAAATTAAATAATAGTGGAATAGGCAAGGCAACTCTTGTGTTGTTAGTTTGTTTGTCAGCAGTCGACATCGATCACGAAAATCACGATATTTAGAGCAAGCCCTAGAAAATCGAATCAACTGCGACATGTAAACACCATATGTTGCAGAAGCCGGCATGTTACTATTATAATATAATAAAAATATAAAACAGTTATATAGCGCTCTATATAATTTGTAAAGTTACTCTAAAGCGCTTCACAACATGTCGATAATAATTTGAAACTTTCAATGCATAAATAAAGAAGTTATTACAATCTAAGCTAATGTGATAATATAAAAATGCATATAAATACGAACTAGATAAACAAATGTATGTATATACATGTCGTCTAAGTTGATACCCTAATATGCAAACGTGAAAAGGTACGTCTTCGGATGTTTCTTGAATTTGGCCAGAGTGTTTGTTTTTCGGATAGCGGATGGTAAGCTATTCCACAACGTGGCGCCGAAACTCTCCCAAAACACCGGTTTCCATAGGTCACAGTACGAGTTATTGGGACACAAAACAATGATTCTGTCCCCGACCTTAGTGATTGTGACGGCTGATACAGAGTAACCTAGCTCCCTTATGTACTGGGGAGCTGTCCATCCAGTGCCTTGTATTTTGTACTATGACCTGTATTGTACATGTAACCAGTGCAATGAATACAGAACAGGAGTGATGTGCTCTCTCTTTCTTACTCGAGAAACGAGACGTGCTACTGTGTTCTGGACCTTCTATAGGCGACTTGTTAGTTTGTCAGATATACCAGAGAGTAGGGCATTTCCATAGTCCAGCTGTGAGGAAACAAGTGAATGCACCAAAATCTTGCAGCCGATGTTCCTGATCTGCTAGTAACAGGATTTGGCAATAGCGTTCACTTGTTTCTCCATGTTCAGTGAACTATCAAAGAACACCCCTAGATTTTTAACAGTTGGGACAGCCTCTACAGTACTTGTTCCGACTTTGAGCTGGAGAGCCGTTGATTGCTTACACTTTGGAGAAAAGGCGATCAGTTCCGTCTTTTCTTGATTTAGCTTTAGCATGTTGGCATTCATCCAGCTTCTGAAGTCTGTCAGACAAGCTTTCAGATTTTCTGATATGGTGTCCCAGCTGTCATGTGGTCTGATGACCATGTAGAACTGTGTGTCATCAGCATAACAGTGATAACAAAGGTTATGTCGCTGACAAATATCACCGATTGGTTTTGAATACATGCAGTATTTACGGGGTCCTAGCACCGACCCTTGAGGGACCCCATAATCCAGCATGCTGTCACGTGAAACAGAAGGTCCGATTGCAATACACTGCCGTCGATCACTTAGATAGGACTGTATGCAGCATAGGGGTTCGTCAGTCACTCCATACGAATACTCCAGACGTTCAAGAAATGGAAAGTTCACGATCGGAAAATTGAAATCATCGCGTTTATCGTTTAGGTTAGTAGTAAACTGTCCATGTTGGTCGTAGATCGAGGTAAGCAGCTGATGTTAAAAAGTCTTTTGTGGCCTTTATTTCAATCAGAACGGTATATACGCTTGACGTGGTCAGCAAACTTCTTGTTGTTTATAGACAACACATCGTTGAGATATCTGAAAGTGAAATTAAAGGATTTTGCAAGGTTTTGTTACCTGTTCAACAAATTCAGCCTCGTATGAAAGTAAAAACAAGTCAGCTAAGAGTGGGGCACAGTTTGTTCCCATGGGAATGCAGTCTGCTGGAAAACCTTTCCTTCAAGCCCAGCAAAAATATTGTCAACTAGGAATTCAATAGATCGTTGAGTGTTGTTCAAGTATCGAGTTATGTTTAGTTTTCATTTTGTAACACAAACTGCTTATTCTTAAGCATGTTTATTATTCTGGGGTTTCTAAATGATATACAGAAACTATTTTTTTCTGATATATTTATTTTACTGCATCAAATACAAATAAATCTACTGAAACAAAAAACAAATATATTTGATTCTCTTATACTTTAATAATTGTTTTTATTATCCCACTCCTTTAACAAATCAGTTCTCAGATCGTCAATAGTAGCAAGGGATTCTGATGTCGCCCGCCTTACCATCTTGTCCAGTTCATCCCAATGATGTTCCATTTAGGACCATTCTGGACTGTACAGTCGAGTGGGTTAATGCTATAGTTTGCCAGAAAGTCTCGACAAACTCTTGCTACATGGGGCCGGGCATTGTCCTGCTAAAGGATTAAGTTGTGTTGTTTGCATGTTTGGGACTGCAACAGGGCGAATAATTTTATTCCAATATATTACAGGATTCACATTCTTATTAATCAGAATTTACCCAGTACGATATCCCTCCCCACACCACAATCGAGCCGCCCAAAATCAATCCATCTCAAAAACGCAAACTTCGGTAAAACGCTTACCACGTGGTCTATATTAACGCCCATCTGACGAAATAGAGTGAATCGAAACTAATTTCTGAAAAATACAAGTCGTCATGGATGCATTTGGAACAATCTTGGAGCACGACTCTCGCGACGAGCAGGGGTAAGTGGCAAACCAACGTAAGGACGACGAGATGGCAGACTGTCAACGCGAAGTCGATTACTTACAGTTTGTGTCAATTACAATGTTACCATCCATTTAGGTTGCATTCAGGTGGTAATTACAAAGGTGGGCAAGGCGTACAGTCTTATCTTGACGTGGCGTCGTCATACGGGGACGTCCCGATCTTGGACGGTCGGCACCGCGTCCAGTTTCTCTCAGGCGCCTTACAAGTTGTTATAGGTTGAAATGTTAAAACAAAATTGCCTAGCAATCTGTTGTTGCTCTTGACCTCCAAACAGCAAGTTCGATTACATGACCTCTCTGTACTTTTGGTCAGCCGTATCAAGATAGTAACTGGTTAGATCTAACTTTAAATAGCAGAAAGTGATGTGTATGCCTCAAGAGTATGGATGGTCGGGTGGTGCAGTGGATAGCGCACTTGCCTTTCATCAAGGCGGCCGGGGTTCGACTCCCCGTCCGGGCGTGAAAAGGTATGGGGTCACCTGCCCGACTACGTGGGTTTTCTCCGGGTACTCCGGTTTCCTCCCACAATAAGACCCCTCGCGCGCTAATATCCGGGCCAACAAGAGTGATTAATTTAAGTTGTATAACTTGTTTCATAATTGTTGTAAAATAAATAAAGTTTATATTTAAGAGTATGGAGTGGTATAACAAAATGTGTTGAGCAATATGTTATCATTGGAAATAGTTTTTTGCTGTTTTATACTTTCTCCGTGGTGTAACCTTACATTACGCGGCTGAGAAAAAAGAAACGAGATAAGTAGAAACTGATTGTGACAGTTGTTTGACCAATTTGCATCATTTTAGGCCAAACACTTTAACAATGGTTGCACAATAATGTATCCTGCGTTTGTTTTCTTGGTTCGGTATATAGGGATTGTCCCCTTAACATTCTTTATTTTTATACACGCTTACTCTTCCGAAACACCTGGTCTTATTCGCTTGTGCCTTTTTCATGTGGATCTTTCCTTTGTTCATATCATACCCCTGGTTTAATCGATTTTGAGATCGGATGATGATCTTGTTAACGCTTCGGTATTCTCTAATTTCTTTTCATGATACAACATAAACTCTTGGTAAACATTGACGAGTTTAGATGTTTTCATCTTCGTCATTTTTTTCCCTTGCTAGATTTATGTCTAAAATAATCAGTGAATACCAAATCGTCAACAAAACCACAACTTAAAATCGATTAAACTAGGGACAAAATAGGAACAAAGGAAAGATTTACATGGAGACTGCCGTAAATTTATTTCTGAAATAACCATTTTAATATTTCAGATCGATTTAATAGCCAGGTTAAAGCCCATCAAGCAAATTTAAATACATTGTAAAGTGTAACAAAGTATTACGATATTATTTATTACCATGTGTGATCAATGAAATCTTTGGAGCATACCGAATATCAGATTTAATTGAAATGTATATTTACCGACTGATTTATGGTAATTAGAAGCGTATGATGTGTTTTATGACTACGGCACAATTAATAAAACATTTGAAAAAAAACCTTGATATGAGTATTGCGATAATGTATCTGTTTAATTTGGAATGTAATGTTTGTAATTTGATACTCGATATATGGATTCAGCGTTTTAAGTTTATGTTATTCAATACAGCATGCAAGTTATAACGTATATTTTGTGGCAAATATAGCATCAGCGAATTTAATTGGTTTGGTTTATTTTGATTTACGTCCCACTTATAATACCCAGAGTCATTTAAGAACGTGTAAGTTTTTTTTGAGGTGGAGGAAAGCTTGAATATACGAAGAAAAACTGTCGGCTTACGGTCAGTACTTGGTAGCTGCCCCACGTGGGTTTCGAATCCGCAACCCAGAGGCAAAGTTCTAGTGGAAGAATGTCGGGACACCTTATTCACTTGGCCCCCGCGGCCCCAAAGTTCAGATAGGTCAAAGTATTGATTTGTATTGGTAGATAAGTCAGGAATCAAAATTGTATCGAAGCAAGATTTAATTATACACTCAGCATGCATACAACGTACAGAATGTGATATAGTAATGATTATAAGACTCTTTCATATGCGTGTATGTAGGATAGGGATATTCCACCGAGGGGTCACAAAATGTGGTGAAACCCGAGGTTTGCCGAGGGGTTTACCACATTTTGTGATCCCGAGGGTGGAATATCCCTATCCTACATACAAACATAATGAAAGAGTCTTTTTCTCTCATATCAACTACCCGAATAAGCTCAAAAACCATGAAAATATGTTTAAACAGGCTACCATTTTGAAATTTCAACTTTTTCCTTGAGCTTTTTTGACGAAAACGAATTAGACAGCGAGTTTAAGCATACCTTATATTTGCAAACGAAGTTTGCGCAGAAAAATTAATCTCCTCTTTCTGGTGTTTATGGTTAATATTTTGTGAAAGGTTTTAATTTTATCACGCCGTTCTTTTCTCTTTCCGGTATCAGAGTTTACCGTATTCGTGACGTCACGTCATTGTTGAGCCATTGTGACGTCACGTCGCGTGAAATGCTATGTAAGATAGATTTTTCTTACATAGCTTTCTTACATGGGCAAACTCTATCCAACATGGCGAGATATGAGAGAAATGGTTAATCTTCTATATTTACACCCCTCCCTTCTTGAACTTAGTAAAAACTGACTGCGAATAAATTAGTGTAAACGCAATGAAAAAAGGCTCGGCGGATTGATATTTGTTCAAATATGGCGTCGTTCACGCTTCAGAACAATAACTATTCACTGACGGCCATTGCTTGGTTACTTCAAGATTTTGAAACATGAAACATATATGGAATACCTTTTATTATGATTACACAATAAATGGTTTCTAGCAAACTTTTGATTCCAATGATGCCCATTCAAAATTCTTTGACGGTAACGCAAACATGGCGGCGCCCTGCAGTCGTGACGTTTGACGTCGAACCGCGTCACACGCAGATCACTGAGTCAATGCATGCACATAACGACCGTTATAAATCAAGAAAAGTGCTATAAACATTATTCAAAACCAAAATAACAAATTATGTTATGAAGAAAAACAATGTTGTTCACTGTGTATTTTCAAAACTTACCAATATATCGATCGATGAAAATTCAGTGGGACTGTATTATCTTAGCAACCACGGCCATCGTAGTTACCATCGTAGTTACCATCGTAGCAGCCCGCTTCGAATGCTTACACAGTTCATAATTATGTTGAATTGAAGAACGAAGGTGAGTAGTGTAGCATGCTGCTACAACTGTTTCACCATCTTTTAAGTCATCAGTATATATATGTGCAAGATCATGGAAACCTGCGAAGCACTCCCGAAAGGAGGATTTGTGTTTTTCGGATAACGCACTGGCTTTTGCCCGCTCATGCAGTGTAAAAATAATATCAGGTATTTTTGCAACCCGTGTTGGTACATCTTGAAGTGTAAAAATGGCTATGCAAATTTGAGAATACCAAAGCGTCAACAAAACAATAATCAGAACTCACAATCGATTAAACTACATGTAGAGGCAAAATATGAAGGAAAGATTTACATGAAGACCCTCATAAAAGTACAAGATAATAAGACCAGGGCCCGTATTCATGAAACCGTTCTCATACTCAAGCATGGATTCTGTGCTCAAGCCAGCTTTCTTGAACCTCTCCTTAATCATGATGAAGAGTCAAAAAGTCAATGTAAATGTTGAAACAATTTTTGGCTTCATGTCTCTTCAACTTTATTCCAAAACTTTGACAATGTAATTTTTTTAAAATAATTAATAGCCAGAACAAGAAATAAGGTTTGAGGACGAAATCCATGCTTGAGCATGAGAACGGTTTCATGAATACGGACCCAGGTATTCCGAACGAGTAAGCCTCTTCTGCTTCATCGACGACTCACAACACGTAAATATCTTGGTCACATCCAAGTAAACGCCAATCCTCAAAATGAGAACTGAATCATCATTTTCAATCCTAACAAGTAAGCACACTTATAAGCAAAATTAAAAACGTCCATCTTGATATCAAACAAATAAACAGAATATCTCTCGATGAGATCAAGATGACGACCCAAAACATAGTCTTCATCAACCTGCATCTCTCGAATCCCTGTACCGTAAGTTTGTTTGTCAGCAGTTGACATCTATCACGAAAATCTCGATATTCAGAGCAAGCCCTAGAATAATGAATGAAATGCGACATGTAAACACCATAGGATGGAGAAGTAGGGATGTTTCTATCATTAAGGGAATGTTCACGATTGCAAAATCGAAATCGTCACGTTTATCATACAGCTTAGAAGTAAGTTGCCCGTGTTAGTCATAGTTTAAGTAAAGATCGAGGTAGGAAGCTGATGTAGGAGAGTATGTTGTGTCTTATATACATGAAAATGAAATTGAAATTGAAAGATTTGGCAAGGGTTTTGTTACCCGTCTTGATAAGCCCCTCGACAAATCCAGCCTCGTATGAAAACAAAACAAGTCGGCCAAAAGTGGGGCACAGTTAGTTCCCATTTGAATGCCAACAGTCTGTTGGAAAATCTTACCTCCGAACACAACAAAGATATTGTCAACCAGGAATTCAATCATTCGTACTATATCTTCCTTGCTATATTTCATCCTAGCTTTTGTTATGTTTTTTCACAAAGTATACTCCAAGATTCCTCACAACCTTGAGCCTATCGATGAAGTGAGAAAATTACATGGACGGCAAATGATAAATGATGATTTAGGTACTACTGGACCATGTTTAGTGTGTTAGCAAGTTGCACACACATTAAGGTAAATATCATTATTTTGATAAAAAATATGTCTTTATCAAACGCTGTGTAAATTCTTCAATGTTGGGCGTACATAGAGGAATAATTATGTATGATCAAAATATTTCTATTTTCTAATTTTTTGACGCTTCAATAATCTCTGATTATTATTTCTTTTTGACATTATGTGAATAATTTCATGGTGTGCGTATAGAGATGCATATTCTACCTATATAATGAATGCATTATCAAAATATTTCTAATTTGTTGACGCTTCGGTAAGTCTGAATATTATTCTTTATAAACGTTGTATGAATTTGTTCCCGGTGTGTGTATGTAGATGAATATTCCGCCTATATACATTTGTAATGACTGCGGCATCGTTATGTATGATTAAAACATTTCTAATTTGAAGAGTAAACAAGTGTTTACTGCGGTATGCTCTAGAGATACATACATAATGTAAATTGTCCTAATGGATGTGTGGAAAGTTAAAAGGAACTGGTGATTTGTATCAACCTGTTCACACATATATCAAACAAACTGCTGACATATACGAGATAAATAGCTTTAAATATGATACGTTATAATTGTTCTTTAGAATTTAACGTGCTGCAGCTGCTATAGGCTATGGTTGATCAACCAAACGGTTAATTTGTAGTTACATAATATCAGCATCTGTTATGTAATATGGATATAAACATCACACAAGTCGAGACGTAGAATTTTAATGAAACATTAAACACAGATGTATGGAATTGATTAGATTTTTTTTAGAGAATACCAAAGCGTCAACAAAACCATAATCCGAACTTAAAATAGATTAAACTAGAGGCGAAATAGGAACAAAGGAAATATTTACATGGATACCCTCGTGAAAGCACAAGAGAATAAAACCAGGTGTTCCGGATGAGTAAGCGTATTCTGCTTCATACGTAGTCGCCATGTAAATCTTGGTCACATCCAAAGTAAGCATCAATCCTCAAAATGAGAACCGAGTCATCATTACCAATCACAACAAGTTAACACACTAATAAGCAAACTCAAAAACGTCCATCTTCATATCACACTATCAGATAACTCGTGTTTTATCTATTTATTAGACGGACATTTTACAAGTAATGTATTGTATAAATTGTAAATGCAAACAGCAAGGGGACCACGTTTGACAGCTGATACAGGTTAATTATCCTCTCGATCAATAATCCAAGATGACCACCATTTCCTCTGATAAAATCAACCTTTTACATCCAATTTGAAAATAATCTTAAAGAATTGATAAAATTTTCAAGGTCAAAGGTCAAGTCCACCTTTAAATTGGTAACGAAGATTGTTCAAACACTTTCTTCAGTGAAAAGATCATTTCTACCAAAAATGTAGAAGTCAAATATCAAGTTCAATTTTCAATACGTCATGTAACTGACAAGACACTGCTACCAATGTATACAAGTTAAAGCTCATTCAAGTTCACCTTTAGATATACAATTGTTTAGATTACTTTCGACTACCAATGGCTATAGGTCAATGGTCAAATTTACCGTCACGCATACAATAGTTCAGATGCTAGGTTCTCATACCAATGACTACAGGTCGAATTTCAAATTCACTTTTAGGTATAATACATAATAATTCGAGGTTCATGCATACTTCTTTATCACAGTTATAGGACCTTAGCAACCAGCCAATATCGTTCTCAACTTCTTGGGGAGCATGCAACCGGTGCTGCCATTTCGGGGCTCACAGCTAGCATTCTACAATTTCTAGCACTGCCCAACAACATACTCATGTACAGCTGAGTAGACTGGAACAAGCATCTTGCCCAATGATACAACACAAGTGTCGCGCCTGGGATTCGAACTCGCAACCGTTAAATCATGAGCCCAGCGTCCTACCACTAGAGCATCATGCTTCCTATGTTACAATAGTGTGGGTGCTACCTCCTACTATCAATGTCAAGGGTCAAGTTCACTTGTTACTGTCAGCATCCTCTATTACAGATGTGTTCGTCCTGTTTCACCTGTGTGACCATCCTGTATTGGAATGCCTTTGTATCTATGATTCTAGACACTAGTGACTATTCCCTTGTAGATTATACACACGACTATACCACCATTTGGACTAAGACACCATTTAAATGCTTCCGGGTACTTGGTTCAGTACCCACGAATGAATGAAATCCCTTATACATCTGTTTTAGTAAAACCTATAGTAAAGTAGTATACGCTTCTTAGAACTTGATATAATGTGTACAAGTTTGGTGTTGAAATACTCCAGAGATAACATTCTAACATTAACTGTGTCGTGTTTTTTTTAATATATTGTACATGTCATTTTTGGCGCAGAGTTCTGTGTGACAAATCCTGTTTCTACCCCTATCCCCTGACCCGGAAGTTTATATTTCACATTGGTGACACATGCAGACGATTATTCAAAGAAATTAGCCTACATGCTATGTTGAAATGTCGATATGTTACTCCGAAAATGTTGCACTTGACAGGTTAGAAAGGAAAGTTTGCAATCAAGTTTTGGAATTTGTTATAAAAAGAAAAGTCACAATGAAACATGTATCGAAATTAATTATGGTCTTAGTCCTATTTCCTTGCAGTGAAGAGCTGGCATACCATTTTCACATTACCATATGTATTGTAGACAGCAAGTCATAAAACAGAATCGTTTCAATAAGCATCTGATCTATCAGTTAAAACAACTGCAGCATATATACATTTAATGATACGTGAGCTGAGAACATCTTTGGAAGTAAAGGCACATTAATACAAGTACTTGTTTCCCACCAAGTCATAGCGCACGTTTCATTATGCAGCATCTATGCAATGCGTGTTTCCCTTTTTAGATCAAACACGCTTTTATTGGTTTGTAATTAAATACCACTGACGTCAACAACCTGTAATTACAGTCCGCAGCTAACCATATTTTCTCTCTTAAATGATATTTGACGACACTACTTTATCCATTTTATGACTGAGGAAATTCGAATACAATTTCACTTTTGTGTAAAAAACCATGAAAATACTTTTGATTGGCCACCATTGTGAAAATATCAAACTTTTCCCTTGAGGCTTTTTGACGTACACAAATGATACAGCGAGATTAAGCATACCCCATATTTGCAAACACAGTTTGTGCAGAAAAAAAAATCTCAGGTTTCTAATGTACACTGTTAAAAATATCGTGGAAGGTTTTAATTTCACCACGTCGCAATTTTTTTTCTTTTCGGCATCAAATATAACCGAACTCGTGACGTCATGTCATTGTTGCGGCATTGTGACATCACGCCGTGACTGTATTGCATGGGTAGATGTGTAATACAACCACAGCGATCATAGGTGTATTGACCTATACAAACCAGTATCACACACCTGGAAATGAGAAAAACCACAGAGATCATAGGTGTATTGCACTAGACAGGCCAGTATCACACACCTGGAAATGAGAAAAACCACAGAGATCATAGGTGTATTGCCCTAGACAGGCCAGTATTACACACCTAGAATTGAGAGAAAACCACAGCGATCATAAGTGTATTGCCCTAGACAGGCCAGTTTTACACACCTAGAAATGAGAGAAAGCCACAGCGATCATAAGTGTATTGTCCTAGACAGGCCAGTTTTACACACCTAGAAATGAGAGAAAACCACAGCGATCATAAGTGTATTGTCCTAGACAAGCCAGTATTACACACCTAGAAATGAGAGAAAGCCACAGCGATCATAAGTGTATTGTCCTAGACAGGCCAGTATTACACACCTAGAAATGTGAGAATACTACATAAACGCATTTCAAATACGACATTTTACAAAAGACATTTTTAATAACATCACCATTTAAAACACATTTCAGGTTTTGCTGAATATTCTAATTATTTCGGTTTATGATGTGACTGTACGCCTCCGTTTATGACATGCATTATCCTATTACCTATATGATTATGAGATAATAGTTACCGAAAAGGTAAACAGTTTACTGTCGTTTTCTTGTATAAACTTGTAATAGGAGCGGGGAAATGCATACCAGGACTAAAAATTTAGCCCAGGACCCACCGAATTCTTGTCTAACGCTCTAACAATTGAGCTATCTAGTCGGCATTGTATATTTTCCCCACACCTATCAAGAATTGGAAGCTTGGCAATCCTTTTTTTCAAATGCTGGGGGATTTCTTGAATATTTGATAGCGGAGCCAGGGTTGCAAATAATGTAATTTTTCGGGGCGTCGACTAAGAAAAGGCAGAAAGGGAGGTAGGGAATAGTGAGTTGTCCAGGATTCGAACCCGGGACTCTTTGAATTATCTATGAACGATCTACACATCGAGGCATCTGATCGCCAACGATCAACCTAATGGTGGTCTATTGCATAACTACTGTAAAAGAGGAATTATTCGCGGGGTTGATATTTTGCTTATTTCACTAGCATTAAATCTCCGCTAATATATCTACACGCTTATAAATATGAAACACTTCTCAAGCTCAACAGTGTCTGTTGGTATTATATGCAAACATTATTTTAAAAATAGCACGACCACAAGACAGCGCGTGCATTTTCACATTGCGAACAGTTTGGATGCCACTAAGCGAGCAACTCCATGCGAGAAAATTTTGACTTTTTAAACAGTATATTGTTTTTGTAATTGCAATGTATAGCATGCATGATGTTTCACGTCTGTTTGATAAGTCTATTACTGTGTTCACGCATGCAATTTGCAAACACCGAGATTTCATACGGAACCTTTCGGGTCTTTCCGGTCTGATTCGGGTGTGACGTAATACATCTCGAGTGATATTTATTTATTTTTTTGTTGAACAGCTGCATGAAAGTATTCTCTGTCAAGATCCGAGTGGTTCCAAATGAAAATAAACATAAGATTATTGATGGCATATGGCACTTATCAGTTATATCGAAAGAAAATAAATTGTCTTCCGAACACGGTTGCATAGAGATGTGGCAGAAAGTATCAACAACTTCAATGTAATCTACGGATGGAACAGGAAAATTGCCAACTTTCCTGATATCAATTGAGTTTTTTATGTGATAAATTAGCTTGTTTTGTTGTTCGATGACGTTAGAGCAAGATTAAATCGGGACTGTGCATGCCCAAAGACACGTAAAGAGGTCTGCCTACACAATATGTCTAAACCATGGAAGATAGGACGGCCGTTTTTGTGCAATGAAAGAAATCGATCGTGTGCATTGTGGTTTGTTATAAAAAAAGTACGCAATAAAATGTCATTATACAATCATATAAGTGTACGCATTCAAATTGAACCCTTGAGAGTGTCTGGGCATTGTTAAAGAAACTCATGATCGAATTTGTCTGAAGAGGAGTCTAGCTATCATTCGGTATGCAGTAATGATACATCTCCAGGGATATGATGACCTGGTTTTATATATATATTTATATATACAATGCGTATATAAAAAAAATACATTAAATTAAATGGCTAGCTGACATGGTAAAGAGTATCATGTTGATTAGGGGCTCAAAGAAAAGTTGATAGGGCCGATGCATCCTGATGCATTGGGACAAGTGAAAGACAATGCAGTACAATGGAAGGATGCAGAGCAAATGCAAATATTTACAAATATTTACAAATGTTTACAAATATTTACAAATGTTTACAAATGTTTACAAATATTTACAAATATTTACATCTGCTCTTCTTCGTTCCATTGATGAAGGCAAGTGTTGGTACAAGACTGTAACAACATTTGTTATTGTGACGTCATCAAATTTCCATTGCGACGTCATCAAACTCGTTGTTGTCTTCACTTGATTTGCTGTTGAAAACTGTTAGAAATAACTAAATAAAGCACAATAATTCAATAATAAAAATTTATGTATAAGTGAAATGAACGATTTAGTAAATGTTGCTACAGTCTTATAACACACAAACAGCTATTGCTACCTATAGGGCTTTATCAGGTTTGTCCTCGTAGCAATGTGGGTTATAGGATTAACATTTTCTTAAACATTCATTGCTGAAGTATAATTGCACTAACTTGGCAAACGTGGCAGGTTGACGTTATCCGTTGAAGAGGAAGTAGGACTAAGATGCTACATCAGGAAAACTAAACCATTTTGTTTTGCAATTCTGCAGAACATTCAAACTCATTCTTCTAAAGAACCGTAAAAGATTAAAAAAGTAAAAGCAATTGAACATTAGCTTGCTTGGATAAAGAGTTATTGAAGTTATTGGAATAGATAACAATGCCATGCATTTTCAATTATTTACTATCGAATGGCATTGTCACTATATAACCCTACCAAATTCAGTTATCATTAATCAGGCCATGAATGCCATGACCTATTGTTGACCCCATCATTATTATGACGTCATATTTGCTACGTTCGATACCATTGACCGTCCCCGGCGATGGCTGTTCTTTTCATTGAACAAGTATACACGACAAACACATTTTCAGAGATAAATACTGAGAAATATAATGTGTTATTGATTGTTTTATGAGATGAACATATTCTAAAAATGGTAAATACAAGTATTGAACTGCTTAGTACTTAAATAAATGACATAAATGACATTTGACAGATTATATCTTTGCATTCATCCATTTAGAAATACAAACGATATATACAGAGAGAATAGTAAAAGGTTTTTTTTTTCAAATCACACCAGGTATCCGAAACTCCAATATCAGCCCGAGGGTCGAAGGCCGGAGGGTTTGTTTTGGTCGAGGGTTGATTATTGGTGTGATATCGAAACATGCATGTGTTGTTCTGTTTATCGCATCCAGACTAATGAAATTTAAATAAATATACTTCCTTAAGGTAATGTTTCTTGGTAAGGTATCAGTATTTTGGCTTTTGAAGTGTGATTCAGAGAAAGCTGATAATCATGGTTTTGTGGTACGATACGGCGAGGGGTAGAACTATTGTGTCGTATCGCATAAACAACTCCTCTTCTCCTCCCCCCTTCATCGTAGTTTTTCCCGACATAGCAAATACTTAAAATGACGTTGCATATACAAACTTCTTGTTTACATAATCGACATAAATTACATTATTTTGTTTATTTTGATTTTCGAATAAATGCAACAAATAAATTTGAAAAGTCATGTTATTTGGTCTGTAGCATGCTGATGTGAGATTCCTTTTTTGTTTAAATTGATAAATTCCTATGTCACATAGTCAAACAGAGGTGTTTAAACATTAAAAAATATGTTCTAAACACCCCAGAATTCCGTAACTATATATAAACTGAAGTAGGAGGTCTAGAGAAATGGCATAAAGAATGTTGTTTGCAGGGCTATCTAGTTTTTTACGAATAAATGCCCCATTAAGTATGTAATTGTATGATTTTATTTACAATTTTTAGGAATTGCTAATTTTTAATAACAATTCAATTATATTTATTTGAATGTCAAATATATTTTGCTACGTTATGATGCAATGCAGATGTTATAAAAGCCCTTGAATAATATTAATAAACAATGAAATGTTTATTGAAGGGACAGCCGGGCTGACATATTTCCCAACGTGATGTTTTTTAAATACTTCACAACTTCCCACGGAACTACGGCAGTACATACATACACAATACCCAGTAAATCAAAGTGATCCCATATTTAGTTCACGTGAACAATAACATCAGTTAACCTTAGACCATGCCCCTCATGTTTCCCTGTTTTAGTTTTGATGTGTTATTTTTACTTTAGAAAAAATGGCGTCACCGGAAGGTCAGCTTTACAGACCGGATGTAGATGATAATTATAAGTCAGACAATTAACTGAGTGAATATTGTGGACTTTGTACAACAAAAAATGATCAAATACATTTAAAAAACAGACACAGACAATGACAGCAACAACCCGGACAATTTACCACAACAAGAAGTCATGAAAGGAAGTATGCAATTATTAAAAAAATAAATACTGTACACCATTTGAGTAGTATAGATTGTTGGTGCAGGTTTCCATCGAACCATTTCTTGATTCAGACCACATCGGTAATGCCAAGTTCAAAATCAAAAGCATGAAAATACTCATTATTACGTCACAGACTGCTTTCCCGGTTTGGCTCCCATAGAGTCGTTTTTAAGCTAATATTTCACGGAGCTCTACTGCAAGGCCGCGTAAGACATTCGACACCAGTAAGTGTATTAAACCTTTGAGTCCATATTTAATTTACCCTTGAATAAGAATGTATTTAAAATCGATGTAATTGAGACGAGGTATATAGCAAGTAAGGCTATCCTGCCCAAAGAACGCCTCTCTACTCACACAGACCATTGTTTATACGGTTCAAGTTCTTACTTTGATCTTATCGACCAGTTTGAATAAGAACAAGAGCACGCGCTGCGTCAACATAATCGGATGAACATACTTATATATGCAACATACCGTCATTTGATAAGGGTTTCGAGGTCGAGAACATTTCTACTCAGATATTACATAACTTTATGTAAGTAAAGAGGATAGAACTTTTCCCACCTGTGACATACACGTGTTACTTTGTCATCTAGGCAGAAGATCTCGTTCCCATGTCCCACGGGGAGATAGCTTCGAGCAGAATAACATTAACACATTTTAATAAGGTGAAAGGCCTTACTCTCTATAGCTGTACAATTTTGAGGGTGTACACATTTCGCGATTTTCTGTTTTGAACTTATTCGCGGGGGGTTTAATTTCGCTGATCACAAAATGCTTATGAAATATAAAGTCAAAATATAGAAATTTTCATGCATTCGCGAACTTTTAAAATTGAATACACCGCGAATATTAGCAAATATACAGTATTCATGCGCCATGTTTTTTTTTGTTTTCAAACATATTGTACAAAGAAAAAACATATAATAATTGATATCGATCATTGCATTGACTGAGTTATGGAAGACACTGGCCATCAGGTTAATTATTTGGTTGTCTAGTATTCAGCAGAGTCTCAGAGTGTCAATCAAATTAACAGTACACCTCCTTACGGTAATCGATTTCAATGGTGGAAAAGTTTTGATTAGTCAACTACCGAAAACGCAGTGTGGACTAAAAAAAGCTTTGGTAAGAAAAGTGAGCTTAGTTACAACCGATCAGCCAGGCAAAGCTGAGGACATTCCTGTCAGCCAGGCAAAGCTGAGGACAGTCCTATCAGCCAGGCAAAGCTGAGGACAGTCCTGTCAGCCAGGCAAAGCTGAGATCAATCCTGTCAGCCAGGCAAAGTTGAGATCAATCCTGTCAGCCAGGCAAAGCTGAGGACAGTCCTATCAGCCAGGCAAAGCTGAGGACAGTCCTGTCAGCCAGGCAAAGCTGAGGACAGTCCTGTCAGCCAGGCAAAGCTGAGGACAGTCCTGTCAGCCAGGCAAAGCTGAGATCAATCCTGTCAGCCAGGCAAAGCTGAGATCAATCCTGTCAGCCAGGCAAAGCTGGGATCAATCCTGTCAGCCAGGCAAAGCTGAGGACAGTCCTATCAGCCAGGCAAAGCTGAGGACAGTCCTGTCAACTAAACAAAGCTGAGGACAGTCCTGTCAACTAGGACAAAGCTGAGGACATTCCTGTCAACTAGGACAAAGCTGAGGACAGTCCTGTCAACTAGAAAAAGCTGAGGTCAGTCCTGTCAACTAGACAACGCACAAGACAGTCCTGTCAACTAGACAAGGCTAAGGACAGTCCTGTCAACTAGGACAAAGCTGAGGACAGTCCTGTAAACTAGACAAAGCTGAGGACAGTCCTGTCAACTAGGGCAAAGCTGAGGACAGTCCTGTAAACTAGACAAAGCTGAGGACAGTCCTGTCAACAAGGAGAAAGCTGAGGACAGTCCTGTCAACTAGGACAAAGCTAAGGACAGTCCTGTCAACTAGGACAAAGCTAAGGACAGTCCTGTCAACTAGACACAGCTGAAGACAGTCCTGTCAACTAGGGCAAAGCTGAGGACAGTCCTGTCAACTAGGGCAAAGCTGAGGCCAGTCCTGTCAACTAGGACAAAGCTGAGGACTGTCCTGTCAACTAGACAAAGCTGGTGACAGTCCTGTCTACTAGACAAAGCTGAGGACAGTCCTGTCAACTACACAACGCACAAGACAGTCCTGTCAACTAGACACAGCTGAAGACAGTCCTGTCAACTAGGGCAAAGCTGAGGACAGTCCTGTCAACTAGGGCAAAGCTGAGGACAGTCCTGTCAACTACACAACGCACAAGACAGTCCTGTCAACTAGGACAAAGCTGAGGACAGTCCTGTCAACTAGACAAAGCTGAGGACAGTCCTGTCAACTAGACAAATCTGAGGACAGTCCTGTCAACTAGACAAAGCTGAGGACAGTTCTGTCAACTCGACAAAGCTGATGAAAGTCCTGTCAACTACACAAAGCTGAGGACAGTCCTGTTAACTTGACAAAGCTGAGGACTGTCCTATCAACTAGACAAAGCTGAGGACAGTCCTGTCAACTCGACAAAGCTGAGGACAGTCCTGTCAACTAGACAAAGCTGAGGACAGTCCTATCAACTAGACAAAGCTGAGGACAGTCCTGTCAACTAGACAAGGCTGAGGACAGTCCTGTCAACTAGACAAAGCTGAGGACAGTCCTGTCAACTAGACAAAGCTGAGGACAGTCCTGTCAACTAAGTAAAGCTGAGGACATTCCTGTCAACTAGACAAAGCTGAGGACAGTCCTGTAAACTAGACAAAGCTGAGGACAGTCCTGTCAACTAGACAAAGCTGAGGTCAGTCCTGTCAACTAGACAAAGCTGAGGACAGTCCTGTCAACTAGACAAAGCTGAGGACAGTCCTGTCAACTAGACAAAGCTGAGGACATTCCTGTCAACTAGACAAAGCTGAGGTCAGTCCTGTCAACTAGACAAAGCTGAGGACAGTCCTGTCAACTAGACAAAGCTGAGGACAGTCCTGTCAACTAGACAAAGCTGAGGACAGTCCTGTCAACTAAGTAAAGCTGAGGACAGTCCTGTCAACAAGGAGAAAGCTGAGGACAGTCCTGTCAACTAGGACAAAGCTGAGGACAGTCCTGTCAACTAGGACAAAGCTGAGGACAGTCCTGTCAACTAGGACAAAGCTGAGGACAGTCCTGTCAACTAGTCAAAGCTGAGGACAGTCCTGTCAACTAAGTAAAGCTGAGGTCAGTCCTGTCAACTAGACAAAGCTGAGGACAGTCCTGTCAACTAGTCAAAGCTGAGGACAGTCCTGTCAACTAAGTAAAGCTGAGGACAGTCCTGTCAACTAGACAAGGCTGAGGACAGTCCTGTCAACTAGACAAAGCTGAGGTCAGTCCTGTCAACTAGACAAGGCTGAGGACAGTCCTGTCAACTAGACAAAGCTGAGGACAGTCCTGTCAACTAGACAAAGCTGAGGACAGTCCTGTCAACAAGACAAAACTGAGGACAGTCCTGTCAACTAGGGCAAAGCTGAGGATAGTCCTGTCAACTAGACAAAGCTGAGGACAGTCCTGTCAACTAGGACAAAGCTGAGGTCAGTCCTGTCAACTAGACAAAACTGAGGTCAGTCCTGTCAACTAGACAAAGCTGAGGACAGTCCTGTCAACTAAACAAAACTGAGGACAGTCCTGTCAACTAGACAAAGCTGAGGATAGTCCTGTCAACTAGACAAAGCTGAGGACAGTTCTGTCAACTAGACAAAGCTGAGGACAGTCCTGTCAACTAGACAAAGCTGAGGACAGTCCTGTCAACTAGACAAAGCTGAGGACAGTCCTGTCAACTAAGTAAAGCTGAGGACAGTTCTGTCAACTAGACAAAGCTGAGGACAGTCCTGTCAACTAGTCAAAGCTGAGGACAGTCCTGTCAACTAAGTAAAGCTGAGGACAGTTCTGTCAACTAGACAAAGCTGAAGACAGTCCTGTCAACTAGAGACAAGGCTGAGGACAGTCCTGTCAACTAGACAAAGCTGAGGACAGTCCTGTCAACTAGTCAAAACTGAGGACAGTCCTGTCAACTAAGTAAAGCTGAGGACAGTTCTGTCAACTAGACAAAGCTGAGGTCAGTCCTGTCAACTAGACAAGGCTGAGGACAGTCCTGTCAACTAGACAAAGCTGAGGACAGTCCTGTCAACTAGACAAAGTTGAGGTCAGTCCTGTCAACTAGACAAAGCTGAGGACAGTTCTGTCAACTACACAAAGCTGAGGACAGTCATGTCAACAAGACAAAACTGAGGACAGTCCTGTCAACTAGGGCAAAGCTGAGGACAGTCGTGTCAACTAGACAAAGCTGAGGACAGTCCTGTCAACTAGGACAAAGCTGAGGTCAGTCCTGTCAACTAGACAAAACTGAGGTCAGTCCTGTCAACTAGACAAAGCTGAGGACAGTCCTGTCAACTAAACAAAACTGAGGACAGTCCTGTCAACTAGACAAAGCTGAGGATAGTCCTGTCAACTAGACAAAGCTGAGGATAGTCCTGTCAACTAGGGCAAAGCTGAGGACAGTCCTGTCAAATAGGTAAAGCTGAGGACAGTCCTGTCAACTAGACAAAGCTGAGGACAGTTCTGTCAACTAGACAAAGCTGAGGACAGTCCTGTTAACTAAGTAAAGCTGAGGACATTTCTGTCAACTAGGACAAGCTGAGGACAGTCCTGTCAACTAGACAAAGCTGAGGACAGTCCTGTCAACTAGACAAAGCTGAGGTCAGTCCTGTCAACTAGACAAAGCTGAGGACAGTCCTCTCAACTAGACAAAGCTGAGGACAGTCCTGTCAACTAGACAAAGCTGAGGACATTCCTGTCAACTAGACAAAGCTGAGGTCAGTCCTGTCAACTAGACAAAGCTGAGGACAGTCCTGTCAACTAGACAAAGCTGAGGACAGTCCTGTCAACTAGACAAAGCTGAGGACAGTCCTGTCAACTAAGTAAATCTGAGGACAGTCCTGTCAACAAGGAGGAAGCTGAGGACAGTCCTGTCAACTAGGACAAAGCTGAGGACAGTCCTGTCAACTAGGACAAAGCTGAGGACAGTCCTGTCAACTAAGACAACGCTGAGGACAGTCCTGTCAACTAGTCAAAGCTGAGGACAGTCCTGTCAACTAAGTAAAGCTGAGGACAGTTCTGTCAACTAAGTAAAGCTGAGGTCAGTCCTGTCAACTAGACAAAGCTGAGGACAGTCCTGTCAACTAGTCAAAGCTGAGGACAGTCCTGTCAACTAAGTAAAGCTGAGGACAGTCCTGTCAACTAGACAAGGCTGAGGACAGTCCTGTCAACTAGACAAAGCTGAGGTCAGTCCTGTCAACTAGTCAAAGCTGAGGACAGTCCTGTCAACTAGACAAGGCTGAGGACAGTCCTGTCATCTAGACAAAGCTGAGGACAGTCCTGTCAACTAGACAAAGCTGAAGACAGTCCTGTCAACTAGGGCAAAGCTGAGGACAGTCCTGTCAACTAGGGAAAAGCTGAGGACAGTCCTGTCAACTAAGTAAAGCTGAGGACAGTTCTGTCAACTAGACAAAGCTGAGGACAGTCCTGTCAACTAGACAAAGCTGAGGACAGTCCTGTCAACTAAGTAAAACTGAGGACAGTCCTGTCAACTAGACAAAGCTGAGGACAGTTCTGTCAACTAGACAAAGCTGAGGACAGTCCTGTCAACTAGACATGGCTGAGGACAGTCCTGTCAACTAGACAAAGCTGAGGACAGTCCTGTCAACTAGTCAAAACTGAGGACAGTCCTGTCAACTAAGTAAAGCTGAGGACAGTTCTGTCAACTAGACAAAGCTGAGGTCAGTCCTGTCAACTAGACAAGGCTGAGGACAGTCCTGTCAACTAGACAAAGCTGAGGACAGTCCTGTCAACTAGACAAAGTTGAGGTCAGTCCTGTCAACTAGACAAAGCTGAGGACAGTTCTGTCAACTACACAAAGCTGAGGACAGTCCTGTCAACAAGACAAAACTGAGGACAGTCCTGTCAACTAGGGCAAAGCTGAGGACAGTCGTGTCAACTAGACAAAGCTGAGGACAGTCCTGTCAACTAGGACAAAGCTGAGGTCAGTCCTGTCAACTAGACAAAACTGAGGTCAGTCCTGTCAACTAGACAAAGCTGAGGACAGTCCTGTCAACTAAACAAAACTGAGGACAGTCCTGTCAACTAGACAAAGCTGAGGATAGTCCTGTCAACTAGACAAAGCTGAGGACAGTTCTGTCAACTAGACAAAGCTGAGGACAGTCCTGTCAACTAGACAAAGCTGAGGACAGTCCTGTCAACTAGACAAAGCTGAGGATAGTCCTGTCAACTAGGGCAAAGCTGAGGACAGTCCTGTCAAATAGGTAAAGCTGAGGACAGTCCTGTCAACTAGACAAAGCTGAGGACAGTTCTGTCAACTAGACAAAGCTGAGGACAGTCCTGTCAACTAAGTAAAGCTGAGGACAGTTCTGTCAACTAGGTAAAGCTGAGGATAGTCCTGTCAACTAGACAAAGCTGTGGACAGTCCTGTCAACTAGACAAAGCTGAGGACAGTCCTGTCAACTAGACAAAGCTGAGGATAGTCCTGTCAACTAGGGCAAAGCTGAGGACAGTCCTGTCAACTAGACAAAGCTGAGGACAGTCCTGTCAACTAGACAAAGCTGAGGACAGTTCTGTCAACTAGACAAAGCTGAGGACAGTTCTGTCAACTACACAAAGCTGAGGACAGTTCTGTCAACTACACAAAGCTGAGGACAGTCCTGTCAACTAGACAAAGCTGAGGACAGTTCTGTCAACTACACAAAGCTGAGGACAGTCCTGTCAACTAGACAAAGCTGAGGACAGTCCTGTCAACTAGGGTGAAGTGGATAATTGTTTGCTATTTCTTCCACTTTACACGTTTAATCCGGAAAATATCAGATTGTGTGGCTTATAGGGGGAATTAGTATTTACCTCAGGTTAAATAACCCCAGGAAACATTTGAGATATATGTTGTCATGTTTCAACTTACATGATGTCTCTGTAAAAAGAAACCTGAATAATTAACTGCGTAACTATCGCCATTAAATGAAACATACACTTTTAATCTACCACCATTACATGAAACATACACTTTTAACTACCACCATTACATGAAACATACACTTTTAATCAACCGGACATCATATATACATCATTATGTCATGTCTGTTTGTTTTGAACTTTAGGTGTTTTCTTTATGGCAGGTCTTTGCCCATTTCGTTTTGATTTTCTTCTTTTGAAAGTATAGGATTGCATCATTTTTAAATGACCTAATTTCGATAAAAAAATCTTCTATATATCTTTATATTTTAAGCTGTGTGTTTAACCACAGTTGCTTGAGTTTCTGTCAGTATATAAAAAAAAATGTTTATATATAAAATTATATTGAGCCGCGGCTCATTACAGAATAGGAGGCTCATTTCACACATATATATTTATTATTTACTGTCAGAAACTCAAGCAACTGTAGTTTAACATTATACAGTCTATACATTAGTTAATGGACCATTAAAACATGTCAAAAAGTGGATTTCAGACATCTGTCTGCATGATCATCCTCGGTATTTAGACCACCCCGTTATTAAGACCACTTTGGTGCGGTCCCTAAGGTGGTCTTAATACAGAGGTTTCACTGTACTTCTCATTAAATGTCGGACAGACCGCAGGAAACAATGACATCTACCATGTCGTTTTCGATTGCTGTTATATGGATCGATTGTGTGATATTTTTCGTACAGAAAGATGATATGGTAGACCCTAGAGCGATAACGTGTAGACTGAATGAAGGATAATGTGATTAGAAACCTAATATCATTATAATGTGGCTTATAAAGGGGGAGTTTTGACTGAAACATTAGTATTTATCTCGGGTTAAATAACCCCAGGAAACATTTGAGATATATGTTGTCATGTTTCAACATACATAATGTCTCTGTAAAAAGAAACCTGAATAATTAACTGCGTAACTATCACCATTACATGAAACACACACTTTTAATCTACCACCATTACATGAAACATACACTTTTAATCAAACGGACACCATATATATATCATTATGTCATGTCCGTTTGTTTTGAACTTTGGGTCTTTTCATTATGGCCCGTCTTTCCACATTTCGTTTTGATTTTCTTCTTTTGAAAGTATAGGATTTAATCATTTTAAATTTTAAATGACCCATTTCTATTTGTAATTATAACCATGTTGTCTGTTTGAATGCAATACCGTTACAGCTTTATCTGCAACATTAACGCATTCAATGATCAATGAACACGTCAAATTGTGATTTGCAATTGATAGCAAAAACAAATATAGCCTCGAAGTTGGAAAGCCTCCAAATGTTGAGCTTGTCAGTTTTTAAGCCGCTATAGAATACCAGCCATATATAAAACATACTTATCTGATGTACGCAAAAATGTTATTCGAATATACAGGTATAAACTTAACACGAATTTGAGTTAATTATGCACAGGTCATACAGGTGTCAAAGATACTGCCCTATATAAGATTTTTAATGTTGCGATAATATCTTAACCGAATATCTTCCGGAAAATACCGACATTTTTTTTTTTTACAAAGTACAAACCGTTTTATGGCTAATATAAAGTGTATATTTATTCTTCTGTTAGGGAATGATAAATGATTTTAAGTAATATTTTAGTACATTTCCCCACTATAATGCACAACCTGCCATTAAAGTGATAGTGCTATTTTATGAAATATTATCCTTGGTGATATCATGGTTTAGTGACACCTTTTTTGTTTTATTGCACTTTTATTCACATTATGTGAGACACGTCTATTTATTTACCCAGATCGGTCGCTTCTGTCGATACAAATAATACTGTATAACGTATCGCTTTCAAATATGTATGAACAATAAAAAATTATATAGCAGTACCAAATCGATAACGTTCCTTTAACGACTTGGAAGCAAGGAGAGGTGTAAAATTATGTATCTCGGGCCACACATTAACTATATGACCAAAGCAGATATACTATTACACTGTAATACAGTGAAAACTCGCATAAAGACAACCTCAGAATTAAGACCACTTCGCTATTAAGTACTAGCGGATCCAGCGGGTGGGGTGGGGTTTCCTATGGGTCAGGACTCCCCACCCCCCCCCCCCCCCCTTTCGGAGGAGGAACATTTTTATAGCTTTTTTTACAATGGAAGTTTTTACCGTTGTATCATTGAAAAATGTCAGCTGGACCCCTCCTTTTGAAAATCCTGCATCCGCGCCTGTTGAGACCACTTCATTTCAGTCCCGAAAAAAATCATCTCTATATCTTTGTATGTTAAGCTGTGTGTTTAACATTATACAGCCTAAACATTAGTTAATGGACCATGAAAACATGTCCAAAAGAGGATTTCAGACATCTGTCTGCATTGTCACCCTCGGTATTTAGACCATCCCGTTATTAAGACAACTTTGGTGCGGTCCCTAAGGTGGTCTTAGTAGAGAGGTTTCACTGTAGAGCTAATTAAAAGTCGGACAGACCGCAGGAAACAATGACATCTACCATGTCGTTTTCGATTGCTGTTATATAGATTGTGTGATATTTTTCGTACAGAAAGATGATATGGTAGACCCGGGTACGATAACATGTTGACTGATTGAAGGATAAAGTGATTAGAAACCTAATGCAATTTTTATGCGGACGTTCCGGGAGTAGAAAATTGGATTCCGACACGAGATTGAGGGCACGGCCTACAACGACGAGCTGCTGCCAGCCATACTACTGGCGAGACAGAATGGATGGTCATGTCAATATCATAGCCTGCTGGGTCAGCCTATTACCAGAACGATCGATGTGTGGTGGTCGACCCGCCAAGGTCATCGGAAGATGGACACTGTATCATTAAATGTCGACTTTACGACGGATGAGTTGGATAAAGTCCATACTTAACGGTACTTTCCAGATTAAAAAAAATGTCGCCTTGTTGCAGAATAAAAAACAAATACTGTGGTTATGCAAACTATTCATGTGTTACTGACGAAAATTCATGTATCGATGGCAAAAAAAATGTCTCGACTTGCATGCAAAAATCTCCCTGTTTAGTATTCTATGAGGCTGGAGATAAAAAGCGTCTTGCGACAACATGTATTGGTGATGAGAAGTTCCAGTGTTGTTGATACATAGCTTTGGTTTATTACAAACAAAACGGTTGCGTTGCTGCGGACATAAAACGAGTCTTTTCATTGCTGACAAAAACATCATGCTGACAAGGCACATCCTGCATAACACACTGTGTTGCTAATAAATATTTCTGTTTTGCATGCAAAAACTGTCCTATTTTGCTGACGGCATGGCTTATGGCTTCATGGTGTTAACTCTTTGGACTCGAATATTTTATTTTCAACAACAATCTATTGCTTATTAAGATAATTTAAAAAAATATTTTTTAATAAACAATATCCGGGACCGCGGTGGCCGAGATGTTAAGGTTTTTCTCGACATTCTTCCACTAGCCCTCCACCTCTGGTCTGCGAGTTTGAAACCTACGTACAATTTGTAGGGCAGTTGCCATGTACTGACCGTACGTTGGTGGTTTTTCTCTGGGTACTCCGGCTTTCCTCCAAAACCTGGCATGTCCTTTAATGACCCTGGTCGTAAAGCGAAATAATCTTAATCAAACCTTGTAGCCGTTAATTCTGGGGTTTTTTTTTGGCGTTATTTTAAATCCTTAAAAACATAATTATTTAAAACCAAAGAGGGTACTTCTTGCTATTTATATTCAAAATGAAATGAACAAAGATATAAATCGAGGAAACATACTGTATGTGTTAAAGTTGGTGGGGAACAAAATATAAAACACATGTACAGTCGGCCCGAAAGTAAGATAAGTCTATTTCATGCCAAGGACATCATGGTACAGCTACCAGTAAAATCAATAGTGGTTATGTGTGTATCCTTTCACATCATCAGCATCAGCACCGAAACAACGCGGGAATATTAGACCGGAAATAGAACTACGGCCCAAAAAACTTGCGCTGTCTGTTGATGATGCTGACCACCAAAATGTTTTGTCTTTATAGCCTCAATATATCTATGTTCGATTCCTCGTAGAGACAGATGGAAATATAAGCTCACTTTTGCCTATTAGCTGGATTAAGTACGACATTGTTAACAACTGTCTAGAATTTCTAGATATACATTGTGGTAAGCATCTGATGTCATGCTAAAACTGAATGGTCATAGCCGCGGATCCAGGATGTTGGGTTAGAGGGGGCGTACATTGTTTTTCTGAAATTAACTTTTAGTATAAACAGTTTTTTATATTCCAAAATTTTGACACAGTTGTTCAAAATAGTTAAGTACAATTTTGTATATTGGAGATCGGAAAACAAGCTGAAAGCTTATATAAATTCCCCTCCGCGGGAATATTACACGCAATGTTATGATTGGCCGAACACACTTTTGTGTGGGGGGTGTTCGGCGTCCCATCCATATTGAGTTCACAACAACATTATAAGATGCATCTTTGTTGTTCACAAGAAGAGTGTTCGAAATTGTTTGCATGCACCGTATACTAGAGTATCACATGATTTACGCGCATTAAACCAGTACGAACCATAGGGACCTGAGACATTGCTACAGCTAGTTTTGAACATAAACTAGGGGGTTTAGATCAATTTTCGATAAAAATGACCCCCTCAATGGTCATAAAGGCTAATGGGTGGAAAGCTTTAAAAATCTCCTAAATGCACGTCAAATGTATTCTCCTTCCGTAAAAATAATCTCGATTTTCTCAAAAAACACGCAAAATTTCATTGGATGCCTTTGTTAAGAGGAAGATCGCCATCCATTGACAGCGAAAGGCTAGCGCGTGCAATGACGTCAAAACTCATTGCTATGCAGAAAGTGGCACGATAGCTAACGAAAGACACAGACATTTTGCGTGGATTTTTTTTTTTGGGGGGGGGGGGGGAATCAAGATTATTTCTGCGGATGGAGGGTACATTTGGCGTGCATTTAGAAGTTTTTAAAATAAAAATTATCCATCTTTGTAACGATACCAAGCAATTTTTCGTACCTCTCCTAGAAATGTGATTTTTGGTGCAAGAAATGTAGATGGGGTCTATTTTTTTCGAGCTGAAAAGCGCTCCACCCTTTAGCCTTTATGACCATTGAGGGGGCATTTTATTCGAAAATTGATCTAGACCCCCAAAATGTGTAACATTACTCTAAACACTAAAGTTTAGGTTCAAAACTAGCTGTAGCAAATTCACAGGTCCCTGTGGTACTAACAAGTTCACTGCTCATCCCTGTATTGTGTGTATAAATTTCATAAAAATCTACTAACCGGTTCCCTTACAGATGTTTTTCTAAATTTCATTCTGGTCATGAATCGGTTGAAGATGCCCTTTACTCGGAAAGTCTTGGGTCTGCGGTTCCCAACAAATTAAACGTCAATAAAATCAATTAAATCATTGAGAAAGACTCGCGTTATACGGTCAGACAACTAGCACAAATGACAATCTTCGGTTTAGCATCTGTTCATTTCTTTCAGAAGAAAAATTTCAAGGTTAGGAAAATAAGTGCTCGTTGTATCCCACATTAACTCACTGACGAGACGAGAAGAAACGTACACGGGTACAAATGGCTAAGAAACTGCTGAAAAAGAACATAAACTATCAGGAAAGGGGCATTTGATAGTCTCATACTGGGTGATGAGACATTGGTGCATTTTTATGAGCCTCAGAGGAAAGTTGCGTTAGGATTTGGGCTTTTAAACATGCCAAAATGCCCAGTATTGCTAAACAAACACTAACAGCAAAGAAGGTGTTATACGCAATATTCTTTAGAAATAGTGGACAAATCATGCAAATTGCTGTTCGAAACGGTAGGGTGTATCTGGAAGCTTCAATAAGAATGTCCAGTTGTTACATGGCAATGCCCCAGCCCACAAATCGGCAACTACCGTTTTTCTACCCCGTGTGATTGTATTCTTCTTTCCGAAGCTAAAAAACCCCTCATATCTGATAGGAGATATAGTTCAAGAAGTGAGCTGGAATCTGCAGTTTACCCGTTTCTGATTAGTGTACCCAAAGCATAGTATGAACATTGTTTCAAAAATTGGATTCTAACGTTGTCTTCAAGTTACAGGTGAATATTTTTTAAGCAACTAGAAAAATGCATTCTAATTTTGATAAGTGTTTCTGAGAAACTATGTCATTTGCAAAAGTTTTTCGAACACCCCTCGTATGTCATCGTGTGATCGATATCAGCCAAATTGTGAGGAGAAAGAAACATGGAAGAGGTGGGGGGAGGGGGTAGTTGATTGTCAGAGGTACATTATATATTACATTCAACTTCACTGTAATATATAGGAATTATAAACTGTGTAAGTCTGATTTGGGGCGTAGCCCCGATTTTTTAAATAAATATTTCTACCAAATATATGGTTCGCAATGCTATCTGATGATGAAATTCTTTGTTTTAATTCTTGGAAAAATTGCCGCCCCCCCCTCTGGATCCGCCTAAGATGGTGTTACCCATAATTCACCAGAATGACATCCGTTACAGAGTGATAGACACCCTCACGTGATACTAAGTTATTGTAACAAAACCACTCAGGATAAGTCAATCTGATTTGCGATAGTATGGTACACAAGTATATTAACTGTAATGTTGTAAGGATGCATTGGGCATAATTTGGTTTGGTTTGGTTTTTGTTTGTTTAAGTCCTATTAACAGCCAGTGTCATTTAAGGGCGTGTACGGTTTTGGAGGTGGAGGAAAGCCGGAGTACCCAGAGAAAAACCACCGACCTACGGTCAGTACCTGGCAACTGTCCACATCGGATTTTAACTCGCAACCCAGAGGTGGAGGGCTAGTGGTAGAATGTCAGAACACCTCAGCTACTCGGCCATCGCGGACCACACACTATGTTGAATATGTAAGCAAACTACTTACTGTATGTAACATACCAATGGATGTCAAAAATGTGACAACCAATATAAATATTTGTATTTGTGTTAAAAAAAACCGTCCCAAACGTACCTGAGTCAGCGAATTACGAGTCTGGCGGAAGTTGCTATGACAGAGGGAACAAAACTCTTCAAAAAGCTGTATACAATATACATTCTCAAATGCAAGACAGTGGCACACAGTTAGTCTTTCTCGGCATTTTTACTTTTTCTGTTTCCTTGATTTTATCGGAGTTAGCTATACTGCAACAAAGAAAACTGCATCGATGTTTCTTTCATTACGTTGTCAGTTGCATCGATGTTTCTTTCATTACGTTGTCAGTTTCTCGGCACAAAACGTGGTATATCAAGTTGCCTCTAAAATACACACAGATCGCAAAGACTGATACAGGCATGTAGGAATGTACATTTATTGAAATTTAACTATTCTGTGTACGTCAAACTGCTAATGTCAGGTTGACTTAATGATAAAAAGCTTTTTCGTGTCAAAATGTATCGTTGATGGCTATCATACATAGGATACTCAACATTATAGTATGGTCTTTACATGATAACTCGTCTCAAGCACATCAAGTTGCAAAAGGCCATCTAACCACTTCACAATACAGATAGTGTTACTTCGAATCGTATGTATTTTACTTCCTTTGGTTAGGACACGTCAGGTAATGTAGAAACTTAGCATATAACACAGATATGCCACATTTTTTAATTAATTCTACATAAAAAAACGTCTAGGTATACATGCAATTTTATTAAATAATCACAAACGTTTAAATTGTTTGTTTTCTAAAATGACAGCATCAAAGTCATTTGAAGTCTTGAAAGAGGCAACGCTTTTTATACATGTGTATAAGCACCTTTACGATGGCGAATGGTAAATACATTTATCGGTTAAAGCAGTGAGTCTTTATAGATCATTGTTTAACCTAAACATTTTGATACAGACAAAATTTATATCATTACTATATAGGTAGATATTGAAATAATTCGATGATTTCAAAATATTTTGCCTAAGATGCTTCTTTAAAACTTTAATTTCATATGTATTTACTTACATAGGTGAGTTATGAGAAAGCAGGCTTGAACACAGAATTCATGCTTGACCTCCCAGATAAATTTATAACTATTTAATCATTGTAAACTTTTTTGGGTATTTGAAAAATAAAAAAATCTTTTTCTTTAGAGAATACCAAAGCGCCAACAAAACCATAATCCGAACTAAACGCAAATTATGAACAGGGAAGATTTAGATGGAGACCCATGTAAAAGTACAAGAGACTAATACTAGGTGTTCCGGAAAAGTAAGCGTTTTCTGCTTCATCGACGACACCCGCCATGTAAATCTAAGTCATATCTGAATAAATGTCATAGCCTCAAAGTGAGAACATAGGCATCATTCTCAATCTCAACAAGCAGGCATACATGTACATATTCAAAAACTCCCATCTTCATATCATAAAAGGATGCAGAACATTTCTTAATGCGATCAAGATGACGACCGTAAAACTTGTATCTGACGAATCTCTGTACCATTACCCTGTTCGTCAGCAGATGACAACAAAGAAAACTCAAAATATTTGTCATTTCGCCAAAGGGTAATAGTCATAAAACTATTGAAAAAAGTTAGTTTACTTGTGAGGTTGATCGTCAAGTAGGAATTATTGAAAATGGATGAAATATACCCCCAAAGCGTTGTTTCCCTATACATTTGGGACGGTCGGGTGGCGCAGTGGATAGCGCACTTGCATTTCACCAAGGCGGCCGGGGTTCGATTCCCCGACCGGCCGTGAAAAGGCATGGGGTCACCTGCCTGGCCACGTTGGTTTTCACCGGGTACTCTGGTTTCCTTCCACAATAAACACCCCTCGTACGCTAACATTCGGGCCAACAAGAGTGATTAATATAAGATGGTTAACTTGCTTTCACAAGTGTTGCAAAAATAAATAAAGTTTATGATTATATAGAGCTTGATTGAAAATTGGAAAGCTTGTATGTATCTCGAGTGTTAACACAGAACGACCCATTATGCCATAGAATCCCATAGATATAAACATATACTCACAAACATTCCATTCATAAGCCCTATAACAAATGTCATTTGCTAGTGTTTATGTCAGTCATCGTATGTCACATGCATCGTGAGTCTCATCTTCAAATATTCCAGTGTACAACACACATTGCACATACATCAAGGACATGTATTTTAATGATATCCCTTATTGGTATTCCGCTTGCTCTCGTGGATTCTCGGAGATCTCCTGTTCCCTGATCAGGAATACACTTTCCACAGAAGGGTCTAGCACCAATGAGCCGAAGTACAGGACCTCTGGCTCTTCAGAAGACATGAGGATTACGTCAGTACAGCTACTATAAGAATTCTCAGACGCTGTGGAACTAGCCAAAGCGGTGGCTAGTGCAAGTCTCATACACATTACCTTCGCCAACTCTACTACCCTTTTCAAGAAATCTACCAAGAACGAGTCGCATCATAACTCCGGATTGATATTGCTGACAAAATTACATAAAATCCCTACCAGACTTTATTAGGTTTGTCATTAATAGCAATGTGTGTTATAGGACTGTAGATTTGCTAAACTATTCATTACTTTGATAAACGAAGTTAAAAGTATATGCCATCTCATGTCATTAGGGTCGACAATGAGATTGACATGTCATTAGTCATTAGACTGGTGACCTATTTCTATGAAGATGAGTGATTTCCGTGTACCTTATGCTGTTTCTATTTTGTTAAGTTTCATATCTATAGAATAACGGTAGGAAGCTACATACGCCTACATTTCACTTCTATTGGATACAAATGTCTAATTAGATTCTATTAAAGTCCCAATATACGTAACTTCAGGAAAGTTTTCGTGATTCTGGAAAATTCTGAAAGAAAATCCAGTTGATAACCGTGCAAAAATAAGCCTAAAACGAAGTAAACCTGAGCGGTAACTAACAAGGCATTCTTGACAGAAATATACAAAGAATTGAAAATACAGTAATTCAGGTGTGGCCCACTTCAACAACAAGCCGAAGTTAGAAGACAGTTCAAAATGGACGCGTGTTTACAAATACCGAGTTTCAACTGCTTCTGTACCGGTAACCGCGTAAGAATTCATCTTGAATATTGCTGATATTAGTTAATCTTAACTAAATCTATAAATATAATAAGTTATTAGGCTTGATTTTCGGTTCAAGTTTTGCAGAAAGGGCCTTTAAGATTATGAACATGCCAATAAGGTTGTTTTGGGGAAACAGCTTAATCAGCTTAGTTTGAGATAAAATATGCATATTTTCTACATTTAAAAGTGTGTTTTGAAACAGCCTCGCTATGTTCAAAAGTGTAAATAACATGTACTAAGGGCAATTCTGATGATTGAAATATCATAAACTATATACATGTATGTGTGATGTTATTCACGACCGCCGTTTGTATTTCAAAGGTAAAGGCGAACCAATCAGAACACTTTTATAGAGTTAGAGCCGATCATACAGATTACCCTAGTAACATGTGATGTTATTAAGCAATGGATGTGTTAGCAAATGTTGTTACCGTCCTATAACACACATTGCTACAGTTGACAAACTTGATCAACCCGATGGGGTTTTATGTACAATGTAAGTTTGTCAGCAATAACAATGTGTGTTATAGAACTGTAGCAACATTTGCTAAATAATTCATTACTTATATATATATACATATACGACTTATCAAGGGGGGTGAAATTTAGGATG
This sequence comes from Mimachlamys varia, assembly GCA_947623455.1. Lineage (NCBI taxonomy): Eukaryota > Metazoa > Mollusca > Bivalvia > Pectinida > Pectinidae > Mimachlamys > Mimachlamys varia. The sequence continues at coordinate 9,849,372 of OX392537.1, forward strand.
ATTACTGCTTCAAGTGTAATTTTACATTTACTACTAAATATGCAAGTATAACAGAACACATATTTAGCTACCGATATCACCTATCAGATTAGGGCATTAGTATGCATATCCTCAAACACTGTTCCGCATGAACGAGCCATTAGCGATACACTGGGAATTCATATTAATTAGTTTACAATATACAGAGGATTTTTTAACAACTAAATGATTATAATTAAGACTTTCCATATGTGTATGCGTGTGTATTTGAGTCTGTGTTACGGGTTGACGACAGATAAGCCCATCATGCTACACTGTTTCCACACTAGGACGTACTTGCGCATCCACACTTACCTCGGCATGGGGGATATTAAAAAATTACACAGGTTACATACAAATAAGTGATGAAACAATATACATATATACAGCAGCCATCTGTCATCGTGGTGGGGTAATTTTGTGTGTATAGAGGCAACTCAGCCCAAAATAAATTGCCATGCATTGTGGATTCCGTACAAGCGTATCCAAAATGAAATTGGTGCCACAGTATCAACCAAGACTCCAAAAAATTCGTATGCGTACAGGTACATATGTAAATGATTTCTATGTGTTTTGGTGTACTACAAGTAATGCAGAGATTGGGGGTGGGGGGTATGGATGGAGTACAATAAATAGTACAAAATATCATTAACACGAGTTATAGATTATATTAAGTATACATTACACGCGTTTATTTCATAGGTTGAATCTTCCGCTGGAATTATTTTTGTCATGGAGTTCATTGTATACTGCAGGTTCTAAAGTTTGTTCCGTAGTTTGAAGTGTTGAACACATCAGAGATGTCTGAAAAGTGAAACATTTTACATGATCGGATGCTTACTATCTCAAACATTGGTAAACATGTATATATGCATCATATACCATGCCAGAACTGAAGAGAAAAGAGAGGGGAGAAAGAGAGAGAGACAGTGGAGAGGGAAGCTGTGTAAATGAAGGTTACACCAAAACTCTTGGGCCAGGAAATCCATCATGATCACATTTTGACATTCCTACATAATAGGGAGTATTGTCTTGTGTTGATATTAAATAAAATCACACATGGCCAGATATATCCAGTAGGTTAAAGATGGGGAGTTATGGGTGGGTAGACTAATATAGGCTTTGCCTGTTGTCTACTCCATTTATTGATACGGATGTTTACTAATTATTTTGTTTTTCTTGTTAATTGTTTAAAGTATCAATATTAAAATATTTTGAAATTAAAATGGTTGGGGATGGAGGCTGGGTACAGAGTAAACATGGTCGTCGAAGTGATGTTAAGATACTCTCAAAATGACGGGTTTATATTTTTCTTTCGCAATACAGGTTTGCTTTCTGGACTGGCTTCCATTTGACGACTACACAGTACAGTTGCAGCGTTTAATGGCCTCGAATGGTATAATTGTGTCGGCGAATCGTTTCAAAAACAAATAACCGCTGACTTGTTGTTTTGCAAAATGAGTGCATGGGTCTGTCTTCTTCCATAGATATCTGGATATCTGTTATAAATATTTAAGTAGCAGCGAAGGCCACACGCGCCGTCAGACCCGTACTTCCGTTTCCTCATGAATATTTAATAGAACCAGGGTTAACATTCACAAACAACAGCAATGGCATGCTATTGCATAAACAACATGACGCTGCAATCCAAACAAGAAGTCTAAACATGTTTTCTTTGTAAAATGATGTAAAATGAATTATATAATATGAAACAAAAGTGATAATTAATCTTCTTTTACATATGTTTAAAGCAAATATTGAAAAAAATAATGGTCTATTATATACCCATTGTTAAATTTTTATATTAGATATGGTCCAACTTTCCTCAATTCTCATTGGCTATAAAATATGATCACGAGTCAATATTGCATCTATGACGTATTACTCATACGTATGAACTCATTATGTCTTTACTTTTCACAATGTATAATTGTTCCCCGCTCAGTTGTACTATTGTCGTCATCGTCTTCATCATCAGACAGTGGGCAGATAGCCCCATCTCCCGTGTTCGTGGTACAGCGTCAGTCATTAATAAGATCTTTCCTTGAAAGTAACTTTCATACTTTCATTCAAATTTCAGAGGTATATTTCCTTCGCTCCCTTGCTATGCCCTTTCAATAATGGAATCGCTCAAAAGATCCTGCAGGTAGTACGTAAGAATTGTACCTGCTGCCCCCATTGCATGATCGTGAGAGGTAACCAAATTTTGGATGTTATCTTTTCTTTTCTTTCTTAACAACTTTCTCTTTCCTAATGTTTCCCTTGACACTACCTTACATTTGGTTGAGCGTTCGCCCCTATGAGGAAGGCTTTGGGTTCTGTCCCCTAGCCGAGATAAACCAAAGTCTTAAAAATGCTAGTTACTTCTCCCTGCTTGTCAGTATAATGTGGCCAGATACAGATTGAGATGCCAGATTAAATTGTCAAAAGATCCGGACAATCGCATTGAGGCTTACACGAACATACCACGCCTCCCAAATACACACCCTCTCAATACACAATCACCGGGAGGCCGTCCTTAAAATGTTGTTCCTGGCTGTTTATATGACGTAAAACAGACACCCAGAAAGGATATTGACAGACGAATTGTTTTTATTGTTATTTTTAATGAAGTGCTAGAGGGATCTTTCTCAAATCTGATATTTTGATACAAACCAATAATATCGGTGATGAATCAATATAATTATCTTAATATATAGATTGGCAAAAACAGGAAGAGAATACCTAAGCGGAAGTAAGATCAGGTACTGCTTCAGCGACGACACCCGCCATGGAAATCAAGGTCAAGCCAAGTATGATAAATTGTATCAAACGCATATCCAACCAATATTTAGCAATCATATAACTAAAAAAACTTAAGTAATAGCGTGATTTGCCCAATAAGTTTTTGGTCAAGGTAGGAACTACGTCAATTACTACTACTACTAATAATAAACTTTATTTATTGAGGATAAAAGACCTGTTTAGCAAAGCTTATCTTCCACAGGGTCCTCGTGTTAGTAAAAGGATTAGTTAAAACAATAACATTACAGTTAAGATAGCCAAAACATTTATGTGGCATGCTAAACTACCATAATTAAATTAAATATGTCATTTAAAAGATCATTTACACAATAGCATTTAAAATATCATAGAAATAAAGATAAAATATGGTACTCAGTATTATTATCACAGCATAAGTATACAATTAAGTTAAATAAATATAATTTCAATTATTTAAATTACTACAGTTATAATTAGACTAAATATTCAATATACAATTATAGGGTCATTTACACAAGTTCATTAAAATTATCACAGAAGCAAAGATTCACTATTCCAAGCTTAACCAATTTGATGTTCAGTAAAAGACCAGATGTCTAATTAACATATATGCTAATGTAGCAAAAATAAAAATTGACAGTATATACGCTAATATAGCATAAATAAAACAGAAAGTAATATTTAAGAGGTTTCTTTGATAAAAATAAATATATTCAAACTACATTCATATTATTTCCAGCCATTTTTTTTAAAAACATTACTGAAACGATTGCATTATACTGTAACCAAAATAATAAAGATATGCGATTTCTAGTTACATAAAAACATGTAGCTAAAAACTGGGAAAATAAATGTCGCTGAATTAATTTACCATCAGAATGTAGGTACACGCATCCCGATATCAAAATGAACACATTTTTGTTGACATCACGGCATCTTTTACAAAAAACCTGTGATTATCCATTACCTTTATAAAAATAGGGCAAATGTGCACGTGACTTCAAGTTTTATGGTCGCCATCTTTGTTTTATTGAGAAAAATTCTGTATCTATGGGTGATGTGTAGATTGAGGTTTTTGAGTATGCTCATTAGTGTGCTTACTTGTTGTGATTGACAATGATGACTCGGTTCTCATTTCGTAGACTTGATGTTTACTTGGATGGGATCCAGATTTACATGGCGGTGTCGTAGAGGAAGCAGAAGACGCCTTACTCTTCCGGAACACATGGTCTTATTATGTTGTACTTTTAAATTGGTCTCCATGTGGATCTTTCCTTTTTTCGTATTTGGCTCCTAGTTTAATCGATTGTGAGTTCGGATTATGGTTTGGCTGACACTTCGGTATTCTCAATTTTTCCTAGTATACTCATTATCCATGTGTGGAAACAAAAGCAAGGGATCGGACATTTAAAAAAAAAATATTTTGATAAATGGCATGCACGCGCTGACAAATTATCAGCGGTAATAGTCCTCGACCGCACGCACCAATTTTTACAAAAAAAGAACAAATTACATTTACTTAAGTATGCAAAACTTCTGCTGCTTATATACATGTTAGAACTTATAAATTTATCATCTGCAGCCCAATACTTGTTACATGACTTTACATTTTCACTCCGGAGCGTGTTAATATGAAATATTGCATGACAAAGCAAAACTTTACAGCATTTTTTTTACATATGTAATCCGATTGGAGTTTTTTCATCATCCCAGACCGTCATTTTAAATATTTTGACATCTTCCATGCGAATAGATCCTTTAGTAATAAAACACGATTCGTGATATAATAAAACATGTATTTTCTATATTTAATCATGCCATTTTGATATCAAATTACTATTGGCTTACATATAGAAAATGTAAATAGTCTCCCATACATGGTCCATTTACATACTAATCGTGTTCAAAACACATACATACATCATGAATGATAACCATGATTATGTTTTTAAATAGTTGTTCTTAAAAACAAAAAGGTTCCAGACATCTGTTCGAAAATGGCCGCGCGTCGCGCATTCTCACGAGAGTTTCTTTCTGAACTATCTATTTTGGATTACGTGACCTTAGGCGGTGGCCATTTTCAAACAGATGTATGGAATCTGGTTATTTTAAAGAAATGGGTCGTGACAGTTCGCTTACGACCTCCTCTGACTTGATTAAATGTGTATGTTAGTAGAAAAATATAGGTTCTTTCTATTATTACCTAATTTGCATGTAATAGAAAAAAAAGTTGCATATTTTAAAACACAGCTTAAACAGCGACCTGAGGCTGAGTACACATCTAATATAGATGTGTTGTGAGGGTGTGTGTGTGTGTGTGTGTGTGTGTGTGAGGGTGTGTGTATGCATTACTTACTGTCTATGATATATATTATTTTCTTTATTCACTTTAGTTTTTATATATGTGGTACCCATAGGAGAGGACTTTTATAGGCTTGCCTGTTGTCCGATCCTTTTGTTTACAATAAAGTTTGTTGAAATGAAACAGCGACCTGTGCATGGGTCGGTAAAATTTCTCATAATTTATTTAAATGGAATTCTGACTCTTGCACCCGCCAGTCGTCCAACTATTTAGCGGGTCGGAGAATCACAATCCTTCGGACTAATTGTCAATGTAGCTGAAAGTGAGATTAAAAGATTTGACACGTGAATTTGTTTAATGCGACATTTATAGTCTTTGTCCCACATACAAATTGATACTATTCATAGTTCAGGTAATGCCGAGAGTTTTCAGAATTTCAGTTGGCGTTCTTGAGTCTTGTGTCAACGACATCCATTAACTACGAACGTTCATCCTGTTTGTTTACGATTGAAGAACCCGGATGGACACGTTGATGTTATGACGATGGAGCAATGTGATATAAGCTTTGTTAGCTGAGCTAATACCGAGTCTCATATCTATTTACTTCGTGTTTATACTAGATAAGTAAATACCGAAGTCGTCATTGTTTACTAGATAAGTAAATACCGAAGTCGTCATAACAGGCACACCTATAGGTCATGTCGAGACACACGTGTGTACACGCGAATGACACGGTAACATCACATGTAAACATGTGGTATGCAGGCGTTTTTGCAGACATACACGCTGTAGCGCATTCCGTCCTGAATCCATGACGGACTAAACGTTTACGCTCTAAAAGTAGATTGTTTTTATACATATTATGTAGATATACGTGTTTTGTGCATGATAAGAAAACATTCTTAATATAAACACGGCCACCACTGTCCCGGCTGTTCCAGATCCTACAAAGGCTAATTGGTCATTTTCTGATCCATTCGTGCTTGAAATTAGCTCAATTTATAAATATCTCCATTTTGAAACACAGTGTGAAGTAACATTGGTATCAACAAGATACTACCAACTGACGCTTTAATTTCTTGAAGATTTTTTTTATTTACAATGTAGTTGACTGTTTTGTACAAAACAATTTTCAAATGGTTGTGGAATTGTATCAAACACGAAAAGTCCAATAAATAGAAAAAAACATAATAATTGTATTTACATTTTAACATTAATGAAAAAAATGGTAGCAGATAATGTTCCTATTTTACACTAATAGCTTGTATTATATTTAATATCATTAACCAAAATATAAGTAAAATCAAAATGGAACATTACAATAACTTTGGTATGTTATGGAAATATGGTGGTGGATGGCGGTAGGCGAGTTTGGCAGTTAAACGGGTGCATTGACGTTGGGGGAAATCCATTTGAATAAAATTCATGGCGATAAGCGGAATTGGTGGTATAACGAGTGGCGATATAACGTAGTTTTACTGCATTTAAACTTCACGCTTGTATTCATTTTCATGTCACGAGTTCATCTATATGCTGTATATTGGTACTTGAACCTCTCAAATGTGACCTATGTAGCAGGTGTCGATGACACAGATTATATACATGTAGATCGTGACCGAGTACGAATATACTTGTGAAATTATGCTTGTAAAACAGTGATGACAGGCTAGTTTCAGGGTGGTTGGGTGGTGCAGTGGATAGTTCACTTGCCTTTTATTTACCAAGGCGACCGGGTTTCAATTTCCCCGACTGGACGTGAAAAGGTTTGAGGTCAACGTACATGTAACTGCATGCCCGACCACCTTGGTTTTTTCCTGGTACTCTGGTTTTCCTCCCACAATAAGACCATCGCGCGTTAATATAAGTTTGGTAACTTGTTTCATAATTGTTGAAAAATAAATAAAGTTTATAATAGTGAAGCCATACATGAAATGCCATACCTTACTAAACCCCATACAAATAACTACATGTATCCATGTAGACAAATACAATTATAGATATTTGTTATAATAATCAGTTCTCGGTTATTGCAATCCAAATATTCCAACAGACCATTAATACGGCACCCGAGGGAAGAATAGCCAATTAGTTTGGACTAATTACCAACTAGTTCACACTTTGGTTCCCATCAGGTAGAACATGTATTTATAGGGATGAAGGAGGCTAGGCGAACTGTCAGATACAGGCCTGCAGCTGGCGAATATCCCGGGTCAATGTCAAAGAGTACGAACAGGAGAAAAATACCACGAGATACAGGAGGTGTACACCACAAGAGAAACATACTACCTACCCCACGAGTGACGATGTCTTATCAAGAATTACGCCTTGAGTAACAAGGGCTAATTATAACCACAAATGACGATAATGAAATTAAAGGGGGCGAGTAATACACCAAGATTGATGAGAGCTTTACCTCGAATGACGAGAGCTTAACCACGAATGACGAGAGCTTAACCACGAATGACTAAAATTAAAAACATACAAGGGGGACGAACACTTAAACGACAAGTGACTAGATCTGTATGTATATACCATTTGATAAAGCGTCCTATCTAGCTAAGCACAGGTCGCTCTAAAGCGCTTTAAATAACATAAATTAACATTGATTGAATAACTAATCACTAGTCCCATGTATCGCGGAGCTAATATCTACCTTTATGCGATGCCTGTGTGTGCTGGAGATGTATTGTGTTCTGTTTGTAATGGGACAGTGCTTCAAGTGGTATGTTTTATAGTGCCACCTCACTTGAATCATATGGCGTAGAGAATTCAACAACCGCACCAAGATCATTTAAAATTCTACCTTGGTTGTATGAGTTGTGTGGACAGTGGAAAACATTTTCTCTGCATAGTCCATGCTAAAGACAACTTGAGGGGCCGAACCCCGACCGCCTGCGAGGAAGGTCGATGTGTTAACCACTTGACCAATCCAACCATGTTCACGAATGACGAGAGTTACACAAGGACTGACGAAAGATGATTAGCTTAATCAGTGATTAGAACAAATTTCAATTATCCTATAACTTTAAAACGAAACCATAGATTTAATAACAACTTTGCAGATATCAAATGCTCCATATTGTCAATTTACATACAAAATTTGAAGATTTTAAACTGTATATTGATAGATATTTTTTTTTAATTTGAAAAATGTCGTTAAATAGTGATTAAGCTAATCACCCTTTAAACAACTGGGCCCATGGACGAATGCTTCATCACGAGAGGCGAAAGCTCCAGTACGTACGTACTGACGTGTGCACACTAGTGCACATGGGACAACACACACATCGCCGTCTGTCTGAAAACAGGGTCTGACGTGTTTCCCAAGGTCAGCGTGTCTGCTTGACATCGTTTTGTGTTTGTATTACGGTAGAATCAGAACAAGGATGCCAGCCTAATCAAGGTCTTCGGTAAGAATACTTCGACTTCTGTTGTACGCCAACAACCAGGCCCAACACAGGGACATGGCTATTTGTTACAAATAAACTAAGGGTTTTAAAGCAAACACTTTTTGGTTGTTTTGATGAATTCTTGATAAATGCACCCGAATGGACACATATTAAATAGCGCTAACAGAAGTTTCGTTTACAATGCCCCGCAAGGTATTTAATGTTCGCCATCTTGATCTCATCGAGAAATATTCTGTATCTTTGAGTGATATGAAGATGGGCGTTTTTGAGTTTGCTTGTTAGTGTGTTTACTTGTTGTGATGACAATGATGACTCGGTTCTCATTTTGAGGATTGATGCTTACTTGGATTTGACCAAGATTTACATGGCGGGTGTCATCGATAAAGCAGAAGACGCTTACTCTTCCGGAACACCTGGTCTTATTCTCTTGAGCTTTTACGAGAGTCTCCATGTAAATCTTTCCTTTGTTCCTATTTTGCCCCTTGTTTAATCGATTTTGAGTTCGGATTATGCTTTTGTTGTCGAGAGTTCCCCTCCCAACACCGCCATATGTACAGTGTACCCCATATAAAATGGATTTAGTCATAACGACTTTTGAAATCCATTTTATTTGGGGTACATATGTCGGTGTTGGGAGGGGAACTCTCGTATTGAGTGCAAAGTGTACCGGGACAATGTACATATGTTATTATTATCACACTAATTTGTTACATGTATTATTTATATTTATTTTACATCTAATAATTTAATCTTGCTTGAAAGAGGCAGTGTTATTGGCTTAGAAAATTGTGTTATCACCTTATAACGTAAAAATAAAATGTCAACATTTGTAACGTCGCTCTTTATTTGCTAATACAACAGCATAATTATTTCTCAGAGGAAAGAGTCCCACAATAAAAGTGGATTTTTTCACAGTAGTCATGCAGAAAAGAAAAAAAATATATAAGGATTGTCTTAAATATATTTTTTATGTTATTGAGCCATAGCACAAAAAATCAGAGTGTATTCTAAATAAACCGGGAAGCGGTTTATGATTAGAGTATACTCTGATTGTTTTTGTGCTATGACTCAATAACAAAAATAAATTGAAGTAATTCCTTAAATGATGTAAAACCAAAGACAAATGACCAACAAAAAATGTATTCCAAACCACGCTTTTGGTGAACAATAATATATATATAGGTACGTGCATGTTTGTTGCAATAACCACAGGGACCTGAGAATTTGTTACAGCTAGTTTTGGACCTAAAATAGGGTGTTTAGCGTAATTTTACACATTTGGGGGGTTAAGATCAATTTTCGATAAAAATGCCCCCTCAGTATTCATAAAAGCTACTGAGGGGGCATTTTTATCGAAAATTGATCTTAACCCCCCAAATGTGTAAAATTAGCTTTTATGACTACTGAGGGGGCATTTTTATCGAAAATTGATCTTAACCCCCCAAATGTGTAAAATTAGGTCCCTGTGGCAATAACCGAAGGACTGGCCTTGCACAAGTTTAAATAATATTGTGTACACAGATACAATGTACTAAGACTCGAATGTCCTCTCAATTTTAACGCTATCTCAAGACACAAGAGTTTGTTACATGTACCCTCTATTTACATGGGAGGGGGCAATCGATTACCTGTATGACGCTCATTGTCAAAGTTGGGTTTGTGTAGGACAATCAGGACACTTGCAGGACAATAATCTTTTATGTTTGGCCTATTTCTGATGGCGTCCTGTCTCGTCATATGACCTATCAATCCTCATTTGGACAGCTGAGGGGACAAGTTCACCGAAATAAAACAAACGAAGAAGCACCTGAAAATGAGCATGTTTCGACGGCACGCCCTATTACCAGCACGAGACCCGGCGTAACTGAGTCGAGTAGTGCTTATGATGTCAGCCAAGGCCCGATATGATGGATTGAAACCCGAGGTGTTCCGAATAAACAGTAACACAATACAAAAATGAAACGTTTGTCTATGTCGGTTGAATTGACTATGATAAATATTAACCTGTGGTCCGGGCTTTGTTTGACTTGACAGTTGTCACTAACGAGTGATATTGGTTCAGGGTAAACGTCCTTCGTGAATATTTTCTTGACGGAGAAAATAATCAATAGACCAGTATAATGGATTATCTATATTTTTTAAAAGTTACATTCCATTTGCAATAATTTAACATATTATTATGACTATAAATTAGATTTGTATTTGAATAATTTGCAGATCATTTGCACAAACGAAGGAGCTGCAAGGGGTATCATACCCCCCCCCCCCCCCCGAAGAAAAAACAAGATTATGACATCATAAGTCTTTTGTTTCGTCTGCCACTTAAGCCTTAAGAAGGGCATGCTAAAATCATCTACCCAAAAGGCAGATGTATTTTCAAGGAAAAATTGCATATTCAACCTTCTATTGCATCTATGACCTTGACCTTTAACCATTGTGACATTAATTGTACAATTCTGTAACCTTGACCTTGTTATCATAACATTGAAACTTTCCAAAAATAATACTCGCAAAAATTCTTTCAATTTTCTATTTTTTAAAAAAAAAGGTTTTAAAAAAATGTCCCTTTTTAACAGTTGACGGTTTTAAAATAGCGTGTACAACCAATTTGAGTCCATCCATTGGTATAGAAAATAGCCTAAACAACGGATGGACATGATCACATCTAGAGGTTTTTTTTTATTAAGTGACCTTGACCTTTAGAGGATCCTTCATATGTCATAGGACAACTTATGCACCAAGTGTCATCGTACTACAATCATGGGTTCTCTAGTTATATCATCCTAACAAGAAAAGATATATTTTAAGCAACAGTGACCTTGAACTTGTGCCATTGCCCAAAATCAATAAAAGGGTTCTGCATATGCTAAAGCAAGCAAAACTTACGCCTCAAGTGTTATGTTACAGCTATTGTTCATTCTGTAATTATCGTCAAGACAAAGAGTATGGCACTGAACGAAATACATTATTTTACAGAATTGTGACCTTGATCTTCAAAATGAGTTTTGTGCCGCATCTTAAGTACACAAAAAATAAATTTCCCGTCACCATGCATTCGGAAGTTATCATACGGACAAGAGTGTGGCATGGAAACATCTATTTTACAAAAAAAAAAATCTTCCTGCCACCACACATGCTGCAGTTATCACCAGGACAAGAGTGTGACATGAAAAACCTATTTTAAGCAACTGTGACCTTGACCTTCAATGGATTTTGATCAAAATCAATAAAGGTCAGTCCCCACTCCTAGTTACCTTGTACACAAAAAAATAAAGTTCCTGTCAGTATGCATTCTGGTGTTATCCGAAGAAAAGCGAGGCGGAGGGACGGACGAACTAACAGACAAACGAACATTCCGCATAACTGCTACCCCCTCCCCATTTTTTCCGGGGGTAGGGGGTAAAAAGGAATGCTTCCATCTTAAAATAGCACTTGTGTACAGATACAAGGAATTTCATTGACGAACGAAAACAATTGCGCGTAATAATACAACACCCTAACACCGACATGTTGTGTCGTCAGATGTGAAAGTAAGACGGCCGATACACGCCAGAATCTCAAAATAAAAAGCAGGTCTCCATCACTGTCAGCTCCAATCGTCTCAACCGCTCCGCTTATCAACCCGTTACAGCAAAACATGCCCTCTCTGTACCAGATACTGTACACTAGAGTTAACGAATCTAGGTCTCTCGTACGTTTTCCTGGATGAAGCACTGGAAACATACAACCAACTTGGAAAACAGTCATTTTCCGGTCCGGATTACATTTATTTTTTAGTTTATTTTTACGATAGAATACTTTGACTCCAAGATGTGTTGATATACTACGGAAGAGTATTAGGTCCATTTAGGAAAAAAATAATTTTCGTTTTTTTTCATGTTAATAACTCGAAATTTCGACTTACAAATTCGAAATTTCAAGATGATAACTCGAAATTTCGAGATACAGTAATAACATGAAAAAACGAAAATATTTTTTTCCTGCATGGCCCTAATGCTCTTCCGTAAGATACTCAGTAAACAACAAGACACAAAGTATTGCAAGTCGCATTCTGTTGCTGTACCCACCATATCCCGAAGTTCTGTCTTACTGAAGACGTCATTTACTTCCACGTGAAGAGCCTTACTTCCTCCCTGTAAATTCATGCAACATGTTTTTTCCAGTCGGTCAATATTTTAAGGAGTTCCTAAGTTAAACGATGAATGGGTCATATGTCAGTAATTGTTAGTGAGAGGTCATTACCTAAAGGATATGGTATGATTGCTTTACCAAGGATGTAACAGCAAGATGCATTAAATTATGATTTTGGGGCACGAGTCAGCGTCTCTTGTGCCCGCCCCCCCCCCCCCGCCCCTCCGGCCCAAAGAAGTATATTATTTGATTCGTTTCGATGCAGGACTATCATCAACGGATCCCATTTATTATCATAAATTTTAATGAAGTTCTCCAAAACGAAGTGGGTCCCCCTCATACAGCATGGGGGACCATTTTTATGATTCAGCAATATGACGGCCATTTATTGGCCTTTAATTGGCCAAAATTCAGATATAGTCCGCTTCACCCAAATTTGGTATGTAGGTGTATTATTACTCCAGGAACGGTATCGTATCTTTGATTTCTTGATTCAGCAAAATGGCTGCATTTCCTGGCCCCTGATTGGTCGAAATTTAGATATTTTCCTATTGCTATGAAATTTTGTATTCACGCTAACTGTATTTTACTACTATGAAACGACCTGCAGGGGTTTTGGGGACTTTTGTAATTGTCCCCATTACAATTAGTACTTGTTGTCTATCTTTGATTTGGACCATTTATACACCATAAAAGCAGTCCTGTTTAAAAGATAACTGTTGACCCAGGGTTGCCATAAAATAGCGAAATGATGTAGTTCTGTGGAAAAAACTGATGCATGGTTTGTATGGTGCCCGTACGGGGAGTGCAAAATCAAGACACAGCTCTCATTAGCACAAAAGTACTGCGTAATAACGTTTTCCGCATCAAACAAACGAAGGGATATTACTGTATAATAACTTTCTATTGCAGAACTATCTGTGTAACGTAAATATATATATAATATATAATGTGGCTTGCCTAGTTGGACGTGTGAATGACAGTTGTACAATCAACAAAGTTACGCCCTCTCGTTAAACAATCCTGCAGAGTTAATGCTGTCGAGTGTGATCCCTCGTGTTTTTAATACATGCAGACTATGTAGTTCACGTGGTTTAGGAATGCACGAAGCCGCCTTCATCAGGCGTGCACGTGTAGACCCATATAGAGGTGTGGAAGTATTTCATTGTGTAGTTTCAATTTTCCATGTCTCCTTTCATACTGTTAGACGTCAACCATGTTAAAAACATTGTCAGGAAAGATAATCTACCGGGTAGTGGTATAGGGCAATCTACCGGGTAGTGTTATAGGGCAATCTACCGAGTAGTGTTATAGGGCGATCTACCGGGTAGTGTTATAGATCAATCTACCGGGTAGTGTTATAGGGCAATCTACCGGGTAGTGTTATAGGGCAATCTACCGGGTAGTGTTATAGATCAATCTACCGGGTAGTGCTATAGGGCAATCTACCGGGTAGTGTTATAGGGCAATCTACCGGGTAGTGTTATAGGGCAATCTACCGCGTAGTGTTATAGATCAATCTACCGGGTAGTGTTATAGGGCAATCTACCGGGTAGTGTTATAGATCAATCTACCGGGTAGTGCTATAGGGCAATATACCGGGTAGTGCTATAGGGCAATCTACCGGGTAGTGTTATAGGGCAATCTACCGTGTAGTGTTATAGGGCAATCTACCGGGTTGTGTTATAGGACAATCTACCGGGTAGTGCTATAGGGCAATCTACCGGGTAGTGTTATAGATCAATCTACCGGGTACTGTTATAAGGAAATCTACCAGATAGTGTTATAGGGCAATATACCGGGTAGTGTTATAGGGCAATCTACCGGGTAGTGCTATAGGGCAATCTACCGGGTAGTGTTATAGGGCAATCTACCGGGTAGTGTTATAGGGCAATCTACTGTGTAGTGTTATAGGGCAATCTACCGGGTAGTGTTATAGATCAATCTACCGGGTAGTGCTATAGGGCAATATACCGGGTAGTGCTATAGGGCAATCTACCGGGTAGTGTTATAGGGCAATCTACCGGGTAGTGTTATAGGGCAATCTAGCGGGTAGTGTTATAGATCAATCTACCGGGTAGTGTTATAGGGCAATCTACCGGGTAGTGTTATAGATCAATCTACCGGGTAGTGTTATAGGGCAATCTACCGGGTAGTGTTATATGGCAATCTACCGGGTTGTGTTATAGATCAATCTACCGGGTAGTGCTATAGGGCAATCTACCGGGTAGTGCTATAGGGCAATCTAGCGGGTAGTGTTATAGATCAATCTACCGGGTAGTGTTATAGGGCAATCTACCGGGTAGTGTTATAGGACAATCTACCGGGTAGTGCTATAGGGCAATCTACCGGGTAGTGTTATAGATCAATCTACCGTGTACTGTTATAAGGAAATCTACCAGATAGTGTTATAGGGCAATATACCGGGTAGTGTTATAGGGCAATCTACCGGGTAGTGCTACAGGGCAATCTACCGGGTAGTGTTATAGATCAATCTATCGGGTAGTGTTATAGGGCAATCTACTGTGTAGTGTTATAGGGCAATCTACCGGGTAGTGTTATAAGACAATCTACCGGGTAGTGTTATAGATCAATCTACCAGGTAGTGTTGTAGGGCAATCTACCGTGTAGTGTTATAGGGCAATCTACCGGGTAGTGTTATAGGGTAATCTACCAGGGTAGTGTTATAGGGCAATCTACCGGGTAGTGCTATAGGGCAATCTACCGGGTAGTGTTATAGGGCAATCTACCGGGTAGTGTTATTGGGCAATCTACCGGGTAGTGTTATAGATCAATCTACCGGGTAGTGTTATAGGGCAATCTACCGGGTAGTGTTATTGGGCAATCTACCGGGTAGTGTTATAGATCAATCTACCGGGTAGTGCTATAGGGCAATATACCGGGTAGTGCTATAGGGCAATCTACCGGGTAGTGTTATAGGGCAATCTACCGTGTAGTGTTATAGGGCAATCTACCGGGTTGTGTTATAGGACAATCTACCGGGTAGTGCTATAGGGCAATCTACCGGGTAGTGTTATAGATCAATCTACCGGGTACTGTTATAAGGAAATCTACCAGATAGTGTTATAGGGCAATATACCGGGTAGTGTTATAGGGCAATCTACCGGGTAGTGCTATAGGGCAATCTACCGGGTAGTGTTATAGGGCAATCTACCGGGTAGTGTTATAGGGCAATCTACTGTGTAGTGTTATAGGGCAATCTACCGGGTAGTGTTATAGATCAATCTACCGGGTAGTGCTATAGGGCAATATACCGGGTAGTGCTATAGGGCAATCTACCGGGTAGTGTTATAGGGCAATCTACCGGGTAGTGTTATAGGGCAATCTAGCGGGTAGTGTTATAGATCAATCTACCGGGTAGTGTTATAGGGCAATCTACCGGGTAGTGTTATAGATCAATCTACCGGGTAGTGTTATAGGGCAATCTACCGGGTAGTGTTATATGGCAATCTACCGGGTTGTGTTATAGATCAATCTACCGGGTAGTGCTATAGGGCAAACTACCGGGTAGTGCTATAGGGCAATCTAGCGGGTAGTGTTATAGATCAATCTACCGGGTAGTGTTATAGGGCAATCTACCGGGTAGTGTTATAGGACAATCTACCGGGTAGTGCTATAGGGCAATCTACCGGGTAGTGTTATAGATCAATCTACCGTGTACTGTTATAAGGAAATCTACCAGATAGTGTTATAGGGCAATATACCGGGTAGTGTTATAGGGCAATCTACCGGGTAGTGCTACAGGGCAATCTACCGGGTAGTGTTATAGATCAATCTATCGGGTAGTGTTATAGGGCAATCTACTGTGTAGTGTTATAGGGCAATCTACCGGGTAGTGTTATAAGACAATCTACCGGGTAGTGTTATAGATCAATCTACCAGGTAGTGTTGTAGGGCAATCTACCGTGTAGTGTTATAGGGCAATCTACCGGGTAGTGTTATAGGGTAATCTACCAGGGTAGTGTTATAGGGCAATCTACCGGGTAGTGCTATAGGGCAATCTACCGGGTAGTGTTATAGGGCAATCTACCGGGTAGTGTTATAGGGCAATCTACCGGGTAGTGTTATAGGGCAATCTACCGGGTAGTGTTATAGGGCAATCTACTGTGTAGTGTTATAGGGCAATCTACCGGGTAGTGTTATAGGACAATCTACCGGGTAGTGTTGTAGGGCAATCTACCGGGTAGTGTTATAGGGCAATCTACCGGGTAGTGTTATAGGGCAATCTACCGGGTAGTGTTATAGGGCAATCTAGCGGGTAGTGTTATAGATCAATCTACCGGGTAGTGTTATAGGGCAATCTACCGGGTAGTGTTATAGATCAATCTACCGGGTAGTGTTATAGGGCAATCTACCGGGTAGTGTTATATGGCAATCTAGCGGGTAGTGTTATAGATCAATCTACCGGGTAGTGTTATAGGGCAATCTACCGGGTAGTGTTATAGGGCGATCTACCGGGTAGTGTTATAGATCAATCTACCGTGTACTGTTATAAGGAAATCTACCAGATAGTGTTATAGGGCAATCTACCGGGTAGTGTTATAGGGCAATCTACCGGGTAGTGCTACAGGGCAATCTACCGGGTAGTGTTATAGATCAATCTATCGGGTAGTGTTATAGGGCAATCTACTGTGTAGTGTTATAGGGCAATCTACCGGGTAGTGTTATAAGACAATCTACCGGGTAGTGTTATAGATCAATCTACCAGGTAGTGTTGTAGGGCAATCTACCGTGTAGTGTTATAGGGCAATCTACCGGGTAGTGTTATAGGGTAATCTACCAGGGTAGTGTTATAGGACAATCTACCGGGTAGTGTTGTAGATCAATCTACCGGGTAGTGTTATAGATCAATCTACCGGGTAGTGTTATAGGACAATCTACCGGGTAGTGTTGTAGATCAATCTACCGGGTAGTGTTATAGATCAATCTACCGGGTAGTGTTGTAGATCAATCTACCGGGTAGTGTTATATATCAATCTACCGGATAGTGTTATAGATCAATCTACCGGGTAGTGTTATAGATCAATCTACCGGGGAGTGTTATAGATCAATCTACCGGGTAGTGTTATAGGGCAATCTACCGGGTTGTGTTATAGGGCAATTTATCGGGTATTGTTATAGATCAATCTACCGGGTAGTGTTATAGATCAATCTACCGGGTAGTGTTATAGATCAATCTACCGGGTAGTGTTGTAGATCAATCTACCGGGTAGTGTTATAGATCAATCTACCGGATAGTGTTATAGATCAATCTACCGGGTAGTGTTATAGATCAATCTACCGGGGAGTGTTATAGATCAATCTACCGGGTAGTGTTATAGGGCAATCTACCGGGTAGTGTTATAGGTCAATCTATCGGGAAGTGTTATAGATCAATCTACCGGGTAGTGTTGTAGATCAATCTACCGGGTAGTGTTATAGACCAATCAACCGGGTAGTGTTATAGATCAATCTACCAGGGAGTGTTATAGACCAATCTACCGGGTAGTGTTATAGATCAATCTACCGGGTAGTGTTGTAGGACAATATACCGGGGAGTGTTATAGATCAATCTACCGGGTAGTGTTATAGACCAATCTACCGGGTAGTGTTATAGATCAATCTACCAGGAAGTGTTATAGGACAATCCACCGGGTAGTGTTGTAGATCAATCTACCGGGTAGTGTTATAGACCAATCAACCGGGTAGTGTTATAGATCAATCTACCAGGGAGTGTTATAGACCAATCTACCGGGTAGTGTTATAGATCAATCTACCGGGTAGTGTTGTAGGACAATATACCGGGGAGTGTTATAGATCAATCTACCGGGTAGTGTTATAGACCAATCTACCGGGTAGTGTTATAGATCAATCTACCAGGAAGTGTTATAGGACAATCCACCGGGTAGTGTTGTAGATCAATCTACCGGGTAGTGTTATAGGACAATCTACCGGGAAGTGTTGTAGATCAATCTACCGGGTAGTGTTGTAGATCAATCTACCGGGTAGTGTTATAGGACAATCTACCGGGTTATGTTATAGATCAATATACCAGGTAGTGTTATAGTTCAATCTACCAGGTAGTGTTATAGATCAATCTACCGGGTTGTGTTATAGATCAATCTACCGGGTAGTGTTGTAGATCAATCTACCGGGTAGTGTTATAGATCAATCTACCGGGTAGTGTTATAGGACAATCTACCGAGTAGTGTTATAGATCAATCTACCGGGTAGTGTTATAGGACAATCTACCGGGAAGTGTTATAGAGCAATCTACCGGGTAGTGTTGTAGATCAATCTACCGGGTAGTGTTATAGATCAATCTACCAGGTAGTGTTGTAGATCAATCTACCAGGTAGTGTTGAAGATCAATCTACCGGGTAGTGTTATAGATCAATCTACCGGGTAGTGTTGTAGATCAATCTACCAGGTAGTGTTATAGATCAATCTACCGGGTTGTGTTATAGATCAATCTACCGGGTAGTGTTGTAGATCAATCTACCGGGTAGTGTTATAGATCAATCTACCGGGTAGTGTTATAGGACAATCTACCGAGTAGTGTTATAGATCAATCTACCGGGTAGTGTTATAGGACAATCTACCGGGAAGTGTTATAGAGCAATCTACCGGGTAGTGTTGTAGATCAATCTACCGGGTAGTGTTATAGATCAATCTACCAGGTAGTGTTGTAGATCAATCTACCAGGTAGTGTTGAAGATCAATCTACCGGGTAGTGTTATAGATCAATCTACCGGGTAGTGTTGTAGATCAATCTACCGGGTAGTGTTATAGATCAATCTACCGGGTAGTGTTATAGATCAATCTACCGGGTAGTGTTATAGATCAATCTACCGGGTAGTGTTATAGGGCAATCTACCGGGTAGTGTTATTGGGCAATCTAGCGGGTAGTGTTATAGATAAATCTACCGGGTAGTGCTATAGGGCAATCTACCGGCTAGTGCTATAGGGCAATCTACCGTGTAGTGTTATAGATCAATCTACCGGGTAGTGTTATAGATCAATCTACCGGGTAGTGTTATAGATTAATCTACCGGGTAGTGCTATAGGGCAATCTACCGGGTAGTGTTATAGGACAATCAACCGGGTAGTATTATAGGACAATTTATCGGGTAGTGTTATAGGACAATCTACCGGGTAGTGTTATAGATCAATCTACCGGGTAGTTTTATAGATCAATCTACCGGGTAGTGTTATAGGCCAATCTACCGAGTAGTGTTATAGAGCAATCTGCCGGGTAGTGTTATAGGGCAATCTACTGATTAGTGTTATAGGGCAATCTAGCGGGTAGTGTTATAGGGCAATCTACCGGGTAGTGTTATTGGGCAATCTACCGGGTAGTGTTATAGATCAATCTAGCGGGTAGTGTTATAGGGAAATCTACTGATTAGTGTTATAGGGCAATCTAGCGGGTAGTGTTATAGGGCAATCTAGCGGGTAGTGTTATAGGACAATCAAGCAGGTAGTGTTATAGGACAATCTACCGGGTAGTGTTATAGATCAATCTACCGGGTAGTGTTATAGATCAATCTACCGGGTAGTGTTATAGATCAATCTACCGGGTAGTGTTATAGGACAATCTACCGGGTAGTGTTATAGGGCAATCTACCGGGTAGTGTTATAGATCAATCTACCGGGTAGTGTTATAGATCAATCTACCGGGTAGTGTTATAGGACAATCTACCGGGTAGTGTTATAGATCAATCTACCGGGTAGTGTTATAGGACAATCTACCGGGTAGTGTTATAGATCAATCTACCGGGTAGTGTTATAGGACAATCTAACGGGGAGTGTTATAGATCAATCTACCGGGTAGTGTTATAGGGCAATCTAGCGGGTAGTGTTATAGGACAATCAAGCGGGTAGTGTTATAGGACAATCTAGCGGGTAGTGTTATAGGACAATCTAGCGGGTAGTGTTATAGGACAATCTAGCGGGTAGTGCTATAGGACAATCTACCGGGTAGTGTTATAGGACAATCTACCGGGTAGTGTTATAGGACAATCTACCGGGTAGTGTCATAGGGTAATCTACCGGGTAGTGTTATAGAGCAATCTACCGGGTAGTGTTATAGGACAATCTTCCGAGTAGTGTTATAGATCAATCTAGCGGGTAGTGCTATAGGACAATCTACCGGGTAGTGTTATAGATCAATCTACCGGGTAGTGTTATAGGGAAATCTACCGGACAATGGTATAGGACAATCTACCGGGTAGTGTTATAGATCAATCTACCGGGTAGTGTTATAGGACAATCTACCGGGTAGTGTTATAGGGCAATCTACCGGGTAGTGTTATAGATCAATCTACCGGGTAGTGTTATAGGACAATCTACCGGATAGTGTTATAGGACAATCTACCGGGTAGTGTTATAGATCAATCTACCGGGTAGTGTTATAGGACAATATACCGGGTAGTGTTATAGGACAATCTACCGGGTAGTGTTAAAGGGCAATCTACCGGGTAGTGTTATAGGACAATCTACCGGGTAGTGTTATAGATCAATCTACCGGGAAGTGTTGTAGATCAATCTACCGGGTAGTGTTATAGATCAATCTAGCGGGTAGTGTTATAGATCAATCTACCGGGTAGTGTTATAGTACAATCTACCGGGTAGTGTTATAGGACAATCTACCGGGTAGTGTTATAGGACAATCTACCGGGTAGTGTTATAAGACAATCTACCGGGTAGTGTTATAGATCAATCTACCGGGTAGTGTTATAGATCAATCTACTGGGTAGTGTTATAGGACAATCTACCGGGTAGTGTTATAGATCAATCTACCGGGTAGTGTTATAGGACAATCTACCGGGGAGTGTTATAGATCAATCCACCGGGTAGTGTTATGGATCAATCTACCGGGTAGTGTTATAGATCAATCTACCGGGTAGTGTTATAGATCAATCTACCGGGTAGTGTTATAGGGCAATCTACCAGATAGAGTCATAATACAATCACTTTAGTTAATTTAACATGTACCATTGTTAAAAACGATTTGCACAAGGAATGATAAATTGTAGTGTAATATCAAGTTGTCTATATACTAACCAATGGCTAGTCTAGAATCAATATCTACTTTACTTCTATTAATTATTTATATAACAAATACTTTCTAGAACTCGGCATAGAATATGACGACATGTTCATTTGGTGTAACAATGGCAAATATCAGAAAATCATTCAATATATTTGTACATGTGGCCATAGTTTGGTTGATGGCGCTTTAAATATAGGACAATTCGATAAAGCATTTACAAGGGTCAATTCTGATAGTTCGATTGACATCTACCATGGACTTTGGATTAGCAAATATTCCTTATCGATATTCTGTGACCAATGAAAATATTTATAGCGTTAAGGATAGCTAGTTCATGGTTGACATGTACACCTTGCGTTAATGGTATATATGTTTCAGTGTAATTTCCGTTCACAATGATCTAAAACAATTTACAATACTGACACAAACATACCCACAATTGAATCAGCTAGAAAGAACGTATCAGGGAGAAAATAAGAAAATAAAAAAGGAGAATTTTTTTTTTAAGTTCTACACTTTCTAGATTTTCATGGCATTGCTCTGTTTCAATATGTACATTTCTTCTTGAACATCTGGTCTTATTACCTTGTATTTTTTCCATGGTCTCCATGTAAATCTTTCCTTTGTTCATATTTTGCCGGAACTTAAATCGAGTACGGTTTTGTTGACGTTTCGGTATTCTCTGACATCTTTTGGTTTGTGCTACAATGTCATGTTGCCAGAAAAGAAAACGTATTACTTCTTGTCATTAAGATTGTAATACGCATGCGTGAATGTTATAATTCAGTGGCTGTGTATATGATGCTATCAGGGCAAAGTTGTTGAAAGGATGATAAGCTTAATAATTATTTAACGACGTTTTTCAAACTTTTATAATTCTGTCAATATACAACGTAAAATCTTCAAATTTTGCATGTAAATTGTCACTATTAGATATTTAATAATAGCAAAGTTGTAACTAAATATATGGCATCATGTCAAAATTACAGGATAATTAAACTTTGCGCTAATCACTGATGAAGCTAACCACCTTTTGAACACACAGGCCCTGTACTTCAGTACCATCGTAAACCACTCGAAAAATTACTTTTTTTATCAACAAGTTCCTCGCCATGAGAGTTTATACGTCTTACTTTACTTCATTCACCGAATTTTTGTAATTGTTGTGGAAAGGTTTGTTTTAATTATCGCAAAATAGACGTACAAACAAGTAGGTGTAGAGGCTAACAGAGTTGTTTACCAAGTGTCTTGTTTATGGTGACTTATATACAGAGTAGCGTGGAATGCAGAAACGAAACCTCATGCTAACCATTACAATACATCTATAGCTATGTAGCGTCACATTAGGACAGTCCAGGGTGATACACGTGGGCTGTTTACGTCAGAGTCTGATGATGAAAGACATTTGTACGCGAGTACTCCAGTCACAAGAAGTGGACCGTTTGGTACAACAATTTTCTCCTCCCTCATCCGTCCTCCCCCCCCCCCCCCCCCCCCCCCCACACCCCTCCCGTTTAGTGTCTGGCCTGTTTACGTAAACAAACACCCCGACAACCGTGTACACAAACAAACAAAATAAGCAAACACAAAAAATGAATATAAACCACTGGCCAAACATGAAAAAAAAAACACAAATAAAATAGATAAACGTGTCTTAAGGACTAGGTACAGGACAATTCAATATGGCGGAGGTGTTTTTACCAAAACTTGTTATTTTATTAAATACTGCAAAATGCATGACCAAAATAGACCACAAAGTACATTTTGTGATGGAGAATCGATAATTTCAACCATATTTTGGTACGTTTGGTGGTTTTTCTGATATTTGATGTTATATGTCTAAAAACGCGTGCACGTTTGCAGAATACTGCGAAAGATAATAAAAACAATGAATATCATTTTTTGTTACTTTAATATACACAGAATGATAGACGAGCCTTCGATTTTTGAATAAATCTCTCTTTCAATTGAAAACCGCAGAATAAGAGAACGTACTCGTCACATGAATGGCAATTTACGTACATTCAGGACACCGATTACATCTGGATCAAATTTTAAAAATTTCCATCGCCGATCGGCAAATTTATGTGGCACGCCGCATAGCCAAAACAAAAATCTTACCGTCTGCGGTATGACGAGTTATGACATTATGTCAGATCTCTTAAATCAACATCTTCCCGTAGCATGTAGCGAAAAATTATCCTATGCCCTCCATTTTCAACTATTTACTGTTTTAGATATTCATACGCCTTACTTAGAGCCATGGTGAAACATCGACAAAATTAACAATTAAATTGGATTCAAGCATGCAGTAAAGGTAAATGATACTTGGTATATCGTCACAAAGCAAAAACTGCCCGTTCCTATCACGATGAATTGTTTTTAGCGATTGCCAGTTTTCCATTTTTGGGCGAATGTATAGCACGTGAAAAGATGTTGTTCGGCACTTCCGGCAGTGTTTTTTAGGTAATTTAATGATTTTGAAAGAATTGTCAACAAAGTTTAATTTGTGTTGTATAATTTCTGATGGAATTCGTATATATTATACACTTCCGCATGGATCGGACAGTATTAACTCACTGATTATACCGATTCGTTCTCGGCTTCGCACCTGTCAAACATCGCTAGCGTAAATTGTTGCCATCGTAAACATGTGTGGCAGTTGAGGCACCATGGTATCAAAATACATTTCTCAAACTTAATTAGTAATTAGGTAACCGTATAGTAAATGTAAATTACGTTATGTCGGTGTTATTATTTCAATTTTATACCTTTTTTGACACGAAACTTACATTTACATGACAAATGACCTATTCAATATAAAATAATGCCCCTATATTGCCCCCACGAGATACAGGTAACTACTTTTACCTGAACTGAAAACAGCATGCAATGGACGACATTTTTTAGAGGGGGTACCTGTGTATTTCTCCCTGATACTCTGATTTACAGAACAAAATAGAAATTTTAACACTGGGTTATCATTCTATGAACATTGCAGTAACCTTGTATTATTTTTTTGAAATGTTTCAAGTAACTATATGAAACATATTTGCGCACTCCCATTTCGATATTATTTACTGAATATTTTTTTCCTAAGTACAGATTTTTTTAATTTGGGGGGCTTAATTGCATTTTATATCAATATTTAATATAATGGGATAAAGCTTATGCCATGTATTGGAAGGAAACATTAAAATCTCAACATTACCATTTTCATCCAGGTAACAACCAATATGGCTGTACCTAGTCCTTAATAGCGAATTACTCGTTTGATAATGCTATATCTTCTCCGATTTTTTTTTTAAAAGTTCTCATCCTTGCTAATAAAACACACACAGTTATATTGTAATGAAATCAAATTTGCATTGCAATTAAAAATGAAAATATGTTAAATAAGAAAATGCAGCAAAGCTGCTGGACACAAACTCTTGGTTATGAAAAGGACTTAATTACTGGCAGTTAGAAAAAACACGTGAGACCTTTCAGTCGACGAGAATTACAAGTAAATGTACAATCTGTGTACTACTTGTTTGCGGGAAAGGTTGTGTAAAATGTTTATAAAACTTGGAAAATCTTTCCTAGATCGAAGCGCTTCCATCTGGCGCCATTTTTGTCCTACCTTAGTAACGCATGTGAACTAGTTTCCCCGCTGTGGGCAAAACCACAGGGACTAGGCACGGACCTATGTCGCTATGAAATGATTGTCAGATAATGTTTTTACCTTTCTCGAATATAGCCCCTCCCACTACTATATATGTCGCAGCTATATGAGGGTTTCTTTTTGTCGAATTGCGAGTTGGAAAGTGCGAGTTGCGAGTTGCAAGATCATAATTTTTTACGTTGAAAAGTACATGTATTACTGTAGATTGTAAATAAAATTCAATGCTCTATTCTGAAAATGTTAACTGAACACTTTATGATTCAAGGGACTTGCAGGGCTAATTATTCCAGCCAGCCGATAAAGTTTGAAATGTTATAGATACTATACATACACTATTTCCCACACCTTCGTTCCCAGTCCGAACCGTCCGGAGTTTTCCGGGCTGCCAAATTTTGTTTACCAGGTCAACATTGTGTCCCGCAAGAGTTATTTCCCCTGACTATATACACTGCGTGAGGTTTAAATGACATTAAATACATAAATTTGGGTCTTTTTGTAAATATAAATATTAACATATGTTTCTAATATAATTATTGTTTTCTTTTATATTCAGATATATAGTTATGGGAGAGGCTATATTTGAGAAAGATAAAAAAATAGATATTTATCTGACAATCATTTCATAGTGACATACATGTAGGTCCGTGCCTAGTCCCTTTGGGCAAAATTGAAGGACGCACATGATCAGTAAAATAAACCTGACAAGTCGCTAGGCTGCCTGCATGTCATTTGTACATTACAATGGAGCCGCAACAGACTTCAAAGCCTGTCAGTTTTTACCGTTTTGTGACCACGAGATTCTTTTGATGTAAACAATGTTCGAATCAGTATTCTTGCCCCATCAACAAGGTTGTGCGGCCTTCAGCTTTGCCATGACTTATTCCAGGGGTGTAGAGAGCGTAGGAGATCATAACCCAAGGATATGGATGATGTCCGATTCATATACTGGTAGTGTCTGATTTTTTTTAAGAATTCCTCTACTGAATTTTACTTATAGCTTATCTTACCCAAAATTAGAATATGACATCCGAGTAATCAAAATTGTTCGTTTTTTTCGAAACTATTTTATATATGTTTATACTATTCTGGAGACGGGACCAAAGTGGTGGAAAGTGGTAATTCACATTATAAACTGTATCAAGAAACAGGCATGGAAAAATGTATAAAATAATTAATATATTTTAACCATTTATTAATCATCAGCAAAATATTCATAATCTGCGTCACCACAGATTTTTCAATATCCCAAGGCCAAAAACCAATATCTATAATAAAAGCTTCTTTCCTAGTACCATGCAGGCATGGGATAATCTTGTTCCTTCGCTGACAATTGCTGTAACTATAAGTCTGCATTCCTTTAAAAGAAAGCTGAATCATAAAGTACATTTTATTTGATCAAAATGAAACTATTTCAAATACTTTAAAAGCTGTATCTCGAAAATTAAATATTATTTTGTGCTAACTAAGAAATGTTGCAAGTGACTTGAAATCACCATAAATGTATAGATCATCATATCCCTAATCGGTTTGTGCCTGTGTTACACCTAGTGAAAATAGTGATCATTGTTTTTTTTTTACTTGTCCTAAATGTTCTTATTCGATGTATTTAATTAATGAAATTCAAGACCGTATTGGTTATTGTAATTCAACTGTATTGAATTCAGGAGATAATAACCTATCAGATAATAGCAATGGAATTATTTTAACAAACGTGCAACATTATATAAACAGTACTAAATGATTTGGATGTGTCACTGTTTCATGGTCAACAAAGTTACTAATTTTAGAAATCTTTATCATCGCCCTAACAACTTCATTTCTCAACATGTGTTCATCAAAATTCACAAAAAAGATTAAATATCATAAAACATGTACCTCGTACACATTTTCAGCATTCCAGGGTCAAATTTAAGGTCACCTTTACTATTTATAGTAAATCATTGTCATCGCTCTAGTGACGTCATCTCTCAACCAATTTTCATCGAATTTCACATAAACATGTAGGTTAAGTATCATAACACCTCAAATGTGTTCTTGTTTCAGCGTTACCGGGTCAACATTAAGGTCACTGTTACTATTAATAGAAAATATTTGCCGTAGCTATAGTGACTTCATTTCTAATTCAGGGCCCGTATAAATGAAACTGTTCTCATGCTCAAGCATGGATTTTGTGCTCAGGTTCATTTACTTGTAATTTTGTCAAAGTTTCACAGCAAAAATTAAAGAGAAATTAGGTCGAAAGCTGTCTTCAACCTTTACAATGATTTTTTTTTACTTTTTTGCATGATTAAGGCGAGTTTTAAGAAAGCGGACTTGAGCACATAATCCATGCTTGAGCATCATGAATATGGGCCGAGTTTGCAATGAAATTCACATGTTGGTTAAGTACCATAACACCTCGGACGAGCTCATGTTTCAGCATCCCATGGTCAACATATATGTCTTCGTTACTAACTATAGCAATCTGTTGTCGTCGCTCTAGTGACTTATCTAGACTTATCATAATACCTTGAAGAGGTTATTGTTTCAGCATCCCATGGTCAACATATATGTCTTCGTTACTAACTATAGCAATCTGTTGTCGTCGCTCTAGTGACTTATCTAGACTTATCATAATACCTTGAAGAGGTTATTGTTTCAGCATCCCATGGTCAACATATATGTCTTCGTTACTAACTATAGCAATCTGTTGTCGTCGCTCTAGTGACTTATCTAGACTTATCATAATACCTTGAAGAGGTTATTGTTTCAGCATCCCATGGTCAACATATATGTCTTCGTTACTAACTATAGCAATCTGTTGTCGTCGCTCTAGTGACTTATCTAGACTTATCATAATACCTTGAAGAGGTTATTGTTTCAGCATCCTATGGTCAACAGATATGTCTTCGTTACTAACTATAGCAATCTGTTGTCGTCGCTCTAGTGACTTATCTAGACTTATCATAATACCTTGAAGAGGTTATTGTTTCAGCATCCCATGGTCAACATATATGTCTTCGTTACTAGCTATAGCAATCTGTTGTCGTCGCTCTAGTGACTTATCTAGACTTATCATAATACCTTGAAGAGGTTATTGTTTCAGCATCCCATGGTCAACATATATGTCTTCGTTACTAGCTATAGCAATCTGTTGTCGTCGCTCTAGTGACTGCATTTCTCAACCAATTTTCATCAAACTTCACATATTGGTTACTTATCATATTATCCTGATCTTGTTTCAGCATTCAAGTGTCACTATTCAAGTCATCGTTAGTATTTATAAAAAAAAATCTTTGCCTTCAGCTTGTCGATTTCATTTCTCAACCAATTTTCATCAAACTTCACATATTGGTTACTTATCATATGACCTTGAAGAGGTTATTGTTTCAGCATTTCAGGGTCACTATTAAGGTCACTGTTACTATTTATAGAAAATATTTTTCTTCGGTCTGGTGATTTCATTCCTCAACTGATTTTGATCAAACTTCATATATTGATCAAGTGTCTATATACGTTAAAGGGGATTTGTATTGGTGCGATGCCTTGTTATAATCTATTTTATATGACTATATAACTTAAAGAAATAATTACTGAGGCTGAGTATAATCTTATATAGATGTTGGGTGAAAGTGTATGTGTGTATCAAAGTATACATTACTGTCTATGATATGTTTTATTTTGTTTATTCACTTTAGTTTTTATATATGTGGTACCTATTGGAGAGGACTTACATACATGTAGGCTTGCCTGTTGTCCAATCCTTTTGTTTTCAATAAAATGTGTTGAAATGGAATCTGCGTGAACTAGGATACCATTAGGTAGTTCCATACTGTAATATCTACATACAAACACATGTACGGTGTAATTATGATAAATAAATGGCATTCAATTAAACTAAATTAACTTGATTAATAACCAACTAATCTTATATTAGCGCATCACTACCGCTCTCGATCTGTACCCTTGGAACAGGGTTTCATGCGTTACCCCAATACAGACAATCGTTTGTGTTCAAAGGGAAACAACTCTCATCCACGAAAATGATTTGATTTTGACGGTTGTACGTCCGCTAATGGCTATACGACCTTTCAGCCGACGAGAATTACAAAATGTAACACATCCTTCCATTTAACACATAAAATAATTTTTCACAGCAATGTTTTGACTTAGCTCTGTGCTTCGACCAATCAGTTTCATAACGATAGTGTGAGTAGATCGGGGCGTATATAATTAAAAATGATAATACATTGATTGTAATAATTTAATTATGTTTTGCACCAGTTCAATTGAAGTTGTTTCATACTATTAAAGAAGTAACCCATGCTGTTTCTCTCTTTTATAATTATAAGGAAAGCGTACTTACTAATTTGAATTGCTAGAGTTATCAATTACAATTATTAAATTATATTATCTTACAATGTATGCTGATGATATAGTTTTAAGATGATAGCGATCATAAAAATTTGCTGAAAAGTACGGTTTAGCTGTCAACAATGAAAAAAAAACCCAAAATATTCATTTTTCGAAAACTTTAACAGATATTACCCAAATGAACATCGGAAAATTAATGGAAGAAACATAGAGGTAGCATATATAGAGGTTACATAACGAGTGGTTGTTGGATATGGAATTTATTTCACTCAAGTTAATTATTTTTTTAAAGTTACAAAAGACACGAGCTTTAGCGAGTGTCTTTTGTAACTTTTAAAAAATAATTAACGAGAGTGAAATAAATTCCATATCCAATAACCACGAGTCGTGTGACCTGTTTCTACCACAATACACTGTGTTATTCCACTCTCAGACCATTGTATAAACGTGCTGACTGTTGGATAAATATATGTTATATACCACTAGTGGAATGTATTCGAGATGATGTGATTTCCCGCAAATCCGCGATTCACCCCAGAAAACAACAATGCAACTGCCGACTAAATACCATTGTGGTAGAAACAGGTCACACGACTCGTGGTTATTGGATATGTGTTCACGTGACAACCCGTGAAAGTCTAGCCAGCAGGTCTTATAAACGACCAAAATCTCACAGACAGTGAGTTGTTGAAATCCATTTCATAGCAAAATATGTAGATTTTATATTTCAAAATTATCTATATCTGTTTACCTATTTGTCTAATTATTTACATGAACAGACTCCGTGTAGGGGAGATAATTGTTACAGTTACAGTCAAACGTACATCATACGTCCACAGGGTGCGACAGGGGACATAACACTGAATGGCATACTGAAAATGAAATAATTTAAAATGACATTTCAGGTTCAGCAATTCAAGGGAAAATTGAAGTTAGTTGATTCTAAAATAAACGTGACATGTAGCATCCTTTGCAGTTTTTAATTAAACAGATTTTTCTTATTTGATGCAAGGCAATATATATGCAAATGAGTTTAAACCAAGGTTTTCGATATCCACAATATCCTTATAAGGAATGTCTTAAAGGATGGATGGTTGGGGTAGACCAACAACGGGAAAAGGAAACAGGCATTCGTTTGGATTGAACAGCAGGGAACGTGATGTGTTATAGGGCGATTTACCGTAAGAACCCTTTTGTGTTTGCTACAATTCTGCTACGGGTTCTGTTGTGTTGTTTTTCAACTTTTGCGTACACGTAACAGCTTTGCAAAGTGGCCAAATATGGGCATTATTTAGAAAATGTTTTATGTCGTTAATCTCTGTTTTTCCGTAGATCTCCTTTGTTTTCAAACGATATCTGTCAAAGTTGATAGGCTTAGTCAACATGACATGAAGTTGAGTTTTCCTTGACTGAAAATTCGATTCCACTATATTCACTAGAGTTATGGCCCTTCGAAGCAATATGTAAAAAATGTGTTGACTTTTGCTTGTTTTTATGTGCACAACTAAAGACAATCCACAATTCATAAATTATATCAGTATACTTCTGATAGAGTCCGATGGGCGAATCAGCCCCCCCCCCCCCCCCCCCCCCACTTGCGGTGCTCCTGTTGTTTTACTACATTGTAACATATATAGCCGTCACTCTCCTGGTTACGTAAGTATTTACTTGTGTTGGTGTGTGTGTGGATGTGTGCGTGTGGGTGTGTGTTTATTGGACGTGTAAAATTGTTTTCTTTGTAATTGAAATGTTGATGCGCCTATGAGTCGTAAGGCTCTCGGCAAATAAAGAATCTGAACAACAGGGAACGTGAGGTGTCCCTTAGCCCTCCAACTCTGGCCAGTGGCCGAACAACCGCGTGGGGGCAATTGGACACTGGCGCTCCCCTCCCAACTCACTGTCTACGGACTGGGGACCCACGTGGGGTACTCACAAGCCACTGGTCGACGGCGCTTCTCCGGAAACTACGGCTTTCTCCCCGTAACTCCAGCTTCTTCCCGTTTATCCCAGCCCCTCCCCGTCACCCCATACTCTCCCCATCACCCCATACTCTCCCCATCACCCAGCTTCTCCCCGTCACCTAAGCTTCTCCCCGTCACTCCAGCTTCTCCCCGTCACCCCACTTCCCCTGGCCGACCGATGCAGCCTCTCCCCGTCACCTAAGCTTCTCCACGTCACTCCAGCTTCTCCCCGTCACCCCAGCTTCTCCCCGTCACTTCAGCTTCTCTCCGTCACACAAGATCCTACCCGTCACCCCAGCTTCTCCTCGTCACTTCAGCTTCTACCTGTCACCCAAGCCCCTTCCCATCACTCCAGCTTCTCCCCGTCATCCCAGACTCCCCCGGCACTCCAGTCTCTCCCCTCCACTCCATCCTCTCCCCGTCATCCAAGCCTCTCCCCGTCAACACAGCCTCTCCCCATCACCCCAGCATCTCACCGTCACTCCAGCTTCTCCACGTCATCCCAGCCTCTCCACGTCACCCCACTTCTCCTGGCCGACCGATGCAGCCTCTCCCCGCCACCTACATGTAAGCTTCTCCCCGTCAAAGCCTCTCCTCCTCATCCCAGACTCTTCCCATCATTCCAGCTTCTCCACATAACTCCGGCTTCTCCCCGTCACTCCAGCCTCTCCTCGTCACCTCAGCCTCTTCCCATCACTCAAGCTTCTCCCCGTTATCCCATGCAGCCTCTCCCCACCACCCCAGCTTCTCCCCGTCACCCCAGACCCCCTGGCACCCCAACCTCTCCCCTCCACCCTATCCTCTCCCCGTCACCCCAGCCTCTCCCCGTCACGACAGACTCTCCCCATCAACCGAGCCTCTCCCCGCCACCTCAGCCTTTACCCGTAACCCCAATCTCTCCCCGTCACCGAAGCCTGGCTCGAACCCGCAACCACTGGCTCTTTAGGGTGAAAAGTACTGAAAACCATTTTGTTCACGTCATGCCTAGTTAAAAGCACTATATGCCTTTATCAGAAAAGCACGTGAATTTGTAGCTTAATTTGTGCCGCCAGGTTCTAGTGACGTGCACGCATGGCCACCATAGCGCCATTTTGAACGGTTTTCTCACTGCAGTAACCCAGGTACACTAGTGGTTGTATCAGAATCCACCATTATAAACCCACCTCATACTGTAACCCAGGTACACTGTTGCTTGTATCAGAATCCACTATTATAAACCCACCTCATACTGTAACCCAGGTACACTATTGGTTGTATCAGAATCCACTATTATAAACCCACCTCATACTGTAACCCAGGTACACTATTGGTTGTATCAGAATCCACTATTATAAACCAATCTCATACTGTAACCCAGGTACGCTAGTGGTTGTATCAGAATCCATTATTATAAACCCACCTCATACTGTAACCCAGGTACACTAGTGGTTGTATCAGAATCCACTATTATAAACCCACATTATACAGTAACCCAGGTACACTAGTGGTTGTATCAGAATCCACTATTATAAACCCACCTCATACTGTAACCCAGGTACACTAGTGGTTGTATCACAATCCACCATTATAAACCCACCTCAAACTGTATCTCCCGTACACTAGTGGTTGTATCAGAATGTGACTCTACCACAATTTCAGCCAAAAACAGCTGTACTTCATTGAATTAAATATAAATGAACAGCTGATGAAATGGGCGTTAGCATATCGGATCGTATTTTACCGCCAAATGATGATGACGTCAACAAACAGAAAGTGATGTTGTTCCGGTCAAATGTCAGCCAATCAAAATGGGTTTAGTTTATTTCACGTGTGGTATAAACAGATTGTTATTCAACGGTTGTAATGATTATTTGATACCATGAGAGTTGAATAACACCCACCTATGATGGGAGAAAATTATGTTTTTTAATAAAATAAAATTGAATATTATTTATTGAAACAACAGATAGCAATTACCTCTGTTCGCCTGATTAAAATTATGTTAAATAGCTAATTGACGATATCAACAGATATCGTTCTCTTTTGAATGAAGTTTAATGTTATTGAGTTGAGAATATACATAGTTTGTTAGTGACCTAATACGGAAAAATATCGCCTCACCTGATAGATGTTTTTTAAAGTCCCGATATTTTTCCGTATTAGTTCATTAACAAACTGTGTAATGAATTTATCCCGCTGAAGGTTTATACCCCTGTAATTTATTAAATAGATAAACTGATATTTTGAACCGTCTGTCTTGCGGGCGTCAACATAGAAATGCCCTAACGTTTCCGCCAACCCATCTTCGCTAGCCAAGGGTTACGATCCGCACACTCATCTTCACCCTTGGCATATATAGACCACATTTCGTAAATCCCGCGACGAGAATTTTCATTGGATGCAGCTAGGTCCGGCTGCGTCCAATCAGAGTGCACCTTACATTTGATCACGCGCTCTTCTTATGGGACAGAAAAAATGTAAACAAATATGGCACAGTGTCGACTGTATCATGGATCTTTACCAGTAAAACAGAGAAGAACAATCTCCACCGACACATTTACGGTAAGGACTCAGTGCGTGGATCGCCGTTTCCTGATGCTGTCTAATTTGATCAAGCTTGAATTTTTCACAGATCAACCGAATGAGATGTTCTTCCATGTTTACATTCATTGCTGAGGCTGTTTTGTTACACGCATTTTGATTGGTCGGTGGTTACGTGATTTAAAAGGACACAACGCACACCGACCACTAGGTGGCAGACCCGGGAGCTTTCAATTTTGCCATGATATATTCCAGGGGTGTAGATTACATAGGTGATCGTAACCCCTGGATATCGAGGATGCCGCCAACCCCACCTCATCAAACGTAGGATCCTGGACTTTTTCACTTAAATAAGCTTTCAATATTCTGGTCACTTTCTCTTTGCATCTCAAAGTTTTGTCATAATTTTCTTTCTGGCGTTTCTGAGCAAATTTATCTTCCGTGGTGTCGCCGAACCGTTTAAGAACAGACATGATTGTTATTGAATATAGAGTTATTTCAGGAACGATAACTCGTTACTGAAGTGATACGGAATCTAGTGACGTTATACGGATTTTTAGTAACCCGATACGGGATCGTCAAGGACGTCATTTGACGTTGTTTTAACCAACGGGATAGCGAAATTTATGTGATCAGCGTGATAAATTTTGATTACCCTCCAGCTCTGCTATTGTATGATTTCCATTGCGTTTAGATGCTTAATCTAAGCATGAATACCATGGAATCGTGTAAGTATTGAAAAAGAGACTCTCTCTTGTTTAGTGTTTGATAGTCGACTATATAATTATATGTATAGATGGTTATTCTCCAGGCTACAAGTGCCTGTGTTGTAAACGGCAAGTCCAAGGTATTTTAAAAACGTATCAACATAAGGTTAAATATGTCTTGCTAAAGAATTGGGTAATACAATACCTTGCCAAGAACATTCAGTCACGTCATATTTTTATTATCTGTTTCATGTGTTTTGACAAAGTTTCAACGACGATTTTCAAAAGAATTGAATATTTAGACTTCATATGCTTGTTATGTAGAAAATTATTTGCTGATTCCTCCAAAGCAATTGTAGAATTGTTGGTAGCCGAATTCAAGAGATATTTCCTGGCACAATTAAAATGGTTATCAACGATAAAATTAATTAAGAATAAAGAACTAAACGGTTTCACATTTTCGATACAGTGCATATATTCATCTGTTTCTCGAAAACGAAGCTTGTGAAAATTATGTAAAGGTGAGGCGTAATTAAAGATTTATCTAAATGCATAAAATATTAGTAAAATATGACATGTCTGACCAAATATGTTTTGCACGGTACTGTATATACAATTTTGTATATTCGACTTTGTTTCAATAGTACACGGAAAGCATGTAATGTTAAGTGAGTATCAATTTTTGCATTTTGATTTCCACGATAACAAATGTAACAAAAACTAGAACACTGACTGAGATATGCTGGTTATACAGTGCTTTATTATACGAGGTTGTCAGAATCAATCATTAAAAAGACAGGACACGGTGATCAAAAGTAATCATTTTACAGATATACCACTGCTATGCTGTTACATACAGGTGGGTTCGGCGTTAACAGTCACATGTTCTGCAGGTGCAGATCAGAGGGAAACGGTCGTGTCGGTAGGCGAAGTATCCATACCCATATCCTCTTTTATATGATCGTTTGCGTCTAGCTTCGACAGGTTCGTCGCCTGACCCGTCGCCTGACCCGTCGAAGTCGTCGATGTTAAATAGAACCTCCGGGTCAAAATCAGTAACGTCCGTGGTTGCTAGAGCAGTCATGACTGGCTGTTTACCACCGTCGTAGTAGCTGTCACAGTAGATAAGAAACTTCCGGTCCAGGTGTAGAGTAGGCTCGCACCTGGTATTGGCTCCGCAGCAAGTCTCACTAGATGTTAATAAAAATGTGATAATGATAAACTCCACAACTTAAAAAAAAAATGATATAAAACGTAGGCATTGAGTGACAAAAGATGACGTAACACACTCATATGTTGCACATTTAAATTTAATAATAGAAAAAATGAATTTAATTGCATCATACAGCTGCTTCGTCCTCCTTTCAGGGATGCTAGGGGCTAAAAAGTGGGAATCCAAAATGTGTAAACTAATGTAGAAGCGGAAGTGTTAGGTGCGTAAAACCCCCTTTTTTATGAATTTAGAGGTAAAATTAAACAAGTTCTGTATAATTTCAAATCGTGTACTACGAAAATGTGTATACAATATATTATGTACCGTGCTGCTACTCAAAGGAGGTGGCTGTGGCTATGGCATCGTCGGAAACCCACGGTACACTTTTCTGACGTTTGCATCCCGTGGGCCAGAATCGGTATAAACCTTCGTTTCCCCGAATAAAAGTTTATTCGGAGATTTCAACCAATCAGGCTGGTCGTTTCTCGTGACATTCTGTTAGATGATTTTACCGTGACCACGACCAGCATATTTCTGTAGGCATTACGCCGATGTCAATCGCCGTATAGCAGAACCTTATATTTTAATCACAATCGACACAATTATAACACAATCGACAGGTTTTGTTGACAGGCGGTGCTACAAATGAGACGGGATGCCCCGGCTTGATATCCCGGCTGTATGTAGTCATGGATGAAACCATCGATATGATTGGCTACTATTTTAGTACGAATACGAGAGTTTCTTTCCATTTGAGCCCATGGGATGTAAACGTCAGAGAAGTGTACCGTGGGTTTCCGACGATGTAGCTATGGAGGCTCCAGCAAACCTCGGGGACTAAAAAACCACCAGCAGAGTCTGCCACCCCATATCATGTAAGATGACGTAACGCACACGTGTGTTGTACCTTTTAAAACCTACCTCATTTAAGAAGGCAGTAAAACACACAATAACGGAATGTACCATTATCATTGTTGCAATGACATTGAATTAAAAAGAAAACTGGTATTTTATTTGAAGATAAGCTTCCATAACGGCGTTCACATCAAAAATTAGATATGGTGTTCATAATACAGTGAAACCTCTCAATTAAAACCATCTTATTTAGTAGGATCCGCGCCAAAGTGGTCTTAATAACGGGGTGGTCTGAATACGGAAGGTGACCTCGCAGACAGATTTCTCTGAAATCCACTTTTGACATGTTTCCATGGTCCATTAATTAATATGTAGGCTTTATAATGTAAACAAACAGTAATTTGTAACCTATTAGCCAATATGACACCAAAATACAGCTTACTGATCTGACACTTGACATGTATAGACAGTGGAATACACACCAGGTGACTTTGTGTTTGGTCGGTGGTCTGAGTAGTGAGGTGAAACTTAGTGCAAAGGTGGTATTTTGGAACTTATCCAAACTGGTCTTAATAGTGAGGTGGTCTTACATGTAAAAGTTAAGCTTAAAATACAAAAAAAAATCTACAAAATATTTTTTCGGGACTGAAATGAAGTGGTCTTAATAACGAGGAGGTCTTAATTCTGAGGTGGTCTTTAAGCGAGGTTTCACTGTACTTGCGTTAAAGCTCCGCCATATTCTGCTGGTAAGAAGCAGTGTATTAAATGAAAGGGAAGGTCATATCAGTTTCCGGAATTTAACAAATGTGGTGTATTACGCACAACAACTATTTGTCGTACATATACTCACCCACAACACTCCGCCATATATATATCCGGTGCGACAATCCAACACAGGGTATTACCATTGTCCCTGAAGAACCCCAGTACATTCTTTTTAGTTGTGTCACAGAGGGATTTGCCACTGAAAAATAAGTGACGATTTTTTGTCAATTTTACTACATACATGTAGTCAATATTTGTATCTTCATGTACATTCCTTGCTAAAATCATTTACAGATTATCGAATGTTTTAAACACAGGCTTCTGAGACAAACGTAACACAAACACAAACTACCTTCCCCAACATCAACACGTGACTGCATTAATACAATATGTAAATATATACAGTACGCCAAAACTGCATCACACTGTGAAATGCAATTGTTTCGTGTTTTAAGGACCCACCATACTGCTAAGCTTGTATTGATGGAGGAAAGCTGGAGTTCATGAAAGAAAAAACACCGACCTATGGCCTGCCAAACGTAGGCATTGAACAACGACTCGGAGATTGAGAGAAGTGCTAGCAGAATGTCAGACACATATGGCCACCGTGGACTACTAGTGTTTAATTTATGTAGGCATTGCAAAATAAAAGTATGAATAGTATTCGATTTACTGACATTCATGGTAGCCTATATTAAAAAGAAAATTATTTAAATTTTATTTATTAATAAAATAATTTCTTTATCCGTTCGATAAAAGCATATCTGTGCCAACCTTGTTGGTCTACCATACAAAAAGAATATTTTAAAAATTTTGCATAGCGTTTTGCATATTAGATAAACTTTAAGTTAACTAAAATCTATGACTCCAAGTTATTTAAAAGAACGTGTTAAAATACTAAACATATTTAACATCTTTGACTTGGACAGCATATGCATGTCAAGGTCAGTTTAATTCGCAAACTGCGTTCATCTTCCTCTTTATGTACATTAGCCAAAAATTATCGATATTTCAGAAAGATGTCATTTGAAGGTTTTGATCCCTGTGGCATTGAAATATGTCATGGTAATTTTTAATCGAAACCTTTTTTTGTGGCCTCCCAGGGAAGATAACAGCAAAACACAGTATCTCTCAGTGTCTAGACCTTTTAGTATGTCAGAAAACGTATTTGGAGTTTATTGAGATTTCTGACCCCTCTAACCTTGGCAATATATCAAGGTCGTTTTTATTGGCAAACTTTGTGTGGCTTCTTCCAAGAAAGCATCCAGCAATGAATTGACCGTGCTTTGCAACTTACAGTTAAGCTTAAAATACTTTGTCAACAGCTATTGTCCGTGATATGAACCCTGTTTGTATCATGCCTGACGCGTATGTGTACAGTACCGTGCCAAAATTATGGGAACCATTTTTATTTTACCATATATTCTTTGTATTTCCAAACTTTTTCAATGAATTTTCCTGGCTTTGTTTAAAGGTGGATTTTGTACAGAAATATCAAAAGGGTCTTCTCTTAAAATTGATATAATTTTCCATCGTGTATATATTAAGCAACACAAAATTGTCTATCCTTATAGTTTCCATGTGACGCCATTTTTCTGTAAGCGTTTTACCAAAATGTGAGTCAAAATGACGTTCCAAAAAGGGGATGTTGTAAATAAATTATGAATTATCTGATCATACAAAACGGAAAACAGTAAAAATATTTTGAAAATAAGCAGAAAACAATTCTTTATAAGCATACACAATTTCGTAAAAAACTTTTTTTATAAAAGATGTCAATAAAATTCGTTGAAAAAGGTTAGAAATACAAAGAATAAATAGCAAAATAAACACATGTTTCCATATTTTGTCACGGTACTGTATATCAATACAAAGTGTAAAGGATTAAACAGAGGGCTACTTTATACTATATCTCTTCACGTGTGTTTTCTCTCCTTAGTTTGTTTGTCCCTGACCCCCATTTAAGCGATGAATGTTTTTGCAAATGTTGTTGCAGTCCTATAACACACATTGCTATTGATGACAAACTAAATAAAGCCCGGTAGGGCTTTATGTAAGCTAGTCAGCAATAGCAATGTGTGTTATAGGACTGTAACAATTTTCGCTGAAATGTTAATTACTTATATTTACATTTTGATGGAATTGTTGTGCTTTATTTAGTTTATTCGGACTGATTTTGAACAGCAAATCAAGTAAAGACAACAATGTAAATGGATTACGTCACGATAAAGATTGATGACGTCACAATAGCAGCTGCTGTTATAATCTAAGGCACTGGGTGTTATAGGGGTATGACAGCAACTGCCTCTTGCCATCTTGTCAATGGAACATTATATACAGAGCGAATGTCAATATACGTATGTGTTTGGCTGGAAACATCGAATGTAAATCTGTAAAACATTCACAACAACTCTCACTGACAATAGTGAATACCACAAAGACCAACACTCAATGGTTGTGTGGGTAGGTCAAACGATCTATAGTGTACGATACTTACACATCCGGTATCATAGGCGGGACGTGTTTGGAACTCTTGGCGAAAACATAGGCCTGCCAGTTCGAATTCAGGGCAAGGTAAAGTCCATATCTGTTTAAAAAAAAATTGAACATAAATGCATTTTGTAATGATTAAATCATTAACAAGTAGACTCCTCCTCAGTGTAAATAATTTTATCACGCACTATCAGAATTTACAATCTAAAGATGAACTACGCCGACCGTAGTTATTCACTTGAATAGCATCATACTGATTCTATAGTTATCATTTTTGTCCATGCATACATTTCCAATATTAAGGATTTTTTTTTATAATTTTTGTAGCTTTAATTCTTTTTATGTTTTGTAATACACAATTACATATATTTCCTTCGCAAGAAAATGCGAAAGTAAAAAGCTAAATATTTGGCAGCTCAGAACAAGTAATTTGTGTTTATAAAAACATCGATCCACGGTCTGCACCGCATACAGTTCAAGAAAAAGACTGATGATAAAAATATTATACGCTTATAATTACATTTATTTCAATTGCAAATAGACTTGATAAATCTAATAGCCCCACAAGCTATACAAAGACGTGATTAACTTTGTTGTATAGGTCAAACAATAAGGTTTTAAACGTATATGATAAAAACATACGACTACGATAAATTCTTAAATCTGATTTTGGAAATTGGAACTATATTTTGTTTTATTGTCATGCTGTTTCTAGGACCAAAAAGCAGAATTTATTTATTTTCCCGCAAAAACACACTGCTTTCTCTCCTGCGTTGCCTCCATGTATAAACAGATGAAAAAATGTATTTAAAAAGAAAATAATATGACAAGGGCAAAACCTTAAAAGGGCTATCTTAATAGTTAATCTCTGATGTTTAAAGAGAATAATTTATGTACTGGTTCAGAAAGAGATAAAATTAAAGGTTCTGAATCAACGACAGAGATAAATGCAACAGACATCAACTGAAAGATAATCCGGTCATGTTGTATCTTCCGGAAATAATCGATGAAGGCCGATTGTGACGTAACGTAATTGTGTGATGTGTTTTTGGTTTCCCACATGGATAACTACTTCCGGACGAAAAAAAACCAAAGGCAAAGAGTAGCATGCAAGGGAAACAACTCTGTTTACGCACGTATGTGTTTCCATTCAAGAGCTTCGCTCTTAATATGCTTGCATCTGATTTTCGGCAGTTTAAGATGTAAAGCATCAGTCTTTATCTAATTTGAAGCAGGGGCTATTTTCCTTATTCTCTAATTTGAGAAATGAAGAATTCCTAAAAAAAGCATACGTTCACACAATAATCTAAACATTTACCTTAATAATATGCAATCCTGGTCTAATAACGCATTCTCACGAATTTATTCAAAATATTGATAAGAAAACGGAGACCGCCATTTTTTTCCGATACCCATGTTCACACTCTTTCAGATAAATATTGTCATTTGTTATGCTGTTTTGAATTGTAAACATCTGAAAACGTGTAAACATTAAGAGTTTTCTTCAACAGTGCTTACTTTCACGGCAAAAAATGAAAATGACCAATTGGTACTCCAGACATTGTATATCTGTTCTTTCCATGTTTAATGATATATTTTTGATGACTTGAGAGTATCCAATCTCTTAATGATGCTTCAAACTATTCGGAATAAATCAGTTGTCTAAAGCACTGACGTCAACTACCCAAGGAAATGAAATAGCAAAATCTCAAAATTAGAAAAAGAACAAATATCAACAATTGTTGCACAGCAATAGACATATTCATAGTTAACAGGACATCATTGATCAGTGTCGCAAACTTAACGTAAATAATAATAATAATTAAAACAAAAACAAAACGAACCGGCAGGTCCTGGCACCACCCCTTCAAATCATTACAGAATTCACTAATTTTCTGGCTAGTTTCCTTGTTTACTATTATATGTAGTTATCATAATTATGTTAACCGGGTTATTTTCATGATATTTGATTTTGGACCGATTAACATTTGAATTTCAAAAAAGACAGTGAAATAAGTTTGTTTTGACGCACGTCTAATTGTTTTGATCATATAAAAACCGGTACACTATAATCGTCTGCATATGAAGCTTAGCATACGAAAATGGTCGGGATAGGGCTTCAGGTCGCATTTTGATTTCATACCAGGCGAGATTTACAGAGACAAAATTACATATTCATAAAAATGGGCAAACCACATCGTATTTATGGTTATACATTAATCTACTTACATGAAATGTTGAAACTCTACCGTTCGTGGAACTTCTGAAACGATATCTTTTTTGTCGATGTCGCCATAGTCGTAGAAAATACAACCGCAGCTTTTACCAGAGCAATATGCAGAGGTGCCTCTGAATAAGGAAGCCCAGACAACAACGGTCAGCAAGCAGATCTGCAAAATATTAATTTAGTAAATAGTTAGTTAATACAATTTGGCATCAGATAAAACGAAGATAGCACCCCCCCACCCTGTCGCCACCCATTTCTAAAATAAATAACCAGTTTCCTGACATCTGTTTGAAAATGGCCGCGTGTCGCGAGATCCCGCGAGAATTTCTTTCTGAACTATCTATATTTTGATCACGCGACGTTAGGCGGCGACCATTTTGAAACAGATGTCAGGAAACTTGTTTTTTTTTAAGAAATGGATGGCGACAGTGGTTACCACCTCCTGTGATTGGATTAAATGTGTAGGTTAGTAGAAAAATATATGTTCTTTCCATTGATACCTAATTGACATGTGATCGAAAATGTTTCATATTATATATAAAACACAGCTTAAACAGCTACCCGTGCACGGGTCGGTAAAATTTCCGCTTTTTAACTAAGGACGAATTCTGACACTCGTACCCGCCTGTCGTCAAAATATTTAGCGGATCAGAGAGTCAAATTCCTTCGGACTAGTCACAGAGTCAAAACCCTTCGGACAGGGCAAGAAATATAACATTAAGTACGAGAAGGTGAAACGAAGATAGCATACAGCTCGTCACAGGGCAACAAATATATCATTAAGCACGAGAGAGTGAAACGAAGATAGCATACAGCTCGTCACAGGGCAACAAATATAACATACAGCACGAGAGAGTGAAACGAATACAGCTCGTCACAGGGCAACGAATATATAACATTAAGCACGAGGAGGTGAAACGAAGATAGCATACAGCTCGTCACAGGGCAATAAATATAACATACAGCACGAGAGAGTGAAACAAATATAGCATACAGTTGGTCACAGGGCAACACATATAACATTAAGCACGAGGAGGTGAAACGAAGATAGCATACAGCTCGTCACAGGGCAACACATATAACATTAAGCACGAGGAGGTGAAACGAAGATAGCATACAGCTCGTCACAAGGCAACAAATATAACATACAGCACGAGAGAGTGAAACGAAGATAGCATACAGCTCGTCACAGGGCAACAAATATAACATACAGCACGAGGAGGTGAAACGAAGATAGCATACCGCTCGTCACAGGGCAACAAATATAACATTAAGCACGAGAAGGTGAAACGAAGATAGCATACAGCTCGTCACAAGGCAACAAATATAACATACAGCACGAGAGAGTGAAACGAAGATAGCATACAGCTCGTCACAGGGCAACACATATAACATACAGCACGAGGGAGTGAAACGAAGATAGCATACAGCTCGTCACAGGGCAACAAATATAACATTAAGCATGAGAGAGTGAAACGAAGATAGCATACAGCTCGTCACAGGGCAACACATATAACATACAGCACGAGGGGGTGAAACGAAGATAGCATACAGCTCGTCACAGGGCAACAAATATAACATTAAGCATGAGAGAGTGA
Organism: Mimachlamys varia; assembly: GCA_947623455.1. Taxonomy (NCBI): domain Eukaryota; kingdom Metazoa; phylum Mollusca; class Bivalvia; order Pectinida; family Pectinidae; genus Mimachlamys; species Mimachlamys varia. Next base: position 9,893,407 of record OX392537.1, read on the forward strand.
AACGAAGATAGCATACAGCTCGTCACAGGGCAACACATATAACATACAGCACGAGGGAGTGAAACGAAGATAGCATACAGCTCGTCACAGGGCAACAAATATAACATACAGCACGAGAGAGTGAAACGAAGATAGCATACAGCTCGTCACAGGGCAACACATATAACATACAGCACGAGAGAGTGAAACGAAGATAGCATACAGCTCGTCACAGGGCAACAAATATAACATTAAGCACGAGGGGGTGAAACGAAGATAGCATACAGCTCGTCACAGGGCAACAAATATAACATTAAGCACGAGGGGGTGAAACGAAGATAGCATACAGCTCGTCACAGGGCAACACATATAACATACAGCACGAGAGAGTGAAACGAAGATAGCATACAGCTCGTCACAGGGCAACACATATAACATACAGCACGAGAGAGTGAAACGAAGATAGCATACAGCTCGTCACAGGGCAACACATACATAATGTATAACATACAGCACGAGAGAGTGAAACGAAGATAGCATACAGCTCGTCACAGGGCAACACATATAACATACAGCACGAGAGAGTGAAACGAAGATAGCATACAGCTCGTCACAGGGCAACACATATAACATACAGCACGAGAGAGTGAAACGAAGATACAGACCCTGGACCGTTTTTCTTGTCCGTTTTAACGGAAACGCAACGGAAACGGAACGCAAACGCAACGGAAATGTAACGGAAACGTAACGCAAACTGAACGGAAACGTAACGGAAACTGAACGTGAACGGAACGAAAACGCAACGGAAACGCAACGGAAATGTAACGGAAACGCAACGGAAACGTAACGCAAACGGACACAAATTGTTTAGTTATAGCACAGATAATGCGCCCGATAACGGACTTAAATAGATGTACTTTCTCACGGAAGCGTGTCGGTCTCTGACCCTAACTCTGACCCGTGTTTACCTATACATCGGTCGCGTGTTTTTTGCACAGCGGGGATGTACTTATAGGCAACACTGTCCCCGCCAGCAATAAAATGAAATTTTAAACAATGGTTTTCCAACGATATTTTGTGATTACTGGTTTTGGTTTTCATACAGAATTAAATTTCTAATTACGTATATTTACAACAGTACAATACATGTACATTGTAACACCTTATTAGTAAATATATACGATAAAGATACGAAACACATTCCTTTATACGAATTAATAAGCTTAAAATTATATTTGATGTTCTTCCTTAGGCTTCATTCCTAATTCCATCTTTTCCCAAATATCATTTCATTATTATGATCTTGAACAAACGTTCGTTAACATGAGCAGTTTTATTGTTTTTAGTCTTAAATTCAAATCTGAACTTGGTATTGAAAAAAAATATATACAGCGTATAAACCAAATATTGTACGTTTATGGTTTTCAAAATAAATAATAGAAAACGTCAAAAAGAAAAGACTGAAACTTGTGTTAGGGAATAAATGTAACTACATATCAATACTTTAAGAGGGGAAATGTTGGTTAAGAATGTTATTCCTTTATTAGTACATCAAACTGAAATACTGCAGGTGAAATCTGAATAGATTTTATGTTTTCTTCAAAACATCATTTTCAAATTAAATCTCAAACAGGTGTAATTCTTTAATATTCTCTTTGTTGATATTATTTCGTAATTGAAATCCGTATTTATATGAATGGTTTTGAAACCGGGAAAACATACTTACACAACATATCATGTCCATTGTTCTAATTCATGAGACACGTTTACATTTATCTGAATGATAATTACTAATTTAATAAACATGTAATTCCCCTCTGTGAATCAAAGATTGTATAGCTTTTTTGAAAAGGGTATAAGCGCAGACATTATTAATTTTACTAGGTTCAAGGTAATAAGGAACTGAACTGAACTATTCCAAAAACTAGTGGCTTAATCTCCACTAGCATCTGGCCTTTTTCTTTTATCTGGCTTTCTATATAATTATCTATTGTGTGGGCAACCTATTACCTGCGACGATTGTTAGTTTGAAGGTAAAGTCTGTGGTTTCAGTCACAGGGACCCACACTTGCCAGTAGTAAACATCGTCTCTTCAAAAAGATCAGATACAATTTTGAAAACTCTTTTATTCGAGAATAATACAGTATAATATATCAGAGCCGTATACCAGTGTTCCTCAGTTAACTCAGGGACGTATATACGTCCCTGGTTAACCGAATTAAAATGTTTCAAATTGAATAATGTATATTTAAATTATATATACAGTATCTATGTCATCAACTTCGTTAATGAGTGTATTGTTTATATGTAATCAGCACGAATATTGTTCTGATTGTGTTCTCCGACATCTTGCACACAGGAATTGTATGAATCATGTTAATCCTGCATGCCGTACGTACTGCATTGAAATGTAAATAGCCCCCACCCACCCACATACAAACACTTATAGGTTTTGTCACGAATTCGGCGAATTCAAGAAAATATGTATCAGATGTGGGGGAGAATGATACTTTCGTTAATATTTGCGAGTCCGTAAATTCTATCCTACTCTATACGTCCCTGATTAAACTATGATTCAGATTTCAAACGGGGAAAGTATCCAGAAAATATATGGCTTTAAACGTATACGTCTCTGGTTTGATGAATATTACACTAAAATAACTGACATTCTCATTATGCGTCCGAATCCTATGGTTAAGGTATATAAAGGACATTATAGGTGCAGAGGTCATTTGTATATTTTATGTAAAATACGCGACTGATAAAGAAGGGATGGATTGGTGCTGACAGGAACGTATATAATATGTGAAATTACGCTTTAATTATGATTATAATATCTGCATATCTATGCTTATATATGTTCCATATCAATCGGATTCATGATCTTCAGATAATTTCTTCTTTAAAATCCAAATTGTCTTGAGTTTGTTACTTTTGTCTTTGTACCCGTATTGTAACTTCGTTTTATATTTTATGTACATTCCGTGAATGTGATATAACGTGCTTTTGTGTCTTGATAAAGGGACGGATAGTCTTAAAAATCGACAATTCATTTATGCATACGGTTGATACCCAGGTTTTCACATCATCTATAACAGTTGATTTGCCACAAAGATCATGTCAAAAATACCGGACCGTCTTTCACTGCGACATCGAAACGTCTTTTTATTGGCCGTGGTAGCGGCCGCAAGTATTTCTGGCTAGGAGATTCGTTGCCGTATTTCGCGAGTTCGAAGCCCGGATAGGGCAGGAGTCGACAATTTTTGACTCGTGCTCCGTCCGTGCCTCAAACTCACGATCAACGACACCATATATACTCAGCTTCTTTTATTTCTCTTAGCATGATCTTCTTTTACTTTACAATCATAGTTCTATGTTTCTAGTAGACAAAACTTTCCAACTCTTTTATGCTAACGTAAACCTGAGACGTATATCTTACATATACGTCCCTGCTTAACCACATATTTAGATATAAGCCCGTGCTTATAAACATATACTAAACCTAACGTATCGAGACAGTCTGATATCCGATTTACCTGGATATGTAACGAGAATTGATGGGTATGTTAGTTACGATGACCATGACCGTCTTAGCTCAGCGGGGGGCGCCCACCCCTCACTGGTCACCTCACTTGTCACCCTCTGGGCATTCTTAGCTCAGTAAAGACCTGCTGCTCATCAGATATACATGCATCCGTATCTGATCAGACACGTTGAAGTACGGTTTCTTTTAATTTTTTGTTTTTGTTTGAAAAAATAAGCAGGCCTATACACTAATATTATAATAATTGTATACATTTTAATGGTACCGACTATTTTTGAGAAAATTAGGCGGGGTCGATCTATCACTGTACATGTATTATGACTATGGGTCGGAGGTGGTGGGGGGGGGGATAATATCGAAATTTGATATACCCCCCCCCCCCCCCGGATATATTCAAAACTAGTCGTAACAAATTTCCATGCCCCTGTGGTTTTAAATGTAATGTCGTCGAAATTTTATATTTCGTCATTGTATTAATCGTCTACAAGTACATATTGACTTTGATTTACAATACAATAATTAAACCATCACTCACGGGGTGACAAATCGTATTGCCTGCAATATTAGTTAGGGCATTATATACATCATCTATAAAAGTTTGACCAGCTGTTCAGTTTGCTTCTTATAAACCCTAAAAAACGTCTCTTTTTCTTAATTCGTTGGTGTAGTCATTTTAATTCAAAATAAAATCCGTTGTCCATGTCATCATGATGAACAGAGCCTTACGAATGGAACCTAAATTCCGATCCAGTTAGAAAGATATAAAAACTTTATTTCTCTCTGATTTGCTATGTGTTTTTAGAATTAAGAGTTTAATATATAAAATCATATTTTTATCGTCGACCATCGGTTTTCAAAATGGTGAAGCTGTTCTGAAACAATAACATAAAAACACTTTAAGGTACAAGATGCTTATAAATCATGCTACGGGCTAAGAGGATGATACATTCGTCCTTTTCTTCTATTATTCGGATGTAGTGAATTAGTTAGCTTGCTGTTTACAATACAGATCTGAAGAACGTGAAATTTTCTAAATTTCGACATGGATATTTCACGTATATATAAAGGTTGTTTTCAAACTGATCATTATGTTTAGATGTTGTTTGTTATTCATATGTATACGAATTTTCTTACGATAAAACAGAGACGTACGCGTCTCTTGCTAAAGTCTTAACCTATGGACGTAGCAATGAGTATTATAAATATTATTTTAATTATGTTGGATGCGGTCTCCGCCATCTTGCAAAATGATATAAGATTTAATATGTATACATATGGTAATCTTGTCTGTTGCATACGGAATAAAATAAAATAAAATAAAATTGACTCAACTCGAACCTTGAATCCCCTTTCCCCCATGCTATCAAGATTCCCGATATACTATCTTCAAGTGTGAGTAAATGGTTTGAGTAGTGAAATTACGTTTGTTCAAAAAATACAATCAAATAATATGTTTCAACAGAGGCATACATATATAAAGCCTTTATATATATATATCTGGTTGCGTATAAACGGGAGATATACGTCCCTGGTATATTTACACAATTTATCATATGACGGTTGTAGTTTTTATACTTCTATGATAATATAAAATGTGTGTTCTATGATAAACTGTAGTAATAGGGAAAAATAACCGGAACGGCTAAAGTATCATAAAATAGGTCACATCCATACTAAATTGAGACTTTTGATGTGGACACGTGGAGTCCTTTACACTGCATAATATAACATAATATCAAAGAAAGTGTATATGCTCTATCAATGTAATCTGTAAAAAAAAATCATATATTCTTTCTGCAACAGTGAAAGAATAGAACGACCTAAGTTAAATTTGTTTTTGGTCCAAGAATATTTGAGGCCTTCTAAAAACATTTCATGGACTATAAAGTTGCCTCCTCACCTTGGACATTTATCTACGGTATTGAAGGCGTCCATGTAATATACACGTATGTACATGTAGATACAGATGCTCGCGTCATTACAGCTTGCCCTGTGGCTATTCCTCACGAGTTCAAAAACCTCCGTCACGGTTCACTGACCAATTTAATTGGTGCTGGGTTGCAACTTAGTGGCGACTATTGGACACCAACTGGTAGGTGGTCCAATATACCACGTGAGTATAGAATATGTAATTTATGTAATTTAAGTGAAATTGGCGACGAATTTCATTATTTATTTAATTGTACGCAAGGAACAATCTTCAATAGTAGACAAAAATATATGTCCAGATACTATTATTTTAGACCAAACGCATTTAAGTTTCATACATTGTTCAATTACGTAACGCAACATGAATTGATATCATTGGCTAAATTTATTACTGATATTGATATGGAAATCAATTTACAACAATGATGTCCATCCTGTTGATCCATTTATTAATGTCACCCATTTGTATATATGTATTCTCTACACTGAATTGTTTATGAGAAATAAAACAATTGATTTGGGTCCGATACATGCTATGTATACAGCTTATACGTTATACATAGACTCAGTTTTCAATTTGATTAAACACAACTCCTCAGGAATTAAAGAACCAATACTCACTGCAATACTTGTCTCATACCTGCATCTCCATCTTAATGAAGGCTGGTCCGTTACTAAACTTTAACCAAAATCTAACGTTCCATGATTTTTTGTTCAAAGTTTCACTTCACAGCATTTGTATTGTTATATTTGTTATATATATCTATCCTGGTAATCAGCATCTTATATACCGCTATTAATGGATACTTCACCAACGACAGACGGACTGTCGGACTGACAGACGCAAACAAAACATATAATGCACCCCCCCCCATCCCCGTCCACCAGTTTTACCAGAAAAAAACAACTCCAGTATGTTGGTCATTCAGATGAACATTTCTATTAACGCAATAGGTGCATATATCATTAATACTGAACTTAAATATAAGTTTTCCCCATACCGTTATATATATCAGTACGGAGAAGGATCCAGAGTTTTTTTTTAAAGAGTAGCTGTAGGCCTAGTGCAAATAGAAACGGACATTATCAGATTCGTTGTGTCTGCATTAATACTTCGAAGTCGGCCGACTGGTTACAAAGTTACAACAGGTTGAACTTGGTTTTTTTACCTGTTTTGCCACAAGCTAATCAAGCGCACCGCTAACCGCTGGAAGTTGTGCACACGCATTGGTGACGTCATAACGGGAACACAAGAAATTGGGTCCTTCGCATACGTCTATAATATACAGTGACGTGCCAAAAGTCTTTCATTTTTTTTTTGCTATATATTCTTGTATTTCCAACTTTTTTCATGGATCAATTTTAATGAAATTCTGTGTACACATAAAGAATGGTAGTAGTTCAGCACATTCTGTATATCCTTCTTCTCGATCACTCAACGTCCTAAAGAATCTATTCTGTTTTCGCCAATAACGCCATTTAATCCAGCCTTAACATCTAAACTAACTTCTCCATTAGGGACGGTCTACGATACCTTCAACTAACCTTTACATTAGGGACACCCTACACTACCTATAACCAACCTCTACGCTAGGGACACCCGACGATACCTACAACTTACAACTACACGAGGACTCCCTGCGATACCTACAACTAACCTCTACACTAGGGACACTTTACGCTGCCTTCAACTAACGTCTACATTAGGGACACTACGATACCTACATCTTACCTCTACGCTAGGGACAACCTACGATACCTACAACTAACATCTACACTAGAGACACTTTACGCTGCCTTCAACTAACGTCTACATTAGGGACACTCTACGATACCTACATCTTACCTCGATATTAAGGACACCCTATGATACCTACAACGTACCTCTACATTAGGTACACCCTACGATACTTACAGATTACCTCTACATTAGGGACACCCTACAATACCTACAACAAACCTCTACATTAGGGACACCCTACGATACTTATAAATTATCTCTACATTAGGGACACCCTACGATACCTACAACTTACCTCTACATTAGGGACACCCTACGATACTTATAGATTATCTCTACATTAGGGACACCCTACGATACCTACAACTTACCTCTACATTAGGGACACCCTACGATACTTATAGATTATCTCTACATTAGGGACACCCTACGATACTTACAGATTACCTCTACATTAGGGACACCCTACAATACCTACAATTTACGTCTACATTAGGGATACCCTACGATGCTTTCAACTAACTTCTACATTAGGGACACCCTACGAGACTTACAGATTACCTCTACATTAGGGGCACCCTACAATACCTACAACCTACGTCTACATTAGGGACACCCTACGATACTTACAGATTACCTCTACATTAGGGACACCTTACAATACCTACAACTAACTTCTACATTAGTGACACCCTACGATACCTACAACTTACCTCTACATTAGGGACACCCTACACGATACCTACAACTTACCTCTACACTATGCACACCCTGGGATACCCGCAATTAACCTCTACACGAGGGACTCCCTACGATACCTACAACTAGCCTCTACATTAGACACACTTTACGATGCCTTCAAATATCGTCTTCACGAGGGACACCCTGGGATACCTACAACTAACCTCTACATGAGGGACACCCTGGGATACCTACACCTAACCTCTACATTAGGTACACCTTACGATACCTACAAATTACCTCTACATTAGGGACACCCTACGATACCTACAACGTACGTATTCCTCATCCATTAACCCAACCCCTCCCCCTCTCCATCACTCTTTCATACCCAACCTCATCCCAATCCGTTATTCCTTCCATACTCAGTACAACCTCTCAATATGCAGTTAAATACCTTCCAAAATAATGCCATAATGTCAAATTAATGTTTAGTTAATCATCTACTAATTGAAACGGATTAATGTAAGTTTTTATAAAACTTGTTTCCGGATCCTATTCCTTCCGACGGAAACACGTGTGTGTGAATGTACATGTATGTGTTTTATTTTGGATGTAGGTAAACAAGACATGACTGCTTATTGGTGAAATCAACAAGTTTTCATTGTAAAACTTACTGTCATTGGCCATAATATCGTTTCCATATAGTGTATCTATGTATCTCTTAGAAGAACTTCAGCCCTCGTCTATTTCGTTCACTGGTATGTATATTATACCGTCCGCCATGTGCTCGGATCACGCGCTTGCGCAAGATGAGACAGGGGCGTGTTTATGAAAGATAATATATGAATTATAACGGGTCGAATAATTATTTGATGATGCTTTAAAGTAATTATTAGCAGCGTTTCCTGAGACTTTTAATTTGTGTAATTTAATGAAAGTGTAAGTTTTATGACATATTTTCAGGAAAGGTTGCGTTTAATAAGATTTTTTAACAGTGATATTTATCCATATAGCCCCTTTAAATATTCTGCCACATATGCTATAAATGTATGCGTCAGATAAAGTAGAGATTGCTAAAGTACCCATGTAGCTTGTTCAAAGTGGACATTTTAAATCAAAACGCAATTAATATCCGAATTTAAAACCATTTTCTGTTTTCTATACTGCATCAACACCAAGCTTTTTACTTGACAATGGATAGAGCATCTAACACGAGTGTTCGTGTTATGTAATTCATCAAACGAGTTTCATAGTAATCCAATCGTGTTGGATTCTATTTATCATAAACATGAGCAATATACATACATTGTACTGCACTGAAAATACATTTTCAAAGATTCTCTTTTGCAGTGGAAGGGTTCATTTTTCACCACTGCGACAACAGTGTGGCGTCATGTACAATAATGTGACGTCTTTCATATGTGGCGTCACAAATATAATTCCACAGTCAATATACACATTTATAATTTGGAAATTTAGAATTATGACACACACACCGTACGTTTGCGAGACGCTTTCATGTGCTGTCAGCTCCAACGAAAACAGATAGAAATACCAAATAGATGGAGCGTATCTTTTCTATTTTTGTTATGTTTTCGGCCACCTATGCAAAATCACTGGTGGTGTATATAGGGTCTGTTGGAAGAACTCTTATCCATTGTTCAACGCGAGTAATTATCAAAATTAATATCACGATTATAATGATCTCATAATGGTCAAAACGGAATCAGCGAAATACTTTAAATCACGCATTAGACGGAATGAGACCCGGTACAATGAGGTCAAATTCACTTTCTTGGAAAAAAAACATAAGATAAAATCAGTATCAGACTAGAAAAGAAAACTTATCATGAATGTATTCAGAATTCCAATCTTACATTTACATGTACGTCCCTGGTGCACGATACAAGTTTCTGGATGTATATTCCTTTGTATATATTACTGTATTTTTTAACATGTTTCTGGCTACACGTTGCTGGTAGCAAGATACAATTTAAGGATTCATGTTACTGTGTACAGTGTAACTTGGTAAATGTTACAGAATTCTTAACTCTGCATACGAGTTACTAGTATCAGGTACAGGTTACCGTGTACATGTTTCTGGTTTCAATTATGTTGGCAGCGAGATACAATTTAAATGATACAGGTTACTGGGTACATTGATTCTGTGTACGAGTTACTAGTAGCAGAATACAGGATACAGGTTACCGTGTACATGTTACCGGTTGTTGGTTACAGACTTCATATATATGTGTCTGGATACAAGGTACTGATCCTGGATACAGGTTTCTCGGGCCAGCATCACTAGGTAGGGTACATGTATGTGTTTCTTTGTACAGGCTTATAGCTAAAGAGTACGGGTTTCTTGTTCTGGGTACAGAGTACTAGGTACATGATACAAGTTTCTGTGCAAAGATTCCTGGAAAGATGTTGCTGAGTAAGGTTAAACCAGTTACACTTTATTACGCTACGGGTTACCTCTTACAGGGTACAAGTTATACAGTGTTCAGGTTTCTTTGTATATGTTACAGTTGTCATGGTACTGTATGGTTTCAAGCTCCTTTGAAGGATTCGACAGTGAGGTATACCGGTAAATATATTATCATCATAGGTTAGACTTCAAAACTCAAATTAAGATAAACCAAAAATCTAAATAATCTAAAAAAAATTCACTGAAAAGATATTTTGTATAGAAACAAGGACATGATCAATCGTCTCTAATTGGAGTGCAGCGATATCAGAATCTGAGGTGATGAGCCTGCGGTCACCGGCGGTATTTCTGGCAAAAATGGTGCCATCATGCGTCCAAAAAGAGTACATTTTCTCGTGTTTAAGTTTGATGAGTCTATTTATCCTGGTGTAACGTGGTTTGGTCAGGGCTTCAATGATAAAGATACCACAGCTTCGCAATTATTTCTTTGCTTCGTAGATAATCTGTTTGTCGAAACGTCGTATGAAACGAACAATGATGTGTACTTTTCCCTCCCTGGGAGCTTCCAAAATATGCCAATTTGAGATGACAGATAGAGTCAGCTTTACATTCAGTCTCTTACTTGGATGATTTGTCAGCCCCCATTGATATGAAAAGGAAATATACTTCGGACATATAGACGTATATATGCTCCAGAATATCCATAGAATTCAAAGACGCATTCAAAAATGCCCCTCAATGGTCATAAAAGCTATTGACCATTGAGGGGCATTATCTTTTATTCCCCAATGTAATATTACTCTAAGCACATTAGTTTTGGTCCAAAACTAGCTGTAAAAAATTCCCATGTCCCTGTGGCCTGCCCCTTCGCAATTGAGACCGACAGGTACCTCAGATCGCATATACCTATAACATGTTCAAATCGTTATTTCCATAAAGTTGGGAATGAAAAACTTTTTATTATCGAATGTAAGCTGTACCCCGATACAAGATACTTGATAATTTGAAAAAAAAATATGCAACTTTTAATTTTGGTTTTACGATGGAGATTGATGGAAAATCTATCAATATAACTAAAAATAGCGATCTCCAGACAGACATAGAAAGTAAATGACCAAAGGAACTTCTTCAATATTTGTTATCGTCAACATGCTATGACTCAAATAATATTGTATGCAACGATTCATGTTAAGATTTAATATGAACAGTGTTTTAGGAACTATCTTTACGAAATTAATTTGTGAAAGGGATCTCATGAAGCGTATGAATTATGTAATTTAATTGTATCATAAAAATGCATGTAGTATTTCATAGATCGATGATCTGTTTTGAAAATATTATGAATTATGTATTTAAAAGAAATATATGAAAGTATTTTATAAATCATTTTTTCTCATGAATATTATGGATTATGTATCTTAAAGTATAACAGTGCCTCATAGGTCAAACCAGGGACGTATATACGTCCCTGGTCAAACCCTGGCAAGATATTAATTAATTTTATTGTATTATAACAGTATGTTATCTCATTTGTGAATTAATACGTGACACTTGAATAAATAATTATTTTAATTAAATGGTACACCAATGTTACATATACTCTACATGGGATTACTTGGTCCTAGTGTCTATGGCATTGAAACATCGAACGCTATCACCACAAATAATTAGATTAACATTCGTCAATATCTGTCCAGCCCCCGTGTCACTCGAACCTCGCAGGAAGCACCCACGCGATACACATAATGGCGAGCGATCTGGACGTAAACAAAACCCGCGATACTACAATAAAATTAACGAGAAAGTACACGAACACACAAGTAAAAAGAAAACAAATTCAGACATACTGTATAAATGAACTCGGCGTCAAGATGCACGATTCAAACATATCTTCAATTCAAACGAAGTGGTTTAACAGTGGCATTACGTAAGAAACCATTAGTCACGCATACGGTGATTATGATTTAGCTTAATTTGATTGCGATATTCCGATGAACAGAACGATATCAGTAAGATTATGACAAGTAAATATTTAGAAAATATCACCTGTAATTATCCTGTTATATCGACTGATTCTTATTATATGTCAATTCATTCCACCGGGGTAAGGTACGTGATTGCATGTATATCGTATTCTTACATAAACGATCATCACATGGCTAACGCACAAAAAACGGTGAACGGAAACGCAACGAAAACGGAACGGAAACGCAACGGAAACGCAACGAAAACGCAACGGAAACGCAACGCAAACGGAACGAAAATGCAACGGAAACGGAACGGAAACGCAACGCAAACGCAACGCGAACGCAACGGAAACGGAACGGAAAGGCAACGCACTTTTGGTAAAGAAAAACGGTCCAGGGTCTGTAGCATACAGCTCGTCACAGGGCAACAAATATAACATACAGCACGAGAGAGTGAAACGAAGATAGCATACAGCTCGTCACAGGGCAACACATATAACATTAAGCATGAGAAGGTGAAACGAAGATAGCATACAGCTCGTCACAGGGCAACACATATAACATGAAGCATGAGAGAGTGAAACGAATACAGCTCGTCACAGGGCAACGAATATACAACATTAAGCACGAGGAGGTGAAACGAAGATAGCATACAGCTCGTCACAAGGGAAAAATAAAACATACAGATGAAGACAAATCAACAAAGAAAACAAACGACGGGGACAGAAAGAAACAAGATCAAATATGAGACAGAACAACACAAATAACTGTCAGAAAAATGATACACATTAAGACCCACGTAACGAAAACATTATGTTCTACATTTTTTATTCCTACGTACAACTTATTATCTTGTACGTACAACTTAATTTCTTGTACGTACAACATGATATCGTGTACGTACAACTTATTATCTTGTACGTACAACTTATTATCTTGTACGTACAACTTAATATATTGTACGTACAACTAAATATATTGTACGTACAACTAAATATATTGTACGTACAAGTACTTATCTTGTACGTACAAGTACTTATCTTGTACGTACAACTAATTATCTTGTACGTACAACATGATATCTTGTACGTACAACATGATATCTTGTACGTACAACTTAATATCTTGTACGTACAACTTAATATCTTGTACGTACAACTTAATATCTTGTACGTACAACTTAATATCTTGTACGTACAACTATTATCTTGTACACACAACTTAATTTCTTGTACGTACAACATGATATCGTGTACGTACAGCTTATTATCTTGTACGCAAACCTTAATATTTTGAACGTACAACTTAATATCTTGTACGTACAGCTTATTATCTTGTACGTAAAGCTTAATATTTTGTACGAACAACTTAGTGTCTTGTTCGTACAACTTAATATCCTGTACGTACATCATACTATATTGTACCTACAACTTAATATATTGTACGTACAATTTAGTATCTTGTACGTACAATTTAGTATCTTGTACGTACAACTTATCATCTTGTACGTACAACTTAGTATCTTGTACGTACAACTTAATATCTCGTACGTACAACTTATTATCTTGTACTTACAACTTATTATCTTGTACGTACAACTTATTATCTTGTACGTACAACTTATTGTCTTGTACTTACAATTTATCATTTTACCTTACTTACCCGAAGGAGCCCCATCTTTGTCTTTGCAATAAGGATACGAAACGAATGGGATATTATTTATACCTATAAAGTTGTTTCTCTCGTCCAATAATTTAGCTATACGTGTACCAAAGCAACATGTAATATATTCATTGACAAGATTAAATGATACCTAAATGGACATTTTACAACCTCAATTGAAGCGCTGGTTTCTTTGATACAATGTAATTAACGCCAATTAGGTGTAAAAAACTAACAAACAAAAAATAAAAAAAATAAAAAAAGTTAAAACACAGCAGAAAAACTATTAATGGCAATGTTTGTTTCCGCAGGACGTTTTTGTTTGCTTTCTTGTGCAAAATAATGTTCTTTAGTTGCCAAAAGGTAATTGTATAAACACATATCTTCATTTACATATTATATAGGTCTTGTCAAAATACATGTATATATAGGCTACAATGTACTTGCATATCGTTAATATTCATGATTACACTCACATATACTCTTGAAGAGAGATTAGGTTAGAATAACCTCCTGGACAATTGAGGATGGTATTGGCCTACTTAGGAGAGTTGATTACGAAATCATCTTGACTATAATACCTTTTGATATTATATATATTGTTACATTTTTTTAATAAATAGTCTGTCATTTCTGTGTCTTTAAATACTGTAATTCATAGCGATTTTCCCTTTTAAAACATTCCACTAGATTCATATTATGATTGCGTGTATCACAGTTTCTGTATATTGCTTTGTAAAAGTATTGTTAGTACATGGATTCAACATTGCATCTGTTGTATACAAGGTGCGTTCCGCATAATCTGTACGTTGTTACTGTTGTATTGACCTACATCCGGGTCTTGAGTTAGTCTTATTACAATGTTCTCAACATAGTCGACATTGTCTCTTATTTCTTTTAATCTTCAATAGCACTTATCCGTTTAAAGGCCCAATATACGTAACTTCAGGGAAATTTTCGTGATCCCGAAGCATTCTAAAAAAAAAATCCAGTTGATAATCATGCAAAAATAAGCCTAAAACGAAGTAAACCTGAGCGGTAACTAACAAGAAACTCTTGACAAAAAAATCCAAAGAATTAAAAATAATTCAGGTGGGGCCCACTTCAACAACAAACCGAAGATAGAAGACGGTTCGAATTGGACGCGTGCTTACAAATAGCGTGTTTTATAAATCTATAAATATAAAAAAGTTATCAGGCGTGATTTCCGAAAGTTACGTATATTGGGCCTTTAAGTGTCATCTAAATAGGTAAATTACGTCTAATTTTACAACAACAGAAAACAACAAAGTATGGTACTGTACTGATAAAACCATTTGATATATTAAAATTTTATGTCATCACATGAACTTTCTTAGTATTTACAAACATAACAGTAAGCTGTATATGAAAGATATTCTAGAATAAAGTGACTTTGTGGCAAGATGCAGTATGGGGTAATTTTTATAATATAAGAAACCAGAAAAAGACAACAATGTCATTGTAGTCTCAAGTGTCTATAGCACAAAATAGAGACATTTGTTTGACAGATATGGCTCTATCAGAGCGAACACATGGGCTTGTTTTGACCTCTAATTGCAAATGGCGACTATAAAACGTTTTACTCATATATAATTACATAGAGGTATATTAATTATCAACACAGTTCCTATTGTTATTGATACCGTTAAGACTTTTGAACATAAAGAGAATACTGCATTCAAGACAAATGTTTAAAAAGTTAAGTTTGGGGCATTTGAATGAAATCTGTATTTTTTACCTATAACGCAGCGGTTAAACTATTTCCCTCAAATAAGTTCTATTGTTATGTTCAGAAGTCTTATTTTAGTCTCTAACAAGAGCATTTTTGATAATTGAAATACCTCTCTGTTGTTTTCACATGTTATGTTATTCACACGCGTCATTTTATTCTACAAATAGCTAAAGTAGTTTATTGAAGGAGTAACGCCGATATTGTGACGTGTACATATTAACACTTAAATGATTGGCGGTTAGATAACACATTCTGCTATATGTTATTGGTAGGTACATTGAAAGCTATGAGTAGAAAAAGCTACTGATGTTTATTCATAAAATATGACCAGAGGGTACACAATATACATTCTTTCTTAGATATCACACGAATGGACCCAGACGCCTTTAACCATCATCCTCATACATTATTTATTTATTGTTTAAGGGAACAAGTCAGTAACAGACCCGAGAAGAGATAAAAGCAACACTTTGTTATCATAATTAGTAAAAGATCACAAACAGCTTATAACGACGTTCTATAAGTACATGTACATTCCTGAAGTAAATGGACTAATTATGTGTCAACGTTACTGCTGAGTGTTCAGGTGATGCCTCACAGTAACCATTTCACATTTGGACAATATGATTTTGGTACACTGTGAGGTGTATACTCAATAAAATCTTGGACAAATTCCACATCATCGCCAAATTGATCAGTTATAGACATTTGCATTTTTCTATTTGAAATTAAGCCAGTTTGAACAAGTTTGTTTTTTGTTTTTTGTTTGCATAAATTTCTCTTCAAACAACCTGATTGTATGACAATCTTTAAACATTCCAACATGTTAAAGATGACGTAACACAAACATATGCTGCACCTTTTACATTTATTAATAGATACAGTATGCCGAAAAGCCAGTTCAAAAGAACATCCTAAAATTTGAGTTCGGTTGTGATAAGTCAAGTGGCCGTTTCGATACATGAGCCTTTTGTTTTTACATACTGTATAATAGGAATATGTTTTTCTTTTTTATGGAAATCAGCTGATGCTATAGTGACGGAGAAAAGGATTCTGCACAGGAAAACGGGGAAATTGTATATATCAGTTAGACTATATAGACTTTTGTGCACATTTACTTTATAAAATGTTTAGTATGATAAGCGCGACATTTGATATTGTAAGGAAATATGACGGAAAAACCACGCTTCGTATCTATAATAATAGTAATTCGAGGTACTTATATATATACAACTTTATCTTAACCTATAGGTTGCCTCAAAGCGGTTCACAAATTATTACCCATGGTTATAGAGCTTAAGCAACCAGCCAATATTATTCTCAACTCCCTAATGAGCATAGACCGGTGCTGCCATTTCGGCGCAAACAACTAGCATTCTGCAATTTCTAGCATTGCCCGACCACGTACTCATTTACAGCTGGGTAGGCTGGAACAAGCGGAGTTAAGTATTTGCTCAAGAACACAACACAAGTGCCTTTGCCTGGACTTGAACTCGCAACCCTTCGATCAAGAGCCCAGCGTCCTACCACTAGACCACCATGCCGCCTTAACCACTAGACCACCATACCGCCTTAACAAATTAAGCAAATATAACATACATCTATGTATTTAGAAATAAAAAATCTAATACATACATGTATACATGTTTCGGTGACGAAATGTTTGCAGTTTCCATTGGTATAAGAAATATTTATTGAAACTGTTTGCTACAGAAGTTTAAAAGCTTTTAATGGGTTTTTTGGCCATATGTGCTCATCATATCAAATAGAGCTCATTATACGACATGTTTGATCCCCTGATAGACAGAATATGAAGATGCAGTTAAGAGTTTGTATTTCATAAAGCCATGTTCAGTTTCTATGAATATGATGTTAAATGTAAGTGTGTGGATGTGCAATTATATATCTTTATATGAAATATGCATAAGCATGTTCATATCTCTATACATACGTTTATTGCTATATGAACATGTACCTTTCCAATATATGGATACCTGTGTATATGTTAAAATTGAAAGTAATTTGTTTTTTAACTTTCATAGTGTGATGAAAGTTCAGCGGTTAGATCAATATTGCATGAAGCCCGCTTATCTTTCTAGAGCTCGTTAGTGATGCTAATCAATAGCCTGAAAAGTGAAGACTAGAAGGCGAACTAGAAAACAAAACCGGTATACAGAAATGCCATAATCCAGATAGGGAGACTGCCAGATAAGGTGTTATACAAGCCCGCCAAATCTTTGGGGACGTAAGGTCCACTAGACCTAGTGTGCCCACTTAGTTTGCCCA
Source organism: Mimachlamys varia (assembly GCA_947623455.1). Classification (NCBI taxonomy): domain Eukaryota; kingdom Metazoa; phylum Mollusca; class Bivalvia; order Pectinida; family Pectinidae; genus Mimachlamys; species Mimachlamys varia. The sequence continues at coordinate 9,911,383 of OX392537.1, forward strand.
CTTGTTGTTGTTGAGAATGATGCCTTAGTTCTCATTTTGAGGACTTGACATTAAACTTGGATGTTACCTAGATTAACATGGCATATGCCAATTAGGCATAAGACGCTTACTCTTTTGGAACACATGGTCTAAACATCTTGTTCTTTTGCAAAGGTCTCCATGAAAATATTTTATTTGTTCATATGTTGTCACTAGATTTAATGATTTTGAATTCGAACTACGGTGAAGCTCCGGTATTTTTTTGAAATGGTTCTATTGTCGAACGTAATCGAGATCATAATTGTATAGATTAATGTAAGCCCGCATACCAGACAAGGCTTTCTCTGTGTGTTGTAAATTTAACGTAAACGCTTCGCATGCACGCAATTTTACTCGTGTTCCATTGGATTTATGATCTCATATACTAAACAAAATAAGAGGTTGATACTTAAATAAACCCTAGACATCTCATTTTCGAATAAGTTATTGAACGACTCACGACACACAATGACGAACGAATTCCAGTCTAAGAACTCAATATAGGTCACCATGTTCTTCGATCAGATGACATAAGAAAGACTTTTATTTCATGCCATTCAAAACTAAAGAAAAGACAAATATTGCCGACAAAAACACTAAAACATATCGAATTGACGATACTTAATGGGAAAAGTACATACAGTTACGTGCCAAAAATCATTCATTTTTTTTTTATTTTGCTATATGTATTCTTTGTATTTCCAACTGTTTCCATTGCATTTTCCTGACTCCATTTATGGATGGATTTTGACAATGTTTTGTCATTGGGACAGAAATATTCAGGGTTTCCTCTCATAATATTTATGCTTATTTCAGTTAAAATATTATGAGATGAAACAGGAAACATATCTCTATAAGTACAAAAAAAATCATTAAAAATGATCCATAAACAAAGTCTGGTAAATTAATCGAAAAAAGATGGAAATACAAAGAATATATAGCAAAATAAAATAAAATTGAAAGACTTTTGGCACGTATGTAGAATCCCATCACAACTAATCAGTTCACAGCAAACCCTGTAACATGTAATTAGTTTTTAAATTCCAGGAAAATACATATAAAACACCCTTTTTACGCTACAAAGTATCTTTCGCTAATTATGATAACCACTTGATTTTTACCGCTGTGGGCTCTTACTGACTTGTTTTAAACAATATGTAAATTATGTATGAGGATGATGACTCTAGGGCGTCGAATTCCATTAGTGATATCACCATCTAAGAATGAACGCACACCGTGTGCCCTCTAGTCATTGTCTATATATATACATTAGTAAAATTTCTAAACATCGTATGTAATGATCTATCAAGCATTTGGGGTGGTCGGGTGGTGCAGTGGATAGCGCACTTGTCTTTCACCAAGGCGGCCGGGAGTTGATCCCCGACCCGACGTGAAAAGGTATGGGGTCACCTGCCTGACCACGTGGGTTTTCTCCGGGTACTTCGAATTCCTCCCACAAAAAGACCCCTCGCGCGCCAACATTCGGGCCAACAAGGGTGACTAATATAAGGTGGATAACTTGTTTCATAATTGTTGTAAAATAAGTAAAGTTCATATTATATATATCCAGCGTTTGTTTTAGTGCTAGTATGCACTGTACACGTTACACTTTTGGCATTACTTCTTCAATTCAAAAACTATCTATTTAATGAAAAAATATTTCCAATTGTAGATATTGCCTAGTCATGATCTAACCCATTCCATTTTATGCCATCAAGGTTAGATTCAAATATTACATCATTTGAGTTTTGACACTGTTTTTAAAAGCAAAACATTTTGAATATTATTCATTTTAATTTTGAAATACTGGTATTTTGTCAATACAGGTGATAAAGGGTTTAACGCACACTTCCCCTTCCACGCCCCTCTTTTGCATTAATTGTTAGATCAATTTGTAATATTACCGACATTTTGCCACGATCAAGAAAGATTGATCATAGGAAAAAATGTTAGTGCTACGCTATTCATTTTGCCTTACTGCTTTTTTTTACGAATTTTGTACATACATTTCCTACAAAGTAAGCGCTGAAATATGGCTTCATAAATCAAAGGTTGGTTCAAGCTATTCAATGTACATATACAGTGAAATCTTGCTTTTAACACCACCCTAGGAATCGCAACAAATTGGTCTTAATAGCGGGGTGGTCTGAATACAACTGTACCGAGGGTGACCATGCAGATATCTTATCTGAAATCCACTTTTTGACATGTTTGTATGGTCCTTTGATTAATATATAATCTTTATTATTTGTTAAATACTCAGTAATTGTATCTGATTAGCCAATTTTACACTAAAACACAACTTACTGATCTGAAACTAGACAGGTGTACACAGTGGAATACACTACAGGTGATTTTGTGTTTGGACGGTGGTCTGAATAGTGAGGTGAAACTTAGTGCAAAAGTGGTATTTGGGACTTTTCAAAACTGGTCTTAATAGTGAGGTGGTCTTAACAGTGAAGCTTTAAATATAAATGTATACAGATGCATTTTCCGGGACTGACATGAAGTGTTCTTAATAGTGAGGTGGTCTTAATAGCGAGGTGGTGTTAATAGTGAGATGGTCTTAATAGTGAAGCTTAAAATACAAAGATATACAGATGCATTATTACATTTGTATGTATGGACTGAAATGAAGTGTTCTTAATAGCGAGATAGTCTTTATTCTGGTGTGATTCACTGTATATGATAAAGGATAACAGTTAGACTGACAATACATGGGGACAGTATTACATCCAAACCTTCGTTACACAGAACATCATTCTATATCCGAACCGTAAGAAACCTCATGATCAGCGGTCGAGTGGTTAAGGTGTCCCGACATTCTGCCACTAGCCCTCCATCCCTGGGTTGCGATGGCCAAGTGGTTAAGGTGTCCCGACATTCTGCCACTAGCTCTCCACCTCTGCATTGTGAGCTCGAAACCCATCCTGTGCAGTTGACAGGTATTGATCGTAGGTCGGTGATTTTTTTTCCGAGGTACTCCGGCTTTCGTCCACCTCCAACACCTGGCACATCCTTAAATGACCATGGCTGTTGATAGGATGAAAACACAAACTAAACCAAACCAAAATATGTTACCGTATTGTAAATATTTAAATATTCAATACTTTAAAATTGTTACATTTATATGATATCCGCGGACACTGTGATTCGCGCAATCATAATATCAATTTAGCGGAAAGTTTTCATATGGAAAACCGCTAAAGAAATATTGTTACTAAAACTGAACGGTTGCAGTATTAAGAGGTACAAAGGTTGTAGACTTTTTATAACCAAATTGTTACAGTGAAATTAATATCAAAATATATAAAAAAAAAAAAAAAATTTCTTCCTAATGTCTCCCTTGACACAACCACTCCTATGACCTTTAGTTGAGCGTTCACCCCTGTGAGGAAGGATATGGGTTCTGTCCCCAGGCCGAGATATACCAGAGTCTCTAACAATGGTAATTACTACTCTCTGCTTGACGCCAAGCACTATGGAAGTGGGATGACTAGTTTGCCCGGTGTCAGTATAATGTGACCGGGTGGAGTATTCTGCTAGGAGCCTTCGGCAGTTTACTTTAATGTGGTAACACTTTAAATCGGCAAAGTTCCGCCAAAAAGGCTTACACGAACATACTGTGGTATCCAAAATACATACGTTCTCAACACACAAATCCACATCGCATGAACTGGAAGGCCTACCCTAAATGACCATGTACTAATAACATATTCGTATTTGACAGTGTACGTTTTATGAAGATATGTTCCTTCCGACCTTAGCACTAGACCGAGCAAAACAGACATATCACTTTTTAAGCCACACTTTAACGTCAAACATATTTATATTGTGAACTAAAACATAAGTCATAGATTGCATTCATTTCAGTAGGACAATCAGAAATTCTTCAACTGGAAAATGTCAAGCGCTTACTACTCTCCGATGCGCTGATATCAGATCGATAAATATTTACTCATAAATAATGTAGATACATTATAGTACAGTGCATCCAGAATTCATAAACTGAACAAACAGTATAATACAATTATGATTATCAATATTTATTAAATATCTAAAACTATCATTTATAACATATATGTACATGACTTAAACAAAATCAAACTTCTTAGGCAGGGGGACACAGGGGGGCAAATGTTGTTCTAAGAAGGAAAATCAAGGTCTCAGTTGTGTCAATTAACCGGAAAGTACCTTAAAACGGCATTTAAGCTAAATTTGGTGCTCGTCTGCTCAATTTCGCCGCCGCCATTCGACTAATATAGGAATCTGAACATGGTACGACATTAAACATTTTCTATATATTTTTTTTAACCTTAACAGTTTAGACAATCAAACAATAACATATTTATTTAATATCAAGATTGATTACATATCAGTACCATAGTTATATTTTTTATTATCGTTTTCTATGTTAGAAAATACATTTCTTATGTTTTTTTGCGAATCGACACGGAACCGGGAGCAGGAAAGTGGTCACATGATTCGAAAAAAAATCACGTGATTGCTCGTATAAAGTTTTTACGTGTGTTAAGTGTTACCATGTCCATGTGAGTTCTTGTTATGACTCAGAGAGTTTATATGATTTTTGCATTATATTTTGTTATTTAATATCATAATTTTGAATTTTGTTTTATTATCTCTCTGAAAAAACTTTTTATTATCTTACTAGATCCGGTTTTCATCAAATATCTTAAAAATAATTTAAAACAGAAGTTAAATACCATATAAAATATCAAATGTGATTATACTAGCATTAAAAGCAACTATTGTTAAAAATGTCCTTTTCCTCTTCCTGTTTTTGTCCGAAAATTTCCGATTTTGTTTTTGTTTCCGGAATGGGTGTTGCCTTATTTTAACGTGAAGTGTTGGACGAAGTTATCTTTTGCTTAGAACAAAGGTCCATGTAAAATTTATTCACACGATTATAGCAAGAAAAACTAAGTGCAATTAACAATCCTTGTAGACTTGATAAATTTTCAAAAATGATTAAAAGGATTTCGGACTGGACAAATATAGCAACAATTCCGATAATCCAACTAAAGCCCATCGCCGAAGAAATTTTGATTAACACAAGCATCATTGATTTGTTGGAGTCAGTGTTGTTGGACATTGAGGACGTATTCATATAGTATGTTATCACGACAAACAACACAATATTTCCACACAGACAACAACATAATGGAAGAAAGAAAGCAAACAATAAAACATACACGTGTGAAATGAAACAAATCTTTCCCCCATACCATGTTTCCAAAGGTGCTAAAAGTAAATTCAATAATCTTGTACATAAAACAGTACAGATACTCAACATGAAACCAACCAAACAATATCTAACAGTTCGGGAACACCTTTCCGATCTGCTGAAAGTCTTTAAGTTTCTAATGTCGGAATTAAAGCGAAAAGAGCAAAGAAACATAAACGAAAATGAACCAATCCATACAGAATGATGTAGCATACCAATCCATTCACACAAATAATCCGCAACAGTGAAAAGAGATATCAACATAAAACTTGTTTGTGCCAGCAGTAAATACAACATCAACACAAACAACAGCTCTGACTTTCCCTCCCGCATGAACGGGATGACGCAATACTGTACCAGAAAATAGACCAGTGACATGATTGATAAACATGTACATGTCATATTGATAACATATCTGTAATAGGCCAGGCTAGTGTCATTTTCATTAACTCCTTGGTACTTTGATATAAATGTATCTACACAAATAAAATAATTTCCAAATTTGAATAAAACATCTGCCGGCTCAATAATCGTTCCATTTAAATGGTAGAAATGTTGATGTGTTGTTTCGTTTGAGAAGTTTCCGTTAACGGAATTGTTATCTGAGTAATTTCCGTAACGAAATACCTTCACTGCGGGACAGGGTACTTCAGTATCACGTGATAACGGACTTGCCACATACAATGGATTCCTGGGTAAGGCTCTGCACTCACACAAAGATTCCATGGCATTATCGACATGTCTGATGTATTCACCATCAGAGACATTTTGTTGATAGTTTGTTATTAATTTTTTCACCTTACGTTTTTGGGATTCCAATGTTACAATACTATGGGAATTGTCTGGCAGTATATAGTTAGCTTGGATCAACGAGCAAGGCTTTCCAAGAGTCATATGGTATCCATGTGTTATCGTAGTTCCTACTCTCCATAACAGGATATCTTCGAGTATGTTATTGCTGTCCAACTTTTTCATCAACATTTTCATTACGTTTTCAATGGTGTCCCTCATTTGATCACGCCGTTTTAAAAAGTTGGTAGCTTCAAATAACAGATCCAGCATTATTCCTGTTGTCTTGTACTTAAGGAGAACACATTTACCTCCCGAGGGTTCCATGTTGATAGGGCAGTACAGGGCTTGACAGCCAACCTGGTATAAAACAAAGATGGTATTAAAATTATTAAATTATTTTATATTAGAAAGAGCAAAAGAATATATTTATGAATAGCATTTGTCTCTTAATTGAACATTGCTCACTTTTTTACATCTTTTACTTCAGGTAATACCAGTATGGGCTCCAGACACCCATTGACAAAACCCATTGAAATACTTATACAACTGGATTTCAATTACACATCCCTCTCACAATATTGTTAAACATATATACATTGAATGTAAGGAACGGCAGCGAATTAGGGACACTTTGAAAATATATTTTCCTTGTACTTACAACATATTTTCTTGTTCGTAGAACATACAAAAATATGTACAAGATAATAAACTGAACGTAAAAAACCAAGCTATTTCGATAGTGGTGGCTACTGTAATAAGTTGCGTCTTTGCACATTAAAAATCTTCCTTACAATATGAATGTATGGCTCAGGGGTAAGTTGTTAAAATATGAAAAGATCATCTAACCTGATAAGAGAGATGGATTGCAGTCTTACTGCAATTCATTGTACTACTGCGTTTAAGGAATACACCGGAAATGTCTATCAGATTGCTGATTGTGATGGGTGTAGATTATTGGTACTGATCTTCTATTACGTCACAACAATCGACTTTACCTTTATCTGCATAACCGAAACCATATTCCTCAATAAGACATCGAAAATTCTTAAACAATTTATAATTATTTGTCCTTTCTTCAAACCAAAAAGGGTCAGCAATACGGTTTGTACAAGCTGTGTTGTCCACCTCTTCAAGGGTTTTCAATAAGATATAGTCGATTCCAATGTAACAGTATCGCACATGGATATCATCAGGAGGCTCAAATCGCCAATCACAAAACGAACTTCTCATTCTCATCATCATGATATCCTTCAATGAAAGTGTAGACTGCTCGCTGGATAAAGACATTCCTAATCTACAGGATATATTTAAGACCCAAGGAGTCCAGTTACTAACGTTGTGACATAATGCACAATGCCGATTCTTGAATGTTACGTTGGTACCAATGTCAGACACAGGGACAAGATCTAAGAGGTCTTTTGTGTAATCCTCTTTACATTTGTGTTGGATATCCTGTTCACCTTTCCAAGACGCAGGGCACGACGACACCATGAATACTCCCTGAGCACCAGTGGGCCCGGTGTGTTTGTGAAATGACTTATATCCACAACTAGTCACTTCAATAAACGGCGCTCGTTGTCTACCAAATGCTGATTTCCCCTTGAGTATTTCGTCTGCATCAAAGCAGCAGTCATCATAGTACATGCACAAACGGTCACAGTTACAGTAAGAATGGTTCGTATCACTTTTACATGAATGGCAGGAGTCAATAACGGCAGAAAAGACTCCTTTGTTTGCCAATATATACAATCCTAATATTGAGTAAAGAGTGATGAAATAAAGAGTCGTCATTCTGTTGTGATACGGATTCAGTAATTTCGGAAAGCAGTTAATATGCAATGTCAATGCTCTTAGTTGACTTTCTTAAACACAATTAATCTGAAACTAAATTCTTTTCGTATATTTTGATGAAAAGCAGCATATGTATAACGGCGATTGTTATCAACGATCTTTGAAGCAAAAATAAGACCCCAAATGTGATACTAGAAAGTCGTTCTATTTATAAGGGCGTGAGTGTTTTCGTTATTAGATATAGCTAATAATCATAAAAAACACACGATTCTTCTGGCTGCCAATCAGTAAACCATCTATCTGATATCACCATAGTATCTGAATAAATCATCTCATTTTCATCGCAATACGGTAAAATATTCCAATTAGCATAACATGTTTTGTCAACGACTATGGATATTTAACAAAGGCGTCAGTCCTCGCTTGGAATTTCAAAACGTTAAAACAAGAAAAAGGTATGGTTACGGGAAATATCAATCAGATTTTTTTTCAGAATATTTCCATCAAGAATGGGATCTCATTGCCTAGCACATGTGCGAGTATAAAAGACTCTTTCATGACCGGGGATGTGAGATAGGAAAATCCCACCAGAGGTGTTTCAAAGATGACGTAACACAAACACTTATGCTGCACCTTTTAGATTTAGTAATATATAAAGTGTGCCGAAAATATTAATCAAACTGCATCATACAGCTGTTTCATTCTCCTAGGACTCTTCAGTGATGCTAGCAGCAAATAGATGGGAATCCAAAAACTCTAAACTGATGTAGAAGCGGTAGGGTCAGGTGCGTAAAATCCCTTTAACTTATGAATTTTGATTAGAAGTAAAATTAAACTAGTTCAAATGAGATAACTGATAAATATGGAAAGAACCGAGACTTTATTACACCCCTGGGTATGAAAGAGTATATTTTTCTCTCATTTCAACTACCCGAATAAGCTCAAAAAGCTCATCTAACTTTTTTGACGTAAACAGCAGGATTAAAAAAAAACCCCATATTTGCAAATATTTGCAAACAAAGTTTGTACAGTTAAATATTTTGAAAAGTTTAATTTCATCACGTCTTCTTTATTCTTTTCGGCATCAGAGTTTACCATATTCATGACGTCATGTCATTCTTTGGCTATTGTGACGTCACATTGTTGCTGTATCACATGGGTTGATTCGTAATACAACCACAGCGATTATAGATGTATTGCCATAGACAGTAGACGAGGTACATGTTACTGCCTGTATAGTTGGGGGGGGGGGGGGGGGGGGGGGAGGGGGGGGGGTTCCATTTTGTTTTCCTTTGCGGATAACATAATGTTATTTGATAGCGAAAAATAGCTGTTATGAAATCTGAATAAAATTGGAGAAAAACATTTGGCTCACGACTTCACGATTTCTTTTTTATTCTTGTCATATGAAGATATAAAAAATAAAAGCATATATGCATAATTGATTAGCCATTATCATCAATGATAGTCGCAATGGCTATGCAAAACAGGGAGGGAAGTGGGTATCCTAACAAAATGGCAGACGATTTCACAGGTGAATATCATTTTGAAAATGAATTATGTCATTGTATAGTGCATACACTGACTGTTATTTTAAGACATGTGTTATAATGACATACATCGGGAAAGCGTAGTGATATTTTCTAATAAAAAAAAACCATATTTCACAAAATTCTAAACGTGTCAAACATTGTCATTTTATTCTAGTTGAATTAATAAAACGCTGGTAGACTTAATTGCCCCTTTAATATCTTGCGTGGTTAGTATGTATTTCCATGGTATACAAATAAATATGGTTTCAAGTTCTTCAACACATCATGTATAAAGAAATCCAAGCCAAACGATTTACAGATCAACCAGAGCTTATTGATAAAAACTGTAATTAATCAAAAGTCAACCCAAGGGTAAACAGCACGATGATTGGTCTAAAATCTTTCAGATTAGAGACCTCCCCGGTATGGTACAGACCCCCAAATAATATCAGAGACATTGACAATTGAAATATTATCAGGAGGCTGTAGCCTGCCTGGGATGGATCAATATGCAGTAGCAAATTAAATGTTGTTCTCATTACTGATTCTTATAGATTAGAGTTAATATATAAAGCCTGATAGAAACTTTCTTTCTAGTCTACCATATGATACATGTTTTTTAAAGTCTGTTTATAATTATATGATAATTGTGATGTTTTGTGCTTGAATGTGTAAATGTGTATAGTGTTTATAAGCTAATTTATGTATCTATGCATGGAGTTTACATTTTTATATCTATACATATTTCTACTACCACAACACCCTGTGTTATTCCAATCTCAGACCATTGTATAAACGTAATGACTGTTGGGTAAATATATGTTATTTGCCACTAGTGGAATATGACCTTCCGGACTTTTGATTTGTTGAGAAGTTGAACTTTGACCGGAAATCACGTGGTTCAATGCAACGAGCTGATTGTTGACGTCGTCACAATTTGGCGGAAATATATACGAGATGATGAATTTTCGCGCAAATATTCCGCGGTTTGCAGAAAACAGGACTGCCACTGCGACTTAATATCATTGAGGTAGAAACAGGTCACACGACTCGTGGTTATTGGATATGGAATTTATTTCACTCTCGTTAATCTTTTTTAAAAAGTAACAAAAGACACTTGCTAAAGCTCGTGTATTTTGTAACTTTAAAAAAATAATTAACTCGAGTGAAAAAAAAATCAGAGAATACTAAAGCGTCAACAAAACCATAATCCGAACTCAAAATCGATTAAACAAGGGGCAAAATAGGAACTAAGGAAAGATTTACATGGAGACTCTCGTAAAAACACAAGAGAATAAGACCAGGTGTTCCGGAAGAGTAAGCGTCTTCTACTTCATCGACGACAACCGCCATGTACATCTTGGTCACATCCGAGTAAGCATCAATCCTCAAAATGAGAACCGAGTCATCATTGTCATCACAACAAGTAAACACACTAACAAGCAAACTCAAAAACGTCCATTACCATATCACACAAAGATAATTTCCATATCCAACAACCACTCGTTGTGTAACCTTTATATATTCTCTAAGCTCTTTTATTATGTTTGTCGAAATATCAGCTCTCCATATGTTGTACTTGTTTTTAATATGAAAGAAAAATTTGTTGTATTACAAGCACAGTATTCCAATGTAAAATGTTAAATCAAAATATGAAAATTACATTCAACACACATTTCTATTATTATAATTATGACCTTATTGCAAGCTTTACCGAACATAATCTTATAGTGTACATGAATGAAGAACGTATACGTATCAGCGGTAGCTCTAATAGGTGGCTAATTAAGATTATATACTAAGGCAAATTACACTGTTCCGTGACTGCAAAACAAGTTACAAATGGGAGAGGAACTGAGGGGATAGCTAGCACATTGTCTGTGTTTCGGGTAATCTCATGAGTTGAGGAAACAGCATTTAATGGAACGTTACCAATTTTTACCATCTGTTCCATACATATATATTGCGGAATTTACAAATTTCCGTTTCAGTTCGATTAGTAGTATCGTCTCAAAGCAATCAGATTTATTTTGGCAAAACAGTTTCGAAGTTTGTACTAAGTAGAAATCTGGAAGAGATAGATTTGAAAGACCGGTGAATGGTAAAATAGGGCGACAGATCTAGAGCCACAGGAACTGAGCCTTTCTTCCTCACAATGTGTCAACCTGGCATTTGATATTCCAGTTCTATTTTTATACGAACAATCACGTATTTTATCCGAATCATGTGACCACTTTCCTGCTCCGGTTCCGTGCGGATTCGCAAGAAAAAATAAGAAATGTTTTTTTTTTTTAATATTGAAAATGATAATAAAAATATAACTACGTTATTGATGTGCTAAGTAATAAATCTTGATATTAAATGTTGTACCATGTTGAGATTCCAATTATTAGTCGAATGGCGGCTGCGGAATGGAGCAGACGAACACCAAATTTAGCGGAAAATGCCGTTTTGAGGTATTTTCCGGTTAATTGACACAACGGAGACCTTGATTTTCCTTCTAAGAATAACATTTGCCTTCAGAAAATGTATTTCATTCAGAAATTGGTCCAAACACGAGCTAATTATTATTATTATGTAAGATTATGCTTTAATGACCTATATCTTGACTACGGGAAAATGAAAATATACCATATTCTTAATTGAAATGAACATCTTTTTGAAGCTTCGAATACTTGCAATGCAATAAAGCTAAGCGATTCCGGCAACCAAAAAAATATATTTAAAATTGTTTTGTTTGTCACATTTGTTTGTTTGTTTGGTTTCTAATCTTGAAGCTTTTATAATTTCAATTAGTTGATACTTGCTTTTATTCAGGCATTTCAAAACATATATATGGTGACATAATTGATTGTACAGATTAGGAAATTGAAACAAGTGCTTAAGACTTTCATGTTGATAAATTGGATGAGGCATAAAAAGGCTGTTGACATCACATTAGCCTTTGTTAATGTTTCCTTTGGGGTTTATATTCCACTATATTTCCTACACGAGCGCCCTTAACTGTACTGCATTGTTGTTTTGTTGCTTTTAGATGTATGAAACGTGATAGCAATTAACAATGTTTATATCTCAGCTACAATAAATGTGATTTATACAGGAGGTTTTTGATCGATGTCAAGTTTCTTGTTTCCCATTAGCTATAATTAATATCAGTTTTATGAAGATTTCGTGGCGTTTATTGCAACAATATTAGCAATAAAGTAACATCATTACTTATTTATTTGTAATTTAGTATGTGTTTTTCTTGGTCATAAATAAATATAGTAATAAAAATGGTATTTATGAGTATCGTGTTGTTTTTTATCAACAAAAAATACTAGGTAGTGTTTACATCAAACAATACATGTACATATTAATTTTCTTAAAATCCAAATAAGGGATATGTTTGGAAAACGTAATTTGGACGTTTTTGAATATGCTCATCAGTATACCTGTATGTTGTGATTGAAAATTATGCCTCAAATCTCACTTGAAAGCCCTGACATCTTCTTTTATTTGACTTCGATTTACGTAACGGGTGTCGTAGATAAAGCAGAAGACACTAACTCTTCCGGGCCACCTGGTCTTATTTAATGTTTTTTCATCCTTATGTACCCTACCATGTCGCTATAGGTCCATTCTGACATTGAAGGAATCACACAACTAAATCAGCCTATCACGAAATGTTTCATACGTTTGTAGTCCCTACTGGGAATTTGTTCCGGCTAAGTACAGCGATTCTGAGTAATTTAGATAGGTAATTGTTGACCCATTCTGCATTGCATTAAATCTATAGATATTTAACTTTACAAAAATATATACTTTTGGTAGATTTTGATATGTGATGGCCAAATGATATGGGGTCAAATCTCAGAGGGTGTAAATTTCCGGTTGTCCGAACCAGACACCTGTAGCAAGATAAAATGCAAGTGAACTCCCCACAAAATGCCCTTTGAAGCCTTTATCATGTAAATATCTGTAAATCTAGGCAGTTGTCACAAGTATTGAACTTCAAATATTAAATTGATTAGCTCGAAATCTTAGTAATATCATATAGTTATCATTTAGTTGTGCGAGTCCTAATAAATAAAACGGATTAAATACGGATTAAAAGATAAACGTAACCAATGTTCCGGATCAGCACCTATACACTATATACCAGGAAACCCAACTTGTACTTAATTCTTGACGTTCATTTATACGAACCTAGTAATTTCATGTTGCTTAAAGGCAAGCCATGAAAACAAACTTGCAAGGCCTAGATAAGCATAGACATGTCTGCCATGGTTTTCATCCAAAAACGTTAAATTTGAAGGTGGATGAACCGGTTGTTCAGCACAATGGAAAACGGTCTTAACACATAATATTATTATCTCACAACAAATACAGATTTAGAAAGGTGTTACCTGAAACGTTCAGAAGGTTCACAAAATAATCATATGCATGATGTCTTGTACAATATTTTATAAAGGTATAAGTACTGTACTCCGATACTACAAAAATTGTCTTTCTTATTGACAGTAATTGCGGAGACTACCGCTAAGTGTCTCAAACTCCATGCATCTGGTTTTTATTTTAGCTAATCGCTATATGCACGGCGTTACTAATGCCTCCATAAAAAAGTATTCAATATTGTAACATCAATATGTACATGTATAGTCACAATTGCAGTCTATATTTCATAATTCTTCAAACACTTTCCACATATGTTACATATATAATTAATAACATAATTAATCTAACGTAAGGGATTATCAAGTTGTTTAAACAAATTGTTTAGCATGCCAAGAATGTTCAATGCAAAATTTACCATATTCATAAAGACTTTATTATCATTGCTTTTATGAAAAATAACGATACGTTTTCTATTTTTTGTGTAATACCAAACTACTTCATTATATTATTCGTGATTTTAAGTTACGTGCAGCAGTATTACATCACAAATAGTAATCTTTCCTCTGAACAATTATTTAAGGATTAACTTGAATCTATTTTTTATATTATGAGGTATAAAAAAACGAAGTGTACTCTAAATAAACCTCGAAGTTAATACTTATAATTTAATCTATACCCTGCGAAAATTAACTTTTTGATGGACTCTTTTCTCTTACAAATCATTACGCTGCTGCATCAGCAAATCAAAAGCGACGTTATAAACGGCGACGTCATTTTTTACGTTATAGGCTGATAACATTATTTTTTAAGCCAATGAAAATGCTTGTTTCAAACAAGATTAAATTATTCAAGGTCAACATTGAGCTATAAACAAAGAAATGAAGAAATACAAAATCAACATAACAATAAAAGTTACCTATACTGACCCCTGTGACCTTGAAAGTGGTTAAATGTCATTCATTTTAACAAATTTGTGGAAGTTCTTCATTTCAAAGCATCTTCCTGGTCAAATAATGTCAAATTAGTCCTATTGGTGTTTTTAGAAGGCTTTCGAGGTTTTTAATGTATTCTTTTTAATGAATCCTTCATTGCAGCATGATACTGGCCCAATATCATTTACTTTGGCCTTTTGGTTATTGAAAAGAAGTTGTTTGAAGATGAGAAGACATTTGACCCCCGTGACCTTAAAAGTAGGTAAAGTTAATTTATTTGAAAACAAGTGGTAGTCCATTATCCTAGCATGCTGCCCCCTGGTACTTTTGGTTATTGAGAAGAAATTGTTTGAAGATTTTATGACATTTGAGCCTGGTGGGTCAAAAATTATTCATTTGTACAAACTTTGTTGCTTTATATCCCACCACGCTACAGACCTTTGGTCATTGAGAAGTTGTTTGAAGAATAGAAGATGACGTAACACACACATATTACTTTAAATTCTTTTTATTCAAATTTATTAATAGATACAGTATGCCGAAAAATGAATTAAACTGCACCATGCAGCTGTCTCGTCCTCCTGGGACTCGTTAGTGATGCTAGGGGCTAAGGGTGGGAATCCAAAATTTCTAAACTAATGTAGACGGAGAAGGGTCAGGTGCGTAAAACCCCTTTAATATATGATTTAGAAGTAAAATTAAACTAGTTCTGTATAATTTCAAATCGTGTACTACGAAAATGTGTATATTATGTACCGTGCCGTTACTCAAATGAGATAATTGTAGCTATGGAGGCTCCAGCAAACCTCGGGGACTAAACAATCCACTAGAGTCTGCCACCTCCTTTTACAAAAGACGATGTAACACACACATATGCTGCACATTTTAGACATTTGACCCCTGTGACCTTGAAATTGGCTAAAGTTTACTTATTTAAAAACAAGTAGTAGCCGTTTATCCTAGCATGCTACATGCCAATATTAATCACCTGGCACTCTTAGTTAATGAGGAAAAGTTATTTGAAGATTTAAAGACATTGGAGCCTTGTGACCTTCAAAGTGGACATTTCGTTGCTTTTAATGCAAACATGCAACAAGCCCAAGAATATGCCAAACATGATTACCTCCCCTTCTTGCAGGTAAGCTTATACAATGTAATTTCATTGACGCCATCGATCTTCTTTACAGAACTTTAATGAACCTGCTGATTATCGTTTTTATTTCCAATACCAAAACATTTAATAGCGTTTTTAATCAATTACATTCAAGTGAACTTGAACGAAGAACAAGGTCACCGATGTTAACCAACTTTAATGAACCTGCTGATTATCGTTTTTATTTCTAATACTAAAACATTTGATAGCGTTTTTAATCAATTACTTTCAAGTGAACTTGAACGAAGAACAAGGTCACCGATGTTAACCAACTTTAATGAACCTGCTGATTATCGTTTTTATTTCCAATACTAAAACAATTAATAGCGTTTTTAATCAATTACATTCAAGTGAACTTGAACGAAGAACAAGGTCACCGATGTTAACTAATTGTTCTGCATCTAACAACTTGATGATTGTTTGCAAACGCTATTACATTCATTACTTGCAAAAACAACTAGGCCTGGTTGATAATCTAGGAAACCCTACTTACATATTGACCGGTTTTTCGAAAGATGAAATACTGTCGAACTATGCTTCTGTTTTACAATCTTTCCAAGTACCGGTTAATGAGCAAGACGCTGACCTACTTTGTCTTTATTGGATACCGAAACTACACAAGGATCCTTATAAGCAACGTTTTATCGCTGGCTCTGCTAATTGCTCGACCAAGCCATTATCAAAACTTCTTACTACCATTCTTAGTACCAAAAAATCAGGGCTTCAGTCTTATTGTGACACTGTATACTACAAAAGTGGAATTAATGGGATGTAGATTTTGAAAAACGCGAAAGATCTTTAGATCAATCTTGAACACCCCCTCCTAAAAAATGTCTTTTCGGTCAAAACATTTGATTTTTCCACCCTGTACACTACCATACCTCATACAAAATCGAAGGAACGTCTTCGATCTCTTGTTATGAGAGCTTTCTTTTCCAAGAAAGACGGACGACGATACAAATATATGGTAAATATAATACTTTGTGAAAACACGACAAAAGCTATGAGGAAATATACTGAAGAAGATATAGTAAGAATGATTGAATTCCAGGTCGACAATATTTTTGTTGAGTTTGGAAGACAGATTTTTCAGCAGACTGTTTGCATTCCCATGGGAACAAACTGTGCCCCACTCTTAGCTGACTTGTTTTTGTTTTCATAAGATACTGAATTTGTGGAAGAGCTAATCAGGACTGGCTACAAAAATCTTGCCAAATCTTTTAATTTCACTTTCAGATATATCAAAGAAGTGTTGTCTATAAACAACAAGAAGTTTGCTGTCGATCGTATATACCCTTTGGACTTGAAATAAAGGACACAACAGACTCTTCTACATTAGCTGCTTACCTCGATCTCTACCTAAATTACGACCAACATGGACAGCATACTACTAAGCTATACGATAAACGTGATGATTTCAATTTTCTGATCGTGAATTTTCCATTTTTGATAGTAACATCCCTGCTTCTCCAACCTATGGTGTTTACATGTCGCAGTTGATTCGATAGTCTAGGGCTTGCTCTAAATATCAGGATTTTCGTGATCGAAGTCGACTGCTGACGACAAACAACACAATGTTTCGAGAGATGCAGGTTGATCAGAACTATGGGCAAATTTTATGGTCGCCATCTTTGTCTCATTGAGAAATATTCTGTATCTGTAAGTGATATGAAGATGGAAGTTTTTTAGTATGCTCATTAGTGTGTTTACTTGTTGTGATTGACAATGATACTCGGTTATCATTTTGAGAACTTGATGTTTACATGGATGTGACAAAGATTTACATGGCGGGTGTCGTCGATGAAGCAGAATACGCTTACTCTTCCGGAATACCTGGTCTTATTCTCTTGTACTTTTACAACAGTCTCTGTGTAGGTCTTCAAATCTTGCCCCTGGTTTAATCGATTTTGAGTTCGGATTATGTTTTGGTTAACGCTTCAGTATTTTCTTATTTATGTTTTGTTAAATAACAAATTTACCGGTTCTCATAAATCTTCATGAGGAAAGATATTATTAGTAGCTAACTTTTAAGCAAATATGAAAAATTAACTGGCCTTTGAACTATGTAAATAAATATTTTCAAAATATTTGTTTTTCATTATAAATTAAATTTATCATGCTTTCTTCTGAAATCTTCACTAAAATGAACACATCTTTCTTTGAATAACGTTATATTCGCTATCAAAATAATGGTTGAAATATTGTGCATACAGTTTTATGTATTCATTTATTGTGATATAATTTTTAGTAATTGCGTCATTTAAATGCTCTGGGTCGATTAATGTAACATTATTATTTATACCAACACAGGTGTTAAGTCAAAATGTCCCATTTTTCTAATGCTGTTTTTTTCTGTTTATGACCGTTTATGATTATAACATTTTTAAATGCCAATCGGGGACCGACGCTTATGTTAAATATCCATTGTCGATGACCCTACCTTTTTATGATGATTAAAAGGTTTTACTATCTGTATAAAGATAATTTTGGTGATATCATATTTTTACTGCTCGGCAGCCCGAAAAAAATATGATTGTTTATGAGTATTTTGCTGATGACGATTAATACACGTCCTTATAAACAGAAGCCGTAGTAGCACACTTGGTATTTTTGTTCACAATCACGTGTATATATTTTTTTTTATTAATATAAACAAAAAGTTATTTAGTTTCAGACTAATTGCGTTTTAGAAAGTCAACCAAGAGCATTGCCATTACATATCTACTGCTTACCTAGATTACTGAATAAGTATTACAAGGGAATGATGACTCTTTATTTCATCAGTCTTTACTCAATATTAGGATTGTGTGCATTGGCGAACATAGGAGTCTTTTCCGCCATTATTGACTCCTGCCGTTCATGTAAAAATGACACGAACTATCCTTACTGTAACTGTGACCGTTTGTGCATGTACTATGATGACTGTTGCTTTGATGCAGACGAAATACTCAAGGGGAAATCAGCAGTTGGAAGACAACGAGCGCCGTTTATTGAAGTGACTAGTTGTGAGTATAGATCGTTTCAGAAACGAATCGGGTCAACTGGAGCACAAGGAGTATTCATGGTGTCGTCGTGCCCTGCGACTTGGACAGGTGATCAGGATATCAAGCATAAATGTGAAAAGGGTTCCAACAACGATTTCTTAGATATTGTCCCTGTGTCTGACATTGGTACCAACGTAACATTCAAGAATCGGTATTGTGCATTATGTCACAACGTTAGTAACTGGACTCCTTGGGTCTTAAATATATCCTGTAGATTAGGAATGTCTTTATCCAGCGAGCAGTCTGCACTTTCATTGAAGGATATGATGATGTTGAGAATGAGAAGTTCGTTTTGTGATTGGCGATTTAAGCCTTCTGATGATATCTATGTACGATACTGTTACAATGGAATTGACTATATCTTATTGAATACCTTTGAAGTGGTGGACAACACAGCTTGTAAAAACCGCATTGTTGACCCTTTATGGTTTAAAAAATATAATTCTGATTTTGAATTATTTAAAAATTACCGATGTTTCTTCGACGTCTATGGCTTCAAATATGCAGATAAAAGTGATGTTGTTTGCTTTGACGTGAAAGGGGATCAATTCCAAGGCTATAAAGACATCACAATCAGCAATCTGATAGACATTTCCGGTGTATTCCTTAAACACAGTGGTACAATGAATTGCAGTGAAACCGAAATCCATCTCTCTTATCAGGTAAAAAATATTAATTAATATTTTAACGACCCACTCTTAAAGGCCCAATATACGTAACTTTCGGCAAAACTTGAAGCGACAATCAAGCCTAATAACTTTTTATATTTATAGATCTAGTTAAGATTAACGGATATCAGCAATATTCAAGATGAATTATTTCGCGGTTACCAGTACAGCAGCAGTTGAAACACGCTATTTGTAAACACGCGTCCATTCCGAACCGTTTTCTACCTTCGGTTTGTTATTGAAGTGGGCCCCACCTGAATTATTTTCAAGTCTTTTTATTTTTCTATCAAGAGTTTCTTGTTAGTTACCGCTCAGGTTTACTTCGTTTTAGGCTTATTTTTGCATGGTTATCAACTGGATTTTTTAAAATAATTTTTCAAAATCACGAAAATTTCCCTGAAGTTACGTATATTGGGCCTTTAACGACGTACATTATTATGATAGCGTATACGGGCCACCGTACAAGCTGTTAGCTTGTATGTTGTACGAACAGAATAGTATGTTGTAATTACAAGAGAGAATGTTTTAAGTGGCCGTAATACGCTGTCGTACCTTACTACCACGTAACTATTTCAATGTAACGTTATAGTTTACAATATTGTGAAAGAGATGTGTAATAGAAATCCTCTTTTATAAGTGTTTCAATGAATTTTGTCAGTGGATACTGGAAAACGATGGCCCGCAGCAGCCGTCATGTCAATTGCTTTTAGTAAAAGGGAGTTGTACATGTTTTGTGCACAATTGTCATGGCAACTGTAAGGAGTTGTGAAAGTATTCCGGAAATTCGTTATGGCAACTGTTTTAGTAAACAGAATTGCCAGGATAAAAGTGGTTTTTTTTCTCTGGCAACTGTTTTGTGTTGCCTCGTACCAATATGGCCCATATGGACGTCTGGCTTTTGAAACAATTTACATTCCATAACCGATAAAGTTAGCTATGGTATATCTACTGTTCTTGACGGTGACCTTTTTTGATTCTGAAATCATTTTTTAATCGTCGCTAATGCCGAAATACAGGGAGAGGTTAATTAAAAACAAGGCCCCAGACTCGCTCACATTAACCTTCACATCACCACCTCAACCACCTCGTGCAACACTCCTAACGAATATTTGTAAGACGGAAAACACTTTTTACGGTTAAGTTATAATACGAATGCTTTTCCATACCATCAATTATCAATGGCAATCTTGTTCTAATTGTTAAGACTGCAACTGTAATAGAATATTTCACACTTAATCATATTGGTCTATATGAGATATTGACTGTACATATGTAAGTGTGCAAAGAGTTATGTATGTGGTGATGGGGAGGGGGTAAATTGATAAACTGTTCAAAGTTGCTGACCTTTCAAAGAGGCTACAATACCTAGGCACTAGCAAGTATATCCAGTTTTTAAATTACTAGCCGGTATATATATCAACTTAATAAATATTCATATCATTTCGAATATATTACAGATGCAAGTCATATAAAACTTTTTACATAATCGGGGTGTAAGATAGGGAAATTCCACCTGTTTTTTTTTCAAATTTGGTAAGATACCAACATTTACCGAACATTTTAAAATACTAGGAGAGTGGAATTTGCCTATCTTACACCTATGGTCTCGAAAGAGTATTTTACTCTCATTTCAAATACCCGAATTAGCTCAAAACAAATGAAAATGTGTTTTAACTGGCTACCATCACAGGTAATTCCTATATCGGAAATTTCGGGGGTTTCTTAGATGTTACGACTCCGCGCTTGTGACCGATAAATAAAAGTGTAGATAATTATAGCTTTTTAGAAAGGGAAATATATTGGGAATGAATTGAAGCTGTTCGCTTTCTCTAGTATGAACGGAAAGTAAGTTTTTAAGACTGTTTTGTAACGTTGTCGAGGTATTTTCTGCCACGGAGTTGCATACCTTCTCTTTTTTCAGTATCTGATAGTCGATTTTTTGTGAAATTTGACCGCTTGACATATCAAGCTGTAAGTTGGCAGTTATTTTCATTATGGTTTTAGATGATTAATAACATAAAAAGAAAATTTGAAAATTTAGTTTATATAATTTTTCTATTTTTTTCAAATTTCGCTATATTCTATATATTCTATATATATATAGATGGTTATTCTCCTGGCCACAAGTGCCTGTGGCTACCATCTTAAAAAAACAAAAACTTTACTTTTCAACTTTTTTGCAAAAAACAAATCAGTCTGTGAAATTAAGCATACTCCCTATTTGTGTTTTCGTAGAAAAAACTCATCTCATCTTTTAATGTTCACCGTTAAAATATTGTGAAATGTTATAATTCCATCCCATCGCCCTTTTCTTTTTTCCGCTTCAGGGTTTACCTTATATGCTATGTAAGATATTGTTTTCTAACATTCCTTTCTTAATTTGGCAAAATTTATCCAACATGGCGAGGTACATTTTGTGTACATGTATGAGCGAAACATCTATCTTAGAATAAGACAAAAAACCTGTACCATTCATATCAAATATTGGTCTATTTAAAAAACTGAACAAAGTACAGGTGGCCGAGTAGTTAAGGTGTTTCGACATTCTACCATTAGCTCTCCACCTCTGGGTTGCGAGTTCGAATCTCACGTGGGGCAGTTGCCAGGTACTGACCGTATTGGGTACTCCGGCTTTCCTCCACCTCCAAAACCTGGCACGTCCTTAAACGACCCTGGCTGTTAATAGAACGTGGAACAAAATAAACCAAACCAAACAAATATATACATTAATTTAAGCATTTTAAGATAACGAATATGCTGTGTTACGACTATCCTGGAATATGTAGAAAATATTGACGTTTAGTTTCCAGATAGCTGAGCAGTGAATCACTATGTTAAAGGATATATTTTGAATGCACTATTCTGTTTACATGTAAAACAAGCAGTAATCTAAATGTTATTTCTAAGCGTTATGATATTGTTATGATAAGCTACACACTAAGCTCATGATGATAAGTTTTAGGCTACACTGGATAACAACATACATGTATAAGCATTGCATTTGATAGCGTTTATTAGGATAAGTCCGAGTAAAGGATATCATAGTTTTAACAGCTGAAATGGGTTCAGTCACAAAAAGTGCATTATTGATATGGACCTATCTCGAAACTAAGTGATCTAAAAACACATTTTAGGCATAATTTCCAAACGTATTGGAGGAGGATGGCCATTCGTTTGGTTATATCTTTTGAGTCATCTGAGGACAGGGTCTTGCTCTTCAAGGTCAATGTCGACATTAGATTGAATATAAGTGAAGATTCCAAGAAATTTAAATGTTTTTTTTTGTACAATTTTTCCACTTAGAAATAACCATGTGACATTTACTAACGGCAGTACATAAGGGTCAAACACTTAGATGTTAAGGTCATGAGTTATGGTCAATGGCAATACAAAACATGTTCACACAATGCAGTGAGATATTGCCAAAAAATAACACATGGACTAATGTCATAACAACGGGGTTTACTTGAACAATAATAACTGAAATGGTATTGTACATTTGAATGTAGTCTATAAAGTGACTTCGCATCATTTTCCGCCATGGTCTTTATATATGCAAATAGTCTAACACATGTTGTATCTTCGTCTACCTCCAAATCTTCTTCGTTCCAGCTCTTTGAGGGAGGTCCGTTCAAATATGAGAGATCCTTGCACTTCCCACAAGCTTGTGTGCACAGCAATCCATTCTTGGAACAAATGCCCGTTTTCCTGTTGTACTTACCACCGCAGTTGCTAACAACCATTCTTAGAACGGTTAAATTAGGGCTTCGGTCTTATTGTGACACTGTACATTCCAGGAGTGGCATTAACGAGATGTGGATTTTGAAAACCCGAAAGGTCTTCTGATCAGTCTTGATTTTTCTGCTCTGTACACTAACATACCACATACCAAATTGAAAGAACGTCTTCGGTCTCTCAGTATGAGAGCTTTCTTTTCCAAGAAAGGTCGGCGACGATGCAAATACATGGTTGTGAGCTATCTTGGAGCTTCGATGAAATATAGTGCGTAAGATAAAGTACGAGTAACTGACTTCCGCTTTGACAAGATTTTGAGATGAGTTCGGAGGAAAGATTTTCCAACAGACTGTTGGCATTCTCATGGAACAATCTGAGCTCCACTTCTATCTGTTTATTTTCATACGAGGCTGAATTTGTCGACCAGCTTATCAGGAGGGCGGGTTACAAAAACCTTGTGATGTCATTCAATTTCATTTTCAGGTTTTTCGACGTTGTGTTGTCCACAAACAGCAAAATGTTTGCTGACCTTGTCGATCGTATATACCCTACTGAATTTAATTACTGGGGTTACTTTGATAACTAGTTGTCTTATTCTCAGAAAAATATACCATTTTATTCTGTATAATCTTAGTATTGTACCACAAGCTGTTTACGGTAACTATATGAGGGCATAAGTGCTGTGAATAAATGGTTTGTTCTTTTTTTCAGCTATGCATGATTGCTGCAGTGATAACGCTAAGAATTGGTTCCAGCCTAAAGTATACGCGTATGAATATTGAATTCTATTTTCCTTTCAGTGTGTCCTGGTCCTCATTTTCTGTAAAAGTCGGTGAGATGTCTCGAATGACACTGTTCCGGATAAAAGCTAATCATCCGTTGTTTATTTGGCGCATACGAGGGGTGTTCCAACAATAATGTCACTTGCATCGGTGCTCACATAGCGGAAGTGCTTTTGTTCATTTTAATTTGCACTGCCCTTCAAAATACTCTCCGCCAGCCAGAACACACCTTTTTAGCCGGTCAATCCATTTTTGGAAGCATTTTTCATACTCTTCAATGGGTATAACCATCAGACAATGATAAACAGCAGATCCAACGGCATTTCTCGAATTATATCTCCTTCCAGATACATGATATTTAAGTTTTGGAAAGAGAAAATAGTCGCAGGGGGCCAAGTCTGGCGAATACGGAGGGTGCGGAAGGACGGTAACCTTCTCTGACTCCAAAAAGTCAGTCGCAATACGTGCCTTTTGAGCGGGTGCATTATCATGCAAAAGTCGGCATACTTAATTCCTGTTTTGGGGCGGCGACTTTTGTAGTAGTTCTTCAACTTTCTCAGAACAACGTTTTTATAGAACTTGCCTGTGACCGTTCTGTATTTTGGCACCGGGATTTGAATAGCTGGACCCTTATTAGTGAAAAATAGCATACAAAACTTTCTTAAACGTTCGAATTCGTTTGGCAATACTTGGGCGTCTGGCATATTTAGTGGCCCATGTTCGGTTGGCAACCTTCCGCTTTGATTCAAAATAATACACCCAGGTCTCATCACCAGTGACTATATTATCAAAAGCCTTTTTACTATATTTTGGTTAATTTTGAGAAGTTTTTTTGCCATTGTTACACGCGTCTTCTTTTGCTCATCCGTTAACAAATGGGGTATCCATCTTGCATTTATCTTTCTAACTTTTAGGTGTTTCTTCAAAATTGCATGAACTCTTGCTAACGACAAGTTTGCCATTCGAGCAAATTGTCTTACGGTGAATCGAACATCAGTTTGGAGGATTTTTCGGATTTTTTCTATGTTACCTTTGGTCGTAGCTGTTGCAGGACGACCTGGGTGAGCAGCATATTTCAGTTGCTGTCGCAAAGCACTAAATTTACCTACCCACCTACAAACAGTCCTGTGAGACATTTGGACCTCCCCATAAATGTCACACACCTTGCGGTGAATATCTACAGCCTTTATGCCGAGTAATGACCTACCTTTTATATAGACCATAATTTCAAGAACATTTTCACATCGTTTTCCTGTGATTTTGTGTCTAGTCTAACGAATAGGCTATGAAACGATGTACACTGTACCGAGGCCAGTGAACGTGTGGACGAGATATTTACCTGTGTCACGAGCCAGGGATCACGCAATCGACACGAGGTGATTTTGTGCATAAATTGCACGATTTCCGTGAAATAAAGCACAGATGACATTATTTATGAAACACCCCTCGTATGAAATTGCAGAAGCGTAATGTTATCGGAGTATCTTGTAAAGCTGACTGTTATGGCACTTTTACAGTAAATGGGTATGAACATATAACAACGGAATTCGGATAACGTGCAGATTCGATTTGTCTGCTCTTCGGCGTTTACTGCCAGACTCAATTAACGGATCTATAAAAGTAAATGCAAATATATGAATATATGAATTGGCATTAAGAACGTGATGGAAAGCAGTTCTGTACTCAGCCTCGATCATATACGATAATTCTTACAAATAACCCAAGTCAAACACCATGTACATAAACATTAAGTACAGATTCGGAGTTATATGGTTGAATTGGGAATGATTATACAGACCCGTACACGTACGCTGTTCCATCTTAGACACAAACGGTACTGAAGTGCTACGGAAATGCTACTCAAACGGTACGGAAATGCTACGATAATGGTACGGAAATGCTTCACAAACGGTACGGAAATGCTACGGTAATGGTACGGAAGTGCTACGGAAATGCTACGCAAAGTGCCCGCCGAAATTGCCAGGAAAGCAACTTGATATTTCATCTTGGCAAGTGCTGTGTACAGTTTATAGTTACCATGACAAATTTCCGGAATGCTTGCACAACTCCTTTTTTCTAAAGCAATTGTCATGACAATAATCTACATAGTATGGACAACTTCATGTTACAGAAGTTGCCATGACGGCTGCTGTAGGCCATCGTACTGGAGCCCATATTGTCCGAAGTAAAACTAATGAAAAAAGTGAACAATCTAACTAAAGACAAATGCTATTTATATATATATATTGTTTTGTTTGTTTTTTCTAATATCAAAACTAATTCAATAATCTTAGTGACATCTTTGTTTTATACCAGGTTGGCTGTCACCCCCTGTACTGCCCAACTAACATGGAACCATCCGGAGGTAAATGTGTTCTCGTTAAGTACAAGACAACAGGAATAATGCTGGATCTGTTATTTGAAGCTACCAACTTTTTAAAATGGCGTGATCAAATGATGGACACCATTGAAAGCGTAGTAGAAATGTTGATGAAAAAGTTAGACAACAATTCCAAACCACAAAAAATGTACCTGTTGTGGACGTTAGGAACTAAGGTCAAACACGGATACGATATGTCTCTTGGAAAGCCTTGCTCTTTGATCCAGGCTAACTATGTACTGCCAGAAAAAACCCACAGTTATGTAACACTGGACTATCAAAAATATGTTGTGAAAAATTTGATAACAAACTATCACCAAAATGTCTCTGATGGTGACTACATCAGACATGTCGATAATGCCATGGAATCTCTGTGTGAGTGCAGAGCCTTACCCAGGAATCCATTGTATGTGGCAAGTCCGTTATCACGTGACACTGAACTACCCTGTCCCGCAGTGAAGGTATTTCGTTACGGAAAATACTCAGATAACAATTCCGTTAACGGAAACTTCTCAAACGAAACAACACATCAACATTTCTACCATATAAATGGAACGATTATTAAGTCGGCAGATGTTTTATTCAAATTTGGAAAATACTTTATTTGTGTAGATAAATTCATATCAAAATACCAAGGCGTTGATGAAAAAGACACTAGCCTGGCCTATTACAGATATGTTGTCAATATGGCATGTTCATGCTTATCAATCCTATCAATGGTCTATTTTCTGGTACAGTATTGCGTCATCCCGTTCATGCGGGAGGGAAAGTCAGAGCTGTTGTTTGTGTTGATGTTGTATTTACTGCTGGCACAAACCAGTTTTATGTTGATATCTCTTTTCACTGTTGCCGATTATTTGTGTGAATGGATTGGTATGCTACATCATTCTGTATGGATTGGTACATTTTCGTTCATGTTTCTTTGTTCCTTTCGCTTAAACTCCGACATTAGAAACTTAAAGACTTTCAGCAGATCGGAAAGGTGTTCCCAAACTTTTAGGTATTGTTTAGTTGGTTTCATGTTGAGTATCTGTGCTGTTTTATGTACAAGATTATTGAATTTACTTTTAGCACCATTGGAAACATGGTATGGGGGAAAGATTTGTTTCATTTCACACGTGTATGTTTTATTGTTTGCTTTCTTTCTTCCATTATGTTGTTGTCTGTGTGGAAATATTGTGTTGTTTATTGTGATAACATACTATATAAATACTTCCTCAATGTCCAACAACACTGACTCCAACAAATCAATGATGCTTGTGTTAATCAAAATTTCTTCGGCGATGGGCTTTAGTTGGATTATCGGAATTATTGCTATTTTTATTCAGTCCGAAATCCTTCTGATCGTTTTTGAAAATCTTTCAAGTCTCCAAGGATTGTTGATTGCACTTTGTTTTTCTTGTAATAATCGTGTGAATAAATTTTACATGGACCTTTGTTCTAAACCATAGATAACTTCGCCCAACATCACGTTAAGATAAGGCCCCGCCGATTTGGGGGAAAAATCGGAAAATTTCGGAGAAAAACGAAAGCGGGATGAGAACAAGTTATTAAGGCGAGGGGTGGGATTTTGTTTAACAATTATTGCTTTTAATGCCTTAAATGTACTCACATTGGCTATTTAATTTGGTATTTGACTTTAAGATCTATTTTAACACCTTTTTAAGATATCTGATTAGGACCGGAAAGGTTAAGATAAAAAATGGTTCTTTGAAAATGAGAATAAAACAAAATTCTAAACGATGATATTAAATAGAAAATATAATGCAAAAATATACTTATTCTCTGCGTGAAAATAAGATTTCACATAGACATGTACAAACTAAACTCATGTAAACACACTTCTTCGAATCACCCTCACCGGAGTCTTATAAGCAAGATATAACTATACAAAATCATTAGCGTTTGACTTGATTATTTAACAATAGTATATAAGAATACGATGTCTACCAGGGATTAATCTAGGATTATGGGGAAACTACCCCAGAGAATCCCAAAACGCAAACAAAACCATAATCCGAACTCAAAATCGATTAAACTAGTGGCAAAATAGGAACAAGGGAAATATTTACATGGAGACTCTCGTAAAAGCACAGGAGAATAAGACCAGGTATTCCGGAAAAGTAAGCGTCTTCTGCTTCATCGACGACACCCGCCATGTAAATCTTGGCCACATCCAAGTTAGCATCAATCCTCAAAATGAGAACCAAGTCATCATTGTCATCACAACAAGTAACCACACTAATAAGCAAACTCAAAAACGTCCATCTTCATATCACAAAGATACAGAATTTTTCTCGATGAGATCAAGATGGCGACCATAAAACTTGCCCATAGTTATCATCAACCTGCATCTCTCGAATCCCTGTGCCGCAAGTTTGTTCGTCAGCAAGTGACATCCATCAACTAAATAAGCTCTTAAACGGAGAATTTTTAAAAACCACAAAGTCACACTTTTTTAACTTGAAGGCATATTTTTCAAATGAAAACAGGAAAGGGTAGTCAGAAAACAAATCAGAAGGATTTTGGGTATGTATTGACATCAAAAATGAGGGAAGATACGAAATTTCAGTAAATTTAACACAATTCTGAAGGGGAAAAGGACACAAAATTCTGATGGGAAACTACCAATATACGGTAGTAAATAAAGCCTAGATTAATCCCTGTCTAATGCCTACTCTAATTTGACAATTACCACAGTCATGTTACACCTTAGAACCGAAATTATCGAACCCCTTATAACGTAATGCTTCAATAGTTCTCAAAAGTAACAAAATATTTTCAAAGCATTTTTTTTCTAAACTGTATCATCAATATGCTTCACTTACCTCTACAATCAAAGCGTCAAAACGACCCAAATTAGCAGCATAGTAATTAAAAATATGCCCAAGAAATACGCATCATTTCTTGAAAAGAGGTAAAACATGGTTCTTTCGTGACTTCGAATCTTAGTTTCAAATTCGTGTGGCCTATGTAATCTTTAATGAAAATAAAGTGCAATGTGTGTAATGATACAACACTAAGAAAGGAATGAATGTTTAACAAGTGAAATGATGTGAAGGCTGGAAGCATCACTATTATTATTCGACACGTTAAGAGTATTTACTTGATCCATCAACTGCATTGATGATCATAAAAAGCTCTTTTGATAATGAATTCACTCTTCAATCAAACTATGATCAAAATACCAGAACAACCAATAAACAACATTGTTAATCAAAAGAATAAAAAGCGCGATGGGTGTACTGACAAAATAATAAGGCATTTAGGTTGAACAAAAACAAAACAATGTGAAGGCTGGAAGTATAAATAACTGACATTGCTTATTACTTTACACTTTAAAAAAAATAAAAATCAGAGAATACCAAAGCGTCAACAAAACCATAATCCGAACTCAAATAGATTAAACAAGAGGCAAAATAGGAACAAAAGTAAGATTTACATGGAGACTCTCGTAAAAGCACAAGAGAATAAGACCAGGTGTTCCGGAAGAGTAAGCGTCTTTTGCTTCATCGACGACACCCGCCATGTAAATTACTTGATCTACAAATTGCATTGATGATCATATAAACGCTCTTTTGATAATGAATTCATATCATATGATTTCACTCGTCAACCAAACTAAGATCAAAATATCAGAACAACCAACAAACAACATTGTCAATCGAAAAATGAAGAAACACATCGATATTATAATTTTCATTTTCATAATGATATCCAAAAAAAAAAAAAAAAAATAAAAAATTAGAGAATGCCGAAACGTTAACAAAGTGAAAATCCAAACTCAAAATCGATTAAACCAAGGGCAAAATATGAACAAAGGAGGAAGTTACATCGAGAACCTTGAAAAGTCCAAGAGAATAAGACTATGTGTTCCGGAAGATTAAGCGTCATCGTATGATAGCATAATTTACCGGAGATGCTTTTACTTACAACCATATCTGGACAAGAGCACAGTAACACGTGAGATTTTTCTTTCTGGTTTAATGTAGATTACAGTATTTGTCCATATGTATTGGTTTCGTAATCTTCAGTGTTTTATAGCTTTTGTCAGTCCCTCGGAGCTTATACTTCTGGCGGTTGTCCAAAGGAAAAGTAGTTCCGAGATAAATATATATCGCAGACAGGATAGTATTATATGATAATAAAATTGATGATACAAAATTTTTTAAATATTTTTTTTTTTTTTGTAAAAATAGAGTGCAAAATTCTGAAGTAAGCTTGAAACAATCTGTTTTACACATACACATACTCACACACCCCAATTTCACCCTCACCATCACTCTCACACACACCCATTCACACACATACACCCCCCTCTCTCTCTCATACACACACACACATATATATAAACAACTATATGTAGGAATAACACGGAAACACAAATAACGAAGGAAGACAATTTTTGACTCGTGCCCTGTCCGGGCCTCGAACTCGCATCAAAGTGTGTTGTTAATTCTGGGGTCAATTTTTTTTAGTTATATATTATGACGTCATATTTTTTTCTGTGTTGTGTTGTTGTCCTCTCAAAAAATTACCATTTCCCCTGATGAGGTGAAAGCGCGGGGGGTGTAGAGGGAAACTTTGTTATTTGTTTTGTTTGATATTTATATGCCCGGAGGTTTCACAGCGAGTAGTTGTTGGATATGGAATTTATTTCACTCTTGTTAATTATATTTTAAAAGACACTCACAAAAGCTCGTGTCATTTGTAACTTTTAAAAAATAACTAACGAGAGTGAAATAAATTCCATATCCAACAACCACTCGTTGTGTAACCACTATACATGTATAACCATGAGTGGTGTGACCTGATTCTACCACAATAATATTAAGTCGCAGTGGCAGTGTTGTTTTCTGTGAACCGCGGAATATTTGCGCGAATATACATCATCTCGTATATATTCCCGCCAAATTGTGACGACGTCAACAATCAGCACGATGCACTGAACCACGTAATTTCCGGTCAAAGTTCAACTTCTCAACCAATCAAAAGTCCGGAAGGTCATATTCCATTAGTGGTATATAACATATTTTTATCAAACAGTCAGCGCTTTTATGTAATGGTCTGAGAGTGGAATAACACGGGGTATTGTGGTAGAAATATATTTGCACCTCTCCCTTCTTGAGCTTAATAAACTCTGACTGCGAATAAAATAACGTATACGCAATGATAAAAGGCTCGGCGGATTGATATTTGTTCAAATATGACGTCGTTCACGCTTTAGAGCAATGTTATTATTCACTGAATGTATGTATATATATATATGAGGTGGGTGGGTGGGTGGGAGGGAATGTATGTATATGTATACATGTATATGTTTGAGTGGGGTGGGTTTGAGGGGATGTATGTATATTATATATTTATGGGATGGGTGGGTAGGAGGGGATGTATATATATATATATGTGTGGAGTGGGCGGGGGATGTATGTATATATATACGCGGTAAGTGGGTGGGAGGGGATATATAAATATATATGTATGTGTGGGCGGGCGGTGATGTATGCATATATGTATGAGAGGGGTGGGCGGGGGGATTTATGTATATGTATATATAAATGGGGTGGGTGGGTGGGAATGGATGTACATGTAAATGTACGTGAGGGGTAGGGCGGGAGGTGATTTATGTACAGTGTATTTGAACATGTGTATGGTTTTTCAGTTGCGGTAATCAATCCTTGTTTGACTGCATCTGTAAACTTAAAAAAAAAATATGCTGATACCTTTTTACCGTCATGATCATGTTAAAGTATACACACAAACACATTATAATTCCTGATGTGCTATCTGTGTCTGGGGTATTTACGTTTTCAGAAACTGGATCAAAATAAGATTGCCATAACTTCTAACCATAATATACCGAATTCTTACATACGCATGTTTTTAGGAAATTAATTATATAATATGTTTATTGTGTGCATTTTTGAAATGTATTGGCAAAGGAATTCAAGAGATACAGGGTTATTAAAACCATGAGCAAGTTTTACGGTCGTTTTTTAATATGCTCATAAGTACATTGTACGAATACCAGTTTTGAATGAGAATGATGACTCGGTTCTCACTTTGAGGACTCGACGTTACTTGGACTATTGTCGGGTATCGTCAAATAAGCAGACGACGCTTACCCATCTGGAACACTTGATCATATTCTCTTGTTTAAGGGTCTCCGCATGAATTTTTCCTTTGTTCATATTTCCCCCTCTAGTTTAATTGATTCTGTGTTCGGATTATCATTTAGTGAAAGCTTCGGTATTCTCTGACATTTTTATTCATCCATGGGTAGGCAAGGATATTATGACCAAAGGTCAAGCATTGTTAAGGTTGTCAATTTGTTTTTGGAACTATTTTGTTGCAGATTCGTCCTTGTCGTGAACGTTTGAACTCACGATGTAGACGTGGCTTGTATAGTATGAAATGTTATGTAATTGTAATCATTCTTACACAACCCTTCCAACAGAGATATTTTTTTCTTGGGAACTGTCCAAGAATTATCAGACTCGAGAATAGTCCTACTCCGGGACTTTGTCCTGAGAACCCACCATGGCGGTCTGGTTATTTTTTCGACAGTATGAATTTGGAAATCTGTATAATCATAATTGAACCAGCACTTTTTTATGAGAGCAACTGTCCACATAACGTTTAAGAATGACTTGGGAATATTCCCCCGTTCGGGACACATTTTTAAGCAACAATTCTAATATAGGAACATTTCACACGAAGGGCCGTTCGTGTACGTAACCGAACCCATAGTAAGTGTGATGATAAAGAGCAGACTCGGGACCTAACGCCCGAAGAGATTTACATGGCGGGTATCGTCGATGAAGCAGAAGACGCTTACTCTTCCGGAACACCTGGTCTTATTCTCTTGTACTTTTGCAAGGGTCTCCATGTAAATCTTTCCTTTGTTCAAATTTTGCCTCTGGTTTAATCGATTTTGAGTTTGGATTATGATTATGTTGACGCTTCGGTATTCTCTTATTTTATTGCATCCATTGTTACTTATCTACTCAATCGGGGTCTGTTCATTCTTAGCAGCCATGGAAGTGTTCCATAATCAGGTTATTATTATTTTTTGATAATCAAAGATGTTGAGGGTGGGTAATTGTTAGTGTGTTCCCCATGCCCAAGATGTTTGATTTTGTGTAAGTCATGTACATATGAATTATAACTGACAGTTTAAGATGTTTGATAAATACATTATATATTGATGATCATAGTATGTTGTCTGTTCAGTTAATAATTTCTGGATGAAGTGTATTGTAATGTATTTACATTATTGATTAGCAAATATTTATTGATCTCCTATCAACCCATTAGATAGCAGTAAGCGTATGATATTTTCCAATTTTGAAGAATTTCTGATTGTCTTACTGAAAAGACATTAGGAAAATGAATGCAGTGTATGTACAATTCTAGTATACTATATACTTTTGTGGTGTTATGATGTTGTAACATACACGCATAATTTTCACTATAGATAGGCTTAACGTGTTATCTTATAGTGACATTTTAATTGTGTTATCAATCTGTTTAAAATCAAACTTCTCTCTGCTGCGTAAAGATCTAAATAAATCCCATAGGGGGTCACGTCTCGATGACCTTTTGCATTAGGCAATCAAATTACTACTTTCCGAATCTTGACAGAGAAATTTTGAGGCGACGAAGCTTGCATAATCGCATTTGTCCGTTTAGTCATTTCGTCACCAAAAAGTTCATGAGGAATAATGTGACGAAATGGCTTGCTGCAAGATGACAGGTCATCGGAAAATTATTTTAGTGTTAAGTAAAGAGGCGACAAAGGTCATCTGAACGTGCCCTTTTATGGGATGTTGTCAGATCCTTGTAACATGGAGTGAGAGTAAGGTCTGACTTTTAATCAGATTGATCGTGTTATTCACTTCATTGCAAAAAAAAATCACGTCATAAAACGTTAACAATGACGTTAACTTTACGTTTTTCATATGGTACACTGTATGTAATATTCACACATTTCTATATTACTCTTTGGTTTAAATATCACTACGTTTTTTTCAACATATTATACAAACTTGCAGAAATAATTTCTTTCTAATTTAATCGATAAACGTTAATATTTGTGAAATTTGGAAATCAAAAGATTAAAAACACTTCCCCTCTATCTCAACAGTTTTTAAGACCACATTTGATTTCCCCAACATGTTGATCCTTTTAGCATCAGGCCAAAACAGCTGTATTATGCAGAGTAATTTGTTGTTTTAAATGTGCAATGTAGCATCCGTAATCGTTCCCTTAGTAACAGACCACAACAAGTCAGCCCTGCTCAAGTTACCAGGAACTGTAAAGATGCTCTGAGGGTGTACCACAGGGGTCAATTTTAGGATCATTTATATTTTAATATTTTTTTAATGACATTTTCGTTGTTGTCAAACGAGCTGCTTTATATAATTATGCTGATGACAATACATAGAGTTTACACGACCGAGACAATCATTTGTCTATGACGTCACAATAGCGTTAGTACACGTGTGTAATACCATATTTATGACGTGGCCGTATGACATGACTGAGCTATGTGATAAAATGGCTTTTAGTTATCGTGATCCAAATAGATATTTCAAAAGGGAGTTTGGAAAATAAAAGTTTGTTTTTGTTAGAATGTTTTGAAAACAATTTTATATGAGCAAACCTTGACAAGTTCCTTAAATGACATTTTCGTTATCGTCAAACGATCTGTTTAAAATATGCATGCTTAATTATGACAATACAATGTCTATTAACTATTTTGATCTAATTTTCATATAAATAACCAAAATGGTTTGAAAACAGTTTTATGTTAGCAAATCTTGATGAGTTTCAATATATCTGCCAGGTAGAAATCCCAACAGAAATATCAAAGAAATAGTTATAAACATAAAACAAGGGGAGATAATGTCATCTTACTTGGGATGAATCTACGTAGCAAAAAGTCTCCAGATATCCTGTTCTGTTCAAAAGAATTGGTGAAGTTTTAACAAAACACGGCAAACAAAACTATATATCAATTATTTTATCAAGTATTAGTCATTGCCCTTTAGCATGGCATTTTTGTTGCCAGCAAATTGCTACAAAAAAGGGAAACAAATCAAAGAAAAAATCATTCAGGGTAGTTACTGCTAGGGGCGAGTTGTTCAAAGCTAATAAGTAATTAGCGACTTTTTTTTTTTTTAAACTCCTATAATTTGTCAAATACATATATTTGAAATGTGTTATTTTCCAAGAAACTTAATCTATTAGCAAATTTTACCTGTGTTAATTTTAAGTTAAATATATGGTCATTTCTTTTAAGATACAGCGAAATTTAAATTTGCGTTAATCACTGATAAAGCTTTGAACAACTAGGCCCAGGATTACTACAGCTGTAAACCGGATTAAGGGAACTAATGATTTTAATATATTACGTGTAGATAGAACTGAAGGAATGACATGTGAAGCATACATGATTTTGAAAAATCTTCCACCGAAATACTCAAATGATAATTAGAGTCATGGAAACCTAGCCAGTTTGCCAAGGGTAAGTACATGTACCACGCGTTTTTGTCTAAAACAATCATGTTAGCGGCTGCCCGAGTACGCTACAGTCTCTGAAATAATATCAGAGACTTCGAAAATTGGAATACTATCAGGAGACTGTAGCATTCCTGGGATCGTCGAAATTGCAAAGTGTGATCCTTTGGTGGCTGCTTCGGGATATCGTAACATCGCTTCGTTTAATAAAAAGCGATATTACAATACGGTATTACGATATCACGATACGATATTACAATTTTACGATAGAAGCGATATTACGATGCCCCGAATCAGCCACCATATGTCCCTATTACTGAATCTTATAGCTTACCTTACAGTTAATATCTACAGCCTGCTCGTAACTTTCTTTTTTATCTACCATATACAATATTTTTATGATCTGATTATATACTCATTATTTAGTTTGTTATATATATGTTACCTATGCTCTTCTTTCTATGCTTGATGAAATATCAGCTCCACAAAGATTATGTTAATCTTGTTGACAATATTCGACATGAAATAAAGATTCATATATTCTTTTGCATTAAAACTTTGTTGTGTTATAGACAAATTATTTCATTGTTAAAAATATTGTCTAGAAGGCATCAATTAATATATAATTATATAAGTGTTAAATGTAACAAACATGTTTATTATAACAACAAATGTTTTCTGTATAAAGAATGTAAAGACCAGCTCAGAAGAATAAATTCCATTTTCTTCCTTGTTAAAGGAAAGCATGGTCTGACCAAAATGCCTTTTTAATTACATTACTGCTTGCAAATATGACATATTTCAGAATTAACGCGCAACATATTAAATGCTAAAAGGACCACAACTTTGTTGTGGGGTGCAATTACTAAAAGAAAATTAATGAAATTGTTATTAAAGCATTGAATAAACAAATCATTTGCCTATTTGCTCTACCGGCATGTACAGGACAATTTTGACTTCTCAGAGGTGTACATCCTTAAATACGATATATATGTGGCAGATTGAAACTGTACACAGGTTAAATTAAGATCTAGGCTTCAAACTAGAAGGAATTTCTCTGTGGCTCAGTGGTAGAGCATCCGACGAGGATTCTATGGATCAAGGATGCGATCCCCTGTGGAAGCACACTACATGTAGTCTGTTTCCAGAACAAAGCAAGTGGTGTTCAATGCACTCGTTGCAGGGAATTAGAACCTAGCTTGTGGTGTTCGAGGAACAACACATTTTAAAAGCGGAGAGCGGATATTAGTGGTACGTATTAAGCTACAAGTTGTTTGCCCTTTATAGCTCATGATCAGTGGTAAAGCATATGTATCCCATCTTAACCCACACTTTGTTCCGGAGACAGCAACATATCTATTTTCCCTTATGACGAAGTCCCCACAGTGATTATGTGTAATATTAAAATGTGTTTAATATGCGGTTTTGACTATATAAAGCGAGTATAGCGACCAGCATTCTGCCAATAAGGCGTCCCAATTTCGTAAGTGGAGGAAAGCCGGAGTTGCGCCTACGACTGCCCGGGTCCTCGGTCCATGGGTTGGGGAGGGGCGCCAATATCCGATTGCCGCCACGTGGTGTTGGACCCCAATCCAGGGGGTTGGAGGGCACCTCACGTTTCCTGCTATTCAATCCAAATGCCTGTTTCCTTCCCACCTCCTGTTGGTCTACCCCACCATCCTCCCTTTGACACACTTCTTATAAGGAAATTGTGCATATCAAAAACCTTGGTGTAAAGCCATTTGCATATATATTGCCTTGTATCAAATAAGAAAAACTTCTTAATTTGAAAACCGGAAATGGTGCTATGTATCACGTTTATTTTAGAATCAACTAACTTCACTTTTCTGTCGAATAGCTGAAACTGAAGTGTCGTTTTATATTATTTAAGTTTTAAAATTAATTAATTCAGTTTTCACTTAAAGTATACCCTTCAGTGTTATCTCCCCTGTTGCACCCTTTGGACGTATGATGTACGTTTGACTGTCACATGTATTGGAACGGAACAATTATCTCCCCTATGCAAGTCTTTTCATACAAATAAATGCACAGGTAAACAGATTTAGATAATTTTGAAATTTTAAATCTACATACTTTGCTATTACCGCACAATAGATCATTCTTAATGAAATGGATTTCTACAACTAACTGTCGATGAGATTATCCTGCTGGCTAGACATGCCGTCATGACGTGTCGCAAAAACATTCACGGGTTGTCACGTGAACATAGTTCTCATTTCGAAGCTTTCTTTCTCAGAATACACCAGCTTAAGCACTGTTAACTAATCAGAGAGAACCGTTAAATCTGCACGTGGAGGTACAAAATGTATACGAAGCCTGCTTTCTCCTTCTTTAGCTTCTCACAACCTTCAACAAGTTGAAGTAGGTCGATTAATTGGTAGAAGAAGGTATACAGCATACCATCAATATATTATTGGTGATATTACATGACATTACAGGGTGAACTTTGATTACACATTAAAGCAAGTGGTACAGTAGTATGAAAACTGGTTATGCGAATATATTTTGATTTTTGTCAATGTTAGATACATGTACCAACGCTGACCAAACGACCAAAAACAGTCGTGTACAATTACAAAAAAAAAACAATTGGTGCAATCTCATTCAAAACTAGTTGCAATATAACTTCACCCCTTTGCCCCGGCCCAATACCAGTGCTTTGCCCTCGAACCATAAATAAATATACATATTATATGTGTCAAATAGTAGTTATATTATTTAGAAAAGTGTCGCTATAGAAATATTCCCCACCGTGAACGTTTATGTATACACTATGAAAACCACTGTATTGATGATGAAACTCACTTTATAGTAACTAGTAGTAAAGAAGGAGCTTGTATGAAAACTTTCAATTTTTCAAATTTCCATCCAGAACAAAAATACATCTGGTTGATGAATAATGAAGATGAGGATATTTCAAAGTTATTATCTAATTTTATTAAATTACATTTAAAATAATATAAACTATATTTGTATCCATTGTATACTGATTTTGTAATAGTAACCTAGCTGGCTTCAAAGAAGTCATATCTTACATGCTAAAAGCATTGTTTATGTGATTGTAATTTATCTGTCTGTTGGTCACTCGACCTCTTTGTGATTGTATTTCCGTGTGATGCCCCATGTAGGCCGAAATTCGTTAACAAAGAAAATTGAATTGAATAAACGCCACGACCTACTCTCACTATCGTTATAAAATTGATAGGTCGAAGCACAGAGCTAAGTCAAATCACCGTTGTGAAAAAAAAAATCAATTCTATATATATATTGGAAGGATGTGGTACATTTTCTTGTAATTCTCGTCGACTGAAAGGTCGCATGGCAATGAACGGACGTATATGGTACAACCGTCAAAATCCAATCATTTTCGTGTATGAGAGTTGTTTCCCTTCGAACACAAACGATGGTGATAACTGAAACCAATTATTCCAGGGGTACAGAGAGCGGAAGTGATGTGCTAATATAAGATCAGTTGGTTATCAATCAAGTTAATTTAGCTTTATTAAATAACCATATATCACAATTATATTGTGCATGTGTGTGTATGTAGTTATTACTGTATGGAATACCTACATGTAAATTTATCCTAGTTTGCGCGGATTTCATTTCAACATATTGAAAACAAAGGATTGGACAACATGTACAGACAAGCCTATACTAGTCCCTTCCAATAGGTACAACATATATCAAAACTAAAGTGAATAAAGAAAATAATACATATCATATACAGTAATGTATGCTTTGGCACACACATACACTTTCACCCAACACATCTATATAAGATTGTACTCAGCCTCAGTAATTATTACATTAAGTTATATGGTCATATAGAATAGCATCGCACCAATACAAATCCCCTTTAACGTATATAGACAATTGATCAATATGTAAAGTTTGATGTTTATTCAAAACTTCTTTCTTTTCCAATGCCGTTGTCAGACGTATGGGAATATGCGATTAACTGCCAAAGTTATTCTGCGAGAAAATATAGTTCTCTGCCACCTGTCGGCCAGACTGGCAGAGAAAGTGATTTCCGGTGTCAACTGCGAGAAATATGATTTCCTAACGAATCATGTGATTAGCGCTATTGTTTGTAATGTGCATCTTATTGCGACATCTCAATGGTCCGGTTCGTTTACTTTTTATGGAGACCAATGGTAAAAGTGCTGGTCACTAAAAGTAGTTCCTCGAATTCATGCACGTGCTGTTTTCCGTCACTGCCGAATCCAGCAAAAATATTTGTGACAGGTGTATTTTGACAACTGTAGCTCAGTAACAGGATAAAGGGCGTTATAAAGACAATGTCAGACTGACCGAAATCGGTAGGAAACAGGCCGACCCTCAGCAGGAATGATTACCGTATTAAACCATGAAGCGAGAGTGAGCCGGTATCGATTGGGTTGACCTCACATAGCGGCGCTATTCATTACGTCGGTAGGAACTTATCTCGGTCAGTACGTCTATTCTAGATAAGGTATTATTACCGGAGTCAGGTGACCATCCCATCAATCACACT
Source organism: Mimachlamys varia (assembly GCA_947623455.1). Taxonomy (NCBI): domain Eukaryota; kingdom Metazoa; phylum Mollusca; class Bivalvia; order Pectinida; family Pectinidae; genus Mimachlamys; species Mimachlamys varia. The sequence goes on from OX392537.1 coordinate 9,951,891, forward strand.
GCTGATTTATACAATGATAGATGTCTATCTGTCATGTTTCTGGCCCGGGTTGGTTTACCGATATTGATGTACGAAATTTTGTACTTGTATTCCTCGAAACCATGCTTAACCATCACGTACCATCTTTACTTACCACGGGTTACGATCCAGTACAACGGAAACCCACGCGACACTGCCCTAACGTTTGTGTCCCAGTGGGCTAGAACAGACAGATACTCTCGTTCTCCCGAATCTATCTATCGGAGTCTATCGGAGATCTATCGGAGTCTATCGAAGATTACCACCAATCAGAATAAACGTTTCTTGTGTCATTCGGTTAGATACTTTTACCGTGATATATTTATGTAGGCATGACGCCGATTTCAATGACCGATAGGACTTATTGTCACTTATGTTGTTCAAACACCAAAACTCAAAGGTTTTCTTGGTAGGCGATGCTGCCGTCATGTTGGGTTGTATAGTATAGCTACAGACAGGATAGCCCGACTGGAGTAGCCATGGACGAAATAAGCAAAATGATTGGCTACTATTTAGCTAAAAAACGAGATTCTCTGTTTTTATTCTAGCCGCGGGACACAAACGTAATATAAATATGAACTTTATTTATTTTACAACAATTATGAAACAAGTTATCCAACTTGTATTAATCACTCTTGTTGGCCCGGATATTGGCGCGAGAGGGGTCTTATTGTAGGAGGAAACCGGAGTACCCGGAGAAAACCCACATGGTCGGGCAGGTGACCCCGTACCGCTTCACGTCCAGTTGGAGAATCGAACCCCGGCCGCCTTAGTGAAAGGCAAGTGCGCTATCCACTGCACCACCCGACGTAAGGGCAGTGTCGCGTGAGTTTCCGACGATCGTAACCCTTTGTAAATTAAGCGCATTAGGAAAATGGAAAAGAGCTGAATCACAAAGGCAACGCTAAATGACTAGTGGTAGTTTTTTATACGCCCGTCAAAAATGACGGGACGCATTATGGTATGGCGTTGTCCGTCCGTCCGTCCGTCCGTCCGTCCGTCCGTCCGTCCGTCCGTCCGTCCGTCCGTCCGTCCGTCCGTACAATGTACGTCCGTCCGCCCGTCCGTCCATCGTAAACTTTTATTTGACCGGAGATCTCCTCCTACAGTTTTCAACCGATTTCTTTCAAACTTGCTAGGCTTGACCACCATGACATGAAGCTGTGTTTTCCTGATTTGCAGTTTGATTCGACAATATGGCCCTTTGGGATGTAATTTCGGCCATTATGTAGAAAACGTCAGAACTTTTTGTGTTTTCATCAATTCCTCTAAAATTTGGTATGGTACTTCGAAAAGCTATAATATTTAACAAATAATACGGGTTTTGGTGAGTTATTTCAACTTTTCGTGTAACAGCATTTCATGGTTAGATATAGCCATTATGTACATGTAGACAATGCATTTCTGTCGTTAACTTTTATTTGTCCGGAGATCTTCTCCTAGTTTCCAATTGATATCTTTCAAACTTGCTAGGCTTAATTATCATGACATGAAGTTGTGTTTTCCTGAATGACAGTTTGATTTGACAATAATTATTAGAGTTATGGCCCTTTGGAACTTCGTATCTGATACAATTTGGGGCATTTTGTAGAAAAAGTCAGAACTTTTTGTGTTTTCTTCAATTCCTCTAAAATTTGGTATGGTACTTTGAAAATATATAATGCAAAGTTTCAATCGTAAAATATAGGCATTTATCTGTATGTAGAAAATGCATTTCTGTTGTAAATTGTTGTTTGTCCGGATATCTAATCTCCTATAGTTTCCAGTTGATATCTTTCAAACTTGCTAGGCTTAATCATCATGACCTAAAGTTGTGTGTTCCTGATTGACAGTTTGATTTGACAATATTTACTAGAGTTATGGCCCTTTGGAACTTCGTATCTGATGCAATTTGGGACATTATGGAGAAAATGTCAAAACTTTTGTGTTTCCATACCTTTATACTTTTGATATGATACGACGGGCGTATCATGCCTCCGCTCGCGGTGCTCTTGTTAGTTTTAATGTTATCAATTAACGATGATGATTGTCACATAGGTTTCCATACAGGAATAAAGACTTTCCTATAGAATGCTACTTCTGCTAGCTAGGCTACAGTAAATAAATAGGGCCTTGCCCTACTGATGTAACAACGCCCCCATGACGGAAGTAACCATATTTGGGCCGAGTAAGAGAATCGAGGCATGCGATAGGACAGTTCCCAGGAGGTCACGGCTACAGAAATAGAAACTAACATTATTCTGTATTTATACATTGATTGATTAACCTTCACATTGGAATCGGCGTTATCAACAATGTCTGGTGTATTGTTAAAAAAACAAGTTTACTGATAAAGCATTGACATAAACCACAGTCATACGTGTATAGATCAATATGTGTATATAGCCAGATACATGTACGTAGAACCAGCTTTTAAGGATGTCTCAATCCCCAAATAGAATATCCAAAATGTAAAAAAATATTTTTTTTTAAACGCTTCCCCACCCCTTCCCCTTTCCAACCCTCCCGAAAAAATACAAAATTAATAAAAAAAAAAAAAAGATTGGTACAATTTATTATCTTTTCTCAGATTGTTGGCCGTTCTATATCAACCATATCAAACTGTTCTTAGGTCCCGTATTAATGTAACCGTTCTCATGCTCAAACATGAATTCTTTGCTCAAACCAACTTTCTTGTCATTCGCTGAAATCCCACCAAACGATCAATTAGTCAAAAAGAACACCAAAAAAAGTTGTCTGTTTGAAGTCTTTTCACTATTTTCTCAAATCATGAACAAAGTAATATTTATTTTATTAGTTTATAGCAAAACAAGAAATTCGGCTTGAGCACTAAATCAATGTTTGAGCATGAGAACGGTTTCATGCAAACAGGTACCAATCATGTTACATGTACAAGTGTAGCATATCAGGGTTTAAGGGATCTGTTGTACTTGTACAGGGCTTAAAAGACTGAATGTACCTAATTCACCAGATGTTCACGTAACTTTTCTCATGCTTCTCACAACTTTACTCATGCTTCTCACAACTTTTCTCATGCTTCTCACAACTTTTCTCATGCTTCTCACAACTTTTCTCATGCTCAAGCATGTTTTTTGTATTTTGTGCTCGTTTTTTGTTGTTGTTGATGTTGTTTTGTTTTGTTTTTGTGCGTAAAAGATCTCCATCCATTCCACTGGCTAGTTATCGTTAACGGTTCCTTCTCGAGGGCATTGTTCTCTGACTGTGATATCTTGAACATCTGCTTCATTCGATCGATCCATACATCGTGCATTCAGATGACTATCAAAGGCCCAATATACGTAACTTACGGCAAAACTTGAAGCGAAAATCAAGCCTAATAACTTATTATATTCATAGATTTAGTTAAGATTAACTGATATCAGCAATATTCAAGATGAATTCTGACGCGGTTACCGGTAAAGCAGCAGTTGAAACTCGGTATTTGTAAACACGCGTCTATTTTTAACTGTCTTCTACCTTCGGCTTGTTGTTGAAGTGGGCCCCACCTGAATTATATTCAATTTTTAGGAATTTTCTGTCAAGAGTTTCTTGTTAGTTACCGCTCGTGTTTACTTCGTTTTAGGCTTATTTTTGCATGGTTATCAACTGGTTTTGAATTTTTAATAATTTTTCAGAAACCCGAAAAGTTCCTGAAGTTACAATTATTGGGCCTTTGATAATTTGATATATTTGGATTGCGAATTTAACCTTTCAACTCCAGATTTTCTTATAATCTCTTCTATTGATATTGCTTACCACGACGGTTTCGCCGACAAATTTCCAGCGGTACCACCGATGACACTAGTGCGACGGCATAAGTTTACGACACCTCTGTGGTCAACGAGGGGAAGTAACTCCAACATCACTAGCTACACCAGTGGTCAAGATGTCAGTTTTTCAGCGAAACCGTCTTGGTAAGCAATATCAATAATAGTGACTGTAAGGCAACCTGAAGTTGAACTGTTAAATTCGTTATCTTAGACAACGATGTACGCAATATAATATATTTGATGACTGATTTATTTTTATGGCGTAACTGAGAGAGGTAAAAGCCTATATAAAAGGCATGGAAATTGTCTTATAAGTGCGATATCATGGATACATGTTGATGTATTCATTTTAATTTGTGTTTACGAACCAAAACTACAAAATACTATTCAAATTTCAGATTTAAAACAATCCGCATGTATCAACTAAGCAGATATTTAAATGAACTAGTGGATATTCGCGGAACGGAATATTTGGTTGTAAGGTGCAAAGGCTGTCATTTTTTACTTCTAAAATTCTTGATATTCACGGGTTACGATCATCTACGCTCTCTACATCCCTGGAATATGTCATTGTAAAACTGAAGGCTCCGTGTGCACCATTTTGTTGGTGAGACAAGAAGACTGGTTCGACCATTTGATATATATCAAACGAATCTCTTGGTCACAAAACGGTAAAATTGAAAGGCTTTGAAGTCGGTTGCGGCTCCTTTGCAATCTTCAAAGACGGACATACCGCCTAGCGATTGGTCATGGTTTTATTTCATCTGAGATTGCCTTCAGTTTTGCAATGACAGATTCAAGGGCCGGAGCATCCGGAGAAAAACTACAGACCTACGGACAGTACCTGGCAACTGCCCCATATTGGTTTCGAACTCGCATCCCTCATGTGGATGGCTAGTGGTAGAATATCGGGACACATAATTCACTAGTCCTTCACCTCTGGGTTGCGAGTTCGAAACCATTGAAAGGACACATTTGTGAAAAAGTGAAAAATCCGTTAAGACCTGAACACGTTAATACATATGTATCTTGTACAAATTACTCTGATGAAAGACTTGCATATGATAAGTTTACATGTTTGGTGAAATTTGAAAACACTAATAAAAAAGTAAGAAGATAAATACTTTCAGAACTTTTTTTATTTTTCAGTTATAATATAAAACAGTTCCTGTTAAATGTCATATTCAAGTAAGAAATTCAATATTGCAAGGGCATACATGTTTGTAGTCAGACTGAGCGTGGTATATCTCCATCTAGTCAATATGTTAACAGTCAAATTGAGCGTCGTATATCTCCATTAAGTCAATAATTTAGAAATCAGACTGAGCGTGGTATATCTCCATTAAGTCAAAAATTTGGAAATCAGACTGAGCGTGGTATATCTCCATTAAGTTAAAAATTTGAAAATCAGACTGAGCGTAGTACATTTGTATATCTCCATTAAGTCAATAGTTTAGCAGAAAGACTGAGCGTGGTATATCTCCATTAAGTCAATAAGTTAGCAATAAGCCTGAGTATGGTATATCTCCTTTTAGTAAAACAAGTTAGAAATAAGACTAATCGTAGAGTATCTCAAATTAGTCAATAAATTAGCAGACTGAGTGTGGTATACATCAAGTCATAAAGTTAACAGTCAGACTAACCATAGGATAGCGTTATTCAGTCAATAACTTAGTAGTAAGTCTATGCTCGATATATCTCCATTTAGTCAATAAGTTAGCAGTTTGACTGAGAGTGGTATATTTACACTAAGTCAATACGTTTGCAGTAAGAGAGAGTGTGGTGTACCTCAAGTCAAACAGTTAGCAGTTAGACTGAACATAGTATAGCTATATTCAGTTAAACAAGTTAGAATTCCGACTGAGCTCGGTATATTTACACTAAGTCAACAAGTTAGCAGTGAGACTGGGCGTGATGTATGTGTATATTGAAAGTTTAATATATTTCAAGGATTGTGACAAGTAACGAAAATCATAAATTATATATCATATAAAATCGCACACTTTATGATAAAAGGTAGATCAAAGTTTAAAAATTGGGTTAAATATCATTTGCAACTTGATTGATGATACCATGCCGGTTTTTAGAATTGAACCGAAATGTGTTTATACACAAAGCTAGTTATAGTTATCAGCGGTTTGATGAAAATCGGACAATTAATTGATGCAAATGGACGATTTTATATTAATATTATAATGAAATACAAATAGAGGACAAATAGTTGTCATTAGTGGAAAAAATCGTTGAAAAATGCGTCTACATCAAGTATATTTAAAGGCAAATTGATAGAGGCGATTCAGAGAGATGGGAAAATGGATACATTATGCTCTAAGTTAGTACATGTATAAAAAATTTCGTCATTTCCTTCCACATACATTATTTAATGATATTATGGCACTCAGACTTCGTGAGTTGGACTGTATCCAATACAACATTGTTACACACACAACACTGATCCTAAAGAAAGGCCAGAATGAATACAGAAATGAAATTAAAGGCCCAGTATACGTAACTTTAGGCAAAACGTGAAGCGAAAATCAAGCCTAACAACTTATTGTATTTATAATTTTTACGCGGTTACCGGTTCAGCAGGAGTTGAAAATCGGTATTTGTAAACACGCGTCAATTTTGAACTGTCTTTGGCTTGTTGTTGAAGTGGGCCCAAATTGTATTATTTTCAGTTCTTTTGATTTTTTTATCAAGAGTTCCTTGTTAGTTACCGCTAAGGTTTACTTCGTTTGAGGCTTATTTTTGCATGGTTATCAACTGGATTTTTTTCATAATTTTTCAGAATCCCAACAAAAATCCTGAAATTACGTATATTGGGCCTTTAAAGGTAAACAAATGATACTGACACGGGTAATCAATATCAACAAAACTATGACATCACAAAGTCAAGAATTGATAAATGTGGCAACAGCTTTGTCTTACGGGAAACTACTCATTGGTGCATACTGTATAGTTGATTTTATTCGCGGGGATTTGATTCCTCAAATCCCGGTTAAATATTATTCCACGAAATTAAAAACCTGTGAAATAAACCCCCCTGTTAAGACTAGTTACCATGAGAGAACAAATAATCAAGGCAGAGCACAACATTTTATACACTTGAATAAGTCCCAATAAGAATATCGTGAAATGAATTGTCTCCCCGTGAAATTAAACAAATATACAGTGCACAATTATATGATTCCAAGTTTTATAAAGGCACGAAACTTCAGTTATATTACGAAAAGTCCCCGTCACAAATTTTAATATACAAAATACAACTGTGCACCAATATATAGCTATATAGTAACGGGAACTGTTATCTAAGAGTTTCTATTCATTGGTTGATATATGATTTTGTACAACTTCGAAGAAAAATGAATTTATCGAAACCAACTGAGTTTTAAAATAACTTTCTTAACCGAAAGAAAAATTCTTAAGTGAAATCTGTTTAAAAATATAAACATTAATAACTTTATTATTAAATTGGATGAGAAATATAAAAAAAGTCGAGTGGCGTAAAGGGTTACGCACTCTCATTTCACCAAGACGGTCAAGTTCAATCCTTGTTCAGACGTGAAAGGGAAGTAATTGCTTTTTTGAAAGTTGCAAAGTGTCCGCTTTTGCAGAAAAAACTGCTATGTTTCCAGTAAAGTAAGTCATTATGCATATAGCAACTTATTGTTCCTAAAAATATCAATATTGAGTCGTTATATACAGATACATAAGATATCACACATGGCCAGGCTTTAGCCAATCCGACTTATAGAAACGAATGAGGAATAACCGTGAATAGAAAGTGTGAGCTATTGACATATTACTTCAGATATTATAAAGACAACATACTCTATTTTACTCACAATTGACCTAACAATGCCCGATTCGAGTTTGGAAAATGGAGACCTTCCCTTTTGACATGGCTATACTAGGTAAATGACGAGCATAGATTGTTAATCTGGACAATTACAAAAAAACGTTTAAATATTCAAACAGATATACTTTATGCAGGTAATATCATAAGAATGAATAACACAAATAAAACAAATTAAAAAAATATAAACTGAAAAACACAATAATATCAATAATTTATTTTATAAAAAAAATCAGTTGATTTGGAAACGTGGACGAAATCAATATAAATATGTTGATCAAAACAATTAACCCTCCAGCATCACCTCCTTGTCCGCTGCTATTACTTCTTCGGGCTGCCAGAAAATATATACTGTCCAGAAACATAAATTAAATATTCCAAATATTGAAGGAAAGATAATTCTTGCTAATTTGTCGACATTTCTTGCACGCTCTCTCCGTGACGCGTCCTTAACGAATTTTCCTTTTTTCTGTGGGGGCAGATCTTCCTCCTGAAAGAGAACATCAAGAAAACTTAAAAAAAGATTGTAAAGATATTCAGTACATGTGATTGATTATACTTGTCAGTTTCATTTTTAGATTTTATGACGATCAAGATATTTTTTGAAAGTTCGCAAACCCTTCATTTGCGTACATGCCGTTGGTACATGTAAACCTTATGGTATTTATAAACTGTATACTAAAATTAACAGGGTTATTTAAGGTCAGCGTATGAATACAGGTGTCGCATCACACTTAACGAATAAATATTAACGCGCGATAAAAAAAATTAATATGAATAGCGAAGAGTAAACGAGTAAAGGAGTATTGCTATTATGACAGATTTACACAAATTGGGACTAAAATGAGGTTTGATTCGTGCAAAAACTTTTTAATTAATGTGTCTGCTTTTGAAGACGACACGACGGTCTATATCATTCCTTCTGAAATACTGTCTGTTCCAGTATTTGAACTTCATGTCGTCAGCGATATGGTAAGCGGCAAATTACAACACGTCATTTTCTGCAGTTAACCTTTTTATGAACGTAAATACAGTTCAATGCTAAAATGAAAAATATAACTCAAGCAACAATGTGGCTGTATGAGATATAACATTATACTATCTAAATCAACGGGCAAACGAAAAGTAAACAGGATTGCATTTCCGCGAAAAGATATCACGAAAACAAAAATTAATTATACATTTTCTAAAATCGACTTTACCGTTTTGCCGTTTTCTTCGTCTGCGGCTGGCGGGCCTCTTCCCTTTATCGTCTGCCGTCGCCGTTGTTCCACCCTGGCGAGGACATTGACATACGCAAACTCGATTAGGGCAGCAAATACAAAAATAAGGCACATCGACATCCACACGTCGATGGCCTTCACATATGACACACGTGGTAATGTCGCACGTGCCCCGGAACTTTGCGTCGTCATGGTGAGCACTGTTAAAAGTCCCAGAGATATTCTGGCGGGAACAGCATCAATGTTGAGCCAGAAGGAGACCCAGGACAGGAAGACGATGAGGATGCTTGGGATGAAAACCTGGATCATGTAGTACCCGTAGTTCCTCGATAGCTTCACTGACATCGTGATACAGGTGTAATTCACTAAAAAGGTAAAACACAAATCATAATTAAAGAGTAACTGTAGTGCAAATAGAAACTGAAATGATCAGACTCGTTGTGTCGGCATTAATACATTGTCGAAAACCGCATCGAAATCGGCCGACCGGTTACAAAGTTACGACAGGTTGAAGTTTGGTTTTTACCTGTTTTGCCACACGCTAATTAAGCGTACCGCGAACCGCTAAAAGTTGTGCACACGTATTGGTGACGTCACAACGGGAACACAAGAAATTGGGTCCTATGTCTCTCTAGCTATATATAATAGTAATATGTACGTCTGGTTGATTAATGATTCAAAATGTATTATACAATGAAATTAAGGGACGTACCATAATATGAGGGTCGGGAGAATAATCTGAAATCGTCATTGAAATAACTTTATTTTGATTCTTTCATAAATATAGTGTTTATTGATTGTTCAAATTCATTTTAATGGACCCATATATATATGCGCTATCATATTGTAATACTCTGTGTCATTTATAATGTCAGTTATACATATCATTTATCCAATGATTCAAGAGTGACTCTTATAATAATACCTTTGAATATTGTACATCTCATTTTAGTGTCCATTATATTACGTAATCAGATTAGCGGGATAATCTACCTGGTCAGTTCACGTGCACGTGTATCTTTTGAAATCTCCGTAACCCACCGTCAGCTCACACAGTACATGACACTTTTTTAATTTCGAGTTTGACTCTTTTATTCAACGAGAAAAGGTCTGTTGAAAACTTGCTTGATATGTTTCAGGGACGTATATGCACATATACGTCCCTGGTATGTCTGTATCACAGTTTTTTCATATTTTTTTAAAACATAAATGAATAAAATGCGGATTAAAACCACAGGCACTTGTGGCCAGGAGAATAGCCATCTAAATATATAGATAACATAGCGAAATATGATAATTAAAATAAAATATAAAAACTGGATTTTCAAATTTTCTTTTTATGCTATTAATCATCTTAAACCATATTGAAAATAATGGCCAAATTTCAGCTTGATACGTCAAGCGGTTTAATTTAACAAAAAATCGACTATCAGACACTCTCTTTTTTTTAAATTTAACCGCTTGACGTATCAAGCTGAAATTTGGCAATTACTTTCATTATGGTTTTAGATGATTAATAACATAAAAAAAATTGTTTAAGTCAGTTTTTATATTTTATTTTAATTATTCATATTTTGCAAATTTTCTATATATTTAGATGACTATTCTCCTGTCCACAAGTGCCTGTGATTAAAACCAATTAAGTAATCTTCTCATCTTATTTTCAAAAGATGTTCCATGTCCATTTCTTGTCAGTAAAACACAAGGGTTTTCAAAGATCTAATCTTATTTTTTCTCAAACAGAATTCGAAATACATTGTTCTTGATTTCTATTTCGATGTATGTGCCTGAAGACAGGTAACATCAGGATTTCGCTCATATTCTATTTATTTTACACTATTCACGATTTGAAATGTTTTTTTTATACTGCATAGACATTAATAAATTATCAATGGATAGAAAGTTGTTAACTCTAATACACACCTATAATTTCTCAAACATATATAAGGATAAAAGAAGTCGAAATGTGATACCCGTCAAAACAGTTTATACAGGTCGAAAGCATTGGTAAAAGTTATATATTTTTATTTTCCAATATACGTACATCGTATTGTACGTATAAAAAGGCTGGTCTTGTCGTTCTATATGACGTTACTAACTGTTCTTCTTTGAAGTCCAATAAAATATATGGTTTTCGAAGTTCCGAGTCTATACACGGAATTAGATTATATCTAAGTCCGTGGTCTACAGTAACACAAATTTCCTTTTTCTTGTGTTTATTGAGGTTGTTTCTACGAAGTTTTATATTTATACAGTCGACCAACATGCATAAATATTTGTCTGTGTGCATTTTACTGATGTTACGATCAGTTCCTGCTGATATGTGCATGCAATCAACGTGACCATCAATGAATACACACGCCGTTTTAGCGGTGTTATATGAAATAAAATATGAGAAAATTAATACCTAATCATATCAAGTGCATGTTTTGAAGTCTCTAAAAGTTTTTCCACAAAATAATAACCTGTAAATCATGTTAGCGAGCCGGCGGTAATTGATTTATGGTCGAGTGATCATGACCACGTGTGCCGCTCACCTGTAGAACTCCCGACCCCACCTCACCGCTAATTACGGCCCCCCTGGGGCATACAACACCTTGGAATTATCAATAGGGTCATTAATGAACTCCATACAACCTTGATATATAATAAGTGTCATATTCTTGAATAGAAGACTCTATACAAATAACAAGTCGTGATACGATTCATATAATTTTAATATAATGACTACACAAGTCTATCAGTGCGGTCACCGTTGTGACGTCACTTCCGGTCGTATGGCAAAATCGGAGATTTTCTGATTTGCGTTCAGGTGTGAAATTTAGAAAAATGGTCAAAACTTCGTAATTTTTACAAAAAATAATTTTTCGTGTGAATTATCTCACTTACTTTTTACCAATCTTTCCATACACAAAAGATGGTTTTGCACTACAGTTACTCTTTAATACCAGTAAACATCTGTTTGCTACCAGAAGCATTTTCCTATCTTACCTAAATTGGAATTGAAATATTCAATGCAGCCCATTTATGATTTTGTTTGGCTTATCGAATCTCGCCTAATCGGATTAAACAACATGGTCTGTGCTGTCGAACATATGTATGTAAATGTTTTTGTTCAGATTGTATAGGATTTTGATAAGAAAGTAGCATAGTTTCAGAAAAACAGAAGCTTGATATATATTTACAATCATTGGAAATAAAAACCGTATATTTTGTCAGCGTTGACCATTATGTTTGACTAATGTACCTCAATCATTGAGTAATTGCCTTGTTTGAAAAAATAAAGATGGAAAAACATGTTTATGAAATACTTCGCAATGCTGTTTTTGTGTCTGACTATTGGAATTTGCTGCAGTATACCAAGGAATGTAGAAGCTACCTTTTACTGCCTGCGTATATTGTTAAAAAAACCTGTAGTAACATCTTACCGCCTGCATATGTGACGTCACAAATGTGGTCTGTTATGTCGCCCATTTCAAATTGTGGAAGGGATAATTTTGGCGACTTTTCAACCGGTAGGTCATTCCATCGTAACAGCAATGTCTCAACACTGTACCCATCTGTAAATTTGCGTAAGAACGGTTTAAATCCGTTGTAACATATATGTATATATTGCAGCCAAAATCCGTAAATGTTGAAATTGGAAAGTAAAGAATACAGTATTTCTTTTCCCTGGGTGATATCTGGGACCTCTTTAAGAGAAGAAATGCATGGGTGTTTTGGCAAGACCACAGAAGCACTTATCTGCGATATTAAAAGGGTTTTCTATGCTCGAAGTATATTATAGTTCAGCCCATTGAGGAATCGAGTTTCCATTTGAAAGCAAAAACCATCGCAATAGTACTTCTGCTAAAAGTACACACAAAACAATTTACCACGATGCTTTTTGCTTGTTTTGAAATGATATAACGATGCTATGATAAATCAACTATGTACACAGAGGGAAGGATCCTGTTGGAGATGGTGAGGGGTTGTGTGTGTGTGTGTTTTTTTTTTTTAATTACTCACAGCTTTCCAATCGTAAAGAACATCTTTGTTCATCAAGTGGATACTTATGCAGATGCATATTGCAGGCAAATCGACCAGACACCCTACAAAGTACAAAAATGGTAAACACTGTATTTTTTTAACAATAGGCATGTCAAAGGATTCCATATTGCTGGCGTAGCTAGATTTACTAACTGACCATCACAGGATTAAACAGACGTGGTTACGGACCAAAACTGTCTTCCTTGAGAGATTGGCAACCTTTTTTTTTCAAACGGACAGACCGCTTTTTGATGGTGAGACTCTACCGTGATATTCTGTTACATATAAAGAAAAGCAGTGATAAAGTGTCACAATTGTTTGATTATGATACCGAGAAAAAATATAATTCATGCATTCTTGTTTTCCTTGTTTAAGAGATAATACATGTATGATATAGGATAAATATAAAAGTAACGTTATTTGTTTGAGTTTTTCTTTGCATCACGGTGAGTGATATAATTATATAAGTTGGTTATCAGTTACAGTAATGTATGTATATATTATCATCTAACACCATATACTTGTTGTTGTAAAGCATTTTTTGTTTCAAAATGAGAAGTTCCTAATTAACAGAGACTGTACGTTAAACTGTGAAAAATAGTTTGAATTTTCATTTGGTTTGGTTATATCGTTTTACCTGGTACCTGGTAAAATGTTGGGACACCAATACTTCATCGATTAGTTCAGCCTATTTGATACTATCGAAGAGGAGCTTACCTCATACTGTAGAAAACGTCACCATTCGGATATATGTGCATGAGTTTATTGGGCACGGTGACGACATGGAAAGAGGCCTTTTTCTCGTTGACGATGTAAAGGTCGGGCACCCAGATACTGTCGATCATTTTGGTGTCAAGCTCGAGATTTTTAAGACCTCCAAACGTAGTGTATTTTAACCTGTCATCATTCCATCTCTGTCTGATGAACATACTCATGCCGAAGTCCTATAAACACATAAGACATCTCACGATAAAGCTGATACATTAACAAAAAGATTTTGTTCGCCCCAGTGCATTACTTTTCTGCATAAATTATTTTATAATATATAGATAATGTCACATAGTTTGTTTATGTCCATAGTCATGTAAGAGAGTTGTGTGACATATGACGATTACTTTGACGCGCAGGCGGTCATCCATACAACTACTGACCATGTTGGTTAATTATCTTGAGCGGGTCCCCAGGTTATACCGCATGGCTTGAAATGATGAAACAATTACATCGATCCCATTTATACCCGTATCCCATCTTTACAAATCATGTGACTGAGAATATCATTAACCAAACGTTTCGTGCATTTCCATGTGCCTTTATTCGTTCACATTATAAATGTTTTTTTCAAATTGATTTCCAAAGAAACATAGGTAAAGCGAGGTGTTATGCTGCATACATTTGTTCAGTTGAAGTACGCATCAGAAAATGGATGTAGCATGCGGAACCACTTGTTAAACATCATCTTCATAGTATAGAAAATCATAAAGACTATCGAAGCGTCAACAAAGCATTATCCAAAACGAAAATCAAGACGCTTAACTTTTCGGAACACCTGGTCTTATTCTCTTGTGATTTTACGAGGGTCTCCGTGTAAATCTTTCCTTTGTTCCTATTTTGCGATTTCGAGTTTGGATTATGGTTTTGTTGACGCTTTGGTATTGTCTGATTTTTTCCCCCAATAGGAGCAAGATAAGAACAAAAAAAAATCCACACCGTGACCCTTGACCCTTAAGATAGTACACGATAATAAGACCAAGTATTCCGGAAGAGTAAGCATCTTCTGCTACATGAATCAACATAGAAATAATGGTGATTCATAGTAATATATAAATAGTTAAAGGCCCAATATACGTAACTTTTGGCAAAACCTGAAGCGAAAATCAAGTCTAAAAACGTTTTATATTTATAGATTTAGTTAAGATTAACTGATATCAGCAATATCCAAAATGAATTCTTCCGTGGTTACCGGTAAAGCAGCAGTTGAAACACGGTATTTGTAAACAGGCGTCCATTTTGAACAGTCTTCTACGTTCGGCTTTTTGTTGAAGTGAGCCACAACTGAATTGCTTTCAATTCTTTGGGTTTTTCTGTCAAGAGTTTCTTGTTGGCTACCGCTTAGGTATACTTCGTTTTAGGCTTGGTTTTGCAAGATTATCAACTGGATTTTTTTTTCACAATTTTTCAGAATCACGATTCCTGAAGTTACGTATATTGGGCCTTTAAATTCCTGAAGTTACGTATATTGGGCCTTTAAAGTCTATAATTTGATGGTATTTATTTAATAAATGATACAGTATGTCACCTTGATACACAGCGGGTAAGTATTGAAGTGTGTACACTTGAGAAGGTCGACATAAACAGAAGTGTTATCAACACCTAGGATAGATACGGCGCGGTGCCAGGCTCTCGACATACAAACGTCTTAGTGAACACGATTTATTGGAAATACAAGTCCCAGAGGTTAAATATCAAATCAATAAAACATACTACTTCCCACGTGGGATGAGGTTACGAGATTAAAACAATGCCAAATTAGAAGGCTGGCAAGCTAACCATTGAACACATCAGAAGTATATCAAATTATTCCCCAGTGAAATCAAGCAGACGTTATCAAATCTGACACCTTAACACGATATTTAACACGTTGAGCACTCTTCTCTTACGATTGATTATCACAGCATACATTAAAGAATGGTAGTCGAAACAAAAAAAAAATTAGTTGAAAATATAGACGTAGAAACAATATACGTATTTATACGTATACATGGATTAGCCTTGTGATAGGAAAACATGGTTGTTTGTTTTCGGGACAATAATCTTGTTCCACGAGGGCAAAGCATCATCGAAGATGAACAAGAAATCATGTTTTCTAGGAAAAGTATAAGAAAAAAAGAATATTTCACTATTATCAAATAGAACAATATCACGACAATTAACGTGATATGGCTTATGTGTCATTGTTACCGTCTATGATAAGAACGCAGAACTCACTTGTTAGCTTTCACTACCTTAGTTTTACAGTGACTCCGCCTAAGGAAAACATGACTAGGAAAACTTAACTTAGGGAAGAAATATGATATTGTATCTTCCATCACGTGTCAGGTATTATCCAGTGACATATATAATTAAACGAGAGATCAATAAAAATCTGATTTTAATTTCGATTCGGTATAGCGCTAGAATCGAACTGTAAAGAGAATGCATCAATTATTGCATAAGTACAGAAGCCTAGAAGTTTGTTTATTTGTTTGCGTTATTACGACTTTTGAAATGCGTTGTTTTTATGCTTTTATTCTCGTCATAACGTGTTTTAATTTTCATTCGGAATGTCACCATTCTAGGCTTTCGTATATAAGGCAGCTGTATGGCTTATGGTTTGATGTATTGATCAGAAAGGGTTTTATCAGCAACTAATGAATGGCATTCACATTCCACCTAATATCAGTAAAACTGTATGGTTAGAAATATCGTAATTAATCATATTAGGCGAGTGACATATTCAGTAATTATTTTAGGTTAGATTATCTGTTTTTTAAAGGTGTTTCCTAATTTAAAGTACCTGTTTTATGAACTAGAAAAGATATCAATTATACAAAAAGTTGATAAAACTAGAAATGTTATGGCGGGGCATTCAAAACGTGCAAATTACACTTATATAATATCAGAACTAAAACAATCACATTTTACGGACAAGCGTTAATCTTGAACTCATTTAATTCTGAAGACAAATTTGAACTCTTCTAGATCAAAAGTTTGAGTAGTTCACTATGAAAGTTCATGGGTCAATGTGTTTAACGACAATGAAATCGGTAATTAACTACTAATCTTATACAACGTATATAACGGCCAATTATTTTGAACTTACCATGGTCGAGTCACTGACGGAGTCTATAGACAGGATATACAGCTGTACATAACTTGTGATGGGCGTGTCTGTAATAACAAGTGTTGCCAATTAATGGTAAGTAAGTATGTTTATCGTAGCATACACTTCATTGAACGTCGTGAACAGGTACATTAAACAGTCACGTTACGGTTCATTGATATATATACACTTCATTGAACGTCGTGAACAGATAAATTAAACAGTAATGTTACGGTTCATTGATATATATATACTTCATTGAACGTCGTGAACAGGTAAATTAAACAGTAATGTCACGGTTCATTGATACAGTATATATACACTTCATTGAACGCCGTGAACAGGTAAATTAAACAGTAATGTTACGGTTCATTGATATATATACACTACATTGAACGTCGTGAACAGGTAAATTAAACAGTAATGTTACGGTTCGTTGATATATATACACTTCATTGAACGCCGTGAACAGGTAAATTAAACAGTAATGTTACGGTTCATTGATTTATATACGGTATAAGTTAACGGAACATCTCGAACTGAGGTTTTCTGATGTATCAATATGACATATGCATATCTTGCAGGTCAAGAGAAGTTTCGATATTACTTATCCTTATTATATGTACAATTCGAGAACCTAAGGTTGTCTGCAAATGATAATACATTTACAGAATACCACTCTTCAATCTACTTTCATATATTAAGCAATTTCAGCATAATTACTTTATTTGCCAACTGGCCTGCCGCGTAAGTAGATCTATAGAAATGAGAATATGTCTTATCTTAAATGTATGTATAATTCGAGAAAATAAGGTAATAATCTACAAATGATAATTCAGTGACATTATAAATCCCCTCTATCTACTTCCATACACCGATATTAAACAACTTCAACACAGATACTTCACTTGCTTACTAGCCAGCCGCGCAAAGTAGATGTATAGAAATTTGCATATTTCTTATCTAAATTATATGTACAATTCAAAAACCTATGGTGAGCTACAAATGCTTATATAATTATATTATTGTATACTACGCTAATGGTTTTATTGTTATAAAGATTGAAAATAAAAACCTACTGATGAATATACAATGGACAAGGCATATACAAATGTACTGAGTTTGTTTTGTACGCCAACAGGAATAGAAAAACTTCATTTGCCAGCTTTCGAAAACGTCTGTTTCCTTTGTCAAGCAAGAGAACAATAGCTGAATATCGGTGTTCTGACCGCTGAAATCGGCTCACTACCCAAAATGAAGTCAGCTGTCAAATACGTAGCGGGACATGCTGTTTCCGTTGCTTTACAAAGGAAACAGACGTTTTCGAAAGCTCGCAAATTACGTTTTAAATTTCTGTTTGTGTACAAAACAAACTCAGTATATGTTATTCATACCTAACTGATTAATCGTATTCCTAATATACAAGGCAGTTTAGAGCCACGTACAGACGTGCTTGGAATAAATATTCGAAAACGCTTATATCCTTTTGGGATGAATGTTTCAATTAATCACCTATATGTGTAGTTATTGGATAAACCATGTCGTTTGACAGCATTATTACTCACTATGAATAGATAGTAAATAAAAAATGACGTAATACACACATATGCTGCACATTTAAAAGTTAGTAAAAGAAACAGTATGCCAAAAAAGTAATTAAACTGCACCATACATCTGTTTCATCCTCCTAGGACTCTTCAGTGATGCTATGGGCCAAAAGGATGGAATCAACAATTTTTAAAATAATGTAGAAGCATAAGGGTCAGTTGCGTAAAACCCCTTTAATTTATGAATTTAGAAGTAAAATTAAACTGGTTGTGTATAATTTCAAATCGTGTACTACGAAATGTGTATATAATGTACCATGCCATTACTTGATTGAGATAAACTGTATATAGTATAGGACTTTAATAAATGTTTACTTACTGGTCTCGTATCCAGGAGGAATCCGAGGGTCATATCCCCGTGTGATGTTGTCGATTAATTGTTGTCTGTTATAAAAAAAATATTTTATTAAATAAAATGATTGAAAAAACAGCATACATGTATGTATGTAAATCAATAGTATGTCCAATAAGAATAATTTAATATAATCTGATAAGTCAATTATTTAATCATTTTTAAGAAACAAAAAAGACTATTATATGCTCATATCGTCGGTATGTTTTAACGCACTTGACTAACAAACAACCACAATATAATAAAGGAATATTGCCTGTGCATATTTCGAACAGGCCTAAACTGGATATATTTTGTAGAATATATTCGTTTATGAAATTCGAGTCTTTATAACAATTAAACATTATTTTTTTTTCAAATTTGATACTTAAAAAAGGTTACCTAAATATGATCAATTACCAAACGCAATAATTTACTTCCTATCTTTGTTTGTTTTTTTTCCCCTGTCAATTAGAAATATCACCCGATCGCGTACACATTCTGACAAAATATATAATACGTGTAGTACTTTCCAGTTTTAAGCATTTTAGCTAGTTTTGTTGCACGTACATTAACAGTTCTATCATTTTATTTATAAAGTGTAATGTAGTTTGTAATAATCTCCGATTAATCAAAGATTTTTTCATATGAATATACATGTATATCATTAAACTTCATATATTTAACTTTCTATCTACGATAATTAAATTTTGCAAATGCTTTGTTTAAGAAGATAAGAGTCTAGAAAGGAACATAAATCAAGCAAATTAAACATACAGTGTTATGAGACAGAGTTGTGTTAGTAAGTATAGCCATATATATGATTATATATCATTCAAAAAGGAAGCTCATAGATAGCAGTATCAGCTAAGTATATTAAATAAACTAAGGTAAAATAGGCTTGTCTAATGCAAAATAATGCCTATAAAAAGCAAGACAAAATAAACCTAGTTATGTTATATATGCATTATAATCACGCTTGAGGTAACGACATATTTGCCATAAAATCAATTTTGTTGTACTGTTGTTGTTTTTTTTTCTTTTAAAAAAATCAACGATTTTTTAAACATTAAACAGCATTCTGTTCCGTGTTATGGTTCTGGTCCTGTTAAGGTCTCACGGAACTTATCTTGGTAGTGTTATATAGTGGCAATGCAGAGCAAATGTAGATATTTGACAATGTATGTCAATGGCCTCTTTGTTGTAATAATAACCTTGTTTATCACCTTAATATGTTTGCTAAAAAACACAACATCGGAGAAAACATGCTTTGTTATCACGCATGATGTAACATATTGGATTAGTAGACCTAACGATAGTTACAGTGTATTATATATACTATAGCGTTATTGTATTGTTGCCATTAGTTACGACATCTCTTTGTGTGTTTTTATATACAACACATATAATATTTTTAATTCTTTTTTTATTCTCTAATAAGTGATCGATAGAGCAAGCCAAACAAGAATGACACTGCATCATACAGCTGTTTCTTCTTACTATGGATCATTGGTCATACATGTACCAGAGGTAACAAAATAAAAAAATTATATTTCTTTAAAATGCTGTGGAAATAGAAGGTGATTAGCATGAAAATAAATAGTTACGCCATTTTTTTCTTACTCAAGAAATGAAAATCATCAAATCGATAACTTGCTAAGTTTGCATATCATGAACGGTGACGCTGATCATAAACGGCACATTTTAATCACCAATGCAAAGTTACGGCAAACCTCGGGGACTAAAAAGTTACTAATTTTTGTCCAAAAACGTAGTTGTACATATAGACTTTATAATAATAGGATTATCATGTATCTTATAATATATGGGTCAAAGAAGTAATATAAACGGTAGTTTTCCAAATAACACTAGATCCTTACAAATGAATATTTATAGGATACGAATTACTTGAAATTTTATAAAGGGCAAAGACGTAAGTCCAACAGTGTAGACAAGCAATTTTCGGAGCAATCAATACTACAATACATTAAAACAATATTGAAAGCAATTATTTTATGTTTCTTTAATTTGGGTCTTGACAAAGGAGCGGATTGCTCCGAAAATTTGATAACAACAGTTTGTCTACACTGTTGGAATTACTTTTTTGCCCTTTACAATATATATGGATACATTGGAGTTATAAAGATGGAATACTAACATTAGTAATTTGCAATATAAAGCAAGATAAAAACATTTTGAGAAAATATTTTAGCATATATGTAAAAACTTAAGTCATGCATACATTTCATTAATCGACATGTGCAATAGTAAAAAATGGAATATATGCTCAAACTCCATATCATCAAAGGTGTTCAAACCAAACTAAAAGATGTCTATACCCCATTTTGTTTTGATCCGTGGAGTAACTTCACCTTAACTTGTTATGGCTAAAACTCCAACACAGCTGACAATGTACATGAAGGTCAGTCAATTCATGTAATATTATATGAATCTGAAGCACCGAGGGTTCTAACCCTCGACAAGCCCTGGGGGTTTTAACTCCTAACTAGCCTCACTACTAGTTTTAACCTAAATACTATTGCTAATAATGTTAAGTTGTTGTATTGGATTTCTTTCTTACAAATAAACAGTTCAAAAGTAAAATGAGTAATTCTAGTTTTGGCAGGGAAAAGAATTTATCCTCAAATCATGTAATCATCCTTTACTTTTGACCCAACAACTTTGATTCAGAAACATAGGTTTGACTTTACTTGTAGTAGAACAAGCAATGGTGGTATATTAAAGAAATCAATAGCAAAATGAAGCAAGATGCATGCAATAAGTGTCACTTAAAGATATCATGCTTTGCCTTATTCTAAAACATATCTAGCATATAAAGAAATAAAATGTCAGCTTAAAGTAATCACAATACGAAATACAATACCAAACAGACGCTGTGTTCAGGAAGGAAGGATATAAATTGCTCAAAGATAGTAAAAAAAGTATATATATTTTTGTTTACTTGTATAACCATACCTAAATGACAAATGTCCTTCAATGCTTGATAAGAAAATAAACATAAATATATTTTATGACATTATCATCAGCCTGAAGCATCCAGGCAAAACATGATATTATATTCTTGTATACATCTTGTATAGATGTAATATATTGCCCCAATTGGTATTAAAATATCCAGCATCTGAAGCGATTCTGACTTATTCGTCATTGCTTAACTATATTACAAGGTTAACGATTGTAAATAATGTTGCTCATATTTGATAAATTAATATCAAAAGAGTTTGCTGACAAACATTCACCTACGATTCTTGTTTAGGAGAAACTGTCTACGAATAGGTAAAAAGCTAGCGGGTTTATTAGATATATATGTATATATCAACACGGGATTTACTAGCACTGGTCAAAAGACCTAAAGGAATGTCTATGCTCCATTAAAATTATGCCAGAGGCAGCATTACGTGAATAGATATGCCTTAGAGATAATAAAGCGTTGATGATATTCTCATACGCATTATGGCCATTCAAAAATATGTTTAATGCTTTTAATAATGAAATATAGATTGGTATATACTGATGATATTTTTTTCGTTATAAGCTATCTCATCATAATCAACAAATAAATTGATTTTCAATGACATGTTTATGCTTGTGCAGAATAACCATTTGTGAAATGATTAGGTCAAAAAACAAATAACATAACGTACAGCACAAGACGGTGTGGTATTGGGAGAAGTGCCATGAAAGGACATAAGTTTTTGGCCATAAAGCAATACATCAAAAACACTTACATAACTCTGTGAAAATTCAAACGATATAGAATAACACACTGTCTCACGCCTTTTGAATATTTCACAATCACCCCTTTTTGGATCGACGCATTCAAACGACGTGCTGTAATGATTCATAAAATCATTACACATATTGATATTCTCAGTGGGGTTATGATTCAAGATGCAAAACGCTCCATTCATATGCAAAAGGGGGTTATAATTAATTAACTTCGTTTTGTCATTTTAAGTATTGTAAGAAAATTGTGCCCAATCTTGTGAATCGATAAGAGGTGAAACAGTGTGGGGTAGGGATAAGTAAAAGGTACGCCACCTAGCGTGAGACAAAACTTCATGGGCAGACCTTGACCCTTGTGAAGTGCCAGTCAGGCACCCAAGGACTAGGAGTAACATGGGTAGTTTAACCCAGTCCAAGGCTATGGTGCACATCCTGAAAGTAATTTGTTGAGCTGTAATGTAGAGTAGAGTTGCTGTTCTTTGTCTCTAGAGTAGAGCTGTTTTGGGGTGATTCCTTCAATCAAGGATCGTTTTCTGCAAAGAAAAATTGTCATAATGAAACTCACACTCTCAACATCTCGTTTGCTTAAAAAATATATATATATCAAATAAACATTAACTATTTGAGATTCGAAACTTCGTCAACAGTTTTTATTCTCTCAAAACAATAATTTTCTCTTAATGGCCTTGTGACAGTTGAAAGTTTAAAATTGTGTATCTTTTTAACTAACTTATTCAAACATTCTGAATACAAAACAAGTTATTTGCCTTTTGATAATAGAAAATGATTTTGAATTATGAAGTGTAATGGAAATATTGGCATTATTTCAATATACATTAGCGTTCCCTTTGAAACACTTCAGAGTTCCGTCTAAAACTGATTCCAGAATTTGATTCAAGACTGAGAGATATTAATGGAATTGCGTTTTAACTCATGGAAGATGATACATTTTTACAATGTATATATACAGGGATTGAACGGCGTTTTTTTTCATGCCGTTAAAACTGAAAAGCGGTTACATCCATATTGCATGAGGCAAGCTAGGGCTCCATGGTCAAAATGGATGCAACCGATTTGCATTGATTTCATACCGGCATGAAAATTAAAACAACGCCGTTCAATCCATATATTTACATTTCTACTATTGAACAACTGTCTAATTCAATATCTTATTTCTTGAACAACTGGTTAATTAGCTGTGTTTGTTATTGCCCCGTTCTTAAAACGAAAAAGCCGAAACAGCCACAATTTAGTAAAACTGTCGCCGATAATTTATCGTTGTCATTTGAGCGTTTGATGCGGGGGCGTTCTCCATATTACTCAAAGCAGAGCGGCAAGACTCGCATTGAACAAGACTAATATATTACGTCATAAGTGATTCATGTGAATGGATGATTTCATACTGTATTCATGCTGTATTCTTGGTCGTGTGTTTGTTGTTTTCAGTTGGTACATTTTATGTATATTCATATAGAGAGGAAACAATCATAAAATAAATATATGTTTTTGAGTTCGTGTATCTGAAGAGAATACATTTAGCTGGTGTGTATTTGAACTCGATACACTTGTTTACTTATGCATGACTCCGAGAAGCCGTTTTAGTTGTGTATATAATGGAATATTTGATGTCGATTTCACAGATACATATGTTACATGTACATCTACCTTAATATAGTTACCTGGCCTGATTCTGATCCTATGATAAACGAGACGGCTCGGATCGTCTTTGTTTTCTATCATTAGCGTATCTGGGTCCTACTCAACGAGACTTCCATGTTACATAACCAGAGTATCCATTTGTTTATGGATATATTTGACATTGCGCCTTGTGTATTCAAAATATTTAATCAATATTTAATATCTAAGGCTTAATCAATATCTACTCAATGCCTATCATCGTCATGATCTGATTGCTTTTGATAACATTTCCTTGATTTTTAAAACTCAATTACACACTGTCGCAATAAAAAAATAAAAAAATAAAAATACCTAACATGTTTTTTTTCAATTAATCAGAAAACATTGTGTCCGATAGAAGGTCAATCAACCATCCGAAGAAAAAAATCCAATAGTATTTTGACATGATCATGATATATCAATGTAAAAGTGCATTTTCAAAGTTAAGATTTTGGTTCTCGTAAATAGGAGACTTGTCACTGCACGTTCTGAGATGGGAGATTCTTGAAAAAAGCAAACGCAGACTAGCAATGTCTATTTCAACATCAAATGCACCAGTTCGCTTATTCCGTAAATAGTGAAAAAGTCCCTTGCTAGTTTGCAGATTTATGAAATCTCCCACAGCTTTGATGATCATATATGGCCCCATTTTATTCCAACGCTGGGTTATTAAGCAGACTTTAACTGATCGAAGCGGCGCTCGCCTCTTTCGTTACTTCGTATAGTTATTTCATTAGCCGTAGATATTGGATATTTTTCCGATTGGGCTTTTATTAGATATATTTGTGTTTTCGCTTGAATTATCTCAAAATCTAAGAACCGCCAATGTGTTGGATACTGCGTTAGATGTTCCTTACTTAACAAGCGAGGGAATCAATATCCAAGCATTCGGCCACTACTAAAAATGTCACATCCCATGGGTGTACTTTTGTGAGGCTGATCTAGTCTCTTCAAGACAACATTTTACGAGCTCCTCGGCCTCACAGACAACGTAAGTAATACAATGTCTACGTAATTTATCATTGTCAACAAGTGGTAACGATTGGCCCCCAAAACCCATTGACGTACAAAAAAGCTGTACTGTACAAAACGATCGCTCACAAATGTGTCTTTTTTAACCGCTTTAGGAACAAAATACATTGTTAGGTCTTTTTTGTATGAAATAGAAGTCCATTACACCGCATTAACACTGATTCTTCTAAGAGCTGTCTGGTAGTTTAACCTTGTATAAATCTTATAGAAACTTATTCAACCAGCCACAGTTTAGCTATGGATCCTGCTTTTAACTATACTACAGTACCCTAGATGTTTACATTGAATCTTTATTAAAAGCTGATACGTCGTAATCATTGGTACTGCTCAAAATGTAATTTTGTCAATTTAAGCTGGTTGTTGATGTAAGTGTACCTCTTATGAAAATGCTAGACGAGTTTTTCTCGCCAGATTTTAAAACCCATATATCTACGAAATAATCCCAATAATCTTTAAGTACTTTTGCTCATTTTTTGAAATTAAATACTATTGATAAAAACTTGCTTACAAGGAATTTACACAAATCCTCATTTGTCATATTTCTTCTCATCTACTGTAACAAAAAGGATCTGCAAATACTCTTTTATGACTTCAAGACGATCTCGATAAAATAATAGTTAGATTTTAATTACATTGCCTGTTAAAGAGCGTTAAATCACAACAATAAGAACACATGGAACTGTTTTGAAAGGAAATGCTATCTAAATATAAACAAAATTAATCTTCATATTAGGAAATGACATGGAAGACTGGATTATATTCCACATTTACCTGTATCACCCAGTGAAATATGTGTCAAAGGAATATATTTGTTAGGATCGACAATGATATATATTTTCTTACCTTTATGCATGAAGCCTGGCCATATCGCCGTCGCTGCCACTATGAGACGCTCTCAGACAAATCGCTCCTTTAAAGACACAAAATGAAAAATCGAAGTCAGGTACTGTATGATTACTAACGGTATGTAGCGGCGCTGTATATATAGAGTAAGATGTATTCAGTCGACACCGCGAGGCGGAGGTAGCCAATCTAGGTTGCTCAGTAAGAAAAATGTAGGATCAAACAACTGGCCATACAAGGCCTGTATAGCTATGAATATACAAGATGCAATTCTTTGTCATATTAAAACATTTGTTACATATCCATTGTGCTGTCATATACTGTCTTTTACTGAGATGAGTGCGTAACGGTGAAGTATGCATGCTGTAAGGTCTTATATAGAATACAGGGAAACTCGACAATAGACTGTTCCAACTGGCAACTCCATTCGCATCCTACTGAATCACAAGTTATGTATACACGTCGAGATCGTCTATAGCAGGGTAATGCATTTGATTAAATCGCTACAAAACTATTAGATTTTCCATAGTATAATATAAAATGCAGGTTTACAGGTAAATAACATTTTATGTTCAGCCAAAACCTAACTTTGCGTAGGTAGTTCGTATACATACATTTCGTCGTTAGTATTAGCTCATGGCTCCTCTCTAAATAGTTTATTACGTCAATATAATAACCATGTAATATGCTACCAAATTCTATCACAAGCACTCAAATTGGTCGTCGGGGTGGTAGTCAGATTCCTTTCCTATTAATTCTGTCTTTTATTCGACGTCAACATCTTCAAAGTCTCATTATATCCATGCTAATGTGGGATGAGGTATTAATGTAAGTTAGACGCCACGACCTTGATTCATCTCCTAATATTTCCAAGTGTAAGCCAAAACACATGTGCATGTTTATTATTTATACATTAAATTAGATATTTGGTTAATCAAATAAGGGAAGAAAACAAGAGACAAGGATTCCACCGATTTTTTGCAGACAACCACATTTTAGTTTTGTTTTTAAAATGAATAAAAACTGGAATACAAAACGCGCCAGATAATATATATATATTTTTTTTATATATTGTCAGTTTTTTATTTATTTATTTACTGTTTTTTGTCAATACCATGACTTTTGTTGTCAATCCAACTTCATTTACTCATTGTCCAAGTATTTATCTAAAAGTTTCGTTTTATGTACATGTACTGTATGCCATAAGTTTATTATTTTATCATTACCGCATGTCGTACTTGTATACCACCGAGGATATGCCTCCTTAACTCTCACATATAGAAGTGAAGATTTAGCTTCAGGTAAGGTGATACAAAATTGGAGATACATATTGATGGTTGAAAAAAAATCAGTACCTATTCTAGAAATGTTGTTTTATTCACCCAACCCTGGCATTGAATGTTAAACCTCGAGTTTATATATGATTATATTGTACAGATACGCTTCTACCTTGAAAAACGTTGGTGTGCAAAGACAAGGCATGCCACATCAGGTCATATTACAAACTTATTCCCTCTCAAAATTCATTTTTCCGTAATAGTAAAATGTTACTTTAACCGCTTATGAATGTTTCGAGACTTACTTTCATTTACATCATGATCATTGAGCCTCCATAGCCACAGTTAATCTCATTTGAGTAGTGGCACGGTACATAATATGCACATTTTAGTAGTGCACGATTTGAAATTATACAGACCTAGTTTAATTTTACTTCTAAATTCATAAATTAAAGGGGTTTTAGCACTTGACCTTTTTGCTTATACATTACAGTAGTTTAGAAATTTTGGCTTCCCAGCTTTTGGCCCCTAGTATCACTGAAGAGCCTTTGGAGGACGAAACAGCTGTATGATGCAGTTTAATTCATTTTTTCGGAATACTGTATCTATTACTAAATTTAAAAGGTGCAGCACATGTGTGTGTTACGTCATCTCTTATAAGAACTAAATGTGATACAGGTAATGTAATATTGGCAATTATATAATCATTGTACAGTCAACTACCTGGCTTAGTGATCGTTTTGGTTAAATAGCGTAATGACTATTCTGTAAGTATTCAAGGGAGCATTTCACCGTGACAGCGATCAAGGCAGTGCATTACGTGACATGCAACGACAGGCGTAAATCGGTAAACCAAGTCGCCTTAAAGTACTCACGCATATAAGATAAAATAATAAAGAATACCGAAGCGTCAACAAAACCAAAACCAGAACTCAAATTCGATTTAACCAGGGGCAAAATATATAAAAGGAAATGTTTACATGGAAACTCTTGTACAAGTGCAAGAAAATAAGACCAGATGTTCCAGAAGAGTTAGCGTCTTTTGCTTCATCGACGACAACCGCAATGTAAATTTTGGTCACATTCAAGCAAATGTCATGGCCTCAACGTGAGAACCGAGTCATCATTCTCTATCACAACAAGTAGGCAGTGGTTGTCGTGATACACTGCATTTTGTCGATAAAAATTCGTATATTTCAGAGCAATAATGTACCTCAACTGAATGTATCATCTCATATCCGATATCTTACCACCGATAGCTGATGAATGTAACATATGTTTTTTTTATAAACTGCTGTTACCATTTTTAATAAAACCATTATTGTAATTGAAGGAAAGCTAACTTAACCTGTTAATATCATATGTAGTTGGTTATACATGATACAAACACACATGGTGACAATATGAAGCAGCCTACACATCAATAGAAATTAATTAACACTTAATTCACATTTAAAGTAACAAGATCAAATGTGTGACCGTTTAAGTATCCTTTATATTTACTTATACAGCGTGTTACCGCGGCCAGCTGTTATGCGAATATATAAATTTCTTCATGAAAAAAATGAAAACAAAACTCTTAATACGATTCACTTCTGGAAATTAAGGTTATTTTAGATTATCAAATGTTTTTACACTTATACAATTGAATAGGTGAAAACATCTATCCTAACAACGACGACAACAACAACAACAAAAACAACAACAACAACAATAACATAAAAAAAAAACAACAGAAAACAAAAATTCCAAAAACAGTGAAGTAAGTGTGATGTCGAGTTATTTCCCCGGGTAAAGAGAGGGCAAGGGCGAGATGGGGGCAGGTTGGGGGGGCGTATTAACCCTTACATCCCTATGTGACTTAAGTAGACTCTACTCTGCGTTGAACTGGACGAGTCCATTATGGTTTAGAGTGTTGGATAGAAAAGACATACGGTCTTTCAGAACGAGGATAATCAGCAGAGAGAAAACTTTATTGAAATTCTGGCCATGGATGATATACATGCTTTTACTAAGAACACCATTCACACAGAGTCCTGGTGTCGCGTTAAGAAACCAATTAAGCTACGTCATATCAACTACGCACATGTAACCGTATAGTAGAGTAGATAGGATTACGCAAGTGAAGTGCAGTGCAGTGAAGTTAGCTCGCCACGTTTGTCTATTGTTATTTGTCGGAGTTATGCTCCAATCATTCACAAAAAGTGTCATGTTCTGTAGTTTCTGTGCAATAACAGCAACACATATTATATGATTTTCTTGAAACTTGGTGACAAGTTTGAATGCGTAAAGGGCGCAGTGGAGTTCGCTCGCGACGTTTCCGTGCAATAACAGCAACACATATTATGTAATTTTCTTGAAACTTGGTAACAAGGTCGAATGCCAATAGGGCTCGACCAAATTCAATCGCCACTTTGCCAAACGTTATTTGGCGGAGCTATGGCTCCTTGATTAACGTTTTTCTGTACAATCAAGGCAACACATATTTTCCTATTTCTTTATATAAGTCTTTAGATTTTGTTCAATTTCAAAGCAATACATCTTGTGTCAACAGTATTAAGATTACATGCTTCTTCCTAACCTCAAAAGAAATGACCTACAATATACTGTAATTATCCAATTACGAAAGGGGGGAAGCGGGGGACATTAACTCTACGAATTAACTTGTTTACAATCACCTTGAAGCGTTGACGAACCCCAAAAGGAAATATTACCAAAACTAGTTTACAAGATGTATTGAAGCCAGGAGATTTGCAACATTTATTCAACTATTGAAAAGAAATCCGGCTTTGATAAGTTCATTTCATTCAGTTGATACATAATGAAACCACGAGAAATAAGTGCGTAAGCCACCATATAAGTTTAGTATTACTCCAGATTTAACAGACACATAGTGAAATATGTAACACTGAACGCGAAGTATAGTATCAATCGGTTATTATCGAACCCTCTTGTTTGAATAGACCCAGTAGCTGATGACACATAGCCGCTTATGAGCTTTCGCAGAAAATTTCCTCTTCTGTAACAAAAACAAACATGAAACATACATGCCCTCGATATTGATAACCTACATTTGTGAAAACAACAATCAATATTTGCCAGCAGAGTAATTAACAGCAAAGATAGCATTCTTTTAGAATCATAGAAAATGTCATTTGTGTGATATACAGACACTTTTTATGTTTCGATTGAGATGTACATTGTAAATCTGGAATTTTGAGATATACAAACAGGGTGTGATGAATTATTGCACCATCAGCCAGACCTCGAAGTAATCGTGTTTTAAGCAACATAATCGACAGTGTATGTAAACAGCTAGTGTCAATTTGATCCGACCTAGACCTTCACTACAAACATATAAACAACTTTGGTGATATGATCAATATTCGTAAATAAAGATGCTAAAACTGAGATTTATGGAAGATACAAAGACCCCACTGTGTCATAAATATCTGTTGTTCAAACAGAATATCATGTCATTGGGAATTCGCACGGACATGCTGATATGCCTTAACGGCATTTCCTTCAAGCGTATTGAATGTACGGGTTACATTTAGATATGTTTCTATTTTGTACCACGTAGGACACACTGTACTAAGTTTCAGCAGTTTATATCGACAATTTTTTCTTCAAGATGTGTTAAATGTGTAACGATAGGACATGTATCGATATGCAAATTTTGAAGGATTGCGTATGGAATGGTTTTCTAGAAAAAAATTATAAATAAGTCATACAGATGAAATTTGCACTCCAAATCGATATAATAATAAAACAACAGTTATAATTGTCGAGACGCCGAAGCAAAAGGAAATACGTCATACACAGCATGTGACACTAGAGGCACAGGGAGAGATTGCGTTCCCTAACGATTTAGAATCATTTAATCAGAGTGTAGACTTCATATTAAATCGGAGCAAATTGTGATATGCCTCTCAAACTCAGCTATCGTGGATGAAAACGAAAACATCAATCATTTTGAAGTGAATTATTTTTTAATGTTTACACATAATTTAGATTCACTAACAGTGTATGCCATTAAGTGTTGATTTGTTTCTATAACGATATCAAAACATTTATTGTGATTTCACCTATGTGCTTACTCTCGTTAACTCTGATTTCCCATGCTACCAATTGTCACGTGTGGCGTCAAGACAATAAAAATGTTCCCTATGTAACAGGAGAACATAGTACGAGTAAATATTACCCGCTCTGTCATTCATCGTTGATTATACACATAGATGTTTACGTAGATGTATTGACAACATTGCGTTTATGTGGAAATTGTAAACGTCCTTGTGTCAAATACTCCATACCGCTATATTGAATCTCTCTCTTTACTACCATGCCTGTTCTCTATGGAGTTACACTTCTAACAAAATAGGGAGTCGAAGAGACCTTTGAAAGAGAGGGATGAGATATTTTTTATACAGAAATATAAACATGCTCTGACAAGATGGTAAGGTAATGTTTAAAACATTATCGCTTTATTTTGTTTTTTTTATAGTTTTTAAAATCATAAGCGTGAAAACGACCAATGCAACTTTACTATGAATATACATCTGCTAATTAAATATTAATAAGCTGAGAATGGTATCCCACACAGTAGGCCTATAAACCGATAATCAATACAGCTTGGATGGTGCACTTAAACTAGTGTATAAATTGTATCACTATACATACGGGATCAAAATACAGCACCACTCTGATTACTTTACACTGTAGAAATAAACAGTTTTAATAATAAATACATATTTTTAAACAATATTACTTATAACGAACGTATGGTGTCTTTAGCACGACTGAAACTTGTAGCGTATAATCACAAATCACAACATGAACTATAGCATACGGTAAAAGAAGAATTGTTCGCGGTGTGGAAATTTTTGCTTGTTTCGCTGGCATTCAATCTCCGAGAAGATATTTACACGTGAACATATATATTTATCTACACGTCTACATGTGAACATATATATGTAACAAAACTCAAACTCAACCGTGTAAGATAGTGCTTTAGGTAGACAGTGAATATATCTTGCTTGAAAACCTATGACATGACTCTAAGCCACCATTTTGAAACTATTAAGGTTTTCCTTGAGCTCTTTCGACGAACACGGATCGGTCGACGAAAAAAAGCTTACCTCATCTTTGCAAACAATGTTTGAGCAGAAAACAAATGTACATGTACATATGTAGTAAATATATATATTAAAATATTAAATGTCGTTGTACATGTATCGCCTTTGCCGCAATGCATCATGCAGATATGTGACGCAACGCCATTATTCAAATACTGTGACGTCACGCCTTTCCATGGACAACTGTAGCTTACAAACACATGGAAATAATATATTATCCAACATTTAAAAGCAATACCATGTAACACTTCAATGATACAACGGATAAATCAATACCATACTTTGGAAAGTAAGCTTTCATCTTCGATACACCCCCAGACAAGGCTGTATCTGTGCCTTTGCAGATCAACGATACCGTTAGGACAATACAACGAACGACTACCACACATGGCATAAATACAGACTGTGACCATTCTACCGATATTTCATCTCCCAAACGAGTTCTATGGTTATCTTGATGTTGAAATGAACCATTACGAAGGAAAAAAGGACAAACTAGGTAGATGATTGCTCTACTGGAGATTATCTTGCGTGATTGTTGTACGGAGTAATCGTCCATTGTCATGATAATTTGCAATAGGCAATGAAAACTACTCTCACGAGTTCTCGTTTGGTTATGGTCTTACGTTATGTAATAAACTTTCTGATATTCGTGTCAAAATGCCCTTTTGAATCAAATAACGAAAACAGACATTACACAGTGGAAAGGAGAAAGAAGAACCTAATCAATCAATTAATCGAATATATCGGTCAAAACGTAGTTGGTAACGTTGGAAATAATAAATGAAAGACTTGGTTTTGGGATTGATGAAAGGGACTACTTCAATGACAAGGAGGTTGATTTGGAACATTTGTCTCGTCCTATTTTGCTATTTTCTGAGTCATAAGTGTACTTACATAAAAAGAGCCCAATAGGCCAGCATGACTCACATGGTACAGTGTATTAATCTAACATGTGTAGCCTTAAAGTGGTCTAAAACGTATGATTATGTTATCCTTAAAAACACGTCCAGATTTAACCTTTTGACACCTGTGACGTTGGAGGTATGCCAAAGTAGGTTCTACAAAAACTTTGCTTGTCTTCTTCAAAAAGGTTTTTAACGAATAAACATATCTCAAGGGCTTTCGATTTTTCCGAAACAGACCTTTGAAAGTTTTTGTTTTACATATTTGACCCATGTGTCCCTGTAATCAAGTCAAAGGGATTTATTTTTGCATACTTTGTTCGGCTCCTTTTGTGGAAGCTACATGTACGTGTCAGATATAAAAAGAAATCGACGAAGGATTTGATATGTTTGACCTATTTGACATTGAAAGTAAGTGAAAGGGTTTTTTTTCATTTTGCTTTTTTGCTTTTTTTTTTTTAGATAAATCTATCTGGTTTTTAACTTGCCTACACAATTCTTATGTACTCATTAGAAAACTTTAATGATGACATTTTTGTAATTCTCATCCTGATATTGAACAAATCCTAAACCATGTATATTTCTATTACACGTGCACTGGCCATGGGTATTGTGTTTCAATAAGCGATAGTCTCTCTGGTATTCCATGCAAAGTCGTGTTAGATTTGTATCATTTATGTAATACTTCATGACACATTTTATAATGTTTACCGGCCAATGGAGCTAGTATCGCTCTGAGGAATGCTGCATTATGTACGCCAGTTGTTATATCATTGATTATATTAGTTAAATGTCCCACGCTAATAAGGTGTATGTAAACACTTCAAACACAATATGAATATTTGTCTTTTTACTTCTGTCAGATATCCAATGCCTCATCGTTTTGATTAGCCATCAAGCCTTAAAGAAAAAAAAGCTAAGGAATTTTATATTTTCAGTAAGAATCGTTTCATTTTTTACGTGAATATTATGTAGCAGATGTGTTTTGGAACTAGATCATTGCACCTGTTCTTGTTTTAAGAATCAAACGCAAGAGATTATTTTTTTTTTTAAATCAGGGAATACCAAAGCGTCGACAGAATCATAATCCGAACTCAAAATCGATTTAACAAAAGGCACAATATGAACAAAGGAAAAATTTACATGGAACCCTATCGAAAAAGTACAAGATACTAAGACCAGGTGTTTCGGAATAGTAAGCGTCTGCGGTTTCATCAACGACATCCGCTATATAAATTTTGGCAGCATCCCCTCAAACGCCAATGCTCAAAATGAGAACCGAGTCATCATTGCCAATCACAACAAGTAAGCACACTAATTAGCCAACTCAAAAACGTCCATCTTCATATCACACAAAGATACCGAATATTTCATGATGAGATGAAGATGGCGACCATAAAACTTAATTGTCTTCATCATCCTGCATCTCTCAAATCCCTGTGCCGTATGTTTGTTCGTGAACAGATGACATTTATCACGAAAGGATCACCATAGGATGAAGAGGCAGGGATGTTAGAATCAGGAAAAGAAACGTTTACGATAGTAAAATCGAAATCTCCTCGGTTTTAACACAGCTTAGTAGTACGCTGTTCGTGTTGGCCATAGTTTAAGTAAAGATCGAGGTAAGAAGCTGATGTAGCCATCGTCAATATACTTGAAATCAAAATTAAAAGATTTGGCAAGGTTTTTTGTTACTCATCCTGATAATCCACTCGACAATTTCAGCCTCGAATGAAAACAAAAACAAGTCAACCAAAAGTGGGGCTAAGTAAGTTTCCGTTGAAATGGCAATTAACCTTGATTTCTATTATATCTTTCTCGCAAATTAAAAAAAATAACTTACTTAAGCAATTTGTTGTTTTTCTTATTCTTTATTAATTTTTATTTTCAGACAATCCAACAAAATCGACTGATAATCTATCCAAGAAAAGTTAGTTTATTCTGCTTTTTAATAAAGAAACGTAATTGATGTATTACCATTGCAAAGCTATGTTTGAATCGCAGAGTGATACATGGATATGATAATTTACACCAGAAAGCATGACATGATCATAACACGTGTTAACATTTTTAAATCAACTAGTGACAAGACTTTGCGATTCAATGCATACTGAGACAATGTGTGTACGATTTCTCCATTGCTTGTTCTATGTTTTTGAATGATCATAGAAATATTTCAAAGTGCGTATATTAACAATTCATCAATATTCATGGCCATCAAATTATCGACATTGAATAATTTTGGAGAATTCGTAATGAATCAATAACGGTTATATTAACCAATACATGCAAAGTTTTTATCTCGTCTTGGAAATATTTAAAAAGAAGAAGATTAAATTATACAAATAATTCGATAGTGTAATTACACTGTATCATTTAACGAAATGCTTACGTGACTTAACAAGACATTACGGCCTAAGCTCTAAATGATTTGAATTTTCGATGTTTTGCATTGACAGCAATTATTATATCAACATAATTAGTAAACGTTTTACAGACGTCATGTTATTGATATTATCGATAATGTGTCACCCACATGTCAAATTTGAGTTAAATCAATTTTTTTATATGTATAGTCGTAAACATTATGAACAATATATAAGAAACAATAAAACTGTATAATGGTCATATTAACAATTTAAGTGGAAAGGTGCAAGAGAGTTTGTAATATGGACAGAATACACGTAGGTCCATAAACAATTAGACAAAGATTCTTGTTTTTAAATACATGTTATCCAAATGCCTTAAATGGAAAAAAAATATACTTAGTGAAGATGATGTTAAACAAACTGTGCATTAAAACACGGCTGTACGATACAAGGATCTTTAATTCTATTTTCTCACCTGTGCAGTAATCCCGCATGGTATTGCTCCCAAAAATACGCACTGACTGTGTTAAGATTCGCCTCACAACGCGAGGTGAGCTATTTAATAGCTAACGTAACGGATTGGACAAAGAATGCAAGATGGATACAAAAACAGTGTCTATTTATGCAACATAAACATTTCACTGCCTATTTACCAAACCCTGCCATTATAATTACATTATTTCACTAGTGCTTACCTTATAATCCATTACTTTCTCTGTGGTATGTTAGATATACCGGCGTACACCTACCAAGTAATCCTTTAAAGCCAAAGAAAAAGCTGTCTACTGCTCCACGTGTATTGTGTCAGATACCACAGCATCTGCCTGTGTACTCAATAATGCCCCAGCGTATATCTGTTTAATCTATCTCGACGATTAACCGTGCAGTTGTTCTAATGAAAAGCTAAATACGAGAAAGTGGGGACATTTGGTTAATTGGTAAAAACACGATCATTGAGATTACATTAACACAGGCTGGCTTTATTATGATTGTGGTGTTTTAAAACGTGGGTCAGGGCATATTAACATCTAAAAATAGTCACCGAGTGATGGTTTATGTTTTGTTTTGCATAATTGATTGTGACATTATGGGATATAAAAGAAAAGCTGTAGAGATGTAAATAAATTAACATGAGTTCGTCGAGAACAAGAGCAAATGGTTAAAGGGCCATCACTAGTGTTATCTAATTTACTATAAAATATTGGGTCACCTAATATATTGAAAGTAAATAAGAGAATACCGAAGCGTTAACAAAATCTTAATCCAACCTCAAAATATATTAAACCAGTGGCAAAATATGAACAAAGGAAAGATTAACATAGAGACCCTTGCATAAGTACAAGAGAATAAGACCAGGTGTTCCGGAAGAGTAAGTGTCTTCTGCTTCATCGACGACACCCGCCTTGTAAATCTTTGTCACGTCCAAGTAAATATCAAGTTCTCAAAATGAGAACCGAGTATCATTGTCAATCACAACAAGTAAACACACTAATCAGCATACTCAAAAGCGTCCATCTTCATATCACACAAAGATACAGAATATTTCTCAATGGGACAAAGATGGTGACCATAAAACTTGCCCCTAGTTCTGATCAACCTGCATCTCTCGAATCCTTGTGTTGTTAGTTTGTTTGTCAGCAGTCGACATCGATCACGAAAATCCCGATATTTAGAGCAAGCCCTGGAATATGGAATAAACTAAGACATGTAAACACCATAGGTAGGAGAAGCAGGGATGTTACTATCAAGAAATGGAAAGTTAACGATCGGAAAATTGAAAACATCACGTTTATCGTATAGCTTAGTAGTAAGCTGTCCATGTTGGTCGTAGTTTAAGTAGAGATCGAGGTAAGCAGCTGATGTAGAAGAGTCTGTTGTGTCCGTTATTTCAAGTAGTTACTTAATGGTGTTTATGTAATTTATCGCCATAAATTATTATTATTTGAAAACCTGTGATCAAGAGCAAATCATTTGAAATACAGTCATATAATTATCCGCTCAGACGTGAACAGGGAATGGGGTCACCTGCCGGTCCTTGTGGGTTCTAATGATGATTTATCATCTACGATGAAGCAGAAAACGCTTACTCTTCTGGGACACCTGGTCTTATTCTTTTGTACTTTTACAAGGGTCCATGTGTATTTTTCCTTTCGCCCCAAGTTTAATCGCTTTTGGGTTCGGGTTATGGTTTTGTTGACGAAATACTGTTTTTCTCTAGATTTTTAGGTTTTTTTTCACCTATTGTATCTCTTTGTCAAATATTTTGTGGTTAACAAATATCACCGTTAGCAAATAACAGTATTTGCAAAAGACATTACCAATAAGTTTCCTTTTCAAACGCTTTTGAGATCAGTTGAGACCGGTAGCATGCTACTGCGAAATAAATACTACAATGTATTTGTACTGTGCAACCTGTAAACTGTTCATAAAGAGAACCACGAAATCAATAAAAGATGATGACTGAACAGAAAGCTAATGAAATATCGTCACACAGTGTGTGTGGAGGAGATCTTCATGACTACCACCGCCACTAATTAGTTTTAAAACTCGGCTTCTAATTTTGACAAATGATTTGAACCAACGAACAAGGAATTGGAATACTGCAGATCTTTATAAATTACGCTTCAGTTTGCCTCTGTGTTTGATGTGCTGCATTTCAAACACACTGGAAGACACGTCAGTAGAGATGAACAAATTAACAGAAAAGAATTGTCACGTAATCAATGTAGGTATGTCATAGTAGGTAAATACAACATACAGTCCCCGGCGTTTTGATTTGTCATTGTTAGATTGTTTTTTACAGTGTTCCGATTAAAAGAATTACGTTTGTGAAGGATTTTGGGCTTCGGAGTATCAACGGAGCAAAAAAACCGTGACAGACCCGAACGCTGCATGTAATCCTTCTTTTAATGATCTTATTTGTTTAATTATAAATACGTAGACATTCAAACCCAAAGTTTCGAGATCAACATATCTTTCTGGGCGTCCTTTGTGTTAAAAACATAATCGATAAAAACAATGTGATGAAGGATGATATCTTACCTTCCACAATTCGTACAATTGTGTATTGAAGATTTCTATCAGTTATCAATCTTGTGTCTTGTCGAAAC
This sequence comes from Mimachlamys varia, assembly GCA_947623455.1. NCBI lineage: Eukaryota > Metazoa > Mollusca > Bivalvia > Pectinida > Pectinidae > Mimachlamys > Mimachlamys varia. Next base: position 9,990,682 of record OX392537.1, read on the forward strand.
CAGCTGCCCACTATACGCCGTGGCAAAGAGCTTTCTTAGGAACATGGCGCCCTGTTTGATTTACAGTTACATGTTAAAAGGTTCCTAATCCAAGTGAATGCAGCTAGTCTTAGAGAATGAGGGAAATTAGTTACATCCAGGACATAATCCCCAGTGACACTGGCAGACTTGGCAATTATAACCATGCATAGTACGAGCTTGTAGGGTACGCCAACCTGGGAGTTCACGGCCTGATCGGTAAATAGACAAACGCCAGCACTATTTTATACACTGTAGTGTTTGGAAATGATCGATGTCGCCACACGATGTAATGGTAATATAAACTGACGCTTACCAAATTTTCCGAACTGCAGAATATTCGCGAAAACGGTCAAAGTTGCTTTGCAACACAATCAGTCATTATAATCTAAGTAATAAATACGCATTTAGGATAACTATCGATTCGGGTAGTCAAAGTCGTGAAAACATGTGATGCATTGAGCGGAAATGATTATGCATAGTTTGATCATATAATGTTTGAAGTTGTTTCTTACTTTATCATTGCTTTGGTATACAATCCGTTAGGGTTTAAAGCAGTGAACAATTAAAGCAATATGCGACAGCCCAATACCCTATCCATTACATAAACCAGACGAGTCTTTGAATGTATTTAAGTATGGACTGTTTAAATAATGTACTATCTCGATTTTCATGGATCAGTGAAAGTTCATCTGCACTGTATTTTATTGATTTTAGAAAAGCAATATTTCCGTCAACATCCTACAACGTAAGAAACATACTTATATATTTCAAAATACGGGTATATATGACTCCTTTGATTGTTTTGTATTGTGCGTAGGATTCAATATATTAAGATACTATAGGAAACCAGTAATTGAGACCGTTAATATGTACACAGTTGTATTGATAATGTCTGTGTTTCCAGCGATATCACCAATAAATGATGTAAATATATTCAGAGCTCCATTTTATTCCGATATCGTAATAAAAGTAATAAAATGGGGCCGTGAATACATGGGGAACGACAAAAATAAAGAGCTTCCGTGTTTTTTTTTTATCAGAACCAGAGAATACAAAGCGCCAACAAAAACCAAAATCGATTAAACTAGGGACAAAGACCGATCATTGAATACGACACTATTCGATTCATTATTGTAAGCACGGTGCGTTTATTATGTGATATATTATGCGTCACAATTTATAATAACCAGTAAGATGTTATTAATTGTGTCATAAAAGTATTAGCGGTGATCATAAATCTTGGATCCTAGTATAGAAGAACAGGTCCAAAACTTGCATATTTTATTGTATACACGAAATATGTAAGATAGTGAGAAGGCAATGTAGTATTTGCCATAGTATTCAATGAGCATCTACTGTTTTTTGTCAACCTATTTACAAGATAACAGCCATGCTCAGGAAACGTAAATTAAATTGGTAGTTGCACTCAAACGACAATCAGTGGGGTCCATCTTAAGAAACCCAAGCGGCAATGGAAGTTAAACAAATGCATAGCGAAATGCTAGTCTGTATAAAGGTAGAAGGACTCGGCTGTATAGCTAAGTATACTAAAGATGGTGATTATTATTATGCGTACACCACCCTACGGACAGTCTGAGAACACTCTGCTAATGGTCTCTGATGTACAGTACCGGTATAAAACGACCAAGACAAAATGGTGCGAAAACAGCTATTTAGCATCAGTTTTACCCTGCTGATGTGGTATGCGTTCTCACATCAATATACATGTGTGTGCAATAAACTGGTCAGTTCGCAAAGGTCAAATAAACAGCATTATCATTATTTCATTTCTAATATTAGAAACAATATTGATATCGGAAAATGAATGTTACTTTCTTTTTTACAAGCCACTGTGAATGTGAAGAGAGATAAGTTAAATTCATCAATATTTGGATCGTTCCTTATACAGTTGTATTGTCCAATACATGTGTCTACATATTAAAGCAACTATCAAACTTACATTCCGGTTTATCAACAGCTAGCAATATTCATTCTCTAATAACCAAATACAAGCCAAACGTTGTTTAAATTCAAAACACGTGAGTCTTTTGACATGACCCGATATGCCACAAGGTGCACACTGTACAAAATACATGTTATTAGAACGTTTCTTTTATCATGACAACGATTATCAATATCATAAATGATCTCAGAATATCCAAAATTGTATTCTGAATGATGACGTAACACACACATGTCCTGCATCTTTCAAATTCAGTAATAGATACAGTATGTCGAAAAATGAATTAAGACTGCATCATACAGCTGTTTCGTCCTCCTAGGACTCTTTAGTGATGCTAGGGGCCAAAAACTAATGTAGAAGCAAAAGGGTCAGGTGCGTAAAACCCCTTAAATGTATGAATTTAGAAATAAAACTAAACTAGTTCTGTACAATTTCACATCGTGTTCCACGAAAATGTGTATATTATGTACCGTGCCACTACTCAAATGAGATTAACCGTGGCTATGGAGGCTCCAGCAAACCTCGGGGACCATATCATCTAACGTATACTAGATATATTATGTACACGTGACAAAAATAGTCAGATGACAGTTAATTTGTTCAAAACTTAATTTCTATTTAATTTAACATGCCTATGCTACACGTTATGCATATATATGTTTGAAAGGTATTCATTTGTAATTGAAAGTGTATATATCTAAATTATAATTGCATCCAGACGTATTCAATTGAAATAGTGGTAACTAGGCCTTAAGTAATTAATGTAGTGTTATTCAGAGCCGATGTCTGAAAAGTCAATAGAAAAACACATTGCATTGCATTATAATGTTTGACCTACTAAATCCAATACACGATATATTTCTATAACTATCGGTTTATAAGATATGCATTTATGATTGTCACACAGTACTGTGAGGGTGATGCTATTGCATCGTATTTGCTAAACAGGCGTTGAACATATTTTATCTTTAGCTTCACTGAGGCGTCATTATACACAATAATAATAACAACTAAAATGGACGACCCCCACCACCCTCCACAACACTACCCACAACCAAACCCTAATCATCTTAGGACATATTGTGAAGCATAGTCTGTGATCAATAACAGTGTTCGTATTCAAAAGCACTTTACTTAGAGCCACACAATTTTACTTTTTTACTATATCCCGTGACCTTTAACCCTTTACTTCTACCGATACTCTTCAAAAACTACCAGATATTGTACATAAACTCGCTACTACGACCGGCTGATTTGTCAATGCTCTTTAACTAACTTTGTTCAGTGACGTATGTTGCCTTTAAACTAAATTTGTTATGAAGTATATCTTGTAGATAATATTTTGACTTAAAAGGTAATCAAGTATGATATTTGCCGGTGTCTATGCCCACATACAATTAAATCATGATGACGAAAACCAAGAAGGGGCCTTTAATGTCAGTATCAAATTCTCATTTCATCTAACGTACATATTAAATGCACTATAAACTGTTCAAAACAAATCTGACTACGTAACGCTCAAACAAACAAAATGAATATGTGATAGTCCATACAACTGGCATAAACAAAGGACAAAGACAAAAAAAACTTTCTCAAAATGTACTTACAGTTAGGTCTGCAATATATGTGCTGGTCTAGTTTGTCCTGCGTAGTAGTTCCGATACGTCATCATCACCATGACTCTTTTAAATCATCTGTCAATGTTTACTCCATTCTGTAATAAGTATACAGGTAGCTGGTTATGCGTCTCTTTGTATGCACTGTACAATATGCATACAAAAGTACGTGTTTAAATGTTTAAAGGGTGCTTCCTTATATATGCGTTTAATGACAATGACATCTGATATATGAATACAGACATACGTCAGATATAAGTATGGTAAGATGAATGCGTTATATTACGGAGGTTTAGAAAAATATTTCGTCAAACATTTTTTTTGTTATGCTGCCTCAAAATTAAAAAAGCTTTTCTAAAATCACAAAGGAGCCGCTCGGCAAGTTTTAAATACCGCGGTGTCCTCACGCAACCCTTGTCGGCTAATTTGTCCAACCCCAGATGACTTACACATATAGCGTTCATATGTCCATATACCGTAGTTTGAAAGGTAGTATTGACCGTAACGTGATAATGAACAGTTAATACACCTTACACATTTTTAACAAATTAACAAGCCTCTCATATATAACACAACCACGGAAGATCTACCTTCAATACCACTACCTGTACGTTTTACTGAAAGATAGTTTAAACGTAAGTGAAGACAGACCAGCGCCTACATCGACGTCTTCAGTCTTGAATAATCGAATCATAAGTAATACACTATCTTAATTTGTGTTTGTTTTATCTCGACTTCCGTGCCGGGAAACATTCATTATCAGTTAGGATCAAAGCACAATCTTCAAAAAGAATAAGATTAAAGTTCTTATCAAGTTAAATATATGCATGCTAATGCTTGAATAAGATAGATATGTTTTTGAACATGTATTAGTATTAGAAACGGAAATTTTAATAGGATTTTGTTTTCGATTAGAATATGCTGATATTGCCGATTATATCAGGGCCAGAAATACGTCTAGACAAGCAGTTATTCACTTTCGACTAAGAAATTGAATAGAAAAAAAAAACTCCAGCAAACACATATAACTGGTTATTGCCGAAACAAAGCATCTTTTAATTTGAAGATGTTTGTTTTTTAATGAAAAAAATACAGATTTTTGCATTTGGTATACCCAGCGATTATTAATCATAATTCGAGGAAGTTTTACCAGCGACACACTTTTCTCACTCAAATTGAAAAATAATAATACAAAAAAGAAAAAAAATATAAAGAGGCGGGTAAAACAAATGACGTAGAATCGTTTCCTCTTAACTTTTTTGGTTTCTGACGGACAAACGTACTAAACAGGGATTCGAGAGATGTAGGTTGATGAAGACTATGAGCAAGTTTGACAGTTTAGTATATCTAGGCAAAGGGACAGTCCCAAAGCCTTCCTCACGGGAGTGAATGCTGAACTAAAGGCCAAAAATGACAGTGGTATTATCAAGGGAGACATTATGGATGATAAAGTTAGTAAGAAGAATAAAGATAAGACTCCCAAAATTTCCTCTTACGATCATGCACGAGGGCAGTATGATACAGTTTTTACGCTTTACCTATTGGACAGAAGTTTTACGGTGGCCATATTGGCCATTGGGTAGATATTCCGTATCTTGTATGATATGAAGGTGGACGTTTTCAATATGCTCGTTAATATGCCTATTTTATATATTGAGAATGATTCCCAAGTTCTCACTTTGAGGACGTGACATTCACTTTGATGCGATCTTGATTTACCAAGCCGACGGTGAAGCAGAAAACGCTTATTCTTCCGGAAAAAAACTGGTCTTATCCTCTTGTAATTTTGCAAGGGTTTCCGTGGATTTTTTTCATATATTTTGCCCCTTGTTTAATCGATGTTGAGTTGCAATAATTGATTTGTTGGCATTTCAGTATTCTCTGATTTTTTTCTGCAATTATCAATAAAAAAAACGTTCACATCAAATGCTGTCAATATAAGTAACATAACCTAAATCGAATGAGAATGTATTGCTGTGAATGGTTTTATAAAATATAAACTGATTTTAAAAAACAGCAACTATGATACAAAATGTACCAGAACCGGTCTTGTACGTCTATTTACACTTCCAATGTGAGCTATTCTTTGTAATTTCATACATGTATTCGTTTCGTTCGAAATCATCTAAAACCCAGTAGGCCTTGACATGGCAATACACTCCATAAAATTGATTTTTACTAGTTTTAAAACGTTTAAAGTTATGACGCTTACACGATCGCTGATTTTTGTGATGTTTAAATGACGGCAACAGTCATTGACATAAATGATAAAAAGATATATATCCCAAGTGTGGTTTCCAAAAAAAAATATTGACATTTGATTTCGATTTCATTAACGAGAAACCCGTCATGTTTGTCGACATTGTCTGTTTGTCAGCTGCAATGTATTGAGTAGTATTTACCACTAAAGAATCTACTTCTCTATTGTCCATAGTTAACTGTATGGTTAGATACACTTTGTAACATCTGATCCCTGTTTGTGCTAAAGGGCGTTCTGGCCTGAGCCCTAATGCTTTAGTTTGGACTTATGCCTCACCCAACAAAACAATTACTGTTAATGATAGACATTGAGGGGGCCAATGTACTGGATTGTTAGAGTTCAGACAAGAGCAGAAAATGAATGTCTTCTTAGGGACAACAGGGGACTAGTTATGATACAAAGCGTTTTCTGGGCTGTATGTGTGATTATAACTAACAATACGTCCTGTTATATTTCATTTACAAATATGCCTCGTCACACTTTAGATAATATTGTTCATTATTAGCCTTGTAAGTAAGAGTACGATAGGTAACGATAGTAGACTCGTTAAATACCACAGCACAATTTACAAGCACTAAATATTTGTCTACTAATCAATATTGTATTGTATGGTACAATCAAAATAAATGTTTGAATGCTATACATTTCGTGTTTTTAGAGTCGATTTTATTATGTCAACAGATAAGTATACTCACGCTTTTGTAAACAACTGTATATTAAATATGTTTACTCAATATCCTTTGTTTAATCATTATATTCACCCCAACGACTAAATGTGATTCTGTTAGTGGAGACAAGCGTTTTATCAGTAATACACTAAGAAGTTTTTATTGCAATATAAAAGATAATACATTAACCCACCTTAAAGATGTTGAATACCTTGTCATGTATCCATAATAACGCTAACAACCGGAGGGAAATAGTGTGATTGAGCATTCTATTCCTTCCCATCCTAGTCTTTGAATTGCGACATCAATTACTGCAGGCTCACGCTGATATTGTTATATTACTAATCAGCCTCTTTACAAGCAGTGGAAGAATGCCTAGGAATGCTTGGTCTACAGGCATTACCGATACATCAATGGTTGTGAACCCATTATCGTGTACATAGCATACACCGCCCCACGTGTTAACGCTGAACACAAAGGGATGTAGATAACAGACTGCCCAACTAATGTTCCCAAATTATAACAGTCTGGGCTACGGATTGACCATGCAACAACCGTACCGTTGTGAAGAGCATTACTAGAAAAAACAGTATGTCAGTCAATTTCGACAACTTCTTATTAACAGCCTTGGCTCAGTTGTTCAAAGGGTAATTAGCTTAATCACTATTTAACATTTTTTCAAATGTATATGATTATATCAGTTTACAAGGAAAAATCGTAAAATATTAACACTATTTGATGTTTGATGTTGCAAAGGGGTAACTCCAAGATGGTTCCATTTTAAAGTTACCTGATAATTAAAATTTGAACTAATCACTGATTAAGCTAATCACCCTTTGATCAACTGGGCCCTGATAACAACCCTTTATCTTATTCACTTAGGTCTACGCACGAAGATATAGATATCTTTAAACGTTCATATATTTTGGTAAACGTTGCATTTGAAAGAAATATCACATCTATTGAAAAATGGCATACCATCGTACAAAGATATCTTATCTATCAGAAAAAAACCAACAAAAGATAATTTGAAAGCATAATCGTGAAAGAATGCTTCAAAAACATTTTAACTATTTGCAGGAGAAGACATTTGTGTCATTACTCCCTGCTATTTGGATACGTACTTTGCGTGCAATGTAACCGCAATGCTTTCAAATTTCTATTAGAATGGTAATGCACACTCGCATTTGCTATGGTCTTTTCAAAATTACTAATAAATGTGGTTTTTCTATTCATTTTTTTCCCCAAAACATTTAATGTGGATGCTTGATTATGCTTTATTATTAATTACATAGAACCAAAATCGAAGTGGCATGAAAAAGTATCTTTATGTATTTTGATACCAAGCTTCAATGCCAAATTTCTATGTCTTAGGAAAACATTCATATACATATCCTGATCCATTTTGGCATAAACATCATTGCATAATATTGTTTTGTGTTTTTCTGTATTTCACATATCAAACAGGTACTAATTTTAATTTCTGACACGTGCATGGCTGATACATTTTGTTGTTTTCATTCCATCATTGCTATGTCTACTAACACTACCATAAATTAATAGTTGAAAGGCGGAAACGGCGCAGTGGACGATGAAAGAGACGAGACTGAATTGCTTTTTCTGAAGACAAAACCCACATCACAATGCAGGTGTATAGGAATTTCACTCTGCTACTGGTACACACATACAATTCTCTTCACACCAAATGTTTTTCGACATATCTTGATTGCACTCTGTAAACGTACATATTTTCGCGGTAATCTTATTTTAGCCATTTTAACGCTGAAAGTATTGTGCTAAAATATGACTGCGCTAATTGGAGTTTTTTCATGTGTCTTATGTAGTAATTACCACGGATACACGAATTTATCATTGCACTGAAAGCTGACAATGCGCTTAAATTCGATTGTGCTAAATTAAGTACCTTCACAGTATTTGCTATATTTTTGTTGCATTAACAAAATATTGCTTGAACGTAAAAATAATATCTCATTTTATTCTAATGGCTTAAAGGCCCAATATACGTAACTTCAGGGAAATTTTCGTGATTCTGAAAAATTCTCAAAAAATATCCAGTTGATAACCATGCTAAAATAAGCCTAAAACGAAGTAAACCTGAGCGGTAATTAACAAGAAACTCTGGGGGAAAAAATCCAAAGAATTGAAAATAATCCAGGTGGGGCCCACTTCAACAACAAACCGAAGGTAGAAGACGGCTCGAAATGGACGCGTGTTTACAAATAGCGTGTTTCAACTGCTACTGTACCGGTAACCGCGAAAGTATTCATCTTGAATATTGCTGATATCAGTTAATCTTAGCTTAATCTATAAAAATAATAAGTTATAAGGCTTGATTTTCGCTTCAAGTTTTGCCGAAAGTTACGTATATTGGGCCTTTAAGGAAGAGATTTTCAGAAATATCATTCATAACTTTACTGAATAAACAGAGGAAATGGTACGTTATGTTGCCAAGGCATTGATAAATAAACATTGATAAACGTTTTAACACTGTTTAGCTGATGATAAGATTAACTGGAAGATATCATGTAGTAATGGTAGAATCGTTTCCGGTTATTATCATCAGTAAATCTAGAGACGCTGACTTACAAATAAACACTCTAGCTGTTTGCAGGCATCTGCTGTGATTTGTTATCAATATTCTCTATCAGTGAAGATCGTTTATGTCTGATAATTCTCTTATCATAACAATGTGTAAATATGATCTAGTATCACATCTATTAAGACACCAGAGCCTGGGAGTTATTAATAAATACATGAGAGTAATCTTAATCATATTTATAGCAATAAGCGTTACCATTTAATAAAGATTATACTAATTATCTGTGTTTTTTTCCCTTTTCTTTTATTAAAGTGTATGTTTCTATATATCATGTTACCCGAATCGAGACAAAATAATGGATTTGGAACAGCCCAACACATATTCGTCAATAAACCAGTATAGTTCAAAAAATGGTAACAAAATGTATTCGATGTTCAATGGTGAACTTATATCACTCTATAAACACGGCAAGCATATGATCATTCAATTAAAGATTGAATCTTGCTTTAGTCGATTTTATATATGAAGTGATGAATTCAGTTGGTCTTGAAACAAATTTAATGAACTGCAAAGCAGTTCATGATGAATTTGTTTCAAGACCAACTCAATTCATCACCCCATGATATCGACCAAAGTAAGATCCAAACCTTATATTTCAATTAATGTGTATTTTCAAATCTTTTAAACTGTGAAGACCATTCCGATTGTTAGTTCCACGTTCTTGTGCAAGTCTACTTAAAGACGTTATGTAAAACCTATAGTGCGTCATTACATGGCAGGAAAACACTATTATGATGAAATTGATAGTTCAATACAGCTACGTTTTTTAGACACATTTAACTAGCTCAGGATAGATCAATTTTGGTTGTTTAAATTTGATTTCTTGAGCAGCTTCAATTAAAATATAAAATCACAACTGGTGACTTTTTCCAATTTGTCTGTCTAGTTATCCCCCTTTGTAAAATAATAAAAAAAACAACCAAAAATCAGAGAATACCAAAGCGTCAGCGAACCCATAATCCGAACTCAAAATCGATAAATCTAGAAACAAAATATGAACAGAGGAAATATATACATGGAGACCCTCGTAAAAGTACAAAATAGTTAGACCGGGGCTCAGTTGTTCAAAAGTTGATTAGCCTAATTAGTGATAAGTGCAAATCTTAATTCTTGTATAACTTAAAACGTGATCATTGAATGGGTTACAACTTTCCATATATATACGATATGTAGTATAGTTAATCTGCACGTAAAAAAGTGAAATTACATTTTGTATATTGACAGAATTATTAAAGATTGAAAAATATTGTTAAATAATGATTAAGCTAATCATCTTTTGGTTTACCGGGCGCAGGTGTTCCGGAAGAGTAAGCGTCTTCTGCTTCATCGACGACACCCGCCATTTAAATCATGGTCACATCCAAGTAAACATCAAGTTCTCAATGAGTCCAAGATGGCGACCATAAAACTCAAAATCATACGCACAGGCAATGTTAACCTGGTCAAATCATCGGCAAATAAAAACGGGTAACATTTTAGTAGTTTCATCGAGTCCAACTTTAGTAAGAATTAAAATATTGTTTCGTAAAATAAATACAACTTGTAAAAATGAGAATATTTGTTATCATTTTCTTCTGATTGGAAAGTATGATTCATGTAAAAATTATTTGATTAATGTAATAATAATTTCACACTTAAAAACATTTATTTGTTTTATCAAATTTACATAAAACATCAGAATATATGTTTCATTATTCAAAACAGGTAGCGACCTGACCCTTGTGTTTTCTAATATTCCAATGCAAATTAAAGATATCCGGCATAGAGTTGACAAACGTAACCCCAGAAAGCGTATCTCGAATTTCAGGGATGTTTAAATACAAAAGGAAGTATAAACATGTTATAATCGATAACCTTTGCTAAACAACCCATGTCACGTGATCATTCGAGGATATAATCATCGCGAAATTAGAGAAGTAACTTTTTTATTATATTTGCTCAGTTTGGTTACAGACATTAACTGCAATATCTAATTAATATCGTGACAAAAAAAACATTACATATATGTACAGTTGTAATATGGAAATAAAAAAATGTCAATAAAAACCAGTTATCTCATGTTTACACACTGGCGATTTTAAAGCAAAAACTACATTTTATATACTCTACGCATGCGTTAAAAGCGAACGATTACATCTTAAATACCAAGATAGTCACCGAACCAATCCAACAGTTATTACATGAAGCATTAATAGTCTGATATCACACTACGAGTAGCTGAAATCCGGAGGTATAGAGTGACAATGTGTAAATACGATTACTGCATTCATTACGTATATGGGATGCCATTATCGTTTTTTATATCATTACAAGACCATGAACGCTGATAAACCAAACATCTGATGTAGTACGGGTTTAAATACTACATTTGACATACAGGATGTTTTCTATCGCAGTCGATAATTAATAAAGACCAGGGAACATTTACACAGAAACAATATGCAATAAAGGCACACAAAAAACAACATAAGGAAACGGAGACTGGTTGACCTGATTATTTCAGGTTTTTTTAAACAGTCTAAACTAGAAAAAAAATATTTCAGTAATAGAAGAACAGCAGTATGTTGAAAAAAATTAAATGTTTAACTTAAACTAAAGTCGTTTCTTGCCTCGAGAACTCACCGACGAATCTAAGGATAAAAATGGGAAAAACAAGAAGAAACGTAACATAAACACAAACATAACCCACTGTGCTATTTCCGTCATTTCCTCTGTGATGCATCATCACGAGGACCGCTCTGGGATGCCTTAATGCTTTACATATTTGATCCAAATTCGATGAAATTTGATAAATAAAGTAATATATATGTTACAGTTTAAATGATATCAATTTTCATTGTGCATGTTCCATGATTGCATAATGATTTTTTTTTTTTATAAAAGATGAATAATGAAAAGAATAAAGAACTTATTTACAATGCCTCAACCATCAAATGTATTGCCGAAACAATTTGATTATCAGGGAAATGCTAAAAACACAAAGGTATAAATAAATAAAATGTTTCCAACTAGAATGTATATTACCCCTTTTGCCTTTCCAATCAGCTGGTGATGCATCGTCCTAAGCACCGTGTGGAGACATCGTTATTGTATGCGTTTTTCTTATCATGTATTATTATTAGTATAGTTGATGAATGAAATAGTCATATATGACACATAAATATACAACCAATCTTATACGTATACTCCCATTAGGTATATGTATATAATCGCGTTGTTTCTTTACATAAGATAGACGTTAGTCATCAATTGCAATTTTTCTACTTATTGTATACAGTAGTAGATGACAAATTCTCACGGAATGGATTATGCGCATGGTTAGTTTATTTGTATTAGGCTGTTAGGAAGGGACAGAAGGAAATCCACATACCAGATAAAACGCATTACCATAATGATACTTATCACCATTATATCATGTACGAGATATGCAGTCATAAATTCTTCAGAAGATGTTTATTTTCATATTCATTGCTTCTATCACAATTATACATTATTTATGAATGAAAAGATACGATAGCATGTAATCACAGTTCGTTATTTTTATACTCATAACAATATTCATTACACATAATCGACCTCTGGTCCAAGTTGTTCAAAGGATGATAAGTTTAATAAATGATTAGTGCAAATTTTAATTATGCTGTATAACTTTATACAAACAATATTATAAGTACAAATATTTTGTTTGTATGAATACAGTTAAACGTTATATAACAAATCGGCCGTTTTATTGACCTGCGATATCCTGCATTTTGGTTGACTGAGGCCAGCCTTGCTGAACTCGATATAAAGGAATATCGATTTCAGAACATACAGTGATTAGTGTGAATCAGCATCGGTATATACCAAACAGTGTACATATCATTACATAGGCGTAATGACAAAGCTAGCATAAATACTGATGTCCTTCTTATTTTCAAAATGCTCAATATTTCATAAAATAATAACAACAGAGGTTTTTTTCCTAACAGGCAACCTAACTTTTTTCAATTGGGCTAGCAAACTGATTTATTTCCACCCCACATAAAAAACAATCATATTCAGCGCATTATATAATATACAAGTTAATGACTTTGTTCACGTGAATACTGAGGTTAATAATTCTATACCAATATTGCGATTTTACGTTTAATTCACATTTCGTTCTTTATATCAACGTTTATATCTACATTTGCATGACGAAGCCACTCTATAAACTAGCCAGGGAGACGTGCGATTTACAAGACAGTAAACGACAACCAGCACGCGACGATTATGACGTCATTGTTTTGGCATAGAAACGACGACGCTTCGCCGTCAAAATGGCTGTTCCATTTTACGAATTTAGATGTCGATAATGAAGCATTTATCATAGTTTAAAACAAATTGAAGTATATTTCTGCAACATGGATAGAAAATGTAAGTATAAGCATCGTAGTGTCTTGATTAGGTCTTTATGGTCGTTATAAATGACAGAACTGTGCATGCAAACACATCATATTGCATAAGATTGTGCATATCATTCTCAATCAGGCACGATGTCGGTAGAGAAATACACATCAGCTGATTGTTGTTATGATACAGTGACGTGCACTTGCTCCACTCTGATACATAACGATACGGAGCTGCTGCACACAAAACATGTATTACATTACGTTAGACGTTCATAAAATATGAACAGCAGTTGTACATGTAAGATATAAAGATATATCGTTACACCTGCTGGGGAAACTGTACACGTAAATATGGCCTTGTCTGTGCAATCTAGAACCAGTGCTTATTACAACCCTATATAAAACTCCTATAAACCAATGAACGCGTATTAACTAGCAGTAAGGGAGGATGTACTGAGTTTCCCAGGGTGCCGACCTGTCTACATAAATGTTTGTTTCCATTACGGGTTGACATAAGTATCGTCACAGAGCAGATATGAATGGAGGAAAATCGTACTATGTTTCACTGTTCAATTCGGCAACTGTTTACATCGTTGTAACACGGTACCAATGGACTTACAAATCTACGGTATGGACAAATAAATCCACGGTATCACAAATATCTACAGTATGATAATTAGTAAAGTTGAGATCGTCATCTCGGGTGGGCAGATTATTAGTCCAGATCGAGTTTAAGGTTTTGTTTGTATTTCCTCAGTTATCTGAGAGAATGTGATAGTTTGTTTTTACACGACCTTTATCATTAAAAAAATCCTGCAGAGTGTTTGATCCTAAAAGCATCCCATATCTAAAACAAAATAGACATATGTCCTCGCACGCATTATGGTTTGTTTTTCTAAGGATAAATCGTAAATGGAAGGAAACGGATAAGCAGTGCCTTATTACAATGTAACACACGACCCCCAGCAATGCAATAATAACATCGTAAAACCGCAGGTTTTAACTTGTAAATAAATTATACCTTCGGTATACTTTGTACAGCTTTTAGTTCGTGTATTCAACATGACGGACATACGTCCTAATCACTTGGCATATTTGGTAGATTCGTTATGATAGTGTAACGCAAACCTTGATAGAATATATCACGTTCCTGGATCGGAAAGAGAAAGACCACCAATGGTGAAACAAGTGTAAACATTTCCTTATCAATGAGATATAACCCTATAAACAGTGATGACGTGAGAAATATCAGTTCAAACTAGTTTACCATAAGGTAAAATATGGCTTACCTTGTTCAATCATCGTTACGTTCCACAAATATAATGATGTAAGGTCATATGTCAGGGAAACGCTTGACTCGGCTGTTAGAGCCATGAACAGTTGTCGTCTGCTAATTGCAAGAAGCAGCCATGTCATGGACCAGATCAGGGCTGTCTGTGAAGATGATTGAGTCATCATCATGCCGCTTCGGAAAGGTGAATGTTACGAATATTTTGCGGCTAAAAGCTAACTACGCGTACTCAAATGGAAAGTAACTATGGGAACTTCAGTAACAGGACATTTTTTTTCTTTGTGGCTCACATGGAAACTGTGGCATCGTTGCAAAAACAAAAGAACATAATCTCAAAGAGATTAGTACTGTTCATAATTACCTCCCCTTCTGTAAAAATGCTCCATCGCTACATAAAATAAGAGAATACCGAAGCGTCAACATATTAGTATCCGGATGACGACATACTTTGAATATTAGGCGTTGGCAATATCACTTAAATATACATTGATATCAGTAACAACTGTAAAGTAAAAAGATGTAGATCTAAAACGTAAATGTTACAAACTACGATATAATCTACAGCAAATATTAATTTTGTTATGACACACTACAAAGTGTAATCCGTAATTAATATTTGGATCAAGTTCACAAACCGATAGGAAAGTTATATTACTTCGATTTTATAAAAGTATGAATGGTCAAATAATTTTAAAGATATTCACATATTTAAGTGATACACCAATCTAAATACAACTGATGCCAAATATTGGGATTTACAGACTTCAAAAAGATACCAAGGTATGATGCTAAAGGTGTATTTTAAACGTTTACATGTTCAACCAAAACAAGAAGATATTTTTAAAACAACTCTCGATCAATAAAAACAGAGCGTCTACACTGTATAAACACGCATCGCAGGCAACCCTTTGACCTACCTCACAACCCTTAATACTGATATTTTGTTTGGAAGGTATGAAAACATCAGTATATAGAACCATGATTTTAAACGCCGTTACAATTACAAAGTTATTAAATTTCAAAATAATCTTTATTTATTTGGTCACGTTTTGATATAACTATAATTACAATATTCTGAATGATGTAAGATGAATTCGTCTATATCAAGACAATGAAAAATGTAATTTCAACGTTCAACAGACAGAATAATGCCAATGACTTAAGACAATATAATAAAGCTATTGGATAATCATATACCACCCAAATCCCCAGTTAAACAGCTTGACACTTGTATGGGGCTATCAGTGTACGTAGCGTTTACATAGTTTGGGGCCCCATAACACTTTCTTTAGTCAATTAACTAATGCAGTTCAGAAAAAGTATGACTGTACACACAAAAGTTTCTACTGGTTTGTAGCTATGTAGTTATGCCATTATCCGTTAACTAGACTGTAATATGTATTCTTGTGAGAGCATTATTGATTAGCAAACGTGACAAGTATGCCATCATGGCATTCTGACAACATATTCCATATTTTATGTTTGTTTTTTCATTGACACTTTTCCAGAAATCTTCATGCAACAAAACAAAAATGTTCGTTTGATATTGTGTTTTCTGCTTAAATAAACATTTATCTACAGGGTAAAATATATAAACTTTGTTTATTTTACAACAACTATGAAACAAGTTATCCAACTTATATTATCAATCACTCGTGTTGCCCCGGATGTTAGCGCGCGAGGAGTCTCATTGTGGGAGGAAACCGGAGTAACCGGAGTAAACCCACGTGATAGGGTAGGTGACACCATACCTTTTTCACGTCCGATCGGGGAATCAAACCCCAGCCGCCTTGGTGAATAGCAAGTGCGCTATCAACTGTACCACCCGACCACCCTTGGACAGTATATTCCAAAAGAAAATAACCGGTACCAAATCCTGATAAAAAGTATTGTGGTTTTACTGTTGGCTTGAGTTATACCCTCATTAGATACGTAACCCTTTATATTACCTTGTGTGTAATGTTACAAAACACATAACAGGATAACGAAGACCCATTATACATGTAAGTCCTATAACAATAAGTCTGCGGTAGAACACTAATACACTCTCACTTACACCCATGCCCTCCTTCCGATGCAGTTCTTGATCAGTGCATTACTGTTTTTATGTAAGTTAATTAGCTACAGACCGACATGTACAGAGAGCGTAATTACATGCCTAGACGTTTTGGGAATAACCTGCGTGTTAGAATTGACAAAAAATGCAACGTAGATAGACCAAGCACCTGTAGTTGTATACAATCACGAGAAATGGAAGATACAAAAAAGATGCCAAAAAGGTAGGAAATATAATTAGGCTTGTTATTTTGCGCATAAAGTATTTGCATCTATCATAATAGCTTATGCGTCCTCACTCCAAAACATAATAACGAATGGAACACAGTCTGGCAGCAGACGACACAGTGTGCAGTCTTTAAAAACAAACAAGAGAATATCAAACCGTCAAAAACACATAACGCAGACTCAGTATTTATTTAACTAGGGACACAATATGAACAAATAATTTAATCTTGTTTGAAACAAGCTTTTTCATTGGTTTAAAAAATTATGTTATCAGCCCATAACGTAAAAATTGACGTCGCCGTTTATAACGTCGCTTTTGATTGGCTGATGCAGCAGCGTATTAATTTGTAAGAGAAAAGAGTCCATCAATAAAGTGAATTTTCGAAGGGTATAGATTAGATTATAAGGATTAACTTGAATTAGTTTTTTATGTTATGGGGGTATAACACAAAAAACCGGAGTGTACTCTCATCATAAACCGACTTCGCGGTTTATTTAGAGTACACTCCGGTTTTTTTTTGTGTTATACCCCCATAACATAAAAAATAATTCAAGTTAATCCTTAAATGAAGGATTATCACGGAGAACGAAAAGAGAATATAATCATATGTTACGACAGGAAAGTGTCCTCAAATTCTTGGTCATATTGAAGAAAAACACATTATAAAGGAGCCTCAACCGACTTCAAAGCTTGTCATTTTTTACCGTTATGTGACTGCGAGATTTGTTTGATGTACGTGAAACGGTCGAACCGGTCTCCTTTACAACAATCTCGCGCACACGGAGCCTTCACTTTTGCCATGACATATTTCATGGGTGTAGAGAGGGTAAGTGAGCGTAAGCCCACGATGTCGAGGGTGCTTCCAGCTATGACAATAAGTATTACTGTAAAGCGCTAACGTGCCAGATGAAAAACAGTTCTTTGTAGTTCGCAGAGGTTAACAAGATTGCTTTTGTTTTTACAGATGTTATATAGCACAGGTCCTTATGAATATGGTGTTTACGTTGTTGTTAAAGAAAACAATATTACATTTGAGTGTCTGGGACCGTCGTTATGACATGCCGACACAATTAGAGTAACGCTTACGGCCACCATTATGCACAAATGATAAGAATATGTGCCAACCACTCGCATGTTAAATTGATAACAATTGCAAGATGTAGCATATATTCATATACACGTAGCACAACCTTTCTCCCACCTTAGACAGCAATAACCCTCGTTATACCTCATGCTAAATTTGTCTACATGTGTAGCTCGTCTAAACTGTCCCATTCCTTTGGGTGGCATTTTATTTGTGTGGTTTCTTTTGTCAGTAAACAACTTGACTTTGTCTGAAATATAGATTTTGTTACATTAAATTATCCCTCGGGTGAAATTACTCATTTGCATGTAATATATTGCCCTATATATACTCATAAGTTCAAACATGCTGAGACACCTGTTGTATTATATCATCAGTGTATGCATATAATGACATATAATATCACGAATCTTCAGTCGATTATGTAAATGGAGTAATAATAAATTCCCTATTACGACAATGCTGATCAAATCACAGATATCATAATTGATATACAAATATCAATTACAATATCTGCCGATCTCATTTCAGCATTTGATATGTTATATATCGCGGAAAACCAAGCATTGTGCAAGCCTATCTGACTATTAATCTTTATCACATAGCGGGTCGTCATTTTAGATTACAGGAATGAAGTTACACAATTTTGTCACTGTATGTTTTAAGGGCGTACAACGCATACAACACCAATGCACGCCCAAAACACCACACAAAACATTATTTGAAAACATTTATTTTGTTTAACGTCCTATTAACAGTCAGTGTCATTTGGGGACGTGCCAGGTTTTGGAGGTGGAGGAGAGCCGGAGTACCCGGTAAAAAACATCGACTTACGGTTAGTATACCTGGCAACTGCCCTACGTGTGTTTCGAACTCGGCACCCAGAGGTGGGGGGCTAGTTGAAGAATGTCGGAACACCTTATCCACTTGGCCACTGCGGCCCCTTACAACACAACAACCACCATCAATGAACACAAAGTAATGACATACAAAGTTTGTTTAAAATAGCCGACAACACTAAATTATATGAAAAAATAATAATAACGCGTTTTTCGGTCAATGTATTTCAAATTATAACCCTAAGTATATTATACCATTTTGAATTCTCACAAATACAACAAAAAACGTTTTGAAAATTATTATCACTTTGTTCTTGAATGAAAAAAATGGACAAACACAAAAACATGTTCAAGGTTACTACATGACCTTCAGTCTATATAAGTGTGACAATTGTTTTCATACCTTTTTTATCGGTTACAAAGAAACCATCTTTCTTTTATACAATTAACCAGCATTTGACCTATTTCCCCAGAGTTCGACACTGCGCCGTAAATGTTTCTAATGGAATCATTATACCATGATTATCTCAGTGTATATCACGTTTGGTGTAGAACATTTGTACTTTAAATACCAAATACAGTTCCCTTCCATTTTGTGATCGTACAATAATCAGCATTAACTTAGTCAGGAGTACTTTCTACTATCCTTGATGATTTTTTCTCTTCGTTTGGATGAGTAGGTGCGAATGCACTTATAAGTAGCAAGAAAATACTCATTAAAATAATGGGTTTCAGGCTGCTCATCCCCAGGTGGGGTATGAACTTTGCCTTTTTTATCGGTATCTTAAAAACAATATTTGATAAGGAAATGGATGCGACACACAAAACAAATTGTAATACATTTGGAAAAAAATAGTGTATAACATATCTTTCATATACATACATAAAATAGTATCACAATAATGAGCAAATGGCTAAAATAACTTGCTTTTCAAATGTAAGACAAGAGATGATTAAGGCTTTAGACATTTTTTAAAACACCACAAAGTCCTAAAAGAAAAATATCATGCTGTGAGATAGATTGAATTGATCATCTTTAATCAAATTGGAAGGAAGGTTTTCTCACAAATGCGTATTTGGCAGAATTGTCACCTTCAAATAAAACGTTTTCATTCTCGCATGAGGCTTAATCTACTAAATATTTATTAGGGCTTGTTTGAAACCTCACAGAATTGATTTTTGCCAAAATATGGCGATAAGGGACAACTGAGCACTAACCTGTGCGATATTCCGGCTGATTCGTTTTCCCGCGTACTTTCCTTTTCTTTGTGGTAACATCCCCGTTTCAAAAACCTATCTTATAACTTTTGATGTTTATAAACAAGCCTTAAGCTTTTTATATGGAAATCAAAGGAAATTAATTGGATTTGATGATATGCAGATATACGTCTAAGAGATGATATATCCGAATCTCATATTGTATTTGGTACTAATCCTAGTAAAAAGTGAAATAAAGAGGCTTATAGAGAATTCCATAACCCTGTGAAGTACATATATCATCAACATAGAAAATGGAGCGGCAAAAAACATGCAAACAATCGATACAATTCCAGCTGTCTGCTGTGTTTTATAGAAACCGAACTGCTACACAATGAAGCCCTAGTTTCCAGCAAAAATTAGTAACGCAAAGTTGATAATGCAATAT
Organism: Mimachlamys varia; assembly: GCA_947623455.1. Taxonomy (NCBI): domain Eukaryota; kingdom Metazoa; phylum Mollusca; class Bivalvia; order Pectinida; family Pectinidae; genus Mimachlamys; species Mimachlamys varia. The sequence continues at coordinate 10,011,346 of OX392537.1, forward strand.
GGCTGATAATTACGGCTTGTCATTCAAGCAGAAAGTTGAATATTAAAACAACAATCTCAAGCAGGGAACTCCACAAAAAGCTGACTGTTAGCCGCTTGTTATCAAGATGAAGCAGAGTAGGGTGAGATGGCTCAGACAGATCTTAAAAATCGATCAACAGTTAACTTGAAAGAATCGTTCTTATTTAAACCACCTTAAAGAAGTTCCCTAAGAAAAAATGAACTAAGGACAATAATTTATAAGATTAAGACAGGTTACCGTGGAAGGAAACAAGGGCGGCCTTATTATAATGCGTCCAAAAAGTGATTAGGTGTATTGCTTGTAAGACGTAAATTACACTAAACATAATAGGATGAAGCAAACTAGCATTTTACAGTCAAACCTCATTATCCCGAAGTCGGCAGAATCACAAAAAAAAAACCTTCGAGTTATCCGAGTATTCGAGTTAAAGGTAAGTTGGAATAAAAAGTGTTAAGTCTTGTCGAGACCGTCAAAATACTTCGACTTAAAGAGGATTATCGAGCTACACGAGTTTGAGATAACGATATTCGACTGTATTGAACTGAATTCATGAAACATGGAATGAAGCTGAGGAATGCATGTGCCGTAGCCGGGAAGTTAGTTCAAAATAATCGAACATCTGAAAATCCACACTGATGGAAAATATAATATCATATTATAATATGATCTGAGTGTAACCAATATGATATTTGAATTTGAGATTTCATATTATATGATCCTTTCTATCTCATTTTCAGCAAAAATGTGAACGTTGGCTAAAATTTGAAAATGAAAAAATTGTTTTCTTTGGCCTTCATAAGGTTTTCGACATGGCGATCCTGACCCCATATATAAAGTACACCATGATAATAGATCATCCTAATAATTCGATAAGTGAGTAAATGGGGGATAACATGAGTCCATTCACTACATACAATACAGTAGCAGTATACACGTACTCTATCATAAACCATTGGTTTAAGTTTAGATGTGATCGGTTATATATCAATTATGGACCTTTGTTGAGGTCAATATGGTGTTATACCGACCTGGTAGAATCAATCGAGGTCAATATCTTAGATTCTACTAGGTCGGTATAACACCATATTGACCTCAGCAAAGGTCCTGAATTTTTATATTAGATATGAAACTTGTTGGCAAAAGATATACATTGCATAATATATGTCTTTTATTATGGGTACTATAATGTCACAATGAGTATGACGTCACAATTGCAATATTAACTCGGTGTTTCTAAAAATAGAAACATCAGGTCGATATCACAAAATATGGACCTTCATGTGACCATAGTTTAGCCAATGGGGATTGAGAAAAGTCAGACTACATCTTATATACATATGTATTAGATCGATCCAATTGATTTGGATTTAACGTCATATTACCTGTTTAGTCATCAAGTACGTGCCAATTTTTAATTAGTGGCAGAGGAAAGCCTGATTTCCCGGAGAAAAAAACACCGACCAAACGGCCAATACTAATCCAAATAGACGTCAATATTGCGACACAGAGGTGGAGTAAAAGTGGTATAGCACAATGTCAGAAACCTTAACCACTTGCCCACTGTGACCAAGAGGTGGAGGGCAAGTGGTAGCCCAATGTCGGAAACCTTAATCACTTGGCCACTGTGACCCATAGGTGGAGGGCAAGTGGTAGCCCAATGTCAGAAACCTTAACCACTTGGCCACTGTGACCCAGAGGTGGAGGGCAAGTGGTAGCACAATGTCAGAAACCTTAACCAAATGGCCACTGTGACCCAGAGGTGGAGGGCAAGTGGTGGCACTATGTCATAAACATTAACCAAATGGCCACTGTGACCCAGAGGTGGAGGGCAAGTGGTAGCACAGTGTCAGAAACCTTAACCACTTGGCCACTGTGACCCAGAGGTGGAGGGCAAGTGGTGGCACAATGTCAGAAACCTTTACCACTTGGCGACGGCGGCCAAAAATCGACCCGAACAACAATGACTTCGTTATGACAAAACATTTCAGAGAAGAGTACTTACTGTTTGTATGTGAGATAAGAGAAATAATTGGTGTACAATAGGCCATAGTTACAGAAACTATCGTGCCGAGCTTCCAGACACTGTGACCGTATCGAATTTACAAAACTGCATTATGCATCAGTCTCTATACTGTCCAATACAGAGAGAAGACTTAAACACAGAAGTTGGACCACTTCAGCAAGTAAAAAATATACCTAAGGTCTGGCAGCGCGGATGAGTTATAACGAGGTATTCTGCTGATTCAAAGCAATATCGATTCTTCTTACCGACTAGGCTCCAAAATGTAACAAAGCCTGTTTAAAAAATGTTTTATCAATTCAAACCAATCAGCTCGTACTCCGAATTTTGCATTGACCGATATGAGCAAGTGTTTAAATTCAGCGTTGACAGTACTGGACCAGTACGTGCTTCTACTATCACATCATCCTTCCTCGAACAGCTGTTTTTTCGCAAAGGTTACTTGTACATTGCCCTTATCGAAGCTGCATGTTTCCAAATGTCTTGGCCACATTATTGAATCGGTATGTAGAGCTATTTAAACATTACAAAATAATTTAATGGTTTTCATTAAACAGGTTAATGAATATTACTTAATATCACATAACTGTAAGTCAAAATAATTCATACACAAAGCCTGCCACGTATGTGAAATTTTAAGTAAAATTTTATTATTTTGTTTAACATCATTTCAATACCATCAGAGGGATAAAATCCTAGGAGACCTGTGTTAAATATTCAACGAACCAATTATTACGTTTATCATGTGAATAAATAAAAACAATCAGCAAAAACGAATTATTTGTGTCGAAAGTGGTGTGGGCGATGATTAGCCCACAATGTGCTTGCCTAATGAGTCTAATTAGCCTTGATCATGCAAGGTATTTGTTGTAAATTTATTGACCGTCAACATTATTGAACAAGCCTGTCTTCCAAATGATTCAAGAACCATATTGACTCAACATCATGTTCGATAGAGCATATCAATCAATACTTATTGTAGAAGTTTTCATTTTTATGCCATCGTAATGGTACGTCTGAAGATGTCAAATGGACAACGACCGTACCTCAGAATAATGCATTGGGTGTTTACTACCTTCAATCAAGAAAGGTCACGTACCTGTCGTACATCATTGTGTAAGCATTTAATTACCATCGTGTAGTATAAAAAAATCAGAGAATACCAAAGAATCAACAAAACAATAATTCGAACTCAAAATCGATTAAACTAGAGGCAAATTATGAACAAATGGAAGATTTAGGGCGCTGTAAAAATACTATAGAATAAGACAAGGAGTTCCGGATGAGTACGCGTCTTCTGCTTGGTCACATCAGAGTTAACATCAAGTCTTCAAAGTGTGAACCGAGACATTATTGGCAATCAAAACTAAATACACTTTGTCTATTCATTTTCGTCTTACGAAGATGAATCTTAACCGGTAGTTGCCGTAGAATCGCCTGTATTTAATGAGCAAATGCGAAGACTCTGCATTACATATATATGCTGGCTTGTGATATATCAAGATTTTTTGAGTATTCCGATTGCAATCACAACAAAATAACGCACGTGTTGTTAGCAAAATTGTTTATTTTTGTAAAAACGATATCTGTTTATATGCCAAGTGTTATTCTGGTGTCTATTTTTTACTTCAATATCAGGTTGAAACCTTCCGGCATTGCCGCTGGCAGCATCTTGATATTAATAGTTACCAATTTTATATCTTGGAGGAAAACGACGCCTTCATTTAAAAATATATTTGGATCGTTTTGTATCCTTTGCCTCTTGTAAAATGTACGCGAATGTTAAAAACCCGAATTCATCTCTTCCTATACGCATAGTATGCACATTTTTTTTTCTTCCAATAAAATCTTCTAAAGAAGCTAGTGTGCGTTAATATACGTGGGTTTGATCTATCAAGCATCTTTTGTTAAATACCAACGATCTATATATACAAATATATGTCGCAGGTCGAACAAAAAAAAACAATCAAGAATAGAAATGAGCATTTGAATGACTTGATATGGTCTTTATGGTAGATATAAATGACAGAGCTTTGCAGGCACACTTCATATTGGGCTTTAATGCTAATACATGTATTTATATTTCCTGACCATGCTGCTGACTTTTATTGATTTCTATTCGATTTTAACTATGATAAATGCTTTATTATTGATACAGTGTATCTAGCATTCGTAAAATGGAACATCCATTTTGACGACGAACCGTCGCCGTTTCCATGCCAAAAACAATGACGTCATAATCGTCACGTGCTGGGTGTCGTTTATAGTCTTTTCAATCGCACGTCTCCCTAATTAGTTTATATAGCGGCGTTGCCATGCAAATGGAAATATATACCAGTGTCATCAACTACCGAATTTTCTGTAATATTCAAGCAACATTCCCATAATAGGTGTCAAACTATTAAAAACCGTGAATGTGTCCCTGTGTAGTGAGAATTATTGTGCTGAATGAATCCAAACCACGTTTATTATGGATGTTCTGTTTTGATTAGGACAATTCATTACAGTAATTTTATAAAGGACACTTAAGATACAGTAAAATGCATTGCGAAATGGTCTGTAACATCTTCATTTTAAAGTGTAAAGCGCCCACTAAGTACGCCAGTCTTTCGTATGTACAGTAAACAAAAACAAGGCATTGTGTAATAGCCAGAGGCGATGAGACACTTTCTGTATTGAAATATTAAAACAATTTGTTTGTTTCAAACCCTTTGAACCATTTCCAATCAACAACACACAGTAAGCTGATTGATTTCATAAAATGTTTATATATGACCGTAAGGGGTGGGACTTCTAATGATTTAACAAGAGACACACACGAGAATAACACCTTTATAATTTAGAATAAGATACAGTCAGGTCAAATAATGAATTTAACCGGCAACGTTAGCGTCTTCATTCAAGTCTTGCCGTAATCAAGTAATCATGGCTATAAGTATGCTCATCAACACCAGCCTATTCTAGCCCGTATCTATAATGTGCCGATCAATTTCCAATCTGCCAATTGCTCTTAAATTAAAAATTCATCGTTTTAAAGTAATTGAATTGAAACGTTGCTAGAGGAATTGCGACAATGAGAGATTCTGAAAAAGACCTACAGTTTCGTCGACAGCTTGCTCTAAATCCTGACCTTTGCCTGTTTTATGCCTTGTAGACTGTGGGATTGGACCAGATGTGTTCTCTGACTCAATTACGCCGGACATATTTGTCCGTAATGACCGCTTGACCATATTACGTCACAGTATAAATACAGTAGTCGTCCTATAACCGAGGTACCTGATTCGTAAAGTCTAGCCATTAACCATGAAACCATTGATTAGTCCATTATATGTTTACGACAAACAATGAGAGCTCTTTAGGGCAAACGATTTTACAATACACATTGACTGTTACTAGCTGGTCATCGATGGCTTAGTTTGACCGTTACGTTATGCTTGGTATATCGATGTTTGGGTCACACTGTATACTATACTCCAATGTAGAACGGGAGCAGATTGGAAGGGGGCAACTTCCAGTTGTCAATATCACTGTACATTGTATCCAATATTACACAACCCTATATATTTACTTTAGCTTGCCAATAGTTGTTTCATTTATTGCTGTATCATTAAAACGGCACATGAGACAGAAAAAAATACCAAGACGTCAACAAAACCATAATCAGAACCCAAAATCGATTAAACTAGAGGCAAAATAGGAACAAGAGAAAGATTTACATGGAGACTCTCATAAACGCACAGGAGAATAAGACGTGTTCCGGAAACGTAAGCGTCTTCTGCCTCTTCGACGACACCCGCCATATTCCAAATTAATATAAAATACAAATTATGCATTGTGTTCCCTTTAAATGTTAAACCTTAATATTCAAATGTATGACACTTAGACTGTCTCCCATTAGGAGGTCAGCGTGATTGAGAACAAGATTTGTAGACCTTTATAACCTTGATGGTATATTGAAGTGACATACTGATACTGGTCACACCCTCAGCAGAGATAAACTAGAAACAATGTCCAATGCTCTAATAGTAGCAATGGTATTATATTTTCAACAGTTGTATTGCCTCATCAGTACCACAATGTCAGGACAGGTTAAATTATACTATATCAAAAAACATTCAGAGAATACCAAAGGGTCAACGTAACCATAGTCGAACCTACAATCGATTAAACAAGAAGGCAAAATATGAACAAAGGAGATATGTACATAAAGACCCTCGAAAAAGTACAAGAGAATAAGACCATGTGTTCCGGAAGAGGAAGCGTTTTCTGCTTCATGGATGACAACCGCCATGTAAAGCTTTGTCACATCCAAGTAAACAAGTAATGCAAGAACTATAGAAAATATACCTTGATTTCTGAATAGGTTATGTTTTAATAGCATCACATGTTAATCTTGTATGTAGATAATGTTGTGTTTACTTTTGTTAATACTTTGTGTACGTTTAAGATTATAAATGTCCGTGTTTCTCCTAGCATGCGTATATGGTAATATATTAATTACATACACAGAGGTACACGTGTAACATAGGGCGTCCAGATGCAAACGCTATGGTAAGTACCAAAGGTATAATAAAAGCATATAAACAATAAAATTCCAATTGTCTTGGTCGCCTGTGTATCTTAATTAATTTCGACATATGATATAAACATTACGATGATATGAAACATTTGTAGCTGTGTATATAAAGGATAAGCCCTTTTAAAATATATCAATAGTATAATGAATACACATTTTTAAAAAGCATTACGGTATTTGTGCACATGTGTTCATATCATTATTGTAAATATCATAAAACACAATATGTGTATAAGTCTTATATCATATCAACATGGTTGTATATCGATTGTGTGTTCATAGGTGTAAATATGACATATAATAGACAAAACAAACGTATATTATACATGCACATCAATTCCTATTCTCTTAGCCTTTCGTGTAATGTACGGTTGTCAATACTAAGATAATACAAAATAGAATAAAAGGGTACTGACGCGTCAAAAAAGAGAATGTTTTGAGTAGCGAATCCCAAACATAATCTCCATAATGATGATACTGTATATCCAGTAGGAGAACTGACACAGCATGAGCAACACGATATATTTATGTTATCATACAATGTTTCGCTGTAAGATGCGCATCCAAGCACATTTATCAAATACTGTTTTATCATTTGACTCATGCAAAATTTTTTGTCGATCTATCAATGTAATTTTGATAATCTCCTCTAGGTTTTGATTCTGCACAACGAATACCAGACATCTTCTCCAACACAGACAATGACAGTCGTATCAAGACAGTGCTGCTACAATACACACAGACGCTGTCAGAAAGGTAATAAGTCACGCCGTACTTACCAATACAAGGTTTGTAGTATATAATCCAAGAAACCAATACCACAACAGCTTGTTGATGGTGTAAATAGCGGTGTTCCTTGGCCAGATGTCTGTCCATTGGTTCACGTGTTCTGTACACACGCGCGCTGGAGAGTCAAGCGATGATCACAACATGGTTAGATTGGAGGGTTCAGATTTATCTGTCAATGAGTTGTAGCGTGAGATCCCACACATGTTTACAACCTACCTAGGAATAGGTCCTACTGCTGCATACTATTGATGTCGCTCTCGGTGTGTTTCGACGGCAGTGTATGATGAGCGCCACTAAGGCGAAGGGCAATAGTGTGAAGTACCAGGTACACATATGAGTGTAGGAAATATATGTATAATAGTGTGATGTTCCAGGTACACATATGAGTGTAGGAAATATATGTATAATAGGCACACAATAAGTGTAAGTAATATATATGTTTAATAGTGTGATGTTCCAGGTACACATATGAGTGTAAGTAATATACATGTTTAATAGTATGATGTTCCAGGTGCACATATGAGTGTAAGAAATATATATGTATAATAGGTACACAATAAGTGTAAGTAATATATATGTATAATAATGTGATGTTCCAGGTACACATATGAGTGTAGGAAATATATATATGGATAAAAGGTACACACATATACGTGTAAGAAATGCATTTGCACAGACACACATTCATATATGTGTGTAGACGTATCTTATACTGTGATCATACACTTACATGTGTGTAAGTAATAACAGCAAGTTAGTCAAAAATGTATAAATGTTAGTGCATCTCATGTAAACTAGGATTCCTTTTTGTACAAGACAGCACCTCTATGATAAGTCAGTATAATATCTGTATAAATAATTGAATTTCCGTTATTTACATCATCAGTTACTAATTAATGCTGACAATGTCGTTTACGTTCGATAATCTTGCATGTTATCACTCCAACCTACTGTAGCATAGACATACATGTAGCTTTACTCGATCAAAATTGCGAACGCATTTTGCAACCTACATTAACCAACCGACACCCCGAGACTTCTTGTTTTAAAGCCAAATCTAGACCAATCAATAAAAACAAAGACACTATTATACCTACGCCTAGACCTTGTTGTTTCAATGAACAGGGAATAACTTGATTTAACCATCGACATAATATCAATTTAATAAATTATAAAAATCAAGCTTTGATAAAATCGGTGAGGTGTCTCGAAAAATGCAATTTTCCCAAGGCCAGTATGTCTGTTTCTGAACTTATCTGCGATACACACATTTAAAATCACCCACACAAAATATTTTGCATTGAAAAATATACATTGTGCCACACTGACAAAATACAAAGACAGCTCGACCTTATGATAACAGGTAAAGAAAAAAAGTACAATATCATTAAAAGGTCAAAATATATATTTCAACTCATTGGTACCCAAGAATTTTACTATGGTAGACGATGTTTATTTACTTCAAACAGCTCTTTGAACAGCAAGTTAAGTCTTGACAAAAATGAAAAGGATTGAAGTTATAATGGAGATTGATGACGTTACAATAGCCAATGAAATGATGGTCTCATAAGAAAATTTGCCATCTAATTGCATTGCAACAATGAAGGTTGGAAAGCAAATTTAAATATAAACAGTTTCAAAAAGGAAAGAAAGGAAATTAACTCGAAAGTAATATATATGTACAATTACATTGTATTACACTAGCACATATCGCGAAGTAGCTGTCGGAGGTAGCTTATTCCTTGAGCAATTCAATAAACATATCTGCACACCTCAGCCAATAAGGTGTTAGATAAAGTAATCACCAAATGTACTCTGACACCTGATAATCAAATATAACTATCATCATACTTGTTTTCAAAATGACAACTACTACACAGATGGATTGGTATTCACAAATTACGTTGACCTTGACTGTGTGTCTAGGTCTCACGAGACATCAGTGAAGTAGGTACAGCAGTTAGGCAGATTGATCTTGCTTAATGCAATTAGTACAGCAGTTAGGCAGACTGACCTTACTTACCGCGATACAACGTAAGAGCATGACTTATTGGAGTAAATACAGCAGTTAGGCAGAGTGACCTTTCCGCAATACAACGTTGGAGCATGCCTCAGTGAAGTAGGTACAGCAGTTAGGCAGACTGACCTTACTTAACGTGTTAAGTACAGCAGTTAGGCAGATTGATCGTAGTTACTGCAATACAACGTAAGAGCATGCCTTTACACTAGGAGCAATTATTGGAGCAAGTACAGCAGTTCGGCAGATTAAGCATGCCTTGACACCAGTACTAAGACGCGTCACAAGTGGATCAGAGAAACTTACTTTACAAAACAGACTTACCTACAGACAGTGGACCTCAAATCTTAGTGCTTGGCATAACATAGTGTTCCAAATGAAACATATCAACTTATTTTCGAGAAACACGTACATTTTGTATCATAACATTTATAACTTTCATCCTGACATTCCGATCCGTCATCTAGAAGTCTGACATTGACTCATGTTGCTTTAGTTAACAAGATGGTGCTACACAAAAATGTCATGAATTAAGAAGAAGATGCGAGAAGCAATGCTCTGAAATGTGATGCATTAATCCCGGTCGACAATTGAGGAATTAGTTAATGAATTAAATCCAAATGTAGCAGTTTTAAAAACATTGTAGTGAAGGCACGATGAGTTAAATTATTGAAGATATGTGTTCGAAAGCGTATCACCACGCCAAATGTCAATAAGCGATAACACGCTGAAAGACAGTGGAAAACATGCAGCTTTAATCGGAAATATAATATTAATTGATGATCAAGCATTTCAGTCATTGTTTCAGGATGTATAATGTTTTATTGGTTTGGGTGTTTGACAACATTACAGTAAAAAGTATGATTAACACACAAAATATATTGTAATATTTACCATTGCATTACATTGCCCCTATAGAAACGCTGATAGGGCATAAGGACATGAATACCATTGATCGATTGACGTCAATGACTATGACGCCATACTTGCAATGCTGGATGCCATTGGCATCATAAATAAACTTATGGAAATGAGTTATATTAAGGATGACGTAACACACACATATTCTGCACCTTTTAAATTTAATAATATATATAGTATTCCGAAAAAATGAATTAAACTGCATCATATAGCTGTTTCGTCCTTCTTCAGTGATGCTAGGGGCCAAAAGGTGGGAATCCAAAATTTCTAAATTTGTTAAGGCGAATCTAAACAGAGAACAAGACTAAACGCCCAAGAACGATTTTATAAGGATTGTTTCTAAAATCTGACATCACCTGGATAAGACAAGTATACAGGATTTATACAACTCAAGACAGTCATCAAAGACAAGATGAGCAATACAACGTACTAACGAATAAGACATGAAATTTATGTTTAAAAAGTGCAAGAAATAAGATATGCAAAATCAAATTGCATGTCAACATTATGCTCAAGACTATTATGACAAAGTAGCATGACCAACAAAACTCAAGGTAGTACAGATATTTATTTTATTGAAAATAATATATGTAACTTCGAATGGGGGTTTCCATACTAAATGATAACTGAAGTTAAATAGTTTCCAGAAAATAAACGTTTACTTAGAGATTTTGTTAATATTTGTTAACAGAGTAAGTCTTCTTAGCTTATGATACACATGGATTGCAACATTTTAAACTCATTTCAGTTTTGTTTCTATGATACACATTCAACACTGACTGACAAACAAGTAAGTTAATTCTTCTCAGCTGCTCCATAATTTATGTTAAATGGTAATTTCAAGGTAATGCATTGTTGTTATTCCAAGTATTTTAATACATCAATGATATTCTGCACAAACAAGTTTTTTATTAGAGTTATTGAAATTTATATTCCTGAGTTTTATCTTGAAAGGTTAGCTTCGTAATCATCACATATCTCTGTTATCAGTTTGTTTAACACTTGATTAGGTAATGAGACAGAATCTTTCTTAAACGAGTGTTTACCCAGTTTTACTGACATGTTATTCTTCTGTCACTAGATACAGGTAATGATAACGTAATTACGATATATGTATTCAATGCATGTGCAGTAAGGAAACCATTAAACATATATATAGTAATATTTGTATCGCTAGAGCCATCAAATTGTTGTAGATGAACCTTTAAATATAACAATAGTTCACCTGGAGCTGACGAAGCAATATCCATTTTTTAAAAGTGTTGCCTCTGAAATCAATGATTGCATAATTACGATAGTGAAACACTCTCTATTCTAGTCAGATCACGCACCTGACACAGCACGAAGTTGGTAAAGTGTGGCTTACATACAAGGGTTTCCGCTCCTTGTTATGATGATAACAGCAGATTTCTCAAGATCTAAAAAGTTTTTTTCTGCGTAAGTAGAAAGTCATTGCCCGATCTACCAATGTTACATGCTATTATTGCATTCATTACTCAAGCAAAATAACAGAATCAGGTAGCTTTCTCGATATTACCACATTCGACAATATCATCGATCTCGGTGAATTCGTTGTCGGTGTCCGCAGTTCGTTTCTACAAAACACACGGTATGAAAACTCAAATCAATGCATTCTCGATGCAGAATCAAATGAGGACTATCGAATGATAATCTATTGTATAAGTTTCGAAATCATAAAAAGATTTGCACGATTATAAATTAATTTAAAACAAAATATTATTGTTAGAAATAATGTTCCTTTTTGTTTGCACCTACTTCTGATTGTGTCGACGGCACTGATATGTTATTGCCCGTTTAATGTCGACATCCATGTTTATTCGTACGTTTGTATTGAGGTTGTTAGTTAGTTGTTTCTCTGTGTTGACACTGATGTTTAGTTGTCTAGTATGTCGACATCCATGTTTGTTTGTCCCTGTGTGTTGACACAGATGTTAAGTTGTCTAGTATGTCGACATTCATGTTTGTTGTCTCTGTGTTGACACTGATGTTTAGGTGTCTAGTATGTCGACATCCATATTTGTTGTCTCTGTGTATTGACATCAATGTTTAGTTGTCTAGTATGTCGACATCCATGTCTGTTGTCCCTGTGTGTTGACACTGATGTTTAGTTGTCTAGTATGTCGACATCCATGTTTGTTTGTCCCTGTGTGTTGACACTGATGTTTAGTTGTCTAGTATGTCGACATCCATGTTTGTTGTCCCTGTGTGTTGACATTGATGTTTAGTTGTCTAGTATTTCGACATCCATGTTTGTTTGTCCCTGTGTGTTGACACAGATGTTTAGTTGTCTAGTATGTCGACATCCATGTTTATTGTCTCTGTGTGTCGACATTGATGTTTAGGTGTCTAGTATGTCGACATCCATGTTTGTTGTCCCTGTGTGTTGACACAGATGTTTAGTTGTCTAGTATTTCGATATCCATGTTTGTTGTCTCTGTGTGTTGACATTCATGTTTAGTTGTCTAGTATGTCGACATCCATGTTTGTTTGTCCCTGTGTGTTAACAATGATGTTTAGTTGTCTAGTATGTCGACATCCATGTTTGTTTGTCCCTGTGTGTTGACACTGATGTTTAGTTGTCTAGTATGTCGACATCCATGTTTGTTTGTCCCTGTGTGTTGACACTGATGTTTAGTTGTCTAGTATGTCGACATCCATGTTTGTTGTCCCTGTGTGTTGACATTGATGTTTAGTTGTCTAGTATGTCGACATCCATGTTTGTTTGTCCCTGTGTGTTGACACAGATGTTTAGTTGTCTAGTATGTCGACATCCATGTTTATTGTCTCTGTGTGTCGACATTGATGTTTAGGTGTCTAGTATGTCGACATCCATGTTTGTTGTCCCTGTGTGTTGACATTCATGTTTAGGTGTCTAGTATTTCGATATCCATGTTTGTTGTCTCTGTGTGTTGACATTCATGTTTAGTTGTCTAGTATGTCGACATCCATGTTTGTTTGTCCCTGTGTGTTAACAATGATGTTTAGTTGTCTAGTATGTCGACATCCATGTTTGTTTGTCCCTGTGTGTTGACACTGATGTTTAGTTGTCTAGTATGTCGACATCCATGTTTGTTTGTCCCTGTGTGTTGACACTGATGTTAAGTTGTTTAGTATGTCGACATCCCTTTTTTTTGTCCCTGTGTGTTAAAATTGATGTTTAGTTGTCTAGTATGTCGACATCCATGTTTGTTTGTCCCTGTGTGTTGACACTGATATTTAGTTGTTTAGTATGTCGACATCCCTGTTTTTGTCCCTGTGTGTTGACACTGATGTTAAGTTGTTTAGTGTGTCGACATCCCTGTTTGTTGTTCCAGTGTGTTGACACAGATGGTTAGCTGTCTAGAATGTCGACATTCATGTTTGTTGTCTCTGTGTTGACACTGATGTTTAGCTGTCTAGTATGTCGACATCCAAATTTGTTGTCTCTGTGTATTGACATCAATGTTTAGTTGTCTAGTATGTCGACATCCATGTTTTTTGTCTCTGTGTGTTGACACTGATGTTTAGTTGTCTAGTATGTCGACATTCATGTTTGTTTGTCCCTGTGTGTTGACATTAATGTTAAGTTGTTCAGTAGGTCGACATCCATGCTTGTTTGTCCCTGTGTGTTGACACTGATGTTTAGTTGTCTAGTATGTCGACATCCATGTTTGTTTGTCCCTGTGTGTTGACACTGATGTTTAGCTGTCTAGTAGGTCGACATCCATGCTTGTTTGTCCCTGTGTGTTGACACTGATGTTTAGTTGTTTAGTATGTCGACATCCCTGTTTGTTTATCCCTGTGTGTTGACATTGATGTTTAGTTATCTAGTATGTCGACATCCATGTTTGTTTGTCCCTGTGTGTTGACGCTGATGTTTAGTTGTTTAGTATGTCGACATCCCTGTTTTTGTCCCTGTGTGTTGACACTGATGTTTAGTTGTTCAGTAGGTCGACATCCATGTTTGTTTGTCCCTGTGTGTTGACACAGATGTTTAGTTGTTCAGTAGGTCGATATCCCTGTTTGTTTGTCCCTGTGTGTTGACACTGATGTTTAGTTGTTTAGTATGTCGACATCCATGTTTGTTGTCCCTGTGTGTTAACAATGATGTTTAGTTGTCTAGTATGTCGACATCCATGTTTGTTTGTCCCTGTGTGTTGACGAAGATGTTTAGCTGTCTAGTATGTCGACATTCATGTTTGTTGTCCCTGTGTGTTGACATTGATGTTTAGTTGTCTAGTATGTCGACATCCATGTTTGTTTGTCCCTGTGTGTTGACATTGATGTTTAGTTGTCTAGAATGTCGACATCAATGCTTGTTGTCCCTGTGTGTTGACACTGATGTTTAGTTGTCTAGTATGTCGACATTCATGTTTGTTTGTCCCTGTGTGTTGACACTGATGTTTAGTTTTCTAGTATGTCGACATCTATGTTTGTTTGTTCCTGTGTGTTGACACAAATGTTTAGTTGTTCAGTAGGTCGACATCCATGTTTGTTTGTCCCTGTGTGTTGACACAGATGTTTAGTTGTTCAGTAGGTCGACATCCATGTTTGTTTGTCCCTGTGTGTTGACACTGATGTTTAGTTGTCTAGTATGTCGACATCCATGTTTGTTTGTCCCTGTGTGTTGACACTGATGTTTAGTTGTTCAGTAGGTCGACATCCATGTTTGTTTGTCCCTGTGTGTTGACACAGATGTTTAGTTGTTCAGTAGGTCGATATCCCTGTTTGTTTGTCCCTTTGTGTTGACACTGATGTTTAGTTGTCTAGTATGTCGACATCCATGTTTGTTGTCCCTGTGTGTTGACACTGATGTTTAGTTGTCTAGTATGTCGACATCCATGTTTGTTTGTCCCTGTGTGTTGACACTGATGTTTAGTTGTCTAGTATGTCGACATCCATGTTTGTTGTCCCTGTGTGTTGACACTGATTTGTGTTTGTCATTTGGTGCTGATGCTGATGTGTGTTAAACATTGAGTGTTGATACCTAAGTATGTTAATCGTGATATCACCCTTGCTTGTTGATGCTAACGTGTGTTAATCCATCTGTGTTGATGCTATTGTAAGCGATATGATAAATTTACAATTTTTGTTCCAATTAAACTTTAAAAGCTTTCCATATATTCAATATATTCGAAATTCAATAAAAATGTGTTTCTATCAGTACCGAGAACGGTGAAATATAATCCCGCAGTGCGAACTATTAGTAAGAGCCATGTCGATAAACTATCTCTGTGAACTGTACTGTATCATCAGTCAAGTTAAAACTAAGTAATCATGTCAAAAAGGTGGTATCATGATTGTGTTAACATTGTCAAATTGAAGATGCTTATTCCATTTTTATTTCTTGATTACATATTGACTTTGTATACCAAATTAAACAACGTGTTGAAAATAAAGATAAAAATGTGTTATTGTGTCAATGTTTATATATCATATATCTTAATAATCATTTTGTCTTGCTATGTATGTTATTTTATGTTTCTGTTTGTCCCGTGTAAGTATCGATTCATTATCTAAAATGCGGCTGTTAAGAGTCTTGTTTTTCTTTTGACAAATGCAGAGCTAGTTCACGTAACAGCATTGTGTCTGAATTGCTTATATAGCACAGCAGGCCTATCAACGACTAGGATAATTTAAGCTGATATATACAATTGTAAGACCTGGGAGTATAAACTGATATCTTGAAAGCATATATTTTTGCTTACTCGATTCACCATTTCACTGAGTAAAATATGTACCAAAGTTAACTGCTGCTGACTAAACCCTACAAATGTACTGTCAAATGGAGAGTTCAGCGGTTACATATAATACGAAAGCACATTCGTAAGATTGTTCGAAAAAAACAATATTTCAAGAAGCAAGAATGAAGAAAGAATAATTTTGTTATTATATTGTACGTTTGTAAAGAAAATAACAAATAACAATGGCCAAAACATAATCTGGCTGTTGCATTACACTACCTGATTGTATGTGTCAATTAATGTGCTACATATAAAGAGACTGTTCGTCTTATACCTGTAAAGAAGATAAAACCAACCAACACGGAATTACTGTTTAGTTGTATAGCAAACCGTCCCCACTTGCAGTGTATTAAGACTCTTATATTTGTTTAGTTTCTATATATTTTTCACAACATGCAAACTGTGTACACATATGATATAAATCTAAAAATGAATATTAATATTTGAATGATATCTGATCTTAGTTTGATAGGATACACTGAAACACAGCCCATCAAAGACTGAACTTTACCATGAGTATCGGCTGGGTCGCGATAAACACGTAGCATCATTGGGCAGTTATCACGTGACTCGTTAATTAGGTCATGATCACAAAAGTTTAGAAAGTCCTTTATGTAAATAGTATACTTTATAAATATTTTAGGCCATATTTAATGTCCGTTTGGTTTTCAATACATTTCATAGCAAAATCCTGACATGAAAGACTGTTTGGAAACAATGGCTTCATTGATCGGCTTTCAGAATCCGTTGAATGTTTGTCGTTGTGTTTATTGTCAATAGGTTGAATTGTAATAAATCATCAATAATAACATAACAAATACTTATTTTCATTCGTATTTCTGTGAAGTAACAGATTCCATCATTCGGCCATTGGACTTTCTGTGCTTGAGTTTGGCCGTAGTTCTGGTACATTTAATATGTAGCATACTAAGATATCAATGCATTATTGGCTATAACAAAGTGTTTACGGCACCTTTCTATGGAATTCCATATTCGACAGTGTCCAATATTTTCAGTATTTTCACTATAGAGTACACTGACAGCTCTAGTTATCACCCCCCCCCCCCCTTTTTTAAAACTTTGTCAGTAATCTTTACGGAATAGTATTAGTTACGTCAGCAACATAATTTCATTGACAACAACATAACTGGGCTACGCGTATTTAACATAGATAACTGAGGTTATTATTGTTTCAATGCCTCCGCTAGGAGTCAAACCTGGAACCTCTGGCTGCAAGTCTTACGCTCAACCGATCGAGCTAAAGAGAAGGTCTCCCTAGCCGAGCGGTATATTGCAGCTAGTATTTACCAGGGTTACATACTCCCCCTCCAGGAAAGAACTCGCCCCGAGTTTTCCAGGGGTCATAGGGATTCCTTTGCATTAATCCCTGGTGTATGTCATTCCCGGGTCCCTACGTGGGTCATAGGTAACTGAGGTCATAATTTTTTTCTAAGCCTCCGCTACAATTGTAGTAGTCTAACCAGGAACCTCTGGCTACTAGTCTTACGCTAAACCGATCGAGCTTAAGAGAAGATCTCTCTATATTGCAGCTACATGTAGTATTCGCCAGGGTTACAAATTTAAACGATGGCTAATTAAATTCCTAAATTACCAATGGCAATTTTTTGTCACAGGTTTTGTTTGGGTTTTTTCGCCTGCTGCTTATCATGCAATAATGAAACCTTTATAGAAAGCTTTAATCACATAAATTTTAAACGAAATCACCATGTCATTTTGTGAAACTATTTAGTATCTCCTGGTTGTTATTTCGATACTTTGGTTTGGTTTATTTTGTTTAACATCCTTTAAACAGCCAGGGTCATTTAAGGACGTGCCAGGTTTTGGAGGTGGAGGAAAGTCGGAGTACCCGGAGAAAAAACACCGACCTACGGTCAGTACCCGGCAACTGTCCCAGGTGGGATTCGAACTCGCTGTCCAGAGGTGGAGGGCTAGTGGTAGAATATCGAAACACCTTAGTAAAATGTTCTGCTCGTCAATAAAAAGTCACCTTCGGTAAATTATATAATGAGGGGCATACTTAAGATGGTACAAGTGTACTTAGAAATGACTCATTTTCATTTTATAATACATAGTTGACCAAGGAAAGATTTACTTTGAGACCCCCGTAAAAGTAAAAGAGAATAAGACCAGGTGTTCCCGAAGAGTTCTTGGTCACATCCAAGTAACATCAATCCTCAAAATGAGAACCAAGTCATCATTGTCAATCACATCAAGTAGCACACTAATAAGCCTACGCAAAAACGCCTATCATATTATCACACAAAGATACAGAATATTTCTCGATGAGATGAAGATGGCGACCATAAAACTTGCCTGTAGTTTTCATCAACGTGCATCTCTCGAATCCTTGTGCCGTAAGTTTGTTCGTCAGCAGTTGAAATCTATCAGAGCAAGTCCTAGAATAACGAATCAACTGCTTCATGAAAACGGCATTGGATGGAGAAGTAGGGATGTTACTACCAAGAAGATCTGAAAATCGAAATCGTAACGTTCACATACAGCTTAAAAGTAAGCTGCCTGTGTTGGTTATAGCTTAAGTAAAAATCGAGGTAAGCAGCTGATGTAGAAGAGTATGTTGTGTCTTTAATCTCAAGTTCTGTAGGGTATATACGATCGACGTGGTCCGCAAACTTCTTCTTGTTTAATGGCAACACATCGTCGATATATCTGAAAGTTATATTGAAAGATTTGGCAAGGTTTTTGTTACACGTCCTGATGAGCCCTTCGACAAATTCAGCCTCGTATGGAAACAAAAACAAGTCAGCCAAAAGTGGGACACAGTTAGTGCCCATTGCAATGCCATTCGTACTAGATCTTCCTCAGTATATCTCATCCTAGCTTTTGTTATGTTTTCACAAAGTTTGATCCAAGATCGCTCACAAAAATGTATCTGTATCGTCTAGGAAAAGAAACCTCTCACAATGAGAGACCCGAGACGTTTGGTATGTGGTATGGTAGTGTACAGGGTGGAAAAATCCCATGCCACTCCTGAAGTATACAGTGGTACAATAAGTCCTGATTTAATGGTACTAAGAATGGTACTAAGAATGGTAGTAAGACGTTTTGATAATGGCTTGGTTGGGCAATGAGAAGAGCCAAAGTTCACTGAAAAAGATGTGTGATACAGTGGAATTCATTTTTTCCATTTTTTATTTTTTATTCTGTTTCTATTAATATGTTCAAATGGTACAGAATGTGTGTGTGGGTTACGTTCATCATTTACTGTAATATATGATATGAATAGCTAAAGTATAACAGGAAATTCTGACGACAAGATCGCTCGGACAAGGTTTCAATGATATTTCAGATTCCGATCGATTAGGATAAAATATTTGCTAATTTTTTATATCCAAATCTCTTATAAAACAAAGAAAAAACGATTTGGTTTGTTCTTAACTTCGATGTTTTCGCATGACTCATATTCGTTTTAAACATCACTTCAGGACTCACACAACTAAATAATTTACTATATGTTATTACTAAGCTTTAGAGCTAATAACTTTAATATTTGAAGTTCAACACTAGTGACAACTGCCTGGATTCACAGATACATACATGGCAAATACTTCAAATGACATTTTATCAGAAGTTTCGTGGCATTTTAGCTCGCTACGGGCGTCTGCTTCGGACAACTGGAAATTTACATATCAAACCAGTGAAATGGGACGGGAACACCCTCTGACTTTTGACCCCATATCAATCCGCCATCACATATCAAAATCTACCAAAAGTATACATTTTTGTAAAGTTAAATATCTATAGATTTCATTCAATGCAGAATATGTCAACAATTAACTATTTAGATTATTCAGAATCACTGTACTTAGCCGGAACAAATTTTCGGTAGGGACTACAAACGTATGAAACACTTCGTGATAGGCTGATTTAGTTGTGTGATTCCTTCATACAGATGAAAATTTCCGCCATTCCGTCATTCACTGCTTTGTCAATCCTTCGTCGGATAAAAACTAGACATTTCTTCCTTGGAATTGATGGGTCACATCTGATACTCAATTTAACTTGAGATCAACATGACAAACCCACGTCAATGTAACAAGCGATCGGACAAAACGAATCTATGTCGTGACTGGCATCTCCGCCTTAGTCATACTCATTGTGACGTCATTGTTTTACAGAGACTCGACTCCATTCAGATCAAAATATGTACATATTTTACGGCCGTCAGTCTATTTATCTTGCACCCAGATTGCATTCATATTAACAATAAATACAATCTGAGCCGTTTAATGATAAGTGTCGATCTCACCCATCAATATCTACGGTTGATATAAATCGATGCAAACAGTTAACAAGTAACATGACATTTGATTTTATTTATAAGCCCGCGCCGTTAAACAGTTAACACATTTTGTAAAACAATATTATGATTCCGCTTTATCTGTTGACACTCATATGACATAAATTACACACCTAAGACAACTTAACAGTCAAATGACTCGGTGGTATTTATCAATGTAAAAACAGTATACATAGCGAAGAGCTTGCTTATTAAATGAATCGTTTTCAATTATCAATGACCGTATAAAATCGTTTATATATCTCGAGGGGCTTACTAATTCAATGACTATCGAAGCGCGTATGAAATATTGTACACACCTCGAAGAACTGACTTATTAAATAAATCATTATTACTTATCAATTCACATAGGAAGAAATTAGAAAAGATGAATGAACTTAAGACTTGTATTATTGTCGCTACATCCTTAACCCGAGGATGATACAGATTATACACCTTAATTAATCCAAAACTAACCTAACCCTCTCAATGTTAAACCTTGGAGGTATGAAACATATCACACACCTTAATAAACTCGAGACTAACCTAACGCTCTCAATGTTAAACCTTGGAGGTATGAAACATATCACACACCTTAATAAACTCGAGACTAACCTAACGCTCTCAATGTTAAACCGTGGAGGTATGAAACATATCATACACCTTAATAAACTCGAGACTAACCTAACGCTCTCAATGTTAAACCGTGGAGGTATGAAACATATCATACACCTTAATAAACTCGAGACTAACCTAACGCTCTCAATGTTAAACCGTGGAGGTATGAAACATATCATACACCTTAATAAACTCGAGACTAACCTAACGCTCTCAATGTTAAACCGTGGAGGTATGAAACAAATCACACACCTAAATAAACTCGAGACTAACCTAACGCTCTCAATGTTAAACCGTGGAGGTATGAAACATATCACACACCTAAATAAACTCGAGACTAACCTAACACTCTCAATGTTTAACGGTGGAGGTATGAAACAGATCACACACCTTAATAAACTCGAGACTAACCTAACATTCTCAATGTTAAACGGTGGAGGTATGAAACATATCACACACCTAAATAAACCCTAGACTAACCTAACACTCTCAATGTTTAGCCGTGAAGCTATGACACAAATAATCCATATAAATAAACTTGAGACTAACCTAACACTCTCAATGTTTAACCGTGAAGGTATAAAACAGATAACACATCTAAATAAAAGACTAACCTCAAACTCTTTATCGTGGAGGTATGAAACAGATCACACAGCAGACTGATGATTCCAGAAACAATTGATATAACTAGTGCCGACTTTATCCTAGGTTATCAAGGGAGTAAGATTGTAAAGACAGTTGGCTATAGTACAAAACACATCAGCAGAAATAGTCCGCAGGTATGATGAACTATTGACTCTGTGGTAGCCAAAACAAGCATGTGTGATGGTGTACTGTATTTCTTTTTAGCATAACTTCATGTACGGAAGGGTCACCAGATAACGAAGTGAGAGTCGAGGTCAGATTAGAGTTTATACCGATCCCATACAAGCTGTACATGTAGCTGTATGCAAGCAGAGCAGTGTTTGATAAGAAATCAATGTTATGATGCTATACCATCACACGGTCTCAATTCTCGCAGTATTCTATACAAAAATTTCGCTATCATGTTTGTGTACTTCTATGCTTAGTTCCCACCTTTTGGCCCATAACACCACCAAAGAGTCCTAGGAGGACGAAACAGCTGTATGATGCAGTTTAATTCATTTTTTTCCGACATACTGTATATATTGCTAAATTTAAAAGTAATAACAAATTCAAAGTAATAACTAATAACCAGTTCACAATTATTTATGCCGTCTGTTTTTGGCAAAGTATTTCCGTTAATTGCAATTTCATTAGAAACTTGTCTAGCTAGACAATTAGTGTCATTTCAATATTTCTTAAATGACAGGGTCATACCAACAACACTTAGCTTTGAAGTAATTTCCGTCCATTTAGTAACTTATTCCAAATCCCAGGGCAGCATTGTACAGTAAGAATACAGTTGTCTTGATGGACAAACAGGGTGTCAGGGGAAATCATTATGTCTTCAACATGGCGTCAAACCTGCTTATAACTTAATTTTGGCAGCGAATGAGGGGAGAAGACCTGGCACGGCGAGGTGAGAGCAGAAACTGGACATATGCATTTTGTACTAATGCCAATTGTGCACAGGTGTTCGTTCTAATAATCTCTCCTCTATAGGGCTGGCATTCTTTGAAGTCTGACTTTATCATGATAGTGACAGCGAAAATACTTTCGTTTCTCTACGATAACGAGGTAAACATGCATTGCTAATAGCAAGCGCATCTTGGGATTGCTTCAAGGAGAATGTTAGCAGTTTATTAATATCGCCTCCAGAAACAAATTCGTTTATCATACAAAATAATGTACTTTCCATATCAGTGGAAGAAAAAAAACGATTATCTCACTGAGTATATAAAAACAAAAACACTGTCAAAAAGAAAACGGGAATTTTTGTTTTATTATGTCAATATTTCAATATTTGAATAAAACGGAAGTCTTCTGGTCATACTTCAATTATCAATATACGTCAACTCATGCAGTCAATCAGTATTAAAAATGTCTAAAAATGACAGTTTTGAAATTTATATTTTAATTGAACAATATTCACTTTATGGTACTGAGGTAGTTGTTTGTTATAGTTTGAAAGCCATGAAGCAATAACGTAAAACTAGATAATTTTTATGGTTGCAGAAGCAAAGCGGCAAATCAAAAAAGGTTTGCACAACAATTTCACAACTTTATCTATTACGAATGCAAGGCTCAAAAATGGTAAATTTATAAAAAAAAACCACAAATGTTTAATTTTTTTCGAAACAGATTAAGAGGGAGGGGAATTTACACATATGCACCTTTAAACACCAATTGTGGCGTTAAATTAACACAATATTTAGCTGCTTAGAGAGCGTAACCTTCGAACGAGAAATAGCTTTCGCTGCTATAAGCTACATGTATATTGATGATAACAATGTCATAATACATATCTATGAAAATTGATATGTATATAAATAAAGATTGACAAACCATTGCATTGAAGATAAATCACCATGAGAACGGATGCACTAATGAGGCTGTAGTAGACACAATAACCAAGTGTACTGGTGTACTTTGATACTTTCAGCATAACAACGGAAGTTAATAGAGATCAAATGTAAGGAGGTAATAGAGATCCAATTAAAGTATATGTCAATTTCCTGTACACCTAAACGTAAGATAGACCTGTGAATAATTAACTACTATATATAGCTGTTGTATATTGACTCGGTCGTAATGCATGCAGCATTTATCAAGCAAAATATGCCAAACATTTCCTTTGTTGTATTTCATTTAATTTGAAGAACGGAACATAATGTAACATCCAGCTTTAAAGATTTCATTAAATTTGAAGAATAGAACATCATTGAACATCAGTGTTAAAAAGCAATTACCAAAACAATGACATTACGTCTGTGAGATTTACGTCCCTTGACCTGCAAAAGCGCTCTAAATACTGTCAATACCGCGACAACATATAGCCCTATCTTTGAATGATACGCTGATTCCCGTAAATAAAACTCCCTACTACTTTGAGGAATCGATCGTTCAGAAACTGTCAGTTTGTTCCTTGCCGATAAATGACCAAATTATACAGGCTTGTCCGATTTCCGCGTCCCTCAAAGAGAAACGCTCTGATCCGTCTTCATTATCGCCTAACTCCCGTTCAATAACGTGTGTGTACATATAGACCATAGCCATCTGTTCGTCACCGAGATCAATACGTTTTATATTGGTACACCTTTATCAGTTTTTTCACTTAAATTGTCAGAAATCTTATTAATTCTCAGAATAAGGACCACCACGTTCCCTAATGATTGTAACTCTACCGAATGACCTAGGCTTCAGAATTTGAACTCCCATTATGATATTGGCTCGCTAATCCCCTAGTCGGGTCTTAATTGGATTTTGTTTCGATACATTGACAGTATACGTGATATTGGGATTATTGTACACTTCACACTTCAGAGTATCCGTAGTTACTTCTACTTGAAGTTCTTATCGTTGGTTATTACACTTCACAGGTGTTTGTTTTGAAGGAATGTACAAAAGACACATTCGAGAATAGCACCTTTATAATAGGATGCAGTCGAGCCAAATAGTGGTTTAAACTGAACCATAAAGCTGTTTCATTATTCTAAGACTCATATGCAGTGTTGTGGCATGGTATCTAACGTCTTAAATTAGCAATTACATTTCTCATCGTAAGCATGGTACAATGTACTTAATGTTATGTAACAGCTTCAATGCTACTACTGATAGTTTTGGCGTAATGTTACGGTAAATATACGGTGTTGCGGAACCCAATTATCACTAATCCCCTTTGGTCTCGACGTGTGAGATTTCACCTTGTGGGAATAATCGTGTGAACATCCGGACCAAATTAGATCACTTCAAGAAACATCAATTACACGCATGAACTTAAGGACCCTCATGTTGTGTCGGTAGTGTTAAGATCGATGGTCTGGCAGTAAAGTGATCTAACATCACAGATTAATGTATGCTGGTCTCCGAAGAAAGTTTAACTGCTTTAAAAGACATATCGGCTTTTAGCTTTCAGCGTAATAGTTGTGTTGGTGTTTATTCATTTTACGACTTTTCTTACTCATTGAAAAATATTCTTTATACTTGTGTGATATGAAAGTGGTCATTTTTAACAAGCTTATCAATTTGCCTTGCTGTAATATTTAAAGAAAATACCCCAGTTATTACTTTGAGGTAGTGACATTTACTTGGACCCAGATTTACATAGCGGGATTTGAAGAAGCAAATAATGCTTATCCTTTCGGAGCACATGGTCTTACATTGTATCTGTTTGTACATTGTCTTTGTTCACACCTTGCCAATAGTTTATGAGTCAATTTTAAGTTCTAATAATGGTATTGTTGACGATTCGGTATTTTCTGATTTTTTTGTTAATTATTATTTTATTGATCAAATCGTGTACTACGAAAATGTGTATATTATGTACCGTGTGACTGTTCAAATGAGATCAACTGTGGTTATGGAGGCTCCAGAAAACCTCGGGGACTAAATAATCTACCAGCAGATTCTGCCACCCCCATATCTTATCTTTTATACCATTTAATCAATCTAACTCCAGCGGTCATTTAGCACTATTTTGTATTAAATAAATCGTTTTTCAGAGTCACTAGAGGTATTGTTCATGAAGTACATCTAAATGATACAGAAAAAACAAAACTATATGACTACGTGCAAGTTATATAAGGGCACATATTTTCACGTTACGCCGTAACCACTGAAATACGCCACCAACAAACCGCTTGGTAAAATCCATTTCAGGATTCAATTTCACAACAAGCCATAGCTTTAACTCATCAATATATCAAACGATTAAACTTCCACTCAAGCCTTGGGATTCCCATTATTACGTTTTCAGAAAGGGAACGTGACACCATTAGACGCAAAGCGATTAAGATATTTTCACTTCAATTCTCTTGAGATTCCGTCCCTACGATTTGATTATACACGTACACCACCAATAAATATTGCAGAAGAACGCCGAGTTGTGTTGGGTTATCTAAAAATTGCAGAAGAACGCCGAGTTGTGTTGGATTATTTATTTTTTTTAATTAAGCAGAGTGCATGCATAATGGTAGATTAATGAATTAACACCTGGCACCAAGAAGACTTTTCTTGCTTTTTTAAATGTTTTGATTTTTTAAATCATTCAGATTAGATTATTTTGAGCTTGTATTGAATAATTTAAATCTGAAGAATATTAACGAACTGGCGGACTATGTCTGGTGTGAAGCGAATAATTCTTGATTGGGTGGTGTTTATTATCAATGATTAATGATTTTGTGGATCCTTTTGATACTTTTCAGTTTGTGCAAAGGTTTCAATCTAATTTTGGTCTTTGGAGAGAAAGCCTTAAATACTGTCTTCCGATAATGGATAGTAGGGAAACCTATCAACAGCAAAAAAAGTTTACGATAATTGATGGCAAGAATTGGAATAACTGAAAAAAAAATTAAATGTGTTATTCCTTTGAGAAATAGCTGTTACACAGAAGCCCCAAGGACATGTTATTGCTAGTGACAGCCATAGTTTATTCGTGGTCGTATGTTTAGATCACTCTCACATTTAAAAGTGCATGTACAGGTGATACCAACATGTTAATAGTGTATAATAATACCAAATATGTACTTCACAGCGCTGTGTCGCAATTCTCCCAGAAATCGTCTCAATTCTTTGTAACGTAAGCTAAATGTAATCTATATATCTTTATAGCGTTTAAGACACGAATACTCTGCTTGGTATCTACACTTACATCTAAAAGTTCTGTTACAAACGTTGTGTATATATTAAGCTATTAGCCAACAAAAACTGAATACAACTGATGCAATTTCCTAAAGAAAGTCCACTTATCAGTGACAATTGGCATTTTATTTCAAAAATACCTAAGTCCTGGAAGTTGCAGGGAGGGGTCTATTTTTGATAATGTTCAAAAAAGAATAAAGGTATTTTTTTTTATTTGTACAATTAAATGGAATTAATAAATACACTGATCCACTGTCAAAAATATAAAAAAGAAAATTAATATATTGTAAAACGTGATATTGCAAAATATTGCATTTTAAGGATTTTAATTGTATCAAAAAACATACATACATGTAGTTGAAAAATAACAAAACATCGTTAGAATTTATAACATAACAATATTAGTAGTAGGACTTGGATGGCCGTAACTCATACCGTCTTCCGTCAGTATGTTACACTTTTAACACCTTGTTCGGTCTGCACATGTCAGTCTCTTTCCTCGGTATATCTTGCTTTTCCAATTCGTTATAGGTCTTCTATTCTATGTCTCACAAAAACCATACGGAACATGTGCATAGTATCAATTACAAACATGTATCGGTCAACATGGAATTCACCTGTCGACTTGATGTTTTCTGTAAATACCATTCTGTATATGTGTTGATAATATGTCATTCTGTTGATAGCTGAGAGGTGGGTGAGAATTATGGCCATGATACCGGTGCTAACTATTTATGTCTTACACAGTTATAGAATATGTCTGAAACAGATGGTGCAACACCTGCTCCGAGTTGAGTTTGTTAATTTTGTTAATTTGCATTCCTTTATGACCTCAGGATATTTCTAAGTCCCACTGACCTTGCTTTCGTTACATTCGTCGATTTTCACAAGGAAATATTTTTTTTAACTAATGCTCTTAAAATGTTATGCACAAAACTTTGTAACATGTACATAGATTTTCTCGGATAGTGTAAGAGAAGTTTATTTGCTTTGATTACAAGAGAGAACTTATATAAACAAACCCAGCACTATTTTCAGCATATAGAGATGTCTGAACTGATGATAAAACGCTCTTTTAAAACAGCTTTGTTTTCTGACACTGGCGTCTGCACTTGGAATTGGCTTATTTCTCTTTATAATTGCATAACATTCTGTTTAGACATCTCTCGCTTCGATAGAAAAAGGTTACGTTGCATGCTCCTAGACTGTGCATCAAATGCTTCTCAATATGTCCGGTGTGCCTTCGTGAAGCTACATTGGTAAGCAAGCGTATGATGTGTTATTTCATTAGCCAGTCTTTCGTGTTAAAATGGTCTGGCATTACTATTTCAAATCTTATTCCGATCCCTTGTTGTTTTTGTCCAACTTTTGATGTTATAATTTTCTTCTATTCTTAGTCTTATTTTTTTTTTGTGTTTTGCAATGTTTTGTTTTTGTTGCAGATAAACTTTTACATTCCTCAAAAATTATTTTTTATCAAATGTGTAAGTGGTCTTATAATCATGATAATAGGTATTTGCTTTAATATACATACACGTATGTAGTTATTTGCTATATATATTGCATTTCTTCGCAAATTAGGACGTTCATATTGTTTGTAATGCACGTGGTTTTAATATGTTTTCATCAACAAATCAACACACATCTTACGCATAAAACACATAATTTGCACGACAAGCAAAATTGTCAATGAAATGAGATCGACTAAGATTTTAGAATTTATTGACATATAATCTTGTATGCTAACGTCAGTGTCAGCAAGTGCATTCTGCATTATCTTTAAACTTTCACATGTCATTATCAACTTAGCAATTTATCTTAATTAAGAATGTGTTCATGCCAATAGTTTATCATCATGTCAACAATTTCATGGAACTACAATTTTTCAAAGACAATCATTCAAACATTAAATCCTATCAGATGTAATTTCGTAGCAACTGAATCAGATTTAATTAGGATCAAGTTCAAACATTTACAAAAAAAAGTCTTATATCAATTCGATCGTACATATGTGTATGTTGACTGAAGAAAGTTCGTTTCCGGACACGTTTTTAAGTCCACATTTTATTTGAAAGTGTATTGCATTTTCTTAGTTTACACGTAATATCAAGACAATAGATATTTAAATATGAAAGCATTTGAGCCAAATCTATTGACTGGTATCATCTAAATTTACAAAAAATAATACTGTTTCAATTGCAACCAAATTTGAAATCATTTTATTTTGAAGGACTATGAAATTACATAATATTAGCATTAGTTTTCAATGTCAGATGTCCGAGTTCCATAAATTACAAAAAGATAATTCCTCGTCAGTCTGTTCTTTTTCCCGTCGATCCGCTATTTTCTTTGTCAACCCGGCACTTACTTGTACATTGTTCAATCGTTTTCTCTTACGTCGAACCTTGATTGTCAATTTGATACTTGCCTCGTTAAACTCGCAATTTTCTGGTTTATTAGATCTAACCTTTTCTTCTGATGAGTAAAAATGAAAATCAATTCAAACTATAGTATTGGAAAATTTTATTAAAAACTGTTATGGTGTAAGAAATGCATTGATGACAAAAAGCTAGATTTTATTTTATATCATAAGTAATTTCCTTTGGAACAATCTTGCTTCAAGAACTGACACCTTTAGTATCTAAATAAAACATTAAAAGTACAAAAATTCTTAATTTATTAAAGTATGTACTATTATATTATGTTTTAGGCAGACAAAAAGGCTGATAAAGCAAGATGTAAAATTGGCAAGTGTCCACTTATATCCTGTTAAACAGTGTAGTAGTAACGGTACAAAAAGGCAAATCGTAATTATCATTCAAAACATTTCAAACCTTGATATGCAAAAATCGATAAACATAAACAAGCCAAGATGACCAGCTTACAAAATGAAAACTACTTTCAAATATTAATATGATAATGGAATAGAAAATATGTAACATGGTTCATTGCGTCTCATTAGATAAGCACAATG
This sequence comes from Mimachlamys varia, assembly GCA_947623455.1. Classification (NCBI taxonomy): domain Eukaryota; kingdom Metazoa; phylum Mollusca; class Bivalvia; order Pectinida; family Pectinidae; genus Mimachlamys; species Mimachlamys varia. The sequence continues at coordinate 10,041,107 of OX392537.1, forward strand.
ATTCATGAAATCGGAATCATTCAAACATGTAATTATTTTAAGGAAAATAACACTTTCATGATCAAGAAAACTACAATGAGAAATATATTAACAAAACACGTATCATTATAGACATTACAGACAAGAAAAACTGTTTAAAACAAAGTTTGACAAATATACACAAGGCGCAGTGCTATCCACGAGGATTCCATTCTTATAAGATAATCTAAAGGCTCCATGAGCAAGATAAATCACAACCTGTTACACAAGTATGACATGTAGCTAGTGTATGCATCTAGAGCGAATGCGATGAAATATAATTCATTCGTTAGAAATATGTTACATTGACAGACTGAAAAGTGTCAAACTGTATTGCAGACAAAGTAACTTCCTGGGAAAACCGGGATACAAATATGGTTTTGTAAAACTTGTTCATCGCCACAGGCACAGTAAGACAAAAATCATGGCAAAACGACAGAGATTTTATCTCAAGATACAGTGCTTAGCTAGTTGTAGCTAAAGTTTTTAATAAGTTGTTTTTATCAAATATCACAAAATATTTGCTAGTGATTCGGAATGGCAGAGAAAAATACGGGCGTCAACTCAGGGACTGGATATTGTTTAAACCCCAATATGAAATAAACAATAGTTGAATAGTTTACGTTATGTGAGGATTGCCGTCAGGGGTAAATGAATAGTAAAGCCAAAACACCAAGTTAAAAGTTAAAAATGATACGGGAAATAAAACTCGTGAAGTTTTATCGATGTATCTAGCTCTTCTCTTTGGATCGTCACACTTCTTAAAAAATCGGAATGACGTTTTACTTGGCACACACTCCTGAAAAGAGAATGAAACATTATTTTACATGTACTTTTGGACGGCCATATTTCACAATTACAAAACATTTTATTTTATTTATATTTAGAGCGACACAGTTCTATTAAGACTTTTTTGTATTTTGGTAATTGCAAAAGTATGTTATCAATCAATTACGCAAGTCAAGGGTGTACAATACGCTACTCTCCTTTTTCACAGTGAAAAAGGAAGTAACGTATTGTAAACCCTTAGCTGGCGTAGTTGGTTATCAATTAATGTATTGATATATTATATGAATTATAAATGGATGCATATTCTGGAATATTTTGGATACCGTTAACATCGGAATCACGATTTATGTCTAAATGGGGTTCGCTTCCGTTAGGATTAGCTTCAGTAAGTGGTTTTGATTTGAAAGCAAGAGGCTACGGGTTCGATCCTCAGTGAGATCATCATTCCCATTTTTTCACAAGTGATGGAATATTTTATCAGTAGATGTTCGATGATACCAATATATATCTATTACACAAACTTACAGAACTTTCTTGAACAGCTGTGGGAGGACCATTCACCTTCTTTTTCCCTCTGAACGTAACATTTGCATATGCAAATTCAATTAAAGCTCCAAACACGAAGAATAGACATGTTGCCATCCACACGTCGATGGCCTTCACGTATGAAACACGTGGTAGCTGAGAGCGTGCACCGGAACTCTGTGTTGTCATGGTGAGCACTGTAAGAACACCCAATGAGATCCTCGCTGGTGTGGAGTCAATATCAATCCAAAACGAGACCCACGAGAGAATGACAATGAGGATGCTGGGTACGAAGACTTGTATGACGTAATACCCAGTGTTCCTTTTCAGCAGTACACCAGCTTCCAGACAAGTGAATATACCAGCTGGTTGAACATAAAATATATGAATTTAACATTAAAATATACTGATATACTTATTTTGTATCCTTTCATAAAGAACAATATTTATTTACTTTTGAACACTTTACAGCATCCAGTAAGAAAATTTTCCTAATAAAAGATGTATTGCAGTAGTTTTTTTTTACCCAAAATGACTATCAAATCAAATGTTTTAAACTGAAATATGTCCTTACTTTAAAACGAATTTAAATATAGATTTGTATATAAATATGTGCTTCTAGTTTCACCTTCTTTCGTATTTAATACTACCGGACAACCTAACGTTATACATGTACAATGTACATACATAAGATGATCACTTCCCCTTTATCTCCATATAGTCGTGGCATATGCATTATTTTCGACATGGATCTCTATTCAATTTACCAAATGGACGAAATAAAAGACCATTTGATGAAGTGAATTTTCATTTCACGTTTGTATCAAGTCACTTTATATATCATATGAACATTTTACTAAATATTGTTTAATGTTGTCTCTATGAAAACTGACAATATTTTTTACCTTCGCCATAGTCTTTGTCGCAGCGGTCGAAGTAGGGGGTAGACTCGATGAAGAACTGAGGTAGTTCCACCTCCGTTATCGCCACAGCCTTCGTGTCGTCCCAGTGGAATATCAGGTTTTCTGTCGTGTATCCGTCTGCAAATCAAAGGGAGAAGATGGCACTCCCGTAAAATAAGTAGAACTCTTCTTCATAAAAATGAACATTTACACTTCCTCTAAATTAATGGTAATGCTGAAAATGTTTATGGATTCACTTGACAATTGAACTGTACAAACCAATTTTAATTACAAACAACAAAACACCAGAAAAAATAATATTTCTACCATTAATGTATTTCATTGACTGCAGAGTTATGACCGTTAACGGCACATGATTTAACTATTTAGATTCACAAGAACTAATAGCAAACGACAACAACGACGACAATTGCAGGACGGTATTGAACTGTAATGAAAAAAAAACACTTTTATAAGGCAATTTGATGAATAACAATTTTTATCTGCAGATACATCTTACACATCGTCCCTAACATCCCTGTATAGATTCATAGAAATTGGTTCACGACTTTAGGAACATTTTTCCAGTGAAAACTTTTCAACAAAAAAATCTGCTTATAGTGACCTAGTTAGCATTGCAAGCAAACGTCTGCATAAACCTCAGGTTAAGAGGAGTTTCTAGTCAAAAGATTCCAACGAAAACGTGTTAATATGACCTAATTAACACGGCAACCGAATTCCTGTTAGAAACAAAATCGGCGTGCATATTTACACAAAGTCCCCAACATTCCTTTGTATGTTCCATTAAAATTGGTTCATAGGTTAAGATGGAGTTGCGTTGACAAAAATGTGTTCAACAATTATTTGAGTACTTGACCTGGTTACCATGGCAACAAGAATTTCTGCAAAAAACTACCCTGCATGAACATTTACTTATTGTCCCTAACATTTCTGTGTAGTTTCACTTGAATCCGTTCACAGGGTTATGAGAAGTTGTCTGGACCAATACAATCCCCCCCACCAAAAAAAAAGTATAGTGACCTGGTTACCATAGCAACCAAAATTTTAACGTGATATAGATGACAAATATTACCCACATCTACAATGTATAAGAATTATTGCCATCAAATTCCGCTGAAATAGCCTCTGTAGTGTAAGAGGAATAACCGGTATATCGTTTTGTCTACAGACGGGCGGAAAGGACAACCTGATTCCAGTATACCCCCTAATTTCATTGGGGTGGTATAATAATGAAGACGTGGCTCATAATAAATAAAACAAAAGGCAAACAACTTTTATAATTATATATGTGGAATTCCTATGAACTCGATTGGCAACTATGCCGTGTGGAGTGTATGCAAACTCATGTTTTCTAAGAAATACAATATTTTTCGCTGGCTCTTTCAAATTGTAATTTCCAAAGCAGCTGCAGACAACATCCCCTCCAGTGATGTTTTTATAAAAGAGAATCGCTATTCATCCGAACAGGATTAACTCATTTCATGGATGAATGCTTCTGCTATTGGATAACAAAACATGATGGAATATCATCGAATATTGACAGATTATGGCACAGAAGTAGTACACCGTCGGGAATTCTGTCCATGCCTAGACATATATCTTCACATTGTGCATTGCCAATGTCAAAGCGAGTGAGGCCAGCCAGATGATGACATAACTGTTCGCATGTTAAAGGAAGGACTTGGATGTTAATTAAAACCAAGTCCATTGTAAATGCAAAGAATAAGTGAAGCTGAGGTTTTAATGCAACTTAGTCCACATGAAAGAATAATCAGAGCACTGTTAAGAATACATGCATTAATATACATGTATCTGTCTAAAATGCCATCATCATAGCCATAGCCCGGATGTTTACGCTCAGCCCTTTCAAGAGCGAGGATGGTCATACACAACTTCCCATACCTTAACAGTGAAAGATCCCCGGTGGTAAAAAAAAAATCGTATACGTAAGAAATAATGGCGCAAAGACGTTAGAGCTTATCCTTTGCAAAGACCATAAACAAACTTTTCTATGAATGAAAACGAGGACATATCAAAGGACATGGTGTAAAAGAATGTGAAACCCACTCGTTCTAACAAATACGTGCGACACTTCATACAGCTTACTTACAACTTTCCAAGTAAAATGGACAGAACTGTGAGTCAAGTGGGTATTTCTGTAGCTCCATATGACAGCTCAAGGTCATCCCGATCCTGACCAAAAACGAAACGGAAATTCCTAATTTTCAGGCATCAATAAATGTCCAGGCTTTTTTCAAATGACGAGCAAAAGGTTGCACAGTTAAAAAACAGACAAATTGAATACTTATAAATTGAGGTGATTGCTTTATTCAACGCCAAATAAGGGGTTCATTTTGTCTGTGTAGATTCCTTTCGAACATCCTAAATGTATGATTTTAAATGATTTCATGTTTCTTGACATTTACAGAATCATTCATTCACGTTGTGCACAACTAAACAACAAGAGTACCACCTCATAGTTGAAACTCAGACGTAATGCGTATTATTGCATATCAAATTATGTGGAACAGACAAAGATATGATAAAAGCAATTTTAATCCGAACCTGCTGTTTCAAACCCTGTCGTTATATTACAGACAATATAACGTTATCACCTGTCATAGTAGATACAGTTAACCAGATCGTTCTTGTTCAGGTGTGCCATTCATCTTTTAACATCAAACACGTTCCCCTTCCTATACAGGTATAATATACATATACACATGATGGACCCGCGATAATCTGGACGCCGATAGTCCGGAAAACGCATAATGCGGACAAAAATGCTCGGGAATGGTTTTCCTTGACGTTATTTATATCAACCAGCCCAAAATTCGACAGTCCGGAAAACTCGTTATCCGGACGGCTTGTGCTTGGAACGAAGGTGTCCAGATTATCGATGGTCCACTGTATACGTTTAACACAACAACATGTGACTTGTACTATCAACCACAATAATTTTGTGGTACATTTTTTCTTATTTTTTTTTTTTTTTGTGCAAACCTGGAAAAATTAAAAAAAATTATCATGAAGGATAAAATATGATTTTTTACCTGGCGCTGTAAAACACGGTACCATTCTGGTACAGGTGCATTAGTTTGTTAGGGACAGTAATAGAATGGACGTTTGCTTCTTTCTCATTGGTGAAGATGGTGTCGGGAACCCAGACTTTATCGATAAGCTTCTGGTCCAGCTCGAGCCGTGTGATGTCAGTCATATTGGTAAACACAAGGCGAGGATCGGTCCATTTTTGTCGAAGAAAGATATCCACAGAAAAATCCTGAAATTCATTGTTATAAATATGGTATAATGAATAGGTTACTCATAACTGTATTAGGGAAATTCTATCAGTTATCGGGAGAGTAGGGCCTGAAAAATAGTAAAATAGAAACATTTCCTAGAAAGATATGCTGTATGCTTCAGGTTTTCTTGATGCCATTGAATTTGATATATCAATTCACCTTTTAAATTGTATTCAGCTTTCTCGAAAAGAAAATATTAATCTTAGGAAATAATTTCCCAAAAATGGAATGTCAATCCAGCATTTTCAAGAAACAGCTATCAGTATTCATAACTCTCCAAATCTAAGATAGTTACTTGTCAGATTTTTTTTCTGATCAGATCTAAAAACTAGACTAGGTACCAAGGGCAACCTATATATATATAATTTGAGAACAATGCATTCAGTATTTCTCAAGAAATAGCGATCCCAAGGAAAAAAGGACGGACGGACGACGGACCACGGGCGATTTGGTTAGTCCACTATGTGATGATGGTGGAGTAAAAGTCGAGGTGAATTTGTGCAAATTCAAGTAACGCCAGTAACAGTATGCAATACAAATGGGGTTTCACAGTGCCTTCCAAGGTATCAAGGAAATTGTAAATCAACCATAGCCTGGCTATGTGTAAATGAATAGTAATACGGCTACAGAAGCCAGGTAAGGTCCAACATTTGACCCTAAGGTGATAAATCTAGCCAAAAAAGACCAATTAGATAAGAGTCTAGATATGTGGCTTAATTGTAATGATAGTATCGAAAAACATTTACGTTCATGGGCAAGAAAAAAGGACAAATAACATGAATCTGCTGATTTGAATACGATTTCAGCTCGTAACTGGCTATTGCCTAGATCTGGTAGATAGCACTACTACAGCGAAAACTCTCGAACGCGGGCTTAGATCGATATGGTTAAAACTCACCATGGATATCTCTCGTATGGAATGTATACTGCGCACAAACAGCTGGATCGTCACATTTGTCGCTGTGTCTAAAATACAAAACAAAACTGTTACACAGAACAGGTTTATATCAAAAGACCCAATAAACGTAACATAAGGGATTTTTTCATGATTCTGAAAATCCAGTTGATAACCATGCAAAAATAAGGCTAAAACGAAGTAAACTTGAGCGGTTTCTACCAAGAGGCTCTTGACTGAAAATTCCGAAGAATTCAAAATAATTTCGGTGTGGCCCACAAATTAACAAACTGACAGTTCATAATGGACACGTGCTTACAAATAGCGAGTTTCAACTGCTGCTGTACCGATACCCATGTAAGAATTAATCTTCAATATTGCTGATATCAGTTAATCTTTACTAAATTTATCAATATAAAAAAGTTATTAGGCTTGATTTTCGCTTAATTTTTGCTGAAAGTTACGTATTTTGGGCCGTTAAGCAACAGACAGCCTTTAACATTCAGAATAACTATTATGTTCAAATGTAATAATAGCTGTTGATTGACATGAAGACCTCGGTGAACTGACGGATTGGGATACAATTAAGGAAAACACTCAGTACATCAATTTATCCTATTTCTTTGTGAGCTTTTTTTGAATGTCGATATTATTGACGATGCTTTGTACAATGTAGCATGCTTGATTGTTAAGATGTTACCCTTGAAAGTTGCTAATGTCAAAAAGTGGCTTTGTATTTACCAAGATTTATATGGTGGGTGCCTTATACGATGTAAGAAACGCTTCTCTTTCTGCAACACCTGGTCTTTTTTTTCATTTAATACACGAAGCGTATGCCTTAATCCTATCACGTTTCTTACTAATAGTAATAGTTTGTTTTCGACGAAACAGTTCATATTATTTAGATATCAGTCAAAACGTTTTCTTGGGGAGAAATTGAGTTATACCAATCACACCAAAACGATCATTCAAAAACTATAGGTGTAGACCTGGTTTTAGTTGGTATAAATGTGGAGCACGGACATTACAAGGAAAAGGAAAGTTGACATGAAGAGATAAAGTATAAAACCCCAAACTTGAAACAATAAAACAAAGAATTTAGTGCCACGTGTTGCGTGAAAATAAATGTGAAATGTTTGTTTTTTACAATGTTCAACCAATACAGCAGAACACCAGGGTAACGTAATAACTCGAACTAAGTGACAGATTTTTAAGATTAATGATAATATAACCAAATCGTACGAGGTTGGCATGGTATGTAAATAACAGTCCTGTTAGAATTTGTTACATGTGTGTTGAATTGCAGATACGTACAGAGGGCATTATTTCGGATCCAATGGATTACAGATTACTTATTCGTTACAGCTGTGCGGAATTTGTCTTCTGAGTTCCAGCAGGAAGAAACTTATGGAGAAATCTACAGCAAATCACGTGACAAATTGTTTGTGAAATGCGTGACGGAACAGCATAAAATGAAGATTTCACTAGCGTGACATTTTCTGATCTCGCCCTAGTCGAGACAACCACATGTTTTTTGTTTTTGCACGTTCTCAACAATTGTATGACTTCATAGCAACGATACCATGACGTCAGGATAAAATTACAATGACGTCACGTCAACAACACAATCACATCACATCAACATTTTCTTGCATTGAAGTAACGTCAGAAGTAAGAGTTTTAACAGGATAAGAGGAAAATCATCAACCTCTTTGACCCGCAAGGTAAGATTCTTAAGCTACCAAACAATCGGCAAGTCTCGTGTATGGTAACTTAAGAATATCAATCCTCGGGTTTTGACCCCCTGTCTCACCCTCAAGGGGTTGAAGATTATTCTTTTAATCTTAATTTAGGTACTGTTTGAGTGAAAGCTGATAACAATAGCCGATGAACCGATTTACCATCTAGTCCTAACAAATAAAGAGAGAAGTACAATGTATATAACATGTAAAATCTGGAAATTGATCAATCTGAAAGCAAGCCATTCCTCCGTTTGAAGTGTAATCACGGAAATGGAGCGGCTACCAAGTCGGTCAGGCCGTAATTGGGTTGCGTGTCTGTAATCCTAATCTCAAATCGTTCATCAAAGAACTGAGAGCTGTATATTTTTTTATCTTTTCAAAGTAATACCACTGACAACTGAGATAATCGAAATGAAACCCAGAGGCTACATAACCTTCTGCTATTTCATCCAATCGATATATTTTTCAGGCTTAGTACTTTAGAGATTGTCATTTATCTGTCAGGAATATCATACGTATAATTTATGATAGGAGTTTGTCGATAAATAGATTACATTTTCTTTGACAAAGGCTCGCTCTTGCATTTCCTTTGCAGAAAATAGTTATTGCAACAATTTTAAATTGTGATGTCACAAACTTTTCTTTTCAGTTGGAATTTCTCTTTTCAAACTCCGACTTAGTACATTTTCACGTGTATTGTACATGTAGTTAATGTGAAAATAATGATGTCCATATGCTTCCTACTAAATGGTATTTTAAGTGATGCAGTCATCATCAATGAAGCTATATACACACATGCGCCATGCAATTTGTCGTTAAATGTACATTTATTGTCCCCCGCTTCCGGAGGAACGGGGGATATTGATTTGGGTTTGTCCGTCCGTCCGTCCGTCTGTCCGTCCCTCCCTCTGTCTGTCTGTCACACTTCGTTTCCGTGCTCTATCTTTTGAAGGAATAATCCGATTTTCATTAAACTTGGTCAGGATACTTATCATCCAAGTACCTCGGATGAGTTCGATTTTCGTGAAATTCCGCGCATATTTTATGGAGTTATCCCCCTTTTATCACCAAATATAGGCATCATGTACAAAATGCCATAACTCTTATGTTTTTTATTTAATTCACTTTAAATTCTGTAGAATATTATATAAGGTAATGATGTTTAACATATATTACGGGTTTGGATGTCGTATCTCAACTTTCTTTGGAATCCGACAGAGTTTTGTCCCTTTCATTGCCAAATGAAAGCATTATGTACAAAAAATTGCTTTCCGTGCTCTATCTTTTGAAGGAATAATTCGATTTTCATCAAACTTGTTGAGGATACTTATTATTCAAGTATCTCGAATGAGTTCGATTTTCGTGAAATTCCGCGCGTATTTTACGGAGTTATCCCCCTTTTTATCATGAAATATAGGCATCATGTACAAAATGCCAGAACTCTTATGTTTTTTATTTATTTAATCTACTTTAAATTTGGTACAATATCATATCAAGCAATGATGTAACATATATTAAGTGTTTTGATGCAGGTATTTCAACTTTCTGCGGATGAGTGTGTCTTTGTAATAGGTATGTAAAAACTATGTATTCAATATAGCCTGCATGTGGAATTTTTAACTTTCCATATAATTCATTATGCCCTTTCCCTTGCCCTAAACCAGTATTATGTACAAAAATGACTTCACACACGATATTATTTGCTCTAATTTCCTCATAAGACAGTCAAATGTTTAATGCATAAACGGCTCAGCCAATTTCCATTGCCAAATTTCGCACATGATCTTTCCCCCCAAGTGGCCCTGAAGCGGGGGACATAAATTCCACGAATTAGCTTGTTACCATATATTTGATCATTTTTCTAGTATCAAACTGAAATTTCATTTAAAATTGAATTAAAGTCTAATAAACAGACCATCTGTCGATGCTGCATAACATAAATAAGTGACTTTAAAGACAAGTCTGGCGACGCTTTGTTAGATGTATATATCAATATACACACACGTGGCACGGAGATAACCATAAAATGTTAAATTCATTGAATTGTCCATAATTAAAACGGTGACTTCGAACACTGATGCTAATTAACAGCATACAGTACTAGGATGTCCTTTACCGTTTGTGTTGTTTGGAAATAAGTTCTGTCGCACAGCTTGTTGCTTGAAGACTCCTAATGTTCCTTCGAGTCACGACTGTCATTGGTGTTGTCGTCAAAATACCTCGTACATTTGTAACCACTTACATTCAGTAGGATATAGATTACTCTCGTACAAAATGTACCGTGCTAATTTTTTGAAATATTACCTCGATTCCGATAGTAAACGAATCGACCATGATATTAAGAACAGGATTTTACCTGGATAATTGGCTTACGTGTTAATATAAGCAGATAAACTGATATATTTCGTTTTCTGTAGCATTTATGAGCAGTGCTGGCACATTTTTCTTTTTTCTTTCTAAATTCGTTTTATTGAACATTTGATGAGAATGGCTCTGTCATAATCGGGAAATTTGTATTTACGTAAAAAAGAATCTAAGACTCTTTCATATGCGTGTATGTCGGATAGGAATATCCCACCCTCGGGATCACAAAATGTGACATGCCTCGGGTTTCACCAAATTTTGTGACCCCTCGGGTGGAATATCCCTATCCTACATACACACATAATGAAAGAGTCTTTTTCTCTCATATCAACTACCCGAATAAGCTCAAAAACAATGAAAATATCTTTAAACAGGCTAACATTTTGAAATTTCAACTTTGCCTTGAGCTTTTTTGACGAAAACGAATTAGACAGCGAGTTTAAGGATACCCTATATTTGAAAACATAGTTTGCGCAGAAAAATTAATCTCCTCTTCCTGGTGTTTATGGTTAAAATTTAGTGAAAGGTTTTAATTTTATCACGCCGTCGTTTTCTCTTTCCGGCATCAGAGTTTACCGCATTCGTGACGTAACGTCATTGTTGAGCCATTGTGACGTCAAGTCGCGTGAAATGCTATGTAAGATAGATTTTTCTTGCATAGCTTTCTTACATGGGCAACCTCTATCCAATATGGCGAGATATGAGAGAAGCACTTATCTTTCGGAGATATCATATAAGTGTTAAGATCTTTATCACCCTTGAGACATACTCTGATATAGAACCAACATAGTTTACTCTTACAAAATTCAATGGGACTGGTATTTCTTTGTAGCATATAAATGTCAACGTTATTGATGATTTATAGAAAAACGCCCGCTGTTGTTGTATCTTCCTGATTTTCGCCTGAGCTAGCTGAAGTGACAGTTTCTTAGTAAAACCCAGATTTACTTGCTGGCTGAAACTTATCTCTCCGGATGACTTATTTCTATGGTACCTTAGCTTTTTGAATAATCTCCAAATTACAACCTTAATATCATGTTCTTTCTATAGACATTACTTATTTAAGAATATATTCACGATATGATAAACCATAGATGTAGCCTAACACTAGGTTTGCGTATGATTTAAATAATCTGGGCCAAGACAAATGTGACATTGTGAAGTTGGTCGTGAATTGCTGTAAAGACCAATACAACATTGCCTAGAGCAACCCATTGTATATTCCCAAAGCCCAATTCGCTACAACCTCATACATATTTAAAAATATTTAAGCGTTACTTTTAATTACATTTTAGAGCAAGAGTTGCAATGGGCCTGCATTGCTCAACTGAATGTAACCCTAAAATCTGTGAAAAAGTCATTCAAAAAATTATTTGAAACATATCTGACTCCAGTAACGTTGAAAGTACATGTACATCACGGTCATCTTTACTCAAACGCTTTTTCGGCTCACTCCAAAAATGCTACCGGCCAAATAACATATTTCTAGGCCAGTCATTATTTCAGAAGAAGTCGTTACAAGGTTTTGAAACAATAGACCCATGTGACCTTGAAAGTAGTTATATTTTCGAAAATTTTCTTCGGTTAACATCTGAGAAAGCGACTCTTTGGGCCAAGTAATTGGCTGCGGAGCAACGATACTAGATATGTTTCGCAAGTTTCGACCTTTAAAAGCAGCTTGTCTACGAATGAAAATCGATTACTACCATACTAATCATGCGGGCTTCATTCAATAAGGATCTAACCGCTTTTCGTTTCTACCAGGATGATTTTTTTTTAAAACGCCGTTCAATTCCTATATAACGTCAATTTTCATATGTGATACTAATGTGTCGCTACATTGTTGGGTTGAGGTTCAGGGTTAAAGACATGAATAATTTGTAAAACTGTGACATATATATCAAACTCTTTAGATTATCGGTGAAGCGCGTTCCCCTTGGTTGGATTGATCAGCTTTTTACTCACAAGAGTACCACATCCCATGGCAACCGTGTCATCGTAAATTTCTATTGACCGAAATTGGCTACCAATCATGGTAACCTTATCTAGGGAGTATGAGTAGATGGTCGCGTACTGGAATAAACCGACTCACCATAGACTGTCCATTACTTTTCTGGGTCATGTTTCAATCAGCAATCAGCACGGAAGAACTGATTGGAATATAGTTATGAAAATCAGGTCACTGTCACGCTTAAGATATATATATATATATACTAGTAGAGCGAAGGTCAAGGTCATAATTCTTTAATACCATCACACAACTACACAACTGACCCATGGGATTTGAGAACTATATAAAAAAAATTGACAGCAAAACAATAAAAATTTAAATAGACCATCATGAAATAAACTTGAAATCAACATGACAATTGACATGACCATTACAGATGTTTGTATCCCACTTCCAGGTTTTTATTCGATAAAAGCATTGTAATGAAACGTGAGTAGATTCATTCAAGCTTAATTACATTACCGTGTAAAAACTATCTGTAATGTAGGGCAGTTTGTTGCTGTCACCCCTCCTGTTATAACTACTGTACACACACCACGAGGGAGCAATCGATAGCTACTCAATGGACCCCACGTCAATCCAGATCAGGCAATGTAGTTTATAATACTCCAACAATATAAGTCTCATAGGAACAATAAAAGTCGGCCACGAACGTGACACTTTAATATGTCCAGAAAAAAACCAATACGTTGAACTGGTAGCAGGCACTGATATTATTTCCCTCTTGACAAAATGTCGTTGTGAAGAAATAAAACACGTTCAACAAATACCTTGTCTGTTTCCGATGTTTCAAGATCCGTCCAAACACTTAACGAAATACTCGTTGACGTATAAGCACCTAAACTGATGATTTCCGACGGCCTCTAAATTCACAATAAGTGGCGTTAACTTGATGAAACTGTCATTTGTCATATAGAGAAATATGGATTTCCAGTGGAATACGATATATATTTCACCCGTTAGAAGGAAACCCGACAGATTTTCATAATCGAGGAGATTGTTTGGGCGACGGCGCAAGTAACTCTGTCTGTTAGTTGGTAGATCATTCTCATAGTAATACTTGGATAAACGATTTTTATTTTTATGCAAAAGTAAGACTTACTTTGATTTGTTCGTATTAGGTACTTTATATCGAATATTGTGAACGACATGTGTGTCCTACTTAATTTAATCTTTTTAATACACTATAAAAGTGTATTATTAACATCCATTTAGTCGTCCGGGACATTAAATGCCATCATATAAGTGATATCAAATGGTTTCTAAATCATTTGAGATATTTGCGACGAAACACCCACACCTCGGGATTAAATGTGCGTGAACAGTTTTATGTGTCATTCACTTATAATATGACTGCCACCATGACAACTGAAACCAATTGAATGCTGCATTGTCATCAAAGGCAGAAATGCTGAAAAACAGTGTCAAGTTGCTTATATGCAACACAGTTTCATTTTGAAAATGACACTGATGTTTTGAATATCGCTATCAGTATTTTGAACGAGGCTTGCTGGGGTTCCGTTTCAGATTGAAAAGCCAAACCAGAGGCGTTATACTTTGCTAGGGTCCATGGCATGAAATATTACGTTCCCGCCCATTCTAATCAGAAAACAGAAGAATCGGTGTATTGCTGTATAGGAATGTGACATCATGTCTATGTTTCCCATTGTGACGGCCCGCAAGTAAAATGGCATGTGTCCCTTTATTGACCTTGGTATTCATGCTATACACGAACAGAATGAGAGACAAACAGCAAATAAGATCAATGGAGGTCAATGTCTTGCCATACTCGCTGTGTACAAAAAATAGAGAATACTGAAGCGGCAACAAAACCATAATCCGAACTCAAAATAGATTAAACTAAAACAAAATGAACAAAATATAGAAAAGTGGAAAGATTCATTTGGATACCCTTGATGAATTAAAAGAGAATAAGACTAGGTGTCCGGGAAGAATAAGCGTCTTCTGCTTCATCGACGAAATGCGCCATGTAAATCTGTGTTACATCCAAGTAAACATCAAGTCGTCAAAATGCTCGAGAGTTTATCCTGATGTTGTTAAATATCTTTCATTACTTACCGTGCTCAAAATTCGGGGCTATGCTGGAGTCGTACCGGGAGGTATTTAGGAGATGATTTAGAACATCTTGCCTGAAATAGTGATATATCAGCATATAGTATAGGTGTTTAAATCCATAGAGAAATTGGTCGATCAACTTGATAGTACCCCTAAAAGACCTTAAAACAACGTGTTACACATTTTGTCATATATTCTGTAAATATTATGCTAGATTTTCGTCTTATCTAATCCTCGTCAATGTAATAGTTTGATCAAAATGTTGTCAGGATTTTCTTTTTTGTAAAAGTATGTTAAAGCAAGTATATTTGACCAGTTCCAAACAATTAAGGTTAATTCTTATCTGCATTAAAACATTTCAGTATACAATGAAGTACGTTTCATACATAAAACACAATATGTTTCTAGTGGATAATGAAATACTTTAAAATTGATTGCCTAAAACATACAAAAATAGTGTTGAGTCGACAACCTTTCACAAATAATTGTTCCTTCAGTTGATAGCCTGCTCATATTCCCAAATTAAAAATAATTTAATTATCTCCATTTCAATTTAGGTAGTTTCTTAAGCATTGCACCTAAAGCAGGGAATCTACAAGTCATAAAGTTTGTTTTTGTTGAAACTCTGAAACACGGCATTGACTATCTCTTACATGTACTAATCAGCTTGTCCTGGTATTCTATAGACCAAAGCTCTTCTATAGATTACTGCCATGCAATGATCAGTGTATATAAGTATACAATTGTAGCATGACCTCCTTCTTAAATATTACTTTAAAAAAAAAAACAAAAAAAAACAGACGTACACATTATGCATTTTCAGTATATTGCGAGTGTGCAAATGAAGTGAATTTATCATAACTGATATTTGTATATTCTAACAGTACTTACTGTACTTACTTATGTGTTATTTAAGAGCTTTTGGTGGTGATGTGCGAATTATTAACTCGATGAAAAAAGTATTTCAGAAGTAAACGTATATCTTCTGCGACGAAGATAAAAGCCCGCCTTTTTTAATTTCCATGTAACATATGTATGTTCCATTCATCACTTGCTATAAAACAAGTTACAGTTACACACGCAAGTGTTCCTAAACGAAATAAAATATTCGTACATTTTAAAATCAAACGTGTTCAATGGCATTCAAATAAATCATGAAAACGATAAACATCGAAATTCGATAAAGGTAGAAGTTTCGATATACAAAGGGATACGTTCTTATAATCGGATTAGTTTACCACGATTCTTACATGGGCCTGCACATACGCGGAGAAAGAACTTAAAACAACGATTATTTTACTGTAAAAGATTCATTTTATGGAGTGCATATTTTCGGTATGAAAATATCTCATCATAGCACGCTAATATTTCATAGCATTACGAACGTAAACTATACTCACGTACCACTAAATCTAGTTCTACATATCGCAGTTAAAAGTAAACTTTTATATATAAAATTGAAATATCCTATTACCCATGCTTTTACAATATATCTATATTATGTGTTAAACATATACGCTTTACAATGTATTGGTGTATACCATAACGCAACCCGCTTTTATAAAGCTAAGAATGACTCAGAAATAATTAAATACTCGATCATAACCAATACCGCTGAATTAAAGCTAACAATGCTTTATAAATATTGCAATATCCCATAATCCATAATGCTATAATAAAACTAACAATGCTTTTAACGTACCCGCTCTGTTAACGGGTCAAGTTATGTGTGATAAATACTACTCATACCTCAATTGTAACGCCATGTGATTTGATCGGGCTGTATCCCCCGAACAACACATGCCGACAATTGCAAGGGTAAGTCGACGAACCACTATCACTATGTTGACCTAGCTTAACCCCTTTTCTTATTAGACTTTACACATGGGGAACACAGGAGCTACAGTCGGAATACGTATATCCAACCCCGCCATGGAATTGGAAATTCCTTCTGCAAAGTTGACATTGTAAAGACGTAATGCGTCTACGGTCGCATTGCACAACTTGAATTTCATATGATTTCTTATCTACATTTTCTAACTTTCGATTCTGCGACGTTTCCCTTTAAACCTCAAACCGTTGTTGGTAAAAACCTATAAACGTAACCCCTCATCACAACATCAGCCCACAATTACGCCCGCTGAATAAAACCGACATCTTCTAAATTAATCCTATATTTCTCACCCTCCCTGTTTTCTTCCTACGTCTGGAAGTCATTCTGATATACCGCCAGCCACCAGAGAAAATACCTCTCGAGATCTGAATGGTCCTCCAGACGTGCAAGCTAGTAGCACGTCTTATACACCGAGGAGCCAGACAAAATACGGCAACACACGTGCCGATATCAGGACCAAAATCTCTTGCTTCTACAATGTATTACACAACATAGTCATTGATGTTCCGTGGTGGACAAAGTGACCAATATACCTAATTATACACAAAAGCTATACAACTTACAAAACAAGACAGTTACAGCCCAATCGATTCTGACCGCTTTACCAAGGTAACATATAGGCCACGTAAGAAAATCCAGTGACCATTGGTTAAGGAGATATAACTTGAACAAACGATTTCTTTGGTGTAGGTCAAAGGTCAAAAAGTAGGTCACAGTGACCTACTTTTGATGGACGAACGGACAGAATGCCGAAAGGATAGATGGATAAAACGCAAATATGTAGTTCCCTCCGGCTCCCAATGGGGGAGGGGGGGGGGGCTAATAAATATAATATATATCTATTTATACCAAACAAGGCATTTTTATATCAGAGTACGAAAATTACAATCTTCTACATCTCACATGTGCATATATCTAAAAGTGGAACGATAACACAAAGAAACCACTTTCACCGGCGGATGCATGCGTTCCAATCATGAACTACCCAGCATCTAAGTGTTAATGTGGAAAAGTACAATACATTTGATAAACAGGCAGGATACCAATCTCCCCATGGGCCCGCTGTTTCTCAGCACCTTGATGGCTTTACAGTACACATTGCGTTAGAAAAAGCTTTCCCTTTGAAATGTTGAATACATACAATATGAATGCTACAATACACCAGACGATATTAATTAGATCAGCCGTACACCTTCCATAGTCATAGCACAAATTATTGAAATCGTTTCAACAAGGATGTGTTGGCTCTACGTTACTGAAGACAGATTTTCATTTGCCGCGCACAAAAGTGTTCGACCAGACTAGATTAAGGACGGGACATCTGAAACGTCTATTGTATGTTTTCAAATATAAAAATTAAAACACCCGGACGCTGCCACCAGAGAAAGTTGGAGCACTATAATAAGAATAAAATTTTGATCGTATTCGGTAACTTTTCAAACTCAAAAATGCACCAAATTTTTTAAAATGCAATTACATGTACATTTAATATTTTGGGTTAATTTCGTCTTTCAGCCAACACAATGTTAAAATTTGGCTTCAAAACGTAGCACAATTTTTTGTCATTAGCGTTGAGAAAAATATCAGCACCATGGTTCCATGGTTGATACTTTTACAGCAAAAAATTCTCAGGGAAGCTTAAAATGTTTTTTGGGTGAGCATTTTGTTCAGAAACGAATACCTCTTCATCTGCAACAAAATGCTCACCCAAAAAAACATTTTAAGCTTCCCTGAGAATTTTTTGCTGTAAAAGTATCAACCAAATGACACCACAAAAACCTACATGAAAATGTACAGTTAAACACTAGGCAGTGAAATAGTTATGGCCGCTAACCAATATATATTGTATATATATTGATGGTGTAGGGTGACGAAAACCCTGCATGATGTGTATATGTTACATAACGGTCATAACGTATGTTTTACTGGAAACAGATGAACCAGGCATAACAGTAATTATGTTAATCACCAGCACTAGATTCTTTACATGTAGTGACAGGGATGATAGACTTCAGGTCGTATGAATCTTAACAGATAGTGACAGGCATAGTGGGGACATATTAGACAATCGCTACTAGTGACAGCAGCTGTAGTGACACAGGTCCGACCTTACAATCTCTACTTATAGTGACAACAGCAGTAGTGACACAGGTCCGACCTTACAATCTCTACTTATAGTGACAACAGCAGTAGTGACACAGGTCCGACCTTACAATCTCTACTTATAGTGACAACAGCAGTAGTGACACAGGTCCGACCTTACAATCTCTACTTATAGTGACAACAGCTGTAGTGACACAGGTCCGACCTTACAATCTCTACTTATAGTGACAACAGCAGTAGTGACACAGGTCCGACCTTACAATCTCTACTTATAGTGACAACAGCAGTAGTGACACAGGTCCGACCTTACAATCTCTACTTATAGTGACAACAGCTGTAGTGACACAGGTCCGACCTTACAATCTCTACTTATAGTGACAACAGCTGTAGTGACACAGGTCCGACCTTACAATCTCTACTTATAGTGACAACAGCAGGAGTGACACATATCCAACCCTACAATCTCTACTTTTAGTGACAACAGCAGTAGTGACACAGGTCCGACCTTATAATCTCTACTTTTAGTGACAACAACAGTAGTGACACAGGTCCGACCTTACAATCTCTACTTTTAGTGACAACAGCAGTAGTGACACAGGTCCGACCTTACAATCTCTACTTATAGTGACAATAGCAGTAGTGACACATATCAAACCCTACAATCTCTACTTTTAGTGACAACAGCAGTAGTGACACAGGTCCGACCTTACAATCTCTACTTTTAGTGACAACAGCAGTAGTGACACAGGTCCGACCTTACAATCTCTACTTATAGTGACAACAGCAGTAGTGACACAGGTCCGACCTTACAATCTCTACTTTTAGTGACAACAGCAGTAGTGACACAGCAGGTCCGACCTTACAATCTCTACTTATAGTGACAACAGCAGTAGTGACACAGGTCCGACCTTACAATCTCTACGTATAGTGACAACAGCAGTAGTGACACAGATCCGACCTTACAATCTCTACTTTTAGTGACAACAGCAGTAGTGATACATATCCGACCTTACAATCTCTACTTATAGTTACAACAGCAGTAGTGACACATATCCGACCTTACAATGTCTACTTATAGTGACAACAGCAGTAGTGACACAGATCCGACCTTACAATCTCTACTTATAGTGACAACAGCAGTAGTGACACAAATCCGACCTTACAATCTCTACTTATAGTGACAACAGCAGTAGTGACGCAGGTCCGACCTTACAATCTCTGCTTATAGTGACAACAGCAGTAGTGACGCAGGTCCGACCTTACAATCTCTGCTTATAGTGACAACAGCAGTATTGACGCAGGTCCGACCTTACAATCTCTACTTTTAGTGACAACAGCAGTAGTGACACAGGTCCGACCTTACAATCTCTACTTATAGTGACAACAGCAGTAGTGACACATATCCGACCTTACAATCTCTGCTTTTAGTGACAACAGCAGTAGTGACACAGCAGGTCCGACCTTACAATCTCTACTTATAGTGACAACAGCAGTAGTGACACAGGTCCGACCTTACAATCTCTACTTATAGTGACAACAGCAGTAGTGACACAGCAGGTCCGACCTTACAATCTCTACTTATAGTGACAACAGCAGTAGTGACACAGCAGGTCCGACCTTACAATCTCTACTTATAATGACAGTAGCAGTAGTGACACAGGTCCGACCTTACAATCTCTACTTTTAGTGACAACAGCAGTAGTGACACATATCCAACTTTACAATCTCTACGTATAGTGACAGCAGCAGTAGTGACACAGATCCGACCTTACAATCTCTACTTATAGTGACAACAGCAGTAGTGACACAGATCCGACCTTACAATCTCTACTTATAGTGACAACAGCAGTAGTGACACAGATCCGACCTTACAATCTCTACTTATAGTGACAGTAGCAGTAGTGACACAGATCAGACCTTACAATCTCTACTTATAGTGACAGTAGCAGTAGTGACACAGATCCGACCTTACAATCTCTACTTTTAGTGACAGTAGCTGTAGTGACACAGATCCGACCTTACAATCTCTACGTATAGTGACAGCAGCTGTAGTGACACAGATCCGACCTTATAATCTCTACTTTTAGTGACAACAGCTGTAGTGACACAGATCAGACCTTACAATCTCTACTTATAGTGACAACAGCAGTAGTGACACAGGTCCGACCTTACAATCTCTACTTATAGTGACAACAGCTGTAGTGACACAGATCAGACCTTACAATCTCTACTTATAGTGACAGTAGCAGTAGTGACACAGATCCGACCTTACAATCTCTACTAATAGTGACAACAGCTGTAGTGACACAGATCCGACCTTACAATCTCTACTTATAGTGACAATAGCTGTAGTGACACAAGTCCGACCTTACAATCTCTACGTATAGTGACAGCAGCTGTAGTGACACAGATCCGACCTTATAATCTCTACTTTTAGTGACAACAGCTGTAGTGACACAGATCAGACCTTACAATCTCTACTTATAGTGACAACAGCAGTAGTGACACAGGTCCGACCTTACAATCTCTACTTATAGTGACAACAGCTGTAGTGACACAGATCAGACCTTACAATCTCTACTTATAGTGACAGTAGCAGTAGTGACACAGATCCGACCTTACAATCTCTACTAATAGTGACAGCAGCTGTAGTGACACAGGTCCGACCTTACAATCTCTACTTATAGTGACAATAGCTGTAGTGACACAAGTCCGACCTTACAATCTCTACGTATAGTGACAGCAGCTGTAGTGACACAGATCCGACCTTACAATCTCTATGTATAGTGACAGCAGCTGTAGTGAAACACTTCCGACCTTACAATCTCTACGTATAGTGACAGCAGCTGTAATGACACAGATCCGACCTTACAATCTCTACGTATAGTGACAGCAGCTGTAGTGACACAGGTCCGACCTTACAATCTCTACTTATAGTGACAGCAGCAGTAGTGACACAGATCCGACCTTACAATCTCTACTTATAGTGACAACAGCAGTAGTGACGCATATCCAACCCTACAATCTCTACTTTTAGTGACAACATATAGATATACAGTGTACTAACACAAGTGTCGAAAATCTTGTCAATAACAGAAAGGGACGCTGGAATCTCACTAGACCTTAACATTTCATAACACCAGAATCTAAATAATTAACTGATTGTCAAAAGAACTATGACACAAAACGTTTTCCATACACTCCTGGACTCCACATGTACAATTCAAGATGACATGAAAGATGAAACTAACATACACATGTGTGATGTACCTTTTGAATCTAGTAATGGATACAGTATGTCAAATAAATAAATTACTTTGACTCGCCAGTGACGCTAGGGGTCATAAGGTGAGAATGGAAATTTTCTTAATTACTGTAGAAGCAGAAGTGGCAGGTGCGTAAAATCCCTTTTATTTATGAATTCAGAAAAAAAGTGCTTTATAATTTCCAATCGTAATACGAAGGTGTGTAAATTATGAACCGTTCCACTACTCATATGTAAGACCACTGTTGTCACAAAGGCTCAAGAAACCCTCTGGGATTAAACATCCGCCAGCAGAGTCTACCACCTTGTATCTTGAAAGACTAACTTAACACACAACCATGTGCTTAGAATGGACATCATACCCGACATCTATGAGATTACACTTAAGTAGAAAAGTATCTTCTAGGTGTTGTATTGGTCAACGACTTCTAAAGACACAAAAAGGAAATAAATTTACACAGCATTAAATGTATGTCATGATGATGTGTTAATCTCCCTGTGTAGCAGGCCGTAATGTTTCATAATATCCTATCGTAATACATCAAATTAACACCGACTGATCCTGTATGTATACACTGTTAGACTTCCGATCAATATCACTTCAGTAATTCCCATAACCTTAATGGTAAACTATATGGCTTTGCTAATGCATAGTTAAAATCCCATAATAATTGAATGCCGAGCTGAAATTGGCAAAAAATAGAGCAAACGAACAATATCGATTTATAAAACTTTCAAAATACTACTTTCACCTTCTATTTACATATAGGGTTGTACGTACAATGCGCCTGGGAGAGTATTTTTATGAGCAGGTAAACATTAATAGATTCTACAAAGACGGGCCATTTTATGTTGGCGTTTTGTTCAAAACAAAGTTGTATACAGCAAGTCAAAATACCTACTGGCTTGTGTCAAGTACGATGATTCGGAAACATGAAAAGGACAAAGCTAGTATTAATTTAAACCCATGTGACACTTGAGACGCTATGACAGATAGCGACGGTATTGTCAAAATGAGACAGAAAACAATATTGTTCAGCTGTGGTGCGACAGATACTGATACAGCTGGACCTTGTTATCCCGAACTCGTATAACTTAAAAGACCCTGTTTAATTCTGTTAAGTATTTCATCGGTCCTCCCGAAATTAACATCAAATAATCGAGCTCAATTAATTCGGATAAGCTTTCCCATGGTACCAGCAACTTCGTAACCAAACATTGCCATGTAAAAATGACATTGCCACTTTGCAGAAAATAAAGACGGAACATATACAACTATCTACAAATACCTAAGAAATTGTTACAGCTAGCAGCTAGTTTTAGACCCAAACTAAGTTTTTTAGAGTCATTTTAATCCCCCTCTCAATGGTTCTAAAGGCTTTGAACATTGAGGGAGGCATAGTTTTTTTAATTGCTCTTAACCCCTTATAAGTGTGAAAATACTCTGATTACATTAGTTCCGGTCTAAAGCTAGTTGAAAAAAATACAAGGTCCCAATGTAATTACCAAGATGTGATAACCGACATTACATTACTGTGAACTGTATTCGTGTGACATTGATGGATCCACTCGTTACATATAAGATGAAAAAAAGGCTTGGTTCTTCGACATGTACGACGAAAAATGACGTTTAACACACACATGTTGCACATTTTAAATTTAGAAATTGATACAATATGCCGAAAAAAATAATAAAACTACATCATACAGCTGTTTCGTCCTCCAAGGACTCTTTAGTGATGCTAGGGGCCAAAATATGGGAATACAACATTTTTAAACTAATGTAGAAGCAGAAGGGTCAGGTGCGTAAAACCCCTTCAATTTATGAATTAGGAAATAAAATTAAATTAGTTCTGCATAATTTCAAATCGTTTACTACGAAAATGTGTATATAATGTACCGTGCCACTACTCAAATGAGATTCACTGTGGCTATGGAGGCTCCAGCAAACATCGGGGACTAAAAAATCCACCAGCAGTGTCTGCCACCCCCTATCATGAAAGACGACGTAACACCCACATATGTTTTACCTTTTAGTTCTTTATATAAATTCTTAAACAAAGGCACCCAAGTGGTTGTTTTTCAGTAAGAATATGTGAAATTCGTCGAGGAGAAAGGAACAAAATCAAAATGATGCAGTTTGAATTTAAAAAAAAAACTCTTGCACTAATAAACAAGATTCATGGCGCTGTATATTATGGTTTACCATGAAAGCATTTTCAGACAGTACATTCCTTAATGAAAGCGAACATTTTTCACAGAAATCAATAGTTGTTTAGAATGCTGGAGGAACTGCCAGACACTTTGCTACAGACAAACAGCCTGAGGGCATCCGGTTATAGCCGCACCATCTCGTCCGTAGTTAAAACCAAATGTTTTCATTTTTTTATTTTCCTTTTTGTAAAGTGATTCACTGCTTTAAAATCAATTTTGGTGTCCCTCATTGTTTTCTGCATGAAATAGCAATTAATAGCCTTCTATGCTGGAAGTAAACTTTTAGTTTACCCAATCAATCAGTGGCGAGGATTTTAAATCAAATCAAAACCATTCAAACTTCTAGAATTGATATGATTTCCCAAAAACATTGCACACCAAAGATCTAATAGATTGCCACGGTGTGTATACCAGTGAATGTATGTAGCAAATGAGGTTAGTAATGGTATGGAGTCACTGTATATATACGGCCACTGGATGTATATGGCCGCTGGATTATAGGGTCACAGGTTTAGTACCAGAGCTATACCGTTAAATACCTGTATAAACATTCCTAAAGATGGGGTTATTAATCATAACCGATGATCAAAAGCTATTTACAACTAAATCTAGCCACGATCCTAACATTGGTGATGAACAGCTAATCCGAGAGTGGTACAGATATGTGATTAACTTAGGGACGAAGAACACGGGTCTACACTGTTAGCTTAATTAAGTCACTATAAACATAAAATAATGACTTTCTACATTTCCCAGATTGTTCAGCTGTCTTAAATGACTCTCCTATCATCGGCTCGGAATCGCTGCATGTTACATTAAAGCTAAGAAGGCTTTTCATCAATCATTCCAGTTGTTTAAATATATACACTAAGTCGAGAGCAAGCAGTAATTAAGTTAATGTTCTGCTAAATACTCCGGGGAGTTAGTTATTTCTAGAACCCCGTGACCCTTCATTACCCTCCTCCAACGCTTGTTCTCTTGGCCCTCCGCTGTGGTGTGTATATACCAATTGTACAACAGGCTTTGTCTCAATTTCACATGCTATTTAAAACAAAAGCAAACAACTGTCTGATCCGTTCTGGGTTCTGTCTAACGATTGTGGTGATAGGACCACCATATGTAAGGTTTTTTGTTTCTAAAACGGTCCACATCACTTTGAATTAATTTTGGATCGACGCCAATAACACCGAAATGTTATAACTCTATCAACGAAAGTTAAAGTTAAAGTTAAAGTTTTATGTTAACAGTTATCGTTAACGATCTGAAATCATTAATGTCATGCTAACCTGATTTTATCAACAATGCTTCACTAATTTAAGTAATTAGACCGTCAACTAACCAGAAGAAACATTGGCGTAAATTTCAGACATAGCCCTTTATATTAGCCTAGTAGTCTCCGACAGGTACCTTCATAAGACACAGATCCCTTAACCTTCAAGTTTCCTTCTAAGATGGATACGTAAGCATGACAATATATGTTATATATTATGCATACGCTAAAATTAATAATTGTAGTTGGATCACCGCTAAAAATAATTTACGCTACATATAAAACTTTGTGTACAGAAAACGTGATATTAAGCATATGCTAAACAACCCGATATACAGTATTAAATTTTGTGTATTTAGCATGCTATATGAACACAATAGTAACAGCAGAACTCATACGCATGAGAAGAACTCGAACCACCTGAATCTTATCATCGATATCCAGAGGTTACGCTCTCTACATAGATCAGCGTAACCTTTGGATAGCGAGGATACCAAAATCAATGACCATACTACCTTCGTTCTACTAATAATGCCTCTGGTTCTTATCATATAAATTACATACTATACCTTATTTGGGCCTCGTTATTCCGTGTTGCGGATGTAAATGAAAGCGGTATAAGGTACACCACAGCAGTTACAAACATCTTTAAACTACGATATGTCATCCCAGACCACTACCGTTATTCCAGAACGACATGGTCCCACTACCACTACTCACGACAACCTAACTGTCTGTGAGCTAAATATGCCGACACATTTAAATCTTTATATTAACCTTTAAGCAAATGTTTATAAATATTTTACTGTGCCCGATGATTTTCGTACAATGCCATGCCAAATGTCATTGTGAAGGGTTTTGAACAAAACACGATAGCGCATGTCCTTAGAGGCGTTTGGAATTTAAATATCTCACAAGGGATAATTGATAAATGGAGTAGGCTAAGCTATACCGTTCTATATACGGTAAGAATGGACGTGTGTATTAAATGGTCCCTGTAGAGGGACATCATTCGACCTTATGGGTATCTGGCTCACTGTGCTAATTATTCAACTACAAACAAAAGATGTTTGAGTGCAATTGTTAAAAATAAAATGAAATAAACCTGAAAATTTATTGATCTTCACCTGAACTAATTACAGCTGGACTATATTCAATATGAACCATACTACAAATGAGTCTACAACAATTCGTCGACATTAATAAAACCATAAAGCCCTACCAGGCATTATTAACTTTGTCATCAATAGCAATGTGTGTTATCGGACCATATCAACATTTGCTTAAACATTCATTGTAAAATGAAATAAGTATTGGTCGAAAATATCATAAACAATCAGAAACTTATTGATGGTTTTAAATTAGTTTATGTATTAAATATATTTTTGTGATGAACGCATAAATGATTCAATATTTCTTCAAAACATTTTTTTCTATCGACAAAATAATAGTTGTAAAGTTCCTTTAAAGGCACAATACACGTAACTTTCGGCAAAACTTGAAGAGAAAATCAAGCCTAATAATTAATTATATTTATAGATTTAGTTCAGATTAACTCATATCCGCAATATTCAAGATGAATTCTTACGCGGTTACCAGTTCAGCAGCAGTTGAAACTCGGTATTTGTAAACACGCGTCCATTTTGAACTGTCTTCTAACTTCGGCTTGTTGTTGAAGTGGGCCACAACTGAATTATTTTCAATTCTTTGGATTTTTTTGTCAAGATTTCTTGTTAGTTACCGCTCAAGTTTACTTCGTTTAAGATTTATTTTGCATGGTGATCAACTGGATTTTTCTTCATAATTTTTCAGAATCCCGAAACATTTTCTGAGGTTACGTTTATTGGGCCTTTATCGTTTTTAACAAATATAAATCGTCCTTATTCAGAAATTAAAATCAACTGTTTAGAGTTAGGGGCCAAGTTCATTTAAGAAGAGAAGTTGAAGTACATGTAGTAATCAAAAACAAATTTCCAAAAATCTAGAAACCAAGACAAATGCTTAGGCCATTGGCTACTGGGCCCCTTCTAATTTTAATCCTAGCATATTCATGATAGAAAAGACTGACGATTATCTATGAGAATGAATAATGGCTATCTGTAAATGCTGAGTTATACGGATAATTACACTATTGATCAACGGAATGTGTCAAACAGTTAGTGTAGCACTTGAATACGCGTGTATATCTCCTTGTAATGAATACGTAACTACCTCAAATTAATAACGCATCACTAAATGTCATCTTTTATGGAGGGTTCTGTGATGTTTTTACATCATGTTTTCAATAATATATGGGTTATGCCATCAACACGCATATATATAAAACAAGTAAGACGGGACAAGGGTGCTTCCTAATTGTGAAAAGTACGAGCGTATGGTAATTTATCTTTGGATTAGAAAAATGTAAGGAGGACATTTTTTTCGAATTAGGTACAGGTGAATCCATCACTATCACTCCTGTGTGATGTAGACTGCAAAATCTCAACCCAAGGGTAAGAATGATTGATTTTATAATTCATAAATATATCCCGAGGGTTGATATTTTCCTGTCTTCATTATACAGGGGTGATTGATTATTTTTTCCCCACACTTTCCTAAAGTAAAAAAAGTTGTAATGTGAACTCAGTGCATCGCGCCAACTTAAATGACAGATGAAGTGTGTGACGAAATTAGTGATGTTACTCTGGTTACGCTGCATAAATTGATGACGCGATAGTGACGTTTTAGAATAAGAGCGCGTGTGAGCTGTCTTTCCCAACCCCGGTTAGACAGATTTATCTTTTCCCTAGCCTAAATGAGAATGAACCTGTGAAGTGTGGGATAAATCGTAATCAAAGGGCTCGCTATTTAACTTGCTAACAAGGTAGAACTACAATGCATGCTGTACTGGGTGCAGTTGCAACGTTTGCTGATACTGTGAAATTGTTTACAAAGTAGTCCTATCATACGGGTTTCAGTGAGTTTTTTGTTTTTTGTTTTTAATGTTTTCGTTTTATATATACATATATATATACACACCAAAGTGTTTGAAAAGCATTACAATGACACTCAAGATGCATGTATTCATCATATATTCTACTGGCCATTATCATTGCGGTATTCAGATCTAGACTGCGTAGGAATACATGTACACACTGTACGTATATCAATTTATACGCCAGCCCAATATAAATATATGTGTGTAGTATTTCACCCAAATGCTATTTCATACATTCTGAAACAAGTAGATTTTAATCAATTCTTAGTGTTCAGTATGTTTCCTACTTATTAAAAATGACAAGCAGAAAGGAAAAGGTCGCCAAACCTCAAATAACCACATCCCACATACATGTTCAAAGTTATACCTAATTTAAGCAATTCAAAGCCGTCGTAATTATTCAACAATCTATTAAAAACGTAATATTTAACATACCGATATTTCAATAATCTTCGTAGCTGTAAAAATAGTGCTACTTCCATAGATAAATATTTTAATTGCAATGATAGACATTGACAGATGTGTATATCGTACTGTATGTAGTTAACGATAAAGTATCCTAATAAATCGTCTAACCGTTCAGCAGCCAGTGCTTGAGACATTCCATCTACATTGGTATCGACGATGGTCCTTAGACCTATTTGTCGTTACTATGGTTACAATTACTGTAGCATACATGAAATATACAGTTCACCATCTACGGTTACTATGGTTACATATACCGTAGCATAAAAGAAATGTGGTTACTGTAGCGTACAGTTCATAATGTGTGGTTACTATGGTTACGGAAGTATACAAATAATGTGTTTATACTGTATCATAAGTTCACACTATATGGTTACTATGGTTACCGAAGATTACAAATAATGTAGTTATAATGTATTGTTGTGTCGTGGGTCTGTTTACATTACGTAATTTGCATATCCACCGGAAGTGCATGGGACCCCGTGCCGCTTGATTGAAGAATAACTGACCCCAACTCTCTTCCTTCGAGGACTTCACACTGTACGGACGGTTTATCTTCAGCTCTGCATATTGTGGACTAAGTATTCCAAATATCCTACAGTGTACTCTACTTTAGGTAGTGACAGTTTCTCGGTAATCCCGCATATTGTAGGGTTAACATGCCAGATAAGTTTATATTAGTTTTACTCGCCATTTGGACCGTGTGAGTTGCATCTACTACTACCTGACCTGTCCAGCGTCTGAGGTGATACAGCTCCATTGACCACGTGGCTGCACCGAATTATATCTCTTCAGAAGGTAAGCTGTTGCTTGCATGTGGTGAACACATTATTGGTGTCAGAACCTTTTGGACAGAATTACATTGTTTTCTGTAATATTCGCGCAGTTTTTCCTAATATTACAACAGCTTTTTATCGGAATATTTCTGATTTTTTCCTGTTGTGGTGATCACGTGGGCACGCGGTTCGCAGATACCATTCCGACATATTTGTATCAGATATTCGGATATATACGGTAATTTTTTCTCTACTTCATTTCGATAAGAAGACTATTTTTTTTAATACTATTATTTACAACAACCATGTCACAAAGGCGACCTGTCAAGATAAACAGGGCATCGGAGAAGGAGATGAGGGCACTACCAGGTATAGGGCCTGTTCGGGCAGCTAAACTTCTGGAGATTAGGAGGGAATATGGCTACATTACCATGCCATTATTTACATCAATATTTGGTGGAAAACAGCCAGACAGAGATCTGATAAGTCTTATAGATTTTGAAGATAATGTACCTGTCTCAGAAGGTCAAAACTTGATGGACCTGTTTGACGATGAATCAACAAATTTGATCACTACAAGTAATTATGGTCAACAAACAGTTTCATCAACTACCAGTAACCTCCACCTTATGCATCCTAATGCTCCTATGCTAGCACCCATCTGTGTTGGCCCAACTCAGGGGGTTCAATCCCGCGGCATTACACCACATGTGGCCCCACCCCGAGTTAGTGCTCCGCATGAGGCCAAATATCAAGCTGGAGCACCACATGTGGTTCCATTTCATGCGGCCCCACCCCGTGTTGGTCCACCCCATGCAGCCCCATCCATTGTTGGTCCACCCATTGCTCCATCCCGTGTTGGTCCACCCAATATTGCCCCGTCCCACACAGCTGCACTCCATTCCACCCCTGCTGAAACCTATGTTACTTATGCAGGAGCAGGTGCTCGACCAAAATCCTACTTGACAGGCACAGAGGATTTGTCGGATGATTGGTCACCACTCACCACATTTGGTAAGCACCAAGTACCTGTTCCCAGCCAGGGAGAATATTTGATGGACTTTCCTCGCATTCCAGTCAAAAATATTCACCAAAGTGAGGAAGCTCAACCACAGATTTTTCCTGAGCATATTATTAAGCAGGAAAGTGAGGAGTTAAGTGCGGCTGATACTGATTTTTCTGGTATCTCCACTTTTTCTAAAATAAAGGGAATGTATGATGAGCTGGTCCAATTACGTGAGAACTCCCTTAATTTTGATGATAAACACCAGCGTGTCGGTTCCGCCGAATCCACAGTTTACCAGGATATGCCACTGAGGAGTCCTAAAACACCTATGGAGGACCGGCCCCAACATGTGACTGGCCGGCCTACACCAACTATGGAGACCCCTGGTGGCAGTAAACATCGGAGGGATTACACTGAGGGCAGAGACATCAGGGGGAGACAACTTGAGAGCGGACGTAGGTCTGCGTACAGAAACCCCTCAAGGTCCCTTTCACCTGCTGAACCATTATATGGTTCGGGGGTATCCAAAAGGTCGACACCCTCAGGAAGACATGCTGGGAGGATCCCAAGGGAGGCATCGAGGGACAGATATGGCCACAGACGTAGTTCTTCTAGGACAGGACGTCGCTCTTTTAGGGCAAAGTCCCGTCATGGTCAGTCCTAACATCAGGACAGCTCCAGTTCACCCAGCCCTTATAGGGCTCAGAGGAAACATCGGTCGCACACTAAACATCACCATCAACGTAGGCATGACAGGGAAGTGAGAGGGAGGTCTAAATTTTACTATGAGTCAGCAACCCCCTCTAGTGAAAGTGACTATTCTAAGGACGACCATCAACTTTCATCCTCCAGACGGGGTAATCCTATGAAATTACCCAAGAATTTGAAGTTTGATGGTAAATCAAATTGGCTGTCATTTAAACAGAAATTTAACAGCTACAGCAAGGTCCTCAAATGGTCGGAAGGTCAATGTCGTGACTACCTTGGATGGGCCTTAGAAGGAAAGGCTTTAGATTACTACACCCTCGTTACGAAGATGGGGAGCTGCCATACCTTCCGCGAAATTATGCGAAAGCTGGAGACTCGTTTTGGTGCTAAGGAGCTCACAGAGACGGCCAGGATCAAATTCCAGCAGGCCACCCAGCGCCAAGATGAGCCCCTAGATGAATGGGCGGACAGAGTCATGACTCTAGCCACTCCAGCTTTCCGCCACTTACCGGAGAAGTATGGCCGTACAGAAGCTATTGCCAAGTACTGTCAAGGAGCAGCAGACAGGGATGCAGGTAAGCATGCTTGTTTGAGCCATCCAAAGTCGATGGAAGAGGCGACCAATAGTATGAAACAGTACCAGTATGTCAGCCAAGCTGTGGACACCAAGAAAGACGGCAAGAAACGGCAAGGACCAGGATGCCACTGTGAGCGTCAATGCGGCCTCGACTAGCGAATCCAAACTAGAGGAGATGCTGGAAAGGGCTATCATTAAACTTGCGGACAAATTGGGTAAGACAACGGTCAAATCCAAGGACAACCCGCCGCAGAAGGATCCAAAGTCCAACATCAAGTGCTACTTTTGTAAGCAAACTGGACATATGAAGAAGGATTGTAAGCGGTACGCAAAATGGCAGGCGAAGCAGACGGCCGAGGGACAAGAGACCTCTAAGGAGTCTTTAAACTAATAGGGCCCAGGAATACGGGCCATGCCCCTGTGCCATCTGCTGAGTTAGGCCCAATCGCGTCATCCTTGGACACGACCATACCTCATGTCGTTAAAAATATTCCAGTGGATATTCTGCTGGATTTGTCTACAGCTGACAGCGGTACGAGTGAACTTCCTGCAAATTCTGAGTATGCTTGTGCTTATAGTCAAGCAAATGAGGCTTTTAGTCTCACCTCGGAACCGGATATGGAGATACACCAGAAACCAGAGAAGTCTGAGGCTAGTGGTGCTTTTAGTGCCAGTAATGAGGCTTATAGTCTCCCTTCGGACAGGGAGGTAATACAGGTGAATAGGATCTGTGCTGGTTCCTCACTAATAAAGCTCACAGTAGGAGAGGTACCCATCACCGCTAGACTTGATTCAGGGGCTGAAATCACCATTATTTCTACCTCAGTGTATGATAGGTTTCCAAAGAAGCCCCGGAAGTTGAAAGATGTCGTTATGAACCTGGCCGATGCAGAGTCGTCACTTGAGGGATTCACAATTCCCCCAGTATCGTTAAAGATTGGTCAAAGTGTGTTTAAGGCAGGTGTGTATGTCGCTCCCATTTCGGATGAGATGTTGTTAGGTCACGAACTATTGCATCATTGGGGCGCTGTGCATGACATGCGTTCTGATACTCTTCTTATAGGGGAGGAAAGAATTCATTTGAACACAAAATTCTTTGGCGATAAGCCAGTTGTAGCCAGGGTAATAGCGGCAAGGAAAGTGGTGGTACCCCCAAACACTGTTGTCAGGGTAACTGGAAAACTTAACACAGAATTAAATGACTACTTCATCGAGCCTAATAGTACTCTAGATGTATTAGTGCCAAATGTGGTACGGCGCTCGAAAACAGAGCCTGTGGTTTGTTTGGTTAATCTGACGGACAAGTTCAAGACTGTGAGAAAAGGGGAGCCGTTAGCTGACGCCTTTGAAGTTCAGGATTTTATAAGTCCGGATATGTCTTATAGGCATAAGGGAAGGCGTGAAGGCAGCACAGATACAGATACAGAAAGTGACAGGATTGGATTTTGTTGCCAAGCTGGACAAGATGATCAACG
This sequence comes from Mimachlamys varia, assembly GCA_947623455.1. NCBI lineage: Eukaryota > Metazoa > Mollusca > Bivalvia > Pectinida > Pectinidae > Mimachlamys > Mimachlamys varia. Next base: position 10,074,482 of record OX392537.1, read on the forward strand.
GTCGAGGGAAATACCCGAACATGTACGGAAGTTGTTCTTGGATTCATGTAGGCATCTAACAGAAGCCCAGCAACTCCTGCTTCGTGAACTCATCTGCGATTTCCAAGATGTGTTTGCGAAGGACGAGTTTGACCTTGGTGACTTCACCACAATTGAGCATGCTGTTGACACCGGTGATGCCAAGCCTATCAAACAACGGTTGCGTCGGACTCCTGCCTCATTTGTGGGGGAGGAGGAAGCACACCTTAAAAAAATGCTTGACGCCGGTGTTATACAGGAATCCATGTCGGAATGGGCCTCTGCACCAGTGCTTGTCAGACGGAAGGATGGAAGCATGCGTTGGTGTATAGATTACAGAGCGCTCAATGACGTGACTGTGAAAGATACTTTCCCTTTACCGTTGGTGGATGATTGCTTGGATACGCTGTCTGGAAGTACCTGGTTCTCGAAATTGGACGCCAACAACGCGTATTGGCAGGTCAAGATTAAGGAATCAGACAGAAAGAAGACGGCGTTTCTGACTAAGTTTGGGTTGTTTGAACATGTGAGAATGGGGTTTGGACTCACTAATGCTCCTGCTACTTTTTCGCGAGTAGTAAATCTGATTTTGAGAGGTCTCACCTGGAAAACAGTTCTCGCCTTTTTAGACGACATTTTAGTTCTAGGGAATTCATTTGAACATCACCTCCAGAATCTGAAGGATGCGTTGGGGAGATTCAGACAACATAGAATGAAGTTGAAACCCCGCAAGTGTCTTCTTTTTCAACCGGAAGTAGAGTTTTTGGGACAAATCGTGAGTAAAAACCAGGTAGCTATGTCGGAGCGTGATATGGACCACGTGGCTAACTGGCCAGTTCCCAAGAGTTCGAAGGATGTGGAGAGGTTTCTCGGCTTAGTGAATTACCACCGTACCTTTGTAAAAGGTTTTGCCGAGTTAGCTCAACCCTTGTATAGTCTCAACGGTAAACACAAGTTCCACTGGGGAGAGGTGCAACAACAGGCATTTGAGGCTCTACGCCGAGCGCTGACTGAGCATCCTGTGTTGGCTCTACCAAACGCTGTCGGCCCGTTCATATTGGACACCGACGCGTCAGACATAGCCATCGGAGCAGTTCTCAGTCAAGTCCAGGACGGAGTGGAGAGGGTAATTGCTTATAGTAGTTTCTCTCTAACCCCCGAACAGAAAAGATATTGCACCACCCGTAAGGAGCTTCTCAGTATTGTGAGATTTACAAGACAGTTTAAATACTACCTTTTAGGTAGACAGTTTACCGTCAGGACAGACCACTCTAGCCTGACTTGGCTACTACGCTTCAAAGACCCGCAGGGACAGTTGGCACGTTGGATGGAGGAACTCTCACAATACCATATGATTGTGACGCATCGACCAGGGGCCAAGCACGGGAATGCTGACGCACTCTCGCGACGTCCAGACGAGTTGACCCCTTGTCCATCCTACGTTGCTGGGATTAGACCTGAGAATTTACCCTGTGGAGGCTGCACCTATTGCCAGCGAGCAGACAGACAGTGGGGCGAGTTTGCTATGGAAGTGGATGATATCAAAAACCTGACGGACAGTTCTCCTTGTATGGATCAAAGTTTCCAGTCTTGCAAGACTGCTGTGGCCACAATGAAACGGAACCTGCAAGGCCAGGCGGAGGGTAAAAATCCTGGGGGGCGTTCTGAGCTTATAGGTCAGGCTCAGAACCCTCAGGAACCCTCTGTGGACAGTATACTCGACCCTCATGCCAGGGGTCGATTCTTCGTGAGTGGTACGAGTTCTCTTGTATGCCCTAAAGGTATGCATGCCAGTCAGACCCAATTTTCTCAGTCTGAAGGTCAACCCGACTTGATGAGTCATCAGGATAGTACGGTCACTCAAGTTACTCTTGGTTACGGACACCCTGATTGTTGTAGCCATGACAGCAGACCGATGACTGAGCCAGTACTGGAGGCTATGTCTCCTGACAGTTTGTCCACCTTAACGGTGGAGCCGAGAGTTGATGGATCTAGCTTTGATATTGAGTTTCAGGAGAGCCAGTTTCATATAAGTATGTGTACTGTTCAGTTAGCCCAGGAAGCCACCGCCGCTGCACCATGTTGCTGGGGGTTCACATCCCGTGAACTTGAGACCAAGCAGGGAGAGGACGGTGCGTTGCGGATGGTTATCAAATACCTGACGGACGGTACAGAACCAGAGCAAGGGGAGTTAAGCCTTGCCCCTCCTGAAGCTAAATATTACTGGTTGAATCGGGAGTTGTTTCTCCTTATTGACGGTGTTCTCTTTAAGAAGAAGGATGAAAGCAAGGACCCGGTGCTTATAGTGTCACAGTCTTTAAAGGAACAGGCGATTCAGTGGCATCATGACCTACCCTCTGCCGCTCATCAAGGCATGGCGCGAACTAAGGCGAAATTGAAGGAGAAATTCTTTTGGGTTCGCCTTGGTGCGGACGTGGAGACCTATGTATCGACATGTGAAATTTGCACCCGAAACAAGAAAAACAAACGCTATGGTAGGGTACCACTAACAGAGTACCATGCGGGTGCCCCCATGGAACGTGTGCACATAGATTTCCTCGGACCTCTGTCTAAAACAGCCAGCGGCAATGAACATTGCCTAATGATGGTGGATCAGTTCACCAAGTGGGTAGAGTGCATTCCATTGCCATCACAAAAAGCTGAGGTGAAAGCGAAAGCCGCCATTGACGGTTTTTTTACACGGTTTGGTTATCCGTTTCAACTTTTTTCTGACCAGGGGCGTAACTTCGAAAGTAAACTTTTCGAAGCATTGTGCCAGGCTTTACAAATCCATAAGGCCCGCACAACACCTTATCGCCCATCATCAAACGGACAAGTGGAACGGTATAACCGAACGCTCATGGACGCCGTTCGCTGTTTCCTCGGAAAATCTCAAAACAGGTGGGATGAGCATGTCCAACAGATCGCGGGAGCTATCAGATCTTCTGTCAATAGGAGTACCGGTTATACTCCTAACATGCTCATGCTTGGGAGAGAAGTGAATACGCCAGCCCATCTTATGTTCCCCATACCAGGACAGAACAACAACACTACGGACGAGTATGTGACCAGCCTGGTAGGGAATCTACAAAGAGCACACACCGTTGCCAGGGATACTCTTAAGACGTCCCTACGTCGTATGAAGCGTTATTATGACCTTAAAGTCTTGTTGAGACCGTACGCCGTGGGAGATGTTGTGTATCTGCTGGACTCTGCAGTCGCTAGAGGGAAGTGCAAGAAATTGTGTTCCCCTTGGAAAGGTCCTGGGGTGATAGTCAAGAAATTGTCAGCATACCTGTACCAGATTAAACTTCGGAACTCTGTGTTTGTTACCAACCATGACAGAATGATGCCATGCAGGGATCGGAAGATTCCAGCTTGGATCACCACATATAAAACACGGGGGGAAACGGAGGATATGGATTCTTCCGACCAGAGCACAGAACTCTACTGCATTTGCCAGAAACCGTGGCAAGGCCGTTTCATGATTCAATGTGACTATTGTCAGGAATGGTATCACGGATCGTGCGTCAACGTGACCGCTACAGACGCGCTTGAAATTGACAAATACAAATGCAGTGGTTGTAACAGTAACTAATCATGTGCTTTGTTCTGATGTGTTACAGGTATGGCATCGGGAGGGAACCAGTCGTTTGCCGATGAGGTATCGCAGCTTATAGCGAAGGGCCAGTTGTATCAGCCAGCCCGCGATTTCGTTGAGCGATTGGGGATAGCCCAGGTGCCTGAATCCAGGATGAAGTCTTTACTTCTTGGGATGTGTGGAGTGGCCAAGGGAAAGACTAGCGGGTCGCGGAAGCATCCTCGTGAGGACTGGCTTAGGTCTTGTGCGGAGACCCTGGACGTGTGTCAGCTCGTGTCCCAGGAGTGGATCGCTGACAACGTCTTTCGTATCGGAAGGCGTAGGAGACCAGGGCCGATTGCCGCAGAGTCTAAAGCCATGTACCGAGACATCCGTTTAGCTAATGACCCCAGTCTGGCACGGAGAGTTGAGGAAGTCTCTTCACGGAGTGCGGAGGTGAGTGTGGACGATGACATACTGGATTTGGGAGCGGACCCAATAGAGATAGAGATTGGGCCCCCGGAACCCGTACCAGAGATGGGACCCCCAGAACCAGTACCCCAGAGGTTACCATCGCCACCTCCAAAGAGCAAGAAACCACCCCGCCGTGTAGAGTCTGTCTCACCTTGCCGTGTTACCCGTGGCCGGGCCACATCGAGTCGTGATGCTGCTGCGGTTGAGTCCCATGAAGGGAAGCCCAAGGCGGCTGATCGTCCATCCCGGAGTAGAGATCCCGAGGGTCCCAGGAGGAGTCCCAGGAGAAGTCCCAGGAAGCACTGTAGCTCTCGCCGGCACAGTCCCCGTAAGGCCGTTAGTGGTGATGTGAAGACTGAACGGAGTGCTGGTGGGAAACGTCCCTGCAGCCGGTCTTCGGGTGCCCGGCCGGCGAAGGTCTCTCGTGGGGAAGGTCAAACTTCTTCCAGGAGGGTATCTTCTGCCGAGGCGGTCCCCGGGGGTCTGGTTGTTCAGTGCTCTGGGAGTTCTTCGGCCTCAGGTACTGTGTCTGTTAAGAAGAGGTGCATTGTTCCTGGTTGTCTGGGTGATAGCGAATACGCTCGTCTGCACGCATTCAACGCACATATCCCTAAGATATTTGACGAGCGCGTTACACCTGGTGACGAGAGGATCCTGCGTGGTCGGGAGGCTGCCCTCCTCCAGGCTGCGGTGAGGCTTCTCCGAAGACCTGTCGGGCATCTGGATGAGCTGAGAGAGTTTGTGGAGATGCAGCACCTGTTGACGGGAGAAGGAAGTGCCAACATCACTGATCGCCAGATAGTGAACATGAGGGCACACAGTAGCCATTTGGGCGAGCCTATTCCAGACACCTACTCATTGGATCCGGTAAGCTCTATGGCTGTCCTCATTCACTGGAAGGCGCTCATGCTGATTACGGCTAGGCTGACGGCGAGCGAGCGCGAGTACTGGAGGACTCAGTTTCCAATCCCTGAGGGAGTATCATGGGCTATGGTTCGTGCATTTGACTCCCATTTTCATCTAGACCGGACACTGCGTGCGCTGGGATTACCAAAGGAATCTACATTCCAGACCCTTCTTTCACGCTGTCCAATGGAACCAGGAAAGGAGGTTGAGGTTGTCGGAACCTGTGCTTGCTACTGTGACCCCGATACCTACCCAACTCAGGAGTACTTGGCTACCCTGCCACAGGACATGGAGGTTGCAGTAGGGATCCATCCGAAGCACCGGTACTCGCCCGATCAGCTCGACCGCGTCATCAGGAAGTTGCAGCATCTCATTCAGTTGCCTCGCGTCGGAACGGTAGGCGAGATTGGTCTAGACCATTCTGTGCCCAGGGAACAGTGGGCTGGGCAGTCAGTCATACTGGAGAAGATCCTACCACTTGTGGAACCCAGACATGTTTTGGTATTACACTGCCGAGGGATTACCGGAGACAGTGGAGCGGAAGCCTTTCTACTTCTGCTCTATTATGTGAAGAAGGCCGTGCGTCCTGACCAGAGGATTTATCTCCATTGTTTCAGTGGAGATAGCTACGTCCGAGACCAGTGGACCAGCGCCTTTTCACAGCTGTACTTCGGCTTCACCAGTATGGCAAGGCAGTTCAATAACCAGCAGGCCCAGGCCGTGAGGGGGATCAATTCGGAGAGAATTCTGCTGGAGACTGATGCTCCATATTTTGCCAGATCCGGAACCAGGTGCTCTGCACCAAACCAGTTATTCCGGACAGCTGAGTCTCTAGCCTGCCATGTCCGAATGTCCCCGGAGTCGCTGCTGGCTGCCTCAGTCCAGAATGCCTGTCGCCTGTTCCGACGCTAGAAGGTTTGTGATATTTATGGTCGGGGGTTAACTTGGTCTTTTAGGCTAAGCTAGTGCTTATAGTGCTACCCTGTACCAACCCGATTAGACTTTAATTCCCGGACATTTCTAAGACTGCATTATATAATTCCAGGTTTTGTGAGTGAGCCGTTTTACCATCTTATTCCGACGGGATATTATATGTTCTGCCGGAGAGCTCTATACTCTATGGAATTGCAACCAGTAATTTGACTTTTCATGTGATCACAGGCTTATAGTTTGTGAGGACCTAGATTCTTGGATTTGGTTATTCCTCAAACAAGACCTCCCTCAGCAAAGGACTTTCATCATATAAGGTTGGGAGGAATGTTGTGTCGTGGGTCTGTTTACATTACGTAATTTGCATATCCACCGGAAGTGCATGGGACCCCGTGCCGCTTGATTGAAGAATAACTGACCCCAACTCTCTTCCTTCGAGGACTTCACACTATACGGACGGTTTATCTTCAGCTCTGCATATCGTGGACTAAGTATTCCAAATATCCTACAGTGTACTCTACTTTAGGTAGTGACAGTTTCTCGGTAATCCCGCATATTGTAGGGTTACCGTGCCAGATACGTTTATATTAGTTTTACTCGCCATTTGGACCGTGTGAGTTGTATCTACTACTACCTGACCTGTCCAGCGTCTGAGGTGATACAGCTCCATTGACCACGTGGCTGCACCGAATTATATCTCTTCAGAAGGTAAGCTGTTACTTGCATGTGGTGAACACATTAGTATCATACAGTTCATTATCTGTGGTTGTTATGGTTACCGAAGAATACAAATTAATGTTTCTGTATCATACAATTCGAAACCTTAGGTTATTACGGTTACCACAGAATACACGAAATTTGGTTACTGTATCATACAGTTGATAACTTGAGGTCACTATGGTTACCACAAATACACGAAATTTTGTTGCTGTATCATACAGTTCATAAGCTGAGGTTACTATGGTTACCAAAGAATACATGAAATTTGATTATATGATTGTAGCAAATAGTTCCTAATCTATGGTTACCATGGTTATAAATGTACTCTAGCATACAAGCGCAGTTGCTTGAGTTTCTGTCAGTAAATACAAAAATATATGAGGAACCGCCCATTATAGAATATATATAATGGGCGGCCCATTTTGGTTATCTTTCCTTTTCATTACTTACTGACAGAAACTCAAGCAACTGTGAAACCAGTAATGCGGTAACTTTAGCATACAGTTTATGCATCCTTGGTTACGTTGGTAACTGCATCATACATACAATGTGAATGCCATAAGCTGCAGTTACAGTGGTACGGTAGTATTGTATGGTGTCCATTTTAAATCGTAACAAAGGTTACCGAGGTCATTGAGTCTACAGTGGCTTCATTGTGGTGTACCAGGGCCCAGTTGTTCAAAGGGTGATTAGCTTAATCACTATTTAACGATATTTTTCAAACTTTAAATAATTCTTTCAATATACACGTTACCATCTTCAAATTTTGCACGTAAATTGACAATATTAGGTATTTGATATCTACAAAATTCTAATCAAATCTGTGGTTTCATTTTAAAGTTACATGATTATTAAAATTTGCACTAATCACTGTTTAAGCTTATCATCTTTTGAACAACTCGGTCCTGATCTACACTGTGTTGTTTATTTTGGTAATTGGGATGTGCATAATATAAATTATCTGTTGGTACACTTGTATACTTGCAATACACTTTATCTGACCTCATCACTCCATAAGTGCTAATAATAAAGATCAATTAGGAGAATTGAAGTATGAGCCGATTACTGGATAGAGTTCACAGTAATGGGGTAATAGTGTTTGACTACCGGCCATGACCTCACGTCCCGTGTCAATACGTATGTATTACACAGGCTATATACCAAATGTCTATCCATGGTCACCTCGATATCGCCTTCCTCTCCCCTAGGTGACCTGGTCCCGGTTAGGTCACCGTTCCTACAACTTAATTAGTTAAGGAAAGCTTTAACTTATCAATATTCATGGGAAAACATTACAGAACTAAGGGGGAAATCGTATACTTTCCTAAACTTCTGCAATGCAGTTTCCAATGGAGATTTTGAAGTTAAGGCACGTTGATGAAACAAGGTCAGGTACGTTAGCCGTTGTAGAGAGTCCAGAACGTACTCGAAAGGGATAGGGACATTTTTTGGTAACTTATAAGAACTCTACCACAGTACAGGAGCTGATCGATAGGGTCAGGGCCCCAGGGAACAAAATCCCCTGGATTCGGACCAGGAAAACGTCGGTGTACCAAGCCCATTTTATATCAGATGTACGTACAATATAGCAAGATGTATTTAGACATAATCGTGAATTATACATACAAATATGGTATGCTGTATATATACAATGTACAAGAAAATATTTTGTAAATACATAAAAGTATCTTTCTGTGGATAAATGATACCATGCCGTACATGGACAAAGACCCGGTAAGGTCGCGAGCCGAGAAATGCACTTTTCTTTATTTCGATAGAATGTTTATAAAACTGTGTTCAAGCGGAAGGTAAACTAGATACAGTAGAAAGAGAAACTTAAATTTTTGTTTAATTTTCGACTTTTCCGCCCTCCGCAATAAAAGGGAAAATATCAACAACAACAAACGTCAGTTATTTATTTCACGACGCATTTAAACTCTTCCTATTCAAAGGTTAGACTAGTTTATTATGGAGATTCAGGGGGTGAATGAGTTAACTACCAAGAGGTTTAATGTGAACAGCAACATTAAACTGGGCGAGTTTAGTTTAATCTGGCGGGAGGCCCGATAGATAGTATTCAAATTCCAGCAATGGTTTTGTTAGGTTTAAAGCATTAGTGCGCTTGAATGAAAGATGTTATTTAAAGATTTAAACGATCGTTTGCGGTTCAGCCTCGCTCTGTGAAGATTGTTATTTTCTGTTCTGTTAACTTTAACAGGTATAATATATACAGTTGTTAAGAGCCCCGTGTACCATCCTCGATATCCCGGGGTTACGATCACCTACGCTCTCTTCACTCCTGGAATATGTCATGGCAAAACTGAAAGGCTTCGTGTGTTCCACCATGTTGATGAGGCAAGAAAACTGTTTCGACCCTTTGATATACATCAAAAGAATCTCGTGGTCACATAACGGTAAAAAATGACAGGCTTTGAAGTCGGTTGCGGCTCCTTTGTAATTTATAAAGGATGGGCATGCAGACTAGCGATTGGTCAGGATTTTTCTGAGCATGCCTTCAGTTTCGCCATGACATATTCCAGGGGTGGAGAGAGCGCAGGTGATCGTAATCCCTGGATAGCGAGGATGCATGCCCATGTATTTGCTTTAATCACTGGACAGGGGGAAATGAAAATCCTGAATACTAATGAAACGCAAACGTTCAGCCGTCATCACAATTTCATCTAAATGCTTTTATCTGATTTCCTGTTTTTCTCTTTTGATTTGAGGGTATATCATGTGATATTTTATGATATGTTTTGAAATCTTTGTGTGTATATTCCGCTAAGATCCTTACTGTCGTGGATCTTTCTACGTGAATATATCACATACTTGTACAAGGCACGAATAACATGGAACAGTTCCATCGAATATTTACAGAACTTGTCAGCTATATCAGCCCTCACATCAGTCGGTGACAGAATCCTCGTTACACGTTCTAAAACCTGTTTATGACACGAAATAATGGTGTCTCGGAGAGGCTGCAGCCACCACGGGGAACAGTTTGTCATCCGTACTACATGTTCGAAGGTTTCAAGCCTAAGCCGTTGAAAAAGTGTTTCAAATTTTTGTGTCCATCTTCGCGTTACCAAGGGTTACGATCTCCAGTACCCTGTTCTTCACCCTGTGAAGAGGAGAGGGTACTGGATCGTAACCCTTGGTAACACGAAGATGCTGAGTTTCTGGCGTTTTAGAATTCAATCCCATACGTTCAGTTTTTGTTTCTGTGCTTTCAAAACACAGGGGCTAGGCACGGACCCATATCACTATGAAATAATAGTCTGATAATTATTTAACCTATCTCGAATGTGACTCCTGATTTTCATTTCATACTGACATAGGTCCGTGCCTAGCCCCAGTGGTTCAAAGCGATGATGATGAAGAATTTTTATTCACAATGTTTCGTGAAAATACTGATTCGCTCAACTCGTATACTATGTGTAATTAATTTATTCGGTGGAATTTTAGATGTCCTATATAGATAAACGCATGCTTACGTAATTCTAAGACAATTACAATACATTTACTGTATAGCGAATTAAGGGTAATTTTGTAGATAGAAAAATTATTATTGATGCAAGAATCATATCTATTATAAATCAGACGAACAGCATTTATGAAATAATTAGAGAGGAAGCGCTTGAGGCACATACATGTATGTATGACGAATAATCTTCCATTGATGTTTAAAATAGTTTAACCAAACTACATTTATTAACTACAACTTTCTATCAATTTCTACACCAGATGATATAATTCCAAAACGGTATTTACAGCATTGTGATCTTGGACGTTCCTTTACATAATTGACCTGCGTGGTCGGTTTTGAAAGGCTCCTTGTTAAAAGAACTGTCTAGTATGTTTAGCTCAGAGACTGTTTACGCTCTTACGGTCCTACCTGTTCCGTATCTGTATATTTATTACTCATTGATTGCAGGTATACATATGCTATTAGAGTGTATTACACTATACAGAATTACATTTTAGAGGCAACGCAGAGAATTGCAAGGTGCCTAAGCAGTATGGAAGCAATACAGAAGCCTACATTTAATTTGCAGTCGGTGATCAAAACGTAACATAATGTTTACCTTGAGAGCTGTTGGTCCGCCAATACCTCCGGTTGGATCCTTACTAAGAGAATGACCACAACAAGTAGTGTCCACTTCATGTTGACCTCCAGTATCTCTAACACATCACTTAGATATTGACCAGTTGACCACGTGTTAGTCCGGACAGAGGATCACGATGTTAATTACTTGTGATGAATAGCCCGATACTCGCAGTGTAGGACTATAGTAAACATCCACATGAGCGTAGTAAACACTAGATCACATCCGCCAATGTAAATATTTTCCCCAAAACACGTGCACGCCAGATTTAACGCCGTATTCACAAGGCTGCCCCTCGTTCATGCAATCTAGGCACCGGGAGCGAAACACTTAAACCGTTATTGTTAATATCAGCACATCTATATCAAACACTGCAGGAAATACGCATCATGGTTCTCCCAAATTTCATCTGCATGTGCATACTAACATAATACGTTTCTGAAGATGATTCGTCATGGGATATGGTTATATTTATCCCTCACCGAAGCCACGTGGTGTAAACAGTTGCACACACTTACCGACAACTGCTCTGAACTGCCTTGTCAGCCGCTGAAGCTCTAGCCGGGTCTCCCGTGTCTAGAAACAAGCTTACAGCGTGTCCAATCTTCGCCTCGTACTTCCCTAAGAGAGAGAGAAAGGTAATCAATACATTGGACACCACAGAGGGATAGAAAAAACTCACACAACAATTACACATTACTCTTACGGGAAGCACGCCTCGTCTGGGGACACATAATTCGTCAAGTACACGTGTAAATTACCGCGGATCATCTTAATCAATCAGATTCTGGGAGCGAAATAAGGTATATACGATATGTGTCAGGCTTTTGTCTCTGTGGATAAGATTGTGTTAATAAATAATAAAACATGTACGTTATCGCAGCAACATCAGCACTTGGTTCACACGTACTGTATATATAAAACATGACAATGTTCACCGGATCCACTGCTGATAAAGTAAAAAAGATCAATTCTAGCGAATATATAAACAGCTAGGACACAAAAGAACAGGAACAATATGCGCCTTAAAATCAATGTCCGGAATGAAATTGATCAGTTTGATGCTCTGTGGATAATAAAATATATTTGTTCTGAACACAAATTGTAGTTAACATTTTCCTAACAGTTTACGTTCATACATTCTCGATATTGAGGGATTACGCTCACCTACGCTCTCTATAACGAAGATCAGAGTAACCCCTGAATAGAGCGTAGGTGAGCGTAACTCCTGGATAGATCGTAGGCAAGCTCAACTCCTGGATAGAGCGTAGGTGATCGTTATTTCTGGATTGAGCTTAGGTGAGCGCAAGCCCTGAATAGAGCGTAGGTGAGCGTAACTCCTGGCTAGAGCGTAGGCAAGCTCAACATCTGGATAGAGCGTAGGCAAGCTCAACTCCTGGATAGAGCGTAGGCAAGCTCAACTCCTGGATAGATCGTAGGCAAGCTCAACTCCTGGATAGAGCGTAGGCAAGCTCAACTCCTGGATAGATCGTAGGCAAGCTCAACTCCTGGATAGAGCGTAGGCAAGCTCAGCTCCTGGATAGAGCGTAGGTGATCGTTATTTCTGGATTGAGCTTAGGTGAGCGCAAGCCCTGAATAGAGCGTAGGTGAGCGTAACTCCTGGCTAGAGCGTAGGCAAGCTCAACTCCTGGATAGAGCGTAGGCAAGCTCAGCTCCTGGATAGAGCGTATGTGATCGTTATTTCTGGATTGAGCTTAGGTGAGCGCAACCCCTGAATAGAGCGTAGGTGAGCGTAACTCCTGGATATCGTGGATGGCTTTCAGAATGAACTAATCATTTATCACTCATACATGGAACTACTTACCATTTTTCGGTTATTATGTAGGAACATCACAATGTGGATGACAGAAGATTTGATAAACATTTGTGCATTGGTCATCGCATTTTAACAAAATCAGATAACCCCCTACTACCCCCACCCCGTAACCCACCAACCAAACCAAACGCCCCAAAACAAACACATCATTTTAGTCTCAGGTCCCTCTGATTTGCATACAATGACGTGCACAGAATAATTTACTCTTTGTAAAGTACTACTGTATTTTGTTATTATATAAGGAACAATGGTGTTTACTTACTGGAATTATGTCTACTATGAACATTTATCATTGGTCGACACTCGTCCCCCTACACAACAGGATGCTAAGTACGTTTCCGTAACAATGGCGATGTATAGGCACGGGTAGTATGACAAAGGACACAACAAAGGATCAAATCACACAAATAAATCACTTCTTATCGTCGTTTCATATTTATATCATAATCGATGTGTAACAGAACCGAGTAACACAAATGATAAATGTTTCCGCTGGGAGTTGAACGGGCTACCCGAGACCTATAGGAATAGTCCTCATAACTAAAGTCAGACACTAAATACAATGGACGTCCGTTGCTTTGATAATCCCCCAGTGTTTTACTTATTTTATCAGTACATCCGATATTCTTTGTCATCGCAAAGCACAAGGTCTGTCAAAACATCGAGGAAGAGTCTCTTTTGTTGAATACATAATGTCATTTTTATTGACAATGCACTATTTTCCTACCACTAGTATATTCAACTATACACTTTATTTTGTCTCCGAGAGAAACATTCAAGTGAATATTGTAATGCGCTAGCATTATGATATTTGTTTGCAATGCTCCGTCATTCAAATTATAACAAATAACATACAAAAACTGGTCAATGCTTAAAGGGGCATCCCGCGAAAGTAAGCTTTTTCCATATTTTTTTTTTCAAAATATTACATACACATATCGAGTGGGTATTCTTATGGACTACGACGATCGGATTTTGCTGATATGTATTCATAAAATAAATAATTTCAAAATAACTAGTGAAATTCCAAACGTCTAGCCAGACGCCCGGCTTGGGATTTCCACCTACCAACGCATGCGCAGCGAGCGTCGTTTCCATTGTAAACACTCTATCTGGTATTACCGTTACACCACGATAAGGCCTAACTACTAAGCGAAAAGTTGCCGAACGGTCAAAATATAACGCAAGACTGCGTTACGGAATCATATTGAGAGATGGGAAGTATTCAAAGGAGAAACTACCTGCTCTATTGTGTGTATGTTACATATTTCTTCTGCGTAACGGTAACATGCACAAATAAAGCTTTGATTTGGTTTTGGGGCTACCCAAGGGGAAACTGTCTCAGTCTTCTGTAGCATAAAATGCGTGTGTAATTTTAAACTTAAGAGTGTGTTTTATAATATTCCCTTTATAATACTTCATGTTACAGTGAAACAGTATGATTTAATGCTATTGCTGGATAGAAAGACCTTTTCAAATACAATATATACCGTAACAGAAAAAGTCGTTTGATTACGTTGTAAAACGGGACGTGCAACCGAGGTACATACAGCTTCAATTTGGACAAAAGGTATAAAAAATATGTTTTTCACGCGTAAAAAAAAGGTGATATTCATACTTAATCTATAAATTAGTGAAGGTACAAATATCATTAGGTTGCGACCCCGGTATTGAATTTGATTCGAAAATATATACATAACGAGAGAAAATAAAACAAAGTTATACAACATATACATATGATATATGTATATTGCATTCCTGCAGGCTTTACAAGAGGACAAAAATTTTTTTAAAAGAAAGCGGAATTATCAAACCATATTCATAACGGGTAGTTATAAGTGTTTCAACAGTTCCAAATCAGATATACATGTAGTCATGCTTAGGGCGTGGTGCGTTATATGAGTGTATGGACTTAATATTCGCATTCCGTGATACGTATTAACGTGTGAAGACGCTGAAAGTTGGATAGATTTTAAATGAATATTAATGTACATGGTATATATCTATAGATAGTTTGAAAAAAAAATCCTCAAAATATTGAGTTGTAAAAAAAAATCGGAAACATTTCATGTCATTTTATTTTCGTACTTTCCAATGCATGCTACATACATTTTATGAAATCACCTGAAAAGTTGGGTTCATGAATATTATCTTTTACATGAATTAAGGTTTGTACCATGGCTGTATTCCGTACCCATGTGTACCGGTCTCGCTCAGGTATATATATATTATATACATAATTCCTGGTGTCGATAAATGATGCCGATGTGCCGACAAATATTTCTTTATTTGAATATCTGTAAGTGTGCAATTAATATCTGATTATTGATATGAATGTGATTCAATAACTTTGTCTCCGTTTCATCAGCCGTATACATTACGCGTCCCCTCTCGTATGGCCTCCCCCATCATGTCAAGCGACTTGCAACAAGAATGTCACGTTGCGTCATCACCGCTATTTTAATCGGGGCTTTCCCGAGGAATGCGATTTTGCAAGTGGTCAATATAGACATTTTGAGCGGACTTTGTATACTGGAATTGCAAGAAAATATAGTAAGTGGTGCAGACACCATGTTCATCCAAACACTGGCATTCAGGCTTTCGCGGAATGCCCCTGTAAGTGAACGTGTTTTCTGTAGGAATAATTAGAAGGCAGCTCCGTCTCACAAAAAGAGATACATTTCTTTCATCGGGTACATGCATATAACATGTTGGATTTGTTTTAAAAAATACTACATTTTTAATGTCTATTTACGTGTATTTATCAGAATTATAAACAAAATCGTCTTCAAAGCTTAATAATATACAATAATTTTACATCAACTCATAAAATAAATTTTCATAAAAGCCAAGAAACTAATAATACCAGGGCTACGTTCTTGCTTTTGTAATAGACGACGCTCAAGTCGGACACATCTGTTAAAAAAATATGTTACCTTTACATTGATATCGATTGTCTTCGAACAAAAGCATCCCAGATTACTTATGAATGCAATTCATTTTCAACACGTACGTGACTTAACACGGCTGACAAAGACGTGAACAGACTCCAACGTGTGTGGATATAAGATTAAAGAGAAAGGTGGTCGGGTGGTGAAGTGGATAGGGCACTTGCCTTTCACTAAAGGGGGCCGCGGTGGCCGAGTGGTTAAGGTGTCCCGACATTCTACCACTAGCCCCCCACCTCTGGGCCGCGGAGGCCGAGTGGTTAAGGTGTCCTGACATTCTACCACTACCCCTCAACCTCTGGGCCGCGGTGGCCGAGTGGTTAAGGTGTCCCGACATTCTATCACTAGCCCTCCATCTCTTGGCCATGGTGGCCGAGTGGTTAAGATGGACCGACATTCTACCACTAGCCCTCCACCTCTGAGCCGCGGTGGCCGAGTGGTTAAGGTGTCCTGACATTCTTGCAAGTTCGAAACCCACGTGGGGCAGTTGCCAGGTACTGACCGTATGTCGATGTTTTTTTTCTCCGGGTACTTCGGCTTTCCCCCACCTCCACAACTTGGCACGCTCTTAAATAACCCTGGCTCTTAACAGGTCATAAAACTAAATAAACTAAACCAATATGACCAAGGCGGTTGGGGTTCGATTCCCCGACCGGACGTGAAAATGTATGTCAGGTATATCACCTGCCCGACGACGTGGGTTTTCTCTGGGTACTTCGGTTTCCTCAAACAATAAGACCCCTCTGGGCCAACAAGAGTGATTGATATAAGTTGGATAGCTTTTTTCATAATTGTTGTGAATGAATAATGTTTATATAAAACAGGAAGACTTTGCTAGCTCAATAGCATTGTATTCAATGTAAGTAGAACGATAAAAAGAAAATTACTAGAGTATTAATGTGTGACCGATATGTGTTGTGTTGGACTTGCCGACATTCCACTCTGACAAAACACGGACGAGATGAGTGGCGTCAGACAGCTGCGGTGTCTCTCACCAGGACCGGGGCTGAGCAGGACCGGGGTTGGTGAGGACCGTCAAGATAAGATAACTCGTCCTGACTTCGGATGATTACACGGTCCTTGGCAGGGCAACGCAGATTTATCTAACATACATAGTATTAATACATAACTATATAAAGATAAACACATAAAAACAAAATGTACCTAACAATGATTAACAATGCTAGTTAGGAGAGTAAATATAATCTATTTAACGAGGAAATTGAATCTCGACACATTAGAAAAGTTGTATAGATTGTACAATAAATATATATGCCCTATAGCTGTATCGGTCCCAAGCGGGGCCAAATCCTGATCAGAGAATCCAGTGTTCATTTAATTAGCATTAACGGATTAAAAACATGAAAGTCAAGGAGTATTGTAACTTTAGAATATGTAATATTAAACTTCCAATTGAAACTGGTAGGTGGTCCAATATTCCACGTGAGTATAGAATATGTAATTTATGTAATTTAAGTGAAATTGGCGACGAATTTCATTATTTATTCAATTGTACGCAAGAAACAATCTTCAATAGGAGACAAAAATATATGTCCAGATACTATTATTTTAGACCAAACGCATTTAAATTTCATACATTGTTCAATTACGTAACGCAACATGAATTGATATCATTGGCTAAATTTATTACTGATATTAATATGGAAATCAATTTACAAGAATGATGTCCATCCTGTTCATCCACGTATTAATGTCACCCAGTTGTATATATGTATTCTCTACACTGTATTGTTTATGAGAAATAAAACAATCGATTGAATTGAATTGATTGAGTGACAGTGCTTCCAGACAAAACGGAAGAGGCGATGATTAAAATAATAATTACACTTTGTCTACATATTAAAGCATTGTGTTTCAAATAATATAAGAGTTGTATACTACTACAGAGTGTATATATATTCGGTCCTTAGCAAGGACAAGCTGATCAAGAAACACAATGGGTAATTTATATTTAGTTAGGAAATAGCCAACATTTACAAATTAATAACATTGCATCATTGAAGACATGGTTTATCTATACGTGTACCTCTTTTAGCGTACATGTCTAGGTCGGGGACAGCATTATCAGGAAATAACATATTGTTCCAATATGTCTTAATGTAAAGCTTATAAAGTTGTATTAAATGAGGAAAGCGGAATATGCCTCAATGATATAGTCTGCCATTGTAGCTGTAAGCGTATGCGGTCCTGAGCAGTGCCAAATGTTGATCAGAGAATCCAGAGTTCATTTCATTCGCATTAATGGATCAAAATAATGAAAGTGACAGTGCTTACAGACAAATTAGAAGTAGAGAGATAATTAAGAAATAAATTAAACTTTGTCTTCAGTTTTCAATAGGTGTGTTTCTTATTTGATACGAATTGTATTGTACTATAGACTTAACATATTCAGTCCTGAGCAGGGACAAGCAGATAAGAAAACACTATAGGTAATGTATCCGTAGTTACCTATGGAATAATCCCCGTTCATAAAGCTTACGGACCAAAAAAGGTGTCGTTATGATTTTAAATGGAAATAACATTGTATGAACAAAAACATGTTTTATATATATACATGCTGCACTTCTTTCAGCGCACACGGTCCAAGTCAGGGACAACATTATCAGAAAATAACAATTTTTTTTCAATATGTTTTAAATACATTTATTGTTTAAATTCACTACAGATATCGAAATGTATAGCTGATAGATTTGTCATACAAGATGAGGAAGACTGATAAGAATAGCTATATACTCTTGTCTATAACTGTAGCCGTAAGCATATACGGTCCTGAGGAGGGCCAAATCCTGATCAGTGAATCAAGTATTCATTTCATTTATTATAAATGGATCAAAATAATGGGTGACAGTGTTTACAGACAAAACAGAAGCTCAGAAAATTAAGACATAATTAAGACATTCTACAGTATTTAATCATTGTGCTTGATGTTATATAATATTTGTATATTACAGTATAAAGTGTATTATAAACAGAAACACAATGGGTAAATTAACCGTGGTTGCTAATTAAATAACCCACGTTCACAAAGGTTACGGACAAGAAAGTGTCCTGATGATTTTTAAATGAGGAAAACGGAATATGTCTGATGAGAATAGCTCTGTGCTATAGCCTATCACTGTAGCCGTCAGCGTATACGGTCCTGAGCAGGGCCAAATCCTGATCAGTGAATCAAGTGTTCATTTCATTCGTATAAATATATCAACATAATGAAAGTGACAGTGCTTACAGACAAAACAGAAGCTCAGATAATTAAGACATAATTAAGACATTCTACAGTATTTAATCATTGTGCTTGATGTTATATAATATTTGTATATTACATTATAAAGTGTATTATATTCCGTCATGAGTAGGTAAAAATCTAAACAGAAACACAATGGGTAAATTAACCGTGGTTGCTAATTAAATAACCCACGTTCACAAAGGTTACGGACAAGAAAGTGTCCTGATGATTTTCAAATGAGAAAAACGGAACATGTCTGATAAGAATGGCTCTGTGCTATAGCCTATCACTGTAGCCGTCAGCGTATACGGTCCTGAGCAGGGCCAAATCCTGATCAGTGAATCACATGTTCATTTCATTCGTATAAATATATCAAAATAATGAAAGTGACAGGGCTTACCGACAAAACAGATGCTCAGATAATTAAGACATAATTAAGACATTCTACAGTATTTAATCATTGTGCTTGATGTTATATAATATTTGTATATTACAGTATAAATTGTATTATATTCCGTCATGAGTATGTAAAAGTCTATACAGAAACACAATGGGTAAATTAACCGTGGTTGCTAATTAAATAACCCACGTTCACAAAAGTTACGGACAAGAAAGTGTCCTGATGATTTTCAAATGGGGAAAACGGAACATGTCTGATAAGAATGGCTGTGTGCTATAGCCTATCACTGTAGCCGTCAGCGTACACGGTCCTGAGCAGGGCCAAATCCTGATCAGTGAATCAAATGTTCATTTCATTCGTATAAATAGATCAACATAATGAAAGTGACAGTGCTTACAGACAAAACAGAAGCTCAGATAATTAAGACATAATTCAAACTGTCTACAGTATTTAATCATTGTGCTTGATGATATATAATATTTGTATATTACAGTATAAAGTGTATTATATTCGGTCCTGAAAAGTACAATCTGATCAGAACACACAGAGGCTAATTTATCCGTAATTATGAAAATAGCCGACGTTCACATAGTTTTACGGACAAGAGAAGTGTCCTGATGATTAACATTGCACGAACAAAGACATGGCTTATACATGCTGCACTTTTGTTAGCGCACAAGGTCCAATTCGGGGATGACATTTTCAGGAAATAGCATATTTCCCCTAATTATATATGGCTTTTAATAAATTGATTATTAAATGTCAATAAAGCAAGCAAAATTTATAGCTTATTGATTTGTCATATAAGAAAAGGAAGACGGAACACGTCTGATAAGAATGGCTATATACTATGGTCAATAACACTTTAGCTGTAAGCGTATACGGTCCTGAGCAGGGCCAAATCCTGATAAGATAATCAAGTGGTCATTTCATTCGTATTAATGGATAAAAATAATGAAAGTGACAGTGCTGACAGACAAAGTAGAAGTAGAGATAATTAAGAAATAAATTAAAAGTTGTCTCCAGTTTTCTATCATTGTGTTTCTTATTTGATACGAATTGTATTGCACTATAAACTTATCATATTCGGTCCTAAGCTGGGACAAGTAGATCAAGAAAACACTATAGGTAATGTATCCGTAGTTACCTATGGAATAATCCCCGTTCATAAAGCCTACCGACAAAGAAAGTGTCGTTATGATTTTAAATGGAAATAACATTGTATGAACAAAAACATGTTTTATATATATACATGCTGCACTTTCAGTGTACACGGTCCAAGTCAGGGACAACATTATCAGAAAATAACAATTTTTTTCAATATGTTTTTAAAACATTTATTATTTAAATTCACTACAGATAACGAAATGTATAGCTGATAGTCTGTCAGACAAGATGTGGAAGACGGAACATGTCTGATAAGAATAGCTATATACTCTTGTCTGTAACGGTAGCCGTAAGCATATACGGTCCTGAGGAGGGCCAAATCCTGATCAGTGAATCAAATGTTCATTTCATTCGTATAAATATATCAAAATAATGAAAGTGACAGTGCTTACAGACAAAAACAGAAGCTCAGATAATTAAGACATAATTCAAACATTCTACAGTATTTAATCATTGTGCTTGATGTTATATAAGATTGGTATATTACAGTATAAAGTGTATTATATTCCGTCATGAGTAGGTAAAAATCTAAACAGAAACACAATGGGTAAATTAACCGTGGTTCCTAATTAAATAACCCACGTTCACAAAAGTTACGAACAAGAGAAGTGTCCTGATGATTTTTAAATGAGGAAAACGGAATATGTCTGATGAGAATGGCTCTGTGCTATAGCCTATCACTGTAGCCGTCAGCGTATACGGTCCTGAGCAGGGCCAAATCCTGATCAGTGAATCAAGTGTTCATTTCATTCGTATAAATATATCAACATAATGAAAGTGACAGTGCTTACAGACAAAACAGAAGCTCAGATAATTAAGACATAATTAAGACATTCTACAGTATTTAATCATTGTGCTTGATGTTATATAATATTTGTATATTACATTATAAAGTGTATTATATTCCGTCATGAGTAGGTAAAAATCTAAACAGAAACACAATGGGTAAATTAACCGTGGTTGCTAATTAAATAACCCACGTTCACAAAGGTTACGGACAAGAAAGTGTCCTGATGATTTTCAAATGAGAAAAACGGAACATGTCTGATAAGAATGGCTCTGTGCTATAGCCTATCACTGTAGCCGTCAGCGTATACGGTCCTGAGCAGGGCCAAATCCTGATCAGTGAATCACATGTTCATTTCATTCGTATAAATATATCAAAATAATGAAAGTGACAGGGCTTACCGACAAAACAGATGCTCAGATAATTAAGACATAATTAAGACATTCTACAGTATTTAATCATTGTGCTTGATGTTATATAATATTTGTATATTACAGTATAAAGTGTATTATATTCCGTCATGAGTATGTAAAAGTCTATACAGAAACACTATGGGTAAATTAACCTTGGTTGCTTATTAAATAACCCACGTTCACAAAAGTTACGGACAAGAAAGTGTCCTGATGATTTTTAAATGAGGAAAACGGAACATGTCTGATAAGAATGGCTGTGTGCTATAGCCTATCACTGTAGCCGTCAGCGTACACGGTCCTGAGCAGGGCCAAATCCTGATCAGTGAATCAAATGTTCATTTCATTCGTATAAATAGATCAACATAATGAAAGTGACAGTGCTTACAGACAAAACAGAAGCTCAGATAATTAAGACATAATTCAAACTGTCTACAGTATTTAATCATTGTGCTTGATGATATATAATATTTGTATATTACAGTATAAAGTGTATTATATTCGGTCCTGAAAAGTACAATCTGATCAGAACACACAGAGGCTAATTTATCCGTAATTATGAAAATAGCCGACGTTCACATAGTTTTACGGACAAGAGAAGTGTCCTGATGATTAACATTGCACGAACAAAGACATGGCTTATACATGCTGCACTTTTGTTAGCGCACAAGGTCCAATTCGGGGATGACATTTTCAGGAAATAGCATATTTCCCCTAATTATATATGGCTTTTAATAAATTGATTATTAAATGTCAATAAAGCAAGCAAAATTTATAGCTTATTGATTTGTCATATAAGAAAAGGAAGACGGAACACGTCTGATAAGAATGGCTATATACTATGGTCAATAACACTTTAGCTGTAAGCGTATACGGTCCTGAGCAGGGCCAAATCCTGATAAGATAATCAAGTGGTCATTTCATTCGTATTAATGGATAAAAATAATGAAAGTGACAGTGCTGACAGACAAAGTAGAAGTAGAGATAATTAAGAAATAAATTAAAAGTTGTCTCCAGTTTTCTATCATTGTGTTTCTTATTTGATACGAATTGTATTGCACTATAAACTTATCATATTCGGTCCTAAGCTGGGACAAGTAGATCAAGAAAACACTATAGGTAATGTATCCGTAGTTACCTATGGAATAATCCCCGTTCATAAAGCCTACGGACAAAGAAAGTGTCGTTATGATTTTAAATGGAAATAACATTGTATGAACAAAAACATGTTTTATATATATATATGCTGCACTTCTTTCAGTGTACACGGTCCAAGTCAGGGACAACATTATCAGAAAATAACAATTTTTTTCAATATGTTTTTAATACATTTATTATTTAAATTCACTACAGATAACGAAATGTATAGCTGATAGTCTGTCAGACAAGATGTGGAAGACGGAACATGTCTGATAAGAATAGCTATATACTCTTGTCTGTAACGGTAGCCGTAAGCATATACGGTCCTGAGGAGGGCCAAATCCTGATCAGTGAATCAAATGTTCATTTCATTCGTATAAATATATCAAAATAATGAAAGTGACAGTGCTTACAGACAAAAACAGAAGCTCAGATAATTAAGACATAATTCAAACATTCTACAGTATTTAATCATTGTGCTTGATGTTATATAAGATTGGTATATTACAGTATAAAGTGTATTATATTCCGTCATGAGTAGGTAAAAATCTAAACAGAAACACAATGGGTAAATTAACCGTGGTTCCTAATTAAATAACCCACGTTCACAAAAGTTACGAACAAGAGAAGTGTCCTGATGATTTTTAAATGAGGAAAACGGAATATGTCTGATGAGAATAGCTCTGTGCTATAGCCTATCACTGTAGCCGTCAGCGTATACGGTCCTGAGCAGGGCCAAATCCTGATCAGTGAATCAAGTGTTCATTTCATTCGTATAAATAGATCAACATAATGAAAGTGACAGGGCTTACCGACAAAACAGACGCTCAGATAATTAAGACATAATTAAGACATTCTACAGTATTTATTCATTGTGCTTGATGTTATATAATATTTGTATCTTACAGTATAAAGTGTATTATAAACAGAAACACAATGGGTAAATTAACCGTGGTTGCTAATTAAATAACCCACGTTCACAAAGGTTACGGACAAGAATGTGTCCTGATGATTTTTAAATGAGGAAAACGGAACATATCTGATAAGAATGGCTCTGTGCTATAGCCTATCACTGTAGCCGTCAGCGTATACGGTCCTGAGCAGGGCCAAATCCTGATCAGTGAATCAAATGTTCATTTCATTCGTATAAATATATCAAAATAATGAAAGTGACAGGGCTTACCGACAACACAGAAGCTCAGATAATTAAGACATAATTAAGACATTCTACAGTATTTAATCATTGTGCTTGATGTTATATAATATTTGTATATTACAGTATAAAGTGTATTATATTCCGTCATGAGTATGTAAAAGTCTATACAGGAACACTATGGGTAAATTAACCGTGGTTGCTAATTAAATAACCCACGTTTACAAAAGTTACGGACAAGAAAGTGTCCTGATGATTTTTAAATGAGGAAAACGGAACATGTCTGATAAGAATGGCTGTGTGCTATAGCCTATCACTGTAGCCGTCAGCGTATACGGTCCTGAGCAGGGCCAAATCCTGATCAGTGAATCAAATGTTCATTTCATTCGTATAAATATATCAAAATAATGAAAGTGACAGGGCTTACCGACAAAACAGAAGCTCAGATAATTAAGACATAATTAAGACATTCTACAGTATTTAATCATTGTGCTTGATGTTATATAATATTTGTATATTACAGTATAAAGTGTATTATAAACAGAAACACAATGGGCAAATTTACCGTGGTTGCTAATTAAATAACCCACGTTCACAAAGGTTACGGACAAGAAAGTGTCCTGATGATTTTTAAATGAGGAAAACGGAATATGTCTGATGAGAATAGCTCTGTGCTATAGCCTATCACTGTAGCCGTCAGCGTATACGGTCCTGAGCAGGGCCAAATCCTGATCAGTGAATCAAGTGTTCATTTCATTCGTATAAATATATCAAAATAATGAAAGTGACAGGGCTTACCGACAACACAGAAGCTCAGATAATTAAGACATAATTAAGACATTCTACAGTATTTAATCATTGTGCTTGATGTTATATAATATTTGTATATTACATTATAAAGTGTATTATATTCCGTCATGAGTAGGTAAAAATCTAAACAGAAACACAATGGGTAAATTAACCGTGGTTGCTAATTAAATAACCTACGTTCACAAAGGTTACGGACAAGAAAGTGTCCTGATGATTTTCAAATGAGAAAAACGGAACATGTCTGATAAGAATGGCTCTGTGCTATAGCCTATCACTGTAGCCGTCAGCGTATACGGTCCTGAGCAGGGCCAAATCCTGATCAGTGAATCACATGTTCATTTCATTCGTATAAATATATCAAAATAATGAAAGTGACAGGGCTTACCGACAAAACAGAAGCTCAGATAATTAAGACATAATTAAGACATTCTACAGTATTTAATCATTGTGCTTGATGTTATATAATATTTGTATATTACAGTATAAAGTGTATTATAAACAGAAACACAATGGGTAAATTAACCGTGGTTGCTAATTAAATAACCCACGTTCACAAAAGTTACGGACAAGAAAGTGTCCTGATGATTTTTAAATGAGGAAAACGGAATATGTCTGATGAGAATAGCTCTGTGCTATAGCCTATCACTGTAGCCGTCAGCGTATACGGTCCTGAGCAGGGCCAAATCCTGATCAGTGAATCAAGTGTTCATTTCATTCGTATAAATAGATCAACATAATGAAAGTGACAGTGCTTACAGACAAAACAGAAGCTCAGATAATTAAGACATAATTAAGACATTCTACAGTATTTAATCATTGTGCTTGATGTTATATAATATTTGTATATTACATTATAAAGTGTATTATATTCCGTCATGAGTAGGTAAAAATCTAAACAGAAACACAATGGGTAAATTAACCGTGGTTGCTAATTAAATAACCCACGTTCACAAAGGTTACGGACAAGAAAGTGTCCTGATGATTTTCAAATGAGAAAAACGGAACATGTCTGATAAGAATGGCTCTGTGCTATAGCCTATCACTGTAGCCGTCAGCGTATACGGTCCTGAGCAGGGCCAAATCCTGATCAGTGAATCACATGTTCATTTCATTCGTATAAATATATCAAAATAATGAAAGTGACAGGGCTTACCGACAAAACAGATGCTCAGATAATTAAGACATAATTAAGACATTCTACAGTATTTAATCATTGTGCTTGATGTTATATAATATTTGTATATTACAGTATAAAGTGTATTATATTCCGTCATGAGTATGTAAAAGTCTATACAGAAACACAATGGGTAAATTAACCATGGTTGCTAATTAAATAACACACGTTCACAAAAGTTACGGACAAGAAAGTGTCCTGATGATTTTTAAATGAGGAAAACGGAACATGTCTGATAAGAATGGCTCTGTGCTATAGCCTATCACTGTAGCCGTCAGCGTATACGGTCCTGAGCAGGGCCAAATCCTGATCAGTGAATCAAGTGTTCATATCATTCGTATAAATATATCAAAATAATGAAAGTGACAGGGCTTACCGACAAAACAGAAGCTCAGATAATTAAGACATAATTCAGACATTCTATAGTATTTATTCATTGTGCTTGATGTTATATAATATTTGTATCTTACAGTATAAAGTGTATTATAAACAGAAACACAATGGGTAAATTAACCGTGGTTGCTAATTAAATAACCCACGTTCACAAAGGTTACGGACAAGAATGTGTCCTGATGATTTTTAAATGAGGAAAACGGAACATATCTGATAAGAATGGCTCTGTGCTATAGCCTATCACTGTAGCCGTCAGCGTATACGGTCCTGAGCAGGGCCAAATCCTGATCAGTGAATCACATGTTCATTTCATTCGTATAAATATATCAAAATAATGAAAGTGACAGGGCTTACCGACAAAACAGATGCTCAGATAATTAAGACATAATTAAGACATTCTACAGTATTTAATCATTGTGCTTGATGTTATATAATATTTGTATATTACAGTATAAAGTGTATTATATTCCGTCATGAGTATGTAAAAGTCTATACAGGAACACTATGGGTAAATTAACCGTGGTTGCTAATTAAATAACCCACGTTTACAAAAGTTACGGACAAGAAAGTGTCCTGATGATTTTTAAATGAGGAAAACGGAACATGTCTGATAAGAATGGCTGTGTGCTATAGCCTATCACTGTAGCCGTCAGCGTATACGGTCCTGAGCACGGCCAAATCCTGATCAGTGAATCAAGTGTTCATATCATTCGTATAAATATATCAAAATAATGAAAGTGAAAGGGCTTACCGACAAAACAGAAGCTCAGATAATTAAGACATAATTAAGACATTCTACAGTATTTAATCATTGTGCTTGATGTTATATAATATTTGTATATTACAGTATAAAGTGTATTATAAACAGAAACACAATGGTTAAATTAACCGTGGTTGCTAATTAAATAACCCACGTTCACAAAGGTTACGGACAAGAAAGTGTCCTGATGATTTTTAAATGAGGAAAACGGAACATATCTGATAAGAATGGCTCTGTGCTATAGCCTATCACTGTAGCCGTCAGCGTATACGGTCCTGAGCAGTGCCAAATCCTGATCAGTGAATCAAATGTTCATTTCATTCGTATAAATATATCAAAATAATGAAAGTGACAGGGCTTACCGACAACACAGAAGCTCAGATAATTAAGACATAATTAAGACATTCTACAGTATTTAATCATTGTGCTTGATGTTATATAATATTTGTATATTACAGTATAAAGTGTATTATATTCCGTCATGAGTATGTAAAAGTCTATACAGGAACACTATGGGTAAATTAACCGTGGTTGCTAATTAAATAACCCACGTTTACAAAAGTTACGGACAAGAAAGTGTCCTGATGATTTTTAAATGAGGAAAACGGAACATGTCTGATAAGAATGGCTGTGTGCTATAGCCTATCACTGTAGCCGTCAGCGTATACGGTCCTGAGCACGGCCAAATCCTGATCAGTGAATCAAGTGTTCATATCATTCGTATAAATATATCAAAATAATGAAAGTGAAAGGGCTTACCGACAAAACAGAAGCTCAGATAATTAAGACATAATTAAGACATTCTACAGTATTTAATCATTGTGCTTGATGTTATATAATATTTGTATATTACAGTATAAAGTGTATTATAAACAGAAACACAATGGGTAAATTAACCGTGGTTGCTAATTAAATAACCCACGTTCACAAAAGTTACGGACAAGAAAGTGTCCTGATGATTTTTAAATGAGGAAAACGGAATATGTCTGATGAGAATAGCTCTGTGCTATAGCCTATCACTGTAGCCGTCAGCGTATACGGTCCTGAGCAGGGCCAAATCCTGATCAGTGAATCAAGTGTTCATTTCATTCGTATAAATAGATCAACATAATGAAAGTGACAGTGCTTACAGACAAAACAGAAGCTCAGATAATTAAGACATAATTAAGACATTCTACAGTATTTAATCATTGTGCTTGATGTTATATAATATTTGTATATTACATTATAAAGTGTATTATATTCCGTCATGAGTAGGTAAAAATCTAAACAGAAACACAATGGGTAAATTAACCGTGGTTGCTAATTAAATAACCCACGTTCACAAAGGTTACGGACAAGAAAGTGTCCTGATGATTTTCAAATGAGAAAAACGGAACATGTCTGATAAGAATGGCTCTGTGCTATAGCCTATCACTGTAGCCGTCAGCGTATACGGTCCTGAGCAGGGCCAAATCCTGATCAGTGAATCACATGTTCATTTCATTCGTATAAATATATCAAAATAATGAAAGTGACAGGGCTTACCGACAAAACAGATGCTCAGATAATTAAGACATAATTAAGACATTCTACAGTATTTAATCATTGTGCTTGATGTTATATAATATTTGTATATTACAGTATAAAGTGTATTATATTCCGTCATGAGTATGTAAAAGTCTATACAGAAACACAATGGGTAAATTAACCATGGTTGCTAATTAAATAACACACGTTCACAAAAGTTACGGACAAGAAAGTGTCCTGATGATTTTTAAATGAGGAAAACGGAACATGTCTGATAAGAATGGCTCTGTGCTATAGCCTATCACTGTAGCCGTCAGCGTATACGGTCCTGAGCAGGGCCAAATCCTGATCAGTGAATCAAGTGTTCATATCATTCGTATAAATATATCAAAATAATGAAAGTGACAGGGCTTACCGACAAAACAGAAGCTCAGATAATTAAGACATAATTCAGACATTCTATAGTATTTATTCATTGTGCTTGATGTTATATAATATTTGTATCTTACAGTATAAAGTGTATTATAAACAGAAACACAATGGGTAAATTAACCGTGGTTGCTAATTAAATAACCCACGTTCACAAAGGTTACGGACAAGAATGTGTCCTGATGATTTTTAAATGAGGAAAACGGAACATATCTGATAAGAATGGCTCTGTGCTATAGCCTATCACTGTAGCCGTCAGCGTATACGGTCCTGAGCAGTGCCAAATCCTGATCAGTGAATCACATGTTCATTTCATTCGTATAAATATATCAAAATAATGAAAGTGACAGGGCTTACCGACAAAACAGATGCTCAGATAATTAAGACATAATTAAGACATTCTACAGTATTTAATCATTGTGCTTGATGTTATATAATATTTGTATATTACAGTATAAAGTGTATTATATTCCGTCATGAGTATGTAAAAGTCTATACAGGAACACTATGGGTAAATTAACCGTGGTTGCTAATTAAATAACCCACGTTTACAAAAGTTACGGACAAGAAAGTGTCCTGATGATTTTTAAATGAGGAAAACGGAACATGTCTGATAAGAATGGCTGTGTGCTATAGCCTATCACTGTAGCCGTCAGCGTATACGGTCCTGAGCACGGCCAAATCCTGATCAGTGAATCAAGTGTTCATATCATTCGTATAAATATATCAAAATAATGAAAGTGAAAGGGCTTACCGACAAAACAGAAGCTCAGATAATTAAGACATAATTAAGACATTCTACAGTATTTAATCATTGTGCTTGATGTTATATAATATTTGTATATTACAGTATAAAGTGTATTATAAACAGAAACACAATGGTTAAATTAACCGTGGTTGCTAATTAAATAACCCACGTTCACAAAGGTTACGGACAAGAAAGTGTCCTGATGATTTTTAAATGAGGAAAACGGAACATATCTGATAAGAATGGCTCTGTGCTATAGCCTATCACTGTAGCCGTCAGCGTATACGGTCCTGAGCAGTGCCAAATCCTGATCAGTGAATCAAATGTTCATTTCATTCGTATAAATATATCAAAATAATGAAAGTGACAGGGCTTACCGACAACACAGAAGCTCAGATAATTAAGACATAATTAAGACATTCTACAGTATTTAATCATTGTGCTTGATGTTATATAATATTTGTATATTACAGTATAAAGTGTATTATATTCCGTCATGAGTATGTAAAAGTCTATACAGGAACACTATGGGTAAATTAACCGTGGTTGCTAATTAAATAACCCACGTTTACAAAAGTTACGGACAAGAAA
The DNA here is from genome assembly GCA_947623455.1 of Mimachlamys varia. Taxonomy (NCBI): domain Eukaryota; kingdom Metazoa; phylum Mollusca; class Bivalvia; order Pectinida; family Pectinidae; genus Mimachlamys; species Mimachlamys varia. The sequence continues at coordinate 10,104,716 of OX392537.1, forward strand.
GTGTCCTGATGATTTTTAAATGAGGAAAACGGAACATGTCTGATAAGAATGGCTGTGTGCTATAGCCTATCACTGTAGCCGTCAGCGTATACGGTCCTGAGCACGGCCAAATCCTGATCAGTGAATCAAGTGTTCATATCATTCGTATAAATATATCAAAATAATGAAAGTGAAAGGGCTTACCGACAAAACAGAAGCTCAGATAATTAAGACATAATTAAGACATTCTACAGTATTTAATCATTGTGCTTGATGTTATATAATATTTGTATATTACAGTATAAAGTGTATTATAAACAGAAACACAATGGGCAAATTTACCGTGGTTGCTAATTAAATAACCCACGTTCACAAAGGTTACGGACAAGAAAGTGTCCTGATGATTTTTAAATGAGGAAAACGGAATATGTCTGATGAGAATAGCTCTGTGCTATAGCCTATCACTGTAGCCGTCAGCGTATACGGTCCTGAGCAGGGCCAAATCCTGATCAGTGAATCAAGTGTTCATTTCATTCGTATAAATATATCAAAATAATGAAAGTGACAGGGCTTACCGACAACACAGAAGCTCAGATAATTAAGACATAATTAAGACATTCTACAGTATTTAATCATTGTGCTTGATGTTATATAATATTTGTATATTACATTATAAAGTGTATTATATTTCGTCATGAGTAGGTAAAAATCTAAACAGAAACACAATGGGTAAATTAACCGTGGTTGCTAATTAAATAACCTACGTTCACAAAGGTTACGGACAAGAAAGTGTCCTGATGATTTTTAAATGAGGAAAACGGAACTTGTCTGATAAGAATGGCTGTGTGCTATAGCCTATCACTGTAGCCGTCAGCGTATACGGTCCTGAGCAGGGCCAAATCCTGATCAGTGAATCAAATGTTCATTTCATTCGTATAAATATATCAAAATAATGAAAGTGACAGGGCTTACCGACAAAACAGAAGCTCAGACAATTAAGACATAATTAAGACATTCTACAGTATTTAATCATTGTGCTTGATGTTATATAATATTTGTATATTACAGTATAAAGTGTATTATAAACAGAAACACAATGGGTAAATTAACCGTGGTTGCTAATTAAATAACCCACGTTCACAAAAGTTACGGACAAGAAAGTGTCCTGATGATTTTTAAATGAGGAAAACGGAATATGTCTGATGAGAATAGCTCTGTGCTATAGCCTATCACTGTAGCCGTCAGCGTATACGGTCCTGAGCAGGGCCAAATCCTGATCAGTGAATCAAGTGTTCATTTCATTCGTATAAATAGATCAACATAATGAAAGTGACAGTGCTTACAGACAAAACAGAAGCTCAGATAATTAAGACATAATTAAGACATTCTACAGTATTTAATCATTGTGCTTGATGTTATATAATATTTGTATATTACATTATAAAGTGTATTATATTCCGTCATGAGTAGGTAAAAATCTAAACAGAAACACAATGGGTAAATTAACCGTGGTTGCTAATTAAATAACCCACGTTCACAAAAGTTACGGACAAGAAAGTGTCCTGATGATTTTCAAATGAGAAAAACGGAACATGTCTGATAAGAATGGCTCTGTGCTATAGCCTATCACTGTAGCCGTCAGCGTATACGGTCCTGAGCAGTGCCAAATCCTGATCAGTGAATCACATGTTCATTTCATTCGTATAAATATATCAAAATAATGAAAGTGACAGGGCTTACCGACAAAACAGATGCTCAGATAATTAAGACATAATTAAGACATTCTACAGTATTTAATCATTGTGCTTGATGTTATATAATATTTGTATATTACAGTATAAAGTGTATTATATTCCGTCATGAGTATGTAAAAGTCTATACAGAAACACAATGGGTAAATTAACCATGGTTGCTAATTAAATAACACACGTTCACAAAAGTTACGGACAAGAAAGTGTCCTGATGATTTTTAAATGAGGAAAACGGAACATGTCTGATAAGAATGGCTCTGTGCTATAGCCTATCACTGTAGCCGTCAGCGTATACGGTCCTGAGCAGGGCCAAATCCTGATCAGTGAATCAAGTGTTCATATCATTCGTATAAATATATCAAAATAATGAAAGTGACAGGGCTTACCGACAAAACAGAAGCTCAGATAATTAAGACATAATTCAGACATTCTATAGTATTTATTCATTGTGCTTGATGTTATATAATATTTGTATCTTACAGTATAAAGTGTATTATAAACAGAAACACAATGGGTAAATTAACCGTGGTTGCTAATTAAATAACCCACGTTCACAAAGGTTACGGACAAGAATGTGTCCTGATGATTTTTAAATGAGGAAAACGGAACATATCTGATAAGAATGGCTCTGTGCTATAGCCTATCACTGTAGCCGTCAGCGTATACGGTCCTGAGCAGTGCCAAATCCTGATCAGTGAATCAAATGTTCATTTCATTCGTATAAATATATCAAAATAATGAAAGTGACAGGGCTTACCGACAACACAGAAGCTCAGATAATTAAGACATAATTAAGACATTCTACAGTATTTAATCATTGTGCTTGATGTTATATAATATTTGTATATTACAGTATAAAGTGTATTATATTCCGTCATGAGTATGTAAAAGTCTATACAGAAACACAATGGGTAAATTAACCATGGTTGCTAATTAAATAACGCACGTTCACAAAAGTTACGGACAAGAAAGTGTCCTGATGATTTTTAAATGAGGAAAACGGAACATGTCTGATAAGAATGGCTCTGTGCTATAGCCTATCACTGTAGCCGTCAGCGTATACGGTCCTGAGCAGGGCCAAATCCTGATCAGTGAATCAAGTGTTCATATCATTCGTATAAATATATCAAAATAATGAAAGTGACAGGGCTTACCGACAAAACAGAAGCTCAGATAATTAAGACATAATTCAGACATTCTATAGTATTTATTCATTGTGCTTGATGTTATATAATATTTGTATCTTACAGTATAAAGTGTATTATAAACAGAAACACAATGGGTAAATTAACCGTGGTTGCTAATTAAATAACCCACGTTCACAAAAGTTACGGACAAGAAAGTGTCCTGATGATTTTTAAATGAGGAAAACGGAACTTGTCTGATAAAAATGGCTCTGTGCTATAGCTTATCACTGTAGCCGTCAGCGTATACGGTCCTGAGCACGGCCAAATCCTGATCAGTGAATCAAATGTTCATTTCATTCGTATAAATATATCAAAATAATGAAAGTGACAGGACTTACCGACAAAACAGAAGCTCAGATAATTAAGACATAATTCAGACATTCTATAGTATTTATTCATTGTGCTTGATGTTATATAATATTTGTATCTTACAGTATAAAGTGTATTATAAACAGAAACACAATGGGTAAATTAACCGTGGTTGCTAATTAAATAACCCACGTTCACAAAGGTTACGGACAAGAATGTGTCCTGATGATTTTTAAATGAGGAAAACGGAACATATCTGATAAGAATGGCTCTGTGCTATAGCCTATCACTGTAGCCGTCAGCGTATACGGTCCTGAGCAGTGCCAAATCCTGATCAGTGAATCAAATGTTCATTTCATTCGTATAAATATATCAAAATAATGAAAGTGACAGGGCTTACCGACAACACAGAAGCTCAGATAATTAAGACATAATTAAGACATTCTACAGTATTTAATCATTGTGCTTGATGTTATATAATATTTGTATATTACAGTATAAAGTGTATTATATTCCGTCATGAGTATGTAAAAGTCTATACAGAAACACAATGGGTAAATTAACCATGGTTGCTAATTAAATAACGCACGTTCACAAAAGTTACGGACAAGAAAGTGTCCTGATGATTTTTAAATGAGGAAAACGGAACATGTCTGATAAGAATGGCTCTGTGCTATAGCCTATCACTGTAGCCGTCAGCGTATACGGTCCTGAGCAGGGCCAAATCCTGATCAGTGAATCAAGTGTTCATATCATTCGTATAAATATATCAAAATAATGAAAGTGACAGGGCTTACCGACAAAACAGAAGCTCAGATAATTAAGACATAATTCAGACATTCTATAGTATTTATTCATTGTGCTTGATGTTATATAATATTTGTATCTTACAGTATAAAGTGTATTATAAACAGAAACACAATGGGTAAATTAACCGTGGTTGCTAATTAAATAACCCACGTTCACAAAGGTTACGGACAAGAATGTGTCCTGATGATTTTTAAATGAGGAAAACGGAACATATCTGATAGGAATGGCTCTGTGCTATAGTCTATCACTGTAGCCGTCAGCGTATACGGTCCTGAGCAGGGCCAAATCCTGATCAGTGAATCAAATGTTCATTTCATTCGTATAAATATATCAAAATAATGAAAGTGACAGGGCTTACCGACAACACAGAAGCTCAGATAATTAAGACATAATTCAGAGATTCTACAGTATTTAATCATTGTGCTTGATGTTATATAATATTTGTATATTACAGTATAAAGTGTATTATATTCCGTCATGAGTATGTAAAAGTCTATACAGAAACACAATGGGTAAATTAACCATGGTTGCTAATTAAATAACGCACGTTCACAAAAGTTACGGACAAGAAAGTGTCCTGATGATTTTTAAATGAGGAAAACGGAACATGTCTGATAAGAATGGCTCTGTGCTATAGCCTATCACTGTAGCCGTCAGCGTATACGGTCCTGAGCAGGGCCAAATCCTGATCAGTGAATCAAGTGTTCATATCATTCGTATAAATATATCAAAATAATGAAAGTGACAGGGCTTACCGACAAAACAGAAGCTCAGATAATTAAGACATAATTCAGACATTCTATAGTATTTATTCATTGTGCTTGATGTTATATAATATTTGTATCTTACAGTATAAAGTGTATTATAAACAGAAACACAATGGGTAAATTAACCGTGGTTGCTAATTAAATAACCCACGTTCACAAAGGTTACGGACAAGAATGTGTCCTGATGATTTTTAAATGAGGAAAACGGAACATATCTGATAAGAATGGCTCTGTGCTATAGCCTATCACTGTAGCCGTCAGCGTATACGGTCCTGAGCAGTGCCAAATCCTGATCAGTGAATCAAATGTTCATTTCATTCGTATAAATATATCAAAATAATGAAAGTGACAGGGCTTACCGACAACACAGAAGCTCAGATAATTAAGACATAATTAAGACATTCTACAGTATTTAATCATTGTGCTTGATGTTATATAATATTTGTATATTACAGTATAAAGTGTATTATATTCCGTCATGAGTATGTAAAAGTCTATACAGAAACACAATGGGTAAATTAACCATGGTTGCTAATTAAATAACGCACGTTCACAAAAGTTACGGACAAGAAAGTGTCCTGATGATTTTTAAATGAGGAAAACGGAACATGTCTGATAAGAATGGCTCTGTGCTATAGCCTATCACTGTAGCCGTCAGCGTATACGGTCCTGAGCAGGGCCAAATCCTGATCAGTGAATCAAGTGTTCATATCATTCGTATAAATATATCAAAATAATGAAAGTGACAGGGCTTACCGACAAAACAGAAGCTCAGATAATTAAGACATAATTCAGACATTCTATAGTATTTATTCATTGTGCTTGATGTTATATAATATTTGTATCTTACAGTATAAAGTGTATTATAAACAGAAACACAATGGGTAAATTAACCGTGGTTGCTAATTAAATAACCCACGTTCACAAAAGTTACGGACAAGAAAGTGTCCTGATGATTTTTAAATGAGGAAAACGGAACTTGTCTGATAAAAATGGCTCTGTGCTATAGCTTATCACTGTAGCCGTCAGCGTATACGGTCCTGAGCACGGCCAAATCCTGATCAGTGAATCAAATGTTCATTTCATTCGTATAAATATATCAAAATAATGAAAGTGACAGGACTTACCGACAAAACAGAAGCTCAGATAATTAAGACATAATTCAGACATTCTATAGTATTTATTCATTGTGCTTGATGTTATATAATATTTGTATCTTACAGTATAAAGTGTATTATAAACAGAAACACAATGGGTAAATTAACCGTGGTTGCTAATTAAATAACCCACGTTCACAAAGGTTACGGACAAGAATGTGTCCTGATGATTTTTAAATGAGGAAAACGGAACATATCTGATAAGAATGGCTCTGTGCTATAGCCTATCACTGTAGCCGTCAGCGTATACGGTCCTGAGCAGTGCCAAATCCTGATCAGTGAATCAAATGTTCATTTCATTCGTATAAATATATCAAAATAATGAAAGTGACAGGGCTTACCGACAACACAGAAGCTCAGATAATTAAGACATAATTAAGACATTCTACAGTATTTAATCATTGTGCTTGATGTTATATAATATTTGTATATTACAGTATAAAGTGTATTATATTCCGTCATGAGTATGTAAAAGTCTATACAGAAACACAATGGGTAAATTAACCATGGTTGCTAATTAAATAACGCACGTTCACAAAAGTTACGGACAAGAAAGTGTCCTGATGATTTTTAAATGAGGAAAACGGAACATGTCTGATAAGAATGGCTCTGTGCTATAGCCTATCACTGTAGCCGTCAGCGTATACGGTCCTGAGCAGGGCCAAATCCTGATCAGTGAATCAAGTGTTCATATCATTCGTATAAATATATCAAAATAATGAAAGTGACAGGGCTTACCGACAAAACAGAAGCTCAGATAATTAAGACATAATTCAGACATTCTATAGTATTTATTCATTGTGCTTGATGTTATATAATATTTGTATCTTACAGTATAAAGTGTATTATAAACAGAAACACAATGGGTAAATTAACCGTGGTTGCTAATTAAATAACCCACGTTCACAAAGGTTACGGACAAGAATGTGTCCTGATGATTTTTAAATGAGGAAAACGGAACATATCTGATAGGAATGGCTCTGTGCTATAGTCTATCACTGTAGCCGTCAGCGTATACGGTCCTGAGCAGGGCCAAATCCTGATCAGTGAATCAAATGTTCATTTCATTCGTATAAATATATCAAAATAATGAAAGTGACAGGGCTTACCGACAACACAGAAGCTCAGATAATTAAGACATAATTCAGAGATTCTACAGTATTTAATCATTGTGCTTGATGTTATATAATATTTGTATATTACGGTATATAGTGTATTATAAACAGAAACACAATGGGTAAATTAACCGTGGTTGCTAATTAAATAACCCACGTTCACAAAAGTTACGGACAAGAAAGTGTCCTGATGATTTTTAAATGAGGAAAACGGAACTTGTCTGATAAAAATGGCTCTGTGCTATAGCTTATCACTGTAGCCGTCAGCGTATACGGTCCTGAGCACGGCCAAATCCTGATCAGTGAATCAAGTGTTCATATCATTCGTATAAATATATCAAAATAATGAAAGTGAAAGGGCTTACCGACAAAACAGAAGCTCAGATAATTAAGACATAATTAAGACATTCTACAGTATTTATTCATTGTGCTTGATGTTATATAATATTTGTATCTTACAGTATAAAGTGTATTATAAACAGAAACACAATGGGTAAATTAACCGTGGTTGCTAATTAAATAACCCACGTTCACAAAGGTTACGGACAAGAATGTGTCCTGATGATTTTTAAATGAGGAAAACGGAACATATCTGATAAGAATGGCTCTGTGCTATAGCCTATCACTGTAGCCGTCAGCGTATACGGTCCTGAGCAGGGCCAAATCCTGATCAGTGAATCAAATGTTCATTTCATTCGTATAAATATATCAAAATAATGAAAGTGACAGGGCTTACCGACAACACAGAAGCTCAGATAATTAAGACATAATTAAGACATTCTACAGTATTTAATCATTGTGCTTGATGTTATATAATATTTGTATATTACAGTATAAAGTGTATTATATTCCGTCATGAGTATGTAAAAGTCTATACAGGAACACTATGGGTAAATTAACCGTGGTTGCTAATTAAATAACCCACGTTTACAAAAGTTACGGACAAGAAAGTGTCCTGATGATTTTTAAATGAGGAAAACGGAACATGTCTGATAAGAATGGCTGTGTGCTATAGCCTATCACTGTAGCCGTCAGCGTATACGGTCCTGAGCACGGCCAAATCCTGATCAGTGAATCAAGTGTTCATATCATTCGTATAAATATATCAAAATAATGAAAGTGAAAGGGCTTACCGACAAAACAGAAGCTCAGATAATTAAGACATAATTAAGACATTCTACAGTATTTAATCATTGTGCTTGATGTTATATAATATTTGTATATTACAGTATAAAGTGTATTATAAACAGAAACACAATGGGTAAATTAACCGTGGTTGCTAATTAAATAACCCACGTTCACAAAAGTTACGAACAAGAGAAGTGTCCTGATGATTTTTAAATGAGGAAAACGGAATATGTCTGATGAGAATAGCTCTGTGCTATAGCCTATCACTGTAGCCGTCAGCGTATACGGTCCTGAGCAGGGCCAAATCCTGATCAGTGAATCAAGTGTTCATTTCATTCGTATAAATATATCAACATAATGAAAGTGACAGTGCTTACAGACAAAACAGAAGCTCAGATAATTAAGACATAATTAAGACATTCTACAGTATTTAATCATTGTGCTTGATGTTATATAATATTTGTATATTACATTATAAAGTGTATTATATTCCGTCATGAGTAGGTAAAAATCTAAACAGAAACACAATGGGTAAATTAACCGTGGTTGCTAATTAAATAACCCACGTTCACAAAGGTTACGGACAAGAAAGTGTCCTGATGATTTTCAAATGAGAAAAACGGAACATGTCTGATAAGAATGGCTCTGTGCTATAGCCTATCACTGTAGCCGTCAGCGTATACGGTCCTGAGCAGGGCCAAATCCTGATCAGTGAATCACATGTTCATTTCATTCGTATAAATATATCAAAATAATGAAAGTGACAGGGCTTACCGACAAAACAGATGCTCAGATAATTAAGACATAATTAAGACATTCTACAGTATTTAATCATTGTGCTTGATGTTATATAATATTTGTATATTACAGTATAAATTGTATTATATTCCGTCATGAGTATGTAAAAGTCTATACAGAAACACAATGGGTAAATTAACCGTGGTTGCTAATTAAATAACCCACGTTCACAAAAGTTACGGACAAGAAAGTGTCCTGATGATTTTCAAATGGGGAAAACGGAACATGTCTGATAAGAATGGCTGTGTGCTATAGCCTATCACTGTAGCCGTCAGCGTACACGGTCCTGAGCAGGGCCAAATCCTGATCAGTGAATCAAATGTTCATTTCATTCGTATAAATAGATCAACATAATGAAAGTGACAGTGCTTACAGACAAAACAGAAGCTCAGATAATTAAGACATAATTCAAACTGTCTACAGTATTTAATCATTGTGCTTGATGATATATAATATTTGTATATTACAGTATAAAGTGTATTATATTCGGTCCTGAAAAGTACAATCTGATCAGAACACACAGAGGCTAATTTATCCGTAATTATGAAAATAGCCGACGTTCACATAGTTTTACGGACAAGAGAAGTGTCCTGATGATTAACATTGCACGAACAAAGACATGGCTTATACATGCTGCACTTTTGTTAGCGCACAAGGTCCAATTCGGGGATGACATTTTCAGGAAATAGCATATTTCCCCTAATTATATATGGCTTTTAATAAATTGATTATTAAATGTCAATAAAGCAAGCAAAATTTATAGCTTATTGATTTGTCATATAAGAAAAGGAAGACGGAACACGTCTGATAAGAATGGCTATATACTATGGTCAATAACACTTTAGCTGTAAGCGTATACGGTCCTGAGCAGGGCCAAATCCTGATAAGATAATCAAGTGGTCATTTCATTCGTATTAATGGATAAAAATAATGAAAGTGACAGTGCTGACAGACAAAGTAGAAGTAGAGATAATTAAGAAATAAATTAAAAGTTGTCTCCAGTTTTCTATCATTGTGTTTCTTATTTGATACGAATTGTATTGCACTATAAACTTATCATATTCGGTCCTAAGCTGGGACAAGTAGATCAAGAAAACACTATAGGTAATGTATCCGTAGTTACCTATGGAATAATCCCCGTTCATAAAGCCTACCGACAAAGAAAGTGTCGTTATGATTTTAAATGGAAATAACATTGTATGAACAAAAACATGTTTTATATATATACATGCTGCACTTTCAGTGTACACGGTCCAAGTCAGGGACAACATTATCAGAAAATAACAATTTTTTTCAATATGTTTTTAAAACATTTATTATTTAAATTCACTACAGATAACGAAATGTATAGCTGATAGTCTGTCAGACAAGATGTGGAAGACGGAACATGTCTGATAAGAATAGCTATATACTCTTGTCTGTAACGGTAGCCGTAAGCATATACGGTCCTGAGGAGGGCCAAATCCTGATCAGTGAATCAAATGTTCATTTCATTCGTATAAATATATCAAAATAATGAAAGTGACAGTGCTTACAGACAAAAACAGAAGCTCAGATAATTAAGACATAATTCAAACATTCTACAGTATTTAATCATTGTGCTTGATGTTATATAAGATTGGTATATTACAGTATAAAGTGTATTATATTCCGTCATGAGTAGGTAAAAATCTAAACAGAAACACAATGGGTAAATTAACCGTGGTTCCTAATTAAATAACCCACGTTCACAAAAGTTACGAACAAGAGAAGTGTCCTGATGATTTTTAAATGAGGAAAACGGAATATGTCTGATGAGAATGGCTCTGTGCTATAGCCTATCACTGTAGCCGTCAGCGTATACGGTCCTGAGCAGGGCCAAATCCTGATCAGTGAATCAAGTGTTCATTTCATTCGTATAAATATATCAACATAATGAAAGTGACAGTGCTTACAGACAAAACAGAAGCTCAGATAATTAAGACATAATTAAGACATTCTACAGTATTTAATCATTGTGCTTGATGTTATATAATATTTGTATATTACATTATAAAGTGTATTATATTCCGTCATGAGTAGGTAAAAATCTAAACAGAAACACAATGGGTAAATTAACCGTGGTTGCTAATTAAATAACCCACGTTCACAAAGGTTACGGACAAGAAAGTGTCCTGATGATTTTCAAATGAGAAAAACGGAACATGTCTGATAAGAATGGCTCTGTGCTATAGCCTATCACTGTAGCCGTCAGCGTATACGGTCCTGAGCAGGGCCAAATCCTGATCAGTGAATCACATGTTCATTTCATTCGTATAAATATATCAAAATAATGAAAGTGACAGGGCTTACCGACAAAACAGATGCTCAGATAATTAAGACATAATTAAGACATTCTACAGTATTTAATCATTGTGCTTGATGTTATATAATATTTGTATATTACAGTATAAAGTGTATTATATTCCGTCATGAGTATGTAAAAGTCTATACAGAAACACTATGGGTAAATTAACCTTGGTTGCTTATTAAATAACCCACGTTCACAAAAGTTACGGACAAGAAAGTGTCCTGATGATTTTTAAATGAGGAAAACGGAACATGTCTGATAAGAATGGCTGTGTGCTATAGCCTATCACTGTAGCCGTCAGCGTACACGGTCCTGAGCAGGGCCAAATCCTGATCAGTGAATCAAATGTTCATTTCATTCGTATAAATAGATCAACATAATGAAAGTGACAGTGCTTACAGACAAAACAGAAGCTCAGATAATTAAGACATAATTCAAACTGTCTACAGTATTTAATCATTGTGCTTGATGATATATAATATTTGTATATTACAGTATAAAGTGTATTATATTCGGTCCTGAAAAGTACAATCTGATCAGAACACACAGAGGCTAATTTATCCGTAATTATGAAAATAGCCGACGTTCACATAGTTTTACGGACAAGAGAAGTGTCCTGATGATTAACATTGCACGAACAAAGACATGGCTTATACATGCTGCACTTTTGTTAGCGCACAAGGTCCAATTCGGGGATGACATTTTCAGGAAATAGCATATTTCCCCTAATTATATATGGCTTTTAATAAATTGATTATTAAATGTCAATAAAGCAAGCAAAATTTATAGCTTATTGATTTGTCATATAAGAAAAGGAAGACGGAACACGTCTGATAAGAATGGCTATATACTATGGTCAATAACACTTTAGCTGTAAGCGTATACGGTCCTGAGCAGGGCCAAATCCTGATAAGATAATCAAGTGGTCATTTCATTCGTATTAATGGATAAAAATAATGAAAGTGACAGTGCTGACAGACAAAGTAGAAGTAGAGATAATTAAGAAATAAATTAAAAGTTGTCTCCAGTTTTCTATCATTGTGTTTCTTATTTGATACGAATTGTATTGCACTATAAACTTATCATATTCGGTCCTAAGCTGGGACAAGTAGATCAAGAAAACACTATAGGTAATGTATCCGTAGTTACCTATGGAATAATCCCCGTTCATAAAGCCTACGGACAAAGAAAGTGTCGTTATGATTTTAAATGGAAATAACATTGTATGAACAAAAACATGTTTTATATATATATATGCTGCACTTCTTTCAGTGTACACGGTCCAAGTCAGGGACAACATTATCAGAAAATAACAATTTTTTTCAATATGTTTTTAATACATTTATTATTTAAATTCACTACAGATAACGAAATGTATAGCTGATAGTCTGTCAGACAAGATGTGGAAGACGGAACATGTCTGATAAGAATAGCTATATACTCTTGTCTGTAACGGTAGCCGTAAGCATATACGGTCCTGAGGAGGGCCAAATCCTGATCAGTGAATCAAATGTTCATTTCATTCGTATAAATATATCAAAATAATGAAAGTGACAGTGCTTACAGACAAAAACAGAAGCTCAGATAATTAAGACATAATTCAAACATTCTACAGTATTTAATCATTGTGCTTGATGTTATATAAGATTGGTATATTACAGTATAAAGTGTATTATATTCCGTCATGAGTAGGTAAAAATCTAAACAGAAACACAATGGGTAAATTAACCGTGGTTCCTAATTAAATAACCCACGTTCACAAAAGTTACGAACAAGAGAAGTGTCCTGATGATTTTTAAATGAGGAAAACGGAATATGTCTGATGAGAATAGCTCTGTGCTATAGCCTATCACTGTAGCCGTCAGCGTATACGGTCCTGAGCAGGGCCAAATCCTGATCAGTGAATCAAGTGTTCATTTCATTCGTATAAATAGATCAACATAATGAAAGTGACAGGGCTTACCGACAAAACAGACGCTCAGATAATTAAGACATAATTAAGACATTCTACAGTATTTAATCATTGTGCTTGATGTTATATAATATTTGTATATTACAGTATAAAGTGTATTATATTCCGTCATGAGTATGTAAAAGTCTATACAGAAACACTATGGGTAAATTAACCTTGGTTGCTTATTAAATAACCCACGTTCACAAAAGTTACGGACAAGAAAGTGTCCTGATGATTTTTAAATGAGGAAAACGGAACTTGTCTGATAAAAATGGCTCTGTGCTATAGCTTATCACTGTAGCCGTCAGCGTATACGGTCCTGAGCACGGCCAAATCCTGATCAGTGAATCAAATGTTCATTTCATTCGTATAAATATATCAAAATAATGAAAGTGACAGGACTTACCGACAAAACAGAAGCTCAGATAATTAAGACATAATTAAGACATTCTTCAGTATGTAATCATTGTGCTTGATGTTATATAATATTTGTATATTACATTTTAAAGTGTATTATATTCCTTCATGAGTAGGTAAAAATCTAAACAGAAACACAATGGGTAAATTAACCGTGGTTGCTAATTAAATAACCCACGTTCACAAAGGTTACGGACAAGAAAGTGTCCTGATGATTTTTAAATGAGGAAAACGGAACATGTCTGATAAGAATGGCTCTGTGCTATAGCCTATCACTGTAGCCGTCAGCGTACACGGTCCTGAGCACGGCCAAATCCTGATCAGTGAATCAAGTGTTCATTTCATTCGTATAAATAGATCAAAAGAATGGAAGTGACAGTGCTTACAAACAAACCAGAAGCTCAGATAATTAAGACATAATTCAAACATTCTACAGTATTTAATCATTATGCTTCACGTTATATAAGATTTGTATATTACAGTATAAAGTGTATTATATTCCGTCCTGAAAGGTACAATCTGATCAGAAAACACAAGGGTAATTGATCCGTAATTATGAAATAGCCGACGTTAACATAGTTTTACGGACAAGAAAATTGTTTTATGTTTTTAATGGAAATAATATTGCATGAACAACGACATGGCTTATACATGCTGCACTTTTGTTAGCGCACAAGGTCCAATTCGGGCTAACATTTTCAGGAAAAACATATTTTCCCTAATTATGGTTTTTAATATACTGATTATTAAATGTCAATTAAGCTCGCAAAATTTATAGCTGATAGATTTGTCATATAAGATGAGGAAGACGGAACATGTCTGATAAGAAAAGCTATATACTATGGTCAATAACACTGTAGCTGTAGAGAATTATTCAAATGGATAAGACTCCAACTAAATCTAGAAACTATGTGTTTTGAAGCTTGATCGAGATGTCCTTCGCTTAGGTCCGTATACTATGCTGTTAATTCTATTTCATAACTACTATAAGCCACCTCTTATCTTTGCGCGTTGCCAATTTTGGTATTTGATCCATTCATACGGATATAACTTTTTATGCTTGATCAATATTATATAAAAAAAAATCCTGATTAGGATGCATTAACCAACACAGTTTAATAAGTATGTTTTAACTATTTCATTGTTTATTTGCAATTGAGCTTCAATTTCGGGAGTCCGCAGATTGTATTTAAATAGCAAATGCGTACGGATTTATTTAACATTTGATTTCCTGGTCCGTGTTAAATACCGTAAAGATAAATGTAATGTCTATGATTTAATCACATTAACTCTTCTAGAACTTCTACCATCTTGGCCCAGATTTTTTTTAAAGTAGCAAACCAGAATATTGCGTGATCACTGATACCTGCTGTTATATAATTGTGCTTATATATATATTGTATCTATCTTATCGTGTGAACTGAATACTTGATATTCACTGGTGATTTGAAGGATTTATCTTTTATTTTGTTTAGTTTATGAGAAAATAAAGCCGATGAAGCACGAGGTAAATTGCGATTACATTAAAAATACCGACTGTTTCATTGGATTTTTATGATCCCATAAACTAACAAATTAAAATAGGTTTACTATCCAATAAAATACAACATTTATTTGCAATATTGCAAATACTATAGTATTGATCACGTCATATCATTGTAACTCAAACTGGATAATTTGCATAACTCCGCCCACATGTATTGTTGTCGACATTATGGAAATTCGGCACGTTCTCGAATACAGTTATGAGATAATGATTTTAATTTTCATGACAATAGTTATCAGGTGAATGACAGTGTAGACTGTGAATATATATGTATACAACTATTATATAACATGAAACACAAAATCCCTTCTCAGAGCCGCATATATGCACTCTTTATAATGTACAATTCTTAAATAACATAGACAAAGTTTAACGAGTCTACTTCGGTTTCGTCTGAAAGCACAAACTTATTAGGACATTTCTGTTGTCCGTAAACTTTGGGAACGTTGGCTATTTCATATTTATAGATACATTTCCCATTGTGTTTCCTGATCAGCTTGTCCCTACTCAAGACAAACACTCTTATATATCTTAATTATCTCTACTTCTGGTGTGTCTGTAAGCACTGTCACTTTTATGGTTTAGATCAATTAATGAGAATTAAACGAACACTGTCTTGATTCACTGATCAGGATTTGGCCCCGCTCAGGACCGTATACGCTTACAGCTACAGTGTTATAGACTGTATAGTATATAGCTTTTCTTATCAGACATGTTCCGTATTCATCATCCTATATGACAAATCTATAAGCTATAGATTTTGCTATCTTTAGTGCATTTAAACAATAAATGTATTAAAAACATATTGAAAAATTTTGTTATTTTCTGATAATGTTGTCCCTGACTTGGACCGTGTGCGCTGAAAGAAGTGCAGCATGTATATATATAAAACATGTATTTGTTCATACAATGTTATTTCCATTTAAAATCATAACGACCCTTTTTTTTCAAAGACTTTGTAAACGGGGGATTATTCCATAGGTAACTACAGATAAATTACCTATAGTGTTTACTTATCTGCTTGTCCCTGCTCAGGACCAAATATGATAAGTCTATAGTACAATTAAGAAACACAATGATAGAAAACTGGAGACAAAGTTAAATTATTTCTTAATTATCTCTACTTCTACTTTGTCTGTCAGCACTGTCACTTTCATTATTTAGATCCATTAATACGAATGAAATGAACACTTGATTATCTTATCAGGATTTGGCCCTGCTCAGGACCGTATACGCTTAGAAATGGAACTCAGAATTGTCCTGCAAATGTTTACAACAAATAATTGTTTAACCCCAAAGAACAACAGATAACGTCTAAGATCAAATGTCTCGTGTATATTTAATAGGTCAATAATTCATTATACCAGTGTGTAGTTAATTAGTCTGCTATATATTAGCTATCAGATAAGATACTGTCCAGTTTGTGGTTATAAGGGCAATTATTCTACTGTGGTTGGGCTATTGGCCCTGCTTTGATTGTGGTTTTACAGACAGCTAACATCTGGGGATAAAATTACAAACCTTATCAGTATTTGACCAGTCATCCAAGTGCTCAAATGATTAAACACTTAGGATTAGTCTATAAATCAGACATAACAAACATCAAATTGTTCAAAATATAATTCTTCACGCTTTTTTATTTAACATTTAATAACGATTTTAATAACCGTTATAGTGGTATTAAAAGAAAGTATAAGTTTTTGCGCGATGCTTTCTGAATGTTTATGGTATATTTACAGTGAATATTACTAAAATTAGTAGTCCTTTCAATGGAACATACTAATAATAATTACAAGTATATGCCCACCACCTAAGGGTTTATTGAGACACCAATGAGATAACTGTTTTATTTTGACACGATATTTGGTTTCGAAAGATCACACTGAATTTCACTATATTTCATACATATCTTAATTATCTATTTTACCGTAACAAATATAATGAGTTTTGCATATATGGTAAATGTTAAATACAAAACAACCTTCCCCAAACTAAATTTATCATACAGTTCTTTTAGCCCCACTAAAGTGAACAAATATTTATAAAATGTGATAAATTTGTTTGAAACTTGTTAGCAAAATTTACATTCTGTCGTTATGGGAATAATGATATACAACATTTGAAAACGCACTCTATCCAGCGAAATTCAATCAAGCGTTCAACATGTAGTCAATTGGTTTACAATTTATACAATTATTATATACATAGATCAATACAATTTTCAGGATAATAAATCGTATAACATGCATGGTTCTAAGCGAAGACATCCTGATCAGGTGACCTAATGACGAATAGACAGATGTGTCCGTCGTTTCTTGATATGTAATTAAAGTTAGCAAAATCGTTTACTGTTTAAAAAATGTGTCATTATGATTTTTGTTAAGCAAACTACGAAACATGATCATAAGATACATTGCATTCGTTGTTTCTTGTTATCATATTGAAGTTAGAAATTAAAATTGTTTAAAGATAGGTCAGTATGATGTTTAAATAGTAAATATGTAACATGAACGACGACATACACGGTCCTTAGTTGGGACATAGTTAAGTCAAAAATGGGTGCAGTAAAAGGCGTGTTAAAATGATTATAAATACAAGATATGTAACATGAAAGACAAATATTTCATTGCATAAATCTGAAATCATACTTGGTCCAAAGTAGGGACCTCAAATCAAGTTAGAAATACATGTATATCCGTCGTTTCCCGTTTTATATCAAAATTTTTCAATAATAAATATTGCTCAAAGATGTGTCATAATATTAGTTTTATTAAAAAACGACGGAATACTAAATACAGACATATGATTGGTACAGAGCGGGAATATCCTGATAAGGAAATCCCTGAAATCAAATATAACAGAACATGAATCGTTGTGGGAAGTTGTTTTAGACCTAAAGGGTTAAATAAGGTGTATGTGTACCTAGCTCAAGTCCTGACCTGGGATTGACAAACAATAGTGAAAGAGTGTTATATCATTTCATATCATATTGAATGACAAGTAGAAAGAAAATACAGTTCAGCATCACCTGACCCCAACAAGTCAGACATACACTAAGCCTTATCAGACATAAGACTGCTATCAACAGTGCACTGACGGGCAGCAATTAATTAACACATTTAAATTATGTGGCAACTTGAAACTCTTCTATAACTGAATCTAAACTTTTTCTCAATTACACTTGGTTATTTATTGTATCCTAGCATAATTTTGTAAAGTGAAAAATACGTAGTATGAATGTGAATGATAAAATATTACTTAAATGCCGTAAATCTTATACATTAACTGAGCACGGCCACTATGGCATGGAAGCACGTAACACTCAGATAATGACTATATGTGCTCGCTATGTTGTTTTAAATATTAACGATTCCTTTCATATACAAATGACATTCCTACCTTTTATCCTCTAGAGAAAGAAGCACTCATCATCATCATCATAAATTTGTTAACGTGCTTAATTACATTGAATGATACGGATCTTTAATGCCTTTAAGGCTTTCTGTAACAGGAGAAAGAGAAAATGTAGCGTCCAACCGGGGTTCGAACCCGGGACTTCCCGAACTCTAGACGAACACTCTACCAACTGAGCTACCTGGTTTCCGATGATCGATCCAGTCCAGTTCCGCTACATATCAACAATATGTTTGGGTTGATGTCAGTTCTTCTCGACACTCTGTATACCTTTCAGAAATGTCACTCCCAAACACTGTTGATTATATTGCTGCAAGGAGGAACATTTGACACATTATAATAATAATAAACTTCATTTTCTGAGGATAAAATACATGTTTAGCCAAAGGCTAATCTTCCACATGGTCCTCTTAGAAGAGTTTGGACAAGGATGCACAATTCAAATAGGTAGCAGATAAAATGTCCGAACCATGAGGACCTGATTAATATCGGTACTGTAACACACAAATATATTGATTTAGTGACATACTCTTCAAGCAGCTACATTAAAGGGTCCTGTATTTGGTATTCACTGGACTTTCATCTTTCATATTTATCGTGACAAAGCTGCTACACAGCGTAAACAGTATTATGCACAAACATATTTGAATAGCAGCGTATGCCTTTTTTTCAATAAATTCAAAATAGCTTGTCTTGCTGAAGTAGTTGTCGGTATAATTTTTACAATTAACTCCGTTTAAGATGATTTGAAAAGATACAAAAAAAGATATTTTTAATGCTTTCACTGTTATTTAAAAAATGACGTTATAATCGTCATACTGTAATCGTCATTCAGAGCTTCTGATTATGAGGCATATATTGAGTTGTTAGATATAACAGCTCATACAGAATATTTTTGGATGAGACCAAGATGGCGACCATAAAACTTGCCTATAGTCTTCATCAACTGCATCTCTCGAATCCCTTTGTCGTAAGATTGTTCGTCAGCAGTTGACATCTACTACGACTATCTTGATATTCAAAAACTATTTCGGAAAACAAATTTTGTTAATGTTTAAAACATACTCAATATTGAAACCTTATATCTACATCCCTTAAATGAGTTATGATATGTAATGTTAACGCCGATATGACGTCGACGTCATAGTAGTAATTTTGTTGATGGAGTGAAGTCACAAAAACAAATTTAATTTGGTAGGGCATTTGGAGAAATCTTTAAACCATGTTTGCAATACTTTATTATCATAAAAGGAGGTTTTAACATGCTCTATGGATTTCAAAGAAATTTATATAGCAGAAATTCAATACGGCGAACGACGATAATGGTACATGTTACAGAATGTCAATGTCATTAATGATTAACACATTTGAATTATGACCGTTTGAAACGTTTAATGGATGACGTCGTGGAGGCCATTTTACAGGCTTTGACTAATTGAACATGTTATTGTGACCGAATTATGTCATACATTATATAGTGTATATACATAAAAAATACATTGGTATACCCCTTACCATTTAGAAGAAACTCAGTATTGAAATATGATAATAAATGAAAATGAATAATAAGTATTTTGACCAGTCCCCAGTCCCCAGTATAAACACTACTTAGAAATCATGATTTTTAATTTAATGCAATTCTTACCAGTACATTTTCAATAATCTTTATTGCATGAATATATTTATATTTTTATGCAGCTTCGAAATATTCAAATTCAAAACAACGAAATTTTCGTTTGCTTCGTATTTAGTATAAAAGTTGTAAATTGAATATTTAGAAATGATGAAGCCACCGTAGTTCCTCCCTTCAGTTTTTCGCGTATTCGAAGGAAAGACATGAATAAATTGGTTTGAAAACGAATGTTTCCAACGAATCAAGTATTACATGCGCAGGCAATGTTTCCTGTCACCTGACAAAGAAAACAGACCGATACCCTATCAAATTAATCGCTGGGGTAACTGGTGGGAGCCAATAAATTACCTCCGTCTGCCACTTCGAAGGCGGCTCTCTACCTCAAGTCAGTAGGACCGTTTTGATTCAATTAGAAATGAATAAAAATTCGTCACGCAAGCAGCAAACTGCTATTTCGAAAACAAACAATACAAAAACGTACGAATTACAGTGACATGGAAATCGAAGAAACACCATGGTTCAATACGTCTTTTGAAGATCTAGAGGCTCGTGCCTCTCGCTGCAACAACTGTTGCAATGGAGGATATATGTCGTATCACTGTCCATTGTGTCCAACAACAAACTTTAAACCTACAAAGAACTGTAAAGTAGTACGTCATCTGGGTGTTCATTGGAAGACTAGAATTGAATCGGGCCAAGATGGTATGTATTTTTTATTTTGAATATTATTTATCTTTTAATAATACTTATATACATACTGAAGTCATATAACTAGTTTTTTTGAGGGGGAGGATATAATTTGGTAAAGGACATCATAAGTAAATTGTTTAAGACAGATTTAATCAAACGTGTGCTTGGTTACACGAAAAACAATCGCTTGTAAATCAAATGCGACCGTAACAGAAATATATCAATATAAACATTTCTATGGCACCCATAACATCTCTTATACATTTTTGGGGATTTATATAACTGAACTATTTCTCCCTATACTATCATTATAATTATGTAACAATAGCGACGTCAGTTATATGTCTACCAACCAAAACGATATTCACAGCAATATGTACATACTTATGTTGTAGTGGTAAAGCTCTAAAATACAAAATGTTCATGTCTATGCACATTGCGAAAATGTATGCACTGTCAATATATTTGCCTTTACAACTATTTAAGGATATAAGTGAAATTAAAAACGAATCCTGTATCAAACTGTAATATACATTTTTTTAAGTCATATGCATTTATTTTTAGAAGAGTGAGGTTACGGCATAGATAAAATGCAAAAATAGTGATACGTCTGTGTATAAGTTTTAGTGATTTGAACGGTTAAAAATACGAATTTTGAATTATACATCATTTTAAGTAAATTTTGTTGTTTTGAAACCCTTTGGACAGCCAATTCCATCCAAACAAGTTATGATATATCATGTTGGTCTCATAGAGAGAAATCCTTATCCTTGTATGATATGAAAATTAATATTCTTGAATGTGCTCATTAGTATAACAGCATGTTGTGATTAAAAATGATGCTTGTGCTATCTCTTTGAGGAAAAGGATTTACTTTAATTATATCTAGATTTACAAGACGTTTACTCTTCCGAAACACCTGGTCTTATTCTCTTGTACTTTTTCAGGGCTCTCCGTGTAATTTTTTTCTTTTTTCATATTAGATTCATAGTTTAATCGATTTTGAGTTGAAATTATGCTTTTGTTGACGCTTTGGTATTTTCCTTTTTTTTTTTTTTTTGCAGTCTTGTTACATTGTTCGTGAAGCGCAACAAAATAATTGCTAGTTACATGGATTGTGAAAAACATTCAAATATTATTGCTCTCAAATTATAGTCTATTTTTTATGAAATCAATATTTCTATCATCTTTACGTGAATGGTGGCCTCCGGTTCCTCGGGAAACGTGCTTTTTCGCGTTGTTTTCATCTGGATAGGAATCGTGACGACACATTTCTAATACGGAACCGAGCTAAGACCAGTGGACGGATACACAGAAATGCACTTTATCTTTAAAATGACGTCTGAATTGGTATTGTGAAAAAAAGTACAACAAACAATGGACATATAAACTTTCACACATTTTTCAGATGTGTGTTATTTTGAAATCGATCAAACATCGTTATGTATTACAAAACAATATGCCTTTATATCATATCAAAACTACACTTGAATGTTATTGAAACCTAATTAGAGTATATATTTGGAGAATAAGCATCCAACCAATATTTATATGTTCAGAAGCATTAACAATATTGGAATTAACAATATTGGATCATATTATAGTCATACACACACATATATAAATAAAATGTATATATATATGGAATTATATTGTGAGTTCGAGCCCCGGTCAGCGCACGAGTCACAATCTGCTTCCTTAGCCATTTGTTATTATCTAATAAGTATTGTTGATCTATAAATATATAATATACCTAATAATACATAAATGTACACGGGTAGATGATAGATAAATTAAATGTGCTAGATCAATGTTATGTCTGTTGGTGAATTTTTAAGCCCCGATGTTTGCTGGAGCCTCCATAGCCACAGTTAATCTCATTTGAGTAGTGGCACGGTACATAGAATACACAGTTTCGTAGTACACGATTTGAAAGTATACATAACTAGTTTAATTTTACTTCTAAATTCATAAATAACAGGGGTTTTACGCACCTGACCCTTCTGCTTCTACACTAGTTTAGAAGATTCCCATCTCAAAGATGACGTAACACACACGCACATGCTGCACCTTTAAGATTAAATATTTGCCATGTTACCATTCGTTTCAATTGAAGTAGTGTACTGCTCTATTTTGATAGATACTCACAAATCACATGATAGAACATTTTCTATTAACACTTACCTCATTTATAGCTTATTTTGTTACAATTGTCAACTCAACTATTTTCCTTTTATTCGCAGGTTTGTTTTCGGTTATCTGCCATTTGAAGCATGACAATTTTGAAAATGACAGGGGTCACTTCCACTGCTTTTATTGTCCCTTCATAAACGTGAAGAGAAAGCGATTAGAATCTCATATTCAAAATTGTCCGAACCGTCCAACACATATGAGAGATATCGTCGGGGAGAGGACGGTTAAAGAAAACAGTATTCCCAGACAACATGCCTTGGGCGACCATGTTTATGCAGCTTCTGGTTCCCAATCTACCACGTCATCAAAAAGAGCAACTTGTGATGTGTGTGGAAAACGCGTTCACAAAAGGTGGCTTAAAAATCACAAGAAACTCCACGACCAAAGGAAAGATATTAACAGCCAGCGACATCATTGGACTGTTATCATAGACCCTTCTAATGGATTATATACTTCTTCAAAAAATTTGCAAGGACCGCAGCATCCAGTTCATGTAATTAAGAAAATCCATGGCGACCATCAACAAGTTAATTGCGAAAATATCAACTGCGTTGATACAATGAAAACGG
The DNA here is from genome assembly GCA_947623455.1 of Mimachlamys varia. Lineage (NCBI taxonomy): Eukaryota > Metazoa > Mollusca > Bivalvia > Pectinida > Pectinidae > Mimachlamys > Mimachlamys varia. The sequence goes on from OX392537.1 coordinate 10,128,462, forward strand.
CGTCAAGAGGGTCCAATTTAGCATACGAATGTTTGCACATACGGTCAATCCCGTTTGCAGTTCCGGGAGAAGAATACCGGCTGAATGAACAAACACTAGAACTGATGCAAAATAATGGCATAATAACGCAAGAAAGGAGAGACCAGTCACTGCACCTTCAGCAAAAATCAGCGGAGAAAAATGTTCCCTTTGTTGTACGGATTCCTAACGCAGAGGGAACATCGGACAGGTATATTTTTCTGTCTGTTTTTACTGGAATTTCCAGTCACTGGTGCAAATTTGAAAGGACAGTCGTTACCTTCGACACAAACAAATTTGTAACACTTTGCAAATGTTCAAGGGTAGGAACATCCTGTGTGCACAAAATCGTCGGGAAGTGGTGTATAGCACAATATCATCCGACATTGTTTTCGTCAACATCTTATTCAGATGATGAGTCACTGGAACCGTCTGAAAACAGTCATGCTGAAACTGTTGAATCACCATTTCAGCAAAACGAAAGCCGTGGAAATACGCTAGGAAGTGTTGATTATGCCTTCATGTCATCACAGGACCTTCGTCTGGAACCCACAGCAGATAGATGTCTAGAATGTGGAGGTTGCTTGGTGAAAAAAATACTTAACGAAAGAGCAAAAGTAATAACCATGCAAAGCGTCCGTAGAGGTGAGAAAATAAACGTATGGAATACATTTTTTAAATAAACGTTTTAGAGAAAATTGCAACAAGCCATTTTTAATAGATTCTGTAGATTTCAATAGGTGACTAATAATGAATTATGATCTATTATAAAAACTGAATGCAATAGACACATGTTGTTATACTTTCTCTTTAAATTTTATAGAATACATTGCTATTGGCCAAGCGACGCTTGCCTAATGTATTTAATAAGAAAGTGATAGAATCTGGATATTGTACTCGTATTACGTTCTCCTTCTGTTTGAAACATATAAAAACATATAAAACAAGAGTATAAAAAAGATAGGGAAGGAGAAATGCCCAGAATTTGTTTATACATGATACATATTTATTTTAAGATTTTTTTTTTGTTTTTGCAGGAATTCCTGTTTTACAGAAGAGCTGTATTGGATGTGGTAAAGTTGTTCGATTCAGTGGTTGCACCAAGGGGTTGCATAACTTTCATGACAGTGTATTTCTTGGAGCTGATGTCTGCAACTTCATCCGTTCCGGACTACAGGTATGAAATAAATAAACAGACATTTAGCACTGGTATTATTAAAAATCCAAGGCTTGGCAGAATCACGTTCTGCTTACAGAATAATTTAAGCATATATCTTATTGATTTGACTACAATTATTGTGGTGTTTTTGGTATAATATTATGTAGTCGGTTATTACAATATCACTTGCATGCATCTCTTAAACTTCAAATTGTTTCAATTATTGCTTCAATATTCACAACACACTCTCTGTATATCAGAAAATACAAACACGTCATAAATAATTCCATATTGCGTTTTTTAGAACCATGTTGCAATTGGAAGGTCGGTTGCTGTCTTGGAAGATATGCTTGAAGAACACATTGCTAGTCACGAAGTTGAAAGAGCATACCTTAACTTTGAAGCTTTGTTTCAACATGACTACAACTTTTCATGTGTCTTATGTGGATATCATCCTGTAGTTATTGTTTGGGATACATTTCGGAAGGCTGGATTTCGATTTGCAGGTAAATATTCACTCCTTTTACCATTTTGATGATTATTTTGTGTCAGTGGAATTTTTAATTTTTAATTTTGAACTAATGTATCATATATAGGTTAACGCTAAATAAATATTGTATCCACATTTCCATTTATATTCAAAATATTTATAATATTTCAGTAAAGCTAGGCCTACAAGCAAGATAATAGTTCTTCAAAACAAATTAATAAACTCAAAACGACATTGAAATTTCACTGTTGAGATATATGCAAACACTCGTTAGTCAAATCAAGATTATAATTCCTATTTTTCTGTAAATGGTAACAAAGCAGTAAGTTTCCATATAAATCACGCCTTGTAGAATTGGCCCTTTTACTTATGCAGATGCTAACACGATAAGTTGAGTGTTAAATATCGACTTATTTTGAACTGTTGACATTTCGTTTTGAAATAATTTTACAAAAAAACTCTAAATTTTAATGATGCATGACACTGAAATTTGCAAGACTTTATAGTTCACATGAGGTATACATGTATATATGTGTGATAAAATAAAGAACTGAAAGATTATAGGAATTTCTACAATATCATTATCTGTTTTTCTAAAAATCTTCCATTTTTTCATTTTCCTTTCCATTTCCACTGAAATGTTCTAAACGTATGGACATCCAAACACTTACTGGCAACATATTATTGTAAAAATATAACTTCAAATAACACTAAGTTAATCATCCATGTAATGAAAGAAATAAAAAAATAGACATATTTCGCCACTCCCACAGCACAGACATTGAATAATGGAGCAACATTAATCGTGTAAGTTAAAGATTAAGATGGCAGTACATTTGCTTCCCTAACTATGAGTAACTCAGCTGCGTGATTAGAATACACTATACGTTTACTACAGTTTCAAACGTCAGTGTAGCATTGAGGCAAGGAACTGCATAAATTCAATTTTATCTTAAAGTGTCACTGATGTCAACAGTTCAATTGACTATTTCATGCCTTAATACCACAGTTGTCATTTATGTATCTCGTTTCCTTTCGCCTTATCGTGAAGATAATTAAGGTGATATATTAATCATGACTGGAACATTTAATGGGCAATGAATCGTTGAGTCGTTTCATTGTAACATGTGTGTGGTGTCAAGTAGAGTATGAATCATTACAAGAAAGTGGATCCTTTGCTTTTATTTCGACAAATAAAAGCAATACGGAAAGGATTTTAGAATCCATTGCTTTGTTCAACTATTTATTTAATTTAGGGGAATAAGATAATTATCTTAGTTTAATAGCCGAGATTCAGAGCATTGGGTTGTCCGGGCAAACCACCAGCTAACTAATCTCTACCGCTAAATAATGTGACAGGTCAGCAGCCCAAACCTGGCTGGTATGGGGAGGGGTGCTGGTCTGTACAGTAATGTGCCACATGATACCCCTCCGATCATGATAATTGTGCTTACATTACTTAGCTGTAAAAAAACAAAACAAAACCTGTCATATCGTTCAATATTATTCTTAGGATTTATTGATATGAAATTAAATTAAAAATATTTATTTGACAGAGCATTATGTCACAGAATGTATGAAGATTTATGTTCATTATGTATAACACCTATTCCCATCTATGACCCATATGTATGGCTGTCCTTTAGGATTTGGGTATAAATTCCTCACACATGAAAGTACACACACCGGCATAACTTCACGTTGATGAGTTACAACCCATTCACCTTCTCCATGCTACTTTTTTTTCAAAACATATCTAGGATGATTCCATCCTCCAAGATTGCTTATCACTTTCCAGTATTTGGAATATCTGTCTTTTCTGATGACACTGTTCTCAGCACATGTAGCTTGTCCATGACAGTGACTAACTAGATATGCCAAGTCACTAGTGTTGTGCAAAAGTGTCTCAGTAACAGTATTTTGACGCTTCTACAGTGTGATATAGGCCTAAAGCCATTTCTAGGATTTTCACGTTAAAATGATCCATTTTAAATCTATGTATTTTTTTTCTATAAGCTTTTGATTATATAGTTACATTTTAAATACATATTGAGACAGTGTCAAATGATTCTTGTGATTTCGACTTAAAATTTTAAACATCTTGTGAAGAGATTTAAAAAGTGTATTGGGGAAATATATCCCAGTGATTGGTATTGTATAACTGGACAAAACCATCGTCTAATTTTTATGTATGATTCTTTCTAAAAACAACCTGTTTATTCTTATTCCCAATTGCACTAGGCGAACGACCATCAAATGGAATATTTCGTCGGAAATTGAACATTTTGTAGGCCTTAATTATTTTAATGATTTTGAGAATGTGAAACAGCTAAATCCACCCAATCAACTCATCAAAAATGTCTTTTTTTTGTTTAAATAATTGATTGTTACCAGGTATGTATATATCGTATCATTTTCGTGTATATTTTTATGGAAACCATTATGTTTCAAATATTGAAATAAATTTGCCAACTCTGAGCTAACTACAGACCACAACATGGATCGGTGATGTTGACATCTGGGTTGGACAGATTGTACTTTACATTCTTGCAAGTTATTTTTTATTTACAAATTTACCTTTTGATATTTCCATGGACCGCACTACTATGAATTAAATTACAATTAAGTATATATGTATCTTCTGTTATATTTCACTCAACTTGTATTTACAAAATATTATAATAAAACATATTGTATACAAATCATACTATGATATGCCCAAAAACATTTCTATTTTTATATATATATTTCAAACTATAATTTCTAATTGTGAAACAATATTTCTGATGCAAAATGCTTGGAATATTTATAGTATGGATAGAATTAATGTACAGTAATGTGTCAGTGATACTGATTATATATTATGTGAATTCTTCAATTAAATCTTATTATTTGATTATTTCAAGCAACACAATTCATTTAGTTTCTTGTATTCATATATAGCAAGCCAGAGGTATTTGTACACAAACACATTCAGGGCTTATAGCTTGTCCCCACATTACATTGTAGACTTCAGTGTAAACTAGACCTTAGGGAGCTAGCGGTGTAGCTCTGCCTGAACATAATTAATTGATACTGTCAATGGTCCAGATAACACCAAGATACTCAAATTGCACTGAATCTCGGCCTTTCAGGTTTTTAATGTTCAAACTATTTATATATAAAAACACGAACCTTCTTCTTTGAACATTTTATGGAATAAGTATTTCAAATAAACTAAGCAAGGAAGCATCTCGGTAAATTTCAATTCGTTACACAAGCATTAGCAGGGATATATCGTGTTTGCGATGGAAATATGGAAGAAATATAGTGGCATTTATAATTATGTTATACAAATTATTTTGACATATTTTACTTTCTTAGGTTTCCAACACGTATACATATTCATATTTACTTAACAAAGCTCTTAACATGTTCACATATATGAGGTTTTACATCTTCTTATTACATTATGTACATAAATTATATGTAATATATAAGACAATCTTTGTACTTAAATTGAGTTTATTTAACATTCACTATTGTGCAGTTTCCGACTTGAAAATACCTGAACAGTGTAGCGATACAGTGAATGCAAGGAGCTTTTGGATAGACGTCGAAAACGCAGTGTTGTCTGACACAACCAGTATAACTAGAGGTATGTGATATTTGAGTACAATATTTAATGGCTATTTTTCATTTCATTTTATTTTTTTTTTATTTTGATTAATGTCGTTACAAAACGTGCCAAATTATTAGGCTTCAGGCAAATCCATTATAAGCTTAAAATAAATTAGAAAATACTGAAGCGTTAACAAAATCATAATCCAAACTCAAAATCGATTAAACCAGGGGCAAAATATGAATAAAGGAAAGATTTACATGGAGACCCTTGTAAAAGTACAAGAGAATAAGACCAGTTGTTCCGGAGGAGTAAGCGTCTTCTGCTTCATCAACGACACCCGCCATGTAAATGTTTGTCACATCAAAGTAAATATTAAGTTTCTCAAAATGAGAACCGAGTATCATGGTCAATCACAACAAGTAAACACACCAATGAGCATACTCAAAAACGTCCATCTTCATATCACTTTAATAAACAGAATATTTCACAATGAGACAAAGATGGCGATCATAAAACTTGCCCATATTTCTGATCAACCTGCATCTCTCGAATCCTTGTGTTGTTAGTTTGTTTGTCAACAGTCGACATCGATCACGAAAATCTCGATATTTAGAGCAAGCTCTGGAATATCGAATCAAATATAATGGATTTAATATAACTCCTGTGTGATACAATTATTGATATAACAAAAATATTAAGTAAACGATCAGAGTATAGTGTATTTGTACTCATTCAAATTTTTGCGTGTCATTAATACATTATAATATGCATCGAGTTTGTGTGTTCATCACAACCATGACATCCATGTTATAAGGTTCTAATACTAATATTAACATTCTTACCGTAATATATAGGTTTATATGACTAGGTTAAGTGTATCAATCTGTAATTTTCGCTTCTGTCACAACTTGTAGTGTGTTATGGTCGCCTTTCCTACATCATTTCTTCCTTAATCTATAATGTACGTCGACATTAAAACAAACTAGTGCACTTCAAATTCAACATTCAACTAAAAATTTATTACAGTACCGGCGAAAATTCACAAGACAAAAATCACAAAGCAAAATATGAACACAATGTTTACGGAACACTTCCTATGGATAGTAAATCTAACATATGACTGTCTCTAATTCTAATTTCTTACAAGCTGTCTCGACCACGACTTACTCTAAATCTCCGTCAATCATCCAAATTAATATCCACAATTCAACTAACTCTCCTAAATATCCACTGGCAGCTAAATACAGTTCCTTTTAATAGCCCCTAACGTACCCCAACTTGTTGACTAATCTACAATACCCTTAATTCATATATGTATATGTAAACGTCAAAAATGAAACGGACACATTCCATACATGTATTTTGATAGTGTATTGTGTATACTAAACACGGTACAATTCACATTTTAATATTCGGATCAACAACACTAAGTGTATATGATAAATTATGTTTGATATATTCATAAATAACACGGAAACACAAATGACGAAGGAGGACAATTTTTGACTTGTGCCCTCTCCAGGCCTCGAACTCATGATCTCCGGCACCAAATCGCCTAGCCAGAAATACCTGCGGTCGTTACCACTGTGCAAACTCGACATCCCCAAAAAAGGATGTTTTGATGTCGCAGTGATAGACTGTCCGGCAATTCTGACATGATCATAGTGGCAAATCGTCTATTATAGATGATGTGAAAACCTGGATCGCAATGCATATATATACATGGATACGAATTGTACAAATATTACATATATTAAATACAGTATATAGTGTATTGTGTGTGTATATATAGTGTATTCTTTACCATGTACCAGGTATAAATATGTATATATATACACGCTAAAGAATATCATGATTTTCTCGAAAACAAGCCTTTTGCGTTTTTTAGATGATTGCTTTATTATATGTCCTGATGATATTTTAATAGAGGAACCTTACAATGATCTACATGTAAATGGGTTACATCCCTCAATTTCTTACACTACGGAGGTTAGGGATTGTTCGCTGCCGTTCATAGATGTGTTAGTGGAAATAAAAGATAACATTATTTCCACAGATTTATACAGAAAGCCTACAGATTCACTTAATTATTAAAAATGTTATTCCTACCATCCCAAACATATCAAAATGAATCTTCCGTTCAATCTAGCGTCACATATTGTTTCAATAGTAAGTGACAAAGAAGTAATAATGAGCTGACGGTTTTCTTGAAATTCAAGGCTACCCCCCAAAAAATATAGAAAAAGGAAAGCAATTGGCAATTGAAGAAAAGGGACCTTTTACATCCCGTACTTAGGATGAAAACAAAAAATTAGTGATGCCATTTTTTCAATGTTTAATCTTCTTAATTTTGATGTGTTTCCAATTATTCGTAATTGATGTGACGAATTAAGGCAATGTAATGTAAAAATGGGTAAGGTTTTTCAAAAGTACACATTAATAAATAGCAAAAGACAGCCCTAAAGCCTTAGGCGTATTTTGACATGTTATAAATTAGTATTTCTAAATGCGCAACTGTGTCTAAATGCAACACGCCACGCTGCGGCACATGCAAACTGATTGTAGAAGGTTGTGCTTTCAACTTTAAAAATGGTTTCAGCCTGTTGTCCAATCCTTTTGACATTATAACATCTTGTCAATAAAATTTGTTGAAATGAAAAATGGTTTCAATTTCAATGTTAAAAGAATTATGAATTGTAAAACCAAAAAGTTATCTATACAATAATTTTTTTCTTATTGTAATGATTTTATATTTGACAAACTGGTAATGAATTGCGAACCAGAATGACGGTCAATCGCCAACAGATACGTTCAGATAGTCTTAGATTTTTAAATGTTAATAAACATATTCATAATTGCAGTAATGGTGAGTTTACAAATTTTTCCGTTATATGAAATGGGCACTTCCGATTCCAACAAGAGAGAAACAAATGAATCTGAATTTATTAGTCTATTGAAACCTAGTCTGAATAGCATATAATAGTTTTATTCATCTGTGTATTTTTAGCAATTCTTGTTAGTCTAACTCTCAGTGTTATACTTCTTTGTTTTGTGACGCCATAGTTCTTATGACGTCGTAATCAGTATGACGTCGTAAAAAAGGTTTTATTTTTAACGTTTACATATACATGTATATTTATTGTAAAAAATTGTTTGTTTCCATGTGTAGGTAATTAAATAGATGAAATAAATAAAACCAAGACGACCGACTTCCTAACGCGTTAACCCTCTTCGGGGCTCTCCGGGAAAGTTTTATTTTAAAACGGACAACATAATGACGCCATGAACAAAGTTACCTCACATTACCCATATGTTCACAAAGCAAGTTTATAAATTGCGTAATTTTCTATGGTCTTTTCTAGTTTGGTTTTATTATCTTTATAAGTTTGTCCTCTTTCTTTTCTAATAAAACGGTGTCAGACGAATGTAATTGATATAAAGGTATATGTTTATTTACATACACATTTCGCAACGAGTCAGTCTTAGTTTGGTGCCTATGTACTTTCATTCGTGTTCTAATTTCATTACTGGTTTGACCAATAAAACTCATCACACTTAAAACAAATAATGGAATATATCACACATTTTGATTTGCAATTCATATAAGCTTTTACTGTGAAATGTAAGCCATTTTTAAACATATATGTATTACATTCAATAAGAACAGGGAAAGTACTGCATCGAGGTGACTTACATTTGGACACCCGGGGCTTAAACCAGAATAATCAAACCTACCATGTAGAGAATGTTAGTATTTGTTTCAAATTATTAGGTTGTCGTCTACTATGCAAAAACGGGGGTTATCAAAAATCTTTTTCATGTAAGTCTGCTAGGTATAAACAAGACGTGATTATCCGTTGGGATGGGTGTGGTGCGATAAACAACACACGAATTAAATTAAGTTCACATATTTATTATCCACAGCATGGTAAATCCCCAAAGTTACATATATTCCAAAAAGTACAGGCATTCCATTTTCTCACTATCGCACATCCACACACAAGTCCATCTGGTTAATATTTACATCCTATACGAAAATCCTCCGTACTCTAACACTATTTGAATACTCAATCCTTAAAATCCATTTAAAATCACTTAAAATCTGCCTTTCCAGACCGCGCACCTCTTTTTATACCCCCTGTAATTAGTATGCACGATGATATCATAGGCTCTAACTACCTGACCAATTACTGACCACTGAGACGATCTATGTATAGCACAAGGCTGACCACGGGTTAAATTATATACACACGAGTCAGCGCAGGTGCTGAAGGATAACGGCTGTAGTTACGGCATAATTGTTTGGTAGTGTTAATAGAGAAAACTCTAAAGTTAATAACCTTGTACTAGAGGCTACTTACTGTAACCTGTGCTATATTATAAACTATAATATACAGTATTCTTAACCCTTGTTAATTATCAAACTATCGTCCACATTCTATAATTTACCTAGTTCACTACATTCATACGGCTGCTACTTCGTTTCAACTTTTCACATTTGTTTTTTTATCAATTAATACATATTGACATTCCATGACTTAACAGTTGAAACAAAATGAATTAATCTTGTGTTACTTTTTCGTCTGCGTACACGGGATGCAAAATGTCCCTTTTCAATAGCCTTTCTTATACCATGTTCTATTACTTCAACTAGATATCATTGAGCTTTAAGATATTGTTTTAACTGGCTAAGTCTTATATCTGGTACTTGTTTCTCGCTGACAATGGTTATAATCCTGGAGGCAAGATTAAAAGGAATATTCACCTTGGTATGTTTACTATGATTTGAATAAAAAATAAGATAATTATGTGCATAAGTAGCTTTGCAATACAAGTCATTAGTAATTTTCGCATAATTATCTACCTGAAATAAAACATCTAAAAATGGTTAATGAACGACACTCCATGGTATACCGAGTTGATGGGTGAATAGTATTCAACATATAATAAAACAATAATCAAGAAACCTTAAAAAGTTGGGTTTTTGTTTTTAATATTTACTAAAAGTTTCTCCAAATGTTATTTCAATTTAAGAATAAAGATTTTTTTCTAAGTATCCTAAAACCAAAGTAGCATAATTATGTAGGGGCAACTTTGGTACCAATAGCAGTACCTTTGATCTGTTGGGAAAGTAAAGGGCATTACGTTTCAATATAATTTCAAAAGATTTCATTATAAATCATTACTAAAGCGGGGATCCACCTTTTCCCTTTTCTCATTCAGCCAATATTTAACTGCCTACATACCCAATTCATGTGGAATATTAGTGTACAGACTAACCACGTCAAAAGAAACAAGCTTGCAATTATGCTGAACCTGCCTAGGTAAACGACCAGGAAAATCAAAATCAAATTTTATATAGCTATTTACATTTAAATAAAGGTTTCAGTATCAAGTTCAAAAATGACTTAAACGTTTGGTTACACTATTAGGCCCACCACTATAGGTCTTAATTTAATATCTGTAGGGTTTTCCACCTCGATGTAAGCCCTAGTCTGCTCCCTGGTAGCTTTACTTATAATGGAACTTTTGTGAATGTTAGGGACACCATAGAGAAAATTAGTTTTAGGCATAACATTTAAAAGTTAATTTTGTTCTTTTTCATGTAATCATGCGTTATACCTTTGTATAAGATTATTGATAATTTTACGAGTTTCATTATCAAAACCGTTGTTGGTTGTTATGTAAAAATTAGTATCATTCAGCATACTATGTATTTGCTCACTGTAGATTTCTGTTCATCACAACTACTGCGCTTCTTTTAACTGCTTCTTTAATAATAATAGAAGTCATTCTTTAAAGTTTCAATAGCACATTTCAGTTTAAGATGAATTGCTTTTGATAAGTTTCTAATTGTTATTATCCAAAAGAATTTTCTTTAAACTATCAATAGTAAATATTTATCTGCACTTTAAGGTGGTTTATATTATAAACTAAATTATTGGTCTCAACCGTACAACTATCTCCTTCTTCTTTGCAAATTTTTTCACAAAGTCTAAGATTTCTACAGAACTTAAAAATATCTGTAGTAAGTTCCCTCATTATTATATTTAGATATATATATATATATATATATACATATTCTACTAATAATCAATTATAAGGATATCAACTTTATGAACTACAGAGGATATACCTCAAGATGCTTATAGATGCCTATATCTAAAGATAAGCCGTGAATGTCCCAGTACAGACCCTATGGATCACCACGACTCCAACTACATAAAACGCAGGGCGTCAATATGCACTACGAACTTATCTTAATAATTTATATACAGATCCCTGCTAAAGACAGAACCTATCTACTCTATATATATATAACTCCCCAACTGACATACCAATTCATCTGAATATATACACTGGTTCCCTCTAGAGATAGACACTGACCAGTATACACTCACGTGTGCCCTCCACAGCAGCGCCTGCATTCCTTATCTAGCTGTTTAGCCTAACCCCGACTCCCAAGCTTGCCAGTGCTGGCCTAACTTAATGCTGATTAGCTACCCTATCACTTATTGCTGTTCACAATGATTTTATAAATTTGATAAGTAAATCAATTAATTCTTCTGAAAATGTTACCATCTGAACAGCATTTTTACAAGCTATCAATTATTGCGTGTAAACTATATTGTTACGTGGACATACGAACTTGCATAACACTTTAAGGAAATTACGAACCTGTCCAACTGGTCCGGACCTTTGACCTGGTGGTAACGTCCTGGCTCCATCACCTAGAGGTCTCGGGTCACGCCCCGATCGTCTCATTTGTTTATTTCCCATATTGGGTTGTTTATATGTACAATATGTACTAATTATCACATAGACAATTTCTAAAATATAAGTACAGGCCCTGGTACCCGATTAAATGTTACGTCGTGACGGATCTGTTTATTTAAATGCCTACGTAATGTTCTATAACACGTTGGGAAAAAATCAGGTATTTCAAAGTATAATGATTTATGATTCATCATTTTATTCTATTTCAATTACAAAAACAAAACAAACAGAAAACTTCACGCGTTGTGTCCATTACACCAATACAACGTTATAATATTTTGATGTTATAATCATAGATTGTTCATAGAATACCGAATTACAAAAATCGTTATCAAGACATTACAAATTCTATTTTCCTGTTTGCGATTATATACATTTCATATTTTTGCTTTTGTTCATCACGGGAGACAGGGGTTAGTTTCAGCTTTTCTAAGCATATCTAGCAGAATGTGACCACACAGGCGGATTAAAACCAAGGACAAATATGGAATAATTTTCCGTTGTTTAAGCACCGAAGTCGCAAGATCAAGAAATTGGCCAGAGTTCAAATTGCTTGCTTCATTTCTAATTTGCCACATAATTCTATTCGTTTTTACGAATGCCATTATTTACAAAGTTTTTTTTTGGGGGGGGGGGGGGGGGGGGTGTCAGAGAAAACTTTAAAGAAGAGTTTGAACGGTACAAGATATTTTACATAAGATAGATCTAAATTGAGGCCGAAAGAATTAAATTCTGCATAAAAAAAGATGCAAACTTACTCCACAGGGATTCGACAGGTATAGATTGATTTGAACCATGAGCAAGTTTTGTGGTCGCCATCTTTGTTTCATGGAGAAATATTTTGTATATTTTTGTAAGTTGAAGATGAAAGTTTTAGGGTTGCTAATTAGTGTGCTTACTTGTTGTGATTGTGATTGATAATTATGAATCGGTTCTCATTTTGAGAAACTTAATGTTTACTTTGACGTGAACAAGAGTATGGCGAGTGTATTCGATGAAGCAGAAAACGTTTAATCTCCTGGAACAATCACACTAGACCTCTTCCTTTGAAGGAAATCCTGTCATTCCACCAAGTTACTCATACTGGGCTCCATGGATTGGCGAAAAAACTCGAATTGCTGATGAAGTTTACAATACAGAAGTGAAAAAGTGTGCAAAACTTGATGACACTGCAGAAATTGACGAACCAATGCCGGAGGAATTATTGACAAATCTTCTGCTGAATGAAAAGGTACTAGCAGTTATTTATCTCCTGGTCTGGCGTACATCATTCTTGTTATCGCTATTAAGATTGTATTTTTATCTCATAAGTATCAGCTGACGAGATAGTTCCAAATAAGCACTATTCACGTTCGTCGGGAAATGTTGCCATACCAGAAACTTCCTATTAAATCATTTTATGTGCAACATAGCGTTTCTTCAACAGGTTACAAATATTCGACGAATTTGTCGAAACATGGGTCTACGTGGTGATGGTTCTGCTATGGATATGATCCTCAAGATGCGAGAACGTTCTATTACAAAAGGTGTCTTTGACAAAGCATATGAGAAAGTCTTCGGCTGTACAGGTATACATTAAATCAATACTTTTTGGCTCCAAATAAAGGATTGTTGCTATATCTGGGGAAAAAAATAAACATGATAACTCTCAGCGTCACACCTAGAGCAATTACATGGATTCACTGACTTCCACACTGGAGTCAAAATAACGGGGTTTTATATTTTCAACACAAACAAATATAACACATTTTGATGAACAAGATATTACATTTGTTAACATAACATGCAATTTAAGAAACTCGTCACGAATAACTTAATGTAGCTTGCCTGTGCCTTGCTAAAAAATCTGAGACTCGTTTTATTAAGCCCGTAAGAAATGATAACTCTGGTAAGATCATATATATGTGTGTGGGTTACACAATGGATTCAAAAGAAAACATAGATCATCCTTAAATGTGAAATACTTTCTACAGGATGTAGCCAGTATACTTTTATTTTTTATTTATTTGCCACTGCATCCTAAACGTACCCGATAGAAATTTGAAGGTTATTTACTCTAAACGCCAATATTCGCGCAAGGAAATGTTTGCTCAATCAGCATTGACGATGAGGAAATGTTCGAGTTGTCAGCCGTGCTATTTTATAATCTTTGCATACATCACTATTAACCACTGTAGAATTTTAGCAATGTTAAAATATTCCCTTGTGGATTTCTTAGAGGAATTTTAATGCAAACGAAATTGCAAACGATATAATTGAAAATACCCTTGCCGCTAACAATTTCACTTTTACAGTAGTGCATGCAATCATATTTTGAACTAATTAGATATACGCATGCTGGAAAAGTAATTGGTTTGAATTTAAAAATAAATTTAGCTTTATGTTTGGGATTTAAATAATGGTCGGATAGAAAGAAACTTACGTGACAGTAATTACCAGTTAACAAACATAAGTAGGTACAAAGTAATTAATTTACACAACCAGAAGAACGTTAAATGATTTAATTACAGAGGTATTATCAAAAATAAATTTTATTCCAGGCGGTTGGGCTGTAGGATGCTGTCCTCATGGTATAATATACAGCATTAAAAACCTTCTTCGTTCAGAGAGCCCAAGAGACTACCTTGATTTGGAACGCTCTTTCAAGCATCGCCCGAATGTATCCATATGTGATATTGCGCACCTTTTGGCTCGCCATGGAAATAAAACAATTCCGGGATTTTACCAACCTAATCATGGGCGTCTTGCGGAGGTCAATGAAGATACATTGTCCGGTATTGAAGCAGGGACATCTAGCTTTTCCATTCCATTTCTAAACTGTACCGAAAACGTCGAGGACGACATCATATTGGACCAAAATACAAATCCCTTGACAAAAAGTTCATGTCACCTATGCCTTTTTGACTGGTTTCACGAGAAAAATTGCAGGTCTCGAATAGAACTGCTAAGACGATCATCCCTTCTTCAAGAACTCTCTGGAATCATAAATACCCAAGTTGTTGAACAAGTTTTTAGTTCTGCAAAACGTGATATTTATTATTTGAATAACATGTCACCAAAAAACCACCTATTTATATTTAGACTCGTCGCCCACTTAAGGAATGAAAAAAAAAATAAAACTATTCGAAGAAAACAAGAACACCACTTTGGAAATTATATATCGTTAAACAAGTTTGGACAACTCACTCAGATATTTGGCAGAAAGGACATCGAAAACAGGAGTGAGGAAATTGAAATACAAATGCCAGAAGATGAGCCGGTAGAAGGTGACAATATAACAGCCATTGACCAGGTAGATGTTCCTGTTGTTGTTGAAAACGTCACAGAGATAGACCTCGAAAATGTTCCTGTAGAAGGTGACAACGTCAACGGTGCTCTAAAAGAAAGAATTCTTCAAAATTTCCAAACTGCAACCAACATCATGCAAAACTTATCAGAAGCTGAAAAAAAAAATTATGACCGTAATAAGATGTATGTCAACAGTGTTGTCGGAAGAACGGCACCTGAACAACGTCGGAGCGAAGTAACAAATGTAAGCACACATTTCGGGTTATTTCAAAGGCAAGGAACTTCTAACTACTGTGGATTGTGTACCATAAATAACGCAGTTGGACCAACAGCAGATGATTCATTTCCATTTAGAATTGAAGACTTAGATGAAGCTGCCGATCTTATTACGGCAGAAATGTTGGAAAACCCCTCTCTTGGTCCTCTTGTCCCGTTGGAAACAATGCGGGACAGAGAAGGTTTCTATAGCGTTGAAGTCCTAACGCGTGTACTACAGGATAAAAACATATCCTTGGTGCGCCTGCAGTCATCGCTCTTCTCAGAAATGTCCTTTCTTACAGCAGCGTCAACCATACGGGATCAGGCTTTTCATTTTGGAGGGGAAATATCAGTCATTATCAGGAAATCTTCCTCTGAACACTGGATTGCACTTTGCTACCGGAAAGGAAATTTCATCCTTATGGATCCGCAATGTTCGACTCCCCGACTTATTAATGATGAACAAACAGGTTATATTTTAAAACAAAGCGAGTTGAGTGGGGCATTATATCTTGTAATGAGCGATGAAGCGGAACACCATTTACTTGATAAGGATGACGGCAGAAAAAGAAAGACTACTACACTAGATAAAGATGAACAGAGGGCCTATACTCTGAGAGAAAATCCTAAAAAGGTAAACTAAAATATTCTTGTTCAAACGTTTTAAGTAATATCTGATTTATGAATGTCATTGCTACAAAATCACGTTAGCTAATTGATTTTGATAATAACACTTTTCTAACGTTAAAATTCAAGTTTTGTATTCCTTTACAGAAAAGGAGAAGTTCACAGTGGGTGTATCCCCCAGTCGTGAAACAGACGAGGAGACGAATTAAGGTAGTATTAATATGAAAACCAAGAAATTAATTGAGTTGTCAAAGGGTAGACGACAAAGGTTTGAATACCCTGGCGTACTTGAAAACAAAAACTGTCAAATGCCTTATCAAGTCGATTTTCTACAGGTTCCTTCCAAATAAAGACCCAGCCCTTCGTTTGTTCACATTCAAGCCAACACTATTGACTTAGTTTAGTTATATAACTGGTATAGTTTATAGACTTTATCTTTCTCTTCGTAGTGCTTGCCTGACTAATAAATGTTTTTCATTCCATCGAAAATAATATAATCTGGTTCCAAAAATCATCACAAGAATTATACATACAAATTGTTATGTTCATTCATTAGAAGGCTTTCCAGATAATTCTTGTATTTACTCAACCTTAAAATGTGTCCAAATACAGTATATTTCTCACCAAGTATCTTATCGCTAACATACTCTTACTCTCATTATAGTTCCCCATGTCTACGTAGCTATTCAAAATAGCCAATAGTTAGTCCATATATCTGTTTTGATCCAAGTGTTACAACCGACTATCTGAAACAGCCAGATATCATCCTTTGTGAAACGCCTCAAAATAAACCACTCGCAACGATATTACTAACTTCACAAAAAGGCATATATATGTGAAAAGAACATAACGGTTGTAAAGGCTTTGTCAAATAAAACTGTTCAGAGAAATACAAATATAAATTATTAGTTTATATATATATATATGAGTTATATTTTCTTTAGATTTCAGATAAAATTAAGGCAAGCAAAGGGATACATGTTGAGGTAGGTAAATTTGCAACAGCTTGAATACGCAGTTTTGACGTTTTCGCGTTCAATAAATGTTTCAACTTTTAATCAATGTATGTCATTTTGAAAAAAAAAAAATTAAAACTTTTACAGGAGCGTGCGTTCAGTATGAAGTTCACTCCATTACCATTAGAACAAACGCCTCCTTTGCTTGAAGGCATGGTATGTATTGAAACTAAATTACTCGATGATATGCCCATAGTTATTATTGAAACAGAGATATTCAAAGACGTATTAAGCAAATGTAGAAGAAGCTATTTAACTGGTTTGGGCTTTCGTGATCGTGTTATGGTTGGTTAGTATATTTGGTCATCTACAAACGCGCAAAAATATCCAAATTTAAAGGTTTGGTCACCTGTGCGTGCGTGTGTTTTGTATTCCATAACTCACCACTCGACTGTGATTCCTTCATTAGATAGTTTTTCTGCTTTTAACATCCAAGCTGGTTTTTGGAGACCTAGATAACTATATACATTTGAACTGTCCAAAGCAACACCCTAGTATACCATTAGCTTAGTCCTAACCTGCACACTTGTCAGCTGTTGCCTTTATTGATTACCCACCAAATAAAAACAATTATTAAAATTCATCATAAATAAGCAACATTAATGACACATTTTTGCCACCAAGCGAATACTCAAAATTCAAATTTTATTTTCAAGAATTGGAGAATAATACATGTGCAGTATGTACACATTTTTCTTTTAAGGATCCTGAAGATATTGAGTCTTTTGAGGAAAAGGGAGAGAGAGTTGGATTGGAAGAGGTAGAAGACATGGTAAGTTTAAAAGATTGGTATGGTGGCAGCACTTGATTCATGTCAATTATTAAATATATAAATTTTATATCTGTGTAAAGTGCTCTAGAACGTCTTGTTTTTGCTATAAAGGGTACTTTCTCAAATGTTGTTCATTAGCATCGTTATCATAAGCATTAATAACATAAAAATGGCAAATTTTATTCTGTAAAATTTATACCAAAACGTATGTTTGTTATATGTTTCTTTTTCTTTTTCTTCTTCTTTGCAATAATGCAGCTACCCGATGTCTACTCTGCTCTCAAAAGTATTGCCTCAGAAGAAGTTAAAAGGTATTCTATACTATTCAACGTTCATTACTGTCCGTTCGTCCGTCTGTCTGTCTGCAACGTGTGCACATATTTAACTGAAATTTGGTATGCATATACATCATGGGGGTATCTAGGTTAAATTCCGATTTGGTTACAGTTGAATATTTTTTTGATAGGACACGCCCCTTGGACTTTCCAATAATTCGCAGATGTTCCCAACATTGCC
This sequence comes from Mimachlamys varia, assembly GCA_947623455.1. Lineage (NCBI taxonomy): Eukaryota > Metazoa > Mollusca > Bivalvia > Pectinida > Pectinidae > Mimachlamys > Mimachlamys varia. The sequence goes on from OX392537.1 coordinate 10,146,987, forward strand.
ATAAGGGGCTGCAAGAGTCAAATGCTTAACATAAGATTCACATACTTTCAATAGAGTTATGAGTCATGAAATTATATTTCTTACGTTTATCACATCGATAATAATAAAAAGAAATTAAATGTCGAATCTAATTTTCTGAAGACGCTGACGATTCTGAACAAACAAGTACCAATGACTCGTATCCCAGGGACACTTATGTTAAAATTAAGTTGTGAATATTCTGCCTTCCTTCCATTAATTTTATGTTCAATTACTATTTCCTAACAATCGGAAATGCATTTTTACATCTTCATCTTATGTCACAGTAAGCAAGATATTTTTTTTCTTAAGAACTATTCATTAACTTGCTGGCTCGTCATCAGGTAAACAGTTTCGTAATTTTCCAATCCAAACAAGATGTTATGCGAATAAGAGCGTACTTTGCCTAATCTATAGTCTGTTTTAGTAAGATTACTTTAAACTATTCTTTTCTGCACAGTCCATTTCACTTGGCCTTCCTAAGAGGACAAAGAAATTACCGCCATGGGTATGGCATGCGGGAAATGACCTTCGAGGTAATTGATAACGGAGTTATGTAATGTATATGGCAAGAAGACTCTAATCGAAAAACGTAGTTGAGCAATACAATTAACAATATAAATGCTTGTACAACTTCGTATGCACATCAATCTGTAAACTACTGATCTCAGGTCTTCGGACTTCGTATCCATTTTAATAATAAAATAACATGTAACATTGAACGTGTACATGTAGAGGTAGCAATATTGTAATGTTGAATTCAACATAAAAATAAAATAATAAAATATGTGTAGATATCATGTTTTAAGATAGGGAAAAAACAATCAAAACTCTTGGATTCTTAATCATATTTTGGCTATTCTTAAAATCTTTTTTGTGATGAAAATTAATTTTATTTTTTTTCGTAATAGGTATACCACCAGCTGAAAGTATGGTTGGAGAAGGTTTTTCTCAAAGATTCACGGCAGGAGTAAGTTTTTTTATGTACTTACAAATGAAGATAATAAGCATATGCAAACAGTTGTGAGAAATTTAAAGTGAAAATACTATTTTAACGCTTTGAATGCATTTTGTTATTTTCCAAATTTTATAAACATACTTGATAGATATTGTATTGTATTGCATGAGTGTATTACCAAGTACAAACAATCTCAATTATGCAATGCTATCGTTTCTATGATCATTTTAACAGCCTTTTTACGAGATGGCAGACAGTACGGGGAGCCTCAGAACACTTGCTCAAATTATTTGAGGAATCCCCAAGGTAAGTTATTTTTTGTCCATCCGTAAAAAGCGTTTTTATTTGAAGTCAATTATCAAATATACTTATTATATATTGAACAAATAAAATTTTAATTGTTAACATTGACTTTCTTACCTTTTCAGTGATGCTGAAGACTATGTAGGGAACGTTTTGTTTAAGGAAACGATCACAAGAATGGTGATGACAAACAACAAAATCACCTGGAAAGATGCCAACATTCTCTGTCAAGAGACAGAAACGGACGGCGGTTTGTTAAAGTGTATGAAGCTAGCCAGAAAGAAGAGATAGGAAGCTCGTCTTTGTCATTTAAGGATCTCCTCTTAAGAGGTTTAAACAACACTCAAAACTTGGTTTGATCTCTCATGAAATATGTTTGTAATATGTCACAATGTATTTTCAATTTTGATGGCTATTATGAATCTGAAAAGTAGCAAAAAATATTTGTAAAACTTTTTTTAGAATAATTTTTTTAAAAAATGACCATTATGGTGGCCATTTTCAAATAAAGAATTTCTGTATATTTCTTTTACTTTACAAACGGCCAAAATTTCATGCATTTTATGCTTGATTGATAATTTTAAATCGTCAGTGTGTCGCCAGCTTACATTATAGCAAGTTCATTTATGCTGTAAAAGTTCTTTATGTTCATTATCAAGCAAATATTATTGGGTATTTTTTTTATCTATATTTTTGACTCAAAAAAAGTGAAAAATAACACACTTTATACATTGTAACGGGACAAAAACAAGCACGCTACGCCCCCCCCCCCCCCCCCCAGTTTGTATGTCTATTTTAAAATGAGAAACCCATATCCTTTTGATATGCCAAATATCTAAAAATATAAAACAATAAAAGAGTGTATCGCCAGAATTTCTGTAAATAATTAAATCTGCAATATATGATGAAAAATAAGGTATTTTCTAATTAAAAAATAAGTGGTAGGGGTAACTTAAATTTATTTTTTGAGTTAAAAAAATATTTGAAGACCTCCATAATTAATAAGAAAATACTAATTTTGACAATTATGCAAACATTCATACATATCTGATCATAAATCTTGAAGATATTAAATGAAATTGTCCTGAAATTTGCCAAAACAGCATTTTTCACTACAATCACGTTTTTTGCTCGTTTTGGTATCTTCGTCCGAGCATGTATAAAGGTCGTTTCAAAGTGGTGTACAAAATAGTATCCGTGGTCTTTGCAACCAGCCACCATCTTTCTCAAATCAATGGGGAGCATAAGCAGAGTTAAGTATCTTGCTCAAAGATACTGCACAATGCCGCGCTGTGAGTCGAACCCGCCACCCTTCGGTAACGAGCCAGCGTCCTACCATTAGATAACCGTGCCGCCAACATTGATTCAGTTTTGTATACAAACTTTGTAATCCATCGTTTTGTTACCTTACAACAAGCTCAATTAATGTATTACATACATAGACATTCTTTTGTTTTATGGTATTTGGAAATTGTCAGGGGTTCATTCCTGGAGCATATTTCTAAGCTAAGGAGATTGAACAGATATAGAATGGCAACCATACCCAGGGACCAAACTTTTCAGTGCAATCGTTTATTTAATAAGGTTATACAATGTAACATATTTCAGCTGTAACCATTGTATCTGTTAACATGCTTTTTATCTTAACCATACCATTATATTATATGTAATGTATTGCTCATGTTGATCAACATGTGTGTGATATGCATTTTTGAAATGTTATATTGTGAGATATGAATATTCGTGTTGAATTTAAGCATTTACATAATTATTCTGCTGCGTATTGATATCATATTGTTTACGTTTTTTTCTGTGGGGGTTCGGGATGCCATTGAAGTGAAAGTATTTTCAACGAAATAAGGAGACGGTCTCAAACTAATTTGATAAATAAATAAGTAATTTAATTTTGAGATACAACAATAATATGTAATAAGATACATTGTAACAACCTTTTGAATATCAAATAACTTTTTATTGTGATGTTGGGTTTTTTTTGCATGTCAATTTCTTAAATATTTTTGACACTGTTTGTCTTATACTAAAAACAAGAAAGAAGTTTCAAAATTGAATAATAGCTTAAATATATTAAATTTGACATTAACAATTACAAAACATAGCAAGGAACTTGTTATAATAGATACACATAACACAAACACCACCCAAACCATAACATACCATCACCACCGTTCTCCCCCTTATATCAGCGCATATTTAAGTCTGAATATGTATAAATTTTGGTAGCAAACCCAAGACGGCTCTGTTCTAAATCTGGTAGGCTAGTGATTATCCCATCGCTGAACAGCTGTCACCAAAATAAATGTGACAAATATTTTCACATGACTTGAATAGTTTAACGTTTAGTTGATGAGGTCAGAATATTCTGTACATTATCAGATGTACAAAAATACTAGATAGATACACTAGTGGAATAAGCTCCTATACATCGGGGAAACATTCATAAAATCAGCAAATCTTAATATATAAAGTTGAAATGTTGTATGTTGCTTTATTCATTTCATTGCAATAAATCGCTATGGAATTCGAAATTGATTTGAATAACAAATAATTTCACAGGGGTTCAAATCCATATTGAGTCAAAACTGTCCACCAATTGCGTTAATGCAAGCTTGGCGCCGACGTCTCATGGAGCGAACTGACGTGCCGAAGAAGTGTAAAGGAACATTGTTCCACATTCTGATCAAGTCTTGGCAGAGTTAATATAACGCCAATGGCTGATAAGACAGTTGACGTAAACGACGTTCCATCTCGTCCCACACGTGCATGATTGGTGTCAAATTTGGCCAAATGGCCGGCCATGGAAGAACATTGATGTTCTGTTGTTTAAGAAGTCAGTAACAATGCGTGCAACATGTGGACGGGCATTGCCTTGTTTAAACGTCATTTGACCACAAATGAAGGGCACGGCATGTTGTGCAATGATTACATCTTTGTAATGAATTACAGTCAAATTACCTTGGACTAACACTAGAGGAGTTCTGCCACGTGCAGTGATCCCTCCCTAGAATATGACACTGCCTACACCAAAAGAACTTCGTTCTACGACGCAAGCATCTTGGAATCTTTCTCCCACATGACGATACACTCTGCTACGGCCGTCACTGCTAAGTGAAATTTTTACTTCCGTGAATAAAATACCTGCCCATTGGCGTCCATTGGTATCAGATATGCCTATGACATCACGTTATCGTGCTTGGCGATGACGTTGAAGCACTACAGGACGTATGGCGGGACGTCGCGGCCGGATTCCATGTTATCTCAAGCGGTTACGGACGGTTCTTTGGTGGATATTTCTTAGTCCAGGAATGTTTGTAGACATTAAAGTGGCCGTTTGGAACCTATTTGTAAGATGTGCTAACCGCATGTGATTTTCTGTTGACGTGACGTCACATGCGGTCGTCCTGACCGCGGTCTGTCCTGAGTTGTACCGTATTGCCGATAGTGTCATACCGAAGACTGTATATTATTCCTATGCACACAGAAACGCTGTGCGGCGTCATGTTAGGTCATTCCTGCCTCAAGCATGCCGATTATCCGAAAACGCTCATTTTCTGTCAATCGTGGCATTACCAGAAATTGCAATTCGTCAAACTAGAGTGTTTTGTTCATATGGTACCAATAGAAAGATACCGACAAAAAGAACGAAAGGTATTCACTTACACGTTTACTGTCTTCAGATAACACCTAACCATATAGTAGCATGTGGTATGATACAATAGATATGGCCATGAAGTTTTATTTAGAAACGTTCGGTAGTTTCTGAGAAAAGTTAATTTTAATGATGCACATTTTCTTTTTTCCGTTAATATATGTATTTTGAGTATTCTTGTGGTTCAGAGGATAGCCTTTTACCAAGGAGACCGGGATTTGACTCCCCAAGCTTGTTTTACTCCGAGTACTCCGGTGAGTGATAGGTTGTTTTACTTGTTTGCTTATTAGAAGATAAAATGCGTCTGGAATAAATATAGATAAAGCATGCTTAAAACGTCGACAACATTAAGGACGTGAAACTTGTTAAACTATAATACAGGAAAACTGATGATTATATATATGTTTTGTGGCACGGAGAATGCGCACGATAGTGAATAAACTATCGATACAAACGTTCTGTAAATCATTATTTATGCCCTATTATTTGATCTTTATTCTAAATATTTATAAATCAAATCCAGAAACCAAAAATGCAGCCAATAGGGATATGTTATTAATTGATAGTACCTTCCTCGTGAAAAGTTTAGCGCAGTTTCAGTCCACTCACACCATTTTTTATTACATATACAGAATTTTTTCCTCCTTTTTTTAATTTCACGACAATTTGTTTATTTTACAGTTTACATTTAGTTAATGGCTTGCTGCCAGAGTTGGGGCTCTGGGATCAGCAAGCCTAACAATTATTTGTCCCCATACAAGAGGGCTGTCATTCATCATTCGCTTTACATTAGTTTTTTTATTCAAATTGCTGTTTCATACATACATACACACAAAGCATACTCTAACGCTAACACGCTCACACTCTTAGGACGCACGCATGTACGTGCGACTTTACACATGCGCGTACACACAAGTTCCACATCCACACACCTACACCCTCACTCACTACACACCCACCATTACCACACACCCGCACATACATACACTGTGTACATACATGTATACACATATTTTATATTTAACTAACAACAACAATCAAGACAAACAAAGTGATATCAGACAAACAAAATGTATTTCAAACTAACAACAGTAGGTTCAGACTGATAATAGTAATATCAGATAAACAGTTATATCAAACACGCACTTGTTAATATCAGACAGTTGTTTCAAACTAACAACGGTTATGTCAGACTGACAACAGATATTTCAGACAAACAACAGTTATATCAGACTTTAAGCATATGTCAGACTAAAAAAATGTCAGACTAACATTATTTATATCAGACTAACAACAGTTATATCAGACTAACAAACCTTATATCAGAATGACAACAGTTATGTCAGTCAAACAACATTAATGCCAGACTAATAACAATTTAGGCCAGACTAACAAATTAAGGATAGTTTATAAAATTAAAATACATTTCAGCATCCTTACTGCTGTCATTTGAAGAAAAGACTTACCTAAGCGACTCAACTTAATTTATGCACTTGATTAACGGAAATACATGCATTGCTGAACACATCCCTCGAGGAGGAAATTTACCTTTTCTTGATTCATGTTACTAAAATAAGCGCATGAGCATAGTTCAGCATAGTTCCTTTTTGCTAGGACAAAATATATAAGGTTTAAAATTCTTAACTGGCCGATGTATTAAATCAGGACCCCCGCCTTTTGGAGTCCTTTGTAAAATAAATTCAAGATAACCCGCACTGGCAGATTGCCCGCGTGTGTTTATTTTGTAAATATTTATGTTTATGTGTATAATTATAGATATATATAAACACATCAATGATAATTTTGGTTTGCAAATAGCGTAGATCTACATGTTGATAAAAGTGGAAACATTTAACAACGTATAGCCCGCATTTTTTAATAATTTGGTAAAAACATCCACATATAGTCCGCACCGGCAAATAGCCCGCATCGGGCATCCTCTCATGTAAACAATCGTAGAGCCCGCGGGCAAAACGCAGTAAATTAAGGTACACATGCTCTTTAATAAGTAGGATATTCTTAGTATGTGGAATGCATTGATGAATCAATTTATGAACCATTTTAGCAAATGAAATGAATTGGAAAGAAATATCGAAGGTTTTAAAGCTTTTAAGACTTATCAGTATGTAACATTTGGATTATATTTTAAATCGGGTTTTAAAAAATGAGTATCGAACTGACGATCTTCGGGATTTTTAAAAATAAAACATTTATTTATCCCGTTAGTAAAACCCCGTGCTCGACAGCTTATTCATTACACCATCGTGCCGCATATCGGCAGTTTGGTGATCCGTCCATAATATAAAAATATTTTCATTAATTACAGATTGTTTATAGAAGAGTATCGTAATGAAAACAATATCAAACCGATGTAAACATTACTTTCATACATCTGAATGTTAGTTGTCGGTCATACATACCCCACATATTTTGGCTAAAAACACCGGGCCAGTAAGGAAGTAGGAGTGGGGTGAGGTGGAGTTGAGGTTAACTTTTCTATTTCTGAGAAAATGTGATAAGGTAGGGTATACGTAATAAAATGTGCATGTCATATATTTAACCTTTCTGTAATAAAATAAAAACATGATAACACATGTCTTGGTTGTTCGTGACACTTTTTTGAACACGTGACTGCGTGTATTTCCATTTTTAGAATTATGATCTGTTTCTTTCTTGAAAATAACATCCCAGCTTCCTCAACATATGGTGTTATATATGTCGCCCTCTGACAAACAGGGTTCGCATGATGCAGGCTGATAAAATAGTATGGTCGCCATCATGATCTTATCAGGGGATATTTTGTATTCTTAGGTGATACATTATTTTTAGTATGCTCATGTTGTCAATACTGATGTTCTCACTTTAAAGAGGCGATTTAGTGAAGTTCGTTTACTGTTTTATAACATCAACAAAAAATATTTTATGAAAATGTAGCTTTGTAATCCTTATTACGACACCTGCCATGTAAATCTTGGTCACATGAAAGTAAGCATGACTCCTCAAAATGAGAAACGAGGCATCATTGTTAATCACAAGTAAGCACACTAATAAGCATCTCTTGAATCCCAGTGCCGTTAGTTTGTTCGTCAGCAGTTGACATCTATCACGAAAATCTCGATATTCAGAGCAAGCCCTAGCATAACGAATCAACTGCAACATGTAAACCCCATAGGATAGAGAAGCAGGGGTGTTACTATCAAGAAAGGGAAAGTTCACGATCGGAAAATCAAAATTGTCCCGTTTATCATACAGCTTCGTTGTAAGTTGCCCGTGTTGATCATATTTTAGGTAAAGCTCGAGATAGGAAGCTGACGTAGGAGAGTCTGTTGTCTTTAATCTCAAGTTCAGTAGGGCATATACGATCGACTAGGTCAGCAAACGTTTTGTTGTTTATAGACAATAATTCGTCGATATACCTGTAAGTGAAATTAAAGATTTGGCAAGGTTTTCGTTACCTGTTCTGACAAGTCCTTTGACGAATTCAACGAATAAAAAACAAAAACAAGTCAGCCTAAAGTGGGGCACAGCTAGTATATCATTGGTATGCAAACAGTCTGTTGGGAAATCTAGCTTGAATTACGGCAAACAACAGGTTTTATATTTATTTTTAGTAATGCTATCCATTAGTTAGCCGTTTAATCGACATGACGTGCTCCGGATGTCATCAGCAAAACCTCTTGATCAGTGTCAGCTAGTTGGATAGTAACTAAGTAGCCATAAATAATTGTGCTTTTGATATAGCTCGGGAGCTGTAGTTTAGTTTGACCGTCTATTCGTGGGGAGCTCTATGAGTTAATGTTTATTGAAACTAGTGCCACCAGTTGATCTGACAGCGGGGTCTATTTCAGCAGGATTTATGATCAGATTAACCTAGTCTTACACGGTCATCAGATGAGAAGTGTGGGTTGTCTCGGTAGAGAGTAGTTTATGGAAGAGTTAAGGGATTTAGAAAGGTAGAGTTGGTGTGATGATTAAAGTTCGGAGTAAAAAGAATTATAACGAAAAAAATACACAGGTGGCATTGGTGGTTTATTACAAAACATTACATTCTCCATCGTTTTATTTTTTTTATGCTTTTAAAAGTCGTTAAAAATATCAAAAACAAGTATTGTTTATACTAGATTTCCTGAACAGGGAATCCCAGGTCAGGACCGCCTTACTTATGACATTTCTTGTTGAATTTTTTTGTCGTATATAATGTTATTGATTTTGCATTTATAAGTAGTGCATCCTATACCATTCTAAACTTAAGACTCATAACTAGAACAAGTTTATAGTCCCTTTTAAATTTCCTGATAAGGATGTCCCCGCTCTGGACCATATTTATTTTACAAAATGTCTTAATTATTCATTTTGTCGTACATGTTTCTGACCTTGCATTTATTATAATTTTAAGAGATCTTTTGACCGATTCCATTCCATACTTACAAATTTGAGTAGAAATAACAGGAAGTATCCTAATTTGATTTCCTGATCATGATGTCCCCGCTCAGGTCCATCTTTCAATCAAAATGTCTATATTACGTATTTCAAGATCGTGTTACGGATTTTGCATTTATTATAAATGTAACAGATCTTTTGACCGATTCCATGCCAAACTTAACTAATTTGAGTAGAAATAACAGAAAGTATTCCTAATTTGATTTCCTGATCAGGATGTCCCCGCTCCGGACCGTCTTTCAATCAACATGTCTATAATACATATTTCAACGCGCGTGTTACGGATTCACCTTGAAAATGGTTGTTACTCATATTTCCATCTTTTTTGGTTCATACCTGAAGTTATAGAACGATAATAAGTGATATCAGAGACGTATATAACACATCGCCAAGGAAAACTATTTCTTTTAGTATTAGTAATTATTTCGTTGTTTGTGTTTCCTATTTTGTAAATAAAAGTCAAAATAAAGCATCATCTCTAGACTGTATTCAATGCTTATTGCAATTATAAAAGAAACAGCGGATATATATTCCTACATGATTTCCTGATCAGGATGTCCCCGCTCAGGACCGTCTTTCTTTCAACATGTCCATAGTACATATTTCAAAGTAAATATTACGGATTTCGCATTTATTATCATTGTAACACACATTTTGACCGATTCCATGCCAGACTTAACTACATGTAGATGAATGTGAAATAACGGGTATTATTCTGAATTTTGATTCCCTGATCCGCATGTCCCCGCTCAGGACCGTCTTTCTTATCAAATGTCATAATTACTCATTTCGTCGTTCAAATGACGGATTTCGCATTTATTATCATTGTAACACATATTTTGACCGATTCCATGCCAGACTTAGCTAGATGACTGGAAATAACGAGAATAATTCCTAATTTGATTTCCTGATCAGGATGTCCTCGCTCAGGACCGTCTTTCTTTTAACATGTCTATAGTACACATTTCAAAGTAAATGTTACGGATTTCGCATTTATAATGGTTACCACACATATATTCATCTTTTGTATTCCTACCGTGACTAAGAGAACGATAATAACGGATTTATATTCCTAAGTTGATTTCCTGATCAGGATGTCCCCGCTCAGGACCGTCTTTCTTTCAACATGTCTATAGTACATATTTCAAAGTAAATATTACGGATTTCGCATTTATTATCATTGTAACACATATTTTGACCGATTCCATGCCAAACTTAACTAGATGACTGGAAATTACATTACGAGAATTATTCTTAATTTGATTTCCTGATCAGGATGTCCTCGCTCAGGACCGTCTTTCTTTTAACATGTCTATAGTACACATTTCAAAGTAAATGTTACGGATTTCGCATTTATAATGGTTACCACACATATATTCATCTTTTGTGTTCCTACCGTGACTTAGAAAACGATAATAACGGATTTATTTTCCTAAGTTGATTTCCTGATCAGGATATCCCCGCTCAGGACCGTCTTTCTTTCAACATGTCTATAGTACATATTTCAAAGTAAATATTACGGATTTCGCATTTCGTATCATTGTAACACATATTTTGACCGACTCAATGTCAGACTTAACTAGATGACTGGAAATAACAAGAAATATTCTGAATTTGATTTCCTGATCAGGATGTCCCCGCTCAGGACCGTCTTTTTTTTAACATGTCTATAGTATATATTTCAAAGCAAATATAACGCATTTCGCATTTATTATCATTGTAACACACATTTTGACCGATTCCATGCCACACTTAGCTAAATGACTGGAAATAACGAGAATTATTCTGAATTTGATTTCCTGATCAGGATGTCCCCGCTCAGGACCGTCTTTCTTTCAACATGTCTGTAGTACATATTTTAAATTAAATATTACGGATTTCGCATTTATTATCATTGTAACACATATTTTGACCGATTCCATGTCAGACTTAACTAGATGACTGGAAATAACGAGAAATATTCTTAATTTGATTTCCTGATCAGGATGTCCCCGCTCAGGACCGTCTTTCTTTAAACATGTCTATAGTTCACATTTCAAAGTGAATGTTACGGATTTCGCATTTATAATGGCTGCCACACATATATTCATCTTTTGTGTTCCTAGCTGGACTTATAGAATGATAATAACGGATTTATTTCCTAATTTGATTTCCTGATCAGGATGTCCTCGCTCAGGACCGTTTTTCTTTTAACATGTCTATAGTACACATTTCAAAGTAAATGTTACGGATTTCGCATTTATAATGGCTGCCACACATATATTCATCTTTTGTGTTCCTAGCTTGACTTATAGAACGATAATAACGGATTTATATTCCTAATTTGATTTCCTGATCAGGACGTCCCCGCTCAGGACCGTCTTTCTTTAAACATGTCTATAGTTCACATTTCAAAGTGAATGTTACGGATTTCGCATTTATAATGGCTGCCACACATATATTCATATTTTGTGTTCCTAGCTTGACTTATAGAACGATAATAACGGATTTATTTCCTAATTTGATTTCCTGATCAGGATGTCCCCGCTCAGGACCGTCTTTCTTTCAACATGTCTATAGTACACATTTCAAAGTAAATGTTACGGATTTCGCATTTATTATCATTGTAACACACATTTTGACCGATTCCATGCCAGACTTAACTACATTTAGATGAATGTGAAATAACGGGAATTATTCTGAATTTTGATTCCCTGATCCGCATGTCCCCGCTCAGGACCGTCTTTCTTATCAAATGTCATAATTACTCATTTCGTCGTTCAAATGACGGATTTCGCATTTATTATCATTGTAACACATATTTTGACCGATTCCATGCCAGACTTAGCTAGATGACTGGAAATAACGAGAATTATTCTGAATTTGATTTCCTGATCAGGATGTCCCCGCTCAGGACCGTCTTTCTTTCAACATGTGTATAGTACACATTTCAAAGTAAATATTACGGATTTCGCATTTATTATCATTGTAACACATATTTCTACCGATTCCATGTCAGACTTAACTAGATGACTGGAAATAACGAGAATTATTCTGAATTTGATTTCCTGATCAGGATGTCCCCGCTCAGGACCGTCTTTCTTTTAACATGTCTATAGTATATATATTTCAAAGTAAATATAACGGATTTCGCATTTATTATCATTGTAACACACATTTTGACCGATTCCATGCCAGACTTAACTACATTTAGATGAATGAGAAATAACGGGTATTATTCTGAATTTTGATTCCCTGATCCGCATGTCCCCGCTCAGGACCGTCTTTCTTATCAAATGTCATAATTACTCATTTCGTCGTTCAAAAGACGGATTTCGCATTTATTATCATTGTAACACATATTTTGACCGATTCCATGCCAGACTTAGCTAGATGACTGGAAATAACGAGAATTATTCAGAATTTGACTTCCTGATCAGGATGTCCCCGCTCAGGACCGTCTTTCTTTCAACATGTCTGTAGTACATATTTTAAATTAAATATTACGGATTTCGCATTTATTATCATTGTAACACATATTTTGACCGATTCCATGTCAGACTTAACTAGATGACTGGAAATAACGAGAATTATTCTGAATTTGATTTCCTGATCAGGACGTCCCCGCTCAGGACCGTCTTTCTTTAAACATGTCTATAGTTCACATTTCAAAGTGAATGTTACGGATTTCGCATTTATAATGGCTGCCACACATATATTCATCTTTTGTGTTCCTAACTTGACTTATAGAACGATAATAACGGATTTATATTCCTAATTTGATTTCCTGATCAGGACGTCCCCGCTCAGGACCGTCTTTCTTTAAACATGTCTATAGTTCACATTTCAAAGTGAATGTTACGGATTTCGCATTTATAATGGCTGCCACACATATATTCATATTTTGTGTTCCTAGCTTGACTTATAGAACGATAATAACGGATTTATTTCCTAATTTGATTTCCTGATCAGGATGTCCCCGCTCAGGACCGTCTTTCTTTCAACATGTCTGTAGTACATATTTTAAATTAAATATTACGGATTTCGCATTTATTATCATTGTAACACATATTTTGACCGATTCCATGTCAGACTTAACTAGATGACTGGAAATAACGAGAAATATTCTTAATTTGATTTCCTGATCAGGATGTCCCCGCTCAGGACCGTCTTTCTTTAAACATGTCTATAGTTCACATTTCAAAGTGAATGTTACGGATTTCGCATTTATAATGGCTGCCACACATATATTCATCTTTTGTGTTCCTAGCTGGACTTATAGAATGATAATAACGGATTTATTTCCTAATTTGATTTCCTGATCAGGATGTCCTCGCTCAGGACCGTTTTTCTTTTAACATGTCTATAGTACACATTTCAAAGTAAATGTTACGGATTTCGCATTTATAATGGCTGCCACACATATATTCATCTTTTGTGTTCCTAGCTTGACTTATAGAACGACAATAACGGATTTATATTCCTAATTTGATTTCCTGATCAGGACGTCCCCGCTCAGGACCGTCTTTCTTTAAACATGTCTATAGTTCACATTTCAAAGTGAATGTTACGGATTTCGCATTTATAATGGCTGCCACACATATATTCATATTTTGTGTTCCTAGCTTGACTTATAGAACGATAATAACGGATTTATTTCCTAATTTGATTTCCTGATCAGGATGTCCCCGCTCAGGACCGTCTTTCTTTCAACATGTCTATAGTACACATTTCAAAGTAAATGTTACGGATTTCGCATTTATTATCATTGTAACACACATTTTGACCGATTCCATGCCAGACTTAACTACATTTAGATGAATGTGAAATAACGGGAATTATTCTGAATTTTGATTCCCTGATCCGCATGTCCCCGCTCAGGACCGTCTTTCTTATCAAATGTCATAATTACTCATTTCGTCGTTCAAATGACGGATTTCGCATTTATTATCATTGTAACACATATTTTGACCGATTCCATGCCAGACTTAGCTAGATGACTGGAAATAACGAGAATTATTCTGAATTTGATTTCCTGATCAGGATATCCCCGCTCAGGACCGTCTTTCTTTCAACATGTGTATAGTACACATTTCAAAGTAAATATTCCGGATTTCGCATTTATTATCATTGTAACACATATTTCTACCGATTCCATGTCAGACTTAACTAGATGACTGGAAATAACGAGAATTATTCTGAATTTGATTTCCTGATCAGGATGTCCCCGCTCAGGACCGTCTTTCTTTTAACATGTCTATAGTATATATATTTCAAAGTAAATATAACGGATTTCGCATTTATTATCATTGTAACACACATTTTGACCGATTCCATGCCAGACTTAACTACATTTAGATGAATGAGAAATAACGGGTATTATTCTGAATTTTGATTCCCTGATCCGCATGTCCCCGCTCAGGACCGTCTTTCTTATCAAATGTCATAATTACTCATTTCGTCGTTCAAAAGACGGATTTCGCATTTATTATCATTGTAACACATATTTTGACCGATTCCATGCCACACTTAGCTAGATGACTGGAAATAACGAGAATTATTCTGAATTTGACTTCCTGATCAGGATGTCCCCGCTCAGGACCGTCTTTCTTTCAACATGTCTGTAGTACATATTTTAAATTAAATATTACGGATTTCGCATTTATTATCATTGTAACACATATTTTGACCGATTCCATGTCAGACTTAACTAGATGACTGGAAATAACGAGAATTATTCTGAATTTGATTTCCTGATCAGGACGTCCCCGCTCAGGACCGTCTTTCTTTAAACATGTCTATAGTTCACATTTCAAAGTGAATGTTACGGATTTCGCATTTATAATGGCTGCCACACATATATTCATCTTTTGTGTTCCTAACTTGACTTATAGAACGATAATAACGGATTTATATTCCTAATTTGATTTCCTGATCAGGACGTCCCCGCTCAGGACCGTCTTTCTTTAAACATGTCTATAGTTCACATTTCAAAGTGAATGTTACGGATTTCGCATTTATAATGGCTGCCACACATATATTCATATTTTGTGTTCCTAGCTTGACTTATAGAACAATAAAAACGGATTTATTTCCTAATTTGATTTCCTGATCAGGATGTCCCCGCTCAGGACCGTCTTTCTTTCAACATGTCTATAGTACACATTTCAAAGTAAATGTTACGGATTTCGCATTTATTATCATTGTAACACACATTTTGACCGATTCCATGCCAGACTTAACTACATTTAGATGAATGTGAAATAACGGGAATTATTCTGAATTTTGATTCCCTGATCCGCATGTCCCCGCTCAGGACCGTCTTTCTTATCAAATGTCATAATTACTCATTTCGTCGTTCAAATGACGGATTTCGCATTTATTATCATTGTAACACATATTTTGACCGATTCCATGCCAGACTTAGCTAGATGACTGGAAATAACGAGAATTATTCTGAATTTGATTTCCTGATCAGGATGTCCCCGCTCAGGACCGTCTTTCTTTCAACATGTGTATAGTACACATTTCAAAGTAAATATTACGGATTTCGCATTTATTATCATTGTAACACATATTTTTACCGATTCCATGTCAGACTTAACTAGATGACTGGAAATAACGAGAATTATTCTGAATTTGATTTCCTGATCAGGATGTCCCCGCTCAGGACCGTCTTTCTTTTAACATGTCTACAGTACATATTTCACAGTAAATGTTACGGATTTCGCATTTATAATGGCTGTCACACATATATTCATCTTTTGTGTTCCTGGTTGGACTTATAGAACGATATTAACGGATTTGTATTCCTAATTTGATTTCCTGATCAGGATGTCCCCACTCAGGACCGTCTTTCTTTCAACATGTCTATAGTACATATTTCAAAGTAAAAACTCCGGATTTCGCATTTATTATCATTGTAACACATATTTTTCCGATTCCATATCAGACTTAACTAGATGACTGGAAATAACGAGAATTATTCTGAATTTGATTTCCTGATCAGGATGTCCCCGCTCAGGACCGTCTTTCTTTTAACATGTCTATGGTACACATTTCAAAGTAAATGTTACGGATTTCGCATTTATAATGGTTACCACACATATATTCATCTTTTGTGTTCCTAGCTGGACTTATAGGACGATAATAACGGATTTATATTCCTAAGTTGATTTCCTGATCAGGATGTCCCCGCTCAGGACCGTCTTTCTTTCAACATGTCAATAGTACATATTTCAAAGTAAATATCACGTATTTCGCATTTATTATCATTGTAACACATATTTTGACCCATTCCATGCCAGACTTAACTAGATGACTGGAAATTACATTACAAGAATTATTCTTAATTTGATTTCCTGATCAGGATGTCCTCGCTCAGGACCGTTTTTCTTTTAACATGTCTATAGTACATATTTCAAATTAAATATTACGGATTTCGCATTTATTATCATTGTAACACATATTTTGACCGATTCCATGCCAGACTTAGCTAGATGACTGGAAATAACGAGAATTATTCTGAATTTGATTTCCTGATCAGGATGTCCCCGCTCAGGACCGTCTTTCTTTTGACATGTCTATAGTACACATTTCAAAGTAAATGTTACGGATTTCGCATTTATAATGGTTATCACACATATATTCATTTTTTTGTGTCCCTAGATTGACTTAGAGAATGATAATAGCGGATTTATATTCCTAATTTGATTTCCTGATCAGGATATCCCCGCTTAGGACCGTCTTTCTTTTAACATGTCAATAGTACACATTTCAAAGTAAATGTTACGGATTTCACATTTATTATCATTGTAACACATATTTTGACCGATTCCATGCCAGACTTAACTAGATGACTGGAAATTACATTACGAGAATTATTCTTAATTTGATTTCCTGATCAGGATGTCCTCGCTCAGGACCGTCTTTCTTTTAACATGTCTATAGTACATATTTCAAATTAAATGTTACGGATTTCAGATTTATTATCATTGTAACACATATTTTGACCGATTCCATGCCAGACTTAGCTAGATGAATAGAAATAACGAGAATTATTCTGAATTTGATTTCCTGATCAGGATGTCCCCGCTCAGGACCGTCTTTCTTTTAACATGTCTATAGTATATATTTCAAAGTAAATATAACGGATTTCGCATTTATTATCATTGTAACACACATTTTGACCGATTCCATGCCAGACTTAACTACATTTAGATGAATGAGAAATAACGGGTATTATTCTGAATTTTGATTCCCTGATCCGCATGTCGCCGCTCAGGACCGTCTTTCTTATCAAATGTCATAATTACTCATTTCGTCGTTCAAAAGACGGATTTCGCATTTATTATCATTGTAACACATATTTTGACCGATTCCATGCCAGACTTAGCTAGATGACTGGAAATAACGAGAATTATTCTGAATTTGATTTCCTGATCAGGATGTCCCCGCTCAGGACCGTCTTTCTTTAAACATGTCTATAGTTCACATTTCAAAGTAAATGTTACGGATTTCGCATTTATAATGGTTGCCACACATATATTCATCTTTTGTGTTCCTAGCTTGACTTATAGAACGATATTAACGGATTTATATTCCTAATTTGATTTCCTGATCAGGATGTCCCCGCTCAGGACCGTCTTTCTTTCAACATGTCTATAGTACATATTTCAAAGTAAATATTGAGGATTTCGCATTTCGTATCAATGTAACACATATTTTGACCGACTCAATGTCAGACTTAACTAGATGACTGGAAATAACAAGAAATATTCTAAATTTGATTTCCTGATCAGGATGTCCCCGCTCAGGACCGTCTTTCTTTAAACATGTCTATAGTACATATTTCAAATCAAATGTTACGGATTTCGCATTTATTATCATTGTAACACACATTTTGACCGATTCCATGCCAGACTTAACTCCATTTAGATGAATGTGAAATAACGGGAATTATTCTGAATTTTGATTCCCTGATCCGCATGTCCCCGCTCAGGACCGTCTTTCTTATCAAATGTCATAATTACTCATTTCGTCGTTCAAATGACGGATTTCGCATTTATTATCATTGTAACACATATTTTGACCGATTCCATGCCAGACTTAGCTAGATGACTGGAAATAACGAGAATTATTCTGAATTTGATTTCCTGATCAGGATGTCCCCGCTCAGGACCGTCTTTCTTTTAACATGTCTATAGTACACATTTCAAAGTAAATATTACGGATTTCGCATTTATTATCATTGTAACACATATTGTTACCGATTCCATGTCAGACTTAACTAGATGACTGGAAATAACGAGAATTATTCTGAATTTGATTTCCTGATCAGGATGTCCCCGCTCAGGACCGTCTTTCTTTCAACATGTCTACAGTACATATTTCAAAATAAATGTTACGGATTTCGCATTTATAATGGCTGTCACACATATATTCATCTTTTGTGTTCCTAGTTGGACTTATAGAACGATATTAACGGATTTGTATTCCTAATTTGATTTCCTGATCAGGATGTCCCCGCTCAGGACCGTCTTTCTTTCAACATGTCTATAGTACATATTTCAAAGTAAATATTCCGGATTTCGCATTTATTATCATTGTAACACATATTTTTCCGATTCCATATCAGACTTAACTAGATGACTGGAAATAACGAGAATTATTCTGAATTTGATTTCCTGATCAGGATATCCCCGCTCAGGACCGTCTTTCTTTCAACATGTCTATAGTACATATTTCAAAGTAAATATTCCGGATTTCGCATTTATTATCATTGTAACACATATTTTTCCGATTCCATATCAGACTTAACTAGATGACTGGAAATAACGAGAATTATTCTGAATTTGATTTCCTGATCAGGATGTCCCCGCTCAGGACCGTCTTTCTTTAAACATGTCTATAGTACTCATTTCAAAGTAAATGTTACGGATTTCGCATTGTGGTTGACGTCACTGCACACGGTGGCCGTACGCTGTCATTGGATGGCGGTCTCCCTTTAAATTTAGCCATCCAATGATAGCAAAAGACCAGCACGCGGGGTGACGTCCAAACGCAATGAATATGTTAATCTGGTCGGCAAGCCGCCGAAAACTTGCGGAAATTTTGCGTGTTTATGGAGGAAATGGAGATTATTTCTGCGGAAGGAGGATACATTTGACTTACATTTAGGAGGTTTATAAAATAAAAATTATCCATCTTTCCAACGTTACCAAGTGTCTTTTCGTACCTCAACTAGAAATGTGATTTTTGATGCAAGAAATATAGGTGGGATCGATTTTTCGATCTGGAAAGCTTTTAGCTTTAGCTTTAGCTTTTATGACCATTGAGTGGGCATTATTATCGAAAATTGATCTTAACCCCCCAAATGTGTAAAATTACTCTAAACACTCTATTTTAGGTCCAAAACTAGCTGTAACAAATTCTCAGGTCCCTGTGCTGTGGTACATATTACGATGTTTGCATTGATATAATGGTTGATACACATATTGTCATCTTTTTTTTGGCCTAAACCTAACTTAAAGAACGAGAATAACGGATTCATATTCTTTATTCGATTGCCCTATTATGTTTCAATAAAATATTTCTATTACGTATTCCGTTATTCGTGTTACCAGGGACGTATACGTCCCTGGTGTTACCTATTTTTTAAATAAACATCAAAAGAAAGCATCATCTCTTGACTGTATTCGACACTTACTGCTATTATGAACTAGAAACAACGGATATATACATTTTCATTCACTGATCATGTTGTACCCGCTCAGGACCGTCTTTCTGATTAGTAGTATTAATATTATCTATTGTCATCTCGATAGACACATGATGGAAGGGAGGTAACTTTTACATTCCCTCTCTGCACTATAAGTTGTTATACGCCTTTTTGCTATAAAACAGTAATAATAAAGATTTACATATATATAGTTTGGTTGTTATACTTGTCTTTATATGGGATTAGGCTCTAAATTGATGCGATTGTTTACATATGTTGGCTTAATGAGTGTAGGAAAACGGCATGGTGTAACGGTCCTGGTCAGCGACGGTCCCAGTCAGCCCCGGTTCCAGTGAGGGCCGCTCAGCTGTTAGACACTGTTGGACGAGATAGCGGTGTTTATGATACGCCGGAGACTGCAACAGAATGTATCCGTACCACAACTAGGGTGTCAGGTTCGATAATTCACGCACCTGGTTCCCCTCGAGTGTACAAGTTACACTATAGTGTCTACGATAGCGACATTACAATGTCTACGTAGTATCATGTACTGATGGACTGTGGCGGACTGTCTAGATACATATCTATATGCCCAGACGATCCATTGCTCTCCGAGAGCAGTAGTTGATAGATCAAGTCATCACTGTGCTGTGGCCTTCGGCGCAGATCGAAATTCCAACTACATACGTGTGTAATTAAACATACTGTCACGCCAAATTTCCGCTATTTTCGTCAATTTTCGCCATTGTATTTGAGACATACATGTCATCAAAGGTACTTTTTAACATCTTTGTATTTCTTGGTTTCTCATTAATACCACCAACGAAGTGCTTTGTTTTCTAAAGCAGTTACGCTACTATCATATACTTGCCAACACGGCAAAGAGTTCAACGAATATTTGTTTGCGCTAACAGATTATGTAACGATGCATTTAAGTGTTAACATTTGGGAGGAGTGGGGCAAGGAAGTATACTTCACTACAGCTCATTGAAAAAGAATCTATAGCATAAACAGTATTTATTTTCAAAAGTTGTTGACAACAGTTGTTTACCAAATTAAGGTATATTGGGGATCGAAAAAAAAACGAACTGAAAGCTAATTTTAATTCATTTCCACAAATTTTGGTTGGTTGGTTAATTGATTTTATAATTAAAACATAATCTTACATAATAATAATAATTAGCTCGTGTTTGGACCAATTTCTAAATGAAATACATTTTCTGAAGGTAAATGTTATTCTAAGAACAAAAATCAAGGTCTCAGTTGTGTCAATTAACCGGAAAGTACCTTAAAACGGTATTTTCCGCTAAATTTGGTGCTCGTCTGCTTAATTTCGCCGCCGCCATTCGACTTATTATAGGAATCTCAACATGGTACGACATGAAATATTTTCTATATTTTTTTTAACCTTAACAGTTTAGATTATCAAACAATAACATATTTATTTGATATCGAGATTTATTACTTAGCACATCAGTACCATGTTTGTATTTTTATTATCGTTTTCTATGTTAAAAAACATTTCTTATGTTTTCTTGCGAATCGGCACGGAACCAGGAGCAGGATAGTGGTCACATGATTCGAAAAAAATCACGTGATTGCTCGTATAAAAATAGAACCGGAAGCGCAGATGTCAGGTAGCCGCGATAAACAAATATTGGCTGAAGAAAACAGAGTCACAAGACTAGACAAGAAAGAAGCTGAAAGAGACTATTGAAAGATCGGGAACAGATGCATCTGATAAACTAAAAGAAATACGACACCATCAAAGAAGACTAAGAGCATGGTTTGACGGATGAAGTGTGGTTAAGTTGACAGTGCTTTCGGAAAACAAAAACGTACAGCTGATACGTATACGTTTTTCATTTACGTACACTGTAAGATTATGTTCGGTAAAGCTTGTAATAATAATAATAATATACAACATTTATTTATATAACGCTCTATATAATTTTTTTAATTACTAATTACGTCCTATTAACAACCAGGGTCATTTAAGGACGGCCTCCAGATGTATGAGATGTGGGTGTGTTTGTTGAGAGCGGGTGTATTTTGGAGGCTGCACTATGTTCGTGTAAGCCTCCTTGCGATAGTCCGGATCTTTTGCCGATTTAAAGTGCTACCACATTGAAACATGGGGCCACATCAGAACACCCACCGGTCACATTTTACTGACAACGGGCGAATCAGTCATTCCACTCCCATACTGCTGAGCGTCAAGTAGGTAGTAATAACTACCATTGTTAGAGACTATGGTATGTCTTGGCCTGGGGACAGAACCCACAGCCTTCCTCACAGGGGCGAATGCTCAACTAAAGGCCAAAAGTGATGTTGTGTCAGGGGACACAGTAGGAAGAAGAAAGATGTTTAAAAAGAATGGAAAAGATAAGATTACAAGTTTAGTCGCCTTCTACGATCATGCAATGGGGGAAGCAGGTACAATTCTTACGCCCTACCTTCAAGGCAAATACATCATTTTCTTAATAATGCAGGTAGTTAAATTCATCTTCTGGTACAATTTTTAGATCACTTTGAACCTATTCACAGACCAAGCTATAAAAATATATGTACCTTTAAGTTTAGTTTATTCTCTTAATATTATATCCTCAATTTAAAGAACTTGTTTTTAAATCGACGATATAGCCACGGTATACGTGGATTTTACGAATCATTATACTCATTGGTGTGCTTGCATTAAATTGAGGATGAAGACTTGGTACTCACTTTGAGGACTTGACGTTTACTTGAATGTGACCAATATTTACAAAACTGGCGTCGTAAATGAAGCAGAAGGCGCCTACTCTTCCGGAATACCTGGTCTTATTCTCTTGTACTTTTAAAAGGGTCACTAAGTAAATATTTCCTTTGTTCATATGTTGCACGTAGTTTAATCGATTTTGAGTCCGGATTATGGTTTTGTTGACACTTCGGCATTCTCTGATTTTTTTCTAAGTACGCTTGTTTTTGAGGCTGATGTAGAAGTGTTAGTCACATATATTTTACGTGTTTAACATGAGAACAATATGTACCCATCTCTCCTCATTTAAGAGATGAAGAACGTCACAGCTCAAGAGATACAATGCACAACGACAACACCTGATAACATACTATTTCGTCTGTCCTTGAGTATGTGATACGATCCCGAAAAACCGTGTTAATTAAAGGTGAGGAGACATGAAACTAGCTGGCAAATCAATCACAGACGATATCAGTAATCTAGTGCGCATGTTTTTTGGCAGAAAGAGATCCCCGTGCTCTTTTTCAAAACGAGGAAATGCACACGTTGTGAGAGCAACATACATCATACATTTGTTTTTGCCAAGGGGAGATTGTCACGGATGCAAGCGTCAAGGTTTTTTTCTTCTTCGCAGATACGTGTGCACTGGATAATGGCTCATAAAGTCATTACATCTACGCTGTATTTACATGTGGCTCTTGTTCCGTGATACGTACCCTTGGATCTCGCCTTTGCAATGTGTATAATTATGTAAGCTTATCATTCGGACGTAAATCTTATAGATGGAAACGTGAAAATGGTATCGCTTACATTACGAAATATGATTAACAATACTATAATTGTTTAAATCAATAAAACCAAAACTCGAAAACAAAATCAACAGAAGGATGGAATCTAAACAAAGATGGACATTTGAGTTTTGAATATTATACGGGAGCACAAGACCAGATGTTTCTGAAAAGTAAACCTAATCCAACCCTCAAACCTTACATCAACCTTGGTGATGACAGCGAAACTATAAGACCCATCTCGTCAGTGAATCAGAAGACGCTTACCCTTTCGGAACACCTGGTCTAGATATCCTTGTCAGGGGTCTCCGATGCGATATTTCCCTTGTTCGTTGTTTTAGTTCTAGTTTAATCAGTTTTCAGTTCTGAGTATGGTTTTGTTGACACTTCGATAATCTGTAAATTTTGTATTAGCCAAACTATCGGCCAACAGGTCGTGCATGTTAATAGAATATCCCCAAATAGAAATCCATCAACGTAGTCAACAAGTTACATCTTTACAAACTTAATTGTTGTTAATATTTTTAGTTTTTTACCATGATAATGCTAAAACATCCCCATACAATAGTTTGAATAATAAGTATATGTCGTACAAATGAAAAGTAAAAGTCTGTAAACAAAAAAAAATGTAAAAGAGTTTCCAAGAGAAGAGACAAAGAACCCAAAAACTTACACTATATACCAATATAGTCCAGAAAACGGTAAAAGTAAATCATAGTATTTGAAATACTTGATCTCTAATATACTTCAACGATTGTTATTCGGAAACGTTCAGATACTTTTTGGCTGTTCGTATTTAAAATCAAAAGATTTTGGTTCAGTTAGTTTTCTAAAGGATGTGTAACTTATACGTAAATCAAGCAGTGAAGAGATAATTAATTTATAACCGAATGTTGGTTTGGTTTAGTTTTGTGAGGTTTTGGTAGTGGAGGAAAGCCGAAGTACCCGGGGAAAACCACCGACCTACGGTCAGTAACCGGAAACTGCCCCACGTGGTTTTGAACGCGCAACCCAGAGGTGGAGGACTAGTGGTAGAATATCGGGACACCTTAACCACTCTACCATCGCAATGTTGGATCCATGGATATATATATTACTGCAATGTCGGACTTCAGCTACAACTTGACACAACCACACTTACAGGAAATGCTTGTTTTTAATTATCTATACCTCGGTATTCCCGCAACGTCAAGAGTGTGCATCTGCATCGATAACGATCTTGTATCAAGTACGAAAGTCCTTTGTTGTGTTTGGCCTTCAGACGAGATGCCTTTGTAGAGTTTTATCTTCAGAATGCTACATCTTTGATGTCTAAGAGATAGGCTTTATCGCCGGCTAGGGATTCTAGGTAATTTTTTGTACAATATATGATTTGCTTTCGCAGGGAATGTTGTGTCGTCATATTTATCGCCATGGAGATTGTTTTTCTTCTGTATGTCTCTGTTTTAACTCTGTAAACTCTCTGAAGACAAAATACAAATTATTGACTTTGAATAACAGCAAGCACACTCTTTCGTATCGTTCTCTTCTTATCTGAACTTTCTTCCCTTTGGGAAAGTGTCTATACTAAAAGCACCATTAAAGAACAAAACATCGCATACACATGCATAGATGTGATACACCACACTGAAAACGTTAGAAATGGTTAGGTAACACACAAGTTTGTAGCCTGTCACTTCTATACGACTCAGCACTTTTCGGTTTCAGCAATATACGTCGTTTTTATACATACACTTTCAATAGTAATGTCAGAATAATGTCAATTATTAATAGATACATGTTTTTCGGGTAAAAAATATGTAATTCTTTTTTTCTAGTTGTAAGTAAATCTTTGAATGGTGGTCATCCTAACAACTCTAATGAGATAATATACTTCAGAAACCCCTCTTAGTAATATAAAACACCCATCTTGATGATATACAACAATACCAAGACGACAGTATCTATATGGCAACACTGTCTTGGCTTAAAAACTCTTTTGCCCAATTTACCCATGTATCCTCCGTTTGCTGAATGATTGGATAACATTGCAGTGAAGCGGCATAGAATCCCTTGAAATTTTTTTTGCCTTCTTTCATACAGAGTAATATCACTTTCGCTTATCTCATTTAGTGCCATGCTTACATATTTATGAAAAATCGAAAAGTCAAAAAATACTGAAGCGCCAACAAAGTCATCCATTATGTAGTTCTAGGTTGTATCCAATTATTTGTTGTCATGTCCTCAAAGTGAGAATCGAGGCATCATAACAACAAATAATAATACAAATGAGCATATTCAAAAACGTCCACCTGCATTGCATACAAGGAAACAGAATATGTCTCAATGAGACTAATATGGCGACCATAAGATTTGCTAATAGTCTTCATGAACCTGCAACTCTCGAATATCTCAAATCGAAATAATATATCCATGCTCGACAAGATTACAGCTATTGGGAGTTAATGTATCTGTGTATGTTTCTGTTCTGTATCGCACGTATCCAGTAGGGGCTGTCAACGCAAATACATGATTAAGATAGTTTAGAACAATTTGAATCATACGCGAACAGGTTTATAATTCAACATAGACTGTTTAAAGAAACAAAACGTATCAATGAAACAGACAGTAAACGTTTAAGTAGTGTATACAAAGAGGATGAGTAGTTCGTATATTGTCTGATAACAAGACAGTAAGATTTTATACTGGGAGTTCTACTTAAAGGCCCAATATACGTAACTTCAGGAAATTTTTCAGGATTCTGGAAATTATGAAAAAGCAAGAATAAGCTTAAAATGAAGTAAACCTGAGCGGTAACTAACAAGAAACTCTTGACAGAAAAACCCAGAGAATTGAAAATAATTCAGATGTGGCCCACTTCAACAACAAGCCGAAGCTAGAAGAAAGTTCAAAATGGACGCGTGTTTTCAAATACCGAGTTTCAACTTTTGCTGTGCCAGTAACCGCGTAAGAATGCATCTTGAATATTGATGATATCAGTTAATCTTAACTAAATCTATAAATATAATGAGTTATTAGGCTTGATTTTCGCTTCAAGTTTGCCGAACGTTACGTATATTTGGCCTTTAAAGAAAGATACAAAACAACTTAAAGAATGTCATAGGAACAATATTAAAGATGCTAGGTACTGGAAATAACCATTATGATAGTTTCCACTTCGAGATCACGTTAAAGGATACTTATACAAACAATTAGATTTCCAATCGAAGAGGAAATGATCATGATTTTAAGGATGACATGTCCAATTGTTTTAATCACAAGTATGTAAGAGTTTTGGCTGTCAACATGTTATTTTTCAAAAATCTTTAAAAAAAATTGTCAAAAATAAGTAGGATAATTATCAAGCAGTGTGGATCATGAATGATTCGGTTTGTTTTTATCGGGGTTTTCGTCCTCTTAACAGCTAGGGTCATTTGAGGACCGCCTCCCGGTGTATGCGATGTTGGTGTATGGGTTGAATGTGTGTGTATTTGGGTGGCCGCGGTATGTTCGAGTAAACCTCCTTGGAACATTTGCCGATTTCAAGTGCTATATGTATCATACTGAAGTATACTGCCAATAGCCGCTCCTGGTCACAGTATACTGACAGTTGGTGAACCGATTATTCCATTCCCGTAACGCTGAGAGTTAAGCAGGAAATACCCAATACCACCACCCATTAGGAGAATTTCTGAAATGGTTAGTACTATAACGGTAAGATATATGTGTAGTATTGATTATTCAGAGGTGCCTGAAGCGATACAATATATTTGTGTTGTACAGGATGATCGCGGAAGTAACTAGAATTATTGGGACTCATTTGGTAATACTTGGTAAGTGTCTCGCTTGTATCATTAATAGTCTTGTCCGGCTTTTTGAGAATAAGAGTGCGTGACAAGAACATAACTTTGAACAGCACAAGTAAGGTTGCCATTGGTTTATGTGATGTGTTTCGTCATCTCTGCTTTGACCGTGCAAGGCAAGCTCCAAAAATGCAATAAGTGTTTTCCAATATACACTACAGTCAGTGGCGTAGCTACGGGTGTTTTGAAGTGTACGAAGATGTGGTGCCGAAGATAGTACCGGAAGCGCTAGGAGGGGGTGGGTATGGGAGGGGGGTACGTCCACCTACCGAAAGGGGGGTCTGGTGGTGATCCCCAAGAAAATAATGATTTCCTAAAGGTTTTTGGATCAGTTTTACGTGTTCTAGTGCCAATTTCCAGGTATAATGAATTAAAGAATAAACAAGTTCATCTTTTTGTACAATAGTCTCATTTTTTATTCAAACGTATTTTAAATTTCTTTTTTTTAAGAAAATTATATGTACGCACCTGCGTACACGCGTATAGGAAGTTACGCCCCTGACAATACATAAGCATTTGTTTTCCACTGTTCAAAAACGGTACATATATCAGTCAAATCAATCATAAATAATATAATTTGGGCAATGTCTTAATTATCATTTGAAGTATATTCACCAATAATTTAAAAAAAATAATAATAATAATTAATTTAGGTATTAATTTAGCTATTTCCCTCACCCATTAACCTGGACTAAAGTGCAGAGATACAGTAACAGGATGACTCATCTTCATCAATATAACATGCTTGCAATGCAACTAAACCAAATTATTCAACGAACATATTTCCAATCAAATAAATAACAGGACATGGTGACTTTAAAATCATTTCATAAATCAGACAGACTACCTTGCAGTTATAATTTGAAACAACTAAAATATTATAAAGTGGTGTTTGATTAAGCCAGTTAAGTAGTTCATTCTCAGCATAACTAGGTGTGGCAATTTTGTGATAAATCAAAATAAATGTATTCCCCGGAACACATGGTTTTATTTCTCTTGTACTTTTACAAGGGTCTCTATGTATTGTTCTTCTTTGTTAACATTTTGCCCCCTTAAATAAATCGGTTTCGTTGACGTTTCGGTATTTTCTGACGTGTTAATCAAACATGTGTGATGGTTATATACATTGTATACATGCCCTCTCAAAAAAAGGAACTGACAATGGATAGATTATGTTACAAATTGAACAATCAATGGAAAAGAATAAAAAGAAAGCACCCATTTAAAAAAAAACGTATGTTCTCAAAGCTGAAAGCAAGACATACTAAACATTTTATTATTACTTGACTAAACCATACGGCCATTTGTTGTTTGGACAATACAGTAGTTCGATAGATTCAATTAATTTCCATAGTATTCAGAAATATGAAATTATGTAGATAAGAACGAGAAGGAGGGGGTTGTCTTTAAAAGACATTTTCAATATTTGAATGAACAACTTTAAACTACAACAGACAATAACTTTTCTTAATCATCATATTTTGTAAACTATTGCAGAGTACAGTTCAGCTACACTTCAAGATGGGGTCAAATATCGACGTCAAACTATTTGTTAGGTAAAATAATTTCCTCGGTACGGAGTAAAGCATTTGATACGAATCGATTCGTTAGTTTTTATGACTTGAATGCTCAAAACAAAAATACGTGATGCATTTCTACAAAAGTTACAGTGAATCATATATGTATATTAATCATTTCCCTTTGGGAAAAAATAAATAAAACAAAATAAAACAACTTATATAATTGTATGTAACCTTCAAAACACAGACGTTCAATTGTGAATATTGCTATGCACCTATTTAGAATAGTGTTGTGCATTCATTTGGCTGCATTTCTCCATCAACAAAATTAAAATTGAAAAAATAAATGAAAACAAAAAAAATGCCACATGACTTCATTTCAAGTACCATCGATTTTTAATTAAAATTCCCCGATGATGTTTTTTTTTTTCTTTTTCATCTGTCTGGTTTTGAACAAAACGAGACTTTACTATGAAGGTATAGATATTAATAGCAACAACAAATTGTGAAAAAGTCGGTTTGTACAGTATCCATTTCAAAATTAATAGTAACATCGATGATAGGAAAAGTAAAAATTGCAACGAAACAGAACACTCATGTTAGTTCTAGACATTGAAATTGATTACGATACATATCACGCGCACTTGTTACATCGCCGCGCAGCGTCCGCGCTTTAACAACACTGCTATAGACATTGTAGGTTTAGAAGCGTAGAACATAGGTTGCAATGCATCACAAACAGTGATTATGTCTCTACGAATCTCTAGTTTCCTTGACATGCTTTTGACATGATGCACAAAGGAATAGTTGGTGATTAATACTATTTTACTTAATTCCTTGTGATTTTTTTTACCAAAAGGCACGTTTATGTTTAACCTTATTATTTACATCACGGCGTCACGGTGTCGTCACTATAGAATTCGGCTTTGATGTACAAATTTAGATAGTATTATTTGTCTTATCAGTCTCTGTCAGAAGTTAGAATGATTTAGTATCTCTGTCTCAAAAAAGGTGAGATGAAACATCTCTATCCAGCAGGAAATAAAGTTCAATTTGATGTTGTTTGAGATCGGTAGTTAACGGGAAACAGTTAATATGTGCTTAAACAAAATGTTTCCTGCTTCTCGTTTATTCAATCGACACAAGTAATTTAGGGGTTAAAATGTACAGCATCATAATTTTATCATATTTTCATTCATATTTTTCCTTACGCTTTCACATTCCTTGAACATCCAAAGAGAGCATGTTTTGAAAAAACTGTACCCTTAGAAAATGCTTTTTTAATTTTGATCAATAAATTCTGAAAAAAACATCCATTGCTAGTTTGTTTTTCTATAAAAACTTAAAGTTAAACAGGATAATGAAATCAGCGATATAATATATTATTTCAGCGATACAATATATATTTTCAGCGAACAATATATATTTTCAGCAATACAATATATATACTTTCAGCGATACAATATATATTATCAGCAATATATCTACAATTCGTATCAATGTATGTATATATATCGCGATACAGAATTCCACATCATCTATAATAAACGATTTGCCAATATGATTCTGCCAGAATACCGGACCGTCTATCACTGCGACATCGAAACATCCTGTTTTTAGGAATGTGAGTTGGCGCAGTGGTTGTGGCCGCGGGTATTTCTGGCTAGGCGATTTGGTGCCGTAGATTGTGAGTTCAAAGCCCGGTGATAATCAGGGCACGAGCCAAAAGTCGCCTTCCTTCTTCATTTGTGTTTCTGTGTTATAATACAATGTAACATATACACTCTGTTGTTGATCCGAAGGTTAAAATGTGAATTCTTTATCGTAATTGGGCCGTGCTTAATATAATAAATAATACAATATATATATAACCGGCAATGCAATATATATAATCAAAGATGCAATATATATAATCAGCGATACAATATACATTTTCAGTAGTTTTGTGCTGAGTCAAAATATTTAAAGGGATATAGACCTACATGTAGCCTTTAGATTATCATACTGTCGTCGTTTACCTGGTTATCGGATGTGAATGACGATATAAGGGGAGGTTACTGTGTATATGACCACGAAATTACATTTGCTTCCCACTCAAGTATCATCTATTTTCTGGACGTCATTTCCCTGAAATGTACACACGATGGATCTAACATTGGTGCTGCGTTCTGATAATTTAGCCAAAAAGCATCTTAGAATGGAGACACAACATAATGTTTGCTTTATGTACCTTGCCTTGACAAATAAAAGCAACATCAATGCGTACAAAACAACTCTACTTTACGTTACCAATGCTGTAAAATAAAAAAAGTAACAGTGGCCTTAATTATCCACTTTATTTATATATACATCTTTTGATGATCCATGTGACTTAGCTGGATTCACATTATTATGAATATTTATTATCAGTTTTAAAAACAACGTTCTATCATCAATAATTCTCAATATACATTGTACAACAACTCGGTATAAAATGCTTATTAAGGCCTTAGACAAAACTTAGGCAGTGAAGTAATCGTACGCAGGATCAGATACATGTACGCGAAGATGGCGCCATGACAGTACGAATTTATTAAATACGATTCGAAGATTAAATGAAATCAACCAGCAGATCGAACAGTGGTGAGGACCCCGAGTAACAATTTGCCAAACTGCATTGCAATCTGTTCCGCATCCTCGATACCCACGGGTTACCATCACCCACACTCTCTACACCCCATCCTCGATATCCAGGGAATACGATCACCCACACTCTCTACACCCCATCCGCGATATCCAGGGGTTACGATAACCTACACTCTCTACACCCCATCCTCGATACCCAAGGGTTACGCTCACCTACATTCTCTACACTCCATCCTCGATACCCAAGGATTACGCTCACCTACACTCTCTACACTCCATCCTCAATATCCAGGGGTTACGATAACCTACACTCTCTACACCCCCATCCTCGATACCCAGGGGTTACGATAACCTACATTCTCTACTCTCCATCCTCGATACCCAAGGGTTACGCTCACCTACACTCTCTACACTCCATCCTCGATACCCAAGGATTACGATAACCTACACCATCTACACCCCATCCTCCATATCCAGGGGTTACGATCACCTACACTCTCTACACCCCATCATCGATACCCAGGGGTTACGATAACCTACACTCTCTACACCCCATCCTCGATATACAGTGGTTACGATCAACTACACTCTCTACACCTCATCCTCAATATCCAAGGGTTACGCTCACCTACATTCTCTACACTCCGTCCTCGATACCCAGGGGTTACCCTCACGTACACTCTCTACACCCCATCCTCGATATCCAGGGGTTACGATCACCCACACTCTCTACACCCCATCCTCGATGTCCAGGGGTTACGATCACCTACACTTTCTACACCCCATCCTCGATATCCAGGGGTTACGCTCACCTACACTCTCTACATCCCATCCTCGATACCCAGGGGTTACGATCACCTACACTCTCTACATCCCATCCTCGACACCCAGGGGTTACGATCACCTACACTCTCTACACCCCATCCTCGATATCCAGGGGTAACGATCACCTACGCTCTCTACACCCCATCCTCGATATCCAAGGGTTACGATCACCTACACTCTCTACACCCCATCCTCCATATCCAGAGGTTACGATCACCTACACTCTCTACATCCCATCCTCGATACCCAGGGGTTACGATCACCTATACTCTCTACACCCCATCCTCGATACCCAGGGGTTACGATCACCTACACTCTCTACACCCCATCCTCGATACCCAGGGGTTACGATCACCTACGCTCTCCACAACCCATCCTCGATACCCAAGGGTTACGATCACCTACGCTCTCTACACCCCATCCTCGATACCCAGGGGTTACGATCACCTACACTCTCCACAATCCATCCTCGATATCCAGGGGTTACGATCACCTACACTCTCCACACCCCATCCGCGATACCCAAGGGTTACGATCACCTACACTCTCTACACCCCATCCTCGATATCATGGGGTTACGCTCACCTAAACTCTCTACACTCCATCCTCGATATCATGGGGTTACGCTCACCTATACTCTCTACACCACATCCTCGATACCCAGGGGTTACGATCACGTACACTTTCTACACCTCATCCTCGACACCCAGGGGTAACGCTCATCTACACTCTCTACATTCCTTGAATATGTCATGACAAAACAGAAGGCACGCTCAGGTGAAATAACTGACCAATCGCAAGGCTGTATTCCTGTCGTTTGAAGATTACAAAGGAGCCGAAACCGAGTTTAAAGCTTATCAATTTTGACCGTTATGTGACCACGAGATTCTGTTGATGTACATCGAAGGGTCGAACCAGTTTTGTTGTCTCATCAACAAGATGGCGCACACGGAGCCTTCAGTTTTAGGTACTGCAATCGCTGACTGAAGGCTGAGAGAGCGTAGGTGAGCGTAACCCTTGTATATTAAGGATGTTTACACCCTTGGTACTGTACATCCAGTGGTTACGATCATCTACACCTCCTACACCCCTGGAATATGTTGCTTGCGTTACAATAAGCTATTGTGTTGTCAATACTGTAATAGGGACGAATCAGTGACGTTGCGTTATATATCGGTATGCATAATTAGCTTGATGATATTAATCTGGTACATTGTATGTATATTTCAATATCGTCCTGGTAACGCAATAGGTATTACATATCTGAGTCAATATTGGCATGTATGATAGATGTAGCACACTTACCGGCGTACATGTATATCAGAGTTTATCTGCCTGCATTCATAGGTAGATACAGGTATACTTGTAGTCATCGGCGGCAAATTAGGGGCTTTAAAAGGCGCACCCAAGTATTCCAAAACCGACAATGATAAAAGTTTCCTCAATCTTATTAGGCATCACGGAGACTTTTATGTCTGAATACTACTTGGTTTTTAAATTTGCTTTATTTGAAATATGTACGGGAAGCAAAAACAGGTATCCTGCATACATTAATGTGAGTTAATTATATATAAATGACTTCTACTTCTACTTCCCCGAACACCAACTCTGCTTATAAAAACATGTTTACTTAGGTGGTCAGTTGTGATAACAGGTAAATCAACCTCTGGTAACTATTAAATCAGATACTTAACTAATAATATAATATTTAGGAAAATAATCATATATTACACCTGATTTCAGATTTGTGTAATTTTTTGTCATGTATTGATTAAACGTATACCTTCTTTCATATTTTGTAAATAAACATAATTATTGTCATATGTTAATTTAACTTGTTCCTCCTTTCATATTTGTGTTAATTGTTGTCATATATTAATTTCAAAATATTTCATTATTTATACAAGACATATAAACAAGTACTACAAGGAAATAGTATAAATATGTATCAATAAAATTATTAGAAATCAGACTGAGCCTATTTAAGTCTTTACCAACAAAGATAATCAATGTCCTTTATATATATACATTGACAATTCAAAATTTTATTTCGATGTAGATAGAGTAAGAAATTAGCAGTATCATGTTTTATCAATTAAAGATCCCTTTCTCCATCACTCTCATACCTTTATTGTGATTTATATAAATTACATTTTAAGAACTCCTTTAGTTATTAAAATATGAATGCATTACTTATACACTTAGAATATGTTAGTGCTTTATATAAAATGGATATATATGTATGAGCTAGTATAATTGAATAATTGAATTTATTTCATCTGACATACCAACTACACCATTCATAAAACATCTAAATTAACATAGCCTAAAAGATCATACACATGTATATAGAAACAATATGTTTGTGGCGGTCATGCTGCATTATAGTATGGTCATTAAAGGAAAGAAGGAGATGAGGATTAGAAGGCTTAGAGTAAAAGTTAATGCTACTGTTTTAGTTGGATTAAAATAATCTGTCATTTCATTGATTAGTAGGGATTGATGAAAGATCATTATTTAGTATATCAGCAGGTGTATTAGGGTCATCATCACTATCTGCAATAACATATAGAGAAGCATCAACTGCAAACAAGTTAAAAAACGAAGTTACATCAGCTGTTTTATATTAATAATTAAAGGATATAAATAAAAAGAGCCAAAGAACAGATCCTTGAGGAACTCCTGCAGATACAATATAAGTATTTGATTGGTATCCATCTATAATTTCCTTTTGGTTTTCTATCAGATAATCAAGCTTTAAACCACCCATTTTATTTTTTTGTTTAATTTGTGTGACATCAGTTTAGTGTTATCTGTCTTCATTTAATGTTTTTTCTATTAAGAATACTGATGTATAATAATTATCTTTCGGTGCTGTATTAAATATGTATTACTCTAACATGTATGAATAGAAACTTAATTTTAGTATCAATATGCTTTAAATAATTCGATTAAGGAGATTTATTTTGCAAATAATGTATTTCAATTACTATTTTTCATTTATTGAATCTAAAAATTAATATCTAATGATCATTTTCTATTATTTAAAGCTGTACTATATGAAAATATTTTATTAATTTCATTACTGAGTTTAGTATCATGTCTACAAATCAAATGAGTTGACATTCTTAGTTGAAACAGACTATAACTTAAACTTCAAAGGATTTCCTATATAAACACCTTTCTTTCAAGTTACCAGAGTTGGTGTTCGGGGAATGAGCCCCCTAGCTAGCCACGCTATCAAACTGATGCATTGTTGTAGCACAGTTGCTTGAGTTTCTGTCAGTGGATAAATATATATATAGGCATATATATTATATATAAAAGGGATCGCCCATTATTTTTCTGTATTGGGCGACCCCTTATTTATATATATTTAATTTATTATTATTTACTGACAGAAACTCAAGCAACTGTGATAGTAGTAAGAAAACTGCGGTCGGCATAATAAATTTCTCATTTGCTTTTAAATTTTAAAATCTTAAAGTTTCTTAAAATGTCTGCTGGTGTCATTCGCATGAAATGGTATTTATGGTTCAGAAACAATTTTTTCAGTTTGTTTAAGGCGGTATTTATATGATAGAACACAACGAAATAAAGGAAAGATATCAGACCTAAGGATGTTTTCAGAATTAGTCACTGAATATGAGTTTTATGTAAATTCATACAGATAAACGAGTTGAAAAAGATACACTGATACACTTGGTTCGACACCTACATGGACAGTCGCAAGGTATATGTAGCATATTGACCATAAGTCCGTGCTTTTTGTGGTTTGTAAAACAGAACCAGAGAACCAAACCTACTTCTACCTGAAATTCAAACAGTTTTTGACCTGAAAAAACAATATTATTTTAATCTACCGACACAATTAAAAGTCTGTCTGCATTAGACATATATTAAGGGTGACTTTTTTATTTTGTTCGTTTGTTTGAATTTTTTTTATTATTTCGCAAAAAAATGAATATTGAATTGATAGCAGTACCTTAAGTTTAGGAAAATAGAAAAGGAAAATTCAAGATGAACACTTGAAATCGTCACGCACGCTTAACAAACAGTCTAGCAATTATCTCTTCTTTTGGTATAGTTTTAAGTGAAACTTAAACATGCAAATAGTCGGTATAATAGCTAGATACACAATACAAAGAAAGAGTTCGTATTTATAACTAGTACGTCAATACGGAAAGCCGAAGTAACTAAACTTTTGTAACACGATATGTTCCTTATATCACAGTAAGCACTTTAAGTGGTACTTAATTCTAATTAAACTAATAAGTATCCCTATCTAAAACATAGCTGGATAAAAAGAGAGTCTTTAAGATAAATTTACGTATCGATTTTCAACTTTTGAATAAAACATTCATTTTCTTTAAGATTATCATTTCTTTTCAACTTTACCAGAATATGTTCAATTTTTAATTAAACCGGATAAAAGTACTTTGTATGGAAACTTTTTTATATAATTAAACAGGATGGGCATACTTCTCTCTACAGCGCTTCGTCCTCCTCGATATTTAATCAGTTTTATCAAAGGCATTGTAAACACATAAACAGCCACGAAATAGACATTTAAAGCAATGATTAAATGTTAAAATAATGATTTAATCAGGGAAGAAGGAAATTAAAGCTGTACTTGACAATATTTATTTTCGTATGGATACGAAACTTTCATTTTTTTGACTTTTTGAAGTAAAATCGTATAGCCCCTATTAGACCAGCCCCTAAATTTCTCTAGAAAATTTCTCTACTGAATTTAACTACTAGCTTATCTCCCCTTAGTTTCAAACTTAGAATCAGACATCCAAGTGATCAAAATTATTAGACTATTTTTTTTCCAATATCCGTGTACTATTCAAGAGACGGGAGCCAGTTTAAGCCCCTATATGCAATGTCATGTTTGACTAACTAGTTTAAATCACGCAAAACTATCAATTACTATTAAATTATTAAGAGCGTTATGCTGATATATTTTAAATGTAATAAACATGTGTTCAATACAAAACAAAATACTGCCTGTTTCAACAATTGTCCGTTTTATATCAGCATATAAGTATAATTGAGTATGATGGTGTTCTATGATAAAGGTAGCATTCGGGGTAACGTTTACAGACGTCTATTCTCGCCGTATTATGATAAGGACTACGATCTCCCACAGTTACTTGAGTTTCTGTCAGTAAATATAAAAAATATATATTTATAGAAAAAAGGAGCCGCCCATTACAGAATGTATTCGTGGGAACAGAAAATCAGTATACAAATATGTTATAATCAGATATATATATATATACAGGTTTATAATTCAACATAGACTGTTTAAAGAAACAAATCGTATCAATGAAACAGACAGTAAACGTTTAAGTAGTGTTTACAAAGAGGATGAGTAGTTCGTATATTGTCTGATAACAAGACAGTAAGATTTTATACTGGGAGTTCTTCTTAAAGGCCCAATATACGTAACTTCAGGAAATTTTTCAGGATTCTGGAAATTATGAAAAAGCAAGAATAAGCTTAAAATGAAGTAAACCTGAGCGGTAACTAACAAGAAACTCTTGACAGAAAAATCCAGAGAATTGAAAATAATTCAGATGTGGCCCACTTCAAAAACAAGCCGAAGTTAGAAGAAAGTTCAAAATGGACGCGTGTTTTCAAATACCGAGTTTCAACTTTTGCTGTGCCAGTAACCGCGTAAGAATGCATCTTGAATATTGATGATATCAGTTAATCTTAACTAAATCTATAAATATAATGAGTTATTCGGCTTGATTTTCGCTTCAAGTTTGCCGAACGTTACGTATATTTGGCCTTTAAAGAAAGATACAAAACAACTTAAAGAATGTCATAGGAACAATATTAAAGATGCTAGGTACTGGAAATAACCGTTATGATAGTTTTCACTTCGAGATCACGTTAAAGGATACTTATACAAACAATTAGATTTCCAATCGAAGAGGAAATGATCATGATTTTAAGGATGACATGTCCAATTGTTTTAATCACAAGTATGTAAGAGTTTTGGCTGTCAACATCTAATTTTTCAACATCTTTAAATAATTTGCAAACAAAAGTAGGATAATTATCAAGCAGTGTGGATCATGAATTGTTCGGTTTGTTTGTATTGGGTTTTCGTCCTCTTAACAGCTAGGGTCATTTGAGGACCGCCTCCCGGTGTATGCGATGTTGGTGTATGGGTTGAATGTGTGTGTATGTGGGTGGCCGCGGTATGTTCGAGTAAACCTCCTTGGAACATTTGCCGATTTCAAGTGCTATATGTATCATACTGAAGTATACTGCCAATAGCCGCTCCTGGTCACAGTATACTGACAGTGGGTGAACCGATCATTCCATTCCCGTAACGCTGAGAGTTAAGCAGGAAATACCCAATACCACCACCCATTAGGAGAATTTCTGAAATGGTTAGTACTATAACGGTAAGATATACGTGTAGTATTGATTATTCAGAGGTGCCTGAAGCGATACAAAAATTTGTGTTGTACAGGATGATCGCGGAAGTAACTAGAATTATTGGGACTCATTTGGTAATACTTGGTAAGTGTCTCGCTTGTATCATTAATAGTCTTGTCCGGCTTTTTGAGAATAAGAGTGCGTGACAAGAACATAACTTTGAACAGCACAAGTAAGGTTGCCATTGGTTTATGTGATGTGTTTCGTCATCTCTGCTTTGACCGTGCAAGGCAAGCTCCAAAATGCAATAAGTGTATTCCAATATACACTACAGTCAGTGGCGTAGCTACGGGTGTATTGAAGTGTACGAAGATGTGGTGCCGAAGATAGTACCGGAAGCGCTAGGAGGGGGTGGGTATGGGAGGGGGGTACGTCCACCTACCGAAAGGGGGGTCTGGTGGTGATCCCCAAGAAAATAATGATTTCCTTAAGGTTTTTGGATCAGTTTTACGTGTTCTAGTGCCAATTTTCAGGTATAATGAATTAAAGAATAAACAAGCTCATCTTCTTGTACAATAGTCTCATTTTTTATTCAAACGTATTTTAAATTTCTTTTTTTTAAGAAAATTATGTGTACGCACCTGAGTACCCGCGTATAGGAAGTTACGCCCCTGACAATACATAAGCATTTGTTTTCCACTGTTCAAAAACGGTACATATATCAGTCAAATCAATCATAAATAATATAATTTGGGCAATGTCTTAATTATCATTTGAAGTATATTCACCAATGATTTAAAAAAAAAAATAATAATAATTAATTTAGGTATTAATTTAGCTATTTCCCTCACCCATTAACCTGGACTAAAGTGCTGAGATACAGTAACAGGATGACTCATCTTCATCAATTAAACATGCTTGCAATGCAACTAAACCAAATTATTCAACGAACATATTTCCAATCAAATAAATAACAGGGCATGGTGACTTTAAAATCATTTCATAAATCAGACAGACTACCTTGCAATTATAATTTGAAACAACTAAAATATTATAAAGTGGTGTTTGATTAAGCTAGTGTTGTTCGACACGCCAGTTAAGTAGTTCATTCTCAGCATAACTAGGTGTGACAATTTTGTGATGAATCAAAAGAAATGTATTCCCCGGAACACATGGTTTTATTTCTCTTGTACTTTTACAAGGGTCTCTATGTATTGTTCTTCTTTGTTAATATTTTGCCCCCTTAAATAAATCGGTTTCGTTGACGTTTCGGTATTTTCTGACGTGTTAATCAAACATGTGTGATGGTTATATACATTGTATACATGCCCTCTCAAAAAAAGGAACTGACAATGGATAGATTATGTTACAAATTGAACAATCAATGGAAAAGAATAAAAAGAAAGCACCCATTTAAAAAAAAACGTATGTTCTCAAAGCTGAAAGCAAGACATACTAAACATTCTATTATTACTTGACTAAACCATACGGCCATTTGTTGTTTGGACAATACAGTAGTTCGATAGATTCAATTAATTTCCATAGTATTCAGAAATACGAAATTATGTAGATTAGAACGAGAAGGAGGGGGTTGTCTTTAAAAGACATTTTCAATATTTAAATGAACAACTTTAAACTACTACAGACAATTACTTTTCTTAATCATCATATTTTGTAAACTATTGCAGAGTACAGTTCAGCTACACTTCAAGATGGGGTCAAATATCGACGTCAAACTATTTGTTAGGTAAAATAATTTCCTTGGTACGGAGTAAAGCATTTGATACATCCAGTGTTATGAATCGATTCGTTAGTTTTTATGACTTGAATGCTCAAAACAAAAATACGTGATGCATTTCTACAAAAATTACAGTCAATCATATATGTATATTAATAATTTCCCTTTGGGAACAGCCTTTGGGAAAAAATAAATAAAACAAAATAAAACAACTTATATAATTGTATGTAACCTTCAAAACACAGACGTTCAATTGTGAACATTGCTATGCACCTATTTAGAATATTGTTGCGCATCCATTTGGCTGCATTTCTACATCAACAAAATTAAAATTGAAAAATATATGAAAACAAAAAAAATCTAATTCTGTTTATACTTCTATCAATGTGCCACATGAGTTCATTTCAAGCACCATCGATTTTTAATTAAAATTCCCCGATGATGTTTTTTTTTTCTTTTTCATCTGTCTGGTTTTGAACAAAACGAGACTTTACTATGAAGGTATAGATATTAATAACAACAACAAATTGTGAAAAAGTCGGTTTGTACAGTATCCATTTCAAAATAAATAGTAACATCGATGATAGGAAAAGTAAAAATTGCAACGAAACAGAACACTCATGTTAGTTCTAGACATTGAAATTGATTACGATACATATCACGCGCACTTGTTACATCGCCGCGCAGCGTTTGCGCTTTAACAACACTGCTATAGACATTGAAGGTGTAGAAGTGTAGAACATAGGTTGCAATGCATCACAAACAGTGATTATGTCTCTACGAATCTCTAGTTTCCTTGACATGCTTTTGACATGATGGACAAAGGAATAGTTGGTGATTAATACTATTTTACTTAATTCCTTGTGATTTTTTTTTACCAAAAGGCACGTTTATGTTTAACCTTATTATTTACCGCATGGCGTCACGGTGTCGTCACTATAGAATTCGGCTTTGATGTACAAATTTAGATAGTATTATTTGTCTTAGCAGTCTCTGTCAGAACTTAGAATGATTTAAGTATCTCTGTCTCATAATAGGTGAGATGAAACATCTCTATCCAGCAGGAAATAAAGTTCAATTTGATGTTGTTTGAGATCGGTAGTTAACGGGAAACAGTTAGTATGTGCTTAAACAAAATGTTTCCTGCTTCTCGTTTATTCAATCGACACGAGTAATTTAGGGGTTAAAATGTACAGCATCATAATTTTATCATATTTTCATTCATATTTTTCCTTACGCTTTCACATTCCTTGAACATCCAAAGAGAGCATGTTTTGAAAAAACTGTACACATGGAAAATGTTTTTTTAATTTTGATCAATAAATTCTGAAAAAACATCCATTGCTAGTTTGTTTTTCTATAAAAACTTAAAGTTAAACAGGATAATGAAATCAGCGATATTATATATTATTTCAACGATACAATATATATTTTCAGCGAACAATATATATTTTCAGCAATACAATATATATACTTTCAGCGATACAATATATATTATCAGCAATATATCTACAATTCGTATCAATGTATGTATATATATCGCGATACAGAATTCCACATCATCTATAATAAACGATTTGCCAATATGATTCTGCCAGAATACCGGACCGTCTATCACTGCGACATCGAAACATCCTTTTTTAGGAATGTGAGTTGGCGCAGTGGTTGTGGCCGCGGGTATTTCTGGCTAGGTGATTTGGTGCCGTAGATTATGAGTTCAAAGCCCGGTGATAATCAGGGCACGAGCCAAAAGTCGCCTTCCTTCGTCATTTGTGTTTCTGTGTTATAATACAATGTATCATATACACTCTGTTGTTGATCCGAAGGTTAAAATGTGAATTCTTTATCGTAATTGGGCCGTGCTTAATATAATAAATAATACAATATATATATAACCGGCAATGCAATATATATAATCAAAGATGCAATATATATAATCAGCGATACAATATACATTTTCAGTAGTTTTGTGCTGAGTCAAAATATTTAAAGGGATATAGACCTACATGTAGCCTTTAGATTATCATACTGTCGTCGTTCACCTGGTTATCGGATGTGAATGACGATATAAGGGGAGGTTACTGTGTATATGACAACGAAATTACATTTGCTTCCCACTCAAGTATCATCTATTTTCTGGACGTCATTTCCCTAAAATGTACACACGATGGATCTAACATTGGTGCTGCGTTCTGATAATTTAGCCAAAAAGCATCTTAATATGGAGATACACCATCATGTTTGCTTTATGTACCTTGCCTTGACAAATAAAAGCAACATCAATGCATACAAAACAACTCTACTTTACGTTGCCAATGCTGTAAAATAAAAAAAGTAACAGTGG
Source organism: Mimachlamys varia (assembly GCA_947623455.1). NCBI lineage: Eukaryota > Metazoa > Mollusca > Bivalvia > Pectinida > Pectinidae > Mimachlamys > Mimachlamys varia. Next base: position 10,189,893 of record OX392537.1, read on the forward strand.
CCTTAATTATCCACTTTATTTATATATACAACTTTTGATGATCCATGTGACTTAGCTGGATTCACATTATTATGAATATTTTTTATCAGTTTTAAAAACAACGTTCTATCATCAATAATTCTCAATATACATTGTACAACAACTCGGTATAAAATGCTTATTAAGGCCTTAGACAAAACTTAGGCAGTGAAGTAATCGTACGCAGGATCAGATATATGTACGCGAAGATGGCGCCATGACAGTACGAATTTATAAAATACGATTCGAAGATTAAATGAAATCAACCAGCAGATCGAACAGTGGTGAGGACCCCGAGTAACAATTTGCCAAACTGCATTGCAATCTGTTCCGCATCCTCGATACCCACGGGTTACCATCACCCACACTCTCTACACCCCATCCTCGATATCCAGGGAATACGATCACCCACACTCTTTACACCCCATCCGCGATATCCAGAGGTTACGATAACCTACACTCTCTACACCCCATCCTCGATACCCAAGGGTTACGCTCACCTACATTCTCTACACTCCATCCTCGATACCCAAGGGTTACGCTCACCTACATTCTCTACACTCCATCCTCGATACCCAAGGATTACGCTCACCTACACTCTCTACACTCCATCCTCAATATCCAAGGGTTACGATAACCTACACTCTCTACACCCCCATCCTCGATACCCAGAGGTTACGATAACCTACACTCTCTACACCCCATCCTCGATATCAAGGGGTTACGATCACCCACACTCTCTACATCCCATCCTCGATACCCAGGGGTTACGATCACCTACACTCTCTACATCCCATCCTCGACACCCAGGGGTTACGATCACCTACACTCTCTACACCCCATCCTCGATATCCAGGGGTAACGATCACCTACGCTCTCTACACCCCATCCTCGATATCCAGGGGTTACGATCACCTACACTCTCTACACCCCATCCTCCATATCCAGGGGTAACGATCACCTACACTCTCTACACCCCATCCTCGATACTCAGGGGTTACGATCACCTACACTCTCTACACCCCATCCTCGATATCCAGGGGTTACAATCACCTACACTCTCTACACCACATCCTCGATATCCAGGGGTTACGATCACCTACACTCTATACACCCCATCCTCGATACCCAGGGGTTACGATCACCTACGCTCTCCACAACCCATCCTCGATATCCAGGGGTTACGAGCACCTACACTCTCCACACCCCATCCTCGATACCCAAGGGTTACTATCACCTACACTCTATACACCCCATCCTCGATACCCAGGGGTTACGATCACCTACGCTCTCCACAACCCATCCTCGATATCCAGGGGTTACGAGCACCTACACTCTCCACACCCCATCCTCGATACCCAGGGGTTACCCTCACCTACATTCTCTACACCCCTCTTGATATCATGGGGTTACGCTCACCTACACTCTCTACACCCCATCCTCGATATCATGGGGTTACGATCACCTACATTCTCTACACCCCTCTTAATATCATGGGGTTACGAGCACCTACACTCTCCACACCCCATCCTCGATACCCAGGGGTTACCCTCACCTACATTCTCTACACCCCTCTTGATATCATGGGGTAACGATCACCTATACTCTCTACACCCCATCCTCGATACCCAAGGGTTACGATCACGTACACTCTCTACACCTCATCCTCGACACCCAGGGGAAACGCTCATCTACACTCTCTACATCCCTTGAATATGTCATGTCAAAACAGAAGGCACGCTCAGGTGAAATAACTGACCAATCGCAAGGCTGTATTCCTGTCGTTTGAAGATTACAAAGGAGCCGAAACCGAGTTTAAAGCTTATCAATTTTGACCGTTATGTGACCACGAGATTCTGTTGATGTTCATCGAAGGGTCGAACCAGTTTTCTTGTCTCATCAACAAGATGGCGCACACGGAGCCTTCAGTTTTAGGTACTGCAATCGCCGACTGAAGGCTAAGAGAGCGTAGGTGAGCGTAACCCTTGTATATCGAGGATGTTTACACCCTTGGTACTGTACATCCAGTGGTTACGATCATCTACACCTCCTACACCCCTGGAATATGTTGCTTGCGTTACAATAAGTTATTGTGTTGTCAATACTGTAATAGGGACGAATCAGTGACGTTGCGTTATATATCGGTATGCATAATTAGCTTGGTGATATTAATCTGGTACATTGTATGTATATTTCAATATCGTCCTGGTAACGCAATAGGTATTACATATCTGAGTCAATATTGGCATGAATGATAGATGTAACATACTTACCGGCGTACATGTATATCAGAGTTCATCTGCCTGCATATAGGTAGATACAAGTGTACTTGTAGTCATCGGCGGAAAATTAGGGGCTTTAAAAGGCGCACCCAAAATCGACAAGGATGAAAGTTTCCTCAATCTTATTAGGCATCACGGAAACTTTTATATCTGAATACTACTTGGTTTTTAAATTTAATTAATTTGAAATACGTACGGGAAACAAAAAAAGGTATCCTGTATACATTAATGTGAGTTATGTGACTTCTACTTCTTCCCTAGCTCGCCACGCTATTAAACTGATGCATAGTAGCACAGTTGCTTGAATTTCTGTCAGTGAATAATATAGATATATATATAGACATATATATAAAAAAGGACCGCCCATTATTTTTTCTGTAATGGGCGACCCCTTATTTATATATATTTAATCTATTATTATTTACTGACAGAAAATCAAGCAACTGTGATAGTAGTAAGAAAACTGCGGTCGGCATCATAAATTTCTCATTTGCTTTTAAATTTTAAAATCTTAAATAAAGTTCCTTAAAACATCTGCGGATGCAATTCGTATGAAATGGTATAAATGGTTCAGAAACAATTTTTTCAGTTTGTTTAAGGCGGTATTTATATGATAGAACACAACGAAATAACGGAAAGATATCAGACCTAAGGATGTTTTCAGAATTAGTCACTGGATATGAGTTTTTTGTAAATTCATACAGATAAACGAGTTGAAAAAGATACACTTGTACATGTACACTGGGTTCAAAACCGGTAGGTCGGTGTTTTTTTCTCCAGGTACTCCGGCTTTCCTCCACCAATAAAACCTGGTATGCCCTCAATGACCATAGTAAGCTATTAGGATGTAAAACAGAACCAGAAAACCAAACCTACTTCTACCTGAAATTCAAACAGTTTTTGACATGAAAAAACAACATTTTTTTCAATTTACCGACACAATTAAACAATCTGTCTGCATCAGAAATATCTTAAGGGTGATTTTTTTTTATTTTGTTTGTTTGTTTGATTTTTTTTTATTATTTCGCAAAAAAATGAATATTGAATTGATAGCAGTACCTTAGGTTAAGGAAAATAGAAAAGGAAAATTCAAGATGAACACTCGAAATCGTCACGCACGCTTAACAAACAATCTAGCAATTAGCCCTTCCTTTGGTAAAGTTTAAAGTGAAATTTAAACATGCGATCAGTTGGTATAATCGCTAGATACATAATACAAGGAAAGAGCTCATACAGTTTTGTATTTATAACAAGTACTTCAATACGGAAAGCCGAAGAAACTAAACTTTTGTAACACGATATGTTCCTTATATCACAGTAAGCACTTTAATAGGTACTTAATGCTTATTAAACTAATAAATTTCACTATCTAAATCATAGCTGAATCAAAGGAGAGTCTTTAAGATAAATTTACGTATCGATTTTCAACTTTTGAACAAAACATTTATTTTCTTTGAGTTTATCATTTCTTTTCAACTTTACCAGAATATGTTCAATTTTTAATTAAAACTGGATAAAAGTACTTTGTATGGAAACTTTTTATATATAATTAAACAGGATGGGCATACTTCTCTCTACAGCGCTTCGTCCTCCTCGATATTTAATCAGTTTTATCAAAGGCATTGTAAACACATAAACAGCCACGAAATAGACATTTAAAGCAATGATTAAATATTAAAATAATCTTAATCAGGGAAGAAGGAAATTAAAGCTGTACTTGACAATATTTATTTTCGTATGGATACGAAACTTTCATTTATTTGACTTACGCGGAAAATAAAATCGTATAGCCCCTATTAGACCAGCCCCTAAATTTCTCTAGAAAATTTCTCTACTGAATTTTATTACTAGCTTATCTCCCCCTAGTTTCAAACTTAGAATCAGACATCCAAGTGATCAAAATTATTAGACTATTTTTTTTCCAATATCCGTGTACTATTCAAGAGACGGGAGCCAGTTTAAGCCCCTATATGCAATGTCATGTTTGACTAACTAGTTTAAATCACGCAAAACTATCATTTACTATTAAATTATTAAGAGCGTTACGCTGATATATTTTAAATTGAATAAACACGTGTTCAATACATAACAAAATACTGCCTGTTTCAACATTTGTCAGTTTAATATAAGCATATAAGTATAATTGAGTATGATGGTGTTCTATGATACAGGTAACAGTCGGGGTAACGTTTATAGACGTCTATTCTCGTCGTATTAGGATAAGGACTACGATCTCCCACAGTTGCTTGAGTTTTTGTCAGTAAATACAAAAAATATATTTATAGAAAAAAATGAGCCGCCCATTACAGAATATAATTCGGGAACAGAAATTCAGTATACAAATAAGTTATAATCAGATATACAGTTACGTGCCATAAGTCTTTCAATTTTTTTTTTATTTTGCAATATATTCTTTGTATTTCCAACTTTTTTCAATGAATTTTCCTGACTTCGTTTATGGATGGATTTTGACAATATTTTGTCATTTGGTACAGTAATATACAAGGTTTCCTCTCATAATATTTATTTAATTTTCCGTTATGTATTTATGGAGCTATACAGAATTATCTACACTGCTAATTTCCGTGTGACGCCATTTCTCTATATAACGTTACCAAAATGACGTCAAAATGGCGTCCCGAAAATTGGATGTTGTAAATAAATTATGATTTATCTAATCATACATGACGGAAAACAGTGAAAATATTATGAGATGAAACAGGAAACAATTCTCTATAAGTACACAAAATTTCATTAAAAATTATCCCGAAACCAAGTCAGGAAAATTCATTGAAAAAAGTTGGAAATACAAAGAATATATAGCAAAATAAAAAAAAATGAAAGACTTTTGGCACGTAACTGTATATATATATTTTGTTGAATTCTTTTCGCAGGAGTTTCATTCCATATTCCAACTTTCATATTAGTTCTATAATGGGCGGCTCTATTGTTCAATAAATATTTTTCTCTTTTTTTTTGTATTTACTGACAGAAACTCAAGCCACCGAGGATCTCCCACGGACGACGGTGTCAGATTCGGCCGCTGTACTAATATCGCTGTCGATAGATCGTTGTAGTTCTATCAGAGTTATGGCCCTTAGACTAGGACAAACCAGCTTCGAAAATAAAAAATAATTTTAGAGACTTTTCAGAGGTTCAGAGGTTCAGAGGTTCAATAGTAATTGTTTTGACATTACAGCTAATCAATAGCAGTGTAACAGTGTGAAATTAAGCGAAAATATTTGTTTCATTGAATCGAACTTGAAAATAAATTTAACTACTTGGTACAATATATTAAGGACTAGGTACAGCCATATTGGTTGTTACCTGGATGAAAATGGTAATGTTGATATTTTAATGTTTCCTTCCAATACATGGCATAAGCTTTATCCCATTATGTTAAATATTGATATAAAATGCAATTAAGCCCCCCAAATTAAAAAAATCTGTACTTAGGAAAAAAATATTCAGTAAATAATATCGAAATGGGAGTGCGCAAATATGTTTCATATAGTTACTTGAAACATTTCAAAAAAATAATACAAAGTTACTGCAATGTTCATAGAATGATAACCCAGTGTTAAAATTTCTATTTTGTTCTGTAAATCAGAGTATCAGGGAGAAATACACAGGTACCCCCTCTAAAAAATGTCGTCCATTGCATGCTGTTTTCAGTTCAGGTAAAAGTAGTTACCTGTATCTCGTGGGGGCAATATAGGGGCATTATTTTATATTGAAAAGGACATTTGTCATGTAAATGTAAGTTTCGTGTCAAAAAAGGTATAAAATTAAAATAATAACACCGACATAACGTAATTTACATTTACGATACGGTTACATAATTACTAATTAAGTTTGAGAAATGTATTTTGATACCATTGTGCCTCAACTGCCACACATGTTTACGGTGGCAACAATTTACGCTAGCGATGTTTGACAGGTGAGAAGTCGAGAACGAATCGGTATAATCAGTGAGTTAATACTGTCCGATCCATGCGGAAGTGTATCATATATACAAATTCCATCAGAATTTATACAACACAAATTAAACTTTGTTGACAATTCTTTCAAAATCATTAAATTACCTAAAAAACACTGCCGGAAGTGCCGAACAACATCTTTTCACGTGCTATACATTCGCCCAAAAATGGAAAACTGGCAATCGCTAAAAACAATTCATCGTGATAGGAACGGGCAGCTTTTGCTTTGTGACGATATACCAAGTAGCATTTACCTTTACTGCATGCTTGAATCCAATTTAATTGTTAATTTTGTCGATGTTTCACCATGGCTCTAAGTAAGGCGTATGAATATCTAAAACAGTAAATAGTTGAAAATGGAGGGCATAGGATAATTTTTCGCTACATGCTACGGGAAGATGTTGATTTAAGAGATCTGACATAATGTCATAACTCGTCATACTGCAGACGGTAAGATTTTTGTTTTGGCTATGCGGCGTGCCACATAAATTTGCCGATCGGCGATGGAAATTTTTAAAATTTGATCCAGATGTAATCGGTGTCCTGAATGTACGTAAATTGCCATTCATGTGACGAGTACGTTCTCTTATTCTGCGGTTTTCAATTGAAAGAGAGATTTATTCAAAAATCGAAGGCTCGTCTATCATTCTGTGTATATTAAAGTAACAAAAAATGATATTCATTGTTTTTATTATCTTTCGCAGTATTCTGCAAACGTGCACGCGTTTTAAGACATATAACATCAAATATCAGAAAAACCACCAAACGTACCAAAATATGGTTGAAATTATCGATTCTCCATCACAAAATGTACTTTGTGGTCTATTTTGGTCATGCATTTTGCAGTATTTAATAAAATAACAAGTTTTGGTAAAAACACCTCCGCCATATTGAATTGTCCTGTACCTAGTCCTTAAATCATGAAAGTGATCATGAATATCACATTTAAAAAACAGAATTTCCTCAATGATAATTATGTTATCTATTCACAATAATTATGAAACAAAATTTCATGTATTTCAACTTACGTAAATCATACTTGTTTCGTCCAGTTCACAGCACAAAGGTGGTGTTCTAGGGGAAATCACACAAGATCGGAGAATCGAACATAAGCTGTCTTGGGTGGTCGGGTGGTGCAGTGGATAGCTGTAGCGTACATTGCCTTTTATCAAGGGATTTTATTTTTCATTTTGATTTTCAAATCGATATTTTCGACGTGATATTCACAGAAATATTGACACAAATTGCACTCTCAGATCACGTTACGAAGCTGCTCAGCGAACTTTTAACTATAACGAATGATTTGAATTTTTAACACGCAGGCAGCATTATTATTTCATGGACGATTGATATTCATTTTGATTTAGTGAACAGTAGCAGCAAACAGCTAGTTCTGAGCTATCGGCCTGACCGCCCATACAATACTCAATCCATTTTATCTAAATAAGAGATGAGGAATCGATATGTTGTAATTGAGTAATAAATCACCAAATCAAGTTATTTATACACGTTTTATTTGGCTATTGCAGCTTTGAAAAAGGATTGTAACAATTTAGTTTCCACTCACAAGTTTCTAAAACACTGAATTAAACTGTTGAACACGACGCCTAGGGATAATTGGATTGTTCAATTTGTTTTATGATAGAATTTCCTACCACAAAATGTTGCCATAGAACACGTTCTTCAGCGGCGCCCGTTCGTAAATTAGTATTTCAGTTGGACTAGCAATACATCAGCTATACGGTTTAATTTATTCACTCCTGAAATTTAAAATAAGCTATTACAACCTTCGAATTGGAAAAGTTTAAAAGTTTCTCTAGGGGTCAATGAGTTGACCATTCTTGCCGGTATTTTCCCCCTTAACCCTCTGTTGTGATCTATAATTAGCTTGCTTGGCTGTGTGAACTACAACAAAAGTGTTTTCCCGTTCAACGTTTATTCGAGAAGAGCATGAATTCACCTCCCTTTTGGAGAGTTCATATATTTAGTTAGTTATCGCCTTTTAGTATACTTCAAATCATTGTCTCTTTAACCCATCAATATCACACACACAACCATTCGCTCGGATATAACAGAAGCATTACTGAGTAAAGGCAGTGGTGTAATGTTGACTAGGTATTGACTGTGAGAGAAGCACTATAATAATCATAGGTACAAATATAAATCGTCCGAACCCCTGTCTAGCCACGTTGATGTTTACACTCAGAACACCGCTATTGTTTATTTCTATATCTATCTTGTTTGTATGTTTTTGTGTAAAGGTTTCGTGAAAGGGGTTGCTGTGGCAAAGTGGTTAAGGTGTCTTACACTCTGCTACCACTTGCTCTCCACCACTGAGCCGCGGTTGCAAAGTGGTTAAGGTGTCAACTTTTTGCTATCACTGGCCCTCCACCACTGAGCCGCGATGGCCAAGTTGTTAAGGTGACCGACTTTCTGCTATCACTGGCCGTCCACCACTGGGCCGCGGTGGCCAAGTTGTTAAGTTGTCTGACTTTCTGCTATCACTGGCCCTCCACCACTGGGCCGCGGTGGCCAAGTTGTTAAGGTGTCCGACTTTCTGGTATCACTGGCCCTCCACCACTGGGCCGCGGTGGCAAAGTGGTTACGGTGTCGGACATTCTGCTATCACTAGCCCTCCACCACCACCACTGGGATGCGATGGCCAAGTGGTTAAGCTGTCTGACATTCTGCTTCCACTAGCCCTACACTACTGGTGCACAGTGGCTAAAGCGTAAATATAACCAAACAAAAGCAATATTTCTCAAAATCGCCACCCCTGCAGGTCGGAAATCGAGAGAAGAATATATCACCAGTATATCGTGTCATACGTTGATATTTAGAAATGTAATTTAGTAGAGAGTGGGTGATTTTGATGTCAGTATCATACTTTATAATAAAGGTGCTGTTTGTTTGGTACATTTCATAATTTTAATCCATGTGATATCCATTAAAGGATGGAATATTATTTAATACAATATGTGGGCTTAAAAATGAATAAAATAAAACTCTAAAAACAACAAATTGTCCAATATTCATATTTTTATTTTGTATGACAAATTTTCTACACCTACGTCATGCTCAGGTTTAAAACACTGATGAATATAAACATAATCCAAGGTAAAGTACAAACACGCACATTCTGCCCATTTATTTCAGTTTAAATACAAGTTAATACTAATAATAAGTACAGGTTAACATCTCTCTCACTCGAATTAAAGATTTTGTTTTATCAAAACCATCAAAGAAAAGCACGAAACAATCATTTAAAATCAATGACATAATATTTAAATGTTTTTTTTTAATGAATGGAGTAATGAAAGTACATGCATATTGAATGTAAGCAGTTATATGTTGAACCATAGTGATACACTATTTCTTTGAAAAAAAAACAACAACAACAACAACAACACTAACACGTTGTTAAACAAGTTTCATCAAGTTACACTAGTCACTATCAGAACTGACTATTGCTGACGTACGGGCCCGAATAGCTAGGATGTTAATTTCAAAGAAAACAAGCGTTTTCGTGATCGGGAAGGTTAACGCGTCCCTAATACATCCAAACACATTAGTGATGTTGAATAAGTCTCTCACACTCACTTCCGAAAGGTCAAGGCATAAATTTTAATGTTAAAACTGATTTGATACAAAAGTTTTCCTGATCGTGAATGTAAAGCCGTCCTTTCCACATCCAAGCACTTTATAGACGCTGTTTTTTTTTCTTTACCTTTTTCCACATTTTTACAAAATGTCAACCCATTAAGTAAACTGCACTGTTCAAATTGATTGTTATGCACCAGTTTCCACGTTTGTATCCGAACATCAGTTTAAGTTAACCCCTCACGGTACGTTCTAAGTGGTACTTGTATAAAAACCTTGTCTGAGGCCAACATTTTCTATGGCTTGATTTTAAGACAGGTTAAAATGGAACTGTATCATTTGTTGATTTTTCAAGTCCAGTGAAGCTTGATACCCTGTACCACTTTATCGGTTTTAGCTTTCCTTATTACACACCGTAATGCTTTGATTCCAAATTTATCAAACAGAAAATGCTTGATAAAAATCTGGCATTTGTTGTTGTTGTTTTTTATATACATCTTAGCTTGGATTGTATAGTGTGAAAAATGTCCAGAATCCGATATTGAATATTATAAACGTGACAGGGAAGAGAACTCGTGACAATTTATCTACCATCTTGGCTTTTTTGGAATGATCGAATAGTACCACACTTGACTTCCGGTTGTCCAGTGCAGGTATTCCCTGAAAGGATACAGCCGATTATTAATGCTTATTCATTTATAGCAACTAAATTCGGAACCAGTTTTCAAACAAGCAAAGTACTATGTGAAATAAATACGATGCCAATTAATGTTCATTACAGTGCTGTGCTCCCCAGTCCTATGTTTCAATTCCTTCTCAGAAATATTAAATATTAAATAATCTCTAAACAATAACACTATTGTGCTTGTTTTTTGTTGTTTTTTTTTTGCCTTTACAAGGACAGCTAAAACGCTAAGTCATAATCTCCTGCATTTTTATAAATGTGTATGTTAAAAATTGAATAAAATGTATTTTCAACTCAAATAGATGAAATTGGGGGATAATATGAAACGATAGTAAGAAAGCATATGCAAGAACATGTACAGATTTAAAGTAAGTGTCTCTTGTTTCCTTGGCAAAGTGAGGAAGCGAAATAATGTTGTGTTCGTAAAGAATTCATGATGATATCAATTTTTACTTATTGATTTCACAAATTCTCGTTTTTCGAAACCGTATTTTAAAATAACATGTTACCTTTTATTCGTCTATATCAATAGCGGTTATACAATTGAAATCGTCTCGCTTATTGTAAAACTTAGCTCAGCAATCAGTCCCTGTTCGTCTAAGTTATGGGAAGATTTTGATTGCACTAAAATAATATCTTTGATTCAAACTCAAGAAAGAAAGAAAATATTTGAATCGTAGACAAAGATAGATTAAGCTGGCCGTCTCGAACTATATATGTTTTTTGGAAATCACCTTGACAACAGTTCTGTCACTACGTCTCAAATCATAAACGCAGTCATTCAAAACAGTACTAATTAGTCACTCACATTATAGAACAATATAATGTAGTCACTGAGAACAATTATTATACAATCTAATATAATATGACTAAACTTTATCATAAGATGATAACAAATGTAATATAGATCCGTAATATATTTGTAGTCGTTAAATTTTAAAATGATTTTGTACATACACTACTTGTTTATCAACTATCTTTCTTGTTAGATATATACCTACAAATATCTACCAAGAGTTCTCGGTAATAGCACTCATTTCATCTGTCAATGACTTAATGCCAAGAATCTTGTTCAAATCCTGAAAATCTATTCTTTTCAAGCGATCACGTTATAAAATAAAGATTTAGAAATTCGATTGAATATAAACTTCATTTTACAAATAAAAATATAAAACGAAGCTGCGAACCAATTTGGAACAAAAGCCAAAGAATTATATATGTATGCGACATTGTCAAAATTGGCGTGCAGTTTGAAATTTAACAGAGATAAACATGTAATTGGATGCAAGGACCAACAACTCTTGGTAGATATTTATATACCTACCTGAGTCACCAACATATCATCAGGTCCAAGCTGGAAAGTGAGTTCAAGGACCGACAACTCTGGGTAGAGATTTATATACCTACCTGGGTTACCAACATATTATCCGGTCCAAGCTGGAAAGTTCAAGGACCGACAACTCTGGGTAGAGATTTATATACGTACTTGAGTCTCCAACATACCATCCGGTCCAAGCTGGAAAGTGAGTTCAAGGATCGACAACTCTGGGTAGAGATTTATATACGTACTTGAGTCTCCAACATACCATCCGTTCCAAGCCGGAAAGTGAGTTCAAGAACCGATCACTCTGGGTAGATATTTTTATACGTACCTGGGTAACCAACATACCATCCGGTCCAAGCTGGAAGGCGGACATCATTTTGGAGCGACGTTTCCGAGTGAGAACGTTAACGCAGGCATACTCGAGGAGGGAGGCAAACACGAACATCAAACAAGTAGACATCCACACGTCGATGGCCTTGACGTATGACACGCGAGGGAGGGCGGAGCGTGCACCGGAACTCTGTGTCGTTATGGTGAGAACTGTGAGGACACCCAATGAGACGCGAGCGGGCGTGGCCTCTGCGTCCACCCAGAACGAGACCCAGGACAACATGACGATGAGGATGCTTGGGACGAAGATCTGTGCGATGTAATACCCCTTGTTCCTGGTGAGATGAAGATTGGCCTCTAGGCAGGAAAATATTCCACCTATACAGAAAGAATATAACATGTGATGAAAATAATTTAGTTATTAGTAGAGCTAGAAAAGCATACATATAAAATAGCTTTTTGATCAATATATCCAAAGTTAGTTTGAAAGAATCGTTCACACCCTTGGGGGTGAGACAGGGGAATCTCCGAACTAAGGGGCAAATTTTAAATTGTCAAACACGAGGCTTACCTCGTGTTTGGCAGCTCAAGAATCTTACCCCGAGGGTTGGGACCCCTGTCTCACTACCAAGGGAGTGAATGATTATTTTTTCCTTACCATGTTAAATCTCATAAATATCTAATATTGACTTTACATCAACGCATGGTTCTGTTGATGTGATATGATTGAGTTGTCGACGTGGCGTCATCGTATTGGTGCCATGACGTCATGGTATTGTTGCTATGACGTCATGCAATTGTTGAGGACGTGCAAAAAGCAATTGTAGCTTGTCTAAACCCTAAGGTGAGATAAGAAACCCTCACATCGGCAAAAGTGTTAATATCCCTGTCAAGGGTAAGAGAAACTCATATCCATTTTTTTCCCACAAAATCAGAGTGTAATACAGATTCATTTCTTGTGTCCCTTGTCTATTAGACGTTTCCTTCCGATCTTTCCTATGCTCATAGTTTGCCTCTAGTTTAATCGATTTTGAGTTCGGATATGGTTTTGTTGATTCTTTGGAATTCTCAATTTTTTTCTCATAACTATTAGACTAACCAGAAAAATTCATGCAGAATAAACAAAAGCATATACTGGTGCATGTTTAATCTTCATATGTATGCGTCAGCGTAATTGTTATAGATGTGTCGAGGGGAAGCATAGAAAGTAAGTTAAGCAAAAGAATCCAGGGCATTATTTTAGAAAATTATTTGCAAAGATATAAATGACAGAATTGTTCTTCTCAAACTCATAAACGTATTTGCGTGTTTTAATCTTTTCAGGTCCAATATACGTAAGTTCAGGATTTTTTTCGGGATTCTGAAAGATTATGAAAAAAAATCCTGTTGATAACCATGCAAAAATAAGTCAAAAACGATGTAAGCCTGAGCGGTTAACAACAAGAAACTATTGACAAAAAAATCTTAAGAAATTGAAATAATTCAGGTGTGGCCCTCTTCAACAACAAGCTGAAGGAAGAAGATCAAAATGGACGCGTGTTTACAAATACCGTGTTTCAACTGCTGTCGTACCGGTGACAGCGTAAGAATTCATCTTGAATATTGAAGATATCAGTTAATCTTTACTAAATCTATAAATATAATAAGTTATTAGGCCTGATTTTCGCTTCGTATTTTGCCGAAAGTTACGTTTATTTGGCCTTTATGGTAAAAATATTATCGATGTGATATGTAGAAAGATAGTTAAGTTCGACAGAACCATCCAAGCAGGTTTAATATTTCAACACTTGCAAAGTGACAAATGATAATATAAAACTACCCAAACTGTTGCTACATGATGTACAATAACATGAAAATAAATGATATTTTCTAACTTACTTTCGCCGTAGTTCCTTGTACAGTGGCTGCCAAAAGTTACGTCCTTAGAGAAGAAGAACTGAGGGAGGAGCCTGTCAGACATCATCCGGATAGCTTCCGTGGGGTGCCACTGGAACACTACGTTCTCCGTGGAGTAGCTGTCTGTGACGTAAGCAAACCACATGCCTTAACATCGTTCGTATTGGTGATCAGAACTATGAGTTTTATGGTCGCCATCTTTGTCTCAATGAGAAATATTTTGTATCTGTGTGTGATATGAAAATGGACGGCTTTGAGTATGCTCATAAGTGATTTTACTTGTTGTGATTGAGAATGATGACTCGGTTCTCAGAGAATGAGGACTTTATGTGTATTTTGATGTGAACAAGATTAACATGGCGGGTGTCGTCGATGAAGCACAAGACGCTTACTCGTCCGCAACACCTGGGCCCGTATTCATGAAACCGTTCTCATGCTCAAGCATGAATTTCGTGCTCAAGCCTTATTTCTTGTTCTGGCTATAAATTATTTAAAAAATCTAACTTTGTCAAAGTTTTTGAAAAAAGTTGAAGAAACATGAAGCCAAAAGCTGTTTTCAACATTAACATTGACTTTTTGACTCTTCGGCAAGATTAAGGAGAGTTTCAAGAAAGCTGACTTGAGCACAGAATCCATGCTTGAGCACGATAACGGTTTCATGAATACAGGCCCTGGTCTTATTTTATTTTCTAGTACTTTCACAAGGGTCTTCATGTAAATCTTTCCTTTTTTGCTATTTTCCTCCAGCTTAATAGATTTTGAGTTCGGATTATGATTTTGTTGACGCTTCGGTATTCTCTTTTTTATTATTATTTTGCTGCCTTGCTCATTGTGTTGATCCTGAATAGAGAACCTGACTTGGATTAAGAATATTTCAGCATTTTTGAGTAATTTTGAATATTAAAAAGCAACTTCAATGTAATAAATGTTATTGATCAGAGCCATTTTGCAGAAATTCGGGGTACATATTTTTTTTTTTGCAAATTCCCAAATGCAACTTTATTCATATTTTGTTTTTTAAAAAGTGCCAATATTTTTTTATGATATTAATTAAAAAAAAAAAAAAAAACATTTAAGAACAAAGAAGAAATAAAATAAAATCTTGATTGGAAAATATTACTTTATTACAATTTTACCAGTGAAATATCGAAAATTATTCATTCTATAAAAGTGATGTTTTTCACCAGTGAGAAATATGATATTTTTCACTAGTGAAAATATCACTTATTCTGATTTGACCAATCAGAACGCTTCTTACAAAAGACAGTTTGGAAATCAAAAGCTGCCACTGTAGATTTTGTTATATTAATGTAATAAACATAATATCTAACAGTGTCTTCAGTTATACCAAATATATTTCACGAGTGGGGGTAATATTTTGATATTTTTCAAAATATTAACCCCACTCGTGAAATATATTTGGCATAACTGAATACACTGTTAGATATCCTCTATATCATGAACCTGATCGAACTCTAGAAAGAGTCAAGACATATACAGTATAGTGTATGTAAATCTCAAATCAAACGAACATATATCTGCTTAAATAATGTACTCCTAATTTCTAAACACAACACTATTTTATCAATTTCTGATCTGTGTAGTTTGACTCACAACTTTCCAGGGCGATGAGGCATTGTTGGGAATCCAATGGATAGGCTAGCAGCTTCATATCACACGATAATGTCATGGATACTCTGTGGACATATAAACATTATCACAACAAGGCTAAACATCATTGATTAGTGCAATTGTGTATTCTATCCCCAAAAGGACGAGATTAAAATTCAATTCTCGATGTTTTTGTTTTATCTTTTTGGGTCAAAGAATCAAACAAATGAACTTTATTCGCCCAAGTCTTTCGTGAGGCAAAAATACAAAACAATGGAATTGCATCAAAATGCCACCGTTTATGACAGCGTAATCTGCTATCTACGCTCGGAGTGCATGTATGATTATTGCAAAAATATAAAACGCTTTCAATACACTGTACAAAACAGAGTCACGGAAAGTTCTATTTAAAATTGTTTACATGCGGCATGGTGATTGTATCCTTGTTACGTACCAAGCCATGCTTAAAGTTTCTTGCCTATAAACTACCATCCGTGAATTGACTAAGTAAGTTAGTACAATGTCTAAAATGTCAATGGAATAATTTTATATAACTGCTGAAGTATTCTTCTTAAATATTCATAGCATCTTAAATGTATCCATATAGCAATATATAATTCGACATATTGACGACAGTTCCTGTTTGTGAATTGGACTGTCAGTTCCTGTTTGTACATTGGTACGTCTGTTCCTGTTTGTACATAGGTACGTCAGTTCTTGTTTTGTAGATAGGTACGTCTGTTCCTGTTTGTACATAGGTACGTCAGTTCCTGTTTGTGCATTGGTACGTCATTTCCTGTTTGTACATTGGTACGCAAGTTCCTGTTTGTATATTGGTACGTCAGTTCCTGTTTGTAAATTGGTACGTCAGTTTCTGTTTGTACATTGGTACATCAGTTCCTGTTTGTACATTGGTACATCAGTTCCTGTTTGTACATTGGCACGTCAGTTCCTGTTTGTAAATTTGTACGTCAGTTCCTGTTTGTACATTGGTACGTCAGTTCCTGTTTGTACATTGGTACGTCATTTCCTGTTTGTAAATTGGTACGTCAGTTCCTGTTTGTACATTGGTACGTCAGTTCCTGTTTGTACATTGGTACGTCAGTTCCTGTTTGTACATTGGCACGTCAGTTCCTGTTTGTACATTGGTACGTCAGTTCCTGTTTGTACATTGGTACGTCAGTTCCTGTTGTACATTGGTACGTCAGTTCCTGTTTGTAAATTGGTACGTCAGTTCCTGTTTGTACATTGGTTCGTCAGTTCCTGTTTGTACATTGGTTATTCACATTCAACCGAACATTCTTATCCTTATTTAATGTACAAGGAGATAAACAATCCGCAATTGTGGTACAGTGTGAAGTTCGTTATTTAACAAACCCTTCATTTGTGACCAGAATATCTTGCATTTTCAATTATAAGCATAGGACCAAGCATGTTCAAATTTAACGAAAATACCTTGCGTTTAAAATTATAAGTAGATATTTAAAATTTCAACTATAACAAGGATATCTTTCTTCAATTTTGAACCAAAAGATCTTGCGTTTTGGCAATGATTCATTTAGAAACAAAATATTTTACTTCCTGCTGCTAATGTTCTTATTTCCTTTTATAGTTGTTTACTCTATATATTTTCAAACAAGCGTTTACCTAACACTGTAAAACACAGTCCCATTAGGGTGCAGCTGCATCAGCCTGTTCGGTACTGTCACTTCGTGGAAGAATGCTGTCTTCTCGTTGGAGAAGATGGTGTCCGGTACCCACACCTTCTCTATCATACGGCTGTCTAGCTCAAGCATGTTCATCCCCTTGATCGGCTGGTACGCTAGACGCTTGTCCACCCACTTCTGGCGTAGGAATATCGTCATGGTGTAGTCCTGGACGTATGACGTAATAAACAAACAATGCCAGATTTATAAATTTGAGAAAACCGAAACGCCAACAAAACTGTAATCCGGACTCAAAATAGAATAAACTAGGGGCAAAATATGAAAAACAATTTACATGGCGACCCTTTGTAAAAGTACGAGAGAATAAGACCATGTGTTCGGAAAGAGTAAGCGTTTTCTTCTTCATAAAATAACATTATTGTGTTTTGGCTATGGTCGAATTCTTACCAAACTAAACTTTTAGGGGAAAAGATACATTTATGTTCATTCCTGGTTTTATTCCCTTTGTGTAAATCTTTACTTTGTTAATAAGTTTCCCCTTGTTTTATTTATTTTGAGCTCGGATTATGATTTTGTTGACGTTTTGGTATTCTCCGCTTCTTTGTTTACTCAAATCATACATACTATTCGAATACTTGTTTTTACTTCACTGACATCACCATAATATTCATATTTTGCTATATTAAAGCAATGACATTTGACAAGCTCAGTGTGCAAAGATGAAAGAGCCATATTAAGATATTTTACTTATGCTTAATACGAAAATCGATAAAATAATTACTCACCATGGTAACCTCAGTTAAGGAGTCGATACTCATGATGTAAATCTGAATGGTCACATCCGTGGGGACATCTGTCAATCAAACATATGTAAATACATCGTATCTATAATTCAAATAAATGTATAAGCAAGTGCTTTCTGCTTCTACATTAGTTTACACATTTTTGATTCCTACCTTTTGGCCCCTAGCATCACCGAAGAGTCCTAGGAGGACGAAACAGCTGTATGATGCAGTTAAATTCATTTTTTCGGCATACTGTATCTATTACTAAATTTAAGAGGTGCAGCATATGTGTATGTTACGTGATCTTTATGCTATTCCTATGTTGATTTATTTACAAAGAATAGTGTTTGTATATATCAACTTTTGTTTAAGATCTAAAGAATAGGTCTCATTGTGTTCTTAAATATCTTTGATATCGGCGTATATTACGTTACAAGATCAAAAATTTTACATCCAAAAAATTATCGTTTTGACAAAGGACGCTCTGGAATAAAAACATGATTCAGTGTTACGTTTCTATCAATTAAAATATATTAACCTCATTTCAATCTTTAATATTGCCATCAATTGTATTATTAGGAAAAACAATATTTGGATTTGGTTTCCATCTCGTTAATTGTTTTATGTCACACGCTGAATTATATTCCCAAGCTGTATTAATATCAGCACATAGCATAGGTAAATATTGGCATCTATTGCAGGAAATCGATGCGATTACAGTGTTTGGCAGAAAATGGCAGAGAACTGAAATGAGTTCGGGCTTAAGTAAGCTTCTATGATTTTATTATATGCATAATGATTTACAAACACGAAGTGGGTTGATTGAATTCGATATTTTCATAATCGAAATGCATTTAATATTCATATCACCAATACGTTTGATTTACAGCTTAACCTTCATATAATCAGTATTATTCAAACATATTACCGTATATCGGATTTTTTATCGTATGCTTTCCCCGTTTTCTGTACAAAATCACAGGTTTTATATTTAGCGTATTTTAATTTGAGCGGTAAAACAGCTACACTTATTCATTTTAAGCGCATATACATGTATCATATATAACACAAAAAATGAGTTAAGAACAATTATACTTATCTAAAATCCTCGCGTATTGCATCAAATGTTATCGCGAAGGATACAGTAGCACGGCGACATGCCATTGTAGGGTCACCAAAGTTAAATCAGGTCATGCTTTGAGGTTTTGTACCAACCATTTTGCACCTAATGGTTTTATATTGTACTGTATCCTCATAATGTATAATGAAACCAATTTTAGCGATAGTTTATTTTTTCGCGATGGAGTGCTGTCGCTAACATAGCGAACATTAGACACTAGCTATTTAAGAACGATATTGATATTCCTATAGGAACAAAAAAACTCAGAGAATGACAAAGTGTCAATAAAACCATAATTTGAACTCAAAATCGATTAACTAGAGTCAAAATTTGAATAAAACAAGTATTTACATGGAGACCCTCGTAAAAGTATAAGAGAATAAGACCGGGTGTTCTGGAAGAGTTAGCATCTTCTGCTTCATCAACGACACCTGCCATGTAAGTCTTGGCCACATTCAAGTAAACATGAAGTTCTCAAAATGAGAACAGAGTTATCATTGTCAATCACAACAATTAATTAAGCACACTAATGAGCATACTCAAAAACGACCATCTTCATATCACACAGAGATACAGAATATTTCTCAAGATGGCGACCATAAAAAAATTTCCCATAGTCTCCATCAACCTGCATCTCCCGAATCCCTGTGTCGTAAGTTTGTTCGTTAGCAGCTAACATATATCACGCAAATGTCGATATTCACTAACTGTGCTCCACTTCTGGCTGACTTGTTTTTGTTTTCATACGAAGCTGAATTTGTTGAGGAGATTATAAGGACATGAAACAAACACCTTGCAAGGACACAACAGACACTTCTACTCTAAACATTTACCTCGATCTTTACTTACATTATGACCAATAGGGACACCTTAGTACTGAAATGTGCGTGACGATTGCTATTTTCCGGTCATTTACTTTTCATTTTCCTGCGGAGATATCTCTGCTTCTTTCTTTGACGCATGAGCTTATTATATTGCTTTTTTTTCTATATTATGCGAGTCAACCTTTAGTTTGTTCATATTTTGCCCCTAGTTTAATGGATTTGAGCTCGGATTATGGTTTTGTTGACTCTTCAGGTTTCATTAAATACCGTTGTCACCACCTTTTGTGTAATGCTGCACCGCAATAGTGTTCGGTATTACTCACCATCTTCAAATTCAGGAGATAAGTTGGAGTCATATCTTTTTTCGTCAAGCAACGCCTTGAGGATTTCCTGTCTGTAAAAGAAAACGTAGAAATAGATATCTTGTCTAACATCAAATAGAAGAACACTACTTAGTATAGTTACTACAGATAAATAAATTTCACAACGTCAAACAGTATGTACAATATTATTTTGTAATACAAAGACTACGGGTAAATAAACTACATCAACATTGTGTATTGTGCATGCCTCAGTTCACACTTTGAGGTCATGACATTTACTTGGATTTAACCTAGATCTAAATGGCGGGTGTCGTCAATGAAGTAGAAGACGCTTACTCCTCCGGACATCTGGTCTTATTCTGTTGTTCTATTAGAAGGGTCTCAATGAAAATCTTTCCCTTTTTCATATTGTGAGTTCGGATTAAGGTTTTCTTTACGCTTTGGTATTTTTTTACATGTCAGATATAAAAACAATACCTGAGATAACATAAATTCCTTATCCAAAACAACAAATTGAAATGATTTGATTTTCTGTGGAATTGATAAATCGACTTATACAACTAGCGATGTATAACATATAAGAACACCCTGCTTATTAAACAGCTTGCGTACAAGGTATACAGGGGAAGTCTTAGAAATAGAACGTGTTTGTTTCAGCAGCATATCAATTCAACATTATAAAAAAGCTTTTGATGCATTTGAGAGATTCTCTGCGAACACAGCAATGTTCATATCAATATTCTAAATATACAAATGAAAATTGGTTTTTATTTCACTTTATAAAAAATGGTCAATTGCAGCTCTGGTGCTAGTCTACCATTATAAATACCCATGTAGCATCCCTTAATTAGGTCGCACTAATCTGTCAATACATTATCAAATCTTGATCATACATATTTTTTTTCAAGCTATGGAATCTACAGAGTTTTAACTCTACAGTAATTCCAGCACTTTGATTTCTACGACTGAGAAAAAAACAGTTTCATAAAATAGGCATAACATAACTGGTAGAGACTTGTCTTATTCTAGTTGAAATTTTTGAATATTTTCACATATATGCTATTACTGACTTGATAAGTGAAGCTTTTGGCCATGAAAGATTGGTTAGATGTTACGTATAAAAAGGAGGTCACAAATGAGTCTATGGAGCAACAACAGATGCTTACATAACGGAACTAGATAACATTCTGAAATACCTGTCAAGTTCCCCGCTTGACGGGAGACTCCCGCTTTTTTAAGACAGAAATTAAAATCTCCAGTTTGAAATTAATGACCCGCGCGGGTCCCGAGTTTGATTAAATTCTCCCGTTTTCTCTCGCTTGCGGAAGCCCAAGCTATCCGTCATGACACTGTGTAATTGTTTGGAACTCTTCAACCTTGAAACAACAAAATTGCAAGGGACAGTCAGACGTTTGTTTCGAGCGTGGTTCATACAAGCGTTGAATTAACCGTGATTGAAATTGAGTACACTTCCGCGTCACTCGTTACCGATACCAGACGTGAGTTTCTTTCGTGAATACTACTCATCGTTCAATAGCTGAACAGAATTCGAGGTAAGTAATCTGTATCACAGTTTCTATCGTAGTCATTCTGAGGGTAGCTATTGAAATGAACATTCCAAACGTTAGAAAACGATACCCTCTGGACCTGCGGTTCTTCAAGGTGGGGGAGGGGCACTAAAAAAGGGAAAATATGACTATATTTTAATGAAAGAATGGAAGTCGGAATTCTCATGGATTATTCCGAGCGATCGATCTAACATTGACGCATACTGCAAGCTCTGAAAACCACATTTTGCTGTCAGTTTTGGTGGCAAAAATGACGTTACAAAACATGCGAAAACTGCGACACACGTGAAGCTGTTTCGTGATCAGTTTGAATCATTGTCAGTAGTGTCGTTTTTTTCCAATTCAGAAGACTCATTTAGAAACGAAACTTGCGAATGCAAAGCAATGTTCTGCAATTTTCTTACCGAACATAACTTGCCATTTGCCGTATCTGACCTCTTTACTAAACTATGTAAACAAATGTTCCCAGATAGTGAGACTGCCACAGGGTTACCAAATCAACACAGATTGTTAAGGAATCATTTTTTTCTGAAGACTTCAACAATAAAGTCACAGCTATGTGTCGGTCACAACCCTTTTCAATCATGTGTGACGAAAGTAATGACAAGGGAAATGACAAATGCTTCGTAATATTAGTTCCTATTTTTGACAAATTGTCTAACAAAGCTGTCACCAGATTTCTGGACATACCAATGGTCAATGTGGGAACAGGAGCAAATCTATTTTCATCACTGGACTCAGCTTTGATATCCAGAGAGATTCCATAAGAAAGTGCGTTGGGCTTTTAATCGGACAACTGTTCGGTTATGAAAGGAAAAACAACTCTGTTCTTTCAAGGATAAAGTCCGTACAGCCTAATATTTTAGATTTAGGATGTATTTGTCATCTGGCTAGTCTGTGTGCTGCTGTAGGAGTTAAGGCCCTACCACTGCCCATAGATTATCTTATAATTGACATCTACTATAGTTTCCAGCACAGGTATTTAATTTATGATGTATTTGATCAACATATTTTGACAGTCAAATTATTCATCAATTATGTAAATATGTTCCATTTCATTTAAATAATTGTTTTTTTTTTATATAATTTCAGTTCAAAGAGAAAAGAAGAATACAAAGAATACGTGGACTTCCTTGAAGTGCAGCCTCTACAGATACTGAAATATGTTACTATCAGATGGCTGTCACTGCAAAAGTGTATCGGAAGGACAGTTCATCACTGGGTCAGTCTCCGAAGTTACTTTCTAAGTCATAGGGACATGGAGAAAGAAGGAAGAGTGAAGAGAGTTGCAGGACTGCTTGACAACCCAGAAATGAAAATATATTTTCATTTCCTACAATTCATTCTTGAACCAATGAATGAATTTAACACAACATTCCAGGTATTTATATTGAACATAAAACATCAAAGCATGAAGAGTTTTGGTCAAAAAGTTAATATCATTGAAATCATTTAAGTGATGGTGCTTGCATTACACATCAAAGCATTTTGCCTATGTTATTTTCAGGCTGATGCAACCAAAATAGGCCTTCTTCATCAGCAGATCAAGAAATTTCTTCGCAAGTTCATGGGGAAGTTTGTCAGAGTTGCTGCCATATCATCCAAGGAAGACTTGAGAGATGTTGATTATACTAACAGTGACAATCAACTGCCTAATAACATCCTGGCACTTGGACCCAAGGCAAGGACATTCATTGCTGATAACATCAATGACATTGGGGTTGAAGTAGAAGCCTGTGTCTACAAGTAAGTCACAGTCATAATCATATTTATTTAAGTTTGAGACTAGTATTTAAAACCAGAAACAAAAAGGACATGAAGGTCATACAAATGGTTTTGTTATACATTATCAAGGAATATCAGAAATTTCTATGTCGCAGTGGTCACCAAGATGTTAAAGAAGTTCCCATTCGGATACCAGACACTAGAGGACCTTGGGATACTCAACTCATTCTCAAGGGCTAATTATTCATCTGAGACTGGTGAGTGTATTTTCTTGTTAATTGTAAACTAACAAATACTTCAGTTTTATACCTTATCATATTGCTTTTTAAAAGTTTTTTTTTATTGTTTAAGTTCATCAAACCAAATACTTTGATTATTTGCAGTGTCCAACCTGACCAGAAGATTTCCTAGCCTGGTGTCTTCAGAGGAGGATGTCTTGGATGAATATACAGATTTTCAGCTATCCTCTGAAAGTGAACTCCCAAAGATGGACTCAAGGGTAGATGATTTTTGGGGAAAACTTTGATCGGAACAATTCTCTGGGAAAGTCAGATTCCCATCTCTATCAAAGCTCTGTCAGGGATTGACTTTTATAACAGCAATGCTGATTCAGAAAGATAAGAAAGATTCAAACTGACCAGAGGGGATCCCTAGATAACAGTACCATTTGTGACATTTTGTCCTGCAAACTGAACCAGGACTGTGAATGCTGGAACTACCAACCTTCAGAGTTTGTCCTAAAATCTTCTAGGGAGGTCACTTGGGAGTATAACAAAAAACACTAAGTTGAATATATGGGTATTGATCATAATTCATCTGTTTATTTTATTTTGTTGATGAATGCACCGTACTCAGTAAAAATGTCGTCACGCGCAATCTCCAGTTTGAGTAAAGTCATAAAACTGCCAACATTTGACCCTTGACAGGTATGGAAACCACGCAACTGCAATGATGTGAAAGCTGTGTGCGTATCACTGAACTAGAAAACTTCGGCGTGATAAGTGGAATGAGGGCAAGATAAAATGCATTCCTCTGCTTTATCGAAATTGTCAATGTTTTTATTTGGAAGTGAAGAACATCAACGTTTTTATCAAAAGTCTATGAATCGAGAAAAAAATCCTTTTCTGGACATGATCCATTAGACACGAAGACATTAGAACCTCATCGTGACGAATACATTACAAAACATGGTTTATATATGTACTTATCAATTATAAACATATAAAGGAATAGTCAGGATCAATGTAAAGATATGGAACATCGACTCAAAAACGCGGAACGAGACGACTGTTTACGTAAGTTACAATAAGTGGCTGAGCTTGTGTCATAGTTATTGTCGAGGTCGGGCCGACCCCAAGACGAGATGTCCTTTTTATACAGACTTTCATATTGACAGCACGGAGCTGTTCAGGTCGGAACACATGCCTACATTTGGCACGTCATAATGAATCAAGATCATGACTCACTTTCTTTCTACTCAGCTTGATAGTAACATCCCTGCTTCTTCAACTTATGATGTTTACATCTCGCATTTGATTCGTTTTTCTAAGGGCTTGCTCTAAATATCGAGATTTTCGTTTTCGATGTCGGCTGCTGACAAGCAAACATTAAGGTGACAGTACCCAAATCGGATCAGTACCCAAATCGGATCACTTTTTTCAAAAATACTTCTAAATCAACAACAGTGTCAACAGATTGATTATAACAATAACATAGTCTTAGAATAGATAGTCACACACCATTTTATGTCCACATATCATTAGTTTTTTTAGTTTAAATATGCCATAAAACATTATTGAATCTCAAAACTTTGCGTTTTGTTACGTTTCTGATAAAAATGGCGCGTGCAACGACCATGCGTTCTATTTTGAACTATAAAAATAAATCCACCCGATAGAAATACTTGTTTTCATATAAATTCTAAAGGACCTCATTAAATGTTGATATGCTGCAACAAAAATATTAGTTTGAAATGTAAAATACTGCAAAATTAATGTCTTGATCCGATTTGGGTCCTCAAATTCGCAAAATCTCGAACCGCTGATTGGTGACGTCAGAGCGTTCTATAAATATCCAACCTGAACCTCGAGTGCTAATTTTTTTTGTAAGAACACCCATCAATGTTCTTCTTTTGATGCAACCATTAATGGATATAATTCATCTTCAGATTTTTAAATGAATGAATAAGATGATGGTTTGGTGATCCGATTTGGGTACTGTCACCTTACACACGCATTCGAGAGATACAGGTTGACCTCCTCCATATTATGTTTGTTCATATTTTCCTCCTAGTTTAATCGATTTTGACTTCGGATTATGGTTTTGTTGACGCTTTGGTATTCTCTAATTGTTTTCATCCTTGACCTTTTCAGTACACTTTGTACCAGCGGCAATCCGGCCAGACAAAATGAAGGCATCTTTTTATCGCAAAGTAACTCCGTAAAACAGGAACAATATTGAGCAAAATCATCATGTTGGTCAAACGCCAGAAATAAGTACACCCATGAGGCGTGCCATGTTTAGTAGGGATAATTTACAGTAAAAGCCAATATTTTCGCGCTTGGATATATTCGCGGATATTCAAGCAAGCGAAATATGCGATTTTTTCCACACAGCGATTTAATCCACCACTTCTACCGTATTCGACCAAGAGACAAACGTACACAAGGACATTAATTTAAAATTTATTTACATACAGAAATTAATACTGACTGTTAAACGGGAATGCTTAGTCATATATAAAATTCAGATTAATTTGTCCGACAAAGAACTCAATATTTTGGCAGCTTTTCAAACACAAAGTAGTGTAATGATGAGCTTAATGACAGGGAAACATCAAATGGGCAGAAAAATCAATAACAAACTTAAGGTTTCAGCTCGGTAGTATTGGATTTTACAACACCTCGAATTTCACATCCAGCGAAAACAATTGGACTTTTTAGGGTGTGACGTTGTTTTAACAATTTTCAGGTAAAACAGGATGGGTATCCTTAGGGTTCGGTTTAATTATATTATAGTGGGATACAATAGATGGTCGTGAGTACATGCAGGACATTACGTAATGAAACAAAAGCATATCATACACAGCTGATAACAGTATGCATGCCGTATTTTGTAATAGAGGTGGAGGAAATTCATTTACATTAATGAAAAAAATAAAGTGTAATCAATGATCAATTAAGCTTGCGTTTTAACTCGTTTATAATGTCATTGATTTAAAATAATGAATGAAAAAAGTCAACCTCAAAGAGGCTGACAAAGTGTTTATTGCGAAAAATAGATGACTTTTGCCAACTCAAAAATATAGCATAACATTGCACATAGAAAACAAATGTATATTCACATTTTGCAGTTTTGCAATCAAAGTGGGGTAAAAATTAACAACCACTTTTTACGGTACTTTCCAAAAAGGTCAACAGCAGAATGGTTGTGAATTTAATTCATCGAAATAATAACAAGTATCTATCTATCTTGTCAATGAGAAACGATTTAAATGCTATTTTTATTATTTTACTTAAGCATGCGCGCCATGTTTCATTCGTTAGCTGATATAAACCACAAATAAAACAGACAAATTAGTTCTTTATATTAAGATACAATACCTTGTAAGGTTGAAGCTGTCGAGAACACGATGACCTTGTATGAAATACGGCAACGTCAAAAACACGATGCTAATTGTGGAAATATTCCAAAGTCCATTCATTTTCATCCTCCACCCTGCACCACGTCCGTTTTAACATACCGCTGGTAGCAAAACCTGCTTCTGAACGTCCCTGTTATATGGTCAATCCCACATGATTACAAACCGTGATATGAATATTTGCTGATCAATTTTACAGTGGTATTGTGTAACTGTGTTCAATTATGTATCAGAAGCGATCAATGACATATGAAATGGCGTTAACCAGCTGTGGACAAGTATATAGCGTGACACAGATATATACAACCAACTGGTTTATATGATACTACGTTATGTCGTGGCGGGTTTTTGATCGACCAATATCCAGGTCTTTTCTGAATCGGGATAATGCATTTAATGGCGAGTAGTGATTATCTTCTATCCTGCAATGGCTCTATTCATTTGTATGAATCTGATATGTTTGCTTTTGAAACTGGGAAGCTTTTAAACAATTTATCACCAATGAGTTAGTATAAACAGCACCTACTATGTTTTGTTGATTAACTGGCATCGGTTACGTTGACGGGGGAAATGTTCACTATGAGGAATATATAATACTAACGGTATCAAATTTCCATGGCTTCATTTATAACTCTCGATTTCGTCCGTAAAACAACACCATTTTTTTTTAATTTTCCATTCCTACATTAACCCAACATAAATATATGTTCTAACTAGATAAACCTGAATGACGAGATGCTTCCTCACGTGAAATTAGGAAAGTGGGGAAACTACGCTAGACATTCCAAATTATATAACAATGAAGCTTTGTTGGGGCATGCAGACGTCCTATATTGATCGCTCTGTCAGTGCGTCCGTCCGACAGTCCGTTTAAAACACAATCGTTTCCGCTCCATTATTTTGTAACCGGTGAGATATTTGAGAGATGAATCTTTCATGAGTGTCCTCGAAAGACCAAGGTCTCAATCAGCTGATTTGTTATGTGACCCCTTTATTGTGAAACATATTCGTTTCCGCTTCATTTCTTTGGAACTACCAAAGTTTAGAAACACCTCTATTTTTTATAATTTTCTGCACTATAAAAATGAGTAATCTGTCATAGTAAAACAATGAAATTTTGCATGAATATTAACCGATATTAGTAGATGATAAATTGGACTTCCGAACGGATATGCAAAACGCTATTAATAAAGCAAATTCGGTACTGAGCATCAGAAGAAGAACATTAATGTACATTGATGAATGTATGTTTAAACAACTATTCAGGGCATTAGTCAGACCACATTTGGAATACGCGGCGTGTGCATGGAACCCCTACAAAGAGAAGGATATCAACATGATAGAAAATGTGTAACGAAAAGCCGCAAAACTCGTCCCAGGGCTGAAGGAACTATCCTACAGAGAGCGCTTACAGATGTTAAATCTCCCCACTCTGAAGTATAGGAGGATGCGAGGGGACTTTGTTACAATTTTTAAAATAATTTTCGATAACATAGTAACCTCAAACTTATTTTCTTTTGACATAAACCATCGAACCAGGGGCCATAATTTTAAGATGTATAGAAATCGTTGTAATACCGAACTGAGAAGAAACTTTTTCACATATAGAGTTGTTGATA
This sequence comes from Mimachlamys varia, assembly GCA_947623455.1. Classification (NCBI taxonomy): domain Eukaryota; kingdom Metazoa; phylum Mollusca; class Bivalvia; order Pectinida; family Pectinidae; genus Mimachlamys; species Mimachlamys varia. The sequence goes on from OX392537.1 coordinate 10,218,890, forward strand.
CACAGAATAGTCTCCCAACACAGACAGACAGACAGACAGACATTCTTTATTTCCTCTTGTATAAGAGATTATGAACATATAACACTTTTCAACATTTACAACATTCAAGGAGAGTTGACAGAAATTTTATAGAGCAGAGTTCATATTTTTCAAGAGCAACTGGATATTTTTCGCAACTGTTATCATTAGTTCTTCCCATTCATCATCTTTCAAATTCACTTTTGTTCGATCTCCAACAAGAAAATTGGCTTGAAAAGTTAACATATGAACGCACATCGATACATTCAACAATTTTCTCTAAAAAGACATCTCTACTTTCAAAAATACACGGAATAGTCTCCCAACACATGTTGTTAACGCGCAACCAATTATTCAATTTGGAAAACTAGTGGATGATCACCTTCAGGGATGTAATATATGATTATTGATTATTGATAAATCTCCATTAAATTCCATTAAACTATTAGATGATGTGTAATACACTCTAATTAGGTAATATGACCTTGACCAAAGATCAATGGTTAAACAAGTCTGTTTGAAGGTGTAAGCCAAGGTGATGCCATGGGTTCATCTTTTTTTCTAATTACATGTAAAAGTATTGACAAAACTGCATACCCATCAGATTAACAGCAACTGTTTTGTTATAACTTGATGAAGCGGAGATAGTCCGAATCAAGTGAGGTCTCAACTGATCAAATCTCAAGGTATTTAAATGTTAAGCTAATTTTTTATATCTCCTTACTGCTAAACATTTCATCATAACATTATGAAGCACATTTGGTAGCATCATACCAGGTGTCAACTGATCAAATATCAAGTAAAGTTTTACATTTCCTAACTGCTTAACTATTAGGGTCAGGTAACATGATGGAACCCTTCCTGCATAATGTGTCAGGGTTTTTGTTTGGCTTCTTGCAACAAATTTGTAAGTAATACATAGTTATTTACTTATGCAACCTTAGTATATTTAGGACTTAATGTCTATCTGTTAGTCTCTTGAATTTGTCTATTCTTCATAAGCATTTTCTCTTATTTTAACTCAATAGTAATATCATATTCCAAGATATTCTTAATATCTTGACTTTGTGTTTCAACAGTGTGGCCCATAAAGACGGTTTCCATCTCCATATCATACACAAATATTGATACGGTGAATGATAAATAAGCGATGCTGAAACTCGACCTTTATAACAATTTATTACACAATGCATACCGTTTTCGAACAATAAATATATAGCACACATGTAATAAACAAGCATTCATACGCACAATTAGACCATAACATATCTGCCAACCAGTTGATGCAATATTCTGGCCAAGGTTGTGAAAACCTTAGTCCTTACGGACGTAAATAATTAGATTTCAAATGCATTTACATTGCTACTGTCGTCGATAAGCAGAAGATGATCTCCTTCCCAAATAACTTGCCTTATTCGATGTTTGGGGTTTTTTTGTGATTTTTTTTTATAATTTGAGTTCGATTTTGTTTATGTTTTGTTTTCTTATCTGAAAGTTATGCTGTTCAAAATACAAATATGTACCTGGTATCATCAAGCCATTGCTCTGTATCATGCAGATGATCATTGAAATGATTGAAATGATTTTTCTCTGTCAATCTTACAATAACATGAGAAAAAGAAAATTGATACAACTTTGATTCAAAGCTATGTAAAGAAAGTTCATTCTTAAATTACTTTAGCTGCTAATAGGACGTAAAACAAATGAAAACCAAACTATGCCAAGGGTAACTGAACTCAGATATGGCGTTTAGGAACCCTCGTATAAAAATCCTTGACCTGACTCCCATTTGGATAAGCACAATAGGTCACGTTCTATACGTTGAAATAATTGATGGGGAATTTCATCTCCCTCTCTCTTCTGGTTTTCACTTGTCATTTTTATGTGGTTTATGGTACATGGTAACTCGAACCGCGGATGATGAAGACTGTAAGTGGAGACCTTTTTGTCCACGCAACAAAGGTCATGATGATAGACTAGTAACATTGAAATGCTACATCGGGTGTCATATTTCAGGTTCTTATTTCATAATTCAACGTCAGATAATGCTGGTATATAGACTGCGTTAAATACGATAATTTATACGCTCTCAGTGTTCTCTAGACCGGGAGACGGAGATATATAAATACACATAAGTTATTCAATAGTTTCCCGTTAAAAATCAGATATACGTCATGAGTATTGGAGATTTTTCTGTAGTTTTACGAGTGCGTCAAATGTCTGTCATACGAGTGAAACGTACAGTATTTGATATTCAACGGCATACTCCTGAATTTTCTTTTTTATTACATTTTCGGGATGCATAAAATCTATCATGCCTCTGATTTATTATCCAATTTGCGGGCACAGCTGATCAAGACGAATCCAACGGATACAGAATATGAATATGCCACGGGATATAGGTAGTTCTGTTTAAAAGAAATAGTTACAAATACGGAAATGATTAAAAAATATCTTTGAATAGATTAGCTTTCAACTACTATAAAAGTTTTAAAATCCCCTTACAGTATAAATCTACACATTCAACAATGAAATAAAATACTCTAAAATCTCAAAAATAAGCCGCGGCTTACTATCTTTTTGGTAAGGAATCCCATGCTTATTTTCGAAGGCGGGCCTCTTTTCAATGCCGTCATATTTTCGAAGTCATTTATCCGGTTAGGCAAGTAAGGCTTATTTACGAGACCCTCTTACTTTTGAAACCTTTCATTAGTAAATAAAATCATCGATAATTTCAAAAAATATTTCATTTCGACATCGTAATGATCAATCCTACGTGAATGTTCTACTTTCACTTTTAAATATATTCGAAAATATGCCGAAGACCAACAGTTATACTTCATACTAGCTAACGACATTGTAAATTAATAGTCAATAAGATGCATGAATTGATAAACAATATCAGGATTAACCTTATTTTGCAATTAAAGCTTGAATAATATTTTGTCCCACAAGCGTATTATATTTGCCGCGTTGTTTCAATATAATACGATCACATGACAATCACATGCCTAGCTAGTCGTGCGGTGATGTCGTCTTGCATAACATAGAAACTGATAAAACAACACTGAGTTATGATAAATGACAATATGACAATAAATAGTCGGCTTATTTTTAAGTTATATTTCAATGCACGGAAATGAAGGCTTACTTTCAAATACGGCCTATTTTCAAAGCCGGCATATTTTATATATGAAGTTATATTTGACAATATCTTCCAAATTTATATTTTTTTATGATAAGTTTAACTTATGCTTATTATGAATGTTTACAAAATTGACGAAAATATAATAGCATTTTCTTTAACATTATGGATGTAAAATTTCTTAAACTTATTCTTTTTGCACAGCAAAAACAATTTAAGCTATACCTACCTTTTATTTTTAATGCGAAAATACTCCCCGTCATCCATTTATTTTGCAGATTTAACGTTTGGTATAAAACGTTCTGCAATTAAACTTGTTTTAATACTTAGCTTGATTAAAAGAAAACGGGCCCTTCTTACTAAAAGAGCCATGAATCGGGTTCGGTATCCTTAAATGTATTGATAATTTCATTTGATGGATCATTATTGTTACACAATGGCGAGTTAAGTGCTCAATCTAGCAGCAACAAGCGCAGGAAATACATATAAGTACACATTTACAAAATGGCCGCCTGAATGTTGAAATTTTTAAATTCTTGTGAAAACAGCATCTGAAATTTTGATACATTTTTTCAGAAGAGTGCTTGCATTAAAATTCGTCATATTAAAAAAAAAAAACTTACATGAGATCTTAACGAGATTTAAACGCGACTGAAACCTCAGAAGATTATATCCTTAAACATGTAGAAATTCATGATGAATAAGGCCTTATCGATCAGACTCGATAAAGACACAAAGTCTAATCAGTCAGGTTACAGGATATCAGGTAAGTATAAAGTATAGACTTTATCTGAATTCAATGAAATTACTTCCTTGTAGCACAACGTATACAACAGTAAACTACCTGGAATAACAGACTGATCTTTAGCGGTAAAATTGGAACCGGATTCTTTAAATGACTACTAGTGTTTGACCTTCCTAAACAAAATTGTAACTTTGAGCTTATGTTTTGGCAGAGGTTGCATCGTCATCGCGTCTTCTGGTATCACATGCCTCTTAATATCGAGTATATATACTAATGTCTTTTATTTCTTATATTAGGATGCTAGCAAGTTGGCTCAAGTAATTGGCGTTGATGATAACTAAAAGGTTACTGTATCTTGTCATTTGAAATAGATACTTCAGCAATCTGCCAAGGCAACAGGTGTGTGTTTTTATTCTTGTATTCTTGTGTTATAATTGGAATTGCATCACGAGCGCGTATATAACAATAATAACAACTAAGAAAGTTTAGCAAAATATCATATTTATTTTAATAAAAATGTAAAATAACATTAAAATGAAAAAAAAGTATTACGTATAAACATAAGTGCCTCAATGGCATTCTCCCGGCACCTTAGATATCAAATACGGACATTAATACCAAATAGAGAAACATATACATGTCTACGTGGTAAAATAATGTCATCGATGACTGAGGACAAAAAGTCAAAGTGAAAAAGGAATGAAATACAAATCTTACTCTTTTCTTAATAAGTTGGAGACAAATACGGGATCGAGTCCCATACCAATGTTACAATTCAATCAAGAAATTCAGAAACTGTATAAAAGGTAAATAGAGTTCCTGAGAATTATGTTTATGAATCGGCTCCAAAAACAAGCCATCTCCATATTTTAAATTCTTACTACTGCTCTCATCAAAAGGCTGTTAGATATACCGTATACTTAACTAAAGACGTCCAACAATAAGAGAAGCCATCAACTACAACAATGCTTTCTAAAGCAAACACTGTAAAAGTCAATATATTCGCGCGTGGAATTTTGCTTATTCAGCCTACAAACTGTTTGCGGTGGTAAAATGTTCGCGCTGTCAGTTGTGCTAGTTTGCAATACGTGCATATGGTACTATGACACCTTTCGATTTTGAGCAGTGTTTCATATTTTCGCGTGTAGATTTATTCGCGGAGATTAAATGCAAGCAAAATAAGCGAAAACTTCTCTTTTGCAGTATATATTCACGTTGTCACTCCTACGACTGGAATATCTTAAATAGCTTTAAATAGTTGTAACCATACAAATGTATACAGATTTCAAAAGCACATTTCTCGTTTGTTTGTATATACATGTAATTCAGAGCACTTCAGACAACATCTTTTCATTCAATATTTTGACATTACGCACCTTTGGTGAAATATAAATGGATGAAATACCCCTTAATGAAAAAATAATAATAATTTTGTTTAACTTGCAAAATCTGTCTGTGGCATTTTCTGTCTTTTTACTTCCAATGATACAAATACAATTGTTACATTTCGGAATTGTAGACGTGATATTGGAGTTTGTTATCAATGCAGCAACCGATTGGATATAGGCTTATTTGCGGTATACATCTCATAGAGAGGTGGGGGACACTGAAACTTATCGTGAGGTCACAGTTCACATCGAAGTTTTCTTTCAATGTTCATGCAAAAATTGCACAACGAATTGGAATGATTAAAGTAAAGGAAACTAGTCACAACGAATTGAAAATGTCAATATTTACACTTTGGCAATAATGTTATTCAAGAGAATTGATTCAGCAACATTTCCTTAAAAAAACTTTGATGTACTTTTGATTAAAGCATATATACAAATGTACTAAAATATATCAAGGATACTGTACTTGTACTTCAATATTACAACATATTATACCTAACAGTAGGAGAATAAGAACTTAATTGACTATGAAATCATCATATAGAGTTGACACATATACTTTCAATAACATAAGTGTATATAATCAGTAGAGAGAAGATTACAATCTCAGCTAAGTCTATATTCCGTGTTAGATAACCAAAGAGAAAATCTAATACAACATGAAATGTGTTTAAAACACGATTTTTTAACAGCATAGTATTTACGTTTTACAATATTGTCAGGACAATGACATCTGTTTTGTAAAAGAAACGATGTTGATTAAAATGCACCAAATCCGATTAAAAGACATTTGATTATTTCAAACAAATATTCGTCTTCGAATTACATATCACTTACACAATATCGATCTCGCATAGGCGAAGTATCTCGATTCTACTCGTCAACATTGTTATAGGTCCAATATACGTAACTTTCGGCAAACTTTTAAGCAAAAATCAAGGGTAATAACTTTTTATGATTTATTTAAGATTATCAGCAATATAAAAGATGAATTCGTACGTAGGTATCGGTACAGCAGCAGTTGAAACTCGGTATTTGCAAACATGCAACCATTTTGAACTGTCGTCTAACTTTGTTGATTTTGTAGATTTGTTGTTTTGGTGGACCTAAATTATTTTGAATTCTTTGGAATTTTCTGTCAAGAGTTTCTTGTAAGTTACCACTCAGTTTTATATGGTTTAAGCCTTATTTTTGCATGGTTATCAACTGGATTTTTTTTCAGAATTTTTCTGAATCACGAAAAATTCCATGAAGTTACGTATATTGGGCCTAAAAGTCTAGGTTTTATATATTTCCTCTAAACCAGGAAAAGTAATAACATTAGAAAGCATATCTTCTCTAATTAAGTTTGGCAGTAAGGATCCTCCTCGATCTGTATCCATGGTTACCATGGTTATCGTTTCGGTTCTGTGGCTAAATTTCATTCTGAGTTGGTAAGGAAATATGACCAAAATGCAAGATTGAAGAGACCAAACGCACAAGGAAAGATAACTCTGGAGACTTTATCCACCATTCGTGCTTTATCTGTAAATGTGACCTGTCCAGCACTCGATTTCCTCTTTATATCGTTATTTCCGTTGCCGTTCATTGTCTGGAACGAAAAACAAAAACACATGTGGATGTAGGTAAAAATATGAATGAGTAAATGTGTAATGAAAGCTCCTTGAATACGTCAACACAATGATATATGCTTGTCGACTTAACGACCCCTAAAGTTTCATTGTTCGATTTCACATCATGAAACTTTGTCACTCACATGAAACACGATTATCGAAAGGCATATATTCGATTTCATATATTATTCGGTTTCAGTTCCTCATATATTTAATGATATCTGACCAATACGCTGCATGGCCTATGCTTTTGAATTGAATCGTGTCATAGCGATACCCTGTGTTTTAGCAGCAATACTTCCGCTACCATAAAATGTAAAACACCCTTGGATATCACTGGATAGGAAGTGAATCAACGACAAACTGTATCCCTCCCTATGCCGCTTGTTCTTTGTTCGTTTCACGCTGAATTTATTGATGAGCCTATTTTATGGCAGATTAAAATTATTTGATTATGCATAAAAGTTTTTTTAAACAAGAATTGTGTTCGTCATGTAGAGCGTATATAATCATACTTATAAGCTTGAAAAGACATTTTCTAAGCTATACAATAAGCATAATTATTTCAACAGTTATATCTTTCCCTTTCATTATATCAACATTCCTGTTTTTCCTTTCTATTATAACAGATTGCAACGAACATCATGTTGAAATTTCAACACAACGATTTTAAATATTCAGGTTGATGATGACGATATGTTATTTGTTTGTTTGAATTTTTAAAAAGACCAATGCTTTCATTATGCTCATGGTCCTATGGTTTCGTTGCCAATACTCGAGATTTACACGCAAGGAAGTAATAGTAATGTGATGTCTATGGCGGATAGTGCCAACAAAACAGAAAGCTTTATGAATTATAGAAATATAATATTAAAGATTAAATACAAACCTGAGTGGTTAACATTCCATCAGGACCTATACCTAAAGTCGGTAAGAGTTTTGAGCGGCGTTTACGAGACAGGACATTGATGTAGGCAAACTCTAGAAGGGAGGCAAACACGAACATGAGACAGGTAGCCATCCATATGTCGATAGCCTTGATGTAAGAAACGCGTGGAAGGGTGGAGCGTGCACCGGAACCTTGCGTCGTTATGGTGAGAACTGTGAGGACACCCAATGAGATTCGAGCAGGCGTGGCCTCTGCGTCCACCCAGAACGAGACCCATGACAACATGACGATGAGGATACTTGGGATGAAGATTTGTGCGATGTAGTAGCCAGTGTTCCTCGTTAGATGAAGTGTGGCCTCCAGGCAAGAAAAGTTCCCACCTGGTCAAAAAGACAACAACAATATAAATATATATAAATAATTACATTTCCGAATGTTCAGATTGATGCGGCCATTATGTATTTGTTTGAAAGTCTATGATTTTTTAAGTCCGTGTCCCTATGTTTCTATTTCTAGAAAAAATATACCGTACAGCCGGTTATTTTTGCGGAGTTGATAATTTCGCTAATTAAAAATAAACACAATGTTATGGATTTTATATTATTAAGCGATAATTCATTACGATTACAACAACACTAATTATATAATATTGACAATGCAAGCTTTAATGCTCTATTTTAAGGTAGCTTAAGCTACCGATATAATTTTTAAAGAAGTTCAATTTATTCAAATTATATAAATAAGTTTCGATTTAAATTAAAATCTTGGAAAAATATTCATTTCAAGTGCGGCTACTCCATCATTATGGGGGGGGGGGATGTTGAACCAGAACGGTTTTGGCTGTATCCCTGATAAAGTAAATGTATATATCTGTCGATGTTAAGAACGGAAACAAAATGGCATCATGAAGCTGTGTATATAATAATGATAATAATAATATACAACATGTTCATGAATTACAATTTATTAATAGGTTTATTGAACCATGAGTTATTTTCTTTAAACACAGTCAAACGGATATGCAAAACAACATGAATAGTTCTGATATATTTTAAGAAACAAGAAAACGCTTATAAATATGTTGTTGGTATATTTACAGTATAATGAACCAGCTTACTTATTATACTCTGCGATATACGTGTATCGTTAACTGTGGTATAGATTTGATCAGATCTCTAAATGATGTGTGGACTACATTGATAAAATTAATGCAGAATAATTCATAATTCTTATCCGTAAATCTTTCCAACCAATATACCTCCTCGATATCCAAGGGTTGCGCTCATCTTCGCTCTCTACACTCCTGGCATATGTCATGGAAAACTGATGGCTCCGTGTGCGCAACCTTGATAACGAGGCAAGAAGACATGTTCGACCCTTTGATGTACATCAAAAGAATCTCGGGGTCACATAACAGTAATAATTGACCGGCTTTGAAGCCGGTTGCGAATCATTTTTTTCTTAAAAAAAAACAGGCATCAGCTAGCGATTTTTTAGTTTTTTAACCTGAGTTTGCCTTCAATTTTTCCATGACATATCCCAGGGGTGTAGAGAGCGAAGGTGAGTGTAACCCCTAGATATCAATGCCAATATATTAAATAAATTATTTTTTCATCAACATGTTCACTTACTTTCCCCGTAACTTTTTTGACAGTGCCTCTTTACCGTTGGGATTCCGGAAAAGAAGAATTGAGGCAGAAGCCGATCTGTCTGCATTTCTATTGCCTGGAAGGGATGCCAGTCGAACACCACGTTGTCTGTAGTGTAGCTGTCTGTTTAAATTAAAGACAAGTTGTGATTATTAATCATCTTTCTGTGCGCATGTTAAATACAATGTATTAATGTTATGTGTGTGAATCGCTTTTTGTACTAGTTTTTTTATACAGCTCATATTGTTCAACATAATTATGTATTATAAATAGTTTAATGATATTGCAATTATTATTTATTTTAACAAGAACTTTTATTCAGAGAAATCTGCATCAATTAGAACGGTGTTTAAAATTTAAAATATCAAAATTTTAAGTTATACATAAAAAATACGATTCTGCTTAAACAATGTGCACATGATTTATATTGATCTACATACACGTTCATACGCATATCGTTATCTTGACTTACAGCTTTCTAAGGCGATACGGCATTTCTGTGAATCCAATGGATAGGCCATCAGATTCATGTCGCAAGACAAAGTCATGGATACCCTGCAACGCAAGTATAGATAATTAAATCAGTACAGTAAGTATGTCTCTTATTCATGACCACTGTTCCGAGAACGGGATATATTTACATGTCTACAAGGTTATCAGTGCGAACAACGCCATCGACTCCCTGCAGGGAATGTCAAACTAACTCCATCAGCAATGATGACTTTGTTGTTGATGTTTGGGCAGGGGGAAGTTAATTAAATTTACCATAATTATTACGTAAGTTAGTATTCCTTTGGAGCAATGAGTCTGTTGTATGTTTTACTTTTACACTGGGTAGGAATATTCACAATTTAACCGCTGTAAGAATGTCGTATCACATCTCTATCGCTGGGACAAACTACATGTGCTCTTAACAAGACCATGACACGCGGCAACAGTACAATGCCGTCTCGTCGACAATTCCATCACTCACATTACATACACATTTACTTGCTGTGATGAAGCGTCAATATTAGATATATTTGACGACAAATAAGGTAAGAGAAACGGAAGCATTCAACCTCTTGGGAGTGAGATATGGGGATCTCAAACCTCCTTCGAGGAGAGGTAAGATTCTTAACCTACCAAATATTCGATGAGATTCTCTTTGGAGTGAGTCGGAAGATCTCCACATTTGGAGTCAGATTCCTAAGTTGCCAAACTCTCGGTAAGCCTTGTGTCAAGCAACTTAAGAATTGTACCTCTCAAATTGATATTCCCCTGTCTCACTCAAAAGGCTTATGAACTCTTTTTTAATCAAAAAAGAATTGTGTAGGAAACTATTGTAGTTAGTCTGTTATGTTAAGAAGTATCTGCAAATATCTACCTGTACTAAACAAAACAGGGTCTGATACCAACTACCTTCCTCTATAAGCTCAAACAAAAACAATTATAGCAATTTTTGTTTTTAATTCGGATTATGGTTTTGTTGACGTTTTGGTAATCTCTCTGACTTTTTATTAAATACTTACCTGACACTGTAGAACACTGTCCCGTTAGGGTAAAGGTGCATCAGTTTATTGGGTACGGTAACGTAATGAAAGCTAGCTGATTTCTCGTTGGCGAAGAATGTATCTGGTACCCAGACCTGGTCTATAAGTCGATTGTCAAGTTCCAACATCTTCATCCCATGTACAGGCGTGTACTTCAGGCGGGTATCTTCCCACTTCTGGCGTAGGAATATCGTCACTGTGTAGTCCTATGAAGATTATTTGATTCTTGTTATTTCTAACAGGTAATTATGTCAAAGCACATAGAATTAAACTGTGTTTGCAAAAGGTAACATTTATGTTACATGTCATCGGCTATTTAACATTTTCCTTATCTATGAGACAATGTATTATTGTTTAAATAAAAAATGTGTTTGCATCATACTGATTTGATATTATTCCAGTTAGCTATTATTAAATAGAAAAACTAAATATACATCAATTCTTCGTACCTATTAAAGTATTTTGTTTAATTTAATATGATTTTGACGTTATAATATTATCAGAGGTCACAACGAAATCGTGCAAACAATCAATATAAGCGTAAAATACATATTAAGCGTAAACACTATGATGGTATCCTTGTTTGTTGTGGCTTGCAAATGTAATGTGTGTCGACAATGCGGTTTATGTTAGAGGTATGTGTCGACAATGCGGTTTATGTTAGAGGTGTGTGTCGACAATGTGGTTTATGTTGGATGTTTGTGTCGACAATGCGGTTTATGTTAGAGGTATGTGTCGACAATGCGGTTTATGTTAGATGTAGGTGTCGACAATGCGGTTTATGTTGGACGTTTGTGTCGACAATGTGGATTATGTTGTTGGTGTGTGTCGACAATGCGGTTTATGTTAGATGTAGGTGTCGACAATGCGGTTTATGTTGGACGTTTGTGTCGACAATGTGGATTATGTTGTCGGTGTGTGTCGATAATGCGGTTTATGTTAGATGTAGGTGTCGACAATGCGGTTTATGTTGGACGTTTGTGTCGACAATGCCGTTTATGTTAGAGGTAAATGTCGACAATGCGGTTTATGTTAGAGGTATGTGTCGACAATGCGGTTTATGTTAGAGGTATGTGTCGACAATGCGGTTTATGTTGGACGTTTGTGTCGACAATGCGGTTTATGTTAGAGGTATGTGTCGACAATGCCATTTATGTTAGAGGTATGTGTCGACAATGCGGTTTATGTTGGACGTTTGTGTCGACAATGCAGTTTATGTTGGACGTTTGTGTCGACAATGCGGTTTATTTTGTCCTTATTTGTCGACAATGCGGTTTATGTTGGACGCATGTGTCGACAATGCGATTTATGTTGTCCGTTTTGGTCGACAATGCGGTTTATGTTGGACGTATGTGTCGACAGTGCGATTTATGTTGTCCGTTTTGGTCGACAATGCGATTTATGTTGGACGTGTGTGTCGACAATGCGGTTTATGTTTGACGGTATGTGTCGACAATACAGTTTTTGTTAGAAGTATGTGTCGACAATGAGGTTTATGTTTGACGTTTGTGTCGACAATGCGGTTTATGTTGTCCGTGTGTGTCGACAATGCGGTTTATGATGGACGTATGTGTCGACAATGCGGTTTATGATGGACGTATGTGTCGACAATGCGGTATATAATGGACGTTTGTGTCGACAGTGCGGTTTATGTCGGACGTTTGTGTCGACAGTGCGGTTTCTGTCGGACGTGCGTACCAACAGTGCGGTTTCTGTCGGACGTGCGTACCAACAGTGCGGTTTCTGTCGGACGTGCGTACCAACAATGCGGTTTCTGTCGGACGTATGTGTCAACAATGTGGTTTCTGTTAGACGTATGTGTAGACAATGCGGTTTATGTTATCCGTCAATGTTGACCTGTTATATATTCCCTTTTTATTTAACTTATTTCCCGTGACACCTGTTGTATAAAACCCAATAACAACACATGTTACTTGATTAACAGTTTCAGTTAAAGTTTTAATGATATTTACCATAGATGCTTCATCCAGCGAGTCGATGCTCATTACATATATCTGTATGGTCACAGACGTGGGGATATCTGTCAATCAAATCAGACAAAATGGTGAAACAGACACCACCTGCATTATTTCATGTATAGTCTTCTGTAAACTCAAACGGATTAGAAGATAAAATTGTGAAATAGACATCATCTAATTTATTTCATGTATAGTCTTCTGAAAACTAAACGGGATAAAATGGTTTAAGTAGTGAAATAAAAAAATATCTTAATTATTACATATAAAGTCTTCTGAAAATCTGCCAATTAAAACGGACAAAATGGTTTAACAGACAAAATAGTGGATTAGAAATCATCTTCATTAATTATCACATGTATAGTCATCTGAAACTCTGTCAATCAAACGGAACAAAACGGTTAAACAGACAAAAAAGTAGTCTGCTGAACATCTGGGTGCAGTGGTTTACAAGATGAGGACATTTTTCTAATCTTTTAAAAGTATTAATTTAAAAGGAAAAATCTTAAAATGTCAATGTTCATTCACTTTATTAATTGTATGATATCTAAGAAGTAGTAACTAATTCTATGTTTGTGTCATAAAGATATAGAAACATTTAAAATTGTGCTTATCGCTTATTGAGCTTATCACCTTTTCAACAACTGGACCGTAGCTATTACAACAATTATATTTGTTGAAAGACTAAATCTTAAAGGGGAAATTTAGTGAACCTGCGTTTTAAAAAGCAATTAGAATGAAAAATACCTGTATTCAGACAAAGGAATCCGTACTTGATAATAAGATACCGTTTAGCCGAAGTCCGATGTTGTCAGTTTAATTATTGGGAAAGCCCGCTCCAAATATAGCAACATCAAATTATAGCACGAAATAACCTCGCCACCCGACGCGACCACATGCATGTGTGTTGTAAACAATCATTGACGCGAGGACACGGTGAGTTTGATTTCACACGTACTTCTTTCAATATAGGTTAGATTAACGAAATACGTTGTCAACAATTATGATATATATGATTATTATTAGATCCCACGAGAAATTGTGGTGGTATACTTCAAACTAACCAAAAACAGATATTATTGAAAGTTCGCACACATAGGGGTCCTCTGAAGGGGAATTTGTTAACCTGAAAACACGCATGCTATGAGGGGTCAAAATGCTCAGAGATGTTTGTAAACATATGTATAATTTGCATGTGTTGGTCGATTGAGGATTTCCTTATTATTAATTGAAAAACGCATGGAAAACATCATGTTTTGTCAAAATATAGGTATGAAAAGTTCACAAGGACTACCGAACTACAATTTTATAAATATTTGGTGATATTATAAAAAAAAAAAACAAACTTTATTACCCCTTTAATAGCCACAGTTATCTTAATATTTGTCAATCCAATAAAACACGCTGATCAGTTAAATATTTAAATATATGTAAATCAAATTAGACACAAAGGTTAATTAGACGGAATCCTATGTAGAAATCAGTAAAACAAACAAATCGGTTATAAAAGATAAAATCTTAATAGCCATATTTGTTTTAATATTTAGCGATTAAAACAGATACATTTGCCGACTAGCCTGCCAATGTATTGGATAATATATACTAACAGACGTTGTGTATCTTTTACATAAATCAAATCATCAACTCTGTGTCGAAACAGACGTTGTGTATCTTATACATAAATCAAATCAACAACTCTGTGTCGAAACAGACGTCGTGTATCTTATACATAAACCAAATCAACAACTCTGCGTCGAAACAGACGTCGTGTATCTTATACATAAATCAAATCAACAACTCTGTGTCGAAACAGACGTCGTGTATCTTATACATAAACCAAATTACAACTCTGTGTCGAAACAGACGTTGTGTATCTTATACATAAACCAAATCATCAACTCTGTGTCGAAACAGACGTCGTGTATCTTATACATAAATCAAATCATCAACTCTGTGTCGAAACAGACGTCGTGTATCTTATACATAAATCAAATCATCAACTCTGTGTCGAAACAGACGTCGTGTATCTTATACATAAATCAAATCATCAACTCTGTGTCGAAACAGACGTCGTGTATCTTATACATAAATCAAATCATCAACTCTGTGTCGAAACAGACGTCGTGTATCTTATACATAAATCAAATCATCAACTCTGTGTCGAAACAGACGTCGTGTATCTTATACATAAATCAAATCATCAACTCTGTGTCGAAACAGACGTCGTGTATCTTATACATAAATCAAATCATCAACTCTGTGTCGAAACAGACGTCGTGTATCTTATACATAAATCAAATCATCAACTCTGTGTCGAAACAGACGTCGTGTATCTTATACATAAATCAAATCATCAACTCTGTGTCGAAACAGACGTCGTGTATCTTATACATAAATCAAATCATCAACTCTGTGTCGAAACAGACGTCGTGTATCTTATACATAAATCAAATCATCAACTCTGTGTCGAAACAGACGTCGTGTATCTTATACATAAATCAAATCATCAACTCTGTGTCGAAACAGACGTCGTGTATCTTATACATAAATCAAATCATCAACTCTGTGTCGAAACAGACGTCGTGTATCTTATACATAAATCAAATCATCAAGTCTGTGTCGAAACAGACGTCGTGTATCTTATACATAAATCAAATCAACAACTCTGTGTCGTGTGTCTGTATACGTATACATCTACTCCTGTTTGGATCAGAACCACATATATCAGTATGCTGGGCCTTTGATTTATTTGAAAGAAATTGCTTAAAGATTTTTTTAGACATTTGAACCCTGTGACCCTGTATTTGTCATAGCATTTTTTTCGCTCAAACACATGCTCGCATTCCCAACACACGTGGAGGAAAGTCTTTAAGGACATACATTTCTGAGAAGTCAAAATTGTTCTATATTAAACTTTTTTTCTTATGTTCAATTTTGGAAAAGGGCGTTCATGGCATGACAGAAAATGCAAAGATGATATGTCGGTGTGGTTGTTTTTGTACTATAATCGGTCAAATATACCAATATGACATAATAAGCGATTTATAGTGAATTTTGTAGTTTTGATCAATTGCAGGATATCGTTATACAGTATTTTCCAAAAGTGTTATCCGAAATGTATGAATGTTTGCAGAAATGACAAATATAGTATTTTCTTTTAAGTTATGGAAGTAAAAGTGGGGGTCAACATACATTTATATGGATATTTAACAGCATCGGCCCCCGCTTGGATTCTCAAAATAGGTTGAATACAAAAAGGCATGGGTATGCGAAGCTTAAATCTGGAAAAGTTAGTTTCAGAACTAATTCTGTAAAAAAGGGACCTCCTTGACTAAAAACTGTGACATATTAGGAAACATATGAAATAAATTGATGTGGGGGTCAAATGTTGACCCCCACCTTCCTCTAACTTTATATTTTAAGTCAGGAAAGCAATTTAAGTTACCCCTACTTCTTATTTTTTAATGAGAACATTTTCATTTTTCACTTTTTTTTTGCAGATTTAACGCTTAATGTAAACAGTTCTGCTTTAAAAAAAATAAAATCTAACAGATGAAAAGAAAATGAGTTTCTCTTTCTAAAACGTCATACAAATAGGGGGTACATGTTTTTTTCATTTTTTGTCCCATTACTATTTGTGTTACATTTCACAACTTCTTGTTCAAAAAGTTGTACAGCAAAAATTCACTTGCTAAAATTGAAAATGGCCAAACACCAATGTTTTTAAAGGATCGATCTAGCATCGAAAAGGGTGAAATTTCGGCCTTTCGCAAAGTGCAAACTGTACAAAGAAATACACATTTTGCCGAATAGATTCTTTTTCAAATTCATGTAAAAAACGTTCTACAAGCAACAAACATCTATATTTTTGACACAATTTTCAGATATCTATATGTATATGCTATTCAATTTGATCATACTTTCTGTAATATTACATAAAATCTTTAAATGATATCTAAACGAGACCTGAACGTGACTGAAACCTCAGAGGTGTACCTCCTTAAATGGCCTTGGTTAGTTATTGATTAGACGTGAAACCCTGAACAAGAAGCACTGGAGCGTGCTGTCACCTTGTCAACAATAGAATTAGAAAGAAAAGATAATATCTAATTATTGCAGAAAATAACAAATCTTTTCCATATCGTCAGTCATGCATTGCTGTTCCATCTGTTTTGTAAAACAATTATAAGTAAAGTTTGTCATCTATAAACAAATTCACCGTGGAAGATGGCAATTTATTTTGTATGTCGTCAACATATGTTACTCATACTAGACTATTCCTTTGATGCCTTTCTATCCATGTATGTAATTATTATTTATCGTGATCGTGCAACATCGCTTCATCGGTTCCTAATATTTGAACGAGAGATATCACATCAGCCTGTAACATACTGTTTGTACTCAATGGTTTAACTCTCTGACCCTTGAAGACACATTTGGACTCTTCCAATACAATGGTCGGAATAGTACATTATGAAATTCCAAGGGTGAACCTGTTAACATCTCGTTTGGTTTACTAAATATGACGTCATTCTAGCACACACTTTTATCCTTCAACAAACATATTCTACCATAACGGCAAAGACTGTATTATAATAGTATCATAGTGTCTTTACAGCATGTATATTCTAAAAGACAACAAAGCGTAATGTTGATGTACTGATTTCGTTTTCAGGTACTAATTGTTGACATTATTGCCTTAAAAACAAAAACAAAAGAAGCAAACTAAATGCTACCTGCTTAAGCATTTTCGAGAGGAAGTCTCACTCGTTCAGCCCTAAATTTCCACAATGAACTTTTCAAACCTTTGAATCGGAAAAGTTTAAATGTGCCTTAAGGGATAAGTTAAATGCATTCTTACCTTCCTCGTATTCTGGAGATATTTTTGAGTCGTATATACCGTCATCCAACAGCTGTCTGATTATTTCTTGTCTGTCAAACAATAAAGGACATCAACACATTTAAATATAAAATGAAATAAAAAAAACCTTACTAATACGTGATTACAAATACTACAGTTTACTGTTAAATAGGTATTACAATGCAAAGAAAAAAACACTAGCCAAGGTTTACTACAATGGACAAAAGTTGTTACAATCCTATAACACATATTTTTATTGATGACAAAATTAATAAAGCCCGGTATGTAAATATTAAACTAGACACTAAAATGCATAATATATATACGTTCACACCTAAATACATTATTGGTATATAGTAGACTGAAAAACGTGATATAAATATACATGTATATTTCACTGAAATACGTGATATATATATTACACTGGTGTACGTAATATATATATATGTTATACTGAAGAACATTATATATATATATTACACTGAAATGCATGATATATATAAATATATATTACACTGAAATAAATGATATATATATTACCATAAAATATATGATCGTGGGAGTAATAGCGACAGTACTGGCAAATACATTTTCAAATTTTCAAGGCTATCTGCCCCTTTATCATGACATAAAATACACGTTACATCACGTAAACACAATATACATAAAACATGAAACAATTTTAGATTTAAATGCTAAATGTTGCATATAATCCCTTCGGCTGATCGGACGCCGAAGGTCCTACTAAATCAACAATACAATGTATATACACTAAACGTGGTAACGATGATACACTGCATGCATATACATTGTATACACTGAAATATTTAAAACAGCAAACGTAATTTATGCAATGTAAACAGATTATTAACTTGTTTCTTGTTTCTATACTATAGATAAATATTTTGTGACAATACAATTACAATACATTTTTGACATGCATATGATACACATAGTAAAAGTGTAATACCTTGTATGATTTTTCTTGCTGATTGAATGATTGGCCTTGAGCATCTGGTACAATGTCGTAAATATAACGAAGCATTGCAGGAATTTCACTAATGCATCCATATTTCCACAACTACCACAGTCAGGTCCGAGGTCGACGATTGCAGTTCATACTATCACTTCGATCCTTGGTGTGTTCCATATCTGATAATTAACAAAGACACAATACTGTGGAGGATCGAACAAGCTTTACACAGTTAATAGTATACAGTCGTTCATCCAGGCCAGCATACAAAACTATGGATTACCTCAGAAACAATAGTAATGTTCGTCGTATTACATGGCCAGTATGGTATGGCATTTCAGCAACAAAATACTTCTCATATTTTGCATTAGAAATTTGTGATTAATTGTGTTATTATATTAAATAATAGATTTTTTTCTTTTATCTTCTGGTGTAATATGAAAAATGAGTCAAATGCTTGTTCACTCATCTGTATATGATTGATTATCGAATTAATGGTAACTAAAGTATACTTTTCGTGGAGTGTAAAATCCATATCCAATGTAAACGAAACGCTACATGTCAGAGCATAACTCCCTTGACAGTCCATTGAGGGTTCGAATTTACAATCAATTATGAAATTAATCATGTTTGTAAAATATTAGCGAAACACGCGTGTTTGTCTAATGCCGTTTAGTTACTGGAGTATTTCCTGTTTTAACTATTTGTTTAGAAATATTATATTTCCCTATGTAATTCTATAGTCCTTCCGATGGTAATTACATAATTGTTATCGTTTAAAGTTGAAACACTTAATTAGATTACAACATGGTCAATAACCTAAAGGTAAATATGGCACGTGATTAGTAGTAAAATGTCAAGGACAACCAGAGTGTGTTGGTCATGGTCTTATTAACATAAAATGAATTATTAATATACAACATATAGAGTGTTCAATGTATATACACTATTACAGTAAGTGCTAGAACTGATGATACCTATGTATAAATCATGAAAACAATGTCGGAATCGACACTTAATACCATCCTCGATACCCAGGGTTTACGCTCACCTACGCTCTCTACACCCCTGAAATATGTGATGGCAAAACTGAAGGCACGAAAAAGGAGTTTGATTGGTATCAGGTAAAACACCAATAGCAAGGCTGGTATCTGTCTTTTGAACATTACAAAGTAGCCGCTAAGTCATTTTGTACCGTGATGTGACCTCGACATTATTTTGATATACATCAAAGGATCGAATTTGTCTTCATGCCTCATCATGAAAGAGGCGGAGCCTTCAGGTTTGCCATGACATAATCCAGGGATGAACAGAATGTAGGTGAGCGTAACCCCTGGATATCGAGGATGACATAATAGTGGCCAATGGAAATAACCAAATAAACATTTAATTCAAGGAAGCACGAGTGAGAAATGCGACCTTAAAAAGGGGTCAAGCTTCTTTGGTGAAACATTCTGCTTGATACTATTTATTACTTTATTAGAAGCCTTTGAAGCCAAGATGAAAACCGTACAAAGATTTTGAGATAATGAACATTAAACAAATTTATTGAAAAAACCCAAGAACATTATCCCAATGTGATATTAGCTAAACCAAATTTTCCTGATTGTTGAATTCCAAACTCTGGACGCTCGACGGACGTCAAACAAAAGTATTATTTCACTTTCACTTCAAACAAAATAGATGAGATGAAAAACATTGTCTGAAACAAAACATCATAACAACAGAAGCCATGCTGTACTGGAATCTCGTGTCACGATATAATAATAAAAACATTATCATTGGATAGGCACTGAAATGTATTAGTAGGGCCATTTTATGACTTCATTTCTAATAATTCAGTATTAAAAATGAAACAAAGTAAACAGCAATCCAGGTCCTAAAGTGTGATAAAGTATAGGCAAGGTATGCAGAAACAATCCAGTATGGTGTATGGCCGTATGTGTAATGATAATATATACTTAGGTTATGCTTACTATAATCATCGTCGGAAACCCACGGTACACTTCTCTGTCGACGTTTGCATACAGTGGGCTAAAATCGGTGGAAACTCTCGTTTTCATACTTGAGTAGTAGCCAAGCTTATCGATAGTTTCATCAGTGACTACATCCAGCCGGGACATCCAGCCGGGGTATCCCGTTTAATTTGTAGCACCGCCTGTCAACAAAACCTTTCGATTGTTATATAATTGTGATTAAAATATAAGAGATACGGAGATTGACATCGGCGTCATGCCTACAGAAATATACTGGTTGTGGTCACGGTAAAATGACAGAGTGTCACGAGAAACGACCATTCTGATTGGTCGGACTCTCCGAATAAACTTCTTTTCGGGGAAAACGAAGATTTGTATCGATTCTGGTCCACGGTATGCAAACGTCAGAGAAGTGTACCGTGGGTTTCAGACGATGACTATAACAGGAAATGATAAAATATCATCCTGATAATGAAAAAACGTATCCTTCATCATTTCATCAATTATTCATTTCCCACAACGTGAATTTTCATTTGTTTCAAAAATGAAAAACAAAAATACCATTTTAAAGTCTCATAATCATTTCAAACACAATAATGTCTTTTTAAATGAATGACGCTGAATTTCGTTTGAATACGTGTTGATCCATAAAAATGCAATGGTGATATTTAACATGGTGGAATTGATGTATTATTTCATGGTAAACTTTATTTAATCTCGACTTTACCTTTATAATCTTTAATATTCCTAACCAAAGTATTTGAACAATCAAAATGCAGTATTGCTTAGCGGCATCGTACAGCGCATGAAAATAAAAGAAAAGTGGTCTCCTTCTTATTGTTATTAAGTCTTAAAACCTAACAGTGAAAATGCGTTGATAAATAATTAAAAATATTTTAAAAAGTCAACATGAACGAAAAACAAACTGCTTGGGGGGATAACGTATGGTAATTCTGTACCACTGCGCAATACTAAAAATGCCCTCGTGCGCCATATGATGTGTATTCTCTGTAACGCAGACATGATATCATTCCGATATTATTAATTGGTGCTGACACGTCACACTGTATAATAATTACTCCACACGCCTACATATGTTTTTAATGTGTTCGTAATTAACCAATCCGACGGAATCAGATTAGGCATCCTTGGTGCCAGTATACGACATTATCAATCATACAAGGATCCCCGCATTTACTAGATATATATAAACCTGATGAACAACACCTCTAATCGGACTTGGTGAAAACAAAGTATTTCCATTTAGATTATCTTAATACATATTCTGGATAAAGAAGGATGTGTAAAATCTCGTTTACATTACCAAATCACGCTCTGGTAGCTTTTTGAAAGTCCTGCTTATTTGTATATTACTCCGTTAAAAATGTATATTCATATTAATCTCCTAACTAATAGGTTATATATCCATGTTAACAGATTTTATATTACCCTTCAAATTAACAAGTGATATATATCACCCTCTTGATTAATGTTATATATTACCCTTCTAATTAATAAGTCATATATTACCCTCCTACTTAATGGAGTATATATTATCCTCCTCATTATATATCAACCCCCTTAATTAAAAAGCAATCTAATTATTATTCTCTTTATCAAAATGATAAATTTACACTGATTCAATATCCATAAAGTACTTATCTATTGACTCCTTAATGAAGGAAAATACAATGCATATCTTTTGTGATACTTGAGATAATCCTGTTATTGTACAAATGTTTCAAAAAGGAAACACAAGATCGAGGTGTTATACCTGATCATGTGTTTAGGTAAACTTTTCTTTTTAATGACGATAATTTCTTGTTTAGTGCTGATATAACAGAGAAGCAAAAATAAATAAGAGAATACCGAAGCGTTAACAAAAATTATAATCCAAACTCAAAATCGATTAAACCAGAGGCAAAATATGAACAAAGCAAAGGAAAGATTTATATGGAGACGCTCGTAAAAGTACAAGAGAATAACAGTGCATTTGATATGAATCTTTGTCGGCACAATCTGAAATTGTAAAGTCTAACTTTTGAACCTTCTACATATTTTTCAAGTGATCTTTGCTTGTGGTTGTTACAACGCATTAATCGAATAAAATGATAAGTGGAACAAAGCGTATATGTTGGTTTTAATGTTTAATGCACTTTTTTTTATAACATATTTATATCTGATAAAATAATCACCGTCAACAAGGCAACTCGTTCAGAACGACTTTTAATATGATGGTCTTTCCCCACTGCGTTTTTTTCAATAGGAATCATGTTCTACAGCCCAGGGTTGATCTTTTATATACTTTTTGTCAAATCTTTAATCTTGCTGGAACAAAAAATCCCAAAGCAAAAAATAAACAAATAGACATTATCATAAGGATATCCCTTCGAGTATGAGCTTACATTGTTTTGCTTGAGAATTATGTCTCAGTTCTCACTTTGATGCCGTGACATTTGCGTCGATCTGACCAAGATTTACATGGCGGGAGTCGTCAATGAAGCAGAAGACCTTGCTCTTCGGGAACACCTGGTCTTATTCTCTTGTACTTGGATAAAGTATTTTGCTCCTGATTTAATCGATTTTGGGTTCGGATTATGGTTTTGTTGACTTTGATACTCCCTGATTGTTTTTTTACTTAAAATATTACCGATATGTTTAAACTCATAACATTAGAGGAATACCATTATATAACCTCAAGGTATCCCAAACACTTAAGTAAAAACAACATTTTATTTTCCACGACGACTGTTGACTCTGGTAACTGAATGACGAATGACTAATCGGGTGTACTCTCATGACATCTATTTAAACAATCAAAATGCAATTTGTCTACAACTGTCACGTACGGTGATAAAAAACAGCAACTGCTGTAGAAGGCTATACATCGCTGTAATGATATAACGTACTGTGGAGTAAACTGTAGAACTTCAATGTCGTGTCAATTTACTGGGCTTATTTACTGCATGATGTTATGTGATTTTTGTTTTTTGCTGAGAATCTGCTTAGATCAAAACAATTTGTAGGTTTTAAGCTAAATGACTCACTAAGATAGTGTAGGTTAGTCGGCATTCATTTTATCTCTTTCTGTTCTGAGAGATGAAAGACAAGTTTAGACAAAGCGCATTCTTTAAAACCAAACCCCAAAAAAATCAAAGATTCTGTAAACACTGTATGGAGATTGTGTATTTGCTTTGACAATGCAAGTGAAATGAACAGCGAATAATTTTCTTCAAAGATGAGCGCAATACACACAAAAATGACTAATTTGTTAAAAAGTTGTAAATGGATATAGCAGGTAAAATCTTATCTACACTGTATCATTGCTCTTTCCCGTCCTCTTGGGCTTAATGATGACACTAGGGGTTAAAAAGTTGGAAATTTGAATTATAAAAAATACTGTTAAAACAGAGTAGCAGTTGCATAAACTAGAGGTGTAAGGTTTTGTTTTAAATTGAATAAGGTTCAATTATTGCAAAACCCTAATATAAGTACTAAAACCAGTGACTATAAAATATTTACAAGGTAGATTTTTCAAGCGTCTTACAATCCTTGTGTGCTTCTTAAAATTTTCCGTCTGTGAGTCGAGGTGGATGTCATGATGCTAAAACCTCTAATGTAATACGTCATTGTTCTCTAGTATACATTGCAGTATATAGCTAGGCTGTGGACATCCATTATCTTTTGGATCTACTTTAAATGTCACACGTTCGCGGATGTAGGACAAAAGCCGATAATACCTCGCTTACATTTCGCTGATGTTAACTCGAGCAGATTTGGATTAGGGCTAGAAATATGTGTTATGTTCGTGATCTGATACAATTAATCACCAAATCACGCAATATTTAGCTTTATCATATCCAAAGCACAATCGGCCAAATCATTGTACTTAAAATGACTCCAAACGAGACAAGTCTTTGTCGGAACAAAGTATTGTAATTTTTTTATTCTAATTTTTTTTCTTTTCATTTTTATTGCAAGTTTTCTTAACGCCTGATGATTATTAAAAATAACATTCTTTTACATAATTTATACATGGCAATCACTACTTCTGTATCTAGATATGAATAACGGTTTTACACGACGCCCTTAAGATGAAAGACATCCCCATAAACATTACTTATGTTAGTCACCAGTGCATCACTAGGCATTACAGTCGCTCTATATACATCAAAGTCACTGGAGAAGCCCCATTATCAAGCTAACTCTATGACTAGTAACACTCCACCATCAACGGTAAACTATTACATATATTGTCAGATTAATGAGTCTATACTCCTAACCTAAAGTAACCATAGACGTATAAAACTGGAATATATTTATTTGTAACTGACCCTTGTTATGGTTGCTGAAGTAATTACTTTCACTGCAATTCAAGACAAGTTTTATACGCGCTGTTTGGTTTGGTTTGGTTGTTTATGCCGTCCTACAGGGGCGAACGCTTAACTGAGGGCCAAAAATGAGGAAGGAGAACATTGTAAGAAATAATGTAAAGACAAGTTCACAAATTTAGTCGCCTCTTACGACTATGCAATATGGGCAGCTGGTACTATTTTTAAGCCCTACCTGCAGGACCGTATACGCGGGGGTAATAAGAGAAATAATATATATATTTAGAGTGATAGAAATATATAAAATATGATAAAGAAATTTATTGTCATTTAGTTGGACGAAATTCAGGAGATAACTTCTTGTTATCCATGAATGATATCAGAAAAGACCTTCAGCAAAAGGACCTCGGAATAAACGAATGTCCACTTCCGCCTGCGGGAGGAGCAGCGAGTGCTTATAACTAGACGTAATAGTCTTTTAGTGTATGGAACAATCTGTTAACAGCTTCATGGTTCGTTTATATTGTGTGTAATAACCCCGGATCGATAGAAATGTACTGGACTTTGGCGAGAGTAGCTGTTATGAATGTACTGTTGCTTCACCAAAACCTCAGAGAGCATACAGAATATACATTATTTCGCCACAATACTCCCTAAGCGAAATAAAAACATCTATTTCGTTATCTAATTAGTAAATACTAATTCATCATCGGTTCTATGTCAATTGGTCATGAAGAGATCAAATTTGTCATTCCAAAATGGCAGCAAAAATATGGGAGGAAACTATTTTAGAGTTACGCGTTGGAATTCCCGTAAAAAAAAGACAATGAAAAAGATGCAGTGCCTGTAATTATTACTTACGTTAGCAGTTGTTTTGTCTGACACGCATATACCGAGGGTCAATTTCCGACTATCAATTATTAATAATAATATTCATGATAGAACATTTTCCACACCAATACACGGCTAAATCAACATTTCTGAAGGAAATGAACATCAAAAGTTCACATGAATGTATCAATATACTAAACGCTATATTAAATTTAGTTGAAATGATTATAACTGATTGTCGAAGCTCGATAAGCGATTCGGGTCTTTATCATTATGTAACCAGGGTTGTGGCTTACTTGAGCATTCGTTAAACCCATTTTTAGATCTATCAGTACATTTTTTACTTCAGTCATCCTTCAAAATTTTAAAATCAAATTTTATCAATGACATTTTCTCTTCCTCAATTTTATATCTAGATATTTAGCTGAAGTAACTAAACAATCTGATATTGCACCTTGTGATATAAAAAAAAACAGAGAATACCAAAGCGTCAACAAAACCATAATCCGAACTCAAAATCGATTCAACTAAAGGCAAAATATTGACAAAGGAAAGATTTACATGGATACCCTCGTAAAAGTACAAGAGAATAAGACCAGGTTATCCGGAAGAGTAAGCGTCTTCTGTTTCCTGGACGACACTCGTCATGTAAATTTTGGTCACATCCTAGTAAACACAAAGTCCTCAAACTGAGAACCGAGTAATCATTCTCAATCACAAGTAAGCACACTAATGAGCATATCAAAAACATCCATATTCATATCACACAAAGATACAAAATATTTCTCAAGGAGACAAAGATGGCGACCGTAAAACTTGTCCATAGTCTTTATCAGTCTATATCTCTCGAATCCCTGTGCCGTAAGTTTGTTCGTCAGCAGTCGACATTGATCACGAAAATATCGATATTCAGAGCTAACGAATCAACTGTGACATATACACACAATCTCTTAACCTTCGGAATTGTTAAGTACAGACAAGGACACATGTTTCAGGGACGTGAACTAGATTAGCATTGTTAAGATAAATGCTTCCTGGCGTCCGGTTCACTAACAGTACGGGAATATGGCTTAAAACAGGAACTTATTATCAGAAAGAGTGAGGGAAAAGTCCAGCCTCCTTGAACACGTACTAAAGAAACCTTTACGTGCGGACGAGACTGATGGTGGTGTGGAGTGCGTTTCCTGCTAATCTCAGACCTGGCTTGTTTTACGATCTGTTTTGCCGGAGAGATCATGGTTATGTAAGAAGATTCATGAGCAGTTTCCTCTGTGCTTGTTTTAGTATCTTATTCGACATTAAGTTCTATGACATTTTAGTCGCTGTTTTACCTTTGGCAGTTGCGGGGAACAAATGAAGATATTCTTCTTTAAAGTGAACAAAAAGAACAAATTTTCTTGCGATTGGGGCTAATACGGCAAGTTAATCAAGGAAAGGTATAATGAAGTTCATATATGCAAAACGAAACCCGTATAGCATGCGGAAGTTATATATATATGCTACTCGGTCACAAAGGGCATTGGATGACAGTATACATTTACATTTTCTTAACTGATTCGGGAATAATTAACGCCAAGAGTCCGCTAATTTTCCTATAATAGGACCACAGTCATTAATGATTTTCTATCTCACCATATTTTGGCATCAAATGCCGGCCGATTCATATTGCACTCACAAGATAAATTATGAAAGTGATCCGTTTCTATATCCCAAAGGACAAAGATCCTTTTACTGGCCGTAGCCATGTTGTCAAAACGGTGGCGCTGTTGTTCAGTATGCCCTTATCAAATAATTTACCAGAATTCCCTAGCGGTATTTAAGTGCAGTCATGGATAGGTCGTCACCCAAGTAACCTGCATATGATATATCAACGTATGTGTGTAAACTATCCCGGAAAGAACAGACCAAAATAACGTTTCGAATTGAACACGACTTTTGGTTGTAGAAGATTCCATAAAGATTGTGACCGATTTCTATCACGAACAGTAAAGGGAATTGACATCATTTCAGCAGTATTTGTGTAACTCACATCACATACACGATATACGTTATCCAATCCCCTTTTGTGGTTGACGAGTTTGCAGATTGCGTTTAGAACAACACTGAATTAATTAAAATAAATAAATACATACATCTGTTTATTGCAATTTGGTTTTAATGACTTTCAAAGCTCTGATTAACTATACGTTTCTGTATCGCTTGTATTTATTCAATAAACATTAAGTCAAATTTGCTTGTAACAGGTATTTATATTGGAAAATGTATGTTATTAGTTCATATCGTACAAAATGACGTCAACATTTGTAACGTCGGATTTGATTTACTGATACATTAGCGTAATGATTTCTGAGAGGAAAGAGTCACACAATAAAAGTAAATTTAAAAAGGAATGATGCAGAAAAATATAAATTATAAGGATGAACTTCATTATATTTATTGAAACATAACAAGTCGAAGAGTAGTCTAATGATATATCGCTTCGCAGTTTATTAAGAGTACAATCCGATTGTTTGTGTTATGGCACAAAAAGAAAGAATTTAAAAAAAGAGATTGAAGTTAATTCTTAATTATTGGGTTTGTGTAAATTATATATTAATATGTTCAATGTTATAGTGCAACAAAATCACGTTTACACCTGGAAGTATTACTGTAAATACAACCCGTACATTGCAAAGCACAATATCTACATGTAAAGTAAAAACAATCCATACAAATATCATATGTACTAAGGTAATAGCAACAGTTACAGAAGTATTATATTATTGTGAGCAACATATACATGTAAGTCAGTTATGTCTATGTAAGATAGAGCACCTAGTTTCCATAACAAATGTCATATCCTTTATGTTAACAAATTACTTCAATGACGTCGAATGTTTAACAGTTCATGTAAGCATGATCCTTGATTAATCGTTAATAAAATAAATCTTGGTATGAAATACAAAGGAAGACCTACAGCTGACGAAAAATGGAGGAGCCACCGAAAAGACGAACCACTTCTTAGAGAGATCTATAGAAAGCCAGCAATAGCTGCGAGAAATAGATTCTATAATTAGCTCAAACAATAATAAGAAAATGACATCCGGCTCCAATAAATATTATGGTTGTATTAAAAGAAACAAATTCGTTTCTGATTGTTTCACTAACGAGTTTATTCAGACTGGTTTATCTGTCAGACTACGGAGTCAAAACAGAACATTACCGGTGTAAGGCTAATTAACAGGCTCGCCCGTCTGGTATAACACGTGTGGATTTCGTAGATGACAAATGCATTTGGTTACTGACTTCTACAGTTATTGTTCCTGCTTATTTCTTGTGTATGTTTATTATGCCTATGAACCCCCCTGACGAATGGCCTAATTCTGTAGCCCATTTACTAAATTCTGCACTCAGATAATTCCAATCTATTATGTATCTGGTGTGTTCCCCTGGTCACATTCAGGTCACATTATGCGGTAACTTTAACCACAGTATATGTATTCGCAAAAAAAAAAAAAACATCGGAAAACACCGAATTGTCAGCAAAACCTATCATCCAAACTCTAAAATGATATAAATTTGGAGACAAAATATAAACAAAGGAAATATTTACAATCTTTGAAAACACTTTTCAAAAAAGGACAAACGAATAAGAACAAGTGTTCCAGAAGAGCAAGCGTCTTCTGCTTGATCGACGACATTCAACATGTAAATCTAGGTCAGATCCAAGTAAATAGCACATCCTCAAATTGAGGTCATCGTTATCAATGACAACAAGCTTTCCATGACATTTATTATCGGTGTCCATAGTGATCAAAGCCTTACAAGTATTTTCAATAATAGTATGTCAAACGCATGCGTGCAACAATTATACGCTTTTTCCGTTCATGCATATTCTTTCTGTAACCTGATAGTCACACCCAATTTCCTTGTACCGGTTATGGTAATACATAATAGCATTAGAAACACTGTTATACAACAACGTTATTACTGTACTAATTCCACTAGAATAATGGGTCACTGCATACTTCTGCATGAAGCCAAAGAAAAAAGTACATATAAAAGTACCATATGATATCACCATGAGGTCAGAGACAAGTTAAACCACAAATTTCACCCTTTAGTTAAAGATTATTATGACATCACTAAATACCGTCCTGTAACCAAAGACATAGGTCTACAATATAGCATCACCCAGTCGTCTAGGACAAAAAAAAACATCACAAATAGCGCCTTGTAGACAGAGATACATATGACATCACAAATAGCGCCTTGTAGACAGACACATATGACATCACAAATAGCGCCTTGTAGACAGAGACAAATATGACGTCACAAAATATCGCCCTCTAGCCACAGACAAATATGACATCACAAAATATCGACCATTAGCCACAGACATATATGACATCACAAAACATCGACCATTAGCCACAGACATATATGACATCACAAAATATCGACCATTAGCCACAGACATATATGACATCACAAAATATCGACCATTAGCCACAGACAAATATGACGTCACAAAATATCGACCATTAGCCACAGACAAATATGACATCACAAAATATCGACCATTAGCCACAGACAAATATGACGTCACAAACGATCGCTCCCTAGCCACAGACAAATAAGACATCACAAAATATCGACCATTAGCCACAGACAAATATGATATCACAAAATATCGACCATTAGCCACAGACATATATGACATCACAAAATATCGACCATTAGCCACAGATATATATGACGTCAAAAAATATCGACCATTTGCCACAGACATATATGACATCACAAAATATCGACCATTAGCCACAGTCAAAAATGACATCACAAAATATCGCCCTGTAGCCACACACAAATATGACATTACAAACGATCGCCAAGAAGCCACAGACAAAAATGACATCAAAAACTATCACCCTTAGCCACAGACAAATATTACATCACAATATATCGCCCTCTAGCCATAGACAAATATGACATTACAAAACATCGACCTGTAGTCACAGACAAATATGACGTCACAAAACATCGACCTGTAGACAGATACAAATTAGTATCACATTCTTTCGCTCTGTAGTTAGATACAAAATGGACATCACTAAACACCTCTGTTAGGACCTCCGGGTACATACTTTTACAGAGACTGAAAGCCATAGCAAGGTGAGCTTAATGGGAACTAATTACTAACGATTGCCAATGCTTAAAGTTGTCGATATTCCACATGAAGTACTTTCTGATTATGACAGCGTTGTTATTCGTGGTCATTGATCCTCATTTAAGCTTTGACCGACTTCCAAACATTCAAGTGTAGTTAGCAAAATACCATCATAGTCGCCCTACATCACCAAACCACAATTCAATTCTCCATCTGTTACTGCAGGGGGTCATATATGGTTTTATTATTAATCTGTGTTCTAGATGATTTATCATTCTTTATATTTCATAATTGATCACTACTTTTTGTTATAGAGCATTTATAAGGCATTAATGATCACTCGGGAAGATAATTGACATCATATAATATGTAGTGGGTAAGATTTACTTAATTTTGCTTTATTGTCTGAGTTAAGGATTCATAATGTTTACTGCTCAAAGTACACATGTTTTTAAATATTTAATTTGACTAAAGATAGAGGCACTATGTATGGCCTTGGTTTGACTATTCAAATGTCATCGTGTATAATAATAACTTTTCGTCGCTTAAATGCTGTATTATATTTATGTGTGTGTGTGTGTTTTTCATATGAAATTTTCAACTCGACTGGCTTCAAATAAAAACATTTGGCACTCATCCAAAAACTGCGCTCATGTGTATTTTTAATAAACAGTCTGATATGCTGATCGTAATTCAGATAATTGTTTGGACGGAATTTTCGGTACATATTTTATAATAGTTTGTTTGAGCAGTAACCTATGCGAGAAAAAAGTCTGGATTGCAGTGCCTATATTTAATAGGTTTCAAAATAGTTTATGATATAATAGTATAATATACATGTAAATAAAATAAAATATTTACCATCGTATGACATTGCTACTAAATTACCCCCACCAAATTCAGTAAGCATTCATACAGGCTATGAATGCCATAGACCACGGCGTCAAAATGATACGTTGGATACCACTGACCCGTTCCGTACCAAAGTTATTCTATCATTTGCACAATTACACCAGATACAAATAAATAGTTGAACTAAATGCTGAATAACAACAAAAAATCTATGCAATAGCATTATATCATCGTTGTATAATGTGCTATGATTATATCATAATAGATATATTAAATCATAATGTAAGTTCCGTATATGCAGCAAATATTCCTATGAAATATTTTTCTTTTACCTGTTACTTTGGATTAATTATCACTTCTGTAAATATTCAAATTATTTCATTCAAATCCAAAATAAACAAATACAAGTCGTATGTCACTTTCACTTTAGTGCTTAGTCTTTAAAAAAAATGTGTCAGGTCGAGGCGTTAATATGTTTATAAACGTAACTGTAGCAAACGATAATTTAGTTTATCATGTTTGGAACTGTATAAACTTTCCCTGATAAAACTTGTATACTTACCAAAGCAATGGATCCAACGTCATGTCAGTATTCCATCAAACTATCCCAGACGAATACACTCTACTGTTAGGTATGTGTGTGTGTTTCCCTGGACGGAGCGCCAGAGTGATCGGGTTGTTCTGTGTGGGGCTAGTACTTACAACCAGTGTAGGGCTTTATCGTTAGAGGCAGACAGATGATGGAATAGGTGGAAATAACCTTCCGCTAGTCATCAGCTGGGGATAACTCTCCGCTAGTCGTCAGCAATGGATAATAACATTTAGTTAGTCGTCAGTTGTGATCTTCATCATGATATTGTGCTTTTCAACTACGGAACATCCTTTCTCTAAAATATTTTATCAGTTTTTTTATATCTACACAGGCAAAAAAAATCTTCAGGTCAGTTTGACCTGAAAAAATCTTGACCTGAAATTTAGGTCAGTTTGACATAAACAAAATCTTCAGGTGAATTCAGGTTAAATTTTAGGTCAATTTCAGGGCAAAAAAAAAGTCAATTCATGTCAAGTTTTACATGAAATTGACCTGAAATACTTGTCAAATTGACCTGAAATTGATACATTTTTGATCTACAAACTTGAGGAAAATTTGACCTGTTTTTAGGTCAAATTGACCTCATTTTCAGGTAAATAAAATTGGCGTGAAGAACTTTTGCCTATGTAACCCAACATTCGTATCAGAAAGTAAAGTCAAAGGGATGCTGAAGTTCAGCATATTTTCTGCTGAATAGTTTTGTTTTATCATTATTGACTCTCTGTAAATGATTTACTGTTACCAATTAGAGTAAGCTTAGCTCACCAGCATGCATTGGTCTACTGAAAAAAACCCGTAATTTGAATATTAACTTCGATACCATACAGCTTATCACCTATACGGTTTTTTACGCTTTCTTTTAAATCCAATACCTATGTTACTAATACAGAGTATTAGAAATAGTGACGTCACAGGAACCGATGTCATAAACACAATGATATTTTATATTCTATTTTCACTTGATTTTTTTCAGATTATAATTTATTATCTCACGAGATTTTTTGATAAAAAAAATCATAAAAACGCATTTATTGTCCATATGTTGGTAAAAAAATAAAGCTTCATAAATGGATATTCTCGCAATATATTTCTACAATGCAACATGAACATGTCACGTTAAGCGACGTCACGTTTCAATTCAACACTGCAATATCACCTTACATTGCTGTACGTTACAACACAACATTGCCATTACATGTCATCACATCAAGGTGATTGAATGCGAAATCTTTTATTCAAACCTGTAACCTTAAATTGATTCGGAAACAAGATTGATTTTATTTCGCCAGTTGCAGCAAATGATTTAATGGAAAAGAAATCAGGGCTAGGGCTGATTCACTTTGGCACATCTGAGAATCAAAGTGAAATACTAATTTATTTTCAACTCATCCCATTTATCAGCCGTACGGTGATCAGACGTGGGTATCCTCACAACACCCATCAACACAATGTCCTCAGGCAATGTAAAAACATGCACACAGTTTAGATGCATCGCTTTGATGAGTTACTCGAATCACACGGCTAATCATCACTGTCATCCTGGTACACGATGTACTTTCATTTTGTATACATTTTATATTAACTGTTTCTCATTAATTTGAAAAATGGTGAAGATAATCTTTCTCTAATGGTGCAATAGCAAACAATGTAATGTCTAGGCGGTATATGGCGTGTGATGATATAATGTTGATAACAAACTATTTCGTAGATGCGTGACACAATCAAACTAAGATATCACATAGATGGGAATACACATATATACGAGTTTTCCCCATCAGATTCTGTGATAATGTTGATATAAATATTTCATGATTACGTTTCTATGAGTCCAGCTTTTTATGAAAAAGGTCAATGTTACTGAATTCTGTCTTTTGTTTTAACAAAACATTCATCTGTTCGTGGACAAAACCACCATCTACATAGAAGATGACGTAACACACACATATATTGCAACTCTTAAATTTAGTAATAGATACAGTACGCCGAAAAAATGAATTGAACTGCATCATACAGCTGTTTCGTCCTCCTATGACTCTTCAGTGATGCTAGGGGCCAAAAGGTAGGAATCAAAAATTTCTAAACTAATGTAGAAGCAGAAGAGTCAATACATCAGTATGCGAGAAACATCGTTAGTAAGGTCCGCAGAACCCGATTCATTATAAATATCTTACTATAGGTTGAACCCGATCATCGTGATTTACTTAATCAGAAACATGAACCAGGTGTGTTACCTTCTGACAAGTATAAACAAACCTAGGAGATTAGTAACTTCAGTAAATTCAGGACGGATGATAAACATACGCTGTATTTACTACTTAATTAAATACTCTACAGAAAAATATATATCCTGTCACTTTTCTTGCCAACATTCGCATACACTTTATACATACGTTTTGTTAATGGGGGTCTGTATATCGGAACAGTGTCCCTACAATCTATATATAGGTCAAGGATGAGTCTGCCTCTTTGTCAGATACTTTAGATTCCTCCCACTGATGAGCCAGCTGACGAAGGCTTGCTACTCATGAGAGTCTTCCCTGCCATCATCACTACACTCCGGATTAAAAATGGACTCATGTGATAGATGGTCAATTAATTGATAGTAATGTTTTTGACGATACGAAAAAAAACACGATAGTTAACTGAAAGGAAGATCCTTCGAGCGTATCACAACCAATTATTAACACTTGTAATGTATTTTAAGACATTGAACAAGCTTAATAGTCTGTGGTATAATTCCTCGATAAACTATTTTTTCAGTTAGCGTATAAATATGGTAGTGAATAAACGGGAAATAGTCAATAAAGCCGTACCCTTTCCGCTTAGAGTATGAATATGTCAGTGAAATTCACACACTTTTATTGATGAGCATTCTTTTCATATTTCCAAAGATTCCGATTAATGACGTATCTACACTTTTATTATTTTGATGTTTTGTACCAATAAAAAAATTATTTATTAGTTTGTACCAATACACATACTAGTTACCGGCAAGGACATTTGGTTTATTTAGAAGTATTGATGAGGGTCAGGGAAGATAGCTTCCTAGTGCCACCTGACCACCCAAGGTCATGTGACAGTCAGTGAGTTAGGATCACTTACTCAGCTGAAGAAGACTTAGTCATTTGGTTGAAATATACTGAGGTATATAAAGTTTTTATTCTTGTTTGAGAAATATACATAAACTCATGTCATCAGAACAAGTTATCAACATATTTAGTTGTATGCTTGGAAATGCTTTCTTACAATATCAAATTATTTTAATGGAGGAATAAATTCGGTTACCAAATAAAGCAAAAATATGTGTACATTCATTTTATTTGTAAAATGTATACGGTACACGTAATGCCAATCTGATTAAACTCATATCTTGATCTCCGCGACGTTCCGTAAACTTCTCTCTGGTGCGTTAAGATCTGAGAAAACCCGATAGGGGGTCATGTCCCGATGACCTTTTGCATTAGCCAATCAAATTATTACTGTCAGAATCATGACAGTGAAATTTTGAGGCGACAAAGCTTGCATATTCAAAATGTTCATTTGGAATAAAGTGACGAAATGACTTGCTGCAAGATGATAGGTCATCGGAAATTTATTCTTGTGTTAAGTAAAGAGGCGACAATGGTCATATGAACGTGACTTTTTATGGGATGTTGTCAGATCCTTGTAAAACGGAGCGAAAACAAGGATTTGTATTTTAATTAGATTGACGTAATGCAAATTGTTCTCAGAAGAATAATTATGGAAGCTATATTGGATCGCGATGGAATTATTGGCCTTCGTATTGTTATACATTTTATTTCTGTAATCCAGCGAATCCAGTTTGAATACTGACTTCAATGAAGCAGAAGACGCTTACTCATCTGGATGACGTGGTCTAATTATTTTAAATTTTCCATTGGTTTTCGTGTAAATCTTTCCCTTCTCATATTGATTCTATCCATAGTTCAATCGAATTTGAGTTAGGTTTATGATTTTGTTAACGCTTCGGTATTATCGGGTTTTTTTTTCTTTTGTTATTAATAACTAAAATTCCGACGAAGATTTTAAGTGGGCGCGTGCAGAGGTAGTAACACTAAACTAGACAGCTAGAATATCATATATCATGCACAATGATTTAAATACCAATAAATCAAAATTGATATAACGCATACCATATCGAAATCTTTCTTATTCCTAATCAGTTATTAACGTTGAATGTGTTCATTTGAACGATTATGTTGTATTTTAACCTTGAAACCACATTGTAAGTTCATCTGAAAACCTAATACCATCAAATTACGTTGTAATTGCTTAACGAATATTGAATTTATAGTAAAATAATGGATGCTGGATAATGAAATCATCTCTCATTGATCAGAACTTTGGGTAAAACCCTCGAGAGAGCCTCGGGTTCGACTTGAATTTATTACCCCCTCGTGAGGGATTCCCGAAACACCTCCAATACATTTGAGTCGAATAATCACTTCAGAATTATCAAACAATCAGGACAACAGTCAGAACAATTTGATAAAATCATTAAAACACTTACAGCGTGACTAGAAACTATGAACGAACACATATGTATGAAACATCATGGGGATGGGGGTGGGGGTGGGGGGGGGGTATACGGATGTTAAGTATGAGATTGTTCTTTTGGACAGAATTTTATAGGATTGTAATCGTACAAATTGCACACTTTGCACGTTTTTTTTTAACTGAGCTTATCTCAAACCAAGAGGAATTGTTGTACATTTCAGAGGTAAAGACATATCAAGTACATCCGTTTAGCATTACTTTGTATGATATGAAGGTTTACGTTTTTGAATATGCTCATAAGTTTGCCTTCTATGATTAAGAATGATGACTCGGTTCTCACTTTGAGGCCTTGATGTTTACTTGCAGGTGTCGTCAATGAAGCGGAAGACGCTCTTACTCTTCCGGAACACCTGGTTTTAGTTTCTTGAACTTTTACAAGGATATCCATGTAAATATTTTCTTTGTTCATATTTTGTCACTAGTGCAATCGATTTTGAGTTTAGATTATGGTTTTGTCGACGCTAAAGTATTTTCGGATCATATTTGATCTTATTTGATATTTGATCAGTACTATGGGCAAGTTTTATGGTCGCCATCTTTGTCTCATTGAGAAATATTCTGTATCTTTAAGTGATTTGAAGATGGACGTTTTTGAGTATGCTCATTAGTGTGTTTGCTTGTTGTGATTGACAATGATACTCGGTTCTCATTTTGAGAACTTGATGTTTACTTGGATGTGAAAAAGATTTACATGGCGGTTGTCGTCGATGAAGCAGAAGACGCTTACTCTTCCGGAACACCTGGTCTTATTCTCTTGTACTTTTGCAAGGGTCTCCATGTAAATCTTTCCTTTGTTCAAATTTTGCCCCTGGTTTAATCGATTTTGAGTTTGGTTTATCATTATGTTGACGCTTCGGTATTCTCTTATTTTATTTCAAAGAGTTGCATAACACAAACGTAGGGCTTTCATGTTTTGTGCTAATTCGAGATTACGAATTTATTCCCGTGTTTTTTGTTTATCCCTAATTTGTTTTTTTTCCGGGTTTTTATCGGAGGGGGGTGGTTTTGTTTTTTTGGGGGGGGGGGGGGGCCGGAGGGGGTAATTTAAGCGATTAATGTATAGGCGAACCGTTCAAGAGGACAACAAAACAGAACATCGAAGAAAATGCATGCATGTCAAAAGAAAATATGTATTACCATATCATATTTACCAAGGCAATATAAATAGTTAGGACATATTAAACTGGCCAATTGTTAGACTGATCAGTGTCCTTAGAAAGTGAGAAATTATTTCACCAAATCAAAGCATCGTGATTCTGTGTATTTGTTATACAAAGAGATCACTAACACTCTGGATTCCAGACTAATCAACTAGTATTACCTGTAGGATGGTGTTTACACAGTATTCGATTCTGTGATGAATGCGAAGTATTTCAAAAATGATGAAGCCGATAGTTTGGCAGACATGTGATACACGACGCTACAGACAATTGGGTTGGGTGTATCGCTGAACGCCGATATTTGTAATGGAGCCCTTTTTAATTTGCCTACAGGATAGTATGTTGCGATAGGGGTTATAGTCTTTTCCCTTAAAGTGTTATTAGTGCCAACAGTTAAATTTACCTGTAAAACTTACCTGTACGCAAAGGAGTCAACTACATGATACTTTTTATAAAACAAACAAAATTATCTTGTAACAAATAATGTATCCATTGTGAGATTTGTGTCTATTTATCAATTCATCAAGACACTTTTGTAAAACAAAGGTAATGTATCATGTATTTTTATATGATTTTAAATATTCAACTTAAAAAATGCCGTTGTAGAATAGGAATGCTATGTTTTTGCCTCGCATATACATTTGTTTACATACAGTTATACCAAGTAACAGTGGTTTAGTAATTATGGATTAGAAACAAGTGTATCCTAATTTCTCTCTATTTCGTCATCTTTTTTGTTTTTTCTTGTTTCCTTTTTATGGATTTCCTTTTTTCTTCACTAAGTGAAGGAATATTTACAATCGTCACTCCTTCAGAAATTGTCGCTCTTCCTGTTTTCTTTATTTTAAGTCTCACTCCTTTCTTTTTCTCAGTCAGTTTTCCTTTTAACCAAATCATCCCAACCCCAACCTCTCTTATAATAGTTCCATGCAGTCATTTTATTGTACATGTAGTCATCTTTGCGAGTTATTTTCTACATTAATGATAAACTGTTAAAACAGGTGTCAAACTATAGAATTGAAGATACAAGAACAGATAGTTAAAACTTGAATACATCTTGAAAGCATTCCTAAGTAAGAGAGCTTTGATGCGCTCCATCTTCAGACGTTCATGTATTGAGCTAAATTCTAGTATTGCCATCCAAACACAAATTCAATATTCAAAGTCTCACCTACAATATACTGTTTATTGGATTTTGTTAGTTAATCGTGCCATGTGAATATTTCCATTTATGCTTAGTTTTCAGTTTAAGTGGTGTTCTTAAATAATTCAAACTATCATAACCAAAATTGAAAAATCTTCAGAAATTGATTTGTGTCATTCAGAATGTACACAAAATATTTGTTAAATCCTGATGAATTAGGAAAGCAGGGCACACGAAATATATCAATACATAAAAAATTAGATAATACCAAAGCGATAACAAAACCGATTAAGCTAGAGGCAAAATATCAACAAAGAAAATATTTACATGGATATCCTTGTAAAAGTACAAGAGAATAAGACAAGGTGTTACGAAAGAGTAAGCGTTTTCCGTTTTATCGACGACACCACCCTTATGATATAATTTTAAAATGGTTACCTTATTTTGGTTTGATTTATTTTTGTTAACGTCCTTTTAACATCCAGTTTTTTAAGGACGTACCAGGTATGCACCCCGTGGGGCCGCTGCCAGGTACTGACTGTAGGTCGTTGGTTTTTCTCCGGGTAGTCTGGCTCTCCTCTACCTCTAAATCTGGTACGTCCTTAAATGACCCTAGCTATTAATATGACGTAAACAAAAAAAAAACTAAACGAAACCAAATAAATGCACATATTGTACACATATATCACATTAAAGGAAATATGGAATCTGATTTTGGCATATACTACGCCAAAAAGATGGTGCGTTAAGTCTTCGAATCTGAGCAGTATTTTAAGAGGAGCTAAACAAACTCCATTGGTACCATTGTGGGGAATATTAATATCTCATAAGAGGTTGTAACTGCCCGGGACAACAGAATAAGAGACGGGCATGTGTGAGGTCGACTTTCCATGATTCTTCAATTATCCACTGTCATGAAAAGAGTATTTGTTTATAAACAAAGGTTATTTTCGTTTCCTGTTGAACAATTTACAAACGCGGAACTCGTCTCCGGCAATAAACAAGATAAGACACCGAGAGAATTGCCACACATTCTACGTAATGTTTACCAAATAGCTAGCGTGACTTTCTCCTCCTGTTAGAGCAGTGTACCTTTCCCCGCACCCAAGTGATCCTCGGAGATGAATGTTTATTTGGTGTGTAAGTCGATGTCTCGATTGTGTCTCAGATTAGGATGTATAAGAACGCTGACCGTCCGCCATCTATCCCGTACACGGCGACAAAGCCATCCAGTCCGTTCTTGTGAAAACGATCAATTCTACTCAAGGGAGAACTGAAAGTTATCTAAATCTCCATAGGAACAAACCGAGCAGTGCTTACCTCATGAGTCATATGTCATGATATATTTATATCAAAATGTTGTATTTTGCAGATACTACGCTGAAATGTGGTCCTTTAAGCTTCCAAGTCTGGGAAATAATTCAATACTGTACCTAAAGTACCACATAATTTAATTGATTTTTCTGAATGTTCATCTATAATTTAGCAACAAAATATACATGTGTTCATGTGTTCTAAATTGGTAAACGCTTCCTTTGCCAAACAGGGACATCTCTTGAATCTAATATAATATAAAGGAAACTGGAGAACGTTGATATAATAAATAGTTACAAGCAACATCTAAAGCGAGTAAATAGCGAGTGGGTAAATGGAGAAGATGACACTCTGTAATTATCTCTTCAGAGTAGTAGGCACACGTCACTCGTTATCAATTAGAAATGAAACCTGCTTCTCAACAATTCGAAAATCCAGTATTCTATGTCTACGGTAGTTTAGAGCAATTTGGATTTAAACCTTTTGGCCCTTAACGTCTGCGATGAGTCCTAGAAGGACGAAACAGCTACAGTGCAATTCGTGTTTGGCATGCTGTGTCGATGACTAAATTCGATGGTGGGTGTGGTCTATGAAGCAGAAGACGCGTACTCTTCCG
Source organism: Mimachlamys varia (assembly GCA_947623455.1). Lineage (NCBI taxonomy): Eukaryota > Metazoa > Mollusca > Bivalvia > Pectinida > Pectinidae > Mimachlamys > Mimachlamys varia. Next base: position 10,260,225 of record OX392537.1, read on the forward strand.
GAACACCTGGTCTTATTTTCCTGTACCTTTTCAATGGTCTCCATGTAAATCTTTTTTTGCCCCTAGTTTAATCGATTTTAAGTTTTGTTGCTCTGAGTTTTTTATTTTAAAAAATTAGAGAATACCAAAGCGTCAGCAAAACCATAATCCGAACTCAATTAATCGATTAAACTAGAGGCAAAACAGGAAAAAAGGAAAGATTTTCACGGAGACCTTCGTCAAGTAAAAGAGAATATGACCAGGTGTTCCGGAAGAGTAAGCATTAATGTTCATAGTGTATTTCTTATACATGAACGTAGATACTATATAGATACAAATTCATGAACAAAGTTACTGAAATAAAATTATGAACAAGAAAAGAAAATTAGAGAATAAAAAACGTCGACAAACTATAACCAGAACTCAAAACCAGTGGCAAAACAAGAGCAAAGAAAAGGTTAACACGGATACCCAGGTTGGTCTGTTATCATGGACAAGATAAGGACCAGATATATATTGGTATTCCATAACCATGTATGTTCTGATGTACTTTTTTCAAATGATATACATTCATCTGGGGCTTTTTTTTAGAAATCTAAAAGAAGTATCTGCGTGCACCACTTCTAAGCAGTACGATTTTGTTGGTGTATATTAATTATGGTTTAGGCTTCTCATGAATTCATGATCTTCTGTTTATCAATTAGTTACTTAGGCTGATTATTTCATAATCGCCTTCTACCTATATTAAATAGTTTTAATGTCATCATCTAAGCTATAGAGTATTTCAGAATCGCCTTTGAGGCCGTATTCTTACAATATTGGTTTATAATTTATGTAAATGTATCGTCTATATTTCTTGAACAATATCATTAACATTTACTGGTACATGTATTCATATTGACTGTGAATGTCCAGACATGAAATTATTGACATGAAATAATGTAAATGATTAAAACTTTATAACAAGTAAGTTTCTCGAGCATTTTATATTTTGTTAAACCTAGTTACCCATAAATATTTTGATAACTTGTCGTTATTTATGTATAAAACCTGGATAATATGTTAAAGAATATCCATGGAATCTAGATAGTTTGAATAATGTGGTATGATATCTAGGAATTCTAAACAGATTTGGTTTATTTGTCGTACAATGTTCATAGAATCTTATCAGACTTGTAATGACTTCGTGGAAGTTCTAAAAAATCTACGTAACCGAATAATCAGTTGTAAAATTTCCAAGAAATAAACGTAGACGGCAAATATCGGATTAAAATCTATATAGACTCATTAAAGGCCCAATATTCATGTACGTAACTTTGAGTCTTTTTCGGGGTTTTTTTCTGGGAACAGACTCGTCTCAATCTCGGTCATCTTCCATTCGCGCTAAGTCATCTTGGTACGACCGGCAAACTTCCTCCGCCGAATATTAGCTAGGACAATTTTAGGCAAAGGGGTCGTCTTCAAAATTATACCGCCCATATGTAGGTTGGTTGGCCAGACGACCCCTATATCCACCCTCTCTATCCATTCCCCTTGCCTTTCCTCCTACATACTTTATCCCTTCTACTCTCTTTCCTATCTTTTCTCGTCCACCGAAGGTCGCAAGGCCATGTGAGGACGTAAAACTCTCAAAATAAATAAATAAGTACGTAATTTCGGCAAAACTTGAAGAGAAAGTCAAGCCTAATAAATTTTCATATTGATAGATTTAGTTAAGATTAACTGATATCAGCAATATCCAAGATGAATTCGTACGCGGTTACCGGTACAGCAGCAGTTGAATCTCGGTATTCGTAATTACGCGTCCATTTAGAACTGCCTTCTAACTTACGCTTGAAGTGGGCTCAACCTGAATTATTTTCGGTTCTTTGGATTTTTCTGTCAAGAGTTTCTTAGTAATTACCGCTCAGGTTTACTTCGTTTTAGGCTTATTTTTGCACAGTTATCAACTGGATTTTTTCAGAACTTTTCAGAATCACAAAATAATTCCTGAAGTTGCGTTTATTGGGCCTTTAATCTGTGGATGTAGTAAATTAATATCTGTCCCAAGTTATATGCCACAATTTCAGTAAGTAACTAAAATGAAAAGTCCTAGGTCCGTTTATAAAAATGTGATTTTCAAATAACATAAAATAGTATGCCTACTCCCTGTGATTGAAAATGATGCCTCAGTTTTCACTTTGAGACCATGAAATTTACTTGGGTGTGACCTAGATTTACATGGCGTGTGTCGTCGATGACGCAGAAGACGCTTACTCTTCCAGAACCCCAGGCCCCGAGATCATGAAACAATCTTAGACTTAAGTCCTTGCTTAGCCAATCACATATGACGTTACTTTTCGTAACACTAATCGTGATTGGCTAAGTCAAAACTTAAGACAAATTTAGACCTAAGATTGTTTCATGATCCTGGGGCCTGGTCTTATTTTATTTTTTCCAAGTGTCTCCGTGTAGATCTAGTTTGATAGATTTTAATTTTGTTATGTGATATTGACGCTTCGATATTCTGATATTTTTTTATAAACTGATTGTTTTTTGTTTGTTTTAGTTTGCTGTTGTATTTATCTCGATGGAACAGTTCCAAGATAACAAATTTCTATTGAACTAGTAGAAAAATGCTATCTATCATCACAGCATCTTCGATCCATATGGCAGTGTTACACAGGCGTGTGTTACATAAGGGACGTATTATGGATACGGGGTGTTGGTTTTAAAGTCAACTTTCCCCAGAGCAATGAGAGCACTGATCCCATCACTGACACAGTAGAACCTTGTAATTATTTCGTTCTCATAAAGGTTTCATTTGTAGCTGTGTTCTGATTGGTGATAACACAATGCGTTTTCCTTGTTTCCTCGTTTTTAAGTTGTGGATGTGTTCTGTCAGCTGGTGATATCGTTAGAGAAGGATCAAATGTTAATTTTGATTCTCACTTATCTGTGCATTGGTGAACACTCCGGCCTTCCATAGAGGCGTCATACGCATGGAATATTCAGAGAACGTGTTTTCTCCTGCCTACACAATCCAACAACCCCGGTGGGGTATCTATGCTGTAGCATTCAAGTGAGGTGGCACCATAAAAGATGCCGTCGGAAACATTATCCAACTACAAACAGAACACAATTGATCTCCAGCACACACGCATACATATACACACATATGGAAATATTAGCCAGGTGGTGTAAGACAAGTAGTAATCGCCCGATAAGGCAGCTCCTGCGAACTCCCCAAAATGTATATAGTAGAAATGTATGTGTTTAGTGATAAGAATTGTATATCTATGTACTGTAAAGCGTTTTAGAGTGGTTTATACTAGCTATCAAAGCCGTGATTTTAGACGTTTTCATTGTTTAGTTGTTCTGGAATTTTTTTTTTTTTTTTTTAATTTGTCTTTTTGCTGTTTCATGAATTCCACACTCATCGAAAAAAGAAGCGCGACGAATTATTGATATAAATAAAACTCACATAAAGAATTTAATTGTAAATGCTAAATAAACAAATTTCACTTCTGTGAACTGTTGATAATAGGCATTGTAAACCAGAGTTGACAATTGAATCTCAGCATGAAAGGCTAACGAACATTTTCTTTTTGGAAGCAGTCAAGTGTTTCATGGTTAGATATTGTTTTACTTTACTATCTTTTACAGTGTATATCAAAACTTTTGTTATTACACTATCATGATCAATAAATCTGCACTAATAAGTGTTGAATTGTAATAATTTATAGAACGTTATAAATATATCTCGCTCGAGTCAGAGCCAGGAGTGCTAACGCAGTGCTGTAATCTATCACTGATACGTTGGTACAGTGTAATTTTCTATTCAACTCTATATCAATTGACAAAGTGATACCGGACAAAAATATTTTTATATATAGAAAACAATTAGTTTTAAGCATTTAGAAATAATAAATAATTAAATAAATGATAAATATTGTTATTTAACTCACGTCTGTAGTGTTTCAGATATATTATTATTAAAATTGTTTCTTTTTTTCTTTTTGACTTCTATTAGTCCTATAAAGATGACGTAACACACCCTGATGTTGCTCTTTTTAAATTTAGTAATAGAAACAGTATGCCGAAAAATGAATTAAACTGTGCCTTACAGCGGTTTCGTCCTCCTGGGACTCTTCAGTGATGCTAGAGGCCAAAAGGTATTATATCATAATAATAATAAATAATTAAATAAATGATAACAACTTAGAATGGCAATATTGTAATGTCATGAATCACCTTACTATCAATCTCAGTTTGTTTGACATTATTCATAAATCTTTACTAATGTACGCCGTTTAACGTATTCACTTCTGTAGACACATTGGAACCCACCTTTAATATTTTAGGTTGGAAAAAACATTATGAAATTTAAAAACAAACAAACACACAAATTATGGGTGATTGAGTAAATAAAGGGAGGAAATATCAGACAAAGTTAATGATATCAGAACAGATTGAAATAAGGAATTATGTGGGTAAAAAATAGACCCGATTATAGCACATGAGTACATCACGATATAGTATAACATATACAACAGTACAACGGAAATATCTGGAAAGAGACGGAGAGGAGGACATAGAAAGGGATACCCCCTACTCCCATTGTTGCTGGTGGTTTATCGTGTCGATCGAACGCTTATATTGTAAGTTGATTTTCATATTGATATATCAAACGCGGGAACATAACAGTGAATGAAGAAAGAAAAACGCAGTGGAACTAATCGAAAATGCGAACCATATTAATAATTCAAAATCTAAACAATGCAATATAACGGAAAACGGAAATGTCAGAACTAAATATAAATTATATATATCCGGATATAACACCTTTTGGCCTCTAGCATCACTGAAGAGTCCTAGGAGGACGAAACAGCTGTATGATGCAGTTTAATTCATTTTTGGCATACTAGTATATGTATATATTACTTAATTTAAAAGGTGCAACATATGTGTGTGTTACGTCATCTTTATAGGAATCATGGAAATCAAAAAGAAAGAAAAGACACCATTTACTAATAATGTATTTGAAATTTTACAGGCTTGAGTTTAATAACATAACAAAAAAAGAGAATACCTAACTTTCAACAAAATCATAATTCGAACTCAAAATCGATTAAACCAGGGGTAAAATAGTAACAAAGGAAAGATTTATATGGATATCTATGTTAAAGTACAAGAGAATAAGAACAGGTGTTCCAGAAGAGTAAGCATGTAAATCCTGGTCACGTCTAAGTATACAGCAAGTCCTCAAAGTGAGAACCGAGTCATCATTCTCAATCACAACAAGTTAGCATACTAATGAGCATACTTAAAAATCTTTATTTCACACAAAAATACAAATTATCTTTGCAAACAAATGTACATGAGGAATTTCAGAGTGGATGAAGCGTACATGATTGCTCCATGAGCAAAGCAAATGCCACACATTTTATTAGTTTATAGATAAAGCTAGGAAAAGACTTTCAATAACAAGACAAATATCAAAAATACTGTTTATAAGAAGACTTCAGGCAACACCTGGTCCTATTCTCATGTACTTTAACAGGGATTTCCATGTAAATATTTCCTTTGTTCATATCTTGCCCCTAGTTTAATCCATTTTGAGTTCGGATTATAGTTTTGTTGAAGGTTCGGCATTCTCTGATTTTTTTTATTCTGTTCCAGGGAAATGAAGATTGATATAAGTTATATTTTGTTCGTTAAAAAAATATTTCTCTTTATAAAAATAGACACAGATCCTATGTAAACTAAGTAACACTGGAAGTCATTAAAAGGAGTTGTTTTTCTAGTTATACATGTATGAAATAAATAATAGTAATATACAACATTTGAATAGTGTCCTATCTATCAAACATAAGCCACTCTAAAGTGCTTTAGAGTACATTTATATACAATTATTATACTATTAACACATACAGTTCTATCATATAAAATTCTGAGGATTTCGCAGGAGCTGTCTTATCACGCGCTAACTGCTTGTCCTATACCACCTGGCTAATATCTCCCTTTATGTGTGAATGTATGTGTGTGTGATGGAGATGATACGGAATAATACGGGTCACCACTTACCTAATTGTGTACATGTATCAGGAAAAGCCGACAAACTACATTGTCTATTTACTATCCTTCTGGAAACTAAGTTCTTTAAGGCGTTTTCTAAAGGTCGGATAATACCAAAGCGTTATTGAAACCATAGCCCAAACTCAAAATCGATTACACCAGAGACGGAAATATGAATAAAAGAAAGATTTACATGGAGACTATTGTAAAAATGCAAGAGAAAACGACCAGGTGTTCCGGAAGAGTAGGCTTCATCGACGACATCCGTCATGTTAATCTAAGTTAGATCCAAGTAACTGCCACGACCACAAAGTGAGGCATCCTTCTCAATCACAAAAAAATCGCTTTCTATTGAAGAGCTGTATCAGATACTGTCTTTAATATCCATTAATATACTAAACCTCTTTGTATTAAACATTGTGCCATTATCAGACTATTTAACTGCTTAGCTCTACCGAACAATGTTAAATATTTACTTACCATGGATATGCAGTGATAGGAAATGCGAAAAGCTCCAAGCACTGATGGGTTTCGGGTGTTTCGTTGAATTGCTGTAATTCTCTGTTATTTAGAATTCCAATGGGATGGACTAGATTGACAGTTCCAACATGGAGGGCAGTGAGAGTGTCGACTTCTACGTCCGAGTATTATCCATCATATGACTTCACATTATATAGAATATATAATAATCGCATACGTTGAACTTCAAATTGTGTTAACTTCATTTCCGGCTAGGATGCTTTATATTATGGGAGATGAATTATTCACATTACTCAGCACAGATATTATGTATGACGACAAATCATTTCCCAGGCCTTTGCCTAGAATTACCGCTAACCTTAGGCGTGTAGTGTTCATCATACCAAATCGATTTTACCGATGGATTATTAACGTTAAACAAAATGAGCATTAATGTCGTTCTAATGCAACATCTGTACGACTCCACTGACGGCTCGATTACTTAGAGCTTAGAATGCTATCATCACCATGGAATTAATAGGATGGTACACATGGCGTTTATTATAACATCCTATTAAACACAGGGAGTGTTGCAGAGGTTATATATCATTTTCTAACTTCCAGAATTAGTGACCTTACATTTCAGTAATAGAATCTCCGATTTCATCAGCATTCCGCAACTTAAGTAAATCCTTTCACATAAAAACATTCATTAAAATTACCCCCTTAACTTCTGTAACGCTGATAATTTGTTCAACATAGTTGTCATTTACATAACATATCAAAAACTGTATAGACACTATGCAACTCTATAACTTAGATAGCATTCATACAAGCTATGAATGACATCGTTGTAAGAGTGCTACAATGTAACATTGGAAACCTCTTTTGGTTTCCCCTGAAGATGACAGTTTTATTTATTAAAGACCCAGTTTACATAACTTTCGGCAAAACTTTAAGCGAAAATCAAGCCTAATAACTTCTTTATATTTATAGATTTATTCAAAATTAACTGATATCAGCAATATTCAAGATCAATTCTTACGCGGTTACCGATACAGCAGCAGTTGAAACTCGGTATTTGTAAACACGCGTCCATTTTGAACTATCTTCTAACCTAGGCTTGTTGTTGAAGTGGGTCCAACCTGAATCATTTTCATTTTTTTTTTCTGCCAAGACTTTATTGTTAGTTACTGCTCATGTTTACTTCGTTTTAAGCTTACTTTTGCATGGTTATCAACTGAATTTTTTTCAGAATTTTTCAGAATCAAGAAAAATTCCTGAAGTTACGTATATTGGGCCTTTAATTTAAGGATGTACTGCATTATCATCGATACATATACTGTATGCATGAACAAAATTGTACTTTTAGTTAACTGACTCACTAAATAACGTAATCGCGCCAAGTCAAAGCGGTTCAATTGTTAATATCTGTCTCATAAATGATGTCATGACGAGGGAAACTGACATGATCGATTACATGAGAAAATCTTAGCTGGATAAAAATATCCTGCCATAAGTCTTGTGAAAATGTTTTTCAATATCCTATTACAATAGACCCCCACACCACTATCTTTAACGAAAAGGGCTGAACCCATTTACTTACTCGTATGAAATAACTTTATCAAATAGCAGGTTGCTAAATAGTTCGTCGCATCAAACGTCAAGCAATACTCTGTAGTATTGAAATAATATATGACTGAGACCGTATTCTTTCAAGACCGGTGCCACACCTCTTCCAATTACCTCAGACGGAAACAGAACACATTTTCTATTAAAGCTATATCAGTCCCGATAGCACTTTACACACCAAACATTTCAGCGTGTGTAACACATCAATCTTATTTTGATAAAAAAAAAATAAGAGGCTACCAAAGCGTCAACAAAACCATAATCCGAACTAAAAGCACAAGAGAATAAGACCAGGTGTTCTGGAAAAGTAAGTGTCTTCTGCTTCATCGACGACATCCGCCATTTAAATCTTGGTCATACATCCAAACTTATGACCAAACTTTGTTTTGCAATTTATGTCAAAACCAAGGTCATACATCATTAATGCAGACGTTCCTTCTCTTAAAGTATATTACCAGTATGTATGTGAACATATAGGTCATATCTTCTTTTTAATTGTAACACACATTTAAAGTCTCAACATATATCTAGTAACATGAACATTAATATCAAATCTTTATTATCGACTTAATATTGAGGTAAATTATCTTTTTACATCCAATCTTTTTGGGTTGCATCTTTTTCGTAAATTATGTCAAAGTCAAAAGTGGGACCACACCTTCTAACTTTAAAACTGAAACCTGAAAACTATTTTTGTCAACTTTTGAGGCAATTGCGTCGCCATGGAAGCAGCAGCTTCTCGCTTAACTCTCTAATTATCTATCTTACTTTGTCAACATTGATGTCAAAATCCTTATTTCTAAGCCTATGGCTACTCCGACAGCAACTGTGGTTTTGAGAGCATAAATCTCAACTATCCTGTCGATATTGGCACGGTTAGAACAACAAAACCTAAAGCTTATATAACAGACCATTTGGTTAAATCAACACTTGAACGTGATAATGGCCAATAGTACAGGGGGGGATTTAACTAAACACTAGGTCCGTGTATTGTGTGAACTGTGATGGAATTATGTAATGTATTAATGAATGTCAAAGACAAACAAGGTTTTCGCTATAAAGATGAGTCATACATGTTTATACACTTAGTCACCATGGGATGTTACCAGATGGGTGATTTCAATGGTCACCTTTTTTTAGTGAGAAATAGAGGTGTGCCATGTACCGAGTTGTTTAATAAAGCTGAAATAATATTAGTTATACTATCAATTTACGGGATCGAGCCAAGAGGTGTTCCGAACGACATATGGACTAGATATAAACTACAGAATGTTGTAAACAGGTTGTAGGCCTGTCGTAAACAGTTATATATAACCACCAGCCTTATCTGATTACTGATAAAGTTGTCAGCGGTTTCATTTCTTCTGTTTGTCGGACAGATGTAGTCTAACAGTGTGTACATGTAATACCCGTATAAAAACATGTATTTACTTTTGCTCTTCATTCTTCCATTGCAATACATTATATTTACATTTGCGCTGTAACCCACTATATGAACATTACCAGCAAAAATGCCCTTTATAAAACTATGAAAGCAATGGTTCTCGAGACGTAGCCCGTGATTTCATTATGACGTCAGAGATCAAGCTTGTTCAACGAGAGTCTTGTCGCGCCGCTTCGAATAACAAGGAGAATGCCCTTACGTCAAACGTTCAAATGACTAATTATCATCATTGGCGCCAATTTTATTCACGCCTGGCTGTTCCGCCAATGTCGTTTAAATGACGACACATATACAAACGCAGGTAATAAACTATTAATTCGAAAAAAATATCAATAAAGTTAAGCAATTATTCTATAGTAAAAATGTAAATATAAGGATTGAAAGTCATTTTTTTAACTTTCATACTGCTATGAAAGTTAAAAAAATGACTTTCAATCCTTATGTGAAGGCAAATGTTGTTTTAAGACTGTAATAACATTTGATACTGTGACGTCATCAATTTCTATTGTTGTCTGCACTTGATTTGCTTTGCAAAAAAACTGTTCGAAATATCAAGTAAATAAAGCGATGATAATTGTTCTATCAAAATGTAATGAACGCTTTAGCAATTATTGTTACAGTCCTATGACACACACTGCTACTTCTGACAAAGTCATATTAAGTCCTACCGGGGTTTTAGTAAGTTTGTCATCAATTACAAAGTGTATTATAAACATTCATTGCTTATACATGCATCTAGCTCCGTGATCTCCTGGCAAATTCTACAAAATTAAGGCCAATAACGAGTTTCTACGAGCAGTCCCTAAAGAGACATTTATATAAGGATGACATAATTGGAAACGGGCCAAATATTTCACAGTTCCTAGCCAAGAGCATTACACTTGACCACAATAAGAATTATAACGCTACGGTAACATTATCTCCTGAATTTCATACGGTTTTTTTTCAGTTAAAGCTGTATGCACCCATTGGATCAATTAGAGGTAATGCGATATGACATACATGTAACTACGTACGCAGACAGCATTACTCGCTTTGAATAACTCAGACGAATGGCGCCATATTTATAAATATGTATATCTTGTGGATGTTATTTTCCATCCGTTGGGAGTTAATATTTCCAATTGTACAGTGTCGCTGTAAATAAACTGTTCTAATAACAAAAGCATGTTAACATTTCGCATAAAATGTCAATAATAATAATAAATAATAGTAAACAACATTTATATAGCGCTCTATATAATTTGTAAAATCACTCTAAAGCGCTTCACAACATGTAGATAATAATTTGATACTTACAATGCATAAATATGGAAGTTATTACAATCTAAGCTAATGTGATAATATAAAAAGATGCATATAAATACGAACTAGATAATGTCAGTATATATATGTCGTTTAAGTTGATACCCTAATATGCAGACGTGAAAAGGCACGTTTTCAGACGTTTCTTGAATTTGGCCAGAGTATTTGTTCAATATTGAACCGAGAAATAACAGAGAACGTCTTGCAATTATGCCAGAAGCACCAATTTGGGATAATTCTAGCATCATGAAGGTCGTGCCTTTCGTGTCATGTGTTAAGAGCTAAATTGCCTTAGTTAGTTATTAGATTAGACAAACAACACAATCATTACCTCAATTATCATAGTCCCATGTCCGAACTATTGGCTGCATTCTTCACTTCTCCCGTCAGATGCATGAAAGACACTGGGATACAATGTATGGATTGGTGAAGACATCTTTACGAAACGATGGAAATCTTCTACAAAGATTGTAAAATGTGTTATGGGCACAAGACAAGAAAGATCACATGCCACCTGTCCTGCAATTCTTGCACTGACCATTAATAGCTGACCATATCCACAATGAACTTTCTGTAACGTATTCGAGACTCTTTCTGCCAATTATCCAAACTAATTTGATAGGTTAATTTGCAACACTTGACCACGAGGGAAAACATACAGTTTTGTTACCTGTATGCATTTTAGTGAAAATTATCTTTAACTAAGAATAGTAAGACAACGGTCAACAAAACAATGCACTCACACACGTATTCCTGTTAGTATGTAGACGACGGTCTTTGAGAGATCAACTTAATAAGAGCGCGTGTGGCTGTAGTTGTAATCTATTTAAATGGTAATTAGGATAAGCTGTTGAAATTACTCGATGGCAAGGGGACGATAACGATGGTTCTCTAGGCACGGCACATTTATGTTAAATACACACAAGACGAACATGAGTATATTGAAAACGGACGGACGTTAACCGTTAACGAAATGGGAGTGGACAGCTGCTATATAGTATAATTAGACTACATACAAACAAAACGAAACGAGAAACCTCGAAAATATTGCTCTTTATTCACAAAACATACATATTTATATCAACGACATACTAATGAGTATCTTTCGGAACACCCTCACTTTTTCTATCCTCGATATCCAGATGTTACGATCACCTACGCTCTCTACACCCCTGGAATATGTCATGGCAAAACTGAAGGCACGCTCAGGTGAAAAAACCTTACCAATAGCTAGGCTACATGCCTGTCCTTTGATGATTACAAAGGTGCCGCGACCGACTTCAAAGCCTGTCATTTTTTACCGTTATGTGACCACAAGATTATTTTGATGTCGAACCAGTCTCCATATCTCATCAACAAGGTGGCGGTAATTGAGCCTTCAGTTTTGAATGACATGTGCCGGGGGTGTAGAGAGCGTAGGTGATCGTTACCCCTGGATATTGAGGATGGAATTTTGCATCCGTTTTTCGTTTGGCTTCATAGTTCATTTGCATGTCATGGTTGTGTTCTATTTTTGAGGTGTCTCTCTTTAATGGTCATGGTCCCTTGTGTGTGTGCGTTTCATGTTGCTTTCGAATTCTACTGTACTCGATATCTTGTGCTACCAAATCCTACTACGCTCGCCAATCTTGCTTTTTCAAATCAGTTTTTAATTGTTTTTCCCAATTGGTTTGTAAACGTTTGCCTTGCGATAAATGTTTTAACGTTTACGTCTAACTGTAGATTATAAAGTGCATTTTGAAATTTGATTTTAAAATCACAAAAGCATCAAACAAACCTACTGTGTAACTGTGCCTGCCCGTGGTTCTAAATCAGCATTATTAATAAAGGAGGCCGAGTTACACAACACCGCCGCTATACGTTAGATCTCACTCTGTCTGGCAGTACCAGGGATATCGAGCATTGATATCCATGTGTGCTGCACTTACAGGAACAAGTAAGATCGGAATCTACTAAAGGCCGGGGATATCTTAACATCAAGGGTGTTTTCACGACACAATATTCCCGCCAATAATCTTTAATAATCACAGAACGAGAGCTACATCAAATGTCCCGCGGCTCACTACACACAGAGGCGAGTACAGCTAACCTACCGTCAAAGGACCATAAACTAGTGGGGTGTAAAAATGATTCATCACATTTACCAGACATTCTGTTGATTATCTGCTACTACTGTTCTTGTAAAATCGTGGCAGTATTTAACCATAATTGTAATGATATACGTATACATATGTATGTAATAGGACGAGGAGAGGTGATACAGATAGTGCCGTCGCCGGGGCTCGAACCCACGACCCTTGGCTCTCCAGCCCGACGCTCTACCGCTGAGCTAAAGAGAAATTACCTACAGATCATGCTTGTAAGGCAACGTATAATTAATGTACATCTTTTACACGTAAACAAGTAGGAACTCAGATTGGTTCACTATATGTCAAATATATCGGACTTTTTAACCACTGCGACAATTCTAAGAAGGTGAAGTATTTTGGTGGTAAGCGCTGTGGATGTGGGTTCGAGGCACGGACGAGCATACGTAATACTATTGTCTTCCTTTGTCATTCATTTACTTTTGCGACCGTGTAAAATATTAACCTTCTGTTGTCATATTGTACTGCCCGGTATACATAGAAGATGTGTTTATAAAACTATCTGCTTTGCTTAGCGACACGTGCAAATGCTTGTTATTTAGAAGATCAAACACATCATATCAGATTAGTGACGGTAGTGATAGAGATCCAATTGTCTAATAGTAATAATATTATAATTCACTGCCTGAAGTTTATACATCTGAAGTCAAATTTTCATTTTTCACGAAATATCAACGGTACACGTATTAAAACCAGAATCACCATGCGCCCCTGAGGTTCCACTTCCGGTCATCCAGTGCTGACGATCTTGACCGCCTTTGGTTGTAGCCAGCACGTGTACCTGTGGCAGAGACAGGTCTGGGGAAGCCATACCACAATAAACTTAATTTCCCGGGTCCGGGGACAGTACACCCAGAACTGAGTCGCTTGTCTGCTTCCAGGGATACACACGTACCAGAAGAACGGCGGGTTCGACTTCACACGCTTACAGTACCTGTAAAATTTTAAAAAACAAAATGGACCATGATTGGTGTGACAAGAATTCCGGAGTTGGATGTGTCACATGTGTGGCCAATAGTAGAAAATATATAAGGAGACATACACACATAAAATCAAGAAGCTTCTTTTTTTTTAAATAATCAAGAATCATATAGTCCCAAATGAAGTTGACGCACAAAAACCTTAAACTGGACGTTGGCTATATTTATAGCAACCGTGACCTTGACCTTCAGACCTGAAGAGCAATTCCAAGCAAGGAATTTCAGAACGGACGGATTTTTTTTTAATTTGATAACCCAAAGGAACTCAATTTTATTTTTCGCACAAAAAATTACTTTGTTCAGATGTCGGTCCTATTTATAGTAACGGTGACCTTTATCTTTGACTTTTTGACATGACAATCAATCCCATTGCAAGGATTTTCAGTAAAAAGTCATTAAATGAAGTTTGAGTTTGATAGGCCCAAAGGAAGTCAAATATTATGGCACGAAAACTTAAGTATGGGACATCAGTTCTAATTATAGTAACAATGTCCTTGATATTTGACCTTAGGACTAGAAAAGCAATTCCAAGTTAAGTACCCTTTCCTCGATATCCAGGGTTTACGTTCACCTATGCTCTCTACACTCCTGGAATATGTCATGGCACGAGGATAACATTTTGATTGGTCGTAGGTAAAAAAATTAACCAATCGCTAGGCTGACCCCTATCTTTTGAAGATTTCAAAGGAGCGACACCCGATTTCAAAGCCTATCAATTATTACCGTTATGTAACCGCAAGATTCTTTGTCTCGCACAAACAATAATTATCGCTATTTTCGCTGCGAAAAATATCGAAATTGCACATATCAGCCACTATAGAAGTAGCAGGGGGCCTATACGCGGGTCATCAATGATTCAATCGGAAACTGTTTCTGTAACCGATTTCAATTACAAAACAAACAGTGATATTGCCCGACATTGATTCAACCAAGAGCATTTTCTATATGACTTCTATAAAGCCCTTCGTTATCCACGACTACCGAGAAAATAACGGATTTTCTGCGCGTGTGGGATGGTGTTGTGGCTTATCTCCAACCTTAAAGTATCTTCAGTTGTTGACATAGCACCAGATGTAACTGTTTGTCGAGATTTTATCAGGAATAAAGTGCAATAATGAATTACAGCACTTTCCGATAGCAACATGACCGGCCAAAACATACAACGCAGAGGAATCAATGTTGGTTCGTTATATACACGAATACAGACCGAGAGATTCCACATACAACCGTTACCTAAAGCAAACTAAAACCTAAGTAATGCATCAGGTAGACCAGATTAATTATAAGATAGTCAAGCTGTCATCAAACAGTATAAAAGTTGGTCGCCATCAACGATTTGTTCTATAATTAATTAATGATACCTGACTACGTCACCAGACCTCACCTGTCACACTCCACCCTGACTACGTCACTACAACTCACCTGTCACACTCCACCCCAACTACGTCAATAGACCTCACCTGTCACACTCCACCCTGACTACGTCACTAGACATCACCTGTCACACTCCACCCCAGCTACGTCAATAGACCTCACCTGTCACACTCCACCCTGACTACGTCACTAGACCTCACCTGTCACACTCCACCCTGACTACGTCACCAGACCTCACCTGTCACACTCCACCCTGACTACGTCACTAGACCTCACCTGTCACACTCCACCCTGACTACGTCACTAGACCTCACCTGTCACACTCCACCCCGACTACGTCACCAGTCCTTACCTGTCACACTCCACCCCGACTACGTCATTAGACCTCACCAGTCACACTCCACCCTGACTACGTCACCAGACCTCACCTTTCACACTACATCCCGACTACGTCACTAGACTTCAACGTTCACATTCCACCTGACGACGTCACTAGACCTAACCTGTCACACTCCACCCCGACTACGTCACTAGACTTCATCGTTCACACTCCACCCTGACTACGTCAATAGACTTCACCTGTCACACTCCACGCTGACTACGTCACCAGACCTCACCTGTCACACTCCATTCTGACTACATCACTAGACTTCACCTGTCACACTCCACCCCGACTACGTCACTAGACCTCATCTGCCACACTCCACATTGACTACATCACCAGACCTCACCTGTCACACTCCACCCCGACTACGTCACCAGACCTCACCTGTCACACTCCACCCTGACTACGTCACCAGAACTTACCTGTCACACTCCACCCTGACTACGTCACCAGACTTCACCTGTCACACTCCACCCTGACTACGTCACCAGACCTTACCTGTCACACTCCACCCTGACTACGTCACCAGACCTCACCTGTCACACTCCACCCTGACTACGTCAACAGACCTCACCTGTCACACTCCACCCTGACTACGTCACTAGACCTTACCTGTCACACTCCAACCTGACTAAGTCACCAGACCTCACCTGTCACACTCCACCCTGACTACGTCACCAGACCTCACCTGTCACACTCCAACCTGACTACGTCACTAGACCTCACCTGTCACACTCCACCCTGACTACGTCACCAGACCTCACCTGTCACACTCCACCCTGACTACGTCACCAGACCTCACCTGTCACACTCAACCCTGACTACGTCACTACACCTCACCTGTCACACTCCACTCCGACTACGTCACTACACCTCACCTGTCACATTCCACCTCGACTACGTCACTAGACCTCACCTGTCCCACTCCACCCCGACTACGTCACTGGACCTCACCTGTCACACTCCACCCTGATTACGTCACCAGACCTCACCTGTCACACTCTACCCCGACTACGTCACAAGACCTCACCTGTCACACTCCACCCTGACTACGTCACTACACCTCACCTGTCACACTCCACCCCGACTACGTCACTACTCCTCACCTGTCACACTCCAGCCCGACTACGTCACTAGACCTCACCTGTCACACTCCACCCCGACTACGTCACCAGACCTCACCTGTCACACTCCACCCTGACTACGTCACTACACCTCACCTGTCACACTCCACCCCGACTACGTCACCAGACCTCACCTGTCACACTCCACCCCGACTACGTCACTAGACCTCATCTGTCACACTCCATCCCGACTACGTCACCAGACCTCACCTGTCACACTCCACCCCGACTACGTCACCAGACCTCACCTGTCACACTCCACCCTGACTACGTCACTACACCTCACCTGTCACACTCCACCCCGACAACGTCACTAGACCTCACCTGTCACACTCCACCCTGACTACGTCACTACACCTCACCTGTCACACTCCACTCCGACTACGTCACTACACCTCACCTGTCACATTCCACCTCGACTACGTCACTAGACCTCACCTGTCCCACTCCACCCCGACTACGTCACTGGACCTCACCTGTCACACTCCACCCTGATTACGTCACCAGACCTCACCTGTCACACTCTACCCCGACTACGTCACAAGACCTCACCTGTCACACTCCACCCTGACTACGTCACTACACCTCACCTGTCACACTCCACCCCGACTACGTCACTACTCCTCACCTGTCACACTCCAGCCCGACTACGTCACTAGACCTCACCTGTCACACTCCACCCCGACTACGTCACCAGACCTCACCTGTCACACTCCACCCTGACTACGTCACTACACCTCACCTGTCACACTCCACCCCGACTACGTCACCAGACCTCACCTGTCACACTTTACCCCGACTACGTCACTAGACCTCATCTGTCACACTCCACCCCGACTACGTCACCAGACCTCACCTGTCACACTCCACCCCGACTACGTCACCAGACCTCACCTGTCACACTCCACCCTGACTACGTCACTACACCTCACCTGTCACACTCCACCCCGACAACGTCACTAGACCTCACCTGTCACACTCCACCCCGACTACGTCACCAGACCTCACCTGTCACACTCCACCCTGACTACGTCACTACACCTCACCTGTCACACTCCACCCTAACTACGTCACCAAACCTCACCTGTCACACTCCACCCCGACTACGTCACTAGACCTCACCTGTCACACTCCAACCCGACTACGTCTTCAGACCTCACCTGTCACACTCAACCCTGACTACGTCACTACACCTCACCTGTCACACTCCACCCCGACTACGTCACCAGACCTCACCTGTCACACTCCACCCTGACTACGTCACTACACCTCACCTGTCACACTCCACCCCGACTACGTCACCAGACCTCACCTGTCACACTCCACCCCGACTACGTCACCAGACCTCACCTGTCACACTCCACTCTGACTACGTCAATAGAACTCACCTGTCACACTCCACCCTAACTACGTCACCACACCTCACCTGTCGCACTCCACTCAGACTACGTCACCAGACTTCACCTGTCACACTCCACCCCGACTACGTCACCACACCTCACCTGTCGCACTCCACTCAGACTACGTCACCAGACTTCACCTGTCACACTCCACCCCGACTACGTCACCACACCTCACCTGTCGCACTCCACTCTGACTACGTCACTAGACCTCACCTGTCACACTCCACCCTGACTACGTCACTAGACCTCACCTGTCACACTCCATTCTGACTACGTCACTAGACCTCACCTGTTACACTCCACCCTGACTACGTCACAAGACCACACCTGTCACACTCCAACCTGACTACGTCACCAGATCTCACCTGTCACACTCCACCCCGACTACGTCACTAGTCCTTACCTGTCACACTCCAACCTGACTACGTCACTAGACCTCACCTGTCACACTCCACCCTGACTACGTCACTAGACCTCACCTGTCACACTCCATCCCAACTACGTCACTAGACCTCACCTGTCACACTCCACCCCGACGACGTCACTAGACCTCACCTGTCACACTCCACCCTGACTACGTCACTAGACCTCACCTGTCACACTCCACCCTGACTACGTCATCAGACCTCACCTGCCACACTCCACCCCGACGACGTCACCAGACCTCACCTGTCACACTCCACCCTGACAACGTTACTAGACCTCACCTGTCACACTCCACCCCGACTACGTCACTAGACCTCACCTGTCACACTCCACCCTGACAACGTCACTAGACCTCACCTGTCACACTCCACCCCGACTACGTCACCAGACCTCACCTGTCACACTCCACCCTGACTACGTCACCAGAACTTACCTGTCACACTCCACCCTGACTACGTCACCAGACCTCACCTGTCACACTCCACCCTGACTACGTCACCAGACCTTACCTGTCACACTCCACCCTGACTACGTCACCAGACCTCACCTGTCACACTCCACCCTGACTACGTCAACAGACCTCACCTGTCACACTCCACCCTGACTACGTCACTAGACCTTACCTGTCACACTCCAACCTGACTAAGTCACCAGACCTCACCTGTCACACTCCACCCTGACTACGTCACCAGACCTCACCTGTCACACTCCAACCTGACTACGTCACCAGACCTCACCTGTCACACTCCACCCTGACTACGTCACCAGACCTCACCTGTCACACTCCACCCTGACTACGTCACCAGACCTCACCTGTCACACTCAACCCTGACTACGTCACTACACCTCACCTGTCACACTCCACTCCGACTACGTCACTACACCTCACCTGTCACATTCCACCTCGACTACGTCACTAGACCTCACCTGTCCCACTCCACCCCGACTACGTCACTGGACCTCACCTGTCACACTCCACCCTGATTACGTCACCAGACCTCACCTGTCACACTACACCCCGACTACGTCACAAGACCTCACCTGTCAAACTCCACCCTGACTACGTCACTACACCTCACCTGTCACACTACACCCCGACTACGTCACTACTCCTCACCTGTCACACTCCAGCCCGACTACGTCACTAGACCTCACCTGTCACACTCCACCCCGACTACGTCACCAGACCTCACCTGTCACACTCCACCCTGACTACGTCACTACTCCTCACCTGTCACACTCCACCCCGACTACGTCACCAGACCTCACCTGTCACACTCCACCCCGACTACGTCACTAGACCTCATCTGTCACACTCCACCCCGACTACGTCACCAGACCTCACCTGTCACACTCCACCCCGACTACGTCACCAGACCTCACCTGTCACACTCCACCCTGACTACGTCACTACACCTCACCTGTCACACTCCACCCCGACAACGTCACTAGACCTCACCTGTCACACTCCACCCTGACTACGTCACTACACCTCACCTGTCACACTCCACTCCGACTACGTCACTACACCTCACCTGTCACATTCCACCTCGACTACGTCACTAGACCTCACCTGTCCCACTCCACCCCGACTACGTCACTGGACCTCACCTGTCACACTCCACCCTGATTACGTCACCAGACCTCACCTGTCACACTCTACCCCGACTACGTCACTGGACCTCACCTGTCACACTCCACCCTGATTACGTCACCAGACCTCACCTGTCACACTACACCCCGACTACGTCACAAGACCTCACCTGTCAAACTCCACCCTGACTACGTCACTAGACCTCACCTGTCACACTCCACCCCGACTACGTCACCAGACCTCACCTGTCACACTCCATCCTGACTACGTCACTACACCTCACCTGTCACACTCCACCCCGACTACGTCACCAGACCTCACCTGTCACACTCCACCCCGACTACGTCACTAGACCTCATCTGTCACACTCCACCCCGACTACGTCACCAGACCTCACCTGTCACACTCCACCCCGACTACGTCACCAGACCTCACCTGTCACACTCCACCCTGACTACGTCACTACACCTCACCTGTCACACTCCACCCCGACAACGTCACTAGACCTCACCTGTCACACTCCACCCCGACTACGTCACCAGACCTCACCTGTCACACTCCACCCTGACTACGTCACTACACCTCACCTGTCACACTCCACCCTAACTACGTCACCAAACCTCACCTGTCACACTCCACCCCGACTACGTCACTAGACCTCACCTGTCACACTCCAACCCGACTACGTCTTCAGACCTCACCTGTCACACTCAACCCTGACAACGTCACTACACCTCACCTGTCACACTCCACCCCGACTACGTCACCAGACCTCACCTGTCACACTCCACCCTGACTACGTCACTACACCTCACCTGTCACACTCCACCCCGACTACGTCACCATACCTCACCTGTCACACTCCACCCTGACTACGTCAACAGACCTCACCTGTCACACTCCACCCTGACTACGTCACTAGACCTTACCTGTCACACTCCAACCTGACTAAGTCACCAGACCTCACCTGTCACACTCCACCCTGACTACGTCACCAGACCTCACCTGTCACACTCCAACCTGACTACGTCACCAGACCTCACCTGTCACACTCCACCCTGACTACGTCACCAGACCTCACCTGTCACACTCCACCCTGACTACGTCACCAGACCTCACCTGTCACACTCAACCCTGACTACGTCACTACACCTCACCTGTCACACTCCACTCCGACTACGTCACTACACCTCACCTGTCACATTCCACCTCGACTACGTCACTAGACCTCACCTGTCCCACTCCACCCCGACTACGTCACTGGACCTCACCTGTCACACTCCACCCTGATTACGTCACCAGACCTCACCTGTCACACTACACCCCGACTACGTCACAAGACCTCACCTGTCAAACTCCACCCTGACTACGTCACTACACCTCACCTGTCACACTACACCCCGACTACGTCACTACTCCTCACCTGTCACACTCCAGCCCGACTACGTCACTAGACCTCACCTGTCACACTCCACACCGACTACGTCACCAGACCTCACCTGTCACACTCCACCCTGACTACGTCACTACACCTCACCTGTCACACTCCACCCCGACTACGTCACCAGACCTCACCTGTCACACTCCACCCCGACTACGTCACTAGACCTCATCTGTCACACTCCACCCCGACTACGTCACCAGACCTCACCTGTCACACTCCACCCCGACTACGTCACCAGACCTCACCTGTCACACTCCACCCTGACTACGTCACTACACCTCACCTGTCACACTCCACCCCGACAACGTCACTAGACCTCACCTGTCACACTCCACCCTGACTACGTCACTACACCTCACCTGTCACACTCCACTCCGACTACGTCACTACACCTCACCTGTCACATTCCACCTCGACTACGTCACTAGACCTCACCTGTCCCACTCCACCCCGACTACGTCACTGGACCTCACCTGTCACACTCCACCCTGATTACGTCACCAGACCTCACCTGTCACACTCTACCCCGACTACGTCACAAGACCTCACCTGTCACACTCCACCCTGACTACGTCACTACACCTCACCTGTCACACTCCACCCCGACTACGTCACTACTCCTCACCTGTCACACTCCAGCCCGACTACGTCACTAGACCTCACCTGTCACACTCCACCCCGACTACGTCACCAGACCTCACCTGTCACACTCCATCCTGACTACGTCACTACACCTCACCTGTCACACTCCACCCCGACTACGTCACCAGACCTCACCTGTCACACTCCACCCCGACTACGTCACTAGACCTCATCTGTCACACTCCACCCCGACTACGTCACCAGACCTCACCTGTCACACTCCACCCCGACTACGTCACCAGACCTCACCTGTCACACTCCACCCTGACTACGTCACTACACCTCACCTGTCACACTCCACCCCGACAACGTCACTAGACCTCACCTGTCACACTCCACCCCGACTACGTCACCAGACCTCACCTGTCACACTCCACCCTGACTACGTCACTACACCTCACCTGTCACACTCCACCCTAACTACGTCACCAAACCTCACCTGTCACACTCCACCCCGACTACGTCACTAGACCTCACCTGTCACACTCCAACCCGACTACGTCTTCAGACCTCACCTGTCACACTCAACCCTGACTACGTCACTACACCTCACCTGTCACACTCCACCCCGACTACGTCACCAGACCTCACCTGTCACACTCCACCCTGACTACGTCACTACACCTCACCTGTCACACTCCACCCCGACTACGTCACCAGACCTCACCTGTCACACTCCACCCCGACTACGTCACCAGACCTCACCTGTCACACTCCACTCTGACTACGTCAATAGAACTCACCTGTCACACTCCACCCTAACTACGTCACCACACCTCACCTGTCGCACTCCACTCAGACTACGTCACCAGACTTCACCTGTCACACTCCACCCCGACTACGTCACCACACCTCACCTGTCGCACTCCACTCAGACTACGTCACCAGACTTCACCTGTCACACTCCACCCCGACTACGTCACCACACCTCACCTGTCGCACTCCACTCTGACTACGTCACTAGACCTCACCTGTCACACTCCACCCTGACTACGTCACTAGACCTCACCTGTCACACTCCATTCTGACTACGTCACTAGACCTCACCTGTTACACTCCACCCTGACTACGTCACAAGACCACACCTGTCACACTCCAACCTGACTACGTCACCAGATCTCACCTGTCACACTCCACCCCGACTACGTCACTAGTCCTTACCTGTCACACTCCAACCTGACTACGTCACTAGACCTCACCTGTCACACTCCACCCTGACTACGTCACTAGACCTCACCTGTCACACTCCATCCCAACTACGTCACTAGACATCACCTGTCACACTCCACCCCGACGACGTCACTAGACCTCACCTGTCACACTCCACCCTGACTACGTCACTAGACCTCACCTGTCACACTCCACCCTGACTACGTCATCAGACCTCACCTGCCACACTCCACCCCGACGACGTCACCAGACCTCACCTGTCACACTCCACCCTGACAACGTTACTAGACCTCACCTGTCACACTCCACCCCGACTACGTCACTAGACCTCACCTGTCACACTCCACCCTGACAACCTCACTAGACCTCACCTGTCACACTCCACCCCGACTACGTCACTAGACCTCACCTGTTACACTCCACCCCGACTACGTCACCAGACCTCACCTGTCACACTCCACCCCGACTACGTCACCAGACCTCACCTGTCACACTCCACCCTGACTACGTCACTACACCTCACCTGTCACACTCCACCCCGACAACGTCACGAGACCTCACCTGTCACACTCCACCCCGACTACGTCACCAGACCTCACCTGTCACACTCCACCCTGACTACGTCACTACACCTCACCTGTCACACTCCACCCTAACTACGTCACCAAACCTCACCTGTCACACTCCACCCCGACTACGTCACTAGACCTCACCTATCACACTCCAACCCGACTACGTCTTCAGACCTCACCTGTCACACTCCAACCTGACTACGTCACTAGACCTCACCTGTCACACTCCATCCCAACTACGTCACTAGACCTCACCTGTCACACTCCACCCCGACGACGTCACTAGACCTCACCTGTCACACTCCACCCTGACTACGTCACTAGACCTCACCTGTCACACTCCACCCTGACTACGTCATCAGACCTCACCTGCCACACTCCACCCCGACGACGTCACCAGACCTCACCTGTCACACCCCACCCTGACAACGTTACTAGACCTCACCTGTCACACTCCACCCCGACGACGTCACTAGACCTCACCTGTCACACTCCACCCTGACAACGTTACCAAACCTCACCTGTCACACTCCACCCCGACTACGTCACCAGACCTCACCTGTCACACTCCACCCCGAATACGTCACTAGACCTTACTTGTCACACTCCACCCCGACTACGTCACCAGACCTCACCTGTCACACTCCACCCCAACTACGTCACCAAACCTCACCTGTCACACTCCACCCCGACTACGTCACTAGACCTCACCTGTCACACTCCAACCCGACTACGTCTTCAGACCTCACCTGTCACACTCCAACCT
The DNA here is from genome assembly GCA_947623455.1 of Mimachlamys varia. NCBI lineage: Eukaryota > Metazoa > Mollusca > Bivalvia > Pectinida > Pectinidae > Mimachlamys > Mimachlamys varia. The sequence goes on from OX392537.1 coordinate 10,285,128, forward strand.
GACTACGTCACTAGACCTCACCTGTCACACTCCATCCCAACTACGTCACTAGACCTCACCTGTCACACTCCACCCCGACTACGTCACCAGACCTCACCTGTCACACTCCACCCCGAATACGTCACTAGACCTTACTTGTCACACTCCACCCCGACTACGTCACCAGACCTCACCTGTCACACTCCACCCCAACTACGTCACCAGACCTCACCTGTCACACTCCACCCTGACTACGTCACTAGACCTTACTTGTCACACTCCACCCCGACTACGTCACCAGACCTCACCTGTCACACTCCACCCCAACTACGTCACCAGACCTCACCTGTCACACTCCACCCTGACTACGTCACTAGACCTTACCTGTCACACTCCACCCCGACTACGTCACCAGACCTCACCTGTCACACTCCACCCAATTGAGTTCGGTACCCCACCAGGGTCGCAGCACCCAGCAGTCCTGGCCCCTGTCGACGTACGTGTTTCTGATGCTTGAGTTTCGCGGATGAGTGGAACACATAATGTCAAGGTTGGGTGGGGCCTTAGCAACAGGTTTAGGTGTGAGTGCCTCCTTAGTAAGCGTCTCCCTGGGTACAAATACATACACATTTCAGAACCAACTAATTTATATCATATCGGGCGTACTCAAGTTGCATCACTCATGATAATTATACATTTCCATACATACAAGTTTTTAGATGCTGCTGGTTTGTTTTTGTTTTTTTTTATTATTGAAATATCTTATTGTTGATTATTTACAAAAGGATTTGGGCAAAAGTTTACGCCGTATATCAAGACAGTCAGGCAGACAAGAGGAGAGAGGAAGAGGGGTTAAGGAGAAAGGAACTATTCAAAGTTGTCATTCAGAACTATGATCTGAACCTTTTTGTTATTCAAAATTATTGATTTGTTATCATATTACGTACATTTTGTTTTGGTGTAGTTTATACCGTGATGTCCAGAAGATGGAAGACCGCAGCATATCCTGGTTACTGAGGCGGTGAATCGTTTTCCTGATGTCATAAAACACAATACACATTGTTATACCGAACACGACATATTCAACACAATAGAACAAGTACTAACTATAATGGGGGACTACAACAGAGGTCCCCCAAACTCCTGCAGGTCGCTTTGTATTGCTAAATTCAACTTAGCCCGAGTCTGGTGTTCGGGCTAGAGAAAACTCGGGCTAAATTCCACCTACATACCAAATTTCGACCAAAAATCGACCAAAATCTCATTTCGACCAATCAAAGGCTATGGCGACCATCTTGGTTGACGTAGAGGAAAATGAAAGATTCTTTTCACACCCCATTATAAACTCTAAGAAGAAGAAACCTCCAAGGTAGGGGATAAGCCCCAAGGACCATAGGTTAACAGCATAAAGTAGAAGAATTCAGTACACATGTACAATAACACAGGGACCTGAGAATTTGTTACAGGTAGTTTTGTACCAAAACTAGGGTGTTTAGAGTAAGTTTACACTTTTGGGACTTTAGATATATTTTCGATAAAAATGCCCCTCAGTGCCCCCCACCCCCACGGTTTAAATTACTCTTAACACCCTGGTTTGGGTCCAAAACTAGCTGTAACAAATTCTCAGGTCCCTGTGTACAATAAGGATATCAAAACATATATACAAAATATCCCAGTATGATATGTAAACGTCAATTCTACAAGACTAATAAGAGTAGAATGGCGACGTTCCAACATTAATGTCGATCTCACCGTTTAAAACTAGTGTTATCAAACTGTCAACGTGAATCAAGTGAGAATTTGTATTTTTACAATACTACTGCTTACGTAGTGTAACCAATAACAACCCAAGCTGTGACACTTGTCCCAATATAAAACACCATCTGTCCTCAACATTAAAATGTCAACGCCGACCTAGCAATGACGCGATTACTCCAAAAATAGATCATGTCTGCGTCGAGTCGAGCATGCATTTAAAATAAAATAAACCTTTAAAAACCATCAAAAACATTTCACTAAAACTTTGAAAAAACCCATATATTTTACAATAGTTTTAGAATAAAAGAAAGTCACAATTATTGAAAATCCGTTGGTCTCGTGATTTTCACAAAAGAAGCATCAATTTATTAAATATATCTTGTAAGATTGTGTGTCCATTTTATAGTATTAGTTTTCGTAATTTTGTCATGGTAAGAAACAACAATGATTAAAAACTGGACCCAAGTACCCATTAATTGGCAGATTCCAGAGGCCCCAGGTGTTGACACTCGCTTGAGTTCAAATTGAAAATCTCTCAGCCAATCAGTGGCCACGGTGTTTATCTTGGATTTTAAATTAGGAAGGAAATTAACATATATTGAAAATAGATTAGATGCATTTGAGCCATTCTTGGAAATATCGAAGCAACCTCCTTATCTATTGTGAAAATACAATGATGGCCACGTATTTTTTTGATTTTCAGATAAGCACGAACAATAAACTCTGCAATTTAATATGAAATTATATGAGACATTATGATATTCTAATGGTTCTGAAGACAAACGACGGACCACGCGGACCTGAGAAGATACAAATTTCTTAGGTTCCTGTGTGCAATTGCGCTGACGAGCTGAAAACCAGACTCCAGTGACCCGATCTTACCTCGGATACTTTGATGATGAAGTCTTGAAAACATTTTCATCAAAGGGTGGTGGAAAATCAGGCGGGCTACATTTAATCTCACCATCCGGGCCACTTGGTGGATAGGCGACAGCATGCCTCCCATTGGTCAGTGAGAATGACGTCAGTACACACGTCACAAGGAACTGAGGGAACATGCGCGTTAATTCATTTAATACGAAAAGAAATCAACGCGAATTGGTATTAATAGAAAGCTGTATGCTATTGTATTAATAGTATTTTCAATATACATGTATATTTAAGTAAGAAATTTATAAAAGTTATCTAAATAAAATTTAAACAGGATTTTACAGCTTTTTTCTGAAATGCAATAATTAGCTCTTTTCGCCCTTGAATACTTCAGTAGCTAATACAAATGTACACATACTTACCGAACATCTAATAATCATATCTTGGTCAGTGCCCTTTGTCTGTCTTGGTCGTCCATGCTATCATACCGACGAGGTTTCCCATTATCGATGATGTTTGTTAATACCCATCTTTCCCCGTCTCCTGCTAAGCGTGAACTAACCCATGTACCGTAAAACACTGCTGGTTTTAAACTTCTTCAGACATGTGGCCGATGTTCCTTTTTACAAATGTCAATGTGCTTATTAAAATAATCTACCAATAAAAATAGATTTCTATAAAGATACAATAATATTTATCCGACTTAAAAAATATATCAATCATATTTTTATCTTATAAAGATCAATGAGTGACAGTTTCACTACATTTCTAAGAGAACAGATATTTTATCCAAACCGGCAAGGTACAGTCTGTAACGAAAGCTCAAGTGTAACAAATATATATACTAGTATACATGTAGTCACAAGGTAGTGAAAATATCTAGGAGACTTCACTTCTAATTAAAGGAAGTAAACTACTTAACCTTTAATTTTCGATAAAAATGCCCCCTCAATGGTCATAAAAGCTTTTATGACCATCGAGGGGTCATTTTTATCGAAAATTGATCTTAACCCCCCAAATGTGTAAAATTACTCTAAACACCCTATTTAAGGTCCAAAACTAGCTGTAACAAATTCTCAGGTCCCTGTGGTTTCATCAACGTTCCTTAACTTAAAAATCTCCATAGGAAAGCATTACAGAATTCAAGGGGAAAATCTTAAGTTAGGGAGCTGTCCTTAAATTCTGTAATGCTTTCCTACTGAGATTTTTAAGTTAAGGAGTTTCCTTAAGTTAAGGAACGTTGATAAATCCAGACCAGTTTCAGTTGTTCAAATGATGATTAGCTTAATCAGTGATTAGCGCGAATTGTAATTTTCTTCTTACTTTAAAACGAAACCAATAAATTAATTACAACTAACCAGATGTCAATATATTTAGTGGAGTCGATTCACATGCAAAAGTGTGGGATTGTATACCTTGCTTATCGACAGAATAATTAAAAGTTGAAAAATGTCGTTAAACAGTGACTCAGCTAATAATCTGTTTAACAACTGGCCACTGAAGTTCGCATTTCACGATGCAGTATTTAGTTTCAACCTAAATGAACGTGATCCGTTATATAAAACACGAGCTAAACACGAACCTTTGTCACTATGAAATGGTTGCCAGATACTTATTTTACCTCTCTCGAAAATAACCCCTCCCACTACTATATATCTGTAACATAGGTCCGTGTCTAGCCCCTGTGCCATTAAATAGTTAACTGTACTTGAAATCGCAGAAGACTAACTATATTTAACCCAAATGTGAACGAGATGTTACTCTTGCTAACTTGTACATCAAGATTTAAGGGTGTATGCTACCGTACACATACGTATAAAAGTTGAATTATACAAATATTTGCTATGATATTGTTCACATTTAACCGATGGTAGTTCAAAACCAATTCAACAGTGGATGTGTCGCTTTTGTGGCCCAAAGTAGAAAGAATACAACAAGACAGATTGCAATTTTAGTTAAGAAATATTACTGTAATTTCGACTGGAGTTAGACAAGTCTGTCCAATTTAGGTCATATCATTCTTGTGAAAATTTGCTAAAATTCAAAAAAATAAAAAAACAGGGCCTTCACCAAGTTAGAATATAAACTGCATCTTGTCATTATTCAACTTCGTATACATACCGAATTACAAGTCAAAATGTCTATTCAGTTGAGTAAATGAGAGAAACGAAATCATGAGATTCATTTAAGAGGCGCAAAGGGCACGGAAATCTTTCATTCGGACGTGGGCTGTATTTATAGTACATTTGTAACAATGACCTTCTGAGAAACTCTTAGCAAGGATGTTCAGTAAGAAATTTGAGTTTGATAGATCCAAAATATCAACAATGTACGGAACCACCTTTTTTGGACGCGTGTTCAATTTATAGTTAAAATGGCTCCATATATATAAACATTTTTTTTATATACTGACAGAAACTCCAGCAACTGTGGTGAAAGGGAACTCGAACTATTGCACAGCAGTGGATTCTATTTATAAATCATAGTAGCAATGACATTGATATTTTATATTAGGACCAAAAGAGAAATTCCAAGGAAGGAAGCGCTGCATGAAGTTTGATAGACCCAAGGGAATTCAAGGCACTGTATGGAAAAGTGGGTACTATCTATAGAAACAGCGACTTTAATCTTTGACTTTCAGACCTGAAGAGCAATTCAAGTAAGAACTTTCAGCTAGTAACACTAGGAGGTTTGAGTTGGGTTTGTCTGAAGTAGCTCAAGTTATCACAAAGAAACCTTTATCCAGATATAGGTTCTATTTATAGCAATTATAAGTGACCTTGATCTTTGACCTTCAGAGCAATCCCTATCAAGGACTTTCAGTAAGATTTCACTGTATGAAGATTGCGTTTGATAAGCCAAAGCATGAGAGACATCAAGTTATAGCATGGAAACCTATGGATGTCCAACTGTCGGCGACATGACAAAGTGATCTCTTTATGTCAACAGAACCATGATCTGAACTCAAACTCGATGTAACTAGGGGCAAAATATGAAAAAAGGAAAGATTTACATGGAGACCCTTGTAATAAAACCAGGTTTTCCGAAAGAGTAAGCACTTCTGCTTCATCAACAACACTTGCCATAAAAACTTATTTTATGTGACTTCATTAGTGTGTAACTCTTTGGGGAGAAAGGTGTAAAACAGTATAGTAACATATATCCTTAACAGATGAGTGATTTTTTACCTAGATATTCTGTCAAATTCTTATACACTATTTACAAACTTTATGGGTAGATAATAAAATGAAGCTGCTGAAAAATTACTTTATAGGAAAATGAAAACATCTTTCAGAATTTAAGTATTTTTAAAATTTTCCACAAAGCAGCTTATCACTTACTATCTACCCATTCAACTAATGTTTACAAATAACACTGAACATCATTCATATTTCACTTTTATTATTTTTGTTTGATGCATTTTTCATATTTTATTTCATATTTCAACATTGCCATAAAAATATTCTCTGTACATCAAAAGAACAATTGCAAATTTCTGTACAGATCTGAAGAAACCACTGACACTGTATTGATCACGAGTATGGTAGGGTGCAAGCTTCAGAACACTCCTCAAGTCTGTAGAAAAAGTTGGATATCAAACCAACTGTACCTTATAGTGAGGGAAATACTAGTGACTTCTATAGTAGCAGTACAGTGTTGATAAGTTACCTATTAACATTATTTATCTATACAATGACACTTATAATACTTAATCACCTATCAACAATATTTACCTGTAAATTTACAGTGAATCAATCACCTGCCAACACCTGTCAACAGTTTTTACCTTTAAAGTTACAGTAAAACACTTGTCAACAGTTTTTACCTGTAACGTTACTGTAAAACACCTGTCAACAGTTTTTACCTGTAAACTTACTGTAAATCACCTGTCAACAGTTTTTACCTGTAACGTTACTGTTACAGTGTAAAACACCAGTCCTGTCAACAGTTTTTACCTGTAACTTTACTGTAAAACACCTGTCAACATTTTTTACATGTAAAGCTACAGTAAAACACCTGTCAACAGTTTTTACCTGTAAAGTTACTGTAAAACACCTGTCAACAGTTTTTTCATGTAAAGTTACTGTAAAACACCTGTAAACAGTTTTTACATGTAAAGTTACTGTAAAACACCAGTCCTGTCAACAGTTTGTATCTGAAAGTTACTGTAAAACATTTGTCAACAGTTTTAACCTGTAAAGTTACTGTAAATCACGTGTCAACAGTTTTTACCTGTAAAGTTAGAGTAAAACACCTGTCACCACTTTTTACCTGTAAAGTTACTGTAAAACACCTGTAAACAGTTTTTACCTGTAACGTTACTGTAAAACACCTGTCAACAGTTTTTACCTGTAAACTTACTGTAAATCACCTGTCAACAGTTTTTACCTGTAACGTTACTGTTACAGTGTAAAACACCAGTCCTGTCAACAGTTTTTACCTGTCACGTTACTGTAAAACACTTGTCAACAGTTTATACCTGTAACGTTACTGTAAAACACCTGTCAACATTTTTTACATGTAAAGTTACTGTAAAACACCTGTCAACAGTTTTTACCTGTAAAGTTACTATAAAACACCTGTCAACAGTTTTTACATGTAAAGTTACTGTAAAACACCTGTCAACAGTTTTTCCATGTAAAGTTACTGTAAAACACCTGTAAACAGTTTTTACATGTAAAGTTACTGTAAAACACCAGTCCTGTCAACAGTTTGTATCTGAAAGTTACTGTAAAACATTTGTCAACAGTTTTAACCTGTAAAGTTACTGTAAATCACGTGTCAACAGTTTTTACCTGTAAAGATGGAGTAAAACACCTGTCACCAGTTTTTACCTGTAAAGTTACTGTAAAACACCTGTAAACAGCACTGTTTACCAACTGCTCAACATTGTGTGGTTACTTTAAATCATCAATGCCAGTCACAACTGATGAAAACAATGGTTACTTGTATATTAACAGTAAATTATCAAAGAAAGTTCATTAAATAAGATAAAAACTCTATAAAATCAATGTGAAATAGAGAATTTCATCACTTAATTGTACATAAAAAAAAATATAATAAATTATATTGTCATAAAAATATTTGGTACCAAAGTCTAGCACTGAAATTTTAGAGAAGAAAAAGGATTATATGATCAGAAACTGTAATACAACCTTTGAGATACATAATAAACATTCTCCAAGTTTAAACCCCAATAAATGATGCCTCTTTAAAACGGACGTCCAGGATCGGCCTACTTAGGGTCGGCTAAAACACTGCAGGGCATTTTCATCCTGTATAGTTAGCATTGTATCTTTTCCAGAGCACTTTTGAAGACCTGGTTATGATGCATACAGAGTTCACTTATGAACAATTTTGTAGTTTGCTTTCTTATCATAAAACTCTTACATAGGGGCCTAATTCTTTATTAACAGTATGTTGTCATTTACTTAAATTTGGTATAAACAAACAATGAACTTGTTTGTCTTGGACAAAAAAACAGAACAACCTTTCATTGCGGCCTTCAATTCCTATTCCAATGTTTTTGATGACCTGGCCTACATAAATATTACTCGCACTGTAAAACCTGACACCCCTCATTTAACAAATGAATCTTTACACAATAGTGTGTAGTGTCATTGCTCTTATTGCAGAATATTTACATTTGCTCTGCATCCTTCCATTATAATGCATACAGAAGGCAAATGTTTTTATAAGACTGTAACAACATTTACTATTGTGACATCATCAATTTTTGTTGTGACATCATCAATTTTTGTTGTGACATCAACAATTTCATTGATATCTTTACTTAATTTGCTTTTCAAAAACTCCCTTAAATATCTAAATAGAGCGCAATAATTCTATCAAAATGTAAATATAACATTTTAGCAATTGTTGTTGTAGGACTCGCAACATTTGCTAAAGCGTTCATTGCTTAAGATTGGTTTGGTTTATTTTGTTTTACATCCTATTAACAGCCAGGGACATTTAAGGACGTGCCAGGTTTTGGAGGTGGAGGAAAGCCAGAAGACCCGGAGATAAACCATCGACGTATGGTCAGTACCTGGAAACTGCCCCAAGTGGGTTTCGATTTTGCAACCCAGAGGTGGAGGCCTGGTGGTTAAATGTTGGGACATCTTAACTACTCAACCACCTTCAATGCCTATGAAAAAATCAAAAAAGAAAAAAAAAACTTACATCTTGGGAAAATATTACAGTAACTATATCTGGGTTCAATTAAATTTCTAGTACATATAATATGAAACTGTAAATACATTTCAGCATTTAAGGCGAGGCGTGAGATTTCCAGTTTACACCTGTGACTATTCTGAAACTTGCACCGTAACATTACATGGGAATGGAGTCAATCATGATGACAGCGTTGCTGAAATAAATAACACTAATTTTAAAAGTGTGATGAGATGACATATGAAAACATGATTTATAATGATCACAAAACAATAAAGTTAAAACAATTCATGACAAAATCTTTCTAAAAACAGTGTGTGGAGTTTCCCCAGCAGCACTCAGTACCTCCCAGCTTCGTCTGGGAGAACGGCAACCCGCAAGTTCCCGTTGCCAACATAACAATCGTTCAATGGGCACCCTAGTTTATAACGGCCAATCAGATCAAAGGTCAATATTGAAACTCATAACATTTATTTTGAGGGTAAAGACAACCCATAATTACTGTGGCCGATTCAGTTCCGGACACAATTCGCTGTGTCTGGGTCAATCTGGCCAGATCAACTGAAACATGTAACATGGCCACATCATAAAAATATCAATACCTATTTTCTGTCAAGGGAGATAATCACTGAGTTGACCGTCAATAATTCACATATATGTACATAAATTCCAACAGACCAATCGGAGTCTAACAAAAGGCAGAATTTAAATGACATCTGGTGCACCTGGTCTGACCTTGTTACCTGTTCTCACAGGTGTTTATTCACCCATTAAATATTCTCACAGGTGATTATTTACCCATTAAATATTCTTACATGTGATTATTCACCCATTAAATATTCTCACAGGTGATTATTCACCCATTAAATATTCTCACAGGTGATAATTTACCCATTAAATATTCGAATACATTACAATGTCTTTATAGAAATAAGTTTGACACAAGTTTTGGTCCATCCAGTTTGTCCACAGTGGCCTGAGATTTTGTCAAAAATTAACAATAACTGTAATACAAAATAATATATATTTTCTAAGAAAATAATATAGGTACTATTTTGTATAATTGCCGTTATTCATTTTTGACAAGATTTTCAGGCTCTTTGTGGTATGTCTACCATATCCTTAACAAACATCATGCATATGTTCCTAATTAAGGCATGAGTCAAATTAACATGCATTTGTATTGAGAAATGCCCCCTTTCCCCCTGATTCCTTTTAAAATGTAAAGCAATGGCAGGTAACCCTTCCTTCTGTATCACACAACTGTTGACTTACGAATGATGTGCCTGGAGAGGGCTCCTCATAGAACCCTAATCCCCTGTATCTAATATCTGAACAATAAAATATTCTGAAATATGTACCTGAGCAGTCCAGTATATGTGAACCAAGCATGTTCTTTTGCCCAAAAACGATTAAGTATACATGTATAGGTAAGGTGAGGCGTGAAACAAGTGCACCAATAGTCACCAGTTCAAACATGCCATTAATCAGAACTCCAATCGATTCTCTATCACAACAACTAGTTTCAATATTACATCTGAATCATCACAATAATTTGTCAACTTCCAGTTTATAGAACCTCTGTGAGGTGTTACTTTTTCAATGATGGCATTACATCTCCATAACAAAGTTACCCACAAAAACAGTATACAACAACCTTACCCCACCTCCTGTCGTACATAACAAACCTACCCGTCCTTTCCTTCACCAATACTACACGGTATAGTATACTATACAACAGCCTAGGCCTCCTCCTGTCGTACATAACAAACCAGCTCGTCCTCTCCTTCACAAATACTACATGGTATAGTATACAACCACCTAGCCCTCCTCCTGTCATACATAACAAACCAGCTCGTCCTTGCCTTCACAAATACTACACAGTATAGTATACAACAGCCTAGCCCTCCTCCTGTCGTACACAACAAACCAGCCCGTCCTCTCCTTCACAAATACTACACGGTATAGTATACAACAACATGACCAGTGTCCTTTTGTCACCACAGACCACCTAACAAACTTCCATCCTTACACATGATACTATAGTTATAGATATAGAGGTTCCATAGCACTTCTGTTTTCGTATTACTAACCATTATCAAGTTCAATTTCCAGTTTTGAAAAGAAAGCAAACTGTAGAAATTATTCTATAGGAAACAGGTCAAGATCATTGTAACTTCAATCTTTCAACAATTTCTGATATCATAAACGGGACCAACCGATATTCTTGATACATACATTTAGATATTTGTTCAGAATGATAAATTTGTTGATGAAATTGTAACACGTGTTTACAGGTCCACTCCATAGTTTGACTATTGCCTGATTTCATCAACTCTTGAGTGTCGGCAAAAATAACCACTTGTAGGCAGTGAACATACCTAGGTAGTCAATGATGGAGGAGAAAAATTTCAAAAGTATTGACCAATCAAAAGTCACAGAAGGCGATAACCAGCCTATTTATGAACACTTCTTTCTGTCCAACACTTGAATAGATTAATGCTTGACCTTGGAATCGACAAACGGCGTTAATTGTGGTAAAATACAGCATAGAAATCATTTTTCCAGTCAACATGACCTTTACCTCCTTCACAAGCACTAAACAGAACGTCAACATCTGGGTAAATCACCGTGAAATAGTCTACAAACGATCCAATACTTCCTTGTTCAGACATATACACTTCAGAAGAAATCCCTCGGGCCTAACACACTGACATACATATGCGGTCATGTTTTCTATTTGTTCAGATAGGAAATATCAAAAATGTGTACGAGTAACTAACGACATATTTCCAGGTGAGCAATTCGGTTAGGATACCTTTCATTAATCAGTCAGATTTCTTGATAAAAAATTCATTTGAAAAAAACATTAAAATATGAATATGTACATTTAGTCACAGTGGTAAATTATATTAAAACAAAAACATCACAAGGCTTTCTTCTCCTCTCCTCTTGACATGCAATCCCTCACAGGATCATTACACTGTCCTACATCTGGCTTCAATTGTTCCTATTCTACAAAACTCCAACTGATACTTGGTCAACAAGTGTCGCAAATTCAACCACAAGGGGTATCTTCAATACCAAATAGGTCATTATTCAAACAGAAAAAAAAAATTCAAAAAGTGTTTTATAAATTCTGTTGTTTGTTGCAGACCAGAAATAATGGGAGACCTTCCTGACTCAAGATAATTGTAAAAGAGGTCATAACTTTTTCAATGCCTCCGCCAGGATTTGAAACCTGAACCTCTGGCTACTAGTCTTAAAGAGAAGATCTCTCTAGCCAAAGGGTATATTGCGGCTAATTTTTAGCAGGGTTTCATAATAAACACTGAAACAATAATTTATCTCAATTTCAGTGTCATTCTACAATTACATTTCAAGACGTCTTATTTCACACCAACATTTTCATATTGACCTGTTCTATTCCCCAACATAAGGCTTGACTGAACATCTAGATATTATTTATGACATATGTAAATCAGCTTTCTATGGAATAAAACCCATTTCCCCAAAAGACACATTTGAACTCTTCTTACCCAAAGGTTGGAACAGTTCATTATTGAATTCCAGGGGGTGAATGAGTAAACTTTTTTTTTAAATGATCTATGAAAAACATTTGTAAAATTTGATTAAAATGCAATCTGTTGTTTCTGTTCGCAGTTTAACACCAAATAAATGATGGATGAATGATTATTCTAAAAAATATATTTTCATGCAATTTTCAAAGCCATGACGAACAATTTTCTTCAAACAATGTTATGGCAAGATGTCATACCCAGTTGAACAAATGAAAGAATGTGTTTGAAGTGAGCAGCATGTTTTTACATCCAACTGGTGGTTTTGATCTTTAAATAATAAATGAAAACATTATCAATATGAAAAGATCTTAATTGTAGGATTCTTCCCACCCAATAGTTCACAAACAACAACAAATTGAAGAAAAAATAGAGAGATATTTGAAATTTCCTGAATTAACTTAGGATTTGGTATAAAGGAACTACGAGGGAAAAATTGGTATGGATTTTGAGCAATTGCAGTAAATATCGGATTCTCACCAGACTGGTGTATTCCTAAAGCTATCAAAGACTGTTTTAGCCAAACTCACTGTAATCTACAGATAGAAATAAGTTAAAAGTACTGTTAATATGTAAGCCGAGTAGACCGAGATATAAACAAGTTTTGATTTCCCCCGTAATATTGCCGTCAAAGGACGACAAACAGAAACAAGAAATATATAGATTGGATAAAAATGGAACAAATCATTTGAAAACAAAATGCTTAAATTGTGACCTATTTATCTCAATTATGGCCCTGTTGAGAGGGCACTTTTGCCTGATAGTATTGTCGAGGGATGGAATAGTGCCCGAGCCAAAGGCAAGGGCACTATCTCATCATGAGACAATACTATGAGGTAAAAGTCCCCTCTCAACAGGGCCATAATGGGTTTAGTACATCACCCTTCCATTTGAATATAAACCAAAACTTGTTTCATTGTGATACACAGTGACCAGATTTTGGTTATTTCCAGAGTCAGCCATTTTCAAGCAGAACAGTAGCAAGGGACGTAACACTTGATCTACATCTAATTTCCCGCCAATAATGGTAATAGTGACATAACATAATAGTGACGTCATAATAGATTCACGTTGAACATCGCGCCAAATTTGATAGTGCCTGGTGAGAGGGCACTATTGCTTTATAGTACCCATGTGTGTAACCAATGGGAAGTCAGTATTCAGTCAAGTGATGTACTAATAACTAGTAGCACAATTGTTTTGAGGACAATTTCAATTTTCATACACTTTACATGTATATAAAACCCTATTTTTTCTTCGTGTGATACATGGTATGTGTAACTAGAATGGCCGTTAAGTAACTGATGCACTAGCTAATAGTAAAGGCAACCACCTTGAGTTACTGAGAAATCTGTAACATATTTAACAGATATTAATATGGCTCTACAGGAGAATGGCCATTTCAAATATCACAAGTAAATAAAGCTTCATTTCCTATATAAAGGTTGTATTGTTTTCCTTGTTCAACCATCCTCCGTGAATTATGTCTCAACTCATTCACCCCTGAAGAACCGTTTCAACCTTTGTTGTGGAAGGGTTGACATCAGGGGTGAGTAAGTTAATAAGACCTTAGCTAAATCCCTAATTAAAGAATGTAACCAAAATCCTATCAACTTATCCAGGGACATAATTTTAAAATTAAAATCATTTTCTTTGTTGTAATTTTACAAGAATTTTATGCTGTATTGAAAAATATCTGAAAGATGCCTATTGAAAACCATACTCATCTTGGTAAAATGATAATTCAACACCATCACAAATGTTGTGATAGTCTGCCTCAACAGTGAAATTACATGTCATTTAACCAGAACCCATTAAATTTTCTATCTATAACTTCTTTTACAAAACCAAGATGTTGAGTGTTAGGTCAATAACTTTAACAAAGACAATATTTGTTTAGTCTTTTACCAAGAGAAATGTCAGATGTTACTTTAACATGATGAATTAGTTCATCCAATATTGCTGCTGTCAAGATTTATTTCCGAACTTTGCTCGGACTTCTAATTTATACAAGTCCAATCTCCATTATAATCTTACCCTGTGATAGTCTTAATTAATTTAACATGTTTAATGCTGCGAGCAATAGACTTAAAAACTTTTATAATGTAACTTCATTGCTTAGAATTAATCTAAACATCATATGATCAATCCATATATTTATGAAGGAAAAATCCCCCACCCCACCCGATTAAATGACTGACTAAGTATATGAAAATCCATCTTACTGTTTAGAATTTTATATTTTAACCATTCTGCATCTTGTCAGCATTAATTATAGTTGAACCTCATCATATCAAACTTGTGTAACTCGAAGATCCCATTAAATATTTCGTTGGCCTTGGCCAGACTTCACAAGTATTAAAACTCACCTAGCTCAAATACTCGGATAACCCAAAGTTTTTTCGTGATCCCCTCGACTTCAAAATAACAAGGTTTAACTGTATCGTTTAATAGCATTGACCAAAACAAATCTCAAAATTTTGGTCACCTATAATTCATCAAAATGGAAAAATTATAAAATATTTGGATGTTTATGGATATGTATTTATCTTACTGACCATTAAGTACTGTTTGATAAACAAGTTATCTTGCCCACCGACCACAGGTATGTCTTATCATCCTATGTCATCCACACAGGTCTGACGTATCTAACAGTGAGCCATGGCTATACAAAACTAATGCTATATTGGCGAGTTTGATTTTAAGCGAGATCTTTGTGTTGTCCTATTTGCAGTCGTTCACAAGTGCGGAAATATTCGCGAGATGCCACTGAAAAAATCTTAAATGAAATCTATGCAAGGAGTGGTTGATCAATGGGCAGATGTTGATGGAAATGGAATGCCAGTAATTTGTAGAGCTTTAAACATTCATTACACAATGTTTCCTATTTATACTTTTCACAAAAATCATGATTAATTCTTTTAAGGGGGCACATGATTTGGCTGCAAATACTCACTCATTGATATACATTCGAGTTGTTATTGCTGAAGAATGTAGGATACAAAATCATAAACCTTTCTTCATTCCAAAGCATTTGAATTATTATACCTCTAGTAAACTGAAAATGGCCATATAAAAATTTATAGTAACAAAGAGGAAAGGTCACTTTAAAAATTCATACGAGGTATCAACAAATCCGAACATACAAAAATATGCCCTTGTTAAACCTACTTCAACAAGTCCTGCCTGCTGCAGCTCAGGAAGGTGTAAGTTAATCGTCCATAAATATACACAGTTTCAGCCCCATACGCGAGGTCGGGCCCATACACAAAGTCATCAGCCCCATACATAGGGTTGGGCCCATATACAGGGTCAAACCTGTCCCACGGGGTCAGCCCCGTATTTATGGAGTCAGCATGCAAAACAAATATTATACAATCCTATACACACTGTTTTTTCATCAACTTGTTCATAAAACTGAATATCAATCTTACAAGACAATATACCATTGAAAAAAAAACATTTCAATTTATACAATAATCCATAAAATGTCCATATGTAGTACTTCCATTCAAAAAAGAAAAAATGCATTTTTCCCAATCAAAAACAATATTGGAACAAATGCCACATGTTTGCTGCCTTCGGCATAGGGACAGGAGCTTACTTCACTATAAATGTCAAAGAGTTCTCTCCCCTTGGGTGTGGTCAGCTACATCACCGTCTGTTCAGGAAGTTCAAGATCAGTTCCGATTACACTGCCCTTCGTAGTCCTCTGTCACACTTCATCGCTGTTTTATTTAAGATATGCAATGACCAGTTTAAATACAAAATATTGTCCTTGTTCCATAAATTACAAGTCATCCGTTCCAAATAACGTCCAGTCAAGCGTGGAAGCCAGAGTTTTCGGCTTGTCCGACGACCACTAAGAGTAGGCTCCGTTCTGGTGACGTGCTGACATGAGATCGTTGAATGACTGCTCAAAGTTCTGTTTGAGTTCTGCGTACGAGACCACGAGCACACTGTGTTCATCACGAGACATTAGACAGATCTTCTCTGGTGTACCAGCGTCCAGCTATCAACAGAAACAGAGGTGTAACTTCATCAACACTCGACAGAAACTTAAAATCATCCTTATCTATAACAACAACCAACAGAATCGTCACAACCTTGGTCCAAAACAAAAGTAAATTCACATATTCTACTCCTTTTATATGTAAGTAAGTTATTCTTAGATTTCGTCACTGGTGATTTTGTTACATAATTGTAATACAGACATCACCATTTCAGTTCTGTTACACTAAAGATACCATTTGGTTGCTTCATAATCTGTTTAAAATTTACCCTTGAAAACATATTTCAAATCTTCCAATTCAAAGGTTGAAATAGTGCCTATGAAAGTTCAGGAATAAATTAGTTGAAAACCTTTGAAAAGTCACACGGAATACTTGTAAAATTACATGACATGGATGACAATGCTATTATTATCGGGGATGAACAGATCACAGTGGGTTTATTCTTGAGTATATAAATAGAAGATATTCATTGGCTTGCCTTTCAATATCAAATATATTTCTATAAAGAAATCTTATAAAATCTGCCATAGTTGTTCGGTTGTGATTTCGACGGATTGGCCTAGCTACTTTCTAGTAGGCAGGTAAAAAAAAAACATTTTAATGCCTCATTCATATATAATAAAAAAAAAAACAATGGTTTGCTGTTTAATATCAAATATATTTCACTGCAAAATCTTATATTTTCACTTCTCATCAATGCAGTGAAAATATAAGTTTTATCAGTTTGATAATTTTTTTATATTTCACAGGCAAAAATGTAATAATATTAAATATTAAATGGTATCAAACAACACGGTTAACACACCTTGTTTAAGCACTGTACAATGTGGGCCATGTCAATCCAAGGGGCCCCGTTCTCATCCACCTGGTGGAACAGGTAATCTCTGAACAGCTTCAGCATGTACCTATCACCCGTTTCTGACCACTGTGGATCCATGTTGAACCTGTAATCATTAGCAGCAACAAAAAGCCCATTAGTCAAAACTGTAAATTGATATTCCAGCATCATCAGTCACATAGTTACCATGGAATCAATTTCTACGAGATAAGTCAACCTGCTCAGTAACTTGAAATAAGTCCAATTTGAGCTGTTTTTGACCCCTTAAATATCCCTAAAATATTAAAATATGGTGCAGCATATTACACTATTTATATGTCTCAACCTAACATCAATATCAACTTATCATGCTATTCATTATAGTGAAACAGAACTTTCTGAAAGAAGACATTTTTAACCTTAAGCGTAAATATCACAAGGAATACTGAAGGGCAGACAAACATCGGGTGATCATGACAGACCACAGACAAAAAATTGTTTTAACAGCTCATATAGAATCAGGCCTAAAATCAAAGTCAATTATATGCTGAGGAAAATAAAGCACAGGAACTTACTCTGGCCTTTCGTTGATAATCCCAAACTTGCACATAAGTCTGAGCACTCGGCCATTCTCTACCTCCTACAGAGAAAAACAAAGAGATTAATATATCAGAGTTTTGTATGTTATGCACCCACACAATTTTTGGTATATGTTTCCAGAATAATCTTAAGTTAATCATGTCTTTTAATAAAACTGTAAAACAGGAAAGTCTTTATTTTGTCCTCTCATGAAAAGATTTGAATTTGCCCTCTCAAATACAGAAAAAAAACATGTATTTGAGACGCAGGTATATGTTTGGAAAAAAATATGCTCGGCTTTAAATTAGCCCTTCCATTGTTTGAAGAAAATTAAATGAGGGCAATTTTTCCTGTTTTACAGTATTGAAAATGCGATATCCCCGACCATAACAGTAAAATCCCGGAAAGAGTACCCCTTGTTTTATTTCAGACCTTGCTTACTTCAATATATTTCAAGGAACCCTTTTCTCTACAATTGCGACAAATATTGTAGGGAGATGGGAAACAAACCTTAGCCAGCTCAGTCTCTATCACATCACTCCGGAGCTGTGCCGAGTCAAGCTGGGTGTAGAACCTCGCCCCAATCATTGGCATTATGTCGTTAATGCTCCTCGGCCGGTTCTGATTGGCCAGTAAATACCTAAAACAGTCAAGTACTGATGGATGAAAATCTCAAGATAACACTTACTCTTTGACACTGTCTATCCAAAAACATGATAGATTTACTTGACAGGTATAAGAATATATATACAAGCTATCAGTATACGAAAACTAAAATGGTAGCATTGCATTTTAACTGAAGCTTTACAGCTAAGAGATTGGTTTGAGCACCAAATCCATATGTCAGGATGTCTAGTGATTAAAAGAATGAAGGCCCAGATCTCTATTTTTTTAATTGAAGATCATTAAGAAAACTCATTTCCGAATGGGTGTCTCAACATTTACATCATCCGTAATACTTGTGGAAGAATGATCTAATGTAGAAGTGACACATTAAGTTTATAAGGAAGGAAAGAAGGTCTTACAAGAAGAGGTTCTTGAGATCTGCTGAGTAGTTCCTGGCGATGAGTTCCATTGAGTTCTGGAAGCTGTCTCGTTGAATGGCCAGTACGGTGTTACAAGCCAGGGCCAGTACCACACGCCCCATGAACAGCAAGTCATCGTGCTGAAATCACATCAAGCACAGTGAATTACAAATATAGGTGAAATACAGTTTCATGTCTAACTTAAATTGACTGTGATTTGGGCAAATTTCCATTACCTGAAGTCAGTCAAAATTTAAAATTGACCTTCACCTTGTATGGCTATCAGATTTCTTGGAGAGGGGTCCATGCATGAGATATCTTGTATACAAGGTTTTTACTTCACAATGATTAAGTGTAAACTTCGAGACCTTTAATCCCTAAACTTGCCTAACTGACCACCAAATTTTAATCAGGGGGTAGCTCAACATTACTGACTTTATTGTACTATGGTATAAATATCGTCTGGCCGTAGGTCAGTGGTTTTTCTCTGTGAAAACCAGCGTTCCTCGCCACTAAAACATGGCACAGCCTTAAACAACTATAGCTGTTAATAGGACATATGTGTTCAGTGGTTCGTGTCACATCTTGTGCCCAAGCTTTCTATGGATGTACAGACTGCACTCATTAAGGCACTCACTGGACAGTGTGATTACACACCCTCCTCAAGTAAAGGATTTTCTTTTTCTGATTTGTTTGGACTGTTTGTATTACACATCCTATTAACAGCTATGGTCATTAAAGAATGTGCCAGATTTAAGTGGTGGAGGACAGCCATAGTTCATAGTGACCTAAGGCTAGTACCTTGGGACTTTCCTATGTAGGTCTCGAACCTACTGCCTAAAGGTGGAGGGTTAGCAAGCTTGAGGGTTATATTTAAACTCTACAAGTTGCACATACCTAATAATGAGGCATCACCGCCATAGGGTTACCATTGGTGCTGTGTAGGGAGCTTGAGGGTTATATTAAAACCCTACAAGTTGTACGTACCTGATAATGAGGCATCACCGCCATAGGGTTACCATTGGTGCTGTCAAAGGTGAGGACATCTAGGATACCGACACAGTTCAGTCGCAATCTTGACTTGCCGTAGATGAGGATCTTTGTGGGGTCCATGGTCCTGCAGGCTAGTCCTGCGGCATGTATAGCTCTCAGGGCCGAGCTTAGCTGTACCACGTATGCCCAGATGAGGCTCTCTGGCAGCAGGCCAGCGTGTTGACGAGGACCGTTCACATCTACACAATACAGATAGTATAGATAAATACAAGTGGCCGAAGACCTCGACATAAAATATAGAACAAGAGAAAACTGAGATATTAATTATACAAAGTATTAAAAATAAATCGGATATATACAGCATTGAAACTACTAAATGCATTTTCTTGCAGATCTTTTATTATAACTTTTCCAGACTTAATCATTTTCAAGTTTTTTTTATGCATTTATGTTTACCAATAAAAATGTAGAGTGGCGTCTGTTTCATATATGTAGATTACTAAGATTGCATCATTTTTTCACCTATAACTTTTTTGTACAGGTTAGTCATGAGAAACCTAGAATCTGCAGGAAAAGGATAAGATATCTAGAATTGTATATCTTCCCCTCTGAATACAACCTTTAGTCTAATAAAGAACTGATAAATCACTTTTACCAACTGCGAGTATTAAGGTTTTGCATATGTCTGTATCTCACAGGCTTTAGATCTTCCTTTCATGATGACTGAGAAGAAGTACCAGGATCACTTACTTCCCTTGCCGCCTGTCCCTCCGCCAGCCCCAGCTCCGTGACTAGGGTTGAACGGACGAGCAGATCCGTCCATGCTACCATGGTAGCTGTTCATGGCACCAGCGTTGTGGAAGTGGTGGGCCATCAAAGTCTCTGCACCCGCGTAGTAGTCATACACAAAAACTATAGCTGTAAAATAACAAAATTATAGTATAATCTCAAAGTCAAATGTAGAAGGTTTCAATCTGATAATGAATATCAATATTTCTGGATTTCCACCCTATAATTTCAGATAAAAATACAGCAGTAAAATTTATCAGTGCAGAAAGCATACTATAGATACAAGGTGTAATTACATTTCTAACCTCAAAACAGTGTCTTGAGATTAGAAATTAGTCTTGGTTGTAGATGACTGTATGTTTTTAGGGAAAGTATCCCTTTTATCTCTCAGATATGTTTAAAGTCTCCAGACAGCAGTTAAAAATTAGAATGACAGTCTTGATAAAAAAATTTTCTTTTTCTTTTTTTTTTTATTTTAACAACAAGAACAACCAAAGAAACTAGAAATGTCTGAGACATAAATGCCCCTACCACCAGCTGGTTTCATTACCAAAGGATGGGATGGGACAGGACTAGACAGGTCGGACATGGGTAACACTATATGCCTACCATTCCTTAACAACCCTTTGTTGTTTTTGTCAGCCATGAAAAAACTACTTACAATTGTCGCCGAAGGCCTTGGTGGTGAAGACTTCCCTCAGCTGTACAATATTGGGGTGGTACATCTTCTTCCACATGTCGATGATACTCATACATTTGGTGTTGGACAGACGGAAACCTGTGAGTTGTAAACATCACTTCAGAGTTTTAATAGTACAACGTCTACATCTACTGTTAAATTATTAATCATTTCCAAAATGTACAAATTATCTGTCCTTTACGAAAAATCCGGTCAAAATACAGCTCAGATAAACAGTATTTAAGTTATTCCGTGACATTATTAAATACTGAATAATATTAAATCTTAAAATAGAACCAACAATTTTTCTAAAACACCAAATACACAAAATTTTACATTACAGAAAAACTGTTGTAAAATAGATTCTAATGAATGGCATCAACACATTTGTCAGTAACTTTGAAATTAGAGAAAACTCCATTCATTACTTCTGAAAAAATACCCATAACAAACATTCATATTCAAAAAACAAGATGGTCACCTGTCAGCTATTTTATTTTCACTACTAAGGACCAAGGAGAACCTTCATATGGAACTTTGAGAAGGATCCATCAGTGTTTCTCAAGATATAGCGATAACAGGCATTTTTGTTAAAAGACCGATGACACCAGTAATCAATTTACAACTTATTTCCATTGGTCTTTTTGTAAATATTGAAGAAAACTATGAGTTCCACAATGTTAAATTGAAGTATTTTCAGAATTTCTATGAGTCCTTTCATAATTTTATGAGTACTGGACTCGGGACTCGCACGTAGATTGACCACTGATGACACACAACTATCTATAATGTGGCTATATCATGTCTACGTACCGTGTACTCTCCTCAGGCAGTAGGTCAGGCCGTCCTTGGTGTTCACTGCCTTGTAACAGGTGGTGGGGTAGCTAAACCTATTGGACTTCTGCATGGGGTTGCTGGGTGGAGGTTCCAGTGGGAACAGGTTGTGGTAGGTATCAACCTCGACCGGGATATCTACAACAAATAAACCATGATTCATTAACAGTACACCGCCTAACTCCAGGGTTTATACCTCGACCGGGACATCTACAACAAATAAAACAGACGTCATTAATAGAACATCCCCCTACCTTCCCAGTATCTACCCCGACTGGGATATCTACAAGTAAGCCAGAATTTATTAATGGAACCTTCCCCTACCTTGAGGGTATGACAGAGAAATCTCCAACCCAAGGGGTGATATTTTCTAACCAGAGGAATATCACCCCGAGGGTTGGAGATTTCTCTGTCACAACATCAAGGTAGGAGACAAGTGTTTTTCTCCTATCATTTTGCATTATTTTACCAAAGTATCAATGTATCACAATGCTGACATGACGTGTTGACTTGTTGTGATGATATTGTTGTCGTGACATTATTACATTTTAGTCTGCCCATGCTATCTGTAATACCCTAGGGGGTGACAGAGAAATCAGGAACAGGTAAAAGAGGAGAAAAATCTGTGAATGATGCAAGAACAATAGATACTTAACCGACTTTCAAGGTGTGACAGAGAAATTTTCTACCAAAGTGGTGATGTTTTCAAGGTTTGAGATTACATCCTTAAGATAGGGGGTGATTATTTTTCTCCTACCCTATCATTTCACTCACAACTCCATCAACAGCAGTGTGCCATGTTTGTACACAAAACCATATGTGGGGTAACCGTATGAACAATGTCTTTTACTATCGCTAAGACATAATTACTGGTGACAGGTTTTTATGATGCATCATAATGTAATATGTGCTAAGGGGGTGACAAAAACTTTACATGGCAAAAAGATCGAGTAAAAACTAAAACATTTTAATCAATTTCACATCGTCTTGTGAGAGTGCTACAATATACTCAAACAGAAATGTAATGAAATTCACACTTTGAAGAAAATATTAATGAATTTTTCAATCAAAGTTATGACTATTACACAAAGACATATACATGTAACATATCACTTTGTTTAAATTGTGTTTATCGTTTTCAATACTAGACACAGGCACCAGTTACAATCAAAAGGAATAAGCTAGATACTGGGATAACAGGAACTCTGACAAAATGTCACGTTAACCAACAGTTCTAGCTAATGCTTTGTTCAGTAGCACGTCATTGCTGACTTACATGGATTTCCAATAGAATCAATTAGTAAGAGATAATAATAACTCTGACAAAATGTCACATTAACCAACAGTTTTAGCTTATATTTAAGCTACGAATGTTTTAGCAAATGTTGTTACACTCCTCTAACACACAATGCTATTGATGACAAACTAAATAAAAGCCCGTGTTTGTCAGCAATAGAAATGTGTGTTATAGGACTGTAACAATGTTTGCTAAAATGTTCATTACTTATATTTACATTTTGATAGAATTTTTGTGCTTTATCTAGTTACTTCGAACGGCAAATCAAGTGCAGACAACAATGGAAGTAATGACGTCACGATTGAGATTGATGATGTCACAATAGGAACTGCTGTTATAGTCTGAGGCACTCGGTGTTATAGGCGTATGGCAGCAACTGCCTCTTAGCATTGTGTAAATGGGAAAATGCAGAGCAAATGTAAAATATAATGTTATGTTTCAGTAGCGTGCCATGCCATTACTGTGTTACCTGGATTTCCACCAGCATCAATCTGGGCCATGGTCAAGGCATGACGATTCAGGATCTCCTACAAAAGAAAGCGTTCATTATGAATGCGAAAGCAAAAAATTATAAGAATAATGGAAAATTTTGTTTCATGTACAACATTCAGAAAGTCTGAATAATGTAAGAAATATCTTAAATAAAAAGAGCTGGTTATCTAGTAATAATGTTTTTTTCAAAGAATTAGGTCAAAGGTCGCAAAATAGGTCACAGTGACCTTTATTTGACTTAACACTCCTCCATCATAAATATGCATTGCTTGCTAAATCTCGTTACTTGCATATAGAAAATATCCTCTTGACTGGTTAACTCACATAAAAAAATCACCAATTCTTAAAACTTCGAAAGTTCCACAGGCAAAATTTGCATTAAATATTTCACTGCATAACACAATAATATTCTGGACAGAAAATCTCTCAAAGAATGTTTTGCCCAAATTTGGCAACATTTGAGCATCAAGGAAAAGATTTTCCAAAATTCAAACGATACAATGGATAACATGTTACAATTCAAAAGATTCACTGGATGACACAAATAAATTGACAATATTAGTCTTTTTGGAAAAGACTAATATAGGCTTAGCCTGTTGTCTAATCCATTTATTGATACAGATGTTTACTAATTCTTTTGTTTTCTTGTTAATTTGTTTAATGTATCAATAACAAAATATTTTGAAAATTGAAATTAAATTGACAATGAGCAAACTCCCATCCATTTGTTTTAGAAGTATAACAATAAAACCTTAAGTTACAGCAACATTAACACATGTTTTACGAGCCTATCAGAGTGTATAGGATTGGTTGGTACCTACCATTCTGAGCTCGTCAGGCATGTAGAACTGGGGCATGTTCTTCTTCACCGTCATATGTGCAATATGAGGTGGGAGACTTGGAAACACAGAAAAATTGGGCAGCGCCTAAAACAGAATAATGGACTCAGAACAATAAATATACAAAATGTGTATCAGGAAAAGTTGGGCAGCACCTAAAACAGAACATTGAACTCAAAGCAATAAATATACAACTGTGTATCAGGAAAGGTTTGGTAGCGCCTAAAACAGAATAATGAACTTACACAATACATATACAACTGTAACTTGAGGTAAAAGTTCGGAAAAGTCTTAACAGAACAATAAAATTGAACAATACATAATTATACAACTGTACATCCCGTGATTTTGTTTTCCCATTTTTACAGCCGAATAATGAAACACAGAATAATGTAACCAAAACAATATATATACAACTGTACATCAGGGAAAGTTTTGGCAGCGCCTAACACAGAATAATGTAACCAAAACAATAAATATACAACTGTACATCCAGTGATTTTGTTTGCCCATTTTTACAGCCGATACAAGACTGTTTCCCCAGTCAAACTCTGTGTTATTTTCCCAAAATGAAGCAAAATTTTAAGAATATTTTCCCAATTTATCTGAAAATCCAACTTTATTTTCCTAATTTATTAAGGCACTTGCTGCTGTAAAATCTAGGCAGCAAAAACTCTGACATCACACATGCAATGTCATGATATTAAAATATGAGAAGTAACGAATTCAACTAAAAAACAATGGAATTTCAATCATCTGATTCCGAGGCAATGAATACTTGATTAAAATGCAAAAATGTAATATTCATGAAACTATGAATCAACATTATTTGTCCAGTTATCTCCCTTAGACCACAGACATGAAAGATCTGAATACTCTAGAGTATTATTCTCCATCTGATACACCCCGGGTGTTCTTAATACCAAGATATTTTTTTCAAATGTTGATGAGTTTCATTTCTTAGAGAATAATTGGTCAAAAAGCTTAGGGATTCCCAAAGGACAGAAGTCTATGTCTTTGTTTTACCTACATACAGACAGGAAATACTTGGGACACACTTGACTTACCATCCCTTCATGCTGGGGAGTGAAATCTTCAGGCGAGTAGAAATATGTGGTACCACCTACATTTTCCTGTAAAATGAAAATTAGTAGAATTTATCATAAATTACACTTGATGGATAACTGGAAATCTTATTGCATTTTCAATAACAGCTAACATGTCCATCAACAGTACATAAAAAAACCATTAACTGTACATACAATACAGCAGAGACAAAATTGACACTTGTGCACGACTCATACATATTTTACACCTTGGAGTTCATACATTTCACTGGTTATTTGTCTGATGAAGGTGAGAGTGTATATTGTACAAATCATAACCACATAACATAGAACCAACTTTTTATTGTGCTACATGGATATTTTCATAAACCATATTTATCTTCTTCTCTTCTATCCGGTTTATTTGTTGAATCAGGCCAACAATTAATCCTCTGATGAGGGTGTGGCCTGATTGTCTAGTCACGATCTAAGTTTTCTTCTCCATTCTTGTCGTTGGTGAGGCTTGACAGAATCTATAATACACATGGCTTCCGTCAAACCTCACCAAAGACAAGAACAGAGAAGAAAACTTACATTGAGACAAGATTTATTAACATGAAAAAATTTCGAAGATCGAGACTAGATTATCAACATGAAAAAAATTTGTAGATTGAGACTATTTTATCAACATGAAAAAATTTTGTAGATCAAGACTAGATTTACCATCATGAACAATTTTAGAAATGTCATACCTGTATTGTGGTATTTGCCGACTTTTTAGGCGTTGTGTTTTTCAGCGGTGTAATGGGTGAGGCTGTGCGACGTAACATCAGCGGTGAGTTGGAGGGAGATAAATGTGGACTGTGGTTTGGACTGGCTGCGTAACCTATACAGACAAAAATAATTCAACATTCTTTGTATCAAATCTAAAATCATAAAAGGATTATACAGGCATCTTGTAGCAATTTATAATAAACAATATTGTATATCCTGATCATACTTTTAGTTTTAGCATTGACTCCCTGGCAAATAATTCATTATACACCATTAGGGCACATCACCAAAGCATAATCAGGTTGTCATGAACAAATGAATGCAATATCAATATACAGGTAAAAATGTACCTGCATTGTAAAAGTAATTTTCACAAAGATGGAGCGTCTTGGAACAAATTAATGCAACAGCATTTTACCTACCTCTTTAAAAGCAATTTTCACAAACAAGGCCTTATATTAATGTTGGATTGCATTTCACGATATCCAATGATTTTTTTTTTTTTAGTAAATATGGACCACAATCATGCTGGTATTATCAGCTGATGTTCCACATACGCCAATGAGCTACGGTTAACACACCTGTGGTAGACAAGTGTGTGGGGGGAGGCGTATTAGACATCTGAGCACCACTGTGGGGCGGCATCAAGGGGCCGCCGGGGCCAGGGGGAGGCATACCCATCGGTCCCCCAAGCTGTGACATGTGATTCACGGCTGGATTGTTCATCATGTGATTGTTTCCGGAGCCGTCTGTAGCCATGCCGTCACTAAATGTGGAGAAGTTTGGAGAACTAGCACTATGTGTTAGAGGTCCATTCTTAGGAATGAATTCATTCGCAATTGGATTTGGTCCCTGTAATGTGTAAACGAAAATTTTAGGTTTTAATGTAAGGCTTATTTGATGTTACATATCAAAACAAATAGGCTACAAGAACATTTGAACAAGGATATAATTACAAGGATACAAAACTATTTTATAGTTATTAAGTCTTTTCCTGAAAAAACAAATGAACAGTACCACTTTTCTTTACGATGTACGTATGAAACATATTTACAACATCTTGTTAAGCTATGATAGCTTAATTGACAGCCAGTCGTACTTAGTTTGTGTGTAAAGTAAATCTTTGATATCACATATTTCCAAACAGTGTGTGAAATTAACGGTAGACCGATAGATCCAGGCTATGATAAATGTTGTCGGGCTATGATAAAATTGACAATTTACACATGGTTCTTCTTGTAAAACTACATGGAAATTAACAATGAGGCTATAATGGAATAAAATCTAATTTCTTACACTGTCAAAGTAATGAATCTTATTATCTTTATATATTATATACAAGTAAACCAATTTACAAAATTTTGTAGAAAATCTTAAACTACCTCAGTAACTAATTCTAAAAATCGGAATGGACCTACCTTAGAACTTGGAATAGAAAGATTAAGCGCTGCGAAATCTGTGGCCATGGAATCCATCCTTGGGCCAGCCCTAGGGGGGCCTCCATTGGGGTTAGGGTTTTCCATCATCGATACTGGACCATTCATCCTTGGACCATATCCGTCCATCATTTGATTTGGTCTCTCCATCCCGTGACTTGGACCATCTGGTCTCTGCATTTGGCCCTCCATTTTAGACCCTGGAGGTCCTGGAGGTCCTGGGTGTCCGGGAGGCCCTGGGGGCGGGGGTCCAAATGGGGGCTTCATCCCCTGGGGTGGCATAGGGTTGCCCATGCTTCTGTGTGGTCTTGATATAGGTCGTGAGTGCTGGAAAACAATCAATTTGAAAATTAACCTCTTTCTAAAAAAAAAAACAACAGCAAATTAACATACATAATATGACATAATTGATATCATACCAAGTTAAAACCATTTTGAAACGGCAAAAGTGTATTAAACAAACATATATCTAATTTTCATCACAATCACAGTCACATGTACCCAAAACAAATAAAATATTACAAATGTATATCAAATACAGTAAGTAAATATCACTATAATATATATCAAGTAGTAAAAAATATTACAATACATGTATTGAAGACAATGCGTAAGTCTCAGCCGTTTAAGCAATATCATAGTAATTACGCAAAAACAGAAATATAACTACATGTAATAAGTATGAATAAGAAAATATATCTAGACAATATTTGTATATAGTAACAATTCTGTGTATGTACATGCATGTATGCATGATAATGAATATGCAGTTTTTAAATTTAGAATATATATATATTATTGACAAATTCTGAACATGTACAATGTACATGTACTGTACTTTGAAAACGTGTACATTAGAGATACATATATACATGTGAATAATTACAGGTCATATTACTTGAATTTTCATCATCAATCTTCAGTTTCCTTTAGTTATCACCAAATAATTGATCAAAGTTGCTTAAATTTTCAATATTCATATTTCTGAACACTAGCAGTGTTTGTTTTTTTTAGTAATGGCAAAAGCTCTGCTCAGGGTGCAAACAATTTTGTCTTCACGAAAGTGGAAAGCTTAAGGCTGTACATTAAAAGCAATCGCAGATTGTCAAACCATCAAAATCAAGTCTATTTACACAATTAAGTACCACTACCAGAAAATCTGTCTAATGTACCCTGGGTCAATATACATTATATGTACATGTACACTGTATAGACAAACACGTGCCAACTAAAAGCAACTTACTGGAAAAGGGATGAAGTCTGCTCCACCATTTTCAGGTTCAAAGGTTGCATTAAAATACTGATCTCCATTATTTCCCATCATATCGAAAGGTCCTGCTGTAATTATAAATCCACGTTGTAATATTGTATATCCATAATTTCAAATACAATACAACTGGTAAAATTAACTTACCAATTTATTTTAAGTTACATTTTCAATATACAGTAATTAAACTCCATTTACTCAAAATCAGTTTACTCGAATACCCCTCATTTGTCAAACGGTCTGCAGTGACTTTGTTTGCGCATTTTTACAGCCGATATAAGGCTGTTTCCACCAGTCAAAATTTGTGTTATTTTCCAAAAATGAAGCAAAATTCAAAAATATTTTCCTGATTTATCAGAAAATCCTACCTTATTTTCCCAATTCAATTGAGCACAGGCTGCTGTAAAATCTAGGTAGCCAATGCAAAAACACTGCTTGTTTGGTCCCAACCGAGTTGGAACATATTCTACCAATCTTAGATTACTCCAATACTATATATTCTTCGAAATATATTGATCAGGTCTCCACGAGTTCAAGTTTGCATGGGTTTCACTGTAACATTATATTATCTTTCCAATAGTATGACTGTTTGAATACAAAAACTGTATTTTGCTCTTAATATATAAGCTTTCTATAATGTACATGAACTTTATGAAATATGTTTATATTATTGCGTTTTAACTCAGATACTCTCTAGTTTAACAGAAAACCTCTATTTATTATGGTTAAATATAACTTCCGCAAATATTGCAGAGATGCGCGACAGCAAGCGTGAACTAGTAATTAATAATTAGCAAAAAAAGTTTAAGAATAATGATATAAAAGACATGTTCAGTGCTGTATA
This sequence comes from Mimachlamys varia, assembly GCA_947623455.1. Lineage (NCBI taxonomy): Eukaryota > Metazoa > Mollusca > Bivalvia > Pectinida > Pectinidae > Mimachlamys > Mimachlamys varia. The sequence continues at coordinate 10,315,211 of OX392537.1, forward strand.
ATTACTATTTAAGATTTTTGGCCAAATAGTTTTATTCAATTTTGAGACAGTTCAGTCATGAAATTATTCCTAAAACATAATTGTACGATATGCATGCATGCATGAAGCTAATAATAATTTATAATTCTATTTTTTTACTCAAGATACTTAATGGATTATTTTGTTCATATATTTATATTTACAATGTAGCACCATATGCAAGTATCAGTACATATCTTTTTATATACATAAAATATTATAAATACTTCTATACGTCATTTTACTTTAAATATCATTACATTTTAAAAATAAAACAAAGAAGTTATTTGTGTTTTAAAAAGAGAAGGAATAATTAAAATACTTTCGCATTTTTTTATGTCATGATTTCATGATTTGACAATTAACATGCATTGATCATGAGCTCTTATAATAATTGCATCACATATCTGGCTCATTTTTTTAATATAATTACTTGTTACTAGATCATGTATATATATTTTTTTCTCGAACTTATATTTTCTGATTTGTTTATCATATTTACAATTATCTGTGCTCACTCTAGTCATTAGCATTTCCGTTATTAATGAAATGAAATGTTTATTTACAAAAAGAAAATATACGCCTTTATAGCTATTTTTGCTAATGGAATTCATGTTGATTAAACCATTTTCATAAACACTGACTCCCCATAAATGTATGATAAGAATTGATCCAATTCAATGAATGGTACAGTTGTATGTTAAATACATCAGAACTTATATTAATATTAACACTTTAATTTTTACTCTACTAATAAGAAAAACTTGCCGAAGGAAATTTTTATTTGCTAAATGAGAAAAGTGGTCTTTAGTGACTTTTGCTAAAATATTTTCAAAATTATCCTTTCAAAAGAATTTTCTATCTTATAATCTAAAATATGATCAGTACTCATGACATTTAGAGCCATCTCTCTTGTTCTTTATTAAAACTGATGTCAAAAGAAGCTCCTCAAGTATGTTAAACAACCAAATATTTTTCAAGTGTCTGAATTGGGAATTTTAAGGGGAAATTTGGGAAAATAACACCCTTTTTTCATATGGAATGGGTCCCTTTACCAGACCTAAATAGAGGGGTGATAAAGCCTAGTTTTATGGAAGGTTTTATTCAATTTGTTATAAATTTATCAATTTAAATCGTATGGTTGCCTTTTTTGTCTACGTTTGCCTGGTGGCTTGGTCTTAATTGCAGCAGACGGAATTTGGAGAGAATTCCTTCAAGATTTCACAAAATATAAACAAAATGATGAGCATGTTGAATATTTTGGTATGTCGATAATTGGTGACCGGACCATACCATATTAAACAAGAGGCCCAATGGGCCTGCATCGCTCACCTGGTATCAATCTCTGACTTATATTATATTGTAACCCCAAAGTCCCCTAAAATCTTTTAATGTAAGACATTTAGAAGAACATCTTAAGATTTAAACATATTTTACCCCTGTGATCTTATAAGACAACATCATTTTCATTTTCAAATTTTGTTTGGCTTCATCCCAGGACGCTACCAGCCAAATATCATGTCTCTAGGCAAATCAAGATCAAGGTCATTTCTTTTTGCAAACTTTGTCAGGCTTCATCCAAGAAACCTTTCAGCCAAATTTCATGCTTCTAGGGCTTTTGGTACTTCAGAAGAAGTCGTTTAAAGGTTTTAACAGATTTGATTCCTGTGACCTTGAATATAGGTCAAGGTCATTTCTTTTCGCAATTTTTGTCCGGCTTCATCCAAGGAACCTTTCAGCCAAATATCATGCTTCTAGGGCTTTTGGTATTTCAGAAGAAGTCGTTTAAAGGTTTTAACAGATTTGACCCCTGTGACCTGGAATATAGGTCAAGGTCATTTCTTTTCGCAAACTTTGTCGGGCTTCATCCAAGGAACCTTTCAGCCAAATATCATGCTTCTAGGGCTTTTGGTATTTCAGAAGAAGTCGTTTAAAGGTTTTAACACATTTGACCCCTGTGACCTTGAATATAAGTCAAGGTCATTTCTTTTCGCAAACTTTGTCCGGCTTCATCCAAGGAACCTTTCAGCCAAATATCATGCTTCTAGGGCTTTTGGTATTTCAGAAGAAGTCGTTTAAAGGTTTTAACAGATTTGACTCCTGTGACCTTGAATATAGGTCAAGGTCATTTCTTTTCGCAAACTTTGTCCGGCTTCATCCAAGGAACCTTTCAGCCAAATATCATGCTTCTAGGGCTTTTGGTATTTCAGAAGAAGTCGTTTAAAGGTTTTAACAGATTTGACCCCTGTGACCTTGAATATAAGTCAAGGTCATTTCTTTTCGCAAACTTTGTCGGGCTTCATCCAAGGAACCTTTCAGCCAAATATCATGCTTCTAGGGCTTTTGGTATTTCAGAAGAAGTCGTTTAAAGGTTTTAACAGATTTGACCCCTGTGACCTTGAATAAAGGTCAAGGTCATTTCTTTTCGCAAACTTTGTCCGGCTTCATCCAAGGAACCTTTCAGCCAAATATCATGCTTCTAGGGCTTTTGGTATTTCAGAAGAAGTCGTTTAAAGGTTTTAACAGATTTGATTCCTGTGACCTTGAATATAGGTCAAGGTCATTTCTTTTCGCAAACTTTGTCCGGCTTCATCCAAGGAACCTTTCAGCCAAATATCATGCTTCTAGGGCTTTTGGTATTTCAGAAGAAGTCGTTTAAAGGTTTTAACAGATTTGACCCCTGTGACCTGGAATATAGGTCAAGGTCATTTCTTTTCGCAAACTTTGTCCGGCTTCATCCAAGGAACCTTTCAGCCAAATATCATGCTTCTAGGGCTTTTGGTATTTCAGAAGAAGTCGTTTAAAGGTTTTAACACATTTGACCCCTGTGACCTTGAATATAGGTCAAGGTCATTTCTTTTCGCAAACTTTGTCCGGCTTCATCCAAGGAACCTTTCAGCCAAATATCATGCTTCTAGGGCTTTTGGTATTTCAGAAGAAGTCGTTTAAAGGTTTTAACAGATTTGACCCCTGTGACCTTGAATATAAGTCAAGGTCATTTCTTTTCGCAAACTTTGTCGGGCTTCATCCAAGGAACCTTTCAGCCAAATATCATGCTTCTAGGGCTTTTGGTATTTCAGAAGAAGTCGTTTAAAAGTTTTAACAGATTTGACCCCTGTGACCTTGAATATAGGTCAAGGTCATTTCTTTTCGCAAACTTTGTCGGGCTTCATCCAAGGAACCTTTCAGCCAAATATCATGCTTCTAGGGCTTTTGGTATTTCAGAAGAAGTCGTTTAAAGGTTAAAATAGATTTAACCTCACGGTGACCTTGAATATTGGTCAAGGTCATTTTTTTTCGCAAACTTTATTTGGCTTCATCTAAGGAAGCTACTGGTCAAATATGAAGTCTCTATGCCTGACGGTATTTTAGAAGAAGTTGTTTGAAGGTTTCGACATTTTTGACCCCTGTGACCTTGAAATTAGGTCAAAGTGATTTTTTTTCGCAAACTTTGTTCAGCTCCTTCCAAGAAATCTACCAGCCAAATTTCATGTCACTGGGCCTTTCAGTATTTTAGAAGAAGTCGTTTAAAGGAAAAAGTTGACGGACGCAGGACGGACGGACGGACGGACGACGGACGGACGGACGGACGGACGACGGACGCTGCACCATCACATAAGCTCACTTGGCCCTTCGGGCCAGGTGAGCTAAAAATTATAAAAAATTAACCCTCTGTTATTCAATCCATGTGAATAACAGAGGGTACTGCAAATAAAGCAAATGATGATTGCGTGAAAACAACTGCATTCAAGACAGCACTATTAAATACAGTTGGACTTCCCCACAGTAAAACTAGTTTTCTTTGAAAAAATCACTGATAAAATATTATGGTGCAGTGGCTTTACTTTATATTGATAATTAACATTTTAACAGACTGTACTTGCAATTTTATAACATGCACAAAAGTCGACTTGTCATGGTCATACATCAGTGATCAATTTACAATTTATTTCCATGGGTTCTTTTGTAAATATTGCAGAAAACAATGGGTCCCACAATGTTAAATTGAAGTATTTCCATAATTTCTATGAGTCCTTTCATAGTTGTAGGAGTGCTGGACCGGGACTCGCACGTAGATTGATCACTGATACATGCATGAATTTGAAAGAAAACTAAATATAACCCTTAGCATGGAGTAGTGAAAAAAAAACTTGACATGCCAAAACATACTTTAATTATCAAAACAATGTGAACAGCAAGATCATCTCAGTAGATTCAATTGTATGGAAATCACTGCTGTGCCGATTACCTCCCCTTATTTGCTTATTTATAAATAAATCAGGTGAAATGGCGTTGATCTATCTTTGATTGATAGATACACATGTGTATATGTAACAAGACATACGTTAAACCTATCAACGATAGTATCCTGACACTATTTTACGTTAATTCCAGAAAAATCTGGACAATGAGGCATCGCATTCAACTTCGCGAACAGCTGATTCACTTAAAACTCGAGAGCATGGCATATAATCAAAGATCGCTCAAAATGTCAGATCAATATTGTTGTACGATACAAAACTTTGTTATTCATACGACCAAACCTTGATTTCCCTGTGAAGATGATGAAGGACCGTTCGCAAATGGCTTCTGAAACCCTACACCAGATCTGGGATTTTGGTGAAAAAACTGACACTCATCACCATAAATGCATGAACCTGTATTCATAAAATATCGGCATAATGTGGGTTTCTTCCCTCCAGAAACACCACTTGTCATGGTACTACACGATAACAATTGTCTGGCGATCACAAAGTTCGTGACATGTACATTTCAAAGAAAAATCCTGTAATGTTTTCAACACTTTTCCTTCTTTTTGAACAGGTTCCCCCAATTGCCTTGTGCGCATGCGTCTTTGTCCAGTGAGCATATTCTCAGTCAGGAGTATGTTTTGCTTTATAAGCGCTTTGAAAGTTCTCTTTAGGGAACATCTCAAAACTTTTCTCAGCTCAACAATGTCCTCTCCAAATTTAAATTCGAAATATGACGATATTACAAATCAAACAGAGAAGTTCACAGTTTAAATAATAATGACAATTTTCTTGGTATTTAAGAAATATTTAGAATCTAGAACCGACGTCATATATTCGGACAGGTATTATTTTTGCATATATTTTTTCATGCATTTTGACAAAATTAAATGAATTTTTTAAACCTCTTTTTTCAATGGATTTATTTTAAATTCTATACATAAGTTGAGAATTGCTAGTTCTTTCATTTGATGTATTTCAGTAATTTCACATTGCTTGGTTTTCCGGAAATAGAAGAATGATATGCACAGTAACAAAAGCATGACGTCGTTTTGTTCTTTGTTCTTATCTAACATGATACCATTACAGAAATACATGTAATATATGTCTCACACTCGACTACAGAAAATTATACAAATATTATAGGAGGAATAAGCAAATAATTCAATAATTCATGTATGTGAAATTTCAATAATTTATTCCAGTAAAAAACAAAGTCATGAAAAATCATTGAAAATTTGTCAAAATGCCTGAAATATATAAGTTAAATGTTACGTGTCCGAATATACACATGGTAATTTATATTGCACTACACCGTATATAAAGAAAATGTCATAGATGTAAAGATGGCATGTAGAAGTTATGTAAGCCTTAGCCTAGTTATAAGTCAGGAAGAACGCATGAGCACCAAAATCCACCAAAACGTTTATCGTTAAACGGGAGATAACTCTCAGATGAATGAACTCGTACCACAGTAAAATATTTATATCCCTAGTTCTTCAAGCTACGTTCGGTTTTTTATTTTTTTTTATTATTATTATTATTATGACCCCATAATTAACATGACCGAAAAAAATGTATGACATTTATTTCGGAAAAATATCTGGTATAAAGTTTGATATCATTTAATTGTTAGCCTAACAACGGGAATATTTCGACACCAATGACATATTATTTCTAAACTATTCTGTTGTTTATTTGTACATGTATGAATGCATACCCCCTTCCCATGTGAACAGAGCGATAGGAAAAATAGGGGAAAACTGACGAGCTGAATCATATGTAAAATTTAGAACCATCTGCAGTATGATATAATGAGTATAAATGCCTTAATATATGTGAGTGCCAACAGGTCCAATGAACCTCTTTTTATTACATACTATTTCGATACCACATTTGAGCCCTCGCTAGTACTAATATTAATACCCGACCTCATATGGCTCGACGCAATATAAAAAAAAACTCGCCTGGTCGTGTACAGCTACGTTATCACAGCTAGCCCCCGCTTTCTAGGTAAATTTCGTCGCCAGCTGTAGCGTGAACTAGTTGTCGTAAAATGCGATAAACATCTGTATTAACTGTGAACTTGAAATTTCTTTTTTTTCAAGATGGCATTTATTATCCTATATAGCTATATAGGATATAAAGCTATGAGAGGAGGCAATGTGTAAATTGAACTTGATTAATTTGTATTGCATTCATAGAATACAAAAGGATCGGACCCAAGTTATCACATGGTCGGAAACCTTCTCTGACGTTTGCATACCGTGGGTTTCCGACGATGAAGTTATCACATCTTATCATGATTCTCTCCACAATTCATACTAAGTATATGAGGCACGGTGGTCTAGTGGTAAGACACTAGGCTCGTGATCGAATGATTGCGAGTTCAAATCCCGGTCACGGCACGTATGTTGTATCCTTGAGCAAGATGCTTGTTCCAGACTACTCAGATGTAAATGAGTACGTGATTGGGTAATGCTAGAAATTGTAGAATACTAGCTGTGAGCGCCGAAATGATTGGTCCAGGTTAAAATAAAAACCCGTGAACAACCACTAAGCTGATATCAGTCTTTGGAAGATTTCAAAGGCACGACAAACAACGTCAAAGCCTGTTACTTTTACCGTTATGTAACCGCAAGATTCTGTTGATTTACATGTAAGGATGAAACTATTCTTCTTGTCTCATCAACAAAGTGGTGCACACGTGCACGGGGCCTTCAGTTTTGAAACGGCATATACCAGGGATGTAGAGGGCGACAATCTCAAGATATCGGAAATGAATTAGCACAAACTATATTTTCCACATGGTATTAGAAATGGCGGGGAAACGGGAAAGTGGGAATAATAAGTGTAAAGTAGGAATTAACAGCTGAGCAAAATCACACAATGAATTGACCTGTACTTACGCAAACCGTGAAAAATAAAGTTTTGAACATGCTTACAAATAGCTTCACTTAACTTTAGATCAAAATTATTATCTCCACACAAAAGGCTTTTGGGTGTTTTATCAGTCTACCATCATCGACGAAACGGCAAAGCTGGGCGGGCCAATTAGCCGTTTCGCTGCTCATGAAGGAAAGCTTCTTGTTCATTGCACTCAGATGCACCTTTTGTCCGAGTCATCCCTACTGAGGCACAAGATGACAACCTAGCGCCGGATCCTGGGAAAGGTAGTCGACCTTTGGGAACAGTACTAGTACGGCCAGGATGCCATATCCTCCTCGACGTTCCTACAGAGGGTTGGGCACATATACGCTCCGAGAGCAACCACGAACCGAGTAGATAAAAACATCCTCCATTAGAACTTTCCGTGAAGATTTGGACTTTGTTTTGTGGCGGAAACAACAATGTCAATGTCGTTGCCATGGCGAATCATTGTTGGCTTGATCTTTTTCTTTTCTTTTTTTTTCTTTCAAATATTTCAATATAAGTAACAATTATCGGATTTGAAATCAATTTACAATAAATCGAATAACAACAGTTCATATAAGTAGGGTCGTTTCAACTAGGGCCGTTTTGGCAGTGGGGCCGTTTTAGCTTAGATTCGTTAAATTTCTAAACACCATCTTTCTAAGTCCGAAGGAATCTGACTCTATGATCCGCTGAAATATTGGGACGGCTAGCGGCTAGTAGACTACTAGCCGCTAGCCGTCCCAATATTTCAGCGGATCATAGAGTCAGAACCTTTCTGACTACATCTTTATTATTTCTTATGCGACAATGCGATATGTTAAAGGCCCAATATACGTAACTTTCGACAAAACTTGAAGCACAAATCAAGCCTAATAACTTTTTATATTTATAGATTTAGTTAAAACTAACTGATATCAGCAATATTCAACATGGATTCTTACGCGGTTACCGGTACAGTAGCAGTTGAAACTCGGTATTTGTAAACACGCGTCCAATTTGAACTGTCTTCTAACTTCGGTTTGTTGTTGTTGAAGTGGGCCCCACTTGAATTATTTTCAATTCTTTGGATTTTTCTGTGAAGAGTAAGTTACCGCTCAGGTTTACTTCGTTTTAGGCTTATTTTTGCATGGTTATCAACTGGATTTTTTTTAGGATTTTTCAGAATCACGAGAAATTTCCTGAAGTTACCTTTATTGGGCCTTTAACTTACCATTCTCCAAAATATTGATAAGAAAAACCATTTTTTTCACGGGAATAGTTTTTCATTTGATTCAGTAGAGCTTTTAAACTGTAATGGTTTCAAATTAGTACTGCTTCTTTTTTCCATAAGTAGATGAATCCATAAATAAGAAATCTCTTATTTGTGAGATTACGCGCAGACGAGTCGGACACTTTCGGATGACTCGGAACGTAACACTAGCTTGGGTGAATCTCTGGGTGGATACTATAAAAGAGATCGAGTTTTCTGAACAACCGTCGATGTAACACCATTGTCCGACGATGACGTAACACTAGTTTGGATGAATTTCTGCGTGGCTACTATAAAAGAGATCGAGTTTTCTGAACAACCGTCGTTGTTATCAGGATTGCTTGTTCCATTCTTGATATAATCGGAATTTACTCGTAAAAATTAGCATTGATTCCTGTTATAATTCTAGCGGCTTCGCATTGGATGTTTTCAATAGTTTCTGGATCCCTTTCATTACAATTATCCCAGATCTCACGAGCATACCCAGGTATTTCAGTGGAGATCGGGCATACACCAATTATAAGTGTTCTAGGTTTTCCTAATTAAAAGATATTTCAGTTTGCTGAAAGATCGATGATAAATACTTCTTCTTAGATTTATTGATAATGTTATCTTTATGAACACTCCATTTAGCATAAAACCCCACCAATAACTCAGATATGTTTACGAGAGTTAACTATCGGAATAGTCTCCATCAAACTGAATTTCAGGCTCATATATTGGGTAATATCAGAAAGGATATTAATAATTATTCTGAGTTCCATGGATTGGATTAAAATACATGAGCCATTTCTTAATCAAAACTTATAACTATCTCAACTTCTGGCAAATTTTCAGCTGAATGTAAAAGTGTAGTATCGACAACTGATAAATACACGAGAAATAACAACGACCCTAAAACCGAACCTTGTGGGCTTCCAGGTTTGAGAACATTTTCAGAAGATACAATATCTCAAAACAACTCTTTTTTTTCTTTTAAATACTTTTAGTAGATAGATTTCAAACCGTTTCAACAAAATTCCAGTGAATCTTTATTTTTTTAATTTCCAAAGTTAATTTCCATCATTAATCACCATGCCAAGCTTGATCGAAAAATGAATTTCAGCATGTTTTTTCAAGAGCACTTACGATTTATGGTTAACTTATATAAGTTCATTTAAACTTTTTCATCAAAATTAATATTTGTGTCGTGGTCCACCTTTCTTGAAAAAGAAAGCTCTTATGATAACGGACGATATAAGACACAGGATGAGAAAATAAAAGGTTTGATATACTGCAGTAGACAAAACATTTTGGAGGAGTAGGTGTTCAGTATTTCTCAGAGGATCTTTCGAGTTTTTTCGACGCCCACACCACATTGATTCCACTTTTCGAGTATCAAAATTAGTGTTAGTGTCACAATAAGACCGAAGCCCTGATTTAATGGTATCAAGAATGGTAGTAAAAGCTTAAGCTTTGATAAAGGCTTGGCTGAGCAATTAAGGAGTCAGCGATAAAACGTTGTTTATAAGGAATATTGTGCAGTTTCGATATCCAATATAAACAAGGTAGATCAGCGTCTTTCTCATTAGTCAGTATCTTGAAAGATTGCAATATTGATGTATGCTTAGGGTTTCCTTGGTTATCAAGAAGGGTTATTTTTTTCAAACAATAAATCCCAATAGCGTTTGCAAACAAGAATCAAGTTATTAGATGCCTTGTCTAAAGATATCGTGAAGATCGTTGAGTGTTGCTCGAACGTCGAGATAAAAAATATCGACTTGTGTTTAGTTTTCATTTTGTATCGTAAACATTTTATTATTCACTCACTCCAGAAATGAATCTTCCAATTCAGTATGTTCACGTTTAGCCCATTGTCTATCATATTCTTCCACAGAATGCATAGATATTTTAAAATTCACATTCCAATTGATGGATGGAGTCTCTCGATACCTGGGCCTTTCATGAAAAGCTATCGTAGTCATAGGGACCTGAGAATTTGTTAACAGCTAGTTTGTTTTGGACCTAAACGTACTATGGTGTTGAGAGTAATTTTCTGCTTTTGGGGGTTTTAGATCAATTTTCGATAAAAATGCCCCCTTGATGGTCATAAAGGGATTTACTATGTGTTCATAGCATTACGGAGATTAGGAACATGACCATGGTGAAGGAGTGGTCATTCTAAGGTCATCTGTATTCAATTATTGCAGTGTTTGCTTCCAGCTGAAAAGCTTAGTAGATGCAATCACGGACTTCGATAGCAATCGTGGGTGCAATAGCACGGTACAGAATAACTGTGAGAAATGATAGGTGTATTTGTATATCGGTAGGTACATACTCCTGTACGTATAATGCTAATGATAAGTGATAGTTTATTAAAGTGTCTAGCATTGATCGACAATAAAATACAAATCATTCATAAAATTTGTATATAAAAAAACGATTAATACCCAGCCATATTTGTTGACTTATGAGACACTAAAAAGACAAGTAACATAATCATAAACGAATCGATTGTTACATGTATGTACATATCATGTGCTATTACTTCTAAAATCATTACATCATTGAGTTGTGTCCCTTCCCTCATAACATGACTTCATATTGAAATCAAAATATTAGCTCAAAATCAATATTAAAATTTGAATTAGAATAACTTTTAAAATTAAATTACGTTAAAATATTTTGGGGTTAACCAGTAGTGAGGTTGATCAACAATTTTGACCTCTAGACCCTTGAATTGAGTTTGGCACAATAATACAAACATACAATATTACATATAATTCAATAAATCCATTTTTCTCAGAGTAATATTTTGATAAGTGACAAAATCACAAGAAATTTAATTGTTGTATTGTAAAATCACAACATACTTGCTAGCGAGTCATTGAGAATTGTGTCACATTCCTTTACAAAATATCTACATCTAATTCTCTAAAAGTTTCTCGCGGTGTTAAACCGCTAACATTGTCGTAAGCTTGAACAGACTCTTGTTGTATGATATTGCTGATGTAAATGTCATCAATCAACTAATTGCTGACAAATACGACTTTCATGCAATGCTGATATAGATAGGAAACATTATGAACGCTGTGATATAGAGTAAGCAATCGGTCGTCCGGCCTCAAGATTTTACTTCAAACGACTTACCTGTAAATTACCTGACGTCGAGTTTTTTTTTTTTTTTGTATAGACCGACGGCCTCTCAGACCCATTTCTTGTGTTGTCTTCTTCTCTGGTTGTTGCATGTGACTGGCTGCATAGCAAATTGGGGAGAATTTCTCAATTTCTCCTTCCAGACAGTGTTCAGTTGGGAGTTTAATTGGCTAATTAATCGGTAGTTGAATCGGTTAATTAGTCGGGAGTTGATTTGGCTACTGTTCCTGGTGTTTCTACATGTTCAGAAAGTGTGTTCCAATTATCAACCACTCATTGTGAGAAAGTTTCAATTTAAACTGCTCCTTGGTTACTTTTTCATTGTGTCCTCTTGTCGTGTTTGTACCAGTGAATAGTTCATTCTATTTACATTTGTTAATGTTATTGATGATTTTGAACACTTCTATGACGCCAGATATCTGTCTCCTCGATAACCAAAAGGCCCAGAGTACTACCGTAAAAACTTGTGTAATCTGCGCACTTTTTGAGGGAAGTTAAAATCTGAAAGTGGGAGGTGCGCAAATTACATTGATATAGATGTGTGTCAAGTTTTTTTTCAGTGGAAAATCGACGAATTTGAAGGACGTCGCTTTATTGGATAATCAGGATAGTTTCCCTTTGTACTCAAAATCCATACGATCCAAGCAGAATCAATTCAATAAAAAAGTAATCTATAAAATATATATTGTATTTGTGTTGCTACATGTATATATCGATACTGTATTTGTGTTGCTATATATATGATGTTAAGTTATTTATGACACGTCGCGATACAATTTGGATCAGGCCAGAGTTGAGACGGCTGATCGGCTTACAAAGTTCAAACATATAACGCATACATATCAAATCAAAGACAGGCATTCTAGTTGACTCTCATCATCATCTAAAACAATAGTTGATCCAACAGTTCAGGAAAAATCAGGTACTGATATTGCCGACAAATCTTCCGACCACTGTAAAATATCGTCTCGTCATCATTTTGATGTGACATATATATACTTTCGTTTTCAATTCCAGACGAAACATCATTGACAAATCATGTCCCTCATCTTCGGCAGTAAATATTTTAAAATGTCTTCGAACTCGTATCGAAATCGAAAGTCGTCATTAATGTTCCATTTGAGTAACTTTAAATTAATGAGCCAGTAGCAAACTGAGATTCTTGAAGAGCTGCCGTTCAAATGAATGACATCGACCCACTTTCAAGATCACACGTTTCAAATGTCCGAGAGTCTTCAAACAACTTCTCAATAACCAAATGACCCAGAGTACCTATATCATTAATGTAGCATGCTTAAATTAATGGCTACAACGTTTGTTCAAATGAATGACCTTAATCCACTTTTAAGGTCTCAGGGGTCAAATAATTTTAAATTTTCCAACTTCTTCTTAATAACTAAATAGTACAGGGTACCAATATTTCACATGTAGCATGCTGACATGAATAGCTATCAAGTTTGTTCAAATGAATGACCTTGACCCACATTCAAGGTCACATCTCTTATACAACTTCTTGATATCCAGCAGGCCTAGGGAACTGATATTGGGCCTGTAGCATGCCGAGATGAATGGCTACCAAGTTTCTTCAAATAAATGAACTTTGAAACCCAATGTCGCAGAATCTTTCACTAGATTTTCTTTATCTCAGACATTGCTTAGTATTTTGCCTGTATCTGTACTTTAGTTCAATTTTAAGAGTAAAAGTGTGATATGAACAGAATGTGAGCGATTCAGGCCAACTGGGCCTCTTGTTTTCTCATTCACTCTACCCTCTTTCCTTTTGACTACCATCATGATAAATTTATTCAAGTGGAAAGAATGGACACTAGTTAAGAGTAGTTTCCTTTAGCACTATACCAGTTACAGAGTATTTTCCTTTATCACCATACTAGTCAGTAGTGGATCCAGAGGGGGGGGGGGGGGGGGGGGTCAGGACCCCCACTTTCGGGGAAGGAAAATTTTTATAGCCATAAAAATGGAAGTTTTTCCATTGTATCATTGGAAAAGGTTAGCTGGACGCCCTCCTTTCGAAAATCCTGCATCCGCGGCTGCTAGTTAAAAGTATTTTCCTTTAACATCAGTTTTCAATGTTTGTGAGAAATGATACACATTCTGAAGTGAATCTGCAATCCATATGAACCAGGTTCCCTTTCTTTCTTCACAAACATGTTACTGTAAAAAGTGAATTGTGCCTGATGTCGAAATTTTTCGCTTATTCCGCTTTCATTAAATATCCATGAATATATATCCACATGCAGGCGTTTTTAAAATTACTCAAACTCTGCAATGTATAATAGTATCTTGAGCAAATTGCTGAAAATTATTTGTATTCCACCCATGTTCAAGAGTGTTCAATGATTTTCAAAACTGACTTTACTGTGAACTACTTTTTAATTTTTTTATCATTAATTTCTTCATTATAAGTACAAATGAGTGTTTGCTATTTGACCACTATACCATTCAAGTTAGCCAATATTCTGAGGGAAACGGATTAATATAAGCTAATAGCTTGTTTCCAAATCCTTCATCAAATCTCATTTCGTATTGTATATTAATGATTATGCTAAATAAAATACTGTTTAAATTAAGTACACAGTGCAAAATAGCTCGACTGCCAGCATGGAAATTTCCAAACAGCAATGAGTTCCACTCATGAAAATATTGGCTTATGTTTTATTTATTATATACATCTCCATAGAAACCAAAATATAACAACCCCAATAAGGCATTACTTTAAAATTTTATTCGTGTGAAAATTGACTTTGTCTGAAAATACAGGACGGATTCAGAAATTCATATTTTCTATTTTAAATAAAATATCTTGTAAAATAACATGACTGACTCCAACACATAAATAAAATGCATGTGAAATAAATAAATAAATATATCATAAAGATAATGGTCCTTTATTTTTGGGCAAGCAAACCAGATCTATAATTACAGTGATATCTTAGATCATATTCAAATATGTACATCATATTTTATCTTCAGTCATCAAACTTAATTTCGAAAATGATCAGAAAAGCTAGACTTATAAAAAAAGAGAAATGTTTCTTCGTCAGCACTCTGTTTCCTCTTAGAGTCTTTTCACACAAACATATTTAACCTCTTTTCTGAGTACCAAGGTTTGTTACAGGAGAAATAAAAATCTGAGCTTTCATTAACAATTTGGCATACTGTAGAATTAAGTGGTGAAATATTGAGTCGTGCAGTTGATAGCACACTAGCCTTTCACCAAAGCGGCCAGGGTTCGATTCTCAGATCCTGCATGAAAATTTGGGTCACCTGCCAGACCATGCAGGTTTTCTCTGGGTAGTCCGGTTTCCTCCCACACTTAGAGCCCCACACAATAACATAAGGGCCAACAAGAGTGATTCATGCAAGTTGAAATAACTGTAACTTGTAAGATAACTAAATTTTAATTATTGTTTAACGCTAAAAACCACAGACTCAGATATCTTCTGTATTTAAGCCTTGTACAATTAACTTCTTTTTACTTATCACCTAATTTTTATATCCACAAAAGTTAGCACATTTTAATAAATAACAGATTAACAGCATGGTTTAGGGAGCAAATACTGTGTATGCTGAAAAATATAAAACTTAATTACGATAAAATATTATCCTTTATCTAAAACACCAACAAGAATTAATGGTGATCAAAGAGTGACACACCTTGGCACGATTCTAAATTGCATGTAGTGAGCTCATTCACCCCTAAAATTTCATAATGAACCACTCCAAACTTTAAATAGGAGGAGTTCAAGTAAGTCTTCAGGGGTGGATGAGTTAACCCTTCCATCCCCACGTAACTGTAATAAGACTCTACCATGCATTGATTTGGAGGGTCCATTATATTCTACAGGGGTGAAAGGGTATACAATGTCAATTTTCTGTATTGCTTCATTTAAATACAAATGAAAACTGACTTATGATAGTACAGTGCATTCCTCTTTATATCATGTTGTGTTTGTCAGACAAAAACATGATATAAGCAGGTATGTGATATTAACAGAAGCATGTTTCCACCAAATCTAGTGCATTTCTAATCTCCATATATAACTGAAAGTAAGCTATTCAATGTTCATATAAAAATGTTTCAATCTATAGATAACATTATTTCATTAAAAAAATCATTTTCTTTTGTTATTTTTTATTTTCTATGCAATATTTTGTACATCTAAAATCAATGCAAAATAACATTGTTTTTCTTGATATTTTACATGATTGGTTAAAAAACCAAGATATTCAGCCGAATTTACCTCAAAATACATGATATTAACCAAATAAAATCACATCTAGATTATATAGAGGGGAAAATGGTGTTTGGGGAAAACATGATATAAAGAGGAATGTGATATTAACAGGGGTGATATTAAGTGGAATTCACTGTATAATAGATATCTCTAACAAAGAGTTTGAATTTCAGTAGAATAATTTCACCGCATAATCGTTTTAACATCACAGTAAGACAAAATATTACCCGTTTAAAAAGGTAGTCAAAACATGGTTTTACAGCGTTCTAGTATGTATGATATCAAATATTATACATCATATGTACAAACAATTTATATCACAGTTTTGCTAAAATACATCATAATGCAAACAATAATGACATTATTATAATACTTTCATGTGTTTTCCCATAGTTACAATGTCATTTATGTACATTTAAGCAATATATTCGGTATGTACATTAATGCACTTGTATCAAAAATCATTTAAACATTTATATGACAAAAATACTTTAAGAAGTTGTGTAACATTCACAAATGTTTCTTTTTTCACAAGTTCAGGTGTTGCATCAATGTAATATCTTGCTAAAGTATACAAATGATTTGGCTATTGAAAGAATTAACTAATCCCTATAAAAACTTAACCAAGAAAACACAACATCGCATAAATCTATAACAAAGTTTGACTAAATTCTCAATCATACATTATCCAATCATATTTGAGCACGCTATATAATGGTGGCACCTACTGTAAGCGACAGTGCTGCTTGGTGACTTTATAAATTTTACTGCGCTAACAGAACTGCCTTGAAGATCAATGAGTGCTCTCTATAACAACTTGGTGATGTGTTGAAAAATATCGCAAACGACATGACACATTGATATTTCGAGGATGATTTTCCTTCGTCATTGCTTCCCGTAAATTATTGGAGAATATATATGCTCAATTTTGTAATATTTTTATATCCAAACATTTCATTCAATTTATTTTACAGATTAGAAAGAAACATGTATATTTATATATATATAAAACCTTGAGAACATAGAACTCTGATAAAGTTCCATACCATACGGATCTTGCACAAGTTCAAATTTCATTCTTTTTATGAAACAGTTATAACACTTCAGACAGCATGTTCTTAAATTTTGCATGCCAAAAAAGACTCACTTTCAATATCATGTGTCACATAATGATCAGCACTTTCACAGAGAACAAAGCCATCACGTTTGCTTTTGTCACATTTTGACATCAAAGTGATGTATTGTAGTATTGTTAATAAAGCATACTTATTTTGGCCCAATTAAATTTTGGCGCATAACAGTAAACCACATTTAAACAGATAAGCACATACTACATTGGCGTACTCCAAATGCTTGCTGTAGAAAGCAATATACAGAAACTGTACAACTAGCGCAAACACAATCTAGGGGAATGCTATAATTTAACATGCATATTTTACAAAATGTTTTTGATAAAAGTGATTTTTTCATCAACTTATTTTGTCTCATGGGAGCCACACTTCAGTTTTAAACAGTGGGCATTTTCACACATAGAAATGTTCGTGCTATGTCTACTTATACTGATTATGGTGTGGAAATATTTACTTCGTCGTCTTTATAATAAATAAATAATCAAGTGAGCCTTAGAGGAAATATAACTCCTGGGAAACTCGGGTAAAGTTTCAAATCTTGTCAAAGCGTGAACAGTCACCTAAATAAATAATCACACAGCTACTATTTTCCTATCATACTTTTCACTTTAATTTTCTGTCCAATTTTCTTTCAATTACTTTACAATTGAAATCTAAATACACTTGAACTTTTTTTAATATTCAAAACCCGATTTCAGAGATATAAAACTCTAGTGTTGCATTCTTAGTCTGCTCTGCGTTTTATTCCCTCAGTCTGCTGTACTACTTGTGTCGCTTATCTCGTCAGGCGCTTTCACCCTCACGCGTCGCTCCCGCACAGATTCCTTGATGGCTTCTATCTTAGCTTGTTCCTGTTTGTTTATCTCCGCCCGCTCCCGTTCTCTTCTCTCCCTTTTTGAATCAATTACAAGCTTGGCACAAACGTCTAAAGGAGCTGGTTCAAGGAATTCACTTCCTGTGAAACAAAGAGGTAAAGGAGTCAGCTTATTTTCATATTAATGCCGGTAATATTGACATCTGAAAAAAAAAGATATGCTGACTGATGAACAACAAGAATAATTAAAAAAAAAAAGAAAATTATATAAATACACATATTAATTAAGAACATTTACATTAATTTGTTAAGAATAATTCTATATTTGTTGAATTTCCTTCTATTTATGATTGAATTGTCTGATTTTGTAAGTCTTGTGTACCAATTTCATATATGCTAAATACTTTGTTTTAAAAGGAGCCTTCAGTCAAATTGACTTTTCAATGAGGTACAGCATTATCAGCCTGTAATCAGGCAAGTTATAAAGGGCATCCTAAAACTATTTCTACAATAGTCAAGATATATACAGAGTTTGATACCAAAACATAAAGAGAAAACAAAGATGGACGAAATAAATAAGAGATACGAACAGATTCCTTTCAGAACTACAGTAGACTATTGATTTTTCCGCTAAATTCTGTTGGCAAATAATAAAAGAAATGAAATAGATTTATTAAAGTTACATTTTCATCTATAAATACCACAAAAATAGAAATCAGCAGATCTTTCTACAATAAGTATGTCATTCTTAAAAGTAAAATAATAAAATCGTTTAAAGGTGAAAATTAGCAATAATATTTAATTTTCTACAGAACGTATCCACTGGTAATCTAGGATGTTCATGCATACATTTCATTGGCATGTCTAATATAGTAGTTCTACATATACATCTACATACATCTAAAACTTTACTACAGATCATACTTATTATCTCCCCTTTCTCATTGGTGTACCCTGTGAAACACAATCAGTAACAAGGTTATTAGCAGTGGCAGAAAATAAGGCAGATAGCTGGGAAAGACTCCCATCAGCTGTATATCATAAAGCATTGGTAAAAAGATGGTGTTCTCTAGCTAGGTTTTGTTCATGGTAAAGAGTCACTGTGTGATTTCATCACCATTAAATTTGATATTCATTTTTATGTTCTCAATTCAGATTCTTAGACTCTTTCATGACCAGGGGTGTAAGATAGGGAAATTCCACTTTAGAGGTTTACAAATTTGGTAAAATTCGAGGCTTTGCAGCAAAAAAATTTATTCCTTATACTTTATAACATAAAGCTCTGGTTTTCGTGGATGCTTTTGAATCAAGAAAAAGGATCTGAATTATATTTGTTAATATAGTGGGATATTCATGAGATTAAAGTTTATACCATATGAAACAATCTGAAGGGCTCCAAACTAGGGAGGAAAATACCCAGGAACATTTTGTGTTATACAGTATCCATATATATCACGGATAAGCTTAAAGAGGTACATTGTATGTGGTATTATTTTAATAAGTAGGGAAACTGATGGATATTTAAGTGTGTAAGATCGACAGTCATTTTATACAGCGAACCTGCAATCACGCACGATCATAATGGTCCATTCAGGACCAAACTGCTATAGGGAAATATATGATATATACATATAGGCCTATATAAAAAGTGTTTTTATCTCCCTTGTTTGCCATATCAAGGCTGTAATGGGAAGTGTTTTTGAAACAAATTTGTGCCATGTAATAATAATAGCACAATGGGAATGACGTCATCCGATTGTTACATGGCCCCAAATCATCACAAAAACACTTCCCGGAAGTTCATCTTTTATCCACCATTGTGGCCTATCAAGGGGAATAACGACACTTTCGGGAAAAGCCTATAGAGGAGAAGCAGCCCAAGAAAAGAACAGGAAAAGTTTATTGTAAATCTTCACTGGCAAAGGTCTGAACGGCTGTTTATTTCATGGTAAAGCAGTAAGCTAATATAAAGGACTTATGATGGGGACCACTTAGCTACTCCAATTATTATGCAAGATTTCCACCAGAAACTGTTTGACTGCCTTGTACAAACATGGGAAATCTGTTGGAGATATGGTTCTCTAGTGTAGATTCCACTTGATAATAACATGAACAAAAGATGTAATAATAATTCAATTAACTATGAGAATTAAAAGTCTATGAATTTATATTAAAGACAAACGTCCTACTAAAGTGTATTAGTATGTATTATCTATTAAGGTATTACCTGTAATGAATTTAGAATTAGTTATAGACTTTAATTATAAACAAAAGTTTTTTTACCAAGTTAGAATCTACAGGTAAACTACTTAAATGTTATAACTGTAAAAGTGAAAATTTTTGTGACTTGATATTTGTGCAATTTTCCCTTATAAAGATTTGATTAAGATTTAGGCTACTTTATTCATTATGCTGTAATTTGTGAGTGAATTATGTCTCCTTATAATTGTTCATGGCAATATAGAACAGAGAAAGTCTCCCAATGAAAACCTAGCAATATCTGCATTGATGTGTGTACTCCTATAACAAAAGAGGCCGCTGGTCGGCCTTTTTCATCGGATATGATTTTGCCGACTGTGACAGCGCCTGTCTAAAGTATCTCACTGTGTAAAACCTTAAATATTGTCTTTATGCATATGTCTTTGTTTCTTAACATTTCAGAATTCAATGACTTGAGCCAATAATTTTTCATCCCAAAACTTTTCACTTTTACAGTGTATAGTAGAAGGGGGTTGGTTTACTTAGTAATATATGTAGAGAGGCAAATCTTAACCTGAGATTTTTAACAACTCCTTTTTGGACAAAGATGAAAACGCTGCAAAACAAAATGCTTATGATGAATGATGCTTTTCAGGAATTTGGCGTCAAAAATACAGGAAAAATATCAAAAGTAAACATAAAATTGAAGTTTTTCGGAAGTACTGGTATTATGTTTGGTTATGGTTTGTTAACACTGAAAGGAAGGTATAAAGAATATTACATTTGTTTCAAAAGTGTTAAGACATCATTATTAGTTTAGAAAAGAAATTTAACTTGATATCATGCATACTCAGCAACCATATTTCATTTCGGAATGATAAGGGGATTTTTCCTTTTTTTTTTTTTTGCAAAACTAACAAAATTCAAATTCATCTATGTCAATATCAACCTATTTTAATGTGTAATGGAAATAAACCATGAATATGTTACTGGGACCCAAATCATGATGTCATACCTAGAAGTTTACGAGCCTCCACCCCGTCAATAATAGGGTTCATCCACGTTGACTGGCGCGTGTTCTTCAGACCGGTCGCCTTGGGAACATAAATGTAGAAGACTAGTTCTAACATTTCAGACTTCTTCAACCCTCGTCTTTTGTTTAATTGACCTGGGAGGAAAAAATCAGAAAAATTGATAGCAATACATCACATACATAGATCACCTAACCTTCACACCAAGTCTTTATGATGTCCAAACATCTGGACATTATTCTATTTATCTTGCACCCAGATCGCATTCATATTGACAATTAATAGAATTTGAGAGGCGTCCAATGGTTAGATATCATAGAAATAATTTCGGTCCATGATAATGGCAAAAAGTCACTATTGTGATATCAAGAATACAGCAAAAATAATGATTCTTTGTCAAAACATGCCATAATGTGAAAAAAACATAAGTCAAGGTACTTCTATCATCAATACACGATTTGTCACCAAGAGCATGGCATGAGTATCATCTGACTGGACCGTTACAACATCAAGCTGCTTTTTATTAATGTTTCCAGAATGGACAGGTATCCTATAGTCAGTCCTTACCTTGTAGGATCACATCAATGCCCTCATCAATTTCAGCCCTAGAGGGATAAAGATCACACTCGCGGAAAAATTGATCCATGTCTGTAACTTCTAGTTCTCCGCCGTAGGCTTTTTTATCGAACACACTCTCATATCCTGTTAACAGTACAGAACAAAATTAAATTAAGTAAAAAGAAATGGCGGAGATTTAACATCTGAACATCTGAAGTATCAGTTTTTAAGATAGAGCACACAAAACGAATACATTTATTTTTTAGTCAAATCTTTTTATATTTTCTAATCATGTTTAACTTTTGATTTTAAATTAGATGAAAAGCTTATGAAAGTTTGAACGTCTTTCTTTTGATCTTATTAGAATCAGTGTTTTCTCACTCCCCAATATTGATTTAATTGTAAAATTCTTTTCACTTTAACATAACATACAAAACATTTTTCAAATATTTTGTGAAAAAAGGGTTAAAGCAGATTTTACTTCTTGCATTCGTGCACATTTTTTAAAGCCTTTTATTAAAATGATTATCACCAAATTAGAATATCATAAAACAACTTTACAGTAACTGATACAAGAAAAAAAAACATTCAAAATTTTAAACATAGTTACGTCTTCTCATATCCATGTAATCGCTCATGTCCTTGAAGGTAAAGGGTGTCCGGGCGCGCTCCACACCGTGTCTCCGCTGGCAGCGGGCCAGGGTACCCTTGTAATCTCGAACTAACTTCTGCCAGGTTGTTCCGTGCCACTTCGCCTGAAATGTAGAAAAAAAATAATCATCACAGGGACATGTAATGTTAATCTTTATTTTTCAGCTAACAAAATATACTTTGAATTTGATGAACAACATTGTCATGGTTATCATGTGTGTATACAAGTTTTGAAATTTGCTTGTGCATCAAAATCATTCTGGAGGTGGATTTCAACTTTTTTTGGTAAAAGGGCATATTTCCTCAAACCTCCACTTCAATAGTACAATATTTGGAAATATATTTTAGAATCAACTAAAAGTTTTCAAATAATTTCATCAGGGAGAAACAATGGAATTTTCAATGTACCTGAGCCAATTCAAATGAGAGTTCATTTTTTGATCAATCATACAAACTGAAATCATGGTATATTCATACCATGTACAGTACCAAAAGGAATCCTAACAATTGATATTCAAATTGTAATACAGTAAAAACTCTACTTTCTTGAACTCATGGGGGGACCTGGTCATTCAGAGAAATACATGGTTTTCGAGTAGTCCGAGGTTTTATGAATATGTACGAATTTGGTTGGGACCAAACAAACTATTTGTCGAATGAGGTCGTTACTAATGATTCAACGGGTTCGATTAAGTCTAAGTGGGGTTTTACTGTAGTTCAATCTTAGGTAATAAAGAGATCCTAACAATTAAGATTCAATTGTAACAAACAGTATATATATATATGATATGTGTATACCTTTCTCTTTAACTTTTCAAACTTTTTCCTGACCAGGAAGCCGCGGATGTGTCGCTGTATGTGAGTGGCGCAGTGAGACAACTCCTGTTTGGTTGGCCCCACCTGCTTGGGATGGTAGATTCTGGAATGTAGAAATAACAAATTATCCAATAAACAGCTGTCTAATAAAATCTACAAGAAATTTGTACACAGCTCTATAAACACTTACGGGTCAGCAAAGGTCCTGATACGTGCCTGACATATATTATGTATACCGACTATAAATTATAGAAAAGCAGGAATCGTCACAAACATAATCAGGTATATTAAACAGAGGAGTATTGATGAAGCCCAAAAGGGACAGCAAATTGAAACTGTTTTGGATTATTTGGAATCCTTATTCACCATTGTAACATCCAGAAAATAAAACATTGCTACAAATCATGGAAACAATTATACAAATAGTACATATTAAGTAATATCCTTATATATATTAACAAACCCAATCAGAAACTAGAACAATGATACATCAGAAAGGGCCCTGCAATATGTCTGATGCTCCAATGAATATTGGTATTTTAGAGTTATAGTACAGTGATGTTAAATTTGTAAGTGTTAGAAAATAATTATAAATGAAAACAAAAAGCTTCAGCAATAATTAAGAAAAGTTTTTGTATGTTTTTAATCATGTCAAAGTATTTTGTTTCCATTAGCGTTTAACTGTGTGGAATTGTCACATTCTTTTATCTAAGGAAAAAGAAAAAATCTGAAAAAAAATATCAAGACACAATGAACTGAATATTGTCTAATGATTCATAGTAAATATTCTTTCTTACCCATCACATAAGATCTACAAATATTTGTTTATGGTCGCTGTAGTATGTCCATAGTTGAATCACCTTGACCGTTGACCTTTGAACTTGTGACCTTGAACTATAAGTTTGATCATTGTCAGTTAACTCTTGGTTTATTTGTTCACTACTTTGCATAATCGATTAGTGAACAGTTAAAAACAGCAAAGATTCAGTATTTTCATGTTAATGTTAAAATCCAATATGGCCGCCTAATAGCCATTTTGAATCCGATTTGCATGAAATACTACACATGTGATCTAGGATGAATGAGGAATCATCAGTTCCAATTTGATACAAATCCTTCATCTCCTGCAAACATTTTTGTGCAGAAGACAAAAAATGGACAGACAGACGGACGGGCAGACGGACGGACGGACGGACGGACAGACGGACGGACAACCTGATTGCTATAGGGCACCCACATCTCTCGATGCGGGGCCCTAATGATGAAAACTCACCTCGACAGGTGACCAATTTTGATTTAAGAATTCATGTTTTACTGTCTTGCATGTATTGAGGTCGGTGATCCAATAAATATCATTTGCTAGAAAAATGTTCAATGGCAGGTCAGAACGGGCAATACAAAGATTTTGACAGTATTTTCACTTGTTATAGTTCATTTTATTTTATTTTTCTTTAAACCTTAGAGATTTGTTTGACCTGTTTGAGACTTTTTGTGCATAAAACAACCCAGATACAACAGATGATCTAAGTATCGATAATATTAAATATTATCTTATTTATAAGCAAAGTAAACAAGAATTGTGTTTACTAAGATATTCCTTCATGTGAAAACATTCAAAAAATGAAAAGAAATGTTGAAGCATAAAAGTCAAGTCCTACATGACAACATTGAATTTGTCTAGGGGACTAATCAAGGGTCTGTAATTGCAGGCATATTGAACATCTCTCAGAAATACTTATATCATTTGAACTTTACCAAAAAAAAAAAAAAAATGGCAGAAAAAGGCAGTTCCTGTTATTGTCACATTTTGTTTAATATCACATTTCTGTCATCTGACATGATATAATGAGGAAGTAAAAATATTGACAATATTCACAGTTTGATAAATCACACTATCACCCTCCAACAAGTCTCAAACTTACCGGGTATACAATACTTACTCGTATATGTTGACATGGGGTCCAATGACTGAGAGCTTTGATGAGGCCTGGTGGAAGTTTTTAGCGTTTCTGGAGGTTAGAAGCCAAACAAAGCATAACATTCCCTTCACCTCACAATAACACATTAGTACACAGTTCTATTAGTATGGAAGAAAACAATTCATCAGTCTAAATCTGAAAATGTGTGTGGCAGGGGGGAGACATTGTAAAGAATAAAAGTATTTTGCATTGTTTCAAAATCTTGTTTAAACATTTGATAAAGATAACTTTGAGAGTTTTGTAATGCTAATAGATTTCTTTGATTTTTTTTTTATTAAGAGTTTCAACAGGGAATTTAGGTAGAAAAATTAGGGATGGGCTTATTACCAGGCATGGGCTAATCACTGGTAAAATATACTTTATGAATTATTTCCTTTTACATTTTGAAATTTTAAGAAACAAAAACATATTAGCAATGTTTGTAAAATTGCGATGGTGTACTGTCGTATTACTAACTTTAGTTCACGGAACAACACACAGTACACACAGAAAGTAATGTATGACAGCAGCATGCACTGTATATATAATACTCTATATACACCAACACAGGGAATACAGGTTTATAATATATTCAATTTGTTTGTATGGTGATAATAAGATTAAAAAGTTTTCTTGACTTCTTGACACAGAAATCCTATAATTTATGGCATTGGGCTACAAGATGATACACTACTAGAGTTCTGAAGTCAAAACTTATTCTAAAAAAGTGAGTCAAAATACTTAACACATTCATCCCTTAAAATACATATGAACTCTTCCAATTCAAAAGTTTGAATATTCCATTATGAATTTCAAGGGCGATGGGTAAATGTTACCATGTTTGTGACTACATACAAACAATTTAGAAATACTAGTTCAAGTTAAGTTTGCTAATGAGGTAAAATTACTTATTTGAAATTAAAAAAAGAACATGGATTTTAAACATAAATTGCATCCTTTACAAGCAAAATTTCATCAAATTTTTAGTCATTGTGAATCATGAATTTTTAAATGATGAATTTTAAATTCATTGAAAATGAAAATAGTCATGAATGAGTTTAAATTAAGTTCAACATGCATGTTATCAAATGCGGAAGCTTAAAATCAGTTGAATTCATGCAAACTGGTTAATGAAAATTTAATGAGTTACACGAATTTTAGAATTAAACATTAATTAGTTAAATTAAATTTTATCCTGTTTGCTCCTCTATTAAACTTCCAACATTTTCATCCCTGTTTAAAAGACAAATAGAATACCATTAGATAACTTATTTTAATTCATGTGATATATTATGTGATATTTAGATATAAAATTAAAACTTCAATCAGTTTCCCATTTTCATATTTTGATAAAGAGATTATGAATTATTCTATATAATATTGCAGACTCTCATGAGGATATCAGGCCCCGGTTTCATCAACGTTCCTTAACTTAAGGAAATTCTTTAACTTAAAAATCTCTACAGGAAAGCATTACAGAATTTAAGGGGAAAATCCTTAGCTACCGAGTAAGGAACTTTCCTTAGATTCTGTAATGCTTTCCTATGGAGATTTTTAAGTTAAGGAATTTCCTTAAGTTAGGAACATTGATGAAACCAGGGCCAGATGCAAAATGTATCAATGAAATTCTCATAAATCTACTTTTTAGTTACTAAAGATTTCTATGTAGATTCTTAGCCATGCCTTACTGTAGAGGTTTTAACCAATGATACACAGGCAAAATTTCTTCACGTCAATTACATTTTGCCTCTGAAGCCAAATAGGAAAATATGTTTCCCTATTTTCACAAAATTTAGAAAAATGGGATATATTCAGAAACTGTGAATTTGAATATTTTTAATGAAAATATACAGTTACCTGTTCACTTTAACAATTTATTTTCTGCTAACCATGGTCACTGTTCAAGGACATGAAACATCTATATAAAAGTCCTACATGAGTATACTCTAATTATACAAGCACACAATGATCCCATCAGCATTTTGTATTTAATTATTGTGGACTTTGATTCTGGAAAAAAATGTGTGGTTAACATTCCTTCAATTTTAATGCTGATAGGCCAAAGTTGTAAAACACTCTTTAACTGAAGAATGATAGAGTTATTTCCCTTTATACTTTTGGGCCATACTAGTACATTGTAGTACTGTCAAAAACAAATCTACAAAACATCATTACTATCTGTAAATGAACTAGAGATATTCTGATTATACATTGAAATATTTGAGCTTACATCAGAGAAAACCAATCACACGGCTAATATATTCTGATAAAATCACACTTACTTATCGGCTAACTCCTCCTTTTTCTTCTGACGTATTTCTGCCTTCTCGTCTTTAATCTTTTTCACCTTGTTGGTCCACTCTTTATCCTCTGACGTCCGAGGTGGGCGATTGTATATCTCCGCCTTCGCATTTAAATGTTCCTTGTATTTTCTGGAAAGTTTCGTCAAAAAAAATAAAAACACGTTAATAATAAAAGTTATAAACCGCCCTAAATCAATTAACAATATTCTTTAAATTTTGTACAAAGAATATATTCAAAAGTAACTTTTTTTTTAACTCGTTCACTAAAAAAGACACATTTGAGATCTTTCAATTCAAAAGATGGAATAATTCTTTAAATAGTTATAAAAATTCTAATGCAATATAACCAGTCGAAGCCAAACTGGGACCAAACGTGTTTGCCGGTTTACACAGGTGTCCAGTTTGTAGAGGTAAGATATAAGTTATGGCAGGACCAAATAGTATGGCTGGAATGGACAGGGTGTAGGATTAGACATGTGCGGTTTTGACAGGTTACACAGGAGCTAGATTGTGAATGCCACTTACTTATTGTTAGCATTCTGTACCAGCCTTTCATCTTCCCTCTTCTCTCTCTCCTCTTTAAGGAGCAACTTGTACTGGTTCCTTGCTACATAGCCTCGGCATATTCTGTAAATGAAAATCAGAAATTACTTCCAGATTCAAGAGTCAATACACATTTGCAAGAAATGAACGCATTCTGTTCAGATACTAATCTACATATCTATGTAATTTCAAAACCAACAATGTCTTGTATTTGTTAACATTTTCTTCAGGTTGAAAAGTATGATTTATGTAAAGATTATTTTACACAACCAATAAATATTTTTATGTGACATTTTTGATGACTAGTACGATATGCACCCTGTCACTTTATTATAATCAGACAAATGCCTAGCAAAGCGTATGCAACCAACACGTATAAATTGTGTACGAGTTGGTAACGACAAATCAGTCATTTCGTCAACGCTGTTAGATGTATGTACAAATAGTTAAGTTATCGTAAGTTTTGTTCTCGTCTACTACCTCTGTATATCTACAGCTGCCTTGGCCTCTTTCTGAAGTTGAGCTGCGGCTGCTTCCTCGTCCTGAAAATAATAAAGATATTCATGGTAATAATGGAGTCACTCATCTAACAGGAATGCTGCATTTGGTAGACCAATATTACCATTCCATACTAAAGTGACATAATGTACAAACTTGAGCAATGCTAGATTAGCAAGGATCTATATAAAAGATCAATGACCTTGGCCTTAAGGTGTTTTTAAACTTCTGTTGTTAATCAGTTTTGTATTTTAGTGTATCTGAGCATGTCAAATTAAAAAAAAAAAAGTTAGTTATTTGAATACTGAGAAAAGGACATTCCCCCCCTCCCCCCCCCCCCAAATTAAATCATGTTCTATTTTTAGCTCAGCGACCTTGAACTTATTTTATTTTTTTCAACACATATCAATTAACATGTATATATATCACTGTGTATCAGCATGTCTTTTTGAGATTATCTCCTACAACTGAAATCTATATATTCTATTTATCTGTTATAAATCGACAAATTCTATTGATCTACCTATACATAATCTACACATATGAATATTCTTGCAATGAAAACTTCAAGCTAAGTTACCAAAGAAAAAAGAAAAAGACATTTCAGTCTGTAACGTGAACATTTCTACTTTCACAGTATTATAATGACCGATACGTTTCACATACTTTTTTTAAAGTCTTTTAAATACATTTGTATTGGGAGTTGCATACCTTTGTCCACATTTCAAACTAAAGAAATTATCTTGCATGACTTATACAGAGCACTGCAAGCAGGGAAATATAATGAACAGGACCTGTAACGAGCATACTTACGGGATCTGTAACGAGCATACTTACGGGATCACCTATGTGTGTGTACTGAGCGATAGGGCGGCCTATGTGAGCGATGGATGTTTGTGTGAGCGTTCGATCCCGACTAGACAGATACCCTGGATTGGTCATCGTCTTTGATGCAGTGGTTTTTTCATTCTCCGTTTTAAATTCTACATGTTTGGAGGTTTCATCCGTTTCTGCCCCTTGACTTTGTAGAGTGGCCTCCCTTCCCTCTCCCAACATGTCCTCCGGTACAGTTTGTTCCCGGAGAATAGATGTAGGCGGGTTACCTTTAAAGTGATACACTGCACATGACGTATTATAAATGATAAGTTTTCATAAGAAAAATAGTTTTCATTTAATACCTTTGAAAAATGAAGGTCTGTTTCTTGCTCAAGCCATTCACAAAAAATATTGTACATGTACCAGGTTTTTCATGGCAATGAAAATTTTACCTTTGAATTTTTTCCACATTTATAATTACAATCCCCAATCTTCAAAAAAAGTTGGAAGATTATTGTGTACAATGCAGGTGAATTTATGAGTTCTATATTTGGATAACGTCAATCCTGAGTTAAGTAAAGAAACCAATTCTGGAGATTATTTTGTTTGAAAAAGTTTGAAGAAATATAATCTTGTGTAATGCCGATGAATTTATGATTTCTATATTTGGATAAAGTCAATCCTGAGTTCAGCAAAGAAACCAATTCTGAAGATTATTTTGTTTGAAAAAGTTGGAAGAATTATAATCATGTGTTATGCAGGTGAATTTATGAGTTCTATATTTGGATTAAGTCAATCCCGAGTTAAGCAAAGAAACAATTCTGATGACTATTTTATTTGAAAAAGTCTGAAGAATTATAATCATGTGTTATGCAGGTGAATTTATGAGTTCTATATTTGGATAATGTCAATCCTGAGTTAAGCAAAGAAACAATTCTGATGATTATTTTATTTGAAAAAGTCTGAAGAATTATAATCATGTGTTATGCAGGTAAATTTATGAGTTCTATATTTGGATAATGTCAATCCTGAGTTAAGCAATTCTGGTGATTGTTTTGTTTATCTGTTCCATACGTCCACCACATACCACTTTCCCCAAGGTACATCTCCGGCATGGTGTTCTCTCGAGATGGCACGTCAAGACGGCTGACTTGTAACGAGGCACCCAGCGGGTCATTATTGACGAACTGACTACCAGCTGGGGCCGAGCGAATGTCCTTACGGAGGTCACCCACTGTAAATACAGACAATTAATGTTTAACTCTACTTCTCCTACGACAACGCCTATTTTTGATGTGACCTTCATAAAATTTACAGGTAATCTCTGATAAGTCAAGGACAGGGGTCGATCTGGAGGTCATTATTAAAATTTTCTTTTCTTATCTGTTATCAAAAATATATCCACTACCACTGGCTATGGAACAATATAGCCTATTACAGTAGTTCTAAGGCAATTATGGCAACACAATGTTATGTATCGAATCTGACAACCTCACAATGTTCACTAACAACTGTAATCATTTTGAACCGCAAAATTGTACTTTAAAGTAAATGAAAATTGTAAAAGTCGTCCTGATGATGGCCATCTAGCCGTCGAAACATGCATGACAACAATTTATTTTTGCCTTCACTAAAACCTCATCTTACAACAATGGATCCTTAATTCCTATACTTAAAATTTTCATAGCCATTTTGGTAAGATTTTGTAGCTTGAGAGATTATAACGTACACTATCTGAAGAAAAGAATGGGGTGAAGAGAATCTTAGCCATTCACTAATTCATTAAGCTAATGTTATCATGAATATATTGATGATGTAAACACTTAAATGTTTTTAGAAACATTGTACTATAAGTAGCGTACTATAAATTGGATACTGAATATAAAAACTCACACCAACAGGATATATTTATAACATAAACATGGCACAAACAAAATATGTATAAATCAACACTAAATTTATCTACACAAACTAGGACTGATGAATAATAAGAGATTCCTAAAATCAGTAAATATTATTATTGAACTGTTTTCAGTCGGTATTCATAGACAATACATCGTTTCCGAGATACAACTTTCCGGAATAAATGTTGCGTGATCATGACTTGGCGGTCCAATGGTACATTCAGGGGGGCATGTATACTTCCGGTGTAATGGTAAATCGTTAGTTAAACAACTTTGTTGGAGTGAAACGTCGATAAATCAGAATAAAAATGGCCTGTTGGATGCTTTAAACCAGAGATGGTGTCAAAGCCCCCCAATGCTTGCCTGTACACACATAATTCATAATTTTATATTTACTTAGTAGTCACTCTAGTCCACAAACATGGTCATTCAAACGGAAAATATAGGTCAAATCCAGCATCCGAAGGTTAGTATGCATGTGCTGTGTTTCCTTGGACACATCAAGCAAGTAAGTTTGGTTGATGTAGGACTTATAGCTACTTCACAACGGACTCAACCATTCTTCTTAACCATTTTCATGCTGACACTGACGCTCACGCTCACACCAGGGGTATTGCAATATAGCTCTCCCTGTTTTTCGAACAGGCGAGCTAAAAAGACATTTCTACTGACCAATACCATATAAATAGACTTGAAGTCTGGAAACTCTGGCAGCTGTTTTTGTATCTTGTTTTGTGGTACCGATGTTTCCACAGTACACCGGAAGTACACATGCCCACCTACCACATCGCATGTGTATCTAAATAACTCGTCGAATCCGGACAGAAAAAGAATCTCGGAAACGACGTATAGGCTATATATATACATGTAGCATGAACACCTAGTAGCTATTCACAGTACAACGTCAACAACAACATGGTATACATATACATGTACTGGTACTTATATATAACTTAATGTAACAAGAGGCCCAACGGGCCTTAACGGTCATCTGACTACCAATTGTAAAATCACTATGAAAATACGTGTAGTCATTAAATCAAGTTATAATATGCCTGTATAGATTGCCAAGTTCAAGAGAGTGGCCTTCTTGGATTTCTGATGGGCTTGAAAAATAACAACACTTTGTTGGGACCATCTCAGGATATCATTTCTGGCAAGTTTCAGCTTATTCCTAGTGAGTAAACTTGACAACAAACCCTTTTGGCCCCTGTGACCTTGAATGAATGTCAGGGTCATTTCTTTAAACAAACTTGACACACCTTTATCCCAGCATGCCACAAGCCCAATATCACATCTCTGTGCCTTTTGGTTATTCAGAAAAAGTTGTTTTAAAGATTTTGACCCTTTTGGCCCCTGTGACCTTGAATGAAGTTCAAGGTCATTTATTTGAACAAACTTGGTAGCCCTTTATCCCAGCATGCCACAGGCCTAATATCAGGTCTCTGAGCCTTTTAGTTATTCAGAAGAAGTTGTTTAAAGATTATGACCGTTTTGGCCTCTGTGACCTTGAATGAAGGTCAAGGTCATTTGTTTGAACAAACTTGGTAGCCCTTTATCCCAGCATGCCACAGGCCCAATATCAGGTCTCTGGGCCTTTTGGTTATTCAGAAGAAAATGTTTAAATATTATGACCGTTTTGGCCTCTGTGACCTTGAATGAAAGTCAAGGTCATTTCTTTGAACAAACTTGGTAGCCCTTTATCCCAGCATGCCACAGGCCCAATACCAGGTCTCTGGGCCTTTTGGTTATTCAGAAGAAGTTGTTTAAAGATTATGACCGTTTTGGTCCCTGTGACCTTGAATGAAAGTCAAGATCATTTCTTTGAACAAACTTGGTAGCCCTTTATCCCAGCATGCCACAGGCCCAATATCAGGTCTCTGGGCCTTTTGGTTATTCAGAAGAAGTCGTTTAAAGATTATGACCGTTTTGGCCCCAGTGACCTTGAATGAAAGTCAAGGTCATTTATTTGAACAAACTTGGTAGCCCTTTATCCCAGCATGCTACAGGCCCAATATTAGGTATCTGGGCCTTTTGGTTATTCAGAAGAAAATGTTTAAAGATTATGACCGTTTTGGCCCCAGTGACCTTGAATGAAAGTCAAGGTCATTTCTTTGAACAAACTTCGTAGCCCTTTATCCCAGCATGCCACAGGCCCAATATTAGATCTCTGGGCCTTTTGGTTATTCAGAAGAAAATGTTTAAAGATTATGACTGTTTTGGCCCCAGTGACCTTGAATGAAAGTCAAGGTCATTTATTTGAACAAACTTGGTAGCCCTTTATCCCAGCATGCCACAGGCCCAATATCAGGTCTCTGGGCCTTTTGGTTATTCAGAAGAAGTTGTTTAAAGATTATGACCGTTTTGGCCCCTGTGACCTTGAATGAAAGTCAAGGTCATTTCTTTGAACAAACTTCGTAGCCCTTTATCCCAGCATGCCACAGGCCCAATATTAGGTCTCTGTGCCTTTTGGTTATTCAGAAGAAGTCGTTTAAAAATTATGACCGTTTTGTCCCCTGTGACCTTGAATGAAAGTCAAGGTCATTTCTTTGAACAAACTTGGTAGCCCTTTATCTCAGCATAACACAGGACCAATATCAGGTCTCTGGGCCTTTTGGTTATTCAGAAGAAGTTGTTTAAAAAGATTTTGACCTTTTTGGCCTCTGTGACCTTGAATGAAGGTCAAGGTCATTTGTTTGAACAAACTTGGTAGCCCTTTATCCCAGCATGCCACAGGCCCAATACCAGGTCTCTGGGCCTTTTGGTTATTCAGAAGAAGTTGTTTAAAGATTATGACCGTTTTGGTCCCTGTGACCTTGAATGAAAGTCAAGATCATTTCTTTGAACAAACTTGGTAGCCCTTTATCCCAGCATGCCACAGGCCCAATATCAGGTCTCTGGGCCTTTTGGTTATTCAGAAGAAGTCGTTTAAAGATTATGACCGTTTTGGCCCCAGTGACCTTGAATGAAAGTCAAGGTCATTTATTTGAACAAACTTGGTAGCCCTTTATCCCAGCATGCCACAGGCCCAATATTAGGTATCTGGGCCTTTTGGTTATTCAGAAGAAAATGTTTAAAGATTATGACCGTTTTGGCCCCAGTGACCTTGAATGAAAGTCAAGGTCATTTCTTTGAACAAACTTCGTAGCCCTTTATCCCAGCATGCCACAGGCCCAATATTAGATCTCTGGGCCTTTTGGTTATTCAGAAGAAAATGTTTAAAGATTATGACTGTTTTGGCCCCAGTGACCTTGAATGAAAGTCAAGGTCATTTATTTGAACAAACTTGGTAGCCCTTTATCCCAGCATGCCACAGGCCCAATATCAGGTCTCTGGGCCTTTTGGTTATTCAGAAGAAGTTGTTTAAAGATTATGACCGTTTTGGCCCCTGTGACCTTGAATGAAAGTCAAGGTCATTTCTTTGAACAAACTTCGTAGCCCTTTATCCCAGCATGCCACAGGCCCAATATTAGGTCTCTGTGCCTTTTGGTTATTCAGAAGAAGTCGTTTAAAAATTATGACCGTTTTGTCCCCTGTGACCTTGAATGAAGGTCAAGGTCATTTGTTTGAACAAACTTGGTAGCCCTTTATCTCAGCATAACACAGGACCAATATCAGGTCTCTGGGCCTTTTGGTTATTCAGAAGAAGTTGTTTAAAAAGATTTTGACCTTTTTGGCCTCTGTGACCTTGAATGAAGGTCAAGGTCATTTGTTTGAACAAACTTGGTACCCCTTTATCCCAGCATAACACAGGCCCAATATCAGGTCTCTGGGCCTTTTGGTTATTCAGAAGAAGTCGTTCAAAGATTTTGACCTTTTTGGCCCCTGTGACCTTGAATGAAGGTCAAGGTCATTTGTTTGAACAAACTTGGTAGCCCTTTATCCCAGCATGGCACAAGCCCAATATTGGGTCTATGGGCCTTTTGGTTTATGAGAAGAAGATGTTTAAATGGAAAAGTTTACGGACGGCGCACGGCGCACGACGCACGACGACGGACGAAGCATGATGACTATAGGTCATCCTGACCCTTCGGGTCAGATGACCTAATAAACCTCCTCCTTAATTAGCACAAATGATTAAGACAATCATACTCTTAGACACTTTCATGACCTGGAGCACCCCCCCCCCCCCCCCCATTTTTTTTTTTGCTTTTTAACTCCCATATTAAGTTAATTCAGAAACCATGAAAAATCATGACTAGTTTCACTATTTAGAAAATTTTAACATTTCCCCTCGGATGTTTTTGACTTAAACTAATTTGTTAGCCAGATTTGGTATACCAACATTTGCCAACAAATGAAAATAATAATGATGAAAATTGTAGCAAATATGATACAATACTTAGCAAATACACAATTAAACCACATAAATAAGGTAAAGCTCATAGTTAATTACCTCCAGCACCTCTACCTGTGGACAAATATTTATCTGGTCTTGATGAAAACAACACTTTGCCATTAATCAAAATTTAAATCAATCTCTAGGCCTACAACACTGAAAACTAGTGAATATTTTAAGTTTGTTTTAACTGTTAGATTGAATATTGATTTGAGGGATGGGGGTTTAAGTCTGATCTGATGTTGGGTGTTTGGGGCTGGGGGTTGGGGTTCGCGTTTCTATTGAATTCATGCAAATTTTTGTAATTTCATGTATGAAGAAAATTCAATTACTCATGACTTGATTCATACTTTGATAATTTATGTATTCAATATTTTTTAACTGGTTTTTGAATTTGTCTCATTAAAATCTTAAGCCATATTTTTCCACAATTGGAGATTCCTTGAAAAAAAAATCTTTTATCCAATAAAGTTAATTATTTTCTAATATTTACCAGCACATACAGGCATCAAGGATTTTTCTCTACCAAAATTAGCGTTACAGAAATAATTATGCATTAATGAGCAAAAACATAACTCCTTATTCCAAATTATAGCTTCATCCGCCTCCAACTTAAACCTGAACCATATAATCCACAGACACCAGTATCTAAGCATTATTACATGTATACATATATATTTATGAATACATAAAAGGAATGGATTATTTGCTATATATGTACTGTCCGTCACAAATATATCTACAAATGTATATAAAGCTTGAGGTACATGTATATATTTATGCAAACCAATGAACAATTTTACCTTTATTCCTTTTCAGCTTGTCTTGATTTGTCACTATTTTTTGCAGTAGAATTTAAAATGAATGAAATAATATTTGAACCAAACTGAACTGATAAACGATACATGTAAATTTCCGTTTCTATAGCAATTAAAAAGAATCAAACATCAATATTGAAAAAAAAAAAAAAATCAACAGAACTATTTCAAGATAACTACCATGAACATGAATTGATATCAATACTTTAGATTTTATGTTGAGAGTGATATGTTTATATAAAAATTTGCTGCGACTCACCATGTTCCATGAAATGTCTGGGACTGTTTACCGACCGAGCATGGTGCTCCAGTCCAGAGTTATAAGCCTGTCCGTAGCGCGGAGACTCCTTTATTACCCTCTGAACATGGTAAGGACTAGGTATAGAGGGTGGCGTCCTAACGGGCGGAGCCTTCTTAAAATACTCATTTTGTTTGCGAGCCATCCGTAACACTTGCGACGACGCACTCTGTGTTCGGCCTGGCATCCTGCCAGCAGAACGACCAATCTTAGTAGACATACTGTCGGGAATACACTCAAAACAATAGTTTTCAGGTTTTATCGTCAATTTTGACCAGTGGAGATTTGACCCCTTGACCTGGTAAAAGGAATTCACTTTCCTCCTGTCAGTGGAACAGCGATCTGTTTCCACTTCCGGCGCGAAGTGCCACTCCTCTGACTTGGTGAGTTCCTGTAGGGGAGTGTCGCGTCGCTGTGGGGGTGTCGGTGCGCGACCTCCCGGAGGTATTGATGTAACTTCTATGTGGACCTCGCCATCGTGTAGGTCTTCGCTGTGGTGCTGGACTTGGCGTGGCACCGATGGGACGATAGGTGTGGCTTCTCTGGAGACGTCTACATTGCTCTTCTCCTCGTCGATCACGTCAATAGGTCGATCAAGTTTTAAGTTGAGACTAAGGTCCTGATCATCGGATTCCTCAAACGCTTTTTTTAATTCCTGAAAATATGGATTAAAAATTCTTAACATCTTTTCTTGCTAAAATTATAAGAGGGATAAAGAAAAAATTTCAAAATAGGAATCCAGTTGTTTCCCCCAATTTGATCCTTACATGTATGATAATTCCTCTGCATAATAAAGTATCAATTAGTTCATTATTTTTCACTTTTCAGAAGTAATACATTCCTTATTTTGTCCAAAGCCTTTTATAGATAATGTACACTTTACCTCCTCCAAGTCATCGGTCTGGGTTGTCACATCTTCCACGGCCCGGAGGGAGTCGTCCGTAACTTGATGATCCTGGCTGTTGGCAGGGAGAAGGAGACTGATGTGGTCTCTCTCTGAAGTAGGCTCCTCCCCTGCAACTGGTTCCCCACCTTTCACTGGCTCTGCCCCTTCTAATGGCTCAGCAAAGTCCCCGCGAGGTGTGCAGGTCTCGGTTGTGTTCCCTTCACGTTCGTCCTCATACAAACTGTTCATAGAGATAGGTACAATTGTTGGTTATCATTATTGAAATTGTACTGCAAAAGTCAATATTTTCGCGAGTGGAATTTTTCGCCTCTTCAGCCTCCACACTGTTTATGTTGTGGAAATTTACGTGATGTCAGTCATGCTGTTATGTAATACGTGCATACAATACTTTTATACACTGAAGAGTTTGAGAAATATTTCATATTATTCGTGCATGGATATAATCGCGGAGATTTAATGCAAGCGAAATAAGCAAAAAATTCCACACTGCAAATAATTCCACTTTTACAGTATGTAACAGGTCAGAGAAATCACTCGTCATCAAGTTGAAATTCATGAAAAGATTTGACAATGTCTTAACACTTACCTTAAAGAGCTAAAGATATGCCATATTTAAAACAAACCAAAATATATTCCAATATTTGAATATTACATATGTTTATAGCATTAGATAAATGTCAACTCTCCTTGTCAAATAAACTTTATGATTGTATCATTTAATCCAGACTTTTCATAAATAAGCTTCCACTACAGATATCAATATGTCATGAGAATTTAAATAGATGAAGCCAATCCCATAATCAGCTTTATGTGTTCAGATTTGTTATTTTAGGTATCTTGATATTTCTCCTTCACAGTTAAACGCTTTTTGTTCCAGGACTTGTACGACTGGCTGTTAATAACACTTTGTTAAATTGTTTGGTTAGGATTAAACAACTAGTTTATTAAATCAGATAATCCCAATCTGAATAGTACATTTAATGATACAAGTGTATAGCTCTTTAAACTAGGGTGTCTAACATAATTTTAATCCTACAACAAATGGTTCAAAAGTTAGGCATACATTTATACTTGATCAAACAACTACCTGAATCCAAATCACCTATGTATTATACAGTGACATTTTCATGAAGAAATTTATTTTCTGGTATCATAATATATAATTATTCCATGAGATCGATTAGGGGTATAGAGTGATCAGGGGATTCTGAAAGGTGTCAAAATATGAAATGTTGAGACGGATTTGGGGTCACCAGGAAATCCCCTTTGAACCCTTGACCCCGCCCCTATAATCTTGGGTGTCTCGGCCACTCTAACACTGTGACTGGCACTCTGCCTAACCCCAGTCAGCCCTTATCCCCAAAAGTCTATCCGACCTCTTCACTACCCAGA
Organism: Mimachlamys varia; assembly: GCA_947623455.1. Classification (NCBI taxonomy): domain Eukaryota; kingdom Metazoa; phylum Mollusca; class Bivalvia; order Pectinida; family Pectinidae; genus Mimachlamys; species Mimachlamys varia. Next base: position 10,354,010 of record OX392537.1, read on the forward strand.
ATATTTATCTTGGAATTTAAGATAGCCCAAGATAATTTTTTGTCATGATAAAGTATTTCTCATTCTTTTTCTATATAAATCTACACCTATATCAGTCTGATATGACATGAAATTGGCTAAAAACAGGCTAATATACAAGGCTAAAGTATGTTACTAAGCACAGGTGACCAGTGATTTCTGGGGTCACATATACACATCTTATACATTACACTGGAAATACAGCCGTACTTATGTTACCCAGCACAGGTGACCAGTGATTTCTGGGGTCACATATACACATCTTATACATTACACTGGAAATACAGCCGTACTTATGTTACTCAGCACAGGTGACCAGTGATTTCTGGGGTCACATATACACACCTTATACATTACACTGGAAATACAGCCGTACTTATGTTACCCAGCACAGGTGACCAGTGATTTCTGGGGTCACATATACACACCTTATACATTACACTGGAAATACAGCCGTACTTATGTTACCCAGTACAGGTGACCAGTGATTTCTGGGGTCACATATACACACCTTATACATAACACTGGAAATACAGCCATACTTATGTTACCCAGCACAGGTGACCAGTGATTTCTGGGGTCACATATACACACCTTATACATAACACTGGAAATACAGCCGTACTTATGTTACCCAGTACAGGTGACCAGTGATTTCTGGGGTCACATATACACACCTTATACATAACACTGGAAATACAGCCGTACTTAAGTTACCCAGTACAGGTGACCAGTGATTTCTGGGGTCACATATACACACCTTATACATAACACTGGAAATACAGCCATACTTATGTTACTCAGCACAGGTGACCAGTGATTTCTGGGGTCACATATACAAACCTTATACATAACACTGGAAATACAGCCACACTTATGTTACCCAGTACAGGTGACCAGTGATTTCTGGGGTCACATATACACACCTTATACATAACACTGGAAATACAGCCATACTTATGTTACCCAGTACAGGTGACCAGTGATTTCTGGGGTCACATATACACACCTTATACATAACACTGGAAATACAGCCATACTTATGTTACCCAGCACAGGTGACCAGTGATTTCTGGGGTCACATATACACACCTTATACATAACACTGGAAATACAGCCACACTTATGTTACCCAGCACAGGTGACCAGTGATTTCTGGGGTCACATATACACACCTTATACATAACACTGGAAATACAGCCACACTTATGTTACCCAGCACAGGTGACCAGTGATTTCTGGGGTCACATATACACACCTTATACATAACACTGGAAATACAGCCGTACTTTTGTTACACAGTACAGGTGACCAGTGATTTCTGGGGTCACATATACACACCTTATACATAACACTGGAAATACAGCCATACTTATGTTACCCAGCACAGGTGACCAGTGATTTCTGGGGTCACATATACACACTTTATACATAACACTGGAAATACAGCCATACTTATGTTACCCAGTACAGGTGACCAGTGATTTCTGGGGTCACATATACACACCTTATACATAACACTGGAAATACAGCCATACTTATGTTACCCAGTGCAGGTGACCAGTGATTTCTGGGGTCACATATACACACCTTATACATAACACTGGAAATACAGCTGTACTTATTTTACCCAGCGCAGGTGACCAGTGATTCCTGGGGTCACATATACACACCTTATACATAACACTGAAATACAGCCGTACTTATGTTACCCAGTACAGGTGACCAGTGATTCCTGGGGTCACATATACACACCTTATACATAACACTGGAAATACAGCCGTATTTATATTACTCAGTACAGGTGACCAGTGATTTCTGGGGTCACATATACACACCTTACACATAACACTGGAAATACAGCCATACTTATGTTACCCAGTACAGGTGACCAGTGATTTCTGGGGTCACATATACACACCTTATACATAACACTGGAAATACAGCCATACTTATGTTACCCAGTACAGGTGACCAGTGATTTCTGGGGTCACATATACACACCTTATACATAACACTGGAAATACAGCCGTACTTATGTTACCGAGTACAGGTGACCAGAGATTTCTGGGGTCACATATACACACCTTATACATAACACTGGAAATACAGCCGTACTTATGTTACCCAGCACAGGTGACCAAAGATTTCTGGGGTCACATATACACACCTTATACATAACACTGGAAATACAGCCACACTTATGTTACCCAGCACAGGTGACCAGTGATTTCTGGGGTCACATATACACACCTTATACATAACACTGGAAATACAGCCACACTTATGTTACCCAGCACAGGTGACCAGTGATTTCTGGGGTCACATATACACACCTTATACATAACACTGGAAATACAGCCGTACTTTTGTTACCCAGTACAGGTGACCAGTGATTTCTGGGGTCACATATACACACCTTATACATAACACTGGAAATACAGCCATACTTATGTTACCCAGCACAGGTGACCAGTGATTTCTGGGGTCACATATACACACCTTATACATAACACTGGAAATACAGCCATACTTATGTTACCCAGTACAGGTGACCAGTGATTTCTGGGGTCACATATACACACCTTATACATAACACTGGAAATACAGCCATACTTATGTTACCCAGTGCAGGTGACCAGTGATTTCTGGGGTCACATATACACACCTTATACATAACACTGGAAATACAGCTGTACTTATTTTACCCAGCGCAGGTGACCAGTGATTCCTGGGGTCACATATACACACCTTATACATAACACTGAAATACAGCCGTACTTATGTTACCCAGTACAGGTGACCAGTGATTCCTGGGGTCACATATACACACCTTATACATAACACTGGAAATACAGCCGTATTTATATTACTCAGTACAGGTGACCAGTGATTTCTGGGGTCACATATACACACCTTACACATAACACTGGAAATACAGCCATACTTATGTTACCGAGTACAGGTGACCAGAGATTTCTGGGGTCACATATACACACCTTATACATAACACTGGAAATACAGCCGTACTTATGTTACCCAGCACAGGTGACCAGTGATTCCTGGGGTCACATATACACACCTTATACATAACACTGGAAATACAGCCATACTTATGTTACCCAGTACAGGTGACCAGTGATTTCTGGGGTCACATATACACACCTTATACATAACACTGGAAATACAGCCGTACTTATGTTACCGAGTACAGGTGACCAGAGATTTCTGGGGTCACATATACACACCTTATACATAACACTGGAAATACAGCCGTACTTATGTTACCCAGCACAGGTGACCAAAGATTTCTGGGGTCACATATACACACCTTATACATAACACTGGAAATACAGCCGTACTTATGTTACCCAGTACAGGTGACCAGTGATTCCTGGGGTCACATATACATACCTTATACATAACACTGAAATACAGCCGTACTTATGTTACCCAGTACAGGTGACCAGTGATTTCTGGGGTCACATATACACACCTTATACATAACACTGGAAATACAGCCGTATTTATATTACTCAGTACAGGTGACCAGTGATTTCTGGGGTCACATATACACACCTTACACATAACACTGGAAATACAGCCATACTTATGTTACCCAGTACAGGTGACCAGTGATTCCTGGGCTCACATATACACACCTTATACATAACACTGGAAATACAGCCACACTTATGTTACCCAGCACAGGTGACCAGTGATTTCTGGGGTCACATATACACACCTTATACATAACACTGGAAATACAGCCATACTTATGTTACCCAGCACAGGTGACCAGTGATTTCTGGGGTCACATATACACACCTTATACATAACACTGGAAATACAGCCATAATTATGTTACCCAGTACAGGTGACCAGTGATTCCTGGGCTCACATATACACACCTTATACATAACACTGGAAGTACAGCCATACTTATGTTACCCAGTACAGGTAACAGAGCATTTACCATAACACCAAAGCACACAGTTTATACTTCAGAATCTCTGTTTCTCAGAATTTACCCCCTTGCATTTTATTTGGCACCAGTTGTTGAAATTACTAGTTATACAACCCCTTACACTACGACCCCACACTCATCCCTGTCACCCCTAACCTATCTAAACCCCCTACCCTACACCCCCACCCCCTACCCCCCACCCGTCACCCCTAACCTATCTAAACCCCATACCCTACACCCTTCCCCTAACTTAATCCCAACCGGCAACCCCGCCAACCTTACCCTTGGTCTATATAGGGACCAGTAGGTCTATAATTAGGGACTGGTAGGCTGATAAAGGGATCAGTACTACTGGTCTATAAAGGGACCGGTATGTCTATAAAAGGTCCAGTAGGTATATAAAGGGACTGGTAGGTCTATAAGGGACCATGCAGTAAGTTTATGAAGGGACCAGTATGTCTATAAAAGGTCCAGATGGTCTCTGAAGGGACCAGTAGGTCTATAAAGGGACCAGTAGGTCAATAAAGGGTCTAGTTCATCTTTAAAGGGACCGGTAGGTCTATAAAGTAACCATTAGGTCTATAAAGGGACCAGTAGCCTATAAATTAGGGACCAGTAGGTCTATAAAGGCACCAGTAGGTCCATAAATGGACCAGTAGTCTATAAAGGCACCAGTAGGTCCATAAATGGACCAGTAGTCTATAAAGGCACCAGTTGGTCAATAAATGGTCCAGTAGGTCTAGTTCATCTTTAAAGGAACCAGTAAGTCTATAAAGGATCCAGTAGGTCTATAAAAGGTCCAGTAGGTCTATAAAGGGTCTAGTTCATCTTTTAAGGGAATAGTAGGTCTATAAATGGATCAGTAGCCTATAAATTAGGGACCAGTAGGACTATAAAGAGACCGGTAGATCTATAAAGGGACCAATAGGACTATACTTCTACTAAATGACATTGCTTTTGACATGGAAACATGGCTACTTTATTGTGTATTATTTATGACATTCAGGCCAAATCTTTTCTAGACAATTTGGTCCTAATGAATTGTTTGCAGGATTTTTCTTCCATAGTATTGGCTCTATAGTAATACGATTCTCTCAGCAAAATATTGGCATCATGTAGTGTAATACTCATTCCCCTAAATTATCAAATGAAGAAATCAACATTTCTTATTAGAACCACCTGCAAAATTATGTTTAAGATAATCCAATAGATTAACAGATTAATATCTGCTAGTTATAAACATGTACATGAGGAGGTTGATAGTTACACACAATACAGTACACATTTTGACCTGTTCATCACAAACGCTAACTATAAAAGCAACTATTCTAAAGTTTTCAAATCATTTCACACAGGTTTTCAGATCATTTCACACAGGTTTTCAGATCATTTCACACAGGTTTTCAAATCATTTCACACGGGTTTTCAAATAATTTCACACAGGTTTTCAGATCATTTCACACAGATTTTAAAATCATTTCACACAGGTTTTCAAATCATTTTACACAGGTTTTCAGATCATTTCACACAGGTTTTCAAATCATTTCACACAGGTTTTCAAATCATTTTACAAAGGTTTTCAAATCATTTTACACAGGTTTTCAAATTATTTCACACAGGTTTTCAAATCATTTTACACAGGTTTTCAAATCATTTCACACTGGTTTTCAGATCATTTCACACAGGTTTTCAGATCATTTCACACATGTTTTCAAATCATTTCACACAGGTTTTCAGTTGCTGTCACCATCAGAAATGCAAACTTTATGTATATATAGAATCAAATCAAATACTAAACCAAAACAACTTGGGGTTTTTTTAGACTAAAAACATTTAAGAGAAGCAGTGTGTAGCGTTAATCTTTAACAACTATGTCAGTTGTTAAAGATTAACGCTACACACTGCTTCTCTTAAATGTATAAATATTTGTAGAAAACCGTTTTTGTTAAAATAACCTGCAGTGCTTATTTCCACAGCAAAGTAACAACGAAGCTAAAGCATTCACCCCTGAAGATGCATCTGAGCTATTCCAATACAAAGGTTGGAATAGTTCTTCAGGAAATTTCAGGGGTGAAAGAGTAAAAGAGGAACCATCTAAGTAATTGAGAGTTTATCATATATTCTGATATTGCAGTATGCAAGTAGTTAATCAACTCTGTATAATGATTTATGCAATCAATCTTACTCCGTTAGAAAATGCAAAAAAAAAAAAAATCACAAATCACAAATTTTCTATCATAAAACAAATTGTTGAAATAAAAATAACTTGTTTACTTACTGGAAATCCTGAAACTGGCTATCGGGTCGTTCCGAAAATCTGGAATGGCGACTTTGGGCTCTGCTATCTGTTAAAACAAACGCGACATTTAAATGGTAGGTGTTGACTTTACTCTCGCTGATCAAACAAGTCTCCACCAACAACTATCACCGGCACCTATCACAGTTTGTATCAGACCATTTCACGAATACAAAAAAACTCAATCGATTGAATAATCTGAGCTTGGTGACATCCGATTGCCTGGTTTCCGGACAAGACAAAGACTTGAGTATATAATGATTTGACACCCAAGTTCTATCTTGACGATTGGTGCGGTAAAAATCTATAAAACCCAAGTACGGGATTTATTTATGATGAACGGTCAGGATCCTTGTGGCGGTATATCAGTTGATTGGGTTATCAATATCCACACACAAACTTGCATGGCTTTGCCAGCTCCGGCGGCCATGTGGTTTTGGCTGGCAGTTTAAAGCCCTGTTTGTGCCTTATCAAGCCAAATGTTTACACGACAAATTCCGATATTTTATGAATTACATTGTTTTCTCCAATTTTAACATTGTTTATGATATAAACAATCTTTAAATGTTTACAGATGTTTATGGTATCGCTAATTCAAAATCAAAAATGGCTCTACCCAATAAATTCTGATATTTTATGAATTACATTGTTAAATTTCTGACAGGTAGAATGACAGACTGAAAAATAGTTCTCATATTGAAAATGAAGCCAGGTTGAAAGAACTCTTTTTCAAAAAATCTACATCATATTGAAATAACAAATAAAAACATCAGAAACCTGAAAAAATATAAATGTATTATATCGTATTAAAAATGAATAAGCAGCTTATAAAAATCTACATCATATTGAAAATATGAATAAAAAGTTGCAATTGTATTTAAGCGACATCCTTATTTAAAAGATCTAGCATGTTTCTATTTTATTACTGTTTGATAATGTTTGAGTAGTCTGTAAGTCTTGATCTACAAGAAATACCTGACCAGGTACCAGGTGTGTAGCCAACTCATAAAATACAGCCCACCTGTAAATATCTCACCTGCTGACTAATTGTCTGTTTTGACCAGAGTGGACACACAATGACCCTACATCCCCCGATAATGTTCAGCCAATGGTAAACAAAAGGTGTTAAGATAGGTAAACACGGGAGAGAGTACTGGCCCCCGGTTGTAAATCCATACATGTATTCTGAGTTTCTGAGATAATTTGTCAAGCACTGCATATGACTACGTACGGTAAAAGTGAGCAACATTTGAAAACAAAAACTAAAAGGTAGAGCAACTACAGTGTATTACCTCCCTTTATTGTTGAATATTAACTCATTCGCCCCTGAAATATCATAATGAACTATTCTATCCGGTGAATTGGAAGGGTTCAAAAGTGTCTACAGGGGAAAATAAGTTGATATACATGTACCATATATATTCGTCTTGCTGTAAGTCCATCACATTAACTTACTAATTAGAGTTAGGGGGTGGGCTTATTACAGGACCTTGCAATAGTACGTGTTTACTGGCATATATGCTGTACTGCATTAGATATAGGCTTATTACCTGGCATCCCTGGTCTAGCTATTACGTGACAAATATGGAAGACCATTTGGTAAGAATTTGAATAGCAATACAGCATTTTAAGTTAATGTATGGAAATTTTTGTGAAGATAATGCTGAAGCTCTGGTTTAAATGATGACATGGAGGGTAATACCTTAAAAACATGAAAAAGCATCGTGAAGTTTAAAGATAAATAAAGCCATGCATATAACTTTGTGTTGGAATTAAAATGAAAATGTAGAGTGAAATGTCAGGCAGACAAAAATCTAAAAATACTTGGATCTTCATTTCATATGTATATTGCGGGATTAATGTACTTGAAGATTATTATTAAAAACATGCTGAAAGTTTTTTTTGCTTTTGTTTGTTTTTTAACTTAAATAAATATATCCTGAAAAATTTGTTGAACCAGTGAATAATATGAAACCAAAATGTCCATTTTCTACACATGATAGGAATTTTCAGTCATGAGAATATTAACATACAGGGCTCAATTTTTGTGATACAAATACATTTTTGTATATAGCTTTACCTCATTTCAAAGCTGGTTTATTTACATAACAGTTTGTATGTATTTTAAATTCATGTATGAAAGTTTGTTTCCATGAAAATGTACTTTATAAATAACTACTTAGTATAATGTCTGTCATTTTAACGCCACTGCCCAGGTATCGAGTCAGGCGACCACGTTTTATGCTAAAGTATACACATTACTGGTGCAACTCCACTTAACAGTTCCCTAAGTCCTCCATGAAGATTTCTAAATAAGATAAATATTATAAGATTTTACACGACCGACGGTAGTACCAGGTAAAATGAATGAATGTGTCGTCAATAACAAACTCTCGATAAAAACAATGTTTCATTTACATTTAGAGCCGCACCCGTCTACTTGTATACTAGATAGATAGGTACATCATTGCAATGGCGGGACTAAACACTTAAATTTTTCATCGAGCTCACACATTAAATTTTTCCAACGAGCTCGCAAAGTCAGACAGGAATCAACTGTTCAGGTGACGGCACAAACTTAGATAAATGTCTGATAACATTTACAAACATACCTATGACATCATCATATTTATACAGCCTTTCAAAATTTCGAAACCACTTTAAAATTTCCAAATAATGTATTTGAATCAATACTTATTGATTATAAGAATAAATATTTAAATTCAGCTTAATTGCAGAAATACATTTTTCACACCAGTCTTTCATTACATTTGAATAATTTTTTTGGAACTTTACAAATACACTGATGCAGTTATTGAAATAGATACTCAATATTAACTGAATGAATCAGCTTTCATAATACGATTACCATTTTTATCTAATACCTAGCATCAATCCCAAGCATCTAACATGAAATAGCTTATTTGGACTGGAGGAGGGGGATCTTATTTCAAGACAAGAATATTAAGCTTTTTTTGCATTTCTACTTAACAGCGATTGATGATGAAAGGAATTAGGGGCCTATTTATTGTAGAATACATATACAGAAAGTTATCTCAAATTTACTTTCTTCTTTAAATATATTAATAGTTTTATTTCCGCTTTTGCAATGATGGGATTTTGTCTGTTACTATTCTGTACAACTATTTCAGTAATTTCACTTATTATCTTCTAAACATTTAGTTTGTGCACCACTGATTGTTGCTAATCATTGTCACTAGTTTCTCTAGAAGGAATGAATTTTTTCTAACCATATCATATACAAAATGTATCTTTTTCTATTTCTGTTTAACTATCACACAAATCTTTTTCTGTAGCGTAATTCATTCCCAATAATTTTATTTCTATTTTTGTAACTGAATTTAATACCATTGTATTTTATTTCCATTTCTGTAACTGAATTTAATACCATTATATTTTATTTCTCTTTCTATTACTGAATTTATTCCCATAAATTTTATTTCTCTTTCTATAGCCTAATTTATTCCTATTAATTGTATTTCTGTTTCTGTAACTTTAATTTATTCCCATTAATTTTATTTCTATTTCTTCAACTCAATTTATTACAATCATTTTTTATTTCTTTTTCTGTAACTTGATTTATACCTATTTATCTTATTTCTCTTTCTTCAACTTGATTTATTACTATCAGCTTTATTTCTCTAGCTATTGATTTATTTCTATGTTTGTATCCATTTAACAAATTTATAGACGACTCTTACCTGTACATTCAAATCCAAATCAAGTCCATGTTGTTTATGTAAACGTCTCTAAGACACAACTGGCCGAATCCCACAATAAAACTCTGTCAATGGTTTACCTCAGACTCACATACCAGTGAAGGTAGATCAGCGTAAATCTACCAAGGCTTGTTCTAATAACCCTACGACCACTTTCTCTCCGCTACTGACTGTAAATCCCGAGGATTAGTTTTAAGTATTGGTGAAAGTCGAAGCAATAAACAGATTTTTATCCGTCAAATTTTTAACCATTACCTTTACAATCGATATTCAGCTCCATTGTGAAAGCCGTGCTGACAACTTACCAAATCTGGGATATTTTATTGCAATTTCTCAAATCTTTTCTGCTTTAGTGTCGTTCAAAATGAAAATTTTGACAGGATGAATCAATCATTTTTCCACTGCACAGAAAGTTGTAGCGATATTAAATTTTGTTTTAAAAAGATGAAACATTTAAAGAGTATTCTATTTTATTTTTAAATTGATGTTTCTTATACATTAGTAATTGTAGACACGTGAACTTTTGTCTGTTTACCATGTTATGTAAGAATTGCATTATAAAATATCCAGTAACAAGACTTTCTCATTCTCACTGGCCATATATATATAGCAACAACGACATTTTAGGAAATAAAATTATAACCCTAAACTACTGATACCAAAAGTGAATATGCATGCTGAAATAAATCTCCTGGCAAACCTCAAGAAGCACGCTTGAAAATGAGATTTAAATCCTTGTCGTTTTAAACGACTTCCTCATAGCATAGGTGATTTTGTTTGAAGGAGACTCTGACAACTTCAGATTTGATGGGGCTCTTACAGAAATCCCTGTAGCTGTCTTATCGTCAAATGATCTATACATGAACAGAAATGCTTAGTCACATATTTTATTAGATCCTTGAAACGTTTCTTAGTGTTGTAACTGGCTAGTGCCACAGGATTTGAAATCTGACTGGAATATCACTAGCTTAAGGATATATGGTACTCTATGCAATTCATGTTTTTTCGACTTTATTGACCTACAATGTATGGTTGGTCCTCCTTAAGCCTAAACTTGATTTTTGCGTTTCTGTCCGTCTGTCTGTCCTATCATGTTCAGGCTCTATCTCTTATACTACAGGCTATATCTCATACACTACAAATCAACAGAAATTTATGCTTCCAGTATGGATTTACCTTGGTAAGGCAATGTGTCATTTATCAATGTAGTAGGTCATTTTGACCTACATTTTGATCTTTGACCTACATTTGGAACTTTGACCTACATCAAAGAATAAGTTTGTCAGTCTCTATCTCCCAAACTACAAGTCAATGGAACTTCATATTTGGTGTAAGGCTTTACATTGCTGAAGGCATATTCATAATGGGTATTTGTACCTTTTACATATGTGAAAGTGTGCCATTTGTAAGTGTCAAATTGAACCTTTCAGATGTATGAACAAACTTATCATTCAAACCCAAATTATCATTCATGAAACATTATTTACATAAATTATACAGTTTAGAACTCTCTTGAAAGCAAGATGTACAAACATGTTATGATATTGTCATATATTTGTTATCACGATGGTAAACAATAGATCTCAGAGGACGCAACCCTGGTTAAATTATACACAGATCAAAAATCTGAATTTTTTTAAAAAAAACTTTTTATTACAGTCACAGACTCTTGTACTGGTAAATAGAATGCTGGTCAATATCACATTTTCTGGTTCATATATAGAGAATGCATGGTGCAGTGTCTTTATATATAAGCTGTATTTCAGCGAAGGCTAGAAACACTTAATTTTCAAGCCAGTTTTGGCTTTCGGTCCTGAACCCAAAGGTAATTATGAGATTAAGGAACATTGGATTATAGATGTTCAATGTCATGTAATCGAAATATTTCCAGGTGATTCTTGATAGAAATTTTAGCCATACATTTTTTGTTTTTAGCAATCTAGCGCTTTCTTAATTTTCTGTGTAAGGTTATAGTAGAAAAATATTTATTACCTCTAATTACCAAATACATACTGATAAAATGTCCAGCTCAGGCAGAAAGGGACACAACTCATTAATCAGATTGAAATGCAGATCCTAATCATTATTCCGTTCCTCTCGCCATACATAGAATCTGACAACATCCAATAAGGGGTCATTATTCTGGTGAACTTTTGCATTAGCCAATCAAATAACCGCTTACAGGATCTTGAAAGTGAATGTTGGTGGGCGAAAACAATTAACCTCGGGTTAAAGTACAGAGAGAGCAAAGGTCATCAGAACATGAACTTTTGTGGAAAGTTGTCAGATTCTTACTGTAAGTACAGGAGTGAGAAAACAACTCATATATACATATATAACACAGAAATGGCCGTCACCTTCTACATAATGTTAGATGTAACATATGATTGATATTACTTTGAGCATTTCTCTGTGAATACTGCCGTCACCTTCATGCAAGTACAATAAACTACAAGTGCAGCAGGCGGCAGTGATAATGCCATAGATGACGGATACTAAATCACTGTCAAAACATCAAATATATAAGCTGTTTCCAATACCCAATGAAAACTTTGATAACAAATAGTCACTGGTGTATCAGCCAATCATCACACTGTTTGACCCAGCAGCCAATGAAATGTTGCTTACTCAGTAGCCAATGAATGATGTTTGACCCAGTAGCCAATGAAATGTTGTTTGACCCAGTAGCCAATGAATGATGTTTGACCCAGTAGCCAATGAAATGTTGTTTGACCCAGTAGCCAATGAATGATGTTTGACACAGTAGCCAATGAAATGTTGTATGACACAGTAGCCAATAAAATGTTGTATGACCCAGTAGCCAATGAAATGTTGTTTGACCCAGTAGCCAATGAAATGTTGTTTGACCCAGTAGCCAATGAATGATGTTTGACACAGTAGCCAATAAAATGCTGTTTGACGCAGTAGCAAATAAAATGTTGTTTGACCCAGAAGCCAATGAAATGTTGTTTGACACAGTAGCAAATAAAATGTTGTTTGACCCAGAAGCCAATAAAATGTTGTTTGACACAGTAGCAAATAAAATGTTGTTTGACACAGTAGCCAATAAAATGTTGTTTGACACAGTAGCAAATACAATGTTGTTTGACACAGTAGCCAATAAAATGTTGTTTGACACAGTAGCAAATAAAATGTTGTTTGACCCAGAAGCCAATGAAATGTTGTTTGACCCAGTAGCCAATGAAATGTTGTTTGACACAGTAGCCAATGAAATGTTGTTTGACCCAGAAGCCAATGAATGATGTTTGACCCAGTAGCCAATGAATGATGTTTGACACAGTAGCCAATAAAATGTTGTTTGACCCAGTAGCCAATGAAATGTTGTTTGACCCAGTAGCCAATAAAATGTTGTTTCACACAGTAGCCAATGAATGATGTTTGACACAGTAGCAAATAAAATGTTGTTTGACCCAGAAGCCAATAAAATGTTGTTTGACACAGTAGCAAATAAAATGTTGTTTGACACAGTAGCCAATAAAATGTTGTTTGACACAGTAGCCAATAAAATGTTGTTTGACACAGTAGCCAATAAAATGTTGTTTGACACAGTAGCCAATAAAATGTTGTTTGACCCAGAAGCCAATGAAATGTTGTTTGACCCAGTAGCCAATGAAATGTTGTTTGACACAGTAGCCAATGAAATGTTGTTTGACCCAGAAGCCAATGAATGATGTTTGACCCAGTAGCCAATGAATGATGTTTGACACAGTAGCCAATAAAATGTTGTTTGACCCAGTAGCCAATGAAATGTTGTTTGACCCAGTAGCCAATAAAATGTTGTTTCACACAGTAGCCAATGAATGATGTTTGACACAGTAGCAAATAAAATGTTGTTTGACCCAGAAGCCAATGAAATGTTGTTTGACCCAGTAGCCAATGAATGATGTTTGACCCAGTAGCCAATGAAATGTTGTTTCACCCAGTAGCCAATGAATGATGTTTGACCCAGTAGCCAATGAAATGTTGTTTCACCCAGTAGCCAATGAATGATGTTTGACCCAGTAGCCAATGAAATGTTGTTTCACCCAGTAGCCAATGAATGATGTTTGACCCAGTAGCCAATGAAATGTTGTTTCACCCAGTAGCCAATGAATGATGTTTGACCCAGTAGCAAATGAAATGTTGTTTGACCCAGTAGCCAATGAATGATGTTTGACCCAGAAGCCAATGAAATGTTGTTTGACCCAGTAGCCAATGAATGATGTTTGACCCAGTAGCCAATGAAATGTTGTTTGACCCAGTAGCCAATGAATGATGTTTGACCCAGTAGCCAATGAAATGTTGTTTGACCCAGTAGCCAATGAATGATGTTTGACCCAGTAGCCAATGAAATGTTGTTTGACCCAGTAGCCAATGAATGATGTTTGACCCAGTAGCCAATGAATGATGTTTGACACAGTAGCCAATAAAATGTTGTTTGACACAGTAGCCAATAAAATGTTGTTTGACCCAGTAGCCAATGAAATGTTATTTCACCTAGTAGCCAATGAAATGTTGTTTGACCCAGTAGCCAATGAAATGTTGTTTGACCAAGGAGCCAATGAAATGTTGTTTGACCCAGTAGCCAATGAAATGTTGTTTGACCCAGTAGCCAATGAAATGTTGTTTGACCCAGTAGCCAATGAACTAATATTTGATCCAGTAGTCAATAAAATGTTGACCCAGCAGCCAATGAAATGTTATTTGACCCAGTAGCCAATGAAATGTTGTATGACCCAGTAGCCAATGAAATGTCGTTTGACACAGTAGCCAATGAAATGTTGTTTGACCCAGTAGCCAATGAAATGTTGTATGACCCAGTAGCCAATGAAATGCTGTTTGACCCAGTAGCCAATGAAATGTTGTTTTGCCCAGTAGCCAATGAAATTTTGTTTAACCCAGTAGCCAATGAAATGTTGTATGACCCAGTGGCCAATGAAATGTTATTTGACCCAGTAGCCAATGAAATGTTGTTTGACCCAGTAGCCAATGAAATGTTGTTTGACCCAGTAGCCAATGAAATGTTGTTTGGCCCAATAGCCAATGAAATGTTGTTTGACCCAGCAGCCAATGAAATGTCGTTTCACCCAGTAGCTAATGAAATGTTGTTTGACACAGCAGCCAATGAAATGTTGTTTGACCCAGTAGCCAATGAAATGTTGTTTCAACCAGTTGCCAATGAAATGAAAGCTTACAAACACAACTTTAGTTTCCCATCAATTATTATTTAAGGTTTCAGCTTCCAGGTATGAATTATAATGCATTTTTAAGAGCTTAACAAGTTCTTGCAAAACAAGGCATATTTCCAAAAACAACATACAGCAATAGCATGATGTGAGGTGTACTGAGTATATAGACAACAACACAATGATAATACTTACACTTCCCTCTTTTTTTATAAAATTTTTTACCTTTTGTGTCAGAAAACATATACATATGTTAAAGGATAGAAATTAAATGATTGGCTGTAGAAAAATAATGAATCTTCACTTAACATTTAAGTCATTTCCTAAAAACTTCAATAAAAAGTGATTTTTTGGGGAAAATATAACTTTATTTTTAGTAATTATTTTGTATGGAATGAATTTGCGATATGCTCAAGGAAAAAAAAATGATTTCATATATTAGAAAACACAAATTCATAGAAAGATTATTTCTAAAGAAGCTAAACAATAATACCCTTTTCATCAATCGAAAGAAACAAAAGGACCACAAACCAATTAAAAAGTAAACTAAACGAGCACTTTCCAAGAAAAATGTTATGATCATCATGCACAAACATGAAAACAACAAGCTAATTCGTGGAATTTATGTCCCCCGCTTCAGGGCCACTTGGGGGGAAACATCATGTGCGAAATTTGGCAATGAAATTGGCTGAGCCGTTTAGCATTTTGTACATGATGCCTATATTTCATGATAAAAAGGGGGATAACTCCGTAAAATACGCGCGGAATTTCACGAAAATCGAACTCATTCGAGATACTTGAATAATAAGTATCCTCAACAAGTTTGATGAAAATCGAATTATTCCTTCAAAAGATAGAGCACGGAAAGCAATTTTTTGTACATAATGCTTTCATTTGGCAATGAAAGGGACAAAACTCTGTCGGATTCCAAAGAAAGTTGAGATACGACATCCAAACCCGTAATATATGTTAAACATCATTACCTTATATAATATTCTACAGAATTTAAAGTGAATTAAATAAAAAACATAAGAGTTATGGCATTTTGTACATGATGCCTATATTTGGTGATAAAAGGGGGATAACTCCATAAAATATGCGCGGAATTTCACGAAAATCGAACTCATCCGAGGTACTTGGATGATCAGTATCCTGACCAAGTTTAATGAAAATCGGATTATTCCTTCAAAAGATAGAGCACGGAAACGAAGTGTGACAGACAGACGGACAGAGGGAGGCAATGAAAGGGACAAAACTCTGTCGGATTCCAAAGAAAGTTGAGATACGACATCCAAACCCGTAATATATGTTAAACATCATTACCTTATATAATATTCTACAGAATTTAAAGTGAATTAAATAAAAAACATAAGAGTTATGGCATTTTGTACATGATGCCTATATTTGGTGATAAAAGGGGGATAACTCCATAAAATATGCGCGGAATTTCACGAAAATCGAACTCATCCGAGGTACTTGGATGATAAGTATCCTGACCAAGTTTAATGAAAATCGGATTATTCCTTCAAAAGATAGAGCACGGAAACGAAGTGTGACAGACAGACGGACAGAGGGACGGACAGACGGACGGACGGACAAACCCAAATCAATATCCCCCGTTCCTCCGGAAGCGGGGGACAAAAAAATGAAACATGCTTTTACAGAGATCTATATAAATGACCGATAGCACATTCAGGAGATATGAAGAAATCAATAAAAGTCGTCTTTATGGAAAAGTGTTCAGTTCCAATTTTCAGATTAATCAATACACAGGGATTAGGGTTTTTGGAATCAAATAAAAGACAAAAAAAGGAATAAAATACTGAAGATTAATTGAACTTCTACACATCTATTTGATCATGATTTCTAAAGATTAAGCAGTACCATTATATGAAATACCAATAACATGGTATTAGAGAGGGACTGATATTGGTGGTGATGACTTACCGGCCGCAGATCGTGGAGCATTCGACACTATAGACAGATATTCCATAGGAACGGGAGTGTTCGCCATGGTGGTGGTCGTCGAGGAATGCTTCAGATTGAAGGATCTTAGGAACTCCTACAACCAACATCATACACCAATTGTAAAAATCAGAAATTTCACATTTGACAGTTTCTATATACAGTGGAACCAGGTTAATTGAAATGCTTTGGGAAAGTCAAAAAACGCTTCAAATTAACCAAGATTTCAAAATAACAGGTGAATAAATACAAATAAAGTGTTGAAACGGGGATTTTATTTTCTTTCAAATTAAGTTGGCTCGACTGTAATACTATTCAAAAATGAATTTTTCTAATTTTCTTTGTTTGATGACTGATCTATGACAACTCAGGGCTGGGAGAGTTATCTCCCCTAGATACAAACTTACCTCATCTAGAAATAAGTCACTGTATGAACCCATTCTGAAACAGACACAAAAAAGTAGAGGATATTTAACAAATACAATTAAATAAATTCAACAGGAAAAATACCTTAAATTATAAATGTGAATATCACCATTTAAAAAAATGTATCCTTTGCCAGACTGATATTGTATCAAGAAAAGATTCACTTTGGATTGATCAATGTAGTTAAAGATTACAAATCTCAAATGGGTTTTATCGGTTTTTTCCCAAAATAAATACAGTATTATTCAGAGATTAGACAGACTTGAAAATGTGTGATTTTTGACATTACCTTCAGTAATTAATTTTCAGTATCATTATGACATCTGAAAATTCAACTTTACTAAGTCACCTGTCCTCAGAATGCAGTATTACCTTTGACCTTACCTGGAGTCATCACATCTTAGATTGGGTCACATTTGACCTGACGTAACTTACTCCACTCATTCACCCCTGAATTTTCATAATGAACTATTCCAGTCTTTGAGTTGGAAGAGTTCAAATGTGTGTTCAAGGGTGAATGAGTAAAACTAAGCTTGAGATCAAACCTGCAACAAGCAATGCCTTAACAAAACCAATCAATAATTCAAAATCTGAAAAGCATATATTCAATATATAGATAAACACAGATACACACCACTTGCAAACCATTTTAGTCCACAAAATAACGACAGTGAGTGTCACGATCCATGCAGTGTCAAATTTTCAAGGTTGTAAAACCGACCCAGATTCTCCCTCATCCAACAAAATCTGAAGGGACACTAGGGAATCCCATTGGATACACCACCTACACATACTGCATGGACCTTGTCAGGATCAATGCTTTTGGGTAAAACTGAGATACTCAGGTTTTTACTTCATTAACCTTGAGATAAGCTTACCTTGAGTCACTACTGCCCAGGATGTGTTGTACCACCATCATGGAATCCACAGCTTCCTGGTCGACCTGCATCATACTGTTGGTGGCCGCCTGTGATGTAATCCTTGTGTTCTTGTCGCTGGGCTACACAAACAATCAAACATGGCAATGATTTATTAAAATAAATACACTTGTATCACAAATTACAGTGTTACAAACCCAGGTCAATATTTTCAAAACAAATTAATTCATAATATTTTATCATCTACATAGATTTAGAAGCAAATGTTAATTAACTAAGAGCATGAAAATTGATTCCAAAATGATAAAAAAAAATATATATATATATATGCAGACATCTTCTTTACTTTATGGATTTTTAATTAATTAGGCTGGCGTACAACGTCATTTCATTAACAAGATTTTATCTCCAATTTGGAAAAAGTAAGATATATTGTAACGATAATTAAATACCTTCTCTGTTTTCCAGCGTTCCCGAGCTGTAACAGGGGCTGTACGGGGCCGCTTGCCAGCATGAGTAGCCCCTACAGGGCGTTTTGACTTCGCCAAATTCTTCACATAAGTGTGACCACCAAACCTTGTGGCCTGCCACCTGATCAAGGGGAGATAACTGTTACAATATCCGACAGAATACTTCTTTCTTGGCTTTGAAGAGTGAAGTCCTATACATTTTTTGTCATGTTACACAAAGATTAAGATTAAGCTGCATGTAAGTCAACTCAATAGACCTAAGATCTGCTTGCTTTGTACAGTATTACATAAATTTTCACCAACTGCTTATCTATCTAATAAAACAATACAACTAATTTGACAGTTTGTTTTTCTTTTTCCCTTTAAGAAGCAGGCTATGATCATATTATGCATTTGTAAGTAACAATTAATTATCATTATATGTTATATTATGAATGTGCATGTAATTTAAGCCTTATTTATATTAATATTCTTAAAAGCATAAGCTTAATTGATTACATATTCGGCTTTCCCATCTAGCATGCGCTGATAATTAATTAGCAATTAAAGACATTATTTCCTTTGCTGTTTCATACAAAGTTAAAATGCTAGAAATAAGTTTCATCTATATTTCTCCATAGTACACTTGATATTAGACACATACAATAGTGAAGCATCTATCAAACACATTGCTGAAAAATATGTATCTGGTACCTATTCCTGCCAAATATGAGCTCATCGTTGTTTATTATGATTTTACTAAAGAAGTCCTAATTTTCTGAGAAAATCCTCATGTTCATTGAAATTTTTTTCTTTCAGTATTCTATTGGATAATGATATATGTAGCCAACACTGTTGAGATCTAAGTTTAAATAACTGTAATGAAATTGTGGCTTAAATACTACCTGGTATGTCCTTATCTTTATCCAAATAAAAGATATCTGACAAAGTTTTTAATTTACTTGATCTCCTTTAGAAATTTTGTAGCAAAAGAAGAATATTATCATTCTATATGTGAACATCTGATAAAAATAACTATTTTCCCTAGATTCTTATCATCATTACGTCTATGACCATATTCCTCATCAATACTTTCCTTTTTTATGGCTGAAGTGATTGAACCAGTCTACGTCTAACCAGTGTCTGAATACTTAAATATCACATGAAGTTCAAATGCAATCAAATCTAACAGCAAATTACCATTTCAACTGCTGCAACCAAAAAATTGCATACCAGTTAATTATATAACAAATCACAGATTTTTTTAAAAATGATTTTCAGAATCATCAGACCCGTTTTATCTCTAGACTGGTTCAAGTGATTCAACCGCATAAATGTAATGCATTGTCCTCACTTGTATCGCATGGAGTCCGGCGTTATTTTGCCCCTCCAGTCTATGGCCTGAATCACGGTGTTAGTTGG
The DNA here is from genome assembly GCA_947623455.1 of Mimachlamys varia. Taxonomy (NCBI): domain Eukaryota; kingdom Metazoa; phylum Mollusca; class Bivalvia; order Pectinida; family Pectinidae; genus Mimachlamys; species Mimachlamys varia. Next base: position 10,374,357 of record OX392537.1, read on the forward strand.
TGTAGGCACAGACTTTCGGGGGGTGAAATGTTCAGGTGCGTCAGGGGAAGGAATAAGTATATCACGACTCGTGAAGGGGTTAGAGGTCAGGAAGAAAGGTCGTGACACAACAACATCGGCAGATGTTACTGGCTGACTGATAACAAGAAGGATATCACTGATCACATGACATTCAAAGAAATACAGTTGAATCTTGTTACCTCGAAGTCTGCAGGACATGAGTAAACCTTGAATTATCCAGAGTATTCAAGTTCATTAAGTTTCAATTCTTAGTGCAAGTGTGGTGAGGACCAACGATTTACACCAAATTAAACAGTTAACGAGTTATACAAGTTTGAGATAACGAGGTTCAACTGTATTATGTACAGTTTTATTTGATGAGGTTTATCAAATACGCATGTTGGAATAGATTTAAGAAAGTTTCTGTTTCCTTAGGTAAAAAGGATTTATATTTACAAATTTAATACATATTATTTTGCATGAAAAAATATTGTTTGCAAAATACATATATGTACATGTATATACAGTTGTTCATCTACATTCTATTATATGAAAATTAATACCATGAACAGTTTGTATATATGCCGTAACCAGAGGTATACATTGTAAGATGCAGCAGTGACGGACTAGTGACTGAGTGAACAGAGAGGTTTGTATAATTTTCTTATATAAAAGAATATTTAAGATGATAAAAGTGTGTTCATGCCTGTCCTGTCTGTCCTAAGTTCAATGATATGAAAAAGAAATGGAAATACAGAACCAGAATTCAATGCCCCTCCCCCACTCCCACCCTTGTTCTTCCTTTCTCCATTATTCCATTGCGATTGTTCACAAGAATACTTCAAAAATAAAGAAATTAACTTGAAAATGAAAGTTTAAAGATAAAATTTGCAACAAATTTTTCATATAGGAAACAAAACATAAATTGGGCACTATTTCCATGACAACTAATTTTTTATTTTTTTATCTACTTTTTTAAATTTTAATCACCAAAAGGTCCCTCCCTGCAAATTAATGATCACACACACTTTGTTTGAGGATAAAATCTGTATGTTTTTGTATATGCTCAGGAAACATAAAAACCTTCGTAATTTTGCACATTGTCATTACATCTAAATAGAAACTGAAAACCATCAAAAACACACTCCTTAGCACTGTCACTTATGAAAGTTTGCATTGAAGAAAATTCCATTCTGTATGCTGCACTTTACAATTTCATACGGAAGGACAGAACATTTTTGTATATCCAAAGACAACTTTGTGGAGGAGAGGATGATAAACACAGTTCAAAATGACACAAGATTCCATAGTTGTACATTCTACCAAAATCTGCCCCTGATCACGTCTGGTATTTTCACGCTCTCTCAACCTCAAAACTCTCCCTCCACTCAGACACTAGCGCCACCACTGCCATGTGTTATATTAATATATTAGGAGAGGTCATCTGGTTATAAAGATTGTGCTGCATTCAGTAGTAATGTGTACGATACTCACGTTGGTGTATTTGACCGCTGAACTGGGCTGGTAGACCTCATGGCATGGTGGACATGGAAGGTTGGGGAGGCTGATCTCATCCCTGGAGAATAGACCGGGCTGGTAGACCGAACCCCCGTGGCTGTACTGGGGCGGGACAAAGGCCTCATGGGGACGCCCATACTGGACGGCTGTCGGAACCCAGGCTGAGGAGTCGGCGCCAGCTAGGACGACAATTAACGACATCTTATGATAAGTGTTTTACACTACGATGAAAAGTGTTTTACACTAAGATGAAAAGTGTTTTACACCACGATGAAAAGTGTTTTACACTGCGATGAAAAGTGTTTTACACTACGATGAAAAGTGTTTTACACCACGATGAAAAGTGTTTTACACTACGATGAAAAGTGTTTTACAATACGATGAAAAGTGTTTTACAATACGATGAAAAGTGTTTTACACTACGATGAAAACTGTTTTACAATACGATGAAAACTGTTTTACACCACGATGAAAAGTGTTTTACACTGCGATGAAAAGTGTTTTACACTACGATGAAAAGTGTTTTACACCACGATGAAAAGTGTTTTACACTACGATGAAAAGTGTTTTACACTACGATGAAAAGTGTTTTACACTACGATGAAAACTGTTTTACACTACGATGAAAACTGTTTTACACTACGATGAAAAGTGTTTTACACTACGATGAAAATTGTTTTACACTACGATGAAAACTGTTTTACACTACGATGAAAACTGTAATCTCTTAATTCTTATTTCCTCATTAAAGTAAGTTTTTCAGGAATTATATATTTCTTAGCACAGGCACTTGTGGTTAGGAGAATAACCATCCCCGCGCTAGCAATTGATAAATAAAAGTGTGGATCATTATAGCTGTTTAGAAAGGGAAATATATATGGAAATGATGGAAGCTGTTCGTTTTTCTCTAGTATGAATGGAAAGCAAGTTTTTATGACCATTTTGTAACGTGGTCGAGGAATTTTCTGCCACTGAGTTGCATACCTTCTCTCTTTTTCAGTGTCTGATAGTCGATTTTTTTGTGAAATTTAACCGCTTGACGTATCAAGCTGAAATTTGGCAATTATTTTGATTATGGTTTTAGATGATTAATAACATAAAAAGAAAATTGGAAAATTTAGTTTATATATCTTATCTTATTTTTTCAAATTTCGCTTTATTCTATATATTATAAATATAGATGGTTATTCTCCTGGCCACAATTAAGTGCCTGTGTTTCTTAGATGTGTTTCTAACTGTGAAGCAGAGAAGAATTAACTCTTTTACCCCTGAAATGTCATATTATGTTCCAACTTTTCCAAACTTTAAGGTTCAAATGAGTAAACACTGGTAGAGAAACTACTAAGGACGAATTTGAGCGTCAACTCTAACTATAGTACCATCGACCTCACTTTAGTTATGTCCTTTGCACATGTGTATGGAAACAAAAGGCATACCACAATGCGCATGTCTGGCGATTATAGTACAAACTACTGATTTATTTAAGTCAGACTAGAGCAACTTGTGGTTGTCTGTGCATGCATGCATGATTTTTTGAAAGCAAGGCAGTGATTGGTTGACGTTTACACACATGTGTAAACACATTAGATATAACAGCCTGACTATAGTAAATAGTTGGTGCTCGAATTCACCCATTATTACATTGTATAAGGGAGATAATCCAGTAATATATTGATAGAAACTTTTTTCCAAACACTGACCTTTTCTTTGTAATGTGCCATATCCTCTGTGACATCATCGATCATAGTGACCACCTGGTCGAGTCGTACCAAATGACCAGTACCAACAACCTCTAACTCCTTCTCTTCAGGCTGTTTCTCTTCGTTCTCTCTGTAAAAGTTTTACGATGACAATAGGGACTTACGGTATATCATTTACATAATCAAACTGCACTCATAATGGATTTTGATGTTCCAATGAGTAGCATATATATCTCTTTAAGCATTACAGGAAGTTGAAAATTACAAAAGTCTGTTTATCATGGGTTTTTCTTTGTTTTCAGCAGGGAGGGGTATATGGGGGGGGGGGGGTTGTTAGATTTACTTTTAACATCAATCTCTAATTCAAGAGTCATAATAAAAACAAAAACATTAGAAGAACTGAATTATCTAAGCCCAGATAAATAAAAATCTGATTATTTAATATTTTTGCTAAAGTGGAGATTTCATTGCCAGAAATGAAATCTTCATAAATAGGATAACCCCAGCTTACAATGAATTTTTAATTACAAACCTTAGTTATTTTACAACAATTTTAAAACAAGTTATCCAACTTATATAAATCAATCTAGTTGCCCCGAATGCTATCACATGAGGGGTCTTATTGTGGGAGGAAACTTACTTATTGTTGAGAAGTTTCCTGCCCAGGGGCTGAACTTTCTGCGTTTTGTGCTCCGTCTTTTTCTCCTTGACCTCTGGTTTGGTAGACGACTTATTTGACGAGGAGTATGGGCGGTACTTTGGTAGCTTTGACGGGTAGTGGCCCTCTGTGAACTGGTAGAAATCCTCCAGTTCCTGACTGGATATCGTTTTAGCAGGGTTCGCTTCCACTGGCAGAGGACCTAATACTGCAAAGGATGAATCAGACAATAGGAAAATTATATGCATTTATAGTTTAAATCAGTATTTATGTATAGTATACAAGCAATATGTCTTCATGTGAATTTCAAATGAATTTCATGTGAAACTGTTTGGTTTCGTTTATTTAGTTTTACGTCCTATTAACAGCCAGGGTCATTTAAGGACGGGCCAGGTTGTGGAGGTTGAGGAAAGCCGGAGTACCCGGAGAAAAACCACCGACCTACGTGGGATTCGAACTCGAAATCCAGAGGTGGAGGGCTAGCTATGTAATGTTGGGACACCTTAACCGCTCGGCCACCGCGGCCCCCTCATGTGAAACAAATTTGACTTAAGGATTTTAGTTTTTGTTTAAATGCTAAATTCATTATATAGTTTTCACATAAATTTCATGTGAATTTATAATTAAGTTTATTTTTACATTCATATTTTTTTTGTTAAAATTTGTTACTGTGCAGTGTTTGTGGAAATCTGTTTCAAACTCCATGAAATAATATCTGTACCATATATTCTCCTGTTAGAAAAATAATGGAATGCTGCAAAGGTTCTTATTTTGGCCCCACATTTCGTAGCGTATACCCGAATTTAAATAGATAAGCGCAATGATGAACTGGCGCCCTAACAAAACTAGCTGCAGAAAACAATATTCGGAAACTGTTATAAGCGCAATGATAATTTACATTTACAGTAATAGTGCAAATGATAGGAATCAGAAGTGAATTTATATGTTGGATGCATAGGAACAGAGTTTTAGTTATGACACCCATACCTTCGGGCTCCTTGCTCTCTGGGTTCTTGGAAGTGTAGAAAGCCAGTACTTGTGGTGTCTCTGCTTCGGGGGCCTCGCCCTGATCATGGGCAGCGTAACGAACATCCACTGCAGTACCGCTACGTCCAACGAAGTTCAGCTTACCTGGAGTATAACAGACCCCACAGCAATTAGACTCGTAACTACTAATTTCTTTCATTTTTTATGCAATGATATTAAAAGTGTAAAAACGAAACTGCCAAATTTTTTTTTTATTATTACTTTTTGTTTTTGCTTAAGATAAATAATTTGATGACATAATGAAATACAAATGTAGTTATTTCTCTTATCAAAACGAAATATCATAATTGATAGAATGTTCATCTCATAGAAACACCATCATTTGGCTGAAAAAACTACTGATCTGTTTCCGAATAGTTATACTGGGATATATTTTCAAATTATGTGGACATTTATTGTTTCATAAAGAAAAACTTATACGACATCACATCTTGAACTTCTGTAAGTGAAGGAAAGGCTCAAACAAGGAGAAGTATGTGCTGAAGTGGAATTAACAAAGCTTTCAAGTAAATTTATAACAAAAAAGAAGTCGAAAACCTAAAACAAAGTTTTCAGTTGGAATAGAATCAGGAAAACTTTTTCATTAGGTATTTTTTTCAGGAAGAAATGTTGTGAATGATGTTATGAAGTCTTACAGAGGTGTGAAAATATCTGGCTCACATTTAAGAATTCCTTACAACTAACATTTTATTAAGAAAGGTCTTTCATTCAAAATTTGTTTGTTCCAAATTTTTCTGAAGAATGTTTAATTCGATTTTGAAGTTATCTCCCTTATACCACTATTTCTAGCAGCATTAATTTTTCTCTGAAAACAATTTAATACAATTTCAATCAAACTGCTACAAAGAAGTCAATAAAAATTAATCAATAATACCGGTATCTATAGTACTATAAAAGAAAGTAAAACAAACATTAATTTGAAAACATTGAAATAAAAATGTCTAACCATCACCATTAAATCTAAGCTATGAATTTCCCCTATCCCTCAAAACTTTTAAATGGAATTGTTCAATGTAATTTCATTTACATCATGCATTTTCTTTTATTTATTTGAAATTTATTTTCTTAAAAAGTTACAAAATTTGTTTGAAAATTTACACCAAGCAGTTTTAAAAAATTATTGCACAATAAAAATTTTTGTATAATAATATGATAATAAAATAATCATAGATAATGAATATATTATCTGATTAATCTGCCAAGCTTGCCAATTTTCCAGTCTAATTGTGATCACTCTTTCACCCAATTTCTACTTACTATAGGTCTGAGAGTATTACATCAGGGGTCACATTTCTTTACTTTATAAACAATCAGTCCTGAATCAATCTGATTTAAATCCAAATCCTTGTTCTCAGTACTCGGCATTACACAAAGATCTGACAACATGCCTTGAGAGGTCATGTTCTGGTGACCTTTGTCGTCTCTTTATCTCACTCTCTTGTAGAGTTGTCTTAATGGTGACAGTTGATGCGCTCGTCGATCAAGACCTCATAAAGGATGTTGTCAGATCCTTGTATAACGGAGTGAGAACAAAGATGTGTATTTTAATCAGAATGGTCCTGAAACAAATTTTTATTATATGAAAACCGTTCTACAACAAGCATGAACATATAGAAAGAAGACTATAAAATGCCCCCTAATGTAATATTTACCAAATAACCACCCTAGTTTATTGTAGAAAATGGAGAGTGAATTATCATTTCAAGATTGACCAATTCCAATAAAAAATAAAAATTATAAAAAAATGAACAGAATTTTAAGACACTCACAATTATATCAATAGCCATAAACTCATTCACCCCTGAAGACACATTTGAACTCTCCCGAATCAAAGGTTGGACTAGTTCATTAAAAAATTTCAGGGGTGGAATGAGTAAATACACGATGGTAAGGTTTACTAGTAACTATTTATAAAATAACAAAAATTAAACAAGCTCATGATAAACAGATACATTTTGTACCTGATATCTACTACCACTGCCACCATTAAAACTCTACATCAAGTCATCACCATCTCCCCAAACACTGGGACTGCTACATGTATATCATATACCCAATATTAGATTTAAAAATATAACCCTGAATGTTTTGTACAAAAATTATGAACTACTCTTTCTCTGCATGTGCCAAATTTTGAATGATTTTATAAAAAAGAAATTACTTGATTGTGGATTAAGTCATTTTTCAAATACCTGTGCGACTCTCAGGAGTAAAATTGTGAACCTCTTTACCTCAAACTTGTGTAATTATGAAGACCCTGTTTGATTTGAAGTATTTCATCAGTCCTGGCCTCACTTTACCCCAATTATCCAAACTCACCTAGCTTGAAAGCCAGAATAACTCCAAGTTTTTTTTTCATGGTCCCGTCAACTTTGAGATAACGAGCTTCAACTTTACCTTCTTTTAGATTACAAAAGATATTTTTTCTCAAAGTTGGATAGGTGAGGCAAAACAATCTGTGCACAATTTTGGAAATCTCTTTAAAAATACATTTGGGGAAGGTGATGTTAAGAAACTGTTGCAAAAATAAACAAAATCAACAAAACAAAAACATGTCACCATAACAACAGATACGAAGACAAAAACAGACGCCTGTTGCTAAGGGTGAGGCAACAGTGTGAATTACCTTTCGGATAAGCCCTAGAACCGGGGCTTATATTATTTCCTATGCGATCAGGAAGTAGAAAGCATTAAATTTTGAGTCAATATTTAAATATATAGATATATATTTATTATCTATGTACATGTATGATTGAGTTTTCTATGTCTGGACACTGCCATGGCAAAGTTTCCTCTGGGTTAAAGTTTCTATTCTTTAGAAAATTCCTAAGCCTCTTTTTCTCAATCATTTTTTTTTTTTTAACTTAATATTCTGTTACTGTCAAAGCTTTAAATTAAAATGATGCTGCAAGCACATAACCAAATAATGTTGAATTGACAATTACAACACTTGGTTGTAGGAAGCAATATACAGAAACTACAATAAGCCGTTTCGAAACTTAGCAGAATACTAGCTTTCTAGGCAAAAATCGCAAAATTAAGTATGTTTACATTATATTCTTTTCTGAAACTTGTAAACAGTTATGTAAAATGTGATAGATTCATTTAACACTAGGCCTTCAGTAATGACCTATAAATAGATACATATTAACAGCAATAGCTAGTCCAATACACTCCACTCTATTGTAAGGCAAATATTATATCAAAATTATCAAAAATATTCATATTACATTAAATCAATTAATCAAATTATATTTCAAAGATCTGTAAAATTTTGAAGAGGAGAATTTCAACAAATATGTTTTTTTTAAAGTAATTATCTTTATGGATAAGAATAGGTAAAACATACTTAAAATGTCTTGGCCATATGTCCAGTCTTTGTTGAATGATTTCCAGTTCTCAATTCTCGGACTCCCCGTTGTCGGCCTAAATATTGGTAAACCATCACTGTGTTGGTGGTGTCCTTCAACTAATACACAGGAAAAATATATGTTACTAAAATCACGCAAAAAATACAACAAAACAATAAATGAATATACAGTACAAAGGGCCCATGGGGCTAAACAAGCACCTGACAAATCTCAATCAAATTTTAATAGTTTGTTCTTTTGGAATGACTTTAACATATGAATCAAACATTAAAGAAATATTTGCTCTAGGTTAAGATTGTCAGAAATATTATTAGTCTTCAATGCAATAATTAACATATGCCCTAAAAACAAACAAAAAAAATTACACAGAGGGTCATGACTCTGTGTGTTTAAACTGGCTTAATTTCAAACATAAAACTGCTAAGGGCCATAACTCATTAAGTTACAATTAAAATATCCAAAGTCCAGCTGATCTTAGATCTAATTGATATAAGGCTGAATACCAAGTTTTATCAAAATGTGTTTATAACTAGAGATTTGTGTTGGTGAAAAAAATTGTCTCCCCTTTTACAGTTTAAAAACTAAATGTGACCTAGATGACATGTTTTTCCCTCAAAGATTGTTTAAACTTTAGTTTCATCAGAATAGCTTAGAACTTATATGACCTAACTGTAAGAGGAACAGCCTCCTTGTAAATTATAAAATACATACATAGACTATTTCTTATTGTAACAGGGACCAATACAGTATAGTCCTCAAAACTGATCCCTTTAAAATAAAAGTGATGCACGGATAGTGATTTTAATGCTATTATATTGCATACAAAGTTTAAGCAAAACTGAAATACTTTAGACACATCAAGAAAGATCCAATAATGTTATCTGAACCTAAGTTTAGCAGATATTTGACCCCTTGTTCAATACCAACCAACTTCACTTCATAATGTTAAAACAGAATATTTAGCAGTTAGGAAATGTACAATTTGACCATGCCCTTTGATCCAATGACTCGAGGTTTGGTCAGTGGACTCCTTGCTTATTTCTGACCAACTTTGCTTCATAATATCATAACCAAAAGCTACAATATGACTTTGAGGGAAAAATATCAAATATGAGCTTGACTTTTGATCCAAGGTTTTGTGAATTATTGTCACATGTGTTATTAGATATTGAGGGACCAATGGCATCACCTTGGCACACACCTGTAAATGGTTGAAACAATCAGACATTTTTGACCTCTGACCTCGGGTGTAGAGTACAATGATATACTGACAGTGCACTGCACATTGTCTATGGGCAATGTGGGTATACAAATAGTTTCATTAGTTTATCTTTAACAGTTCAAAACTTTTCATCTGGAAAAGAATTATTGGGAAAATTCACATTTATTTGACCCTTGACCACATCGGTTTATGGTGATGAAAGTATACTTCAAGATTTGTCATGAAATCTTAAACGGTTTTGAAATTATGGCCTGAGCAAGAAATTTTTAAAAGAAACAGGCCCCAGTCTCATCAACGTTCCTTAACTTAAGGACATTCCTTAACTGAAAAATCTCAAAGCATTACAGAAGTTAAGGCAAGTTCCTTTGCTAAGGATTTTCCCCTTAAATTATGTAATGCTTTCCTATGAAGATCTTTAAGTTAAAGAATTTCCTTAAGTTAAGGAACGTTGACGAAACCGGGGCCAGAACAGGAACCAAAACTAGTACAAATATATGTCTTCCTTCATTTGAAGGGGAGACATAATTACTCACTCAAACTATGATGTTCACAAGATCCAAAATTGCAAAGGGCCATCATTCCATAAATTATGATAAAATCATTCCCATTGTCCCATCTGAGATCTAAGGCTGCACACTAATACTTCATCAAAATCAAGTCATATTTAGTCAAGTTATTGTGTTCACAAGGTCAAATGTACAAAGGGCCATAACTCTAAATTTAACAATCAAGTCATACCCGAGACCTCCTTTATGCAAACGTTATCATTTCTACATGTAATCACTACATCTTAAGATGACACACACCATGATGTTGTTGCTGCTGCTGACGTGATTTGCTCCCGGACAAAACTCTCATTGACGACGCCATGTTTTCCCGGGCGGCAACATATTGTTGTTCTGCTTGCTCCGCCTCCTGCGCGGCCAGCTGAGCATGGGGATTCACCAGGCTTGCGATTGGGTGTATCATCTTCTTCGGCATGAATGCAGCATTGGAAAAATTGGATGACTACGGAAATAAACAAAATTAAGTAAAATATTAATTAGGAATCAAAACATATTAATCTGTTGTTCTGAATAGAAACATCACTCTGGGAAAATCAGTTAAAAAGTACCTCTTATACAAACTGTACATACTGTATATTTATAATAAAGTTCTCTGAATTAGGGCGAGAGAACCAACGTCCTGGTTGTGGTAAGGCGGTAACGGTCCGTTATAGGAATCTTCGATGGATACCAAACAGTATTCGCTAGACCTCCATCAGGTTAAGTAGGTATAATAAATAATGAGGATGGAGCATCAACATCTAGATTCCGTAGTTTTATTAACAGGTTGACATGTTTCGGCTAGCAAGGCTAGCCGTAATCAGAACTGTATATTCGTTTAATTTAAGTGGTGTAAAATTTTGCAATTTACTGTCGGGAACTTACTTGAGGGGAATGAATTTCACGGATCTCAAAATAATTGTGAAACCAAGATTATAAAGCCACAATATAAAATTTGTTCACGAGGATTAAATTTTCGTGACTTTTAATGCATTCACAAATTTAATGGTATTAATAGTCTCGCAATTATAAGCAACTACTTCATTATACAGTACCCTATCTGTGATCGTTGGCCTGATACTGGCAGAGGGAGTCTGGGCACGGGATAATTTCCGCCTTGTCTCCGGATAATCCATGTCCTCAGCATCTGTGTTCACAGCCTCCTCATCCTGGTCCTTGTCGCCACGGTGACTCTCACTGATCAGACTCTCAATATAATGGGGACTGATGTTAGAGGCGTCATCTAACTCCCGGTGTGGAGTATCTGCACCCGGGATGTCCAGCTCATTTGGGGATGCTAGACGTTGTAACTGTTGAGAAAATCAAAGAAAAAAGTTTAACGTATGTAACACACATATTTCATATGGTACGTTTTAACAAAGTCATATTTGAGTTAAATTGCTTTTCACCAAGCAGCCAGTGTTTGATTCCCCGATCAGATGTGAAACCCCTCCCTATATATACCAGGCCCCGGTTTCATCAACATTCCTTAACTTAAGGAAATTCCTTAACTTAAAAATCTCCATAGGAAAGCATTACAGAATTTAAGGAAAGTTCCTTAGTTAAGGATTTTTCCCTTAAATCCTGTAATGCTTTTCTATGGAGATTTTTAAGTTAAGGAATTTCCTTAATTTAAGGAAAGTTGATGAAACCGGGGCCAGGACCAATAAGCTAAGTGGAAGTGGTAAGTAGAAATAAGACATAAGTGAAAATAATGGGAATTGGTAGCCAATGTTATTTTAGTAGGAATTGGGAGATAAAAAGTCTTATCTGAAACCTCATCCTGCAGCTTAGAGGCTGATGATACGAGATGATGAAAATATAAAATTAAACAAAATAAGCCAAAGTTTCTGCAGACACAACAACTGTTTACTATTTTAAGCTTTCCATCTGGGTTAATATTTTAAAGTAAAATGTTCTTACCTTTTCTATTCAAAGATAAAACTGATCAATAATCCAAGTAAACGTTGATCTACATTCACAGTCAATATTACATGTATTAAGTGAAAGTGGCCTAAGAAATATCATAACCTTATTCCATCCAACAGTTCATCAAGGTTATAAAAACACCTGAAGCTACAAACTGAACCATGGCCAGGATTTAACTACCAAATCTAGCCTTATAACAAACGATCGTCGATAACATGTTGTAACAATTCAAAAAGAAAAAAAACGTAATCAATTTTTTCTTGCGTGTTCCTTTGCAGTGATAATTTGCAACAGTCAGAACTGTGTATTAGATAGGACCGGGTATTTCTGTCACAAATTGTCGTGGTACAGGTTATTGATCTATCATTATTAAGCCATTCACAATATTTGATTTAGGACAGAGTAAATAGTCGTGTCCAGCTTCAGGGCATAATTATACTGGCATTGTGGCGATATTTCTGGACGCTAATGGGAATAATAACCTTGGCAAATTTAAAAAGACATGAATATTTTCTAGGAATGTGGGTTACCATCAAGCTATTTCTGATGACAAATCTGTTGTCAACACCATGCTGGTACATCATTTTCAAAAAAATTCCTACACTTTTTGAATTTATTTTCAGCAAAAATACTGAAGGAGTTTAAATAAAATCTTAGAGCAAAAAAAGGAAAATTTACCTTCATCCAAGCTATGCTCTTACGATAGAAAATCAATGAAAAATCTTCAGAGTAAACATAATTGTTTACCTGCCAGTCTGACTGCAGGTGTAAATTGTCTAAGGTCATTCATTTGAAAAATTTAGTATACTGTAGTTCGTCCAAGCATACTATACTACCAAATATCACCACCTTGTAATTTACAGTTATCAATATTGAAATGAAGTGGGTTAAATTTTTTTCACATTTAAAATATTTAACTGAACAATATATCAGCTGTTTATCCCAGCTTCTTCACCCTAAGACATTTAGCTAGTGAAAGGAAGTCTTTCAAAAGAAATGTTTGACTCCTGTAATCTTTAAAGTGGGTCAAGGTCCTTCATTTGAATAATCTGACAGCCCTTCATTCCAGTAATTATTTACTCCTGTGTAAACATCACTTTTAGCCTTCTTGCAATTGTCATTCATGAAAAGTTGCTTAAAGGTTTTCAGCACATAACACCTCTATATGTACATTTGTATCTATGTATCTATTACCTACATGGATGCAAGTCAATCATTTGAACCAAGTACTATATTTCGCAAACTTTCAAATCTTCATCTGATCATAAATGTGCTACTGACCACAAATCTTTTCTGAAAGTAACTTGGTTAATTGAAAAGAAATTTTTTCAAGGTTTCAACACCACTGACCCTGCATATTGGTGAAAGTTCTTCACATGAACATGCTTTCATCGTTGGCCTTTTGGTACCCAAAGGTACGGAAAAATCTGACAACTATGATATTGAATAAGGGTGAAAGCCATTCAGTTGAACACCCAAACCTGCTTAATATCATCCCCAATAGACATTTTCAGGTCACAAAAATTTATTCAATCGTTTGTAATTATTTGACCCCTGTGACCTTGAATATGGTGAAGGTCATTCATTTGAAGAAACTGACTAAAGCTGTTAATTTCAGCAACTACTGGCTATAAATAGAAGTATCCTCAATTTTGGTTATTTGGATTATTGATGTCAGTTATATTAGGTGACAGACAGACAATGGATGCCAAACAACAGCATGATGCCACTGGCTATTGAATGACTACATCAAAGCATATTGGTTACAACATTGAAACATTGTTATATAGAACTCGTGTAACTTGAACACCCTGTTTAATTTGAATTTTTTTGTTCGTCCTGGCCAGACTTTACACTAAGTTTTCGAACTCTATTAACTCAAATATTCAGATAACTCGAAGTTTTTTCATGGTTCTGCCGATTTCAGAATACAGTAAAATATGTTTATAATGAATATGCTTAATTACAACCAATTCATGAATATAGTGTAACACTCTTTATTCCCCACCAAGCGCCCCTATTATCATCTGTATGGTAAACAAGTATTCTCTGGCTAATGTAAACTTCTAGAGTCCAATTCCATCTAGGGCACAAAAGTAGGAATTCCCGAACCATTACACATATACATGAACTCTAGTAAGACTAGTACAGAAACATTGTTAAAATACTGGTATGTCTTATGACAATTTGTATATATGTATCATGCAAACCTTTAACAAACTATAGTACAGACTATATCATTGTTTCAATCCATAAAAACCTGTTTCTATTCTATGTCCAAGATCTATAGATATTTTGAGCTGCTGTGTTATGTACATGTACCTACCTCTCCTGAATAAATCCATTATTTTAATCAATAGAGCACACCTGTATACATGTATATAAACAGTATATATATACTGTATTTGTAAAAACACACCTCACTGCTATCCAACTTTTCTATTTGATGTTTTCAGGAAAAAACTTTCAAACAGAATAAAATATCTCCATATTGGAGCACCTCCATTTCCTGTGAGTGATTATACTCCAATGATGAGCCAAGTTTATTTCCTCGCCACCTGAGAACCAGTGTTGTAGACAGAAATGTCATAGAACAGAGCGTAGCCTACCTGTCTCACTTTATCAGACTCTGTAACACTTTTCTCTCGGCACCAGAGAACCAGTGTTATACACAGAACTGATCCTAACTTACCTGTCACAATTAATCAGGCTCCGTAACACTACTTCAAATTGATCTCCAATCCTACAAAACATATTCTGATACAATTCACAGCGCCTCAGACTAAAATAATGTCCCCATCGACCTTTAATAATGATTCGTAAATTACCACACAGCGAGTCGAATCTTATATAATTCCAGCCTAACAACTCACGGTTTACGATGTTCTTAGCAGCCAAATATGCTTTTACCTTGTACACGCTAAACAAGCTTACCAATTTATCTTAACAGCGCCATATCTCGCCGTGACGACAAAGGAGCACAAAGGTGGCTATTTACATAAAATACAAGCTCGTCGAACTGTTTGTTTACCTTCCCGGCGTTTTAGCAAGAACTTGGACAGGAACTCTTCTGTGTTAAAACCTTTAAGATTGACAGTAGCTCATCCTATTATTTTTTAATAACGTAAAATCGTACCGAGAACATATATGTGGCATTATATTGACAAGTGCAATGTCAATTTTAGTTGTAATACAATAAAAGGTCCATTGGGCCTGATCCAATCATCTTGTTTCTGTCACCTCAGGTAAACCCTGAGAACATAATTATATGTGGCATTATATTGACAAGTGCAGTGTCAATTTTAGTTGTAATACAATAAAAGGTCCATTGGGCCTGACCCGTCATCTTGTTTCTGTCACCTCAGGTAAACCCTGTTTACAATTAACTCAATAAAGATTTTATATACAGAGAAACCTGAGAAACACTAGCAGGGATTCCTTTGATCTAAAACAAGGGATTAGTATTTTAGGGTGACAAGAATAAAAACTAACTGTATATTTTATCATGGATGTTCTTTACTAGGTCAATTTTATATCTGTGATTAAAATGAAATATTTCAGCAAAACTGTGATGGCTTCTGAATTCATGCCATTTTGTCTGTTTTTTAGCACTGAAAAAATGTAACTTTGTTTCACACTTAGAAGAAGACAAATCACATCACTTAGACTATATATCAAAACACATGAATGCTCCGAAAACAAACCTTCATAATAAACTTTCAATTCTCAACCGATTGATTTTCACTAAGTTCCCTTTCAGTGATGAAAAAAATTAAATTGCAAGACGAAATATGCATGTGCACTTGTTTCAATCAGCACTTTGTAGTTTTATAGAGTGTACATAAATCATGTTAGGTTTGGTGTTCTTGAGTTTATTATCCTATTATGTAACAGCTAGGGTCATTTAAGAAAATAGCTCCATGTGTGTTGTGTATATGTGTATGGTTGCTAGAGGCAAGGTATGTTGGTGTACTCGAGTCCCTGTGATAGTGTAGATCTGGTGCTAAATTTATAGTGCTATCTCACTGAAATACCATGCTGGAGGCAAGGTATGCTGGTGTACTCTAGTCCCTGTGATAGTGTAGATCTGGTGCCAACTTTATAGTGCTATCTCACTGAAATACCATGCTGAAGGCGCCCAGAACAATGTTAATCTGCCCCGTCACATAATACTGACAACAAGTGAACCAGTTTTTGTTGTTATCCTTGCCTCGTATTTAATGCTGAATGTTATGCAAGAACAAATAACTATCATTTTTAAGAACTTTCATCTTTAGGAATTTTCATCTTTAAGGACTTTCATCTTCAAGGACTTTCATCTTAAGAGACTTTCATCTTCCGGGACTTTCAATTCCAGGGACTTTCATTTCAGGGACTTTCATCTTCAGGGACTTTCATCTCCAGGGACTTTCATCTTCAGGGACTTTCATCTCCAGGGACTTTCATTTCAGGGACTTTCATCTTTAGGGATTTTCATCTTTAGGGATTTTCATCTTCAGGGACTTTCATTTTTAAGGACTTTCATCTTTAAAGACATTCAACTTTAGGGACTTTCATCTTTAGGGACTTCCATCTTTAAGGTCTTTCATCATTAGGGACTTTCATCTTTAAGGACTTTCATCTTTAGGGACTTTCATCTTCAAGGATCATCATCTTTAAGGACTTTCATCTTTAAGAGTGAAACATGAAGATCCAAACTTTTTCATTGGGTGCAGTAGATTTATTTTGGTCGCTTTTGTTTTACCAAGAGAAGGCATGAAAGCAAACCACCAATTCTGTAGGATTCCCACATTAGTTGTCTCTTAGTATACATGCAGGGGGTAACGACAGGGTTATTCTTTCCTCAATCCCAGACCATCCTCAATGTCCAGAAGTTACACTCACCTATGCTCTCTACACCCCTGGAACCATCCTCAATATCCAGAAATTCCACTAACCTTTGCTCTCTACACCCCTGGAACCATCTTCGATATCCAGGGTTACACTCACCTTTGCTCTCTACACCCCTGGAGCCATCCTCAATACAAAGGGGTTATATTTTCTACACCATCCTCGATATCCAGAACTACCGCTCACATATACTCACTACACCCCTGGAACTATCCTCAATATCAAGGAGTTACACTTACCTATGCTCTCTACACCCCTGGAATATGTCATGACAAAATTGCAGGCACAAAGATAGCAGTTTGATTGAACAAACTTGACCCATCTCTAGGCTGATGCCTGTCTTTTGAAGATTTCAGAGGAGCCTAAACCGACTTCAAAGCTTGTAAATTTTTACAGTTATGTGACTGTGAGATTCTTCTGATGTACATCAAAGGGTTGAACCAATCTTCTTACTTCATCAATAATGAGGCTCCCGCAGAGCCTCCAGTTATGCCATGACATATTCCGGGGATGTAGACACTGTAGGTGAGCCTAACTCCCTGGATATCAAGGATGATCCCAGACTTGCAGAGGTGGATCATTTCAGACTTGGATGAAAAAAAAGAATGATCATTGTAACAACTAGTAAATCTGAGGTTTTTCTTGTAAAACCAATTTTCATGATGTAATACTTACCATAACTTTAGTATGCATATCGTTTCCACAATTCCCATTCATTTGTATATAATATAAAAGAAAGAGATCCCAAATCCTCCCTTGGGAGGCCCCACTGACCTGCCCACGTACATACGCATGACAGGAAATACATCCTTCTTTAACAGCTGACGCAACATATGTGAAGCGTAGGATGAAGAGGAAAAGGGGAGGAAAGTATTTTAAACTAAAAAGTAAAATGAGGGTGGGACTCTGTAAAGTTATGGTAAGTATTACATCATGAAAATTGGTTTTACAAGAAAAACCTCAGTTTCATTTCAGTAATAATTACCATAACTTTAGTATGCGAATTCGTCTTACCGCAGTGGCGACTCAACATCCCAGCGAAACATCCATCCACACAGGGCAGTAATAAAAAATCTAGCCAAAAAACTCCACAAGGGAGGAGATCGGACCAAAGTAACAACCGCCCGTGGACAGACAACGCGGGACGCAACGCACCTTACTGACCAGATGTTGGGGAAACAGCCACAGACTGCGCCACCACAACAGGACCTAGAGAGTATTCGTAGAGGTCATCAGAGAAGGATGCCAACGATCTCAAATAGAAGTCAGTGAAAGTTGTCTGACCACGCCAGAAGGCAGCAGACATAACATCCTGAAAGGATGACCCATTGAGGAGAGCCCAAGATGTAGCCAGAGCTCGAACCTCATGAGCCTTAACCTTGTGAAGCCCACGGATCCCTTCATCGGAGTTATCGTAAGCGAGACGTATCACCTCACAAATCCATCTAGAAACCGATTGTGAGGAGATATCCCGCTTACCCTGTTTAATGGGCAGAAACAGCCGGGAACGGGAACCTCGCCCCCCCCTGGTTTTATCAAGATACAACCGCAAGGCCCGACATGGACAGAGCAAACTGCCATTGTCGGAGGAGCCCGCAACAGCAACTAAGGAAGGGATCCTAACAGGCTCAGGAGAAAAACCAGGCACCTGATTCTTGGCCAGAAAAGTGGGATCAGTAATCAAAGTGACCGACGCAAAATTCCTAGACCAACGCAGACAAGATGGAAGACAAGAAAGTGCATGCACTTCACTCCGTCTGCGCCCAGAAGCTAGTGCAATCAGAAAAACGGTCTTTAAAGTAATAAATTTCAAAGACACATTGCACAAGGGTTCATAAGGGGCCTTCTTCAAGGAATCAAGCACAAACGCCAGATTCCATTGAGGAGCTAGCTGCCTAACCCTGGGTCTGTCTAGACCGAAACCTCTGATCAAGGCCGACAAGGAAGGGGCTGTGCCTACCTCCAGTCTGCCATGAAAAGAAAATACACTGGCTAAGGCAGAGCGGTAGCCAGCGATGGTCCCGGGAGCCAGATTGCGGTCTCTGAACACGGACAGCAGAAAATCAGCAATCACTTGAATAGACACCTTGAGTGGATCAACCTGCCTCTCACCACACCAATCACAGAAGATTCGCCATCTGGACTGGTAGATGGCAGAAGAAGGAAGCCCTGATTGATCTTGCGATGCTCTCGGACACCTCCTCAGAAAAGCCTGCCTGAGCGAGGCCTCCTGTGATAGCCTCCACCCGTGAAGGTGGAGGATCTGAGGTCGAGGATGCACCGTCTTTGACCGAGGTTGCCGAAGCAGATCTCGACTGGGAGGCAACCGCAAAGGATGATCTACCAGAAGAGCCAGCAGCTCTGGAAACCAGGGCTGTCTCGGCCACAAGGGAGCTATCAGAAGAAGAGAACACGAGTGCTCCCGAAACTTCTGAAGCACCCTGCCCACCAGATTGAACGGGGGGAATGCGTATGCACTCATCCCGCTCCAATCCAGAGAGAGAGCATCTACCGCCAAAGCCTTTGGATCGGGGACCGGCGAGACATAGGTTGGCAACTGACAGTTCAGAGCCGTGGCAAACAGATCTACATGAGGTCTGTCCCAAGCCTGACAAACCGTCCGGAACACCGAGGGTTTTAGCTGCCACTCTGTCAACACCGGCTGCCGGCGCCTGGAGAGGGTATCGGCCAAGATGTTCAGACGGCCCGGAAGATGCTTGACCTGGATTGTCAATTGCATCTCCTGACAGAGCAGAAGAACCTTGATGGCCAAAGCACACAGAACGTGAGATCTGGTGCCCCCTTGCTTCTCCAGGTAAGCGACAACTGTAGAGTTGTCCGTCGCCAGACATACGACTTGCGACTGCAGCACCTCTCGAAGAGATTGCAGAGCCAGCAAGACCGCTCTCATCTCCAACACATTGATGTGTTCCGAGAGCTGTACCCCTGCCCACTCCCCGGAGCGGACATGACCGTCCAGGAAGGCGCCCCAACCCGTCATGGAAGCATCCGTGTACAGGGTCATGGTGGGACTCGGCCTGCGAAGAGGAACCCCTTGCAGGACATTGCCCCGATGGGTCCACCAAGATGCAAAGTCCTTTACCGATTGGGTTAAGGGAAGCATAGCTTCCCAGTCCCTTGATGCAGGGACCCAATTGGCCAGAAAAAACATTTGCAGGGGCCTGATGTGAAGACGTCCCAAAGGAACCACATCTGCCAGGGAGTTGATATATCCCAAAAAACTGAGGAACCAACGCACCTGGACCCGAGACATGTCCATAAAGGCCAGAGCCAAAGCTCGAACCTTCAGAAACTTGTCTTCTGGTGGAAGAACAATGCCCAGCACCGTATCGAAACGGTAGCCCAGGAACACGAAGTCCTGAGAAGGAGTGACCTCCGACTTCTCTCTGGAAGGAATGAAGCCTACACGCAGCAAGAGCTTCAGAACCATACGGGTATCCTGCACTAGCGAATCCCTGACCATGTGTAACATGAGGGAATCGTCGAAGTAGATGTGAACATCTATACTTCGAGAATGCAGGAAACTCACTACAACCTGCAGAAGCTTGGTGAAAACCAGCGGAGCAGTGGTGAGCCCGAAGGGCATGGCCCGGAACTGGAAGATCTTGCCGTCGCAAGTGAAACGGAGATACTTCCGTGCCGACTTCTTGATGGGGATATGGAAGTAGGCATCCTTCAGATCGACTGAAGTTGCCCACATTCCTTCTCCTACGGATGCAATGATGCCCCGTGGGGTCTCCATCTTGAAGTGAGGAGAATCTACATGCTTGTTGAAAGCACTTAGATCGATGATCGGACGCCACGCACCGGACTTCTTCTTTACCAGAAACATTCTGGAGTAGAAGCCGGGAGTGCATTCAGACATCGGAACCTCCTCGACCGCGCCCTTTAGTAGCATGGTCCTTACTTCCTCCCTCAAAGCCAGAGCCTTTTCTGGATCCCCCGGAGGGGGAAAGAAAATCGGCTCGGCCGACAGGGGGGGATCCTGAACTAACGGAATCCCCAACCCCTCCGACACCACTGACAATGCCCAGCTGTACTGTGTAATCTCTCTCCACTGAGGAAGAAAGGAGGCCAGACGACCGCCCACCGGAAGCTCCGGTAAAGGAACGTCTAACCCTAGCCAAACGTCTGAACCGGGACAAGGCTTGCCCGAACCTGGGGCGGACAAACAAGCCTCTTCCGGACAAGTGGCAGCTGGAAGTGGTGCGGAGAGGAGAAGCGAGTCAGGAACTCGACTTCCCCTTGGAAGGAGGTTTCTTGCCGCCCTTACCCTTCTTACCCTTGGCCTTGAAGGCAGGCTTAGATTTATTCCCAGCAGAGCGCTGCTTGGAATTAAACCTAGGCTTCTTCGCGGCGGACCCAGAACCCTGCGAGGAACTAGGACCACTGGTGCTAGGCTTCTTAAAAAGAACACCCGCAGCAACAGAGTCCTCCTTCAAGTCCCTCTGTACAGCAGGGAGAATCCCGCTAAACAGAGTTGGACCATTGAAGGGGGCCGTCAAGAGTCGAGAGCGGTAAGGTTCGCTCACCTGCATATCCGCAAGGACGGAAAATCGGCGAGCCAGCATCACATTAGACAATAGAGAGCACTGAAGTGCCGCCACAGTCCGCAATGCTGCATTTAGGGCAGACGTAAGTCTGTCCTGCATGTCCTGTCTCTCCTCATCGGAGACCCGATCCTCAGGCAGATCAGAAAGCCGATATAAGGAGACAGTGAAAAAGTCCACGTAGGACAGGACATGAAGGGAGAGGCGCAACATCCTCTCGACCTTGTGGTGTTCCTTAGCATTGAACACCACCTGGTCTACCAGCTTCCCGGGCCAGGAAGACAAGTCCCTCGATTCCAGCTTAGCTGGATGAGGGGCAAGCTTCCCATCGTGGATAGCATAATCAGAAGGCTAACCTCCGATAAATCAGCCACCGCGAGTTGCAGCCCGGGAAACCCTGGGGCGCGAGTAGAAGAAGCATTCTTCTCCACTACACGGCCCTGGGCGGCAGCCAAAGCAGAGGATACACTAGTGCCCTCAGGCAGGGTCCTGTCACTGCGTGACGCAGGTTTAGGAGGAACCACAGAGCTAAGCAAGGTGGTTGCCTCCGGGACCGATGACGCCGAAGGAGGTGGGCAGTCCTTCTCGCCAAGGATAAGGGCAACGTCTGCACGCAAAGCACGCATACCCGACACAAGATGGGAAGCATCAGCTACCGCATCATCCTCGGCCTCATCTGACGACTGGGACTCGCCATCAGAAGCAGCACCATCCGAAGAAAGGGCTTCTGACCGGAGGTCATCGACCTCAGAGCAACCAGGTGACAGATAGAGAACGTCATTCTCTGCCAACCCCGAACCCTCACAATCCATGGGCTCCGAAGAATCCAAACGAGAAGTCTGGGCCTCCGGAGACTCAGGCTGGGCCAAAGGAGCCAATTCGAGCCTAAGCTCTGATGCCTCCGAAAGGGAACGCTTCTTAGCAGAACGCTTACCCAACTTGGCCTTAGGGCGAGACGCAAAAGCGATACCAGACCGCGATTTAGTCCCGCCCAGCCGCCTGGACTGAGTAGCAGCCGGGACCGCCCTAGAAGCGGTAGCACTGGCGGTCCGGTGTCGCCTACTAGTGCCGGCCATCAAGGCCCCCGAACGTGAGGGTTGTTGGGGAGGGGGAACCAACAACCCACCGTATCGCTGCTGCGAGGGTGAGACCATACCCCACGGATTCCACTGGGGGAAAGCGTAGGGCCCAAACCCAAACCCCGGAGGGCAGGGAGGTCCCATGGGTTGGGATTGACCCCAAGAATGACCAAACTGGCCTGCCTGAGTCTGGGGCTGGAACCCCTGCCCATAGGGCGAAGGGGGACCACCACTCCCTCCGGTTGTACACCCGGGCATGTACGAGCTCTGCCCGTAACTGCCGGGATTCTGGAACCCCAAACCACTCGCAGGCTGGTTTGGTTGGCCTGGAAAACCCTGCGCAAACGGAGGGTTAATCCCAGGACCGGGGGAAGGCGCCAGGCGCACAGCGCCCGACTGATCGACCAACCCATAGCCCGGCGTAAACGCCGGGTTCCCGGTCAACGATACACCCGGACCGGTCACAGAATGACCGATGCCGGGCAACGTATGACCGGGAGGGAAGGACGACTGTGGACCTGCCCGGACATCAGCAGAGAGGACCTCGCTGACCAGAGGAGCTATCTGCAATCCCAGAGGATTGTTGACAGCAACCCCCGGACCTGGTCGTGCCAAACCAGGGCCCGGACAAGGACCATCCCAAGGCCCAGAAACAACCGGAACACCGGAGTCACCAACAGTGTTGCTGACCGGTGACCGGGACAAACCTCTACCCGAAGGCAAGCTCTGAAAAGGCTTACGAGGAGTCCCGGTCAATTCGGTCTCAGGGCGTACCAACCCTGAGCCAGGCTGTCCCTCCCGAGAACCAGGCTGAAGCTGGGAGAGAGGGACCACCCCCTGCCCACCTACTGACAACGTCGAGACGGAGTCAGTCGGAGCAGTACCTAAGCTACTGGAAGGCACGTCCTTAGACGGCCCCGCAGTAGCCTTACGCTTACCCTTACCCTTGTCTGAAGACTTGGTCTTCCGAGCCGAATAAGGGCGCTTGGGAGTTACTAACGACCTGTCCTGAGGAGGACTCAGCATGCAGTCATCGCATGGAGTCTCCTCAGAACAGGTACGGCACTGCGGACACGATGAATGGGGGTCTAGACCACTATAAAAGTGAGAACACCCATCCATAGATCCGCGCCGTTGACCAATATGGGCCATAGCAATTCCCAAAATAATACAACACCAAAACAACAATAAACAAATTTATTTTATTGGTGGACAGTAAAACAAGGTTTACAAAAACGTGACTGAATGCTACAATGACAAGCACGAGAATAAACACAAGGAAAAACCGGCAGGTAACACACGCACGTAACACAAAGGGAACGCCGCCACGTGTCTGCACACGGCCGGCGAAGTAGGCCAAATACGGCCAAAATACACAACCAAATGGGTCAGTGATAGCAGTGAACTGCTATCGTAAATTACAACAGGTAAATTTTCACAAACGTGAGAGAAATACCGCCCTGAAAGTGGAACCACGGCAGGAGAGGATGAATGCACGTCCAATCAAGTCAGCGCCATGGAAAAGAAGGATGTTTTTCCTGTCATGCGTATGTACGTGGGCAGGTCAGTGGGGCCTCCCAAGGGAGGATTTGGGATCTCTTTCTTTTATATTATATACAAATGAATGGGAATTGTGGAAACGATATGCATACTAAAGTTATGGTAATTATTACTGAAATGAAAATTCAAACCCAAGTTCCCTTTGAACTCATTCACCCCTAAAGGCATATTTGAACTCTTCCAATTCAAAGGTTGGATTAGTTCATTATGAAATTTTAGGACTGAATGAGTTAAAACAGAATATCACATCCTGCTGTATTCCTGGATACACTTACCTCGGTCTCGGGCCTGTCCAGTAGTGTGGGACTGAGGACGTGAATATCGTCCCGAGCGTCCAGACCCAACTGATTCACATTCACTTTCGTGCCCGGGGGCATGTCTGTCACAAAATGTTGTGTAAAATCCGTACTTCCATTGAAAAAACTTGCCGATAAGTATTCACTGACGTAGTCTTTGTTTGACGGGAGGTCGTGTATGACCGGACCCCGCATGGGGGACCCTCCTGCTCTAGAGGAAGGTGTTTCAGCTCTAAAAAACTGACGCATTCCATCAGCAGACGACAGTCGTGTGATTTTAGTCTGCTTCGCTTTGTCTTTGTTGTCCTTTGAAGACTGTCGGGCACTTCGTGGAGTTTTCATGATTTTCTGTTTGAAATCTTCAGCTTCTTTCATCTGGAATGACTTACCAAAGCGCTGAAAAAAAAAATAAAAAATTCTGAAATATTAATTCACTGGTGTAAAAAAAAATTGAGATTACTTAAGCGTCAATAAAACAGTAATCTGAACTCAAAATCAATTAAATTAAGGACAAATATTTGTTAATTATTTGAATTAACAAGAATATATAAACATTCCTAATTCAATTTAAAAGTAAAGAAAATAAATTGAAAATAAACATTCAACATTTGGAAAGTTTTGGAACCAATTTCAATAGGTAGGATTCAATACCAGGAAATTAAAATGTTTTGTGGATATCAGTACCGATTGTACTTCAAAACAATAATACATGATTTTATAAATATTTGAGTTGTGATAATTGAATATACTTACAGGTCTGGATGATAAAGTATGTCTGTTTGCCATATACCAGGAATGGACTTTCTGTAAAGATTCCCGCTGTTTTGCTGTGCGTAATCTGAAAAAATATAAAGTAATGACTTATTTGTCGATAAAGGAGCTGTAAAATGAAATAATGATAGAATCTTTTCACCCCAAATCAAGAAGAGTTATCTCCCTTTCATCTTATTTTCTTACATCAAAGGAATTTTTTTAATGTGATTTTATGAGGACGAAACTTACTGTTTCACTTCTGACAACATTTTGACCAGGACATGGAAAAACTTGGTGTCTCTGGTGGCTTTTTCTCTGCAAAAGAATAAAAAATTGGTAAATATAACAAATATTTATCTATTAGGTGTCAATACTTAAACATGTTTAAAACTCCAAATAGATCTACGTCTTAGTTTTAAACCATTTTAAACACTGAAAAAAAAAATCACATTTTTAGATACACATCCCCCCCCCCCCCCTATCCATTTTGACTTTAGTTTGTTTATTTTTCTGTTCTCTTTAAAAACATTCACCCCTGTAGACACATTTGAACTCTTCCAATTAAAAGGTTGGAATAGTTCATTATGGATTTCAGGGGTGAATAAGTTGCAATTTACAACATGCCTTGAACTTGTTGACAGTTTGAGTCGTTGGATAAAACAGATCTACATAAGCATGTCTTTTATATGTCATTATACAAGGTATGTTCATGTGTACTTAATTAAAGACAAGTATATTCCCGAGTAAATAAATTCTTATATATCTAAATAAACATGTACCGTTGTTAAAACAGATATATAATATGTTCACTATGATTCATACAGAACTTCAATCGCAATAAAATTCACAGTAGCCGAAATACACGCAGACCATTGATCAGTTCCTATGTTGCTGGGGGATACGTTTATTTCAAGTGTCCATATCCTGTCCTGACCCTCTCAGAGTGTACAATCTCCACTATGTAACATTGATTATAGACAGGGTGTTAAATTCATTTATCATGCAATTCTTACACTGAAGAGTTTCAATACCAAATACCAGAATAAGCAATATAGAAACTGTGAAAATGCATTTGAAATGTGCATATCATTTCGAAAATAATCAAATTATCAATTTTCTCTTCAACATTTTTGATGAAAAAAATGTCAGCAGGATTCCCTTATATTTGCTTACATAGTTTGATAAAACAAAATGAATCTCATCTTTCAAATGTGTACAGTGTACATTAATATAAAAGATTTTATTTTCATCTTAGATGCCTTTTAATTCCTTCATTGCATCATCATAGTTTTCTAATTTTGTGACTTTGTGATGTCAGGTGAAACAGACGTCAGGTAGAAATTTCCTACACCCATTTCCTACCCTGTACAGAACTATCTTATACAATGGAAATGGGAAATTGTCTTGAAATGTATACTTCGGAAATTAGGAATACCTGTACAGTGTACCCTCGACCTATTGCCACTCGAATCTACCTCCACCCTCGCATACCGCCACCTAAACCTCTAGAACGGATTTCCCTTCTATATAATTCCTTCTTAAGTTTGCCACCCTCGCATATCGCCATCCGCCACACCCTTTAAAATACAAACATCCGAAATCGCTATACATTTCCCTCGATGGTAACGCCATATTGTTCTGTTTTTGGATATCGAGGACAGCTCTAGTGTTCCATTTGGAATGGCATGCGGCAAACGCAGATCAATAACTATTTCCAGATATAAATTTGTGCCAATGTAGATCTATATGACAATATTATACTAAGCTTGTATTTAATAAATTGTTGGAAATGCAATCTATTATGCAATTTAATTCTTGGTAATAATTTTCATAATTCAATACTATCACCACCCTCGTTATACCACCATAATTGCTGTGGGGAAAGGTGGCGGTATAACGAGGGTACCCTGTACAGTATATGTGTTAATTTTTTTTATCACTGCCATTAACTCATTCATCCCTATAAAACTGATTTGAACTCTTCCAATTCAAAGGTTGGAATAGTTCATTATGAAACTTTAGGGGTGACTTAATTAAAGTTATAATTTTTTAAGCTACCAGTTATTGTTTTCTTTCTGACTTGGAATTAACGAACAAAGCCTACACCACTACTGGGAGTAATAGACTGACCCAGGTCAATGTATAGGTACTAGATAAAGTCCAAAAAGAGGGGTCAGAGGATCTTAACACTCCAGTGGATCACCATGAGTTGTATATACACCCCTTCCAAAACATTCTTATCAATGAACACCAAATCACACCAGCTGTCGGACAGATCTGTAAAATGTCTGGTAAGCTTGACTTGGAATTGGAAAAAAAATA
This sequence comes from Mimachlamys varia, assembly GCA_947623455.1. Lineage (NCBI taxonomy): Eukaryota > Metazoa > Mollusca > Bivalvia > Pectinida > Pectinidae > Mimachlamys > Mimachlamys varia. The sequence goes on from OX392537.1 coordinate 10,401,818, forward strand.
ATATCAAATGAAAAATTATGAATCTTTTATCCAAAAAAACCTTCATACTGAAAAAAAGTCAGAAAAAAACAGACCGATTTGAAATAAAAAAAAAAAGGTATTAAGAAATGTATTTCCTGAATTTGTATTTTTCCTTTTAATATTTTTATTTGTACTAGATTGATATTTGTCATTATCATCACCGTGACCAAGAGGTGGAGGGCTAGTGGTAGAATGTTGGGACACCTTAACCACTCGGCCACCATGACCAAGAGGTGCATGGCTAGTGGTAGAATGTCAGGACACCTTAACCACTCAGCCACCGTGACCAAAAGGTGGAGGGCTAGTGGTAGAATGTCGGGACACCTTAACCACTCGGCCACCGTGGCCAAGAGGTGGTGGGCTAGTGGTAGAATGTCGGGACACCTTAACCACTTGGCCACCATGACCAAGAGGTGTAAGGCTAGTGGTAGAATGTTGGGACACCTTAACCACTTGGCCACCATGACCAAGAGGTGCATGGCTAGTGGTAGAATGTCAGGACACCTTAACAACTCGACCACCGTGACCAAGAGGTGGAGGGCTAGTTGTAGAATGACAAGACACCTTAACCACTCGACCACCATGGCCCAAGAGGTGGTGGGCTAGTGGTAGAATGTTGGGAAATCTAAACCCCTCGGCCACCATGGCCCAAAGGTGGTGGGCTAGTGGTAGAATGTTGGGACACCTTAACCACTCGGCCACCCCGGCCCAGAGGTGGTGGGCTAGTGGTAGAATGTTGGGACACCTTAACCACTCGGCCACCCCGGCCCAGAGGTGGTGGGCTAGTGGTAGAATGTTGAGACACCTTAACCATTTGGCCATTATGGCCCAGAGGTGGTGGGCTAGTGGTAGAATGTCTGGACACCTTAACCACTCGGCCACCATGATCCAGAGTTTGAGGGCTAGTGGTAGAATGTCTGGACACCTTAACCACTCGGCCATCATGACCCAGAGTTTGAGGGCTAATGGTAGAATGTCGGGACACCTTAATCAATAGGCCACTGTGGCCCAGAGGTAGTGGGCTAGTGGTAGAATGTCGGGACACCTTAACCAATCGCCACCGCAACCAAGAAGTGGTGGGCTAGTGGTAGAATGTCTGGACACCTTAACCACTCGGCCACCATGATCCAGAGTTTGAGGGCTAGTGGTAGAAAGTCTGGACACCTCAACCACTCGGCCACCGTGGCCCAGAGGTGTAGGGCTAGTGGTAGAATGTTGGGACACCTTAACCATTTGGCCACTATGACCAAAAGGTGGAGGGCTAGTGGTAGAATGTCTTGACACCTTAACCACTCGGCCACCCCGGCCCAGAGGTGGTGGGCTAGTGGTAGAATGTTGGGACACCTTAACCACTCGGCCACCGTGGCCCAGAGGTGGTTGGCTAGTGGTAGAATGTTGGGACACCTTAACCACTCGGCCACCCCGGCCCAGATGTGGTGGGCTAGTGGTAGAATGTTGGGACACCTTAACCATTTGGCCACCATGGCCCAGAGGTAGTGGGCTAGTGGTAGAATGTTTGGACACCTAAACCACTTGGCCACCATGGCCCAGAGGTAGTGGGCTAGTGGTAGAATGTTGGGACACCTTAACCGCTCAACCACCCTGGTCCCTATGTAAATCCTAACTGTGTTGACCAATCTTTGTGATAAGTATACGAGTCAGCGCCCCCTCCATGTCAGGCGCTGAGATAAACACTGTTTAAATGAGGAGAATTAAATCACCGATGATAAGAAGAGTGGGGATTTGTCACAGCGATCAATAGGGCAGTGATATATAGTACAGATTTCGCTACACAAACATGTCTGGCAGTACAATCCTACACCTGTTTTGTTTGGCAGGTTAAACTCAATCCTTAAAGCTCTAGAACCCTAATTATCTACTTCTTTATATAAATACTGTATGAGTATCTTATGAAATGTGGTAACATCAGACATGGAATTATTTGTAGTTTCAATAACAAAGGAATGTGTTATTAAATTTCATCCAGCTTCTGTTCATCGCTGATTTAGACTAAAGTATGATTTTAGTAAAAGGTGTAGCAGATCTAGATCGGGTTGATTGTCAGCGACCAGATAGCTCAATAGGTTGAACGTCCAGTCTGGCCATGCATTTTCCTCTCCTGTTACATTTTGCACCCAACGAAACATACCTATAGAAAGTGTTATAGAGTCTTGTACGGGTCTTGGGGGTCAAAGACTTTGATAAAAGAGGGAGGAATGTAGGGGATCTAGATCGAGTCAAATGCCGGAAACCAGACAGATGAATTTTTAGCGTCTGTCCAGAAATTGGGAAGGTCCTGGGTTCAAACCCTGGCCTGACAATGCATTTTTCCTCTCCTGTTACAAAGGCATTCATTTAATACATGTATGAGGAAAACACCTTTTTCTATTTTGTTCTTGAAAAAAGTCAGAAAAATAACTTAACACAAAAAAGAGTGTGTGTTTTACAGCAATAAGGAAGTAGTCTGTACTTAATTTACTTTGAACTCCTTCACACCTGAAGATGCGAACTCTTCCATTTCATGCAGCTTGGAATAATAGTTCATTATGAAATTTCAGGGATGAATGAATTACGCCAATTCCTATCAGCTACACATCCAAGTATATGTATAGGAAATTGAGTCATAAAAGATAGCAGAAGGATAGACAAGGAGGAAAGAAAGAAAGAAAGAAAGAAAGAGAAAGAAAGAAAGAAAGAAAGAAAGAAAGAAAGAAAGAAAGAAAGAAAGAAAGAAAGAAAGAAAGGAGGGTACACCAAAAAACAGTAGTTCTCTCTGGTTCTCAGTGGGGAAGGGGGTTAACTTTGATAAGCATGACAGAGGTCATATCAGCTACTTACAGGAGGTCACGAGCTTTCCCGGTCAAGTGGGCGAGTTTAAGGTCCCGATGATGCTCCTCTATGGCCGCGTACATGTCCTTAAACTCCTGAACACCCATCAGCTGTAATGTATAACACAAGAAAACAGTGAACAGGAGACCAATAGTCAAAGGTGACCTTGACATTTAAATTCTTAATGAGTTCCACATAATTCTAGAATTTGATGCTGAAACTAAATTATGCAAACAAAGTTTCTAGATTGTCATTTTTTTGGTTGGTTAGTAATAAAGATGGAGTTTTCAAGGGGATGTGATATGCCAATTTCAAGAAATATTGCTTCAATACTTTATTAGATCATCGACATAATTTTTACAATAAGGGGCATAACTCTAACAAATATTGTTGAAATTTGATGAAAAGTGAAAGGGCACAATTATATATCATAGATATCTAGCTATAGCATGCCAGGTTTGTGAAATTTTGCTTAAGTTCTTTATTAGACATACACTAATCACATTATTCCATACAGAATATCTACTAAAAGGGGCATAACTCTACCAAATGTTGTCAAAATTTTAAGAAAAGCAAAAGAGCACAACTTCATATCATAACAATGTAGTATGCCGTGTTTGAGAAATATTGCTTTTTTAGATACACTAGACACAGTATTCGGGACAGACAAATGGTGAGACGATCAGGCCCCAAACGTCATACAGGACGATTCCAATATACCCCTCCCCCAACTTCCATCAGGATCAGTATTATAAGTAAGCAAAATGCAAGTGTCAATTGACAAGAGGATATGCTTTTTCCTCGTGTGTCGATGGTGTGGTGTTGTCTGTCCATTTGTATTAACACTGTGATATGTTGTTTTTTGTTCATTTTGTCCTTGAGTGTAACGACAATGCCATATATTTTGTCAGTTTGTGTTTATGATGTACATTTTCCCTACTTTAGGTATATATATATAGTCTTTGAAAAAAAAATCCATGCATGTGCTTTCACCTTTGAATGTTTTTTTCCCTGTTCAATTAAACATGTATAAATTGTATCTATACAAATACTTTTAAACATCTTCTATACCAGAGGGTCTGTTGAAGGTATTTTGTTAACCATAGTAGAGTAGAGTATGCCTTACTTAAATATATTAAATCACTTGTACTGTATAGCTAAGCTTAGACCAGTAAGATAGTTTTTATCAAATCTGAATGTTTAAACAGATGATAAAAATCTTTTGAGATGTATACTTGTATTGTGGACTGATCAAGTTTGCTACACATGTATCTTTAAATCCTGTCCTGGATTTATACTACAGCTGTACATATAATGTTGTACAATTTGGTGAAAAAAAGAAAATCACTGTATAAAGTTCTACTATTGACCATGGCAATGATGAATTTAAGTAATTCTGTATGGTTTGTTTGACTCAAGATTACTCTAGTGTCCTGTTGCACTAAAAAGTTCAACTCTTTTCACACATGCGGTGGTCTCCCCTTAATTACTGTTCATTTTTTAATATACAGTCAAACCTGTATTAAGCTGCCACCCAAGGGACCGACAGACATTGGCTGCTTAAGACAGGTGGCTGCTTAAACCAGGTTGGCCAGAAACGGCCTATTACTCATTTTTTTTCAATAGCTAAATATTATAATGCATTTTGATATTAATAACAATATACCATGTAAAGTGAGCAATGTTATGTCTGTTTAAAAACCAATCTAATCACCCATTTGAGGCTTTGAAATGACCATTTTCCAAATCAGAAGTGAACTTCAGCGCTTTCTCTTTGATCATTGGCCCGTTGACAATATTTCTGCGAGATACGCAATCTTGAAACCATTTCCAGATGTCTATTTCCGGACAAAATGGCTGCTTAATACAGAACGATACAACGACTTGGGGCAAATTTTTCTGGCCGTTGGCCGCGTAAGCCAGGTGACCGCTTATTTAAGGTTCAATATATAGTGTTTCCCATCGGGCGGACCACAGACTGGCCGCTTAACGGAGGTGGCCGCTTATTTAAGGTGGCCGTTAGAGCAGGTTTGACTGTACTAGTATATAACTGTAGGGTTATATAGCAAAAATACAGAAGTAAATAGTAGTCATCAAAGGTTTGGTTTGGTTGTTTGTGTTTTACGTCTTATCAACAGCTATGTTGACTTAGTGGTGGAGGAACGCTGGAGCTCCTGGGGAAAAAATTCTGACCTTTAAATTTAATTAAGGCCTGAAAATTCCAACTGCCCCACACAAGCCTACAATCTGTAAGGTAGAGCTTGAGGGCTAGTGGTCATGGTAGTATAATGTCAGACACTTTAACAACTTGGCCATAGTGATCCAGGGATGGAGGGCAAGTGGTAGCAGAATGTCAGACTCCTTAACCACTTAGCCATAATCAACCCAGAGGTAGAGGGCTAGTGGTAGCTGAATGTCGGACACCTTAACCACTTAGCCATATAGTGACCATAAGGCAGAGAGCTTGTGTTAGCATAATGTCAGACACCTTAACCACTCGGCCACCATGGCCCCTTTTTGGATACTGGTAACAGTAGTACATGTCTTAGAGCAACATGACCACCATAGTACCAGAGGGATGGGGTTTGAATCCGAAACTCACAAATACATCCTTTTTTTAAAACTCAGAATACGACCCAATTTTGATAATCTTGGTTATAATATAAATGTAGTGGGTACTCTTATACCCAATACATTTTCTTTTGGTATGTTCACAAATAGATATGATAACTTTAAAAAGAAATAATGTTATAAAGTTATGACAGCTGAGTCAGTGATGTGTTTATATTACTGCCACATGGCTTAATGTATTCTATGTATTTAGCTGTTAAACATTAAATATTCAAATTCCAAGGAGCTACCATTATCATCAAACACATCCATTAAGTCAAATATTGATTTAATATATGTGTTGACATGATAAATACACAGGGTATACTCTTAAGAACACATACATGTATGAATTATTGTGTAGCAACGAACAGCTAATACATATGTACTTACAAAGGGAAAGAAAACATTATTCAATGTTGTATTGATATTTCAATTTAGAATCTTTCACTTCAAGGAAAGAAATTTTATCATTGGTTATTTATATAGTTTGTAACTTTAGAAATATTTTAAAAGGTGGTCCTGTATAGAAAGGATTTATATTCAACATATAATTTTGAATCACATTTACATAACTTATAATAGACCAATCTAGAGCTGCCATACCTCTATAGTAATACCTTAGGTCTGATATGTGATTATACCTGGTGAACACATAGAATGTTATACGAATATCATTATCAGAAATTTGAATTTAGACTACTTGACTTTTGCCAGACAGAAAAAAATTACACCACACTGTATATTGGTAGTCATTGCATGTATGTACAGCTTGTTGACAACTGGCTGAAATCTTAAACTGTTGGTAAAACAAATGCTTAATGAATTCAGTGAAAAGTACAAACTCTGTGAAAGTTTTATTTAGTATATCACAATAGATTTTTTGTTCAACTTAACCTTTTTTTCATCAGTAATAAGAAAACAAGTGGTCTGAACTGCCAGTATATGTTTCAGCAAAACAGAAGCCTGAATAAATTAAAGAATGATTGTCAATATTTCACTGGTGACATTCAATTAATATGTATCTGTGTTGTTTATCATTACTAAAGAGTAACATTAATATAAATATACTGTAGTCTGTAGAGACAAACAAGGATCTAACCAAACTCAGAAAAGCTTTGAGCACTGTGACTTCAGGCTAAATCTACAGTCATTACGAGAAAATATGTAATAGTTAAGGCTTTTGTTACCTAATTCAACTTTTGTAGGTATTGATCAGCCAGACACCTGGGTTTTAACCTCTAGGTATGGTTCAGATATTTACGTTGTACCGTAATGCATGTTCTATATATTCAATGTAAGTGGTAAGGAAAGTTTATCCCAATGTTGATCAAACATGGCAATTGGAAGGTAATTTTTAACCTGGTTTAAAGGTACAGCAATCCTTTGAAATTCAGTCGGCTGTTAAAATACGATTTCACACTTCTGTTGAGTATTCCATAGCACCCTTCCCAGTCAATTTCCGATTTAAACAACAACAATAACATAATATAAATTTAAAATGAGGTTATATTATTTAGGACGTAATCAATGTCGAAAGTGACTTCAATCAAATCAACTTGAATGTCTTTGAATGTATAGAAATCAAATGAAGGAAAACAAACGGAAAAGATTTCAAAACCTCTATGGGACTTATTCATCCGTAAAATTTCAGATTGAACTATATCTACGTTATATTACGTTTAATTGAACTGGAAGAGTTCAAATGTGTTTACGCCGGGTTGAATGAGATAAAAACAAAATTTCTTTCTGCTACATATTTACAATACTTTCAATTATCAATGTATTATAGTTTCTAAATCAAGCAAATATTTTAATTACTCGAGTTACTTGAGTAAATCTATCATATAAATACCAAATTGATGTATACATTTTATGGATCGGTATATAATCTGTATTATATTATTGCAAATCATTGCATTTAAATTTCACTTTATTTCAACAGTTCAACAGAGAAGTGAAATAAATCTGAATTGTGATTAAGGTTTTTACAACGATGACCAAAATAGATAAATATTGATCATGATCAAATAACCATGACCCAGAAAATGTACCAATTAAAGCTTATACAATGAAGGTACATAGATCTACAATCAGCAGTCAGTACGGATCAATGTTCTACACTGTACAGCAGAAATTTCTTCACAAACACACATTTAGAGCATCTAGGTCAATTTTTTTCTTTGTTTTTCACTTGTAACTAAAATCCTCAAGTGTTGAAAAAAAATAGCTCACAATACTAATATGGACATCATGAGCATGAAGGTCTAGAGCATTTGGTAGAAACATTCTTGATTCTGTCAGTGACAGCGGCCATTATCCTCATCATATTTGACATATACAAGGTACCTCATATTACAGTGATTAAAATCGCTGATTGCATATTGTTTGTTTTATAAGGTAATTAACTCTCAATTAAACCATCACTAAAGTATAGGTCAAATGTCAAGACACCCATTGTATACTAGCTGATTTTGGTACATTACACTATGTGAAATAGTATAGAAAATATGTAATGGATAAACATTTTTAAAAGTAAAGGTTAAAGGTCAAGCCAAAGGTCAAAGTGACCTTCTTGTTGCACTCGGCACTCCACCATCCCAAGATATCCTTGTACAAATAGTTTTAAAGTCATACTTAGGCCTGAGATGTTCTCTTGATCAGTCCTTTCAATGTAGTACGAAGAGTTTGTCTTTGATGAAAATGTCTGTTATAGAGGGCCTGAAGTTCTTTGTTTTGATGACATAATGGCGGAATCTTAGTTATAATTGTTTGCACTAAAAGGACTGAAGTATATATATACCCTTAAACTTCAGAGATCTGGCAATAATATTTGTAAATACACAACTACAACAATTGTTCAAAAGAACTGATTTTTAGGAGTTAGGTTTTTAAGTGACAAAGACGTTTTAAGTACATATATGTATATCTTAAGCTCTTCAAAGCTGATTAATGTTTGAAATACTATACACCTGTGTGCTATCATATCTACAAGTGTGCATGTGTAAAGACATGCAACAGGTTATCAATTCTGCATACTTGTAGTATATGTAAACTGCATTTATCCTTTTAAATTTAATAATGGAAGACATTTGGATTAACACAAAGTCTGACTAAATATAGGCAGTTTGTTTAATGCAGGTCATTTAAAATATCATCTGTTTGTTTTTCTACTAAACTCTATCTGAATAGTGGGAGAACAAATATTACCAGGCTTGGGGTTACATGTATTATCATGAAAAATATAGTAATATTAAAAGGGATAAAATGAGCTTTAATCATATCAGTTATTAATAATAAAAAAATATGCAAGGAGATTTCAGCAGATATGGAAAAATACTGATTGGATTCCCTGTTTTATACAACTTTTTCAAATATTTTGTTGGTTTGTCATATACATGTACCAAGAAAGTCTACATGTATATATATATACATGTACCGGTAAGTAATCATAGGCAAAAAGGTCATTCATTTTAATAAACTTGATAGCCCTTCATCCCAGCATGCTACATGTATATAATATCATCACCCTGGGTCTTTTAGTTACTGAGAAATTGTTTGAAATATTTTTAACATATTTGACACCTGTGACCTTGAAAGTGGGTGAAGGCCATTCATTTAAACAACTTGGTAGCCCTTCATCCTAGCATAGTACATATACAGGCAAAACATAAGTTCCCTTGGCCTTTCGTTTATTGAGACGAAGTTGCTTGAAGATTTTAACATATTTGACCCCTGTGACCTTGAAAGCAGGTCAAGGTGATTCATTTCAACAAACTCGGTAGTTCTTTATCCCAGCATTCTACATGCATAATATCAGCACTCTAGGTATTTCGGTTATTGAGAAGAAGTCGTTCTAAGGAAAAGTTTTCGCACGGCGAACGGCGCATGACGAATGGCAGACGACGACAGATGGTGTACAATGGCTATAGGTCATCCTGACCTTTTGTGTCATATGACCTAGCAGGATAGCTATGATTTAAGAATGCTGTGTAAATTACATCTTTATAATAACAAGAGGATTGATGCTGTTTAGTGTTCATACAAATACACTAAATACACTAAATACACTAAAAACACTGTTTAGTGTTCATACAGAAATAACATTTCATCTTTTACTTTTTCATTGCTACATGTACATTGACCAATAACACAAACCATTTTGTTTTGTTTTGTTCAACATCCTTTTAACAGCTGCTCATTTAAGGATATGCCATATTTAAGTTGTGGTGGAAATCAGGATTTCCCTCAGAAAACCCACTGAACTGTGAATGGCCAGTACCGGGCAATTACTACCCTACATATATACATTGTTAGGACTCCACCAGTGACCCAGAGGTAGAGGGCTAGTGGTAGCAGAATGTCAAGACTCCTTAAAGGCCCAATATACGTAACTTTAGGGAAATTTTCGTGATTCTGAAAAATTCTGGAAAAAAATCCAGTTGATAACCATGCAAAAATAAGCCTAAAACGAAGTAAACCTCAGCGGTAACTAACAAGAAACTCTTTACAACAAGAGGCCCAACGGGCCTTAACGGTCATCTGACTACCAATTGTAAAATCACTATGAAAATACGTGTAGTCATTAAATCAAGTTATAATATGCCTGTATAGATTGCCAAGTTCAAGATAGTGGCCTTCTTGGATTTCTGATGGGCTTGAAAAATAACAACACTTTGTTGGGACCATCTCAGGATATCATTTCTGGCAAGTTTCAGCTCAATTCCACTGGTAGAACTTGAGAAGTTTAGAATGTGTTTTAAAAATGGCCGCTGTGGAGGCCATCTTGGATTTTTGACTACACGAAAAATAACAACAGTTTTGTCAGGACCATCTCAGGAGAATTTCTGGCAAGTTTCAGCTCATTCTCACTGGTGGAACTGGCGAAGTTTAAGATGTGTGTTCAAAATGTTGGCCATCTTGGATTTCTGACGGACTTGAAAAATGACAACACTTTGTCGGGATTATCATAATCATTATGTCAGGATCATTTCTAGCTCATTTTGGAAGTTGAGAAGTTGAAAATGTGGAAAGTTTATGGACGGTGCATGACGACGGACGAAGCATGATGACTATAGGTTATCCCGACCTATTGGGTCAGATGACCTGAAAACATGGGATATTCAAACACAGATAAAACTTACGATACATTCTGAAAGTATTAGGAAATTAAGACGATATTGTGCATTTTGTGAAAGTTTATAAACGATACTTGGTTCAAAGTCTAACTTAGTATTTCATTAATGTGAAACAAGTTGATTTTTCAATGACGAGTAAAATGTGCTAACAACACTTAATCAGCATCATCTCAGAATCATTTCTGGCAAGTTTCAGCTTATTCCTAGTGAGTAAACTTGACAACAAACCCTTTTGGCCCCTGTGACCTTGAATGAATGTCAGGGTCATTTCTTTAAACAAACTTGACACACCTTTATCCCAGCATGCCACAAGCCCAATATCACATCTCTGTGCCTTTTGGTTATTCAGAAAAAGTTGTTTTAAAGATTTTGACCCTTTTGGCCCCTGTGACCTTGAATGAAGTTCAAAGTCATTTATTTGAACAAACTTGGTAGACCTTTATCCCAGCATGCCACAGGCCTAATATCAGGTCTCTGAGCCTTTTAGTTATTCAGAAGAAGTTGTTTAAAGATTATGACCGTTTTGGCCTCTGTGACCTTGAATGAAGGTCAAGGTCATTTCTTTGAACAAACTTGGTAGCCCTTTATCCCAGCATGCCACAGGCCCAATATCAGGTCTCTGGGCCTTTTGGTTATTCAGAAGAAAATGTTTAAATATTATGACCGTTTTGGCCCCAGTGACCTTGAATGAAAGTCAAGGTCATTTCTTTGAACAAACTTGGTAGCCCTTTATCCCAGCATGCCACAGGCCCAATATCAGGTCTCTGGGCCTTTTGGTTATTCAGAAGAAGTTGTTTAAAGATTATGACCGTTTTGGTCCCTGTGACCTTGAATGAAAGTCAAGATCATTTCTTTGAACAAACTTGGTAGCCCTTTATCCCAGCATGCCACAGGCCCAATATCAGGTCTCTGGGCCTTTTGGTTATTCAGAAGAAGTCGTTTAAAGATTATGACCGTTTTGGCCCCTGTGACCTTGAATGAAAGTCAAGGTCATTTCTTTGAACAAACTTGGTAGCCCTTTATCCCAGCATGCCACAGGCCCAATATTAGGTATCTGGGCCTTTTGGTTATTCAGAAGAAAATGTTTAAAGATTATGACCGTTTTGGCCTCTGTGACCTTGAATGAAAGTCAAGGTCATTTCTTTGAACAAACTTGGTAGCCCTTTATCCCAGCATGCCACAGGCCCAATATCAGGTCTCTGGGCCTTTTGGTTATTCAGAAGAAAATGTTTAAATATTATGACCGTTTTGGCCCCAGTGACCTTGAATGAAAGTCAAGGTCATTTCTTTGAACAAACTTGGTAGCCCTTTATCCCAGCATGCCACAGGTCCAATATCAGGTCTCTGGGCCTTTTGGTTATTCAGAAGAAGTTGTTTAAAGATTATGACCGTTTTGGTCCCTGTGACCTTGAATGAAAGTCAAGATCATTTCTTTGAACAAACTTGGTAGCCCTTTATCCCAGCATGCCACAGGCCCAATATCAGGTCTCTGGGCCTTTTGGTTATTCAGAAGAAGTCGTTTAAAGATTATGACCGTTTTGGCCCCTGTGACCTTGAATGAAAGTCAAGGTCATTTCTTTGAACAAACTTGGTAGCCCTTTATCCCAGCATGCCACAGGCCCAATATCAGGTCTCTGGGCCTTTTGGTTATTCAGAAGAAAATGTTTAAAGATTATAACAATTGGCCCCAGTGACCTTGAATGAAAGTCAAGGTCATTTCTTTGAACAAACTTGGTAGCCCTTTATCCCAGCATGCCACAGGCCCAATATTAGATCTCTGGGCCTTTTGGTTATTCAGAAGAAAATGTTTAAAGATTATGACCGTTTTGGCCCCAGTGACCTTGAATGAAAGTCAAGGTCATTTCTTTGAACAAACTTGGTAGCCCTTTATCCGAGCATGCCACAAGCCCAATATTAGGTCTCTGTGCCTTTTGGTTATTCAGAAGAAGTCGTTTAAAGACTATGACCGTTTTGTCCCCTGTGACCTTGAATGAAGGTCAAGGTCATTTCTTTGAACAAACTTGGTAGCCCTTTATCTCAGCATAACACAGGACCAATATCAGGTCTCTGGGCCTTTTGGTTATTCAGAAGAAGTTGTTTAAAAAGATTTTGACCTTTTTGGCCCCTGTGACCTTGAATGAAGGTCAAGGTCATTTCTTTGAACAAACTTGGTACCCCTTTATCCCAGCATAACACAGGCCCAATATCAGGTCTCTGGGCCTTTTGGTTATTCAGAAAAAGTCGTTCAAAGATTTTGACCTTTTTGGCCCCTGTGACCTTGAATGAAGGTCAAGGTCATTTCTTTGAACAAACTTGGTAGCCCTTTATCCCAGCATGCCACAGGCCCAATATTAGGTCTCTGGGCCTTTTGGTTATTCAGAAGAAGTCGTTTAAAAATTATGACCGTTTTGTCCCCTGTGACCTTGAATGAAGTTCAAGGTCATTTCTTTGAACAAACTTGGTAGCCCTTTATCTCAGCATAACACAGGACCAATATCAGGTCTCTGGGCCTTTTGGTTATTCAGAAGAAGTTGTTTAAAAAGATTTTGACCTTTTCGGCCCCTGTGACCTTGAATGAAGGTCAAGGTCATTTGTTTGAACAAACTTGGTACCCCTTTATCCCAGCATAACACAGGCCCAATATCAGGTCTCTGGGCCTTTTGGTTATTCAGAAGATGTCGTTCAAAGATTTTGACCTTTTTGGCCCCTGTGACCTTGAATGAAGGTCAAGGTCATTTGTTTGAACAAACTTGGTACCCCTTCATCCCAGCATGGCACAAGCCCAATATTGGGTCTATGGGCCTTTTGGTTTATGAGAAGAAGATGTTTAAATGGAAAAGTTTACGGACGGCGCACGGCGCACGACGACGGACGAAGCATGATGACTATAGGTCATCCTGACCCTTCAGGTCAGATGACCTAAAAAAATCCAAAGAATTGAAAATAATTCACGTGGGGCCCACTTCAACAACAAACCCAAAGGTAGAAGACGGTTCGAAGTGGACGCGTGTTTACAAATAGCGTGTTTCAAATGCTCCTGTACCAGTAACCGCGAAAGAATTCATCTTGAATATTGCTGATATCAGTTAATCTTAACTAAATCTATAAATATAATAAGTTATTAGGCTTGATTTTCGCTTCAAGTTTTGCCGAAAGTTACGTATATTGTGCCTTTAACCGCATATACAACTTAGAGGTGGCGGGCTAGTGGTAGGAGAATATCAAAGACCTTTACCACTCGGCCATCGTGACCCAGAAGCGGAGGACTACTGGTAACATAATGTCAGACACCTTAACCACTAGGCCACAATAGATTTACATAGCTGGACCTTTAAACTGGAAATCTGATTTTTGATCTTTATATAACACGATTCTTTTAGGATTATACTTGTAAAGCACATAGGTCTTATTTATTTATCTTTTGTAACTACCAGACTGTAAATCTAGAGCTATCAATAAGCAGGAAATAAACAATGGTTCACAGCTGGCCAATCAAAAGAAATCGCACTTAACAGTCGGAAACATTTTAGTGTTAATTACGTTTAAGTTTTATAAAAGCTTTAAAGCCATTTCTACCTGGAGAATTTAACATGACACCATTTTTTTCAATCAGTACACCAAACAAAGGACTGGTTCATATATATAAATATATATATCTATCAGCCAAGAGTTAAGAATTTGTTATTGTGTAGAATATACATTGCATATTATACCATTTATAATTTGACCAATTAATTACGGTCAAAATTGAATTAATTCTAACCATGTCAATACATACTTTGAAGTTTCTTTTAATTTTCATCAGAATTTATGGTAAAAGAAGTACAAAGATTATGTGTAGCTATAGATATATCTGGAGTATATTGCTTTGTTCGGTTTGGTTTATTTTGTTTTACGTCCTATTAAAAGCCAGGGTCATTTAAGGATGTTCCAGGTTTTGGAGGTGGAAGAAAGCCGGAGTACCTGGAGAAAAACCACCGACCTACGTTCAGTACCTGGCAACTGCCTCACGTGGGATTCGTACTCGCAACCCAGAGGTAAAAGGCTAGTGGTATAATGTCAGGACACCTTAACTACTCGGCCACAGTAGTCCAGAGGTGGAGGAATAGTGGTAGAATGTCATGACACCTTAACCACTCGGCCACCGCGGCCCAGAGGTGGAGAGCTAGTGGTAGAATGTTGAGACACCTTAACCACTCGGCCACCGCGGCCCAGAGGTGGAGAGCTAGTGGTAGAATGTTGAGACACCTTAACCACTCGGCCACCGCAGCTGAGAGGTGGAAGGCTAGTGGTAGAATGTTAATTGGGACACCTTAAGCACTCCGCCACCACATTGTTGCTTTGACAATAATATCAGAGTATATATAGAGAATATATATTATACACAGTATGACAAAACACACATAGTATGATGTCCTGGTAACAGTAACCTAGCGGTAGCCGATTTTCTATTTAATCAACTATCAATAACAAAATTTACAGCAAATTCAGATGTATTTAGTTTACCCAAAATAATATACCAGAAACGGTAAACTAATTATCTGTAAATTGAGGTTAGGTGTTCAGTATGATAATATGAGTAATACAAAATGTATCACCAAGATTGAATTTAATCGCATAAAATAATTCTGTGAAAAGTGGACTCACAACAAGGTGGCCAATGCATGGTATATAGGAAGATTTTACAAGAAATCGGTTTAAGTTCAAAATCCATGCTTGAGGATGGGCATGAAGGATGATGTAACACTCAAATATGCTGCACTTTTTAAATTTAGTAATAGATACAAAATGCCAAAAAATTAATTAAACTACATCATACATCTGTTTCGTCCTCCTAGGACTCTTCATGATCAGTGATGCTAGGGGCCAAAAGGTGGGAATCCAAGTAATGTAAAAGCAGAAGGGTCAGATGCTTATAAAACCCTTTTATTTTTTTAACTTAGAAGTAAATTTAAACTAGTTCTGTATAATTTCAAATCGTGTACTACAGAAATGTGTTAGGAACAGCTTACTTACAATGTAAATTTCTGGAAAAACAGTCTTCCATATTGTTCACTTTGTACATTTGCTTTTTCATTTTAAACTTTGGAAGAAATAAATTTTATAAGAACAAGCTACATGTAGCTATAAGTGCAGGTACGTAACAGATACAAGATTTTCCCTGACGCACAAAAACCTGCCTTTTGACTCCTAAAATTATCAAAGGACTCCCTAAATTGATGAAGTTTTGATTACTATATACAGTGCAATGTATTATTTGTGATGGGAGTCCCAGGAATCCTGAATCTATCAAATTTGAGGGTCCCAGGGAAAACACCTACTGCAGATATTAGAGTTAATGGTAAACAATTCTTACCCGCGACCTCTTCAGATCCTTGAGTCCGGTCTCCAAGGTGCCGAGCTCCGTCTGCATCACGAGGGTTCCCATAGTGATGGCTGCACACCTGACTTCAGCACGACCAATGTACAACACAGCCTTTAGTCACTAGTCCATCAACTTTCTGTCACATCCACCTGTCAAATCAGAGAAAATCAAACATGATTTTGTAAATAATACATAAAATTGTGTACAGGTATACATAAACTTTTTTGACCATCTCTCTATCATATGCTGTAAATAACTTAATATTTTTGAAATACTATTTTCACCGTTGTGATTTAAAATTTAAAAGATATATTTTCAAGAATCTGGAATATTTACATCATATCGCTTCTATTCTCTACAATATTTATATTAATATACATGTATATTGGACAGATCTAGATGGGAAAGCAATTATAGGGTCTGCCTTGGTGAATACCAGAAACATTCTGTAACCAAACAGGGAAAGAAATCCACCCAATCAGAAAGTAAGCAGTCAGAGTCCCTGATAATAAACAGGCAACAACAGACCATGTGTCACACAGAAAATCTTGTGACTGACTGGGATGAGTGCAAAGTATTGGATAAAAAGAACAATCTGTTCAAGCAGCAGATAAAGGAAGCCATCTGAGTAAACCTTATCCTGAGCAAGTTTTGAATCGAGATGAGGGGGGTAATGGACTCTAACATATCAATAAACAAAATGCAAACATTAATCAAAGCATAACTGAATCAATTCATTTCAGTATATATCTCCATAAAAAATATACATTAACTTACAAGGAAGTCAATGCAAACTGACATCACTTTGTGAACAACTTGTGTACATGTACGCTTTTCACTTTACATATCGCGCATGTACAGGGATTTATCAGGGGGTTTTGGGAATCGGACCCTGAGTTCAAATTGGGAAAAATTGATCGACATAACAGCTATTTGGGAAATTTTTAAAAACAGTATTATAACAACTAAATACATTATTTTCTTTCTAAATTACTATCTAAAGCACTGTCAGTACTTATGACAGTTACACCTATCTTTCTTGTTTCTAATTAAAGTTAATTATGTCACAAGAAGCTCTTCAAGCATGTACGACCACCAATTTTTTCCAAGTATCTGAATTGGGAATTTTTAAGAAGATATATGGGGAAAATCACACCTTTTCTGCATTGGGAAAGGGTCCGTTTACAGGACCTAAAAAGAGGGGTGATAGAGCCGTGATGTATGTCCATACCCTTCACTGGTCATTTGTCTGATGAAGTTGACAAGAGAACAATCCGTAATATTCCCAAAACGCCACACATAAATACTTACTGGTTGTACTATATGAACATTTCACATGCAAACAGGTGTTTGTTATAAACATATTGAAAAACAAATATCAAGTGATCATTCAAGTGAAATGGGCCATTACACTTCAAATTCAATGAACAAGGAGTTTATATATAATACTAATTTACAATTAATCCTCCAATGAACTGGACACACATTTGTATTAATCTGCTAATCTTATATAGGTACATGTACAGAGGGAAAGCAAGGTCATTCCTTATATAGGAAAGTATTTAAGATTATCATTATTAACTCCAGATGTAAGCATCTTACACAGTCAAACATTCCCACAGGTTTTAACTATGATATATTTATACTAACATTATAGAATTGTTACTGTTTATAAACTTGGATATATTGCCCTTACTCAATAAGTAAGGCAGGATACGGATGTTTTTCATGACTGTTATAGTCACAAGTGCAATAGTGTATTGGTTTTGAGACCTCCCTCTCGCCCTTTTGAGACCTCCCTCGATGCTCTCACCCTTTTGAACACTTTTGAGACCTCCATCTTTCGTTTTCTATTTGCCCTTTTGAGACCTCCCTCTTGTATAAATATATATAATATAAACTTTATTTATTTTACAACATTTATGAAACTGCAACTTATATTAATCATTTTTGTGGGCCCAGATGTTAGCACGCGATGGGTTTTATTGTGGGAGGAAATCAGAGTACCCAGATCCCGGAGAAAACCCACACGGTCAGACAGGTGACCCAATACCTTTTCACGTCCATTAGAGGAATCGAACACCGGCCCCTTTGGTGAAAAGCAAGTGCACTATCAACTGCACCACCCCACCACCCTCTTGTGTTTGCCATCCACCTGTCTGTCTCCTAAAATATTATCCCCATCAATTGCTCAGTGTATAACATAAGAGGTCCCTGGCCGGTCTTTTTTTATCAGATATATCATTTTGCCAACTGCAACCAATTATTTTCGAAGCACTAATTCTTTGATGCAGATTGCGCCTGAAATCTGAACGCTTTGAAATGTCACCTGTCAAATGTATTTTGTCATGTACAACCTCTAACATTGTTGGAGTACGAATTGGAGTACCCCTTCAATATAATCAAACATAGAAAGGTACATAAACTTGAGTTATTAAATAATTATGTATACATGTACTATGATAGTACCTTATATATGGTATACATATGGTGCCTGTTACACCCATTTCTTTACCTACATTAATTCTACCGTTTACGGTATATCAAGTTACTATCCACCCACAGCCTAAACCTACTCCAGGTTTGCCTAGTGTATACCTTGACCTAAACAATGAGCTGCATTCATTATCCACCATACACCCTCTGATATTGTCTATTGTTAAACTGTCGACAGAACCGTTTTAATCAGAGGATATCGGATTTGAACGTCTGCAGGCTGGTGTTCGGCATACTTCTGATACAAACACACCTGATCACTTCGTACCTGTACGCACGACATGCAGGGGATCTGGAATTCATTATTCAAGAGCAGGACCCAGTTTAATTTCCTTTCATTAAGTTAAGAAACATTCATGAAACTAGAGCCAGGTCTACTTTAAATGTTTCCATAAATCTTTAGTACTTTTAATGAAAAAGTTTTGAAGTGAAAAAACAAATCCCTTATTTCCTCTATATTCAAACTGTCTATGGTCTGTAAACTACAGTATTACTTGTCTGAACCAACACCTGTGTAATTCAAATCCCTGTCTTCCCTGTCTTTTTCGGCCTTACCCTTTTGTCCTGGCATTTCCCTCTGAACTTATATGTATATCATTATATACCTCTCCATGCAGGACACCTGTGTAAACCGACCAAAATTGTTGGTCCCACTAACTTTTGGTTAAGACAAGTTAATCTACATATTAACCAGTAACCATAGACTGTTGGTAATATAACATGCTGATTCCAGTTGATTTTAATCACTTTATAATGAATTTAAGACAATGTTTTTTCTCTTGCAACTACTACACGTATATGTATATGTATAGATTTTTCTTACTTCTATCCCATGGATAACACTGCTAGGAGGTCAATGTTCTTGGTTACCCATAAGTGGGTATATAATGCCCTGAACACCAACATTATGTCATTGGTTAATCTTCTAACTATGATGTCAAGTAATTTCACTGCCTTCAATTTAGAAAATTGATAGTTCATGTCAATTGTTTCCACCAACAGCAACAGGAAGAAGGGGCCCAGTGGTGTGGTTTGATTGTTTGTATGTCCGATTAACAGCTAGGGCTAGGACCGTTTAAGGACAGCCTCCTGGTGCATGCGATGTATGTGTGTTTTGAATGATTTTGTATACGGAAGGCTGCGATATGTTTGTGTAAACCTCCTAGTGATAGTCTGGGTCTTTTGCCAATTTAAAGTGCTACCACACTGAAGAATACTGCTGAAGCCCCCAATCCGGTCATATTATACTGACAACGGGTGAACCAGTCGTTCCACTCCCATGACGCTGATCGAGTCCCTAGCATGGAGAAGTAACTACTATTTTTCAGGACTTTGGTACATGTATGTCTCGGTCAGGGGAGACAACCCAAAGGCTTCCTCACAGGGACACATGCTCAACTAAAAGCCAAAAGTGAAGTAGTGTCAAAGGAAACATTAGGACGGAGAAAGCTTTTTAGAAAAATGGAAAAGATCTTAATTAAGATACCAAATTTAGTCCCCTCTTATGATCATGCGATGGGGCAGCAGGTACAAATTCCTTACGCCCTACATGCAAGTCCCAATGGGCCTGTATCATTCACCTGGTATCATAATGTCACACTTGCAACCTTAATAAAGAGACCTTAAATAAAGCTACAAACAAAAATTCAGTTTCTATGGCTAACTCAAGTCATTCAAAATGGCATGTTTAACATCTAAAAGGATTAATTTGACCCCTATGACCTTGAAAGTCAAAAAATGTGATTACGTTCAACAAACTTTGCAACTTTAATTCAACTTGCCAAATATATCACCACTCTGGATGTTGATGTTTGTTGAGATTAGGTCATTTAAAAATGTAAAAACATGTCATATCTTTTTGAATATAATTTTATCCACTGCCACCTCTTATTTCCGAAGCACTGATTTTTTTATTCAGATAATGTCTGAAATTTAAGCGCAACAAATCAGTTTGTAAAAAAAAACTTATTTGGTTGACAGTTAGAGACAATAATGTCTTAACTCTTGATTAATGAATTATGCGGTGCTTGTCAAAGTTATCTCGCCAGTTAACAACTACCTTAATGCCAGGTGATATATATTAAATGAAGCCAAAGTATGTTCGAAATGTCCGATACAATAATTTAGAACATCTTAGTACTGTCACTGTATATTCTTCCTCGGCCATAAGTATACATGTATCAAAGTCCTTCATCCCTTTATAATAATTCAGCAAATTAATTTGAAGGATCTGGATTAGGCTAGGCTATGCAAGGCGACTGCAGTGACATTGTATAACAACTAAACAGAATGTCATGTAGCTTAATGGTTAGAAGTGAGCTGCGGTGGCTTAGCGGTTAAGGTGTCCCGATCGACATTCTACCACTTAAGCCCTCCATCTCTGGGTTGCAAGTTCGAAACCCATACAGATTGATATGTTGCTGGCAGATCCACTAGTACTGTACATTTTGAACATAGCTGATCAAAATATAGTCAAGAACCAGACGGTGTAATGGTAAGTTATTATCAATCATAATATACGTTTCCCTACATGTAGGTTCATATCATGATTTTTTAAAAGTTTATTTTCGGATATTTACACTTTTGTTAATTGCAAAACTATCAATATCTGATGATAATATCACGATCGATATGAACCTACGAAGGCTTATATTTTAGGACTAGAGCTATCCTTTTTTTAAATCATCTATCCATATACGTACAAGGCCTTATCTGTGAAGGTCCATTTGTAATAGACCAAATACATGCAATTTAAGTTGATGCTTACTGAATAATTATACAGTAAAATATACAAAGAAATATTCAGTATACATCATTAAGGGGGTTCACGTTCCTAAACTGACCCTGATTACCAATGATCAGTAATTAACGATCAGCTGCATGCGAGCTTATCGATCCCGACTCACCGTAAACACACATGGTCTAGAACAGGTGCCCGTCGGCACGGCACTCAGCAATGTATTTCCAGTCTGGACATTAAAACCCGTGACTATCCTTGTAACAATCCATCTAATTGTGTTATCCAATTCACATTAAACTCCTCTAAATCACGGACACTATCTCCGACACACAGCTGTTTGCTTGGACACCTTTCTATGTGGAAGTGTAACTAACTTGACAACTATACGCTTCGTCACGTGACCTTTGTTGACTACTGTTCGGAAGAACTCGGGTAATCTAGTTATTTTGGCGCGAAAATATTTTGTCACAAAACTGTTCCTAACTCGATGTGTAACAAAAATGCAATATAAGATATGCATATATACGTTACCATCACTCGTCCTATTCATCTTTCTTTCTCTTCTTCGTCTGCTGAATAACCGAGCTAACCGGTAAATTTACATGTTACCTCTCTAGCTGTCGACAGTGGATCGAACCGGAACATACGCGCGCCCATCCTCAGAGATCTCACATATATGCTACGCTCTCTACACTGTAGGTCTAGAGCGTAGGTGAGCGTTAAAAAACAACTTTAAACTGAAATTATAATCGGAAATGGTTCATTTCCACAGAGACATATACGTCCCTGATTTCCAACTATAGGCTTTGATAATGATATTATTTAAAATGGCAGCGGTAACATCAGGGACGTACTGTATATACATTGTATGTGAGACGTCCCTGGGTAACATACATGCAATCGTATTTGGATGACCAAATGATTTGAAGTATTACAGATGATATAGATAAATACAAGATTTTTTTATATTAAAATATCTAATATTTTCACCTTTTACCTAGGATGACCAATGTCAGTTTTGATTCATTAAATCACGGACTTAGATAACTCCGTGATTAAATCAATATACATTACTATTGCTTGCACATGATAGTTATTTCAAATAAAATATTACCAGATTAAACGGTAAAGCATATATGGGATGTCGAGTTGGCGCAGTGGTAACGGCCGCAGGTATTTCTGGCTAGGCGATTTGGTGCCGGAGATCGTGAGTTCGAGGCACGGATAGGGCACGAGTAAAAAAATTGTCTTCCTTCGTCATTTGTGTTTCCGTGTTTCTTATAATATATTAAACACAATGTGTTGTTGATCCGAAGGTTAAAATGTGAATTTCCTGTCGTAATTGTACCCGTGCTTAATAATAATTATGGTGTGATATATATATAATCATCAAATTGTCTAAATAATATTAACTTATACAATATTGTATAATATATGGAATTAGTGAAAAATATACTTAACAACAGTCCTGAGCCCGCAGGAGTAATTCGGGATTGCACACAGTGGCTTGATAATATCACGAAATCTATCAAGTTCCGTGATAATATAGTTAATTTTGGACAATTCTCGATATCTAGGAATTCGCTTACTTACGCTCGATGTGACCTCTACACCCCTGGAATATGTCATGGTAAAACTACGGACTTAGCAGTTTAACAGAAAGGTTAAAGTTGTGCTTAAAACCATAGTTTAGGTCCAAAACCATCCTAGATCCAAGAGTTACGCTCATCTATGCTCTGTAGATCTATAGAGGATCTACATCCTAAAATTTTTATGGACGATGATCTGAATAGATAGGCAATTCATTGCCTGCGTTCAGAATAAACTAATTGTTAAGTTCAACTACAACTGTAAGTTAATAGCGTGACAGAGCGTATGTGAGCGTAATCCGTGGAATACTAAACAAACTTATGTTTTGAAAGCTAAACAAGTGCCATTACAATTGTACAATATCAAAAAAAATACCAGTATTCTTTGTAAAAAATGACCAAATTCACGTATAATTACTTTAAAAGAAAGAAACCAAAAAAAGATAATATAGTTTTGAAAAAATAGTGTTACTATGATCAGAAGAGTGTAATGTAGGGTCCATTCATAATTTATACATGTACCAGGATTGTTAACAATTTATATTTCTATTCCATGCATTAATGCATATATGGCTGGAATTTATTTAGTATACGATTTTCATGACGATATCAGAGACGTATGTAATATTTATGTTCTTCTCTGATGATATCTTGACGCGAGTTAACGATCCAATGGTCAAGGGGAAGCAACTCTATTTTCAAGCAAGAAAATATATTAGGAGCTTTGTATAGATCTATGATCGCAGTGGTTTTCTCTCACACTTAGACTCTTTCATGACCAAGGGTGTAAGATAGGGAACTTCTAATAAGTTCATAAACCATAAAAATACGATGTGACTGGCTACCATTTTGAAAATATTAACTTTTCCATTGAGTTTTTTTTTTTTACGAAAACGAATCCTTCAGCGTGATTAAACCCCCAATATACGTAACTTTAGGAAATTTTTCTTGATTCTAAAACATTATAAAAAAAATCCACCTGATAAACATACAAAAATAATCCTAAAACGAAGTAAACCTGAGCGGTAAGTAATTAGTGATACTTTCTGTTTAACATCATTTAGGTAACATGACTGAAGATGGTCAGTGATTGTATGACGTCTTATTAAAATCTGTAATAATATAAATATCTTATAGGTATATTTTATTTATTTATAATTTCTGAAAGTTCTATGAATTATTGTCCTTGCATTACTTAAATAATACTGAAATATGATTTATGAATTTCCGTTTTATACTAGATGATTTTTTTTCATAAGTCTATAAAATTCCAGAGATAGAATGAAGTAACGAATACTGGTGGAATACTTACATATATATGTATGTTGACGTTTTAGATTTTAGTTTGTGGGGATTTGTGTCCTGTTATAGCGCAAGTTGCCTTCTCTCTTATGTTGAAGGTATTACCTAATTAATACCCGCTGACTTTTTGTGTCAACGCATTAAAACAGGATTCTTCTACCCAAAATCTAATATATTACCGCGCAAAAAAACACTTGATATTCCCACATTATTGTTTGTATATATGCTTATTTTCTACTGGGTTTGCAGTGGTTTTTATAATCATTTTTGTTATGTCTTCATCTAATGAGTTAAAAACTAAATCTAGAGATACTTATGCAATTGAGATTAACCTTTCTTCAGCACAATATGACACTGTTATCAATAACATATATAAATGTAATCTATTATCCATTTGTCGTGATATTGAAACAAACCCTGGACCGCTCTCAAATTGTTCTTTATCATCAAATCCCTTGAAAGACAATATCAGTAACGTACATTATAATTTTCAAATTGACATCCTATAGCGGCAGAACTTAATTCCTACGATATTGTTTCTTTAACTGAAATTTGGATTACTCCTTTAACCAAACTTACACAATATCTCATACTAGAAGGTTATCAAACCCCTTCTTCTGTAGTAGATCAGATCGTTTAGGAGGTGGTATTGCAGTTTATGTCCATAACACTATTTACGCTAAAAGACGTTCAGACCTAGAAATACTTGACACGGAATCTATATGGTTAGAGATTAAAATAAAAGACATACACTTTCTTTTTGGAACGTTTTACAAAGCCCCTTCCTCCACTGTAGACTCTTGGAACCGCATTAGCTATTCTATTGAGCAAGCTTCTGACTCAAACTTAGAACTTCTGATTACTGACGATTTTAAAGGCCCAATATACGTAACTTCAGGAAAATTTTCATTATTCTGAAAAATTCTGAAAAAAAATCCAGTTGATAACCATGCAAAAATAAGCCTTGACTTGACTTGAGCGGTAACTAACAAGAAGCGCTTCACAGAAAAATTCAAAGAATTGAAAATAATTCAGGTGGGGCCCACTTTAACAACAAACCGAAGTTAGAAGACAGTTCAAAATAGACGCGTGATTACAAATACCGAGTTTCAACTGCTGCTGTACCGGTAACCGCGTAAGATTTCAACTTGAATATTGCTGACATCAGTTAATCTTAACTAAATCTATAAATATAAAAAGTTATTAGGCTTGATTTTCGGTTCAAGTTTTGCCGAAAGTTACGTAAATTGGGCCTTTAATGAAAACCAGATTACTACTACAATAATAGATATATACGTGACATTACTTACCATTTTAACCTTACACAATTGATTACAGATCCAACACATTTTACAGAATCACCGTCGTCTCTACTAGATATATTTATGATAAGTAATATCCTTTTAACTTCAAATGTACTAGTTGGTGATCCATTTTTACCTGCAAATCTTAGATATCACTGTCCCATTTACATTTACCTGAATTAAAAAAAAAGTCTTGTACCTTGCAATGTTATGCGAAATATATGGCTTTAGAACCAATGTGATTTCACAAATCCATTCTTTTCTAATTTGTGGTCAAATGTATATATCACCATTTATGTTTTACGGGAGAAGACAAATTGTATGTTGTTTAACTTGTGTCTGATCCCATTTGTTTATTTGCAAATAAATTAACTCACATATTATAGAGAACAATTAGAAACCACTGACTGAGAAGAACTTTTTGAAAATTGGGACATAAATGACAGTTGCTCTCACCTATATATACTAACTAATAGAATTTTGGAAATAGCTATTAGCACAATCCCTCATAAAAATATCAGGATAAGAACAAATGATCCGCCATGGATGTACAACGACGTACGTAGGATAATAAGGTCTAGGAAAAGAGCACAAAGAAGGGCAAAATAAGAAATAACGCTAATAATTGGGCTTAATTTAGGCGAATTCGAAATGCATGTGTAAATTCTATACGACAATCTAAAATAGGCTATTTTAACAACTTACTAACAATTTAAAAGGAAATTCATTTAACTTGGTTGAAAATTGCTTATAAGTTTACTCATTTTTCTAACAAAGAATCTTTTATTCCTATTTTAGTAGAAAATGATATCCACTACACAGATGATGTTGAAAAAGCTAATTTACTAAATGACTATTTTGTCAAACAAACACAGCTAGATGACGAAAACAACCCCCCCCCCCTCCACTTATCGACGAAGTAAACCAACATCTTGGGAATATTTTAATAACTTTTTATAATGGACCAGATATGATAAGCGATAAACTACTGATTGAAGATGCAAATCAGCTTTCTCAATCCTTATGCCAATTGTTTAACAAATCTATACAATCTTCTCGATACAGAAATGATGGAAACGTGCAAATATTTCCCCTATTAATAAAAAGGTGATAAAAGATATACTGTAAACTATAGGCCAATTTCACTAATTAGTAATTAAGGTAAATTGATGGAAAGATGTGTATTTGAGTATGTATACAATTTTTTACATAGAACTATTTTTTTTACAAAGTCACAGTCTGGTTTCATCCCTCGGGATTCTGCTGTAAACCAATTAATAATAATAGCAAATGATATTAGTAAAGCTCTTGATAACAATGAAGAAATACAAATTATATTTTGTGATATAAGTAAAGCATTCGATCGAGTTTGGCACAATGGGTTACTTTACAAACTTCAACGGGCGGGAATTTCTTGGAAGCTTATTGGTTGGTTTAAACATTTTCTATCAAATAGACATCAAAGAGTTGTTAAAAACAAGAAATCATCATCATATAAGAAAATTACAGCAGGAGTTCCCCAGGGATCCATTTTAGTGCCACTTTATTTCTTGTCTACATAAATGATATTGTCAAATACATTGACAGCACAATTAAACTTTTCGCAGATGATACTACTCTTTGCATCATTATTGATAATCCTATTACAACAAACAAATTAATAAATAATAACTTATAAAAAATAAATAATTGGGCTGATACGTGACTGGTAACATTTAATCCAACTAAAACAGAGTCAATATTAGTTATTAAAAATATTAATAAGCCAAACCATCCGCCAGTATTTATGAACAAAACTATTGTATCAAATGTAACGTCTCACAAACACCTTGTGTATATTTGTCCTCTGATTTCGGCTGTACTGATCACATTAATTATATTTTAAATAAAAATTCGAAACGTCTAGGCATACTTGGAAAATTAAAATTTGTACTTGATAGAAACTCTGTTCAAACTCTCTTCGACCAATACGACCAATTTTAGAATACCCAGATGTTGTATGGGACTCATTACCGCTATATCTGATTGAAAGACTAGAGGATGTTAAAATAGAGGCAGGTAGAATAGTAACAAGTGCAACCAAGCTAGTCAATATAGACCTATTTTACAGAGACTTATGCTGGGTAAAATTGAAAGACAAGAGCATATTCAAATTAAGACCTTCGCATATACCAAAAGGGTGTGTTATTAATTGAAAAAAGTAAACCCTCAACATATTGTGCAATATAGAAAAGTCACAACGGAGCTTTTGAGTAAAGCAGAAATGATAACAAAATAAATAAGAGAATACCGAAGCGTTAACATAATCATAATCCAAACTCAAAATCGATTAAACCAGGGGCAAAATATGAACAAAGGAAAGATTCACATGGATACTCTTGCAAAAGTACAAGAGAATAAGACCAGATGTTCCGGAAGAGTAAGCGTCTTCTGCTTCATCGACGACACCCGCCATGTAAATCTTTGTCACATCCAAGTAAACATCAAGTTCTCAAAATGAGAACCGAGCATCATTGTTAATCACAACAAGTAAACACACTAATGAGAACACTCAAAAACGTCCATTTTCATATCGTTTAAAGATACAGAATATTTCTCAATGAGACAAAACACCGATGAAAATGACGTCGCCGATATAGAAACACGAATCACATTGATAGTCAACATTATCCGTACCGCAGCTCAGCAAACGCTACCACACAAAACGTATAAGCACTATCTAAAGCCATATTGGAACAATGGGTGTGGCAAGGCTTTGCATAAGAACATGAGGAATAAAACATGTATCTGGAAACAGCATGGTAGACCACGAGGGACGGAGTTCGAATCATATCGGGATTACAAAAGGGCGAAATTACAATTTAGGAAAGAGCCTGATCGTGCAAGAGAGGAGTACGAACGCGCACAATTAGAACAAATCGCAACACTTGCTGAGCTTGATGTCAACATGTTCTATAAAGCAGTGCGCGCAAAAACGGGAAACATCAGCACTACCATACGAAGTGCTTGTTAACAGGACGCAATGTCTGACGCTTGGTGCCAACAACTACAAAATGTTGTCTGCAATGTATGCAATAAATGTACACATGCTATAGTACTGCATTTCCTTATAGAATGTCCAAAAATGTTTCAGAGCCGTGACAAACTTTTGGAAGGAGTTTTAAATGTTATAGACGTAAATACATACGTAGCTATTTTGCCTCGATATGTGCTTTTCTGACGTGATGTCACTGAAGAGTATTACGCGTACTAACGCTACACATCAATCTACACTTGCTATTTGATCGGAACTGGTGAATTAAGCAGTTTTATTCTGAAAATTTCCTGCTTTGTTTTCACCAGTTAGTGATTGGGGGAAGATGGTGGTGCGCTGGATATCTATCCTTAAAAACCTTACCACTGTGGTACTTGTGGTAAAATGCTCAGTAGGAGTGATAGCCTGCAAAACCATCTCCGCTAACATACTGCAGAACGACCGTTCATTTGTTATAAATGTGGTAAAATGTTCAAGCAGAAGAGCAACTCTCGTATACATCTCCGTATACATAACGAGGAAAAAACTTACAAATGTGATGTATATGGTAAAGGTTTCAGTGACAAGCGATCTGTCCGGGAACATTGTTCGTATTCTGGAAAGAAAGCTTAACAAATGTGGAATTTATAGGAAGTGACATATTGAAAACAATAACATCCGGAATCAGCAGAGATAAAATAGGAAATAAAATTCATTTATGTACATGTATATTTACATTTTCATTGTTTCTTTTCTTT
The DNA here is from genome assembly GCA_947623455.1 of Mimachlamys varia. Lineage (NCBI taxonomy): Eukaryota > Metazoa > Mollusca > Bivalvia > Pectinida > Pectinidae > Mimachlamys > Mimachlamys varia. The sequence goes on from OX392537.1 coordinate 10,430,983, forward strand.
ATGACTTTACAATAAGTACATCCATTCACGTGGATAACTAATGAAGTAATATATTAATCTTGCTCCATGCAATTCTTTTCACTCTTTGGAAACATGGATAACGCTCCTGCGTCAAACGCTCAAATGATAACAGTTGATTATTGGCGCCACTAGTATTCAAAGAAGGGTTGTTCCACCAGTGTCGTTTTAAAGAACAACGCAAAAACAAACATACACAATTGATTATGCCTAATTTTTCAAGAAATGGTAATTAAACCATTGTTTGATTGTGAAAATGCAAATATATGGATTTGACGATGAACGGACATCATGCAATATGGATGCTATCGATTTTCATTCATACAGTGTATTCTGAACAGACGTTTGAACCAAATATGATTTCTAGTCTGTTTGGTCTGACGAAACAGCTGCATGATGCAGTGTCGTCATTATTGTATAGGTGCTATGTAACATCCGCTCGTGTAGACCCATCCGTTAATAATTAATTTTCAATTGATTGTATGCGAATGCGGCTTTCTGATTGGTTGGGATTTTCTTTTCATACCTCTGTGAAAAAAAAATCCGAAAATGGTGCGACAAATGTCACGTCACAACTCGGCAATTGACGTTGCGCATTGATTTGTAAAAAAGAATCAGTTGTAAGATCAGTCAAATTGTACATAAACATGTTTTAAATTTGAAAATAAGTTTCAAAAATAATTATAAGCGTTGGTGTCAATTATTTCTTAGTTTCATAGGGTTATGAAAAAAAAATGTGCTTGCAAACTTTTGTAAGATTCATACAATTTTTTCATACCTCAATGAAACTAAAAAAAATGTCATCAATGCATAAGTGCTTTTAGGGAATGTCGAAGCGTCAACAAAACCATAATCCGAACTCAAAATCGATATTAAACTAGGAGTAACATATGAAACATGGGATAGATTAACTTGGAGACCATTGTACACGTACAAGATAATAAGACAAGGTGTTCCGGAAGAGTCTTCTGCTTTATCGACGACACCCGTAATGAAAAGCTTGGTATCTAGACCAAGCCCCAGAATAACAAATCAACTGCGACAAGTAAACAGCATAAGTTGGAGAAGCATGTTTCATATTGGAAGAGGTATGTTTTCTGAATGGATAACCTATACAATAAAATGCAAACGTGTCGGAGGTTTTGGGTACTTGGGCATAACACACCTCTCCATTCTTTCAAATATACGCACTCTTTCAATCAGTGTATATACAAACTTTATTTTTTTTAACAACAATTATAAACAGATTTTCCAACATACAGTTACGTGCCAAAAGACTTTCATTTTTTTTTTATTTTGCTATATATTCTTTGTATTTCCAACGAATTTTCCTGACTTACTCCTGGTTGTTAGTGTTAGAGGAAACCGGTGTAACCGGAGAAAACGGACATGCGCAAGTGACCCCCTTCACATCCAGTTGGGGAATGAAAACCTCTGCCGCCATGCGAAAGGCACCACCCTCTTCCTCCAATCATCAACTGATGAATACAAAGCAGGAAATTTGCAAAATAAAACTGCTTCGTTCAGTCATTGAAGAGTTCCGATCAAATTGCAAGTGTAGATTGATGTGTAGCGTTAGTACACGTAACAATCTACAGTCAGCTCTAGTCAGAAAACACATTTCGGGCCAATCAGGGATTAGGGGAGCTTTGATTACACATCAGCGCAGTATAAGACACCTTTGTGTTTGAAACAATACCAAATTCTCTATGAACAACCTTGAGCTTTATACATGTCGAATCGATCTAACCGTATGTGCTGTATATTAAAAATTAATTATCAAATTATAACCTTATTCCTACTTGCAATCAATTTTAAGGAACATTTTGGACTGTGTTTTGAAAAATTTAAATTTTAAATAATCATTGAAATATTTAAGTTAAAACATCAAACTTTGATTTCTTTTGGTTGATCCAAAGGTTAGTAAGACGGTAGGTAACTCTTGACTTGTGTTTTTCTATCTGGGGTATAACTACAACAGTTTAATCCGCGAGTACCGCAATTAACCCATGTATTGATCGGTAATGATTACTGCTCAGATCAACGGTCGGTCTACCGAAAATCAACGATCTTTCTTTCTGAGAAACACACCTGGTCAATCCATGTTTTGCTATATTTATATTTCATACATCATTATGGACAGAGCGATTCGAAGTTGCAATAACTTGTGCCCAATCCCTGTGCATTTTCTGCAATTAATATGTTCAATGCAAAATTTAGAATACTTCCCCATGATTGCACAAATACCTAGGTGAGCGATAAGGTCGCTGGCCTCTTGTTTATAATACTAACTAGTGTGTGTTGTTGTTTTGTTGTTACCATTTCTCCATTTGACCAAACCATTGACCAGGTGTGTTTCTGAGAGAGAAAGAAAGGGATAGTTGATTCTCGATAAAATGTTGATCTGAACAGTAATCAGTTATCAGTATTGGTACCGATCAATACACGAGTTAATTGCGGTACTCGCGGATTTAACTTTTGTAGTTATACCCCAGATAGAAAAACACAAATCGAGAGTTACCTACCGTCTCACTCACGATCAACCTAAAGAAATCAAATTTTGATGTTTTAACTAAAATATTTCAATGATTATTAAAATTTAGATTTTTCAAAATACAGTCCAAAATGTCCCTTAAAATTGATTGCAAGTATGAAAATGGTTATATTATGATAATTAATGTTTAATATACAGCACAGTCGGTTAGATCGATTCGATATTGTATAAAGCTCAAGGTTGTTCATAGAGAATTTGGTATTGTTTCAAACACAAAGGTGTCTAATACTGCGCTGACGTGTAATCAAAGCTCCCCTAATCCCTAATTGGCCCGAAATGTGTTTTCTGAAGTGAGGTGACTGTAGATTGTTACCTGTACTAACGCTACACATCAATCTACACTTGCTATTTCATCGGAACTGGTGAATGAAGCAGTTTTATTCTGCAAATTTCCTGCTTTTTATTCACCAGTTCATTGAAGGAAGAGGGTGGTGCGGTGGATAGCGCACTGCTCTTTCACAAGGCGGCATTGTGTTTCATTCCCCTACAGGATGTATAGGGGGTCACTTGCGCGACCATGTCCCTTTTCTCCGGTTACACCGGTTTCCTCCAACACTAACAACAGTGATTCATATATGTTGGGAAACCTGTTTCATAATTGTTGTTAGCGAAATAAAGTTTGTATATAGAGTGCGTATATTTGAAAGAAAGTTTTTCATCATTGGGACAGATGCGTTTTGCCGCAGTACTCTTCCAACCTCAGACACGTTTGCATTTCATTGTATAGGTTATCCATTCAGAAAACATACCTGTTCCAATATGAAACATGCTTCTCCAACCTATGCTGTTTACTTGTCGCAGTTGATTTGTTATTCTAGGGCTTGGTCTAGTTACCAAGCTTTTCATTACGGGTGTCGTCGATAAAGCAGAATACTCTTCCGGAACACATGGTCTTATTATCTTGTACTTTTACAATGGTCTCCAAGTAAATCTATCTCATTTTTCATATGTTGCACCTAGTTTAATCGATTTTGAGTTCGGATTATGGTTTTGTTGACGCTTCGACATTCCCTAAAAACACTTAAGCATTGATGACAATTTGTTTTTAGTTTCATTGGGGTATGAAAAAAAAACATTTTGCACACTGTATGAATCTTTCACTTTTCTTGAAAACTTAGGTATAATCAATTATGTGTGTTTGGTTTTGCGTTGTTCTTTAAAACGATATTAGTGGAACAGTCCTTCTTTGAATACAAGTGGCGCCAATAATTAACTGCTTTCCAAAGAGTGACAAGAATTGCATGGAGCAAGATTAATTTATTACTTCATAAGTTATCTTCGTGAATTGATGTACGTATTGTAAAGTCATTTATAAAAAGAAACACTCAAACTTTAAATATACATGTACATATATGAATTTTATTTTCTATTTTATCTCTGCTGACTTCGGATGTCATTGCTTTCAATATGTCATTTCCTATAAATTCCACATTTGTAAGCTTTCTTTCCAGAATACGAACAATGTTTCCGGACAGATCGCTTGTCACTGAAACCTTTACCACATACATCACATTTGTAAGTTTTTTCCTCGTTATGTATACGGAGATGTATACGAAAGTTGCTCTTCTGGTTGAACATTTTACCACATTTATAACAAATGAACGGTCGTTCTGCAGTATGTAAGCGGAGTTGGTTTTGCAGGCTATCACTTCTACTGAACATTTTACCACAAGTACCACAGTGGTAAGGTTTGACTCAAGTGTGTGTCCTCAGATGTTTTCTCATGTCCCCCTTGTCACTGAACCCCTTACCACACACAGTGCACGTGTAAGGGTTTTCACCAGAGTGTATTAGGATATGAACAATTAACGTGTAATTTATGTTGAAGGATTTATTACAAATGTCCCATTTGTACATTTTTATTCCAGACTGGTTCATCCTATGTTTTCTAACATCTCGTATATCGCTGAATCCTTTACACCATATATCACACGTGAATGTTTTTTTCATCCTTATGTACCCAACCATGTCGCTATAGGTCCATTCTGACATTGAATGAATCACACAACTTAATCAGCCTATCACGAAGTGTTTCATACGTTTGTAGTCCCTACCGAAAATTTGTTCCGGCTAAGTACAGTGATTCTGAGTAATTTAAATAGGTAATTGTTGACCTATTCGGCATTGAATGAAATCTATAGATATTTAATTTGACAAAAACATATACTTTTGGTAGATTTTGATATGTGATGGCGGATTGATATGGGGTCAAAAGTCAGAGTGTGTTCCCGTCCCATTTCACTGGTTTGACATGTACATTTCCGGTTGTCCGAAGCAGACACCTGTAGCGAGCTAAAATGTTAGTAAACTCCTCATTAAATGCAATTTGAGGCCTTTGTCATGTAAGTATCTATTAATCTAGGCAGTTGTCACAAGTGTTGAACTTCAAATATTGAAGTTGTTAGCTCGAAAGCTTAGTTATAACATATAATAAATTATTTGTGTGAGTCTTGAAATACTTACCACAGACATTACACTTGTAAGGTTTCTCTCCTGTATGGGCGCTGTTCATTGTAGACTACATGTATCTGACAGAATATTTGATGGGGGGGGGGGGGTCCCCCAGGGCGCAAAATGTCGTCACAGAATAAATGGCTCAATGTCCAACGGCAATTGTTATAGACAAAAGTAGTCCGTAGAAATCCCCGAAAATTTAGTCCGTTAAGTGCATTTTGTCTGTATCCGTTTGGTTTGTCATGCTATAGAATCAGCTGACGATCCCGGGGCACTGGAGGAAATGTTAACTATAGATGCTTTTAATATTGAGTGTGCGTGGTTATTTAGACTTTCTTTAGTTAGGGACGCTGAAAAATGATGTAGAACGTTAATTGCTAGCGCCAAAGAAAGGTTAAATAGTGTAAAAATGGTATATGTCATTGTACTGTCGTAGCGTGCCGCTTGGCTCAGATGGTAAAGCAGCAGTTTATCACGACGAAGACCCGGGTTCGATTCCTGGTCGGGGCATTCCACAGGATTTTTTTTTTTTTCGTTGCATAACATTTTAATACGTTAAACTTGCGACATAGTAACGCAAATCTCATTTAATTATCGGGACATGTTTAAACAAATCTAATTTGATTGTCGGGACATATGAAACTGGAGTTGAGATTTTTCATTATCGGGACATGTGCTTTTACGGCCATGAGATAATGAATATCTTGCTTGTTAGCCTCTGCTAATTGGGACATACATTTCACATCAAATATATAAAACTATCTGATCATATCGTGTGCTATAAACAAACAGTAATCGTTGTGACATAATATAGTTATTTCCCAATAATGCATAATTATGTCTCAACAACACGGAGTATTTACCTGAAAATACGTTTGAGCTCTCTCTGTCTCCCTCTCTCTGTCTCTCTCTCCCTCTGTCTCTCTCTCTCTCCCTCTCCCCTCCCCCCTCTCCGCCCTCACTCTCTCCAAAATGTTATGCATTTGTTTATCTTATTTATATAATCCATGTTATGCTATATTTATATTTCGTACATCATTATGGAAAGGGCAATTCGAAGTTGCAATAACTTGTGCCCAAACCCTGTGTATTTTTCATCAATGAAATATGGTCAATTCAATTCAACAGTTAGAGTATTTCCCCATGATTGCACAAATATCCAGGTGTTTATTGTACTAACTAGTGTGTGTTGTTTTGTTGTTACCATTTCTCTGTTACTTCATTGTACAAAACCATTGACCAGGTGTGTTTTTTGAGAGAAAAAGAAAGAAAGAAAGAAAGAGATAGTTGATTTTCGGTAGACCGTTGATCTGAGCAGTAATCAGTACTGGTACACGATCAATACATGAGTTAATTGCGGTACTCGCGGATTAAACTGTTGTAGTTATACCCCAGATAGGAAAACACAAGTCAAGAGTTACCTACCGTCTTACTAACCTTTGGATCAACCAAAAGAAATCAAAGTTTGATTTTTCAACCTAAATATTTCAAAGATTATTAAAATTTAATTTTTTCCAAAACACAGTCCAAAATGTCCCTTAAAATTGATTGCAAGTAGGAATAAGGTTATAATATGATAATTAATTTTTAATATACAGCACAGGCGGTTAGATCGATTCGATATTGTATAAAGCTCAAGGTTGTTCATAGAGAATTTGCTATTGTTTCAAACACAAAGGTGTCTAATACTGCGCTGTCGTGTAATCAAAGCTCCCCTAATCCCTGATTGCCCCGAAATGTGTTTTCTGTAGTGAGGTGACTGTAGATTGTTACGTGTTCTAACAATACACATCAATTTACACTTGCTATTTCATCGGAACTGGTGAATGAAGCAGTTTTATTCTGCAAATTTCCTGCTTTTTACTCACCAGTTGTTCATTGAAGTAAGAGGGTGGTGCGCTGGATAGCGCACTGCTCTTTCACAAGGCGGCAGTGTGTTTCATTCCCCTACAGGATGTATAGGGGGGGGGGGAGGCGGGTCATCAAGCTTTTCATTTACAGGTGTCGTCGATAAAGCAGAAGACTCTTCCGGAACACATGGTCTTATTATCTTGTACTTTTACAATGGTCTCCAAGTAAATCTATCTCATTTTTCATATGTTGCTCCTAGTTTAATCGATTTTGAGTTCGGATTATGGTTTTGTTGACGCTTCGACATTCCCTAAAAACACTTAAGCATTGATGACAATTTGTTTTTAGTTTCATTGGGTTATGAAAAAAAAACATTTTGCACACTGTATGATTCTTTCACTTTTCTTGAAAAATTAGGTATAATCAATTATGTGTGTTTGGTTTTGTGTTGTTCTTTAAAACGACATTAGTGGAACAGTCCTTCTTTGAATACAAGTGGCGCCAATAAGTAACTGCTTTCCAAAGATTGACAAGAATTGCATGGAGCAAGATTAATTTATTACTTCATAAGTTATCTTCGTGAATTGATGTACTTATTGTAAAGTCATTTATAAAAAGAATCAATCAAACTTTAAATATACATGTACATATATGAATTTTATTTTCTATTTTATCTCTGCTGACTTCGGATGTCATTGCTTTCAATATGTCATTTCCTATAAATTCCACATTTGTAAGCTTTCTTTCCAGAATACGAACAATGTTTCCGGACAGATCGCTTGTCACTGAAACCTTTACCACATACATCACATTTGTAAGTTTTTTCCTCGTTATGTATACGGAGATGTATACGAAAGTTGCTCTTCTGGTTGAACATTTTACCACATTTATAACAAATGAACGGTCGTTCTGCAGTATGTAAGCGGAGTTGGTTTTGCAGGCTATCACTTCTACTGAACATTTTACCACAAGTACCACAGTGGTAAGGTTTGACTCAAGTGTGTGTCCTCAGATGTTTTCTCATGTCCCCCTTGTCACTGAACCCCTTACCACACACAGTGCACGTGTAAGGGTTTTCACCAGAGTGTATTAGGATATGAACAATTAACGTGTAATTTATGTTGAAGGATTTATTACAAATGTCCCATTTGTACATTTTTATTCCAGACTGGTTCATCCTATGTTTTCTAACATCTCGTATATCGCTGAATCCTTTACACCATATATCACACGTGAATGTTTTTTTCATCCTTATGTACCCAACCATGTCGCTATAGGTCCATTCTGACATTGAATGAATCACACAACTTAATCAGCCTATCACGAAGTGTTTCATACGTTTGTAGTCCCTACCGAAAATTTGTTCCGGCTAAGTACAGTGATTCTGAGTAATTTAAATAGGTAATTGTTGACCTATTCGGCATTGAATGAAATCTATAGATATTTAATTTGACAAAAACATATACTTTTGGTAGATTTTGATATGTGATGGCGGATTGATATGGGGTCAAAAGTCAGAGTGTGTTCCCGTCCCATTTCACTGGTTTGACATGTACATTTCCGGTTGTCCGAAGCAGACACCTGTAGCGAGCTAAAATGTTAGTAAACTCCTCATTAAATGCAATTTGAGGCCTTTGTCATGTAAGTATCTATTAATCTAGGCAGTTGTCACAAGTGTTGAACTTCAAATATTGAAGTTGTTAGCTCGAAAGCTTAGTTATAACATATAATAAATTATTTGTGTGAGTCTTGAAATACTTACCACAGACATTACACTTGTAAGGTTTCTCTTCTGTATGGGCGCTGTTCATTGTAGACTACATGTATCTGACAGAATATTTGATGGGGGGGGGGGTCCCCCAGGGCGCAAAATGTCGTCACAGAATAAATGGCTCAATGTCCAACGGCAATTGTTATAGACAAAAGTAGTCCGTAGAAATCCCCGAAAATTTAGTCCGTTAAGTGCATTTTGTCTGTATCCGTTTGGTTTGTCATGCTATAGAATCAGCTGACGATCCCGGGGCACTGGAGGAAATGTTAACTATAGATGCTTTTAATATTGAGTGTGCGTGGTTATTTAGACTTTCTTTAGTTAGGGACGCTGAAAAATGATGTAGAACGTTAATTGCTAGCGCCAAAGAAAGGTTAAATAGTGTAAAAATGGTATATGTCATTGTACTGTCGTAGCGTGCCGCTTGGCTCAGATGGTAAAGCAGCAGTTTATCACGACGAAGACCCGGGTTCGATTCCTGGTCGGGGCATTCCACAGGATTTTTTTTTTTTTCGTTGCATAACATTTTAATACGTTAAACTTGCGACATAGTAACGCAAATCTCATTTAATTATCGGGACATGTTTAAACAAATCTAATTTGATTGTCGGGACATATGAAACTGGAGTTGAGATTTTTCATTATCGGGACATGTGCTTTTACGGCCATGAGATAATGAATATCTTGCTTGTTAGCCTCTGCTAATTGGGACATACATTTCACATCAAATATATAAAACTATCTGATCATATCGTGTGCTATAAACAAACAGTAATCGTTGTGACATAATATAGTTATTTCCCAATAATGCATAATTATGTCTCAACAACACGGAGTATTTACCTGAAAATACGTTTGAGCTCTCTCTGTCTCCCTCTCTCTGTCTCTCTCTCCCTCTGTCTCTCTCTCTCTCCCTCTCCCCTCCCCCCTCTCCGCCCTCACTCTCTCCAAAATGTTATGCATTTGTTTATCTTATTTATATAATCCATGTTATGCTATATTTATATTTCGTACATCATTATGGAAAGGGCAATTCGAAGTTGCAATAACTTGTGCCCAAACCCTGTGTATTTTTCATCAATGAAATATGGTCAATTCAATTCAACAGTTAGAGTATTTCCCCATGATTGCACAAATATCCAGGTGTTTATTGTACTAACTAGTGTGTGTTGTTTTGTTGTTACCATTTCTCTGTTACTTCATTGTACAAAACCATTGACCAGGTGTGTTTTTTGAGAGAAAAAGAAAGAAAGAAAGAAAGAGATAGTTGATTTTCGGTAGACCGTTGATCTGAGCAGTAATCAGTACTGGTACACGATCAATACATGAGTTAATTGCGGTACTCGCGGATTAAACTGTTGTAGTTATACCCCAGATAGGAAAACACAAGTCAAGAGTTACCTACCGTCTTACTAACCTTTGGATCAACCAAAAGAAATCAAAGTTTGATTTTTCAACCTAAATATTTCAAAGATTATTAAAATTTAATTTTTTCCAAAACACAGTCCAAAATGTCCCTTAAAATTGATTGCAAGTAGGAATAAGGTTATAATATGATAATTAATTTTTAATATACAGCACAGGCGGTTAGATCGATTCGATATTGTATAAAGCTCAAGGTTGTTCATAGAGAATTTGCTATTGTTTCAAACACAAAGGTGTCTAATACTGCGCTGTCGTGTAATCAAAGCTCCCCTAATCCCTGATTGCCCCGAAATGTGTTTTCTGTAGTGAGGTGACTGTAGATTGTTACGTGTTCTAACAATACACATCAATTTACACTTGCTATTTCATCGGAACTGGTGAATGAAGCAGTTTTATTCTGCAAATTTCCTGCTTTTTACTCACCAGTTGTTCATTGAAGTAAGAGGGTGGTGCGCTGGATAGCGCACTGCTCTTTCACAAGGCGGCAGTGTGTTTCATTCCCCTACAGGATGTATAGGGGGGGGGGGAGGCGGGTCATCAAGCTTTTCATTTACAGGTGTCGTCGATAAAGCAGAAGACTCTTCCGGAACACATGGTCTTATTATCTTGTACTTTTACAATGGTCTCCAAGTAAATCTATCTCATTTTTCATATGTTGCTCCTAGTTTAATCGATTTTGAGTTCGGATTATGGTTTTGTTGACGCTTCGACATTCCCTAAAAACACTTAAGCATTGATGACAATTTGTTTTTAGTTTCATTGGGTTATGAAAAAAAAACATTTTGCACACTGTATGATTCTTTCACTTTTCTTGAAAAATTAGGTATAATCAATTATGTGTGTTTGGTTTTGTGTTGTTCTTTAAAACGACATTAGTGGAACAGTCCTTCTTTGAATACAAGTGGCGCCAATAAGTAACTGCTTTCCAAAGATTGACAAGAATTGCATGGAGCAAGATTAATTTATTACTTCATAAGTTATCTTCGTGAATTGATGTACTTATTGTAAAGTCATTTATAAAAAGAATCAATCAAACTTTAAATATACATGTACATATATGAATTTTATTTTCTATTTTATCTCTGCTGACTTCGGATGTCATTGCTTTCAATATGTCATTTCCTATAAATTCCACATTTGTAAGCTTTCTTTCCAGAATACGAACAATGTTTCCGGACAGATCGCTTGTCACTGAAACCTTTACCACATACATCACATTTGTAAGTTTTTTCCTCGTTATGTATACGGAGATGTATACGAAAGTTGCTCTTCTGGTTGAACATTTTACCACATTTATAACAAATGAACGGTCGTTCTGCAGTATGTAAGCGGAGTTGGTTTTGCAGGCTATCACTTCTACTGAACATTTTACCACAAGTACCACAGTGGTAAGGTTTGACTCAAGTGTGTGTCCTCAGATGTTTTCTCATGTCCCCCTTGTCACTGAACCCCTTACCACACACAGTGCACGTGTAAGGGTTTTCACCAGAGTGTATTAGGATATGAACAATTAACGTGTAATTTATGTTGAAGGATTTATTACAAATGTCCCATTTGTACATTTTTATTCCAGACTGGTTCATCCTATGTTTTCTAACATCTCGTATATCGCTGAATCCTTTACACCATATATCACACGTGAATGTTTTTTTCATCCTTATGTACCCAACCATGTCGCTATAGGTCCATTCTGACATTGAATGAATCACACAACTTAATCAGCCTATCACGAAGTGTTTCATACGTTTGTAGTCCCTACCGAAAATTTGTTCCGGCTAAGTACAGTGATTCTGAGTAATTTAAATAGGTAATTGTTGACCTATTCGGCATTGAATGAAATCTATAGATATTTAATTTGACAAAAACATATACTTTTGGTAGATTTTGATATGTGATGGCGGATTGATATGGGGTCAAAAGTCAGAGTGTGTTCCCGTCCCATTTCACTGGTTTGACATGTACATTTCCGGTTGTCCGAAGCAGACACCTGTAGCGAGCTAAAATGTTAGTAAACTCCTCATTAAATGCAATTTGAGGCCTTTGTCATGTAAGTATCTATTAATCTAGGCAGTTGTCACAAGTGTTGAACTTCAAATATTGAAGTTGTTAGCTCGAAAGCTTAGTTATAACATATAATAAATTATTTGTGTGAGTCTTGAAATACTTACCACAGACATTACACTTGTAAGGTTTCTCTCCTGTATGGGCGCTGTTCATTGTAGACTACATGTATCTGACAGAATATTTGATGGGGGGGGGGGGGGGTCCCCCAGGGCGCAAAATGTCGTCACAGAATAAATGGCTCAATGTCCAACGGCAATTGTTATAGACAAAAGTAGTCCGTAGAAATCCCCGAAAATTTAGTCCGTTAAGTGCATTTTGTCTGTATCCGTTTGGTTTGTCATGCTATAGAATCAGCTGACGATCCCGGGGCACTGGAGGAAATGTTAACTATAGATGCTTTTAATATTGAGTGTGCGTGGTTATTTAGACTTTCTTTAGTTAGGGACGCTGAAAAATGATGTAGAACGTTAATTGCTAGCGCCAAAGAAAGGTTAAATAGTGTAAAAATGGTATATGTCATTGTACTGTCGTAGCGTGCCGCTTGGCTCAGATGGTAAAGCAGCAGTTTATCACGACGAAGACCCCGGTTCGATTCCTGGTCGGGGCATTCCACAGGATTTTTTTTTCGTTGCATAACATTTTAATACGTTAAACTTGCGACATAGTAACGCAAATCTCATTTAATTATCGGGACATGTTTAAACAAATCTAATTTGATTGTCGGGACATATGAAACTGGAGTTGAGATTTTTCATTATCGGGACATGTGCTTTTACGGCCATGAGATAATGAATATCTTGCTTGTTAGCCTCTGCTAATTGGGACATACATTTCACATCAAATATATAAAACTATCTGATCATATCGTGTGCTATAAACAAACAGTAATCGTTGTGACATAATATAGTTATTTCCCAATAATGCATAATTATGTCTCAACAACACGGAGTATTTACCTGAAAATACGTTTGAGCTCTCTCTGTCTCCCTCTCTCTGTCTCTCTCTCCCTCTGTCTCTCTCTCTCTCCCTCTCCCCTCCCCCCTCTCCGCCCTCACTCTCTCCAAAATGTTATGCATTTGTTTATCTTATTTATATAATCCATGTTATGCTATATTTATATTTCGTACATCATTATGGAAAGGGCAATTCGAAGTTGCAATAACTTGTGCCCAAACCCTGTGTATTTTTCATCAATGAAATATGGTCAATTCAATTCAACAGTTAGAGTATTTCCCCATGATTGCACAAATATCCAGGTGTTTATTGTACTAACTAGTGTGTGTTGTTTTGTTGTTACCATTTCTCTGTTACTTCATTGTACAAAACCATTGACCAGGTGTGTTTTTTGAGAGAAAAAGAAAGAAAGAAAGAAAGAGATAGTTGATTTTCGGTAGACCGTTGATCTGAGCAGTAATCAGTACTGGTACACGATCAATACATGAGTTAATTGCGGTACTCGCGCATTTAACTGTTGTAGTTATACCCCAGATAGGAAAACACAAGTCAAGAGTTACCTACCGTCTTACTAACCTTTGGATCAACCAAAAGAAATCAAAGTTTGATTTTTCAACCTAAATATTTCAAAGATTATTAAAATTTAATTTTTTCCAAAACACAGTCCAAAATGTCCCTTAAAATTGATTGCAAGTAGGAATAAGGTTATAATATGATAATTAATTTTTAATATACAGCACAGGCGGTTAGATCGATTCGATATTGTATAAAGCTCAAGGTTGTTCATAGAGAATTTGCTATTGTTTCAAACACAAAGGTGTCTAATACTGCGCTGTCGTGTAATCAAAGCTCCCCTAATCCCTGATTGCCCCGAAATGTGTTTTCTGTAGTGAGGTGACTGTAGATTGTTACGTGTTCTAACAATACACATCAATTTACACTTGCTATTTCATCGGAACTGGTGAATGAAGCAGTTTTATTCTGCAAATTTCCTGCTTTTTACTCACCAGTTGTTCATTGAAGTAAGAGGGTGGTGCGCTGGATAGCGCACTGCTCTTTCACAAGGCGGCAGTGTGTTTCATTCCCCTACAGGATGTATAGGGGGGGGGGAGGCGGGTCATCAAGCTTTTCATTTACAGGTGTCGTCGATAAAGCAGAAGACTCTTCCGGAACACATGGTCTTATTATCTTGTACTTTTACAATGGTCTCCAAGTAAATCTATCTCATTTTTCATATGTTGCTCCTAGTTTAATCGATTTTGAGTTCGGATTATGGTTTTGTTGACGCTTCGACATTCCCTAAAAACACTTAAGCATTGATGACAATTTGTTTTTAGTTTCATTGGGTTATGAAAAAAAAACATTTTGCACACTGTATGATTCTTTCACTTTTCTTGAAAAATTAGGTATAATCAATTATGTGTGTTTGGTTTTGTGTTGTTCTTTAAAACGACATTAGTGGAACAGTCCTTCTTTGAATACAAGTGGCGCCAATAAGTAACTGCTTTCCAAAGATTGACAAGAATTGCATGGAGCAAGATTAATTTATTACTTCATAAGTTATCTTCGTGAATTGATGTACTTATTGTAAAGTCATTTATAAAAAGAATCAATCAAACTTTAAATATACATGTACATATATGAATTTTATTTTCTATTTTATCTCTGCTGACTTCGGATGTCATTGCTTTCAATATGTCATTTCCTATAAATTCCACATTTGTAAGCTTTCTTTCCAGAATACGAACAATGTTTCCGGACAGATCGCTTGTCACTGAAACCTTTACCACATACATCACATTTGTAAGTTTTTTCCTCGTTATGTATACGGAGATGTATACGAAAGTTGCTCTTCTGGTTGAACATTTTACCACATTTATAACAAATGAACGGTCGTTCTGCAGTATGTAAGCGGAGTTGGTTTTGCAGGCTATCACTTCTACTGAACATTTTACCACAAGTACCACAGTGGTAAGGTTTGACTCAAGTGTGTGTCCTCAGATGTTTTCTCATGTCCCCCTTGTCACTGAACCCCTTACCACACACAGTGCACGTGTAAGGGTTTTCACCAGAGTGTATTAGGATATGAACAATTAACGTGTAATTTATGTTGAAGGATTTATTACAAATGTCCCATTTGTACATTTTTATTCCAGACTGGTTCATCCTATGTTTTCTAACATCTCGTATATCGCTGAATCCTTTACACCATATATCACACGTGAATGTTTTTTTCATCCTTATGTACCCAACCATGTCGCTATAGGTCCATTCTGACATTGAATGAATCACACAACTTAATCAGCCTATCACGAAGTGTTTCATACGTTTGTAGTCCCTACCGAAAATTTGTTCCGGCTAAGTACAGTGATTCTGAGTAATTTAAATAGGTAATTGTTGACCTATTCGGCATTGAATGAAATCTATAGATATTTAATTTGACAAAAACATATACTTTTGGTAGATTTTGATATGTGATGGCGGATTGATATGGGGTCAAAAGTCAGAGTGTGTTCCCGTCCCATTTCACTGGTTTGACATGTACATTTCCGGTTGTCCGAAGCAGACACCTGTAGCGAGCTAAAATGTTAGTAAACTCCTCATTAAATGCAATTTGAGGCCTTTGTCATGTAAGTATCTATTAATCTAGGCAGTTGTCACAAGTGTTGAACTTCAAATATTGAAGTTGTTAGCTCGAAAGCTTAGTTATAACATATAATAAATTATTTGTGTGAGTCTTGAAATACTTACCACAGACATTACACTTGTAAGGTTTCTCTCCTGTATGGGCGCTGTTCATTGTAGACTACATGTATCTGACAGAATATTTGATGGGGGGGGGGGGGGGGGGTCCCCCAGGGCGCAAAATGTCGTCACAGAATAAATGGCTCAATGTCCAACGGCAATTGTTATAGACAAAAGTAGTCCGTAGAAATCCCCGAAAATTTAGTCCGTTAAGTGCATTTTGTCTGTATCCGTTTGGTTTGTCATGCTATAGAATCAGCTGACGATCCCGGGGCACTGGAGGAAATGTTAACTATAGATGCTTTTAATATTGAGTGTGCGTGGTTATTTAGACTTTCTTTAGTTAGGGACGCTGAAAAATGATGTAGAACGTTAATTGCTAGCGCCAAAGAAAGGTTAAATAGTGTAAAAATGGTATATGTCATTGTACTGTCGTAGCGTGCCGCTTGGCTCAGATGGTAAAGCAGCAGTTTATCACGACGAAGACCCGGGTTCGATTCCTGGTCGGGGCATTCCACAGGATTTTTTTTTTTTTCGTTGCATAACATTTTAATACGTTAAACTTGCGACATAGTAACGCAAATCTCATTTAATTATCGGGACATGTTTAAACAAATCTAATTTGATTGTCGGGACATATGAAACTGGAGTTGAGATTTTTCATTATCGGGACATGTGCTTTTACGGCCATGAGATAATGAATATCTTGCTTGTTAGCCTCTGCTAATTGGGACATACATTTCACATCAAATATATAAAACTATCTGATCATATCGTGTGCTATAAACAAACAGTAATCGTTGTGACATAATATAGTTATTTCCCAATAATGCATAATTATGTCTCAACAACACGGAGTATTTACCTGAAAATACGTTTGAGCTCTCTCTGTCTCCCTCTCTCTGTCTCTCTCTCCCTCTGTCTCTCTCTCTCTCCCTCTCCCCTCCCCCCTCTCCGCCCTCACTCTCTCCAAAATGTTATGCATTTGTTTATCTTATTTATATAATCCATGTTATGCTATATTTATATTTCGTACATCATTATGGAAAGGGCAATTCGAAGTTGCAATAACTTGTGCCCAAACCCTGTGTATTTTTCATCAATGAAATATGGTCAATTCAATTCAACAGTTAGAGTATTTCCCCATGATTGCACAAATATCCAGGTGTTTATTGTACTAACTAGTGTGTGTTGTTTTGTTGTTACCATTTCTCTGTTACTTCATTGTACAAAACCATTGACCAGGTGTGTTTTTTGAGAGAAAAAGAAAGAAAGAAAGAAAGAGATAGTTGATTTTCGGTAGACCGTTGATCTGAGCAGTAATCAGTACTGGTACACGATCAATACATGAGTTAATTGCGGTACTCGCGGATTAAACTGTTGTAGTTATACCCCAGATAGGAAAACACAAGTCAAGAGTTACCTACCGTCTTACTAACCTTTGGATCAACCAAAAGAAATCAAAGTTTGATTTTTCAACCTAAATATTTCAAAGATTATTAAAATTTAATTTTTTCCAAAACACAGTCCAAAATGTCCCTTAAAATTGATTGCAAGTAGGAATAAGGTTATAATATGATAATTAATTTTTAATATACAGCACAGGCGGTTAGATCGATTCGATATTGTATAAAGCTCAAGGTTGTTCATAGAGAATTTGCTATTGTTTCAAACACAAAGGTGTCTAATACTGCGCTGTCGTGTAATCAAAGCTCCCCTAATCCCTGATTGCCCCGAAATGTGTTTTCTGTAGTGAGGTGACTGTAGATTGTTACGTGTTCTAACAATACACATCAATTTACACTTGCTATTTCATCGGAACTGGTGAATGAAGCAGTTTTATTCTGCAAATTTCCTGCTTTTTACTCACCAGTTGTTCATTGAAGTAAGAGGGTGGTGCGCTGGATAGCGCACTGCTCTTTCACAAGGCGGCAGTGTGTTTCATTCCCCTACAGGATGTATAGGGGGGGGAGGCGGGTCATCAAGCTTTTCATTTACAGGTGTCGTCGATAAAGCAGAAGACTCTTCCGGAACACATGGTCTTATTATCTTGTACTTTTACAATGGTCTCCAAGTAAATCTATCTCATTTTTCATATGTTGCTCCTAGTTTAATCGATTTTGAGTTCGGATTATGGTTTTGTTGACGCTTCGACATTCCCTAAAAACACTTAAGCATTGATGACAATTTGTTTTTAGTTTCATTGGGTTATGAAAAAAAAACATTTTGCACACTGTATGATTCTTTCACTTTTCTTGAAAAATTAGGTATAATCAATTATGTGTGTTTGGTTTTGTGTTGTTCTTTAAAACGACATTAGTGGAACAGTCCTTCTTTGAATACAAGTGGCGCCAATAAGTAACTGCTTTCCAAAGATTGACAAGAATTGCATGGAGCAAGATTAATTTATTACTTCATAAGTTATCTTCGTGAATTGATGTACTTATTGTAAAGTCATTTATAAAAAGAATCAATCAAACTTTAAATATACATGTACATATATGAATTTTATTTTCTATTTTATCTCTGCTGACTTCGGATGTCATTGCTTTCAATATGTCATTTCCTATAAATTCCACATTTGTAAGCTTTCTTTCCAGAATACGAACAATGTTTCCGGACAGATCGCTTGTCACTGAAACCTTTACCACATACATCACATTTGTAAGTTTTTTCCTCGTTATGTATACGGAGATGTATACGAAAGTTGCTCTTCTGGTTGAACATTTTACCACATTTATAACAAATGAACGGTCGTTCTGCAGTATGTAAGCGGAGTTGGTTTTGCAGGCTATCACTTCTACTGAACATTTTACCACAAGTACCACAGTGGTAAGGTTTGACTCAAGTGTGTGTCCTCAGATGTTTTCTCATGTCCCCCTTGTCACTGAACCCCTTACCACACACAGTGCACGTGTAAGGGTTTTCACCAGAGTGTATTAGGATATGAACAATTAACGTGTAATTTATGTTGAAGGATTTATTACAAATGTCCCATTTGTACATTTTTATTCCAGACTGGTTCATCCTATGTTTTCTAACATCTCGTATATCGCTGAATCCTTTACACCATATATCACACGTGAATGTTTTTTTCATCCTTATGTACCCAACCATGTCGCTATAGGTCCATTCTGACATTGAATGAATCACACAACTTAATCAGCCTATCACGAAGTGTTTCATACGTTTGTAGTCCCTACCGAAAATTTGTTCCGGCTAAGTACAGTGATTCTGAGTAATTTAAATAGGTAATTGTTGACCTATTCGGCATTGAATGAAATCTATAGATATTTAATTTGACAAAAACATATACTTTTGGTAGATTTTGATATGTGATGGCGGATTGATATAGGGTCAAAAGTCAGAGTGTGTTCCCGTCCCATTTCACTGGTTTGACATGTACATTTCCGGTTGTCCGAAGCAGACACCTGTAGCGAGCTAAAATGTTAGTAAACTCCTCATTAAATGCAATTTGAGGCCTTTGTCATGTAAGTATCTATTAATCTAGGCAGTTGTCACAAGTGTTGAACTTCAAATATTGAAGTTGTTAGCTCGAAAGCTTAGTTATAACATATAATAAATTATTTGTGTGAGTCTTGAAATACTTACCACAGACATTACACTTGTAAGGTTTCTCTCCTGTATGGGCGCTGTTCATTGTAGACTACATGTATCTGACAGAATATTTGATGGGGGGGGGGGGGGGTCCCCCAGGGCGCAAAATGTCGTCACAGAATAAATGGCTCAATGTCCAACGGCAATTGTTATAGACAAAAGTAGTCCGTAGAAATCCCCGAAAATTTAGTCCGTTAAGTGCATTTTGTCTGTATCCGTTTGGTTTGTCATGCTATAGAATCAGCTGACGATCCCGGGGCACTGGAGGAAATGTTAACTATAGATGCTTTTAATATTGAGTGTGCGTGGTTATTTAGACTTTCTTTAGTTAGGGACGCTGAAAAATGATGTAGAACGTTAATTGCTAGCGCCACAGAAAAGTTAAATAGTGTAAAAATGGTATATGTCATTGTACTGTGGTAGCGTGCCGCTTGGCTCAGATGGTAAAGCAGTAGTTTATCACGACAAAGACCCGGGTTCGATTCCTGGTCGGGGCATTCCACAGGATTTTTTTTTCGTTGCATAACATTTTAATACGTTAAACTTGCGACATAGTAACGCAAATCTCATTTAATTATCGGGACATGTTTAAACAAATCTAATTTGATTGTCGGGACATATGAAACTGGAGTTGAGATTTCTCATTATCGGGACATGTGCTTTTACGGCCATGAGATAATGAATATCTTGCTTGTTAGCCTCTGCTAATTAGGACATACATTTCACATCAAATATATAAAACTATCTGATCATATCGTGTGCTATAAACAAACAGTAATCGTTGTGACATAATATAGTTATTTCCCAATAATGCATAATTATGTCTCAACAACACGGAGTATTTACCTGAAAATACGTTTGAGCTCTCTCTGTCTCCCTCTCTCTGTCTCTCTCTCCCTCTGTCTCTCTCTCTCTCCCTCTCCCCTCCCCCTCCCCCCTCTCCGCCCTCACTCTCTCCAAAATGTTATGCATTTGTTTATCTTATTTATATAATCCATGTTATGCTATATTTATATTTCGTACATCATTATGGAAAGGGCAATTCGAAGTTGCAATAACTTGTGCCCAAACCCTGTGTATTTTTCATCAATGAAATATGGTCAATTCAATTCAACAGTTAGAGTATTTCCCCATGATTGCACAAATATCCCGGTGAGCGATAAGGTCCCGGGCCTCTTGTTTATTATACTAACTAGTGTGTGTTGTTGTTTTGTTGTTACCATTTCTCTGTTACTTCATTGTACAAAACCATTGACCAGGTGTGTTTTTTGAGAGAAAAAGAAAGAAAGAAAGAGATAGTTGATTTTCGGTAGACCGTTGATCTGAGCAGTAATCAGTACTGGTACACGATCAATACACGAGTTAATTGCGGTACTCGCGCATTTAACTGTTGTAGTTATACCCCAGATAGGAAAACACAAGTCAAGAGTTACCTACCGTCTTACTAACCTTTGGATCAACCAAAAGAAATCAAAGTTTGATGTTTCAACTTAAATATTTCAAAGATTATTAAAATTTAATTTTTTCCAAAACACAGTCCAAAATGTCCCTTAAAATTGATTGCAAGTAGGAATAAGGTTATAATATGATAATTAATTTTTAATATACAGCACAGGCGGTTAGATCGATTCGATATTGTATAAAGCTCAAGGTTGTTCATAGAGAATTTGGTATTGTTTCAAACACAAAGGTGTCTAATACTGCGCTGACGTGTAATCAAAGCTCCCCTAATCCCTGATTGGCCCGAAATGTGTTTTCTGAAGTGAGGTGACTGTAGATTGTTACGTGTACTAACGCTACACATCAATCTACACTTGCTATTTCATCGGAACTGGTGAATGAAGCAGTTTTATTCTGCAAATTTCCTGCTTTTTACTCACCAGTTGTTCATTGAAGGAAGAGGGTGGTGCGCTGGATAGCAAGCTTTTCATTTACAGGTGTCGTCGATAAAGCAGAAGACTCTTCCGCAACACATGGTCTTATTATCTTGTACTTTTACAATGGTCTCCAAGTAAATCTATCTCATTTTTCATATGTTGCTCCTAGTTTAATCGATTTTGAGTTCGAATTATGGTTTTGTTGACGCTTCTATACTCCCTAAAACACAAACGGATGGGGCTACAAGAACGGGTGTTACACAGCACCTTTACAATAATTGACGCCATTGCATCATTCAGCTGTTTCATCAGACCAAACTGCTAGAAATCATATTTGATCTAAACATCTGTTCAAAATACACTGTCTGAATGGAAATTGATCGCATCTATATTGCATGAAGCCTGCTCATCGTCCAATCCATATACTTTTTGCGTTGTTCGTTAAACGACATGGGTGGAGCAGTCTTTCTGTGAATAAAAGTGGCGTCAATAATTAACTGTTGTCATTTGAGTGTTTGACGCAGGAGCGTTATCCATGTTTTCAGAGTGACAAGAATGGCATGGAGCTAGATTAATATAATACTTCATGAGTTATCCACATAAATTAATGTACTTATTGTAAAGTAGTGAAGTAAAGATATAATCAAAATGTAAATATACATGTACATAAATTAATTTTATTTCCTATTTTATCTCTGCTGATTCCGGATGTCATTGCTTTCAAAATGTCACTTCCTATAAATTCCACATTTGTAAGCTTTCTTTCCAGAATACGAACAACGTTTCCGGATAGATCGCTTGTCACTGAAACCTTTACCACAAAAATCACATTTTTAAGGTTTTCCCTCGTTATGTTTACGGAGATGTATACGAGAGTTCTGGTTGAACATTTTACCACATTTATAACAATTAACGGTCGTTCTGCAGTATGTAAGCGGAGATTGTTTTGCATGATATCACTTCTACTGAGCATTTTACCATTCTACCATATCGCTAAAGGTCCATTCTGACATTGAAGGAATCACACAACTAAATCAGCCTATCACGAAGTGTTTCATACGTTTGTAGTCCCTACCGAAAATTTGTTCCGGCTAAGTACAGTGATTCTGAGTAATTCAAATAGGTAATTGTTGACCTATTCGGCATTGAATGAAATCTATAGATATTTAATTTGACAAAAACACATACTTTTGGTAGATTTGATATGTGATGGCGGATTGATATGGGGTCAAAAGTCAGAGTGTGTTCCCGTCCCATTTCACTGGTTTGACATGTACATTTCCGGTTGTCCGAAGCAGACACTTGTAGCGAGCTAAAATGTTAGTAAACTCCTCATTAAATGCAATTTGAGGCCTTCAAATATTAGAGTTGTTAGCTCGAAAGCTTAGTTATAACATATAATAAATTATTTGTGTGAGTCTTGAAATACTTACCACAGACATTACACTTGTAAGGTTTCTCTCCTGTATGGGCGCTGTTCATTGTAGACTATAGGTATCCGACAGAGTATTTGATGGGGGGGTGGGGGGGGGGGTCCCCCAGGGCGCAAAATGTCGTCACAGAATAAATGGCTCAATGTCCAACGGCAATTGTTGTAGACAAAAGTAGTCCGTAGAAATCCCCGAAAATTTAGTCCGTTAAGTGCATTTTGTCTGTATCCGTTTGGTTTGTCATGCTATAGAATCAGCTGACGATACCCGGCACACGAGGAAATGTTATAACTATAGATGCTTTTAATATTGAGTGTGCGTGGTTATTTAGACTTTCTTTAGTTAGGGACGCTGAAAAATGATGTAGAACGTTAATTGCTAGCGCCACAGAAAAGTTAAATAGTGTAAAAATGGTATATGTCATTGTACTGTCGTAGCGTGCCGCTTGGCTCAGATGGTAAAGCAGTAGTTTATCACGACGAAGACCCGGGTTCGATTCCTGGTTGGGGCATTCCACAGGATTTTTTTTTTTCGTTGCATAACATTTTAATACGTTAAACTTGCGACATAGTAACGCAAATCTCATTTAATTATCGGGACATGTTTAAACAAATCTAATTTGATTGTCGGGACATATGAAACTGGAGTTGAGATTTTCCATTATCGGGACATGTGCTTTTACGGCCATGAGATAATGAGTATCTTGCTTGTTAGCCTGTGCTAGTTGGGACATACATTTCACATCAAATATATAAAACTATCTGATCATATCGTGTGCTATAAACAAACAGTAATCATTGGGACAAAATATAGTTATTTCCCAATAATGCATAATTATGTGCCAACAACACGGAGTATTTACCTGAAAATACGTTTGAGCTCTCTCTCTCTCTCCCCCTCTCTGTCTCTCTCTCCCTCCCTCTCTCTCTCTCCCTCTCCCTCTCCCTCTCTCTCTCTCTCTCTCTCTCTCTCTCTCCCGTCCCGTCCCCTTCCCTCCCCCCTCTCCGCCTTCTCTCGCTCCAAAATGTTATGCATTTGTTTATCTTATTAATATAATCCATGTTGTGCTATATTTATATTTCGTACATCATTATGGAAAGGGCAATTCGAAGTTGCAATAACTTGTGCCCAAACCCTGTGTATTTTTCATCAATGAAATATGGTCAATTCAATTCAAAAGTTAGAGTATTTCCCCATGATTGTACAAATATCCAGGTGAGCGATAAGGTCCCGGGCCTCTTGTTTATTATACTAACTAGTGTTTGTTGTTGTTTTGTTGTTACCATTTTTCTGTTCCTCCATTGTACAAAACCATTGACCAGGTGTGTTTTTTTGAGAGAAAAAGAAAAAAAGAAAGAGATAGTTGATTTTCGGTAGACCGTTGATCTGAGCAGTAATCAGGACTGATACACAATCAATACATGAGTTAATTGCGGTACTCGCGGATTTAACTGTTGTAGCTATACCCCAGATAGGAAAACACAAGTCAAGAGTTACCTACCGTCTTACTAACCTTTAGATCAACCAAAAGAAATCAAAGTTTGATGTTTCAACTTAAATATTTCAATGATTATAATAATTTAAATTTTGCCAAAACACAGTCCAAAATGTTCCTTAAAATTGATTGCAAGTAGGAATAAGGTTATAATATGATAATTAATTTTTAATATACAGCACAGGCGGTTAGATCGATTCGATATTGTATAAAGCTCAAGGTTGTTCATAGACAATTTGGTATTGTTTCAAACACAAAGGTGTCTTATACTGCGCTGACGTGTAATCAAAGCTCCCCTAATCCCTGATTGGCCCGGAATGTGTTTTTCTGAAGTGAGGTGACTGTAGATTGTTACGTGTACTAACGCTACACATCAATCTACACTTGCTATTTCATCGGAACTGGTGAATGAAGCAGTTTTATTCTACAAATTTCCTGCTTTTTATTCACCAGTTGTTCATAGAAGGAAGAGGGTGGTGCGCTGCATAGCGCACTGCTCTTTCACAAGGCGGCAATGTCTTTCATTCCCCTACAGGATGTATAGGGGGTCACTTGCGCGACCATGTCCCTTTTCTCCGGTTACACCGGTTTCCTCCAACACTAACAACAGTGATTCATATATGTTGGAAAAGCTGTTTCATAATTGTTGTTAACGAAATAAAGTTTGTATATAGAGTGCGTATATTTGAAAGAAAGTTTTTCATCATTGGGACAGATGCCTTATGCCGCAGTACTCTTCCAACATTCGAAACGTTTGCATTTCATTGTATAGTTGAATATTTCAATGATTATTAAAATTTAAATTTTTCCAAAACAGAATCGATTTCATCGGAACTGGTGAATGAAGCAGTTTTATTCTACAAAATTTCTGCTTTTTATTCACCAGTTGATGATTGGAGGAAGAGGGTGGTGCGGTGGTAGCGCACTGCCCTTTCACAAGGCGGCAGGGGGTTTCATTCCCCTACTGGATGTGAAGTGGGTCACTTGCGCGACCATGTCCATTTTCTCCGGTTACACCGGTTTCCTCTAACACTAACATCCGGCCCAACAACAGTGATTCATATATGTTGGAAAACCTCTTTCATAATTGTTTTAAATAAATAAACTTTGTATATACACTGATTGAAAGAGAGGAGTGCGTATATTTGAAAGAAAGTTTTTCAGCATTGGGACAGATGCGTTATGCCGCAGTACTCTTCAAACCTCCGACACGTTTGCATTTCATTGTATAGGTTAACCATTCAGAAAAAAATACCTGTTGCAATATCAAAGATGCTTCTCAATTCTATTCTGTTTACATGTCGCAGTTGATTCGTTATTCTAGGGCTTGGTCTATATTATTAAGTTTTTCTTGACGAGTTTCTTCGATAAAGCAGAAGACTCTTCAGGAACACCTGGTCTTATTATCTTGTACTTTTACAATGGTCTCCAAGTAAATCTATTCGATTTTTCATATGTTGTCCCTAGTTTAATCGATTTTGAGTCTCAGATTTGGGCCGGATGTTAGTGCTGGAGGAAACCGGTGTAACCGAACACGGTCGCGCAAGTGACCCCCTATACATCCAGTAGGGGGAATGAAACCCCCTGCCACCTTGTAAAAGGGCAGTGCGCTATCGACCTCACCACCCTCTTCCTCCAATTATCAACTGGTGAATAAAAAGCAGAAAAAATGCAGAATAAAACTGCTTCCTTCACCAGTTCCGATGAAATAGCAAGTGTAGATAGATGTGTATTGTTAGTACACGTAACAATCTACAGTCACCTCACGGCAGAAAACACATTTCATATTTTAACCTTATTCCTACTTGCAATCAATTTTAAGGAACATTTTGAACTATGAAAAATTGAAAAAACTCAATTTCAATAATCATTGAAATATTTAAGTTAAAACATCAAACTTTGATTTCTTTTGGTTGATCTAAAGGTGAGTGAGACGGTAGGTAACTCTTGACTTGTGTTTGTCTATCTGGGGTATAACTACAACAGTTAAATCCACGAGTACCGCAATTAACCCATGGACATTTTGCCTGAGTTCCTCTTTCCCTAATCCTAACAATCTCCCCCGAACATGTTTACAGATTTATTAGACATATTGACAAATAGATATTTCATTATCTGCCATTTGAAAGCCCGGACAAGTATTTGTAGTTATCATATGCCTTTTTGGTTCATATTTGTACCTCGGATAATTCTTTTTAACACAGAAATCAATAAATC
This sequence comes from Mimachlamys varia, assembly GCA_947623455.1. Taxonomy (NCBI): domain Eukaryota; kingdom Metazoa; phylum Mollusca; class Bivalvia; order Pectinida; family Pectinidae; genus Mimachlamys; species Mimachlamys varia. The sequence continues at coordinate 10,457,456 of OX392537.1, forward strand.
GATAATTGTTTCTGATTTTCAAAAGGCAAACATGTTGTCTTTTACTACCGAAAAATTAAATCGCTGAAATATTTTTATGTGTGCTGAACTGTCTAACGAGTAACTAAATCGTATTTTTTAGAGTCATTGAGTCTAAAGTCCATGAACAAATTCCATGTTATTTGTTTAATTTATGTAGCTGTATACACACCATGCTCAATATTATAAATAGTGGGCTTACCTTATGTACTAGTTCATTTAACATAGAACTGCTTGCAGTTGGCATTCATAGGCACTATGAATGCCATCTGGTCAAGGAAAATTCAATGAAGAGCACTATTGTCTTTGTCCAGTTGGAATTCATTTTGCCTATGAATTCCAACTAAAAGTAGTTCAATACTTATATTTAATATTTTTAGAATATGTTCATCTCATAAAAAATCAATAACACTTTTTATTTTACAGAATTTAGCTCAAATAATGTGTCTATCATGTATGCTTGTTCAATGAATAGAACAGCCATCGCCAAGGGACGGGCAGTGGTATCTAACGTAACAATTATGACGTCATAATAGTGATGCTGTCAGCAATTTGTCAATGACATTCATAGCCGTATGAGTACCAACTGAATTCGGTAGGGTTATTTCGAGGCAATACCATGCAATGGTAAATATACTTTTATCATTAAATATCATTAAATATTTCATTGATCATAATCAGTTTAACAGACAATCCGTTTATGACTTTGAAAACATATTTTAATACATTCTGCCGTCATTTTCGTAAAAGATAGCAACTTAAATGTTATGGGCATACGGGGTAAGAATTGTACCTGCTAGTTTTTATGATTGCTAGCATAACCTCACTGGGAAATATTATGTCGAGCCAGCAACAAAGTCAAACGTACTTGTATTGGGATCAAACGATAGTATACGTCAAGTAAAAGAAACTTGAAGAAATAACTTGTTTGTTAAGATAAACCGGTTCTGTATCTAGAAAAGTCGGCTCATAAAATAATTTTTACTGTCTTCGAGGGATGACTGTTCAAATTTGATTTTCAATTTCTGAATTACGACTCTAAGAAGATGACGTAACACACACACATGCCGCACCTTTTAAATTTAGTAATATATAGAGTATGCCGAAAAAAAAATGAAACTGCATCATACATCTGTTTCGTCCTCATAAGACTCTTCAGTGATCATAGGGGCCAAAAGGTGGGGATCCAAAATTTCTAAACTAATATAGAAGTAGAAGGATCATGTGCATCCTTAACATCCAGGGGTTAAGCTCACCTACGCTCTCTACACCCCTGCAATATATGTCCTGGCAAAACTGAAGGCTCGCGTGCGCCACCTTGTTAATGAAGCAAGGTGACCTTTTGATGTGCATTAAAAGAATCTCGTGGTCATGTAACGGTAAAAATAGTAACCTTTGAAGTTGGTTGCGGCTCCTTTGTTATCTTCAAATGATTTGCATAATCCTAGCGATTGGATTTTTTTTTATCTAGGCGTGGCTTCAGTTTTGCCATGACATATTCCAGGATTGTGGAGAGCGTAGAAGATTGCAGAAGAACGGTACCCCTGCATGCACATTTTTAATATAACTGTACGATATATTTTAAAACAATTTGCGCGCAGGTTTTATCCACTTGATGCTATATTGAAAAAAGTAAATGCCAGATTAAGCATTCCAGTTTTTTTTCTTTCTAACAGTTTACCGGCGAATGGGGAGGGGGGGGGGGTATACTTCATTTATGGGTTCGTCAACTATCATTATTGAAAAAACAAATCGGTTATTGTTTGTTACTTGTTAAAAACCTTAAAAGCATATGCGTGCATATCCCCGATACAATTCCGTTCCAAATACTTCTATCGCCCATTTTGTTCAGCTGATGGAAATCATAAATGACTGAACAGATGACACGCCAACCGCTGTGCTGCTTATATAAACAAAAACAAACGATACATGTTGAGAAGTGACACATTGAAAAAATAATCAGTGAAAGCGGGACGTCACCGAAACCATAATCTGACCTCAAAATCGATTAAACCAGGGCCAAAATATGAACAAAGGAAAGCTTGAAAAGGTACAAGAGGAGTTAGTGTCTTCTGCTTCATCAACATCGCCTGCCATGTAAATCTATGACACACCCAAGTAAATGTCATGTTCTCAAAGTGAGAACTGGGGCATCGTTATTCATTACAACAAGTAGATACATGATTGTATACTTATGAGCATGCTGGTAGTATAACAGGCTATTGGAAGATGAAAATAGGATTTTCAAATATCTTTCATCTAGACATTATACCAAGCAAACACTCCTTTTTTAAGATTTAATCCTATAATTCAATCCTAGTTTCGAAATGAGTAGACATCACTGCTTTTATATAACATGCAAAATGAATAACTTCTGAAATCCTTTCAAGAAACTGTTTCATTTTGTATTAAGTTAAAAGTTAATTATCTGTTATGAATGATATATAAATTTACACAATCGGTAGGGGATAAGTTTGTGTATGAAAAATTACCCCGAGTGACATCCTTATCGGACAGGGAAACTCGTGTTTGTTGTTAAAGATCGGTCAAGTATAAGCAATTACCTCATATGAAAAATAGCTGATGGCAAAAGTACAACAGCCTACATTTAATTATTACTTTAAGTGATCTCAGAGTTTGTACTAGACGTCCAGAACACAGGGACCTGAGAATTTGTTACAGCTAGTTTTAGACCTAAACAAGAGTAATTTTACACTTTTGGGGGGTTTAGATCAATATTCGATAAAAAAAAAAATGCCCCCTCAATGGCGATAGGGGGCATTTTTACCGAAAATTTATCTACCCCAGTTTACCTCTCTCCTTTAACAAAATCTTCGACCCCGAATACATCACGACTAACAACCCATGTTCGGGTATCCCTTTGCCAAGTTTGAACCCAGTACTTGAAACAAGGTTTGGTCACAGGCACCAAATGTAACAGGAATGAAAAAATGCACGGCCAGACCGGGGTTCAAACCCGGAACCTTCCGAACTCTAGAGCTATCTGGTTGCCAACGATCGACCCGGTCTAGATCCGCTACATATATATTAACCTAAGTTATTATAAGCACGTGCAGAGACAACATAATATATATCTAATCAATAATATAAGTATCATAAGTAATAACGGCAGTATGATCTAAAATTGGCATCGGATACGTAATATTCAAATAGACAACGACAATACAAATGAAGTTATTTGTCTTTTTGGGACGATCCGCCCCTTTGTCAAGACTAAGGCATTTATTAAATTTATCAATATATAACAAACATAAACAGTCACTGTGGAGCAAAAATACAAAAAAGATACATGAAAACTGTGAAAAACTTATGTCAGTAAAGTGTTTGGTTTCTTTTTATCTTTACAATCCATTGACAAGTATTGTCATTTATGACCATACAGTTTTGTTATTTCATGGCTGGGTGGTTATTTAATAAAAGGTCAAACTATGATAAAATCGAGACCCGTATATGTTAAAAACATAAATGACTTACCAAGGTCATGGAAAAGGATAAAAGGATTTTTTTTTTTTTTTAAAGCTATTTTAAAAGACATGGTGAAAATTTATAAATTTCGATAAATGGTTTGGAACAATTAAAATATAATAAGATAATATTAGTTGGTCATTTGATTCAAAGTTTATGAAATAAACCAATTTTCATGGCGGATAATTCAGTAAAATGATGCCAGCACACTAAAACATTCATGTAAATGAACATTTGATTCAATGATTAGGAACATTAAATATTCACGAAACTTTTGGTTTTAACGACAAAATAAACACATAAATTAAATTATACTGATATCATACCCACTTACAGAACCTTTCAGGTTGGCGATCAAACCATTTACTGATAAGCTAATATTCTCCGATATGTTTTTCTTTCTTGATAAACTACGTTTATCAGAAAAGAAGCGGGGTAATAATTTTCATAAGAAAATGGAATGTATCAATTATCAAAAAAAAAAATGATTTTGGCCTGCGAGTTCGAATCCTACGTGGAGCAGTTACCAGGTACTGACCATAGGTCAGTGGTGTTTCTCTGGGTACTCCGGCTTTCCCCACCTACAAAGCCTGGCACGTCGTTAAATGATCCTGGCTGTTAATAGGACGTTTATCAAAATAAACCAAACTAAACTAAACCAAACATTTAACTAATAAACAAGCGAGAAAAAAAAGAATTGGAAAACAATTAAGAGATTATTGAAAATGTAAAGGTGGCATCCCTTGAAAAAATATTCTTGATCCCCACCTAGTTGTCGGTGTATTTCAAATATTAGCAAACGTAAATTTAAGTCCTGAACACCACCATCTGTCAGCTATTGATACAAGCAAAACAAAAGCAGAAGCGGAATTTTATCAAGGTGCACGGCTGAACATTCCCTCCCCTTGTAAGATATAGTATTGGCTATAGCTTATTCAAATTACATATGTGTCCCTGTTTAGATTTTGAAATATATTATTTTACAATAATATCTGCGGTCAAGGTCGATTTAACCAAAATAATCAGAAACGAAAACAAAAAGGAATACACCATGGGCCGTGACAGTAAGAGGCGAACCATGTGTTGTAGCGAGAGAACACAGGCATGCACCATATGTGGCACCCGTTATAACGCCAAGACATGGAAGGATGATTGTTTGCGTTGAATAGAATCTGCAATGGAATATTCAGATATATATTTCGTTTACTGAATCTAAGAAGTTTGGCTTCAGCTAAGTTTACTTTAATGTTGGAATAAAGTGATTGTCAGTATTTTACTTTTCTTTTATCAGATAAACACAGATTAACCCTCCCATCCCCTATTTAACTTCAGTAGACTCTACCGTTCTTTGACCTGGGCGGGTCCATTATAGTCTGGAGTGATAAAAGGGTTAATAAATCAACATACACGTATTCCGCAAAATAGATTAACCAAAAGTTAATATTTCATTGCAATTGGAAGCAATGACAAACTGCTTTCATTTGTCCGGGTCAACGTTGACGGTTTCCAAATCGTCAAGGGGAGCATATTTAGAAGCTGTCCGTGTATGGATTAGAATAACACTGATAAGTCCAACAATTAACAGAATAATACCCAGAACTCCGGCCAATATTTCTGCCAATAACGTACCATGCACAATTCTATCTTTTATGCTGCAACTCCAAGCGTCTAAATGATGTATGTCGGAAAGTTTGACTGGGTTTTTCATCCATTCCAACATTTGTTGTACAGTTACGATGTACACATCCTTATGTGATAACATTTCCCGTATTGCCATGTCTAAACCTTCTCGTGTAAAAGGGTGGTTGAACCACGTAGCATGCATGCTGATTCCGAATGGAGCCCGGTTACCATGGTAATGACTTTGAAAATTATCTATGACGTATCTATAAGCATCGTCGGCACTGGTCGGCATTCTAAAACAGCCATCGACATAAGTACACGGGAATTTATTTAAAATCATAGCATTCAGAGGTACTTCCCAAAACCCATTGTGCTTCTTCCGGGGACAACTTGGTGTGCACGACGCGTGGGTAAATGGCCACCCGTAGTCTAATGTGAAGGGCCAAGGGTTCGAATCCTGCATTTGTAATCGTCTATACGTCATCGAGATGTCATACGTGTAATTAAGCTGTGTCAGGATATCAATATGTGAATCCCCCCTTGTCAGTAAACTGGGGCTTCTCCAGCCGACTATATCGTCCAGAGGTACACCAGCTAGCGAGGCGATGTTGCTTCGTTGATCTCTAGCCTGCTGTAGAAGTATGGAGTCGGTATCAATCTTACCATGGTTGATACTATGGACGGCCAGTTCGAATCCACGGTTGTAGTACCTTCTTACCGTATTGTAGTCGGTACCTATATGTGAGATATAAAGCGTGATACCAATTGGGCAGCCATTAGGATTTGTCCGCGTACGTCTGAACATAAAGTCATAGTGTTTAGCTACCTTTTCATCCACTGCGTCATCAAAGCCAAAAAACACCATTTGCGGGATATCCTTCCGGTTCATGGGATGTTCGAATGTGCTGCAAAAACAGTCCGGTAGGTGGCAGTTCACACCTTGTTGACACAACACCTCAGTAGCGATGGTTATTTTGTTAAAATATATTAGGGAATACAAAATTGCAGCCCAAATCGCCATTTTGAACTTGATATCACTGCTGTTATTGTGTTCATGTTTCAGTTTACATTGTGATTGTAGTGCGACTTTTTGTCCCGAGGGTTGTATCGGTAATTGATTCGCCAATGCACTGTTTGTCCCAATGTGTTAGTTATTGTATCTACAATGCCAAAGTAATGTTTGTCCTGAGGCGGTATTTATTATATATACCATTATAAATATGGTTAGCCTATAGTACTAGGGCCACGGTGTCCAAGTGGTTTAGATATCTGACATTCTGCTACCACTAACCCTCCACCACTGGGCCGCAGTGTCCAAGTTGTTTAGATATCTGACATTCTGCTACCACTAACCCTCCACCACTGGACCACGGTGTCCAAGTTGTTTAGATATCTGACATTCTGCTACCACTAGCCCTCCACCACTGGGCCACGGTGTCCAAGTTGTTTAGATATCTGACATTCTGCTACCACTAACCCTCCACCACTGGACCACGGTGTCCAAGTTGTTTAGATATCTGACATTCTGCTACCACTAGCCCTCCACCACTGGGCCACGGTGTCCAAGTGGTTTAGATATCTGACATTCTGCTACCACTAGCCCTCCACCACCCGGCCACGGTGTCCAAGTGGTTTAGATATCTGACATTCTGCTACCACCTAGCCCAGCACCACTGGGCCACGGTGTCCAAGTGGTTTAGATATCTGACATTCTGCTAACACTAGCCCTCCACCACTGGGTCGCGGGCTCGAGACCTACGTGAGGCAGTCGCCAGGCACTGGCCGTAGGTCGGTTGTTTTTCTCCTGGAACTCCGGCTTCCCCCCACCACTAAAGCCTGGTAGTCCTGAAATGGCTATAGCTGTTAACAGGACGTAAAACACAAACAGATCAAATAGATATAGTAACATTGTTTTCTTTCTTTTATGTGAACATTTTAAAATGATTTTCTTTGCTGATCTAAAATCTAATACATATGTAATTTATGCTAAAAAAATTATTTATTATTAGAAACTTTTTTCATATTATTTGACAAATGTATCGGTGTCTGACAAGAAATTGTTAAAAACACTGTATTAGTATATCATTTAGTCATATCTAACGTTGATGGTCGCTAATTGGTGGACTGTAACTGAATTTCAAATGTAGCGGCAGACGTCATCAAACTATATCAAATTATGTAAGCAAATTGACAGTTTTGAAATTGCTACAGGAAGAATCACCAGTGTCACTAGTCCAAAGGAATCTGACTCTCTTACCAACTAAATATTTTGATGGCTGCAGGTTGGAGCCAAAAGTCAGAATTCCACTCTAATTATAAACTGGAAATTTTACGGACCCGTCCACCGGTCGCTGTTGAAGCTGTGTTTTATAATATGCAACGTTTTTGATCACATGCAAATAGGTATCAATGGAAAGAACAGATATTTTTACTAACCTATTCTTTTAATCAAGTCATAGGAGGTCGCTAACTAACTGTCGCCATCCATTTCTAAATAATAGGCAGTTTCCTGACATCTGTTTAAAAATGGCCGCGCGTCGCAAGATCCCGCGAGAATTTTTTTTCTGAAATATCTCTTTTTGACCACGTGACGTTAGGCGGTGGCCATTTTCAAACAAATGTCATTAAGTACTGAGAAGTATTGATTTTAATGAACGCAATATTCAGAAACCAGAATCATCGTGCAATGTATCGAAAAAAATCCATTTCCTTTCAACGGCAAGAAGCTCGATACAAGCGTTACGCAAACACGCAATACTTCCTGGTTTAAGAGAGTGGGACTTTTAATATTGCTTTTGTACCCAAAGCTGATAGATAACCATCTTTTATTGGGAACGGCACTTGAAAATATACGTTTTCGTGATTAATGAAGACTTCGGTAATATCGTACTTTAAATAGATTCTTTATATAGATATTCATTTCCTAAACTCATATATATTACAGCGCTAAAGATAATGCATCTATATATATATACCAATCGCACCTCATCCTTCGACCTTCCATTTTGCACATGCATGAAATTTTCATTGATTTTACTGTAAACCCTGTACAACTGCCGACAGAAGAAAATTGAAGTGTCCACACCTAAATGGAATTCTTTCCAAAGAAATAATCTTCTCCATATAAGATATCACAGGCGCATTTTTCTGCTATCACTGTATACATGTACTTAACTGGCTTCCAACCAATTTTCTTTTACTAATAGATGTATCCTACTCTTTTTAAGAGCATATTGCATTTTGCACCTCTCAGACAAATTGAAATTCAAAAATAATCCCTGATCATGTTTTTTGGTTCCAAATTTTCCAATGACACTTAAGGATTGACTTGAATCTATTTTTTATGCTATGGGGGTATAACACAAAAAACTGGAGTGTGCTCTAAATAAACCGCGAAGCGGTTTATGATGAGAGTACACTCCGGTTTTTTGTGTTATAACCCCATAACATTAAAAATAGATTCGAGTTAATACTTATAATTTAATCAATACCCTGCGAAAATTAACTTTATTGATGGACATTTTTCTCTTACAAATCATTACGCTGCTGCATCAGCCAATCAAAAGCGACGTTATAAACGGTGACGTCATTTTTTACGTTATGGGCTGATAACATCTTTTTTGAAGCCAATGAAAATGCTTGTTTCAAACAAGGTTAAATTATTGATGAATGACAAAAATATTAACTTATTTCTCTTAGAAAAATCTTTTCTGTTCAATACTTAAAAGTTGAAATATGTATGACACACATTGTCGTCTTGCATGAGATTATTCAAAGTATTTGCTAATAGGTAGGTTTACATGAAGGTCGAACGGAACCGCTAGATATGAGGAATTAAAGTACGATACTGATCATGATGATGACGCAGTATTAATGCGACAGGAAAATTTCAAGATGTCCTTCTAGCATTCATCGGTAACGCTTAGGGCCATACATGTGAAGATCCAAATTGCCCTTACAATTGTTTAAACGGAAGAGGATATGTACATGTATAAAACCTCTGAATTATTTAATTTTCCCCAAAAAAATAAATGGGATCTGGTAAAGATATAAAAACAAAAGTCCCAATACTGGATAACCGAAGCATTAAGATAAATTAATATTTCAACTTTTAGATTTCCGTGTGGTGGTATTTAAAAATCATCAAATTGTTCTCTCGTCGAAAATAATCATATTCGTACAAATGGCCTTAGCAATTGTCTTTATGTTACACTTTACGTGTTATTAGTCGATTTATGAGCTTAATTAAAAAGTGATGGTTTTTTTTTTGTCGTTTTGGCATCTTCTTCTTATCACGATGTGCATGTTATTGAAATATCCACAGTTTAAGAAAACGAAAATGGAGCACTGATATTAAGCTTTTAAATCTAAGAGCGAAATTGTTATGCAGAAAGCAATTATGGTTTCTAACCGGTTTGATAAAAACCAGTTTCAAACTAGACTTTAACTGAAATCGGTTTTGTTATCGGTTCTGGTAAACTTAAACTGGTTTATTAAACCAACCAAACCACCCCATGGTGTGGTTTAATTTGGAAGGTTTCGAACCAAGAACAAGATGGCGGATGCTACACTACAGCAGTATGTTCTCATTAAATGTGGTGACTGCAATGTGTATTTGTCATTGGAGGCGGTGCCTTATTTTGTTATTTGACATTTACACTCGTGTCAATGTAATATGGAATTTATAAAACTCGTTAAATAATTTAATATGTCACGAGCCTAAAGGCGAGTGACATATTAAATTATTTAACGAGTTTAATAAATTCCATATTACATTGACACGAGTGTAAGATTCCATTTATCACATAGCTTATATATATTAGAAAATACACCAAATCTCTAGAATTCATTCTCTATAAAGAAATGCAAATTTCTTCTTTGGCAGTACGATTTTCACTACCGAGACTATTATATCACGTCATAAAGACGTCGTTTGTTTATGACGTCACAATAGTGTTATTACACGTATGTACTACCATTTTTATGACATGACCGTATGACATGACTGAACGGGGCAGTTATCTGATAAATAATATAATGCAATTCACAGTCAGAATTTCTAATACATAGGATTAAATATTGAATTCTTACTCCCAAGATCTCAAATTTGAAATGTTGTACGCTTACTTGCTGTGATTCATATCCAGTCAAGTATATACATACATATTCTAGACATTTGGAAGGAGACTTTGTGATACATGCCATAATAACTTCCATCACTTTGTATAGCATAAAATGATTACATTTTTAGGGTTTTCTGATGTGTTGGTTAACATCTTTCGGTTATAATCAATTTTTCCTCGATGGAAGCCATTTTTTTATGTTAGAACTTTCAATTTGTTTTCTAAGAGAGAGCAAGTTTAAGTTTAAGAACCAGTTCGAAAACTAGTTTGAAACTGTAAACAAAAACCTTAACCAGTTTATTTGAAACAAATCCACCCTGAATGTGTAAACAGACGACAGTGATAAACAGACGACAGTGTGAGCAGACGACACTCCACCTTTCGTACTTCATGCCACATAACGGTAAGAATGCGCTTTTATTCTATAACTCCCGCGGGGCATATTTATTAAATAAATAGCAATAATGTACAATGTACCCACCACACTAGATGTGTCAGGACACGCACCGAGTATAGTTCGCGTGGACCTAAATTTATTTCACTTCCTCTAACCAACGTGGTATTGATGTCCGTGCGTTGTCACATGAACTTGTCATCATAGAAGTATTTGCAGACTGACTAAGCAGTTTGAAATACCTAAAACTAAGCATGGGATTTACGCTGGGATATTACTTAGTTTGTGCAAGTGTTTTGACAGTGACCCTAGTGAAGTCCCAGACCTGTCAGCAATGCATCAACTGCCATCTTCCTGACTGTTTTTGCAGTACATTCAAACATCCGATGAATCTGAGTGAAATTCCACAAATGGTATATTTTGGATTTGACGGTGTTTTGAATTCGCTTTCAGCTGAAACCTACGATTTTCTATTTATGCGAGGTCATACCAATCCGAACGATTGTCCAATCAGTGCCACGCTGTTCATCACACATAATTACACCGATCATGAATTATCGAAAAAATACTTTAAACACGGGCTGGAGTTAGCCGTATCTGACTTATCAAGCCATATATATGATGCTGGCTTGAACATCATGAACGATGTCAAAGAACACAAAATTATGCTGGCTGAACACGTTGGGATACCTCTAGGAGATATAGCAGGTTGGAGGAGCCCTTCTTTAATGCCGATGGGGGATATGCAGTTCCTTGCCTTACAAAAATCAAGATACCTTTACGACAGTTCAATGACATATACGAAACGTTCTATAAATGACAGCAATGCCTGGCCGTTTACTCTAGACTTCGGATGGCCGTACAAGTCAACCTGTTCCTCTCATTGCCCAGGAGATCAATATCATGGTTTTTGGGTAATTCCTGTGAACTCTATGATACTTGAAGGTGAATCATGTACTTACGCCGATAGTTGCCAAGAGAACTTATCGAATGCTAACGAAACCTTCAAATATTTGATGGACAATTTCAAAAGTCATTACAACGGCAATAGATCTCCCTTTGGAATTAACATCCATTCTACCGATTTCCTAAACCTACATAAAGAAACTTTGGAGAGATTTATTGTCGAGATATTGGAGTACAGTGATGTTTATATCCTTGATATTAAACAAATTGTTGAATGGATGAAACGCCCTACCAAACTTTCTGACATCCGGGCTTTTGAACCTTGGTGTACTTCCGGCGTATTTGGAAAGGATCGGGAGAAAGAGAAGGCGACGGGTAATTCGAATGAATTAACGATTGGGGAGAAGACATTGCTTGATATTCTTATACTAGTTTCAAGTGTAGGTATCTTGTATACACTTTCAATAGTAGTTGAGAAAGTTTACCCAAATCTGTTAAAGCGTCGTACTCGTCCTTTGTATGAGGAAATTCCCCTTACGCAAGAAGATATCTATATGTGATTGCAAATGAATCAGTTTCACTCAAAACTTACTAGCTTTATAATTAAGTACTACTCTGCACATGTAAAATGATTAAGTACCATTTTTTTTCATTTTTAAATATTTCTGTTTAAAGAACCGTTTAGATGAATGTCGCTACATTTACGTATTATTAATAAATCGTTTGTAAATAAAATACAACATGTTTTTTATGTCTTTTTATTGAAATTCCGGCGCATGTCAAATTAACAATGTGATTGAGAGATAATATGATATAAGCCGCTACTTCCCTTTAGAAACACACAGAAGTAGATATAGGGATATCGTCATGGTGTAGTGTAAATGTGTAAGGGTAATAAGACAGAAAAATTCTCGCCAATTAAAGGCCCAATTTACGCATTTTCAGGGATTGTTTCGTGAATCTGAAAAAATTCTGAATAAAAAAAAATTAATTCATTTGATAATCATGCAAAAATAAGTAAACCTGAGCGGTAACTACCAAGAAACTCTTGACAAAAATATCCAAAGAATTCAAATTAATGGATGTGTGGACCACTAAAACTAAACGCCAAAGTTAGATGACAGTTCATTCAAAATAGATGCCTGTTTTAAAAATATCCGAGTTTCAACTGCTCCTGTACCGATATCCACGTGAGAATTCATTTAGAATATTGTTGATATCAGTTAATCTTAACAAAATCTTTAAATATTAAAAAGTAATTAAGATTGTTTAATAAATTTTTTGCCGAAAGTTACGTCGCCTTTTAATGATGGCATTTCAATAAGATTGTGCAAAGTACGGACAATTGCATTAGAATGACATTACAGTTGTTCAGTGTAAAGTATTGCCAAATAACATAAATTCCAGTTAGTCAGTGTAACATACTGCCAAATAACATAAATTCCAGTTAGTCAGTGTAACATACTGCCAAATAACATAAATTCCAGTTAGTCAGTGTAATATATTGCCAAATACGATAACATTACAATTGGTCAGTGTATAATATTGCCAAATAAGATGGCATTACAATTGGTCAGTGTATAATATTGCTAAATAAGACGATAGTACAATTGGTCAGTGTATGATATTGCCAAATAAGATGGCATTACAATTGGTCAGTGTATAATATTGCCAAATAAGACGATAGTACAATTGGTCAGTGTATAATATTGCCAAATAAGATGGCATTACAATTGGTCAGTGTATAATATTGCCAAATAAGATGGCATTACAATTGGTCAGTGTAAAAAATCGTTTATGGATCATGATAAGATGAGGTAGTACGAAATGCCGCTAATTGACCATTATATCGACATATCAGTGAGGTACAGTACGTGTACAAATTAAGCGTGTATTTCGCTTATTGAGACGATCGGGATATATATATACATGTATCATAACTGTCACCCTTCTACATTGTGATACCACGGAATTAGATTACTATATTGCTATCTAAGTCCGTGGTAATTCTTTATTTCGCGTTCGGATCGGGATCTATAAAAACCAGACGGGGTTAATGAAACCGTAGACACCCCTCCCTGAACCAGAAATAACTTATAGTATTGACAATTAAGGATGCCACAATCAAGAGATATGTGAAACGCTACGTTTACACATCGTTATAAAGGAATCAGGAAAACGTATGCTACTGATCATGACTAGGGTTTACTTTCACTAAATCAACATTTGAAAATATTTCAATTTTATAACATTTGAAACAAACGAGAAGAAATCAACATAATGTATATAGATAATGGTTTTCTGAGAAAACGCGAATCTATAAATAATTTCGTTATCTTAATATATTGCCTGGATATTTTGTCCACAGGCGTCAATTCTTTTAAGGTCATTGCTTTCTTTGTCCTGAATTTTCTCGGTTGATTTCTATTGTGGACAATTGAAATGTATGCTGTTATCATTATATTTATAATGTACGCGTAATGGACTATCCTTTCAACTGTGACCATACAGACAGACACACGGAGCGGGGCATTGATATATAATTACCTATCGTCTACGCCCACGGACAAAATTAATCATTACTCTTGTGATAATGAAAAATGGACACGTTCTGAGAAATGGTTATGGTATTGTATAGTTTGATACGTGTAAAATACGTGTTAATATTATTAGTGGTAATTTTTAATTTCCATCGTGAAAGTAACATACAAGCATGTCTGAAACTAAAAAAAAAAATCTTACTCCGATAATGTTAAATGTTTGTTTTTTATATTATCATATTTAAGTTTTACAAATGAAGCATTTGATAGAGAAGACATTTACGATAAAAAAGAACAATAAAATATGTAAATTGGTATACAAAGAGACAATAGTCTTAACGTAAAGGGCCTGTTTCCAAAATGGCCCCTTTTCTGATTCAAATTTCCTGTTGGTGGTGCATTGCCCATGCCGTTGTGGTTACAAATCTATAAAGTATAAAGATTTAGGTCACTTTGTTTGTTTTTTATGGCTCCTCAAAGTTGTACCTTTCAGAAGCTGTCTAAGTGTTGATAAAATGTGCATGTTATGTAAAATATTAATGAAAATCTAATCAAATGATAGTCACCGTAAAGAATACATTCATGAGATGATTGTGACAAAAAAATCATGTTTCCATCGCGCCATTTGGCTGTTTTATAGAAGAAACAATCTCAAAAATGCCATTTTCGATGATAACATTTTAGACAAAAAACTGTGTTTTTTAGAGACTACACCCTTTTATGGGCGTTGGATGCAAACCAATTTTTATCCTATCAAACAGTACGTAATATGCTTTTGATGAAAGGAAAAATCATCAAAATGTAAGTGGTGGAACATTTTCAAATCTTGGGTTGAATTAACCTATGGTTGAATTGCCGATTTTCGACTTTCTTTAGATAATTAACAAAAACACGAGAGTATTTGCTCGGTATGTTGAGAATATGTACACAGATGTGAAAAAAGTGAGAGAAACACTTTTTCATGAAAGAAATCCAAGATGGCTACTTCACAAGTCCCCGTGGTTGAAGACATTGGCTGACAAATAGACAGAACAACACACAAAACGTGTTCCTTATGATTTTGGTTGGTTTTTGCATTTACGAGAGTGTTCATAGCTACGGACGATTGTATAATACCTATATTTATAAGTTTGGTTAGTCACATGGTAACAGGGATCTTTCATATCGAGCCCCAAACATACTTTCGACATATGCACTATGTTGCCGCATGGAAAACTATTTCAAGTTTTGTCGGAATTTCTTTACCTGTGGTTGTAGTGGTCGAGGGTTTTCCAGCGCCCTGTAATACCCAGGGTACAATTGTAGTACAAGATACTGGAGATGTGCGCACACATTCCCATCTTTCTCTCTCCAACTGGGCACTGGCAGTAGTAGTCTTTTATTGGGGCCTCATCATCGGGTGAAACGGTGAACCGTACCCAAACGTTATATTTCGTTTGGCTTTTGTATCGCGCATGTATTTGACATCGGAGAAGGTCTTGGGAGTGCTGGTAAAGCCACACCTCATAGTCTCCGTCATCACTTAAATGTTCGGCGATGTAACCAGGAGCCAGAGATATCTGATACGTTCCACACGTAATAGTTCTCAAGTAATCGAGACGGGGAAACAGTACGGAAGATGCATTCATCTTCACAAACCTGGACCTTGCCCGTCTAGATAGATCCGGATCTGTCTTGACTCTCTGAGCTAAACCATTCGGTGTTGTCAAACGGTCCTTCATACGTTCAGCCATTAGCCTATCTTTGACATCTCTCTCTGGAGATCTCTGGTAGATCGGTCCTCTATATATATAACCATTCAGACAGGCTGTGACGGTTCGAAGCAAAGCCTCGATGACATTGATAAAGCTGTTAGACACCAATTGCGTTCGGAAGAACGTCCAGTGTTTCAGACGACCATGATAGGATTCCACAATCCACCTCGATTTGGTGATAGTTCTTTCAAGATTTGCTTGGACGTCAGAATGTTGACTTTGACCATGTTTCAGGTATGATGGCATGCTAGCATTGAGGCCAGAGGCTTCGAGAACTCGTAGGACATCTCTAAAACCTCGGTCAACGACAACATTGTCATCTGGTTGTAGCCAAGTAACTAGCTTGCCCATGACATCTTTTGTAATTGTAGCATTATTTTCGCTGCCAGTGAATGGTCCTACTGTGTCCAGAATGTAGCCATCTGGTAAGGCGATGCTCATGATTTGAGATAGTTTCTCTTCTTCTGGCTACAGTAGGACATTCTCTGGAGCTTGTGGTTGGAGCTTTTCTGGATATAAATATAGGTGCCATCTAATATGGCAGTGGCTTTATCTCCAAAAAATGCTTCTGAAAAGATAGTATTGTGCCCGAGCAACTGTTCTCTTGTCAAGTGATCCGGACCTAGAAATTGTGGGTCTATCGATGTGTCTAATGCATGTACTATGGAATGGAAAGTTTTGGACACACTTGACTTGGAAATTCCAAAAGGAGAAGAACACTGACTCCAGGAAATGTCGGTTTTCAGTTTTACCCAGAACAGTAGTAGAGCATCGTGTGTAGTCTTAGTATATATACCATATGAAAGATATGGGGAACAGTGCGAGTAGATTTCGAGGAACTGATCTTTGGACCAACCTGTCCAGGCCATGCATGCCGAGTCATCAAGAGAAGAAAAGCTTATTGCAAACGCAGACTGGTTCTGTGAAAGGAGGTGCGACACTTCTAGGAGGTCATTAATGATTTCGGACGATTTTGATGGTAACTGAGATTCCAAGGAACCTCTACCATCAAGGACTACCTCTGTAGACGGATATATGTCGTTACCAATAAGGTGAATGGAGCAGACGCGGGATGAGGTGGGACACCACAGATTGTGTGAATAGATCAGGTGATGTCTTTGATTTTGTTCCATTTATTGCCAAGGTAACACGACAGAGACAGCATCTTTTGTGTGAAGAGCCATGAAGGGTCAGCAACGGCAGGATACGGGACGGGGAGTCGTCTTCTTCCTCTATTTCCTGGTTCTCCTCGGTTTCAGGTTCAGGCTGATTTTTGTTCCGAAGATACTTCATGTAGCACTTCTGGCAAATGAGTGCTTGTTCCTTTGCTGACATCAATCCTTGTTGAACCAGCGTATCTAGGAGCCATTTATATTGTGGACTATTTACGTTGCGTGCACTTCTGTTCTTATTACCACTACGTTTCTTGAAGTATAGTTGACAGCCTTCTCCAACACATTTACCCTCCATCTTGAAACAATAACGATTGGTTTATGAAGCATTGATAAAGTAACAAAATAGCAAGCCACCGATGATTGCTGTAAACAGCTAATACTTAGTAGTGTGGAACAATTATGCGAAAATGTGTGATAATAACGAATTGATTGATTACTTAGAACAAAATAAAGTATTTCATATGGATAATCTATCTAATCGATGTGGCGTGGTCGGCAGGCACAAAGAAAGTGAAACAAGTCAGGGTCCCAACCCTGACAGAGCCACAATGCTTTGGAGATGGGACAATAAAACAAGGAAAGTGAGACAAGAATAGCTAGCGTCGAGTCAATGATTCCGTAAACGTATAGACAAAGAAGATACGGATAAATGTTTAAGGTCACACGATCAGAAAATTCAGAAGAGGACAACTTGAGATAGAAAAGTATTCATGTATCAGGGTGTCCCCAGTGTAAATCTTTATATCGATACTGTTTATTTAGTCGTTAGATATCATAAAACTGTCGTGAAAATATTCGCTCTGATATTCAATATAAAATTTTGTATATAATAAGCTATATATTAGGGTTTCAGACAAGGTTGTTACTCATTTCCCCTTTTCTTTCAATTTACACCCACATTCAGGCGACGATATGAGAACGTTCCACCACATGGAATTAGCTGATTTTTGGTACACATATGAAACAAGTTAAGCTCTATCCGATTTGGTGATGGAAATTTGCATCCAAAACTATATAAAGGGAGAAAATTGCAATTTTATGGCATTTTTTTTCCTAATTGTGTCTCTGCAAGTGCATTTTTATCCGAGAATTTTTTTTTTTTATGTTTTATGAATAAACACGATGTTTTGCAAATATTTATCAAAAAAAATTTATACTATGTTGCTAATTACAATTTCGAGATAACCTTCTTTTATTTACGACCTTATGTCTTTAAAGCTCAAAATGACAACTTTATAAAAATACATTTTCACTGAAATTATGAAATCTGGGTGTCGGAAAGGTGTAAAATTATTCTTCGGAAAAGAAAAAAACTGTAGTTGAGCTAGATAAGAAATTATACGGGGGCAGGCTCCTATGGAGAATTAACATTACTGGAAACAGGCCCTTTCACGGGAATTTCGCGTGAATATTACGTGAAATGAGGCAAAAAAAAACGTGAATTTCACTTGAAAGTTATTTCACATGAAAACTTTCATGTGAATTTTATGTGAATTTTTCATAAAATTATTTTCTTCACATGCTAATTTGATGACCCGGATTTCACAAGAGTTCCGCGTGAATTTCGTGTAAAATGATAATTCATTTGATTTTTACATGATCATTTTTTCACTTATTTTTCAAATGAATTTCACTTGAAATTTACATGAAATATTTCACGTGAAATTCACGTGAAGGATTTTGTCATGTAAAACTAACGTAAATAAACATTGGCTATGTACTATGTATATTTCACAATTTTTTTAAAAGACTTGTAGTAGTTATGTGAGGAGTTTACTCCAAGAGCTTTTTGCACGAATATGAACAGGAGGCGCTTTAAATTTCGTCAGTTACTTAGTTAACATAACTAACGTCAATAACTATCTCCTATACACCAATCAGGAAGGTTCGCAGTGAAGTTACCAGTGCATCTCTCTTACGCTATGCACGCGTCAGAGAAGTGTACCGTGGGTTTCCGACGATGTGACGGATCATGCATGATATGTTCTTTGAAATGTTATATGGACTTTTTCCCATGGGTATTGTATGATCGAGCTAGTATACTGTACTTCCCTATCTGGATTAATTTCTTTCGGACGGTTTTGTTTCCTCAGTCGCCTCATAAGTTTCACGTTTTAAACCCTTGCTTAGCATCACTGACGAGTCCTAGAAGGACGAAACAGCTGCATGGTGTAACATCACTGACGAGTCCTAGAAGGACGAAACAGCTACATGGTGTAACATCACTGACGAGTCCTAGAAGGACGAAACAGCTGCATGGTGTAACATCACTGACGAGTCCTAGAAGGACGAAACAGCTACATGGTGTAACATCACTGACGTGTCCTAGAAGGACGAAACAGCTGCATGGTGTAACATCACTGACGAGTCCTAGAAGGACGAAACAGCTGCATGGTGTAACATCACTGACGAGTCATAGAAGGACGAAACAGCTGCATGGTGTAACATCACTGACGAGTCCCACAAGGACGAAACAGCTGTATGGTGTAACACCACTGACGAGTCCTAGAAGGACGAACCAGCTGTATAGTGTAACATCACTGACGAGTCCCACAAGGACGAAACAGTTGTATGGTGTAACATCACTGACGAGTCCCACAAGGACGAAACAGCTGTATGGTGCAGTTTATTTCATTATGTAGCTCGACTGTATCTTATTCTATATTACGAAGATGCTTTTCTCGCGTGTGTCTTTTGTACAATCTGGTTGTCTTTGTTGTAAAAGTGTTCATTTAAAATACCTGATAAAGGAATGGGACCTGTAACGAAAAACAGCCAACACGTGTTTCGTGGCTTAACTAGTTAATCATTAAAACAGTAAGGATACATAAATGTTCTACTGCAGAAGTAATTCGCCGCTCGCCCACGTCGTTCAGAAAATTAAGTTTCTCACAAAGGCAATCTTTTAATGCTGCGATTCCGAAATTTGCTACACAGCAGAGATTATGAATTAATCTTCATGGGTATTAAGGTCTTCTTAACATGAATATTTATCAAAACAGAAGAGAGTTGTGTAATGTGAATGGAATTCTGTAATATTTGATTTTGAAGTATCTCATACAAAAGGCATTATCAAATATTACAGATTATGTGCATACGTTATTAACTATTTGAATTTGTACAGCTGGATATTCCGATGGCTTAGAGAAACATAGACGTATCTCGAACATGGATTGCTTAGAAGTAAAGGGTCGTATTTCAAATTTATCAATTTTTAGATTTTAATTGATAACAATTTGGAGTGAGCTTTTCTCATATAATATGCACTGCATATAAAATAAAATGGTCAAATTCTTTTTAATCGCAGATGTTTCTCACAAAAAAACCTTCCATTCTCATTAAAGATATTCAAATTCTATTAGAAAAGCTCACTCCAAATTGAAGTCAATCAAAATCTGAAAATTGATAAATTTGAGATACGGCCCTTTACTTTTTAGACACTCCTCTGATTTATAGCATTATCAAAATGTGTATGTACTGTTGAAAATTTGAGAAGAGGCTACCTCAATATAAAATGTTCTGAACAAACCTCCATATTGACTTTGTTGAAATGGCAGTTAAAAAACATAGCAAGTGATTACTATATCAACAATGCTGGACACAACCAGATATGCGACATAATATCTGCTACAAACCATTTTTCTGTCTTTCATTATTGGAAAAGTAATTTTATCACATAACTAACCCGTTCAGTCATGTCATACGGCCATGTCATATATATGGTATTACACACGTGTAATAACACTATTGTGACGTCATATACAAATGACGTCTTTATGATGTCATATGATTGTCTCGGTAGTGAAAATCGTACTGTCACAGAAGACTGCTTTTCTGATAGAAAATTAATTTGAGAGTTGTATTTTCTCATAAATACAAGTTATGTGATAAATAGAATCTTACACTTGTGTCAATGTAATATGGAATTTATTAAACTCGTTAAATAATTTAAAACAATATAATTTAACCGCCTCGGTAGCTGAGCGGTCTAGACCGCTGGACTAGATCGTGTGATGACGTGCCGTGTGCGGGAGGTCGAGGGTTCGCGGCTCGGCCGGCTCTGAGTAGAAAGTTTCTCTAACCCGAAGGCTTCGGCCCACGGTCTCTTCTCTTTCGAAGGGAGTTTTAAAATCGCGAAGTACCAATTAATGACATAAATACAAGAAAAAATTATCAGGCCCCAGCATCAAAAATTCAGACGTGACAGCAGTAATCATAAGAAGCCAAAGGCTTAGTCCCTGACGGGTTTGCCGAGTGTCTATAAATAACTGCCATAACTGAATACGTCACTCGCCTATATGCTCGTGGCCTATTAAATTACCTAACTCGTTTAATAAATTCCATATTACATTGACACTCGTGTAAGATCCTCTATATATATCTTATATAACAATAAAATACTCATCGACACCAAAGTTCTGCTTTACACATTTTTGACTCCTCTTTGATATTATCAAGACAAAGTTCGGACAAGCAGACGAGTGAGGAATTAAGCAAGGGAGGTAATGGACAACATATGAATACTGTTCCTTTTTCTGGTAATGTTGTCTTGGAAAGGATCATTGGAATTGTTTTCGGCTTTTTTACTGTCGTATCAGAAGGCGACACGTAGGGCCCACTTTGTTGGCGTCGTCGGTTATTTACGGCGTCGTCGTTCGTTTTCGGCGTCATCGGTTGCGTCATCTGAATGAAGGTTACCGTGAGGTCCTTTGGGCCTATCAAAGTTTAAACGGTGCTTCCTTACTGAAAGTCGTTGCTGGAGATTGTTCTTCAGCACTCAATTTTAATGTCAAGATCAATGTCACTGTCGCTAAAAATAAAACTGGCGTCCAAACAAAGGATTCCACTCGATAATTTGAGTTCCCTAGGACAACTGAAACATATACAATGCTTCCTCATTAAAACATATACTTGGGATTGCTCTTCATGTCTGAGGTTATAGGTCAAGTTCACTGTTACTATAAATAAAGCCCACACCCCGATATGGACAAAAGTTTCCATATGATAACTCGAGTTTTCTTCTTGAAACTTTATCAAGAATGTTTATGATTGCTACGGTACTTGAGGATAAAATATGTATGGTCTTTTCAAACATTCAAAGGTGTACGCCAAGGTGATGCAATCTCATCCACACTGTCTAATTATATACATTTAACAATAATTGACCAAACCGAAAGGTAATTAGGGCCCTATAGTAATTAACTTGTGCGTCCCTCAGTCTGTCCTTCTGTTCGTCCGTCTGTCCATTTTTACTGATTGATATTTTTTTATTACACTATGAAGGAAAGTTGGTCAGAATATAAGAAGATGTCCACTGACCACACCTTACAGAACAGCGAGTACTTATATATCTATTCGTGTAAGGCCTACAGTAATAAAACAATTTGAATTTATTTGTGATAAAATCTTGAACCCACTCTATCAATATTGGATTAGGTAAGAATATATCTTATGCATCTACATTAATTGTGTATAAGGTTAATTTGACAATGTAAACATCTGAAGTAATTTCATACTTTTGTTTGAACGGCAGGTATTATAAGGTCAGTATTTGACGCTGTTCAAAGACTATGTATCTTACATACAGTTCAAAGGATAAACATTCGATATAACATATTTAAATGATTTAAATTTCAAATAATGAAGACAAAAGTATATTGTTTCGAAGAAGACAAGAATTTGAGTTAAGCAGACAATGCTTCGAACACCTTGTACCACACCACCTTAGGACAAAAGAGATGTCTACAACAACCACGAACTGTTCTTCATAATGAACTACGATATCATCGCTCTAACATAATCCCACACAAACGTGCAAAATGGCGGTTGAGCTAACACAAATTCTCTGTTTCCTGCTTTCTAGTCATATGTGTGCCGCTGTAACAGGTCAGACGTTGTGTGAACAAGATGTGAACTGCCACCTACCGGACTGTTTCTGTACTACAGTAGAACACCCCATGGACAGACAGAACATCCCCCAAATGGTTTATTTTGGATTCGATGACGCAGTGACCCCTGAAGGTTCCAAACACTACGATTTTCTCTTCAGACGTAACCGTACCAACCCGAACGGCTGTCCGATCGGTGCCACGTTATATATATCACATGAATTCACACACTACGATATCGCAAAGATGTACTATGACCGCGGATTCGAGCTCGCCGTTCACAGTGTGTCTCACAATGAGATTAATACGGGTGAAAAGGTTCTGAAGGAGGCACGTGACCAGCGAAACAATATTGCCAAATTGGCCGATGTCCCTTCCGAGGAGATCGTTGGGTGGAGGAGTCCTAATTTAGTTACAGCTGGGGATGACCAGGTAACCGCACTACAAACCCTCGGCTACACATACGATATTTCGCTAACAAATCCATTAGTTCACGTAAATGATGACAATTTGTGGCCATTTACACTGGATTTCGGTTGCCAGTTTTTAAATACATGCCCAAAACAAAAGCATAAGGGGTTTTGGGAGATTCCAGTGAACCATGTTTTTCTGGAGAAAAAGTACGCTTGTGTGTATACGGACGGCTGCTTTAAACGGCCAAATAATGCTGAGGAAGCTTTCAATTTCATCATAGATAACTTTAAAAAGTATTACAATGGAAATAGAGCACCATTCGGAATAAATATGCACATGGGCTGGTTTCTTTTTCCACATACAAGGGAAGGGATGGACAGGGCCATACAGGAAATGCTGAGTTACGATGACGTATACATAATTACAGCAAAACAGGTAATACAGTGGATGAGACAACCAACCACGATTTCTGACATCAAACGTTTTAAGGAATGGGATTGTGTTCAAAGTGTATTGATGGATAATGATCAAAATGTATTGATGAATGGTGATCAAAAGTTATCGATGGATAGTGATGAAAAGGTATTGATGGATAGTGATGAAACGGTATTGATGGATAGTGATGAAACGGTATTGATGGATAGTGATGAAACGGTATTGATGGATTGTGATCAAAATATAGTTATTGGTAGTGATCACACGGTACCTTCGAAACCCGATGAACCAATTTCTGAAGGAATGCAAATGAAATATACCAAAGTGATTGTCCCTCTTGCCGCGTTCCTGACCTGCTGCATTGTGGGATCGGTAATATGGCTGATGAGAAAGAAAAGTAAAAAGTATTCTCCTCTAGAACAGAATCTGAATGTCGAATATCATGACTGAACAATGTAACATCTCTATGGTGAGATATGTGTGTATGTTCCTCAGTTCCAAATATTACTTTACATAGTTCGAATATTTTAGAAATAACACGAATTTATATTCATGAACGTAAACGAGAAAATATCTCTTCACAAAATGAAAACTGTATAATGTAATTCGCCTACACTTCTAGAGCATTTCTTTGTACTATCTGATATAGTATCTACACCCATGGAATAGGTCATGGCAAAACTGAACGCATACAGATAGCAGTTTGATTAGTCTGGGGTAAAACAAAATCTGGCCAATCGCTAGATTGATGTCTTTCGAGATTTTAAAGGAGCGCGAACCGACTTTAAAGCTTGTCAATTTTAACCGTTATGTGAACATAAGATTCCTTCAATATACAACAAAGGATCGAAGTAATCTTCTGTCCTCATCAACAAGATTGGGCACACAGAGCCTTCCGTTTTGCCATGACACATTCCAGGGATGTAGAGAGGTATGTAAGCGTCACCCCTAGATATCGATGATTCCGATCGAGTTATATGACCTTTGTTTTAGTGTTTTGACGATTGGAAACAGTATGTTTGTTAAAATAAACTTGACATGTATACTTTTAGTATCATTAAACTATTTTATCAAATATTGTCCAACCTCGTTATCTCGAAGTCGTAGGGAGTATTCGAGTTAAATGAGGTAGAACACGGTCTGTGAATTATACGAGTTCGAGATATCGAGGTTCAACAATATATTCACTGAGTTAAATAACGTCCATATCTATTGAGACACTTAAAACACAATTTAACAATTGTATTGGATTTTTTTTTATCTTAATTTAGACATGACACGTATTTAAATTTTATGTAAGCAGAAGACGCTTACTCTTCCGGAACACCTGTTCTTATTCCCTTGTACTTTTACAAGGGTCTCCATGTCAATCTTTTCTTTGCTCATAGTTTACCCGCTCCTTGTTTAATCGATTTTAAGGTCGATTTTATGGTTCAATAACCAGAACTCAAAATCGATTAAATCAGAGGCAAAAATATTAACAAAGAAAATATTTACATGAAGATTCTTGAAAAAGTACAAAAGACCATGTGTTCTTGAAGATTAACCGTCTTCTGCTACACGTTTTGTCATTATGACCTTTACGATCGCATTACTCGAAAAAGGTCTGCCTTCATAGGGTTTTCACATTTAACAATGGGCTGGGAATGTAGATAGAAACGTTGTACTTCTGGTTCCTCGCACGACATCTTCCTCGAGAAAGTTCTCAACTATGGCGACATTAACGTCGCTGTGAAGGGTAGGGCATCTGACCTCCATCCCCTACCACTGTGATGACTGTCGTATTGCCATGACGCAGATACATCCTCACAAACTGGTAATACCGAGTGGGTTAGTCGCTCCTCAAGTCGGGTGACAGTGAGTATGTTAGTAACTTGATATTTGCGAAGCCTCTCTTTAGCAAAACTGTATAATTATCTCATTGACGGACTTAACGTCGCTAGCTATTATATTGATTCATTTCTTCTTGGATGTGACCAAGATTTACACGGCAGGTGTCGTGAATGAAGCAGAAGACGTTTACTATTCCGGAACACCTGGTCTTATTCTCTTGTACTTTTACGAGGGTCTCCTTGTAAATCTTTCCTTTGTTCCTATTTGCCTTTACTTCAATCTTTTTTGAGTTCGGATTATGGTTTTGTTGACGCTTTGGTATTCCCTGTTTTTTTTCTTCAGCATGACAAGCGACAATGATGCTGCTTTTTTGCTACTGTAGAAATGTTGTTGCTTTGTGACTTACTCTTGTAATTATCCTTGAATTTTTCTCCTGCATGTAATACCCGTAAGATTTCTCTCGTGATTGACTGCAAGACATCGCCTACTGGAACAAACAGGGACAATTGTGAAAGCATCTCTCTACTTAACGACCTAATGGAGTAATGCGCATCTACCGTTATGATACTTTTGTGTCATATATTAAGGAATTGCAACAGCTCAGAAATGTTTTAACTGTATTCTCCAAATTTAGCACTCGATATCGAGCTGCCTCAGAGCAGAACCTTATGAAGGAAGATAATATTATACACTGATACTGTATACCAAGTATATCCGGGATTTTAAGATAAACCTCATTGAAACCACAAACTAGATAACCAAATCTCAGTTATATTGACGATCTTCAATTCGAATTCAGCAAATAAACAAGCTATTTCTTATCAAATCAAGTCAAATGAACCATTTCTGTTATGTACGTGGCAAAACTTTTGCAGTTAAACAAAAGATATAACGTATATAAGACAGTCACGAGAAATGGCAATTTTCAAACACAGTGTTGGTGGTCAGATTATTATAAAAAAAATCACAAAAATATATATATCACATCAAGAAAGATATCCCCTTTATTTCAAGTGTAAACTGTATATACCAGTTATAATGGATAAAAAAACCTCCATTATTTAAAAAACAAATAAAAACTAATTTCCGTGGCATCATGATGATTTTCTCAGACGTTCACTTGAGAGTTTCCATGTAGCGAATAGTGCCTTGAGCTCTTCAGTCATAGGAGGCGAGATTAGGTGTTCGTCAATACGTTTGACCATACTTCCGGGAGTACATCCTATAGTAGCCTGCTTACATATGTTCACAGCACATACGAACCCGTCGGACAGACGAATGAACTGCTGCTCAATGTAAAACGCCTTCTCGTCCCAGTGGACAAACTGAAATATAACATTAGAGTTTAAGCTGATACACGCTACAGAATTACCCTGTATATAACTAAATATAACAACAATTAGGATTATTTAAATATCACTTTATCAACTGAAACCTGACGAATGAACGGTTAGGTGAGATACAACACAAACGATTGTAATTATAAATATTTCATTCTTAAGATTTTTGTGTAACACAACTTAATTGAACCCAGAACAAGTGAATGAGTTTGAAAAGAAAAATAAAGACTTACGGTTGTTTGAGTACAAATAGAAAACGACAACTTTTTATTTTGACTCAAAAAAATATCTGTTTCATATTGTTAGCGTTCATATTTTAACAGTAAACTTATTTAAGCGAGTTTCGAACAGACAGTATTCTTCTAAATCAAGACTGAACTTTATAAGCTGATTGTGGCAATTCATCACTGCGCTGATATTTGTTTATCAGGTTATGAGCCGAACTATACGTTGGGTGCGAGAAAATATGCACGTTTACTTTATTTAAGGATCTGCTCTTGTGAGGTTTTAATCACATTCAAATCTCGTTTTGATCTCACGTGAAACATTTTTGTAATATCTAACAATTAATTTATGATTTTGATAGAAAATATGTATCTGAAAAATGTTGCAAAAAAATGAGGTGTCTGTTATTTGTAGAACTTTTTTTAGAAGAATTTTTAAAATGACCATTATGGCAGCCATTTTGAAAATAAATATTTCTGTGTATTTCTTCAAATTCACGAACGGCCAAACTTACATGATTTTTATGCTTGATTGATCATTTAAAATCAGCAGTGTGTGGCCATTTTTCATTCCAGCAAGTTCATTTTCGTTGTTCAACTTTTTTATGTTCATTACAAAGCAACTATTTTGCAACAAAGATATTTTTTACATTTTGGGTATACTTTTAAGATATTTTGATTTTTGACTCAAGAAAAGTGAACAATAACCCATTATATAAAAAGAAAACAAGCCCGCTGATAACAAAGGCAGAGGCTGACCAAACGAAATGGAATGTGATTGGGGTCCTAAACAAGCTAAACCACCAAAGGTTAATTTTGTCAATGCAGAAAGGAAGTGTCTTGAAACTTAAAGGAAAGAAAAGTACATAATGATTGAAGCAGCTGATAAGGACATATCAACACTGATAAGTCGTACGTAATAAAAGATTTTGAACTTGAACTTGACCTTCGTTATGGGTAGCAAAGATAATAACGAAAAGATAACCACCATAGTTTGTGACAACAAAATATGTCAGGTAATGTAAAATATCCCACTTCAACTGATAAACATAAATTGGTCATAATGTTCGTAAAGATGAAGCACGATATGAAAAAGTCTACCTTACATCTAATGTAGGTCCTGGAATCCCATATTTTCCATTACGAATTCATAGGTTCCAGTGAGCCAATATGGCTAGGAATGGCTGGTAGACAGCCGGGGTCTTATTGTGATAACATCAAGCGACGACATTTTTAACCCAATGTATTGTCTTTCTTCACCAATACAAAAGACGAGGCAGCAAGGTATATGGAAAACGTAGAAATAACCCCGGAGAACACAGCAAGATTCCTGTTGGCAACATAGATGATATATAAGAGGTATAATCAACACCACTAAATTCACCAGAAAAGTGGTTTCTTCATTTGTAGATCATTTGGAGCAGGTAGGCATCTCAACTGCATCGATAGAGTGTGTTTATATGTTAATGACATCCTGTAAGAATCCTTAACCATGTGCATGATGTATATACAGGTGCAATAACATCTACATCAGGGAATCGTAAGCCACGTTCTGGCTTACACCCTTGTCATCCTAACCAATATCAGCAGCAAATTCCGATTGAAAGAAAAGAATAATTTATTTCAACAACACATAGGGGAACATATGTTTTAAAATTTCTCAACAACGAAAAGTAAAAGGTAGAGAAATCGGCCTTGAAATTAAAAAAAAATGTATCCCTCTTTTATTTCATTAAGAACATCACCTCTACATTTACTGAAAGGTGACCTTGTAAAAACAGCATGCATGCTGTTGCCCACTGAATGTATCGAAAAAGGCGACTTATGCAAGGGCCCATTGCAAAATTAGACTTAAATTGTAAGGAACAATGGAACGAGAGGAGTCGGGTAGAATATATCCCTCCTTACAACACTTCATGCAGCGTCATAGTAACGTAATAAATATGTTTACCCTAGAGATGATTTGGTATCGTGTGAACAACTCCAATGACCTTCTGAACCGGATGTTGGTGGCAGCATTGGTGACCTGGAACCTTTGACCTATCGTCTCCACCACGTGACTCTCCAACCATAACTTCGTTTGCGCCAGGTCACATTCACGTAAATACCTTGCGTTGTTCATGTGAAACATGGCGTCTAGATCTGTCGTAAGGACGATACCTGTGAAATGATAAAATATTTAAATGAATTGAAATGAGGAAAAAATGTAAACATTTTTAATACTCGTGGAGAATATGTTCAACTTTTTTTCAATGCACAAGGATATAAAATTGTACTACAAAATAAATACAAATATAAACTGTATCACCTTGTTAATACAAAACGGTACTAATTACAACTTTGCCTGTGAAAAGGAATTATATATCTCTAAATATAGAGATTTTCATGTTAGATGTCGACTGCTGATTATCAATCTTCTTACACAGGAATTCGAGAGAATCAGTTTGATCAGAACTATTAGCAAGTTTATGGTCGCCATATGTCTCATTGAGAAATATTTTGTATCTTTGTGTGATATGAAGATGGACGTTTTTGAGCATGCTAATTAGTGTTCTACTTATGGTGATTGACAATGATGACTCGGGTCTCTCTTTGATCACTTTATGTTTACTTGAATGTGACCAAGACTTACATTGCAGGTGTCGTCGATGAAGCAGAATATATTTACTCTTCCGGGACACCTGGGCTCGTATTCAAGAAACAGCTCTCGTGCCCAAGCATGGATTCTGTGCTCAAGCTCAATGTCTTGGTCCGGTTATAATTTTATGTTGAAATGATATTTTGCCAAGATTTCGAAACAATTTGAAGATTGTTGAAGCCAAACACTGTTTTCAATGATTACATTTTACATTTTGTGCATTTGACATGATTTAAGTAAATTACAAGGATGTTGACTTGAGCACAAAATCTATGATTTAGCATGAGAACGTTTGCATGAATACGGGCCCTGGTGTTATTCTCTTGTACTTTTTCATGTTTTTTTTTCTTTTGTTCGCATTTTGCCACTACTTATTACTGTTACGACTGTAGAGAAGGAGATTCAAACCTTTATACTTATTTCTTTATGATAACATTTTGGTCATTACATTGGACTGTATGCATATAAGCAGGCAGATAAAAGAGTTTTTTGTTTGTTTTGGGGTTTTTTGTTTGTTTGCTTTTTTTTTTTTTTTGCAAATAATGAATAATAAAGAAAGGAATACTACAAGTTGTGATGGGCCTGTTTCTGTACAAGGATGAAATGCTGAGGAGAAAACATTTACAGCTAAAACAAGACCAGGCAAAACCAGCACTATACAATGACAATATTTGGAGACAAGATATTTGGGGTTAAAATTCAACAATTTCAAATGCTGGAGAAACAATGCGACATTTGGGCAACCTAAACATTAATACCTGCAGCTGAATATATAAAAAAATGTTAGTCAATAGATGAGTGGAATTTCGCACATTAACAAGTAAGTTTTCCTTTTTCGTCTTTACTTTGTTTCAAAGTTTGACCTCATAAAACCAAATATTGTCCTAACATGAGAACAAAACACATTGTCAGCCCCGATGGTCTGTATACATTACATTTATACGGCCTCTAGGGGGTCTGTTTCTTTTTCTTTTTGAGAATTTATTTCAATCGCGGAATGTACTTAATCACAGTTAAAGTTGCTTCCCTTTGCCCAGTTGTGCAGAGATGTATATCTGTTGTGGAAAATGGACCAATATTACAAACCGCTCCTTGATATGTTAAATGTATGAAGGAAATAAAGAAAATCCATGATGAATGGACAAAGTTGAAAGTAATAACCAGAAACAAATACACTACTGCTTTCTTTTTCTTGTAATCTTATATTAATCTCTATCTGTGTAACGCCACTTTCCTTCGCCAGACTTGACAAAAACACTTTCCCCCTTACCATTCGTTTATCAAAGACCACATGGCGTGAGTTTTTCTTAAAGCTTATTTTGGACCTAAACTAAGGTTTATTAGCGCGTATATGATCATTGATTGCGAAGGACATTTTAATTGAAAAGTGATCTTAACCACTAAAATTATCAAAAGTTACAAAATATCTGTACCAAACGTTAAGGCTTCTGTGCCCGCAATAGATTTTTAGGCTCGTTTGGTACATGTAGATATGAGTCCCACAAGAACTAATGAGCATATTAAAAAAACAAGAGCCTACTTAGAGTAACTAGAATTGTCTGTATTGCAATCTGAAGACATGTGCATGGCCAATGAATTTCTCGGTATTTTAAGATAGCGAGACATCTTAACGTGCTTTTAAGTTACCACTATAGCTTTGTCTTCAGTATATCATTTTGGTCTTTGTAAGTCTTCATATTTGTTCTAAACAATTTACAACAATGCATTAAAATCCCTTTAGCCTTACTCGGAAGATTAAAAACAAAAACAATTCTCCATGAACTGTGAAAGGTTGTGCGTCTGTATTTATATGTACGGGTCATTAAAATATGTGGGAAAGGAAAGCTATGATCCAATCTGACGTAAGTAATTTTGTAGCCGCGATTTTGATAAAAGAGTGTTTCATCACTACATAATCAGTCTAATGATAGAACAATGTTTGATCTATCCGGATGTTGCCTTCTGCTACAAACTGTCAACATCTGTCTGCCTTAAAAGCATCACACATAGAACTTATTTTGTAATGACACCAGTCGGAGTGAGATAATGTTTTTTACCATTCACATAAATTAGTTCCTGAGAATAAAAATGTCACCCACTGTTATAAAATCGCCGACGTTTACAGCCCAGTATCCGGAAACAAAGCGTACTGCCTAATGGGAGATTAGTCTGCACTTTGTTTATCGGGGATGTCTTTATTCATGAAAATACCAGCTTTCGCGACGCAATAGGTTTCATACACAGCACAAATGTCAATGCCTAAAACCAAAGTCATAACGAATATGTTTTTCTTTAATGACTAGTTGATGTAGTCATGAAATATATGTCTGGTCCATACCTGAAGGCCAATGTTGAAAGAAAATCAGAGAATACCAAAGCGACAGCAAAACCATAATCCGACCTCAAAATTGATTAAACTAAAGGCAAAATAGGAACACATGAAAGCTTTACATGGAGACCCTCGTAAAAGTACAAGAGAATAAGACAAGGTGTTCCGGAAGAGTAAGCATTTTCTGCTTCATCGACGACATCCACCATGTAAATCTTTGTCATATCCAAGTCATCATTGTCAATCACAACAAGTAAACACACTAATAAGCAAACTCAAAAATGCCCATCTTCATATCACACAAAGATGCAGAATATTTCTCGATGAGATCAAGATGGCAAACTACAAAATCAGGCAAACAGGTTTTGTTATTCCCACAACAGCTTTTATATTGAATATGCATTAAACATTTCACCAGAAGATATGATTTTAATTAAGTGTATGCATTCAAAGGCCAAACGTTAACAAAATGTTTTCATTATCATTGTAAGTAGCGTGAAGCTTTGTTTATGAGATGCTTTTCTCCTCTTCGTCATACATCCAGTAATATCACGATGACTTGGTAATAAAAGAACGGGCAGCAAGACAAGATTGATTTTTTTGTTGAGAGCATTATGTTATTTATTGGCTATGATAAGAAACCATTAAAGACATAACATATTAGTTGTTTGGATGTTCGCGTATATTCTAAAGGATAAGATCCGTCGCGGTATATAGTACTACAGAGAAGTGAACAGTGTGTCTGTCGCGCTCATAGCTGTGTGATGTTCTGCTGGAACGAGAAAGTCTGTACGATTATTTATTATCGCTTCTCGAAGTGTATTCAGTCGTGTGTTCTACTAGACATATATACTGATACATTTTCAATATATTAAGCCCTAGGCCGTCAGTATGAGGTGACGGTATTAAAATGAACACTAATTTATGTTCTACATGCAAATAACCATGTGGGCACTTCATGCTTTAAAACGAGTTTTTTTAGTAATCACACCCTCAAAGTTGAAAGTCGTTTCACACGTAAGCAATACCAAAGATGGTGGGTGCAGTATGTACCGTTGGCAGTTCTCGTGTTTATGAATAATATACGGAGAATATATCGATAACACCTGCGATATACCAACACACAAGCTCAATGATGTTTTCCAATGTATATGCAACAAATCCTTCTTTTGCGAGAAAAGTTCGATGTTCCCTGCCGAGACACATATAATGCCAAAGATGCCAAACTGAAGCAGCATGATTTTCTGATAATCTTTCCATTCGAATTCAATTTTGCTTCCAGATTAAACCTAAATTATCTTCACGAAAGCATGTGCTATCGGTTTGGCCGTTGACTATATCAACGAGCATAGACTTTAAAAGGCTGAAACATAATGTTCCTCACAAAACACTCATATACAAAATGGATTTATCTGCCTAAATTGTCTTTTAAAACAATGCAAAATAATTCTTCCGAGCCACGCACGACAGATTAATGGTTTTGTTTTAAGTTTGAGCACTCGGTTCCTTACTCGACATACTTATCTCGATCGTGTGTATTTGCGAAATAGGGAAGCGACGCATGTTGATTATATTTTAGAACCTTTCGTGATGAATACAATGTACTTCAATGACACAGACATGAAATCACATTTTACTTCCTTAAAATAAAAGGAATTATTTAACTATTCCAAGTAAAACATTATGATTCAACTTCATCGTTACAGTCCATTTTCTTCAATTTTCATCGTAATCAGTGAGAATTCTTTCAAGCATGAAAATATGTCCCATTTTAAGGAACAAATGTAATGGAAAGGAATCTTTCCTGTTTCCTTCTGTTAATCATCGACACATTTTGATTTCATGTAATCCCTTTTATACAAAATACAGAACAACTAAAAATGACATTTGTGATGAGTTGAACCAAAGGTATACCGATCTCGGGAGGATGGACTGGGCATCCTTAATTCCATTAACCAGTAAAACAAGTAAAACTCCTTCAAAATGGTGGTCATATTAACCATATTGCTTTGTTAACATGAAAAAGACACATTAACAGAATGGCAAGCATGTCATCCCGTCAAAGGTCCAGTGAAATGGCCCTTAGGATCTTTATTGAAATGAATTTTGAAAAACAGCCTTGAAAAATGCGTCCGTTGTAGCCATATTGGATTTTCTTACAAACACGCTATGACAACACATCTATGAATCAGAAATTGAACATCCATACTTAGTGTCTGTTTTGAAACTGCCAAAACAGATTTTCAAAACTAATGTTGTACAATGTACCAGTCTTATTTTTACTTTTCAATTACATGTTCATGTAACTAACAATTTAGCAGCAGTTGGTAATCCTGTAAAAAAGTTTTAGTAATCTGGCCAATTGAAACTCGAGTATAAGTTATAACGGGTTTTCAAAATTGCTGTGGCAGCTATATTAGATTTATTATCGATCTAACAAAAATGACAACACTCTCTTCTGACTTGATTAATAAGTTATACAAATGAACATTTTTAAAACGTGCCGAAACTAAAAGATGCATTAAATGAAATTCGTCCTTTGTCACCATATACAATTTTCAATAAAGTGAACTAAAATATGCATGAATAGAAAACAAATGGATTCAACTTATATTTTATTAGACAAAACAAACTGTTTCAAAGGTGTTAATCAACGTCGCCTGAGGCAAAGCAGAAGCTCATTTACTTTTCATTGTTATCACATATACATACTATAGTTAAAGATGCATATGTATTGTACATAATGTATCGAGGAAAAAGCCACGATGTCAACAGTAGCAGACGACACACGGACAATGCTTACCTTCCATGATACAAGGATCCAGCACGCTCTTCTTCTTCACGAATCGTCGTTTGATTATGGAGTAGATGACGACGAAGATGAGACGAACGATGTAATTCACGTCGAAGAGAAAGTACAGGACGAGGAGGCAGACGATAATGGCGAACATGCTACCTGTCGTGCATCACCTATGGTAGTGACCTTTTACAGGTAATACAACGATGAAATATCTCTCCACGTATACGTTATATAACAACAGTGCTGCTGCTCATAGCCTAATCAATCAAGTCGACGAAGTTAGACAAACAATCCAATGATAATGTAATATATATACCGTAAATGTAAACATTGCAAATCATTTAGATCATGTTTAGAACACTAAGGTTATTATTTTTTACCGTTACTGTTCTCTGAGGGTCGCTCATATCATTAATGAAATATAATATTGAAGCGTAATGGCGGGTTTATCTGACGCATTATGTCTTTACTTCCGGTCGATGTCGGTGGATAGTGAATTCACGAGCTGATTGCCGACCTTAGACTTCATTATAGAGTCTTCTTACTAATTTCCTTCTACAACAATTTAGCAAATATAA
Source organism: Mimachlamys varia (assembly GCA_947623455.1). Taxonomy (NCBI): domain Eukaryota; kingdom Metazoa; phylum Mollusca; class Bivalvia; order Pectinida; family Pectinidae; genus Mimachlamys; species Mimachlamys varia. Next base: position 10,492,954 of record OX392537.1, read on the forward strand.
GGCCAGCATGTCATCATCATTTTATCCGTGTCTCCTGTGTACGGGTATAATTATACACTCACATTACACATATTTCATGTCTTCCGGAGACTATAAATATACCGACAATGAGGATGTACGCATGCGTTACAGCTACATCCGTTATCATCCATTAGCTTTACTTATAATTTTCCTATTCCCTTATGATGCTACCTTGATTGCGGGTATACTCTCTCCTTTACTTAATAAAGTGGTTTTTCCGATCAACCATTTTCTCTCTTTATTTTGTGCTAGCATTTTCATTTTCTTGTGGTTTTTGCTATGTTGTTATCTCCCTTTCCTGGTGATGTTTCCTAGTATTCTAAATTATTTGCTTTCTTACCACTGCTCCTTATTGGCAATATACCCTTGGTTACATTACTTCAAGTAAACTCCTTACAAGCAAGATTCCCTTGATTTCATTCCTTCCATGTCAGCTCCTTACTAGAGAGGTTCCCTTGTTTCCATTCCTACAACAGTCAACTCCTTACTTTGTTTAATTCACACTAGCATAAAATACTTTCTAGCAAGGTTCCTTTGCTTCATTCCTACCCCGTGAAGGAAAGATTCCTGGATTTACTACATCAGCTTCTTACAAGCAAGGTTGCTTTAATTATATTCCTACCACAGTCAGTTCCTTACTGGTTGTTTCCATTATCTTAACAGTCAATTCCTTACTAGAGAGGTTCACATGGTTTCAGTCCTGCATGTACCACAGTCAACTCCTTACTGGAGCGGTCACTTTGGTTTCAGTCCTACCACAGTCAACTCCTCACTAGAGAGGTCCCCTTGGTTTCATTCCTACCACAGTCAACTCCTCACTAGAGAGGTCCCCTAAGTTTCAGTCCTATCACAGTCAACTCCTCACTAGAGAGGTCCCCTTGCTTTCAGTCCTACCACAGTCAACTCCTAACTAGAGAGGTTCCCTTGGTTTCAGTCCTACCACAGTCAACTCCTCACTAGAAAGTATCCCTTGGTTTCAGTCCTACCACAGTCAACTCCTCACTAGAGAGTATCCCTTGGTTTCAGTCCTACCACTGTCAACGCCTCACTAGAGAGTATCTCTTGTTTTCAGTCCTACCACAGTCAACTCCTCACTAGAGAGGTTCCCTTGCTTTCAGTCCTACCACAGTCAACTCCTCACCAGAGAGGTCTCCTTGGTTTCAGTCCTACCACAGTCAACTTCTCACTAGAGAGGTTCCCTTGGTTTCATTCCTACCACAGTCAACTCCTCACTAGAGAGGTTCCCTTGGTTTCAGTCCTACCACAGTCAACTGCTTACTAGAGAGGTCCCCTTGGTTTCAGTCCTACCACAGTCAACTCCTCACTAGAGAGGTTCCCTTGCTTTCAGTCCTACCACAGTCAACTCCTCACTAGAGAGGTTCCCTTGGTTTCCGTCCTACCACAGTCAACTCCTCACTAGATAGTAATTCTTGCTTTCAGTCCTACCACAGTCAACTCCTCACTAGAGAGGTCCCCTTGGTTTCAGTCCTACCACAGTCAACTCCTCACTAGAGAGGTTCCCTTGCTTTCAGTCCTACCATAGTCAACTCCTCACTAGAGAGGTTCCCTTGGTTTCCGTCCTACCACAGTCAACTCCTCACTAGATAGTAATTCTTGCTTTCAGTCCTACCACAGTCAACTCCTCACTAGAGAGGTCCCCTTGCTTTCAGTCTTACCACAGTCAACTGCTTACTTGAGAGGTTCCCTTGCTTTCAGTCCTACCACAGTCAACTCCTCACTAGAGAGGTCCCCTTGCTTTCAGTCCTACCACGGTCAACTCCTTACTAGAGAGTATCCCTTGGTTTAAGTCCTACCACAGTCAACTCCTCACTAGAGAGGCCCCCTTGCTTTCAGTCTAACCACGGTCAACTCCTTACTAGAGAGGTTCCCTTGCTTTCAGTCCTACCACAGTCAACTCCTCACTAGAGAGGTTCCCTTGCTTTCAGTCTTACCACGGTCAACTCCTTACTAGAGAGGTTCCCTTGGTTTAAGTCCTACCACAGTCAACTCCTCACTAGAGAGGTTCCCTTGGTTTCAGTCCTACCACAGTCATTTCCTCACTAGAGAGTATCTCTTGCTTTCAGTCCTACCACAGTCAACTCCTCACTAGAGAGGTCCCCTTGCTTTCAGTCCTACCACGGTCAACTCCTTACTAGAGAGGTTCCCTTGGTTTTAGTCCTACCACAGTCAACTCCTCACTAGAGAGGTTCCCTTGGTTTTAGTCCTACCACGGTCAACTCCTCACTAGAGAGGTTCCCTTGGTTTTAGTCCTACCACGGTCAACTCCTTACTAGAGAGGTTCCCTTGGTTTCAGTCCTACCACGGTCAACTCCTCACTAGAGAGGTTCCCTTGGTTTTAGTCCTACCACAGTCAACTCCTCACTAGAGAGGTTCCCTTGCTTTCAGTCTTACCACGGTCAACTGCTTACTAGAGAGGTTCCCTTGCTTTCAGTCCTACCACAGTCAACTCCTCACTAGAGAGGTTCACTTGCTTTCAGTCTTACCACGGTCAACTCCTTACTAGAGAGGTTCCCTTGGTTTTAGTCCTACCACAGTCAACTCCTCACTAGAGAGGTTCCCTTGCTTTCAGTCCTACCACAGTCAACTCCTCACTAGAGAGGTTCCCTTGCTTTCAGTCCTACCACAGTCAACTGCTTACTAGAGAGGTTCCCTTGGTTTTAGTCCTACCACAGTCAACTCCTCACTAGAGAGGTCCCCTTGCTTTCAGTCCTACCACGGTCAACTCCTTTCTAGAGAGTATCCCTTGGTTTAAGTCCTACCACAGTCAACTCCTTACTAGAGAGGTTCCCTTGGTTTCAGTCCTACCACAGTCAACTCCTTACTAGAGAGGTTCCCTTGGTTTCAGTCCTACCACAGTCAACTCCTTACTAAAGAGGTTCGCGCCTTACTAGCGGGGTTTTCCTGGTTCGAGTACTTCTACAGTCAGCCTCTCTCTAGTGTTATCTCTAGTTTCTTTGATAGCCAACATAGAAATATTATGCTCCGTTTGGTCGCGTCTTCATCATTGCTATGTTTCTGTTCATATCTGAACATGTCACTAGATTTACATGGCGGGTGTCGCCGATGAAGCAGAAGATGCTTACTCTTCGGAACACATGGTCTTATTCTCTTGTACTTTTACAAGGGTCTCCACGCGGATGTTTTTTTCCATATTTTGCCCAAGGTTTAATCGATTATGAGTTCAGATCATGGTTCTGTTGACCCTATTCTCTTTTTTTTCAATTACATCCTCCCAAAAGAATTGGATATGATAAAAAAAAAATACGTGGGCAAAGAGAAAAATCGACAGATGGCGTCTCTATTTTTTTCTACAGAAGCGTGTGTCACGGTCTGGCCCTTGACCATATCAAAGAACACCTCATTGAAAAGGCATTCATAAGTTCAGATTCGATATCAGTCATTCAAAATTTGCGTTACGAAAACCAAACTTATTTAAATACAAAACTTTTCTTCCCGAATATCCCGAACGTCCGATAAAAAAAGGTAAAATCATGTTGTCATGGATTCAAAGCGCTACGATGGCATTAAAAATAGAAAAAAATGTCAAAACAACCGAAACTGCGTAAAGCTTGCAGCAAACTGATTTCAAGCCCCTTTTTACAGATATCCAACCAATCACTCAGTCATCAATTCAACATCAGTGGCAACAACCATGATCTAGAGACAACAACAAACTTTTTAAAATTTGCAACAAAAAACGTAAACCCTGTCTGTCCAGTGAGGAGAAGAATATTCCCCTATCTCGACTCGACTCCTGAAAAGGGAATATCCGCCTATATGTCACGCATGTAGCTTTTCTTTTACAGAAGAGTATACGTACCTTTTGATAGAATGTACAGACTTAAAACACGTTCGTGACAAATACTTTTACTTTCATGTCCCCGACATGAAAACGAAATTGGTTTATTTTATTACTCAATATATCAACGACCTTTTAGCATCGTCTCATCGCATTTTAATAGTTTCAGAACATTTTGATTTTTTTTCATCATCTTTTATGACTAAAACATTACTTTCTAAAAGCTTTTCTTTATTCTGTGTTACCTTTAAAATGCCCTAGGCTAGTCGGTTAAGCCTATTTTATATACAAGTCTCGATTTTATCTTATTTTGACTTTCTTTCATGAAGCAATTACCATTCCTCAAGAAAACAACCAGCTTGGCTCTAAATGATCATAGTTGTCGATGCTCCTCTATATAAAAACAAACAAACACCATCTAGGTACTGTGCTCCAATGATATACACTAACTCTACTCTCCTGTTTGATATCCCTTTTGATTCTGGTGAATCTCTGTTAATTAGTGTCCAGTTGATGTCTTTCTATTACTGTGTCATATTAAAGATGATGTTCTCTTTCAGCAATATTGGTTGTTGTTTTTCCTTTGTGTCTGTTACCCCTCCCCCTCTTCTTTACTGTGATGTGATGTCCTACCGTTTTTTCTCTGTTGTCTCCCATTATTTCTGATGAATGTTCTCCTTTTGTGGGGTGGTCCTGTCCTTTCCTCCATTAATTTGTTATTCTCTCTATCCCTTTCACTTGAAATATTATTTCCTCTTTGAGTATTCAATGTTGTCTCCTTCATTCCGGATGGTGTTTTATTTTTTGTCATCTTGGTTGCAGGGTGCTTTCGTCTTCATCTTAATTGTTGTTTGTATGCCCATCTAGTTCTGATATCTCTTTATCTCCCTTTTGTTTTGCTGTTATGCCCCTCCAGCTGTGATATATCTGTTATCTCCCTTTTTGTTTTTAATATTATGTCCAGTTTTGGAATCTTTGTTATCTCCCTTTTGTTATTATGCCCCTCCAGTTGTGGTATATCTTTGTTATTTCCTTTTGTTTTGCTGTTATACCCCTCCAGCTGTGATATATATTTATTATCTTCCTTTTGTTATTATGCCCCTCCAGTTGTGGTATATCTTTGCTATATTCCTTTTGTTTTGATGTTATACCCCTCCAGCTGTGATATAGCTTTGTTATCTTCCTTTTTTTTGCTGTAATGCCCCTCCAGTTTTCTGTCCGGAATATTATGTCAAATGTATCCAAAAAAGTGCTTAAGTAGTATTTCTCAAACTTCTCATACTACATCCTTCTGACATAAAGTTGTGCCCTTTCGTTTTTTGTTTTTGTTTTAAAGTTGGACAACATTTAGTAGAGTTATACCCCTTTCTGTATATATTCTCTATTGAATATTGTGTAAAGTACGATTTTAGATCTATTAATCGACAACATTTGTAAGAGTTATGCGCCTTTTTGTAGATATTCTGTTTGGAATTTTGTGTCAAGTGTTATTCTAATAAAGTACTGAAACAATATTGCTCAATCTTTGCATGCAACATCCCTATGATATATAGTTGTGTCCTTCGGCATTTTGTTAAGTTTAAAAAATCTTAAGTTATTTCCCTTTCTGTAAAAAACAGGTAGCCAACATGGATTTTGAAAGAAGGTTTGTTATTCCTATTTCTTGATACTACTTTCATATGCAGGATCCCCTTGGTGCCTAGATTTTACTAAAATTACTTCTCTTGAAAAAAACTTTCAAAGAGAGAATGACAGAAATCTCAAAAATGATTTTGAATCTTATTTTATACAACTTATGAGCATGCATGCATCTTGACGATCTATTATATCACTAAGAGGAAAAGCGTTTTATTAGATAATACTGAAAACTTAAAAATTCTCTTTGTGTGTCACACTGACACATCTACTTATAGGAAGCGGGTGTATTAGTAATTGGCTTACTGTTTTAGTTTTGTTATTATGCCCCTCCAGCTGTTGTTTCTCTGTTATCTCATTTTTGTTATGATGCCCTTCCAACTGTTGTATGTTTTTTTTATCTCTCTTTTGTTTATGTTATTATGCCCCTCCAGCTTTGTTATCTCTTTTTTATCTCCCAGTTGCTTCTGTTATTATCTCCCTTTTGTTCTTATGCCTCTCCAGCAGCTGTATCTCTTTATTATCTCATTTCCGTTATTATGCCCTTCCAACTGTTGTATGTTTTTTTTATCTCCCTTTTGTTGTTGTTGTTACATGTATGCCCCTCCAGCTTTGTTATCTCCCAGTTGCTTCTGTTATTATCTCCCTTTTGTTATTATGCCCCTCCAGCTTTGTTATCTCCCAGTTGCTTCTGTTATTATCTCCCTTTTGTTATTATGCCCCTCCAGCTTTGTTATCTCCCAGTTGCTTCTGTTATTATCTCCCTTTTGTTATTATGCCCCTCCAGCAGCTGTATCTCTTTATTATCTCATTTTTGTTATTATGCCCTTCCAACTGTTGTATGTTTTTTTATCTCCCTTTTGTTTTTGTTGTTACATGTATGCCCCTCCAGTTGTGTTATCTCCCTTTTGTTGTTGTAGTTACATGTATGCCCCTCCAGTTGTGTTATCTCCCTTTTGTTTTTGTTAATATGCCACTCGAGCTTTTGTATATTTTTTATCTCCCTGTTTTTGTTATTTAGCCCCCCGTCTGTGGTATATATTTTTTATCTCCCTGTTTTTGTTATTTAGCCCCCCATCTGTGGTATATATTTTTTTATCTCCCTGTTGCTTCTGTTATTATGCCGCTGCAGCTTTTGATATTTTTTTTTATCTCCCTTTTGTTATTGTTATTTTGCCCCTCCGGCTGTGGTATATCTTTGTTATCTCCCTTTTATTTTGCTGTTATACCCATCCAGTTGTGGCATCTCTATAATATCTCTCTTTTGTGTTTCCATTATACTCTTACAGTTGTGGCATTTCTTTTTTATCTCCTTTCTTCTTTTGCTGTTTTCTTTGTTTCAGCAGTCATCTCCCTTTAATCTTGATTTTTCCCTTGTTTTTTGGGCCATTTACAACTTATGAGCTGCATATTTCCTGGGGCAAAAATCATAAAAACAAACTTAAGAAATCAACTGAGCAGTTTGATTCTTTTATTTGATTGTTGCAGGCGATTTATGTATCATTTTCTTACAGTCACTTAGTATATGATAACGGATAACATATTAGCAACAGGTTTCTCTTAGAGATATGTAACCATTCACATACAAAGGATTACAAATAAACATTAACAATCATCTTAGCTTTTCTAAGTAAACATGTACCCATTATTTGTAAGAACAGTTGTACCCATCATTCTTAGGTACAGGTGTACCCATCATTCGTAAGTACAGGTGTACTTAACAAGTCAAATTGTACCAAATATTCCTACATACATTATGTACCCAGCACTTTACTTTGTACTCATGTACAAGAATATACCTTCCCTTAGTACACATGTACTTAAAATCACTTTCAACATACATGAAGCTTCAGTCACATGACAACAGACACAACTTCGACATTCATTCAGCAGTAAATGGTTGATGATCTCGTTATAGGGGGATGTCTCAACAATAAATTGTCTGATGGCTTTCCATTTTACTGAATCACAATTTTTGCTACAAGGGGTTGTCTCAGCAATAAATTGTCTGATGATTTTCCATTTTACAAGTGCGGGGACATCTCGATCAGCAGTAAATTGTCTAATGATCTCGCTATAAACGGTAATGAAATGTTTGATGATTTTGGTTTTAACAAAGGGACGTGACAGACGTAATTTCTGCTGAGGAAATCCTTATTTACAAGAGGACCCCTCAGTTACAGGTACATGTATGGCAGACCCTTAACTTACTGCTTACAAAGTTCATTAACCTGTTCTCTCCTGAAGAAACATTTGAACTCTTCCAATTCAAAGATTGGAATAGTTAATTATGAAATTTCAGAGGTAAAAGTTTTATTACAGCCAGAATGTTTCAACAGCTTGCTTGTGTTGAATCTTAACTAATAAGCATTTGATCAATTGTCCATGATGGCATTGAAACTAAAATATGATTTTTAACATGATAATGACCAAGAAAACATCATCATTTTGACATCTAAATGTCTTCAGTGACCCTTTAACTGTGAATTTGACTTATTTTTCTCCTACAGACTATAAAGGACTCATCAAGATGAATGTCTGGAAGAGTCTACTAATGTTCCACAGGGGTGAAAGGGTAAAACCTTATGATAACCTTAAATATGACCTTGAAACCTCGTGTTATCAAGGTAAGGTCACAGACAGTGACCTAATGAGCTGAACAGACAGCCAATCAAGGCCTGGCATACACCATGATACATCAAATAATAACATTTTCACAAAATGGTTGAAGAGTTCTTCATCACAAGCTTCCGGATTTATTTGACATTTCACACAACACATGATTAAGGAATGTTGACATGTTTACAGACTTTGCCCTATTGTTGTTTATGTAAATACACACCTATCTTAGACAAGAGCACTGATACCTTACCTTTAAAATGTTAGAAAGGTCAACCAACAGAAGTATAACAATAACCAAACTTAGTAGCAACGGAATTCAAGTTATGATCACAATCTTTCAAATTATATGACCACAATCTTTAAGTATGAGTATGGAAATTATAACATCTTTTTTTCATAAATACTGGGTGTTAAAATGTACCATAGAAAAAGACACAATATTGATATCTTAAATAAAATTCATAAGTTTGGAAATGTGTTTTATCTGATACAGACTGTTAACATTCTGTTTTTAAACAGTTTAATTTGTAAATATAACAATGTTTAAAACTTTTACATGATCAAGTTACTGCCATTTCTACACTTTCTCTATAGTAAAACAGAGTAAGATTCTCTTTTATTTTATAAAAGAAAATTTCATTTTCATGCCCTATACTTGTCAAACAAAAACAATGATTTTGTTTTTTTTAACTCTCAATTATTTTTCTTCATTTTTATTCCCCGTATACATATTGTTTCCCTAGCGTAGTATAGTTCTGTCAAAGTGTACAGTATAGTTCTGTCACAAATTGTACAGTAAAGTTCTTTCAAATTGTAAAGTATAGTTCTGTCAAATTGTAAAGTATAGTTCTGTCAAATTGTAGAGTATAGTTCTGTCAAATTGTACAGTACAGTTCTGTCAAATTGTACAGTAAAGTTCTGTCAAATTGTAAAGTATAGTTCTGTCAAATTGTACAGTAAAGTTCTGTCAAATTGTAAAGTATAGTTCTGTCAAATTGGACAGTACAGTTCTCTCAAATATATTGTAGTTCAGTACAGTTCTGTCAAATCGCACAGTACAGTTCTGTCAAATTGGACAGTACAGTTCTATCAAATACATTGTAGTTCAGTACAGTTCTGTCAATCTGTACAGTACAGTTCTGTTAAACTGTAGAGTGATCAGATCTTCCTCTATTTCTGCAACACTGATCTCAGCTCACTCATCACCGGACTCTGCACGTACACCAAGCTCACAGCCTCATTATGGTTGTTGTCTTGTTCACAAGTATATGTACACTAGAGCAGTATATATACAGACATGTTGTACAAAAGTGGTGAACTTTGATGTGAGTTTTGAGAGTGAATTATCACACATTAGGATGGAGTACTGCCTTACTGTTCATGATAGCACAACATTTAGAGTTGTTCATGACAAACGATATAGAAGCATTTTACCCAATATTCTCAAAACTCATGCCCAAGGCTTCCCACAACTGGTTTTACAACAAAAGTTCCTTTACATTTAGTTATTATACAGCAAAAATTGGACATTGGATGCTTCAGATTATTTCACATGCTCTCAAAATTTTGTCTGTACAGCATCGCATTATTTTTTAATAGTGTCATATTATTTTTCTATACAATGTCATATTATTTTCTATAGTGTCATATTATTTTCTATACAGTGTCACACTATTTTACATGCTTCCAAGTAGTCTATACAATATCACATGATTTTACAGAAAGCAACTTATTGTTTTATACAGAACAGATGGATGATCAATGGGTTGTATAGGTAAACCCAGTCCTTAAAATTGATACATATCCACAAACTTACCCCAAAATGTATTTACTCCAACTAAAGAAATGTCCGATTTCCAGATATGACCCTTGAGCTCATTAACTGTTGTTTAGTTTGTGTTGCATCCTAAGAATGGAAACAAGCCTCATATAAGGCTATAAGGCTTACTGATGGATATGATACAAAAAGGTCTTCAGGGGTGTACGTACATACACGTACTTCTATAATGAGTCTGTAATCCAAAACAAACCAGGAAGAAAAATATCACAATGTTCGACAAAATATGGAAATATTCACAACAGACAATTGTCTTGTATTATCAGTTTTCTTGCCATTTTTGCCACTTCACACAAAGTCCTCTATCTTCTTACCTAAACAGTGTCTTTTTTTGTCAGTATTTTATGCCTTTTCCATCAAACACCAGTATATTTATTACACAGAAGAGTTCCAAAACTTCTCACCCTGACCAGATGATATTTTCGTAATCACCTACAACCACTGAAACTACCATTTATTCGTGGATTAATGTCCGATGCATGGAATCCATTAGAGCCTCTTTCTGTTGTGACGACACCGAAAACTTCATCCCCCAGGAAACGACCTTCTCCGCAAACTGGTGTTTCTCAGTGACGCTAAGGAAGGCACTTTTACCGCTGACCTCTAGTAACAGTTTAACCGACTCCAGAGGATTTGGAAATGGCATCTGCAATGTATAGAAGATTATTTTATCAGTTTAATCGTAAAACAAGTGATTCACAGCAATTGTTTCCCAACAAAACAGGGTTTAATGTATTTTATATTGTGAGTCAATCTCATTGCTATGGCCTAAACAAACACACGGAAATGCCAAGTCATTCTTTAAACATTTTTTCCATAAGGAAAAAATAAAAAAAAAATGTTTAAAATCAATGAGATTAAATATTATTCCAATGATAAGTTGCAACTCAAAAGTGAAAGTCAGAAAACATGGAATTTGAAATAGCGGACTTATTTTTTAAACATTTTTATATTTAAAATGTTATGTTCTCCGCCATCACCTACCTGTAAAGCATCTGGGCCTCGCTTCAGTTCCCTCATAACATACTCCTGCTCATCCTTGAGGATCGCCATGGTTACATAGGGCATGCAGTACTTCTGGTCAGCGGCCGTATTGTACCACTCATCAGGAACGTTGATGTACTTTGCAGGGTTTACAATGCTGGTGACTTTTGCCTTCCCATGATGCACCTGATGTTCCGGACCAGGATGTAAATGCGGGTGTGGTTCGTCCTCCCAAAGAACTTTGCGTGACTTTGACAGCCATTCACAAGACGAACAGATGCTGAATGCATTGTCCGAGGACGGGTCAAGGTCAAGGTCGAGGGAGCCTAAATGTTCATGAAGTGGCAGATTGATATCGGCAGCACCGCTATCAATGGACACAGATCGAGAAAACGCGGCACTGCCGTGGAATGGGCAGGTGACACTTCCTACCGGGTTAGACAAAGAACGTTCTATAGCAGGTTCACTATGGTGACGTTTATTTGGTGACCCGTCATCTTGTCTCGGAGGATCTGGAGACAGAGGAGAAGCGGCAGTGTCAGAGTGTGAGCGATGGTTAATGAAGATGTCGACGTGAGAGTGACCATTAAAATGTCCATCCCTGACCATTGCCAATTCACCGATAGCCAGAGCCTCACTCTGACCTCCGGGCACCGCACTGGGTTTCTGAGCTAATAAAAGTTGAGATATGGCCTTATGAATGTAGCCTAGCGTTTCTGTCAAGGCGAAACGCTTTCCTTGCATATCCCAGAGCAGGCCCCGCGACAGATGGGACAGCAGGGGCAAGGTGAGGTGATATGTGGGGGTATCATTCTGACATGCGTCAAAGAAAAACGCTAAATCTGAATTCTTGTCCTTGGCAACATCCAAACACTTTTTGTCACTCTCGGACTTTCTACCGTCTACGGAACTTTCCTTTGCACCCTTGTTTATACATCCTTGACCTTGAGCACTTTCTGTGTCTTCCGACACTGTACTGTCTGAATCCTCACGATTGGTCGAGGTTGACGGAGGTTTCTCGACGCTTTCAGCAGATTTCGTGGTGTTCCCATTGTCCCTTTGAGCAGTTTTATCACAAGTTCCACCAGGTTTAGGCAAAGGTAATGAAGGCATCTGATTGGTTGAATTTTGTGCTTGACTATCCATCACACATTTGGACTTTACGTCAGCACTTTTGTCTCTATTCTCATTTTCACTGGGATTTCCGATCCTATCACAAGGTTCCACACCAGCTCCCAAGGTACCCCGGTCACCTTGGTCCTCCGGCTTCAACTGGTCGATGGCAGAACCTCCTGTTGAAATATTGGGTGAACTTTGACCCCCAGCATGAGTTACCGATGACGCTTCACTCACTGGAGGTGATTCAGCAGCACTAGCTACTATTTCATTTAGTTTTTCTGTTTTAGAAAGTTTGTCTCTGAGAAAGTTCAATATAACCAGGTAGTAGTAGGCTCGGAGGCAGTCGAGTTCGCGACATCGGAGAGTCGAATTTGATACGGTGTCGTCTTCCCGGATCTCCGACATGTAACGCTTTATGGTGTGGACTTTAGAGGCTCCGTCCACGTTGCTATGGTTATCCATGCTGATCACCACACGCATGGCTGTCACCTCCTGCTGTAACTTTAGTAAGTACTTTGGCCCTGAAAATCAAAAAAAAGAAAATATTTTAGTTCTGATTCTATTTATCTTTGGACTTATACTTGAACAAGAAAAAGAAAACATACAATCAATATTAGAAACTAGAGAACAGCAGTGGTGGAATAGCATGTAACCTGTACTTTACTAAGGAAAGGAATGTGACAAGGCTCTCCTGTATGACCTTATCTATTAAAATATAATTAGTACAAGATGGCTTCCCTTCAATGGTTCAACATTAAACTAAGGGCCATAACTCCACCTTCCCAACAGGACAAACTTCAGTTTTGGAATCAGAAATGAACAAAGGGCTGAAACTGTATTTAACACATGAACCAATTTTAAAATGCTAAATCTGTCGTCCAAATTAGATACAAGTTGGATCCATCATCTAAACCACAATAAAATATAGACTTATGATATATTAATTCATTAAGAGTTATATAATATATTAATTGATAAACTAATCAAAGATTCCAACCCAGAGAGCAGGTGATAGGAACAGCCCTTACGTAACAAGATTTTGATATTATTCTTGCATGTATCCAACAACTGAACCGATTTCAAAATGCTCACATACATAAGTATATCTAGTTTATATGTTATCATTTACATTTTCACTTCCCTCCACCTCAGTAAAACTAGTTAATGAAGGTGATCTACATGTACCTAGATATAAGGACTAAATATTATTTCCTTCACATTGCCCACCAATGAACACTAAACAATTTGAAATAATATTTGCCTGCCTTGAATTGACATTGTTTAACTCTTTCTGTACTTGTATAATAGACTCAGCCCTATAAATCATATTTTGACAGTTATCACACTGACCTTGCGGGAGGAAGAGCCGGAGAATGAGCTCCATCAGATCGTAGTGACCGGCCTCGTGTAGGAGGCTGATGGCCTGGAGTAGGTGGGATATGGCGGTGGGCGTCTCTGACATCAGCAGTGACAGCAGACAGAGTACCAGGTCCATACTCACCTGGCCCAGCAACTGTTAATAAACAAAAGGTCGAGATTAATTCTCAATTCATGACATTATGCAAAACAGAATTTCTGTTGTAACAGGCTGCATTGATTACATAAGCATATAATTAACTTTCCATTGATTGTATGCGAAATGCGACTTTCTGATTGTTTGAAATTTTCTTTTGATACCTCTATGAAAAAAAAAATGAAAATGGTGCGAAAAAATGTGACGTCACAATAGGCAATTGACGTTGCGTATTGATTTGTAAAAAAGAAGATGTAAATAGATCAGTCAAATTGTACATAAACATGCTTTTAATTTGAAAATAAGTTTCAAAAGTTAATTATAAACATTGATGTCAATTATTTTTTAGTTTCATAAGGTTATGAAAGAAATTCTGCTTGCAAACTTTTGTAAGATTCATACAGTTTGCAAACAAAATTTGTCATCAATGCTTAACACAAGTTGTAAGAATCCTTGAGATTGGCCAGGGACTACATCTACAACATCATACGAAGCTCACTGATCCTGACAAAGAAACTGCCATTGTCATAGACTTGGATAAAGTCTACTACAATGGCTAATGACCTTGACTATATCTACTGCAGACGGAGAACATTGACTGAGTCAACAGCCAAGACATATGACCCTGGATAGTTCGACTCCTGTTAGTCAAATCTTAATAAGACCAGTGACCTTAAATAATTCCATAAGATACTACAGACTAACAATTCTGCCTGGGTCTAATACAAAACTATGACTGAGATTTAGTAGATCAAATATATATGCATATATATTTACATTTGCTCTGCATCCTTCCATTATAATGCATAGCGAAGGCAAATGTTGTTATAAGACTGTTACAATATTTGCTATTGTCGCGTCATCAATCTTTATTGTAACATCACTGTTATCTTCACTTGATTTGCTGTTCAAATCAGTTAGAAATAACTAAATAAAGCACAATAGTTCTATCAAAATGTAAATTTTACTACCAAGCTTTATTACGTTTGTCATCAATAGTAATGTGTTATAGGACTTGACCTTGACTTTACCTGCAGAAGGTCAGTCTGGACCTGACGACCCGCGTGAAGGACACTGAGTGCCTTGTACATGTCCTCTAGGTTTGTGGTGTCCATACTGACACCGAGGCTTGAGTGGAGGATCCGCAGCACGTGGTGGGGGAAAGTATGGCCGTCGACCAGGTATGGTTGCCACGGAGATATTGGCTCATTTTCCTTGGCATCTACCATAAAATCTGAAAAGTATGATAATATATATATATTTCAGTCTATTGTAAAAAAAATAACGCCCAACTGGATGTAAAAGGAACTTGCCACTAAAATGTTGTTTTTTTTTAATTTTTTTTTTTGTGTAAATTCTGGTTTTATCTATAAGTGCATCATACTAGTTAATATGGAGATATTGACTCTTTAACCCTTAAAATTTCATTACGAACCATTCCAATTTTTGAAATGAAAGAGTTCAAATGAATTTTCAGGGAAGAATTAGTTAAGCTTATAGACAAAAGGACTACCAATAGGATTAATCCTTGTATGATACCTTAATATGTTGTTTGTGTAGAGAACCCCAGTAGGAGTTATGGCCCTTGTCATATAAAATCAAAACCTACATACATGATACATCCATGTCACTCCACTGAGTAAACCACTGATCTACTTACCGGGTAGTAGAACCTTGGAGCCGCCCATGTCACTCCACTGAGTAAACCACTGATCTACTTACCGGGTAGTAGAACCTTAGAGCCGCCCATGTCACTCCACTGAGTAAACCACTGATCTACTTACCAGGCAGTAGAACCTTGGAGCCGCCCATGTCACTCCACTGAGTAAACCACTGATCTACTTACCAGGCAGTAGAACCTTGGAGCCGCCCATGTCACTCCACTGAGTAAACTTCTGATCTACTTACCAGGCAGTAGAACCTTGGAGCCGCCCATGTCACTCCACTGAGTAAACCACTGATCTACTTACCGGGTAGTAGAACCTTAGAGCCGCCCATGTCACTCCACTGAGTAAACCACTGATCTACTTACCAGGCAGTAGAACCTTGGAGCCGCCCATGTCACTCCACTGAGTAAACCACTGATCTACTTACCAGGTAGTAGAACCTTGGAGCCGCCCATGTCACTCCACTGAGTAAACCACTGATCTACTTACCAGGCAGTAGAACCTTGGAGCCGCCCATGTCTCTCCACTGAGTAAACCACTGATCTACTTACCAGGTAGTAGAACCTTGGAGCCGCCCATGTCACTCCACTGAGTAAACCACTGATCTACTTACCGGGCAGTAGAACCTTGGAGCCGCCCATGTCACTCCACTGAGTAAACCACTGATCTACTTACCAGGTAGTAGAACCTTGGAGCCGCCCACGTCACTCCACTGAGTAAACTTCTGGTCTACTTACCAGGCAGTAGGACCTTGGAGCCGCCCATGTCACTCCACTGAGTAAACTTCTGGTCTACTTACCAGGCAGTAGAACCTTGGAGCCATCCATGTCACTCCACTGAGTAAACCACTGATCTACTTACCAGGCAGGAGAACCTTGGAGCCGCCCATGTCACTCCACTGAGTAAACCACTGATCTACTTACTAGGTAGTAGAACCTTGGAGCCGCCCATGTCACTCCACTGAGTAATCTTCTGATCTACTTACCAGGCAGTAGAACCTTGGAGCTGCCAATGTCACTCCACTGAGTAAACCACTGATCTACTTACCAGGCAATAGAACCTTGGAGCCGCCCATGTCACTCCATTGAGTAAACTTCTGATCTACTTACCAGGCAGTAGAACCTTGGAGCCGCCCATGTCTCTCCACTGAGTAAACCACTGATCTACTTACCAGGCAGTAGAACCTTGGAGCCACCCATGTAACTCCACTGAGTAAACCACTGATCTACTTACCAGGCAATAGAACCTTGGAGCCGCCCATGTCACTCCATTGAGTAAACCACTGATCTACTTACCAGGCAGTAGAACCTTGGAGCCGCCCATGTCACTCTACTGAGTAAACTTCTGATCTACTTACCGGGCAGTAGAACCTTGGAGCCACCCATGTAACTCCACTGAGTAAACCACTGATCTACTTACCAGGCAGTAGAACCTTGGAGCCGCCCATGTCACTCCACTGAGTAAACCACTGATCTACTTACCAGGCAGTAGAACCTTGGAGCCGCCCATGTCACTCCACTGAGTAAACCACTGATCTACTTACCAGGCAGTAGAACCTTGGAGCCGCCCATGTCTCTCCACTGAGTAAACTACTGATCTACTTACCAAGCAGTAGAACCTTGGAGTCGCTCGTGTCACTCCACTGAGTAAACTTTTGGTCTACTTACCAGGCAGTAGAACCTTGGAGCCGCCCATGTCACTCCACTGAGTAAATCACTGATCTACCTACCAGGCAGTAGGACCTTGGAGCCGTCCATGTCACTCCACTGAGTAAATCACTGATCTACCTACCAGGCAATAGAACCTTGGAGCCGCCCATGTCACTCCACTGAGTAAACCACTGATCTACTTACCAGGCAGTAGAACCTTGGAGCCGCCCATGTCACTCCACTGGGTAAACTTCTCCTTGTCTATGGACACGCTCTCTAGAGGAACATTCTGCACCTCGTACATCAGCAGTTCATGCATGGCTGTCACCGCAGTAACACACTAGGGGGTCAAATGTCAAACAGTTAGGCACTGACATGAAATAAAACTTAAAAGAAATAGTTATAAACCATGTACCTCATTCTTGTCAACTCTCCCTATTTAGGAGGGAGACTATACTATAGCTAGCTGACCTTGGACCCTTAAATCTAATATGTCTAACCAGTGAATCTTCTAAACTATCCCAATATTTCTAATGTATTGTTTAGTCAGATATATTATTTAATTGTGTATAGTATTGTATGCTATCCTTTGGCTTGCATAAACAATCTTATAATTAATACAAGTCTTTATTTCATGCGAGTTCATATTTCAAGAATTAATTAAGTCTTCAGTGACCTTTTCAACTCATTCAGCCCTGAAATTTCATAATGCACTATTTCAACTTTGGCATTGGAAGATTTCAAATGAATCTTCAGGGGTGAATGAATCAAATAAAATATCCATAAAACTCATTAAAAATGAAAACAATGTTTATCACAAAACAGCTTTTGTTGACAATATTCTTGAAAACAACCATATTTTGCAAGCAGCCTTGGTATCTGCTACATCAGCAGTTTCATTGCAATCGTTCATCTTGAGAAGACCTCACAATGCAAATGACAACACAAGGTTTTTCCAGCGACCCACAGCTCTGATATGTGCAATCAAATGCATGTTCATATCAAACTCATGGTTTTTGTTTTACATCAGGCCCATATTCATGAAACTTTTCTCATGCTAAAGGATGGGTTTTGTGCTCAAGCCTTATTTCTTGGTCATGGCTATAAATTATTTAAAAAATCTGATTTTGTCAAAATTTTGGAAAAAGTTGATGAGACATTTAGTAGAAAGCTGTTTTCAACATTTACAACGACTCTTCGACATGATGAAGGTGAGTTTCAAGAAATCTGACTTGAGCACAGAATTCGTGTTTGAGCAGGAGAAAGGTTTCATGAATACGGACCCTGAACTTTCCTTTACTTTTCTTGGGCTTCAATGATCCGAGCTAAATATTGGGCCACAATAGATGTTATCCATATGTAACGTTTATTTGTTACACTACTGGCCCTAATTTGTCATAATTAATTACCAAACTCTAACAAGGAGGTAGACGAGAAGCTCTACCACAAACTCCCAACTTAATATTGTGTTCGCTGACGGTTAAAACAATATACCAGAAAAATATAGATGCTGCACCCATATAAAAGCAGCCATTTGTCTGCGGCGGTTAGACTACGTAATCATGACATTGTTTTGTAATGAAAATATCGGTAATTTAATATCGGTGCTACCTGAAAAGGTTTCTGTTCCTTGAGAAAGCTGTAGGCTTCCTTCCACTCGGACTGGAGGGAGTACTGTTGGGCGACCTTGTAGGCATACAGGAGGCCCTGCTGTTTCTCGCCGGCCACCAGGCAGATGTGACTGGCTGTTCTCAAACTTGATTGGTTGTATCTCCTGGCCAATAACAGCGCAGCATCCTGAACCTGCTTCATTGCTAGGTGACTGAAATGAAAAATAATCAACATAAATACCTATTTATAACAGTACAATCGTTTGTTGTATCGGCCATATCAAAATGTTTGATAAAAACAAATATGTTATCAAAGATTCGCTCAAAATTGTTTTAGGGACAGAAAAAAATATAACCAGAATTGTACCTCATATGGTTAACATTTATCTCCCTGCTTCTATATGGCCAAACAGATAAGTCAGAATAAACAGGTCTCCGAAAAACATGTCAAAATTAAAATAAATGGCAAGTGCCCAACTATGTTATGTTCATGATGTAATAATATATGTACAAGTTTGTACAGGTAACTTCTGATTCATAATGATGTACTGTAACTTGAAGCAGGGTAGAAACGTATACTTGCTGCAATAATATTTCAATGTCACCTTCATCCATTCATACCTACAAACTTCTCATGTTTTCCAGCAAACAAGAGGCCCATGAAGCCTGTATCATCCCATATTCATGAACTTGACAGAAAGTTCTATTTAGTTAGGTTTATTTTGTTTACTCCGTATTAACAGCCAGGGGCATTTAAGGACGTGCCAGGTTTTGGAAATGAAGGAAAGTCGTAGTACCCGTAGAAAAACCACCGACCTATGGTCAGTACCTGGCAAATGCTCCATGTGGGATTCAAACTCGCAATGTCGGGACACCTTAACCGCTCGACCACCGCAGCCCCCAAATTCTTGGTAAGCTTAGTAAGAAAGTTATGGGTAATAGAATATCTTTGGCAAACGGGGGGCGACAAATGTAGGAGTACCAAAATGAATGTACAGGTAAGGCTAGGCTGGAGGTGGTCATGACTGTGGCAGAAGGGCTGTTACCTACTGGAGAAAGTAGGACTTTTACCTACTAGACGTTTCATGGCCACGGCGATGAACTAGACGATTGGAGCGAGTGCTGCCAACCAGACGATCATGACCTGCAGGTTTGTTCTGCCTAGTTATGGATGAGCTACTGGGCTCCGACAATGAATATAAGAATTATTTGGAGGCACGTATATAAGAATTATAGATGAAACCTTATTAACTCCGTTAGTTTTTTTCTGCACTTTAAGGAAATGTTTCTATGTAAACACGTACTACCCCGGAACATATTTCCAACTTTTCCTGATACGCTTGGTAAACCATTCATATCTGACTTTATACGACTGGCGCTGTACACGATTCCCACAACATGTTGTATTACCACAGTGTATTGGTATTGATGCTACCGATGGATAATTTGATTATATCATAACCCTGTGGCGAACCCCGACCAAATTAAATGCCAGAGTCATCTCTATCTGTCATGCCATCTTCTTCTTCTCATAAAGATATGGAACCCATGCACTTAACCTATTAAATTACAACTTGCAACTCCCCGATTTCCACTTCAGATACTCTGTACTTTCATGACAATATTTCGGTCATAAAAGGAGGAATGTGAAACAGAATATGATGTTACTCTTTGATCGTATTAACTGACCGAAATAAACTGATCGTAGGAATGACTGAATATTGTTTACTGTGTACGCTTCCTTCTCAGCCATCAATAAGATTTCCCATACTACTGACTCTGTCTTTTTTCTTGACTATTGAAATCAAGTAAAATTTACTAAATATCTTACATTTCTGAATAGTCTGTGATTTGCTAAAACATTGCAAAAGAGATTTTTTGATCATTTATGTCATCAAAGTAAGGCATAGACATTCAAATCATTTGAAATAAAAACATTTTGTTCATTATTAAATTTTTTCTTTTTTTTTAATTGAATAAGAAAATTCTGAACTGGTTGGATTAGTGTTCCTACTTCCAATTTCACCTCATTTCTTTCCCTTAAGACACATTGAACTCTTCCGATTCAAAGGTTGGAAGAGTCCATTATGAAATATCAGGGGTGATTGAGTCCTGCCAGGGTTGTTTATTGTTACTCACCATTTTGCGGCCTGCTCGTAGTTTCCGTCCCGGGTGAGTTGCTGCGCCCACAGTGTATACAGTTCCTCCAGAACAGGGTCAAAGGGAGATAACCTCACCTTGGCTAGGGCTATAGCCTCCCTAAATGAAAATTAGTTATTGTTTACAACTCGTTAACATACACAATAAGCAATCTGTTAAATAAGCAGCATTTTATTTTCTATATTACCAGAAAGTCAATTTAGTAGCTTGTGTTAAAACAATTTCCTTATCATAATACTAACTCATTCACCCCTAAAGACACATTTGAGACCTTCCAATTCAAAGGTTAGAATAGTTCATTAAGAAAATTCAGGGGTGAGTGAGGTGAATGAGTTGAGGATCATCCAATATAACAATTTACGAGGGATGAGCAGAAATAAAATTAAAACACATTGCAATAAATGTGTTTTATATTCTAATTAGAAACGGAATACATGCATGCATGACAAAAACATGAAATAATTAATTTTACAATTACAGATATAAACTGTCAAATTCACACAATTTTACAAAAGTCTGTATTTCTTAAAGTGATGGCTGTAAAACATTAACAAAAAGTTTTGCGAAAACACTAGGCGAGGAACTGTTTCCCATAAATCGTGTTACACTGTCATTTATAACGAACATTAATTTATAGAGAAATTTAAATGAGAGCAGCTTCAAGGATGAGACAATATGGCGCCATGTGGTGGCAGAAAAAAAAAGACAAAAATCTGTAATTCAATGATAGTTAATGTAAAACACTGAAATTCCCATTCATTTTATACCTTCACAGACTACAGTTTAGATTAATATAGGAATAATATTCCATTATATTACAAAATTGATTAGTTTTACTCACTGGAGTGCTGCACAAGAGCCCATTATTTCAGGGGGAATAGAGAAGTAGTTTTAAATGGCTGTAGAACTTTTCACACCTTTCCTGTCCATCAAAGTGAAATCGTGTGAGCTAACATGCCAATCCCTCAATGATTATGAGGGATTCATATAACTGTTTGCTGACCTATCTGATAAATCCATGTATCAGTACAAATTACATACCAAATGACGCAATATGCAAATTTCCATAGTACAAGATTTTGAAGTTGATATATGACATAAATTTTTTATCCAATACTGATAATTATTCTTTAAGATTCAAGCAAATATGTTTTTCGCCACCGAACCCCCTGTACCACAGAATCAATTGACTGTTTGCCGAGGCTAACTATATTTATGTTGTCTCGACCAAGCTGGTACGGTAAAGTGGACGGTTACCCTTACTTCCTTTTCTTTCTGCTGATCAATAAATAAAAAGAAGTCTTATATATTCTTTAATAACGACCAAGTAACATGTTGTATATAAAGACCGCTGTTCAGCTGTTTAAAGATGAAGGAACCTGTAGAGTGAGGTTATTATTGGGCAGTATAAAGAAGTTATTGTTTGGCAGTATACTAAGGTTATCCTTGGGCAGTAGAAAAATATTTTTGGAATTGGACAAGATGAAGTATAAAATTTTCACACTCTGCCAGAACTATTTGTTCTCCCATGGTAACAAGTCTATAGGGTGTTATAAATTTCATGTGTACTTAACTTTGCCAAATTTTATTTGACCATAAATACAGCAAAATTCAATCCCCCGCAAATAAAATCAACTATACAGTATTTACCTGACCTTCGAACTTTCACTGCTGTATACCATAATGAACTCACCCAGTTCAAAGCATAGTACAGTCCACTACAGTAAATAGGGGTGACAGGCCGAAGTACACTCTTAACACCTATAAGGTTAATTACTTTGAAAGCAAATTTTTATCACCGCTAAATACCTCGAGAGTTTTTTCTGGGTTTCAGTTATTATTACTATCCAGGCCCTTTGTTGTCAGTGTTTCCATCCCAATCATCTACATCAGGTTTTACTGCTGTTAAATTGAGCTTGAAATGGAAAACATTATATAAACAGCCCAGCAGAAAATCACCCAGATTAATGAAGCGGAACCCCATCAGGAGGTTTTATTACCGCTGATCAAAGTGTTTTAAGTTGTAGTTTTATTGAAGGTTAGTACAAGCAAGTCCTTCAGTAGGTATTACACATAATGATCCCTTGTTCCTACTTCCAGACAAAAATTAAAAAATAATTTGAAATATTTTTATGCTTGAAAATATTTAAACTGTATGTTTGAAAATTTGTTAGTCTAGATCTGGCCCAAAACTGAACTTCATTGTATCATCTACATAACTCCAAACACTAATTACTTAATGTAATTATCTGAAATAATTCCGTTTCTAAGAATGTCATGTTTGTTATCATTCATAGGACAAAATACAAGACATTTTATTTTATACTCTGTAGTTCAAATATATACGTCCCTCACACTTTACATTATGTGTAATGCTTAACATTATGTGTAACTTCAACTTTACATTATGTGTAACCTCCAGCTTTACATTATGTGTAACCTCCAGCTTTACATTATGTGTAACCTCCAGCTTTACATTATGTGTAACCTCCAACTTTACATTATGTGTAACCTCCAGCATTACATTATGTGTAACCTCCAGCATTACATTATGTGTAACCTCCAGCTTTACATTTTGTGTAACCTCCAGCTTTACATTATGTGTAACCTCCAGCTTTACATTTTGTGTAACCTCCAGCTTTACATTATGTGTAACCTCCAGCTTTACATTTTGTGTAACCTCCAGCTTTACATTATGTGTAACCTCCAGCTTTACATTATGTGTAACCTCCAACTTTACAATAATGTGTAACCTCCAACTTTACATTATTTCTAACCTCCAGCTTTACATTATGTGTAACCTCCAGCTTTACATTATGTGTAACCTCCAGCTTTACATTTAGTGTAACCTCCAACTTTACATTATTTCTAACCTCCAGCTTAACATTATGTGTAACCTCCAACTTTACATTATGTGTAACCTCCAGCTTTATATTATGTGTAACCTCCAGCTTTACATTATGTGTAACCTCCAGCTTTACATTATGTGTAACCTCCAACTTTACATTATGTGTAACCTCCAGCTTTATATTATGTGTAACCTCCAGCTTTACATTATGTGTAACCTCCAGCTTTACATTATGTGTAACCTCCAGCTTTACATTATGTGTAACCTCCAACTTTACATTATGTGTAACCTCCAGCATTACATTATGTGTAACCTCCAGCATTACATTATGTGTAACCTCCAGCTTTACATTTTGTGTAACCTCCAGCTTTACATTATGTGTAACCTCCAGCTTTACATTATGTGTAACCTCCAGCTTTACATTATGTGTAACCTCCAGCTTTACATTATGTGTAACCTCCAACTTTACAATAATGTGTAACCTCCAACTTTACATTATTTCTAACCTCCAGCTTTACATTATGTGTAACCTCCAGCTTTACATTATGTGTAACCTCCAGCTTTACATTTAGTGTAACCTCCAACTTTACATTATTTCTAACCTCCAGCTTAACATTATGTGAAACCTCCAACTTTACATTATGTGTAACCTCCAGCTTTATATTATGTGTAACCTCCAGCTTTACATTATGTGTAACCTCCAGCTTTACATTATGTGTAACCTCCAACTTTACATTATGTGTAACCTCCAGCTTTATATTATGTGTAACCTCCAGCTTTACATTATGTGTAACCTCCAATTTTACATTTAGTGTAACCTCCAACTTTACATTATTTCTAACCTCCAGCTTTACATTATGTGTAACCTCCAACTTTACATTATGTGTAACCTCCAACTTTACATTATGTGTAACCTCCAGCGTTACATTATGTACAACCTCTGAACCTTACTTGAAGAGGCGGTGCCGTCTGAACAGTTCGATGGCTTCGTAGATCTTCTGTGCCGCAAGAAGGTAGGTGGCCGCTTTGTGGTATTGTCCTTCTGACTCCAGCTGAGTGGCGTAGTCCTCACAAACTGTTATCCAAGTGTCAAAGTTTGCTGCAATATATAACAAGAGAAAAGTTCAGATTTCAGCTTCTCCCATACTTCATAGGATCCTTCCTGTTAAGGATGTACACTTCTGAGGTTTCAGTCACGTTCAAGTCTCGTTTCTGTCTGATTTAAAGATTTTTTGTTATATTGAAGAAATTATTATCAATTTTAATAGCAAATATGCATCTGAAAATTGTGTCAAAAATATAAGTGTCTGTTGCTTGTAGAACCTTTTTTACATGAATTTTAAAAAATTACCAATTTGGCGGCCATTTTGAATATGCATATTTCTGTCTATTTTATGCACTTCGCGAAAGGCCAAAATTTCACCTTTTTGATGCTATATTGCTATCTTTAAAACATCAGTGTTTAGCCATTTTTAATTATAGCAAGTCCATTTTTGCTGTACAACTTTATTATGTTCAGTTTTATAGAAATATTATGCTATAAAGTGGATAATTATACAATTTTAGTATTTTTTTCATATATTTAGTGTAACTGGAGCAGTTTTTATTTTTGAACTCAAAACTTTGAAAAATAACACAAATAATACAGGGAAAAAAAATTAAGCACACAAACCCCCCATTTTTATGATGGTTTTAGAAAGAGAAACCCATTTTCTTTTCATACACTAAATATTAAAAAAAGTTGATATCAGAACTTTTTTTATTAAGCGGTTAATCTGCAAAAAATGGTGAAAAAATGATCATTTTCTCTGTAAAAAATAAGGGGTAGGGGTAACTCAAATTGCTTTCATGAGTAAAAATATTAAGTTAGAGATATTTTACTTCCATAACTTAAAAGAAAACACTAATTTTGTCATTTCTGCAAACTTTCATACATTTCGGATCACAAATTTGGAAGATATTGTATGAAGATATCCCGCAGCTGGTCAAAACTACAAAATTCACTTAAAATTGCTTATGATGTCATATTGGTATCTTTGACCGATCATAGCACAAAAACGAGCACACTGACATATCATTATCTTTGCATTTTCTGTCATGCCTTGAACTCCCTTTTCCAAAAATGTATATGAGAAAAAAAGTTTGATACAGGAAAATTTTGACTTCTCAGAGGTGTACATCCTTAAAGTAAGGAAAAGATAACTCTGTCTCACACATTTTATATGTTCCTTCCTGTAAAGGTAAGGAAAGATAACTCTGTCTCACACATTTTATATGTTCCTTTCTGTAAAGATAGGAAAAGACAACTCCACAGTTTCTGGTAAGGTAAGGAAACACAACTGTCTCACACAGTTCATGGGTTCCTTCTTAAGGTTAGGTAAGGAAAGATAAATCTGTCTCATACATTTCATAGGTTCCTTCCTGGTAACGTAAGGAAAAGACAACTGACTTTAGCTACAGGAATTAAAAACATGTAACACATACTTTTTGCTATGAAATCAAACTACAACATACAGTCTCTGAAGGGATTGATGCTTTTGGTTCAACAACATTTTCAGAACTTACAACACTAGACTCCCTTTCCCCAAGAATTCAACTGGCCAAATATGGTCAAAATTTGCATTGTGGTTCATGACTAGTAGCTGGGACTTATAGGAAAGTTGACAAACGGACACCATGCAATGGCATAAAATCACTTGCTGTTCGGGCAGCTGTCAGCTAAAAAAACTGACTATCACTGAGCTTTGTTTAGATCCCTAAGGCCAGCTACATTTGTATAGAGTATACATTTCTTTATTTCATTAAAAAAAACATCAATATGTGTTAAGATTTGAATCTAACATTCAGGTTGGTGCTAAATTCATACAGTCAAAGAATTATAGCTTTGGATATATTCAACGATCTGCCACAGTGCCTCTGATTGCTTCTTGTCTTGTATGTGTTTAGAATTGATTTGTCCGATTAAAAATGTGTCTGGCATCTCAAGAATAGATTTGTCAGTTTGAGATTCATTTCCTGTATTATCAGGCTTTTAATAAATGATACTGTATCAAAATAACAAAAGGTTGTTTTTTTTTTTCTCATTCAATTAACAAAATATATGAAAATGTATCACAATAAAAATGTGCCCCTAACGAAACAATGGTGCTTTTAGTAGGCCCCAAGTTCCAATTAATTAGCTTGGTAAATAATTATGATTGATTAGGATGTCAACTGTTCTATCTCTGATGACCAAGATCAAAAATGCATTGTTAGGGTCAACTATGGGTCAGCCACAATACAGGTAATTTTCTGGACATAGAATCAAGGTGTGTAATTGTCCGTACTACAATCGTATGGACATGGACTGGGTGTGTGTAATTGTCCATAACACAATGGAAGTAATTTATAATAATTACAATCAGTCGTTACAGGTAGCGCAGTGTAACCAATATATCAGACACTTCCTTAACCTGGATTATGAATAAAATGTCTACATATTTAATAAGTCTAGATGTAACTATATGACAGAGTGTGGTTGTATTAACAAAAGGCTGAATTTCAGTCAAGCTTGAAGATAAAAATGATTAGTCTAGATAAAAGATTAAAAAATAGCCAATTTGCATGAAAGACTATCTGAGCTGATATGATAACTTGAAGAGACACTCTGTCACCTTAATGTACTCAAATCTTTATACAGTAAAACCATGCACAGTTAAAATTTAACCTTATCCTACATTGCTACAGATAATTCAATACTAGTGAACTAGAAATGTTTGTGAGACATAAATGCCCCCGCCGCCAGCTGGTTACATTACCATGGGACGGGACGGGGGATGGGGACGGAACAGACATGGGTAACACTATATGCCCCCCTATTTCATGGCGGAGGCATAAAAACAATAATACAGTGGATTCCACTTAATATCACCCCTGTTAATATCACATTCCTCTTTATATCATGTTTTTCTCAAGCACCATTTTTCTCTCTTTATAATCTATGTAATTTTATTTGGTTAATATCATGTATTTTGAGGTGAATTCCTCTTAATATCATGTTTTTTTAACCAATCACAAAAAAATATCCAAAAAATGATGTCATTTCCATTGCTTTCAGATACAACTTGTACAAAATGTTGCATAAAGAATAAAAAATAACCCCAAAAAGTGTTTTGATTGAAATAATGTTATCTATTTATATTGAAACATCTTCATATATACATTGAATAGCTTACTTTTAGTTATGGAGATTGGAAATGCACTAGATTTAGTGGAATAACATGCTTAGAACTCTTAATGTCACATTCCTGTTAATATCATGTTTTTGTCTGACAAATGCAACATGATATAAAGAGGAGTGCACTGTATCACAATATTAATATTTTGATATTAGCTGGATGAATGTGAACCTACAAACTCAAATTCACAGGTAGTTTTTATTTGATTAAAAAAATATTCCATGATATTTTTAGGAGTAATAAAGACTATAATAATGTTATCATTAAGGCAAAGTTTTGTGATACAGGCAATCTTAATTTACACTATCAATCCAAACCCCTGAAATCTAATCATAATTCACTGAATGGGGATTTTTGTTGTTAAAATACATACTAAGAAAAACTATTTTAAATTTCTTTTTAGAGCATTCAATAGAAAGTTGTATTAAATGCAATATTCAAAATCTAATTCATTAGGTAATTTAAAACTGAAGTTATCATCAATCATACTTTTATAATGTTAATTAACACCCCTGAATTAAATAATTATTTACTGACATTGGGGATGTTTGGTATATATAAACATACGTAATAACACTTAAAAAGAAAAGAGATTTTTCTTTTTTTTACAGAGCATTAAAAAGAAAATTTTATTAAATACAAAATTCATTAAGCACATTCTTTGCACTTTTGACCTTGACCCTGGCTGTTACACAGGTAATGCTGACAGGAACCAATTAACCTTCTCACCTGCTGAAGGTGTATATAAACAACAGATTGGGGGCATGATGAATGGTGCATACACACGTCTGATGTGGATTTCATGTAAATGATCTACGCTAGGTAAGTATACGGTAGCAGTACAACTGTCATCAGCACTCTACCTGATTATTATACCTTTTGTAAGGTGTATTGGTCGTGTCAGATCACCTGGTTCAAGGCCTGGCGTGTGTTTGATAGATGGAGATCAGGCAATTTGTATAAAAGGTGAAGATATATATACTGCTACTAATGGTCAACTCTTCTCGGCTTCCAATATACCTTGTGTATGTGTTGTTATAAAGAGGGAGTTTTAAAATTTCTCACCTCTATTAGTTCTTTGAAATAAACATTTCCTAAACTACTCTATCAAACACTAAAAGTTTAGTTATGGAATTTCAAAATGTTCCTATGGGAAAAAATTTTAAGGTACTTTTCAGCATTTTTAAAAAAATTTTGCTACCAAATATCTACTCAATGAAAACAAACTATAAGAATTGGCAAGTATGATGTAATGTAGCAGTAAGCTATGATTTTTTGATAAATTATATTAATTCCTTAGCTGCCAATAATATAATTATTATACAAGAAATTTCCTTAACAGCCATGCCCATTATGTAAGAAATTTCCTTCACAGCCACGCCCATTATGTAAGAAATTTCCTTCACAGCCACGCCCATTATGTAAGAAATTTCCTTCACAGCCACGCCCATTATGTAAGAAATTTCTTGCACTACCACATCCATTAATTATGTAAGAAACTATCCACAGCTAATTCTATTGACATGAACAAGTATGAAACATTAATACAGTACATCATAACATTATATTGGACCACCAAGAAACCCATAAAGCCTGTATCACATAACAGGTTATTTAAGCAAAATATTAAGGAGTAATGCCTCATGTTTACCAAAACTTTTGCATCATATTTGCTAAAGGATGCTCTAATTTGGGGTATGACTTTCATGCAACAGTCAAGGTCATTAACATGAGGACAGACCAAATTTGGTTAAGATTCCTCCCTGGTAAAGAAAGAGTTGCAGTTTTGGGAAAAAGAACTCTTGTTCAGGACCCTGTATGCCCTCTGCCTCTTCACCCCGAGAGAGGACATACCGTTTTTGCCGTAATTATATCATTTTTTAGTGCACCTCCCCCTATAAGCGCCCCCTCCCCCATTCTATGGAGATATACAAATTTTATAAGTGTTCCTTTTAATTTTGAAACAACTAAAGGATTCTATTTAACGGTGCGGTAAAACCTTGTTGTGGGCATGTTTACAAGACAATACCCCACAAATATCGGTTATTTGTGAACAAATTATACAAAATTGATGAAAATAGTGTCACACATCATTAGTACCATCCATTCTTGTCAAAATACATTGTACTTTTTTACTTTATAAAAAAGACATTTGTCGCCCCTTTTGAGACCAACTTTTTAGGTGCCATGGGCGCTATTTACGGCAAATAAGTACAGACTCTTTGTTATAAGTGTATTCTTGGCCTATGGATGTTTCAGACCAAATGTGATTTAAATATCTTTACCAAAACAGAAAGGATTGAGATTTCATGATGTACTTTTATTTCAGGGATTGCCAGGTCCCTGTTACCATGGTATGCTCCCAGTTGGGCTATATGTATTCCCTTTATAACATGTTGTGTAACCTTTCCTCAAGGTTTTTTTTTTTTTAATTATGTTACCGGTGTTGAAAAAGTAGAATTTGGAAGATTTATCTATGTCTTCATTTAAATATGGCCCAATTCCTCTGTCCAAATGTTGAGTATCCTAGCTTAGCCATACAATGCTCCCGACCAATTCAGTTAAAATCCACTTTGATAATTATATATATATATTTTTTTTATATACAACATTTGATATAGCGCCCTATCTAGCTAACATTAGCCGCTCGGAAGCACTTTACAGTACATAGATATACAATTCTTATACAACCAATACAATTAACACATACAGTTCTATCATATACAATTCTGAGGAGTTCGCAGGAGCTGTCTTATCACGCGCTAACTACTTGTCCTATACCACCTGGCTAATATCTCCCTATGTGTGTGTATATATGCGTGTGCACGAGATGAATTGTGATCTAGATTTTTAGAGGAACCATTTCCAGACGGAACTCAAAGTCAAGAGTTACTGTTTTACACAAAAAATTCCATTTTTACATTACATACACATATTATACCCTATTCATCTTACAAACACACTTGACAACTCACAACTTGGGCAAAATCAGAATTGCAGAAACTTCCAACCACCAAAATGTGTTTTTTTTCACAGAAGGACAACAAATTCTGAAAACAGGGCTAGTAAAGTGGGGAGCTTGTTATGGATGGAACAGTTTTAAGTCCAATCAAGGTATTCCAGCTGTTTTAAATAATAATATTGAATGAAAGTGATAAGCTATCTGTTGGTTAAATTGTTGTTTTAATGTACACTGTGCGATAGGAATTAGATTTATTCCAGTAATGGTACCATTAAAATAAAAATTACGAAACTCCACAAATCCCACTACCTGTCGCAATTCACTGATTGGATAAAATATCACGGTTATATTGTATCTCACAGCTGATATTGAAGTAAGTGATAAAACTAAGGCCCCAGGCAGTGTTGTGTAATGTAATAAGAATTAGATTTATAGTGGTAATTGAACCTTTATTACGACGTATCAGAAATCCTTTCTCGTTAAAGGTATATTGGCTGATAGGACAGAAATGACTAGCTAGATTATGTTAGATCCGTTGATACAGAGTTCAGCGATAAAACCAAGGCCCTAAGCAGTGTTTTATATTCAATGTGAAGTTCAAAGGTGACTGTCTCACACAGATATAGCTATTTCAATACATCAAACGTTGATATATATATATATACAAATCTTCAATAACAAGTTCTTTTCAATGAGCCGAATCATTTTTTAAAACTAGCATTCACGATCTTGTCTTGCACAATCTTATAAACCAAACTGCATGAACAATCAACATTGTCCCCAACAATGCTTGCCTAACAGGTCAAATTGCAGCAAGCAGAAACATGCAAGGGTTTTAGAGTAAGTAAAAAGATTATAAAATTTATCAAATAGCAAGAATTGACACTTTTTTATTTTTTATAACTTATGTACAGTATATCCCAACAAGTGTGTGTGTATATATATATGCATGGTCTTTTTGGACTTTAAGTTCTTAGGGGAATAATCCTTCCGTTTATTTATAAATTTAAATATTATTTTTGTAATCATTGTCTACTTATTAAGCATTAGCAATTACAAAATGTTTTAGAACTTTTAAATAAACAATCAGAACAGAAATGGATTATTAGGAATTATGTGTAAGTTGGACCGATTCACCCCTGAAATTTCATAATGAACTATTCAAACCTTTGAATTGGAAGAGTTTAAATGTGTTTTCAGGGATGAATGAGTTAAGTATATCCTATAAATATCACAAGTGATATAATCTGACAGGCTTAACTCCCTGACCCTTGGGAACACATTTGAACCCTTCCGATTCCAAGGTTGGAATAGTTCATTTTAAAACTTCAGGGATGAATGAGAGTAGTAGTACTAAGCCAAAAGTAACTTGACTTCCTGAGCCATGTTAAAATTGAACTCTTGGTGTAAATGTACTAGTGTGGATAGGATATATATATAAGAGTACTTTTTGGAGTACCGTATTCGCTGCAATTATTGCCCAGGGCATCTAAAAACTGGTTCCAAAGCAAGCGCTTAATAGTTAAACAAAACTTAGATCTGGACGAAAAATGTTGATTGATGACAATCAATTTGTGGGGTTTTCCCCTTGTAGACATGTGCACAGTGAGGTGAACCTATTTTTATATAAAGGGGCGCTTATATAATTTCAATACCCCTGTAGAAGGGGTGAGTGCGATTATAGGGGGTGATGCACAAATTACAGCGAATACGGTATATGTATATATATATATATACATATTCAATTCCTGTACCACTTCTCCAAGCTATAATATTATAGAAGAGATCTTGGAGTCCATGCACCATTGACAATTTTTTTTTCTTTAAAAGTTGGATTTGTTCTTTTTTCTTTTCTTTCCTTCACTTTTCATAAAATTTGAGAACTTCTCTTTAAGAAATAGCAATACATTCATAGTCTTTAATTATCAAACCAAAGATGGCCTCCTGTCAGCAATTTTGCTTTTCTGAGCAGTCCCAAAATCAAAAGGGTACAACTAAAGAGACACAGGGAATATACCTTCATACGAAAAATTTGAGGCTGAAGAAATAGCGATATCCAGAATTGTTTAAGAACTCATGATGGATAAACGAAGGATGCACATATTTTTCTTGCACTATGTGGCTATTTTAAAGAAAGAAATCGCTACACACTGAATATACCACTCATGTGGACGCCCAGACAGACGAAGCCCCGTTTAATATCCCCCGCATATGCATTTCGTTGGGGATAATAAATTCTGTAACTTGTAGATAGACAGTCGTACCCTTCCAATTAAATGTATATAAATATTGTACCTTACTGGTGTACAAATTGTCAATTAATGAATGGGGTTTGAGAACTACAGTCACGGGAGACAGATATAAAAGACCTGTTTTTATACCAACAGTGATCGATTCTAATAAAACTTTTTCTATACTTACCCATTGGTGCCATAGAAACCAGCCAATCAGAGAGTTCCTCTCGCTCCCTGGCCAATCGTAATGCCCCATTTATATTCCCTTTCCATATCTCCAGCTGGTAATAATAGTCCATATTGTCATGGTCACGGTGGTGTTGTCCTGGAGAGAGAGAGAGAAAAAACCTGCAATCAATCGCCAGCAACAGACCCAAAAAAC
Organism: Mimachlamys varia; assembly: GCA_947623455.1. Classification (NCBI taxonomy): domain Eukaryota; kingdom Metazoa; phylum Mollusca; class Bivalvia; order Pectinida; family Pectinidae; genus Mimachlamys; species Mimachlamys varia. The sequence continues at coordinate 10,526,234 of OX392537.1, forward strand.
TATCGGCAATGTATTAAAATAGACACCGGGGATGATCAGGGAAGATCAGAATCCAGGAGTGGCTGGTATTGTGTAAACCACATGTAAAATATAAATCATCTTCACTATAATAAAACAACGATTCCACGATACAAAGCAATCCTTTATCTCGATAATGACAATAATCTACGCCTCATCTTGGACATAAAATCTATAAATTAGTTGGCAAAAAAATTAGACTACCGCCCGTGTAATTTTGTAGACATATACAGTTAAAGCTGTGTATAGACATACGTCTTCTATATTGATATCGCACAAAGGACGAATTAAGTCAGGTCTAGTGGTAACTGACACACTTACAAAATCAGTTAGCGGTTTATGTAACTCTCATTTTTAAAAATAAATTTTAATCTCAAATGTGCGAAATATTTTCTCATGAAAATTTTAAAGCCTTAGTATTAAGTATGATGTTGGTCTTTCATATTCTTCTTTTTTCACACAATACCTTCCCTGCATGCAGGAGCCCATTCGTGCAGCTAAGCAAACTTGAGCAATTAAGATAATCACCGATTACTTCACTGCAATGATTATGTAAAGGTAGTTTTGTGTGAGGTACAACAATACAAAAGTGACAAGAGCTGAAACAAAATTATGTTTTACAACACAGATCATTGGGGTTTTTTTGTTCAACTTTCCCACCACCACAGTAACGAGTCCACACAAATTACACAGACACCTACAGTGGTAATGCTATGTCTACAGGATATCTGTACCTTCCAGTTTATTGTTTCCATGAGTAAATGTCACTTCCCTCCCAACAATAATAAGCTTTCTATTGCAAAATAAAATACAGATGTCAAAGCCAGATCTATGGTGCCCTTCTAGAACATTAGGTAACAATACTAAGGTGTAGGGTTGTGTTTCTGTGCTGTCAGAAATAGCTGTGCCTGGGTGAGCTATTAGGACAATCTCATGCTGTTTTGGGAAAATATAAAAGAAAGAAAAAAAAAAAACATTCAATGGTTTCTGGTAGTCATGAGCTTTTCTTTGCATTCATGACAATATTGGAAAAGCTGTCTCGTAATTCATGAAATGTGAATGGTTCTCCGTTCAACCTAGACGTATAAGGACCATTCTAGCTCTATATCTCTAGATCTGATACCATTGCAGAAACTTCAGGCTACATTTTGAACCAATCTGAAAAATATTGACCAAATAATATCACAATCTTTGTAATTCCTTTAATCAGAAGTAATTCTGAGCACTATCTATCTCATCCGTCCCTGAAATTTGATAATGAACTACTCCAGCTTTTGAATTGGAAGGGCTCAAATGTGTCTTGAGGGTTGAATGAGTTAAAGCGTAAAAAAGACAAAGATAACTATATATATATATTTACATTTGCTCTGCATTGCTACTATATAACTACTAAGGCCAGTTCCGTGTTATGAGAGCATAACAATGGAGTGGTCATTATGACATCATTATGATTGTGACGTCATAATCATAACGTTGGAAATTGCAGGCCGATACTGACTGTTTGCTGTTCCATTTATTAGAAATCTACCTTAAATTTTCAGAACAAATGAAGAATATAAATATAAATTTATCATCAAAACCAATGGAAAATTGTAAATATAAGCATTAAACATCATTCTGTTCCGTGTTATGGTCCTATAATACGTAACAGGATTGCAGACAAACAATCATAACATGCGTTATTCATTTTTACTGCAATCCTGTTCCGTGTTATAGGACCATAACACGGAACAGAATGGTGTTTATATATGCTTAAATAAATCTTCAGCAGAAGGAGAATTTTGATAATAAAATCAGTAATGTTGACCTTACGTTGACCTAGTGATCTCAGGAGGATAATCTTTACAAAAACAACAGTAACATTGACCTTACGTTGACCTAGTGATCTCAGAAGGATAATCTTTACAAAAACATCAGTAACATTGACCTTACGTTGACCTAGTGATCTCAGAAGGATAATCTTTACAAAAACAACAGTAACATTGACCTTACGTTGACCTAGTGATCTCATAAGGATAATCTTTACAAAAACAGCAGTAACATTGACCTTACGTTGACCTAGTGATCTCAGAAGGATAATTTTGATAATAACATCAGTAACCTTGACCTAACGTTGACCTAGTGATCTCAGAAGGATAATCTTTACAAAAACAACAGTAACATTGACCTTACGTTGACCTAGTGATCTCAGAAGGATAATCTTTACAAAAACATCAGTAACATTGACCTTACGTTGACCTAGTGATCTCAGAAGGATAATCTTTACAAAAACAACAGTAACATTGACCTTACGTTGACCTAGTGATCTCATAAGGATAATCTTTACAAAAACAACAGTAACATTGACCTTACGTTGACCTAGTGATCTCAGAAGGATAATTTTGATAATAACATCAGTAACCTTGACCTTACGTTGACCTAGTGATCTCAGAAGGATAATCTTTACAAAAACAACAGTAACATTGACCTTACGTTGACCTAGTGATCTCATAAGGATAATCTTTACAACAAGAGGCCCAAGGGCCTTAACGGTCATCTGACTACCAATTGTGATACCATTATGGAATTAGTTTAAACAATATTTTATTTCCATCAGTGTACATGTATATTACATATATAGAAATTGTACAAATAGTGAGGATTGGAAAACAAGCTAATAGCTTATATAAATTCCTCTCCTCTAGGAATTAGTAATACAATCATGTAACAATATGCCACACAAATGTGGTTTTCAAGATGGTGATGATCATGGATTTCTTCGGAACAGTGCGAAAAATAACATTTGGTCAGAATCATTTTAGGCAAGTTTCAGATCATGGAAAGTGTTAGATGTGGATGCAAAATGGGGGCTGTTGCAGCCATCTTGGATCTCTGACGGACTGGAGAAATAACAACATTTGGTTGGGACTATCTGGGGATCATTTTTCTATGAAAAGTTTTAAATGTGTATTCAAAATGGGGGCTGTGGCAGCCATCTTGGATGTCTGACGGAACTTGAGAAGAAGTTTGAAATGTGTTTTTCAAGATGGCGGCTCTGGCGGCCATCTTGGATTTTGGACCAACCCAAAAAATAACAACACTTGGTCAGGACCATCTCAGGATCATTTCAGCTAAGTTTCATCTTAATCCCACTGGTAGAACTTGAGAAGAAGTTGAAAATGTGTTTTTCAAAATGGGGGCTGTGGCAGCCATCTTGGATGTCTGACGGAACTTGAGAAGAAGTTTGAAATGTGTTTTTCAAGATGGCGGCTCTGGCGGCCATCTTGGATTTCGGACCGACCCGAAAAATAACAACGCTTGGTCAGGACTATCTCAGGATCATTTCAGCCAAGTTTCAGCTTAATCCCAGTGGTAGAACTTAAGAAGAAGTTTAAAATAGGTGTTGTTCAGGAAAACAGTGATTGCGCAATCATGTCACAAAATGGCCGCCATGGCACAAATGTCGAGAGTTTTTCGGACCCGAAAAATAACAACATTTTATGGGCTGCCCTTCCTGAACATCCCTACCAATTTTCAGCTCACAGGTACCAGTGGAACTGTAGAAGAAGTTTAATATGTGTTTTTCAAGATGTCGGCTATGGCGCCCATCTTGGATTTCGGACCGACCCGAAAAATAACAACACTTGGTCAGGACCATCTCAGGATCATTTCAGCTAAGTTTCAGCTTAATCCCACTGGTAGAACTTGAGAAGAAGTTGAAAATGTGTTTTTCAAGATGGCGGCTCTGGCGGCCATCTTGGATTTCGGACCGACCCGAAAAATAACAACGCTTGGTCAGGACTATCTCAGGATCATTTCAGCCAAGTTTCAGCTTAATCCCAGTGGTAGAACTTAAGAAGAAGTTTAAAATAGGTGTTGTTCAGGAAAACAGTGATTGCGCAATCATGTCACAAAATGGCCGCCATGGCACAAATGTCGAGAGTTTTTCGGACCCGAAAAATAACAACATTTTATGGGCTGCCCTTCCTGAACATCCCTACCAATTTTCAGCTCACAGGTACCAGTGGAACTGTAGAAGAAGTTTAATATGTGTTTTTCAAGATGTCGGCTATGGCGCCCATCTTGGATTTCGGACCGACCCGAAAAATAACAACACTTGGTCAGGACCATCTCAGGATCATTTCAGCTAAGTTTCAGCTTATTCCCATTGGTAGAACTTGAGAAGAAGTTGAAAATGTGTTTTTCAAGATGGCGGCTCTGGCGGCCATCTTGGATTTCGGACCGACCCGAAAAATAACAACACTTGGTCAGGACCATCTCAGGATCATTTCAGCTAAGTTTCAGCTTATTCCCATTGGTAGAACTTGAGAAGAAGTTTGAAATGTGAAAAGTTTACGGACGGCGCACGGCAGACGGCGCACGGCGGACGACGACGGACGAAGCACGGTAACTATAGGTCATCTTGACCCTTTGGGTCAGATGACCTAAAAACATCAGTAACATTGACCTTACGTTGACCTAGTGATCTCAGAAGGATAGTCTTGATAACATCAGTAACCTTGACCTAACGTTGACCTAGTGATCTCAGAAGCATTGCATGATTTCCTGATATTATTGTTGGAAGTTCCTGCTGGGTGAACCACCTGCCACCTGATCCCCCCCCCCCCCTCTCCCCCCCCCCCCCCCCTCCTCCATCATAACCCTGGCTAATTACCATGTAAAACATGTTAATGGGTTGTGGAGGAGGAGAGAACAGATGTATTAACTAGCCACAGTAGAACAGTACTTCCAACTTGTCTAAAGCCACTTAGGCAGCTAGTCCTAGTGAGTGCTGACAGCTCCGCCAGCCCGGCAAGGAGACGGAAGGTATCCAACATGGCTACAGGCCCACAAAACTCCCACATGTTGGCTCACAACACATAACTGGCACTCAAGTATATTGGTGTTTGGTTTGGTTTGGACAGATACAAAATGTAATCTGTATCTCTCAAATACCTGTATCAGAAAAGGCACCTGAAAATGTGTTTAAACTATGAGGCTACAGGCTGTCTTGTATATTAATGGGCAGCTTAAAATTGTACATGAAATTTTGAATAAACCTCAACTTTCAAAGAGGTTCCCATGGATATATTACAGTCTGTATAGAAGATTATTTTTGTGTTTGATTGGAAAGCTATGTTCATGCTCAACAAATTCAGCACAAAATGATGGCAAGGATCCATAGTTACCTGCTGAATAATGACACTTAAAATTAAAACAACAATTCAGTGCTGCCAGCAAATCAAACAGCTTTGTACAATATGAGGTCACACAAAACAGCTAGGTGTAAAACTGAAATCTGCTTATTCCTTGACAAAGTTTAGATTGAGGTCCAATACATCAGTCTCCAATGCCAGGAGTCGAACCCGTATCAACCAGCGTACATGTCCGTCGAACACTAGACCTTACTGCTCTCCAGACTCAGCCATGATAAGCCTGCTTACATTTCAATCTGTTCGTTCCTGGACGTTGTTTACAGATACAATACATCAGTCCCCAACATCAGGAGTCAAACTTGTACCAACCAGTGCATATGACTGTTGAACATTAGACCTTCTGTTCGTTCCTGGACCTTGTTTACAGATACAATACATCAGTCTCAAATGCCAGGAGTCAAACTTGTACCAACCAGTGCATATGACTGTTGAACATTAGACCTTCTGTTCGTTCCTGGACCTTGTTTACAGATACAATACATCAGTCTCAAATGCCAGGAGTCAAACTTGTACCAACCAGTGCATATGACTGTCGAACATAAGAACCTTACTGATCTCCAGGTTCAGCCATGATGGGTCTGTTTACATTTAAATCTGTTTATTCCCGGACATTGTTAAGAGGTCCAGTCCCCGACATCAGGAGTCGAACCTGTGCCAACCAGTGCACATGTATATCTATCCCTATAAACTATACCTCACCACCATCAAATACTCAGCCATTTTCTCTTTCCTTGCTATATGTTTTCCTAGCTCTACCACTATAAAACATATTCACGCGTGCAGACATCCCATCACTTCCACTCCAATTCTTAAAGCCATTTTCTATCAAAATTCATGAAATTTAATCTTGCTTTCGACTTCCTAAGGCAAAAGCATGATTTCCTGTTTTGTCCTGCTGTGAAATGTATTATAGAGAAAGATATCTTAAGGATATAGAAATCCCAAAATTTCTATTCAAAACCACAGGTTTTTCTGCCTTGTACATCTAGTACATACGGACTAAGTATTAGCTTAGGTGCAAATGCTCTCATCCAAGATTCCTGATTCTAATTTTTTTACCCCAATCATGATTCGAAGCCAACAAATTTCAAGCTAAGGCTGTTTAGATTCTAAATAATCACTTGTTTATCAAAACACCAAATACTTTAATGACAAAAAATCCCCAAGGAATTGGAAAAATATTTTAAATTTTTGATGAATCATAAAGGCTCAACAGAGATATAATTATATTACATATATGTGAAGAATTAACTCTGGTAACTACACAATAACACAAAATACTTATCAATCTCCCATCATTCACAGATTTCTCCAACCCTTGGGGTGATATTCTTGATTGTCTAACCCTTGGCAGAGAAATCTCCAACCCTCGGGGTGACATTCTTGATTGTCTAACCCTTGGCAGAGAAATCTCCCACCCTCAGGGTGATATTCTTGATTGTCTAACCCTTGGCAGAGAAATCTCCAACCCTTGGGGTGATATTCTTGATTGTCTAACCCTTGGCAGAGAAATCTCCCACCCTCAGGGTGATATTCTTGATTGTCTAACCCTTGGCAAAGAAATCTCCAACCCTCGGGGTGATATTCTTGATTGTCTAACCCTCAGAATAGCTTTGGGTTAGACAACCAAGAATATCACCCCTTGGGTTGGAAATTTCTCTTTCACACCCTCAAAGTTAGGGGAAGATTTCATCAATCTATTGCTCTATTTTCAGGACATGACCCTGATAGTATATATATATATACCCTACAGAAGAAACCATCAGTTCTAGTTGATGGTAGAACATGTATCAGATTGTTGGCTCCCGTCTCTAGAAAAGTATACAGATATTGAAAAAAAAATAGTCTAAACATTTTTATCTCTTGGATGTCCGATTCTAGAGTTTTTTCTTAAATTTGAAACTAGGGGAGATAAGCTAGTAGTAAAAGTAAGTAGAGAAAATTCTCCAAAGAAACTTGGGGGCTGGTAGCCAGTCTCAACACATATATACAGTAGCCGGCTGTGTTTGATAGCATCTACACAGTAAACCACGTGCTGGTAACATTTTCCCTTCAACAATTTCAGGGAAGAGATCTGAACATTCTAGCACTGTGACATGCTAGTAGCCATTTCCCTACAGACATGAGGTTTTATTACATAAACCTAATGGTAAATGTGTGTAAATACCACATGATGTAATCTCCTATGACCATCAAACATCTATTTACTGACCCAGATACTGTAGCATCAACTTGAGGTTACAAAGGTGTTAAATTCACGTTTCTCCTCCAGGTCATGTTTAAAGCTACCGTTTTTTTTATTTTTGGTGACAAATGTATGAATAAATGGGAGCTTGAAAGCCTGCAGGTTCCCCTATACACTATTACGAATGCTGCATACTTGAAAAGCCGGGGATGACTTTTAGAGTGGCTAGGAAACAATTCAGTGTAGCGTTTGACCCAGATCTACTCAGCACCTGGTAATACGTAATCGTAATCGAATAACATAAGCTATCACTTACCAATATCAAATGTTGTTTTCTGCATTATCCTGGTAATCCAACGGAAAAGAAACACTTTATATAGTACGACATTACCTCCATGCTTTAAATAAACCCCTCCGGGGAACACCTTGTCGGTTCAGCACAATTTTACAGGGTATAAACTCTCCACACATGAGCCCACAATGGCTTGCCCTAACCCAGTGCCCTGCTCAAAATTCTATGGGACGTTATAAAGACCATACATAACTCAAGTTTAGCATTTTAAAAATAGACTGGCACACTGTGAAATACAAAATGTATATATATAAAGTACGATCGTAAGATACAGTGTGTGATGAACCCTGAAATCTACCTACAGTAGATGTATATCTTTACTATTGCTCCCATTCTTAACCAATTCAATTCATTCCAATAGAAAAAAACCATTCTGAAGGTCACTGCAGTCTTTCATAACAGTGTCTAACTCATAAATATTACCACAGATGATCTTGATTGATGTATTTTTATAATTTTATATCAATGCTTTAAGACAACTAGTCTACTGTGGCTTGTGAGAAGTTGATCCAATCAATTCAATTTGTGTAAAGTTTTACGCATACAAATGTCCGATAATGAGTACATGCAGTACGAATATAAAAACCCCGATCTACACTACCTTGTCATCTGACAGCTGAAATAAAACCATCTGCCATTAATCACAACACAGCTTGATCAAATCTTTACACCAGTGACCTTTCAACTTCTTTTTGCGATCAATGAATTAGCTGAAGCAGGGAAAATTAGTAAATACTTGAGGCATGAATAACTATTTAAAGATATGTTTATTTTTTAAGTTACCCAGTGGTCAGTGATGCAATGGATAGTTCCCTTGTCTTTCATCAAGATGGACAGGGCTTGATTTTATATATCTAACATGAAAATGTATTTGGTCATTTGCATGACCACCTAGGTTTTCTTCAGGTACTCCAGTTCCCTCCAACATTTAGACCCAGGTCCTTGCTAGTAACTAAAGCAACAAGAGAGATTTATTTACCCAAGATGAAAGATGTCGTTTGACATATTTGTTTAATATAGATGATAAAATATTTTGATCATTGAAGTATACATTTTTCACCATATTTCACCATTTTATTAAACAGTTTCTTATATCATTACAGATGAAGAAAAAGTTGTTTTTTTTAACTGATAAAAAGTATATTTGAAACATATAAACAGATTTTCTATAAAATGCTTTAGTGCAATGGACTAAAATAAGGAAATCAAACCAAACTGAATTTAATGGAAAATCTACATAACCCCTGCTAAACTGAAGTTATAGAGATCTGAAACTTTCTAGAACATCTGGAATAGTTTAAACTGTCCTGAAGTCAAGTTTTAGAATGTTCAGCATTTTTCTTGAACAGACTTTGAACTTTTCTAGAACAGTACTGAGATGTTTTAATTTTTCAAGAATTCATGTTCAAGAACATTTCTGTAATACGAATTCTAGAACAAACATTTTGAACATTTGACAGTTCATTTAGTGTTTTATGACTTTACGCAAACTGTTCAAGTACACATTCAGAGCAGTTCTAGAGCATTCTACAACATATGCAACTGAACACTTCTAGTACAATTCCAGAATAAATCTAGAATCTTTAGCAAGGGATAAGATGACTATCCCTTAATATATCTATCATTATAATGACTAGCAGGTGATGTTTGGAGGAGTGATTTTTATATTCTTCTTTTAAAACTCATGATTTCTATTTTTTCAATTTTTTTTTCTCTTTTGAAATTTTCATTGTTAAGGATCTTCCACAAGAAGGGTACCACTAAAATAAATGACCAACTACTGGACCAGAGCTGGGCCTAAGTGATAAATAAAGGGACACAGTTTCTCACATTTCTGTTGATATTTAAATCTTCAATGTACTCCAGCTCCTTTTACGATGATTCAGTAACCTTCTTTTTTCGGAATGTTACGGCCAGCTGGACCAAGTCTATCATCTGTTTGTTAACAAATGGCTGCTTCTGGATACAGATTACAATCAACAAATGTGTACAGACTGGTTATACAAGTAACAGAGAATCTTGGAGGGGAACAGGAAACTAATTATTCTAACTCTATTTTTGCACTTGAGAAGTACAAATTAAGTAATTAACATAAGAAACATTAGTCTATTACATTGTTCATAGAAATGTTCACGTTGACATGTTCAAACCAAATAAATTCCCAAATGTATGACTGCAGATATTTTCTAAATGAGGCCTTTTTATATTTTATTCACAAACAGCATATTGATATTTTACATTGCTTGCCCTCCAACAGGACAATTTTATTCCACAATTTTATATAACTTGGACAAATTGTACAATTATGCATTTATCTCAAACTTTAACGATCGTAACCCACCAATATGTTCACATCATATCAACAGAACGCCATCTTACATAATACTTCCTCATTTGCACAGATAGATTTACAGTGTAATATTTCAAACACACCATATTTGTTTTTGCCGAAAAAAAACCATACAATATTATAGTATGCATATGTATAGTTTTATAATTACTATTTGTCAAAAATGTTTTTCAATGAATCCCAAACTTAGGGAAAGTTCATCTTTATGAGGCTTTAATTAAGAGCCATATTTTATATCTATCTTTGATTCACATCACGTAACTAACATTTGATCAGCTCCAATGTATATTGTTGGTATGTTAACTTGTACGGGGAAACAGAGACAGCATGACCTAATTTAATTACACACACCTAATTTAGTCAATTAATCATTACGTGTTGCCAGGGTGATGGAGTTTACTGTCCCCACCAATCAGACATCACAAGATAACTAGATACCCATGGCTTACTGACCAGTCATTTGAAAGTATTTGACTGTAGAAATTAAGTCTTTCTTTCCAGAATGAACTATTTCTTGATTAAATAAGCAAATTAGTATTTTTTGAACTTATTAGTTAACCCAAGTAGGAACCAATTTATCTTGAAGTATGTCAATAAAAACAAGTATAGTTATCCATTTATCTAAGATGGGTCATATAACACAGTCGTAAAGACGTTTTTTTTTTTTTATTTTGAACAAAATAAAATCTTTCAAACATTTTTTTATGATGTAGTCAGTAATGATATCTACACCTATATTAAAATTGCTTAACTTGCCATATATACTTTCAACAGTCGTGTCAAACCATCTTATCGCAGGGAATTCTGTTTTATATACATGATCAATATTTTGTCCAAATTTATAGAAATCCTTTAAACTATTGACATCTACTGTCCTCGCGGTGAATGTCCTGCATAGAGCCCTTTTTTCTGATTTCTAACAATGAAAGTGCTACATCATTATGTTCCAACATTTTTTTTGTGAGTTGACAAACAAATACCTGGGACTTGTCCATTTGACATGTGTCCGCACACATTTTTACTTTAACTGGAGCCAACTGTAATTACTATTTTTTTTAATGAACTACAATATCTCTGGCCAGACAAAAAGAAGCCACACAGCGTTGTTTGGGCTTGTTGTATATTCCAGGTCTCTGCCCTAACGTGTTGTACGTATAGCTATTGTGATACTGACGACATGAGCACACAGAAATCATTCAAAAGAAGTTTCTTTTTTCATAACTAATTATATTTTGTCATATAAAGCACTGACCTTTATCTGAACTTCAATCTAGATAACAGACACAAAGACATCTATCAGAAATCTATACATTTTATTCGGAAGATTAAACAGGAAATTATTCTTATTGATTATACTTACACATATTAATATGAAAAATGGGACCACATGATGGCACTTAAACAAGAAACGTAGGATCAATTGTACCCGTTTTTTACAAAACAATTATTGATTTTCATATGAGAATTTCACAGGATACGCCTGGTATATAGAATATATATTTGTGTTCAAATTAAAAGTACATGACTTAATATGTAACTCCCATAATTATATTCTATGAAAAGCAAGCATGCTCCATAAACCTTGAAAACCAATTAAATCTAGGATATTAATACATGTCATTGGATACATTTCATTGAATTTTCTAATTTGTTAGCCATTAATAAATACTTTGAGATTAGTTTTTTCTAAAAAAAATTGTTTAAGTTGTTTTATGATCAGAATCAATCAGAAAATATTGTGTTACTTAAAAACTGAAAATATTTATTATCTCATTTTATTTTTTGCCCCTTATACCAAAAATTGAAGGGCGAATTTAAGACAGGGACGAATATTTTACCAAACATAGGTTTGCATCTTATATCACTTGTAGGATGAGATCCAAGTATTCATGTTTGAAAATATAATTTTTCTAAATTTGACAGGGCGAATTCAAGACAGGGCAAATTGACAAATTTTTCATGAGAGGACGAAGTAAAGACAAGCCGAAAAATTTTCGGTTTTATTTCAAAAAGTTAACTCTTCAAATACACAGAGGTTTAATTATCCTAAAGATTATACCCACTGCTCAGCCCTGGGAGTCCCCACTGACACACCTGTGGATACTGACACCTAACTTTACAGACACCTGGCTTTTACAACATATCTTGTAATTTTTTCAAATGATATCACCCCCGATTTGATTAAGATATGTTTTCTGGTCTGGGAGGGGAAAACATCTCTGCATTAGTAAGAAATCTATATGTGTGCAGCTTATGTTAGTCCTAAAAAAAAATTCTTATCTAAAGCTTTTAAGCAACACAATCTCATACCTGACAATAATTATTTACCATGTTAACAGAGTTCATAACTAGTCATTGGAAGAAGCACCTGTACAACCACCTGATAAGAGATGCAGATTTTATGTCTTATTGAAACACCTGGACAGTGTGGACCTCCTATTCTCGCAGTCTCCTGTTAATTTTATCGTTACCATATTTGCAATAATCAGCATACCTCCGCCTTTCCGTGGAGGTATTTAATTTATGTAAGCACCATTTCTGATTGTGACACAAATGAATTATTCCACTTAATGGTACAGTAAACTTCAGAGTGCGCATATTTAAAAGAAAAAAACTAACAAATTAATAATGGTTGTGTGTACAAAATGTCAGAAATTGATGACAATAATGTTGCACATCATGAATACTACCTATTCATATCATAATACATTGAACTTATTTACTTGATAATAATGACATTTTCGTCCAGATCCTAGTTTTGAACTGGTAATCCAATTAAGCACCCCCATGGAGACCAATTTTTTTAGGCGCCCTGGGCGCTTATTACAGCGAATACAGTATAAGGTGAAAGGGCAACCATAACATCACAGTCACTATAAGGGGTAAATCCAGGGCAGCAATAGGACAGAAGAAATGTTTACTTTACCTGGTAATTAGGTAATGCAAGGTTAGAAATTAGTTTTCATAAACACACCATATGTACAGTATGGAGCTAGTGGATCTGTACCCCTGAACCTTATTACTCGATATCTGGGGGTTAATTCCTACTTCAAACACAATGTATGAGGCCAAAGCTAACGGTCAGTTACGCTCCACTTAAATATCACACATTAAACAAAACATGTCCATGGCATAAAAATATTATACTTCGGTATTATCAGATTTATACAAATTGTGCGTAATAGCTCATTACACAAAACTAGAACGGCACAAATATTGATATTTCGCAACGGAGCACACAGAACCAGCCATGACATCAACGCTGCATGTGTTTGTCTATTGCCTAATAGCCAAACTTCAATGGAAGTAAAACATTGATGGTATAAAAGCCTGAAGCCTAACCTATAATTATAACATCATGTCCATAGGCTGTCAGACTGCAAGTCAGTGGATAGTGTTTTTGCCTTGCAGCAAGGTGGACTATGGGGGTTTTCTCTGGGTACTCCAGTTTCTTCCTGCAGTAAGACGTACCCCCTACACACGCTAACATCCAGGCCAACCAGAGTGATTAATAGAAGTTGACATAACTTGTTTTATATTTGGTGCAAAATAAATAAATATAACATTATACATTGTTTTTTGTTGCCACACTTTTTCAAAATCACCATAAAAGCAATTTGCGGATGTACATAAAAACAAACGTCCTTTCTTCCGAACAGAAATTAAATACAGATTTAATCAATGATATTCAATACTGCTTGTCAAAGCAAAACAATCAAATTTCTACTTCCCGAACAATTTCTGAAAACAACCTTGAATTGTCATCCGTTTCTAAGTTTGGAAATCAAATTATCAAATCTTCGCTCTAGCTTAAAGGAGTCCTAGAATATTCCAAGGTATTTAGCCACCTCATTTGCATAACATTTGTTCCCATTAAGCTTCAAGGATTATAACTACCACAATAATTTGTTTAAAACCTGCTAAGCAGTTCGAGAGAAGATGTTTTTTAGGCATCACCATATATCTCCTCACCCTTAAGAACACCATAAAAAATAGCACACAAACTTTAATTCAAATCTGATGGTAAATGTTTTGAAAAGGTCAAATGTTAATTATAATTGTATCTCATCGAAACCTCAAATGGAAGAAGATGTGAAACAGGAAATGTGTCTACGTCTAATTAGAGGTAAAAGCTTCTAAATAAACTTACCACTAAACTTTAAAGTTTTCAGGTGGCGTTGAAGGCCCAATATAAGTAACTTTCGGCAAAACTTGAAGCGAAAACCAAGCCTAATAACTTATCATATTTAATTATATTTATAGATTTAGTTAAGATTAACTGATATCAGCAATATTCAAGATGAATTCTTTCGCGGTTACCAGTACAGCAGCAGTTGAAACACGCTATTTGTAAACACGCGTCCATTTCGAACTGTCTTCTACCTTCGGTCTGTTGTTGAAGTGGGCCCAACCGGAATTATTTTCAATTCTTTGGATTTTTTTGTCAAGAGTTTCTTGTTAGTTACTGCTCAGGTTAACTTCGTTTTAGGCTTATTTTTGCATGGTTATCATCTGGATTTTTTTTAGAATTTTTCAGAATCACGAAAAATTTCCCTGAAGTTACGTATATTGGGCCTTTAAGACAAGGTTACTAAGAATAAAGAGTGAGTTAAAACTGTCAAGTTGACCTTGATACTGTATCAGTAATGTGTTGATAAGAGCTAGGCAGTAGTAGTACTGACCCAGTGAATTATGTAATGTGGATAAAGGCTATCAGTACTATACAGGTAAAATAGTGAATAAACGCTACCTGTGATATCATTATCTTCTGTTTCGGTACGTTTTTATTTACTAATGTTGAATAGCTGACCTAGTCTGGAGCTAACCTTTTGAAGATCTGATGTCACACCTGTCTGTCTACCTGCCTATAGACACGGTTCAAGGTCTGCTCAGAGACTTCGGTGTTCCTGCATTCAGAACAAGGTCACCATCAGATGTTTTGCGGTCAAATTAAGTGTCCCTCCCCCTGTTTCCTTTACACCTGCTCAGTCAGGGTCCAGTAACTCCGACTCCAATATAAATATATACCAGATATTCTGTATAATATGGATCTCCGAAACGTTAAAATGACAACAAGATAGATCACAAAAAAAAATATACCTGCAGCTGATAAAGAGCTCCTATATACATTGTATCAAGATATATTACAGGCAACTTATAATAATAATACAACATTGTAATATACTTCACACATGCTGTAATATATATAGTACACTGATGATCTACCCGCTGTAATATAGAGATACTACATTACTAGATACAGTAGATCTGAGAGAGGGAAGCTGAGGAGATGATGCAGTCCGTGGTAGGGATGAGTGGCAGCTACACTTAAGAATACAAATAGGTATTTAACAATGTTAACACTATAATGGTAGAGGAATTTGACCTCCTGTTGTACATTTACCCCAGCTTTAGAGTACAAAGACCTATAGATGTGTTTCCCCTATTACCTTCTCAGCGGGTGTCGGCAATAGAACCACGCTTTATTGACTTTTTGTTTTTATTTGATGAACTAATGTTTGTCAGTGGATCTGCTAATAGTCCTTAGGCACAAGTATTTTTGGAATAACATCTTATCTTTACACACACCTGCCAAATATTGAAATGTTTCCTATGGTGGGTGGGACTGTGTAGTAAAGTTTAAAATAGAAAATGTTTTAAGGCATGAATGCCCCCATCCTCATGCAAAATACGAGTGATTCTTTATAAATAGTGATGACAACCTTGGTTTGGACCAGACAACTCTGAAGAATTAAGGTATTTCAAACTTGATCAATGCATTAAAAAAAACAACATCAAATTTGTCAAATTTATAACCCTGTTAGAAAATTGATTAGCAAATACCTATAAATAATAAAAGCAACCTTGGCCTTGACATCGAAGTCCTAAAATACTGACTCATTCAAGGTCACTCTCATTCTTGACCTTTAAATAGAATTATCCCCATCTAAAGGTTATGAAAACTCTTGTGCCCCCTCATTATAATATTTGTGAAAAGTAATGGTAACCATCAATTGTAAAAAAAAATATTTGGTATGTCACACTTTCACTTGCCCAAATAAAAGCGATGAGACCCGTTAGTTTATACCCTTCTCACTAATTTTTAGCAAACTAATTCAGTCCCACCGTCCAGCCAGTGTCTTCTGGCCTTATTTATGTGTCACGGTTTCCTTAGAGTACAGGCTGGCCTTATTTATGTCACAGTTTCCTTCCAGTATTCCACAACTTTATCTGGAAACCTGGACTACAGAACCATACTGCATATATACATGGCAATGAAAACTGGGAAGTTTTAAACATTGTCTTTTACTAATACACATTTACAAGGTTTTTACGTAACATTTATTGACAGGATATATCAGGGTAAGCCAATCTGTACTGAAATGATGTGTACAGGAGATTTGTATACACATCCTACCTGTGTTTATTTAACTTATCAAAGTTGTTTGTACTCATTTGTAAGTAATAAACATGAGTTATAAAAGTTTGTTCATTGACCAAATCGAAACATCAAGGCATAGTCTTAGCCTGTATAGTCAATAATACACAGGTGTTAAACTTTCAGGTGTGAACTTCACCGTGGATAGGTCACTGCATTAGTAACTGGCTACCAGAAGGTACACGATTTATTGCCCGAACACTTACCTTATATTGTGACAAGTATCCAGGTAAGAGTGTCCGAGCTGCCGTTTAATGATGAGGTTAAATCCATGTATACACTGTTAAAGATATCCCAGTGGATCTATAAGCTACGGCCGGCTGATGCATATTTAGGAACTAAACCATGGGACGTCATATCGGCACAACTTTTTTAAACAAATATTGTAGACTAAGTATTATCTACCTTCTTTATCTTCAAGTCAACATACAATAAACTGGAAGCCAACACGTGTTTGTGTTTGCCTGGGCAAACAGCACTGTGTATTAGAGCTATGGTACGATTAATACTGCTCCATACTCATACTGCCGATCTCGCTTGTCATGGACTGAATGACAGGAGAGCAAATAAAACGCTACATGTATACGTGAGGCAATTTTTTCGGCCTTGTGGAATCAGCTGATCTCCACTGACCTTGACCTTTGGTGTATTGCCAGTTCTAGATTCTAACATCAAATTATTCTTTGCTCTGTGTTTTCACATTGACAGTACTGATAAGGACCAACCACAGGACAATCAGCTTGCTATATCTCATCCAAGCCAGCAACCAAGAGCAATCTCTGGCATTATCACAGCAGAGCTACCAAATTATCAGGACAACTCAAACAAACCATCAGTTGCCATTTTAGGGAAACATCTCTGTTATCATGAAGAACAATTATCAGCTATTACGGAGAACAATTAGTAAATTGTCGCTATGGGAAACCTGTAATTGGTTGCTAGGGGCAACCTATCAGGAAAACCTTCTAGGTCCCAATAAAAGACAACTTATAAATTGTCAGGAAACTGACATCACAAACGACAACCAATCACTTGTTACTAAAGACAACTCAATTCAGTTATCACCAAGCATTATAAATCTTCCCCTAGGACAACCCATGTTCTCAATGAGGAGGATATATTAGTTGTCAATTAGGACATATATACAGCTTTCCATTTATCAATAAGGACAATGAGTTGTTATGTTATCATCATATATCAGTTGTCAATGGAAGACAACTGATCAAAAGTCATTGAAAACACATAAGTTATCATCAGCCCATAGGTTAATTTGTGTTTTACGTCCTATCAACAACAGTTATGGCCATTTAAGGTCAGGTTTTAGTGTACCAAGATGAATACTACCAATCTATACAGCTAGAAACCCCATGCAAGCCTTAACCTGTGACCCAGAGGTATAGAGGCAGCCACTGTGGCTATTCAAATGTAAGCCAATTGTATAAAAACAACATTGATCAAAGAAAACTTATCTTTTATTTAGTCACTGATAAGAGACCCTATTAGTTTTCAGGAAGGACAAATTAGCTCATTGGTAGAACTGACAATCGGTCAGTGTTGAAGACAACCCTTCTGGTCCCAGTTTCATCAACTTTCCTTAATTAAGTAAATTCCTTAACCATAGGTGTTAACGTCTGAAACCTCCAATGAGGGAGATCTCCCTCGTAATGAGGGAGGATTAATGAGTATATGCTTAACTTTAATATCTCCATAGGAAAGCATTACAAAAGTTAAGGGGAAGCTAAGGAGCTTTCCTTAAATTCTGTAATGCTTTCATATGGAGATTTTTAAGTCCAAGAAACCGGGGCCTTGGTACCATGTCATTCAGAAAGTGCTTCTGGGACAGGATACTTTCAGTCTGACCCATGGTGTCTAACTCCAAGTCCTCCATCCCCTCCTCCCTGTTACATTATCAGGGCAGTTACTGGTTATTGGTCCTGTTATTGGCGGGCACCAGAGCAATCAAGACCGTACAATTCTGTAACATTAACAGGGTGGGCTACTAGTGATAACAACACTGGCTGGTGAAACCTGCCTGTTAATCACAATTTTAATGTAATACTCCAGTCATGATCAATGCTGTCTCGGGGAAAACTAATCTAAGCAAAATCGTTCGTTTTCCATTCTGAAAATTCCATTGAGGAAAGTTGATTGTGAATAAGCGTTCCAACCTATACAACTACAATAAAGTGTTATTCATGGTCAATGAAGTCAAACTGGTGATCTGTTCCGACACTAGAACCAATTCTGGCTGGCACGATCAAGTTGTTGATTGTCAGAACAAGAAACTGTGACTTGTACACACTGGGTAAACATGGCGCCCAGGGCCAAACTGTCTACATTAGGCTGCTGATGATATTACTTTCTCATGTACCCATCAATTGATCCAATATGCTAATCATTGGTGCACAGGATTTCCATCAAAACATTTGAAGAAAATCTAAATCAAGCATCATTTCAATTATTTTGTTTTAACTGATTTCAGCAATGGAATAAATGCTTTTTTGAAGATATTTATAAAGACAATTACTATTAACTAACAATTAAGATTTTCAGTTTGCTATTGCCTTAGCTCTGGGCATCTATTTCAAACCATAATTTCAATCTTGGTCCACAATTAATGTTATCTTATCAGCATTTTTAAGTCCTTCTTTATTTCAGACTTTGATGCAATTTGTAAATAAATGTAAACATTGCTTAATTCTCAATCATTGTTTCAAAATCAACGAAATTTTATGAGATTTCTCTTTTTCGTACATGAAGCAAACAGAAATAATATCCCTGACATAAATTGAGCATTCAAGACATTTGCAGCTATCAGGTATAACTGCGACATAACCTTGATGACCAGTCATGCAGCACTGAGAGTATTTCGGACACCTGTGTATAAATACATTGACTGGAGGAGCGTTAATATCTTCACCTGTCCAGGTCACATTCCTGGTGCTGACCTTGAATCAATGGCTCAGAAGTCCTGCTGACCATGTTCCTTGTATAGCTAATTCTTCCTTTATTGTGGCCGCAGTGGCCAAGTGGTCAAGGTGTCCTGATTTTCTATCACTAGCTCTCCATCTCTTGGTTGTGCTTTCTTATAAAACCCATATGGGGTAGTTGCCACTGGTACTGGCTATTGGTTGGTGGTTTTTCTCCTGGTGCTCCAGTTTTCCTCCACCTCCAAAACCTGGCACATCCTTAAATGACCTTGGCTGTTAATAGGATGTAAAACAAAATAAACCAAACCAAACTTTCAGTATCTGTGGGTACATCCTTGTTCCTAATTGCTAAGCATTCTTAAGTTCAGTAATTTGGGAACATCCCTGCCCCTTAACATTTAGCTGGTTCAGTTATGGGTAGTTTAGCTACATCATTCATTATCTTAGCTTGTTAAGACTTAGCCTCCCTGTTTAGAGATAGTTCAGTATCTTATAGGTCAGCTCTAAAACTCACTTGACCTTGTCGACTTCACTAGTTCAATGCTTGCAGATATCCTTGTCTTATGATTCTGGACCAAAGCATATCAACTGGAGCTTTCCTCTTTGTAAGCCTGTTAGGTATCTGAGTTCAAAACAGATAAGTTTATCCTGTCGTTTCCCTGTCTATCTGTACAAGCCCATCCAAGATAATTTGAAAATCTTTGATGGTATCCAGCTCTTATTTTAGATATTTTATCTTGTTAACCTTTCGAGGTTATGACATGTACTTGATGTTTCAGTTTGTTTTATTTTGTTTACTAAAGTGAGGACAAGCACACTGAATCTAAGATAAGTTAAAAAAGTGAAAAAGGAAATGGACGGCAATAAATGGTTAGATCGTACATCAGGGTTACTTTCTTTTGAAATATGACACTAAAGATGGCAGCATTTTGCACCAGAACTTGACTTTATCTGCACATTAAATTTTAGTATCCTGTATGTTATGAATATTTATCGGTGAGTTTTTTTCTCTGTAACTTGTTTTAGTGTTCCAATGTTATAAGCTAAAAGGAGCTGGGTGAACACAGCAACAGGAATCATGTTTAGTCTGGATCCCATATCATGTAAGTAAGACAAACAAATAAAGACCTTGACAGTTAAAATTCAGTTTTTTGTTAATTCTAAAACATTACGGAAGAGGTCCCATAACAGGTGTCAACCAGCCCACATCTTTCCCTTGAAATTGCTTCAGATTTCCCAGGCCATTAGTTGGTCACTAAGCAAAGGCTTTCTGTTTATAACTGGCGGAATTAGCCATTGACTCCAGCAGATTTTCAGAGACAAGTGGCCCATTGGGCCTGAATTGTTCACTTGCTCTGCAGCTTGAAAGACTAAAGTCTCTTCAGCCAACTTCTGCAAATATGTAAGCCAACCCCCAACACGTTCTACCACACAAATACAATACCCAGGAGTCTATAGGTTAGTGGAAAAAAGAAGCTTAAAATTCTAAACACATCTGAAACATATGACCATAGAAGTGGGTCAAGGTCATTCATCTCAACAAACTTGCAAGCCTTTCATCCCTGTATGCTACATGTTCAATATCATTACCTGAACAAAAGTTGTTTTATACATCTTAACCCTGTGACCTTGAAAGTGGGTAAGGTCATTCAACTGAACAAATTTGGATTGCCCTTTGCACTCTGGGCTTTTTGGTTATTGAAAAGATGTGGCTTGAATTGAAAAGTTGATGCTTGATAGACAGACGCTGAACAGTAGGGCATGTGAGCAAATTTCAGCTAAAGATGGTCAAAACTCATACACAGATTCAATGAAAAAGGAGCTAGATTAAAACAATATTTACATACATTACCAAAACTCTGTTCTTTGTTGTGATTTTTGACAACAATGAAAGGCTGCCTCGGAAGGTGGCCATCTCCTTATCTATACATACCAGGGTAGTGACTGCCCAGTGTATATCTTTGACCACTGGATCATGAACATTTCCATGGACAGTCATAGCTGGCAATATAGGGATCAGATGATTAACTGGTAACCCCATACTAAACATCAGACTTCAATTAACTACATACCATTTACCCAATTAACTACATACCATTTACCTAATTAACTTTATTTTATTATCCTACTATATAACAGAGAAACTGTTTTCCGTATAGACTTATGAGAAACTGTTTTCCTGTAGACTTATGACAGAGGTCGGGCCACTTGATTATAGAAATCTATTTCTCTATAAATCAGGTACACAGAGTTCAGCGGACTAAGGACTAAACGTAATCCTGTTGATATCAGGCTACACAGCTCTGACCGCTGACCTGGCTAATACCGATCAGGTTTAACTTCCCTCTCTATATCCTCTTACTAGATAATCAATCATTCGCTCTATTACAGTTGAATTACTCTGTCTACAAGCGACCCCATTTCTCCGTCAGGTTCAAAAAGGGTTAACATGTCTGCCAGCGACCCCGTTTCTCCGTCAGGTTCATACAGGGTTAACATGTCTACAAGCGACATCATTTCTCCTTCAGGTTCACTTTCTGATTCAATGTTATGAGGTCTTATCATCCGTAAAAAAATAACATTTAAAACAATATGACTGTATATATAGAAAGAATCCCTTATTGACCTGGAAATTTTTTCCCCACCAAAACGAGGATTATATATATACATGTATATTTGAATGTGTATTTAACTCTTTCACCCCTGAAATTTCATAATGAACTGTTCCAACCTTTGAATTGGAAGAGTTCAAATGTGTCTTCAGGGGTGAATAGGTTAATTACTAAAGATATCAAACCATAAGGTAAAGCTGGTCAGCAGTGCTGTATGTAACCATGTAAAAGGCCTAAAAGGCCTGACCCAAATAATTCTTTCTTTCCATTCCACTCTGCTCCAGACACCATATAATACCCTACTATTACGGCGTTCTGTATAAAGTTACCAATCCTATTAATTCTCTTTCTGTCGATAATGTCTACTTTTACACTGTTGGTTTGGGGTATATTTAAGTTTACTCGATCCTATAGAACTACGGACATCACCACATCGGATAAAAGGCTCTGCTCAATGAATCTGATCCAAAATCAAATGAGAACTTCAAACAAATCTGTCAGATTACAACAAAGGAAAGTCCATCTTTTATATATCTACAATATTTGTCAGCCTCGTCAGTGGCTATTGATTTTAAGTTAATCGTAAAACACTTAGGGTAATATTGATTGTATCGGTAATGTCAACATTGACAGAACATTAACGTATTAAAGCCTTCACATTCCTCACGCCAGATTACACAACAGGTGATTACAGAGGTGACTACCTGTCTGCAACCAGCAAAGGCTTGTCCAAGCTCTCATTAGCTTAATAAACATCGAACAAACATTTTACAACTAAATATCTGAGAAATATCTTAAAAATTTTCCATCCTTGTCACCTAAAAGAAGGTGATGATTAAAAAATATTTTCACAGAGCAATTTCAGTTCTAAATTTCAATACGTTTTTGATATATTATAGATTAATGTATTTTGTTAATGATGTAATTAAGCTTGTCGAAGTTTGAGTACCAAGACTGTGGTGATCTAACTACCTTCGGTAAAACGAATCTGATATTACAGGGAAGATTTAAGCTTCAGATGATGGGAGATAAACCTCTCCAATTAACTAGGAACACGGAAATACCCCAACCAGGATATTCAGTGCAGTCACCGATCCAGGAAAGATCAGGCTATTTTCTGATACATCAAACATATCCATTAAAACCATGGAACTGGTTAATTCCATCCATTAATATCAGGGAAATAACTCAATCTCCCCATTAACATCATGTACCAAACAAATTATACCCATTAAGGCTACGTAATTGACAAATGCTATGTACATTTCAAGGTAACTTGCAAATCGTATCATTTACAATAATACCTGGTAATAAACATTATTTTTTTTTTTTTTAATTTACATTAGAGAACTGCCTATGTTAATCCATTAAAAAGTTTGAAGGAATTCAATAGAGTATTGTGTACAGTTTTAACAGTGTATATATAATTAGGTTAGATTGACAGATCTGTAGAGTCTCTAACAGTGGTAGTTACTGACTCGCTGCTTAATGCGCAGCATTACAGGAATGGGATGACCGGTTCGCCAGTCGTCAGTATAATGTGACCGGATGGAGTGGTCTGCTGGGGGCTTTCTGCAGTATACCTCAGTGTGGTAGCACTTTAAAACGGCAAAGGATCCGGTCTATCACAGGGAGGCTTACACGATCATACCGCAACCTCTCAAATACCCACGCACTCAACACATAACACTCACATTGCATACAACGGGAGGCCGTCCTAATTATCTTAGCTGTTAATCAGACGTAAAAACAATCAAACCAAACCTAACTGCAGAATAATGTTAAATACTACTAATCATAATCAAAGTCCCCCCCCCCCCACTCCCCCCAGTAAATAAATATACTTTAACATGAAAACAACATCCTTGATATAATGATAAATTAGATCATTTTAATACACTCTTATATGCACCAGATATGACTTTCTGGGAGAAGAAAACAGTAGCACCATTTGAACGGTGAAATTGAAAACAGAATAATCTACCTAACTATGTTCTGAATATCAACTGAAAGAAAGATTTGTGGATCTGAATATACCGTGATAAACTGTAGCGTTAAACACTTTATCCTGTTAGGCGAAAAATTGAATATCATATTCATACATTGCATGGTGTGTATTCATTCGTGTGACTGTTAGTCGATGAGGTTGTTCCGGTGAAACCATTCGATGACCCGTTATTTTAATATTGATTCACAGACATTTTGTATACAATGCATGTTTCAATCAGAACGACAGAACGGAAGCCACATAGGGTGTTAATCTCCTGCTACAGATTTATCGCTGGGCTGGATGTGCAGCAGATGTTTCCTCGGGTCAATCACTCCGATATCTCCCTTCTTAGTCTGGCAGTTCTTCCTGAACTGATGACACTGATGGTTATTATGCAAAAATGAAAGATCAGGAAAATCTCACGAAAGAAAGTACAAAAAAACACCCCACCGATTCCGTGTGGGTGGATAATAAATCTCACAAGTGATCAGAAAGGTGAAGGTGAGAAAAACAACTTGATTGCTGCTGGTCTGTGTAGACTTGGCTGATGACCATGTTACAGGAACCAATGGGGAAGCAGGATAATTAACTGTTGATGACACCAATGTACCTGTCTCAAGGTCATTTGAAGATAAGTACATGTGTTCTCTGTCCCAAGGACATTTGACAGACAAATGTACTTTGTCAAAAAGGACATCTGACAGATAGGTGTCTTCTCTCTCCAGGACGTCTGACAGACAAGTGTTCTCTGTCCCCAGGACATCTGACAGACAGGTGTACTCTGTCCCAAGGACATCTGACAGACAGGTGTACTCTGTCCAAAGGACGCCTGACAGACAAGTGTTCTCTGACCCAAGGACATCTGACAGACAAGTGTTCTCTGTCCCAAGGACATCAGAATGACAGGTAAGTGTTCTCTGTCCCAAGGACATCTGACAGACAAATGTACTCTGTCCCAAGTACATCTGACAGGCAAGTGTTCTCTGTCCCAAGGATATCTGACAGGCAAGTGTTCTCTGTCCCAAGGACATCTGACAGACAAAAGTACTCTGTCCCAAGGAAATCTGACAGACAAATGTACTCTGTCCAAACAACATCTGACAGACAGGTGTTCTCTGTCCCAAGGACATCTGACAGACTAGTGTTCTCTGTCCCAAGAACATCTGACAGACAAGTGTACTCTGTCCCAAGGACATCTGACAGACAGGTGTTCTCTGTCCCAAGGACATCTGACAGACAAGTGTTCTCTGTCCCAAGGACATCTGACAGACAAGTGTACTCTGTCCCAAGGATATCTGACAGGCAAATGTTCTCTGTCCCAAGGACATCTGACAGACAGGTGTTCTCTGTCCCAAGGACATCTGACAGACAAATGTTCTCTGTCCCAAGGACATCTGACAGACACGTGTTCTCTGTCCCAAGGACATCTGACAGACAAGTGTTCTCTGTCCTAAGGACATCTGACAGACAAAAGTACTATGTCCCAAGGACATCTGACAGACAGGTGTTCTCTGTCCCAAGGACATCTGACAGACAAGTGTACTCTGTCGCACAGACATCTGACAGACAGGTGTTCTCTGTCCCAAGGACATCTGACACAAGTGTTCTCTGTCCCAAGGACATCTGACAGACAAGTGTACTCTGTCCCAAGGACATCTGACAGACAAGTGTACTCTGTCCCAAGGACACCTGACAGACAAGTGTCCTTCATGGTACATTACCCAGATGGTTGTTTGTTACAAATACTTTATCAGGCTTTGTAAAGCATGCATGTCTTGTCCTGATCATTTAGCATATGTAAATATATTAAAATATGCTTCCTTTTCAACACCAATACAAAAAGTTCTGAAACTCTTTATATCATGGATGTTAAAACTAATATTTTTAATAAACTGATCCGACACTTGAATATTTAAATCACTGACACATTGATAACTATTAAGAACATGGCAAATGACTGACATAATGAACAAGTTTGGGCTGATAGAAAAAAACAAACACTCTTTGATCACTTACTCTTAGCGTTGCATTTACATAGCAAAGGAATCGTATATATATATGTCTTCCGGATTTCTAAGTGCATCTAAACTAATCAAACCACAAATATTCGTATATTCAGTGTACAATATGATAACACATCCCTATTTAATAGGAGCTGAGGTTGACACTGAGGTGTATTGATTTGAAATATTTTTGAATTAAACATGTTCTGTGACATACCTTTGATCAGAGTATACAAAAGGTCAACGAACTATTTACCTGCTCGATCAGAAGTGAAACATTGATTTTTAATTGTTTAAAACCTTGGCAAAAATTTGTAATCCGTACATTAAGTGTGTAATACAATCAGCAGATGTTTTTCACAAAATAGATAAATTAATTCATTTCAAATTCATAACGGAAATTAGCTTTTTGATTTATGAAACTGTAAATTATAGGCTTACCTTACATGGGTATAATAAGCCGAGACAGATTTCAAGTCCAACACTTACGTATGGGCGGTAGAAACACGATACGTAGGTTTGTGTAGAACCTAGTGACCTAACGGTGTGTATTTAACTGTTAATAATGCTAGGTTTGCTTGATGAAAGGAGTAAATCAAGCGCTGGTAAAGTGTTCTTTTAAACCAATCAATAGTAAGGACCGCAGCCGTTTCATCTAGAAATAAGGACAAAACGACCTGAATGCAAGTTTATGGTTCCATGTCTGAGCTGGTCTAGCTTCATGTATCCATTATTGTTTAATATTTCAATATGTTTTTAAAAAACTTTTTTATTAAACTTAAGCTTTCCAAAACGTTTTCGTTTAAATTATGGATTTGGTTAAAATACCGAATTATAATTTATAAAGTCCAATCAATGATAATGACTTAATAAACTAGTAAATTTTATTCAAAATCTAACATTTTTTTAAAGTTCGACAATATACATAAATCATTACCCCGGTAAGCTTGCATTCTTGAATTGTCTTAATGATTATAAACTACACTATTAAACCTTGTCCAGGGTATGCTCTAGTGTGAGTCCGTAATTTCATGTTTACAGTCAAACTTTTTAAAAGTAGTAACAGTGAAATTCAAACAGGTGATATTAATTGTGTTTGTTGGAGACAAACAGTCTGTCAAACTGTTAATTTCTACGTTTCAAATAAAACAAACTTTTCACGCCACAAGAAGCATTTCCTTATAGTGCAACAAATTTGCAGCATATCTGAAAATCTTCGTAGTTAGAATTTCAGAAAAACGACTGCCTACCACCCATGATTATGTAGCGTACCTGTATCAGATGATAAGACTTACCTGTGCAGGTAACATGCCCTTAAATCAGATATAAGTCTTACCCTTCGTGCAGGTGTCAATCATTGAATGATGTATAATGGATGATTACTCTCCTAGTAACACAATACTGTGTTAAACATATTGAGTTTTACTCTGTGGTGATTGAAGTAAGATATTTTATAAACATTATCAACCAAAAACGTGGCTGTCAATCGCTGAACCAGAAGTAATATAGACACCGCAAAATGAACTTGAAGATACACACAATAAGTCTTCTATTGTTTCGTATGAAATATATATTTATGCATTTCCAAGTAACTTTTTTTCAACAAGAGGGCCTGAGGGCCCGTATCACTCATCTGGATACATTGGTATAAAGGTAATCATGGTAATTTTTATTCTATTTGGCCCCACCCCTCAGGCCCATGGGGGGGGGGGGGTCGGGTCAGTCCCACCATAAGTACAATTTTGAATTCTGAGCACCTAGGGATGCTTCCTGTCAAATAAGGCTGATTTCCAATCAGTGGTTATGGAGAAGAAGTAGCTTAAGCCAATATAGCTAAATAACCCTTTTTGGCCAGGCCCTCAGCCCCTAAGGGGATCAGTCCCACCAGTAGTACAATTTTTAATCCTGGGCACCTAAGGATGCTTTCTGCCAAATTAGGTTGATTTCCTATATGTGGTTATGGAGAAGAAGACTGTTTTCAAGAATGACAACATTCATTAGCTCACTTGGTCCGCAGGACAATCAGAAGCTGGAAACCGATCAAACATGTATACTGCATGTCATTTTACATATCATGGAACTTGTGTTAGAGTTATCTCCCTTAATTGAAATGATCTGCCTTATCAAAGCATTTAGAATGGTCATTTAATACTTATCTTGGATGGTTAGAAAGTCAAAAGAAATTATGTACTAACAAGTGTATAGATTCTTACTGTGTGGATCGATCAAGATTGGATTTTACAGTTACATCTTAATTAATGCTTGGTAGTTTATATATCAGCTAGATAGTCGGTTAGGCTATTTTCACATTTATTTCATTCCTTTTTTTTATCATTTTTATCAAGCATATATATATTTCCAATAATATTTGATATTTTTCAGATCACCTCCCCCACAAGGTGTTGTTTTACAAAACTTAATTTCAATACACGAGTCTCGTGGCCACAATGATAGATGGGAGTAGTTGAAATATACGAGTCTCGTCGCAACAATGATAGATGGGAGAAGTTGAGGCCTTGTCTGGTAAACACTTCCATATCTACACATAATGACCGGCTGCTTTCTAAAATAGATGTCAACATCAGCAGCCCTAGCCTCAGTACCACGTTTACATAGCAGACAACAACACCCGGCGGTTCTGTCACACAAACAAGCACCAAGGACGCGGCCACACTCCGCGCCACACTCTACGCCACACTCTCCGCCACCATCATCGTCACCACTAATAACAGTAAACAAAGATGACATCAATTCTTCAGGTCACCATCTCCGTCCATCTCTCTCTAAGCAAGCTTATCAACAGGTGTGATTGATAATATTCGAAAGCTGTCAAAGAAACCCCGCGACACTCGGGGATAAATGAGAAGATCTAGAGGTGTTGATATATGTCGTGGACATTTCCGGCCACACTATATCATTCACAAGTACTCGAATTCATTTGTACTTTATCTAATTAGTTGGCAAGGACAAACCAAAAGATAAACAAAATAGGCTTTACCATTATCAACAATCTCCTAATGAATGAAGTAATTTTATGTTTTATCAAAGAATTCAAGAAAAATGAAAACGGTTAATTTTAAAGCTTTAAGACAAATGGAACTCCAAATAAATCAATGCCAGTATCATAGCTGCAATCAAATGTTTGTTTTATTATTAAAATGCAAATTTTCATTATGATTGTTTGTGCTAAATGTTTATCAAAGAAAAACAGTACTTTTCCTACAGAACTAATTTCCACCTATCATAGTTGATAATTATCCCTGCATCCCCCCCCCAAGACACACAAAAGAAATCTGTTAAAACATCTATTATCCAACTTATATTAATCACTCCTGTTGGCCCGAATGTTAATGCTCGAGGGCATTTTATATTGGGGAGGAAACTGGAGTACCTGGAGAAAACAAATGTGGTCAGGCAGGTAACCCAATACCTTTTCATGTTCAGTTGGGGAATCGAACTCCAGCCACCTTGGTGAAAGGCCAGTGCGCTATCCACTGCACCACCTGACCACCAATAGGTGTATTTATTCCAATGGGAACCATGTTTGTTTCCGTGTTAGCTTTCTGTGTGCAACCTTGTATAAGTTCATGAAAGAATCATGATTAAAATTAGTTTACAAAGTTTTCATTTAATTTTTTAATCATCTGATACAACACGAAAAACAAGGTAAACATAATTCACTTAACTTGAACATCATTTTCGGATTTTAAATCTGTGCGAAATCAGCAGCAGCACTTGACCACCACCAT
Source organism: Mimachlamys varia (assembly GCA_947623455.1). Classification (NCBI taxonomy): domain Eukaryota; kingdom Metazoa; phylum Mollusca; class Bivalvia; order Pectinida; family Pectinidae; genus Mimachlamys; species Mimachlamys varia. The sequence goes on from OX392537.1 coordinate 10,556,057, forward strand.
GGTATACATGGATACCTTATTACACAAGATGTAGTTGTAGATGTGACCCTCTCGGAGATGCTGTTGACACGGTCACTCCAACACACAACAGATTAAAATAGTAATGATTTATTTTAGCCTTTTGGCTCCTGTAAGCCCAAAATAAGAGAAACATATATATATGATCTTTATGCTGAAATTTATCTAAATTGTATATTACGAGACAAGCTAGTCTGACAGAGTATTAGACCTTACATAATCTGCGAACTGTTTACACGGAATCCCAGTCTTCAAGGACACAGCATGCTCATAACTTGACTAAAACAGTCTGTATTTCCATTTGTATAACGAAGGTACATTATTAACCTGATAGAAGAAGTATTACAGACCAGTTTGGAATATTCATTGAATGCTAATCCTTATAAATTAATAAATATGAATATTCATTAGTATGTTAATATAAATCAATGACCTGTAATACATAAATATGAATATTCATTAGCATGTTAATATAAATCAATGACCTGTAATACATAAATATGAATATTCATTAGCATGTTAATATAAATCAATGACCTGTAATACATGTCATTGTAGGAAGGGCAGGATAACCAAATTATAATGTGTTGCCCGATTTTTTAAAAACGACTCTCTGAAGGACGATTACACGGAATGGCTGCATAGGCCTAGTGGGATGTTTAACAAATTGTGATTTTCTTTTTGTGTACCCAAAGGATGCCCAAACCGAAACTGATGTGGAGATTAAAATTAATCCTTTCTACATCAACTGACCTATCTTTGTATTTGATTCAAGCAGAAAGTCTGTGTGTATAAATCATAGATGTTAAAGATATGGACAATCTGATGGTCAAATGAAAGGTTAGGTTTTGTATCAATTATATCTAATAAAGGGACAATTAGAATAACTCATCTCCAAATACCATTTATACGGTTTTTGTTTTCACATTCATCGATTTTCTACATAATCTTTAGCAAAAATAAAAAATAAATTGCATACTAGTGTGATTTAAATGGTTCATTACCTTAGATATGGAGCAGTTTTGTCTATATGTATTTATCATAATGATGAAATCTGTATATGGAAACAAATCTAATTCAAGGAATTCAACCCTTTAAGCATTTTTTGCTTTATTCTTTACCTGATTTTTTCTAGTTCTTAATCTTATTTTTAGTGTTACCACATAAATTATCATGTAGTAAACATTCCTCTGCCTTGGTGGTCTTTGTGCTAATTACCTCCCTTTCCTTGACAGTTTAACTTCAATTATCTCCCTTCCCTTGGTGATCTAACATCAATTATCTCCCTTCCCTGGGTGGTCTTAACATTAATTATCTCCCTTCCTTTATCAATTATCTCCCTTCTCTATCTGACCTGACCATGACCCTTATCACCAATTCAAAAACAAGATAATAGATCCACATAAAAGGTTGACTACCAGTCTAAGCCCTAAAGAGAACTGCATGGTTTTCTGTAGGTGGCTTTCTTTGTCGTAATCATCTTAGATGAAGATAACAATTATTGGAGACAATGTAATTTTACGTCATTCATCTGTATGTCAAAAAAGATAACTAAATCTTTCAAAATTACCACAACAACTTTAAAGATGGGTATGGATTCCAGTTTCCGGTTTTGTAAACAAAAAATTAGAAATCCCTGCAAGGTAAATCTTACAACAGAAATATCTGACCTTGCCATTCTGTGATCATTAACTCATTCAACCCTGAAGACATATTTGTACTCTTCCAATCTAAATGTTGAAACAGCTCATTATGAAATTCCATAAGAGAATGAAATAATGTGTTAGCAAAGTCTAATTCCAATTGTTGACTTTGAAGAACTGAGTCATTATATAATCTCTGCCATCAATAAAACAGCATGTTAAAATAAGCTACTTAGTAGAAAGTAAATCCCCAGCTTAATTCAGAAGAGAGAATTGTAACGTTGGTCTTTGTTGTCTTGTTGTGGGTATGCACATCCATACCAAATTTGGATGAAATTGGACAAATCTAGGGCCATTATGGAATTGAACCTACAGAAATACAGCAGGGCGAACCCAAATTAATATTCCATTTTCTCATAAAGGCAGGGATATCCAGCTAGGTCAGAATAGGTTTGACCGTTATATCACAAAGGAATACACAACTAATGAAGCAATTATTACAGGCGGAAACAGAAAAATCAATGACATCTTTGTAACAAGTTAAACTGCAGGTCAATTGCTTGACAAGGTCATCACAATAGAGACAGTACACACGGAGGACGAACAGGCATAAAGCGCCTGTGGAAGTTATCTATACCACGCAGAGGATAAACAGGCATTAAGTACCTGTGTAAGCTATCTATAACATACAGAGGACAAACAGGCATAAAGCTCCTGAGTAAGCTATATATAAGATACGTGAAAATCAATTACCTTATTCATATTGTAACAAACTCTACTGAACAATGACTTTTTTCAAATGCAAGAAATAAAGACAACCTGTTGCACATTTTTTTTGTAATTGAAATATTGAATGATTGAATTTGAATTATGGGGTAAATGAGTTATTATATATCAAAGTCCAATTCCCATGATTGACTTTTAAGAACTGGGCCATTTACATATAATTTCTGCTCATCAATAAAAGAACATGTTGAAATAAGCTACTTTGAAGAAAGTAAATCTCCAGCTCAATTCAGAACCTTATTTATATTGTAAACAAACTCTGCTGAACAATGGCTTTTGTCAAATGCAAAAAATAAAGACAACCTGTTGCAAATTTTTTCTGTATTTGAAATTCAAAGTTGGAGTGGCCAAAAACATAGCTATAGACATTTTCAAGTGAATAAATACTGAAGCTAGTCAATACATGGTTGTGGTTTCTGCACAGGTACTGATCATGTCCGTAAATTATCTGATGAGATATTGGAAATTTTGAACTATGGATGTTGGAAAACTTTCTGTCAATAGTGAGTTATCGTGCCGAAAAAAAAGGACTTAAAATATTAGATCAATCTACCACCATCAATGTGCCCAAAAGTCATTTGTTCTAAAGAGACTTAATATCAGCTGGATGGTGACAGGATGGAATTAGAGAAGGAATTATCTGTTTTAGATTGATCGTTACTGGTAAAAGATTGAAATGATTGAAAGGAAGCTCGTAACAATTACACTAGTAATCATCAGCGTGGATTACAGCCTGTATGACAGCCCGTTCCACTGACCACCATTTACAGCCATTACAGCATGCCAAGGTTGCTACAGCACTCTCTACTATGTAAACAGTTTTAAAACATTACTCCTCAGCCCATGCCGGATCCGCTTTGATCAATGGGACATGATGCTGTCTTTAATGCCGGTTTATCTCGTAAATTAGGGCACAAAACACATAAAGATGGCTGTGGAGGATTTATATTGACTTTCCCTACAGTACATAAGATACCCCTGGGATGGCTCGTCCATCAGGCCAACCCTAATCTGTCAGGTTTAGCTCAAGTTGTTTTTTTCAGTAACTCTATATCATATTTATTCATATTTCAAAGAAACTTCCTGTAAAACATAGCATCACCCTTTAAAACCTGTACACTACATAAGCCAAGCATCTGACGTACAAACTGCATGGTCTACGTGGCTTACATTTTTCAGGGTTATAGGAGTGTAACTCTCAAGCACCGAAGGTACCTGAGCCAAGTTCTTGAATGTTAACTCATGTGTGTGTGTACAGAGTTGCTTCCCTTTGCTACACATTGCCTTTAATTATTTTTTCCGTCTGGAAGTAGCCCTGCAGTGGGGAAACCAGAAACACGTCACACAATTATATACGTCATACTCGGTTTTTAGCGTTTATTTACGAAAGGTTGAAGAATAACCGAATTACTTTTCAGCTGATGTCTGTTGCAATTATTTCTTTGTCGTTGCTTCAGAAGTTTTTGTTTTTCAGCTTGCCGACTTCAAATAATGGAAATCTTTCCCTCTCAAAATTAATAAAGTTCATCATTCATGTGTATCTACTGCAGTCCACAATATCATTGGTAAGGAGAACCACTGTCCATTAAGTAGAAGTATGTAGTGTTTAAACTTCTTGGTTCCAGGAGGATTCCAAAAGGTATACAGAACCCTTTTGAAATTAAAGGTACCAGGACTGGGCGGTTTCCTCAATATACTCCTTAACTTAAGGATTTGGGGTTTATTTTTGTTTTACGTCGTATTAACAGCCAGGGTCATTTAAGGATGTGCCAGGTTTTGGAGGTGGAGGAAAGCCAGAGTACCCGGAGAAAAACTACTGACCTACAGTCAGAACCTAGGGCAACTGCCTCACGTGGATTTCGAACTCACAGCGCAGAGGTGGAGGTCTTTAGTGGTAGGATGTCGGGACACCTTAACCACTCGGCTACCGTGGACCCCTACACAATGTAACTTAAGGAAGATTCCTTAAATTGAAATTCTGCAATGAAAAACATAACTTAAGGGAAGTTCTTTTACTTCACTTTTGTTATGCTTTCCTATGGAGAATTTTAGGAACATTGATAAAACTGGGGCCAGGCTGCTGGAGTTTCTTCCCTTCTTTGACCTTTCCTTAACTCATTGACCCCTGACGACACATTTGACTGACTTCCAATTCAAAGGTTGAAATGGTTTGTTATGAAACTTCAGGGGTGAATGATTCAATTGATACGTAAAAGATGTTTATGGAAATGTTTGATGCAGTACTTGTTAGACAAAAGTCACATCTGTTTAAATTTGAAAAGATTAATGTATTTTGGGAATCAAAATAATCATTTCAAGACAAGATGTATGTACAAATGATTGCTCTTACTGACATAAATCAAGGACATAATTAGGACACAGCCAAAAGTCACAGACCATAGTCGCTCTGTTGAGAAGTTAAGGTACTGTCCACAAGGTCATTTATGACCCAAGTCACACTACTGAAAGAAGTTCTCAAGGTCACCTCCACAAAATGAGTCTCCTATATAATACAGCCTTAGGACAGAAAAAGTCTTGTACATTTTACCTTCTGCCTTCCTTTTAAACTCACAAAAATTAAACAGCCTATCGTCCTTTCAATTTGTGGTAATTTAGGGTTCCAAGTGCTAGAAACAAACTTTTGCTGAAAGCATAAACAGGGAATTGGAATATATTTAATATAAGATCTCTTCTCTGGCTTCATCAGGCTTCTGTGTTTTCCCCACTGGATGTGAGCATCGTAAACAGAAACATGGATAAAAGACCAAAATTGCTCTTTTAAAACAGTAATCAAATCCCACAATTACCGCTTCCTTATATTATACGACGGAAAAGATCGACAAGATTCAGATTATACAGCTTGAAGTTGCTCAAATATTTTTTAATTTAAAAGGATTTGATTCGAAGGAGTCATTAGTGGCAGATCTGCATTGCATTAAATGAGAATAAATGCCTATAGGAATAATAAAGGAAGAAGTTCTATGGGAAAAGGGGTATAGCAAACAAAATGTTCATTATCATTGACGAGATATTTGAACACATAATGTATATTTTCAACGACAATTTCATGTCCAATGAAGGGAAAGAAAATACTGATGGGCCATTGGCTCGATTTCTATGGAAGTTACAGTATGTACAATCCTATAAACTTATGGGCCATGGTCAGAAAATGTTGATCGAGCCAAAGAAATTAACCAATACAAATGTTGATCAAAGTTCTAAAAACTTACTTCATTAAATTTTGTCTATGCATTTTCAGGAAAGTTACAAAATTCAGACTCTTGATCTTAAGTTTTGTCTTTTTAAACTGTGAAAATATCACTGACATAGTGCATCCATTAGATAAGCTTTCTGTACCGATTTTCAAAATATGCACCACCTGCTCGTGGCATAATCTTAAACCCAACTAGAAATTGTTGGCTAACAATTTGATGGGCTTTTCACCTATAATCTATATCATTTCTGTTGGATTTTGAATCAACTTTAAAATTGCACACTTTTGTCGGGACTATCTCAGGATCAATTAATTTAAAATTTGATGGGATGAACAGATTCTTAAAATGGTAAGTATGAGTATTGAACTGCGTTAAGTTTGCATTCAAAGGTAATATGAATGCCCGCTGAAAGCTGTTCAATGCAAAATTAAGTGTAAGCATTTGAAAAGCTTTTCAAAGTCGTTAAAAAGGTTTTGTTAAGCCAATAATACCACTACATTTCCTCAGTTTAAGCCCTAATTACGGTTCGTTTAAAGCGCACAAAATGATCAGATAGTGATATATATATTTGCTGAGAAATGTATGTCCCAATTATCAAATGTTAACAGATTTTCAGTATCTTCCGGTCGTAAAAGCACTTGTCCCGACAATGGGAAAATCTCTCCTCCAGTTTCATATGTTCCGACAATCAAATGAGATTTGTTTAAACATGTCCCGATAATCAAATGAGATATTTCTGCTACGATGTCTCGATAATAACGTGTATAGATGTATTACAACGAGAAAAAGAAGAAATTAAAAAAAAAAAATGCTGCTGAGTGTTCCGCCCAGGAATCGAACCCGGGTCTCTATCGTAATGAACTATAGCCTTACCATTAGAGCCAAACCGGCTAGTTATTATGCGCATCCGTTAATTCACTAAGAAAGACCGTATTTTACACTATTAAGGACTCGCACAACTAATTCAGCCTATCACGGCGTGTTTCATACGTTTGTAGTTCCTACTGAAAATTTGTTCTGGTTAAGTACAGTGATTCTGAGTAATCTAGATAGATAATTGTTGACATATTCTGCATAGAATGAAATCTACAGATATTTAACTTTACAAAAATGTATACTTTTGGTAGATTTTGATATGTGATTGCGGATTGATACATGTATGGGGTCAAATGTCAGAGGATGTTCCCGTCCCATTTCATTGGTTTGACATGTAAATTTCCAGTTGTCCGAAGCAGACGCCTGTAGCGAGCTAATATGCCAGTAAACTCCTCATAAAATGCCCCTTGAAGCCTTTGTCATGTACGCATGGAAGTTAATGCTGCTTCTCATTCTGTCGCTCATTAGTGTATTCAAAAAAAGATACAGTGTTGCAAGTTATACATTCCGATGACGTCACAATGTTTACAGTGACCCGCGGGTATGTTTGTACTGGCTGACATGTAGACTTATTTTGTTGTTTTTTTTTTAAACGTTTGCGATGACTTTGTTATGTTTAGATTGATGAGATAATATAGTATAATATCAAACAATACCAGATATGAATTTAGTTTCATGAAATACAATAAGTTTCGCGTTAGCCATCAACTTTCATTCTATCGGTCCAGCTGTGATCGGCCGTCGTAGCAACGATAGGCCTAAAGATCATATTGCACTGTACAATATAAAACTGTATAAAAAGTTACCAACTAAATGTACGAATATCCTTAGACGTACAATAAGATCTGCTTTATCTATGAAAACTATCTACATACAATTAGTAACCGGAATAACAGTCGATCGGGATGTGTGTATATGCAACTTTTTATTTACTGTTGCCAAGGAGTATAAAGAAAACACAGGAGAGTTCCAAAATTACGGTTTTTTTATATAGATTATATAGGGGAAAATGCAAAACGGCGTAATACCTTAACCGGAAGTGGTATCAAGACACCGAAGGTATCAATATCATCGGAATGACATACTCTATTGATCAGTAGAAAAAGTTTTAAAAAATAATGAAAAATGAAAAATTTCTAAAAATAGGTTAACTTTGACCTCTGCTGCGCTGTTTTACGAGACATATTTTGTAATAACTTGTAGAACAAGAAATATTTCCCCAGATGCAATCTACAATTATATACCTTTGAAACATCTGGACATTAAACGGTTTTTGAGATATAGCCATTTTAACCTTTTTAAAGTATGACGTCATAACGGCCATCTTGGATTTTTAATCAATTTAAAAATATCAAACTTTAGTCGGGACTATCCGACGATCATTTTTGTCAAGTTTGAGCTGAATCCCACTGTTGGAATTTGAGAAGAAGTTTAAAATGTAAAACGATTCTTAACATAGAATATATAGGGAAATTTTCTCAATAGCGTAATACCTTAACCGGAATTGCTATCAAGACACCGAAGGTATCAATATCATCGGAATGTCATACTCTATTGATCTGAAGAAAAAGTTTTCACAAATAATGAAAAATGAAAAATTTCTAAAAATAGATTAACTTTGACCTCTGCCCCGCTTTTTTACGAGACATATTTTGTTATAACTTATAGAAGAAAAAAGTTGTCCCCAGATGTATTCTACAATAATATACCTTTGAAACATCTGAACATGAAACGGTTATTGAGATATTGCTATTTTAACATTTTAAAGTATGACGTCATAGCAGCCATCTTGGATTTTGAATAAATTTAAAAATATCAAACTTTAGTCAGGACTATGCCGCGATCATATTTGACAAGTTTGAGCTAAATCCCACTGGTGTAATTTGAGAAGAAGTTTAAAATGTGAAACGGTTTTTTATATAGATTATATAGGGGAAAATTCAACATTGCGTAATTCCTAAACCGGAAGTGCTATCAAGACACCGAAGGTATCAATATCATCGGAATGTCATACTATATTGTTCTGTAGAAAAAGTTTTCACAAATAATGAAAAATGAAAAATTTCTAAAAATAGATTAACTTTGACCTCTGCCCCGCTTTTTTACGTGACATATTTTGTTATAACTTATAGAGGAAAAAAGTTGTCCCCAGATGTAATCTACAATAATATACCTTTGAAACATCTGAACATTAAACGGTTATTGAGATATGGCCATTTTAACATTTTAAAGTATGACGTCATAGCGGCCATCTTGGATTTTTAATCAATTTAAAAATATCAAACTTTAGTCGGGACTATCCCACGATCATTTTAGACAAGTTTGAGCTGAATCCCACTAGTGGAATTTGAGAAGAAGTTTAAAATGTGAAATGGTTTTTAACATAGAATATATAGGGAAATGTTCACAATGGCGTAATACCTAAACCGGAAGTGCTATCAAGACACCGAAGGTATCAATATCATCGGAATGTCATACTCTATTGATCTGTAGAAAAAGTTTTCACAAATAATGAAAAATGAAAAATTTCTAAAAATAGAAAAACTTTGACCCTTGGCGAGCTTTTTCATTTGACCTCTGACCTCAAAACAATGCATTATTAAAAGTTGGCCCCAGATAAGTCCTACAATAATATATCTTTGAAATGATTTTAACTGTTACCGTTTTGGAGCTATGGCCACTTAAACAAAATGAGATATGACGTCATGGCGGCCATCTTGGATTTTGGACCTACTTCGTTATGTTGCTGTCACCCCTTTGACTCATGCCATATACAATGGGCTTAACCGAATTGGCATACCTCTTACCATTTTTGCATAATAGTGTGCCAAAAATGAAATGCAGAAGAAGAATAATAATAATAATAATAATAATAATAACTAGAAATTGTTGGCTAACAATTTGATGGGCTTTTCACCTATAATCTATATCATTTCTGTTGGATTTTGAATCAACTTTAAAATTGCACACTTTTATCGGGACTATCTCAGGATCAATTTATTTAAAATTTGATGGGATGAACAGATTCTTAAAATGGTAAGTATGAGTATTGAACTGCGTTAAGTTTGCATTCAAAGGTAATATGAATGCCCGCTGAAAGCTGTTCAATGCAAAATTAAGTGTAAGCATTTGATAAGTTTTATCAAAGTCGTTAAAAAGGTTTTGTTAAGCCAATAATACCACTACATTTCCTCAGTTTAAGCCCTAATTACGGTTCGTTTAAAGCGCACAAAATGATCAGATAGTGATATATATATTTGCTGAGAAATGTATGTCCCAATTATCAAATGTTAACAGATTTTCAGTATCTTCCGGTCGTAAAAGCACTTGTCCCGACAATGGGAAAATCTCTCCTCCAGTTTCATATGTTCCGACAATCAAATGAGATTTGTTTAAACATGTCCCGATAACCAAATGAGATATTTCTGCTGCGATGTCTCGATAATAACGTGTATAGATGTATTACAACGAAAAAAAGAAGAAATTAAAAAAAAAAAAAATGCTGCTGAGTGTTCCGCCCAGGAATCGAACCCGGGTCTCTATCGTAATGAACTATAGCCTTACCATTTGAGCCAAAGCGGCTAGTAATACTGCGCATCCGTTAATTCACTAACAAAGACCGTATTTTACACTATTAAGGACTCGCACAACTAAATCAGCCTATCACGGCGTGTTGAATACGTTTGTAGTTCCTAATGAAAATTTGTTCTGGTTAAGTACAGTGATTCTGAGTAATCTAGATAGATAATTGTTGACATATTCTGCATTGAATGAAATCTACAGATATTTAACTTTACAAAAATGTATACTTTTGGTAGATTTTGATATGTGATTGCGGATTGATATGGGGTCAAATGTCAGAGGATGTTCCCGTCCCATTTCACTGGTTTGACATGTAAATTTCCAGTTGTCCGAAGCAGACGCCTGTAGCGAGCTAATATGCCAGTAAACTCCTCATAAAATGCCCCTTGAAGCCCTTGTCATGTACGCATGGAAGTTAATGCTGCTCCTCATTCTGTCGCTCATTAGTGTATTCAAAAAAAGATACAGTGTTGCAAGTTATACATTCCGATGACGTCACAATGTTTACAGTGACCCGCGGGTATGTTTGTACTGGCTGACATGTAGACTTATTTTGTTGTTTTTTTTAAAACGTTTGCGATGACTTTGTTATGTTTAGATTGATGAGATAATATAGTATAATATCAAACAATACCAGATATGAATTTAGTTTCATGAAATACAATAAGTTTCGCGTTAGCCATCAACTTTCATTCTATCGGTCCAGCTGTGATCGGCCGTCGTAGCAACGATATGCCTAAAGATCATATTGCACTGTACAATATAAAACTGTATAAAAAGTTACCAACTAAATGTACGAATATCCTTAGACGTACAATAAGATCTGCTTTATCTATGAAAACTATCAACATACAATTAGTAACCGGAATAACAGTCGATCGGGATGTGTGTATATGCAACTTTTTATTTACTGTTGCCAAGGAGTATAAAGAAAACACAGGAGAGTTCCAAAATTACGGTTTTTTATATAGATTATATAGGGGAAAATGCAAAACGGCGTAATACCTTAACCGGAAGTGGTATCAAGACACCAAAGGTATCAATATCATCGGAATGACATACTCTATTGATCAGTAGAAAAAGTTTTAAAAAATAATGAAAAATGAAAAATTTCTAAAAATAGGTTAACTTTGACCTCTGCTGCGCTGTTTTACGAGACATATTTTGTAATAACTTGTAGAACAAGAAATATTTCCCCAGATGCAATCTACAATTATATACCTTTGAAACATCTGGACATTAAACGGTTATTGAGATATAGCCATTTTAACCTTTTTAAAGTATGACGTCATAGCGGCCATCTTGGATTTTGAATCAATTTAAAAATATCAAACTTTAGTCGGGACTATCCCACGATCATTTTTGACAAGTTTGAGCTGAATCCCACTGTTGGAATTTGAGAAGAAGTTTAAAATGTAAAACGATTCTTAACATAGAATATATAGGGAAATGTTCTCAATAGCGTAATACCTTAACCGGAAGTGCTATCAAGACACCGAAGGTATCAATATCATCGGAATGTCATACTCTATTGATCTGTAGAAATAGTTTTCACAAATAATGAAAAATGAAAAATTTCTAAAAATAGATTAACTTTGACCTCTGCCCCGCTTTTTTGAGAGACATATTTTGTTATAACTTATAGAAGAAAAAAGTTGTCCCCAGATGTAATCTACAATAATATACCTTTGAAACATCTGAACATTAAACGGTTATTGAGATATAGCCATTTAAACATTTTAAAGTATGACGTCATAGCGGCCATCTTGGATTTTGAATCAATTCTAAAATATCAAACTTTAGTCGGGACTATCCCACGATCATTTTTGACAAGTTTGAGCTGAATCCCACTAGTGGAATTTGAGAAGAAGTTTAAAATGTGAAATGGTTTTTAACATAGAATATATAGGGAAATGTTCACAATGGCGTAATACCTTAACCGGAAGTGCTATCAAGACACCGAAGGTATCAATATCATCGGAATGTCATACTCTATTGATCTGTAGAAAAAGTTTTCACAAATAATGAAAAATGAAAAATTTCTAAAAATAGATTAACTTTGACCTCTGCCCCGCTTTTTTGAGAGACATATTTTGTTATAACTTATAGAAGAAAAAAGTTTTCTCCAGATATATTCTACAATAATATACCTTTGAAACATCTGCACATAAAACGGTTATTGAGATATAGCCATTTAAACATTTTAAAGTATGACGTCATAGCGGCCATCTTGGATTTTGAATCAATTTAAAAATATCAAACTTTAGTCGGGACTATCCCACGATCATTTTAGACAAGTTTGAGCTGAATCCCACTGTTGGAATTTGAGAAGAAGTTTAAAATGTGAAACGGTTTTTTATATAGATTATATAGGGGAAAATTACATATGGCGTATACCGGAAACCACATGTGTTACATAAAAACTAAACACATCAAATTCATCAGAATGACATTGTGTATAGATTGGTCAAAACAAATTTAAAAAAAAATTAAAATTAAAAAAAAAAAAAAAAAAAATTTTTTTTTTGATTTTTGACCCAATGGCGAACTTTTTTATTTCAACTCCAAAGTACCTAAATGTGTGACAAAAAAAGTTAGATATGGCTTATGTCTACAATAATATCATTACAGAAACTCTGAACAGCCAACGGTCATTGAAATATGGCTATTTTAAAGTTTTTAACTTATGACGTCATGGCGGCCATCTTGGATTTTGGATCTACTTCGTTATGTTGCTGTCACCCCTTTGACTCATGCCATATACAATGGGCTTAACCGAATTGGCATACCTCTTACCATTTTTGCATAATAGTGTGCCAAAAATGAAATGCAGAAGAAGAATAATAATAATAATAATAATAAACAGAACAGAAACAATAGGTCTTTTCACCACATGGTGAAAAGCCCTAATAACTGTGTTTGTGATCGTACAAAACTGCGGAAAAGTGAGGTAGTTTGAAATGACAAAACCTTTTGTCATTGATAACTGTTGAGAAATATATACTACATGCATATGGCAAATCTTAAACCCAACAGATGTGTTTCTGATCGAACAAAACTTGTGGAAAAGTGAGTTAGTTTGAAATGACAAAACCTTTGGTCATTGATAATGCATCTGTACTGTTGAGGAGCACGTACTATCTGCATATGGAATATCTTAAAGGGGCATCCCGGGGAAGTCTACAATGAATTTATTGAATGAACATGCTGTCTGCACTACCAGATGCATTTTCCTGTTATTTCAATATTCAAAGTCCTCTCAAAATGTGTTTATTAGCCACTTGCAAAATTGCATTTCTCGGGAAAGCCCGATAAAAATAGCGATGATCACGCGTCAATCACGTGACTATTTTGTCGCATGTCGACGAAGGGGCCCAACGGGAGGGGACGCGTAATGTATAGGTCCGATGATGAACAAGACACAAAGTCCGTGTATCAATTTATTGAATCATATTCACATTAATAATCAGACGTTAATTACACACGATATTCATATGAAGAAATTTATGTCGGCATCTCTGCATCATTTATCGACATCAGTACCTGACTGAGACCGTTAGCCATGCATTGTCAGAAACCAATACGACACTGCACTATCTTACATTGTACGTTTAACAGTGTCATGTGGGTTTCCGACGATGACAACCATAGGGCAAACCTTAATTTCTGTAAAAAGTTATCTTCACGAATCCTCATTTAGAACCATTTCACAAAAGGTGTGCATGCATTGAAAAGTGCAAAAATAAAATGAAATGATTCGGATTTTTTTTTTATACAACTCGATGCCTTGAAGATTTTTTTTCAGACTTTCTATATATTCATCTAAAATCTATCCAACTTTCAGCGTCAACATACTTTAACACTTACAATTATATATGGATCACGGAAGTCCGTGCATCCATATGACGCACCACGCACTAAACATGTAGAATACATGTATAATATATATATCAAATTTGGAACTTGTCGAGAAGATAATTGTCCAATACTTAATCCATTTATATATGTTATGATTCATTTTACTTTTTTTTATGTAAATTTAAAGGTTCGTTAACATTTTCAACACAACTGCAGACATGGGACATACATGTATATGATTTTTTTTGATGAATTAATGACTTCACTTATATAATGCATATATTTTGATTCATATCAAATTTAATACCGGGGTCCAAACCCGATAATATTTGTACAATCCGTATTTTATAGATTAGGTATGACAAGAATTTTTTATCCGCACATGATGACATAAATTTATTCATTTTGTCCAAATTGAATCTGTATACATTGAACTCAATCGCCCGGGATACCGGCGTTTTATAACGTAACTCCCCCCCCCCCCCCCCCCCCATACGGTTTTTCTTGTATGTGAAAAGGTCTTTCTCTTCAGCAATATAATTCAATAATGTCGTTTTACTGGAATATTATAAAGGGAATATTACAATACACGCTTTCAAGTTTTACACACGCATTTCATGTAACAGAGGAATGAAAGAGTTATCCCTTGGGAAGCCCCAAAACCAAATCAAAACTGTGTCACCGGCTATCCAGAAGAAAACTGTAACAATGCAAACAATTGGGCTGTTAGTCTCTCCCTTGAATACTTCCCATCCCTCATTATGCTTCCGTAATATAATCCTTACGTTAAAATTTGACCATTCGGCCACTTTTCGCTTGGTAGTTACATGTAGGTCACGCGGATCGCCATTTTTTGTTTACCGATTTAGCTTGTTATGCGCATGCGTTATTATATGTGATGCAAAAAAATTTGCATGTCCAAATCGTTGATCAACGAATAGTGATTCCCTTTTTTAATTATTAATTAAAATTTTTGAGAACATATTTCAGCGTAAATCGCCCATTAATTTTCCACAAGAGTATACATTTAATTCATATATACAATAATTCGAAATAAGCGTAAAAAAATATAGTTTTAACGTGATGCCTCTTTAAACCCAATAGCTGTGTTTCTGATCGAAAAAACTTGTTGCAAAGTGAAGTAGTTTGAAATGACAAAACCTTTTGTCACTGATAACTGTTAAGAAATATATACTACCTGCATATGGCAGTTAAATCTTAAACCCAAAAGCTGTGTTTCTGATCCAACAAAACTTTGACAAGCAGCAGTGTGAAATTGTTTGAAATGACAAACTTGTCCTAGATAATGTATCTGTACTGTTGAGAAGCATTTTTACCAATCTAAACTTGTCCCTGTGATAGGTACATATGTAATGGGACACGCTCTCGTCATCCTGCTGAATCTGCCAATCCCTGTCATCATCTTCCGCAGCATCAATGTACAAGTGCTCGGTACTCAGACCTGGGTCCTACATGTATGTGCCTGGGGGCTCTCACAGCAAACGTTTGTTCAAGAAAGGTTCAAATTAGGAAAGGGAATGGAACGCAGTGTTGGAAAATTGATAAAGAACGTGTTATATTACTCCTAACATATTAACTGTATATATGTACTACTATTATAACAATCACAGATCTGTAATTATTTAGCCCAAAGCTTCACCAAACGAACTCGAGTAATAACTTCACCAAAGAAACTCCAGTTATAGATTTTAATAATTTTTATTCTACCAAAGTGTAAAATATCCAAAAAAATATTGATTTTTTTTTCAGTTCACAGCTAACTAAAATATCAGTGCAAGCATATACTGGAAAACCTGTCACTCAAAATCTGAAGTCTGTTCCAGTGACATCTATGATCAGGGAAAACCTGCCCGACTTCAGATCATAGTATGGTTATAATTTCATTTTTTTTTTTTTGATAACTGATAAACATTTCTTAAAGAATTACCAAACAAAAAGCATAAAAGAGACGCTGCATAATAAACCGTTACTGCCTTATTTTGACTATGACTGATTGTGTCCTCGGTTAAAAATCTTCCTGTTGTAAGTGTCTAAATTGTGTCAAACAATGGGGAAATTAGATTATATTATCAATTCATACGTCCTATTTTACACCCTATTATACCATATTAACAGCGACGATCACTTAAGGATGTGCCAGCTAGGTTTTATTGGTGTAGTTCCAAGCAAAAAACATCGACCAACGGCCAGTGTCTGGAGACTTGTCCCATGTATAGGCTTCAAACCTGCGACCTAGAGGTGGATGGCTAGTGGTAGCAGAATGTCAGACACCTTAATCACTTGGCCACCATGACCTAGAGGTGGAGGGCTAGTGGTAGCAGAATGTCAGCTATAGACACCTTAATCACTTGGCCACCATGACCTAGAGGTGAAGGGCTAGTGGTAGCAGAGTGTCAGCTATAGACACTTTAACCACTCGGCCACCACAACCTAGAGGTGGAGGGATAGTGGTAGCAGAATGTCAGACACCTTAATCACTTGGCCACCATGACCTAGAGGTGGAGGGCTAGTGGTAGCAGAATGTCAGCTATAGACACCTTAATCACTTGGCCACCACGACCTAGAGGTGAAGGGCTAGTGGTAGCAGATTGTCAGCTATAGACACCTTAACCACTTGGCCACCACTGTCCAGTAGTGAAGGGCTAGTGGTAGCAGAATGTCAGACAACTTAACCACTTGGCCGACACTGCCCTATCTAAATGAGACCCTAAGTATAGGGTAGCAGCTGTAAATGAATACTTAATTGTTCGGTAGTATATCAGCACAAAGTTATCTATAGGGCATATTTTTCTGGAACCAAATGAAGTTAAAATGGAAATTTAGAAAGTTAATTTCAGCTTGATTCATATACTTCTTCAAAGTGGAGCTCGGGGCCTTAATACACTCAGATACTTAATAACCATTAGTTCTAATCCGGAGAAAGCACCACAAGCATCCACACTTCAGCAACATTGCTAGAATCTAGACCTCAGAGGTATCCCTGTTACATCAGAATGTACTTTCAAGTAATGCATTTCAATTGTGTAATTATGCTTAATTGGTCGCCACACTGCCACAGCAAAGAAATCATTACATAACTTTCTTCCAATTTCTTCACAATTTATAAGTATAGCCTGAAACATCTAAACCAACGATGTACTTCGAAACAATTTTTTTTCCAGTCAAAATAATTTCGTAATTACAATTGATCGCATGCAATTCCAAATTCTCGTACAACTGGTGTAATGTTAAAGACTGTTTAAATCGTATTTTCTCTCTCATGTGAATGCCAATTTTACCTTGATAATGAGGTACAACTGAAAAAAGACCTGACAAACTAGCTACTGATCAGATTTTAAGTAAATTAAATAATTTTCTTAAATCCTGATGTAATTTCTGATCATTTAGCTAAAGACTACTTAATTTCATTATAACCTGAAGACACATTTGAACTCTTCCAATTCAAAGAATGGAATAGTTCATTTTGAAACTTTGGGGGTGAGTCAGTGAGTTGAAGCTTATTCTACACAATACACATCTTCTGACATAAAATAGATTGTACAATTTAACAATATCGATTATAGAAAATAGAAGATTTCCTTTAGGTATTCGACAAATCACTATCGTATCCTTTCGAGTTAAAAGGCATATACGCGTGACAACATCAATAGCAAGAAATAATAATTTCTTAAAATCCTAACAAAGTTTTTGGTTTTATTTTATTGCCTGAAGAAATGGAAACCCTAGATCCATTAAAAATTGAATTATAAAACTCATAAGAAAGCACTTTCATCAACACTTGTATCCGTATTTAGAATCATTCATAATTCACAAACACAGAAGAGTGTTCTCAATTTCAAATTGACCGTATCACGACTTATTTGGAAGAGAAAACTCACATATCAAAGTCATATTCTACAGAACACACAACTGTTATGCATCTTGAAAATATTATTGCAGTTGTGCTTTCAATGCTCAACTTTTTGAGAAATTATTAGAACGGTTACTTTCAAAAATAAGGACATTGGTACTAGATATATGGCAATTGCTGTTTTCAAGACAAAAGACAGTTGCATTCTCATAATAGATGACAATTATATCTCATCATAGATGACAGTTACATTTTCACGATAAATGACAGTCATATTCTAATAATAGATGACATCTGTATTCTCATGATAGACAACAATTGTTCATAACTATTATTAATGGTTGTGAAAGCAAATCTGTTGAATCACAAAAAGAAAGTACAATTCTCATTTGTCTTCATCTTAAACACTATATATACCAAAGTTAGCACCAATACTATAATGTTAATATTCTTGCAGTACTTTTTGACAGTCATTTTCCCAGGGGAAACGCTGTCATCATGGTCAGGATTTGGCCTGAATACACCACACAATATTATTGGTAGGTACTACTCAATCATACCTTGGATTGTAACATAACGTAACAAGCTTGTAAACAAGAAACATATGTTACCAATACTTCTGTGCATGCTTTGTTAATTGTGTATGATAGATTACATAATAACTTACTTTTATTAGGGCAGAAACACTCCGCATCAAGTTGGAAACTCCAGTACTGTACACACTATGGATGTTAATCCTGCAATAATGACATGTGTTGTAGCCTGTCCAGTGAATATTAACAAACAGGAGACCAGCTTACAGCATTATCAAGAAATCTCTCCTAAACCCCCCACAGCTGGAACTTTCTTATTGGCCTCTATATTATCTCAACTTACTGCTGCAGAGTTCACAAGTCACAGAACTCTATCAGAGTTTCCATCACCACAGCCTCACCAGGCCTCAGCTATCAGACTGATACCAGGGGCAAACAGGAGATCTAGGATATATATATGTGTGTGTGTGTATTCTAAATAGTCAACAAAGCTGACCCATCATGTGACCTACCTGAAAGTGGCCTTGACCTCTGGTAGGGGTCACATTATATTATAAGCTTAGTCAACCTTAGAGCTGTAGGCGTAATGCAATGCCTTTCTGATGATCTCTCCAATACTTTTAGTCTACACTGGCTGATGCCAGAAACACCAGATCTGTCATTGTCAGATGTTCGGGAGCTGTTCAGGAGCTGTTCTGCCCAGCAGAGCTATCAACACCTCTATCTGTACTTCTATAGCTGTGTCCCCGTCACACCTACATGTGCTAGGGTTATATATATATTCTGGTTAGGGGGGTTCCTGACATCCTGCCTGTGTTAAATAACATTCTGTAAAACATTTCCCATCATCTGTCCAAACCATGAACTCTATCCCAAACAGGACATGTGTTACACTATACAAAACAAACATATCTTTCTCCATGTTCTTTTTTGCCTTGTAATTATCCAGTTGAATTTCAATTTGGAAAAGCATGTTAGAAATGCCAACAAAAAGCACACAGGAAATACCAGAGAAAAGTGTGCAAGAAATATCACAAAAAGCATGTTAGATGATATATATCAAACAGACAGGATAAGCCAGGCATCTGCATTGCTCAATGATATCTATTTCACAACAAATTGTCAGATTTTTTTTTCAGAATTATCAAAATTAGTTACCGACTTATAACATTCATCAGAATTCCATTTGACAACAAGATAAGAAGAAAATAGGAAACATTTACATATTTTCTAGTATTCTGGAAAACATCTGGAAAATTGGTAAAGTGTCTGGAGATCAAGTCAAACTTTGAAGAGTATATAAGGCCCAGATATGTTACACTATGACACTTAAAGGCCTAATATACGTAACTTCAGGAATTTTTTCGTGATTCTGAAAAATTCTGAAAAAAAAATCCAGTTAATAACCATGCAAAAATAAGCCTGAAACGAAGTAAACCTGAGCGGTAACTAACAAGAAACTCTTGACAGTAACTGAAAATCATTCAGGTGTGGCCCACTTCAACAACAAACTGAAGGTAGAAGACAGTTCAAAATGGATGCGTGTTTACAAATACAGAGTTTCAACTACTGCTGTACCAGTAATTGCGTAAGAATTCATCTTGAATATTGCTGATATCAGTTAATCTTAACTAAATCTATAAATATAATAAGTTATTAGATTTTTGATTTTCGCTTCAAGTTTTGCCGAAAGTTACGTATATTGGGCCTTAATGAATTCATTCTCCCCAAAAACTTATAATGAACTCTTCCAACATTTGAATTGGAAGAGTTCAAATATGTCTTCAGGGGTGAATGAGTTAACATATCGTGTACGGTAAAACACAGCACCACACCAGTGCGACCCTTCATCTCTCCAACTACTGTTAATGTCACCCAACACAGAGCTATAAGGAAGCAATTCAACGTTTAAAGAGATTGATTTCAGCAATTCAATTTCATCACGGAAGAACTATTATTTTTTTTTTGTAATTTTTCTTGCAGAGCTGATAAAAAGATGGATACCAAATATGAATTATTTTTGAAATGCTGACTTATATGAGATCATTGACACTGACTTCAGCATGACTGTACTTACAGTTTCTTACCATGAAATAAAATTACTTTTGAGTCCCACTTTGCCCACACAGCTACGGCAGCCCCCCCCCCCCCCTTTGCAACCCCCCTCCCGACTCATCAACAACAAGCCGATGAATAACATCCAGTAGCACTACCTCTATCCACATATCTGTAAAAACCTGTCGGAATCTCACGTCAACTCTAAGAAATGACATCATCAAGTCGTCCAGATAGATGAGATCATCTACAGTATTAACACATCTTGCCACTTAATTCATCAGAAATAAAAAGTGAAAGCCAACAGGTCAAATTCACAATTTCCTGTTTATAAATTTTAAGGTTAAGTTGATGCCCCCTATTCTCAGTAATGAGCACCTCCATATTAATGAAAGAAGTGTCTATGTTGGTAAGACAGGGGTTAATAGCTTCAAGTCTTTTCTGAATGAACATTTGTGTTAAATTATCAAACTTCAGAACAGGGGAAGGCTATAAAGGTTATTTCATCAAGGCCAGCCCCCTCCCTGTTTTAAGTACAGTCTTCACGCTTAGAAAAATAAATATCCTGGTGCTTCAGGAACAGTTGTAAACATTACAGGCTTCTGGCAGGGAAAAAATCCTTCAAGAATTAAATTACTATATAAAGATTTACAAACTCGGCAAAACATTTTTTTGTATTCTCTATAAATTTCCAACGAGAGTTAATTACACATTACCAATATTCTAAATATTCTAAAAAAGGAATGCTTAAATTCAAGCAATGAGTATTGTTATTTAAGTATGCATTTTCAAAACAAAAAAGTCCATTGGGATTGTATAAAGCTACAATCACCAAAAATCACAAAAACTAAACCTAAACAACTGTATTCCTAATAAACATAAACAATTGTGGCCATCTTAGACTGATCCAATAAATTAAGGTGTATGATGTAGGTGATGCCACAAAGAGTTGTGAATGTAGGTGATACCACAAAGAGTTGTGAATGTAGGTACTGCCACAAAGAGTTGTGAATGTAGGTACTGCCACAAAGAGTTGTGAATGTAGTTACTGCTACAAAGAGTTGTGAATGTAGATGCTGCCACAAAGAGATGTGAATGTAGGTGTTGCCACAAAGAGTTGTGAATGTAGATGCTGCCACAAAGAGATGTGAATATAGGTGTTGCTACAAAGAGTTGTGAATGTGGGTGCTTCCACAAAGAGATGTGAATATAGGTGTTGCCACAAAGAGTTGTGAATGTAGATGCTGCCACAAAGAGATGTGAATGTAGATGCTGCCACAAAGAGTTGTGAATATAGGTACTGCCACAAAGAGTTGTGAATGTGGGTGCTGACACAAAGAGTTGTAAATGTAGGTGATGCCACAAAGAGTTGTGAATGTAGGTACTGCCACAAAGAGTTGTGAATGTAGGTGCTGTCACAGAGTTGTGAATGTAGGTGCTGTCACAGAGTTGTGAATGTAGGTGCTGTCACAGAGTTGTGAATGTAGGTGCTGTCACAGAGTTGTGAATGTAGGTGCTGTCACAGAGTTGTGAATGTGGGTGTTGCCACAGAGTTGTGAATGTGGGTGTTGTCACAAAGAGTTGTGAATGTGGGTGTTGTCACAAAGAGTTGTGAATGTGGGTGTTGTCACAAAGAGTTGTTGTGTATGTAGTTACTGCCACCCAGAGTTGTGAGTGTAGGTACTGCAACAAAGAGTTGTGTTAGGAAGGAGTTTTTGCATGGTGGAGATGCTAGCTGCCACAAACAGCTGTGTAAGAGAATTTCTGTTGTAGGAGGGAGGTTACGCCACAAACAAGCTTGATTTATAGCTCGCCAACAGCAGCAGATAACAGATAAATACAGCCCACTATCTCCACAAGAATGTTCAACGGAACTGTTTTTATTAGAGAGCTAGATATTCTTTCCAATCTCCGCCCACAATATCCTAACATTATTCAATACTTTCTGATATCTATATCTAATCAAAGTTTAGGAAATAACTATAAAATCTTGATTAAGACAAAAACAGAAATCTGTTTTATTTCAGTTTTTCTACTTTTGATTTTGTTGATAGAAGACACAGCTAGAGCCCACAGTGATTTTCTATCTTTCTGATTCCTTATCTTACAAATTTATAAACAAACTGCAGTGTCTATACTGGATATCATTGGGACCAAAGTATTTGGTTCCTAAGGAAATGTTGGATTCGAAATGGCTGGAATAGACAGAGATTTGGATTAGACAGGGGCCAGTTTAGACAAGTTTTACTGTATATAAAACAAAATCGAGTTTACATATTTTGTCACATTGATTCTGAAAGAGTCCCTTTTGTATAGTTTAAGCTTATAACTACCAGGTGTCATTAGTGCTGAATGGAATTAAAATTTTGAAGCTAAAGTTAATGCTTCAAAATTGAACATTTATTGTACAATGCTGTAGTTCTTAAAAGAAAACAGTTTGTTTTTTTTTAATTTCAAATAAACTATATATTAATTTATCTTTAGATCTTATCATGATTTTTTTCCCCTCCATGGCCAAAATATAGTCTGACAATCTACATTACTATATTTTCTTGTATTGTAGACAAGAATTCCACATACCTGGTAGGTTGTTGTGCTGAACTCTCTGTCAGGAAGGACTGTATGAAGTTTGATAGGCCCAAGGAAACTCAAGTTATTCACCTTGAGTGACCTTGATCTTTGACCTTCAGACTTGGAAAGCACTCCCATGCAGGAACATTTAGTAAGGAAGAACTGTATGAAATTTGAGATTAATAGGCCCATTCTTGGGCACTCAAATTGTTGCAAGCAAATCTTTATTTGGACATGAGTTTTATTTATAGTTACAGTGACCTTGATCTTTAACCTTCAGACTTGGAGAGCACTCCCATGCAGGAACATTTAGTAAGGAAGAACTGTATGAAATTTGAGAGTTATAGGCCCATTCTTGGGCACTTACATTGTTGCAAGCAAATCTTTATTTGGACATGGGTACTATTTATAGTAACGGTGACCTTGATCTTTGACCTTTAGACATCAAAATCAATCCTTTTTTAAAGCAAGAAAATCTTTGATCAGACGACACAACTGATGACAACTGCAGACGACGCTGACAAATTGATCCCTACATGTCACCTTTTCATGCGACATTGATATTAAATTGACAAGAAATCTCAAAATAAGTGAAATGCTGATTTATACAAAACTAAAATCCAGATCTTCTCTTCATCTTCTACAGAATGTTGTTAATGTTCAGCTCGATAAACCATGCAATTGGTGTCCGATGGGATATCAACCCTTCTTTTAGAGGGTGCAAGTAGAGAATACCATGCTTTCAAATTGCTTCAATGTCCTGTTCAGTTACATAAGTCATGTGTTAATGTAAGGACAAGCCCTGACACTGATACCATTTGGTATACTGCTGTGTTGATCAGCATCAACCTTCCCAAGCCCCACATTACCCACCTTCTGTGTTTAGTGTACAGTGTTTTGAACATTTTTATGGCACAGAATATAATTATTTAACCAATACATACCTGCATTTCATCTACTGAAGTATGGAGACCCCCGCAGCGCTTACCACAGGTAAAAAATATCAGGTAAAATACTGTTTTACATAATTAGCCCTTATAATGAGCCATTACATCAATTTGGATTGATTTTTTGCCAGAAAAATATAATTTACTTGTAATGACCTTGAACCTACAGCACTGTACTGAAGCTCATTCAAGTATGATGTGAAGCTTTCCATTAGGGCCATGTAATGTCCCTTACACTGTAACAAGAGAAGTTCGGTTCATCCGTGACAGCTCCGGTCAATCCATAACTATCCGAGGGTTGGTTCTCCCATGTTACAAATAAACAAAGGTTTTGTTCAATGAAGCCCAAACCCAGATAAGCCAGAACCTCTGTGGCTGAAACACTATCCCTCTTCACCCGGAGGCCATTGGGATTTCTGGCCTCATCAGCTTCCTGCCTCGGATTGTAACACTACCCTCCTACCAGAGACCTGTTCAGAAACCTTCCTCATTCTCAAGCATTCATTCTGTGCTCATGAAACCAACTTTCCTGTAAGTTGTTGAAGTCACGCAACAAAATCAAGTCGAGTCTGGATACTGAAAACGAAGTCAGCTTAATTAATTTAGTATCTCTGAATCGTTAAAAACATCTGAAGTTTGACCACTTGGAACTGGATCATAGAAAAGGACACCAAACACAAAGTTGACTGAGAATGTAATTGAAGAACATGAGCTACTCAGTCAGGTTTGTATGTACTACATTATCTCTAGAGGGATAATCCACGTACTATATCATCTCTAGAGGGATAATCCACGTACTATATCATCTCTAGAGGGATAATCCATGTACTATAGCATCTCTAGAGGGATAATCCATGTACTATATCATCTCTGAGGGATTATCCACGTACTATAGCATCTCTAGAGGGATAATCCACGTACCATATCATCTCTGAGGGATAATCCACGTACTATAGCATCTCTAGAGGGATAATCCACGTACTATATCATCTCTGAGGGATAATCCACGTACTATATCATCTCTAGAGGGATAATCCACGTACTATATCATCTCTGAGGGATAATCCACGTACTATATCATCTCTGAGTGATAATCCACGTACTATATCATCTCTAAGGGATAATCCACGTACTATATCATCTCTGAGTGATAATCCATGTACTATAGCATCTCTAGAGGGATAATCCATATACTATAGCATCTCTAGAGGGATAATCAACGTACTATATCATCTCTGAGGGATAATCCACGTACTATATCATCTCTGAGGGATAATCCACGTACTATATCATCTCTGAGTGATAATCCACGTACTATATTATCTCTGAGTGATAATCCACGTACTATATCATCTCTACAGGGATAATCCACGTACTATATCATCTCTACAGGGATAATCCACGTACTATATCATCTCTGAGGGATAATCAAACTGATAATGTTCCATCTATTCATTTTCAAATGCACTACTCATTTTTGTTATCCAAAGGAATAATTATTTAGTTTGTTTACAATCGATCTTAAGTAAATTAAATTACAAATATTGCACATTTTATTAAATACAAACATCAGGTATTTTACAATAACAATAATTTAAATTTTATCAATATTGTAGCCACTCGATCAGATATTAGCCTGGGAGAGGGGGTGGGGGGAGGGTGGGGGTGTATGTCTTACTGTGGGACAAAGCTGGAATACCTGAAGAAAACCCATGTGGTCAGTCAGGTAATCCCATACTATTTTCACATCCAGCCTGGGGAGGATTTGTTTGTGTTTTACGTCCTTTTAACAGCTATTGTAATTTAAGGACGTGCCAGGTTTGTTTGTGTTTTATGTCCTATTAACAGCTATTGTAATTTCAGGACATTCCTAGTTTATTGGTGGAGGAAAGCCAAAGTCGGGAATTAACCGCCGAAATACAGCCAGAATCTGGCCACTGCCCAAAGTAGACCACAAACTCACAACAATTGGAGGGCTAGTGGTAGCAGAATCTCAGACACTTTAACAACTTGGCCACCATGGCCTGCCAGGGAACGAACTCTGATCACCATGTAAAACACAAGAATGGTATCCACTGTGTCTCCCGACCACCCTCCAAATATTTCATCAGACTGCTTGTTTCCAAGGACGGACAAAGTTTAAATTTTGATGATGATACATGCTTAAAATTAAAATTGCTTTTTTCCTATACACAAGCTTATCTTTTAAGAAGCTTTCAAGGAAGCAGTGTTAAAAGAGTCACGATCCTTGTCCTATATAAACCTTATAGGCATAGAAAAATAAAATTTATTACTCTACATATCTATTTTTCAGGTACATAATTTGTATATCACGGTAACAAACTTGTTGGTTAGTTTGGCCTTAGACAGGTAAAATCATTCAATTATACCATTTCAAAAAAAAAAACCCAAAATTAATGGAATTCACTGTAGATGATACATGATAATTAAAAATGGCTCTATATGTACTGAGGTACAATGATAAAATTAACATTTAGATGAGTTAACAGACATTATAACACAATACTATAACCATCAGTCATCAACTCTATAAATACCATCTATAACCAAGTTTTATGTAAGACTGATAACCAATATTTTTTGTAAATATTGCGAAAATGAACTGGACAAATTGTAAAGGTGTTTCGCTCAACATTATTGAAAATTTAGACAAATCTAGACATAGCATGACAGACGAAGATTTATCATTGTCCAGTGAAATCCTAAACGTAATTATAGTCATGACGCAGTCGTTTTTAACCCGTCGGTGCTTTAAGTCTCTGACCGAATTATGGGTATTGTGTGTACAATTGCCATCTTGTTTGTGATGAATGGTTGACGTTTGTTTGAAATGACTGGCTCACGATGATTGATGGCCGTCTGTGACAGGTCACAATACGCAGCAGCCGGTCATTATCACTGACAAGGTGTGATAACTCAATATTACGTAAATGAAATATTCATTTCCGGAAATACATAATTTGTAAATGATTCTCAAAATTTTAGCTTTTTTTCAGTATGTATGTATTTATACAGCAGGGTTTGTCTAAATTGCAAAAGAAATGGCCCCTGGTGAGCCATTTAGCTAGAACATACTGGGATTGAATAAATCATTTGTAGAAATGAGACAGGGATTAATTCATAATTCATTTTGTCTGACAAAACAAAGACTAAATCATTTGTCAGATTAGATGAACGCTATATATATCGTTTTTTGATAATGGGCTCCCCCACAACCCCTGACTGCCTGGTATATAAACATGTAAACCCACCCCCTGACTGCCTTGTAAACAGGTTAATTACCCACACCTGATTACCAAGAAAAATGTTACCCATCCCCTGAGCAATTTAAAGACACCAGTCTTTTGTTTGACAAAGAAAAAACACAGTTTTGGGAAAGATCACAAAATAAGTTTTCATGTCCTATTTGAGTTCAAAACAAACTTTGTCCTAATTACAGAGCATCAGTTCCTTGACTTAGAGAATGAGTACTTTTCATTCTTGAAATCCACCCCCTCAAATGCATGCGCCTGAAAGCCATGCTGTGAAACTTATTTTGAAAAGTCCTCGAACTTTATCAATGTTAGGCTACGAATATACAACAATGGCCATGGGCACAGCCATTTTGGAACCTGACATTTCCACCATGCGACCTTCTATACATAAATTTGAGGGAGTCGATTTCCGAAGATTACCAGCAATTTTCTGGAGATATTACAATTGCCTGTAGCCTTGAGTAGCTGGGACTGTCTTACATATGTAGTCCGCAATCCTACAACCATATAATGGTTTACAGATCTGGAGTTACAGTCAGGTGTCTGGTATACAGCACTCATCCTCTTGTGTTATCAAAGTTACAGTCAGGTGTCTGGTATACAGCACTCATCCTCTTGTGTTATCAAAGTTACAGTCAGGTGTCTGGTATACAGCACTCATCCTCTTGTGTTATCAAAGTTACAGATCTCGGGTTACAGTCAGGTGTCTGGTATACAGCACTCATCCTCTTGTGTTATCAAAGTTACAGTCAGGTGTCTGGTATACAGCACTCATCCTCTTGTGTTATCAAAGTTACAGATCTCGGGTTACAGTCAGGTGTCTGGTATACAGCACTCATCCTCTTGTGTTATCAAAGTTACAGTCAGGTGTCTGGTATACAGCACTCATCCTCTTGTGTTATCAAAGTTACAGTCAGGTGTCTGGTATACAGCACTCATCCTCTTGTGTTATCAAAGTTACAGTCAGGTGTCTGGTATACAGCACTCATCCTCTTGTGTTATCAAAGTTACAGATCTCGGGTTACAGTCAGGTGTCTGGTATACAGCACTCATCCTCTTGTGTTATCAAAGTAACAGTCAGGTGTCTGGTATACAGCACTCATCCTCTTGTGTTATCAAAGTTACAGTCAGGTGTCTGGTATACAGCACTCATCCTCTTGTGTTATCAAAGTTACAGTCAGGTGTCAGGTATACAGCACTCATCCTCTTGTGTTATCAAAGTTACAGTCAGGTGTCAGGTATACAGCACTCATCCTCTTGTGTTATCAAAGTTATAGTCAGGTGTCTGGTATACAGCACTCATCCTCTTGTGTTATCAAAGTTACAGTCAGGTGTCAGGTATACAGCACTCATCCTCTTGTGTTATCAAAGTTACAGTCAGGTGTCAGGTATACAGCACTCATCCTCTTGTGTTATCAAAGTTACAGTCAGGTGTCAGGTATACAGCACTCATCCTCTTGTGTTATCAAAGTTACAGTCAGGTGTCAGGTATACAGCACTCATCCTCTTGTGTTATCAAAGTTACAGTCAGGTGTCAGGTATACAGCACTCATCCTCTTGTGTTATCAAAGTTACAGATCTCGGGTTACAGTCAGGTGTCTGGTATACAGCACTCATCCTCTTGTGTTATCAAAGTTACAGTCAGGTGTCTGGTATACAGCACTCATCCTCTTGTGTTATCAAAGTTACAGATCTCGGCTTACAGTCAGGTGTCAGGTATACAGCACTCATCCTCTTGTGTTATCAAAGTTACAGATCTCGGGTTACAGTCAGGTGTCAGGTATACAGCACTCATCCTCTTGTGTTATCAAAGTTACAGATCTCGGGTTACAGTCAGGTGTCTGGTATACAGCACTCATCCTCTTGTGTTATCAAAGTTACAGTCAGGTGTCTGGTATACAGCACTCATCCTCTTGTGTTATCAAAGTTACAGATCTCGGGTTACAGTCAGGTGTCTGGTATACAGCACTCATCCTCTTGTGTTATCAAAGTTACAGTCAGGTGTCTGGTATACAGCACTCATCCTCTTGTGTTATCAAAGTTACAGTCAGGTGTCTGGTATACAGCACTCATCCTCTTGTGTTATCAAAGTTACAGATCTCGGGTTACAGTCAGGTGTCTGGTATACAGCACTCATCCTCTTGTGTTATCAAAGTTACAGTCAGGTGTCTGGTATACAGCACTCATCCTCTTGTGTTATCAAAGTTACAGTCAGGTGTCTGGTATACAGCACTCATCCTCTTGTGTTATCAAAGTTACAGTCAGGTGTCTGGTATACAGCACTCATCCTCTTGTGTTATCAAAGTTACAGATCTCGGGTTACAGTCAGGTGTCTGGTATACAGCACTCATCCTCTTGTGTTATCAAAGTTACAGTCAGGTGTCTGGTATACAGCACTCATCCTCTTGTGTTATCAAAGTTACAGTCAGGTGTCAGGTATACAGCACTCATCCTCTTGTGTTATCAAAGTTACAGTCAGGTGTCAGGTATACAGCACTCATCCTCTTGTGTTATCAAAGTTACAGTCAGGTGTCTGGTATACAGCACTCATCCTCTTGTGTTATCAAAGTTACAGTCAGGTGTCAGGTATACAGCACTCATCCTCTTGTGTTATCAAAGTTACAGTCAGGTGTCAGGTATACAGCACTCATCCTCTTGTGTTATCAAAGTTACAGTCAGGTGTCAGGTATACAGCACTCATCCTCTTGTGTTATCAAAGTTACAGTCAGGTGTCAGGTATACAGCACTCATCCTCTTGTGTTATCAAAGTTACAGTCAGGTGTCAGGTATACAGCACTCATCCTCTTGTGTTATCAAAGTTACAGATCTCGGGTTACAGTCAGGTGTCTGGTATACAGCACTCATCCTCTTGTGTTATCAAAGTTACAGTCAGGTGTCTGGTATACAGCACTCATCCTCTTGTGTTATCAAAGTTACAGATCTCGGCTTACAGTCAGGTGTCAGGTATACAGCACTCATCCTCTTGTGTTATCAAAGTTACAGATCTCGGGTTACAGTCAGGTGTCAGGTATACAGCACTCATCCTCTTGTGTTATCAAAGTTACAGATCTCGGGTTACAGTCAGGTGTCTGGTATACAGCACTCATCCTCTTGTGTTATCAAAGTTACAGTCAGGTGTCTGGTATACAGCACTCATCCTCTTGTGTTATCAAAGTTACAGATCTCGGGTTACAGTCAGGTGTCTGGTATACAGCACTCATCCTCTTGTGTTATCAAAGTTACAGTCAGGTGTCTGGTATACAGCACTCATCCTCTTGTGTTATCAAAGTTACAGTCAGGTGTCTGGTATACAGCACTCATCCTCTTGTGTTATCAAAGTTACAGATCTCGGGTTACAGTCAGGTGCCTGGTATACAGCACTCATCCTCTTGTGTTATCAAAGTTACAGTCAGGAATCTGGTATACAGCACTCATCCTCTTGTGTTATCAAAGTTACAGTCAGGTGTCTGGTATACAGCACTCATCCTCTTGTGTTATCAAAGTTACAGTCAGGTGTCTGGTATACAGCACTCATCCTCTTGTGTTATCAAAGTTACAGATCTCGGGTTACAGTCAGGTGTCTGGTATACAGCACTCATCCTCTTGTGTTATCAAAGTTACAGTCAGGTGTCTGGTATACAGCACTCATCCTCTTGTGTTATCAAAGTTACAGTCAGGTGTCTGGTATACAGCACTCATCCTCTTGTGTTATCAAAGTTACAGTCAGGTGTCAGGTATACAGCACTCATCCTCTTGTGTTATCAAAGTTACAGTCAGGTGTCAGGTATACAGCACTCATCCTCTTGTGTTATCAAAGTTACAGTCAGGTGTCAGGTATACAGCACTCATCCTCTTGTGTTATCAAAGTTACAGTCAGGTGTCAGGTATACAGCACTCATCCTCTTGTGTTATCAAAGTTACAGTCAGGTGTCAGGTATACAGCACTCATCCTCTTGTGTTATCAAAGTTACAGTCAGGTGTCAGGTATACAGCACTCATCCTCTTGTGTTATCAAAGTTACAGTCAGGTGTCTGGTATACAGCACTCATCCTCTTGTGTTATCAAAGTTACAGTCAGGTGTCTGGTATACAGCACTCATCCTCTTGTGTTATCAAAGTTACAGATCTCGGGTTACAGTCAGGTGTCTGGTATACAGCACTCATCCTCTTGTGTTATCAAAGTTACAGTCAGGTGTCTGGTATACAGCACTCATCCTCTTGTGTTATCAAAGTTACAGTCAGGTGTCTGGTATACAGCACTCATCCTCTTGTGTTATCAAAGTTACAGTCAGGTGTCTGGTATACAGCACTCATCCTCTTGTGTTATCAAAGTTACAGTCAGGTGTCAGGTATACAGCACTCATCCTCTTGTGTTATCAAAGTTACAGTCAGGTGTCAGGTATACAGCACTCATCCTCTTGTGTTATCAAAGTTACAGTCAGGTGTCAGGTATACAGCACTCATCCTCTTGTGTTATCAAAGTTACAGTCAGGTGTCAGGTATACAGCACTCATCCTCTTGTGTTATCAAAGTTACAGTCAGGTGTCAGGTATACAGCACTCATCCTCTTGTGTTATCAAAGTTACAGTCAGGTGTCAGGTATACAGCACTCATCCTCTTGTGTTATCAAAGTTACAGTCAGGTGTCAGGTATACAGCACTCATCCTCTTGTGTTATCAAAGTTACAGTCAGGTGTCAGGTATACAGCACTCATCCTCTTGTGTTATCAAAGTTACAGATCTCGGGTTACAGTCAGGTGTCTGGTATACAGCACTCATCCTCTTGTGTTATCAAAGTTACAGTCAGGTGTCTGGTATACAGCACTCATCCTCTTGTGTTATCAAAGTTACAGATCTCGGCTTACAGTCAGGTGTCAGGTATACAGCACTCATCCTCTTGTGTTATCAAAGTTACAGATCTCGGGTTACAGTCAGGTGTCAGGTATACAGCACTCATCCTCTTGTGTTATCAAAGTTACAGATCTCGGGTTACAGTCAGGTGTCTGGTATACAGCACTCATCCTCTTGTGTTATCAAAGTTACAGTCAGGTGTCTGGTATACAGCACTCATCCTCTTGTGTTATCAAAGTTACAGATCTCGGGTTACAGTCAGGTGTCTGGTATACAGCACTCATCCTCTTGTGTTATCAAAGTTACAGACAGGTGTCTGGTATACAGCACTCATCCTCTTGTGTTATCAAAGTTACAGTCAGGTGTCTGGTATACAGCACTCATCCTCTTGTGTTATCAAAGTTACAGATCTCGGGTTACAGTCAGGTGTCTGGTATACAGCACTCATCCTCTTGTGTTATCAAAGTTACAGTCAGGTGTCTGGTATACAGCACTCATCCTCTTGTGTTATCAAAGTTACAGTCAGGTGTCTGGTATACAGCACTCATCCTCTTGTGTTATCAAAGTTACAGTCAGGTGTCTGGTATACAGCACTCATCCTCTTGTGTTATCAAAGTTACAGATCTCGGGTTACAGTCAGGTGTCTGGTATACAGCACTCATCCTCTTGTGTTATCAAAGTTACAGTCAGGTGTCTGGTATACAGCACTCATCCTCTTGTGTTATCAAAGTTACAGTCAGGTGTCAGGTATACAGCACTCATCCTCTTGTGTTATCAAAGTTACAGTCAGGTGTCTGGTATACAGCACTCATCCTCTTGTGTTATCAAAGTTACAGTCAGGTGTCTGGTATACAGCACTCATCCTCTTGTGTTATCAAAGTTACAGTCAGGTGTCAGGTATACAGCACTCATCCTCTTGTGTTATCAAAGTTACAGTCAGGTGTCAGGTATACAGCACTCATCCTCTTGTGTTATCAAAGTTACAGTCAGGTGTCAGGTATACAGCACTCATCCTCTTGTGTTATCAAAGTTACAGTCAGGTGTCAGGTATACAGCACTCATCCTCTTGTGTTATCAAAGTTACAGTCAGGTGTCAGGTATACAGCACTCATCCTCTTGTGTTATCAAAGTTACAGATCTCGGGTTACAGTCAGGTGTCTGGTATACAGCACTCATCCTCTTGTGTTATCAAAGTTACAGTCAGGTGTCTGGTATACAGCACTCATCCTCTTGTGTTATCAAAGTTACAGATCTCGGCTTACAGTCAGGTGTCAGGTATACAGCACTCATCCTCTTGTGTTATCAAAGTTACAGATCTCGGGTTACAGTCAGGTGTCAGGTATACAGCACTCATCCTCTTGTGTTATCAAAGTTACAGATCTCGGGTTACAGTCAGGTGTCTGGTATACAGCACTCATCCTCTTGTGTTATCAAAGTTACAGTCAGGTGTCTGGTATACAGCACTCATCCTCTTGTGTTATCAAAGTTACAGATCTCGGGTTACAGTCAGGTGTCTGGTATACAGCACTCATCCTCTTGTGTTATCAAAGTTACAGTCAGGTGTCTGGTATACAGCACTCATCCTCTTGTGTTATCAAAGTTACAGTCAGGTGTCTGGTATACAGCACTCATCCTCTTGTGTTATCAAAGTTACAGATCTCGGGTTACAGTCAGGTGTCTGGTATACAGCACTCATCCTCTTGTGTTATCAAAGTTACAGTCAGGTGTCTGGTATACAGCACTCATCCTCTTGTGTTATCAAAGTTACAGTCAGGTGTCTGGTATACAGCACTCATCCTCTTGTGTTATCAAAGTTACAGTC
Organism: Mimachlamys varia; assembly: GCA_947623455.1. NCBI lineage: Eukaryota > Metazoa > Mollusca > Bivalvia > Pectinida > Pectinidae > Mimachlamys > Mimachlamys varia. Next base: position 10,589,958 of record OX392537.1, read on the forward strand.
AGGTGTCTGGTATACAGCACTCATCCTCTTGTGTTATCAAAGTTACAGATCTCGGGTTACAGTCAGGTGTCTGGTATACAGCACTCATCCTCTTGTGTTATCAAAGTTACAGTCAGGTGTCTGGTATACAGCACTCATCCTCTTGTGTTATCAAAGTTACAGTCAGGTGTCTGGTATACAGCACTCATCCTCTTGTGTTATCAAAGTTACAGTCAGGTGTCAGGTATACAGCACTCATCCTCTTGTGTTATCAAAGTTACAGTCAGGTGTCAGGTATACAGCACTCATCCTCTTGTGTTATCAAAGTTACAGTCAGGTGTCAGGTATACAGCACTCATCCTCTTGTGTTATCAAAGTTACAGTCAGGTGTCAGGTATACAGCACTCATCCTCTTGTGTTATCAAAGTTACAGTCAGGTGTCAGGTATACAGCACTCATCCTCTTGTGTTATCAAAGTTACAGTCAGGTGTCAGGTATACAGCACTCATCCTCTTGTGTTATCAAAGTTACAGTCAGGTGTCTGGTATACAGCACTCATCCTCTTGTGTTATCAAAGTTACAGTCAGGTGTCTGGTATACAGCACTCATCCTCTTGTGTTATCAAAGTTACAGATCTCGGGTTACAGTCAGGTGTCTGGTATACAGCACTCATCCTCTTGTGTTATCAAAGTTACAGTCAGGTGTCTGGTATACAGCACTCATCCTCTTGTGTTATCAAAGTTACAGTCAGGTGTCTGGTATACAGCACTCATCCTCTTGTGTTATCAAAGTTACAGTCAGGTGTCTGGTATACAGCACTCATCCTCTTGTGTTATCAAAGTTACAGTCAGGTGTCAGGTATACAGCACTCATCCTCTTGTGTTATCAAAGTTACAGTCAGGTGTCAGGTATACAGCACTCATCCTCTTGTGTTATCAAAGTTACAGTCAGGTGTCAGGTATACAGCACTCATCCTCTTGTGTTATCAAAGTTACAGTCAGGTGTCAGGTATACAGCACTCATCCTCTTGTGTTATCAAAGTTACAGTCAGGTGTCAGGTATACAGCACTCATCCTCTTGTGTTATCAAAGTTACAGTCAGGTGTCAGGTATACAGCACTCATCCTCTTGTGTTATCAAAGTTACAGTCAGGTGTCAGGTATACAGCACTCATCCTCTTGTGTTATCAAAGTTACAGTCAGGTGTCAGGTATACAGCACTCATCCTCTTGTGTTATCAAAGTTACAGATCTCGGGTTACAGTCAGGTGTCTGGTATACAGCACTCATCCTCTTGTGTTATCAAAGTTACAGTCAGGTGTCTGGTATACAGCACTCATCCTCTTGTGTTATCAAAGTTACAGATCTCGGCTTACAGTCAGGTGTCAGGTATACAGCACTCATCCTCTTGTGTTATCAAAGTTACAGATCTCGGGTTACAGTCAGGTGTCAGGTATACAGCACTCATCCTCTTGTGTTATCAAAGTTACAGACCTCGGGTTACAGTCAGGTGTCTGGTATACAGCACTCATCCTCTTGTGTTATCAAAGTTACAGTCAGGTGTCTGGTATACAGCACTCATCCTCTTGTGTTATCAAAGTTACAGATCTCGGGTTACAGTCAGGTGTCTGGTATACAGCACTCATCCTCTTGTGTTATCAAAGTTACAGACAGGTGTCTGGTATACAGCACTCATCCTCTTGTGTTATCAAAGTTACAGTCAGGTGTTTGGTATACAGCACTCATCCTCTTGTGTTATCAAAGTTACAGATCTCGGGTTACAGTCAGGTGTCTGGTATACAGCACTCATCCTCTTGTGTTATCAAAGTTACAGTCAGGTGTCTGGTATACAGCACTCATCCTCTTGTGTTATCAAAGTTACAGTCAGGTGTCTGGTATACAGCACTCATCCTCTTGTGTTATCAAAGTTACAGTCAGGTGTCTGGTATACAGCACTCATCCTCTTGTGTTATCAAAGTTACAGATCTCGGGTTACAGTCAGGTGTCTGGTATACAGCACTCATCCTCTTGTGTTATCAAAGTTACAGTCAGGTGTCTGGTATACAGCACTCATCCTCTTGTGTTATCAAAGTTACAGTCAGGTGTCTGGTATACAGCACTCATCCTCTTGTGTTATCAAAGTTACAGTCAGGTGTCAGGTATACAGCACTCATCCTCTTGTGTTATCAAAGTTACAGTCAGGTGTCAGGTATACAGCACTCATCCTCTTGTGTTATCAAAGTTACAGTCAGGTGTCAGGTATACAGCACTCATCCTCTTGTGTTATCAAAGTTACAGTCAGGTGTCAGGTATACAGCACTCATCCTCTTGTGTTATCAAAGTTACAGTCAGGTGTCAGGTATACAGCACTCATCCTCTTGTGTTATCAAAGTTACAGTCAGGTGTCAGGTATACAGCACTCATCCTCTTGTGTTATCAAAGTTACAGTCAGGTGTCAGGTATACAGCACTCATCCTCTTGTGTTATCAAAGTTACAGATCTCGGGTTACAGTCAGGTGTCTGGTATACAGCACTCATCCTCTTGTGTTATCAAAGTTACAGTCAGGTGTCTGGTATACAGCACTCATCCTCTTGTGTTATCAAAGTTACAGATCTCGGCTTACAGTCAGGTGTCAGGTATACAGCACTCATCCTCTTGTGTTATCAAAGTTACAGATCTCGGGTTACAGTCAGGTGTCAGGTATACAGCACTCATCCTCTTGTGTTATCAAAGTTACAGATCTCGGGTTACAGTCAGGTGTCTGGTATACAGCACTCATCCTCTTGTGTTATCAAAGTTACAGTCAGGTGTCTGGTATACAGCACTCATCCTCTTGTGTTATCAAAGTTACAGATCTCGGGTTACAGTCAGGTGTCTGGTATACAGCACTCATCCTCTTGTGTTATCAAAGTTACAGTCAGGTGTCTGGTATACAGCACTCATCCTCTTGTGTTATCAAAGTTACAGTCAGGTGTCTGGTATACAGCACTCATCCTCTTGTGTTATCAAAGTTACAGATCTCGGGTTACAGTCAGGTGTCTGGTATACAGCACTCATCCTCTTGTGTTATCAAAGTTACAGTCAGGTGTCTGGTATACAGCACTCATCCTCTTGTGTTATCAAAGTTACAGTCAGGTGTCTGGTATACAGCACTCATCCTCTTGTGTTATCAAAGTTACAGTCAGGTGTCTGGTATACAGCACTCATCCTCTTGTGTTATCAAAGTTACAGATCTCGGGTTACAGTCAGGTGTCTGGTATACAGCACTCATCCTCTTGTGTTATCAAAGTTACAGTCAGGTGTCTGGTATACAGCACTCATCCTCTTGTGTTATCAAAGTTACAGTCAGGTGTCTGGTATACAGCACTCATCCTCTTGTGTTATCAAAGTTACAGTCAGGTGTCAGGTATACAGCACTCATCCTCTTGTGTTATCAAAGTTACAGTCAGGTATCTGGTATACAGCACTCATCCTCTTGTGTTATCAAAGTTACAGTCAGGTGTCAGGTATACAGCACTCATCCTCTTGTGTTATCAAAGTTACAGTCAGGTGTCAGGTATACAGCACTCATCCTCTTGTGTTATCAAAGTTACAGTCAGGTGTCAGGTATACAGCACTCATCCTCTTGTGTTATCAAAGTTACAGTCAGGTGTCAGGTATACAGCACTCATCCTCTTGTGTTATCAAAGTTACAGTCAGGTGTCAGGTATACAGCACTCATCCTCTTGTGTTATCAAAGTTACAGTCAGGTGTCAGGTATACAGCACTCATCCTCTTGTGTTATCAAAGTTACAGTCAGGTGTCAGGTATACAGCACTCATCCTCTTGTGTTATCAAAGTTACAGATCTCGGGTTACAGTCAGGTGTCTGGTATACAGCACTCATCCTCTTGTGTTATCAAAGTTACAGTCAGGTGTCTGGTATACAGCACTCATCCTCTTGTGTTATCAAAGTTACAGATCTCGGGTTACAGTCAGGTGTCAGGTATACAGCACTCATCCTCTTGTGTTATCAAAGTTACAGATCTCGGGTTACAGTCAGGTGTCAGGTATACAGCACTCATCCTCTTGTGTTATCAAAGTTACAGATCTCGGGTGGTCTCCTTCGAATTCTATAACACAATACACGATAAACTTTGAAGACAAGTAATGCTAGAAATAGATGTAACATACAGTGACATTTCACAATTGCAAAAAGTTTTTCTATTAAATGTCTAATGTGTTCTGAAGACATGCACAATTGTTTTTTTTCTAGATTACATTAAGGGCAGATGCTTATAGTCAATGCCAAACCTTATTCCCATCTTTCCTCTCCTAATGCTTAGAATTATATACCATTGAAATCAAGATATTTGTCACGCAGGCTATCTGTAGGTTACTAATAGGAAGAGAACAAGACATTATCACCAAATAGAATTCTTTAATGGGATCGTATTCTACTGTTAAATCTACCAGCAGAGTAGCACGTACATGGTGACATTTTCATTTCTTTACTGTGAAATGGTCACGACTAATCACCCATTTATCTTACATGTTCATACAATGCTACACACTACTGAGATACACCATCAAGTCTTAAACTTGGAAATGTTGAAAATTAGCTTGGGGGGGGGGATAGGAATTAGGATTATGGTGACATTTTTTCCCAGTCACAGGTGATGAAATTTTTTTATGAGACAAATTTGAATCAAGAACAATAACAGGACAGAGTATACAGTTGAACCTCTTTATTTCCAAGTCGATGGGACTGTGAAACAAGAGGCCCAATGGGCCTGCATCGCTCACCTGGTATTGGTCGCTTACTTGTAACCATGAAGTTGCCTGAAATCTATTTATAACTGTTAGACATTCAGAAGAACATGTTAAGATATATGCATATATTACTCCTGTGACCTTGAAAGCAAGACAAGGTCGTTTTCATTCGCAAACTTTGTTCGTATTCTTCCAAGGAAGCTACCAGCCAACTATCACATCTCTAGGCCATTTGGCATTTCAGAAAAAGTTGTTTAAATGTTGTAACATATTTGACCACTGTGGCCTTGAATATATGGGTCAAGGTCATTTCTTTTTGCAAACTTTGTTCAGCTTCATCCAAGGAACCTTGCAGCCATTAATAATGCTTCTAGGCTTTTTGGTTTATCAGAAAAATTTGTTGAAAGGTTTTAACAGATTTGACCCCTGTGACCTTGAATATAGGCCAAGGTCATTTCTTTTCTCAAGCTTTGTTCAACTTCATCCAAGAAAGCTACGAGTCAATTATGAGGTCTCTATGCCTGATGGTATTTCAGAAGAAGTTATTTGAAAGTTTTCAACATATTTTTACCCCGTGATCTTGAAAATAGATGATAATGAAGAGCAAGTTCAAATGTTTTGTATAAAGTTTAGACGGGACCAAAAAAATGCTTTTGAATTAAATGGGGCCTTCTAGCCATACAAGTTCGCGATACTGATCAAGGTTCAATTGTAGTTTGGTTCCAATGGGGATTGAACCTGCAGTTACCCCTCCCCCCCAATTTTCCTTGTTACTTGTATGACTGAAGGAGGGAAATACCCTCCATGCAGCGTAAAGCTAACGTATCCACAAATACAAATTCGGTTCCCCGTACTTAATACTGTTTTTGGCATTGGTACAGGGATCCTACATCCTACATATAAGAAATCAATTATCAGGCACAGCTTATGATTTCAAGGAAACACAGAGGTCATCAAAAATATTTCAACACATATTTATGAAGAACATATCTGGCCCAGATGTCTGGTTTTCATTTGCAATATATTTGAAGCTGCCTCACTCGGAATTCCGTGGTGGATTTTAAATCTTACTATACTAAGACAACTGGAATCAATAGATCTCAACAGGTTATATATACTACATGTTTACAAACTGCCTGGGTGTTATTGGAAATTCTCCAAGCCGAGGGTACGACATGTACTCTTCACCATTGGAGGAGAGTTTACAGTCCCCGCGGGGATAAGTCAATACACACCAGTATGATTGAAATGTCATTTAGAGTTGTCAGCCTTGACAATCGTTTCCCCTTGTCACTGACCTCTGTTGACCTGGTGATGACCTTAACTTGTAGAGTATGCATGACCATATAAGGAACAAAATAATCAGGAGAATGGTACAGTGGCTGTTTTTTATGTCGTTTTGTTTTAAGGGTCAGTGAACTTACTGAAGCTGAGAACAAAACATTTCCATGAATCTAGAAATTGTCTTGAAATCCCCTTGATAAATTTTGATAAAAAGTTAACACTTTCTCGTTGTAAATCAAACTTAAAATGACGATTGTTCTTTACATGCAGATGGACACATCTAGTCATTCAATGCTTATAAATGAAGGATTTTGTGTATTCTACAAGCATTATGTCCCATACTTATAAATCTTCATAGTTTTGATTTTTTTTTTTTTTTGGAACAACCTTTTCTGAAATGAAATACTCAGGATCGAGTCAATCTTGATTTTTACCTGTTTTAAAACATTTCATCGGCAATATGACCTTGAAATTTGACCTTTGTACTTCCTTCTACAATACTCCAATTCTTAAGAAATAATAATAAATAATGTTTCAAATATCAGTGAACTAAACTTCATGAACCCAAGAACAGATAATGTTGCTGAAATTAAACTACATTGTATAGAACTAACAGCGTTTCAAAAAAAGGTCTGCTTGTAAAATTTACCCGTATGGTGGAGTTATGTAATCTCCGACAGATAAATGTTCTCTAGATCCTTATAAACAAACATTTAATGCCCGAGTCTACTTAAAGTTTAGCTGTTTTTCTCAGCATCTGTTTTTTATTTCAGCAAAGCAGACTCCCTGTACAATTAGCAGAAACTGAAATAGCCATTGTCGCACAGCTTGTATGCATCAAAACCTGCAGTTACCTCACTCAGGAAGCTGGCCAGGATGCAATTCCTTAAATTGATGGCTTTCAACCATCTAATCCATCACATGTTAAACAATGATATTTAGCTGATGTACTAGTATGCACATATTTATACATCATTTTTGATACCATTGTGACACTTAAAATGATTTTAATTGAAGAAATTGAGACATTTACAATGATTTTAATTGAAGAAATTGAAAGTTTTTTCTAAAAGTTGTTTTAAAGTATTATTCTGGATACCGGGTATTATGTAAATGTTAATCAAAAAGAAAAAAAGAGTTGGCTAAAGACTTTTAGAAAATTGGAGAGTGCTGTTTATATCTGTGCAGTCTGACAACTGTAGCCGTCTGGACAAGATTTGGTGAAGAATTTGGTGAAAACAAAAGGGCCATAACTTCTCTAAAAATAGCCAAATGGAGAACTGTGGTGAATAATTACAAGTAACAGTGTGGAGTCCCGAATTAAATTGACACAATGTCATGTCCTTTACAAAAAATAAGACAAACAGTCTTGCCGTTAACAGAGAATAGGTAGGAGAAGTGTTGTTTACAGACAAACAAGCCAACTGACACTGCATGTACACTCAACATAGAAAAGTAACCAAGTATAACCGAGTTAGTGACAATGATGACTCGGTTCTCATTTTGAGAACTTGATGTTTATTTGGATGTGACAAAGATTTACATGGTGGGTGTCGTTGATGAAGCAGAAGACGCTTACTCTTCCGGAACACCTGGTTTCATTCTCTTGTACTTTTACAAGGGTCGCCGTGTAAATCTTTCCTTTGTTCATATTTTGCCCCTGATTTAATCGATTTTGAGTTTGGATTATGTTTTGTTAATGCTTCGGTATTCTCTTATTTATTTTAGTGAAATAGCAATGAAGACAGGTGAAGGGGGGGGGGGGGGGGAGTGTTTGCTGATTTGTTAATTCTAACAATGCAATTTCATGGAATTCGACCAAGTGTTTCGAACTTGATGTGTGTTCACCATCACCTTGAAATGTATTGTTTCCAGTCTCGCTTGATTGGTAGAACTTTTGAAACAAATTGATATGTTCCAGTTTTACCTGATTGGTGAAATTTTTCAGAACCACATGAACTTTATGCAAACACTCCTAACCAACAGACCCAAGTTCTGGAAATTCTCTGTATTCGAAAAATTGCCCAAAGGACCATTAGCTCTGTAGGACCAGCAGGACACAACAGGCAACATTTCACCTTCTTGGCAATATTAACTTCTCTAAGTGAAAGCAGGGAAGTTATATTGGTCGAGACAATATACTAATTGATGCCCAGCTAGCCAGCCAGACCATGGTATACTTAAACGACATACTGGCAATGACGGAGGTAGACAAGTGTCACGACTTGTCCGCAATATACACACAAAACAATTTGGCGGAGCTAGAAACTGGAAATGAATGTGTCATCATCATCTGGGTTAGCTCCGTTTCTTATTGATGTCATCTGTTTAACAATTCAACATCCAAGCTGATTAACATCACTCTAGAATTTGGCTGTATGTTCACCGAGAGTCTAGCCATCAGGCCCTGGTTTCATCAACGTTCCTTAACTTAAGGAAACTCCTTAACTGAAACATTTCCATAAGAAAGCATTACATAATTTAAGGGGAAATCCTTAGTTAAGGAACTTGCCTTAAATTCTTAAATTCCTATGGAGATGTTTAAGTTAAGGAGTTTCCTTCAGTTAAGGAACGTTGATGAAACCAGGGCCCGACTATGAAAGGAGGTTCATACAAGCTAAATCTTGTGAGGCAAAATCTTGAATCTGCAACCCTTTCATCACAAGCCTTTAAGCATGGCCGACACTGTGTCCTATAACTCGACTACTGTGTCTCCTTTTAGGTAAATAGTTATACATATTAGACACTTTTACCTCAAGTTAAGTCAATATAACTATAATATGTAGAAAAAGAAAGAGATTGAATGGTACAAGAATCTTTAAAACTCAAAGTTTAATATAGTTTAATTTGAAATTTCAAGTTAAATTGTTAAAAGTTTATTTAACAGAATAATTCACATTCACGTGAATTATTTGCGAGGAAATTTAATTGGTGTTCAATAGCAAATGTGTAAATTTCAAAAACACTGATATTGTTTTCAAACGTCCAGCATTAAATATTTTTTCAGAAATCAATGGAAAAATAACTCCTTAGCACTAGATAAAGAATAATATGTACAAAGTGGTAAGTACTAAGAAACCCTTTTGTCATTTCCATTTCCAAATTATTGATAAATACATGCATTATGTATACCAATTTCTTACATAAGAATATTACCTTTCAATAACCTTACGTAAAATTCAATTAAGTCAAAGAATTGTTACATAATTTTGATTCATACAGGGATTTTGACAGCTTATTTTCTCTGTGTGAACTCCTGAGAATGAGACCCAAGAGATATATTCAGATATAGAAGCATAATGAATTCTAATACACTTCACAGCTCTACTTTAATTAAATTATTTTGACTGCTAGATTTATTTTAAGAGTAAATGAGCATGTTGTGATCTATAAATATATCACCTAGAAAAGATTTGATAAACAGCTAGCTTAGGACTAAATTAAGACAGGCTCCTGTCTCTAGAATAGTATACAGATATTGAAAAAAAAAATAGTTAAATATTTTTGATAACTTGGATGTCGAAGTTTGAAACAAGGGGGATATGAGCTAGAAATAAAATTCAGTAGAGAAATTCTCTATAGATACTTATGGGCTGGTAGCCATGCAGTCTAGACTTAATTGTATATCTATACTGATGTTCTATTATAAGTAATTTACTTAATTAATAGTTTAAATGTCCCCTTCAAACATTTTAGTTAGGAATTGCCATTGCAGTAATTATTCAAATGTACTAAAACTGAAACTAGAATTGTATTCTAATACAGAAATTGATTAACTATTAGCATTCATACAATTCTACCAAAAGTATCGACTCAAAACTTTGTAAGATCAATTTCAACAATCCAATTTGAGTAATGTAATCACAGGGCACATTTCAAAAGTGAAAATCATTTGAAATTTCATTAACTCCGTAATCTAAATATCTATCGTTAAACATACTTAAATTGCATCTCACTGCTAGGATATCAGACATAGATTTAATGGTGTCTATAAATTTAAGCATACATAATAAACAAAGGTGTAAACAATTCTTAGAATACTTGTGGTATTATCAATAATTTGGCACAGTGCCAAAACCATCAACTTAAAAAAAACAATAGGTATTGAAGACAACATTTTTGGTTAAGCCATTTACAAAATAATTTTTTTTCTTTACATTTTATTTCATTTTTGCAACAAATCTAAATATTCTTTTGGCAACTTTTCTGAATTTTCAAAATAACTTGAAAAGTGATCATATTGCCTGTAAACAAATACAATTACAAAAGTACACCCAACCTGCATGTGTTTTCAATCCTTCAGCCTTGACACCCCCCCCCCCCTCCCACCCTAATACAAATCTTTAAATACACAAGGATGTTCTGTGGTCCCATTAACTGTTAATTAAACCCCAAACCTACCACCAATACTTCAAAACAGGTGCCCCCTAGTGTGATGCATCTAGAAGCTTATAATGCACTCTCCTAAATCTCTAAAAAGTCCTTCTCTGTTATTTTCTGTCAGGTTTCCAAGGTTTTCTGGTACAGTAAAAGCGATTGTTTTGTATTTGGTACTTATTTCTTGATTTTTGATGAATACATAGAATGTTAAGCCAGCTAGCTGATGCAGATGTAGATTCAAACATTTGCAACCAAACTCAACGGTTGACTGACATTGGTCCCAAAAAGTTCCATTATTTCAATCAAAACGTTTTCCTGATTATATAATTTTGTATATTGATCGAGGCCCAATTTCATGTCAAAGAAGGGGAAAAGGGGAAGAGCAAGATAGTTTTCAACAAAACAGTTAAAGGCCCAATATACGTAACTTTCGGCAAAACTTGAAGCGAAAATCAAACCTAATAACTTATTATATTTATGGATTTAGTTAAGATTTAGTTAAGATTAACTATTATCAGCAATATCCAAGATGAATTCTTACGCGGTTACCGGTACAGCAGCAGTTGAAACTCGGTATTTGTAAACACACGTCCACTTTGAACTGTCTTTTAACTTCGGCTTGTTGTTGAAGTGGGCCCCACCTGAATTATTTTCAATTCTTCGGATTTTTCGGTCAAGAGTTTCTTGTTAGTTAACACACAGCTCAGGTTTACTTCGTTTAAGGCTCATCTTTGCATGGTTATCAACTGGATTTTTTTTCAGAATTTTTCAGAATCACGAAAAAAATACTGAAGTTACGTATATTGGGCCTTTAAAATTCACCAACAGCTAAACAAAACATTCTATGTTACTGAGTAGATAAGTGGGCTGCTCATCACAGAGACAGGTTTAACCCCCGGATCATCTGGATTTACTCTTACAATCGACCAGATTCTCATTAACACATGTCAAGAATATGATAATATACAGGAAACCAACAAGAAAATTGATAATGAAATGCAAGCAGAACTTGATGGATGCCTGCCAGACACGATGTTTCTACGTTCTTCCTTCATTACAACAAAGGTAAAGGTCAACCCTTATTAGCAAGGTGAAGGCCATGTTTTCAAATTGTAAAATTAATCCACAGAAAAGATCAGATCAAGGAAACACAGAGTTCAACACACATCCTGTATAAAACACTCTGGGATATCTGCATTAAAATTTAATCATAACAAATAAAGTGACTTAATTCATAGGCCGCTCCGGGAATATGTTTGATGCCTCTTACTCACTATATTGTTGTAAAAATACAACACGCCACAACAAGGAAACGATCTGATTGATATGTTTGGTGAATTAACATGCATGCAAACTAGAAATGTCTGAGACATAAATGCCCCGCCCCCAGCTAGTTACATTATTACATTACTATGGGAAGGACACGATAGAACATGGGTAACACTATATGCCCCCCCCCCCCCCCCATTTCATGACCGGGGGGGGGGGGAAGAGTGGAATATAGTATACACTTAATTCATGCCCTTTCAGTCAATAGTCAAAACTGTTTCCCTGAGATGGTAATTGGGACCAACCTCAGGTGAATTATTTCCCATGGCAGGAATTTTAAAAAGACGTCTGCATGAACACAAAAAGCTTTAATCAAAATCAAATATACTCTTAGGAACAATTGTTTCCATGGAAACACAAATTAGTTCATAACGTCACCAGGCAAATAGTTTAACTAATTCATATCTGTATATGAAATGCATTGAATTAACCATGAAAATGGTCTAACTTATTGAATATCTTTTTATATAGATAGCCAGGTAACAATTAAACTCATTGAATATCTTTTTATATAGATAGCCAGATCACAATAGGACTTTGATGGGAGCGGGAATCGTAGGTGTGAAATCTGAGTGAGAGGAGTGGAGTCTTAAGGGTCAGGAATCAGAAGATTCGAAATCAACTCCGGAGAGGAATCAGAGGACTGGAGTCATGGGTGTGGAATCGAAGGATCATTTAATTCAAGATTACAGTAAATCATGTCCAAAAAAACATTCTACCATCCCATGTTATACTTTATAATCTAAATGTGAACCAGTCCTCCTCCTCCCCGACCAGGCCTGTTGCTGTACGCTACCTCACACAAACAGAACACTTCTGACGATATGAGCCAACATCTGACATCCAAGGCTTCATTCATCCCCTCATATCTCTTCGCTTGATTGTACAATCATCCCCTGGTTTATTTGATAGTGAGATTCCTTCATGGCTTTAGTGCTTTCTTCTCCTTACAAATCAAACAGTCTTTTTTCATGGTTCATTAAAAACATAACGATGCTCTACTTAATGATTTTCCGTTGGAGAAGCTGTAAAGAACACATCAATTCCCGAAGCTGTTAATCAGCTGGCTATTACTAGCACCGACCAATGTAAACAGTCTGACAAGTTGTCACCATAAATCTGGTGAGACAATCACTGTCAAACCTGCTATAAACGTCAACTCTCATCTAGAAAGGCCAGCTACAAATACTTTATAGAGAGGGAAATGCCAGCTACGTATACTTTATAGAGAGGGAAACGCCAGCTACGTATACTTTATAGAGAGGAAACGCCAGCTACGTATACTTTATAGAGAGGGAAACGCCAGCTACGTCTACTTTATAGAGAGGGAAACGCCAGCTACGTATACTTTATAGAGAGGAAACGCCAACTACGTATACTTTATAGAGAGGGAAACACCAGCTACGTAGACTTTAAAGAGAGGAAACACCAGCTACGTATACTTTATAGAGAGGGAAACGCCAGCTACATAGACTTTATAGAGAGGGAAACACCAGCTACGTATACTTTATAGAGAGGGAAACGCCAGCTACGTATACTTTATAGAGAGGGAAACACCAGCTACGTAGACTTTATATAGAGGAAACGCCAGCTACGAAGACTTTATAGAGAGGAAACACCAGCTACGAATACTTTATATAGAGAAGGAAATGCCAGCTACTTATACTTTATAGAGAGGGAAACGCCAGCTACGTATACTTTATAGAGAGGGAAACACCAGCTACGTAGACTTTATAGAGAAGGAAACGCCAGCTACGTATACTTTATAGAAAGGGAAACGCCAGCTACGTATACTTTATAGAGAGGGAAACGCCAGCTATGTATACTTTATAGAGAGGGAAACACCAGCTACGTAGACTTTATAGAGAGGAAACGCCAGCTACGTATACTTTATATAGAGGGAAACGCCAGCTACGTATACTTTATAGAAAGGGAAACGCCAGCTACGAAGACTTTCTAGAGAGGAAACACCAGCTACGTATACTTTATAGAGAGGGAAACGCCAGCTACGAAGACTTTCTAGAGAGAAAACACCAGCTACGTATACTTTATAGAGAGGGAAACGCCAGCTACGTATACTTTATAGAGAAGGAAACGCCAGCTACGTATACTTTATAGAGAGGGAAACACCAGCTACGTAGACTTTATAGAGAGGGAAACGCCAGCTACGTATACTTTATAGAGAGGAAACGCCAGCTACGAGGACTTTATAGAGAGGGAAACGCCAGCTACGTATACTTTATAGAGAGGGAACATCTATCACTAGCTACGATTCATGGAGTTTTGACCTCTGTATAAAGACCAACTGTCTATTACAGCATGTATACTTTATACAGAGGGAACATCTATCATTAACTACAATGATTCCCTGAGTTTAGATATCTGTATAAAGACCACCTGTCTATTACAGCATGTATACTTTATAGAGAGGGAACATTTAGCAACGATTCACAAACATTCATGCTATCTCAAACTTTTATAAATGTCTTATACTTTACAGAACATTTCATATATTGATCAAGAAGGAAGTCCTTTTAGAAATAGCAATGCTTTTCTACCATTGTCAAGTACACATGCACTTAATAACATTTCTCAGTTCCACTCTTGAATCCTTGTTGCATATTTTGTTGGACAAAGTATTTTGGATATTATTTGTTGCATCTTTAGACCATAAATTAAGTTCTTAGTGATTGAAAACATTTTTTTTTAAACAATAAAACAATTTTATGTAAAATTGTCATTTAAACTTACTTAATGAACCATGCAACTTTAATAAAAAAACATTTCAATAATCGGAATGACAAATCTAAATACAAGTGTTGGAATCCATATTGATAATCAATCTGGTAAGGAAAAGCTATAAAGAAAGATAAAACAAGTGAAAATCTGAGAGGCCAGGATTTACTCTCTAAAATACATCAACAATGATATTTCTTAGGGGAGATACCAGCCAACATCTTCGTGGGTTTTTTCAATACAACTTTTGTTAATTAACCTTCATTGATGTGTCCCAAAATCAAATTCCTCGCCTACAATTAATGTTTGTAAATCTTCAATAGACTCACAGTAATTTATTTTCCTTTTTTAGAGATTAATATTAGCTCCTTAAAACCAAATACCTGGTAGAAGACCAATCAAACTAATTGTAATCATGAGGTATAATCTACCTGTCATACCAAAGGATTTCTTCAAGTAGAATGCTAGACCTGATACAGACAACCTGTCGTTTAAGGTGTGCAATAACCATTAACAGAAATATAAGTTTTCGCAATATTTTTATTTAGATTACAAAATTCAGTGAAGTATGAGTAAAAACAGTGTTTCTGGCGTCACTGAAATATGAAAAATATGATTTAGATTACAATATTCAGTGAAGTATGAGTAAAAACAGTGTTTCTGACGTCACTGAAATATTAAAAAAACGATGAACAGCATGAAACACTCGGATCATACCTGTTACCTGTAATATATTAACTATAGCTAATGATGAATAGAAGTCACACGTACCAAAGATAGGAGACCCAGTGCACACTGATATATCAAATTTCTGTAATCAATCATGATGGGTAAAAACAGACAGACCTTCAAACTTTTCAACAATATATGATAAATACTTTCTTTTTCTTCAACTACAATTGTATATTAAGTTACGGTATTGTCAATGAAAAATCATCTACAAAGGCAACTGATCAGAAACGGAAATGCCTCAGACATGTTTCCCCTAATATGTCTGTTTGTATATGGATCTGACCAGTATGGCCAAAAGACAATATCTGTTTTATTTGTTAGATCATCACTCAAAATACCGCTGGAGACCTCATACAACCCCGTGATAATATCAGCTCCACACGCTCTAATGATACTGGATGTGTAGTGAAATGTAAGACGATGACTGTCATGACTGTCATGTCTACATCAATATGGATACCCTGACCGATTGTCAAGTCTACGATACAGACACTGACCGATTGTCAGTCTTCTTATTTAGTCACACTGCAAGATTTTCATGTCTCTAACAAAATTGGAAAAAAACTGAATTTGGGCCTAGAGATATCTTATTTCACATTAAAGAAAGGAAGAGATTGTGAATACGTTATAATGAAACTCAGGTAACAAATGAAAATGGTCCTCAGTGGCAGAGTGGTTAAGGTGTTTCAACATTCTAACACTATAGCCCTCAACCTCTGGGTTTAGAGTTCGAAACCCATGTGAGGCAGTAGCCAGGTACTGACCGTAGGTCGGTGGTTTTTCTCCAGGTTCTCTGGCTTTCCTTCACCTCCAAAACCTTGCATGTCATCAAATGACCCTAGCTGTTAATAGGACGTAAAACAAAATAAACCAAACCAAGCTTACCAATTACTAAGTCTGTGACATGTAGACACGGACCAATTTTTTCTTCAATATGTAGACGGTGCAAGAGTAATAAGAAGTAGCTTCTTTTTTTAGAATATTCAGAATTATGAAAAATGACATAAAAAGACAATATTACGGGACCACCAGTCCACCTTATGAGCTGCTAATGACAACCAGAGGCTGTTGGTGGTCCATTAGAGACAGAGTATGAGGAAGGCCAGCAGCCAACATGTCAGATATGGAGAGTTTTTTGCACTGATAGCATTCAATATAACCCTGATGTGGAGACAATGACCACTAGAGGGAGCTCTGACCTGGAGATACCGCCAGACACTGAAGAGCTCGCATGCACCCTTGGTGAACTGTTAGGACACGGAATTATAGTAATGCCAGCCGAATGATCTCAAATCACAGGGCAAAAAATACATATCAACCTGCCAATCTGTGTTGTGTAGATATCCACCAGGGAAAGTCTGAAGGAGGGCTTTGACCCTCTAATTCGCAATAGATATAGTGATCTCAGAAAGAAATGAAATTCACTTTTATCCAACAACAGTGAAATAAATAAAACAAACAAGACATGGCATTAACAGAATTATAGAGAGTATTTTCTTTATTTGATACTATTTCCCCCTGTCTGATATCAAATGTCAGCCCTTGTGGGATTAGGTGCATAGTTTTATTCAATTCTACTTTGATTAAAATGCCAATTCCTTTATCAAAAAGTACACAACTGTCAAGAATCTGCATTTTTCACCTGATAAAGCACACACACAGTAAATTGAATTCCCGAAATATCAAAAACAATTTGTACAGTACGTGAAATAATCTCATCATCCTCACTAAAAACTCTTCCAAGATTTTATATTTTCTCAGCTCTTCAACATTAATTTTATTTTTTTATGAGGAATACATCAAAACATTCTAGAAACAGCTTACAAGTATACTGAAACTGGACTGTGTCAATCATCAATGATGGGTAGCTGAATTGGTAGAGTCACTACAGACTGGCTAGAGTTTTGATGGTCCTGAGTTCGAATCCTGGTCTGGCCGTTAAAATTTCCTTTTTTTTCCCTAGAACACAGCCAGATATAGTTGAGCTCATTCATACCTGAAGACATATATTTGAACTCTTCCAATTCAAAGGTTGGAATAGTTCATTGAAATATTTCAGGGGTGAACAAGTTAAAATCTTTTACCTTTGAGGATCATACCCATGGAAGACAGTTATTTTTCAGCAAACTTGATATTCCTTCATCACAGCAAGCATGACAAGCCAAATACTGTGTGTCTTGTATCAAGGTTCATTATCTCTTACAAATTACTGTAAACATACATATTTTAGCGGTAATCTCATTTTAGTGATTTTCCTGCTAAAGCATCCCACTAAATTATGATTGCCCTAATTACAGTTTCTGTATATTGCTTTCTGCAGCAAGTATTTTTGAGTGCAACATTTCAACATTGTGCTAATCTGTTTTAAATTTGGCTTTGCTATCAAATTCAAGTGCGCCAAAATTAGTTTCTTTACAGTATTTCAAGTTCAATACATCGGCCCCTGTGACTTCGAGGGTAGTTCAAGAAAATTTTTGGAAAAATTTCAAAACACTAAATCCCATCCTGCAACATGGAAAATATATATATGACTCAATGTCTTACTGTTCTGGAGAAGGTTGTTTGAGGTTTTTCATATGGTTCTGAATGTAGGTCAGTGTCATTGGTGCTGAATATAGGTCATTGTCTTTAAATTAAACAAATATATATATATAAGATTTCCAGCCCATAATAAAATGAATTATATAATTATTTCAATGCTAACTATTGAGCCTTGAGAGTAAGCAAACTATCAATGAATAATAATTCTAATTTAATGAACTAATGATCAAGAAATGAGGAAGGTGGGTTTACGGGTCTGTTAATTAAATGTTGAACTTTTGATCAGTGATCTCTACAGCTTGACACAGCTAATGCAGAATATCTGTTTTAAGAATGATCAACTTCCGAAACGAACTTACAGATTAATCATAATACATCAAATAGATAAAACTACAGTTTCTGACAGGCAGAATTCATTCAAGGAGCTAAAATAGTTTTAGACCTCGGGGAATATTTATGAAAAGGATAATCAGCTTCATAAAATATTTTAAAATGATTTCTTTTTTTTTTTTATTCAATTAGGAAATCAATAACTGTAACAATATCGAAATTGGATGAAAATACTCTAAATCAGAAAAACAACACAAATTGATTTTTTTTTATATAAACAGAGTTTAAATTTTTTTTAAAAATGTTGGCATTTTGACAACAAAGTATTCCTTTCTGTCTGAGCTTTGATTATTTCATATTTGCAAGCTGAATAAGTTGCGATTTAAAATTTTGATATAAAATTTTGATAATTTTCTTTAACTTAAGCTAATTTTGATTCTGGCTCTCATTTTCAAATAATCAGGATTCATCTCTATTAAGTTGTGGTTGTTTTGAGAAAACGTGTTTATTTGTTTGGGGTTTACATCCCCAACAACAGACTGGGTCATATAAGGACAGTGTAACAAATATTACTGACTGAAAATGCACACAAAGACTTTATTTACACTTAAATCTCAGTATGCTTTTGAACAGGTGACAGTTTTATAGACCCTATAAAAATATTTATATCCATTTAGACACTGCAGTGAGCAATCTATGCTCCTGACAATCTGGACATTAAACACTGCAGTGAGTGCACCCTTGTCACGGAGACAGCTGTTTAAATTCGCTCATCTGTTGTTGGGCAAAATGGGCGAAAATTAAACGAGGGCAAATTTTTCCAGTTTTACAGTATAAAACCGAAGAAGAGTCTACCTTGCATTGATTGGACAAGCCTACACAGTACAACTATTGTTTTAGCAAGATTTAAAAAACAATAAGCTGCTCGGCTCTGCCGAGAGCAGCTTAAAAACAAAAAGAAAACAGCAAAGATTTGGTAGATTATATCAAAAATATTTCGCTCATAAAGAAAGCTTGGTAAGAGGGAGGATAAAACGTACAATCGTTTTGATTCTTCAATTAGAATTCTTGTTTTTTTAAATGTGCTGTTAGGGTTTGATTACAATGTTTTCCAATTTACTGTTTATCTTGAAGCTGTCAAAGTCTCTGATGATTTTCTGCCATTACAGGGATCTACTGTCCGCAACATTACCAATCATTGTCATACAGCAATCCTCCACAACCGGTGAAAAGATGCACATGTATCCGACAACGATTAATTCCTAATTGAACAAACATGAAACTGAATAGTCACCAGTCTCTATTGGGTTATAATGCATACAACATCATTGTTGTAATAGAAAGATGAATCCATCAAGATTTATAATTAAATATGAAGTACTGGTGAATGCATGTACATGTATACGGAGGTTCATATCGACAAACTTTATCAGACACCAGAGCAATAATCGGGAGAGAAACCATGTTACATTTACAGCTAATCTTTATGGCGAAATGAAATTGTCGTAACTCGCCAGCACTCCTACCGACAGTATAGGATTTCACGAGCCGAGACGTGTAGGTGTAGAGACAGCACTTATCTCCGGTCTACAGTACCGATGATTATATAACACTCCAAAATCACCCCCTCGCACTGAACTGATACTTAGGAATCAATTTTATCGCCACACTTACGACAAGCAAATAAATCGGAGACAACATTCCAATCAAAGCTTTAACAACCAAACCTGTTGTTGGGCTGATTAAAATCACCAACGATAAAAGTGAGATTTCGAGGACTTGTTTCAATTAAGGTTTACTTAGATAATAGACTTGTTACATTTTCAAAATCTCGCCTTATATCTAAGGAGATCCCTGAAAATGTAAGTTAAGCTTAAAATTAAGAACAACAACTAGAAATCTCTGTGAGACATAAATGCCCCGCCCCCATATGAAATTAGTTCTTCATGCTTATTACGTATGCGAAGTTTGATGACAATCAAATCAGTGGTTATTTAAACAAGCTGGTTACATTACCAAGGGATGAGAGGGGACAGGACGGGGACGGGACGGAAGGGGACGGGACGGGACGGGACGGGACGGGACGGGACGGGACGGACATGGGTAACACTATATGCCCCCCCCCCCATTTCATGGCGTGGATAAAAATTACCAGCTTATAATTGAACGTTTGAACCTACAGACATTCCATACAGCCCAGCTACCTGGACTCTGGTTCTTTGGGGTAATTAAGTATTACAGTTTAATTAGAGAGGTTGTGTAACAAGCATTCTCAACATCAACCCACTCGTAGTCAAAATAGTTCAGCATATTTCCAATTATCGCAATATTTCCATTTACAATATACCTTGGTAAAACCTGGCAGACATTCGTCTTGAGGTACAAAAACAAATTTCTTAAAGACCCAGTGGAATATTTGTCTCACTAGTTTACTGAGCTGCTCCTAAATTTCATTGTTGATTATCTTATTAGATAAAATGCATAACAAAATAATTACAGTTCATTAGCTTTATATGATCCCTTTATTATATAAATCTCATTTTTTTTTGTCATTTTTAATATTAAAGGTTCAAAATCCTTGAAAATAAAAAAGAAATTTCCTAAACTTAACCTCGAGATGTTGTTAAAATGACACACACAAACACCTCCTGTAGTAGGAATTTAATTAAGTTTGGTATAATTACTTCATTCACTGAGCGTAATGCCTATGTCAGAATAATGTAATTATGAGAAGGGCATGCCACAAATGGTTTTATGGGTGTGAAGTGTCATTATTCCCCTTCAAACTGTAATTCTTGATGATGAATTGATGAGAGAATTAAGAGGACCTTACATAATCCTAGTGATAGCCATACAGAATGACTGGATCTGGTTAAAATTACATCCCCACCTGCTAACAATAACATACGACCATGTGTTTCTATGGAAGGCCAGAGCAGCATTGACTGGAACAGAAACCTAGTAAAACAGGGAGACAGTTTGTGTACAGATCTTACTACTTAAATACCAACTAACAGCCAGTACCTTACCACTACCCAACGTGTGTCTTGAACTTGCAACCCAGAAGTAGAGAGCTAGTGGTAGCAGAAAGTCCTATACCTTATAACCACTTTGCTATTAAGACACAGAGGTGGAGGGCTAGTGGTAGCAGACTGTCAGACACATTAACCACTTGGTCACCGTGGCCCAGAGGTGGAGGGCTAGTGGTAGCAGAATGTCAGGCACCTTAACCACTTGGCCACCGTGGCCCAGAGGTGGAGGGCTAGTGGTAGCAGAATGTCAGACACATTAACCACTTGGCCACCGTGGCCCAGAGGTGGAGGGCTAGTGGTAGCAGAATGTCAGACACCTTAACCACTTGGTCATCGTGGCCCAGAGGTGGAGGGCTAGTGGTAGCAGAATATTAGACACCTTAACCATTTAGCCGACATGACCCAGAGGTGGAGGGCTAGTGATAGCAGAATGTCAGACACCTTAACCACTTTGCCATTAAGACGCAGAGGTTGAGGGCTAGTGATAGCAGAATGTCAAACACTTTAACCACTTGACCATTGTGGCCCAGAGGTGGAGGGCTAGTGGTAGCAGAATGTCAGACACCTTAACCACTCGGCCACCACGACCCAGAGGTAGAGGGCTAGTGGTAGCAGAATGTCAGACACCTTAACCACTCGGCCACCACGACCCAGAGGTAGAGGGCTAGTGGTAGCAGAATGTCAGACACCTTAACCACTCGGCCACCACGACCCAGAGGTAGAGGGCTAGTGGTAGCAGAATGTCAGACACCTAAACCATTTATACATTGCACCCCACAGCTACTGTAACTACCATAGCACCATGTGCAGTGTATACAGTATGTGCAATCAGTATGTGCATGATGTTTGCACCATGTGCAAATAATATGTAAACAAAACTGAGTGATTCTATAGTACATGTGAAACCCACCATTGACAATCTACGTGTGATAGCAATCGCAGTAGATGTTAACTGATCAAATAGAGTACCGATTAAAAACCTATAAACTTGATCCTGAAATATAAAATATTGCCTCAGTTTAGCTAGATCTATATGTCAAAGCTTGATCACTCTATAGGCAGTTCCATCTAACTTTATTTTAGGACATTTTGTAGTCAACAAACTTCACAGATTCTTTGAGATGACATAGCAACCTTACAGTGCAGTTCGAGTTTCCAGTTGGTCATTTTTTTTTAATTTCCTTTGGATTTCTCAGATATATTTGAAATAAATTTCAACACCCTAGGCCATGACAGCAGATGAAAATTTAAGTATATCATGTTTGAAATATATGCTTGCAAATCATATGTACATAAAATACTACAGTGATTCTTATGAAATATTGATTTGCTTAACTCCCCCTCAAACTGTTGTGTTGTTCTTTTATGCAAAACACAACAAGAATATTCAAATTATACATAAAGTAACTTCATTTCCAACATCATGATCGACCAAAAATATTTAGAAAGCTTAATTTAGCATGCCAAGCTGAAGCGCACAAAATCATCTCTGTACTTGGTCCAAATAATTAATTCCGCCCTCCAGTTATGTTAGACTTCTCATTTACACAACAATCGTAAACAATTCGGAGAAGCCATTACGGAACTTTTGAAATACCAATGGAACTCACTCAGAGATCATTTTAATCAATTTAACTAGAAGAAAACTATGTCCGACTTCCCTCTTAATTACATGTATTCATCAACAACCATCAACAAGCTTTAAGTTTATCTAAAAAAAATGTTAAGAGTAAAAATACCTGAATGACTCCCCAAGAAGTGTGTTAACGACATTGAGTACACATTTTAACATCAATTACCAGGTAAGTTTGTTTACTGTTAGTGTTAAGGTGTGTTGACCTGATTCTTTTAGAAAAATACATTGAAAGAGGTTACATACATATGAAATGCTACATCATTAGTCACATTGATAAAATATATTTATCAAAAAGGTCCGGGTTAATGATCTGAACCAGCGGGTAATGATCAGTGTTGGATAAATGATACAACATATGTATATCTCTGGTGATCAAAAAGCAGTATCCAGAGAAAAACTACGGACCTACGGTCAGTCAACTTGGCAAATATGCCCCACATGGGTTTCGAACTCACAACCAACAGGTGTAGGGCTAGTGGTAACATGTTGGGCCACCTTAACCACTCAGCCACTGTGGCCCTGCAAGGTCCAGAGTTAAACACTAAGATACCAATTACTGCTTCTTTGATCACCAGAGATGTATGTGGTATCATTTATCAAACACTGATCATTACCCGCTGGTCCAGATTATAAAAACATCCCCTCCAATCTTATCCCCAAACAGGTGGTATTATCTACACACGATTAAAAAAATACCATCATTATCAAGTCTAATTTGATCAAACCTTAAATCCAGGGCCCAGCTGTTCAAAAGAGGATTAGCTTAATCACAACTTAACGACATTTTTCAACCTTAAATAATTCTGTCAATATACAAGGTGGAATGCCAGGATTTTGCATGTAAATTGACTGTACTAGATATTTCATCTCTGGAAAGTTGAAACTAACTGAAAGACACTGGGAGAATTGAAATTTGCACTAATCACTGATTAAGCTAATCACCTTGATTAGCTTAATCAGTGATTTGCGCAAATTTTAATTATCCTGTATAACTTTAAAATGAAACCATAGATTGAGTTACAACTTCGCAGATATAAGATATATAATAGTACATGTATCAATTAACATGCAAAATTTCAAGATTTTACCCTGTACACTGACAGAATTACAAAAGTTTGAAAAATGTTGTTAAATAGTGATGAAGCTAATCACCTTTTGAACAACTTGACCCTGGACAGACAATTTTTATGCATGGTACGTATCAAGCTGCTTTATTCCGCTATCAATCAAGGTACTAGACAGCAGGTACATTGTAACAGTTCTACAGACCACTGTTACTGTACACTGTGCAAAGTTGATGATCCTCAGCACTAGAATTACGTAAAGGGACCTACCTTCCTGCTTCAGACACCTGTACATCCCTCTTCGGTCCAGAAAGAAGCCGAGATGGACATAGTCCTGGTCGTCATCGGTTTCCGAAGCCGATATGTCACAGTCACTCGACCCTGGCCTCACTTTGTCCTCAACATCGCCTGGTCAGAAACAAAAACACACCAATTACTATGCATGACCTCACAACAATACCAACTATTTACGGTACATGGGCACTAGTTACGCCTGACTGCTCACAAAACACATGCCCGTCAATAACCTAATGATGTGATGGTGGCTACCATACTGCCTTGATTACATGTATAAACTCAGGCGGTGGGGATCGGGTAAGCTTACACTGAAGTTAGAAGGGGAGGAGGCATTGCTTGTGGAAAGGGGGGTGGGGGGTTGGGGGGTGGAGATGATCACTTTAAGATGGAAGGTAGAATAAGGAGGGAGGGGGGGGGGGGTGTTTATGGGAGAAGGAAAATGGTAAGAGCTTGAATGATCATGATAAGTAAGAGAAGATGATACAGGAAAGGACGGAGAAGTAAATGGGACTTTCTTTTGGGGGCGGGTCGCTAGCTGGAAAGCTTGAATGAATCTCTGTCTAAGTCAGGTATTACAACAATGTGTGAGTGATTCACTTCAATAACAACAGGGTTATACAGTCACCTACACTTACACAATAGTGCCACTGTCAGCCGCGGCAGAACGACCTTACATGACCTTCGCGATAATCTTCTACCCCTACCCACAACATACCTCCTCCTCACATACCTCCCCGCCTTTCTCAGATCTTATCCACTCCAGGCTAACATCAAACATCTCTCTGTCTACACAATAATCATCTGCTGAACTAAGTACTTGTCATCCATAAATAATAGAATATTGCAACAATAGGAAGTTTAATGTCAACGTCTGTTATTGAAATAACAGATGTTGACATTAAACAATTAATAGGCAAGAGGCCTCGTTGGCCTGTTTAGCTTATTCAAGCTTCAATTATTATTAACCTAAGACAATGGTGCGTAGCTCAGATGTCTAGTTAACTGGTATAATTAAACAATAATACCAGGGAAGGGCAACGAAAAATATAATGTTGTAAAAACTTGTATTAAAAGTCAATCCGAAATTGAGCTGCAACTAAGGTCAGGGCCTTACAGTGAAACCATTCAATAATATCAAACTGGGCTACTGTTGGAAGGATGACATTGTATAATTTGACTTGGCCATTTTTACAGGAAAATGAAAAGTCATCCCATTCACATACCACAGCATATTTACCTCACTTCAATTGGTTCTTCTGATTAAAATAAAGTAATAACTAACTCACTTCAACTGGCTTTCTGGTTAAATTAAAGTAATAATAATCACACGAAGATTTAATATGCATAGTAATTAACAAGTATATTTTTACAGAGAAAATTTACAGGTAAGCAATAAAAACTCTCAACTCACCAATTCTAGGCACATTGCAAAACCAGCTACATGCAAGAAGGTAATTTATCAAGTTTGTAAGTCCTGAGTTGATGTCTAAATATAATATGAAATGATAATGAGTTTGCCGATCAATAGATCATTTTGACGTGTTACAGGCAAACGTTTTAATGAACACAGCAAAAAAACATCTGTTTAAACGGCTTTTAAAGTCAGAACATATCATACCAGCTTGTAATAGTGGCAATTTACGACTGATGCATCTCAAAGTGATAGGACTTTAATTTACAACTGATATACCTGGGTTCATGTTTATTTGCCAGAGCTGATATATATCAGTGTCAATAATAAACACTTGTAATTAATACAAAACACAACAAAAATATATTCACCAAGTAATTAATGCATCCACCCTTCAAATTTCACAATGAGCTATTCCAACCTGTGAATTGGGAGAGTTTAAATGTGTCTTCAGGGGTGAGTGAGTTAAGACTTAATTAATCTAAAAATAATAAATATTTATGATCTGCATATGAAACTTTACAGCCAATTAAATCATCACCTTACATATGAAAACTAACGTTTGGTAATCTATTTGTGTTATTAAAACCTGTTAATAAGTTTGTAAATGAAAAATGTTAATTTTCAATGCAAAATTGTGTGGGTTTTTTTTTTTTTCAAGCAGAAAATGTATTTTTAACTTGCATAGTTTCTGTGAACTTGAAAAATCATATTGGGTTTTGCTATTTGAACGACATTTATTGCTTTTTAAATCCCACAAGCAATAAAGCCCAAATATAACTCCAGGTCTTGATGGTTCGCTATAGAATTTTGTTGAAGTTTTGACATATTTAAAACCATAAAAGACTAAGTAAAGGGAATTCCTGTTGAAACATGAATATCAGTGTGACATTTAAGCCGCTTATTGGTTAAGAATAGTTTCTAAATATTTGATAGATTTCATCATACGGTAGTCAAAAGTTTGTAACTGCAGTACAGACAAAACATTTCATTGTCCCCTGCGGTGCCATTTCGTCTTCAAGTCACCAATCAACCATCCAAAAAACGTAGACAATGCGAAACAAAGGACCAATACTAGTAACCTACATTGTTATCAAGAAATAAAAAAACTATTAATGGTCATCTTTTGATCATTTTGTTTTTCAGATCACTGACAAATAATGGTATAATGTGGCAAATAACCACCAAGGTAAATCTAAACATTTCAGAATTATCCAAACAGTACTACTCAAGAAATACTAACAAACTGCTACACTGTCTCGTAATCCAAGATGGCTGCTGTCAGCCGTATTAATTTTCAAATCAATCCTAAAAAGGTAGATTGAAAAAAACAAGAGACCAAGGGACCTACATATGATGTTTAAAAATGATCCCTCAGAAACATGAGTTGTCAAGAAATAGAGAACACACCCTATTACTGTCAAAATCGTAGATAACGACATATTGGCCATTTTGTTTTTTCAGATTATTCCTAAATTCATACAATGCACAATTACAGATCAATACGAACATACACATGTAATTTCAAAAATGATCCATCCAGTTGTCATCAAGAAATAGCAAGGTCAATTCAAGTTGAACAAGAAGCAGCAAATGATGAGTTTAACATGAAACTTTAACGCTGTTCAAGATACTGACAAAATTCCTGGACAAAACACTGACCATCATTGCACACATGAATTGTGCATAATCTGTGTATCTATAAAGCAGCTACAGTGCAAGATTGGGAAGCATTAACTAATCAGTGAAGCTTTAAAAGATACGACCTAATGTGGAAGTTCTCACTGTCATCGGAAAAGCAGAATATACATCTCGCATTCCGCGATTTTCATTGCAAGAGGGACAAAATGGTACCATA
This sequence comes from Mimachlamys varia, assembly GCA_947623455.1. Classification (NCBI taxonomy): domain Eukaryota; kingdom Metazoa; phylum Mollusca; class Bivalvia; order Pectinida; family Pectinidae; genus Mimachlamys; species Mimachlamys varia. The sequence goes on from OX392537.1 coordinate 10,617,316, forward strand.
TTGGCAGCTTATAATTATCCACAATAATATTTCAAAAGTGGAACTCTTTTATAAGGGAAACAGAATTGCCACAAATTTGACAGGTAGATCATATATTTCTAACCATTGGAACTCTTTAAGAAAGGAAGCTATAAGAGAAACCTTACATTACACTGTAAATCCCAAAATGATGACCCCAGTAATGAAACAGGAAACTTGCCAGCTTTGATAGTTTTCTTACCAAAATGTCTATTCAAAACAAGGATGTGTCACACAAATTTCACCTCGCTGGAAGATACGTTGTGAGTAAATATTTCAATTCAAACAGTGTATTCTACAATTCAAAGGGTTGCAGTTATAAGAATACTACATCCATCCTCCTAATATAAGAAAATTCAACACTAATAACAAATGTTCAACATAAAACATTATCATTCATTTACCATAAATACGAAACATGAATATTGCAAACCTATTGAGAAAAACAGGAATATAACAAGTCATTCCTGTGATTGACGAGACAGTCTGTCATTTATTTAAATAGGCTATAGACAGGGCCGGAAGTTGTATGTGTCACGTTTCAATGTAAAGATGTCAGTCACATAATATACTGGTTAAAGGACAGCTTTATACGAAGTCTCGGAAGAAAACACGTCTCGACCCTCGTAGTACTCCTGACCTTACACCCTGCTAGCGAAGAAATGTCTAGCAATGTTACTGTAACAACAGTACCTTGCCAAAAGTATTCCGTCATATTCATATTTTTTAACTATATATTTCATACATTTAAATAAATCTTCAACTAACTCGTAGGATTTAATTTTTCAACAGATTTTCTTGAAATTGTACATACTTGAAGAGAATAATAACCTGAACTTAATTCTTCATACTTTTCCCATTTTTGGGAAATAGATGAATATATGCTGCCTCAAAAGTGTGACATTTTGTTCTTTATTCTTACTTAATAATATTGTTACAAAAATGTTTAAACTGTTCTGTGCAATATCTCTTCAATTCATCTATGGATCGATCAAGATTATACAAATTGTATTCGAGGAATTGGCAAATAATTTTCTACATGTATGTAAAATTTCAATAAATTCTTTTGAAAGACAATGTATGAAATACATAATATAATATGACCAAATACTTTGGCAAGGTACTGTGTAAATACAGCCTTCGTATCTTAGACAGACAATACTATATATAATTCAGGTGTTGTATGACCTTGTCTTTGACCTTCACCAGACGGAATCACAACTATTACCCCTACTATATATAATTCAGGTGTTGTATGACCTTGTCTTTGACCTTCACCATATGGAATCACAACTATTAGGGACATTAATTAAGTCTGGTACAACTTCTATGCCTGCTCTGTAACACTGGATCATAGGTACTGGTGCAATATGACTGAATTTCCCAACATTTCCCCCTGATATGTATAAAGCTGGTATGAAAGGGGTGAAGCAATGATTATTTAATTATCAAAAGACATTACCAGGTCAGTTAAGACATCGCCATGTGTCTACAGTATTCCCTATTGACCTAATCTAATGACCTTCACTGTACAAACTGTTCAGCCCCTTTGGTACACACACATATCACTTTTTATCACCATGTTGAATTTGGATTTCAAGTTAAAAGCAATACTCCTCCGTCCATCCCCAACATACAATGTTCTATTTTGTACAGTGACCTTAATTTCTACATCTACATAATTATCTTAAAAGTGAACGTATCTTGTCAAAGGTCGATCATTTATGGATTCTCATTTTCAATCACTTGTTAGATGGTTCACTCTGGTTGCATTTCGTCCAGTATCTGGGACACAATTTTGAAGCTATAAACACTGTCAAATGCCTTAGGTCTCTCCGACCACATTTGTTCTCAACTCAATAACAGCCCTGACAGATATATCAAGATCCTAGTAAAATACAGTGTGCCGATGACCTCTGCTGACCACTGCCAACCAATAGCTGTGAGGATCATTGTGCCCTTTGACCTTATTTCACCTTTCTGTACCGTGTAGTGACAATGAAAACAAAGAAACAACCCTAGGGGCACTAGGTTTTGTTTGTTGACATGACATATAAAAAACGTGTAAATGTCATTAGTTTTTAAAGAAAAAAATTATTACAAAACTGCAGGCGGATTGGATAAATTACGTACGTAGGTTTGGTACGAAATGTTTTGGTGACAGCATGTCTGTAACGTTGTATTATACGCCTCATTACATACGTAATTCTATTACTATTAACAGCAAATGCATGTCTTCCGGGCAGAGCGGTTAAAGTACGCTTAATTACTTGTTTACACAACCCTTATTTTCCCTTGTGTATCTTTCGATAATAAACAAGGGCTGCTTATACACGAAGATACTTTAAATTGGTAATAATGACACTAATGGTTCAATCAGAATCAATGACAATATCATATATCTGATAAAACATAATGATTTTCAATTTACTACTGCAGGATAAAATCATTAAAATGCTTACAGGTTTGGGTAAATAAATGTGGCAATAATCATATTTATTTGAGAAAAATTGTTTCATTATATCAATCTTGCAGAAAAGGTACTTATAAATGTCTGTTTTATAGGCCTTTCCTAAAAGTGCTGTTATTCCTTTGATAGGCAACAGTGGTGAATGACATGGCTCCAATTTAACTTCCCATTGTAGCCATGATGTGAGAAACAAGGGAGATTTTCCCAACACTTTTGGGAAAGGCCTATAGACAGAGGGCCGCGGTGGTCGAGTGGTTAAGGTGCCCAAATATTCTACCACTAGCCCTCCACCAATGGGTTGCAAGTTTGAAACAAGTCGGCTCTTTTGCAGTATTTTGGATTGATGGACTTCAGATGGAATCCTTAGGCATATTCCTATTAAACGTTTTTTTGTCTCTACCTGAATCCTGGCTAAAGTCCACCTGCAGTAGCTTTCAGGTGCGGCTTTGGACCGGCAGACTTTAAAAACAGATTTTTAGGCGAAATTCTTTGGTGAGATTCCTAGACCATGTTCAGCCGTTTTGCTTTGAATCCACCTGAAGTCCATTGAAGTCAGTTTTAAAATTCCTCAGTGAAAAAAATCAAAAAGTGGAATCCGTCTAATATTTAGCAGATAGGCAGATCACACAAAGACTTATTCATATAGACCTGAAGGTAAAGGACTGGACATATGTATGTAGCTTGTCCTGGCTAACAATTTGGACTTTGGGTTAAACAAACCACTTGTTGACCTCCAGAGACGATAACAACTGTATACTTTCTACAACTTTTATAGAATCCTCCTAGTGACTGTTAATACTTTTACCCATTACTTTTAACTATTAGCTTACAACTTTTTTAAAGTAGAGCAACAAAAGTTAGATAAAATAAGTCTTTTCAAAGAAAATATAATATTCAAACTTCAATCAAATGAATAAATATTTTCACATTTCCACTACAAAATCAATACATATATACAATGGCATTTTTAGATATTTTTGGCAATAGATATATAGACCTGTATTAGCTCTCCTTACTTCAAGGGGCATAACTCTTAGTTGAAAACCAACCTCACAACCATATTGTTTAAGAAACCCCAGTCTTTTTCAACACACATTTTAGAAATATTTTGTTTCAAATTTCAATATATAATAAGCAAACCAATGAAGGACATGTGCTTAGAGGTTTGTGTGTGGTAGATACACTACAAACCATCATGAGACCTGACCCACAATCCAATGAAGCTGTAGTCTGCTGAACACATGCCGGAGTATCAGAATATCTACGTAAGATCATGTTGTAAGGATGGACCATGTAGTAGAACGAAGTATTCTGTAAATGTTTGGTTTGGTTTGATTGCTTTTACATCCTATTAACAGCCAGGGTCGTTTAAGGACGGCCGTCTGTTGTATGAAATGTGGATGTGTGTGTTGAGTGTGTGTGTATTTGGGAGGCTGTTGTATGTTCGTGTTAGCCTTAATTCTTAGGGTAGTCTGGATCTTTTGCCGATTTAAAGTGCTACCACACTGAAGAATACTGCTGAAGGCCCTGGCAGAACACCCCACCTGGTCACATAATACTGACAACGGGCGAACCAGTCGTTTCACTCCCAGAATACCGAGTGTCAAGCAGGGAGTGGTAACTACTTTTGTTAGAGACTCTGGTATGTCTCGGCCTGGGGACAGAGCCCATAGCCTTCCTCACAGAGAGTAGTAACTACCATTGTTAGAGACTTTGGTATGTCTCGGCCTGGGGACAGAACCCATAGCCTTCCTCACAGAGAGTAGTAACTACCATTGTTAGAGACTTTGGTATGTCTCGGCCTGGGGACAGAACCCATAGCCTTCCTCACAGAGAGTAGTAACTACCATTGTTAGAGACTTTGGTATGTCTCGGCCTGGGGACAGAACTCATAGCCTTCCTCACAGAGAGTAGTAACTACCATTGTTAGAGACTTTGGTATGTCTCGGCCTGGGGACAGAACCCATAGCCTTCCTCACAGAGAGTAGTAACTACCATTGTTAGAGACTTTGGTATGTCTCGGCCTGGGGACAGAACCCATAGCCTTCCTCACAGAGAGTAGTAACTACCATTGTTAGAGACTTTGGTATGTCTCGGCCTGGAGACAGAACTCATAGCCTTCCTCACAGAGAGTAGTAACTACCATTGTTAGAGACTTTGGTATGTCTCGGCCTGGGGACAGAACCCATAGCCTTCCTCACAGAGAGTAGTAACTACCATTGTTAGAGACTTTGGTATGTCTCGGCCTGGGGACAGAACCCATAGCCTTCCTCACAGAGAGTAGTAACTACCATTGTTAGAGACTTTGGTATGTCTCGGCCTGGAGACAGAACTCATAGCCTTCCTCACAGGGGCGAACGCTCAACTAAAGGCCAAAAGTGAGTTTGTGTCAAAGGAGATATTAGGAAGGAGAAAGTTGTTTAGAAAGAATGGAAAAGATAAGATTCCACATTTAGTCGCCCCATATGATCATGCAATGGGGGCTGCAGGTACAATTTCTACGGCCTACCTGAAGGGGATTTCTCTAAATGTACAAGGAGCCCAAAAAGATATGGAGCATGAGGATGAAGGCTGAATCTTCAAAAATCTTGTCACCAGTGTAACAGGAAAATACAATCAAATGCACTGCCAAATTAGCATTTGAACCTCGTACCTGCCAAACTCCAGACAAATGCTCTACAAAATGAGCTACCCAGTCACCGACAAACATTATCCTGTCCGATTTTATCACAGGCACAATATATGGTGTAGGCAAACTTGAACGATTTCCCAGCTACAATATTCTGTTTGTATGCTAGAGTGCAATAAGGTATAATGTCATATTTGCATGCTCCGTACACTGATAAACAGACTGATTGTAAACAAGGAGCCAGGTGAAATTTAACATCCAACGATATAACATTTGATATAGAACTTTAACAAAATGTCTTATTTCACAAGGCAACTCAACAAGTATGGATGCAATAAAATAACCAAAAAAATGACCTGGTTTCCATGGAAACCAGAAAGTTGTGGATAAGAATCTGAGTGATGTGTTTCGTGGAGAGGACAGTAAGGCGGGAGCTGACAGCTGCACCCGTCACACATGATCGACTACGTGTAGCGGTATTCCTGTGCATGTAACCCCATAAATAGCTGGCAGAAATTCTATACGGAGACCCATTACAACATAATGGCACGTTTTCACTTTTTTTTGTCATTGTAAGGAGCTCTATAGCTGTGTCTTGGTTAAAACATACTTTTCCATTCCAAAGGTTAAAACATAATGTCTTGTGAAAATGATACTCTATTTTTAACAAAAGCTGCATATAGAATCTATTTAGCACATTAGCATATCAATAAGATTTATTTAAATTGTGAGGCAAACTTTTTCCAAAGGATAATAGTACAGCTTCCATTAAATCTACATATCAATGTTTCCTTTTAGCTTCCTTGTAATAGGTAGCAATTAAACTTACAAATATAGTCATATTTTTCCGGAAAATTTCCAGAAAAAAAAATTTCATGCTTAAATCAATTTTGTTTATGGGAGATCAATTTATTAATGATATCAACAATGTTTAAAAATAACTTTTGTTCTGAGGATGAGCAAAAACTTTTCAAGAAGACTTGAGCATAACATAGACAGATGGGCATGAACAGTGACTTAATTGTTTTAACTAACTTAGAGATTAACAGACTGTCCAGTAGTTCAAATGAACTTGAAGATGAACAAGCAGATTTGAGGATTAACAGACAGCAATTACCTTTACAGAATTCTATGTGTATCAGATCTTCTCAAATTCTTAAAGAGTTCAACAGCAGTTCTTGAAACATTTTTAAAACTTTTCCAGAATTATTCAAGAACATTGTATTTCTTTAAATGTTTCAGAAACGTTTCAGAACATTTTAAGAACAGCTCAAAAGCAATTTTGCTGACGAATTGTTCAAGACCTATGACCTTGAAAGAAAAAAGGTTGTTTTTTCTCTCACCAAGGGAAACATTTGAGTACAAAGTTTGAGGATGCTGGGCCAAATAGTTCTCCTTGTATCATGTCTAGGTAGTGAGCCTATAAGCCTAAGGGCCATAACTCATGCATAAAATGATTTGACCTTAAAAATATATAGGGTTCTTATTATCTCCCTGCGAAACATGTTCCATGTTTGAGGATGCTGTCCCTTATGGTTCCTTTGATATTGTGCCAAAAGAGGTGTTATACCATATTATGTCAGTTTATCGATGACAGGGGTATACTAGAAGGATCATCAGGTTTAATTTAAGACACAATTTCAAACAAATACAGATCTGTTCTTGAATCACAGTTTGGAAAAATTGTTCCTTAATGCATTAATAGTCTTGAATGAAATTTTTAGGAACAATTCTTATATTCATTATTGGAAATAAAGTTTCAAATTCATTTAAAGGACTTCAGCTTTCAAATTCTATGCTATTGTACTAAAATTGGTTCTTGATCAAAATCAGAAAAGTTTTTGATTGTGTACCATTTAATGTTCAAGAACTGCTCAACTTGTTCTTGTACTATATTTCAGTGCTTTTCTTGAACAGTTTTCTCATACAACAAGTGAAGAACCATTCTAGGAAAACATTCTTGAACCCATTTTTGAAAACTTTGTAGGAATAGCTCAGAGAAATGTACAGTGTACCCTCAACCTATCGCCATCCGAATCTACAGCCACCCTCGCATACCGCCACCTAAACCTCTAGAACGGATTACTCTCCTATATAATTCCCTCGTTAAGTTCCCCAACTTCGCATACCGCCATCCGCAACACCCTTTAAAATACAAACGTCCCGAATCGCTATATTTTTCCCTCAACGATAACAACATATTGTTCTGTTTTTGGAGATCGAGGAACTCTTTAGTGTTCCATTTGGAATGGCATGCAGCAAAAGCAGATCAGTAACTATTTTCAGATATAAATTTGTGCCAATGTAGATCTATATGACGATATAATACTAAGCCTATTTTTATTAAAATCTTGGAAATGCAATCTATTATGCAATTTAATTCATGGTTATAATTTTCATAATTCGATACTATCGCCACCCTCGTTATACCGACATAATTGCTGTGGACGAAAGGTAGCGGTATAACGAGGGTACACTGTACTTCACATATAAAGCATGTGATCTTTTTATTTGTAGCAGCAGCTCCTCATAACAGATTGTACATCAATACGATATTGTTTTAGTCTACACAAAATCACCACAATATGATTGCCATTCAAGTTATCAGAAATTTGTGAGCAGGAAGCTGTGTAAAAGATTACATACAGGATGTGAAAAGAAACATCTCATAGCGTTAAGGCACCAAAATCAACATGCAATTTCAAAAGTCTATTAGCAATTTGGCAGTCATATATACGAAATATTATCTCAATAGAATAAGAATTTAGGAACCTGTTTGATCTTTTTAAATTGTATCATCATTGAATTATGATTTGGTGTTCAGTAAAATCTCCTCACAAAACCAAGTACATTAGGCACCCATTTGGTTTATATGAGACCAAATTGTTAGAAACAAAGGTAAAATGTTTGGCTGTATAAGCAAAGATAAAAACAAAATGCCATGCAATCATTTCTTACATAAAACATTAGCTGTATACAAATATTGTTTCATCTTGCATAAAAAAAACAACAACAAATTAGTTGTTGACAGTGACACAATGATTTATAGAATGGTTTATTTTTTTAACAATCACTTTAAAGAAAATGAAGCCTGGCATTTTGTTTATAACTGGACAAATGTTTGATCAAGCTTTAAAGCTAACAATGCATCAGTATTTTACAAAATGTTGACAAATTTGGAAATTTAGACAATAAAAAATTCATTAAAATAAACATTGCTACTTAGAGTAACTACAGTAAGGGGACGACATAAGGAACCAGAATATAACATACCCTAGCTATAAGTACAACTTTATAATGATCAAAGGCAGCTTTCCATGCTAAGTTTCCACGAAGATGTTACGATCGGCCCGTTTCGGCCCCGTGATAACCTGCTATTTCTTACCCAGTAAATGATACATACAGTCATAAATTATTGTAACGGTACACCTGATTCCTCTAAAGCATGTCAGGCATGAAAAACCTGCACATGCATGTCTATCTGATTTCACTTGCATCAACTTTGTCCATCGACATATGGAAAAAGATTCTATGTCATAAACAATACAGATGTTATATTGTATGAATAAATTGACATTACCAAGCCCAATGACTCATTTTGTGGCTCCTCTCCATTGAATACATCAATCTTATAGGTTGTTCAGTTCCTTTTAGAAATAAATCTACACCACATATGTTTTCCAGCAGGCATTTCCTTGAAATGCTAGAATTTAAAATCAAGAGGTCATGTAGTCCTGTAGAAACATCAAAATCAAGTATCAAAATCAACTTGAGACTACGACTTATAACATACACTTATGTTTGTAATTCAGCTAAGTTGCATTTTACTATTCTGTATTGCATTAGTGTTGTCTTCATTTGTTTTATTTACTTGATTGACTTGTTGTTGTTGATTATGGAAATAATCAACATCGGTTATACAAGGCAGCAAAGTCACATTTAGAAAAGTTCAAATTGGTCTTTAATTGGTTGCATGTCAGTGCACAGACCACCAAAATACAAATAGCTCTGCAATATTGATGATCTTTTTTTTTCTTGTTTCTCCATTTTCTTCTTTCTATCTTGTTAGACTGTATCTTATGGTAACAATCTCTGCAAGACAGCAACGAGCATACAGCAGTACATCTAAAGCATTAGAACAAAGACAAGAAAATGAGGCAGGGACAGCACAATAGGAGCCAGAATCATATCTGAAGACATCAGCATGGAGGAAGTCCTAACATATATAGTTTGATTTTCTCTATAGTCCTCCAGCAAAATACAACTGATTTTCTTCTTTTAATCTTTAAATCACTAAAACATCTTAGTACAGGCCTCATTGTATAGAAGCTCATTTAAAGCCATGGTGACCTGCTGTCAATCCTGTTCTGACCATCTGGCAAACAGAAAGTTTACTTTTCACACATAACCACGGTTATTGGCACTTACACCGGCATGTGTTTATATTCACATAACGAATAGTCTTTAATTCCATCACGGGAGGCACCAGATCCAGCGGAAGAATATGTAAAGATATTTCTGCAACTACATGTACTGCTCTATTTGGAGGTTGCTTCCATGGTTTGGTGCAACATTTCAATTGATGTCACTAAATGCTCTGCGATATTGGGACAAGATATCATAATTATACCATTTATAAATTAAAGGCCGTTTGCAGATGCCACTGGGCCAAACTTTGTCCTACAGGCAAAATTGCTCATCCATATGGATGAAGTATTGTACAGAGGAGCTACCCAATTTACCAAGTACCTTATCTCAAACCAATGAATATGAAAATTTCTTCCAAGGCAGATATGTCTTTAAATGTTCTCTCCTAATTTTTAATTATCTGATTAAGATCTCCAGTGGAATTCTCTGGTGCAAGAGTGGATAATATTTACATAAAACAGCTGCTAAGGTAGCAGTGTACAAAAGAAAAGACCCAATTCTGAAAAACAAGGCCCATGTCTAAGAAATGCAAACACAGCAGATTTACCTGATGCAACATATAGTTTGTATTTGTAAACTGCAATAAATATAAAGTACAGGGCTTTCAGTAATAAAGTGCATGGCATGAGATTTGAGTTTGATTGGCAAAAAAAAATCAAAGTACTGAAAGTACTGGAAGCTAAGGCGAAAAAACAGTATACATATGATGTTTTGGATGGAGTACACAGTATACATATGTAATAGAAATTAAATGGTATTCAAGATTAGCAAAAGTTGACTTTTCATCGACCACAATGGAAAAGTAGAGAGTTGTCGATAAAAGTCAGCATGGTCGGTCAAAACTCAGTGTTCATTGAAAAGTCAGCGCTCCCAAAGAAATTAAAAGAGTTTTATAGTTGCCAGTTTCAAGGCATTATAAATCAAACAATCAGAAATTACCAAAAGAGAATATGATAGTTCACATAACAAATTCATTTGTGCAGCTAGTCAATGTAAGGTTTGTATGAATCTTCATGTTGGTGATACAGGGCTCACCCCGATAATATTGAACCTTAAAAAAACCCAAGAGATCCCAGCGGGATCTTGGTGCCCGTCATCAATGATTTTTTATTCATTTTTAGAAAGATGGATCTAAAATCATATTTGTGATTGTCTCTTTATGCTCAAAGATCGTATATATCGAAGAGCTCCCACCGATGGAGTGAAATCGCTAAGTAATGTGTCCGTGTCGTTTCTTTATTTTTACATATATATAGTTTTGGGGTGTGAATCTTAGCCGTTTAAAAGTTATGACTAAAGAGTCAAGTCTGCAAGGGTGTTGCAGACCATGGGTTCAAATCTAAGATCATATTTGAGACCTTCTCTTTATGCTCAGCAATTGTATATATAACAAGGCATCAAGGGGAACCTACAAATGAAATTAGAGAAAGATCCATCCAGTAGTCAGAAATAACAAACTATTACTCTCGACAAATCGAAAATGACCACCTGGCGACCATATTGTTTATCGGATTTGTTCGTAAATGAAATATGCAAAACTAAGCATCAATGGGAACCAACAAATGAAATTTGAGAATTATCCATCCAGCACTTCTCAAGAAATAGTGATACAAACTTTTACTCACAAATACAAGATGGCCACCTGGCGGCCATATTGTTTATTGTATTTGTCCAAAAATGGAATATGCAAAACAAGGCAGCAAGGGGAACCAACAAATTAAATTTGAGAATGATCCATCCAGTACTTTCCCAAAAATAGCGATAACAAGAATTGTTTAAGGACGGACGACGGACGCAGCATGATTTGATAAGCCCACCATCTAATGATGGTGGGCTAAAAAAAGCCAAGTGTGATTTTCAGTAGCCACTTATTTTTATCAGTAGGTAGTGTTCTTTTCACAGCCACCAGTCAACCCCGGCTCGTCATTCCTCCAAATGATATCAAGTCTGAATTGCAACATTCAACAGCAAATAGTTATATTTTTTCATAATCATTATTTTTAATTAAGACGTATAATGACCAAGTTTTAGAATTAATATTTTCATATGAATGGCTCTTACTTTCAAGAAACAAACAACATATATCAATACATGATGAACAATACACTTTATTTTCAAATTCAGCAATAAATACCATCAATACAACAATTATACTAACCGTAAAAATTAGAACTTTCTTTCCAGGTAAAAATCTGTCAATTTCTCAAGATCATCTTAAGAATGCTGGTCACTTTCATTATCTGTTAATTTGTTCAAGTATGAATTTGCACATTATTTAACACTTTCCGGGATTGAAAGTATAGTAGAATTTTATATCATAAAGTTTGTTGAAAGATTTATACACTGTTGTGGATTTTTTAAACTGTCCATTTAGCATTTCTTTATTACATTTTGTTGCAGCTCTCTTTCTTAATGTAGTTCCATGGCTGGTTGTAGATTTTTTAAACTGCCCATTTAGCATTTCTGTATACATTTTGTTGTCGCTCCTTCTCAATGTAGTTCCATGGCTGTTGTCACCTGTAAATTAAATGATTTTGATTTAATATCATGTCGATTTACTGGTTAGTAATATAACCATGGTTTACATCATGCGACATAACTGTCACACAATCTTGGTTGATGTAATTTCTTTATTGACTTTAAAACAAGAAATTAAACATTTCAAAAACTAAAAACTTCTTCAGCATTAGGCTACATGATTTGGTTACAAACTTAATAACTCTCTAGCTCTAGCTTGTGATAGTGCTGACAGACTCCAGTGGACAGACAAACGAGGAAATTCCCCACACGTTTCACAAACAATGTGAGTGAGCAATCTTACATAAAAACAGTGGGATTTATCCTATCCTAAAGTGCAAGAAACATGTAATTTTTAAATTGACATATTTTGTGTATGATAACTTTTTATATTGTGCTTGGTGCCAAAATACACATGAAAAAAACGTATATTTCCATCTTGATGTAATTGAAATGAAAGAGACCGTACTTCTTACAAATATAGTAAAATCAAATTGATGTGAAAGGAAACATCATAAGAAAGAGTCTAATTTACATGGCAATAATTGTTTTTGTGATCAGTAGAAAGCTTTTAACACAAACAGGTAAGGATATAATGGGACTTAGCATTTGGTCATGCAAAAGTCATTATTTTACAAACTGACAGGTTCACACACCCCTACCCCTCAGTCTAAGGGGTGGGGACAAAATAATGCTTGCAGAATTAAGTTCCAATCCCCACCCTTAAACATATACCATTGATAATCAAATTATACCCAAATTACACAATTGTCTGATACCATGTGATGTATCTTTGTTAGAAAGCATTTGAGTATCTTGATATAGGATTCATATTTAATTTAATTGAACTAGTGAGACCACATTTCAATATTCCTTGCAAACCTAAAGACATCAATCTCAATGAGAATGTGCACAGAGCAACATATGTAGCTACAACCTGGCTTTCATGATCTGTCAGGCTTTCATGATCTGTCATATATGGAATATGAATATGTACCAATAAGTTGGTGATAATGAAGGCATATTTGGGTCCAATCTCTGGGAAAAATGTCAATAAAGATGTGTTTGCACTCAATTTCGGTGACGAAAGTCGTGGCGTGAATTGCGTAATTTTGAAAAATGAATCTAAAATATTTCTGGATAAAATACACCCTCGACCTTTTGCATATACCCCAATGTAATGATAAAGAATGCATACTTAGGTCCATTCTCTTAAAATAATACCCTTTTCAAATTTCAAGCCAATTCTCCTACTTTTCGGTAATTCAATTATTGAAGTCCATTCTGGTAAATACCCCAACCTAGCTGCGATAACGTAGCTCTTCACGACGAGACGATTTTTATATATTCGCCGGGGCAGAGCCATAGGAGCCCGGGTATTAATATTAGTACTAACCCCAACCGGGCTTAATCCCAATCTTTATTAAATTCATTCCCGTACTTGGTGTTAATTGACACCCTCGTTCTTCCCAATGTTTATTGAAATTTCATGCACACGTTCTCGCATCTTCATCATATAAACGAATACTTAAACAATCAATTATGGCAATTATTTAATTTACTCGATCTGTATATTGACGTTACGGGCTGTTGATTCAACATCAAAACAAATAATGAAAACCACTGTTTTGTCAAAATGCAAGGCAAAGAATCATAACAATGGACAAACAATGATAGATGAAACATTCTAGAAACGCATACTTACACTTGTTATTGCCGATGGTATTAACTAGACAAGATGATAATGGATTTGTTGGAGGCTTTCGAGGAAACAGCAATCGATCAGTAATGGCGATGAATGTAAACATCCGGTTGCATCATGGGTATTTTTAGAAGTCGGAGATTCACGAAATTCACCGAATGTTCGAATAAAAGTTTTAAACAGCCTATTTCATAAAAAGACATTAAAAAGCTACTTCGCAAATTAATTTTATAATTCGACAAAAATTACGTAAGGGTCTTTCATTTCTCATTATCCAATACGTGAAATTTATATTGGCACCTCAACCGGAAGTTGCGCGACTGGTATGCAAGTTAGCATGGATACAACGATTTTTTGGTTTTGTAGATAAACGGTACACATTAAAATAAACTAACATGGAAAGGAAGGTTTATGATAGATAGGTTTAGCTCACACAACGGATTAATGTGTGCACCTAGTTGTTGTCAGGTTTGTATGGATTACGATATTATAATAGATTTCATGTCAGATTAAAGCCAATAACGTCCGCCAGAGGTCATCGTAGGCGGAAAGGAAAAAAATGTTTCCGGTTTCTGACTGGCGACAATACGCTGTAGGCGTATACGCCTTAGCGTAAAAAATGAACTCAATTTATTGCAGGAAAACCCTTGTTCCGATGTGGGTTCTTTTTACAGTAAAATTAAGTGACCTTGATCTTTGACCTTCAGACCTGAGGAGCCGTTCTAAGCAAGCGTATTCAGTAATGAAGCATTGTATACAGTTTAATTTTGAAAGACTGAAAGGAACTCAAGTGATCGCACCGAAACCTTAGTTTGGACAAAGCAACCAATGACGATCATAAATGCCAACAACGCTAACTGTAAATAAAACTAAAATTGTCTGGGAGACATAAATGCCTCTTTCTCTCATTTGAAATTAGTTTTTCATGCTTATTACGTATGTGAAGTTTGATGACAATCGGATCAGTAATTATTTAAATAAGCTGGTTACATTACCAAGGGATTGGATGGGACGCGACACGAGGCGACACAACGAACATATGTAACACTATATGCCCCCTCCCCCCTACCCCATTTCATGGCGGGGGCATAAAAAGTTTCAGGCAACACAAACATGCACCGTAATAAAACAAACATCAAGTACTTAGAAAAGAAAAATTCTTACAAATCATAGTAAACAAGAATACGGATGAAAATGATATTCGGGGCGATAATTAATTTCATATTTTCATATTTTCACAATTTTACAACTATTCCTTGAAACACATTCTCAAGGTAATATGACACCCTATCCAAATTTATCAAGAGATATGTATGCTTATATTAAATGAGAAATCTATATTAAAATATACATTACGCTTTCAGCATTGATATTACTTCTTCATCCCACAAATCCAAAACACTCCCCCGAAAAACATTTATTTGGCACTTTCTAGTCCACAGGGAAAATATTGTTTAGTAAGCTACCACTAGGATTAATCAATATTTCTTGAATCTATTAATCTGGATGGATATAAGGGTTGTTTCTTTTGCTTAATAATGAAAAAAAAAAAGTTTATTCTGTATCCTAGCTTTGTCCTGTATCAATCGTCAATCTTTTATAATATATTTTGGCTATAATAGAGAACATTTTGTTTGTGGCCTTGAGACCAACACAATGTGATAATACAGACTGATCGTATCCATCACAATAATGAACAGATGCCGCAAATGTAAAACCATTATAAACAACATTTCGTTTTATGTCCAAAGTATTAATACATCTACAACAAACTATTACCAAACCAAGTACTAAGTGAAGGCGAAATAATTCCGGATATTATGCCAGGAAATTATTTTGTTTTTTTGTGTAAAAGCAATTTAAATTTTGAATATTGTGCCAAGAAATTGCATGGACATAGCCATCATAACCAAAATGATTGCCTTAATATTTTTTTTTAATCATGATTTTTTCGGATGCAAGTTTTTGTAGACAGGAATTCCCCAGAAGTTGATGTGTCAGATGTATAGTGAATAATAGAGAAACTTTAAAAGCCCAATATACGTAACTTCAGGGAAATTTTCGTGATTCTGAAAAATTCTGGGGGAAAATCCAGTTGATAACCATGCAAAATTAAGCCTAAAACGAAGTAAACCTGAGCGGTAACTTACAAGAAACTCTTGGCAGAAACATCTTAAGAATTGAAAATAATTCATGTGGGGACCACTTCAACAACAAACCGAAGGTAGAAGACGGTTCGAAATGGACGCGTGTTTACTAATAGCGTGTTTCAACTGCTGCTGTATCGGTAACCGCGAAAGAATTCATCTTGAATATTGCTGATATCAGTTGATCTTAACTAAATCTATAAATATAATAAGTTATTAGGCTTAATTTTCGCTTCAAGTTTTACCGAAAGTTACTCATATTGGGCCTTTAAGAAACATATACACTTTTCAATTTGATAAATATATTTTTGGAATTAATAAACAGGAATCATCTAAAAGGCCCAATAGAACTCAAATTATGGCAGGGAAACCTCTGTTTGGGGTTCAGTTCTATTTCTAGTAACAGTGACCTTGAGCTTTGACCTTCAGACCTGAAAAGTAATCCAAAGCAAAATATTAGGAAGTCTGAGTATGATAAGCTCAGGAAACTATGTTATCACATTGAAACATTTCTTTAAAACATGCAATTGACTGCCGATGGGGACACAAACACCACCTCTTTGAGCCTTTGTTGGCAACACAAAAATCAAAGATATTTAGGAATCTGACAGATGAGTATTTGTGTAATTAACTTTTCTTAAAAATAATCTTATCAAAATTATATTGTATGATACATAAGCAAGGAGCTAAATTATTGATGGGTCGTATAAGGGTTTTAAAATTTGGCTGGAAAAGAACTTCTCTAGACTAATCTCTAATACATTGTGAAAATCACTTTAAGGTTGGAAAAAAAGGGAAGGAATATTTAAAATTTTGAAATTTTGAATCTGATGAACATTTAAGATCTATATTTTGATAATATCAGAAGAAATATTAGGGTCCTTGGGCAACTATTTAACACATTCTGCTAAACGAAAAGGCAGCGGAGACAAAAAAAAGCTTTGGACAGGTAAGCGCCAACTCCCTTCAATAGTATGCCTGATCATTTTTTACTCTGTTGCAACAGATCATAGACAAGGAGACACAAGACATTATTCCCCATGCCCAGCTGCTGGAATGGAAGAGTGAATACCATATATTTATACCAATCCTATAGTAAGAGTTTACATCTTGATGTAGATTATATATCTGAGCTTGGTAATGTCCATGAACAAACAAGTTACTTGATGTGATACTCAATAAGCTCTGATATGGATCAGCAATCAAATAGGAACAACTAGCTTGGGCACTAGCCGTATATGTATGCAAAGCTTGTTGAGACCTGGAAAAACTAGTGAACAGTATAATTTTGTATTTTTGACCTTGTTTCCATGGCAACGGAGAAAATATCAAAAATGAAAACCTCGCTGATAAAAAAGGGCCTAACTAGGGCACTAATAGCCTAACATATTCTAGGTTTTATCAAGATGTGTTGAACGGTTTTCAAGTTGTAGCCTGGAACAGCAAGTAAAACAGTAGATTCTGTACATCTGACTTTATTTCAATTGTAACAGAAAAAAAATGTTAAAAAATAAAATCTACCCAATAGCAAAATTTAGGGCACTAGTCGAATATGGATACAAAGTTGAGTTTCGTTAAATGATTTTCAAGTTACAGCTAGGAAAAGTCTCTCAAGGATGCACAGTGCCTAATTCCATATCCCAACGTGTTTTTACGTTGATGATTAAAAAGAAAATAGACATCGGCTACCTTCTCCCTAAAATATCATCTAACCAATTTCTTTAGCAATCAATAATCTTTACAAAATTCATACTTTCTATCCAGAAGGAAATGTTCAAAAATACAATACAACAGCTCATCATGTTTTGATGAATTGATGTTCTGTGACACGTACAAGACGGGTCCGTTTCGGACATCAATAATGAAACACAAGTCATAAAGCCTGTGGGAACTCTATATAAAGATGTCTCTAAGTACACTGTAATCAGGTCGAGGATGACCCTAGGAAATTAAACGAGGATGACCCCGGACTAATTAAACGATACCATCATGATCGTTGCCCCACTTCCCACAGGAACCTTGCTTCCAAAGCTATCAGCGGTTCTTTAGGTATTAGGTGCAATGTTACTAGGTGGCTGAGATCCTCCTGATATTTTACCTCCTCGATTTCCCGACCCAGGCGTGTTGTGCGAGCTAGGATTAGGGCTCCCTAATACCCAGGCATGTGTGTGGGGATCAAGGCTCCCTAACGGCTCTTATCCATTAACACGAAATTTGAAGTTAACCCCGGCCAACCTTGACCATGGAAACGAGCAGGTACCTGTCGGCACCATGATGACAGAAAGCATGTTGATAGACTTGCGCAGTAAATGATGAACCTGATTACTGCTAGCACAACAGGTGGAGGGCCATCAGGATAGTGTAATTTGGTAAAATTTGCCTAATTAACTTCACATTAAGGTGTAACAGGATACATTCTAGTGCTGGTCTCGGACAGCCATCATCATCAGAGAACAAAATTGCCACAGTTTACATAGATGGCTGGGTGGTGCCAATGTAATTGGTAGATGGTGATTTTCTTTCTTTTTCTTTCTTTGATAAGTACTTTTCTAGACTGAAATTGTCTTTGGTGCCTCAAACAATTATGGAAACAAATTTGGCGATAGAGATCTGAAGCTAAATGACTGTTTACTTGGTAGGTGTAGTCACATATACCAAAGAACGCTGAAACCAATGAAACACGCCATTCAATAGAACCGGTATCGTTTTTCTGTAATTTACAAAGATAAATTTTTCTCGCATGACTAATTGAAACAGCCTGTTTTGTGCATAGCTAGAAGCAAAAAGACATTTCAAACGTAATTTAAACTTTCTATTTTTTTTTTTTAACTTTCATTCTTTCATATTGCTGTCTTTTGATAGCACATGTACATTTATTTTTGGTAATTTATCAAGACAAATAAATTCTCTCTCACGTAACTTATTGAAACAGTCTCTTTTGTGCATATCTAGAAGCTAAAAGACATTTCAAATACAAATTTCAACTTTCGTTTTTTATCTTTCATATTGCTGACATTTGCGAAATTGAGACACAGTGGGACCACTTCTCATTATGTCTAAGAGCAGGCGATCAGTTTATATCTCATCTGTATAAAGGTTTACTTGCGCGATAAAAATACGAGGTAAAATTTCAATTTTCAATATTCAATAACAATAAAGAATTGAAAACAAAAAAGGCTTCTTCAGGATGCATAGCAACATGAAGTAATGAATTTACACAATACGGGAAAAAAGTCAGTAGAATTTGAATTGTCATAAACTCTCAAGAAAAAAATCTTGGTTTGGGATACATTACCATGATTGGAAACAAGTAACTGCTGAAAAATAAACCTTTCCAAGAAAGAAGCATATTTATAGCTTTTGTGAACTTAAATTTATCACCTATGTCATGAACAGCTACTTATTTCAAAAGCTTTTAGTGGATTTGGTTTAGATCTGATATTGTATTGTTAGTCGAAAAAAAAAAACATTCTCAAAGTTTCATTACTTTTAAATTAATTTCCAAAACAAACACCTTCCTTACTTTTTCAGTTTATTTGACTCTGCAGTCACATGTCTCTACATTCAATGAAAACTGGCCTATTCAAAATTAATGGCATCCAAGTTTTTATTCCAAAATGAAGAATTTTGCAAAATTTCAATTTCTTTATGGTTTTCTGACTTTGACCTTTGACCTAGTAACCTAAAACTTGATAAGGATCTTCTTCCTCCCAAGTGTGTCAGCCATCAAAGTTCAGGGGAAAGCACCCACAAATGAACATTTTCCAGAGTAATCAATAGCCACTGTGATTTCTTGACCTTTTACTTAGTGACCTAAATCTATAGATTCTCACATCTACTAGAAATGTCATTCACCAAAAATTTGATGAAAAAGTAACAAGAGGTCAAATGGGTCTGCACTGCTCAGCTGACATCAAGCTCACATTTGTAATCCCAACAGTGGACTCAAACTACAGGCAAAATATCAGTTTCAAATTCAACAGAACCCACATATAATATCAACACTAAAGGTCCCTAATAATTTGACCCTTTTGACCTTGAATATAAGTTAAAGTCAATCACTTGAGCATCCTTTAATTGCAGCATGTAAATGACCAATTTAACTCTAGGCTTCTTAAATTGAGAGTAAGGAGGCTTGAAAAATATTTGACCCTATGACCTTGAATATCAATCAAGGTCATTCACTTGATCATACCTGGTAGCCCTTCATCCTTGCATGCTACTGGCCCAATATCAGTACCCTTGGCCTTTTGAAAATTGAAAAGAAGTTGGTTGAAGATTTTAAACACATTTGACCCCTGTGACCTTGAAAGTTGGTCAAGGTCATTCAACTGAACAATTTTGATAGCCCTTCATCCCAGCATGCTACTGGCCCAGTATCAGTACCCTGGGGGTTTTAAGTTATTGAACAGATGTTAACTTTGGTTGAGTATTTTAGACACACTTAGCCAATCAGGTATAGAACTTGATAGGGTGATGCTATGGTGTAAATATCAACTAAATCTGTCCAGGGGCTTAGGAGATATCTAGTACACAAGCTTTTTCTTCTCCAAGTGGTCAACAATGACCTTTGACCCTTAACAAAGACCAATGACCACTAAATGTGAGATGCTGTGGTGTGAATATGAACCAGATCTGACCAATGAATTCTTCCATATGTTTTTACGTAAAGTAATCAATATGGCACATGCACACACGCATGGATGTTTGGATGCACAGACAAAGTGATAAGTATATACTCCCCTATTGTCTAAGTCGCACAGACAAAGTGATAAGTATATACTCCCCTATTGTCTAAGTCGCACAGACAAAGTGATAAGCATATACTCCCCTATTGTCTAAGTCGCACAGACAAAGTGATAAGTATATACTCCCCTATTGTCTAAGTCGCACAGACAAAGTGATAAGTATGTACTCCCCTATTGTCTAAGTCGCACAGACAAAGTGATAAGTATGTACTCCCCTATTGTCCAAGTCGCACAGACAAAGTGATAAGTATGTACTCCCCTATTGTCCAAGTCGCACAGACAAAGTGATAAGTATGTACTCCCCTATTGTCCAAGTCGCACAGACAAAGTGATAAGTATGTACTCCCCTATTGTCCAAGTCGCACAGACAAAGTGATAAGTATGTACTCCCCTATTGTCCAAGTCGCACAGACAAAGTGATAAGTATATACTCCCCTATTGTCTAAGTCGCACAGACAAAGTGATAAGCATATACTCCCCTATTGTCTAAGTCGCACAGACAAAGTGATAAACATATACTCCCCTATTGTCTAAGTCGCACAGACAAAGTGATAAGTATATACTCCCCTATTGTCTAAGTCGCACAGACAAAGTGATAAGTATATACTCCCCTATTGTCTAAGTCGCACAGACAAAGTGATAAGCATATACTCCCCTATTGTCTAAGTCGCACAGACAAAGTGATAAACACATACTCCCCTATTGTCTAAGTCGAACAGACAAAGTGATAAGTATATACTCCCCTATTGTCTAAGTCGCACAGACAAAGTGATAAGCATATACTCCCCTATTGTCTAAGTCGCACAGACAAAGTGATAAGCATATACTCCCCTATTGTCTAAGTCGCACAGACAAAGTGATAAGCATATACTCCCCTATTGTCTAAGTCGCACAGACAAAGTGATAAGCACAGACAAAGTGATAAGCATATACTCCCCTATTGTCTAAGTCGCACAGACAAAGTGATAAGCATATACTCCCCTATTGTCTAAGTCGCACAGACAAAGTGATAAGCATATACTCCCCTATTGTCTAAGTCGCACAGACAAAGTGATAAGCATGTACTCCCCTATTGTCTAAGTCGCACAGACAAAGTGATAAGCATATACTCCCCTATTGTCTAAGTCGCACAGACAAAGTGATAAGCATGTACTCCCCTTTTGTCTAAGTCGCACAGACAAAGTGATAAGCATGTACTCCCCTATTGTCTAAGTCGCAAAGACAAAGTGATAAGCATGTACTCCCCTATTGTCTAAGTCGAACAGACAAAGTGATAAGCATGTACTCCCCTATTGTCTAAGTCGCACAGACAAAGTGATAAGCATGTACTCCCCTATTGTCTAAGTCGCACAGACAAAGTGATAAGCATGTACTCCCCTATTGTCTAAGTCGCACAGACAAAGTGATAAGCATGTACTCCCCTATTGTCTAAGTCGCAAAGACAAAGTGATAAGTATGTACTCCCCTATTGTCTAAGTCGCACAGACAAAGTGATAAGTATGTACTCCCCTATTGTCTATTAGTGGTGGATAAAATTGTAAATTGTTATGAAGTTATATTGGGAAACTAATTTCTCATACAAAGGGACATGGACAGACAAAGGCTCAACTATATGTTCCAAAGAAAAATTTCAGGAAACATAAAAACAATAATTATTTTTGCAAACAATTTCCTGAGCAATTCATCTGAACTCATCATGAAGTCACGGTGGACCAAACAGGAGGACAATTTAATCCAAAATGACGTATTCATTCTAAAAAAAAAATTTTTTTTTAACAAAAAGTCGTTTTTCTTGAAGTAAACACAACCCCATGAGCTACTTGAGGACAATTAGCTGTTACCAAGAGCAGATTTTCCAGGAAATCCGAAAGAATCAGCAAGTAGAAATTGTGCAATTAACAACAGGATATGGCTTCCGTTGCCGGGAAGGTGTGATGTCATTTTATAGTGTTTTGTTCAGGTGCATGACCCCAGGCCTAGCAACCAGACCAACTCTCACTGGCGCGACACGGCGATCCTTTAATACTATCCTGGCCGTGATGTCGGCGGTTACGACGTGATACACCTCAAACAGGAAGTCCATTGCCTCAAATCTTTGTCAGAAAGTAAATCAACTGTTGCAGGTGGCTATTTAATACCATCAGGACTAATTACTTCAGAGTTTTATCCCCGCTAATGATGTATGTCTATATCTTAAGCATGCTGTACTTTTACACCAATAAAATAACTTCAGAACAAGGCTGTTCTGTAACTGTAGACAGTATAGCGAGTTAAATTAGAAAACTTTCAAAGCCTTTAGCTATAGACATACACATCATCCTATGACATTTAAATAGCCACATTAAATCATTCTAAATATCCTTTTTTCAATATTCAAGTCAGTGGCTTTTTGCCCCTATGACACATGGAATGCCAGAAGTCAATCAAACTAACTATTGCAGAGATTTAAAACTAGTTTGTTAACATACAGTGTACCCTCGTTATACCGCCACTTTTCGTCCACAGCAATTATGGCGGTATAACGAGGGTGGCGATGGTATCAAATTATGAAAATTATTACCAAGAATTAAATTGCATAATAGATTGCATTTCCAACATTTTATTAAAAACAAGCTTAGTATTATATCGTCATAGATCTACATTGGCACAAATTTCTATCTGAAAATAGTTATTGATCTGCTTTTGCCACATGCCATTCCAAATTGAACACTAAAGATTTCCCCGATCTCCAAAAACAAAACAATATGGCGTTATCGTTGAGGGGAAAGGTATAGCGATTCAGGGCGTTTGTATTTTAAAGCGTGCGAGAGGTCTCATAGTGGTCATGGAATCGAACCTCGTCTGCCTTAGTAAAAGACAAGTGCGTTATCAACCGTACCACCCGACCTCACATACGTTTTGAATATCACCATTTATCATTCATCCCCTTCCTTCTGGAAATTGGGAATTTCTTCTGGTCCAGGTAACAATAAAAGGTACCTCCTTAGATAAAATGATAATAAGGATTTCGTGAGAATGGACAGCAGACCTGAAAATGCCGAGCTAAAATAATAAAGGAAAAACAAATGGCCGCCACACGCTATGACACTTATTTGTTATATTTGGTTCTAACAACATAATGAGTTAAGGACGGCACACCATGAATTTAACAAGTTGAGTGTCGACATACCTGATGCTCTCTTGGCCAAGAAGATGAGGTCATCGTGGAGAAATTCTTTACCCCTGTTTTCAGCTCGTCCAGTGAGAGGAAAGTATGATTTCACCTTCCAGTTTTTCTTCTTTTTGTCCTTTGTCAAGTCTGAAAGCAAAGCAGAAGGGCAATAACATTACAATACATAACAGTTGTATGAGAAGGTCAATATCGTGATGTTTTATGCCAATAAGAACTGTGATGGTAAGAACATGAACTAAACAGACTGCCAAAGGTAAACCTAGAAACACTGGGCATTAAATTACTGTAGGGCATCAGAGAGAGTAAAAGTTTCAAATTCTCACTACAAAGATCTATAGTAAAGGACTGGCAGAAAACTTCAGAATCTGCGGCAGGTTTGTCCTCCAAATGACCCTATACATACTGGGTAATAGACCTTTAGTTTCCCTGATATAGGATCCAGACTTAATCTCTGGCAGGAGACTCATCACAATGAATTGGATTTACCCATAAAAAAAATACTGAAGCCGTATCGTTTCCCAAAACACAATCTCAACAGGGAACACCTAAGTTTCAAGATGAAGGATTGAAGAGTCTACAATGTACTTGAATTAAGAAATCACCTTTTTTTCAGGTAAACAGATTCAACTAATTTAAAATGATAAATGGCCATGGTTTCATAACAGGAATAGAAAGGGAGAGAGAGGGGGGAAAAGGGAGAGAGGCATTATTTCCG
Organism: Mimachlamys varia; assembly: GCA_947623455.1. Taxonomy (NCBI): domain Eukaryota; kingdom Metazoa; phylum Mollusca; class Bivalvia; order Pectinida; family Pectinidae; genus Mimachlamys; species Mimachlamys varia. The sequence goes on from OX392537.1 coordinate 10,641,862, forward strand.
ATAATAAAACTGGCTGAGGGCAACAACCATTTCGCAATAAGGACCAACCAGTAAGTGCTAAAGGCTGGAGCCCCTGACAATCCAGAACAGGTCCTAGTGTCACGAATGCTCCTGAACATTTACTTTAAAATCTCAATAGGAAAGCATTATAGAAGTTAAGGATAAATTAATAAGCTTATCGATGAACAAGATTTTTAAGTTAAGCAATTACCTTGACCTTAAAAAGTTTTACACCAATACTGCACATCCCCTTTATCACTGAGTATAATCTTGACATAATTTCCGTAAGACATGGTTTTTAAAGTCAGCGATAATTTTGAGAAAAAACTATAAGGTCATATCTTCTCCAATGTAGGGCCATAATAACAAGAGGCCCAATGAGCCTGCATCACTCACCTGGCATGAACCTTTCATTTGTATTCTTCAAGTGGTTTAAGGGGTGGGGTGCAAGTCATTCAAAAGAACATATTAAGATCTAAACATATTTGACCCCTGTGACCTTGAAAGTAAATTTGATTTGCGTAAATTTAATTTCTTCACTTTGAGCAAAACTCATTGAAATTTGAAACTGAAAAAATTTGGACTCGCAAACGGCTATAAGGTAAGTCAAAGTTTGTTTTTTCAAAATTAGTTTGGCTCTTTCCAAAAAACCTCAGCCATTTATCATATGTTTACGCCTTTAGGTATTTCAGGAGAAGTCATTTATTTGACTACTCTGACTTTGAAAGTAGTTCAAACTTTTTGGCTCCTTCAAAGGAAGTTACCAGTTAAATATCATGTCTGTATGGCTTTCAGTATTTCAGAAGAAGACATTTAGTGGAAAAGTGGATGCTGGACGCACGGCATAAGCTTGACACTTGCCCTTCAGGCAGGTAAGCTAAAAACACCATAAACTTTAGCTAAATCGAATTACGCAAACATATAACCCACTAACACTTGTTGGGCAATCCATATTCTGTGTATCAGACAATATATTTGTTATTTCCGTGTAAAATTATCATGAATGTGTCTATTCACTATATCACAAAGCCACAATGGCATTTTATCAGTAAAAATTAGGGAATACTCGGCTCATACAATCTGATTCCTTAGTTTTTATGTACATCTGCTCTTTCATCAGCTTTCCATGATGCATTTTATTGCCTGGAAAGGTCCCGTTTATAGTTTGAAGGGCTGCCTATCAGTAAACAACAGTTGATCTCCAGTAACCATATATTCAATAAACTTGTCTGAAGGAGTACACTGACCTCTACCATGTCAAAACTCGGTTAAAACAATCGCAACCAGGGAATCATCTCTAGTTTGATTCAAAACATACAGTTCTAGCTATCAACTGAGGAAATTATACCTCAAGGAAATTGCGTGTCTACACAATTCCTTGATAAATTGCGCATCTGCAATTCAGGACTTCTGGATAAATTGATATGTATACAAACATGCCATCCAAACATCGATACTTCTGATGTTTGTCTATTGAGAAGCCACAATTTAGTAGTTATTCACTGCATTAAAGGGACATAACTCCAGACGGCAGTTTTAAATACCATATATTCAAGCAGTAGCTTCGTTGCATTGGACAGATTTGAAAAGAGTATCAAAATAAGGTCTGACTGTGGACAAAATCTATAAGGGATAACAAGACAAATGCTTTACAAAGATCAGCTCAGATCATTAACTCATCACCCCTAAAAAATTCGTAATGAATGAAGCATCTTTTGAACTGGAAGGGTACAAATGTATTTTCAAGACTTAAACCTGATGAATCATGAAAAATTTGAGGGTGTACATTTTAATTCTATATTATTCATACAAAACTTTCATATGACAGTATATCTGAGCTTGTGAAAATTTTATTATTTTTCATTTTCAGCAGTAGATGTGGTGTACTGTTACTACAGAAACCTGGTATGAATTTCAAAACAAAATAGCAGTTTCGTTTTCTTCATCAAAGTGTTGAAATTGTGGTAAATAAACACAAACAAATACTTCTATCTGGTAAATAAGTTAAGTCATAAATGATTTTTTTAATCAGTCCCAAAATCAAAAGGGCACAACCACAAACCATATGAAATTTTAGAAAGCTCCATCCTGAACTAGTCGAGAAATAGCAACACAATCTCTCGTTACTAAAATCCAAGATGGCCACCTTTCATGAAGATTTTCTGATCAGTCCCAAAATCAAAAGGGCACAATTAATGACCAAGGGGAATGTACAAATGAAATATGAGAAAGATCCCTCCAGTACTTCTCAAGAAATAGTGATCACAAGAACTGTTTACTGACAGATCACTGACAACAACAGGATGACTAACCATGGACGCAGGACGATTTGAAATTTGAACAGCCAACCATCTGATGACGGTACACGGGATAATAAACAAAATAAAAGTATTCAAAATAAACAACTGTATGATCAATTTGTAAACAACTTGGCCCAGGATACATCTTCACATTATCAAATTATGCTCCAAAATTTAAAGATGGTAGCAATAAACCATTTTTGATAATTCAATTTATTGGCAAAACCAAAGCCAATAAAAATCTAACACCTATATGTCTGGTATCTGTTTTTACTCTCTTTGCAAAGCCCAACTAAAGCAGTCATTTTTAGTTGTATCCAATATTCATCTCTTTTAATCTTTTGATGGCAAAATGCTTCTAGCGGAAACTGACATATGTGACAGAAAATTGCGTAAACAAGCAATTTCATGGAGTTTATCTGCCAAAGCAAGCTCCTAGGACCTGGTGCATGTATTTGTGTACTGTTTTGTGGTTTCAGCACAGACATACTGTTCAATAGAGTAGAAAACCGTAGGCAGACATGTTGGGAACTCTCTCGCTCTCTACTGAAGGTAGAGGTATTAATATATATAAACAACAAGAATTATTGAGACAGCAATACACATAAAATAACACTAAATAAATAGCACCATAATTTTGTGCATGTAGTCACACTTGCTTTAAGTGTGCAGGTACTTTTTGGGTTCAAGAAATTGAAAAAAAAATATCTGGTAAAGTATCAAGATGGAGTGATAGCACCAACCAGGTAGGTCATCAATGAAGGTTAATTTAACAAATACATTAATTTATGTACAATCAATTTTATGCTGGGAAAACAACACATAATGCCTCGTTAATTAGGCCTGATGTTGATTGACACTTCAATGTTATGGGTAAGTTCTGTTGTCCAGTTTTGAAATCTAGACCTGCGAGGGCATATAATACAGGTAATTAAGATATATAGATGTCTTCACGGTAATAACCTTCAGAAATTGTTCAGTTAAATTTTATATAAGATCTTATCTTCATTTTTTTCTATAAAAACACAATTTAGGAGTTTCCGAGCATCTAGACATCGATAAAGTGGGCAGAGTACATGTGGACTAGGATGAGTGTACTTAAAAGCAGTCACTCACAAAGTTACAATGGGGATGGTGTACAGCCAAACTTGAGAGACATAAAAAACACAAAACATTTGTGATCGCCGCATTTCTTCTTTGGAAAGAAACTACTGATATGTATTAAAGGCCCAATATACATAACTTTGGGCAAAACTTGAAGTGAAAATCAAGCCTAATAACTTTTTATATTTATAGATTTAGTTAAGATTAACTGATATCAGAAATATAAAAGATGGATTCTAACGCGGTCACCGTTAAAGCAGCAGTTGAAACTCGTCCATTTTGAACTGTATTCTAACTTCGGCTTGTTGTTGAAGTAGGCCCCACCTGAATTGAATTTCAATTCTTTGGATTTTACTGTCAAGAGTTTCTTGTTAGTTACAGCCCAGGTTTACTTTGTTTTAGGCTTATTTTTTTGCATGGTTATCAACTAGATTTTTTTTCAGAATTTTTCAGAATCACAAAAAAGTTCCTGAAGTTACTTATATTGGGCCTTGAATGGACTGTTTTGAGTCCCTAAACGATTATTTTTCTAACTTTAACTTTTTTCGTTACCCGTTCAACTCTAATGTTTCCGACACTGTGGGTTACTGCCAATTATTAGTATCACGTGACCTTGACTCTTTGCAGTACACAAACCAGCTAACTTCTCATGTCATTTTTGACACATTTCTACCATCAAGATCGAATCTTTCAGTATAATTTTACACAAGAAAGACATTTTCAGCCTCAGAGTGCTAGCAACGATCTAATCCTTCGGCATATTTCTGCATATATATATACCTTAATAAATTCATAACGTAGCGTCAATATAATCTTGCCTGAAAGTTTCGGCTACTAAACTCGAGTATATTTATCAGATTCCATCATATGATATGACGTTCAATTGCAACTGTTAGTAGTGGTGAAAGAAAATGCAAATCAGGAATTATTTTACAAGATGTTGACCAATTATTGCTGCAAAGAAATATTTCAAAACCTTTTGAAAATCTCAAAAAAATTAATTAATGATAAAAATGATCGCGACCAAGGACTGGTTTCTTATCGTCCTTGCGTATAGTGTGCACCCTGTTTCTTGACTCAAAAGAATTTTTTTTTTAAAAATGTGCACTATAGGCACGAAATTATGGTATTCTGATATCCTTTTTGGATGAAACCTAAAACCATTTAAGGGAGTTATTGCACACAATCAGAAGCAGGCAGACTCCTTACTTGCACATCAAAAATGTATCAGAACGACAATCACAAATAGGCCAACACCTGCCAATACATAAATGTGCACTCTTAATTTAGCTGAGATTACAGGCACCATTTAATGGAAGATATTACTAGGAAGTAAATCACCCAGTCGGGAGTAGGGAGGCCCATTTATTATACAGAGATGTGCAAGATTCAAATTGTCAATCAGCTAAATCTTGTCATTACAAATGTGCACACTGCATTTGGTTTGAATGGAACAACTTTTAGCATTTGGTCTAAATGGAACAATTTTTAGCATTTGGTCTAAATGGAACAATTTTTAGCATTTGGTTTAAATGGAACAGTTTTTAGCATTTGGTCTAAATGGAACAATTTTTAGCATTTGGTCTAAATGGAACAATTTTTAGCATTTTGTTTAAATGGAACAATTTTTAGCATTCGGTTTAAATGGAACAATTTCAGCATTTGGTTTAAATGGAACAATTTTTAGCATTTGATTTAAATGGAACAATTTTTAGCATTTGGTTTAAATGGAACAATTTTTAGCATTCGGTTTAAATGGAACAGTTTTTAGCATTTGGTCTAAATGGAACAATTTTGAGCATTTGGTTTAAATGGAACAATTTTTAGCATTTGGTTTAAATAGAACAATTTTAGCATTTGGTTTAAATGGAACAATTTTTAGCATTTGGTCTAAATGGAACAATTTTTAGCATTGATCGGTTCAAATGGAACAATTTTTTGCATTTGGTCTAAATGGAACAATTTTTAGCATTTGATTTAAATGGAACAATTTTTAGCATTTGGTTTAAATGGAACAATTTTTAGCATTTGGTCTAAATGGAACAATTTTTAGCATTTGGTTTAAATGCAACAATTTTTTGCATTTGGTTAAAATAGAACAATTTTAGCATTTGGTTTAAATGGAACAATTTTTAGCATTTGGTTTAAATGGAACAATTTTAGCATTTGGTTTAAATGGAACAATTTTTAGCATTTGGTCTAAATGGAACAATTTTTAGCATTTGGTTTAAATGGAACAATTTTTCACAGTTATTGCATGGAAGCCAAGGGATACAGTCAGAAAGCTATAGGCAGATAGACAGATAGAAGGAACAAACATCAACGGAAAGATGAACAGACACACTTGAATTCATATCCTCTTTTCTCCATCAGCAAGGAAAATATTTATTTTAACACAGATGTAATTCATGGGAAAACTACAAAATTTTCAAACTTGTTAATGGATTTGAAAGATTTGTCCACTTTACTTTGTACTTTGACCTTTCTGTACCTGAAAGAGTTAAAACCCCAGTACAAATAACCTAAAATAGTAATTTAGATGAAACATTGTTTCTATCATATCATTACGCTTTATATTAATGGCTAAAATCACATCATTTCTACTTACCAAATACATGAATTGAACTACGCAGTGGAATAATGAGATGAGATTATGGCGTACTTAAGAACAAGAACCATTATCTAAGCTATCGATTCTTGTATAACCTCGTAAGCGGTCACCACCATTTCTTATAATTTCTATCGACTGATATTAAGCATGGTTCATTTAAGATATTGAATAAGACTTTTAACATTGTAATCAAAAGCAAGTTACATTCTCATTCATCGGAGGTAAAATGTACTTAAAATTAAAGAAAGCACAACAAAGGCCCATAGTGCATATATCGCTTATCTGGTTTGGTTTTACTGAAATTCATCCACCTTAAACTAAAGGAAAAGTATAAAGATTTACGTCTTTTCCACTTATAATGCCAATCGGGCCTCTGCCTCTAAAAGGCTCAGATCCACCATTCATAAAAAAAATAAAATAGAAATGTCTGTGAAGCATAAATGCCCCCTTCCCCCATATGAAATTAGTTCTTCATGCTTATTACGTATATGAAGTTTGATGACAATCGGATCAGCAGTTATTTAAATCAGCTGGTTACATTACCATGGATGGGACGGGACGGACATGGGTAACACTATATGCCCCCCATTTCATGGCGGGGCATAAAAATAGGTTCCCCTTCACTAAAGGATGCTTCAGACTATATTGGGACAGAATCCAGGCATTCCTAATGAAGAAGAATAATGTTAAAGACCTCGGTTTGATTTCCCGTTTCGGAGCCCTTCACGAAAACAGAATCTTATCTGGCATTCCTACCTGAAACAAGGATTTCTGAGAATTTACTATATTTCCTCTACTGAGCCTTGACCCTCAGGCCCCAGATATAGAGGACACAGTAAAGGATACTTTAGACCATTTGGTTAAAATTTGTTCAGTCGTTTAAGACAAGTAGCAACTTTTAGGGAAAATGTTGATGGATGACAAACGCTTGCCCTTTGAACAGGTGAGCTAAAAATTATATCTAAGATTGTCATTTGTTCTGTGGTGGTAATAGTTAGTTTTTATGTATTAGAAGTAAAATTACCTGATGTATTTGAATTTTTTTCTGCATTGTCAGTAAAAACTCAATTCTTCATTCATTGCCACGAGGTATACTTTATAATATTACAATATCAGATATGTATATGATTAAGTTTTGAAATTAACAAGAAGACAAAGACAGAAATGTTATCTGTGTATCCACATGTTGAAGTTTTGCATTTAAGTAACTTCAGTTTGTGATCACTATTATATTGATTTTCTGACATTCAACATAAAGAATAAGATACGGTTTAGCAGATGAGCAAAGCTCTCTTCAACACACACTCAGTGGAACTATATCAAAATAAAATCTTATACGGTCACATATAAAAGGTTCAATGTTAAGTGCACTATTCGCACTTTTGGAAACATTTTTATCTTTCAGCTATAAAATAGAAGAAGTTCTACAATGATATGAACCGCAGGCTAAATGTTTGTGAAGAGCTCGTCTAGAAAACACATTATCTATGGAAGAAACGTAGTAACCGACATATACACAAAAACAAACAATGAGACATTCTATCATATATCATTAGAAAATCCTTCAAGATCAAAGAAATTTACATATAAACATTATAAAGCCATACTGTAATATTGATTTAAAGTTTCTTTACGGACAGAATCGATCCCTTATCTGTAATTAAATCAATACTGTTAGCTTTTCACAGTGACCTTTAACTTGTGAATATGAAAAAGAAAAAAGTTAAATTTAGTCGGAGATTGCCCGAGGTAAACAAAAACATTAACTATGAACTTGAAACCTTTTTCTGACATCATGTCAACAGACGTTAGATGATACGCAGTAACCGATTAAACGCCACGTCTCCAAGGAGTCAATCACATGACACCTGTGTGATACAAAACAAAAACCGTTTCAGTACGTCATATTACTAACTTATTACTCCCCTATAGAAGATAATGCTTATTGATCTTAGAAGGCCGTAGAAACAGGTTTTAGTTCCTATTTCTAAAAGACTCATTTGCAGCTAGTAATTTTTTTTCAAACACCTACTGTCAGTACTATGCTTAAATATTTCAAACAAGAATCTGTTGACATTGATAAAGCACATGAGAGTTCCTGATTCTATTTTTCAAACAACAGTTTGCGGCTATATAGCCTTAACTAAAAAGGAAGCACTCACATATGGTTGTCAACCGAAAGCGATGAACATATAATAAAAAAGGTAAGGTCTTCAATTAGGATTCTGAGCCGAGAGCTGATATACAGCTAGTATTTCAAATACGGTAAACATACCTATTTTGGCACATTCAAATTTTAGCACATAACCGACTTTAAACAGATAAGCGTAGTTATGGAAAAATGGCGCACTCACAATACTTGCTGTAGAAAAAGCAATGTACAAATCAATATTATTGTAGTTAGCAGAGTCATAATCTAGGACAACGCTTTCAGAGTACGAAAACGCTAAAATAAGATTACCGCTAAAATATGTCTTTTTGAAGTATTTCAAACCATTAGGAGTCATTGCCATGCACTATTAGTTTAAATTCACCACTGACATTTTATAATGAACTTTTCCAACCTTTGAATTGGAAGAGTATAAACATGCCTTCAGGGGTGAACGAGTTAAGCATACAAATTACATAATAATATAGGCTGTTGTCTATCTCCTGACCTGAAAGCTCCAAGTTTCTGTGAACCAGTCATGCCAGCTTAAGGGGTTTATGCTTGTTGCAAGGGGCCAGTCACCTTTTATACAGTTCAAATCTGCCTATAGATCAGACACACAGCAATTCAGTGAATTATTTTATTTTTGCTTTTTTAATGTTTTATGTGCCAAATGACAAGAAGCAAATTAAGCAATGCATTTTATTATCTTGATCTTGATCTTAATACTATCAAACTGCAATCACATGATAATAATTGTTATCAATTTTTAATTTTATCCTTATGAAAGCAAACAAAGTATGCCCACAAGTATCATTTTTCTATTCAATCTAGGGCAATGGGTCACCTGGGGATAATTAAATTCAAAACTTTGATTTAACATCTTACAACCTTTCTATCCATCATTAAAAATCTGGTTGAAGTATGGTCGTGCATTACATTATCAACAACATGGAGTTTCCAACGCCTTTGCCATCTTGTAAATATCTCGTAATCTCTTGCGTGATTTCTGAGAAAATCCTTAGTTAGGAACTTTCCTTAAATTCTGTAATGCTTTCCTATGGAGATTTTTAATTTAAGGAGTTTCCTTAAGTTAAGGAACGTTGATGAAACCAGGACCTGGTGTAGTCTGCCTAATGCCCACACAACAAAAAACGCTAATTAACCAAGAAAAGTTGACTTCGCGCTTCAAACGGGTAATTTTATCATAAATTGAATATATACTTCCTTAAATCAAGTATTTACTTAAGCCCATTTTATATACATCTTTAAAACCTTACCTGCAGTGCTCAGAGCTTCAGTGAAATATGCAACGCTTAGTAAACATAGTGCCAGAAGTCCCGGGTCTGATCATGTGGTTTTTAGTGACATATCACAAGGCAAAATTAATTTTGCAATTTAAGTAACGCAAAATTTTTGTTGTGTTATAAATAAAACGCTATTTGAAAGAGCATATTTTAGATTCTATTATCTCTTGAAAAATGGAAAATATTATGTTTTTTTTTTTTTTTACATTGGACACAGTGAAGTGCTATGGTATATAATTTCCATAAAAAAAGGTAATGATAGGCAACGCAGTGTTTTAAACAGAGAATTATACAAAAAAATGTTGACTTACGCAAGTTCTGATGTCACTTCCATTGAAAAAAAATTAAAACTCTATATCAAAATAATCTATATCAAAATGTGAATTTTCTGAAGGATGATTATTTAAAACTCAAATGTTGGTTTTTGAAAATGTTTTCCTGTTCCAATATCGACTGGTGTGGTCTTCAGTGTTTTTGTTACACTTGGAAGCACTACTGTCAATAACACAATATAGTGTCATGGCGGCCCCCATGACGAGTAGCAGTAGGAAAGTGCCGACATTGTAATGAGGAAATAACGAATTGACAGAGAAATAATTGTACAGGTAAGGTAAAAGATAGACTGTTGTATGAATAATATTGGGATATTTTATTCACAGTTGTTTCGTGGCTATCTGCGATGACTGATTATCTCGTCGAAAACCAGTTTCAAGGGTATATTTGGATCTGGAGAAGAACAGAAGTATTCTCCAATTTGACCCTTTTTGACCGCACCCCTCAAAACCCTAGGGATGGGGGTAGCAGATACATATACAGTCAAACCTGTCTATAAAGACCGCTCAAGGGGAGACAGAAAAATGGTCACTATAGACAGATTGCCTTTATAGACAGGTCGAGATTTTTGGACCAACCACTTTAATTGAAAATGTCATAAATGACTTGTCATTAAATAGGGCATTCAGTATAACATTTTCAGAAGTCAAACTTTTTGAAATATATTCTTGTATTATTTTTAGGTTTAAATCTATATTTTTTAAAACATCTTAAAATGGTATGGCGAATGCCCTATTCAATAATATTCATGTTCATTTTATTACATTTGTAAATTCTTGGTTGAGTTTGTTGTTCTTTTTCTAAAAATATAAAATTAAACAGTACCGTAATTTCTCGCATATAGTGCGCACTCGTGTATAGTGCACAGGTACGTTTTGTGGTCCAAAAATGAAAAAAAAAAATCTTGAAAAAAAAAAAAATTTCAAGTCGGAATGATAGCATGTGCAACCAGGTAAGTCGGCATTTAAGGTTAATAAAGCAAACACCTTTGAATAGGAAACTTTGAAAACATAACACAATGCCTCGTTAATTAGGCTTGACATTGATTGACACCTCGCGCGAGTTACGATGAAGATCTGTTGACACCAGCGAAGGCACAGGCCTAATACTGATAATTGAAATAAACGATGTTTTCACGGCAATATCATTCATAAATTATTCAATTAAATCTTACATAAGACCTAATATTCCATGTTTTCTATAAAATAAACATTTGGGAGTCTCTGTGCGTCTAGACATCGATAGAGTCGGCAGTGTACTGGGTTGACGGTAATTCTGACGATTTCGGCCCAACACACGGGTCGCGAACAACAGGCCTGCATAAACGTGAACACGAATGATGCAACTCTGTTCAATCGTAGGATATGACTACACTCATACTGGAAAGCACTACGCGTTATTCAGGTTAGGAAATAACCTAGATCGTCGCTATCAGTAGCCAATCAAAATGCAGGATATTGTCGAAAACAGATGCAGCAGTAATGGGCTCACCGGAAAGATCTCACTTGTCATAGAATAATAATTTCTTCAGTCAATGTGTTTTACAACTCATATTTTCAACATTTATAGTATTTTCTACTAGTGAATCATGTACGCAAATACCGGACATTTGGTACGGAGCTGTGCGACGGGTTACCGAAACGGGTGACATTGTCCGGCTGACCGGCCAATTTTGCGTGGCCTACAAAGTGTGTGTAGGGATTCTTGTAAAAAACATCGTATGGCTTGGAACATGGCGACCCACAGGTAATAAGTGACTTACATCAATAAACCGCGAGGCTTGCGTTATAAGATAAAGTTTGTTCAGAACAACAGCAGAAACGTGGTAAAGGGGAGGCAACTGTAACAGCCAAATGTGATATCAAAATATGTTCACCGGAAATCGGTCATTATAGGAAGCGAACTAGTGACCGTCGTTCCAAAATTACCGGTCGTTAGCCACATTAGACTGGTGGTCGTTAAACAAATGGTCATTATATAATGAAATCTCACGGGGAATCTGAAAATCGGTCGTTATAGAAAGCGAACTAGTGACCGTCGTTCCAAAATTACCGGTCGTTAGCCACATTAGACAGGTGGTCGTTATACAGATGGTCGTTATATAGTGAAATCTCACGGGGAATCTGAAAATCGGTCGTTACAGACAGGCAGTCGTTATAGACAGGCGGTCGTTAGAGCAGGTTTGACTGTATATAATTGCAAAATTTTATTGAAATTGGGTAAGCGGTTTTGGAGAAGAAGTCAAAAATCTTGGTTTGCCTTTTAGGATGAAACATCCATGCAAAAGTTTACTTAATTTGGGTAAGTGGTTTTGGAGAAGAAGTCACAAATGTTAAAAGTTAACAGATACACAAGTTAGACAAATACAAATGGCAATGACACGAGCAATTATGTGAGCTAAAATATTAAAGTATATTGCAATATTGATATATTAAATGATGACAAAGTGGAGAAAGTTTCATGGGGATTTGTAAAATGTTTTATACGCATTTAATATTTCAGACACAATGCATACATCCAGATTACATCATGATTTTGAAAAAGGGACATAACTCTGATTAGAAAAGTTCAATTGCAAGAAGTAAGCACAGATGCACAATACTAAAGATTATATCAGAGGACGAATGTCATTTGAGACAGAGTGGTCCCAACTTCAGACAAATGATGATGACCCCAGGGAACTAGAGCTAGGTTTCTGAAATTTGGATGAGAATTGTAGAAGTTGTCCAGACGATATTCTACATACATTATCAAGTAACAGCCCAGACAAGTTATGATAAGGACAAGACAAAGAACCAGAAAAAATGAAAGAAGAGTCCAAAGTACTGGAACAAAATGTCTGCCTTCAATTGGAAGGGAAACGTAAATACCAGTGACACAGGCAGAATGACCAGCGGTAACACATGTATAGGGATGACAACATAAATAGGAATCACCGATGACCAAACAGAAGATGATCAATAATGGAAGTAGGGATACCCAGCACTTAAATACACAAGTATTTCCCCTACACACGAATACAGACCGTCACCCATTAGTCGCTATCCATTGTAATCAGCCGTGTGTGGCTCTTCAGTAACAGAATTGTGTTAGTTTACTTTAATTCGGGAGGACAGGCAGATCATCACTCTAAAATCTAAAACATCCTATTTGGTATACTTGTCAATTCATACAAAAATGTGATGTTTGTGAACACTTGTGTGAAGTTTCATGCCAACAAGTTGTGAAATGCAGCCTGTAGAGCAGTGGCATAAAAGATTCTGTCAATTTCTATTTATAGTAACAATAACCTAGTTTTTTATTGCAGACGGTTGAAATGCAAACTCATACAAAAGGTGATGTTTGTGAACACTTTAAGATTCATGTCAATCATTTTAGAAATGCAGTCTGTAGAGCAGTGAAGTAAAAGATTTTGTCAATTTCTATTTATAGTAACAGTGACCTAGTTTTTGACCACAGAAGATTGAAACACCAACTTGTAAAAGAAGTGATGTTTGTGAACACTTGTGTGAAGGTTCATGTTAATCATTTGAGAAATACAGCATGTGGAGCAGTTTAGTAAAACATTCTGTCAATTTTTATTTATAGCAACATTGCATTCCTCTTTATATCATGTTGCATTTGCCAGACAAAAACATGATATTAACAGGAAAGTCACATTAGGAGAAACATGTTTTTCCACTAAATCTAGTGCATTTCCAATCTCCATCACTAACAGTAAGGTATCCAATGTACACCTGAAGATAAAGATAATATTATTTCAATTAAAATACATTTTTTGGGGTTATTCTGTACAAATTGTATATGAAATCAATGGAAATGACATCATTTTCTGGAAAAGAAATTATATATTTAGTTGTTATACTAGTGATTGTCAAAATTCCCAAAGAGTTGTTATGTCAATCAATTTTTCCCAATTTGATCTCGGGGTCTGATTCCCAAAACCACCTGATAAAGCCCTGAGAGGGAAAAATGGTGCTTGGGAAAAACATGATATAAAGAGGAATGTGATATGAACAGGAGTGATATTAAGTGGAATCCACTGTAGTAACAGTGACCTAGTTGTTGACCACAGAAGACTGAAACACAAACTTTTAAAAGAAGTGATGTTTGTGAACACTTGGAAAAGTTTCGTGTCAATTGTTTGATAAAAGCAGTCTAAAGAGTGATGACAATGATGGGGATAAGCACGAACCAATGTAAGAAGGGTATCCCCTATATATTCTCATCAACTCGTGACAGAGGTATAATAACAAAATTCGAAAAAAAAACCTATAAATAGCAATAAAGCACAGAAACGGCAAACAGGTCACACCCACGTATATATATGAAATGAAATATCAATGAAAGGATAGCATTAAAGATCGACGATAATAGAATAACACAATGAGCACAGCGGATCAATTCAGCCACGTCCATACATCCCTATCAGAGAACAAATTGATTCTGCACTGGACTTCCAGCCCTTCACATTAACGTATTAGGACAATAGGGATGGATCAGAGTTAGATTGTAATGGCCGACAGTGACCAGGCTCTATGTTACCATGGACATCCCCTAGCAACCAAATCAAATGAACATTTCCTTGGTATTTTCATTAAAAAGAAAACATCCCGCTGATTAGGTAAAGTTAACACTAATACTCAAAAGTGCATGGCCAATTAATGAAAACATTATATACTGGAGAAAAAAGGTCGGGGTATCATTAGAATGGTAATATGGTGGCCTTGCCGTTCTGACCGAAACGAAGAGAGCTGAAGTTAAAGTGCTACCAACAAACTAAATCTACTGTCCTCTTCTTTATCTACTTAGGTATAAAAGCTCCACGGTGATTATCATCCATTACTTAGATTTCTATGCGGACATGTCATGAAACCCATCTGCCGACTCAGCAATTTTTGTTCAGAGTGACCTGAAAATTCCCAGGAAGTTTTCATCAGCAAGAGCTTTCATTTCTATTTTATGATAACTCTGTGAGACTGTAAATAGCAGGAAGTGTTCAGCCAGCGGAGTTTCCATTATTCTGTTAGAAAGCCAGGAAATTCTAAAACTCCTCCCCAAACATTATACTGTAGGTACCTGTAAGACAAGGACCAGGAAGTCGCAGTATGTGTGGGTTGATTATAGCAGCCATTAAACAGAACTGGGATGACAGCATCGGGTAATAAACTTGGATTTACATTCTGTAGGGCGACACAGAAAAGACAGACAAGCACTCTGCTTGTTAAGAAAAGAAATCGCCTACTTCCGGGAGGAAGTAAGACAAATTATCCCCTATTTAACCTGTTGACCTACTGCCCTTGTCACCAAGAGACGGCTAATGATAATTGCGTGAGAGTTGCTCGTCAATAGGTCAAACCTTTGTATGGCATGTCAGACCAATTCTTGGCTATCTTATCACTGTAGATATACAGTCCCTGATCAGTCTCAATTCTCCAGGGTGAATGCTGACCTTTTTTATCTTACACGTTACCCCCTTGAATCTGTTGCAAGGGCAACACCTGTGGAGGGTACAAGTTAGACAAACTTGATTCCCTAAAGTATACATCACAGAACTAGACAGCAGACATTTAGCTAAAATTACATTGTACCTGGCCCCAGTTTCATCAACATTCCTTAACTTAAGGAAATTCCTTAACTTAAAAATCTCCGTAGGAAAGCATTACAGAATTTAAGGGGGAAATCCTTAGCTAAGGAATTTTCCTTAAATTCTGTAATGCTTTCCTATGGAGATTTTTAAGTTAAAGGTTTTCTTTAAACTAAAGAACTTTCAAATTTGGTGTTACTCCCCCGTAATCTTTAATTGACAGGTAGTGGTTGGTCAGTTTTTTGTTTTCTGAAACCAATCAAATGGCCAACTGCTTGCATTTTATTTGTGAAGACTTATACTAAGGGTGCAGAAAACTTCACGAGCCTCACCCCTAGAACTTGTAGGATGAGAACTAAAGTGATGTTGATTTGAACAAATACATGTATATGACATGACATACAAAAGTTAAAGGCACAATAACCCTTAGTCATCTCTCAGTGACAAGAAATGTATGGATGTAATTCTAGCTAGTTTATGTTGCTGTAGTCATAGTCTATCAGGTTTTTTAGCAAGTGTCTAATTTTCGCTACTGGGTGTGTTCGCAATAACACTCCATCACGAAAAATAAAATATCGCTAAAATTGCTTCCATTATAAGAGTATGAAGATACAGTACAAGGTGAAAACATTAGGTGTATAATGGTTTGTAAAACTGTATGATCACCTCAGAAGATGACCTAGTGTAACTTTAGTGGCCCTACAATGTCATATTGTCGTGCTACTGTATCATTCGCAATCAAATTTGATGCAAATCTGAGGGTTTTAAATAAATATAACTGTTTGTTACTAATTTGTTTGTGTTGTTTATGAAACTTGCGCTAAATTTACTTATTGCAGCTATATCAATGCTAAAAATAAACTATGCTAAATATAAAACCTGTGATTTCGTACAGAAACGCGAAACTAAGTGTACGCTAAAATAACCCGATATACAGTAGTATATGCTCAGTCATATCCACATGGCCCGACATGAAAGCTTTCATGACTTCTTACAAGTATTTGATTTGGTTTATTTTGTTTAACGTCCTAATAACAGCCAGGGTCATTTAAGGACATGCCAGGTTTTGGAGGTAGAGGAAAGCCGGAGCACCTGGAGAAAAACCACCAACCTATGGTTAGTACCTGGCAACTGCCCCACGTGGGTTTTGAACTCGCAACCCAGAGATGGAGGGCTAGTGGTAGAATGTTGGGACACTTTAACCACTTCGCCACCATGGCTCGGTATAATTAGGTCACAGTGATCTAATTTTAGCACATAACATGTACCCTCTCTTCAAAATATGTATCACACAGTCTCTATATGCGACAGAACATAAGATATGGTAGAGATTATTTTTTTTCTTTTCTCATTTATTATTCCCGTAAGGCGCAGTCACATTGATATAATTGTCATGCTTTTAGCTTGCCCTTCGCAACTTATGTTTTCATAACATAAATCTAGCTCAAACGTTCAACGGTCAGAATATATAAGATATGACCACTAGGAGCAAACACACCACAATAACCTAACAGGTTTTACTGTACTTCTGGTTCCTGAGGTGTAATTTTATATATCAGATTCGGACACCAAACATGAAATTATACACGTATGATAAACGGCTGAGACAAACAAAAGCTATAATAGACTGACATATTTTGTTTAACCGTTATACAACTGGTCAGTGACAGCCCTATAGGCGTAAAAAATGAAGCATTACAATGAGAGCTGCTTGGCTGTATTGATTTCTACTCTATTTACACAGTGTTTTGTCCAATTCTATAAGATAAAACACCAATTGTTCCTGGTTTGGATTCTGCTGGATTCTGCTATGAAAATTCTTGCTTGTTATCTTATAAGCATTTTCTTTCACCAAAAAAAAAATTCTTCACATTTTGCTGTTTAATTTTTCGGTGCTAAAATGTCACATTTTAACAAATATCACCCGACAATTTCAGGTCTCTGCGATATAAGGATTCTTTTATTTACCATACATCATTATTTTCTCAGAATCACGTAATTGTTCAAAACGCTGCTGACACCTAGATCAGTAAAGACATCGGGCTATTTGCTGCCCTGTTGGCTGTGGGCAACCAATATTTCTGATATGGTTAGATGAAGTTATACAATTGAATAAGTTACCTTTAGAGTTTGGGGTATGTGCAGAAGTGATATAAAGGAAATTGACAATATTATTTTCTTGATGCAAATCAACATGAAAATGAAAATATTGATTCTACCATAGATAGCAATAAACTAGTACATTTGTACAGGCAACAGTTAATAGTTTGACCCAAGAGTTTCCATCTCACACAATATTTACAAATCAAGCTTGAAATTTTCATTTTAGTTAGCCTCTGGTGAGCTGAATTAGAATATATACATTGCAAGTTTTTTTTAAATCTGATTATAGAAAAATATAGAAATTGCGTATCTAAAAAAAAATTGGCAAAACATTGGGGAAACATATTTAATCATTATGCTTGAAGCTAAGAATTTCTCGGCTCTATCCGAAACATTAATGTAATATGTCTCAATATACCGATATATTATTATCTAAAATTCTGTGACGTTATATACAAGAGGCCTATTGAGGCTGTATTTGCTCACCTGGGAAATCATGGCAAAATATTCTCAATATAAAAGTACTTTTGCAAATATTCTTTGAATATATTTGACTGTATAAAATTTTATACTAATTTCTATCCCTGGATGCTACTGGTCAAATTTCTTCACTAAGAACCTCATAGTATTGCTAAAGAAGTGATCTAAAGCTATTTCCATATTTAATTTGATCCTTATGACTGCTAAAGTAGGTCAAAGAAATCTATCATTTGGGGAAACTTTAAAGCAATGGAATATTTTTAATGCAGTAGGCTTTGCTACCCATGCTACATCTTTATTTGAGCTTTTGTTGAGCTAGCTGACAATAATAGAGCTAAACACAAAACTTTAACATTGTTGACGCCGCTGCGGCCGTCAAAAAAGCAACATAAAAACACAAAAAGTACAAAATTAATACACAGTTTAAGTTTCAGGCAGTAGTATGAGTGATCCTTATTTTTATATCTAGTCTTGTGTCTGCAGTGTTAAGAGACTTAAAAGAGGTTTACCGGGTAATTTGGGTTTCGTTTATTTTGTTTTACATCCTATTTACAGCCAGGCCTGTCACTTAAGGACACGCCAGGTTTTGGAGGTGGAGGAAAGCCAGAGTAACCAGGGAAAAACCACTGACCTACGACTAGTACCTGGCAACTGCCCCACATGGGTTTCGAACTCGCAACCCAGAGGTGGAGGGCTAGTTGTAGAATGTTGGGACACTTTAACCACTCGGCCACTGCATAATATAGGAACTGTTGCCTTATCCTTACCAGAGATGTTGTCAAAGCCACCCAATGCTCGCCTGTACACACATAATTTGTTATTTTATATTTACTGTGTAGTCACTCTAGTCTGCAATCATGGTCATTCAAGTGGAAAATAAAGGTCAAATCCAGCATACGAGGATTAGCATGTGCTGTGTTTCCTTGGACACATCAAGCAAGTAAGTTTGGTTGATGTAGACCTTATAGCTACTTCACAACGGACTCAACCATTCTTCTTAACCATTTTCACGCTGACGCCAGGGGTATTGCAATAGCTCTCCCTGTTCTTCAAACAGGCAAGCTAAAAATGGCATCAAGTAATATTTCTATTTTCAAATCTTTTTTTTTTATTTGGATTTTTTATTTTCATCAACTGGAAAATAAATGTCTAAATCTGAAATTTGAAACAGGGTCCGTGAACAAGAGGCCCAGAGGGCCTGTATCGCTCACCTGTATGTACACATTTTCAGTTTGAGACCTGCCAGTTAAACTAAAATTTTGGTATCTGATAAAAGAATAGATAAAGAAAAAGGCTCCAATACATAGTCCAACAAAATAGGATATCATTTTTCCAAACATGCTACCGGGTATACATGCACAAAATCCTTGATTTTTTTGGAAACAGATGTTAAAGAATTTTCTGGTTCCCGTATTTGGTGCCGCGACCCTTTAACCTGTTTGATCCCCGTGAATGAAGGTCTATGTATTCGTTTGAACAAACTTGGTAGCCCCGGCCTGCATCCCAGCTTGCTACAGGTTTAATATCAGGTTTCTTGGTAATAACAACAAGATATTTATGTTTTTTTTAGCCTATTTGACACCTGTGACCTAGTATGAAAGTCATGGTTATTTATTTAAAGAAATTAGATAGCCATACATTCCTGCTTGTTACAGACTTAATATTACTAATATTGACTAATTTTAGGATCCAGTTTGTTCAAAAGCTTATGATTAGCTTAATCATTTGATTTCTAATTTTTTGCAAAACCTGCCAGTATTTATACCTCAAATTGGACATCAAGAAGTGAATCATCTTTTGAATAACTGAGCTTTCTTGTTAATGATAAGAAGTTGTTTGAAGATTGAAGCCATTTTGACCCCTGTAACCTTTAATGATCAAGGTCATTCATTTGAATAAACTTGATAGCCCTCCATTACTGCTCACTACAGACCCAATATGGTAATTCTTTGTTAATGACAATAAGATCTAGAGTTAGTTTGTGTTTTTGAACTCGATCAGAGACCGAGTGTCAGCTTGCCTGGGCTTAGTAGTTTTGGGGTGGGGATCTCAACCATTTAAAAGTTATGACTCAGGGGTCAAATTAAAAGGAGGTGGCAGACCCCAGGGCCAAATCAAAAACCATGATTGTGATCATCTCTTAATGCCCAGTAATTGTATGTATAGTTTTGGGGTGGGGATCTCAACCGTGTAAAAGTTATGACTCAGGGGTCAAATTAAAAGTGTGTGGCAGACCCCAGGGCCAAATCAAAAACCATGATTGTGATCATCTCTTAATGCCCAGTAATTGTATGTATAGTTTCGGGGTGGGGATCTCGACCATTCAAAAGTTACGACTCAGTAGTCAATTTGCAAGGGTGTGGCAGACCCTTGGATCAAATATGAAATCATGATTGTGATTGTCTCTTAATGCCGATCAATTGTATATATAGTTTTGGGGTGGGGATCTCAACCATTTAAAAGTTATGACTCAGGGGTCAAATTAAAAGGGTGTGGCAGACCCCAGGGCCAAATCAAAAACCATGATTGTGATCATCTCTTAATGCCCAGTAATTGTATGTATAGTTTTGGGGTGGGGATCTCAACCGTGTAAAAGTTATGATTCAGGGGTCAAATTAAAAGTGTGTGGCAGACCCCAGGGCCAAATCAAAAACCATGATTGTGATCATCTCTTAATGCCCAGTGATTGTATATATAGTTTTGGGGTGGGGATCTCAACCGTTTAAAAGTTATGACTCAGGGGTCAAATTAAAAGGGTGTGGCAGACCCCAGGGCCAAATCAAAAACCATGATTGTGATTATCTCTTAATTCCTAGTAATTGTATATGTAGTTTTGGGGTGGGGATCTCAACCATTTAAAAGTTATGACTCAGGAGTCAAGTTTCAAGGGCGTGGCAGACCCTGGAGTCAAATATAAAATCATAATTGTGATTGTCTCTTAATGCCCAGCAATTGTATATATAGTTTTGGGGTGGGGATCTCAGCCGTTTAAAAGTTATGAGTCAGGAGTCAAGTTGCAAGGGCGTGGCAGACCCTGGGGTCAAAACATAAACCATGATTGTGATCATCTGATAATGCCCAGCAATTGTATATATAGTTTTGGGGTGGGGATCTCAACCGTTTAAAAGTTATGACTCAGGGGTCAAATTAAAAGGGTGTGGCAGACCCCAGGGCCAAATCAAAAACCATGATTGTGATCATCTCTTAATGCCCAGTAATTGTATGTTTAGTTTTGGGGTGGGGATCTCGTCCATTCAAAAGTTACGACTCAGTAGTCAATTTGCAAGGGTGTGGCAGACCCTTGGATCAAATATGAAATCATGATTGTGATTGTCTCTTAATGCCGAGCAATTGTATATATAGTTTTGGGGTGGGGATCTCAACTGTTTAAAAGTTATGACTCCGAAGTCAATTTACAAGGGCGTGGCAAACCCTGGGGTCAAAACATAAACCATGATTGTGATCATCTGATAATGCCCAGCAATTGTATATATAGTTTTGGGGTGGGGATCTCAACCGTTTAAAAGTTATGACTCAGGGGTCAAATTAAAAGGGTGTGGCAGACCCCAGGGCCAAATCAAAAACCATGATTGTGATCATCTCTTAATGCCCAGTAATTGTATGTATAGTTTTGGGGTGGGGATCTCAACCGTTTAAAAGTTATGACTCAGGGGTCAAATTAAAAGGGTGTGGCAGACCCCAGGGCCAAATCAAAAACCATGATTGTGATTATCTCTTAATTCCTAGTAATTGTATATGTAGTTTTGGGGTGGGGATCTCAACCATTTAAAAGTTATGACTCAGGAGTCAAGTTTCAAGGGCGTGGCAGACCCTGGAGTCAAATATAAAATCATAATTGTGATTGTCTCTTAATGCCCAGCAATTGTATATATAGTTTTGGGGTGGGGATCTCAGCCGTTTAAAAGTTATGAGTCAGGAGTCAAGTTGCAAGGGCGTGGCAGACCCTGGGGTCATATCTAAATCCATGATTGTGATCGAGGTTACCAAAACATTTGTATAAATTTGAATTCAAGCAACCTTTGGATTCTACCACTAGAATATAGATGTCATATGTTGCTTAGTTTCAGGAAAGAGATCATTTATACCAATATTGTCTAATGTGCCCCTTTTGGCCCCACCCCTCAGGCCCCTCCGTGATCATAATCATATAATTTTGAATCCTAATCCCATAGTGATGATACCAGGCAAATATGAATAATATCCATTGCTTGGTTTCAGAGAAGAAGTCATTTTTATCATTATAGCCAAATTGACTCCTTTCGGCCCCGCCCCTCAGGCCCCTGGGGGATCAGCCCCACCATTTATACAATTTTGAATCCACACCCCATGGTAATGCTACCAGGCAAATATAAGCGATATACATTACTGGGTTTCAGAGAAGAAATCGTTTATATCAATATAGCCAAATTGACCCCTTTTGACCCCGCCCCCCAGGCCCCTTGGGGGTCAGCCCCACCATTTGTACAATTTTGAATCCCCACTCAATAGTGATGCTACCAGCCAAATATGAGCGATATATATTACTGGGTTTCAGAGAAGAAGTCGTTTATATCAATATAGCCAACTTACCCTTTTGGCCTTGCCCCCCAGGCCCCTGGGGGGTCAGCCCCACCATTTGTACAATTTTGAATCCCCAACCCATAGTAATACTACCAGCCAAATATGAGCAATATACATTGCTCGGTTTCAGAGAAGAAGTCGTTTATATCAAATAGCCAAATTGACCCCTTTTGGCCCCGCCCCCCAGGCCCCTGGGGGGTCAGCCCAACCATTTGTACAATTTTGAGTCCCCACCCCATAGGGATGCTTCTCACCAAATTTGGTCAAATTCCGATCAGCGGTTATAAAGAAGAAGTCAATTGTTGACGGACGGACGACGGACGACAGACGACGGACGACGGACGACGGACGGACGACGGACGACGGACGCCACGGTATCGCATAAGCTCACCTTGGTCCTTTGGACCAGGTGAGCTAATAACAATACAAACAGAGAAATGTGAATAAACAAAAACAGAGTTGCAATACACACCTGATGGCCTTGTTCTGTCAGAATCAGCTGAGGATCTGACCTCCTTCTGTGTGAACTCTTGACCTGTCTCCAAGGACACAGGAGGTTCAAGGTCAGCTGCAACAGCACTGGTTGAATTGGTTGCCGTGGAGACAGTGGTATTGTTGTCAGATGTCACTGCCGTACCAGGAGTCCCCTCTGGGTCCTTAGATACTGTGCCACTCCCCTGTATGTCTGTAACATAAATACATGATTTAGACGGTACCAAGAGTCCCCTCTGGGTCCTTAGATACCGTGCCACTCCCCTGTATTCTGTAACATAAATACATGATTTAGACGGTACCAAGTGTCCCCTCTGGGTCCTTAGATACTGTACCACTCCCCTGTATGTCTGTAACATAAATACATGATTTAGACGGTACCAAGAGTCCCTTCAGGGTCCTTAGATACTGTGCCACTCCCCTGTATGTCTGTAACATAAATACATGATTTAGACGGTACCAAGAGTCCCCTCTGGGTCCTTAGATACCGTGCCACTCCCCTGTATGTCTGTAACATAAATACATGATTTAGACGGTACCAAGAGTCCCCTCTGGGTCCTTAGATACTGTGCCACTCCCCTGTATGTCTGTAACATAAATACATGATTTAGACGTAGGAGTCAGGTGTGGAGAAAACCCTGAGGAAATTATCAGTCATTAATTACTCAAGTCTCCTGGTACCCAATGTCAAAAGTATCCAGACCATACCAATATCTGCCAAAATAATTGTCAATACACATATTGCAATGATAGCATAACCATGACACAGAGAGCATTACAGCAATATTATAACTACATATTGCAAAGCTTGGAAGCAACCAATAATTAAATCCAATCACATTACTTGCATCTCATTCAAATTAATCAAATTCTTTAAAAGAAATAACTTATAATTGTAAAAACTGCAACAACTATTAGTTTTATTACCTTTGACAAGGAAATAAATACGGGTTTGCTCAATTATCTGTTATATGAAATACAACACCTTAAAATTGACAGTTCACAAAAATAAGAGACACATCATTTTGGCTATAAAAATCTTTCACCAAATTGTCTTATCTTTTAATAGCTTACACTACATGTAGCTAAGGTAACTGCTGCAGCATTAAAATTCATGTTTATCTCATTCCTTCTTATTCACATAGGCCAAATCAATGAAATTAACTAGAAAACACCCAACTCATTCACCCTAAAGACACATTTAAACACCTTCAATTCCAAGGTTTGAATAGTTCATTATGAAAGTTCAGGGATGAAGGATACCAATAATGGCAGCCCTACTGGCCTAAGTTTATGATTCAGACAGTTTAAATGTTAGATGCCCTTGGTCTTGGTACTTGGCCGATATTTTTTTTGCCTTTGGGGAGAATGAAAAGTAGACTAAAGTGTTCAACCTTTGTAAACAATTTTCCTGTTTATATACCAACCTGAGTATACATCAAAAGGATGTCCTTATGTGCCCAAAGGCATGAAAACAACGTTAACCGACTTTACAGCAAAAAATAAAATTGATATAATGACATGACTTTTACTAAGTTTATTGGCAAGAATATTTTTAATAAGATTTGTATATATCAATAGCAAAGAACAACGCAGTTATAACAAATGTCCTAAACCTCATTTTCATTTCCATTAGGAGATGGGAGTTATTTTTGAAATATTATTTAAAACATCGCAAAAATTACAAACACACAAACAAACATTTTCATCATATCTTTGTATAGATATGATCTTCTTCGTAACTTCATTATGTGCTTGGTAAGTTTACCAAACAATATAGATCAAAGATAATGACCATCTTTTGTAACAAACTCACCAGTTTAATGTCATGTAGAATGACCTTCACCTTAGGTTTGGTACCAATAAAATGTCATGTAGAAAGACCTTCACCATAAGTTTAGTTACCAATAAAATGTCATGTAGAATGACCTTGCATGAAGTTTAGTTGGCAATAAAATGTCATGTAAAATGACTTTCACCTTAAGTTTATTTGCCAATAAAATGTAATGTAGAATGACCTTCACCTTAAGTTTAGTTGCTAAAAAAATGTCATGTAGAATGACCTTCAACTTAAGTTTAGTTGCCAATAAAATGTCATGCAGAATGACCTTCACCTTAAGTTTAGTTGCCAATAAAATGTCATGTAGAATGACCTTCACCTTAAGTTTAGTTGCCAGTACAATGTCATATATTACAAAATTTACACTAATAACAATGTCAACCAACCAGTACAATGACCTTCACTCCTACAACCAGTAGGATGTCAGTGAATATGATCACCACCAATTCTCCACAGTGTTAGTGTCAGAATGTAGCATTAACCTTTGAAGAAATTCACCAGAAGAGGTGGTTTTGTAGCATTCAATGCAATAAAAAGATCTCAATTTCTGAAAACTTGAAAACCAAATTCCAAAACATGATAATATAAACAAGGACCTATTGGTAATTGGAAAGAAGCCGCTTACAATTCTTAACCAATTTGGCACCTTGAATATTGGTCATGGTCATTTGAACAAACTCGGTATACTACATACGCCCTTTATCCCAGCATGCTACAGGTCAAACGCCCTTTATCTCAGCATGTTACAGGCCAAACACCCTTTATCCCAGCATGCTACAGGCCAAATGCCCTTTATCCCAGCATACTACAGGCCAAACACCCTTTATCCCAGCATGTTACAGGCCAAACACCCTTTATCCCAGCATGTTACAGGCCAACCACCCTTTATCCCAGCATGTTACAGGCCAAACACTCTTTATCCCAGCATGTTACAGGCCAAACACCCTTTATCCCAGCATGTTACAGGCCAACACCCTTTATACCAGCATGTTACAGGCCAAACACCCTTTATCCCAGCATGTTACATGCCAACCACCCTTTATCCCAGCATGTAACAGACCAAACGCCCTTTACACCAGCATGTTACAGGACAAACACCCTTTATCCCAGCATGTTACAGGCCAAACGCCCTTTATCCCAGCATGTTACAGGCCAAACACCCTTTATCCCAGCATGTTACAGGCCAAACACCCTTTATCCCAGCATGGTACAGGCCAAATGCCCTTTATTCCAGCATTTTACTAGCCAACCACCCTTTATCCCAGCATGTTACAGGCCAAACACCCTTTATCCCAGCATGTTACAGGCCAAACCCCCTTTATCCCAGCATATTACAGGCCAAACACCCTTTATCCCAGCATGCTACAGGCCAAATGCCCTTTATCTCAGCATGTTACAGGCCAAACACCCTTTATCTCAGCATGTTACAGGCCAAACACCCTTTATCCCAGCATGTTACAGGCCAAAACCCCTTTATCCCAGCATGTTACAGGCCAAACACCCTTTATCCCAGCATGTTACAGGCCAAACACCCTTTATCCCAGCATGCTACTAGCCAAATACCCTTTATCCCAGCATGCTACAGGCCAAACACCCTTTATCCCAGCATACTACAGGCCAACCACCCTTTATCCCAGCATGTTACAGGCCAAACAACCTTTATCCCAGCATGTTACAGGCCAAACACCCTTTATCCCAGCATGTTACAGGCCAAACACCCTTTATCCCAGCATGTTACAAGCCAAACACCCTTTATCCCAGCATGTTACAGGCCAAACACCCTTTATCCCAGCATGGTACAGGCCAAATGCCCTTTATCCCAGCATGTTACTAGCCAACCACCCTTTATCTCAGCATGTTACAGGCCAAACACCCTTTATCCCAGCATGTTACAGGCCAAACAACCTTTATCCCAGCATGTTACAGGCCAAACCCCTTTTATCCCAGCATATTACAGGCCAAACACCCTTTATCCCAGCATGTTACAGCCTAAACACCCTTTATCCCAGCATGTTACAGGCCAACCACCCTTTATCCCAGCATGTTACAGGCCAAACACCCTTTATCCCAGGACTCTACATGCCAAACACCCTTTATCCCAGCATGCTACAGGCCAAACACCCTTTATCCCAAGATGCTACATGCCAAACACCCTTTATCCCAGCATGTTACAGGCCAAACACCCTTTATCCTAGCATGCTACAGGCCAAACACCCTTTATCCCAGGACTCTACATGCCAAACACCCTTTATCCCAGCATGCTACAGGCCAAACACCCTTTATCCCAGCATGCTACAGGCCAAACACCCTTTATCCCAGCATGCTACAGGCCAAACGCCATTCATCCCAGCATGCTACAGGCCAAACACCCTTTATCCCAGCATGCTACAGGTCAAACTGTTATTAATTTGATGAGGACACTCCTTTATACTGATTATCATAAGACTTGGTCAGTATCTATCCATATGGTTGTGGTTGAAAAGAAGAATGTACCTATGTTCCTCTATTTGACCCTACCCCTCTGCTGCTATGACCCCCCCCCCCCCTACTCTTCCTCCATTTATAAAACCCTTTGCCTAGTGATGATCATGACCAAATATGGTCAAAATCCCCTGAGGCATTCAGGACATGTAGCATTTTGAATGACACCAGACTCTTGCAGATGCCCGATGACGGACATTGCACCAAAACATCAGCTCACTTAGTCCTTCCAGTCGGGTGAGCTAAAACCTGGATCTGAGAAACAAGACATTAATATCATTTGGTCTCAGAAGCAACTTACCCCAATTGTTTTTTAACCAAGGATGGCGAAAAAGGCATTGACAACTTCACTAAACAAAAGATGCTGAGAAAAAGAACTCTAGAACTCAGCAAGGAATGTTATGAATAGAGCAGAAATTATGTGACCATCCTTTCTACTTCAAGATGGCACTGAAGCAGCTAACCAAATTCTGTACAGTGGACCCGCGATAATCCGGACACCGATAGTCACGGATGGCAATGGATTCCTGTCATGTTATTTGTACTCATCAGTCCAGAAATTTGGGTTCCATTTCCGGAACTCCATTTTGGGAATGAACGTACTTTCCATTAGCAAAATTCCAGCAATAATACGGACAATTTTTTCATCCACGCAGAGAGAAAAATGTCAGGGCAAGTCACTTGTGTCGATAGCTGTACAGAATATCGCTATAAAGTAGAAAACATGTGTAAATATTTATATTTACAAAAAGACCAAAATGTCCTTATTTAATGTCATTTAAACATTTCGCAGTGTAAATAGTCAAGGGAAATAACTCTTGCATGTCACATTTTTCGACCTGGTAAACAATTCGGCAGTCCGGAAAACGATTGTGTCCGGATTATTGTGGGTCCACTGTATATCATTTAGTGCTGATTTAGGAACCAGGCTTCAATATTCCCGATAGAATATTCCATCCTCAACCTGAGGGGAAGATTCTTACGTTGCCAAACATGAGGCTTTCCCTAAGGGTTGAGATTATCCCTCCTATATATCTTATATTGACATTAGACTATGAAAGACAATGTTGAAGTGGTGTGATCGAATTGTCAACATGACGTCATTGTATTGTTCCCATGATGTCCTGGCATTGTTGTAATGACATCATACAATTGTTGAGAACATGCAAAGAGCATGTATAGCTTGTCTCAACCCTAAGGTGAGTTCAGAAAATTTCACACCAGTAAAATAGTGGGCCCTGACCACTCAAGGTGTTATTAGGAGGGATATTATATAACTACAGTTCAGCTAAGACTTAAAAATCTTGACAACAGATAAGTAACGACTAATATTAATGTAATGAAGTACCTACCTGTCTTATCAGCCTTTTCAGGTAGACCTATTGTGTCCTTCTCTACAAGTTGTCGTCGTTTCTCCTCCAGAATTTTCTCTAGGCCCTCCTTATCTTCTGTCGTCAGTGCTACATCGACAGGTCCTGGATTGGCATTGGTATTAGTGTCCGTATTGCTTACAGTGGAATTTTTCTTCGACTTTTTCTTGTTGTGTTTTTGTTTTCTTTGTCTTCCGGCTGAAATTTATGAAATATAGAAAACAGTTTTAGGGATATGCTGATTCTGTAGAGGTCGTTTCAGTCATTCCAGGTATAGATATAAGGAGCGTCCTTACTGAATAGGGAGATAACACATGTATTCTTGTTTAAATCTAAATATTCATAACTTACGAATTATAGTCAATCTCACAACTTTACGAAGGACTTGTTGTTTACCATAACAAAATATCAGATTGCCTTTATGTTTAAGTTGTCTTCTCTTTTCAAGTGATTTATCGACTTATAACAAAAAAAAAATTATACTTAATATTCTGTCTTTCCTTTTTCTTACAAAAATGGGAAATGTGTGAACAATTCATTTTGCCACTTCTAAGACATATATGAAAGAAATGAAATATCTTAGCAATGATCCTAATTATAAATCCAGGACCTGATCATTCTTTTAATTTTTGATGATGTGCAACTGTGGTTGAAAGTTAATTCATCAAGTCACTCACCATTTTCTGGATTAGGGATGTGAAGTGATGGTCGCCACTGGTGGAGAGAGAAGTCGTCTGCTCCAGTCATGACCAGGTCGTCATGGAGACCGTTCCACTGTACACAGAGTAGTCTCCCACTGTGGCCTTGGTAACAAGCCAGCATCTCGTTCTTATCCACATCCCAAACCTTTTTGGTAAAGTTAAGGTTAGTTTAAAATACTTATGTATTCCTTGACAGAAATCACTAATGCCAGTCTCAACATACAAAATGTTTCTAATATTCAGAATGTCAAGCTTTGGGCTATTATCAAAACTTGAACTGTAAGCCAATTAGTTCACTGCTTTAGGAGGAGTTGTCTGGGCAATTTTTCCAACAAAAACCTGAGCCAAGACAACCTGTCTAAATAAAGCCCTTCTTTGTGTGTATCAGCCAATCGAATCATGGCAGACAACCTACCATTGTGTTCAGTGAAACCTCCTCTGATTGGACAAAATAGGGGTATTTCCTTTGGAATATTTGTTTTTGACTAATCGTAGCAAACGTAACAGTAGGTTTTAGCCCGTCTGTATGCGGGATCAGCCATTTACGACAAGAATGGCTTGACTGCTTGTATGTGGTATCAGGCCTACAAGGGGGTTGTAAATATCACGCATAGAGGCGGAATCGGTTGCAAAAGAGTAAAAACAGACACTCACCAGTGCTTGACCATCATAGGACACTGTGGCAAGGTGTTGATCGACGTGGGGACTCCAGGCTACCCCGGTCACTCTGTCCACGTGGCCGAGGAGACACTGCTTGGACTCGGACACTACCACAGGTTCCGCTGCCAGCTCTCCCTCTGAAATTTCGAAATCAGACACCACTTTTTTACTTTATTTGTTTTAATTATATTCAAGCTTTTGTGTCTTGGTTCCCATCATCCAATTATGACCCTTAAAGGCCCAATATACGTAACTTCAGGAAATTTTCCTAATTCCAAAAAATTCTGAAAAAAAATCCAGTTGATAACCATACAAAAATAAGCCTGAAACGAAGTAAACTTGAGCGATAGCTAACAAGAAACTCTTGACAGAAAAATCCAAAGAATTGAAAATAACTCAGGTGGGACCCACTTTAACAACAAGCCAACGTTAGAAGACAGTTCAAAATGGACACGTGTTTACAAATACCTAGTTTCAACTGCTGCTGTAATGGTAACCGAGTAAGAATTCATCTTAAATATTGCTGATATCAGTTAATCTTTACAAAATCTATAAATATAAAAAGGTATTAGGGTTGATTTTCGCTTCAAGTTTTGCCGAAAGTTACGTATATTGGACCTTTAAAAAGCCTCCAAGCCCATTTTACTTATATTTTCCATAACCAATTGCTAATAATTCTCTCTCAATATCTTTTTCTATTTTAATCTAGTTCAAATAATCTTCACGTAAAAAAACAACATTATTTGAGAACACCTATTCCACTGATGTTTCTCCAAAGATTAGGGAAGGGGAGATAAATCTAATACTGAGGAGTGTGAATAACAATGCTCCGACACCTATATTTTTTTTAAATAACACTTTCTAAGGCAGAATTTCCTGCTGAAAAATGCACAAATACAGTAAAACAAAATAAACAAAGTCAGTAACAACTCTGTAACAGTTTCAGAAACCAATTCCCTTTCTTCATTCATTTCAGTGGAATAACATCTGGGCCTCATATGGTCAAAATCAAAGAACATCTTTTTTGTTAAAACCTGCAAAAGTATTGTCCTTCATGCCATTCATGAACTTAGTATGGAACAGACTAAAGTTTCATGTCATTAGTAAGGAACAGACAATACTTTCTTATATCACTTTGACACCATCTAAAATACAGTCAATGTACTTATTCTTGCACATCCATATGTTAGCGCAAAACTGAATTTAAACAGATATTGGTAAGCGAAGAATTGGCACCCTCACAATACTTGCTGTAGAAAGCAATTTAAAGAAACAGTAATTAGTGCTTGTATAATCATGCTTTCAGGGAGAAAACCGCTATAAACAAGATTATCACTAAAATATGTATGTTGTAAATTGAATTTGCTCTATTTCATTAAGGATTTTTCTGAACCAACAAAATAGTTTCAAAAGATGTGTTCGAAGAAGCAGAACTGGTAAGATTACATTGAGATATTCAACACTTTAAAGGCCAGGCAGGACAGGAAGTTAAATATTGTAGAATACAAAGTACAGTCAAACCTCGATTAATCAAACTTCGATGATTCAAATTTCTCGATGTGTCGAACTTTGGCAAAGTCCGGTTTTTTTCTTATTTAATATTCATAAATCGAACTTCTATGAATCAAATTTTTCGCTGTATCAAAGTTTTAATCTGACCCGTTCGTTATGAAAACATTGAAAATTGCAACTAATAAATCGAAGTGAAAATTTTACCTGTACGAGCGCAATAAATTATAACGTAGCGCTTCACGACGAGATGATTTTTTTTATACTGCATCGTTAGAACTACAAACAGATCCCATGCCTGGTAGTGGAGCAAAATCACAATCTGCAAAGATTTCATTTAATTACCACCTCATGTTGTCAAAACCTTGCAGGATTGCTGAACTATCGAGTGTTTACCATGATAAAATATTTTGTTCACAGAATTAGTAGAACCAGTTCACGTGTGATGTTATCTCAAATCTCGTTTTCATATATGGCCTGTATGGCCAAATATGGAGTTACTACGGCTTACTACGACTTCCTTATTTGGTACGCACGCATGCACCAATTCACAATTTAGAGGAACTCTTCAGGAAAGAAACCAAGAAATTTACTGAAGTCTAATCATGGCTGCCGCTACTCATTTCAGTTTATGCTTCGTTACGTAACCCAACGATAATTTAGATGAAATCTAATTACAAGTTTGGTAGGAGATCGACAGAAATAGTTTATAATTTAAGTACGTTTATCGATGAGAACCAATCGGCCGATAGGTGATGCAAAAATCGCCCCAGTGTGAATCAAACCGGACTTGCTCCGTTACAAGGCATGGGACCAATTTAATAACCGGCCGGGGCAGAGCCATAGGAGGCCGGGTATTGATTTTAGTAACACAAAAATTACAGTGTGTATTTTAATATACTATTTTTTATAAATGGGCATCTACAATTTCTTAGCCTGTGTCACGTTACACTAGGACCGCATTGGTTCTTCTTATGTACAGTTCATATATACATATAGGCCTACATGTCGATGTTCGATGTTCAATATTCATAAGTCGAAGTCCCAATGTTTCGAAGTTTTCATGACGGTCCCGCAAATTTTGAAACATCGAAGTTTGACTGTATGTTTGTTTTCTGTCTTAATCTAGTGATGAGTTTTCAGTTTTATTTTACCAACAACCTACCAACCTAAAATGAAACATGAGTGTTACCTGTGTCGAGGAGAGCAGACAGGTTAACCACATAGACTCCCGCCTCGTTAGATCCCGTGGCTATCCAGTACTTGTAGGGGGAGCCACCTGGTGAAGCCATGGTGATGTGGGGGTGCCACTGAATGCAGTTGATCAACTTTTTATGAATATGGACGGTGGCCACCAGACGAAAATCGGGGGGCTTGTAAACTTCCACTGACCTTTTAAGAAAATGTAACATATGAAAATAACTTTGGGCCTTTGTTTCAATTATTGTAAATGTACTTGTATAATAAGCGCACTTTATTTCATTAATATATGCATCAATGAGTTTTCTGAAACCCATTATACTGGAGGAAACATCCTATTTCTAAAAATAGATTTGTAAAAAGTTCACTATGGTGCAATTTGTTTTTAATGACAGCTGTAAGATGTTTCTGGGAATAACAACTTTTTATGAAAGATCTGTAAAAAGATGCTTTCACAATTGGCATGCGGACATTGCGAATGGTTTACTGAAGACTTCAGGGTCAATCATTTCTGTTAATGTGGACCTCAGGCTTAATGCACGAAAAGCGCATAAATATGATAACTGCTAAATCAAGTATGTTTATATCATATATTGAATAGCATTTGCTTTTGTAATCAACAAGAGCAGACGACTTCGCAAAAACAAAAAGAATTCGCAATATCTTTTAGAAGAATATTTATAAAGCTGCCCATACAAAAGTAATTAATTAG
Source organism: Mimachlamys varia (assembly GCA_947623455.1). NCBI lineage: Eukaryota > Metazoa > Mollusca > Bivalvia > Pectinida > Pectinidae > Mimachlamys > Mimachlamys varia. The sequence goes on from OX392537.1 coordinate 10,675,382, forward strand.
ACATAATAAAACTTGATAGCTGATATCCCTAGTACTTAAAAATTTGTAAACAGTAGATGTATAATCTAAGAATAACTACTTTCCGTCGACTGTGAGTGAATGATTCATTTATGAATCATTGTTATAATTAAAATTTGGTATCAAGAAATTGCTCTGATAAACATAACAGAAGCAGAAATATAATGTTTTGTAGTGGTTTTTCTCAGGGAACTCCAGCTTTCCTCCATCACTTAAACCTGGCATGTCCTTAACTCTTTCCATACTCATGACCCCTTGAGACGTCATAAAAAAGTGCTCCCGTATCCTTCATGACGCCTTGAGACGTCATAAAAAAGTGCTCCCGTATCCTTCATGACGCCTTGAGACGTCAAGAAAAACGTGTGTGTAACTCGCTCGTTTGGCGTGTTTGTACAAAGGAGTTTACATACGAAATGTGTATTTAACAATTAATAAATATCAAAAAGAGATTCAAAACATTCAATATTACTTATAACAAGCTTAACTATTTGTTATAATAGTCGTTTTCACAGAAAAAGGCAGGTTTTTAACGAGTTCAATCTGAGTTGTTTACACTGACAACAAAATGGTGAACCCAGATTTCACTTTCAATTTCAAGGCATTAATGACAGTAAAAACGGCAAAAAAGAAGTACAAAGGTTCACAAATATACCAAGGAGTACCAATGATCGTCAAAATAAAACAAGAATATGTTTAATGTGTTTTCGCAACGAAATAAAAGGGTTATGATGAAGTGATATTCCACACATGTGTGACACGGTAAAAAGATAAACAGTTCGACTTCCTGTCATTCTACCCGACGATTTCATCGCTCATTCTCGTAGATACTTGATAAACATGTTTCTGCCGATTTCATACAATGAATTTCAACAAATATATGACAACGTACCAGACATATAAGCACCAGATAGCCGTAAATCATCCTTTAAACAAAGCGGTAGCATTCCACCATGTGCTCTGAAAAGCGCCATGCGCAAAGGACGACCGGTGATCACTTCCGGGTACAAGCGGGAAATTTGAACGGGTAGGGAAAGAGTTAAATGATGTTTAAACAGCTGTTAATCAGATGTTAAACTCAAAAAAATTAAAATCAATTTTAAACATATACAGATCTAGTGATTTGTTATGGATGTTGAAAGCATCAACATATCTGAATAAGAATTTTGTTTTCAGCCATGTTCTTACCCATCATCGTTGCCAACAGCAACAAAAGAGAAGTCCGGACTCCAACTGATCTCACTGCGTACAGGTAGCTTGACCTGGAATTGTTTGTAAACAAAGCAAATATATAAACATGAGCACTAAAGTACTCCACTATGCAACCTACTACAGTACAGTGCTATATAAGTATGGAAACAATTTTTTCTATTTAATATATTCTTTTTTATTTTTGCATAGAAATATCCAGTTTCTTCTCATAATATTTGTTTAATTTCCCGTCTTGTATTTATGGAGCAGGAAAATTCTTTGAAAAAAGTTAGAATTACAAATAATATATAGTAATATAAACAAATGTTTCCATACTTAGGGCACCGTACTGTCGTAACAATGGATCTTTGTGACTTCCAGCCTGATATCACAGGAAAGACTCAATCTCACCTCTGGGTGACCATGAACTTACAGTAACCTTTAACCTAAATCTTTAACCTCTGTATGACCTCTGTATTGCTTAAAATACTACATATAACCTGTTTGACATTTGACCTTACATGCATCCTTGTTCTAATCTTTATATGACCTAGAACAATGACATTTGTACTATAGATTGTATCCCCTGTGTGACCTTGAATTTACCTTGACCATTGGAATATATGTTAATTCTAACTTCTATACTATTTCAGCTGATACTGACCACTGAATGCCGGTCTATAACTTTTGTAGGACCTTGAACCTACCTTCACCCTTGTATGGTTTTCTATAACTAACACATGCTCTGGAACATTCAATTTCAGATGTATTACCATCTCTAACAACTGTGACCTTGGTCACCATGGAGAACCTATAGAATGACCTTACCTTTTAGCTATTGGGAAACTACAAACAACCCCTATTATCTTTTTGTCATTGAAACCAATAGAATGATGATAAATTATCTTTTTGCTAATCAGGGATCTTAGTTACCTTATTGCCATTAAGAACATATAGAATGACCCTTAGTTACTTTGCTGCCATTGGGAACATATAGAATAACCCTGAGTTACTTTTCTGCCATAAGGAACATATAGAATGACACATAGTTACCTTGCTACCATAAGGAACCTATAGAATGACACATAGTTACCTTGCTGCCATTAGGAACCTATAGAATGACCCTAGTTACCTTGCTGCCATTAGGAACCTATAGAATGAAACCTAGTTACCTTGTTGCCATTAGGAACCTATAGAATGACACCTAGTTATCTTGCTACCATAAGGAACATATAGAATGACACATAGTTACCTTGCTACCATAAGGAACATATAGAATGACACATAGTTACCTTGCTACCATAAGGAACATATAGAATGACACATAGTTACCTTTCTGCCATTAGGAACCTATAGAATGACACCTTGTTACCTTGCTGCCATTAGGAACCTATAGAATGAAACCTAGTTACCTTGTTGCCATTAGGAACCTATAGAATGACACCTAGTTATCTTGTTGCCATTAGGAACCTATAGAATGACCCTAGTTACCTTGTTGCCATTAGGAACCTATAGAATGACACCTTGTTACCTTGCTGCCATTAGGAACCTATAGAATGACACCTTGTTACCTTGCTGCCATTAGGAACCTATAGAATGACACCTTGTTACCTTGCTGCCATTAGGAACCTATAGAATGAAACCTAGTTATCTTGTTGCCATTAGGAACCTATAGAATGACACCTTGTTACCTTGCTGCCATTAGGAACCTATAGAATGACACCTAGTTACCTTTCTGCCATTAGGAACCTATAGAATGACACCTTGTTACCTTGCTGCCATTAGGAACCTATAGAATGAAACCTAGTTATCTTGTTGCCATTAGGAACCTATAGAATGACACCTAGTTACCTTGTTGCCATTAGGAACCTATAGAATGACCCTAGTTACCTTGCTGCCATTAGGAACCTATAGAATGAAACCTAGTTACCTTGTTGCCATTAGGAACCTATAGAATGACACCTAGTTATCTTGCTACCATAAGGAACATATAGAATGACACATAGTTACCTTGCTACCATAAGGAACATATAGAATGACACATAGTTACCTTGCTACCATAAGGAACATATAGAATGACACATAGTTATCTTGCTACCATAAGGAACCTAAAGAATGACACCTTGTTACCTTTCTGCCATTAGGAACCTATAGAATGAAACATAGTTACCTTGTTGCCATTAGGAACCTATAGAATGACACCTAGTTACCTTGCTGCCATAAGGAACCTACTGAATGACACATAGTTACCTTGTTGCCATTAGGAACCTAAAGAATGACACATAGTTACCTTGCTGCCATTAGGAACCTATAGAATGATACCTAGTTACCTTGCTGCCATTAGGAACCTAAAGAATGACACATAGTTACCTTGCTGCCATTAGGAACCTATATAATGACACCTTGTTACCTTTCTGCCATTAGGAACCTATAGAACGACACCTAGTTACCTTGCTGCCATTAGGAACCTATAGAATGATACATAGTTACCTTGCTGCCATTAGGAACCTAAAGAATGACACATAGTTACCTTGCTGCCATTAGGAACCTATAGAATGACCCTAGTTACCTTGCTGCCATTAGGAACTATAGAATGACCCAGTTACCTTGCTGCCATTAGGAACTATAGAATGACACCTAGTTACCTTGCTGCCATTAGGAACCTATAGAATGACACCTAGTTACCTTGCTGCCATTAGGAACTATAGAATGACACATAGTTATCTTGCTGCCATTAGGAACCTATAGAATGATACATAGTTACTTTGCTGCCATTAGGAACCATAAGAATGACACCTAGTTACCTTGCTGCCATTAGGAACCTATAGAATGACCCTAGTTACCTTGCTGCCATTAGGAACTATAGAATGACACCTAGTTACCTTGCTGCCATTAGGAACCTATAGAATGACACCTAGTTATCTTGCTGCCATTAGGAACTATAGAATGACACATAGTTACCTTGCTGCCATTAGGAACCATAAGAATGACACCTAGTTACCTTGCTGCCATTAGGAACCTATAGAATGACCCTAGTTACCTTGCTGCCATTAGGAACTATAGAATGACACCTAGTTACCTTGCTGCCATTAGGAACCTATAGAATGACACCTAGTTATCTTGCTGCCATTAGGAACTATAGAATGACACATAGTTACCTTGCTGCCATTAGGAACCTATAGAATGACACATAGTTACCTTGCTGCCATTAGGAACATATAGAATGACACCTAGTTACCTTGCTGCCATTAGGAACCTATAGAATGACACCTAGTTACCTTGCTGCCATTAGGAACCTATAGAATGACACATAGTTACCTTGCTGCCATTAGGAACTATAGAATGACACCTAGTTACCTTGCTGCCATTAGGAACTATAGAATGACACCTAGTTACCTTGCTAGCCTGCCATTAGGAACCTATAGAATGACACCTAGTTACCTTGCTGCCATTAGGAACCTATAGAATGACACATAGTTACCTTGCTGCCATTAGGAACTATAGAATGACACCTAGTTACCTTGCTGCCATTAGGAACTATAGAATGACACCTAGTTACCTTGCTAGCCTGCCATTAGGAACCTATAGAATGACACCTAGTTACCTTGCTAGACTGCCATTAGGAACCTATAGAATGACACCTAGTTACCTTGCTGCCATTAGGAACCTATAGAATGACACCTAGTTACCTTGCTGCCTTTAGGAACCTATAGAATGACACATAGTTACCTTGCTGCCATTAGGAACCTATAGAATGACACCTAGTTACCTTGCTGCCATTAGGAACCTATAGAATGACACCTAGTTATCTTGCTGCCATTAGGAACCTATAGAATGACACCTAGTTACCTTGCTGCCATTAGGAACCTATAGAATGACACATAGTTACCTTGCTGCCATTAGGAACCTATAGAATGACACCTAGTTATCTTGCTGCCATTAGGAACCTATAGAATGACACATAGTTACCTTGCTGCCATTAGGAACTATAGAATGACACCTAGTTACCTTGCTGCCATTAGGAACCTATAGAATGACACATAGTTACCTTGCTGCCATTTGGAACTATAGAATGACACCTAGATACCTTGCTGTCATTAGGAACTTATTAAATGACACATAGTTACCTTGCTGCCATTAGGAACCTATAGAATGACACATAGTTACCTTGCTGCCATTTGGAACTATAGAATAACACCTAGATACCTTGCTGTCATTAGGAACTTATTAAATGACACCTAGTTACCTTGCTGCCATTAGGAACCTATAGAATGACACATAGTTACCTTGCTGCCATTAGGAACTTATTAAATGACACATAGTTACCTTGCTGCCATTAGGAACCTATAGAATGACACCTAGTTACCTTGCTGCCATTAGGAACCTACTGAATGACACATAGTTACCTTGCTGCCATTAGGAACCTATAGAATGACACATAGTTACCTTGCTGCCATTGGGAACCTATAGAATGACACATAGTTACCTTGCTGCCATTAGGAACCTATAGAATGACACCTAGATACCTTGCTGTCATTAGGAACTTATTAAATGACACCTAGTTACCTTGCTGCCTTTAGGAACCTATAGAATGACACCTAGTTACCTTGCTGACATTAGGAACCTATAGAATGACCCTTAGTTACCTTTTTGCCGTTGGTTTGCTGTATGAGTGTGTTGACATCCCTGGCCTCCTCTTGTAGATTATAGATGTCATGTTCTAGGATAACACCGTCCCCAATACTGTACAGACTGTAGCCACTGGATACATCATCTGGAGGTTAAAGGTCAAAGGTCAACAGATTAGTTAATATAGATACTGTACAGACTGTAGCCACCGGATACATCATCTAGAGGTTAAAGGTCAAAGGTCAACAGATTAGTTAATATAGATACTGTACAGACTGTAGCCACCGGATACATCATCTAGAGGTTAAAGTTTAACAGATTATTTAATATAGATACTGTACAAACTGTAGCCATGGGATACATCATCTGGAGGTTAAAGGTCAAAGGTCAACAGATTAGTTAGCAGTCAACACAGATACTTATGTCAGCATACACTGTTTAAATCTTTGCAAAACAAATGAAATCCAATGTCCATGTTATAGTAATTCCAAAGTTTCAGCTTAAATACTTTGCTACATCTCAATGCATATTACGTTCTTAAACTGTATTTTTTAAGTAATTTTTGTCATATCATTTCCTTAAAAAAGAAATTAGTGAAATTAGCCGATTTTTTAAAGTTGAAATGTCAGATTAACAGTCTTTTAGACATATTTGATACTAATGCATTACACAATTTTAAAATCAACGATCAGCATATGTCTCAACGAAATATAGCAATTTGTATTTGTGTATTTGTTACTTATACATTACACAATTTCAGAGTCAAAGATCAGCATACATGTCTCAACAAAATAAAGAAATTCACAAGACTTGCCTTGGTTGGAACAGCTGGGCCCCCAGGTCACCACATAAACTGTCCTCCTATGGTAGGTCGAGGATATGTTTGGAGGTCTGTAGATATATAGGAGGTGAGGTTACATGTTATTATGTAAAGGAGGCAGCATCGAAACACATGTCAGGATAAACAGATTGTCTAAACTGTTAATACCTTAGGTTTAAGCTTCTCCTGACATCTTATTTAAGGAGGCGCATTGAAACACATATCTGGATAAAGATTGTCTAAACCGTTAATACTTGGTTCAAGCTTCTCTTGACATCTTATTTATTTATTAATCTAAATTTCATTCTGAAAGATTTTCCTACTGAAAACCAATTATACAATGTATAACAGTTTACTTGAATCTGTGAACACAGCATATTTAGAATATGAAATCAAGTACATGTGTATTATACTGTATAATTATTCAAATGACCTGTCAAGACAACTAAATGTGCAGATACAAAATTTGACTTTCCAAACCTGGCAAGCTAAATGCTAATGACTATAAAGTACTGTAGAATATATTTTAAATGTTACAGTAAAACCCCACTTGTTTGAACTCATCTTGACCTGATCAATAGTTCGAGGAATACATGCAGGGCTTTATCACCCGTCTTTTTAGGTCCGGTAAACAGACTCATTCCCAATGAAAAAATGTGTGATTTTTACCAATTTTCCTGTTAAAAATTCCTAATTCAAATTCTTTAAAAAAATTGGTCAAAATGAAATATTCATCGCGGGCTGTAAATGTATAATTGAGTACTAGCAGTGCCTTAAATGGTAATTTAGAAGAAAAAAAGTAATGTATTTAGTCAAAATATCCCAAGGTAGCTGTTAGGTCAATAATTTTTTCCCAATACGATCTCAGGGTCAGATTCCCAAAACCCCCTAATAAAGCCCTGACATGCATGGTATTCGAGTAATCCGAGGAGGGTTGAATATGTGCAAACTTGATCAGGACCCGACGAACTGTTCGATGAATGAGGGGTATTCAAATAATATCGGGTTTCACTGTACATTGTTAAATGATCAAGAATCAAAATTATTTTAACTGATTCACCGAACAATAAATCGCCATGAGAAGAAATCTGACAAACCTGTTAGACAACGTGTCGTACACGCCCACACGACCATCGTCAGTACCATACGCCAACAGAGCTTCCCTCACGGGGTGCCAACACAGCTGTATTATACAAATAGAAATGTAGAATGTCATATCGACCTGAAATATCAGACCAGTCATTGATCAATCTACAATTAGTTTTCATTAGTCCTTTTCATTTGTATTGCCAAAATGATGGGTCCCATGATGTTAAATTTAATCATTTCTGGAAATTAAATGGGTCCTTTCAAAATTCTTTAAGTGCAGGATGCAGGATGCGCATGTAGATATAACACCGAGTCCACCTGGTAACAATCCTGCATTAATAACCTTAGAGTGGTCTAATTATAATGAACCCATTTAGATTTTAACATATTTGACCCCTTTGGCAATGAAAGTATGTCAAGGTCATTTTAACAAGTTATTGATATTTGACCTCTGTGACCTAGAAAGAATAAAGGTCATAATTTTTTATTCAGTATATAATTGTTCAACTTTTTCCACCAAAGCAAAGCTATTAGCCAAACATTTTGTCTATAGGCCTTTTGGTTTTTCAAAAGAAGTTGTTTAAAGAATTTTACATATTTGACCCTGTTGTCCTAAATAGAGAGTCAAGGTGACATTTATTTTCAAACGTTTTTGGAGTCCTTGAGCACAGATTTCCTTCGAAAAGTAAATCTGATACCTGTCAAACACATTTTATCATTTGAACTTGGTAAGTTATGTTTGTAACGATAAGGAATACTCTGAACTATTTAATTAAGTGTACATTTTTTAATTACGAAGTCAAAAATATCATGTTATATGAAGATTTTTATTCACTATTAAACAATTGTTGTAGAACTTCAGCAAAAACAAAGTTACCACGGCACCACAGATAATGCTTTTTACCTCAGGCTTCAACTTCAAGAACACAAAGGGAAAATTAGGGAAAAATGGCCAATGTTTTTTTACATGAATTTCACAAGAAAAAAAACTGATGAAATTCACATGAATTTAACACTAATTTCACCTGAAATTCAACCTTCCCATGCAATTCACATGAAGTTAACACTAATTTCACCTGAAATTCACATAAAGTATTTTTTCACATGAAATTCACATGGATTATTTAAGTGAAAACAATAGCATGTAAAATCAATTTTAATTTAATTAAAGCCAATTTGACTTACTGCTGTGACTTTGGACTTGATTCCTTGCCAGAGATTTTTGATGTCGGTGAGGTTGTTGGTGTTGTTGAGGTTCCATAAACGTATCATACTGTCTCCCACCCCTACCGCCATCCTTCCTGTAAATTATCATCACAATACCAATCTTGGTTCACAGGGACTAATTTAGTCACTAGAATATGTTGGATTATATCATAAACAGAGAATATCTAAATTTATCGGAAATGTCAATGTTTAGTTTGAGAATTGCACGACAAGTGCATTGTTAACAAACAGCTGAGAAATAATGTTGGTATACTTCCATTATATTCGGTAATGGGCGGCTCCATATATATATATATTTATTATTTTTTGACAGAAACTCAAGCAATAGTGATTGACTATATAACCTTGGTTGTTGTTTTTTTGTTGTTGTGTGGTTGGGTTTTTTTTAACAATACTGTTTAGAAAAAATCTTTAAATGAGGTAACCAGTATACAAACTCGGTCATAATCAATTTATCCTTCAGGATGGCATTTTGTTACAAAAACCTTAAAACATTAGTAAACAACTTACCTGGATCCACAGGTGAGGACTTGGCAACGTAAACAAACCCTCCAAACGTGGGTAAGACCCCAAACAGTGACCCAGAATCAGTGTTCCATACAATTACCTGTAAAAATGTGGTTACATCACTCTGAGTTACAAACATAAATATTCTAAAAAACATATTTAAAATTCAAATGTCTATGTTCATGAACATTCCATTCACCCATGAATATATATATGTCATGGTGGTTCAAAATTGTACATCAAAACGACTGCATAGCAGCTAATGGTAAAATTTACCAACTTTCATGTTAGTTGTCGCTTCATTCAAATTGTCAAAAGACAGATTTTAGCCTTGCTATTTTGATATGAGTCTTGTCATAAACAAGGTTGACTTCCTTTCGGGTAGGTATATGCCATTTCTATTGTAACGACATTATATTGCTAGGAAACCGGCGTAAATATGTTGGAAACTGTACCCTGAAAACACTGTTTCCTGAGCAAACTAATGTTGTGATGTAAAAAAAGCTATACCAAAATGGGAGACAACTCTAGTTTACTTCAAAACTTATTTGGTTTTACCTAAAACCAATATATGTCTATTATCTTCTCATGACAAATTCAAGAGGTACACACAGTAAGCATAACCCAAAGAATTTTCGAGGATGAAGAAAAACATGCTGCATGTATTTTTCGTACACTGATTACGATTGTCATAGCAACCAATTATAAGTATCTGCATTCAAAATGAGTTCATACATTATGTATTTTGTAATATTGATTATTTACAGAAGTCCAAATTGAAGTCAAACAAATAAGAGAGAAAGAAATTAGTAGTGCTTCAAAACTAACTTGATTATACCTATCATATTCATTCAGAGGACATGCTTGAAGAAAACATCTAAAATCTGCCAACTTTACTTTAAAGGCCTAATAAACGTAACTATCGGCAAAACTTGAAGCGAAAATCAAGCCTAATAACTTTTTATATTTATAGATTTAGTTATAATAAGATTAACTGATATTAACAATATTCAAGAAGAATTCTTACACCATTACTGGTACAGCAGTAGTTAAAACTCGGTATTTGTAAACATGCACACGTCCATTTTGAACTGTCTTCGAACTTCAGCTCGTTGTTGAAGTGGGCCCCAACGAAAGTATTTTCAGTTCTTTGGATTTTTCTGTCAAAAGTTTCTTGCTAGATACAACTCAGGTTTACTTCGTTTTCGGCTTATTGTTGCATGGTTATCAACTGGATTTTATTCAGAATTACGAAAAAATTTCCTGAAGTTATTTATATTGGGCCTTTAAAGTGCAATGAAAGAAAGAAACATAGATTACATAACAAACATACAGGGTTAGAAATATTCTTAACATACCTGCCTGTCCATTGACATAGAACACAGGTAGCTGTCCATGGGCCCTGCCAGACACAGGTTGAAAACCATACGATAGTGGCCTCCCCTTTTGTGCTCTCCACAGAACGGTTTACTTTTCTGCTGGGCTGGTGATGTAATGTCCCATCTCAGGAGATCGCCTCTGTGAGAAAGTTATCAGGTAATTTCAAAACTTTATAATTTTGTTTTAAAAGATTGGAGGGTATAAACATGGTGAGAATATCATGGTCTATTATAGATTGATAGTGAATACTGATACTTAGACTACATGTACAGGGCCGTTTTCGTTTAAGCAGAAAAATCTGTTTACCCGCTTTTAAATGAAACATTTTCGGATGGAACACCTAACGGACCTGCACATTTTTTATACAGGCCCTGCAATGCTTACTTAAGGCTCGCCTGGAAGCAACATCAGATTGCCAGGTCTAACCTTATATCATAAACAAACAACATTGGTCCAACCCGTTCAATCGCTTAAACGAAAACTGCCTAGGAGTCATTGCAACAGGCTAACAAAGACTTAACTTTCTCATTTGTCGGTTGATGGTTCTAACAGCTCATCAACAGTTACACAATAAATTCATTTAGAGCAACATTGAAGAATGCCATAGCAGGGCTTTATCAGGGGGTTTTGGGAATCGGACCCTGAGAAAATTGGGAAAAAATTGATCGACATAACAGCTATTTGGGAATTCTTGACAAACACCATTATAACAACTAAATACATAATTGATCGACATAACAGCTATTTGGGAATTTTTGACAAACACCATTATAACAACTTAATACATTATTTCTTTTCAAAATAATTTAAAGCACTATCATGATCAGTACTCATGACATTTACAGCCATCTTTCTTGTTCCTTATTAAAATTAATGTCAAAAGAAGCTCCTCAAGCGATGTTAAACAACCAAATTTTTTTCAAGTGTCTGAATTGGGAATTTTTAAGAGGATATTTGGGAAAATTCACACTTTTTTTGCATTGTTTCTGTTTACCGGACCTAAACAGAGAGGTGATAAAGCCCTGCATAGCCTCAAGAAATAAATACTGTTACATCAAGCATTGATTAACATATTGAACTCACCCTGCTGTGCTAGAGATCAGGTGACGGGGATTATTTCTCAGCCATACAAAGGTAGTCCACATCTTTCCACCACCATACTCGCTCCCTTGATCTCTACCTCCAGACTTTCCGACTTTTAGCTGCAAGAGTTGTCTGCCCCTGTCAGTGCTCCAGATACGAATAGTCTTGTCTTTGCTGCCAGACGCTAGGAGGTGGCCGTCCGCACCAAAGTCTGCAACCTCTTCCTCCTCAGAAGCTGGTTTGTCTGCCACTTCAGCTTAAATACAAACACATAAACAATGGCATCTGCAGGACATTCTTACCGATTATAAATACTGACAATGAAAATGAATTGCAATTTATGATGTAGTAAGTTCCTTTCTTTTTGTCAGGGATGTCATAATTTCTTCTCTTTAGAATATTACATTGTGATCCAGGGTTTTCCCTGATGCACAAAAACCTGCATTTTGACTCCTAAAATTGTCAAAGGACTACCAAAATTGAAGAATTTTTGCTATAGTATTTGTGATGGGAGTCCCAAGACTCCTAAATTGATCAAATTTGAGGGTCCCCAGGAAAACACTGGTGATCTTTTCCCAGTTACAAAGGCACAGGAACGTGTAATCAGTTAATGACGTTAGTTTTGTAATCATCATGTTGTGAGCTTCAATTTTACTTGCTCAACTCTGCATCTCCCTTCAAACTTTGTAATCCTGATAAGCCTTTGCAAATATAAAACAAAGTAATAGTAATCAGTAGGATCATACCCCAAACAAGAAACAGACAGGACACAAATGACTTCATGGACCACTCTTAAGATGATATGTACTTCAGTTAACAACACTGCTGAGATATCTAACATAAAATGATCCACAGACTCCATCTCAAAACACACTCTCTATTCCTAAGTTTAATATCTTCAAACCAGCTTGGATCATATGAATACGGTCAGGTTTCAGATGATTTTTTTTCTCCAAATATTTCATGCAAATAGAACTGTATATATTGTGAATAACATGTATTATTCTTTTGCAATCAATTGATACCTCCTTCAATAGTTTTAGTGAAAAAGATGTGCATTTACCATGATTAGGTTGCCTTACAAGCATGAGCTCTAGAGAATTTCCCTTTAGCTCAGTCGTTAGAGCATCGGGCTTGAGAGCCAAGGGTCGCGGGTTCAAAACCCCAGCGACGGCACTATCTTTATCACTTAATACAGTACTGATAAAACACCTTAATACCTGTACTGAACGGGTCATCCAGATCTCGGTAAACTGGTTTAGGAGGTTTAAAATTCTCCCCAGGGACAGGACACCAAACCAGGCATTGAATGTCTTCATCATGGCCACGCAGTCGCTGTATGATCTGACCCTCTCTCTTCACATCAAGAATCAGAATTAAGCCAGTCTTATACCTGAAAATATCAAAATTAATAGGGATTTGTTACACCATGTAAGTTATATAAACTTCCGACATTTAATTTTTGTTTACAACATAAGTGTTATACTCAAATGTTATAGATATCAAAATTTTGTATTTCAAGTATTCAGATCCAATTTTAAAATTGTAGGAATGAAATTTGTTTTTTATAATTTTTTATTTTTGAAAATTTTCAGCATCACAAAACAGTTTACATCAATAGCTTCCATACTCCTCACTCACTTTTTCTTACAACATAATTAAAATAATATCTGTATAGACCATGATACAATGTTTGAATAATTCACATTTCAGAATTTGTAGAGATGAAATAATAGTATTTGTTTCATCTGTGATATAAATATATATATATATTCATTATTTATAATTACTAAACATATAATTATAAAGTTATCAGTTTTCATGTTTTTTAATTTATTACCCTTACAATTTCTAATTTCTCATAGTTATAATTTAAAATGTATTTTTTATACACTGTAATTGAGTCTGCAGTTTAATTTTATAATACACTACTCCATTCGGCAAGGACACTTTGCCATTGGTACAGTGTATTTTTAAACATCTAAGTCACGTGATAATGACGTATTATTCAAAATTTTTATAATAGGATATGTTTCAACTGTGATATATGTTTTGTATGCCTGCTTTCTGTGTATGTAAATATTATGTTATCTTACATTGTTACACTGTATCTGTTATCTTATATTGTTACACTGTATCTGTTATCTTATATCGTTACACTGTATCTGTTATCTTATATTGTTACACTGTATCTGTTATCTCATATTGTTACACTGTATCTGTTATCTCATATTGTTACACTGTATCTGTTATCTTATATCGTTACACTGTATCTGTTATCTTATATTGTTACACTGTATCTGTTATCTTATATCGTTACACTGTATCTGTTATCTTACATTGTTACACTGTATCTGTTATCTTATATCGTTACACTGTATCTGTTATCTTATATCGTTACACTGTATCTGTTATCTTATATTGTTACACTGTATCTGTTATCTTATATCGTTACACTGTATCTGTTATCTTACATTGTTACACTGTATCTGTTATCTTATATTGTTACACTGTATCTGTTATCTTACATTGTTACACTGTATCTGTTATCTTATATCGTTACACTGTATCTGTTATCTTATATCGTTACACTGTATCTGTTATCTTATATCGTTACACTGTATCTGTTATCTTATATTGTTACACTGTATCTGTTATCTTATATCGTTACACTGTATCTGTTATCTTATATCGTTACACTGTATCTGTTATCTTATATCGTTACACTGTATCTGTTATCTTATATTGTTACACTGTATCTGTTATCTTATATTGTTACACTGTATCTGTTATCTTATATTGTTACACTGTATCTTGTATTATTGATATTAATTTTTTCTGTCGTAGAAACAGCTCTACAGAGCTAATGTTATTTGTATATCATTAAACACGACACAAAATAAAAAAAATTGTATCTTGTATGAATGCATGCATAGAGTTAAAGGCCCAATATACGTAACTTTCGGCAAAACTTGAAGCGAAAATCAAGCCTAATAACTTATTATATTTATAGATTTAGTTAAGATTAACTGATATCAGCAATATCCAAGATGAATTCTTTCACGGTTACCGGTACAGCAGCAGTTGAAACACGCTATTTGTAAATACGTGTCCATCTCGAACCGTTTTCTACCTTCGGCTTGTTATTGAAGTGGGCCCCACCTGAATTATTTTCAATTCTTTGGATTTTTCTATCAAGAGTTTCTTGTTAGTTACCGCTCAGGTTTACTTCGTTTTAGGCTTATTTTTGCATGGTTATCAACAGGATTTTTTTAAGAATTTTTCAGAATCACGAAAATTTCCCTGAAGTTACGTATATTGGGCCTTTAAATAAACTCAAATATGATTTGAAAGATTTATTGAATGAATAATAAACAATAGCATGGACAGCTACCACACTTACCCAACAGCAACTATCCCTGCTGTAGTTGGTGAACATGCCAGACACATGACTCCTGCGTTCTCTGGACTAAACGTTTGTAGCCTGCCTTCTAAGTACTGCCAGGAGACAACATCCCCTTTGTCATCAGCACTCAACACCAGGTCTACCTGCTGACTCGACCAGCTAATGGCCGTCAACTTACCCTTAAATAAATGAAAAGGTACACCTTTAAAATCATCGATGACATCAACAATGAACTACAGTTGAGTGTAAGCTATAACCTTTACATCTAGTGCACTAGTAGTGAAATACATTTAAACTACAGGTAAACTACATGTAGTAGTGTACTACACCCTGAACCCCATACAGGTCAAATACCCCTATAGGTACTGTAAATGGGCAGTCCCATCTACCTGTGATTCTTACCTGTACTTCACCTGTGTTGTCTGCTAGTACAGTGTACCCTCATTATACCGCCACCTTTCGTCCACAGCAATTTTGGGGGTATAACGAGGGTGGCAATAGTATTGAATTATGAAAATTATAACCATGAATTAAATTGCATAATAGATTGCATTTTCAACATTTCTTTAAAAACAAGCTTAGTATTATACGTCATATAGATCTACCGGGTACATTGGCTCAAAATTATATATGAAAATATTTAATTGATCTGCCTTTGCTGCATGCCATTTTAAATGGAACACTAAAGAGTTCCACGATCTCCAAAAACAGAGCAATATGGCGTTATCGTCGAGGGAAATATATAACGATTCGGGACGTTTGTAATTTAAAGGGGTGTGGTGGATGGCGGTATGCGAGGGTGGCAAACTTAACGAGGGAATTATATATTAGTATAATACGTCATATAGATCTACATTGGCACAAATTTATATCTGAAAACAGTTATCACTGGTAACCCTATTTATCATATTAAGCTCGCCGACATCGTAATTTTTCTTATAAACCACGATTATATCCCGACAAAATTATTATATCCCGATAATGACGAGTAATCTTTGACCATCGCAATTAAATTTTAAGTAAATTAGGAAATTTAGACCGTCGTTGTTTATATTGCGACAACCCTTTAGGAAATTACGACAACCCTTTAGGAAATTACGACATCGTCAATTAAATACAGCCTCAGGCAGTTATCCCAACTCACCTGTTAGGCAGATAATTGACAAGGGGCACAGCGGGTGACTTCACGGTTCAACGCACTGACAGCTCTTACCTCTGTACCTGTGGGCACTGAGCCAAGTTATAGCTGGCAGCTACCTTTAGGCACTGAGCCAAGTTTTAGCTTGCATCCAGCGCCGGCTACCATATCGCTAGAGGGCAAGTAATTAGAGGCTCCATGCTGTGATGACCCCGGAACTGCATGACTGGTTAAATTTACCTGTGTTTGACCAGAAGCCACAAACAATGAATGGCTTTTTTATAATTAGGCCTTGCCCCCTCCCTAATCATGTTTTGTCTGTACCTGATCTGATCACAAATGATGTGAAGATTTTGACAGGCTTACACTCGGCCAACTAATTAGATAATGACCCCCTCCGGCCTCAACCCTTCCTGGTCAAAGTTTACCTGTATCAGGCCTGAAGATCTGGAGAGAATAACCCTGGGGCCGCTGATTGTTTAGTTGGGAACAGGTCATCACACCTTATATTTATGTTTAATTAAAGTGTCACCTATTTTAAACATATAAAATACATTAAACGTCTAAGTCTAAACAGACTTACGAGACACTATAAGCAATTAATAATTATTTCAATCATAAAATAGATAAATGAAATATGTATAAAATCTTATCTAGCCAAACGTAGCACTGTCATATTTAGTATAAAGATTATAATACTACTTAAATAGCATACGTTATGGCTTGTATGTGCTTTCTTGAATATATAAATTTGTTAAATACTTGGTCGCTTGCGTATTTCCGTGTATAAAACTTGTACTGCCGGTTTAAATACGTGTATTTTGATCACTATTGTGGTTTCCTTGTTGATGATCAACAAAAATATCTTTTTGAAAAAAAAACGGCCGTTTAATACGTTATTTCTGTGTAAAACATGTCAATTGTCTAGTGGTAACGAGCTTATAATATACTTGTATGTGGACCGCTATTGGTGAGCAATAAAAATATAGGATTGATTTTACTGGAGGTCGCGTGTATTGTGATAACATCACGACTTTAATACACTCTATTAATTTGAATTACCGTATTGAAGTAAATGTAAAATCGTTGATTCACTTGATCGTAAATTTGTCTTTGTTACTGTACAAGCGTAACGGAAAGATCAGACACATATTCGTCATTGTTATCATTATTTTATTACATGTGTCATTTTAATTAGTTATATATAATTAATCACATTAAACAGTAAGATCTCTTCACCCGCTGACCAAGAACGTGCTGAATAAATCTTAATGCTGTTGATGCATGGTTGAATTTATACTGACACGGGAACAAGGACTATGTTTATCATTATAACATAACTTGGATATACACAGTAAATTTATGGGTGCATAGCCCTAGTATGATCGTAAGACATTAAAGAAGGCAGATGACTGATGGGAATTTGTTATGTATGTTTGTAGGAGCAACAGCCAGAAATGACACATTTCAAAACCATAGTTAGTAAACAAAAGACCAAAAATTACGATATCCCAGCATAGGTAGATAATCCGGTGACTTGTGTATTTATCGTCAATGTGCCACCTTGGAAGGGCGATCACCCGTATCTGTGAACAAAAGACTGCACACCGACACCGTGTGACCTGCCGATACTCTTATCAGTAAACAAAAAAACGATAATTAGTAGTTCACCTGACATGGGCGACATGCCGTAGGCTGTTCACGGCTCGCTACACACCAGGTAATTTTTTGTTTCTGCAGATGACTGATATGTGGGTGTGTATTTACATCACAGTTTATGGAAAAAAAACAAACACATCAACGATCAAGTTTTTAATGTAATTCATTTCTAAATTTCGTAATATGTACATGAAGAAGACGGTTGTTGGTATCATATTTTTTAAGTGTCTTCTTTAATGTCTTACGATCATACTAGGGCTATGCACCCATACATTTACTGTGTATAGCCAAGTTATGTTATAATGATAAACATGTTTTCTGAAGTTGCCAATTTCTGACGACTTATCGGCATATTTCAGAAAAAGTGCCTGCCGTTTTCAGGTATTTGCGTGTATATAGCAATTGATGAAAACACGAATGCTATCAGAGATGGTAGTAAAATCAAGTATGAACATGCGGACGACAAATATGATCCGAAAGTCCTTGTTCCCGTGTCAGTATAAATTCATCCATGCATCAACGGTATTAAGATTTATTCAACACGTTCTTGGTCAGCGTGTGCAGGGATCTTACTGTTTAATGTGCTTAATTATATATAACTAATTAAAATGACACATATAATAAAATAATGATAACAATGACGAATATGTGTCTGATCTTTCCGTTACGCTTGTACAGTGTAAGTATAGCGCTCCAGTTCAGGTAGTGGTGAAGCCCCTCCTGCTGTGCTAAACATAGTTACCACAGAGACGGGCGACACAGGTAGGAGCTATATGTGCGGCGAGGCGTGAAGTCACCCGCTGCGCCCATTGTTGATCGTATTGTCAATAAAACAACAAATTCTAAATAGGGTGTTAATAAGTTCTAGCTTGGTCCGCGAATGTGACATTTAGATACAACATAATTATTAAGTAGGAAGTAAAGCCGTTTCATGTAATTGAACTAGTTCACGGCTCATCAGCATATTTCAGAAAAAAAAGTGCCGGCCGTTTTTTTCGGATATTTGCATATGTATATTAAGGAAAGAAACAACAAACCCATAATCAATCAAGGGAATCAACTATTTTATTTACTTCCTTTAGGCTGTCACAGTAATAAAAAGAATACATATGGAGGGAAATTGTGTATAAAAGTTACACGCGGTCTACAATAAAATAAATCGATATAATTCCAATGCAATTGCTTTATTGATCATCAATATCAAACATACAACTGTACCACAATAGTGATCAACATACTCGTATATAAACCGGCAGACAGTTGACAAGTTGTATACACAGAAATATGCAAGCGACCAGGTATTTAAACGCCGTTTTTCGGGTATTTGCATGTGTAAATTAGTTGACGAAAAAACAACAGACAAATTTACGATCAAGTGAATCAACGATTTTACATTTACTTCAATACGGTAATTCAAATTAATAGAGTGTATTAAAGTCGTGATGTTATCACAATACACGCGACCTCCAGTAAAATCAATCCTATATTTTTATTGCTCACCAATAGCGGTCCACATACAAGTATATTATAAGCTCGTTACCACTAGACAATTGACATGTTTTACACAGAAATAACGTATTAAACGGCCGTTTTTTTTTCAAAAAGATATTTTTGTTGATCATCAACAAGGAAACCACAATAGTGATCAAAATACACGTATTTAAACCGGCAGTACAAGTTTTATACACGGAAATACGCAAGCGACCAAGTATTTAACAAATTTATATATTCAAGAAAGCACATACAA
The DNA here is from genome assembly GCA_947623455.1 of Mimachlamys varia. Classification (NCBI taxonomy): domain Eukaryota; kingdom Metazoa; phylum Mollusca; class Bivalvia; order Pectinida; family Pectinidae; genus Mimachlamys; species Mimachlamys varia. The sequence continues at coordinate 10,695,273 of OX392537.1, forward strand.
GCCATAACGTATGCTATTTAAGTAGTATTATAATCTTTATACTAAATATGACAGTGCTACGTTTGGCTAGATAAGATTTTATACATATTTCATTTATCTATTTTATGATTGAAATAATTATTAATTGCTTATAGTGTCTCGTAAGTCTGTTTAGACTTAGACGTTTAATGTATTTTATATGTTTAAAATAGGTGACACTTTAATTAAACATAAATATAAGGTGTGATGACCTGTTCCCAACTAAACAATCAGCGGCCCCAGGGTTATTCTCTCCAGATCTTCAGGCCTGATACAGGTAAACTTTGACCAGGAAGGGTTGAGGCCGGAGGGGGTCATTATCTAATTAGTTGGCCGAGTGTAAGCCTGTCAAAATCTTCACATCATTTGTGATCAGATCAGGTACAGACAAAACATGATTAGGGAGGGGGCAAGGCCTAATTATAAAAAAGCCATTCATTGTTTGTGGCTTCTGGTCAAACACAGGTAAATTTAACCAGTGTAACAGAACAAGAGTGACAACTGTTGTTGGTTAAGTTGTTGTTTATTGAAGATTCCCCAGATGTTATAGGTGTCGTCAAGGTCTGTCCGTTTCCGTGGTCTGTCCCGCTCTGTCTCATCCCTTATACCAAACCCCTTTTTATCCCTCCCAGAATCTAGAGGGTCGTGTGCAAAGTGCAATCCCCTCCCGAGTTTACCATATATGTAACGCTCTGAAGATGACTGCAATTACATTTCTACTCCTCTAACACCCTGATCGACATGTGGAAGCTGTTTGATAGATCCTAATCTTACCGTTAGATCACTGCCCCATAGACCACCTATGAACCCCGCGCGAACTAATTACCGCTAACTAATTACTATTGGTACGGTTATACTAATTGCAAACACCCTGTGTCCGGTGTTTCATTTTAAGCCAGATTTTGTACACCTCAGCAGTAAATCTAAGTCCCACTTTGTTACATACGTCCCTTTTCTTTCAAAGAAATATAATTACTAATTATAGTTCTTTCAAGGCTTTTCAACTATTATCCCAACTTTTTTTTTTTTCAGTGATTTATTTAACTACTTTCAATCCATTCCCACCTCAGATAAATCTATAAAAAACTTCCCTTAGACACTGTATAGGCCCTACCTTGGTATCGATTAACATCTAGTACTGCCCCCTAAATGACAATAGGATGTCAAGTCATTTGATAAGTATGTAAGGTTACCTATATGTCCTTCAGTCAGAAAGGTCGGTTAGTGGGTACATATAATTATCAACTTATTTACAATTACAAATCAATACACAACAAATTCACCTGTAATAGATGTACATACCAAAGTTGTTATTTTATCCCTATCAAAACAAGATAATTATAATAAAATCCACGTGGTGATGTGAATCAGAAGTAATTAATCTCCATAGTATCCATTAAGAAAAACACTTATGTCGCGTCCGACATGAAGAGTCCTCACAATATTGTTCATTGAATCAATAAGTCACACACTTTAATAAAATTAAATAAAATAACACACGATCGCGATTGTCACTTATGTACACACTTATATAAGAGTTTGTAATCACGGAATTGTGGTTTCCAGGTCCTCACCCGTTGTAGAAATCCACCTCCGTCACCGGCGTCTAACTCCAAGTTATCGTTACAACAGTTCTTAAAATATCATTTTTAACAGAAAAATAATTTCCTGTCCGATGTAGAAAGTGGATTCCGGAATGCCTTCCTTAACTTGAATTCCACCTCATAACTGTTTACGTTTACATAGTCATTCAAGGTTGTTTACGGAAAAGTTGGTCTCGGATCCTCACCCGTTTGTTGTAGACCACTCTCACAACACTTTGTTCATTTAATAACATGAAAAGCCAGTCCCGGATCCTCACCCGTTTGTTGTAGACCGCTCTCATTTTAAACACAACACATTGTTCATGTATACGTTATGTATATCCGTTACAAAATACTGTCAAAAATCGCGTTGACTTGTATGATTATCAACACTGTCTGTCTTCTTACTTCGTTGTCATCATGGGGAAAGTGGGTTCTACGATGTCTTCTTAAATTAAGAGCCCACCTCCGGTTTTCTTGTGACAATGATTTTGTATAGGAGCACAATTGTAATGTTCTTGATTTTGCCCCCTACTAACACTGTCATCAATATTTGCGATTGTTGCCCAGGGCGTTGTTTGGATTGTTAGTTGAGAGGGAATTCCCTGCAAGGGGATTCCCGGGTACGCAGGGGTAGATCTTGTGGATGGTATCCTTCTGACTTCCGTCGGTGACCACATGTGTTGTTAGTGGTGGATTGTCAGCGTTGTCTACTGTCTGTTCCGTCTGCGTCACCATACATCCGTTGGTGACCATCGGCGCTGTGGGTTGTGGGCTGTCATTGTTGTCCACTCCCGGTTTAGTCAGCGTCACCAGTTGGAGATGAGGTTTGGTGATTGGCTTACCTGACCTTTTTCGCTTTCTCATGGCTAGTCGATCCTTATATAACCTCCCTAACTCATATCGTCTATATATATAAATAACAAGTAAAAGAATCACTACTCCTATTATACCCATCCCTATCAGGCTCCATAAGGGAAAACTCGTATTATCCTTTACGACCCTGAGAGACTGCAATTCGTTAATCAATTGATCCATGGGTATTTGTTTGATATCTTTCAGTTTTTCAGGAAGTTCAATTTTTGTAAAGTTAGGTAACGCGTCATGGAATGGTTCCCACAATTGTATCTTAGACACATTAGTTATGGGAATGAGGTTTTCCCAGTCCCCTTTAGTTTTAAATGCACTCTCGTTTTCATAAAAAGGTAATAAACTTAGTCTATCGTTAGTTGCTGAACATGTTGGTCCTAGTTTCAAAATTCCTATAGGCGGTTGAATGGTTTTACTTAACATTTTCTTATCACCTATTTGACAGCCAATAGAGACCCGTGTTGGTTCGTTAGTGGTTACGACCCACATTCCCTGGTCAAGATATTGGGAAGTAGGTACTGAAGCGGAAGGTTCCACTACAGTGGTGCAGAACTTTGAGATCTTATTATCATCTTTAGTTACGAATGCAATTATACACATTTTACTTAAATTGGTAGGGAAAACCAGGTTGCGCATGGGACAGAAATCAACATTTCGCGTACACTGACTCACTTCATCATTCTCAAGTATGATATATTTGGTTTTCTCTACATTTAATGCTACCACTTCTGCTTCTAACAGGAATTTTGCGGTTATAGTACTTGTAAGCGAATCAATATTGGAAGTCATTTTTATCGGCAGGGGTAAGTTTATTGCCTTAAAAATTTCGAATTTCCTATTAATATCCAAAAGTGGAATAGTGGTTATAATTATGATCTTATCATTTTCCATTACTGTCGTACAGGTAAGAAACTTATAATATGCCCATAGATTTGTAATTGGATCATGCGGTAGTTTCAATGTTTGTGGTAATTTGTTGTCCAACCCAACTATTAAATTTTGTAGGTTTGTTGGTGAAATAACGCTAGGTGACAGGTGTCCTACTGCAAGCATGTCTAATTGTGCGCGCAAATTTTCGGTGTAGAATGTTGCAGTTTGTAGCCTGTAACGTATTTCCTCAACAACCATATCAAGCTGAATAAAAATATGCATGAATTCTTCTAATTTTCCTAATTGACGATTCAACCCATGGGCAAATGTTAATATCCTCTCATTTAACTGTGCAAAGTTATCGACTATGTCATTGAGACCACGCCTATTTTTGCGACTCTTATCTAGATGTTCTATCTATCAACCGTTTGCTTAGCCCAGCATCATCTGAGCTTACCTCTGAATCAGAATGGTGTTGTCAATACCCATACACATGTTCTCATTATGATGTTGCATCACCGTTCTCGGTATTCTCTAGCTAATGGCTCAACATCTGGGAAAGATCTGCTCTATCCATAATCAAGTAATTATTCCTAACTGATTTAACCCATCACTATACTATAGTGTTTATGTGAGACTTACAATAGAGACAACATGAATATCATATTTAAGCAAAGCATATAGGAATCCTCAACTCGCTAATATCTTAAACCACAATTAAGTCTGACACCAGGTTTCACTAACTAAGTTTGTTTATAGTGAACTTTCTTTTAATGAACACTTCTAATACTAGTTGATTACAAGCAATCTATTTTCTTAATTTTTGTTTCAGTTTTAAAGTTTTATAAATTTCCTAAATGTATTAATTACACCTTCTACGAGTATCCTAAGTCTCTTCTTTCTGCTTCTGAATTTCAATTTTTCATGAATTTTGGGTACCTGTCAGTCCTATCTTATTTTTTTGTGTGTTATATAACCCTTTTTCCAAGGGTTACATTTCTTCCTGTCAATTGGTTTCCTATTTCTCTTTTACATGTATCTTAGCTTTTTATTCCTCCTATCTATCAAATTATGAACAGGGTGTTTTACTTTCCCCGTTTTAGTGTTTTGCGCCTTATTCCCCCCTACAATTTCTTTGTATATTTCCTTAGCACAAACTATTAATAACTATTAGAAATTAAAAAAAAGATATTGAATTTTAAGAATTGCTTAACAATATACAGACTTTTAAGATAAATGTCTGTTTGTATTTTTAGAAAATATCTCATTCAATAATAAATATTTTATCATTAATATTATATTGTGCCAATTGGGTAAAATATATATCGTTACAGTTATTCCCATCTCCTAATACTTATTCTGTATACACTCTAGTACATAGTTCCTACGTAATTTATTTTGAATGTTTGATTTTAACTGAGTAAAGGATACTTTGACTGATTTGTCCCGGTGTATTGTTCGTTGATATCTTTATACCAATGTTGTTTAAAACAACTTTCATCCCTATTCTTTTTCTAACCTTATCACATCTAAACCACTGTTAAATCTGAGTCTTTCCTATTTGTACCATATTTAAAAATCAATTTGTGATTTATTCTTTATTGCACACATTCTAGCATCCTAAACGTTTTTCTTTTTAAAGTTAATTTCCAAATGGCTTTGTTATAATCGTAATTCTTTTAATTGGCACTGTCCCTATATCTACACTGTATACTGTTATTCCCTACAATATTCTGTATTACTAAAATACATACCCCCTTACAGCTTTCACGCTAGTTTGACAAAATAATTTGTATTTTACCCCTCTCAGGATCTTTGAAGTTTCTAAAGTTCGCTATGTCCCTAATCCCCACATTAAACAATGAAGATACCCAGAGAAATTGCTTAACTACATGTGCTACTTCCCAAACCCCTAACACAGAAAATAACCTATTCAATTGTATATTAAGTTCCTGAAACAATGGTACTGGATAGACATTTGCCATTATGAGAGCTACTTAAGTTCTAAATTAAAAGCCAAATCATCTACCTTTGCTTCTTTTCCAAACGTTGTGTCTCGGTTCGAATCCTGGTCCACGTGCACCAAAATCAGCTCTTGTAACAGAACAAGAGTGACAACTGTTGTTGGTTAAGTTGTTGTTTATTGAAGATTCCCCAGATGTTATAGGTGTCGTCAAGGTCTGTCCGTTTCCGTGGTCTGTCCCGCTCTGTCTCATCCCTTATACCAAACCCCTTTTTATCCCTCCCAGAATCTAGAGGGTCGTGTGCAAAGTGCAATCCCCTCCCGAGTTTACCATATATGTAACGCTCTGAAGATGACTGCAATTACATTTCTACTCCTCTAACACCCTGATCGACATGTGGAAGCTGTTTGATAGATCCTAATCTTACCGTTAGATCACTGCCCCATAGACCACCTATGAACCCCGCGCGAACTAATTACCGCTAACTAATTACTATTGGTACGGTTATACTAATTGCAAACACCCTGTGTCCGGTGTTTCATTTTAAGCCAGATTTTGTACACCTCAGCAGTAAATCTAAGTCCCACTTTGTTACACCAGTCATGCAGTTCCGGGGTCATCACAGCATGGAGCCTCTAATTACTTGCCCTCTAGCGATATGGTAGCCGGCGCTGGATGCAAGCTAAAACTTGGCTCAGTGCCCAAAGGTAGCTGCCAGCTATAACTTGGCTCAGTGCCCACAGGTACAGAGGTAAGAGCTGTCAGTGCGTTGAACCGTGAAGTCACCCGCTGTGCCCCTTGTCAATTATCTGCCTAACAGGTGAGTTGGGATAACTGCCTGAGGCTTATTTAATTGACGATGTCGTAATTTCCTAAAGGGTTGTCGTAATTTCCTAAAGGGTTGTCGTAATTTCCTAAAGGGTTGTCGCAATATAAACAACGACGGTCTAAATTTCCTAATTTACTTAAAATTTAATTGCGATGGTCAAAGATTACTCGTCATTATCGGGATATAATAATTTTGTCGGGATATAATCGTGGTTTATAAGAAAAATTACGATGTCGGCGAGCTTAATATGATAAATAGGGTTACCAGTGTATTGATCTGCTTTTGCTGCATGCCATTTCAAATGGAACACTAAAGAGTTCCACAATCTCCAAAAACAGAGCAATATGGCGTTATCATCGAGGGAAATATATAGCGATTCGGGACGTTTGTAATTTAAAGGGTGTGGTGGATGGCGGTATGCGAGGGTGGCAAACTTAACGAGCGAATTATATATAGGAAGGAAATACGTTCTAGAGGTTTAGGTGGCAGCATGCGAGGGTGGCGGTAGATTCTAAAAAATAACCAGTTTCCTGACGTCTGTTTAAAAATGGCTACGTGTCGCGAGATACCGCGAGAATTTCTTACTTACCCAGCTATTTTTGATCACGTGACGTGAGGCGGCGGCCATTTTCAAACAGATGTCAGGAAAGGTTATTTTTTAGAAATGGATGACAACAGTTGGTTTACGACCTCCTGTGACTTGATTAAAAGTGTAGGTTAGTAGAAAAATATCTGTTCTTTCCATTGATGATTAATTTACATGGGATTGGAAACGTTTCATATTTATAAAACACGACTTAAAAGGCGACCTGTGCACGGGTCGGTAAAATTTCCACTTTTTAACTAAGCAGGAATATTGACTCTCACACCCGCCTGTCGTCAAAATATTTAGCTGGTCAGAGAGTCAGAACCCTTCGGACTACTGCATGCGCAGCAGTCAATTTATTTAGAGGATTTTCGGGTTTAAATTCAAGCCGAATCATCCAGCTCTTTAAATTTGTTATTCTGAGTGGAACAAAATTTTAACCGTTACCCTGTGTGAATTGTGCTCAAACAGTTGTTCTTTAGTTTCAGTATTCCATATCTTCAGTCTCCCATCTTCTGATCCACTGCAGCACGTTGAAATACTTTCATCTTCATGTGGACTCAGGGTCACTGCACTAACTTTATCTCTGTGAGCACGGAACACGCCTTTTGCTTTAGCTGGATAGCATGTCACGTCAAAAATCAAAACATCTCTTCTTGCACCGAAAACATAAACACCGGCACTGTTTGCATCAGTCACGTGTGTGCAGTACCAATTTGGAGATGCTGGTATTGTAATTTCTGACATCATTTCAACTTTTCCGAACAATCAGTAGTCAACAGAACTGCGAATAAAACTATTCTTATTCCTCTAACAAAACAACATGTCAAGTAGTCTGTAAGAAACCTTTCCCTTTTCCACTAACAGTAATAAATAGCTAGATCTACAGCTGACTTGGGTTTAATTTCCCGCACGTTATTTGTACGTTTTCGAAAGCCCGTAGTTTACAAGCTTTTAGATGATCTGTAACGTTTTGATCATGATCAGCATCAACATAACGCTTAACAATTTAGGACCAGTGGCAGGTGATAGTGCAGCATGTTAAGTTTGACACGAAAAGGTAACAAAACGAATTCGGTGATTGATATTGTGTACACCAATCATTCATGCTTGTGAACCTGTCATGTTCTGTGAAGAGTACCCCATATTGAATCAAATCAATTAAGTCGTTAAACATAATGTGTTTGGAGGGGGGGGGGGGGGTATCATCTTCAGTTGATCTTGATCATGAGCAGTAGAGTCAAACCACTGAAATTTAGCTCATAGTTTTTCATGATTATCGCATTACAATGTGTAGATCAAAATAATTTCCTTACCAGTGCAGGGATCACTTTGGGGCGAGATTTGGGGATTTTTACCCATATTTTACCTGAAAATCTCATTGAAATTTCAAAATAGTATTACTTTATATAGAAAAATCTCATAGAAATTTTATTTATCTCATAAAATCCCTCAAATTTTCCCATAGGTTTTTAGAGCCAGAATTATCCATGCCAGTGCACTGGTGGACTGGAAACCTTTTGTTTATTTATTTCATTTAGTCTACATTTTCAATTGAAAATGAATTATGAAGTAAGTTAGTAATTTTATCTCCTATTACACATAATGATATTTTGCATATATGTACAGTAGAGTTATACACATCATATATATATACATCACTGACACTAATGCTCTACAATTATCTCCCTTTGATCACTGGACCACATCCAGTGGTGTATGCTTGAGTGAGCACAAACACCTGTGGGCTTGTTCTCCCCGTCGTCCACTAATTATATATATATAATATTAATCATGCTAATCACATATATACCCCAACACTCCAGGCAAATTACCCCCTTTTGCAATTATCAGTAGTGTCATTATAGTACACCTGGGACAGCCTTGTTATATGAATATAACATATAAATATATATTCATACATCAGTGTCTTCTTGACAATAAATACTACAAGATCAACTGAAGTAAATAAAGGTATGTAGAACCTAATTATATATAAGAAAATTTGTTTAAACAGGTAATTCTTTAACAAATTGTATTGATATATTATATATATACTTTCGTGACAAACATATACCCCCAGAAAAAGTACAGCAGACTCCATTTTCTCAACAGAAATATGTGCATGTACACTGTCATTTCCATATAGCATTATATTTCAATATTGTATGTTGTAACTTATTGCTAAAATAATTTTGAAATTGTTGTTTTTTTCCTTTTACCATTTCTTGGATTCTAAGATTTTTTTTTTTTTTGTATCCAAACTCACTGAAATTAAAGATTTTGTTCCAAGTTTTTGGAAGGCATCTCAGTCTTTCCTTCACCTTTCCCATTTAGTAACTCCATGCATTACAGATTAAGGTAAACAGATGACTAATAAGATGAACACTGTAATAAGATGACTTGTGAGTGAAAATATTAGGAATTTTACAAAATTTTCCCATGTTTTGTATTCAACATCAAAAGTGATTGTGGTTACTTTTCGAATTTTGTTTCAACTCCACAAACACATCTATTGTTTATTTATTAACTGTGTCAGAACCTGTAGTGTAGAAGTGTATATATTATGTAAGCATTTTGCGATTGCTGTCGTCAGTATTAGAGGTTTGCAATTATAGATTACCTTGATTCAACTGTTAATGCTGTTAGCATGGTTTAATTAGTTTAGCATGTACTTTTTTCTCTTACAGTAATATCTGCAGCAGAAAGACAGCTAAGTAACCTAGCCCGGAAGTCTAATCCAGCTGCCTCAACAGCCCCAGTCCAAAATCCACTACCATGCAGAAGAACAATCCACAGAAGTGCTGTCGTCCAAGCCGAATTTGATAAAGACAATTATCCACCAACGGGACGATTTAAACTACCAAAGAAAAAATGTCTGCGGTACAACGATATTGTTTATCCACCTCAGGTGCCGGGAGAACCAAGGCGACCAGCGGTAACTATATATAGACATTATAATTATCTAAAACTATTTATGATTATTGCATAAATCTCACTTAGTATCATGTACATGTGTGCAAGTACGTAATTATATTGTATTGTAAACAACTAAGCAATCAGTGATCAAACATAAATCATCTGTTCTGGTAGACTACAATGTATAGCTGTGAGGTCTGGAAGGATTGACAGTGTTAAACCAGATTAGTTAAAATCATATCTTGATCTCTGTGGCAGGCACAACATGGGAGGCCACTATCATATCATTTTTTTTTCGTTTCTGTGCAATAATGGCAACAAATGTTATCCAATTTTTTTGAAACTTAAGTACAATTACAAGGTAAAATGCCTATAGGGCCCGTCCAAGTTCAATCGCCACTTTTGGTTGATGTTATTTCGCGGAGTTATGGCCCCTTGATTAACATTCCTGTGCAATCACAGCAACAAATATTATCCAATTTCTGTGTACATGGCTTTAGTTTTTGTTCAGTTTCCAAGCAATACATCTATTGTCAACAGCATAAAAATTACAAAAGATTTTTACCTACAATATATATATATGATTACCTCATACGAAAGGGGGAAAAGCAGGGATATCAATTCTACGACTAAGCTTGTTTTACTCTTGATATTGTCTATTAAGTTATAATTAAAATTCTACCGCATTTCTCCGACAATAAGACAATGTCCGGTAATAAGCCCACCCCCCACTTCTGACCTCCCCCAATGTTGGTATCCATTGTTCATTTGTAATGGCAAACTGGAGGAAAGAGAACAAAGGTTGAATTCTAAGTGATGTTGTGATAAATAATAAATTTGATGCTTTTTTCAGGAAGTATGTCATGGCAGAATGGATATCAAATATTCTAGGGACAAGTTATGGTACACAGCAGGAATGGTAAGTGATATTGGCAATAAAATCTATCATTTATATATAAAATGAGTATTTTTGAATTGTACAAAAGGAAAAATAGGTTCGGAAAGCAACACCCAAGACTGGCTGACACATTTTAGAATATGGTCAAAATCCATTTGGTGGCTTGTATACAGTCAGGTTCAGCAACAAGAAAAACAGAATTAAAAGTAAAAACAGAGAAAAATGAACAGTTTTGGGGTCCAAGTCATTGTAATGAGACAATTCATCGGCAAAAGCTGGGGAAAAGAATCAAAAGATCATTATTAGAAGCAAAGGTTTACAATTGTGGGATGTCATTATACCTAGCAATGACGTCTATGATATTGAAACAAGAGGCCTGATGGGCCTGAATCACTATCCTGTTCTGCAGCTTAAAATATTTGTCATTTGAGTCACCTTCTGCAAACCTGAAAGCTACCTTCCAACATATGCTGCCACAAAAAAACCCAGAAAACCAGGGCCTGTGGTTTATTGGAAATAATTAAAAAGATCTAGCTTAAAATTCTTAACACATTTGACCTCTGTGACCTTGAAAGTCAGTCAAGATCATGTAAAATTGAAGCCCATCATTCCTTCATGCTACCTGCCTAATATCAATACCCTGTAGCTAGGGTCTTTTTGTCATTGAGAAAAAATGTTGTTTGACTATTTCAGCACATTTGACCTTTGTGACCTAAATAGTGGGTCATTGTCATTTATTTGCACAAACTTGGTAGTAATTCATCTCTCAATCCTGCATGCCTAATATCAGTACCCTGGTGCCAAAATAAGATAGACACGTGTTTCTGTTTTTGAACCAACCCTAAACATTTTATTGGTACAAATATCTTAATATTATAAAATCAATTTTTTATCTTGGAAACAATGGTTTTCAAATAAGAATTATTACATCAGAAAAGCATATTACAGACCAAGATTTTCAACCACAATTCAAGCACAGCATGTCATCAGTAAATGCAGTGTCCTCGCTGCACATTACAGAAAAAAAAGATGCAGTGTCCATCGTCCGTCCATCAACTTTTCTTTAAAAATTTCTAATCAACTTGACTTCATGTTCAAATTGTGTTGGTAGGTAAAAGACATTTGGTAGAACGTGTGTATAAAATTTACAAAATATGAAAATTTAAACTACATTTTGATTTTGGTTAGATGAACATGATAACCAACTATAACTCTTTTTAGAAGCTCAAAAGAAGAGACAAATCCTTGTCTACAATTTTTGTGTAAATTTTGTATTCTTCAGATCCGCGGGATGACCATAGACGAAGCCATGAAACAACTTTCCTTCAGCCCACATAAGGGAGCTCATATTATACTGGAGGTATATATATATATATACTAAGTAAAACACTTGTAACATGTAAAATTTTACTGGCGGTCCTATAACTGAAGGAAATGTAATGATACTAGTTGATTGATCTACCTTGAGTAGCTATTTCCACAGGGTCAGTTGAGTTTTGTTGAGTCATTATACCTGCCTTTTAGATAATTTAAGGGAGATACCATGTAGTACAAATCACTATGGGTACATTCGCGCTACAGGTTGAAGCGGCACAATATGTACAGAAATAAACCATGATAAACGAACGCACTTGGACCGAATTATAAGCAGAGCTAAAAATCAACAGTTTCGGAGGAGAAATCAATGACATATTAATAATAAAATGCCGTTATTTCACACATCCACTTAATTATGTAACATATTTTTACATCTTCAACTGATATGACATTGTTTAAGAAATAAACAACACAAACTAGAAATAGTCGACAATTTAGTTTCGGTCAGGTACGTCTGGACCCCTCAAACCACACGTGCCAGGGGTTCCACAGGTCAGGCTCGGTGCAAATCTGTGCCTGGTGTTTTTTCGCTGCAGGTTCAACTGGTTCAGCTGGTTCAACCTGTAGCGCGAATGTACCCTATGTTTGTGGGTCTGTCTGTGCGAGGTTTCGCGAGCGAGTCTGTGGGAGAGTCTGTGATAACCTTGTGTACAACATATCTTGGAAACTCCTTGTCAGATTTGGTTCACACCATAGCATCACACTATCTAGGTAGATCTTCACCTATTTAGAACTTTTAGTGGTCATTGGTCAAGGACAAGTCTAAGGTCACAGTTGACCACTTATGAATAAAAAGTTACTGTACAGATATCTCAAGAACACTGTAAACAGATTTAGTTCATCAAGTTCTATTCCTGTTTAATTTTGGTGGGCATTGGTCAAGGTTAAAGGTCAAAGGTCACAGTTGACCACTTTTGGAGGAAAAAGCTTGTGTACAACATATCTCCGGAATGCCTTGGTGGATTTGGTTCATATTCCCACTTTAGCATCACTCGGTCACATTCTACATCATTTTGTCTGCAATCCTGTTCCTTGTCATAGGGCCAAAACATAGAACAGAATGCTGTTTAATGCTTAATTATCAACAAATTTAACCCGAAACAAAATGTTTGTTTTTTCTAGGTACTGAAGGAAGCACAGCAAGTCGCTGTCGAAGACCATAATGTAGAGTTCAAATCTAATCTATGGATTGGTAAGTACAAATATTACACATCTTTCTGGCCAAATCTAATCTTTGGATTGGCAAGTACAAATATTACACATCTTTCTGGCCAAATATAATCTATGGATTGGTAAGTACAAATATTACACATCTTTCTGGCCAAATCTAATATATGGATCGGTAAGTACAAATATTACACATCTTTCTGGCCAAATCTAATATATGGATTGGTAAGTACAAATATTACACATCTTTCTGGCCAAATCTAATCTATGGATTGGTAAGTACAAATATTACACATCTTTCTGGCCAAATCTAATATATGGATTGGTAAGTACAAATATTACACATCTTTCTGGCCAAATCTAATCTATGGATTGGTAAGTACAAATATTACACATCTTTCTGGCCAAATCTAATATATGGATTGGTAAGTACAAATATTACACATCTTTCTGGCCAAATCTAATCTATGGATTGGTAAGTACAAATATTACACATCTTTCTGGCCAAATCTAATATATGGATCGGTAAGTACAAATATTACACATTTTTCTGGCCAAATCTTATCTATGGATCGGTAAGTACAAGTATTTCACATCTTTCTTGCCAAATCTAAGCTATTGTTTGGCGGTGTCAGATATATTCTACAGATTGTATGTGCTAGTTGTACATGTGCGTAAATAGAATTCTTGCCAATTAGAATTATGTCTATCAACTTAAGTCATTTAGCAAAAAAAAAAAGAGAAAACTTGTTAGGGGTATAATTCTTACATCCAGTACTGAATTAAGAATAATCTGTAGGCTATTTACTTTATGTATAAAAAGTTACAGTGGAATTATCTGTTTATCTGTGTGTGTTTTGGAATAAGGATACTTAACTGCAAACCAATAATAATTTAACAGTGATCTACAATTATTTTTTCATGTGTTCTTTTCATTTTTATTGCCAAAACAATGGTTCCCACAATGTTAAATTTAACCATTTCTGGAAATTCAAAGGGGTTCTTTCATAATTATATGAGTACAGGATGCCTACGTATATTTATGGAATCCACTTAATATCGCCCCTGTTAATATCACATTCCTCTTTATATCATGTTTTCCCAAGCACCATTGTTCTTCCTATATAATCCATGTAATCATATTTGGTTAATATCATGTATTTTGAGCTGAATTCCTCTTAATGTCATGTTTTTTTAACCATTCACAAAAATGATTTTTAATTGAAATAATGTTATCTATATATTGAAACATCTTCATATGTAAAATGAATAGCTTACTTTTAGTGCTATTAGTGTGAATGCGCATTGTTAATTTTTTACATTTAATTCAAACTTTGGATAAACTTGACTTTTTAAAGCTTTAATAAAAAAGTGATAGAAATATAATAATGAAAAATAAAATTTCTTCATTTTCTAACGGTAACAAATAATGTTAATGTGGACTATGTTCTGTTTACTTCTTGAAGTTGACAAACTTTCCCGACAAATTAGAATCAGCTGTTTTGGTATTCCATCAGTTGTCGGCTGTTCCGTCAGTGTGTATAACATTCAATAAATGACGATTGTTACTTTTGATGCGTAAATCAATTTTTAAAGTGTCAAAATGTAAATAGAAGAAATAATTTGTCTTTTTTGTTGTTTACTGGTGTGTAAACTGAGTTTTTCTACAGATATTTTAAATGACGCACGTCAGCGCGTTATGTTGAAATATCAGTAGAAAAAAACATACAAATAATCATAAGAGGATTCCGGAAGTGTGTATCATCTATTTTCCTTCTTTTTCAGAGGAATCCTTCGTTAATAAGACAAAGGAAAACAAAGCTATGGCCGGCTCTAAAGCCCTCAAAATAGCGAGTTGTCATTATTTTGTTCGCCTCTCAGAGGGGACACCACCGAAGCATTATTTTGAACCAGAGAAAACAGGTTATCAGAAAATGGAAGATCACATCAAATCCCAACGAGCAAGAAGAGTGAAGTGGTCTCTTTAACCCAGAAAAAACTTACTACATGGATATTTTTTTGTGGGGTGTCAAAACTGTGTGTATACATTATGTTATGGACAATATCACTGTACAATTGAACCTTGTTATCTCTGACTTTCATAACTCAAAGACCTTATTTAATTTGAGGGATTTTGTCGGTCCCAGGTGTTTCATTCAAGGGATTTTATCAGTCGCAGCCAAGATTTACAATTAATGTCAAACCTGCATAATCCAAAAGCTCGGATAACTGGAGTTTTTCCCAGGGTCATGTCGACTTTGAGATAACGAGGTTTGATCGACTTTATATCACCTAAATGTAGTTAATACTGCTTGTCAGACAGGAAGGAAAGATAAATCCGGATCCACTATCCACTGCGATAATGAATTCAAGGTGTGAAAAGAAAATGAACACTTGACAAAATATGTTCGAAGGAGAATGATTGAACTACAAAACAATGACTGGTTATGTATATGGAAGGTTTCTTTTTTTTTTTTAAGAGATTTTCATAGTCCAAAAGTCCCTGGGCCAAGGGGATTCGAACATTTCATAAATGTTAATCAAATTGTATATTACTAAGTTTTTGGTCATATTTAGAAAAACTGGATTTCAAACAAACTTGGAAAAAATTAAATCATTATAACACTAACCAAAATATTTTCTTTTGGGATTTGAATTGCTCTCGTGTTTATAGATGTTTTTCTTTAGCCATTGTACATGTAGAAGGTAACCGAGGTCAGTGTAGCAGAATGCCAAAAGGTCAACACCAATGTAACAGGAGAGGTAAAATGCATGGCCAGACCAGGGTTCGAACCCGGGACCTTTCAAACTCTAGACGGACGCTCAACCAATTGGGCTATCTGGTCGCCGACGATCAACCCTTTATAGATCCGCTACATTCCTCCCTCCTTTAACAAAGTTTTTGACCCCGAAGACCACGATTTAAAACCCAGGTTCAGGTATCCCCTTGCTAAGTTTGCACTAAGTACTTGACAAAAGGTTTGGTAACAGGCACCAAATGTAACAGGAGAGGAAAAATGCATGGCCAGACTGGGGTTCGAACCCAGGATTTTCCGAGCTCTAGATGGACACTCAACCAATTGAGCTATCTGGTTGCCGACGATTGACCCGGTCCAAATCCACTACACCAATAAACCCATGTAACCCTGACATAACCATGAATAACAGGTGCTAAAACAGACTCCACAGGCTTCTTGTCTGTTTAATTTTACTGTTGTATGAAGTCATTTGTAGAAACCAAACAATTACATATTCATGTAGATGATGGCAGAATATAACATATAGTGAGGATCAATTTGCAGAATCAAAATTCCATTAAAAGATACACACATAGTTGGTTTTTGAAAATTGTTTGTCTTAATTCACCAAAAAAGATTCTTTCCGTATGTATATTGTCTGTTGTATATAGAGCAGGTCCCATTTACAAATTTTTTTATAATGTAATGCATTGGGTCCTTAATATGCACTACCACAGTTCCCAGCATTACTCGAGCTCACCAGGCCAGAGTGGCCATTTAGTGAGCTCCCCAGGCCAGAGTGGCCATTTAGTGAGCTTACCAGGCCAGAGGGGCCATTTCGTGAGCTTACCAGGCCAGAGGGGCCATTTCGTGAGCTTACCAGGCCAGAGGGGCCATTTAGTGAGCTTACCAGGCCAGAGGGGCCATTTAGTGAGCATACCAGGCCAGAGGGGCCATTTAGTGAGCTTACCAGGCCAAAGGAGCCATTTAGTGAGCATACCAGGCTGTTGTGTCCAGCTTTCCTGCGTTAAATTTACCTTTAACAATAATTCCTGATTACTATGATAGGGCATCGTCGGAAACCAACGGTACACCTCTCTGACGTTTGCATACCAATATAAATCTTTGTTTACCCCGAATAGAAGTTTATTCGGAGATTTCGACCAGTCAGAATGGTCATTTCTTGTGACACTCTGTAAGATCATTTTACCATGACCACGACCAGTATATTTCTGTAGACATGAAGCCGATGTCAATCTCCGTATAGCAGGACCTTATATTTTGATCACAATCAACACAATTTTAACACAATCGACAGGTTTTGTTGACAGGCGGTGCTACAAATTTAAAGGGATACCCTGGCTGGATGTAGTCACGGATGAAATTATCGATATGATTGGCTACTATTTTAGTACAAAAACGAGGTTTCCATCAATTCTAGCCCACTGTATGCAAACGTCAGAGAAGTGTACCGTGGGTTTCCGACGATGAGATACGGCAATGTCTGCCATTAACATGCTCACGTTAGTACCATATTTCAGACATTGGTTTTAAGGTATTCTATTGAAACTAAAATTTGTGCAGTGAAGTTATTGTCTTGGCTAAAATTTTAAACTGTTAAAGGGGAGACATTATATTTTTGTTCATTAAAACAAATCTCTAGTTTTTTACACTGATTTCATTAAAAAAACATTAACGTGTAATTAAATCATTGATATTGACAAATCTTAACCAAAAGGGTAAAGTTAAAAGTCTGCAAATCTAATCTGTTTCATCAAAAAATGCTTGTAGTAAAATAGTCAAAGTCTGGATACAAATATGGACAGGTGACAATTTAAACCTGTAACAGCTCGCATGGATAGGAGACAAATGGACGGACAGATAAAACGCTAAAAAAAACAACAAACGGCAGTGATTAATTTTTTTTTTTTTTTGTATTTTCCTGTCTTTTAATCTTTTCAATTAACAACCACAGATTTTTTCTTTATTCTTGAAATCAAAATTCTTGGTGAGCAAATCCCTGAGTGTATTTATAAATGTTCAACTGGTACATTAAGATCTGATGTACTTTCAGCTGGGGAACCCCGAGTCCTGTTTGTCCCTAGCCAAGAACCGTGGAATACCCTCGCTTTCCCTAATCGTTCGGGGGATGTCAGCAATGCTTGTGTTGTTGGGTATAGATCGTCGTTGCATGACTTCGGAAACAATGCCTTGCTTGTATTCCCACCATCGGCGATTAATCTCAAACCGTCTGTGCAGTTCTTTGAAGGAAGGCAGGAGTTTGTTTCGTCGGTTCTTGAGGTATTCCAACTCCTCTCGTTTTGAATGGATGCTATAGCTCGCTGAATTTATCAACAAGATTTCTGCCTTTGTGGAAGTAACAATGTAACAATCACTCATGTCTTCACCTACAAAAGAGCGAATTAAAGGGAGGTAAATCTGTTCAAAAGTTGTAATTAATCTTCATTAGTGTATATACCAAACAATGTGAAACTAGCCTCATTTGTTATACACGTCTTTTGGCTGGATGTAAACAAACGTTAAAGCTACGGTTCATTTGTTTTTGACTTAGATAGGCCGAACTGTCAGGCCTCAACACTCACATAGCTTTAAGGATCAATTATTGCAAAACTGTTGAATAAATATGGAAAGGTTTTGGAAAGGGAAAAACCAGGGTGGCTAATATGGAATAGGATTGGCATGGAAGTTAGAACACTCATTTGGTTACCAAAGAATTAAGAACTTTACAATTTTGTTGAGACATTTCCATTCATCAAGAGTATTGGTTTTCTAGCATGTCTGGATCAGAAGGAGAAGATTGTTCAAAATTTTGCTAATTTTGACTCCACCCATCAGGACAAAGAGTGCAGGACAGGATCTTGATTTTCATACTTTCAAGATGCACTTACATGACAATAGTTCCAATCATTTTGAATCATTTTGAATTGGTTTGTCATTGATTTAATCAGGTTTTACATCCTATTTAAAGCCAAGGAATGTTATGCAATAAAACGTAATGACCAAGTCATCAGACTCAATGGAAGAGCATTCCCAAGGAGAAGGCTTTCATAGGCATTATGCCTGTCGTCTGTTCATTTTGAATTTATATACAATATTCAATGAAATCTTTGTGAAATGAAACAAGCTAATTCATAGAATTAATATCCCCTGCCTTTCCCCCTTTCAAAGGGGGGTTAATCATCTTGTAGGTAAAAATCTTTTGTAATTTTCATGCTATTGACACAAGATGTATTGCTTGGAAATTTAACAAAAACTAAAGCCTTATACACAGAAATTGGATAATATTTGTTGCTGTGATTGCAAGGAAACGTCAATCAAGGGGCCATAACTCTGTCAAATAAAGTCTGCAAAAAGTGGCGATCGAACTTGGCTGTACACTTTAGGCAATTAATCTTATTACAAAGTTTCAAGAAAATCGGATAATAATTGTTGCCATTATTGCACGGAAACAAAAGAAAATGACGTTTTTCTTCAACTCAATGGTCTCCGCCAGAAGTGGCGATCGAACTTGGTCGAGCCCTTTGGGTATTTGTTTGCGTTATTGGTTCATTGTCCTTGACATCGTTGTAAGCATCCTGTCGCTCGCTTCATATGGTTATTGCACGGAATCGAAGTGTGACAGACAGACAGACAAACCCAAATTAATATCTTTTTACTTTTTTAATGCCTTCCCCAGGAGTCGAACCCAAGACCTTGGCTTCCTGGGCTCTACTTAATCAGTGTCAGAAAAATTCTCCCTAAGAAACCATTTGTATTTTATGAAGGGGACACGTGTATAAATCCAAAAACATAAATAATCAGGCCCCGGTTTCATCAATGTTCCTTAACTTACAAATCTCCATAGGAAAGCATTACAGAATTTAAGGGGACTGTCTTAAGGTAAGGAACTTTCCTTAAATTCTGTAATGCTTTCCTATGGAAGTTTTTAAGTTAAGGATTTTCCTTAAGTTAAGGAATGTTGATGAAACCAGGGCCTGTATAAGTCGGTATTGTTTAGACCATTTAATATACCTACCAGCACCAAAGTAGTCTCCCTTCTGTAGTGTTGTGATGGTGAGAAAGTGTGGCTCGAGGGCTAGCTGTCGCTGCCTCTTCCCGTACGGCTTGTTCATGAATGTATTCAATGTCTCCTCCGCCTTCTGTGTGCCTGGGAGGGTCAGACACGACCTTTTGTACGGTGATTTACTGCGTACCATATTGAGTTTCTGAACTACCTGACATTTGCCCTTCAGGATGAAGTAGACCCAATTTGTCACTTTATTCTCATTACCGAATACCACCTACAACGAAAAAGCATATTACATAAAGGTGTCCAACCTACAAAGATACGAAATACATCAATACTTAGCTGTTAATTGTGTTACGTGACGCACTGAATTATAAGCACTTGTATATAAAATTCAATCTTATTTTCTAATTTTGTCTTTACACATTCAGAACGTCATTTTGGCTGACCCAAACTCAAAGCTGTGTTTGCTGATTAGATGACAAAAATTTCAATCAGATGTAGCCATCCCTATTTTCTCTAAAACTAATTTCCACAGAATAAATCAGTGCCCTTTCTGTAATAAAATCATGAAAAATTATAGAAATATATTCATGCACATGGGCAGAATATTATGATGTGTTGATTATTAAAACATGGCTGTTTGTAGATGTCGAGTACAGCAAAGCAGTTTCATGTACTGAGAATCCTGTTTTTATTTTGTCCTCTCATGAAAAGATTTGAATTCATCCTCTCAAACTTGAGTCCTCATCGTACTTTTAATATATGAGATGAAAGCTTACGTAAGTTTGGAAAAATATTTGCCCTGTCTTTATTTCGTCCTCTCATAAAAAGATTTGAATTTGCCCTCTCAAACTTGGGCCCTCATCGTACATGTAAAATATGAGACGGAAGCCTACGTATTTTTGGAAAAATATTCGCCTTGTCTAAAATTCGCCTTTTCATTGTTGGGCGAAAGGAAACGAGGGTAGATTTTTCCAGTTTTACATTAAGCCCGCTCTGGAGAGTTGGCTTGAATTGCGATATTTACCTTGTTATTGCTGTACTCGTTGGTGAGAGCGACATCTGCTGTCTGACGCAGCTGTTCTTTGGTCCACTCCTTGAAGTACGGAGATGACAGGAGGAAGTTGAAGCGGTTCTGCCAGCTCTCCTCCCAGTTGCGGCGCAGTACCTTATTGAACTGTTCCTTGTCCACACTAAGGAACTCAGAATCCACTGAAGATGAAAGTGAAACTACTACAGCCTTCAAGTCCATAGAGTTTAACATAAGGTTGAGTAGTAAGTAAAACTAAGCTACAAAGTCTTTCGTATCTCAACATTTTATCTTCGGATTTTTTTCTTTTTCTACAAACGACTTTAATATTACAATTCATGATGTATTAATATACCGGTATCCAAGTGATATCCTAAATTTGTGGCATTATACAATACACCTAGGTTTAACTGTACATACTGACGATTGCATCAAGGGAAAACTGAAGACTCAAATATATGAAATACAGTGTATGTTGTGTTTACCTGTACAGGTGGCACTGTGTGGTGTGTTTACCTGTACAGGTAGTGGTGTATGGTGTGTTTACCTGTACAAGTGGCAGTGTATGGTGTGTTTACCTGTACAGGTGGCAGTGTATGGTGTGTTTACCTGTACAGGTGACTGTGTATGGTGTGTTTATCTGTACAGGTGGCAGTGTGTGGTGTGTTTACCTGTACAGGTGGCAGTGTATGGTGTGTTTACCTGTACAGGTGACTGTGTATGGTGTGTTTACCTGTTCAGGTGGCAGTGTGTGGTGTGTTTACCTGTACAGGTGGCAGTGTGTGGTGTGTTTACCTGTACAGGTAGCAGTGTATGGTGTGTTTACCTGTACAGGTAGCAGTGTATGGTGTGTTTACCTGTACAGGTGGCAGTGTATGGTGTGTTTACCTTACAGGTATCAGTGTATGGTGTGTTTACCTGTACAGGTGGCAGTGTATTGTTTGTTAACCTGTACAGGTGGCAGTGTATGGTGTGTTTACCTGTACAGGTGGCAATGTGTGGTGTGTTTACCTGTACAGGTGGCAATGTATGGTGTGTTTACCTGTAAAGGTGGCAGTGTATGGTGTGTTTACCTGTACAGGTGGCAGTGTATGGTGTGTTTACCTGTACAGGTGGCAGTGTATGGTTTGTTTATCGGTACAGGTGGCAGTGTATGGTTTGTTTATCGGTACAGATGGCAATGTATGTTGTTTACTTGTACAGGTGGCACTGTATGGTATGTTTACCTCTATAAGTGGCAGTGTATGGTGTTTAGCTGTGCAAGTGACAGTGTATGGTGTTTTTACCTGTACAGGTGTCAGTGTATGGTGTGTTTACCTGTACAAGTGGCAGTGTATGGTGTATTTACCTTTACAGACGGCAGTATAAGTCCGCGAGACGTTTCGGATCAGAGCCAGTTCTCCAAAGGTAGAGCCCATCTCTATATCCCTTAAATGTTGGATAACTTTCATCCCTGTTATTCAAAACAAATTTACCTGACTGAAATTGATCTCAGTATGAAAACATATTTATTTTCAAAAAGTTTCCTCTTGGAACCTGAATTTAACAAGAAGAAATTACTTAACACTGACTTGTGTCAAATTTATGTTAATTTACTGGGATCTAAAATTCAAAGTCACACAATCATTGTAAGCTTTTAAGTACAATCAGATCCAGTTTTATACGTAACACAAAACCTGGGTAGCATTAAGCCTGTCGCATTTGTTCCTACCTGTCTTAGAGTCCACATCTGTGCGATGAATGGACACCGTCCCTGACACTACAAAGTACATGCGGGCCCCCATGTCACCCTGGCGGATGATTATACGGCCAGCCTCGTACATATCGTACCAAACAAATCGGGCTAGCTCCTCTTTTACCTTCCTCGAGTATTTGGCAAAGAGTGGCAGACGACACATCACCTCCTGTCAAACACAACAGTCAACATGTGTTTATCAACCTCCGAATGAAATGTAAAAGATATTTTGCTGTTGGCCACAAAGTAGAGGGCTTAAAATTTTAATTACCATTACCCATACTTCTGGCTGGTTAATTCTTTGTATTTTTCTAGAAACATCAAAGTTTTCCTGTACTTTATGTACTATTCAATGAAATGTTTTGCAACGTTTCAAGACTAAATCAAGTCCAATTGTCAAGCTTGTTATTTCATGGGTGTAAATTTTTCCTGATTAAATTCTATCGAAAACTTATTTTTTGGGTGTTTCATTTCACAGATCATGAAATAATTGTAAAGTCTAGATTTATAATTTATTATGGCCACCATCTCGACATTTCACAATGTGTTCAATTTCGGAAATTTTAGTGAATTCCCAAAGGTCACAAATATAAGCAACTACTGTATACAGTAATTAGCTTATGGTCTTGAAATGTTGTATGTAACACATTTACATAATTATGTACCTTGTTCATTACATGATGTTTTATGGCTTTTGTCAACTTCGACCATGACCTCTGTGACCTTTGTTAAATATTTCATATGCTCATATGCGTTCATCAAAACAGTTTTTGTGTCCTTAACCTTTAACCCTGACCTCTGACTATTGTTAGTTTTTTTTTGTTTAAGTCAGCGGCAGACAAAAGCACTGTTTTTGTGTATTTTTCCTTCAACCCTGACCTAGAAATAGTGTGACACTTGTGGGAGGTGGTGAAGTTTACTTTATACTGTAATTATATAGGAAAATTATACTTTTGGATATATTTTGTTTATTTTCATTTGGAAATAATTAGTTCCCTATGGTAGCCCCATATAGGAAATATCCTCTTGTTGCCCTATTAGGTCAAGTTCATTATATTTGAAGGTCAATATTAAATTCTGTAGCTTGGACTCAACTTTCATATTAACATTTTTGATCTATAAATAGATGCTTCGTACTCACTGTTAACACTCGGACGTCGGCTTCGGTGCGGATCCGCGGCACCTTCTGGAGGGCGATCCTGGAGTGCTCCGACAGGTGTCCATAGGTAGTGGTGGCCGAACTGTAGTACGAGGGGTCAAAGGACATCAACTCTGCCGTTTTCTTTTTCTTCTGCTTGACATCACTGCGCATGTTTTTCTGTACCGTCTTCACAGTAGTCCTCAGAATCAGCATAACACTCATGATCATTCTTACCAACACCCGGAAACGTCTCAGGGCTACCTTCTGCAAACATGAATTTGTTTACCAATCTTTTTAATAAATATAATTAAGAAATATTTTAATTCTCATTTGAGGATTTATACAATTGGATCTGTGGTGGCATATGCTATTTGTAGATAGATAGATACCCTCTGTAAATAAAATAAGCGATATATATATATATATACATATACACAACCATATATGTTAACCTCATCATTTCCCTCCTTGTGTATCTGTACAATAACCAAGTCCTATATAATGACTTACCGATTTAAGAGTGCCTCTTTCAGCTGTTCAATGACTGCCCCTATATGTAATGCCTTCGTGTCCCTATCATGAGCTATATAATGGCAGACCCCTCTGTAAAGCCTAACCTGTTTTTGAGAGCCCCTCTTGGTTTTTTCTCAACCCAATGCATAGTATGCCGTTCTCTTTTGGGACACCCCTAGCTCCCACAGCTGTATGATGAATGCTCCTTTATGAATTGCTTTTATCCCTTTGGGAATGCCCCTCAAGATTCTGTAATCCTTTAGAAGTGCCCCGTGGGTTTGGCTGACCCCCCCCCCCTCCCTCCCCCTCTCCCTCTGTTGCCTTACCCCTTTGGGAGTGCCCCTCTGGGTTGTATAATAGCTAGCTAAACCCTCTGTAAAGCCTTACCTCTTTGGAAGTATCAATTTGGGTTATATAATTACTGACCCCCTTGTAATGTGCCTTACCCCTTTGGGATTGCCCCTCTGGGTTGTATAATGACTGACCCCCTCTAATGCCTTACCCCTTTGGGAGTGCCCCTCTGGGTTGTATAATAGCTAACCCCTCTGTAAAGCCTTAACTCTTTGGAAGTACCCCTCTGGGTTGTATAATGACTGATCCCTTGTAAAGCCTTACCCCTTTTGGATTGCCCCTTTGGGTTGTATAATGACTGACCCCCTTGTAAAGACTTACCCCTTTTGGATTGCCCCTTTGGTTGCATAATGACTGACCCCCTTGTAAAGCCTTACCCCTTTTGGATTGCCCCTTTGGTTGCATAATGACTGACCCCTTGTAAAGACTTACCCCTTTAGGAGTGCCCCTCTCTGGGTTGTATAATGACTGACCCCCTTGTAAAGCCTGACCCCTTTGGGATTGCCCCTCTGTGTTGTATAATGACTGACCCCCCAGTAAAGCCTTACCCCTTTTGGATAGCCCCTCTAGGTTGTATGACTGACCCCCTTGTAAAGCCTTACCCCTTTTGGAGTGCCCCTCTCTGGAGTGGATTGTTTGCTACTTTCACCACTGTTGGTAGTACACCTCTTGAATGCTGACCTTGTTACCAGCCGCCTCCTTGAGAAGCCTGAAGATTTCTAGAAAAAAACGCCTTGTCAATTTATTAGTTATTCAACAAAATACCAGAAAAAAAAAACAAAAACAAAAACAAAAAATAAATTTGAGGCAGATTTTTATCAAGCTTACAGTCTTTTGAACTTAAATAGACTTACAGAGAGAAAATTTATAAAAATCTACTATTAATTTCTGTCAACCTAGATCTTATACCACCATGATACAACACCAGTTAAACTTGTCTAAACTGAAAATCGCATCCATAGGATAACTAATACCTCTTACAGTTGATGGTACCTTATGCATCATTTGGTGACCTTGAATTGGGTTTCAACTTACAGAAATGGGAACTTGTTCGAAATATTTTGGATCTTTATAATTTCGCTTAAAGGGCCATAGCTCCCTTTAAAAGAGTTCAGAGAAATCATAATGCCAGTGTACAACTATATGACATACTGATCATTCTAGTTAAGGTTCAATATAAGTTAGTTATAACAGATAGGGTTTTGCAGAAAAGTCATTTTGTCATCTGTCTCACCACAAGTATATCTGTCCAAAATTGATACCATATACATGTAGTTGTATCTGTCAAAACTCAACACCATAATGTATACCTGTCTAAAATTGGACACCATTTAAGTATTACCTTAAACTTGACATTACCGTAATACCTGTCCAAACTAAAAAAGGCCTCCCAAACTAAACGTCTTTGCACTCTGCATCCTTAGGATGTACAGTGTACTGTTAATTCTAAAATACGTCATTTTATTTTTATTTATTTATAAAGGTAACTAAAGTGCTTGTTGTTGAAGGACACATTGTTTAATTTACAATTCCTGGTTTCAAATTTGAGAGCCCCTAGGACCTTTTATAACAAAATATGAGGGAAAATCCTGTTTATGTTATGTTGATTTATGCTATGTTGTACTATGTTATGTCATGATGCTACATATGCAAGCATATTTGTTATGCCTCGCTACGTATGTATATATGTGTGTATGTATGTATGCATGTATGTATGTATGACCTATCATAGCATACACAATGATTTTTTGAATGCTGTGGGTGCGAGTGTGCAAGTGATTGTTTGTTGATGTCTATTTATGTATACCATGTAAAATGTCTGAAAATAAAAGAAATATAAAAAAAAAAAAAAAAAAAAAAAAAAAAAAAAGTAATACCTGTCCAACCTGGACACCAAATGGACATCTTGCAGTCATAATGGTGTTTTTTTTCTGTATAGACTGTATTTTTTATTACATTGTCAATTTTCAATTGAAAACTGTTTTGAAAGAGATTTCATAATCTAAATCATGATAATTCAATTTAGACAGGTCTTATTTTTCATCATGACAAATTACTTCTATAATACAAATCATTCAGAACACCAGAAAAAAAAAATCAGAAGTCTTCATTTATGAGAACCCAAGGATGTGGATAAAAATATGAGATTTACCGCACGACTGAGACCAGTGGCCACTGTTAGAGCCAAGCCAGTTTTTGACATGTCGAAACGACGACTGGTTGCTCGTGTGACTGGTCTATTGCTGCTTCTGGTAGCAGTGTAAGGGGACGGCAGCAGTCCAATAGGCAGGCCTTTGGGAGGGGT
This sequence comes from Mimachlamys varia, assembly GCA_947623455.1. Classification (NCBI taxonomy): domain Eukaryota; kingdom Metazoa; phylum Mollusca; class Bivalvia; order Pectinida; family Pectinidae; genus Mimachlamys; species Mimachlamys varia. The sequence continues at coordinate 10,722,197 of OX392537.1, forward strand.
AGTGGACATTCCAGTGGATGGATTTTGAATAGCTTCTGTTCCAATCAAGACTGATGTTCCACTGCTTGTACTAACCGATGCTTGCCCATCCTCAATTTCAAAATATGGAACTTCTTTTTCCCAAATTCTTTTTGGTTTTTTTCTTTTTTGAAAATTTGCTGGGAAAATATTTAATCGCCTTGAATCTTTATTTTTTTGTGAAGTTCTTTTTGCAGAAAATGTTGGACCTTTTTTGTATTTCCGTACAGGTATATAGCTTTGGCGTTTGTTATCTTTGTAATTAAGGGTAGGGTGCTGTAAGCTCAGAAACTTGACCTCTGCCCTTGTTCTTTCATTGATTTCTGTATTAATTTTAGTTTCTTGATAAAGGTCCTGCCATTCACTTGGTCCGCCATCTTGTATGAGAGAAATAGCATCACTACACACACTGGCCATCAGGGAACTTCGGTTGTTTCTGTTGTCACCGTAGATAAGAGATGTGCTGTCTCGGTACCGCTTCCTCGACTCGGACCGTTTGTCAGATGTGAGCCGGCTACTCTGGCATCGGTCTGGTGTTTGTCGACTCTTCTCTCTACTCTTACACCGGCTCTGGTTAGGAGATTTCCTACCCATCCTGCTGGGAGGGAGCTCATGTGGTAATTGACCCATTTCTATATCCTTGTTACCTGTTTCTGAAGTGTCAAAAACTATAAAAGAAAATGCATATGGAATTATATATATAAATTGCTTCTTTTTGGTACAAAAATATTGTATATTTTGCTGCTTCACGGTTAAAATTTTGACATATTAAAATATGAACCATTAGCCTTGTTCAGGGCAGAAATGATACTGAACATTGATATTAAAAGGCTGACATATAATATAAGATGTGTATCAGTAATTAATCACATTTAAACTAAACTAATGATTGAGATGTAAATTTTTAATATACTGTATAGGTATCTACAGAATTAATCAAAGTCTGTGGTATATGATTTTATCATTAATTGATACATAATGATCGCAGGCAGTTAGCTATATAGCCTCTATATATATATATATCCATATCAATCATTAACACATACCATTATTATTTTATCACTTCTGGCCATGGTGAACAATGATTTTTCATTTTGACATCCAGTAATTTATAATTAACTTTAAATATATATAATTATAATGTAGTAGAGTTGGGTTTTTTTCGTTTTCCAATAATTGTCCATTTTTTTCCTAAAGTTTTCCTCTTCTTTATTTGTTACCATATACAGAGACGTATAAAGCCCGACTTCTCAAATTCTATGGATATCCTGTAAGTTGAATCATCTGTGAACCAAGCTACAAGTATAGCTATCCATCATGTCTTTTGGAGGAAATTATTATAAAATAATAATATAATAATATTAATTATAATGATAATTATTATATAAAACCAGACCAAACTTCAATTTCAACAATGCTAAATTTAAAGCTGAAATAGAAAATTTAATTTATGCTTAAGTGTTTCGGATGGGGTGTAAAAAATAATATAGACAAAAGAAATACCATTCTTTGTTTGTCCTTGCAAGGGTTTAAGTTTTGTTCCTAACTTAGGTACCGGGCTACGGTCCGCATGCCAGTCTATCTTCTTGAAAACGTCCCCATATCTGTCCTGCAGACGAATAATTCCCGCAGCCTTGGTTTCCAACACCCATTCCGCGATCCTTTCATCAGCCCTGCGTTTTGCTTCGGTGAAAGAAAGCTTTTCTAACGGCATGTTTTGCTAGTATATTTTGCTACTTCATCACATTAATGACAATTTGTAGCGAGATGTATATTCATGGAGGCATCTTCATGGCAACGTCTTGTTCCATGTGCGTATACTAAACACGTGGTTGACCTCTGATTGTGTTTACGTTTGAGTTCAAAGGTTAAACCGCCGGCGTGCGCATACATGTTGATTTCCGGCAAAATAACACGAGGTTTACAATCTTCGTTACAAACATCATTTCTCGTGGATTCTCGGACAGTTATACTTCACGGCAAGTATTTATGGTATGATCATGTGAAACTTTTGTCATCTATCTGAAGTGGCCATCATTAATTACTGCTGACGAGCTTAAGTTTGATGCAAATAGAGACTCAGTGAAGGTCAACCGGTATCGCTTACCGTCACTAAGTTTACACAATAACGTTACTTGTTGGGAATGTTATTAGATAACGAAATAGAACCAAACGTTTGCAATTGCAGAGAGGATATATATATTATATTTAGCTGTTTCGTGAGTCCATAAGTTTCCCTGCTGGGGGTAAGATGTCGATGCAGTTATAATATAATCATGATGAAGGAAAGAGCTAAAAAAAGGGGGGAGGGGGGGGGGGTGGTGTTGTACAGGGCTCCGTTTCGGCACCTGGTAGTTTCGGAACATCAAATAAAATTGCTTCGGCACCTCTTGCAATTTGTTCAGGTACCTTTGTTTCGATACATTTAAGAGCTGTTTCGGAATTTTGATTTGTTTTTACTGTTACATGAATGCTAATATGTATATTAATTAAAAAGTAATAATTGCCAATTTAATGTTTATCTTTGTTTTCCAACATACATAAGTACCGAAACACTACCAGTAGGATACCGTGTGCCGAAACGACTAAAATTCGAGAGAGGGGGCGGGGGTGGTCATTTTGACTTGAATGTTCAAATTTGAAAGTAAAATCCTTTTCAGGCAAGCTCAAGTACAATTTATCACTACTGTCTGTGTCAAACAGGTAAACTCAGTTAACCTGGAGCAGTATTTAAAGATGTCATAAGATGCAACTAGTGAGTGTGAGTGTTATTGGACTTGCATGACATTGGTAAATATGATGATGCAATTGTGGCAATAAATATCATCATCAGTATGGACCAGTATAATTACCTTTACGTTGGTCTTAATGTTGTCAGACAAACATGAAACCTGGATACTGGGTATATCGTCTTCTCTTAAATATCCAACTAACTGGCACTTAATATAAGTTTTTCAGCAATTAGTACCATGGATAGCCACCCCAACCCCAAAAATTGACATAACATGTTTATGGTAATATGCAGGTGGTCAAACTGTCACCCATCCATTTACTAACCGCTTGCCATACTAAGCAGGTCCATGGATTATGCCCTATGACTGGAAAAGCTAGCTAGCTAGCTAGCTTGCCATGGCCCGTAAGCCAGTATTTTCCCCTCCTACATGTAAACATATAGCTAGCTGGACATTACATAATCATCCCCCCCATCCAAGAAGTCATGTCTGGAGACTTTGGACAAGACTTGGCTATAGGAATCTGTTTGGTGTAGGTCTTTTTCTGAGTATCGATGCATCTTCCGAAACCACTGCAGTGTGACCATAAACTGGTCGCTCTTACATGACCATATAGAATCACTACACGCTGCCATCAAATGTAATGTGCAGACAGTCACTCATTCAACTACTGCAGATTCTTATTTGCTATGAGTTTAAAACCCAGAGGCAGATCGTGAGCAAAATATAGGGTGCAGCATGCATTTGTGTAATTTTGAGGTTGATCATTGGGAAATAATGTTAGTATAGTTTCTAAAGTAGTCTGGATAGATCCGGCCTTCGTGACGTCTGTTTATAATATTTTCTTAGACAAAAGCAAGCTAAGTAAACCATCAGCCTGGCAGCCCATGGCCATGTCTTGTGGAAGGAATGGATTTCTCCACAGAAATTCACAAAATAGTTTGAGTGTTATAAAGTGGAAGTAAATTTGGTTTCCAACCCAGCTGCTGTTCTCCCCTCCCTAGATTTGTCACAGGAATTAAATTGACACATAAATTTGAGTGTTAAAGAGTGGGGTTAAACTTGATTTCCATCCCTGCCACTCATCTCCCCTAGATTTGTCCTGAGAATTTATGACTTTGAAAGTGCAATTAGATCATCTAATTATATTTTAGATTTTCATGTACACATATTTAACAGTATTTATATGTCTTATAAGTGACAACTGAGCATTTTTCTGTTATTCTAGGTAGACTACATTAGAGTCTTAAAGACATTGTTGGAATGAGCTTCAATTCATCGGGTTTCCCGCCCCCAGGAGGGGCTGGTGCAGCTGGGCAAAATGCGGTGGACCCGGAAATGCAAGCCTTTATTGAGATGGAGGCTGGCAAGGCCAAGATACAGCAACAGATTAACACACTGAACAACTTGTGTTGGGACACGTGTGTAGATAAACCGCGCGACAAGCTGGACAGTCGCACAGAAACCTGCATGTGTAATTGTGTGGAACGATATGTGGACGTAGCCAAAGTAATTGAACAAAGGTTTCAGCAGCGAGTCCAGAAAGCTGCCGGCGGAGGTTTTTAACATTCTATTTAAATGCTTTGTTCTTCCAAAAAAACTTTCGAAAAGTCACCGAAACATTTACATCAAGGATCCGTATGTGAAACATTATATAGATTTGTTGGTGGATATTTACACTGCTATATGTATACATTGTTTAAGATTATGACATTTGTGTGATGCCCAATCTGAAGATAAAATAAATTTTATGTAAACAAGCATCTTTGATATTTTGAATTGTTTCAAGATCCAGTATTTTGCATAAATCCAACCAGGAATTTTCATTTAGGTAGGGATTAATTTATGTTATTTAAGATACTTTTCTTTTTGGTTGTAACTTATCTTTCAAAACAATAAGGAAGCTAGGGTACAACCCAACCCCCGGTGGAGACACTACATCCCGGGAGGTAGTAAAACGTACTGTAGAGATATCCCTTCAAACCTGTCGTGGATACAGGAGTATACACAAGGTCTCCCCGCAAAATCCAGATAGTGTACAGTAAAATAGGGAGTCCAACACAGAGATTCTTCCAATAGTTCAAATTTTTTTATTGGAGCGTTACGGAAGCCGAAACATGTTAACAACGCTCCAATAAAAAACATTGAACTATTGAAAGAACCTCCATGTTGGACTCCCTATTTTACTGTACATTATCTTTCAAAAGTAAGTCTAGATTTTGTTTTTCATATCTTCTGTTCAGATGATCATGAAAGTATTTTCAATATTCTGGTATTTTAGGCGAGAAATATAATATGATTACAATGAGTGACTCGCTAAATTAACAAGAGATTTAACGAGGTCCAATGGGATTGCATAGCTGGCCTGGTATCAATCTCCCATTTATAATCCTTAAAGTGGACTACAATAAGATTACAGGCAAAATATATCATTGTTTAAGGTTCTTTGCCAACACCATGGTCTTTAATTGACTGACATTTTACCCCCATGACTTTTAATAAAGTCAAGAATTTGAACTTACTGGCCCTTTATAATCATTGCATCATGTGACTGGCTATTATTACCCAAGGTTTCTTTGTAATTGAGGTTTTTTTTTAAAATGACCCCTGTGACCTTGTTTATATGTCAAGGTCATTCATTTAAACAAATTTGCTTGCCCTTTAATGCAGCATGTTACAGGCCCAATGTCATTATCGATCCAGGCCTAAGTAGTTATTGAGAAGAAGTCATATAAAGTTTCATGTGATATTGAAAGTGGGTCAAGGTCATTAATTATCATGGTTGCCCTTAAAATTAACTTGGGAAGACGCAAGAACTGATGTATCATGTATTGGAATGGAGTGCTGGAATTTTCTAAAGGGAATTTTGAGCCCAACTTGTCATTTTATAAACCCTGAAAATATATGGAAATCCACGAGTGGAGAAATTGATAAAATCAAAGGAAGGAGTCCGAGTCTACTATCAATAAATCGGGAAGAACAGGCAATGGTGCACAGCAAAGTCATGATAGAGAGATTAGCAATCCGTTCTTGAAAGGAGGCTGTATACGACATAGGATGTTCTGAATTGAGATGAGTGGGCTTATAGACTCATATCAACCTAATTCTGTATGTCCATGATGTATTAAATCATATCCAAAGTTTGTAGGTTTGAATCATCATTCCTTCCATGTACACGGATTACTGGTGTCAGTGTACATACCCTCATAGTGTAGTCAAAATAACTGCTGCATTATATTATACAGTTCGTACAAATCCAGGTACACAAAGTTCTAGACACACAGACTGCTAACCTGTATGTGTCATCTGTATAATTATATCATTATTTATAGCCCAGAATGAATTCCTCACCAGTACAGACTAACAGAGCGTGAGCGTCAGGACCGAACGGTACCGACGATGGGAATGGGTGATGTAATACAAAATGTAGCATTACGATTAGCTCAAAGTGAATCTAATGTCAAATTGTCATCTCAACATTTTGATCGACTTGACCCCTTGACCTACAAATGTATATGACCTTGAAACACAATTGAAATTTATTTGAGCAATCGTGAGTCATCCATCCAAACCAGATGCACTATAACTATGTAAGAAGTCACACAAAAAGTCAATCGGATCTAGTTTGAGTGCATAAAAAACATCAAAGACCTTCACAGAGTCGTTTGAAATCATTTTTCCAGCAAGCTTGTCCTCAGTGACCTCAAAATAGGTCAAGTTCATGATCAATTGCTTGATAGTTCAGTCGAGGTCAACATACAGGATGATTTTTCGAAATTGTGCGTTCGGACTTTTGTATCACAGACTTTGATAGCAATCCTAATCCAATCCCGTGGTGGTATTGACTGGCTTGAATACCACATTTGCTTGGGTTTCTCTCGGTAGATAACAAATATATGTACGGAGCTAAACATTTCCTTGAAGGGTTCGCCACTTTGTCTTTCTAACACTTCCTATACTACCGCTTATGTTTTAAGACACTGGCCATTCAGTAACGGCCAAAACTTGACCAAGATGGCTCGTTCTGTTTATAGTCCCTGCCTGCTGTAAATAGATCGATCAATAGTAACCCGCTTTTCTCAGATCAGGTAGGATTGTTATATTAAGAGGCCATCGTAAATACAGAATAGTAAAAATGAGACAGTTAAACGGTCCCAATTAAAAAAAGGTTAAAAATACAGACATTTAGTAAGCATTTAATCTTCTCAGACGAAAACAAATCTTGCTTCTCATTTTGCTTTATTTCGGCTGAAAAAAGGCTATAATAATACTTATTGTACAGTCGTCCGTTTGTTAACAAAGGAGAAATGAATAAAAATGCCTGTCACCGAAATCAAATGGCGCTGTATTGCATGCACATTGCTTAAATAGCCAGTCCTTCACTTTAGAACTCTGTTGGAATTCATTAGAATTTAATGTACGTAGTCTCATAATTGTTAAAACAACGACGATTTAGTATACATAACAGACGAAACAAGCACACAAATCCGTAATTTAATTTTGCCTAAACCTCGGTTTTTCTTGAGGACTATCAAAAATGAAGAACTAAAACGTCAATTTGTTATTTGTGTCAAGGGATAAGAACCCAACCCCACAACAAAAAAAAACAAACAAACAAACAATTCAGCAACCATATAAAATTTTACGGTTATATACAGCTTTACATGCTCATTACGCTAGCATTGAAGATAATAATTCTTGGCCCACGATTGCATATCGTATCATGATAGTTACTGAATGGTAGAAACAAAGTAAATAAATAATAGAAACAAAACACGAGCAGCGCGAGCAGGAAGTCAAATTAATGCTATTTAGGTAATTAAGTAGCCCTTACCGAAAAAATCAATTGCTATCATATTCGACAAGTACCATTAAAAAAGGAGTCCTTTACCTTTATACTATTTATATTTTCCGCTGATTGACATCAAGTTCTACTGCTCTCGGTTCACACCAGTTCAATGACAAAGCGGGAGGCTTTGACGTCATCAGCAATCCGAGAGATTCTTTTAAACATCACAGGAAAAAAACTGGGCCCCAGTTCGTTGTTGTATTTGGCAGTATTAGCTATCAAATACATTATCAAGGAGAAGGAAACGAAGATGCTTTGGACATTTATTGACGAGAATGTCCAAAAGATTGCTGACGCTGTTCTTCACCTCTGGCTAACCAGACAAGGTCATTCGGAACCTAGGGAATGGAGCGAAGCAGACAACGGACATGAGAACATTACATTGGATATTGGTGCATACCTAATGCTGTTGTATTAGAAGTCGATTTTGAAGTTCCTGCGATGTTTATTTTCCATTCTCAGGTGGATCTGTGTGCCTTTTTATTATGGCCTGTTTTGGTGTGGACGTTTGGTAAAGGTAAGACAATATAGCCAACAAGTCCATTCTACTTTGGCTTGCTTAGTGTCCGAGTCTGAACACAGTTGCTTGAGTTTCTGTCAGTATATAAAATACATGTTTATATATATGGAGCCGTTATTGTAATGGGAGGCTCATTTCACACATAGATATTTATTATTTACTGACAGAAACTCAAGCAACTGTGGTCTGATGAACAAGCAACATTGAAACTAAAACGTACCAATCTGTAGCTCAAGATTGGGACCATTCAGTTTCGATGATGTTGAGACAAATGTTCCCAGCTATTTGGTATTTGGTTTTATTATCACGATTTATTTACCATTTGTGCCTTTTGCTGGTGGAGAGATTTCAATCTAAATATTGCTATTATTGTGCTCTTATTTGACATACTAAATCAAAGAAATAATTTGAGCGAGCGAAGTATGCCACTTAACATGTTTTTGTGTTGATTTTGTTCCTGATGCAATATTATTATAAATTTTGAGAATAGTATTAATGCACTAACATCACCTTGACCTATATGTTGAAGGTCACATTGGTAAAATGTGTTAAAATCTTCAAGACGCTTCTTCTCATTAACCAAAAGTAATAACGTCCTGATATTTGGCCTGTGACATGGTTGGATGAAGGGCTACCAAGTTTGTTCGAATGGGTCAGTCAAGGTCATTCATTGAACAAACTTGGCAGCCCTTCATCCATGCATGCTACAAACCAAATATCATACCCTGTCCTCTGGCTATTGAGAAGGTTGGAGATTTTGAACACATTTGACCCCAATAACCTTAAATGTAGGTCAGGTTCATTTATATGAACCTTCATTTTAGCATGTTACTTACATAAAATCAGCACCCTAGGCCTTTCGGTTAATGAGAAGAAGTTTTTTGATTTTTTTTTTTAAAACATTTGACATATGTGACCTTGACCATTGGTCAAGGTCATTCATTCGAACAAAATTTGTAGCCATTCATCAAACCATGCTACAGTCTTAATATCAGTTCCCTGGGGCTTTCGGTTATAGAGGAGTTTCTTGAAGATTTTTTTACACATTTTACCCATATGGTCGTAAAAATAGGCCAAGATCATTCATTGTAGCCCTTCATCCCAGCATGCTACATGCATAATATCAGCACAATGGGACTTTCGGCTATTGAGAAGAATTGTTTGAAGGAAAAGTTTACGCACGGCGGACGATAGAAGGTATTTTTTCGTTTACGGAAAGTGCCGACGGTTCCCGATGGTAAACCCGATGTTTTAGAGGTGGAGAGACATGAAATAATTATAAGATAATTAGTCTTTTAACCAAATCTATATCAATCGTTCTAGAATAAAACATCTGTAACCGTAAATAGTATTCTTATCTAAGTCATTGAGACGAAAGTATAAGCAATAGAGGACTCGTTGGAGATTTATGATGTGTAAATAAGCGTCACGTTTTATGTCCGTTTTTGAAGTATGATTACGGTTGCTTTATACAATTTACTTCTGATATCATAGATAACACAATAGTGTATAAAAGTGACAGATAGAGAATAAATGATACTTGTACGTAACTAAAAGCAAATTTCGAGCTGAAAACGAAATTCTTTCGAAAGTAGTTCCTCAGAATGTCCGCATACATAGGATATTTGTTTTTAATTTTTAATTGAGTTTATTTTATGAACTGAATACTAACTACACCGATGAAATGGATGTAAGATAACATAAAATTAAAGAAAAAAAACAATTTATTAAAATATTTGCAGGAGAACCCACAGAGACGCCGAGAGTCCGTTCGATTGTTGGCGGGCAGGATTCGCGGAGTAGTTCTTGGCCGTGGCAGGCCGGAGTGATTGGGTCGAGGGAGGGATTCGTGTGTGGGGGTACCCTCATCGAGTACGATACCGTCCTCACGGCGGCACACTGTGTCCGGGGGCGCACGTAAGTACATATTTACTTTCAATATCTATTTTCTTGAACAATTTTGATATTTAGCTCACCTGTCCGAAGGGCAAGTAAACATATTCCAATGGTGGCGTCCGTCCGTCCGGCGTCAAGATTTTACTGCAAACGACTTTTTCTCAATTATCAAAATGCCCAAGATACTGATATTGGGCCAGGCGTAGGTGAGATGAAGCGCTACCAAGCTTGTTCCAATGAATGACCTTGAACCACTTTCAAGGTCACTGGTGTCAAATGTCTTTAAAATCTCCAAGCAACTCCTTTTGAACATGGTACTGATATTACGCGTGTAGCACGCTGGAATGAAGGGATACCTAATTTATTCAAATGAATGACCTTTATCCATCAAGGTCACAGGTGTCGAATAACTTTAAAATCTTCATACAACTTCTTCTCAATAAGCAATGGTACAGGTTACTGATAATGGACATGTGACATGCTGTGAGGAAAGGCTTTACCAAGTTTGTCCAAATGAATGACCATAACCCACTTTCAATGTGACGTGGGTCAAATGTATGAAACTCTCCAATGGACTTTAATGGCCATGAACCACGTTCAAGGTCACAGGGGTCAAATGTATTGAAATCTACTAACGACTTCGTCTTAATGTTTGGCCTGTAGCATGTAGGGATGAATGACCTTGACCCTCTTTCAAGATCACATGTGCTATATGTTCAAATATTTCATGCAATGTATTTCTTTTCATCTCGGACAATAATATTTTGCCAGTAGCTTTAGCTTATCATAGTACACTTATAAGATTCAATGCGTGAGACTAATTCAATGTCAGTGATTCAAGCCTATTCGACCTACATGCCAACAAAATTCCGAATAGTGAAATAGCCCTGTAATTAACCGCTTTATAACGCGTATCTGACCTTTTATCATCCTAGTAAATAGGGAAATGATAATGTAAAGGAAATTATATAGGAAACGACCGCTTCCGAAAAAACCCCACTTCTCTTCGTCATGTTTTCCCTAGTGTTGTCGCTTTAGTTTGTGTTATCCTACCAATGGTCTATATAAGTTTTAATTAGTCATATTGTACGATGGCTAATAACGGTAACGGCCAATGTCCCGCGAAGCATTTATACTAAGTTTGTGTACCACGGTACATTTTTGTGTGGTACACAAACGAAGCATTTACATGTACCAGTGATATGTGTACCACGGTACACTTTTGTGTGGTACACAAACGAAACATTTACCTGTGATATGTGTACCACGGTACACATTTGTGTGGTACACAAACGAAACATTTACCTGTGATATGTGTACCACGGTACACATTTGTGTGGTACACAAACGAAACATTTACCTGTGATATGTGTACCACGATATATTTCTCTTTTAAACAGAATGAAGCTTCGTATACGTAACACGGTACAATTTCTGGTATACAAACGAAGCTTCGTATATATGTAACACGGTACAATTTCTGGTATACAAACGAAGCTTCGTATATATGTAACACGGTACAATTTCTGGTATACAAACGAAGCTTCGTATATATGTAACACGGTACAATTTCTGGTATACAAACGAAGCTTCGTATATATGTAACACGGTACAATTTCTGGTATACAAACGAAGCTTCGTATACGTAACACGGTACAATTTTCTGGTATACAAACGAAGCTTTGTATATATGTAACACGGTACAATTTCTGGTATACAAACGAAGCTTTGTATATATGTAACACGGTACAATTTTCTGGTATACAAACGAAGCTTTGTATATATGTAACACGGTACAATTTTCTGGTATACAAACGAAGCTTTGTATATACGTAACACGGTACAATTTTCTGGTATACAAACGAAGCTTCGTATATATGTAACACGGTACAATTTTCTGGTATACAAACGAAGCTTCGTATATATGTAACACGGTACAATTTCTGGTATACAAACGAAGCTTCGTATATATATGTAACACGGTACAATTTTCTGGTATACAAACGAAGCTTCGTATATATGTAACACGGTACAATTTCTGGTATACAAACGAAGCTTCAAATACGTAACACGGTACAATTTTCTGGTATACAAACGAAGCTTCGTATATATGTAACAAGGTACAATTTTCTGGTATACAAACGAAGCTTCGTATATATGTAACACGGTACAATTTTCTGGTATACAAACGAAGCTTTGTATATATGTAACACGGTACAATTTTATGGTATACAAACGAAGCTTCGTATATATATGTAACACGGTACAATTTTCTGGTATACAAACGAAGCTTTGTATATATGTAACACGGTACAATTTTATGGTATACAAACGAAGCTTTGTATATATGTAACACGGTACAATTTTATGGTATACAAACGAAGCTTTGTATATATGTAACACGGTTTGTATACCATAAAATTGTACCGTGTTACATATATACGAAGCTTCGTTTGTATACCATAAAATTGTACCGTGTTACATATATACGAAGCTTCGTTTGTATACCAGAAAATTTAGTTACGGAGTTCCCGTTAAACCGTAACATCGATGCTTCATATATGTGTACTTCGAGACCTTGTAATCGGAAGCATGTAAGCACAATTACATGTACACTATATTTTTTCAAACATACCGGGTAAAGCATGAAGTTAATGTTAATCTTGAGATGGATGTAAAAATGCGAAATATATCGGATATTTAATGTATTTTGTTTTGTCCAGAGTTGACAATTTAACAGTGGTTTTGGGGGACTACAACCGAGATGTTCCGGAGGGTATGGAGCAGTACATCAAAGTGATATATACATCATTGGTAAGTATCGTGATATACATTGACGAAATGTTTTTTTTTTTTTTTTTTTTACAGCTTAAGCCATTTAAGAACGTGTCGGATTTAAATGGCGGAGGGAAGCCGGATTTCCCGGAGAAAAACCAACCTGACGACTACTCCACGTAGGCCTTGAACCCGAGAACTAGAGTTGTCGGGATAGAGGTAGCAGAATATCAGACCCCTGACGAAATGTACACGAAGATAAAATATTCATACCTTAATATTTACATTTTGCATGACGGCTTCCCATTAACTCAGTACGTGTTAATCTTGACTGTATTCTCAGTAGTATAAATGCAGTCCAGACCATCGGACAATAGTGTAACGTCATTTTGGCGCCATGTTGACCTACGTCACGTCAACGCTTTGCACGTTGCCTCAGATAACACGCGTTATAGCTTTACGTTAATCATTAAGGTGATTGTGATTTTTCCAAACGCTCTTTCAGCATGTTATACAAGGATATAAACCTTAATAAAGTGGCAAAAATGACATGATTATGTATTACAAAATATCTGTGTGTAAGATAAATAGAATGACTCCGTTAGACATGAATATTTATCTGGCACCAAGATTGCATTCATATTGACAATAAAGAATTTCTAACAGACATTCAATGGTTAAATATACATGTACCTCTTAAATGAATTTCCTACTAAAAAATACGATAAAAATTGTTTTTCATTAAAATTTCTTAATTCTTTCCATCAGCTTCATCACAACCGGATGATTAGTTTCGTCTCATAGGATCATATTTGCCTTTTCCCTCATACCATTTCTGCATATGTACATATTGAAACTAATTCCAGCACCCCTCTAAAACTAATTCCAGCACCCCCTCTACAAAGGCGATTTCTTGGGAGGATACGACATCGCCCTAATCCACCTAAAAACCAACGCTACAGACACACCGGGTGTGAGGCCGATCCCCGCCCTGGCCAGACGTAATCAGAGACTGTCCAACAACGACTGTTATATCACAGGCTGGGGAGTCGTCACGCTGGAAGAGGGGGAGGAGGAGGAAGAAGAAGACGTAGAAGATGGAGAGAATGGCACAGAAGAGGAGGGTAAGTCATTACTGGGGTTTGTATGTATAGTAAGCTTATCAATAACCTCTGGAATCGCTATTACAGGTATATGGATGACGGCAACCGAAAGCAATCACATTCTTCTTTTCATCATCATTGTTATGACGTCATGAATGCCACGTCGGTTACCACTGACACTCTCCGTATGATTGCTCTTATATTCAGTGAACAGTTTTTTGAACTTGAAACTAAAGGCCAAAAGTGAGGCATTAGGAAGGAGAAGGTTGGAAAGGAAAAATAAAATCTCAAATTTAGTCGCCACTTACGAATCTTACAAGGGGAATGATGATCTATACTTGAATGAAATGATTGATTATTTCAATTGTATGTAGACTTGATATTTTCTTTGTTTAGAAACGCCTTCCTGTCAGGAAACAAAAAGTAGCATTCCACATGAAGGTAAAGCGGTCTGAATCTATTAAGAAATATTTTATGTCGAACTACTCTGCTAAATTGCATGTATTGAATTCTTCAAGATACATGATCATGCACAATGAATGTATTCTAAATTCTATTTTATTACATTTAATGAAACTATTTGTATAATTACTGATCCGGGTTTGTATTGAAACCGGTTAATTGTCAGGATAGTAATAGAGAGACCATTATCCGTATGATGATACATATTAAATAATACTTCATCATCTTCTATTTTTCCCGCATGCGCAGTGGGAGACTATGGTAAACTCGCCACGCGACTTCAGGAAGCCAATATCAACATCATCAGCAACAGCATGTGTAACTCTAACAAGTTCTGGGGCGGGATAGTTAAAACTACCAGTCTCTGTGCCTTTCATAATAACACGGCTGCTTGTGAGGTGAGTTGGTTAGTGTCTACTGCGCATGTGTTGTAACAGTAAATAGTAGTAGTGGAATGGTTTATGCCCGACTACGAGGGTTTTCTTCGGGTACTCCGGTTTCCTCTCCGCGCGCTAATATCCGGGCCAACAAGAGTTATTTATAAAATGTAATAATTTGTTTCAAAATTGTTGTAAATTAAATAATGCTCATATTAATTATTATGTGAATAGTTCGTCACTTTTGTGTTAAATTTTTCAGTGCGTGCACACGCTGATACATGTAAATAATATTTTCTATTTACATGTACATATATATTTAACAGTTTTGACGGCTTTGTCAAGGTCATTTGTTTATGTTTTCTCTGCGATTTTTAATCAACCAGTTCTTTGTTTATTCCTCCTCACAGGGAGATTCTGGGGGTCCCCTCGTCTGTAAGATGAAGGGATCGTTTGTCCTCCTGGGCACAACGTCGTGGGGGGCCGTGGCCTGTCACAGGTACCCGACAGTCTTCACAAAAGTCGCCATCTTTAGACGCTGGATCATTAGCCGAATCAAAGAAAAGAGAAAACTTGGACAGCTTTCTGAAACCAATAAGGAGCTTGGTGAAAGTGTATCAGAAAACCAGAAACATTCGAAATGACGACATCTAGATGCAGTAGGACATTGTTGAAACATATTCCTCATAACAGCAATATACAAAACGTGATTTTTTTAACATGTGTGTCTTTCCGAGATCCTTTTATGTTGTGACAAAACATATAACATGTAATTTGAAATAAACTTGTTAAATTAAGTTTATAGTTGACTTACATGTACTTGGTTTAATTTGTGTATTCAATAAATTATCAAAAACGAGCAACGATAAAAATGAAAAACAGAATAATATATCCCTAACTTTGTTTTTTTGTATTTTTGTTTCCACATTCGATGACACGTAATTTTACGATTCGGTAGCAACAGGCGCCGTTCAGTCCTTTGCCTGCAGATCCAAATTTCGTCTCTCATCCACAAGGGCTTCTATCACAATCGGGAACCGTCGGCACTTTCCGGAAACGGGTATTCTCTGACTGTTCCCGATTGGGTCCTATCACAGATTCGTACGTTGTGTGTGTAGGGAGCAAGTAACTGCATGGGTACGGGCTATTTCACAAACGCCCAGTAAATTGATGTAGAAGAAAGGGAAAGGTCGCAAGCTTCTTGAAAACTAAAAGCAATTATCACTCAATATTTTTCTTAAACAAATTGTAACATTGGTGGCGATTTTTTCACATCTCTATAAATCTTCTGAACATGCGCAAAACGTTTCTTCCTTTTCAAAAAAGGCGTGGTTTTGGTTTCGTACCGAACCACTCTTCGGGAGTAAAGAGTCCCGTGGCCATTTTGCTAAAACAAGTTACAAATATGGGTCATAGGTTACAATAAATGGCAAAGAAAATGCGAACTCCATAATGACTTTGCTTTAAAACAACACAAGGAGACAGATTCTGATTACACATACCATTTAATTGAATAGTTCTTCAAAAACCATTCTACACAATATTTCCCCTATAATGGAACAATATTAATATGGCCACAACTTTCAATCCAATTATGACTAGATCCAGAGGATTCTCACTTTCTTTCAAATACATCCTGACTGCCTGTGTTAAAACACTTAATGGCCCGCCAGTGCCTCCCGGGTATCAGAGATGGCATATATATCCCCTCCGTGCATACAGAGTGGGTGCAATCCAAACACCTGCCCCCCAATTTCTACCTGTCCCCTGGGTCCTAAGGTGGACAACACCCCCTAGCGGTATCGCTAGTTAAGTGGATCCTTCCGGTACCCGTGAGTGGATCAAACCTGGGGTTCCATATTTTGGAATACCCCCCCCCCCCCTCCTCCTAACCTGCCCTCTCCGGTTAACGTGGGTAGGACCTAACATGTATATTTGGGCTATATGGTGCATGGACTGCATATCCCAGAGGCCCCAAGGATCCTGCCACATGAGAGAGTCTAGACCCTCTAACTTGTTAAAAAAATTAATATTACATTGACACTCATGTACAAGATCCTCTATATATTGATTGATATACATGTACATTTGTATGCATGAGTGTTGAAGTAATAACATACTTGTCAATGAGAACTAAGGGCATGTGTATTACAAATCCACTTTTTTTAAAATTTATAATCCAATAAACATTAAACCATTTAATCTGAAACAGCTGTCAACATTGTGTTTATCTTGATTTCACATGTCAATAAATATCAAGTTTACATTACATACAAATAGAAGTTAACTTACGAAAGGTCAAACTTACCAGGTCAAAGATCAAGGATAAATTTGGTATGATATCATGAAGGAAAAGTGTCAAATGTGCTCTTTCCTTAGAATCTGACACTAAAACGGAAGAAAGATGAAGAAAAGTTGGTTGGTCAGGAGTCAAGAAAACTACCTAAAGTCAAGGTCACCGATCGCGAGCAAAAGGTCAAGGTCAAATTTTGTAGCTTTTACTGTAAACATTTAATCTATGTGCTGGTTATGTTCTCGATATAGTTAATTACGTTTCTTTATATATATACATACATGCATATATACATGTATTTGCTAAGGATAAGATATTACTAATATTTCAAACTCGGACGATAATTAAATCCCATGGGCCTCTTGAAAATAAAAGTTCAAACCCAGGTCCTAGCCCTAGCATTTCTTTTACTCTTGTAGGACCTACACAAGTTTGAACAGTATATTTATAAATGAACGAGTAATTGTCAGTTAAAATATAAATTCAGACTACGCATATACTGTATATATGATATACATATAGCGACACTGTACATAACAAGATCTACGTATACATGTATATCTATTATCTATAGACAATTCAAAGATAGTAGATTTACAACATCGATTTTTCTCCGAGAGTTAGATAACTGGGACGTTGGCCGGCCGGGGCGTCGCATTGAATCGGGGCAACTCCATTGCATTGGGAGCTAATCTATATCTGATCACGTGACGTCGACTATCGTGTTGTTCTTATATATATCCGGACCGGTGTACATGTGTCGCAACCATTGGAATACTTTTAGACATGTGAAGGAAATTCAACTCTAAGAGGGTTATAAAACATGACTGTAATGATATGTAAGTGTTATCCAAGGTGCCCTACATGTCCGTTTTGAATTACGTCTACATATCCTCATAAATGAACGACAAACAATTGCAAACTTCCGGGTTTCTAAAGAAACTGGACTTAATTAAGTTGGGCTAGCTAGGCCTAATGAGGTAAGTGTTCTTCCTTCACTTGTTGTGAATCTAATTAATTACACATTATATTCTCATGCTACAATCAGTCATACAAGTTTTGTTTTGTTTTTGTACATTGAAAATGTGCTATGAAAATGCTACGCATATGGAAAACGAAAGTAGAAAAACGAAAGTTAGATTTTCACGTTTTTCAGATAAATATCATATGTCTATTTATTCGTAGCTTTGATTAAATACATTTTTGTTTGCCATAAAATGCTTTAGTCCTGCAATTTAGGAAAAATGCATTAATTTTGTATTATTGTTTATAGAGTTAAACAACAGATATTTGGGAATCTGCCAAGTGAGAACAATGGGGAACCAGCAAGGAAAGGTAAAGTCACGTAGATTCACGTTGGTATCAGTGGTATAATTAGTGCTTTCTTTTGTAATCTAATTAACATGTACAGCAGTAACGTAGATAAATCAAAGGAGGCTACCATGATATAATACCTTCACCTCAAAGAAGAAGGGGCTAAAGGTAATGTTACAAGTTGGAAACGATATCAACAATGATGTAGACATAGGCCTAGTATGTTCAAGTTTTTTATGGATTGTACAAAGTATATATATATACAATGTACATGCAAACCTACATTTGTACTCTCAGCTGGAGTCACATGACTGTCTGTAATACGTTGCATATAATATCAATTAATCTGTTCACATTTTCCTTTTCTTCCTAATTAGGAATTGACCAAAAATGGTTCTGACCCCAGGGCTCTCTAACCCTGGCAGCTCCTATTAAAATAACAATATATATATGTATGTATGCTTACAAGCAGTAAATATATATACATATATTTATAAAATTGCTTGGGAATTAAAATATTTCTAAACTGAAAAAAAAATGGTTCAATTTTGTGGTTTGAATAAGTTTATTAAATATTGTTTAAATGAATGAGTTGAACTCATTAATAAAACTAGAATCCATAGAAAGATCCCATTAATAATATAAAAATTATAATACAAAGTGTATAAATATATTCATTTCATGAAGTTTTGAGTTTGGCATGATGATCCACTGTAAATCATCAAAATGTTTTGAGATTAAAGAGTGTTAACAGAGGCCAGTTTTCCATCAAAAGCTTTCTTCTGTTTCATAAGAACTGAATTGTTCGAAGGAAATACAAGACTTATTCAATCTTCCTTTTACTTTCATCAAACAGGAATATGAGTCTCAGGCCTTAGTTTTATTATCATTTACCTTAATTAAGTACTGTACTTAGATTTGTGAGTGTTATGTAGCTGTCTAAGCTATGTTTCAAATGTTAAGAAAACATTACTGATACAAGCCTACTAAACCTTTTGTTAGAGATAATGTCTATATGAGAAAGGTATGACAAAACTGTAATTTAGTGAGATAACACCATAGGAGTGAACAGGTGAGACTGATTTAGTGAGATAACACCATAGGAGTGAACAGGTGAGACTGATTATTTAGATAACATCTTAGGGGTGAACAGGTGAGACTGATTTTGTGAGATAACATCTTAGGAGTGAACAGGTGAGACTGATTTAGTGAGATAACACCTTAGGTATGAACAGGTGAGACTGATTTAGTGAGATAACACCTTAGGTATGAACAGGTGAGACTGATTTAGTGAGATAACACCTTAGGAGTGAACAGGTGAGACTGATTTAGTGAGATAACACCTTAGGTATGAACAGGTGAGACTTTTTTTAGTGAGATAACACCTTAGAAGTGAACAGGTGAGACTGTTTTAGTGAGATAACACCATAGGAGTGAACAGGTGAGACTGATTTAGTGAGATAACACCTTAGGAGTGAACAGGTGAGACTGATTTAGTGAGATAACACCTTAGGAGTAAACAGGTGAGACTGATTTAGTGAGATAACACCTTAGGAGTGAACAGGTGAGACTGATTTAGTGAGATAACACCATAGGAGTGAACAGGTGAGACTGATTTAGTGAGATAACACCTTAGGAGTGAACAGGTGAGACTGATTTAGTGAGATAACACCTTAGGAGTGAACAGGTGAGACTGATTTAGTGAGATAACACCATAGGAGTGAACAGGTGAGACTGATTTAGTGAGACAACACTTTAGGAGTGAACAGGTGAGACTGATTTAGTGAGATAACACCTTAGGAGTGAACAGGTGAGACTGACTTAGTGAGATAACATCTTAGGAGTGAACAGGTGAGACTGATTTAGTGAGATAACACCATAGGAGTGAACAGGTGAGACTGATTTAGTGAGATAACACCTTAGGAGTGAACAGGTGAGACTGATTTAGTGAGATAACACCATAGGAGTAAACAGGTGAGACTGATTTAGTGAGATAACACCTTAGGAGTGAACAGGTGAGACTGATTTAGTGAGACAACACTTTAGGAGTGAACAGGTGAGACTGATTTAGTGAGATAACACCATAGGAGTGAACAGGTGAGACTGATTTAGTGAGATAACACCTTAGGAGTGAACAGTTGAGACTGATTTAGTGAGATAACACCTTACGTATGAACAGGTGAGACTGATTTAGTGAGATAACACCTTAGGGGTGAACAGGTGAGACTGATTTAGTGAGATAACACCTTAGGAGTGAACAGGTGAGACTGATTTAGTGAGATAACACCATAGGAGTGAACAGGTGAGACTGATTTAGTGAGATAACACCTTAGGAGTGAACAGGTGAGACTGATTTAGTGAGATAACACCTTAGGAGAGAACAGGTGAGACTGAGATAGTGAGATAACACCTTAGGAGTGAACAGGTGAGACTGATTTAGTGAGATAACACCTTAGGAGTGAACAGGTGAGACTGATTATTTAGATAACATCTTAGGAGTGAACAGGTGAGACTGATTTTGTGAGATAACATCTTAGGAGTGAACAGGTGAGACTGATTTAGTGAGATAACACCTTAGGAGAGAACAGGTGAGACTGATTTAGTGAGATAACACCTTAGGAGTAAACAGGTGAGACTGATTTAGTAAGATAACACCTTAGGAGTGAACAGGTGAGACTGATTATTTAGATAACATCTTAGGAGTGAACAGGTGAGACTGATTTAGTGAGATAACACCTTAGGAGTGAACAGGTGAGACTGATTTAGTGACATAACACATTAGGTATAAACAGGTGAGAATAATTTAGTGAGATAATTAGAAGCACTATGATTCAATAAATATTTGTATTTTGTTTAACAGACAGGGGATGATAAATCAACTCCTCGGGTGTCTCCAGTTGCCAGCACACCTGTCAAAAAGGTAAAGTGTGGATAAACATCCTTTATATAAAACCTGCTGTTTGTACAATACATTTACTGATCACGGTTAATTTACTTAAAGTTACGGACTGTTACCACAAAAACACATGATAAGTATGCCTATATATGGTAAGATACAAATAAATGTCCAGTTCAGCATAAAATTAAACTGGAATTAAATGCTTATTGTAGATTTTCATCGTTTTCTGTTGTAATTTCAGGGTCGTAAAAAATCAAAAGAGAAGGTTAGTTTCATTATAATATGTCTATATCTCTCTATTCCTGGTAATGGCTGACTCTCTGCTAGAACATATTGTAGAATTCACATTTCAGGGTCATATATGTAATTCTAAGTCTACGACAGTTATCGTTTGTGTGAACATCATTGTAAGGTTGCTTATAAGTTCTGCTGAGGGCAACATTTGTTTATAATTATATTCTGTATGTACAATTGTAGCCACAGATGAAAGAACCGATATTATTTTTGGCTACTATTTTAGTACGAAAACAAGATTAGCTTTCTGTTTTAGCCCACAGTATACAAACGATAGAGAAGTGTACCGTGGGTTTCTGACGATACACATTGGGTTGGGAAATTAATTCTTGAATTTGGACTGAGGGTCGTGGCTTCAAAGGGAAGCTTGCTAAAATATTGTCTTATAAAATGCTTCTTTTCCTTATCTCTTGAATGAATTTCAACTAAGTTTGGTATGATGCATACATCATTGGGGTTGAAAATTGAATTTTAGGTCATATGACTGTTGGTTTGAAATCCAATATGGCTGCTAAGAGTGAGTCAGTGAATGAAAATGAAAACTAGTTCATCTTGAGTTAAACTCCTACCAAATTACACTTGAATTGGGGCGATACTCAATATGTTTTAGTCGGACGACTGTTAAGGCCCATGGGCCTCTTGTTTTAATTTTCACTTCCATCTCAAAATTTAAGCAATTAGAAATGTAAATGTTTATCTTGAATCGCTAACACAATTCATAGAATATGTCCAGAAAGCCAATGTTGTTTTGACCAAATGAATGTTGAAAAATTAACACATTTCATTCCTTAAATTAAAGTTCATGCATGCCCCAAGACAATAACATTCGTAGAAAATACATATATACTTCAGCTTCTGTCTGATGTATATAATACAGCTTTATTCTTCAAATGTCAGATTTAAAAAGTGGGTGATACTGCTCTGCTAGGCCTGATCTTCATTGCATGAACAGGAAATTTTTTTCTGATATGTTGTTTGCCCTATATATAACCTCCATGCTTACTGCCAGTGTATTAAAAGGCGCTCTGCCTATTATCCTCAATAATCCTTCTATATAGAGCTACACAAACATGTTATACCCATCAATACAGCGTCTAGACATTTTAACATCATCCTGTCCTTTTCTTGAACCTAAAGTTGAACATATAATGATACAAAGTGCATTCCTTTTTTTAAATCATGTTGCATATTTCAGTCAAAACATGATATTAACAGGTAACTATAAATCTAATGCAATATTTCCAATCTCCATAACTTAACAATAAGCTTTTCAATGTACTTATGATTTCATTGAAAAATGTTGTTTTTTTGTTGTTTTGCAATCAATGGAAATGACACCATTTTCTGGATATTGTATGCGATTGGTTAAAAAACATTATATTAAGTGGAATTCTATCAAAATACATGATATTAATCGTTAATATTAATCAATAATTATACAGATTATATAGAGAGAAAATGGTGTTTGGGGAAATCATGATATAAAGAGGAATGTGATATTAAGAAGGTTGACATTAAGTGGAATCCACAGTATGCCAAACACTTTCATACAACCATTTCCTGGTCAATACATTAGTATAGCAGTATGTGTCGATTGAAGTGAGACGGTAATTAAATTTTAATTCCGTTATATTATCACAGACAGGCAAGGCCAGTTCTCCAAATTTAACAACAACATCTCCAGCAGCGACAGGGACCTCCAAACCAATCTCCACAAAGGTAAATATATATATTTATGTTCACTGGTTCGTATATCTGCAGTCCTGCAATACTTTGTTTTATAAATGTTTTATTAAACCCCAGTGACACTTATATGAAACGTATGAACATTATTTATTTTATGACAATTTTTTAAACAATTTATTCAACTTATAAGAATCACTGTTGTTGGCACGGATGTTAGCATGGGGGTTAGAGGTCTTATTGTAGGAGGAAACTGGAGTACCCAGAGAAAACCTTCATGGTCGGGCAGGTGACTCAATGCGTTTTCACGTCCGATTGGCGAATCAAAACCCAGCTGTCTTGGTGAATGGAAAGTGTGCCATCCACTGCACCATCTCCGACTACCCAGACAAAATATTTCGTCCTCTTTAAACAGATCTGGCCCCAGTTTCATCAACGTTCCTTAACTTAAGGAAATTCCTTAACTTAAAAACTCTATAGGAAAGCATTACAGAATTAAGGGGATAATCCTTAGTTAAGCAACTTTCCTTCAATGCTGTAATGCTTTTCTATGGAGATTTTTAAGTTAAGGAATTTCCTTAAGTTAAGGAACGTTGATGAAATCGGGGCCATATATTTAAAAAAAAAATTCTCTGTACTGTATTCTTGTTGCATGAATTATGCTAGAAACTTTCCTATTGGAAATCTACAGATTATTTACAATGTAAAGTCCAGTTCTGCTACTTGCTCCTCTAAAACTGTTACAATAAAAACATAGTATTATCTTTTCTTGATTTCAGTTCTTACTGAAGTTGTACAATTCATGATTCAGGACAAAGTGTCTTGAAGATGAAATGTTTAACTTGGTTACACTTACAATGAATTAAGTAGTAAAATGGAATTCTGTTCATTTAAGTGATTTCATTGTTTAGTTGGATGCCAGATTGCCAAGTACAAAGACAGCTTCTCGGGGAATTGAACCAACATCACCATCTTATGGAAAGGTATATCTTATCTATATTACGAGAGGCCCATGGGCCTTAATGGTCATCCAACTATATATAATTTTTGTTGGTAATTGATAAAGATTTGTATGACCTTGAACTGGTCAAGGTCATTCATTTGAACAAGTTTGATAACCTTTCATCCCAGTTAAATGCTACCAGCCAAGTATCAGAACCTTGCACCTGAAGTTACTGAAAACATTTTTCAACAGGGTTTAATGACATTTGACACATGTGACCTTAAAAGTAGGTCAAGGTCATTCATTTGTACAAACTTGGTAGCCCTTCATCCTAGCATGTTACTGGCCATGTAACAATAACCCCAGTCTTTCAGTTATCGAGAAGAGGTTTCTTGAGGATTTTTAACCCATTTCCCCTGAACTTGGGTCAAGATCATTCATTTGAACAAAGTTCATAGCCTTTCATACAAGCATGCTCTGAACCAAATATCAATACTCCAAGCCTTTTGGTTATTGAGAAGAGATTTCTTGAGGATTTTTAACCCATTTGACCTATGTGACCTTGAACTTATGTCAAGGTCATTCATTTGAACAAAGTTGATAGCCCTTCATACAAGCATGCTCTGAACCAAATATTAGTACTCCAAGCCTTTCGGTTATTGAGAAGAAGTTGCTTCAGGATTTTTAATACACTTGACCCCTGGGACCTAGAACTTGGGGTCAAGTTAATTCATTTGAACAAATTTGATAGCCCTTCATACAAGCATACTGTAAACCAAATATCAGTGCCCTGGGTCTTTTGTAAATTGAGAAGAAGTAGTTTGAAGGAAAAGTTTATGCAGGACGGACAGCAGACTTCTGAGAGGGAAGTAATTCTTTTGTGATCTTTAAATTGTCTTACAACTTATCCAGTGTAATTTGCACTACATATCTTTCTTGCAGAAGGAAGCACTTGGAAAACAGGATTCATCACCATCATTCCCTGATTTAGGGACCCATCCCATCTTAACAAAGACCATGCAGGAACAGAAAAAGCAAACATTGTATGGTAAAAAGGTAAATTATATTCAGATAAATTTTTCAAAAAGTCCTCTCATTTTATGAAGTTGGTGGAACTAAAATTTGAAAATTAAAAAATTAAAAAAAAAAAAAAAATTTAATTTTCAAATTTCTGTCAAATCTTTGTTGGTATGAATGCATAATTGATTGTTAAATTTTCAGACCATCAAGCAGGACAGCTTGATAGTGGCAGCCATTGATTTTGGAACTACTTTCTCTGGATTTGCTCATTGTACAAGAGATGGGTACAAGAATACAGCAGATCCTAAGATTCAACTGCATTCCTGGGCTGCAAAAACTACCATGACAGCAAAAGCACCTACATGTGTCCTTCTTGATTCAGACCAAAAATTCAAAAGTTTTGGATATGATGCAAACACTGAATTCCAAGAGGAGGAGGACACTGTTGATAGCTGTTATTTCTTCAAGCACTTTAAAATGAAGTTGTATGAAAACAAGGTCAGTAGATATAATGAGAAATTTGGGTAAATTCTCCCTATTGGATGTCATGACCATTATTTCTAGCCCCATATTTTTAGCCTACCATATCTCTATTCAAATTACCCTGCGTCCATGATTAGTCTGTCATTTTTTCCTTCCTTGAAAAATATTTGTTAGTGCTCTTTCTCAGAAAATGCTGATTGGATGTTTCACTTTCCCACAAAGCTTCCCTTCCCATGGACCCAAGTTAGGTATGTATAAATGTTTGGTTCTGACCATGAAACAAAGATGGCCGACAGACAGCCATCTTGAATTTGACAGTTTAAGTTTGTTGGTATGTATTGTTTCTAAGAATGTACCAGATGAATCATTTTCATGTGATGATTCCCCATGGTCCCTCAAATGTGTGAGTGTCTGTCTATAGTTCCGAAGGTCCTAGGTTGGAACCCTGCCGGGGTCGGAGGTACAAGATTCCTCTGGGGGGGATGGGGGTCATATAGTGTTACCAATGTCCGTCCCGTCCTGTCCCATGGTAATGTAATCAGCTTATTTAAATAACTGATGATACGATTGTCATCAAACTTCACATATATATAATAAGTCTGATGTCTTTTTGTGCACCTTGTCCTTTTTTCCGGATCAAGAATCCAAGATGGCTGCCACAGCCTCTGTTTAGCTAAAAACATATCCTGAAATAAATTTTCTTCTGAACTTAGGGATGGTAACGTGACGGCACTCATTATAAAGAAAAAAATATGGCATTATGATTCAAGATGGCCGCCAAATAAAGGCCTCTGATTAGTCGAAATTTAAATATTGTCCAATTTAAATGAAATTTGGTATGTGCATGTAATCTGGCAATATGAAAGAAATGTTAGTATTCATTTTGTGAAAACTAAAATAGGAGACATTTGATGGCTTCTGATTGGACAAAATCAAAATATTGTCCAAGTTCCAAGAAATTTTGCAGTACTGCTTTCATATGGGGGCGGGGGCATTTTTGTCTCACAGACATTTCTAGTTAATCAGTTTTTTTTATTTATCAGAAAATAACCTGAAATGGTTGTTTGACTTCATCTCATACAAAGCTTTAAGCCTCTTTGAACTATTTTTTTTCAAAATTTGACTTGCAGTTACTGTATTATGTACTTATTTTTGCATTTTCAAATTTAAGTGCATGCTAAGCCATTAGCCATAATAATTCAAACACATAAGGACAATGATAAATTTGCACACTCTCAAGACTTGCTGTACAAGACAATATACTAAAACTGTATTCTATCACAATCATAATTTAGAGGGATGCTTTCTGAAAAACCACTAAAATAAGAATGCCTCTAAAATATGTATGTTTACACTTTTATCTTGAAGTTAAAAAATTAACTGATTTTGGCTTAATCAACTATGACCTGTTCTTCAAACTGAAAAAAGTGCAGTTTCATCATAAAAGCAAAGTCATATCATGATTAATAGAATCTATCGCCCCTGTGTGATGTAGACTGAGAAATCTCAACCTTGAGGGTAGTATTTATAAATTTCTGCCGAGTGCTAAAATTCATAAATCTTATCCTGAGGGTTGTGATTTTTCTGTCTACATCACACAGGAGTGATTGATTATTTTTCTCCCCCACTTTCATAACGTAAAATAAGCGAAAGACTGAACTTGGTGCATTGAGCAATCATCAATGGTGGATGTAATGCATGACGAAATTGGTGATGTTACTATGGTTACACTGCATAAAGTGATGATGTCACAATGATCATGATGTCACAATTAACATGCCTGAGCTGTCTTATCCCTACCCCTGTAAAAGACAGGTTTATATTTTCCCTAGTAAAAATGGGAATGTACCTGTATAGTGTGGGAGAAAACATTCGCCTTTGCTTCAGTCATATCCTCTTAACCTCCAATGGAGGGACACCAAACCCTTAGGCCCAAGATCTATTCCTAGATCCTAGATAAGGATAAGCTATTTACGCTTGTAAGTTCAAATAAAACTAGAGGAAACACTTGTAAATTATTTAAGAAACAGAGCAGGACCACCATTACTCAGGGAACTTTTGCCCTACCTGATCAAGTAGTTATAGCACCCACCCTGAACTTTTTAAAATCCCGTTTAAACAGCCATTGGCATACTATCCCCATCAAATTTTATCCAAGTTTTTTAAACTCTGCGCAAACTGTAAATAGTATAACTAATGAAGAAGCGCCAACATTAGCGAACAGCTAACTATCGGTGTCGACGAAAAGGTAAAGGTATGTGTGTGTTTACAGGATGAACTTACTAGGGACACTATGCTGGAGTCAGAAAATGGGAAGAAGCTGCCAGCGATTCGAGTATTCTCATCTATCATAGAGTACTTCAAGGACATGTTGGTAAAGGACTTGGAATCTAAGGATACAACTTCTGATTTCAATGGGTCTGACATCCACTGGGTACTGACTGTGCCGGCCATCTGGAACCTGAAGGCCAAACAGTTCATGAGGGAAGCAGCACATCAGGTGAGAATCGACTCATCTAGTCAGAAATTCTGTTACAACTTTTGACATAGGCAATCTCATTAACTCATTCACCCCTAAAGACTCGCTTGAACTCTTCCAATTTAAAGGATGGAATAGTTCATTATGAAACTTCGGGGGTGAATGAGAAAACATTCATTGTCGGAATCGGAATTCATTGTGTATATTGTATTGACCAGATTATGTTTGAATGTGTCCCTACTCCAGGCTGGGATAGGAGATGGTCAGCTGACCTTGGCCCTGGAACCCGAGGCAGCATCCCTGTACTGTAGAAAAGTGCCCAGCAGTGTTGTAAGGACTGATGATGGACCTTCTATTGCCAACTTCGAAGCCGGTGCCAAATATCTCATAATGGACTTGGGAGGTACTTTGTATTGTTATAGTTGAAAATTTGATTCTGAGGTTATATAATTCAGAAATCTTATTAATCAAAAATAAATTTAAGCTCATTAGATATTTTACTTTAGAGAAAGGCAAACATTACGGGTAAACTTATTGAAAAAATAAAAGGCATTTTATCACAGAACAACTTGTCTAATCCAAAACCCGTCTATTCCAGCCTTATCATTAATAGGCATAGGTGTTATATTTTATAACAAATTTCTGAAATTTATTCATACATGACTAACCAAATACACATTTCATGTTCAGAGTCTTAGCTAAAATTTACTGTTAATTGGACTTTGCTTATTAATTGGGCAATGTTTAAGTTTTTTGGTTAGCTCAATGTTGCTTGAGTTTTATTTTGATCTCTCAAAATATTTAAACTGTCAAACAAACCTGGACTGTGTAATATAACCATCCCAACACATTTTCTTATCCTGATTTTTACTGATAGTTTACTGTTAATTGGACTTAATATTGCCACTACCTCAAAGGTGAAATAATACGATTAAGGTCAAATTTTGCATCTCGCTGATGAATTAAACATGTGAAGCAAAATTGATAGGAATTAAACAAGGAGCCAACTGACCAAACATCAAAGTCACCATTTCAAAGGTCTATTTCCACTGCTGAATGTGTTCATTCATTAAAATTATTTTGAAATATTAAAATTTCTATTGCACACGATTAACATGTTTAGATTGAAATAAGATGAATCTAAATATTTCAGGTGGCACAATTGACATAACAGCCCATGAGGTCCTAGAGGATGGTCACCTGAAGGAGATCAACGAGCCTACAGGGGGCTACTGGGGGGGTCTGAGGGTCAACGAAAGTTTTAGAAGCTTCCTGCAACGCTTGTGTGGCCAAGATGTTCTAAGCGAATTACAGGAAACTTATCCAGCAGAATGGCAAGAACTGAAAGACGAGTTTGAAAGAAAGAAATGTGCTTATGACCCGAATGGAGCCCTAGGGAGGATCACGATTCGTATTCCTATATCTCTTGTAGAAGAATACAAAGATGTCACAGGATGCGAGTTGCAGGAATCCATTAGCCACTCAACATTCAATGGCAAGATAGAAATTAAAGGAGACAAACTTAGAATTGACAAAGAAGTTTTCGAAAAGTTTTTCGACGAATCAACAGGAAAGGTTGTAAGCAAAGTGGAGAAATTGTTAACTACAAACCCTCAGTTACATGATTTGGGAACCATTCTTGTAGTTGGCGGTTACGCTGAAGCTCTGTTGATGCAAAAAGCTATCAAAGATAAATTTGCACATAAGTACAAAATTGTGATACCAGCTGACCCTCGGCTAGCCATTCTGAAAGGTGCAGTGATGTACGGATTCGAACTGGATGCTGTCCGGTCACGTGTGTGTAAACATACGTATGGCATAGGCCATCAGAGGAAATTTATCGAAGGTTTCGATGATCCTAAGAAATGCAGACAGTATGGCAGGCACGCTTACGTGGATGATGCATTTGACATCCACGTCAGAAAAGGTGATTTGGTGAAGTATGGGGATTTCCAGGACGGCAAAGACTACCACCCAGTGAACGATGATCAAACACAGGCCTGGTTTGACTTTTACGCTTCTGACAGTAACGATCCTTCATTTGTGTACGAGGGCTCATGTGCCTGTCTTGGATTCGTGGGTGTGGATTTGTCACCTAGACAGCGTGGATTGGACGCCACAATAACGCTAAAAATTAACATCAGTGGCACGGACATAGAAGTGCAAGCTACAGAAAAACGGACCGGAAACACCACAAAGGCTTTCTGCAACTTCCTCGGTTAGATCACTCGGCCATTGATTCAAGTTGGAAGGTTCCTAGCAACACCCACAGAATGTACATGCAAGCAGGGTTACAGCGATACAGTTAGGAAACTTTCTTACCTCAAGGTCAAATATACATACTGAATTTTCAATGAGTAGAAATCTGTTGTCTGCAATATTGACTATTTCCAATTCTTGTTTTCCTCCAAACCTGACCCATCATACTACTGGTAGTGATAGTGTAATGTATATATATATAAAAGATAACTGGAAATGTCTGCGAGACATAATTGCCCCCTGCCCCCATATGAAATTAGTTCTTCATGCTTATTACGTATGCGAAGTTTGATGACAATCGGATCAGTAGTTATTTAAATAAGCTGGTTACATTACCATGGGACAACGGGACGGACATGGGTAACAGTTTATTCATGGCAGGGGCATAAAAATGTGTCTGTATTATGTTCTTTGGGAATACAGATATTGTGATTTTTTTGGTAAAGTCACTTTACCAAACCAAACGTACAGATGATAGGGGAGAACCTCATTATCTTTAACTCGTATAACTCGAAGACCCCGTTTAATCTGAAATATTTCGTAGGTCCCACCAAGCTTTACACAAGCATTCAAACTCACGTTACTCGAATAACTCAAAAGTTTTACCACCTTCTGTTGACTTGGAGATAACAGTGTTTGACTGTATATGGACACTTGTAAACAATCTTTGATTGAAGCTGTATCTGTGATCATAATTGATTGAGTTGTAGATGTTTTTTTGTTCTGCTCATTGTATATTGTGCCATATTTTGTTTAATATCAACTTCAGCATCTTTATAGACAATTAAGCATTTAACTGCTTTAATTGGCATTTCTAGGTTATATGGATGCCAACTAAAAGCAGTTCAATATTTATATTAACCGTTTTTTATAATTTTTTCATCTCATAAAAAATTCAAATACAGAATGATGTTATTTCTTGGCGTTTAGCTCAAATATTATATCTATTGTGTTTGCTAGCTAGTTCCATGAATATAACGCCCACCTGCTGGAGATAGTCATTATGGTATCTATCCAATGTAATAAAGATGTCAAAAATTGTTCAATGGCGTTCATAGTCTTATGAATGCCAACTGAAATTGGTAGGTTGATACAGAGGTATAATGCCATGCAATGGAAGGGGATTCCATTTTATATTAACGGAGGGTGTGGATCCCCGGGGGCTGAGCCCAATAGAGGAAATTGAGGTAAATCTTAACATTTTTCTCCTTCTTTGTCAGGCTTCTATGCATATGCTCATTTTTCAACGCATTGTTCTGAAATTTTGTGGAAATAGCCAGTGTAATATGGAGATGTGCCCGCAGGAGCAACTTTGCATTTTCGACCTTTCACAAAGAGTAATTGTCCTTTTTTTTATAAAAAAAAAAACAACACAATTATGCATTAATTGTACCTCATATTTCAACAGATCTTTTAACAAATTTGTGGGAACAGCCAGTAAGATATGTAGATGTGCCCACTTAAAGTTACGCATCTTTCATTTATTTTGCATCTATTTTATCTGATGGGGGTTACGAGGGGTATAAGTCAGCCATCCTTGCGACAGTTCTAGTTTTAAAACCTGTAAATGTGGAGACGATTCAATAAAAGTAACAGTATGAAATTTACACAAGTTCTGGTTAACTCCACCCATATCTATTGTTGATGATGTCACATTATTGTGTCACAAACTGGATAACTTGCAAAGCTCCGCCACATGTATTGTTGTTGACGTCATGGCACGTGGTCAAGTAAAGCTATTGAATACTTACACTAGTTTGCAGGACAATTGTTATCGAGCGAATGTCAGTGTAGACTAAATATTTCCTAGTGAAACATAGTTGTCTATGTGTATAAGTGTAGTTTTCTATATATAACATATCTATGTGTGGTCATATATATATCTTACTCTTATTGATTTTCAAAATTGAATTAAAGATACTCAGCAAATTGTGTCTTTATACATTTTTGATTGAACATGAAAACCAACCAATTCGGAATTGATATGTAAGCTTTTAAATTCATACACATAACACATGTTGTAAAATGAGAACAAAAATGATATTCAAGATTTTCAATATTTGTTCATGTATTTTAATACATTAAAAATAAATATCACTTGTCTTGTATTTATTATTTCATTAACATTCACTTATCTTGATCAAGCTGTACTGGACTTCTTTATGTTTTATGATACATTACTAAATTACTAGTGTTTTGTATTTTCTTCATAAATATAAACTTCAAACATAATTTTTCAGGTCATGGAATTTGGCTTTCAGATGCTATAATTACCTTGAATACTTGGATTTCTGTGAATAAATAGTTATAATAATAACTAATTTTCTCGAACTTGTAAAACTTGAAGACACTGTTTTGAAGTATTACATTGGTCCCAGCCAATCTTTACAATAATTTGAACTCACTTCACTCAAAAGTTTTCACCACATTCAACTGACTTCGAAATAACAAGGCTTGACTGTTATATTTTTTTTTCATGGAACTGAAAGCTCTATTTCATGTTTTACTTAAAGGTACAGAAGTTTGATACAACTTGTATGTCATTATAAGCCACAAATACAAAATACAAGTACAGTAAAACCCCAATTACTGGTACTCAAACCCAGTTTACTCGAATACACCTCATTCGTCTAGCAGTTCGTTTGGTCCCGACTGAGTTCGTACATATTCAACCAACCTTGGATTACTTGAATACCATGTATTTTCCCCACAAGTTTGAGTAAGTGGGAGTTTTACTGTATACACAGCCGATGTTTCTTCACATGAAATTCACGTGAAAAAATTAGCACACAAAAATCAAATGAAATAGAATTTCACGTGAAATTCTTGTGAAATTTCGTGAATTTCACATGAAAATTTTCACGTGAAATTCACGTGAAGATATATTGCCTGTGTATAACAAAGTCCACATATACAATAACAATTATATGATAGTACACTGTATTTAGTTTGTGCGTAAGACAGATGTATATATCCAAATTTAAGGGAGCCCCTGCACTCTGATTTGGTATAATGTAAATACTATGTACTTGAAATTCATAAGCAATGTTACATTTCAAATATACATGTACATGTTAATATTTATATAAATACTGCAAAACCTGTCAAAACAGGCACTTGTCTTCTACAAAACCTCGTCTTCTCTAGCATTACTGCTTGGTCTTTTAATTTTCCTCTTAACTATATACACTGCCATCCAAAAGTTCTGATATATCTTTTCTGCAAACTCTTTGAAATTGAGGAAAACCCAATTTTGCAGTTTGTATTACTATTAATTTGTTTATGTTATAAATTAACTGCTTACGGTATTTTGTTATTTTTCAACTTCATATATGTATGGTTTTTTATCCAATTAAAATCCTCAAAATGCAATATTTTGGCAATTTCAGGTTTTTTATACATACAGTTCAACAATACATTTCTTTCTTATATTTTGACAGTGGATCCCATTGTATTAATTCCATTTAATTGTGCAAATGAAAGAAAAACTTTTTTTTTTCATTTTTGAACATTATCAAAAATAGACCCCTCCCTTGACCCTTCCTGTTACTTCCAGGACTTAGGTATTTTTGAAATAAAATGCCAATTGTCACTGGTAAGTGGACTATCTTTAGGAAATTGCATCAGTTGTGTTCATTTTTTGTAGGCTAATGGCTTCATTTGTACACAGCATTTGTAACAAAACTTTTGGATGGCAGTGTATATATACTAAACCTCAGAGTCTATAAACTGGACACCTGTATATATTGGCCAAAAATTTTGGTCTCTGGGACTTTCAGTTTAGACAGGTTATAGTGTACATCACAATTTTATTATATTCTGTAGCTCATATTGAATCAACATCAGTCAATGTACTTTGGTCAATTTATACAAAAAAACCCCACAAATTACGAAGGAAGGCTATTTGTTAATTTTGTTTTCACTAGTGCTCTGTCAGGAGTTTGAACTTTGAACTTGTATTCTTATGCACTTCTGAGAAAAGCCAATAAATATCTACAACACTTAAAGACTATAACATTTCAACAGACAATTATAATTGTAACACGAGGGGGTACCTGTGGTACTTATGTGTGCACATATAATAAAATAAAATTACATACATAGTATATTTCTTCAAAATCTTCAATTGCAATAGAAATATACATTTGTTCACACCATGCAGCAATATGCCAGACAAACAAACAAACAAACAAACAGCAGTTGATTGCACAGACTTTGGTCCATTTCATTTTCAAAACAAATATCCCTTGGTTTGAAACACATTAAAACAAAAACAAAAGGAGTATTAGTTTTAAATAGAACACACACAATAGTTCATTGAAGAGTTTGGTCCCGCTGTTTTTAAATGCTTGTTTCAAAACTATCACTCCCTTATTTCTCTATACTAACATAGAAACATATATTTTTGTCCATTTAAATATGACAGTTTGTTTCTTATGTACAATTTATCATCTGATTTATGTGTCAGAATTTCTTGAAATTTTATGAAAATGATTTACACATGAAGGTAACCATAATTTTTTTGTTTTTCTGTTGTTTTACAGGCTATTGATCATGTGAGTTATTAGCAGCCAAACAAGTCTGTAAAAATAGAAATTCACGATAACTGGAAGAAACTAAAAAAAAAAAAAAAAAAAGCACTTTCATATGGTCAAATCATTAACAAAATAAAACAAAACAAAAAATTGTTTAAAGCTAACTATCAACAGAAGGACCTGATGCTATATTCACAAAAACTATCCTTTGTACAACTGTAATAAAAGACCTGCTCAAGTAGCTACCTGATAGTCCCAAGGCTCATATGGAATTGCACTTGTAATGTGTATTTAGCCCTCAGTAAAGGTCAGGCTTGATTAAAGGCCCAATATACGTAACTTTTGACAAAACTTGAAGCGAAAATCAAGCCGAATAACTTATTATATTTATAGATTTAGTTAAGATTAAATGATATCAGCAATATTCAAGACGAATTCTTACGCGGTTACCGGTACAGCAGCAGTTTAAACACGATATTTGTAAACACGCATCCGTTTCAAACTGTCTTCTACTTTGGGCTTGTTGTTAAAGTGGACCCCACCTGAACTATTTTCAAATCTTTGGATTTTTTCATCAAGAGTTTTTGTTAGTTACTGCTCAGGTTTACTTCGTTTTATGCTTATTTTTGCATGGTTATCAACTAGATTTTTTTTCATACTTTTTCAGAATCCCGAAAAAAATCCTTAAGTTACGTATATTGGGCCTTTAAAAAAATTATATCTAAGTTTTGTTTTCCTTGCTTACCAAAAAAAACAAGGTATGGTAAACAATATTGACCAGCAATAATACTTTAATTACCTTAACACAAAAACTGATGTCTACGATCATGCCTGATGTACTGTTCTTGTGGAATTGAATTTATAAAAACAATGCTGCTGACCTGTTTTTCTTAATACATCTGAAACAGTCATGAAAAGACATCTGGTGTCGTGATTAATTTTCTGTACATATTAGATTCTCCACGTAAAATAAACCTGATATATAATATATATATATATAGTAGTGACCTTATAAGTTTAACAAGGCTTCCATCTGTTTTATATACAATAAGTATCACATTATTCATAAAACACAAAAAAGAACATTTATAGAAAATATGAAATGTTTATAAATAATGCCAAAATAAATATTGACATGTATATCATAACAAAAAATTCTCAACAATAAAGCATACGTAACATATTTTCAAACTTCAAGTTCTCCTGTGTATAAAGACCACCTGTGTATAAAGCCGCCTGTATCTAAAGCACACCTGTGTATAAAGACCACCCGCCATTCCATCATGAGAATGAACTATAACAGTGCTTTTCATACAACTAAAGCTGTTCTTACTTTCTCTGCTGGGCAGTTTTAATGGTCATGTACTACAGACATTAAAACCGGGATGCCATTTTTTTTACTTTGGAGTATTTTGTTTATATATCCTATCTGGGCAATTATCTAGTGCTTACAGACCAACTTCTGTCAGGTTAAGAACGTGGCCAAAGAACCGACTATAGTCAGTATTAGAATGACTAAAGTCACTCTCACCACCTTATCACCAATAATAAGGAGGTAGTCTTAGCCAAATCTGCTATACTGGAATGTACAGAAAGTGATAAACCATTTTTTTGTTTAACGCCTCACTTCACCTGACCTTGCCTCTTCAAAAATGATTGAGGAGACGGCATGGAGTTTACAGAACAACATTACTTTTTTCTTTGCTCTCCCAAATACCCGCACTCAACCTCACTTTATATCCTAGCTTCTATCACTGCATACTTTAATGAACTAATCCAGATCAAAGCATGGTACAGTCTACTTAAGTTAGATAGGGATGAGAGGGTTAACAAAATCAATTACAGTCCCCAGCCTCTGTCTCGGCTTAATACTTCCTACAAGCGTATTGTAGGTAAAACGTAAGTGATCTAATTCAATATCGACAACTTGTTTTGGTCCCTGCAGGTCTAAATTGGATCAACTATATGCATAATACAATGCAAAATATAACCAACTTCTTGAGCTGTCTTCTTTGGTTTCTGTTTATAAAGTGACTTTAATATTCAGGTTCTATTTCTTTAAAATCGTGAAAACAACTGTGAATTGATCATGAAATGCTTTCACCGTTTTCACACTTGAAATGATCAATGAAATAGAAGGGGAGAAAACTCTTGGCAGAATCTCAGATTTGTTGTCCTGTTAGTATATCACCTTGTTTAAAACTTCCTCGTCCTCCATATATATCTCGTGATTTTCAGGTATTCAGAAACAAGTGTTTTACACAAATAAATGGATTTCCTCCCTTTGGTGACTTTTTGTGTATAGTAATACTTGTGTAGGATGTGTACACAAAGCCATGCTCTGACTCCATCACACTGGGCGATTAGTTTGTTATTCATCGTCCTGTGTGAAACAGAAAATAAATAGCAGTGATATTGATATCAGTTTGATTAGTTCTATAAAGAACAATATCTTAAAAGGTCGCAATTAGACAAATGTCAGAAGACATCATCAAATTAGTAACAAAAATGCTAACGTGAGGAAAAATGCACAGACCCAACCGTGATTCGAACCCCGGACCTTCAATGTTGATCATATAAAGAGGTGTTGTTTGTGTGGGAAGACATGGGAGAGATGTTGATAATATAGCATGCTCCATCACCCTTGCTTTTTGCTTTTTCGCATATGTTCTAAACAGGGGAGATAATTTTCTGAGACTACCTACCCATTCGTCGGAGTCGACACCCTCAGCTAGGTCTTGAGGTAAGGGATCTCCTTGTACCGACAGCTTGTTTGTCATCGCGCTCAGTAACTGTTTTAATACACAGAGAACGGGTAACGGTAAAAGTCATAATAAACAATAGTAAACAAAGATTTGCTAAAAATTAGAAATTTTAACAGGTGGAAAAACAACAAATGTTATAACTGTGGAAAAAAATGCAAGCTCTACAATTAAACAGTCTACGGGATCACTTGTTTCTGGCGCTAAAATTTTAGAATTAATTTAATAATTTAATTTCATAATTCAAGTAGCAAAGACATTTTCAAGTAGATAACCTCTTCAATATTGATACACAATTTGGCAGTGTAAAACAATGTTAAACAGTTCATGAGTGTGAAAATGTCTTTCAAAACACAAGTTCATCACAATGTGGTGTACTCTCTAGAATAGCCATTGTCTGTCCTGTTCGTCAAGGTGATGCAGTAAGACCTGACTTACCTCCTCTTTCTTCTGTTCGTCTGTTTTGTACGTGTCTGGATTGTAACTGTCATACTTGCTGGCTTTGGGGGCCTCCACAGGGGCTTCACTCACTGTTACAAAAGGGAGATAATTACTGATCACTCTGACACACCACGACATGTGATGATGACACACCACGACATGTGATGACACACCACAACATGTGATGATGACACACCACAAAATGTGATGTACATGTATAAACTGTGGTCCTATGTGGAACAGCTGTAAACTCCTTGTTTGAAATAGATCAGAACTATGAACCAAGAATGAAAATGAGTCACAGACAATAACATTACTGAGAAGTGTTTGAGAAGTTTAAGATGAGTATTTCCTTACTGGGAACTGTTTGAGAGATGAAAATGTGAATAATTCTATCTACAAATATCTTCTCTTTTACCACATCACTTCAAGAGATCTTTCACAAACACATACATGCTGTTACTATAAGTATATATAGGATCTAGAACGACCTTGATTAACATATGTAAAATACACAAACATCTACTTGTCAAAGGAAAACTGTTTTGTCGTACATTTTTTCATGCCGCGGGGCTGTAAACTGATGGTTCTAGCCTGGTTGTTGAGTCCTGACAGCCATTCCGCACTTGTCATGGTGGGCTCCCACGTCACACGAGTGTCCGGGAACAGGTCATCCTGGAAATACTCCATCTGGGGAAAGATCATTCCCACATACATTATGTTACAGACTTGTGTTTATCAAAAGCCACGGATAATAATTTGTGAGCCGATTTGTGACAGCCTTTAAGGTCAAGAAAAAAGCAGTACAATATGTAAGAACCTCAAATCATTATTATTATAATTAGAACAGCAACCTATATAACTCTTATCCAAATAGATTTTACCTGATGAATGTAATAACCAAGAATAACAAGACACGTGGTAAATCTCTAAAAACGATATCAATAACAAACTTCTATAGTAACCTTAAGTTTAGGTTAATCTTAGGATACATTTTTACTTTGACCTATCTTAGCCATACTTAATCTGATCCTTGTTCTATGTTGACATTGTATTAACCTTGAATCTATCTTGACCTGTGGCCGACATTGATCTGAAATCTATCTAGACATGTGGCATCCTTGACCTCAAATCTATTTTGACATGTGGCCAACCTTGACCTAATGAGATCTACCTTAACATGTGGCTGACCTTGACCTCCAATTCATCTTGAGATGGTGCTGACTTTGACCTTGGATTTACTTTGACCTGTGATGTACAGGGTATCTCAACCTGCTGTGACCCTGACCACTTTGACCTGCTGCGAATCTGACCCACCTTGACCTGCTGCGACCCTGACCCACCTTCACCTGCTGCGACTCTGACCCACCTTGACTGCTGTGACCCTGACTTACCTTGACCTGCTGCGAATCTGACCCACCTTGACCTGCTGCGACTCTGACCCACCTTGACCTGCTGCGACCCTGACCCACCTTGACTGCTGTGACCCTGACCTACCTTGACCTGCTGTGACTCTGACCCACCTTGACCTGCTGCGACCCTGACCCACCTTCACCTGCTGCGACTCTGACCCACCTTGACTGCTGTGACCCTGACTTACCTTGACCTCCTGCGAATCTGACCCACCTTGACCTGCTGCGACTCTGACCCACCTTGACCTGCTGCGACCCTGACCCACCTTGACTGCTGTGACCCTGACCTACCTTGACCTGCTGTGACTCTGACCCACCTTGACCCGGACCCACCTTGACTGCTGTGACCCTGACCTGCTGTGACTCTGACCCACCTTGACCTGCTGTGACCTTGACCTACTTTGACCTGCTGTGACCTTGACCTACCTTGACTCTTGGGACTGTGATTGAGACAGGCTCCACTGAAGTAGAAGTCAGTCTCCATGCCCGTGCGAATTCCACTTCTTTTGGGTTACATGTGATTTTTGGAAGGAAGGAAAACGCTTGATGTAAGCCTTCCCCAGTAAAATTGGACAGCTGAGTGATGTAAGGCTCTTCCTCTGACACTTCGTAGGCATACAAACTTTTCTCACCCTACGAACAAACCGAAATTATTTTATAAAATATTT
This sequence comes from Mimachlamys varia, assembly GCA_947623455.1. Taxonomy (NCBI): domain Eukaryota; kingdom Metazoa; phylum Mollusca; class Bivalvia; order Pectinida; family Pectinidae; genus Mimachlamys; species Mimachlamys varia. The sequence continues at coordinate 10,762,414 of OX392537.1, forward strand.
GACAACTTCAAATTCTTTTGTTATTTAAGATGCTGTATATTGTAAAGTGAATCAAGTTCATATTATATAAAGATGCAATTATTTTTGAAAATTTTCCTTAAAAAACATACAGTGTGTAATTCAAATACAAGGGCCTGTATTACTTACCTAAATACAGTAGTATCTTAGCAATTGTAGAAAACTCTGACAATATCCTTTTATTCATTCAGAGACAGGGGACAATTAACTAAACAATTATAAATGCATGTAGCTGGATACATGTGCATATGTCTACAGAAGTAAAAAACAATGGTGGCTGTTGAGTTAATAGTCCCTCCTGTAACAGGCTGTTTAAGCCATAATATGTCTGATGTAGCCATTTTATCATGAGAACCTCATTTACGAAACATTATTACTGACACACCATTGATAAAGTATTACCCGACTAGAAAGGAACACTGTGTGACTATCCTCGTCATAATAAGGCACCAGTATGGGCGGGGCTGAATTCACCTCCACCGTCTGTAGGGGTGTGGCTAGATCAGCTGTGTCATACAGTGATAGACACCTGTCGTTCGTACTGGAGGTGCAAAATTACATCATAATCAGTTTGAAAATGATTCAGTTTAAAAGTGGAATTTCGACGATTAATATCATGGTACTGTATACAATTTTTATTTTGATGACTTCATGGTACATGTACTGTAAAGAGGAATCTCTGAATTCAAAATAACTTTTCTTATCAAATACTTCCACACTAAACCATTTATCTAATATTTCCCTGTTGAGAGGGCACTATTGCCTCATAGTATTGTCAAGGGATGGAATAGTGCGAGGGCACTATCTCATCACGAGACAATACTATGAGGCAATAGTGCCCTCTCAACAGGGCCATAATGGGTTTAGTACATCACCCTTCCATTTAAATACACGTACACACAAAAACCTGTTTTATTGTGCTAGACCATGGCCAGCTTTGGGTCGTTTCCAGAGTCAGCCAATTTCTAGCAGAACAGTAGCACAATGTAATAGTGACATACCTTAACAGTGACATCATAATAGAGTTATGTTGAACATCGCACCAAATTTGATAGTACCCGGGTGAGTGGGCACTATCGCTTCATAGTACCCATGTGTAAAGCCAATGGGAAGGCAGCATTCAGTCACGTGATGTACTAACAAACTTTAGATTATCTATACTGTTAGACTTACTATCACTAAACCATTAAACTTTAGGTTATCTTTAGGGTTACACATTGTACTTACTTAGTAAAACCATTAAACTTTAGGTTATCTTTAGGGTTACACATTGTACTTACTTAGTGAAACCATTAAACTTTAGGTTATCTTTAGGGTTACACATTGTACTTACTTAGTGAAACCATTAAACTTTAGGTTATCTTTAGGGTTACACATTGTACTTACTTAGTGAAACCATTAAACTTTAGGTTATCTTTAGGGTTACACATTGTACTTACTTAGTGAAACCATTAAACTTTAGATTATCTTTAGGGTTACACATTGTACTTACTTAGTGAAACCATTAAACTTTAGGTTATCTTTAGGGTTACACATTGTACTTACTTAGTGAAACCATTAAACTTAAGATTATCTTTAGGGTTACACATTGTACTTACTTAGTGAAACCATTAAACTTTTGTTTATCTTTAGGGTTACACATTGTACTTACTTAGTGAAACCATTAAACTTTTGTTTATCTTTAGGGTTACACATTGTACTTACTTAGTGAAACCATTAAACTTTTGTTTATCTTTAGGGTTACACAAACCATTAAACTTTAGATTATCTTTAGGGTTACACATTGTACTTACTTAGTGAAACCATTAAACTTTTGTTTATCTTTAGGGTTACACATTGTACTTACTTAGTGAAACCATTAAACTTTAGATTATCTTTAGGGTTACACAAACCATTAAACTTTAGGTTATCTTTAGGGTTACACATTGTACTTACTTGGTGAAGCCAGTGACTAGGAGATACTGTCCGTCTAGTACCCATGTAACCCTGGCTCCGCGGGGTCCCGCAGGACCTGGTCCTTCCTGTCAAAATGTCAGTGGTTCAATTCAAACAATTACCGCTTCCTTAATTTGGAATACTTGAACAATTACAATCTATGACAATGTACGACGTGTTGGAATAATGAAATATTCACATAAATTAGAATATAAACGATAAATTAAGTTTCACTACCGAAATTCATCATGAATTAGGTAAACTACAGCAGTTACATTCCATAAATAATTGTGACATTGTAATTTTCATCAGTTTGCTTCATATTTATAAAAGACAAACAATTTTCTCTTTGAGTAAACAATCCTCTTACCATGAGAGGGGTCTGGTATTTCCTGGGGTTGAATATTCTGATTTTCCCATCTTTGCACACAGTTGATAGATATTTACCGTCGGGGCTCCAGGCAGCGTTAAACACCTACAGGTAACCAGAGTAATATATTAATAGCTCTGACAGCAACTATCCAACACAAACTCATGCAAACAATCTTCAGACCAAATGATGCAAACCTTCCAAATGATACAACCTTCAACAATCTTCAGGTCAACTTAGATTTGATTTTCGTTCAGGTATGTTGGTGTCCTAACTCAACTGATCTGGGTGCTCCTAAATTTGTAGAGCCACGGTCCCTCCTGACTCACCTGGTCTGGAACTAAGTCCCTGACTCACCTGGTCTGCACCTCAGTCCCTGACACACCTGGCCTGGACCTCAGTCCCTGAATCACCTGGTCCTGACCTAAGTCCCTGACTCACCTGGTCTGGACCTCAGCCCTTTTCTCACCTGGTCCGGACCTCAGTCTCTACCTCACCTGTCCAGACCTCAGTCCCTGACTCACCTGGTCTGGACCTCAGCCCTTGACTCACCTGGTCTGGACCTCAGTCCCTGACTCACCTGGTCCTGACCTCAGTCCCTGACTCACCTGGTCTGGACCTCAGTCCCTTACTCACCTGGTCTGGACATCAACCCTTGACTCACCTGGTCCGGACCTCAGCCTCTACCTCACCTGGTTCGGACCTCAGTCCCTGATTCACCTGGTCTCGACCTCAGGCCTTGACTCACCTGGTCCGGACCTCAGTCCCTGATTCACCTGGTCTCGACCTAAGTCCTTCACTCACCTGGTCTGGACGTCAGTCCCTGACTCACTTGATCCAGACCACAGTCCCTGATTCACCTGGTCGGGACCTCAGTCCCTGACTCACCTGGTCCTGACCTCAGTTTCTGACTCACTTGATACAGACCTCAGTCTCTGACTCACCTTGTCCAGACATCAGTCCCTGACTCACTTGATCCAGACCTCAGTCCCTGACTCACCTGGTCCGGACCTCAGTCTCTGACTCACCTGGTCTCGACCTCAGTCCCTGACTCACCTGGTCCAGACCTAAGTCTATAACTCACCTGGTCTGGACCTCAATCTCTGACTCACCTGGTCCGGACCTAAGTCTATAACTCACCTGGTCTGGACCTCAATCCCTGACTCACCTGGTCCGGACCTCAGTCTATGACTCACCTGGTCCAGACCTCAGTCCCTGACTCACTTGATATTGACCTCAGTCCCTGACTCACCTGGTCCGAACCTTAGTCCCTGACTCACCTGGTCTGGACCTCAGCCCCTGACTCACCTGGTCTGGACCTCAGTCCATGACTCACCTGGTCTGCACCTCAGTCCCTGAGTCACCTGGTCCAGACCACAGTCCCTGACTCACCTGGTCCAGACCACAGTCCCTGACTCACTTGATACGGACCTCAGTCCCTAACTCACCTGGTCTGGACCTCAGTCCCTGACTCACCTGGTCCTGACCTCAGTCCCTGACTCACCTGGTCTGGACCTCAGTCCCTGACTCACCCGATCCGGAACTAAGTCCCTGACTCACCTGGTCCGAACCTCAGTCCCTGACTCACCTGGTCCAGACCACAGTCCCTGACTCACCTGGTCTGGACCTCAGTCCTGGACTCACCTGGTCCGGACCTCAGTCCCTGACTCACCTGGTCCAAACCTTAGTCCCTGACTCACCTGGTCTGGACCACAGCCCCTGACTCACCTGGTCTGGACCTCAGTCCATGACTCACCTGGTCTGGACCTCAGTCCCTGAGTCACCTGGTCCAGACCACAGTCCCTGACTCACCTGGTCCAGACCACAGTCCCTGACTCACTTGATACGGACCTCAGTCCCTAACTCACCTGGTCTGGACCTCAGTCCCTGACTCACCTGGTCCTGACCTCAGTCCCTGACTCACCTGGTCTGGACCTCAGTCCCTGACTCACCCGATCCGAAACTAAGTCCCTGACTCACCTGGTCCGAACCTCAGTCCCTGACTCACCTGGTCCAGACCACAGTCCCTGATTCACCTGGTCGGGACCTCAGTCCTGGACTCACCTGGTCCGGACCTCATTCCCTGACACACCTGGTCTGGACCTCAGTCCCTGACTCACCTGGTCTGGGTGTTCCTCGAGCTGTAGGACCTCCGTCCCTGTTGACAGGTCCCAGATCCTCACAGACATGTCATAGGCTGATGACACTATGATGTCCTTGGCTAATGGATGGAACCGCACGAAGTAGATCTTCTCCATGTGACCTACACACAAGAATTATACTTCTCTTTACTCAGGGGAAACAAGCAATTTAACTTTAAAGATGTTCTGTTGCCAAAAGTGTTATTTAACATATTCTATTCTCCTGCTTGTTTTTACAACTGCACAGGTCTGAAACCTCCAATGAAGGAGATCTCCATCATTTCGCATTCCCAATAAGGGAGATCTCCATCATTCCACATTTCCAATGAGAGATCTCCATCACTCCGCATTTCCAATGAGGAAGAAAGAGTGTAAAATTCAACTGAAAACTGCTTTGCTTAATTGCTCTTTTTCCCTTTATAGGTATCAAAATAGTTAATCTGATTCAGACACACCTGCTATGGCCATTACACACACCCTGCAGTAACCAGGAGATAATATGACCTCATGACGTAAATTTTGAGTTTATGTAAGTTTGGACTGAAAGCAGGGAATGACAAGAGAGACTGGTAAATTTTGGTCAAAATGTGGTAGTCTCCCTACTTAAAAAGGAGGGTTGACAGCGATGCTTTTGTTGAGCCACATTTTGTCGCCATAAAGAGGTTGATGATACATTAAGGTATGAGAATTTCTCAGTGGTTTATTTGGTTTGGTTTATTTTGTTTTACGTCCTATTAACTTTAAGGACGTGCCAGATTTTTAAAGGTGAAGGAAAGCTGGAGTACCTAAAAACCACCGACCTATGGTCAGTACCTGGCAACTGCCCTATGTGTGATTCAAACTCGCAACCCTGAGGTGGAAGGCTAGTGGTATAATGTCGGGACAACTTAACCACTCGTTTAATTTCTCAGACAAAAAGGAGTTAGGGACATTTAAATATGGTGATGGAAAGTGATGTAGTAGATGAAATGAAGGGCATTGTATCACTTTTTCACAGTGTAGTCATCTTATTTCAGTTCTTAGTGACAAATTATGCTCAAGCGTTAGTATATAGAACTGATGTATTTACCCTGTAGGCACATAGAGGCTTCGGTCAAAGTCTTGGTAAGGCCACCTTCCGGAATATTCCACACCCAAATCTTCGCATCATCACAAGCTACAAAACAAATTATACAAAACTCTACTATCGTTCGCAAGTCAATTAATTTTTTAGGCAGGAACAAAACTTTATGACCGAAGACATTCAGGAAATACTAGGAAGAAAGGAATATAATTTTCAACATATCATTTTAATTTCTCTTTTCATGAATTTGAAATTATTTATCTAAAATCTTCAAAAATGTTTAATAGGACTGGACAATTTATACAAATCAAACTGCTATCTTTGTGCATCAATTCAGTTTTGATATGACATATTCCAGGGATGTGCTGAGGGTTCTCCCTAGATATTGAAGATGAACTTATGTTATTTATCTATGTATTGATGTTTCCTTACAAACTTACCCACAACAAGTCTGCTGTCGTCAAACGGATCCCACACATAGTCAAGCACCTTGCTCTTATGTTGTAATACTGGTATACCGGTGTCGTCAAGACGACCAGGTCTGGCAAGCTATCAGTACAAGGATACAGACAAATTAACCAAACACTTTTAAGTTTGTAACATCTTTGGAAATCAAATCACAGGTACAGGATAAAGGTTTCGTAGCTGAAATCTGTATTGATTTTCGCGAACAACTCAAATACACATTTCAAACCTTTGTGTACAACAGTTTACCATTTATTTGTCAGACGAAGGTGACATAAGGTATTGGCCGTCAAAACGTAAAACAGAAAGACATATTGGTTGTGTAACAGGAACCTTTAGTCCTCTTTTTTCACAAGAGTGAAAAAAAAAAAGGTTTAGATATAGTTTTAGTTTTTCAAGTGAACATTCTTGATCGGACACAATAACCATACATTGACTTTAGTCTGTGACATTAACATTTTTAAGCACTAATCTGGACCAGCAAAGTGCAGTGTTTATTTTAACAAAATTACATTGAAATTTCAAGGACTTTCCACTAGTCCGACCAAATATTACTAGTCATCGCAGACTACGGTAGTTCATTGAATTAAACTTTGGCAAGCCTGCAAAAGTTAAGATATTATACCTTTGAGCCAGGTATAACAATACTAATGATTCTCAATCACAATAAAAAGTACCTTCAAGTTTGCAAGGCATTCTAAGATAAGTGTAACCCTGTAATGAGTTACGGGTATCATTTATAGTGCGCTAACCTAAGGAAACTTCCAGGATCTGCTAGTATTCGACAATACAGTAAGCCTCCACTTACTTGAACAAGTGGGGACCTGATCAATAGTTTGAGGAATACATGGTATTAGAGAAATCCGAGATTGATAGAATAACAAACTCGGTCAGGACCAAACAAACTGTTCAATGAATGAGGGGTATTCAAGTAAACTGAGTTCGTGAGTAAGTGGGGTTTTACTGTACTGCTAAATCTTGTTTTCCTAGTACAGTGGACTCCACTTAATATCACTCCTGTTAATATCACATTCCTCTTTATATCATGTTTTCCCCCCAAGAACCTTTTTTCTCTCTATATAATCTATGTAATTTTATTTGGTTAATATCATGTATTTTGAGGTGAATTCCTCTTAATACCATGTTTCTCTTAACCAATCAAATAAAATATCCAGAAAATGATGTAATTTCCATTGATTTCAGACACAACTTGTACAAAATGTTGCATAGAAAATAACAAATATCCCCAAAAATGATTTGTAATTGAAATGATGTTATCTGATAATGTATTGAAACATCTTCTTATGTACATTAAATAGCTTACTTTTAGTTATAGAGATTGGAAATGCACTAGATTTTGTGGAAAAACATGTTTCTCTTAATGTCACATTCCTGTTAATGTCATATTTTTGTCTGACAAACACAACATGATATAAAGAGGAGTGTACTGTAGTACGTACCTCCAGGACTTGTAGGAGACCCCCAGCGCCCTCTACTGGAATGACACACCTGGTCCTGTTAGCAGGGAACATGTCACTCTCTCCAGGCACAGTAGTAGACAGTTTCCGAATATTGACAATGTGTTTATCTTTGTGTTCTGTGCGACCCTTCAGGAACTTGAACTTTGACAAACGCCCAGCTGTGACATAACAACAGTAACAAATGTAAAATGGCTTCACAACATTGTAGTTACCATAGTTACGGTATAACTTAAAATGTTTGTGGTAAACATCTACCAGTCTAGGACACAACTAGGACTGTCCTATAGAGGACTAACACCCCTACATACTGCTTTTGTATAATGAATGGGGAGTTATGAAAAGGACAACATAAAATATAATTTTGATTTTTGTTAAAAATGTCTATTACCACCGGTAAAGACCAAAACACTTGAGAAACTAGTCCAATAACCTTAACCTGGATTTTCTGTGAAAAAGTTCCAAACAAGACAAAAATGGATTTTTCCCCATAAGTCAGCACTACATGTAGTACAAAGTACAAATATTGAATGCTTGGAAAGCCTCTTAAAAAACTTTCCCCAAAACATTACTCTGCCAAACCGATGGACAGACTGGGTGATTTCAATTCCAGTCCAGTATATACTCCCCCCCCCCCCCAACTGATTTCACTGCAGGTGTAAACTGAGGATGACTGTTATAAAACAGTTCATGAACTGTAGACAAAATGAAGTGTTCATAAATTTCTTGGATGACTGACAAGCTTATTAACTACCAGATGGCCAAAATTATTATAGATACAATATTTATTTTCTATAATGCTTATTGATAACAGAGGATCCATACATGTACAAGATATGATATATAACAACTTACTTGAGAAAACCTTAGCTGGTGTTTTGATTTGAGCTACAGAAATGGGTCTGCTGGCAGGAGAAGCTGACAGTGTAGATACAGGAGGGCTCTCCGCAACAGAGGAATGCTGTATCTCCTCCTTCTCCTCATCTGTTTGGTTATGTATAGTGTTCTCCCCTGATTGGCTGTCTCCTATATCCTCTGGTTCGTCGGGAATGTTTGTGGTATTAGCAGACGACACACTGGTGACTGTTGGAGATGGTGTGGACACAGGCTTGGGTTTATTTATCACAGGCTACAACAAACAAAAGGACAGGACTGCGTCACTTAATGGTACAGAGGAGCCTTACTGAAGCCCCCTCATATGTTTGAAAAATTCTATAATAACTTTTGCTTATAAGTGAAATTTGAATTCGAAACTTAGAACTGATTCAGTTCCTAAATTTCCAGGTCCAAATGCTATGCCAGAGTATATTTTGAAGTATATGACTGTGGGAAAACTTTGAGTTATTTAAGTTCTCCAGTTCAGTTTGGACAAACAGATCAATTACATAGCCTTGCCTTATGGACTGGTTAGTAGACCTTGAGACAACAGAAGCCTTACCTTATGGACTGGTTAGTAGACATTGAGACAACAGAAGCCTTACCTTATGGACTGGTTAGTAGACCTTGACACAACAGAAGCCTTACCTTATGGACTGGTTAGTAGACCTTGACACAACAGAAGCCTTACCTTATGGACTGGTTAGTAGACCTTGACACAACAGAAGCCTTACCTTTTGGACTAGTTAGTAGACCTTGACACAACAGAAGCCTTACCTTATGGACTGGTTAGTAGACCTTGACACAACAGAAGCCTTACCTTATGGACTGGTTAGTAGACATTGAGACAACAGAAGCCTTACCTTATGGACTGGTTAGTAGACCTTGACACAACAGAAGCCTTACCTTATGGACTTGTTGGTAGACCTTGACACAACCGAAGCCTTACCTTATGGACTGGTTAGTAGACCTTGAGACAACAGAAGCCTTACCTTATGGACTGGTTAGTAGGCCTTGAGACAACAGAAACCTTACCTTATGGACTGGTTAGTAGACATTGAGACAACAGAAGCCTTACCTTTTGGACTAGTTAGTAGACCTTGACACAACAGAAGCCTTACCTTTTGGACTAGTTAGTAGACCTTGACACAACAGAAGCCTTACCTTATGGACTGGTTAGTAGACCTTGACACAACAGAAGCCTTACCTTATGGACTGGTTAGTAGACATTGAGACAACAGAAGCCTTACCTTATGGACTGGTTAGTAGGCCTTGAGACAACAGAAGCCTTACCTTATGGACTGGTTAGTAGACATTGACACAACAGAAGCCTTACCTTATGGACTGGTTAGTAGGCCTTGAGACAACAGAAACCTTACCTTATGGACTGGTTAGTAGACATTGAGACAACAGAAGCCTTACCTTATGGACTGGTTAGTAGACCTTGAGACAACAGAAGCCTTACCTTATGGACTTGTTGGTAGACCTTGACACAACAGAAGCCTTACCTTATGGACTGGTTAGTAGACCTTGAGACAACAGAAGCCTTACCTTATGGACTGGTTAGTAGGCCTTGAGACAACAGAAACCTTACCTTATGGACTGGTTAGTAGACATTGAGACAACAGAAGCCTTACCTTATGGACTGGTTAGTAGGCCTTGACACAACAGAAGCCTTACCTTATGGACTGGTTAGTAGACATTGAGACAACAGAAGCCTTACCTTATGGACTGGTTAGTAGACATTGAGACAACAGAAGCCTTACCTTTTGGACTGGTTAGTAGACCTTGACACAACAGAAGCCTTACCTTATGGACTGGTTAGTAGACCTTGACACAACAGAAGCCTTACCTTATGGACTGGTTAGTAGACATTGAGACAACAGAAGCCTTACCTTATGGACTGGTTAGTAGGCCTTGAGACAACAGAAGCCTTACCTTATGGACTGGTTAGTAGACCTTGAGACAACAGAAGCATTACCTCATGGACTGGTTAGTAGACATTGAGACAACAGAAGCCTTACCTTATGGACTGGTTAGTAGACATTGAGACAACAGAAGCCTTACCTTATGGACTGGTTAGTAGACCTTGAGACAACAGAAGCCTTACCTTATGGACTTGTTAGTAGACCTTGACACAACAGAAGCCTTACCTTATGGACTGGTTAGTAGACCTTGAGACAACAGAAGCCTTACCTTATGGACTGGTTAGTAGGCCTTGAGACAACAGAAACCTTACCTTATGGACTGGTTAGTAGACATTGAGACAACAGAAGCCTTACCTTTTGGACTAGTTAGTAGACCTTGACACAACAGAAGCCTTACCTTTTGGACTAGTTAGTAGACCTTGACACAACAGAAGCCTTACCTTATGGACTGGTTAGTAGACCTTGACACAACAGAAGCCTTACCTTATGGACTGGTTAGTAGACATTGAGACAACAGAAACCTTACCTTATGGACTGGTTAGTAGACATTGACACAACAGAAGCCTTACCTTATGGACTGGTTAGTAGGCCTTGAGACAACAGAAACCTTACCTTATGGACTGGTTAGTAGACATTGAGACAACAGAAGCCTTACCTTATGGACTGGTTAGTAGACCTTGAGACAACAGAAGCCTTACCTTATGGACTTGTTGGTAGACCTTGACACAACAGAAGCCTTACCTTATGGACTGGTTAGTAGACCTTGAGACAACAGAAGCCTTACCTTATGGACTGGTTAGTAGGCCTTGAGACAACAGAAACCTTACCTTATGGACTGGTTAGTAGACATTGAGACAACAGAAGCCTTACCTTATGGACTGGTTAGTAGGCCTTGACACAACAGAAGCCTTACCTTATGGACTGGTTAGTAGACATTGAGACAACAGAAGCCTTACCTTATGGACTGGTTAGTAGACATTGAGACAACAGAAGCCTTACCTTTTGGACTGGTTAGTAGACCTTGACACAACAGAAGCCTTACCTTATGGACTGGTTAGTAGACCTTGACACAACAGAAGCCTTACCTTATGGACTGGTTAGTAGACATTGAGACAACAGAAGCCTTACCTTATGGACTGGTTAGTAGGCCTTGAGACAACAGAAGCCTTACCTTATGGACTGGTTAGTAGACCTTGAGACAACAGAAGCATTACCTTATGGACGGGTTAGTAGACATTGAGACAACAGAAGCCTTACCTTTTGGACTAGTTAGTAGACCTTGACACAACAGAAGCCTTACCTTTTGGACTAGTTAGTAGACCTTGACACAACAGAAGCCTTACCTTATGGACTGGTTAGTAGACCTTGACACAACAGAAGCCTTACCTTATGGACTGGTTAGTAGACATTGAGACAACAGAAACCTTACCTTATGGACTGGTTAGTAGACATTGACACAACAGAAGCCTTACCTTATGGACTGGTTAGTAGGCCTTGAGACAACAGAAACCTTACCTTATGGACTGGTTAGTAGACATTGAGACAACAGAAGCCTTACCTTATGGACTGGTTAGTAGACCTTGAGACAACAGAAGCCTTACCTTATGGACTTGTTGGTAGACCTTGACACAACAGAAGCCTTACCTTATGGACTGGTTAGTAGACATTGAGACAACAGAAGCCTTACCTTATGGACTGGTTAGTAGGCCTTGAGACAACAGAAACCTTACCTTATGGACTGGTTAGTAGACATTGAGACAACAGAAGCCTTACCTTATGGACTGGTTAGTAGGCCTTGACACAACAGAAGCCTTACCTTATGGACTGGTTAGTAGACATTGAGACAACAGAAGCCTTACCTTATGGACTGGTTAGTAGACATTGAGACAACAGAAGCCTTACCTTTTGGACTGGTTAGTAGACCTTGACACAACAGAAGCCTTACCTTATGGACTGGTTAGTAGACCTTGACACAACAGAAGCCTTACCTTATGGACTGGTTAGTAGACATTGAGACAACAGAAGCCTTACCTTATGGACTGGTTAGTAGGCCTTGAGACAACAGAAGCCTTACCTTATGGACTGGTTAGTAGACCTTGAGACAACAGAAGCATTACCTTATGGACTGGTTAGTAGACCTTGACACAACAGAAGCCTTACCTTATGGACTGGTTAGTAGACATTGAGACAACAGAGCCTTACCTTATGGACTAGTTAGAAGACCTTGAGACAACAGAAGCCTTACCTTATGGACTGGTTAGAAGACCTTGACACAACAGAAGCCTTACCTTTTGGACTGGTTAGTAGACATTGAGACAACAGAGCCTTACCTTATGGACTAGTTAGTAGGCCTTGACACAACAGAAGCCTTACCTTTTGGACTGGGGTTGACTCCCGGCTGTTGCTGCCATTGACAACAGCATTCATATTTCCTTGGAATATGTGACCTGGACTAGAAACTGGTTCTGACCTTCGACATGGATTCAGAGACATCAACTTCACCTGCATATATAATTACATAAGAATGGTAATTTAATCTCGAAACTTTAATTTATACCGTTTTTCTGATTCTATTACTTTTTTGGCAAATCATGATAATCAGTTTGTCAAATGACTTTAATAAAATTTCAAAATGAACAGTAGAAGTTTAACTGGCTACTTTTAGGCTACTGTAACGCTTAAACTTTCCCGTGTTTTATCATCTATGTTTAAATATGTTAAATAAAATCACAGGTAAAATGTGTAAGGTGGCATACATCCTTAATTCTAAGACTAACCATGCATAGCAAGGCTTAATGCCTATATCCTTAACTCTAACACCAATCAAGGGCACCTGCAATTGAAATGTGATATGCATTCATTTCTTACTAAAACAAAAATCACGGGTAGAATATGAAAAATTTAGCATACATCCTTGAAAGTTTAATTTCCAAATAATCTTGACTCTAAAATATGCCTCCAGTAACAATATCGTACAATATCTCTTGAAGAAATCAATAATGTGAACTTGTGCATGCCTACCTGTCCATTCTGTCCACTGAACCATGAGGAAGAAGATAGAGTAGGCTCCCCTGAGAAAGTGTCGGGATAAAGGTCTTCATGGTAATCTCTGTACGACTGAAACATTCATGTTATCTTGGTGACACAAGTAGCCATAACAATATTTAATGGCATTGGATGGTTATTATATGGTTATCATTTTTTATCGAACGATACATTCGAGCTACAAGTTGAACTTAATTGAAAACACCAGGCACAGATTTGGACCAAGGCTGACCTCAGGGAAAATCTTTCAAGGGTGGTTCAAGGGGTCCAGATGAACCAGACCAAAACTAAATTGCTGGCAATTGCTAGTTGCATTATTTCTGTGTAAAACAATGTAAATTCAGATATAAGCAAAACTAGGAGCCTAATAGGGGAGGCAAACCACAATTTTGTACAATTTCAAATTTGACGCCATTATATGGATTTTCAAAATTGCAAAAATTAAAACCTTAACCCTATCAATAATTTCAATACATTTGATGCAATTTCATATCCAATAACGGTGAAGTTATCAAGTTGAGGAAATTTTCGTAATGTTGTTCCGTGTAAGTGGCTTACCTTTCGTGGAACGATGTAAGGCGTAGGTATAATGGCGGAGTTGGTGAGGATAAGGAAGCGGTTTACTTCTCCTTCCATTACATTGAGCAGACGCTTCGGAACCATGGCAGCTCCTTTCACTTGTTCTGTTCTGTCTACTAAATCTGAAATGATCGATTCAGAAGTTTCTACTGTAAAAGTATGCATCTGATTGCATTTTAGGGTGATTACCTTATCCGCCAAGCTTGTATTGACATAAGAATGTATTACTTTAAGTTTAAACGTATGCATATCTGAATTTAAACAGATAAGCACAATGATGAATTGACATACTCTTAACTGGTACATTAAGTTGTTTTATTATTTTTGGTTTATTTTTTTTTACGTCCTATCAACTTTAAGGAAGTGCCAGGTTTTTGAAGGTGGAGGAAAGCTGGAGTACCTAAAATCCACCGACCTATGGTCACTACCTGGCAACTGCCCCACGTGGGTTTCAAACACAGATAACCACAATGATGAATGGGCATACTCTTAATACTTGATGTAGAAAAAATAAACTGAAACTATAATTGGTGTAATCGTAACTTAACAGAATACTTTTAGCACGAAAATGGCTAAAAAAAGATTCCCATTAAAAAATGCATGTTTACAGAAAACCCATCTGAAAGTACAGCAGAACATCCCACTTTCTCAGTGTATTTTACATCTGACAGAGTAACAATACAACCAGTTTATGGAAGAGGAACATTAAATTATTGACTTTGGTTCACAAAGTGCCGATTGATCATGAGAATCGCAAAAAAAAAAAAGCATCATAAAAAATTGTATTATACACTATTAACATACAGTAAAGTGATAGAGCCAACTTACTTTCGTTGATGAATGGACTTTTATCTGTAAGTTCACAATACTTTATCTGATTTTCACCCTGAAAATAAAATGGCGAAATTTTAAGTACATTTCTAATTACCGGCAAGTCCCATTTTTCATAAAGCAAAAACTCTCACTTTCACTAAGGAATGCTTTTAAAGAAAATGTTAAAAGAAAGATCCAGTTACATTTAAAAAGATTTCATGAGAAAATACAAATTAAACAAGAGCTGTCGTCCCAGAGGACTTATCTCCTATGAGGCATACCACTTTTGTATAATTCCAAATTTAATGTCAATAATTCATGTTGAACTCCATAAGAATTCCCATGGCAAAAATCTGCACTGTACATGTAGTACAAAATAAAATATTTAATTCTTTGAAAGCCTCTTAAGAAACTTGCTCAAAATCATTGACCTGGAACTTTCCCGTACAAACTTTTTCAGCCAGAAAAAGGGCAAAGATTCAATTTTCTAAAAACTTATTCCAAATATGAATGCATGAAATGGATGTCAGAACATGTAAACATTCTCATGGCAAAATTCAGCACCATAGTACAAATATTGAATGTTTGGCAACTTTCTAAATAAAATTCAATTTTTGACCCAAAACCTTAACTGGACAGATAGACAGACTGACACATGGATAGACAGACAGACAAACCGGGTGAATCCAGTATATCCAATCTCTATCTTAGTTGCAGTTAACTGATGCTTAAGAATGTTTGGGTCAGCTTAATGATTTTTTAGTTACTGATGTGTGACTTAATAAAATCTAACAAATCTTACCTTCCCAATAAAAAACAGCATACTGGTATCACTATCATAAAAAGGCATCACGGTCCTGAAAAGTACAGATACACTTCAATTATAATTATCTTGTATAGATAAGAACTAATTTACTAGAGGCCTTTCCCAAAAGTGATGTTATTCCCCTTGATAGGCAACAATTGTGGATACAAAATGGACTTCTTGGAAGTGTTTGTTTAACTTTTTGTGATGATTTGGCATCATAAGACAATCGGATGATGTAATTCCCATTTATGACATCATAATTACATGGTGCAAATTTGTTTCAAAAATACTTCCCAATATAGCTATGATATGGCAAACAAGGCAAACAACACTTTTGAGAGTAGGCCTAGAGATTGTGTTTTTGTCAACAAAAATGCAAGTCTAACATTTAACATTTTAAAAGTTACAAAATTTGGACAACATATAATATTATTCCTGAAAACATTGCACAAATTTTAGTTTCGATCATCTGAGTACCTAAGCATGGAAAGGGATGAAAAAGTTGACCTTGACCTTTGCTTCAATGACCTTGAGGCTTGGTCAGTTGACACCTAGTTATCTACTTTGCTTCAAAAACCATTACTTACTTTGGTTCCTCAAAACAGAATCAGAAACTATTCTTAAAATGCCCACACAGTATATGCATTAATTTCGATAAACATTTCAACATTCCCTTACAAGGCAATATATCCAAATAGATGCAAATATTTGTCACCATGATTCAAAATACCATGCTACACCAGTATATATTTTTTTTTTCCTAGATAAATATCAAAAATTTTATATTTAAGTGTTTTTTTCCAGAAATGCTAATCATTGCATAAACACTTTACTACTTGCCCTGTAGAATTTCCAATTTCTATGGTATGTAGGCAAGATCCAAAACTTCGACTATCCCACAGGCGAATTTCTTGATTTCTGCCCTGCATTTAGAATACAAAGATTATTACTAATAGAGAGAAACAATGAAGTTTTGCACTTAACATGATGGTACAGAAACCAAAAGTTTGTGTTAAAGTATGTAATTTGGCACAAATCTAAATAATTGGTCTTGGAATGATAAACAAAATTCTACTTGTGGTAAGCATTTTATAATTTATAATAAAATTTGGATTTGAAAAAAAGTGTACTGTTGCTTTATATGGAATATTATATTCAAAGTTTGGTAACTTTAATGTAGCTAGAACAGACATGTATCATCTACAGACTTACACAAGTCCCTAACACTTACACTGCTGAATCCTGTGGTCACAATGAAGTCTCTATAGACTTACACAAGTCCCTAACACTTACACTGCTGAATCCCGTGGTCACAATGAAGTCTTTATCTCCCAGCCACAATGCCCGAGTGTCCTTCACCCCTCCATGGCCTCGACCTTCCTGTGGATAAACAATTTATACTTAGAAACATGTATGTATCTTAACTTCTATAAATGAAATACAAAAACTTGTTTTCTTCTTTTTCTTTTTGTTATTTAAACAAAACCATCTGTACATAATATATATTGGAGGATCAAGAATCTGGTTTTTTTTTTATATAAAGCAAAATCGTCAAGATTGTGAAATAACAATTGTGTACAATTCAGGTCGAACAAAAAACAACTATTCCCTGAAAAACACTTGTTCATGTAGGTTTAACAAAGCTCCTTTGCACATAATAAAAATTGTGAATTTCTGAGTTCAAGGCCCATACCAGTTATCTAATCATACAGTAGCGAGGAAGGTGTTCAATCTGTTAATTGAATTATAAAATCCTTTTACTTCATAAATTTGCAAAAGAAATGATACTGTTTTCCTCATTTTTCCTTCATTTTTGGAAAATGAAGTGTTTTTTAAAGGAGAAGCAGTCTGTTCTTTGCTGTAAAATCAATGTAGATATTGTATGTATACGAACCAGAACTATTTCTCCAGAACGAGGGTCAAGCACTCGAATGTTCTTGTCCTTACACGAAGTCACAAGGGTTGTTCCACTTCCTCGCCAACTTACACTCTGTATCTGGTCACCATGGCAACCAAGAGCTAAAACAAAAGTATATGATTCGTTAATGTCCATGAATAGAGACATAAACAGGATTAACCTTACCCATGGTAGCTGTTCTAGTGACAAAACTAACAATGTAATTCAAATAATTTCTTAGCCATTTCAAATTGATTATTAACAAAATAATCAATTTACGCAAAAATTAAACATATAATGAAATGATGAATGGAAAATGAGAAAATAATGCCCTGAATACTTACAGTTATGTTAATTGTCTTTTACTTACTATATTTGTTATCTCCCCTTTCCACATCATACACTTTGATTGTATCAAAAATGGACGCAGCAAGTACTCCATCCGCTACTGGGTTCCACGTGACATTTTCCACACGCCTTTGGTTGGCAAATGATGCGGAGGGATTTAAACAGGACAAGGCACCTGAGTTTATATCTTCTTGTGTAGGTAACACCCATACCTTAACCTGTTGAGAGGTGAAGATTTGAAAGGTTATGATAGGTCAAAGGTTAAGCTAAGCAAGATTTTTGCCTTTATCTAGTAATAGGTTTGAGATTTTGCAAATACTGCTGTACGTACCATGGTATACAACAGTAAATGAATATTTCGGCTAGCTTAGGTCTCTGGCTAGTTTTCTGATAATTCAAATGAATTTATGAAATTTAATCCAAAAACATTGATACAGGACTCCTGTACCGTTGTATGTACCATTATAACTTTATACCGCAGTATATTCAGGGATTTTTCTACAGTTTTCAGGTAGGGTCCAGGATCTATTGAATTGGGAATTCTAATGGGATATAAGGTAGAATTAGGAAAAATGTTAGAAATAAGAATGAACCATATGGTACAAATTTCCTGCTGTAGATCAGCTAAGATGTCGCAAATCGTATGCTGCAAAATGTTGTGACACCATATACACTACGGAAATGAACTAGAAATGTCTGCGAGACATAAATGCCACCTTCCCCCATATGAAATAAGTTCTTCATGCTTATTATGTATGCAAAGTTTGATGACAATTGGATCAGTAGCTAGCTGGTTACATTACCATGGGACAGGACGTACATGGGTAACACTATACGCCCCTATTTCATGGCGGGGGCATAAAACAACTTGGACGAAACATGTACAACGATTTGTATTTAGTTTTTCTACATCTAATGAATGACTACTGTGTATAGGTCATCTACATATACTGACACATAATCAAATAAACGTATCATCTGGTTGGGAATTTTTAACCAGAAAATTGGGAATTTTAGCTAAATATTTGGAGGGGAATGGGTTCCTTTTGCGGACCCAAATTCTACTGTAGGAAAATCCCTGATATCGGTAATGCTGCCCACCATTAACAAGACCTGAATTGAAACTATATACACTGCATTCTATTTAAAAGAAACAAAAATATGAAATTCTTACATTGGTATCAACAGATCCAGTTGCTAGTAAGTGGTCATCAAAGGGAGAGAACTCAAAATCTGTTACATAATCTGAAATATTGAAAATGAAAACAAATAAAATCATATTGCTATTTTCTGGCTTTCCTTTCCATAACAGAACAAGGGGCTCATGGAAACACAGGATGCAATGTCAACAGTAATTAATGTAATGATTATATTACTGAAGTCAAGAAAATATTTTTCATGTTTGATATAACAAAATAATCAGTTCAACATGGTTGTTAATTTAATTTGCTAATTTAGTATCCAAAATTGATGTGATTAGACTACATGTTTTACATCAATAGTATTTTGTAATGATATGTATTTAAGTACCAAACAAGGACTTATAGATTCAGTACATATATTAACCAAGTCTCTAACAAACAAATCATGTACATCATTGAAGTAGCTGCATTAACTTTCCTATACGAAAGTGGAAATTTTCAAATAAAATCCAACAAAAATATACACATGCAGACATGGCACCACACATGACCTACATATAATGCAGCAGCATTCTCATTAATTTTTCTTGTTTCTTATTTGGGGGAAGCCACATTTGGACACTTCCAATATCAAGGTTGGAATAGTTCATTATGAAACATTAAAGGTATTTAAATGAATTGAAAGTATAAATATACACTTTTAAACAAATTCTGAGCTTAAATGTCATTTCATTTTTTTATTTAAATCTAAGCAAAACTAGCAACGAAGATGACAAAAATGACAAAATGCTGTTGATTATATATACCGTAATTTCTCGCATATGGTGCACACTTTTTTAGGGAAAATTGAAAGTGTCAAGAAGGGTGTGTGCACTATATGCAAGAACAAGCAAAAACCTTGACTTGGTCGCAATCATGTATGGTTAATTTTTCATATTCAAAGGTGTTTGTTTTATTAACCTTAAATGTCGACTTACCTGCTTGGTTTTTTATTTTTGGACCCCAAGAAGTACCTGCGTACTATACACGAGTGCGCACTATATGTGAGAAATTACGGTACATGTATGAAGCTGATGAATAATGTTGTTTCTAGTATAGATACATGTAACTTAACAACCTACCACCACACCGCTTTATTCTATGTAACAAAATTTATATACAAGTACATGTAATGTTATATCCAGCTTTATGCTCTTCAAGGCATTGAGAAAGATATTGGTTGGTTGCAAAGGCCTTTAACCATGGATTAACAGAATTTCTCTCATATCTCGCCTTGATGGAAAGTGTTTCTCCCATGTAAGAAAGCTGTGTATGAAAACTCGGTCTTACATGAAGCATATCATGTGACGTTATGTCACAATAGCTCAACCATGATGCGACTTCACAAATTTGGAAAATTATGATGTAAAAATGATGAAATTAAAACCTTTTGTGATATTTTAATCGTACACATTAGACGAATTAAAGACAATGTAATAAAATTTGATAAGATACAAAAAAAGAGTTTTAGACAGCAAATATGATAAAGCATTATTACAACACCAATTACAGGCAGGCTTACGGCAAGGGTGGGGTGGGGGGGGGGGGGCATCTTACAGGAAGATTCGAAGACAGATGGTAGAACAACTGACGTGAGGGGGGGGGGGGGGAAGGAAGGGAAAACTTATAAGAGTTGGATAAGAATGTAGCAGATGGGACGGAAGGTTGTATGAAGGAAACAGATGATAGAGGTGGGTCAATATTGCAATATCACTTTTATATCACTTTATTTTCTACCAAAACACAGTTACTGCCATATCCTCAAATCTCGCACAAATTAGACAACCAAAATTTATTACAGGTATATGATAGTATGACAGCAAATCTATTGTAACGTGCAGGCGGTCACCCATCCAACTACTGACCACGCTCACTGTTGCTTAACTAGCATGAACGGGTTCCAGGGTTATACCGCGTGACTGGAAAAGCTAGCTCGCCAGTTAGGCAGTATTTCCACCTCATAAACCTAATAACTGGACATTACACTATGAATTAACCAGGAATTCATACGAATGCAAATATAAAAACAAAAACACAACACAAAAAAAATGTACTATTGCTCAAGACAATATTGTGTTAAAAGTAACCGATTATATTGGCCACACAAATAATAATACAGGGCCACACAAATAATAATACAGAACCACACAAATAATAATACAGGGCCACACAAATAATAATACAGAACCACACAAATAATAATACAGGGCCACACAAATAATAATACAGGGCCACACAAATAATAATACAGGGCCACACAAATAATAATACAGAACCACACAGCTATCACTGACCACCATGCGCTGGAAGTTGCGGCAAACCATTCGACAGTCGTCCCGATGTACTTACAGGAAGTATTCCCAGGCTGCCTCCACCTACAAAACATGAAAACATTCTCCTAAATCTGTGATGTTTACATCAAAGTTTCTACACCTACAAAACATGAAAACATTCTCCTAAATCTGTGATGTTTATATCAAAGTTCCACCTACAAAACATGAAAACATTCTCCTAAATCTGTGATGTTTATATCAAAGTTCCACCTACAAAACAGAAATATTCTCCTATTCAATCTGTGATGTTTATATCAAAGTTCCACCTACAAAACAGAAATATTCTCCTATTCAATCTGTGATGTTTATATCAAAGTTCCACCTACAAAACAGAAATATTCTCCTATTCAATCTGTGATGTTTATATCAAAGTTCCACCTACAAAACAGAAATATTCTCCTATTCAATCTGTGATGTTTATATCAAAGTTCCACCTACAAAACAGAAATATTCTCCTATTCAATCTGTGATGTTTATATCAAAGTTCCACCTACAAAACAGAAATATTCTCCTATTCAATCTGTGATGTTTATATCAAAGTTCCACCTACAAAACAGAAATATTCTCCTATTCAATCTGTGATGTTTATATCAAAGTTCCACCTACAAAACAGAAATATTCTCCTATTCAATCTGTGATGTTTATATCAAAGTTCCACCTACAAAACAGAAATATTCTCCTATTCAATCTGTGATGTTTATATCAAAGTTCCACCTACAAAACAGAAATATTCTCCTATTCAATCTGTGATGTTTATATCAAAGTTCCACCTACAAAACAGAAATATTCTCCTATTCAATCTGTGATGTTTATATCAAAGTTCCACCTACAAAACAGAAATATTCTCCTATTCAATCTGTGATGTTTATATCAAAGTTCCACCTACAAAACAGAAATATTCTCCTATTCAATCTGTGATGTTTATATCAAAGTTCCACCTACAAAACAGAAATATTCTCCTATTCAATCTGTGATGTTTATATCAGTTCCACCTACAAAACATCAAACAATTCTCGTAAATCTACTAATCTAACATTAACATTATTTATAAGATCAATGAGTAATTAACATCACCTGTAGTTGTAAGTTCTGGGAGAAATTTACAATTATACTTGTATTCATAAGATCTATGAATAAGAAGCATTAACTGTAGTTTACGAGTAATTAATAACATAACCTGTATTTTTTGGAGTTATTAACATAACCTGTATTGTCAGTTTAATGAGTAATTAACATTACCTGTATTTTTAGGAGTAATTAACATACCTGTATTGTTAGGAGTAATTAACATTACCTGTATTTTTAGGAGTAATTAACATACCTGTAATTTTAGGAGTAATTAACATTACCTGTATTTTTAGGAGTAATTAACATTACCTGTATTTTTAGGAGTAATTAACATACCTGTATTGTTAGGAGTTATTAACATACCTGTATTTTTAGGAGTAATTAACATACCTGTATTTTTAGGAGTAATTAACATTACCTGTATTGTTAGGAGTAATTAACATACCTGTATTGTTAGGAGTAATTAACATTACCTGTTTTTTAGGAGTAATTAACATACCTGTATTTTTAGGAGTAATTAACATTACCTGTATTTTTAGGAGTAATTAACATACCTGTATTTTAGGAGTAATTAACATTACCTGTATTTTAGGAGTAAATAACATTACCTGTATCTTAAGGAGTAATTAACATTACCTGTATTTTTAGGAGTAATTAACATTACCTGTATTTTTAGGAGTAATTAACATACCTGTATTTTTAGGAGTAATTATTATACCTTTATTTTTAGGAGTAATTAACATTACCTGTTTTTTTAGGAGTAATTAACATTACCTGTATTTTTAGGAGTAATTAACATTACCTGTATTTTTAGGAGTAATTAACATACCTGTATTTTTAGGAGTAATTAACATACCTGTATTTTTAGAAGTAATTAACATTACCTGTATTTTTAGGAGTAATTAACATACCTGTATTTTTAGGAGTAATTAACATACCTGTATTTTTAGGAGTAATTAACATACCTGTATTTTTAGGAGTAATTAACATTACCTGTATTTTTAGGAGTAATTAACATTACCTGTATTTTTAGGAGTAATTAACATACCTGTATTGTTAGGAGTTATTAACATACTTGTTTTTTTAGGAGTAATTAACATACCTGTATTTTTAGGAGTAATTAACATTACCTGTATTGTTAGGAGTAATTAACATACCTGTATTGTTAGGAGTAATTAACATTACCTGTATTTTTAGGAGTAATTAACATACCTGTATTTTTAGGAGTAATTAACATTACCTGTATTTTTAGGAGTAATTAACATTACCTGTATTTTTAGGAGTAATTAACATTACCTGTATTTTTAGGAGTAATTAACATTACCTGTATTTTAGGAGTAATTAACATTACCTGTATTTTAGGAGTAATTAACATTACCTGTATCTTTAGGAGTAATTAACATTACCTGTATTTTTAGGAGTAATTAACATACCTGTATTTTCAGGAGTAATTAACATTACCTGTATTTTTAGGAGTAATTAACATTACCTGTATTTTTAGGAGTAATTAACATTACCTGTATTGTTAGGAGTAATTAACATACCTGTATTTTAGTAATTAACATACCTGTATTTTTAGGAGTAATTAACATACCTGTATTTTTAGGAGTAATTAACATTACCTGTATTTTTAGGAGTAATTAACATTACCTGTATTTTTAGGAGTAATTAACATTACCTGTATTTTAGGAGTAATTAACATTACCTGTATTTTAGGAGTAATTAACATTACCTGTATCTTTAGGAGTAATTAACATTACCTGTATTTTTAGGAGTAATTAACATACCTGTATTTTTAGGAGTAATTAACATTACCTGTATTTTTAGGAGTAATTAACATTACCTGTATTTTTAGGAGTAATTAACATTACCTGTATTGTTAGGAGTAATTAACATACCTGTATTTTAGTAATTAACATACCTGTATTTTTAGGAGTAATTAACATACCTGTATTTTTAGGAGTAATTAACATTACCTGTATTTTTAGGAGTAATTAACATTACCTGTATTTTAGGAGTAATTAACATACCTGTATTTTTAGGAGTAATTAACATACCTGTATTTACGATGTTGAAAGCCATGAAGGCACCACTTGCTTTTATATGATTGCCACAGGAATGCATCAAGTTCCCAACTGATAACTCTGGTATCCATTCCTATACATAAAAAACATCAACACAACAATTAAGGTGTATATCATCACTAATTAATTAGTTTCCTCATCACTAATTAATTAGTTTCCTCATCACTAATTAATTAGTTTCCTCATCACTAATTAATTAGTATACTCATCACAAAATAATAAGTTTCCTCATCACTAATTAATTAGTTTCCTCATCACTAATTAATTAGTTTCCTCATCACTAATTAATTAGTTTCCTCATCACTAATTAATTAGTTACCTCATCACTAATTAATTAGTTACCTCATCACTAATTAATTAGTATACTCATCACAAAATAATAAGTTTCCTCATCACTAATTAATTAGTTTCCTCATCACTAATTAATTAGTTACCTCATCACTAATTAATTAGTATACTCATCACAAAATAATAAGTTTCCTCATCACTAATTAATTAGTTTCCTCATCACTAATTAATTAGTTACCTCATCACTAATTAATTAGTATACTCATCACAAAATAATAAGTTTCCTCATCACTAATTAATTAGTTTCCTCATCACTAATTAATTAGTTACCTCATCACTAATTAATTAGTATACTCATCACAAAATAATAAGTTTCCTCATCACTAATTAATTAGTTTCCTCATCACTAATTAATTAGTTACCTCATCACTAATTAATTAGTATACTCATCACAAAATAATTAGTTTCCTCATCACTAATTAATTAGTTACCTCATCACTAATTAATTAGTATACTCATCACAAAATAATTAGTTTCCTCATCACTAATTAATTAGTTTCCTCATCACTAATTAATTAGTTACCTCATCACTAATTAATTAGTATACTCATCACAAAATAATAAGTTTCCTCATCACTAATTAATTAGTTTCCTCATCACTAATTAATTAGTTACCTCATCACTAATTAATTAGTATACTCATCACAAAATAATTAGTTACCTCATCACTAATTAATTAGTTACCTCATCACTAATTAATTAGTTACCTCATCACTAATTAATTAGTTACCTCATCACTAATTAATTAGTATACTCATCACAAAATAATTAGTTACCTCATCACTAATTAATTAGTATACTCATCACAAAATAATTAGTTTCCTCATCACTAATTAATTAGTTTAAGGAGGATTCCCATAACAAATCAAAGTGCCACTAATATAAATCTGTTTCAGATTTTAGCTACCACATATACTATAATTATCTCCCTTGATAATGTTTTCATTCTCTAAATGTCCCAATACAATGTACTGTAATGCAATTTGTTTGTCCTTGGGTTTCCACAGCATTGAAAATAATCGAAAATATTTTATTCTTTTACAGGTACATAAATTATGAGAAATTTTGTAATTTGAAAATAAGAAAGAAATCAGTTTGAAAATGAAAAAGTATATAAAATAAAGTCAAATAGTTTTGATAAAATCCATTGTCTTTAAATTCAGTAGTATAGATTATAATTTTTGACAATATGATTATCATCATTACTATATTACAATATTTGAGTGCTTCATATTGGAAGGGGGGAGGGGGGTTATACTAAAATATTAATCATTAGATAGGTACATAATATTGATGTATAATTATATAATCTCTTATGCATGCTATAGGAAATAAATTTAAAAAAGGTACAATTGTGATAAATCTGTATCATATAGTATTTTTTTATGATTTGGGGTCTCAATAAGACAAATGTAATAAAACACATTGTACATCTGACTACCGAACAAAAATACCTCTCTTTTAGGAAATTTTGCAGCCGCATTCTTATACTTCGAGATCTTGAAACGCCACGCCATATTTCTTGTTCACCTGTAAAATTTTAAACATTCATCTAATCATTATTGTAAGCAAATCTTCTGCAACATTGGAACAAATTATTGTTATCCATCTTGAAATTTATTAAAGGGGGCTCCAAGTGCCTATATTCTATATATATCGCTTATCTTATCTGATTATAATTATGTAAGTGATGGTAGAAATATTATTGGATCTGTTTGAATAATCCCAATTTCCAGCAAATCACGTCTGAAGTAATGCTGTATTGTGTTAGATAGATAGATAGATTGATTTGGTAAAACATTGCATCAATACATTAAAGTTCAGTACATTTACAATACAATACAATACATGCTTTACCAGAAGTTAGAGACTTATTTCCACTGTGGTCCTTAACATGAAACACAAAGTATAAAACATTTTAAATGTTATTATATAAAATACTTATCACAAGCTAATACGTGGTTAAGATATATCACAGATTCATACAATAATTATCACATTAAATTAATATCCGTGGTGTTATCACAAGTTTGAATTATATTTTAGATTAATTATCACCAAACATAAAAAATATATATATATTCTTTTATAAAGATATTCGTTGGAATTTTTTTGGAATTATTATCTTCTCCCAATACACTGTCAGCTTATCTGATTAAAATCAATACTCACCAAAGTTATTTTAGTATTTTCATGGAAGTGCATAAGATATCACAAAGAGTATATTGATTTAATTTTTTAATTTGATATTATATATCACAGACACAAATAATTAGAACTGGACATTTTGTCCAGCCTTGAAGACATTTTGCCCTCATCAGGTACCTTAAAATGAAGACCTACTGTATTTTTTCGGGATTTTACAGAAAGGCTGAGATTAATTTGAAATCCTATTGATTTAAGCTGAATTTCTCACAGGAAAATGTTATCACTGAGAGCTATTTTCCCTTTTTACTATTTACTATGACTTCATATGACAACAAGATGGATCCGATTGGAAAAAAAAATACAAAGACTAAATGGGGAGTATAGCTTGGTTGTAGAATCCAAAAGGTTTATAAATCCTAGGTGGATCAATTCTTAATGTTGTTTTACAGGAAGGTGAAATCTTCATGTTGTTTTAACAGGAAGGTGGATTCTTCATCTTGTTTTAACAGGAAAGTGTATTCTTCATGTTGTTTTAACAGGAAGGTGGATTCTTCATCTTGTTTTAACAGGAAAGTGTATTCTTCATCTTGTTTTAACAGGAAAGTGTATTCTTCATGTTGTTTTAACAGGAAAGTGTATTCTTCATGTTGTTTTACAGGAAAGTGTATTCTTCATGTTGTTTTACAGGAAAGTGGATTCTTTGTGTTATTTTACAGGAAGGTGGATTCTTTGTGTTATTTTACAGGTAGGTGGATTCTTTGTGTTGTTTTACAGGAAAGTGGATTCTTTGTGTTATTTTACAGGAAGGTGGATTCTTTGTGTTATTTTACAGGTAGGTGGATTCTTTGTGTTGTTTTACAGGAAGGTGGATTCTTCATGTTGTTTTACAGGAAAGTGGATTCTTCATGTTGTTTTACAGGAAGGTGGATTCTTTGTGTTATTTTACAGGAAGGTGGATTCTTTGTGTTATTTTACAGGTAGGTGGATTCTTTGTGTTATTTTACAGGTAGGTGGATTCTTTGTGTTGTTTTACAGGAAAGTGGATTCTTCATGTTGTTTTACAGGAAAGTGGATTCTTTGTGTTATTTTACAGGAAGGTGGATTCTTTGTGTTATTTTACAGGTAGGTGGATTCTTTGTGTTGTTTTACAGGAAGGTGTATTCTTCATGTTGTTTTACAGGAAAGTGGATTCTTCATGTTGTTTTACAGGAAAGTGGATTCTTTGTGTTATTTTACAGGAAGGTGGATTCTTTGTGTTATTTTACAGGTAGGTGGATTCTTTGTGTTGTTTTACAGGAAGGTGGAATCTTCATCTTGTTTTACAGGAAGGTGGATTCTTCATGTTGATTTACAGGAAGGTGGATTCTTCATGTTGTTTTAACAGGAAAGTGGATTCTTCATGTTGTTTTACAGGTAGGTGTTTTCTTCGTGCTGTTTAACAGGAAGGTGGATTCTTCATCTTGTTTTACAGGAAGGTGGAATCTTCATCTTGTTTTACAGGAAGGTGGATTCTTCATGTTGATTTACAGGAAGGTGGATTCTTCATGTTGTTTTAACAGGAAGGTGTATTCTTCATGTTGTTTTAACAGGAAGGTGGATTCTTCATGTTGTTTTACAGGAAGGTGTTTTCTTCATGTTGTTTTACAAGAAGGTGGAATCTTCATGTTGTTTTACAGGTAGGTGTTTTCTTCGTGCTGTTTAACAGGAAGGTGGATTCTTCATCTTGTTTTACAGGAAGGTGGAATCTTCATCTTGTTTTACAGGAAGGTGGATTCTTCATGTTGTTTTAACAGGAAGGTGTATTCTTCATGTTGTTTTAACAGGAAAGTGGATTCTTCATGTTGTTTTACAGGAAGCTGTATTCTTCTTGTTGTTTTGCAGGAAGGTGGATTCTTCATCTTGTTTTACAAGAAGGTGGAATCTTCATGTTGTTTTACAGGAAGGTGTAGTTTTCATGTTTTTCATATTACAGGAAGATGGAATTTTTTAATGTTGCTTAAGGAAGCTTATATATAAGGTGTTTTTAAACAAACATATCTGGTTCACTAGCTGGAACCATTTTTTTCAAATGCTTATATGTTACAAGCCATTTGCCTTAACTGTTAAACATTTCTGCAAGTAATTCAAGCACTGAACCTCATCTGTCATCTCAACATGCAACCAGTCAAAAGATGTTTAGTAGAGAGGGGGCGGATCCGAACTTTTTGGTGGAGATATCAGTGGAGACATTATCATATGCAGCTAGTGACCAGTAAGCAAAATTTGATGTTGCATATTTAGGTACACATGACACTTACTTACAAATACCTGTTGCAGTTATGTAGTTTTGATATCTTGATCGGAACAAAAAAGGAAGTGGCAATGACTGACTTCAGCTGATTTTGAAGTTTCCGGTTCACGAAATAACGCGAGATTTCATTGTTGACTTGTAACAAGTATGTAGTAAAATCTCATTTTCGATTGCGAAGTCTTTATTATTTTCTTTATATCTTTGAGGAATGTGACAGTAATAGTATATTAAAAAACATCTATTTTATTGTATAAGTAAATACTATTTCCAGTTGATCATTTTGTTATAGATATATATATTTATATAATTTTCGGAAATGTTATCATTATCCCTTGTGATTCATTCTAGAAAAGAAAATGGCTGCCATCAGGCGAGCATGCAGCGAAATAACGCAGAGGAACTGCAGTAAAAGTGTTTTAACGTCTTACAATCCACAAAAGAACTGCAGTGATGACATTTCCTCGACACGAAGACAGCATGTTTTGCTTCTAACAAAATGTCCGACTCATCGTAACTGCATTGATGGTAAAACTCTTCATTGCGTCATATAAACCGGTTGTCCTTGAAACACGTGCTCGTATGACAGACAGCTTGTAGACGGGCAATCGGTTATTCTCATTCAATGCATGAAAAACAACAAAAGAGTTTGGAAATTTATATGAAATCAGCTATTATTTAATTCATCATTGAAAGCCAAATCTGATTTGTTTGAACGAAAGCTTAGTCTACTTGGATCAAAATAACATGGACCTGAGAATTTGTAACAGCTGATTTTGGACCTTAAAAAGGGTGTTTAGATTAATTTTACACATTTGGGGTGTTAAGATAAATTTTCGATAAAATTGCCCCTTCAATGGTCATAAAAGCTAAAGGTTGGAAAGCTTTCCAGGTCGAAAATTTGACCCCACTTCCCTTTCTTGCATCAAAAATTACATTTCTAGTTGAGGTACGAAAAAAACGCTTGGGTACTGTTGGAAAGATGGATAATTTTTATTGTACAAACCTCCTAAATCCAAGTCAAATGTAAACTCCTTCCACCGAAATAATGTCCATTTCCTCCACGCAAAATTTCTGTGTCTCAAAGGAAGACCGCCATCAAATGACACTTAAGGCCTACGCGTGCAATGACGTCAACCTCGAATATGTAAAGTCTTTTAAAGAGTGGCTGGCAATCTGACAAAAACTTTGAGACACGGAAATTTAAATTTATTTATCGATGAGAACCAATTGGCCAATAAGTGATGCAAAAATTTGCCCTGGTGTGAATCACACCGGGCTTGCTCAATTACGAGGCATGGGACCGATTTAATACCGGCCAGGGCAAAGCCATAGGAGGCCGGGTATTAATATTAGTACTAGTCTAGAAATCTCCTTGCTCACAGCATGTACAAGGTTCAGCCTCAATACAGTGTAACTACAACAAAAAACAAACTTACTTGTGTGTTTGATCATGTCCTTATATTATCATGTCGAACACTGGAGACAAAATTTCTAGCTGGTCAGACTGGCAGATGGAAAACAGGACATTTGCTTCCATTTTGTTAAAATTTTGTGTTTTCGGCACTGATTGGCTTCCTATTTTAAACTGGCCAATCAGCGCAATATCACAAATATTCAACAAAATGGAGGCAATGGCCTGTTTTCCGTCTGCCAGCTGTCTGAGCTTAAGACTAGTAGTCAGAGGGCGACTCAGTCATATAAAGATGTGTACATATAAATTAACACGCATATATGTCATAATGTCAGTTTATGAATTATGGTACTTACCAGAGGAACAGTATTGTGCACTTTGTGCCGGCCAGGTACGGAACGATGATCTGCAACTTTCACTGTACTGACGAAAACCTTGCCATTACACAGTGTTAAACAGCACTTGAGCCTTTTTCGTGAATTTATCTTAGAAGTGTGAGAAAAAAGTATAGTTTCTTTGATGTATTTGTGGTGTCATCAACTATTACTTGTTGTAGTGATGCAGTGTTTCCTCCAAGTTGTGCACAGGAATATTTTTCATTTAACTCAAAATTTGATTTCGGTTATTTTCTGTTAGTGTATGTTTGGGGGCTCCATATATAGCTGGCACGAAGCTGTATTCCAGTTTACTTGCACAGGAGCATAGACATCTCGATCTCCTTGTTTGAAGTCTACAGATTTATTATAGCGTAAGGAGTCTAAGGGTGCTGTTTGCCTTCTTAATTACTCTGTCAATGTGGTGCTTCTACAAGAAATCGGTTGAGAGGTTTACCCTATGGTACTACCCCAAGTTGGTTGTCACCTGTAAAAGGTGTAGGTCTGCTCCGCCATCTTCAATTCCACTTGCACCACCTCAAATTTCAGAATCAAATTTGGGAATGCTCAATTGCAATTCCATGCTGGGGGCAAAAATTCAAGTCAATAACACAAAAATACTGTGGAGGCAGAACACCTCCCCAAGGTCACATTATACTGATAACAGGCGAGCCAGTTGTTCCACTCGCACAATGCTAAGCATTAACTTTAAGCTTGATCAAGTGTATTTTGACACTCTGGTATATGTCTCTGTTGGGGACAGAACACGGGTAAATGCTCAAATAAAGGCCAAAAGTGGCCGTGTCAAGGGAGACAATAGGAAGGAAATTATTGTTTTAGCAAGAAAAGAAAAGATACCAAATTTAGTCAACCCTGTTGGTACTCTCGCTTCTATGTGTGTCACCAGAAATATATCATCATTATAAAATCAACATTTGGCTCATACAATTAATTCATTGACTTTGAAGTACGTAGAAGTTTCTATAAGAAGCTTAATACAGTGATTGTCTTTAATTAGTCTCTTTCACAATTTACACTTAACATGCATAATTCATGCCGCTGCAGGAATATTTTCTTAAAACAGTACATGTATCACATAATGACCACTACACATTACATGTATTCAGGTTCAGGTTACCCATCTCTCATTACATTAACTATTTGAAAGGCCAGGGGAGTTTGGGTATATAGGTACATGTATTGCGAAACAAACTGTTCTCTGTTTTGTTCATTTTCATTATTATTATTTTGTTAGAATTCAAGCAAATGAGTCGGTGTGAATGAAGTCAAGTGACCAATATGAAAATCCACACTGATGTTTTTTCTCTCTTTCTTTCTAGCCATTGGATATGCATCTGTGCGATCTTTTCATACCAGTACGCGGTTGTCGAAGCGAAATTTCTATGATGTACTTGGTGTGCCTAAGAATGCTGATGCAAAACAAATTAAAAAGGCTTATTATCAGGTAAGGAGTTATGTTGCAGCATGTTGTTTAAAATCTGGGTACAAAAGAAAGCAGTTGTTCTTATACTTGTTGAATGTTTTATATAATCATTAGTCCTTGTAGATGAACTAGAAATTCATTAAAATGCAGTACGGTATGGCAATGCCATTTATCATAAGAAACACTACACTTAACATTTATGGAAATAAGTATTTGAAAAAAAATCATCGCAAAACGAATTGAAGACAACAGACTTACCATGAATTTGGTAATAAACAGACAAAAGTGAAAAATTTGTAATATTGAAAAACACTTGTACAATTACCAAAATGAAGGTGTTGATTTTTTTTTATCCTTTATTACTTGTATGACTCTTTAATAATACACTGTATTTACTTTTTTTCACTTTTCTGGTCCTTCTGTTCCTAGCTTGACAAATGGGTAACATTGAGTTAATAATGGGACATTTTGATAATATTTTCAGCTTGCTAAAAAGTATCATCCTGATGTAAACAAAAATGATTCTAATGCTGCAGCCAAGTTCCAGGAGGTGTCTGAAGCATATGAGGTAAATTAAAAGTTGTATTACCGGATCCTACTAAACTTTGATCAAACCATGCCTTATAATAGGTCGATAATATGGTATATATAATATCCTAATAAAACCAAAACCAAACGGATCCCTTACTTTATCTCACTTTCCATGAATAGGGTTGGCACCCGGTAATTTAAGTACTGTTACAAGTGAAAATGATTGCCAGCAGGGTATGTCCAGCTTATGCAATAGTGAAAGGATTTAGTCTTTGGACCCTTCTCTCCAGGCACAACAAATTTATCAGCAGCTTAAAAATTTTCAACTTGAAAAGGCAGTTATTTTTTTGGCTGGTAAAAACTTATCTTTCCCCCTGATGAATATCACTGGTAGTTGTCTACATCAGACTTTTTAAAAGAACCAGTGGACTATTTGTATGTTATCAATATGCAATTAATATGTACACTTATTTCATTTGTGTATATTACCAGTGAGTAGAAATACGGTCAATTGACACTATTCCTATTTAAACATTGAAGAAAAAAGTCACAAGAATTACAAGATGAAATTGTGCACAAAAAGAACTTGATGACATTGGTTATTACTTAAAACGTGTGTCACAAGCTTTATTGAGATTTAAACATGTGCAAATACATTTCAAACAGGTTTTAAGTGATGACAGCAAGAAGAGGCAGTATGATACATTTGGGACAACAACTGATGCAGGGGGAAGGCAAGATCCAGGGGCAGGTTTTGGGCAACACAGTGGTTTCCAAGGTAAGATTTAAGTGACTTCAGTGGTGTGACTAGTGTTATCATATAAAGTGTCTATTAATTTGATCAACTTATTTCAATATACAGTCAAACCTGCTCTAACGACCGCCTGTCTATAACGACTGCCTGTCTATAACGACCGATTTTCAGATTCCCCGTGAGATTTCATTATATAACGATCATCTGTTTAACGACCACCTGTCTAATGTGGCTAACGACCGGTAATTTTGGACCGACGGTCGCTAGTTCCTTCCTATAACGACCGATTTCGCGATCGGGTGAACATATTTTGATCTCACATTTGGCTGTCAGCCGTTCCGGTAACCCGTCGCATATGTAAGCTTACAGCTCCGTACAAAATGTCCGGTATTTGTGTACATGATTCACTAGAAGAAAATACTATAAATGTTGAAAATATGAGTTGTAAAACACATTGACTGAAAATATTACTATTTTATGACAAGTGAAAACTTTCCGGTGAGCCCATTCACTGCTGCATCAGTTTTCGACAATATCCTGCATTTTGATTGGCTACTGATAGCGACGATCTAGGTTATTTCCTAACCTGAATAACGCGTAGTGCTTTCCAGTATCGGTGTAGTCATATGATACGATTGAACAGCGATGCATCATTCGTGTTCTCGTTTATGCAGGACTGTTCGCGACCCGTGTGTTAGGCCGTAATCGTCAGAATTACCGTCAACCCAGTACACTGCCGACTCTATCGATGTCTAGACGCAGAGACTACAAAATTGTTCATTTTATAGAAAACGTGGAAGATTAAGTCTGATGTAAGATTTAATTGAATAATTTATGAATGATATTGCCGTCGTTTATTTCAATTATCAGTATTAGACCTGTGCCTTCGCTGGTGTCAACAGATCTGCATCGTAACTCGCGCGAGGTGTCAATCAATGTCAAGCCTAATTAACGAGCATTGTGTTATGTTTTCAAAGTTTCCTACTCAAAGGTGTTTGTTTAATTAACCTTGAATGCCGACTCACCTGGTTGGTGCTATCATAATCATTCCGACTTGACGTTTTTTTTAGAAAAAGAACAACAAACTCAACCAAGAATTCACAAATGTAAAAAAATGAACATGAATATTATTTAATAGGGCATTCATCATACCATTTTAAGATGTTTTAAAAAATATAGATTTAAACCTAAAAATAATATTATAAGAATACGTTTCAAAACAAAAAGTTTGACTTCTGAAAATGTTATACTGAAAGCCCTATTTAATGACAAGTCATTTATGACATTTTCAATTAAAGTGGTTGGTCCAAAAATCTCGACCTGTCTATAAAGGCAACCTGTCTATAGTGACCGTTTTTCTGTCTCCCCTTGAGCGGTCTTTATAGACAGGTTTGACTGTATATGATCGCTTTACATATTGAATTTGGTAACTGGTCATGTGAAACAATTTAAACTGTTAGCAGGAACATTGATTAGATAATTTTCATTTATATTGAATAAATTATTTTCTTGCTAAGAAATATTCATATTATAAAATGTCTCTCTTTAGGTTTTCACTCTACCTCTGACCCTGAAGAACTATTTCGTAAAATATTTGGAGATGTTTTTGGGAAAGGTTTTGGTGGAAGTGAAGGATTTGACTATGAAGAATCGAAATATGGATTTGCACCAGCATCAGAGGTTTGTGAATATCTTGTACTGCACGTCTTCTGATTTGTTCAAAAAATTTTAAAACGTTTAAAAATTTCCATCAGACTAGCTAACTTTGTTTGAATAATGCTGGTCCTGAACAAACGCTAAAAAATTGCGGTTGATGTGAAATGCATATTTGTCATCTTTTCCTCTGACTTTCTGAAACATGTTTGACTGGTTGTCAGTTCCGCTAGATAAGCTTTAATCGACTATGAATTCAAATATAAATGCGTGTGAAATTTATAATTAACATTTGTTTACAGGTCATGATGGAGCTTACCTTCCTGGAAGCTGTGAGAGGCTGTAATAAACAGATGCACATGAACGTAACCGACACATGTCCGAGGTGTAACGGCCGCAAGGCAGAACCAGGTTCCAAGGTTGAAAGCTGCACACAGTGTAATGGCACTGGAATGGTAAATACATCTGGTTGTCTACCTGAGGCTAAGACTCGTCACTGATCTGGCTGTCTACCTTAGGCTTAGACTCGTCACTGATCTGGTTTTCTCACTAACCAACCAATCCTTTACAGGAAAGATTAGGCTATTGATATCCTCAAAAACTCGGGACATCAGGACAAACTCTACATGCAATAAATTTAGAAATGCCTTTAAAAATATTTCCATGCAACATCTTTCAAATATTTATAATTTGTAGTTGCTGCAATATACTATCGCTCTAGATCAGTTCATTTTGGCCTTCAGCATATACAAAATGTCTGTTTAATGAACATTGTTAAATTGAACTGTATCTGAAATTTTCTGATCCTCTTGGCTTTTAGAATATACAAAATGTCTGTTAAATGAACATTGATAAATTTGACATGCATCTGAAATTTTCTGGTCATCTTGGCTTTTAGAATATACAAAGTGTCTGTTTAATGAACATTGTTAAATGGTAATGTAAGACAAAGTGCATGTGTTGCAGGAAACTATCAACACGGGTCCCTTCATGATGAGGACAACGTGTCGGCGCTGTATGGGTAAGCGCACCGTCATCAGTAAACCTTGTTTGGACTGCCGGGGCAAGGGAAAGATCGTGCTGCGGAAAAAAATTATTGTGCCCGTTCCTGCAGGTAACTAATCATAATGGCTTCATGATTGATGTTTTAAACTACAGTAAATTTAATGTTTCATAAATGCTGACATGCATAGTGCTTCTTAATTAAGACCAATTAAACTTCAAAATATATTAAAAGAAGTTCAAGTAATTGAATAATGATATTATTTTAAGTATTGATTTCATTGATACTATATCATGTTTGATTATAATTTTGAGAATCAATTCCATGAATCGTGACTTTGTAGGTGTTGAAGACGGTCAGACAGTGAGAATGCCTGTCGGACAGCAGGAAGTGTTTATAACATTTAAGGTAAGCTGTGGGGTCGTCCATTTTATACTACACAAATTAGACTTCTGTTGTGGGGTACATTTAGGCAACATAACCTACTCCTTGAAAGACTAGGTCACACTGACAGCATTTAGATTAGTAGTGCTGTGTTCTTAAATAAGAAACTTACCTGATTGTTCCAGTCCAACAAGCTTCACAAATTAAATGCAGCTTTCTGGGAAGTTATATGAGTGGGATTAAAATTGTAACTGCATGTAATAGAAACTGACTAGACCCGAATTTGGTGGGGGGGGGGGGGACTCTGCTTTCAGTTCCGGCATAGTTTGTGATAAATAGGACACCCAACATCACTACATCTATAGAATATGCAGGCATGTTTTGATGTTTGGTTTTATATGACATCGAAACATGTCTAAAAGAATTACATTTGATTAAATGAAGAAAACAGATTTAATCATATATAAAATTTCACTTATAACTGTGACTTAACTTCACTGTTAATGAGTAATGCATAAGAATTATTTATTGCATCACCAAATTACTTTGTATTGCAGGTATCAAGGAGTCGAGATTTTAGACGAGAAGGTGCTGATATACATAGTGATGTAGCTATAAGTCTTTCCCAGGCTGTTTTAGGTGGTACAGTCAAGATTCCCGGTGTGTACGAAGATGTGCTTCTGAAGGTGAGTAACTTTACAAAGAGAGTGGCATTGGTATTGTTGTGAAATAGCACGACAGCAAAGGTACAATCCCGAGGATTCCGGGTAGCTCTTACTAGGAAAGCCTTGCACTTCTCCAAATGAAGTGTTTTATCGTGTTATCATGAGACCTCCCAGCAACATAGACATTTTTACATGTCATTATTGCTCTGACACTAGTATCGCCATATATGACAGGATAGCTCACTTTTCATACATTTACACCACTCAATTTTACAATAGTATACTTGCTGTTCGAATTCATTAGAAATTACACTGTTCTCAAGATCTGCATGTAAAAAACTATTTATTTTCAAACGACAAACACCATAAAGCTTTGTGTAGGGCACCCTGCTATGACTAAAATGGCTTACTATGCCTGTCATGCATGAAATAACGTCTTTCTTTTCCCAAATGCATAGGAGGTGTTAAATGAATTTCATGACAGAAAACAAATTTACAAATATTTTGATTTTATTGTGTACTGGATAACTACAATTAAATTTTTCCTATCAACTGAATTTATTGTCACATTAAAACCTGTTTTGCTTTCTTCCATTCAGATACCTGAGGGAAGCCATTCCCATAGTCGAATCAGGATGACCGGAAAGGGCGCTGCCCGTGTCAACAGCTACGGACGGGGCGACCATTACATTCATCTAAAAATACAAGTACCCAGGTAGGTTGTCTGCAGTTACAAACCATATTGTCTAGATGTTCTAAACAGTTGAATGAATTCAGAATGGATAAATCATTTAAAGAGGGGTCCTACTCTGGTATAATATGTTGTATGTTATAAAAGGTTCCATCGAGGATATTGGTGAAACAACAGGTACCATACACTGGTATACATTATTTGCGGCAATGAAAAACCTGTTAGTAGTAGTTATTAAGCTGTTAGCTGGTGAATTTGTTTTAGAATACACACAAGTGGATGATTAGGTGGCTGTAGTGTTTATATACTCAATGTACTGAGGAATAGTGAAATCAAAAACAGAAGAAAATTCTAAGTACAGGAAAACACAAAATATCAAGTCTGTTTTAGAAGTTTCAAGAAAAACTAGGGGCACCTTGGTTTATACGAGTCACTGTTTACCTTCAGATCATTAACAGACACCCAGAAAGCTTTATTGTTAGCTTTTGCTGAAACAGAAAGAGGAGTGAATGGCACCATCAATGGAGTAGTGGACACGGATATAGGTAAGTCGGTTTTTACATATTTGACATGGTAGAATTAGCCTGATTTTCATGAAGAATTCATGTAGGCATTTGGGCATGAAGATAAGAAATTGATCTTCAATTCTTTAAACTTCAACAAAACAATTTAGATGTCTGTCTGACTAACTATACATTACTTGCATCAAATGATTCTTACCGATAATATTTCATGGTCCCATGTGATGAAAATTATATTACACTGTACTAACAGTTAAATTGCAGTGTGTGCAAATCTAAGAAATTTTAGGCCTTAGTGTTGTAAAAATACCTGCACTTGATTGGTGTTGATTATGGTCCAGGAGAAACAAGCAATGTAGAATCTTTTATAAAAATCAGATATCCTGATTCGAGACTTTATCGTTTCAGGGGCTGATAAAAAGAAGACTGATGCTAAAGAGGAAGCATCAGGAGATTATGTGTCTGACAGTGAAGAGAATGAATCATTTTTATCAAAAATGAAACGTAAAATATTTGGATAAAGTGACAGTTTTTCATGACCATAATCAACATGTAAGTCTACATTGGTGATGTTGTATATTTGTTTTGATTCAGAACGCCTTGTTTTATTTATAAATTTATATCTTTATATATGTTAATTGTCAAAAATAACACGAACTCATTATAAGTACTTTGGCTCCATCAACGGGAGCTCTTTTTATGTATAATAGGGCCTGGCACCGGTTATATGGGTGACCTTATAAGTAATTGCATTTCCTAAGATTATCTGGGAATCTGAAAGACTTATCTTGATATTTGATATTGTGATAAACTATAAAATGCAAATGTGTAATGGGACCTAGGGGTTTAAACATATCTTTGGTTAAGGTCACTGCTACCAAAAATAGACATTTGATTGAGGATATGGTTGTCATTTCAGAATCCAAAACTTTCATTTTAAAAAGAAAATTGATAATGCGATCCCCTGTGATATGTAGATGTGCAAGGGATTTAAGAAGTTTTGAAGGTCAAGTTTATTGTAATACTAAAAATAGAAGGGGGGGGGGGGGGGGGAGATGGGGTAATGATCAGGCCACCTTGTCAATAGTCAATATTCTAGCTGTTAATTTGTAGAAGATGTGAACAAGTTCATGACTCCGCTGATAGATATATAACAAGCTTCATCTTACTTCCTATATACCCGAGTGCTGTTAAAATTATAACATACAGATATTTCATGGAAAGAATATTTTATTATTTACAGGTCTGTGGGCTGTAGAGGATATGGATGGCGGTTTGCTCACTGAGGTTAAAGCTGTTCTGAATAAGAAAAATAACGGAAAACCTAATTCCAGTATGGAGGAGAAGAAAGAGGCAGACACTGAAGAAAGTGGAAAGGAAACAACAAAAGAGGAAAAACTCGACGCAAATGCAGCAAAGAAAATGAACAAAAGTGAAAGCAAAGAAAAACCAGAAAACAAAAAGAGTAAGAGCGCAAAATCACCAGAAAGTGTCAGTGGTGATGAAAATAACAATAAAAGTAAGAGCGCAAAGTCACCAGTAGAAAGTGATGATGAAAATGACAGTAAAAGTGATGTAAGAAGTTCGTGCTGAAATACAAACTAAAGGTCCGATCACATGCGCCTTCATTCACTTTAATGCTGAAGAATTGGTTTGGATGTGAAACAAGTCTTGCCTACCTGGCCATTGGATGTCAACTTTACAGAACTCTTACATACCCAGACATGTAAGATGCTAACTCCACAGAAATCTTAAACTCGGGTTTAAGATGTACATGTCCACTTGGTCGAACTCTTAAAGCATCGGATAAGGGACATAGGACAACTAATCTGCTGAGTTCTTAAATAGCCCCTATCTGGACAGGCCTAAAATTGGATTGAGGATGTCGATTCTACGGAAGTCATTCATGCCAGAATGAAGGACGGCAGATCAAAGAATGAAGGAAAAGTTTTGGCCGTATTTTTAATTTCCCTAGAATTGTTAACGTTACAAATACCATGTTGTAATGGGAACCACACAAAAAATTAATTTGTGCAAATACAGCAAAAATGGGATTGTGAATGAATGGTTGATAGGTACTGTTGCTTGTCATGTTTCGTGTTGGGAGTTTATTACTACAATCCCACGATACCCAGAGATTTATTGTTTACTGTTCACATATATTGTGTAAATTATGAAGCATTTTTCGTCTGGAGGCATTAGAACATCACAAGTCTAGAATTTGTTACTGCAGAAAATGGAAGCTGATTTTGTGAAATGCATATGATTTTTGTACTACATGTATATGGTTACATTTGGATTTAGAATGCACCTGATACACAACTCTTTTCTGCTGTCAAATTCTATTATTATTTAAATGAAAATGAACATGCGTTAGATATCGTCGGAAATAATGGAGAGTCCCGTTTCTCCTTGAAACATTGAATTACAGGTAGTACTAATCTGACTGCTATAATTGTTAATGATTGTGTGAGTTTGTTGTGAAGATGTTAGTCGAGATTAACTGTGATATCATAGTCTGTATCATATATTATATACGTCATAGTTTTATTTATCACATTGCTGCATGGAAGGAGACAACTAGTGTATTTATTGTCAGTAATCATCGCCAGAGACTATATCAGATGCTTGTGGAGTATGCTTTATCCAGTTAAAAATCCATAATCTTTGGATGGTAGGATCTTAAACGAAGAATAAGAAAGTTTTTTAAATCATCCTCTGGAAATTTTTGTGGTGCCATGGACGCATAATTATCTTGCCCATAGATACAAACTGCATTCATTTACATTTAAAATCTCGCAATATTTTTTTCAACTGTTGAAAAGGGATCCTGAAAATATCATTTGTTTTCACTGTGAAGTTTTTTTTCTAGTCACAATTTTGAAATGTATAGTTTAAAGCTGTTTGATGTAAAAGACTGCAGATTTAAAATCTCTACAGAATGTCTAATGGATCCGCACTATACATTTGGCACATGTGTAGTGAAGTGTACATGTATGCGACATCAATTTGATATTATTTTCCAGCAAAAGTCATACCATAGTGTTATATGGCCTGAAGTTTTTAAGATTTCTTTAATTTTGTGGGTTTTTTTATACAGAATTACAAATTGACAAGGCATGCTGTTCAGTTTTAACTACCATTAGCGGAATGTAAGAGATAAAATGTACAACAAATGTGTCTTTACATAATAAAATGAAAATTCACCCCTTGTAATTTTTTCCAATTTGAAAAGAATATTTATAAATAAGAAACTTGATTATTTATCTGTTGTCAAAGGTAGGACAGTTTCAAATTGTACTACATGTAATTTCATAACATATCGCAAGACATTTTTAAGTTTGTTTATTGATGCGTATATGATGCAAGGCAATTGGTATAATGGGTAACAAGATATCAACCCTGTTCTTATCACCACAAAATTGAGTTTCTTATACTTAAATGTATGTAATATTGAAATCATAACTCCAGAAACTCAGTCATCCTCAAAGAATTGGTTATAAGATAGGTATATATGAAATGAAACCAGAATGCATTATCAAGATTTAAATTTTATTGTTGATACAGTAAAATGTATATGAATGTATACATTGAAATATTTCTTTTGGTTGGAGTCAATACAATGAAGCCATTGTTATGAATAACCAGGACAGTCTCCACGCATTCACCCCTGAATATGTACATTTGAATTCTTCAGATTCAGTGGTTAAGAAATTTCTGAGGTGAATGGTAAATACTTATGAGTGAAAGAGTGTATGGACCCCCTTCACTGTAATCACTTGTCCAGTGAAGATGATAACAGTAGGCATGCTTATAGTACTAAATTAAGACATCAAACACAAACAATTTCACTGGTTGTGTTAAATAAACTTGCATTTTAAACTTTTTGGATTTGCAATTTAATGAAATTAAGAATTATATGTTGCATGTATATTGCGACACAAACACTTTCTGTCTTAGATATGATAAGATAAATTGAAGAAGTCCTGATCTACCAGTAATAAGTTTTAGCAGTGATTATAGACATACATAATTATTTATCAAAGTTGTAGCTTACACTAGTTGTCTTAAATTTTATGTTCATTTGATGATATGAAATAAACACTATTTAAACTTCCTTCACTTTCTGCATGTTTAGTTTAATATTTAGCGCAAGCCCATGGCGGGCTGTTCAAATGGTACTGCGTTCGTTGTCTGTCGCTTTTTCTTGAGAAGTTCTGGATGGATCTTTCTCAAATTTCATGTTTAAGTTTTCTTTGGTCCCTATTTATAGTTGTGCCCTTTTGATTTTGAGATTGATAAAAACAAAATGGCTTATAGGCAGCTATCTTTGATTTTGACAATGAAAGTTTGTTATCGCTATTTCTTAAGTAATGGATGGATCTCCCTGATATTCCATATCATGTAGCTTCCTAATTGAAAAGAAGAGAAGAGCAGACAAGGGAAAAGATTCAACCCTAAGAACGAATGAAGAACAATGATGGGTGCCAATTATGATCCCTCTGGGATCTTTTGTTATAGCTCATCTTTCCCAAATGATTCTGATCTTGTTTTCTCTTACTTGCTCTTAATTTTGAAACATTTGAGAAATCTTGATAAATGTCAATGACAGTCTTGAGCTGTCAAATCAAAGATGATTGCTTGCAGCAATTAAGTTTTCCTTTACCAAAATCCTATCGACAGAAATCATCACAGAACAAAATTCTCAAAATCCATTTACTGGTATTACTAAAGTTATCTTGCTCACTAGATAAAAGTTCATGCATGAAGGACGATGCATGTTGATGGATAAAGATTTTGATGGTGAATATTAATGTTGATTGATGGATATTATAAAATGCAGATGGCCACTAGATGAGACAAAATAACTAACTAAAATACTGATAATGGGAAGATATTTTCAAAAATATATTACTTATTATAGCTTAATGAATGAATATTTTCCAACTCTACTCAAACATTGATGAAGATACACTGGAACTATATATAACAATCAGAGCTACTGTAGCTACAATCCTAGTGTTCATACTACACCTTATACACTACTAAAAATGTATGTCAGTCCTTAATTATTTTAAACATAACAAACAGTTTTAACATTTTATCCCACAAACTAGTTATAAATAGCACTTTCTGTTAAGCTAGAATAAGATTTGCTTTCATTTGTTTCGTACCTTTCTCTAGCCATGAAAATGATATGCATTTTCAGAATAATTATTATATTATTCTTATAATTAATTCGAGTTCAAGGACTGCATTTACAACACAGAGCATGCAGGTACATCTATTATATACTACTAGGTAATTCCTGAATCCGTCTGGAAGTGGTCACCACAATGAGCTACAGGTTGTTACAAATCCAGCACTCTAAAGTTCTAGAAGGAAATTCTCTTTTAAAATAATAGCTAAGACTCGACAGATTTCCGTTGTACCAGTGAAATTGCTGAATCAGTTGAACTTGAATGAAAACACCTTCACAGATTTGGATCAAGGCTGACCTCAGGGAAATCTTGCACAGGTATTGAGGGGTCCAGACGTTGCTGACTATTTCTAGTTTGCTTTATTTATAAATAAAACAATGTAAATCCAGATACAGTATTAAAGTATGTTATATAATTTTGTGGACATGTGAAAGAAGTTCACTTTACATATAATTCTTAATATGTTGTAATTTATCCTCCGAAAGTGTGGATTTTTA
This sequence comes from Mimachlamys varia, assembly GCA_947623455.1. Lineage (NCBI taxonomy): Eukaryota > Metazoa > Mollusca > Bivalvia > Pectinida > Pectinidae > Mimachlamys > Mimachlamys varia. Next base: position 10,806,759 of record OX392537.1, read on the forward strand.
GCTCTGCCTATAGTTCAGTCCAAGTGCGTTTGTTAATCGTAGAATATCTCTGTATCGGTTGAACAGGAAGCATGAATGCAGTCTCCCTATATCTCCTGGAAAAATCCATTATACAACCATGCTGTCCTGGGATGCCTGTTTACTACTCTTACGCTCAACCGATCAAGCTGAAGGAATGATTCCTCTTGTCGAGAAGTTCCTCTGCTAGAATATGAACCATGGATGTACAGCAGACCATTAGCCCACTGTTTAGCTACTGTTTGAGCTAAATGGAGATTACGTTTAACCCAGTCGGAAGCAAGGAACCAGATGATTCAACACACATGATATTTCCTTTATAGAGACGTTCCCATTAACAGCCAACCTTATGACTAATTATCTTTGATCATGAGTACAATGTTAAAATAAGAACCATATCATCATCATCATACAACAATTAGTGACTTACAACAGAATCTCCTTCCATAGATTGTACAACTTCCATTCAGTATTTTAGTAAATGTTACAGCAGGTCATGATTTGTCATTTTATTGATTAAATTTGTTTACATTTTAAGAACAATCATATTTCAATGCATTGATTATGTTACAATTGTGCTACATTGATGATTTAGTTCATGAGCTATCATTCAACTCTTTGCCAATTTTGATACTGATACAACTATTTTTCAACGAAACGTTGAAGTCCACAGTCTGCCCCGTTGTAAATTCAATGGAGGATTTTAACATCACTGCAGCTTGTTTCCAATGGGAAGTCCCATCAAGTGTTGTGAACTTTAAACCATCTGTCAGTTCAAACTCAAACCAGTACACAACAGCAGTAAGATGTCCTACGTCAGTCATGGTGACCTTCAACTCCTGTGTCTGCTCCAGAAAAGATGGTGGCTCGTCGCCATGGAGATACTCATTGAGGTCAAAGTGCATCAAGACAAATGGGTCGGATAATCTGACATGCGATAACGTAGACAGGTCAATGTCTACATGGTTTGTCATCTGAAGGAAGAAGTGCAAGATATAAATGCATTGGATACTTTGGATACTCATGAACTGTTTGAAGCACAAAGCATGGAGTAGCATAAAATTATATTACATATTACCAGAATTTTGTCATTATTATTGTATAGTATGACACTGAGACTAAAAGCCTGCATCCATTTTTCTAAATAATATTAAGCAGATAGTACTGTATAGTATACCTTAAGAATTATGATTCATTGGATTTTTGTCATTTACATTCTGACAAATCTGTGATGCTATGTTGTGGTGAACTCCTACCTGGAAGTCGTTCATGTACTTGGCGATGTTGTAGCCGAGTGTACGCTCACTGATGACAGCACTATCACCATGTAACATTTCTGACTCCACACACAAACCATGGATGGTGACCCTGCCGGGAATGATGACCCCTCCAGCAGACAGACAGGTGGCTCTGAGTGGAACAAGCAGAAGGTATGTATTAATAGCAGTACTTGTCTGCCTCTCATAAAAGTGTACTCACTTGACCTCCATGAAAGTGAACTAGCTTGACTTTTGTAAGAAGTGTACTAACTTGACCTACTTGGAGTATTTGCTAACTTACTGTCAGTTTTTTTTTCCCGACTTGACTTGCCTAAGATGAGAGGAATATGTACTAGCTTAACTTCGATGTTTTCTGACTTGACTTACCTAAGATGAGAGGAATATGTACTAGCTTACCTTCAGTGTTATTGGACTTGACTTACCTAAGATGAGAGGAATATGTACTAGCTTACCTTCGGTGTTTTCTGACTTGACTTACCTAAGATGAAAGGAATATGTACTAGCTTACCTTTGGTGTTTTCTGACTTGACTTACCTAAGATGAGAGAAGTATGTACTAAATTACCTTCAGTGTTTTCTGACTTACCTAAGAAGAGCTATGTCCTCAAGCACTTGCTGTTTAAGGATGCCACACTGTTCAATGATGTCACAGAGGATAAGTTGGCACTCGCCCTCAACCTCGGACAGATTTGAGGGTTCCATAATCAGCAGCCTGTCACGGTCTATATCATTCACTGACATCAACTTCCATATCACATCATGCAGCCCTTCTCTTGCTATTACAATACCATGATGATTGCTCCCCTTCAATGTTTGTAGACAAAGGGGAGACAACCCACCACAGTAGTCTAGGATTCTGAGGCTGTCAACACTGTTGAGAAGTGACATTTGTTTGTCTATGGCTTGACAGAACATTTTATTGTAATAGAGATTGTTAAGTTTGTCTATCTCTGTCCTGTCCAGTAAATACTGTTCTGTGACCTGAGGTGGACAGATGACGTCTGCCATGGGCATGTACGGTACCGAATCCTCATTGTCATGGCAACAGTGACAGGACACCAACCACAGACAGTTCTCTCCTAGACTGAATTTCACATGAAGTGAGTCTCCCTCCCTGATTATAAAACCATGTTTTGTGTCTGAAAAATATAAGGTAATGTTTTAGAACAACAACCTTCAGTATAAAATCTAGTCATCTTTAACAAATCCATTTACTTGGAATAAATTTATTGAAAAAATAGAAATTCAGTAAAATACATAGAGAAAACAACACACCATTATCATAATTCAAATGTAATAATTCTCCTTTGGTGAAAACGAATCAATATCTGGAAAAAAAAATCTTTCAATAATCCAGTTATACATTGAGATTACTATACACATCCACTGATTTCATCACTGTACTCAAAATGAGACTTTTTTATATAAATAAAAAATGTACTATCAATTCCAAATAAATTTGTTCATTTTTCCTAAATAGATACCTTCTGTTACAAGTTGGTTTTTCTTTTTGACGCTTTGATATTTAGGTTAATATTTGAGGATAAATAATCGGTATTAGAAAATTATATACACAGTAAAACCTCATTATCACAAACTTGTATAACTTACAGACCCAACCAAACTTTACACTAACATTCAAACTCATTTAACTTGAATGCTCAGATAGCTCGAAGTTTTCCATCGGCCAACTTTAAGATACCGGGTAGTACTTCTTTATGTCACGTGTTCAGATTTGGCTACAATGACATTTGTTATTAATTTAATCTGGCCTCAAGGTCATGAATCACTCTTAGACTTCAGGTTTTGCTTAGCCAATCAAGTATTATGTTACTTTTTGTGAAGTTACTTGTGATTGGGTAAGTCAAAACATCAGTCAAATTTAGACTTAAGATTGCTTTATGGCCAGATTTTCAAAACACAGATGATTGATTAAGCAAATGTCCTTCGCATTGTTGAGATTTACCATGAGACATTCCACAGCAGCTTTGATGAAAATGAGATGGTAGAACGGGGAATATTGCCTGTTCCCAGCAGTTCTCCATGCTTGGGTTCGTCGTTATGGAGATGTCGTCGTCAAGGTGAAGATCAAACCAGAACACAATGGCATCCAACTTTCCAATACTTGTGATGGGTAGAGTTGCCTGCCATTCTATACCATTGGCTATTATGTCCAGTTCCTACAAGCAGACATACACAATTCTTACAAATGTTTGTTAATTCAGTTTCTTTATTTGGACAAAGTTGTTCTCTATAACTCGGCTAGGGTTGTCTGTTTGATTATTTACTTGTGCCACAAGGTTACAATTGAAGTCACAACTGATCGCGTTACTGATTCCCATTGCAGTCATAACTGATGGAGTCACAGATTCACATTGCAGTCACAACTGGTCGTGTCACTGATTCACATTGCAGTCACAACTGATCGTGTCACTGATTAACATTGCAGTCACAACTGGTCGTGTCACTGATTCACATTGCAGTCACAACTGATCGTGTCACTGATTAACATTGCAGTCACAACTGATCATGTCACCGATTCACATTGAATGCTTCACAACTGATCACATTACTGATTCAAATTGCAGTCACAACTGATCATGTCAAAGATTTCACAACTGACAGATTCACATTGCAAGCTTCACAACTGATCGTGTCACTGATTCACATTGCAGTCACAACTGATCATGTCACAGAATCGATTGCAGGCTTCACAACTGATCGTGTCACCGATTCACATTGCAGGCTTCACAACTGATCACATCACTGATTCAAATTGCAGTCACAACTGATCATGTCAAAGATTTACATTGCAGTGAAAACTGATCACTTCACTGATTCACATTGCAGTCACATGTACAACCAATGTTTCTGGGTTGCAGTCAGAGTAATAAATACCAGCAACTGAGTTTACCGGGTTGGATTTGGAGTCTCATGCTAAATGTTTCAGTGTTTTCAGGAAACTTACTAGAGGATCGTTAAAGTTAATGCAGGTGAGAAGGGAGGGTTCTGACAACATCTTGTACCCCCGGCGAAGACGACCGAGGTTTTCTGTGGTGTAGGGTTCGTCAGCCACAGTACCAGTGGTACACACTATACCCACGCCTCCTGTGTCCAACTTGTGTAGCCCCGGGTAAAGAAACCTGTGAGGATACCAAACTTCTTATAAAACATTCATGTATGCTCTACTAGACACATAGACATTTCTGCAATTAATTGATTACCATAACTAAGGTTATAAGTCCCAATTTCACAGAAATGTTATGATGTAGAAGCAGCACTAGGTCACTGTATTTAGTCAATTATTTCTGACAATTTGATTCATAATGGTTGACAAAAAATCTAGGTATTAGTCCAAAGCTGCTTACTTCAGTAATAGTTCTTATCAACAATAATTTTAATGCAGCTGAATTATAAATAACTCTCTGTATACACTGCAGTACAAATCAGTTTATTATAGCAAAATTGTACACAACTGTTCTTCATTATCCATACCACAAAATAATAGTGTAACCTGTCTCTACTGTACTTAGTACTATATAGATATATTTGAACAGCTTAATCAGGGTTCAGTTAATACAGAATGTTTATGCATTAATGTTCTGTGTAGGGTTCTAGACTGTTTATAACAAGTACCTGTTTTGGGTGCGGATGGCTTCCGATTCCACAGCACAAATGTACAATGTTGCTCCACTTGGTATAACCTTGGAACGCTAAGCAGATCAACATTCAAATGATTTGATATAACATACAAATATCCACATAGGACATATTTCCTTCATGTCTAAAAATATCACTGAATAAAGTGTGCATAATTTGTTACTATAATTCAAAATAACTCACACAAGTCAAATATGCTTACTATTTACTCTTTATACATGCATGGAAGTCAAATCAATGAGATTTCAATTCAAGAAAGTATATGAATTGGACAGTGTGCACCTGGGCCCAGTAGTTCAAAAGGTGATTAGAATAAATTTTAATTATCCTGTAACTTTAAAATGAAACAATAGATATACTTACAACTTTGCAGATATCAAAAACCTAATATTGTTAATTTACATACAAAATTTTAAGATTGTAATTGGTATATTAACAGAATTATTCAAGTTTGAAAAATGTCTTTAAATAGTGATTATGCTAATAACCAACAACTGGGCCCAGTAGTTAATGTAGGAATTATCTCCCTTTGGTTGCAATGCCTTAAACATGTAATCATTAGAGGTAACAACCCCAATTAAAATGTTTCATCAACTGTATTTCCCACTGGTCAATAAAAGACAATTTAGTTGGGAACTATTATTTAAATGGAGATTCATGTTACAATAAAGCAGCATACAGCCTTAAGTACGGGACTGTCTTACCAGTCTAGATGTCGGGGGCATCAGAAGCTCCTTCCAGGCATGCTGCAGCGTAGATATGATGCGCTCCCCAAATAAAGCCGCATCAAATGTCTCGGTCACAACCAGTGATACCCTGGAATTAAAAATGTTCATCTTTTCAATTTTACAAAAAAAATCTTTTTCTTACAATCTTAAACTCCGTCATATCATTGTGTAAACCTCTTGAAGAATATGATTTTGTGTAAAGGATAAATATTTCAGGATCTCACTGAGGGTTAAATGTTCATCCTATAATACATTGCGACCTTTCTAAATTAGACAGGTCGCAATCTATTATAGAACGAACATTTTATTTTTTCACTCAAATAAGCAACCGCATCAATATAATAGGTCCGACTTGGGTTAAAAGTTTAGTTAAACTGGGTAATTTTTTTACCCACTTTTTGCTTTGACGATTAGGGTCAAGATAATTTTTTAGGGCAAAATTGATTCAGCCACATACCAAAGACCATGTTCTTCAGAAAATTGTTTTTATAACATTTGGCTCTTTTAATAATTACAAAGATCTATAAAGATTTTTCTATGTATCCTTTGAGCAGTCTATATAGACAGGTTTATGTCTCTTTTGAATGGTCTTTACAGATATCTTTCAGCAAGCATGATAACACTTTATCCAAGCAAAAGCTTTAGAAAAAATTACACCAGTAACAATAGGATGTCAGAGACATTGACAGTGCCATCATTACAAAGTATAGCCAATATATGTACAAGGTAATGCCCAGCTATGTATACCCCTCAGTGGAACTCCCATGAAATTCAGTACAGATATAAGTTTATCACCTTCCAGGTAGATCCCTTGGAATGGTCAAGTCTGTAGATAATTCACGCACCAGACGTACTTTGTGGAGAGCTGAATTCTCTTGAAACACATCTTGTGCAATTTCAAACATTGTCTTGGACTTTTCACATGCTGTCACATCCCCGGCTCCAGACTCTATCGCAAACAGGCTGGAATCAAGCATGGAATAAAACATAAATATGTCTTAATTGATAACATTTTCCTCCATGATTTTACTATACAATTTTCATGATCATTGCATAGTTCATAACTTTCTCTATTACTTATGTTTTCGATTTTTATTTTTTCTGAGGAGTGCCACGAACATACATACGTATATTGTTCCGTGTCCTGTAAAACTGTAAAAATATTGTCCTTGTTTTATTTTCGCCCAACAATGGAAGTGCGAATCTAAGACAGGGTGGATATTTAGCAAACATGAGCTTATGTCTCTTATTACATGTACGATGAGGACCCAAGTTTGAGAGGGCAAATTTAAGACAGGGTGAATTCAAATCTTCTCATGAGGGCGAAATAAAGACAGGGCAAAAATTTCCCATCTTATAGTATCACATGATGTATATCTACATATCACCTGTAACATTTTCGCTAAGCTGTGATTGCGAGATAATAAACAAAACATGTCTCTCTTATTCAGTAGGTTTATTTTCTAGCCCACGAATTCACAATATATATTATACATGAATATCCTCCTTTTTGGAGAGTTCCAACATTTAAATGCAGATAACAGATTATCTCCCTTAGACTATCAGTTATCTTAAGAAGTATCTGTCTATATATACATCTACATCTGATAAATACCTTAACTACGTGTATTATCCTGAACTTGTATCAACATTATAAGCTTCATCATTTAAACACTTCAATTATCCTAGACTTGTGTCTACAGAAACATATATTATCTGAAATATCTTGAGCCTGCAGTGTGAAGGGTTACCTGAGTAGTCCTGAGCCAGTACCGATGTCCAGGACCGTGTGATAACCTGACTGGACTGCTGTCTGGATGGCAGACCGGTACGCACAATTCCTACGTACATCATTTAACATGCGGAAATGCCACCTTTCAACGAGATGGCTGCAAATGTTTTCCAGGTTTTCTCTTGCTGCTAAATATTCTGGGTTAAGGTGGAGTGACTTTCGTATATATAGGACTGCTTCTTCTGCATAACCAAGTCTGAAGAAAAAATAACAATATTTCATAAAATACTTTTTTTTCTAATATTATCATTATTTTTTTGTTTTTCTTTTCCCTTTAACAAACATAATTTTAAGAATGTTATTTGACTGTGAAAATATAAAAGGAGATGTATATTTACACACTTACAAAACAATCGACTGGTCACCTGCGTCAAACATTATAATTATGGATGCTCATGTGCTTCTTGTTATCAAATTTTGGTATAAGATACATATTATATGCTATAAAAAGTTGGCATTATATCCTCTGAGAAAAATTGCCTCCGTAAAGAGACAAATCTGGTTAAGGTTACAAGATCGCATAGGAGGGGGACAGACACTTGATCCTATATTTATGTCATCAGAAGGACAAAATGGTATATATTAGTGCTAAGAAGGAGACTCCTCTCAAAAAAGGACAGTTGACATAATACAGTATGACCACTTGCAGGGAGTTTCCTACAGTTTTTTAGGTAGAGTCCAGGGTCCATTGAATTGGGATATTTTACGCGATATAAGGTCAAATTGGGAAAAATGTTAGAAATAAAAATAAACCATGTGGTACAAATTTCCTACTGTAAATTGGCTAAGATGTCACAACTGGTATGCTGCAAAACTTTGTGACACTATACACTACGGATATGAAAAACAACTCGGACGAAATTTCAAATATGTATGTCAATTTGTATTTAATTTTTCTACATCTAATGAATGACTACTGTGTATAAGTACTGACACATAATAAAACAAATGAATTATCTGGTTGGGAATTTTTAACCAGAAAATTGGGAATTTCAGCTAAATTTTCTGAGGGGAATGGGTCCCTTTCGTGGACCCAAATTTTACTGTAATCACCTGTCAAGGAAGATCATGATGACGATCCTAAATGACCCTATACGAGACTTAATGCAACGAAACAAAACAAAATTTTGTTTTCAAGATCAATTTTGAAGATGTCTCATCTCCAAAGTAGTAGTTAAATATACCCATATCAGGTCCTGTACCTCAGCCTTCAGTTGAATCACACATGCCCTACAATATACAGTTTGTTGTCATTCAATATAAAAGCATGAGCCAAGGTACGTACATTATCCTCCATTATTTCCATCTTTGCCCCTATAAGTGGCCTTGCCTTTAGAAGGTTAAGATCAAGGGCCTGATAATTTCTTTATACAACCTTAGCATGCTCAAGCTTAAGTCCCCTTTACAAGGACAACAACTCAAATCTGGAGCCTTCAAACTCTATATGGATGCCCTGTATATACATTTAACTGATCATAATGAGCTAGCTAAAAGGAAACACAAGAACATATTTCAAACAGAAGACAGTTGATACTTAAGTAAACATGTTGAACAATACCGGTAGTATAACAACTTCATCATAACAACATCAATATGTTTTAATTTACTTAATGTATCTTTTGATTAAAACAAGTTCCAGTACATGAATATAGTTGACTTCGGATCAGTACGTAACATTTCAATTGCACGGGGTCACAGGGTGACTAATAAGCAAACCACACAGATCCAAACTGAAAAGGAAGACTGCAGGGGTTCGAACCCGGGACCTTCCAAACTCTAGACAAACACTCTACCACTAAGCTACCTATACTAGTCACAGTTGATACGGTCCAATTCCGCTACACAAGTATTAGTTACTTACTGTTTACTTACAGTACTGCAACACTTGATAGTCTCAAGGACTAGTGATAAAAGTAAGATGCTATAGCTACTTATTTAGAAGAAAGACATTTTGAAGTGTGATTTACAAGCTTAGCTGCATAATATAATGTATCAGTTAGGCTGTAAGAAATGTGAGTCATTAAGTCGGGTAAAAAAGCAATTGCAATGGCACATGTCTTTTCATCGTCGGAAACCCGAGGTACACTTCTCTAACGCCTGTATACTGTGGGCTAAAATAGATGGAAACCCTTGTTTTCGTACCAAAACAGTAGCCAATCATATATATATAATCAATACTTTCATCCATGATTACATGTAATTGTGTCGATTGTGTTAGAATAGAAGATACTACTTTAAGGAGATTGACATCAGCATCATGATGACTACAGAAATATACTGGTCGTGGTCAAGGTAAAATGACCTAACAGAGTACTAGTATCACGAGAAACGACCATTCTGATTGGTCGAAATCTCCGAATAAACTTCTATTCAGGGAAACGAGGATTTACATCTATTCTAGCAAACGGTATGCAAGGAACAGAGAAGTGCATCGCGAGTTTCCGACGATGATGTCTTCTGTGATTACCTGAACAACTGGGCGCCAATGTTATTCAATATTGACTCATTTTCAGGCAGAATTTCACATGCTTGATCGAAACACTTGAACAAATCTTCAATTCTCCCTTCTCTCTCTAGACTCTCAGTCCAAAGTCTCATTGTCATAACGAAATCCTCCAGTACATCATCGTGATTTTCAGGGGCAAGTTTTAGAAACAACAAAAAATTGGCAAATGCTCTTCCGTATCTTTTCTTCGAAAGACAAGATCTAGCAGATGCCAAAGAAATCTTTGTCACTTGTCTAACACCTCCATCCTCCATCTTGCTACTGTTGATTTGTTTACAGTCAAACAGCTGACTATTAGGTGCTGTTGAACAAAGTTACACATCTTCTTTCCATTTCACGTGCTTAGTTTAATAACCGGATGTTTTGCCCGCTATTTAACGCATGCGTCGTAGATACTTCCGTTATACAGTGTCCTTCACGTTTTTTCCATCCAAGCACAGGATCAACGGACCCATCAAACTACACTGTCAAGATGACTAGTTATACAGATATGATATTTTTCGGTGTGGGCTTTGGAGGTTCAATGGCATGGAATTCTTCATCAGGAGTGCCAATACATCGAGGTAACTTATCAATGCAAAACACGAGTTTTTGGAGTAAGACAACTCGTCTTCGAAGAATAGCTATTATATGAGCAGATTTGTATTGTTGGCGAGTTGTCCTAACAACTAATAATGATAGACAGACACAGCAACACACCATCACAGGTCTTGGGTTAGATATTATATATTGTATATGTACAATATAGCCTCTTATTACAGTATAAAATACTGGATATATATTTTATACAGTAATAACTAAATAAGAGGCTATACTGTATTGAACATATAGTATACATGTACTATATATTATATCTAACCTCAATGCAAGCTCCTGTGCACACCAGCAGATGTCACAGCATCAATTATGGTTCTCCAACAAGGTTAGAAGTTTGACACCGTGAGAAACTCGGGAAAGAAAAGTGTCATTTTAGAGAATTGACATGATAAGATTGTCTTACAATGCAAGTAACTGTATCTGTGCGTTCCATCCTACCCATACCCCCTGCACCTTAATTAACTCCATGTATATATGTGTTGCGTCCTAACCCCCCCCCCCCCACACACACACACAAAAACACTTAAGTATAGGGACTAACCCACCCCCACCCACTTACTTAAGTAAAGGGGGTATATATATAGTAATCACTGTACCTCCCACTTAAGTTAAGCGAGTATAATCACTTTGTGGGTCATGTCTTTGCATCTGTGTGTCCATGTGTCCAGACCTTGTGTACAGCATATCCTAAAAAACCCTGGTCATATTTGTTTGACTTTCATATTCACCCATAGCTTCTGTTAAGATTCTGGTGATCATCAGTCAAGGTCAAAGTCGTCATCTGTCCATCATGTGCCTGCATGTGGTCCATCTTCAGGCATCAAGATTTTACTTCAAATGATTTCTTCTCACTAACTAACAAGCTAAGCATCTGACTACATATAATGTTGGTTATTGCTCATAACCTATTTGACCCCTCATGATCAGGGCCCTGTGACCTTGAAAGTTGGTAAAGGTCATTCATTTGAACAAACTTACAGCAAGCATTCTTCAATTTCTAGCACTGCATACCCAACCACATACTCATTTAGAGCTGAGTAGACTGAAACAAGCTGAGTAAATTATCCACACTGTCGTGACCTTTACTCGAACTCGCAAACCTTTGGTGAATTTTTCCTGAAGAACAGAAAAGCAAAAAAAAGTCATTTTGCAAGAAGATGAAGCCTTACAAAGTTTACAAAAAGGCAATTTTGACTTACTTTCAAGGTCACAGGGCAGGGTTAGAAACAAACTTTTTTTCATATATTTGTCAAACAGACTTGTAAAATTATTAAGGTACTAGTCCTGTGGTATTGTGACTAGTCCTGAGGGCCTCAGCTGAGTCACAAAGTGACGAACAAGGAATCATGAAGTGAGCTGGAGGGCTGCGAGTCTCGGACTAACAGATCTGTTAGTTCTAGACTAGTGTGAGATTCATGACCATCATTTGGAAATGTCAATGATTTGTTGTTATTTTTTAGGTAATCCAAGAAATGTAGCTGTTGGATTAATATGTGGCGTTGCTGGACATTTAATCCAGATGAAGCGAGATGAGATGGCCAGAATAAAGTTATTCGAGTTGGAGGAGTTTGTACGGTCAAATCCTGTAGATTTCCCACCTGTTGGTAAGATTTATAGTCAATTCTTAAATTAATTCAAATGTCTTCTGGGCAAAGTTTAAACATGTTCTTCAAAAGAAGGCTTATTAGCTCACCTGTCCATATATAGGACAGCTTATGCCATGGTGCATTATCCATCTGGCAACCAATGTCATGATTTTACTTCAAATGACTTTTCTCAATAACCAAATAACCCAGGGTACCGGTACTTACACTGGATGTGTAGCATGTTGGGATGAAGGGATAAAAAGTTTGTACAAATGAATAACTTTGATTCACTTTCAAGGTCACAAGGGTCAAATGTCTCAAAACACTTCTTCTCTGTAACTTAAATACCCTGGTTACTGTTGATTGTCTGATAGCATGCTGGGATGAAGAGCTATCAAGTTTGAAATAAATGACTGACCCACTTTCAAGGTCACAGAGGTCAAATATGTTTATAATCTCCAAGCTACCTCTTCAAAATAACAATTCAGCAAAAAGACCCTTGAAACCATTATTGAGTCTGTAACATGGAGAGTTGCCAAGTTTGTTCAAATCAATAACCTTTACTCATTTTCATTGCTGTAATTTGAAAAGTACTGGACCAATTTAGACAAACTTGATACTCTGTATTGTAGTTCATGATCACTTCACAGATAAAAAATGCGAGAGGAATAGCAGGTGAGCGATTCAGGCCCATTAGATTTCTTGTTATGAAAGCAGTACCAGTACACTAGTAATTTTCTTTTCATAATGATTTCTTGTAAACATCAATATCTCATAGTACATGTTTCACTCTTTATTTTCCAGAACGAAAGAAATGGGGAGACGTGTTTCAAACGTGGACGTCACCTTTCAGGCCCGATACCGATTAGTTATTCAAGTGTACTACACCATGAACAAGAAAAGTTGACATTTTAATTACTTACCTTCTTTCACTAATTTTGGAACATCATGAAAGACTTGGATGGATGTGAAGATTCTGACTGTTTATATGAACATTTGTGTAAATAAAATATGTTGTATTTAATCGAATAAATGTTTTGTTAGTTTTTGATGCACCATATTCATATAGTGAGCTATTTAAATTGCTCATTGTTTTTGGTTGTTGTTAAATAATCCTTGTTATTGGGCTTATAAAGTAAAGAAAGGATCTTTCTCAGTCTTTCTTTGGGTCTGAACTGATAACATAAACAAAATGGCTGACAGGTGGCCATCTTGGAATCCAGAAATCTTAAGCTATCTTATCCAGGAAAGGAAACCCTGACTCTGGTTGCATTTGGTTTAGCCAAGTACAGTGAAAGTGATTGGATATACCTGGTAGGAAGAAAATCATGATGATGAGACAAAAGTGTCTTGACAATATCCCTGCTGTTTTTTAATACTTTGGAGGAAACAAACCTACTGTCATTGGTCTGAAAGGCCAACCAGTCATTTTGTCAGGCCACTTCCCTGACTTTCTTGTTGCTACCAGCCTGGATTCATGAAGCACACATTTCATAAAATCATAATTAAGTTTATCTGGGCATGGTATGATTGTATAATTTCAGAACTCTCTTAATGTTACATATTTAGGACGAACTCTCTTAATGTTACATATTCAGGACGAACACTCTTAATGTTACATATGTAGGACGAACTCTCTTAATGTTACATATTTAGGACGAACTCTCTTAATGTTACATATGTAGGACGAACTCTCTTAATGTTACATATTTAGGACGAACTCTCTTAATGTTACATATTTAGGACAACAAACAACAATCCTGTGTAGCATGGTTGTGCTTACTCTTGTGAATAGTGATACAGCCATTGCAATATAAACACATTTATGCAGAAATGTCTTTGTAATAGGACATCCAACAAGGTCACACGGATCAAATGTCATTTAAAAAACTCTAAGCAACTTCTTCCCAATAACAGATAGGCCATGTCATTAGAGAGCTAATGTCATGGTGCGCTGTCTGTCGCCCAGCATCAAGACTCCAATTCAAACAACTTTTCTCAATAATCAGTAGGTCCAAGATACTGATATTGGGCCTGTAGTTTGCTGGGATGAAGGGCTACCTAGTGTTAAACCTATCTGCTGAGCTTATGTCATGGTGTGCCGTCCGCTATCCAGCGTCAAGACTCTATCAACAACTTTTCTCAATAACCAAGTGTACCTACTGGTATTGGGCCAGTACACGTAGCATGCTGGGATAAAGAGATACCAAGTTTGGTCAAATGAATGACTTTGACCCACTGCCACATCAAGTATACACATTTCTAACTGAATTTTACTTCACATTGGCTTCCCTCTGCCACCAAAGCTGGTGTGTCTTTATTTCCACTATATTTAATTGTTAAATTGAATTAAAAAAAACACACACAAGAATAACCTTCATTCAGAGTTCAAACTCTAACTTAAATTATCATTTGAGATTTTGTTTGTTTGTTTTTTTTTTGGTAATTTCAATGTGACGGCATATTTTCCAAGTTTGATTCATATTGATACAGTAAGTTTGATTTATTAAGAATATCTAGAACCTGACAGCTGTATATACATGTATATAAATGGCTGAAATAAAGGCAGAAGATAGTTCCATTAATTACATTTACCATTCAATCAGTTGAAACTTATTCTACACACAGTTGCTTGAGTTTCTGTCAGTAAATAATAAATATGTATATGTGAAATGAGCCTCCCATTACAGTAATGTACATTCTGTAATGGGCCGCTGCTCCATATATATATATAAAAAAATTATATACTGACAGAATCTCAAGCAACTGTGCTCTACATTAAGTTTATTGTGCTTTGTTCAAAATGTGCATATCCCCCACACAGTGCTGTCGGAGGTGGACCAAAGTTTTAATTTATCATGATTTTTTTGATGTCATTTAATTTCTTGTCCTTGGAGACCTAACAAGACCATGATTTGTATCGGAACCCATTCTCCTCTGAAATTTCATAATGGAATATTCCAACCTTTAAATCGGAAGAGTTCAAATGCGTCTTTAGGGGTAAAATTATAAACGCCATGCCCGTGCCTTAAAATAATGACACGAGATTACTGTCTATGTCAATGCGTAAAACCAACTCGCTGATTGAAAGCTGTGAAAATATGTTCCTCGATATGCAGTATTTGCTTTCAGATGGAAACTCTTGGTATAGTATGTTGAAATTACCAGAGAAATGTACCCCACCGACCACCTGATAGATTTATCTATTTGCCCGAGCAAATGGATTATAATCAAACTGCACAGAGAAATCTAGTGATATTCATGTTAGATGTTAAACGAATATCGAACATATAAAAGCCGTAGGTTAAAGTGAACTTTCCAGGTTGCAAATTTAAACCACGCCCAAGATTTATCTTTCACGTCAATCAAGTTGCGTGGTTTTTTCAGACACAGCGAATCAGTTTCTCCGAAATCTGGAGCATGCGCATAAAGACCTTTCTGTTGGATCAGACGACAGACATTTTGGAAAGTTTTGAACTGTTGAAATTTAAACGAAGGAAAACGACAGTTTGAAGTTAAAGAAGATAAACAAGACAATACTAAAGGAAAGTATCTGCTAAAGATTTCTTCATCATGTTGGATTATTTTCATTATAATAATCATTGATAGGAATTGACATGTTTTGGAACAGTTTTGAGTATTGATTTGAATTATCATAAAATCAAACCGACGCTCATGTAAAAACGAATTATGTTGGGTAAAATATTGATGTCCGGACATTCTGCCTGCGTGTATATCTAATGATGTAGCTCTTAATTAAGTGTTTCGGAATTGCTTCCGTACGGTTTCACAAGACTTGTATCCCGCCAATATCCATTCTCCGATGACATTGGGTTTCGGCTCCAATGGTTGTCGTCTGCTGCAATAGGGATGCGCGTCTTGTGATCAGACTGTACTGGAACAGTTCAGCCCAAGACACGTGTATTAACTTGGGCGAGATCCGCTCATGATCACTAGGCCTATTGAGTATTCATTTCATTCACGACAACAGAGCAATAATGGCTGCACGCAATCCGTCTGAAATGAACATCGTGTAAATTGACACGTAGAGATATATTTCATTTAATCCTTGAGGTGTCATTAGAATATAAATAAAGGATTTACGCTGTAACCGTTGGATTTAATGTTGTTGAACTAAAAACCTTTGTTCTTTACTCTTTCCGTACGGTTTCACAAGACTTGTATCCCGCCAATATCCAAATGTCCCATCACATTGGGCTTCCACTCCAAATGGCGGATACTACAAAAGGGATGCCGCATTTTGTGATAAAACTGTACAGGAACAGTTCTACTTCCGACATGTGTATTGTCTTGTGCAATATTCTACTCGCTATCCGCTTCATTGATGGCTACAGTATTCCCAACATAAGAGTGGATCAACCCATCAATACATGAAATGTATATTCCCGGTTGCCGTGAAACGGATATCAATTGAATAAACAAATTTAAGTAAATTGTTTGTTAATTTTTTTTTCAAATGAGTAACTGTTTCCGTACGGTTTCATGAGGCTTGCATCCCGCCAATATCCAAAATCTCCGATTGCAATGAGTTTCTACTCAAAGATTGTCTTCTGTTTCAATAGGGATGCGCGTCTTGTGCTAAGACTGTACTGGAACAGTTCCATCCCCAGCATGTACCGTGATACTGTCTTTTTTGTAAATTTTGTAAATTGACACAGAGGAAAATATTTCTTAAATTCTTAAGATGTTATATCAATAAATCTTTACTTTATAAAAGTTGTATTAGTTGTTACTGAATTAAAACCTTTGGAGCCATATTGTTTCCGTACGGTTTCACAAGACTTGTATCCCGCCAATGTCCAAACTGTCCAATTACATTGGGTCTCCACTCCAATGTTGGATACTACAATAGGGATGCGCGTCTTGTGATCAGACTGTACTGGGACAATTCCTCTCCCGACATATGCATTTCCTTGTCCAATATTCTGTTCGCTTCATTACAGCACTCCCAACATCAGAGTTGATCAACCCATAGGGAACCATCGGTACTTTCCGTAAACATGAAATTTATTCCCGATCGCCGTGACACAGATATTAAGTGAATACAAAAATTTCAGTAAATATTGTATTATTTTTTTTCAAATGTGTATTAACTGTGTCCGTACGGTTTCACGGGTTTGCATCCCGCTAATACCCAGTCTCCGATAACATCGAGTTTCTTCTCGAAGATATATATAGTGGCCTGCTGCAATAGGGATGCGTGCCTTGTGATAAGACTGTACTGGAACAGTTCCATCCCCGACATGTGTGCTGTCTGGTCTGATCCGCGCTGCTGTTCCATTCTTTGATGGCAGCAGGACAATACCTTATTTCTATCCGTTTTAAATTAGCATTTAATTGACACGAAAAGAAAATAAATATTTGGAATGACATGTCAATAAAAATTATTTTTTGTTTTTTGTAAACGTCGTATTTGTTATTACTGAATTAAAACCATGGGAGCTATATTGTTCACGTACGGTTTCACAAGACTTGTATCCCGCCAATATCCAAAATGTCCCACAATTGAGTTTCCGCTCCAATGAAGGATGGATGCCACAATATGGATGCGTGTCTTGTGATAAAACTGTACTGGAACAATTTCACTCCCGACTTGGTATCTTGTCCAATATTCTATTCGCTTTATTGGTGTCGACATCACTCCCAACATTAGTTTTGATAGCCAATCGGGAACCATCGCAACTTCTTTAGCTACAGTAAATGTTTTAGTTGTTCTGAAATGCATGCATTCTAAACTGTTTCCGTACAGTTTTACAAGACATATATATCCCGTCAATATCCAAAATGTCCCACCTTATTGGGCTTCCACTCCAATGATGGATGCTGCAATAGGGATGTGCGTCTTGTGATCAGACTGTACTGGAACAGTTCCATTCCCGACATATGTCTTGTTTTGTCCAATAATCTATTCGTTTCATTATACAGCAGTTGATCAACCCATCGGGAACCATCGGTACTTTCCGTAAACATGAAATGTATTCCAGATAGCCGAGAAACAGATATTAAGTAAACAAATTTCAGAAAATATTGTATTAATTGTTTTCATATGTGTATTAACTGTTTCCGTACGGTATCACGGGGCTTGCATCCCGCCAATATCCAGTCTCCGATAACAATTAGTTTCTACTCAAAAGATTGTCGTCTGTTTCAATAGGGATGCGCGCCTTGTGATAAGACTGTACTGGAACAGTTCCATCCCCAGCAGGTATACTGTCAGGTCTGAGATCCGCGCTTCTGTTCCATTCTGTGATGTCATGACAGCGAGGCAATACCCTGACACCAATGTGTTTTAACTTAGCATTTTTTAAATTTAACACGGAGAAATATATTTGATTAATTTTTATAGTGTCATATCAATAAATCTTTACCTTTTAAACGTTGTATTTGTTGAAAGCCTTGTTTTCGTACGGTTTCACAAGACTTGTATCCCGCCAATATCCAAAATGTCCCAACACATTGGGCTTCCACTCCAATGATGGATACTACTAAAGTGATGCACGTCTTGTGATAAAACTGTAGTGGAACAGTTCCACTCCCGACATGTGTATTATATTGCAGCATTTTACTCGCTATTTGCTGCATTGGTGTCTATGCACAGCACTACCAACGTAAGTGTTGATCAATCCATCGGGAACCATCGGTACTTTCCGTAAACATGAAATGTATCCTTCATCAATCATTTATCATGTATGTATGCTTACTATTTTATTAAAAAAATACATTTTTAGTTTTTGTTTGCTATGCTTTCTGCTATTATATTTTTATTTCTGTCATTAATTGCTTAGTGGTTTTAATTTCTGTATTGTATAATTCCCCAATGCTTTTTTAATTTATACTATATTAAGACATAATATCTTGTTAATTTTAACCCATGCCATATTGGCAGTTATGTTCATAATAAACCATTTTCCATGGGTTTCTGTTTCTGTGGACATTTTTGTGCAGCATCAATCTTGTGTAGTTTTAGTACATATATATATAGTTTTTCCTGTATATGTGTCATATATTAGTTGTAATTACTGCATGATGCTGACCTCATCTGTTGCTTGCATGTTTGTCTTATTTATCTTGTTATTATACCTTTGTTTGTCGTTATAATAGCTCCACAGAGCTAATGTTTCATATATATGCGACACTAGAAATTAAAAATTCTTCTCTTGTACAGTGTATCTTGTTTCGCCGTGAACACGCAATCCATTTGAATCAATTTACTGTATTGTGAATTGACATGAGAACTATGTTTCATTAATACTTGGGATACCAATTACAGGACCAATCTTCAGTAAATGTTGTATTTATTGTTTTCAAATGCATATTATATTTTAACTGTTTCCCTACGTTTCTCAACATGCCAGTGAATCTACTTTCGGTTTCGTAATTCGGCGTCTGTGACACGCTTGAAGACAAGGAAGTGAAATTTGACGTTTCCAGGCATCAAGAATGACAGGAGAGCCACAATCATACGTGATTTGATTAAAAAAAGGTAAAACAATACAATGAATTCTCAAATACTCAAAACCATTACATGAATATAAACGTTTTGTATGAAAAATTAACTAGTAAATATTGCATTTGGAATTTCTACTTTCGTTTTAGTAGTATTGTTTAACTGCTAATTAAATGTAAGAATTAAATTTCACCCTGGTATATAAATGAAATAATAATAATAACACAAGACCTTTTTCCTACTCGTGTATGGCAAGCTGTTTGGGTTTTTATCCATTAAATACAGATATCTCTATATCAATATAAAAAATTAAGGTATGTTAAAATTCTAATTTAAGACATTTCTGTAATTGAAATAGAAATATCTCTAATTAAAATACAGATATCTCTAATTAAACACGAAAAAGAGATGTCCCTATTTTAAATAAAAAATATCTCAATTTAGATTTAAGATATCTTTATAAGAGATATCTGCATTTCATTGTAAATAAGATATCTGTATTATTAAAGTTAAAATATCTGTATTTGAAATAGAGATATTTGTATTTAGAATACAGATATCTCTATTTCAATTACAGCTATCTCTAATTGTATAAGAAATACAGATATCTTAATTTATTTCAAATATAGATATTTGACATGAAATAGAGATATATGTATTTAACCATCAAATTGGGAAAAACGATTGCTCCCTTGGCTCAGCCTTTGTGCATGATGGAAGTAAAGCCGCATTGACGCAAAATGGTTTGAAATATAGACCGAATGTTGCTGAATGTCGCTAATACTGCTAAATGGCGTCATTAAGAATGGCAAGGGAGGAAATGACTGATGACATTTATCAGGAAGAAATTTCACGGCAGGCACGGGTAAAATATTATAGAGTATCCTTGTAATTTATAAACATTTCATTAACACTGATCATGATTGGGGAGTTATCATTATTTTCTTTGTGTTTCAATATTAATCTTCAAACTGAGCAAACACTTGTAAATTAATACAGAAGTCTTCAATTCAAATAGAGATATCTGTTTTCATATAGATATCTCTATATAAGATATCGCTATTTAAAATAGAGATATCTGTGTGATTGAATTTCTAATTCAAATGTAAATATCCCTATTTAAACAATAATTAAAGATATTTTTATTTTAAATAGAGATATCTTTAATTCAAAGACATATATCTTTAATTCAAATACAGATATCTTTAATTCAAATACAGATATCTTTAATTCAAATACAGATATCTCTATTTCAAATAAAAATATCTTTAACATGATAAGAAAAGAAATATATCTCAATTATACCTGGGTAATTAAAGATATCTGTAAATCAAATAGAGATATCTGAATTTAAAATATAGATATTAATTCATATTTTAAATGAAGATATCTCTATTTTCAGTAGAAATAAAGATATCTGTATTTAAATTAGACACCATATCTGTATTTAATAGAGATATCTTTAATTAAATAAATATATCTTCATTTCAATAGGTAAAAATCCAAACAGCTTGCCATACTTGGGACATTGATTTTAGTCGGATGAGCTTCGTGGATCTCCCTTATTGGTAGCCTTACATGATTTGTCTCATTGTTTATTCAGATGTCGGACACAGCATCATTTCCCTCTGACAGCGATGACGAACTTAACACTAGCGATTTAAATCTGGGATATTCAGGTCAGTTAATTTAGATTTTCTTATTTACACAAACACAGTTAATTAATTTGAAATTTATTTATTTTATTCATTTTTTTTTAGAAAGAACAAAGGCATTTTCAAACACAATTTTCCTTTAATATTGGGTACAGTCATAATACTTTTGAAAAAATATTCAATTCAATTTTTAATTGAAGTCAAGGTCATGTATTTGAACACTTGATGGGCTTTCATCCCAGCATGCCACTGGCCTAATATCAGGACCGTAGCTGTTGGGTCTTTTCGTAAATGAGAAGATGCTGGTTTAAGATTTTTTAACAAATTTGACCCCTTTGACCTTGAAAGTAGGCCACAGTCATTCATTTGAACAAACTTGTTAGCCTTTCATCACAGCATGTTACAGGCCAAATATGAGAAGAAGTTGGTGAAAGATTTCATAAGCTCACTAGACCCTTTGGGCCAGGTAAACCAAAAACAGATCAATCCCTGCTGGAGTTTGAACTATAGTAATTCTTTGTTCGATTTTAGTAAGGTTTTTTACTACAATAAAGGAGCAATAATTTCAACAACATCAGTATTAAGAGGCGATCTGTTTTTAAAAGGATCAGTATGGGAAGTTGCATACCGGGTCATTATTTCCAATGACAATTATGCATGGCATGAATCATTTTACATTATATAACACTGTTACCTTTTGATAGATGAGGAGGACAGTCCACCTGCTGGCACTTCAGGGGAGACAATTGTCACACTTCTTGTTGATGGAGTATTGATACGAGTTGTCAAAGGAAATATCGCTGAGGAAACTGTATGTTATATGCTTTCTTCAAATCATGAAGTGTTAAACATTTTAAAAGTTTAAATTGATTTAGAAATCTGATTTTATAGTGTACCTGTGAAATTTAATGAAGCTACCTTAGACTAAGATTTAGTTATATAAAGGACTTAGCATCAGTGGTCAGATTGTTAAAGTAAGATATTACTGTGACTCAATCCACAGTCTGTGGTTGACATTAGGTACTGAGACTCAGTCTGAGGTTTAAGTTAAGTAATTAGACTCAGTCTGAGGTTTAAGTTAAGTAATTAGACTCAGTCTGAGGTTTAAGTTAAGTAATTAGAATCAGGCTGAGGTTTAAGTTAAGTAATTAGACTCAGTCTGAGGTTTAAGTTAAGTAATTAGACTCAGTCTGAGGTTTAAGTTAAGTAATTAGAATCAGTCTGAGGTTTAAGTGAGTAAAGAGATTCAGTCTGAGGTTTAAGTAAAGCATTGAGACTGCCTGAGGTTTAAGTTAGGTATTGAGACTGTCTGAGGTTTAAGTTAGGTAGTGAGACTGTCTGAAGTTTAAGTTAAGTATTCCTATTTAGATTCAGTCTGTGGTTAAGTTTAGGTAGTGAGACTGAGTTTGAGGTTTCAGTTAGGTATTTAGACACCAATTCTTGGATTGAAAATAAAAGCAGTTAGATTCAGTTATAAGCTACTGTTAGGTATGGAGACTCAATCGTCAGTTTAAAACAGATATTGAGACTAATCATTAGCACAAATTAGGAATTGTAACTCAATCATCAGCTCAAGTTAGGTATTGGGACTTGATCAACAGCTCAAGTTAGGTTCTGAGACACATTCAACAGCTTAAATTAAGTATTTGGACTTGATCATCAGCTTCAGCTTGTTATTGAACCATATGCTTTAAATATGAGATAAAAATTCTCACAAATATATGATCACAAATTCATCTTAGTTCAACCAATCTTGTGATCTACACTTTATGATAATCAATTTTAAAAACAAATAAATCTTTGGTAAAATATTCATTTCCATGCATTTTAATTATATTTGCTGATTGACAGGTGGATGTGATTGTGAACAGTACGTCAACTGACCTTGACCTGAAGAAGGGCACCGCTTCACGGGTCCTACTGAAGGAGGCCGGGGACAGTCTGCAGACAGATTGTCAGCAGAACTATCCTGATGGCATAACTGTTGGTGATATTGCTATAACAGGGGCAGGCAACTTACCATGTGACCATGTTTACCACGGGTCACTTGTCAAGTGGGGCACAGATAACGCAGCAAAGGTAACTCGTTAGAAATATATTACAGGTACACCAGGCTTTGTTACATTATTTGTTGGACAGGTACACAAAGACTTTGTTATATTATTTGTTGGACAGGTACACAGGCTTTGTTACATTATTTGTTGGACAGGTACACAGACTTTGTTATATTATTTGTGGGACAGGTACACAGACTTTGTTACATTATTTGTTGGACAGGTACACACAGACTTTGTTACACTATTTGTGGGACAGGTGTACACAAAGACTTTGTTACATTATTTGTTGGACAGGTACACAGGCTTTGTTACATTATTTGTTGGACAGGTACACAGACTTTGTTACATTATTTGTGGGACAGGTACACAGACTTTGTTACATTATTTGTGGGACAGGTACACAGACTTTGTTATATTATTTGTGGGACAGGTATACAGACTTTGTTACATTATTTGTTGGACAGGTACACAAAGACTTTGTTATATTATTTGTTGGACAGGTACACAAGACTTTGTTATATTGTTTGTGGGACAGGTATACAGACTTTGTTACATTATTTGTGGGACAGGTACACAGACTTTGTTACATTATTTGTTGGACAGGTACACAAAGACTTTGTTATATTATTTGTTGGACAGGTACACAAGACTTTGTTATATTGTTTGTGGGACAGGTATACAGACTTTGTTACATTATTTGTGGGACAAGTACACACAGACTTTGTTACATTATTTGTTGGACAGGTACACACAGACTTTGTTACATTATTTGTGGGACAGGTACACACAGACTTTGTTACATTATTTGTGGGACAGGTATACACAAGTTTTGTTACATTATTTGTTGGACAGGTATATACAGACTTTGTTTCATTATGTGTTACACAGGTACACACATACTTTGTTACATTATCTGTGGGACAGGTACACACAGACTTTGTTACATTATTTGTTGGACAGATACACAGACTTTGTTACATTTTTTGTTTGACAGATACACAGACTTTGTTACATTATTTGTGGGACAGGTACACACAGACTTTGTTACATTATTTGTGGGACAGGTATACATAGACTTTGTTACATTATTTGTTGGACAGGTACACAAGACTTTGTTATGTTATTTGTGGGACAGGTATACAGACTTTGTTACATTATTTGTGGGACAAGTACACACAGACTTTGTTACATTATTTGTTGGACAGGTACACACAGACTTTGTTACATTATTTGTGGGACAGGTACACACAGACTTTGTTACATTATTTGTGGGACAGGTACACACAGACTTTGTTATATTATTTGTGGGACAGGTATACAGACTTTGTTACATTATTTGTGGGACAAGTACACACAGACTTTGTTACATTATTTGTTGGACAGGTACACACAGACTTTGTTACATTATTTTATGGGACAGGTACACACAGACTTTGTTACATTATTTGTTGGACAGGTACACACAGACTTTGTTACCGAGTGTCTGGAGCTGGCCAGTGACAAGGATCAGACCTCCATTGCTGTACCTGGCCTGACCACAGGCTTCCTGGCCTTCCCTAAGGACATTGCAGCCAAGAATGCGTGCGAGTGTGTGCGGAAGTTCATCAAATCACATCAGGACACGTCCCTCAGGGACATCCGATTGGTTATCTATGAAAAGGACAAAGCAACTTTGAAGGTAGATATTTAGAAGCGAACCAGCTCTCTGAGGTCTAGAGTATGTTGGTAGAGACACAGTGTCTTCTGTCTTCAGAAACAACATGTGTCAGCCCTGCTGGCCTCTCAATAGCGTCTTGAAATAATTGTTTTGTTTGGGGGCAGTCTTCATAAGGGCATTAATTATCTGCATTGCTATATCTTTGTTCAAGAAAATGGATTTCTCTATATCTAGTTGCTTGGCAAGAATATTGGGTTTCATGAATCCTATTTCAGGTTTCAGATTTAACTAAAGGTTTTGGTTCTGGTGCAAATTTACTTAATCTGAATCCCAAGGCGACAAGCTAATTGAGTGATTACGGGACAGAACATACAGATGTATTGTAACAGGATCATCAAAAGACATCAGAGAATTTAATTCTGTTTTGTAGGCATTCAGCAATGAAGTGAAGGCATGGAAGGACAGGATAGACAAATGTAAATATTATTTATAACCTTTTTGAATATAACAACAGATCCATTTTGTTTATAAAATGATCATAGTAAAAATCATTTTTACTAAAATCAAAATGGGAATGTTGATTGTGGGCATTTATAAAGTGTAATTTGTTTCCAATAATTTAATTAAGGTGCTCTTGAAAGAGTTGTTGTTTCCTGCACCACATGTGGCACCACTATCAGGAGCACATGGTATTCTACTGGTTACATTATTCCTTGGTATACTGCATGCTAATTGTAATGATAAGATAATTATATGTATTATGACTGATTCAGTTGTACCTGTCCGAGACATTTGTTGTTCTACCGTTGGAGGCATAACTGTCCGCGTGGTGGTCGACAAAATGGAGGACCAGAAGGTAACCATGACTACCACTTGTCAATTTTGTGTATGGAGGTTCAGAATAACATGCTATGATAATTTTTTAGACAAAAGTTTTAATATTTTTGGTACTTGGTAACTACAGCATATTGCCTCTGATCTAACTTGGTATTTGTATGTACCTGCATTGAAAACCACTTGCAGTTATAATGAAATAAACTTACACATTCACCTCTCAAATTTCATGATGAACTATTCCATTATTTGAACTTGAAGCGTTCGATATTAAGACTCAATGTAACCATTTACACTTACATATGTACATTAATTATTCCGATACTTTAGGCCCAACATATATGAGGAAATTCCTTAACTTATAAAAAATCTATATGACAGCATTACAGATGTTAAGGGAAAAATCTTAAATTATGAAACTTCCCTTAACTTCTGTAATGCTGTCCAATGAGTATTTTAATTTAACAAATTTCCGTAAGCAAAGGATGTTGATGAAACTGGGGCCATGCAGTTGTATTAGTGTCCCCTGATCTAGTCCCCTTTCAGATATATCTATCATATATATCTCAACTTGAAACACCCTTAAATATCATATTTCAATATCAATTCTTTTTACCTATCGTCTAAAATACTGGTGATGTGTTCATGTACAAACATGCAGTGTATCGTACAATTCATTGACAGATTTTTGGTAATTAAGTGGTACACAAATCAATATACTTGATAGGTTTGGTCGGGTGGTGCAGTGGATAGCGCACTTGCCTTTCAGCAAGGCAGCCGTGGTTTGATTCCCCAACTGGGAGTGAAAAGGTATTGGGGATCACCTGCCCAACCACATGGGTTTTCTCTGGGTGCTCTGGTTTCCTCCAACAATAAGACCCCTTGCACGCTTACATCCGGGCCAACAAGAGGTATTAATATAAGTTTGATAATTTGTTTCATAATTGTTGTTAAATAAATAAAGTTTATATTTATATATACTTTATAGGTTGATGTGATTGTAAATAGTGCCAACAAAGAACTGAAGCTAGACAAGGGAACCTTGTCTAACACCCTAAACAGGGCCGCTGGTCCCGCCCTCCAGCAGTCATGCTCCACCCTCTATCCCCAAGGGATCTCGCCCAAAGATGTCGCCTTCACTGACGCTGGCAACCTCTCCTGCAAAAAGGTCTACCATGTTTGTATGTGTGACTATGATCACAGCAATGAAGATGAGTCATCTAGGGTAAGACACATATTCT
This sequence comes from Mimachlamys varia, assembly GCA_947623455.1. NCBI lineage: Eukaryota > Metazoa > Mollusca > Bivalvia > Pectinida > Pectinidae > Mimachlamys > Mimachlamys varia. Next base: position 10,833,837 of record OX392537.1, read on the forward strand.
GTGGCAACAATACTGCTATTTCTTTGATGATTTGTTTAAAGCATTCATTATCAACTGTGAATTCAAAATAGTCAAGGCCATTTTGAGAATAGCTCAGAATACCTCTGAAATTCTTGCCTAAAACTTCCACTACCAATTATTATACAAATTGGACAGGAATTTGTGTAACTATGAAATATTCATCAGTTAATATGAAAATCAGGAAGATAAATGACATACTGTGGACTCATAGAATCAGACATTCCTGTATGATCGAGACTGGGAAATCTCAATCCAAGGGTATATATTGAAGTTTTTGTTCACATGCCATTGTCATACATTTCAGGTGATCATAGATTTGGTTTGTAAATGTTTAGAAGAGATGGATTCTAATGGATTAACCTCCATAGCTTTCCCTGCACTTGGAACAAGATTTCGGAAATATCCGTCAAAGGTTTCAGCAAAGGCAATGTTTGAAGCCATTGAAGAGTTTTGGAGCAGTCGGAACACTTCTTCTGTATCAGATGTTAGGATCGTTATCTATGGCAATGACCAGCATACTGTTGGAAAAGTAAGTGCATGACCTTAAGTTGACCTCATGGTGACCTTTTAGTGACCTTCTGCAATATCTTGATGAGGTTACATTTTGGGTTGCTGTTGTTTAGGCGCATGCAAATGAAATGAAATATTGGCTTGTATACTTATAATTTGGAATGTTATATACTTCACAAAGGACCTTGACCCATATTCAAGGTCACAGGGTCAAATCTGTTAAAACCTTTTAACAGCTTCTTCTGATAAACCAAAAGGTCTAGAACATTGATATTTGGCTTTGAGAATAAAGTTTGAGAATAAAAATGACCTTGCGCCTTGTTCAAGGTCACAGGGGTCAAATATGTTAAAACCTTTGAACGACTTCTGATAAACCAAAAAGCCTAGAACCTTGATATTTGGCTAAAAGAAATTAACATGCTTTTTATTGAGAGAAAGACAAAATTTAGGGTGGGAGCTTATTCCCACGCTCCCATCCTGTTCCAAGAACCTTTGCCAAAGTGGGGAGGGGGCTTATTCGTGAGAAAGGGCTTATTCCCGGTAAAATACAGTAAGGTCACAGGGATCAAATTTGTTAAAACCTTTGAATGAATTCTTTCGATCAACCATAAGGCCTAGAAGCTTGATATTTACCTGAAATGTTCCTTGGATGAAGCCAGACAAAGTTTGAGAAAAGAAATGAGCTTCACCCATATTCAAGGTCATAGGGGCCACAAATCTATTAAAAGCGACTTCTTCTAATTAACCAAAGGCCTAGAAGCATGATATGTGGCTGATACTTTCCTTGGAAAGAGCCATACAAATTTTGCAAATGAAAGTTACTTTGTCTTTCTTTCAAGGTTACAAGGGTCAAATATGTTTAAATTTTAAAATGTTTTTTTGGTGAGGCAGTGTGTCATGTTTCAAAAGAAGATTTTTCTGACCTACATTTTGACCTTTGAACTACATCAAAGAAAAAGTATGTCAGGGCCCTGTCTCCTACAGTGCTAGCCACTGAAACTTCTTACTTGGCATATGGGTTCACAATCGCAGGAGATTGGACAATGGTTAAGGTTGTCACATTGGGTGGGGAACTAATTTGTTGAATTGTCCTTTTTTATTGTTTTTTTTACACTTCACTCCAATGTTTAAACTTGTTTTCGTTGAATGTCTCCAGGCATTTGAGAAACAGACTACTGGTGCTATATCTACTGTACCTCGACCACAGTTTTCGGAACATGCAAGAGGCACCAAGTCCTTCTGTCTCGATGTTTATGAGCAAAGTCTACGGACTCCCAGTTATTGGAGTCACTTTAAGTCCTCAAAAACTGTGAAGAAATGGAAAGTTTCACCACCAAATGGGGAACTCCATCGCCTTGTACCCGTTTCACAGGAGGAGAGGAAAGCGGTGGAAAATCTTGTAGAAAGCACATGGGAGACCAACAAGATTGGGCACGGGCGTGATGCTGTAGGATTGGGAGGTTTCACCTGTCTGAAGGTGACCAACGTCCAGAGACTCGAGAACATAGACTTGTTTGAGAAATACGGAAATGCTAGAGCTACATTGTTCCACAAAGCTGGTTCTATTGGAGTGTTTGACCATCTTGAGGCGATCTCGGGGTCAAAGGGTGCTATAAAAACGGCAAGCCTCATGACTGACCTAACTTTACAGCGTGACACCTTTCCCGAGGTCAACGAGTATTACTTCTTCCATGGAACTAAACCAGATATCCTGGAATCCATACTGAAGCAAGGACTGGACGTCCGGATGTCTGGGGACAAAGCAATGTTTGGTCAAGGAATGTACCTCGCTGAGAGTTCGACAAAGGCTGACCAATATGCTGGTATATACAAAAATGTAGTACTCATTATTAGCTGCAGCTGTAATTATGCATATTAATTTTTCAGTCTATTCTGGCACAGATTTTGTTCATCTACCACTTGATATGGTAAGAACAAGTTTCAGATTAGAATTTAGAGGTCAGCATTCAAAGTTAAAATACTTGCATCACATGACCACTTAATGGAGGGGAGGAACGAGGTCTGTCTCGGTCATGCATGTTCTGTGTGTCACTGAGATTTTGTAGAAAACTCCACAATTTATCTGACTTGGTGAAAGTTTTCCTTGTGTATATAATAATTGCAATTTCTAAACTTTCTTAGGCACCATAGCCCTGCAGTTTCACGAACTTTCCTTAACTTAAAAATTAAACATCCATAGGAAATCATTATAGAATTTAAGGGGAAATCTTATTAGTTAAGGAACTTTCCTTTAATTCTGTAATACTTGGAGAGATCAAAGTTAAGGAAGTTCCTTTAGTTATAAGGAACGTTAATGAAACTGAAACCAGTAACTGTATCAGTAAAACATCACCAATTTATTGCTTACTGTTACTATTTCCTATATGAAGTTATATTTTTTCAGATCCAAAGGGACAAAGGAGTCAAAATGAGAAGACAATGCTCCTTGCAAGAGTGTGCCTTGGCAAAATCTGTCTTCTGTCGCAGCCAGCCCATACTTTAAAGAGGCCGCCATGTTTTGTCACCGGGTGCAGCAAAGATACCTGTAGCCATAGCGACCTAGAACGCTGTGACAGTGTGGTGGGGGATGGTACCTGGCTCTTCAGGGAGTTTGTATTGTACAGTCAGCATCAGAGCTACCCAGAATATGTCATAACGTATACCAGGGAATGAATCAGTGTTGTTAACTCGGTGTTGTGCAGTCGGAATCAGAGTTATAAAATAATATTTGTGTCCAAAGACTGACAGCAAATGAAGTTCTAAATATTTCGTCATTTTGAAGGATTTTGGATGTAAATGAAGTGTTTCATCATTGTATATGAAATCATAAAGCCATTTATTCCATTGGCAAAATTTCAAGATAAATAGGTATATATGTATCATGTGGTCAAGGAAATTGTCTCAAAATTAAGAGATTGATTCGAGATTGCAATGTTCATACGTATGATATTGTTAAAGGAGATTTCCATCACATATATTCCAAACTTTTTTTTTTTGGCCTGGAATGGGAAAGTGATTTCAAATTTATGATTTTTTTCTCTGTATTTAACAGACACTGAATAATTAGATTTAAAAGTTGTATGGTGCAGTCAAGAGTGCTCTTATTGTTCACCAAGATGCTTTATTCTGTCAAGACCAAACATATTTATTGATACTGCATATGGTGATAAAAGCTTGTTTCATAATTGTAATTGTTGTAAGAAAATATAATTCAGAATTTTAATTGCATCCATTTAAAAAAAATATAACAAGACGACAATATAGTTTGCTAGCACTGTATTTGATGTGGGTGGGCTTATTATCAGGCATGGGTTTATTCCAGGAGAAATGATGTATTTCCCTTACAAAGATCAAGTTGAAGCAGACCTGTGATAAAGTATGTTTATGAAAAAGTAACATTTGCTTTTTAATCACTTTTTGTAAAATGGTATTATTTATATTGTACTATTTTTTCTTGCCATTATTTTAATATCACTTTCTCAGCTTGTTTGTATTATGTACGAGATTATTATGTTTGACTGTATATAGGAATCAGAAATGATGTTAAAAATGCTTCAAAATGTCCATTACCATTCATTATATCAAATGTATGTTTATTGCTAGGTATTTCTGTCATCCATTATACCCCGAACATCAAATGAGGATATATGATTGTTTGTACTATTGTTGTACTGTACTGGATACATACCTGTCATGCTCTGAACACAGCCACAACGTTTACATCTATACGTTAAAATATAAACTGTAATATATATATTTTTATACAATATATTAATATTCTTCAAAAGGATTCTATATACTTAGTATCTTTAGGTATCTTCCTGGAACCGAGAAGATGAACCCCTACGAATGGTCACTTATTGGATGTTGGCATCTGCCTTACCCTGTTTTATTATATTTTCTGCGTTCTGAAATGTTGGCATCAGTAATGAAAGTTAAAATGAAGAAACTTTTCAGTCTAAAAATTCTGTTTTCTCAATTTATATACAGTAACATATGTATTTGATTACAAAACTTTCTCCGGTGCTGCATCCGAAATGCATGACAGCACAAAAATGGATTTCTTCACTTTACTTGAAGTCTTTCTATATCTAGTCCAGTTGATAATTAAAAAGGTTGTTGATTCATTTCATCCTGTTATGATGAGTTAAATGTTCTTTTATGATGTTTTTATTATCTTATTTGTATATCTCACAAACTTAGTTTGTCTTGACAAAAGAGCAGGTTGCTTTTATAATACACCTTTTATACACTTTTTCTGGGTTTTTTTGTGCAGTATACAAAGAACTTACCTCTTATAAACAAATATATACTAAAGTATAAAGCTTGTGTGTATTCAGATTCTGTCTGTAGTGCTTGACCTTTTTTTTTGATATGTGAAGTATGTATTTCATAATATTAATTCATTCGCCCCTGAAGGTGCTGTAGTGACCGAGTGGTTAAGGTGTCCCGACATTCTACCACTAGCCCTCCACCTCTGGGTTGCAAGTTTGAACCCCACACGAGGCTGTTGCCAGGTACTGACTGTACTCCGTAGGTCAGTGGTTTTTCTCCTGGTACTCCGGCTTTCCTCCACCTTCAAAACCTGGCACGTCCTTAAATGACACTGGCTGTTAATAGGACGTCAAACAAAATAAACCAAATCATTCACCCCTGAAGACACATTTGAACTTTTTCATGTAAAGGCTGGAATAGTTCATTATGGAATGTCAGGGGTGAATGAGTTTATAATAACTACATTTGTATATAAAGTCCGTTGTAGTTACAATATATATGTTGTGTGTTATGTAACAGAGCCCCAGTATTGAACCACAAAAAGGGGTTTGCTGATTCAGCTTCTAGAAACGATAGAAAATCATGGGATATGGCTGGGGATGAATCTCAACCTTATATCCATAAAAGGTAAGTCATACAGGTACTTCTTATACTCCTATCGGGTACATGTCCCTACCCAAAATGATCTCATTTTGTGATATTGTAATTTAAACTTTAAAAGAAAATTGACATGAAGTAAATAGAATTTATTTTAAAATAAATAAATTTTGTCCATCTACCACAAAATCCTCTACCACTATGGATGCAAAGTATTTCATATTTTGTTCCAATGGCATTTGAAATACTTTTTAGACTTACTTATATATTTATTGAAATACCATTCATTGTGTCGAAATAGCTGAAAGTATGCTGTCTTAAGTAAGGATGGTAAACCCAAACATGGGTGTTCAGGTGGAACAGGGGGTAATGTACCACCTTTTCACCTGGGTGACCAGGGCATGAAAATATATCGGATCACCTTACCAACGTCGTGGGTTGTCTCTGGGAACTCCTGTTGCCCCTCAGTAACACTGTGTTTAAGGATATTTTGATTTAAACAATTAAAAAAAAAAATCTGCAAAACTTGAGCATTGAACTTTTTCACCCCTGAAGACCCATTTGAATTCTTCCGATTCAAAGGTTGGAATAGTTCATTGAGAAATTTCAGGGGTTAATGAGTTAAATCAATTACTGTAAGATTATTACAGTTGATGAACATAACTTTCGAGAATTGTCGATTTTCTTTCTTCCATAATCAATTAATCTCATATATCAAAATGGAAAGGGTTCCTCATGATTCAGCCCTCTGGATTGGCACATGACATACCATAAATGTTGATGGTTTATAGGAGGTCATATGGATGGTTACTCTGATAACAATAGAGGTTTAATGCGATGAGATACATTAGACGAGCCCTGTGTGACATGCCCAATGGCATATACATGTGGCAAGCAGCAGCCTCTTGTGTTATAGTAGGCACAGGGACCTGAGAATTTGTTGCAGCTAGTTTTGGACCTAAAATATGGTGTTTAGAGTAATTTTACACATTTGGGGGGTTAAGATCAATTTTCGATAAAAATGTCCCCTCAGTAGTCATAAAAGCTATTTTAGGTCCAAAACTAGCTGTAACAAATTCTCAGGTCCCTGTGATAGTAGGGCCATTTAAAGATCTAGGATTACGAGTCATAAGTTATCTTATAGCCAATGAAATAGCATACTGTGCATACCTCACAGTCATAAGTATTTCATTACAGATTACATGGATATGCTAATCCTGAAAAGTGACCAACGACTATTTAAAGGGGCATCCCGCGAAAGTAAGCTTTTTTTCATATTTTTTTTCAAAATATTACATACACATATCGAGTGGGTATTCTTACGGACTACGACGATCGGATTTTGCTGAAATGTATTCATAAAATAAATAATTTCAAAATAACTAGTGGAATTCCAAAACGTCTAGCCAGACGCCTGGATTGGGATTTCCACCTACCAACGCATGCGCAGCGCTAGCGAGCGCCGTTTCCATTGTAAACACTCTATCTGGTATTACCGTTACACCACGATAAGACCTAACTACTAAGCGAAAAGTTGCCTAATGGTCAAAATATGACGCAAGACTGCGTTACGAAATCATATTGAGAGATGGGAAGTGTTACATATTTCTTCTGTGTAACGGTAACATGCACAAATAAAGCTTTTATTTGGTTTTGGGGCTACCCAAGGGGAAACTGTTTCAGTCTTCTGTTGCATAAATGCGTGTGTAATATTAAACTTAAAAGTGTGGTTTATAATATTCCCTTTATAAAATCTGATGTTCCAGTAAAACAGTATGATTTTTTTAATTATAACTGCTGGATAGAAAGACATTTTCAAAAACAATATATACCATAACAGAAAAATTCGTTTGATTACATTGTAAAACGGGACGTGCGACTGAGGTACATAACGGCTTCAATTTGGCCAAAAGGAAAAAAAACATGTTTTCACGCGTAAAAAAAGTGATATTCATACTAATCTATAAATTAGTGAAGGTACCAATATCATTGGGTTGCGACCCTGGTATTGAATTTGATATGGAAATATATATACATAACGGGGGAAAAATACCCAAAGTTATACAACATATACATATGTATATTCCATTTCTGCATTTTTTTAAAAAAGGTCACCGTCCCTTTACAAGACGCCAAAAATGATGTAAAAGAAAGCGGAATTATCATAACACATTAATGACGGGTAGTAATAAGTGTTTCAACAGTTCCAAATCTGATATACGTATACATTGAATGCATGTAGTCATGCTTCGTGTGTGGTGCGTTATATGAGTGTATGGACTAAAATCGCATTCCGTGATACGTGTTAACGTGTGAAGACGCTGAAAGTTGGATAGATTTTAAATGAATATGAATGTACATTGTATATATACAGATAGTCTGAAAAAGAAATCCTCAAGACGTTGAATTGTAAAAAAAAATCGCAAACATTTCATGTCTTTTTTTGTACTTTTCAATGCATGCTACATTCATTTTATAAAATCATCTGAAAAGTTGGGTTCGTGAATATTACCTTTTACATAAATTAAGGTTTGTACCATGGCCGTATGTACCGGTCTCGGTCAGGTAAATATAATATAGACAATTCCTGGTGTCGATATATGGTGCCGATATGCCGACAATTATTCTTCATTTGAATATCGGTATGTGTGCAATTGATGTCTAATTTTAATGTGAATATGATTCAATAAGTTTATACACGGACTTTGTCTCTGTTTCATCAGCCGTATACATTACGCGAGGGGACCTCCCGTATGGCCCCTGCCGGCAAACCGATCGGCACACCTGTCACGTGGCGTCATCCCCGCTATTTTTATCTGGGCTTTCCCGAGGAATGCGATATTGCAAGTGGTCAATATAGACATTTTGAATGGACTTTGAATATGGGAATAACAGGAAAGTATAATTAGTAGTGCAGACGCCATGTATATTCAAGAACAGGCATTTAGGCTTTCGCGGGATGCCCCTTTAAGTATGAACAGTGCTTTATTTTCCAAAACTTTGATGCAGTTGTTCAAAATAATTAAGTATTTTGGGGACTGGAAAACAAGCTAGAAGCTTATATAAATTCCTCTCCCCTTGAATATTACAAGCAATGTTATGATTGGCCGACCACACTTTTGTGTATGGGGTGTAAGGCCTCTCTTCCATATTGAATTCATTACAATATAAAAAATGCATCTTCGTTGTTCACACGAAGAGTGTTCGGAAAATTTTGCACGAACCGTATACTCGAGTACCACGCGCATTAAACCAGTACGAACCAGAGGGACCTGAGAATTTGTTACAGCTAGTTTTGATCATTAACTAGGGTGGGTTTTTGTTTTTTTTTTAATTTTTACACTTTTGGGGGGTTTAGATCAATTTTCGACAAAAAATGTCCCCTCAATGGTCATAAAGACTTAAGGATGGAAAGCTTTAAAAACCTCTTAAAGGCCCAATATACGTAACTTTCGGCAAAACTTGAAGCGAAAATAAAGCCTAATAGCTTTTTTGTATTTATAGATTTAGGCAAGATTAACTGATGGTTACCGGTACAGCAGAAGTTAAACCTCGGTATTTGTAAACACGCGTCCATTTCGAGCTGTTTTTCACCTTCGGCTTGTTGATGAAGTGGGCCCCACCTGAGTTATTTTCAGTTCTTTGAATTTTTCTGTCAAGAGTTTCTTGTTAGTTACCGCTCAGGTTTACTTCGTTTTTGGCTTATTTTTGCATGGTTATCAACTGGATTTTTTTCTTCAGAATTTTTCAGAACCACGAAACAAATCCTGAAGTTACGTATATTGGGCCTTTAAATGCACGTCAAATGTATCCTCTTTCCATAAAAATTATCACGATTTCCTAAAAAAAAACCACGCAAAATTTCTTTGGATGCCTATAATAAGAGGAAGACCGCCATTCATTGACAGCGAAACGCTAGCGCATGCAAAGACGTCAAAACTCATTGATATGTAGAAAATGGCACTATAGTTAACGAAAGACACGGACATTTTGCGTGTTTTTTTGGAGGAAATCAAGATTATTTCTGCAGATGGAGGATACATTTAGCGTGCATTTAGAGGTTTTTAAAATAAAACGTATTCATATTTCCAACGGTACCAAGTTATTTTCGTACCTCTACTAAAAATTTGATTTTTGACGCAAGATTTGTAAGGTGGGGTCGATTTTTCGACCCGGAAAGCTTTCCACCTTTTAGCCTATATGACCATTGAGGGGGTATTTTTATCGAATATTGATCTAAACCCCCAAAACGTGTAAAATTACTCTGAACACCTAAAGTTAGGTCCAAAACTAACTGTAACTAATATTCTCAGGTCCCTGTGGTACGAGCTAGTTCACTGCTCATCCCTGTTTTGTGTGTATACATTTGATTAAAATCCACAAACGGTTCCCTTACAGATGTTTTCTGAATTTCATTCTTGTCATAAATCGCTCGAAGATGCTCCTTACTCAGGAAGACTTAGGTCTGCGGCTACCAACAAATTGAACGTCATTGAAATCAAGTAAATCATTGAGAAAGACGCGCGTTATACGGTCAGACAGCTATTATTATTTAGCATCTGTTCACTTCTTTCAGAAGAAAAATCTCAAGGTTAGAAAAATAAGTGCTCGTTGTATCCAACATTTACTCACTGACGAGCAGAAACGTACACGGGTACAAATGGCAAAGAGATGCTGAAAAAGAATCCAAAATATCAGTAAAGGGCATTTGATAGTATCATACTGGGTGATGACACATTGGTGCATTTTTATGAGCCTAAGAGGAAAGTTGAATTAGGGCTTTGAACATGCCAAAATGCCCAGTATTGCTAAACGAACACTAACAGCAAAGAAGGTGTTATACGCAATATTCTTAAGAAATAGTTGACAAATCATGCAAATTGCTGTTCGAAAAGATAGGGTGTGTCTGGAAGCTTCAATAAGAATGTAGTTCTGGCCAATTGTTAGGTGGCAATTCCCAAGCCACAAATCAGCAGCTGCTGTTTTTTTTTTTAAGTCGGAAAAGGTCAACGTCTTATACCACATCCTCCATTCAGCCTAGCCCTTGTCCCGTGTGATTTTTTTCCTCTTTCCGAAATTAAAAAAAAACACCCACATATCTGATAGGAGATATAGTTGAAGAAGTGAGCTGGAATCTGCAGTTTACCCGTTTCTGATTAGTGTACCAAAAGAATAGTACGAAATTTGTTTAAAAAAGTGGATTCTAAGATTGAAACGGTGTGTTCAAGTTAAAGGTGAATATTTTTTAAGGTAACTAGAAAAATGCATTCAAATTTTGATAAGCGTTTTTGAGAAAACATGTCCTTTGCAAAAGTTTTCGAACATCCCTCTTATGTCATTCTGTAATCGATATCAGCCACATTTCGAGGGGAAAAAAACATGGAAGAGGTGGGGAAGGGGTAGTTTATTGTCAGACGTACGTTATATATTACATTCAACTACACTGTAATATATAAGAATTATAAACTGTGCGTGTAAGTCTGATTTGGGGCGTAGCCCCGATTTTTTTAAATAAATATTTCTTTCGAAAAATCGACCCCACCTACCTTTCTCGCATCAAAAATCACATTTCTAATTGAGGTACGAAAAAACCAAATGGCCTGCAAGCCGACGTGAACTTTGAGACACAAAATTTTGCGTGTTTTTGGAGGAAATGGAGATTATTTATGCGGAAGGAGGATACATTTGACTTGCATTTAGGAGGTTTATAAAATAAAAATTATCCATCTTTCCAACGGTACCAAGCGTTTTTTCGTACCTCAATTAGAAATATGATTTTTGATGCAAGAAAGGTAGGTGGGGTCGATTTTTCGATCTGGAAAGCTTTCCACCCTTTAGCTTTTATGACTACTGAGGGGGCATTTTTATCGAAAATTGATCTTAACCCCCAAAGTGTGTAAAATTACTCTAAACACCCTATTTTAGGTCCAAAACTAGCTGCAACAAATTCTCAGGTCCCTGTGATCATGCCAAACATCATGAGCAATGCCTCTTAAATTATATAGAAGGTTATACAATTTTCACCTTTTTGAATCCTGTGTGATTTGAAAACTGTCGATGTACTCTGATGTTTTGGTCATTCAGAGAATTTAAGAGCTTGTTGAAGATTAAAGCAAAGATCTATTTGATGTTCGCGACTTGGAACGAAGAAAATGTGATTCATTTTTAGCGCTAAAACTACGAGTAGTTTTGGCGTCTATTGCTGCCACTATTCTGTGACCTTTTGACCCATGTCATTTTTCCCCTCCCGCTCCGGAAAAGCTTGAATAACTACCAATCGCATGATATATGAACTATTTGAAAGCCTGAACATTAAAGGAAATGATGTTCCCATGGTATTGTTGATAATTATGATGACTTTAATAATCTATATGTAATTTGTAACAAAGAAAACAATTTTTCACTCCCACAGCTCATTTAAATATTACGTCTCTGTTCTTAGTTTGACCCATCTGTGTATACATAACCTCTCGGTGTATAGCTACACACACCATATATAACCTCGAGCTCTCGCGATCGGTGCTATATATACACTCTATGTACGGATCGTGGTATGTCCCAGACACATCGCTAACAGGTGCGTGTGTACTGTCATGCAATTTGTATTAAACTTTGATTATATAATCGCTTCATAGCCAACAGTCCTGGTTTTGATTTGATTTCTGACCGAAGGCCATCTTGGACATTTAGCTCACAGAATACCATCTTTCAGTTGATAATGCCTTTTCTTAAGAAGAAAAAAGAAAGGAAAAAATCTAACTTTAAAAAAAAAACAAATGAAGATAGTCTACGGTGGGTACCAAGATCCTTCTGGGACCTATCGTTTAATGTTCATACAGATATGCTTGGCTTACTATGTATGTGCATACGTTAGTGTCTCTGATGCACGGGAAATTCTTTATCCGATGTCTTAAATGTTTATAAGACTTAATAGTTTATATATATGTTCTAAAGTTAATGTCGCATTTGGTTTTCTACAAACGACATCATATCTTAAATCTTTTATGAGATATACATGTACATATGCATGATATAGAATGAAATGAAACTAACTGTTTAAATTGCTACATTACATCCGTTTTCATTAATCGTACTTTTAGGAGGTTGGTATGATATGTCTACTTCATAATGCAAACTGTTATTACCTTACAAACAAACATTTTATTATCAAAACAAACCAGTATATGTCGTTTCAACTTTGATCTGCCATTGCTCCCGTAATTAATCCCCATCTTGCATTTCCAACTGGATCTCGGGTGTGAATTTTTGGTAAAATTGTTTTAAGTGTTGCAGGGAAGGTTTATGAAATAAAGCTTCTTTTCGTGTCTAACAAACTAATACCGTTTATTTCAATGCATATATTAAAAGAAACACATTCGCTTCCCTGTAAATTGATCAATATTCATTTCAAAATTTAAAAAAAAATGATATTTTATTCAAATTGTAAAAGCACTGCTATGTTTACTCTAAATACTTACTAACCTAATCCCTATACTGAAACCTTCTGATATCGAAACTTAGTAACCCACACAACAAAATCACTTCAATAGCTGTTAAAAAATACATACTTTTGTTAGAAGTTTTAGCGTTTCAGTACTTTCAGTACTTTGATTAATTATGCAGATACCTATCCAGATCAGGTTGAAACGTTTTGAAATATTTCATACTGTGACGTTAAAAGTTGGTGTGTGGCATTAATTCCAGTGGTGTATGTAAGGTATAGAGAGAGACAATCTGATTAAAATACATATCCTCACTATTACTATCCTACACGCGATAGTATAATTGTGAGGATCTGTATTTTAATCAGATTGGGAGAGAAAATTATGGTAAAAGGGAGATAATCTGCAATCTGCATGATTGCAGTTAAATTCGCGGGCTTATAACAAATACATTGCTGAACGGGACAGAGTTACTTTTTCATTTCTCGCACAACAGCCAAACGAATTCATAATACAAGTACAATTGTATGCGTCGATGTCAGGCCAAATATCATAAATATTGGCCTCTTTTAAACAGAAAAAAATAAGATATGAAACTGGTATAGTCCATGTTTACCCCCAATTACTTATATACGTACAGTATTAGAGGTATATATAGCCAGCAGTTGCATGGATCTACGAACCACAGTTTTTGTTCACGCACCCCTAAGTGATGTTGTTAAAAAAATAATTTAGCAAGCTTTAGTTGTCCCTTGCGTTAAGTTTAAAACGAATAAGCGAAACTTTGTTTGGTTGATTTGCCATACATATGCTTTATTTGTTCTGTATCCCTCCATTGTAATAATGCATTGAATGCGAAAGCAAACGTTTGCTTTCGTAACTTGATAAAGCACGATTATCTCTTCCGTGCCTTATTGAGTTTGTCATCAGTGGTATTGAATTGAATTTGCCTTATGTCATACTTGTATTCACAATGCCTTATATCATTATATCATTTACAAGCAGGTCAGACCATTCAGCAATGCCATCGAAACATGTACAGTATAACCTGTCTAAACCGGAAGTCACCGGAACCAATCAAGGTTGGTGTAATTCGAATAAAGAGGGACATATCGAGACCAAATGGTATGGCCGGAGTAGACAGGGTTGCAGATAAGACAACGCTATGTTTGACAGGTTATAGTGTAGCATTTAAAAGATATGTCTCCATGTAAATGCTTCGATGTTAACAAATTCTCAGGTCGTGAACTTTACTCTAAACACCCTATTTTAGGTCCAAAACTAGCTGCAACACATTCTCAGGTCCCTGTGGGTATACGTATGGAGTATAGCTGAAATAAAAAGTTTGTAACGTGTTTAATGGTTCCTGTACCGTACATGTTGTTTTCCGTGCCGTACTAGTATATCGTGTATTCCGTACCATGTACTGTGCCATGTTTCGTGTATGAGGATTCCCGTAGGTGCTGTGTTTTGTGTATCAGGTACCGTGCACTGTTTCCCGTACTGTGTTTTGTGTATCGGGTACCGTGCACTGTTCCCCGTACCGTGTTTTGTGTATCACGTACCGTGCACTGTTCCCCGTACCGTGTTTTGTGTATCACGTACCATGCACTGTTTCCCGTACCGTGTTTTGTGTATCACGTACCGTGCACTGTTCCCCGTACCGTGTTTTGTGTATCGGGGACCGTGCACTGTTCCCCGTACCGTGTTTTGTGTATCGGGTACCGTGCACTGTTCCCCGTACCGTGATTTGTGTATCACGTACCGTGCACTGTTTCCCGAACCGTGTTTGGTGTATCACGTACCGTGCACTATTTCCCGTACCGTGTTTTGTGTATCACGTACCGTGCACTGTTTCCCGTACCGTGTTTTGTGTATCACGTACCGTGCACTGTTCCCCGTACCGTGTTTTGTGTATCGGGTACCGTGCACTGTTCCCCGTACCGTGTTTTGTGTATCACGTACCGTGCACTGTTCCCTGTACCATGTTTGGTGTATCACGTACCGTGCACTGTTTCCCGTACCGTGTTTGGTGTATCACGTACCGTGCACTGTTTCCCGTACCGTGTTTCATTTATCACGCACCATACACTGTGACCCGTATCGTGTTTTGTGTATCACGTACCGTGCACTGTTTCCCGTACCGTGTTTTGTGTATCGGGTACCGTGCACTGTTCCCCGTACCGTGTTTTGTGTATCGGGTACCGTGCACTGTTTCCCGTACGATGTTTCGTGTATCACGTACCATGTACTGTATCCCGTACCATGTTTCGTGTATTATGTACCGTGCACTGTTTCCAATAACGCATTTCGTGTATCATGTACCGTGTAAGATGTTTCACGTAACGCATTTCGTGTATCATGTACCGTGTAAGATGTTTCACGTAACGCACTTCGTGTATCACGTACCGTGTAAGATGTTTCCCATCTTCGATATTCAGGGGTTACGATCACCTACGCTCTCTTCACCCCTGGCATGTCGCGGTTCCCTTGTAATCTTCAAGGGACATGCATGCAACCTAGCGATTGGTCAGGATTGTTTACCAGTTTTGCGTAGGTGATCGCAGCCCCCGGATTTCGAGGATGGATGTTTCCCATCCGTTTATCGTGTATCCCGTACAGTGTATTGTTTTCCGAGCTCCTCGTACAGATAATATAATACAAATGAGTGAAGAAAAGTGTTTTAGCCATTAATATCAATGATGTGTTTCAAGACACTCCCTATTTTGGAAGTCGATGACGGTGTTAGTGGCCCATGTCTATATTAGGACGTAAAACACAAACGAACCATACCAATCAAACTTCCAAAGCAAAGCGTAAGCGAATTCGAAAGAGGAATATACCACGGGCGCTCGAATCTGGACCCCGCCCCCCTTTACTCGCCAAATACTCTTATAATATCAATATTATTATGATATTATAAGAGTATTTGGCGAGTAAAGGGGGCGGGGTCCAGATTCGAGCGCCCGTGAATATACTAAGGCAGAAGGCAACAAAACATGACGTCACTATGGGTAAGAAATATAGGAGTTATCTGTGACGTCACGTATTTGTTGCTAAGCTGACTAGCGACCGGCAAAGGCGGAGATGATCAGTCTCTACCCTGATTTTGGATATTCTATGTTAAATCTTTGATTATCACAATGGATATCAGGTTATTCTTGATATATGTGGTAATGTTTAGCGCAATGCACCAAGGTCCTGCTGCATATCGGGACCTTATGTGGTAAGTTTGCATTTCTTGCATAAGTTGATTTTTCTTTTTCATTTTACTTGTGATTCACAACGCTTAAGTTGGAGAAAGTGACACATGTCAAAATATAGGAATATTAAATAATTTGTAATCTATCCCGTTTTAGCGTGGAGCCAGAGCCTGGATATACCAAAATGATTTTCCATCATTTCCAGTATTTCGCTTCATTTGATATGGGGAAAGAATGCCCAACAACTGCCGATCTAACATGGGTAAGGATTCTCATTTTAGATTTAATGTCATATTTATATATTTTTTATATTATATATATATATCTTTTGATATTTGGAAATCGATGAATTTAGGCTAACATGGGTAGTTTTCGTTTATGCGGAACAACCGGTTTGTTCGCTTTTAAATGTAACGTTTCCTGATCAAATTCCTGGATTACCTGGACATATTTAAACAGGCCTTGTAAGGCTCGTCTAAAAGCAGCAACAGATGACCAGGTCTGAACTTATCAAATTAACGAATAACTTTAGTCCGACCGGTCCAACCGCTCGAACGAAAACGGTCAATGCCCTCTATGTTTCAATTTCTAATTGCGTAACTGGACTATTTTGAGTAGACATATTTACTTTAGTGAACACCGTAAACGTGTTTACCAAAACAGTGTTTAGGAAATAATAATATTTCATTTGTTTTAGCGAATTGGAAATGAGGTGTTTTGTACCCTTCTCTGTCTGTTGCTAACCCTGTTGTTGGGTTATGTGCCGTCGATTGTAAAGAGCGCCAAAGCCAGACGGTCAGCCATTGTTACAGTGGAAGAGGGGAATCGTAAGTATTATTAATGATTGCAAGATTCAATCGGCTTAAAGTTAAAACAAAATGTTTTTTGTTTTATTTAATGCACCACGAACGTCAACGTGATCTGGTGACTCTTATAAATTGAAATATGATCAGATTGAATTTGAAATCCCATACAGGTCCTTCTCTCTGCCGTCACTGTGGTACTGCTCCCTGTCAAGTCAACAGAAGTACTTTATGGAATTCTTCTGAACGCCAAAAGAGGGACAAAGCCAACTTCGCCAGACGGTCAAACGCCATGATGCTGTTCAGTAACGCACTAGCCTTGTCAGTAGAAATGACCAAAGAGCTGCCACAGGACGAGCTATACTGGGAGAGGAAATCCTGCCAGTCTTTCAAGGAGAAACACATGGTGATGTTCCCAAAGTGTATCCAGCGTCAAATCAACTACTGGTACCCTGTGCCTCGCATCGCTAGGTAGGTAGGTGTTCCACAAGATAATGATAATTGATATTAAAAGAAAATGTCGTCTGATATATGCTTTGATCCATTCAATCCTAAAGTAACATATGAACCTAACCAAATTATGCAGTGGTGGATCACAGGGACCTGAGCATTTGTTTCAGCTAGTTTTGGACCTAAAATAGGGTGTTTAGAGTAATTTTATACATTTGGGGGGGGGGGGGGTAGGATCAATTTTCGATAAAAATGCCCCCTCAATGATCAAATGCTTTTATGACCATTGAGGGGGGCATCTTTATGCCCCAAATGTGTAAAATTACTCTAAACACCTTATTTTATGTCCAAAACTAGCAGTAACAAATTCTCAGGTCCCTATGTGGTGGATGATCTCAAAGAATTCTTACCGGAGAACGTACTTGCTGTACTTTGCTATATATATTATTTCTTCTTGCAGATTAATTGCGCCAACAGTCGAGAAGAATACCAAATGAAAGTCGATTTAAGACTGGAAGTTGCTGAATTGGTCATCGGTTTTGGGAGAAATGACACATATGAAGATCTCATCCTCGATCTGATGTGCATTTGTTGAACTCTTGATCCCTATATTGATCATAGGGAGATAGTTTTCTGGTGTTTCTGTATTTATGAGTAATTAAATATTTTGTACGTCATTTTCGTGACATTCAGTCTTATCATTTTGTCTCCCAAAGGTTGTTTTTTCCACCACCCGCCGTAAACGTGTCCACACAGTATATAGAAAAATGTTCCTTGTGTGTCTATCCAGGGGTGTACTCGTGTGTGTTACGTCATCTTTTATAATTGTTTCTTTAGACTAATATGACCAGACACATACCAGTATGTACATATCAACAGGCCTACTAAGAAAAGATCAAACTTTATAGCACTTAAAAAAATAGCCGGTTATCTGTCATTAGACTAGAAATAAAGAAAAGCATTTTCCGAAACACCAAGGGACTTGATATGAAACAGATGCATACGCATGCAAAGTCTGTGGACCGTCCTGGGACAGGGACGTCAGGCGTCTTCCCAAATCTAAATAGTTACATGTATATTGAAATACTACTTGAATATATTCTATTTTCTACAATTCTACAACTTCACAAAAGTGGTCAACCTGCTGCTGTCAAAAACTAGGTCACCTTTACTGTAAATAGAATTTTGGACGTGATCGCTCTACAGGCTGCATTTTCCCAATCGATTGGCATGAAACTTCACACAAGGCTCAGTGTTCACAAACATCGTCGCTTATATGAGTTCACATTTCAAATTTTCATGGTAAAAAAACTAGGTCAATTTTACCATAAAAAGAATTTCTGTGCCATCATTAAAGTAACATTTACCCTGGACGCAAACTGGCTCGTAAGAAACCTGTCTTATCTAATCATTCATGCATTCAACATTTCTCTTTTTACTTTGTTATTATCGTCTGCGATGCCTTGTTTCTATTGTTTTTTGAACATATTTTCACGGTTTTTGAGCTTATTCGGGTAGTTGATATGAGAGAAACAAAATTCTTTCATTATGTGTGTATGTAGGATAGGGATATTCCACCCTCGGGATCACAAAATGTGGTAAAACCCTCGGCAAGCCTCGGGTTTCACCACTTTTTGCGACCCCTCGGTTGGAATATCCCTGTCCTACATACACGCATATGAAAGAGTCTTATATTCTTACATAGCTTTCTTACATGGGCAACCTCTATCCAACATGGCGAGATATGAGAGAAAATAAGTTATTAGGCTTGATTTTCGCTTCAAATTTTTGCCGAAAGTTACTTATATTGGGCCTTTAAGGGAGATATGCCCCTTGATGGAAAATAACTTGTCCAGAAAATCTGTCTTCACTTACAGGCCATCATCATTTCATTGAAGCTTCACATGGATGATCAGTATGTTATGTAGTTGTGCATCGGCATTTTAATTTCAGAATTCGACTTCTTTTGAGGGAGTTATGGCCCTTTATGGGAAAAACTTGTCCGGATAGATTTTAATGAAACTTCACTTGAAAGCATTTTAAGTTTGATTTCTACTTCTTTTAAAGGAGTTAAGTCCCTTTAAATGAAATAACTTTTTTTTGAGATCTTTATCAACCTTTTTTTAATGAAAAATTCAAGATGAAGAATTTTTCAAGAAAATTCCCATTTCTATAAGTTGACCGTCAAGGTCAGTAAATGATTATAAATGAACTATCAGCATATGGGGGGTATTAGTTATCCTACGGATGACAGTTCTAGTTTTTATATTGTAAACTTATCATTCGATCTTGATCGTTTTAATCGGAAGTCTTCTGCCATTTTTATTCAACAAGACAGGAAAAAGAACATATTTATATCTTATTACACGCGATGAATAACTAGGGACGTATACTCGTCCCTGGAATAATATGGATATATATGTCAATACAAAGAAATTCTAAGGCGCTTGAAACAGTACAACCCTATGTGTTTGGAACACTACACAAGATAAATTTTCCATCAAATTTATTTACCTGTGAGTTGTGTCGTGTGAAACGAAGCGATTATAAGACATACGCTTGCTGCAGAGTACAAGGGAGACAACTCGAGAATCTCCTTGCAGTCGAACAAGGAAGTTGGAATTTCCCAAGAATACGTTTCTTGGAAGGTTGTAAAATGTTCATAAGATAAACTGTAATACTTAATGTTTACCCAGGACAAAGCCATACAGGATGTTTAAAAACGGTTTCTAGGTATGTGGAGTTACTTGCAAATTAATGCAATACCTATTTAGAAAACTTAATGTAATCTCTATTCACAAGATACTGTAAAGTATATAGAAAATGAAAGTAGACATAAAATTTATTTATTTTGTTTTCAATATTCACCAGAGACACATATAACACGAATATATTGTGTTATATACGTCTCTGTGTTAACGAAACAAGATCCTTATGTATTAGGGACTTAATAGGAATCATAGGAAAAATAAAGATGTTTTTCATACCAGATAATATACAGTACATACTGTATGTCAAATTATACTATAGATGTTTACTATTACATAAAATCCGTTGGATTTTTTGCTTGAAGAAATAAATAGTTTGCTTTTTGGTCCAAGTTATTGCAAATAACATATTGTGTAAATGGAGAAATGATTAATTCTATTTCAACATTATACTTCCCTATATATAATCAACTTAAACAAGGAAAAAGAAACTAAACTTTGTACACACAGGAAATAAACACTCATTCTTGGGGTCTAAGTATACAAAATCGTGTCTGTAAGTTTATTCTGATTGCACTGTATGAATTTATTACATTACCAGGCCAAACCAGTCTAGGTCAGTATCTGTTATTTTTTAAGAATATTCCACTTTTCCCATATTGATTCAGCTTTGATAAAAAAACAGGTCTTAGTAATTAAAATTCTATTAGTCAATACAGTTACATTGTGTAATTCTCATATATGATAATTTACCACTCACTTGTGTGGTTATAAATATATTGAAATACTAATTTCGCCTGATATGCTGAACTCCTGACAAAAGATAAGCTAGCTCGCATTTATGAGTTCCTTAATTTCATGCTAACAGTCATCAATTACATAATTAGTATTTCTTATAAAACTTATTGATAAATACAGTGTACATAATGTGTGTTTTTCAATTAATTGAAGTTTGTAAATTACATATAATTAAAAAAACTTACATGCTATTCTAAATGCCCATTGCTACAGTCAAACTTCCTTATCTCAAAATTTGGCAGGACATCTTACTAAGTAATCTGATTATTCGAGATAAGTGAATTTGAATGTTTAGATTAAAAGGGGTCTTGAGTTATAGGAATTTGTGACTTGGGTAACAATAGTATTCAATCAACTGTCATTTAGTACAAAATATACCTGTCTCTACCAATTAACAGTAAACAGAAAACTTACAAAAGTCACTAATTACTAATGAAATGTAGACTAAGAACTAGACAAGTCATTATTATCGATTAAAATTCTAGCTCTGAAAACTAACAAATGTTACTAATTATTTTTATTAAATGTAGTCTTAATACTAGACAATTCTTTATTATTGAATAACAGTTACTATAGCTCTGAAAATTAACAAAAGTTACTAATTACTTTTATTAAATGTAGACTAAGTACTACACATTTCTTTATTAATATTGATTAACAGTAGATTGAAAACTAACAAAGTCACGAATTACTAATTCCTAATTGAAAAGAGTTATTGAGAGAAAAAAAGAAAGAAAAAGTATCTGTTGTTTGAAAAATTGGCTGAATACAGTCCCCTCATAGAAATGTGGGATGTTTTATATTTTTAAATTATCAAGATCTGACAGTTTTAATCATTTGTATCAGAGGTGGAGAAAAATGTACCATGTGACCCGTCCCTATGTGACTTCAGTCTGCCTAGATACAGAGATGGGTAACCACCAGAGTAGTGAGGATGAAGGTATATCTGGAGCAAGTTGTTTCAAACCATTGACAACTACATAACAAAAAAAAAAAATATCATATATTCTTTTTGTGACAACTTTTTAAAATTCTGAACTAAAAACAAGCTAATATTAATATTGAATTTGCTTACTAATTATCTAACTTACATTAGAGTTGAACCTTGTTATCTTGAACTCGTATAACTCAGACTCCGTTTAATTTGAAGTATTTTGTCGGTTCCAGCCAAACTTTACACTACCATTCAAATTCATGTAACTCGAATACTCGGATAACTTGAAGTTTTTCCATAGTCCAGTCGACTTTGAGATACCAAGGTTTGACTGTTTATATTTCAAGATTAAGTCCAGATGATAAAGACATAATTTGAAAATACTACTGTGTGTATACATATTCATCTTGATGTGTGTAAGTATATATTCATGTAACATGTAATATTTTGTGTCTTGATAAAATCATATATGATAATTTATCAATATGATTTTGTGTCTTGTGTAAGTATATATTCATGTAACATGTAATATTTTGTGTCTTGATGAAGGAACGGATGGCCTAGAACATTTTGTACCAGGTAATCAATTTGTCCATACTGTTGCTATGTATTTTTTCATCATATTAACAGCCAAGGTGATGATGTGCCTCCCTTTGTGTGCTGGAGGCCTGTTTGAACCTTACTTCTAATTTTGTCTAAAATTTGTTGATAAATTATCATATATGATTTGTAAAACATACAGACTGTGTTTTATTTTTGGTGGTGTGGTTAGATGGAATTTGATTTTTAGGGGTGGGAATTAAATTTAGATTGGATTTTATTTTTAGGGTTAGGTTTGGTTAGAATTTGCATCATTCGTCAGTTTATGTTTTTATAAGAAAGTCCAAATTAACTCTACACTAAATTTTGATAATGTTAACATTCTTTAAACTTTTGTTTATGTATTTGCAAATTTTTCTTAAACATTTTGTAAGTATGTATTTTCAAAATAACCATAATGATAATCATTAAAATAATCCCTCATTAAAGATGTGGATATCCAGGAGCCTGTAGGATCTGATATGGTAGACAGACATCGGCCAACACGGTTAAGTAGGGGCACATCAGACGATACAGACGAAGAAGATGAGGATGAAGAATC
The DNA here is from genome assembly GCA_947623455.1 of Mimachlamys varia. Lineage (NCBI taxonomy): Eukaryota > Metazoa > Mollusca > Bivalvia > Pectinida > Pectinidae > Mimachlamys > Mimachlamys varia. The sequence goes on from OX392537.1 coordinate 10,856,719, forward strand.
AGCCCCTACACAAAGAAGGGCCAGAGATCATAGGAGACCTCCCAAGTTCACCACAATCGGCAAAGTTCAGGTTACAGTCATCAAGGGCAACATCGTAGAGGAGACAGTATGTAACAGTTATTCTTTAGAATTCTGCCAGGTAGTGTTTGAGATTTACGATATGTACTACCTGTCTGTGTATCTGTGTGCGAGAGTAGTAGTTGTATAGTTGTATAGAGCCGCAGTGGCCGAGTGGCTATTAGGTGTCCCGACATTCTATCACTAGCACTCCACCTCTGGGTTGTGAGTTTGAAACCCATGTGTGGCAGTTGTCAGGTACTGACCGTAGGTTGGTGGTTTTTCTTCAGGTACTCTGACTTTCCTCCATCTCCAAAACCTTGCAAATCCTTAAATGACCATGGCTGTTAATGGGACAATATATGAAAAAAAACCAAATAAACCAAACCAAACCAAATGTGTTGTACTATACATTTATGGCCCTCTTGGTAGGGTGATATGAAGGTTTTGTCTACCTGAAGGAGTCATGAGTCATATTCCCCTGAGGGCATAGCCCGAGGGGAATATGACTGCTGAGGGTAGACAAACCTTCATATCACCCTACCAAGAAGGCCATAAATTATTTATTATGCCGGAAAAAACCAAGTTTAAGTCAAATTCAATCAACAAATAGATTTTTTAATTACATTTTTTACAAGTTTATTTATGTTTGTTTACACAATGAAACCAAAAAGAACGACAACTCTTGCAAGAATCATTAAGAGGGTCGCCATTGGGGCACGTGCTGCAGGGAGATACAAAATTTTGTCAGCCCTAGGGAAGACATGATGCTCCGTCACGTGATTTGTTTTAATTAAGGAATCACCTTTAGAGGAATAGAGATAAAGTATAATAACACCTGTTCAGCTTATGATAATTAACCTTTTGGTTATAGGTTGATGTGATAGTGAACAGTGTTGTGAGTGATCTTAAGCTGCATAAAGGCCGAGCATCCAAGTCTCTCCTGGAAGCAGCAGGTGCTACAATCCAGTCTGAGTGCGACAAGGACTATCCAAACGGTATCAGACATGGTGACATAGCGGTAACGGGTGGAGGGAACCTCTCCTGTCAGAGAATCTACCATGTGTGTCTTCCTAGATGGACAGGACCTCCAGAGGAAAAGGTATTATACTAAACAAAGAGTGTAGAACATCACTAATCGGACTACTGTGACAGTTGTCTCCCCTTCTAGTCCTAAATAGATGTCCCAGTACAACAGGGGTTAATCTTATATCAGAATAAAATTTGAACAAAGTTTGCTGTATTATGTTGTTTTCTGAATGTCAGTAAATCATTTGTAGATTTATCTGTGTTAAACTCGCCTAGCACCAAACTTATGCAGTGGTAATTCTGTGTTCTGTGATCATTATAGCTTTTTCCTTTGAATGACTTCTTGTAAAAACAAAAGCATCAAAACTTTAAAATGCATCCCTATCCAATAGAACAGTGAGACCTACAGTTATATCAAGTATAGCATGTGATGATAATCTATTCTTATGAATTGTTTGATTTTCAAGTTAACAAATTTGAAAAAAAAAAGAATGAAAAAAATTGGCCAGATAAGCAAGCCAGGCAAGAGGCCTATCCTTGGTCACATTTTGAAGGAAATGTCTTTTTTATTTCTCTTCTTTTGATGTAATATTTTATAATCTCTGAAACATATTCTCTCACAGAATCTTGGTGTTTATCTTGTTACAATGAAAGGTTCTCAAATGACTCGCCTTGGTCTCCATCATGGTCAATGGGTACTAATACATGGGTATGTAATTAAAAAGGATAGTAAAACATAATTTAGTGAGCTTTTTAAATAGTCTCTTCATACTAGAAAATACCGGTATGTTCTATTCATAGCATCATATTTATACTACAGGTGATGAAATCACTATTACAAAAGTGTCTAGAGAAGGCACACCTCAACAATAAAACGTCGATAGCGTTCCCAGCACTCGGGACGGGGTTCCTGGGCTACTCGCCCGACATGGTCGCCAACATGATGTTTCGGTGTATACAAGACTTTGACAGAGATCATACGTCAACAACCTTAAAAATAATTTATCTGGTAATCTTCTACAGGGAAAATCAAATATTTCAGGTAAGCACCTTCAACTTGCATCATAATCAAAGCTCAATTCCAAATCTTGTAAAATGATTTTCAGAAGTCTAATACAAGGGATAAAACAAACAACATATTGTTTTTTCAAAAACATTAAATGTTTGACTGAAGTTATCAGGTGCAATTTCGATAGTATTTGTTAAATGATATGAAATTCTATAGCACTAGTTCCTAGCACAAATTTACATGGTGATGATTTGTAGCTAAATTTACACTGTGAATGGTCATAGCTGTCAAACTTCCCTCATTAAGAGGAAGACTCTCTTATTTTGACTAAAATTTACCAATATCTCTCAAAACCTCCTCATTCATCTACATCCTGTGGTCAGTTATGTCTGCTAGTTACTGCAGGGTGTATGTAATGATCACAGCAAATGTGTCTGAATCAATTAAGTGACACACTTCCCCCCTCTTTGGAAATGTAGAATGACAAAGATCTCCCTCATTGAAGGTTTCTGAAATATGGAATGAGGGATCCCCTGGATACCTGAGTATCTCTCTCATTGAAGGTTTTCTGAAATGTGGAATGAGGGATCCCCTGGATACCTGAGTATCTCTCTCATTGAAGGTTTCTGAAATGTAAAATAAGGGGTCCCCTGGATACCTGAGTATCTCTCTCATTGAAGGTTTCTGAAATTTGGAATGAGGGATCCCCTGAATACCTGAGTATCTCTCTCATTGAAGGTTTCTGAAATGTGGAATGAGGGATCCCCTGGATACCTGAGTATCTCTCTCATTGAAGGTTTCTGAAATGTAAAATAAGGGGTCCCCTGGATACCTGAGTATCTCTCTCATTGAAGGTTTCTGAAATGTGGAATGAGGGATCCCCTGGATACCTGAGTATCTCTCTCATTGAAGGTTTCTGAAATGTGGAATGAGGGATCCCCTGGATACCTGAGTATCTCTCTCATTGAAGGTTTCTGAAATGTAAAATAAGGGGTCCCCTGGATACCTGAGTATCTCTCTCATTGAAGGTTTCTGAAATGTGGAATGAGGGATCCCCTGGATACCTGAGTATCTCTCTCCTTGAAGGTTTCTGAAATGTAAAATGAGGGATCCCCTGGAGATCTCCCTCATTTGATGTTTTGGATGCTGACACATTTGAATGATTCAAAGTCTTAAATTACCTCAACCCATGAAAGAGCAACATTTACAGAGTTTACTTTACAAATATTTTCTGAGGTTGTGAGAAATAGGGAAAGTAAGATCGGCAGTGAGTATGAGTTGTTTACAATGTTAGATATTTATGTTAACAGGAATTCCTCGCAGCAGCCCGGTCCCTTGTCCAACAAGCCGGTAAGTATGACTGGATAAAAGGGTATCATATACCAAGTACACTTGTACTCGCAGCAGCCCGGTCCCTTGTCCAACAAGCCTGTAAGTACTGAATAACAGGTGTATCATATACCAAGTACACTTGTACTCGCAGCAGCCCGGTCCCTTGTCCAACAAGCCTGTAAGTACTAGATAACAGGTGTATCATATACCAAGTACACTTGTACTCGCAGCAGCCCGGTCCCTTGTCCAACAAGCCTGTAAGTACTGAATAACAGGTGTATCATATACCAAGTACACTTGTACTCGCAGCAGCCCGGTCCCTAGTCCAACAAGCCTGTAAGTACTGAATAACAGGTGTATCATATACCAAGTACACTTGTACTCGTAGCAGCCCGGTCCCTTGTCCAACAAGCCTGTAAGTACTAGATAACAGGTGTATCATATACCAAGTACACTTGTACTCGCAGCAGCCTGGTCCCTTGTCCAACAAGCCTGTAAGTACTGGATAACAGGTGTATCATATACCAAGTACACTTGTACTCGCAGCAGCCCGGTCCCTTGTCCAACAAGCCTGTAAGCACTAGATAACAGGTGTATCATATACCAAGTACACTTGTACTCGCAGCAGCCCGGTCCCTTGTCCAACAAGCCTGTAAGTACTAGATAACAGGTGTATCATATACCAAGTACACTTGTACTCACAGCAGCCCGGTCCCTTGTCCAACATGCCTGTAAGTACTGGATAACAGGTGTATCATATACCAAGTACACTTGTACTCACCAGGTTTAAATTTGATGTATAACCGGCGGGCAATCTGTCGGTGCGAGGTATCTGGAATCTATTTTACAAAAAAAACCCATCAAAAATGACTAAATTACTTCCCCCGGACTATACCCTACTGGAGGTAATACACAGGAAAATACGGTAATATGGTTCACTTCCTGTCAGATCAAACCTCAAATCGGGTATTGTCAATCCTGTTTACGTACATGAAATCATAGTCAATAAAATACCATGTAGTTAGAACAATCCAATGATGTCGAAAGGAAATTAAAAGACTGACCAATGAAATAGCATTTATGGTGTTATTCTCTGTGTTCATAACCAAACATAACCCTAACTTTGTTGTGGGAAAATTAAAGGTTGTGATTGTGTTGTAAGTGGTGTTTTACCCTATATATAGACTTGTATGTATTCCACATCTTACAGCACCTGGCGGTGCAGCAGCAAGACCTGTGTCCTTCACGGCCGGCCTCACTCAGAAAAAGATCGGCCCTATCCATTTTGAGGTTGTTCTTGGCAAAATGGCGGAACAGAAGGTAAACATCAATATATATGTTTGTAGGTTTCTCAGGAATCTTAAGCTTTTTCAATAAATCTGTAACAACTTATACTATACAAAAACAAAGTATAACGGCATTTTTAAATTCCTATATATATACATCGTAGATTATTATACCATAGAAGATAAAAGTCAGACCCCTGTGCGTGTACTAATTAACCTTCAAGTGTTGTGTGCTGAACTGTTATAATTCAGTATATATAATAGTGCTGTGTATCGGCAACAATGTCACAATACGATACGTATCGCGATACAGACATTGCGATACGATACATATCGCGTATACGCGAAATTTTCATAAATTGAAACAAATCAAACAATATTTAACGTTCAATCTGAAGTTTTAATGACACACATTAAACGCATTTTTAAGAAAAATAATAAAATTCAAAAGATCTGAATAAATGTTAAATATAAACAGGACTCGTAACAAAAAAAAACCAGATATAAAGGTAAAATGTATGACTATTGCCTACTGACTGACGAGATAAGTATTGCTAATCTTGAAAATGAAGGTAACTCAATTTGATTAGCTTTCCAACGTTTTAGTGGGCTTTCACTCTTTTTCACGTGCCGACGATATTTTGATATAAGGATCGCTGCATCGATGTATCGTATCGCAGCACAAAACGAACGTATATTGATACGTATCGATGTATCGTTACAGCACTAATATACATATATTTTGTTTTTTGTTTTGAGAGTTTTCTTTAGACATTGACATCAATCTGATTTGATTCTTGTCCTCAAAATAACTGGTTCACACATATAACTTGAAAAAATATTTTATCGCATGTTAATTAAAGCATGAAACATTCATAATTATTCATTAAGTATGTACACATTGCAAATTTTATTTCAGGATTGGAATTGAGGTAAAATATAACATTTTTTCCAAGAATTGATATAAAAAGTGATATATGTATGTGTCTCTACAATTATAGATTTTAAATCCTGATCTAAATTTTATTTTTAAAGTGCGTCACCATAAATGATTTTATTTAAAAATTCAACTTTTATTTTTGAATGTGACTTTAGGTAGATGTCATAGTGAACAGTACATCTAAGGACCTAAAGCTAGGCCGGGGATCTGGCCTGGCAAAGTCTCTGTTGACCGCTGCAGGCCCGGCCTTACAAACGGAGTGTGACAACTCTTACCCTAACGGCATTAACCCGGGGGAAGTGGCTGTTACAGGGGGTTACAGTCTGCCCTGTAAAAAGGTGTATCATGGGACTTTTATCTCATTTTACTCCAAGCAGCCTGGATATAAACGACCAGAAAAGGTACAATGGTGTAACCTTGTTCTCTTCAAACCTGCTATGGTGTACATACTAGATTGTGTAGATGGAACTTTTCGATAACTTAAAATCTTTTTTTTTTATTAGAAATTATCGGCCTACAACCTAGATAATTTCATCTTTATCTCTTCTGGAACCTTAGATCTCATTTTTACTGTTCTTTACCAGCTAGTTCATATGGAAATTCATTCTTTATGATTGTAGATATATATCATACAAATATGATCAATTTTTTCAAGGTGAATGATCAACTATTGATATTTGTAAATGTCATCTTTTGATATTGAAAAAGGACATGACTCTTTGTCAATAATTTTACTTTCATAAGAAATGTTTTTTTTACAAGGTGCTGTTTGACTTTGTACAAGACTGTTTGAAGGAGGCCAACAACAATGGCTACACATCGATTGCGTTTCCTGCCCTGGGGACAGGTCTCCTCAAGTACCCCAAGGATACGGTGGCCAGTTCTATAGTGGGTGGTGTACGCGATTACGTCGATAATCACAGGACTAGTCTGTTACAAGTCAAGGTTGTTGTGTTTGGACAGGATTCAAAAGAGATAGAACAGGTAATACTGGCTTCCCCGTATATGTGAAAGATGAGTTATTTCCCTTACATATGTAGAATGACAAAATCAAAAGAAGAGTGCCAATTCCTGAATACCCGGATTCAGGAGTTGGCACTCTTCTTTTGATTTTGTTATTAACCTGGATTTTTTAAGCGGCCTCTGTATCCACTATGGATCCTCCTGAATACCTAGCGATGAACAAGAACACACTTTTGAACTCCACAGGAGAATTTTCTCTTCCGATTACATGTAGAATGAGTTATCTCCCATACATATGTAGAATGAGTTATCTCCCATTCATATGTAGGATGAGTTATCCCCCATACCTGTGTAGGATGAGTTATCTCACATACCTGTGTAGGATGAGTTATCTCACATACCTGTGTAGGATGAGTTATCTCCCATACCTGTGTAGATGAGTTATCTCCCATACCTGTGTAGGATGAGTTATCTCACATACCTGTGTATGATGAGTTATCTCCCATTCCTGTGTAGGATGAGTTATCTCCCATACCTTTGTAGGATGAGTTATCTCCCATACCTGTGTAGATGAGTTATCTCCCATACCTGTGTAGATGAGTTATCTCCCATACCTGTGTAGGATGAGTTATCTCCCATACCTGTGTAGGATGAGTTATCTCCCATACCTGTGTAGATGAGTTATCTCCCATACCTGTGTAGATGAGTTATCAACCATACCTGTGTAGATGAGTTATCTCCCATACCTGTGTAGGATGAGTTATCTCCCATACCTATGTAGGATGAGTTATCTCCCATACCTGTGTAGGATGAGTTATCTCCCATACCTGTGTAGATGAGTTATCTCCCATACCTGTGTAGATGAGTTATCTCCCATACCTGTGTAGGATGAGTTATCTCCCATACCTGTGTAGATGAGTTATCTCCCATACCTGTGTAGGATGAGTTATTTCCCATACATATGTAGGATGAGTTATCTCCCATACCTGTGTAGATGAGTTATCTCCCATACCTGTGTAGGATGAGTTATCTCCCATACCTGTGTAGGATGAGTTATCTCCCATACCTGTGAAGGATGAGTTATCTCCCATACCTGTGTAGGATGAGTTATCTCCCATACATATGTAGGATGAGTTATCTCACATACCTGTGTAGGATGAGTTATCTTCCATACATATTTAGGATGAGTTATCTCCCATACATGTGTAGGATGAGTTATCTCACATACCTGTGTAGGATGAGTTATCTCCCATACCTGTGTAGGATGAGTTAACTCCCATACATGTGTAGGATGAGTTATCTCCCATACATATGTAGGATGAGTTATCTCCCATACATGTGTAGGATGAGTTATCCCCCATACCTGTGTAGGATGGGTTATCTCACATACATATGAAGGATGAGTTATCTCCCATACATGTGTAGAATGAGTTATCTCACATACCTGTGTAGGATGAATTATCTCCCATACCTTTGTAGTAAGGGATACCTTCCAAGCCTATATAGTAAATAGTGATTGAATCATACACATCCCATACTTGGTGGATGGGAAAAGAAGAGTTATCTCCCATCCTTGTGTAGGAATATTTATCTCCTATACCTGTTAAGGATTAGAAACCTCAAATACCTATGGAGGAAAGGTTGCTCCCCTCCTCCCATATCTGTGTAGAGATGTATGATCACACATAAATGAATGTCATTTGAACAAGTGTATGCTTAACACAATTAGGAAAGTTGTGACCAGAATTCCAAAGATGTTACCTAAAAACAATTTGACTTTATAGATAAGTTGTCCTTTTAAACAGTTGTCTCCTCAAAAACAACTCTTTAATTTGGGAGTTCTTTATTTGTCTGATAACTCTGTGTTTTTCTTCCCAGGCATTTAGTGATGAACTTCAAGGAAAAAAGAATGTCAAAAAAACAGGTTTGATAAAGTTCTTTTTCTTGATGTTATTTTATATTCTCATTACATCCTATTTTTATTCTTTGTACAAATAACAATACAAAACTGAAATTCAATATTCAACCATGTTTGCTGAAATACAAAGTAAGATCATTGAGACAAAATAAGTTACTGATTAAGAGAACTGAACTGATGGTATATTTCTATGTAATGAAGCGTATAAAAACTTGAATGATGTTGATCACAGGTCCGACTGGCCCACCTGCCAGGAACACCAAGGCCTTTCTCAAGTATAAAAGCAGTGAAAGACCATCCACACCTTGTTACTGGACCAAATACAGAGACACCAGAAGTGTCAAAGACTGGACATTGGATCCTCATTCTAAACCTACACTGGTGGCAGTGGATCAACAGACTCACAGCTTCATCGAAACTGCCTTTAAAAAAACCGGGATGGCATCACACAGTGTGGTTAAAATAGAAAGGCTGGAGAATGTAAAATTACTGGAGAAATACCTGTACATGTGTCAGCTGCTGTTTGGACAGGCTTTCGTTACGGGTGGTTTTAAGGCACTGAAAGACTTGTCTGGTTCAAGTGGCGTGGCTGTCACCTTGAAACATCTTGATAAAACAATGACACAACATCTCAACGAGGAAATCAATGAAACATATTTGTTTCATGGTACGAAAAGTCCTTATGTAAACACCATCACACACCAAGGTCTGGACAATCGTTTAGCCCAGTGCGGTCGAGTTGGGAGTGGAGTATATGCAGCAGAGTTGGCTTCAAAATCAAGCCAGTATGTAGGTAAGTATGGTCTGCCATCTTAATTCGATCTCTTCTCAGTGTAGATTATTCAGCATAACCTTTTTCTGAAGTTTCTTGTTTTCATTAACCCCTTGACGGGCTTCATAGTAATCACTCTGTCTGCCCACAGATTTTCAGTACCCAAAATACCTTCTGATGTAAAGATAAAGGAGTCAAAGGTCAAGGTCAGGTTTCCTACATTTTCATTGATAAATATTTTGTCATGACACTTTGAAGCAAAGTTGGTAAGAATTCAACAAGGATTCAACTGATCAAAAGTTAAGGTCACAGATTCAAAGGTCAAATCACAAGGTCACTGGGTCAAATGTAAAGATAAAATTGTATAGCTTAAAGTTGATGAACATTTTTTTATGACATATTATTATTAAGCAAAGTTGGTCTGAACTAAACAAGAAGTCTGCTGTTAATAATTTGAGTGGAAAAATGAATTCTAAAAATGTTGCTATTTAGGGTCATTTGAGATTTAGCATTTTCCATTGCTTCATCTCACTTAATTAAAGAATGACCAGATTTTGACAGAGATTAATGTTGTTTACAGATCGAGACAGCCAGGGCCACAGCTACATGTTCGTTTTGAGGATGAGCTTGGGAGATATCTACATCACAAAGAAAGGAAATAGCTTCAAGCGCCCTCCATGTAAGTCCTGTGACGCAGCCGTCTGTACCAGTCATACAGATGTCTACACATCTGTCGTCGCCGACGGTGGCGGGTTTGGACAGCGAGAATTTGTGGTGTATGACCAAGATCTGACCTACCCAGAGTACCTAATAACTTACAAATAATAATATGTATCAATGATGGGTATGGAGGACAACAATGCTTTATCACCTTTGTTTACTTATTTAGCATGACCCTTCATCTTTTGATCAGTAACATGGTCAATATTCTTTGAAATCTTTCCACTAGTCAAATGTTTTAATTGCATGATTAGGAAATTATTGTTTACCTTACAAACTGTGGCTTGTTCCATACAAGGAAAGAGAGTGTTATCAGTTAAACACCCTTTAAGAATTGATTTAAACAGTATTTTTATTTTCAGAGATACATATATACATTAATAAATACAAATACATTGTCAGAAGGATCTGACGACAAGACATATAGTCTTATTTTAGGTCATATCCTTCAAGTAGTAATTAACAAACATTAATAATCTCTGGCTGACCATAATTGTATAAAATATTTACAAGTAGAACATGTTTTAAGCTAGCAAGAAAAGAAAATAATATTGAAAGAAAGGAGCAAAAGTATTTAAGAATTGCAAATGGGAATGTAAGAAAAACAATCTCAGAAAGACGTTTCATATGTACATCTGTTACAGCAGAAGTGTAATAAAATATTTGAACTATGAACTTTGAACTATGATTTGAGGGTGTGGAAGTATCTAATATTTGTCTCAGGTGCCAATTTATCTTCTATTGAAAAGTTTATGAAAAGAATGGTCCTGATTACACTGAGCTATGAGCCTAGCTTTTAAACTATTTTCAGTTTATTTATCGACATCTAAAATATATTTGATTTTCAATGTCTTAGTCCACCTGTCAATTAATATATAAAATATACAAATAGTAAAAACAGTAATTGTTGTTGCATTAATCTTGTAGATTTTTGAACATGTGTTGTTTTTTTATATAAAATAATACTACATGTGTCATGTCATAACAAAGATAAAATGTTTGATGTTTTATACCATTTTCCGGTGAATAAGTGAAAATAAAAATGCTTTGCAGTGTGTGAAAGGATCAATCCAGTCGTCCATTTTTATTAATTTGACATCTATAACGGTATAATGAACTCTTATCCTGACCTTTCCTTTATCATTTTTATATCTGAATAATGTTATCAAATATAATAGAATCCTATTTTTCTATGCGACATATTATACACCTATATTTCTACTTATTTTTACCTCAAGTCTTTTGATAGCTTTTGTATATTTTACTGGCTTTTGTCACATGTCGTGTATTTAAGAAAGAAGCAGTTATTATATTTGTACAGTAAAACCTGCCTTATTTGGTACTTTGTCTAATATGACAGTCCGACCTGGCTAGTCTGACATTACTTGTATACCTGTCTTATCCGACTCTCTACAGAAGGACAGCAACCTGGCTTTATCATTTGATATAAAAACCTAAATCATGCTTTCTTTGAACTGTATTTATCAGCAGTTTGATAATTAAAACAACAGATGTTATTAGCCCAAAAACAGATAAAGTTCTTTAAAAATACTAACAAATTTTATTTTTCATTATCCTGCAAAAATACCCAGAGTTTTCGTGTCAGAATTTATTTGTTGGCCCCATGGGCTTACTGTGGGATGAAAATAGAATGAAGGCCACATGTCTTAATTGACATTTTGCACTTGCCCTTGGACAGCCTCCTTGGAAAGGTTTCACAGCATTTTTTGAAGCCTTTTTGAACTGTGATATTGTTTTAACATTTTTCTAAGATCTACTGTCTCAACCAGTTTATAATCTCATGATACATTGTTTTAACTGTGAAACATTTTTCCTGAAAAATTTACTTACATCAGTATATTCAACATATTATTATGTCATATTGTGCAATATATAACCTTTAGACCAATCAACAGTTGGGATATATATTTTGAAATTGAATTGCTTTCATCAGTACTTATTTTCACATTTCAGCTTGAAATAAAATGATTTTCATACAAGTCATTAATCTTAAAGATTTTTTTGGTTCAGATTTGTGTTTTAATCTTTCATTTGTTTCAAATGCATGGTTTTAATTGTTTCTGAGCTAAGTATGCAAAGTTTATAACTTTGGACAGTGGAACTTTTACATGAAATTTGAAAATGTTCCATCCAGTACTTACTTTACATAGTCAAGAAATAGTAGTAACAACCTATTAAAGGCCCAGTATATGTAACTTTCGGCAAAACTTGAAGCGCAAATCAAGCCTAGTAACTTATTATATTTGTAGATTTAGTTAAGATGAACTGATATCAGCAATATCCAAGATGAATTCTTATGCGGTTACCGGTACAGCAGCAGTTGAAACTCGGTATTTGTAAACATGCGTCCATTTTGAACTGTCGTCGAACTTCCGCTTGTTGTTGAAGTGGGTCCCACCTGAAATATTTTCAATTTTTCTGTCAAGAGTTTCTTGTTAGTTACCTCTCAGGTTTATTTCGTTTTAGGCTAATTTATGCATGGCTATCAACTTGATTTTTTCAGATCCACGAAAAATGTCCTGAAGTTACGTATATTGGGCCTTTAAAAGTAGATAATTCACAACAAGGGATCAAGGGGAACCTTCATATGAAATTTGAAAATGTTCATAATGTTGCATCCAGTACTGCTCAAGAAATAGCTGTAACAAATGATTTCTCTCAAAATACAAGATGGCTGCCTGTAGGCTATATTGGTTTTATGATCAGTCCAAAATTTAGACAAAGCTCAACTATGGTACGTAGGTTCCCACCTACATATGAAATTTGAGAATGATCCAGCCAGCACTTCTCAACAAATAGTGATAACAAGAATTGTTTAAGGACGGACCACAGACGCAGGGTGATTTGATTAGCCCAACGTTTGATGATGGTGGGCTAATACAAAGAAGGGAGAACTCAGATGATTTCAATAAAAATGTTTATTTTTTTTACAGTCTGATTTATATATCGGTAACATCCAAATATCAATATGGCACCATGATGTAAATGGCATTAAAATCTGGCATTATTTAAAGTACAGGAAACATTTTAAAAACTTCAATTCTACATATTCCTTAAAACAATGTACACCATATATATCCTTCTTCATCTTCAATAGTTTTCCTGTAGAAAAGTATTCCAACAACTTTCCATTCTGATAATCCTTTGAGCAATAAACTCCGGAAAAGAAGTTAGGAGTTCCATATCAAAATACCTCTATCAGTAAGAATTATTTGTCATAGTTTGATAAACATTTACATAATTAATATAGCAATATCTATAATATAGCTACAATTATTGAATCAAAATTTACATCAAAATCTGGGTAAATCTGAAATTCTTCAGTTCTTCAAAAAATTCAATTTCAATTCCTGCTAAAATTTACTTTAACTTTTCAAAATGACATATTACTTTTTTTCACTGTAACAAGCTATTGGCATAAGTTTTACTACCTTGGTGTTCTAAGCTGTGGTCCCTTAATTTTCTAATAAAAAGATATATATCATACATTGTACATTGTATTATTGCCTATAAAACCATCACAACACTGAACCCTTCCCTAGATAATAAATGTTGAAAATGGTATTGCTTCACTGCGGTATCTGAGTATATATTTTGACAAAACATTTAGCTGAAAACTACATTTACTGAACAAAGAACTTCAAAAAGTTGTTCATTGTGTCTGGTTTTGCTAATCTGAGGGAAGATCTAGGGGAGTTAACTCAACATAGAAAAGTACAAAGAACAATTCTTGTCGGAACTTGAACGGGCCAAAACTGGAATGTATTCATAGGATTCAAAATAACAGAAAACAAACTTTTTGTAAAAAAAAATAAAATTTCCATCAGAACCTTGTATGCAAGACTCTCCTAATTATCTACACATTTTGAATACCTGCAAGCTTACTCTATACCAAAATGTGCAGACTTTATCACAATGTATAGACTACTCTATACCAAAATGTGCAGACTTTATCACAATGTATAGACAAGTACAATACATGTAGTACATTTCAAAAATAACATGTAGGTATATTGTTTAAACTACATGTATGAGAAATCAAACAAATTTTTCAATAAAACTTGTAGATATGAAAAGTATGCTCCTTTATTTATCTGTGAGAAGTCTTCACTCGGTCTGAGTAAGTATGTTTAATATCTTCTATTTGTAAAGAAACGCTGTGACTAAAAAGAAATAATACGTTTGAAGCAACTTTTTGATTGAACAGCTTGTGGGGAACAGTAATTTTAAGATGAATTACATGTTCGTTTCTACTAAAGCAGCTGGTACAAAAGACAAGGTCAACTAAGACATTTTTTATATACAGATACCATAAAATATTCACCTAAATTAATTACAAAAGTGTAGGAAGGCTGGATATAATCAACTGTATATAAACTTTTGTAGTAATGAAAATAACAGCAGTAAAAATGGTCCCAAGCAAAAATAAATTTACACCAATATCTTAACAAATACTGCTACATTAAATTGTGTACCGTCTAACACAATAACATTGTGTGCACATACCTACTGTAAAACAATGTTTATAAAATAGGATTTTGTTATATCCTACTTTGAAATCTTGCATAACTGTAATATACATGCAATGAGATTCTGATCAAAGTTTGTCTTTTTTAAAATCTGAAAAATATTAAAGTACCACGGTACATCAAACTTTATATGATAAATTTACAAGAGTGACTATTTCGTTAGAAAATTGAAAATATTCTATAATTTTTTTTTGTACAATGTGTAAATCATCTTAACCTGTTAAGAAAAGTACAAAAAAAATAAAACTAGATCTACTACCAGGAATGTAACTTTTATGTGTTGAGTGGTCATGGCAGTGTCAACATTTTCTAGTGTACAAAAATTCTCACTTATTTTTATAAAGCGATAAATGTAGCTCGTTGGTATCACTTGATTTGTTTACAAATTATTTAATTTGTATATTGGGTTAGAAAACTAACTAAAACAATACTGACCTGTTTTAATACACTACCGTGACAGTAAAATGTATAAATATATAAAACTCAATGTTACCTTTATTGCAATTTGTCACTTTTAAAGATACCAAAATTTACATTAACTGTTGTATATATTAAAACAACTATTTTAACAATAAGCAATATACATCAAAGATGATCGTAAAAGTTAAATGTACGTTACTAATATAGTTATTGATTGTTATAGATAACAAGATAGTATATTTCTCAAGTTAATTGATGAATGCAGTCAAGAATTGCCTCAGTGTCTGTATTAAAATTATCAAATGAAATTGTTCAAAAAGTAAAAGTCTTATTTTGATTATAATAGTTATCATGATAGTAATATATTTCTTGATTATAATAGTTCCCATAGTACATGTTATATATTTCTTGATTATAATAGTTCCCATAGTACATGTAATATATTTCTTGATTATAATAGTTCCCATAGTACATGTAATATATTTCTTGATTATAATAGTTCCCATAGTACATGTAATATATTTCTTGATTATAATAGTTCCCATAGTACATGTAATATATTTCTTGATTATAATAGTAAGAGATATACAGTAAATAAAACAAACCCTTCGTTAAGTTGTGCCAAATATGGGTAGCAAATAAAAATTGTAAACATGGCAATAAGAAACAAACATATGTGACATCTATATTTTCTACTGCACCAGTTAACACCATGAGTATACAGACACAATTTTACTTCAGGTTTAAGTCGACACCTGTAATTATGCATGACTATATCTATAGATGGTGTAGAATGCCACAGAATGGATACCAAACAGTATATGTGGAGTGATAACGAGTGAGGCTGAATACAATTTTATTCAAATTGGCAGAACTGACTACTTTTCAAAATAATCTGATATTCAGGGGAGGTAACCAGCTCTGTTGCCTGGTAAGTGTCTACATTTACAGACTAGCAGGTGTCGACAAAAACCATGATATAGCCAAGGAATGCAGTGTGTCCAGTCAACTTACTGGACCAAATGTTCTCACCTACAGCTATATCATAGGTGATAAACATTTTAGATCAGACAAAAGGCTGACATCAAGTCTGGTTCAGCTAGTAGCTATGATTGTCACAGAAAGGAACCACTTTAAGGGAAAATTATGTTTTAAACTAAACTACAAAAGTAATTAAACATTTCACTACAACTAGAACTCAAACTAAACTAAAACTAACAATGAACAAAAAATAACGTCCAGTAACATGAAGAACGGACTCTCAAGTAGATTACCAACTAGAAGTCAAAAGAAATTTTACATCAATGGAGGAAATGAAGAAACATCTCTAATTATAAACTATATACTAAAGAAACAGGTCCATCACTTACAGAAACTTAAACCAACTACTTTGTCATAATAAGCTTCCCTCTTCCGATTTTACAGCACTCCTATGCCCATTGTTCTTTCTATATATATACAATGTAACGATAGTTTAGTCCTGCAGTGACATAAGTTTAACATGAGGAAATCCAGACAGATTAGAAAAATGGAGATCTATTATATATGCCTTGTACCAACTGAAGGAAACTGCTTTCTTCTCTAATTATAAGGAAAAATAATGCAAGCATTTTTACGAGAACATGTTGGCCAAACATTGGAGTTACCGGTACCTTCCTTAATGTATGACCTTTTTAGCAATCTCTAACAATCAATTTTGAATACATCAGTTGAAAACAATATGTTATTATGAGGACAGTCACATCTACAGTTGAAAACAATCTGTGATTATCAAGACACACATAACACATTAGAAAATGTCTGGATTTCCCAATGTATATCCCATTTAGTTAATCTTGATGAAGCCAACTTCAGTTTCCCACATTTTCCTTTACAATTCTGAATAACAACTGACTGGGAGGCTTGGAGGGACATATTAGGTAAACAAATAAAGATTAAATAAAAAGAAGATTAGGTAAACAAGTAAAGATTAAGTAAAAACAAAAAAACTTATCGACATGGAAAAAAAGTTTCTTATCTAAAAGACACTACTATTATATTATGTCTTTTGGGAGTCCCTTTACAAACATTCATTTATGTGATAATAAAGTAGAATACAATGTTTTGGGAAGAAACAAATTACAATACATGTACACGTAATATGTATATCCACTACAGTATGTTGGTATTTCATATTACCCCCGACTCTTATACACGCAATCAAATCTTAGTGGGACTTTTATTGTATCTTAACTAAAGATGTGTACAAGAATGAACGTATCAGTAATACTAAAATGCCAAATTTTTAATTTTTGTATAAAAATATTGGTTCTTTCTCTCTAAAATGAAAAATAAAGATTGTGATATCTAAATAATACACAAAGATGATAGTATCTGAATGGCCCAGAGTATTTAAAAGAAATATCTTGGCTAAATATTATGCAATGGTAACTTATAAATCTTATTAAAATGAAAAAGAACTTTGAGCCAAAAATACTTGAAGATAAATTGTTTAAAATATTCTAAGTCCTAGTAGGAAATTTTATCTTATGTTATGATAAAAACCAAAGTAATTTATAACACATTTTTACAAAAATACATTAAAAATGCATCTTTAAAATAATGTTACTATAATGTATGTAAATTAAAGTATATAATATTCTTTATTATTTATTTACTATACTGTTTGTTTATATATTTTTTTTCAACATCATGACGCAGAGGAAAAGATAAGTACATGTTGTCGCCATGACAACATGCACTTGACAACCAATCGCAATATAAGACTTAAGACAGCAGGGACTTGCCGGTAGCAAGCTTCATTATCTGAACGATATATCATACAGGCTGTGTTTAAAACCCAGGACATCTTTATTACAGTATTTTTTCATATATTTATCTACTGGACTGAATGTAATATTAAAATAATGAAGCTTGCTTCAACTGCTCAAGATTATAAGGAGCAACCAAATTAAGTCAGGACAACTTCATGTCATGACAGTTGTATATTGTACTAATAAGTCATGACAATCAATTTTTGTCGTCATAAAACCAATAAGCCAGGACAACTTAGTGGTTGTCATGACAACCAACTGGAAGTAATTGGTAACCAACTTAAGTCATGACAACTCGATAGCAGGTTGTCATGACAACCAACTGCATGTGATGACAGTATATGGACAGCAGGAGATGACATCAAAACAACCTACTTCTCCACTACGTAGGCTATGTACCCATAATGTCTGTCAGTCAAAACTACTCTGTATTAAAGGCCGAAATTACTTTTATTCAAACCTATATCGCAAGCTGTAGGTATACTAATGCCTCCAGCTTGACTATTTCTCTTTTCTCGTTAAAGAAACATACAACAAACCTGTTTTGATCACACAAATACTCATGTTACAAAAACACTGACTATCAGTCAAAAAGGAGGAAATGCTCCACAATTTTTTTCCATAGATAAACAGATGGACAGGCTTACAAGCTGATTCCAGCTTACTACTGTATCCTTGTTACAAATGTTATAGGAGGCATAACAGTTATTAAAATAGCACATACAGTATGTATCAAGTACATGTAGAATAATAATTATACATTTGGTCTTAGTGATAACAATGATCCATCCTTTAGACTATTGGTCTTAGTTCTAACACTGATCCATCCTTTAGACTATTGGTCTTAGTACTAACAATGATCCATCCTTTAGACTATTGGTCTTAGTACTAACACTGATCCATCCTTTAGACTATTGGTCTTAGTACTAACACTGATCCATCCTTTAGACTATTGGTCTTAGTTCTAACACTGATCCATCCTTTAGACTATTGATCTTAGTACTATCAATGATCCATCCTTTAGACTATTGGTCTTAGTACTAACAATGATCCATCCTTTAGACTATTGGTCTTAGTACTAACACTGATCCATCCTTTAGACTATTGGTCTTAGTACTAACACTGATCCATCCTTTAGACTATTGGTCTTAGTACTAACACTGATCCATCCTTTAGACTATTGGTCTTAGTACTAACAATGATCCATCCTTTAGACTATTGGTCTTAGTACTAACACTGATCCATCCTTTAGACTATTGGTCTTAGTACTAACACCGATCCATCCTTTAGACTATTGGTCTTAGTACTAACACTGAATTATCCATCCTTTAGACTATCAAAAATATGTTATAACTGATTATATAGTAAAAATATGTAAACATTAGGTGTAAAATAACCCATTTTGTTGTAAAGGGCTGGGATACTTCACAAACTTGATATAATAGGTTCAGATTAATGCAAAATACCTTTCTTGTGATCTTTGTTTCATGAATCAATTTCATGAAATCTAAATGTTTTTCCATTTTTTTCCAAAGTAAAAATATTTCTCTTTCTCGCTTTAAATTTTAAAATTGGAATATTAATGTTGTAAGAAAGTTTCTATCAAAATATTTCAGCAATTCCATAATATTTATTTACATAATATTGTGTGTACAGTATGCTGATAGTTATAATTACAATAGATATATATATATATATTCCCAGCCCTTTTGTATGTAAATGATTTGATTCAAATTCAACAAAATCGCAACAGTGTATAAAATTCAAAATTTTGTTCATCTGGTTTATCACAAGACACCAAATTTTACTAAATCTATAATTTCAACAAGACAAGCGAGGAGAAAATGGGACAGATTCTGACTGACAATTGTAGAAATATTTGCTTTTCATCTATCATTATTTTTTCTTTTCTTTTGTATTTATTTGTGCTTTCATGTGACTGTTGTTCATTTTCACGGTAAATGGGATGGGCATCAACTTTTATTACTAGGTTTTTTTAATCAAATTATTGTGAAAGGGAGCAAATACGATCTGATTAACAATGTCACAACTTTAACGTGTAAACTACACAGACCTTACAGCATTTACTGATTTATACGTCCCTGGCAGACTGATGTAACAGATGATCAGTTATTTTGTTTCAGATACACCATGACATAGCATAGACTTTGTTCAACAAAATTACAGCCAAAGTTGTTTGGTACACATGTCCCATTTTCTGCTCCCTAACATGTTAGACAACTGTATAAAAGCATAGACTCAGTACCTTATATACCAGGGCTATTCCAGTAAAAATTCACCTTGACCCCAAAACTCCAAAATAAATCACTTTTGTCCATGTGTTTCTTGACCGTAATGTCAACTCTTCAATGTAAATAATGATAAAATTTTGTACCCCTTGTCAAAACCTGGAGTGGCAGATGGCAGATATATTTTACTGAATAGCCCTTTAGCATGAAATACTTGTCTGATTTTGATAAAAGTTTACGGATTTATCACCTGAATGGGTAAAACAGATTTCAGACAGGTACACAGCCCTAGCAAGATATATCCTACTGTTGTTGTTGACCTCTCACCTGGAGGTCATCAGCCGTAGGGAGATGTATCCTACTGTTGTTGTCGACCTCTCACCTGGAGGTCATCAGAGCTGCTGATCATACGTCCATAACCATCAAGACTCGTTGGCTTTTGTTTAAAAGGTTTGTCCAACACCTGTTAAACATACAAAATTTACACTAAAGCACTTATCACCTACAAATACTTAATATACACATGATACAAAATGTTTTCTTTGGTCCCCTTAAATACGTTGTACAAGCAAAACATTACAGATAAGATTGTTTTGAGGAGAAAACTAAATTTTACTCAATTTCTCCTTTATGATCCTGCCCAAGTCCTGTCCATCTGGCCCCTACAACAGGGGCAGGAATCCAATTTTGTATTCTCTTCAAATGAGAACAGTTCTAACTAAGTTTGAATATACTTGAAACAGTTATTTTATATATAAAATCAGTCTAAAGCAGTTAGTTCAGAATTGAATAGATTGAGAAAAGTGTCAGTTTAAAAAAATAACAAGTAGGTCCACAATAAATCTATTTTCATATGAATATCTCATTTTCTTTTCAGATCACCTACCTCTTCCATAGCCCTGGAAGGTAGCCATGCCTCTCCCATAACCACTCAATGGGGGACTGCCACGCCCATATCCTCTCCCCCTCCCCACGGAAGCTGTTAAAACCAATAACATTAAAGTGTCACCAATTTTTTTTTTCACACAGACAAAATGATGCAATTTCAAAATGCAGCATAGATTAGAATATGTCCAGTTATCTATATCAAAAGTTACCTGAAAAAATGTATACAGTGTGACACTGGACACTGTAAAATGGGTAGCCCAAAAGCCATTTTAAAACCACCAAATTCCAAACGTTTATTTGCAGGAACTTTTGAGGAATCGCAAGAAGTTGATCTGAGGGCATACTATGCATATTAAACTCACCTTTGGCTAAGAAATTCTGGACAAAAGGGGATGTCATAAGGTCTGGTTTCTTCTGGACAGACATAACTTCTGGCTGCAGGTCTGATGTTGGGCTGACTTCAGACTGAATGAAGGCTGTTCCTCTGTTGGGAGATTTTGGAATTTGATCCGACTCCACGCCGGAGTCGCCACCTCCCACACCTGTGTCCCCGTCGTCAGAGGATGAGGACATGTTATTGTCTGTAGCCACGGGCTCTTGTGTGTTCTTCTGGGACAGGAAACTCATCAAACTAAGACTCTTTGTCGCATCAATTCTGGGTGATATGTCTGAAAATTGATCTTCATCGTATTGATTTTCTCGCGACAGATTGTCTTCTTCTTTAAATGAGACTAACTCCCTGTTTATGTTACTTTTTCCCTCCTCGTCCTCTTCTCCTACCTCGATTTGGTGATCTTTCAGAAAAGTGTTAACAGTTCCCATCACCTGATGAAGTGCTGATACAAAGTCTTTCACTTTTTCTCTCCCCAGTGCCAGGTCTTCTCCAGTCCTGCATTGTAATAAAACACACTTAATTGAAAGCACAATAATGCATTTAAATTTACATCTTAAAAAAATTCTGATGTCCTGTAATTTCGTAATTTGATACAATGGCCTGATTAACAGAAATAATTTGTTCACTGACTATAGGTCAAGTCAAGGACATCATGCTATTTTAGGAACAGATTCCTCTCCCACAACACTTCAATTTTTTCTGTATAATCCCCCCTTAATTTCATTTTTGGATACAAGTGTTATATCGTTGGGACGGGCGATTCTTTCAGGTAGGCCACGTGGTAAGAACGATGATAAAACTGTATAACAATCAGAACTTAAGGTTTTTAAATCCTGGTTTAGTCGTTCTGATTTTGCCTCACAAACATCAGTCTGGCTGATATTTCTTTACAAAACAACCCTGTTGTTCAGTTTTCATAAAAGTCATGAAGGTGCTGTTTCTTATCAGAAATTATTTATCAGAGCAAGGGTCATGCCTGTTTAATTGGGTTTCAGTGCACAGTTGCAATTTTTGGCAGAGGTATGGACATTTTTCAGTATGGTCATTTTCTATTTGCTTTTCAACTCGCTGGTGACACTGTTTTACAAAAATCTTGCTAATGCCATACTTTCTAACTCTCTCTATATGGAAAAGAGACACCTGATTTTGGACCCTAAACTCAAGAATTTTAAACCAGTGAAATTGCTCATCTACAAGGTATATTCCTATAGGCAAACATTTAATTATTCCATCTGAAAGGAAAACCAACTCAAAATGTCCCTTCTAAGGGATTTTTTGTCTCTAGGGGATAATACACATATATATCATATTTATGTTTTGAGCATGAATAATCTTCCCCATGAAAATTTTCAAAATGTTGTCATCGCAAGTATGCTACTGTAAAGGTAACTAGAACAATGATTCGGACCAAACAAAGGAAACAACCTTGGGAGAGTAAAGAATAAAAGCAAAGAGAGCAGGGGCTCACATAGATACCCCCCACACAACAAAAACGGTCAAGTGTGACCTATGGCCATTAACGTTGACCGATGACCACCAAAATCAAATCAGATGTCGAACTTGATAGTGTGATGATATGGTGTGAATATGAATCAAATATGGCCATGAGATTATACACAAGCTTTTTATTCCAAAAGTGGTCAACGGTGACCTTTGACCTTTAACGTTGACCACCAAAATCAATTCAGATGTAGAGCTTGATAGTGTGATGGTATAATGTGAATATGAATCAAATGTGGCCAGGGTTTCACAAAATATCTTGTACACAAGCTCTGTATGCACACACGAAAGGACACACAGACATAGTGTTTACTGTACACCCCCCTCACCTAAGTGGGGGGTATAATAGGATGAAGCCTAAACTAATCTTACCAGGCCTTGGTTTCATCAACGTTCATTAACTTAAGGAAATTGCTTAACTCAAAATTCTCCATAGGAAAGCATTACAGAATTTAAGGAAAGTTCCTGAACTTAAGATTTTCCCCCTTAAATTCTGTAATGCTTTCCTATGGAGATTTTTAAGTTAAAGAGTTTCCTTAAGTTAAGGAATGTTGATGAAACCAGGGCCTGCTCTGTTCCCGACTAAAGTTTATTGATTGTTAGGTGACTAGCTAATACTGGTATATCAGGACAGGTTTTGATAGGGGACACATGTATCTGTTTGCTGAAACACTGTCATACTGTATAGTGTAAGGATCAGACTACTGAGGGTTGACTATACATGTTTCGTCAAACGAATTATAAGAGCGCAACATATTTACCCTAGCAGGAGTTTCTCTTTAACACTCTCAATGCTGGCTTTGTCGGGGAGAGTTCCGGGCCGCGTTGAGACGCGACCTCGTTCAGCCCTACTGATGTCCTCCATCAGACAGTCCACATCCAAACTGTTCAACGTCCTTCCCTCTGACGCAAAAACCAAGTAGGATACGTTAGTACATGTATTCTTATGATAAAATTGTGTCGCAAGGATAAAACCTAGAATGAAGTTTAACATGCTCTTTGGATCAAGGTGATGCTATTCAATGGAAAATCAACAAGGAAAAGATGTTCTTTTCTTAACTCCAATATAAATTTATGGGTTTTATTTATCGAAAAAATAAATTTTCAATAAACCAATAATGGTATAAACCTTGTTGAATCCCTGGCTATCATTAAGCTGGTAACATAGCCAAAATACCAATTCTGATCTCATCCCAAAAGTGTTTTAATTAAAAGAATGCCAACAAACTGTATGCCACAACGAAAGTTCACATAACCCTTGGAGTCAGTGGTAACAATCGAAATGAGAATTATAATCTGACCCCTATATATAATATTAAACTGTCAAACAGTGTAAAAATTTGGCTACCACCAAGCAGATAATATTTCTTTAACACATGGCTAACATCAAAACATGCACATTCATTTCAAGAAAGCAATTAGCATGAAGGGAAAACATTAAAACCTGTTTGGGTTATTTTTTTTCAAAATGAAAAAACTCTTATGATTCTAAAACATAAACTGAAACTTACCGGAGTCAGGAGGCCCGGACAGCCTCAGTTTCGCATCCATATCTAGAGCAACACATGTCTCCCTAACTCTGCTCACATACATGATGTCCTTGACTCCTGATTTGACCCCAGACATGGCGGTAACAGGATTGCTGATACCGTTGCTTGAGACAGGTTCTTCTTTGCTTTCTCCGAACAAGTCTTCCACATCTACCTTTCCTACAAGAAACATTATCCGAAAGTAAGTTAAAAACCAATGAGAGAAAATTTCTCACTATAAAACCTTTTTTGATAAGTAACTGTGTGCCTATAGTGGTACATCATGAGTATTACGCCACACATAATCCTGGCCTAATCTGTCTACATGTGTATGTCACAGCTGAGTGATAGGTCGGAAAGCATGGACATCAAACACCTGTGAGGATGTGACTGTGCACGCCTCTCGAGAAATCTTGTAGGCACACCACTCACTAAATACAGTTACATTTCCTCGCCTACCAGAACTCGATCACTCACAGCTAGGACACAGAGCAGGGCAGTAAGTAATACAATCGTAATACAATAGCAGCGGTCAATTTACAATTTATTTTCATGGGTCCTTTTTGTAAATGTTGTTGTAAACTATGCGTCCCACAATGTTTAATTGAAGTATTTCCAGAATTTCTAGGAGTCCTTTCATAATTTTATGAGTACTGGACTCAGGACTCGTATGTAGACTGATCACTGAATAGTCCCCCTTTTAACATTGTATACATTTTTTATTTGGTGTTATGTCTTCACTTGGCTTTGTGTTAGAGGAATGATGGTCTAAGGGAGATAATCTGTAAGTGCATGCAAATATACAGTACGCTTCAGGTGATTTGGTACTCAAACGCGCCGCGGGCGAAAGCCGCCGCCGGAGCGGAGGGGATTAAAACCCCTCGGAGTAATCACCTGAGCAAAGTCGCGGGGTCCCGCTCCCAGCACGCGGTCCAGCGTTGGGGATTAAGTCTATCTGCCACTTACTACTGTGAGGTGAACACCGACAGTCCAGGATAACTGAATGTTATACACATCTTTATGTGTTTTTTTATGAAATTAAATACAGACGTGTCGTGTCGTATTGTTAACGTTCACGTCAGATCATCAAGTGAAAATGGTTAATAAAACAATCAATACGCAAGCTAAAATTGCTAAGTTAACGTATTGTATATGCGTAACACGAGCCTATAATGCAGTTGTTAAAAGAAGTCCCTTGTTTGGAAATGTTGTTTTATCATATAATCGAAAATTTTCATTGGCTTAATCCGCCGATGATGTACATTACGTAATGCGAGGTCAATAAAGGTGAAGCCAAAAGTACGGAATAAGATTGCTAATTTACTTACGTCCGTGCCAAAATGTTTTGGTATTTCAAAAACATTTTTTTGAAAGGAAATATTAAGAAACAGTTAACGGGAAAAAAAACGTATGTTCTCCAATCATTCGCTATCGTAGTGAAAGTCATGTGTCCCTTTCGCCTCCGATCTTGACAAATGCACAAAACCAACACGGCACTCACGGATTTGGAGTCATGCTTTCAACCCTAAAATACAGAATACTTGGTCCATAACTGACTTAATTAGCTAGTCCATATTCTGCCAGAGGGTAGAAAGCGTTTGATTTTTTTACCGGCCCAGCAGGGACCTTTGACCTACAGCAAGGAGCTCTGCAGCCCAGCTAACAGGTGTCTCAAGTTGTGAAAGCTTGGTTAGCTTTACTATTCTTTTTATTGTGTTAATGTATTGGACAAACTCATCTATTTTGCATTTACAGAAAACTAATATATATATATATGGAACAATCTGGAACACTTTGGTCTTCTGACAGTATGCATATTGTAAGCGGAGGTTAATTTTTGGCTAGTTTTAAATCAAAATGGTTAGCGGATCTTTTGCACAAGCTTACTAAACCCATGGATGCAGCGAATGTGACTGACGAGTGACAGCTACCCAAGAAGTCAAACACAGGGACCTGAGAATTTGTTACAGCTAGTTTTGGACCTATAAATTTTACATGTTTGAGAGGTTTAGGTCAAATTTTCGATAAAATACTCTATACACCGGCTAAAGGTCCAAAACTAGCTGTAAAAAATTCTCAGGTGCCTGTTGTCAAAAGATCAAATCTCGCTAATCGTTTCCATTTATTATTTCATCTTGCAGATACGAAATGCTCTATACACAACAAGAGGCCCAAGGGCCTTAACGGTCATCTGACTACCAATTGTGATACCATTATGGAATAAGTTTAAACAATATTTTATTTCCATCAGTGTACATGTATATTACATATATAGAAAATTATACAAATAGTGAGGATTGGAAAACAAGCTAATAGCTTATATAAATTCCTCTCCTCTAGGAATTAGTAATACAATCATGTAACAATATGCCACACAAATGTGGTTTTCAAGATGGTGATGATCATGGATTTCTTCGGAACAGTGCGAAAATAACATTTGGTCAGAATCATTTTAGGCAAGTTTCAGATCATGGAAAGTGTTAGATGTGGATGCAAAATGGGGGCTGTTGCAGCCATCTTGGATCTCTGACAGACTGGAGAAATAACAACATTTGGTTGGGACTATCTGGGGATCATTTTTCTATGAAAAGTTTTAAATGTGTATTCAAAATGGGGGCTGTGGCAGCCATCTTGGATGTCTGATGGACCCGATAAATAACATTTGGTTGGGACTATCTGAGGATAATTTTTGCAAGGTTCAGCTCAATGTCACTGGTAGAACTTGAGAAGTTCAAAATGACATATATTGCGGCCATCTTAGATTTGTGACAATGGGCGAGTTCGATTGCCGACTATAGTTACTGTAGTCTACTAGAGTTCAACCGAACACACTTTAGTTATAATGTACTGCGCATGTGTACAGAAAGAAGGAGTTGAACTTGAGAAGAAGTTTAAAATGTGAAAAGTTTACGGACGGCAATTTTGTTTTTCAAGATGGCGAATCTGGCGGCCATCTTGGATTTTGGACCAACCCGAAATGTAACAACACTTGGTCAGGACCATCTCAGGATCATTTCAGCCAATTTTCAGCTTAATCCCAGTGGTAGAACTTGATAAGAAGTTGGAAACGTGTTTTTCAAGATTGCGGCTCTGGCAGCCATCTTGGATTTCGGTCCGACCCAAAAAGTAACAATACTTGATCAGGACCATCTCAGGATCATGTCAGCCAAGTTTCAGCTTAATCACACAGGTAGAACTTGAGAAGAAGTTTGAAATGTGTTTTTCAAGATGGCGGCTCTGAAGGCCATCTTGGATTTCCGACCAACCTGAAAAATAACAACACTTGGTCAGGACAATCTCAGAATCACTTCAGCCAAGTTTTAGCTTAATCCCACAGGTAAAACTTGAGAAGAAGTTGGAAATGTGTTTTGTAAGATGGCGGCCATGGCGGCCATCTTGGATTTCGAACCGACCGAAAAGTAACGACTCATGGTCAGGACCATCTCAGGATCATTTCAGCCAAGTTTCATCTTAATCCCACTGGTAGAACTTGAGAGAAATTTGGAAATGTGTTTTTCAAGATGGCGGCTCTGGCGGCCATCTTGGATTTTGGACCAACCCAAAAAATAACAACACTTGGTCAGGACCATCTCAGGATCATTTCAGCCAAGTTTCATCTTAATCCCACTGGTAGAACTTGAGAAGAAGTTGAAAATGTGTTTTTGAAGATGGCGGCTCTGGCGGCCATCTTGGATTTCGGACCGACCCGAAAAATAACAACACTTGGTCAGGACTATCTCAGGATCATTTCAGCCAAGTTTCAGCTTAATCCCAGTGGTAGTACTTAAGAAGAAGTTTAAAATAGGTGTTGTTCAGGAAAACAGTGATTGCGCAATCATGTCACAAAATGGCCGCCATGGCACAAATGTCGAGAGTTTTTCGGACCCGAAAAATAACAACATTTTATAGGCTGCCCTTCCTGAACATCGCTACCAATTTTCAGCTCACAGGTACCAGTGGAACTGTAGAAGAAGTTTAATATGTGTTTTTCAAGATGGCGGCTCTGGCGGCCATCTTGGATTTCGGACCGACCCGAAAAATAACAACACTTGGTCAGGACCATCTCAGGATCATTTCAGCCAAGTTTCATCTTAATCCCACTGGTAGAACTTGAGAAGAAGTTGAAAATGTGTTTTTGAAGATGGCGGCTCTGGCGGCCATCTTGGATTTCGGACCGACCCGAAAAATAACAACACTTGGTCAGGACTATCTCAGGATCATTTCAGCCAAGTTTCAGCTTAATCCCAGTGGTAGAACTTAAGAAGAAGTTTAAAATAGGTGTTGTTCAGGAAAACAGTGATTGCGCAATCATGTCACAAAATGGCCGCCATGGCACAACTGTCGAGAGTTTTTCGGACCCGAAAAATAACAACATTTTATGGGCTGCCCTTCCTGAACATCGCTACCAATTTTCAGCTCACAGGTACCAGTGGAACTGTAGAAGAAGTTTAATATGTGTTTTTCAAGATGGCGGCTCTGGCGGCCATCTTGGATTTCGGACCGACCCGAAAAATAACAACACTTGGTCAGGACCATCTCAGGATCATTTCAGCCAAGTTTCATCTTAATCCCACTGGTAGAACTTGAGAAGAAGTTGAAAATGTGTTTTTGAAGATGGCGGCTCTGGCGGCCATCTTGGATTTCGGACCGACCCGAAAAATAACAACACTTGGTCAGGACTATCTCAGGATCATTTCAGCCAAGTTTCAGCTTAATCCCAGTGGTAGAACTTAAGAAGAAGTTTAAAATAGGTGTTGTTCAGGAAAACAGTGATTGCGCAATCATGTCACAAAATGGCCACCATGGCACAAATGTCGAGAGTTTTTCGGACCCGAAAAATAACAACATTTTATGAGCTGCCCTTCCTGAACATCGCTACCAATTTTCAGCTCACAGGTACCAGTGGAACTGTAGAAGAAGTTTAATATGTGTTTTTCAAGATGGCGGCTATGGCGGCCATCTTGGATTTCGGACCGACCCGAAAAATAACAACACTTGGTCAGGACCATCTCAGGATCATTTCAGCCAAGTTTCAGCTTATTCCCATTGGTAGAACTTGAGAAGAAGTTTGAAATGTGAAAAGTTTACGGACGGCGCACGGCGGACGACGACGGACGAAGCACGGTAACTATAGGTCATCTTGACCCTTTGGGTCAGATGACCTAATAAAAAAACACATTATATTCTGATGAATGGAAAAAAAATAATCATAAGATACGTGTATTTTAATCCAAACTTTTTCTTGTGTACGTACCATTATAAAAAAAAAAAAACACATTTTTTTTATTCTAATAGCAAAATTGCAAAAAAAACACGGGAAATGGCTGCGCCCGTACCCCTCACTCCCTTTGCCCTTCACCTATCGTCAAACATTGTTTTCAGACAATACACACAATAGTAAATTGTTTATACAGGCACCGTACAATTAACTGTTGACCGTGGTTTCTCTCACCTGGCAGTCGCTTAAGATCGTAAAACTGTTTGCATTTAACAGGAAGGGGGGGGGGGGTCAGCGTAACACCTGTCAATCAAAACAGTTTGACACAATGGACAGTATCAACTACAACACAGTTTTAACAACCCCCAGGAAACAGGTGTGAAACTTGCCCTGGGGTGTATACCCGTACAGGTGTGGCGAAAATGGACTGTAATAATTACCATATGATGTCGTAAAATTGTCGATCCTTAACTCATTCGCTCATGAAGACACACTTGAACTGGTCTGATTGAATGGTTGGAACAGTTCATTATGAAAGCTCAGGGGGGAATGACCTGTGTTCATTTATGTACTTCAGTGTACAATTATTATCGTCGACAGCACGGGAAATTATCTATCCAAGTCCGTGTCGATACTTGTACAGTTAGAAACAAATAACGAATCTCAACTTTGTGATAACAGTATCCGTTCTTTTTGGCTTCTTGAGAAAACGTAAAAAAAAAAAATGTTTGGAACAATGGGTCTTGTATGCATTTCTTTAATAATAAATTAAATCAAATATTAATTACACATAGAATAAGGAAGCTTGTGTATTGAACACAAGTGAAGTTTTCAAAAGTTGTGTTCGAATTCCTGTTGCATTTGTAATAAATTTTATAAACGGGATAAATGAAGTTTATAGGAAAATGTGGTATGTAATGCTGACATTGCAAGATCAACTTAGAGATGCAGATATGCCTAGTGTAGATAATGATTATTGGAACATTTTATTTCGTACTGATGAAATATAGATTTGCTTTACAATAAAGTCTGGTAAAAAAATCTCGTGATCAAATTCTCACAGTCATTTTGAACTTTTGTCAGCTTGTATTATAAATTACGTCGACAGATTCGTGGAACTAATCAAGCGACCAGCACTGGCTCTTCTTAGCCACATTTAACGTTATCATAAATATATACAAAATATAAACTGGAGTGCATGCATAAGAAAAATAAAACCAAGATTTGATTCATTTCGACTTTAATACTGTGTCGTAGTGATTTCGATGTTTGTACGTCCGTTATTGAGACCTTACGGCCTTTCGTTGGACGATATACTGTACGTGCCTGTAACTTTTTTGGTATATAATTTTTAAGAAATACGGATACATGTATATCAAACAAAGCTTACATTGCAGTTAACTTTCAAAACGTAGTTGGTTTGATGCTGTTAGTTTATACAGGGATGTATACGTCCCTGGTTTATATGATTCTAGTATAAGTGTATTTCCTATTGTAAAAGCTTTAAACACAAACTGGACTAATTGCCTAAGAATATTACCAAAACATTATATTTTTCAAAAAACTACACCAAATCCAGGAATTACCTATAACAGTTACGATTAGGTAATACTTTCCGTTTCTGATTTATACGTACGAAATAACAGGAAATAAGTCCATGTAATCGAAGTCAACGTTATAGCTAAAATAATGATGTAAATCAACTGCAGACTGCCACTTATAATCAATAATATTAGGGACGTATATAACGTCCCTGATAATATATATTTTTTGTCATTACGCAATGTGACCGTCGTTATTTTTAAACACAATTTATATAAATTGATTGTGAATGGCACCTCGACGACACGGTCCATCATCTAGTTCAGTCACAGGATGCGGTGCATTGCGTAAGCTCCGCCCATTATGTCACAAGGACTACTGTGTTCAGGTGTGATTGACATTTCAAACCAACCAATCATTCAGAATGCAACAGACCAGAAATTGTCAGCCCCGATAGGCTAGATGTCACGGGTTAAAAATAAATGTTGATCGGTAAGTTTTGAGAACTTTCGACATGGTGTACACCGAAAAACATATAATGTTAATGTGCATAATCATAAAGATGCAATAATCTTGTATTATTCGAAGTAGAATCGTGTAATCTAGTGGAACTGATCGACACCTGCGTATCAGGTACACTGTCTATTTTGGGGTAGAACCATCACGAAACCACGGCATTGACGAAACGTAATGGTATTTGATCGTAAAGATGAAGGGTGAATGTTCTTGTGAGATGCATTTGTTTACAGTCGTCCAGTTCATTACAAAATGTTTGTTTCCCTGGGATTACAGACAGTTAGCCTACAGTACAGTACATATTTGATAGCGTTATTTCTTTTCCGTCCGCCGAATTCGAGTAGCGCTTTCTGTCACGATACGTTTGTCGATCATATTTCCGGCATTGAACATCGTACAAGTTACTGTACACTGTAGGCCTAATTTCTGACCAAAGTTAATCCCCATCACCCATGACCACAGGATAGTCGCGGGGGGCTAAGGCCAGCGGTCTTACCTGGACGGCCGGAGTTTCGCCTGCGGTCATCCCGCGGCTACGAGCGACAGGTGAGCGGGATTGTCGCTCCGCGCGCGTTTGACTACCATATCACCTGAAGCGTACTTTATGAACTCTCCAGAGAAAAGCCCATCATATACCATACATACAAATGATATATATTTTAAAATCTGTAAATGTCTGTTATGTAGACTGTTATATTGTATACTTCATGTGAACTTTAACAAAGCCTGGTCTTCATTATTAGAAGAACCAGAGCTTATACATTAATTCTTATTATCACCTTACTGATGCATCATCCCAAATCTATTTCCTAGACTTCAGTATAAAGTAATTAATAATAATAATTCAAGTTTCTAAAAAACTGCTTTATCACAGCCTAGTTGGTAGGTCTCAAAGGAGGTCACAAATTATTTGATGATATAGGGCTTTTTGTAACATGCAAATATCTTCGTCAAATCCCTGGGGAGCAAACACGCGGTGCTGCCATTTCAGCGCTCACACCTGACTTTACAACATTTTCCAGCACTGCCCAACCATGTACTCCTTAACAGCTGGGTAGACTAGAACAAGCAAAGTAAAGTACCTTGTTCAAAGATACAACACAGGGCTGTGACACAAAACTGCAACCCTTCTGTCATGAGCCTGGCGTCCTACCACTAGCTTACCGTGTCTCTGGCCAGACAACTCTAATTTTCAGGATCACATAGTATCGTGTTCACTTCAAAAACTTCTATACTGATACTGAATATATGGTGTGCAATCACATGCTATATCGCCAACCTTCCTGTATTCTATCACACGTATCCCTATTTCTATACTTATACTGCACATAGGGCTGGGCGGTTTTACCCGTATGCCGGTATACCGTGGTATAAAGTTTTGATGGTACGTACCGTGGTACATTAGTCCTGTACCGGTTTTTTGGGGACTTTCATTTAACTTATCAATTTGAAAGAACTATTTGTTACATAGATCAATTGAAATTCCAATAATGGTTCAATAATAATTTCCTATAAGTTTGCTGATCAACTAGGACAGACATAGCTTCACTCAAACAATATTAGAGGATATCACAAAGAGAAACTTATGACAGGCCTCTTGTGGATTGGCTTCAGAACAAAAACAGCCAGAGACCTTTAGCTAGCTCAAACATTCAATCAAGGTGGTATACTGTGGTACGTACCGCAGTATTTACCTAAATACCATGGTATACCGTGGTACGTTTTATTTTGTGGTACCCAGCTCTAACTGCACATATATAGTATTCTATCCCTTGCTATATCATCAACGTTCTTGTATCTATCACATGTATCCCTTTTCTATCATGATACTGCTCATAGACAGTGTTCTACCCCATGCTATATCGCTAACCTTCCTGAATCCGTTTATACGTATCCTTGGCTAAGTCTACGACAAGCTTGTTTCCCCGGAGCGGCCAGCGGTGCAGATCTTTCACTGCTTTAACAGCACTATCCATCTTCTTAAACCGCACAAACCTGTCAAGAAAAAAGAAATGCTTAATACCACAAAATATTATCAAAAATAGGATGCTTCAAAAACTCAGTGAGAAGGATAATTTGGTAATTTCTAAAAACTAAATGTCAGTGCTAATTAGCCCCCCTACATGAAAACAATTAATCATGGAAGATTCCTATCACAGAGCCATAAATATAAACCATTACCTAAATGTAGAATTGATCAGCTTGTTGATCCCCCATTGTTATTTTTCACCACTAAAACCTCTGTTTTAAAGGCCCAATAAATGTCACTTTCAGCAAAACGTGAAGCGAAAATCAAGCAGGTTTACTTCGTTTTAGACTTATTTTTGCATGGTTATCAACTGGATTGTTTTCAGAATTTTCCAGAATCACGAAAAATGTCAAGAAGTTACGTATATTGGGCCTTTAATGTCTATTCATGAAATGTTGATCATTTGAGATGCTTCGAACAAAGTAAATGTGACTGGGACAATCAAAGTGAAAGTAGACATGAACTTTTGTTTCCCAGCCACATGATCAATATAATCTAATATGCTGTTATACAGATGAGATACTGTATATCCATACAGTACCCATAATTGAAGCTTCCGGCTCGATTGTTCTCCACAACAAACAGATCTTCTACATTGCCACATCCACTGAACAATTCCACCAACTCAGTCTGAATTAAAATGCAAAACAATAAGTTTCAGTAAAAATGACTGGTTTATAAGTAATTATCCCTCTTAGTTATCTAACTTAATAGTCTAAAAATCAATAGATCTGTGTAAAATTTGACCCTGACATTTGATCTGATGACCTTACGGTAATGACCTTGAGGTGTGGTCAGTTGTTATTGTCACGTATAGTTACTAAATTAGACGCAGTGAGAGACTGTTGGCATCACCTTGGCGTACAAATTCTATATACCGGGTAGGTTACTGCATTTACGCACAACTGCAGCCACCCCATGACCTTTGACCTTTTTATCTGAAAATCAATAGGGGTCATCTACTTCTTAATCTAATAACTAAACCATGTCAGAAAAATCATAACAACCAGTTCTCAACACAGTCACCCCTGAAGACACATCTGAACTCCTCTAATACAAAGGTTGGAATATATGAAATTTCAGGGATGAAATATGAGTTATTAGATATTGATTTGGACAAGATTTTAGTAACCGACTGACAGACATTCATATACAAATTAATAATATACAGCCTCTTCTTCGAAGGGGGCATTTTAAAGGGGGAAAAAACAGTTTACATTTAGTTGTTACCTTGGTAACATCTTGCGAGAGATGTCCAACAAACACGGAGAATAAGTCTCTGGCAGTTACTCTGGGACAGGTCATGCTGTAGCTGTGGCACTCACCCTGGTCAAGTGTAAACAATAATCTTACAAATTATGATAAGACTACCTACTACATATATTAAACAACAAGGCAACAAATTCTTGCCATATTTGGAATGGTTTTCCACACTGTTTCCAAAAATATACAATTAACGGAACAGATATTATCATTTTAAATTGTCACAAAATATGTCGTTTTAGACTAATTTAAAGCTCATATTAGCAATACTAATGCTAAGTTATTTTCTTCATATTGAACAAAATATACCTTGTTCCGATTGCATGCTTAAAAGCTTGTGCAAGTGTGATTAATCGATCATCAGCAATTCTAATCGATGATCGCGTGGAAGAGGGTCAGTCACTGATAAACTGATATGATCAGATTGCAATCATCATTCCATCAGCTACTGTTCCTTTAATTGTACATCTAAAACTGAATGTCAAATAAAACTGAACTTTTGAATCAAATGAGGAAATGAGTTGTTACCTTGAAGACATTTGACCTTTTGCCGTTACCCCCTTTTTTTTTTCACAAGGCAACAATATTTATGGAGTGCCCTCTTTGTTAAGGCACCAGTCTACAAGTCGTCGTCACATTAGGCCTATAATTATATGTAACAATGATTAATTCTATACAGCATGAAACACTGACAGACACTTGAAATCTTATCAATTATTTGCAAATATAAAGCACTAAATCGAAAAATCCCACTCCCTCTAATAAAAATCATGAAGTGTTCGAGGCCATAGCTCTGATCAATAAACTGACATTGGCAGGCCAATTGATGCGAGGACTTTGAAGATGTACATCGTAACATGTAAACAAACAGACCCATATCTGTGCACCCGCGGCCGGATCGTTGATTGTTGAAATTGAAACTGTGCCAATTTCGCTAATAGGCTTAACTTCTGCTTATATGGTGTGTGATGGTCATGTCTATTTCTCATTGCAACACCTTCAATTTCTTCATAATAACTATATTTCGAAGGAGTTGGAACAAATTAAACCTAACAAGTCGAAATAAAGGATCATCTAAGGCCTACCTTCTTACATCCTTGTCAGCTTTAATTTCACTGCACCGATTTCACTGCACGAGCTCGAGGTCGCCAGTATAATAACATCCTTGTAAATTACCACATCTATTTATCGGTTACATGGGCCTGAACACAGTGCCAATAGGACTGTTCGATTCGGTAGACACCGACGATCGGCTTTGCGGTTGCGCTAGGCGTATGGTGGCAACTGCCTCTTAGCATTGTGTAAATGGGAAAGTGCGGACGTATATATACGTCTCTGAGCAAATGTAAATATAAATTTTATACCCAAGGTTTATTTTTTAGCAAATTAAAAAAAACTAGGTCAATGTGACCTCCTTTTCGACCATGGCTATTTTTTATGATCAGTTTGAAGTTTTACTGTCTTGGAATCGCACAATGCATCAAAACTATGAAGAAAGATTAAAACAATATCAAAAGGGGGCCTATTATGATTTGACCCCACATAACTCGTTAAGCGCTCCGATCTGACCTTAATTAATTCCATGTCATGTAATAGGTGTTGATATTGTAACGTGCACCGTGGTCGGTACCTATCTGGTCCGTCCCAAGTGTCCCCCGGGATATGCTGTGCTTATAACGGTAGCTTATCAATGGTAGCCGTGGCGCATTTACTTATATGCGAGCCGTCGTCAACCTACTAGACCACTATAGACCCTTACTCAATCAAACGCCAATCAGTAATATTTACAAATGATTTCTATGTCGAGAACCCAGTGAAACAGAATATACACTAATATTAACGAAACAGTGCCGTGCTACTTGCCACGGCACTCTCAAACTGTAACAATAACTAACAAATACAAACAGGTATTACCTCCGCGCAGTGTCGCCCCCTGCGCACTGCTTTACCTTAGAGCAGCGCACTTGCTCAGCGCAGTTGTACAGCGCACTTGCTCAGCGCAGTTGTACAGCGCACTTGTACAGCGCAGTGGCACAGCGCACTTGTTACAGTACCTACACCACGGCTACTGCGCACGGGCCGATAGAGCACTGTCCCCTTAACAGCCCTCTGCTTACCCCCGCTAGCTGTAGTATCAATACTGCCCTACAGACCTATCGCTATTTCTGATCCCTGACTGCCTCGGCAACCACGACCACCAGTCCCTTCTTCAGAGACCTATTTTACTCCCGCTAGCCGAAAGACTTATCCAGTCTCTCCACAAAGACTTATTCAGTCTTTATTATATATAGGACCTTATATATATATACCTGTCTAGCTTCCGTAGTATTCTGGGTCGGCCGATCTATACGCAATCGTCAGGAGTTCTCCCTCCAGAATGAAGCGAGCTCTCTTTTATATATGCCTTCGCTCAACCCATTCTGGGGTAAACCAGGTTATTCCATTTTTCTGTGACGTCACAAGACTTCTTGGTCCTCCAAACGTTTACAGTCTGACAGCACGTGCACGCCACTATTCTATTTATAGACTCAACACAACAGTGAATTTACGCTGTTTATTTACATGAAAACGGTAAGTTAACAACACGGACAATGCAATACACAGAAATAAACTACATGATAATCAAACATGACCGATTTTCATTACATCACCCTCCCCTCGAAATAATGCGTCCTCGCATTAGCGGTATTTGTCACTTGCTTAGTGACAGATAAAACAAACTAACAAAATGTAGTTTATACGGGATGATGGTCAGTCTCCTTAGCGCTGGCGCAGCTGCATGCGCTGACGTTAAATACAAAGGCATCCTTCCCCATGCGCTGCCTGCCGCATAGGCAAGGTAACTGGACAAGAACTTGGCACCACAGAGTGGACATCTGAATTGACACAGAACGAGAGAACACTAAACAAATGTCTCTCTGGCATTGCCCGAGCAATATCGGACATAGTCTTTCATCCAACAAGGTGGTCTTCGCCGCCGAGCACGGTCAGTTCGAGATTCAATGTCTGAACTATCACTGCTTATATCTTCTATATCAGATTCAAAACCCCGTGCTTCTACAAGCTTATCATTTCGTGACGCTGTTGGTTCGTGGTCAGTGTCATCGAACCCATTGCCAACTACCGTAGTCTGATTTTGACCACCCTTCTCTTCGCCCCTCAAATGCTGACCTAGCTTCTTGCGCATACGGTCTACATGAATCACCTGCGGTTTCCCTCTAGGTCCACAATTGACTTTATAAGTCAAATCAGAGCACTTGCCTAACACTTTGAATGGTCCCCGCCAGAAGCTCGTCAATTTGGGTGATAGCCCCTGCTTCTTCTGAGGAAAGAACACGTACACCATCTCTCCAAGTGCAAAGGTCTGCCAGCTTAGTTTCTGGTCGTGATACTGCTTCTGTCTGAGCATGGCCCCAGCTGTTTTCTCTCTAACAAATGAATGTGCCTCTTCCATTCTCTCATGTAATTCCCACACCCACTGGTGTTGGGGGATGGACTTTGCAACTCGAGGCATTTCATACATCAAGTCCAAGGGCGTAGCAACTTCACGACCTAGCATGAGCTGATTTGGTGTATACCCTGTGGTTTCGTGCTGGGCAGACCGATATGCCATCATGACATATGGTAGGTATGTGTCCCAGTCGGAATGGTGCTCATTGACGTAGGCGCTAAGCATTGTCGCCAGGGTTTTGTTGAAGCGCTCCACCATTCCGTCCGACTTCGGATGGTAGGGCGTTGTCCTTGTCTTGTTTATGTGTAACAACTGGCACATCTCCCTGAACAGCTTCCCTTCAAATTGCTTCCCCTGATCCGAATGTATATACTGAGGCACCCCAAACCGTGCAACGACCTCCTCCACAATTATTCTAGCCACAGTTCATGCCTCCATGTTTGGCATGGCAAAGCTTTCCGTCCATTTTGTATAGTAGTCACTGACTACTAGGATATAGCGGTTGCCAGCGTCTGTTTCAGGCAGTTCTCCCAGGATATCTGTAGCAATTCTTTCCATAGGTGATCCCGCGTGGACAATCCCAATAGGTGCGCGCTTCGTCTTCACTGGACTTTTCCTTTTTGTACAGTGCTCACAACCCGCTACATGGCTTCTGGTGTCCGCTTGTAATCCTGGCCAGTAATACCGTTGCCTGATCTTCGCAATGGTTTTCCTCAGACCAAGATGACCAGATGTTTTTGAGTCGTGACATTGCTGCAAGACATGTCTACGCTCTGTTCTAGGTACAATACCTTGTAGCCAGGTCTTCTTGGTGCCCATGTCCTCCCACCTTCGACAAAGCAGCCCTGCTTCGACAACGAGCTTGTCCCATTGTGACCACAACGACTTGACCACGAAATTGTTACCTCTAGTATCCTTGTAAGATGGTCGACTCCCTTGCTCCAACCATTCCTTTACGGTTTGGATATCACTGTCCTTATCCTGGCAACTTTTCAAAGACAGTGCACTTTCTTCGTCACCAACTCCATCTTCCCCGTATATTCCGCATTTGCCCGATACTTTGTTGACAGTTTCTTTTGTTTTCTCCCAGTCAGGTTCGAAACCACACTGCTTGCATGGTACTCTACTCAATGCATCTGCGTTCTGGTGCTTAGCACCCGCTCTGTGCTCTATATCTATGTCGTAGGCCCCAATGATCTCAAGCCATCTAGCTAGCTGTCCCTCTGGGTTTTTGAAATTGAGCAGCCATCGCAGCGATCCATGATCAGTCCTGACTTTAAACTTCCTGCCATAAAGGTAGTGCCGGAAAAGTTTAACAAAAGCAACTATCGCCAAAAGCTCCTTTCTTGTCACACAATACTGGCGCTCTGCCTTGGTCAATGTGCGACTTGAAATCTTTCCATGAGCCGGAACCGTCATATGTTGCAGGCTTAACACGAATGCCATGTCTATCTATACGGTTTGGTTCCCCGGTCTGATGTATTGTCGGTGGCGACGGGAGTTGCCTCCTGTTTGTCCTCCTCTCCGTCACATGTCGCCAATCACTGCCTCCTGCAGTAATATGTACAGGCTCACCACAATCCATAACATCCCAAAATCTCACCTTGGGCCTCGCTCCTATATCAGATGATACCGGACTCAGTGCCTCTGGTGCCTGGGTATTGTCAGGTTGCATCGTGTCCAGGTTAGAGCTGGCCATGGGTGTGTTAGTATCATACAAATCTGTCGACATTTGACGAGGTTCTCCAGATCTCTGCGCACTTGCAACGCCCGAATCAATATCCTCACCTCTCGGTGGCTTTGGCGTTGAGTGTGCGAAGCTTTCATAAAACCTGTCTCTTTCTAGCTTCAATAATGACAGCTGGGTCTCAATTTGGCTTATTTCCTGGTTTACAGTCTCCATTTCCATGTAATGGTCGTATAGCAAATTCTAGTAGTACAACCCTTTGATTCAATAGCACAAGCAGTAATCCCACCGCTGCCACCAAAAATTATGTAACGTGCACCGTGGTCGGTACCTATCTGGTCCGTCCCAAGTGTCCCCCGGGATATGCTGTGCTTATAACGGTAGCTTATCAATGGTAGCCGTGGCGCATTTACTTATATGCGAGCCGTCGTCAACCTACTAGACCACTATAGACCCTTACTCAATCAAACGCCAATCAGTAATATTTACAAATGATTTCTATGTCGAGAACCCAGTGAAACAGAATATACACTAATATTAACGAAACAGTGCCGTGCTACTTGCCACGGCACTCTCAAACTGTAACAATAACTAACAAATACAAACAGGTATTACCTCCGCGCAGTGTCGCCCCCTGCGCACTGCTTTACCTTAGAGCAGCGCACTTGCTCAGCGCAGTTGTACAGCGCACTTGCTCAGCGCAGTTGTACAGCGCACTTGTACAGCGCAGTGGCACAGCGCACTTGTTACAGTACCTACACCACGGCTACTGCGCACGGGCCGATAGAGCACTGTCCCCTTAACAGCCCTCTGCTTACCCCCGCTAGCTGTAGTATCAATACTGCCCTACAGACCTATCGCTATGTCTGATCCCTGACTGCCTCGGCAACCACGACCACCAGTCCCTTCTTCAGAGACCTATTTTACTCCCGCTAGCCGAAAGACTTATCCAGTCTCTCCACAAAGACTTATTCAGTCTTTATTATATATAGGACCTTATATATACCTGTCTAGCTTCCGTAGTATTCTGGGTCGGCCGATCTATACGCAATCGTCAGGAGTTCTCCCTCCAGAATGAAGCGAGCTCTCTTTTATAGATGCCTTCGCTCAACCCATTCTGGGGTAAACCAGGTTATTCCATTTTTCTGTGACGTCACAAGACTTCTTGGTCCTCCAAACGTTTACAGTCTGACAGCACGTGCACGCCACTATTCTATTTATAGACTCAACACAACAGTGAATTTACGCTGTTTATTTACATGAAAACGGTAAGTTAACAACACGGACAATGCAATACACAGAAATAAACTACATAATAATCAAACATGACCGATTTTCATTACAATATACAAAAAAATCAAACTTATCAGTGATAGCCACTAGAAGGCCCAAATTGGCACCCCTCCTTTACTATTTATTAGTTCTCTTAGTATCAAAAATAAATTTTGATCTTGCTGAAAATAAAAAGTCAGTTACAGATGTGAAAAAAATCTGATGTTACCATTTAAAGCCCGTGGTTGTTACAATCAGAGACTTCTCTTTTAGCATTGAACTGTTACCAAATGGAAGTGTAGCGGAACTGGGCTGGATTGATTATCAGCGATCAGACGGTAGCTCAGTGGTAGAATGTTCGTCTAGAGTTCGGAAGGTCCTGAGTTCGAACCCAATCTCGAACCGAGTGTACCTGTACTGCTGCGTAGTGGAAATCAGGTTTGGTTTTAATCAGATTGGTTCTAACCCGGTCTGGCCGCTACATTTGCTCTTTCTCCTGTCACAAAATTGGCGAGCTTGCCAGCCTTTTGTCGAACGCATTAATATATTGGGCGTTCGCTAAGCAAGGGGATACCCGAATTTAGTTCGTCGGTGGCAAAAACTTAAAAAAAGGAAGGGAGAAGTGTTATCATCTAACGGAACTGGACTGGGTCGAGCAGAGACGTATATAGCATTTATACGTCTCAGGGTCGAGCATTGGTGACCAGATAGCTCAGTGGCACAGTGTTCGTCTAGAATTCGGAAGGTCTCGAGTTCGAACCCCGCTCTGGACGCTATATTTTCTCTTTCTCCTATTGTATACAGTCGATATGAATACAATTTGGGCGACAATATTCATGTTGCTAGGGCGACGGCTATTTATGGCGGTAAGGACTGGTCAGCTCGTTTTCAGTATATTGTGACCGCGTGTTATACTATCCATGGTTGTAAAATTTCAGGAGGACAAAACTTTAATGTTGTGACAAAATACTCCCGGTTACAGTCTATGACGTCATTTATGTGTACCACAGATATATAATAGTATTGCCCACAGGCACTAGCCTAGTCTGTCAAACACCTATAATATGCAAACCTTTATATTATAGGTGTTTGACAGTTTAGGCTAGTACATGTGGTTTTGCCAATGGAGGATTAATTTCAATAGTGATCTTGAAATGTCTATTGAGTAAGTGTTATATCTTATGGCCTTCAGGTCTACTCCTTTGTAGAAGAAATGTGTATTCTATGCCAAGAGAGTGTCCAATGTTTGATACAGATTAGGCTGCTAAGCTGGAAGATTTGTGACACAACACACATCATATTCAGGGATCACTTTGAGGAGAGATTTGGGGATTTTTACCCATATTTTTCCTGAAAATCTCATTAAAATTCCAAAATGGTGTTACTTTATATAGAAAAATCTCATAGAAATTTCACTTATCTCATAAAATCCCTCAAATTCTCCCATAGGTTTTATGAGCCAGAATTATCCCTGCATATGATATATATCACCTAAAGCACAGGTGCCGAAAATTTGTTTCAGCTAGTTTTGGACGTTAACCTAGATATTTTGAATGATTTTACAATTTTTGAGCGTATCGATCAATTTTCGAAAAAAATGCATCCCCAATGGTCATATAGCTGTAACAAATTATCAGGCACCTGTGACGTGTATACATGTATTAAGATCAGAAAATTCCATGTTAATACTAACCTATAAAGTGTTAGTGTTTTCGGCTTAACTATGGAAAAATGTTGGTTGGGGAGAAAAAAAACCTAAAAATGTATATTATATTCATAAATATTAAAAAGCTTTTTCAACGACATAAATGGGTTTCTCTTGTTTTATAAAAATAATATGCAAATTTTATATAGCGTTCTGAATAATTTGTAAAAACTAGGGACGTACATGTATATATACATATACGTCACTGGTAAAATTACTTGAAAGCGCAATTCTTCTAGATTTAGTCTGAACTTTGTGCTCCAGTAACATACACCAGCCGTCCCAATATCTAGCTGATCACAGGGGTTCGGTTTTGAGACTTTGAGCGATATATGACGTATAAGGTCTGCACACCAGTAAATAATATCAAATGACTTTTAATTCGTTATTTATAGAGGGTACCGATGTACATTTTTATTTTTACAATGTTTAGAAATGTGTTAAAAAATTACAATTAGTAAGCGAAATTATAAGGATACACGCCATATATCACTCCTGGGTAGAATCAGAGAGTTAGAAGAATTCCGACTATAATAGTGACTGGTGCACTTTAGGTCCCTGTTGCCCCCTTACATCAGGAGTAAATAGTCGATAAGGAATCTCATAAACTGGATAACATTCTGCCGCAATAAACAAAGTGTTTTGTTGACCAAGATATACCGCTTGTAACTAAACTCCAAGAATTTCTGTTTTTGCGTTTCTGCTTTCCGCAATGTTTTGCTTTGCTAAATCTTATCACGGAAATACATAAACACTTTTCCAATAACTAAGAACAAAAAATAAACTGTCTTTGTGAAATCTTATAGTCCCTAGACTATTTGTAACCACAGGCACTTGTGGCCAGGAGAATAACCATCTATATAATTATATAGATAATATAGCGAAAT
Source organism: Mimachlamys varia (assembly GCA_947623455.1). Classification (NCBI taxonomy): domain Eukaryota; kingdom Metazoa; phylum Mollusca; class Bivalvia; order Pectinida; family Pectinidae; genus Mimachlamys; species Mimachlamys varia. Next base: position 10,900,658 of record OX392537.1, read on the forward strand.
ATGAATAATTAAAATAAATATAAAAGCAAAAAAAAAATAAAAATGTCTGATAGTCGATTTTTTTGTGTGAAATTTAACCGCCTGACATATCAAGCTGAAATTTGGCAATTATTTTCATTATGGTTTTAGATGATTAATAACATAAAAAGAAAATTGGAAAATTTTGCTTTTATATTTTCTTTTAATTATTCATATTTCGCTATATTATCTATATATAGATGGTTATTCTCCTGGCCACAAGTGCCTGTGCTTTTAACTCCATTTTTTAATCATGTTTATTTACAGGGGACCCCATTGGAATTTATCTTTTAAATAAAGTTATTCAATTCAACAATCTGTGATCTATATACCATTTGTGATGCTTCAAATCCGTCGTCCATTCAAATGTAATTTCATGTATATTGCTCTTGTCTTTTACCTCAATCAGTATACAGCAAATGTTGGCAAGTAGTCTTAATGACTGTTAAATGTTGGTAATCATCATAATGATGTTCACTTAGTCTGGTAAGTCGATTCCAGAGAATAGTAATCAAGTAGTCTCCACTTTTCAAAATTAAATCTTCCATATACAAAAGACACACAAGTTCTGGGATCACTTTCAATATTTATTAAGCGCATTCATATCATACGCCACAACTAACAGGCCAGTACTTCATATAACAATGCATGACATGGGTATTTACACGAAATGAGAAATACAGAACAACAGCCAACAAATGAGAGGTCAGACATCGAAGCACCCACACGATATCAAGGTTACATAGCACACCTGGTATTCTTCTCGTCAATATTTCTAATGGAAAAACTCAAAAATCATGATCACATACCATATTTTACCTTTGATCAGAGTTTATGCCCTTATTTGAACAGATTTAAAAAGCATCGTATTTGGATTAAAACTCATGTCATTAATCAGGGCTGAAACCTGACATCCTTGTTACATTTTTACCTCTGTTAAAAGGCCACAATATCGTATTAAAGGTAAAATATGATAATACCTGGTAGTATCATGGATTGTTGCAAAGCTCTGTGTATATATACAGGATCTCAACCGAGTTCTCATTCCATCCGTTTTTTTATGAATAAAGCTTTAGCCAGTTTCGAGGGAACACGTTTGAGATTCCTATATTCTTTAAAAACAAACATGACATTTCAATTTTGCCGTTAATTAGTAACTATGAATTATGATGTCATCTCATTGCAACATGTAACAATCTAATATGTGATATAACATATTACATACAGTGCCAATGTGAATGTTCTTACCATATTTACCTGGCAATAAACCAATGCCTGGCAAAAAGCCCACCCATGTCTAGATCTATTGTAGTTCATTAGAAGTGATAACATATGCTATTTCATTGCCCTGTAATAGGTCTATCTGCCTACTTTAAATCTGAGATTATACTTTTGTTCTGGAGGCTTATTGGAGGGTAAATATGGTAAACAGCCAAGCCCCTGTTTCAAAAGAATTCTCAAGTACATCCTCCTTCTCAAATTTGGGAACAACCAATCAGAAATGACGTTATATAACATTACCTCATTTTCATTGGTGGTTCTCAAAAAATGAAAATGCGAACGTACTTGAAACAATGTTAGTGAAACTAAAGACTGATCACATGATAAATATGTAGGTGTACTGTACATGTCACCAATTACAACTGCTTTAAAATAAACGGAAGTACGCAACATTAGAAATTGATCAGGATGAAACAGATGAAGGATTAATGGAGGTGTGCTGTTGCAGAACTGGAACTTGAAACATGTATAAATTTTTGGCAAGGCTGGTAATACTTACAAACACGAACATCCACACAGTTTAGGATTAATGTAACACTAGAACAAAAGCACAATCAGATCGCTTCCATGCTCCACAAAACCGATTTAACCAGACAGAGACAGTAATTAAGTTCTGACCTACATTACATTTTGCCACTACAGGTACTTTCATTTGTCAATAACAACATGGATGCTGTGTGCAAATTAATCTTTGGTAGTTTTTAAGTGGTGTACTTATCTAGGAATATCATCTCTTTCTGTTGAGATTACACCGAGTACATTGTGTTGTCTCTGCCTATAATAGTCCTAGACAATACCTTGAAATAGTGAACCCAAAAGAAGGCAACAATTATATTCCGTATAACATCTGTATATAACCTAATAAATGTATATATAATACACACTGCTATATATTTCAGGTGGTTTTAGACTTTTACTCATGCATATAACCTGCTTAAAACATAATATTTATACTGATATATACCAATTAATGTATATCAACATACATCTTTATGTGTACCAACTTTCCATAATGTACTTTTTGTATACAGTATATATCTACTGTCCAAACAGTTTCTTCGTCTATACTGGTCAAAGAATTGGGTTCCGACAATGTTGTACTCTCTATCGCAATCTGTAACTATATGGTCTGGTTTAGACCACGTACACCGTTTCTTGTTACATTGTTACAATAAACAGTTGGAAAGAGGCTACTGTCATGAAATACCATGGCCCTGAACAATAGTGTCTACAGTAAATTGTTTATAAACCTATATTTATGTATATAACCTAAGATTAACACATGTTCCTGTTGAGAACTACCGGTACTACACATTTTGATCGATCAGGAAGCATTGACATTTACTGATAGCTATTAATTCAATCAAAATAATCAATAAATAGTTAACTAGGCCTATATTCAATGTTCAGCTTATTCATTCTAAAAAATGTAAGCATAAAGAATCCACAGATGAGCTGGAACTTGAGTCGTATTAATTTGATTAATGTAACAAGAAATCTAGAAAATATGTAAAAAAATAAAGAAATGAAAATATATTTTGTATAAAACTGAAGATATGTGCGAAAAATGCACTAAGTTATTTTTGTTTTAGATTTCATCATATGGAAAGTGTCATTACTCTTATACAAATTCGAAAGTTGTCAGATAAATTGCATATTGAATTTGAAGTTGTTCATGATTTTGAGACCAGGTATGCAATTTCTGATAAAATTATCTTTTTTTAAAAGTAAAAGCGAGTATTTTTTTTTTTTATCGGTTAATAACCGATAACAAAAATACTCGCTTTTACTTTTATAAGGATAACCGACGGTTAACCTTTTAAACTTGTAACCAGGTACAATTGAACATGACATCAACATTGTTAATGACTAGTAATTACAACATACGTCCATAAGTCGTCCTCTTGGAAACAACATTAAACTGTCATATAAAGATATTATTTTAAGAATTCAAAGAAAATAAACAATATATGAAGATATACAACTGAAATACAGCACTACATAACTTGTATACCATAAATTAAGAGTTAAGTCAATGTACAAAAGATTTGGCTACAAATATTCACTACTATACAGCATTCTTAGTTGGGTGTATTTTTGAGTAGTTACGCCTACAATATTTCGCTTATATGTCAGATATTTAGATGTGTTGAAAACACATAGCAAAGCTCCAGTTGTATACCAGTATTTAGTTATCTAATCCTGCTTAAAGTGAAAGATTTTTGTATTTAGAATTGAGAGAACTATAAATTTTGAATGATTTCAGTATATTGAATTCTCGATAAAGAAATAAAGGAATCAATTATAATACATATTTTCTGCAGCATCAGCAAGTAGCTACCCGACACTCTCTCAGGTGCCTTTTACTGAACCAAAAATCCTCGCATTTGATAATGAACACGCTGGCTGGACATTTTAGGTTAAGACTTTACATGTAAAAGGTAGATATGACTAATTTCGGTGTATACTTCTACCATAGAGCATCAATGATATATCTAAGTCATCTCTTTATCATTATCTATGAAGTACAGTAAATTATACCACGAATAAGGCCGTGGGTCTGATACATATTTTTTAAGGTAGAAATATTTGGTCAGTGGTGATCTATCTATAAGTCCTGCATCACGTTAGAGATGTTTGACAGTGATTTAATAATATAGCACAGAAACATTATACCTATTTCACGATTCAGGTAGGGGAACGCATTCATCAATCCTTACACTCCAGGCCAAATACATGCAAACAACACGAGCCTGCCCTTCATTGTCTAAACCTATTGTTCAAATAAATGGTTTCAAAATTCAAAATGGGCAAGAACAAAGCATGTTTTCATTGTATTGTGATTTTTCCCTTTTGTGCCCATGAAATATCTAGGCCCAAACATCAATGAAATTCAGACGTAGGTGGTATCAGATGAAAAGCTAATGACTTTGACGCTGTTTGCTGGGAAACTGATATAACCAATGAAGGCTAAATGAATGAACAAAGGATTTTTAGTTTAAGGAGTACCACAAAGAGATTTTTGTACATTCAAACACACAATTATCAGAACAAGCTCATTTTCCATATTATGCTTTTTCTACCATCAACTGGAATAAGACTTCACTCACAACAGAACAAGGTTAAAAAGAAATCTCAGAAAAACGAATAAATCAAAACATCTATGTTCACCAGTTCAAATAAAAAAGACTAATATGACTGAAAAAAAGAGAAGCCAAGAGGATTTTTCTCCCCCTGTTACTGTTGGGGTTCATAATGAAGGAAGTTCCACAGAGCGACGGAGACTTAGCCAACTCAAACCAATAAAAGTCTCTTCAAAACATTCTATGCATTTTGATGTTTGAACAAGGGGAACAACTCCTTACAGAATTATTTGCTTGTTCTTAACTACCCTGTATATCATTATTTCAAATAAGCTGTTTATGAATACAAAACATCCTGCATGCGTAATTTCTCTCAAACATGCCATCCATTCTCTGGCCCATACAGATACACAAGCACTTGGAAAAAACAAAGTAACTGACAATGACAAAACAGTTAACTGGCGCAATCACTGAAATGTACCAGTAACGGGTATCATGTTAATGTAATGAGGATGAATTCAAATACAGGAATTTACAAGAAGTACATTAAAAAAAATATTCATCAAACCATCGGTCAATCGGTCAATACAAAATAAATGACATTAGGATGAAATAAAGAGACAGACATGTTTAGCGGATTCATGTACAATGTCAAACAGTTGCGAGTCTTTGTAATATGATTCTGGTCTTATATCAGTAACCTGTTTGGCATATTTTCAAAATAGATCAGACAGTATTTAACTTTCTTTGTGATATTTTTTCTTTGTTTATATAAAACATTTCTGGTAAAATAGTTGTAAAATATGACATAACTAAACAGCAATCCAGATTTGAAAAGACAGACAAAACATTTTAAATCTTAATGGTAAAAAATTTGTAACATTGAACATCAGTTATATCATGGTATTAAATATGTAATAAATTCTTGGATATAAATTTTTCATGAATCATTCACTATAAAACTCAAACACATTATTCAGCAATTTAAATTCTGCTTAAAAATATGCCAATAAAAAAATAACACGCAAGTATCCTTTGCACCATTTTCTTACAAAATGAGGAGGTCCATAGTCTACCTGACCAATGGGAACTTAAAAATAAACCTGTATTTACACAATGGTGTGCCACCAAATTTTAAAACAATCATGAAAATTTTCCTGAAACAAAGACCTGACTGTCAATAAATCGATGTGAATATTGAATTAAGTTTGTAATCATAATTTGATAATCTTTTTCAATCTATATACAACAGATAACCTTTGTTAGTACACAGGTAGTTTCTTACCTTGTCAATATTGAATTTTCACTTTGCTACATCTGCTCGTTAATACTTTATAATTCTCACTTAGAATCAAATATCAACTTCAGTTCTATCAGAATTATAATTTGCAGTTCCATTTTATTTTGCGATGTTTTTTATGGCTAATTTTTCAATGCTTGCCAGAAAATTTCAAGAAAATGTATTATAATGCAACTTGAAATACAGACAAGACAAATTGAGGTTTTCTTCAGTTCTTGTTGTCTGTTATCATCAAAATATTATTTGTTTTTAGTTCTGATTGCAAATCCTATACATTATGTAACTGACATTGGTTAAATCACCCGACAATGTATTATTGAATTCGAACAAAGACGACATGTAACTTCAATAACATAACACATAAACCTGTAATGGATTTACATATTGTTTCAAGGTCAACAACATGCATGTATGACTAACAAGTAAAGTCTGAAATAATTCTTGTAAATTGATGGAAATTGAGAGAAATCATGTTTGCCTTGGTAAGAAATGATAGGTAGAGACCAGAACAATGTTTCTAAAATTAGTTAAAAGTATTCCCTGCAAAACCAACAAAATTGGGTGAAATATTGATCTGGCCGTCCGTACCAGCTGGTAAACATGTTGCGATTCATGGAGGCTTTATAAAAACGATTACTATTTTAGTGAATCTCAAATCTGTCCTGTACAAGGCTGTGAAACAGATGTATCTCAATAAATGTGAATGATAGCGTTTTCTCTCCCAATATCATTTGTTAATGACAGATCAAAATTACTTGCTTCATCATACCGGTAATTCCAGTGTAATGGTGCTTCTTTGATTTTACCATGACAGATTATGCATAAACTAAAAATATTAAGAAGACAGATAATAAAAGATTAAAGGTAAATGCTTAGTTTTTCCATGTATCTAAAATACAACACAAACATTTTTTTCTATGAATTACCTCCCTTTACAGCTGCCTATATAGTAACATGTTCTCCCGACTTAATTTGAAGCTATTGTGTTAAGAATGGATCAAGTGAATAGAATTCATGGTGATCAAGTGAATAGAATTCATGGATGATGTAAGACCTTCACATGACTAAAAACAAAATGTACTCGATATAATCCGGGGTATTAAAAGTGTGTCATTACACAAATCATCTATGAATATTTCAAGATCAATTATTTTCTGTATATAGTCAATCATGATTACACATTTCCTGCAAGTATTTTATTGGAACTTGGAAATTGGAACGTGTTAAAAAAGTAATTCCTGATATGAATTAAGTTGCAATCAATTAAAATGCAATGAAAAGAAGTGTTGTAAAAACTTAAGGAGTTTATAAGTTTGAGATATGCAGATGATCATGAAACAACTCATTTTGGTGGCCTCTTCATCAAGCTATGACTTTTCTAACCGACATGACTATTTAAAACAATTCATACTAGTTTGTTCGAATATAAATAAAACGTAAAATGCTGCAATAGACTTTCTACAAAATGAGCAAGGGGGGGTTGTAAGTACATTTATAGTATTAACTAATAATAGATTTTTTAAATACACAAATACATAATGATACATTCTTTTATACATTGATAAGAATATCTACAAGTAGAATTAGTATATAGTAGCTGACAAATACTGAAGCACTTGCATTCTTTTATAATAAAACAGGAAATTTATACTTCTTTTTATATATATTTTTTTCTCGCCATTATCCTTAAGTAAAAATTTAATCCAGGGTCATCATTGTGAAAAGAATGATAAGCTTAATATCAGGTTAAAATTGTTTATAAATGTAGAAATTAATTTATAATACCAAAAGTAAATTTTCAAACAAGACCAAATTCTGTATAAGAAATTTTATTTGTACTGAAGGACCCAAAAAGTATCTAAAGAAAGGTGAATTACAACACTTCACAGTACAACGTAATTGTACAGTAAACCTCTGGTCAGTTGAAACTCTAATAGATACCTTTTTTATTCACGAAAAAAAAATACATATATAGAAAGGAACTTTAAAATAATTCCAAACAGCATTTTAGCCTCAACATCTTTACTTTTCCATGATGTTACCTTACAGTTCACACAGCAGAGAGTCACCGACAACAAGCTCACGGAATCAACTAGGGCTAATGAAAGTTAAAAAGGGAGTTGTTTCGTCGTCATCTCTTGCTTTATATCAATTGTTTTCAAGGAGCAGACTTGCTGGGGCATTTTCTGCATTAAAAACGGTCACTTTTATTTTGCAGCATCATCTACATGCTACTACATGTATTCTATCCATAACAGATTATTTAAACAAAGAAAATGGAACACTGTTTTTGGATTTTGTATTGCCAAATGACTTGCTATCAAGATCAGACTATTTGTAGAAAGTGAATTTAAAGTAAAGATTATGCAAGACTCAGACGACAACACCGGGACATAAAACTTGTCCAGTAACATACACCAGTCGTCCCAATATTTAGCGCATCACAGGGGCTCGGTTTTGAGATTTTGAGCGATATATGACGTAAACCCTTATAATGTCTCTTGCTGATTAAGGTCTGCACACCAGTAAATAATATCAAATGACCTTTAATCGTTATTTATAGAGGGTACCGAAGTACATTTTTATTTTTACAATGTTTAGGAATGTGTACAAAAATTACATTTAATTAGTAAGCGACATTATAAGGATTCACGCCATATATCACTCCTGGGTAGAATCAGAGAGTTAAGAAGAATTCCGACTAACAAGGACAGGTGCATGTGCACTTTAGATCTCTGTTGCCCCCTTACATCAGGAGCAAATAGTCGATAAACAATCTCATAAACTGGATAACATTTCTGCCGCAATAGACAAAAGCGTAATATTTAATATTTGAAGTTCAGTACTAGTGACAACTGCCTGGATTCACAGATACATACATGGCAAAGACTTCAAACGGCATTTTATCAAAAAATTTCGTGGCATTTTAGCTCGCTACGGGCGTCTGCTTCGGACAACCGGAAACTTACATGTCAAACCAGTGAAATGGGACGGGAACACCCTTTGACATTTGACCCCATATCAATCCGCCATCACATATCAAAATCTACCAAAAGTATACATTTTTGTAAAGTTAAATATCTATGGATTTCATTCAATGCAGATTATGTCAACAATTACCTATTTAGATTATTCACAATCACTGTACTTAGCAGAAACAAATTTTCGGTGGGGACTACAAACGTATGAAACACGTCGTGATAGGCTGATCCGTAACTAAGAACAATAAATAAACTTTCTTGGCCAAATCTTATTGTCCCTAGACTACTTGTAACCACGGGCACTTGTGGCCAGGAGAAAAAAAAAGCGTTCTAAAAGCCTTGTTAATAACATTCATGACATTTCACGTTTACAACATCTCAATGTCAATTTTTGCCGTTGATTCAACATTGTTTTTCTTTGTACAACGTACAGTTTATTTCTTCTACAAGAACACTTTGAAAGGGGCTAAATCTCTCCGAGAAGCGTGTATCCCGAAAAATACTGTCGTGCGACAGCTTTTATTCTCATTCGTTTTAGCATTTACAAACTTGATCCAAAATCTGTTTATTTTTTTCATAGCGAAATGTGAATAATTAAAAAGGCCGTTAAATTTCACAAAAAAAATTCGACTATCAGACACTGAAAAAGAGTGTCTGATAGTCAATTTTTTTTTTTTTGTGAAATTTAACCGCCTGACATATCAAGCTGAAATTTGGCAATTATTTTCATTATGGTTTTAGATGATTAATAACATAAAAAGAAAATTGGAAAATTTTGCTTTTATATTTTCTTTTAATTATTCATATTTCGCTATATTATCTATATATAGATGGTTATTCATCTGGCCACAAGTGCCTGTGCTTTTAACTCCATTTTTTAATCATGTTTATTTACAGGGGACCCCATTGCAATTTATCTTTTAAATAAAGTTATTCAATTCAACAATCTGTGATCTATATACCATCTGTGATGCTTCAAATCCGTCGTCCATTCAAATGTAATTTCATGTATATTGCTCTTGTCTTTTACCTCAATCAGTATACAGTAAATGTTGGCAAGTAGTCTTAATGACTGTTAAATGCTGGTGATCATCATAATGATGTTCACTTAGTCTGACAAGTCGATTCCAGAGAATAGTAATCAAGTAGTCTCCACTTTTCAAAATTAAATCTTCCATATACAAAAGACACACAAGTTCTGGGATCACTTTCAATATTTATTAAGCGCATTCATATCATACGCCACAACTAACAGGCCAGTACTTCATATAACAATGCATGACATGGGTATTTACACGAAATGAGAAATACAGAACAACAGCCAACAAATGAGAGGTCAGACATGGAAGCACCCACACGATATCAAGGTTACATAGCACACCTGGTATTCTTCTCGTCAATATTTCTAATGGAAAAACTCAAAAATCATATGACAGATCACATACCATATTTTACCTTTGATCAGAGTTTATGCCCTTATTTGAACAGATTTAAAAAGCATATCGTATTTGGATTAAAACTCATGTCATTAATCAGGGAAAAAACCTGAAACCCGACACCCTTGTTACATTTTTACCTCTGTTAAAAGGCCACAATATCTTATTAAAGGTAAAATATGATAATACCTGGTAGTATCATGGATTGTTGCAAAGCTCTATGTATATATACAGGATCTCAACCGAGTTCTCATTCCATCCGTTTTTTTATGAATGAAGCTTTAGCCAGTTTCGAGGGAACAAGTTTGAGATTCCTATATTCTTTAAAAACAAACATGACATTTCAATTTTGCCGTTAATTAGTAACTATGAATTATGATGTCATCTCATTGCGACATGTAACAATCTAATATGTGATATAACATATTACATACAGTGCCAATGTGAATGTTCTTACCATATTTACCTGGCAATAAACCCATGCCTGGCAAAAAGCCCACCTTTGTCTGGATCTATTGTAGTTCATTAGAAGTGATAACATATGCTATTTCATTGCCCTGTAATAGGTCTATCTGCCTACTTTAAATCCGAGACTATACTTCTGTTCTGGAGGCTTATTGGAGGGTAAATATGGTAAACAGCAAGGCCCCTGTTTCAAAAAAATTCTCAAGTACATCCTCCTTCTCAAATTTGGGAACAACCAATCAGAAATGACGTTATATAACATGACCTCATTTTCATTGGTGGTTCTCAAAAAATGAAAATGCGAACGTACTTGAAACAATGTTAGTGAAACTAAAGACTGATCACATGATAAATATGTAGGTGTACTGTACATGTCACCAATTTCAACTGCTTTAAAATAAAAGGAAGTACGCAACATTAGAAATTGATCAGGATGAAAGGATGCAGGATTAATGGAAGTGTGCTGTTGCAGAACTGGAACTTGAAACATGTATAAATTTTTGGCAAGGCTGGTAATACTTACAAACACGAACATCCACACAGTTTAGGATTAATGTAACACTAGAACTAAAGCACAATCAGATTGCTTCCGTGCTCCACAAAACCGATTTAACCAGACAGAGACAGTAATCAAGTTCTGACCTACATTACCTTTTGCCACTACAGACACTTTCATTTGTCAATAACAACATGGCTGCTGTGTGCAAATTAATCTTTGGTAGTTTTTAATTGGTGTACTTAACTAGGAATATCATTTCTTTCTGTTGAGATTTCACCGATTACATTGTGTTGTCTCTGCTTATAATAGTCCTAGACAATACCTTGAAATAGTGAACTCAAAAGAAGGCAACAATTGTATTCCGTATAACATCTGTATATAACCTATGGTATACATAAATGTATATATATAATACACACTGCTATATATTTCAGGTGGCTTTAGACTTTTACTCATGCATATAACCTGCTTAAAACATAATATTTATACTGATATATACCAATTAATGTATATCAACATACATATTTATGTGTACCAACTTACCATAATGTACTTTTTGTATACAGTATATATCTACTGTCTAAACAGTTTCCTTGTCTATAATGGTCAAAGAATTGGGTTCCGACAATGTTGTACTCTCTATCGCAATCTGTAACTATAGGGTCTGGTTTAGACCACGTACACCGTTTCTTGTTACATTGTTACAATAAACAGTTGGAAAGAGGCTACTGTCATGAAATACCATGGCTCTGAACAATAGTGTCTACAGTAAATTGTTTATAAACCTATAATTATGTATATCACCTGCTATAAGATTAACACATGTTCCTGTTGAGAACTACCGGTACTACACATTTTGATCGATCAGGAAGCATTGACATTTACTGATAGCTATTAATTCAATCAAAATAATCAATAAATAGTTAACTAGGCCTATATTCAACGTTCAGCTTATTCATTCTAAAAAATGTTAGCATAAGGAATCCACAGATAAGCTGGAACTTGAGTCGTATTAATTTGATTAATGTAACAAGAAATCTAGAAAATATGTAAAAAAAATAAATAAATGAAAATATATTTTGTATAAAACTGAAGTTATGGGCGAAAAATGCACTAAGTTATTTTTGTTTTAGATTTCATCATATGGAAAGTGTCATTACTCTTATACAAATTCGAAAGTTGTCAGATAAATTGCATATTTGAATTTGAAGTTGTTCATGATTTTGAGACCAGGTATGCAATTTCTGATAAAATTATCTTTTTTTAAAAGTAAAAGCCAGTATTTTTTTTTAATCGGTTAATAACCGATAAAAAAAAATTCTCGCTTTTACTTTTATAAGGATAACCGACGGTTAACCTTATAAACTTGTAACCAGGTACCATTGAACATGACATCAACATTGTTAATGACTAGTAATTACAACATACGTCCATAAGTCGTCCTCTTGGAAACAACATTAAACTGTCATATAAAGATATTATTTTAAGAATTCAAAGAAAATAAACAATATATGGAGATATACAACTGAAATACAGCACTACATAACTTGTATACCATAAATTAAGAGTTAAGTCAATGTACAAATGATTTGGCTACAAATATTCACTACTATACAGCATTCTTAGATGGGTGTATTTTTGAGTAGTTACGCCTAGAATATTTCGCTTATATGTCAGATATTTAGATGTGTTGAAAACACATAGCAAAGCTTCAGTTGTATATTTAGTTATCTAATCCTGCTTAAAGTGAAATATTTTTGTATTTAGAATTGAGAGAACTATAAATTTTGAATGATTTCAGTATATTGAATTCTCGATAAAGAAATAAAGGAATCAATTATAATACATATTTTCTGCAGCATCAGCAAGTAGCTATCCGACACTCTCTCAGGTGCCTTTAACTGGACCAAAAATCCACGCATTTGATAATGAACACGCTGGCTGGACATTTTAGGTTAAGACTTTACATGTAAAAGGTAGATATGACTAATTTCGGTGTATACTTCTACCATAGAGCATCATAGATATATTTAAGTCATCTCATTATCATTATCTATGAAGTACAGTAAATTATACCACGAATAAGGCCGTGGGTCTGATACATATTTTTTAAGGTAGAAATATTTGGTCAGTGGTGATCTATCTATAAGTCCTGCATCACGTTAGAGATGTTTGACAGTAATTTAATAATATAGCACAGAAACATTATACCTATTTCACGATTCAGGTAGGGGAACGCATTCATCAATCCTTACACTCCAGGCCAAATACATGCAAACAACACGAGCCTGCCCTTCAATGTCTAAACCTATTGTTCAAATAAATGGTTTCAAAATTCAAAATGGGCAAGAACAAAGCATGTTTTCATTGTAGTGTGATTTTCCCCCTTTGTGCCCGTGAAATATCTAGGCCCAAAACATCAATGAAATTCAGACGTAGGTGGTATCAGATGAAAAGCTAATGACTTTGACGCTGTTTGCTGGGAAACTGATATAACCAATGAAGGCTAAATGAATGAACAAATGATTTTTAGTTGAAGGAGTACCACAAAGAGATTTTTGTACATTCAAACACACAATTATCAGAACAAGCTCATTTTCCATATTATGCTTTTTCTACCATCAACTGGAATAAGACTTCACTCACAACAGAACAAGGTTAAAAAGAAATCTCAGAAAAACGAATAAATCAAAACATCTATGTTCACCAGTTCAAAAAAAAAAGACTAATATGACTGAAAAAAAGAGAAGCCAAGAGGATTTTTCTCCCCCTGTTACTGTTGGGGTTCATAATGAAGGAAGTTCCACAGAGCGACGGAGACTTAGCCAACTCAAACCAATAAAAGTCTCTTCAAAACATTCTATGCATATTGATGTTTGAACAAGGGGAACAACTCCTTACAGAATTATTTACTTGTTCTTAACTACCCTGTATATCATTATTTCAAATAAGCTGTTTATGAATACAAAACATCCTACATGCGTAATTTCTCTCAAACATGCCATCCATTCTCTGGCCCATACAGATACACAAGCACTTGGAAAAAACAAGTAACTGACAATGACAAAACAGTTAACTGGTGCAATCACTGAAATGTACCAGTAACGGGTATCATGTTAATGTAATGAGGATGAATTCAAATACAGGAATTTACAAGAAGTACATTAAAAAAAATATTCATCAAACCATCGGTCAATCGGTCAATACAAAATAAATGACATTAGGATGAAATAAAGAGACAGACATGTTTAGCGGATTCATGTACAATGTCAAACAGTTGCGAGTCTTTGTAATATGATTCTGGTCTTATATCAGTAACCTGTTTGGCATATTTTCAAAATAGATCAGACAGTATTTAACTTTCTTTGTGATATTTTTTCTTTGTTTATATAAAACATTTCTGGTAAAATAGTTGTAAAATATGACATAACTAAACAGCAATCCAGATTTGAAAAGACAGACAAAACATTTTAAATCTTAATGGTAAAAAATTTGTAACATTGAACATCAGTTATATCATGGTATTAAATATGTAATAAATTCTTGGATATAAATTTTTCATGAATCATTCACTATAAAACTCAAACACATTATTCAGCAATTTAAATTCTGCTTAAAAATATGCCAATAAAAAAATAACACGCAAGTATCCTTTGCACCATTTTCTTACAAAATGAGGAGGTCCATAGTCTACCTGACCAATGGGAACTTAAAAATAAACCTGTATTTACACAATGGTGTGCCACCAAATTTTAAAACAATCATGAAAATTTTCCTGAAACAAAGACCTGACTGTCAATAAATCGATGTGAATATTGAATTAAGTTTGTAATCATAATTTGATAATCTTTTTCAATCTATATACAACAGATAACCTTTGTTAGTACACAGGTAGTTTCTTACCTTGTCAATATTGAATTTTCACTTTGCTACATCTGCTCGTTAATACTTTATAATTATCACTTAGAATCAAATATCAACTTCAGTTCTATCAGAATTATAATTTGCAGTTCCATTTTATTTTGCGATGTTTTTTATGGCTAATTTTTCAATGCTTGCCAGAAAATTTCAAGAAAATGTATTATAATGCAACTTGAAATACAGACAAGACAAATTGAGGTTTTCTTCAGTTCTTGTTGTCTGTTATCATCAAAATATTATTTGTTTTTAGTTCTGATTGCAAATCCTATACATTATGTAACTGACATTGGTTAAATCACCCGACAATGTATTATTGAATTCGAACAAAGACGACATGTAACTTCAATAACATAACACATAAACCTGTAATGGATTTACATATTGTTTCAAGGTCAACAACATGCATGTATGACTAACAAGTGAAGTCTGAAATAATTCTTGTAAATTGATGGAAATTGAGAGAAATCATGTTTGCCTTGGTAAGAAATGATAGGTAGAGACCAGAACAATGTTTCTAAAATTAGTTAAAAGTATTCCCTGCAAAACCAACAAAATTGGGTGAAATATTGATCTGGCCGTCCGTACCAGCTGGTAAACATGTTGCGATTCATGGAGGCTTTATAAAAACGATTACTATTTTAGTGAATCTCAAATCTGTCCTGTACAAGGCTGTGAAACAGATGTATCTCAATAAATGTGAATGATAGCGTTTTCTCTCCCAATATCATTTGTTAATGACAGATCAAAATTACTTGCTTCATCATACCGGTAATTCCAGTGTAATGGTGCTTCTTTGATTTTACCATGACAGATTATGCATAAACTAAAAATATTAAGAAGACAGATAATAAAAGATTAAAGGTAAATGCTTAGTTTTTCCATGTATCTAAAATACAACACAAACAATTTTTTCTATGAATTACCTCCCTTTACAGCTGCCTATAGTAACATGTTCTCCCGACTTAATTTGAAGCTATTGTGTTAAGAATGGATCAAGTGAATAGAATTCATGGATGATGTAAGACCTTCACATGACTAAAAACAAAATGTACTCGATATAATCCGGGGTATTAAAAGTGTGTAATTACACAAATCATCTATGAATATTTCAAGATCAATTATTTTCTGTATATAGTCAATCATGATTACACATTTCCTGCAAGTTTTTTATTGGAACTTGGAAATTGGAACGTGTTAAAAAAGTAATTCCTGATATGAATTAAGTTGCAATCAATTAAAATGCAATGAAAAGAAGTGTTCTAAAAACTTAAGGGAGTTTATAAGTTTGAGATATGCAGATGATCATGAAACAACTCATTTTGGTGGCCTCTTCATCAAGCTATGACTTTTCTAACCGACATGACTATTTAAAACAATTCATACTAGTTTGTTCGAATATAAATAAAACGTAAAATGCTGCAATAGACTTTCTACAAAATGAGCAAGGGGGGTTGTAAGTACATTTATAGTATTAACTAATAATAGATTTTTTTAAATACACAAATACATAATGATACATTCTTTTATACACTGATAAGAATATCAACAAGTAGAATTAGTATATAGTAGCTGACAAATACTGAAGCACTTGCATTCTTTTATTATAAAACAGGAAATTTATACTTCTTTTTATATATTTTTTTTTCTCGCCCTTATCCTTAAGTAAAAATTTAATCCAGGGTCATCATTGTGAAAAGAATGATAAGCTTAATATAAGGTTAAAATTGTTTATAAATGTAGAAATTAATTTATAATACCAAAAGTAAATTTTCAAACAAGACCAAATTCTGTATAAGAAATTTTATTTGTACTGAAGGACCCAAAAAGTATCTAAAGAAAGGTGAAATTACAACACTTCACAGTCCAATGTAATTGTACAGTAAACCTCTGGTCAGTTGAAACTCTAATAGATACCTTTTTTATTCACGAAAAAAAAAATACATATATAGAAAGGAACTTTTAAATAATTCCAAACAGCATTTTAGCCTCAACATCTTTACTTTTCCATGATGTTACCTTACAGTTCACACAGCAGAGAGTCACCGACAACAAGCTCACGGAATCAACTAGGGCTAATGAAAGTTAAAAAGAGAGTTGTTTCGTCGTCATCTCTTGCTTTATATCAATTGTTTTCAAGGAGCAGACTTGCTGGGGCATTTTCTGCATTAAAAACGGTCACTTTTATTTTGCAGCATCATCTACATGCTACTACATGTATTCTGTCCATAACAGTTTATTTAGACAGAGAAAATGGAACACTTTTTTTGGATTTTGTGTTGCCAAATGACTTACTATGAAGATCAGACAATTTGTAGAAACTAAATTTCTATCGAGATTACGCAAGAATCAGACGATAACACCGGGACATAAAACTTTCAGCTGTTCAATTGTAAGTAACAGAGTGAGGAGATACCCAACCTCTCTATTACATCAATACACCGTATCAATTTAGATTTCATACACTTCATCAAAACATCGAATCACTTCAGATTTCATACACTTCATCAAAACATCGGATCAATTCAGATTTCATACACTTCATCAAAACATTGGATCAATTTAGATTTCATTAACTTCATCAAAACATCGGATCAATTTAGATTTCAGACATTTCATCAAAACATCGGATCAATTTAGATTTCAGACACTTCATCAAAACATCGGATCAATTTATATTTCATACACTTCATCAAAACATCGGATTAATTCAGATTTCAAGATACTTCATCAAAACATCGAATCAATTCAGATTTCAGATGGTTAAAATTTCTGATTTTGTTATGTTGATTATAGATAAATTTTAACACCCGCACCTTTATACTTTAATCAAGCATATCGGACTTGCTCAGTGTCTGGCCGGGAATGGTGATTATTGGGGTGAGTTGATTTGTCCAACCTGACCAGTGGTTTACTGTCACAGTTCATTGCTACCGAGACTTAGATGAACACATAAAACATACACTTTCATACTCTATAAACAGCTGTTTGCGATTTAAATCTTGAATATCATGATGTGGAGAATTTCTTTTCCACATCAAGAAAATATAATACAATTGTACATATTTTCACCGCACAAAAAACCTTACATAATTACATTACATAGATTTTTTTTTTTTTGTACAGTTAAACAAAATAACAATATTTAAAATCATTTCACTGGCATGTTTGAACAATAATAATAATAATATAATACATATCAATCTTTAAATAGTAAACAACAAAGATTTTTGAAACTTCACATTTAAAACTATAACAAAGACAATGTTGAGAAAAGATTTTCACTTTCCGCCACATTGTGAATTTGCCGGCCAGCCAGCACATCTCCACATTTTGTTGGGAATTCACACAGCACTATTTTATCACATCTTTCCGTTGCTGAATACATCATTTACAATGCAGTCAGACAGGTGACCGAACAACAAATTGTGAATTATTCATCTAATGATATTTCTCAAATTTTTCTGAAACTTTTGAAATTTGTAACAGAAAAATCTTATACATTGCACACATACCCTTACATCAAATATCTGAAGTCTTCCTTCCTACATTTAAAGATAACAGAATAGAGCTTTGCCTATTGTTTCTATTGATTCTGTTAGAACCTGTCATGAGAGATGACATTCAGAAGGTATAATCTCCCAAGACAACTTTAATTTCAGTAAATGTTCATTGATACCAATGCTGTCTGTTAAGTTACGGATAAATAATTCATTGTCTGTCGACATTTTGCTGTTCGTAAGCACATTATTCTGTCTTCTCCGCATTGTAGCAGCACTTCATGTCTCGAATACAGCCGACGGTCATCAAATCCAATGTCACACTGTTTATTGGCTGGGCTTAGTCTGACACCTCCATCAAACCAATTATTGTCACACAGAATGACCGAGTACATTTTTGTTTTCAGCTCTGGCCACAGATACATTTGGTTTGACCGAGACACTGTGGCTATGACTCCAAGCTGTCTCGTTTACTGCCCTTCGCGGGCGGCAGTCCCGTCATGAGGGAGTGAAGTTCGTTACATTCTCCATCCATATCACTGTTATGGTCGTCGCTGTCTATTTCTATATCTGCTCTTACACATTGCACGTTTGGCGACACCTTGGTCGTGCTTGAGTGAATCGGATTTAATGCTGTGCTCTCAGTACTCATTTCCTCCTTGATACAGAACGTATCACTACCATGATACTGTAGAGATGGATGACTTATTAGGACAATGTTCATGCCCTCCGCCCCTACGTGATCTTCCGAAGAAGACGGTAGATGCTCCGTATCATCAGCAATGGCCGATGCGATTGCTCCACTCTCCACCTCTGCGTGGACACTCTCCTGGCTGCTGTTCAGCTGTAAACACGTCAAAGTTCACGGTGAAATCATTGCATAACATGATGTGTATATTGTTATTGAAGTAATGTAAAGGTACCCTGGTGCATTGGGTTTATTTGGTACAAAAACATAACGCAAATAACAAACAGAGGACAGGAAACGATCAACTACAATAATATTTATACAGATGTCATACAACACATGTTTATAGTTAATTACAAATGTAAAAGATGAATTGGAATATATGGTTAAATCAGCAACATGAAACAGATGGATTGCTACAGGATTTGTCAGTTATTATATACACAAACATCTCTACATTTTTATTTCTTGTAAATAAAGGCCATCGGCTATAAAACAGTATTTAGTAGACCTAACATATAAATGATGGTGCTCACATACAATATACAATATTTACATTATGATGAGTACACTTGACCTTACATCCTCCCCCCCATTATTCTTCATACGTACATGAACCTGCATTCCATATTCACGCAGTATATCAAGTTTACACATCGGACAGCTTCGCTGTTCTAGTAGCCAGGGGTCAACGCATGACTTGTGGAATATGTGCCTGCAAAAGAATCGACAAAACTGGATAAAAATCTTTTAAATGAAACAATGGCTCGTAACTAAGGTACACCATACTCTCTTCAATGACACTAGAATATACATTTATCCTGAAACCACCAGAGATATGGGCCGATAACTACTGTGAAATAAAGTTGTCCTTTATCCGTCGTCAATACCAAATGCGTTATCCGTCAATACATTGCACATGAAATTTCCCAGTTCTGACGTGACTGCGAAATGAAAAAGTATTCTTGATTGACAAATGAATTTATCATGGTACCAGTTAAACGCATTGGTGTAAATATTTTAATATTCATATGGCTGAAGTTACTCTCTGTAGACTTTAAAGAATAGAATTACATGTATATTGTATTGCGTCTTGACTTTTTAGTAAGTAGTAAATAGGCCTGAATGGATATTTTCCGATGTGGCATAGCCGGTGCATGGCTTAAGTGAAATAAAAGGTACACAAATGGCATATTTTGCTTTGTTTAATGTGAATATCTCTGTTAAATGGTTGCAGGATAAACAGAACACATGGTAAGTATCTTACAATACAAGGTTTATTTTTGGCTTGGGACAAAAAGACGAAGATAGCTGGTCAGAAGCTTGCCATCTCGTCTTTTCCAACTCTCGCCGAAAATAAAAGTTGTATTGTAAGATATTAACCATGTATTCTCTATATCACACCATAAATCAGGACACAACATAAATATGAAACACCTTTCTGCCAGAGAAAAAAGTTCTGATCTTTGCACTAAGATATTTGTGCAAAAGAACAAGAATTCCACGGAAGTGGATGTGTCGCCTGCTCAGCAAGCTGGGAGATGAGTTTTGAGGAACAAGCTATGGATATCCATTGAATCAATTACAAGTTTAAATTGTATGATTTGCCTAATGGATTCTCATGCAATGAATAAACTTGCAGATCTTGATGTTAAAGTGTCTCATTACACAGACTTCCCATGTACAAATGTTCCTGATTTTTTACCTGTTATAATAAATGTCAAGTGTTTATTCAAGACCTTTCATACCAGTAAGCACTATTTAAATTTTGGGGTTGATTTGTCAAAAGGAACCTGGAGACAGATTTTAACCTTTGACCTGCAAACTTCAAAGGAATCTCAAGCAAGCACTTTTAGTAAGGAAGCACTGTATGAAATTTGAGTTTGATAGGCCCAAGGGAACTCAAGTTATAGCATGGAAACTGATTTTCTAAGTATAAAGTAACAGTGATCTTGACCTTTGACCCTGAAAAGCAATTCCAAGCAAGCGCTTTTGGTAAGGAAGCACTGTATGAAGTTTGAGTTTGATTGGCTCAAGGAAACTTAAATTATCATACAGAAACCAATTTTCTATTTATAGTAAGTGACCTTTGACCCTGAAGAGCAATCCCTAGAAAGCACTTTTGGTGAGGGACGCCATTGACAAAGGTATACCTTTATGTGGCCATTGCAGGTGACATAAAGCAGAAGAGAATTCCCTTGTTTAAACCATCTGGCTGTGTTATGCAGGACTAATTGATTCTATTTCTCGACACCCAGACACATTAAAGAAGTCATCATTTTACCTTGTCTGAATTTCTGTGTCCACACTTGGGTACAGTAATAGTGAATGATCTAAATATTGTGGCTCAGTAAAGTGACACCAGCTTCCAATATAACAGACAGTATTTTTGGTAGGGCAGTCGTGAAGGTCTCATTACCAGGGCCAAACAAAAATTAATTAGAAATTCTGGACAAGTTGGGGGGGGGGGGGGGGGGGGGGGGAATAACAATCCCCACTCTGTCCTCTGGAATTTAAGCTTGAAGGTTCTTGAATATATCAGAAAAATCAGAGATATCAGTAAAACCTTGTATCAAAGTCCAGAGAAGGTACAAAAAAGGTATACCTGATAATTTCAAAGTCCAGAAAGGTATAAAAAAGGTATACCTGATAATTTCAAAGTCCAGAAAAGGTACAAAAAAAGGTATACCTGATAATTTCAAAGTCCAAAAAGGTACAAAAAAGTTACACTAGTAAATAACAAGTTTTGACTAAAATTTTTTTATAAAGTACAAACAAGAGGCCCAACGGGCCTTAACGGTCATCTGACTACCAATTGTAAAATCACTATGAAAATACGTGTAGTCATTAAATCAAGTTATAATATGCCTGTATAGATTGCCAAGTTCAAGATAGTGGCCTTCTTGGATTTCTGATGGGCTTGAAAAATAACAACACTTTGTTGGGACCATCTCAGGATATCATTTCTGGCAAGTTTCAGCTCAATTCCACTGGTAGAACTTGAGAAGTTTAAAATGTGTATTCAAAATGGCGGCTGTGGTGGCCATCTTGAATTTTGAACAAACCTAAAAATAACAACACTTAATCAGCATCATCTCAGAATCATTTCTGGCAAGTTTCAGCTTATTCCTAGTGAGTAAACTTGACAACAAACCCTTTTGGCCCCTGTGACCTTGAATGAATGTCAGGGTCATTTCTTTAAACAAACTTGACACACCTTTATCCCAGCATGCCACAAGCCCAATATCACATCTCTGTGCCTTTTGGTTATTCAGAAAAAGTTGTTTTAAAGATTTTGACCCTTTTGGCCCCTGTGACCTTGAATGAAGTTCAAGGTCATTTATTTGAACAAACTTGGTAGACCTTTATCCCAGCATGCCACAGGCCTAATATCAGGTCTCTGAGCCTTTTAGTTATTCAGAAGAAGTTGTTTAAAGATTATGACCGTTTTGGCCTCTGTGACCTTGAATGAAGGTCAAGGTCATTTCTTTGAACAAACTTGGTAGCCCTTTATCCCAGCATAACACAGGACCAATATCAGGTCTCTGGGCCTTTTGGTTATTCAGAAGAAGTTGTTTAAAAAGATTTTGACCTTTTTGGCCCCTGTGACCTTGAATGAAGGTCAAGGTCATTTCTTTGAACAAACTTGGTAGCCCTTTATCCCAGCATGCCACAGGCCCAATATCAGGTCTCTGGGCCTTTTGGTTATTCAGAAGAAGTTGTTTAAAGATTATGACCGTTTTGGTCCCTGTGACCTTGAATGAAAGTCAAGATCATTTCTTTGAACAAACTTGGTAGCCCTTTATCCCAGCATGCCACAGGCCCAATATCAGGTCTCTGGGCCTTTTGGTTATTCAGAAGAAGTCGTTTAAAGATTATGACCGTTTTGGCCCCTGTGACCTTGAATGAAAGTCAAGGTCATTTCTTTGAACAAACTTGGTAGCCCTTTATCCCAGCATGCCACAGGCCCAATATTAGGTATCTGGGCCTTTTGGTTATTCAGAAGAAAATGTTTAAAGATTATGACCGTTTTGGCCCCAGTGACCTTGAATGAAAGTCAAGGTCATTTCTTTGAACAAACTTGGTAGCCCTTTATCCCAGCATGCCACAGGCCCAATATCAGGTCTCTGGGCCTTTTGGTTATTCAGAAGAAGTCGTTTAAAGATTATGACCGTTTTGGCCCCTGTGACCTTGAATGAAAGTCAAGGTCATTTCTTTGAACAAACTTGGTAGCCCTTTATCCCAGCATGCCACAGGCCCAATATTAGGTATCTGGGCCTTTTGGTTATTCAGAAGAAAATGTTTAAAGATTATGACCGTTTTGGCCCCAGTGACCTTGAATGAAAGTCAAGGTCATTTCTTTGAACAAACTTGGTAGCCCTTTATCCCAGCATGCCACAGGCCCAATATTAGATCTCTGGGCCTTTTGGTTATTCAGAAAAAAATGTTTAAAGATTATGACCGTTTTGGCCCCAGTGACCTTGAATGAAAGTCAAGGTCATTTCTTTGAACAAACATGGTAGCCCTTTATCCCAGCATGCCACAGGCCCAATATCAGGTCTCTGGGCCTTTTGGTTATTCAGAAGAAGATGTTTAAAGATTATGACCGTTTTGGCCCCTGTGACCTTGAATGAAAGTCAAGGTCATTTCTTTGAACAAACTTGGTAGACCTTTATCCCAGCATGCCACAGGCCCAATATTAGGTCTCTGTGCCTTTTGGTTATTCAGAAGAAGTCGTTTAAAAATTATGACCGTTTTATCCCCTGTGACCTTGAATGAAGGTCAAGGTCATTTCTTTGAACAAACTTGGTAGCCCTTTATCTCAGCATAACACAGGACCAATATCAGGTCTCTGGGCCTTTTGGTTATTCAGAAGAAGTTGTTTAAAAAGATTTTGACCTTTTCGGCCCCTGTGACCTTGAATGAAGGTCAAGGTCATTTGTTTGAACAAACTTGGTACCCCTTTATCCCAGCATAACACAGGACCAATATCAGGTCTCTGGGCCTTTTGGTTATTCAGAAGAAGTCGTTCAAAGATTTTGACCTTTTTGGCCCCTGTGACCTTGAATGAAGGTCAAGGTCATTTGTTTGAACAAACTTGGTAGCCCTTTATCCCATCATGCCACAGGCCCAATATTAGGTCTCTGGGCATTTTGGTTATTCAGAAGAAGTCGTTTAAAAATTATGACCGTTTTGTCCCCTGTGACCTTGAATGAAGGTCAAGGTCATTTCTTTGAACAAACTTGGTAGCCCTTTATCTCAGCATAACACAGGACCAATATCAGGTCTCTGGGCCTTTTGGTTATTCAGAAGAAGTTGTTTAAAAAGATTTTGACCTTTTCGGCCCCTGTGACCTTGAATGAAGGTCAAGGTCATTTGTTTGAACAAACTTGGTAACCCTTTATCCCAGCATGCCACAGGCCCAATATCAGGTCTCTGGGCCTTTTGGTTATTCAAAAGAAGTCGTTCAAAGATTTTGACCTTTTTGGCCCCTGTGACCTTGAATGAAGTTCAAGGTCATTTATTTGAACAAACTTGGTAGCCCTTTATCCCAGCATGCCACAGGCCCAATATTAGGTCTCTGGGCCTTTTGGTTATTCAGAAGAAGTCGTTCAAAGATTTTGACCTTTTTGGCCCCTGTGACCTTGAATGAAGGTCAAGGTCATTTGTTTGAACAAACTTGGTAGCCCTTTATCCCAGCATGCCACAGGCCCAATATTAGGTCTCTGGGCCTTTTGGTTATTCAGAAGAAGTCGTTTAAAAATTATGACCGTTTTGTCCCCTGTGACCTTGAATGAAGGTCAAGGTCATTTCTTTGAACAAACTTGGTAGCCCTTTATCTCAGCATAACACAGGACCAATATCAGGTCTCTGGGCCTTTTGGTTATTCAGAAGAAGTTGTTTAAAAAGATTTTGACCTTTTCGGCCCCTGTGACCTTGAATGAAGGTCAAGGTAATTTGTTTGAACAAACTTAGTAACCCTTTATCCCAGCATGCCACAGGCCCAATATCAGGTCTCTGGGCCTTTTGGTTATTCAAAAGAAGTCGTTCAAAGATTTTGACCTTTTTGGCCCCTGTGACCTTGAATGAAGGTCAAGGTCATTTGTTTGAACAAACTTGGTAGCCCTTTATCCCAGCATGCCACAGGCCCAATATTAGGTCTCTGGGCCTTTTGGTTATTCAGAAGAAGTCGTTCAAAGATTTTGACCTTTTTGGCCCCTGTGACCTTGAAAGTTAGTCAAGGTCATCGATATGAGGAAACTTTGTAGCACTCTATCCCAGGTGCCTACTGGCCAAATATCATTACCCTAGACCTTTTGGTTACTGAGAAGAAGATTGTTAAAGGTTTTTACATATTTGACCCCTGTGACCTTGAAAACAGGTCAAGG
Organism: Mimachlamys varia; assembly: GCA_947623455.1. NCBI lineage: Eukaryota > Metazoa > Mollusca > Bivalvia > Pectinida > Pectinidae > Mimachlamys > Mimachlamys varia. The sequence continues at coordinate 10,926,216 of OX392537.1, forward strand.
TCATTGAAATGAGGAAACTTTGTAGCACTCAATCCCAGGTGCCTACTGGCCAAATATCAGCACCTAGAGCCTTTTGGTTACTAAGAAGAAGATTGTTAAAGGAAAAGTTTACGGACGGCGGATGGCGGACGGCGGACGACGACGGACGAAGCATGATGGCAATAGGTCATCTTGACCCTTCGGGTCAGATGACCTAAAAAAGCACTAAAAAGGTACAAAAAAGTTACGACTTTTTAAATCTTTTTTGCCATGGGTGGTGACATATTCTTAGCTGATCTTGCAGTAACCCTTTTGTACTGGTGGCAGACTTTCCATAATTACATCTTGTAACATTTGATCAAATGTAAATAGTTTCTCAGCCTGCACTGAAATTAGACTTCAGCAAGTTACAGTTTACAAATTGTACTGATCAGGCTCCAGTTGTGTCGGGTAAAGCTGTTTGGTCGCTAACTCGACATTACACAAGTCTGTTTGAGGCACCTTGGTGAGCTGTAACGGTTTTCACAGTTCCACTGACGTCATTGACAGCTAAATAAAGACCGGAATCAATAGTGTTACCCTGAGGATACATGTACACTTGATATCATTATGAGGACTAAATGTGGATACTTTTATTTCCCTGTTCCACCCTTAAACTCATTTTGGTGCATATACGGTTTCCATCAGTACTTTATATAGGAACAAATTGACAAAAGAGTTTTTATTTACTTCGGTATATATAAAACATATGTATATTATAATTTAAATTGATTTGCTTTTTTAATAAGAATTGTATTTCATATGAGTAAGAAGTACATGTATCTTCTCATTGATAGAATCATTTCTAATGACAGAAACAAGATGGTATTTTATTTACAGAAACAAGATGGTATTTTATTTACAGAAACAAGATGGTATTTTATTTAAGTACATGTAGGTCCAGAGTTCTTTTTGTCTGGACCATTTTTCACTGATAGAAATTTAAATGCCTGTAGGCTGTGAAACACAGCAACAATATAACCTAATTTCAAAGCAATCGGGGGCTAATAACTCAAAACTTCATGTTCTAATTTAAGAAAATAAGAACATAAACGTTTTCTGCATTGAACTGGGCTCTCCGTGCCGTAACAATGTCCCTTCCATAGAAATGACACGTTCACTTCAGTAGGGACTGACGTTCTAGGCTTACAAAATTACTGTTTTATACAACCAAGAGAGGGAATCTTAGTAGACTATGATTATTTGTTTTACATGTTTGTACAAGTATCACCTTCTGTAAAGTCTTTGAGTAATGTACTCCAAACTTAAAAAGGCGTCATAATTATACATATGGCTGATCTAATTTGGCTGGTGAATCTTCAAACACATCGACCTGACCATTTTGTATACACTCACAAAACACAATACTTACGCAGTTAACGATTGGATAATGTGTTGACATTAAACCAATCAGAAAACGCGTTTCTTCATGTCAAGTTAAGCTGATAGAAACGATGAGTTTTGTATTTTTCCGCATTTTATGCTGATAGAACAACTGTAGTCATGCTTATAAATATGATCTCGTAGCAGATTAAACTTTATTTTTGTAAATCGTAAGTATCGATTCGAGCCTTTCTGTATCGTGAATCTTATCGTGGACTGACAAATCATGATACATGTATGCATCGTTTCACCCTTAATATATTTTGCAATTTTAAGATATTTAAAGTACTAATCATTAAGTATCTCACCATCCCCTTCTATTTGTTGGTAAAAACATACTGCACGATATGACCCTCCCTTTCTATTTTCAAACTAGAAATATGTCTGGAAGACATGAAGTGCTCACATCTCCTTAAGATATTCGTCGTAATTAGCGCACAGGGCACCTAAAATCGGTTTCAAAGGGGACACTTAACAGGATAACAAAATAAATTTATGAACAAAAAATGTTGTTTCTATAAAGTCAATTATACGTACAATGTTTTGTGACCTAAACTGCACTGTAATATGGAAACATTTAGCTTTGTCATGATTAGTAGGGGGCTTATATAATTTCAATACATTCGTGGAAGGGATAGGGGCGCTAATAGGGGAAGGGCGCTAATTACGGCGAATACAGTAGTAGATTTTTTTCTTTTTTTTTTTCCAAATACAATTTCAAGCCCTTGAATGTAGCGAGTGTACTTTCATTGTATGTATACCTAAATGTAGTGTTTTTTAAAAAATTTGTATGTATACCCAAATGTAGTGGGTTTTTTTATAACTTATTATTTCACAGATAAAAAATTCTGATTCCTATGGACAAACGGAAAATCATTCTATTTAGCACTGACATATTACTTGGATTGAACATTTTATAATATATTTTTTGAGAATTTGATTCCTTAGTATTTCATTTTTGTGTAATGGGACCATTTAATAATAGATGTAATGCTGTATATCAACTGATTCAATGAATTCATTTACATGATTGTAAAAAATAACAAACCCACACTACATGTATTTACATGATGGATTTGCAGCTGCAATGGAGCATTGAAAATCCTGCTCGTTGAATGCAAGAAACGAGTAACTTTTTATCAATATTCCTGCTGTCTATATGCTGTAAACACTTAGAATCGAATTTCAATGAATATCTTAATTTATTGATCTTACTGGCAGAATGTTTTTGTTTACATAATGCTACCAATTTCCCCCAAAACACTGTAATTTCTCTCAATTTTTATTTGTCGGCATTCGTTTTAAACATACCGTATACCAATTGAATACAATAAATCCCCAGATGAACCGAGTAGCTGTCATTCAAGTATTACCAAGTGTTTCATTCAACAAAGCAGAGCACAAATTTCAGACGTCAAATTCATGCTTCTAAGATTCCGGAAGTCAAGAGTTATTGCCCCTAGCTGACTGTCACTGAAGTGCTTAACAATCGTCAGGGTTCTCACTAAGTTTTGCAATAATTGGTTGACTTCAAAAGAATAGCTGGTTGAATTTTCACATTCTGTAATGTTGACATATATAAAATTCTGAAAAAAATAGCCGGTTCAAAGTTTGTGAATAACAGGCTACTTTTGCCGGCAACCGGCTTTTAATGAGAACCCTGATCGTAATCCATACAAGCGCTGATAAGATATACCTACAAAATGTGTATCTTAGCATGTTCGACCGGACTGTTAGAGATATGTTCACCATTCACAATAAGTAGATATTTGGTAAGGAGTATTTATATACAGTGTATGGTATTCTATTTCTGATGGCATGAGTGCACAAAGTATATTTTGCTTGTAACGATGGCATGAGTGCACAAAAGTATATTTTTCTTGAAACATTAGCAGACAACACTGGCTTTCATATCTGGTATTATAATGCGCAGTGGGTTTTTGCACATGCCGAAAACGGGACACAGATTGGACAATTTAATAGTGCATTTGCTCGCACTAAAAAGAGTGACTGGCCGGTCATCACCTTCTTTCATTGTATCCAGGACTGGCAGGTTTGTTTGAGTGGTTCTACATCTGCTTCATTAACAAGTAGTTCCATATCCAGCCGACCATGCTGGGTTGACAGGTAGGAGACAGTGAACTATCCATATATACAAAATGTGATATCATAGTTATAATTATCGCCTCTTCCCCAAACGACACCAAACACCCACTGACAATCACAATCTGGATGAACGTGTTTTTCTTCGTGTGGTTCTATTCCCTTTTATTGATCATGTGGTTCAGTGACACCACAGGGATGCTGACTAACCGTGGCACAAGTGCCAGACTGAAGCCGTAAATATAAAGCTAAGTAATGGTTACACAAGGAAAAACTGTTTGAAACACATCCTGTAGTGGTAATATGAAGGGCCAGGTACATACGCGGGAGCTAATTATACATATAAAGGTCAGGAAAAGGCCCAGAATAACCTTTGCTGTGAAGCTTTTTTTAAACTTACAAAATTTCAAAGTACCGTATTTTACCGGGAATAAGCCCCCTCTCACGAATAAGCCCCCTCCCCACTTTGGCAAAGGTTCTTGACACAGGGTGGGAGCCTGGGAATAAGCCCCCAACCTAAATTTTGGTAAACACTAAACATTTTTAGCGCCTTAAAAATATGATTCAGTCAATTTGTACATTAAATAGAAAATTTTCAAAAAATAATCATTCCATTTGCAGTGTCAGCCATAACAAGCCAAAGCAATTAGGACAATATATATACAGAAAGCAAGACATCTTGGTGACAATCTCCCACTAAACCAGAATGAAAGGTTCTGATTATGTGATCACCTTAGCTAAATATTGGTGTAGCTGGTGAATCAATAGTTAGAATTTCTCCTTATATAAAAACACAAAATGTTAGTGATTTGTCCACAGGTCACTGATTAGGCAATACAGCTCTATTTTATAATATTTATTTTATTCTTATAAATTCAAACCAGAAATGTTTCTTAAGTTGTTTTATGCAGATGTCAATGGAGAGAACATATATTTGTTTTCAACTAACCTACGCATGTTATCAAATCACAGAATATCATTAACTAAATGCTGCCACCAATTTTCTCAAAAACAAAAAAATCTCCAGCACTGAACACCTGTTTAAAAATGGTCACAGTCTAAAGACTGTCATTTGATCCAAAATGTACTACCAGTAGTAAATATACTGTCTTGATGTTTTACAGGTTATTTAAAAACCATTCAATAAAACATGCATAGGTTATGGTACATATGAAATTTTAAAATAAAATAAACTTTATTTATTTTACAACAATTATGAAACAAGTTATCCAACTTATATTAATCAATCTTGTTGGCCCGGATGTTAGCACGCGAGGGGTCTTATTGTGGGAGGAAACCGGATTACCCGGAGAAAACCCACGTGGTCGGGCAGGTGACCCCATACCTTTTCACGTCCAGTCCGGGAGTCGAACCCCGGCCGCCTTGGTGAAAGGCAAGTGCGCTATCCACTGCACCACCCGACCACCCTGAAAATTTTAATACCCTCATACCTACATACGGAAGTATTCTTCTTTGCCAAGGGATGGTTTTGAGCTAATGTCTGTCTGCCTTCAGAAGGAAACATTAAAAGACGTACGTAAACACTGTACTTCATCATACAAGAAAGCTCTCTTAGCTCTAGGGTGATAGAACAATCAGACAAAGACTTCGACTTGGCTTATTGTCATATACATTTTTAAATTTTAATAATAAATTGACACCAAAATAAAAAGGAATCATGACTGCTCATCACTCTGATAATCATTGGCCCATGTTTAGAATTATTGTGCATGTGTTAGATGTCAGGCTAGCGGCACCAATCCATCACAGAGAATAAGCCCTCTCCTCAGAAACTGCTCGTTTATAGCCGCAGTTACAGACACTGTAATATCAAGTTGAAAACCTCAGAATGTTTCATTTGAAATAGATCTGTTGTCAGGGTTGAGGCTGACATGTGATCTATTGGTGCGCCGGTAGATATGATGCTACCTAACGATCACTGCCTATACCAACTGTACAGATACGTCACTCCCGCCATCAATCAGCCGCGCCTTATTGATTCTCACCGAGGCAAATGTCAGCTGTTATGTAAGATCTGATGGGCTCCGATACATATACACACTGTTGTGCATTACCATATACATTTTCACATTGTTGTATAAAAAGTTATGCAACTAATTGTTTCATTTGAATCTGTATTGCCAACAAATGGCAACAGGCAGCCATGTTACGTACTTTTGTTTTTGATTCTGAGAGCCTTTCTAAAATACAAATTCACTGTTCGATATTTTTTTTGATTGGCCTATCGATTATTAGAGATTTACCTCTTTATTTAACACCCTTAAACAAACTCCATAACAGAATTATCACAACTCTGAATATTATCAGGCATTGGACAAATTTCAGTATGCAAGGTTTGCACCCCAAATCTATCAAAGCATGTTAGATAAGGAATTCATGAACCTAGCAACCTTAACACGATACAATTTTCAGAATCTTTCCCAATTAAACATCCGAGTTTGTCAAAATATGAATAGTTCATAAGGAGTATCGAGCTAAAATTTTATGCAATATTTGGTGATATAAAAACTTTAAGTAATAATTTTCACTAAATTGTCTCTTTCATTTTGGACTAATGCATGGAAATTTGTTTCACACTCCTGCTTTTGCCTTGACTTTGTCTACACTATTGTCAAAACGGGCTATATATGACGACTATAAAACCTCACACCGTCCGTGGAAACTATAACTTACTTGCAGGGAAGTATCCTTATGACATCAGAGGCCTTGTACCCCTCTATACACACCGCACATTGGTCAAACTCGGATTCTAGCTCCTGCAAAATACAAAATATATCTTATTTACCTGTACATTGCAGTTTATTCTGATTCCACTGATTCTCTTAAAGGTACTGCATAGGGAATATGTAGATCTAATACACAGAATTTATGTACACAGCATTATAGGGAGATACAATGACCTTTGTCTTTCTGCAGAAACAATCTTATGTCCCCAGTATTTCTTCATAAGCAAAATAAAGCTAAATACAGCAACAACATTAAGTTAATTATGGAGGTATACAGATCTAGATACAAGTACTAATTCAATCCCAGGCTGATTAAATAACAGAGAAATCAATACCTATGTGTACTGTAACACCTTCGGTTCTCACCCTAGTATAAAACACTGTTTTACTTCCAATAAAACTCGTCATTACACAATACCTCAGAAGCCGAAAAAGAATGTGGGGTTTTTTAATCACATTTTGTTATTTTTTATAACATTTCTGTTATCTGGTTCTTCCATCGGGGTATTTGCAAACCTTTCAATGCAGTGGAAAACATTTTCAAGCTATTTGTGCAAATAAGCATCAACCACAACTGTTTGTTTAAAATATTTATTTTTAAAAGCTCCAGGTTTTAAGATAAATCTTATAATCTCTGAAGCTACAATAAAATATAATCATCAAACCTATGTAACCTTATTAGGACGTACCAGGTATAGACTTTTTATCACATTGTATATTCTAACATCAATCAGTAAGTAAAACTAATCACAGTATCTACAACTAGTCAATGGAGCATTTCCCTCTTTTCTTAAATCTGTTTTAACTAAACAAATACACTAGCTTTTAATTCTTTCCCCTATCTTCAAAACCCTTTTATTTCACATAATAAGCTTTAAATTTGTTGTTCCTCCCTATAGTCCATCCATGGCCACCTCCTAAATACCATAAATTTGAATTTCAATGTACTCAAATCTAGTCTATTAGTACATGTGAACTAACCTTGTCTCCAGTCTTAACTGTCCGCTGGGGTATCTTGGCTATCGCCTTCTTGGCAGCACTTGCCAATCGTCTCTGGAAAATACAACAAAAATAGTTGTTACTACATTATTTTAAATTTCCAAATTGCTATTAGGCACACGGTACATATACACACACTAATATAAGACTATTTCATAAGTAACCTATGTTTCGTCCTGTCCCAAAACAATGTAACAACATATTCATCTCAAAACAATTATCTTCAGTACAAGGTGAAAAGGGGAGATAACAACGCTTGCAATTTTTTTAATTAATGGTCCTTACAACTTAAACATGTACCATATATATTTAACTACAGTGTAATATTATTCCTTGAGTGGGTTAATGAAAGTAAGCACAAATATTGGGGATGTGTTACTTTAACAATCCTCCTCAAGCTTAATCTAAATTAGTGTGTTTTCATAAATTTTCATCAGAACATGACATCAAAGGGAAATATGCATTAAAATGTATGTGCAAATATTGTACTACTTTCATGTTTTCAAATTTAAACATTGGAGAGATTTCCTTAAATATCCGTCTGGATGCTCAAGATTACATGTTGTTATTTTTATTCCCTGGTCGTAAACGAAACCAACTGATTGTTGAACATGTGAATCTATGTAATTTATGACCAAATTGAGTAGACCTTATGATCAGAACCTGAATACAGAGACCGTAGACCCTAAGATCAGAACCTGATGTAGGCACTGTAGACCCTAAGATCAGAACCTGAATACAGAGACTGTAGACCCTAAGATCAGAACCTGAATACAGAGACTGTAGACCCTAAGATCAGAACCTGAATACAGAGACTGTAGACCCTAAGATCAGACCTGAATACAGAGACCGTGGACCTAAGATCAGAACCTGAATACAGAGACCGTAGACCTTATGATCAGAACCTCAATACAGAGACTGTAGACCTTAAGATCAGAACCTGAATACACACACCGTAGACCTTAAGATCAGAACCTGAATACAGAAACCGTAGACCCTAAGATCAGAACCTGAATACAGAGACCGTAGACCTTATGATCAGAACCTCAATACAGAGACTGTAGACCTTAAGATCAGAACCTGAATACACACACCGTAGACCTTAAGATCAGAACCTGAATACACACACCGTAGACCTCAAGATCAGAACCTGAATGTAGACACTGTAGACCTCAAGATCAGAACCTGAATACAGAGACCGTAGACCTTAAGTTCAGAACCTGAATATAGACACCATAGACCTGAAGATCAAAACCTGAATACAGAGAACCTGAATACAGAGACCGTAGACCTTAAGTTCAGAACCTGAATATAGACACCATAGACCTGAAGATCAAAACCTGAATACAGAGAACCTGAATACAGAGACTGTAGACCTTAAGATCAAAACCTGAATACAGAGACCGTAGACCTTAAGATCAGAACCTGAATGTAGACACCGTAGACCTGAAGATCAGAACCTGAATACAGAGACTGTAGACCTTAAGTTCAGAACCTGAATATAGACACCATAGACCTGAAGATCAAAACCTGAATACAGAGAACCTGAATACAGAGACTGTAGACCTTAAGATCAAAACCTGAATACAGAGACCGTAGACCTTAAGATCAGAACCTGAATGTAGACACCGTAGACCTGAAGATCAGAACCTGAATACAGAGACCGTAGACCTGAAGATCAGAACCTGAATACAGAGACTGTACACCTTAAGATCAGAACCTGAATACAGAGACTGTACACCTTAAGATCAGAACCTGAATACAGAGACTGTACACCTTAAGATCAGAACCTGAATACAGAGACCTGTAAGAATGCTTGTAACCTTGACACCTCCTCAAAGAGATGAACCCTCTGATCATCAGTGGTGTTTGGCCAGACGCTGGTATCAGCTAGTAAAGACCTGCTTTGCTGATACACACTTTGTACTTGTACATGTGCATCGGCTGACTGCATTCTTTCTATTCTCCTGACTGCAAAAGCCTTGTAGATTTTTTCATCTCTACACTTTGTATCTTTTCTGACTAGATAAAAATCTATTACAGCCGATTTTCCAATAGGAAGGAGTTGGAAGTCAGCCATATCTTGTTCCCAGACGTGACATTTAACTCGACATTTGTGAAATTGTTTTGAGTAGGGAATGTTTTCTCTACGCTGATGACCAGTACTTACACAACGTGTCAGAAGCAGACTGTATGTTTTGCAACACTTTGTCAGAGATTGTGTGTGTATACACAATGTCTAGGTAGAAAACAAAAGCATGCAGACTTTCCACCACCTAAATACACATCACTCAAACCTGAACACTGTACACAATGACCCACTTTCTGTATAAATCAAGCTATTACATGGTGTCGACAACTAATATAGGCATTTGTCAACACTGTAGGCCTCTGATATTGAAGAATTCATTTAGATCTCTTTCAGGTACAAAAATGAAAATGATGCAACAATTCTCTATATTTTTATCAGTTATAAAAGATTACCATTTATCTTTCATTTACATACAAAGATTTGCTATTCAACATGTATTCAATTTTTTTTTATTCCAGAGCGATGCACATGTATCAATTTAATACTCAAAGACCTTCCATGTTTTACAAATACTAATCTACATGTATGTGTCACTGGTCCAGGACAGTCTATTCTGTCCAGAAAATTAAGGTACATGCATGTTTGTGTATATATCTCATTGGGATCATTTTTACATTAAATCGTTGACTATAGGACCTCTGGCTGTTGTCTCTTAACAAAATGTGACAATGACAGATGTTTTATATGTATGCTGGTAAATCCTTGTTCAAAAAACAAAGTTAAAAGACAACTACCCCTGTATATTTCTCTGGTTTACATTTTCCAACACAAGGATATAAGAATACAAGATATCAGATAAACTGCACTTTTTTTCAATTTTAAGGCGAGTCCGTTCTTTAATATTAATCAACATGTTTGTGCTTTTAATTGTGTTATGATGAAACCTACATTCACAAAATAATCTGTGTTCTCCGTCATGAGCAGCATTGCATTTCGTCTATTTTATACCCTCCAGCTTGTATCTAATGTACAGTACATTGAATCCAGGTACCGGTAACCCTCCTTCTTCTTAAATTTTCAGCTTTGAATTGTTGAAAGTCTACTACACTGTTAAGTAGTTTGTATTATTGTCAGAACATCATTCTTTGACAGATTAAGACAAAATTTTAGCATTTAATTGTTAAATATACACGTACTACACATGAATATTGCATCTGTACCAATTTCAAAGTTTTCAAACAAAGATATGCTGATAATTGGCATAATGTGAGATTGTTTAGTTTTTTCTTACTTACACTTTCTTAAAAATTTTGCTTTCAATTGAATATATGCTAGCAATTATATTCTTACGTCGGCATTATATTACCAGCTACAGTAGACTCCGCTTAATATCACTTCTCATTTGTCCGGGGAAAACATGATATTAACCGGAACATGATATTAAAAGAAAACGTATTTTCTGACATTTTTCAGCCCTCAAAACCGGAAGTGGACTTGGTTAAATGTCGTAGTGCTGTGACTCAACAGAGAAGATTGTTGAATAAAGATATTTTATCACTAACAATGTTTTTTTTCACTCCAGTGACCGTATAATCTTTGGTTTTGTTCTGGAATGCACTTATTTTCATATATATTGTTCGTACGTAATATTATCAGTAGGCTAGCTTCACACGAAACCAGGGACGAAACGTACTACGATTGTTTACTGCAGTAGCTATATAGGCCTACTGTAATGATGTAACGTTAGGCATACAAGTGGCTGGTATTCTGCATCAAATTCGTGTTTTGAAATCATGACACTCCGTAAATATTTACCGTTATCTTGATATGTATACTGGTTTTTCGCTTGTGAAATCTGTTGTTTGTTTAATTTCTTTAGATATTCGCTGCAAGTGCGACATCGTGTTCACAGAGTTTGTCGGTTGTATAGCGCTACCGCGAAATGAACTTTTACCTTTGAAACGTGACGTTTCATTGGATGACCTCTATGCAAATAAAACAACCACGCGATAAGATTTAGTCTCGGCACTTATATTTATTCACCAGCCTGCCTAGAATCACGGCATGTCGGAGTCGTACTTTGGCTATTTAAAAATCATAACAAAGACGATATCTCTGCATTTTACGTGAACATTAGCTTAAATTAATTAATTGGACACTTATTGTTTAAAAGACACTTTTTATCTTAATTTCAATCAATATTTCGTCATGTTTGCGGAAGACCATCCACTTGTAAGCCTTCTTCACGACAACGTGAATTCGATCTAAGACGAGCTGAAATGAAAAATGGAACTCGTGTTAGGAACTCATTAAATCACACATGGCGTTATATAAGATTACAAAAGTATGGGTTCCCTCACCCAAAGGTGTAATCTTTGCTCCGGTATGCCAAGTCAATCTATTGTTCGACTAGTACGGCAGTGATCAGGTAGGTGTGAAAAAGACGCAGCTGACCACGGCGTTGTTTACATAGCGATTTCAGGTGTGAAACTCGAGTCCCCGGGGCATTTATATGAAATTATTTCTAACATTTACCTGTAATTTTTGTGTGACAGTGGCCAAAAAAAGTGATATTAACCGAAATCCACCTGGAAACAAGTGATATTAAAAGAATGGCATTACATAGTTTATATAGCAGGAAAAACGGTGCATGAAGAAAACGTGATAATAACCGAAAAGTGATATTAACCGACGTGACATTAAGTGGAGTTTACCAGTGATTCAGATTGGGCTCGGCCATCGGCAAATGGCCGATTGAAAATGCAAATCGCCGAGAAAAATATCTCTCATGGGACATAAGGGCCGGTAGTTTTTTATTTTATCAGACTAAATGGCCGATGAATTATCAGTTGCAAAAGACAACTGAAAGTATTTTTATCTAAAGTCAAAAATATCTGTCGAAATACGATCGTTTGTCTATTTCCTGAACTTCACAGCGATCAAACATAACAAAACTGTTATCACTCGGGCGCTTGTTACCATTCTATGTCATATAAGATTTTACAAACGTTTGGACGATGTAAAAAAATAACTGCTATCACTTGGGCGCTTGTACTTCGCTGCAATAGTAACGATCTTTTGTAAGCGTTCAGAAGATACAGAAAAAAACATGGGACCTAAAAAACGAAAATTGCTGCAAGAGGGTCAGAAAACGGTCACACTAAAATACGCCATAGGAGAAAATACGCCATAGGTACGCCATAGGATATTTTCGGCGCCATAGATAAATGTACATACTATATCTTCAAAACACATCCTTTCATTCCTTGATTGGTGCATATTACACCATCTGGTGAAGTTTCATTGAAAACAAATGTGTACTTTGTACCAAAAAACGATCTTATATCGGAGGCTCTCAGACACTAAAATATGCCATAGGAATCTAGTCAAGCAAGCGTTAAATATCAATATTTTATGCAACAAATAACTAATTTATTACAGTTATATATGTCATTTGAAAGTTATGGTTAAGTTTTAGTGTTAAAAAAATGTGTATTTTGTAAGAAAATCGGTAAAATTACCGTGACGTGAAACTCTAATTATACGCCATACAGATATGTAACCTCAATCTCTCTTGATATACTATTGGTAATCCTATGGCGTATTTAAGACTTTATATTTTTTATAATGATATTTATTTTGTTCATTTATTCACTCAAGCATTATATTTAATACTAAAAATATATATATACCTAAAAAGCACAACAAAAATTTTCTATTTTATACCCTTTTCTATGTTATGTTAAGACTATGTATTTTTGATATTAAAATATTTTTTTTATTCATTTATTTACACATATACGTCCCTGATTAACAAAAACATTATTTTTGTTGCTTGATATATATCCTATGTCGACGGCACCAAGAAAATTTCAGCACAATGGCCTAAACTTTTTTGTAGTTCCGGACAAAATGGCCTAAGAAAATTTCAGCATTTAGGACATCTGTCCTTTAGTAAGACAGGCCAATCTGAATCACTGTTTACTGTATATGTATAAAATAACCCATCAATATTGGCCAACACATAAATCCAGCCATAATATTGTACCTACAATATTTATATAAGCTTCCAATATACTTGAAATGGTAGTGTAGCTGTCCTTATAAATTATCAAGAGACTGATGCAACTGCCTGTTTTTTACCTAACATTTATATTTATATGTCATGTACATTCGTAATTTCTTGAATGCTTCAAATAGCAACCTGTACATTGATGAGTCACTAACGTGTTTACATGTATCAAGCTACAGGAATAAACCACACATATGTCCTCACTGTTAAACCCGATAGGTTGTGTAGATGCATTAATTATTACTATCATATTGCCTATATATACCTGTAAGCAAGTCCATTAACGAGCACTGCTAGTACAGGACATGTATACATGTACCAGATATCTAAACACTGATCTAAATGATTGAGATCTTCACTTATTTATGATCGTGATTATAAGCTGAATTATTATATGAATAAATTGTAATGCATACATATATACTACCATGGCCAAGCACCCATGAAGTCAGACATTTGAACACAATACCTGTCATGCATTAATATTTGAGCCATACACGTAAACCTTTGGGTTTTTTTTTTGCTTACTAACAAAGCAACGATTATCACACCTTTGACCTTGATTTAAAAAAAAATAAAATAAAATAGCAATGTCAGTGTGATACATAAATGCCCCCTTCCCCAATATAAAAATAATTCTTCATGCTTATTACATATGCGAAGTTTGATGACAATCGGGTCAGTAGTGATTTAAATAAGCTGGATACATTACCATGGGACAGAACAGGACTGACATGGGTAACACTATATGCTCCCCCCCACCCCATTTCATGTTGGGGACATAAAAATTCATATAAGCCATGATCATCATATATAAGCAGCATACCAGGTATAGTAAGTTTTAGTTTTTAGGGTTTTGATTACAAGTCCTCACAATATCCAAGATTGTATTCAGGCCCTGAAGAATAAGGCCCAATATACGTAACTTTCGGCAAAACTTGAAGCGAAAATCAAGCCTAATAACTTATTATATTTATAGATTTAGCTAAGATTAATTGATATCAGCAATATTCAAGATGAATTCTTTCGCGGTAACCTGTTCAGCAGCAGTTGAAACACGCTATTTGTAAACACGCATCCATTTTGAACCGTATTTTACCATCGGTTTGTTGTTGAAGTGGGCCCCACCTGAATTATTTTTAATTCTTTGGAATTTTTTGTCCAGAGTTTCTTGTTAGTTACTGCTCAGGTTTACTTTGTTTTAGGCTTATTTTTGCGTGGTTATCAACTGGATTTTTTTTCAGAATTTTTCAGAATCACGAAAATTTCCCTGAAGTTACGTATATTGGGCCTTTAAGGCAACATCGAGCATGTGTGACCCATCCTATTGTATTGGAGAGAAAAAGGGTGACAGAATATATAAAATCCCATAAGCAGGATACAAGATGAGTTCCATCAAGGGAGATAATGCAGATCAAAAAAGCATTGCTGACCCCATATGCAGAAAAGGTATAAATTCCAGATGTACATATTTACGACCCTTGTGTAAAAGCTACATGTACACACACACGTAACAAGTAGGCTGGCCCTATACCAAGTATGTGCTTATGACTGGTAATACATTGTGAAACACTGATGCATTATGAAGTGACCAATACTAGTATTGATTCTAGAGGTGATGATCATTTATTATTTGTATGTATAGTATTATAGCACTCATATATAGTAATATCGGAAGCGCAGCTACTGAAGCAGGAATGGTCTTTACAGTCTTCACATTCAGTTACCATAGCAACCAACTATAAATTATTTACGCAATAGTGTCCTTATGAGAATATGCTTAATGATTGACATTATACATTTATGTGGGCCTTTTCCACGACAATAGCTTACAATTAAATTATTTTTTTCTAAGTTAAATTCCATGAAGCACACTTGAAACCGTTCAAATTAAGAGCAATGGTTACTGCAGATCATAAACCATTACTTCAAATCAATAATAGCATGTAGCAGCATTGGCAAAAACACCTAGCATCCAGAACCAGATTAATATATATATTTATCCCCCTCATCATAGATGACTCTTCAACCTCAGCCCTCTCCCAATAAGGCAGATTACTAGGTAACAGTGATTCTATAAGGAGTTTCATGTATGTATGCAGTCGTAGAAATAAATCAATTTCTGTCCAGATCACAGCGTGTCACAACTCCCAGGCTTCTTCACAACACAGACTTTTGGATCGATATCTTGCTGGCATCATTGTCTAGGATCTGCTTTTGACATTCCAATGCTGTGCATGCATGTCTATATACCGAAATACAATATGTCTAAGAGTGGGGTTTCAACTTCTTCATATATCTGTACATGTTCATGATATTATAATTATAGGAATTAACATTTGAAAGGCGTATATCATACAATCTGGCCCTATATTGTGATCACCTTCCCAATCGCCAATGCAATTACATCTTGTTAATTATATGGGAGCACCTGAAAAATGTTTTGCTGAACAACTAACAAGGTGTAATCAACTTTCATTAGCGCCTCCATATATGTAGCTTCCAACAACAGTTGGATCACGATTTCACCTCAACACGAACTTTTACCGAGGGACTGCTCAGCTGCCAACATAACATAAATAATGAGTTTTATAATAACAGAAAAAATTACCCCTGCCATCATTTTCCAAGCAAGAAAAAAAAACCAACAAAAAACAGCAGCTTTGAATTCATAATATTTCTGATTTACATTTTTTTATGCTATTGTACATCAAACAATTTTTTCTTTGTACTTCCTATGTTTTTCAATTTTGTTTTTTCCCCCAATCCTGACACTTTTATTCATTTTGCCTATATCAACAACCCATGTTCAGTTTCAAGTATTTGAATATTTCCTAGAAATTCACCTCCCTGATTCTAGAAATTCACCTCCCTGATTTAGTTTTTTTCATAATTTTTACAATAATGTGTAATACATCACATTTGCTCTATTCACTAAACTACAACTTCTGCTTATTTAAAATTCTGGTTTTTCCCCCTTTAGAATCTTTACAAGATATTGTAAATTAAGCCTGGGTCCAGTATTATGACATTATTATTATTAAGATACTGAAAATTTTGAGACGCTTCCTACATGTACAGTATATGGTACTGTTAGGTAGGTGATTTTGCCACAAATTGTCACTGTACTGTTTTTAACAAATTAAAGCTATGATGAAGATTATATGCCAATACATAACATATACCAATCCAGTCTAACGATTAAATGCTTTCCTTCATTATCAGACTCAGACTTCAAATTTTGGATGAGATAATGAATGTATAATGAGTGAACCTGTTTGTCACAATATAAGGTTACTTATATAAGTCCATGCTCAGTAACCATATTACCTAGGTAACTAGAACTTTATCAATCCAGCTTGATTAAAACTGATGGGGAAGGTGAAATCTGTACCAAATATACCTGGCTGGTTACAACACAGCTCATCACTGCAGAAGCACAATTGTAATTGAAAAGCTGAGCAAAAACACTGACGGGATATAATTGGGAAGCCCAGACAAGTTGTGGCTTAACAAGTTCCTAACAACCAAACCTGACTGTACTACTCTTACACCTACATTTCATCATCAGGTGTATCAATATTGACATAAACTTTTTTAAGGTAGTATGTTGACAGAACTGATGGAAATCTCATTAAGAAAATGTTCATGTTTGTGTACATATTGCTTTTTCATTATTCTTTTTTAAATGATTTGATCCATTGAAACTTCAAATATGATATAAACAAAATTATCAATTGAAGGTTTCTGAAGTCTGTTGGTCAGATAATAGATTTTCTTTGATTGACAGCCTGCAGGGTCATTTGATATAAAGACCTGCCAAGTTTTCGAGGAGGAGGAAAGCTGGAGTACCAGGAGAAAAACCACAGACAAACAGTCAGTAGTTGGCAACTGCATACCCCACGGTCATGATCAGATGGTACAGATGGACGTATATTGCGGACAACAGACAAACAAAATCTTGATTAACTATGACTTATTTTGCATATAGATTTCAATACAACCACAACTTACCGTTAATCTTTCCTTGGCATGGGCATAACGGAATCGTTGAATATAGTAGAAGACCAACCATGCAAGGGAGATAATCATCAGAACGATGAAAGAAATGGAAACAAAGAGGACCGAAGTCTTGCTGATGTTGTGCGGATTAAAGGTAGGGTCTTCAGTCTTGGGAACTGTTACGGTTCCAACTGTTATATGCATCAACACTTTGAACTTCTTTTCTAAAAGCTTCACAATCTTCTGGCCTTCTTTGTGTTTAATGTAGATAGTGACAACATCTTCCACTGAAAGGAGAAAAAAACCCAAAGATAAAATAATAACTATTGATCAATATTTTCAACACACTGTAAGTTGTAACCCCCATCTTGCTTGTATAATACATGTATGTATTTATAGAGAAATACATGAAAGTGATAAAAAGAAAAAATACATAACCATGCATGCAGAAGTACTGTCAGGTCAATTTGTACATGTTACATGGGCATTTTTTATTTTTCCTGTAATGGAAATTGTTGGTCTTTGATTTTTTCTAAACAAAAAAACAAAAATCCTAATTCAAACATGAAATAAATGATTATGTGCAGGTTTGCAGTAGAAAATGAAACACACTTTAATATAATCACAAGTAAATCACATAATGTACAAGGAAAATATTTCATCAATTAAAGCTGATAGTTCAACAGGCTGTACATAATTAATTATTGATTTATTAAATATAGATATAATATGCATCTATCTATATTGTACCACGTAATTAGATTAGAGTACTATCTATAAGTCTGTGATTGTATCCTTACATTGTATGTAATACATGTTATATATATCCATTCACTAAAATGTCTAACTTCCAGTTAGCCAGAACTGAGCCAAGTTCAGCTGCAGTCTGAGTTGACCTTGTCAGTCTGCGAGTTGACCTCACCAGATGAGAGTTAGCCAGGGCCAAGTTCAGTCTGTGAGCTGACCTTGTCAGGTCAGTGGGTGTTAGTTGGTCCTTATCAGTCTGCGATTTGACCTCAGTAAATGGGAGTTAGCCAGGGCCAAGTTCAGTCTGTGAGTTGACCTTGTCAGGTCAGTGGGTGTTAGTTGGTCCTCATCAGTCTGCGAGTTGACCTCACTAGATAAGTGTGACCTGCTATACCTTACCTGCATGAATGTTATGACTGAGGATATCCCAGTTTATATTGGATGGGAACTTTGGTAGTTAGATGGATATTTCAGCAGCAGATTTGAATTATAATAAGTCGGTACTTGGCCAGTTTGATTGCTGTACTATAGTTTGTACATGTAAAGCTCTGTATATATATATTACAACTGTATACTGTTAAGTACAATGGGAAACCAGTCTAAATGGTTCAGGAAGTACTTGATACTGCATACAGTCCACTGTGAATAGTCTAATTATCACGTTATATATATCATAAATATACACACAACATTATAACAACCTAAACTAGGTAATTAACTATTGTGAATACCATAGGCCCCCATCCCACTGCTAATTAACTGTACCAGGTACAATGCACATTAAAGGTATCTTTCAAAATGGATAAAACACATTTAAATGATTTGTGATGTGGACCAAATATTAAAAAAAAAAACCCCAAATCACATGGGTTTCACTGTCAGTGACCTTATTTTCAAAACAAACACATTCAATGAGTGCAATCTGACATTCCTAAATGAAGGTACACCTGTCTACTTATATAACATGGGGAAGGCATTTTGCAATTTGGGTTAATAAAAGGATAAAATACACTAGAGTGATGTCACGTTATTGTACATGGCATATACACACTGTTCATAGTAACATTAGATTGGTAACCGATTGGGTTTGGTTTGGTAAATTTTAGCATTCTATGAAGAACAAATTAAAGGTAATTTTAAGACATGTCTAGATCTCCATATGTGACATTGTAAATGTTGTGATCATGAGTTACTGAATTCAGAACCAAAATGTAACATTACCTATGCCAAATGAAAGAGACTAGCTTTGGGAAAGAAGAATGGACAGAAATTATCAAATTTACAAACAAACAAAAATTGAAATAAGTATAAGTACTGTACATTGCACATACATGTATATGTGTAGTTAATTGATAAAGAGCAAACCTGAGTCTGCATATGGCATGGTGCTGTATTTACTACAGAAGCCAAAATTACTGGATGAGAAACACTCAAAATCAAATTGCAAACTGATGAAAAGCCAGGGAGGGCCAGACTATTTAAGCAATGAATGTTTTAGCAAATGTTGTTACAGTCCTTTAACACACATTGCTATTGATGACAAACTAAATAAAGCCCGGTAGGCCGGTAGGGCTTTATGTAAGTTTGTCAGCAATAGCAATGTGTGTTATAGGACTGTAACAATATTTGCTAAAATGTTCATTACTTATATTTACATTTTTATATAATAATTGTGCTTTATTTAGTTTCTTCGGACCGATTTTGAACAGCAAATCAAGTGAAGACAACTATGAAATCGATGACGTCACAATAGAGAATGATGACGTCACAATGCCAACTGCTGTTATAGTCTGAGGCACTGGGTGTTATAGGCCTATGACAGCAACTGCCTCTTAGCATTGCGTCAATGGCAAATTACAGAGCAAATGTAAATATATATATATATATACCATCTAATCAAAGCTATATATATATTCGACTCCAAATGTTAGTGTAAAAATCCTGTGCAAGGTTTCATATTTTGTGTTTTGCATCCTATTAACAGATCTACACATGGTCAATTATTACCAAAACTTGTGTACAATGTACATAGTACATATACTGTATCTATCCCTTGAAGTTTCTAGATAAGCAGAATTATTTTTGAAACATAATACTGTCTAATACAGTAATGTGTTTTCCATGAAACTAGTATATTGCATATACCGAGCCATTTGTGATTAGATCAAATATCATTAGTATAGTATATAGCCTTAAGCTTCAGTATTGATTGTTTCTGAGTGTGTGAGGGCCGTATACGTAGGAGTGGACCAGTCTAGCACTTATAATATATAATTCTCACAATCAGGGATTTTCCTTGAAAACTTTTTCCAGGTTGCAAGGTCCATAGATTAGAATTGATCATTTTTCCAGCAGTAAAATCGGAAAACTGCACCATTTTTCAGGAAAATGTCTTTCATTTTTTTCGCACCTTAAATTCCCATTCGATATTTTAATTATTATTACAAATTGGGAATTTATAATTAGCCAATTTTCCAAGGGAGAATGGCCTATGTTAGAGTAAGAAAATTCCTTTGCAAGGTTTGATATAATGGCGTTAACATCTTTTTAACAGATATGGTCATTTACAAATGTTCCAGGTTTTGAGGAGAGCACTTGCTACAAACTTACCCACATTCAGTCCTGAAGTTTCAGAATGAACTCTTCCAACCTTTGAATTGGAAGAGTTCAAATGTGTTTTAAGGGGTATATGAGTTGACATTATGCACTGTAAAACTGTAACTTGACCAGATGGTTATAATTACAGATTGTAATTCAGCTATTAAATCAGAACTTCAGATGTATATCTGAAAATTTAGTAACATCTTTGTGTGTTTTTTCTTTTTATTTTAATCTCAAAATACATTACTGTTATCTTTCTATCTACATGTATACAAACAAACACTTGTTACTTTAAAGGTCAAACAGGGTAGTTGACCAGGGCCTTATAGGCTGTACTTAATTAGCATGAGCCAACTTAAACATCACACATCCCTAATTCAAGCTTAAAGCTTGACCAAGTAGTAATGTTGAACTTTTGATAAAAATGCAAATGAATCCAAACACAACCATGAAGATGTTTTTAAATTTGAAGTAAACTCAAGCATACTTAAACTTAAATGAAAATAATTTAGAAATAGACAACATTTTATGAAACATGAAATATCTCTCCCATTTTATGAAACTTTATATCTAAGGATACAATAAACTTTGATCAACGAAAATGGATCCCCAGAGTAAAGTGTAATGTTGATTTTAAATCAATGATTCAACAAACGGAAAAATTTCTTTGAAAACAAGTTCTGAAGCAACATGATTATACTAACTATCAGTTGGAAATTGATTATTTCAGTAACAGATCTTGAGTTAAACTGAAGGTTATATACAGTGAATTGTATAGATACAAGGAACTAATTATAAACATTGCCATTCAGTTGTGGCAACATTTCAGTAAGAAACAATTTCCACTCTCTTTCTCTGCTATACATTTGTATACCAAGGTGGTTAAATGAGTTCAACATCAGCTCATTATGATCTTTTAGATGTGGTAATAATAATATTAAACTTTAAGATGGTATTTTAGATAAAGATCAGTTCATTTCACTTATGTTTATGAGCAAAGAAGGCCAAAGCCCATATATTTTTTTTGTACATTTTGTATTTCTGCTTGTCATCTTTCAATACTGAACCTGGTTTAAGCACAAACATACTATATACAGGTACAGGTAGAAATACGTTTCGTTTATTAAGTTTTACATCCTATTAACAGCCAGGGTCATTTAAGGACGTGCCAGGTTTTGAAGGTGGAAGAAAGCCTCGGAGAAAAACCACAACCTATGGTCAGTACCTGGCAACTGCCCCACGTGGGATTCAAACTCGCAACCCAGAGGTGGAGGGCTATAGTGGTAGAATGTCGGAACACTTTACCACTCGCCCATTGCGGCCCTGGTAGAAATACTCTAACGTAATCTGGGCTTTTTTTGTGCAAATACAATGTTTATCAATTGTTAACCAGTGTTCCCACTCATTTTTCTATTTGGGGGTTTTGGTACCCCCATGGTTTGCAAAATGGGGGTACACAGCAAAATTTGGGGGTACATGCATGATATTTTGGGGGTACCATTTATTTAGTCTGAAAGTATGCACAAACGAAATAAAAAAAATATTATACCTATCTTCAATGTTTGTTTTCATTTTTTATGGTCAATATTTTGTTATCAAGACACAATGTAACAAGGTCCATTTTGTAAAATGATGATTCTCATCTACAGTGTATATGTTAATGGTCTAAGTTTAATTATTTCTTCTTTTACCGATAGAGTAAATAATTTTGAATACACATATATGACGTAACAGCACCCGATGTTTGGTAGTTATATGTATGATAATTTAATCATCTTTGTAATATTAATATAAAGTCCATATTTCGACTGCTTATCTGGCCTCAAGTATCCGAAATCCTCATGGCATTTGGTTTTAAATGTTCTAATACTTTCATGTTTTGCATTAGTAATTGGAAGTCCCATTTCCTCCAGGCTTACATTTAACGGAGCTGTCTGTTTGTTTCTACTGCGTCATCAGAGTTTGGGCAGACTGAAGCTAACGTTAATTAAACTTTGCCTCCTCCGTTTGGTTTGAGTATTATTCTTGGTCTTTAAGGTGCTTTACTAGATAGACACACAGACCGTTTAAAAGTGTTTTCATGATCATGAGCAAGACTACCAACTGAGAAAATAGGAAAACCCCTAGGCTAGTGATCACAGCGCATTCTCAACTTTTTTAATTCACATTTATGGAAAGTGAAATTATATAGAACTATTATAAGGTCATTTTGAATGCGATACACATACTTATTTTCGCGTTCAGGTCACGTAAGGTAGCCTAAATCTGTATGTGATCTTTTTAGAATATGTGTGAATCACGCGCGTGAATGGGAACACTGTAAACTATGGGGCTAGTATTTCAACACCCTTCACGCCTCCTTCCCGAATTTGCAATATTTTGTACTCAGGGATAATTCTGGCTCTTAAAACCTATGGGAGAATTTGAGGGATTTTATCGGATGAACAAGATTTCTTTGAGATTTTACTGTATAAAGTAATACTATTTTGAGTTTTTAATGAGATTTTCTGGAAAAATATGGGTAAAAATCCCTAAATCTTGCCCAACTATTTTGAGTTTTTAATGAGATTTTCTGGAAAAATATGGGTAAAAATCCCTAAATCTTGCCACAAAGTGATCACTGTGTACTCCGGATCCTATGACCATGCAACATCTGACATCTACATCAATTACACAAAATATAACTGAAATCATCTTTGATAATCCCAACTTATTTCATTCTTTTGGATAATGTTTAGAGTAAATTAGAGATCTTGATTTAAGAAGAAAGACCTGATAAATGTCTCAATACAGAATCAAAGAAGATGAACAAGCATGGTGGTTTTTTTCTTAATGATGTACATCAGTATCTAGAATTCATCCATGAACAGCTGAGATTATTCATTTATTGTTTATCTTCTATGAGACAAAACGAGTAAGTTTTAGGGGAGGCAAAGTAATAATTTAGAAGATGGC
Source organism: Mimachlamys varia (assembly GCA_947623455.1). Classification (NCBI taxonomy): domain Eukaryota; kingdom Metazoa; phylum Mollusca; class Bivalvia; order Pectinida; family Pectinidae; genus Mimachlamys; species Mimachlamys varia. The sequence continues at coordinate 10,949,875 of OX392537.1, forward strand.
ATCTATACATGAGAGACAAGTGTAATATTTTATTTTCATGCTCAAGCATGAATTCAGTGCTGCACCATGCTCCAGTAATCTTGTTACCATACTGAATCAAGCCAAACCATGAAATAATCAAACGAAAACAGCATTCAGTACTAAAATTCTTCTTAAATGTTTCCCAAATCATTGAGAAAATACAATTTTTGATGAATCTACAGGTATAATATTAATCACCTGGGCAAAAAATTTGGCTTGAGCACAAAATCCATGCCTGAGTACAAAAAAAGTTTCATGAATACAGGCCCTGACATCATAATATACATCATTAATAAACTAAGGAGGAATAAGTAAGCTATATAAGATGCAAGAATGGGAAATTCTTCACAAGAATTCCGTGGCTCAGTATATCATTGCATTTATTTTCTGTCACCATGATAAGTATAATTTATACATGTACATCTACAGTGTAAATATTAATGTATGCATGGGGAATACAGCTTTCTGACAGTTATAATATATATATATATATATATCTGATGTACTATAAAATAATTTAGTCCTCAAGTAAACATCCTTTCTTCAAAAACAGGAAACACATGATCACACATCTAGCTTGTGTACATTAGTTTGTACGTCATGTACTTGGAAGCTTCTTTGAGGAGTGTGTTTGGGATATAAATTGTATGTATGTGGAGATTTCACAATCAACACTTGAAATTAATTGTTGACAGTTTGAAATTACCAAACAAAGGGAAAGTATCAAATAATATATAATGTAGCTACCTAGAATAAGAAAACAAAACAAAAACATTACAGGAGACCCCTTGTTGAGATCAAATTTGAGGACACCTACCCCCAAAGCTAAAATACTAATAATTATTAACTTATCAAGTGTAGTGCAAATATATATATCTGGATGCAAACTATTTTAATTCTTGCATTTTGACAAATATTAAATGAATGTTCATGACTTTGTTTTTCAATGTAATTTATTGAAATTTCACATACATGTACAATTAATTCAATATTTGCTCATTACTTAGATAATAATTTGCATACATTTTGATAGCTGATTTTGACAGATATCACACGAAACATTCCATTTTTCAAAATTTTTGAAATGGTATTATATAGTGTTGTTGGTGAAAAGTCAGCATATATGGTTGGTGAAAAGTCAGCGTTCCCAAGGAAATTAAGAGTTTTGTAGTCGTCAGTGTTACGGCATTAAATTAAACAATTAGAAATTACCAAACTTAAACAGGAAAGTCAATATGATAGTTCACATAACGGATTCATTTGTGCACCTAGTTAATGTCAGGTTTGTATGAATTTACACACATAAATGTAAGATTTTAATAATGCCAATAACGTCCGCCAGAGGTCATCGTAAATATGTAGATAAAAAGCAAGATCTTGTGTAAGACGAAAGCCTAGTAGCAATACGCTGTCGGCGGATACCGTCTTAGCGTAAAAATGATTTTAACTTAACCAAATTGTAATTTTCTGCATTATGTTAAGTTTTATATTGTAAATCAAAATTAAATACAAATATATCAAGACATGCATTTATGTGTAAACCAGTGCTAATTATTTACACATATTAATTAGTTAACATGTAAGCAAGATAGTATATTACAGTGATTGATATACTTATTATCATTATCTACGTATACTAGTACTTACAAATATACCGGTACTGTACATGTACAAAATGTATATAGGGTTGGACTTGAATGTTTACAAATAAACTTGACACAAGAACATCAGGTGTAAAATAATAACCTATATTTGTATGTATATATACATGTAGGTGTGTGCCACCTGTGGAGGTAAATATGCAACATATGCAGAGCAAATATGCTGAAAATCATGAATGAACAGAAGTTATAGATAACAACTACTGAGAGTGACTCTGAGCTTGAGGGATACTACATATGTATATATTTAGTAGACTGATAATGCATGTATGTGGTAACCCCTGGTCTTATTAAAGGGAAGTTGCCTGTGCATGTGGTTAATGCAAATTCCAGGTTGGCTGCAGCTTAGTAATGGAAATGATATTGTGATTGGATTGAGAACTTTATATTACACCTGTAAGTAACACTGTCAATCCGAGTGATCAATTCATCAACATAATACATAAAATGAGATATAAATAAACATCAAGCCAAAAAACGTGCTTAAGTGTGGGCTTTACTTGCATTCCTTACTCAAATCTACCTTATTTTTCAAAGCATCATCTAGAGCTGAAAGTTAAGGACTGAAAAATATGGTTGATATATGCATGGATGGAAGACCTGTGTTCAGGGTTTGCGTTGAAGCCATTCCTATATCTTTTTCAAGCATAGAAACTGAAAAGGACCCACTAATTTTCTGGATTCCTATTTAAACTAGCTAAGCAGAAGGAATAAATAGATAGTTATTTAGAAAAGGACCTTACCTTGTACCCATTTATAAAATCCCCAGCACAAAACCTACCTGTTTCTAAATTCCCAATGTTAAACATTTTCATTGAGAAAACATTTTAGTTTACCCTCTAGATATGTTGGACAAATCTATGTCATGTTCTCAATTTGAGCACCAGGGAAGTGACCAGCATATCATAAAGATCATACATTATCAAAAACATCAATATTTTATTATACTCTCTGAGTTTTATAATAATGTAAAATATAAATCTACCAAATATATGTGACCAAATCAATATAAAATTAACCTTTAATGTTTTTGTGATGCATAGGATAATGGTACAGGGTTTTCCCCTGAAGCACAAAAACCTGTGTTTTGACTACTAAAATTGTCATCATGGTCATGATCAAAGGACTCCCAAAATTGATGACGTTTCACTATGTATTATTTGTAATGGGAGTCACAGGACTCCTACTCCTAGATTTATTAAATTTGATGGTATTAGGGAAAACCTTGATGGTAAAGCATAGACACATGCTGCATAGATAAATTATGGTAAAAAATAATCAACTAAAATTCATGCACTGATCTTGATATTATTAGAACTGTGTAGTGCAAGGGGGTTGGCGATACAATATGCATATCAATACTTATCACGATATATGAGAAACCAACAAACTGTCTGTCAATGAACTTCCATTACCACCAAGTTTAACTTCTTTAACTACAAGTCACATTTAACAGTTACTTCTGTAGTGTTATTTGTGGAAATAATATGAAATAAATACATTCCTGTAGGCCAAATCAATCAACACATGAAATTATTCTGAGTTTTTTTATTTTGCTTATTTTCTTGTTTTGTTTTCAACTGATAAAGTTTGCATTTGACTCTGTGATCAAATTTGCATGTGTACATGCAGTTACATTTGGCTGTCTTTTGAACATAACTGTTAGACTTTAACTTAATTTTTGCATGTATACTGATACTGCAGAGGCCGTTGATGGAGTGGTGGACTGAGATTTTACGTAAATATGCACTGCAATGTTGTAGCAGTTTTGTCGTGTTGTGAATGTGTTGTCTTCATTGTATTCCCGGAACACATGAGCCCTTTCCCACTTTCATTACAATATAAAGATACTTTATCAGTAATTTACTTCTAGTGCATCAAAATTGTCGAACTTTACCTCTCTGGAGCAATCATTCTGGGTTGATCAAACTAATTTAGTAATTTTCTAAAGACGCATAGGTCTGTGTTGAAATAGTTCTTCAAATTTCGTGCGATTACTTTATAATCGGAAAATTTAAATCAAAGTCATCTTAAATATTCTTTTCAATCTCATGAACGATTATATAACAATTTGTACATCTCAATAACGTCTGGCCTAGTTCCCTCCATTTTATGTACATGTAGGTCTATTAAATTAATAACATGTATGGTGCAATTGGTGTATGCATGTGTAAATAGATATATTTTATGATGTGTTGTTTTCTCTATGTAGACTACACATGACCTATAAAATATATATCGCAGGTGACAAGAGACATATATACGCAATACACATGATTGTATGGATTGGGTTGGTCTATTTTTAGACCATTTCCTTCCATTTTGAGATGGCCGACATCATTCCCAATATCCTAGCAGTAAACTCTTCTGCATTGTATGTTTTACGTTATTCATACAATATGATGAAATGGTTCAAAAATAATAAATACATATTTTCAGAAATCTTCAACCTACCTCCTGTTGGTAACTCGACCTCGTTGTTGTTGACGGTTTCTGGTTCCTCTTTGGAATTGTAAATGACCACCGCTGACGCATTGTATGTTTTCGCTGCAATTTCTATCTTTTTATTAAAAGAACAATTCCCTCTTGGAATTAAAGCAATCCAATTTCTTGATGGTATATGGTTTATCAGATCATGACATCCATCTGTGTTATTTTCAATCGTCATCACTCTTATGACTTCTCCAGATTCCGGAGCAATTTTGCTGTTGACACTGAAGTGGCCAAGTTCTTTAGCTTTTTGGAATAAAACATGAGTCATGCCATTATCTATATACGTGATATTAACATTAGCTGCTGTCCTTTTCTTAATAACTGTCGAACGATTGGAATCTCTGGCACATCGTCCTGGCGGAGCAATCAAAACAACAAATAAAAGTGCATGATAAACTAATCTCCATGACCTCCATTTTGGAAACGTACAAGTAATCAAAAACCTTGAAGAATTTGTCCGTTTTTCTTCACAGTTACCATTCATTTCGACTCCTTTTCCACTCAAACTGTTAGTAGTCATCTTCATTGATTAAAAATCCTACTTCTTCGCCCCTTAATTTGTCTCTATATTGTCGTTGACGCAGAAACATCGACTCTCATCTTGCCCGTATGGGTCTGGTGCATTACATTAACATTGTTTTCATTCATGACGTCACGTGACATGTGATTTGTGTTGTTCTGCAGCGCCATCTATAAACAAGTGCTCTTTTATGAATGACGTTAACCTTATCGGGACAACGACCGACACCCGCATTTTACCGTCATTTTGAGTTCCATTGCTTTCACTAATTGATATAAACATAAATACTATTTAAGTTTAACGGGAAACAAGCGACACCCCGAATGAATAGTGTACGAAGGATTAGAGTGTACGTTCCTAACTTCTCAATTGTTAGGGCCAATAGACACACGAGTCAGCCAAAGCGGGACGTCGGCCTACTGACCCAGTTCCCCAAAAGATACCGAATGTTTTTGTTTCGTTCGGAATGGAATTTGTAAATGGGATTAACATTTAAACGTCCATATATACATTGAAACGAAAATGAACTTTTTGGTTTGTTTTTAAACACTCACAGCAAACTTTTTATGCACGACGGTAGGCATAAGGTCTATAATACGGGTCATATTTACGTACGGCGGCGTAATAGGGCCACTACTAAAATTTAATTTATCTTGAACCAGGGACGTATACGTCCCTGCTTGAACGAACAACTTATTATCTTGTACATACAACCACGGAATTAGATTAGATTTCTAAGTCCGTGATGTAACTTAATTATTATCTTGTAGGTATAACTTAATATCTTGTAGATCTACACGTGTACCACTTATTATCTTGTACATATGGTACAAGTTGCATACAACAATAAGTTGTACTTACACGATAATAAGTTGCACGAACAAGATACATTAAAATTTATAGTAGCCCTGTTACGCCCCCGTACTATAGGGCTCAAAGTAGGCTAGCTGCCAAAACATAAGCCATGCTCACTGGATGATCATTTCATTCCGCAACATTGGACCTGAGAATTTGTCATCTAGATAACACAGAGGTGTTTAGGGTAAATTTACGTTTTGAACCTAAACTAAGGTGTTTATAGTAATTGTACAATAAATTACGATGGCCGATATCAGCCGTCAAGTTACTAGCATTGATGTGATGCAAGTAACCTGACATAGTAAAAATAACATGACATGTTACTCTCATGTGATGCTAGTAACCTGACATAGTAAAAATCACTTGACAGGTTACTAGCATGTTATGCGAGTAACTGTACAGTCACGAAGGAGATGACGGTACACTTACAAAACCAATTAACATTCCGGGGTATAGTTTTACTTGATCTTTCAAAAGAGGTTATCATGGCGACGGTCAGATTTCTACGCAATTTTCTTTTATCCTGTTTAAACCGGTATTATAGCCAAGGTGTGGCATGCATATATACGATGGAGCTCCTGGAGGAATGCGTAACTTGTGAGTATGGATTATTGTTGTGGATTTGATTATATATTACAAAACATTTGGTTTATGTAACTGTTGAAAGACAAAAATCAAAATTACACAATGACATATTTCTGGTATATTGGAATCATTATACTTTATTGATTTATTCAACAGTGAATGATGGTCTGGTTATCCTAGCGACAAAGAGCTATCCTTACAAAGACATGTCAGGATTGATTTACAAACAATATGGACAGTATTTAAGGTAAATTTAAGTTGATAACTTTTGATAGTAATTCATATATATATTTCCGACGGATATTACGAACAACATAGAAATGTAGAGAGTAAGCTTGCATCCAGTATATTGTTACGTAAGTTGTATATGTATATCCGGATTGTTATCAAATTACATTATACTTTGTACAATAAGAGTTGTAGAATTTAAAGAAATTTAAAATAATGACAATATTCTTGGATGTATTCGGGCCTTTTGTCATATTAATGTTCCTTTAACAGAAAAGTCACTATATTTTGATTGATAACAATGTTTTGATGAATACATAATCTGTAACTAACAAAATGAACGATTTTAAAAGAAAATGTTTGTGCATCAGATACTTCATATGGAAAGATTGTTTTCCTTAAGTTAATAAGTCCCAAAACGCAATGTTGTGGTGTAATTCGAGTGTGTGAGTGAGGGTGTGTGTGTGCTAAGGGTGAGAGTGTGTGGTGTTGTGTGTGTGTGAGAGAGTGTGTGAGAGGGTGTGTGAGGGTCTGTGTGCGAGAGAAAGTGGGGGATGGAGGGGATTGGGGTTATAGTTTCCTCTCCAAGTGTGTACATAGGCTTCATTCCTAGAGTGTTTATATTAAATTGAACATCAGAGCAATGTCACCGTAACATTTTTTATATTTCGTTATTTATAATACGTCATAATGTCAGCATTAATCATTTGTTTCATTTCACTTTTTGAAAAGTACCAGTAGAGTACTATATCTTTATAGAATACTGTTAATATTAACCGCCATAGGTGAAGAAGGGGACTATAGCTAGGGACATGTATTGTTTGATCGCTTAGCATGCTTGTTGTCTCTTCCAGCCCAAATGCCATCGGCAAACGACTAAAACGTCTCGGAATATTGCCCAGGAAAGGAATTACTTTACATAGCGAGGATGACATTAAACACGCTATTCAGGTTAGTACAGTAGCCAGACTATCTAGCTACTATTATTTTGTCACGGAAATGATGTTTCGTTCGCTGATCGAGGTTCATGATCAAATCTTGTGTATCGTCATAACTGGAAATGTGATTGGCGATGACGCTTGCATAATTCCAAGTGATATGGAATCAAGTCAGTAGTAATATTAAATAGATATAATAAAGAAAAACATGGAAATAGTTTTAGCACATAATATTGCGCTTGCTTCAAAAACTTCAAATCTTATGTGACCTAGAGATTCGTTTGATGTACATGAAAGGGTCAAACCCGTCAGGTTTATATCTTAATTAATGTGTTAACAATATTACAGGTTATTTTACATGATTTGCCGGAGACTGTTGGCTACAGGAGCATGACCAATATACTCCGACGGAAAGGAATGCACGTGAGAAGGTGTGTATACAGAACTATTATGAGCTGAATTGTTTGTGTGGAAAGTCATTTCGATTTCATATAAATGAGCGAAAAAAGAAAACATAATATTATTATGCTTTACCTTTAGAAACTTTCGTTCTAATTCCCTCTCCCGAAAGTGACTTAGTGAAAGCTTATATAACTGTCTTGACAATGGGAACACATGTGCGCAAGCTGGTTGATACACTTTAATGGGAAATATTTAAATCAGTCTTTTAAACAATTTCAGAACTATTCATTGACTTTATACATTTTAGTGATTATTCGGTGCATTGAAATCGATGGATGTGTTTTCACTACGAAATAGAAATAGAGTTGATTGTAGATAACATGCAAACACATAATTTTGCTTACTTTTCCCTAAATAAAGAATTCCTACGTGCACATACTAAAAACTTTTAAATTGTTCCTGTGTTTCCATCATGTCACACTGATGTTGGTTTTCCGAATGTGTGTTCTTGTGTATGCTTCCTCTTGTACTCCAGGGACATTGTCATGAAAGCGATGAGGGACGTCGATCCGGATGGAACTGAACACCGACGGAGGCGTAGGATTCAAAGAAGAGTGTACAGATCTCTTGGGCCAAATCACACTTGGCATGTTGATGGGTAAATACTGGATAATCGTATATGATTTCAGATTATGTACCACCGTTTCTGTAGCCGACACAGTTTCGTATTTCCTCATAATATACAGGTATTCCCTTGAGAATGTTTTTATTGCTAAGTATTTATATTCCGAAATATTATATTAAAATATAACTATATATATTATATTCGAAATATTATATTATATTCGAAATATTATATTACATGTATATTATAATATGATCATTGTCATGATCATGGTGCCGTAAAATATCAGTCCACAATAAATGTTCAAACAAGTGCTTTCAATGTCAACATCGGGTACATACAATAGTGTACTAAAGACTGACCAAACATGTAATGCACAGATGTTTGATAAAATCTGAAAGGATCTTTCATTTTCTACTATAAGTAAAGTTGATCAGTGTAATATATAAAATGTAATGGTATGATAATAATTTGTCAAATAAACAACATCATATTTAAACAGCATTACACGATGTCGTTTATTCGACAAAACATTATTTCGTTTTAACGACATGATGTCATTGATTCAACATAAACTTATGTTTATTCGATATACTATTTTGCTTGACTTGGCCCTATTGGGATTCCGTAGGATTAAACTGGTGGCGTTTAGGCAATATGATCCGAACTTCAGTACATAACCATATGAATCTAGTTAAATTTTGAATATTTCATGAAATCATGCTATTTTATAGGGTAAACATAACTCATCATTTTATAATGATCAATTGTAAAATATTGTATGACCACAACGTCCAAAAGGAGAGAAATTTTCAGTTGATTCCTGAATATACCCTTAGAAGCATTTAGTGATCAAAGTGCTCATATGAATCGAACTGAAATTGAGCTATTTTTAATTTGCTTTTTAGATACGACAAAATGAAGCCTTTCGGTTTTGCAATCCACGGATGCATAGACGGGTAAGCAAGACTTATCACTCACACCATTATATGGCATGTGGTTATTGTATGCAGGAAGTTAATCTTATTTGAAATAATTACTATGTTCCTGAAACAATTAGTTCATAGTTGTCTACAACATTTCGACAAAGATTATCATAATTGTCTGTGGTTATCGTTTCACCAACTGCTGAAAGTAAACTACATAATTATGTTTTCATTTTTGTTAATCAACATACATGCAAGCTCATACAGAAATGAAAATATAACATTAGTCTAAACACGTTTCAACGTCAGTGAAGATCTAGGATACAAGGCAGAAATATGAAAACCAATACTTATACTTACATGTCTTTATACCCCTTAAGCATTAGGAAGTATAAGTATGGGTTTAAACATATTTCGCGTCAGTGTAAATACAAGCAGAGAACAGTCATCTGTTGACAGTTGACCAATGCGATCTCCAACGTAACAGTTATGACGTCCCAATGGTCAAATGCATGTGTGCTATACGAAAACTGGAAGCAAACATTGGACCCAGAAGTTTCATCTAGGTAAAATAACTAAACCTATATGGATGATTTATTGCACATTTACGGCAATTTACAAATACATACTTTTGTTTTGTAGATACTCCAGAAAGGTCATGTGGTTGACAGTTGGACCGTCTAATAATGATCCAAGGATTGTCGCAACAAATTTTGTCCAATGTGTAAACAGAGTGAAGGGTACAAATATATAATCATGTTCAAATACCCCTTAATGAAAGTATGTCTTATCGTGATTACCGTTAAACGAAAAAATTACAATGTAGCTTTTTCAACTGATAGTCATTTTATCTCTTTAAGGGAGGATTTGTAGTATCTCTCACGGAGCTACAATGAACGTCTTCTACATCTTACATTACCTCGACCACCGAAATATCTTAATTAGCAAAGCAGTTAATCAAATACAAATGCTAGTGCTATACATGATCACCTGCACTTAAATCAAAGTCGGCATTTGAATAGCACATGGCGTGAGAGTTGGATGTAAATATTTCCATTTACGCCGTTTTGTCGCTATATAAACCAACCAAAGTCTGCTTATATTAATCAGACTAAGAACCGAAACGAGTTATAATACAAGCGTGCGCTGAAGGTTAACAAGCAACGCTTGTGTCACGCCAAATTACTGTTTTGTACGAGAAAGCATCTTAATTAGAAAATCCCGTTAATTCACATTTCCGATTTTTATAGATGAAGCCGGCGAAATTAAGTAAACTTCTTTATTCACGAATCAAAAATATAAGCAGCGTCAACACAAGTATTAAGTTTTAATCATTCACTAATCACCGTGTAGAGGTTCCTAAAGAATCACGGAATTTGGACTTTTGTTTCGGCAGTTGTCCGAAATGACGTTGGTGCTGACATCACTTAAACTTGTACACTCATAGCTGAACTCGAACTTAATACCGTCCCGGCGTTCAAGTTCTTGTGTAGTTAAAAAAATTGGATCTCCGACAACAACAACAAAGCAGGACGTTGATATGTTTTTTTTTTCCAAAATGCAACCGCATTACTCACATTTTAAATCAGTGGACAAGTATCGGCATTGTGACGTCATAAATATACAACGTCATTTATAATAAAAGCAATGTTTGTAATGTAATTTCTTAACTTCATATATGTATTATGACAATAGCATTGCTAAAGAAAACAGATTCCAGGATCCTGTCGGGGGGAATGCGCTTGGAAAGTTTCCGTCGCCGCAAAAGGAGCGTGAACATTTGCCGTAGATGGAAAAGAAGCACGCAGAAGGGGCTATTCCGTCAACTTACATTCCACTGCTTCTTCATTTAAGCATTAAAATGCATTCTGTTTCGATTGATAGGCATATGAACGCACACTGCGATACAGGAAAATAGCGCGTTTTTTTTATCCTGTAATATAGTATGCCTACAATCGAAACAGAATGTAGTTAAATGCTTCAATGAAAGACTTGTGTCCTTTCGTGTCTAATTAAATGTTGTTTCATATAACATTGAATTGTGTAGTAGCATCCAAGACAACCCATCTATAGACTGAACTCATAGTTCGGTCGTGTTAGGTAATTAGCAATAACAAACAAAATATATAGTAAGTCAATTTCAAGTCATTCTTAACACATAAATATTTTTTCATAATTCAATTTTCTGACTTTGTGTATTGCGTTCTGCATAGAAAGATTCACATGGTTTTTCTTTGTTTAGGATGTCCAATGGTATTACAAACTGATCCTGGGACGGAAAATGTTATTATGGGAGGGATACAGTGCGTGTTCAGACATGACGCTGATGACTGTTTTTCTGGTATTAATTCTTTCCGTGTTTCGCGCTCTGTTTTCAACCAGGTAAGTTTCTGCTACTGATAAATTTCAAGAACGTAATACAGAATCACTAATTAAATCTCCACACAAATGTGCGGGTGCCCTATAATCACCGACTCCGTCCGTCTATCTACCTGTCTGTCCGTCAGCACATTTGTTTCGGTTCATATCATTTTTTGTTTGATTTTCCCTGAGCCGATCCAACTTAAACTTCCTTTATTGAGAGTGCTTCCTCTATATTTTTTTCATGGTCAGGGTCAAGGTATCTGTTACCATAAATTAAAAACCAGTTTCTATTCAATACCTTCAGTTTCCATGGGCCTACAGAACTCAATCTTCATACAGTGCTATATTATAAAAAAGTGCTTGCTTGGTATTGCTTTTCAGGGTAAGAATTCAAAGGTCGAGGTCACAGTAGTAATATAATTATATAGATTCAATTTTCATTCAATATCTTGATGATTTTCCGAAAGAACTTAAACCTTATACCATGCTTCCTGATTGAAGGCGCCTGCTTGAGATTTATTTTATCTCTCATCTCGACGATACAAGTATATGGTAGTGAGCTATCTTGGAGCATACTTTGTGAAAAACACAACAAAATCTAGGATGAAATATACTTAAGAAGATATAGTACGAAGGATTATATTCTTGGTTGACAATGAGTTTGGAGGAAAGATTTTCCAGCAGACTGTTGGCATTCAAACGGGAACAAACTATGCCCCACTCTTGGCCGACTTGTTTTTGCTTTTATACGAGGCTGAATTTGTGGAAGAGCTAATCAGGACAAGTAACAAAAGCCTTGCCAAATCTTTCAATTTCACTTTCAGATATATCGACGATGTGCTGTCTATAAACAGCAAAAAGTTTGCTGACCACGTCGATCGAATATACCCTCATGAACTTGAAATAAAGGACACAACAGACTCCTCTACATCAGCTGCTTACCTCGATCTCTACTTAAACTACGACCAACACGGACAGCTTACTACAAAGCTATACGATAAACGTGACGATTTCAATTTTCCGATCGTGAACTTTCCATTTCTTGATAGTAACTTCCCTGCTTCTCCTACCTACGGTGTTTACATGTCGCAGTTGATTCGTTATTCTAGAGCTTGCTCTGGGTGTCGTGATTTTCGCGATCGATGTCGACTGCTGACAAACAAACTAACAACACAAGGTTTCGAGAGATGTAGGTTGATCAGAACTATGGACAAGTTTTATGGTCGCCGTCTTTGTCTCATTGAGACATATTCTGTATCTTTGAATGATACGAAGATGGACGTTTTTCAGTATGCTCATTAGTGTACTTTCCTTTTGTGATTTACAATGATGACTCGGTTCTCATTTTGAGTACTTGATGTTTACTTGGATGTGACAAAGGTTTACATGGCAGGTGTCGTCGATGAAGCAGAAGACGCTTTACTTTTGCAAGGGTCTCCATGTAGAACTTTCCCTTATTTTCGAATGTTGCCCCTAGTTTAATCGATTTTGAGTTCGGATTATGGTTTTGTTGACGCTTTGATATTCTCTAATTTATTTCATCAGCGAAGTTCAACGATCAAGGTCATTGTTGTAAAATGTAGAAAATCAATTTCTATGCAATCTAACTAATATTTCTTTCTGTACTACCTTACTGAAAGTGTTTTCTTAGAATCGATTAATAATTTCAAAGGTCAAATATCAATATCACAGTTATCATGCATTAAATTCTGTTTGCCTTTGCAAATTAAACTGAAACTAGAGGATTGAAGCATGGTGGAGTATGTTGAGGCGGCGCCAAACCCATTCATGGATCGCTATGTTGAAGGATTTGGAGGCATTGGGCAACTTTCATCGGGGAAATGTCAATGAAATGTATGTTTACATAAATCTTGATTATTCAACAAAATAATAATATTACAGAATACTATGTAGTATATTCATTAGAAGTTAAAATCAACAGTTTTTTTAAAGATGAAATATGACAAAAAGAAATGATATAAGGTATAAATCCTTTTTTTTAAATTAGATGTGGGAGAAATTGAATTGAAGTGTCTTAAATGAAATATGACACCTTTCCTCGCCAGCATATTGTTAAACAAAAAACCCTCTTTTTTAACAGATACAGCCTTAGATATTGCCTAATGCCTTTGATCCAGAGAGAATTGGACAACATTCGAGATGAATGGAATAGTCATCAATTGTCGTACAGTCGACAAGCATCATGTCCAAATGGTCGTCCGGATGTTCTATATACACTTTTTGAAGATATAGGTTAGTTAAATAACATATTCACAGAGAAAATAACCTTTTAAAATTTTCTACCTGAATACACTGAAGTTTAAAGTTGAGCTTAAAAGTTTGTTACAAGCTGGTGTTGGCCAATCAAATCAATTAAGCTCAAATGAATATGATTAAGATGACAAATTCTTTTTGTTTGTGTAAAATGTAATGATTTCTACAAATTACGTAATAACTTCATATCGATATTGTATCACCGAGTATACATGTAAACGTTTGTAATATTTATCTGTATCTTTTTTATTATTAAGCAAACTATTGCTACGTGCTTTAAACAATTCTTTCGGGCTCTTATAGATTATAACTCATTTTGCGTGACAAAAAGACACTATAGTTAATAGATACTACAAAATATGTTATTGTGTTAGTCTTAATAAAAAACAAGTATTGCTTATACATACGATATGAATGTTATTCCTCATTGACACAAATTTGTGATTGTATTACAACTGCAGCTCAAATAATAAAACTGCATATTTGAGGTGAGGTTGAATGGGCGATAACTGAGTGCCAGTTTCCGTCGCGAAGTGGATCGTTTGAATTTGATGATTTTGCAAAGAACACTTTTCAGGAAAATAACGAACATGATGCGTTCACTTGGAATGAGGCTATCGATAATTATAACTCGCTAATAAGGAATCGCATAGGAGGCTTATGAAGGCAATTTTATTTTGCCAGTTTGGAGATGAACATCCGGTAAAATAAATGACAGTATGAAGACATATATGACAGGATAATGTCATGATATTGTAATTTTCAAATAATTAAGTTCAATAGCAGGATTGTATGTGATATAACGTTTATTTAAGAAAGTAAACAAAATGATGATGAACAAAGAACAATTCCAATTCAAATATGAAACTGTTGTTTATGATTCAAGATAAAAGAAAATACTGAAGTTGAAAAGAATATTGTTTGATTTTCTTCTTAAACAGTGTACAATTGTATATATCGCAATGAATTTAGTCAACACAAAAGCTGAGTTTCTACCACTTTCGTTGCCTGGTTTAAAACCATAACGTAACGAGTTTGTAAGATAAAAATATGATTGTGCAAATACATATATGTTTTATATATCAGGTAACTATTGTTATAAATGTCAATATTATGAACCTATTCATTTTGGTATTAGCATTGTCGCTGAGAGAACAGGATGTATCACTGGCTATTGTTCGGACTGTTAATTAAACTTCATCCTACTGATGTTTTGTATGTTATAATTTGGTTCTTTCTCTGCATTATATTTTACAGAACATAAACATACGAAAGTTCCCGATGGATATCGTTCACACACATCCGAAGTATGCATTGGCAAATGCCAAATCAAATTTATAAAACAAGTCTTCTTCATTTGACACATTAATTGGCAAGCACATCTCTCTACAACATGTAGAAGAAGTTGGCAAATTCCCTGGCAGCTCTGTAAACCGTATTGTGGGTAATTTCAGGAACCCCATTACTGGTTCCTCTTTTAGGCATGTTATGAAAGCCAGAATATCACCCAATGTGATGTCTCGTCTTCCGGCTGAAAAATAAGTGTTTCATATGAGGCATACGATTAATGATATTTAATGCACTATTATTTAAACAATTGTCCATCAGGTTTTGAAGGCGGCGAAATCGGGAAGAGGGGTGATGTGTGTGGGTATTTGATTGTTCCCACCTTTTAGAAATTTGGGACTTATCCCCAATTTCGGTCATCTTAAAACCTTATCAAAGGTTGTAAGTAGGTGAAATTGATTAATAAACACAAATCTGCACTTGCCTTTATATTATTATATTTTTATTTTGAGATAGCGAGCTTATCAACAGTAAGCGTTTACACACACACACACACATATCCACCCTCACACACACACATACACACACCCTTATATACATATACATTATGTTTATATATTACAAAAAAGTAGTACATACTCATCTACATTGCTAATTTCCATGTGACGCCATTTTTCTATATAACGCTACCAATATGACGTCATAACCTTATATTTACATTTACAGTGCAGTCCTATTATATAACTTTACCAAGCTAACTTGACGATTATGCGTCCATAATTTCCAAGCGCTTATTATGACGTCATTATTATTGTGACGTCATAATTGTCAGGACGGCGATCACGGTTGATGGCTGTTGAAAAGGCTTTTCCATCTTTGACGATAATGATTTGTTAATTGATTAGAGGAGCGAAATTCCTGAATATATTCTTTAAAACTTGATGTCAAATGTAAATATAAGCATTGAACTGCTTCCATTTGGAAGTTATGGTCTCATGAACGCCAACAGGACAAAGGAAAATGAAGCGCTAGCGCGCTTCATTAAAATTGCTTTTGTCCTGTTGGCGGTCATGAGACCATGACTTTCAAATGAAAGCAGTTCAATGCTTAAATATTTTCACTAGTGATAATATAAGTAAAATCTTTAAGTTTTTCATTGCAGTGAGAATATAAGTTTGATTAGTTAGAGAATTCTCTATATTTCACTGACAACAATGTAATAAATATATATATTAAGCTATATACAAAATAAATAAATAAATTAATCATAAATAGTAGCGACGATGTACTTTCTAGCACTTCCGTAGCTGTTGCTGCTCACCAGGAAAGTGTTTATTTTGAAAGGACAATCTAATGACGTCATCAATAATGTGACGTCACACTGGTATACATGTGTTAAATGACACTTCACGTTTTGCTTGTTTGGAAACGTTGTGCATGTATACCATTGTGATGTCACATTGTTTATGACGTCATTAAGTTGTCCTTTCAAAATAAACACTTTCCTGATGACCAGTAACAACAGGGAAAGCACTTGAAAGTACTTCGTCGCTATTATTATTAAGTTGCTTCAGGGATAACCTAACTTGTTCAAAATACATAAGCAAATTACCTGCTACATTCCTAACATAACGAACAAAGCAACCATAAGCCCGGTCTTCCTCAATGCGTCGGTTCGATCCCATTTCCGAAAACACCGGAGTCAACAATTGAAGAAGTCTTGTTGCTGACAATTGTTTAGTTGCTGGCTTGAACAAATACGCCAGAGACGGCTTTTGGTGAAGAAGCTGAAATAAAATTATGAAAATAGATCAATGCCACACCCCGATATCTTTTAAAGCTTACTTGTAAATTTTTGTTCAGCTATTAAGTTCTTAAAACATGATATTTTTCATTCATTCCATATTCATATAAACGATGATTTTCTCTTTTGAAGCACATCATTTGATGGCCTAAATAATATGCTTATCGTTTCAAAACTACTAAGTAGATATGCAATCACAATGTACAGAATCGATCAAACTACCATTTCATTTTAATGTGGATTGCAAGATACGTTATGGATACATCTTATGAAAAGTGTTAAATAGAGATGATTACATTGTAAAATTCACATGCCATATCAGCCCGAGGGCTTTAGCCCGAGATCTGATATTGCCCGAGGGTAGATATGTTATAATCTATTAATCATATTCTTTTTATTAAAGTAACCAAATTACAATTTGCATTATGATTGAAAAATTCATCTTCATTACAGAAGTAAAGTTAATAGAGTCAATTAAAGACATTTTCCAGTTCCAATATTTAATGATACAACAAGAGAACTAAATGTATCATGTCATGCAATAGCAATGCAACAGATACTTGAATAAGTAGAGTTTTGATATTTTATTCAGAAGCAGAGTCTGAGTATATTTCTCATAAGACCGACAAAATTGTGTGTGTCAATAAGCGTTTAATCCACTAAATCACTTTCTTCGACGTGCTCTGTATAAAATTCACTTCATTTCTAACTCGTTCAGCTCTATTTCACCGCCGTTTGACATGTTTGTTAACTCAGAGCTCTGCAGGAAGTAGTCTGACTTTCGTTAGCCACAGAAGTGGAAAATGTCCGAGATGTTCATTACGGTATAGTCAAAGGGATTCCCAAATGCGTGATATGGAATTTTTGCACGGCGGTCTGATGTTGATATGGATTTTTGCACGGCTCTCTGATATGGATTTTTGCACGGCGATCTGATATGGGTCATGTGATTTGGACAATATCATACCGTACAAATCTTACATATTATACACTAAGTATATGATAAATATTATTATCAATTCGTCAACACCTACTTGCCATATCCCCACCCGTTCAAGCCCGGCTTTGAATTGTCGGTTTTGTTCTTCTTGGTTGAGTTGTGGAATCAGGTTCTCCAGGAACCGAGCGCATGGTCCACCTTGTATGGCACTGAGACCTGAAAAATATAAGTACAAAACATTCGCAACATAAAAACTATTCTTAGGAGAAAAAAAGCAACATTTTGTAAATGTGTGTGAAATTCAGAAACCGATGATTTTCTGGCAATTGAAAAAAAACGGCAAACAAAACATTATATACTGGAAAGATTCTATTCCATCAAGTTCCTATCAGTTTCCCTTGTATTAAGATTTTATCTCTCCTTCTGGAATCAGAACGTTTTGCGCTTCTTACTAATCAAAACACTGAATACATTATAACAGACAAGAAAAATACATGTTTTTAAGTTTTGGTCAAGATCTCTAAGCAAAATATCTAAAAAGGATGACGATAGAAATGATTCAAACTCCTTGCAGCCTTTCTTTACTGACATGTGGCCTTTTTCGTTAAAAGAAGAATCACATGTCCTTCGATTTTTTGTGCGACAAGGGTTTAAGTGGCATTATATATAACGTATGTTTGATCTATTGAATTCTAACGACAAAATCTTACCAATGATGATTCCACTTGCATAGTAAGTTTGATTAACAATCTTGTCACTTGATTTCCGTAGAGTCGTTTTACCATTCTCTTCGCATATCAGTTTTTCCGTGAACTCGTCTAGAAATAGACGAAAAAACTCCAGACGGGGTCCGCCCAAGTCTTCGCCCAACTCTCCGTAGAAAGTTACCTGAATGGTGTCTCTCAAGTTCGATGCTGAGAGGATCTCGTCGGTACCATTTTCAAGTATATTTCCACGGCCGATATACAAATGGGTGGTGTCACCCTCTTGCATCGATGTCGTGACGTCAGTGAGTTCAAGAGATCTACCGGTTTGGAAAGCGCTGGCATATTCCCTCAGAATCTCAGTCGGCTCTTCTGTGTTAGCTCTGAAAATATTAACGAGTCACTTTTTGGCTTTTTTTCGGTAAACTTAAATACCGCATATCGAGACATTAAGACCTATACAAAATAACTCTTTTTAGACAATACGATTTTCAACAAAAAAATATCATTACAAGAGGCACAATGGGCCACACCTAGCATTTACGCCTCACAAACTATGAACAAAAGGAAATACCGACATATCCACAAATTCAAACAAGAGGTTAAATTAATGCATTGACACCCATATGAGCGGTGGCGTATACGCAGTGTGTGGAGACGTATGTATGCTTGGAGGTGCAGGGTGTAAGTGCAAAGGCGAGCGAGCTCCTCTCCCCATTCCTGAAGCTGACAAAAATTGTCACGTAACTCTGATTATTGAGTTCTAAACGTGTGCGAATGGCTAAAAGCAAGTCACGAGATTATCATATTAATTATTCAAAAATGATACACAAAATAAAAACATTCACGATTTATTTCAATTATGTCTATGAAACACCCAGATGAAAGTCCAACTACAAAGATCAATGCAACTCGGATACTTTTTGATTGAAAGTGGGACATCTGTTTACGATATTGCCGATAATTCTCCTTTGTTCAAGCCTGTACTTGACCTTACACCGAGAGTATTATAACTCCCATCGATGTTTGACAATTCATCTTTAACATTTGTTATGGAAATGTTTTACAGCAAGTCATCTATTTTCTTCGACATGATATTTAAGTCTTTATGATACTAATGTTATAAACAGTACAGTTGTATTAATGATAAAGACATAGCACGCAAAACAATGCATCGCACAATTACAAAATAATGCACACAAAACAATACAAAACAATATCTAAGTTGTTGAATTTATAAACGCACCCCTGCGTTTGGATACAGAAATGTGAAGAACACTTCTATTTTTTAAATCTTTATCCGAATGAAGATTATATGAATATTTGTGCCGACCAGTAATGAAATTAACGCCGAAATGTACAAGAAAGAGACGTATCGTACCCTAAACCGTTTTGCGGTAAATATTGATAAATCGTGTCGATACGTTGATTCAGTGCATTTGGTTGTCCAGACCAAACCAACGCTCAACTAATCTATGGTAGAAAACCTAGCTGGTGCATCATGAGACACCACTCGTGATAAATCCTTTCTGTGAATTGATTCTGTGAATTGAAAGTGTTATTAAATTACATATAGCTGTGAAAAAACGTACATGTAATTTCTTTCAATAGCGTTCTAAAGGAGTTTGGATTATGTAGAATATTTTATTTGATTTCAAATTCAAATTTTAAAACTCCAGCAGCGAAAATAGAAAAGTCATATGTAGTATTTAGCACCTCCCTGATATTACAGATTGAAAACCGGCATCCAATTTTGATGTATGATTCCTTATAAAAACACCCTGTTCAATACAATCACTAATTTCACTCAGTAAACGACTATCAAAATGAACGTTCAAAAACTGCCATAAAATAATATATATATATATATTATATATATGTGACATTTTCACCAGTGAAATTATATATTCCATAAAAGATACTTTTTACAAGAGAGATCTTACCAAAACAAATCACTGCCTATAAACGACGATGTGGATACCTTGAAGTTGTTCTGGTAGATTTTGCAACAAAATTGTAATAACGCAATAACAGCTCACATGAGTTTACAATACTCCACTCATGTTGCGCAGTCATGAAAAATATCAAAATATTAGCCCCTCGTGAAATAATTTATTTGGTATTACTGAAGACACTGTTAGATATTCTCTATATCTACTGTTCCATTCCATTCACAGCGTATAATCGACACGTATTAAAACAAGATAATTCAACGAATTACAGTCCCCCACCGGGTTGTTATCTCGAGATCCAATAGCAATGAGTGTGAATCTCGAGATGCAATAAGGTCATGTATTTTCTTCAATGTATTGAAAGGTGAAGATGTAGTTTACAGAGACCCGCTTCTATACAGGAACCATCCCATTCTTACTAAATACATGTACACTGTAGGTATACTCTATAAATGATCTCTATATAAAGGACACAAGTCTATGGAGGTCAAAATATAGCAAAAATGAAGGTCACAGTGACCCAGTTTTGGTATGCGACACACCGCCTTCCCACAGGGAACTATACTACCAAGTATAAAGTTCTAATCCTTAATAGTGTAGGAGATAGAACCTGGACAAATTTTTCTTTCTTTAATGTAGGTCAGAGGTCAAAATATACCTGGTAGGTCACAGTGACCCGGTTTTGGTACGCGACACACCGCCTTCCCACGGGGAACCATACTACCAAGTATTAAGTTCTAGTCCTTTATAGTGTAGGAGATAGAGCCCGGACAAACTTTTATTTTAATGTAGGTCAGAGGTCAAAATATAGCAAAATAAAGGTCACAGTGACCCGGTTTTGGTACGCGACACACCGCCTTCCCACAAGGAACCATACTACTAAGTATGAAGTTCCAGTGTCTTATAGTATGGCAGATAGAGCCCGGACAAATAGTGTGCAATGTAGGTTAGAGGTCAAAATATAGGTCACAGTGACCCGGTTTTTGTACGCGACACACCGCCTTCCCACAAGGAACCATACTACCAAGTATTAAGTTCTAGTGCTTTATAGTGTAGGAGATAGAGCCCGGACAAGCTTTTTTCTTTAATGTAGGTCAGAGGTCAAAATATAGGTCACAGTGACCCGGTTTTTGTATGCGACACACCGCCTTCCCACAGGGAACCCACACACTAAGTATGAAGTTCCAGTGTCTTATAGTATGGGAGATAGAGCCCGGACAAATAGTGTGCGGAAGGACGGACGGACAGACGGACGGACGGACAGACGGACGGACACAACGCAAACCTATAGTCCCCCCCAGATTCCGGTGGGGGACTAATAAACACGATGTATATCATTTATGCTTTCAAGTTCTAAAATATTTTATTTTCATTTCAAAATTTAGTTTCAAATCGTTATACAATTACCGTAATCTGATATCAAATGTATACAATATTTAGTGTGTGGAATGAAGTAATGTAACGCTTGTGATACTGATTATATGTGAACTACACATATCATAAATTTGCTAGTAATAAGTTTATATATCTAATTTTTCATTAATGGGCCCAGGGGCATTCCTTCGTTCCGTATATGTCCGAACGAGGATTATATAAGGGTTTGTACGTACTTGTAATGAAATTAGCGCCAACACGTAGTTTTATACACAGATATATGACGAATCGTACACAAATGCCTTCTGTCTTTGCAGTGTGATTAGCGAAACCTGGGACGAATTATGAATTTTTAGGACAAAATAAAATTATTTGAAGAACTTTACCTTCCATAACGTTTTATTTTGATGACCTGAACTTTATTCGATCGGAGGAATGTCCATTAAACATTCTATGATATGAAGCAATACATTTCATTAAGTTTTTGCATTCATATCTGGCACGACAGAGGTATTTAGCGACATTCAAACACATTCGTAACTCACAAGCATGTGTGTGTGTTTCCCCTACAGTACATAGCCTGGTCTAGACAAAATTAATTGATACTGTCAATGGCTCAGTTAACACCAAGATACACAAATTGTTCTGAATCTACGCCAATACTTGAAAAACGATGGATTACCTTGATATTTTAAACTGCCTTAATAATGTAAAGATTATGACTTTTGCTACCTGGGAAAAAACACACATTTCCATTAAGTTACATGTTGACGATCCGCAATTCATTTATATGTAACGCATGTCCCAAAATATAAACGTATGTGAGCGAAGGCCGCATTGTTTTTATCTGAAACAAGACTAGGCTAGTCCAGCTCAGGTATCATGATAAATGACAAATGGTAATGTAATGCCGTCTGAAATCATTACCATGTTAAATTGATATGCCATTAACTGATGAACCCGTGCTCTGACATCCAGCCGTTTACTTAAACTTAAAAAAAACCTTTTTTTATAATAACATGTTTTTGTTCGATAACAGTTATAATATATACGTAAAATAAACATCAATATCATTGCAATAAACCGGCTCTATTTGATTTTGATTATAGCATTATATTATACGTTTTTATACATATTGAACAATACCTACTTTGGTTGTCGAATACGGTAAAATACATTCTTCCTGATTTTTCCCAGCCACCTTCAGGTTCTTCAAATACACCATTACGACACAATATGTGATTGATTTGTTCATTTTCACGATCTTGGTACCGTAACGATGATAAGGCAGGGAATGCATCACCTTTATAAACGAAATTCATAACCTTTCATTAAAATATGCTTTCCTCGGCCCTTACATAAAATAACAAAATGTGATGAGGTAAATGATAAGAAGGACAGTTATGACACTTACGCAAGTCAGTCAATGTGAGTTCTCCTCGAATGGGAAACACGAGTATAGTATCGCCGTCCTTCTTTTCTTTGATGGCTATGGAAGGCCTGAAACAGTGAACATTAGTTTGTTCACACAATATCTAATAAAACAGAAATAGAAACATTTTTATAAACACCGTTATCCAGTTGCAATAACTACGAAAAACAAATGCATATGAGTACTTACATGGTGGCTATTCACTGTTCCCTTTGCAAGTAAAGTCTGTTCTCTTTCGTCGGGTTAAAAACAACGAAAACACCGACACATCAATAAATCAAAGATAAGGTTTTAATTCGCTATGTTGATGTGAAACACGTGTTAACCTTGGAATGTTAATTGGTTTTGTAAGTGTACCGTCATCTCCTTCGTGACTGTACAGTTACTCGCATAACATGCTAGTAACCTGTCAAGTGATTTTTACTATGTCAGGTTACTAGCATCACATGAGAGTAACATGTCATGTTATTTTTACTATGTCAGGTTACTTGCATCACATTAATGCTAGTAACTTGACGGCTGATATCGGCCATCGTAATAAATTTACTCTGAACACATTAGTTTATGTCCAAAACTAGCTGTAACAAATTCTCGGCTCCCTGCATGTGATAACATATATATGAGCTCTAAAAACACTTTTTTTTAAAATTTAGAACAACACGCACACTGTATCAAAGTCTTATAAATGATAAACTCAGCAATAATAGTCTATATATTTATTTATACACCCATTTGGTCTAAAGCCATCCAATTATTTGATGCTATGTTATAGGTCTAGAAATCAGTCCAATATCCGATTATTTGTATGTAAATACCAATACTGTGAAACCTTTAGCAGAAAACTAAATAGTTCTATAAGGTGTACCCCCCCCCCCCAAAAAAAGACATTTCATTTACTTGTATTGTTAATTTAAAATGATATCATAATAATATATCTGATTGCATATAATGACGATTTTACCAGAATTAATGAAATTAAACCGTATATTTTCTCAGTCGGTCAAAGGGACATGGTAAAGATTTTACAACCAATTGAGCTAGTAAATCAAGTACATACCCTCCTTTAAGCAGTGACTTTGACCCTGAAGATACACATGGAACCCTATACTATACCTTCCGTGGATATATTTCGTTGGGCTCCAAATGTAACAAACAGGAGAGGAAAAATGCACGACCAGACCGGGGTTCGAACCAGGGACCTGCCGAACTCTAGATGGTCGTTTGACGAGCGACCCGGTCTAGATTTGTTCGAGTATAAATTGAATGGTTAAAATATACAGTTGTTTTAGGTAAGTTATACATGTTATGTGCGACAGTTATATACTATCTCCCCATCTTCTATTGACATTCTACGGTGTCAGTTTTAATATTCTATTTTTTTTTAAACAATTATGTTTTAACTCAATTAATCAAGATAAAACTTAATAATTTAATCTTTCTGAATTCTTTACATATATACTTGCTTAAATTGACCAGGGAATTATGTTACCCTACCAATATTTAAATCAAAATTGTGTTATATTTAAAATATTTTCGTTATAATTTACCGTGGACTGTTAAATGATTTCAGTATCAATTTACTCTGACATCCTTGGTTTAACTAGTATACTTTTTCATGGTTTCCAAAAAGTCATTTTAGCTCACAATAATGCAATGTTTCTGTTTTAATGCATGTTTACAAGTATTTGTAAACTTGTGAATACATGTTCACACAAAGATGTATCAAGTTTCAAATTTCATGCTCGCGGATCTTCAGCAGAGAAAGATTGGGTTGTCTCCCCTACCACTACAAAGTTAGTATGCGTACTTGTAATCACCGGCAGCTGTGGCCAGGAGAATAACCATCTATGCGAAATAAGAAATAATACATAAAAGCAAAATTTTCCAATTTTCTTTTTATGTTATCAATAATCTAAAACCACAATGAAAATAATTGCCGAATTTCAGCTTGATGCGTCAAGCGGTTAAATTTCACAAAATGTCGACTATCAGACACGTCCGATAGTCGACTTTTTGTGAAATTTAACCACATTCAATTGCCCATTTCGTGTCAACTTTTTTGGCTGCGAAAGGCGCAATGTTTTCAAAAAATTTAATGTTTGTAACTGTTGAGCGGATATGCGAGTTTCTTTTGCTTGGCAGTTAAGATTGTTTTACCATTCCCTTTAAAGAGGTGTGTAATTTCATCAAATCTAAAATTATACTTGGAGCCGTGTTTTTTTCGTTATACTATGTAGGCCTAATCATTTTTCAATATTAATTTGCAATACAATGTGTTCAAAGTTATTATAAGTAGTACACAAGCTAAAACGATATTGATGGGATAAGGCACATATTGTATTCTCCATTGAAACAACTATAATGATATACATGGCTACGATATAAAATAAATACTTTTGACTGTGATTTAGATGATTCATATAAGCTACATGTACCAGATTGTGTAAATCATATAAATGCATATACTTATATCTGTGTATTTACGCGTACAACATACATTATTGTGCTATTATATTACACCAAGCAACATTTATCTTCAGATTGAAAACTGATGTCAATGATACATGCACATGATTATATACATAAAAGAGAGTCAATAAAATATTTTTTTATTTTGAAATGCAGTTTGATTACTCAGCAGACTGCCTTACAAAATAATCACATCCTGGGCGATTTGTACAACTCGCCACACTATTATGTCTTTACAAGTCGGCTTTCTTACGAGGCCAAAGCTGCATGGCATGGCATGGCACGGCACAATTTCAGAAATTATAATATAGATACCGTATTTGACAGTGAATAAGCCCCCGCCCTCTATGAAAAATAATTGATCAAAAGTAGGGAGGGGGTCTTATTCACGAATACACCCCTGTTCACAAAAGTCCACCATCTTGGATATTCTAGTGTTTTGATCTAGGAACTCAGTCCACACTATACAAGATACAAGATACAAGAAGCTTTATTTAAAGTCGCATATATAAAACAAGCAACATTAGCGCTGTAGCGCTATTTCTGCGACAAACATAGTAAAAGGCAAACATAAAACAAGATACTTAACTAAAATACATAGAGACATGCAAAGCTGTACACTATCACAGACAATCTAATATGAAATTAACATCCAATGTAAGTAAAATATTTGGGTTGTACATGTATAACACAGTAATGTAATTCTATAGTTGTTTGTTTTGTTAAAATAACAATTTACATTCAGAATGTTTGAAAACAGTCACGCAAGTTAATGCCATTGATGGTGCTGTTGTTTCTCTGAGCAGATTTTCTATTAGCAATTGGTCTAGATAATTCAATTAATCAAACATCATCTTGTATGAGTCTTCATTTATAGTATTCATTAAGAGACAATAATAACATTCAGATATGTAAAAGGAATGAATACCATGACAATCAGACTACTTGTCGTTACCACGGAAAAAGACAATAAATATGAAATCTTTCTATTCCCAGTCTACCTTAAGTTTACAAGTTATGGTATTAAAACCACAGGGACCTGATAATTTGTTCAGCTATTTTTGGACCAAAATTAAAATGTTTCTAGGGGGGGTGGGGGTGGGTGTTGAGATCAATTGAAATGCCCCTCAATGTCAGCCTTTATGTCCATTGGGGGGGGGGAGGGGTTACAACATTTATCTACCCCCCATCCCCCACCCAAAGTGTATAATTGCTATAAACAACTTAATTTAGGTCCAAACCTAGCTGTAACAAATTCTGGGGCCCCTGTGATTAAAACTTGCTGATACAACATGTCAGCAGTACAACTGGTGAACTACTCAAGCGAACGAAATCGAAATATACAGTCCAAATGTGACGGAGGTTCAATGAAAATGCGGACAGTGAGTAGGTAAAATGTATGTACATTAAAAGTTAATTTCATGTAAAAAATAATCTACACACGAGTTAAAGGGTCTTTTAAATAAAAATATACATTTATTTACAATCCAATTGTGTGATAAATTGGATATTCATCAAGTTCATAAGCATACCGGCCACTATTAAGGTTTATGTAGTATGTATGCATTACTTTACCATCAAAATACATTTATATCTCAATTATCTAGCAAACAAATTTGTCTGCACCGTCTTTATTACCAATTAATCCACATTTATAAGACTGATGTATGAGACTGTGATAAAATTATGTCAGTGATGCATATATTTTTTTTCTTGATGTTAATATCCATAGGAAGATTTGAACACCATGAGCAAAGCAATTGTACAGTTTAACAACCTAATACGAAAGTTGATCGAACAAAGTCGCCATTTGTAAAATTAAAATACCCCATTGATACGTTGCCTTAATTCGTATTAATTTATACTGAGGCTGATTTTTTTATCAAAGTTTACCTTAATGATATTAAAGGTAAATATACAATAAAAGCCAGCCTCTGACTTCAGATAATAGCAATGTGAAAACCATTGAATAGATACGTAGTTTAGGGTCGTTTTAGACTACAAAAGCATTAAAAAAAACCAAATGTTTGTTTGTTTGCTTGTTGTTCTTGTTGTATATATATACATGTATTATCTGTTTTATTTGTTTAACGTCCAAATAATAGCTACTGTCGTTTCAGGACGTGCCGCGTGTGTGTTGTGTAAGGTTACCTGGGTACATGTATGTATACCTTCTTGAGACAGTGTGTGCTGGTTGTGGAAACATGGGTCTAATACCGACTTTATAGTGTTATCTCACTAAAATACTATGCCAGAGGCACCCAGTACAGTAGCCCGAGTTTGCTCTGGCCCCGACACCATATCTGGGTTTGGCCAACACCAGACATCTGTCTGTCAAAATGTCAAGTCTGGTGTTAGGGCCAGAGGAAACTCGGGCTACCAGTTCAGCAAACCATAGGGTCACATACTGACAGCGGATAAACCATATGTTGTTATTTCCCTAATTACTGAACTTTTAGAATGGGATACCAACTACCACTTAAGGACTTTGGTACGTTCCTGTCTGGGACGGAACCCATTACCTGCCTCTCGTGGACGAACGCTTAATTAAATCAGACGGAGGTATTACGGAGCTAGGCGTCAGGGAATACAAAGTAAGATAGAAGTAGAAAGGAAGATACGATAATTTATGTTGCAGTGGGTGCAGCAGGTTTGTTTTGACTGTTTTTGTGTCCCCGAGAAGAGGACACACGAACAAACCCCCAATTATGCTGGGTGTTGAGAGTGAGAATGATGATGATGATTACATATGTTGAGAGTGATGATGATGATGATGATGATGATTATCATTATCATTGCATATGTTGATGATGATGATGATGATGATTATCATTATCATTGCATATGTTGAGAGTGATTATGATGATGATGATGATGATGATTACATATGTTGAGAGTGATGATGATGATGATGATGATTATTATTATTACACATGTTGAGTGATGATGATTATTATCATTATTTATATTGAGTGATGATAATGATGATTATTACCGTCATGTAGTGTGCAAGAAGGAAGTACGGGTGTGAGAGTATGTACAATTGTCTGTTTGTTTCTGTCTTGTGATGTATTCGTGAAAGATCTGAAACATAAACAAAAAATATTAATAATAACAATAATATAAAAAAAAAAAATCTGCTGAGTGTTCTCACGTTAGTCGCCTCTTTCACTACATGCAATATCTGTATGGTGTTTTCTCAGTCCCTGGTATATCAGGTGTATCCGCGTTAGGAAGCGTCACACTTCTACAGTTACGCTCTGTGTTCAATTCTAAGGACATGTGAAACAGAAATGAAACCTCCATCTCAAGATGACACAATAAATTTCAGATGGCACAAGAAACATATCGTCTTTTTTCTTTGGATGACATAGGTAGCACAGCCAGCCAAGTAACTTCCTAAAACAGTCTAATGGATTTCTTTTCTCCAAATCTTGTCTAAGGTGATGACAGAAGACACACAACTTGTGATTGTACCTGTATATAATTCAGTAACCGATACAGCTGATCAAACATGAATGACACTGCACCATACAGGGTTTTTTTGTCGTCCTTCTAGGACTTACCG
Source organism: Mimachlamys varia (assembly GCA_947623455.1). NCBI lineage: Eukaryota > Metazoa > Mollusca > Bivalvia > Pectinida > Pectinidae > Mimachlamys > Mimachlamys varia. The sequence goes on from OX392537.1 coordinate 10,979,300, forward strand.
GTGATGTCAGGAACAAAAAAAGGTGAAAATCGATGGAACATTGAAAAGCATAAAACCAAACCAGACCAAACCAATAAAAAACAAACCCAGAAAGAACCAAAGCGTCAGTAAAACCATAATGCGAAGAGTTCATATTTCCCCCTAATTTAATCGATTTTATGACCAGGTGTTCCGGAAGAGTAAGCATCCTCTGCTTTATCGACGCCGCCCGCCATGTAAATCTAGGTAAGATCCAAGTAAATAGCATGGCCTCAAAGCGAGAAGTGCGACACAATTCTCAATCGCAACATATAGGCATACTATTGAGCATATTGAAATGTTCATTTTCATGTCATACAAGGATGTAGAATATTTCTAAACTACGTTAAGAAATAAAAGCGGAGGTTAATAAAACCCTTCTTTATATTCGATTTCCAAATTAGTAACAAGATAAGTAAGTACATTATGACAAACGCTAACTCATCCAGAACACATGGTCTTATTATCATGTACTTTTTTAAAGGTCTCCGTGTTAATATTTCCTTTGTTTATATTTTGCCACTGGTTTAAACGATTTTGAATTCTGGTTATGGTTTTATTGATGCTTTCGTATTCTCTGATCTTTTTAATAACTAGATTTGAAATTGGTGTGATAACATGGCTATCGAGAATGGGGTATCGTTATTCCAACGAGGACTTAAGGGTGGTGATATTGATTTTTGATTTGGGCAACATATTCGATTAAAATATTCTTTTGACAGATATTTCAACAAATTGTTGACTAAAGTGTTACTTAAAAAGATAAAATAAAAGAATATTAAACCAATAACCTATGGTATAAATCGACTAGCCTGTGATAACCTATGGTATAAATCAAATAACATGTGATGTGACCTATTTAGTGTCGTAGTTGCCAACACACATGCAAGATTTTATTGTTTTGATTTTACCGAGAAAAACAAACAGAAAATGAAACACGCATTTACTTTTCTTATTTGAAATGTATATCTAAATCTTAAGCTATATATTTCCTAGTATTTATAGAGGCTTACTGTCGACATATGACGAGTACATACACTGTAGCTGAAACTACTGGAGCGATAACAGCCTACATTCCACACGAGAAGGGTGTGTGTGCTTGTCAGACGTGTACACTGACCTGAGCTGCAGACATTGAGCGGGTAAAGGTGGGTACCTTGATCGTTTTGTTTTAGTGTAGATTAAGATAACCTTAATGGTAAACACCTTTTTCGAACTGTAATACAATCTATAAATAAAGCAACTGTGATCATATATGTATAGAAATAACTTAAACGAAAATACCCAACCAATGTTATAAATTGTACAGTAAACCTACCTAAACCGAAAGTAAATCACATGTTGTCGCCATTTGCAAAATTAAAAATTGAATTATTGCAAGTCACAAACACTACAATGAAACATAAACAAGGTTATCCCACTGCATCATAAACTATCTGATTTGATAATCATTGATAATACTAATTATGATTATAGTTTTCAACCAATTTTGAGTTGTTTGGGTAAAATCGGTTACTACGCACATTTGATTTAAATAACATACCGTTTAAATGTAAAGTTACAGTCCTATAGTAAAAATGCTATGTTTCAACAGCGAAGAAAGATTTACATAATTTTATCACTATACAATGAGTACAAGGATGTCCTATTTAAATTAGAAACTTGCGGAATTCTCCAGTATTTTCTATTGATAAATCGCCCAGATTGATGGGTTAACATATCATCAATACCTTAAAACTAATTAAAAGGACACTTGTGAATACCGTGAACACCAAACCAAGAAACACGATTAATCAACATTATTTCCAAAGAATACTATTCCGCTTTAATATCATAATAAAATGCGATTTATTTCAGAAAACTACTTAATTCATCATTTAAAGGTCGAAATTTTCGTGATTCTGAAAAATTCTGAAAAAAATCCAGTTGATAACCATGCAAAAATAAGCCTAAAACGAAGTAAACCTGAGCAGTAACTAACAAGAAACTCTTGACAAAAAAAAAAATCCAAAAAATTGAAAATAATTCAGGTGGGGCCCACTTCAACAACAAACCGAAAGTATGAAGACGGTTCGAAATGGACGCGTGTTTACAAATAGCATGTTTCAACTGCTGCTGTACCGATAACCGCGAAATAATTCATCTTGAATATATCTGATATCAGTTAATCTTAACTAAATCTATCAATATAATAAGTAATTAGGCTTGATTTTGCCGAAAGTTACGTATATTTGGCCTTTAAATAAATGTCTCATATTGACCCGATGGGGTACTGTATCATGTATGTGCACCAGGTGTCTTGTTGACTACATGATTTGATAAATCATCACAGAAGGGTCTCATCTAGACATTGGACATATCTTACAAGTTGGTGAACATTATGAAAGGATTCATGTTACACAACCATTACGTTTTTCTATGTAACGTTTCAATGACTGGTGTGCTATATACTTACCTTCGTCAAAAAGAATTGCATATACTTTGTAAACACATAAGAGCCTGTATGATGAAGTTGACAGTCACCAAAAAACGTCACGCAGACAAAAAAAACTCATTAATTGTGTTTCAAGAATCCCAACCCGAAGAAATTAATAATTGTTATTCTATTACAGTTATCGACCATATAGAATAGGAATTTTGTATTGATGACTTCCAAAATATCAAGGTTCTTTTGAGACGCCTATGGTTGAGTAAGATACAAACGTGTCCATAGTATCTCAAACGATATATCATGAACTAAACACAAAAGGTTTGGGAAGGCAGAAACATCGGAAATCGTCGAAAACATAATTATACAGGCAGATCCAGACACTGATTTTGCAATAAGAATAAAAACAATATTTTAAGGCGAATGCATGTTTAAGGCACTGATTAAGTTTCAATATTGACAAGAACAGAATGCATTTAGATATAAGCTGTACTAAAGTACGACCTTATATTTACCTGTTCTTATCTACCTACTCTCCCACCCTCCCACTCCATGTTGTAACATGATTTTAATTGAAAATGACGTAACACACACATGTACTGCACGTATTCAATTTAGTAATAAAAATATGTTAAAATGAAGCGCACAGTGTATCACTGTGCCTTTCAGTATCGATCGATCGATTAAAAGATTTTCCAAATGATTTCGGCTGTAATTTTTATCAATAGTAACAATTTGCACAAAAAAGTTAAAAATCATCAAATAATGATATTCACCATCTTTAGATAGACACAATTTTATCAAAATGCAGATCCTTATTCTCAGTCTGTAACATAAGGATCTGACAACATCACATTGCAGGTCATTTTCTGATCATAGTTGCACCCTCAAGTCGAATTAGATAGTTGATGACAAGTGCCAGCTATTATCTGCACCAAGTCATTTCGTCACAACATGATTGTTGTAACGAAACAATGAGATCCTTGGATGGAAACATCCTTGGTAACATAGAAGACTGTCGTACTTTCTACCTTGGGCGCCTGAAGGATGTGGAAAAATCAGAGAATGCCAAAGCGCCATGTGTTCCGAAAGAGTAAGCATCTTCTGAACAATGACCATTTTATTAAACGTAGAAGCCGTGGTCAAATAGAAACGTACCTCAACGTGTGGTGTGTAATCGTACATGTTTGTATGTGTGCTGCAGACAGGGCTGGTGTACTTCCATCCCTGTGATGTACTGTATAGCACGGATCGGATGGCATGGCGATTTTATACAGTGCTATCTCACCGAAATACTATGCCGTATGCACCTAGCACAACATCCCACTCGGCTCAGATGAAACGGTTTTTGTCGTTCCATTTTAATTAATGCTGAACAGGGAAAAGTTATAATTTCATAGACTTTTAATGATATATTATGAAAGAAAACAAAGCTCCCTCAAAAAGACATTAGGAAAGAAAAACAGTTTTAAAGAAAGAAGAGAAGAGATAGGATCTAAAATTAAATGACCTTTTTACGAATAATGCAAAGGGAACGATAGGTACAGTTATTACGCCCTACCCGCAGACCAATCAAAACCTAGACATGATCTAGACTCAATAATAGCCCCGGGTTTTTACATCACGCTTAACAATACCATGCCAAACCTGCGTTATAGAGGAGTTACACTGTGCAAAAGCACATTAACATGTACTTAAATAAGTGTTAACTATCTCTTTCACCAACAAAAATGAGACATATTGTTTCCTATATTCCTCAATTCAAGTAATCCAGGCTTAAGTGTAAAAAAGAATTCGCTCGCCTTCTGATGATAAGATGAAAACTACTTTGTATGTATTTTTCTGACCGATTTGATTTTCTGCTCTTCAGACAATGGAACTAGAAGCTCCATGCAAGGACCGTCTGTTGGTAGCTGGGATTGATTTCGGAACAACCTATTCTGGCTATGCTTTCTCTTTCCGGGGAGAATATCAGGAAAACCCAGAGAAGATACAGATAAATCAAAATTGGATCGCAGGGGGAGCCCTGGTCTCTGTGAAAACGGCTACATGTATCCTTCTTGATGCAGACAAGAAACTCATTGCATTTGGTTACGAGGCAGAAGATCAGTACAACCAACTTGTAGAAGATTCGGATGACGATGACAACGATGACAAAACATACGAGAGATATTACTACTTTAAACAGTTTAAAATGTCACTGCACAATTGCAGCGGGGTAAGTCATGAAGAGGAGAAACAGCTTGGGCACATAAACAGCTGGTTATTGCATTTACATGTTTAAAGATGACGTAACACACACATGTGCTGCACCTTTTAAATTTAGTAATAGATACGGTATACCGAAAAAAATGAATTAAACTGCACCATACAGACGTTTCGTCCTCCTAGGACTCTTCAGTGATGCTCGGGGCCAAAAGGTGGGAATCCAAAATTTCTATACTAATATAGAAGCATAAGGGTCAGATGCGTAAATTAAAATTTTATACATGAGATAAAAATTAAGTACAGTAGGAGATAGCTTTAGAAAGTTTGCCGTTAGAAAAGATTCTGCCCACTCTTGTCTAACAGTAGAAGGTTTAATTAATAACACTTACCGGCTACATCTTTTCGTTTTATCATTAATGGAATATTATGTATACCGTTGCAAAAAGCTTATCAAAGGCTGCTGCATTTAATTATTTTGCCCTTAACGTTCATCGAAATGAGAATTTATACGCTTATATGTTTAATTCAACACAAAAGATGTAAAACCCAGTTGCATTTTTGCTATTTTTTTGAAGGGTCTTTCTAGAAATACGATGATAGAGGATGAAACTGGGAAGAAGCTCCCGGCGATGTTGGTAATATCCCTGTCTATCGGATACATGAAGGATCACCTGATAACTCTCATCAACAAGAGATGCATTGATGTAGTCGACGAAGACGATATCCACTGGGTTATCACCATTCCTGCCATCTGGGACGACTCCGCGAAGCAGTTCATGCGCGAAGCAGCTGTCAATGTAAGCCTTGTTGTGACAATTTTTGATTACTTTCTTTTTATCTCTATATTTGTGCAGTAGCTAATGCTTTTAAGTTTGCATTCGGAGAATATATCATTTTCCGAGATTATTACGTTTTCAACTCCTTCGGCACAATCATCAATTCAAAAAAGTATTTCAAGAACCCAACGCTACAATACGGCCAATCACATTTTGCTTTCATCGGGTGAACAAATTGTTGCTATTTTCTTAAAAGTAAATGTCAACCAGGCAAGAACCACTGGCATTTGGTTATGATTTTGTTATATCCTGGCCTTAATACAAAACTTATTGATTCCCTTATTTTGGCGAGCATTCAGCACTAAATAATTAAGAATTTACAACTCTTGATGCAGATTCCCTAACATATTTTTGTGCCTCTAAGTAGATGTTGCTAATGCAAAAACCAATTTGCAAGAATCCCACGAAATTCTCTTTTAACACGCAGTCGGTAACATGATATTATTTTCCTTTATCATCAACATGAATATTTTCTTTTCAAGACTGGAAAACGAGGCTTTTGGCTCATTATTATTATGAAAAAGAGCAATAAACAATTAATGCCCCAGGTTATATAATCTGATACGGGATGACAGCGCATTTAACACAATGAAAATTAGTTTAATTGTAAATGGGAGTGTATACACGAGAGAATTTATGCATACATATTCAGAGGTTTATACTTTTATACTGTTATTATTATTTAACACTGCAAACAAGTATTTTCTTCCACAGTGTGGCATAAAATCTAACCAGCTGTCGTTTGCACTGGAACCGGAAGCGGCTTCTCTTTATTGCCAATTAGTGAAGGTAGTATTGTCCGAGGACGGCGCTCAAGCAGATGCACAGGCGAAGAAGAAAACATGCAGGTTTTCGGGAGTGGGCACAAAGTACATGATACTGGATCTTGGAGGTACGTCTGAATGGTTGCTTCAGGATTAAATACTTCCATGAATACGTTTCTTAAGAGTGACCAAACAAATGCAGAAACTGCAATAGCTGGAATATATAAGTTTGATACACATAATTAGTCTGTCTTTTGTCTGTCAAAACTGTCTTTTGCAATAAACCGGCAAATATGGCTTGATCATTCCTTTATGAAAACCAAGGTTCTTTTGCGGGCAATGTATAAAAACAGAATTTTTGCTTTCAATGCCATTCCATTTTTGACATCACAAATTTACTAATGCCAGCAATGATTCAAACAGATTACATTTTAACTTAAAAGCAGTATGACAAATTAATTATTGTGCAAAGGTTTTGGACACTCCAGTTATTACGAACTGAACCTATCGATGTATTCTGAATAGATCAATTGAATACATATTCCTTATCATAGAAAGTAAATAGTGATATTTTTATAGAATAAAAGTGTGATACCATAGACAATATTGTCGTATTGTTTTATTAATTAGTTGATTGCATTTTACCGAAAAAAAGTTAAGAACTGAAACCATGCAATGGCTTAATTATAGGAGGAATATATCGAATATATTATCATTTATATCTTATTGACATATATGTTCGATGACGTAACACATACATATGCTTCACCTTTTAAATTTAGTAAATGAATAAAACTGCATCATACAGCTGTCTGTTTCGTCCTCCCCATAAGGTATTTCATATTTATTGCATTCGCTGTTATATTTTGTTAATCTTGATATCTAATATTATGTCTTTATCATCTGGCCAGGATATTATGTCACCAATCCCTCTATAAGTAGTAAAAACGTATAGAATGTTCAGAATTTAAAGTGAATTTCTGTTCTTTAGGAGGAACCGCGGATATAACAGTACACGAACGTCAGGTTGACGAGAGGTTGAAGGAGATTCACGAACCTTCGGGGGGACCCTGGGGCGGAACAGCTGTTGACAGAGAGTTCTTCAAATTTCTGAAGGAAATATTCGGAGAAAAGTCAGTAGAGAACTTCAAAAGAAAATATATGTCTGATTATGTGGAATTATGCAGGAATTTCGAGACGAAAAAACGAACAATTACACCGCAGATCGACGGAAAGGTGCTTCTTGTACTGCCTCCGGCTTTCAAGGAAGCATTCGAAGAAAATTCAAACATCTCTTTTAGTGATGCTCTTAGCAAATCAAAATATTCAGGAAAAGTGAAATGTGAAAGAGGCAAATTGAAAATTGATGCAGATGTTGTCAAGGGATTTTTTGAAGTACCGATAAAGGAAATTGTCGCTCATGTCCATAAGCTGCTGAGAAAGATAGGGAGAATTGAAATGATTCTGATGGTTGGGGGATTCTCAGACTGCAGTCTGGTCGAAAAAGCGATTCGTGACGAATTTTCTAAAATTTCGATTCTGAATCCCAAAGATAGCGTCCTTGCAGTTTTGAAAGGTGCGGTCATATTTGGCCACAAACCTATGGCGATTGCGTCAAGGGTTGCTAGGTACACATACGGATACGAAGCTTGGCCGACGTTTGACCCGAAAGTTCATCCAGAGGATCGGAAGGTGAGCTCGGGTGGCGTCGACTGTTGTAAAGGTGTCTTTCAGCCTTACATTAAGCTGGGCACTGAAATTGATTGCAGTCACTACATCACCTCTACACATCGACCAGTTTCTGACGAACAAAATGACATGGCCATCAACATTTACATATCTGAGAAGGAGGCACCAAAATATGTTGACGATCCGGATGTGCGAAAACTTGGTACCCTTAAACTTCCGCTTCCGGTTTACAAGCCAGGATTGAACAGAAAAGTTCAGGGACGTCTCCAGTTTGGAGCGACGGAAGTGATAATTGAGGCCGAAGAGGCGGACACGGGAATTATTCACAAGGCGACATTTGACTGCTTATAAAAATGTACCAACTTGCATTCCCTCGATCTATGGGTGGTGGCAAAACTGTTGGAATGACTTATACCACCTATGATATGAAAAATGAAGCCAATTCATTGAAAAATTCCAAAGCTTATACAAAATATATTATAACTAATCATGACTTTTTAAATGTGTTCACATGAAATCCACTCATTAATCACGAGAAAATTCTACTATAGGAATGGATGTTTTTGTGTTATAAATAAATCAAAACGTTGTGCATGAGCATAGCTACTAATTCTGTTTGTTGGCATAATTTTAGTTTTGATGAAGTTTGGGGGCATTATGGCATGCTTTTGCAAAAGAATAATTTCAACCAGAGAAACTATTATTTTGAATTTATAGCGCTGTTTAAAAAAAGTAAAATAATTATATGTCAGAGGTGTAACCAATCGTGTCCCAAAATTATGGACCTATATTATTATTGTTGTTGGTGCACCAGGAACAACTAGATTAAATCATACTTTATTTACATAGAACCAAAATCGAAATTTCCTTATAAACTCATATTTATATTGATTTGGATTAAATTATCAGGTGTAAAAGATGAAAGACAAAAAACGGAAGACAAAAAAAACCAAAACACATTCAAGCAAAATACTCTAAACCAGTTACTCACAATCCTGGTTAATTTTAACGCAGTGCATCTTCATACTTGCCTTATGCTGTTATTAAGTTTTTGTTCAAATATGATTTACTTTTTTTTGTATATGCTTACTTTCCTTTGACAACTTTAGAATCTGTGTAAAATTATAAAAATATATTTAGGTTAGATATTTCGACCGTTTTTCTGGATAGACAATAAGCGGAGAACGTCAGAAAATAAAAACTTGTTGAAAGAACAATGACATATATCGTAGTAAAAAGCTTTGGTATTAAGTTGCTTCAAGGTACCTTAACTATTTACGATTCAGATTATTCAAACTGATATATAAAAGAGTTAATGCAAAATCATCTAACATATTATTTATTTAATACGAAAAGATGTTTAAAAAAAATGTTCTGTTAATGTTGACTTTTGGTGTCTTAAAAATAGTTGTTTGGTGTTGTTTTAGAGCCACTAACATATTTGTTTGCTTCAGAGTCTATGGTTACAAGGACTTGCTACCCTCTTTATTTCCCCCCTCTTTAAGATGTATTCAATGCTACCTATACTTTACGTACAAATCTAGGCTGTTTTGTATACCTATACTCGTCCAGTGTTGAATATTTTCATAAAGTGTTGATTTTTTCTGGTAATCCAGTAACTGTGTTAAATATTAAATGCTACTTATTTTGGTAATGTCATTTATCTACATTGAGTTTGCAGTTTGGTTCCGATATATTTTTTTATTTTGATAAAATAAGGAAAATCTTTACAAAAGAAAACTTTTTGTCAAAAATTATACTGATAACTGATACTGTTGCAAAACAAGGTCAAAGTTTAAACTGATATTGGATTTAACCAAGCTACATGCACGACTATTTAAAAACAAGTAGTGATACAACATACCAAATTTAAAGATAATATAAGAGAACAATTTTAACGATCAAATGAAATGCATTTTTTTGTATGAATGCATTTGTTTGCTGTGTGTTCATGGAGTGATGAAGGGTTCGGGATTGTTTTGCAACTGTTAATCATTTAATATCATATATATGGACAATTTCAATTTCATGTGTAGGTTAAGCATCGTTTGATAGAAAGGTGTTATGGATTGTCTGTAAAATGTAGAATATATAGTTCACGTGTTCACGTTTCTGGTGATGGTATTGTATTGACATTGTTGATGTTTTTTGTTTTTAATATTTTCTATTTTTGTAGACTCAATAAAACATACGAATCTTTACTTACTCGCTGTTTTCCATTTCAAAAAAAATAACTCATCGCAGTTTTTTCATCAAGGAACATTTCTACCACAATATGTTATTCCACTCTCAGACAATTGCATAACCGTGCTGACTGTTGTATAGATATATGTTATATACCACTAGTGGAATATGACCTTCCAGACTTTTGATTGGTTGAAAAGTTGAACTTTGGTCGGATATCACGTGGTTCAATGCAACGTACTGATTGTTAACGTCGTCATCGATTGTTGATGTCGTCATAACTTGGCGGGAATATATACGAGATAATTTTTTTTTCGCGCAAATATTCCGCGGTTCACAGAAAACAACACTGCCATTGCGACTTAATATTATTGTGGTAGAAGCAGGTCACACGACTCGTGGTTATTGGATATGAAATTTATTTTACTCTCGTTAATTCTTTTCTAAGAGTTATAAAAGACTTTCGCTAAAAACATAATTAACTCGAGTGAAATGAATTTTATATCCAACAAGCACTCGTTGTGTAACATCTATTTACACCAGACTAAGATAGATGCTATTTTACTACTCTAGACAAGCACATATATTATCATACTACACCAGATTAATGTAGATAACGATTTCTTTTTTGTCACATGTTAGTACAGAGACTGACTTCTAAACTGATAAAGCATATCAAGGCTGGTGTACGTGTGCTCATTCGGGTCTAGAAACATGTGTATGTAATTGACAGTGAATAGGAAAATGTAAGTACTTTGCGTTTTCATTCATATATATATTCAAATAATTATTATATAAGATAAAGCATACGATAACAAAAATAGTATTTTATTAATCAATAATCAATAAGAATGATCCGAAATTTGTTATGTGCATACGCCCACCTAAGTAAACACATATTTTATACGTTTATGTATGCCCTAAAAATAAAATATGATCGGATAAGACTATTTCTTTTACACTCAAAAGTATGTAATATTATAGTCATAAATGATAATATATATACATCCTTAAAAGAAAAAAAAAGACCACAACAATTAAAATTGTACAATAAAGCAACCAAAACCGAAAGTACACCACATTCATAGCCCTTTGCAATTATTTTGATGAAAGACAATAGTTGCAAGCCACGTATACTGCATACTAGATATAACTAACCTCTACGACCCTTGCAAAAGATAATAGGACCAGTTATTCCAGAGGAGTAAGCTTCTTTTGCTTCAACGGCAACACCCGCCATGTAACTCTAGGTCAGATCCAAGTAAATACCATGGCCTCAAAGTGACAACTGAGGCATAGCTCTTAATAACATTAAGTAGACATACCAATGAGCGTTTTCAAAAACGTCCTTCTTCATATAATATAAGGATGCAGATTATTTCTCAATGAAACCACGATGGAGACCATAAACAAAACCAAAAGTACACCACATCCATAGCCCTTTGCAATTATCATGCTAAAAGACAATAGTTACAAGCCACGTATAGTAAATAAAAGATATAACTGACCTCTACGAAGGATTATAATATATTCTAGAAATACCATAAAAAAACATTAAATAGATCATACTTTATATATGAAATTAATCAAAGAATGACCTCGTGGGGGTCATTTTATGGATATATCAGATGATTTTAAGTTACAATCTTTTACTTTGAACACCAGGTCTTATTCTCTTGTACTTTTACGCGGGGTTTCATGTAAATCTTTCCTTTGTTCATATTTTGCATCTAGTGAAATCGATTTTAAGTTTTGGATTATGGTTTTGTTGACGCTTTGGTATTTTCTGATTTTTTATAATACACTAGATAAATTAACCTACCATCACATCAACCCTCTCTTCCCCTTTTAAGACGTGATCGTTAACTTGTCGTGACATCCTCGAGACGAGACAAATTAACCTACTGTCCTATCTTCCTCCGTCCCCCCTCTCCTCTTTTTAACGAGACAAATTAACCTATAATGTACTGTCCTTCCTATCGTCCTCCCTTCCTCTATTTAATACCTACTTTCTTATCTTCCTCCTTCTCCCCCTTCTCTTCTTTATGACGAGACAAATTAACCTACAGTCTTATCTTCCTTCTTCTCCCCCCTCCTCCTCTTTATGACGAGACAAATTAACCTACTGTCCTAGCGTTCTCTCTTTAATACCTACTGTCCTATCTTCCTCCACTCCTCTCTTTAAGACGAGACAAATAAATATACCCACCATGCTCTCTTTATGATGAGACAAATTAACCTAACATCCTATCTTCCTCCACTCCTCTCTTTAAGATGAGACAAATAAATATACCCACCATTCTCTCTTTATGACGAGACAAATTAACTTCCTGTCTTATCCTCCTCCGTCCTCTCTTTAAGACGTGACAAATAGATATACCCACCATTCTCTCTTTATGACGAGACAAATTAACCTACTGTCTTATCCTCCTCCGTCCTCTCTTTAAGACGAGACGAATTAATCTTCTACTCTATATTTGTTCTGCCTTCTCTTAAGACAAAACAAATTAGTCTATCATCCCGTCTTTATAATGTTCAATATTATTGAAATATTATGCAACAAAGTAGATAATTCTGTATTTTTTTTCATATATTTATTCACTGGAGCGCTTATTTTTAGAAACCGAAATGGTGAAAAATAACAGAAATAGTAAACGGACAATACAAATGCAGCACGCTAACCATCCATTTTTATGACGGTTTTCCTTTAGAAAGAGAAACCAATCTTTTTTTTTATCACAGAACTTTTTCATTAAGCGTTAAATCTGAAAAAAAAATAATAGTGAGGATTTTCTCACGAAGAATAAGGGGTAGGAGTAACTCAAATTGCTTTCTAAGTTAAAATAATACGTTAGAGGAATTTTACTTGAATTTTAAACTTAATTTAAGACTTTGGGCAAGTTTTATGGTCGCCATCTTGATCTCATCGAGAAATATTCTGTATCTTTGTGTGCTATGAAGATGGACGTTTTTGAGTTTGCTTGTTAGGGTGTTAACATGTTGTGATGACAATGGTGACTCGGTTCTCATTTTGAGGATTGATGCTTACTTGGATGTTACCAAGATTTACATGGCGGGTGTCGTCGATGAAGCAGAAAACGCTTACTCTTCCGGAACACCTGGTCTTATTCTCTTGTGCTTTTACGAGAGTCTCCATGTAAATATTTCTTTGTTCCTATTTTGCGCCTAGTTTAATCGATTTTGGGTTCGGATTATGGTTTTGTTGACCCTTTGGTATTCTCTGATTTTTTTTCCATGATTGAAAAGAAAATACTTTTTTTGTCATTTCTGCAAAAAATCATACATTTCGGATTACAAATTCGGAAGATATTGCATGAAGTTGTCCTGCAATTGATCAAAGCTAAAAATTCGCTTAAACTCACTTAATATGTCATATAGATATATTTGACCGATCATAACACAAAAACGAGTACTCTGACATATCGTTATCTTTGCATTTTCTGCCATGCTATGAACTCCCCTTTCCAAAAATGTATATAAGAAAAAAAGTTTAACCTGGACAAATTTTAACGAATACATCCTACAAAAATATTGTCTACCAAGAAAACAAAGGAAATGTCATTTCACCTTAGCTGACACTCGTTGGCCGTCTGTGAAAAATAAGTTTAAACGACTTATTTCGATGATTGCAAGATAAACTCAAAATGTCCAATAGTGATATCAATTATCAAATTTTAGAAAATGGTAGAAATTAGGTTTTTAATTGGTTGGAAAATAGTACAATTGGAGGTTTACAACCTCGTCGATTGAGGGGGCGGGTCAGAATGCGTTTTCTTACATTTTTGAATGATTCGGAAAAAAAGGTTTAATACAAAATGTACATGGATCATCTTTCCAACAAAACGTTTTATTTAAGAAAACTACTAAAAACAAAATGGTTTAGGATGTTGAAAGAAAGGCTCTGAAATTCTACAGGGAGTAAATCTGGTGGTGGTTTTGTTTTAGTCCCTATGTTTGCTGGAACCTTGATAGCCACGGTTATCTCATTTGAGTATTGTCATGTTTCATAATATACACATTTTCGTAGTACACGATTTTAATTCAAACAGTTCTAATTTATTTTTTTCTAAATTCAAAAAAGTAAAGGGCTTTTAAGCACCTGACCCGTCTGCTTCTACGATGGTTTAGAACATTCCTAGTTTCACTGACGAGTCTTAGAAGGACAAACAAGTGTATAATGCCTTTCATTGCTTCGTTCGGTATACTGTATCAATAATCACATTTAAAAGGTGAAATACATTACTACTTTATACAATTCAAAATATTATTTTACTACTCTAGACAAGCACATATAATATCATACTTCAACAGACTAGGATAGGTATTATTTTACTACTCTAGACAAGCACATATAATATCATACTTCACCAGACTAGGATATATGTTATTTTACTACTCTAGACAAGCACATATAATATCATACTTCACCAGACTAGGATAAATATTATTTTACTACTCTAGACAAGCACATATAATATCATACTTCACCAGACTAGGATAAATATTATTTTACTACTCTAGACAAGCACATATAATATCATACTTCACCAGACTAGGATAAATATTATTTTACTTCTCTAGACAAGCACATATAATATCATACTTCACCAGACTAGGATAGATGCTATTTTACTACTCTACACAAGCACATATAATATCATACTTCACCAGACTAGGATAGGTATTATTTAACTACTGTAGACAAGCACATATACTATCATACTTCACCAGACTAGGATAGATGTTATTACTACTCTAGACAAGCACATATAATATCATACTTCACCAGACTAGGATAGATGTTATTTTACTACTCTAGACAAGCACATATAATACCATACTGCACCAGACTAGGATAGATGTTATTTTACTACTCTAGACAAGCACATATAATATCATACTACACCAGACTAGGATAGATGTTATTTTACTACTCTAGACAAGCACATATAATATCATACTTCACCAGACTAGGATAGATGTTATTTTACTACTCTAGACAAGCACATATAATATCATACTTCACCAGACTAGGATAGGTGTTATTTTACTACTCTAGACAAGCACATATAATATCATACTTCACCAGACTAGGATAGATGTTATTTTATTAATCTAGACAAGCACATATAATATCATACTTCACCAGACTAGGATAGGTGTTATTTTACTACTCTAGACAAGCACATATAATATCATACTTCACCAGACTAGGATAGATGTTATTTTATTAATCTAGACAAGCACATATAATATCATACTACACCAGACTAGGATAGATGTTATTTTACTACTCTAGACAAGCACATATAATATCATACTACACCAGACTAGGATAGATGTTATTTTACTACTCTATACAAGCACATATAATATCATACTTCACCAGACTAGGATATATGTTATTTTACTACTCTGTACAAGAACATATAATATCATACTTCACCAGATTAGGATACATGTTATTTTACTACTCTATACAAGCACTTATAATATCATACTTCACCAGACTAGGATAGATGCCATTTTACTACTCTAGACAAGCACATATAATATCATACTTCACCAGACTAGGATAGGTATTATTTTACTACTCTAGACAAGCACATATAATATCATACTTCACCAGACTAGGATATATGTTATTTTACTACTCTATACAAGCACATATAATATCATACTTCACCAGACTAGGATAGATGTTATTTTACTACTCTAGACAAGCACATATAATATCATACTACACCAGACTAGAATAGGTATTATTTTACTACTCTAGACAAGCACATATAATATCATACTTCACCAGACTAAGATATATATTATTTTACTACTCTAGACAGCAGATATAATATCATACTTCACCAGACTAGGATAGGTATTATTTTACTACTCTAGACAAGCACATATAATATCATACTTCACCAGACTAGGATAGATGTTATTTTACTACTCTACACAAGCACATATAATATCATACTTCACCAGACTAGGATAGATGTTATTTTACTACTCTAGACAAGCACATATAATCATACTTCACCAGACTAGGATAGATGTTATTTTACTACTCTAGACAAGCACATATAATATCATACTTCACCAGACTAGGATAGGTATTATTTTACTACTCTAGACAAGCACATATGATATCATACTTCACCAGACTAGGATAGATGCTATTTTACTACTCTAGACAAGCACATATAATATCATACTTCACCAGACTAGGATAGATGTTATTTTACTACTCTGTACAAGCACATATAATATCATACTTCACCAGACTAGGATAGATGTTATTTTACTACTCTATACAAGCACTTATAATATCATACTTCACCAGACTAGGATAGGTATTATTTTACTACTCTACACAAGCACATATAATATCATACTTCACCAGACTAGGATAGGTATTATTTTACTACTCTAGACAAGCACTTATAATATCATACTTCACCAGACTAGGATAGATGTTATTTTACTACTCTAGACAAGCACATATAATATCATACTTCACCAGACTAGGATAGGTATTATTTTACTACTCTAGACAAGCACATATAATATCATACTTCACCAGACTAGGATAGGTATTATTTTACTACTGTAGACAAGCACATATAATATCATACTTCACCAGACTAGGATAGATGTTATTTTACTACTCTAGACAAGCACATATAATATCATACTACACCAGACTAGGATAGATGTTATTTTACTACTCTAGACAAGCACATATAATATCATACTACACCAGACTAGGATAGATGTTATTTTACTACTCTAGACAAGCACATATACTATCATACTTCACCAGACTAGGATAGATGTTATTTTACTACTCTACACAAGCACATATAATATCATACTTCACCAGACTAGGATAGATGCCATTTTACTACTCTAGACAAGCACATATAATATCATACTTCACCAGACTAGGAAAGATGTTGTTTTACTACTGTAGACAAGCACATATAATATCATACTTCACCAGACTAGGATAGATGTTATTTTACTACTGTAGGCAAGCACTTATAATATCATACTTCACCAGACTAGGATAGATGTTATTTTACTACTCTACACAAGCACATATAATATCATACTACACCAGACTAGGATAGATGTTATTTTACTACTCTAGACAAGCACATATAATATCATACTACACCAGACTAGGATAGATGTTATTTTACTACTCTAGACAAGCACATATAATATCATACTACACCAGACTGGAATAGATGTTATTTTACTACTCTAGACAAGCACATATACTATCATACTTCACCAGACTAGGATAGATGTTATTTTACTACTCTAGACAAGCACATATGATATCATACTTCACCAGACTAGGATAGATGTTATCTTACTACTCTAGACAAGCACATATAATATCATACTTCACCAGACTAGGATAGGTATTATTTTACTACTCTAGACAAGCACATATAATATCATACTTCACCAGACTAGGATAGGTACATTGTATTATTTTACTACTCTAGACAAGCACATATAATATCATACTTCACCAGACTAGGATAGGTACATTGTATTATTTTACTACTCTAGACAAGCACATATAATATCATACTTCACCAGACTAGGATAGATGTTATTTTACTACTCTGGACAAGCACATATAATATCATACTTAACCAGGCTAGGATAGATGTTATTTTACTACTCTAGACAAGCACATATAATATCATACTTCACCAGACTAGGATAGATGTTATTTTACTACTGTAGACAAGCACATATAATATCATACTTCACCAGACTAGGATAGGTGTTATTTTACTACTCTAGACAAGCACATATAATATCATACTTCACCAGAATAGGATAGGTATTATTTTACTACTGTAGACAAGCACATATAATATCATACTTCACCAGACTAGGATAGATGTTATTTTACTACTCTAGACAAGCACATATAATATCATACTTCACCAGACTAGGAAAGATGTTATTTTACTACTCTAGACAAGCACTTATAATA
Organism: Mimachlamys varia; assembly: GCA_947623455.1. NCBI lineage: Eukaryota > Metazoa > Mollusca > Bivalvia > Pectinida > Pectinidae > Mimachlamys > Mimachlamys varia. The sequence continues at coordinate 10,997,474 of OX392537.1, forward strand.
TCATACTACACCAGACTAGGATAGATGCTATTTCACTACTCTAGACAAGCACATATAATATCATACTTCACCAGACTAGGATAGATGTTATTTTACTACTCTAGACAAGCACATATAATATCATACTTCACCAGACTAGGATAAATGTTATTTTACTACTCTAGACAAGCACATATAATATCATACTTCACCAGACTAGGATAGGTATTATTTTACTACTCTAGACAAGCACATATAATATCATACTTCACCAGACTAGGATAGATGTTATTTTACTACTCTAGACAAGCACATATAATATCATACTTCACCAGACTAGGATAGGTATTATTTTACTACTCTAGACAAGCACATATAATATCATACTTCACCAGACTAGGATAGGTGTTGTTTTACTACTCTAGACAAGCACATATAATATCATACTTCACCAGACTAGGATAGGTATCATTTTACTACTCTAGACAAGCACTTATAATATCATACTTCACCAGACTAGGATAGATGTTATTTTACTACTCTAGACAAGCACATATAATATCATACTACACCAGACTAGGATAGGCATTATTTTACTACTCTAGACAAGCACATATAATATCATACTTCACCAGACTAGGATAAATATTATTTTACTACTCTAGACAAGCACATATAATATCATACTTCACCAGACTAGGATAGGTGTTATTTTACTACTCTAGACAAGCACATATAATATCATACTACACCAGACTAGGATAGATGTTATTTTACTACTCTAGACAAGCACATATAATATCATACTACACCAGACTAGGATAGATGTTATTTTACTACTCTAGACAAGCACATATAATATCATACTTCACCAGACTAGGATAGGTGTTATTTTACTACTCTAGACAAGCACATATAATATCATACTTCACCAGACTAGGATAGATGTTATTTCACTACTCTAGACAGGCACATATAATATCATACTACACCAGACTAGGATAGATGTTATTTTACTACTCTAGACAAGCACATATAATATCATACTACACCAGACTAGGATAGATGTTATTTTACTACTCTGTACAAGAACATATAATATCATACTTCACCAGACTAGGATACATGTTATTTTACTACTCTATACAAGCACTTATAATATCATACTTCACCAGACTAGGATAGATGCCATTTTACTACTCTAGACAAGCACATATAATATCATACTTCACCAGACTAGGATAGGTATTATTTTACTACTCTAGACAAGCACATATAATATCATACTTCACCAGACTAGGATATATGTTATTTTACTACTCTATACAAGCACATATAATATCATACTTCACCAGACTAGGATAGATGTTATTTTACTACTCTAGACAAGCACATATAATATCATACTACACCAGACTAGGATAGGTATTATTTTACTACTCTAGACAAGCACATATAATATCATACTTCACCAGACTAAGATATATATTATTTTACTACTCTAGACAGCAGATATAATATCATACTTCACCAGACTAGGATAGGTATTATTTTACTACTCTAGACAAGCACATATAATATCATACTTCACCAGACTAGGATAGATGTTATTTTACTACTCTACACAAGCACATATAATATCATACTTCACCAGACTAGGATAGATGTTATTTTACTACTCTAGACAAGCACATATAATCATACTTCACCAGACTAGGATAGATGTTATTTTACTACTCTAGACAAGCACATATAATATCATACTTCACCAGACTAGGATAGGTATTATTTTACTACTCTAGACAAGCACATATGATATCATACTTCACCAGACTAGGATAGATGCTATTTTACTACTCTAGACAAGCACATATAATATCATACTTCACCAGACTAGGATAGATGTTATTTTACTACTCTGTACAAGCACATATAATATCATACTTCACCAGACTAGGATAGATGTTATTTTACTACTCTATACAAGCACTTATAATATCATACTTCACCAGACTAGGATAGGTATTATTTTACTACTCTACACAAGCACATATAATATCATACTTCACCAGACTAGGATAGGTATTATTTTACTACTCTAGACAAGCACATATAATATCATACTTCACCAGACTAGGATAGATGTTATTTTACTACTGTAGACAAGCACATATAATACCATACTTCACCAGACTAGGATAAATATTATTTTACTACTCTAGACAAGCACATGTAATATCATACTTCACCAGACTAGGATAAATATTATTTTACTACTCTAGACAAGCACATATAATACCATACTTCACCAGACTAGGATAAATATTATTTTACTACTCTAGACAAGCACATATAATATCATACTTCACCAGACTAGGATAGATGTTATTTTACTACTCTAGACAAGCACTTATAATATCATACTTCACCAGACTAGGATAGGCATTATTTTACTACTGTAGACAAGCACATATAATATCATACTTCACCAGACTAGGATAGATGTTAGTTTACTACTCTAGACAAGCACTTATAATATCATACTTCACCAGACTAGGATAGGCATTATTTTACTACTGTAGACAAGCACATATAATATCATACTTCACCAGACTAGGATAGATGTTAGTTTACTACTCTAGACAAGCACTTATAATATCATACTTCACCAGACTAGGATAGGCATTATTTTACTACTGTAGACAAGCACATATAATATCATACTACACCAGACTAGGATAGATGCTATTTTACTACTCTAGACAAGCACATATAATATCATACTTCACCAGACTAGGATAGATGCTATTTTACTACTCTAGACAAGCACTTATAATATCATACTTCACCAGACTAGGATAGATGCTATTTTACTACTCTAGACAAGCACATATAATATCATACTTCACCAGACTAGGATAGGTATTATTTTACTACTCTAGACAAGCACATATAATATCATACTTCACCAGACTAGGATAGATGTTATTTTACTACTCTAGACAAGCACATATAATATCATACTTCACCAGACTAGGATAGGTATCATTTTACTACTCTAGACAAGCACTTATAATATCATACTTCACCAGACTAGGATAGATGTTATTTTACTACTCTAGACAAGCACATATAATATCATACTTCACCAGACTAGGATAGGTATTATTTTACTACTCTAGACAAGCACATATGATATCATACTTCACCAGACTAGGATAGATGCTATTTTACTACTCTAGACAAGCACTTATAATATCATACTACACCAGACTAGGATAGATGCTATTTCACTACTCTAGACAAGCACATATAATATCATACTTCACCAGACTAGGATAGATGTTATTTTACTACTCTAGACAAGCACATATAATATCATACTTCACCAGACTAGGATAAATGTTATTTTACTACTCTAGACAAGCACATATAATATCATACTTCACCAGACTAGGATAGGTATTATTTTACTACTCTAGACAAGCACATATAATATCATACTTCACCAGACTAGGATAGATGTTATTTTACTACTCTAGACAAGCACATATAATATCATACTTCACCAGACTAGGATAGGTATTATTTTACTACTCTAGACAAGCACATATAATATCATACTTCACCAGACTAGGATAGGTGTTGTTTTACTACTCTAGACAAGCACATATAATATCATACTTCACCAGACTAGGATAGGTATCATTTTACTACTCTAGACAAGCACTTATAATATCATACTTCACCAGACTAGGATAGATGTTATTTTACTACTCTAGACAAGCACATATAATATCATACTACACCAGACTAGGATAGGCATTATTTTACTACTCTAGACAAGCACATATAATATCATACTTCACCAGACTAGGATAAATATTATTTTACTACTCTAGACAAGCACATATAATATCATACTTCACCAGACTAGGATAGGTGTTATTTTACTACTCTAGACAAGCACATATAATATCATACTACACCAGACTAGGATAGATGTTATTTTACTACTCTAGACAAGCACATATAATATCATACTACACCAGACTAGGATAGATGTTATTTTACTACTCTAGACAAGCACATATAATATCATACTTCACCAGACTAGGATAGGTGTTATTTTACTACTCTAGACAAGCACATATAATATCATACTTCACCAGACTAGGATAGATGTTATTTCACTACTCTAGACAGGCACATATAATATCATACTACACCAGACTAGGATAGATGTTATTTTACTACTCTAGACAAGCACATATAATATCATACTACACCAGACTAGGATAGATGTTATTTTACTACTCTGTACAAGAACATATAATATCATACTTCACCAGACTAGGATACATGTTATTTTACTACTCTATACAAGCACTTATAATATCATACTTCACCAGACTAGGATAGATGCCATTTTACTACTCTAGACAAGCACATATAATATCATACTTCACCAGACTAGGATAGGTATTATTTTACTACTCTAGACAAGCACATATAATATCATACTTCACCAGACTAGGATATATGTTATTTTACTACTCTATACAAGCACATATAATATCATACTTCACCAGACTAGGATAGATGTTATTTTACTACTCTAGACAAGCACATATAATATCATACTACACCAGACTAGGATAGGTATTATTTTACTACTCTAGACAAGCACATATAATATCATACTTCACCAGACTAAGATATATATTATTTTACTACTCTAGACAGCAGATATAATATCATACTTCACCAGACTAGGATAGGTATTATTTTACTACTCTAGACAAGCACATATAATATCATACTTCACCAGACTAGGATAGATGTTATTTTACTACTCTACACAAGCACATATAATATCATACTTCACCAGACTAGGATAGATGTTATTTTACTACTCTAGACAAGCACATATAATCATACTTCACCAGACTAGGATAGATGTTATTTTACTACTCTAGACAAGCACATATAATATCATACTTCACCAGACTAGGATAGGTATTATTTTACTACTCTAGACAAGCACATATGATATCATACTTCACCAGACTAGGATAGATGCTATTTTACTACTCTAGACAAGCACATATAATATCATACTTCACCAGACTAGGATAGATGTTATTTTACTACTCTGTACAAGCACATATAATATCATACTTCACCAGACTAGGATAGATGTTATTTTACTACTCTATACAAGCACTTATAATATCATACTTCACCAGACTAGGATAGGTATTATTTTACTACTCTACACAAGCACATATAATATCATACTTCACCAGACTAGGATAGGTATTATTTTACTACTCTAGACAAGCACATATAATATCATACTTCACCAGACTAGGATAGATGTTATTTTACTACTGTAGACAAGCACATATAATACCATACTTCACCAGACTAGGATAAATATTATTTTACTACTCTAGACAAGCACATGTAATATCATACTTCACCAGACTAGGATAAATATTATTTTACTACTCTAGACAAGCACATATAATACCATACTTCACCAGACTAGGATAAATATTATTTTACTACTCTAGACAAGCACATATAATATCATACTTCACCAGACTAGGATAGATGTTATTTTACTACTCTAGACAAGCACTTATAATATCATACTTCACCAGACTAGGATAGGCATTATTTTACTACTGTAGACAAGCACATATAATATCATACTTCACCAGACTAGGATAGATGTTAGTTTACTACTCTAGACAAGCACTTATAATATCATACTTCACCAGACTAGGATAGGCATTATTTTACTACTGTAGACAAGCACATATAATATCATACTTCACCAGACTAGGATAGATGTTAGTTTACTACTCTAGACAAGCACTTATAATATCATACTTCACCAGACTAGGATAGGCATTATTTTACTACTGTAGACAAGCACATATAATATCATACTACACCAGACTAGGATAGATGCTATTTTACTACTCTAGACAAGCACATATAATATCATACTTCACCAGACTAGGATAGATGCTATTTTACTACTCTAGACAAGCACTTATAATATCATACTTCACCAGACTAGGATAGATGCTATTTTACTACTCTAGACAAGCACATATAATATCATACTTCACCAGACTAGGATAGGTATTATTTTACTACTCTAGACAAGCACATATAATATCATACTTCACCAGACTAGGATAGATGTTATTTTACTACTCTAGACAAGCACATATAATATCATACTTCACCAGACTAGGATAGGTATCATTTTACTACTCTAGACAAGCACTTATAATATCATACTTCACCAGACTAGGATAGATGTTATTTTACTACTCTAGACAAGCACATATAATATCATACTTCACCAGACTAGGATAGGTATTATTTTACTACTCTAGACAAGCACATATGATATCATACTTCACCAGACTAGGATAGATGCTATTTTACTACTCTAGACAAGCACATATAATATCATACTTCACCAGACTAGGATAGATGCTATTTTACTACTCTAGACAAGCACATATAATATCATACTTCACCAGACTAGGATAGATGTTATTTTACTACTCTGTACAAGCACATATAATATCATACTTCACCACACTAGGATAGGTATTATTTTACTACTCTACACAAGCACATATAATATCATACTTCACCAGACTAGGATAGATGCTATTTTACTACTGTAGACAAGCACATATAATACCATACCTCACCAGACTAGGATAAATATTATTTTACTACTCTAGACAAGCACATGTAATATCATACTTCACCAGACTAGGATAGGTCTTATTTAACTACTCTAGACAAGCACATATAATATCATACTTCACCAGACTAGGATAGGTGTTATTTTACTACTCTAGACAAGCACATATAATATCATACTACACCAGACTAGGATAGGCATTATTTTACTACTGTAGACAAGCACATATAATATCATACTACACCAGACTAGGATAGATGTTAGTTTACTACTCTAGACAAGCACTTATAATATCATACTTCACCAGACTAGGATAGGTATTATTTTACTACTCTAGACAAGCACATATAATATCATACTTCACCAGACTAGGATAGGTATTATTTTACTACTCTAGACAAGCACATATAATATCATACTTCACCAGACTAGGATAGATATTATTTTACTACTCTAGACAAGCACATATAATATCATACTTCACCAGACTAGGATAGATGTTATTTTACTACTCTAGACAAGCACATATAATATCATACTTCACCAGACTAGGATAGGTGTTATTTTACTACTCTAGACAAGCACATATAATATCATACTACACCAGACTAGGATAGGCATTATTTTACTACTGTAGACAAGCACATATAATATCATACTACACCAGACTAGGATAGATGTTAGTTTACTACTCTAGACAAGCACATATAATATCATACTTCACCAGACTAGGATAGATGCTATTTTACTACTCTAGACAAGCACATATAATATCATACTTCACCAGACTAGGATAGATGTTATTTTACTACTCTAGACAAGCACATATAATATCATACTTCACCAGACTAGGATAGATGTTATTTTACTACTCTAGACAAGCACATATAATATCATACTTCACCAGACTAGGATAGGTATCATTTTACTACTCTAGACAAGCACTTATAATATCATACTTCACCAGACTAGGATAGATGTTATTTTACTACTCTAGACAAGCACATATAATATCATACTACACCAGACTAGGATAGGCATTATTTTACTACTCTAGACAAGCACATATAATATCATACTTCACCAGACTAGGATGAATATTATTTTACTACTCTATACAAGCACATATAATATCATACTACACCAGACTAGGATAGGCATTATTTTACTACTCTAGACAAGCACATATAATATCATACTACACCAGACTAGGATAGATGTTATTTTACTACTCTAGACAAGCACATATAATATCATACTTCACCAGACTAGGATAGATGCTATTTTACTACTCTAGACAAGCACTTATAATATCATACTTCACCAGACTAGGATAGATGCTATTTTACTACTCTAGACAAGCACATATAATATCATACTTCACCAGACTAGGATAGGTATTATTTTACTACTCTAGACAAGCACATATAATATCATACTTCACCAGACTAGGATAGATGTTATTTTACTACTCTAGACAAGCACATATAATATCATACTTCACCAGACTAGGATAGGTATCATTTTACTACTCTAGACAAGCACTTATAATATCATACTTCACCAGACTAGGATAGATGTTATTTTACTACTCTAGACAAGCACATATAATATCATACTACACCAGACTAGGATAGGCATTATTTTACTACTCTAGACAAGCACATATAATATCATACTTCACCAGACTAGGATAAATATTATTTTACTACTCTAGACAAGCACATATAATATCATACTTCACCAGACTAGGATAGGTGTTATTTTACTACTCTAGACAAGCACATATAATATCATACTACACCAGACTAGGATAGATGTTATTTTACTACTCTAGACAAGCACATATAATATCATACTACACCAGACTAGGATAGATGTTATTTTACTACTCTAGACAAGCACATATAATATCATACTTCACCAGACTAGGATAGGTGTTATTTTACTACTCTAGACAAGCACATATAATATCATACTTCACCAGACTAGGATAGATGTTATTTTACTACTCTAGACAAGCACATATAATATCATACTACACCAGACTAGGATAGATGTTATTTTACTACTCTAGACAAGCACATATAATATCATACTACACCAGACTAGGATAGATGTTATTTTACTACTCTATACAAGCACATAACACGAATATCATACTTCACCAGACTAGGATATATGTTATTTTACTACTCTGTACAAGAACATATAATATCATACTTCACCAGACTAGGATACATGTTATTTTACTACTCTATACAAGCACTTATAATATCATACTTCACCAGACTAGGATAGATGCCATTTTACTACTCTAGACAAGCACATATGATATCATACTTCACCAGACTAGGATAGGTATTATTTTACTACTCTAGACAAGAACATATAATATCATACTTCACCAGACTAGGATAGATGCCATTTTACTACTCTAGACAAGCACATATAATATCATACTTCACCAGACTAGGATAGATGTTATTTTACTACTCTAGACAAGCACATATAATATCATACTACACCAGACTAGGATAGAGGTTATTTTACTACTTTAGACAAGCACATATAATATCATACTTCACCAGACTAGGATAGATGTTATTTTACTACTCTATACAAGCACATATGATATCATACTTCACCAGACTAGGATAGATGCTATTTTACTACTCTAGACAAGCACATATAATATCATACTTCACCAGACTAGGATAGATGCTATTTTACTACTCTAGACAAGCACATATAATATCATACTTCACCAGACTAGGATAGATGTTATTTAACTACTCTAAACAAGCACATATAATATCATACTTCACCAGACTAGGATATATATTATTTTACTACTCTAGACAAGCACATATAATATCATACTACACCAGACTAGGATAGGTATTATTTTACTACTCTATACAAGCACATATAATATCATACTTCACCAGACTAGGATAGATGTTATTTTACTACTCTATACAAGCACATATGATATCATACTTCACCAGACTAGGATAGATGTTATTTTACTACTCTATACAAGCACATATAATATCATACTTCACCAGACTAGGATAGATGTTATTTTACTACTCTATACAAGCACATATGATATCATACTTCACCAGACTAGGATAGATGTTATTTTACTACTCTAGACAAGCACATATAATATCATACTACACCAGACTAGGATAGGTGTTATTTTACTACTCTAGACAAGCACATATAATATCATACTACACCAGACTAGGATAGGTGTTATTTTACTACTCTAGACAAGCACATATAATATCATACTACACCAGACTAGGATAGATGTTATTTTACTACTCTAGACAAGCACATATAATATCATACTTCACCAGACTAGGATAGATGTTATTTTACTACTCTAGACAAGCACATATAATATCATACTACACCAGACTAGGATATATATTATTTTACTACTCTAGACAAGCACATATAATATCATACTTCACCAGACTAGGATAGATGCTATTTTACTACTCTAGACAAGCAGATATAATATCATACTACACCAGACTAGGATAGGTATTATTTTACTACTCTACACAGGCACATATAATATCATACTTCACCAGACTAGGATAGGTATTATTTTACTACTCTATACAAGCACATATAATATAATACTACACCAGACTAGGATAGGTATTATTTTACTACTCTAGACAAGCACATATAATATCATACTTCACCAGACTAGGATAGGCATTATTTTACTACTCTACACAGGCACATATAATATCATACTTCACCAGACTAGGATAGATGTTATTTTACTACTCTATACAAGCACATATAATATCATACTTCACCAGACTAGGATAGGTATTATTTTACTACTCTATACAAGCACATATAATATAATACTACACCAGACTAGGATAGGTATTATTTTACTACTCTAGACAAGCACATATAATATCATACTTCACCAGACTAGGATAGGCATTATTTTACTACTCTACACAGGCACATATAATATCATACTTCACCAGACTAGGATAGGTATTATTTTACTACTCTAGACAAGCACATATAATATCATACTTCACCAGACTAGGATAGATGTTATTTTACTACTCTATACAAGCACATATAATATAATACTACACCAGACTAGGATAGATGTTATTTTACTACTCTAGACAAGCACATATAATATCATACTTCACCAGACTAGGATAGATGTTATTTTACTACTCTATACAAGCACATATAATATCATACTTCACCAGACTAAGATAGATGTTATTTTACTACTCTAGACAAGCACATATAATATCATACTTCACCAGACTAGGATAGGTATTATTTTACTACTCTAGACAAGCACATATAATATCATACTTCACCAGACTAGGATAGATATTATTTTACTACTCTAGACAAGCACATATAATATCATACTTCACCAGACTAGGATAAATATTATTTTACTACTCTATACAAGCACATATAATATCATACTTCACCAGACTAAGATAGATGTTATTTTACTACTCTAGACAAGCACATATAATATCATACTTCACCAGACTAGGATAGATGTTATTTTACTACTCTAGACAAGCACTTATAATATCATACTTCACCAGACTAGGATAAATGTTATTTTACTACTCTAGACAAGCACATATAATATCATACTTCACCAGACTAGGATAGGTATTATTTTACTACTCTATACAAGCACATATAACATCATACTTCACCAGACTAGGATAGATATTATTTTACTACTCTAGACAAGCACATATAATATCATACTTCACCAGACTAGGATAGGTATTATTTTACTACTCTATACAAGCACATATAATATCATACTTCACCAGACTAGGATAGATGTTATTTTACTACTCTATACAAGCACATATAATATCATACTTCACCAGACTAGGATAGATATTATTTTACTACTCTATACAAGCACATATAATATCATACTTCACCAGACTAGGATAGATGTTATTTTACTACTCTAGACAAGCACATATAATATCATACTTCACCAGACTAGGATAGATGTTATTGTACTACTCTATACAAGCACATATAATATCATACTTCACCAGACTAGGATAGATGTTATTGTACTACTCTATACAAGCACATATAATATCATACTTCACCAGACTAGGATAAATATTATTTTACTACTCTAGACAAGCACATATAATATCATACTACACCAGACTAGGATAGATGTTATTTTACTACTCTAGACAAGCACATATAATATCATACTTCACCAGGCTAGGATAGATGTTATTTTACTACTCTAGACAAGCACATATAATATCATACTTCACCAGGCTAGGATAGATGTTATTTTACTACTCTAGACAAGCACATATAATATCATACTTCACCAGACTAGGATAGATGTTATTTTACTACTCTAGACAAGCACATCTAATATCATACTTCACCAGACTAGGATAGATGTTATTACACCTGTAGACAGGCACATATAATATCATACTACACCAGACTAGGATAGATGTTATTTTACTACTGTAGACAAGCACATATAATATCATACTACACCAGACTACGATAGATGTTATTTTACTACTCTAGACAAGCACATATAATATCATACTTCACCAGACTAGGATAGGTATTATTTTACTACTCTACACAAGCACATATAATATCATACTTCACCAGACTAAGATATATATTATGTTACTACTCTATACAAGCACATATAATATCATACTTCACCAGACTAGGATAGGTATTATTTTACTACTCTAGACAAGCACATATAATATCATACTTCACCAGACTAGGATAGATGTTATTTTACTACTCTATACAAGCACATATAATATCATAATACACCAGACTAGGATAGGTGCCATTTTTACTACTCTAGACAAGCTCATATAATATCATACTTCACCAGACTAGGATAGGTATTATTTTACTACTCTACACAAGCACATATAATATCATACTTCACCAGACTAGGATAGGTGCCATTTTACTACTCTAGACAAGCACATATAATATCATACTTCACCAGACTAGGATAGGTATTATTTTACTACTGTAGACAAGCACATATAATATCATACTTCACCAGACTAGGATAGATGCTATTTTACTACTCTAGACAAGCACATATAATATCATACTTCACCAGACTAGGATAGATGTTATTTTACTACTCTAGACAAGCACATATAATATCATACTTCACCAGACTAGGATAGATGCTATTTCACTACTCTAGACAAGCACATATAATATCATACTTCACCAGACTAGGATAGATGTTATTTTACTACTCTAGACAAGCTCATATAATATCATACTTCACCAGACTAGGATAGGTATTATTTTACTACTCTAGACAAGCACATATAATATCATACTTCACCAGACTAAGATATATATTATTTTACTACTCTAGACAGCAGATATAATATCATACTTCCCCAGACTAGGATAGGTATTATTTTACTACTCTAGACAAGCACATATAATATCATACTTCACCAGACTAAGATATATATTATTTTACTACTCTAGACAAGCACATATAATATCATACTTCACCAGACTAGGATAGATGTTATTACTACTGTAGACAAGCACATATAATATCATACTTCACCAGACTAGGATAGATGCTATTTTACTACTCTAGACAAGCACTTATAATATCATACTTCACCTGACTAGGATAGATGTTATTTTACTACTCTAGACAAGCACATCTAATATCATACTACACCAGACTAGGATAGATGTTATTTTACTACTCTAGACAAGCACATATAATATCATACTTCACCAGACTAGGATAGATGTTATTTTACTACTCTAGACAAGCTCATATAATATCATACTTCACCAGACTAGGATAGGTATTATTTTACTACTCTAGACAAGCACATATAATATCATACTTCACCAGACTAAGATATATATTATTTTACTACTCTAGACAGCAGATATAATATCATACTTCACCAGACTAGGATAGGTATTATTTTACTACTCTAGACAAGCACATATAATATCATACTTCACCAGACTAGGATAGGTATTATTTTACTACTCTAGACAAGCACATATAATATCATACTTCACCAGACTAGGATAGGTGTTGTTTTACTACTCTAGACAAGCACATATAATATCATACTTCACCAGACTAGGATAGGTATCATTTTACTGCTCTAGACAAGCACTTATAATATCATACTTCACCAGACTAGGATAGATGTTATTTTACTACTCTAGACAAGCACATATAATATCATACTTCACCATACTAGGATAGATGTTATTTTTCTACTCTAGACAAGCACATATAATATCATACTTCACCAGACTAGGATAAATATTATTTTACTACTCTAGACAAGCACATATAATATCATACTTCACCAGACTAGGATAGATGTTATTTCACTACTCTACACAAGCACATATAATATCATACTTCACCAGACTAGGATAGATGTTATTTTACTACTCTAGACAAGCACATATAATCATACTTCACCAGACTAGGATTGATGTTATTTTACTACTCTAGACAAGCACATATAATATCATACTTCACCAGACTAGGATAGGTATTATTTTACTACTCTAGACAAGCACATATAATATCATACTACACCAGACTAGGATAGATGTTATTTTACTACTGTAGACAAGCACTTATAATATCATACTTCACCAGACTAGGATAGATGCCATTTTACTACTCTAGACAAGCACATATAATATCATACTTCACCAGACTAGGATAGGTATTATTTTACTACTCTAGACAAGCACATATAATATCATACTACACCAGACTAGGATATGTATCATTTTACTACTCTACACAAGCACATATAATATCATACTACACAAGACTAGTATATATGTTATATACTACTCTATACAAGCTCATATGATATCATACTTCACCAGACTAGGATAGATGTTATTTTACTACTCTAGACAAGCACATATAATATCATACTTCACCAGACTAGGATAGGTATTATTTTACTACTCTAGACAAACACATATAATATCATACTTCACAAGACTAGGATAGATGTTATTTTACTACTGTAGACAAGCACATATAATATCATACTTCACCAGACTGGGATAGGTATTATTTTACTACTCTAGACAAGCACATATAATATCATACTTCACCAGACTAGGATAGATGTTATTTTACTACTCTAGACAAGCACATATAATATCATACTTCACCAGACTAGGATAGATGTTATTTTACTACTCTAGACAAGCACATATAATATCATACTTCACCAGACTAGGATAGGTATTATTTTACTACTGTAGACAAGCACATATAATATCATACTTCACCAGACTAGGATAGGTATTATTTTACTACTGTAGACAAGCACATATAATATCATACTTCACCAGACTAGGATTGATGTTATTTTACTACTCTAGACAAGCACATATAATATCATACTTCACCAGACTAGGATAGGTATTATTTTACTACTGTAGACAAGCACATATAATATCATACTACACACGACTAGGATAGATGCTATTTTACTACTCTAGACAAGCACATATAATATCATACTTCACCAGACTAGGATAAATATTATTTCACTACTCTAGACAAGCACATATAATATCATACTTCACCAGACTAGGATAAATATTATTTAACTACTCTAGACAAGCACATATAATATCATACTTCACCAGACTAGGATAGATGTTATTTTACTACTCTAGACAAGCACATATAATATCATACTACACTAGACTAGGATAGATGTTATTTTACTACTCTAGACAAGCACATATAATATCATACTTCACCAGACTAGGATAGGTATTATTTTACTACTGAAGACAAGCACATATAATATCATACTTCACCAGACTAGGATAGATGTTATTTTACTACTCTAGACAAGCACATATAATATCATACTTCACCAGACTAGGATAGATGTTATTTTACTACTCTACACAAGCACATATAATATCATACTACACCAGACTAGGATAGATGTTATTTTACTACTCTAGACAAGCACATATAATATCATACTACACCAGACTAGGATAGATGTTATTTTACTACTGTAGACAAGCACATATAATATCATACTTCACCAGACTAGGATAGATGTTATTTTACTACTCTAGACAAGCACATATAATATCATACTTCACCAGACTAGGATAGATGTTATTTTACTACTCTACACAAGCACATATAATATCATACTTCACCAGACTAGGATAGATGTTATTTTACTACTCTAGACAAGCACATATAATATCATACTACACCAGACTAGGATAGATGTTATTTTACTACTCTAGACAAGCACATATAATATCATACTACACCAGACTAGGATAGATGTTATTTTACTACTGTAGACAAGCACATATAATATCATACTTCACCAGACTAGGATAGATGTTATTTTACTACTCTAGACAAGCACATATAATATCATACTTCACCAGACTAGGATAGATGTTATTTTACTACTCTAGACAAGCACATATAATATCATACTTCACCAGACTAGGATAGATGTTATTTTACTACTCTAGACAAGCACATATAATATCATACTTCACCGGACTAGGATATATGTTATTTTACTACTGTAGACAAGCACATATAATATCATACTTCACCAGACTAGGATAGGTATTATTTTACTACTCTACACAAGCACATATAATATCATACTTCACCTGACTAGGATTGATGTTATTTTACTACTCTAGACAAGCACATATAATATCTTACTTCACCAGACTAGGATAGATGTTATTTTACTACTCTAGACAAGCACATATAATATCATACTTCACTAGACTAGGATAGATGCTATTTTACTACTCTAGACAAGCACATATAATATCATACTACACCAGACTAGGATAGATGTTATTTTACTACTCTACACAAGCACATATAATATCATACTTCACCTGACTAGGATTGATGTTATTTTACTACTCTAGACAAGCACATATAATATCTTACTTCACCAGACTAGGATTGATGTTATTTTACTACTCTAGACAAGCACATATAATATCATACTTCACCAGACTAGGATAGGTATTATTTTACTACTCTAGACAAGCACATATAATATCATACTTCACCAGACTAGGATAGATGTTATTTTAATACTCTAGACAAGCACATATAATATCATACTTCACCAGACTAGGATAGATGTTATTTTACTACTCTAGACAAGCACATATAATATCATACTTCACCAGACTAGGATATATGTTATTTTACTACTCTAGACAAGCACATATAATATCATACTTCACCAGACTAGGATAGGTATTATTTTACTACTCTAGACAAGCACATATACTATCATACTTCACCAGACTAGGATAGATGTTATTTTACTACTCTAGACAAGCACATATAATATCATACTTCACCAGACTAGGATAGATGTTATTTTACTACTCTATACAAGCACATATGATATCATACTTCACCAGACTAGGATAGATGCCATTTTACTACTCTAGACAAGCACATATAATATCATACTTCACCAGACTAGGATAGATGTTATTTTACTACTCTAGACAAGCACATATAATATCATACTTCACCAGACTAGGATAGATGTTATTTTACTACTCTAGACAAGCACATATAATATCATACTTCACCAGACTAGGATAGGTATTATTTTACTACTCTAGACAAGCACATATAATATCATACTTCACCAGACTAGGATAGATGTTATTTTACTACTCTAGACAAGCACATATAATATCGTACTTCACCAGACTAGGATAAATATTATTTTACTTCTCTAGACAAGCACATATAATACCATACTTCACCAGACTAGGATAGATGTTATTTTACTACTCTATACAAGCACTTATAATATCATACTTCACCAGACCAGGATAGATGCCATTTTACTACTCTAGACAAGCACATATAATATCATTCTTCACCAGACTAGGATAGGTATTATTTTACTACTCTAGACAAGCACATATAATATCATACTACACCAGACTAGGATAGATGTTATTTTACTACTCAAGACAAGCACATATAATATCATACTTCACCAGACTAGGATAGATGCTATTTTACTACTCTAGACAAGCACTTATAATATCATACTACACCAGACTAGGATAGGTATTATTTTACTACTCTAGACAAGCACATATAATATCATACTTCACCAGACTAGGATAGGTATTATTTTACTACTCAAGACAAGCACATATAATATCATACTTCACCAGACTAGGATAGATGTTATTTTACTACTCTATACAAGCACTTATAATATCATACTTCACCAGACTAGGATAGATGCCATTTTACTACTCTAGACAAGCACATATAATATCATACTTCACCAGACTAGGATAGATGCCATTTTACTACTCTAGACAAGCACATATAATATCATACTTCACCAGACTAGGATAGATGCTATTTTACTACTCTAGACAAGCACATATAATATCATACTTCACCAGACTAGGATAGATGCTATTTTACTACTCTAGACAAGCACATATAATATCATACTTCACCAGACTAGGATAGGTATTATTTAATATTGTAGACAAGCACATATAATATCATACTTCACCAGACTAGGATAGGTATTATTTAATATTGTAGACAAGCACATATAATATCATACTTCACCAGACTAGGATAGATGCCATTTTACTACTCTAGACAAGCACATATAATATCATACTTCACCAGACTAGGATAGGTATTATTTTACTACTCTAGACAAGCACATATAATATCATACTTCACCAGACTAAGATATATATTATTTTACTACTCTAGACAGCAGATATAATATCATACTTCACCAGACTAGGATAGGTATTATTTTACTACTCTAGACAAGCACATATAATATCATACTTCACCAGACTAGGATAGGTATTATTTTACTACTCTAGACAAGCACATATAATATCATACTTCACCAGACTAGGATAGGTGTTGTTTTACTACTCTAGACAAGCACATATAATATCATACTTCACCAGACTAGGATAGGTATCATTTTACTACTCTAGACAAGCACTTATAATATCATACTTCACCAGACTAGGATAGATGTTATTTTACTACTCTAGACAAGCACATATAATATCATACTTCACCATACTAGGATAGATGTTATTTTTCTACTCTAGACAAGCACATATAATATCATACTTCACCAGACTAGGATAAATATTATTTTACTACTCTAGACAAGCACATATAATATCATACTTCACCAGACTAGGATAGATGTTATTTCACTACTCTACACAAGCACATATAATATCATACTTCACCAGACTAGGATAGATGTTATTTTACTACTCTAGACAAGCACATATAATCATACTTCACCAGACTAGGATTGATGTTATTTTACTACTCTAGACAAGCACATATAATATCATACTTCACCAGACTAGGATAGGTATTATTTTACTACTCTAGACAAGCACATATAATATCATACTACACCAGACTAGGATAGATGTTATTTTACTACTGTAGACAAGCACTTATAATATCATACTTCACCAGACTAGGATAGATGCCATTTTACTACTCTAGACAAGCACATATAATATCATACTTCACCAGACTAGGATAGGTATTATTTTACTACTCTAGACAAGCACATATAATATCATACTACACCAGACTAGGATATGTATCATTTTACTACTCTACACAAGCACATATAATATCATACTACACAAGACTAGTATATATGTTATATACTACTCTATACAAGCTCATATGATATCATACTTCACCAGACTAGGATAGATGTTATTTTACTACTCTAGACAAGCACATATAATATCATACTTCACCAGACTAGGATAGGTATTATTTTACTACTCTAGACAAACACATATAATATCATACTTCACAAGACTAGGATAGATGTTATTTTACTACTCTATACAAGCACATATAATATCATACTTCACCAGACTAGGATAGGTATTATTTTACTACTCTAGACAAGCACATATAATATCATACTTCACCAGACTAGGATAGATGTTATTTTACTACTCTAGACAAGCACATATAATATCATACTTCACCAGACTAGGATAGATGTTATTTTACTACTCTAGACAAGCACATATAATATCATACTTCACCAGACTAGGATAGGTATTATTTTACTACTGTAGACAAGCACATATAATATCATACTTCACCAGACTAGGATAGGTATTATTTTACTACTGTAGACAAGCACATATAATATCATACTTCACCAGACTAGGATTGATGTTATTTTACTACTCTAGACAAGCACATATAATATCATACTTCACCAGACTAGGATAGGTATTATTTTACTACTGTAGACAAGCACATATAATATCATACTACACACGACTAGGATAGATGCTATTTTACTACTCTAGACAAGCACATATAATATCATACTTCACCAGACTAGGATAAATATTATTTCACTACTCTAGACAAGCACATATAATATCATACTTCACCAGACTAGGATAAATATTATTTAACTACTCTAGACAAGCACATATAATATCATACTTCACCAGACTAGGATAGATGTTATTTTACTACTCTAGACAAGCACATATAATATCATACTACACTAGACTAGGATAGATGTTATTTTACTACTCTAGACAAGCACATATAATATCATACTTCACCAGACTAGGATAGGTATTATTTTACTACTGAAGACAAGCACATATAATATCATACTTCACCAGACTAGGATAGATGTTATTTTACTACTCTAGACAAGCACATATAATATCATACTTCACCAGACTAGGATAGATGTTATTTTACTACTCTACACAAGCACATATAATATCATACTACACCAGACTAGGATAGATGTTATTTTACTACTCTAGACAAGCACATATAATATCATACTACACCAGACTAGGATAGATGTTATTTTACTACTGTAGACAAGCACATATAATATCATACTTCACCAGACTAGGATAGATGTTATTTTACTACTCTAGACAAGCACATATAATATCATACTTCACCAGACTAGGATAGATGTTATTTTACTACTCTACACAAGCACATATAATATCATACTTCACCAGACTAGGATAGATGTTATTTTACTACTCTAGACAAGCACATATAATATCATACTACACCAGACTAGGATAGATGTTATTTTACTACTCTAGACAAGCACATATAATATCATACTACACCAGACTAGGATAGATGTTATTTTACTACTGTAGACAAGCACATATAATATCATACTTCACCAGACTAGGATAGATGTTATTTTACTACTCTAGACAAGCACATATAATATCATACTTCACCAGACTAGGATAGATGTTATTTTACTACTCTAGACAAGCACATATAATATCATACTTCACCAGACTAGGATAGATGTTATTTTACTACTCTAGACAAGCACATATAATATCATACTTCACCGGACTAGGATAGATGTTATTTTACTACTGTAGACAAGCACATATAATATCATACTTCACCAGACTAGGATAGGTATTATTTTACTACTCTAGACAAGCACATATAATATCATACTTCACCAGACTAGGATAGATGTTATTTTACTACTCTAGACAAGCACATATAATATCATACTTCACTAGACTAGGATAGATGCTATTTTACTACTCTAGACAAGCACATATAATATCATACTACACCAGACTAGGATAGATGTTATTTTACTACTCTACACAAGCACATATAATATCATACTTCACCTGACTAGGATTGATGTTATTTTACTACTCTAGACAAGCACATATAATATCTTACTTCACCAGACTAGGATTGATGTTATTTTACTACTCTAGACAAGCACATATAATATCATACTTCACCAGACTAGGATAGGTATTATTTTACTACTCTAGACAAGCACATATAATATCATACTTCACCAGACTAGGATAGATGTTATTTTACTACTGTAGACAAGCACATATAATATCATACTTCACCAGACTAGGATAGATGTTATTTTACTACTCTAGACAAGCACATATAATATCATACTTCACCAGACTAGGATAGATGTTATTTTACTACTCTAGACAAGCACATATAATATCATACTTCACCAGACTAGGATAGGTATTATTTTACTACTCTAGACAAGCACATATACTATCATACTTCACCAGACTAGGATAGATGTTATTTTACTACTCTAGACAAGCACATATAATATCATACTTCACCAGACTAGGATAGATGTTATTTTACTACTCTATACAAGCACATATGATATCATACTTCACCAGACTAGGATAGATGCCATTTTACTACTCTAGACAAGCACATATAATATCATACTTCACCAGACTAGGATAGATGTTATTTTACTACTCTAGACAAGCACATATAATATCATACTTCACCAGACTAGGATAGATGTTATTTTACTACTCTAGACAAGCACATATAATATCATACTTCACCAGACTAGGATAGGTATTATTTTACTACTCTAGACAAGCACATATAATATCATACTTCACCAGACTAGGATAGATGTTATTTTACTACTCTAGACAAGCACATATAATATCGTACTTCACCAGACTAGGATAAATATTATTTTACTACTCTAGACAAGCACATATAATACCATACTTCACCAGACTAGGATAGATGTTATTTTACTACTCTATACAAGCACTTATAATATCATACTTCACCAGACCAGGATAGATGCCATTTTACTACTCTAGACAAGCACATATAATATCATTCTTCACCAGACTAGGATAGGTATTATTTTACTACTCTAGACAAGCACATATAATATCATACTACACCAGACTAGGATAGATGTTATTTTACTACTCAAGACAAGCACATATAATATCATACTTCACCAGACTAGGATAGATGCTATTTTACTACTCTAGACAAGCACTTATAATATCATACTACACCAGACTAGGATAGGTATTATTTTACTACTCTAGACAAGCACATATAATATCATACTTCACCAGACTAGGATAGGTATTATTTTACTACTCAAGACAAGCACATATAATATCATACTTCACCAGACTAGGATAGATGTTATTTTACTACTCTATACAAGCACTTATAATATCATACTTCACCAGACTAGGATAGATGCCATTTTACTACTCTAGACAAGCACATATAATATCATACTTCACCAGACTAGGATAGATGCCATTTTACTACTCTAGACAAGCACATATAATATCATACTTCACCAGACTAGGATAGATGCTATTTTACTACTCTAGACAAGCACATATAATATCATACTTCACCAGACTAGGATAGATGCTATTTTACTACTCTAGACAAGCACATATAATATCATACTTCACCAGACTAGGATAGGTATTATTTAATATTGTAGACAAGCACATATAATATCATACTTCACCAGACTAGGATAGGTATTATTTAATATTGTAGACAAGCACATATAATATCATACTTCACCAGACTAGGATAGATGCCATTTTACTACTCTAGACAAGCACATATAATATCATACTTCACCAGACTAGGATAGATGTTATTTTACTACTGTAGACAAGCACATATAACATCATACTTCACCAGACTAGGATAGGTATTATTTTACTACTCTAGACAAACACATATAATATCATACTTCACCAGACTAGGATAGGTATTATTGTACTACTCTAGACAAGCACATATAATATCATACTACACCAGACTAGGATAGATGTTATTTTACTACTCTAGACAAGCACATATAATATCATATTACACCAGACTAGGATAGATGTTATTTTACTACTCTAGACAAGCACATATAATATCATACTTCACCAGACTAGGATAAATATTATTTTACTACTCTAGACAAGCACATATAATATCATACTTCACCAGACTAGGATAGGTATTATTTTACTATTCTAGACAAGCACATATATTATCATACTTCACCAGACTAGGGTAGATGTTATTTTACTACTCTAGACAAGCACATATAATATCATACCTCACCAGACTAGGATAAATATTATTTAACTACTCTAGACAAGCACATATAATATCATACTTCACCAGACTAGGATAGATGCTATTTTACTACTCTAGACAAGCACATATAATATCATACTTCACCAGACTAGGATAGGTATTATTTTACTACTCTAAACAAGCACATATAATATCATACTTCACCAGACTAGGATAAATATTATTTAACTACTCTAGACAAGCACATATAACATCATACTTCACCAGACTAGGATAGATGTTATTTTACTACTCTAGACAAGCACATATAATATCATACTTCACCAGACTAGGATAGATGTTATTTTACTACTCTGTACAAGCACATATAATATCATACTTCACCAGACTAGGATAGGTATTATTTTACTACTCAAGACAAGCACATATAATATCATACTTCACCAGACTAGGATAGATGTTATTTTACTACTCTAGACAAGCACATATAATATCATACTTCACCAGACTAGGATAGATGCTATTTTACTACCCTATACAAGCACTTATAATATCATACTTCACCAGACTAGGATAGATGTTATTTTACTACTCTAGACAAGCACATATAATATCATACTTCACCAGACTAGGATAGATGCCATTTTACTACTCTAGACAAGCACATATAATATCATACTTCACCAGACTAGGATAGATGCCATTTTACTACTCTAGACAAGCACATATAATATCATACTTCACCAGACTAGGATAGATGTTATTTTACTACTCTAGACAAGCACATATAATATCATACTTCACCAGACTAGGATAGATGCTATTTTACTACTCTAGACAAGCACATATAATATCATACTTCACCAGACTAGGATAGATGTTATTTTACTACTGTAGACAAGCACATATAATATCATACTTCACCAGACTAGGATAGATGTTATTTTACTACTCTAGACAAGCACATATAATATCATACTTCACCAGACTAGGATAGATGTTATTTTACTACTCTAGACAAGCACATATAATATCATACTTCACCAGACTTTGGTAGATGTTATTTTACTACTCTAGACAAGCACATATAAAATCATACTTCACCAGACTAGAATAGGTATTATTTTACTACTCTAGACAAGCACATACTGTATAATATCATACTACACCAGACTAGGATAGATGTTATTTTACTACTCTAGACAAGCACATATAATATCATACTTCACCAGACTAGGATAGATGTTATTTTACTACTCTATACAAGCACTTATAATATCATACTTCACCAGACTAGGATAGATGCTATTTTACTACTCTAGACAAGCACATATAATATCATACTTCACCAGACTAGGATAGGTATTATTTTACTACTCTAGACAAGCACATATAATATCATACTTCACCAGACTAGGATTGATGTTATTTTACTACTCTAGACAAGCACATATAATATCATACTTCACCAGACTAGGATAGGTATTATTTTACTACTCTAGACAAGCACATATAATATCATACTTCACCAGACTAGGATAAATGTTATTTTACTACTCTATACAAGCACTTATAATATCATACTTCACCAGACTAGGATAGATGCCATTTTACTACTCTAGACAAGCACATATAATATCATACTTCACCAGACTAGGATAGGGATTATTTTACTACTCTAGACAAGCACATATAATATCATACTTCACCAGACTAGGATAGATGTTATTTTACTACTCTACACAAGCACATATAATATCATACTTCACCAGACTAGGATAGGTATTATTTTACTACTCTAGACAAGCACATATAATATCATACTTCACCAGACTAGGATAGATGTTATTTTACTACTCTGTACAAGCACATATAATATCATACTTCACCAGACTAGGATAGATGTTATTTTACTACTCTGTACAAGCACATATAATATCATACTTCACCAGACTAGGATAGATGTTATTTTACTACTCTAGACAAGCACATATAATATCATACTTCACCAGACTAGGATAGGTATTATTTTACTACTCTAGACAAGCACATATAATATCATACTTCACCAGACTAGGATAGATGTTATTTTACTACTCTAGACAAGCACATATAATATCATACTTCACCAGACTAGGATAGATGTTATTTTACTACTCTAGACAAGCACATATAATATCATACTTCACCAGACTAGGATAGATGTTATTTTACTACTCTATACAAGCACATATAATAGCATACTTCACCAGACTAGGATAGATGCTATTTTACTACTCTAGACAAGCACATATAATAGCATACTTCACCAGACTAGGATAGATGCTATTTTACTACTCTAGACAAGCACATATAATATCATACTTCACCAGACTAGGATATATGCTATTTTACTACTCTAGACAAGCACATATAATATCATACTACACAAGACTAGGATAGGTATTATTTTACTACTGTAGACAAGCACTTATAATATCATACTTCACCAGACTAGGATAGGTATTATTGTACTACTCTAGACAATCACATATAATATCATTGTTTCATCTTTTGATTTTTTTAAAGTTTTTTTTAGCCCTTGGCAGCTTAGTCGTGATGAAGTAACGCCTTCATCCTTAATCAACCCATATGTTCTTTTAATGGACAATAAAATAGGTAAACCAAACACGATAATAGGGTTTGGTTTGATTGGTCATGATTTTATCAAATATATTATATACGATACATATATCATGTACAGAAGCAAAGGTACGAAAGTTATCGATAAGTTAAAGAAAGAAAATAAATTAGAGAATACCGAAGCGTTAACAAAAGCATGATTTGAACTCAAAATGAGAGGCATAATATGAACAAAGGAAAGATTTACACGGAGACCCTTGTAAAAGTACAAGATAATAAGTCCAGGTGTTCCGGAAAAGTAAGCGTCTTCTGCTTCATCGATTACACCTGCCATGTAAATCTTTGTCACATCCAAGTAATCAGAATGAAAACCGAGTAGCATTACCATTGTCAACGAAAGTCAACTTTCGGGTTAAATATTTCACATTGTGCAAGTTTGCTTCGGTAATGTCATTTCAGCTCTCAGAAACAATGGATCTAAAAGCTCCATGCAAGGACCGTATATTGGTGGCTGCGATTGATTTCGGGACAACCTATTCAGGATATGCATTCTCCTTTAAAAGCGATTTCTAATGCAAATGGATATTAACCAAACTTGGATGGCAGGTGGCTCCCTGGCGACCGAGAAAACAGCTTCATGTATTCTAATTGATCAAGACAAAAAACTCATTGCATTTGGTTACGAGGCAGAAGACCAGTACATCAAACTTGTAGAAGAAGCGGAAGACGGTGACATCGATGACAAAACTTTCGAGAGATATTACTTCTTCAGACAATTCAAAATGTCATTGTACAACTGTAGCGGGGTAAGTCAAACATATCAGTGGGAAATAAGTAGCAATATTCACAATCAGCCGCTTAGTCTAATGCGTTGAAAGCATTTTGGTAAATGTGAGTAAGTAGCTGTTGCTTCGAACTTGAAAGTTGAAATGGTCTACATGTATTGTCATAACGCGTCCTACCAATCCCATTAAGACACATGATGCTTAAATCCAAAGGTCATACCCTGTCATTCTGGAGCTTTTCTCGTGTTATAATTTGTTCATGACTTAGACTTTTGATTTGTAGGTCCTTACCAGGAGGACCCTGATAGAGGATGAAACTGGGAAGAAGCTCCCAGCGATGTTGGTAATATCCCTGTCTATCGGATACTTGAAGGATCACCTGATAGCTCTCGTCAAAAAGAGATGTGAAGGTGTAGTGGAAAACGATATCCATTGGATCATCACCATTCCTGCCATCTGGGACGACTCCGCGAAGCAGTTCATGCGCGAAGCTGCTGTCAGTGTAAGCTGTGCTCATTGACAAAGAGAGAACTAAAAAATTACAAACTCGATAAACAACCAACAATTCTAACATAAATTTTATTAATAGGGATTTTTGACCAAAACGTCACACGATACTAAGTAAGCGGAAAATAAGCGATTAAGCGGAAAGCGGAAATTATAACACGTATTTATGCTCACTCCTAACCCGGGTTTAAAGGATTTCACACTGCTCAAATAACTTTTTAAAGAAACATGGATATGAATTTCCATGATGAATAGCAATTATTATCTTTTTTTCATTATAAATTATCTCATTTTCATGAAGATAGTTATCATTACAGTGTGGTATACCATCTGACCAGTTGTCTTTTGCACTGGAACCGGAAGCAGCTTCACTTTGTTGCCAGTTAATCAAGACAAGTTTATCTGAGGAAGGCACTTCGACAGCTGGTGTGAAGAAGAAAACCTTCAGGTCGTCAAGGGTGGGAACAAAGTACATGATACTTGATCTTGGAGGTATGTCTGTTTTAAATATTATTATATAATTAATTTTCCATTGATTATATGCAGAATGCGGCCTTTTTGATTGGTTGAGATTTTCTTTTCATACTTCTATGAAAAAAAAAAACGAAAATGGCGCGAAAAATGTGACGTCACAATGAGGCAATTGACGTTGCATATTGCTTAAAAAAGAATCCGTTGTTAGATCAGTCAAATTGTACATAAACATTTTTGAAATTTGAAAAATAAGATTCAAAAATTAATTATTAGCATTGATATCAATTATTGTTTTAGTTTCATAGGGTTAGGAAAAAAAATTTGCTTGCTTCGCGGATTCATACAGTTTGAAAACAAAATTGTTTTCATACACCAATGAAACTTTAAAAAAAAAAAGACATCAATGCTTAAATAACCTACATGTAATAAGAGAAGCGCGTTTTTTCTTTGGATAAAATGGCAGATAGAACTTCTCAATAGTGCATCGCCAAGACGTTTTCATTGCATTTTTGCCATTTGCAGCTATTTGATAGTTAGTTTCAAATTAATTGCGTTAAAAAGTAAAAACAATAATGTATAAAGGGTTTAATAAAAAAAATTGTAGATAGTTGCAGCTTCGATTCCCAAGAAGGCTTTCACACAAGGGAAAGCACTGAAAGTGCACAAAGTGTTCACAGATCAAACTCAGGCGGCGTTTTACGCCGCTTGAGGGATTTAAAGAAAGCTTTTTCAATGTTCAGTACCAGTAAACAATTACAATTATATATAGAAATAATCATAGTAATTTGCAATTCTTACTTATTTAGGGGGGACAGCGGACATAACAGTGCACGAGTGTCAAATGGATGGGAGGCTGAAGGAAATACGCGAGCCCTCGGGGGGACCATGGGGAGGCACAGCTGTTGATAGGGCGTTCTTCAAATTTCTGACAGAATTATTTGGAAAAAAGGCAGTAGAGAACTTCAAAAAAAAAAATATGGCTGAATTTATGGAATTATGCAGAGATTTCGAAATGAAAAAAAGACAAATTACAAAAGAATTCACTGGAAACCTGCGTCTGAGAATTCCAGTGTCTTTCAAGGAAACATTCAACGATAATTCAAACACTCCGTTCGATGATGCTCTCAGCAGATCTAAGTATGCAAAAAATGTGCGTTTTGTGAAAGACAAGTTGAATATAAATGCTGAAGTTGTGAAAGGCTTTTTTGAGGAGCCGATTCAGAAAATTCTTGGTCATGTAGGAAATCTGTTGAAAAAGATAGGCAGGATCCAAATGATTTTGATGGTTGGAGGATTTTCAGATTGCGACCTCGTCGAAAAAGCGATTCGTGACGAATTTTCTGATATTTCGATTTTGAATCCAAAAGATGCTGTCCTAGCAATTTTGAAAGGTGCGGTCATATTTGGCCACAAGCCGATGGCGATTGTGTCGAGGGTGGCAAAGTATACATACGGATCTGAAACATGGCCGAAGTTTGACCCGAAACTACATCCACAGGAGCGGAAAGTGTGTCTTGGTGGCATTGAATGTTGCAAACAGGTTTTTCGACCTTACGTTCGAAAGGGAACCGTAATCAATTGCACTGATTCAATCACTTTTACTCATCGCCCGATATCTGCCGAACAGAATGACATGGCAATTAATATTTACATATCTGAGAACGAGGTTCCAAAATTTATCACAGATGAAGATGTGCGACCCCTTGGTACCCTAAAGTTTAAGCTTCCTGTTTTCAAACCCGGAGTGGATAGAAAAGTAGAAGTACGTTTCCATTTCGGTGCAACGGAAGTGACCATTGAAGCCAAAGAAGTGGAAACGGGAAATGCTCAGAAGGCGATATTTGACTGTTTATAAAGACTAATAACCACGCAAATTCCTACATTTCTTTGGATACTGATCTATGACAACCGTATGCCAGGGATTGAATCCAACTGGAACTTGATACTGTAAAGCCAATATTTTTCGCGCGTGGAGATTTTCGCTTACCTAGCCTCCAAACTGTTGGCCATGTGGCAATTTTCGCGCTCACAGTCATGCTGTTTTGCACTGTGTACCGATAATACTATTATACAGTGTAGAGTTTTGGTGGTCTTAAATATATTCGCGGTTGTTTATTTCCAGCAAGATAATGCGAAAATGAGACACAACTTTTAACAGGGAGTTATTAATATTTTTGACCGAAATATTTCGGGGAAAGACAGTAGAAGACTTAATAATTAATAAACACCGATTACAGTCAGCTAGCTATGCAGAGACTTTAAAGCGAAATAATTTGCTCGTTTACAGGAAGTTTGACTCTAAATTGCAGCTGTTTATAACCATGTGTTAATGGAAGACACACACGGGCACTGCCAGGTCAGTTATTTACTGACAGTCGTTATAGTTGCTTCAGTTTCTGTTTCAGGTTCAGATCATTTATTTTAGATCAAAAGATGATTGTCCACTCACAGGAGGAGATTCACTCGCCATAATCAAATATCACTATATAGGTCTTAAGACAATGCATGAACTACATGTACATATTGTAATATCATATTTTTATTTTTCTGCTCAACATGACATCTATACCATTTAGCGTATACATTGATACTTACTTACATTCATATGCGCATGCATTCATATACGTACACATATAACGTACATATATGAACATATGTACACGCGGAAGTCCATTTCATATTCAAGAATTGCACATATACACATTTATATCTAGAAACTAATTAATCTACACTATACACATTTATTTCAAATTAATCGGATAAAAAAAACCCAAATAAAATGCTCCATTCTTTATATTCAATCTATAGTCAAGGTACATGCAAAAGGAACGCAATACACTACTTTGCATTGCCATAAACCACTTTGAGATTGAAAGAAATCTATTTTTTTTTTCCAAATGGCGTTATTCCTGCTTTAGTTTCTTATATCAAAGTCCGTTTTCAAATTTCTCGATAAAGATATTGGAATCTTACAAGCAAACATTTAAACCAAAAGGAGTCGATTTCATCTCTACTTCAATATTGATGGTCACGCTAAGGTGATGATGCCATTTTGCAGAATAGGACATGTCCTTCTTTATAGGCGGGTCTGCGGTGGCCGAGATGTTAACGTGTCCCCACATTTTACCACTAGCCCGCCACCTCTGGGTTGTGAGTTCGAAACCCACGTGGGGCAGTTGCCAGGTATACTGATGTAAGTCGGCGGTTTTCCTATGGGTACTCCCGCTTTCCTTCACCTCCAAAACCTGGCACATCCTTGAATTACCCTGGCTGTTAATAGGACGTAAAACAAAATAAACCAAACAAAACCTTCTCTGCATTTAAGAACACAAAAACTCGGTATATCCTACTTATCAGCCGTTAGACATTACATTGTTGTAAGTCATAACAAGTTTAGTTCAGCTGAACTAATCAGACCGGAAATGACGTCACCAAGTTTTTTAATCTACAGCGGAAACGTTTCTAATTGAACAAACATTAAAGAAAAGTTAGACAAGGAAATATATTCTCGGTACAATTTTTTTTGTTCTCACAGCTGACAACAATAATAAGCATTTTAAAATCAATTAGGCTAAGATTGTCCGGGAAATAAGCATAAAAATATGTTTTAGATTAAAACCCGTATAAGAACATATCTATTTCTCACTTCATGTCACAATTCATCTTAATTACAAATGTTACGTTTGACACCCATTATTATGTATGTACAATCTGGATTTGTCGCTAACAACACACCTGCATAACATATGTATTTTCCTTGACCACCTTATTTAAGACGTCCGATGGAAATACACGTGCCTAATATTGTTCACAATAACATTACGTCTTTTTCTTCAATCTGTTATCACATCTTAACTATATTATAGACCCACGTCTATAACTTAATAGCACGTAATTTAAACGGTTTAGGACTTTTAGTCATTCCCATAATTCCCTGTAAAGATGGAAGACATGTCGGATCCTCAGGCAGCAACCGGAACCTCTGAATCAGAGAGGTCAGGAATAAGAAAAGCTCCATTTTGGCCAAACTTTCACCAGGGCACAGTCTTCTTCCTGAAATAATTTGAAAATACGGCAGCGTTGATCTCGAAATCGATCTTAACATAAGATATAAAAGATTACTACTAACAAATTATTAACATTTTAGTAAAAGTAAAACATTCTTGGTCATCCAATTAATCAGATATGTTATAATCTTAAAGAGAAACATTTAGTCAACCAACCAACGATTTTTAAATTCAACTAGAATTGAAGATACATATATCCAAACGTAATAATCTGTACTTGATAATTAGATACCATAAAGACAATGTCCAGTGTGACAAGGTTGATAATTGGGAAAGCCCTCGCCAAATTTAGCGACATTAAATTAGGGCACATATAGCATATTTGGTGATATTATAAAAAAAAAACTTCACTAAATTGCCCCTTTAGCATAAATGTAAGTTATATTCTAACTAATGCATAAGAATGTAAACGCATTTGTTGATATAAGGATTGAAAGTCATTTTTTTTAACTTTCATAGTGCTATGAAAGGTCAGCCGTTACATCCATATTGAATGAAGCCCGCTAGGGCTTCATGCTGAATATGGATGGAACGGCTGACCTTTCATAGCACTATGAAAGTTAAAAAAATGACTTTCAATCCATATATCTACATTTTTACTATAGAACAATTGCTTAACTTTATTGACATTTTTTCCAATTAATAGTTTATTACCTGCGTTTGTATATGTGTCGTCATTTAAACGACATGGGCGGAACAGCCCAGCTTGCATAAAATTGGCGCCAATGATAATAATTAGTCATTTGAGCGTTTGTCGCAAGGGCATTCCCCATGTTATTCGAAGCGGCGCGACAAGACTCTCGTTGAGCAAGCTTGATCTATGACGTCATAATGAAATCACGTGCTACGTCTCGAGAACCATTGCTTTCATAGTTTTATATTTACATTCTGATTGTTTCTTCTCTATATGAACATACCAACTGAAAACAACAAACACTAGACTATGAATACATCATGAATACAGTATGAATACATCCATTCATGTGAAGTACTTATGACGTAACATATTAGTCTTGTTCAATGGGAGTCTTACGGCTCCGCTTCGGATAACATGGAGAACGCCCCAGCGTCAAACGTTCAAATGACTACGATAGATTATTGGCGCCAATTGTACGCAAATTATGGCTGTTCCGCCTTTTTCGTTTTAAGGACGGCGCAATAACAAACGCAGTTGATTAACCAGTTGTCCAATAAGTAAGAAAATAAATTAGACAATTGTTCAGTAGTAAAAATGTAAATATATGAATTGAACGGCGTTGTTTTAATTTCCATTCCGGTATGAATGCAAATCGGTTACATCCATATTGACCATGAAGCCCTAGCGGGCTTCATGCAATATGGATGTAACCGCTTTGCATTCATACCGGCATGAAAATTAAAAAACGACGTTCAATCCCTATATAAAAGGCATTTTTGCTGGTAATGTTCATATAGTGGGTTGCAGCGCAAATGTAAATATATACGCTATAAATAGATACATTTTATCGAAGTCAGAGTTATAACGATGCACCAGGATCACTTTATGATATTTAAATGTCGGAACTTACCAACAGAAAAGGCCGTGACCTTATCACATCCTGTGAGGTTTCCATCGTCATCGATAAACCGTGAAGGGCAAAACGTTTCCGGGCTACTGAACAGTTTGGTATCATACAGGACAGAGTCAAGGTTTGGGACTAGTATGGCCCCACGTGGAATAAAGAACCCCCTAAACATGGTGTCGTGTGCAGATCCATGCGCCACGGCAAGAGGAGCTATGTTGGCATGGCGCAAGACTTCAACGATGAACGCTTCGAAAAAGGGCATGTTTTGTTTATCGGAGATGGAAGGCATCCGAGACCTTCCGATGACTTCATCTATTTCCTGTCTTAGCCTGTCCTGTATGTCTCTGTAATGAAGAAGGTAGAGGACCGCCCATCGGATGCCTGTCGCCGTCGTTTCCGTTCCAGCAGAAAACACATTTCCGATGAGTGTTGTTAGGTTGTTGTCTGTAATGAAAGCACAACAATAAGATAAATAGATTGAAATAAAACCCCAGTGCACAACTGATTTGATTCTGTGGTTTATATGTTTATGTTTTTGTAAAGTTTTTTTTATAGTTTCCAATCGAATCAATGAAATAAAGAACAGTGGCTATTATAATTATACGACATTAGGATGAAATGGGACATATTTATCGTAGGACATGTTCCTTTGTGTCAAAATTCATTTTGCCTAGATATGAAAAATTGCTGACCAAAAATTAACCTAAATTATGTTCAAATTGAACATATTTCGACAAAAGACGAAACATTTGAACATTCAAGAAGAACACATAAATCGCAGGCAAAATGGTGGATCTTAAATTACCAAAACTTTTCCATAATTGCACTTTAACTTCCATTTAAAAATACATCATTATCAAGATTTACTATCATACACTTCTTCTCGTGACATATGATTTACTAATAGTTAAACTACAATAAACAATGACGTATTGTTCCATTACGAAAGAAATACTGATATTCAACGGCACAGTCTCAGTATCAAATAACCTCTACGGTCACCACATACCCTAATAACAGATATTAGGATTGATTTTGGCTCAGTTTGTTTTGAACAATAACAGAAATTGAACCTTTAGTGAGCTTTCGATAATGTCAATTCCTTTGTCAAGGAAAGAGTGTAAATGGCTGGTGTCTTGACTCCAGACCTCTGTTTGTGACGAATCAGCAAATGCAGCTGTCAAAAAATTAACAGGCATATCTTCCAATTCCAAACCAATACTGCAGTCAATTAAGTCTAAGGGAACGGATAATATGTAAATACAGTTCGCCCGTTCTCCCGTCATTTTCACTATATGTTTGACAAAGGAAACTGACGTTTTCGAAAACTTGCAAAATAAGTTTTCAATTCCTGTTAGAAACAAACTTAACATTATCATCGATACCGTTCTGACGAATGATGACAAAGCAGGTACCACACACACACATGTGTGCTACACCTTATAAATACAGTAATAGATACAGTATGTCGATAAAAATGAATTAAACTGCAACATACAGCTGCTTCGTCCTTGCAGGAATCGTCAGTGATGCTAGAGGCCAAAATGTGGGAATTGAATCAACATCTTCTAAACTAATATAGAAACAGATGGGCTAGGTGGGTAAAACCTCTTCAATTTACGAATTTAGGAAAGAATTAATACTGTATAATTTCAAATCGTATAATACGGAATTGCGTTTATTATGTAATACTCAAATGAGATAACTTGCTATGAAGGTTACAGCAAACCTCGGGTACTACAAATACCACCAGCAGAGTCTACCACCTCCTATCATGAAAGAGGACGTTACACACACAAACACACATGATTATTCATAATAGGATTAATTACTTACCTTTCCGTCCCATTCTCTTACCTGTAAAGATAGTACTGGTATCGCAAATATTGTTTCTCTGCTCTTTCAGAAATGCATCAGTAAAATCGTGGATGTTTGAAACATCAAACTTTGCTCGGTGACATTGTATCTGGTCGAGAAAGAACTTTCTTATCTTTCCACTATTCTTTATCAGTCGTTTTGCTCCGAAAAGGTCTCCCGGCAAATATCTTAACATGGGAAAAATACCAAGAATACCGGTTTGTCCAACGAGTTTAAAGTTCTGATCTAATAAGTCTAGCACAGTTTCAAAGGTCTTGTCGCCGTGTTCAAACCTCCGACCAAAAATGAGACTGCAGATGACATTTGAGACACTTATGTAACTTGTACTCTTGATATCAAAGGGTTCGCCTTTGGTGTTCTCTACAACAGCTAAAAAGGCATCCACTTCTTCCATAAGTTTGGATTCCATTGACTGTTTTCCGAATCCAAACTCTCGGAGAGCGCTGATAGTGAACGCCCTGGTTTCTTTCCAGAAAGCTCCTGAACTTCCGGATATACCTGTAATCAAGAGAAACAAAATCATCTTAAGAGATGTGGACACTTTGTTTAACGTGAGGAAAAGGTGTTTTAACTTTGTTTGTTAAAAAGAGAAGATTTACATGGAGAAACTTGTAAAAGTACAAGAGAATAAGACCATGTGTTCCGGAAGACTAAGCGTCTTCTACTTCATCGACGATACCCGCCGTGTACATGTTGGTCACATCAGGTCCTCAAAGAGAGAATCATGTCATCATTAAACGGAATATTAAAGATAAAGACCGAAAGATATAAATATTTAATAAATAGAAATAAATTAACTCAAAATGAATCTATTTAGCGAGACGATACAGACACAGAAAAACAAACAGAGACCTGTCTACTAAAACTTCATTTCTATTAACTTCAATAATGCTACATCTTGGAAACATCATGTATTGTATAAAATACCACCAGATTATAACTCTCCCTTACCTCTGCCTCGGGAAATTTGCTCCATGATGTATGTTTTCGGTCTGTCCGAGAAAACATCGCCATTTTTTACAAATGCTTCTTTCAGAGTTTCGTAACCATTGAATACGACAAATAAATTACCGCCAAAGCGAAGACTGAATACGTCACCAAAAATCTTTCTCAGTTTCCGAAACGTTTGTAGCTGATCGCTGGATTTAAAGTATCCGATGTTTCCTATAAAGGGCAGTGGCTGAGGTCCCGGTGGCACATTTGACCAGCGCCTCCAACCAATGTAGTATCGGCCAAGGACAAAAACTGTAGACACCAGAACTATTTGGTACAGGTAGTCGGAAACTGTGTGCTGAATCCACATAATGACCCGTAACGCCCTCTAGCGGTACTGTCACATTAACAGAGACGGAGACAGTCCTTTTGCGTGATGATGGTATCACAGAGCCTGACGACGGATCACAGAGGAGAGACAGATCCCCGAGTAGTTTGATATGTATGTTTATATATAGGTCTGTCATTGTAGGCGCCTCGTTGACAACCGGAAGTATATCGAGAATATCGGAAGAAGTTTTCCTGTCTATTTTATCACTGTAGTGACATACTGCAGCGACAATTATGTTAATAACAAAACACTTGCCGAGATACAGGGAAGTTTGCACGTATAATTATTTGTTGGGTGACCGGGACGATTGCGATTGCTATTGACCTCTAAACCGAGGACTTGACGCACATGGCAATCTGCATGTTATTTGAAACGTGGGCGTTTGTCGCCAATTGTCGACAGCAAAAATATAACCTCGATAATACTTCCTCAATCACTATTAACGAATGCATATATATACTTGTTTTATCGTTCTTCAAAAAAATATTTGTAAGTTATACATAACCAGCAAAAACTATATTCTTCGCGACAATTGCAATGGCAACGGTGAAACCAAGGAATGGGACAGCTGTTTTAAAAATTCATCAAAGGAATACTATGGTGATCGACGGATTCAGATTTATTTAAACAATAAAAACCTTGCATTTCAAATTGAAAAATGCTGTATTTAAATTTTGTTAAACAAAAACGTTCTTTAAATCGTTGCTTTAATCATCCAACAAATTTATATTTGTAGTTGTTCATTTATTTTTACGAAAAATCTAAGGTCACTTTTAGCGTATCAATTGGCACCGCGCTCTGCCGGGGATTCTCTTGGGTTGTTTACGTCTGGGCAAGGGTGCGGCACCTGTCCTGTATTACGTGTTTCCATGGCGCTCTCCCTAATCATCTCCTTAAGTGTTTCGACGAGTATAACTTAAAAATAAACAAGTCGTCACTGACCACGTTGAGTTATTCAGGATGAACTGTAACTTGAGATGAGGGTGTATATTCCGACCACACTTAACGTCACGCGCAATATAACCACACCTTTAAAGGGAGGTGTGTAAAATAAGTAAAATTCTTAAAAAACGCACTTGATGATTGCAGGTTCTTGTGTGATAAAATGTTATTGTGGATTTATAGGGACTATATATTCACAGGCACTTGTGGTCAGGAGAATTACCATATATATATGTATAATTATATAGAATATAGCGAAATTTGAAAAAAAAAAAAAAATGAAATATATAAACTAAATTTTCCAATTTTCTTTTTATGTTATTAATCATCTAAAACCATAATGAAAATAATTGCCAAATTTCAGCTTGATACGTCAAGCGGTTAAATTTCACAAAAAATCGACACTGAAAAAGAGAGAAGGTATGCAACTCAGTGGCAGAAATGGGAAGCCATCATGCAAAATGTAAATAGCACGTATTGAACAAATGGCTCCCAGTGTTTATTTCTATATACAGATATCAGTTTCTTCAGCCAAGCAACTGTGCTTCAGCACTGTTATGGCAAATAGAACTGTTAATAACCTACCGTTTTTAATTACTGATGCGTGTGATATGTTTTACGGGTTTTT
The DNA here is from genome assembly GCA_947623455.1 of Mimachlamys varia. Classification (NCBI taxonomy): domain Eukaryota; kingdom Metazoa; phylum Mollusca; class Bivalvia; order Pectinida; family Pectinidae; genus Mimachlamys; species Mimachlamys varia. The sequence goes on from OX392537.1 coordinate 11,036,094, forward strand.
TCCGCATCTCTATAAAAACACCTGTTGTGAGTTTGTACAATTAGCATTTGATATTTACGATAATACAGCACATGCTTGTAAACGTGCCCCATGTTTGCGATAAGACAGTCCGGGCTTGTAAATGGAACCCTTTTTACGATAAAACAGCACATGTTTGTAAATGTGCCCCTTGTTGAAGATAATACAGCACGTGCTTGTAACTGTACTCCTTGTTGACGGTAATACAGCTCGTGCTTGTAAATGTATTCCTTGTTGACGGTAATACAGCACGTGCTTGTAAATGTGACCTTTGTTTACGATAATACAGCACGTGCTTGTAACTGTACCTTGTTTACGATAATACAGCTCGTGCTTGTAACTGTACTCCTTGTTGACGTTAATACAGCACGTGCTTGTAAATGTGCCCCTTGTTTTCGATAATACAGCACGTGCTTGTAAATGTACTCCTTGTTTACGATAATACAGCACGTGCTTGTAAATGTGACTTTTGTTTACGATAATACAGCACGTGCTTGTAAATGTGACTTTTGTTTACGATAATACAGCACGTTCTTGTAAATGTTCTCCTTGTTTACGATAATACAGCACGTACATGTAATTGTACCTCTTTCTAATACAGCACGTGCATGCAAATGTGACCCTTGTTTACGATAATACAGCACGTGCATGCAAATGTGACCCTTGTTTACGATAATACAGCACGTGCATGCAAATGTGACCCTTGTTTACGATATTACAGCATGTGCTTGTAAATGTTATATTAAAATCAATTTAAATTAAAAGTTATTATTGCATATTATAAGACTTGATTACATAGTTCCCCGTTTTTCACATATTGCGTTGATATGATTTGTCCTAGCAGGTTCAACCCAAATCGTGAAAAGTGAGAAAGAATCTTTTAAAATATGTGTTTGTTTATTAGCGTATTTTTTTATGGTTCGGACGGTCCACAGTAGTCGTATTGCGAATAATAGGCAAAGCAAATTATAAGCAGCTATTAATAAATTCATTTTCTTGCACTCTAGTACTTTTTTTGTGAATATTGTAGCAAGAATTCTAGTTTTTGTAGTCGAACCAGTATAAGAATCATAACTCTTGTAGTTTATCGTTACACACCAGGGGTTTTTAGTATTTCGCTGCGCAAAAACGACAAAACAAAATATCATTGTTATCTCGCGCGGCGGAGCACAAGGACTTTGGGTCATTCTGTCAAATACTGTTGATAATCTTTTAATATTATGATATAATCATATAATGTAAATAATGTGCATGGTGTGTCAAGTGTGTATGAAGTGTGAGAGTGTATGTTATGACTTACCTCCCCCTTCCTCTTTAAAGGATTACCTCCCTTTACCTTATGTTGTACTAGCTTTTCATTTCATTTTTCCTAATTATCACATCAAATCTAAATTAATTTTGTAAGTTTACTTTGGCCATCTAGTGGAGAGAATTAATATAGGCTTTGCCTGTTATTTCATCCACATAGACTTGTAACATCTTATATCAATAACATTTGTTCAACCGTACATTCACGTGACAGCTGTCGGTGAATTTTCTGCGTATCATTTATAATGACGATTCTGTATTTGCTGGGAGTGACCGCAGGCACCTGGGAATTGTCACAGCTAGTTTGGACCTAAAATAGGGTGTTTAGAGTAATTTTACACTTTTAGGGGGTTACGATCAATTTTCGAGAAAAATCTCCCCTCAATGGTCAAGAAAAGCTTTATCGATATAGCTTTCCATGACCATTCAGGGGGGCAATTTTATCGAAAATTGATCTTAACCCCCAAAAGTGTAAAATGATACTCTAAACACCCTATTTTAGGTCCAAAAACTAGCTGTAACAAATTCTCAGGTCCCTGTGCGAGTGACTCGTGAAATATATGACACTTATCAAAACAAGATATATATTCATTATAAACTATACAACAATGATTATAAACCTTAACGTCCTTTTTTTAAGTATTACGCTGGTCGTCATCACCGATTGCATGTCTCTGCTATAGGAAGATAAAACTTCGTCAACAAAATGACTGTTTTTAATCTAAATCACTGAATAAAATATAAACAATTCCCCGCAGTATCTGATTCTCAGCGAGCATTTTGGTAAATTAAATCTTAAAAGCACGTGTTCGTAGTTGGGGTGGCGTTTAAACTTCATGTTTATTTCAATAGATATATTCTATATAATGCTGTATATTTTAGAGCAACAGAAACCCTTTACAATTACACTGTATTGGCTATGGAATGGCATACTGCGGCTTCAGAAAAACTGCATTTAATTTTACACCAATTAAGAAACTAATTACATGTACATCAACTTCTATATTAATTTATTTAAAGAAAGACGCCATCCAATGACAGCGAAAGGCCAGCGCGTGCAGTGACGTCAAAACTCATTTGTTATGCAAAAGTGACAGGATATAGCCGACGAAAACTTTGAGACACGAACATTTGGCGTGTTTTTGGAGGAAATTGAGATTATTTCTGCAGAAGCAGAATACGTTTGACGTGCATTTAGGAGGCTTTTAAAATAGAAATAACCCATCTTTCCAACTGTACCAAGCGGTTTTTTCGTACCTCAACTAGAAATGTGATTTTTGATGCAAGAAATGTAGGTTTGGTCGATTTTTCGACCTTGAAAGCTTTCCACCCTTTAGCCTAATGACCATTGAGGGGGCATTTTTATCGAAAATTGATATAAACCCCCCAAAAGTATAAAATTTCTCTAAACATCCTAGTTTGGGTAAAAAAACTAGCTGTAACAAATTATCAGGCCCCTGTAGTATCCAGTGGCATGAAGACTGGCTGTGTAAAATGGGAATTTCCTTTTAGCTCAACGGTAGAGTATCGGGCTGGAGAGCCAGTGGTCGCCAGTTCGAGCCTCAGCAGCAGAACGGCATTATCTTTATCTATTTTCCTCGTCCTAATGCATATATATACATACTGTGATTGACAAAATATAAACAATTTGTTTTAAGCAGTCAGCAATTAAAAACCATGGAATATAATACCGGTATTTTCTATGTACTACGAAGAATAATAGTCTCGTTTAAGATAACACACCTTTATTGATGAAGCCGTGATTTATCTTTATAATCATATACAATTTTGTATGTACATCTTGAGAAATTTTAACAAACTATAAGCAGTTTGTTACGCATTCCGCAATTACGAATTATGAAATATAATACCGTTATTCTCTATGTACTACGAATAATGATAGTCTCGTTGAAGACAACACACTTTCATTGATGAAGCCGTGTTTTTATCTTAATCTATCGAGAGGAACCCGTGATGCCGATTTCGAACATACTTCCGTCGTCAATGTACCGGCGGCAGTCACGTGACAGCTATAAATAAGTACCGTTCATTTACCACGAGCCACCGCGACAAGCATCCTGTAGGTACAGCCTTGTTTGTTTGTCCGAGATAAAAATTGGGGAGTTTGAAATTCCAGGGAGACTGAAAGTGTCCTGACATACATAGAATTTGCCGACCATACACTGTTGTGGGAACGCTCGAGCTGTCAACTAGAACAAGACTGGATAAATTATTTCATCTGATGGTTCACAAGAGTTTTATCTCACAATTTCAGTGGTTTTATTCTGAGAAAGTCACTTTTCATTCTCCTTCTCCTGGATACATTTACGTGATATAAAAGCGGACTTGACACGATTCAATGAGGATATACATTGAACGAACATAAAATTTGGAGAACGTACTGTTAGTTGTCCTTCAAACATTTAACTTATTTATGAAAAGGTAAGTACCGACACCATTTATATATATCATATTGTTAATTGATAGCTTATGCACTTTTCCGCGGTATTTAATTTTCATGTAATTTGTTATTTATGACGCATGAAAAATATCAAAACATATATACAAAGTGGAAAACAAATAATTGTATTTATCGCAGTTTTTGCCTTGTGTTGTATAGCGAGCCTGTTAGGAGAGTGATGAGTGTGACGGCTACCCTCGAACCACACTGATTGGGAGAGTACAATAAGGCCCACCATGAATACTCAACTCTGTCTTCTGTTCTTCTTATTTACCACCGGGTACAGTCTAGGTATGTTTTATCACTGGTATACTATAGGTTTATTTCAAACTTAAGACTGCCAGATATGCGTTACACAGAATAATAGCATAGCAACATATTTTTTTTCGTGAAAAACCCTAGACGGTGGCGGATTTGTGCCATTTTGTTGTTTCGTTGTTTTATCCTTTCGCCCCGCAAGAAGGAAAAGACGACATTTAAGAGCTACTAAATATCGTCTTTTCGGGACGAAAGGACGAAATGGCACAATTCAGCCACCGTAATTATGTCAAATCAGATATAGCAAAGTTATTACACCGGAAATAGCGAAGTTATATATCAAATAAAATATAGCATTGATACGTCTTACATTGAAAATATCGAAGTTATATGTCAAATAAAATATAGCATAGATACGTCTCACACCGGAAATAGCCAAGTTATATGTCAAATAAAATATAGCATAGATATGTCTCACACCGGAAATAGCCAAGTTATATGTCAAATAAATATAGCATAGATACGTCTCACACCGGAAATAGCCAAGTTATTTGTCAAATAAAATATATCATAGATATGTCTCACACCGGAAATAGCCAAGTTATATGTCAAATAAATATAGCATAGATACGTCTCACACCGGAAATAGCCAAGTTATATGTCAAATAAAATATATCATAGATATGTCTCACACCGGAAATAGCCAAGTTATATGTCAAATAAATATAGCATAGATACGTCTCACACCGGAAATAGCCAAGTTATATGTCAAATAAAATATAGCATAGATATATCTTACACCGGAAATAGCCAAGTTATGTGTCAAATAAAATATAGACAAGAAACGTCTTACACCGGAAATAGCCAAGTTATATGTCAAATCAGATATAGCATAGATACGTCTTACACCGGAAATAGGTAAGTTATATGTCAAATCAGATATAGCATAGATACGTCTTACACCGGAAATAGCCAAGTTATATGTCAAATCAGATATAGCATAGATACGTCTTACACCGGAAATAGCCAAGTTATATGTCAAATCAGATATAGCATAGATACGTCTTACACCGGAAATAGGTAAGTTATATGTCAAATCAGATATAGCACAGATATGTCTTGCATCGGAAATAGCCAAGTTATATGTTAAATCAGATGTAGCAAAGATACATCTTACACCGGAAATAGCCAAGTTATATGTCAAATCAGATATAGCATAGATATGTCTTGCACCGAAAATAGCCAAGTTATATGTCAAATAAGAAATAGCATAGATACGTCTTACACCGGAAATAGCCAAGCTTTATGTCAAATCAGAAATAGCATAGATACGTCTTACACCGGAAATAGCCAAGCTTTATGTCAAATCAGAAATAGCATAGATACGTCTTACACCGGAAATAGCCAAGCTTTATGTCAAATCAGAAATAGCATAGATACGTCTTACACCGGAAATAGCCAAGTTATATGTCAAATCAGATATAGCATAGATATGTCTTGCACCGGAAATAGCCAAGTTATATGTCAAATCAGATATAGCATAGATATGTCTTGCACCGGAAATAGCCAAGTTATATGTCAAATCAGAAATAGCATAGATACGTCTTACACCGGAAATAGCCAAGTTATATGTGACATCAGATATAGCATAGATATGTCTTACACCGGAAATAGCCAAGTTGTTTGTCAAATCAGATATAGCATAGATACGTCTTACACCGGAAATAGCCAAGCTTTATGTCAAATCAGAAATAGCATAGATACGTCTTACACCGGAAATAGCCAAGTTATTTGTCAAATCAGAAATAGCATAGATACGTTTCACACCGGAAATAGCCAAGTTATTTGTCAAATCAAATATAGCATAGATATGTCTTACACCGGAAATAGCCAAGTTATTTGTCAAATCAGATATAGCATAGATACATCTTACACCGGAAATAGCCAAGTTATATGTCAAATCAGATATAGCATAGATACGTCTTACACCGGAAATAGCCAAGTTATTTGTCAAATCAGATATAGCATAGATACGTCTTACACCGGAAATAGCCAAGCTTTATGTCAAATCAGAAATAGCATAGATACGTCTTACACCGGAAATAGCCAAGTTATTTGTCAAATCAGATATAGAATAGATACGTCTTACACCGGAAATAGACAAGTTATATGTAACACATTCTTAGGTCTCTGTGATTTGTACTAATAATAATGTCCGTAACTATTACTTACTATTATGTCCGTAACGCATCAATTTATGTCCGTAACGCACCAATGTACGTCCGTAACAAACCATTTAATACAGTTGTATATATGTCCGTCACTTATACTTGCTGTTATGTCCGTCACTAATACTTACTGTTATGTCCGTAACGCATCAATTTATGTCCGTAACGCACCTATGTACGTCCGTAACGAACCATTTAATACAGTTATATATATGTCCGTCACTTATACTTGCTGTTATGTCCGTCACTAATACTTACTGTTATTCCCATAACGCATCAATTTATGTCCGTAACGGACCCAAGTACATGTAAACCTACAATTATGTCCGTAACGCACAAATTATTACAGTTATATCCGTCACTTATACTTAATGTATTTACAAATATATCCGTAACCTGCTTTGATAGAACATGTTTTACCTTGTTTGCAGCCGTTGCTAGGTTACCTCGGATTTCACAAAGTTTGTAATTGTGTGGATGATCATACACATTTACAGTAAACATCGAACACATTATCTTGATAATAAACAATTAAAACCAATTCCAAAAGAATCTGCAATCGACAATAGTAACAAATGTGTTCATACATAATTTCATTAACATACAGGTGTTACACATTTATATACACTGATGTTATACATTTATTTACTAATGTTACACATTTATATATACAGGTGTTACATTATTATTCAATGATTTTATACATTTATATACTGATGTTACACATTTATATACTGATGTTATACATTTATATACTGATGTTATACATTTATATACTGACGTTACACATTTATATACTGATGTTATACATTTATATACTGACGTTATACATTTATATACTGATGTTATACATTTATATACTGACGTTATACATTTATACACCAATGTTACACATTCATACACCAATATTACACATTTATACACCAATGCTATACATATATTCACTAATGTTACACATGTATATATACTGATGTTACACATTTATATACTGGTGTTAGACCTTTAAACACTGATGTTACACAGGTGCGAAATTCTCGAGTCAGTGCCTCAGTAATACCGACTGTCCTGAGAATGCCAAGTGTGTGATCCGTGGATGTGAGGGTAGCATATGTCTATGTAACCTTGACTACATACCAACCGACGACTACTCCAGGTGTATCAGAGGTACGTTTATTATTCTACATAGATAAGTGTCAGAGGTAGGTACCATAAATCATTTTACCTGTGTAATATCGAAAATCATTCATTCTATAAAAGTGCGATACTTCTTACTTTTTCTGATTTGACCAATCAGAACAATGCTTTCAAACGACAACGGTACTGTCCCAGTAGGTATGATAAACAGAATATCTAACAGTGTCTTCAATAATACGAAATACACACCACTCGCGAAGCTACATTGTAGTATTTTGATACCTTTTATTCGCGCTGTGCACTCGTGAAAAATTTAAAAATGTAAGCCCCACTTGTGAAATATATTCGGTATTATTGAAGACACATGCAGCCAAAATTATATTCCAGATACAGTGAGAATTTTGTTTTCCCAGACATTATGCCTGTTCTTACTTGTATTTAATGAGGTCGGACAACATTTCATTAAGAACAGTATTACACCCATAAATGCTTCAGTTGACCTTAAAGAAACAAAATCTAGGGTTAGGTGTCATGAAATTGGGCTTCAATTTGTGATCAACCAGGCACTGAGTAGAAGAAATGCGGGATTGAAATCAGTTATAGCTCAAGGGAAATATCTGATATTTGTTTTGATAGTTATAGAACCACCGACATTGCAGTTTCTGCTTGTTACAATTATATGAATTAAACTGGGTCATTTTGATACTGCTTCTTGTCTCAAAGTACCCAGTTCAGCTCATCTTGTCATTCCGTACGGAAATATACAGACCGCAATGAGCTCCGATTTCTGGTTTTATTTTTGGTTTCTTTAAATGATGTTTAAACTAACATAAATTTAAGTGTTTAATTACATAATTATCCTGAAATTGAGTACATTATAGATGTCGCTTGGAAATTGATTTAAGATTTCTTTTTATCAACTTTTACATTGTGTGCAGGGAGCTAATAATTAAAAACTAAACCCTACAATATTTTTGCAGGAAATATTATTAGGTTTATCCGCACAGTGAGGGATCAAAATTGATACCCCACCTTTGAATAAAAAGTGACACAATATTTTGCCTTGGCCGTTATCAAACTGATATGCTTTTGTCATCATGACCCAGCTATTTACAATTATTGTACACAATATTTATGTTGGGAAAAATCGTCAAATATACTGACAGCTGTAATTATGAATTTAAAATTTCAAAATGTCTTGCCTTCAAAGTCAACTGTACTAGGAAATCCTTACAAATCTGAGTCAACGTTGAATTTTATAAACAGGACTTTAAAATCAAACTGGTTTCAAACAAATTTAAAACAGAAGCTAATCCACGATTAGCTGGGTCGATTTATCAGTAGGTAGAAATTCTTCCTTAAGATTCATGGCCTGAAGTGAACAAATACCGTCACAGCCTCTTTAGCAAACAAACGGGTAGATAACCGTGGTATTCATTTACCTTGTCTGAATCTTACATTTCTCTCTACTCGGTACGAGTGTTGGCCGGCAGTAAATATTTACTGCGGGATTACACCGGAACTGGGACGACGCCAGGCAGAAACAATGTGTATTCCGTACTTCATTAGACTTCGAGCACAAACAAAGGAAAAGATAGAATTTTTCTTTTACTCAGATTGAAAATCTATTAAGACACGTGTGGATTTTTGTTAAGATATACGTGCCAAGACTTTGTAAAAAAAAATCATTTTAATTTGTTTAATGTACTGTTAAAAACCACTTCAAGCCACACCCATCGAAATAAATTATATATGTACATAATCTTGTCCTGCTTGGCAAGCAAAACCCGGAATGTTTATCATTACTTAAGCAATGCATTAATTTACAGCTGTCCTGAAAGTAAAACATTTATAAGACTGTTACTGAATACTTCTTCACCAGTAGGAACTCAAAAATGATACCTATTAGACTATCTATTTACTTTATACATAAACATTATTTAACTGTGTACCAAAACAAGTTCATACAATTTTGATTTTCATATTCATTTTTCATAAACCGACACGTTCACGGGTTCTATAATAAAACTCCATTCATCATTTTTTTTTTTATGAAAGTGTCGTCGATGAAGCAGAAGACGCTTTCTCTTCCGGAACATATGGTCTTATTAATTCTCTTGCACTTTTTCAACGGTCTCCCTGTAACACCCCTTCCCAACCCTCCCAGTTTATATAATTGATCGATTTTGAGTTCGGATTATGGTTTTGCTTACGCTAAGTTTTTTCTTCCAGTTGCTGAATTGGGTGAGAAGTGTAATGAAATAAGACGGTGCCGGGGAATCCGAACCCGTTGTGCTGACAATGGTACCTGCCAGTGTCAGAGTGGTTACACCCCATCTGGTTCGTACAAGAACAGGACATTATGTAAAAAGGTACTGACTGACGGGTTGTACGCCCTACTGGGGGAGAAGTGTGACCTCCGTGCGATCACGTGCGAGGAAACGGATACCCAATGTGTCAACGGCACGTGTATTTGTAAAGAGAACTTCCGTACAGCTACCCCAGAGGAAATCAACGCCTATCCTTTTAATTTCTTTCAGTGCGTCAAAAAAGACTTTAAATTGAGTAAGTTCGAGTTTTCTTTGCATTATTTCTATATTGTAAGACACACATTATATATCATTATCAGATGTACTTAAAGTTAGTTCGGGATAGTAAAATTTTACGATCAATTTTTAATCAAGATATTTTTTTTAGTTTCAAAGTAATTTTTTTTATATATAATTTTATTTTTTTCAGATTTTTTTTTCAATACAGTAAATCTTCATTACATAAAGCAGCAATGTTAATCCATAATATAAACCAGAACAGGTGATTCTATAATAATTAAACATTACCATTACTGCAATACATACCGCAAAAACATTACTGGATAAAGTTTCAAAGTAATTTCGCTGAATCTGTTATGATAGGTTATGTGTACAATATTATACAATAGTTCACATCTATATTATGTCGTTTTCATTTCAGATGTCACTGTGTCGAAAAGTGAATGCAGTTTATTCCCAGGTAAATTATATGTTTATTGTTCAATAATTGCTTAATAAGGAACATCCCAAACTTTTGCAACTAAACTTATAACATCAGTCAAAATATACAAATTTTGAAAAAATAAAATACGCTCGTCTAAATCTAAATTTGCATTTCTTACTGTATTAAAAGTTGATAGAACTTGTGATTCCAAATATGGCTATCGCGAAAGATATCTTAAAGATGCAGCTCTAAAAGATCAGAAACACGATATTTCAACAACAACTCTGGGACTCACATTTTGATACAATAAATACTATTGTAATTACGTATAACAATTTTGGCCGCCGTGAGCCAACTAATTCTAAAAGCAATTCCTGATATAACAATAAATTAGCTTTAGTGCAGCCTATGTTAGTGATATAGGGCCCTATATCAAATGTTGTATATCTAATTTGTTTTATTTATATATTACATAAATAATTAAGTCAAATAAATATATTCCTTTTTATTGATTAGTCTTTCATCGTGAGCAATGTATCCACGATCCTTTATAATTCTTTTTTTTTGTGAATACAAGAACTTTATCCCAGAAACTCGGTGTAGTATAGATAAGTGTGTTTTGCTTACGTCGACCTTAAAACCAAATCATCACGACCTCAATGTTGACCCCAATGTTTGAAAACGTCGATAAAAGATGGACCTGTAGTGTTGTGTATTTTAGCACATCAAAAAGGATTATTCTTGTTATTTTTCCCAAGCTCCAGCCCATCCTGTGGTGAATACACAGGTCTTGTCAACGGCGACCACACGGCCATTATCAACCATCAACGGCTTAACTTCCGGCTTGTTGTTAGCATCACAAACGGCCTCGGCGTCCATTTTAACCCCCTCCACACCAGCTTTAAAGCAAACTGTGTCATCAGAGTCATTTGTAAGTTTGACAAACATGTCATCCTCATTATCGGCTCCATTCAATACGGATGTTACCTTATCAAGCGTTATGCCGACGGCGTCGAGCGTAACCTCGCCAACGACAGGTGAATTTCACACCGTTGTTACGACATCATCTACAAGTCGAATTGATTTGTTTACAAGTACGCAAAGGACAACCTCATCACGCACACCGAACATTTCACCAAGTTCGGAAATTTCTTTATCAGAAACAACGATGTTTACACCCAGTTTAAACAGTAAGCAAATACTATCATCCCGGGCAGTAACCGCAACGCCAATCCGGAACACACTATCTTCGTCAACAGTCGCAGCCGAAACCTCAATTGCAATTACTAGCTATAAGTTACAAACTGACCCATCAGCGGTATTTACCTATTCACCAGACTTCTCATCACGGGCGTCAACTAATCCAACGGATCCATCAGCGTTAGTGACGTCTACAGAAAATACTACCCCTCTAAAGTCGCTGGAATCTGTTTATCTAACGACAGGATATCAGTATGCTACCCCAATTGTCACTGGTGTCCATAGCAACATAGCGACTAGTTCGGACACTATCATGCCATCAAGTGTTGTTATAACGAGCCAATCGAATTTTCCAATGACTTCTTCCGTAACTTTACAACCCACGTCTTCGGCCAGCCATAACCCTACTCCTACAACGACTTCCATCCAGGTAACAACAACAAAAGTTGGTGAGTAAACATAGTTGCATTGGATAACAACGTATTTCAACTAGAATGTATTCTTATTGGTTGTGTTACAACTAGAATATATTCGTATTGGTTGTGTTACAACTAGAATGTATTCGTTTTAGTTGTGTTACAAATAGAATGAACTCGTATTGGTTGTGTTACAAATAGAATGTATTCCTTTTGGTTGTGTTACAAATAGAATGCATTCTTATTCATTGTGTTACAACTGGAATGTATTCCTATTGGTTGTGTTTCAACTAGAATGTATTCGTATTGGTTGTGTTACAGCGAGAATGTATTCGTATTGGTTGTGTTATATAGCATCCATTCTATTGACATTACTAACTCGACGAAAATGTTTCAAAATGGAATAATGCTGAATACGTTTCTTACATAGAGCGACGGATAACTCTGTCAATAATGGCGATTAGGTTACGGGTGGTTGGTTATTATGCACAGAAGTTTTCTACAGTGATTAGTGGTTATTTTGTGAAGGGGATAAGATAAAAGATGAGGTCATGCTAGTGTTTGAGGGCTTCAGGGGCTGAATAGGGTATGTGTGCCTTGAAGCTCTCGAGTGTTGTGCATTGTACTTCTGCAAGAGGAATGATATCGGGTGTGGGAAAATGAGTATCTGTATATGTTCTTTGTAGTAGATTTGTTTGTAATGTGAATTATTTTTCGTGTTTATGTTGTGTCATTGTAGAAATAATAGGCAACAAGTGTTTCGAGGGTCATATTTGTCCTCCATATTCCACGTGTGAATCTGACCTTTGTGGGGTACATAGATGTCGCTGCTCAGCGGGCTATATCGGCAACAATGGTGGCACGGAGTGCATACCACGTGAGTAATGTTGTGTCACGTGATGATCAATATCGTAAGTAGAAATTAAAACTATCGCCATGTTTGTTGAAATAAGATAGCAAAGTCATGTAAACATGAAAACATCGATATCGCGTACTGTAGTTCCACGTGAGTTAAAATACGATATGCAACACTGAACTCTACCTTAATCAATTAAAGACTCACACGAGTTGGAAAAATGTAAATACAAAAAGTCACGTGAGAAGTTATACGACAATTACTTGAAAAGGCACATGAGAAGTTATACGACAATTATTTGAAAAGTCACGTGAGAGGTTATACGACAGTTACTTGAAAAGTCACGTGAGAAGTTATACGACAATTACTTGAAAAGTCACGTGAGATGTTATACGACAATTACTTGAAAAGTCACGTGAGAGGTTATACGACAATTACTTGAAAAGTCACGTGAGAGGTTATACGACAGTTACTTGAAAAGGCACATGAGAAGTTAAACGACAATTATTTGAAAAGTCACGTGAGAGTTTATACGACAATTACTTGAAAAGTCACGTGAGAAGTGATACGACAATTACTTGAAAAGTCACGTGAGAAGTTATACGACAGTTACTTGAAAAGTCACGTGAGAAGTTATACGACAATTACTTGAAAAGTCACGTGAGAAGTTATACGACAATTACTTGAAAAGTCACGTGAGAAGTTATACGACAATTACTTGAAAAGTCACGTGAGAGGTTATACGACAGTTTTGAAAAGTCATGTGAGAAGTTATACGACAATTACTTGAAAAGTCACGTGAGAAGTTATACGACAATTACTTGAAAAGTCACGTGAGAGGTTATACGACAGTTACTTGAAAAGTCACGTGAGAAGTTATACGACAATTACTTGAAAAGTCACGTGAGAGGTTATACGACAGTTACTTGAAAAGTCACGTGAGAGGTTATACGGCAGTTACTTAAAAAGGCACATGAGAGGTTATACGACAATTACTTGAAAAGTCACATGAGAAGTTATACGACAATTACTTGAAAAATCACGTGAGAGGTTATACGACAGTTACTTGAAAAGACACGTGAGAGGTTATACGACAGTTACTTGAAAAGTCACGTGAGAAGTTATATGACAATTACTTGAAAAGTCACGTGAGAAGTTATACGACAATTACTTGAAAAATCACGTGAGATGTTATACGACAATTACTTGAAAAGTCACGTGAGAAGTTATATGACAATTACTTGAAAAGTCACGTGAGAGGTTATACGACAATTAATTGAAAAGGCACATGAGAGGTTATACGACAATTACTTGAAAAGTCACGTGAGAAGTTATATGACAATTACTTGAAAAGTCACGTGAGCGGTTATACGACAATTACTTGAAAAATCACGTGAGAGGTTATACGACAATTACTTGAAAAGTCACGTGAGAAGTTATACGACAATTACTTGAAAAATCACGTGAGAGGTTATACGACAATTACTTGAAAAGTCACGTGAGAAGTTATACGACAATTACTTGAAAAGTCACGTGAGAGGTTATACGACAATTACTTGAAAAGTCACGTGAGAAGTTATACGACAATTACTTGAAAAGTCACGTGAGAGGTTATACGACAGTTTTGAAAAGTCATGTGAGAAGTTATACGACAATTACTTGAAAAGTCACGTGAGAAGTTATACGACAATTACTTGAAAAGTCACGTGAGAGGTTATACGACAGTTACTTGAAAAGTCACGTGAGAAGTTATACGACAATTACTTGAAAAGTCACGTGAGAGGTTATACGACAGTTACTTGAAAAGTCACGTGAGAGGTTATACGGCAGTTACTTGAAAAGGCACATGAGAGGTTATACGACAATTACTTGAAAAGTCACATGAGAAGTTATACGACAATTACTTGAAAAATCACGTGAGAGGTTATACGACAGTTACTTGAAAAGACACGTGAGAGGTTATACGACAGTTACTTGAAAAGTCACGTGAGAAGTTATATGACAATTACTTGAAAAGTCACGTGAGAAGTTATACGACAATTACTTGAAAAATCACGTGAGAGGTTATACGACAATTACTTGAAAAGTCACGTGAGAAGTTATATGACAATTACTTGAAAAGTCACGTGAGAGGTAATACGACAATTACTTGAAAAGGCACATGAGAGGTTATACGACAATTACTTGAAAAGTCACGTGAGAAGTTATATGACAATTACTTGAAAAGTCACGTGAGAGGTTATACGACAATTACTTGAAAAATCACGTGAGAGGTTATACGACAATTACTTGAAAAGTCACGTGAGAAGTTATACGACAATTACTTGAAAAATCACGTGGGAGGTTATACGACAATTACTTGAAAAGTCACGTGAGAAGTTATACGACAATTACTTGAAAAGTCACGTGAGAGGTTATACGACAATTACTTGAAAAGTCACGTGAGAAGTTATACGACAATTACTTGAAAAGTCACGTGAGAGGTTATACGACAATTACTTGAAAAATCACGGGAGCAGAATAATTTTGAGTTTACGTAGGGAATTTCTTTTGTATAATTACTGTATATATATCGATGAAATATTTCCTTTCCAGTTTCTTCCCTTGGGTCGGCTTGCGTGTCGGATGTGCAGTGTATTGGGCCGAACACAAAATGCCATAATGGCGCATGTACATGTGAATCAAATTATATCATGAATAACGACAAAACACGTTGTAAACGAGACACCACCTGGTTTGTGGCTTTTCCACTTCTTCATGGAAAATGTAAAAACTTCTTTGCGGATTGCTACAATGACTTTGAACAAGAGTGCTCCGCCGGAAGATGTAAATGCAGATATGGATTAAGGGAAGCTACTCTTGGTGATATTTACTCTAAACATAAGAGCTTCGCACAGTGCCGAAACTCAACATTGCCAACAGGTATATATCAATACATGTTTATGATATCATTTTCAAAACAAAAAAACCATTATTTCCATAAACATATAGTATCGAACAGAGATTAAGAATATATATAAATGACAGGCATAATACTTTGTTAGTAAATTTTCTATAATATGATGTTGGGATATTGTATCAGTTATCATAACACATGATTTATTTATAAAATAAGTCAATCTCATATAAGGTGGAATGTTATATAAAATCCTTTTTATCACTCGGATTTTGTAAGTAGCATACATTCAGTCATCCAGTCATCTTAAAAACTCTATATTTACAGTCTACACTGACATTCACTCGATAACCATTGCTCAACAGATTATCATTATCACCGCATAACTGTAGTCCAACATGTGACAAATTTCTATGCCGTCGACAGCAATACATGTGGGCGGAGCTATGCAAATCCTACAGTTTGAAACACAATTGTGTGACGTCACCAAAAATATAACGTGGGCGGAGCTTGCAAATTTCATGCTGTTACATATATTGAACCATTCCCACGTTTATTAGTTTTGTAATGAAATATGTGTTCGAAGATTTGACTATAATGAACAAAATAGTTACGAACATTTCACAGAAAGATACTGTAAATATAAGGATTAACTTTCTATTTTGTTTAGGTTATCGGGGGATAACTACAATGGAAAACGGGTAAATTATACATAACCCGTTTTCCATTGTAGTTATCCCCCGATAACCTAAACAAAATTGAAAGTTAATCCTTAAATATATTTTATCCGTTCTAATACAGAAATTTTCAATTTCATTACGTCACAATAAGTAATACTACATGAAATCAAATGTATAGGGCAAGTGTTCATCTACTAGATAAAAAAAATACAGAATACCGAAGCGTCAACAATTCATTAACCGAACTCAAAATCGATTAAACTAGAGGCAAAATACGAAAAATGAAAATACCTACATGGAGACCCTTGTAAAAGTTCAAGAGAATAAGACCATGTGTTCCAGAAGAGTAAGCGTCTTACTAACACCAAACATTATAACATGCAATGCTAGCATGGAAATGTCCATAATGTCCACTACCTTATGTGTTAATTATGTCCTAAAGTGTCATTCTTCAAATCTTTTTGTTCTTTTGTACTGGTGGTTTTGCTTCAAACGTATTATCAATTATTTAAGTGGATTTTAATATTAATGTAAATTTCCATTAAAATATTAATGGGAATTTGAAAAACTGAAAACTGACGTAAGATTTTTGCGCCAATTCGAAGACTTCTCGACGTGAAGTAATTTTATTCCACCAAACAATAAATTAACATCAAATGTACACATGTTAGAGACTGTTTATGTCAAGCCAGAAGATTAAGTTTGGAGTAGATTGAG
The DNA here is from genome assembly GCA_947623455.1 of Mimachlamys varia. Lineage (NCBI taxonomy): Eukaryota > Metazoa > Mollusca > Bivalvia > Pectinida > Pectinidae > Mimachlamys > Mimachlamys varia. Next base: position 11,053,239 of record OX392537.1, read on the forward strand.
AATAAGAGATAAAACCATGATTACATTCTGTGAAAACTCACACCTACCACCATGGATAAAAATGAAATGAAAACTCAAAGTTCACCTCCCTACTGAAGTTTATTAAAAGCAATAACAGACATACAATAAATTGCCAAAACATGGTAATTATGAATTTCTGCTTCTCCATCCTATGGTATTCTAGGGCTTGCGCTGAATATCGAAACTTGATAGATGTCATTTGTTGCCGAACAAACTTACAGCACAGGGATTCGAGAGATCAGTTTCATGAAGACTATGGTCGCTATCCTCATCTCATCGAGAAATATCCTGTATCTTTGTGTGATATGAAGATGGACGATTTTGACTTTGATTATTAGAGTGCTTACTTGTTGTGATTGACAATGATGTCTCTGTTCTCATTTTGAGGATTAATGTTTATTGGATAGGACCAAGATTTACATGGCAGATGTCGTCGATGAAGCAGAAGACGCTTACTCTTCCGGAACAACTGGTCTTATTTTCTTGTATTTTTTCAAGAGTCTCCGTGTATATCTTTCATTTGTTCATATGTTGCTTCTAGTATAACGAATTTGAGTTTGGATTATGGTCTTGTTGATGCGTTGGTATTCTCTGATTTTTTAACAAAGATATAAAACTAGCAAATTATGATAAAGTGCCCTTATCCATGTACATACGGCATCCTAAATAGTATAGGATAGGCACATACCCCAAATGATCTCCATTCAGTTGGCACTGTTAATAATGATCTATGGGATTGATAGTAACAAAGCTGTCATGCTGTACCATAAATTGTATAATGCCTTATTTTTATGTCGTGAGTGGCAACGCAGTGTTTCAGGTGTGTTGTTAAATCCAGATTTTCTGGTCAGTATCATCACTGAGATGCCAACTTATATCGCCAGCTGCTAATAACATTTGATATGTGCCAAGTAATACCGTCTGAAGATATTTCATTTAAAACTTCGTAAAAACTCACAATTATCTACCGTGGCATCCGTATTGACAAACAAGGACTTCTCTCGTCCTGTGATATCTTGCATATCCTCCACTTGCCGTGCCATGTTGTTGTGTACTCGAAGATGACATTTCATTTTCTTAGCTAGGGCTCTTTGCTTTTGTGTCCTTCTCTTGTATTTCACATTAAATGGTCCTTTGATACCGTTGAGATAAGCTGCATTAGTTCTAATATGTGCCTAAATGACATTGCAGTAGTTAGAGGCGAGCGTTTGTGAAAAGAAATCATAGTTTTTTCCAATGGTAATTATACATATGCCTAGAACCTGTTTTCACAGTGCTAAAATAGTGTTTTAGACCCGTTTTACACGATAAGAACCAAGTTATCTGTTTCAGAATTGTTTTACAAGATGGTATAATCAGCGTTTAAGAGTTGTTATGGTTATTTGTATAATATTCACGACCTGTTTGTCATATGACTATTTTTATGGCCTTTTACCTCTGCCAAATGCCATGTGTTACTTGTTTTTAATCAATCTCTAATCTTTATAGACTACAGGCCTCTAGCTAGCTGTGACGGGGATGTTGTACAGACAGAACCGGATCCTACATCGGACGAGGCACATCGTAGTAAGTAGCCTTCTTTTCTGTCAGTTTCGGAGATGGTAATTGTCCTTTTCCTTCGGATTGTGTATGTAAAGTCAATACAGCTCATTACTTGTGTGTGAATATATTCATCAATCACCTACTACATACCAGCTAATGTTTCAATTAAGGTTTCAGAAGACGTCAGTATCTGCAACTCGCACATGTTTCGACGAGAATTTGATGGTGAATTATTAATATGTCAATCAGGTCCTATCAAATTGAAATTGATTCTCGTAAACCTACATTGTAGTGTGGATGACATATAATGTGACAAAAAATAAATATAGTTTTTACGTGATATTGCAGCCTTGGATATAGACTATTTTGTGTTACTGGGCGGGTGTCTGTAGGTTTATTGTACTTTGTAGAAATCAATGTAATGAAGGGAGCAGTAATAGGAGGAATATGTGGGTTTGTGGTCCTCCTGGCGGCGGCTATAGCAACAATACTTCTGGTTCGGCACAAACGAAGGTGAGGTTGTTTATGCAAGTCATTAAACCCCAGTTTTCTTATAAAATGGTCTGCATGAAATGAATTTGAATTAATGAAAAGTTGAAAAAATAGGCACTGCGTCAAAGGAGCAGTTTGAATATCTTGGATAAGCAAGAGTTCTAATAAGAGTGTCTATATTATGCACATGTTATTCCAAGCAATGTGTCATTCAGAATTAAACTTTCAATGGACCAAAAATGAATGATACTTATCTGATACTAAAGGACGTGATACATTTTCTTTACTTGGTTTTAAGCCCTATATCTTGTATAACGAGTGATATATGATATATAAATAGAAATATACCATGATCAACATTTATCAACATTGGATGAAACAGCTGTATGATGCAGTTGAATTAATGTTTTCGGCATATTGTATCTATTACCAAATAAATACTGCATCATGTGTGTTACGTCATCATCAATGCATGTCTTTCAGGACGAAGATCCGCCACATTAGGACCGACACGACGTCTCTGAATTCCTTCGATCGACGATCAAGCGGAAAGTACTCATTCAGGCTTCCTCGACCTTTTGCATTTGATCTTGGCAAAGAGAAAGAGTGGGAGGCAGAGCACCTCTCGGTCCATAATTCTGAGTTCGAACCCACCACTGACAGTGACAATGTTCTCACATTAAAAGATTCTGATATTCCACCAATGAATGGGACGTTTTCAAATCCTGTTGATGTTTCAGACATTCCTTCTTCGCATGGATCAACATGATGCATCATATCATTATTTATTCAAATTTCTTCAAAGACAATGGTGCTAATTAATGCATATGATAAACAATGGCTGTTTATCTCCGAAACGTTTCCCGTTTTATGTTTAGTTGTCATGATTTCACATATAATACGTCCTTCTTGTATGTGTCTTCACTATTTTGACATACTAACATTGTATGTTTTATTACAAAAAAATGGCATGTATCAAAATCGGCATCTATAATATAACAACAAAAATGAAGATGTCTAAATTATAAATACAATGTAATATTAATTAAGACACAAAATATTGAATAGGCTATCAAATATAAAATGGTTGGCCATATGGCCGACTCCATACAATGGTGACGTACACAAGCCTAGTGCCGTGCCGGATTTTCTCCAATGTATATAATGTCTACATTATGAGAGGGTATATATAGAATATATGTAACATAATTTTTTTTATATTGTTAACATATTTATAACATTCATTGTATATATGTATTTACATGTGCCTTCAGTGTCACTATATAGACCTAGCAAGTTCCGTTTCGGTTCATAGGACTATGACCCGACAGGAGTATGAATACGACCGTGAGATGAGGGTTAAGAAACAATGCATATCACGCCGAACTCTCGTTTCGACGAGAAATGACAAACAATATCTAGACTTTATTTATTCCATTTAATTACCATTACGTATTATTTTTTTGGATAAAATCGAATTATTTATTCGAACATTATAAAGGAGGCGTTGTCAACACAAGTGTAATCTTAACCACTCGCTGTTCGCTATAATTTTTGGTACGCGCAGTATTGATTCACTAGGCCTATCGTCCGAAATAGAGTAGACATTGTCACCAATCTGACACCACGTACATAATGTAGAAAGACGATTTGTAACCCTAGCATCAGTGAAGTCGATCAGAAATAATATGCATGCATTCGGGTTAATTAGGCAAAGAATGATTGTATATCAGCCGTATCTCTACCATCTAAATCATGACACGGGAAACATTTTTTTCATGGCGAACCAGTTTTCAAATAAATCATGTCTCCAAAGTATAAAGTCATAAATATGCAATGCAATTTTCAATAACAGCTGTTAGAATTATGCGAGGTGATATATTTGCAGCATTTTCAGACAAGATACGTGCAAAAGAAGAAAAAGGTTCACACTTATTCATTTACGGTAGCTTTTTTCCATGGAATATATTTCAAAGTCCCCATTCCAGGAGAAAGCGCATGAAAAGATTCTTTCTCTCGAAAAAGACCACACTAAGGGTCATTCTGCCAATTCATAATTCCAGAGTTTCTTGCAGCTACGTTTTCTTCAATTTTCGTTCGAATTTTTTTTTTCTCTTATATAGGGTACAAAGTGGATATGCAAATATAAGCATAGACTGGCTCCAGTACACGGATATTGAAAAAATAGTCTAATAATTTTGATCACTTGGATTTCTGATTCTAAAGTTTGAAACTAAGGGTAGATAAGATGGCAGTAACATTCAGTAGAGAAACTTAGAGGCTGGAAGCCAGTGTAATATAAGCATTAAGTTTATTGCTTTAATGAACGTGCATATTTATATACATAAAAAAAGAAACGTCTTTGAAATCAAATCACATGAAACGTGTGTTTGTGTATACTGTAACAAAAAGACAATTCCAATATACTCTGAATATATCATTTTATTTATAAAGAACACTTAGTTATAGCATGTATCCAAATTTAAATTCTTGCTTTTCGACTGCACTCATGTTTTATGAACATTACCTCATCTAAATACTGTTGCAGTATGTATGTAATGTATACATATTAAACACGGTACAATTACGACAGGAAATTTGCATTTGTGTTTATGTGTTCTATAATGTACACAATATGTACATTACAACAAATATAATATAATAATAATATCAATTAATATAATATGTAATATATAACATATGTATATTCACAAAACCACATTTTCTGGATACTAATTGACTCTCTTGATAATATCTTATACATATAAAACAAAAAATATTATACTGAGGCAAACCGCCATATTTGTATCAAACCTCGATAAACTTTTATTTTCATTTTGTTCGTTAATGTCTGAAGACTGAGATGACGATGAAAGTTAGAAATAAATTATCAAAGAACAGCTGTAAACTATAAAGAATAGCTTTGTGTTCAAGTTGAGATAAATGTTCAAATCACATGGTTTTCATTGTCAACATCGAGTTACAGTTGATAATCCACATGGTTCACATCTAAATAAATAATTGCTAATTATCCACAGCAGGTTAGTGAATTTAGTTGACATGGTTCACATCGCAATAGAGAAATAGCCATTGCTCGTGTCAGTGCTTACTTAACCGAAACCGAAATATAGCACATGACCAGAGTGATATAATATTTTGTGTACTTCATCATTAGTGAAGTCATTGTCACATTGTACACCACATGCTGACTATCTGGTTTTGTTAAATATAATTTTGCTTTTGTATATATTCGTAAAGTTTTATTTTAATAAATGTGTACATCTAATATTTATATATGTGTGTGTGATTATCATATATTTAAATGAAATGTTACCAAATAATTCACAGTTGGAAAACAAAAACAGTTCCTAGTCAAAGAATAATTTGTATACACGGGGTAAAATTGTACAGGGATATAATGATCGTGCTCACAGCAAGATGATTGTAACCAAGGAAACACAGGTTTGTCCTGACTCTTATAGGGCAATTTGAAGTAAAATTAGAGCAGCATAGAAAGTGTTCATATTCTAAAAACGTATAAATGAAAGGTATATCTAACTAGCAATTAATGATTTGTTGGCATCAAATATGCATGCAAGTTGGTAAAATATTAAAATGTGGGGACTCACTCATTTCTTAAATTGTATGAAATTATGCTAGTTACATTTATCGGTATGAAAAACAAATTACACATAATCTTATCATGACTGTTATGATGGTCAACATTGAAGATGAAATCAAACTCATAAAGCAAAGTATTAATGGACGATGAACTAAATTATCAAAACCGTTACCTAATATCCAGTTAAGCATGTAAGAATATTGCCTACTCGTCTTACTGCCTGTGTCAGTGGTCGGGTGGTGCAGTGGATAATGTACTTGCCTTTCACCAAGGCGGCCGGGGGTCAATTCCCTGCCGGACGTGAAAAGGTATGGGGCCACCTACCCGGCCACATGGGTTTTCTCCGGGTACTCAGGTTTCCTTCCACAATAACACCCCTCGCGCGGTAACATCCAGGCCAACAAGAGTGATTAATAACAGTTTGATAGCTTGTTTCTTAATTGTTGTAAAATAAATACGCACTGTATAGTATTCCACTATACACAATGAGCATATAATAATATCAATTAAATGTCTGTGGCAAATAGGTAGATGCCATACCTTCGCTTTGGATATCATATTCTGATATATATTATGATATGTGACACAAATCATTATTTTTTTCAAATGATTTTGTTTCAACAAAACCAACATATGCAGAAACTATGAGTACATTTTTATAAAACAAGTTTAGATTTGTAATAAATGAATAAAAAGTTAGTTTTAGGGGTGTTTAAACACTTAAATATTTTTATATGCATAAAATATGTTGACACGAGAAGACAATACGCAGAATAACAGTGTCATTTATCAGAAAGTGAGTGTTATATAACCAAATTAGTGACTACTAAAACGTCAACAAAACCATAATCCGAACAAAAAATCGATTAAACTATAGGCAACATATGAAAAAAAGAAAGATTTGTTTTATGAAATAAATTATCATTTCGAAGGTTCAAATTCATGTAATACTACTGTGCAACACTCTCTTAAAGCTGACAATGCAAGTTATAAAGCTTTTTTGTTGAGATTAAAAAACGAAATACGGCAAAGTAATATTTTAGAAAGCTTCTGAGATGCCCCCTAACAGGTTACTAAGGAGAGGCAGACATTTTAGTTTTTGCCTTGATTGGAAACGAGAGTCGGCCTCCCTGGGTATAAAAGGCACCCAGCCTGTCAAACCGGTTTTTACATGAACACTGGCCGTACAAAGTGCAACACACCTGTGGACACAACAGGTGACACTGGAGTTACAAAACTGGAATTACCAACACACACTTACCTTGAAGTTGAAGTTACATGAAGATGGTCACTCTCTCAGACACCATCATAAATCGTGTGCCAAAGCAAAATGCAAAAAATAAAACTGAAAACACCCTAACTGTCCCTTCACCTATGTATACGTAATGGACATCGACATGTTGATTTAACATTCGGAAGCAGAGCGAAACATTCCGAACAGAATATGTACTCGCTCCTATTACTACCTATAATATTACGCCTTGTCACTAAAGCGCTTGTAATGAAAATGTAGTGTAACACGAGAGCATAGTCTTGATTATGTAAAACACGTGCACGAACACATGCGAGTGAGGGGAACTCATTTTGATGGAAATAAATGGTTGTTATAGCAATGTTTATCACATGTACACAGGAACTGATTACTCGTAGCGGCATGATGTTCCAATTGAATACTAAGGTAGGTTTATCAGTTGTCATTCATGTACTTGTTTTTTATTCGCACGAATTTTGGTGTAATCTAATGTTTTTTTTTTTTTTTATTTTGCTCATGTTGTATAATATCGTTGTAATAACACCTTCAATATCAATGTCAATGTTCTTCAGATACTGATCGAAAATATCGTAAACAAATCAGAAAGTATGTGATACATGAAACTAGCTATATAGGTCTATAGAAATGTCGCCGTGCGGTTTCATCACAACAATGAGAACCGGTTTGACGGCCTGGGTGCCTTTTATACCAAAGGAAGCCGACTATCGTTTCCAAGCAAGGTAAAAACTAAAATGTCTGCCATTCCTTAGTAACCTGTAAGGGAGCATCTCAGAAGATTTCTAAAATTTTTACTTAGCCGTTTTTTTTTTTTAAATATCAACAAGAAAGCTTTTTAACTTGCATTGTCAGCTTTAAACATAGTAGAAATTAGTGCGCTACATGTATTAAAATAATTAAGTCGATTCCAATTGAAGCGCATAATTACATTTTGATCGACCCATCAATAATTATTATGATGGCGCTGTAATAATTGATGATGATCGGTTACAAGTCTTTATATTTTAATCAATGACTTCCAATAACCTATGTATATACTTGCAAAGTCAATGTTCCACTTACTAAAATACGCAAACAAGAACAGTACATGAGAAGATTGAAATGTGCCCTTACGGTTGATTAAGTATTGAGTATTGTGGAAGAGTATAAGCAATGATAGATGCTATTCGGCTACACAGTGTGCTGTATCTGTCCGTTTGTTGTAATAATATTGGAACACAAATATATTTAATGTCATAGCTATGTCATGGCAGACTAAAAGTTGGTGCTATTAACACTACCTCCCAAACTGCTCTTACTCCCTGACGGAGTATTGACATTATTTTGGTTTATTTTGTTTTTTTCACCTGGACCTTTCTCCGGAGTTTCACTTCTACCGTTCGTAGCGGAATTCTTTTTGTCTCCTTTAGCTCCTTTTTTTCCTTCGATTTTGAATGGCTGCACGATTCCTTTGGTCAGTAAAGGACCATCCTCATGAAGAAGACAGGCCGGCCAGACGACATAATCGACCTTCTCCCCGGACTGTGTGTACATAGAGTACAGGTCAGTGGGCACTGGAGTACCTGGTGCCGGTTTTGGTGCCAAAGCTAGAGGAGGAGTCTGGACATTCATGAACCAAGTGACTGCTGCGCATTCTTTGTAGAATTCGGTCATCGCGTGTTCGACTTTTCCCCCATGACTCTTTACCTTTGCTTGCCTTGATTTTAGGAAACTCTGCAAAACATAATTTCAAACAAGATGCCCAGGGAGCCTGTTTCTAGGTTATCATGGTAAAATATCTTCCAAAACGATCCCATGGACATACCAAAAGACCAATCTTTGAAGCATATCTGTATAAATTAAAGTTTAGTTAATGGGTGGGTATTAATGTTTATATCGTAATTGTGTCCGTCTCTTTATGCCCAGCAACTGTATAGTTTTGGGTTTGGAAGTCTACAAGGACTTGGCATACCCAGAGATCAATCATGATATCATGAGTGTGATAGTATAGATTAGGGTAGGGGATCTCAACTGTTTAAAATTTTAGGAGTTAAGTTTACAAGGGCGTGGTAGACCCTGGGATCGAATCTTAAATCATAGTTGTGATCGTCTCTTTAAGCCCAGCAATTATATAACTAGCTTTGGGATGGGGATCTCAACCATTTAAAAGTTATGACTCGGAAGTCAACTCTGCGTAGGTGTGGTGGCCCTTGGGATCAAATTTAAAATCATGATTGCTATTGTCACTTAGTGCCCAGCAATTGTATTTATAGTTTTGGGTTTGGGATTTCAACCGTTAAAAAGTTATGACTTAGGAGTTAAGTCTGCAAGGGGTGACTCGCCCAAGGACAAATCATGATATCAAAATTGGGTTCGTCTCTTTTTGTCAATGGTTTATATTGTTAAAGGGTGGGGATCACAACCAAAGTTCAAAAATGTCGATTAAAAGGCGCTACCGCCGGGGGGGGGGGGGGGGGAGATCAGAGTAATCATTTATGCAAAATCTGTTCCCCTTCCTCTACGGATGTTTCTGACCAATTTGGTTTTAAAAAAAAACTTAGCAGTACTTAATGACTAGTAGGGATTTAAAGGAAATGATGACGGACGACGGAGGACGGACGCCGCGTCATGGCAAAAACCTATCGGACTGGATAATATGAAAGCCTGGTTCTTTGTAATGCATATTATTTCAATATACCTGAAATAGATAAAGATTAGTACGTCTGTCTTGTAAGTATTTATAAAGATTTAATATCAGAAATTATAATGTATCTATTTCTGATTAAACAGTACTAGTGGACAAAATCACGAATCTTATCATAAAGTTAAAAACCATAGAGTAAATCCGATATATAGGATTACAGTGACTCGTGTTCCGAACATTTTCAATCCTTAGTAATACACTGCTAGATCTTGCTATCTTTATGAGGAGGGCGTAAATAATTATTCTGACGTAGGGTACACTACTGGTGTGTCTACGTATGATTTTGGGCATCTCGGACGTGGATTTTATTTTTCTAAGTTCATTCAGTGCATCCTTAGGAAGTGGTACTCATTTTTAATGGGTAACATTCTGGAATTGATTGAGTTGCTCATTAAAAAAGAGGCCCAGAAGGCCTGTATCGCTCACCTGGATACATTGGTATCTAGGTTATCATGGTTAAATATTTTCCAAAAAGATCCATTCAGAAGCTCATCCGCCCTTCCCTATTGGGCCCCACCCTCTGGCCCCTTGAGGGCAGAGTCATCATTTATGCAAAATCTGTTCCCCTTCCCCAAGGATGTTCCTGACCAAATTTGGTCAAAATCCAATCAGGACTTTTTGACAAGTAGCGATTGAAAGGAAAAGTTGATGGACGACGGACGCCTCACCATGGCATAAGCTCGCCAGCCCTTCGGGCCAGGTGAGCTAAAATAACGTCTCAATGCTTTGCGCCATCAACTTCGCTGTGACGTCATGGAAGTTGTTTCCTCCCATCAGAATATAGCATGTGTTTTCAAGGGAAACATAATAATTGCTTTTCAGATAAAATATGAACGGAATGGCAGAATGACCCCAAACAATTTGTGAAGTAAACTAACTCGAGGGAAACTTTATATCTTAAAAAATGAAAACGTATATGTATCATACTCAGAATCATTTAATCAGGGTAACGGTCATTTTGTAATACTGTATACGTATAATAGTACCTTCTTTATCTGATGTTTTTTAACTTTTTTTCGGGCTAGGTATGTATCGTCTGAAATCTTTGGAAGAAACTTATCCCATGTACCCGAATAAAATATCATAAAATCTGGAATGAGTCTAATTTTGTCCTGTTCCATAAAACTTTGAGAGAGGATCGATGAAATACTGCACTTATTATGCATTGGCAATCACAACGTCGTATCGCTAAGCAATTTTATGTTCGTGCATATCCCGATGTTTTTGTCCGTTCACTAGTAATTAGTCGCTTAAGGCACTATACGATTAACGGGCCAACCCTGAAATAGACGGTCACGTGCACCGTTGATACCAACAACAAGACATATTTCTGTCACACCTTCGTTATAAATTTTTCTTTTCAAACGGCGACAGAAACAGTGAAAAACGTCATGTGTAAGCATGATCCCTAGGCATGTACAGAACGTAAATATCGGTTTGGCGCCTACGCAAGGCACTTCGTTGGTGGACTGCGACTCAAAAAATGTGAATTTTGCCACTTGTCAACATAGTTCAGATTGCAATAAGAGATTATCGTCTAAATACATTATACTTATGTTAAGATACATTTTTGGAAAATAATAATAGTGTCTCCGATATCATATCTTTTCACCATTCTTGATGGAGAAAGACATCATCCTTTATCTCGGAGCATACTTTGTCTAAAACACGACAAAAGCTAAGAGGAAATATACTGAAGAAGATATAGTACGGATGATTGAATTCCTGGTCGACAACATTTTTGTTGAGTTAGGAGGAAAGATTTTCCAGCAGACTGTTGGCATTCCCATGGGAACAAACTGTGTCCCACTCTTAGCTGACTTGCTTTTTGTTTTCATACGAGGCTGAATTTGTGGAGGAGCTCATCAGGACAGGTAACAAAAACCTTGCCAAAACTTTTAATTTCACTTTCAGATATATCGACGATGTGTTGTCTATAAACAACAAGAAGTTTGCTGACCACGTCGATCGTATATACCCTTCTGAACTTGAAATAAAGGACACAACAGACGCTTCTACATCAGCTGCTCACCTCGATCTCTACTTAAACTACGACCAACATGGACAACTTACTACTAAGCTATACGATAAACGTGATGATTTCAATTTTCCGATCGTAAACTTTCCATTTCTTGATAGTAACATCCCTGCTTCTCCAGCCTATGGTGTTTACATGTCGCAGTTGATTCGGTATTCCAGGGCTTGCTCTAAATATCGGGATTTTCGTGATCGATGTCGACTGCTGACAAACAAACTAACAACACAAGGATTCGAGAGATGCAGGTTGATCAGTACTATGGGCAAGTTTTATGGTCGCCATCTTTGTCTCATTGAGAAATATTCTGTATCTTTAAGTGATATGAAGATGGACGTTTTTGAGTATGCTCATTAGTGTGTTTACTTGTTGTGATTGACAATGATACTCGGTTCTCATTTTGAGAACTTGATGTTTACTTGGATGTGACAAAAGATTTACATGGCGGGTGTCGTCGATGAAGCAGAAGACGCTTACTCTTCCGGAACACCTGGTCTTAGTCTCTTGTACTTTTGCAAGGGTCTCCGTGTAAGTCTTTCCTTTGTTCAAATTTTGCCCCTGGTTTAATCGATTTTGAGTTTGGATTATAATTATGTTGACGCTTCGGTATTCTCTTATTTTATTAAAGGGACTTCCATTGCAACGTACAGTACAATATGTCAAGAATCTTTACCCTTTGATTGAAGTTCACAATGACTTCATGAGAGCGCACTGCACATCATCTATGGGTTGTGCAAGTATACTTCAAGTCTCGTCAAATTCATCTTTTAATGGTTAAAACTTTATATTAGAAATTGTTACAGTGACATAACGGCAACGCACTGCGTACTGGCTTGCAGTGATGCAAGCAAAGTACTTTCGTTCAAATAGCTTGAATGATTTAAAAGAAAAAATAGGTACTAAAACATTTCCCCTTCATTGGACGAATAGACATATTTAAGTATGTTGCACACCTTTTCAAAGTGGTAAACAACCATGCAAGGAATCATCCCTCTGCAACAATATGTTATAGAATGGAGTCGACATTCCTTTTTTCTGTAGTTCACAAACAAAGGGATTTATATACCGAAACCGGAAGTTTGAAACCATGACACGTGGACGACAAAAAATGAACTAAGTATGCGACAGAGAGGTTAACAACCATGCCAAATTACATCCATCTTCTATGATAAGTTACAAAGTTGAAGAGCGGAAACAATGTGTTTCGGACGGACGGACGCATGGACGGAGCGATCCTTATAAGATGTCCGTGGCGAGGCCCTTGATAATATCAACAGAAAGGAAAATATGAGTATAGTGTGTTACTTACCTGTTGTACTTCAGGAACTAAAGTAGGGGCTGATGCTTTCAGCACTTGTTTAAGAAGGTCCGCACATTCCGAAGATAACGGAGCAAGCTGCTGATCGACCGAAAAAACAAATAAATGAGTTCGTGTATAATATATCGGAAACAATACAACACATGATTCCATATTCAGCTTTAAGACAATACCATCAACCCCCGTGAAACAACAGGCAATACCAATATTTGCATATACAACACCACACCCCCACCGCCAATTCCAATTTGACAAGAAAAAAACTGTCCCGTCATATGAAATAATACATCCTTATTAGGGAGCATCGCCGTTTTGATGAATAAACGCCAATAAAATATACAATGATACAACAAACCAATCCAATGTGGCACGAAAATACTGTCACTGTGAAAAGGAATGATATAAGAAATCGTTCGGAAAACTTAAATGTGAAACAGGTAAAGATTGATTGTTCCCTTAGATAACGCGGCAAATGTGACACAGTCTATGCCTCAAATCAAATGAGATTTTGTTAATTAGATGACACATTGACATTACAGTGACCAGTTAAATTGTAGATACTACACTCGTAGGTTTTGATATAGACCGCAAAATAGATTAAAACAGTTTTGCTGTATTATAAAGGTATTTACTACGATCACAGAATACCTTTTTGTCTCCTGTTTGTCCAGATCGCGACAGCATTTGATCTTTATTGCCGCTAGGATTGGACACATTTCTGTTGGTAGGAACGGTTTTCGCCATATTAACCTGTCCGGTTTGCGTGATCGCCTGATCCGTCTGTCCGTCGTATACCAGCGTCTGTGCGCTGCGTTCTAATTGTTCCAGTTGATTTTCTGATAGTCTGGCCGTGAATGTAAAACTGTCCTGATAAAAGAAAACATCAGGTGACATCAGTGAACACTCAGCATATTATAGCTATCACATCAGTATACATATGTCTGTAATATGAAATATACTCTTGTAGTGTGATCGCAACACACACTCTAAATACCATGCAACCTCCATATTTCTCACAATAGGCAAGTAAAGTGGAAAAGGTTGTATCACAGGTGCTAGGCACGGACCTATGTCACTGTGGAGATTGTCACAGATATATAGTAGTGGGAGGGGTTATATTCGAGAGGTAAAATAATTATCTGACAATCATTCCATAGTGACATAGGTCCGTGCCTAGCCCCTGTGGGTCGTATAATAAGAAATGAGACTGTTGTACATGAAAATGAGTGTGTTTATTCTTTATTCATTAAACCTGAAAATTGAAACACGTTAAACTGCTGCAAAGGCCTTTAGGAAATCTTTTTTCTTGGGGACTCCCCCAGACCCCCCTTCGCGAGGTGGACGTATTAACCCCCGTTCCTACCACAGGGGCTAGGCACGGACCTATGTCACTATGAAATGATTGTGAGATTTTTTTTTACCTTTCTCGAATATAACTCCTCCCACTACTATATCTGTCACAGATTTATAGTAGTGGGAGGAGCTATATTCGAGAAAGGTAAAAAAAAATTGACAATCATTTCATACTGACATAGGTCCGTGTCTAGCCCCTGTGGTTCCTACCCCTCCCAGCGCTTCGAGTGCTGTCTTCGGCATCACATCTGCGTACACTTCAAAACAGCCCTAGCTACGCCACTGGGATAACAACCACATCTTATAAGTATACGATTTAGGGGGAACATAATTAGGTCCAGGGCCAATTGGGTAGAAGAGGGAGAAAAACCAACTTCCTACTTTCTTAATCTTGAAAATAGAAACTATACTTCTAAAATTATCCCAAAAATCCAGAAAGATAACAATGATATTATTACAAAACAAGAGGATATTTTAGTGGAAGTACAATCTTTTTATGAAAATTTATACAGATTTAGGGAGGTTGATAATGTTAACTTAGAAATATATCTTCAAAATTGTAACATTCCAAAACTAAATAACGATGAATCTAACAGTTTAGAGGGTAAAATAACACTTGATGAAGCAGGGAAAACTCTAAAAGAAATGAAAAATAACAAAAGTCCAGGGTCAGATGGTTTCACCTCGGAATTTTTTAAAGTATTTTGGAAAAATTAAGGTAATTTTGTTGTACGTTCTATTAATTATGGTTTTACAAATGGCCAGCTTCCAGTTACACAAAGACATGGTGTTATTACTTGTATCCCCAAGGGAGATAAACCACGACATTTCTTAAAAAAATGGAGACCTATTACTCTTTTAAATATTACTTATAAAATTGCATCTGGGGTTATTACACGTCGTTTTAAAACAGTATTGGGAAACATTATCAATGAAGACCAGACAGGATTTTTATCAGGACGGTACATTGGGGAAAACATTCGCACAGTTTATGATATGATGCAGTATACAGAAGATCACAACATTCCAGGAATGCTAATGCTAGTAGACTTTGAAAAAGCTTTCGATTCAGTTTCATGGGAATTTGTTGATAAAGTACTTAGCTATTTTAATTTTGGGGAAGACGCAAGAAAGTGGGTAAAAAACTTTCATAATAATGTTAGTGCATCAGTTAATCAGGGAGGCAATATTTCTAAACACATTAAAATTGAACACGGATGTCGTCAAGGTGATCCAATTGCTCCGTTTATTTTTATTCTCTGTGCTGAAGTCCTTGCAGCAAAAATTAAAAACAATAACCTCATTAAAGGTATCAATGTTGATAGTTCAGTCATTTTAAATGTGCAATATGCAGATGACACTGGGTTGATATTGGATTGGTCTGAGGAGTCCTTGAGGGAATCTATTTATGAACTGAAGAATCATGCAAAAATATCAGGTCTAAACATTAATACTGATAAAACCCAGGTTATATGGATAGGAAGTAGGGTATATAGTCAAGATACTTTTATGCCAGAAGCAAATCTACAGTGGGGAAGAGATAAGTTCACATTTCTAGGAATAGACTTCTCTGTTAGTCCAGTCATTTTAGCAAAAAAACAGGCCTTACCTCAAACTAATTGCAAAAGAATTTATTTTTTGGTTTTTGGAATGGTTATCATTTTTATAATAACAGGAAAAAAGTCTACATCGATCAAAATTTGGAAAATTAATTTTTTAGCCATTTTTATGGTCCAGAAACAAGAAAAATTACATATATGACAGTTTTTGAAGTGAAATATTTAGCTATTTTACAATAATTAACATATGAAATTAATTGTTTAGGAAGACCAAATTGAGTAGAGCTCAGAATAACCAAACTTTGTCACCAAAAGCAATCAATCAACGATTAAATCAACTATCAAAATGGCTATTTTTTTTTTAATTTAACAATATTGACGTTTTTGCTCATTTTGAATGGAAAAGATAAAAATATCTTACTCTAAACAAGCTTAATCTACACTTAGTTGCTGAAACCAAAACATGTTAACTAATTTTAATTAATAAGAATTAGTATATTTTTATGCAAACAAATAATACATGTATGACACTTCTGAATTGACCAGTTTAACCAATTTGGTGTTATTTTATGCCTACATGAACTTTATCCGTATTTCTCTAACAAATATTTTGATAAAAAGAAAAGCAAATGTTTCCAATCAGTTCATATCCATTTGTGTATTGTTTAAATTGTTAAGAAACAATAAATTTGGCAAGTTTTCTCAAAAAGTATATTCAATAACTGACGGTAAAAACTTCAATTCGTGCATTTTTGCCTGAACACTACAAAAATGGCAAAGTCCATCAATATGAGCAACATAAATCATATTTTTTCAAATATGTCTTGTCCGATTTGAATATAATTTTGCCAATGGAACCACAATAAAACTTATGATTTCATGAGATTAATTTGAAGTTAAAGATTCCTTTATTTAAGTATTTTCATTAAAAATTAAGTATCCCACCATTCATTTCCATTATCAGAATATGAAAAATAAATTTATTTAAAGTTGACATCAATCATAAATTAAAATTTACTTTTATCCAGAAGGCTACGTCATGGTGGTAATTACTGCCAAATTATTTCAAAATCCAGTAAAAACAAGAAATATATTCACAATTTTGTTGTTGAAAAACGTGGACTTAGCCAAATTTAGTGGTCAAGTCAAATTTGCACCAAATGTGGTTTTCATCTACCTAATTTCAAGTAATGTAATGGAGGTATCTTGTCAAATGTTTTATTTTTTGTTAAGAATAACTTGCATAGAAAATAATTTAATGCACATTTCAGCATATGCTGAAGGTATTTATGAAATATTGTTCACATAAATCGATGAATCATTCAATTTTATTTAAAATCAGCTCTAAATCAGACCAACAGACAAACTTTGAGCAGCCATATAATTTATAAGGTGTAAGTTAAATATATCATTTTCTGAAATTTAAATAAGCAAACTATATGTGAATACATTCTCATAAAACAAGAATCAATAGTGACTTTGATTGATTGAGTAATCTTTCTTAAAAATCTTAGTGGTTAAATCATCAATAGATTTATTGCACCTGTTTGCACTGCTATGCACCTGACATACATGTAGCCTCATTAGCCCTTTGCATTAGCTAGCCACTTAATATAAATTAAACAGATAGACTGTATCTCCCAAATCTCCCTCCCCTTTTTCTCTTTTCCTCCCCCCTTCTCTCTCTCTCTTTCCCTCCCCCCCCCCCCCCCTCCCCTCTCTCTCTGAATGAATGAGTGAACGCTGTGAGAGTGACAATATTTACACCTGCATTCATTAAGTGATGGTGTGTTGATGTATGAACGATGATGCGTGGCGAGTGATGATGAGGATTAATTTGGTGATTGACAAATCATAATGATGATGTAAAGATGTTGATGAAGATGGTGGTGTTGTTTTTGGATGATAATGTATTTATGAAGATGAAGGTGATGATGATGATACATTTGGGATGATCATGATTATGCAATTGGAATGATGAATATTATGGTGATTATACAATTACCATAGGATGATAATGTAATGTGATGATGAAACATTAAGTTGATGATGATGATGATGATGATGATGATGATGATGATGATGATAGTGAGGATGATGATGCTGATGCAGTTTGGATGATGATGATGCATTTAGGATGATGATGATGATGATGATGATGCATTTAGGATGATGATGATGATGATGCATTTAGGTTGATGATGTTGATGATGCATTTAGGATGCTGATGATGGTGAGGATGATGATGCTGATGCAGTTTGGATGATGATGATGCATTTAGGATGATGATGATGAGAATGATGATGATGATGATGCATTTAGGATGATGATGATGATAGTGATAATGATGATGGTGGTGATGATGATACAGTCTTGATGATGATGGTGGTGTTGTTTTTGGATGATAATGTATTTACGAAGATGAAGGTGATGATGATGATGATACATTTGGGATGATCATGATTATGCAATTAAGATGATGAAGATGATGGTGATTATACAATTACCGTAGAAGGATAATGATGATGTGATGATGAAACATTAAGATGATGATGATGATGATAATTTAATGCACATTTCAGCATATGCTGAAGGTATTTATGAAATATTGTTCACATAAATCGATGAATCATTCAATTTTATTTAAAATCAGCTCTAAATCAGACCAACAGACAAACTTTGAGCAGCCATATAATTTATAAGGTGTAAGTTAAATATATCATTTTCTGAAATTTAAATAAGCAAACTATATGTGAATACATTCTCATAAAACAAGAATCAATAGTGACTTTGATTGATTGAGTAATCTTTCTTAAAAATCTTAGTGGTTAAATCATCAATAGATTTATTGCACCTGTTTGCACTGCTATGCACCTGACATACATGTAGCCTCATTAGCCCTTTGCATTAGCTAGCCACTTAATATAAATTAAACAGATAGACTGTATCTCCCAAATCTCCCTCCCCTTTTTCTCTTTTCCTCCCCCCTTCTCTCTCTCTCTTTCCCTCCCCCCCCCCCCTCCCCTCTCTCTCTGAATGAATGAGTGAACGCTGTGAGAGTGACAATATTTACACCTGCATTCATTAAGTGATGGTGTTTTGATGTATGAACGATGATGCGTGGCGAGTGATGATGAGGATTAATTTGGTGATTGACAAATCATAATGATGATGTAAAGATGTTGATGAAGATGGTGGTGTTGTTTTTGGATGATAATGTATTTATGAAGATGAAGGTGATGATGATGATACATTTGGGATGATCATGATTATGCAATTGGAATGATGAATATTATGGTGATTATACAATTACCATAGGATGATAATGTAATGTGATGATGAAACATTAAGTTGATGATGATGATGATGATGATGATGATGATGATGATGATGATGATGATAGTGAGGATGATGATGCTGATGCAGTTTGGATGATGATGATGCATTTAGGATGATGATGATGATGATGATGATGATGCATTTAGGATGATGATGATGATGATGCATTTAGGTTGATGATGTTGATGATGCATTTAGGATGCTGATGATGGTGAGGATGATGATGCTGATGCAGTTTGGATGATGATGATGCATTTAGGATGATGATGATGAGAATGATGATGATGATGATGCATTTAGGATGATGATGATGATAGTGATAATGATGATGGTGGTGATGATGATACAGTCTTGATGATGATGGTGGTGTTGTTTTTGGATGATAATGTATTTACGAAGATGAAGGTGATGATGATGATGATACATTTGGGATGATCATGATTATGCAATTAAGATGATGAAGATGATGGTGATTATACAATTACCGTAGAAGGATAATGATGATGTGATGATGAAACATTAAGATGATGATGATGATGATAATTTAATGCACATTTCAGCATATGCTGAAGGTATTTATGAAATATTGTTCACATAAATCGATGAATCATTCAATTTTATTTAAAATCAGCTCTAAATCAGACCAACAGACAAACTTTGAGCAGCCATATAATTTATAAGGTGTAAGTTAAATATATCATTTTCTGAAATTTAAATAAGCAAACTATATGTGAATACATTCTCATAAAACAAGAATCAATAGTGACTTTGATTGATTGAGTAATCTTTCTTAAAAATCTTAGTGGTTAAATCATCAATAGATTTATTGCACCTGTTTGCACTGCTATGCACCTGACATACATGTAGCCTCATTAGCCCTTTGCATTAGCTAGCCACTTAATATAAATTAAACAGATAGACTGTATCTCCCAAATCTCCCTCCCCTTTTTCTCTTTTCCTC
The DNA here is from genome assembly GCA_947623455.1 of Mimachlamys varia. NCBI lineage: Eukaryota > Metazoa > Mollusca > Bivalvia > Pectinida > Pectinidae > Mimachlamys > Mimachlamys varia. The sequence goes on from OX392537.1 coordinate 11,073,434, forward strand.
CCCCCTTCTCTCTCTCTCTTTCCCTCCCCCCCCCCCCCCCTCCCCTCTCTCTCTGAATGAATGAGTGAACGCTGTGAGAGTGACAATATATACACCTGCATTCATTAAGTGATGGTGTGTTGATGTATGAACGATGATGCGTGGCGAGTGATGATGAGGATTAATTTGGTGATTGACAAATCATAATGATGATGTAAAGATGTTGATGAAGATGGTGGTGTTGTTTTTGGATGATAATGTATTTATGAAGATGAAGGTGATGATGATGATACATTTGGGATGATCATGATTATGCAATTGGAATGATGAATATTATGGTGATTATACAATTACCATAGGATGATAATGTAATGTGATGATGAAACATTAAGTTGATGATGATGATGATGATGATGATGATGATAGTGAGGATGATGATGCTGATGCAGTTTGGATTATGATGATGCATTTAGGATGATGATGATGATGATGATGATGATGATGATGATGATGATGCATTTAGGATGATGATGATGATGATGATGCATTTAGGTTGATGATGTTGATGATGCATTTAGGATGCTGATGATGGTGAGGATGATGATGCTGATGCAGTTTGGATGATGATGATGCATTTAGGATGATGATGATGAGAATGATGATGATGATGATGCATTTAGGATGATGATGATGATAGTGATAATGATGATGGTGGTGATGATGATACAGTCTTGATGATGATGGTGGTGTTGTTTTTGGATGATAATGTATTTACGAAGATGAAGGTGATGATGATGATGATGATACATTTGGGATGATCATGATTATGCAATTAAGATGATGAAGATGATGGTGATTATACAATTACCGTAGAAGGATAATGATGATGTGATGATGAAACATTAAGATGATGATGATGATGATAATTTAATGCACATTTCAGCATATGCTGAAGGTATTTATGAAATATTGTTCACATAAATCGATGAATCATTCAATTTTATTTAAAATCAGCTCTAAATCAGACCAACAGACAAACTTTGAGCAGCCATATAATTTAAAAAGGTGTAAGTTAAATATATCATTTTCTGAAATTTAAATAAGCAAACTATGTGTGAATACATTCTCATAAAACAAGAATCAATAGTGACGTTGATTGATTGAGTAATCTTACTTAAAAATCCAACACAAGCTGAAATATTGATAAATTAACAACATTTTAGTGATTTTCAAGGTGTCATAATTTTTTTCGTAAAACCATTCAAACTGTTTTGTTATTGATTTTCTGTTGTACAACAAACAGGCTTGTCATACAATGCTTTTTAGTTATCCTGTATTACACCTGATGTTGATAGTTGGGTTAAAAAATGGTCCATCAAGTCATTTTTTATATTTTTCCGATTTTTTAGGGGTAGAAAAAACTATTTTCCCCAATTTTGATTAATGTAGACTTTTTTTCTGTTACAATGTATACTAAAACCTGTATGAAAAACAAAAAATAAATTCTTTTGCAATTAGTTTGAGGTAAAATCATAAAATGACTGGACTATGTAGACTTAAGTCAAATTCCCAAAATGAACTTTGATAAAAAAAATTGTAAAACTTAAGGCAATGATTCAAACATGGAAGAGACGAAACTTAACTCCATTGGGAAAAATTGATATTATTAAGTCATTGCTGATTTCACAACTGAATTATTTGTTTATTACTTTACCAAATCCACCAGAAAAATATATTACTCTTTTAAGCTCACTATTTTTTGATTTCTTGTGGAATGGTAAATGTCATAAGATAAAAAAAAAAATGTTGTAATTCAAAACTATATGGAAGGGGGGTTAAAGACGATTGATGTATATGCCTTCATTAATTCTCTAAAGCTAAGTTGGGTAAGAAGAATTGCTCAGTCATCAGGCAAATGGAAGTTATTGTTGAATACAACTATTGATCTGAAAAAGCTGTTTAATTGTGGAAAAGAATATATTAATTGATGTGGATCTAGATGCAATAATTTCTTTTGGAAAGATGTATTAAAAGCATGGGATGGACTTAATAAGTCTGAATGTATGAAGTTAACTACCGGTAAACAAGAGTCCATCATTAAATCTCCTCTTTGGTATAATAATGATATCCAGGTTAATAATAAATTTGTATTTCATTCAAACTAGTTTAAGGCGGGTGTGTTTACTTTGAATGATATGATAAAAGATTCAGATAATCTTACCTTTTTTTCCTTTGATGAGATTTTACATAATTTTCAAATTAATACAAACTTTTTGCAGTATCATGGACTGGTTTCTGCTATCCAACGTTTTTTAAGAAAACATGATTTTCTGTAGGAAAAACCTTCTCAGCCTTTTGTACCAATCTTATAGGATATATTTTTTAAGAGTAAAAAAGGGTCTAAAGACTTCTATAATAGTATCATTGCACCTGTGACACTGCCTACTGGAGTCAGAAAATGGAATCAGGAGTTTGATATAGATAAAGAAAAATGGACAAAAATATGTAAATTACCTTTTGAATGGTTCCAGGTTAGAATTATACATAATATTTTGGTAACAAATACTTTTCTTTTTAAAGTCAAACTGAGTCAAAGCCATCTTTGCACCTTATGCAATTTGGAGCCTGAAACAATAGTGCATTGCTTATGGGAATGTACAGAAGTGTAAGATATGCTTCAAAGATTTGAATCTCTACTTGACAGGCTCCTGATTCCTTTTGCATATAATAAAGAATCATTCCTTTTCGGAATTATTTCACAACATTCAAGCCATGTGGAAAATGAAATTTTAATTCTCATGAAACATTATATTTATAAGACCAGATACCTGAGCAACTCTTTGAATATTAACGCGCTTATCAATATCATCAAAGATAACTTCCTCATTCAAAAACATATCAATAATTGTAAAAGTGTAATAATTCAAGGGAATTCAAACTTAACTGGAGGAAATGGACACCTTTATTAGAACTTTAGTGGTTAAATCATCAATAGATTTATTGCACCTGTTTGCACTGCTATGCACCTGACATACATGTAGCCTCATTAGCCCTTTGCATTAGCTAGCCACTTAATATAAATTAAACAGATAGACTGTATCTCCCAAATCTCCCTCCCCTTTTTCTCTTTTCCTCCCCCCTTCTCTCTCTCTCTTTCCCTCTCCCCCCCCCTCCCCTCTCTCTCTGAATGAATGAGTGAACGCTGTGAGAGTGACAATATTTACACCTGCATTCATTAAGTGATGGTGTGTTGATGTATGAACGATGATGCGTGGCGAGTGATGATAAGGATTAATTTGGTGATTGACAAATCATAATGATGATGTAAAGATGTTGATGAAGATGGTGGTGTTGTTTTTGGATGATAATGTATTTATGAAGATGAAGGTGATGATGATGATACATTTGGGATGATCATGATTATGCAATTGGAATGATGAATATTATGGTGATTATACAATTACCATAGGATGATAATGTAATGTGATGATGAAACATTAAGTTGATGATGATGATGATGATGATGATGATGATGATGATGATGATAGTGAGGATGATGATGCTGATGCAGTTTGGATGATGATGATGCATTTAGGATGATGATGATGATGATGATGATGATGATGATGCATTTAGGATGATGATGATGATGATGCATTTAGGTTGATGATGTTGATGATGCATTTAGGATGCTGATGATGGTGAGGATGATGATGCTGATGCAGTTTGGATGATGATGATGCATTTAGGATGATGATGATGAGAATGATGATGATGATGATGCATTTAGGATGATGATGATGATAGTGATAATGATGATGGTGGTGATGATGATACAGTCTTGATGATGATGGTGGTGTTGTTTTTGGATGATAATGTATTTACGAAGATGAAGGTGATGATGATGATGATACATTTGGGATGATCATGATTATGCAATTAAGATGATGAAGATGATGGTGATTATACAATTACCGTAGAAGGATAATGATGATGTGATGATGAAACATTAAGATGATGATGATGATGATGCATTTAGGATGATGATGATGGTGAGGATGATGATGCTGATGCAGTTTGGATGATGATGATGCATTTATGATGATGATGATGATGATGATGATGATGATGATGATGATTGTCACACATTATGGATGATCATGAAGTTGATGAAATCAGGTGATGTTAATATTTTATGCATTATGTTGACAGTGTGGATGTGGTGTGAGAGATTGTAATACTTTGTTATATTTATACAAAATTTGCTGAAAAATAAAAAATTACAAAACAAAAGTATACGATTTACAGAGCAAACATGTATATCCATTTAGAGGTCAGCGTAGCAACTGTTGTTTTCTTGATTTCCCTAGAAATACAAATGTATCAATCCACAGTCAGAACCAAACAATAGGTTGAATTTCTCTATGAAACTATCTTCTCTTGTTTTCCTTGATCCAGAAGCCGAATACAGTTAAAACAATCAGTAATCCATTCGGGGGCACGGTGATATAGGGGTTGGACGCCGGGCTCGTGGTCGAAGGGTTGCGAGTTCGAGTCCCGGTCACGGCACTTGTGTTGTATCCTTGAGCAAGATACTTCACTTTGCTTGTTTCAGACTTCTTAGCTGTAAATGAGTACGTGGCTGGGTAGTGCTAGAAATTGTAGAATGTTAGCTGTGAGCGCCGAAAAGGCAATACCGTGTGTATGCTCCCCAGGGAGTTGAGAATGATATTGACTGGTTGCTAAAGTCCTATAACCACGGATAATAATTGGTGAACTGCTTTGAGGAGACCTTCAGGTTGTGATAAAGCGGTATATAAGAACCTCAAATTATCATCATTTATCCTGAGGTTGTACAGTTTTATTGAACAAAAGTGTACTAATGGTCCCTTCGAGCACAAGATATAAGATGTTTAACCAGTATACGTTAGGTGCATAACAAGTTTTTCTTTTGAAAGTAAGAAAAACACCGCTGTGCAAAGCTGGGGTCCTAAATAATGACGGAAGTAATTGTACTATACAACAATGCTGGAAATTGTAAACCGTTTAGAGATGTCAAAAATGATATTGATATACAAATCGTATATTAAAATAAGTTAAATACTAAATTACTGAATTTATTGTGAAACATTCACTGCATGTTTATAAAATTTATTTATAGTGCAGCTAATAGTTGTTATCACTTAATGCTCTACCAGCAATATACACAAGTCAATCAAATATACAAATGACGACCAATATAGTTGAAAACAGGTGTATACTATTTGGTATTCTTTATAATGTTCTTTATAATATAATGTCGACTCACTTCCAGTGATGAGAGAAGTATGCCTATGCTTCGTAAGTCAGAACAGCCATTTTCTGTAAGCTCCGTAAATGCGTCTGTCCATTGGTTGGCATACAGCTCTTTGAAACGTTCGGCTATTTTGGTCGGTCTGTTTTCAGTACTCAGATCGACGATAGCCGGGTTGTTCTGACGTAGTTTCTGACCTGCTATCTCACTAAGTCTGGAAAAATAAACAATATTTCATATGAAAATGTTCAATTCTCCGCGACAAGGTGGTGGTTGACCTGCACAATCACGTCGCTTTTTTCAGATATCTAGTTTCCTCACATATCAAGACCCATGTGTTTCTAAAGAATTTGTTTCATAAATGCTGTTGAATAAAACAAGAGGCCCAAGGGCCTTAACGGTCATCTGACTACCAATTGTGATACCATTATGGAATTAGTTTAAACAATATTTTATTTCCATCAGTGTACATGTATATTACATATATAGAAATTATACAAATAGTGAGGATTGGAAAACAAGCTAATAGCTTATATAAATTCCTCTCCTCTAGGAATTAGTAATACAATCATGTAACAATATGCCACACAAATGTGGTTTTCAAGATGGTGATGATCATGGATTTCTTCGGAACAGTGCGAAAAATAACATTTGGTCAGAATCATTTTAGGCAAGTTTCAGATCATGGAAAGTGTTAGATGTGGATGCAAAATGGGAGCTGTTGCAGCCATCTTGGATCTCTGACGGACTGGAGAAATAACAACATTTGGTTGGGACTATCTGGGGATCATTTTTCTATGAAAAGTTTAAAATGTGTTTTCAAAATGGCGGCCATGGCGGCCATCTTTTAATTCCAACGGAGTTGAAAAATAACAACACTTGGTCAGGTCCACCTAAGGATCATTTCTAGCAAGTTTCAGCTCAATCCCACGGATAGAACTTGAGAAGAAGTTTAAAATGTGAAAAGTTTACGGACGGCAATTTTGTTTTTCAAGATGGCGAATCTGGCGGCCATCTTGGATTTTGGACCAACCCGAAATGTAACAACACTTGGTCAGGACCATCTCAGGATCATTTCAGCCAATTTTCAGCTTAATCCCAGTGGTAGAACTTGATAAGAAGTTGGAAACGTGTTTTTCAAGATTGCGGCTCTGGCAGCCATCTTGGATTTCGGACCGACCCAAAAAGTAACAATACTTGATCAGGACCATCTCAGGATCATGTCAGCCAAGTTTCAGCTTAATCACACAGACAGAACTTGAGAAGAAGTTTGAAATGTGTTTTTCAAGATGGCGGCTCTGAAGGCCATCTTGGATTTCCGACCAACCTGAAAAATATCAACACTTGATCAGGACAATCTCAGAATCACTTCAGCCAAGTTTTAGCTTAATCCCACAGGTAGAACTTGAGAAGAAGTTGGAAATGTGTTTTGTAAGATGGCGGCCATGGCGGCCATCTTGGATTTCGAACCGACCGAAAAGTAACAACTCATGGTCAGGACCATCTCAGGATAATTTCAGCCAAGTTTCAGCTTAATCCCACAGGTCAAACTTGAGAGAAATTTGGAAATGTGTTTTTCAAGATGGCGGCTCTGGCGGCCATCTTGGATTTTGGACCAACCCAAAAAATAACAACACTTGGTCAGGACCATCTCAGGATCATTTCAGCCAAGTTTCATCATCTTAATCCCACTGGTAGAACTTGAGAAGAAGTTGAAAATGTGTTTTTCAAGATGGCGGCTCTGGCGGCCATCTTGGATTTCGGACCGACCCGAAAAATAACAACACTTGGTCAGGACTATCTCAGGATCATTTCAGCCAAGTTTCAGCTTAATCCCAGTGGTAGAACTTAAGAAGAAGTTTAAATTAGGTGTTGTTCAGGAAAACAGTGATTGCGCAATCATGTCACAAAATGGCCGCCATGGCACAAATGTCGAGAGTTTTTCGGACCCGAAAAATAACAACATTTAATGGGCTGCCCTTCCTGAACATCCCTACCAATTTTCAGCTCACAGGTACCAGTGGAACTGTAGAAGAAGTTTAATATGTGTTTTTCAAGATGTCGGCTATGGCGGCCATCTTGGATTTCGGACCGACCCGAAAAATAACAACACTTGGTCAGGACCATCTCAGGATCATTTCAGCTAAGTTTCAGCTTATTCCCATTGGTAGAACTTGAGAAGAAGTTTGAAATGTGAAAAGTTTACGGACGGCGGACGGCGCACGGCGCACGGCGGACGGCGGACGGCGCACGGCGGACGGCGGACGACGACGGACGAAGCACGGTAACTATAGGTCATCTTGACCCTTTGGGTCAGATGACCTAAAAAGGGAAATATAAATTAATATCCCTCTATTACCAGTTATAGTTGATAGTACGTGGTGCAGGCTTTATCTCTTTATCTTTGGTATTTACCTGGCACAATACATAGTTACACAGAAAGTGTTGTTTCATTACACAAAACTAGCAAGTTAAAGAAAATGTAGCGGAATAAACAAGAACCTCTGAAAGATGACGTAACACACATATATGCTGCATCTTTTAATTTAAGTAATGGATACAGCATGCCGAAAAAATGAATTAAACTGCACTATACATCCGTTTCGTCCCCCTAGGACTCCCCAGTGATGCCAGGAGCCAAAAAGCGGGAATCCAAATTTTCTAAACCAATGTAGAAGCAGAAGGGTCAGGTGCGTAAAACCCCTTCAATTTATAAATTTAGAAGTAAAACCAAACTAGTTCTGTAAAATTTCATATCGTGTACTACGAAAATTTGTATATTATGTACCGTGCCACTACTCAAATGAGATTAACTGAGGGTATGGAAGCTCCAGCAAACCTCGGGGACTAAAAAATCCACCAACTCCGACAAATCAGACAAAAGAAATATCACAGAACATTAAAAGTTACTCGATATTAAAGCTACAACATATCTTGATGTTAAAACCTGAATCTTCATCGAGATGAAATTGAAATAAACAAGTATATCATTGAACAAACCTGTTCAAGGCCTCGTCTTTTTCTCTAGTGACCTTTTCATTAGCCATGACTTGTTCCTGCAGTTCGTCTTTTTGCCTCACCATTTCTTTTCTCATGTTATCCAAATAAGCTTCATGTTGTGCTTCTTCTTGTCTCTTAAAATTTAAATGCTCTGCCACTTTCGAATCATATTTCATCTGTAAGTTATTTATATCATCTTGCAGCTTTTGTCGTTCATCTTTGGTTAGCTGTGCAACCGGTTGAAATTGTGAGGATGGCTGTTGTCGATCTGTTTTAGGTGGTAAATCGCTTGGGAATCCATGTTTCGGATGTACTCCGTTTGTTCTACCATGCTGTTCGTCAAAGGTACGCTGTTGTTGTTGCTTGTTTTCACTCTCAGTTAAATTATGCTAAAAAATTGAATATATTTTATCTTTAAACATAGCAGGTTTATATAAGGCATTTCAGATACAGATGATGATGATGACGATGATGATGATAACGACGACGACGACGATGATGATGATGATGATGATGGTATGAATAAATCAGTTGATGGAAATTTACAGCCATGTATAATATACAGTATTATGTAGGTCTTGTATTGTGAAAATAAAATTAAAAAAAAAATATATCAGATACAGTTATTTTGTCAGAATGCTAAAGGTTATTGACCCGCGAGTAGAGACGTAAAGAGGACTTCAGTCGTCACAATTTAGAATTGATATAGAAGAATAACATGCATAGTACATGTCTCCTATAACAATTTCAATATCCTGGTGATTACATTTCACCCTTTAAGTCAAATAACAGTATAATGTTTAAGCAAGAAGTAAATAATAACATATAATACTGAATCAAAATACAAGTTTACATTTCAAAGGTTGTTAGATAGTAGCATTGTCAAGCAATATATTAAAATATCATATACGAAAACGCTAATATTGTTAAAGATGAAATATTGTTGATTTAAAACATATTTTTGAATATCAAAACAATACAATTTCATACGTACCAACCAATACTGAAGATACCATTGAATTTCCGAAAGCAATGTAGCCAGTTCTTGTTTTAGATTTGGTATTTCCTGGCGCTTTTGTTCAGACTGGTTTTTTATAGATTTACATCGTTTTTGCCACTCATCTGTCATCTTTAACATGTGATCAGAAATACTCTTGTTTCCTGTTGAGCTTTTGACATTATGTTGGCTTTCTGCGTTAGTACAATCATACTGAAACAAACGATATTTTATAAGCTTCTATGAATTGAATATAATAGAAACAAGTTATTTGACTATTAAAAGACTCTGGTGAGCGATACAATAATGCTACATTCAATATTTTATATAAATCATTTCATGAGAGTGAAACTACTCAAGATAAAAAGACCTCCTTTTTAGCAAAGGCAGAATATATGACATAATGTAATAAATGAAAAGTTTCAAAGTTCTGCAGAAAATTGTTTAAATGTAAATCATTTCAGTATTGAAGTACACGACATGAATAATACCAATCATATCAGCAAACATGTAAGGAAATAAATACTTATAACAGCATTTTTGAGGTTTTCAGAATTTCATTTTAACAATATGTTCATACTTATAGTGATTTACCAAAACTTTTAGATCAATATTTCAAGTACAGACGTTTAAGAAGCAGGAAAACATGACAGAGCATTTGGTCCTTTTCCCTTCTCAGATAATTGATTTTCTGTCATTTATTAGAATATTTTGACTCAATTTGTATGTTAACCGAATATGTTTTTTTCTTTCCATGCTTACCATTAAACAAGGGAGTAGGATACCAATATAAAATGCATATCCATGATCCATGAACATCCTGATCTATACATTTGTGAATAATTTGTGAATATATGAAGATGATGACAATAGCTATCAATTTTATGTTTACACAAGATACATGTGACTACTGTTAAGAAGTATGCATTGTGGTATCAGGGGAAAAAACAGGAAAAGTAAAATTTACCTGTAGTTGTTTAGTTTGTTCGGCCATTTTCAAAACTTTGTCAATTACGACTTGTCGTCGCTCGTCCTTCGCTTTTGATTCCATTAACTTCTTCATATCCTTTATTTCCTTCTCCCAACGATCGATCAACGGTCGCACCTTTTCACTTATAAATGATTTGATTGACATATTTGTGGCAAGCATGCTGTCAGACATATGGCGAGCGGCCTGTTTGGAAGCCATTACGGTGTACTCTGGTAAAGACTGCCACCAAGTTGTTGTTTTTTTCTTGTCTGTTCTGCTTCTACTGAGAATAAATCAGTATAACATATTTCAATTTTTTTTAATTATTCATTTTTCTTGAGTTACCTACCGAATTATAAAAAAAACAACCAATAAAGCAACTTAATGACATCATAGCTATATAGCGAGCCACAGGGGGTTAAAATTTCGATGAGGATTGTAAACTGTCAGGATACCGCTCGATACAAATAAAAAACTCAATTATTTAAATGTGAATGTATTTATATGGTCTTCATTAACACACACATAGCTAGCAGAAAGAATTACAACAACTACATGTAACTGTTGAAAATATAAATTGCCCTATGTATACACATATATAACGGTTGTAATATGGTTTATTTTCACTACATGTGTTCAAGACTGTTTTTTTTAAATCATAGTGTTCAAGACTTGGTTCAAGACTTTTTTCTTTACATCACAGTGTTCAAGGCTATTTTCTTCACATCACAGTGTTCAAGACTTTTTTTTACATCAGTGTTCAAGACCTTTTCTTCACATCACAGTGTTCAAGACTTTTTCTTTACATCAGTGTGCAAGATTTTTTCTTAACATCACAGCGTTCAAGACTTTTTCTTTACATCAGTGTTCAAGACCTTTTCTTCACGTCACAGTGTTCAAGACTTTTTTACATCAGTGTTCAAGACCTTTTCTTCACGTCACAGTATTCAAGACTTTTTCTTTACATCAGTGTGCAAGAGTTTTTCTTAACATCACAGTGTGCAAGACTTTTTCTTAACATCACAGTGTTCAAGACTTTTTTCTTTACATCACGGTGTTCAAGACTTTTTTCTTTACATCAGTGTTCAAGACTTTTTCTTAACATCACAGTGTTCAAGACTTTTTCTTAACATCACAGTGTTCGAGACTTTTTTCTTTACATCAGTGTTCAAGACTTTTTTCTTTACATCACTGTGTTCAAAACTTTTTTTATATCACAGTGTGCAAGACTTTTTTCTTTACATCAGTGTGCAAGACTTGTTCTTAACATCACAGTGTTCAAGACTTTTTTCTTTACATCACAGTGTTCAAGACTTTTTATTTACGTCACAGTGTTCAAGACTTTTTCTTAACATTACAGTGTTCAAGACTTTTTCTTTATATCACAGTGTTCAAGATTGTTTTCTTTACATCACTGTGTTCAAGACTTTTTCTTTACATCACAGTGTTCAAGACTTATTCTTTACATCAAAGTGTGCAAGACGTTTTCTTTACATCAGTGTGCAAGACTTTTTCTTAACAACACAGTGTTCAAGACTTTTTTCCTCACATCACAATGCATTCCTTAGCCATGGCATATTACCGCGACTGTCACTACGTAAAGTTATAGGATATATAATAATGCCATCGATTTGAAGCTTTATCCGGTTACAAAACGAAAACAATTTTTCTTGACAATATCGTTCAGTAAATAGTTTATCAATGACATAACATAAGATAACATTATTCAAAATATACTTTTGGAATAACTCTTAACATATAAATCAATTATCTGTATGTAAATAAGACACCGAAGGCCTCATGCCATAATTTATAACGTACTTTCGGTTTAGCTATACTTATTCAAGAGTTTATCAAAACCGGTTTTTCCTGTTTATATATAGATACAAATAACTTATTTAGAAATACAAAATGATGTGCAATTGAGCTTCAAAAATCGTTTGAGGGATAAATGTTCCAATTTAATAAAATTGGTGTATTTTTCTTGCAATATACTGGTTCTGATTACATATATGGCTGGTTCCTGACCTGACCGAGGTAAATATTGATTGCATGAAATGAAACTACATATTTAATCCAGCAATAACGTAAGTGTATATGACAATTATGAGTATCCCCTTACTTGAAGGTCCTCTTAAGCGTGTCAAGTCTCATGAAGCCGAACCGCCTGGTTATATTTTCCTCTGGAGCTGTCGTCCATCTAACCGTGGCTGTACGACCAAGCTGTGAACAGGGTAAACGGTACCTGTATTTCCGCGAAATGAAATCAAACAACTTCCCGGTAATAGGTATATATATAATAAGCGTTCAAGTCAAAGGTCTAGTATCGTAGTGGCCGTCGGCAAACTGTTCAGCATGTATTGATAACAAACCTCCCGTACACTAAAATGGATGTTCGTAAGGAAGGTTTATCAAGGTACTATGCTGGTGTATCTTTTGTATAATCCACTAGAAATATAAAGTCAGTGCATACAAATGTATATTAAAAATAACTCAGCTGCCCATGAAGATATCCGAAAAAAGCTAGCATTTTACTGTACCACAATGTATATAGGCATACGTTTTATTTTAAAGGGATACAACATTTGCAACTTAGGATACAAGCACAGAGACCTGAGAATTTGTTACAGCTAGTTGTGGACCTAGAATAGGGTGTTAAAGAGTAATTTTACACATTTAGGGTTTAAGATCAATTTTCAATGCCCCCTTAATGGTCATAAAAGCTTTCATAACCATTGAGGGGGCATTTTTTTTATCGAAAATTGATCTTAACCCCCCCCCCCCCCCCCAAATGTGTAAAATTACTCTAAAAACCCTATTGTAAGTCCAAAACTAGCTGTAACAAATTCTCAGGTCCCTGTGGATACAAGGTAAATAGATATAGAGGGGTAAATTCCATCAAATTGGTGTACGTTGCAGAGGAAAAGCTCAGGTATGTTAACTCCAGAGGAAAAGCGCAGGTATGTTAACTCCAGAGGAAAAGCGCAGGTATGTTAACTCCAGAGGAAAAGCGCAGGTATGTTAACTCCAGAGGAAATGCCCAGGTATGTAAACTCCATAATGTTTTTCAACATTACAGAGGTTTGGTTTGGTTTTATTGTTTTTGTGTCCTATTAACAGCTAAGGTAATTTAAGGACGGCCTCCTGGTGTATCCGATGTGGGTGTGTGGGTGTTCATGGAAGTCTCCTTTAGATAGTCCGGATCTTTTGACGATTTAAAGTGCTACCACACTGAAGTATACTGCCGAAGGCCCCCAGCAGAACACCCCTGTTTAACGTCAAGACGGGAGTAGCAACTGCCATTGTTTGAGACTTTGGTATGTCTCGGTTCGGGTTCAAAACACAAAGCCTTCTTCACAGGGGCAAACACCCAACTAAAGACCAAAAGTAAGAGTAGACATCAGGAAGGAGAAAGTTGTTTAGAAAGAAGAAAAAAGATGAGATCCCAGTCGCCTCTCACGATCATGCAATGGAGGCAGCAGGTACAATTCTTGGCTCACAATAATTACGACTTACTGTCCCTGAATTTCTACCAATAACAGTTAAAAACGTTTTAAAAAATTAACAATCCACTCTAGTTTTCCTATGAATATACTTCGGACGAACGTCCTAGGCAACCTGTTCCTCTGAATTCCGAATGTCCCTACAAGCCTTTGATTATGCCAGTGGTGTTGGCAGTTTGCAAGTGATCCCAACGGCCAATTTCTTTTTTCACTGTTTTTTGCTAAGTATTTCAAACGCATTTGATGTTGAAAGTCGTCTTCAGTTTTAGTAACGACTCGTTTGAAAATAATTCCTTTGAAATATCCTAATATTAAGAAAATCATAACGTTTCCAGATAATCATATAGGTTTAAGAATATCTGCATTGAAGTGTTTGTCCTGTTGTCTCAATCTTTACTGTTCACATTGGGTCTAGCACGAAGTAAATGCATCAGGATGTGGCGAAAATGTACACACAGTGCACAGGGAAAAAGGTGTAACAAAGAATGGAACTCGTCAGAGAAATGGCAAAGTTTTGTTACAAATGATAATAGAATGAACAACTTACCTTATTTACATGACTTTTATGTTTCAATTGTAGAATCGTCCATATAGGTTTTTTTCATGTCTTTCGGATGATCAGTTTAAAAGAACGTTTTCCTTTTAATACACGAAGTCAGAGAGTTTTGTTTACATGTGAACTCTTCCGGAACACCTGGTCTTGTTCTCTTGTATTTCTTCAAGGGTTTCCGTTTAAATCTTTCGTTCGTTCATATTTTGCCCCTAGTTCAATCGATCTTGAGTTCGATTGATGGTTTTGTTGAGCTTCGATATTACCTGAATTTTAAATCTCTTCCAACTTTAAGCCTAACATCCGAAAAGAGTGTGCTGTAATTTCACGATAGCGATAATTCTTAAAAAAATGCTGGTCAGATCTTCATTAAACTTCACACCAAATTTTCTTCGAATTTTTCTTTGGACTGACTGGAAAACAAAGATGGTCTAACAGATGGCTATCTTAAATTTTGAAAGTTTGGTAGCGCCATCTCGCTGAAAGCAATTGGGCATCATCCTCAAAGTTCACATGAAAGTTCTTTGTGGTCGCTGGTTAGCGTATCAAATTTTTGGATTCATCAGAAAAACAAGATGGCCGATAAGTAGTTAAATTTAATTTTTAGTTATTGTTTTCAGTACGATAGCTAATTTGAAGCTTTGAATAAAAATGACCACAATATGCCTTAACCGTTTAAATGACTCGATCAAACAGATTATAAATAAGCAATTAAGAATAAAAACATCAATCGTTCGAAGACTCCATGAAGATGGTAACATATTGGGTGCTTGAATCCATCTTAGACCTCTTTGCTATTATAAATTTTACAAGAAAAACTCAAATGGGCAAAGATATTTTGCAAGACACATCGGCAAACAATCAGAAAGGCAAAAGAATAGTTCAGAAAAAGAATTATTTAAAAACAAAATTAATTAACAAGTGGCCCATGGGCTTTTTTTACATGAGTTTTGAAAACGGGTAACATTCATATTTTAACACAATGGTTGCCTCTCAATGGAGGCCATTTTATCAAATCAGGAAACGGTATTTGATGCCAGCATATCTTGGAAAACAAGAGGGCCAATGGGCCTGAATCATTCACCTGCTCTCAAGTCAACTTCAGCAAACTGGAGAGCATACTTTAAACATGCTACCACACAATACGATATAATCAAGAGCCTATATTTGTTAAAGGAAACGTCATTCATTTGAACAAATTTGGTAGTCCTTCATCTCGGTATATTCAAGGCTAAACATCAGCACTATGAACCTTTTGGTTATTGTGAAGAAGTCGTTGGAAGACTTTTGACCCCTGTGGCCGTTAAAATAGGTCAAGGTAATTCATTTGAACAAACTTGGTGGCCCTTCATTCCAGTATGTTTGGGCCAAATATCAGTACTCAGAACTTTTGGAAAATTGAGAATAAGATGCTGAAAGATTTTAACATTTTAGATTCCATTATCTTGAATATGGTTTATACATGTACATAGCCCTTCATCCTAACATGCTTCAGGCCAAATATCTCAACCCTGGGCCTTTTAGTTGAGATTTTTGAGGGAGATGTTTAATACATTTGACATGTGTGACCTTGGAAGTAGGTAAAGGTCATTTCTTTGAACAAACTTGGTAGCCCTTTATCCTAGTATGCTACAGGACATATGTCAGTACCCTTGGCCTTTTGGTTATTGGAAAGAAGTCACAGGAATTGGGGTTTTTTTTTTTTACACTTTTGCCCCATGACCTTGAAAACAGGTTAAGGCCATTCATTTGAACAGTTATGGTAGCTCTCAATTCCAGCATATTACTGGCCCAATATCAGTATCCTGAGCCTTTAAGTTATTATAAAGAAGTCAATGGAAGAATTTTAACACATTTGAACCCTGTGATCTAGAAAGTGGGTCAAGGTCATTGAGTTAAACAAATTGGTAGCCCTTCATCGTAGCATGGTACTGGTACAATATCATAACTTTGGGCCTTTCGGTTAGTGAAATAAAGCCGTAAATGTAAATTGTTTATAACAGATGACAGACAAAAGACAAATCACAATAAATCACTTGAGACTTGATCTCAGATGACCTAAAACACAAAATAAAACCCAGAGACAATAACAAAAATAACAGATTTATTGCACCCTCATCTCTCTACACTTAAAATTGTTTCTTCTATGAGTCTCAGAACTTCTTTACTCCTGTCGAAGGCTCGATCAAAACATGTCAAGAGCTGTTCGGTCTTTAGTGGACTTCCACCTGTTGAAACAAAAATTAAAATTATTGGATACATTAAAATTCAGCAGTTCAACATTGTAAACATAATTTCGCAAGCATTTCCTCATTTTCATGATCCAATACACTGTATGTTATTCCATTTGGAAAAAAAACTGTATAAGATTTCCCCCTATTTATTGAAAACCAGTTTAAATGAATTGTATTATCAAAATACAGAAAGCTTTTCTGTAACTGATGCATAACTTGCATAACCAAGTTAAGTAGTTCTTCCATTAAGATTTTACGGGCCAGTATTTTTCCACAAGTTCGGCTTAAAAAAAGGGTATCAAACTTGATTATTTTATAATTTCAATGAAAAAATATTAACTATGATTGCAATGTAATAATTATATAATTAAATATTACTGAACATTTACAGTATAGAGAAGTGATGTAACGGTTACACACCTGGTTTGTGTACCATGCAGAGTTTGTCACCAACAGTTACTATGGTAACCATGCCTGTAGCCAGCCCCTCCTCCTCCACTGTAGGGTCGACAAACAGGATACGGCTGTAACATCAATTTATATCAGGTATTATACTGATGGAGAGCTCATTTCAGGGAGATCAACTTCAAATACAGTCATAACTTGCTATCTCGAAGTTAGCGGGACCATGGGGAAAACTTCAAGTAATCTGTGTATTCATGTGAAAATAAATGTTTCGTGAAAAGCTTTACATTGAGACTGACGAAATGTTTCAAAATTAAACGTGGTCTTCGAGTTTTCAAGATAACTTGGTTCAACTGTATCATTCACCAGGATGTTTGTTTTTAATCTATTTCAAACAAGAGGTCCATAGACATATAACAAGTCACCAGAAAAAATTCTCAAGTAGTCAAACTGAAACATGTTCTTTTTAAATCAGCACATATTTACATTGGAGAGAGGGCATACACCCAAACAAACCTGAAAACCTGGCATATACATATAAGTGATCATGCTCCCAATCTCAAGTCCCATAGGCTACATGATTAATAAAAAATTCAAAGTCCCATAACTCTGCTGGCTATAGTCTGATTTGGACCATTTACATACTCGACAGAGATCTTAATGATGGTAGAATGCAAAGCGAAATTTATCAAGATCCATTCAATTTTTTTAAGTTATTGTGCTCACAAGATAAAAGTTACCATATACACCCTTCATCAGTCTTGTCACTCAGTTATTTTATCAAGTAAAAGTGGCTGATAGCCCCGTAGCCGATAGCCACTTGGATGGACAGTGGCCAATAGCCACTTGGATGGACAGTGGCCAATAGCCACTTGGATGGACCGTGGCTGATAACCACTTGGATGGACCATCGCCGATAGCCACTTGGATGGACCGTGGCTGATAGCCACTTGGATGGACCATCGCCGATAGCCACTTGGATGGACCGTGGCTGATAGCCACTTGGATGGACCCTGGCTGATAGCCACTTGGATGGACAGTGGCCAATAGCCACTTGGATAGACCGGGGCTGATAGCCACTTGGATGGACCGGGCTGATTATCCACTTGGATGGACCGTGGCTGACAGCCACTATAATGGACTGTGGCTGAAAGCCACTTGGATGGACCGTGGCTGATAGCCACTTGGATGGACCGTGGCTGATAGCCACTTGGATGGACCGTGGCTGATAGCCACTTGGATGGACCGGGGCTGATAGCCACTTGGATGGACCGTGGCTAATAACCACTTGGATGGATCATGGCTGATAGCCACTTGGATGGACCGTGGCCGATAGCCACTTGGATGGACCATGGCTAATAACCACTTGGATGGACCGTGGCCGATAGCCACTTGGATGGACCGTGGCTAATAACCACTTGGATGGACCGTGGCTAATAACCACTTGGATGGACCGTGGCTAATAACCACTTGGATGGACCGTGGCTGATAGCCACTTGGATGGACCGTGGCTGATAGCCACTTGGATGGACCGTGGCCGATAGCCACTTGGATGGACCTTGGCTAATAACCACTTGGATGGACCATGGCTGATAGCCACTTGGATTGACCGTGGCTGATAGCCACTTGGATGGACCGTGGAACAATAAATTTTAATAGGAAGATGGAAAACTCTTACTTGAAACCCTAACTGTATAGAGGAACAGCAGGCATAATGGAAAACTCTTACTTGAAACCCTAACTGTATAGAGGAACAGCAGGCATAATGATGGCTGGGTAAATAAAACTCCTCTATATAAACTTTATCTCTTTTACAACAACTAGAACACTGATACATCAGAAAGGGCCCCGCAATATGTCTGATGCTCCATTGAATATTGGTATTTTGGAGTTATAGTACAGTGATGTTAAATTTGTAAGTGTTAGAAAACAATTATAAACAAGATCATTCATTGATAGGAAAATGTCAAAATTGTTTTGACAGCTAAAATCCAAAAGGGTCGATTACCTGGCATTTTGTAGCCTATCCAGGATAACCTTGACCGTTGACCTTTGAACTTGTGACCTTGAACTATGAAATTGATCATTGTCAGTTAACTCTTGGTTTATTTGTTCACTACTTTACATAATCTATTAGTGAACAGTTAAAAACAGCAAAGATTCAGTATTTTCATGTTAATGTTAAAATCCAATATGGCCGCCTAACAGCCATTTTGAATCCGATTTGCATGAAATACTACACATGTGATCTAGGATGAATGAGGAATCATCAGTTCCAATTTGATACAAATCCTTCATCTCCTGGAAACATTTTTGTGCAGAAGAAACAGCAAAGATTCAGTATTTTCATGTTAATCTTAAAATCCAATATGGCCGCCTAACAGCCATTTTGAATTCGATTTGCATGAAATACTACACATGTGATCTAGGATGAATGAGGAATCATCAGTTCCAATTTGATACAAATCCTTCATCTCCTGGAAACATTTTTGTGCAGAAGAAACAGCAAAGATTCAGTATTTTCATGTTAATCTTAAAATCCAATATGGCCGCCTAACAGCCATTTTGAATTCGATTTGCATGAAATACTACACATGTGATCTAGGATGAATGAGGAATCATCAGTTCCAATTTGATACAAATCCTTCATCTCCTGGAAACATTTTTGTGCAGAAGAAACAGCAAAGATTCAGTATTTTCATGTTAATCTTAAAATCCAATATGGCCGCCTAACAGCCATTTTGAATTCGATTTGCATGAAATACTACACATGTGATCTAGGATGAATGAGGAATCATCAGTTCCAATTTGATACAAATCCTTCATCTCCTGGAAACATTTTTGTGCAGAAGAAACAGCAAAGATTCAGTATTTTCATGTTAATCTTAAAATCCAATATGGCCGCCTAACAGCCATTTTGAATCCGATTTGCATGAAATACTACACATGTGATTTAAGATGCATGAGGAATCATCAGTTCCAATTTGATACAAATCCTTCATCTCCTGGAATCATTTTTGTGCAGAAGAAACAGCAAAGATTCAGTATTTTCATGTTAATCTTAAAATCCAATATGGCCGCCTAACAGCCATTTTGAATCCGATTTGCATGAAATACTACACATGTGATCTAAGATGCATGAGGAATCATCAGTTCCAATTTGATACAAATCCTTCATCTCCTGGAAACATTTTTGTGCAGAAGACAAAAAACGGACAGACGGGAGGACAGACGGACGGACAGACGGACAGACAACCTGATTACTATAGGGCACTCGCATCTCTCGATGCGGGGCCCTAATTATGAAAAAAGTTATTTCAACTTATATTTATCACTGTTGTTGACCCCAGTGTTAGTGTGCGGGGTGGATATTATTACTGTGGGAGGAAAGTAGAGCACTCGAAGAGAACCAATGCAGTGGGAGAGGTGACCCCCATACTTGTTCATGTCCTATCCGCCACCTTAATGAAGGCAAATGCACTATCCACTGCACCACCTGATTTGCGAACACCTTTCCCATATTACATCAATATCCACCATGTTTTTACAGTACTGTTGACTGTCCTAGGTAATTGACATGTTACTATTAATGCATACTTGTCAACCCTCCCTGTTTAGGAGGGAGACTGTATTTTCAACCAGTGAAATTGCTAAACTATTACAATTTTTTAAAGATCTGATGACTTAATTTGACCAAACAGCCCAAAAGAAGCAATTTGAGAGTGTTATTTTTCCTTTAGCTGTACATACATATGTTATTTCTCCTTTCAATTCTGAGCACGCATAATCACATCCATGAAAATTTCAAAAAGTTATTAAGTATGACAGTGCCCTATGTTCATGCTTGCTACCTCTGTTAACTACTTACTCATCGAATATTGAGAAGGTGGAGGATACCGGCTGTGACGAGACCGTCAAAGGAGAGGTTTTGTTCATGGTCACTTCTGGAACCTCTTCCTTTTCTTCCACATGGGGCAAACGAGCTGTGAAGAGGTGAAGAACATTTGTAGCGAGATGTGGAGAAGTCAATTTGTGTACAGGAGAAACAGTATTTAATACTGGGGGGTATGATGTATGGGGCAAACCATCCTTAATACCCTGGGGTTACGCTCACCTACGATTTCAGGATCTCTACAACCTGGAATATGTCATGGCAAAACTGAAGTCTCAGTGTGCACCACCTTGTTGATGTGGCAAAAAGATTGGTTCAACACTTTGATGTATATCAAAAGTATCCCATGGTCAAAGGAAGGTAAAAATTGAAAAAGTTTGAAGTACGTCACTTGTAGCTCCTCTGTAATCTTCAAAAGACAAGCATCAGCCTAGCGATTGGTGGGTATTTTTAAACTAAACTGCGCCTTCAGTCATGACATATTCATACTTGCCAACCCTTCCTATTAAGGCGGGAGACTCCCGATTTTGGACCCTAAAATGTTGCATTTTCAACTTTGGAATTTGCTTAACTATTCCTGTTTTTAAAGATCTGATGAATTCATCTGAAAGAAGAGCTCAAAAGAAGCCTTTCAAAAGTTTTATTTTCCTCTGAATACATGGGAACATATATTATTTATGTTTTCAATTCTGAGCACGCGTATAATCTTCCCCATGGAAATTTCAAAAAGTTGGCAAGTATGCATATTCTAGGGGTGTAGAGAGCAGGTGGTGAGGTGGTAGGTGAGCATATACAAAACCCCTGGTTATCGAGGATGGGGACAAACAAGCTACAATTACAAGTCATAGTATTCTACAATCCTAGTACTGTACCAGTTACACTAGCTACATTATACATAATTACATAATCACGGCCCCTTTCGTAAGTCCAATCACAGTTGCTTGAGTTTCTGTCAGTATATAAAAATATGGAGCCGCGGCCCATTACAGAATGTAAGGGCAGTATTCCAACGATATTTCTCAACTATTTGTAAACAATGCACATAACTTACTTGTTGTGAGGTTGTCGTGCAATTCTTAGATTAAACACCGACATTTCTGATAAGTTTATATATTAATCTACCACTACATGCTAATTTCGTTTCATCTAACGATAATTTCTCCATCGCATAGACGTTTTTTTTTATGACGAGCGTACCGGCAAATTTTGAGCAAGCGGCCATGGCTTGCACATATGTGACGTCACGTTCTGAACAATTCAGTGTAGGACGAAACATTAGGAATTCCTCGGACTTTTTCAAATTTTCCCCAAGAGTTAGAGTTATCTCCCTTATCTATATGTAAATTTCAACATATATAAGGAAATCTGTTCATGTTTAAAAAATTGCAATTTATGATCCAAATGCACATCTATAATATGATGGGCTCAATAATCCTCAGCTTGTATTTTATTTGAATAAAAAACATTATTTATTCTTTTGTATTCCATGCGGCTTCGTGACCTCACATATGTACAGGCCATGGCCACTTGCTTAAAAAGTTGCCGGTACACTCGTCATAAAAAAAACTTCTATGCGACAGAGAAATTATTGTTAGATGAAACAAAACTAGCATGTAGTGGTGGATTGATATCTAAATTAAATGGAAATGTCGGTGTTTCGTCTGAGAATTGCACGACAGACTCGCAACCAGTAAGTTATGTGCATTGTCTACAAATAGTTGAGAAATAACGTTGGTATACTTCCATTACATTACTGTAATGGGAGGCTCATTTCACACATATATATATTTATTATTTACTGACAGAAACTCAAGCAACTGTGGTCCAATTTAACCAGTTGAAATGGTTCAACCTGAAAAATGTTACAAGCACAAATCTAAACTGAGGTTGACTACAGCAATATTTGGCACGTGTAGACTGAAGGGTCCAGACAAACATGTACCTGACCAAAACTAAGATGCTGACAATTATTACATGTGGTTTGTATTATTATAACACAATGTCTATCCACATGTAAATCTTAATTTGTGAGTAAGATGACAAACGAACAAATGACATTAATATAGTCATGAAATTTAGTTTTATTCTCAAAAATCGTGCATTGTTCAGCTTTGTCTGCAGTTTGATCAAAGTGTGTTTTATGTTTATCAAGGAATATTTCTCTGCTCCATGAACAGTTTTTAAACAGGATAGAAGTATTTATATAAACATGGGGGCCAGAGGGCCTGTATCGCTCACCTGGATACCTAATCATCTACATAATCATGGCAAAATCTTTTCTTTTTGGCCCCACAACTCAACCCCCTTGGGGGGTTAGTCCCAACATGAGTACAATTTTGAATCCTGAGCACCTAGGGATGCGTCCTGCCAAATAAGGTTGATTTCCAATCAGTGGTTATGGAGAAGATGTCGTTTAAACCAATATAGCTAAATAACCCTTTTGGCCCCGCCCCTCAGCCCCCAAAGGGGGTCAGTCCCACCAATAGAAAAATTTTGAATCGTGGGTACCTAGGGATGCTGTCTGCCAAATAAGGCTGATTTTCAATCAGTGGTTATGGAGAAGAAGACGCTAATATCAATATAGCTAAATAATTCTTTATGGCCCCACCCCTCAGCCCCCTGTGGGGTCATCCCACCATAGGTAAAATATTGAATTCTGAGCACCTAGGGATACTTTCTGCCAAATAAGGCTGATATCCAATCAGTGGTTATTTTGAATCCTGGGCACCTAAGGATGCTTCCTGCCAAATTAGGTTGATTTCCAATCAGTGGTTATGGAGAAGAAGTCGTTTAAAAAATTGTTGACGGACGATGGATCGACGAACAGACGACGGACGCCACGGTAAGGCATAAGCTCACCTTTGTCTTTCAGACCTGGTGAGCTAATAATACTGAAATGAATTAAAGGAAAAAAAATGATGTAAAAGTATATGAGAAATGGCATAAGGAAATTGGTGCTTAATACAAATTTTTATTTTGGACAAAGATTAAATTAGATAGCTTTGTAGGAACATTTTCTGAAGAACATAAAGAAATAGCATTAATGAAACTTACTGTTTCTGAATGCTGCTAGGAGTGCCAACACAGCGGTGTCATAAACATTTCCATCATAGTCCAAACACATCAGGTCACAGTGTAAAACCCACACCAACTGACAAGTAAAAACACATCAGTAAAATAAATCATTATTATCTTACAAGTATAAAAGACAGCCATATCAAGAAAACATATCAAGTAAAAAATGTTTGTTAAAAGGTTTTGGGATGATAAATTTAAAACTTGTACAGTGCACTCCTCTTTATATCATGTTGCATTTTTGTCAGACAAAAACATGACATTAACAGGAATGTGACATTAAGAGAAACATGTTTTTCTACTAAATCAAGTACATTTCCAATCTCCATAAATAAAAGTAAGCTATTCAATGTACATATGAAGATGTTTCAATCTATATTTCATAAAAAAACTCATTTTTTGGGTTACCTTTTCATTTCTTTTTTTTTTAATATTTGCAATATATTGTACATGTAAGTAATCTAAAATCAATGGAAATGATATCATTTTCTGGATATCCCATGTGATTGCTTAAAAAACATGATATTAACATGAATTCACCTGAAAATCCATGATTTTAACCAAATAAAAGTACATAGATAATATAGGGGGGGAAATGGTGATTTGGAAAAACATGATATAAAGAGGAATATGATATTAACAGGGGTGATATTAAGTGGAGTCCAGTGTATAACCATCATTCATTGACTTTTATCCTTAAATAAAAGTAAGCTATTCAATGTACATATGAAGATGTTTCAATCTATATTTCATAAAAAAAACTCATTTTTTGGGTTACTTTTTCATTTCTTTTTTTTTAATATTTGCAATATATTGTACATGTAAGTAATCTAAAATCAATGGAAATGATATCATTTTCTGGATATCCCATGTGATTGCTTAAAAAACATGATATTAACATGAATTCACCTGAAAATCCATGATTTTAACCAAATAAAAGTACATAGATAATATAGGGGGGAAAATGGTGATTTGGAAAAACATGATATAAAGAGGAATGTGATATTAACAGGGGTGATATTAAGTGGAGTCCAGTGTATAACCATCATTCATTGACTTTTATCCTTAAACCTTAATTCACCGTGAATTTTGATATTTATGCAAACCCTAATTAGTCCCGAGACTCTCAGTGAGTCTTTAATTCACATTTCACTTCCAGGTTACTTGTCCTGTACATTTATTTTAACACCTAGCTCATTTCCTCTTGCCCAGACACTAGTTTTAAACATTTTGACAGATAGATGTCTAGTGTGGTGTCAGACCGCACTACTTCAAGAAAACCTGGAATTCTTCGACACCGTTTGATATCAGGATGTTTTGACTTTAGTATGCTGTGGTCCAACACCAAATACAACAAATTAAACAGCAAAAGTATATTGAATATAAGGCTTAACAATATGTTCATGGAAACATAGGTAATGTAAAAAAAGATCCTGGCCTGATCCCTCAATTCGGCTCACTTTCCCCTGTAAATTGTACTCTCTCTAAACCGGCCAAATCATGCCCAAGGCATTGCCTGATAGAGAAGTTGCACTGTATCTGTCAAAATGTCTACAGTCTGGCCCCAGTATCATGAAACAAACTTAAGTCTTAGACAAAATTTGAACTTAAGTATGAAGTTTTGACTTAGCTAAGACAGCAATCTTAAGTGGATCATGAAACGTGCTAAGCAAAATTTTAGCTGAGACTGAACTAAGAGCTGACAATGCAACTTAAAAAGCTTTCAATTAATATTTACATCAGCATCCTTGGCCTTTTTATTATTGAGACGAAGATTGTTAAAGGAAAAGTTTACGGATGGCGCATGGTGGACCCTTTGGGTCAGATGACCTAAAAAGTAGGGAGTAGTGTGGTAGATTTTAATTGTACATAGGATTTAGGTCACCTTCTAGCTTAAAGCTAGAGGGAATTTCCCTCAGTGGTAAGTGTCCAACTAAGAAATTAGAGATTTAACCCAAACACACTACTCTCTGTTTCCTGTTACAGATGAAAACGGATGTAATGTAGTACGTAATTGAAGCATTTTGTTTCATTTCATTCTATATCATATCTCATGAAAGATATGATGTTGTATGTGGAAAACCAAATGCGACATCTTTCATTAACTTTAGAACATATCTTATACAAATTATATGTCATATAAACATTAAAGACATCTAATAAAGAATCTCCCGTGCATCAGCTAGAGCACATTAATAGTAAGCACAACATTTCTGTATAAACATTAAACAATAGATGATCCCAGAAAGATCTTGGTGCCAGACATAGACAATCTTCATTTGTTCTTAAAGAGTGGGATCTTTTCCCTTTTTTCTTCTTAAGAAAAGGCATTATTTATTGAAAGATTGTAGCCTGTGAGCTAAAATTCCAAGGTGGCCATTGGTCAACCATTTTGTTTTTTTTTTATCAGCCCAAAAACCAAAATAATACAACTATAAGGACCAAGAGGAACATACATATGAAATTTGAGAAAGATCCATGTATACGGCATGTACCTACCTCTAAAAAAAAACAAGAGATCCCAGAGGGATCTTGGCGCCCACAATCGATGATCTTCATTTATTCATAAAAAGTTTGATATTTTCCTTTCTTTTTTGTTTCTTTCATCTAAATATTTAATCCAAGTTATATGAAATTTGAGAGTTCCTTTAGAATTAAACATAGTTGAAAGATGGTCACTTATCAGCAATTTTGTTTTTCTGAACAGTTTCAAAATCAAAAGAGAACTAGGGACCAAAGGGTACCTACATATATGAGAATGATTCATAATAGCAGTAAAATATTATCAGATCTGTCTGAAAATGTATCATGCACAACAAAGCACCAAAGGGAACCACCTGCATATGAAATTCGAGAATGATTCATCCAGTACTTGTCAAGAAATAGCAATAACAAAATCTAAGATGCCTGCCTGTTGACCATATTGTTTTTCTGGTCTGAAACTTAAACATGCGCAACTAGGCACCAAGGGGAACTTGTATGTGAAATTTGAGAATGATCTATCCCGTACTTCTTTAGAAATAGCGATAACAAACATTGTTTATGGGCAGACGACAGACCACGAACACAGGGTGTTTTGAATAACCCCATAACCATTTGATCATGGTGAGTTAAAATAATGACAGAAAGACGACGGATGCTATGCCATAGCATGGCTTTCGGACAGGTGAGCTAAGAATTAAAATTGTTACATTTGACAAACAAACACATGTCTATTGCTTGTACATGCTTAAAGGCCCAATATACGCAACTTTAGGCAAAAACTTGAAGTGAAAATCAAGCCTAATAACTTATATTTATAGATTTAATTAAGATTAGCTGATATCAGCAATATTCAAGATGATTTCTTACACGGTCACCAGTACAGCAGCAGTTGAAACTCGGTATTCGTAAACACACGTCCATTTTGAACCGTCTTCTAACTTCGACTTGTTGTTGAAGTGGGCCACACCTGAATTATTTTCAATTCTTTGGATTTTTCTGTCAAGAGTTTCTTGTTAGATACCGCTCAGTTACGTATATTGGGCCTTTAAGTTATATTACAAATTGGCACTCATATCACTGTAAACACATGCATGATACCTGTTAGTGTCTTGGTAAATATTTTAATCAAATAAAGCTATCAAAAGTTTATATGGATGTTTTGTGTTTATTGTTATTATTTCATAAAACATAGAAAATGTTAAATGTAGAAACCACAAAAATTAAGAAATTGTCAATATATCTATATTTCACAAAAATTGCAAATGAAAAAATAACCTTATACTCTGTATATGGAATGAGAGATAAATTTTAATAAAGTTAATTTGTCCATCATTCTAAAAGAATCAGGTTGTTGTTAGATATTTGTCATTGTATTCCCTTATTGGGCCCTCATATCTGGGGTTACTAACACAAAGTTGTTTTCCGCTGCATCAATTGTAATACCTCATTCACCCCTGAAGACACATTTGAACTCTTCCTATTCAATGGTTGGAATAGTTCACTATTGAATATCAGGGGTGAATAATTTACACGAATGCATCAGGCTGGCTTTTCCATATGAAACATTTTGTTGTTTACTCATTATACAAGTGGTACTTGACTGACTGTTGACGATATCGAAACAGGAAGAATTTGCAGCACTTAAAACAGACTATTTCATTCTGAAAGCCTCAGTTATGTGATGTACAGAGTAGAGCCAGGACATTTGCTTATATTGCAAACCCTGAGTCATCCTACCACAACAAACTTATTAGCATATAGTTGTCACTCAAGGCAATCTCAAGCCAAGATATCTACAAAGTTTGATGCAGTAGGCAAGTAAGTAACCATTTTCTCCAATTTTAAATAATTTGGTTCTGATTAGTCAAATTTGTTGACCATTATTGCTCAGTTAGGCCGATAAACTGATGAATCGGCTACAGATTTATTGAATACAGAATTATTAACCAGTTATAGATATTTCATGAAGGAGTTTTCCTTAGACTCATGGCTTTTTTGAAAAATTTCTGAACTATATTTTATTATTAGGGATATTCACGATTTCACACCTTTCTCTCTTTAATAGATACGTAAGTTCAGCAGCAATGTGTAATTCCTGCTGATATATTTATTAACATCATCACTGTTCTGCTTTAACATTCAAGCCTGATAATGGCAATAGGTCAACAAAACCTGAATATAAACTAACAAGAGGCCCAATGGGCCTGCATCGCTCACCTGGTATCAATCTCTGACTTATTTTATAGTGTAACCCTAAAGTCCCCTTAAAATCTTTTACTGTAAGACATTCAGAAGAACATCTTAAGATTTAAACATATTTTACCCCTGTGACCTTATAAGACAACATCATTTTCATTTTCAAATTTTGTTTGGCTTCATCCCAGGATGCTACAAGACACATATCATATCTCTAGGCATTTCGGTTTATCAGAAGAAGTCGCTCAAAGCTTTTAACCACTGATTTGACCACAGTGACCTTTAATATGGGTCCAGATCATTTTCCTTCCCAAAGTTTGTCGTGCTTCATCCAAGGAACCTTTCAGTCAAATATCATGCTTCTAGGGCTTTTGGTATTTCAGAAGAAGTTGTTTAAAGGTTTTCACAGATTTGACCCTTGTGACCTTGAATATAGGTCTAGGTGATTTCTTTTCGCAAACTTTGTCGGGCTTCATCCAAGGAACCTTTCAGCAAAATACCATGTTTCTAGGGCTTTTGGTACTTCAGAAGAAGTTGTTTAAAGGTTTTAACAGATTTGACCCTTGTGACCTTGAATATAGGTCAAGGTCATTTCTTTTCGCAAACTTTGTCGTGCTTCATCCAAGGAACCTTTCAGCCAAATATCATGCTTCTAGGGCTTTTGTTATTTCAGAAGAAGTCGTTTAAAGGTTTTCACAGATTTGACCCTTGTGACCTTGAATATAGGTCAAGGTGATTTCTTTTCGCAAACTTTGTCGGGCTTCATCCAAGGAACCTTTCAGCAAAATACCATGTTTCTAGGGCTTTTGGTACTTCAGAAGAAGTCGTTTAAAGGTTTTAACAGATTTGACCCTTGTGACCTTGAATATAGGTCAAGGTCATTTCTTTTCGCAAACTTTGTCGTGCTTCATCCAAGGAACCTTTCAGCCAAATATCATGCTTCTAGGGCTTTTGTTATTTCAGAAGAAGTCGTTTAAAGGTTTTCACAGATTTGACCCTTGTGACCTTGAATATCAGTCAAGGTCATTTCTTTTCGCAAAATTTGTCGGGCTTCATCCAAGGAACCTTTCAGCCAAATATCATGCTTCTAGGGCTTTTGGTATTTCAGAAGAAGTCGTTTAAAGGTTTTCACAGATTTGACCCCTGTGACCTTGAATATAGGTCAAGGTCATTTCTTTTCGCAAACTTTGTCAGGCTTCATCCAAGGAACCTTTCAGCCAAATATCATGCTTCTAGGGCTTTTGGTATTTCAGAAGAAGTCGTTTGAAGGTTTTAACAGATTTGACCCTTGTGACCTTGAATATAGGTCAAGGTCATTTCTTTTCGCAAACTTTGTCAGGCTTCATCCAAGGAACCTTTCAGCCAAATACCATGTTTCTAGGGCTTTTGGTATTTCAGAAGAAGTCGTTTGAATGTTTAAACAGATTTGACCCCTGTGACCTTGAATATAGGTCAAGGTCATTTCTTTTCGCAAAAGTTTGTCGGGCTTCATCCAAGGAACCTTTCTGTCAAATATCATGCTTCTAGGGCTTTTGGTATTTCAGAAGAAGTCGTTTGAAGGTTTTAACAGATTTGACCCTTGTGACCTTGAATATCAGTCAAGGTCATTTCTTTTCGCAAACTTTGTCGGGCTTCATCCAAGGAACCTTTCAGCTAAATATCATGCTTCTAGGCCTTATGGTATTTCAGAAGAAGTCGTTTGAAGGTTTTAACAGATTTGACCCTTGTGACCTTGAATATAGGTCAAGGATATTTCTTTTCGCAAACTTTGTCGTGCTTCATCCAAGGAAACTTTCAGCCAAATATCATGCTTCTAGGGCTTTTGGTACTTCAGAAGAAGTCGTTTGAATGTTTAAACAGATTTGACCCCTGTGACCTTGAATATAAGTCAAGGACATTTCTTTTCGCTAACTTTGTCAGGCTTCATCCAAGGAACCTTTCAGCCAAATATCAAGCTTCTAGGGCTTTTGGTATTTCAGAAGAAGTCGTTTAAAGGTTTTCACAGATTTGACCCCTGTGACCTTGAATATAGGTCAAGGTCATTTCTTTTCGCAAACTTTGTTGGGCTTCATCCAAGGAACCTTTCAGCCAAACAACATGCGTCTAGGGCTTTTGGTATTTCAAAAGAAGTCGTTTAAAGGTTTTAACAGATGTGACCCCTGTGACCTTAAATATAGGTCAAGGTCATTTCTTTTCGCAAACTTTGTCAGGCTTCATCCAAGGAACCTTTCAGCCAAATACCATGTTTCTAGGGCTTTTGGTATTTCAGAAGAAGTCGTTTGAATGTTTAAACAGATTTGACCCCTGTGACCTTGAATATAGGTCAAGGTCATTTCTTTTCGCAAAAGTTTGTCGGGCTTCATCCAAGGAACCTTTCTGTCAAATATCATGCTTCTAGGGCTTTTGGTATTTCAGAAGAAGTCGTTTGAAGGTTTTAACAGATTTGACCCTTGTGACCTTGAATATCAGTCAAGGTCATTTCTTTTCGCAAACTTTGTCGGGCTTCATCCAAGGAACCTTTCAGCTAAATATCATGCTTCTAGGGCTTTTTGTATTTCAGAAGAAGTCGTTTAAAGGTTTTAACAGATTTGACCCCTGTGACATTGAATAAAGGTCAAGGTCATTTCTTTTCGCAAACTTTCTCGTGCTTTATCCAGGGAACCTTTGAGCCAAATATCATGCTTCTAGGCCTTATGGTATTTCAGAAGAAGTCGTTTGAAGGTTTTAACAGATTTAACCCTTGTGACCTTGAATATAGGTCAAGGATATTTCTTTTCGCAAACTTTGTCGTGCTTCATCCAAGGAAACTTTCAGCCAAATATCATGCTTCTAGGGCTTTTGGTACTTCAGAAGAAGTCGTTTGAATGTTTAAACAGATTTGACCCCTGTGACCTTGAATATAAGTCAAGGACATTTCTTTTCGCTAACTTTGTCAGGCTTCATCCAAGGAACCTTTCAGCCAAATATCAAGCTTCTAGGGCTTTTGGTATTTCAGAAGAAGTCGTTTAAAGGTTTTCACAGATTTGACCCCTGTGACCTTGAATATAGGTCAAGGTCATTTCTTTTCGCAAACTTTGTTGGGCTTCATCCAAGGAACCTTTCAGCCAAACAACATGCGTCTAGGGCTTTTGGTATTTCAAAAGAAGTCGTTTAAAGGTTTTAACAGATGTGACCCCTGTGACCTTAAATATAGGTCAAGGTCATTTCTTTTCGCAAACTTTGTCGGGCTTCATCCAAGGAACCTTTCAGCCAAATACCATGTTTCTAGGGCTTTTTGTATTTCAGAAGAAGTCGTTTAAAGTTTAAAATAGATTTTACCTCACTGTGACCTTGAATATTGGTCAAGGTCGTTTCTTTTCGCAAACTTTATTTGGCTTCATCCAAGGAAGCTTCTGGTCAAATATGAAGTCTCTATGCCTGACGGTATTTTAGAAGAAGTTGTTTGAAGGTTTCGACATTTTTGACCCCAGTGACCTTGAAATTAGGTCAAAGTGATTTTTTTTCGCAAACTTTGTTCAGCTTCTTCCAAGATATCTACCAGCCAAATTTCATGTCCCTGGGCCTTTCAGTATTTTAGAAGAAGTCGTTTAAAGGAAAAAGTTGACGGACGCAGGACGGACGGACGGACGACGGACGCTGCACCATCACATAAGCTCACTTGGCCCTTCGGGCCAGGTGAGCTAAAAATTGATTAAACTATAGAGACAAAAGATGAATACAGCCTGATTTACATAAGGAAACTCTTGAAAAAGTACAAGAAAAAAGACCAGGTATTCCAGAAGATTAACCATCTTCTGCTTCATTAACGATGCCCACCTTGTAAAACTTGGTCACATCAAAGTAAACGTCACATTCGTCCTCAAAGTGAGAATTGAGGCATCATTCTCAATCACAACAAGTAGGCATACTAATATTTATTACATTTTTTCCAGTGAAATATCGAAAATCATACATTCTATAAAAGTGATATTTTTCACTAGTGAGAAATATGATATTTTTCACTAGTGAAAAATATCACTTTTTTTATTTGACCAATCAGAACGCTGCTTACAAACGACGTTTGGGAAAATCAAAAGCTGACATTGTAAATTTTGCTATAAAAAAAGAAATAAACAGAAAATCTAACAGTATCTTCAGTAATACCAAACATATTTCACTCGTGTGGCTAACATTTTGATATTTTCCACTCGTGCTGCTCACTCGTGAAAAATATCACAATATTAGCCCCACTCGTGAAATATATTTGGTATTACTGAAGACACTGTTAGATAGCCTCTATATATTTAAAAACATCCACCTTTATACCATACAAGGATACTATATATTTATGTTTAGATAGGTCTGAAGATTCAATGTTAGGAGGGAGGTATTTTTTAACAATGTATCATATTTATTAACTCTGTCAGCTTTTCTTTTAAAGGCCCCATATACGTAACTTTCGGCAAAACTTGAAGCAAAAATCTATCCTAATAACTTACTATATTTATAGATTTAATTAAGATTAACTGATATCAGCAATATTCAAGATGAATTATTTCGTGGTTACCGATAGAGCAGCAGTTGAAACACGCTATTTGTAAACACGCGTCCATTTCAAACTGTCTTCTACCTTCGGTTTGTTGTTGAAGTGGGCCCCACCTGAATTATTTTCAATTCTTTGGGGTTTTTTTGTCAAGAGTTTCTTGTTAGTTACCGCTCAGGTTTACTTTGTTTTAGGCTTATTTTTGCATGGTTATCAACTGGATTTTTTTTCAGAATTTTTCAGAATCACGAAAATTTCCCTGAAGTTACATATATTGGGCCTTTAAATTGCTTCTGAACTGCCTGGTGGATTTGAAATAAATCTTAAGACTTGATCTGGCTGAAAACTTCAAGCTACCAGGGAATTTCTCTTTAGCTTATTGGTAAAGCGTCTGGCTTCAGGAAACTGGAGATCGAGGGTTTAATCCCCAGAGGAAGAACACTATAACTCTCTCTCTCTCCTGTTATGTACCCAAGAGATATGTATCATTAAACATTTTACAAGGATAAACTTATCAAATATCGTCAATGTATGTCAGAACGTAAAGTTGATGAAAAGGCATTCTTCCTCTTTGAAAGCAGTCATACTTGCCAACCCTCCCTATTTAGGAGGGAGACTCGCGATTTGGACCCAAAAATTAAGCATTTTCAACCAATGAATTTGCTAAACTATTCCTATTTTTTAAGATCTAATGATTTCATCTGAAAAAAACAGCTCAAAAGAAGCCATTTAAAAGTGTTCTTTTCCCTTTAGGTGTACATACATACTTTTTCTTTATGCTTCAAATTCTGAGCATGCGTAATCTGCCCGAATATTGGAAATTTGAAAAAGTTGGCAAGTAATAAATCTTTCCTTTCTTCATTACAGATTTAGTTCTGAAGATAAGCATGATGGATTCCACAGAGAATGAACGGATGTCTGTGCTTCTGTCAAAGTACATGGAGAAGCATTTTACAGGGACACAGGAAGTGATAGATATAGATAGAAAGGCGTGTGTTTTAAAGGAGAATCTTGAACGTAATGACTTATATTCTAGCATTTATGTAGGAAGTGCTGCAGAAGGATTTCATCTACTTGGTTCAGATGCAGATGCAATGTTCATAAACAACAATATTATTGTTGTGTTCTCTGATCAGTGCATTCCTACCCATATGGCACACAAAACAATTCTGTTTGCAAGAACAGCAGACTGCCGCCCTGGCTATGTCTACTTGCAGCTTCATCAGATGCAAAGGATGGGAGAGTCATGGTTAACTGAGGCACAAGTTAAAATTGGGAATTCTATCTTTGTTTCCAGCGATATGTTCAGAGAGCGATGGACCAGTTGTACCGGTAAAACAACAGGGATGAAAAATGAATCAAATGGACCAGCCGGTACATTTAAACCAAAGTCATCTGAAGATCTTGAGCAAGATATAGTTTTATGTTTCACGTGTCATGGTTGGCCAAAAGAAGCTGATGAATGGATTACACGTCCACGTCCGTATGGATGGCCACATCAAACCATCATAGACCATATCGTACACCGTGGATGTCATCTCGTCCCAGTTGGAGACAAGTGTTCTCAGAACACTTTTCTCCAATGGAGAATTTCGTTTGTATTAGCAGAGAGAACTTTAGTTCACTCCTTTAGTCACATCCAATTCAAAGTATATGCCTTAATGAAATGTTTTTTGAAACAAATAAAAGAAGTGCTGAAGGAAACCATTGGGGATGACGATATCTTATGCTCCTACTTTTTAAAGACAATACTTTTACACGCTATTGAGAATTCCAGCCACGTGTTCTGGCAAGAGAAAAACTTCTTTTACTGTTTTTGGTATTGCTTCAATATCCTAATTACTTGGGTCAGGGCTGGATATTGTCCAAATTACTTCATCCCAGCCAACAACTTATTCAAAAGGAAAGTCCATGGACAACATCAGCAAATTCTGTTAGACATTTTGAGCAACTTCTGTCAGATGAAGTGGAAGTGTCTTTCCTTAGGAAACTTCTTTGGACATTTAATAGGGGAAGAACTGTGTAATTCTTCCATACAAACAGAACTGATGTGTCCCAAGACAACAAAAGACAAAATAAACGATCAAGATAGAATTATTTATTTCCATCTAGCTAATTCGAGATATACCAAACCATACCCATCTAACCTAAGAGTCTTTAGGAAGGCAATCAGTTTATTACTGACATCACAGTCAGAATCAGATGAAATTCTCACATTTTTTAATGCCATGTATCAACTTCAAAGTTTCACAATGGAGAAGGCTTATCCAGAACACAGGGTTGCTACAGACAACAAAACAAGGTACTGGAGTCTAAGGAAAAGTAAAAACTGGATGATTCACTCAACCTTAATGGGTACTGAACAGCTAAATTTGGCAACATTTCATTTTTTGACTGGAAATGTTTCCAAATCTCAGGAAATATGCAAGCAAGTGATGAAACTAGCACAGTACTACACCCCAGAAGTACTTGGACATCCAGAACTAAAGGCAATGTATAGCCAAGTGTATCACCAATTTGAACATTTCTCAGACAGACTGAAGAAAATATTCACAGGGACTTTGATTCTAAACGTAAAAAACAAGTTGTATCTTCCTCATCTCTGTCCGGAGATGTCAAGAATGCCAACTGCAGGAAACGTAATTCCTATCCCACCACTACCCTATGCATTGTTCTTGACCTTCCTGTGCTGTCAAGAACTTGGAGATACTACAGGGCGTGATGCAGCACTACGGCTCCTCATAGAGGCCAGGAATGATGATAAACAAGGAGGACAAAGATTTTGGATAGTCCACAACCTTCTGGGGATCTGTTACCAGACCCTCGGGGACAATCACAGGGCCATCAGGGCTTACTGGGATTCAGCACAATCAAAGGCTGAATATCAAATATTGAATCCTGCCATCGAGAGGATAGCTGTGGTGTATCTATGTATGTATGCAAGACAAAGGTTTGATAGAAGGTAAATGTGGTGTATCCATGTATGTATGTCTCACAGAGTTTTGACTGAGGATAGCTGTGGTGTATCTATGTAAGTATATCTAACAGAGGTCTGACAGAGGATAGCTGTGGTATATCTATGTATATGTATGTCTCACAGAGGTCTGACAGAGGAAAGCTGTGGTATATCTATGTAAGTATATCTAACAGAGGTCTGACAGAGGATAGCTGTGGTGTATCTATGTATATGTATGTCTCACAGAGGTCTAACAGAGGATAGCTGTGGTGTATCTATGTATGCATGTCTCACAGAGGTCTGACAGGGGATAGCTGTGGTATATCTATGTATGTATGTCTCACAGAGGTCTGACAGGGGATAGCTGTGCTGTATCTATGTATGTATGTCTCACAGAGGTCTGACAGAGGAGAGCTGTGGTATATCTATGTAAGTATATCTAACAGAGGTCTGACAGAGGATAGCTGTGGTGTATCTATGTATATATGTCTCACAGAGGTCTGACAGAAGATAGTTGTGGTATATCTATGTATGTATGTCTCACCGAGGTCTGACAGAGGATAGCTGTGGTGTATCTATGTATGTATGTCTCACTGAGGTCTGACAGAGGATAGTTGTGGTATATCTATGTATGTATGTCTCACAGAGGTCTGACAGAGGATAGCTGTGGTGTATCTATGTATGTATGTCTCACAGAGGTCTGACAGAGGATAGCTGTGGTGTATCTATGTATGTATGTCTCACAGAGTTTTGACTGAGGATAGCTGTGGTGTATCTATGTATATGTATGTCTCACAGAGGTCTGACAGAGGAAAGCTGTGGTATATCTATGTAAGTATATCTAACAGAGGTCTGACAGAGGATAGCTGTGGTGTATCTATGTATATGTATATCTCACAGAGGTCTGACAGAGGATAGCTGTGGTGTATCTATGTATGTATGTCTCACTGGGGTCTGACAGAGGAAAGCTGTGATGTATCTATGTATGTATGTCTCACAGAGGTCTGACAGAGGAAAGCTGTGATGTATCTATGTATGTATGTCTCACAGAGGTCTGACAGAGGATAGCTGTGGTGTATCTATGTATGTATGTCTCACAGAGGTCTGACAGAGGAAAGCTGTGATGTATCTATGTATGTATGTCTCACAGAGGTCTGACAGAAGATAGTTGTGGTATATCTATGTATGTATGTCTCACTGAGGTCTGACAGAGGAT
Source organism: Mimachlamys varia (assembly GCA_947623455.1). Lineage (NCBI taxonomy): Eukaryota > Metazoa > Mollusca > Bivalvia > Pectinida > Pectinidae > Mimachlamys > Mimachlamys varia. The sequence continues at coordinate 11,110,706 of OX392537.1, forward strand.
AGCTGTGGTGTATCTATGTATGTATGTCTCACAGAGGTCTGACAGAGGATAGCTGTGGTGTATCTATGTATGTATGTCTCACAGAGTTTTGACTGAGGATAGCTGTGGTGTATCTATGTATATATGTCTCACAGAGGTCTGACAGAGGATGGCTGTGCTGTATCTATGTATGTACATGTATGTCTCACAGAGGTCTGACAGAGGAGAGCTGTGGTGTATCTATGTATGTCTCACAGAGGTCTGACAGAGGAGAGCTGTGGTGTATCTATGTATGTATGTCTCACAGAGGTCTGACAGAGGATAGCTGTGGTGTATCTATGTATATATGTCTCACAGAGGTCTGACAGAGGATAGCTGTGGTGTATCTATGTATGTATGTCTCACAGAGTTTTGACTGAGGATAGCTGTGGTGTATCTATGTATGTCTCACAGAGGTCGGACAGAGGATAGCTGTGGTGTATCTATGTATGTATGTCTCACCGAGGTCTGACAGGGGATAGCTGTGGTGTATCTATGTATGTATGTCTCACAGAGGTCTGACAGAGGAGAGCTGTGGTGTATCTATGTATATATGTCTCACAGAGGTCTGACAGAAGATAGTTGTGGTATATCTATGTATGTATGTCTCTACGAGGTCTGACAGAGGATAGCTGTGGTGTATCTATGTATGTATGTCTCACCGAGGTCTGACAGAGGATAGCTGTGGTGTGTCTATGTATGTATGTCTCACAGAGGTCTGACAGAGGATGGCTGTGATGTATCTATGTATGTATGTCTCACAGAGGTCTGACAGAAGATAGCTGTGGTGTATCTATGTATGCATGTCTCACAGAGGTCTGACAGAGGATAGCTGTGATGTATCTATGTATGTATGTCTCACAGAGGTCGGACAGAGGATAGCTGTTGTGTATTTATGTATGTCTCACAGAGGTCTGACAGAGGAGAGCTGTGGTGTATCTATGTATGTCTCACAAAGGTCTGACAGAGGATAGCTGTGGTGTATCTATGTATGTATGTCTCACAGAGGTCTGACAGAGGAGAGCTGTGGTGTATCTATGTATGTATGTCTCACAGAGGTCTGACAGAGGATAGCTGTGGTGTATATATGTATGTATGTCTCACAAAGGTCTGACAGAGGATAGCTGTGGTGTATCTATGTATGTATGTCTCACAGAGGTCTGACAGAGGATAGCTGTGGTGTATCTATGTATGTATGTCTCACAGAGGTCTGACAGAGGATAGCTGTGGTGTATATATGTATGTATGTCTCACAGAGGTCTGACAGAGGATAGCTGTGGTGTATCTATGTATGTATGTCTCACCGAGGTCTGACAGAGGATAGCTGTTGTGTATCTATGTATGTATGTATCCCAGAGGTCTGACAGAGGATAGCTGTTGTGTATCTATGTATGTATGTCTCACAGAGGTCGGACAGAGGATAGCTGTGGTGTATCTATGTATGTATGTCTCACCGAGGTCTGACAGAGGATAGCTGTGGTGTATCTATGTATGTATGTCTCACTGAGGTCTGACAGAGGATAGTTGTGGTATATCTATGTATGTATGTCTCACAGAGGTCTGACAGAGGATAGCTGTGGTGTATCTATGTATGTATGTCTCACAGAGGTCTGACAGAGGATAGCTGTGGTGTATCTATGTATGTATGTCTCACAGAGTTTTGACTGAGGATAGCTGTGGTGTATCTATGTATATGTATGTCTCACAGAGGTCTGACAGAGGAAAGCTGTGGTATATCTATGTAAGTATATCTAACAGAGGTCTGACAGAGGATAGCTGTGGTGTATCTATGTATATGTATATCTCACAGAGGTCTGACAGAGGATAGCTGTGGTGTATCTATGTATGTATGTCTCACTGGGGTCTGACAGAGGAAAGCTGTGATGTATCTATGTATGTATGTCTCACAGAGGTCTGACAGAGGAAAGCTGTGATGTATCTATGTATGTATGTCTCACAGAGGTCTGACAGAGGATAGCTGTGGTGTATCTATGTATGTATGTCTCACAGAGGTCTGACAGAGGAAAGCTGTGATGTATCTATGTATGTATGTCTCACAGAGGTCTGACAGAAGATAGTTGTGGTATATCTATGTATGTATGTCTCACTGAGGTCTGACAGAGGATAGCTGTGGTGTATCTATGTATGTATGTCTCACAGAGGTCTGACAGAGGATAGCTGTGGTGTATCTATGTATGTATGTCTCACAGAGTTTTGACTGAGGATAGCTGTGGTGTATCTATGTATATATGTCTCACAGAGGTCTGACAGAGGATGGCTGTGCTGTATCTATGTATGTACATGTATGTCTCACAGAGGTCTGACAGAGGAGAGCTGTGGTGTATCTATGTATGTCTCACAGAGGTCTGACAGAGGAGAGCTGTGGTGTATCTATGTATGTATGTCTCACAGAGGTCTGACAGAGGATAGCTGTGGTGTATCTATGTATATATGTCTCACAGAGGTCTGACAGAGGATAGCTGTGGTGTATCTATGTATGTATGTCTCACAGAGTTTTGACTGAGGATAGCTGTGGTGTATCTATGTATGTCTCACAGAGGTCGGACAGAGGATAGCTGTGGTGTATCTATGTATGTATGTCTCACCGAGGTCTGACAGGGGATAGCTGTGGTGTATCTATGTATGTATGTCTCACAGAGGTCTGACAGAGGAGAGCTGTGGTGTATCTATGTATATATGTCTCACAGAGGTCTGACAGAAGATAGTTGTGGTATATCTATGTATGTATGTCTCTACGAGGTCTGACAGAGGATAGCTGTGGTGTATCTATGTATGTATGTCTCACCGAGGTCTGACAGAGGATAGCTGTGGTGTGTCTATGTATGTATGTCTCACAGAGGTCTGACAGAGGATGGCTGTGATGTATCTATGTATGTATGTCTCACAGAGGTCTGACAGAAGATAGCTGTGGTGTATCTATGTATGCATGTCTCACAGAGGTCTGACAGAGGATAGCTGTGATGTATCTATGTATGTATGTCTCACAGAGGTCGGACAGAGGATAGCTGTTGTGTATTTATGTATGTCTCACAGAGGTCTGACAGAGGAGAGCTGTGGTGTATCTATGTATGTCTCACAAAGGTCTGACAGAGGATAGCTGTGGTGTATCTATGTATGTATGTCTCACAGAGGTCTGACAGAGGAGAGCTGTGGTGTATCTATGTATGTATGTCTCACAGAGGTCTGACAGAGGATAGCTGTGGTGTATATATGTATGTATGTCTCACAAAGGTCTGACAGAGGATAGCTGTGGTGTATCTATGTATGTATGTCTCACAGAGGTCTGACAGAGGATAGCTGTGGTGTATCTATGTATGTATGTCTCACAGAGGTCTGACAGAGGATAGCTGTGGTGTATATATGTATGTATGTCTCACAGAGGTCTGACAGAGGATAGCTGTGGTGTATCTATGTATGTATGTCTCACCGAGGTCTGACAGAGGATAGCTGTTGTGTATCTATGTATGTATGTATCCCAGAGGTCTGACAGAGGATAGCTGTTGTGTATCTATGTATGTATGTCTCACAGAGGTCGGACAGAGGATAGCTGTGGTGTATCTATGTATGTATGTCTCACAGAGGTCTGACAGAGGATAGCTGTGGTGTATCTATGTATGTATGTCTCACAGAGGTCTGACAGAGGAAAGCTGTGGTGTATCTATGTATGTATGTCTCACTGAGGTCTGACAGAGGATAGTTGTGGTATATCTATGTATGTATGTCTCACAAAGGTCTGACAGAGGATAGCTGTGGTGTATCTATGTATGTATGTCTCACAGAGGTCTGACAGAGGATAGCTGTTGTGTATCTATGTATGTATGTCTCACAGAGGTCTGACAGAGGATAGCTGTTGTGTATCTATGTATGTATGTCTCACAGAGGTCTGACAGAGGATAGCTGTGATGTATCTATGTATGTATGTCTCACAGAGGTCGGACAGAGGATAGCTGTTGTGTATCTATGTATGTCTTACCGAGGTCTGACAGAGGATAGCTGTTGTGTATAGATCTATGTATGTTATAGGTCTCACATAAAAAAAATGCTTAACTAGGAGTTTCGAATTTCAGAAAGATAAGTAATTTAATCTGGAAACTAAAGTGGATCATCATTAAGATAAACACTCTGACTGATCTCACATCCGCCGTAGTCTGGGTATTTCTCTGAGAACATCTCAATGATTTGTACGGAGAAGCGGAACCAGATGTATGCCCACGGCCTTGATTATAGGTGTATTTTCATTCAAGTATTCAATTAGACATACAATACAGGCAGCAGGTAGGATGGACATTTGTAAATTTTTATATTACTTGGTATAGTAAACTCAGGGATGATATCTTGCATAATGTACAGTCAAATAATGGTTGTGGCAAGTTCATCGGCATTACTGTGAAATTATACCAGAGCAACATTTGCTTTGGATTGGGAACAGTGGTCAGTTGAAGACCTTAATGTAACACAAGGACAGTGCAGTCTTCAGTCTGGCAGTATAATATTATCATGTGTATAATATAACATGCAGTTTATAATCAAGTTTATTACATAATGCATTTGATTTTCCTTAACTATACACATAAGCTATATTTTGAACCATTTACTGGTGAAATGAACTATTGCACGGCTAAAATGACTATTGCATGGTCACATGCAAACTATTGCACGGTCACGTGCGAACTATTGAACACCGTGTGACGTTTCCTACCCTTTCAAGCGTCAAAGTCAGTCAGATGTGAATGAAACCAGACAACAACGGTGACTGGCGATTTCTACAGAAAAGTTTAGATTTGGAGTTGCCAATGGATACGGATTGATATTTTTGCGGTTATTACTCAGATAATCGAATATTTACTTTTTATTTTATTTACATGTACATACAATGTACCAGAGTTCACGGTATACATTATAAAATTGATCTATTATTATTCAAAAACATGTTAATAAAATAAACAACTTCAGTGATTCAAAGTAAGTTTTAGTGATTATGTAATAAAACAAGTATATCATATCACCCTCGGTACTGGTAATCGACCGATGTTCTATTGCACGAGGCCAAACATCGGTCGATTACCAGTAGCTTGTGTCAAATATTCTGGATTATTGCACAGACACCCATGATATATTTGTATAATACGTAATGTATAATAATGTAACCTGGTCGGGTCTCTCCATCTAGGCTTTCTGGTAGCAAAATAGCTGACTGTATTAATCCTTGGTCAACGTATCTCTGACTTTGGTTCCATGGCTACTATAAATTACTTTTGAGTCCCCTCAGTGACAGTGAAACAAATATCAAATAAACAGTACGATAAATATTTATATAGTTAAAGAGTATCGACAACCATATGCATAAACCTAATAGTCTGACAGTTACAAAATTCCATTCCTTAGTAACCTGTTAGGGGCCATCTCAAAAACTTCCTGAAAATTTTTTTTGACGTTTTTTTTTAAATTTCAACAAGAAAGCTTCTTAATTTGCATTTTCAGCTTTAAATAACTCACAGACGCCGCAGATGTCAGACGTAAAAAAACGCCCATGCTATCGTCAGCTGATCCCTAAACAAGTATGAAGCATGGTCTTAACTTACAAACAATATGAGCTGAACAATTCTCCTAGCATACATAAACAAGAGGCCCAGAAGGCCTGTATCGCTCAGCTGGATACATTGGTATCTAGATATTCATGGTAAAATATTTTCTAAAAAGATCACATGGACAGGGACAGACCAAAAGACCAATAGTTGAAGCATATCAGTGTAAAAAGAGCGGGTCATAGTGTTAAATACGGTCTCTGTCACTCAGCTGACGGAGCATGCTTCTTTGGCTCAGTTAGTAGAGCTGAGACCCGGGTTCGATTCCTGGTCAGGGCACTCGACAGGAATGTTTTTTTCCTTGTTCTATTACATCAGTATAAATTAAAAGTTTGGTTAACTGGTTGGAATCTCATCTGTTTTTGAGTTTAACTGATTGAGAAACTATGGATGTGCCACACCCAAACATCAATGCTAATATCACATTGTGTTTCTCTCTTTATGTCCAGAAATGGTATATATAATTTGGGGGTGGGGATTTCAATTGTTTAAAAGTTACGACTCAGGAGTCAAGTCTTCAAGGGCATGGCAGACCCCGAATTCAGATCTACATGTGATATCATGATTGTGATTGTCTCTTTATGCCCAGCAATTGTATACTTGTATAGTTTTTGGGTGGAGATCTCAACCGCTTAAAAGTTATGACTCAATAGTTAAAGCCTGCAAGGGCGTGGCAAATCCTGGGGTCAAATTTAAAAATTATATCTGTGATTGTCTCTTTATGCTCAGCAATTAGAGTTTTGGGGTGGGGATCTCAACCATTAAATACCAATGGTTGGTATTCCATTTAAAAACATTTTATTGACATACATCAATAACTAGAGGGTGGTCAGAATTATCATTTATGCAAAATCTGTTTCCCTTCCTCCAAGGATGTTTTTGACCAAATTTGGTTAAAATTCCTTCATAACATTTTGACTAGTAGCTATTTAAAGGAATTACCTCTATTTCTCCTATTGTGCCCCACACCTCAGGCCCCTTGGGGGTCAGAGTCACTATTTATGCAAAATCTGTTCCCCTTTTCCGAGGGATGTTTCTGACCAAATTTGGTTATAAATCCATTCATAAATTCATGACTAGTAGCGATTTAAAGGAATTACTTCTATTCCCCCTATTGGGCCGTGCCCCTCAGGCCCCTTCCAGGTTAGAGTCACCATTTATGCAAAATCTGTTTCCCTTTCCCCGAAAGATGTTTTTGACCAAATTTGGTCAAAATCCAATTAGGACTTTTTGAGTAGTAGCGATTTGAAGCAAATGTTGACAGACGACGGAAGGACAACAGACGCTGCGCCATGGCATTAGCTCACTGGACCTTCGGTCCAGGTGAGCTAAAAGTTGTATACTCAGTATAATATTAAGTAAGAAAATTTATCAAGTTTGTGCATTCAGTATATATCACAATATTAGTGACAATCAGGGGAAGTAACTTGTAAATAACAATATCATATCTGAAAGGCGGATTTACACTGTAATTACGGATTAATACTTTTGACCGGCAAATTGGTCAAGTATTTTGGTTTACGCACATCATGAAATCAAAATCAGATATCATGCGATTGGTAGCATTCAAGCTTTTTCGGAGCGGCAGGGGGAAAATTACATGGGTCAAAGGTCACAGAATAGTGGCAACAATAGATGCAAAAACTACTTGCAGTTTTAGCGCTAACAAATCAATCTAGTATAATTATAATAAAAGGTGGTTATTTCTTTTTATTTTGGATAACTTCATGATGTCAGATGTTCAGTTGTTACTACTTGTACATGTATTACTGTATCCCATGTTTTGTCAAACTTGTATTTTGTTTGTGATGACCAATAAAATGTCTAAATATTTTACCAAATCGTGTTAATTCCTATTTAATCACACTTTACTTAATTCAAGGGTTCCACTTTTTTTTTGTTCATCTTACTGCAGTGAACTATTGATGTTCATATTTACTAAAAGATAATGAGCTAATTATATGAGTTATTGTTTTTAAATTTCAACATTAATAAAGTAACTCTGAATATATTTTCAGTAATTGTAAGAATTCTTTCTATCATATATTCCATGACACTGTCAGGGACGTCCCTGACACTGTCAATTCAGTGCACAATTTTAGTACGTAGTTCCATTCCTTCATTAATGATCATAACATAACACCCCATACATAGGCCTATCATGTCAGAATTTCTTTAAAAACATTTTGCAAAATAAATGCTAGATAGGAAATTGTCTGCTTATTTTTATACTCTCCTACTAATAGTGTTGCAAGCATATAATAATAACCACTTAGAAAATCTCTACCAGTGTCTCCAAAAAATATGAAATGTGTACATGTGTACCTTTGAGCAAGGCTGCTGAGGCTGTTTTTTACAAATACATTTAAACGACATTGGCGGAATAGCCTAGCTTGAATAAAATTGGTGCCAATGATAATAATAAGTCATTTGAGTGTTTGACGCAAGGGCATTCTCCATGTTATTCGAAGCAGCATGACAAGACTCTCATTGAACAAGCTTGATCTATGACGTCATAATTAAACCATGTGCTACGTCTCGAGAACCATTGCTTTCATACTTTTATGAAAGGCATTTTTGCTCATATAGTGGGTTGCAGCGCAAATGTAAATATATTGAGGAACATGTCTTCAATCAAGCGAGACACAAGATTAGCATTTAAGCACATCTTCTTGAAAATTGCATTGATGCATTGGCTAGGGGGGATTCTCGCACAAGCCGAGTCATCGAGTGTAGGCTTAGGTCTACTTACGGCTTACGTCGAAAAATTGAATGGAGGGGAAATTTGTCTTCGATTCTAGATGATCATGTTGAACTACGATGTTGACTGTAAAGATTGTCGTTTGGATAAAGTACTACGTTTGTAATATATTGAAATAGTCTAGATTTCATTCGAAAGTTTTAAAAGTAGATAATATCGAAATTTTCGGGACGATATGTCTCTTCCGCTTTTTCAATGAGCAGACAGCCACCTGTAGCGTACGATGTGTCCGCCATATTTAAGATCAAATTCAGACATAAGTCTGCCCTATAGCAGTCTTAGGATTTTAGACAGAATTTCAGACTTAAGACCTAAGTTTTTTTCATGATCCCAAAGCGAAATCTGTTTTTGGATTTCAGTCAAAAAATCTTAAACTTAAGTCCAGAATTAGACTTAAGTCTGTTTCATGATCCGGGGCCTGGTGTGTGAGGGCCAGAGGAAACTTGATATTTTATTATCCTTACCTTTCCTGGTATGACACAAAGATTTTGACAGTCAACACATCCTGAACTGTAACGAAAAAGGCAAAAAACAATTTAAATAAGAGATCCCAGAGGGATCTTGGCACCCACCATCGATGACTTTTCATTCATTCTTAGAAAGATGGATCTTTTTCCTTCTTATTCTAACTTTCTTTATGTATTTAATCTTAGTTCTATGGACTTCTCTTGAAAATTAATAATAGTTGAAAGAACGTCTCTAGTCAGGAGTTTTGTTTTTCTGATCAGTTCATAATTCCAAATCCATCTTGTATTTCTTAAAAAATAACCATAATAACTTTTATAGTCAACATACAAGATGGCCATCTGGCAGCCATATTTCCCTCTAGAGCAGTCCAAAATTTAGACCATACACAACTAAGGACCGAAAAGAACCTGCTTATGAAATTTGAGAATGATCCATCCAGTACTTCTCAAGGAATAGCAATCACAAACCATCACTGTCAAAATCAAAGATGGCCGCCTGTCACCCATATAGTTTACCAGATCTGTCCAAAAATGTACCATGCACAACAAGGCATCAAGGGGAACCTACATATGAAATTTGAGAATGATCCATCCAGTACTTCTCAAGATAGAGGGATAACAAACTTTTACTCACAAATCAAAGATGGCCACCTGGCGGTCATATTGTTTATTGGATTTGTCCAAAAATGAACTATGCAAAACAAGGCACCAAGAGGAATCTACAAATGAAATTTGAGAATGATCCATCCAGAACTTCTCAAGGAATAGGGACCACAAACTATTACTCACAAATCCAAGATGGCAGCCTGTCGGCCATATTGCTTATTGGATTTGTCCGTAAATTAAATATCCAAAACTAGGCACCTAGGGGAACCTACAAATGAAATTTGAGAATGATCCATCCAGTTCTTCTCCAAAAACAGCGATAACAAGAATTGTTTAAGGACAGACGACTGACAACGGTCGAGGGACGACAGACCACGAGCGCAGGGTGATTTGATAAGATTAATAATTGTGAGAATTATAGCTCAAATGTGGCGTGAGGTTTGTTTCAGCATGAATAAAGACATTTCAGCAGGAGTTTTTCTCTCAAGCTGTGAACCTTGAATTATGGATATCCACTTTGGCTTGCCATACTGACGAGCTTTCGTATCCTACAATATCGGACTTGTTCTGTGGTCTGGAAAATGGACATTCTGACTGTGTGAAACATATTTAATTAACTGATCATCACATCACATCACCTATTACTGAAGGTATCATCTATGTAACCTACTTTTTGATAACTTCTGCAATAAACTGGCTCATAACCTGGGCTTGTTCGCTCGGTGGTCCTGGTCGAAAATGTGGGGAACAAAGAGGTGTCAGTTGTACGTTGGGCACTGCAACAAAGCAACATTTTCACACTGACTCTCTGTATAATAAAGGGAATTTTCAAGTGGTTCCACTGTACTTTATTGACTAATTCAAAAACCTTGCCATGTTTGACACCATTGGCAAGAAAAGACAGGGACATGGTCATCAAGATCCCCCAACCATGAAAATTTTAAAAAAATACATGAAATTAAAGTGGGCAACAAGCATAACAAGAGCACCGCAAGCGGAGGCATGGTACCCGTCGTACCATATCGAAAGTATAATGGTATGGTAACACAAAAAAGTTGACACCTTCTAAATAATATCCAAAAATTGCATCAGATACAAAGTCCCCAAGGGCCATAACTCTAGTAAATATTGTCGAATCAACTGCCATTCAGGAAAACTTAACTTCATTTCATAATGATTAAGCTTAATACTGTATCTATTACTAAATTTAAAAGGTGCAGCACATGTATGTGTTACGCAATCTCTCCTTAAGAAGTTTGAAAGATGTCAGTTGAAAACTGTAGGAGAAAATCTCTGGACAAACAACAGTTAAGGACAGAAACACATTTTCTACATAATGCCTATATTTAACTATGAAATGCTGTTACACAAAAAGTTGAAACAACTCAACAAAACCAGTCCTGTAATATATGTTAAATATTTTGGCTTTTCAAAGTACCATACCAAATTTTAGAGGAATTGAAGAAAACACAAAAAAGTTCTGACCTTTTCTACATAAAGTCTGAATCAAACTGTTGTTCAGGAAAACACAACTTCATGTCATGGTGGTCAAGTTTAGAAAGTTTGAAAGAATTTGGTTGAAAACCAAGTTCCAGTGAAAGTAATCAACATAACCAATAACATGATACTCAGGCCTTTTTCTGGGGTCTCTCATTCCCAATGAGATTAAGGCTTCATTTTTCCCAATTAAAGGACTTTTTTCCCAATCTGATGTTAGATCTTCTTTAAAAAAAAAAAAAAAAAAATGTTTTGTGCATTTTCAACCTGAACATCTGCATCAGTTGAAAAAGAAGCTATCTGAAAAGAAAAATTGTCATTTTATTGCTTTTATCTGATTATTACATTGTATTATTTGTCGATTTGTCGTTAATTTTTCCCTATTTCACTCAGGGGCCTTTTTCCAATTTACCCAGAAAAAGCCCTGATACTGTACAGTAAACCATTGAATTGGTCTGATCATGCTTGTATTCTACACACCCTCCACCCTTCTTTCTACAAGGTTGTTCCGACTTAATATGGTTTAAAATGTACAGAAAATGCCAATTTTGACATGTAAATAAGTTTAAATTTTTTTAAACCAAAAACAATGACCTATCTTATGCCCTTTTGTAATTAAGCTATTTATTAGTCAAATAACTGTAAAACAAAGCTTCATCGTTCAATTGAAAATATCAAAATATGCATAGATTTAGACAATATCTGAACTGGAGCAACTCTCATTAAAATTTTCTAATCCCTTTAAGACCTTCTGCAGAAAACAGTCGGCCAATCAAATCACAGCAGCCTCATTAACTATATGCAATGGGGATAATTAAAGATACAGGGTGATTTTGGTTGAGGATGCAAAAATTACACATTAGTATACAGAGAATATTTGTCTCTATGCAATCTTGTTTTATGTTTCTAAAGGTTGAAATCTCTTGTCAAAAACGAGTTTCGATTATATAGAGGCACCATTACTAAACCATAAAAACACACACGAGTCACATTTTTTATGGACAAAGTATGAATTTACCATGGTACAATATTTACCTATGAATCCTCTGTCCCGCTGTACCATGGTACAATATTTACCTATGAATCCTCTGTCCCGCTGTACCATGGTGCAATATTTACCTATGTATCCTCTGTCCCGCTGTACCATGGTACAATATTTACCTATGAATCCTCTGTTATGCTGTATCATGGTACAATATTTACCTATGAATTCTCTGTCTGGCTGTACCATGGTACAATATTTACCTATGAATCCTCTGTCTGGCTGTACCATGGTACAATATTTACCTATGAATCCTTTGTCTGGCTCTACCATGGTACAATATTTACCTATGAATCCTCTGTTATGCTGTATCATGGTACAATATTTACCTATGAATCCTTTGTCTGGCTCTACCATGGTACAATATTTACCTATGAATCCTCTGTCATGCTTTACCATGGTACAATATTTACCTATGAATCCTCTGTCCGGCTGTACCATGGTACAATATTTACCTATGAATCCTCTGTCCGGCTGTACCATGGTACAATATTTACCTATGATTCCTCTGTCTGACTGTACCATTGTACAATATTTATCTATGAATTCTCTGTCTGGTTATATCATGGTACAATATTTACCTATGAATCCTCTGTTATGCTGTACCATGGTACAATATTTACCTATGAATCCTCTGTTATGCTGTACCATGGTACAATATTTACCTATGACTCCTCTGTCTGACTGTACCATGGTACAACATTTACCTATGACTCCTCTGTCTGACTGTACCATGGTACAATATTTACCTATGAATCCTCTGTCTGGCTGTACCATGGTACAATATTTACCTATGATTCCTCTGTCTGACTGTACCATGGTACAATATTTACCTATGAAACCTCTGTCTGACTGTACCATGGTACAATATTTACCTATGAATCCTTTGTCTGGCTGTACCATGGTACAATATTTACCTATGAATCCTCTGTCTGACTGTACCATGGTACAATATTTACCTATGATTCCTCTGTCTGACTGTATCATGGTACAATATTTACCTATGATTCCTCTGTCTGACTGTACCATGGTACAATATTTACCTATGAATCCTCTGTCCGGCTGTACCATGGTACAATATTTACCTATGAATCCTCTGTCCAGCTGTACCATGGTACAATATTTACCTATGAATCCTCTGTCTGACTGTACCATGGTACAATATTTACCTATGATTCCTCTGTCTGGCTGTACCATGGTACAATATTTACCTATGAAACCTCTGTCTAACTGTACCATGGTACAATATTTACCTATGAATCCTCTGTCCGGCTCTGCTGGTTTTGGTGCTGCTAGTTCCTGAAGAGGAAAAAAAAGCCAAGTGACTCAGACTTTAAAGATTTCTTACAACAAAGCATCTCAGTTGAACCAGTAATATTGTTCAAGTCTGACCAGAACAGTGGGGCAGACAATACATAACTAGAGATCCATTCAGTACTTATCAAGAAATAGCGATCAAATTATCTCTCTCAAATTCCAAGACGGCACATTTTGTTTTTTCATATTGGTCCAAAAATTGGACAATGCACAACTATGACCAAAGATTCCTTCATGTAAAATTTGACAGTGATCCAAGATGGCCACCTGTCAGCAATAATGGTTTTCAAATCGGTAAAAAAATAGAAAAGTGTATAAATATGGACCAAGGAGAAAGATATGTACATTTGAGTTTATATGACGTCAGAGCTAGATACTTACTGCCTTGATATGTACATTTGAGTTTATATGACGTCAGAGCTAGATACTTACTGCCTTGATATGTACATTTGAGTTGATGTGACGTCAGAGCTAGATACTTACTGCCTTGATATGTACATTTGAGTTTATATGACGTCAGAGCTAGATACTTACTGCCTTGATATGTACATTTGAGTTGATAGGACGTCAGAGCTAGATACTTACTGCCTTGATATGTACATTTGAGTTGATAGGACGTCAGAGCTAGATACTTACTGCCTTGATATGTACATTTGAGTTTATATGACGTCAGAGCTAGATACTTACTGCCTTGATATGTACATTTGAGTTTATATGACGTCAGAGCTAGATACTTACTGCCTTGATATGTACATTTGAGTTTATGTGACGTCAGAGCTAGATACTTACTGCCTTGATATGTACATTTGAGTTTATATGACGTCAGAGCTAGATACTTACTGCCTTGATATGTACATTTGAGTTTATATGACGTCAGAGCTAGATACTTACTGCCTTGATATGTACATTTGAGTTGATGTGACGTCAGAGCTAGATACTTACTGCCTTGATATGTACATTTGAGTTGATGTGACGTCAGAGCTAGATACTTACTGCCTTGATATGTACATTTGAGTTGATGTGACGTCAGAGCTAGATACTTACTGCCTTGATATGTACATTTGAGTTTATACGACGTCAGAGCTAGATACTTACTGCCTTGATATGTACATTTGAGTTGATAGGACGTCAGAGCTAGATACTTACTGCCTTGATATGTACATTTGAGTTGATGTGACGTCAGAGCTAGATACTTACTGCCTTGATATGTACATTTGAGTTTATACGACGTCAGAGCTAGATACTTACTGCCTTGATATGTACATTTGAGTTGATAGGACGTCAGAGCTAGATACTTACTGCCTTGATATGTACATTTGAGTTGATAGGACGTCAGAGCTAGATACTTACTGCCTTGATATGTACATTTGAGTTGATGTGACGTCAGAGCTAGATACTTACTGCCTTGATATGTACATTTGAGTTGATGTGACGTCAGAGCTAGATACTTACTGCCTTGATATGTACATTTGAGTTGATAGGACGTCAGAGCTAGACACTTACTGCCTTGATATGTACATTTGAGTTGATGTGACGTCAGAGCTAGATACTTACTGCCTTGATATGTACATTTGAGTTGATGCGAAATCAGAGCTAGATACTTACTGCCTTGATATGTACATTTGAGTTTATGTGACGTCAGAGCTAGACACTTACTGCCTTGATATGTACCTTTGAGTTGATGTGACGTCAGAGCTAGATACTTACTGCCTTGATATGTACATTTGAGTTTATATGACGTCAGAGCTAGACACTTACTGCCTTGATATGTACATTTGAGTTGATAGGACGTCAGAGCTAGATACTTACTGCCTTGATATGTACATTTGAGTTGATAGGACGTCAGAGCTAGATACTTACTGCCTTGATATGTACATTTGAGTTGATGCGAAATCAGAGCTAGATACTTACTGCCTTGATATGTACATTTGAGTTTATGTGACGTCAGAGCTAGATACTTACTGCCTTGATATGTACATTTGAGTTTATGTGACGTCAGAGCTAGATACTTACTGCCTTGATATGTACATTTGAGTTGATATGACGTCAGAGCTAGACACTTACTGCCTTGATATGTACATTTGAGTTGATAGGACGTCAGAGCTAGATACTTACTGCCTTGATATGTACATTTGAGTTGATAGGACGTCAGAGCTAGACACTTACTGCCTTGATATGTACATTTGAGTTGATGTGACGTCAGAGCTAGATACTTACTACCTTGATATGTACATTTGAGTTTATACGACGTCAGAGCTAGACACTTACTACCTTGATATGTACATTTGAGTTTATACGACGTCAGAGCTAGATACTTACTGCCTTGATATGTACATTTGAGTTTATACGACGTCAGAGCTAGATACTTACTGCCTTGATATGTACATTTGAGTTTATACGACGTCAGAGCTAGACACTTACTGCCTTGATATGTACATTTGAGTTTATACGACGTCAGAGCTAGACACTTACTGCCTTGATATGTACATTTGAGTTTATATGACGTCAGAGCTAGATACTTACTGCCTTGATATGTACATTTGAGTTGATGTGACGTCAGAGCTAGACACTTACTACCTTGATATGTACATTTGAGTTTATACGACGTCAGAGCTAGACACTTACTGCCTTGATATGTACATTTGTGTTTATGCGACGTTAGAGCTAGATACTTACTGCCTTGATATGTACATTTAAGTTTATACGACGTCAGAGCTAGACACTTACTGCCTTGATATGTACATTTGAGTTTATGCGACGTTAGAGCTAGACACTTACTACCTTGATATGTACATTTGAGTTGATGTGACGTCAGAGCTAGACACTTACTGCCTTGATACCACACATGATAGTTGTGTTTCCCAGCTTCACTAGAGCAGACCCTTCAGCAGTTGTAACACAGCCTATAACAGACACAACATTTATATTTGACAGACAAATTAACATTATATTTCATTCCAAGATTTCCACCATACATATGGGATGGATGTCATTGATCTCCATGATTAGTTAATGTTCAGAATTTGTATACATTCTTTACTGTTATCTTCCCATCCTTGTTTGTACAGGTTCATATTTTTACAAAAACACACACACACATAGATATATATACATATATACCGGTATATTAAGCACGGTATAATTACGACAGGAAATTCACATTTCAACCTTCGGATCAACAACAGTAAGTGTATATGCTACATTGTGTTTAATATATGATAAGTAACAAGGAAACACAAATGACGAAGGAAGACAACTTTTTGACTCATGCCCTATCCGGGCCTCGAACTCACGATCTCCGGCACCAAATCGCCTAGCCAGAAATACCTGCGGTTGTTACCACTGCACCCAAAAAAGGATGTTTTAATGTCGCAGTGATAGACGGTCCGGTATTCTGACATGATCATAGTGGAAATCGTCTATTATAGTGATGTGAACACCTGGATGGCAATGCATATACATACATGGATACAAATTGTACAATATTACATATATTAGTTTATAAAATGGGAACAAAAGAATCTAAATTAAATAGTCTATTAAATCGCAGTCTGTGTATCTTTAGAAATTGTTGTTACTCAGATCTAGAGTATTTCTTTGTTTTTCGAAGTCATAGTTATCATGACCTCATAATAAGGGTTTAATAAATAGGCTGAAGAGTCTTCTTTGATAGAGTGAAAAAATTAATTATGTGTCTGTGGCGTTTTAACAATTTTCAAATATTTAAGCAATGAATGTTTTAGCAAATGTTGTTACTGTAACATGTTGCAAATGTTACTATTGATGACAAAATTAATAAACTTATTAGTTTGTCATCAATAGCAATGTGTGTTATAGGACTATAACAACATTTGCTAAAACGCTTGTTACATTTACACGTACATCTTGATTGAATTAGTGTGCTTTATTTAGTTAATTCGAACCAATTTTGAACAGTAAAGTGAGTGTAGACAACAATAAGACTGATGACATTACAACAGCAAATGTTATTACAGTCTTATAACAACACTTGCCTTCACTATGCATTACAATAGAAGGATGCAAAGCAAATGTATTTATATAAGGATTAGCGCTCCATAGTGAATATGTTCGTTGCCAACTGCGGGCATAATACTGTATACGCAGTCAAAATGAGGTACAATCCTTATATTTACACCATTATTAATTTTCAAGTGCTATACGAAGAAAAAAACATTCGAAGCGGGTTGCTAAGATAGTAACTACGATGGCCGTGGTTGCTAAGACAAGAGGCCCAGAGGGCCTGTATCGCTCACCTGGATACATTGGTATCTAAGTAATCATGATAAATTTTTTTTTCTTGGCTTGTCCCTCAGCCCCCTAGGGGGTCAGTCCCACCATTAGTACAATTTTGAATGTTGAGCACCTAGGGATGCTTCCTGCCAAATAAGGCTGATTTCCAATCAACGGTTATGGAGAAGAAGTTGATTAAACCAATAAAGCTAAATAACTCTTTTTGACCCGCCCCTCAGCTCCCTAGGGGGTCAGTCCCACCATGAGTACCATTTTGAATCCTGAGCACCTAGGGATGGTTCCTACCAAATAAGGTTGATTTCCAATCAGTGATTATGGAGAAGAAGTCGCTTAAACCAATATAGCTAAATAACCCTTTTTGGCCCGGCCCTCAGCCCCCTAGGGGATCAGTCCCACCATGAGTACAATTTTGAATCATGGGCACCTAAGCATGCTTCCTGCCAAATAAGGTTGATTACCAATCAGTGGTTATGAAGGAAAAAGTCGCTAATATCAATATAGCTAAATACTTTTTTATGGCCTCCACCCCTCAGCCCCCTAGGGGGTCAGTCCCACCATGCGTAAAATTTTGAATCCTGAGAACCTAGGGATACTTTCTGCTAAATAAGGTTGATTTCCAATCAGTGGTTATGGAGAAGAAGTCGCTAATATCAATATAGCTAAATAATTCTTTTTGGCCCCGCCCCTCAGCTCCCTTGGGGGTCAGTCCCACCATGAGTACCTTTTTAAATCCTGAGCAGCTAGGGATGCTTCCTGCCAAATAAGGCTGTTTTCCAATCAATGGTTATGGAGAAGAGGTCGATTAAACCAATATCGCTAAATAACCCTTTTTGACCTGCCCCTCAGTTCCCTAGGGGGTCAGTCCCACCATTAGTACAATTTTGAATCCTGGGCACCTAAAGATGCTTCCTGCCAAATAAGGTTGATTACCAATCAGTGGTTATGGAGAAAAAGTCGCTAATATCAATATAGCTAAATAACCCTTTTTGGCCCCGCCCCTCAGCCCCCTAGGGGGTCAGTCCCACCATTAGTACAATTTTGAATCCTGGGCACCTAAGCATGCTTCCTGCCAAATAAGGCTGATTTCCAATCAGTTGTTATGAA
This sequence comes from Mimachlamys varia, assembly GCA_947623455.1. Classification (NCBI taxonomy): domain Eukaryota; kingdom Metazoa; phylum Mollusca; class Bivalvia; order Pectinida; family Pectinidae; genus Mimachlamys; species Mimachlamys varia. The sequence continues at coordinate 11,129,396 of OX392537.1, forward strand.
GAAGAAGTCGCTAATATCAATATAGGTAAATAATTTTTATGGCCCCACCCCTCAGCCCCCTAGGGGGTCAGTCCCACCATGAGTACAATTTTGAATCCTAAGCACCTAGAGATACTTTGTGCCAAATAAGGTTTATTTCCAATCAGTGGTTATGGAGAAGAAGTCGCTTAAACCAATATAGCTAAATAGCCCTTTTGGCCCCGCCCCTCAGCCCCCTAGGGGGTCAGTCCCACCATTAGTACAATTTTTAATCCTGGGCACCCAAGGATGCTTCCTGCCAAATTAGGTTGATTCCCTATCAGTGGTTATGGAGGAGAAGTCATTTAAAGAAATTGTTGACGGACGACAGACGGACGACGGACGACGGACGGACGACGGACACCACGGTATGGCATAATCTCACCTTGATCCTTCGGACCAGGTGAGCTAATAATATAGTCCCATTGGATTTCATCGATATATTGGTAGATTTAGAAAATACACTGTGAACAACACTATTTTTCTTCGTAACATCGCATGTAAATTTGTTATTAAATAATATTTCTATCTAGTCGAATTTATTTCTTTATTTATAACGGTCGTTATGTACACGCATTGACACAGTGATCTGGTTGTGACGCGGTCTGACGTCAGACGTCACAACTGCAGGGCGCCGCCATGTTTGCATTACCGTCAAATAATTTCGAATGCGCATTATTAGAAATCAAAAGTTTGCTAGAAAATATTTACTGTTTAATCAAAAGAAATTGATTCCATATATGTTCCATGTTTCAAAATCTTGTAGGAACCAAACAATGGCCGACAGCGAATACTTATTTTTCTGAAGCGTGAACGACGCCATATTTGAACAAATATCAATCCGCCGAGCCTTTTTTCACTGCGTATACGGTAATATATTCGCAGTCAGAGTTAACTTAGCACAAGAAGGGGGAGGTGTAAATATATATATTTGAATTGTTGGTTTCATTCTGAGTTGAAAGACTTATGTTTCCAGTTTTTCTATTACAGTACATATACTGTAGTATATAATACAGTGCAGACTTCAAATAGGTGATGTATCAAGGCTAAATTAAAAATTCTCTTTTAATAAATTATTTGTTAAAAATAATGATTACATTTGGTACGATTCCTCATACAGTCTTCAAGAAACTCTGTCACTTGTATAAATTGTACATCCAATAGCTGAATTATATTGATTGTAGTTATAAACATTACATACAGGTAAACATACTTACCTATATTAAGTATTGTTCGCCTAAACTCTCCAAGTTCTCTTCCATCGGGTCGAACATCTTTCTCCTGTAGAGGTTCAAATAATGACAGATAGAAAATGTGAAAACAAATTGCTTGATCTCTCCATTTCCCTCTCAAAACAAAAAATACAGATTTTATCAAACTTGAGAATATATATACAATGAAATAAATACAAAATTTCTGAACATAAACAAATAATTATTCACTTACCAAAAACTTTCTATAGTATTCAACAGGCTTTGCTATTCTGTAAAATAGATATACAATGTACATGTACCTGGTACATATATATATATATATATATACAGTGATCAATCTACGTGCGAGTCCCGAGTCCAGTATGCATAAAATTATGAAAGGACTCAGAGAAATTCTGGAAATACTTCAATTTAACATTGTGGGATCCATAGTTTTTGGCAATATTAAAAAAAAGGACCCATGAAAATAAATTGTAAATTGATTGCTGTATATATATATAAACCAAAGACATATAAGTATATAAGTCTCTGAATAAGCTTTAATATATATAATTATTTTACCTAATTAATAATATGCATTCTAGCCATAATAGTGAATTAGACGCTTGCATTTTCATTGTTTCATCAATCCATTTAATTTTAGAAAAGAAAAAAATGCATGCACTTTATCCTTAAGCTATGATTACCTGGCTTCCCTGATTAGGACCCAGAGCTTTAGCACACAGGTGCTTTCTGGACAAGAATGGTTTTTGTTATTATGTCTATATTTCAACAGACAAACTTTTGATTTTATTGAAAATATTGTCCGAGCTCCTTTCTGCTAAAAAACAGGCATCCCTTTTATAGTATGGGCCCCGGTTTAATAGACTGCAATAGACAATACCCCTTAATAAACTTCACTTATCATAATGCAATATTATATTGCAAGATTCTGTTAGTAATTATAAGTATCATCTTATAAGTTGTGCACAAGTTTCAAAGAACAAACAGAAAGTAGAACCGAATATTAGTTAAATACAATTAAGTCAACAAGCATTTATAAGTAATATTTAACAAACTACTATTTCTTAACTCTACATGGTAAATAAAATAATAAATCAGTGGATTTCTGTACAAAATGGAAAAATGTATATTGCACGTGTGGCTCTTACTTAAAATCGTCAGCCATCTTTCTTCGCGATCCGTGTAATTTCCAATACAAATGATTTCATTGGTCAATTGGAATACCGCCCACCAATGAAATCTTATCTTTCAAAGAAGTACGGTATAACAGAACAACTCGGAAGATCTCGGAAGACGCACCGGTTGCACTCGTCACATCTCGGCCGATTCCGTAACTCATCTAGATGTAGGATACCGGAATCGGCCGAGGTTTGCCGAATGGCACCGGTTGGTGAATGGCACCGGATTTGAAGGCAGTCTGGCACATCTATTGACAGTATTTCTGTCGAAATGGACGAGCAAAGTATCATTGAGTTTAAAGAGGTAGTAGAATCTTTATTATGTCATCCAGATAGACGAACGAAGGTTGAGCACAAAGAAGCAAAGTTTTCAGTTGCTGATGAAGAAATTCTCAATGATGTTAACGTTGTTCCCAGCCAGTTGTTTGAATTCCAGTTTCCTGTAATTCTTGTCAGTTCTGTGATAGATGCCGATGTGACTGAAGAAGAATTCTATGTACCAGATCTAGGTATAAATAATGACATTTCAACAAGATCACGACCCGTGCGAAGTGTTAGCCACAGTGAGGTTGAAGGTTCTCCTTTGAAGTTACAAACTTATGCAGATTTTAGTTTCTCTTCACCATCTTCTGATTCATCACTTAATGTCAGAAAGAGAACTGTTGTCAGGGCGACTGGTGTTCCGCTGGACAAGGCTAGAGAGCTTGCATCATATCATTCTCTAGCATATTCGTCCAAAGTAACGGATCATGATCAGAGTAAAGACTCAAATAAAACTCTTGATGACTCGCAATCGGCTCAAACTTTTAATAAAATACCCTCACTGTTCATTCTCTGTGATGGCTTAAATCATAAAAGAACTGCATGCATGTATGTTGAACCGATCTACCTGAAAGAAACGGACTCAACCAAATGGAAAGGATGGAAGGTTTCATCAACCAACGTAAAAGATCCAGAGAGTGATCAATCGCATTTGCCAAATTTCCATAAATTGGATCTGTCAGGAAAACAGATCGAGTGTGAGGCTAAGTATGACCTTTTTGAATCGCACCAAGAAAATGATCGCCAACCTGTTGATAAATATCAGGGATCCTTGCAGTTGGAGGTTCGATGGAAGAAGTTGACCAGTGAACCCCCTTTGGATGCAAGAACCGTTATAAAGGCTCAGGTTTTGCCGGGAGACATACGAAGTGCAGCTCACAGTTTATACAACACTTTAGAAGCCCTCAAGCTTCATATTGCAGGTATAATAAGTCTGGGAATTGTGTGAATTCCAGTGATGAAATGTGTACAAAATGCCAGCCCATACCAAAAATAGTCGCAGACCGTTTATCAAATACGAATTTTGGTCTTATTCAAAATTGGAAGTTTGTATTTTGAAAATCACATCTTCACATCTCAGTCAATTAAATTTAAGTAGTGTATAATTAAGAAAATCATATCATAAGTAAACTGTACTGTAGCATAGAAATATCATAATTATATATTTAACCTTGGTAATTATAACATTATTTCAGTTCAAAAAACCTTAACAAGGCCAAGCCTCAGTTGTTCAAAATTTTCTTCTCACAGGTTGGACATCTCGATCAATCCACATATATACGATGTATACATTATTTGTATAACACTGATTCATAATATGAAATCATGTATGATTGAACTTATATCTTGTAGGTTTGACCACATCCGAAATAAAATGGATTGAATATGAAGAGGAAACAACTGTTATGGACAAACTCAAGGTATAATTGTACATGTATCTACTTATCTAGCCAGTTCAATTTTGTTTGTGTAAAATGCATATACTGTACAATGACTTTTTGGCCAGCTCGGGGCACTGTGTTACAATTTTCCACTTAATAATTCAATCAAAAGAGAAATTACGATTATGTTAATTTGCTCAATGTACATGACAGTCTGCAGTGACATTAACATTTTCAAGCACTAGTCCGGACAAGCAAAATGCAGTGTATATTATAACATATATTGAAACTCAAGGAATTTCCACTAGTCCAAACCAAAATTTACTAGTCGTGGGCATAGGACTAGTGGCTAACGTCGCAGACTGGCATGATTAGTTTGCTTAAGTACATTTTGTTCATGTAATTATGATATTTTTGTTTCCCTCTTTTCCTTGATAGGCTCTTTTAGAGATCCTAAAGCACGGAGATGCTAGCCAGCTTGCAAATTCCGATGACGAGCAGAATGATGAAGAATTCAACAATGTGATGGACACTTTGGTTTTTCATGAGCGTAAGGACTTGGACTTTACAGATCATCTCTGGAAAGTCCTGTACAAGTGTTCCTCCTACTCAGAACTTGTTGAATGTTTCAAGTATGTGTTCACAGTACTCAGCAATGGCGAACTTAGACCAATGGTTCATCGCAATAACAATACCACTGTAGCACAGATGGTGAGGGATTCCTACATGGGTAAGCTTCGCATGCCTAACCTCGCGGGAGTGTATGCTCTCCAGCTTTTGGCCGAAATAGGTGCAGAAAAACTTCATCAGGATTACCTCTTCACATTCCTGGCAAAGGAGCTTGTAACCCACAGCAATCTGGAGGACTTTCTTAAAACAGACGTTAAGTTGGAACAGAAACTCATCAATTTGGAGAAAATGCATCATGTTTTAGAGATGGTTGTGATGCTGAAGTTGTTTCTAAACCTCCCAAGCCTTAACCTGGCCATCTGTGCCCGGGCTATGTTGGCACACTACCAACAGGAGGACATTTCCCCCAGTCATGTGTTTGCCTTCCCCATGCTAACCCCCTCATTGAAGCATGCGTTCGAGACATGCCAGCCATGCATGAAGCAAATGGTGGTGACAAAGATGGTGGGAGAGCTGAAGGAGTCAGTGCACCACCTACTGGTGACCCATCAGCCATTCCTCCACTTACCGGCCAGTGTTGATTCAGAGGTTCTCATGGACACGACTGTCAATAAGGACAAGAAATACTTCTATGTCAGAAAGAACGAAAGCGTTTCTATTCTTGTATAAATATCCTTAAAAGTTTATGACCTTAACCTTATTTTTGATTTGTTTATATATATACACACTGTAATATATCTGTATACTTATAAAAGTGATAATCTTATTTAAGTGCTTTTTGTGCTGTCAACATGTACATGTTTCCACTCATTTAGTTGGAAAAAAAGATTTCATTGCTAGCTCTCCAAAATGTGACCTAATTGAATAAATAAAGGAAAGAGATGACTTGGAGATGGAAACCATCTCTGCTCGATGTTGCAACATAAGGTCAGTATGTAAAAATCTATTAGAATGCCAACATTAAGTCAAAATAAGGGCAAATCGCTATGAAGAATAGGCAAATTCAAGAAAAATAACAAGGAAGCCCTATACATTCAAAGACCAAATCAAATTGTTACAAAGAAGTTGCATACAAATTAAAGTTGAAGCAAAAATAAAACACTGTCAGGAAGCTTAAGGACCCCTAAGGACCCCACTGTGTTATAAACCTGTGACTGATCATAATAGTTCAGCAGTTAAGAGATGTAAAATTTGATCTGATGTCGGTGATGACCTTGATTGATTTAGGTCAGTTTTTTGGACACCTTGTTTGATTACTGCCAACTTTGCTTCATAATGTCATAAGTTAATAACATCTTTACCAGTTATGTAAAATTTGACTTTAACCTTTGATCTGATGACCTTGATTTTGGTCAGGTTTTTCGACACCTTGTTTGATTACTGCCAACTTTACTTCATAGAGTCATAACACTTTTACCAGTTATGTAAAATTTGACCTTAACCTTTGATCTGATGACCTTGATTTTGGTCAGGTTTTTCGACACCTTGTTTGATTACTTGGTATACTGCCAATTTTGCTTCATAGTGTCATAAATTTTTAACCAGTTACGTAAAATTTGACCTTAACCTTTGATCTTATGACCTTGAAGTTTAGTGATAAGTTAATTTACTTCATAATGTCCAAACAAAATGATGTATTTTAGTGTAATTACAATACATGTACATTTCGTAACAAGTTATGGCGCGAGCAGTACAAATGTACCTAACATTCTGTAGTTCACATTTAAGGGGTTCCGGCATGAAAAACACTTGTCTTGCCCAAGCTTTATATATATATAGTTGGGACAATACGTTTTACTTGTTCAGTGCACAGAAAGCAAGCAGAATGATTTCAGAGACAAAACAAGACTTCATCTCAATTCTGGGAAACACGAGTACACTGTACTAGTATCCAAACAATGTTAACTTAAGATTTTTGTTGAAGGTGTACCAAAAACAGAATTTTATAACTTGCATTGCAGATATACATACCTGGTAGAAGTGATATTTTGAAGCCCTATTCAAGATTTACTGGAATAGCCATTTTAACGAGTAATCTTAGCCTTTCACATACAAAGCTTTTTAAAAACTTGATGCTATCAATAGTGAACTTGGTGAAAGGTGAAGCAATTTGAGTGGAAATTAATGATCATGCAGAACATACAGGTGTACATGTAAAGTTAAAGGCCCAATATACGTCATTTTCGGCAAAACTTGTAAAGAAAATCAAGCCTAATAACTCATTATATTTATAGATCAAGTTAAGATTTACTGATATCAGCAATGTTCAAGATGATTTCTTCGCGGTTACAGGTACAGCAGCAGTTGAAACTCGGTATTTGTAAACACGCGTCCATTTTGAACTGTCTTCTAACTTCGGCTTGTTGTTGAAGTGGGCCACACCTGAATTATTTTCAATTCTTTGGATTTTCCTGTCACGAGTTTCTTGTTAGTTACCGCTCAGGTTTACTTCATTTTAGACTTATTTTTGCATGGTTATCAACTGGATTTTTTTTTTTCATAACTTTTCAGAATCCCGAAGATTTTCCTGAAATAACTTATATTGGGCCTTTAAACAAAGTTTACCTTTGTATCTTGATAGATATACAGTGTACCATGATGTATATATGTGGGCTTTTCAGAACATCTGTCATTTATATGGAGACATTTTCCTGATTTTTTTATTTTTTTTTTTTTTTTATTCACTGAAATTCATAAGATTATTGATACCAATGCAGTGAATTAACATTATTTGACAAATAAAGCTTAATTACTATGATACGCCAAATATTTTGCATTACAGAGGCAGGGTTTGCGTTGAAGCCGTCCCTATAACATTTTCAAGCACAGAAATTGAAAAGGACCCCACTAATTTCCAGGACTCCCATTTAAACTATGCAGAAGGACCCCATTTATTTTGAAAAGGACCCCATTTATAAAATACCCAGCGCGAACCCTGCAGAGAGAACTTATTTTGATAAACCGCGTATATACATCCCGGTATATTGCTGTCAGAAAGTGCAGAAGTTGAAAAGTATTGTTTAATTTTGGATTGCAATGAAATATGTCTGGTGTGCATCGCAGTAGATTTTTCTGATATATTGCGACTGCCTTTTTCATTGTATTGTATCTCAGTAAAAAAAGTGCTATCGGTAAATAAATGATTAAAGCTATTTATCTGTGTTTGTTGTAATTGATAGGTAGTAAGTCTTCTGCACCTTTGTTGTGGAGATTTGACCAGGGACATTACTGCTTTTTAACATCCATCACGCAATAAGAACCATACTTGCTATGTAACAGGAGAGAAGAACTGCATGGCCAGGGTCTGAACCCCGGGACCTTCCAAACAAGACATTCGCTCGACCGATTTAGCTATCTGGTTTCTGGTGATTGACCCAGTTCAGTTCTGCTACATTCCTCCTTTTTTATATGCCAGTCAAAATTAATGGGACATATTATGGTATAACATCCATCCGTCTTTTATTTGTTTGCAGATCTTCTACATTTTCAACAGATCTCTTTCAAACGTGGTATGCTTAATCACCATGACACAGAATTGTTTTCCCAAAAGGCAGTTGGATTGGACCTCATTTACTAGAGTTATTGCCCTTTAGGACTTTGTATCTGATTCTGTTTTGGGGTATTATGTAGAGTATGTCAGAATTTTTTTGTATTGTCTTCAATTCCTCTCATTTTTGTAATATAGTTTAAATAGCAATACTGTTTCACATATATAAAGGGGTGTATTGTACTATAACTTTTCCTGTAACCAGCATTGCATATTTGCCAGATATGGGCATTATGTAGAAAATATGTTTTTGTCCCCCAGGTCTCAACCAATATCTTGGTAAATTTAATCACAATGACAAAAGATTATGTTTTCCTGAACAGGCTACCAAGTCTGTTCAAATGAATGACCTTGACCCACTTTCAAGGTCACTGATCAAATATGTTGATAACATAATGGTGCAGGACACTGATATTTGACGTATAACATGCTGGAATGGAGGACTACCAAGACTGCTCAGGTCAGATGTCAGACCTCAAAAATTATAAAATAATTTGTTCAAATGAATGACAGTGTCAAATCTGTTCACAGTGACTTCAAAGGACTTCTACCTAATAACGAAAAGACCCAGAGTATGACTGTACCGAGCTACCAATTTTGTTAAAATGAATGACCTTGACACTAATTCAAGGTCACAGGGGCGAATTGTCAAAAAAAATAATATCAATGACCTTCTCAATAACCAAAATGCCCTGGGTACTTGAATTAGGCATAAGCAAAATATATATAATTGAAAAATAAGAATGTTTTAGTTGATATTTTATTAACATTTTGGCCTTTCCATGCCTATAATCAGGCTCTTTGAATATGACTGAAGAGCAAATGATTGATGCATTAGTCATCACTGAACAATGAGCAGCTGGTACGAATAGGTTCGCCTAGTTCACCAACAAAAGTCCAGGTAAAACAGTTTCACTTTGATCACATGGTTCTAGATGATACTGCAACTGTCATATTGTGTTGACACCATATCTGCAAAATTGGAGGGAAAAAAATAAATATAACAATGGAAACAAGAAGATATGTACAAAACATGGGACCCAATGGGCCTATATTGCTCACTGGTTTTAATCTCTCATTTGCAACCTAGCTTAAAGAGGTCTAAAATCTATGGGAACAAGTTATTTTATTCTCAAGAGCATGTGATGATTTAAAAGATTAAATTTTTTTTCTAAAAAAAAGTCAAGATTCATTTTCATTCAAAATCTTCATTCAGCTGTTTCCAAGGAATCTACAAGCCAAACATGTCTCTTGGCCTTTCGGTACTTCAAAACAAGCCCTTTGAATGGTTTGACATATTTGACCCCTATGACCTTGAAAATATGTCAAAGTAAGTTTTATTCACAAAATTTGTTCAGCAGCTCTCCCAAGAATTGAGTTGAACATATTTTATTGCTTTAAGCCAATGGATTGGGCACAAGTTATACCAACTTCTAAAATTCTTCTCCTAAAACATGTAAAAATGTTTAGCTATAGCTATATATACAATATTCATTATGATTATAGTGTAATACGATTTAAAGGTATAAAGTTAACACAAAGCAAGAAAAGAAATAGAAGGTAAGAAGGAAAGAAAGGGTTGATACAGGTTGAATAGAATGTCCTTACACTGATACAGTGGTTCATTCAAAATATAAATAAGTTTAAATATATACACATACTGCATTGTACTTATTAGCTAAACATTAAATTCATGTTGACAGTTCCAAGGAAGCTACCATTCAAATATCATGTCTCTAGGCATTTCATTTAAAGTATTTCAGAAGTCGTTTGAAGGACATATTTGACCTCTGTGACCTTGAAAGTAGGTCAAAATCATTTTATACACAAACTTTGTTAATCTCCTCCCAAGGAATCTACCAGCCACATACTATGTTTCTTAGCTTTTTAATGGAAGTTTTTTAGCCCACCATCATCATTAGTTACTCCCCCTTATTATTGAGATTTGTAATTTTGTTTATTCTGTTCAATATTACAATAAAGTATATAACATACCTTCATTGCTGCCCTGTGTACTATCGTATGTCTCCTTGACAAGATATCCAGGTCTCGTTGGTAACCTCCTCCTATCACTGTTGCTATGGGGATCCCAAGGTCAAACGCTGTACTAATTACAAAGCTGTCTCTGTCAAACAACCCTGAAAATTAGAGAAATTTAGTTCTGTACAGTATTGATCAGACTGAATTAGGTCTGATTATATAATAGATGTTAACTATTTTCGTATCAATTCTGATCAGACATATTAATTTTAATAATACTTAAAGACATTTTGGTATTCACTCCAATCACACACATTAGTTTTGGTATTCACTCCAAACACACATTAGTTTTGGTATTCAAACCAGTCACACAAATTTGTATATGATCTTTCCTTTTAACATCCTTAAATAACTCATTACAACCAACTTACCCTGGTCAGAAATAACCTAAGGTTTACAGCCAACTTACCCTGATCAGAAATAACCTCAGGTTTACCACCAACTTACCCTGGTCAGAAATAACCTAAGGTTTACAGCCAACTTACCCTGGTCAGAAATAACCTAAGGTTTACCACCAACTTACCCTGTTCAGAAATAACCTAAGGTTTACCGCCAACTTACCCTAGTCAGAAATAACCTAAGGTTTACCACCAACTTACCCTGGTCAGAAATAACCTAAGGTTTACAGCCAACTTACCCTGGTCAGAAATAACCTAAGGTTTACCGCCAACTTACCCTGGTCAGAAATAACCTAAGGTTTACAGCCAACTTACCCTGGTCAGAAATAACCTAAGGTTTACAGCCAACTTACCCTGGTCAGAAATAACCTAAGTTTACAGCCAACTTACCCTGGTCAGAAATAACCTAAGGTTTACAGCCAACTTACCCTGGTCAGAAATAACCTAAGGTTTACAGCCAACTTACCCTGGTCAGAAATAACCTAAGGTTTACAGCCAACTTACCCTGGTCAGAAAGATTTAATTTTCCTAACTCATCCTTCACATGAGGATCAACACCAGCGTCAAACAATATGAGGTCCGGACGAAAGCTTTTGATCACCCAGGGTAGGTGTGTAGACAAACTCTCCATGAACTCTTCATCCTACAAGACCACAATTATGTACAAATACAGGTCTGTTTCAGACTTCAATAGAATTACAAGAATAACACGTAATTATATGTGTCGCCTGCCCCGCTCTGTCACTATCATATGCATTTTGCACATCCCACAATAAACCTATAATCCAAGTTTGGCTGCTCTAGCTTTCTTACTTTGTGAGAAACATTGATTTATTTTCGAAGTCCAGAATTTGGAGGGTTTACCAAAAACACAAATATCGTTGAAATACTAGTAAAGAGTGTAATGTATTCCGACAAACATCCGACAATAATCCTATAACCTGAATTTGGTTGCTCTAGTATTTATAGTTTGTCAGAAACAGCCAGTATGCAAGAGCTAAACGAAAAACCAGAAATTTGATATTTTTACCCCAAAAATGCAGGAATCAATAAAATATTTTCAGTGCAGTAGGCTCTACTACCCATGCTACATCATTGATTGAGGTTTTGTTGGGCTAGCTTTAATTGTAAAAAACAGAGCTAAACACAAATCTTTAACATTGTTGACGCCACTGTTGCCGTCGTAAAAGCAACATCTATGTGCCGCCTTTCTGATATCCATTGAAGGTGATACAATATACAGGTCATCTAATAACTGGTCTGTAGCAGAAAAATTACATTTCCCCCCTATACAGAAGTGTGTCAGTATATAGCAATGGACAGGAATGAAAAAGCAGCCATTGTGACCCAGTATTAATAAATAGACATGAAAAAGATTCTGAAAATATCTAACTACAGTGTAATTTGTCTATACTTGAAGTCACTGGGAACAAACGTTTTGGCCTGTTTACACAGTTGTCCAGTTTGTAGAGGTATGATATAAGTTCAGAGGGACATACATGAACCAAACAGTAGGGCTGGAATAAATAAGGATTCACATTACATAGGGGTCGGGTTAGACAAGTTACACTGTATAGTTTACCTGTGTTCCTGGATCCAGTTTTATGTCTAGGTCAGATTACACAGGGGCCAGGTTAGACTGTATTATATAAACTTAAAGGCCCAATATACGTAACTTTCGGCAAAACTCGAAGCGAAAATCAAGCCTAGATTTAGTTAAGATTAACTGATATCAGCAATATTCAAGATGAATTCTTATGCGATTACCGGTCCATTTTGAACTGTCTTCTAACTTCGGCTTGTTGTTAAAGTGGGCCACACCTAAATTATTTTCAATTCTTTGGATTTTTCTGTCTAGAGTTTCTTGTTAATTATCGCTCAGGTTTATTTCATTTTAGACTTATTTTTGCATGGTTATCAACTGGATTTTTTTGCATAATTTTTCAGAATCACGACAAATTTCCTGAAGTTACGTACATTGTATATTGGGCCTTTCAGGCACGTTCCTGATATATACAGTTTACCTTTGTTCCTGGATCAAGTTCTATGTATAGGTCAGATAACACAGGGGCCAGGTTAGAGAAGTTACACTGTATAATCTTAAGACACCTGATATAGTTTACCTGTGTTCCTGGATCTAGTTCTATGTCTAGGTCACTCAACTGTTTCCTGTGAGGGAAGTTTTTACCACAATGCATAGAAAGCGTAAAGACATCATCATTTTGTTGAAACATGGCTGCTGTACCATCCCCCTGTAGAACATGACAGAGATACCTGGTGAGTAAAAACATATAAAATATTAATCCGAATCAAACTGTCTCAGACTGAAGTTGCAAAAATATCAGTTAACTCATTCAGCCCTGAAGAAACATTTGAACTCTTCCAAATCAAAGGTTGGAGCAGTTTATTATATAATTTCAGGGATGAATGAGTTTAATGATATCCCCTATATGAGTGATTATCTTGGGTGATAAGCAGAGTAACATAGGCATTCTATGATACATGGTTGCTCAATGTCATCCAAACATAGGGTGGTCAGGTGGTGCAGTGGATAGCGCACTGGCCTTTCACCAAGGTGGCTGGAGTTTGATTCCCCAACTGAACATGAAAAGGTATGGTGTCACCTGCCTGACCACATGGGTTTTCTCCAGGTACTCCAGTTTCCTCCCCAATATGAGATCCCCTCGAGCACTAACATCCGGGCCAACAAGAGTGATTAATAGAAGTTGGACAACTTGTTTTATAATTATTGTAAAATAACTGAAAATTAACTTCAATTGTTGAACATATCTACAGATTATCAATGATCAACATGTAGCTATCAAAATATAGAAATTAAACAACATTCTCATAGTAATGATAGCTTTATAATAAAGGCAGTGGTCTAGATCTCTGGAGCTGGTTTATAACCGTATTTACAAGAGACCGAAGTCTTCACACCAGTTAGACAATATCTGTTACCTGTACCACAGATGCTCGAATCTGGACCCCAGGCTGTTGATGTTATAGGAGTAATTGGTGAGTAAAGGGGGCGGGGTCAAGATTCTAACGCCCGTGCCTGTACACATGTACATGTCACTGATGAGGGTAGTTATATACTGTTACCTGATGAACATCTAAATCAACGATGAGGACCTTGTCCACCATTTTATCCCTGATCAAGGTCGCAGCAACAATGGCAAGGTCATTGATAAGGCAATAACCAGATCCATATTCGGGGAATGCATGATGGGTTCCTCCCCCTGTGCTGCAGGCCACGCCCCTTTCCAGAGCTAGTTTGGCAGCCAGTAGTGTCCCACCTTCAGATAAAATTATATACTTTTTATGAAATATTAGTATACTTTGTTGTATATCATTGCAACAACATAGTTTCTTCATTGCCTACACCTTCCCAAAAAAGAGTCCTGCAGTTAACAGATTTCTAAACTGAAGCAACTTCCTTTATTTAAGGAATGTCGTTAACACTAGATTCAGTAAATAAAACATTGTTAAATGTCTAACAATGTTCTTTAGATTTCTTTAGCTGTCATTCTATTCTGTCCCAATAATTAGAAAATTTGCAAATTACAATTTTGATGATAATCTTTGGGCATTTCGGATATTGAGAAGAAGTTTCTTGAAGATTTTTTCAACATTTGACCCCTGTGTCCTTAAAAGTGGGTCAAGGTCATTCATAATGGATTTAATGGTTTAAGCTGGATATCTGTGAGAAATAATCAAACATTTTTGAAACATTGGCCTACTTGCCCAAGCCTGATCTCCATGTACCGACTGTATCGTTATTAATCAACTTTTCGCTTTCTTTTTCCTTACATTTAATCTGTCAACCCCTCATATTCTAATCATTGAGTTTAGCGCTTGAGAGTTGGTTGCTGATAGGAAACTTAAAATTGAAAATACAAAATTAATCGTGTTGGGGAAGTAAGAAGGGGCACCTTTTAACCACTTCAAATATTCAATGGGTGGTGGGGTCTCTGAAAAAGTGCCTCCCGCCCCTTCCATACAGTTAATTCTGAAACAGCCCTAACCCAATTCATTTTTTAAACAGTAGATCAATCAAAAGTACCTGTTTCATATCTACATCGACTGACCAGACCTGGATTCCACTCAAACCCTGTGATTTGCTGTTCCTTTTTTGTTGTCAGGCCATTCAAGAACTTGTGTATATAATCGTCTGTGTGCACCGTGCACATATCAGCTGTCTCTATCCACGAAGGCTCCATCACCTGCTTAGCTGATATAACGTTGTCCTTCCTCAAATATCTCATCACTCCGTGGAATTTCCTCATAGCAAAACGATGCTTGATTGGTAGGTCACTCACGTAGCCATGGTGATGAACTATGGGCAACCCCACAATCTCAGATCTTTTTATCTGGGAAAATAAATTATTGTGTCGAAAAAAAATGAAAATATCACCAAAAACAGGAGTATACTTGGACAATCGAATCAAAATCATATTTTGATTTCCGCGCTGCTCCATACACTTCTCTCTGCTTCTTTAAGATCTGAGGACATCCCATTGGGGGTCATGTTAAGATGACCGTTTGCATTAGAGGTTACTCCATCAGAACGTAGTGTATCAGAGCACATCCCTAATTACTGCATCCTCGATATCCAGAGGTTACGATCACCTTCCCTCTCTACATCCCTGAAATATGTCATGGCGTGTTGATGAGACAAAAAACTGGTCCGACCCTTTGATGTACAACAAAAAAATCTGGGGGTCACACATATATAACGGTAAAAATTGACAAGACTTTGAAGTCGGTTGCAGCTCCTTTGTAATCTTCAAAGGACAAGCATGCAGCCTAGCAGTTGGTCAGGCTTTTTTTACCTGAGCATGTCTTCAGTTTTGCCATAACATATTCCAGGGGTGTAGAGAGTGACCCCTGGATAATCGGGATGCCCTGACTGAAAAATACTCTTGCTGCATGGTAATGGCACATCAGTGCCACAAGGTTGTTACACACACAAATTTGACATGCAAGTGAGTCTGTGTGACACATTTTTCCAGCAAATATTGTGCACATAACTGTTTAGTCCAAAGTGTTCCGACTCTCTGGCACACTAAATATTGGGACAGCTGGCGGGCCAGAGAGTCAGAACCATTTGAACTATTAACTAATAGAAATTACAGGGCCTGGAATTAATGTATGTGGCTTTCCCGCGCATATTCTTCACTTAGTTGTGGCAAGGTTGCTGCAATTGCTGCTGTTTGCTGCACAGGTCCTGCACATAGTTGTGGCAGTTGCTGCAAAAACCCTTGATCAAAGGTATAAAGTACAAGTTAATCACCTTTCCCTTCTACCTTTTCCATTGGTGCCACTGCAACTGCCACTTGAAATTCCTATGGCCAAAAATTGATGAGGTCTAAGAAAGTAAGTTGGATATTTTGTGACACATACCTTATTAAATAGTCATGTACCTTGTGGATGTAATCCATGTTGTGATGATCTTCAATATTTAGAGTTGATAGCCATTTTTTCCATATCTGCTTTGATTTCAGCAGCATTGAATAAGATCCCTGCCGATTCATTTTTCGGTACAACATGACCACTTGTTGGAAAGATCAAACTGAAAGGTACAAATAACAAGATGAACATTTTTATTTTGTAGCATGATTGGTCGTTATGGGAAATATAATTCACACATAAATGTACAAGTTTATATCAAGTTTACATGCCCCTATATTTTAGCACTTACAGTCATTGAACTAACATATATGTACTGCTTTGTGAAGATAAAATCAGGTTAATATTTTTTTATATTAACACTGAACAATATAAACACTTCTTCCAATACCTCGATCATGAAAAAAATCTTCATACAGTATATCGGGGTATTTTTTAGCGTATGCTAAATTTTGCATTTTCTGTAAAAAAAATCACAGGTTTATATTTAGCGTATTTTAAATTTTAGCGGTGATCCAGCTACATTATCAATTTTAGTGCATGTATCATAGATAACACAAAAATGGGTTATAAACAATTATTTTTATTGAAAATCCTCGGGTACTGCATCAAATGTTATCACGAAGCATACAGTAGCATGATGGCAATATGCCATTGTAGGGTCACTAAAGTTATCATCATATCGTGCTTTGAGGTGATCATACAGTTTTTAACCAACCATTTTGCACCTAATGGTTTTATCATGCACGTATTGTATCCTCAAACTGTATAATGAAACCAATTTTAGCGATATTTTATTTTTCACGATTGAATGCTGTGTCGCAAACATAGGGAAAATTAGACACTCACTAAAATATTCCGATATACAGTATTATTGCATGTCACCACGGAAAAGGATTTAAACTCAGATGGACACTCAAACCAACTGGACTATGTGTATACCTGGTATACAGTGGTCACTGTAAATTATTAATGACCCTGTCTGGGCCCACTACACAATAATTTTAGGTGTTCTTAATTACAGATATCAACAGAGAAATATTTTTAATTACAAGACTAATTAACTAATACCGTCTTCACCCTAATTAGCGCCACTTCCCCTATATTAAAGCAGTCCTCCCCCTTTGAAATTTAAAATCATATAGGCGTACTTACGACTTTTCCAAAATTTATGACAAAAATGTTGCACATCATGATTATTAACCATTGGTATCAAAACATCATACTTTATGACTTGATTAAAATAGTATTATCATCCGGATTGGAGTTTTATTATCATCATATTAAACCCCCCTTTTTAACCAGCTTTTAGCTGTCCTAGGCGCTATTTATGCCGAATATGGTAATAGATGATTTTATTTATAATCCCCCCCCCCCCCCAACTCAAAAATTTATAAATGCATGATACTAGTAATATAGACTTCAACAGGAGTTCAATTATGAAAGGGGAACAGTTGTTCAAATCATCATCATCACCTCGGATATCATCATCATCATCATCATCATCATCATCATCATCATCTTTGCTACAACATTAGCTTATAAGCCTTCTTATTGAGCCTTCTTCATTTTATTGCTTATTGCATTTGGCATGAAAGCAAAAAATAAAGGCCCAATATACGTAACTTCAGGAAATTTTTCGAGATTCTGAAAAATTATGAAAAACAATCAAGTTGATAACCATGCAAAAATAAGCCCAAGGTAGAAGACAGTTTGAAATGGAACGCATTTTTACAAATACCATTTTTCAACTGGTGCTGTACCGGTAACCTCATAAGAATTCATCTTGAATATTGCTGATATCAGTTAATCTCAACTAAATCTGTAATTTAGGCTTGATTTTTCGCTTCAAGTTTTGACGAAAGTTAATATATTGGGCCTTTAAAAGTAATTAAAAAATTGATTGTCTCCCTTACATTGACAAGCAACAGTATTACTGACTGTCTTTCCTTAGACTGACAATCTATAGAACAAGAGGCCCAGGGGGCCTGTATCGTTTACCTGGGTACAATGGTATTTACAATGGTTTGAAAATGGCCGCCGCCTCACGTCACGTTATCAAAATTAGCTGGGTTAGAAAGAAATTCTCGCGGGATCTCGCGACGTGCGGCCATTTTTAAACAGACGTCAGGAAACTGGTTATTTTTCAGAAATTGGTGACGACAGTTGGTTTACGACCTCATGTGACTTGATTAAATTTGTAGGTAAGTAGAAAAATATCTGTTCTTTCCATTGATACTTAATTTACATGTGATCGGAAATGTTTCATATTATAAAACACGGCTTTAAAGCCTACCCGTGCACGGGTCAGTAAAATTTCCACTTTTTAACTAAGCAGGAATTCTGACTCTCGCACCTGCCTGTCGTCAAAATATTTAGCGGGTCAGAGTCTCAGTCAGAACCACTCTTAGAGACACCGTTTATAGCCCCCCACCCCTTTTTTCATTCGCAAATTTTGTACACCTTGCCCTTAAGACACTCACTATCAAATATGATGTCAATCTGACTGTTGGTTCATGAGAAGAACATTTTTTAAGATTTACCGTATTCTACCCACTTTTTCACCTTAGTCTTTTGATATGTTTTCTCGTGTTACCTGCGTCAGTCCAAACAAACAAAATTAAAAGGATATTTTAGTAAGTTAAAGCTCCATATAAGATTACTTACTGATTGTCTACAGTTAATAACATGCAACCCATCCAGTGGTGACCACCAATGCAAAAAGCTGTCAAATATTTGCGAGTTATCTGTCCTTGTCAACAACGATTACAGGATCGGACAGGATCGGGCACCGATTTTACAGGATCAGGTAGAAACGGAACAGGATCGGACAGGACGGATGACAATTATGGCAAGTAGTTATCCTATTTTGGAGAGGAAGATGCTCCCAATTGGAGATCTGGATATCTAAGTTATTTCGAGTAGGCGTTGCTGTCGTATTGTGGGGGAACTCGAATAGAGAAAATGTATCTCAGTACTCACTGAGGTTAAAAAGCCAGGTTCCAAATAATAGACTTTTACTAACAGATAGCAAATCAGTGTTATATAAGTTTGAAAGACTTATGATATAAATATATACAGTTCACATCATAAAGTCATCCACACGGTCACCTACATATTTAAATTGCATCAACTTGCTTCAAAATTCGGCCTATAGCTAACTATAGCACAGTCGAAACACAGGCACTTGTGCCAGGAGAATAACCATCTATATATATAGCGAAATTTGAACAAATAAAATAGAAGATATAAACCAGGGACGTATACGTCCCTGTATAAACTAATTTTTCCAATTTTCTTTTTATGTTATTAGTCATCTAAAACCATAATGAAAATAACTGCCAAATTTCAGCTTGATAAGTCAAGCGGTTAAATTTCACAAAAAAATCGACTATCAAATACTCTCTTTTTCAGTAACTGATGTGAACTATGGTTACTCTCCAAAACTGAAGTAATATTATTAGAAAAGGCACAAAATTTTATTGTAAAAGTATACAAGTGTTCGAAAAGGGAACTAGGACAGACATGTGTGTATCATTGCTTGGCTGGACTAGTATTAAATATTATACTAATATCAAGAAATTATTATTTCTGGGACGAATTTATAATATCGATAATAGTAGCTAGTACACAAGATATTTATCTCTAGATTTTTTATGTTCATTGTAAACAACGAAAAACAACAGGGATTTATACCAGACATTATTTCTATTTTAAGAATATATTCATTATATGAGACTTTTGTTAAAGGATTTGTGCAACGAAAAATGAAAATTTTATATTTGGTAAAAGTAGTATTGTAAAACCTTAATAACATGCCCTGACGATCGCGCGGAGTCTGGTTTTCTTGCATTGACACGAAATTCGGGTCATACGCATTGACCTTTCAAGCGAAACCAGAGATAATGAGCTAGTTGGTCACGTGATCGCGTGACGTCATCTTAGTACGAGGACTCCTCAATCAAACCTTACCTGCTGATATTCTTATATTAGGTCCGCTGATTAACGACCTAAAAAGTACTGTAATTTTGGCAACATTTAACATGTCAGATACAGATAGTGATGTACTTGGTATTGGAGTTGGCCTTGATATTTTACTCACATAAAAAAAACATGTTTATCGAGCTACAGAATTATTTGTCGCTTTCAGAGACAGACAAGTAGATATACCAGGGAAAGCGACATCAGCACAGAAAACATTGTCAACACGCATATATATATGTTACGTCGACTCGAAAAAACGGAAATACAATCTAACTATTTAAAAATGTTCCTGTAAATTGTATTTGTATTCGGTTTAAATACCAACAAACAAAATCAAAACCCCATCAATATACATTACATATATTACACCATGTCTATATAAAACACGGTGCAAGTATGACAGGGAATTCACAATATGTATAATAATATGTATCATGTCTTTTTACGGAATTAAATTACATGGGAGCATGGTAGATAAATGTTAATACGAAAGTACTTATTTTCATTTATTTTACGTCAGCTCAGAAATGCAAACATTTTAAGATGCGATTATTTTAGATGTGGTACGAAACATTCTCATCTTAGATTTGTCTCAGAAAAAACGGACTTATATAAAGCCAGGGTATTTTTCCTGGGAAACTACAATGGAAAAAAAGTGTCTATAACTTAGACGTCATGTATATACTGACATTTGTTTATCTACAGTAGATGTAGTTCGTATTCATATGCAATTTTTTTATATTATCACATTAGCTTAGATTGTAATAACTTCTTTATTTATGCAGTGTAAGTATCAAATTATTATCTACATGTTGTAAAGCGCTTTAGGGTAATTTTACAAATTATATAGAGCGCTATATAAATGTTGTATATTATTTATTATCTATGGAAGCGTATATAGAGTAGAGGAAACTGCATGGTTAGAACGTATGCATAACCACAATGATTTTTTCAGATTTAAATTTATTCATTCTAAGATTGAACCGCATTATTTATGGAAATTGGCTATTAAATATCCTCAGTATTATAAATCTATACACTGTATCATAAAATTATGTACAACATCTCGTATGTTAGATCATATGGCATTATGCCACTACTGTGGTATTTTATACAACGATGCTTTAATGCATATAATTCTACATTGTGAAAAGAATACTGTTATTCGTGATAAATTATGGTGTTTTTTATTTACTATGTTGGGTATTGATTTTATTGCGTACCTGCAAAATTTATCAGATTTCGATCTAGTTAATGCTTTATTAGGAAGCAAGTTAAACTATGACATGTCTAACGAAGACAACGAATATCTAAGATTAGCAAATATAAATTTTCTGAATGAAATGCTTACAAATATAATCCAATTTGCTAATAATTGATGTTTCAATATAATTTCTTGTGTGTGAAAATAACTTTGTATATGTATATTCAGACTATTCTTGCTGATATGTTGATTGTATGATGTAATTGTTTTTCTATTTGTGAACCTTCATTTGTGGAGGAAATAAAGAGAATAATAATTATTATATTCTATATGATATACAATCTGATTACAACGCAGCAGAGAGAAGTTTACGGAACGGCGCGGAGATCAAGATATGATTTTAATCAGATTGTATGATATATATATAGATGGTTATTCTCCATGCCACAAGTGCCTGTGAGTCGAAAGGTACGTATCTTTTGTTATTTCTTTAAGAATTTCATTTTTCACATGTTTCAGTTATAAATATCGTTGTAGCTTTGACTTATACAGCTATACGTGATCGAAGTTTAAATTTCATGAAAACAAATGTTTTGGACTACTCGCGGTCGGTGTATTCACGTAAAACAGAGTTGGCGAAATATTGCATTTTTCTAACAATTACACGAACAAAAAACACTCACACCCAAATTCATGCTTATTTTATAACACAATGTTTCTTAATTCGAAGATAATCATTTTACGATTCTATTTAAAAGTTTGAAATGGTCAATTGCATCATACAAGATTTCGTGGAATAGCTTAAAGTACTGTAAGTCCTCATTCATTTTAAGATCATTTAAGCTTTTATGACCAATGAGGGGGCATTTTTATCGAAAATTGATCTTAACCCCCCCCCCCCCCCCCAAATGTGTAAAATTACTCTAAACACCCTATTTTAGGTCCAAAACTAGCTGTAACAAATTCTCAGGTCCATGTGGACTGGATGCAATGGCCATGACTTATGGCATCGCCTGAAACCCACGGTAAAGTGTACCATGGGTTTCCGACGATGGACTTATAAGATCATTTATATACCCGGCCCCCACCCCTCTAACAAGAGGGGTATGGCGGTCGGTCGATAGACCACACGTCCCTTGCCCAATCAACCTTAACTTGTATTTTAATGGACGATAAAGAAACATATTTATTTAAGTTACAACCATGAAAACAAATGGGTTTTTTTAATTATTATTCTACAAGAAGCAATACAGCTTAATAATTATTGTTATAAAATCTCTGATGATATTAATATATATGCGCCAATTAATTAGCTCATCTGGTTCGAAGGATCAATGTGAGCTTATGTTATACAGTGCCGTTTTAGACGACTTCTCCATAACCTAGAGGTTTTCAAGGCTCACATCCCGTCCACAGTGAGTAGTCGGAACGGTTCTGACTCTATGATTGGGTGGTCGGGTGGTGCAGTGGATAGCGCACTTGCCTTTCACCAAGGCGGCCGGGGTTCGACTCCCCGTCCGGACGTGAAAAGGTTTGGGGTCACCTGTCCGACTACGTGGGTTTTCTCCGGGTACTCCGGTTTCCTCCCACAATAAGACCCCTCGCGCGCTAATATCCGGGCCAACAAGAGTGATTAATATAAGTTGTATAACTTGTTTCATAATTGTTGTAAAATAAATAAAGTTTATATATATATGATCCGCTGAAATATTGGGGACGCCACAGGGGCTAGGCACGGACCTATGTCACTATGAAATGATTGTCAGATATGTTTTTACCTTTCTCGAATATAGCCCCTCGAGCTCCCACTACTATATATCTGTGACAAGGTCCGTACCTAGCCCCTGTGGGACGGCTAGCGGCTCTACCAATATTTCAGCGGATCATAGAGTCAAAACCCTTCGGACTAACGGTGAGGTGCTTTCTAGTTTGTGTGGCGGCAAATTCAAATGTCAATTTATATATAGGTATTTATCACTAAATTTTATCGTAAGTCTATATACATATCCCTGTGTCCGTCGAATATAGTGACCACGGACCCTAATGAATTATTATTAGACAGGATAGAAATCCCTCAGCTGGAAGAATAAGCAAATCCACTTCCTGTAAATTAACCGTAAATACCAATATTAGGTCAAGTCCAAATATTTTAACAATAAGATGGTAAAGGTTGATATATATTTTTTTTTTGGGGGGGGGGGGGGGGGGAGCACAGGGGCTCGGTGTTTCGGGTTTTGAGCGATATATGGCGTAAATTCTTCCAATTTCACTATATAATAAAGGCATGCACACAAATAAATAAAGATATATACTTTTTATCACAGGGACCTGAGAATTTGTTACAGCTAGTTTTGGACCTAAAATAGGGTGTTTAGCGTAATTTTACACATTTGGGGGGTTAAGATCAATTTTCGATAAAAATGCCCCCTCAGTAGTCATGACTATTGAGGGGGCATTTTTATCGAAAATTGATCTTAATCCCCCAAATGTGTATGACTACTGAGGGGGCATTTTTATCGAAAATTGATCTTAACCCCCCAAATGTGTAAAATTACGCTAAACACCCTATTTTAGGTCCAAAACTAGCTGTAACAAATTCTCAGGTCCCTGTGCTTTATATCCGCTGTTTATACCAGGGACGTATATATATATATATATATGTCTCACATATACGTCCCTGGTTTATACACATTCTTAAACATTATAAAAATGGGGGGCCAGTTTAGAAATTAGCACGAATCATCGAAATAAGAATACAAAAGTAACAAGAACACAAAAGTCGTAATTATATTATCTAAACCTTAAAAAGTACGCATAGGCTGATTTTAGATAACCAGAGTAAATACAGTCTTAAAAATGAACAAGTTTTTTTCATCTTTTTTAATACCTCGATAACCCCAATTTTTATAAGGTTTAAGATTCGAATGTGTATAAACAGCGGATAAAAAGTGTTTGCATTATTTATTTGTGAGCATGCCTTTATCATGTAGTGAAATTGGAAGGATTTACGCCATATATCGCTCATAATCCCGAAACAAAGCCCCTGTGATAAAGGCTAGTTTTTAGGTCCCTTTGCATCAGCGTATCGTTAGTGGGGAACGTTTTGTACTAAAACTTGATATGGTTTTAGATCTCATCTAAGATATAATATTATCCCAAGGATCTGGGCTTATTTTTAATCAAATTTTAATAATCCAGTCCCGCGCAGTTGGTAAAGATTCAACCAAAGGGGAGATAACTTGCTTTTGGCACATGCACCACCAACTTATCTGTGATATTGATAAATAACGTATTAGATGATAGATCATCCTTTTATGAATCATCAGGTATGCATGCGGGCATGTGATTAATAAACATATAATATAGGTTAGCAATTTGAAAATTTTGAAATGCACAATTGTACCTCCTCTTCATCAATATATCAAGGCTTCTGAAGACCATAACTTATATCCAAGAAACTCAAATTCAGCCCGATGGTTTTTTTTTCAGAATGGACATCAGAGACGCATTCGTCTCGATCTGTGGACATGAGGACTTGTTGCCTGATGTTTTCTTTTTTTTTTTTCAGAATGGACATATGCATGAGGACTTGTTTACCAACAAAAGCAAAACAACAATAATTTAACATTAAAATTTTATTCAACAAATAAAACCACAAAACTGTCAAAGTAATACCTAATCATTTAAAGTATATGGTACCGGTATATTATATACATGTACTCAGACCTTATTATTGCTCGTCTTTAGAAATATTAAAACACAAAGTATTCAGACGTCTGCTGAAATCCAATACACAAAGTTTGTTCAGCAGACCTGATATTACTCAAAACAGAATTCAAATGAAATTAAGTAACCAGTACAGAAGATATTTTCTCTTAGAAAACATATTGGTACACAAACATTGTAAATATTCATCCCATGCAAAAAAAATCTATTGTCAACAGCTCTCCTTGTTATTGGTTTTGTTCCTATAACAAATTAAAATCATTGTTCAATTATATATCAACATGTACACTTTAGCAGGTCTATCCATACCTACTGCAGTTTACAGTTATAATGTTAACCACTATGATTTCACTCCCCTGTAATAAGCCCGCCATCTTATCATCTGAGGGTACCTATAATGGGATTATAGAGGCTTTGTCTAATGTCCAATAATTTTTCTTTTAAAATATTTGAGGTAAAATACAAAGAATATCGAGTCATTTTCTGTACAGAATAGAATAAAATACAATGGATTCCTTTTAAATAATACATTCTGAATCTGCTGCAGTAGATTAACTAACGATTTTCAAAAGTAAATTCTCATTAGATAAAATGACTTGTTGAATCACAGTTGCCCGAGTTTCTGTCAGTCAATAAAGAAGTAAATATATATAGAGTCGCTGCCCATTACAAAATGTAATGTTCTGTTATGGGCTGCAGCTCCATATATACTGACAGAAACGTCAGCAAATGTGGTTGAATATAGAACATGTGCTTATAATTATTATGGCTGTAAGTACAATGATTTTTTTACTTTACACATTGATACAAACTACATCATGATGGACAACAACAAAACATAAAAAATATTTATAACAGTTTTAAGAATCAACTATATAAGATAATTTCATTACTTATATATAAATCAATTCACTACACATATAATTACTATTCATGCATACACAGTTAATTATTCCTACAAAAACATATACTTCCCTTTATTTCAAGAGTAACAATTTATCACATAGCATTTACAAATATACATGTAGTATATTAAAATACATACAAAGGGTAATGGAGAAAGATGGATTAACTGAAGAAAACACTTTTACAGGAAATAAACAAAAACAATTTATTCCTTATACTTGCCATTCATGCCTAACTCTCAGTCATACACAAATTTAAAATCCTCCTTTATGACAAGTTTTGTTTCATTTAAGCAGCAATCAATCCATCCATAAATATTCAGTCTTACACCACACACCACATCATACAACAGGCCCCAGGATCATGAAACAATCTTAATAGGTAAAAATTTGTCTCAAGTTTTAGCTTAGCCAATCATTAATAACAAATGCATTACGATCATGATCTCAGGGCCAAGTCTCTTTAGATTAAATAAATATTCATACTTGCCACATTTGTATACCATTCTGTTCACATTCAAGTCGAGACAGAAAACCAAGCGTTTTATAGTTTGTACAGGTTTTCCTACTTGGTGTCCTTGGGTCTATACAGGCTTGTACTTAAAGGTTCAGGGTACATGTAATGTTTCAAGTACGAAAAAAATGTAGGTTTAAGTTTGGTTAATGAATATAATGTCTTTTTCTCTTTATTTCTCAATGAAAAAACCTTCCAAGGTAACGAAAAACTTGCTTGAATCTCTCGGAGACAATGTTGTTTTTTTTCACAGGACCATTTTCCAAATAATTAATAACATTGAAGACTCCAAAAGAAGGACCTTTCATTCTCAACAGTTTAAATTGAAGTGCCGATTAATATACAGACTTCAGCACTTTAACTGCTTTCAGAGAACTGTCAAGTCAGCCAATTTTATAACATTAATGTTTTGGTTTAATTATCATAAAAACCTAATTTAAACAGGAATGTTACCTCAACATTATTTAACCTAGTTGAGAAATCAGTCGGAAGGTGTAATAGCTATTAGGGTTTCTTGTTGATCAAGCACTCTACTTGATCACCCATCTTCATTTCTAATTCTTCACTTCAACCGAAACATGATGGTCTTCTGCATCCTTTGCCTCTGGCTCACTATATACTGCCGAGTACAGCCGTTTAAATCCTTTACAGTTCGTCTTCTCGTCTGCCAGTTTCATGCTGCAGTAGGTCGAGGCAGACACTCCACCAATAACTAATGATATAGCAAACATCTTCAAATACTCTTCTGATGTCTTAGAGAAGATCCTAGCAGAACCATTTTCCTGGAAGTAAATTTTTTTTTTTAATTATGCTAATTTGACATATATATACACGATCTGGATATAAAAATCATATGGAATTATCAATGTTACAAACTTTTTGTTTGGCTCCAATTTTCAACTACATAAGCATGAAATAAATCAATGTACCTGTTTCAAAACTTGTTTTCTTTTGTCAAAGACCTCATGATAGTATACAGTTTCCATAATTTACAATAAATGAACTATTTTACAAATCTTCAAAAACTGTTGATGAAAAATACCTGCTATGGAAGTCATTGAACCAGATAAATTTTAACATCACCGAACCATTAGTTTTAAAAGCTACTATTATGTTCTACAACAGCAACAAGGAGCTTATGCGTTTAAAACATTTCAGAACACTCAATTTAATCTGGAATTGCATTAAATGTAACCTCAGATCATATAACTGACAAGACAACTTACTTGGCTCGGTAGAAAAGGGGCACAGGAGCGAGAAAAGGCCCGCTTGGTGCTCTTTAAAGCTGCTCTTACAGTAGCCATTTTGAGGCACAGAAAATCTTCCTATCAATAGGGTTGACTAATATCCCTTGTCAAGGAGCTTATCTTGCCTGAAAAGAAATCAGGAAAAATAAAAGTTAGGTCTGATTTTCTCTCCAACATTCATTAAATGTTACAATTTCAAGACAAAATGACATACAAATACACTGTATGTATATATCACGTCAATATTTTCAATACACCTGGCCCGAGATGATCCCAAGTAGGATTAATTTCAAAGTTTTATTTCTTGACAACAAAACTGCCAAAGAATCAGTTCGGCTTTTAATATTACTGTTTTGCTCTGATGAATCAAATGATAACTGAGAATTGTTTCACTCTGTGTCTCATAACTAAAACTGACACACCAGCTAATGGTAGCATTATAGCAGGTAAATGATTTTTGTGGCAGTATTCTTTAGGCATAGCAGGTAAATGATTTTTGTGGCAGTATTCTTTAGACATAGCAGGTAAATGATTTTTGTGGCAGTATTCTTTAGACATAGCAGGTAAATGATTTCTGTGGCAGTATTCTATAGACATAAAGCAGGTACATGTAAATGATTTTGTGGCAGTATTCTTTAGACATAGCAGGTAAATGATTTCTGTGGCAGTATTCTGTAGACATAGCAGGTAAATGATTTTTGTGGCAGTATTCTGTAGACATAGCAGGTAAATGATTTTTGTGGCAGTATTCTGTAGACACAGCAGGTAAATGATTTTTGTGGCAGTATTCTTTAGACATAGCAGGTAAATGATTTCTGTGGCAGTATTCTTTAGACATAAAGCAGGTACATGTAAATGATTTTGTGGCAGTATTCTTTAGACATAGCAGGTAAATGATTTTGTGGCAGTATTCTTTAGATATAAAGCAGGTACATGTAAATGATTTTGTGGCAGTATTCTTTAGATATAAAGCAGGTACATGTAAATGATTTTGTGGCAGTATTCTTTAGACATAAAGCAGGTACATGTAAATGATTTTGTGGCAGTATTCTATAGACAAGTAGACTTAATTTGTTTCCTGGATAGTAACGCATGGAGTTTATGTTAATTTTAGTAATTTTAAATAAATAAATAAATAAATAAGGCCAGTGCCTCCGCATCTACCTGACAAAAATGTCAATAATTAAGCAACAAAGTATTTCTGTATCTGTATCTTTACGTCACTATATCAACCAATTTCTGGCGTCGAGTGTGACGGGTGAGTGCCACTGGTGGTCTCAATCCCAGTGGGAAGTGTCCAGACGGGTCTTAAATCCCTCGACACTTTCTGCGCGCACTAGCTCTTCCCCTAGGTGGTTCCAATCCTGAATTGTCTTTGGGAAGAATGAATTTTGGTATTGTTCCGAATGTCCCAGTGTGACTTTAAAAGACCTAGTATTGTTCGTTGATAGTTTGTTTACAACGTTTTTGTGCTCATAGTTTTCTAATGTTCTAGGCCGAATGTTTCTTTTAGGTTTATTTTGAATAAGATAATTTTGGGGGGGGGTAGGGCTGGTATTAGTCCCTCAACCACTTTGTACATAAACAGCAGCCTCTGATGTTTCCTACGAATTTGCAGTGGGTTCAGTTTTAGGTCCGTCAACATTCGTGTGATGGTTTCTTGTTCCCGGTCTTTGTAATTTCCAGTGATAAAGCGAGTGGATTGTTTCTGTATTCTTTCTAGCTTGTCAATGTTCAGCTTGGTGTGGGGGTCCCATACAATTGAGCCATAGTCCAGGATTGATCGGACGAGTGAAATGTATGCTGTCAGTGTTTTTCCTGCCTATATAACTGGGTACGCCAAACGACCCCATTCCCAATGTGTTTTAGTGCTATTTTTTCCCAAAATCAACTAAAAAATTCCCAGTTTTTATGACTTTTCAAAATCCAGAAAAAAGGGACAGGCACATGATGTTATAATGAATAAAAAATCATTAAAAGAAATATCAGTGAGTGAGTCTGTCACTCAGACTCACCATGTAACTCACAGTTCTTTGTTTTCATTGTTTACCATACCGTAAAGCTAAATGTTACACTGTGCACTGTAAAATTGGTTAGCATGGAACATTTGGTGAGTGCGATTGGATTTAATTTTTTTCCCAATTTATTACCTGTTCGTGCTAATTTTTATCCCAATTTGGCAAATTGAATTTTTCCCAAAATACCCAGGAAAAACACTGGCTGTTTGTTTGCATTCTCTTGGGCAGTATTTTCGATTTCTTTTGAGAAATCCTAGTGTTGATCTGGCTTTTTTGGTTGTGTTTGCGATATGCCTGCCCCATTTAAGGTCGTCCTGGATGGTAATTCCTACATTGTAGGTAGGGGTTTGAAGTAACTGATTTGAGTATGGTGTTTCCTAGTTCATAGAAGCGGGTCGATTTGCTTCTGATACTCATTACATAGCATTTTGTTGGATTGAAACGCATACCCCATTTCTCTGCCCAATTTTCCAGTTCTTTAAGGTCTTGCTGTAGTATTTGATGGTCGGCTTCTTTGTTGATGGTTCTGTATAAGAGACAGTCGTCCTCGAATAGCCTCACCTGGGACTTCACACAGTCTGGAAGGTCATTTATATGACAAAGGAACAGCAGTGGTCCTAGAACTGTCCCTTGGGGGACACCGGATATGACGTTTGTTTCTTTAGACTGCTCTCCCCCTAGCACGACTTTCATTTTCCGCTTTGTTAGGAATGATGTAATTAAATCCAATTGTGGATGTTGTTTCTGATTCCATATTGGTGGAGTTTATGGAGTAGTTCTTTTTGCGGCACGGTATCGAAAGCTTTGGAAAAGTCTAAAATTGCCATATCAATTTGTTTCTTTTTGTCAAATGATGTCAGAAGATCATGGAGTGTCACGATGAGCTGCGTTTCACAAGAATAGCCAGATCTAAAGCCGTGATTTAGGTTGGTCAGGATTTTATGTTTTTCTAGATTGTTCATCACATGTCGGCATATGATATGTTCCAAAATTGTACAGCTCACGGATGTGAGGGATACTGGTCTGTAATTTTCAGCCAGGTGACAATCCCCTTTCTTGTAGATAGCGGATACATTGGCATTGACCCAATCAGATGGTAGCTCTCCCGTGTCTAGTGATCTTTGGTATACATATTTGAGGCAGGGGGCTATTTCTTATGCACAGTTCTTAAGTATATGGTTTGGGATGTTGTCCGGTCCAGATGATTTAGTAGTATCAATACTTTTTAGTAACTTTTTTAGTCCCTCTTCAGTGATTTCAATTTGCCCAATGTCTTCATCTATATTGATACTAGTTTTTGGGGGTTCTGTTCCCTTGTCCGAATGTTTTGTGAAGACTGATCAGAATTGTTCTAGCAAGATGTTGGCCTTTTCTTTCCCGTCACTATAGAGTTGTCCTTGATTTTTTAGCGGTGATACTCCAATGTTATCCTGCTGTTTCGATTTGATATACTTCCAAAATTTCTTAGTGCAATACACAAATTAAACACTTTATTACATCATTTTTATGTAGCCCTACTAGCATATGGACTACCGTTATTTCGTATGACGTGTCGTAGCTACCGTAATTAAGTCGAAACGGGTATGATACTGAAGACATTAAAAACAACCTCGAAATAAGATGGGGAGGACTCAGAGGAGTGTGTAAAATTAGGCAGTGTTAGCTATACTGTATAGGCCCTCGAGCACAGGGACACGCAATAGACTTTTATATTGATACTGTTTGACTTACAGTTGCTGGATGTGTGTTATTGGGATATAACACACTTACTGACTAAAGTCTTTGCGTGTCCCTGTGTCCTAACAAGCAATTTATAGCATGCAACCTATGAAAAAATCGAACAAGTGCACCCGTCACCGGCAAGTTCGATCAGCCGATGAAAACATATAGATTCTACGTACAAATCCGAAATTGATGCAAAAGGTAAATTAACTTCTGTGACAACATTACTTTTGAATGAGATCACTCTATATTATATAATATTAGAACGATGAAACAAAACATGAACAAGCTTACCATCGCCCAACCTTCCGAATCTGACCTTCGATGCATTCACGTTTTCAGGCCACATGCAATGTGACCTTGACCGTCACCCAAATGTCGGTTACGAAATAATAAAGCATCGCTGGTTTTTTTCCAGTGGGCTATATTTTATTATTATATAGAGCGACATCTCTTTTATGTGTAATCCTAACCATATTTATATTAGAATTAGTAAATCCAAAAAAAATGTCGAAATCGGGCAAGATCAGGCAACGATTTATAGGATCGGGTAAGATCGTCGACGATTTACAGGATCAGGCAGGATCGGTCATACCTGTCGCCGAGGTATTTTTCTAATATAAGCATAAGCCAATTTGATATGAAAAATAATTTAGTAATATCTTAATCTTACCTTAGCATCAGTTCAGGTTTTAATTTGCAGGACGGTACTATTTTAGTCGATTATATGCTCATTTTCTATGCCAGGATCATGACCGCAAGGTGGCGGTATTCAGAGATACAATACTGTACATGCACGTGCAAAAATGGGTCAGTTCAGGCATTATACTTAGTAGTAAAGGTGGTCCGGTTATTATTATTTATTGAATTTATTTTGTCAAGCGGTTTTTAGCTCACCTGCTCCAGAAGAAATTACCTTGACCCTCATATAAGGTAATTGGGGTCAAATCTGTTAAACCCTTTCAACGACTTCTCCTGATCAACCAAAATGCCTAGAAGCATTCTATTTGGCTGAAAAAATCCTTGGATGAAGCCCGACAAAATGTGTTAAGGGAAATGAACTTGACCTATATTCAAGGTCAAAGGGGTCACATCCCATAAAGTCATAACACAATGTTAAACACTCAATGAATGTAAAATTTGACCTAACCTATGACCTTTGACCCTGTGACCTTGAGGTTTGGTCAGTGGACTTTTTTTATTCTGACCAACTTTATTTCATAGTGTCATAACAAAATATCAATAAGTAAAAAATGGACAGACGGACAGACAGACGGACGGATAAGCTAATCACTATAGGGCATCCGCATCGAAGATGGCCCTAATTACCTTGAGATTTGGTCAATTATTGTTATATGTATAATAATCAGACAGTGAGGTTGAGATTGTGTCACCTTGGCGTACACTTTCGAATGCTTGGAAAAAAAATCATAGCTTTTTCATCTCTGCCTCCTGACAGTGCATTACACATTGTCTATGGGCGATGCAGGTATACTAAAAGTTTTATCAGTATACATATCTTAAACGGTTTAAAAGTTATTGACCGGACAATAATTATTGAAAAATTCACACTTATCTTACCTCCGAAGCCTTGGAGTATCTTTGCGCATAAACTTTGTCTGGTAGCTGATTCCAGTCTACAGTGGGTTTTTTGAAAGAAAGACTTAAAATAAATACGACCGTGTAATAATTCGTCGTTCTAAAACACATAAAGTTGTTCGTTTCCTGACTCTAAATGATGTTTGTGGTCACACAGTTTGTTTATTGTTTGGCTCTGATGTTCCGATGTACACCGCTCCGATGGCATTGAATCTGTGGGTCCGGTTCACTAATGGCAGAGTGTTATGGTCTCCACATGACTTGAACACCGTTCTTGTCGAATCTCGTCCGGGTTTGGCTTCCTAAGATCTGGTTCCATGAATATGGAACCATTCCCATTTTCAAGCATGGGCCTTTATGATCAACCTCTGATTCCGTTGATAAAATAATGATACAGTATAATTTTGCCATTAATTTAGAATCAAGTTGAAGTAAATCAAGCCAATTACTCTTTTGAATGTTTACGTTTCATTTATTGATCGTTGACAGGATTTAAGAGAGTTGAAAGAAAAATTATTTGAGCACAAAATGTGTGCTCGCGAATGAAAACGGCATCACGGAGACGGGTCCAGCTTTGTCTTGGTGTACCCTGTCGACGCGGCAGATTCCACTTGATTAGTTCTGATACTGCAGCAGTTCACTGTGGGGGGACGGAGGCTAAACCTGTATTCGGGAGAGGTTAGTCAGTAGAGTTCGCGAGGTGGGACTGGCTATACCTGTATTCGGGAGAGGTAAGTTAGAGTTCGCGAGGTGGGACTGGCTATACCTGTATTCGGGAGAGGTAAGTTAGAGTTTTGCGAGGTGGGACTGGCTATACCTGTAATTCGGGAGAGGTAATTTAAGTTAGAGTTCGCGAGGTGGGACTGGCTATACCTGTATTCGGGAGAGGTAAGTTAGAGTTCGCGAGGTGGGACTGGCTATACCTGTATTCGGGAGAGGTAAGTTAGAGTTCGCGAGGTGGGACTGGCTATACCTGTATTCGGGAGAGGTCAGTTAGAGTTCGCGAGGTGGGACTGTTCTCCTCCAAGCATTGGTAATAATTTGATGGAACTGTTTGTAGTCTGCTGTGCAAATTGTGTAGCTTAGTTGTAGTACTGATATTGTGAATGGGGACTAAAAAGGATTTCACGGAGTGCAGTCATACACATTTAACCGTTTAACTTTGATGTACATGAAAATAATCTCGTGGTCATATAACGGTAAAAATGGACAAGCTTTAAAGTGGGTTGCCGCTCCTTTGTAATCTTCAAAGGACAGGCATATCACAACCTTTGATTGGTCAAGTTTTTTTTTTTACCTGAACGTACCTTCAATATTGCCATGGCATAGTCAAGGGTTGTAGAGAGCGTAGGTGAGCGTAAACTCTGGATATCGAGTGTGTATTTGAATTAAAATCGGCATTTCAAATTGACCAATACAAGTTTAGTATAAACTTTATTTTATTTCTTTTTCAATTCAATACATATTGAAGAGCAAATACACAAATTTTGAAATTGGATTTGGAAACAAGTTTTGCAACTTATATTAATCCATCTCCATTGAAATAATTACGTTTGAAAATTGAGGACTATATTTCATTTCATTATAATATTGAGAAAGAGAACAAAATTTAACGGTACGTTGGGTATGGAAGGAAAATGAATAATGAAAGGTTAACGATAAAGGAGAACGAGAAGGGAAAGAGAGGAAAGAGAGTAGAGTAGAGACAGTTGCTCAGATTTACACTGTATTTAGTAATAATGAACAGCGAATTATGTAATATTTAATCTGTATTCAGTTATTGTAAACAGCTAAGTACATGAAGGATGTAACTGTAAACGACGGGTAGACTATATATAAAAATAGAAATATGGAAGAACAGAAGAGAAATAACTCATTCAAATCTTCGGGAGCTGATAATGAAGTTTTGAGTACAAGAGAAAATTAGGGCATTTTCTTCATGTGAACAATCATCATCACCAAACAACAGTAATTTGCATGAAATTGGACGATTTATCTCAGTGAACATACGTACACGGAGTGGGGAATAAAGACGACAGTGGAGCAAATAATGTTCGTTGTTCTCGTTGTCTTCCATACATGAGCATAAAGGGCTATCAATAAGATTTCTACGATGTAAGTAAAATCTAAGAGAACTGTACTCCATTCTAAGTCTAGCTTGATGGATTTGGCCTAGCCTGCTACCAATAAAATAGAAAGATGGGACTTTGTGAGATGGTTCATACAGGTAGTTTTTTAATACAAGTTTGAACGATGATAACTTCAATAGCACACGTACGTTTTTAATAAATGTACCAGTGTAGCAATCATATATGCTTGTATGCTGAAGAATTCACTCTTATTCCTCCAACATATATATATTATCTATCTTTTATTGGTTTAATAAGTTAATACTTTTGTGTTTCCTAAATCACTTATAGAATGAAGCATTAACTAAAGGCTTATGATAACTACGGACAATTACCATATATATAAATGAAACTCACAAACTAACTTCAAATATGTAGAAAAGAAGTATTGAAATATTGCCAGAGTGACAAATTCGTTATATCTGGATTAAGAGGGGCTATGGGCTCACAGACCCCTTTATTATAAACGTGCAAACAATCAATCAATGTTGGTTTATTAAAATGTCACACAATATATACAAAACATTTCAGAGGTTTAACTATTCAACAGCGACGTCGTAAAGTTCTCATTAACAAATAGTACATTGTCGTTTACATTTATAGGAAATAAAATAGGCCAAAGGATGGGACCCTGTTGGACACCTAATTTAGGTTTTTACCATTTATTACCACTCTCTGCTTACAATTAAAACTATGATTTTCAAAAACCATACTAAAAGCTCATTTCTAATTTACAAACTAGGTAATTCACAATTCAGGCGCTTACACCAACATTTAGACTAATTGTCGATGGGGGCTGGAACCCGCGACCCTTGGCTCTTGGCTCTACCGCTGAGCTAAAGGGGAATTCCACTCAGCTCACGCTTGTAAGGTAATTACATCAATGCCATTCTCACCTTTTACGTATTGTAAAAATAAATTCTTTTGCAATTAGTTTGAGGTAAAATCATAAAATGACTGGACTAACAAATGTGTTGTGGAAAGGGCGTCAGTAAGTTATGACACGGACTTAGATAATCTAATTCCGTGGTTATGATGATTTTTGTCCAGTCCAATAAAATTGATTTAAACTAAGTTGACTGGCATGGTCGCAAAAACAAGGCATCATGAAACAGGCTAGGGCCATAGCTAGCTTCCTCAAAGTCGTCTGGACAGCAAAACCATTATGAAGCAATAGTGATATACAAAATATTGAAAAAGAGATGATTATTATGCTTGGAATGTCTAATCGGAGATTTTCGCTACCTTGACGTTAATGTTTATGGCGTTATAATATAGCCCGACGAGCAATTCTTCGTCTTTCCTCTAGAGGGTCATGATCAGTTTAAAGTGGCCAAGCATATCTGACCTACACTGGTGGTATGATGATTGTATCTTTGCAATTGCCTATTTAGGACGTACCTATCCGTGAGCAGTCATGCGTGGTATCATTTTAATTTGATTAATATTTATTTGTTTGTTGGGGTGTCATAGTGTGTAGGCATACTGTATAGTGATGGATCACGTACTAGAGATTTGTCCGCCTACAGTTTGGCTGGTGTTGAGCCATTTCTTTTTATTTCGCCTAAAAACATCTTTAGTAAATTGGCTATGGAGCGGATGTTTATTTCAAATATGAGAGTCCCATTAAATTGAGATTTGATTGTAACATTCAAATACTTAGATCTACAATGTCTAATAAACTTGAATTCACATTGTTACCAAAGTTACCAAATTAAAGACAAATTATTGTTATTTTTAATAAAGGTGTTAGATATACGACAAAAAGGAATTGTATATTGTGTTTCACTTTTCAAGCTTTATTAGCGGCTAGATGTAACAAGGATAGCAATTTGCAATCCTGTCCGATCCTGAAAGCGTCGCCCGATCCTGTACATAGTTGGTCCCGGAAGTTGTGATTTTGTTATTGAGCAAATTAAAAAGCAAAGTTTGTCTATACATTGGTATAAGTCTGCCTTCGTTAGACTACTGTAGACATTCAAAGTTACATGGAAAAAAAAGAAAAATCACAGAGCGCTGAAGTAAATCTCAACACAGAACAGAGCACTGCTCTGAGTGAGTAATATACTGTACAGTGTCTTTTCCAAAAATATTGTTACAAGACGATCGAGGTTGACAAATATTAAACCAAAATCATATCCGATAAGCAAAGCGGCCGAAGAGTGTCATCTTTTACATGTGTTATAGAAGTATTGTAAATATACAAAACCATTCCTTGTAATATTGATACCCGCCCTCCTATAGCTCTGTCGACCCGTATCATGTAACTTGTTCCGATCGAGCCACATTACATATTATATAATTTAGAATATTAAGTATTATTAGGTATTATCTATACCTAATATATAGATTTCTATGTATACTGTATAATCCGGTCACTCTAAAATACGCCGTAGGTACGTCATCCATGCTATAATAATACCCGGCCTCCTATGGCTCTGCCCCATAATACTAATACCCGGCCTCCTATGGCTCTGCCCCATAATACTAATACCCGGCCTCCTATGGCTCTGCCCCATAATACTAATACCCGGCCTCCTATGGCGCTGCCCCATAATATTGATACCCGGCTTCCTATGGCTCTGCCCCATAATAATACCCGGCCTCCTATGGCTCTGCCCCATAATATTAATACCCGGCCTCCTATGGCTCTGCCCCATAATATTAATACCCGGCCTCCTATGGCTCTGCCCCATAATAATAATACCCGGCCTCCTATGGCTCTGCCCCATAATATTAATACCCGGCCTCCTAAGGCTCTGCCCCATAATAATACCTGGCCTCCTATGGCTCTGACCCATAATATTAATACCCGGCCTCCTATGGCTATGCCACATAGTATCAATTTGTATGCCTCAAAGCTCTATCCCAAATAGTTGTGTCCCAATGATGAAATATATAAAAATCATCTCATCATTTAGACTAGAGCTATTTTATTGCAACAATGTGAATAGTTGTTATCTTAATATACCATAAACTTGAAGTCTTAAGGATCATATTCATACTTAATTATGATTTAATGATTAACAGTTATCAATTTCTAAGATAAATATATCATGAGAAAAGTACTTGCCCATATCGTAGACTTAATTAAATTCCGTGCCCATATCAATGACTAATGTTTAAGATGACTCAGAGAAAAATGCATTATTTGTTAAAAAAAAAAGTAGACATTGGAATTGATGCTTTTTACTATAAGATTAATTGTTTTCTTCTTCTTCCTGTTAATAGCAGGCTTTCCTGAACCCAGCAGCCCTGTGGGACTAAATGCATCATGAGCATAACAATTGGTCATGTAGATGTTTGAAGTGAGCTGAGAAAATGTTGGCACTACGGTTGGCCTTTTCCAAAGGCATTAGTGATGTCCAACTTCTGAAGTTATCATCCCAGACTGGTGAAGGTAATAAATCATAAATACTTGTAAGACTTCAGCTTCAACGACAAGCCCCTCAAAAGTACATCTGTACCTTATAAGGTAGATTTGTTGTTAAAACTTTCACCAGATTGACATGATAAGTTCATTCAGATATACCTATAGCTATTTTGTTTCTTTTATTAAATGTGGAGATACCAAAAGATATGCTGGCCAATTAAGATAGAAATTGCCATTCGAAACAACTGAAATTGTAACACAAATATTTATATATTGATAGTATAATTCAGATTCTAAGTAAGAAAAATTAAAGCTTAAAAACTTAAGATTGATA
The DNA here is from genome assembly GCA_947623455.1 of Mimachlamys varia. NCBI lineage: Eukaryota > Metazoa > Mollusca > Bivalvia > Pectinida > Pectinidae > Mimachlamys > Mimachlamys varia. The sequence goes on from OX392537.1 coordinate 11,168,294, forward strand.
AATGAACTTGATATGCATGTCATGATCAACTTATAACATGTGCTCAGATCTTAAAGATTTTCAAATGTACATAAAACCAGTCCTACCGTAAGATAATCCTGTGTTTGGTAACAATCACTTTTGGAAGTAATTTCGCAACTGTGAAGGTGTGGAATGAAGAACAGATTGAAATGTTTTTAAACATGTAGAAACTATAATCAATGGCATTCTTTTAACACCATGAACTTTTTTCCTATAAAGAGTACAATAAACTACATTTTTAAAGTGTCCTGGACTGATGTAAAGGTAATACAGTAAAACCCAGCTTACTTGAACTCGTGGAGACCAGGGCCATATTCATGAAACTGTACTCATGCTCAAGCATTGATTCTGTGCTCAAGCCAGCTTTCTTGAAACTGACCTGAATCATGTTGATGAGTCAAAAAGTCATTGTAAATGTTGAAAACAGCTTTCGACTTCATGCCTCTTCAACTTTTTACCAAAACTTTGACAAAATTAGATTGTTAAAATAATGTATAGCCATAACAAGAAATAAGGCTTGAGTACAGAATCCATGCTTGAGCATGAGAACGGTTTCATGAATACAGGCCCTGATCAATAGTTCGAGAAAGACAAAGTATTCAAGTAATCCAAGGTTTGTTGAATTAGTACAAACTCCTTTAGGACCAAACAAACTGTTCGACAAATGAGGGGTATTTGAGTTATCCGAGTTCGAGTAAGTGGGGTTTTACTGTAACTCTAAAAAATAATTTGTTCCTTTCACTATAAGTAACTGATGCTTGCATTTTGCTGTTTGCCTAGTGTCATGCTTTTTCGTTGATTTTATTTACAGTATGTAAAAGTTGCCTAGTAAGACGCCATCTCAGTTTACCAAGCTGGTATCCGAAGAAGTTGAAGAAGGGACACAGCAAAGTTATAAGCATTCCTTCTGTTCGATGGCAAACAAATGGCACCTCAAAGGATGGGCCGACTGCAGAAGGGACGAATGAAGACACAACTACAAATTTAGATAATGAGTCAGCATCCTCTACAAAGGATGATGGTAAGGCTACTGCTGAGAAGGTGTAACATCAAAAAGAAGATTTTGAAAAGACACTTTCATTTATGTCAAAGGAGATGATGATTTACTTACATAAAACCCTACCAGGCTTTATTTAGTTTGTCATCAATAGTAATGTGTGTTATAGGACTGTAACAACATTTATTGCTTAAATGAGTTAAGTAGCTTGCAACACACAGCCTGCTGGTGAGATATCTTTTGGTGCCAACGGTGAGATATCTTTTGGTGCCAACGGTGAGATATCTTTTGGTGCCAGGGGTAAGTGAGAGCAAGCCAAAAAAGGGAATTTTGGTCACAATATATATTAAAACTCTTTTCTTCCCATTAATCCATCTTCATCCAAAGGACTTGGTGCCATGATTATAAAAATGAAATGGATGTGATTCTTTATAATCTCCTGAACTTTATATACAATTACTGATTATGAAAACAAGTTAGATTGGGCCTTGTCTGCCCTCTAGAAAATCAGTTCAAATTTGTACATAGTAACATTAATACATTTTTTTGTAGCCATTCAACACTTTGGCTATTAACTATGGTTATTCTTTTGCAGATGGAAAAATAGTTATTTCATTTGAATATGAACCAGGTATACCACTACATCACCAACTGAAAAAATGCATGGAAGATAAAACACTGACAATAACCCACACCAAAGGAAAGGAGATTGATAAAGATAACCCAAGTTTCTCCTGGCCTGTCCGACCTAAACGACAAGGTACATTATATTATTGTTTCTGATGTACAGTTTGGTCAGAATAGTTTATAATCAAAGTGTAAATAAAGTGAATCGCACATCTTCAGCACCCCACTTTTCATAAATACCACATGTGCATGGAAAATGTTAAAATTGGTACAGTAGAACCCATTTATTATAATATCGGTTATTATGATAAATCCGCTATTATATTTTCCCCATTTAACGTTTTTCCTTCTTCAGCTTAGCAATTAAAATCGTTTATTATGTTATGGTGTCGGGTAAGACCCTGGTTATTATAATGCTTTTATGCCCCCGCCATGAAATGGGGGGGGGGGGGCATATATTGTTACCCATGTCCGTCCTGTCGCATCCCGTCCCATGGTAATGTATCCAGCTTAGTTAAATAACTACTGATCCGATTGTCATCAAACTTCGCATATGTAATAAGCATGACGAACTACCGTAATTTCTCGCGTATAGTGCGCACTCGCGTATAGTGCGCACTCGCGTATAGTGCGCAGGTACTTTTAGGGGTCCAAAAATAAAAAAAAAAATATCTTGGAAAAACAAAATTAAAAATTTTTTTTTTCGTGAAAAAAAAAGTCAAGTCGGAATGATAGCACCAACCAGGTAAGTCGCCATTAAAGGGTATATAAACAAACACCTTTGAATAGGAAACTTTGAAAACATAACACAGTGCCTCGTTAGACTTGACATTGATTGACACCTCCCACGAGTAATTTCATATGGTGGTGGGGGGGGGGGCATTTATGTCTCACAGACATTTCTTGTTTTTTTCTGTCGTGACTGGGTTTGATTAGGTAATACGTCTGTGTGAGACATGGACAATTGGTCTAGGTTAATTTCATCATTTTCTTCACAAAATATCATGAACCAATACAACAAACATGCATCAATTATCAATATGATCAATATGTTGGCTGAGTATGAAGACACTGTGCCTTTACTGAAATAGAATATAAAATCAGAAGAGAAAATTCTCCCTATTAAAGGAGAAATTCTCCAAGAAACAACGTCCTGCAGAGTTCAAAAAGATGCTTTGTTTCTTGGTTCTTGGTTCCAGAAGGATCCATAGTAGATACAGAGGCCTCTTAAACAATCCAGGTTCATAACAAAATAAAAAGAAGAGTGCTAACTCCTGAATCCAGGTATCTAAATGTTGTATTGAAAAGGAATGCTGGTTGCCGACATGTTTCGGCCTTAGTCGGCAACCAGCATTCCTTTTCAATACAACATTTAGATACCTGGATTCAGGAGTTGGCACTCTTCTTTTTATTTTGTGAAATAGAATATGTTAGCTGAGTGGGGAGACACCATCAATATATATATTTGTCAAATTATGAAAAGTGGTAGGAACTCTTCTTTTATTGACTTTTGTTTTTTTTATAGCTAAGAGGATGTTTGATGAAGATGAGAAGTTGATAGAAGAAGCACGCGCTCTGGCAGATTATTTACTCCAACCAAGGTAAATTTGAGACGATAGACTACACTGTTTTGTAAAGATGATACATGTACCACAAATATGTATAATCTTTATAGACATTGAAGTGTGTTTCAGCAATACTTGTTAATGCTTGTTAATAACTGGAAAGTAAGGCTTTGCAAAAAAATCACTGATTTGATCTTGATTTGTCATTGTTGATCTAAACAAATATTTCTCATTTTGATTTCAGACACCTGCAAGATCTTAGATCAATAAAGATAAGAAATGCTTACCGCAATACTGACAGGAAATATGTCAGGATGTTTTCAGTCACGGATATACAACAAAAGTAAGTGTACCCTTCATTGTGAGAGTGCAAATACGAGGTCAAAGGTCAAGGTCATTGTTGCTTTAAATAGAAAATTGGTTTCCATGTGATAACTTGAGTTTCCTTAGGCCAATCAAACTCAAACTCAGGCGACACATCCACTTCCGTGGAATTCTTGTTTAGTTTAAATCGGCCATAAACTATTATTAAATCTCAAAACTTTGCGTTTTGTTACGTTTCTGAAAAAACTGGCGCGTGCAATGACTATGCGTTCTGTTTTGGACTATAAAAATAAATTCATCTGATAGAAATACTTGTTTTCATATAAATTCTAAAGGACATTATTAAATGTTAATATACTACAACAAAAATATTAATTTGAAATGTAAGATACTGCAGTCTTTACCGGATTTGGGTACTCAAATTTGCAAAATCTCGAACCGCTGAATGGTGACATCAGAGCATTCAATAAATATCCAAACGCGAACCTCGAAGCTAATTGTTTTTGTAAGAACACCCATCGATGTTCTTCTTTTGATACAACCATTAATGGATATAACTAATCCCCAGAATTTTTAATGAATGAATAAAATGATGGTTTGGTGATCCAATTTGGGTACTGTCACCTTATATAAGTTATAGTTCTCTGTAGGCTAACATTTTATCTCTGGAACATTTCGTTTGATGCTTTCACCGCTTTATATCATAATACATGTACCAGAAGGCTCATCCAGATAAATGCATCGTATTGTTGACTGAAGCTACTTAGGGGTGAAAGCCGGGTTAAATTATTGAATGTTTTGTTTCAGGACAATAGAAGTCTGGGGAACTATGGAGAGGATGCATAACATTCGCAAGAAACACAACTACAGTAAGTGTCATCATAGCATTTGTATTGAACTACATGATCGATTTCAGTAGAACTACACACATATTTTAGGGGCTATGTGCACAAATGCATGCATTTTTCTTTTAATAGAAATTTAGGTAACCATGGTAACCAGGTCACTATAAACAGTTTTTTTGTGAAAGCTCAAGTTAAGAACCTGCAAAGGAATGCTAGGGACCATGTCTACATATGCATGCAGGTTATTTAATGAAGTCATTTTGGTTGCCATGGTAACAAAGTCACTATACATTATTGCAAAGGATACAGGGGGTATACGTAAGCCATTGGCTTACAGTTCTAAGTGTTGTTCTTGTCGTAATAACACAGAAATCAAACTCAAACAGTTCTGTTCTGTGTGAACAGTTCATTTCTACACTTCAGCTGTATATACATGTTTTAAGCTGCCTGGCCCTTAAATTTTTGGGAACAGAAGTGTGGGGCCTATAAGGGGAAACAGGAGAATACATTTAACAGCCTTATCCTTGGTACGAACACAGGCATTTAAACTAAAACTCTTCTTGAACATCTTTTAATTTAATTTAGGAAATTCTATATAGATTGAGGATCTAAAGACTGTGGCCCCCTTAGGACATTACATGAAAACTTATTTTCTTGGTGTCTTTATCATCTAAATATATTTACATACACTGTACATACTTCCTCTTGTTTCTTTCACAACAATAACATTATACAGATTTTCACTTCTCTTTCAGAGACTAGGGACGAATTCATATACTCATCTGGACAAGGGGTAAGAAAATGATCCTACCACTCTTATATAGATTTAGAAACTGGGATAATGGTAAGGTTAACATAATCAGATCACAAAATTAAGTTTTTAGCGAAATGCTTCTCTCAAAAATTAAACATCTTTCTCGCAAGAAAAATGCTATATATATCAAATCTGTGTTTGAAAATAAACTGCCTTAAGTTGGGTAGTTTTAAACATAGAAAGTTGATTTACAAAAGGGATCTTTATTTATTTCCTAAAAAATACATGCTTGGAGTACTTACTACTTTGAGGAAATTAAATCTATAAAAAGCTATGTGTACCTACATTAAGATCATATGTCATAAGTCAGTGGTTTCCCTATTCCCAGCACCAGAATTTGGACAGATGACTTTTGAGAAGTCAGAGAATAGTACGGTACTAAATCATTGGAATTCTGACAACTTTACAATACTTATTATTACCTAGTTTTTGTTTTGTCTTCAAAGAAAGTTGAGGAAAGCGTGACAGAGGTATTTTTTCCAGCAGTGGTAGCAGCATCCTCGATATCCAGGGGTTACGATCACCTATGTAATCTACACCCCTGGAATATATCATGGCAAAATTGAAAGCTCCCGGGTCTGCCACCTAGCGGTCGGTGTGTGTTGTTTCCCTTTGAATCACGTAATCACCGACCAATCAAAATGCGTGCAACAAAACGGCTTCTGCAATGAATGTAAACAAGGAAGAACATCTCATTCGGTTGATCTGTGAAAAATTCAAGCTTGATCAAATTAGACAGCATCAGGAAACGGCGATCCACGCACTGAGTCCTAATTACCCTAAATGTGTCGTTGAAGATTGTTCTTCTCTGTTTTACTGGTAAAGATCCATGACACAGTCGACACTGTGCCATGTTTGTTAACATTTTTTCTGTCCCATAAGAACAGCGCGTGATCAAATGTAAGGTGCGCTCTTATTGGACGCAGCCAGACCTAGCTGCATCCAATGAAAATTCTCGTCGCAGGATTTACGAAATGTGGTCTATATATGCCAAGGGTGAAGATGAGTGTGCGGATCGTAACCCTTGGCTAGCGAAGATGTGGTAGCAGAGACTTCGCCAACATTTTGGGAATCTGTAGAAAATAAGATGAATTTTTGGAAAGTCATAATTAGATATCAAATAAAAGTTAACTCAATCACCCCAGAAATTTCATAATGAGCTCTTCCCTCCTTTGATTGAAATAATCATTAGTAAATAATTTATAGTCTTTGATTCAATGTTATTATTTCAGATCAGAAAGTTTCATTAATAGGCAAAATAGGTAACAGATGGCCATCTTGGATTTGGACAAAGAAAATTTGTTATCGTTATATCTTGTGAAGTATTGAAGGGATCTTTCCCTAATTTCATATGCAGGTTCTCCTTGTCCCTAGTTTTGCTGTATTGATTTTGGGACTGATTGGGAATAAAATGGCTGACAGACGGCCATCTTGGATTTTGACAATGAAAATTTGTTATTGTTATAAGGTCTTGTGAAATATTGGATGAATCTTTCCCGAATTCCATATGCAGGTTCTCCTTTGTTAACAAATACAAGATGGATCTCTCTCATAAAGAATTGGATTTTGAAACTTATCAGAAAAACGAAACTCCTCACTAGACACAATATTTACACTGTTATTAATTTTCACAAGAAATTTCAAAGTTTATAGCACTAGGATAAAATACATTAATGAAAAGAATAAAATAGAATTAAGATGAATACATAGATGAAAGTTAAAACAAGAAGGGAAAAGATCTATCTTTCTAAGAATGAATGAAAAATTATCAATGGTGGGCTCCAAGAAGCCTCTGGGATCTCTTGTTGAAATACACTTTTAAATAGTTCTAGTTTCATGAAAACAGCAGAATATTGAACCCCTGTTCTCTTTTCAGGTAGATGCCAATAATAACTTATACACGACCATAATGTCACCATCCGGTAAAGTGGTGGTGTTTGCCATTGTAGCGTAAGTCATTATTACTTCTTGAGTTATAAAATTTTTTAGAAATGTTTAAATCATTTTAACGTAATTTCTTGATGAATTCTAAGAATTTTCTTCAGAAATCATAAAATTATTTCAGAGTTATAAAAACAGTAATTTCTAGATAAATTCTTGGAGTTTTTAGAAATGTTCATTAAGTAATACATGTATATATAATTTCTTGATGGGTTTTACGAAATTTTAGAAATGATCAAAATAAGTAATACATATTATGATTTCTCTATGAATTTGAAGATTTTTTAGAAATGTTCATCATAAGAAGTATAATTATATAATATCTTGATGAATTTGAAGATTTTTTTGGAAATGTTTATCATAAGTAGTATAATTATATAATTTCTTGGTGAACTTTGAAGATTTATTTAGAAATGTTCATCATAATTTACGAGATTAACATTCAAGTTCTATGTTCAGTTAGCCAATCTATGAATGTCAGGGTTATGTTTGCTTCTAAAAAGTTGTCATTTTCATTCAGCAATTGTGTCAATACTGGAATCAAGGCCATTGCCTGGGGCTTCACAGGTTCGGATAGCTTTTTCGCTGAAATGATCCACTCTCTCGTGGATGCTGCCAATCAGGTAGGTGGTCCATGACATCATTGATCATTGTGGTTTAGAACTTGTTTTTTTTGTGTGGTTTTTATCTTGCCTTGTCCATAGGACTTAAACGTACGCCTAACTCTGGCATCCGTCATCTGTACGTCATTAAACCTCTTATGCCTAACTCTGGCGTCCGTCATCTGTATGTCATTAAACCTCTTCTTCTCAACCACTGATTTTAATTTAAATAAATTTGACTTAAAGCATCCTTAGATGGTCGGGATTCAAAATTGTACAATTGGTGACAAGGATGAATTAATTTAGGCCTTTTTCACTGCTGTTTATGGGTAGTTTCACCTCAGAATTAAGTTCAGTTTCCCCATTAGAATTGTGCAAAATTAACTGATATTTTTCAAAAATGGGCTTTCAAGTTTGAAAATTTTACCTTTGTGAAGCTGTGAATTCAATTTAAGTGTTTTGTTTTCCCTTAAGTTAGGAAAAGATAGTTTTCCCTAAATCCTAGATTAAATCTTGAATGGGGATTTCCCTTCTGGGGCCTAAGGGGTGTTGTCATAAGAGGGCAGTTAGGCTGTATTGCTAGAGATGGTTCTTTCCATGTAACAAAATGAAGGATATCAACCATTTTTCAATGGTAACATCCCTACATACTGGGGATTCAAAATTGTACAAATGGTTGGAATGACCCCCAGACAGGGATCAAATATGTCTTAAATATTTAAACAATCTCTTCTGAAATACATGAATTCCAGGAAACATGGTATTTGGCTGGTAAATTGATTGGAAGGAGCTGAAAAAAAGTTTAAATATAAAAATGACATTTTCCTACATTCAAGGTCACATGGGTCAAGCATGTAAAAGCATTCAATTGACTTCTGAAATCTGAGAGGTCTACAGACATGAAAGTTTGCTGGTACGATAGCTTTCATTGAATGAGAGAGAAAATAAGTTCACAGGAGTCAAATTTCTAAAAACCTTCAAACAGCTTCTTCTGAATTACTGAAAGGCTTAGAGACATGATATTGAATTGGTAACTTACTTGGGAGTATTGAACACAGTTTGCAAATAGAAAAAAATGGCCTTGACATACTTTCAAGGTCACAGCGGTCAAATATATCAAAATCTTTTCATGTGTTCTTTTGAATGACTTGCAGCCATAGATTTTAGTCCACTTTAAAGTTGCAAGTGAGAGATTAGCGACTGGTGGGCAGTGCAGGCCCTTTGAACCTCTTGTTTTTAGGAAACATTGGTTATGTTGTTGACAAATTCACAGTTTCTTAATTTGCATTGCATAAGATATTGGTCAAAACTCAGTGACTGTTCAGGCCCATGGGCTTCTTATCATTATGATATTATAATATTTTTTCATTAAACAATGTCATACCTCACTATTTCTGAAGATATTTTCAACACGTACCATTTTTTGCATTTTTTTTTTATTTTACACAATCTTTTCTGATATTCCTTTCTGTGTTTATTATTCAGTGCATCATGCTGTTTGGACTGTACAGTTCTAACAAAGCTCCCAACCCTAACCACCCGTAAGTATACACCCCAACCCTAACCACCCGTAAGTATACACCCCAACCCTAACCACCCGTAAGTATACACCCCAACCCTAACCACCCGTAAGTATACACCCCAACCCTAACCACCCGTAAGTATACACCCCAACCCTAACCACCCGTAAGTATACACCCCAACCCTAACCACCCGTAAGTATACACCCCAACCCTAACCACCCGTAAGTATACACCCCAACCCTAACCACCCGTAAGTATACACCCCAACCCTAACCACCCATAAGTATACACCCCAACCCTAACCACCCATAAGTATACACCCCAACCCTATAACCACCCGTAAGTATACACCCCAACCCTAACCACCCGTAAGTATACACCCCAACCCTAACCACCCGTAAGTATACACTAGTTGACAAGTATGATCATTGTCTCCAAATATAAAATATGTTATGTTGTAATATACTATATATACTGAGTTTGTTGACAAGCAGGAATTGAAAACTTAATTTGCGTTAGAAAATGTCTGTTTCCTTTGTCAAGCAAAGAGTACAATAGCCGACTGTCGGTGTTCTGACCGCTAAAATCTGTTCACTACCCAAAATAGGGCGAGTTAGAGAAGTCAGCAGTCATGAACGTAGCGCGACATTTCGTCCAAATGTACTCTACTACTACAGATAGACGGGTAATATGTTTACCCATTCCGCCCCAAATGTGTAAACATCTTACCCATCCCTCTGTCTATCTGTAGTAGTAGAGTACATTTGGACGTAATGTCGTGCTACGTTTTTGACCGCTGACTTCTCTAACTCATCCTATTTTGGGTAGTGAAGTCAGAACACAGACACTCGACTTTGCTTCACAAAAGAAACAGACGCTTTCGAAAGCTCACAAATTAAGTTTTCAATTCTTGTTTATGTACAAAACAAACTCAGTATATAGCATTCATACCAAACTGATGAATCTTATTCCTAATGTTGTAATATACTATTTTAATAGCCCCCGCCCCCCCCCCCCCCCCCCCACCCCCTTCCCACTAAGTAAGGGGTGGAGCTGAGGTTACATAGTACAGCTGTAGTCACTTAGTGTGTGCATGGATGAGTCCATACGTCCAAGATAATCTTGTGTACAAGATATCTCATGAACCTCTGGACAAAATTAGTTCATATTCACAACATAGCGTTACAGTTATACATTTGATTAGATTTTGATGGTTATCAGTCAAGGTTTAAGGTAAAAGGTCACTGTTTACCACTTTGGTATAAAAACACCTTTTTTGAACTCTTTGACAAATTTTTAAATAGATATTAAGTTCTTTTTATAGAATCAAACAGAATGATCATATATGGAAGACTGTTTCACCATTACGCCCTCTGGTGAGTGAATCCAGATGTGTTCAATTCAATAATCATGATTGATGATCGATTATAATAAAAAATTGATCAATTACCCTTTCCAATTCTGATTATCGATTGTAAAATACATGATCGATCAGGGCTCGTGCCAGTTGTCGTCACCAGTGCAAATGGCAAAAGGAAAATATGATTATGGATTTGAAATTACTCTCGGCAAAAATATGAAGGACTTTTATTTCAGTGACAGACAACCATAGATTAATAAATTGGCGATAACTGTTTTTAGCTAGAGCAAATGCCAAAGGTACATTTTCAGCTGTCATGGCTAGCACTGTGTAAGCAGAGTAGTGTAAAGAAAGTAGAGATGCGTGCATTTTTAGGTCATCTGACCCATAGCCGTTGTGCACCGTCTGCAATGCACCATGTTTAAAGCTTCTCTTTAAAGCAACTTCTTTTAAATAACCAAAAGGCACAGGGTGCTGATATTATGCATGTTGGCATGCTTAGATGAAGGGCTATCGATTTTGTTCAAACGAATGACCTTGACCTACTTTAAAGGTCACAGGGTTTTAATACAGTGTATGTTAAAATATTTCAGCAACTTCTCGCTAATAACCGAAAGGCCCAGGTCAATGATATTTTGCCTGTAGCATGCTGAGATGAAGAGCTACAAAGTGTGTTCAAATGAATGACCTTGACCCTCTTTCAAGGTCACCAGGGTCGATTGTTTTAAAAATCTTACAAATAACTTCTTCTCAGTAAAATATTTAAGCAACTTCTCAATACAAGAAATGTCCAGGGTACTGATATTTGGCCTGTAGCAAGGTCACAGGGGTCAAATATGTTAATATCGTAACCAACTTAAATTATATATAGTCAGATGACTGTTCAGACCTGTTGGGCCTCTTGTTTTTAGAGCTGTTGTTTTATGAAAAATGCTCACCTGTCAGCACAACATCGCTTGCTACCAAATTCGCCAACTATCCAATTACAGTGGACTCCACTTAATATCACTCCTGTTATTATCACATTCCTCTTTATATCATGTTTTTCCCAAGCACAATTTTTGTCTTTATATAATCTATGTAATTTTATTTGATTAATATCATGTATTTTGAGGTGAATTCCTCTTAATATCATGTTTCTCTTAACCAATCACATAAAGTATCCAGAAAATGATGTAATTTCCATTGAATTCAGATACAACTTGTACAAAATGTTGCATAGAAAATAAAAAATAACCCCAAAAATGATTTTTAATTGAAATAAAGTTGTCTATATATTGAAACATCTTCATAAGTACATTGATTAGCTTATACTTTTAGTTATGGAGATTAGAAATTTACTAGATTTAGTGGAAAAACATGTTTCTCTTAATGTCACATTCCTGTTAATATCATGTTTTTGTCTGACAAATGCAACATGATATAAAGATGAGTGCACTGTATAACTTTATTGTCTTGTTCAGAGGGGTACTCTATGGAGAACAATGGAGTAAGTTAGGGTCAGGAAAAGCCTTGTCGTAATTAGGTCCAGTGAAGTGATGCCTGCCTGACGATAGCGAGGCACGTGTGTGTTTACATTTGACACAATGGGGATATTTTTAATGACTTTCTCTTACTTTGGATAAGCAGTGATCATGATTTTTTGCATTTATCGTAAAACATGAATCAAATCTGTGTGTTACTTATTCTAAATATAGCATGTAAATATGAAACGTTTCTGTATTATTTTTCAGGTATGGATATACATCACATAAATATCTCACCGCTTTTACTGCTGGTGTTGGTATCTGTATTGTCGGAGGAATTGTGAACATGTCATACGGAGGACTCGGCTTATTCTATCATACTGAACCCTACCACTTCTCTCCAATGGTGAGTTAGGTTCCAACCTTAAACTTTACTGTGTACCCTTGACCTATCGCCACCCGAATCTACCGCCACCCTCGCATATTGCCACCTTAACCTCTAGAACGGATTTTTGTCCTATATAATTCCCTGGTTAAGTTCGCCACCCTCGCATACCGCAATCCGCCACACCCTTTAAAATACAAATGTCCCGAATCGCTATATATTTCCCTTGACGATAACGCCATATTGTTCTGTTTTTGGAGATCGTGGAACTCTTTAGTGTTTCATTTGGAATGGCATGCGGCAAAAGCAGATCGAAAATTATTTTCAGATTTAAATTTGTGCCAATGTAGATCTATATGACGATAATACTAAGCTTGTTTTTAATAAAATGTTGGAAATGCAATCTATTATGCAATTTGATTCGTGGTTATAATTTTCATAATTCGATACTATCAGCACCCTCGTTATACCGCCACAATTGCTGTGGACGAAAGGTGGCGGTATAACGAGGGTACTCTATATTTCACTGATAACAGTTACTACACAAATTAAACGTTTCGTTTAATCATCATTTTATGCATATATAACAGCAGAGTACGTAAATGATTATAGCAAAGCAGAATGCAAGCTTGTGCGGCCAAGTAAGCTTATGCCATGGACATCCATCCGGCTTCAACTTTTCCATTTAAATGATTTCTTCTTAGTAACCATAAGAAGCATGATATTTGGCTGAAAGCTTCCATGGACGAAGCCCAACAAAGTTTGGGGAAAAAAATGACCTTGACCCATTTTCAAGGTCACAGAATTCAAACCTGTTAAAACCTTTGAACGACTTCTTCTGATGTACCAAAAGGCTTAGAAGCATGATATTTGGCTGAAAGGTCTTTAGATGAAGCCCATGGCCTAGACCTATATTCAAGGTTACAGGGGTCAAGTCTGTTAAAACCTTCAAATGACTTCTTCTGATGTACCAAAAGGCTTAGAAGCATGATATTTGGTTGAAAGGTTCCTTGGATGAAGCTTAAAAAAGTTTGCAAAAAGAAATGATCTTGACCCATATTCAAGGTCACAGGGGTCAAATCTTTATGCAAATGAAGCAAGAAAAGGTTTGTGTAACATAATGACCTTGACCCATATTCACGGTCACAGAAGTCAAATCCATTAAAACATTTAAGTGATTTCTCCTGATTAACCAAAAGGTCTAGAAGCTGTGTGACTGGTAGCTTCCTTGGAAGGAACCATACAAATTTTGCGAATACCTTGTCTTACTTTCAAGGTCAAGAGGTCAAATTTGTTTAATTCTTAACATATTTTTATATTTACACCTCTCCCTTCTTGAGCTTAGTAAACTCTGACTGCGAATAAATTAACATATACGCAATGAAAAAAGGCTTAGCGGATTGATTTTTGTTCAAATATGGCGTCATTCATGCTTCAGAACAATAACTATTTGCTGATGATCTTTGTTTGATTCGTTCAAGATTTTGAAACATGGAAAATATATGGAATCCATTTCCTCTGATGATACACTAAAAGGTTTCTGGCAAACTTTTGGTTCCAATGATGCGCATTCGAAATTCTTTGACGGTACCGCAAACATGTTTTATACCATAAGTTGTGACGTCCGATGTCCGACCGTGCCGCAACCGGATAACTGTGTCAATGCGTATACATAACAACCGTTATAAATAAAGCAATAAATTTGAACTGCTAGTAATATTATTTAATACTAAATTTACAAATGATGTAATGTACAAAAATAGTGTTGTTCACTGTGTATTTTCTAACTTTGCAATATATAGATGAAGATTCAAGGGGACTATATTATCTTAGCAACCACGGCCATCATAGTTACCACGTGCACATAGCAACCCGTTTCGAATGTTTTTTTCTTCGTATAACACTTAAAAATTAATTATGATGTAAATATAAGGATTGTACCTCATTTTGACTGCGTATACGGTAATATGCCCGCAGTTGACAAAGAACATATTCAATATGGAGCACTAACGCGCACCATAGAATATGTTCGTTGCCAACTGCTGGCATACTACTAGTATATGCACAGTCAAAATGAGGTACAATCCTTATTTGAATATCTTTGAAGTTAAAAATGTTTAGGCCACTTTAGAGTAGGCTACATGTGAGAGATATTAATACCAGTTGAGCAAGCAGGCTCATTGGTCATCTTGTTTCAAGAAATACCTTAGAAATGCTTGGTTTACTTATTAAAGACAAAATGATATAAAAAATATGTACCTTAAAATTTTTTGACAGGCTGTGTGTATAATGATGGCCACTACTGCTGTTGAAGGAGGTAAGATATTTCATGGATTTTTCTAAAGTCATCCCAAAGAATTGATGCATATTTTATGTACTCAGTTACATTTTTTGTAGGTTACCTGAGAAGAAGTCTCAGTTGACCTTTTGCGATTGCCTTTTGTCCAGCGTTGTCCAGCTTCGGTCATAAACAATTTTCTACTTTCAAGGTCAAAAGGGTCAAATATGTTAAAATCTTAAAAAAAAAACTTCTTCTCAATAAGGTGTGAATGAGGCAGGTCTGACCCCCAGGGGACAAAGGGGTGAGACACTGAAAGAGGAACATTAATACAGCTGAATCAATTCTGTCTTCTATAATTTAGGTTCATTGGCATATGCTTATTATGAAGCCAGAAAGAAGATGAAGCAGAAAGGAAGACAAGTTCCTGGATTGATACACTTTAGTAAGTTCCTTTAATGCTAAAAAACAAGACACTTTCACAATAATAACTTGTTAGTTAGTTGTTTCAGAATGTAGAAAGTAAGTTCAGAAACAATACCATGAATTGGGATATTTTAGAGAAGGTTATATTTTGGCTTATTTTGCTCCTGACATGAAAACACCAGAATTTAAAACAAGAATTTGTCACCTCGTCGGTATTATAACACATATTAATCCACATTCCGGACAGACATTTTTCTGACAAGGTGATTAGGTACTTTTCAAAAATGTTATCTTTATTTCTTAGAGGAATTCTCAAATTTCATGTAATTTAGAGACATATTAAGAGGAAATAAGAAAAAGAACAGAAACTATCCAACTTTTAAAGGCCCAATATACGTAACTTCAGGACATTTTTCGTGATTCTTAAAAATTATGAAAAAAAATCTAGTTGATAACCATCCAAAAATAAGCCTCTAATGAAGTAAACTTGAGCGTTAACTAACAAGAAACAAAAAAATCAAAAGAATTGAAAATAATTCAGGTGGGGCCCACTTTAACAACAAGCCGAAGGTAGAAGACACTGTTCGAAATGGATGCGTGTTTACAAATCCCAAATTTCAACCGCTGCTGTACCGGTTACCACGTAGTTATTCATCTTGCATATTGCCGATATCAGTTTATCTTAACTAAATCTATAAATAGAAGAAATTATTAGGTTTGATTTTTACTTCAAGTTTTGCCGAAAGTTACGTATATTGGGCCTTTAAAGAACAAAAGAAGATTAAACAATTGCCTGGATACCTCTCTTATCTCTTGTCTACCAGTAGTGTTCAGCAACCACATATTTTGCTTGTACTTACGGTATGGTTTGTCGTTGACAGTCCAGCAAGGAGTGGATCCCAGCATGACGGTGGTGCTGTTGGAGGACTTTGCGTCAGTTCTTGGGAACATCGTGGCACTGCTCTGTTATTGGGGCGGAACCTACTATACTTGCTTGGACTCTGTAGGCTCCATGATAGTTGGTGGACTGCTTTTTTGTGTCGGAGGTGTCATCACACGTGAAAACTATTTGGCAATCGCTGAAAAGTAAGTGCTTTTTAGGTCACCTGAGACAAAGTCTATTATTCTAAAGGCCTTTTGTCCGTCGCCGTCTGTCTGTAAATAATTAACATTTTCGACTTCTTCTCCAAAACCCCTGAACCAATTTGAATGAAATTTGGCAGGAACCTTTCCTAGCCAAAGATGCAACAAACTTGTGAATTATATGGTCTTAACCCCCTAGGGATCTGAGGGAGGGCCCCAAAAGGGGTCAAATTAGTTATGTTTTGTTCATTTCCAGTTGGAAAAAAACTTGATTGGAATTACAACCATGAAATGACAGTTTGATATTGGACAAATTTTGACTATGGCCTACCCATGGGCCTAGGCTGTGGGTAGGGCTCAAAAGGGTCAAATTGGCTAAAATTTCAACAATCTTCTTCTTTAGACCCAGATGTGCCCGCAGGCCTCTTGTACTAATGAACATTTGTTATGAAATTGTGAAGCAAAGTTGGTCAGATCAAGCAAGGAGTCAAATAATTGGACGTCAAGGTCATTAGATGAAAGGTCAAGGTCAAATTTTATATCTTCACTGATGAACATTTTGTTATGACATTATTGAGAAAGCTGATCAGAGCTAAAACAAGGAGTCAGCTGACCAAAAGTTAAGGTTAAAGAAGTCAAGGTCACTAAGTCAAAGGTCAAGGAAACCATTTGTAACTTTCTTTTCTGAAAAGTCAATTGAACAGAAATCAAAGTCACTGAGTTTGATCGTTGGGTTCAAAGCTCATGGATCGATGTTTTTGGAAGATATATAGATGTATAAGCAGGGCTATTTTTACCTGTCAGTTTTCTAACTCAAACTTGGTTTAAGTTTATAATAATTTCAGTATAGCAACAACAAAAATATTGGTACTTGTACATCAAAATTCATGTGACCGTTAAAGCCCACGGGCCTCTTGTTTAATTTTCATGCCAGTATGAATTCAAATCAATTACATCCATATTGACCTTGAAGCTGGCCCTAGCGGGCTTCATGCAATATCACTGTCGATTACATGCTATAGAATGGTCTTGTCAAGATGGCCTACCAGAACGTACAAAAAAATTAAGGTCCTTACTTCAAGCTGCTAGATCAGTTATTTGTAAACTCATTAGACTATGGTAAGTGCCATGCTGAACTCAAAAAGAAGTCTACTCCAAATAACATTATTGGTTGTTTGTCATACAGTTCCATAATACTTTTATATCCATCTTGAAGTTGGACGAATTGTTAAAATTGTAATGGAGTCATAAACTGCTTTAATAATTTGCTGATTTTGAATTATTTTAAAGGTCTAATGTCTCTCAACCTAGTCAGAAATACTCCCCAGTGAAATCCGATAACATTTCATACTGTACTGTAATATTTTTTAAAAAAAATCAAGAAATAAAATAATTGTTGATGTTAGAAATTAGTCCCAACATTGTAAAATGCATGTATCGATTGGTTCAAAAATATCAAATGATTTGGTTATAGATTTGTCCCAAAATAATTTTAAATGTGATACACTTTAACTATACCCAATATCAATATTACAAAAACAGCGGCATACCAGTGCCCATTATGAGTGTTGTTGTGAAAGATTAAGTGACATAGGACTGGTAAGGTATCTATACAAGCTGTACCATATGTGCTTAAAGAGGGTTATCTCCCCTACCCCACTTCACCCAACCAAACCCCCTGCTACAACTCGTCCTATTCCCGCTTTAAAACAGGATGTGGGTAGAGGGTGGTTGTGATCAGAGAACAACTCCACACAACCCACCTAACTTCCACTTTCGGCTTCCAATACTTAGTTGTTATATTGATTACTCATTAATAAATATTGGAACACGGGGGCCGCGGTGGCCGAGTGGTTAATTTAAGGTGTCCCGACAATCTGCCTCTAGCCCTCCACCTCTTGGTTGAATCCTACGTGGGGCAGTTGCCAGGTACTGACTGCAGGTCCTTAGTTAAGGAACTTTCCTTAAATTCTGTAATGCTTTCCTATGGAGATTTTTAAGTTAAGGAGTTTCCTTCAGTTAAGGAACTTTGATGAAACCAGGGCCTGGCAACATAGCCACTCAAAACAACGTACTATCCCCCAAGTTATACATTTTAAGCTGATTGTCTGATTCTGTGCAGGTCCGTTGATGCCAGTGTAAAGCAAGCTATTCAAGATACTATGGAGAGTGATCGCATTGTCAGGTAGGTAGCCATGTATTTTTCTCCCCACGCCTGCTGCAGAAATCTACAGTGAATACTTGCTAACTTGTGGCATTTTTAAAGGTCATCTAAAAAGAATATAGTTCGAGTGACATCGATACAAGCTTTTAAATATCCATGGGTGATTATTTTCCGTCTTGTGACAGAATTCTGTTTTTTGACATGTGAATGGTCAATCAATTTATTTCCATTTTTTCAGCTTTTTCTGACTTTAATTTATTTTTATGTTTCCCGGGTTTTTTTTCATACTTTCACCCATGAATATCTATTTCCGGCCAATTTAACAGCAGTAACTTGAGCAAGTAGTTATGGGTATCATGGCTAACTATGGACC
This sequence comes from Mimachlamys varia, assembly GCA_947623455.1. NCBI lineage: Eukaryota > Metazoa > Mollusca > Bivalvia > Pectinida > Pectinidae > Mimachlamys > Mimachlamys varia. The sequence goes on from OX392537.1 coordinate 11,187,088, forward strand.
TTGCTTTTGACATGTAATTTGCCAAAGTGTTTGTTAATTTTAACAAAACATGCAAAAAACTGCCTGTTCCTGGAGGGAACAAAAGCTCATGTATATCATTTAAGCAATGAATGTATAATCAAATGTTGTTACAGTCCTATAACACACATTGCTATTGATGACAAACTAAATAAAGCCTGGTATAAAAGAGGAGCTGAGGGTCAAGCAAATCAAGTGTAGACAACAATTTATGACGTCACAATAGCAACTGCTGTTATAGTCTGAGGCACTGGGTGTTATAGGCGTATGGCAGCAACTGCATCTTAGCATTGTGTCAATGGAAAATTGCAGAGCAAATGTAAATATACAATTATGTAGCATAAAAATGCAATGCTGTTATACTCTTTTAAGTCGTTATAGCACAAAATACTTGCTTGACTGGATATGGCTTTATCAAAGCATGCACATTGATTCTGTTTCGCCCTTGAAATGCAAAAATATATTAAAAAATAAATTTGAAATATTGACTGTTCCAAATCCTTTTATAGATCGGTCCATGATATGAAGGTAGTTCAAAACCGAGTCAAGGCTGAGATTGACTTCAACGGACGAGAAATAGCCAGACAATATTTACTGGAAAAGGACAAGAAAGCAATACTGGAGGTGTGTTGATAATTAATGCTGGCAAAGTATCTGTACTGAATATTACTGGATTCTGTTTGTGCTACAGAAGCACTTAAGTTCTACAATTGTAGGTCAGAATTCATATAGAACTTTTTTCGAATAAAGATTGTAGTTTCATTTTTAATCTGAAGCTACTAAAACTTACATCAATTATGTTTTGTGAAAATTTAAAGAGGCAAGATGAAATGATTTTTTTGTGAAAACAGGTCTTCACATTTGATGATGTGAAATGATTGCAGGTAAGACTTCTCTGTTCTATAGGAACTGCAGTTCATGGCCAATGAAATAGAAGCAAACGAGTTCCTTTTGGACTTTGGTGATGGTGTGATCAACCAACTGGGTAAAGGGGTGGACAGACTGGAGGTCAAAATAAAGGTGTGTACTGCTGTAGTGTGGTGACCAAACGAAACAGCAGAATGTCAAGGTTGTAGGGAGGCTGGGGGGTCCAGGTTATAGGTGGATGAGGTCTGGTGTATAGAAGAGAGGTCTTGGTTAATCAGGGTCTGATGGTCGAGGTTGATGAGGGGCTTGGACTGGGGTCATAGGCATTGAGGGATTTGGGTTGTGGGCATGGGAGACTTGGGTGCGTGGGCAGTCAGGGACTTGATTTGTGGGCAGTCAGGGAATTGGTTTGTCCGTCGTCGTTCGCCGTGCGCAGTCCGCCGTCCGTAAACTTTTCACATTTCAAACTTCTTCTCAAGTTCTACCAATGGGAATAAGCTGAAATGATCCTGAGATGGTCCTGACCAAGTGTTGTTATTTTTCGGGTCGGTCCGAAATCCAAGATGGCCGCCATAGCCGACATCTTGAAAAACACATATTAAACTTCTTCTACAGTTCCACTGGTACCTATGAGCTGAAAATTGGTAGGGATGTTCAGGAAGGGCAGCCCATAAAATGTTGTTATTTTTCGGGTCCGAAAAATAACAACATTTGTGCCATGGCGGCCATTTTGTGACATGATTGCGCAATCACTGTTTTCCTGAACAACACCTATTTTAAACTTCTTCTTAAGTTCTACCACTGGGATTAAGCTGAAACTTGGCTGAAATGATCCTGAGATAGTCCTGACCAGGTGTTGTTATTTTTCGGGTCGGTCCGAAATCCAAGATGGCCGCCAGAGCCGCCATCTTGAAAAACACATTTTCAACTTCTTCTCAAGTTCTACCAGTGGGATTAAGATGAAACTTGGCTGAAATGATCCTGAGATGGTCCTGACCAAGTGTTGTTATTTTTTGGGTTGGTCCAAAATCCAAGATGGCCGCCAGAGCCGCCATCTTGAAAAACACATTTCCAACTATCTCTCAAGTTTCACCTGTGGGATTAAGCTGAAACTTGGCTGAAATTATCCTGAGATGGTCCTGACCATGAGTTGTTACTTTTCGGTCGGTTCGAAATCCAAGATGGCCGCCATGGCCGCCATCTTACAAAACACATTTCCAACTTCTTCTCAAGTTCTACCTGTGGGATTAAGCTAAAACTTGGCTGAAGTGATTCTGAGATTGTCCTGACCAAGTGTTGTTATTTTTCAGGTTGGTCGGAAATCCAAGATGGCCTTCAGAGCCGCCATCTTGAAAAACACATTTCAAACTTCTTCTCAAGTTCTACCTGTGTGATTAAGCTGAAACTTGGCTGACATGATCCTGAGATGGTCCTGATCAAGTATTGTTACTTTTTGGGTGTCCGAAATCCAAGATGGCTGCCAGAGCCGCAATCTTGAAAAACACGTTTCCAACTTCTTATCAAGTTCTACCACTGGGATTAAGCTGAAACTTGGCTGAAATGATCCTGAGATGGTCCTGACCAAGTGTTGTTACATTTCGGGTTGGTCCAAAATCCAAGATGGCCGCCAGATTCGCCATCTTGAAAAACAAAATTGCCGTCCGTAAACTTTTCACATTTTAAACTTCTTCTCAAGTTCTATCCGTGGGATTGAGCTGAAACTTGCTAGAAATGATCCTTAGGTGGACCTGACCAAGTGTTGTTATTTTTCAACTCCGTTGGAATTAAAGATGGCCGCCACGGCCGCCATTTTGAATACACATTTAAAACTTTTCATAGAAAAATGATCCCCAGATAGTCCCAACCAAATGTTGTTATTTCTCCAGTCCGTCAGAGATCCAAGATGGCTGCAACAGCCCCCATTTTGCATCCACATCTAACACTTTCCATGATCTGAAACTTGCCTAAAATGATTCTGACCAAATGTTATTTTTCGCACTGTTCCGAAGAAATCCATGATCATCACCATCTTGAAAACCACATTTGTGTGGCATATTGTTACATGATTGTATTACTAATTCCTAGAGGAGAGGAATTTATATAAGCTATTAGCTTGTTTTCCAATCCTCACTATTTGTATAATTTCTATATATGTAATATACATGTACACTGATGGAAATAAAATATTGTTTAAACTAATTCCATAATGGTATCACAATTGGTAGTCAGATGACCGTTAAGGCCCTTGGGCCTCTTGTTTCGCTCTGCAGTCATGCTGTTTCACACTATATACTAATAATACTATTACATACTGCAGAGTGTCAGTGGTGTTAAATATGTTCGCGTGTTGATAAATTCGGGGAGATTTAATGCCAGCGAAATTAGCGGAAATTTCCACACTGCGAAAAAATTCCACTTTTACAGTAGAATTTACTGTAAAAATTGGAGTTAGAAATCTAGAAATTGTTTTCAGAAAGCATTTTTAGGTCATCTGACCCGAAGGGTCAGGATGACCTATAGTCATCGTGCTTCGTCCGTCGTCGTCCGTCGTCGTCCGCCGTCCGCCGTGCGCCGTGCGCCGTCAGTAAACTTTTCATTTCAAAATGCTACTCCTCCTTCATTTCTTAATGGATCACCACTAAATTTGGTGTGAAGCATCATTGGGGGAGGGCGATCAGATTTTATATAAATGAGGCTGATCCGACCCCTGGGGCCATAGGGGCGGGGCCCGAAAAGGGGAACTTTGCTGAATTTTTGCTTTAAATTCCTACTCCTCCTTAATACTTGAATGGATCACCACCAAATTTGGTGTGAAGCATCATTGGGGGAGGGCGATCAGATTTTATATAAATGAGGCTGATCCGACCCCTGGGGCCATAGGGGCGGGGCCCGAAAAGGGGAACTTTGCTGAATTTTTGCTTTAAATTCCTACTCCTCCTTAATACTTGAATGGATTACATCCAAATTTGGTGTGAAGCATCATTTGGGGAGGGCGATCAGATTTTATATATATGAGGCTGATCCGACTCCTGGGGCCAGAGGGGTGGGGCCCCAAAAGGGGAACTTTGCTGAATTTTTGCTTTAAATTCCTACTCCTCCTTAATACTTGAATGGATTGCATCCAAATTTGGTGTGAAACATCATTTGGGGAGGGCAATCAGATTTTATATAAATGAGGCTGATCCGACCCCTGGGGCCATAGGGGCGGGGCCTCAAAAAGGGGACTTTGCTGAATTTTTACTTTAAAATCCTACTCCTCCTTAATGCTTGAATGGATTGCATCCAAATTTGATGTGAAGCATCATTTGGGGAGGGCGATCAGATTTTATATAAATGAGGCTGATCCAACCCTTGGGGCCATAGGGGCGGGGCCTCCAAAAGGGGACTTTGCTGAATTTTTACTTTAAAATCCTACTCCTCCTTAATGCTTGAATGGATTGCATCCAAATTTGATGTGAAGCATCATTTGGGGAGAGCGATCAGATTTTATATAAATGAGGCTGATCGAACCCCTGGGGCCAGAGGGGCGGGGCCCGAAAAGGGGAACTTTGCTGAATTTTTGCTTTAAATTCCTACTCCTCCTTAATACTTGAATGGATTACATCCAAATTTGGTGTGAAGCATCATTTGGGGAGGGCGATCAGATTTTATATATATGAGGCTGATCCGACTCCTGGGGCCAGAGGGGTAGGGCCCCAAAAGGGGAACTTTGCTGAATTTTTGCTTTAAATTCCTACTCCTCCTTAATATTTGAATGGATTGCATCCAAATTTGGTGTGAAACATCATTTGGGGAGGGCAATCAGATTTTATATAAATGAGGCTGATCCAACCCCTGGGGCCATAGGGGCGGGGCCTCAAAAAGGGGACTTTGCTGAATTTTTAGGTCATCTGACCCGAAGGGTCAGGATGACCTATAGTCATCGTGCTTCGTCCGTCGTCGTCCGCCGTGCGCCGTCAGTAAACTTTTCATTTCAAAATCCTACTCCTCCTTCATTTCTTAATGGATCACCACCAAATTTGGTGTGAAGCATCATTGGGGGAGGGCGATCAGATTTTATATAAATGAGGCTGATCCGACCCCTGAGGCCATAGGGGCGGGGCCTCAAAAAGGGGACTTTGCTGAATTTTTACTTTAAAATCCTACTCCTCCTTAATGCTTGAATGGATTGCATCCAAATTTGATGTGAAGCATCATTTGGGGATGGCGATCAGATTTTATATAAATGAGGCTAATCAGACCCCTGGGACCAAAGGGGCGGGGCCCCAAAAGGGGAACTTTGCTGAGTTTTTGCTTTAAAATCCTCCTCCTCCTTAATGCTTGAATCGATCAGCACCAAATTTAATGTGAAGCATCATTGGGGGAAGGTGATAAGATTTTATATAAATGCGACTGATCTGGTCCCAGAGGCCAGAGGGGCGGGGCCCCAAATCCTTTCTCAGCTTTACTTCAAATGTAATTGAAGAAGAACAATCATATTTTACATACAGGCTGGTTTGAACACTTTTGAACTAAGGGGTGTGTCCCTGCTATAAGTGTTTGCAATTGTCAGATGACCGTTTAGGCCCATGGGCCTCTTGTTTAAACAAATTAAGCTTATTTAGGGTTCAATCTTAAGCTTTTGCTATTTTAAAATGATGGTTTTTTTACAGCATAGCTAATAATGTACTTGCTTTTTTTTCAGACAAAACACCCCAACGTTCGGCATGTAGATCTCGAGTCATTATGAAGTGCTAGATAAAATTGTGCTCATGTATAGCAAGAGTCCACCATTGGTAATGTATACGTAGGTGACCTCTGTTTCTAGAGATGACCTTATCGGCATTGACCTAGTGGAAGTAACCTTTGACCTAGTTGTCTTGACCTTTTATGACTTGTACAAAGGTGTCAAGATTTGAATGATGGAAGTCAAATTTCATTCAGAATGATTATTATCGCTTCATTGTTTTGAGGTTAGCATGTCTTCAGGATGACTTTAAAAGTTGCAATATTTATAATTGAAAGAGTTGTGCATTAAATATGTTTTATTCCAAGTCTAGTCCATTACGTAAAACAAAGTATGTATTCTCTTTAAGGGTACCAATTTATTATACCCCCAGCAACAAATTCCGTCGGGTATACAGGAATTGCTCTGTCGTTCTCCAGAATATCTTTCTTGGCTAATGAGCAGATTTTTTTATGGAACTTGAATGATCAGTTTATTATGAACAATGTATTTGTGCATAGTTATTTTAATTTCAGTCCTCTTTAAGAGAGTTCTAAGAGCAAAAAAAATATTTTGAACAAATTCCATTTTTGAAGTTCACCTCAAAGTCACTTAAGGATGTATAAACTATTAGCAACTGCATGTGGTATTAGTTAACGTTCAGCTGACATTTCTAGCTGTGTGTTGGGCATTTCTTTCTTGAGATTTGATTGAAATTGATTATAAAAGACAAATATATAAATCAAAGTTTAGTGATTCTTAAATAGTTGTCCTGTTTATTGCACAAACCCTCGTAGTTAAAAAATGGAAAAGTCAACATTTCTGAGTGATGAAACGGAAGTTCTGTTAACATATGAATATTTTTGTTTTTTATGTCTAAAAAAACATTTATAGTCATTTGATGACTTTGTTTTTATTGCAAATACAGTATTAAAATGTGTTATATCTATGTGTGGTGACTGTGTGCTAAGAAATGTGCTCATCACATTAAAACTTTTGCCTTTTTTCACCCTCTGAAATGAGGTCAAATTATCATAACAGCGAAAATAATTGCACAACATACAAGTTTATAGGAATAACTTGTGAATAGTGCTATTCTATAGGAATTACTTGTGAACAGTGGTATTAACATTAAGTGGCCAATGGATTTTATCAGCAAGTGTTCAATATTTGACTGATCAAAAATTTCCATCCCATTATATAAAATATGGTGGTTCCTAGAGTGCCTGGCATATAACAGTTAATATATATTACTTCCACTAGGGTTACCTGGAGGTGTAACCTCCACTAGGGTTACCTGGAGGTGTTACCTTTACTAGGGTTTCCTTGATGTGTTACCTCGACTAGGGTTACCTGGAGGTGTAACATCCACTAGGGTTACCTGGAGGTGTAACCTCCAGTAGGGTTACCTGGAGGTGTTACCTTGACTAGGGTTACTTGGAGGTGTAACCTCCAGTAGGGTTACCTGGAGGTGTTACCTTTACTAGGGTTTCCTTGATGTGTTACCTTTACTAGGGTTTCCTTGATGTGTTACCTCGAATAGGGTTACTTGGAGGTGTAACATCCACTAGGGTTACCTGGAAGTGTTACCTCCACTAGGGTTACCTGGAGGTGTTACATCCACTAGGGTTACCTGAAGGAGTTGCCTCCACTAGGGTTACCTGGAAGTGTTACCTCCATTAGGGTTACCTGGAGGTGTAACATCTACTAGGGTTACCTGGAGGTGTTACCTCCACTAGAGTTACCTCCACTAGGGTTACCTGGAGGTGTAACATCCACTAGGGTTACACCTCCACTAGGGTTACACCTCCACTAGGGTTACCTGGAGGTGTTACCTCCACTAGGGTTACCTGGAGGTGTTACCTCCACTAGGGTTACCTGGAGGTGTAACATCCACTAGGGTTACCTGGAAGTGTAAAATCCACTAGGGTTACCTGGAGGTGTTACCTCCACTAAGATTACCGGGAGGTCTAACCTCCACTAGGGTTACCCAGAGGTGTAACCTCCACTAGGGTTACCAGGTGTAGCCTCCACTAGGGTTACCTGGAAGTGTTACCTCCACTAGGGTTACCTGGAGGTGTTACATCCACTAGGGTTACCTGGAGGAGTTGCCTCCACTAGGGTTACCTGGAGGTGTAACATCCACTATGGTTACCTGGAGGTGTAACCTCCACTAGGGTTACCTGGAGGTGTAACCTCCACTAGGGTTACCTGGAGGTGTTACCTTTACTAGGGTTTCCTTGATGTGTTACCTCGACTAGGGTTACCTGGAGGTGTAACATCCACTAGGGTTACCTGGAGGTGTAACCTCCAGTAGGGTTAC